>LR990654.1:2500-5002500 GCA_905147715.2 Xestia xanthographa | reverse complement strand
GATCACAATATATGTTTTCTGAAGAAGCTATTTTGTTTTGTCAAGTGCAAAAATATATCAGCATCGCTATTCACAACCCTTCGATTCGATTTTCAATTCGGAAAGTCGTATGTCTATCTCGCTCGATTTCATAATGTTAAAAAGAGATAGACATATGACTTTCCGAATCGAAAATCGAATCGAAGCGTTGTGAATAAGGGGCCTGATCATGCCTGTCTCCAAGAGGGAAAGGCAAACCCACACAGATTGTGTATGGGAGTAAGATTTGGATAGATATTACAAAAGGAAGAATGGGAGTATGTATAAGAAAAGAAAGACTGTAGTATTAAAGTCTCTAAGTAGTGTTGCGAGTGTAATTCAACAGTCTTTGTTTACTTATTGTACTCTCATTCTTTTTTTGTAATACCTCCTTACCCAAATTTTACTCCTATACAAGTGTTGGAATCAAGACCTCTTATAACCAGTCATTTTTATTCTATCTATCTGTCTATCTCATTACTTAAATAAAATATTTTTTAATTTCCGTGGATTGATTCTTTCATTGCCATGGCACAGTTCTTTCATTGCCGTGGACGCTTGTTTCATTGCCGTGCACGCATGTTTCATCGCCGTGGCACGAAATTTTTAATCCTGATAATATTGTTAGTTTTTTAAGTTATCTGCTAGACATTAAGCAAGACTATATACATTATCAAAAACTTTAATAAAAGCGTTTTTTTTTTTTTTAAACTTAAGATGAAAAAAAACACGGAAATGAAGATTTTATAGGACCTGTTGAAATTCACCCTTTTGATTTTATTCATGAAAGAAGACGAAAATTGACCATTCCCCCCCCCCCCTGATCTCTGAAACTACTGAGCCTACAATTTTGAAAAAAATACATTTCATTGCTTGTAGATTACAGGAAAACCTTTAAGAATTCTATCAATTGAAAATAAAGTGGTTTAGTCAATGTAATACGTTTACTACGAAAAATTTGACTTTGGCATTGTACGGTCGGACCCTCTCCACGCGAGTTCAACTCGCACTTGGCTGGTTTTTTGTTTGTGGGTGCGAGCCCCACATAACCAATTCGTCTCCCCGGACGGTGCGGTAACAGTTTTCACCGTTTGAAAAATAAAAACAAGGACCGTGAAGTTTGGCACAAGAAAAGAGAAGACTAAACCCACCAGTGGAAGAAATTAGGCTTTGGGGGTATGAAGAACAGGGTATAAAGCTCTTCATCCCCCATAGAAAAGGGAGGATCCTCCGACCAGACGGGTGTTATGTCTGGTGGGCTACTGCTCAACAGTTGTTGTCGGGTTTTCCTATATATTCTTAAGTCGCGGATAACTCTGCTTGCGCGATGTAGGAATTTTGACGTGTTACGCAGTTAGTTCATCATCTGTGTCATAGACGGCGTTGTAGTAATTTTTGTTCAATGTAGCTGTAGTACTTTTTTAACCAACTTCCAAAAAGGAGGAGGTTCTCAATTCGATCGGTATTTTTTTTTTTTTATGTATGTACAGCTATTACGCTGAGATTTATTATCCGATTTACGTGATTCTTTTTTAGTTTGATGCGAAAGAGTTGCAATTTGGTCCCATAAAAATTTTACATAGTTTGGTCCAGTAGTTTTCATTTTATGAACATTTTTACTTCAGTCGTGTGGTATAATTTCATGTATGTTCACCGATTTCTCCTCCATTTGTGGATTGATTTTCAAAATTATTTTTTTATTTGAAAGAGTATACTTCTGAGATGGTCGCATTTAAATTTGGTGAAGATCTGATGCTGGTCTTCGGAGATATACAATGGAACTTTTCAAAACTAGACGGTAAATCGGGCGTGATTTTTGCAATCGCTTGGATGTTTATTGTTTATACAACATCATGACGTAACATCACGCCTGTATGCTCTGAGGGGTACGCAGATGTGTACAATACACGTAAATTTCGACAGTTTAGATTAAGTTCCATTTATTGGGGATAAGCCTATTACCATGACATGTATTGTTAACAATGTAAAATAAATGCACAGCATATATTTGTATAGGCTATTACGACTAAAAATGGAAAAATAAAAAAACTTTTTCCAAAAAAAATAAAACCGACTTCAAAACAGATTTCAATTTTTTGTGTATTGAAGTCGGCTTTTTTTTTTTTTGCAAAAAGTTTTTGTAGTGCCGCTTAGTATAGGATCCCTTTAAGAACGACCTTCATCGAGCTAGTTAATGGATGAAAAGCATTTTATATAAAATTAAATATGTCAAAAAATATATTGCAAATATGTCTAAAAAAATTCAGTCCAGAATATTTTTTTGTTTTTTTTTTAAACATTTCACTGCTTTGACAAACGTACAAACGTTAGGTTAACCTAACGTTTGTACATTCAGGCTTCATAACGTTTGCATATTCTATAGCCTATAGAATATGCAAACGTTAGGTTAACCGGTCAACCTAACATTTGCGTATATTCTATAGGCTTCATACTTTCAATTGATATATATATATAATAAATAAATAAAATTGGTATGGAATTTGTCTATTAAGCAAACCAAAGAAATGTTTAAAAAATATGTAAAAAAAATAAAATGCTAATTAATCTTAATCTGGACTGAAACTTTTTAGTCAACCCATTTGCAATATATTTTTTGACATATTTAATTTGATATAAAACACTTTTCATCCATTAACCAGCTCGGTGAAGGTCGTTCTTCAAGGGATCTTAGACTAGCTACAAAGCTGTGGATTAATGATGATGAATCGTATATTTCTTTTTGATCAAGTATTTTTCTTGTTTCCACAGGTAACTCAAATGAATGGTCAAGGAAAGATCGTAACACCGTTTTGGCTAAAGGTAAGCCTACAAGTATTTTTTAATGAAAATATAAACAGATGCATACGTTTTCTTTTGTCTCGTTCTTTCTTCGAGAATTGTCCCACAGAATCTTACTACCGAGATAAAATGTATCCTATGTGTTAATCCAAGTTATTAACTATCTGTGTGCAAAATTTCATTCAAATCCGTTCTGTAGTTTTTGCGTAAATCGCACAACCATCCATACAGCCTCACAAACTTTTGCTTGTTATAAGTAGTAGCAAGATGTAAGATTGTAGCTACTCTTTAGCTTGTAGACGTAGGTATTCTATAATAATAATAATCATTTTATTGTCAGGCGACTAAGGCCCATAGATAAAATACACAAAATAATAATTAACAACAATAATATACTAATACATATTTTAAACCAAGAGAATTAAACTATTGAACACGAAGAGACGGCGTCATGTTGCGCTGCGTGGTGTCGTGTAGCCTTCCACAGAATCGCCGATACAGGACACCCTTCGGCCAAAACTCTTCCTTGAGGAAGGTCTCAATATGATGAGTCGGAACTCGCACCACGACCGATTTAAAATTCATGTTGTAGCGCGACTCCAACTTCTCAACCCTCAAGGTCCAGCTGGTCTTCGCTCGGACATACTCCACGATCTCCTCAACCTTCGTGGTGTGATGTAGCCGGGACACATAGAGCTGCGTCGTTGGTATCGCCGGACGCAGCATATAGGACCCAATATGCTGCGTCCGGCGATACCAACGACGCAGCTCTATGTGTCCCAGCGCGGTTCCGCACTGGTTCCGACTAGGAGGCTTCTTCCTCTTCTTCCTCTCTACCTTCACGAAGCCATCCTTGTCACACGTGGCCGTTGCTAGGCCATGCTGTTTCGAATCCCTGTTGGCAGGTTCGCAGCAGCTCTTACTGCTGCTCTGTTTTAACCTACCTATATATATTAGAGTATTCGCTAAAATGCTCTATATTTTGCACCGACTCTGACTTTAAAAGTACCTAAAGTCCTGCTTTTTCACTAATTCAGCATTTAATTAGAGAATATTTTCGGTAAAAGTCATCATTCTCTATAGTCGTGCCAGTTAAGATGAAAATAGCGGTCATTGACCCACCTACATTTATTAAACTTCTTAACTTTGAAAACCAAAAATAAGCCTGTTGAAGTCTGGAATCGTCATCTATCGTGATCTTCAACAGTTTTTGTAATGAAAAACGATACATGGTTTATTTGTTTTGGTTCGTACGAAGAGATATTAGGGAAAGAGCAATGACCGCTATTCTCATCTTAACTGGCACCAACTATAGCCCTTATCCCAATTAATTTGAGGGTCATCACAGCTAGTCTTTTTGTTCCGTAATTCTTTATTAATTGTCATCTAATTATAGTAGGTAGGTATTTTATTTTATAAGTCTGTACTTTTTATTTCCTCTCTCTAAAATCAGTTACACTCATTTTTTTCCAAAAAAAACGTTGGCAACCCTCGTTTTAATCGGGTAATGCGTTAACTGTCTCGATGATAAAACACTGTGATAACATTTTTTTTCTCTTCACAGTGATATCCATTGGTGGATGGCTCGCAAACTCCGTGCATCCAAGACGTAAGTACTTTTTCTCCTATCAAACATAAGGGTCTATAGAAACACTAAGGGTCTATAGAAATACTAAGGGTCTATAGAAACACTAAGGGTCTATAGATGGTGGGCTATGGGCTAGCTCGCCGTCCGTCCGTCTTATGAAGACAGACCGTGTCGACGGCGCAGGAGTGTTCCACACGCGCCTCAAATAGAGTCAGCAATAGGAAGGGGTCCGCAAGGGCCGATGCCTGCCGGGGCTGCCGGACTGTTCGAAAGAGATACCGTGGCCCCGGAACACAAAGTGCGATGAAGGAACATGGATGGGTTTTAGACCCATCCTGCTCCACCCAGAGCGGGAGGAGTCATTTGATGATTTCCCATCCGAAAATAAAGGGTGTAAATACACCCTTAACGAACCCGAAAGGCACTTGTTCTCCCCGTCATTGCGATCATTTTTTTTGTTCTGGAGTACTACCGTACCATATTGCAGGTCAAAGTTCCAACTTTTTCACAAGTTTTTTTATTTCAAATACTAGTTTTAAGGTCATAACTTTACTTTAAATACCTCCATAACCCATTTAATATTACCTAAATGCGTCCATCAGCACAATGTTTTGAGTGCGTTACATTGAGTATTACCGTAAAACGTGATTTTTCACCCCAAAAAAAATCAATTCGCAGCAATAATTTTTGCGTAAAGTTACTTAGTTTGATGTACAGAATGCTTGGTTGACGGCTTCGTGGTTGGTAGCTCAAATCCACTTTCATTCTTATCTTATTCTTTTCTCCGAAGAAGAAGCTTAATTCACATTCCTCTGCTGATCCTTTCGGGGACCAGGCGTGATATTATGATGATAAGTTGCTTACTTTTCTTCCAAACCTTATTTCAAAACTTTATTATTTTATTACAGTTGGAAGATACGTCGTGGGAGGTGAGTTTATTTAATTATTTTTGAAATACTGAAAAATAAAACGGTGAAGGTAAACATCGTGAGGAAACCGAAAATTCGGCATTGTGACATCTACCAATCCGCACTGGGCCCGCGTGGTGGATTATAGCCCATTCCCTCTCACTTCACACGCTCTTTTTCACGGGTGTTGTATAAGGCGACTAATGTCTGAGGCAGAACACCTTGCGCCTCCGTAGACCAGAGAATGGGCAGCAACGTTTTCTGTTAGTCTTTCATCACTGCGATCTCCAATCCGCCTGCCAAGCGTGGAGATTACGGCAAATTCCTCCCATCATGGAAGAGGCTTATGTCCAGCAGTGGATGTTATGGGCTGTTGTTGTTGTTGTTGTTGTCCCTCTCATAGAGAGGAGGCCAAATGTCCCAGCAGCAGTGAGAACGTTATAGGCTGATTATGTTGAAGGAGGTTTTCTCTCAATCTTTGCTTTTTATAATATTTTTGTATTACCCTGTCATTCCTTCATGTCAATATGAATGTTTCCAACATTAATACGGTTTTATCATTTCGATCCATAAAATACCTCTCAACATGGTAGCAGAGCGTTTAATTATATTGGAAACCAATGATATTATAAAGAAAGATACGCCATGTTCATACTGAATGGCGTTCAGATATCGTTGCGTTGTTATTATAAGTACTAACTTACATGTATACACTAATTTAAAACTACGACAGCGATAGATAATACGGAACGTATAAGATAGAAAGAGATAGATAGTTTTAATGTGTTGCGCTTGAAGTACACGAGAGTATCATAGAGTTTGTCGATTCACCACAGAAGAGACATTGAATATAACAATAGGCAAGCGCGTGGGGTGCACGCTTGGTATAATTATTATTTATTATTTTTATGACAGTTACCAATGTACAGCTACTGCGAAGGAAAATTAATCTTTTTACAATATACTTATATTATATTTTAGATACTATCGAATATTTGTATCAAATTTCAAAAAGACAATTTATTAATATTTATAGTTTATATAGATTCGCAGTACGTAGTAGCTGTTAGTTACGTTGGCGACTTTCATAAAAACCGGCCAAGTGCGAGTCGGACTCGCGTACGAAGGGTTCCGTACCATTATTATCAAAAAAAGGACAAAAAAATCACGTTTGTTGTATGGGAGCCCCCCTTAAATATTAATTTTATTCGGTTTTTAGTATTTGTTGTTACAGCGGCAACAGAAATACATCATCTGTGAAAATTTCAACTGAATAGCTGTCACGGTTCATGAGATACAGCCTGGTGACAGACAGACGGATAGACGGACAGACGGACAGACAGCGAAGTCTTAGTAATAGGGTTACGTTTTTACCCTTTGGGTACGGAACCCTAAAAATGAAATAAATGTGTAGGATTTTGAATAATTATTAATATACTTCAACAGTCGGAGCGCCTGTGACAATAGTGGTATATTTCTTATATAAATTGGTAATGAATGATGTTTTAAATAAAACAACAAACAAAATTGAATTCATTTATTAAAAGGAAAACAAGGATTTTTGTATTTACGACGTCTTAACAAGGTGTTCCTATGGTTCATAATGTTATTAGTCCCTATAAAAAAATGAACACTAAATAATTTGACGCTTGAGTCCTTTTGGTGTCATATACTTATTTATCATCTTCTTTAAAATGTGCCGAACAAATTGTGCTACATTTATTATGCATCCAGTCAGGTTCACTTCTTTCTGCCTTAACTATGCTAACCCATTTATTTTTTATTAACTCATCACTTGGAAATCTGTAAAATAGTAAAACATTATGAGAAAATATGTTGTAACTAGGTACATTACTACGTACATTCCAATTTTAGTAATAAAATATATGACAGCCCGCTATTACTAATCTCATTCTATTTAATTTTAATCATAAAAAATTGAAACCGCAACGCTATATATTGTGCCTACCATTTCGCTTCTGTTTGATTAATCTATGACCACCTATGACGGATGCTATTTGTCTCTGTCACGCAGCAGATTATCATC
Source organism: Xestia xanthographa (assembly GCA_905147715.2). Classification (NCBI taxonomy): domain Eukaryota; kingdom Metazoa; phylum Arthropoda; class Insecta; order Lepidoptera; family Noctuidae; genus Xestia; species Xestia xanthographa. The sequence continues at coordinate 4,995,140 of LR990654.1, read as the reverse complement.
CTATTCTCTATTTTTTTCGAACCATCATGTCAATAATACGAAATTTATTTGAAAATGAGGAATAATTCGTGAAAAAAATACAAAATTGATATATTTTATTATACTTACATATGGTATGTCACTCCACAACTCTTATTTTTCTTGGCACCATAGTTTTTGCACTTTCGGAATACACAACTTGGCATTTTTGTTACGCCGCGCACTCACGTTACCTTGCTCGCTGTTATAACCCGACTAAATCAAAGTGCAACAATTGTGTCACTTTGTCCTCAACAATTTGTGCGTGCTAGTGCGATATCTACCTCTTTTTACTATATAATATCATTGTTGGAAACGATTGATTAATGTATCAAGTAAGGTTTAAACAAATAATTTGCAAAAATAGTTACACATTTTTTCAAAAAAATTCTAACGAGTGCCTTTCAAAATGTCGACTTCGTCTACGAGTTGCAAAATTGATATCGGTCGTTTAGAAGGTGAAGAAAATTGGTCAACATGGCGCTGTAAGGTACTGTTGCTTTTAAGGGGTACTGTAACGGTTAGGGCTCAGCCGGTAAATAAAACTCGAAAGAGTAAATTTAACAAAAATATAATTATAAAAAAAATAAAATTAATTGTAGGTAGACTTATAATCACACCAGTAGAAGACTGACATGGGTTCTCAATATCGAGCTCGTGTTGGGTTCTAGACCGCCTAAAGAAAACCACTATCCTGAAGGTTCCAGAAGAACGTAGGAGATAGATAGAAGCCAGGTAGGTAGGTCGGTCTTCCAGTCGGAGGGTAGTGCGTAGCATGCAGGGTTGTCCAGCCACAGTCCCTGCAGCGGCAGCTAATCAAGGGTTGACCGGTACGGAAGAACCCTGGAATATCCGGAATTGGGCATTTTAGAAAATGACCGAATTCGTACTACTGACTGCAACATCCCGACAACCGTTGAACGTGGAATCTATGGTGGAAGGTGGTGTTCTAGCATCAATTAGCCATCAAGATGAAGCAGTCTAAGCAGCGTGGTACAATTTAAAAGCATAATGAAATAGAAAAATGATATCTAGTAATGTGAGGTAGATGGAAAAATAACAAGAATGATTTACAGAAAATTACAATACAATGATTGATTTCAATTCACCAAACTAGATTAAAGAAGGAAAATAACTAGGTGTTTAAAATAGCAATCACCGTTGATGAACCCGCTCACTAATTTAAAATGAATCAACAATACAGGCGTCCTAAGTTAGCACTATTACAGAGCGAAATTTTGGCAGGTCATGCAACGAATACTTAAATCTAGTTAATAAAAGTTTTGCAACACTCACCCGATCGGGGTTACACTGAATTTAATTATTTGTACAACAGGTAAAATAGTAGTAATAGTATGGTATGGCTATTTTTATAAATATGTTCAAAGCAATAACGATAAGGAGGTTGGCAGAGGTAAAATTAAATATTGTGCACACACGATCACTCTGCCGATGTTTAGTGCGAAGTGACCCCCGCCGCCGGTCGAGAAACTTCCTTTTGTTCTTCGAACCGTTGCGTTGGTAATCCGCGAACGTTAGGCGTGCGGTATGGAGAGGGAAATCATTCACCCACAACCAGTTCCGTGCGCGAGTATTGCGACGGTATTTTAATAATTATTTCAATATCGCCAGCTAAAAGTACCCTCAGCCGTGAGCTATTGAGCTATTTGATTTTCTATTTTTTTTTGTTTGTAGCTACGATTCAAATGTATTAGCAATAACGTACAACGTTACAGTACTCCTGGCGGGTTGGATGCTATAAATGGAAAACTTATAGAACCTATAAAACCAGCTACTACAGCAACTGCAGACGTTAAAGCAAATTATGAAAAGACTTTAGAAGCATATCATAAGGTAGATAGTACGGCGATGCTTATTTTGATGGCTAATATGTCGGATGCCACTTTACAAAAGGTCATGAGATTCTCAACAGCCAAACAGGTTTGGGATGAATTGCACACTTTGTTTAATGGAACATCTGAAGACAAAAGCTATTCACTATGCTACAGTTTCTTTGGCTATAAAAAAGATCCCTCACATGACATGTCAATGCATATATCCAAACTGAAAAATATATGGCATGAATTGAAAATGGAACTTCAAAAAGGTGAAACCAAATATGATCTTCCAGAGATATTACTAATCTGCAAGATCTTGGAAACTTTACCCGACGAGAAGTACTTCTCCTTCAAGTCTAGTTGGATGCTGATGTCAAGAAAAGATCGAAATATAGATAATCTGACAGCACAAGTATGTGCTTACGAACGGTCACTTTTGACCAAAGAAGATATTACTGAAGCACAAGCGCTAGTTGTACAAAACAAGTTTATGCGTAAGAAAAAGTGTGGATATTGCGGACTATATGGACACAAAGTTTTTTTTAACTTTGTGTCCATATAGTCCGCAAGTGTCGCAAGTGGATATCGGACGGGAAACCTCCTAAAACACCTGACCCATCGACAAGTCAAGCTAACAATCCTAATCTGACCCTCTCATTAATGGAAGTTGTTACAAATGAAGTCGTTAATATTATTGAAGAAGATCTTGACAGTTGGTTTGTTGACAATGGTGCTACAAGTCATGTCACCTGTCGAAACGACATATTTTCCAGCTTTCAACATTTCAGCAATAATCAAACAGTAACAACTGCAAATGGCTCAACAATTCAAGCTATTGGCAAAGGTACAGTTGATTTGATAGCAGACGTTCGCGGTCAGACACAAAACATTCGACTGTGTGATGTATGGTATGTTCCAGCAATAAAGAAAAACTTATTTTCCGTACTTGCCACGCAAGATAAACTTGAGAAGAGTGTCTTCACATCTGAAAGAGAATTTTGTCATTTGATAGTAGATGGAAAAATTAATTTAATTGGCACAAGAGTCAAGAATGGAGGACTCTATAAACTAAATGTAAAGACAATTATAAATTCATCTCCTGAATTGAACTCACTGTCAACACAAAACATTTTACAACTCTATCATGAAAGATTTGCTCACCAGAATAAAAGACATGTGAAGCAATTGATTGAAAAGGAACTTGGTATAAAAGTCAAACTCAATTCTGAACTATGTACAGGATGTGTTTATGGTAAAACACATAGATATAAATTTGGAACAAGAGATCGAGCTAAAGCACCAGGAGAGATCATTCACACAGATGTATGTGGTCCGCCAATTCATTCAAAAAGTCTCGTTATTTTGTTTTATTTAAAGACGATTTCAGTAAGTATCGTCATGTTTATTTCATCAAGCACAAGTCTGAAGTGAAAGATAAACTTATGGAAATGATAAACGAAACAAAGACTACTGGTCATATTATAAAGACTATTCTCAGCGATAATGGAGGAGAATTCCAAAATGAAGCTGTGAAGAAGATCTTAAATAACCATGGTATTCAACACCGTTTGATAATGCCGTATACGCCGGAACAGAACGGGTGTAGTGAGAGAGACAACAGAACTTTGGTTGAAGCTGCTCGCACTATGATGCACGCTCACGAAGAACTTCCACTCTCCTGTTGGTCTGAACTTGTCAACACGGCTGCTTATGTTCTGAATAGAACTGTACCGACTTCTATAGAAGGAAAATCACCGTTTGAGTTATGGTTTTCAAAGAAACCCTCAATCAAACATTTGAGAATTATTGGCACTGAATGTTATGCTCATGTTCCAAAAGTAAAGAGAACGAAAATGTCCAGAAAAGCTCAAAAATGTATTCTCATTGGTTATGATGGTGATGAAGGTTATCGGTTACTAAGCATAAACAATAAATCGAATCCAACACTGATACGGTCAAGAGACGTAATATTCAACGAGTCAGTCATCACATCTATTGGATTGGAGTCAGATATCTCAGAAACAGAAAAACAAAGTCCAATTGTTGAGATGGAGGTTCATTTTCCTAAAACTACAGAAAATCATCCAATGTTAGATGCAAGGGAGGATATATTACAAGACGCAACTATTTCAGATGTGCCTCAAACATTGAATGATGGTGCGAGTTTTGAAGAAACAATTCCCAATTTGCCTACAATATCGGATGAACCTTGTAGAAATGAAGAAGATTCTAATGAGTCTTATATTACGCCTGAATTATCAGAAGTTGATTCAGATGAAGATAATGAACAAGGAAATCCCACGACAAGGAATCTAAGAGATAGATCGACATTGCGACCACCACAACGATTTGAAGATTTTATTATGTCTACTATTGTTAGTGATTTTGATGAACCCAAATCATACAAAGAAGCAATAAAAAGTCCTCAGAAGGCGGAATGGTTAAAAGCAATGGAAAGCGAACTAAAATCTCTACAAGACAATAAAACTTGGATTTTGGTGGATAAACCAAAAGACAGAAAACTGATTTCTTGTAAGTGGGTGTTCAAAGTTAAAACCCATGCTGATGGAAGTCTTGACAAATATAAGGCGAGATTAGTAGCAAGAGGTTATACACAAAAAAAAGGAGTTGATTATAGTGATACATTTAGTCCTGTTGCTAGAATGGCCACAATAAGATCGATTCTTAGCATCGCTGCAAATGAAGGGTTATCCCTCAGACAGTTTGATGTAGCAACTGCATTTTTGAATGGTTCTTATGAAGATATCTACATGAATCAGCCAGAAGGATACAGTGATGGTACGACTAAAGTATGTAAGTTGAAGAGAAGTTTATATGGTCTCAAACAAGCTCCAAGATGTTGGAACAAATGTATTGTTGATTATTTGAAAGTTTTAGGATTCAAACAATGTGACACAGATCCATGTTTGTTCATTAGAAACCGACTTAACAACAAGATAATTCTTGGACTCTATGTTGACGATGGTCTAATAGCTTCAACGAACCCAAAGGAATCTGAAAAGTTTTTGGCAGAATTGAAACGGAAGTTCAAGATAACCACAAAACCAGCTTCTTACTTTCTGGGTTTGGAAATCTTCAACAACAACGATGGTTCCATCAAAGTCTCTCAAAAACATTACGCTAAAAGACTACTGGAACGCTTTGGTATGAGTGATTGTAAAGCCGTTAGTACTCCAATCATCAAAGAAGCACAACCTGCACAACCATGCTCAGTAAAAGAGGATGAGGTTACATTTCCCTATCGTGAAGCCGTTGGTGCGCTAGCTTATCTAATGACAGGTACTAGACCGGTCCGGTCTAAGGTTCATCAAGGTTCATAAGGTTCATCGGTTGTAAGTTTCCTGAATACGACACTTAGTGTCGTATTCAGGAAACTTACAAATCCCTCTTTAGAAGATGTTAACAAAGTTAAACGCATACTTCGTTACATTCAGGGAACCCTAGATACAGCAATTGTATACAAAAAAGGATACAAAACTGGAATCTTGGAATGTTTTAGTGATTCTGATCATGGTGGAGATTTCGATACAGGACGCTCTACTTCTGGAATCTTATGCGTGTATGCAGGAGGAGTAATCTCTTGGGCAAGTCGTAAACAGACTTCTGTAGCTATCTCAAGCACCGAAGCAGAACTTGTTGCAGCTAGTGAAGCGGCTCGTGAGATTGTTTGGCTGAAGAGACTTTTCAATGAAATTACTACTTTGATAGAAGTCCCTACTTTACAAGTTGATAATGATGCTGCTATAAAGCTTGCACAAAACCCAGAGTTACATCGTCGCACAAAGCACATTTCTATTAGACATTTTTATGTAAGGGAATTAGTTACTGAAAAAGATCTTCAAGTTAAGTTCCTACAGAATACCAGTGTGCTGATATTTTGACTAAGCCTGTGCATAAACCCAGACTGGATCTAATTTCAGGAATGGTGGGACTTATACGATAAAGATTATCGAAAAAGGGAGGATGTTGAAGGAGGTTTTCTCTCAATCTTTGCTTTTTATAATATTTTTGTATTACCCTGTCATTCCTTCATGTCAATATGAATGTTTCCAACATTAATACGGTTTTATCATTTCGATCCATAAAATACCTCTCAACAGAATGATTATCCTAAGCTTATGCTACTGAAAACCAATGAATTCGTTTTTAAAAGTAAAGCAGCACGAAGGATCTTTTGGGGCGTGGGAAAAACGGAAAACAATGAATTCGTATATAAAAGTAAAGTAGCACAAGGATCTTCTGGCGCGTGGGCACCAGCAATAAACACACATAAGAAATAACAGAAACAGCAGCAACAGAAACAGTACTAAACCGCCATCTTGTTTTATTTTTAGCTTTTTGGCTTCTATTATCCCAGTGCTGGGCAAAAGCAATAAACTCACAAATGTTTACCAACAGTGCCTCCTAACAACGGCATCCCAGCCGCCAAAAGATCTATGCAGTATTCTATTGTATTGTATTTATCGCGATTTTTATTTTAATTATCGATTTATATCGATAAATACCCGTTTCCATATGTTTTATAATGTGTTCTGATCGCGAAAGTTTAAAAAAGACAATTACAATTAATGTCTGATGTAAAAAAAAAGTGAAAAAAACTCTTTTTCAGAAATCCTGAACCTCAGCAAGACCGAGGCTTCGCTTGTTGGTGCTTACGATTTAGGTAAGTTAAAATAATATACGAATAATCAGTAAAGAATTATTTAATTTATAACACATTATTAACACATTCTAAGTGCAGTGAGTGACATAAATAAAAAGATCGCTAACGCCATCTGTCACGCTAATGAAGAATTAAAAATCCTGCATCGCGATAGTGGGGACTATCGTTTTTTAGCTCACCAGATGGCGCCACTGTCGAGTAAGGTCTTGTCAATAATTCTATTTTATACTTTAGAGTACCAATAACGTCTTATAAAGTTTATTTTATTACGTACTAGCGGACGTCACGCGGTTTCACCCTCGTAGTTCCCGTGGGAGTACGGGGATAAAATATAGCCTATGTCACTCAGGGTAAATGTAGCTTTCGAATGGTGAAAGAATTTTTGAAATCGGTTCATTACTTCCGGAGATTACCCCCTACATACAAACTTACAAATATTACCTCTTTATAATATTAGTTTAGATAACAACATAGTGTAAACTCTGAAGTTTACTATACTACACCGTTACTTCACCGTTGCTAATTTCAGGGAGAATATTGTAAATATGTATCTGAACATATTTACAATATTCTCCCTGAAATTAGCAACGGTGAAGTAACGGTGTAGTATAGTAAACTTCAGAGTTTACACTATGTTGTTATCTAATAATAATATTCTCCCTGAAATTAGCAACGGTGAACGATATCAAGCATGAAACATTTAAAAATCATTCTACCTCCATGTACTAACAAATAAAATCCTAAGTTGCTACTTAAAAATCTTCAAGTTATAATTAATCAGGAATGGCTCAGTCTAGAACACAATCGTGAGTATTAAATACGTGATAAAAAAGCACGTAACGCACGAACACTGTATGACATCTGACATTTCGGATGACCTTACTCTACACGAACGCCTCTAAAATCGAATTCATACGCGATAGCCCCCATTATCATGATTATCCCCGAGTTCAGCGTATAATACACGAACCCGAAAGTAACTGTCGGGCAGTAGCCCACCAGACACAACTCCTGGCCGGAGGATCTCCCTTTTCAATGAAATATTGAGGAATTTTACACCATGTTTCTCATACCCCATAAGGCGACTAAAGGAGCTAAATTAGCAAACTCTATTTGTGGTGGTTTAAACTTCGTTTGAAATACTGTTAGAATAATCAGCTTGCACTACAAACTGGCTGTTTGTTACGTCAGTCAATGCGGGCCGAATAGTGAGAAATTAGTAGTTTTTTGCGATTTACAAAAAATCTATTGATTGGACTAAAACAAAAACACTATCATGCTAATTATGTTGCTTGTAGAATTATTTGCCGAAACATCAGATGATCGCATGTATTTTAGTATGGTTTTTACTCGTTATAAGAAATTTTTAGAAACAAGTTCGAGATTTTTTTTATCGAGTAAAATTAGTTGTATTATGTTTTCAAAACACTAGCATATATCCTGAAGAATATCATTATATTTTTCTGGTTTTGTTTATTGCAGTGAATCATAAATGCTTTTTTGAATTACAAAACTAACGTTTAGGTCCTGTAGTCCCCTTAATAATAATAATAATCATTTTATTATCAGGTTACTAAGGCCCATAGATAAAATACACAAATTAACATCTAATAACAATAAACTAATACATATTTAAAACCATGAGAAACTAAAACTATACACGTAACGTTGTCGGCGTCGTGTTTCGCTGCGTGGTGTCGCGTAACCGTCCTCGGAAACATCGATATACGACACCCTTCGGCCAAAAGTCCTCCTTCATGCAGGTCTGCAGATGGTGGGTTGGAACTCGTACCACGAAAGATTTAAAGTTGATGTTATGGTGCGATTCCAACCTTTCGACCCTCAGAGTCCAGTGGGTGGGTGGGTGGTGGGTGGGCAGGTGGGTGTGGGTAATAAGTCAACCTTTTGCTTCCACGGTGAAGAAACCCTGATCTTATAAAATGATTAGGAGTCTGAAACAGCCAACTCGCTTTGAACAAGCGCTGTGGTCGATGCCTTTTCGCGGGTCGGAGCATCATATCTTATCTTTTTACCCGACTGCGCCAGAAGGAGGGTTATGTTTTTTTAAGAGTATGTATGTATAATTGTTTGGCACGCTCTGTGGCCTGAACGGCTCGATGGATTTTAGCTTGAGAGGTGTCGTTAGATTCGTATTGACTGTGAAAGTGACATGGGTATATGTAAATAAAAAATAAAAAACAAAATGGTGGATTTCTGGCGCCAAATTCAAATGTTTGGCACGCTCTGCAGCCTGAACGGCTTGATAAAGGGCTCATCATGAGGATTTTAAAATGGTATATCTAAGTAACCAAAAAGTGTAAAATAAAAAAAATAATTAAAAAAATTAAAAAACCCGACTGCGTAAAAAATAACTAATCATATTGACTGCAACAGTCGGGACCCATTACATAATCTAGACTAAAATCATTCCATCGAATATGGGTCCCTACTGTTGCAGTCAATATGATTAATTACTTTTTTTTTTTTTTTTTTTTTTTTTATTTTTTTTTTTTTATTCCATACTTTTTTTTACTCGTCATCTCAGCAGTCACCTCCTTTTTAGCCATATCATCCTTCACCCTACAGTGAGAAAGATATTTACTGGTATTCCTTTTAATTATCAAATAATTACAAAAATATCTGTGCCTAGTTGATGTCATTGGGCTTGACCCTATTACATGGAACTGGCCTTTATCTAGTGAAATGAGGCTGTAAACCGTGATGAATACACCTCTACCTAACCCTTCTGGGATAACTGGCTTATCATTATGTAATCGCAATAAAAACTAACTCAATTTTTCTTCCCCAGATTTCAAAAACCATGAAACGCGAATCATCGAAGACTCTTCCTTCAGCTCCCGTAAAGAATGGCTGTCAGGATTTAAGACCTGTACTGATAAACATTTTGAAAACGGTGTCATTGGTGATGATGATGATGATAATGATGAAGAAACTTTTGGCTCAGAGCTCGAAAGTGATGAAACAAATGGCGAAAGTCAAGATTCTGACAACGGCAGTGAAACTGATTCTGCCAAGAGTGAAGACACAGAATCAAGAGTGACGAAAAGAAATGGTAAGAAGACTAATAAGAAAACCAACGATGAGGAGTTTGCAAACGAAAGTGATGATGAAGATGATGACAATAGTGGTACTAGGATCACCAGTTCTACTGTAAAGAAAACTGGGTCCAAAACCAATTCGGGTTCTTCAACAACAAGTGGTAAAACGAATACTAAAAAGAAATCCACTCACACTACTTCCAATTCTCAAACTGATTCAGGCCATCAATCTACAAAAAAGAATAGGTCTGGAACTGCTGGCGCAGAGTTTGACAGTGACAAAATAATTGATGATAGTCAAGGCTCTGATGTGGAATCTGCAAACAATAGTTCAGATGATGATAATGACAATAGTGGTACTAGGAACACCAGTTCTACTGTAAAGAAAACTGGGTCAAAAGCAACTTCTGGTTCTACTAAAACTAGTGGCAAAATTAATTCGCAAAAGAAATCCTCTCACACTACTTCTAGTTCTAAAACGAATTTGAGCAAACAAACTACGAAAAAGAGTAGGTCTGGAACTTCTAGAACAGAGTTCGGAAGTGATGAAACAAATGATGACAGCTTTGTAGAAGACAATGAGAGTGAGAGTGTTATTGATTCTGCCGACAATAGACAATCAAAAGTGACCAATAAGCATGGTAAGAAAATTAGCAAGATAATCACTGATGAGGAAACTGTAAACGGAAGTTCAGACGATGACAATGACAATAGTGGTACTAGGATCACCAGTTCTACTGTAAAGAAAACTGGGTCAAAAGCAACTTCTGGTTCTACTAAAACTAGTGATAAAATTAATTCGCAAAAGAAATCCTCTCACACTACTTCCAGTTCTAAAACTAATTCGGGCAACCAATCTACGAAAAAGAATAGGTCTGGAACTTCTAGAACAGAGTTCGGAAGTGATGAAACAAATGATGATACCTTTGAGGACAGTGAGAGTGAGAGTGTTATTGATTCTGCCAACAACAGACAATCAAAAGTGACCAATAAGCGTGGTAAGAAAATTAGCAAGATAATCACTGATGAGGAAACTGTAAACCGAAGTTCAAATGATGACGATGACAATGATGGTACTCAATCAAGCGGGACTAAGACCAACAGTTCTGCTGTAAATAATACTGGGTCCAAAATAACTTCGGGTTCTTCTACAACTAGTCGTACTACATCCGGTTCTAAAACGAATTCAGGCAGCCAATCTTCGGATGAATCATCTGGTTTGGCATCAGGTATTGTTAAGAAACATAAGAAAAACATTGGTAAACAGACAAAAACAAATAAGAATAGGTCTGGAAAGGTTTCAAAGGATGATGAAGATGATAATGTTACTGGAGGCAAAAAATCGAAAGAAAAAGGCATTATTCGTTCTCAAAACGAAAACAATAACGGCGTTGACAAACAAGGCAAGTCTACACAGATAAATATTATCAATATCAAAAAAGCCAAACGCAATGGAAAAAAGAATGCAAGTATCGTTAGAGATAGAAAGGAAATCCCCATCAGAAGAGGCAGCAATTTAGGCTCTAACAGTAATAGGAAGAATAAAAAAACACACAATTAAAAAGGGCTATGTTAGTATTATAAAGAATGGCAAGAAAACTACAGGTTTTGAAAGTACCTCTAGTAATTCTGTCAACGAAAATGACCAAAGTCGTGACGAAATTGGTAATCAGCAGTCTAATGGTGGTTCAAAATCATCTAGTACTGTTACGAAAACAACCACAACAACAACATCAAATGGGAAAAAGGACACAAAAGAAAAAAATACTGGCAAACAAGGTAACACTGAGTCTTCAACCAATAAAAAACAGGATTCCACCAACACTAATCAATATAAGAAAACTGGTAGTACAGCAACAACTATAGGTGGGAAGCACGTTTCGAATGTAAACGATAAGAACATCCAACAAACTATCAATAGTGGGAAAACCTTAAACGATGATAAAAATGGTAAGGATGATGGTCAGAATAATGACGTCGATAACAGTGATGATTCCGATGAAGATGATTCTGGGGAAAATGAAGAGCAAGGCAACGTCAGCGACGGCAAAATTGGAATAAATGAGAAGAATCCTGTGAATGATGACAAACACCCAAAACCTGTAGATAATGATAGAAAAACCAAAACTACTGAAAAAAAAGAAATAGAAAAATCTGGTTTGTCAAACTCTGGTACTAAGACTACTATTACAAAATCTACCTCAGGTCAGACTGATGCGGTCGAATCTTCTGGGTCTAGAAGCTCTTCCAGTGATGGCTCTAAGAACAAAAAATCTGGAAAAGAAACTGAAGAAACTAAAAATGGTAGTAAAAACATAAATTCTGTAAAGCCTGTACATAAAAATGATGGTGATGCTGATGATGATAATACAGGTGTTACTAAGAGCTCTTCTACTGCTAGTTCTAAGGGATCTGGTTCAAAAGACTCTCAGAGCCAAGACTCGACTAGCTTTAAACCTAAAGATGATGGTGATGAGGATGATGATTGCGATGATGAAGAAGATGAAGATGATGTTTATACCAATCAAGCTGGCAAAAATGATAATAAGCCTGCCAAAGGTGCCAGTAAACAAGAAGCTACAAAATCTGGTTCAGTGAACTCTGTGAGCTCTTCATCGTCTAATACAACTGCATCAACCACCAGTGGCTCTTCTACTGCTAGTTCTAAGGGATCTGGCTCAAAAGACTCTCAGAGCCAAGACTCGACTAGCTTTAAACCTAAAGATGATGGTGATGAGGATGATGATTGCGATGATGAAGAAGATGAAGATGATGTTTATACCAATCAAGCTGGCAAAAATGATAATAAGCCTGCCAAAGGTGCCAGTAATGCAAAAGCCACAAAATCTGGTTCAGCGAACTCTGTGAGCTCTTCATCGTCTAATACAACTGCATCAACCACCAGTGGCTCTTCTACTGCTAGTTCCAAGGGATCTGGCTCAAAAGACTCTCAGAGCCAAGACTCGACTATCTCTAAACCTAAAGATGATGGTGATGAGGATGATGATTGCTATGATGAAGAAGATGAAGATGATGATGTCAAGCAAGCTGGCAAAAATGGTAATAAGCCTGCCAAAGGTGCCAGTAAATCAGAAACTATAAAATCTAGTACAGAAAACTCTTTATCGTCTACCTCAAGTGCATTAATCTCCAGTGGGTCTTCTACTGACAGTTCTAAGGGATCGAACTCAAAAGTCTCTCAGAGCCAAGACTCGACTAGCTCAATAAACGCTGGCTCGAAGGAAACTAAAGACACATCTCCAACCGCTGGCTCAACAAGTTCTACCTCTAGTCAAAAAACCACTACTGTCTCTGAGAGTTCTACTTCTGAATCTAAAAACTCCAAAGAGGCTAATAAATCAAACACGAGCAAAACTAGTAAATCCAACTCAGACGCATCTAAGAACAGTCATACTCAAAAGAGCAGTTCCAAAGATCAAACTAGTAGCAATGAAGCACAAACAAGCTCAAATTCTGACTCTAACAAATCTTCTGTAGAGAAGAGTTCTAGCTCTGATAAGTCTACCTCAAGCCAAGCTAGTAACAGTGGTTCTAAAACTGGAGAAACTAAATCAAATGAGTCTAAGAGTGAGAATTCTAGCTCTGGACATTCAAGAACTGAATCTAGCTCAAATGGCTCAAGCAAAAGCAAGAAGAACAATCAGAGCAGTTCGAATTTTGAAGAAACTAGCTCTGGCCAATCTGGATCTAACTCAGAAAAGTCAAGCAAAATCAACAAAAATCAACAAAATAACTCAAACAAAACTGCAAAGGACAGCTTTAGCCAATCAAGCCATAGAACTAACAGCGGATCTAAAAAAGCATCTGAATCGAATGAATCTAGCAACGAAAATCAAAATAGCTCAAGCAAGTCTAAAGATAACCCATCCAGCCAAAGTAGTAACAAAGGCTCCAATTCTGAATCAGTTTCTAATGCTTCTCATAGCAGTAACTATAAAGGATCTAAAACCAACGGTAAACATGGGGGTCACTCCAAAACTAAAGACGGTTCCTATACAAATGTGAAGTCAGCACATGAAGCGACACAATATGGAGATGGTGGAGCCGATTATTATGATGAAGAAACGATAAGCTCAGATGATAGCACTTCTAAATCTCGTGGTAGTCAATCAGAAGATTCTTCTGGCAATGCTGAAAAGAGCTCTTTCGCATCTGAGAGCAGGAGTAGCAGTGGTTCGACAGTTCGTCATGAGAAATCTAAAGAACAAGAAGCAAAGAAACATAAGCTGGCAATTCAGCAACAAGAAGAACAGACCAAACCAGACGGGTCTTTTAGTTCGAGAAGACATGGAAAGAAAAGTCATTCTTACAGTACTAAACAGGGGGAACAGAGCTCCTATCAAAGTAGTTCTTAAGTAAACGATAGATATACTGGGTGATTTGTTAAACGTGGCCAATACTTTATGAGGTGAAAATGCACAACTTTTACAAGGGACCAACCATGAAATCGCTATAAAAATATCAGTTACTACATAAGGTCGCATAACTGGAAAAAAATTAGGGAACAATTGTTTTTTTTTTTTCAAATTCCGCCACGTTTAGCCAGACATCCTGGATCAAGGAATTCAAAATGGCGGCCAAACGAAGGATATAATGCCCTCACATAGCTCCATTCTTGAATGAGTGAGTGAGAGGACATGATTAACGCCGGCATTTTTTATTCATGACGACTTTAGGCTTACGTTTAATGGTATTTGATTTATATTTTTTAGTTTTTAATTATATTATAATCATGCATTAAGATTTTTTCGTTTTCTTTGGTCCTTTGACTTTTCTCCTTATAGTGATTGATTTGACAAATAAACACACACTTTGAAGCAAACCAACAATACTGAATTCAGCCCATCAGAGCTGTCCCAATAGACCCTCTATTATTAACCCAATTTTCTTTTTAGCTTAGAAAAGTAAATTTAGTTCATTTAAACTTAAATTGAAAATTTGTGTGTATTATTATTTGGGTTATTTACCAACTCGACACGAGAAACCGGACACACGTGTGTCCAGTTGGTGAAACTCAAAATTAGTATCACTTATTATTTCGTCATCTGGACTCTAAAACATTTTTACGCGAATGATGGTTGTTTGGGCAATCGGCGAGCATTCCTATAGAAACAACTTTTCAAAATAAAAATATAATAAACTTTGTGTACAATATATTGTCACATGAACAGGGTAGGAGAGTCTGAACTTAAAACTAGCATAAATACTACGCGGCCGGAGCGACGACGCCTACGTACACGCACACACTTGCACATATGCACTACCGACATACACTATAACACGCGTGTCCACATAGTGTAACTTAAATTAAATCATTTTTATAACACATTTGCTCGTAAAGGGTCTCTTATTTCACCCATTTCCAGTTCGATCTCGTATACTAGCTAAAGCAGACGCATTATCAGTTTTTGCTTAAATAGTGAAATTTGGTGCCATATAAAATCTAACCTTGCTACAAAGACAAAAACCTCATTTTCGTCATACACTTATTTGTTTAAAATAATTTAAGTGCGGGTCACAGTGCGCGTGTCGCGAGAGTGCGGCTCTCTTCACCCCCGCGAGGAAACAGTGCGGTCTATATTTTTGACTCGCTCACACTATTTCGTGCAGTGATAGTCGCGTGAGTGCGGCCCTCTTCACCCCCGCGAGGAAACAGTGCGAACTTATATTTTTGTCTCGCTCACCGCACTCCGTGCAGCGGTACTCTTTAGAGTGCGCCCCCTTCACCCCCGCGAGTAACAAGAACATATGCCATAACAGCTGATTATCGCCGAATTGGACGTTTTCATTATGACACTCTCGCCGAAAAGCAGTAAATGCCAATCTGTTCCTGATCTATACTCAGGGGACGACTCTGATCCTAATGTAACTCAGAGAACCATGAAAAGGAAGCAGCCAGATTGCGACCTGAGAAGGGATATCTCAGCACTTTCCGAGGAATTCAAGAAATCAATGAGTTTTCTGACCACTGAAATACGTGACCAGTTTTCAAATATTAACTCAAATATTAGTAATCTTCGAAATGAATTTAATAATTTAGCAACTACCTCCTCTCAAATTCAATCTGAGTTAAAAGAATTACGCTCTGATTTTTCCAACACAAAAAAGGATATTTCTATTTTAAACACAAAACATCTCGAGTTATCGAAAGTTGTCGATGACTTGAAGTCATCGGTGGAATTTAACTCAGTGAACATTATTGACAATGTAAAGCGTACGAAGGAGATGGAGTCGAAGATCGCTACCTCTGCGTCGGAGCCCGTAGTTGCACTGATTAATAAAATGGATCGCCTGGAACAACAGGCCAGGCAGTGCAACATAGAAATTGGTAACTTGCCGGAAAAACGTGGCGAAAACCTAGTCGTTATATTGGAGTCAATTGCGGCAGCTATCAACATACCTATAGCACAGAGCGACATAGTGGCTATTCACCGTGTTCCACACGCACACACGCAAAATTCACGTCCGAAGAATGTTATTGTCAAGTTTACTTCCCGACTACTCCGTGATAACGTGCTGAGCGCTTATCGACTGTCTAAAGGTTTCACAACAGATCGTATAGGACTCGCTGGGACTCAATGTCGTATCTATATGAACGAACACCTGACGCTTCGTAATAAGGAGTTATTTCGTAAATGCCGTGACGCTGCCAAAACACACAAGTACAAGTATGTATGGGTCCGTAATGCCACTGTGCTGGCCAAGGAGAATGATGACTCACCTACGATTGCGATCCACTCAGAAGACGACATCCGTAATAAGTTTAGGCCTAATCATTCGTCATAATACGCTGTTGTTATTTATTATCAAACGATCACTTTATTACATAATGTACCCGTGTATAAATAACGTCTGTTTGAATGTTTGTGTGTCATATTTTTTTGCCCACAGCTGGGTACTTATTTTTCATATGTGTGTGTGTGTGTATTAAACTGTTTACAATATTATTTCCTTATCTTTGTAGGATCTGTACCATATAACAATCATATCTGGCGAAATGTTTATTGGTCATATTTTTTTTCTAACAATTGTGTGCTTTATTTCATTATAATTTACTGTTTACAATATCTCTTAACCTCATTAAATATAATGTACGATGTTAGACTTAGTACTTACAATCAAGTCATGAAAGCTATCCTTATATTGTTGCTTGTGATTTCTATGATTTACCCTGTCGATTATGTATACTTTTTAATGTTATCGACCCAGAACGTACCGTGTGAACTTACAGCGTTGTTTAGTTATAGGTATATTTATGAGTTTCAACGTGTATGTTATTTTGTTTTTGGTGTCTATTATTGTATCCTCGCATTTATGTATGATATCACATCTGTGTATGACTCGCATGTTTTAAGTATATTTAATGCCCGATCCAGACTCTCGCGAGGCGCCTCCTGGAGGCTCTCGGCACGAGTCTTGGCGAGTGGAGGCTGCACGAGTGCTAGCAATCCACACTCTCGATTTATTCACTTGCCCGCTACGTCTACTACAAGATGGATGTGATTGAAGTGACTGCGGCTACTTTATGTGCCTACCAATATTATTTATTTATTTAGTTATTTATTTGCTAACATGTAAAACACTGGTTATTAGGCATGCATTAAAATTTCATGACACAGTAATAAGACATGCACCCTGTAAGGGCACTGCAAATATTTTATAAATCAAATTATTAGATTACTTAAAATATTGATTCTAATTATTACAATTAATTACATTAAAATTGTTTACATTACAAATATTATATTAAAATTATTTATATGACGGCGCCTCCGTCAACGTCAGACATCAGGTTGACTTTTAGCTGTCAAAGTCAGCCTAGCGAAGCGTCATTGTCGATGGTTGTGAGGACGGCCATCTTGACACACTGTTGCTCGAGACGGCGCCCGCACACCACGCTTGTGACGAATCGCTTTGCATCCGAGTGATAGTTTAATTAGTGTTTTAATTAAGTTGGTGTCGTGTTGCATAGACTGTACATTGTTCGTTTGACTGTGTATTTCGATTATTAAACCCTGTGCTGATTAAATAACTGTGATTGTAACGAGGACTTGTGATTTTACCGCTCACGCCCACCTGCCTACCTACCTACCCACATACATCACAAGATGAGTTCTGATGAAGGCCCTCCTGCCCCTTCATATATTACATTAACTAAACAAAACATTATTCAATCATTTATTTATTACTAGCTGTTGCCCGCGGCTTCGCCCGCGTGAAGTTCGGTAACTGTCCCACTGGATCATACTAAAGGGATAATAGTGTCCTCCATGTTAATCCAGGTTATAAACTATCTATGTGCCACATTTCTTAATCATCACAATTATTATTATCACAATCACCATCACTATCACAACCGCCATCATTATCACAATCACCATCACTATCACAATCACCATCACAATCCCCATCACCATCACTATCACAGTCACCATCATTATCACCAATTATCATCATTTACACAACCACCATAATTACCACAATCATTATCATAATCACCATCACCATAACAATCACAATCACCATCACTGTCACAATCACAATCCCCATCACTATCGCTATCACAATCACTATCACAATCACCATCACCATCACAATCACCATCACAATCACCATCACAATCACCATCACAATCACCATCACAATCATCATCACCATCACAATCACCATCAAAATCAGTATCACAATCACCATCACAATCACCATCACAATCACCATCACAATCACCATCACAATCACCATCACAATCACCATCACAATTACCATCACAATCACCATCGCTATCACCATCACAATCACCATCACAATCACCATCACAATCACCATCAAAATCAGTATCACAATCACCATCATCGTTATCACAATCATTATCATCGTAATCACAATCGCTATCATCATTATCACAATCACTTTCATCGTAATCACAACCATTATCATCATATTCACAATCATCATCATCACAATATCCATCCTCGTCATCACAATCATTATAATCGTAATCACAATCATCATGATCACAATCGCCATCACTATCTCAACCACAATCATTATCACAATCACTATCATTATCACAATCACCAACACTATCAAAATCACAATCACCATCACAATCACCATCACCATCATAATCACCATCACAATCACTACCCTCGTTATCACAATCTTTATCATAGTAATCACAATAATCTACATCATTATTACAATCACCATCATCGTCACAATCACAATCACAATCACCATCGCTATCACTGCCACTTTCACAATCACCATCACAATCAGCATCACCATCACAATCACCATCAAAATCACTATCACAATCACCATCATCGTTATCACAATCATTATCATCGTAATCACAATCATTATCATCTTAATCACAATCATCATCTTCACAATCTCCGTCCTCGTTATCACAACCATCGCTATCACCATCAAAATCACCGACACTATCACAATCACCGTCACTGTCACAATCACCATTACAATCACAATCACTATCACAATCACCATCATCGTTATCACACTTATTATCATTGTAATCACAATCATTATCATCGTTATCACAATCATCATTATCACAATCATCATCATCGTAATCAAAATCATCGTCATCACAATCATCGTCGTCATTATCACAATCATCGTCGTCATTATCACAATCATCATCATCGTAATCACAATCATTATCATCTGGATCTCAAAATAAATGCCATTTTCGTAATCAGCACCCCTGATAATCTCGGTATCGACACCCATATTGATTTTTAGACATTTCAACCCCATCGCACCCCAACAGGGAATGGTAGTATTTCAGGTCTGCCACATTAAATCTTAAAATCGTTGTTTTTATAATACACCCGACCCAATTCACTATAAAAACAATACCTATATTGAATTTCAGGCTTTGTTACCCCATTTCCCCCTTTAGGGGTTGAATTCTGAAAAAAAAGTGAAACACAAACGTTAACTCATTTATCGATAGGAGTACTCCTGTTAAGTTTCGAATAAAGTAGTTTAACTAATCTTATTTCCCCACGAAATCTTTGGACTCCCGTTCCAACCCCTAAGGGGGTGAATTTTGAAAAATCCTTTCTTAATGCACCCCTAAACCTCATAAAGAACCTTTGTGCCAAATTTGGAATCTCTAGACTCAGCGGTTTGGGCTGTGCATTGATTTTTATACTTTGCCACCCCATTTCCCCCTCTTAGGGGTTGAATTCTGAAAAAACCTGAAACCCGTTTCTACTCATTTATCAATAGGAGCACTCCTGTGAAGTTTCGAATAAAATAGTCTAACTAATCTTGTTTTACCCATTCAAACTTTGGATTCCCGTTTAACCCCCTTAGGGTTTGAATTTTGAAAAATCCTTTCTTAGTGCACCCCTAGACCACATAAGGAACCTACTTGCCAAATTTGGAATTTCTAGACTCAGTGGTTTGGGCTTTGCATTGATTTTTATACTTTGCCACCCCATTTCCCCCTCTTAGGGGTTGAATTCTGAAAAAACCTGAAACCCGTTTCTACTCATTTATCAATAGGAGCACTCCTGTGAAGTTTCGAATAAAATAGTCTAACTAATCTTGTTTCCCCATACAAACTTTGGAGCCCCGTTTAACCCCTTTAGGGGATGAATTTTGAAAAATCCTTTCTTAGTGCACCCCTAGACCACATAAGGAACCTACTTGCCAAATTTGGAATCTGTAGACCCAGCGGTTTGGGCTGCGCGTTGATAGATGAGTCAGTCAGTCAGTCAGTCAGTCAGTCAGTCAATCAGTCAGTCAGTCAGTTTCTTCTTTTATATATTTAGATTTTATAATTAATCATTATTATCAGTTCGTTCAATCATTTTTGTCATAGGTATAGGTAATGTAGCACCTAATATTATTTTACATTTACGTCAAGTTAATATTATTTCAGAATCAATCGATTCCCAATTTGTCAGTTTTAAATTCCTCAACGGTAAAGCAGCTTTTCTTGATTAACAAAGATTTCAACTGTTTCCTTACTCTGCAGCAGTTACAACAAAGTGAGCGAGCGCGAGAGTGTGGATGATTCCCTCGCCTCACCCCTCGCGTCCTTTGACTCGCGTCCGAAAAACCGACACAAAACGGAGCGACAGCGAGGCGAGGCGAGGGAAGACGAGAGGACACGAGCGCACCGTCCACACTCTCGTACTAGCGTTCCCTCGTGTAGCCTCGTGGAGAGTCTGGATCGGGCATAAGAGTTTCATAGTGTATATTTATTTGTCTTTGGTTTATTTTGTTGTACCCTCAGATTTTAATAATGTCTAATGATAGTAAAATATCCATATACTATCAGAACTGTCGAGGAATCAGGACAAAACTGAATACCTTATACTTAAATATTATGTCGCATGCATATGACGTCATTATCTTGACCGAGACCTGGTTGACGCTAGACATATCTAAGAATGAATTTATTGATCAACGCTATTTGGTGTTTAGATGCGATCGTAATCGTTCACTCACCAACAAAAAGGATGGTGGTGGTGTCCTCATAGCCATATCTAAAGAACTTAATCCCTCTAATATTTCATTTTTGCCCCCGTTAACCTTGCCCGAGCATGTGATAGTTAAAGTCCCCGCGAAAAACAATAAATATCATATAATCTGTGCTACGTACATACCTCCAAACGCTGTTGACGATACATATTTAACTTTTCTTAATTCTCTGTCAATGTTGTGTGATGACTCTGCTGTAGATAATATTATTTTAGCAGGTGACTTTAATTTACCCTCACTTACTTGGATAAAAAAGATGTCATACATGGAATATGCTGCGAGCAACAAACTGACAAATGTAACTCGCTTTTTATCAAATTTCTGCTCGCAACATGTTTTGAAACAATACAACCATTTTTTCAACTGTAGCGGACGCATCTTAGACTTACTTTTTTGTAATACTCAAGCAGTCTCACTCTCTCCTGATATCCCCCTTTTACCTGTTGACGCCTATCACCCAGCCTTCTATGTACACATTTCTTTCTCTCACCACACACATATTCCGATATGCCCTGCTAATAACAAACTTAATTATCACAAAGCTAACTACAGCAAAATAAATTCTGATATAAGTGAAGTGGATTGGACTGCCTTATTGGATAACTTAACACCTAATGAATCTGTTTCTAGATTTTATGAAAAACTTTATGAAATTATTAAATCACACACACCCTCATGTCGACCAAAAAATGTTAATTTCCCCAATTGGTTTTCCAAATCTCTCATACATACCTACAAAAAGAAGACTCAAGCCTGGGTTAGATGGAAGAAGTATGGGAATTTATGTGACTATGAGGTATTCTCGAGTAATAGGAAAAAAATTAAAAATGTGGCTGACATTTGCTACAGTAAATATATTAATTCAATTGAAGACAGTGTTGCTACCAACACTAAAGCATTTTGGACGTATGTTGCAAGCCGTAAAACTACAAACAAAGTTCCATCCACGGTTCATTATAATCAAAGTTCATCCAATGATCCTATTACTACTTGCAACTTGTTTGCTACATTTTTTCAATCTGTATATGAGCCCTCAACATTTGACTGTAACTCTTGGGAACCACCACCCAGTAGTGCTGACCACGATGTCTTCCTATGTAAACTGCAACTGTCTCTTGATGAAATTCATAAAGAACTAAAATCACTTGATTCAACCAAGGGTCCCGGTCCTGATGGGATTCCTTCGATTTTTCTAAAGAATACTTGTGATACATTATGTTATCCTCTACTTATATTATATAATAAATGTTTATCATGTGGTATTTTTCCGGAGGTGTGGAAACATGCAAATATTGTACCAGTTCATAAGAGTGGTTCAAAGCATGACGTAGAGACCTATCGACCTATCTCTATACTACCTGGTTTTTCTAAGCTATTTGAGAGACTGGTACATAATAAATTATATCCGGCTATTCGCAGTGTTCTAATAAAAGAACAGCATGGCTTTGTTAAAGATAGATCTTGCATTAGCAATCTCCTCATTTTCACGTCTCAACTATTTGATAGTCTCGATAATAGACAGCAAATTGATGCAGTTTACACAGATTTTCAGAAGGCCTTCGATAAACTAGATCACACACTACTACTTAATAAAATTGCATACAATGGAATTAGAGGGGACCTTTTAAGATGGTTTATATCTTACATAACTAACAGAACACAAAAGGTAGTTGTAAACGGCTTTGAGTCTGGCTCTTTTCAGGTCACCTCTGGTGTACCACAAGGTTCCATTTTAGGCCCTTTATTATTCATTTTATACATTAATGACATAAAGGACTGTTTTCAAAATTCTAAATTTCTTCTCTACGCGGACGATTTAAAGGTTTATAAAATTATTTCTGATAATGCTGATTGTTTTAGCTTCCAGCAGGATCTAGATCGTTTCTCTAACTACTGCTCATTGTAGCAGATACATTTTATAACCTGCTACTTGTTTCCCAACAATTCAATTAATGTTAGACGACAACATTTTGAGGTTATTTATTTTACAATGAAACCCACGAACATGAATTACAATTGGAAAAGAATAACCATCATCGTGTATAGGACATCAATGTATTAAGTGATCAGAAACAGCATCTGCTTTGAAATGGGATGCTGTATTTATCTCATAATAGCGTAGGAA
Organism: Xestia xanthographa; assembly: GCA_905147715.2. NCBI lineage: Eukaryota > Metazoa > Arthropoda > Insecta > Lepidoptera > Noctuidae > Xestia > Xestia xanthographa. The sequence continues at coordinate 4,971,872 of LR990654.1, read as the reverse complement.
CACTTTACAAAACCGGCAATATTGGCATGCAAATTACTCAGTAACTACTGTACGGATTTGGAACATATAGCCACTTTTTAGAATGCTCGTAAAACGATCTTTTCAAATATGACAATAGTTTTTGGATTTATTAAAACTTTTGTTTAATTATAACCATAACATTTATTAGGCATAGTGCGTTTCGTTTCATGCAGCTGTCAAAGTTATAGGCCATGACGTTAGTGATTATGTAGTCGCACATAATCATCAGTCTCTTTTTCGAAAATTATACTATCGCGAACAATTAAATCATGTTCGTTTATGGGATGCTGTAACGTAATAAGTATTATGTACTGTTCTAAATTTAGAGATAGAAAAAATAATAGATATATTTCATAAGTAATCATTCTACGTGGAACGAATTTTAATGTATAGATTTTATCGATTTTGGGTTGTCAGTCTGAGTCCAACAGCGGGGCACGCCGCCCGCGTTCCTCAGGCTCACGTATTTTGACAGTTCAAAAGTATACGTCATGTGAAAAGGTTAACCTAGTACGCGCCACGTGCGCGAGGTTCTCTTTTCTTTTATTTTCGTGCTGGACTTCGGTCCAGGCCATTGTAATAACTTAGAATCAGTGTTAGCAACATGAACCTGTAAAGCTAGGTACTTGTGTGTCGGTGATTCCTCGTAGGACAGTCAATGGCGGTCTGTGTTCACTGTAGTTCCGTAACGAATGAACGATTCCCAGAGGACTTCAACGCCGTTATAACATTATTTGTTTACGTGCGCATCTCCGATGATGTATTTTTAACTGCACCATCGCCTCAAGGACAAACTGAAGAGTCTTTGATCATCTTCGGCTCATCGTGTCACCTGACCAGCTTCATGGGGAAGTACTACGTCCGTAGGGCTTCGCACCAGCGCTAGTGTCTGCCACCAACCCTGTGTGGTAGACGATCCCAAGGACTACTCACCGTGTTTCCTGCTTAACTTCGCCTCCGGCATCCCGCGCCAGCTTCCGCGCACCTTCGTTAGGTGTGTTGGAGGGGTCCTCCAGTATCCTCTACGTGCCCGGTCTTCAAGGGACACTGTCGAGCAGTGCCCCGGTGAACGTCCGGTTTACCATCTTCGTGGGGAACCAACTATTGCTTCGGTAGCAATACGTGATGGGAAGTGTGCGTTCATGGTACCATGAGTAAGTCATTTTATTTCTTTATTATCTGGCCAGTAGTGTAGAGTCAGTGCGCGACATATTCCGTAGGCACCGTTGCCTCGTTCCTACTTGGACTGTCTAATTTTAAGATGCTAGGTTCTACCCAATCCTTAATGTTTTAGTTTGTTATTTTTGAAAAACAATATAGTGTTTGCACTTTTAAGTTAAACTTAGTTTTATTCCAAATAAACCTCCCATAGGTTTCTATAGCAAGAGGTCCTTGAACTAATAGTTGGATGCTGAAAGCCGAGAGCTTGAAGAACCTTTTATTTGATAATCACGTTTCATACTTAAATAAACTAATCGTGTGTCTCAACTCTCAATAACAATCTCTAGTCTTTTTTTTTACATACGACATCTTCCAATAAGCTTTACCTTAGTCTTCCAAAATGTCATGTTATAACATTTACCAAAAAAAAAAATGTTATTAAGTTCGACTATCGTCTTGCCAATACACTAATTAGTAAAGTAAGTTTTCTCCGCGATCTTGGTGTTCTACTAGATTCAAAGCTCCATCTGGATGTTCACATAGAAAAAATTGTAAACAAGGCCTTCCAAATGTTTGGTTTTGTTATGAGATCATCCAAGGATTTTCGCCGACCTTCTACTTTCTTGTATTTATATAAATCAATAATTAGGCCACAGTTAGAGTTTGCAGTACCTATTTGGAACCCTTTTTACATAAAATATAGTGAAAGATTAGAGCTAGTGCAACGTAAATACCTTCGTGCTATTACCCGCTGTCCGGTCAACTGTACTAGCCAACTGTACCACGGGCAAGGAGTCAGATGTTATCGGAAAAAATTGTCATACCCCTTACTTCTTAAAAAGTATGATCTTCTCACCTTACAGTCAAGACGGAAACTTCTGGAAGTTATGACACTTTACAATGTGTGCCGTAATCATTTTGACTGTCCGGACTTAGTAAGGAGTCTGTGCTACCTGGTTCCTCGAACAGTTCAAGTACGTGAGATACGCACTCGACGTCTATTTGCTACTAGCCTCTGTAAATCCAACGCTGGCTCGCGTTCACCACTTCATCGTTTAGTTGAGACATACAACAATGAGTTCCATTCCATCGACATTCTTTTTTTAAGTAAAAATGCATTTAGGAAGCAAATCCATGCAACCCTAAAGGACCAGCAAATTACTGTGTAATTTTTATTTGATTTTAGTATACATGTAGGTACATTATTTACAATTTACAAATCTATTAAAATAAACTAAACTAAAAACTGTATAATTAGATATATTTTAATAACGTAGGTACATTAAATAAGCACACAAATTTAAATTTTCTTTTTTCTTTTATATGTATAATCACATACATTTAAAAATCTTAGATATTAGTTCCAGGACAATGACCGTTGTTAATGTATTGTATTTGTGTTGTTACTAGCTAGTTTTTAAATACTTTAAATTGTAATCTGTGGAGAACGTTGTGGGTAGCATAATTGTTTAAAAATTTAATATGTCCGTCTGTCCGTCCGTCTGTCCGTCTGTCTGTCACCAGGCTGTATCTCATGAACCGTGACAGCTAGACAGTTGAAATTTTCACAAATGATGTATTTCTGTTGCCGCTATAACAACAAATACTAAATATAGTCAATGGTACGGAACCCTTCGTGTGCGAGTCCGAATCGCACTTGGCCGGTTTTTTTTAATCTTAGCAAAGAGTTTTTATGTCAGAAAAGTGGTCAATATTTTATGAATAAAATTAACTGTGGGAGATGAAATATAATAAATAAACATTTAATTCTTTAATTGAATTAATTTTGACAATAAATTACAACCATTTATCTGTAACAAAAACACAAAAATATTAATTTACTTTATTAGTAATACTGGCTGTTTTGAGTCTTTGCCTTAAAAAAAATGCGCTGATGCGCGGGCATCTTTAATTTGTGAACAAGTAACAGATTTATTCGTTTAAAAAAGTCCTGAGTTTTATTTATTTCCTCGCAAATATGTTATAAAACGTCGTATGACATACGTGCGCTTTGATAATTAGGGTTCCGTACCCAAAGGGTAAAAACGGAACCCTATTACTAAGACTTCGCTGTCTGTCCGTCTGTCCGTCTGTCCGTCTGTCTGTCACCAGGCTGTATCTCATGAACCGTGACAGCTAGACAGTTGAAACTTTTACAGATGATGTATTTCTGTTGCCGCTATAACAACAAATACTAAAAACAGAATAAAATTAATATTTAAGGGGGCTTCCATGGGGTGCGATGTCAGAAGTCCTCCACGTGTGTCTGGCGGCTGCTGGTCCCTCTCGATACGTCTGGAGGGAAGAGCAGCTACTGGGCCGGTGCACCCTGGACGCGGCGGTATCCTTCTCCGGGGAATGAGAGGAAATGAGAGTTTTCTTTTATCCCCCGGGGAATGTGACCGCCGCGGCTAATGAATCTGACAAAGGTAGGGTCCTTTCAGGACCAACGAAGCGTTCCTCTGCGTGACCCTCTGTAAGGCAGAGGGCACAGCTGAGGAATGAGGGCGGGCTCGGTGTGCACTCACCCTGCCTCCGAGCAGACAGAGAAGGATCCGTCCTCCTTTGTCACCGTCATTCTCGTAATCTGGCTATCGAAGCGCTGTGGATCACGTCTCGCGGTTTCGATAGGGGACCGAGGGTCTTGGCTTAACCGCCCGGACCGCGAGGTAGAAAACCTCTATAAAAAGTTACCCCGAATCCCAAGTGGCGACGCACCGCGAGGGGATGTATGGCTGACGGGTGTTCCATGGAACAAATCAGTCGCTAGTGCACTCCTCGCCAGGGTACCTGCAGACCCCCATGGCGAGTAATAAATACTTAAATGTGCCCTTCTAGGTACAGGGGTCTCTGCCTAGATTGTATCTTATTTCCCCCACACTCGTGGGAACAGTTATGGATGAATTAAACAAAAAAACAAACACCGCCGGCAACGGCAAGACGGAGGAGAGGAGGGATGCGGCGTCGGAGTCCGACGTAGCATCCAGTGAGGTGAGCGCGGGAGGCTCAGAGAGCTCCCGTCGCGCGAGGGCTGGGACGCCCGCGGAGAACAGTAAGTTCTTCCGCAAGCGGCCCAGGCGGGATGGCGACCGGGGGTCGTCATCCGGAGATGAGGAGGCCTCGGCCCGAAAAATCCCAACCAACAAGCGTGGGGGGCTCCCTGCCCCCGTGAGGTCGGCAAGAGTTGCCGAGGAGGTGCGCCCCCCGGGCACTACTGCTCCCGGGACTGGCGACGAGGCGGGTGCAACTGGCGGCTCCGAGGCGGAGCGTAAGGTCAGGTTCACAAAGGCGGTGGAAGCCGCGATAAGGGGCGTGGCCAATAAGGTGAAGACAGGCACCAAACTTAAGGCCATACCAGCGGCTTCCGCCTCCATCTTGGCGGCAGCGGAGGCCAATTTTGCGGGGCCTTCCCCTCCTCCGCCTCCGGTAGGTGGAGAGGAGTTGGTCAAGCTGCGGGAGGAGGTGGCCCGCCTGACGGCCGCCATGGAGGTTCTCCAAAAGGAGAACGCCAAGCTCCATGCAGACCTGGCCAATCTGCGCGTGGCTGGTAGCCGTGCTGCGCCTCCAAATGGGGGCCACCAACAGCAGCAGCAACAGCGACAAGCCCAGCCCATGCCGGTGGAGAACCAGGTCCTGAACCTGGTTCGGCAGGAGCTGGCTTCCTTTCAGGCGCGGTTCTCCGTCCTGGAGGGAATTGTTCTGCGCCCCGCCCTGGGTACAAACAAGGCAGCCGCGGGCCCGAGCACGATGCCGAGCACGGCGTCATACGCGGCTGCTGTGGCTGCCACACCCGGGCCTGGGCCGTCGAGCCAGCCCTCCGGCAGAGCTGTGGCACCCCCCCCTGGGAAGTCGGCTCCAGCGAAACCGGCGCCGACTAAGAAAGCGCCCAGGAGGAGGAAGGGCAAGGCTGCCGCACAGGCGGGGACTGTGCCGGCGCCAGCGCCAGCGGCGAATGGGCCAGCGGTGAGTGGGCCAGCGCCAGCGGCACGCCAGCCGCTGCCGCCGCCACCGCCCCCCCAGGCCCCTACACCTCCTTCGGCTGAAGCCGGATGGCAGGTAGTCGGGGAGAAACAGAAGGGGCGGAAGGCGGCCAAAAAGGCCCGTAATGAAGAGCGGCAGCGCCAGCACAGGGCGAGGAAGATCGCGGCTAGGCTTCGCGCCCCGAAGACCGCAGCTGTAGTGATTACACTACAGCCGGACGCGGAAAAGAGGGGCGTGTCCTACCGCGACCTGCTGGCAAAGGCGAAAGAGACGGTGGATCTCGGAGAGCTCGGGATCACCGGGGGCCTCCGGCTTAAAGTCACCGCGACAGGGGCTCGTATGCTGGAGATCCCCGGTGAAACCAGCGGGTCGTCCGCTGACGCTCTAGCTGAAAAGCTCAGAGCGTCCCTGAACGCGGACGACGCCCGAGTGTCCAGGCCCGTCAGATGCGCAGACTTGCGCATCCTGGGTCTGGACGACTCGGTGACAAAGGAGGAGGTGGTGGCCGCTGTCGCCAGGTCCGGTGGGTGCCCTGCTGAGCAGGTCAGGGCAGGCGCCCTACGACCGGACCTCACGGGTATGCATACTGTTACGGTATGCTACCCCGTGACGGCGGCCAAAACAATTGTGGAGGGCCGTAGGCTACTGGTGGGCTGGGTTTCAGCGCAGGTAAAGCTGCTGGAGCCCAGACCTCTGAGGTGCTATCGCTGCCACGTGGGTCACCACGTGTCAGTACAGTGCGCCTCGGAGGTTGACCGCAGCGGACTTTGCTTCCGCTGCAGTCAGCCCGGCCATGTGTCCGCAGCTTGCTGCGCCACGCCGCACTGCGGTGCATGTGCGGCGGCCGGCAAGCCAGCCGACCACCGGGCTGGGAGCAAGACCTGCGCTCCGCCCACCAAGGCCACCAGAGGCAAGGGAAGGCCCTTCGCCGCCACCACCACCACCGTCGCCACCGCCGCAGCCGCAACTGCCGCCGCCGCTGCCACTGTCGCCGCCACAGAGGGGCCCTCGCAGGGGGCTAGGGAGGAAGCGGTAATGGAGTGCCAATAACGGCCCCACTACGCTTCCTCCAAGCGAACATCAACCACTGCGCCTGCGCTCAGGATCTGTTGCTCCAGAGCATGGCGCAGTGGTTGATCAACATTGCTGTGGTCGCTGAGCCGTATTTCGTCCTGCCCAGGGAAGACTGGGTGGCGGACCTTAGCGGCTCAGTGACCATAGTGTCGTCGGCCGCCGCCGGCACTCCGACCCTTGAAAATGTCAGGAGGGGTCGGGGGTGCGTAGCAGCCCGGTTCGGGGAGATCGTAGTGGTGGGTGTCTACTTCTCCCCGAGCCGAACTCTCGCCGAGTTCCACAACTCTCTCGCAGAGTTGAGTGTTGTCGTCGGAAACCATTCCCTCCCCGTGCTTGTCCTCGGGGACTTCAATGCCAAGAACTTGGCTTGGGGTTCTCGTTGCACAGACGTGCGGGGAAGGATGGTGGAAGACTGGGCCCTGGAGAAGGGCCTGGTGGTCCTAAATCGGGGTTCTGTCCCCACGTGTGTGCGGATGCGGGGCGAGTCGGTGGTGGACATTTCGTTCGCTAGCCCCGCTCTGTCACCGCGTGTCATTGACTGGCGTGTTTTGGAGGGGGTGGAGACCTATTCCGACCACCGGTACATCCGGTTCGACGTCTCCACCCAGACCCCAAGCGCGCCGGTCCAACAGGCCCCGAGTGGTCCGCGTTGGGCGCTGAAGCAGCTGGACCGGGAGCTCCTCCTGGAAGCCTCGATCGTGCAGGCCTGGGTGACATCACCGGACAGGCCTGCCGACGTTAATAATGAGGCAGGGTGGTTCCAGGAGGCCATGTCGGACATCTGCGACGTGGCAATGCCCCGTGTTCGGCCAAGAAGCGCCCGGCGTCAGGTGTACTGGTGGTCGCGTGAGCTGACATCTCTGCGCGAGGCGTGCGTGGCTGCACGACACCTGTACGCCAGGCATCGCAGGCTCCGCATCCGCCCACCGGATGCGGCAGCCATTGAGGCGGAGCTTTATGAGGGGTACAGAGCGGCGAAGACCGCCCTCCGCGAAGCGGTCCTGCGGGCCAGGGATCAGGCCCGCGAGGAGTTGCTGGGGACTCTCGACAGAGATCCGTGGGGGCGCCCTTACAAGTTGGTGCGGGACAAACTCCGCCCCTGGGCCCCCCCACTGACGCAGAGTCTCCGGCCTGAGCTCGTGGAGGATGTGGTGAGCACTCTGTTCCCTTCGCGAGGGGAACACCCACCCCCGCCAATGGCTCCGCCGCCTGCGATGCTGGAAGCGGACCAACAGGACGACGACGACAACGCTCCGGAAGTGACTGGGGTAGACCTGAGAGTGGCGGTACGCAGGCTCAGTGCCAAAAATACCGCCCCGGGACCCGACGGCTTGCCTGGCAAAGCCTGGGTCCTGGCCTCGGAGGCTCTCGGGCCCCGACTAGAGGGGCTCCTTAGCGCATGCTTGGAGAGAGGCCAGTTCCCGCTTCGTTGGAAGACGGGAAAGCTGGTCCTCATCCGGAAGCCGGGGCGCCCTGCGGACTCTCCGTCCGCATACCGGCCCGTGGTGCTGCTCGACGAGGTGGGCAAGCTCTTTGAAAGAGTAATTGCAAACCGCCTCGCCGAGCACCTTGCGGGGACTGGGCCGGACCTTGCGGAACACCAGTTTGGTTTCCGCAAGGGGCGCTCTACGGTGAACGCCATCATGCGCGTGAGAGCCCTCACGACGGGGGATGCGGTGTCCAGGGGTGGGGTTGTCTTGGCGGTGTCTCTCGACATCGCCAACGCCTTCAACTCCATGCCCTGGAGCTGCATTAGGGAGGCACTCCGGTATCACCGGGTGCCGACCTACCTCCGTCGAGTAGTCGGGGATTATCTGACGGACAGAGCCGTCATCTACCCCGGTCGCAGCGGAGAATGGAACCGGCGAGAGATGTCGTGCGGTGTTCCGCAGGGATCGGTCCTAGGGCCGTCCTTGTGGAACATCGGTTACGACTGGGTGCTGCGCGCCGACCTCCCTAGCGGTGTCAGTGTAGTGTGCTACGCTGACGACACGCTGGTGCTGGCACAGGGGAGGTCGCACGAGGCGGCGGCCGAAGCGATGACACGCGGGGTTGCGACAGTCGTTGAGAGGATCCGGCATCTGGGTCTCGAGGTGGCATTGCACAAGTCCGAGGCCATGTGCTTTCATGGGCCTCGGAATGCGCCACCAACGGGATCCCTACTGACGGTAGGAGGGGTATCCATCGGCGTCGAGTCGACGTTGAAGTACCTGGGATTTGTCCTTGACAGCCGGTGGAACTTCGTGGAACATTTCCGACGTTTGGCCCCCAAACTGGAACGGACTGGGGCTGCCTTCAGGCGGCTCCTGCCTAATCTGGGGGGGCCAAACGCCTCCTGCCGGAGGCTCTACGCGGGAGTCGTGCGGTCCATGGCCCTTTACGGGGCCCCGGTGTGGGCGCGTTCTTTGAGGCGGCGTGCCGCCCACTACCTGAACGCGCCCCAAAAGGTAGTAGCCGTAAGGCTGGCCCGGGGCTACCGCACGATTGCCCGCGAGGCGGCGAGCCTCCTTGCCGGATTGCCGCCATGGGATCTGGAGGCGATAGTCCTCGCGCGCCTGCATGAATGGCGCGCGGAGGCGCTACGCCGGGGGGAAACTCCGCTGCAGCGACAAATTGTCGCTCAGCGGACAGACTTCCGGCGGGATCTCATGGCGACATGGAGAGAGCGACTGTCGCAACCCCGTGCAGGGCACGCCACAATAGTGGCGATAAGTCCCCTCTTTGAGGAGTGGCTTGAGAGACGCCACGGCGTCCTCACCTTCCGCCTGACGCAGGTCCTCACCGGACACGGAGTGTTCGGGAGGTTCCTGCACCGAATCGGGCGGGAGGAAACGCCCGGGTGCTTCCATTGTGAGGATCGACCGGAGGACACGGTGGAACACACGGTGGAGGTGTGCCCCGCGTGGGCGGAGCACCGCCGTGTCCTCGAAGCGGCGATCGGCGGCGGCGACCTCTCGCGTCCGGCCCTGGTGCAAGCCATGGTCCGGAGCGAGACGGAATGGGACGCCGTCACCTCCTTCTGCGAAGCAGTAATGCTAGAGAAGGAGGTGGCGGAACGTGAGAGGGAGAGAACCTCTCAACGTCCCGGCCGCCGCGGGAGACGCCCCGGGCGTCGGGGGCCACCACCACGTAGCCCCCGGCCACCGTAGGCGCGGGCCTGTGGACGGTGAGCTATGGGCTAGCTCGCCGTCCGTCCGTCTCATGACGACAGGCCGTGTCGACGGCGCGTTCGTGTTCCACGCGCGCCTCAAAGAGAGTCAGCAAAAGGGAAGGGGTCCGTAAGGACCGATGCCTGCCGGGGTTGCGGGACTGTTCGAAAGAGATACCGCGGCCCCGGAACACAAAGGGCGATGAAGGAACATGGATGGGTTTTAGTCAGTAAAAGTCTGACACTCCCTCCTGCTCCGCCCAGAGCGGGAGGGGTTATTTGATGATTTCCCATCCGAAAAAAAAAAAAAAAAAAAAAAAAAAGGGGGCTTCCATACAACAAACGTGATTTTTTTGCCCTTTTTTGATAATAATGGTACGGAACCCTTCGTGCGCGAGTCCGACTCGCACTTGGCCGGTTTTTACAGCCTCTGCTTTATTATAGCCCTCGCCTACGGCTCGGGCTAGCAATATCGCCTCTGCTGTAATTTTCAACTTACCGCACTTATATCATAATGTACTATTATGTTTTCGCCAGCTGGACACGTTCGCATTTTATCTGAATTTATGAGAAAGTACAGTCACGCAGATTAATGATCTGTATCACAATCATCATCAGCTACGTTCCACTGTTGGGAACGGGTGATTTTGTATGTCAATGTAAAATATTCACCATTTCTGTTGTTTTTTTTTTTTAATTAATTGACACACAAAATTGTGTGTGGTTTATTGAAAGAACTATGTCATTGACGAACATTAAAAAGTTAAACATTAAAGTTATAGAAAATAAATTATTACTTCATCATCATCATCATCAGCCTATTAATGTTCCCACTGCTGGGACACAGGCCTCCTCTCTATGAGAGGGAATGGGCTATATAATCCACCACGCGGGCCCAGTGCGGATTGGTAGATGTCACATGTCTTCGAATTTTTTGGTTCTAGGACATGCCGGTTTCCTCACGATGTTTTCCTTCACCGTTTTGAGAGCAGTGGTGATTAAATAAATTACACAAAGTAATGCGCCTGTCTGGGTTCGAACCCACGACTTACTGTTCGTAAGTCGGGGCCGCCACCACTGGGCTACCGCTGCTCTCAGTCAGTCAGTCAGTCAGTCTCAATTATTACTTACTTATTACTTATAATAAAATTATCGTCAATTGAAAGAGCAAACCTTAAACTCATAGCATTTATTGAAATTAGACCATTACAAGCACTATTGAATGTAAAAAAAGAAAAATAGCGAAGCTACAGTCCGAATCACAAGGCATAATAAAATGTGAAAGTACTATAGTTGCCCATTCCAAAGCGTAATTAGTGTATAAACACACTATGCCAAAGTTACGCGACCGAAGTTCAGCACAATTACGCCTGCAATGATATTTGAATTACTGACGACACACTATGCCAAAATTACGTTGCGTTATAGCGTACAGCCGAACTTCGGTCAGGTGTAAGTTCAGCGGCAATTCAGCGTCAACGTATTCTGTAGAGCACACATTATACGCCACCGAAGTTCGGTGCGATTGCCGACGAAGATCTAGGGCGGGGAGCAGCGGGAGGTAGGCATTTCCGCGCCCCGCGTGTTTGCGCAAGTTGGGCAACTGAATTTCTGCCGCGTAAGTTCGGCACTTATGGTGTGTCATATCAGCCGAATGCGTCGGAACGTAAGATCAGCCGCGGAACTTCGGTCGCGTACCTTCGGCATAGTGTGCTTAGACACAGATGGAGAAGAATGAGCAAAAAACTCCATGGACACTCTTTTAAATCAAAACATTGTTACAAAATCTTGCAACAATATTTTGATTTCATTCATAATTAAGCAAGACGAGTGGTTTTCAATGTTGGTTCGTTTTCTCAGTATGGATTCCCCTTAACCCTCTTGCGTCCATTTTGAAACGATAAATGTTAACTATATGAGACTAATTTGACCCTTGCATGAAGTTTGACGATTCCATTACATTGAGATGGGGATTTAGTCAATTTGAGGGGTCGAAGGTATCCCAGATTTGGTGATACGTTTATAGTTTGCATGGTTACAGTTCAAAACGGTGTATTTTGTTTTTTTTTAGAGGCTGAACTTTAAAATGAAATAAAACATAGAAAAGGGTTTTTAATATCCATGAAATTGGCTTCATTAGACTGTTAAATTTGTGCCATTTATGTTTGAATAATTATGATTTTGGGTAAGTAACCACCTCGGTTGGTTTCTTTAAGTAAAGTATTCGTACCACGCCCTGTTTGGCATGAGGCGCTGTCTTACTGAAACAACATGTCATCATCTGACTAGCCTTTTCCTAAAGATGTTGGGGTCGGCTCCCAGTCTAACCGGAGGCAGCTACTAGTATTTCACATGGAGCGACTGCCTATCTGACCTCCGCAACCCAGTTAGTACGGGGTAATACGATACCTCTTGGTAAGACTGATTGCCAGACTTTTTGAAACTCGGTATGTAATGAGTGATCACCCATCCACGGATCAACCTAGGCAAGTACAGCGTAACCTAAAGATTGACTCGAGCGGCTGTTATTATTTAGCCTCGAGCCCCTCCTTACTGAAACAACCTGTCTGAAACACTAATGCCTTAGAATAGGGTATATGCATGATCTTTTTTTATCACTCTAAACAAAGCGTACTAACATCAGAAATAACAAAGTGAAATTATTGTTTTAATATCTATAAAAAATACTAAGTTATAAGCATTTGAAACTGCTGGTTAGACAGAGAGATCTGATAAAGCGAATTAAATTAAAAAAATAAATTAACGAATAAAGCGTCATTCGCTGCATCGACGTACAAAAAATCCATGCTAAATTTCGTTTATTTATAAGGAGATAAAAACAAAAGTTTAAATGGTTAAATAACTTTTGTGTTGTTTGGCCGATTTATGTCTTGTTTTCGTTTTTTGTCATTATTTTTATAGTACTTTAACATTCCGTTTCGAAATAAAAAAAAAGAAAATTTATGTAAATTCCATAATGAGGCACAAAAATTAATTATCATGCCTCTGTTCTGCTCACCGTCGACTGTAACGTTCTGAACATCCTCATTTTTTAATTTATATCGAATGATCAATATCACATCATCGATTTCGTTCATAGAATGTCATTGTGCCTAGGCCATCAAATGCTGAATACCACTATTTTATATGGAGTCTGAAATTATCATCATCATTAGGAGAACGAGAGAGAGAGGCCTGTGTCCCAGCAGTGGGAACCTGGTGGCTGATTATGCTACCTCTTCGGGAAACTAACGTAATGTTAGAATTCCTCAATATTCGTAGATGTGTCTACGGCGTAGGCAAGTGCTACGACGTAGGCATGTGCTACGACGTAGGCTTGTGCTACGGCGTAGGCTTGTGCTACGGCGTAGGCTGCTACAATAATAAGGTACGGTATTTCAAGAAATTATTTTCAGTATCTTTACCAGTCTTACAGGCTATGAGCCGATCACGACAACATAGTTGGGAAAAGGCTACGCAGTTGATTCATTATTCTTATCATTCTCCTACTGCTATCCCAATTTAATATTTGTGGTCGGCGCAGCATATCCTTTTTACCATATTTCTCTATAACTCGTCATCTCATCAGACATCTCCTCTCTCACCATATCATCCTTCACACAGTCCATACATCGTTTCTTTGGTCTTCCTCTACTCTTATACCCATCCACATTCATACTCAAAACTTTCCTCACGACATTTTCTGGAGCTCGTACAACACTCAGCTAAGTATATAGCTTATAGTATATATAAGTCATAAGTCATAATTTGTTCAGTCATGTTTGATCATTTGTTAACACAGGTACAATAAATAGTTGTTATAAAAGATTACAAGCGTGCCATGTTATGATTGTTATATCATCTGAAGTTTTCTCGAGCATTTAAAAACAAAAGCGTTTCGTTTAAATATTCTAACCATTTTCTTTGTTTCTTTCTGTTGATTTTAGAGTTCTATCGTGAATATTAATGAGATAAGGGGAAGTTTTTGAAAGAAGCCAAATAAAATTAAGAATAATAAAATTGAAAACCAACTTCAAAGTGAATAAAATAAAGCTACACAAGGATCTTTTGACGCTTGAGTGACATTCATCATCTGCCTAGCCTTTTCCCAACTATGTTGGGGTCGGCTTCCAGTCTAACCGGATGCAGCTGAATACCAGTATTTTACATGGAGCGACTGCCATCCACAACCCAGTTAGTACTGGGTAATACGATACTGACAAAGACATTGACAGAGATTATTAAAAAAAAAAGAATACACTAAAAAACCTGCACCCCTAGCCAAGTTGACAATCTACAATCGTTAACGCTAGTAGAAAACTATTCAAATGAATGGGAATGACATCATCTCAACGTTAAATCATGTGATCAACACAAACGATTAGAAAATTCGTAGACAAGTTTACACCGTTCAGAATGATAGAATAGAATGTTATCGTTTCTACAATGTTAATCGCTAAACTCTTTGGTAGGAACACTCACCATAGACTAAAGTGTAGGTTTTTTCGACAGACATTAGAGAACGAGCGATCGACTCCGTCGCGCGTCGTGTCAACTTGCCTACCAATTTAGCGCTTTCTACAATCGCTTACGTCGAGGCGTTTACGATTGTAGAAAGAGAATTGATACGAAACGTTTGATACTTGGCTAGGCCTGCTGAAAATAAAACTTACGGAAGTCAATGACTTTGCTTGTTTAATTGCTTTTTTTTGCCCCCGGCTTGTAAAACTTTGGCTTGTAGAAGTCTTTTCTTTGTCATATTTGAGTTCAACCGATTGAGGGAGGCTCGCTTTTTATAGGTCGTCCTTGGCGGTCTACTTAGCATCTACCCCTTGGTAAGACTGGTTGTCAGACTTTCCGGCCACTGACTACTTGAACGGCCGTCAAAGATCTACAAATCACAGTTGGAGCAAACGGTTTTCTGAGGCTTGGAAGAAACTCGGTATGTAATGGGCGGTCACCCATCCACAGACCAACCTAGGCAAGCACGGCTTAACCTGAAGATCGATCCGAGTGACTGTTATTATTTAACCACTCACTCCTCACCGCGTCCACATTTGTCTTGACGCTCTACTATCTATAAAAATCTAAAAACATTCGAAAAACAGCGAGTCGATACATCGAACGAAAAGCCCCAAATACTTTACGAGATTATTAGGTTTTACCATTAGGAAATTTTCCAGCAGCAACTTGAAAAATAAATTATTCGTTTTTAGAAATAGACTTGCCTATAGTTGCTGACAGTTAAGATCGCAATAGCGGTCATTTACCCACCTACATTTATTAAAGTTCTTAACTTTGAAATCCAAAAATCAGCCTGTTCAAGTCTTGAATCGTCATCTATCGTGATCTACAACATTTTTTCATGGTTCGTTTGTTTTGGTTCGTACGAAGAGATATTAGGGAAAGGGCAATGACCGCTGTTGCAATCTTAACTGGCAGCAACTATAGTATAATTTTATCGCTCGAGTCTTAACGACTTAAATATAAATCGCGAAACATAGGAGTACTATAGTTGGTGCCAGTAAAGACGAGAATAGCGGCCATTGCCCTTTCCCTAATATCTCTTGGTACGAACCAAAACAAATAAACCATGTATCGTTTTTCATAACAAAAAATGTTGAAGATCACGATAGATGACGATTCAAGACTTGAACAGGCTTATTTTTGATTTTCAAAGTTAAGAAGTTTAATAAATGTAGGTGGGTCAATGACCGCTATTCTCATCTTAACTGGCACCAACTATATACGCCTCTGTCTACCTCTTCAGTTAGCAAGCGTGTTATTAGATTTCATAATATCATCTCGAACCGCCATTTTACCCGGTCTAGACAATGAAATAATTTAGATTTTAGACTTGTAAGGCGTGGTTTGTCGCTCCTCCCAGAATAGGCCACGCCTACAACGAATATGTCCTGAAAAGTTTAGTATACTCTCTTGATCGTCGGGAGAAAGACGTGTCGAAATTTTTTCCGGTTTTTCTTAAATAATTTCCTAATTATTTATTGAATTTATTAAGTTTTTACAGTAAAAAGACGCGGTGGTGTATAATTTCATTGAACTTTAAACTTTTCAGCGCTTTTTTATGAGATTACAATTGTTTTTCGTAAATGTTTGTGTTTGTTTGTTTACAAACAAGTTTCACGAGTTTTTCAAGGTTGTGAGGTCAACGACCTTTGTGTAAACAATACGTTTAGATTGCGAATTCAGTGTTTTGTTTTTAAAAACGTGTTTTTGTTGTAAATAGTGAGTGTAAATTTTTTGTTTACAATTAAATTGAAGTGTGTTTTGGATCTATTGTAAAAATTGAACTTATAAAAATTTTGACGTTATTTTGATGGTTAAGTAAGTGTTATCAAAAGACTGAAATAAATACGTTTAAAACAAAACTAAACAAAATATAATATAGGTACATCGTGATGTTTTTTAAAACTTTTAAATATATTTTTTTAAATTAATTTATATAGATTGCCAGAATTATTTTTAAATTAGTTCCTACTTAAAAGAAAAAGGGGCAGGCAGAATTGCCGTTTACAAATCAGTTTCTAAGGTTAAGGAATAGAAGGAAAAACAACAAAAATAATAAATCAAGATTCTATTCTAAATGTTATCAGGATTTATAGTTAAACTACATATTTTATAACCAATAACATTTATTTTTAATTAAAATAGTTCAAATACTCTAAGATCTTTGCTGTAAATTAAAAATTAAAAAATAATTAAAAACTTTATAAGAATTCATATTCTTACCATGATTGGGAGTTTCTAACATAACTTGCAGAGATAGCAACGTCATAATGTATTATTTTTTCGTTTTTTAAAAACGTTGGCCCACACTAGATAGGGTTTTCTACATAGAGGATTTATATACATTTAACACAAAAAAATAATAATACAATAACTTTTTTTCAACAGTTCAGGCAACAGTTAATTTAAAAAACAACGAACTTTAAGAAAATAACACTATGAACATCGTCAATTTTTCTGCGTGAAGAATAAACAAATCTATCAAATTGGATTCAAAAAGACCTATTGAGGCCCTCCCAGGGGCCTCAAATTTAAAAACGATACAAAAATCACCAAAAACTCTACTAGTCCATCCGTTCACTCCGGGCATCAACCAAAACCAAGAAAACAGTGAAAAAACAAAACACTACCTTCTTGAAACTCCTAAAGACTTGAAACGCCGACAACCATTACTTGAATTACCCGGAGAATTCAGTAAAAAACCGAAACTTTACCAAAAAATCAACGAAAGTCAAATAAAAAGTGGTCAAAGTGAAATAAAAAGTGGTCAAAGTGAAATAAAAAGTGGTCATAGTGAAGTAAAAAGTGGTCAGAGTGAAATTGTCGATGAAGTGAGTTGTTGTCAGAAAAGTAGTGTGAAGAAGTGTCATTGTTGCTGTAACTGTTCGGGGGAGAGTGAGTCGTCTTGTCATAGGCCGGTCAAAGTGATTATAACGCCAGCGATGATGCCGTCCATCTTTGGTCCTGTGCCGGGAATTCCCTATATCGTGCAGCAGGGGAAACTTGATAAGGTCAGTTTTTTGTTTTATTTGTTTTTTTTTTATCAATTTTGTCATGGCGGAGTGAACCTGATGCCAGAACAGTTATCACGTATTAAGTACATCATTTTGAACCCCACCACACAGCAATTTTACGTCGGTTTAAAAAAATAATCATAATAATGTATTGAATACGTGGTAAGCGTGTGTGCGTCGGAGTCATTTCCACCCTGAATGTTGTGTGCACTTTTAGTAGTGCCAAATAAACATTGTTTTCTTTTATAAATTGTAAATTTAGGGAAGTATAAGTAGATATTTACTTAATACGCGATTATAATAAACGATAACATTTGTCCTAAAAGAAACCTTAATTCTATTGGAGCACATTCAAAGGATTTACAAATAATCAGACCTTACTTTCCAAAATGATAGGCTTTCAGAATATGTCATGTCATACTTACCTATAACATTTTGTGCATTTTTGTGCAGCGTACATGTAGCGCTAGAGCGTGTGTTTTTAAATACCTTTATTAAAAATATATATAATAACTTTATTTAAAAAATGATTAAAAGAACTTAGCAAATAAAAACATTTTCATCTTCAAACTGTTTGACATTACATTTGAAACCAAACCAACATTCCGAGTGAAATTCAAATGCAGTGCTAAACACACTATATTTATTTGAATTCATAATTGTATTTTTAAGCAATTCCATGCATAGGTACCTAAATTACCTTTTAGTGCCCATACTATTCTATAGTACACTGTACTGTACCTAGTATATATATAAGTACAGTACAGATCAATAATGTTGTGGCACCAAGTTGCCGTGTCTGGCATACCACTTTTAAATCTACGATGGTTTGTGTTGGTATGTTTATAATAAATAAAAATAGTTTCTAACGATGTTTATTGAATAATAAAAGATTTTAAAAAACCTGTATATTTAACACAATTTTAATTGTTTTAACAGTTCTGTGTAAACTAACATCCTAACTAGAGTTAGCTAGTGAAACTGGTTATATAGAAGAATTTAAATGATTGTGTTAGGTTGTTAAATAATGGTGACGATTTTGATGTGCACAAACTAAACTTAATTTAGGCTATTACTATCTTTTTCTCTCTAATAAATCGAGAAAGAGACGGACGTTACTTAGAGCTGTCAAATTTAGTTGGAACTAATATTTACAAACAAATGAAGGGTGCACGTAATTAAGCATGTGGACTAAAAACACGGTGAAGCGCAAGGCATAAACTAGTTTGATATCTCTAACTTAGTTCATAGCTATAGCCGTCCATTTCTCGCACTGCCTTTTAATAAAAGATAGCAATAACCTAAATTAACGTTAGTTTGCGCACAACAGAATCGACACCATTGTAATAAAGAAGTTTTTTTTTCGTTTAAACGAAATGATAAAAAATAAGATGTCCGCCTCAAATGTAAATCTCAACACTCACCGACCCCTTTCCTACCGGATATGACGTAAGTAGTTGTTACCCGTTACCGGGATAACCCGCGGATATCCGGTAGCTCGTAAATCCCTCAGCTGTCGGAATCCTTGTTGCAGCTAAAGTTTATCTTGGAGATTTATTGATTCAGGTTCAATTTAAGGTTAACCGTGTGGTTCAAAGTTTTTTGAAACGTAAGAACGTCAACGGGCTTTACGAGACACGGAGGAATTCCCTCGGTATTTTATATACCGAGGGGTATTTAAAATAAAAATAAATATATAAAATAAAAAAGTCATTTATTTCAGGTTCTTCCATATGACAATTACACGAAACACGAGATAAATACAAATCACTATATAACATAAGAATTTAAAAATAATACAACAACATTATTCCAAAAGAATGTTATTTTATTAAACACAAACTACAAATAATATTTACATAATTTACATACTAACTCTATAATAAAAAATAAGAACAACAGCAGCCCGTAACGTCCACTGCTGGACATAAGCCTCTCCCATGATGGGAGGAATTTGCCGTAATCTCCACGCTTGGCAGGCGGATTTGAAATCGCAGTGATGAAAGACTAACAGAAAACGCTGCTGCCCATTCTCTGGTTTACGGAGGCGCAAGGTGTTCTGCCTCAGACATTAGTCGCCTTGTACGACACCCGTGAGTGTGATGGGTTGGTTCTATTCTACTCTGCCGGATACCACACGGCTAATCAAAGTCAATGTCTCATAAAAAAGCTAATGGGTGCAAACGCAAAGTTAATGGGTGTTCAACCATTTACGGACCAACCTAGGCGCAGCTTAACCTAGGCCTCGCTCTAGGTATATAATCCATGATCACCAATCCATAAACCGACCTTGGTAAGGGTTGCTTAACCTTGAAGTTTGACCTATTCATTTGTCAATTGTGAGGCATTTACAAAGTCTACAACGCCAGTACTTACTCCAGTAGCAGCCAAAATAAACTAACTATCAATCCTGCTGATCCCTAAAAAAACCTCAACTCCAAAACACATAAAAGAGCTACAGAACCCAACAATATGTAAATGTAATACCAGATATATTGCACAACTCTCCGTTTATATGTGCAATAAATTCTTGGGGAACCCTAATTTTATTCATGGACTTTTTTCCGCGGCGGTACCCACCCCTTATGTTTAGACTAGGTTGTAGGAGCACGGAGTAGATAGGTGGCAGAGACTGAACTTTGTTGAATTATGATAGCTAGTTACAGTTGTGCTGGAAAAATTGCACAACTTTGAGAAAAAGCCCGGTCTTATGAGGTATCGCTGTTTGTGTGACAACCACTGTTGAAGTTACTTCAAGCCGTGTTCGTTAGCGGCAAAACTACTCAATAGATAACACAGACCGCAGCGAAATGACTGGACTCTATGTAATCGTAGGTCGAAACATAAAATACGCCTTTTCCATAGGGGTAAACAAAATCTATAGAACGCCACGATTTTGCTACGATTCTTTGACTTTGTCCACGTCCATCACACCCGCCGGTTGCGAGTACTACGCACCTGATCATTTTCTATGTAATTTATATGAAAACAGCAACAGGCGTATCGCCATCTTCTTCTAATTACTTTAACTTGACTATAGATACAAGAATTAGAGTTAATTGTTTTGTACGGTCGAATGAGCTATTTGGTTTACATTTTACAATTTAATTTGTGGTCTAAACTAATAATAGTCTTTATTAAGATAATACAAGTTTGACACGTATTAAAATACACAACAGTCACTAGGGTACAGAAAAAATAGCAAACAGAGGTTGTGTGCGAGAGATGAATACAGTAGAGTCAATACAAAATTTGAGCCCTGACTCCTGAACTAGGAAGATCCTGTATCTTAGGAGGCAGTGTCTTCGCATAAATAGAGGACGAGCAATTTATGAGCGTATTAGCATATAGTCTCGTAGAACATACAATTTATGGACTGAGATGTAATTATATCTTTAAAAATATATTTAGTATAAACTGTAAACCAAATAGCTTGTTCGACCGTACTTATTGTTTAGTCATAACACTGTTGTATTCAAACTTACAAGAGATAGTTATACCTTACCTCTATACCGAAAATAATGAACCTTAGTCTCTGTAAACTATCTACTCAAGTACTACAATGGCAGACAGTACAGTGTGGGTAATAGAATAGTATGCATCATTTATTTGTGAATACAAAATCAAGATACAAGATTGAAATTGAGGATAGTGAACAACATTTGAGTACCTAATGTTGTAGTCTTTCTCTAAGGTTATTTAATTATTTATATAACTGTTACTTGCTGCACTTACAGTTTGTATATTGCATATTGTTGTGTTTTGAGTACTAGATTAAAATATATAGTAAATATTTATATGAATAGTATAGATGCGAGTCGCACGGGACCGGTCAATGTGGCGACACTTGGGGGAGGCCTATTGCTAGCAGTGGACGTCTTTCGGCTGAAAAAATGATGAGTAGTAGAGTCCCTTTGGTAGGACTGGTCGTCAGACTTTTGGGTCACTGACTACCTGTAACGACTGTCGAAGATCTACAAATGACAGCCGGGATCAACGGCGACGGAGGAAACTCGGTAGGTAGTGGGTGGTCAACCACAGATGGCTGTTATTATTTAGCCACAAGCTTCTCCACAACATAACCCTGTATGTATAAAGGGTGTAAAGACTCTTAACGAAACCGAAAGGTACTTGTTTTTCCCGTCATTGTGATCATTTTTTTGTTCTACACCATACCTGGGAACCTTCTAGTTACGGAGATATTGGGGGTCAAAAGTTCCAACTTTTTCACAAGTTTGTTTTTAAGTACCTGCATGTTTTATAAAAAAATAAAAAAAAATTCATCCATCAGCACAATGTTTTGAGTGCATTACATTGAGTCCTACCAAAAAACATGATTTTTCACCCCAAAATAAAAAGTCGTTTCCCAGCAAACATTCTTGCGTAGAGTTACTTAGTTTGATGTACAGAATGCTTGGTTGACGTACGTGATGAGGTTATTTACACCCTGTTTAACCTGTTTTAAAGAACGAATTATTATTCTAGATCTATTCTTTCAATTACAGGCTATATTATGCATGGTTTTTTTTTATCAGTCTAAACAAAGCGTATTATCATCAGAAATAGCAAAGTGATTTTTTTTTTAATATCTATAAAAATATAAGGCATTTGAAACTGTAGGATTAGACAGAGAGATCCGATACTGTAAATGACGTCATTCGCTGCATCGACGTACAAAATCCATACTAAATTCTCTCTTGAATTTAGTAGATAGAAACAAAAGTTTAAATGGTTAACTTTTGTGTTGTTTGGCCGATTTATGTCTAGTTTTCGCTTTTTGTCATTATTTTTATAGTACTTTTACATTCCGTATCGAAATAAAAAAAAGAAAATTTATGCCCTTTATTTATCCCTATTTCATATTTAACACTTAACATTTTCAAACACATTGTTTTAAATACCACCCGCATGGGGAACTGGGGAAGCCAACACATAAATCTACCCGTTTCGTTAACTTACACTGTTATTCACTTAGCTTGAATACTCTGTAAGCTAGCTTAGATTCTGTAGTTTATTGCGAAGGCTGAAATAGTAATCATATATCGATAGCACTCCAAATAAATTACCTATTCTTGATCCTACTGTTAATGATTATTTTATTCATTTTGAACTTAATTAATGGAAGTCAATCATCTTCATCTGCTAACATTTTCCCAATAGGCTTGTGTCCTGAAAAAATCTAATTACTCCGTCAGTTAGATTATGAAATAATATTTGACCCGTATTTTTTATTTTATTACGTAAACCAAAATTGACGAAGATACGACGCTTTTAAAATTCTCAATACGTCACGCCGTGGTTTAATTTTTAGTGCGTTCGGACGTCACGAGCTCCTCTCGAGTTTTGATGCGTTTTATCTTTGTCAATATTCGTTGATTTACAAAAACAAAAAATACGTGTTCATTATTTTCCAATACTCTAACTGACGGACTAAATAGATTTGCAATTTATTGATGGTGAAAACTAGCCTATTATGTTAGGGTCCAGTGGTGTGTTGGGTTCCAGTCTAACTAGATGCAGCTAAATCCATCACCTCTCAACTTGTGTCATGCTATTTGGGGTCGTAACGTTTTTTTCTTCAATTCACGCTATCATTTACTCCTTTTTCTATCATATCATATCATTCCTCACACAATCCATCCATCTGAACAACAACGTTGGTAAGTCTGACAACCAGTCTTACCAAGAGGTGTCGTATTACCCATTACTAAACGGGTTGTGGAGGTCAGATAGGCAGTCGCTCCATGTAAAATATTGGTATTCAGCTGCATCCGGTTAGACTGGAAGCTGATCTCATAATAGTTGGGAAAAGGCTGATATAACAGACTTTTGTTATTTGCTGTGTAAAAGAGTGTCCATGGAGTTTCTTGCCCGTTCTTCTCCATAGAGATCTACGCTAGGGAATGTGCAACTACAGTAGGTACTTTCACAAGTTATTATGCCTTGTGACTGGGACTGTAGCTTCGTTTATATTTGATAGTTTAACATTCAAAATTGCCGTAATAGGGTATTACACCCATTTTTGAAAAGTGTCTCAATTAGATTCTATAGTGTTAATGAACCATTCACAAAAATTGTGCCCTAAAAATGCATTTAAATTTTGCATTTTCAAATTTCGCGCGTAATTTGACGAAAACGCGGGACGCAGTGGACGCCATATTGGTCTGTGGTCATGACGTCAGTTGGCTGTGTAAACAAATGCAGTGATACTTGAAGTTGACAGTTGACACTTATAAGTTTACATAGCCGTATGACGTAATAACATGGCGACTAGTATACCTAATGGTGTTATGAAACAGATTAAAAAGCAGAAACTTTTGAATTGAATTTTAAAATATAGTTTGCTATTTTATGAACTGAAACTAACGTTTGCCGACTGCTTTTTGCCTAAGCTATCTCCATAACATATTTTTAGATTTTTTCTTTTAGAGAGTTAAATACCCTATTGTCTAATTGAAGTAAATGCTTTGAGTTTGAGTTTGTGGTCTCACATGAGAGTATAAAAGAATCATGTATAGTTTAAAACTATAAACCGTTCTATTGAAACTTAGCAAACGTAGACTTGTCATGACAAACTATCACCCGGTTTCTAAAAGGCTATTTTATTACAGATAATTAACACAAACATTGCGTAACAGACTAAAACACATCAAATGCTGTGATTGATCAACTGAAACAACAGGAACCTGTCAAATATAAAAAATCTTGATGCTGTTCAAAACGTTCTTATATACTGCCTTCATATTAAGAGTTAACATAAAATTCCGCCTTACGAAAACTTGCTATAATTCATCTCCCGGCTTCTCTATGAGTTATACTCACTTTATAAGTATATTTTAACATTTATATCTTCGAAACACGCTGTATATATTCGCCGCACGTAATTCGCGGGACTATAAAGGGTGCGGTTCATGCACCTGTGTTATATAGGATGGTGCTTGTTTGAAAGTTATTTAAAAATAGAAAGTTCAATTTAAAGACTGTGCTTATTAAATATGTAATCTTTACAAATGATACGAATGAAAATAATTCAACAAAAGTTCCCAAATTCTTGACTTAATTAAGTTTGCTTTCTACTATTTATATAAGCAATATAAGATTATTATATTTATACTGGTTGTTGTCCGCAACTTCGTTCGCGTGGAAATTTTGATGTGTATGTGTGAGACTAAAAAAAATAGTCTAAGAACCTATTCTCAGACCTACCAAATGTACACAAAAAAATCATAAAAATCGGTCAAGCCGTTTCGAAGGAATTTGATAACAACACTGTGACACGAGATTTTATTATTGTTAGATTTTTGTAATCACGTTCCAAACGTTTTAACAATTCGATGAAAGTTGCAATTTTAGTGATAACGGGGGCGAAAAATCTAGTTAGGTCTCATATCTGAGAAAATTGGATTTCTCTATTTTCACTCGAGCAGAGCTCGGTTGCCAAGACACTTATTTATTACTTCCAATTAATTAATATTTTTACTTCGATAATCTTAACTTACGGTGCTCAAACTTGGTCGCTGACCGAGTCGCTAAAGTCCAAACTCAAGGTTTGCCAAAGGGCGATGGAGCGTAGCGTATTGGATATTAAGCTCAGCGACAGAATTCGCAATACCACAATACGCATAAGAACCGGAATCGCTGATGTGGGCAACAAGACTGCTGGGTTGAAGTGGGAGTGGGCGGGCCATGTCTGTCGATCAGGAGCGATTTGCCAGAGTCGTCACGCAGTGGGTGCCAGAAGACGGGCGTCGTCGCCGAGGGAGGCCTAGAAAACGTTGGAGTGACGACTTAGAGGCGTTTTTTAGAGATTGACTTGAGAAAGCCGCACGGAGAGAGGAGTGGAAGGCTATGGGAGAGGCCTTTCTCCAGCAGTGGGACAATATAGGCAAGCTGATTATCTTAATATAGCTGTATTTTGAAATTGAATTTACACTAACTTCTTGTCATGTTCATGTTCTTCATGTTGGCTATAAATTGCATTTTGTAACAATAATAAAAATCTGCAAAAAAACCTATTTCCTCTTATTTCGTTTCGACACGAACTTTATAACAATAGCTTATGATAATTATCTATACTAATATTATAAAGAGGTAACATTTGTTTGTAAGTTTGTATGTAGGGGTAATCTCCGGAAGTAATGAACCAATTTTAAAAACTGTTTCACTGGTAGAAAGCTACATTATTCGTGAGTGCTATAGGCTTTATTTTATTCCCGTACTCGGGAACGGGAACTACGCGGGTAAAACCGCGGGACGTCAGCTAGTGGTATATATATTAGTCAGACAGCAAGATGGCGAAGAAAAAAAAATCTGGCTGTAAGTTGCGTAAAAAATACGTTCGCAATAACCGACACATCCTGTATACAAACTGGTGTAGCTATACAACTCAAAAGACGTTTTATACGCCACTTTATTACAAGTACGTGAGAGCAGCCGCTTATATCACACTGACTTCTTTAGAAGTTCAGCAGAGCTTAAAGTAGTAGGCGTAATGTGGAAATGTAGCTACTTATATAAGAAATAGACACCTGTGACTTTATGTGAGTAAAGATGTTACTTATAGTTTAATAGCTATTTATTCATCAAGGGGAGTAAAACACAGATTACTAATCGAGTGTGCATTTGAACGTGAACGTGAACCACACGAGTTTAGTAATCTGTACTTACCCTCGAGTGATATATACTGCTCTAAACTACTCTTAAGCACAAAGAAGTAGAGAGGAGAAAGAGGAAGAGTAGAGAGATAAAGGGCATTACTTACATCGAAGTTTTAACATTCCGTAACTCAACAACAACAGCAACAGAAACACACAGAAATCGGGATTTACATCAAATAATTTACCGACCATCAAAGAGTTTATTCTTGGTAAATTAGTGTTGTCTCCTTTTACAAAACCGTCCTCCATGGTATTATTTCAATAAAAATTACGTTGGTTAAGAAAATAATAGAAAGCTTTGTAGAGATTTTACGTACGCTGATAGTTGACAACTGACTCTTGTATGTTTACATAGCCGTATGACGTAATAACATGGCGACCACTGTTTAATGGTGTTAAGAAACAGATTAAAAAAGCTGAAACCTTTGAATTGAATTTTAAAATTTATTTTGCTATTTTATGAACTAAAACTAACGTTTTCCGGCTGCTTTTTGCCTAGGCTATCTCAATAATATATTTTTAGATTTTTTCTCATATAGAATAAAATACCCTATTGTTAAATGTTTTTAATTTTAAATACGTTAGAGAAGATAAAAACGCCCTGTTTCGCAGGTTCCAACTTACGCGCGTGTTAAAGCGAGAGAGTGTTATAAATCTCTCGCTCTACCGCATAGAGGTTTGAAGTTTGCCGGCCATATCGGAATGTAGGTCAGTATTTTTTATGGTAAAATTAAATAGCTTGATTGCCGTCAAGTCGTCGTCAAGACTTAAAAAAAACAAAACGCGTTAGTAATGGATTACTACCCTGATTTTCAGGGGAGTAATGAAATTCCATACAATATAACTGCCTAGATTTTTGAAAAGGTTTAATTAACAGCTTTCAAGACTTTTAGTGGGCTAGTATTGGTACACATAATAAGCAAGTGCAGTTTAAAAAAAAAGAACACTCTTTAGAGTGACATCATTTTATTTCTCGTATTTTTCTTAGCAAACCCTTTCAAATGATACCTATATCATGGGTATACATCAAAAAATTACTAGTCGGCCATCTTTGGGAGTCCGCCATATTGGATTAAGAATGACGTCACTTAGCTAACCGAGCATTGTCAATCGAAACTGCTCAACCGAATACCAGGAAGTGGGTCAAGCATAACTTCTAATATTTTTAGGGTTCCGTACCTCAAAAGGAAAAAACGGAACCCTTATGATCACTTTATTGTCCGTCTGTCACCACCGATTTTCTCAGGAACGGGTGGACCTAGCAAAGTTGTTTACACAGTTGGTTAGTGAGTTAGTTGGAAGTTAATAAAAGTGTGATAAAAACGACTAAAAAGTTTCTGTAAAATAATTATGTGGAATACGAAACAAGAAATAGTTGAAAATGCCATTACATTACATACTTATAACACCCCATGGTTGACGAAATGGTATTCAATGTATGAAAATTAAAATAGTTACGAATTGGGATACATTTTTTCACTTATTTTGTACGTCTTTTGTTTAGTTGTCGAAATGGGAATGTTACGAGATGGAATGTCGCCACTAGGGAGTACAGTCACGAGCACCAATATGTATACACTTTCCTAAATAAAAAAGCAAGAACTAGAGATATGCGAGAACTAACGATGGTAACTTGGAGATAGGATCTGTTCCATAAAATTACTAGTTCCAGAATACTACGTTCGTAACATCATAATATTTTAATCTGACCTGTAGAAGAAAAACACTTTTAAAAGTTGTGAAGTGTTTGCTCGTGACTGTACACCCACATTTTGCTTGTTGTGTGAATTGCTTAAGTACATATATGTATTAGTCGCCTTTTAGGGTTCCGTACCTCATAGGTAAAACAGGAACCCACTAAGATCACTCTCTTGTCCATCTGTCACCACCGATTTTCTCAAGGACGGGTGGACCTAGCAAGTTGAAATTTATACCAGATACTGAAGTCTATAGTCCCTATTAAGTGTATAAAAATCAAGGTCTGAGTTACGATACAAAGATATGTGCAAATCAAGATTTTCGCGAAAACTAGTAAGTACCTAAATTTACCATAATTTTCAACTTTTTCAATTTTTCGGAACTATCCCTTTATTTGTGCTGTAAGACCTTGCTTTTAGCCATAATTGACAATTCTAGGTCAACCGGAAGTACCCTATATAGGTTTTGGGTCGAAAACCTACATGGTAGTTCCCGTTGACCTAGAATCACAAAATTTGGCGAGAAGCAATGTCTTACAGCACATGTAAAGGGAAAATCTGCAAACCGTAAATATGTAGTTTAATAACAAAAAAAAACGATTTTACTATTACAAACTTATTGTTTGCGGTTGATGCAATAGCCGTTTCATGGGATCGAACAGTAACTTTGCTGTTCGATCCCATGAAACGGCTTGTTTGTCCTTTTAAACTTTTGTACGGAACCCTCGGTGTGCGAGTTCGACTCGCTCTTGGCCGGTTTTTTTTAAAATCTGTGGCTGTTATACGGTTTTCGGTATATCCGGATGCAGCAAATTTTTTATATATATATTATGTATAAGGCATACAGTTTTGTTATAATAAAACAATGCTTCGAAAAGAAAATAATTTATTTATTACATGGCAATTAGAAAAGTGCCTCAAAAAATTTTCCTCGTTTATCCTTGAGAGAAAGGCCAGATCGGGTTTGTTGTCAAATGGTAGATTCCAGTGCTTCTGAAATAGAAAAATAAAATTCAATTAATTTGAGTTTTAGTCCAATGTTTTTTGGGCACAGAATTAGCATTGCCATTCGATGTGGCAATATTTTCTTTGGGCAGACAATTTTTACTGCTATTTAATGTGGCAATTACTATATTTAATGGTAATGCTAATTCTTTGTGAGCCGATTTAATTATTTGTATTTTTTAAAAGCTGTTAACAAAATATGTTATTTATTTAGCAGAATGTGACAATTACAATATATCTGTCACATTCCGCTAAATAAGTGGCAATTTTGTTTTTAGCACAAATAAATTAACATTCACTAGCCATATTTAATGGCAATACTTTTTGTTTGTGAACATAATATTTTATAAGGATTCGTAGATTTGAAAAGCTGTTTAAAAAATAATATGTTATTTATTTTAACGGAATGTGACAGATATATCCGTAAACTTTTAACCTTTGTTTTTAAAGTAATATTTTATTTTAAAGTCGATTTCCTGATATTTGCGAATGAAGTTATAAATTTAAAAAAAATCATGATAATTCAACCACTAGAAACTTCGTAAACTTCGTTCTACCTTTTTGTCCAATTGCACTGTGGCAAAAATTTAAATCAAAAAGATTTAGGATAGGTGTTATATTTTCAATTTAATAAATCGATGGTATATACGTTTTGGAGGTATTTATGTCACACGTTCGGGCTCATGGGCCTCGGAAAGAAGAGAAGAGAAGAAGAGAAGAGAAGAAGAGAAGAAGAGAAGAAGAGAAGAGAAGAGCCTTAGAATAAAGGGCATTCCAACGGGTAGAGAGGCCTATGTCCAGCAGTGGACACCAAATAGGCTGAGTTAAGGTCAATTGCTTGAAATGTTAGGCCACTTACCCTGTCTTAGGGTTTAATCCTCCCATCCTGAGGGTACCACCAGCATTGCAGTTGCCGTTCAGAGCATTGTTGAGGTTCTCGCAGCGTCTTCCGGTGAATCCACCGGACCTCAGAGATTCAGCCATGTAGTTGTAAGCCCTAGAGGAAGAAAATAATTAAAAGAAAGAAGAATCAGCGAGACAGTTATTGGTCCAGTGGTTTAAGTGCTATATCTGAGTATTGAAGTTAATAGGCTTGTGTCCTGAAAAAATCTAATCTATTTAGTCCGTCAGATAGATTATCAAAAAATATTTGACACGTATTTTTTCTTTTGTTACGTAAACCGACGACGACGACGCATTTAAAATTCTCAATCCGGCACGTCGTGCTATAATTTTTAGTGCGTTCTGACGTTACAAACCCCCACTCCCGAGTTTTGATGCGTTTTATCTTTGTCAATATTTATTGATTTACAAAAACAAAAAATACGTGTCCATTATTTTCCAATACTCTAACTGACGGGCTAAATAGATTTGCAATTTATTGGTGGTGGAAACTAGCCTATTGAAATTGAAGGTAGAGTAATGTTTACTTGGGTGTTACATTAGGAACTTCTCAATAGCAGCCACGAGGCTAGATTTTTGGTTATGTGATGGCAATAAGCTCGCCCTATATAATATAGGACTAAAATATATCTAGCAAAATGTTTCTTGTCCTCATCATCTGCCTAGCCTTTTCGCAACTATGTTGGGGTCGGCTTCCAGTCTAACCGGATGCAGCTGAATACCTGTATTTTACATGGAACGACTGCTTATCTGACCTCCACAACCCAGTTAGTACTGGGTAATACGATACCCCTTGCTAAGACTGGTTGTCAGACTTTTGGGTCACTGACTACCTGTAACGACTGTCAAAGGTCTACAAATGACAGCAGGGACCAATAGAATAACGTGCTTTCCGAGGCACGGACGAAACCCGGTATGTAATTGGTGGAAACCTGTCCACAGACCAACCTAGACAAGCACGGCTTAACCTAAAGATCGACCCGAGCGGCTGTTATTATTTAGCCACGGTTAAAATGTTTCTTGTTCTATTAGACGAAAAAAATAAATGGTGTAAAACACCTCTTAACGAAGCCGAAAAGCACTTGTTCTCCCCGTCATTGCGATAATTTTTGTTTTTTTTTTTTTTTTGTTCTACACCATACCTGGGAACCTTCTAGTTACGGAGATATTGGGGGTCGAAGTTCCAACTTTTTGACAAGTTTTTTTTTTTAAAATACCAGTTTTTAATATTACTTTAAACACCTCCACGACCCCCGTACTATTCAATCCATCCATCAGCACAATGTTTTGAGTGCGTTACATTGAGTTCTACCACAAAACATGATTTTTCACCCCAAAAAAAAAAATCGTTTCCCAGCAATAATTTTTGCGTAAAGTTACTTAGTTTGATGTACAGAATGCTTGGTTGACGGCTTCGTGATGAGGTCTTTTACACCCTGTTTATATCAATGGAAAGAAATGAATTCATTCCACGTTATCCTTCTTCATGTTTAACTGACCTGCTGTGATGGCACAAGCTAGACCAGCATCCAGGCATGGTCCTACCACCGTTGGGATAGAAGTCGACATCAGCCAGGGGGTTCAGCCAGCCACTATCCCCACCGTTGGTGTGGATAACTTCGGTGTAGACTCCATCGCTAGGTCTGAAGAGGAGGTTGTTGTCCCAACGGTCTGCGGGGTCCAGGGCTGGAGGAAGAATAGTATTAGTTGGTATTTTAATTGACTGGTAGTCAATTTGAGTGGAGGGTCGGGACGGTGATACGGTGAATATTGAATGAACTGATGAACAGTGGTGATGAGCGGTGGCCCAGTGGTGGCGGCCCCGACTTACGAACTAAAAGTTAAAGTCGTGGTCTCGAACCCAGACAGGCGTATTACTTTGTGTAATTTATTTCATTACCACTGCTCTCAAAACGGTGAAGGAAAACATCGTGAGGAAACCGGCATGTCCTAGAACCAAAAAATTCGAAGACATGTGACATCTGCCAATCCGCACTGGGCCCGCGTGGTGGATTATAGCCCATTATTTCTCGTAGAGAGGCGGCCTGTGTCCCAGCAGTGGGAACATCAATAAGCTGATGATGATGATAATGATGACTGATTAACGATGAAATTCTGGAGTGAACCAATTATAAAAGAAATGATAAGCAGTGGGAACGTAGTGGTGTGACAGTGGGAATGCCAAATCATAAGGGTCTCAAGTTCGAACCCAAGACACCTCTAATTTTTCTGATTCATGTGCGTATTGTATAATTATTGTCACTTGCGAATTTCTCAACGGTAAAACAAAGTCAAAATCCAATGCGCGGTATAAAAACTCTGAGACTAGGTTGGTCACAAACCACACGAAAAAGAGAGAAATGTTTTACTTTTGATAATCTGCCTAGTCTTTTCCCAACCATGACAGGGGTGTGCTTCCAGTCTAACCGGATCCAGCTGAATACCAATATCTTAAATGGAGCGACTGGGTATCAGACCTTCACAACCCAGTTAGTACCGGGTAATACGATACCCCTTGGGAAGACTGGTTGTCAGACTTTCGGGCCACTGACCACAACAGTCCATAATCTAAACGAAAGTCAGCCAACGGCTTAACGTGTATTTTGAGACACTGAGATGATGGTCTGTCACCCATCCTTGAACCGACCTCGGTGAGCTCAGTTTAACCTTGCAAACTATAGGGAATTAGATAAAACCTTCATCGCGCATCATAGACTAGCGTCTATGATGCGCGATGAAGGTTTTATCTGAGGTATATACTGAGGTGTATACCTCAGCCATAATTTTGACATTGTCATTGTAAAAAAATCAAATCATATTACAATGACAATGGTGTCGACTTAACTTATAATAAAATAAAAAACCCATAAAGTATACCTACGCATTATTCTAAAATATTGTGGTGTCGATTCTGTTGTGCACAAACTAAACTTAATTTAGGCTATTGCTATCTTTTACTAGAAGGCAGTGCGAGAACAGGACGGCTAATAGCTATGCACTAAGTTAGAGATGTCAAACTAGTTTATGCCTTGCGCTTCACCGTTTATTTTCGTCGACATGTTTTTATATGCAGCCTTCATTTGTACAGAAATATTAGTTCCAACTAAATTTGACAGCTCTAAATTACGTCCGTCTCTTTCTCGTTTTATTAGGGAGAAAAAGATAGCAATAGCCTAAATTAAGTTTAGGTTGTACACAGAATCGACACCATTGTCATTGTAAAAAAATCAAATCTTAGTACAATGACAATGTCAAAATTACGGCTGAAGTAGCTAGTCTGTGATGCGCGATGAAGGTTTTATCTGATTCCCTATAAAGGCTGCTTTACAAGACACCGTAGAATATGGCTGATGATGTAACTTTAGCAGCATGACGCAAGGTGTTGCCATGCCGCACGATTCTAGCTACGATGTGCAACATTTTAAATTATTGTAGCATTCGACATTGTGGCATGCTGCAATGCCGCACAGTGTTGCCCCGGTGTAAAGCTTAAGCCTTAAGACCAAAGCTTCTTTTATGTAGCCAACAACTGATGACAGGAGGTAGTATAGTTGTAAAAACTTACCAATAACGTATCCGACATTGCCGTTCATGGTTCTGGCGATATGACCAGCTCCGTGACCACCAACACTGAACCCACAGATGACGTAGTTGTTGGGGTTGGCTCCTGTGAGGTTGTTTAACCAGTTGATGAAGCGACCAGCTGCCTGACCTTGAAACAATATTTTGATTTACAAGAGTGTTTATGGAGTTCTCTGGTAATAATCAATCTCCTTGGCCCTTCTAGCCCTAGAATTAGCAACTCTATTTGTGGTGGTTCAAACTTCGTTTCGTTAGAATAAAGTTCTAATCAGCTTGCACTACAAAGCGGTTGTTACGTCAGTCACTGCAGGCCGAATAGTGCGAAATGAGTGGTTTTTTGCCACTTACAAAAAATCCATTGATTGTACTAAAAAAGCAAAACACATAAGACCTGCTTTATAGTTAGTTCAGTTAGTATGCAAAGTTTCATGATCTAATTTGAAGTACTTTTTGAATACCAGCGGTTTATTGTTCGATTTAGAGGTAACTTTGGATTTTTTTTCTATCGAGAAAAAATTATGGAATCGTGTTTTCGTCACACATAGGACTTAGCGTTAATCCTCAACTTTACCATATATTTATTTCAAAATTAATGCTGCAGTATTTTAGTCGTAACGGAGGATCATGCTAAGCCATTTGAATGGAATGGGCAAATTTATCGTTTCAGCTTTTTGCTTCAACCTGACATTAGCAGCTTATTTCAACCCGAAATAACAGCTTTTACTAAATGCAAATGAAAGTATTATTATAGTAAGTACTTTTAAAAATGAAAATAAATTAGTCTGTAAATTTGAACCGATTTTGTCGGGACTTTTCTTTGCAGATAGCTGATTTTTTCAAACTCAAATCGACTCAATAGATTTAGACGTACCAGCTTCTGTGGCGCGAGGTCCCCAGCTGGAACCTGCACTCCAGTCCAGGATAATAACATTCACATTACCGGCAGCCAAGAACGCTGAAATAAAATGTTTCAAGATTTATTAATCATATTTAGTACTTGTGTAGTGTGTAACTCACTACATGAACGCCGCGAGGCCGCGACCAAGGAGGCGGCGTACGTAAGTAGGTCGGTGCTGCGGCACTCTATGTTTTAGACTTTTCATTGTGTCTGTCACTTCTTACGATAAATTTTTCATGTCGTGCTAGAATATATTTTCATAATTTAAGTTAGTGTTAGTGATAAAAATAATTTCCAACGTCATTGTAAAGTTTGTAAATTGTACATAAAATTTTATGTGTAAAACACCTCTTAACGAAGCCGAAAGGCACTTATTCTCCCCGTCATTGCGATCGCCTTCTAGTTACGGAGATATTTGGGGTCAAAGTTCCAACTTTTGACAAGTTTTTTTTAAATACAAGTTTTTAATGTAAGATTTTTACTTTAAACACCTCCACGACCTCCGTGCTATTCAATCCATCCATCAGCACAATGTTTTGAGTGCGTTACATTGAGTTGTACCACAAAACAAGATTTTTCACCCCCAAAAAAAAAGTCGTTTCCCAGCAATAATTTTTGTGTAAAGTTACTAGTTTGATGTACAGAATGCCTGGTTGATGGCTTCGTGATGAGGTCTTTTACACCCTGTATCGTTTACCTACACCTAACTCAGAGGTTTTATTCCTGCTCTCCAATCAACTATCCGCCCCGGTTGCTCAGCACCTTCCATATATTGCGAGGCCCACTATTCTCGCCTTCACTTGCAACCAGCGCAGGTGTCATCATCATCTAGGCTGCCTAGCCTTTTCTCAAATATGTTGGGGTCGGCTTCCAGTCTAAACGGATGCAGCTGAATACCAGTATTTTACATGGAGCGACTGCCTATCTGACCTCCACAACCCAGTTAGTACTGGGTAATACGATACCCCTTGGTAAGACTGGTTAAAACCAGCCAACCAGCGTGTGTATGTCCAGATATTGTATGAACTGTTTAACACTGTTTTAAGCTTTCATGATTTAAATCTAAACTTATACTGTCACTTACGGGATATCTTCCATGATTGTTCATTCTTTTGAGGGCTTAAGGTAAGGCTGAGAGTTATAAGGACTCCACAAAACCTGGTGATACTGTTAGTGTGTTTTGCCGTGACTTAGTGACGAGTTCCAGTAGTGTGCGTAGCAAAAGACAAAGAAAGAGGGTAGACAGATTTGTCTACTCCTAGCAATTTATTTTCCATCCACCCGCATTCTCCAGACAAACCGCGATCATGGCGCTAATAATGAACAATTACGGAAGATATCCTGTAAGTGACAGTATAATATAAGTTTTGTCGTCAACTATTAAAAGAGTCTTACCTGGCAGCAGAACGGTGTTGACCGAGGAAGTGATGGAGCCAGCGAAGCCGTGCATAAGAACGACAGTACGGTGATTGCGGTTGAAATTCGAGTTGGTGACGGTACCAGCGTTGTTGAGGACCAGGGGCTGACTGATTATGGGGTTGGATCTGGAGGAAACGACGATTTAAAAGTAAAAAAGAAAAACAAGAACGTAAGAAAGCATAAGAAACAAACAAATGAAAGAAATATTTAATTTAAATCGTACATGTGAGTATCTCACGGGTGTCGTATAAGGCGACTAATGTATGAGGCAGAATACCTTGCGCCTCCGTAGACCAGAGAATGGGCAACAGCGTTTTCTGTTAGTCTTTCATCACTGCGATCTCTAATCCGCCTGCCAAGCGTGGAGATTACGGCAAATTCCTCCCATCATGGGAGAGGCTTATGTCCAGTAGTGGACGTTATGGGCTGTTGTTTTTGTTGTTGTTGTATGTGAGTATGAATGTAAATGGCTATAAGAGTAGAAGAAGACCAAAGAAGAGATGGATGGACTGTGTGAAGGATGATATGGGTAGAAAGGAGGTGCCTGATGAGGTGACGAGTGATAGAGAGGTGTGGGAGAAGAAGACATGCTGCGCCGACCGCAAATAAAGGATGGGCTGGAGAATGATGACAGTACACGTACACATCACAGACATCTCTTTAGAGTTGGAATGAAGACACCTTTATAATTCCGTTACTTTAACAACAATCCAAGATTCTAATTGAAACTGACAGAATAGCGGTAGGTGGATTGAAATAGATCTGATAATCAACAATGTTTGTACTAGGGATGTTACGGGGGTGGTTTTATCGGAACCGAAGTCGGAGTCAGAGTTTTTTAAATTTGGTTTTTCGGAGTCGGAGTCAGAGTCGTAGTCGGAACCGGAATCGGAGTCGGAGGCGGAGTCGGAGATGATGGCAGAAGAAAGATGTGTTAAGGGCAGGCAATGAAAGACTGAACGCGTACTGTTCCTCGGGTGACATGCATAAACCTGTTCGTACAGTTGACCGCAGCCGCCGCGCGTCGCCGCCACCGCTCACCGCTATCTGCTATGCTTCGACCTCCGATTAAAACCTCCGATTTAAAAGTATCGGAACCGAAGTCGGAACCGGAGGTGTAAGATCAATTGGACGTTCCGACATATCGGAATAGGTTAGGCAGGTGATGATTAACACATTATTATAAGGAGCATGAAGCATTGAATAATATATTATTTAGGTAATTTACACCAATGACAGCCATTTAGACAATCAGACTTACACAACTTATACGTAACAAAACATTATAATTTAAGTATATAAAATATGAAGTTTCGTTACAACATCCCTGGTTCGTACTTCAAACATTATCAAGAATGAGCATAATGATTTGAAGAAGGCTTGAGTATGAATTTGAATGTTTATTAGAGTAGTAAAAGACAGCCACAAGGCTGATTAAATTTGCATTGCCATTTTACGTAGCACTGCAAATTCTTAAGGCAAAATATTATTACCGGTGACGAGAAGAATCGAAAAACGTATTAAATATTAATTTAAAAATAATTAGCATTTATTCCTCTATAAGAATAGAGACCACCAGAACGGAGGAACCACCATAGAATGGGTAGCAGCATTCTCTGTGCTTTTGTAACAACCGTACTGCGATCGCCAACCCGCCTGCCAAGCGTGGCAATTATGGCAAAACCCCCCCTTTGGGGGAGGCCAATGTCCGGCAGTGGACGTCTTTCAGCTGAAATGATGATGATGATGATGAAGAATAGAGACGGTCAAAGCAACGATGGATGGACAGTCTGAAAGATGATATGACTATAAAGGGGATGACCTATGAAATGACTAAATAAAGAAGTATGAAAAAACAAGAATTGCTGCAACGACCCAAAAATATATTATAAGTTGTGGGGTAATCGGTTGTCGTGTTATGTAATGCGGAAGAATGAGGAAAATATCGTGAGGAAAGTTTTGAGTATAAATGTGGATGGGTGCATATAAGTAGAGGAAGACCAAAGAAACGATGGATGGACTGTTTAAAGAATGAAATGGCAATAAAGGAGGTGTCTGATGAGATGACGAAAACGATGGATGGACTGTTTAAAGAATGAAATGGCAATAAAGGAGGTGTCTGATGAGATGACAAAAACGATGGATGGACTGTTTAAAGAATGAAATGGCAATAAAGGAGGTGTCTGATGATATGACAAAAACGATGGATGGACTGTTTAAAGAATGAAATGGCAATAAAGGAGGTGTCTGATGATATGACGAAAACGATGGATGGACTGTTTAAAGAATGAAATGGCAATAAAGGAGGTGTCTGATGAGATGACGAAAACGATGGATGGACTGTTTAAAGAATGAAATGGCAATAAAGGAGGTGTCTGATGAGATGACGAAAACGATGGATGGACTATTTAAAGAATGAAATGGCAATAAAGGAGGTGTCTGATGAGATGACGAAAACGATGGATGGACTATTTAAAGAATGAAATGGCAATAAAGGTGTCTGATGAGATGACGAAAACGATGGATGGACTGTTTAAAGAATGAAATGGCAATAAAGGAGGTGTCTGATGAGATGACGAAAACGATGGATGGATTGTTTAAAGAATGAAATGGCAATAAAGGAGGTGTCTGATGAGATGACGAAAACGATGGATGGATTGTTTAAAGAATGAAATGGCAATAAAGGAGGTGTCTGATGAGATGACGAAAACGATGGATGGACTGTTTAAAGAATGAAATGGCAATAAAGGAGGTGTCTGATGAGATGACGAAAACGATGGATGGATTGTTTAAAGAATGA
The DNA here is from genome assembly GCA_905147715.2 of Xestia xanthographa. Classification (NCBI taxonomy): domain Eukaryota; kingdom Metazoa; phylum Arthropoda; class Insecta; order Lepidoptera; family Noctuidae; genus Xestia; species Xestia xanthographa. Next base: position 4,933,985 of record LR990654.1, on the reverse strand, counting down.
AATGGCAATAAAGGTGTCTGATGAGATGACAAAAACGATGGATGGACTATTTAAAGAATGAAATGGCAATAAAGGAGGTGTCTGATGAGATGACGAAAACGATGGATGGACTGTTTAAAGAATGAAATGGCAATAAAGGAGGTGTCTGATGAGATGACGAAAACGATGGATGGATTGTTTAAAGAATGAAATGGCAATAAAGGAGGTGTCTGATGAGATGACGAAAACGATGGATGGACTGTTTAAAGAATGAAATGGCAATAAAGGAGGTGTCTGATGAGATGACGAAAACGATGGATGGATTGTTTAAAGAATGAAATGGCAATAAAGGAGGTGTCTGATGAGATGACGAAAACGATGGATGGATTGTTTAAAGAATGAAATGGCAATAAAGGAGGTGTCTGATGAGATGACGAAAACGATGGATGGATTGTTTAAAGAATGAAATGGCAATAAAGGAGGTGTCTGATGAGATGACGAAAACGATGGATGGATTGTTTAAAGAATGAAATGGCAATAAAGGAGGTGTCTGATGAGATGACGAAAACGATGGATGGATTGTTTAAAGAATGAAATGGCAATAAAGGAGGTGTCTGATGAGATGACGAAAACGATGGATGGACTGTTTAAAGAATGAAATGGCAATAAAGGTGTCTGATGAGATGACAAAAACGATGGATGGACTATTTAAAGAATGAAATGGCAATAAAGGAGGTGTCTGATGAGATGACGAAAACGATGGATGGACTGTTTAAAGAATGAAATGGCAATAAAGGTGTCTGATGAGATGACAAAAACGATGGATGGACTATTTAAAGAATGAAATGGCAATAAAGGAGGTGTCTGATGAGATGACGAAAACTATGGATGGACTGTTTAAAGAATGAAATGGCAATAAAGGAGGTGTCTGATGAGATGACAAAAACGATGGATGGACTATTTAAAGAATGAAATGGCAATAAAGGTGTCTGATGAGATGACAAAAACGATGGATGGACTATTTAAAGAATGAAATGGCAATAAAGGAGGTGTCTGATGAGATGACGAAAACGATGGATGGACTGTTTAAAGAATGAAATGGCAATAAAGGAGGTGTCTGATGAGATGACGAAAACGATGGATGGACTGTTTAAAGAATGAAATGGCAATAAAGGAGGTGTCTGATGAGATGACGAAAACGATGGATGGACTGTTTAAAGAATGAAATGGCAATAAAGGTGGTGTCTGATGAGATGACGAAAACGATGGATGGACTGTTTAAAGAACACACAAAGGAGGACGGAAGTATGAAAAAAGAAGACTTGCTCCATCGACTCAAATAAATTGGGGATTATCATGAATGATAAGTATGCTTACATGGTAAAAAGATGGTATCTGTTGGACTGATCAGGGTTGTATCTGGCGAGCCTGTCATAGTCGCTCAGCTTCAGCCAGTTGTCCACCAGGTGAGCGTTGCCGGCGTCATCCTCCAGGTAATCGTAGCGGAGACCCTCAGAGAACTTGCCGAGTACAGGGTCATTTGCAGGGTAGGCTGAAGAAGATAATTTTGTGGTTTTAGTAATGAAAGTTTGAGGCTTTGCTTAAACTGGACGTAGACTATCTAACAGAGAGTTCACTCTTCTTAGCGTGTTGATGGCAATCTAAATTGTGTCGGCCCAGAACTGAGCTACTAGTTTGACTTTCGATATAATTATAATTTGTATTGATTTATCAAAGGGAAAATGCGACATCGACCATTTTGTTCCGGAAAATGGCAAACGGACACGTCATATGCATCAGAAGAACAAACTTCAAATATTTTTGTTCTGTACCTATACAGCAATAATTTGTCCCAGTAAGGCATATAGATAAACAGTACAAAAACAGAGCAGTCTTTGGGGACTGCCGATAGAAGTGAAAATAAAAAGTGCACAGGCCCCGCCCCAGTCGTAGCACTGGTTATGCCCCGCGCATGCCTATGTGGTGCTACGCCGTAGCGGATGATACGAACGGCTACGAAGCGTCACCGCACGTTACGTTACGTGACGATGAGTTCAATGTTTTTCCTTCACCCAAAAAGTGATCAACGCGCCTAAAGAAGGTTTCACTTCAAAAAAAAATTACAAGCTGTTTTGTTAGTTGGTTACAGAAAATATACCCATAGAAATCGAAATTTTTTTCTCTGAAGAACTACCCATCAACGGATTTCATACGAGCCATGCGACGTGAGATCCGTTTCACTGTCTGTAACTGTAACAATCGCACGTGATGACACGTGATTTGGCTGAGCAGCAATCAAAAAATTGTCTAGTAGTCAAGTAACAAAGTTGATGTTGTCCTATAAAATAGCTGAAAAACTATTAACGCCTAATTGGTTTGGCTATGACGCAAGTTTACTACATTTAGCAAAAATGATTAAAACACACATCAATCTCGATAACGCATTTATCAATCTAATACTCAATCAATTACCCTTATCAGTTAATCAAACCTACGTTTACCTAAACATAACAAAAACTGAATCAGCCGAAAATCAAGTCATAGGTCTCAAGTTTGAACCCATGACACACATCTGATTTTTCGAATTCTTTTGCGTATTCGATTTATTACTTCGCTTCGATGAAGGAACACATCGTGAGGAAACCAGCATGCCTGAGAGATATTTCTCGACGGCATGTAGAGCCAACTCAGAGGCTCATGGGCGGCATGAAAACTCTGACAATAGGTTAATGCACTAACCACACGATAAAGAGGCGAAAATTTTCCCACTACTCAGGCCTCCTGTCTTTGAGAAGGAGCGGGACACCACTACAACGGAGACTAGTGGAGTGGACATGTGTAAGATACGACCAATCATAGGAGAGGCTAGAGACGCGATGAGAATTTCAACGAATGTGATTGGTAGATTCTCGCATGGCTTCTCTTCGCTCCGCTGGTCTCCGCTTTGGTGGAGTACGGGACTAATCTAACATGTTGTCCCTATGAATATTCTACGATGCAGCAATTCAAAATGCTTTTGACGTGTCTTTACCAAAACTTCTTAAAAAAAAAAGGTCCATTTTGACGCCTTGACAAAAAACTCTGTCATCTAGGCCCAAAAATGTCCAATAAGGGTCAGCTCACACCGAGACACGACGCGACGCGACGTTGCGCGCAGAGCGACTCAAAATATAACTTTATTTACTACTTTTTTTTTTTTTGATACTTGTAAATATTTTTATTTCTATTATAGAGTTAGTATGTAAATAATGTTTGTGTTTAATAAATAAATATATCTTGACGAGTTAATGACTTTATTTACTACACGAAAAGATACACCGGCCGGACCACCACGTGGCCCCCGGCCACCGTAGGCGTGGGCCTGTGGACGGTGGGCTATGGGCTAGCTCGCCGTCCGTCCGTCTCATGACGACAGGCCGTGTCGGCGGCGCGTTCGTGTTCCACGCGCGCCTCAAAGAGAGTCAGCAAAAAGGAAGGGGTCCGTAAGGACCGATGCCTGCCGGGGTTGCGGGACTATTCGAAAGAGATACCGTGGCCCCGGAACACAAAGGGCGATGAAGGAACATGGATGGGTTTTAGTCAGTAAAAGTCTGACACTCCCTCCTGCTCCGCCCAGAGCGGGAGGAGTCATTTGATAATTTCACATACGAAAAAAAAAAAAAGAAGGTACTTACCAGCGGCGAAGGCTGCGCTTAAAACTAAAACAGCAACCGTCAGGGACACCATCTTCACAACTTTAGACTTAGCCATGAAACTACAAGCCAATTTATGTCTTAATCTTATCTAGAGTTAGATAATTTTCTGAATGGACGTCATTAGGCAGAGTTTTAGGGTTCACTGTTTTTTTTGTAGGTACCTACTTATGATTATTATGGCCTATAACTATATACAAGGTGTAAACAACCTCATCACGAAGCCGTCAACCAAGCAATCTGTAGTTCAAACTAAGTAACTTCACGCAAAAATTATTGTTGGAAAACGACTTTTCTTTTTGGGTGAAAAATCATGTTTTAACGCACTCAAAAAATTGTGCTGCTGGTTGGATTGAATAGTACGGGGGTCGTGGAGGTGTTTAACAGTAAACTTATTATCTCTGTAACTAGAAGGTTCCCAGGTATGTTGTGAACAAAAAAATGATCGCAATGACGGGGAGAACAAATACCTTTCGGCTTCGTTAAGAGGTTTTTTACACCCTAATCAAAAGTCTTATAAAATTAAAATTAATCAAAATATTTTATTTTGTAACTTTTTTTAGTTGACTCTTCAAGTGACTTAAAAACTGGCTTTTACTTTAATCAGAGGCTAAGCATTGCCATACAGTGTGGCAATACCGTCAGTATCTTGCGCACAGTACCTCCCACCATTACCATTTGCAGTACCTTTTTTATTTGTTATTGTTTTAGATATTATTTTGTAGGTACCAATGTTTTCCTATTTAATCCAAAGGTTGACTGGTAGAGAATGCCTTGTGTCATTAAGTCCACCTATGTACCACTATTGTACATGAAGTTTAAATAAATAAAAATTACCGGATGACGACAAATTTTTTGATGCTATGTTTTAGGTTTTTACTAGTTCAGGTTATTTCATTATTTATTATTACGTGTTTTGGTAACCCGTGTTAGATTTGTAAATTATTTTTAATACAAGGATTTTATTAAATAATACTGCAAATAAACGTTTAGATAAAAAACTTAAGTAGGTACAATAAACAAGCTAACACTGAAAACATACAATATTAGGTAGGTACAAACAAAAATAGGGTAAGAGCTTATTGCCCAAAAGGTTGGTTTTGCCACGTTACATGGCAATGCTGATTCAGACCAGCTAAGGTAGGCACTGAAAATATACAATATTAGGTAGGTACGGACAAAAATAGGGGAAGAGCTTATTGCCCAAAAGGTTGGTTTTGCCAAGTTACATGGCAATGCTGATTCAGACCAGCTAAGGTCATGAAGAGTTAGTCGACTGCTTGGCGTCGGACGTTCAAATCTTAATGTTATTTCACAGTGTGTGGATGTTTATTCCTAAAGTTTTTGTCTATGTAACAATTAATTTTCATAGATATTAATTTTTCAAATCATGATTTTCCTTTCATACCAACCGTATTAAAACTACCGAATATTCAATTAGAAAAATTAACACTAATTGAATAGGTATCTTTTAAAATTATCTGGAAAAACCGTACGTAAGTTCTTCGGTTAGTCATCAAAACATGCCTAATTGTATTTATTTTTAAAGATAATTATTCAATGATTAATATTATTAACTATTAATTTTATCTTTGATTAGTAGATTTGCGCGAGTGATTATGAATCGATTAATCTTGGCACGCCTCATTATCTAATCCTTTTTAAACTGGTTTTGATAAAAATCTGTTTACTGTTCGTTTTAGTAAGACTGCACAGGTACCTAATGGTGTCGATTCTGTTGCGCAGAAACTTAATTTAAGCTATTGCTATCTTTTACTAAAAGTCAGTGCGAGAAAAGGACGGATAAAGCTACGAACTAAGTTAGAGATGTCAAACTTGTTTATGTCTTGCGCTTCACCGTGTTTTTAGTCGACATGTTTTTACGTGCACCCTTCATTCGTATTAGAAATATTATTTCAATTAAATTTGACAGCTCTAAATTACGTCCGTCCCTTTCTCGTTTTATTGGAGAGAAAAAGATAGCAATAACCTAACTAAATTAAGTTTAGTTTGTGCACAACAGAATCGACACCGTTGGTGGTCAAAGTACCAACTTTTTCACAAGTTGTTTTTCAAATACTAGTTTTCAAGGTCATAATAATTTTACTTTAAATACCTCTATAACCTGTTTGGTATTACATGCATCCATCAGCACAATGTTTTGAGTGCGTTACATTGAGTTCTACCGTAAAACGTGATTTTTCACCCCAAAGTAATTTCCCAGAAATATTTTTTGCGTACAGTTACTTAGTTAGTTTGACGTGCACGAATGCTTGGTTGAGGGCTTTAGGTAACGGACCCTCCGTTTACACCCTGTATTTATCCGGATGAGTAGAGAGACAAGTTTCGCCATTACCCACGGATATCATCATATCAGCCTATTATTGTTCCCACTGCTGGGACACAAGCCTCCTCTCTATGAGCGGGAATGGGCTATAATCCACCATACGGGCCCAGTGCGGATTGGTAGATGTCACATGTCTTCGAATTTTTGGTTCGAGGACATGCTGGTTTCCTCACGATGTTTTCCTTCACTTTGAGAGCAGTGGTGATGAAATAAATTACACAAAGTAATGCGCCTGTCTGGTTTTGGACCGACGACTTACGAACAGTAAGTCGTCGGTCCAAAACCAGACAGGCGCATGCGACCATGCGGCAGGCGCGAGGCCACCGCCACTGGGCCACCCACTGATATAAAGATAAACTACTATAATACTCTTAAAGCCATCCATATTCTAAACTTTATTCACGATGCTTTTACGTAGGTTATAGTACATTACTGCAGAATCCAGTAAGTAAGCCTTCCTGGCCAAGTATGAGTTAACCGGACCGAACCGCAGGTGAGGTTCGGTTATATATATTATATACGATGGCTTTCTTACTGGTTGAGGTTTGTATAATACTTTTCTCAAAAATTAAAGAAAGTTTAACAACAAATTCGTTTAATTAATATTGAAGGTTACATTCATATTAGGGCAATTACTGATAGATATTGTGATGGATTTACCGGGGGCATTTATATTTGTTTGTTGTACATCTTGACTAACGGACTCTTGGCTGGCAGTAAATGTAAATTATTGTTTTTGTCATGTTAATTTTAGAATGGAAAGTTTTAATCCAACATGATTTATAAACTGAAATGACTAAATACAAACATAAAATCCCACACTATACTTCTAAACATTACTAAGTACAAAACGCAACGTGCATACTTTTTCTGCGTCGCGTTAAGTGTCACAGACTATAAAATGGCTATTTAAGGCTCCAAAAATATGGCGACATGGAGAGAGCGACTGTCGCAACCCCGTGCAGGGTACGCCACAATAGTGGCGATAAGTCCCCTCTTTGAGGAGTGGCTTGAGAGACGCCACGGCGTCCTCACCTTCCGCCTGACGCAGGTCCTCACCGGACACGGTTGTTTCGGGAGGTTCCTGCACCGAATCGGGCGGGAGGAAACGCCCGGATGCTTTCATTGTTAGTATTGACCGGAGGACACGGTGGAGCACACGGTGGAGGTGTGCCCCGCGTAGGCAGAGCACCACCGTGTCCTCGAAGCGGCGATTGGCGGCGGCGACCTCTCGCGTCCGGCCCTGGTGCAAGTCATGGTCCGGAGCGAGATGAAATGGGACGCCGTCACCTCCTTCTGCGAAGCAGTAATGCTAGAGAAAGAGGTAGCGGAACGTGAGAGGGAGAGAACCTCTCAACGTCCCGGCCGCCGCGGGAGACGCCCCGGGCGTCGGGGGCCACCGCGTGGCCCCCGGCCACCGTAGGCGTAGGCCTGTAGACGGTGGACTATGGGCTAGCTCGCCGTCCGTCCGTCTCATGACGACAGGCCGTGTCGACGGCGCGTTCGTGTTCCACGCCTGCCTCAAAGAGAGTCAGCAATAGGAAGGGGTCCGCAAGGCCTTTCTGACCCGTGGAACACCAAACTGGTTCACCTAGGTGTTCCACGGTTAATTTTCTGTACCCCTGGTTCACCTAGGTGTTCCACGGTTAATTTTCTATCCCCCTAGTTCACCTAGGTGTACCACGGTTAACTTTCTGTAGCCTTGGTTCACCAAGGTGTTTCACAGTTAACTTTCTGTGTCCCGTACTTCTGAATATTACAGTCTATTGGATTACTCCTAAGTAGCCTGTACAATTTATTTTTATAAATAGGTACAAAGATTACCACCATCCTCTTTCAATAACTCATGGCCACTTAGAATATTTATTTCCTCATTATGTCAGGTTTACCGTTCATCTTTGCCTCTAAACCTAGTTATTTTATAAAATTAAATAATATTAATAAAGTATGTCTGCCGAACAAAACGAACAACTTATTTTTATTAATAGAAAAGGAGGACTTGTAATGTTACATGCGGGTAATCAATATTATAAGCCTAAGGACTATAAAAATGGACAACAAATGTGGCGGTCTTCATTGTACAAAAATTAAAATTAAATTTCAGGTCTCTGCAACGCTTAGTTTTAAAGATCTCCGTGACCGCGCGGTGCTCCGCGTTTCGATGGCGCGGCCACGTTCAAACCCTTATAACTTTTTAACCATAACTTTGACAAATTTATGGTTTTGGGAATCAACTTTTACAAACTTTTACAATATCTTGGCATAGTTTTTTTTAAAAAAAACGCCGTGGCCGCGCGGTCGAAACGGACACGTTTCCTCCGTGTCTCGGAAAGCACGTTAAGATGTTGGTCCCGGCTGTCATTTTTCCATCTTTGAGAGTCGTTACAGGTAGTCAGTGGCCAAAAAGTCGACAACCAGTAATACCAAAGTGGTATCGTATATTACCCAGTATGAACTGGGTTGTGGAGGTCAGATAGGCAGTCGCTCCATGTAAAATACTGGTACTCAGCTGCATCCGGTTAGACTAGAAGCCGACCCCAAAATAGTTGGGAAAAGGCTAGAGAGATGATGAAGTTTTTTCTCATTAGTTCATTGTTTTGAAGTATAAATGTGTTAACATTTGCGCTAAGAGCAAATTTATCTTTACTAATTAATAAAGAGGAATAGTTGAGGAATGAGCCGGCGAAGCCACTGGCAAAAACGAATAATATAATTGTGGCGGTATTATTTCCACAAAGATGTTTAATTTGGAATTAAATTGATACATTAACAAAGCATTTTATAAATTTATTTTTTCTTGTTTTGCCCCGAAGAACTCATATTTCATCACTTTAAGCTTTTAATTTTTGAAAGTACGATATCATAATTTCCGGAGGTTTCCCAGTTAGGTGAACCATGGGTACAATATTTTATACAATCATTCTTAGTTCACCAATTAGGCGAACTACAGGTACATTATTTTGTATAAATACCCATGGTTCACTCATTAGGTGAACCAGGGGTCCAGAAATTTAACCGTGGAACACCTAGGTGAACTAGAGGCACAGAAAGTTAACCGTGGAACACCTAGGTGAACCAGGGGTACAAAAAGTTAACGGTGGAACACCTAGGTGAACCACTTTGGTGTTCCATGGGTCAGAAACCCCGCAAGGGCCGATGCCTGCCGGGGTTGCGGGACTGTTCGATAGAGATACCGTGGCCCCGGAACACAAAGGGCGATGAAGGAACATAAATGGGTTATGTCAGTTTGGGATTTAGTCAGTAAAAGTCTGACACTCCCTCCTGCTCCGCCCCGAGCAGGAGGAGTCATTTGATGATTTCCCATACGAAAAAAAAAAAAAAAAAAGGCTACAAAAATGTATCTCATAAAATGTCATACCAAAAAAAGAGATAGATAGATATTTGGATCCTGCCTCGTGTATCCATAATTATAATGGCTTTACTCTAATCTGTGTCTGGTAATATGTTTTTTTTTCTAAGCAGATCTAAAGAGGATGACCTACTGTCCAGTAAGTAAATTACATTTACTTACTGGACAGTAGGAGATTCCAAATTTAAAATCTCGCTTCCTACTGGACAGTTGTGAATAAGTGTCCGGTAGAGTTCACTTTCTGGATACTTTTTAACCGACTTCAAAAAAAGGCGGAGGTTATTAGAGATGTTATGGCAACATTACATACCATTTTTGAGAAAAGTAATTTTTCTTTCGTTTCGTATCTTGCGATGGGTGAATAATTAAGTTTTTGTGTGTTATAAATTATCAATACCTATTAATTTATTCTTCCGCCGGGCGGTCTATAGTTTCTACCTATCCACGTGGGAAAATGGAGTGGGCTTATGTAGGTATGTTTAAGGTACTTGACAACGCAATAATACAACAGCATTTGAAAACAAATAATTTATTTCATAAATACGTTGACCAGTAAAGTGTCCTTTATAATTTATCCTCGGGAGAAAGGCCAGATTGGGTTTGTTACCAAGTGGTAAATTCCTGAGTTTCTGAAATAGAAAAAGGGAAATACAACATTAGTATAAAAGAGGTTTTTAACTATACTTTTGTAGGTAAAGAATTTGTCTTAATGTGGCAAGGACAGTTTTCGATTACAGAATGAGGGATTTTCTTTTTAGCTGTTCAAAGTTTTTTAGCTGTTTAAAGCGCGAGAAAACTAGGTTATATTCGGAAGGTTAGGCAAATGAAAGTGTCAGTCAACAAGAGTATGTGACGTGACCCAATGTTTTTTTTTTCAAGCGTTTTGGCTTTGGCACCAACTATCATAGTAAGTTCAACGCCATCTATAGAGTTTTTGGAAACTATTTTTTTTTAATACCTCAAAAAGAAAACCTCTCAATAGCAATGCCATCCAACGTGGCAATCATATTTTTTTTTATAAATTATTGGAATGTTTTAAAGTGTAATTTTGAAAAACAGTTTAGGAAACCCCATGATGCTTCTAAACTGTTTTGTCACGGACTATTTCACGGGTCATGTTAGTAACCTGAAAAACCTCTGTATTAATTTACTTTCCTTTCTTTATGTAAACCATCTATACTAATATTATAAAGCTGAAGAGTTTGTTTGTTTGAACGCGCTAATCTCAGGAACTACTGGTTGGAATTGAAAAATTATTTTTGTGTTGGATAGCCCATTTATTGAGGAAGGTTATAGGCTATATAACATCACGCTACGACCAAAAGGAGCGGATCATAAATGAAAGATGTTGCAAAAACGGGGAAAATGTATTCCTTTTGTTAGCTTTTTCTCTCTTATGTGACGCAGACGAAGTTGCGTGGGTCAGCTAGTAACTAATAAAATATCAAAGGGGTAATAATACAACAGTTCTAAATAAAACAATATTATTATATTTATTACATAAATATTTATTTCAAAGAGATGACTAGGGAAGTAACATTTTTTCTCGTTCATCCCCGGGAGAAAGGCTGTCTGTTGTTTGTTACCAAGTGGTAAATTCCGGAGTTTCTGGAATTGAAAAAAAAAAGGAAAAATTATAATATGAAGAACAGAGGCTTTCAGGGACCGGTGTGTAGCAGAGGCCTCGTTGGTCCAATAAGGAAGATGCATGTTTTTTTTTATCACTCTAAACAAAGCGTATTAACATCAGAAATAGCCAAGTGAAATTATTTTTTAAATATCTATTAGAAAGAAAGAAAGAAAGAAAGAAAAATATTTATTTGACGTCAGTTATTAAAGCACACACATATATAAAAAAAGTTACAAAATAAGGAGGAAAACATAGTATATGCTGTGTGCCTCACGGCTGCGCCAAAAAGGTCCATTTCAGCATTTATGCCAGACAGGTGATGCTGTCTGACGCTGATCTTCCAATGAACCTTGAAGGGGTAGGTAAGTAACGGAAGACAGTTTCAACAAAATGTATAAATAAATGGTTACAAATAAATATATAACGAGTAAATTAACTATGTACTATATAACTAACTATAACTATGTGTTTTTGTGAGTTCGGTTATAGAAGAATTTAAGTATTATTATAAGTATTTTATTGTGTTAGAAACTAACACTGGTAACAATAAATAAAAACAGAGATAAGTATCTTGGCTTAACTCATTTTAAAAGAAAATAAAGTAGGAATACCGTATTTTATTTATAACTTATAAGAACTACTTAAATGAAGCTGTGGTATTCACTGTATTCAGTTGCTGTGGCGCTCAGTGTGTGTCAGGTTCAGTACGTGACAGAAGATATTATGGCCCGTGAACAGTGTCGTAATAGTTCGCGTATAGCTAACAAAAAGTAAGTACGTACACGGTGCAGTCATACGCAAGTGCTGCAAATTGCTAAGCGTTTATATGATCGAAACATTCATTGCGACCATATCCAATTTCTGCTGTGCTGCTAACAAATACTGCCGCAATCGTGTTCGGAATGTGTGTATAGTGCCCAGTACCCGTAATGGTGGAGGAATATTATTCCACACTTTAGATGCAGCGTATCGGAAACTACCTCTAAAAGCTGCTGTCCTATGAGACTGTGTCGATAATTGCTGCGCACATAGCCTAGGTGCACACTCTCGTCTACTAGCCATCCAACTTAACTTGTCGTACAAATACTTCGGCTTCGTAGTCTTAATAACACCAAAAAGAAGACACGCTAGGTGTAGCTTTCGCCTCGACTTCATTTTGAGCATACAGTGTTTGTTCAGATAAGGGGTGACATGACTTCTAGGGGGAACAGAGTAACAAAATCGAGCACACGCATTTTGGACTCTTTGTATAAGCCTATCCGTACGAGCCAACAAACGTGGGCCGTAAACCGTATCAGCGTAGTTTAGTTTGGATAGTACAAGGGTTTCGACTAGCTGTTCGCGAAGCTTTTCAGACAGGTAAGGCCGCATTTTGTATAGCAGTTTCAGGCGGTAAAAACAGTTTCTCACGGAGTTAGCGACGTGTTTCTCAAACCTAAGGCTGTTGTCCATACACAACCCTAGGTTCCGCGCCTCATTAACTCGGTCAATGGGCTCGCCCATTAGAGTCAAATTGAGACTTACAGGTAGCTTCTTTAACTGCTGCCTCGTACCAAACAACATATACTTGGTTTTCAATGGGTTTAAAGCTAAACAGTTCTCATCTGACCAAGTGGCGATTCTTTTCAGGCCATCATTTACGTCTTTAATAGCTGAGTCAATAGCGTCGGGCTTAAAGGATAAATATAATTGCACATCGTCAGCATAAATGTGATATTTGCATTTCTGCAGACACTTTATTATGTCTGCACAATATAGAATAAAAATAATCGGACCTAGGATAGATCCCTGAGGAACTCCTCTTTCTATAGAAGTAAGGGCCGAAGTCAGGGTAGTACCGTCCGGCAACCGTAATTCCACGAGTTGTTTTCTGTCACTGAGGTAACTATGGAACCACTGGATTGCATTGTTATCAAAACCGTAGTATTTTAACTTAGATAGTAACAGTGGGACATTTATGCAATCAAATGCACGGGAAAAATCAAGTAACACCATAACTGTGCACATACCCTTATCTTGGGCGGACAAAATGTTATCAGTAACGTCCAGCAACGCCGTAGAAGTACTGCGCTGTTTTCTGAATCCAGATTGTAGGTCCGGTAGTATCTCGTTCTCTTCTAAAAACTTAGTTAATTGACGGCATACTACCCTCTCCATTACCTTTGAAAGACAGGGCAGAACACTGACAGGCCGCAAATCTTTAACCTCAATAGGGTTTGGATTCTTAGGTAGAGGTCTAACTATTGCAATTTTCCATTGGTAGGGAAACTTAGCTGTCCATATGGAGCAATTAATTATGTCAGTGATAGATTCTAAGGTGTATGGCATAGTCAGGGTAAGCATGTTCAAGGTTATGTTGTCGTAACCTTCAGCATTAGACTTTAGGTCAGATATGATGCGGGAGACATCATTTTGGTCTACCGGACCAAGTGTGAAAGTTGCTTCTCCATACCTGTTGGTTTCATAAAATAATATAAGCGAAGTGCTAGCTACTGGGTTTCCAGGGACAGTCAAAAAAGTGTTATTAATAAGGTCTGGGTTTCTAAAATGTGAGGGAAGGTCTAATCTTTGCTTAAAGGGTGCAAACGTGGATTTAATATTCTTCCATAGTAATTTTGGATTATTTATTTTATTATTTATATTATGTCTGAAGTATGCAATTTTTTCGTGATACAAAGAACTTTCAACTAGACATTTTAATTGTTTGTAGTACTTCTTTTTTATTTCTGATTGCGTACACCTATACTTGGCTATGGCTATTAAAAATACTAAGTTATAAGCATTTGAAACTGCTGATTAGACAGAGAGATCCGATAACACAAATGACGTCATTGCTCTGCATCGACGTACAAAATCCATACTAAATTCCGTTTATCGAGGTATGAGGATGATATCTATCGAGGACACTCCCGCCTGACCACCACTAAGCTCATTTTTGCTTGCACTCGCAACATAAAAACGCTTTCTAGCCCCGCCCCGTTGACTTTGTGTAGAAAAAATGAATGAAAAGATACCGAACCGGCCGAGCGCATTGACGACGCACGCCAAACGAGAGTTATTGTTATTTTGCGCGCCGAATTTGACGCTTTCCTAATAGGCCCAAACTTTAAGGGGGTGTGGCTCGGCGCCTCCGCATGATTTAAGCGAAAAAAAATTAAAATGGTCAGGCGGAAAAGACCCCCATAGTATAAGTAGGACACTATTTTCCGTTTCTACGACCATCATACGTCACGTGGTAAAAATATAAATAGGTACTAATAAATAATGCATTATTATAGAGAGGTAAAATTTGTTTGTTGTTGTTTCTTCTACTCTTTCTCATCTTCGGAACTACTAATACGATTCATTCACTAACGGGAAAGCTACATTATCCCTGAGTGTCTTAAGCTACATTTAAAACGTTCCCGTGCGTTAATTTGCATAATTATTGGGAGTGAAGCTGAACAAAAGCTAGTCTATACTAATCTATACTTATATTATAAAGAGGAAACATTTGTATTTTTGTGTGTATGTTTGTAATGAATAAACTCAAAAACTACTACACCGATTTCAAAAATTCTTTCACCAATAGAAAGCTACATTTACCATGAGTAACATAGGCTATATTTTATCCCCGTACTTCCACGGGAACGGGAACTACGCGGGTGAAACCGCGTGACGTCTGCTAGTAATATTATAAAGATGAAAGATTTGTATTTTTGTATGTAACGTATAAACTCAAAAACTACTGGACCGATTTGAAAAATTCTTTTAGCAATGGATAGCTACATTATCAGCGAGTAACATAGGCTATATTTTATCCCCGTAATCCTACGGGAACGGGAACTACACAGGTGAAACCACCTGACGTCCGCTAGTCTTAAATACAGATATGCCACTTACCCATTCTTAGGGTTTAATCCTCCCATCCTAAGGGTACCACCAGCATTGCAGTTGCCATTCAGAGCATTGTTGAGGTTCTCGCAGCGTCTTCCGGTGAATCCACCGCTCCTCAGAGATTCAGCCATGTAGTTGTAGGCCCTGGAGGAAGAAAGATATTTGTGTTATGGTCTTTAACAGTCGTTAGGTAGTCAGAGGCCCAAAAAGTCTGACAACCAGTCTTACCAAGGGGTATCGTATTACCCGGTACTAACTGGGTTGTGGAGGTCAGATAGGCAGTCGCTCCATGTAAAATACTGGTATTCAGCTGCATCCGGTTAGACTGGAAGCCGACCCCAACAAAGTTGGGAAAAGGCTAGGCAGATGATGATGATGGTCTTATGGCAGTCAAACAGGTGGCCAACTATAGATATCAGTATAGGAAGCTGTAGGTCTGGTCTAGGTTTTAGAAAATGCTTAGTCTCCACCAAAGAGATTTGAAATACAAAACATCTGTCTATCATGGCAATCGGAAAAAAATGTAAGGGGACTACAGGAGCTAAACGCGAGTTTTGTAGTGCAAAAAAGCATATGATTGCAATAAACCCAAAAAACGCAGGGAATTAAGTATTCAATTGCTCAACCTCTGCCCCAACCGTGCCGAGAACTACTAGGTATTAAGTGTCACTTTGATTTGTCATGCTGATAAGCATATCAGTCTCTAACGATCCCACCGTTGGGACTTGGACACAGTTCTAATACAGAGAGCCGTACTCCAACACGCAGCCTCAGTGCTTGTTGGTAGATGTCAATTTTGGTTTTTTTTTGGGACAAGCCCGCCACACTATTCCCAAACCACTGCAACTCCTGAAAGCCAGAATCAACAGTGGCGACCACCAGAAAAGCGCCGAGTCAATGAAGTTCGACGAAGTCGAAAAAGAGAGTCTTTTGACATATTTTCTTGCTCTTTGGAGGAATTCCAGGCGGGGACACTAAGTTTGTTGTCAACTGTGTAATTTGTGTACCCAGACCTGTTACTTGAGACTGAATAATTAGCAATTTATGACTACTTTTGTTAGCTTGGGTTTTACCTGTTAAAACAAATGTATGTGATAATGAATAAAATAAATAAATAGAATGAATTTAACTGTCTTGGATCCCGAACGAAATTAATCAGAAAAGTATAGCGGAGGAGTAGGAAAAAACCGTAATTTCCACTTCCCTCCAGCAGAAGGAGACAAGTGGAAATCAGCAGGAGACAGAACGAAACAAGGTAGATGGTAGATGTCACGTCTTCGTATCTTTGGTTCTAGGACTGTTTCATCACAATGGTTTTTTTTCGACTGCTGACCAAATAAATGATACGGGTCCCCCGGTCCAATTAATAATAATAATAATAATTCATTTATTTCACAAGTAACAAGGAGTCATTAATACACAGAAATTAAATACATAGCACAAATGATACACTAATAGAACACACAGAATACATTAAACAATAAAATAGGTACACCACCAAACAATAACCACACAAAACATATTTATACTGACAGCCGACGACTGTAGGTGACATGCGAGTCACTGCAGCGTCTGATGTATGGAC
This sequence comes from Xestia xanthographa, assembly GCA_905147715.2. Taxonomy (NCBI): domain Eukaryota; kingdom Metazoa; phylum Arthropoda; class Insecta; order Lepidoptera; family Noctuidae; genus Xestia; species Xestia xanthographa. Next base: position 4,917,506 of record LR990654.1, on the reverse strand, counting down.
AGTCGAGCCTGTCGGTTATCATCATCAGCACGTTGTTGGAGCTGCCGCGAACTCTGCGTACCAGGGACGCGCATCGCTTACGCATCGTTGCATAAAAGCAGTCGACGCTAGCGACGGCGAACATTCCCGAGGCACTGCAAGGTCGTGGCAGCCCCATCAGCGCTCTGAATAAAAAACTCTGAATTAAACTAACCTGTTGTGATTGCACAAAGAGGTGGAGCATCCAGGCATGCTCCTACCGCCGTTGGGATAGAAGTCGACATCAGCCAGGGGGTTCAGCCAGCCACTGTCTCCACCATTGGTGTGGATAACTTCGGTGTAGACTCCATCGTTAGGTCTGAAGAGGAGGTTGTTGTCCCAGCGGTCTGCGGGGTCCAAACCTGGAAGACACAAGATAAAATCACTCTTATGCTCCTCAAAGGGCTAACCATCTGTAATAGAGATACAATTGATAGGGCAACACTAATTCCTTTTAAAAATGACAGCAGCTAGGACCTGTCACAGAGTGACATAAGGACATCTTCCGTTTCCATATAGGCCTAAGAACGAGTGTATAATTAATAAAACTCCATAATATATTTAATCTTTTCTTATTTAAAACATCCAAACATGGCGCAGCCGGTAGGACCACCGTCCGTCGACCGTCGCCAAGGCGTCCGTAGGCGCACCGTCTACCTAAGCAGAGGAGGTGATGGCTCTACTTACACCTCCACGTCATCATATGCCTAGCCTTTTCCCAATTATGTTGGGGTCGGCTTCAGACTGGAAGCCAAAGAAAGAACTTAATGCAGCTAAATACCAGTATTTAACATGGAGCGACTGCCTATCTGACCTCCATAACGTGCTTACACCTCTAGTTGATCCTAATAAATGTACTTTTGGATGTTTATCAAAGACAATCCTTCTAAAACTCAGAGTGAGATTGATGTTTTGAGCTTCTTTAAAATCTAAAAATCCCATGTTACTTGGGGTTGTGCAACGCGTTTAGCCATCATTTACTCATTTTACTAAGTAACTAACTAAGTACCTATACCTCTAATAAAAATAATAAAATATCAATTTATTTTCTCTACACAAGTTACTTAATGCTAAGGTTATAGTGGAACACGAGCGTGGAATTAACTTTGTGAGAGACTGGTGCTTGAAGTAGGTCTCTATAAAAACCTGTATTACTACTCTCTAATGTATAAACTTTACACGGGATCAAACTACCAGGATAAAGAGTGTACTTCCTTTGTGTTTATTCAGGTTATAATCAAACTGTGTGCTTAACTTCGTCCCAAACTGTTCATCAGTTCTTGCTTGAAAAAGTAACAAACTTCCTTCCGTCTCTCGTCACAAACATACACATTTATAATAGTCATCATCATCATCATTTCAGTCAAAAAACGTCCACTCCTGGCCATAGGCCTCCCCCAAGTGTCGTCACATTGACCGGTCCCAGTGCGACTCGCATCCAGCGGATACCTGCAATCTTCACCGGGTCATCGGTTCACGTAGTGGGAGGCCTTCCAACGCAACGTCTTCCGGTTCGCTGTCACCGCTCCAGACCTTTTCGTCCCCATCGGCTATCCGTTTATAATAATAGTACGAAGATTTAACTTACCAAGAACGTAAGCGGCATTGCCGTTCATAGTCCTGGCAATGTGACCAGCTCCGTGACCACCAACGCTAAACCCGCAGATGATATAGTTGTTGGCGTTAGCTCCAGTCAAGTTGTTCAACCAGGTGAGGAAACGACCTGCGGCTTGACCTGGATAAGGTAAGATAAGGTGTTAGAAAACCCATAATTACATAAAATCTAGTAATCCCCGAAGGTTTAGGAAGAGAAACTCCCGGCTACTACTGAGAAATTTCTATATAGAAAATCCAATAACACTTTTTGCCCGACCTGGTAATCAAACCCAGGACCATAAGCATAAGCCGCGCTTGCGACCACGACACCAACGCAGAAGTTTAATAAATACGATATCATTTCAGCCGAAAGGCGTCCACTGCTGGACATGGCCCTCCCCCAAAGGCGGGCTTTTGCCATAATCGCCACGCTTGGCAGGCGGGTTAGCGATCGCAGTACGGTTGTTACAAAAGCACAGAGAATGCTGCTGCCCATACTCTGGTAAGTCCCTTAGTCGCTTCTTACGACACCCACGGGAAGATATGGGATGGTGCTATTATTTACGTCCGACACCATACAGTACAGTACAGTAAATACGATATAGGGGTATGATATGCGAGGATAACGTACCAGCTTGAGTGGCGCGGGGTCCCCAGCTGGATCCGGCACTCCAGTCCAGGACGATCACATTCAGGTCAGCAGCAGCCAAGTATGCTGAAACAGAAGATCAATATGACATCATCATCATCGACTTGACCCACTGGTGGGTTTTTGATTGGCCTCTCTTTGATTGTACCAAGCTCCACGAACTGTGCCAGCCTCATCCAGGATATTCCCGCAATGGCAACAATATCGTCTGCCCATATAGCCGCAAATGACATACAAAATCTATTTTTCGTGAAGATTTGGGCATGGATATGTAAGGTACGCCTACATTTATGTTGAACTGCGAAGAGGGCGACTAAATTCCCACGATAATAAAAAGGGTGCGAATTCAAGCTACAGGGGATTGAATTCAGGAACTCATGTTCAACATCAAGTTCCACCAAGCTAAGCAATGCATATGCTCTAAGAGGAACACCTACGTTAGTACAGGCATATGAGGCGTTCCAGCTTTGTCATTTTGATGGCAACGCATCATTAAACTGCGACTTGGTAAGGCTGGTTGTCAGACTTTCGGGCGACTGACTACCAGTAACGTCTGTCAAAGATCTACAAATGACAGCTGAGACCAACGGCTTAACGTGCTTACCGAGACACGGAGGAAACTCGGTTTATGAAGAGGCTCGAGCGGCTGGTATGATTTAGCCTCGAGCTCCTCTACCCTTATACCATCTGCTATTCCTATAACAGATGTTCGAAGCTTAACCTTGCCATCAGCGATACGTCATCGCAACCGCTGGCTTGTCAGTCAATAAAAAAGTGAAGTTCTTGAATAAATCAGTTCTTACCTGGCAGCAGAACAGTGTTGAACGAAGATGTGACGGAACCAGCGAAACCGTGCATCAACAAGACGGTGCGGCGGTTACGGTTGAAGTTCGAGTTGGTGACGGTACCAGCGTTGTTCAGAACCAGGGGCTGGCTGGTTGAGGGGTTGGACCTGGAAGTTAGGAAGAATTTAAGTAAAATTGTTTATTTGGAAAACCATTGTCGTGAAAATAGGCATCATTAATGTATAATAAGTAATAAGAAGGCTATGAACTGGTCAGTCGGGGGTCCACGCGAATTTACATACAACACAACATGGTAGTAGTAGGAACAGTTGGTTTTTGAAGTGAAAACTTCTTTAGGCGCGTTGAGCATTTTTTTGGGTGAACAAAAATCATGGAACTCGCGTGACAGTCACGTACGCTTTTTGTAGCACTCGTAGCCGATCTGCTACGGCATAGCACCACTTAAGCGTGCGCGGGGCACAACCCGTAGCAGTCCTACGACTAAGGGGTGGCCTGAGGGGGAGGGTGGGGGAAAATGGGGTGGGGGAGAGAGGAGGAAAGGGTGGAGGGAAAAAAAATTGCTCACACACAGTTCGACGATACAATTCACAAGTTACTTAGTTTTCACATTCATCGGCAGTCCCCAAAGATTGCCCCGCATTTTCTTAGTAGGTTAGAGTCCGACATAACCTTCCACTCGCCCCGGACGGCGGATTTCCAACTCAAAAAAAGCGTATGCAGACGAAAAGCAGTTTTTTTAATTGATTGCTCATCTGAAGTTCATAACCTAACAGCACAGAGCATCTATATAGTGCCTAACAGTTTTGATATTGTAAAAAATAACATACATGCATAAAAAAAACAATCGAACTCCCTTTCAACGGGAAAAGTCAGCAAAAAGGTGATTGTGAATTTGCATTGCCATTAGACGTGGCACAGCAAATTCTTCAGCCAAAAAAATTTTCTCTGGTTACGAGAAGAATCGGCCGAAGTTCTTTTGATAACAAACCTAGTGAAAAGATGGTATCTGTTGGACTGATCAGGGTTGTATCTAGCGAGCTGATCATAGTCGCTCAGCTTCAGCCAGTTGTCCACCAGGTGAGCGTTGCCGGCGTCATCCTCCAGGTAATCGTAGCGGAGACCCTCAGAGAACTTGCCGAGTACAGGGTCATTTGCAGGGTAGGCTGCAGAAAAAAATGAGATTTTGATGCATCGAGGTAGTGAACTGTTGAGCTCATAATTTATCGATTTCAAGTACCATCGAGGTAACGTTTTCGAGCAAGTGTTATTCGATCTAACGTCATTCGATTTCAAGTAGGGAACCCCAAAATGGGGTTCATGTGGTTTGTTTTGTTTTATTATATTGTATGTAGTCAATTAAAAATCCCTAAAACTGTTATGTAAATCGATTAGGTTGGTCTCCGTTAAAATGTCTGTGTGTGCGACGGACTGTAGGCTCTTAGGCCTCGAGTTCAAATCCAAGTCACGCACCTGTGATTTTTCTGAATCATTTATTTATACAGAGTGTAAACAACCTCATCACGAAGCCGTCAACTAAGCATTCTATTCATCAAACTAAGATAAGTAACTGTAAGCAACAAAAAAGCTGAGGTACGAATTTTTTTGGGGTGAATAATTACGTTTTATGATAGGACTCAATGTAACGCACGGGGTTCGTGGAGGTATTTTAAGTATCTTTAGTTACATTAAAAACTTGTCTTAAAATATAAAACTTTTGAAAAAGTTAGAACTTTGACCCCCAATATCTCCGTAACTAGAAATTTCCCAGTTCTAAAACAAAAAAATGCCGATGACGGGGAGAACAAGTGCCTTTGGCTTCGTTAAGGCCCTTCTAACCCGAAAATTAGCAACTCTATTTGTGGTAGTTCAAACTTCGTTTGAAATACTGTTAGAATAAAATTCTAATCAGCTTGCACTACAAAGCGGTTGTTACGTCAGTCACTGCGGCCGAATAGTGCGAAATGAGTGTTTTTTTGCGATTTACAAAAAATCTATTGATTGGACTAAAAAAGTAAAACACACAAGACCTGCTTTGTAGTTGTTCAGTTAGTATGCAAAGTTTCATGATCTAATTTGAAGTACTTTTTGAATACCAGTGGTTTATTGTTCGATTTGGACTTTGGATTTTTGTTCTATCTAAAAAAGTTTATGAAATCGTGTTTTCGTTACACATAATACTTAGCATTAATCCTCAACTTTAGCACATATTTATTACAAAATTAATGCTGCAGTATTAAAGGCGTAACGGAGGATCATACTAAGCCATTTGAGGGGGTATAGGCCCTTAAGGTACTCGTACTTTTACACGCATTAAGGTTTGAGATAACCGCAACTAAAATGTGCAGTTCCTGTGTATAGTTTTGAAATATATGAAAACCTCTTTTTTTATGATTAAATAATTTAATAAGGACTTACCCGCAGCCAGAGCAGCACATAGAACTAGACCAGCAACCTTCAGGGACACCATCTTGCAGATTTAGACTTAGGAATGAAAATACAGTGCCATTTATGTCTTCAGCGTATCGGGATTAAGATAAACACTTAATGAATGTCATTGCAGCTTAGTTTTAGATAGATTTAGATAGATAGAATAATCTTTTTAATCTGTACCTATTAAAATAGTTCGTACATTCCTTTAAATTAATGTCTTTAGTTCAGGGTTCGCGCAAGGAAACTCCGAGCATAGCCCTCTCCATTGCCCTTTGGGTGACTTTAAGCCTTCTGATGAGGCCCATTGTGAGCGACCACGTTTCGGTCCCGTATGTAATCACTGGCAACACACACTGGTCATAGACTTTCGTTTTGAGACACTGCGGTAAGTTGGACGAGAAGATACCGCGCAACTTCCCGAAGTCGAAGTTTCCTTGCGCGATCGAATCAGAAATGAAGACATCCGCAAGAGAACCAAGGTTACCGACGTAGCCCGAAGAATTGCCAAACTGAAGTGGCAGTGGGCAGCCACATTGCTCGCAGAACGGATGGCCGATGGGGCTGAAAAGTTCTGGAGTGGCGACCGCGAACCGGAAGACGTTGCGTTGGAAGGCCTCCCACTAAGTGGACCGATGACCTGGTGAAGTTTGGGGAATCCGCTGGATGCGAGTCGCTCGGGACCGGTCAATGTGGCGACACTTGACGAAGGCCTATGTCCAGCCGTGGACGTCTTTTGGCTGAAATTAATTCAGGGTTATTTTTTGAACATCTTCAGCTAGATTTAAATATTTTTAATATGGCTTGTAAATAACGTATGCAGTGACATATTATTAAAAAATCAAGCTTGAATCTAACTCGTGCACTAAGGGTTCCAAAGCAATTAAACTATGTCAAAGATCTACAAATGATAGCCGGGACCAACGGCTTAACGTGCTTTCCAAGGCACGAAGGAAACTCGGTATGTGGTCATCGATAGGTGGTCATCCATCCACTGACCTACCTATGCAAGCGCGGCTTAACCTAACAGAATAGAACCGACCTAATGAACCCCAAAGACAGGCGATCATAAGACCATGGCCATGCGTTCAAGCGTTTTTGACATGCTCACAACTTAGGACCCTTTAATGTTAATATTTATCCGTGGTGCTAGGCAACTGGGCCTATCCCAGTTGTTAACGTCCCTTTGTGCCTATTGGCCTTGTTTCGTTATGTCTCCTGCTGATATGGAGTGAAGTGGAAATTACGGTTTTTTCCTACTCCTCCGCTATACTTTTCTGATTAATTTCGTTACGGGATCCAAGACAGTTAAATTCATTCTCTGGAACTCCATCGAGCTTCATTGTCTCGACGCTTTTCTGGTGGTCGCCACTGTTGATTCTGGCTTTCAAGAGTTACAGTGGTTTGGGAATAGTGTGGCGGGCTTGTCCCAATAAAAAAAAACCATAAGACCATGCATGAGACCTAATGATCGACCCGAACGGCTGTTATTTTTTATCCATGAGCTCTGTTTGGCTAAAAAAGAACAGTCTATCCTAATCATAATACTTATACCTATAATCCGGTGTTCAATCTATCTAACGTATATCAGGATAATGTATCTAGGTTTGTGACAATGAATCGTCAGATTATTATCATGTAATGGAGGAAATTATCACTCAAAAATATACTTAATATTTACTTTTGAGTCGTAATTTCCGCCTGTGATCATGAGTGGGGGCTAAATCCAGTCAAATGTGACGTTACACGAATTTTTGACGCACTGTATCGTCTTAAGCACAGGATTACCTAGTTCAGGCTCAAAGCATGGGTGAACTTGACATAGATTTAAGAAAAACTGTAAACTTTTACCATACATTTGTTGAATAAAAATTTTATTATTTTATTATATATATATTTTTTTTAAGGGCCTATACTACCTCAAATGGCTTAGCATGATCCTCCGTTACGCCTAAAATACTGCAGCATTAATTTTTAAATAAATATATAGTAAAGTTGAAGATTAATGCTAAGTACTATGTGTGACTGTGTGACTGAGCAGCGATCATGAAACTTTGCATACTAACTGAACTAACTCTATAGCAGGTCTTATGTGTTTTATTTTTTAGTCCAATCAAAAGATTTTTTGTAAATCGCAAAAAAACACTCATTTCGCACTATTCGGCCCGCAGTGACTGACGTAATAACCACTTTGTAGTGCAAGCTGATTAGAACTTTATTCTTACAGTATTTCAAACGAAGTTTGAACCACCACAGAGTTGCTAATTTTAGGGTTAGAAAGGCCTTAATTTTTTGTTTACGTCAAAAAATAAAAAAATATGCGTCCAATATTTTTTGGAAATCCATCTGATGGACTTAATGGATTTTTTTTGTCATCTACCCTGTTACGTACTCATCCATTTACTAAGTGATTTTCTCAATCATTATACTAGGTACTGATTCTTTTAAGGTTCCATGGCATAGTGTGGCATAATGGCAGAAACAGATTCCCGAGTTTTTTTTGTTCGGAAGTCGTTTTTGTTTCAAAAAAGTTTTTTGTTCGTCTGTCCGTCCGTCTGTACGTTCGAGGTACGTTTAGCATTTTCCGATTTTTTTAAAAAGCTTACATTCTATTTACTCTTTGTGACAGACTCTCTTTAACAGCGGGGAGGCCTGTGGTGGAGGCAGTTAGGACAGGCTGTATGCCAAACAGGTGAAAGTAGTAAATGATAGACGAGCTCTTGTACATCATGATGAACCTATTATTAGGATAGATAGATTATGTCCAAAGTACGTTTGGTAGCACATTTCTGATTTGTGTAATCATTTTAACTATTCGTCCGATTCGACGCGGATAGGTGTGCGAGGTAATCCTCTCGCTACCTCGCATACCTATCCTCGATTACCTCGCACACCTATCCGCGTCGAATCGGACGAATAATTAGATTTTTTCAGGACACAAGCCTAATGGCTTGTGTCCTGAAAAAATCTAATTAGTCCGTCAGTTAGATTATCAAAAAATATTTGTACCATATTTTTTCTTTTGTTACGTAAACCAAAATTGAGGAAGATACGACGCTTTTAAATTTCTCAATATGTCTCGCCGTGGTATAATTTTTAGTGCGTTCTGACGTCACGAGCCCCCCCCCCACTCTCGAGTTTTGATGCGTTTTAGCTTTGTCAATATTCATTGATTTACAAAAACAAAAAATACGTGTTCATTGTTATCCAATGCTCTAACTGACGGACTAAATAGATTTGCAATTTGTTGATGGTGGAAACTAGTCTATTACCACGTACCTATTCTTTGCATCGTACTGAACGGTTCAATTTGTTATATTAAATCAATTCAACATTATAAATTCATTTTCAATACACTTCCTCGAAAACTGGTCCTTAACGCACTACGATTAGGTACAACATGCAATGTATTTCAGACGCGTGCGATTTTTTCCACTTTCCCGCACTTGTGTGGGAATGAAAATTGCCACAGATAACTATACCTATACTTAGTCCAAATTGGTTCAATGCCTATAGTCTGAGGTGAATATATATATTTTTTTTAATTTTTGCAAAGCACTACGCGTCTTTACGGCATAAATATTTTTTGAATATTCAAATTGTGTTTATATAGAATATCATAGATAAACATGATTATTTAAAACTAATAGTTACTTTTATACACAAATTAACATTTATTTGTGTTCTGAATTCAAAAATATAAAATAAATCTATTTTTTTTATATTAGGGTGTTTAACGGCTTTATACCATTGCCTCTCTTTCAACCTGGCGAGACCAAAGCGCGAAAAAAAAAGAAATTTTAAATTATAGTTTCATAGTTCGTGACAATAATATTATTCGTTATTTTATTTCTTCAAAAGTGTATTGAAAAATGTCGTTTGATACACGTGGACATTTGTTATTGCAATTCTCGGATCAAAAATAAGTTATAATTCCGCCTCGATTGCAATAACAAACTTTCTCCACTTGTTTCAAAATGTAGGTACTGTATTCTGTATGTATCTGTGTATTATACCATGTCAGAAAATTTTGATTTGAAACGCGAGGTGTATAACAAACAAATATTTATTATTACTATAAATAATTAGTTAATGATGTGTGTGTATGCGTTTACGTGTGTGTTAGATTACTAATGTACCTAATTAGGTACATTGTTATCAACGGATTATTATCCTTAAAGTAAGTACATAAGCGTAATCACTTGAGCCGCCTTCGGGCTCTTAATGAATTAGTGTGACTAATTGAATGTACTGCAATAACAGTTGGTTGATTAATTAATACCTTATCTTCTAGTAATCATAGTAGCAATTATGTGCGACCAGAAGGGATAATATGAATCTGTTTGTTTTATAATTTTACATTAAAGATAGTAGCATGAACTCTTTCTTCCAGCACTAGCGCGAACATTTGTGCGAGCACTAGCGCGAGCACAGGCGCGAGCACTGTCGCGAGCACTAGCGCGTTCTAGCGGGAGCGTGACCATTAGGGCTCATTCCTGGACACGCGGCGCGTCGCGCAGTGCGTCGGGCGGCGCGTCGAGCGGCGCGTCAGGCGATGCGTCGTATTGCGCGTTTTTCCGTCAGCGGCGGTGTCATCTGTCATATGTTTGTATTTGCGCGCGCACTACCGCGTTGACCGCGGCGGTGCACGTGGCTGGCAACGCTGCATTTCAGCAAACGCGCGTAAAATCGCTTCTCCGTAAACGCTCTCATACATTGCCATATGTTTGAATTTTAAGCGGCCTGCGGCGCTCGACGCGCCGCGTCTCTGACTTGTATTTAAAAAAAAAAACTTTTCAAAAAGTTGGAACTTTGACCCCCAATATCTCCGTAACTAGAAGGTTCCCAGGTATTAGGCGCTCTTGTGCGAGCATTATTGCTATTGAGCAATAATTTTATTTTGGACTATTGAACAACATTCAATGCGTTATGCATTAATATTACAAAAATCTCTACGGCTTGGTTTGATCTCGATTCGTACCGATTATGTCCACAAAACTACAAACTTAACGTTTTCAACTTTAGGGGATCAAAGCTGTGTCATGTCACGGTGAATACAATGGGCCCACATCTTTAGATAAGAGAGATCAATGAAATAAAGTCCCTTTCGAATAAACGATAAAGTTTAAAATCTGTTAAAGGTTTGACAGATTGTTGTAGCTCAGCCAGTCTGTACATCGAAACGTTTTAAAAACTTTTATAACACATTAGCTCGTAAAGGGTCTCTTATTTTACCAATTTCAATATCGTATTGTATCTCATTACGTACTTGTGCGTTATTGTAATGTAAAACGCACGGTTTATCAAGATGCTCCGTCTAAAACGAACGGTACTTTCTTAAATCTTGGCAATTAGTTTTTATGTCAGAAAAGTGTGACCACTTTTCTGACTAAACTTAATAAATTTATTTTGTGAATAGTATTAACTTTGGGAGATAAAATATAATAATAATAACTTGACAACAATGTTGGCAAAAATGCCAACTAGCGACCTAATAATCAATTTTACAAAATGTTCAAATTAGTAATTAAAGATTTATTCGTTAAAGAATGTCCGAGTTTTATTTATTTCCGCGCAAATATGTTATAAAATGTCGTATAACATACGTGCGCTTTGATATTACAGCCTCTGCTTTCTTGTAGCCCTCGTCTACAGCTCGGGCTAGCAATATCACCTCGGCTGTAATTTTCAACTTACCGCACTTGTATCATAATTTACTATAGTTTTAAATAACGTTTCCGAATCCTGCTGTTTGGCATAATCTCTCTTTGTAAGAGGAAGTCGGCTGTAAGCCCTTCCAAAGTGTCTAATGAATGCGCTACTTTTTTAACCGACTTATATAAGCGACTTAAAAAAGGAGGAGGTTCTCAATTCTATCGGTATTTTTTTTTATGTATGTACACCGATTACGCCGAGATTTATGATCCGATTTACGTGATTCTTCTTTAGTTTGAAGCAAAATAGTTGCGATTTGGTCCCATAAAAATTGACCATAGTTTGGCCCAGTAGTTTTCATTTTATGAACATTTTTACTTCAGTCGTGTGGTATAATTTCGTGTCATGTTCACCGATTTCTCCTCCATTTGTGGAGCGATACGGACTCCTGAAATGGTCGCATTAAAATTTGGTGAAGATCTGATGCTGATCTTCGAATATATATACAATGGAACTCTTCAAAACTAGACGGTAAATCGGTCGTGATTGCTGCAATCGCTTGGATGTTTATTGTTTATACAATATCATGACGTAACATCACGCCTGTATGCTCTAAGGGGTACGCAGATGTGTACAATACACCCAAATTTCGACAGTTTAGGTATGTTAAGTTCCATTTATTGGGGATAAGCCTATTACCATGACATGTATTGTTTACAATGTAAAATAAATACATAGCAAATTTTTGTATAGGATATTACAACTAAAAAAATACACTAAAAGAAAAACAAAAAAAAAAAACACTAAAACAAAACCACAAAAAAGTGAAAAATAACTTTAGCTTCAGAAGCCGGTGAGAAAAACACCAAATCAATCAAAGGTCAAGCTTCAGAAGTCGGTGACCTTGTTTAATTGATTTAGTATTTTTGTCACCGACTTCTGAAACTTGACCTTTGATTGATTTGGTGTTTTTCTCACCGGCTTCTGAAGCTAAAGTTATTTTTCACTTTTTTGTGGTTTTGTTTTAGTGTTTTTTTTTTTTGTTTTTCTTTTAGTGTATTTTTTTGTCCTTTTCTTTTTGTGTTTTTTTGTTTGTTGTTTTTTTTGAAGTCGGTTTTATTTTTGGCAAAAAAGTTTTATTTTATTTTTCCATTTTTAGTTGTAATATCCTATACTTACAAATATTTGCTATGCATTCATTGTACATGGTTAACAATACATGTCATGGTAATAGGCTTATCCCCAATAAATGGAACATAACATGCCATAACTGTCGAAATCTGGGTGTACTGTACACATCTATGTACCCCTCAGAGCAAACAGGTGTAATGTTACGTCATGATGTTGTTTAAACAATGAACATCCAACCGATTGGAGCTATCACAACAGATTTGCCGTCTATTTTTGAAGAATTCCATTGTATATCTCCGAAGATCAGCATCAGATCTTCACCAAATTAAAATGGGACCACCTCAGGAGTATACTCTTTCAAGTAAAAAAAGAATTTTGAAAATCGGTCCACAAATGGGAGAGAAATCAGGTAAATTGTACACATCTGCGTACCCCCTCAGAGCATATAGGCGTGATGTTACGTCATGATATTGTATAAACAATGAACATCCAACCGATTGGAGCTATCACAACAGATTTGCCGTCCCTTTTTGAAGAGTTCTATTGTATATCTCCGAAGATCAGCATCAGATCTTCACCAAATTAAAATGGGACCACCTCAGGAGTATACTTTTTCAAATAAAAAAATAATTTTGAGAATCGGTCCACAAATGGGAGAGAAATCAGGTAAATTGTACACTTCTGCGTACCCCCTCAGAGCATACAGGCGTGATGTTCCGTCATGATATTGTATAAACAATGAACATCCAACCGATTGGAGCTATCACAACAGATTTGCCGTCTCTTTTTGAAGAGTTCCATTGTATATCTCCGAAGGTCAGCATCAGATCTTTACCAAATTAAAATGGGACCACCTCAGGAGTGTACTCTATCAAATGAAAAAAGAATTTTGAAAATCGGTCCACAAATGGGAGAGAAAACAGGTAACATACATAAAAAAAAAAAAAAAAAAAATACATACACACGAACATATAACATCCGCCTTTTTTGAAGTCGGTTAAAAATGGAAAAATAAAAAAAAACTTTTAGCAAAAAAAATAAACCGACTTCAAAAAACACAAAACACAAAAAAGTGAAAAATAACTTTAGCTTCAGAAGTCGGTGACAAAAAAAACTAAAATCATAAATCAAAATCAAAGCATTTATTTCAAGTAGGCCAGTTCCAGGCACTTTTGAATTGTCGAAACAAAAATGAAAATTAAATGTAGCTACAGTCACAATCACAAGACATAAAAACTGTGAAAGTACTGTAGTTGTACTGTAGTGTAAATGAATTAAACCAAGGTCACTGACTTCTGAAGCTAAAGTTATTTTTCACTTTTTTGTGTTTTGTGTTTTTTGAAGTCGGTTTTTTTTTTGCAAAAAGTTTTTTTTTTTCATATTCGACTGTTATCGTGCGAAATGTAGGTGTTTTTTTTTTTAATTTCTGTTGTAGAAATATACAGTATTCTTACTGACATTACGTCTGTAAAGTCACATAAATCAGCAAAATCGGCAAAATTGCAAAACACCCGTAAAGCATGTTGAAGAACTTACTATCCGTATATAGGCGCAGCTTTAATTCTTTCATAAACGTAGTGACCAAAATCGCACTAGAAAGACAAAAGACCTGTGAGGCGGATTCGATATTTAAAAGCAATAAATTGTAAGAAAGAGACGACGATACGAAGGCGTGGCTTGTGCTAACTGCTCGATGTAGTATCTAAGACTTGGGGGAAAAGAGACGAGTAGTCACCATCTTATTGTGTCCGACGGAATTTCCTATTGGCAAAAAAGAGGAATTCTCACACAAACTTTCATCGTCATCTGTCCAACCTTTTCCCAACTATGTTGGGGTCGGCTTCCAGTGTAACCAGATGCAGCTGAATACCATTATTTAACATGGAGCGAATGCCTATCTGACCTCCACAACCCAGTTAGTACTGGGTAATACGATACCCCTTGGTAAGAAGCTGGTTGTCAGACTTTCGGGCCACTGACTACCTGTAACGACTGTCAAAGATCTACAAATGACAGCCGGGACCAACTGCTTAACGTGCTTTCCGAGGCACGGAGGAAACTCGGTATGTAATGGATGGTGAATATTGATCCGTAAACCCCGCAGAGATTTACATAATACTACAGCCACCCAATTCGACAGTTATGTTTAAGTCCCATGTAATTGGGGCGAGCCTATTGCCAACAATCAGACTTAAAGTATCCAGACTTCGTGGCTACTACTGAGAAATTCCTGATGTAACAACCCTATAGCATTTGCCCGACCCGGGAATCGAACCCACGACCTCATGCTTAACAACAGCCCATAACGTCCACTGCTGGACATAAGCCTCTCCCATGATCGGAGGAATTTGCCGTAATCTCCATGCTTGGCAGGCGGATTGGAGATCGCAGTGATGAAAGACTAACAGAAAACGCTGCTGCCCATTCTCTGGTCTACGGAGGCGCAAGGTGTTCTGCCTCAGACATTAGTCGCCTTATACGACACCCGTGACTGTAATGGGTTGGTTATATTCTACTCTGCCGGATACCACACGGCTAAACTCGACTTAACCTCATGCTCAGTTCAACATAACTATAGTCTGCGCTAGATAAGTAGAAATTAAAGGTCATTGCTCTTTCCTTAATTTCTCTGCATAGGTACCGACAATACGTCATTATGAATCGTTTTTTATTACTAGAAAAAGTCAAGGGTCACGATAAAGGTAGTTTCGGGACAAGTTTATGTCATTATTTCTGTTTTCGGAGTTATGTATTTGAATAAATGTATGAGGGTTAATGACCTTTATCTACACCCATGCTATAAATCCTCTATAAAGGTATCTGAAACAGTTAGCTTATGGCCAACATTAAAACAGCCAGTGTCTTAATAACCAATAGAACACCCAAACGGGTGTTATAATGTTGTACTGAATTTCATTATGCAACTCGTTTTAAAAAAAGAACATCGAATGTGGTAGTGAATCGAACGTCTAGCACGTGCGATTCACTACCACAGCGCCGTAATTTAAAAAAAAACTTATAGGTTAATTCGATTTCACGTCGTATGCCGCCATTTTTGTTCGACATTTGGATATTATTATTGCATTATGTACTTTGTTGTTTACAAAAATGAGTGATACAAGCTTTGTGAATTTTGATAATTGAACAATCCAAAATGTAAATAATTATATTACTACCTATACACGGTTTGTTTGTAGTAAATACAAGCAATTAAACTTTCCATGAATTTACATAGACTTCTTAGAACACTGCAACACCATAAGGTTTCAGAACCTTTTATGGAGGATTCATATCATGGATGTAGATAAAGTCTTGTATGCAACTGTACATAATTAGGTATTAAAACACTCATGTGATACTATTATCACACTCGGCTTCGCCTCGTGTGATAAACCCACATTCGTGTTTTAATACCCCTCATTATACAACAGTTGCATAAATAACTATTATTTCTTACTTAACTGGGCGCAGACTATAGTGAAAATAAAAAAAATACTTTTAAGAACCACAACTTGGTAGGAGTCAGGAAGTTGATGATGGTGATGTTTTTTTTTTTTTCTTTTTTTTTAAATGTCACAGCACTTTGCTGAGATAGGAGCCTTTTGGCCTTGCACAGGACCATTTTGATTGTTTTTTTTTATTTTTTCTCTTGTTTACTTTTTTATATAATTTTGTAATTTCTATTGTATCTTTTTGTTTCTGTTTATCCTGTGTGAGTCAATAAATACTTTTCTTTCTTTCTTTCTTTATGATCAAAATAAAAAACAAAATACCTACATTGATAGGAGATTTTTATTCATTCTTAGATTTAATTAGTTTAGCGATAGTTGTCATGGTGTCTTCTCGTCTTAATCTTGGGAGAAAGGTGGAGACGCGTTCGTCCTTACGTGGTATATGCCACTGGATCTAAAGAAACAAAAGAAAAATTGATTATTTGTATGGTTTTACACGCAATGATATTCTGATAAACAGATAATGTTAAACAAATGATAAATGATGTTTATTTTGCAAGTAGGTTTTTAAAAACACTTTTACACGTCATTTTTTTAAACTAGATGGGGCTGGTGTTTCGTACCTGACTACTCTGAGAAGAAACAGCCGAAACAAACTCAGAGGTCATACATAGTCTCTTTTGAAGTCCAGACATTATCTTGCTCAATTCACATGAGGACTATGCAGATTAGTGTCTGAGATGGTCTTTTGAAGAAAGAAATCACACAGATTTGAGTGGACCTGTCCAGTCAGTGCAAGCATTTGTCAGTTATCGTGTAGCTCGACTGATAACTTAAGGAGCTCAACGAAACGACGAACAATACCAAAGAAAGGACATTTGGGTAGGTCGCTTAGAGTACTCAAACTGCCGGCCAGTTGTGGGAAAAAATAAACAAAAAATAAAAATGTGACCCACATGGTCCCCACATTCACAATAATCAAATAAAATTAGTAACAAGTTCTTTTCAAAAAGAATGTAAATAAAAATCACAAAAAAATACACCTACAAAACCACCGAAAAAAGTGTTCCGCGCAGCAGCGGCAGCACACCTTTTCATTCATTCTACATTTCACTACAAGTCAAAATGATACAAAAGGGATAGCTTGATAAAACCAATAAGAAAAAAAGAGACAGATAGTGTTGTTCTATGTCTGGACTCTGAAGTGCACGCGTCCTTGTCGTACTCACGACAAAAATGCATTTCCCGTCTTTCTTTTTTAACCTCCAAATATCAGAATATTAGGAAAATAAATGAAAAATATTAATAAATCGAAGTATAATGCGTAGATACATGTGGTATGAGATTCCTTGTCCTTGTGTTTTATTTACTTTGTTATCATAATTTGTACACTTTCTGAACACGCATGATGGCATTTTTCAATTTTATCTAAATTCGTAGCAGCGTATCGCTCGTCGCCATGCGTGTTGCAGACTAAAGGCAATACTGCCCAATTGGGCCGTTTTCGAGTCTTTACGACTGCGCGCTCACAACATATCTGTTTACTAGAATATCATTGTTTTGCAAGAGAATAGATCCTTATAACAAATGCAACGGAAAATCCCCATTCACTTCCTTTACTATACCAATAAACTATACCTACTCTGATCCCTGATATTTACTATGTAAATCTACATGATGATTGTAAAAATACCTTTAACGAAAGGCAGGTACTTGTTCCCCCGTCATTGCCATATTTTTTATCATCTGGAAAGTTCCAGGAGCCTTCTAGTCCCAACTTGTTAAGAGTATTTTTTTAAATAACACATAAATAACATGTTTTTATTTTTATAACTTTTCTTTAAATATCTCCACGACCCCCGTACTATTCAATCCATACATTGAGTTCTACCGTAAAACGTGATTTTTTACGCCAACAAAAATCGTTTCACAACAATAATTTTGCGTAGTTTCTTTTAGTCTAAGATCCCTTACAGAACGAACTTCACCGAGATGGTTAATGGATGAAAAGTATTTTATATCAAATTTAAAATGTCAAAAAAAATATTGCAAATGGGTTGACAAAAAAATTCCGTCCAGAATATGATTATTTAGCAATATTTTTTTTTAAATATTTTTTTAAATATTTGTTTTTTAAGGAAAACATTAGGTTTACCTAACGTTTGCATGTTCTATAGGCTTCATACTTTCAATTGGTATGGAATTTGTCTATTAACCAAACCAGTGAAATGTTAAAAAAAAAGGAATCTGGACTGAAATTTTTTAGCCAACCCATTTGCAATATATTTTTTGACTTATTTAATTTGATATAAAATGCTGGTCAAGGTCGTTCTTAAAGGGATTCTATACTATTAGTTTAATGTACAGAATGCTTGGTTTACGACACAGAGTAAACTATATGTTGACGGTTTCGTTATGGCCCTTCTAACCCTAAAATTAGCAACTCTATTTGTGGTGGTTCAAACTTCGTTTGAAATGCTGTTAGAATAAAGGTCTCATCAGCTTGCACTACAAAGTGGTTGTTACGTCAGTCACTGCGGCCGAATAGTGCGAAATGAGTGGTTTTTTGCGATTTACAAAAAATCTATTGATTGGACTAAAAAAATAAAACACATAAGACCTGCTTAATAGTTAGTTCAGTTAGTATGAAAAGTTTCATGATCTAATTTGTAACCTACCAGCGTGTTAAATACCAGTGGTTTATTGTTCGATTCGGAGGTAACTTTGGATTTTTTTTCTATCGTATGGAATCGTCTTTTCGTCACACATAGGACTTAGCATTAATCCTCAACTTTACCATATATTTATTTCAAAATTAATTTTACAGTATTTTAGGCGTAACGGAGGATCATGCTAAGCCATTTGAGGGATATATAGCCCATAAAGTGTAAACGCACCCCGTTTACACTCTTTAGTAAAATGAACTTGTATGACATACCCAGTCTTCGGCTCGAATCCACCCATCTTCAGCTGCCCCTCGCCGCTGCAGTTCTGAGCCTTAGCCTCGTTTACAGAAGAGCATTGGGTGCCAGTGAAGCCTCCAGTGGCTAGAGACTCGCCCATGTAGAAGTAGGACCTGGAATGGAGATGCAGATTAAAGATGTATACATGATGATGATGATGATGTATGATGCCCAGTAGACCCCAGTAGCCCAAAGAATTGTCAAACTTAAGTGGCAGTGGGCAGGGCACATTGCTCGCAGAACGGATGGCCGATGCTAAGTTCAGGGGCGCAATTGCCCAATTGCGGGGTTGCGGGACTGTTCCGGGGTTGCGGGACTGTTCGAAAGAGATACCGTGGCCCCGGAACACAAAGGGCGATGAAGGAACATGGATGGGTTTTAGTCAGTAAAAGTCTGACACTCCCTCCTGCTCCGCCCAGAGCGGGAGGAGTTATTTGATGATTTCAAATCCGAAAAAAAAAAAAAAAAGTGGGCCCAATTCTGTAACTTAATGTTAAGCAACACGCTATTGACACTATCGACACACTACATACATTATGTTGCCACTGTTGCAAATTTGGTATTCTGCAAAAACTTCAATGGCGTTTCAGTGGTGTCTCAGTAGTGTGTCGATAGTGTGGCGGTACAATATTTTTCAGTGTTTTCGATGTTCGATGACTTCACAATGGCGGCTCGATGGCCAAAACACTTTTCAAACACGATAGATACAACTTTCAAATACACTTAAAATAAAAAAAGACTACCGTAACTTTGGCCATCATGATGACATTGACACATTATAGTGGAGCGAATACCAAATATTACAATATTCTTCTATGGCGTTTGAATGGCACTACAGAGGTAAGTCAATGACCATAGATAATTTGTAGAATACCAAATGTCAATGATTAGCCTAGGATTAGCCTATTGAGACACTATTTACACACTACCGACACACTATTAACAAGTTGGTAATTTTACAGAATTGGGCCCCTGGAGTGGCGACCGCGAACCGGAAGTAGTTGCGTTGGAAGGCCTCCCATTATGTGGACCGATGACCTGGTGAAGGTTGCGGGGATCCGCTGGATGCGAGTCGCAAGGGACCGGGACATGTGGCGACACTTGGGGGAGGCCTACGTCCAGCAGTGGACGTCTTTCGGCTGAAATGATGATGAGACCCCATGTTACCCAGTCGCTATGTTGTGAAGTCAGATATAGGCAATCACTCAATTTAAAATACTGCTATTCAGCTGCATCCGGTTCGACTGGAAGCCCACACCAAAAAAATTAAAATGTTTCCTGATCTTTTTTTTTTTCTTTTCAGTTTTTATTTAAAGTTATTAGTTATTTTTTACGCAGTCGGGTTTTTTTTTTAATTTTACACTTTTTATTTACTTGGTTATACCATTTTAAAATCCTCATGATGAGCCCTTTATCGAGCCGTTCAGCCTGCAGAGCGTGCCAAACATTTGAATTTGGCGCGAAAAATTCGCCATTTTGTTTTTTTATTTTAATTTACCCAATGTCACTCTCACAGATACGAATCTAACGACACCTGTCAAGCTTAAATCTATCGAGCCGTTTAGGCTACAGAGCGTGCCAAACAATTATACATACTTCCATACATAAATACATACATACCTTCCTTCTGGCGCAGTCGGGTAATAAAAGACAAAATAAGACTGGTTTTCAGATTTCCGGGCTTTCTAACCCACCCCAAAAATCTACACCATGACAGCCGGGACCAACATTACAGCTTAGCTTATTCTTAAAAGCACGATACCGGTCACCCATCCATGACCTGACCTTGGCAAACGTTGCTTTACCTTGAAGATTGACCCGGGTGACCTCTGTTATTAAGTCTACAAGCCCTATGGTCACCCATCCATGAAATGACCTTGGCAAACGTTGCTTAACTTTGAAGATAGACCCGTGCGACTGCTGTTATCAAGTCTACAACACCTATGGTCACCCATCCATGAAATGACCTTGGCAAACGTTGCTTTACCTTGAAGATTGACCCGTGCGACTGCTGTTATTGAGTCTACAAGCCGTATGGTCACCCATCCATGACCTGACCTTGGCAAACGTTGCTTAACCTTAAAGATTGTCCCGTGCGACTGCTGTTATTAAGTCGATAAGCCACCCATCCATGACCTGACCTTGACAAACGTTGCGTAACCTTGAAGATTGACCCGTGCGACCTCTGTTATTAAGTCTACAAGCCCTATGGTCACCCATCCATGACCTGACCTATGCAAACGTTGCTTAACCTTGAAGGTCGACCCGTGCGACTGCTGTTATTAAGTCGACAAGCCCTATGTTCACCCATCCATGACCTGACCTTGGCAAACGTTGCTTAACTTGAAGATTGACCCGTGCGACTGCTGTTATTAAGTCGACAAGCCCTATGGTCACCCATCCATGAAATGACCTGGGCAAAAGTTGCTTTACCTTGAAGATTGACTCGGGCGACCTCTGTTATTAAGTCTACAACCCCTGTGGTCACCCATCCATGAAATGACCTGGGCAAAAGTTGCTTACCTTGAAGATTGACCCGTGTGACTGTTGTCATTAAGTCTACAACACCTATGGTCACCCATCCATGAAATGACCTTGGCAAAAGTTGCTTTACCTTGAAGATTGACTCGGGCGACCCCCCTGTGGTCACCCATCCATGAAATGACCTGGGCAAACGTTGCTTACCTTGAAGATTGACCCGTGTGACTGTTGTCATTAAGTCTACAACACCTATGGTCACCCATCCATGAAATGACCTTGGCAAACGTTGCTTAACCTTAAATATCTCCTTACCTATAATGATCACAGACGGCAGTAGCACAGCCAGGCATGCTGATCCCACCGTTGGGATAGAAGTCCACATCCCCACACGGCTCCTCAACTCCTATATTGCCAATGTTAGTGTGGATCACTTCGGTGTAAACCGCGTCGTCAGCCTTCAAGGCTTGACTGGACAGCCAGCGGTCTGCGGGGTCCATACCTGAGGAATTAGAAAGCTTGTCAAAAAACCGGTTAAGTGAGAGTTGGACTCGCGCACCGAGGGTTCCGTATAAACTTGAAGGTATTTTGTTATTAAACTCCATGTTTACGGTTTTCCCTTCCGTGTGCTGTAAGACATTGCTTCTTGCCAAATTTCATGATTCTAGGTCAACGGGAAGTACCTTCTAAATTTTGATTCCTTTGAGAGTTTCGAAATATACGTTGTTTTGCGACTTATATAGCCGTATCTTTTTTCAGTTTAAATCGTAAATGATTTTATCACTGCTTCAAGGGACTATAGACTTGAGTATACGTAGTTATGGTTTAAATTAAAGAGGGCTGTTAATTTTTTTTCGCAAATTTTTGATTTTTACTTCCTGGATCAAATTTTTTCGACCGGCCTACACGACTCGATAATAATATTGATCTCCGGACGATTGTCGATTGTTATTGACGAAAATTAGAGACGAGACTGACATGAGACTGAGGTGCGAGCTGAATTGACGCAGAATTATAGTTCCTCAATTTTATTTATTGTAATTTTGTCTTATTATATTGACAAACAAAAACTAATAAAACGTATTCGTTGTAGATCGACGTTTTATATCATATTAATTTATTTGATAAAATTGAGTTTATTTGGAATATAATGGACGCTGAAAATGCATACATTTTAGATCAATATTGCTTTTAAATATCGTTTTTTTTTTTTGCGTCGATTCAATTTTTATTTCAATATTCTAATCCATCTACAACCTTGAGGACTATATGACCAGTACATATATATTTTTTTTTAGATTTTTTCGTGTTACCAGTTTGATACAGCAGGCAGGAGAAAACCTAATGTTTAACGTTTGCTTGAAATTGGCTGTCGGAAAATTGCTATTTCTCGTAATATTAACTATTAAAACAAAATTCTAATCAATCTACGAACTATTATATTCTTCATTGAAATATTATGCCATTATCATTATATAACAAATATCGAGGACTTGGAAAAGTACGTATTTTTGGTCAAACGCCCAAAATATGCGAGCACGCTCTTAAACTCATTACCTCCACGAGTTTTTCTTGTCGAGTCTTGACATACAAACTGTCAGACGGATAAAAAAGTGATCCTGTAAGGGTTCCGTTTTTATCTTCTGAGGTACGGAACCCTAAAAATGGGTGGTTTGGGAACATGTCATTGTGCTAGGATTTGGCGTTATATTAGGCTTTTGCCATTTAAAACTTTCACGGTAAAGTGGTGTAACAGATTTTTTCTAATTCTTGTGATTCAAATACGTCATGTAGAAACTGTCGTTCGACATCTATTGCGATACACTTTTGTGTTCTTTTTCATAAATTACAGAATATAACGTAGATATGCTGAGCTGAGGCCCTTTTGGCATTATTCGTTTTGTTTGTTAAAGTATTTATTTTGTTTTTTTTTTAGGTTTTAATGCCAAATAAGCACAATTTTCTTTCTTTCCTTCTTTTGCTGAAATCAATACTGATACCTTTCATGTCGTCTACATGTTAACTATAGGCGAGACGAAAAAAAAACTAATTAGTCCGTCAGATAGATTTCCGAAAAAACGTTTTGATGCGTTAGTTTTATGTTTGTCAATATTCATTGATTTACAAAAAAAAAAGATGTGTCCAATATATTCCAATACTGAGACTGACGGACTAAATAGATTTGCAATTTTTTGATACTGTCGTCATGCATATTGTAATAGGCGGTCAGCCAAGTGGTGGCAAGTTTGACTGTCCAGGGGCGGACGATCATAGATGCCTCTCGAGGAAGCAGTCATAGGAGAAAGATCGTTTTTTTGAGTTTTCACTAACGCCATCTATAAAGTAACCTTCTATTTTCTATCACAAAACCAAGGATTTTGAAAATTATTCAAACTTAAGGTGAACGCAGACCGCCGCACCGCACGCTCCGCAGTCGCCGCATTCGAATGCTTCTATGCAATCTCGCACACAGATACATAGATACAGATTGCACACAGACACAGATTGTATAGAACTTTAAACGAAGAATTGGAATGCGGCGACTGCGGTGAGGCTAGGTCTGCGTTCACCTTTACCAACGCAAAGAATATTGTTCGATTTTCAAATAAATTGCATTGGGATCGCGTGTGTTTTACGTCACAACCTGCTGCGTTCACAGTAGTTTTCTTACCAGTAATGTAGCTAGCCTGTCCCAGTAGACTCCTACCCACAATACCAGCCTGGTGAGCGCCCACACTGTACCCCAGGATGTGGTAGTTGTTGACTGACGCTCCGGAGGCCTGGTTGAGCCAGGTTATGAAGCGGCCGACGCTGCGTCCTAGAGAATGCAAAAAGTATAAGAATTATTTTCCATAGGATATAATATAATGTACATCGAGGACACTCCCGCCTGACCACCACTAAGCTAATTTTTGCTCGCACTCGCAACATAGAAACGCTCTCTAGCCCCGCCCCGTTGACTTTGTATAGAAATAATGAATGAGAGATACCGAATCGGCCGAGCGCACTGACGACGCACGCCAAACGAGACTTATTGTTATTTTGCGCGCCAAAGTTAACGCTTTTCTTAATAGGCCCAAACTTGAAGGGGGCGTGGCTCGGCGCCTCCGCATGATTTAAGCGAAATAAAATTAAAATGGTCAGGCGGAAAGACCACGATAGTAAATGAGTGTTACGTTGGGATATTAAATATTGGTGGTTTTAATTTATATCTCTTATTATTTTTTTAAGTCGTTGCCCCACACTAGAAATTTCTCTAGTATCGTGGGTGCGTATACAAACATTCAAACTCACATACTCAAATAGTGGTTTATCGGATTCATGTGTGTATTGATAACTAGCGGACGTCACGCTGTTTCACCCGCGTAGTTCCCGTTCCCGTGGGATTACGGGGATAAAATATAACCTATGTTACTCAAGATGAATGTAGCTTTCTAATGCTGAAAGAATTTTTGAAATCGGCGCAGTAGTTTTTGAGCTTATTAATTACAAACATACACACAAAAATACAAATCTTTCCTCTTTATAATATTAGTGTAGATGAAGATTATCACTGGGGAAAACATCGTGAGGAAACCAGCATGCCTGAGAGATATATCGCGACGACATGTAAGTCTATTTGTATTTTTTTATTCTTCTTTATCTTTTGGTGCATTTAGAATGAGGGATTTTGTTTTTAGCTCTTCCCTAGTCGCTGGATAGATGGCGCTAGGAGTTAGTATGATAATGCAAGGAGCGGAACCTAAAAAAACTGATTTTAACAAAGGTTAAGCAAATTAAAGTGTCAGTCAACGAGAGTATGTGACGTGACACCATGTTTTTTTTTCCAAGCGTTTGGCTTTGGCACCAACTATCATCATAAGTTCAACGCCATCTATAGAGTTCTTGGAAACTATGTTTTTTTTTAATAACTCAAAAAGAAAACCTCTCATTACTGAAGTTTGCACATCAACATCATTGTTAAACAAATAGACTACCAGCTCAAAAATTCCGCATGTTCATCACTCGTGTGTATTCTTGGTGTTACTTACCAGAGGCAATTCCATTAATTCCCAGATGAGCGCCTGCTCCCCAGTCCACAACAATCACGTTTACATCACCAGCCAACAGGAAAGCTGTAAAAGAAAATCAGTATTAAGTTTTCTTTCTGTATAAGTTGTCTGCCATCTGCCATTGGTAAGACTGGTTGCCTTAAATAAATAAATAAAAATAAATATCGCTAGACATTACACACAGCGCCATCTAGTACCACAATAAGCAACGAAGCTTGTGTCGTGGACACCAGATAGTTGATATACTACATACATAAGTACTTTTTTTTTGTAAATACATACTTATTTCAAATATAAACATCCATGACTCGGAAAAAAATGTCCATGCATAAATCGCCTTATAAAAGTATTAAAAAAAACATACGGGGCAGTCTTTAGGGACTGCTGATAGAAGTGAAAACTATGTAACTTGCGAATCCATACATTTTGAAACATCTCCCTCCCCCTTCAACCCTCTCCCACTCATCCTCCCCTGTCACTCCCTTCCACCCCCTCTCCCCTATCCTTCTCGCTCTGCTCTCTCCCCCTCTCACTCTCGCTCTCCCCTCTACCCCAACCCCTTCCCTCGCTCCTCCAACCCCCTCAAGCACTGCCCCAGTCGTAGCACTGCTACGAGTTGTGCCCCGCGCACGGCTAAGTGGAGCTACGCCGTAGCGGCGGCTGCGAGTGCTACGAAGCATGATGCGAGGTGACGATCGTTCAATGTTTTTCCTTCACCCAAACAGTGCTCAACGCGCCTAAAGAAGTTTTGGTCTTACCTGGTACGAGGACAGTGTTGAATCCACTGAGGATGTTTCCAAGGAACCCGTGGATGAGGATGATGGTCCTCTTGTCGGAGGAGAAGTGGCTGGCTTGGAGCAAGTTATTGTTGCCCTGGACGATCGGCTGGCTCACCAGGGGGTTGGCCCTGGGGGTAAGGAGATGATGTTGGTGGAAATGATACTCAAGATCAACAACAACAACAATAACAGCCCATAACGTCCACTGCTGGACAAAAGCCTCTCCCATGATGGGAGGCCGTAATCTCCACGCTTGGCAAGCGGATTGGAGATCGCAGTGATGAAAGACTAACAGAAAACGCTGCTGCCCATTCTCTGGTCTACGGAGGCGCAAGGTGTTCTGCCTCAGACATTAGTCGCCTTATACGACACCCGTGAGTGTAATGGGTTGGTTCTATTCTACTCTACCGGATACCACACGGCTAAATATAGTTCAGTGTTTGGAAATTGAATAAATAAATAAATATTTTATAAGGATTTGTGCCCAGTTGATGGCAATAGGCTTGCCCCCTATTACATGGGACTTTAAGATAACTAGTGAAATGTGGGTGTACATAAATACAAGTCTTGGTTAAAATAAATACAAATTTCTTGATATTTGTAGATTATGTGAATAAGATATAAATATATCGTTGGACATTACACACAGCGCCATCTAGTGCCACACTAAGCAACGAGGCTTGTGTCGTGGACACCAGATAGTTGATATACTACATATTATTATATACTTTTTGGTTTGTAAAGTATACATTATAAACATCCATGACTCGGAAACAAATGTCCATGCTCATCACACAAACATTTGTTCCTATCGGGATTTGAACCCGCGGGACCCTAAGAGCATAAGACAGCCAAACTACCGCTGCGCCATTCGGGTCGTCGAATCAAAGAAAATTTGCTAAATTACACTGATTTCTATGTAGCTTAGAGAAACAGAAATCTTGGAGTAGTTTCTTTGTATTTATTTTAAACTGAATATAAGTGGAATCAAGAACAGACACATTTAAGTTCTACACTTGGTTCATCACACGTCTTCATTCGAAACATGGATATGAATAACGATTCTATAATCGTATATTCTTTAATCATTTAACTACAAATAGGGCAGATGACTAAAAAAAACTAATTAGTCCGTAAGATAGATTTCCAAAAAATGTTATACACGTATTTTTTTTTTGTTACGTAAACCAAAATTGACGAAGATACGACGCTTTTAAAATTCTCAATACGCCGTGGTATAATTTTTAGTGCGTTCTGAGGTCACGAGCCCCACTCTCGAGTTTTGATGCGTTCTATCTTTGTCAATATTCATTGATTTACAAAAACAAAAAATACGTGTCCATTATTTCAAAATCAAAATCAAAGCATTTATTTCAAGTAGACCAGTTACAGGCAATTTTGAATTGTCGAAACAAAGATGAAAATTAAATGTAGCTACAGTCCCAGTCACAAGACATAATAACTGTGAAAGTACTGTAGTTGCCCATTCCCTAGCGTAGATCTCTATGGAGAAGAATGGGCAAGAAACTCCATGGGCACTCTTTTAAATCAAAATGTTGTTGCAAAATCTTGGTTACATCATTCATGTTAAGATGGTATATTATGTGAGAACAATGTAGCAAGATGTGCACGTTAAAAGTGTCCATAGTAAAAACAAAAAATTCAATTCAAAAATAAACATTCAAATAAGCCATGGCAACTAAGAGATGACCAGTCACAACTAACAGCGCCCGTTCACGAACATGACGCATGGATCAGCACCATTCAACTCAACCATTTTGAAGGGAACCAAATGATCGGACACACGCGCCACCATCAGCGAGACATTAGAGTGAGCATGATATACTCTCAACCGCTAGGGCACATTCAAGATTCACATTTTCCAATACTCTAACTGACGGACTAAATAGATTTGCAATTTATTGATGGTGAAAACTAGCCTAAGTATTATTTTTATCTAGTTAATTATGTTCACTCACCTAGTATAGAGATGGTACTCATTATCCGTATCAGGATTGTATCGAGCCATGTCTCTCAGATCACTGGCCTTGATCCAGGAGTCCACCAGATGAGGTATACCCTCGTCATCCCTGATGTACCCATACCGAAGACCCTCGGGGTCTAACTTGGTGATGATCGGGTCTAACCCTGCAGGTACAGCTGGGGATGAAACAATAACGGTTATTTTGATGGTGATTTCACAAATTTAATTGATATGATATCAGGTGTCATCATATGCCTCGCATTTTCCCAACTATGTTGGGGCCGGCTTCCAGTCTAACCGGATGCAGCTGAATATCAGTATTTTACATGGAGCGACTGCCTATCTGACCTCCACAACCCAGTTAGTACCGGTAATACGATACCTCTTGGTAAGACTGGTTGTCAGACTTTTTGGGCCTTTGACTACCTGTAATGACTGTCAAATATCTACAAATGATAAATGATGTTTATTTTGCAAGTAGGTTTTTACAAACACTTTTACACGTCATTTTTTAAAACTAGATGGGGCCGGTGTTTCGTACCTGACTACTTTGAGAAGAAACAGCCGAAACAAACTCAGAGGTCATAGTCTCTTTTAAAGTCCAGACAATCTTGCTCAATTCACATGAGGACTATGCAGATTAGTGTCTGCTATGGTCTTTTGAAGAAAGAACCATACAGATTTGAGTGGACCTGTCCAGTCAGTGCAAGCATTTGTCAGTTAACGTGTAGCTCGACTTACTTGTAGATCACAAGTGACAGCCAGGACCAACAGCTTAACGTGCTTTCTGAGGCACGGTGGAAACTCGGTATGTAAGGGTGGTCACCCATCCACAGACCAACCTAGGCAAGAACGGCTCAACCTAAAGATCGACCCGAGCGGCTGTTATTATTTAGCCACGAGCTCCTTGCACTACATGATATCAGGTGTGTCCTAAAAGTGTTAGGCAGTAGTGTACCAAATAGTAAATCCAGATATGACCAGTTATGTTGAAGTCCCATGTAATATAGGGCAAGCCTATTGCTATTAACTGCGCAAATCCAGGCTACTAAGAAATTCCTGATGGAAAAAACTAACAATACTTTGCCAGTCCTGGGAATCGAAACCAGGACCACAGCAGCCTCTTTGCCTATGTAGATGATCTGCTAATAACTGCTAGCTTTACAAAACCTTATCTTATTTCGACTATCGCTTGCATGGATCAGGGACAGGATTCTTCCGCCGCGGGAGACGCCTCGGGCGTCGACGGCGCAGGAGTGTTCCACGCGCGCCTCAAAGAGAGTCAGCAATAAGAAGGGATCCGCAAGGGCCGATGCCTGCCGGGGTTGCGGGACTGTTCGGAAGAGATACCGTGGCCCCGGAATACAAAGGGCGATGAAGGAACATGGATGGGTTTTAGTCAGTAAAAATCTGACACTCCCTCCTGCTCCGCCTAGAGTGGGAGGAGTCATTTGATGATTTCCCATCCGAAAAAAAAGGGGGGCAGGATTATCCAAATGTTCGACACCTATGATGCTTAGATTGCTAGTCTATCAGTCTCAAGGGGCTAAAATATATTATGTCAAACAATTAACTTAGTTGAACAACTTTGAGCCCGGCTGACACAACAACAAATCGGGTTAAACTTCAATACTTCCAATTGACCAGCACTAAGTAAATCAAAAAACCATTCCGTTTTTTTTTTATGTGCTTAGGTAGAGGTACTCTGTTATGTAATCGTTCCAATTCCAAGATTAACGATAAATTCTGTTTGTATGTTTTTATAAACGTACACGAAAACCGGAATCTACCCTTCATTGATAAAATGAGATTAGGGACTAATTACTTAATTAAGATAGTGTTACCGAGATTAAATTATTTTGTAATCCTTGTTATCAATTGTTTTGAGTTGATTTGACGTATTTTAACACGAGATAATGATGGTTTCATAATTTTGAATTTTTGGCTATCAGGAGGTTAGAGCCTTATTAAGGACAATAGGCTCCTTATTGTCACAATCGCTTCCCATCCCTCTCGTTTGATAGGAGGCGTCCATTAACTACCTACATGAGGTGTTTGAGGGGAGATGGGGTCAAGCTGAATCTCACCCAATCTCACGAGAGAGAGAGGTGGTATCGGCAAATATCACGAAAATTTGTTTTCCCGCAAGAAACTGGTTTTTAATTAAGTAAACATGTTTATTTAGTAAAATATGGCTAAAACCTATATTCCACTAATCCCTGCATATCTAATAATAAATATGCAGTGAAAATAATGCAGTGCAAGTTAAGTTTAAATAAAACCCACGCAATCAAACACAGATTAATGTATTTACAAATAGATACACATTTTGTAAAATCTCACGTGACATTAGTGGGTCAAGTTAAATCTCACGTCATCTCACCAAGGGGGGACCTCGAAAAATCGTCAGAATCGACTAACATAATTATTGAACCATTTTTATTACTGGGTATACCTAAGTTTATCCTAACTATTTTCGATATAACTACGGTCCAAAGACCTATACTGTTCAAAATACCTACAGATCGTTTCACAGATTTTTGTAATAACTATTGAACGAAGGATTAGAGGACCATTCACCTTACTACATGATTTTTCATGAGATTTTTTATTTTTCAGAGTTTTTCTTTTTTGTTTTGATTTGTTTTTGTCAATTAATAACATGTCATAACTTTATAATTGATGCAATTGATAAATGATTTTTAACCATACCTGACACAGCAGCTACGAGCGCCAACAACACGACAATACCGCGGGCGGCCATCTTGAAATGTCAACAACATTATCAGTTGCCGCGAATTTATACTTAATCAACTTGTTGATAAAAATCGGAGATTAATAGTTAATTAACATTATCTAAGTCTTGAACTTAATGATTATCTTGTTGAAACACCCGATATTTATTTTCACGTGTTTTTTTCTGAATTAAAGGATAAACAAGGTCATCTTCTAACCCAGTTTATTTGTGTTCGGCGGAGCATATCTTCTTCTTCCATACTTTTCTATTACTCATGATTCTAACCATATCATCCATCGTTTCTCTTTTCTTCTTCTACTCTTATAGTATAGCCATCTTGATACCTTACATTTTCTTCACTATACAGGAAGTAAAAGACCTCTTCACGAAGCCGTCAACCAAGCATTCTGTACATCAAACTAAGTAACTTTACGCAAAAATTATTGCTGGGAAACGACTTTTTGTTTTGGGGTGAAAAATCATGTTTTGTGGTAGAACTCAATGTAATGCACTCAAAATATTGTGCTGATTGATGGATTGAATAGTACGGGGGTCGTGGAGGTGTTTAAAGTAAAAGTCTTACATTGAAAACTTGTATTTAAAAAACAACTTTTTAAAAAGTTGGAACTTTGACCCCTAATATCTACGTAACTAGAAGGTTCCCAGGTAAGGTGTAGAGCAAAAAAAAATGATCGCAATGACAAAAAGAACAAGTGCCTTTCGGCTTCGTTAAGAGGTGTTTTACACCCTTTATTTTCCTGACTCCTCGGCATCCATCATAAGCGGCTATCACACAACAGTTCAGTCACCAGCGCCTTTTCCAGACCTCGTATGTACTCTTACTTTCTTTATCGTGTTGTTAAAAAAGAAAAAAAAAAATAATAATAAAAAAAAATATATAAAAAAATAATAAAAAATTATTATATTATTATATTGTAATAATATTTTTTTTTTTCGTTAAATTTTTTTCTTTATCGTTTAGCGTTTATTGTTTTTTCTTTCGCCTCTTTATCGTGTGGTTGGTCCCTAACCTGGTATCAGAGTTTTTATGCCGCCCCTTGCCGCCCTTGCCAAGCTTTTATGGGCCCCTGACTTGGCTTTACATGCCGTCGAGAAATATTTATTTATTTATTATAACTTTATGCACAAGTAAAAAAACTGTACAAAGGCGGATTTAATGCCTTGGGCATTTTCTACCAGTCTACCTTAGGGTGATGCAGAGATAGTACACAGTAGGTGCAATAACAGAAAAAAAGACTAGAATATATTTATAAATTTATAACTATAACATAAGAATAAATACATATATACATACGTATAACAAAAAAAAATATAAATATAAAAAGTGAAGAGTATTAAATAGGAAAAAAAAACTATAACAATAAGCTAGGCTAGGGCTGGGTTAGGCTATCACTGACGGCTATCGGCTATCGTATGTACTGATTACTTATTTTATCCACAGATCCCTCTTAGCGTTCTCATCTCGGCCACACGCAATTGCCTATTTTTATTTTATTTTCAATCTTCAAACAAGGTTTTTGAAAACATTGAAAATCTATTATCTGTACTCATAAGTATGAAAACCTTTTACTTCTTTTTATACATCATTTGGAATCAGCTGTTAATGCACTTTGAGCGTGATTTTTAGGGTTCCGTACCCAAAGGGTAAAAACAGGACCCTATTACTAAGACTCCACTGTCCGTCTGTCCGTCTGCCTATCACCAGGCTGTATCTCATGAACTGTGATAGCTAGACAGTTGAAATTTTCACAAATAATGTATTTCGGTTGCCGCTGTAACAACAAAATAAAATAAATATTTAAGGGGGGTTCCCATGGCGGCGGCGACCTCTCGCGTCCGGCCCTGGTGCAAGTCATGGTCCGGAGCGAGACGGAATGGGACGCCGTCACCTCCTTCTGCGAAGCAGTATTGCTAGAGAAGGAGGTGGTGGAACGTGAGAGGGAGAGAACCTCACAGCGTCCCGGCCACCGCGGGAGACGCCCCGGGCGTCGGGGGCCACCACGTGTCCCCCGACCACCGCAGGCGCGGGCCTGTGGATGGTGGGCTATGGGCTAGCTCGCCGTCCGTCCGTCTCATGACAACAGCCGTGTTGACGGCGCGTTCGTGTTTCACGCGCGCCTCAAAGAGAGTCAGCAATATAAAGGGGTCCGCAAGGGCCGATGCTTGCCGGGGTTGCGGGACTATTGGAAAGAGATACCGTGACCCCGGAACACAAAGGGCGATGAAGGAACATGGATGGGTCAGTAAGAGTCTGACACTCCCTCCTGCTCCGCCCAGAGCGGGAGGAGTCATTTGATGATTTCCCATCCGAAAAAAAAGGGGGGGCTCCCATACAACAAACGTGATTATTTTGCCGTTTTTTGCTCGATATTAATAACTGCAACAGGTAGATGCTTGAAATACTTACAGAATATTTCGTTGTATAATCACTTTAAAAATAAATAGTTAAATTAAAATAAAATAAATATTTAAGGCGGGCGGGCTCCCATACAACAAACGTGATTTTTTTTGCCGTTTTGTCTTATGTTGTATAGATGTACGGAACCCATCGTGCGCGAGTCCGACTCGCACTTGGCCAGTTTCTTTTAAATAACTTTAACTAAACAACAACAAAGTTGTTTGCTTTCACGGTTCATAACTATATTTAAAATGTCACTTACGGGATATCTTCCGTGATTATTGATTATTTTTTGAGCTCCCGAGCTTGCTTGCCACAGCGTCGAAATATCGGGAGCACAAAAATTAATCAATAATCACGGAAGATATCCCGTAAGTGACAAGTAATTTTAAGTATAACAACAAAGTTGTTGTTAAAGTTTAAGTTAAAACAAAAACTTTTTTACTGAATATGTGGTACCTATTTGCTGTTTTCGCGTCGGTGTGACTCAGCCCCGTGTGTATTATATTAACAGAGATATTAAAATATAATGATAGAATTATGGAAATGTACGTCATCAATATTGTTTATGCAAATAACAACAAATTACGCATTGTTATCTTATCATTATTAAGTAAGTTATTAAATAGTATTACTGACTGCAACTGACAATAATCTTATGATAATCAAATTCCTTAATGGTTTGGTAAAACCAACCGATACAGATAAATTACTGGACCAATGTTTGGCGAACTGTGTTTGTTTCTATAGTTAGTATAAAATGATAGTCATTTTTCTGATTCTGAGTTTGTTTCACCAATTGTTTCAGAGTAGTGAGGATCGGATTCGCCGTGTGGTATCCGGCAGAGTAGAATAGAACCAACCCATTACACTCACGGGTGTCGTATAAGGTGACTAATGTCTGAGGCAGAACGCCTTGCGCCTCCGTAGACCAGAGAATGGGCAGGAGCGTTTTCTGTTAGTCTTTCATCACTGCGATCTCCAATCCGCCTGCCAAGCGTGGAGATTACGGCAAATTCCTCCTATCATGGCTAAGAATGGTAATATCTTTATTACCATTATTATTAATAATAATAATTTATTTTGGTAATGGTAATAATAGTAATGTCCTATCATGGTTAATTAGAGGCTTATGTCCAGCAGTGGACGTTATGGGCTGTTGTAGTAGTAGTAGAGGATCGAAACAACGGCTTGATCTAGTTTAAACAGTCGTTCTGTCGTGATTGAAAACAAATATCTATCCATCGAAACTTTCGCATTTGTAATAATTTGTAGGTATAATTTGTATTGTATATTGTTTTACGGGCTGGTGTCCGCAACTCCACGTCAAAGCACGTATTTTGCGTATGGGCTATAATCAACCACGCGAGGCCAGTGCAGGTTGGATGATGTCACACGTCTTCGAATTTTTGGTTCTAGGACATGCCGGTTTCCTCACGATGTTTTTACCTTCACCGTTTTGGGAGCAGTGGTGACGTACTGTTCGTAAGTCGGGGCCGCCACCACTGGGCCACCGCTGCACTTTTGTAGGTATAAATAGTATTATAAGAT
This sequence comes from Xestia xanthographa, assembly GCA_905147715.2. NCBI lineage: Eukaryota > Metazoa > Arthropoda > Insecta > Lepidoptera > Noctuidae > Xestia > Xestia xanthographa. Next base: position 4,882,809 of record LR990654.1, on the reverse strand, counting down.
AAGATAAGGAGAAGCTCGTGGCTAAATAATAACAGCCGCTCGGGTCGATCGTTAGGTTAAACCGTGCTTGCCTAGGTTGGTCTGTGGATTCCACCGATTACATACCGAGTTTCCTCCGTGCCTCGGAAAGCACGTTAAGCAGTTGGTCCCGGCTGTCATTTGTGATCTTTGATAGTCATTACAGGTAGTCAGTGGCCTAAAAAGTCTGACAACCAGTCTTACCAAGGGGTATCGTATTACCCAGTACTAACTGGGTTGTGGAGGTCAGATAGGCAGTCGCTCCATGTAAAATACTGGTATTCAGCTGCATCCGGTTAGACTGGAAGCCGACCCCAATAAAACTTGGAAAAAGGTTAGGCAGATGAAATAGTATTGTAAGATACAAGGTGTGAACAGAAATTCACGAAGCCGTCACCAAGCATTATATATCAAACAAAATACCTCTACGCAAGAATTTTTGCTGGAAAACGACTTTTTTGTGATGAAAAATTACGTTTTATGGTAGGATTCAACGCAAACAAAACATTTTCAATTTATTTTAATTTTTTATTGGTCAAGAAATAAAAAATTATCGCAATGACGGGGAGAATAAATGATTTTAGCCTCGTTAAGGCCACGATCACACCAACGCGTATAGTCTGCCGCCGACTGTGAGTATCCAGTACAAACTGTACGAAAGATTTTCTTACTTTAGCCGCCGACTGATTAGTTTTCGTTTTTAAAACATTTGCGAAGTCGGCGGCTGACTATATGTTTGGTGTGAACGATGCCTAAGGGTAACGCAGCGTGGGCGTTTCGGGTTCGAATCCCGGTCGGCGCAAATGTTTGTGTGATGAGCATGGACATTTGTTTCCGAGTCATGGATGTTTATATGTATAATAAGTATGTATTTACAAAACACAAAGTATCTATGTAGTACATCAACTATCTGGTGTCCACGATACAAACCTCGTTGCTTAGTGTGGCACTAGATGGCGCTGTGTGTAATGTCCAGCAATATTTATATTTTTGTATTTATTTAAAAAAAAAAACGTAAACGAACATTACCCGTTATAGATAATTTTTGTCATGAATACCAAAAACTACACGAAAAATATTTCAAAACAAAGATCAACCAGATCGATCAGATTCTAAATAAACCCTGTAAAAACCCAGTTAATTGATCTCACCAGTCGTAGATATCTACGGAAGTCGGTGCCTTTCAATTTAATTTGACTGTCTTATAAGCATCTAAGATTAAAATTACATAAACTGATTAGTTAGTTGATTGTTTAGCGTACCTGCGTACTCTGCCTAAAACCATTAACATGTCCTACACGGAGACGTTATCGTCTTAAAAAAGACACTTCAAAAACACTGACAGCTTTTAATTATTTAAAAGCTGTCAGTGTTTTAGAAGTGTCTTTTTTAAGCGTTTTCATGGAACTTGCGTGACCGTTTTTTTTTTTTTTTCGGATGGGAAATCATCAAATAACTCCTCCCGCTCTGGGCGGAGCAGGAGGGAGTGTCAGACTTTTACTGACTAAAACCCATCCATGTTCCTTCATCGCCCTTTGTGTTCCGGGGCCACGGTATCTCTTTCGAACAGTCCCGCAAGCCCGGAGTCCCGCAACCCCGGTTGCGTGACTGTCACGTATGCTTTTCGTAGCACTCGTAGCCGAACCGCTACGGCGTAGCACCACTTAGGCGTGCGCGGGGCACCACCCGTAGCAGTGCTACGACTCGGTAGGGATCTGAGGGAGGAGGGGGACGGTTAGAGGGGCGGGAACGGGGGACGATGACGAGGGGTGTGGGGGAGGAGGAGTGGAAAAAATAGAAAATGAACATACTTTAAAAAAAAATGCACACACAGCTCGACGATACAATTCACGAGTTACTTAGTTTTGTCAATGGGTGTTATTTACTTGAAAATAAATGAATTATTATTATTACTTCTATCGGCAGTCCCCAAACACTGCCCCGCATTTATATTCGTCACTATTTAGATAAATTACCATTTAATTTCTAATAGGAATATTTTAATCAATCTTAAAAAAAAGTATTGAGTTTAGAATAGGCTGAGCTAATAAGCTAGTTTCCACCATCAATAAATTGCAAGTCTATTTAGTCCATCAGTTAGAGTATTAGAAAATAATGGACACGTATATTTTTTTTTCTAAATCAATGAAGATTGACAAAGACAAAACGCATTAAAACTCGGGAGTGGGGGCTCGTGACGATACAACACACTAAAAATTATACCTCGGCGTGACGTATTGATCATTTTAAAAGCGTTATATCTTCGTCAATTTTGGTTTACGTAAAAAAATAAAAAATACGGGTCAAATATTTTTTGATAATCTAACTGACAGACTAATTAGATTTTTTCAGTACACAAGCCTATTACATACATTATTACATTTTTGATAAATTTCTTAGAGAATATAATAAAGAGAACTTAATTTTAACAGAACTTTTATTTAATTTTTCCGTCAAATAGCTTTATTTGAGTGTGCGGAAAAGGTAAATTCACAAAAACATATTGGATTATAGCTAATATATTGCAATAAACCAGAAATTGATATAATAAGGTTAAGAGTATGCTTAACCTGTTAAGCGAACGGGACGTATAAATACGTATATATATATATTAAATATCCATGGATAGTGCCCCTAAACAGGTTCCGTCCGAACTGGAAGGAGGACGCGCGGGTTCGCGGGAAGTGGAAAGAGTGGAGGGAGGCCTTTACCCAGGAGTAGGACAGAGCAGGATAGAAAAAAAAAAGCCTATTGGTTCCAAACAACTTTTTCAAAAACTTCACGTTTCTTTTTGGTAGCTATACTGCCCATCCCCTATCCTAAAGAAAGGCTGAAGCTACTAGAGGGTTACAATAAGTGTTTGTATAGGCCACCGGCTTATCAGTGGTCAAGCAGACAGTGACCGCGGGGGGTGAGTTGTACAGTTAAGCGCAAAAGCGTTACAAGTAAATGAAACTGACGTTTGTAGATTGGCTAATAAAAATTTAAAACTGCACTCTGACTTTTCTTAAATAATACTTAAAAATCATGGGCCATGGAGCGAGTCATGCTCAGCATAATCCTCTTAAATTGAGTGCGTGAGCCGAAATCCACCGTCGGACGAAAGTCTACGACGTGGGGGCCCGGGCGGTGCGGCTCAAATGGGACCTGGGCAGGACATCTGGCTAGACGCGGAGATGGCCGATGGAGCAAGGCTTAGACCGAGTGGTGGCCAAAGTTAGGCCATTAAAACCAGGGCCGTCCTAAAGCTCGTTGGGTCGACGATATCGTCAAAGACGCGGGAAACACCTGGATCAGGGAAGCACAGAACCTGGAAGTGTGGCGGAAGAGGAGGAAGGGGAGGCCTATACCCAGCAGTGGCTGATTCTGGGCTGATATGATGATGATGATGATTAAAAAAACCGGTTAAGTCCAAGGTGGACTCGCGCATAAAGGGTTGCGTACCATCGTAGTAAGGAAGAGAGACCTCTTAATTTTTTATTTAATTTTAATTATTTTTTATTAGAGCGGCAATAAAAATACAAACATTCTGTGAAAATTTCAACTAGCAACTTATTCCAGATCTTGAGATAAAACTCGCTGACAGACAGACGGACGGATGGACACTGTAATGTTCTGGAAAGTTCGGCAAGAGCGAAATGAGACAACCTCTCGTGGCAATGGTTTATTCCGAACTAGCACACAGATATGTAAATCAAATAACCTCCGCTACATTTCGAGTCACCCTCCTTAGTTTCTAAATTAATAATTAAGTACCCACATTACAGACACCGTAGGCTTAGTAATAGGGTACCGTTGGTTCTCTAGAAACCGAACCTAGAACCCTGAAAAGAATGTTAATGACCAACAGTTAACAGTCTTACTGCTTGTAATCGTGTTATACAGCAACGAGGTTGTGAAAGTCAAATATTCGGTTGCTTCTTAGAAAAAACTGGTATTCAGAGAAATGGCTGGAAAAATGATGACCTCATAGTGGAAAAACAAGAAAAAAAAAAAGATCAGAAATACACACTTATCGCTCAAAGCAAAATCAGTTAAAAAAAATTAAGGTTTTACAGGACCTACCATATAAAAAATATTTTTTACTTTAATTTAAAAATGTACAACACTTTTATCGCTGTTTTACCCGACTGTACTCACAAGAAAGAGTAATACTCCCCACTATCTGTCGGTCCCAGCTGAGTGAACGACATGTTATTTTTATAACCACTTACTTAAGACTAGCTTCGACCCCTGGACTTGACTTATAATAAAATAAACCATTGTGAAAAACCCAAAAAGTATACCTACGCATTACTCAATTCTGGGATACGCTCGACTTTAGATCTAAAATATTGTTACAATGGTGTCGATTCTGCTGTGTACAAACTAAACTTAATTTAGGCTATTGCTGTTTTTTACTAAAAGGCAGAGCGAGAAAAAGACGGCTATAGATATGAACTAAGTTAGAGATGTCAAACTAGTTTATGTCTTGCGCTTCACCGTGTTATTAGTCGACATGTTTTTATGAGCACCCTCCATTTGTATGGAAATATTAGTTCTAACTAAATTTGACAGCTCTAAATTACGTCTGTCTCTTTCTCGTTTTATTAGAGAGAAAAAGTTAGCAATAGCCTAAATTAAGTTTAGTTTGTGCACAACAGAATCGACACCAATGTCTATGTAATCACAATAGCTGATCTGCCTAGCTTTTTCCCAACTATGTTGGGGTCGGCTTCCAGTCTAAGTACCGTCCAGCTTAATACCAGCATTTTATATGGAGCAACTGCCTATCTGACCTCACAACCCGGTTAGTGCAGGGTAATACGATACCCTTTGGTACGATTGGTTGTTAGACTTTCGAGCCACTGACTACAACGACTGTCAAAGATCTACAAATGACAGCCGCCAGAACAAACGAATTAACGTGCTTTTCGAAGCACGGAGAAAACTCGGATTAAGTAATGGGTGTTCACCTATCCACGGACCAACCTAGGCAAGTGTGGCTTTACCAGAGGCTCGACCCGAGACGATTTAGCCTTGAGTTACAATGGCGTACTAAAAAACTTCAATTTGAAGTAAGCCCAACAAAAGGTAACTACTATAAACCGTTAAGGAATTCCGCCGACTATCTTAATCTCCATCATCAGACCTGTAATGGCACTAGTAACCCATATGGGTGCATAGTTTTCGTAATTATAAATAAATTAAGTCAAAACACAAGGTAGCTACTGTAAAACGTTGAGGAGTTCCTTTGACTGTCCTTCGTCTTCATCATCAGACCCGTAATGACAGTCACAACTCATCTTGGTATAAAGTTCTCATGAATACAAATTAGTCAAGCCCAAACACCAGGTAATTGCTGTAAATCGTTGAGAAATTCCCTCGACTGTCATTCGGCTCCATCATCAGATCGACTCCAGACTTGCATTAAATAGTATCTAGTGCTTAATAATATTTAATGAATAAATTAACAAACGCACTAGTCACCACTACGATTTTCGAAGGTTTTCCTCGATTTCTCTAGGATGCCATCATTAGACCCTGGTTTCCTTAGCATAGTACTACCATATGAATATCTCCTTTTCAACAAAAAAATAATCATCTAAATCAGTTGATAAACGACGAAGTTATCAGCGAACACTCATAATATATATATATACGGTCGAATTGAGAAACCTCCTTTTTTAGAAGTCGGTTAAAAATAAACGAGGATTTTTTTTTAAGGATGGATACATTGCATAGTAAGGGGGGCGACGGTTTCGTCAACAAGGGTATTTTTTCCACACATTACGGGAATGTAGTTTACTTTTCAATTCTGCCTTCCCCTTGTAGAGAATACAAGCGTGACATTACGTATCCATAGCCCTTCACATAATGTTTAAAAACTTTCAAACACTCAAATCTCTCGTATCAGCGTAACATCATCACCTCTCGCTCTAACATGCTCTGTCTCGCTCCCCCGCGTGACAAAACAGTGATTAGCAGAAAAACTTCGGCCCATTTATATGCTTATTAGTGTAAAGGACTAAGGAGACAGTTTGGAGACGACCCTTGTTTTGGGAGGTGGCGTGAGACGTAAGGGGTAGCGAGTCTCATTATTAAACTAAAAAAGTTTAATATTGAGAAAGATTTCACAGACGATTTAACTTCTTTATTTTTTCATTTTTATATCTGATTGGTCATTTCAAACAACCTAACTATAATGCCCTGTATTGCGTATATTACATTGCATGTTTAGTGTATAAAATAATTTAATTTAAGTTTTTAACTGTATTGTTTGTGCACATAAGTTTAACCTCTTCTGCAAATTTCGCAACAGAAGTAAGGTTTGCTGTAAGAAAACCCAATTCTGGGTTAAGCTCGCCGTTGTACATAAGCTATATATTTTTATTTGTGTGTATACTTTTTTAATTTTGTGTGCAATATTTTTTGTGGCATTTCAAATGAAAAAATATATGAGAAATCTATAAAAAAATACCTATTCAATGTAAACAAGAAATAGGAAAGGGCCGAAATTTGAACCTTGGGGCAAGAACAAGATCAGCAGCTTGTCCACAAATTCCATAGTGATGTAATTTACAGATGTTTGTGTTGTGGTCTACGCAATCGAAAGCTTTTTAGAAATCACAGAAAATGCCAATGACATTCTGGGATCCTATGCAGAATCTCACTTGAGTTAAAGTGAGACAACATCTGGCCCAGCATGATTTATTGATAAATTTTACTCAATGCTGTAAGCACAGATCATCATCATCATCGGCCTATTAATGTTCCCACTGCTGGGACACAGGCCTCCTCTCTATAAGAGGGAATGGGCTATAATCCACCATGTGGGCCCAGTGCGGATTGGTAGATGTCACATGTCTTCGAATTTTTTGGTTCTAGGACATGCCGGTTTCCTCACGATGTTTTCCTTCACCGTTTTTGAGAGCAGCGGTAATGAAATAAATTACACAAAGTAATGCGCCTATCTGGGTTCGAACCCACGACTTACTGTTCGTAAGTCGGGGCCGCCACCACTGGGCCACCGCTGCTCTCCAAGCACAGATATAGTTCTATAATTAAAGGGGGTACAACTAACGAACAACTTTGTTTTGAAAATCGTTAGTCGCTCAATTCTTGTACCACACAAAACTTCTTTAAAGAAAAATTCTTGTAATTACCTCAAGGATTTTTATAGCGTTTCTTGTAAGAAGACATTTTGGTGTTTAAAGTGTAAGTACCGGTACCAGCTTAGTGATGAGATCATGCTGACAAAGTTTAGTTTAACTTGGCAAGGACAAGAATTTGATGGGTGGGTTGAAGGAGGAAATACTATCTAGTTAGTAAATTGAGGCATGACGACAGTATCAAGAAATTGGAAATCGTTGTTATATCTTCGTCAATTTTGGTTTACGTAACAAAAGAAAAAACACGGGTCAAATATTTTTTGATAATCTAACTGACGGTCTAATTCATTTTTTTTTGTCGTCTCGCCACTTTAATTACACTATTATCTGTTTTTGACTGCCCGCATGAGGTCGTGGGTTCGATTCCCGGGGCGGGCAACGAGTTACTTAGTTTAGAGGGTATGAAGAACAGGATGTAAAGCTCTTCATCCCCCGTAGAAAAGGAAGGATCCTCCGACCAGACGGGTGTTATGTCTGGTGGGCTACTGCCCGACAGTTGTTGTCGGGTTCTTGTATATAGTCTTAAGTCGCAGATAGCACTGCTTGCGCGATGTAGGAACTATGACGTGTATCGCTGTTAGTTCATCATCTCGTCATAGATGGCGCTGTAGTACTTTTTGTTCTATGTTTGCTGCAGTACTTTTGTAGTGCCGCTACATAGATTTTCCATCAGGAATTTCATTGTTTATTAGCAGCCACGGAGTCTGTATTTGTGCCCAGTTGATGGCAATAGGCACGCCCCCTATTACATGGGACTTAAACATAACTGGCGGAATGCGGGTGTACCTACTTCCAAAACATCCACGACCCGGCTATTCAATCCATCCATCAGCACAATGTTTTGAGTGCGTAACATTGAGTTCTACCACAAAACATGATTTTTCACCACAGTAAAGTCGTTTTCTAGTAATAATTTTTGCGTAGAGTTACTTAGTTTGATGTACAGAATGCTTGGTTGACGACTTCGTGATGAGACCGTTTATATCTTGTATACTATTATCTGTCTTAGATATGTCTATGGATATAAATAACTAGCTGACGTGCCGCGGTTTCACCCGCGTAGTTCCCGTTCCCGTGGGAGTACGGGAATAAAATATAGCCTATAGCACTCACAAATAATGTAGCTTTCAACCAGTGAAACAATTTTTAAAATTGGTTCATTACTTCCGGAGATTATCCCCTACATACAAACTTACAAACAAATGTTACCTCTTTATAATATTATTATTAGTATAGATATAGATTTCTCTAAAACCTTGCCAAAAAGAATCATCTTCATTAATATGCTCCGCTCGCTCCACGCTCGGCTCGTTCCGCTTTCCAATGAGGAAGACACAGTCGCTCCAATGTCAAAGTGAATAAAATAAACATTGAGTTACACGCAAGAATGGACGCAATTTTACGACTAAGATGGCGAGGGGAACGATTTGTGTGGATAAGATGCACCGATTTAAAAAAAAAAAGTTTATGGGTACTTATCAGGGGTTTTATTCTGCACTCATATAGCTAGCTATCTAGTCAAAATATTCCCGAACGCTGCCCAGCCGAGTCGGATTTGACGATTTACCTATTTCTCGAAGTGAGACCTACCTAACTGGACCGTTTGTCCCAGGTACACAAGACATGATCGTCTACAACTTCGAGTGAAGAGTCTCTGGTCTTGATAGGAGTAGGTGTGACATGGGCTTTCAACATGACCTTAGTTTTATCCATGTTCAATCGAATCAAAGGCTTTCTTACGAGAAAGCCTTTGATTCGATTGAACATGGATATTATGAATATATATTATGAACATGGATTATTGATGGGCTACGGCCCACAAACGCTAAACAGAGAGCAAATTATATCATCATCATCATCAGCCTATTAATGTTCCCACTCAGCAGTGGGAACATTAATAGGCTGATGAGAGAGGAGGCATGTGTCCCAGCAGACACATGCCTCCTCTCTATGAGAAGGAATGGGCTATAATCCACCACGTGGGCCCATCATGCCGGTGTCCTCACGATGTTTTCCTTCACCGTTTTGAGAGCAGTGGTGGTGAAATAAATTACACAAAGTAATGCGCCTGTCTGGGTTCGAACCCACGACTTACTGTTAATTATTTAAATTATCTTGCCATTTATTTATTTATTTATGGCACTCCAACGACTTATTCACTAATACATTCTTTGGGGTATTTTAACAATATAACTTGAGTGAATTTGTCACTTACAGGTGTGCACAGCACTTACATTTATACATTTCAAGTATTATAATATTACAAATAAAAACAGAACTACATGAAAACAACCCGAGAACTAAAAGTAAAGAAAAGAAAAAACCGGCCAAGTGCGAGTTGGACTCGCGCACGAAGGGTTCCGTACCAATTATTATAAAAAAAATCACGTTTGTTGTATGGGAGCCCCCCTTAAATATTAATTTTATTCTGTTTTTAGTATTTGTTGTTATAGCGGCAACAGAAATACATCATCTGTGAAAATTTCAACTGTCTAGCTGTCACGGTTCATGAGATACAGCCTGGTGACAGACAGACGGACAGACGGACAGACAGCGAAGTCTTAGTAATAGGGTTCCGTTTTTACCCTTTGGGTACGGAACCCTAAAAACTAACTAAAAAACTAAATCTATTTTGTTGCTCTAAAGAATGACACAATCAATGAGAAATAATAAACAAGTACCTTAGTATAAAGAAATTATTTACTATGTAACAATAATAATATGTAGTAATATAGATATCAGCTGTGGTCACTGTGGGTCAGAAAGAATTGTTTGCGAATTGTTTGCCATAATTTTTTCGGCATGTCCACGTAAGTCTTGTATTTTTTATCGCCGCAAGGAAATTATTCAATTTTTTATCAGCACCATCTTCCCTTGTTTCAGGGGTGATTCAAATTAGAACAACCCCTCTTGCTTTTAAAATAATGAATACTAACTCGCTACATTGATCTCGGAAGTTAAGAATTGTCCTACAATACGTCTTGCACACATACAGGGGCTCATGGTATAGTAACAGCTAAGAGACTTGTCGAGGTGAATAATATAAGTGATAATAATAATCCTTTTATTATCAGACAACTAAGGCAAAAGATAAAAAACAAAATAACATTTAACAGCAATAAATTAATACATATATAAAACCATAAATCTGGCATACCGCGTGTAAGCTGCATCTTACATGTGTTGCAACCTTAAGTACTGAAGCTTCAGCATCTAGGAAACCGATGTTTTGACAAGACCATGGGCAATTTGGGCATATTGATCAGATTGAAGAACATCCATGGGAAAATACCTAAACACCATAAGTTCATAACATTTCATAATTTATTTTTGTAGTTACAATAGTGATCTATTTTACTAGTTCTATTATACTTTGGCCGCTGAGAGAATGCGTTCCTGACGTCTATCAGTTGGTACAAAAATCTAGCGCGAAATTATAACATTTATTGATAACTAGCTGACCCGCGCAACTTCGTCTGCGTCACATGAGCTACCTACCTACCTACCTACTACCTACCTACTACCTACCTACTACCTACCTACTACCTACCTACTACCTACCTACTACCTACCTACTACCTACCTACTACCTACCTACTACCTACCTACTACCTACCTACTACCTACCTACTACCTACCTACTACCTACCTACTACCTACCTACTACCTACCTACTACCTACCTACTACCTACCTACTACCTACCTACTACCTACCTACTACCTACCTACTACCTACCTACTACCTACCTACTACCTACCTACTACCTACCTACTACCTACCTACTACCTACCTACTACCTACCTACTACCTACCTACTACCTACCTACTACCTACCTACTACCTACCTACTACCTACCTACTACCTACCTACTACCTACCTACTACCTACCTACTACCTACCTACTACCTACCTACTACCTACCTACTACCTACCTACTACCTACCTACTACCTACCTACTACCTACCTACTACCTACCTACTACCTACCTACTACCTACCTACTACCTACCTACTACCTACCTACTACCTACCTACTACCTACCTACTACCTACCTACTACCTACCTACTACCTACCTACTACCTACCTACTACCTACCTACTACCTACCTACTACCTACCTACTACCTACCTACTACCTACCTACTACCTACCTACTACCTACCTACTACCTACCTACTACCTACCTACTACCTACCTACTACCTACCACCTACCTATTACCTACCTAAAATGTATTCTGCTATTCTGGGCGGAGACAAATCCAACGCAACAAAAACCATGAATATTGATCCAGCAGATCTCGAGTTATAAGTTATGTAACAAACCCGTCTTTCTTTTATATATATACACACATCAAAAGTATCTAGGGATCAACATATATTTTTGCAATAACTTTTCTCCTGATTGATATTAATTAAAATTTTCTTTAAGGATTCATCAAATAAAGTGTTTTCGTTTGTCACAGTAACGATAAACCAAGTCACCTTTGCATTAATAAAGAAATTTGCCATTTTCCTAATAAAGGGATTTTTGACATTTGAACCACTAACATTAAAGTTCGAAAAAATGACTGAAAACACAGTTTTCTTTAAAATTTTATTGGGTAACTTAAACAATTAATAATCCGTGTTTCTACCGCGAACACTAACAACACAAGAACATCGGTTTGGCATACTCAAAATGAGTTCATCCAAATCACGCTGTGGAATGGCCGCCCATGTTCGTTGCAACAACAAAAAAAGGTCTTCTTGCGACTGGATACCCTCCATATTCGGCAGAGCTCTTCTCTGTAGCATATCCCATGCATGCTCAATCGGGTTCAAGTCTGGCGACTGAGCAGGCCAGGGCAGGACATTGATGTTAGCTGCGGCGAGAGTCTGTCTTACAACTCTTGCGGTGTGCGGTCGTGCATTATCATGCATTAACTGAAATAAGGGACCGATTTGCACTTGTAGAGGAACGATGACGTCTGATACAATCGTCTCAGCATAAATTTGAGCGTTGAGGTTGCCTCTGATCCAAATCAACTCAGTTCTTCCGCCGATCCAAATACCCGCCCATACCATGATGGTTCCACCACTATAAGGATGAACTTCCTGGCAGGATTTTAATCGCTGTTGGCGTCCAGGGGTTCTCCAGTGTCGTATACGTCTTGTATCCGGTCTCATACCAAAACGAGACTCATCAGAAAAGCACACGAAACGCCATTGTTCTTCTGCCCAATTTCTGTGTTCAAGAGCCCATTGATATCGAATCCTACGATTGTGCATTGCTATAGGTGGTACCCGTAGCGGTCTTCGGGAATGAAGGTTCACTTCATGCAAGCGGTTTCTGACTGTTTGGTCGCTAATTAAGTTCCCTGAAGAGTGATGAAGCCTCACGGCTAACATCATGGCGGTTATTGTTGGAGCTCTTCGAGTTAAGATTTGAATGTATCGGTCTTGTCTCCGTGTGGTGCAGCGATACCGTCCTCCATGGCGCTCAGCCACGGTACCAGTGCTTCGGTAACGTGTCCAAAGTCGACTGATAACACTCTGACTTGTATTCAGAGCTAAAGCTACAGTACGTTGCCGGGAACCAGCTTCTATCATTCCCACGGCTCTGAGCATTTCTTCCTTGCTTAAATGACGTCGCCGCTCCATAATAACGTTGGTTTTAATCAGTAGTAGGGAAACAGTAGCACTAATAATGTCTTCAATGCGTTGTATGTTTTTATAGGGAAAATATTGACAGCTTATTTTCATCTTTTACTCGAATTTGATTGAGAGTTCCTGATTCAAATTATGAAATGCACCAAAAAGGATCCATATAAATTTATAAAATCATAAATTTATTACAAAGCCACATCTCAATCTCAAGAAATCCGCATAAAAATGCTTGATCCCTAGACACTTTTGATGTGTGTAGATTCATTTAATTATATCGTTTTTAATATTATTATTAAAATTTGTTAAAAGGGCAAAAAGGGTAATAATAGGTAAGTTATATAAGCAATAAGTTATCTACCATCACCAATAATACTGATACTCGCGACCTGTCAGGAACGCATTCTCTCAGCAGCCCAAACTGTTCTCGTAAAAAAGTAAACTAAAACTATTCACGTAACGTTGTCGGTGTCGTGTTTCGCTGCGTGGTGCCGCGTAACCGTCCTCGGAAACGACGATACACGACACCCTTCGGCCAAAAGTCCTCCTTCATGCAGGTCTGTAGATGGGGTGTAGTAAACTGGTCCCACACAGGTGGATCCCGCGGGATCAGTCGACCTAATGAATTTTTGAATTGGTCAACTGATCCCGTTGACCAATTTTATGATTTGTACAGTCAAGTAGAAAAGTTTCTTGATATTAATTTATATGGTCCATCGCCCGTGTCCACACAGGTGGGCGGGTGGGTTGAAACTCGTACCACGAATGACTTAAAGTTGATGTTGCGGCGCGATTCCAACCTTTTGACTCTCAGAATATGTTAACAGTTCTTTTGTAGTATACCTATAATAGGTGTTATTTTTGTGTCGAGTTATTGAAAAATCAAAAAATAAAAATATAAAGAAAAAAAATATGTATAAATATAAATATAAATTTCTTAAAATTAGAAATTGGTATCCTACTATAATTGTTTATGTTTATTAATATTTGCATGCCATTTTTATGGCGAAGAGTGTCATCGCACTACAAGATTTTTACCACCATTTTTACCACATTTACTGCAAATAAATAATTTTGACTTAGACTTTTGACTTTGAGGTCAAAACATATACTGTCACTTACAGGTCCGTGGTTGTTCAATAATTTGAGCTCTCGATATTTGGATGCTTTTGCAAGCGCCATGATCGCTGGATTGGGGAGGATTTGACGGTTGCCAATTCAAGGTCTTTTTGCTCGGCGGCAACCTCTCGCATCCGGCCCTGGTTCAATCCATGGTCCGGAGCGAGACGAAATGGGAAGCCGTCACCTCCTTCTGCGAAGCAGTCATGCTAGCGAAGGAGGCGTTGGCCACGTGGTGGCCCCCGGCCACCGTAGGCGCGCGCCTGTGGACGGTGAGCTATGGGCTAGCTCGCCGTCCGTCCGTTTTATGACGACAGGACGGCGCGTTCGTATTCCACGCGCGCCTCAAAGAGATGTCAGCAGAAAGGAAGGGGCCGATGCCTGCGGCAGCCGGGGTTGCGGGACTGTTCGAAAGAGATACCGTGGCCCCGGAACACAAAGGGCGATGAAGGAACATGGATGGGTTTTAGTCAGTAAAAGTGACACTCCCTCCTGCTCCGCCCAGAGCGGGAGGAGACATTTGATGATTTCCCATCCGAAAAAAAAACGTTTTAAGACAGACCCTGAGTGGTATATTGTGTGTTCCATGTCTATAGTATAGTTTGCAAGTGACATAGTAATGGTAATCCCACTTCTGATGTAATTAAGTGGATATCCTACTTCCTATTAATATTATAAATGTGAAAGTTTGTGAGGATGGATTGATGGACAGATGTTTGTTACTCTTTCACGCAAAAACTACTGGACAGATTTGGATGAAATTTTGCACACAGATAGTTTATAACCTGAATACATAGGATACTTTTTATCCTGGTTGTAAGATTCCATGGGACAATTATCGATTTAAATATATATAAATGTACTATGGGGGTCTTTTCCGCCTGACCATTTTAAATGTTTTTCGCTTAAATCACACGCCTTCTTAAAGTTTGGGCCTATTAAGAAAGCGTCAACTTTGGTGCGCAAAATAACAATAACTCTCGTTTGGCGTGCGTCGTCAATGCGCTCGGCCGATTCGGTATCTTTTCATTCATTTTTTCTACACAAAGTCAACGGGGAAGGGCTAGAGAGCGTTTTTATGTTGCGAGTGCAAGCAAAAATGAGCTTAGTGGTGGTCAGGCGGGAGTGTCCTCGATAGTACAGGCTGTCCGGTAATTAATAGATAACCTTGAAATGGCTTCTAATAGAACTTATGGCCATTTAGAAAAAAAAAAAACGAAAAAAAATCTATCATTAGTACTTAGTAACTTTAGGCAAGTTCATTTATTTTGGAAAATTAGTTACAATTATTTTTAAATACAAAGTTTAAACATTTTGGATTAAAAAAAAAAAATATGCATACTGAGACTAAAGACTACGAGAGTGACCAATAATTTAAAAATAATATCGGTTTCAAGTAGATTTGATAATGTTACAATTTATAATTGTATCTGCCTTAAATAGTGAATAATTACTGCTATTAATGTAGACAAGGAAAAAAATTACTAAAGCAAAAAAAATAATATGGCCCCATAAGTAGGCCCTATAACTGCGGATTTTTATTTTAAGATAGTTTTTTTTTCGTATTTTGTCTTTTAATTAATTTATTATATTTAATTATTAAATAATTATTCGTATGTTACACTACATATACACCCTGTATATGTAGTGTAACATTCAATTTCTAACAAAATCCTCGTTCGGAGTCCAAGATAAACTTATAAAAAGCTAACCTATTACACAGACCCCTTGAAAATCATAACTGAATACGAAAGCTTCCCTCTTTCATATATCAATTTTGAATATTACATTTCGGTATAACACATGTCGTTTCGTTACAATTTAATATCTTTTTTACCCTGTTTCTCTGCTTGCCCCCTGTAGACCAGACGGGATCCAATTTCCTGAGATATATTATGAAGGGTTTTGTGGGTTTGGCAGAAAAGAAAGTATTGGGAAATCTATTTTGTTTTGTTACTAGCGAAAGTTTGGTGTAGCCCATTTAACAGTACATACTTCTCAACTGCCTAGCCTATTTCCAAATTTTATTGGGGTCGGCTTCCAGTCTAACCGTATGCAACTGAATACCAGTATTTTACATGGAGCGACTGCCTATCTGACCTCCACAACCCAGTCAGTACTGGGTAATACGATACCCCTTGGTAAGACATTTTGGGCCACTGACTACCTGTAACGACTGTCAAAGATCACAAATGACAGCCAGGACCAAATGCTTAACGTGCTTTCCGAGGCACGGAGGAAACTCGGCATGTAATGGGTGGTCACCCATCCACATACCAACCTAGGCAAGCACGGCATAACCTAAAGATCGACCCGAGCGGCTGTTATTATTTAACCACGAGCTCTTCATAAGTACATACTTCTAATGAGTGTAAAAGTAGCCTTCACGAACCAGAAAGGCACTAATGTTCTTCCTGTCAGTGCAGTTTCTCCATAACTAGAATATAATAATATTCTAGTTACGGAGAATATTGATTATTCCTAGTTCAGGTACAATTTAATTAAATTCTATCTGAACTAGTAAATAATTAAATAACAAAATTACTTACAATATGGCCATAAGTAATCAGGAGGATACCACGTTTTAAAAGTTATATTTTCCTTTGAAAGGCAATTATGGGTGGTTTATTAGCCAAGAAGCAGTTACCTACAAACAAGGATTGGGATTTGAAATACGGCGAGCTAGCCAAGCATAAAGACTTCGTCAACAACTGTGTGATTCTTACTAATAGCCATATTGTAAGTAATTTTATTGTTTCAATAAACAATTTCAATTTAAATAATGAGGGTCAACGTTCCAAAATTTTCAAATTTTTCGAATTTAAAACTGCTTTAGGCGTTTTGACCACTTTTTGGGTGAAGGTAAAACTTTGAACGATCGTCACCTCCACTCACATCACGCCTCTTAGCACTCGTAGCCGATCCGCTACGGCGTAGCATCACATAGACGTGCGCGGGGCACAAACCGTAGCAGTGCTACGACTGAGGCGGGGCCTGTGTACTTTTGTTTTCATTTCTATCAGCAGTCCCCAAAGAATGCCCCGATTTTTTTTAAACTCACGTATTTAATGTTATAATTTTACTGTAAACGATGATAGAAAACTGTAAATGAATCCATCAGCACAATGTTATGAGTGCGTTACATTGAATCTTACCATAAAACGTGATTTGCTACGTCCACGTTCAAGTACAGACGACATGAATTAAAAATTAATGTGAAATGAAAGCTAAATTAAGACCGCATCGAAGGGATGGTTTAACCCTTCCACGCGGCATGCGAACAATTTATGATGGGACCATTTCAACCCCTAATGTCGAATTCTCGACACTCTTGATTTCAAAAATTTAATTAAGTTCAGACTTCACAATGTATGAGAGGCGTTCTATCTTTTGTTATTTTTTAACGTTCTGGGGGGTCAAATAACTCTGTGTATGTAATTGAACAGGTTATTTTGATTCGAAGTGTGTTTTGACAATTCGTCGTCACCATCCGCCTAGCCTTTTCCCAACTATGTTGGGATTGGCTTCCAGTCTTACCGGATGCAGCTAAATACCAGTATTTTACATGGAGTGACTGCCTATCTGATCTCCACAACCCAGTTAGTACTGGTTAATGCAATAAATACCCCTTGGTAAGACTGGTTGTCATACTTTTGGGCCACTGACTACCTGTAACGACTGTCAAAGTCCTACAATTGACAGCCGGGACCTACGACTTAACGTGCTTTCCGAGGCACAGAAGAAACTCGGTATGTAATTCGTGGTCACCCATCCACGAAGCAATCCAGGTAGCGTGGTTTAACCTGAATATTGACCCGAACATGAAAAAAAGGGATACTTGTAGAAGACATAATCTCCTCTTTTTTAGAAGTCGGTTAAAAATAACTAAAAGAGGACTGTGTAGTTGCCCTTTTCAAAGTTTATACACCTCGATATTTCAATTCTAAACTCAATGAACCTTCACAAACCGATCGACGCAAGGCTAGGCCCCAAAAAGAAAAACAGAAAAAATGCAGTTTCCCAATAAAACCACAGAAAAAGGGGGCGAAACGGGGTGAAAGGGGGTGACCGGTCAAAATCGCTGACTGACCATCGGGCATTTTTCACCCCCCGTCGGGTTATATCAATTAACAGAGTCTACTGATGTATCTTTGGTTGTAATTATGAAAGGACGTTGGGTTTTTTTCGTGATTATAGTGCGGCTAGCGAGGAAAGTAGTAACACTAATCTTTTTTAACCAACTTTTAAAAAGAAGGAGATTCTCAATTTTGATGTTTGTTACCTCATAATTCGTCCAATTTACGTGTTTACTTTTTTATTTGAGAGAAGAAGCTAGCGCATTGGTACCATATACATTTAATTCACATTCACTGTTTTAAGCTTTCACGGTTTAAAACTAAACTTATAGTGGTGTCGATTCTGTTGTGCACAAACTAAACAAAATTTAGGCTATTGCTATCTTTTTCTCTCAAATAAAACGAGAAAGAGATGGACGTAATTTAGAGTTGTCAAAATTAGTTGGAACTAATATTTCTATACAAATGAAGGATGCACGTAAAAACATGTCGACTAAAAACACGGTGAAGCGCAAGGCATAAACTAGTTTGACATCTCTAACTTAGTTCATAGCTATAGCCGTCCTTTTCTCGCACTGACTTTAGTAAAAGACAGCAATAGCCTAAATTAAGTTTAGTTTGTGCACAACAGAATCGACACCAGGGATATTTTCCATGATCCCGCGATCATGGCGCTTGCAACAGCGTCGTAATATCGGGAGCTCAAAACAAATAATAGTCACGGAAGATATCCCGTAAGTGGCAATGATGATGATGATGATTGAGCACCACACCCAGCCAGGAACAAGCCTGACCCGGACAAGCCGGATACACCAGGGGACACTATTTTGTAAGGAAAGACATGCTCTGGGATGGGAGACGAAGCCCGACCAACCGCAGCCAGTCGGGCACAATCAGCCGACTATGCAGCCAATATAGGAATAGTGGTACAATCCATAGGATAATATCCATATTTTTTCTTCCTATGTGGAAGATCTGCGTAAATCGGACTTGAAATAGCAAAGTTATGAGGTATTTCTTCAAAACAAATTCTAACTTTTACTACCATTCCCTCCTTACATTAACCAACCGAACCCAAACGCCTATACTAGTCTCGCAGCCAATACATCACAGTGCCCGCTGCGACATCTGGTTAGAAAACGAGGGAAAAATTACTGAAGGGGTCTGCGAACAGTCAATTAGCAATGTCTGCAGACCGTCACGAAATGAACGCGGCGTGGACGAAAAAATAATTTTGTCTTTTTCGAATTTGTGTTGGGAATTTCTTGTGCTGTGGTTTTTATTTTGGTTTCGTTGGTTTACTTTCGAATGAATCGATTGGCAGTGTTTATACAGAGTGTAAACAACCTCATCACGAAGCCGTCAACCAAGCATTCTATACATCAAACCAAGTAACTTTACGCAAAAATTATTGCTGGGAGATGACTTTTTTTGGGGAGAAAAATCACGCTTTACGGTAAAACTCAATGTAACACATTTAAAACATTGTGCCGATCAATGAATTGAATAGTACGGGGGTCGTGGAGGTATTTAAAGATTAGATTAAGACATTAAAATAAAGTATTAAAAAAAAAAAACTTGTGAAAAAGTTGTAGCTTTGACCCCCAATATCTCCGTAACTAGAAGGTTCCCAGGTATGGTGTAGAACAAAAAAATGATCGCAATGACGGGGAGAGTAAGTGTCTTTCGGCTTCGTCAATACGAGTAGTTTATTTACAACCTTTTATACTAGAATGCTCATTGCTCAAATTAAATTAATGTTTATTTTTAACCAACTTCTAGGAAGGAGGATGTTCTCATCTACACTAATATTATAAAGAGGAAAGATTTGTATTTTTGTGTGTTTGTTTTTATGAATAAACTCAAAAACTTCTGCGCCGATTTAAAAAATTCTTTCACCATTATGAAGCTACATTCACCCTGAGTAACATATGCTATATTTTATCCCACGGAAACGAGAACTACGCGGGTGAAACAACGTGACGTCCGCTAGTATTTAATATTATGTATGATATATGTAACTTTTCAATACACTTCCTCGAAAACTGGTCCATAACGCACTACGATTAGGTACAACATGCAATGTATTTCACACGCGTGCGATTTTTTCCACTTTCCCGCACGTGTGCGGGAATGAAAATTGCCACAGATAACTATATACCTATACTAAGTCCAAATTGGTTCAATGCCTATAGTCTGAGGTGATTTTTTTTTTAATTTCGGCAATGCACTACTTACGCGTCTTTATGGCATAAATATTTTTTGAATATTCAAATTGTGTTTATAAATAGAATATCATAGATAAACATGATTATTAAAAACTAATAGTTACTTTTATACACAAATTAACATTTATTTGTGTTCTTAATTCAAAAATATAAAATAAATCTATTTTTTATATTAGGCTGTTTAACGGCTTCATACCTTTGCCTCCTTCAACCTGGCGAAACCAAAGCGCGAACAAAAAGAAAATGAAAATCATAGTTTCATAGTTCGTGACAACAATATTTTTCGTTATTTTATTTTATTTCTTCAAAAGTGTATTGAAAAACGTCGTTTGATACACGTGGACATTTGTTATTGCAATTCTCGGCTCAAAAACACCCTCGCCTACGGCTCGTGTGTTATAATTCCGCCTCGAATGCAATAACAAACTTTCTCCACTTGTATCAAAATGTACTATTTTAGGCTGCTAACTTTTTTCAGGGTCGATATCTTAATACTAACTCCTTTTAGAGGGCAGGAACCGTTGAAGCATGTATTATACATAAACAGAGGTGAAAGGGATCTCTTACAAATTCTTTCAAAGTTCTCCCCGGGAGGTTCTAGTGAGGGAAACATACGGGAGGTGATTTGAAGCAGGACCGTTCTGCTCTAAAATCATACTTTTTACACACAGCTTGATCTCGTGAATCAGAAATATTTCTATACTAGCTGACCCGCATTACTTCGTCTGCGTCACATAAGAGAGAGAGGGTTAGAGAGAGTGTGACTCAACCCTAAAAGATAGATAATGATGTCGTGGATCTATTTTAAATGGGACCAACTTTCAGATATACCTACGCTTTCACAAAAAAAAAAAGGTCATGCCTAATGGACTTCTCTGTAAAAGTTATGCGTGGTCATACATAAAAAAAATATACGCGTCGAACTGAGAACTTCCTCCTTTTGTTTCGTCGGTTAAATAGCCAAACCTGAGGCAACTGACACGGGCGAGGGTCATTCTTTTACGGAAAATCTTAACAACGTGATTCAGAAAATGGAGAGTGAAATGAACAACGCCATCTATCGACCAAGATCTTAAACTGCTAAAATATATTATGCTTTAATGTACATTTTTTAAAACCGGTTAGTCGATTTAAAAATTATGACTGTGGTGAGCACATTTTAGTCATTGGTACCATTTTAGTTCAACAGAACTGATATCGCTGCATGAATGTGTCTTACCTTTGATGATTAGTTTTTCTTGAACACTTTAAATTCTTATATCTTTTGATAGAATTAACCGATTACGATGAAACAAAAACTAAATAATACCTCAAGATACGGACACTTTTTATGTATAAAAGTTATCTACATCTGTTTCGTAAATTTTACGTGATGCTTGATCATCGAAGCAGATAAACAATTTAATTCTCATTTCTATTTTAATAAAAAATATGTCGCGTCCGGGTACATAGAACCCTGGCCAGGACGTACTTAGAGACCATACACAGTGTCAGAACTGTTGTGAGCGTAGAATGGGATACGGGTAAACTAGAGAAATAGCTCCCTTAACTTGTACACAGTTTATTATTACAGAGTCAATTACCAACACTTCTGTACTAACTAAATACTCTGAACTAAAAAGGAAACAGAGCAGTTCCTAGACCAGGTGGCCTACCATGACGTCTTAAAGCAGGATGGCATGAACGGCATGATGGACGGCAGCGTCTGAGGGTAAGAGATGGCGCTATACGTCCTCTATAGCTCCGTCTCTTACCCTCAATCGTACAAGAATATCGATCCTGCTTTAAGACGTCATGGTAGGCCAGCAGTATGTGTCGCGACCACGCCCGAACGATCACTGTCAATTCCTTGGGACTGAGGTCCGCATTCGGCCTCACCACCACCATACCTCTAGACTCCGCACAACGCCAGCAAAGGCGCTTGTGTTCAATTTTAAGTGCATACTCATCAGGATCCGAAAAATATATATTCTTCTGCCCTTATACCCAATTTACTTGTGGTCGGCGTAGCATCTCTTCTTCTTCCACACTTCTCTATTCCTCGTCATCTCATCAGACACATCCTTTCTAGACATTTCATCCTTCACAAAGAAACCAACAGAACCGTACCGTTCTGCCCCCATAAGTCAAAAAGACAAACTAACAACCAATAAATCTATGTTTCAAGAAATAGGTATAAGTATGACGAACATTTATTTCTCGTAGCTTAAGCATAGTCAGCCTATAATGTTCCCACTGTTTGGACACAGGACTCCTCTCTAAGAAAGGTAGATGGCCATAATCGACCACGCAGACGTCACAATGTTTTGGATTTTTTGGTTCTAAAACATGTCACGTGCGTCCGTGTCCCGGAACGCACGTTAAGCTGTTGGTGCTGGCTGTAATTTGTAGATCAGCTAGGTAGTGGGCCGAAACTCTGACAACCAGTCTTACCAAAGGGTATTGTATTACCCAGTACTGACTGGGTTGTGGAGGCCAGATAGGCAGTCGCTCCATGTAAAATACTGGTATTCAGCTGCATCTGCGACTGACATATGTAGTTAGGAAAAGGCTAGGCAGATAACTCGTCTCGTGCAACCTTGCAAACCCTATATTTGTGACAAAAAATTACAAAAAAAATAATGTTATTTTTGAAGACTACGGGTACTTACTTATACATCCCTCCATGTCTTAATTTTTTTTTAAATGTTTTTATTGATATTTTTAAATGTTTTTTTAATGAATTGAATGATATTTTAAGATGTTTAATGAATTGAATGATATTTTATGATTTTTAATGAATTGAATGATATTTTTATGATTATTAATGATTCCTTTACTATTTTATTTTATCTGTTTCAATTGTATTTCTCTTGTATATGGGTATTTTTGCCTGCAATTAAACACTATCTATCTATCTATAACAAACGGTCCTATACACAACTCTCTCCCGTATATCCCCACCAAGTCGTTCCATTGTTTGAATTTAATTTGCAAAACTCATTTGATATTCATTAATCTTTTCTTTTCGACTTGTTGAGTGAGGGAGCAAGATAGCTAGAGTAAAGATCAAAGTATAAGAGAGAGACGGCAAGATTGCTCAAAGCAGCTGCGTTCTTTTGTTAATTTTAAAATGAATAGAATGACACGATTTGTTTTGATTATGATGACGTTTTAAAAGCTTATAATGTGCAGGGTTGCTTGCATAATATGTATTAGCCATTAAACATTACTGTCACAATATGATGACATAGCTGATGCTTCTTTGATGTCGCTGAGGCTTTTATTACGCGTCAATAAGTGGTCGTTGTTCCCTTGATGAGATCTTCCGTGAATTGGTACCCATCGGTAAGAAGCTGAGACACCTGTATTTGACAGTCGTTACAGGTAGTCAGTGACTCGAAATTCTAACAACCAGTCTTACCATGGGAGCAGCGGTGGCCCAGTGGTGGCGGCCCCGTCTTACGAACAGTAAGTCGTGGGTTCGAACCCAGACAGGCGCATTACTTTGTGTAATTTATTTTTTCACCACTGCTCTCAAAACGGTTAAGGAAAACATCGTGAGGAAACCGGCATGTCCTAGAACCAAAAAATTCGAAGACATGTGACATCTACCAATCCGCACTGGGCCCGCGTGGTGGATTATAGCCCATTCCCTCTCATAGAGAGAAGGCCTGTGTCCCAGCAGTGGGAACATTAATAGGTTGATGAGGATGATGATGAGTGTTACCATGGGTATCGTATTACCCAGTACAAACTAATAATTATTTATTTGTGTTTATGAAATTCCTATTCAAAACGAGACCACACTACGTCTAAAAAAGTAAAAAAGAAAACTATAAACCGACTACGTAAAAAAAAGAACAAAACAAGAAAATAATTCAAATAGAAATCCAGAAATGCATAGGTACAAAAAATTGGTCAAGGTAGAGCCGTCCCAACCCACGGACCCACTTTTAGAAGTCAGTTAAAACTGGAATGCAAGGTTCTTTAGTAAATTGATCCCGCTCATTTGGATCCCGCGGGATCAGTTTACTAAATTATTATTTTTGTCATTTTCTTTAGTAGATGGTCCCGCTTTTAAAATAAAATAAAAAGTCTCTGGGTAGACTCTGGGTAAGCACGGTGTTCCAGTAATAAATACTTTCTTGGATTCATGCCAGCCTAGTACTGTTCGTAAGGTTACTGCCCGTAACTAGCACAGCTGTACTAACACTACTCGATCCCATACAATATGTTTGAGTAGGTAAACTGGGTAATAAACAAATAAAATATATAAATAAACCCAACCCCGCCCCACCAGTGTGGACACGGGCGATGGGCCAACGGGAATCACCATATAAATTAATATCAAGAAACTTTTCTACTTGACTGTACAAATAATAAAATTGGTCAACGGGATCAGTTGACCAATTCAAAAATTCATTAGGTCAACTGATCCCGCGGGATCCACCTGTGTGGGACCAGTTTACTAAACACCCAATCCCTACTTGATTACTTACCTGCTGACGTGTATTTAATTTAGTTAACGTAACTTAAACTTCATAACTAAACCTAGCAAGCAAGTTAAGTTCCGTGTGTGTCTTGAGTTGAAGACAAATACAAGGTTTAAACGGACGTTTCACGACGCCGTCAACCAAGCATTCTGTACATCAAACTAAACTACAGTAGGGTCAATTTAGTTGATGACATTTGACACTTCATCAAAATACAACAACGTAACCAAGTAACGGCTGGCATAAACTATTACACATTTATTTTTTCGAAGTTAGAACTGCACAATTGCTTATCTTTTTTCAAATACGATTACATATTTATTGTAATAATAATGACAAAAGAAAGTAACCTTTCCTTTGAACTGACAGATGTCAAATGTGATCTATTCAATGAGTGGTTTTCCTTTTGAGATATTAAAAAAAACTTAGTTTCCAAGAATCCTATATATGGCGAATCCTATATGTGGTCCTATATAATCTATAGATGGCGTTGAACTGACTATGATAGTTGGTGCCAAAGCCAAAACGCTTGGAAAAAAAAAACATTGTGTCACGTCAAATAGGTACGCTCGTTGACTGACACTTTCGTTTGCTTAACCTTCCGAATATAACCTAGTTTTCTCGCGCTTTGTTAAAATCAGTTTTTTAAATAAATAAATAAATATCGCTGGACATTACACACAGCGCCATCTAGTGCCACACTAAGCAACGAGGCTTGTGTCGTGGACACCAGATAGTTGATATACTACATAGATACTTTTTTTTTGTTTGTAAATACATACTTATTATACATATAAACATCCATGACTCGGAAACATATGTCCATGCTCATCACACAAACATTTGCTCCGACCAGGATTCGAACCCGGGACCCTAAGAACGTAAGGCAGCCTCACTACAGCTGCGCCATTCAGGTCGGGCAGGTTCAGGTCGGTTTTAAGTTCTCTTCCTTGCATTATCATACTACCTTCACTAGTTCAGCGCCATCTATCCAGCGACTAAGGAAGAGCTAAAAAGAAAATCCTTCATTGGCCCTAATTTATGTAACTCTACGCAAATTTATTGTTGGAACACAATTTTTTTTTTGTGTAAATCATGTTTTACTTTAGGGCTCCACGTACTCAAAACATTGTACTGATGAGCGCATTGAATAGTACAAGGGTCGTGGAGGTATTTAAAGTAAAGTTAAAACATAAAAAACTGTGATTAGACTAACAAAACTTGTGAAAATGTCAGGACTTTGACTCCCAATATTTCCGTTACTAGAAGGTTTCAAGGTATAGTCTAGAACAAAAGGAAAATGAGTACCTTTCGGCTACAATTGAAATGAATTGTCAAATAAAAAACGAGTATCTTGCTATGCTTACTTTGTAACTAATAATAGGGTAGACGACACCATAAAACAATAATTCCAAGACACCAATCTCAGAAAAAAAAACACTTTATTTTGGGCCTGAAAACCTGATTTATTTTCAACTAGCGGACGTCCCGCGGTTTCACCCGCGTTGATCCCGTTCCCGTGGGAGTGAGGTGATAAAATATAGCCTATGTTACTCAGGGTGAATGTAGCTTTCTAATAGTGAAAGAATTTTTGAAATCGGTTCATTACTTTCGGAGATTACCCCCTACATACAAACTTACAAACATACAAACTTACAAACTTACAAACAAATGTTACCTCTTTATAATATTAGTATAGATTAGTATAGATATAGATTAATTGCCAAATTCGATTTTTAGTTGCTTTGAAATCAATAATTATTTGAGTAATTGAGTTGAATAAACAGTGACGTCACAGTTGGCTATTGCCATACAAAATCTATAATATGAGAGAACCCCGTTTTGACAGCTCTTAAAAAGTATCTCAATTGATTGATGTGTCATCTACCCCATTGATTATTTTACTTATTACCCAGAGTATGACACTGATTTCGACTGGAAGCCAACTCCAACACTCTTGGGAGCTACCTCTACTGAGT
Source organism: Xestia xanthographa (assembly GCA_905147715.2). Lineage (NCBI taxonomy): Eukaryota > Metazoa > Arthropoda > Insecta > Lepidoptera > Noctuidae > Xestia > Xestia xanthographa. The sequence goes on along the minus strand of LR990654.1, from coordinate 4,856,115 downwards.
CAATATTGCTTAATGGACAAAGGGATTGATCTGTATCAGAGGTAGGGCGGTTAGCTTTGATAACGGTTAGGTACATATAAGAAAAATGGAAGAGTTGTAGGAAAAGATTTTCGAATTATCAAGTTGTCGATTTAAAACCCAGCTTGACCAGTAGTAATCTTATTCTCATATACATTAAATGTATCTAGTCGTAGGTCTCGAAGCATCCGGCTCGAAGGACCAATAAATGTAAGATCCCGTAGTAGTTGGCACCTTACACTTGCAGTTTAAGTTAGAAGTGGCAAGTAAGTAAGTATTTTGAGTTACGAGTAGGTGTGTTGTACACACAGATTAAGTAACTCTAGAAGTTTATTAGATGAACCGATCACAACTAAGTTAGAGTAGGTTGGATGCTAATCCGTGGTGTTCGTGTACGTAATTTGTCAACTCACATCATCATCGATGTGAGTTGACCATCAGATCATCAGAGTATTAATGTTCCCACTGCTGGGACACAGGCCTCCTTTCTATGAGAGGAAAATCCACCACGCAGACCCAGTGCAGGTTGGTAGATGTCACATGTCTTCGAATTTTTTGGTTCTAGGACATGCCAGTTTCCTTACGGTGTTTTCCTTCACCGTTAAGAGAGCGGTGGTGATTAAACAAATTACACAAAGTAATGGGCCTGTCAGGGTACGAACCTACTACTTACTGTTGGTGTTCGAGCCGCCACCGCTGCTCTCATATTATATTTTTAATCATTATTATAAATACAAAAGAGAAAATTAGGTTGTTGCGTTTGCAGCCGAACGCTGTTTACTTAAACCGTACACTAGTTATTAGGTAGCATAACATCACGCCTCAAATCCTCAAAAGGTTGAGCAGAGGTGTTACCTAATAGACGATAAAACATGTGACGCAGTCAACTCTAAAATAACACCACCATCACACCATACTTAACCAATATTCACAGACGTTTGATCTTCAAACACCGTAGAGTTTCCAACCCGTCTATTGAACCAACTCAAGTATTACCAAACCGTGAGCCTGTATGTCTGTATGTCCTCTCGTATCCACGGAACCGTGTGTTTATTCTAGCTAATTGGAACGCGCGTCGCCTGCGGCGGTGGGATGGGGGAGTGTCGATGGATTAGAGGTGTCGATAAAATGAATTGTTATCGGTGTCCAATGCAATGCAAAAGTAACTCGAAGCTTTTCACAACTTAATGGCATAAAGGACTTTGATGAATTCTAGAACACTGGTAGACCATAATCTAGGTTGCTATGGACATAGTACATGGCAACAGCCTATCTGTCCTCCATAACCCAGCTAGAACTGGGTAATACAATACCCATTGGTAAGACTTGTTGTCAGACTTTCGGGCTAATTGACTACCCGTAACGGCTGTCAAAGATTTACAAATGACAGCCGGTGCCAACGGCATAACGTGTTTTCCGAGGCACGGAGGAAACTTAGTTTGTTATGGGTAGTCACCCATCCTCGGACCAACCTAGGCAAGCGCTACTTAACCTAAAAATTAATCCGAGCGGCTGTTATTATTTAACCACTAACTAAGCGTTGTGGAGCGCATCCCACACAACGCTTATAAACATTTTCATGCACAGTATTTCGAAGTAAACACTCAATTTTATCGATAAAAAAAACGTGCTTCATAAAATTATCAAAATCTTTCGACAACAATTCAATCCCATCCCATCCCAACCCTATCTTATCCTTGTTTAAATATTAATCGTAGCGACAAAGCCTCGTTTGTGGGCTCCCACCTTTATATTCACGACTGTTAGGGTAGCAGGGGTAGGCAGCACCTGAGGCGAGGGGGCAGGATCAACATCGAGGCGCGTGTTGTTTTTTGGGCCAGTTGCGATGGAGAACAATGGTGTATGGTGGCCATGCAGTGTTGGTCGGGAATTGTGCATTGTTGATGGGTTGATCTTGATTAGCTATGATGGAGTGGTCGTTGTTTGGAAGTTTCTGATAAATAAAGTATACGGGACAACTATAAATGATAAGTTGTGATAGAGTTTATGCTGATTTTATTGATATAATGCTATAGCTAATTGATCACGTATGATAGAATGATTTTAAGATATCGAAATGCTACGATATTATGATAATGAGTACACACGGCGAAGACCGAACGCGAACTAAAGTAAATTGCGCACGCGCTATACTACTGCTTATTTAACGTAAAAATATATTATGATTTGTACGGGTGGCCCGTACATAAAGGGCACAAGACCCTTAAAAAAGCCGAAAAGCACTCTTGTTTTCCCCGACATTGCGATATTCTTTTGTTTTATACTATACCTGGGAACGTTCTATGAACCTTATATCTCTTATAGTTACGAAGATGTTGGGGGTCAAAGTTCCAACTTTGCACAAGTTTTTTTTTATTGCTTGATTTTAATGTAAGATTGTTACTTTAAACACCTCCACGATCCTCCTCAATCCTTCATTGGCACTGTTTTTAGAGTGCGTTACATTGAGTCCTACGTTATTTTTCATGCCAAATAAAAAGTCGTTTCCCAGCAATAATTTTAGCGTAAAGTTACTTAGTTTGATGTACAGAATGCTTGGTTGACGGCTACGTGTAGGGTGCGTTTACACCCTACTTACCTACCTTTACTTTTTTACTATTTTTTAGTACATTAAATTCAAATTCAAATATTTTATTTCAGAATGAAGGATTTTCTTTTTAGCTCTTCCCTAGTCGCTGGATAGATGGCGCTAGGAGTTATTATGATAATGCAAGGAACGGAACCTAAAAAAACTGATTTTAACAAAGCGCGAGAAAACTAGGTTATATTCGGAAGGTTAAGCAAATGTAAGTGACAGTCAACGAGAGTATGTGACGTGACACAATGTTTTTTTTTCAAGCGTTTTAGCTTTGGCACCAACTATCATAGTAAGTTCAACGCCATCTATAGAGTTCTTGGAAACTAAGTTTTTTTTTAATATCTCAAAAGGGAAACCTCTCATTACATCCATATAATTGTTAGTAGTAGTATAACTTAGCCTCATATTAGTATTAAATCTATACACTTATATAATATTATAAAGCTGAAGAGTTTGTTTGTTTGTTTGTTTGTTTGAACGCGCTAATCTCAGAGACTACTGGTTGGAATTGGAAAATTCTTTTAGTGTTGGATAGTCCATTTCTTGAGGAAGGCTATAGGCTATATAACATCACGCTACGACAAACAGGTGCTGAGCAGCGAGGGTGAAACCACAGGGAACAGCTATAGTTTATAACCTAGATTAAAACATAAGATTTATTTTTCTTTTTATCCCGGTAGTGAGATGCCACGGGACAATTATCAAACTTCACGCGGGCGAAGCCGCTGAAGCTAGTTAAGTATAAGGCTAAGTTATACTACTACTAACATTTTTTATTTATTTTTTATTTTTATTTTTCTATTTAAATCGACTGACCGTGAAATAGTAACAAAACATCCATCCAAGCATTCGCATTTACAACAGTAACAGTAGCAAGATATCACAAATGGTGCCAACATTACTTTTAACGTCCATTCCTCCCCTTTGATCCCTCCATTCCTCGACTAATTAGTTCCATTCCTCCGAGATTCACGGACGAAGAGTTTCAATTAACAACCGGGTGTTATTCTTTAATTAAGATTTACTTTGATTTGGGATGGTTGGGAGATGAGATTCAGATATGATGTCTGTATTAAGATAAGCAGGAACCCGTGGCTAAATAATAACAGCCGCTCGGGTCGATCTTTAGGTTAAGCCGTGCTTGCCTAGATTGGTCTGTGGATGGGTGACCACACATTACATACCGGGTTTCCTCCGTGCCTCGGAAAGCATGTTAAGCAGTAGGTCCGGCTGTCATTTGCAGATCTTTGACAGTCGTTACAGGTAGTCAGTGGCCCATAAAAAAAGTCTAACAAGTCTTACCAAGGGGTATCGTATTACCCAGTACTAACTGGGTTGTGGAGGTCAGATAGGCAGTCGCTCCATGTAAAATACTGGTATTCAGCTGCATCCGGTTAGACTGGAAGCCGACACCAATAAAACTTGGGAAAAGGTTACGCAGATGATGATAGAGGTATTGTAAGTAAAGATACAACATCGAAAACTTGTATTTAAATAATGCCGACGACCTGATTGGCGCAGCGGTAGTGAGGCTGCCTTACGTTCTTAGGGTCCCGGGTTCGAATCCCGGTCGGAGCAAATGTTTGTGTGATGAGCACGGACGTTTCATTTCTTCTTTATGGTTTATATGTATAATAAGTATGTATTTACAAACAAAAAGTATCTATGTAGTTATCAACTATCTGGTGTCCACGACACAAGCCTCGTTGCTTAGTGTGGCACTAGATGGCGCTGTGTGTAATGTCCAACGATAGCTATTTATTTATTAATTATTTATTGCCATCAACCGGGCACAAATCCAGACTCCATGGCTGCTACTGGCAAATTCCTGATGGAATAACTCAATAACACTTTGCCCGACCCGAGAATCGGACCCAGGACATGATGCTCAGCAGTCGCTTGCAACCACTCGACCAACGAGGTAGTCAGAACAAAATTGTTTCAATACACAGGTTCCGTACCGGAAGGGGACCATTATTACTAAGTGTCGGCTGTCCGTTCGTCCAGCCATCTATCAGAGTGCTGTATTTCATGATCCGTCATAGGTAGACAATTGACATTTTCAGAATGTGTATTTCTGTAGTCGGGCAAATTCCTCCCATCATGGGAGAGGCTTATGTCCAGCAGTGGACGTTATGGGCTGTTGTTGTTGTTGTTGTTGTTGTAGTCGCTATAACAAAAAAAAATCGGGGCAGTCTTTGGGGACTGCCGATAGAAGTGAAAACAAAAAGTACACAGGCCCCTCCCCAGTCGTAGCACTTATGTCCCGCACATGCCTATGTGGTGCTATGCCGTAGCGGATGCTACGAGTGCTACGAAGCGTGACCGCACGTTACGTTACGTGACGATGAGTTCAATGTTTTTCCTTCACCTAAAAAGTGCTCAACTCGCCTAAAGAAGTTTTCACTTCAATAATTAAAAATTAAAGGGACGCTTGGAAAATAAAAATATTTGAACTTACATAGTATTTATGTGACGATAAAAATATTATTTGTTAGTTTTAGAGTTTATTTTTTGTGTCAGGGGGTTTTAGCGTTCCGTACCCAAAGGGTAAAAACGGAACCCTATTACTAAGACTTCGCTGTCTGTCCGTCTGTCCGTCTGTCTGTCACCAGGCTGTATCTCATGAACCGTGACAGCTAGACAGTTGAAATTTGCACAGATGATGTATTTCTGTTGCTGCTATAACAACAAATACTAAAAACAGAATAAAATTATTTCAAATAATGGTACGGAACCCTTCGTGTGCGAGTCCGACTCGCACTTGGCCGGTTTTATTAAATTAGGTTCGTGACGCTCGTTCCATCATAGATCTCATCCATCGCTTTCCATCAGGTGTGATCGAGGTCAAGAGCAGGCCCATATTGTAATAAAAAAAAGGTAATTACGAATCGATAGGACATATCAGATCCCCTCATCAACTATTAAAGAGCTGATGATCTTCAAACAGCTGAACAGATTTTCATGAAACATGGCTAAGAACACTGGGGATAAAATTAACAGTTTGGGAGCCACGATACCACAGACCACAGATACACAGACAGACACGTTAAACTTATACCACCCCTCTCTTTTTGTCGGGGGTTAAAAATACTTGTATTTAGCTGCATCCGGTTAGTCTGGTAGCCGACCCCAGTATAGTCTGCCTTCTCCCAACTATTGGGATTGTTTGTGTTTTTCCAACCAGCACACAATTTTCTTTCAGGCGCGACTTTTAAACCCAACACTGGACCAAAAGTACAGATAAACACGCTTTAACCGTGACGCCGTGAATGTTAAGCTCCATTGGTTCCCATTCGTGACGCAGTGACGGTGCGATGAGCAAGTTGTCATGAATTTGTCAACTACGACCGTGGGGTCTTGATACTTTATCATTTTTGTACACACAAGGAAGAACTTAAGGAAACATATTTCTCTATTACTTGTCATCTCATCAGACACAGGAAGGGTCTGATGAGATGACGAGTTCTTTTCATATCATGCTTCACACAGTCCATCTATCGTTTTTTAGGCTTCCTCTATCCTTTATCCACATTCGCACTCAAAACTTTCCTTACAAAATTTTACTTACATACTTCTCTATTACTTGTCATCTCATCAGACACAGGAAAGGTCTGATGATATGACGAGAGAGTTCTTGTCATATCATGCTTCACACAGTCCATCTATCGTTTTTTAGTCTTCCTCTATCCTTTATCCACATTAGCACTCAAAACTGGCCTTACAAAATTTTACGCCACAAATACAAATGCATAAACATTTATGGCATGGTCATTGATCACCACACTTGCTCATTACAAGTTTACGATATAAAACTAAAATCAGTTTTTCTCATGTTATTTTTTTACGCTTGTTGTCTTAATTTCTTGTGTTCACAATGAAAAGCGAATCATTACACTCAAAGTACTTATGGGATAATATCCATGGTTTTCTTTATTAATGAGCTCCCGAGATATTTCGACGCTGTTGCAAGCATCATGATCGCGGGAATACCCCACAGTAGTATAGTATTCCCGCGATCATGATGCTTGCAAAAGCGCGTAAGTACTTTGAGTGTAGTGAAAAACCGTGAAAGTCTTAAACAGCGAATCATTAGTCTAACCATCCCTAAACATAGTTTTATCCATCTCAAAGTATCAAACCCTCTCGATCGCACTACGCACATCTTGGAGGGGCGTCTTATCAGGGGTTGTAGCATGAATTTTAATATTTAATTAAAAACTTTACCCCCGAGCTGGCCATTATATTCATATCTTAAACAGTTTTAGTGGAAATTGAGACTAAATTCTTCGAAATTAACGTCAATATCTTTTCCTAATGGAGGTGTAAAAATATTTTTTTTTTTATAAATAAATGTAGTCACAAAAAAACTTTAGTTTTTATTTTTTGCTTTATTTTTTATCTTTTACAGTCTCTTTGACTATCTCTGTATACTTACTCCACCAGGAGTTGAACTTCATTGAAAAATAAGTCGCTCGTTACCTTACAAATATTTAAAAAATTATGCCGGCCAATCATTGCTCAAGGCATTTTTATTGTGACTTCTTTAAGAGTTTTTTAAACCAGTCAACAAAAAAAAAAATAGATATCATTCATCATTACTCGAATACAAAAATACCCCAACCCATGAATATTTGCATATTTTTTTCTCAATAGGGATCTTCGAAGCTGAGGAGCTAGTGATTAACAGCGACTCGAATCAATCTTCAGGTCAAACCGCACTTGCCTAGGTGGGTACGTAAATGGGTGACCACCCCATACCAAGTTTCCTCCGTGTCTCGGATAGCACGTTAAGCCGTTGGTCCCGGCTGTCATTTCTAGATTTTTGTCAGTCGTAACAGGTAGTCAGTGGCCCAAAAAGTCTGACAACCAGTCCTGACAAGGGATATCGTATTACCTAGTACTTTTTGGGTTGTGGAGGTCAGATAGGCAGTCGCTCCATGTAAAATACTGTGATACAGCTGCATCTGGTTAGACTGGAAGCCGACCCCAACATAGTTGGGAATAATAGGCAGGCAGATGATGAGAAGAGATCTTCGAAGTATACTTTTATGAAATTCAAAAAAGCTTTTTAATTTTCACATTGACGCTACAAAAATATTCAACAGCATAATCTCCATTCACCCCCTTTACACTTGACCATTAATACATACGAAATAGGGGTTGAATCTCACCCCTCTATACCCCACACCAACCGTTGAGACACAATATAGATTTGTACAGAAGTTCAATTTATTACAAATTGGGGAGTTTTTTCTACCCCTTCTGAGCTAAAACACAGAAAAATGGAAAGGGTGAAATTTTGGAGGTCTATCCAATGTCATTTTTGACGTAACGAACTTAACAACTTAATTAAACTATTACGAACAACAACAACTTAATTATACAACAGTTTACAACATACAGTTTTATACTAGTACGAGGGGTGAGGGCGAATCAGGTTATAGACAGCCATAGCATCTTTTCACTGTACCATTTCATATCCAACGATCTGTCTATTTTGTGTTTATTATTGAGTTACTCTGTATGGTTGTCTTAAATTTGTGAATAAATATGATGATTTTTATTATTAAACTACCGGGGTATCAGTCAACGACGAGAATACCCCAACATCTTTTGGTCCTTCGAGCCGGATCGTACATACTTTCACAGTACTGGACACATGCACGCTTTACTTATACCGCGTGGAAGTGAACTCGCGACTGTCATTTTTGTTATGAATAGTTAACAGTTAAATAGTAATAATATAATAAATCATTAATTTTCAGGAATATAACACCCATTGCCACATATCCATTGATAACCAATAAGATCCAATAAAAAACAGCCTCACGGTCCGATCTTCTAAAATCTAGATAGATTAAGCTACGTTTGCCGACGTCGATCCGTGGCGCGATACAATCGATTACATGCCAAGACAACTAAGTGCCTTGGAAAGCACATTAATTTATGATATTATATTTATTTATTTATTTTTTAATGAATTAATAAATAAATAATTATAATAATTAATTCATTATTCTTGCCAGTCATTTGTACAGTTTGAGGAGCAGACCTTCTGCCCAATTCTATACCCCAACTTACCCTAAGGGCGTGAGCACACTTCCATGTTAATAGGGATTTTACAGACCATAAATCTATATTCTCCTTTATGGAAAAGGCATTATATTACATTCATGTGGCAAGTGTCAAGATCAGTCGTCGCACTAACTTTGGACATGACATTTTTAACCAATTGTGAAAGATGAAAGGAAGAGTTTAAATGTTGTTTGAAAAGTGGAGTTAGGACGTTTGTGGAATGGGTTTTTGGATATTGATTATGCAGTTTTGCAAGGTATAAAAGATCTCATCACGAAGCCGTCAACTAACTGTACGCAAAAATATTTGCTGGGAAACCACTTTTTTTGGGGTGATAAATCATGTTTTGTGGTAGAGGGCTTGTAATCCGGATATCCGGATATCCGTATTATCCGGATATACGCCGATTTTCAAATCCGGATTTTACTTGCATCATTATCCGGATTTTTCGGATAATACGGATAGTTGTATTTTTATTTTAAAAATTAAATAAAAAGCTGTAATCTGCAAAGTAATAACTGTTATTACGTTATTTATTATTTTTCAACACACTTGCTCATAAAATGGCTCTAATTTCACTGCAATTAGGTAGGTAATGACACCTATACTCAAACTGTGACTTTTTCATTACTATTATTCACAAGTGAGTTACAGGGTTTTTTTTTATAGGTGGAGGTGCTTGTTGCTTTGTTCTTAAAAAAGTTTCGATACAAAAAATCATGTTCAATAAATAGTACAAATAAATTAATGTACCTATTGCTTGCTCATTTTATGCAACTTCGAATTTAAAAAGATAATTTACACTTGTACGTTTTTAATAAATAAAACTTTCACTCAAATATAACTTTTGTTTTCTAACTTTGAATTCCCCATTTTGTACGTGGCTGAAAAGCTATACGCGAAAAGCAAAAAAAAAAAAACTCATTTTAGTCTATGGCCGATCGCCATTGTTACATGCGCGCGCATAGGAAAACTGATTAATTTTTCCCACCATTGCGAAACATATTTCACAACTCGTTTTCACTGTTGAAATTATAAAATCAAAATCAAAAATCAAAATCAAAGCATTTATTTCAAGTAAGCCAGTTACAGGCACTTTTGAATTGTCGAAACAAAGATGAAAATTAAATGTAGCTACAGTCCCAGTCACAAGACATAAAAACTGTGAAAGTACTGTAGTTGCCCATTCCCTAGCGTAGATCTCTATGGAGAAGAACGGGCAAGAAACTCCATGGACACTCTTTTAAATCAGAATATTGTTACAAAACCTTGGTTACATCATTCACGTTGAGATGGTATATTATGTGAGAACAATGTAGCAAGATGTGCACGGTAAAAGTGTCCACAGCAAAAACACACAAACAAAAAAAAAAATACAATTCAAAATAATTCATTCAAATAAGCCATGGCAACCAAGAGATGACCAGTCACAACTGACAGCGCCCGTTCACGGACATGACGCATGAATCAGCACCATTCAACTCAACCATTTTGAAGGGAACTAAATGATCCGACACATGCGCCACCATCAGCGAGACAATTGAGTGAGCATGACATACTCCAAACCGCCAGGGCACATTCAAGTCAAGAAAAGACGTAGGTTTCCAGTGAATGATAGCTTTCTAGTACATAGTACTCACACAATAAGGGCTATGCATTTATATAATACTAAAGAGATTGATTCTATACAATGCAAAGATAGTTGTACAATCTTCAGCAGCTCCAACAATACAATTTAATGCTATCAATTTAGGCACCCCTGTCCATGTGGAGCAGGACCAGCATTGAGCCAAGCATTTTTATCAGCGATATAATCGCTCAACTTGTAATATGCTTGCTTACATAGTGTGCGTTTAATGCATGTTTTAAAATTTTCGTCTCATTCAGTTCAAGAATACTTTGTGGAATTTTATTATAGCATCTCAAACAGTACCCCATGAAAGATGAGTCTACTTTAGCAAGTCTGAAACCTGGCTGAACTAGTTGGTCCCTATTTCTAGTACTGTAATTATGTCTGTCACCCCTTTTACCAAAAAGGTGCAGATTTTTTCTGACGTACATTATGTTTTCGTAGATGTATTGACAATGTACCGTCATGATGCCAATATCCTTAAACAGTTCCCTTAGAGAATCGCGCCTACGAAGATTATATACGGCTCTGATGGCTCTTTTCTGCAGAATAAATATAGACTCAATATCTGCAGCCCGTCCCCACAGCAAAATGCCATAAGACATTATACTATGAAAGTAACTAAAATAAACCAGTCTAGCGGTATCTACATCAGTATACTGACGGATTTTTCTAATGGCAAAGGCTGCTGAACTTAGCCGCCCCGCAAGAGATGTCAAATGAGAACCCCATTGTAGCCTTGAATCAAGCGTAATCCCCAGGAAAACCGTTTTATCTACGAATTCAAGTTTCTCTTTATTCAATATTATATCCCAATCACTACTTTTAACATTCGGTAAAGCAAATCTTATGCATTTAGTTTTTTTTTCATTTAATACCAAATTGTTTGCTGTGAACCAATTTTGGACCTGAAGTAGGGCATTATTCACGTCATCTAGATTTTGGGCCCGCCTATTTATCTTAAAAATTAGGGAAGTGTCATCAGCAAATAACACCATATATAGAGGTTGGTTTTTCAGTAAATAGGGTAGATCATTTATATATACTAGAAAAAGGAAAGGACCCAATATTGAGCCTTGTGGAACCCTCATTTTTACTTTTAACCCCTGTGAATTAACACCATTTATTTGAACATGTTGTTGTCTATCATTCAAATAAGATTTTACCAAACTAAGTGCAAGTTTACCCAGTCCGTAATGCTCAAGTTTCAAAAGTAATGTGTCGTGATTTACGCAATCAAACGCTTTGGAGAGGTCACAAAAATTCCTATGGCGTCTTGTGACTCCTCCCACGCAGTAAATATGTGCTTTAATAAGGTTACACCGGCGTCAGTTGTACAACGTCCCTTGGTGAAGCCATACTGTTGATCATGTAAGATTCTGTTGGTGTTAAAATGATAGAGCATTTGATTAAGCATTACTTTTTCAAAAACCTTGCTAAAAACTGGTAACACGGATACAGGTCTATAATTATTAGTATCTTTACTGTCCCCGGATTTGAAAAGAGGTATGACTATACTGTATTTCATTAAATCAGGGAAAACTCCTTGGTCTACACATAAATTAAAAATTAAAGCTAAGTAAGGGGCTATAGTCTCAAGTATGGATGTACAAACTTTGACAGACATTCCCCATAGATCTTCGGTTAGTTTGATTTTTATTTGCCGGAAAGTTTTAATAACAATCATAGGGTTAATGTGTTTAAATTTAAATTCAACCAGGCAGCCAGACACATTCGCCTTTAATAACCCAATTGAGAGTTCAGGTGAGGAAATAAGAGCCTCCGTTGTTTTTTGTGGTATATCGGTAAAGAACTTTACAAATTCTTGAGCTACTTCCTGATTAGAGCTTTTAGGACCACATGCTGCATCTAATGTGTAGCCAGCGTTACGTATCTTCTTCCTGTTAGTCTCGTTATTTATAACTTTCCAAACTGTCTTTATTTTATTTTCTGCTGTTTTGATCTTGTTGCTAATGTGCAGTGCTTTAGCAACCTTGCATGTATTTCTAAAAATGTTTGAATACTTAGCAACATACTTGTTAAAAGTTTCAGTGTTTATAAAAGGCTTATAGCCATAAAGCTCAAATAGTCTTTCCCTACTTTTTCTGATACCTCTAGTTGCCCAATCACTAAATGAGTCAATTTCAACAACTCGATTTTTTACCTAATTTCCATGGACATTTTCATTTTCTGGTTTTTTGAAAAACTTTAATAACAAAGCGCAACATATTCACATTATATACATTTTCTGAAAGAGGATATTATAATTAAATTACTTAGAGAGTTATTTGGGCCACCGAAATTGGCGAGCCACAGAAATTTTATTATTGCCACCGAAATTGTATTGGTGACACAGAAATTCTGCGTTTGCAACGAAATTGTGAATTATTATATGAATACATTGTTTTTTAATAATATGTAAAGAAAGTTAAGGCTTAATGAAAAAACTGATATAATACGAATATCGTCGTTAACATATGTTTGTCGGATCCGGTCATGAGTACGGACGGGTGAATGAATCGAAAGCGTGCCAGTGGTGACATCACGCGAGCTACTCCCCACCATGGCGGCTTTTACAGAGTCCTGATGTTGACACCTCGCGGGGAGGCGGACAGTCTGGGTCTGACCGCAGCGGAGTGAAGACGTCTTGAAACTGTACACAATTCATTGTGCCTAGTGTTAATGTGTGAAAGTGTAATGTCAAGTTATTATTTGTTAGACTCAGTGTATCTGTTTGAAAAGAGTAACCATGGAGTTTCTTGCCGGTTCTTCTCCATGGAAACAACCTACCCGAACCGAGCAATGCGAAATAAAATAGTGTTTCGCATCCAGTGTGTTTTCATAGCACGAAACCCGTGTTCTGCCCACATAAGCTCGAACTTAGCGAAATAAATTCCTGACAAACCCGACATCAGAAGTGGGATTAAATCGTGCTAATGAAATCATAAACGGGGACAGTGTCGATAACAATCAGTGTCAACTGTGTAAAAACCGAAAAAGTGCCGAAAAAGTTCGCGAAAAAAAAACGGACAAGAAAGAAGGTAGACCGATTAGTGTGCTAATAAACACCCACCCGCAATAACTTTAGTTTATCCGTAATCATGGTGCTTGCAACAGCGCCGAAATAAAACAGACTTTAAACAAGTGATATTTACCATGTGAAAAATAATGACAATCAGTGACGGTTACTTTTTGAAACGCAAAACAAAGACTTTGTATCGTTTAGACTTTGTATCGTTTACAAATTCTTAAAACCTAACCAGTGAATAGCAAGATAGTGTTGTGGTATGTCGTGAAACCAGTGTAAAGAATTGTTCAGTGCCAAATTCGTGTACGTTGTACGTCATTTACGTGAGTAGTAACAAACAAAAGAAAAATATGCGCACTGACGCCGGTTACAAGATACGTTAGAAATTTTCATCGTAACTACCAATCAAGTGTCGCGCATGCGGCAAACTAGGACAAACAAGCGGATTTTCGGATGAAGACTACCGCCGTCAAGAAGCCGTTGCCTGTGCCGACTGCTACAGGCGTTGGGCGGCGACCGTAGGCCAGCAGCAGCTCACTGATGTGCTTCAAGTGTGGCACGCCGGGCCACATCGCCAGTCGCTGCGCAGCAGGCCAGCGCTGGTCCAGTGCTGCTGTACTGGTCGAGAAGTGAGTCGACCTTTGCATCATCGAGCCGGAACATGAAAGTACTTTGGTGAGTCGTTTTCATTTTGTTATGACTCTGGAGCAGAGTGCCAATTCTGTTTAATCTGTCTAAGAGTGAGCATATTTATCCTGTCGTTGCTATAACTGGTGTAGTTCAAGGTTCGGTAAATGGTAATTCGAAGATTTTAGCCTGTGTTAGAAAGATCCCCGATCACAAAGTTCCTCGAGAATTAGATGTCATAGTTGATGACAGTGGTAGTGAGACCAAATCTGATTAAGAAAGGCTTGTACACTCATACTCGAAACTTTAGACCACACCACATGAGTGACATGTGGCGATGGGTCAGGTAGACCGCACCTCATGAGTGACATGATGGCGATGGGTCTGTTATCTGTTGGACCGCACCTCATGAGTAACATGATGGTGATGGGTCTGTTATGAGTTAGACCGCACCTCGTGAGTAACACGTGGTGATGGGTCTGTTGGACCGCACCTCATGAGTAACATGTGGCGATGGGTCTGTAGGAAATCGTTGGTGCGATTTCTGTCTGTGTTGGTGCACAGAGCGCTTATGACAGTTTTATGAGTTGAGTTTGCATTGCCTAAGAATTATGGTAAAAGTAACAGAATTGTTAGAATTCCTGTGTTGTAACTTTTTTTGATCGGACCTTTTCCAATGTTGATCGGACTTTTTCCAATGTTGATCGGACTTTTTGCAATGAGAGAGCAGGCATCGCGCAATATAGTTGAAAGTTCCAATTATGACAGACTGCGAAAAATAACTGACGTTGACATGCTCGTAGGTCACAATGACGAGACTAGCCATGACGAAAATGATAACGCTGACGAGACTAGTTAAATATCAAGTAGTCCACTTAACATTTTGAGTACCCAGCATAGTAAGAGTTTTCTTATAATCTCATTTTCTAAACTAAACTAACTATGATGATTTTAATTGTTTTGATTTTAATGGATCCACTGTTTACAACTACAATGCTTTCGATGGACTGAAAGCATACCCGATGGACTGGGTATTGTTGTGGCCGCATCAGAAGCGCCGGAGCATGTAAGAGGTGCACGTTGACTGCTTTTTCTGTGCAGTATACTCTTTGCGAGGAGTAGCACTTACGCGGCTGAGATGGTTAGCTTCTGACGATGGGTTCACATTTTACGTTGTGACTTGCCGATGGACTGGCAATTGAGTGTAGAGATTGAGTGTAGAGTCACGTGTAGAGTCACGTGTAGAGTCACGTGTAGAGTCACGTGTAGAGTCACGTGTAGAGTCACGTGTAGAGTCACGTGTAGAGTCACGCGTAGAGACACGCGTAGAGACACGCGTAGAGACACGCGTAGAGACACGCGTAGAGACACGCGTAGAGACACGCGTAGAGACACGCGTAGAGACACGCGTAGAGACACGCGTAGAGACACGCGTAGAGACACGCGTAGAGACACGCGTAGAGACACGCGTAGAGACACGCGTAGAGACACGCGTAGAGACACGCGTAGAGACACGCGTAGAGACACGCGTAGAGACACGCGTAGAGACACGCGTAGAGACACGCGTAGAGACACGCGTAGAGACACGCGTAGAGACACGCGTAGAGACACGCGTAGAGACACGCGTAGAGACACGCGTAGAGACACGCGTAGAGACACGCGTAGAGACACGCGTAGAGACACGCGTAGAGACACGCGTAGAGACACGCGTAGAGACACGCGTAGAGACACGCGTAGAGACACGCGTAGAGACACGCGTAGAGACACGCGTAGAGACACGCGTAGAGACACGCGTAGAGACACGCGTAGAGACACGCGTAGAGACACGCGTAGAGACATGCGTAGTGACGCGTAGTGACGCGTAGTGACGCGTAGTGACGCGTAGTGACGCGTAGTGACGCGTAGTGACGCGTAGTGACGCGTAGTGACGCGTAGTGACGCGTAGTGACGCGTAGTGACGCGTAGAGTGACATGTAGAGTGACATGTAGAGTGACGTGTAGAGTCTAATTTTCCGACGAGTTTATTATTCTGACATCAGATACACTTTGCAATTATTAAATTGTAATTGCCAGTGTGAATATGCTCACGACCGTGTACGTGCTATGCCCGAATGTTACGTTCCATTAGAGTTGAGTGGTGGACTGGAAATCCCAACTAACCGAATTGAGACGGAATGTGCCGATGACGGCCATGGTAAGTAACTACATTTCCGTTCAATTGTACTCTTTGATCTATGTGACAAAGACTAGCCTGTGTGGCAATGACGAGCCTGTGTGGCAATGACGAGCCTGTGTGGCAATGACGAGCCTGTGTGGCAATGACTAGCCTGTGTGGCAATGACTAGCCTGTGTGGCAACGACTAGCCTGTGTGGCAATGACGAGCCTGTGTGGCAATGACGAGCCTGTGTGGCAATGACTAGCCTGTGTGGCAACGACTAGCCTGTGTGGCAGCAAATAGCCTGTGTGGCATTGACTGACGTATGTGATATATTATGTGTGTAGGACCCTATGTTATGTGTGTCTTTTAAGAGTCATTTGATGAGTCAGGGAGACCGAACGGAGTATACTATAAGGCGCTATGTCTTTGGTTTACAGATGAGACTCACACACACGAGGACGCGTGATAATGCAGGACGGCCGTGACGGCGCGTTCATATTATTTTACGTATTTTTTTGTGTTTTATTTAATTTGTGTAGTCACTGGGTGATGCACATGGCAGATCCATTTAATGGATGTGAAAGCAATGCGATTGCTGGTCGGCTGGAGAGCCGTAGCGTTAGAGGTTTTACTCGAGGGTTTCTGTAAGCTTGGTAGTTTTTAATGCTGTAGAGTTCTAAAAGTTGATTCGAACGACTGTTACATGGCCCAAGGGTTGACCCATTTTCGATTATTCCAAATTAACCGTGTTTGATTTAATCAACTGCTTCGTTGGTATAGTGATGGCAAGCGTGACTGCTGAGCATGAGGTCCTGGGTTCGATTCCCAGGTCGGGCAAAGTGTTATTGAGTTTTTCCATCCGAAATTTCTCAGTAACTGCCACGGTGTCTGGATTTGCGCCGGTTGATGTCAATAGGCTCGCCCCTATTACATGGGACTTGGAGATAACTAGCGAACTGTAAGTGTACTATTAAGTACACCTCTGTTAAACCCTTTGGGGATTACAGATGTGATGTTATGAGTTTGGTCAGGAGTGACCGAGTGGAACAAATTTCTGTCGTGGACTTTTTGCTTGCAGCGTAAACATCACACGAGGACGTGTGCAAGCAGGATGGCCGTGTCGGATCCGGTCATGAGTACGGACGGGTGAATGAATCGAAAGCGTGCCAGTGGTGACATCACGCGAGCTACTCCCCACCATGGCGGCTTTTACAGAGTCCTGATGTTGACACCTCGCGGGGAGGCGGACAGTCTGGGTCTGACCGCAGCGGAGTGAAGACGTCTTGAAACTGTACACAATTCATTGTGCCTAGTGTTAATGTGTGAAAGTGTAATGTCAAGTTATTATTTGTTAGACTCAGTGTATCTGTTTGAAAAGAGTAACCATGGAGTTTCTTGCCGGTTCTTCTCCATGGAAACAACCTACCCGAACCGAGCAATGCGAAATAAAATAGTGTTTCGCATCCAGTGTGTTTTCATAGCACGAAACCCGTGTTCTGCCCACATAAGCTCGAACTTAGCGAAATAAATTCCTGACAAACCCGACATGTTTATATTATTGTTATAATTATGTAATGAACACCTGCATGTAACCCATGTATCACAAATAAACGATTTGATTATTTTAATAAGCATTTCTAAAAATACAACGTGGTGTACTATTAATTGGATAAATCAGTCTTATAAAATTAGCAATCAAGGAACCGATTATGGTTTTTACTTCTATGAAGAGGATGAGAAATCATCAATTGACTTCTCTCGCTCTGGGCGAAGCAGGAGGGACTTTCAGACTTTTACTGACTAAAACCTATTCATGTTCCTTCATCGCCCTTTGTGTTCCGAGGCCACGGTATCTCTTTCGAACAGTCCCGCAACCCCGGCAGGCATCGGTCCTTGTGGAATCCGTCCTATTGCTGACTCGCTTTGAGGCGCGCGTGGAACACGAACGCGCCATCGACACGGTCTGTCGTCATGAGACGGACAGACGGTGAGCTAGCCAATACCCCACAGGCCCACCATGTGGCCCCCGGCCACGACTGCATGTGCATGAACCGCACGACTCCTGCGTAGAGCCTCCGGCAGGGGGCGTTTGCCTCCCCCAGGTTGGGCAGGAGCCGCCTGAAGGCAGCGCCGGTCCGTTCCAGTTTGGGGGCCAAACGTCGGAAGTGCTCCACGAAGATCCACTGGCTGTCAAAGACGAGTCCTAGGTACTTCAAAGTTGACTCGACCACACGACGAAAGTAGGTCGGCACCCAGTGATACCGGAGTGCCTCCCTAATGCAGCTCCAGGGCATGGTGTTGAAGGCATTAGCGATGTCGAGAGACACCACCAAGACAACCCCACCCCGGGAAACCGCATATCCCGTCGTGAGGGCTCTCACGCGCATGATGGCGTCCACCGTAAAGCGCCCCTTGCGGAAACCAAACTGGTGTTCAAGTTGGTAAGATCCGGCAAGATCCGGCCCCGACCCCGCAAGGTGCTCGGCGAGGCGGTTTGCAATTACTCTTTCAAAGAGCTTTCCTACCTCGCCGAGCAGCACCACGGGCCGGTATGCAGACGGAGATTCCGCAAGGCGCCCCGGCTTCCGAATGAGGACCAGCTTTCCCGTCTTCCAACGAAGCGGGAACTGGCCTCTCTCCAAGCATGCGCTTAAGAGCACCTCTAGTCGGTGCCCGAGAGCCTCCGTGGCCAGGACCCAGGCTTTGCCAGGCAAGCCGTCGGGTCCCGGGGCGGTATTTTTGACACTGAGCTTACGTACCGCCACTCTCAGGTCTACCCCAGTCACTTCCGGAGCGTTTTCGTCGTCGTCCTGTTGGTCCGCTTCCAGCATCGCTGGCGGCGGAGCCATAGACGGGGGGAATGTTCCCCTCGCGAAGGGAACAGAGTACTCATCATGTCCTCCACGAACTCAGGCCAGAGACTCTGCGTCAGTAGGGGGGCCCAGGTGCGGAGTTTATCCCGCACCATCTTGTAAGTTCGCCCGCCACGATCGAGGCTTCCAGGAGGAGCTTCTAGAGGATGCAACCCTCAAATTTCAGTTAATCCAATTGAATGACTTTTTCAAGAAATAGTAATACAATTTTATTTTAATGTCCGGGGCTAAGGACCTAGTTCTGTCAAAGTAATTTCGGCATAACAAGTATTGATTCTTTTCAAAAATCTTCATTAACATTAATACAATAATTGATTGGTACAATTTCTGTGGAGTCGTGAAATTTCCGTGAGCCACGAGATGCCACGGAAACCACAAAAATTGCCCCATAGAAATTGGAAACTTGGCTATTTTTTTTTTTTTAGACGAAACTATCAAGGCTATGACTATTATTTTCTATAATATTAAATGTATACCAAAGGTTACTTAGCATGCATAAAAGTGATACCTTTATTTCTTTCAAAAATCCTTTTAAAACCTAATCACCGAAATTGCAAAATTTCGTTCCGAGTAAACTGAAATCACGTACTTATATTTTTGGCGGAAAGACCTGGCGATATGGTGCACTACCATTCTTACTGCACGTAAGAGCACGACTGTCTCTTGCCGAGCAGGGATTTATTGTTCGTTTAAACTAATTGGTGGAAGCTCAGGACGGTGAAACAAAATGACCATAGAAATTAGTAATTTCGCTTGGACAAACCTACCGTTGACATGTACTCATTAACAAAGAGTCTAAACATTCAAAACTAATTAACGTCTTGTAGGTCAATCATTACTTAACGCAATCAAAATACTTTTTCCTATATATGTTGGAGATTATCTTCCTGAGAGGTAAATGCTGTGTATGAAAGTGATTGTGGACAAGACACAGAAATTGATAATTCATCATTTACCGATTTTTTTCATAAAACGTAATAAATAGTCTTATAAATATAATTTAAGTGGCTTCATTTAGATTCATGTCACTTTAATTCTGAGAAAAAAAATCGTTGCATTATCTGTAAAGCAGCACTGCGATTTCAGCCTAGACGCGTAAATTTTTCGCCTGAGAAATTCACTCAAATATGAATTTAGGGCAAATACTTTTTGTCTTCTTTTCAAAAGTTTTATTGAATTCCGTGTGAACTATTGAAAAGAAACGATCATACAATTGATCTATATTAATATCATCAAGGCCCATAACGCTTAACTTGTTCTGTAGCAAAATATTATACCTATTTAATCTGCTAGAAGTTATAGGTCTAAATTTAATTTGAACTTTTTGCGATGGGGGTGTATTACACCTGAAGGTTACAGTTTGTCCGCTATGGTCAGAGGGTAGACAATTTACTATTGCTTTATCTAAGTAATCACAATCGCAGAAAATATTATCTATACAAGTAGCAGAAGATGGAGTGACTCTAGTAGGTTCTGTAAAAGTGTTGGTCAAGTCAAATGACTTAAAAAGATTTAATAAGCGACTGCTATTTGCACATTCTTCTAAAATATTGATATTAAAATCACCACAAATAATTGTAGATTTATTACTGACTGCAAGTTTTGCCATCACATCTTCCATTATTGATTCAAATAAAGAAAAGTTTTGATAGTTTGGGGGTCTGTACACACACACAATTACATGCTTATCTAGCTCAACACAGGACAGTTCAACGCAATGTTCAACCGAGAGACCTACTATGTCATTACGTTGCTTATATTTAAAACAATTTCTTATTAATATTAGGGAACCTCCACGAAGCATACTTTTACGGTTAAAGCAGCTACCCACCACATAGTTCTCATAATTGATAAGCATTTGGTAATCCTTAAGCCAATGTTCAGTAAAACAAATAATGTCAAACTTACTATTTTCTAAAAACGTAATGACATAGTAGGTCTATGTCATTACGTTGCTTATATTTAAAACAATTTCTTATTAATATTAGGGAACCTCCACGAAGCATACTTTTACGGTTAAAGCAGCTACCCACCATATAGTTCTCATAATTGATAAGCATTTGGTAATCCTTAAGCCAATGTTCAGTAAAACAAATAATGTCAAACTTACTATTTTCTAAAAACAATTCAATTTCTAATAATTTGGAAGAAATGCCTTGGATATTTTGGTTGAATAATTTCAAAGTGTTCTGCTGAGGCCCTTTTTTACTAACTAATTGAGTGCAAGAAAATACGTTGGTAGGATTAACAATATTGTTAATCGTACCTCCTGTTGTTTCATTTCCTAGTTTAAATTAATTTTTGGAGTGAGGCTGGAGACACCCGTACCATCCTCAGACAACAAGACCCTATCACTAATACTAATATACCCTAATTGAGAATTCTCTACGGTGACACATGGATCCTCCTCAGTACAATGTTTGTAAACATTTATAGCACTAGTGCTATATTCACTTAAAGTCACCTGTATATTAGTATTACTACTAATAGTCGCAGTGTTAATCATAGAACTAAACTTAGACATACTATTTATATCTGTGTGAATATTATAAGCTAATAGCCGAGCTATTTTGTGTCTACATCTAATAGGTAGATACACCTTACCCCGTGTCGACTTCAGTTTACCAACAATAGTGTTGATATCCAGATATATAAGTCTGTCACTATAGTGACCTACTAAAAAATGTACATGGTAATTTAACATATGTATATAATTGTTTTTTCTATTACCCAAATTTTCAAAAAATGGAAAACCACACAGTATTATTTTGTTACAATTTAACTTCAACAACTCTGAAACACAGTCAGTGATGTCTTCCTTTTTAATCTTAGAACTATTACCAACACATATAGTAATGGTGGTACTAGGATCACAAACAGTCTCTGTTACTGATGCCATAATCTGTTTGTAAGTTGATCCTGGCATGCAATAATTTTGGGTACAATAACTCAGGTTATTACTGATTAATTTCCCTAACCCTCTACCTATACTATCAGAGAACATAACTGAAAGATTAGAACCAAGACTATTAGGTGAGACCAAATTACCTAAGTCAGGTATTGTATCTTGGGTGGAAATACAGTCCTGAGTACTCACAGCTAGGGACGGGTCCTCCGTTGCCTCAAGCTGGAGGGCATCATTGCTGGATTCCCTCTGACAAGTACACTGAGTGTTGCTGAGAGTCAGCGAGTCCACTTTGTCTACCAATGCATTTGTAGCAAGAATAGGCTCTTTAATTTGATTTTCCGAGCATTCATATTTATTACATAAAGATTTTAGTGACTTATTAAGAGCCTGTATTTCTGATTGTAAGCGCTGAGTGTCAATTTCATAAATATTTATACTATCTTCCAATTTAATCTGATAGTTATTTAATTTATTAACTAGAGAAACACGTTCCTTCCTTAATTGAATATTTTTGGAAAGGTGTTTTTGTTGTTTCTTGTATTTATTACATTTTTTAATTATTCTATTTAATCGTGCATATTTCTTAATTTTATTTTTACTAATTTTGTGGCTGTAGTTATGCTTTAGTAAGGAGTCCTCTGTTAGGTCTATTGTTATAATGGAATGAGGGTTGCAATTTGTATTAACTAATTCATTATACAAATGTTCAGTTTCCATAGCCTGAGTATGATCCTTTTTCTTTTTCAAATTTAAAAGTTTAACATTTGCATGGACTAATTCAGCCTCTAGGTCCCTAATTTTACATAAAGCCTCCTCATACAAGTTGCTACCAGAGTTGAACCCATCCGTGACCGCCCTTAGTTGATCCCGTTCATTGACAACATTCAAGAATTCCTGATGAAGGTCTACTAGCTCCCGTTTTAAGCTCGAGTTTTTGCTATTTACGTTAATGACCTCCTCCTCACTGTCCTCTCTCTCTTGCAACAGCTGCTGGCATTGGAGTTTAGAGTCCTGAAGTTCTTGGAGGGCCGTTCTCAATTTTAGCTCCATATCTTGAGCAGTAGCCTCACGGGTCATCACAGGCATGGTTTCCGGATTGGTTACTGAAAATTGTAAATAAAGAAACGGTGAGAACTAATAGGATAGACCAATGGAGAGAATTTAGAGATAAAAAAGGGGAAAAACAGGGAAAAAGTTTGTGTTACTCAAAGAAATGAAGTAGGCTGCTATATTAGCTTGACAATAATTATATTAGCTTACTGAATAATTAATTTTATTGTTTCAATGAGAATTTTACTTTCTTAAGATTTTACTTTTTCATGTGGGTAGATTGCCTGGACTAAAAACTTATGATTATTACAATATTACTTCAAGACGTTAATGAAATAACTATCACGAACATCTACAACATATTTAACTAATATTGAAAAGATTGATAGCAAGTTTATATCGTTAAAGTTTTACTTTTTACGAAATGACAATTGTCAACAATGCAATCTAGAACCTTAGAAGGAAATTAGCAAAAAAACAAAAACTATACTAGAATTGGCGTGGACGTGTTGTAAAGTTACGATTATGGGACGATTGTGTGCTATTCTAAATATAAAAGTAAACAAATACTCCCCGTATCAATCCGTAGTCCGAACATCAGCTGTTGGTTTTAGGTTACCGGTAACGTCGTTTCGTCGCCGTACAACCGAATCCTTTATTAATTAACAGGAAAATATGTTTCCTGGGTATTTACACATTTAAAATACGAAATTATATATGATTACACCTTAATTTAACTTAATTACTATTTAATTTTAATTTTAAAATACGGAACAAAATTTTGACATGTCACTCGGGCAGTGTTGCCACTTTCTTTCTCTTATAGTTATTTATTCATTAAAATGTTTATTAATGTAAGTACTAGTTATGTAGAAAATGATTTATGTTGTACACCGCCCGATATAAGATGTGAAGCCCTTAACGTTATGGAAAGTTTACTAGCTGAAAACTCCCAAGGACAAATATCTATTATCTACTAAATATTTTTTTATTTAGTGTTATTTTCTTCACAAGTGTGTTGAAAAACGTCGTATGATACACGTGTGTATTGACGATTACCGTCCTTGGCTCTCTTAAGATCCTCGCCTGACGGCTCGGGTCTCAATAGCGCCTCAGCGGTAATCACCAACATTACACACTTGTACCATAATGTACTAATAATATAGAGCTAATCACTCTTGCAATTGTTTATTCACTTCACAAATCACAACACAATAATAAGAAATATTGGTATAGTTTATTATTTCTTTGTCATTTTGCTTGATAGACTGATTAAAACGTGTTACAAACGTTTATTCGTTTTTTTTAGAATAAAAACTAAAAAATATCCGTATTATCCGGATAATCCGGATAGTCAAATATTGATATCCGTATTATCCGGATAGTAAAAATGAACGGATATTGCAAGCCCTCCAACTCAATGTAACGCACTTTAAACATTGTGCTGATGCATGGATTGAATAGTACGGGGGTCGTGTTGGTGTTTAAAGTAAAAATCTTACATTAAAAAAACTTTTTTGCAAAAAAAAGTATAACCGGCTTCAAAAATCAAAAAAGTGAAAAATAACTTAGCTTCAGAAGTCGGTGACCTTTGTTTGATTCATTTAGTTTTTTTTGTCACTGACTTCTGAAGCTAAAGTTATTTTTCACTTTTTTGTTTTTTGAAGTTGGTTATATATTTAAAAAGTTTTTTTATTTTTCCATTTTTTGTTGTAATATCCTATAAAAATATTTGCTATGCATTTATTTTACATTGATAACAATACATGTCATGGTAATAATCTTATCCCCAATAAATGGAACTTAACATACCTAAACTATCGAAATTTGGGTGTATTGTACACATCTGCGTACCCCTCAGAGCATACAGGCGTGATGTTACGTTATGATGTTGTATAAACAATAAACACCCATCTCCAACTTCACCAAATTTAAATGCGACCATTTCAGAAGTATACTCTTTCAAATAAAAAAAGAATTTTGAGATTCGCTCCACAAATGGAGGAGAAATCGGTGAACATACATGAAACAGTTAGTCAGTGTGTGTTTATTAGTTGTAGGTACTGTTAATTTAACCATTTTTATTTGTGTTTTGTCCTGTCCGGGCTAATAAATGCTTTTTCTTTCTTTCTTTCTTTCTTTTTCTAAATTATACCACACGACTGAAGTAAAAATCTTCATAAAATGAAAACTAATGGCCCAAACTACGTTAAATTTTTATGGGACCAAATGACAACTATTCTGCATCAAATTAAAAAAGAATCACGTAAATCGGATCATAAATGTCAGCGTAATCGGTGTACATACAAAAAAAAAATACCAATCGAATTGAGAACCTCCTCCTTTTGGAAGTCGGTTAAAAACTTGTATTTAAAAAAAAAAACTTGTCAATAAGTTGGAACTTTGACCCCCAATATCTCCGTAACTATAAGGTTCCCAGGTATGGTGTAGAACAAAATATATCGCAATGACGAGGAGAACAAGACAGTGCCTTTCGGCTTCGTTAAGAGGTGTTTTACACACTGTATACTTCCATAATATATGAAACCTGCAAGTAGCCTCGCGCCTCTACAGGCCGTCAACCACGGCTTCGGTAACCACCAAGATAACCAAAGTACAGTCCCCTCCTATAGTTATTTCTAAACCCTGCTTACCCAGTTATGTAGCGCGTGACGATAGCTAACTATTTACCGTCAATAAATAGCAATAGACTTGAAACTCTGCCAACTACCAGATTGATTACCAATGACAGGATATTAGTAGCATACATCGCTTTTGAGGCGGGTTTGCTTGTTACATTACAACATAATTAAAAATCGGCCAAGTGAGAGTCGGACTCGCGCATGAAGGGTTCCGCACTAGCGTATTTTTTTAAATTACTATTTGTTGTTGTTGTTGGAGCTCGTGGCTAAATAATAACAGCCGCTCTGGTCGATCGTTAGGTTAAACCGTGCTTGCCTAGGTTGGCCTGTGGATGGGTGACCACCCATTACATACATACCGAGTTTCCTCCGTGCCTCGGAAAGCACGTTAAGTCGTTGGTCCCGGCTGTCATTTGTAGATCTTTGACAGTCGTTAGGTAGTCAGAGGCCCAAAAAGTCTGACAACCAGGCTTACCAAGTGGTATCGTATTACCCGGTACTAACTGGGTTGTGGAGGTCAGCTAGGCAGTCGCTCCATGTAAAATACTGGTATTCAGCTGCATCTGGTAAAACTGGAAGCCAACCCCAACATAGTTGTGAAAAGGCTAGGCAGATGATGATGATTATTTGTTGCTATAGCGGCAACAGAAATAAAAATAAATAAATTAATTATTTTATTTTCAGACTACAGTCTATAGCTTTGTTAGTATTTTAGTGTTAGTAACAATTGGTGCTTAAAATACATCATTTGTGAAAATTTCAACTGTCTAGCTATCACGGTTCATGAGATAGAGCACGGTGACAGACAGACAGACAAAAAGTGGAGTCTTAGTACTAGGGTCCTGTTTTTACCCTTTGGGTACGGAAACCTAAATATGTAGATCAGTACTTAGTATTCTCAGTCCCTCCAAATACTTTCTAGAAGATATCGCTACCAACGATAAGACCAAGAATACCTCCATCATACTGTGAGGGGCGAAGATATGAAGAACAGAGCTCAAAGTTCCTCAAAGGGAGTATAGGGAATATAAAAGGGAGGGTCCTCTGACCAGTTGGGTGTTCTGTCTAGTGGGCTACTGCCCGACAGTAACTTTTGACAGGTTTTTGGTGTGAAACATCTATAGGCGCGGGTAAAACCAAAAAATGGCGTGAAAAAAAAACAATTAAGTTGTCAACCCGGCCCGAACATTACCGACCTGTTGAAGCAGCATAAGATCTACATATTCGCCACGGTTTACAACAAGCCAGCTGGTCTTGGGGCACAGCGCTGGGTTCCAATCTCGTGACTTCGAGTTCGATCCCAGCATAAGGATTTTCTTTTTGTGAATCGAGTCATTTTGTTTTTATTTTCTTTTAAGTGTTTGTTTTTTCTATTGACTTTTTTTTACTTGTAAAATAATTTCGATGTTTCACATCTGTCAAGCGTTTCGTGATGGCTCACTTTTTCTATATAGTCATAAGTCCCAGATAACTTTAGGGTAGCCACCCATCCACGGATGACCTTAGACAAGGGCGACTTAAGCTACGGGAGGCTGTTAATATTTAGCCGCTGTGGACTCCACTTACTGATGCAGCTAAAAGGTCATCATAGTGTGCAGTGTGTTTTCCATTCAATTTTGCCTGAATGATCAAATGCTTTCAGTACAGACGGCAAGACAAAGCCGTTGTATGTATTGACATCTCATGTCATTAATATTATGAGTGTGACACACAGGCGTGCAGTATGGCCAACACTTTACGTTTGTTAGAATGTTTTTTTTATATACTACTAGCGGACGTCACGCGGTTTCACCCGCGTAGTACCCGTTCCCGTGGGAGTACGGGGATAAAATATAGCCTATGTTACATAGGGTGAATGTAGCTTTCTAGTGGTGAAAGAATTTCTGAAATCGGCGCAGTAGTTTTTGAGTTTATCCATTACAAACATACACACACACAAAAATACAAATCTTTCCTCTTCGTAATATTAGTGTAGATTTTTCGCTAGATTTTTCATTTAAAAGCTATAAACTCACCCCCTAATGCATGGGGCTTTTTGTACTTACTGAAATTGAAGTGTAAGAAAGAATACAGCTCTGCTAATCCTGACTATGATTTTGACGTCCCTCGAGCCGGATTTGAATAAATTACTTTATAAACTTATGTTGTCACTTACGGGATATCTTCCGTGATCGGTAATAGTTTTGAGCTCCCGTAAGTGACAATATAAGTTTAGTTTTAAACCGTGAAAGCTTAAAACAGTGAATTACTTTATAGTTTTGTCGTCTGTTCAAGTTCGTCATCCCATTAAGTAGTATGTCAGATGTTTGGCGTTTCATTTAAGAATAGAATCCCATCAATCTTGTCCAATTGAATTTAGGACGTATTTAGTTCACAATACTGTGTTATTTTGTTTGTCTGTCTGTCTGGAATTTTAATTTCAGATTAACTATTCCTTGATTATACCAAAGCTCAAAAAATATTTTTACCATAAATTATAATTCGATATTGCATGTGATGGTGATGCGGAGGAATGAAGAAAATGTCGTGAGGAAAGTTTTGAGTATGGGTTATGGGAGTTGGTAAAAAAAAAAAAAACTTTTCAAAAAGTTGGAACTTTGACCCCCAATATCTCCGTAACTAGAAGGTTCCCAGGTATGGTGTAGAACAAAAAATGATCGCAATGACGAGGAGAACAAGTGCCTTTCGGCTTCGTTAAGAGGTGTTTTACACTCTATAACTCACTGTCCATAAATATTAATTTATCCGTCAGCACGTCTGTCTGTCTGTCACTTCTAAATGAACTACTTAATACATTGCAGACAAAAATAAATCGTTAGAAGTGAGTGAGCGATATTGATCGTTATTTATTTTAGTAAATATGTATGTGCAAATCCATGAGACATATTTTTGTCCAGCTAGGAGGAGCATCTTTTATGAATGTGTACTATAGTTGGTGCCAGTTAAAATGCGAATAGCGGTCATTGACCCAACACTACACACAAAATTAAGCCTGTTCAAGTCTTGAATCGTCATCTATCGTGATCTTCAACATTTTTTGTAATGAAAAACGAAACAAGGTTTATTTGTTTTGGTTCGTACGAAGAGATATTAGAGAAAGAGCAAAGACCGCTATTCTAATCTTAACTGGCACCATCACTGATTTAATAAAGAAGGAGATATGCCCGCAAGACGAAAATGTATCGGAACCCTGTGTTTTCACTTTGCCCCTGCCACACGGCAGCTACTACACACGCAGTTCAGTAAAAGTAATAGATACGCAGTCGCGCACACACCCGCATGTCTTAAAACTGAACGTACTACACAATCAATTATAAACCTTATGACATCAAACACAGCGTGTATTTACCATGCACCGTACAACTTACCCACACAAAAACATCACTCGCTTGCGTTGTGTTGTGCAAAAACATAAGTACGCTAGTGATTGACTAAATAGGAAAGTTATCGAATCTTTCATTTATTATTGTGTACATTTTTTTTGGGGTCCTGAAAATAATTAAATAAAAATAATGTCCAGATATAATATTATAATAAAAATAAACAACATGTACTTAGCTAAAAAAAATATTATGAAGTAAATTAAAACAATAAAATATCTGGTTACGTTGGTTTAGGCTGTCATGGCCTATTGAAACAGTAGTTATTAGCACGAGGATAAGGCATAATATACGATAATTCAAAGATTACACTCCACCGATTAAACCTGAAATTTAATTAACTTACTTTACGAAAGTTGGTTACGCATTTCTCTACTATGCTGTAAAATAATCAAAATACATAAAAAAAAACATTATTTGACATCAATCTTCCAAATGGGTTAAAACGGTTGACAAATTGAAAAATAAAACTAAAATAGTAATATTTAATTTGTCAATCGACATTGTCGATAGCCTACATTATTGGATCTGCACAAGCACATCATTAACTCGTCGCAAGAACCAGCGGCCGTACTACGTGATTCATCCGCTTAATGAAATATCGTTTTGTGATTTTTTGCTTGTTCAGTCACTTAGCGACAAACTTAGGTAGTAGTTAAGGAGTAATGTATTTATTGCAAAAATAGTACAGTCGCTGTGATATTTGAAAACAAACATAACATAGTAAAAGCAACAAATATTTTACGATTTGTTGTTTTTCACGATTTTAAAGACAAATATAGTAAAATACTTGTACTTACACATGATAAGTAATTCCGTGATCAACAAAGTTTAGGTTTATGCTTTAGCTTTTACAAAAACCCCTGAACAACACGGAATTGCTCTAATTTGTCACGATCGCGGTCGAAAGTACACTAGTTCGCGGAGACGGCCATTTGCCTATGACATGGCCGACTGGACATGTCGCGCGGACACCGACACGCCCCCTTACCACTTCTCCTGTTTTTTACATTTCTATGGGCACCAACTATACCGCTGTGCCTACTGCTGGCCAAAGGTCACTCCTATAGCTTTCCATTCCTCTTTGAAATATCTCCTTACACAATAATCTTAATAGGGTAGATGACAAAAAATATCTAATTAGTCCATCAGATAGATTTCCAAAAAATATTGGGCACATATTTTTTCTTTTTTCACGTAAACAAAAAATAAAGACGATACAGTGCGTCGAAAACTCGTGTGACGTCACATTTGAGTACATTTTTTACTCAAATGTGACGTCACAAGCCCCCACTCATGATCTTCTACACGTTTTATCTTCGTATTTTTTTATTAGTTTGATAATACAAAAAGCACGTATTCAATTATCTACTACTATTTCAGCCGAAAGACATCCACTGCTGGACATGGGCCTCTCCCGAAGGGGGGTTTTTACCATAATCGCCACGCTTGGCAGGCGGGTTGGCGATCGCAGTACGGTTGTTACAAAAGCACAGAGAACGCTGCTGCCCATTCTCTGGTAAGTCCCTTAGTCGCCTCTTACGACACCCATGGGAAGATATGGGATGGTGCTATTCCTTACGTCCGACACCATACAGGAGTGAATTTCTCAGACGAAAAATTTACGCGTCTAGGCTGAAATCGCAGTGATGCTTTACAGATAATGCAACGATTTTTTTTCTCAGAATTAAAGTGACATGAATCTAAATGAAGCCACTTAAATTATATTTATAAGACTATTACTTTTTACGAAAAAAATCGGTAAATGATGAATTATCAATTTCTGTGTCTTGTCCACAATCACTTTCATACACAGCATTTACCTCTCAGGAAGATAATCTCCAACATAATATAGGAAAAAGTATTTTGATAGCGTTAAGTAATGATTGACCTACAAGACGTTAATTAGTTTTGAATGTTTAGACTCATAGTTAATGAGTACATGTCAACGGTAGGTTTGTCCAAGCGCAATTACTAATTTCTATGGTCATTTTGTTTCACCGTCCTGAGCTTCCACCAATGAGGTTAAGCGAACAATGAATCCCTGCTCGGCAAGAGACAGTCATGCTCTTACGTGCAATAAGAATGGTATTGCATCATATCGCCAGGTCTTTCCGCCAAAAATGTAAGTACGTGATTTCAGTTTACTCGGAACGAAATTTTGCAATTTCGGTGTTTAGGTTTTAAAAGGATTTTTGCAAGAAATAAAGGTATCACTTTTATGCATGCTAAGTAGCCTTTGGTACACATTTAATATTATATAAAATAATAGTCATAGCCTTGATAGATTCTTGTGAAAAAAATAAAATAGTCACGTTTCCAATTTCTATGGGGCAATTTCTGTGGTTTCCGTGGCATCTCGTGGCCCACGGAAATTACACGACTCCACAGAAATTGTACCAATCAATTATTGTATTAATGTTAATGAAGATTTTTGAAAAGAATCAATATTTGTTATGCCGAAATTACTTTGACAGAAGTAGGTCCTTAGCCCCCGACATTAAAATAAAATTGTGTTACTATTTCTTGAAAATGTCATTCAATTGGATTAACTGAACTTTGAGGGTTGCATCCTCCAGGAGCTCCTCCTGGAAGCCTCGATCGTGCAGGCCTGGGTGACATCACCGGTCAGACCTGCCGACGTTGACAATGAGGCAGGGTGGTTCCAGGAGGCCATGTCCGATATCTGCGACGTGAACAGATGTCGAGTCCCCAGCATCTCCTCGTGGGCCAGGGATCTGGCCCGCGAGGAGACCCTCGGGACTCTCGACAGAGATCCGTGGGGGCGTCTTAACAAGATGGTGCGGGATAAACTCCGCACCCCCTACTGACGCAGAGTCTCCGGCCTAAGCTCGTGGAGGACATTGTGAGTACTCTGTTACCTTCGCGAGGGGAACATCCTCCCCATCTATGGCTCCGCCGCCTGCAATGCTGAAGGCGGACCAACAGGACGACGACGAAAACGCTTCGGAATTGACTGGGGTAGACCTGAGAGTGGCGGTACGTAGGCTCAGTGTCAAAAATACCGCCCCGGGACCCGATGGCTTGCCTGGCAAAGCCTGGGTCCTGGCCTCGGAGGCTCTCGGGAACCGACTAGAGGGGCTCCCAAGCACATGCTTGGAGAGAGGCCAGTTCCCGCTTCGTTGGAAGACGGGAAAGCTGGTCCTCATTCGGAAGCCGGGGCGCCCTGCGGAATCTCCGTCCGCTTACCGGCCCGTGGTGCTGCTCGGTGAGGTAGGAAAGCTCTTTGAAAGAGTAATTGCAAACCGCCTCGCCGAGCACCTTGTGGGGTCGAGGCCGGATCTTGCGGAACACCAGTTTGGTTTCCGCAAGGGGTGCTCTACGGTGGACGCCATCATGCGCGTGAGAGCCCTCGCGACAAGGTATGCGGTTTCCCGCGGTGGGGTTGTCTTGGTGGTGTCTCTCGACATTGCCAATGCCTTCAACACCATGCCCTGGAGCTGCATTAGGGAGGCACTCCGGTATCACCAGGTGCCGACCTACCTTCGTCGTGTGGTCGAGTCGACTTTGAAGTACCTAGGACTCGTCTTCGACAGCCGGTGGAGCTTCGTGGAGCACTTCCGACGTTTGGCCCCCAAACTGGAATGGACCGGGGGGGGGGGGGGGGCAATCGCCTCCTGCCGGTGACTCTACGTGGGAGTCGTGCGGTCCATGCGCATGAAGTCGTGGCCGGGGGCCACGTGGTGGGCCTGTGGACGGTGGGCTATGGGCTAGCTCGCCGTCTGTCCGTCTCATGACGACGGTCCGTGTCGATGGTGCGTTCGTGTTCCACGCGCGCCTCAAAGAGAATCAGCAATAGGAAGGGGTCCGCAAGGACCGATGCCTGCCGGGGTTGCGGGACTGTTCGAAAGAGATACCGTGGCCCTGGAACACAATGGGCGATGAAGGAACATGAATGGGTTTTAGTCAGTAAAAGTCTGAAAGTTCCTCCTGCTTCGCCCAGAGCGGGAGAAAACATAATCAGTTCCTTGATTGCTAATTTTGTAAGACTGATTTATCCAATAGTACACCACGTTGTATTTTTAGAAAAGCTTATTAAAATGATGAAATCGTTTATTTGTGATACATGGGATTGATCAGCGTCCGGGTACCCTACATACCCAGGAGGTGCGTACCCCCAACCGCGTCCGGGGACCTTAAGTTCCCATTAACATTTATAAAATACCCCGTCAATTAATCATTTAATAATCGACTAAACGTGCTTTATTCGTGAATAGGCTGATTTACTTCCCATCTCTACAATATTCCTCAACTCCATACCAAAAACCATAGATATAATCCGTCAACAAGTGTCACAATGAAGTAACAAACTTACGTCAACGGAGCGCGCCATTTTTTGCGTCATCGTTTTAGCGTTAGTGTCACACTTCAAGTAATTACGAGTTACGTATTTGTTATTGGAATGCAGTGTTATACCTTAAAATGTTCGTGAGAAGTTGTATTATCGTATTACGAGAACACAAAATAGGTTCCGAATCGCAAAATTGCAGTATTTCGCCTGTGAAAATGCAGTAGTTTTATGTACCTACAGTGATTGCGTAGTGTGAAGAAATACGTGATTTAGTGATTAAAACGTGTGTGAAATGGGAAAACTAGTGTTTAATTAGTGAGATGATTAGATTGTTCAACTATTTAAACCAGAAAACAAGTGTTTTGTGTTTTGTATGAGGACCATTTCACCAGGCCAGAGTCAGTCCGCGGATGTAAACAAACAGTGAGTACCTAGTTTCTAATTATTTGTTTTTTATGTTTGTGATAAGGTATTTACACGTTTATGGTCTTGATGGAAAGGAAATATAGTCTAGTTTATATTAATATAAAAAAAAATAGTAAAAAAGTTAATAGTTTTTCCACAAATTAATAATTTATTAGCGAAATGTACGTTTTTATCGCTGTTTTTCAAGTTCTACATTATTTTTAGGGTATCAAATTATAAATATTTATCTTTATTTTTGGTTAGATAGGTTCCATATCTATTCAGCTATTCATTGTAGAGTTTATATAGCTATATCTCTTGTAGTTTGCGATCGTCAAGTGTTTTTATAGAATTGCGAATTTTTGCGAATAATTCGCAAACCAACGACCAGTGGTCCACATTAGCCCTGGATAGAGAAAACTGGAAGTCATGGGGAGAGGCCTTGCCCAGCAGTGGGATGACGCAGGCTAACAGTATCAGTATCAGTAATTCGCAAATCGTTAGCGCGGTCAACGCGGTTAGTTGCAAAAAATATACGCTTTTGGCGCTATCGACGCTGGAAAGTGGAGATGTTCATTACATAATTACAACGATAATATATTTATATTAACGACGATATTCGTATTATATCAGTTTTTTCATTAAACCTTATCTTTCTTTACATATTATTAAAAAACAATGTATATATATAATAATTGGCAATTTCGGTGCAAACGCAGAATTTCTGTGTCACCAATACAATTTCGGTGGCAATAATAAAATTTCTGTGGCTCGCCAATTTCGGTGGCCCAAATAACTCTCTAAGTAATTTAATTATAATATCCCCTTTCAGAAAATGTATAAATAATGTGGATATGTTGCGCTTTGTTATTAAAGTTTTTCAAAAAACCTGAAAATGAAAATGTCCATGGAAATTAGGTAAAAAATCGAGTTGTTGAAATTGACTCACAGAACGTATTCAATATTTTTTGATAATCTAACTGACGGACTAAACAGAATCATATTTTTTTAGTCAGTCATCATCCCTAATCGTCTATCAAACTTTTATAAAATTCAGGTACGGTTTACGTAGTCGTGGGACTCGTGGGTACGATTTCTGTTTATATACGTTTTTCCATCAGGAATTTCTCAGTAACAGCCTCAGATTTTGTGCCCGGTTGATGGTAATAGGCTTGCCACTATTATATGAGACTTAAAACATAACTAACGAATTGTGGGTGTACTATTAGCTACACCTCTGCCGTATCCTCAGGGTATTACAGGCTTGATGTTATATTATGTTTTCAATACACTTCCTCGAAAACTGGTCCATAACGCACTACGATTAGGTACAACATGCAACGTATTTCACACGCGTGCGATTTTTTCCACTTTCCAATGAAAATTGCCACAGATAATTATACTTAAACTTAGTCCAAATTGGTTGAATGCCTATGTCTGAGATGAATGTTTTTTTTTTAAATTTCGGCAAAGCACTACGCGTCTAAAAGGCATAAATATTTTTTGAATATTCAAATTGTGTTTATAAATAGAATATCATAGATAAATATGATTATTAAAAACTAATAGTTACTTTTATACACAAATTAACATTTATTTGTGTTCTGAATTCAAAAATATAAAATAAATCAATTTTATATATTAGGCTGTTTAACGGCTTCATACCTTTGCCTCTCCTTCAACCTGGCGAAACCAAAGCGCGAAAAAAAAGAAAATTAAAATCATAGTTTTATAGTTCGTGACAAAAATATTTTTCGTTATTTTATTTTATTTCTTCAAAAGTGTATTGAAAAACGTCGTTTGATACACGTGGACATTTGTTATTGCAATTCTCGGCTCGTAAACACCCTCGCCTACGGCTCGGGTGTTATAATTCCGCCTCGAATACAATAACAAACTTTCTCCACTTGTATCAAAATGTACTATTTCCTCGACCTTATTTATCTTTGTCCACATCTACACTAATCTGTACTAATATTTTAAAGAGGAAATATTTGATATTTTGTTTGTTTGTGTGTTTGTTTCGATTTAACTCTAAAAGTACTCAACCGATTTTAAAAATTCTTTCACTATTAAAAAGCCACGTCTTTACTGAGTAACATAAGCTATATTTTATCCCCGTACTCCTGACTCCTCGGAACTACGCGGGTAAAACCGCGTGACGTCCGCTAGTAATATTATAAAGAGGAAATATTTGTATTTTTGTATATAACGAATAAACTTAAAAACTACTGGACCGATTTCAAGAATTCTTTCAACGTTAGAAAGCGACATCTTTACTGAGTAACATCTACTATATAAAAATAAGTCGGGTTTTCCTTCCTGACGCTATAACTCCAGAACGCACGAACCGATTTCCACGGTTTTGCATTCGTTGGAAAGGTCTCGGGCTCCGTGAGGTTTATAGCAATAGGTAGGTAGTAGGTGGGTAGGTAGCTCATGTGACGCAGACGAAGTTGCGCGGGTCAGCTAGTAGACTATTAATTATAATGAAATCACGCAAATTAGCCGAGATATCACAATTTTCGCGGACGAAGTAGCGGGCGAAGTGCTAGTCTTGTATAAAAAGACACCACAATAACATGAAAAACCCCTTTTAAAAAAAATTACCTCCACCCGAACTCGAACCTGAACCACGGCATCACATAAACTCCTCTAAACACACCACCATTAGGACTGGACCTTCCCATAACAGTAAACTTACTCACCCGAGCATCGAACCTGGGGCCCGCTATTAAGCCGTTGCTTCTAATTAACTTTGGCTTAAGGGGAATGTCGTTGGGGACTGGCTTATATAAAATTGTATTATTTTAAAATTTTTACATTAGAGCTCTTGCATCAAAAACTTAAGTGGCAGTGGGCACGGCACATTGCTTGCAGAACGGATGAACGATGAGGCCGAAAAGTTCTGGAGTGGCGACCGCGAACCGGAAGACGTTGCGTTGGAAGGCCTCCCTCTAGGTGGACCGATGACCTGGTGAAGGTTGCGGGGATCCGCTGGATGCGAGTCACACGGGACCGGTCAATGTGGCGACACTCTTGGGGGAGGCCTATGTCCAGCAGTGGACGTCTTTCGGTTGAAATGATGATGATTTAAAAAAATGTCAAATTATTACTAATATATTGCTTCTCTTCTTGCATCGGATTTTGTTAACAATTTCAAGGGTTTTAATTATTTTGTAGGGATCCCTATTTTTTTTTGTAAATAAATTAGCCTGAGTTAAGTATAATATCAGCAATCTGACAGTCGTAATCGGTCCAACCGTTTCGGAGATTAACCGGAACAAACACACTGACAGAAACACGAAAAATAAAAGATTTTGTTGTGCTATAGTACCGTAAATACTTTCATATGCATTCAGCAAAAAGCTGTTATTTTAAAGTACGAACAGACACTTCAATTATATTTATTTGTATATGGATTAGGTAGTACCCCGATCATTTATTACAATAATTATGTAAATGTCATGTGAACAGTTTTATTTTTATGGCATGCCGAAAATCGTTTCCTATGTTATGATGAAATGCAACTGCATTTTTCTTTCTTTTAGATTTCTTATAGATTTTGCATGAAGCAGGCACGAAAGACATCCCCTTAACTAACACATTAAATTGTAATCTGCGAGTAATTTGAGCTACCCCGTAATCCCGGAGATTTCGCGAATTTCCCTAGCGTTTTATATTTATGGTTTTTGGTAGAATTAGTAAGAAGTTAAAAATATTAGTTTAGTAAAAAAGGTCTCATGACTCAGTAGTTAAGGGTTCGTCTCTTGTACTCGAGATTGTAAGTTCAGATTTGGACAATTACTACCAACGTGATTTTTATTTTATATGACGTCCCGCGGTTTCACTCGCGTAGTTCCCGTTCCCGTGGAAGTACGGGAATAAAATATAACTTATAGCACTCACGAATAATGTAGCTTTCTACCAGTGAAACAATTTTTAAAATTGGTTCATTACTTCCGGAGATTACCCCCTACATACAAACTTACAAACAAATGTTACCTCTTTATAATATTAGTATAGATAGTATAGACTAGCTTATACCCGCGGCTTCGCACGCGTGGAGTTCGATAATTGTCCCACACCGGGATAAAAAGTGTTTCAAGTTTTAATCCAGGATATAAACTATCTTTGTGGCAAATTTCATCCCAAACCGTCCAGTAGTTTTTGCGTGGCAGATACATCCATCTTTTCATACTCACAAACTTTCCTCTTTAGAAACTTCATTAAATAATAGTAGTAGGATCAATGAGGATGTATAGATACTTTCTAAATTTATCAGGGAAACGTTAGGTCAAAACCAGGATTAATAAATTAACATTATTAAGTCTAAAATCACAATGATAACATTTGTTGCGTCTCTTATGATCTCGAGTAGACAACTTTAAGCAGTTGGTCCCGGCTGTCATTTGTAGATCTTTGACAGCCGTTAGTTAGTGGCCCAAAAAGTCTGAAAACCAGTCTTATCAAGGGATACCCAGTACTAACTGGGTTGTGGAGGTCAGATAGGCGGTCGCTCCATGTAAAATACTAGTATTCAGCTGCATCCGGTTAGACTGGAAGCCGACCTCAACATAGTTGGGAAAAGGCTTGGCAGATTATGATGATTATTATGTCGAGTAGACAATTTGTTTCAAAATTCTTCAGACTGCGGTAAGAAAGTGTGTTGGGATGCAAAGAGGCATAAACAATTGACAATCGTTTAAGTATTTCATAGTTTACTAAAGACTTTCAACAGTATTAACAATAACTAAGTAGTTTTCAGTAGATCGAATATAAGGTCCCATTAAAATAGATGGACAAACTTTTAAGAATCATTCAGACTGCCAAAATAAGGACAAATGGTAAAAAAAAAGTATTAAGAAAAACGAATTAGACACTTACGAGAAAAATGAATCAGCTTACGAAAAGATACTAAAAATGTCGGTTACCCAATGCATAAACACATCTATGTCTTTGTTGTCTCAGTGTTTTTTTTTGCTTGGACATCTTTGGTTAGACGTACTGCCCTGTGTTAAAATTTTTCCATCTATTTTAATGGGACCTTATATTTTTGATACCGACCAGTCTTACCAAGGGGTATCGTATAATACCCAGTGGTAACTGGGTTGTGGAGGTCAGATAGGCAGTCGCTCCATGTAAAATACTGGTATTCAGCTGCATCCGGTTAGACTGGAAGCCGACCCCAACGTAGTTCGGAAAACGCTAGGCAGATATTTTTGACATTGGTTTTTATTTTTTCGCGCTGTTAAAATACCTACTTTTCTGTCTAGCTAGGCTCCCTGACTCGTTTTGTGAAATGCAAGTGTCATTGAACCTTATGAAACTATACTTTAGGTACACATCTGTCTGTCCGTCGTCACGTCATGTATTCTTGAAAATAACATCATCAGAATTGTTCCCAATTAATGTCCAATCTTTAATTTATCGCTATCCGTTGTCTAACTATCAAAGAGATCGTGTCACATCAATTTTCGTAAAGCTGTTTATGAGATGGGACGCCAGAATAGATGGACAGCGTTTTATAGGTACATTCCTGGTAGGACTATATTTAAATGACATAGAATTGGATGTATTTCTAGTTTGGTTTCGCAAATAGTATTTAATAGGCTTGTGTACTGAAAAAATCTAATTATTCCGTCATTTAGATTATCAAAAAATATTTGACACGTATTTTTTCTTTTGTTACGTAAACCAAAATTGACGAAGATACGACGCTTTTATAATTCTCAATACGTCACGCCATGGTATAACTTTTAGTGCGTTGTGACGTCACGAGCCCCCACTCTCTAATTTAGATGCGTTTTATCATTATCAATATTCATTGATTTACAAAAAAAACAAAAAATACGTGTCCATTATTTTCCAATGCTCTAACTGACGGACTAAATAGATTTGCAATTTATTGATTGTGGAAACTAGCCTAAATTTTTCTTATGCTGAAATTAGTTTCGCATATGTATACAGGGTGTACAAAAGACCTCATCACGAAGCCGTCAACCAAGCATTCTGTACATCAAACTAAGTAACTTTACGCAAAAATTATTGCTGGGAAACGACTTTTTTTTGGGGTGAAAAATCATGTTTTGTGGTAGAACTCAATGTAACGCACTCAAAACATTGTGCTGATGGATGGATTCAATAGTACGGGGGTCGTAGAGGTGTATAAAGTAAAAATCTTACATTAAAAACTTGCATTAAAAAAAAAACGCTTGCCAAAAAGTTGGAACTTTGACCCCCAATATCTTCGTAACTAGAAGGGTCCCGGGTATGGTGTAGAACAAAAAAAAAACACAATGACGAGGAAAACAAGTTCTTTTCGGCTTCGTTAAGAGGTGTTTAAACCCCCTTTTAATTCTGTACCTAAAGGAAATTATAATGTATGTTATGGTATGGATTATAAGCAGTGATAGTTTATTGGTGTAAACGTCTGACTGCTTAGTCGTAGGTTTGAGTTTGAACCCAGAATACGCACCTCATTTTTCGATTTCATGTGCGTATTGTATAATTATCACTGGCTTCGCTTCGGTGAAGGAAAACATCGTGAGGAAACCAGCATGCCTTTTTTTTCGGATGGGAAATCATCAAATGTCTTCTCCCGCTCTGGGCGGAGCAGGAGGGAGTGTCAGACTTTTACTGACTAAAACCCATCCTTCATTGCCCTTTGTGTTCAGGGGCCACGGTATTTCTTTCGAACAGTCCCGCAGCCCCGGCAGGCATCGGACCCCTGTCTATTGCTGACTCTCTTTGAGGCGCGCCGCGACGCGACGTCGACACGGCCTGTCGTCATAAGACGGACGGATGGCGAGCTAGCCCATAGCCCACCGTCCACAGGCTCGCGCCTACAGTGGCCCCCGACGCCCGGGGTGTCTCCGTAATAGGACGAGCTTACAATATCTTTCTGCTCACAAGACCAGCATGCCTGAGAGATATTTCTCGATGGCATGTAAAGCTAAGTCAGAGGCATGGGCCTCATGGGCGGCACAAAAACTCTGACACCAGGTTAGGCACTCCCATAAAGAAAGAAGAAGAAAGGAAATTATGTGTTCCCGCTGCTGGGACACAAGTCTCTTGTCTATGAGCGTGTGTGGGCCATAATCCATCACGTGAGCTTAGTACGAGGGCATAAACCAAAGCTTCAAATTTCACAATTATTTCACGAGAACACAAACATCTGTCAATATTATCTAAATGAATGCAGAATGAATATTCAAAACTTTCTTTTAAAATCTTTTCCAACAAAAAGATACTAAAAAGATAATACGACAATTGTCTTGATTCATGAAATATTCATTGAATTGATGAATATTCATGTTCATTAAGGCTTGGGGGTTTGAGAAAAAGCCAAAACGCGACGTTTATTCGTGAGGGTTCCGTACACTGTGAAAAATGTTGCTCCGAAACTCCTTTTTTTTTTCGGATGGGAAATCATCAAATGACTCCTCCCGCTCTGGGCGGAGCAGAAGGGAGTGT
Source organism: Xestia xanthographa (assembly GCA_905147715.2). NCBI lineage: Eukaryota > Metazoa > Arthropoda > Insecta > Lepidoptera > Noctuidae > Xestia > Xestia xanthographa. Next base: position 4,814,930 of record LR990654.1, on the reverse strand, counting down.
CAGACTTTTACTGACTAAAACATCCATGTTCCTTCATCGCCCTTTGTGTTCCGTGGCCACGGTATCTCTTTCGAACAGTCCCGCAACCCCGGCAGGCATCGGCCCTTGCGGACCCCTTCCTATTGCTGACTCTCTTTGAGGCGCGCGTGGAACACTCCTGCGCCGTCGACACGACCTATCGTCATGAGACGGACGGACGGCGAGCTAGCCCATAGCCCACCGTCCACAGGCCAACGCCTACGGTGGCAGAGGTTCTCTCCCTCTCCCGTTCCGCCACCTAGCATTACTGCTTCGCAGAAGGAGGTGACGGTGTCCCAAGCTCTGAAACTCCTTAAGCGGAGATATCAATGTTACCAATCATCGTACATATCGTCATCTATCTAGCTCTAGCCATCTTCGTAACCAAAGGGTGTTCAAGACCCTGTTCAAGGGTTGCGGGACTGTCGATCGGCGGTGGCGACCTCTCGCGTCCGGCCCTGGTGCAAGCCATGGTCCGGAGCGAGACGGAATGGGACGCCGTCACCTCCTTCTGCGAAGCAGTAATGCTAGAGAAGGAGGTCGGAACGTGAGAGGGAGAGAACCTCTCAAAGTCCCGGCCGCCGCGGGAGACGCCCCGGGCGTCAGGGGCCACCACCACGTGGCCCCCGGCCACCGTAGGCGCGGGCCTGTGGACAGTGAGCTATGGGCTAGCTCGCCGTCCGTCCGTCTCATGACGACAGGCCGTGTCGACGGCGCGTTCGTGTTCCACGCGCGCCTCAAAGAGAGTCAGCAAAAAGGAAGGGGTCCGTAAGAACCATGCCTGCCGGGGTTGCGGGACTATTCGAAAGAGATACCGTGGCCCCGGAACACAAAGGGCGATGAAGGAACATGGATGGGTTTTAGTCAGTACAAGTCTGACACTCCCTACTGCTCCGCTCAGAGCGGGAGGAGTCATTTGATGATTTCCCATCCGAAAAAAAAGGTGTTCAAGACCACTTGTTTTCCCCGTCATTGCGATATATTTTTAGTTTTTGACCATACCTGGGAACCTTCTAGTTACGGAGATATTGGGGGTCAAAGTTCCAAATTTTCATAACAAGTTTATTTTAAAATACATGTTTTTAATGTAAGATTTTACTTTAAACACCTCCACGATCTCCGTAAATTCATCTATCCATCAGCACAATGTTTTGAGTGTGCCACATTGAGTCCTAACCCCCAGTGTCGTTTCCCAACAATATTTTTTTAATACACTTCCTCGAAAACTGGTTATGAACTACGGTTTAGGTTTAACATGCAATGAATTTCACACGCGTGCGAATTTTTTTTATTTTCAACACGTGTGCGGGAATGAAAATTGCTACAGATAACAATAAACAACATACCTTAACTTAGTCCAAATTGGTTCAATGCCTAATAGTCGGAGGAGAATGTTTTTTTTTTTTAACCAAAAAAAAAGGTTCTCAATTCGATTGGTATTTCTTTTTTTATGTGTGTACACCGATTACGCCGAGATTTATGATTCGATTTACGTGATTCTTTTTTAGTTTGATGCGAAATAGTTGCCATTTGGTCCCATAAAAATATAACATAGTTTGGCCCAGTAGTTTTCATTTTATGAACATTTTTACTTCAGTCATGTGGTATAATTTCATGTATGTTCACCGATTTCTCCTCCATTTGTGGACCGATTCTCAAAATTATTATTTTATTTGAAAGAGTATACTCCTGAGATGGTCGCATTTAAATTTAGTAAAGATCTGATGCTTATGATTTGCTTCGGAGATGTACAAAAACCAAAGAAGAAAGATGTTCAAAACTAGACGGTAAATCGGTCGTGTTTGCTGCAATCGCTTGGATGTTTATACAACATCATGACGTAACATCACGCCTGTATGCTCTGAGGGGTATGCAGATGTGTACAATACACCCAAATTTCGACAGTTTAGGTATGTTAAGTTCCATTTATTGAGAATAAGCATATTACCATGACATGTGTGGTGCATCGTCATCAACGACTTGTATGTAGGCCAACAAATCCAATAGCGAAATAAATCATTATTCATTTTTAGTTATGTACTAGCGCTCGCCGAAATCAGTTGTTTTATTTACATGACTCACAACACCTAATAAGCACGTAAGCAGTAGGTACACTTACATCTGGTGACCCCGATATCTAACAGTAGTGACACGAGCCGCGATTTAAATTGATTTCTTGTGATTTTCCCATGTCGTGGTAACTGCACTGCACAGCCTTATCAGCCTTCCACAAGCGGATCTCCCTGGTTTGGTTTTCAAGAGGCACATAGTTACCGAAGACATGAACTCAAGCGGAAGTTGTGGAAGAACGCCAGTATGCAGAGCGACAGAAATCAGTAAAGCCGCTATAGCAGACAAGATTTTGGAAGGAAGATCAAGCGGTCAAACACAGCTAATGGTTGAGTTAGTCAACCAAATGAGTAAGCTAACCATGGAAATAGCCGCCTTGAAAACAAATTCAGACAGAGGACATCGTAATTACAAACGTAATCGAAGCATGTCGCGTGCAAGATCCCACTCCAGAACGAGGATTTCACCCGACAGCCCCAATTGGTTATGCAAGTATCATCTTCGGTACAGGAATCGAGCCCGGACCTGCGAAAAACCATGCAATTGGAAGACAACGTCGGAAAACTGAGTTCAGCGTTGACAGAGGCGGTCGTCAGCGCTATCATACCTTCAAACCGCCTATGCGTTACCGACCGAAAAAGTGGGTTTCGTTTTTTGGTAGATACTGGCGCTAATATTTCAGCAATACCTAGAAGAGGAAATTTAAAATCTGACGATACATATAAAATATACGCCGCAAACGGAACGCGAATTAAAACATATGGCGACAAAACGCTGACGTTAAATCTGAATTTGAGACGGCCGTACCATTGGACTTTCATCGTTGCTGACATTACGAAACCAATACTGGGTGCTGATTTTCTAGAAAAAAATAACATATTGGTGGATATTCGGAATTAACGCTTAATTGATGGTACGACTGGACTTCAGAGCAACGCAAAGTTAATGAAGTCCAGCACACCAACACTTCGGACCGTAAATTTAACCGAAGATTAAGCAGACATTTTAGCAGACTATCCAAACATTCTGAGACACAGTCACAACCGAAGCACAACGTAGTTCATCAAATCATCACCAACGGACACCCTGTTCACTCCAAGTCAAGACCTTTGCCAGCAGACAAGTACCTTAGAGTGAAAAAAGAAATAGAACATATGTTAGAGACAGGGTTATGCAGACCTTCCAAGAGCCCGTGGGCAAGCCCTTTGCACGTGACAACAAAGAAAAACGGTGAATTACGGTTATGTGGTGATTACAGGAGACTGAATGCGATCACTGTACCGGATAGATACCCGATTCAAATCAAATCAAATCAAATCATTTATTCTTTGCAAACATGGGTAATAGGTACATAGATGTTCATTTATGATAAAGTTCTCCACATTTTGCCGACTCATGGGCATGCAAATAATTGGTTGACAATAAAATAATAAATTTAACATTAAGTGGCATGTCATTGGAATGAGGCACATATATAATAAAATTAAAAAAATGTCAACATGGTAATAATTGGTTTACAATAAAATAATAAATTTAACATTAAATTTAACATTCCGATTCCGAGATTACTCGATTTCACATACCTATTACCCGGAACCAGTATATACTCAACGATCGATTTAAAAAGGGCTTACAATCAGATTCCAGTACAAGAGGTAGAAAAGGCTGCAGTAATCACCCCGTTCGGTCTATTCGAATTTCCAAGAATGCCGTTCGGACTAAGAAACGCAGGTCAAACCTTTGTCAGATTCCTAAACACAGTCTTAGCGGGACTCGACTTTATCTTCGTCTATATAGATGATATATTAGTGGCGTCATCATCAGTCAGCGAACACCGGCATCATTTACATGAAGTGTTCAAACGACTAGACGAGTATGGCATTGCAATAAATCAAGCCAAATGCGTACTAGGCAAAACGCAAATAGAATTCCTCGGATATCAGATCACAAAAGACGGTATCAAACCATTACCAGACAAGGTCGAAGCAATCACCAAATACCCATTACCAAAAACTGTGCAAGAGTTACGAAGATTTTTAGGCATGATAAACTTTTACCGGAACAACATACCACAAGCAGCCCAACATCAAGCTCGGTTGAACAAATACTTCATTGGATCGAAGAAGAATGACAAAACTGAAATACAATGGACTCCAGAGGCACTAGATTCATTCGATCAATGTAAAGCAAGTCTAAGCGACGCTGTTACATTGACCTCACCAACAACGCATTCCCCGCTATCACTCATGACAGATGCGTCTCAAACGTGGGTTGGCGCCGTTTTACAACAGTATGAAAACGGAAACTGGAAGCCGCTTTCCTTTTTCTCAAAGGGACTGAGTGATACACAATCAAAATACAGCACTTATGATCGAGAACTGTTGGCAGTTTACATGGCAGTAACGCATTTTCAACCTTATGTCGAGGGACGAGAGTTGATAGTATACACCGATCATAAGCCATTATGTCACGCCTTCACTACTAGACAAAATTCCACAAGTAAATTGATAGCCCCAAGGCGACTACGTCACCTCGAGTTCATCGCACGATTCACAACAGACATACGTCACCTGTCCGGTAACATGAACCCGGTGGCCGTATTGTTAACAATGTAAAATAATTGCATAGCATATATTTATATAGGATATTACAACTAAAAATGATAAAATAAAAAAAACTTCTACTTCAACCTGGCGAAAGCAAAACGCGGAAAAAAAAAGAAAATTAAAATCATAGTTTCCTAATAATTCATGACAAAAATATTTTTCGTTCTTCTATTTTATTTCTTCAAAAGTGTATTGAAAAACGTCGTTTGATACACGTAGACATTTGTTATTGCAGTCGGTTTAAACCCCTAAAACCCTCACCTACGGCTCGTGTGTTAATTCCACCTCGAATGCAATAACAAAATTTCTCCACTTGTATCAAAATGTACTATTGCGTAGAGTTACTTAGTTTGATGTACAATATCGTTGGCTGACGGCTTCGTGATGACTCCGTTTACAACTTGTATTAACGTTCCACTCTTCTCTGTAACACGAAGTGGTCTTGCGACACACGGGCCGGATAAATAAATAATTACACGCAGCGCCATCTAACGCCGCACTAAGCAACGAGGCTTGTGTCGTGGACACCAGATAGTTGATATACTACATAGATACTTTTTGTTTGTAAATACATAGGTAGGTACCTATTATACATACAGGGTGTAAAAGACCTCATCACGAAGCCGTCAACAAAGCATTCTGTACATCAAACTAAGTAACTTTATGCGAAAATTATTGCTGGGAAACGACTTTTTTTCTTGGGGTGAAAAATCATGTTTTGTGGTGGAACTCAATGAAAGGCACTCAAAACATTGTGCTGATGGATGGATTGAATAGTACGGGGGTTGTGGAGATGTTTAAAGTAAAAATCACCCATTAAAAACTTGTATTTAAAAAAAAAAACTTTGACCTCCAATATCTCCGGAACTAGAAGGTTCCCAGGTATGGTGTGGAACAAAAACATTATCGCAATGACTAAGAGAACAAGTGCTTTTCGGCTTCGTTAAGAGGTGTTTTACACCCTTTATAAACATCCATGATCCATCGGAAACAAATGTTCAATGCTGGTGAATGTCATATTTTCAGCTCGAGAACATGCTGTTTTCTTCACGATGTTTTGAGAGCAGTGGTGATGAAATAAAAAAACACGAAGTCACTTTAAATTTTGCCTAGGTTTGAAGAGCCCATGACCATAATTATGTCACATAAGTCGACGCCGACTGGTGTCGTCGTCGTCGTTAGTTAAGTTGACGTCGAGGAGCTCGTGGCTAAATAATAACAGCCGCTCGGGTCGATCGTTAGGTTAAGCCGTGCTTGCCTAGGTTGGTCTGTGGATGGGTGACCACCCATTACATACCGGGTTTCCTCCGTGCCTCGGAAAGCACGTTAAGCCGTTGGTCCCGGCTGTTATTTGTAGATCTTTGACAGTCGTTAGGTGGTCAGAGGCACAAAAAGTCTGACAACCAGTCTTACCAAGGGGTATCGTATTACCCAGTACTAACTGGGTTGTGGAGGTCAGATAGGCAGTCGCTCCATGTAAAATACTGGTATTCAGCTGCATCCGGTAAAACTGGAAGCCGACCCCAACATAGTTGGGAAAAGGCTAGGCAGATGATGATGAAGTCGACGCCATTACCCAGGGGTAAGACCCCGACTTACCTAGGAATTGTAGGTTAGGAAGACACTTTAGGGAACTCTAAAATTTTATAAAAACTTATCTGGAGCTTGCTCAGTACAATTATGTATTTAGAATCATGGTTTTGTTTTAGATTCATCATCATCATCATCATCAGCCTATTAATGTTCCCACTGCTGGGACACAGGCCTCCTCTCTATGAGAGGGAATGGGCTATAATCCACCACACGGGCCCAGTGCGGATTGGTAGATGTCACATGTTTTCGATTTTTAGGGTTCCGTACCCAAAGGGTAAAAACGGAACCCTATTACTAAGACTTCGCTGTCTGTCCATCTGTCCGTCTGTCCGTCTGTCTGTCACCAGGCTGTATCTCATGAACCGTGACAGCTAGACAGTTGAAATTTTCACAGATGATGTATTTCTGTTGCCGCTATAACAACAAATACTAAATATAGTCAATGGTACGGAACCCTTCGTGTGCGAGTCCGACTCGCACTTGGCAGGTTTTTTTTTGGTTCTGGGACATGCCGGTTTCCTCACGATGTTTTCGTTCACCGTTTTGAGAGCAGTGGTGATGAAATAAATTACACAAAGTAATGCGCCTGTCTGGGTTCGAACCCACGACTTACTGTTCGTAAGTCGGGGCCGCCACCACTGGGCCACCGCTGCTATTGTTTCATCCACCAAGTTCTGAACGCACCTTTTTTGACGTTTGACAGATTACGTTTCGTTGTCTGTGGTGCGATGACGTTTTGCTAGTCAGTGCAATTTTGGTGGAATAATGGTCGCTCCGTGCTTGTAATTTTGGTACACGCTGTCGCGTAGTTATTGGTTGAAAACTTTGAGTTATTGTTAATCCGATACCATCTTGATCGGTGTTTGATATTTTGTTGATAATTGAGTGAAAATTGAGAAATCTCGCCATTTTGGGTCTTGACCGCGAGTGATTTGTGGGTTATGTAGCCGGCCTTTGTGTTTTATTTGAACGCCGGTAATTTCCTAAATTCAGTGCTGGATTATTATTTCCCCGATTGGGTTAGCAAACCGGGATAAAATTCAGTTGGACATTCGTGAGAGGTGCCACGTGTGGGATCTGAAGGTTTGATCCTGGAGTCGACGGTGCGAGCCGCGCGCGTCCTTTGGTTACCGTCGAATCTTACCTAACTATACATACACCACACACACCACAGATATACTTACACCCCACCCAGATGAGACGTGACCAGGACTACGTCACATCACCGGTGCCAGCGTGATGGTAAGTGTATTGAATAGTTGTTTTTCCTTTGTCAATTGGACAAATATATTTTGATTAGGGCTCCGCGTAATCGCGGACATCGTGAGTCTGTTCGTGCAGTCTCACACAACTGGTAGCAGAGCGTGGTTGAATTGTTAAATTCACCACTTATATTGAATTATGAGTTAAAAGTATTGAGAAGTCTGATTTGTTGCCGTCGGCCTGACTCAAATTAAACATAGATTGTTTGACATAATATATTATGATATGTAGTGTCCCTTGTGGTTTGTACTTTAATTTGCTATTGTATAAACAAGGTATTGCTTGTACAGGGTCGGATTTGAACTTGTAATAATTCAAACTAAGTTTTATTATTTGGTTTAAATTGTAGTTGGGTCCGGGAAAATTATTCCTGTTGTTTATTTAATTGAATTTAATTTGTTTATTTGATATTTGTCCCAATGGCTTCATTGAAAGCTGTAAACCAAGCCATTGGTGGATTGACCTCACAGCTAAGATGGTTTGCCTCAGCTGCTGCGACCGCTGAGCGTCGAGACCTGGAAGAGGCCACGCTTGCCCGGTATGAGCAGTTGAATGCGAGATTGAGTGCGGTTGACACTTTGTTTGCTGGCTTCAATGAAGTGATTTTGGACTTGGACCTGGAAACATTGGGTCAAGCAGCCCGTGATAAGGTTGTTGCGGATTATGACCAGATGTTGAACCTGGGTGACATAATAAGTATGCGCGCCAGGGAAATTTTGAGGAGTCGGGACCCTGCCCAGGTCAAAACAGAGACCTCTGTTGTTGCAGGCCCTGGACTTTTGGGTAGACTGCCTACCCTGGAGCTGCCACATTTTGACGGTCACTTGGACCATTGGTTAAGCTTCAGGAACCTATTTGACAGTTTGGTTGATGCGCGCTCTGACCTCCGACCGGCCCAGAAGTTGGCTTATTTGTTGTCAGCCCTAGGAGGTGAGGCTCGAGCCTTGGTGCAGCACTTGCCGGTGACCGACTCGGCCTATCCCACTGCTCTGGAACTTCTATCCCGACGGTACCAGAACAAACGTTGCCTGGCTGATGTCCATATTGACCAGATCTTGGGGTTGCCGGCCATCACCAGAATGTCAGCGTTGCGTGCTGACCTTTTGAATCCGTTGCTTGCAGCAACCAACGCCTTGAAGCGATTGGAGTTGCCGGTGGACTATTGGTCTTATTTCTTGGTACACTTAGTGTTGCAGCGGCTTCCTTCAGACTTGAGGTCCCGTTTTGAGCAAAAGTATGGTGGGGATAGTGCCACCCATCTTCCCCCCTTTGAGGACCTCGTCAAATTTTTGGAGGATGAGTGTCGTTTCCTCGACAACGCCCGTGGTGCCACGGGGTCAAGCCAACCACCCTCTCGGCCGATGGCCCAGGGACGGACTAGGACTGTCGGGCCTGGTGATAGCCGCCCTGCCCCCCGTTTTGGTGGCACCCAGAGTAATCTTGATTGCGGCTATTGTAAGGCCACGGGACATGGCGTACCAACTTGCACGGCCTTCTTGGAGTTGCACGTGAGTGCCCGCCGCCGAGTTGCCAATGCACGCCGTCTGTGCTTTTCGTGTTTGGGGAATCATTTTCATCGGGATTGCCCCAACCCCCGCCCTTGTTCAATTTGTAGGGGCTCACATCTTGAAGTTTTGTGCGCCAACGCGAACCGCTTTGTCAGACCAGCCTCTGATGGGGGTTCGCGCAGGGGGGGGTATGATGGAGATGAGCACCGGGCTTCTCGCTCGCCGGATCAGAGTCGGGGAGGGGCCTGCAACTTTGACCGCCGCACTCCACCCCCCGCGCCAGTTGATCGGGAGCCGCGCGACCGCCGATTGACCTCCCCTCGTGAAGGCGACTATGCAGCTGCTGGTAGGCGACGTTGGCCAGACCAGCACCGCCTTCCCTCCCCTCCGTTGGCGGAACGTCCCCGTTTGGAGACGCGCCCCCCGCCACTCAGGCGTCAAGTGAGATATGCCCCTCCAGCGATGGCGCGCGGCTCGGGACATCGCGCGGATGAGGAGTTTGACTACTATCCTCATCGGGATAGACCCCAGCCTGGATGCGGCGATCGGTCGCCGCCCAGGCATTACTAGGAAATTGGCGCCTGTCCCGCTAACGTACCTCCCCAGATCGACACGGTTTTGTTGCCAACGGCATCGGTCAGGGTCTGGGGACCCACGGGGGACTCTGTTGTGGTCCGTGCCATTTTGGACACGGGAGCCCAGGGTTGCCTTTTGTCGTCTTGGTTAGCGGGTCGGGTGAGCCTGGATGTCCGTGCCTTTTCAGGCACGATTAATGGAATAGGCGAAACACCTATCCCGACTGTTGAGGGACAAACCTTATTTGGGCTCACTCCTGTGAGTTGTTTGGACCCTAAGTTTTTTCCTTCGGCCATTGTTCTGACGAGTATTTTGGGCTGTCATCCCCAACGTCAGCTGTCGCCTGATATTGTCCGGTTGACGTCAGGCCTGGATTTGGCTGACCGCCGGTTTGATTCCCCTAATACAACTCATTTGATATTGGGTTCCGATGTACTAGGGAGAATATTGTTGGGTAATGTGAAAGTCTTGCAGCCGAACGGTTTGGTGGCTGTCTCGACCATCTTTGGCTTTGCGGTGATGGGCCCAGTGTTGAAGGCTGCCCCTCCACCTGAGCCTGATTTTGCGTTGGCGTGTGGCTCCGCTCTCTCTGACGCTGTTCAGAGGTTTTGGGAGGTTGAGGAGCCACCGCAAGTGGCCCGCTTGAACCCGGAACATGAGGAGTGCGAGTTGTTCTATCAGAACAACACAGGTCGACTCCGTTCCGGTCGGCTCGTAACACGGTTGCCTTTTGTTGCAGTTCGACCACCTCTCGGCGAGTCCAGACCTATGGCCGAGAAGAGATTGTTGGCGATGGAGCGCCGTATGGCCAGGGATCCGGTGCTGCGGCAGAAATATTTAGATTTCATGCGTGAGTACGCAGACTTGGGACACATGTCGGTGTCAAATTTGGATTGGCGCTCAGTTGAGCATTACTTTCTGCCGCATCACGCGGTCCTCAAGGCATCCACCGGTAAGCTGCGCACAGTATTTGATGGGTCTGCGCGGACTTCCTCTGGTGTCTCTTTGAATGATTGCTTGCACTCCGGCCCCAAATTGTTGAGGGACCTTTGTGATGTCATCACATCTTTTCGTCGTCATCAAGTAGTCTTTGTGGCTGACATCAAAATGATGTTCCGGCAAACGGTTATTCACCGGGATGACAGACGTTATCAGTTGATCCTGTGGCGAGAGAATCCCCGGGACCCCATGGTTGTTTATGAGCTCAACACGAATACGTACGGCCTTCGATCGAGCCCTTTTGTTGCTATTCGTTCGCTTTGGGAGCTCGCGGACCGAGAACGCTTGAGGTTCCCTCGGGCGTCCGCCATCTTGAAAACGGACTTGTATGTTGACGACGTCTGCACTGGGGCTTCCACGGTTGAGGAAGCTATCCTGTTGCGTGACGAGTTGGTTCAAATTTTGGATTCCGCTGGCTATGAGTTGCGTAAGTGGGTGTCCAACTCGACAGCACTGTTGGAAGATGTGGGAGAGGATCATAAGCAGGATCCTCATTTGTTTGAAAATGCTGACAACCCTGCTATGTTGGCCGTTCTCGGCGTTCAGTACCGACCAGTCCAAGACACCTTTACGTACGATGTCGATTTGGAGTCACCACACACTTGGACTAAACGACTGGTATTGTCTACTGTCGCGAGAACCTTTGACCCGAATGGTTGGATATGCCCGGTATTGTTTTGGGCGAAATGTTTTCTCCAGCGTCTTTGGACCGCGGAACTTGGTTGGGATGAGCCACTTCGGGAAACCCTTTTGGAAGATTGGCTCCAATTTGTATCCGCACTTCCTGCGGTCAACGAGGTCGCGCTACCACGCACTATCCTCCCCCCTGGGAACTATACTGCTACCCTTCATGGGTTTTGTGACGCATCTTCGCACGGTTATGCAGCTGTTGTTTATCTGCGCACCGTCAGCGCGACAGGCCAGGTGAAGTTGTCACTGATCATGGCCAAGAGCAAGGTGGCCCCCCTCCGGACGGCATTGACCATCCCTAAGCTAGAGTTGTCAGGGGCGGCGCTTCTTGTGCGTCTCTTGAATCACGTTGCTCAAACTTTGGGTGGATCTGTGAACATTCGGAATTCTTACGCCTGGACGGACAGTCAAATTGTTTTGTGTTGGTTGAAGACGTCCGTCCACTCCTTGGAGGTCTTTGTGGCGAACCGAGTGTCACAGATACAAAATTCCAAAACACCTTTGATTTGGAGGCACGTGCCTGGAGACTTGAACCCCGGCGACGTAGCCTCACGTGGGTGCATGGCCCCCCGCCTGATTGTGCACCCCCTTTGGTGGGGACCGGATTGGCTGACTCGCCCCGAGGATGATTGGCCTCGAACGCCAGTTTTGATGTCGGATCCTTTGCCCGGGCTTAAGGTGCTCGCTGTTGGGACGAAGGACCCTCCGTTTGATCCTGATTTTTTGTTGAATCGATACAGCTCCCTCGACAAATTGTTGAACGTTACCTCGTGGATCAGGCGTTTTGGTCACAATGCTAGGAATCCAGGGGACAAGCGCCTGTCACCGGTTCTCTCTCCTCAAGAGCGACAGCAGTCACTCCTCCTGTGGGTTCGCTCTGTGCAGGCCGTACACTTTGAGAAGGAGATCGAGACCTTGAAGTCCGGTAGAGTTAAGTTGTCGGGAGCCGTTAGTAAGTTGAACCCCTTTTTGGATGAAACGGGTCTTTTTCGTGTTGGAGGACGGTTGAATCACTCTAGCCTTCCTTATGGGGTCCGTCACCCCCTTTTGTTGCCCAAGGCGGGCCATTTGATTAAATTGTTGGTGACTGATCGTCACATTAAGAACTCGCACGCCGGTTGCAATGCGCTGTTGGCCATTCTGCAGCGAGAGTTTTGGATTTTGTCGGCTCGTCGTACCATTCGTAGCATCGTCTTCCGTTGCATACCGTGCTATCGGACTAAGGCCCCAACGATGCAGCCCCAGATGGGAGACTTGCCTGCTGATCGTGTCAATGAGGCGAGGCCCTTTGCAGGCGTAGGAACGGACTTTGCTGGTCCCTTTTCGATAAAGACGTCTACCCTTCGCAATAGTAAAATTGTCAAGGCTTATTTGTGCGTATTTGTCTGCCTGTCAACTAAGGCAGTGCACTTGGAGCTGGTATCCTCCCTCTCGACGGAGGCCTTTGTGGCAACTTTGGATAGATTTACGTCTCGCCGTGGGTTACCTTCTCTGATCAGGTCCGATTGCGGTACCAACTACAAGGGTACAAGTAACTATTTGAAGGAAGTGTATGACTTTCTTAATGAGAGCCAGGTTGACATTGGTAACAAATTGGCCCGTCGAGGGGTCACTTGGTTGTTTGACCCGCCAGCCTGCCCCCATTGGGGGGGTATTTTTGAGGCCGCGGTGAAAGCAGCAAAGGGACTCTGGCGGAGATTGTTGGGAGACACCGTTCTCACCTTTGAGGAATTAGCTACGGTATTTTGTCGCATTGAAGCGGTACTAAATTCGCGTCCATTGTGCCCGCTCTCTTCGGACCCTAACGATTTGGAGGCTCTAACCCCGGGCCATTTCTTGATTGGACAGCCACTTGTCGCTCTGCCTGAGTACCCTTTTGTTGATGTGAGCCAAAATCGGCTATCGCGGTTTCAGTTGGTGCAACAGCTCACTCAGAGCTTTTGGAAGCGTTGGAGCTTAGAGTATATGCACATCCTCCAGCAGCGCGTCAAGTGGACTGATAAAACTCATCCGCCCAAGATAGGGGACCTCGTCCTTATTAAGGATGCCAACCTTAAGCCTCTGTATTGGCGCCGGGGGCGCATTCTCAATTTGGTGGCTGGCACCGACGGGGTACCTCGTTTTGCTGAGGTTTTAGTGGATGGATCGGTTATGAAGAGAGCGGTCGCCACCTTGTCAAGACTGCCAATTGATTAGCGGACGGGACGGCCCGTCCGGGGGGGGTAGATGTTTCATCCACCAAGTTCTGAACGCACCTTTTTTGACGTTTGACAGATTACGTTTCGTTGTCTGTGGTGCGATGACGTTTTGCTAGTCAGTGCAATTTTGGTGGAATAATGGTCGCTCCGTGCTTGTAATTTTGGTACACGCTGTCGCGTAGTTATTGGTTGAAAACTTTGAGTTATTGTTAATCCGATACCATCTTGATCGGTGTTTGATATTTTGTTGATAATTGAGTGAAAATTGAGAAATCTCGCCATTTTGGGTCTTGACCGCGAGTGATTTGTGGGTTATGTAGCCGGCCTTTGTGTTTTATTTGAACGCCGGTAATTTCCTAAATTCAGTGCTGGATTATTATTTCCCCGATTGGGTTAGCAAACCGGGATAAAATTCAGTTGGACATTCGTGAGAGGTGCCACGTGTGGGATCTGAAGGTTTGATCCTGGAGTCGACGGTGCGAGCCGCGCGCGTCCTTTGGTTACCGTCGAATCTTACCTAACTATACATACACCACACACACCACAGATATACTTACACCCCACCCAGATGAGACGTGACCAGGACTACGTCACATCACCGGTGCCAGCGTGATGGTAAGTGTATTGAATAGTTGTTTTTCCTTTGTCAATTGGACAAATATATTTTGATTAGGGCTCCGCGTAATCGCGGACATCGTGAGTCTGTTCGTGCAGTCTCACACAGCTATCCATTTTAGATTGTTGCAATTTATCTTTTCTTTAACTATTTTTTTAAAGAAAAAATCCCAAAGCTAAATGTGTTAGTATTTTCCTACAAAATATCTAACCGCAGTATTAAAACATAGTGCTGGCTAACACTTAGTCTGGCTAGACAAAGTCGGTACCAATTTTTGGCAACGCCTAACTCCTAATGGAACGCTAAAAGGGTTTCAAGGCTTTGTACTGAAAACTAACGAAAATGGAAAGCTAGAATTTTTAAGGATAGATATAATGACATGAGGTACTATATTTAGTAAATTTTGTAACAATACCTAGATAATAATAATAATTAAAATCTTTATTTATACAAAAACCTTCAACATTGATTTAAGACTAGGTCACATGAATTACATTTAAAAATATATAAAATTGTAGCCCACCGGTATCGGGAACAGGGTCCAAGCTACCGGCAGTCAGGGCTCCAGAGAGAGGAACCTCCTAACAATACGAGCCGTGTCCAGGAGTACCGCGCACTGAATCAAGCCCTTGATCCAGCTGCCTAACGAGAGCCTCCTCAGGTATTGATCGAGGCTCTTGGCAATTAAGCCATGGGCTGATACGACTATCGGCACAATGATTGCTGAGTCCACTTCCCACATCTCAACAACCTCGCGAGCCAAGTCAAGATACTTGATTTGTTTATCTTTCTCGGCTTTCACGAGGTTCTCATCATGCGGGACCGTTATGTCAACAATCATTGCGCGCCGCTCTGATCGATCCACCACCACTATATCAGGCTAATTGACTACAATAGTCCTGTCAGTGATGATGGATTGATCCTAGTACAACGTTATACAGCCATTATCGAGAACTGGGTCGGGCACATACCTATAGTAAGGCACTTCCGATTTCACAAGGTTGTATTTTAGAGCAAGTTGCTGATGGATAATTTTGGCTACAAGGTTGTGTCTATGCAGGTACTCTCCGTTAGCTAGACGAGAACACCCGGAGATAATGTGACAGATTGATTCGCCTGGACGGTGCACATACAGGTATTTGAACGATCTACGCGGCCTAAATTATTTTATTGCTTAATTGATATCTAAACAAGGTAAATAAACAAAATAACTTATTTTTCAAAATTTAAAACATATATTTTCCAACAAAAATAAACGGATTTTCCGAAAATAAAGAAAATTTTACAAATTTGAAAAAAAAAACAATTATTCAGTATGTTATTTAATAACACTATTTAAGTTTCTTGATTTTCTTCTTCGCTATGTGATTAATTTTCTGATATTATGTTGGATTCCGCAGATACAAGCTTTTCTGATATTATGTTGGATTCCGCAGGTACAAGCATGGCCAAGGTTTCAGGCAAAAATGTTTCTGCTTTCCGTTTTTTTATAGTTCGCTTGCTACTAAGCAGAGGATCAGAACTGAGAGGTATCCATTATGTAAAAATGCTTGCATATACGAATATACTACAAACTTAGTCCAGAAATTATTTTGTACAACTTTTTGTCTTTTTTGTACAAAAACTGTTGTTTCCATCAAGTTTAAAATGATTTTCCTAGAAAGTCCTTATAAAGTTCTATTTTTCAGGTTTTTTTCATATTTTCTAAACTTATGGTTCAAAAGTTAGAGGGGAGGGGGGGACACACATTGTTTTTTACCTTTGGAGCGATTATTTCCGAAATTATTGACATTATCAAAAAATGATTCTAGAAAACCCCTATTCATTTTTAAATACCTTTTCAACAATATATCACACGTTAGGGTTGAAATTTAAAAAAAAATCACTTCCCACTTTACATATAGGGGGGCTACCCTAATAAAACATTTTTTTTAAATTTTTATTTTACCAAATTTCAGCTTTCTACTGCTAACGGTCACAGAGATTAAGCGAGGACGGACAGACGGACGGACGGACGGACAGACATGGCGAAACTATAAGGGTTCCTAGTTGACTACGGAACCCTAAAAATGGGTAGAAGAAGTATTACAAGGGTACTGCCGGAGGTGAAGTAATTCTTCTGTCCGGACGTAGTCCTGATCCTGAAGCCAACTTTGTACTTTAACCTTGACTTCATGAGATAGGTACTAACTACCTTTAGATCCTATACTATACCATTTTAGTTACTGTTAGCCTGTGTCATATTGCTGCTAGCCAAGTCATTCGATCCGGGGAAATGAGGACCATCGCTCGTTGGATCTGTCTAGCTCGTCCCGCCATCCCTTGCGAGGACTACTGCGTCAAACACCATATTACTGGTATCTATACAGGGTGTTAAAGTAGTCGCGTGCCATAACTTAGGGGTAGGTTCAGTATCGTTAAAGGAACCCAGGAAAACTAAAAAAAAACCCAAAAAAAGAAATATACAAAAAAAAAAAATTGCAAGATCAACCTAATTTAGTACGGTCTACTAACTTAAAATAGCAATCGTTTAGAATTAAAATTGTTTTATTTGTTTAAGTGCTTTAGTTACTACCCTCTATCGAACGTGGTTATCACCCGCTCTCACTCAATTTACGCGCGAGAAACAAACGCCTCGACGCATGGCGCGCGCTCCGACGCGCGCTCGCTCTAGCGACGGCTGACTGCGGCGCGGTCGATGACCCCGAGTGCCCGCCCGTTCGGCGGTCAGCTGTTTCCGAGCGCATTAGGGTGAAATGATCTTGAGGAAAATATTGGATTATCTTTAAAAAAAAAAATGGTTGCTTTTTTCAATGGTTTTAGGTTCTACTAATGATAAATGATAAATGAATGATAAATGATGTTTATTTTGCAAGTAGGTTTTTACAAACCCTTTTACACGTCATTTTTTAAAACTAGATGGGGCCGGTGTTTTGTACCTGACTACTCTGAGAAGAAACAGCCGAAACAAACTCAGAGGTCATAGTCTCTTTTAAAGTCCAGACAATCTTGCTCAATTCACATGAGGACTATGCAGATTAGTGTCTGATATGGTCTTTTGAAGAAAGAACCATACAGTTTTGAGTGGACCTGTCCAGTCAGTGCAAGCATTTGTCAGTTAACGTGTAGCTCGACTTATAACTCAAGGAGCTCAACGAAACGACGAACAATACCAAAGAAAGGACATTTGGGTAGGTCGCTTAGAGTACTCAAACTGTCAGACCGTTGTGGGAAAAAATAAACAAAAAATATAAATGTGACCCACATGGTCCCCACATTCACAATAATCATATAAAATTCATAACAAGTTCTATTCAAAAATAATGTAAATAAAAATCACAAAAATCATTAAAAGGCACAACCGCACAATGATGATAAAAAAACCGGCCAAGTGCGAGTCGGACTCGCGCACGAAGGGTTCCGTACCAATTATTATAAAAAAATCACGTTTGTTGTATGGGAGCCCCCCTTAAATATTAATTTTATTCTGTTTTTAGTATTTGTTGTTATAGCGGCAACAGAAATACATCATCTGTGAAAATTTCAACTGTCTAGCTGTCACGGTTCATGAGATACAGCCTGGTGACAGACAGACGGACAGACGGACAGACGGACAGACGGACAGACGGACAGACGGACAGACGGACAGACGGACAGACGGACAGACTGACAGACGGACAGACGGACAGACGGACAGACAGCGAAGTCTTAGTAATAGGGTTCCGTTTTTACCCTTTGGGTACAGAACCCTAAAAAGTAAAATACTTAACAAAATAAGTATTCATGTCAAATCAGTAAATGTCAAATAAAATAATAAAAAATAATAAAGTAAAAAATAATAAAATACATGTCAAAACATTAAATGTCAGAGTGTATAAAAAATAATAAAATACATGTCAAAACATTAAATGTCAGAGTGTATAAAAAAGGAAAAGAAAAAATAAAAAAAAGGAAAAGAAAGGAATACACTGTTTAAGACTTTCACGGTTTTCCACTACACTTAAAGTACTTACGGGATAATATCCGTGGTTTTCCATATTGATGAGCTCCCGATATTTCGACGCTGTTGCAAGCATCATGATCGCGGGAATACAGCGGGTATATAGCGTCGAAATATCGGGAGCTCATCAATATGGAAAACCACGGATATTATCCCGTAAGTACTTTAAGTGTAAGAAAGGAATAAATAATAAACAAGCGAAGTCCGAAGCTTCGACATTCACAGAGCAAATTTCATTGGAGCAGCTTAATCCCAAGCCTTTTTATCTTCGAGATAGTGATTAACATGATAGTAGGCTTTCAGGCACAGCTTCCGTTTTATAAACGATTTGAATTTATTTAGGCTTAGTGCTTGAATTTGGCTCGGAAGTTTATTGTAAAAACGTATACATTGGCATCTGAACGTAATAATGAAATCAAACCACTGGTTTCAAGGATAACGGTGTTCACACTAACACCCTAATTTTAAGTTTAAAAAAAAAGGTATTTTATTTTTATTTTTTACGGGTTCCTTTATCGATACTAAACTCACCCTTAAGCTATGGCACGCGACTACTTTAACACCCTGTATGTATTATTACAGAAATAATAATAATTATTATTAGTATCGTTAGGAGGTTCCTCTCTCAAGAGCCCTGACCACCGGCAGCTCGGACCCTGTTCCCAGCGCTGATAGGCTACTGTTTTTTTATATTTTTAAATGTTTTTTATGCAGTTTTATTAAGAAATATTTAAAAATGTAAAAAATATGTGTTTAGATGAATAAATGAATTATTATTATAGTATAATAATAATAATAATTATTATTACAGAAATAATAATAAAATCTGCTCTGTCTCTCTACTTTGTACTCGTAGTCAATTATGTAGATAGGGTACTAGAGAATAAAGCTACAAAATAATTTAAAAAAATGTAAACAAGTTTAGTTCGTTGTTCACATTTAAACAGCGTAGCGGTAGAGGTAGTGTCGACATAGTTCGACTTCTTCTTAATAGATGGCGCTATTTTATATTTAGAGATGAAAAAAATATTATTTATATTATTTAAATATTTTATTCCAACACCAATCGGCCTTTTTTATCTACAATGCCGACTCGTTGCATCCAACCTATAAAACCTCTGTTCTGTCTCATATCAGCCTTTTTACCTCCGACACATTCCGAAAGAGGTCGCTTGTGCCACGCTGGAAATAAAAAACATTAAATTAACCTTCATTCGATTGTAGAAGTCCATTGTTTTTTTTCATTTGGAATTGAGATGCTCTACTATTTTAATAAACGGTTCAAACGGATTTAAACGAGAAGGTAGGTAGTGATATCCAACTGCAACCATTTATTATTTTTCTGTTGTCAAGCCTTGCGCTGTTGCCGTTTCAAGTATAAGGTAGGGTGGTACCTTCCTAATAACCGGTACTTGTAAGTTTAGCAGTATGCTTCAAAGGTATGTTCTGTCGAAATAGGAATCCGCCGAACAAGTGCATATCAAAGAAAGGGATCTGTCGAATTAGTGTTTTTTGAAGGTGTGTGTTGGCCGTGTGGTATCCGGCAGAGTAGAATAGAACCAACCCATTACACTCACGGGTGTCGTATAAGGCGACTAATGTCTGAGGCAGAACACCTTGCGCCTCCGTAGACCTGAGAAGAATGGGCAGCAGCGTTTTCTGTTAGTCTTTCATCACTGCGATCTCCAATCCGCCTGCCAAGCGTGGAGTTTACGGCAAGTTCCTCCCATCATGGGAGAGGCTTATGTCCAGCAGTGGACGTTATGGGCTGTTGTAGTAGTGTAGTAATGAGCCTGTCTAGGTTCGAACCTACGAATTACTGTTCGTAAGTCGGGGCTCGCCACCACTGGGTCACCGCTGCTCTCCATTTTAGATAGTTGCAATTTATCTCTTTTTTAACAATTTTTTAAGAAAAAATCCCAAAAGTAAAATGTGTTAGTATTTTCCTCTAAAATATCTAACCGCAGTATTAAAACATAGTGCTGGCTGACACTTAGTCTGGCTAGACAAAGTCGGTACCAATTTTTGGCAACGCCTAACTCCTAATGGAACGCTAAAAGGGTTTCAAGGCTTTCTACTGTAAACTAACGAAAATGGAAAGCTAGAATTTTTAAGGATAGATATAATGACATGAGGTACTATATTTAGTAAATTTTGTAACAATACCTAGATAATAATAATAATTAAAATCTTTATTTATACAAAAACCTTCAACATTGATTTAAGACTAGGTCACATGAATTACATTTAAAAATATATAAAATTATAGCCCATCGGTATCGGGAACAGGGTCCAAGCTACCGGCAGTCAGGGCTCCAGAGAGAGGAACCTCCTAACAATACGAGCCGTGTCCAGGAGTACCGCGCACTAAATCAAGCCCTTGATCCAGCTGCCTAACGAGAGCCTCCTCAGGTATTGATCGAGGCTCTTGGCAATTAAGCCATGGGCTGATACGACTATCGGCACAATCATTGCTGAGTCCACTTCCCACATCTCAACAACCTCGCGAGCCAAGTCAAGATACTTGATTTGTTTATCTTTCTCGGTTTTCACGAGGTTCTCATCATGCGGGACCGTTATGTCAACAATCATTGCGCGCCGCTCTGATCGATCCACCACCACTATATCAGGCTAATTGACTACAATAGTCCTGTCAGTGATGATGGATTGATCCCAGTACAACTTTATACAGCCATTATCGAGAACTGGGTCGGGCACATACCTATAGTAAGGCACTTCCGATTCCACAAGGTTGTATTTTAGAGCAAGTTGCTGATGGATAATTTTGGCTACAAGGTTGTGTCTATGCAGGTACTCTCCGTTAGCTAGACGAGAACACCCGGAGATAATGTGACAGATTGATTCGCCTGGACGGTGCACATACAGGTATTTGAACGATCTACGCGGCCTAAATTATTTTATTGCTTAATTGATATCTAAACAAGGTAAATAAACAAAATAACTTATTTTTCAAAATTTAAAACATATATTTTCCAACAAAAATAAACGGATTTTCCGAAAATAAAGAAAATTTTACAAATTTGAAAAAAAAAACAATTATTCAGTATGTTATTTAATAACACTATTTAAGTTTCTTGATTTTCTTCTTCGCTATGTGATTAATTTTCTGATATTATGTTGGATTCCGCAGATACAAGCTTTTCTGATATTATGTTGGATTCCGCAGGTACAAGCATGGCCAAGGTTTCAGGCAAAAATGTTTCTGCTTTCCGTTTTTTTATAGTTCGCTTGCTACTAAGCAGAGGATCAGAACTGAGAGGTATCCATTATGTAAAAATGCTTGCATATACGAATATACTACAAACTTAGTCCAGAAATTATTTTGTACAACTTTTTGTCTTTTTTGTACAAAAACTGTTGTTTCCATCAAGTTTAAAATGATTTTCCTAGAAAGTCCTTATAAAGTTCTATTTTTCAGGTTTTTTTCATATTTTCTAAACTTATGGTTCAAAAGTTAGAGGGGAGGGGGGGACACACATTGTTTTTTACCTTTGGAGCGATTATTTCCGAAATTATTGACATTATCAAAAAATGATTCTAGAAAACCCCTATTCATTTTTAAATACCTTTTCAACAATATATCACACGTTAGGGTTGAAATTTAAAAAAAAATCACTTCCCACTTTACATATAGGGGGGCTACCCTAATAAAACATTTTTTTTTAATTTTTACTTTACCAAATTTCAGCTTTCTACTGCTAACGGTCACAGAGATTAAGCGAGGACGGACAGACGGACGGACGGACGGACAGACATGGCGAAACTATAAGGGTTCCTAGTTGACTACGGAACCCTAAAAATGGGTAGAAGAAGTATTACAAGGGTACTGCCGGAGGTGAAGTAATTCTTCTGTCCGGACGTAGTCCTGATCCTGAAGCCAACTTTGTACTTTAACCTTGACTTCATGAGATAGGTACTAACTACCTTTAGATCCTATACTATACCATTTTAGTTACTGTTAGCCTGTGTCATATTGCTGCTAGCCAAGTCATTCGATCCGGGGAAATGAGGACCATCGCTCGTTGGATCTGTCTAGCTCGTCCCGCCATCCCTTGCGAGGACTACTGCGTCAAACACCATATTACTGGTATCTATACAGGGTGTTAAAGTAGTCGCGTGCCATAACTTAGGGGTAGGTTCAGTATCGTTAAAGGAACCCAGGAAAACTAAAAAAAAACCCAAAAAAAGAAATATACAAAAAAAAAAAATTGCAAGATCAACCTAATTTAGTACGGTCTACTAACTTAAAATAGCAATCGTTTAGAATTAAAATTGTTTTATTTGTTTAAGTGCTTTAGTTACTACCCTCTATCGAACGTGGTTATCACCCGCTCTCACTCAATTTACGCGCGAGAAACAAACGCCTCGACGCATGGCGCGCGCTCCGACGCGCGCTCGCTCTAGCGACGGCTGACTGCGGCGCGGTCGATGACCCCGAGTGCCCGCCCGTTCGGCGGTCAGCTGTTTCCGAGCGCATTAGGGTGAAATGATCTTGAGGAAAATATTGGATTATCTTTAAAAAAAAAAATGGTTGCTTTTTTCAATGGTTTTAGGTTCTACTAATGATAAATGATAAATGAATGATAAATGATGTTTATTTTGCAAGTAGGTTTTTACAAACACTTTTACACGTCATTTTTTAAAACTAGATGGGGCCGGTGTTTTGTACCTGACTACTCTGAGAAGAAACAGCCGAAACAAACTCAGAGGTCATAGTCTCTTTTAAAGTCCAGACAATCTTGCTCAATTCACATGAGGACTATGCAGATTAGTGTCTGATATGGTCTTTTGAAGAAAGAACCATACAGTTTTGAGTGGACCTGTCCAGTCAGTGCAAGCATTTGTCAGTTAACGTGTAGCTCGACTTATAACTCAAGGAGCTCAACGAAACGACGAACAATACCAAAGAAAGGACATTTGGGTAGGTCGCTTAGAGTACTCAAACTGTCAGACCGTTGTGGGAAAAAATAAACAAAAAATATAAATGTGACCCACATGGTCCCCACATTCACAATAATCATATAAAATTCATAACAAGTTCTATTCAAAAATAATGTAAATAAAAATCACAAAAATCATTAAAAGGCACAACCGCACAATGATGATAAAAAAACCGGCCAAGTGCGAGTCGGACTCGCGCACGAAGGGTTCCGTACCAATTATTATAAAAAAATCACGTTTGTTGTATGGGAGCCCCCCTTAAATATTAATTTTATTCTGTTTTTAGTATTTGTTGTTATAGCGGCAACAGAAATACATCATCTGTGAAAATTTCAACTGTCTAGCTGTCACGGTTCATGAGATACAGCCTGGTGACAGACAGACGGACAGACGGACAGACGGACAGACGGACAGACGGACAGACGGACAGACGGACAGACGGACAGACGGACAGACTGACAGACGGACAGACGGACAGACGGACAGACAGCGAAGTCTTAGTAATAGGGTTCCGTTTTTACCCTTTGGGTACAGAACCCTAAAAAGTAAAATACTTAACAAAATAAGTATTCATGTCAAATCAGTAAATGTCAAATAAAATAATAAAAAATAATAAAGTAAAAAATAATAAAATACATGTCAAAACATTAAATGTCAGAGTGTATAAAAAATAATAAAATACATGTCAAAACATTAAATGTCAGAGTGTATAAAAAAGGAAAAGAAAAAATAAAAAAAAGGAAAAGAAAGGAATACACTGTTTAAGACTTTCACGGTTTTCCACTACACTTAAAGTACTTACGGGATAATATCCGTGGTTTTCCATATTGATGAGCTCCCGATATTTCGACGCTGTTGCAAGCATCATGATCGCGGGAATACAGCGGGTATATAGCGTCGAAATATCGGGAGCTCATCAATATGGAAAACCACGGATATTATCCCGTAAGTACTTTAAGTGTAAGAAAGGAATAAATAATAAACAAGCGAAGTCCGAAGCTTCGACATTCACAGAGCAAATTTCATTGGAGCAGCTTAATCCCAAGCCTTTTTATCTTCGAGATAGTGATTAACATGATAGTAGGCTTTCAGGCACAGCTTCCGTTTTATAAACGATTTGAATTTATTTAGGCTTAGTGCTTGAATTTGGCTCGGAAGTTTATTGTAAAAACGTATACATTGGCATCTGAACGTAATAATGAAATCAAACCACTGGTTTCAAGGATAACGGTGTTCACACTAACACCCTAATTTTAAGTTTAAAAAAAAGGTATTTTATTTTTATTTTTTACGGGTTCCTTTATCGATACTAAACTCACCCTTAAGCTATGGCACGCGACTACTTTAACACCCTGTATGTATTATTACAGAAATAATAATAATTATTATTAGTATCGTTAGGAGGTTCCTCTCTCAAGAGCCCTGACCACCGGCAGCTCGGACCCTGTTCCCAGCGCTGATAGGCTACTGTTTTTTTATATTTTTAAATGTTTTTTATGCAGTTTTATTAAGAAATATTTAAAAATGTAAAAAATATGTGTTTAGATGAATAAATGAATTATTATTATAGTATAATAATAATAATAATTATTATTACAGAAATAATAATAAAATCTGCTCTGTCTCTCTACTTTGTACTCGTAGTCAATTATGTAGATAGGGTACTAGAGAATAAAGCTACAAAATAATTTAAAAAAATGTAAACAAGTTTAGTTCGTTGTTCACATTTAAACAGCGTAGCGGTAGAGGTAGTGTCGACATAGTTCGACTTCTTCTTAATAGATGGCGCTATTTTATATTTAGAGATGAAAAAAATATTATTTATATTATTTAAATATTTTATTCCAACACCAATCGGCCTTTTTTATCTACAATGCCGACTCGTTGCATCCAACCTATAAAACCTCTGTTCTGTCTCATATCAGCCTTTTTACCTCCGACACATTCCGAAAGAGGTCGCTTGTGCCACGCTGGAAATAAAAAACATTAAATTAACCTTCATTCGATTGTAGAAGTCCATTGTTTTTTTTCATTTGGAATTGAGATGCTCTACTATTTTAATAAACGGTTCAAACGGATTTAAACGAGAAGGTAGGTAGTGATATCCAACTGCAACCATTTATTATTTTTCTGTTGTCAAGCCTTGCGCTGTTGCCGTTTCAAGTATAAGGTAGGGTGGTACCTTCCTAATAACCGGTACTTGTAAGTTTAGCAGTATGCTTCAAAGGTATGTTCTGTCGAAATAGGAATCCGCCGAACAAGTGCATATCAAAGAAAGGGATCTGTCGAATTAGTGTTTTTTGAAGGTGTGTGTTGGCCGTGTGGTATCCGGCAGAGTAGAATAGAACCAACCCATTACACTCACGGGTGTCGTATAAGGCGACTAATGTCTGAGGCAGAACACCTTGCGCCTCCGTAGACCTGAGAAGAATGGGCAGCAGCGTTTTCTGTTAGTCTTTCATCACTGCGATCTCCAATCCGCCTGCCAAGCGTGGAGTTTACGGCAAGTTCCTCCCATCATGGGAGAGGCTTATGTCCAGCAGTGGACGTTATGGGCTGTTGTTGTTGTTGTTGTTGTGTTGACGAAGTATGTTCTGTCGAAGCAATGAATAGTCGAACTATTGTTATTCAAAATTGAAACCGTGTCGAAATAGTTAACTTTCAAAGTTCAGGATGACAGTCCTAGTATGCTAGTATTGCAGAATTATGTAATGATGTGTAAGTGTATCAAAATCAGCCTCTGCCATTAGAGGAAGTGTAATAAGGTTATGTGTCTCAATCAAACAGCGTGTGAGGAACGACTGATTTATTGGTAACCACAAGGTACCCTCTATTAATCTTAAGTCTACCTACAACATCTCCCTTCTAATATCTAATTAAATAGGCAATACATTTTTTTTTTTTTTTTTTTTTTTTTTTTTAATCTATCTATAATTAAGTACAGAAATATAGCTAGGTATACATAAATACAAACTTTTATCTAACTCAAACATTAGACATTTATTTACTTTTACATTATACTCACTCACTCAGCAATTACATCTTATTTACTTATATATTATTAAATTCATAATTATAATACCTAAAAGTAACATGCTATCTATTCTTGCTATTTCGGCATATATATTTTTGCAAAATTGGCATATTTTAATCAGATTAATTTTACAACGGTAAGTATTTGAAGAATTAATCAAATTCAATTAGCCTCCGAGGCGGATTTACTACTCTGCCACTTCTAGTGACAGTAACGCCCGCCCTCGGGGGCACGGGCTGCCGCGGCTGCGGCGGGGTGGGCTGGCGCGCCGGCACCGGCGCCACTGCCGGCCGTTGCTGACTTGAAAGGTTACTGTTGTAATCATCTAGATCAAGATACCTATCTGCATTACGTGTGTGTTCAGATTTATTTGTGTTAGGTATTTTCATGAGATGTTGGCGATTTCGACGGTACAAGCGCCCATTTTCTGCTCTAACCCAGTACGAACGCTCATCTTGTGCCAATTTTACCACATTTGATCTTAACCACTGTTTATCATTTTTCATTCGCACCGGCTCATTAGGGTGTAACGGTGGTAGGATCCGAGTACCCCTGTCATAATTTCTTTTAGTGCTCTGGGTAATCATTTCCCTGCGAGCTCTCAGCGCGGGCTCGTCCACAGCCGATGGACGCAGTGCCAATGTACTGGCTGGCAGTCTGGACCGCAACCGCCGCCCCAACAACAGCTGCGCCGGCGAGTACTGCTCACCCGTCACGGCGCTGTTGCGGAAGTTCAGTAGCGCCAGCTGCCATTCCTCACCACTGTCACGTGCTTTTTTCAGCAATGCTTTTATTGTACGTACATTGCGTTCAGCGAGCCCGTTTGATTGTGGATATAGCGGCGAGCTCGTTACATGAATAAATCCCCACTTTTCACTAAACGTTTTAAATTCCTGTGACGAGAATTGTGTCCCATTGTCACTCACAACCTTTTGCGGGATCCCAAAGCGACTGAACATATTTTTTAATACGGCTACAACCGTAGCACTTTGCAAATTGGGTAATAATGCAATCTTCACAAACTTCGAATAATAGTCAACCACCAATAGATGTTGTTTACAATCAAGTTCGAAGATGTCAGTAGCTAGCACCTGCCAGGGCAGCTCCGGCACAGGGTGCGGTGCGAGCGGCTGACGCGGGTTGGCGGCGCGGTGTCGCTGGCACGTGTCACAGCCCAGCACGGTGCGCTCGATGGCTGCACCCATGCCCGGCCACCACATGACGTCACGCGCGCGTTGCACACGTTGACACTTGTCCACACCCAGGTGGCCCTCATGAATTCGTCGCAGCATTTCTTCACGAATCGTCGTTGGTATAACAACTTGATTATTTCTAAATAATATTCCATCTATTACATGCAACTCTTCGTGTACCTTCCAATAGTCTCTTACATTTATGTCTGTTTCTCTTTTGTTTGTTGGCCATCCGCTGTAGTAATACTGACATACCTTATTTAATACTTGGTCTTTATCCGTTTCCAGTTTGATTTTCTCTTGCATTTGTGGTGTCGCTTCTACGTTTTGTATCAGCATGTTGACATGAACCGTGACGTCATCGTTGAGGTCGCGCTCTGACTGTGCCGCGGGCTCCACTGCAGCTCGCGATAACGTGTCTGCTATAAATAACAACTTTCCCCGTTTATATTGCAACTTCACACAATAATTCTGGAGCCTCAACATCAGACGCTGGAGGCGAGCTGGTGTTTCACTCAGCTGCTTCTTAAATATGGCTTCCAGTGGCTTATGATCGCTTTCCACCGTCACTTCATAATGACCGTAAATATACTGATGGAAACGTGTGCAGCCAAACACTACGGCAAGTAATTCCTTCTCGATTTGCGCCCACCGCATTTCGGTTGGCGTCAGCGTTCGAGCAGCATAAGCCACAGGCCGCCCGCCCTGCATCAGACACGCCCCCAGTCCGCGCGAACTCGCATCCACAGACACCGTGACTGGTTCATCTGGCGAGTAATATTTTAATACAGGTGCACTACTTATCATGCTTTTTAAGCACTTGAAAGATTTTTCATGAACCTTCTGCCAATCAAACTCCACATTCCTACCTAATAGTTCCCTGAGTGGTGCTGCTGTCTCAGAGTACCTGGGAATAAATCGAGCTAAATAGTTGGTTACCCCCAGGAACCTCTCCAGCTCCTTCTTGTCACAAGGCGTAGGTATCTCCTTAATTGCCTTGACACGGTTTTCATCTGGCTTTATCCCATCACTGCTGAACTTGTGGCCTAAAAATGTAATTTCTTTAACTCCAAATACACATTTTTCTTTGTTGAATTTAACCATATTCTCCGTAGCTCTTCGTAGAACTTCCTGTAATCTATCATCGTGCTCCCGTTTTGTTCTACCCCAAATTAATAAATCGTCAATGTAGACTTCTACCCCCTCCATTTTGAAAATTTTGTACATCTCATTGTGAAAGATTTCTGGTGCACAATTTATCCCAAATGGTAAACGTAGAAACCGGTATCTCCCGAATGGCGTGGAAAACGTACAGAGTTTGGAACTTTTGTCTGTTAGTTTTATCATCCAAAACCCGTTCTTCGCGTCACACTTAGAAAAATACATGGCACCAGATAAACTACTAGAAATCTCTTCCAGTGTTGGTAGCTGAAAATGACTTCGCTTAACCGCACGATTTAAATTTCTAGGGTCCAAACACACACGCAAGCTCTTATTGGGCTTTTCTACCACTACTATACTTGACACCCAATCAGTAGGCCCGTCTTCTTTTTTAATTATTTGCAAGTTTTCCATGTTATCTAACTCTGCTTTCAATCTAGGCCTTAACTTAATCGGAATTTTTCGCGTGGCGCTGACTACCGGCGGCACTGACTCATCAATCTGAATACAACACTGATTAGGTAAACAACCGATTCCGGTAAAAATAGTTTCGTCTACTTGAACGCTGTTTAAAGACTTTTGATCACACCGTGATATGAGACCCAGCTTTGAACACGCACCCAACCCCAATAAATTATTGCAATTCAAGTCCAAGACAAAAATATTTTGTTTACAGCTCTTATTATCATATTTAAGAATAGCATCAAAACAACCTAATACAGGTAACTGTGTTTTGCTGATTTCTCGTAGCACAGTTGTACATTCTCTAAGATTATTTACATCAAAACCGGCTTTTTTATAACTATTCACTGATAAGACTGTTGCGTCCGCTCCACTGTCCAGCTTGAACTTTAATTCCACTCCGTTTACGTTTATAATTGAATACCAAGACTCGCACCACTTATTATCAGCAGATTCAATTGAAATATTGTACATAAGTAGCTCACCATTGTCGTAGTCCCCGCATTCCTCACCGCATGAGTCATCATACCGTTCCTGCACTTCATTCATTAAACGCACTCGACAACACTTAGCGAAATGACCTACCCTTTGGCACCTTCGACACTTAGCTGAACTTGCTGGGCAACGGTCACTCGCGTGTTGATACGCACACTTTCCGCACACACTACCCGGAGACTTATATGTATCACTACGTGGAGACACAGGGCCCAAGGCAGGGGTCCCGTGGGGGCCCGGGTGACGGGCACGGTTCCCTGGCCGCGCTCGCCGCCGGGCGCGGGAGGGCGCGCCGCGCGCCACCTGCTCCACCGAGGCGGCGGCGCCGGCGCTGCTGCCGGCCGCGCGCGCCGCGCTCGCCTCACACGCTGCTCCTTGCAGTCCTGCTCGCTCCGCCGCACGACACCACTGAATAGCCTCATCCAGCGATAACTTTGTTTTAGCCAATAATTTTTCTCGCATGTGATTATCTTTTAACCCCCGAATCATTTGTGTTAGAATTAAACTATTCCTTAAACTTCCAAACTCACAGTTCTTGCTATTGACTTTCAATTCTCCCAGATATTTATCATAACCATTATTATGCTGATAAGTCTCAAAAAACATATGCCGTTCATAGTTTATGTTTTTTGTTGGATCGCAATGCTCAGCAAACTTTATGCATAACAAACTGTAATCCTGTTTTATCTCTTCCGTTACGTCAAGTTCTTCATAAATTTCCCGGCCATACTTTCCTATGACGTGCATAAATAAGCCACACTTTTCTTTCGAGGGTGCAGAATCTTTTCCTGCTGCGATCAAAAAATAGTCAAATGATGATTTCCACTCCTTCCAGTTACTGGCAAGGTTACCATCTTGCTGTAATGGCGCCGGTTGCTGAATCATCGCACTTGCACTCATATTCCCAACTTTTGTTTCCGAATTGGGCATGTTGTCACACTACAATACTATTGTACAAACACGATTTAGGTACTGTATTCCCGATATATTTGACTGATTTCGTAAAATTTTACACCTGACACCATGTAATAAGGTTATGTGTCTCAATCAAACAGCGTGTGAGGAACGACTGATTTATTGGTAACCACAAGGTACCCTCTATTAATCTTAAGTCTACCTACAACAGGAAGGAAGGAGGTCGTTTGAAAGTGGCGCCTGTTACAGAATAATTGAAAGGAAGTCGTGTGTCTTCGTATGGACATGTAATGAAGAGGGTTGAAACGCATGTGACTACGAGAATAATAGACATGCATGTTGATGGATGGAGAGGGAGACGAAGTCCAAAGAAAGGATTGTGTGAGGAATGATATGAAAGAGAAAGAAGAAATGATGCCCTGACGTCTGACAGGGGAGAGTGGGAGAAGATAACGTGTTGCGCCCCTAAATAGAATCGTACAAAGGCAAGAAGATGGTGAGACCGTTTAAATGGTAGGCAATACTTACCAACGCGATAAGTGCATGAATTAAGGTCCAATTTGCAATGATTAACAAACACCTTTCGTTGCCCAGACTCCGATATGGCGCACTGAGGGTCATAGTCATCTGGGCACGTTATAGGGCAAGGGTGCGAACATGACTCTCCGTCGACATTCATTGTCATTGATCTGGAAAAATAAAGAAAACAGAATATCTAAAGAAGAGAACATATTTTCATTAGGTGGACCGGGTTTGGACCTGCCCGCTTAGCAAGAATGCCGTAGAAACGAAAGAGAATCGACAAATCTTTTGTTCATCTGTCATTTTGTCGATTCAATGACAGATGAACAAAAGATTTGTCGATTCTCTTCCGTTTCTACGGTGTTCATGCTAAGCGGGCTGGTGCCTTCACCAAGTCGTCAGTCTATGTGTCCAGTTGTATGTGTGAATCCAGGGTACAAACTATCTGTGTGCAAAATTTCATCCAAATCCGTTCAGGTGTTTGCGTGAAAGAGTAACAAACATCCATCCATCCTTTTTTTTTTTTGGATGGGAAATGGATCATCAAATGACTCCTCCCGCTCTGGGCGGAGCAGGAGGGAGTATCAGACTTTTACTGGCTAAAACCCATCCATGTTCCTTCATCGCCCTTTGTGTTCCGGGGCCACGGTATCTCTTTCGAACAGTCCCGCAACCTCAGACATCCATCTATCCCCAAAAACTTTCGCATCAATTTAAGTACGAAGTAGGATGTCGTACCTTCTAGCAGATGAACTTCTTCTAGTATTATTATGTAGATTAGGGTCTAGTTTATATTTGTAAGGATTATAAGGTTTATAAGAGAAGCGTTTTTCTACATGGGCACCAATCTTCTTGCATTTGTCATTCTCCACTTGCAGATATCCTGAAACAACAAAGTCAAAAAATTTATGATGACACGAACCAATCAACCTTTAGAAAAAAACAATTGAGGGGACTTGATAATCTCCTCCATTTTAGAAGTCGGTTAAAAAGACTGTTGTCTGTTGTAGTGACAAAGCCGTATTTTTTCTAAGACTGTCAGTTGCGATTATAGTAAGATAGGAAGAATGAACGTTGATCACCATTCACCATCATTGCTGTAAAGTGTTTTTAGGTAGAAAAATCCGGCTCGAAGGACCGTTTCATAATGTATATTTTGTGTAGTTGAAACAGACTTGTCCCATATCATAGTCAATTGTATGGAGTGGATGGGCAAGTCAAGTTTTCAATTAACAGTTGCACACCAAAATTGGAATCGAATTTACATAAACTGAAACATCAACACTAAGTAGTCTAATTTTAATTTGCTACAATGTATGGATTGAGTACAATGTAAGGGAAGTTGTAGTGAAAAAAAAAGATGAAAGCAAAAAGAAAAGTACGAAAGAAACATGATATAAAGCAAGAATGCATGAATGCATTCGCATTCTCAATGCTATTTATTTTAACAATCCAACAACGTTGATTGCGCCTTTTACGTTATGGAGTAGTTGAATATATTTAACCATTTTTGAAGCAATGCTATGTAAAAAAGTCTGAAAGTGGCACCGGTGACTGAAAAATTGTATGGTAATCAGTTGGCTTGGTATAGCATGTGATAAGGAGGAATGAAGAAAATCTAATGAGGAAAGTATTGAGTAAGAATGTGGATGGGTATAAGAGTAGAGGAAGACCAAAGAAACGATGGATGGACTGTGTGAAGGATGATATGGTGAGAGAGGAGGTGTCTGATGAGATGACGAGTGATAAAGAAATATGGAAGAGGAAATGCTGCGCCGACCACAAATGAATTGGGATAAGGGCAGGGGGATTAAGAGCTTCGGAATGCAATAGAAAAGTGTACTTACCCAATTAGGGTGCCTGTGTGGTTAGTATCTTCAACCATATGCCATTAGTTATGTTTAACTACCTTATTCAAAACATATCTACTTACTATTTACTTCATACTTAAACCCACAGTTGACTTTTCTAAAAAAGCAGTCATTCAAAAACAATCTGTATCGCATTTCGTTGTTAATCAATTTTGCTCCACAAACTGACTGTATTGTATTATCACAGTCCAAGTTATTACAGTTCAGTTTCGGTTCTTCTGTTACAACTTCTTCTTCTTCTTCTTTATCGACAATTTGGCCTTTGGAAAAAAAAAAAAAAATATTTTTGGCACATGCCACAAGTGCACAGAAAATATCACAATGTTAATAATAGTAAGTCTGAGCTAAGCCACGGACAGACTTATAATACTTGACGTAACTATAAAGATTCCTTGTTGACTACGGAACCCCATAGAATCAAAAAACTTGAAATTCATTTTTTGTTGTTTCCTGTAGTTTCCTCCGTGCCTCGGAAAGCACTTTAACCCGTTGGTCCCGGCTACTATTTGTAGATCTTTGACAGTCGTTACAAGTAGTCAGTGGCCCGAAAGTCTGACAACCAGTCTTACCAAGAGGTTATCATATTACCCAGTACTAACTGGGTTGTAAAGGTCAGATAGACAGTCGCTTCTTGTAAAATACTGGTATTTCGCTGCACCCACCTTTGTAATTATAGTTTTGATTGTCATTTTTTCTTCGTGTTTTAACTTCGGGTTCAGTGTTGTCAACAAAATCATGGTTCTTGCCTGTTATGAATACTATGTCTTCCTTTGGCTTATCTGAAATTGCACACATACATATAAAATCACGCATTTTTTTTTGCTAAGATCCTTAGGTACTTCATTTGTCTCGTTGATTTAACGTTTTAGGCGGTAAGAGTCCAGCTCGTTACGCCATCTCCATCTGGGCTTACCGCGTCTCCGGATTTTCTTGTTCGGAACCTAATCTGTTGCCAATTTGGCTAAATTTTGATGCGACCGCCGGCAGATGTGACCTGCCCAGTTCATTATTTATTTAGCGGCTGTGATGCAAACATCTGCGTTTTGGAAGAACGAAGACACTGGACGATTGAAGTACACTGTTCCTCCTACGTTCAGAAATTTTGACTCCTGATACTCTTCGTTCCATAGCCCGCTCGCAGATCCCGAGTGCAGACTTTTGACGCTCCGTTAATGACCACGTTTGCGTTCCATAGATTTCCATAGATATTCTAAACGATTAACTTAATTTTGTAGGCCTACTAAAATGCTATAATGACATTACTCCCTCAGCCCATATCAAGTACAGCAAAAATATTACCAACTTCCTCCTCCACATGAATATCTTTACTCATAGCATCATTAACAGTCTTCATCATCATTAAATCGTTTATCCTCAGTCCACGACTATCATACTCGTTCTCGTCCCTGAGAAAGAAAGGAAAAGTATTTATTCTGCACTTCTATAATACCTAACTCGTTACCTACACTACACATTACTCAAAACTATGCACACACGTTTGCATAGTTTTGAGTAATTGGCGCTCAAAAAGGTTTTCACAATTTTGATTATCTTAACTTCTTTTTTTATAGTTATATTAATTGTGATGATTTCAACGTGTAGCCCAAATAAAGCGCTTTATATTCTGTACTCAATACAATCTATACTAATATTATAAAGAGGTAATATTTGTTTGTATGTAGGGGGTAATCTCCGGAAGTTATGAACCAATTTTAAAAATTGTTTCACTGGTAGAAAGCTACATTATTCGTGAGTGCTATAGGCTATATTCTATTCCCGTACTCCCACGGGAACGGGAACTACGCGGGTGAAACCGCGGAACGTAAGCTAGTTGTATATATAATAGAATCGTTTTAAATGACGAAAATGCTTTTATATTAAGTGCTAGTTAAAGCAACTGAAATATCGATTACACACATCAAAAGTGTCTAGGGATCAAGCATTTTTATGCGGATTTCTTGAGATTGAGATGTGGCTTTGTAATAAATTTATGATTTTATAAATTTATATGGATCCTTTTTGGTGCATTTCATAATTTGAATCAGGAACTCTCAATCAAATTCGAGTAAAAGATGAAAATAAGCTGTCAATATTTTCCCTATAAAAACATACAACGCATTGAAGACATTATTAGTGCTACTGTTTCCCTACTACTGATTAAAACCAACGTTATTATGGAGCGGCGACGTCATTTAAGCAGGGAAGAAATGCTCAGAGCCGTGGGAATGATAGAAGCTGGTTCCCGGCAACGTACTGTAGCTTTAGCTCTGAATACAAGTCAGAGTGTTATCAGTCGACTTTGGACACGTTACCGAAGCACTGGTACCGTGGCTGAGCGCCATGGAGGACGGTATCGCTGCACCACACGGAGACAAGACCGATACATTCAAATCTTAACTCGAAGAGCTCCAACAATAACCGCCATGATGTTAGCCGTGAGGCTTCATCACTCTTCAGGGAACTTAATTAGCGACCAAACAGTCAGAAACCGCTTGCATGAAGTGAACCTTCATTCCCGAAGACCGCTACGGGTACCACCTATAGCAATGCACAATCGTAGGATTCGATATCAATGGGCTCTTGAACACAGAAATTGGGCAGAAGAACAATGGCGTTTCGTGTGCTTTTCTGATGAGTCTCGTTTTGGTATGAGACCGGATACAAGACGTATACGACACTGGAGAACCCCTGGACGCCAACAGCGATTAAAATCCTGCCAGGAAGTCCATCCTTATAGTGGTGGAACCATCATGGTATGGGCGGGTATTTGGATCGGCGGAAGAACTGAGTTGATTTGGATCAGAGGCAACCTCAACGCTCAAATTTATGCTGAGACGATTGTATCAGACGTCATCGTTCCTCTACAAGTGCAAATCGGTCCCTTATTTCAGTTAATGCATGATAATGCACGACCGCACACCGCAAGAGTTGTAAGACAGACTCTCGCCGCAGCTAACATCAATGTCCTGCCCTGGCCTGCTCAGTCGCCAGACTTGAACCCGATTGAGCATGCATGGGATATGCTACAGAGAAGAGCTCTGCCGAATATGGAGGGTATCCAGTCGCAAGAAGACCTTTTTTTGTTGTTGCAACGAACATGGGCGGCCATTCCACAGCGTGATTTGGATGAACTCATTTTGAGTATGCCAAACCGATGTTCTTGTGTTGTTAGTGTTCGCGGTAGAAACACGGATTATTAATTGTTTAAGTTACCCAATAAAATTTTAAAGAAAACTGTGTTTTCAGTCATTTTTTCGAACTTTAATGTTAGTGGTTCAAATGTCAAAAATCCCTTTATTAGGAAAATGGCAAATTTCTTTATTAATGCAAAGGTGACTTGGTTTATCGTTACTGTGACAAACGAAAACACTTTATTTGATGAATCCTTAAAGAAAATTTTAATTAATATCAATCAGGAGAAAAGTTATTGCAAAAATATATGTTGATCCCTAGATACTTTTGATGTGTGTACTTAGAATAATAGCAGTCATTAGCAAGTTACTACTGTTATTATAAGCAACTCATACTAAGCTTAAGAATAAATACAAGTGTTAAATAAAAAGTTTCATGATCAAATTTGAGGTACTTTTTGAATACCAGCGGTTTATTGTTCGATTTGGAGGTAACTTAAGATTTTTTTTTCTATCGAGAAAAGTTTATGGAATCGTGTTTTCGTCACACATTGTACCTAGCACTAATCCTCAACTTTACCATATATATGTTTCAAAATTAATGCTGCAGTATTTTAGGCGTAACGGAGGATCATGCTAAGCCATTTGAGGGATATATAGCCCTTAAAGAATCTATGAGTAATATTTTTGTTTTATCGTCAGTAAATATCGATACCTACCCATCAGCATAATAGTTATTTGATTCGATTAAAAAAAAAATACTAGATTCACAAAAAGAAAATCCTTTTGCTGGGATAGAACTCAAAGTCACGAGATTGTAACCCAGCGCTGTGCCCCAAGACCAGCTAGCTTGTTGTAAACCATGGCGAATATGAAGATCTTATGCTGCTTCAACAGGTCGGTAATGTTCGGGATTGTTCGGGCCGGGTTCGATCGCCACGCTCGCCACGATTTTTTTATTTCGTGTTGGTTTACCCGCGCCTAAAGATGTTTCACAATATCAAAAATGTATACCTTGTGACCGGCGGTTCCTGATTCGGTACAAACACTACATTTTCTGTTGCTTCTTCGTAAAAGTGAGCTGTTGTTTCTTCTATCTTCACAGTCGTCGTTGTTGTTGCTACTGTTGTTGTTGTTGCTTTGGTTGTTGCAAAAGAGAAATTATTTACATGTTATTCTTTTTTAGCATGCTTTAGAACTAGATGATGTCAGGGTTTCCTACCAAAAACCGACATCGTCATGCATTGGTAAGGTAATGCTTGCCGAGTTCGGTGCGTGGATGGGTGACCATCCCTAACGTACCTAGACCCCTTTGTGCTTCGATAAACATGTTAAACCGTTTTTTCGGGCAGTCGTTTGTAGGACTTTGACAGTCTTTACGGGTAGTCTGAAATTCTAACAAGTTTTGTCATTTATTTAAACAGTGTTTGGTTAACGGTTACCGATACTTTAAGGGCATATTATATACTTATTTCTATCAACAAATACACGTTTATAAATACTCCTAATTAACCCAACACCCCGCGAATGGCAGACAGGTTTACGAGTGGCAGTGAGACGGCGGTAAAGTAAGTCCTGTGAGTTTTGCATATTAATTTCGTTTAACATTATTTGCTTTTATAAATGAAAATAAAACAAATTAGCTAACTTATTTTAAATAACAGCTTACTATATAAGACTAGATACATGTAGAAAATAGCCATGTAAACTTGTTATTTTTAGTTGTTAGTCCTGCTTAACTCTTTTTAATAGTTTGTTATCCTAATTAGAATCTTGTTGCTCATTTGTTACCTTAAAAGAATCTTATTTCATTCTTATTTAGAACCTAACGCATAAGTTTATTGTAATTTAACTCGTCAGGTAAAGGTATTTATTACGCAAAAAGATGCTATGTATCATCTTTATATATTTACGTAAAATCTATACATACACACATCAAAAAAAGTTTGCGATCACTTTGAAAAATCGAAATTTTTTTTTTTACTGTAAATTATATTGTGATTTCTTCTTCTTCTTAGATTATTTATTAAATATAGATTTAGAATGTAAACAGTAAAAAAAAACTTTTTTCTCGATAAAGTTCAATTTAAATAATAATAATTATCAGCTTATGCTTATGATCACAAACTTTTTTTGATGTGTGTATGTATAGATTTTACGTAAATATATGAAGATAATGCGTAGCATGTAAAGCTTCGACCTAATATGTAACAATAAACTTAAAAATTGGCGTCAAAAAGCTCCTCCTCAACGCTGTCAACTGATAATGTCCCCAGGAGACTGGCGGCGTTACCACGCTGCATGGCAACGCTAAGCCTTTGGCCAAGGTAAAAGGGGTACGTATATATATATATAAGTTTATCCTAACTATTTCCGATATAACTACGATCCGATGACCTACTGTTAAAAATACCTAAAAATCGTTTCACAGATTTTTGTAATAACTAATGAACGAAATCCCTAAAGGTCCATTCATCTACGGTTGACTCACCTACGGTTGACTCACCTAAACTCGGGTTTGCTTAGTGCTTTTCTGCATTGGGTCTTGCTAGCTAGCGTGAGGAGCGTAGGCTGACGGCGGAGTGACGACGACATTTGTTACAGAAAGTGGGTGTGTAATGTAAAATGCGAGCGTAGTGATCGCGCATCACATAAAATCAATGTCATAGCCAATATCTTAAAAAACCATTAGATTACCTAATCGTTCGTTAATGCGATTGATTTTAGTTGAATCAAAATTAGGTAGGTAAGTTACACAGTATAGTTGAGTCGACCAATATGTGTTATGAACGTGAATCAACCGTAGTTATATCGAAAATATAATTAGGATAAACTTAGGTATTATGATACGTAACCCGAATTTCGCAGGGTGTTGGGTTAGGAGTATATAAACTTGTTTTTGTCGAGACGAGCAAAATACAGTAATAAATTAAAAAGGTAAAATACGTGGTGTAGTGGTCGTGGTCTGTCTTGGAAATTCCACATCAGCATGTCCGCCTGACCTGACGAAGACGGTATCACTGTCCGTCATGTTGTCATCGCCGTTGGATCTAGAGATCAGGGTCGGGATGATGAAGGGGATCCAGTATTGATTCCACATGTTGTTGCTGGCTATTACATAGTTCGGTTGGTTGAATTGAATGGTGAATGATCTGTAATGTGGGAGAAGAGATACTCATTTTAAGGGGACTACAGGAGCTAAACGCGAGTATTAGAATGCAAGTAAAATAATAATTTAAAAAAAATAAAAAACCCGACTGCGTAAAAAATAAATAATAACTTTAAATGAACACTGAAAAGAAAAAAAACAAGTTCAGGAAACAGGACATATTGACTGCAACAGTCGGTACCCATTAAAAAATCTTGACTAAAATCTTTACATCCAATATGGGTCCAATATGGGTTTTTTATTTTACATTGTTTAGTTACTTAAATGATATACCATTTTAAAATCCTCATGATGAGCCTTTTCCGAGCCGTTCAGCCTGCAGAGCGTGCCAAACATTTGAATTTGGCGCGAAAAAGCCGCTATTCTATTTTTTTTATTTTGATATACCCAGTGTCACTCTCACAGTAAATACTAATCTAACGACACCTCTCAAGTTAAAATCCATCGAGCCGTTCAGGCCACAGAGCGTGCCAAACAATTATACATACATACAAACATACATACATACATTCTCTCGAAAAACATAACCATCCTTCTGGCACAGTCGGGTAAAAAGCATATGATTCACTACAATAAACAAAACCATAAAAATTTATGCATAATATTTTTCGGGATAAAAACTTTTGAAAACATAATAAGTACAACAAATTTTACTCGATAAAAAAAATCACGAACTTATCTCTAAAAAAATATTTTAACAAGTAAAAATCATACAAAAAAAAAAATTGAAAATTAAAAAACCCGACTGCGTAAAAAATAAAACCTGAAAAGAATAATACAAGTTCAGGAGACAGGACATATTGACTGCAACAATCGGGACCCATATTAGATGTAATGACTTTAGTCTAAATTATTTAATGGGTCCCGACTGTTGCAGTCAATATGTCCGTCCAAGGCAAGGTGTCGTAAGAATTTCTCGCTAAGCTACCCCCCTGGCCCAAAAGCTGGCGGCCCCCTAGTATCTTGCATATCATGGATTTCTGTAAAGTAACACCCATTTATTATCAAAAGTACACCAATTTATTTTTTAATGAATTTTCCAAAAATTGCGCCCCCTTAAAGGAAATCCTGTATCCGCGCCTGATTCAAATATCAAGTAACTAAAGCTAGCAGTTACGGTTGACACGAAAAGGTAAACATAGATAATTTGATATGATTTTACCCACCCACATTCGTACTCAAAACTTTCCTCACAACAGCAGGCAGTCAGTGGTGTAGCATTTAAATAATCAACCGACTTCCAAAACGAGGAGGTTCAGAACTTTCGACTGGGTGAACCGATTTTGATTATTCACTATCTAAAGAAGTCGGTGACAAAAAAACTAAATCAATCAAACAAAGTTCACCGAAATCTGAAGCTAAAGTTATTTTTCACATTTTTGTGTTTTTTGAAGTCGGTTTTATTTTTTGTACATGAGATTTGTTGTGGCATAATAAGCTAAATATACACAAACTTACCGTTAAACCAAAATATTTAACTAATATTTCGAAAAAAAATATTGTTTAATATTTTAACGGTGTTACGAACACGACCCACTTCCCACACACATGCTAAATCTGAATTGTAACATTGTTGAAAGTTTGTAAATCGACAACATGGCCTTATCTAGCCATAAACAATGGTTTCATTTCGTTATTGTAAGAACCAATACTCCTATAGTTACGAGTGCACGTAACATAACGTAACATCACGCCTGTAATTCCAGAAGGAATAGGCAGAAGTGTACTTATAGTACGGTCCACTAAGCTTTTGGTTTTTTACAATGTAATTTGCATGTTAAAATGTAAACTAAATAGCTTGGTCGACCGTACACTCAAATTCCCTTAGTTTTGTTAGAGGGTGAGCCTATTGCCTTAAACTCA
This sequence comes from Xestia xanthographa, assembly GCA_905147715.2. Classification (NCBI taxonomy): domain Eukaryota; kingdom Metazoa; phylum Arthropoda; class Insecta; order Lepidoptera; family Noctuidae; genus Xestia; species Xestia xanthographa. Next base: position 4,774,015 of record LR990654.1, on the reverse strand, counting down.
AAACTCAAACTCAAAGCATTTATTTCAATTAGACCATTACGGCACTTATGAATGTCAAAAATTAAAAAAAAAAACAAAGCTACAGTCCCAGTCACAAGACATAATAACTTGAGAAAGTACTGTAGTTGCCCATTCCCTAGCGTAGATCTCTATGGAGAAGAACGGGCAAGAAACTCCATGGACACTCTTTTACATCAAAATATTGTTACAAAATGTTGGTTACATCATTCACGTTGAGATTATACATATATGCGAGAACGATGTAGAAAGACGTGCACATTAAGAGCGTCCAGAGCAAAATATTAAATCAAAAATGTATAAATAAAGTAGGTAATTAAAATGAACCATGGTAGCTATGAGATGACCAGTCCCAACTGACAGCGCCTGTACACGAACATGACGCATGTAACATTGTTATGTCATGTAACCGGGCACAAATCCATACTCCGAGGCTGCTACTGAGAAATTCCGGTTTCAGATTCATTTATTAATTGTAAAACATAGGTACATTGTAAGTTCTTGTTTGGTAATACATTGAGGCCGCTTTGTTTTGCCTCTAGGGCGTACAAAAGTAGTAATAGATGCAATGTCTAAAATTAAAATAAGAAATTAAGTAATACAGATACATGAACCAGAAATAAACAAGTAAGTAAATAAATAAGATCATCTATTGCATTGGAAATTTTCAATTACACTGAACAATGTCGATTAAATAATTAGATAAACTGAGTGTAGTTGAGAAAAACAAATTATTGAAAATAAAAAATGTCTGCAGTTATTGTAATAAAATGAAAATTGTCAGCACTTACTTATTTATCTAAAGAATGACAAATAAATTGAATTATGTTATAAAATAAAATTAAAAGTCAAAAGGAAGATCAATAAATTGTTGTTACCTATAATAAAAATGTCAGAAATTTTATAACAGCATGTCGTTCAAATATTCGGTGATTGAATAATAGCATTTTTCTATTATAAAATCTTTAATTTTCTTTTAAAGTTGTGCAAATTTTCATTCTTAATGTTATTAGGAATTGAATTGGATTGAAAATCACAAAAACACTTTGACTGACCTGGGAATCGAACTCAAAACCTCACGCTCAGCAGTCACTAGCTAGACTTACGACAAAAAAAATACCAGGAGGTACAAAATAATGTCTCTTTTCCAGAATTTTCAAATTTCCATAGTTTATAAAAGAAAACCCACACTCCATCATTTTAGTATCAGTAGCGCCATCTCTTTTGGGAACGTTATACTACTAAGAAGACAAGCTGACTAACTTTGACGTTAGTTGAATCGGAATTTGGAACGCGAATTTCCTTGGCAGTTGAAAGAAAATGCCAATAGATGGCGCTGTTTTAACTTTTGCAGATTTTATTAACTGCATAGCGTAAAATAAATCAACGCTTCCATTGATTGATAAGAGTAACCATATTATCTGATAAGAGTAACCATATTATCCTGGACTAAATAATGTACTTGTTGCCAATTACGTCTTATTTGTAGAAGGGTTCAAACATTTTGTGGTTGATTAATGGGAAAGGATTTTAGTATGATCTTGTTAGGTATAGGTAAGTAGGTAGATTTTACGGCCTAAGTAAATTGTTAGATCAGAGCTTCCACTCATCATCAGCCTACAACAGTCCACTGCTGGACATAGGCCTCTTCAATCACATGCCACTCAACTCGATTCTCAGCAGTTGCTACCAGCCACCCTGCGAAGATCGTCACTCCATTCACTCGAGTCTGAGGGCATCCTATTTTACGTTTGCCGATTCGCAGTCTCCACTCAACAACACGTCTACCCCAACGGTCTTCGGTTCTACAGCTAATATGACCAGCCCATTGCCACTTCAGCTTACTTATTCTGTGAGCTGTTATCTGGTTCTCTGTCGGATCACCTCGTTCCGGATACGATCTCTCAGAGAGACTCCAAGCATAGCCCGTTCCATAGCTCGTGAGCGAACTTGAATTAATAGACCAACTGTTGGCGACTGGCTGTGTATCGAACCTTTTTTAATGAATTTATTATATTTTTTATGTTTTGAATTATTCTTCGATTTTTGAATTCGTGTTCAGTTTTCAGGTTGAGCTGTCTTAAAATACTGTAAAATACTACCTACAATATTATAAATCTATACATATAATAAAACATTACCGAAAGAAAAACTGTACATTGAGAATTTTCGAGAAAAAATAAGCGGCTTTTGTTAGAAAAACGTAACTGATGACAAAAAGTGACGTTTTCGATTTTTTGTCTGGTTGTCTGTTTATCTGTGTGTATGGTACGGCTTTACGCTAAAACTACTGGATGAATTGAATTGAAATTCAGCAAAAATGTTCTTTGTAAACCAAGGAAGGCTTTAAGCTACATATTATCACGCCATATGTTATGGGAGGTAAGCAATATTGATTTTAAAAGGTTTTTGTTCGTAATTGAATGCACAAAATAATTGGAAAATAAAGGTGCATTACAAAATAATTTTACAGTAAGCGCACTTTTTTTTTTGTTCTAAGTTGATCCCGAGCGAAACCGGGTCGGGTCGCTATTAAACTAATAAACTCATATTGTAAGTATACGTGCCTCTATCATTCAAATAAACCATTACAGTCCACAGTTCCTTAGCACCAACTATATGAATTAGTGAAGATTTTAATAAAAGATTAGGCGGAGGTGTATTAGCATGGTATACCTACTCAGATTTCTTAAGTAACTTATCATGTTTAATTTTCATATAAGTACATAATGGGGGCGGGAGGCGAGCCTTTTGTCATGAATTCAGATTCTTGACACTTTTTTCCGTTGAACGTTAGTAAGAATTTCTTAGAAAAATGTATTTATTATTCTTCAACACATATACATTTGTGTCGAACAGTGGGTTATAACAATAATAAATGTAACACAAAATAATTAACTAATCATCGTAAAGTCAGGATAAAAATTAAAATTTAATTATAATCCATTCCACATTGGTCATAACATCGTCAGTCGACCAGACATGGGCAGCAGCGTTTTCTGTTATTCTTTCATCGCTGCGATCTCCAATCCGCCTGCCAAGCGTGGAGATTACGGCAAATTCCTCCCATCATGGGAGAGGCTTATGTCCAGCAGTGGACGTTATGGGCTGTTGTAGTGTAGTGTAGTGTAGTGTAGTTAGATAGATGGTAGGTAGCTGATGAGGTGCTGGTACAGTCGTGGTGTTTTCCGCCTGACCAGTTATTTTTTTTTTCATGAACGCTAAAAACGCAAACTAATTGTATTGTATAACGGACTGGTGTCCGCAACTCCACGTCAAAGCGCGTATATATAACAACAGCCCTTAACGTCTACTGCTGGACATAAACCTCTCCCATGATGGGAGGAATTTGCCGTAATCTCCACGCTTGGCACGCGGATTGGAGATCGCAGTGATGAAAGACTAGCAAAAAAAGCTGCTGCCCATTCTCTGGTCTACAGAGGCGCAAGGTGTTCTGCCTCAGACATTAGTCGTCTTATACGACACCCGTGAGTGTTATGGGTTGGTTCTATTCTACTCTGCCGGATACCACACGGCTTCCAGCTTTTTGGGCCTATTAGGAAAGCGTCAACTTTGGCGCGCAAAATAACAATAACTCTCGTTTGGCGTGCTTCGTCAGTGCGCTCGGCCGATTCGGTATCTTTTCATTCATTATTTTTATACAAAGTCAGGGCGGGGCTAGAGAGCGTTTCTATGTTGCGAGTGCAAGCAAAAATTAGCTTAGTGGTGATCAGGTGGGAGTGTCCTCGATAGCACTTACGTTGGTGCCGAGAAAGATGAGATGATATAAAATATGGCAATGGCAAGTAATTAAATGCACGTCTGTATTGTACCAGTGTCGCAGATGGAAGGGAATCGTGTTGCCACAATTTACATTATGATTTACACTTAATGTTGGTGTTGCAAAATAAGAATTAAAATCTCCAACATGCTGCGGCTTCACAGAGATAGCATATAATATATACATAAAATTAAATTGTTTAAACTTACAAGTTTACATTTTTGTTTATACATTATTTAAAAAATAGAGCTTTAATTAACATACTTAAATACAGTACAGTACAATACATACATAGTACAATACGTCTCATTTAACATTAAAAGTTAAGGGCTTTATATCCCTCAAATGGCTTAGCATGATCCTCCGTTACGCCTAAAATACTGCAGCATTAATTTTGAAATAAATATATGGTAAAGTTGAGGATTAATGCTAAGTCATATATGTGACGAAGACACGATTCCTTAAACTTTTCTCGATAGAAAAAAATTCCAAAATTACCTCCAAGTCGAACAATCTAATTTGAAGTACTTTTTGAAAACCAGCGGTAAACCGCTGGTTTTCAATTTAGATCATGAAACTTTGCATATTAACTGAACTAACTATAAAGCAAGTCTTATGTGTTTTATTTTTTTGTCCAATCAATAGATTTTTTGTAAATCGCAAAAACCACTCATTTCGCACTATTCGGCCGCAGTGCAGTCACTAACGTAACAACCGCTTTGTAGTGCAAGCTGATTGGAACTTTATTCTAACAGTTTTCTAAACGAAATTTGAACTACCACAAGTAAAGTTGCTAATTTTGGGGTTAGAAGGGCCTTAAGGAAATATCTAAGAACTATCATCGTATTCTATAGGTAATTGACAGAATTTATTGATGGTCCGGGAATGAGTTTTTCCATTTGGGGTCCTAACCTCCACTGCCTAACTGTCGTTACCTCCTGTCCTGTCCTGTTGTTACCTCATTACAGGAGATGATGAACGCTAAAAACACAAACTAATTGTATTGTATAACGGACTGGTGTCCGCAACTCCACGTCAAAGCGCGTATATATAACAACAGCCCTTAACGTCTACTGCTGGACATAAGCCTCTCCCATGATGGGAGGAATTTGCCGTAATCTCCACGCTTGGCAGGCGGATTGGAGATCGCAGTGACAAAAGACTAACAGAAAACGCTGCTGCCTATTCTCTGGTCTACGGAGGCGCAAGGTGTTCTGCCTCAGACATTAGTCGCCTTATACGACACCCGTGAGTGTAATAGGTTGGTTCTATTCTACTCTGCCGGATACCACACGGCTAGGGAAACTATTCGATCCATCCCAATTCCCCGAGAAAGGCCAGTAGCGCCCCAATATTGCTGACAATCTCGCACACAATCTCAACATACAGGGCAAAGTTGCCCTGTATGTTGCAACCACTGGGTAGTGCAGAAGCACGTGGACTGCTGTCTCATCTAACCTAACGCAAACTAAAGTCGTGGTTAAAAATTTCCATCAACAATGGGAATAAACCACCATCTTTAATGTAACGGCAATTTAATAGTACTTCCTACAATTTTAATTACGCACCATACTACTTCTGTAAACCCTTTAAAAGGTAATTTTCAGAAATTCACCCCCATTTACCCGACATTGAACAGTTAAACGGTCAGGAATCGTAGAGAATGACCCAAGTTTAGTTCCCGGGTGGACACTGATGTGGTTTCCAAACTATTTGGTAGTTGGTAGTAATGTAACTTCCTGTTGGAACTTCCTGTAGGGATAGCCTAAGTGTATAGTACACCCACTGTAGGATTATAAAATAAAAATGCTGTAATCACTACACGAATATATAAAATTTATTGAAATTAAAACTAAAGGGGAAAAAATTAACAATACCTAACTAAACTATTAAAAAAAAAATACAAGAGAAACTAAACAATAGAATTAAATAACTGATTATAGTCTAATCTATATATATAAAAGAAAGACGGGTTTGTTACATCACTTATAACTCGAGATCTGCTGGATCAATATTCATGGTTTTTGTTGCGTTGGATTTGTCTCCGCCCAGAATAGCAGAATACATTTTAAAAACAATGAAAAAAAAAAAAAAAGGGTGAATGGTAGGTAGTAGGTAGGTGGTAGGTAGGTGGTAGGTAGGTGGTAGGTAGGTGGTAGGTAGGTGGTAGGTAGGTGGTAGGTAGGTGGTAGGTAGGTGGTAGGTAGGTGGTAGGTAGGTGGTAGGTAGGTGGTAGGTAGGTGGTAGGTAGGTGGTAGGTAGGTGGTAGGTAGGTGGTAGGTAGGTAGTAGGTAGGTGGTAGGTAGGTGGTAGGTAGGTAGTAGGTAGGTGGTAGGTAGGTAGTAGGTAGGTGGTAGGTAGGTGGTAGGTAGGTGGTAGGTAGGTGGTAGGTAGGTGGTAGGTAGGTGGTAGGTAGGTGGTAGGTAGGTGGTAGGTAGGTGGTAGGTAGGTGGTAGGTAGGTGGTAGGTAGGTGGTAGGTAGGTGGTAGGTAGGTGGTAGGTAGGTAGTAGGTAGGTAGTAGGTAGGTAGTAGGTAGGTAGTAGGTAGGTAGTAGGTAGGTAGTAGGTAGGTAGTAGGTAGGTAGTAGGTAGGTAGTAGGTAGGTAGTAGGTAGGTAGTAGGTAGGTAGTAGGTAGGTAGTAGGTAGGTAGTAGGTAGGTAGTAGGTAGGTAGTAGGTAGGTAGTAGGTAGGTAGTAGGTAGGTAGTAGGTAGGTAGTAGGTAGGTAGTAGGTAGGTAGTAGGTAGGTAGTAGGTAGGTAGTAGGTAGGTAGTAGGTAGGTAGTAGGTAGGTAGTAGGTAGGTAGTAGGTAGGTAGTAGGTAGGTAGTAGGTAGGTAGTAGGTAGGTAGTAGGTAGGTAGTAGGTAGGTAGTAGGTAGGTAGTAGGTAGGTAGTAGGTAGGTAGTAGGTAGGTAGTAGGTAGGTAGTAGGTAGGTAGTAGGTAGGTAGTAGGTAGGTAGTAGGTAGGTAGTAGGTAGGTAGTAGGTAGGTAGTAGGTAGGTAGTAGGTAGGTAGTAGGTAGGTAGTAGGTAGGTAGTAGGTAGGTAGTAGGTAGGTAGTAGGTAGGTAGTAGGTAGGTAGTAGGTAGGTAGTAGGTAGGTAGTAGGTAGGTAGTAGGTAGGTAGTAGGTAGGTAGTAGGTAGGTAGTAGGTAGGTAGTAGGTAGGTAGTAGGTAGGTAGTAGGTAGGTAGTAGGTAGGTAGTAGGTAGGTAGTAGGTAGGTAGTAGGTAGGTAGTAGGTAGGTAGTAGGTAGGTAGTAGGTAGGTAGTAGGTAGGTAGTAGGTAGGTAGTAGGTAGGTAGTAGGTAGGTAGTAGGTAGGTAGTAGGTAGGTAGTAGGTAGGTAGTAGGTAGGTAGTAGGTAGGTAGTAGGTAGGTAGTAGGTAGGTAGTAGGTAGGTAGTAGGTAGGTAGTAGGTAGGTAGTAGGTAGGTAGTAGGTAGGTAGTAGGTAGGTAGTAGGTAGGTAGTAGGTAGGTAGTAGGTAGGTAGTAGGTAGGTAGTAGGTAGGTAGTAGGTAGGTAGTAGGTAGGTAGTAGGTAGGTAGTAGGTAGGTAGTAGGTAGGTAGTAGGTAGGTAGTAGGTAGGTAGTAGGTAGGTAGTAGGTAGGTAGTAGGTAGGTAGTAGGTAGGTAGTAGGTAGGTAGTAGGTAGGTAGTAGGTAGGTAGTAGGTAGGTAGTAGGTAGGTAGTAGGTAGGTAGTAGGTAGGTAGTAGGTAGGTAGTAGGTAGGTAGTAGGTAGGTAGTAGGTAGGTAGTAGGTAGGTAGTAGGTAGGTAGTAGGTAGGTAGTAGGTAGGTAGTAGGTAGGTAGTAGGTAGGTAGTAGGTAGGTAGTAGGTAGGTAGTAGGTAGGTAGTAGGTAGGTAGTAGGTAGGTAGTAGGTAGGTAGTAGGTAGGTAGTAGGTAGGTAGTAGGTAGGTAGTAGGTAGGTAGTAGGTAGGTAGTAGGTAGGTAGTAGGTAGGTAGTAGGTAGGTAGTAGGTAGGTAGTAGGTAGGTAGTAGGTAGGTAGTAGGTAGGTAGTAGGTAGGTAGTAGGTAGGTAGTAGGTAGGTAGTAGGTAGGTAGTAGGTAGGTAGTAGGTAGGTAGTAGGTAGGTAGTAGGTAGGTAGTAGGTAGGTAGTAGGTAGGTAGTAGGTAGGTAGTAGGTAGGTAGTAGGTAGGTAGTAGGTAGGTAGTAGGTAGGTAGTAGGTAGGTAGTAGGTAGGTAGTAGGTAGGTAGTAGGTAGGTAGTAGGTAGGTAGTAGGTAGGTAGTAGGTAGGTAGTAGGTAGGTAGTAGGTAGGTAGTAGGTAGGTAGTAGGTAGGTAGTAGGTAGGTAGTAGGTAGGTAGTAGGTAGGTAGTAGGTAGGTAGTAGGTAGGTAGTAGGTAGGTAGTAGGTAGGTAGGTAGCTCATGTGACGCAGACGAAGTTGCGCGGGTCAGCTAGTAATATAATAAAGATATAGATGAAATTTAAAAAAAAAAAAAATCCCTTGGCTGAAGCTTCAGTCAAGGAAAAAAAGAACTTATTTTGAATAACATGCGCAGTATACGGTATTAACATGCAGTAAACGGTATTCGATTCCTTAATTATGTATAAAATCTTCTATAAACATAACTCTACCTAATTGATAATTTTATACAATACAAAGTATTTTGTTTAATTAGCACACGTCGTGAAAAACACCTTCGCGATGTAATTAGAGTTTGTAGTAACACTATGCCTTGTTATGTTGCAGAACTTTGGAAAGTCTCTGTGTGTTGAAGACTTCATGAATCCATAATTGGATGATTAAAACAAGATAAAATATGCAGCAAACCTCGTCGACGATTAGATAGTATGATCTCCAGAACCAGCACCAATCACTGTGTCAAGATTATATCAACGAACCAGAGAAGATCGTGTGTAGTCAGGCAGCTGGATGACAACAATAAAATGCAGATCCAAAATCCATGGTTGTAGGTAATTAGTATTGCCTCAGAAGCCAGTGTATACCCAGAGGGCTAAATTGCCCTCTATGCTGGGTTGATCGCACCTAAGGTAAGAAACGAAAGATTAAGTAAAACGAACGAAACCCAGCTGGAGCATAATAGACAACCAAAATAGATGCAACGAAAAAATAAATACATACCAGATTAAATCTTGAATGATACGTGTTTAAAACACTATATAGAAATGGGGATATTCACAACCGCCATCGGGATCAAATCATTTGTGGCAAATTGATATTTTATATATCAGGATACAGAAGTACGAACACCAGACTATATACCAAGTAATTTAAGATAAAATCCACAACATTTTTCTTCAAGTTGATACCTCTCAACCAATGATGTTATATCTCTCAACCAAATCTCCAGACAAAATCAGAAATTTTTCAGTTCAAAACTAATTTCGAAAAATAACAACGCCAATCAGAAAAAGAAAAAATAAACAAGGTTTAATTACTTAATATGTTTAAAGAAAAGAGGTCTTATGTAGCGCAATACTACACCACGTATTGCCAGATAAGTTTGTTGAAGCGAACATAATCAAAAAAAAAAAAAACTAGTGACATCTATGAAGAAAATTGTGAACTAAAATCGTGCATCGCACGATTACTAACACTGCCTTTGTTTTAATTTCTCCTCCACATTTTCAGTAATTTCTCAGTAGCTGTCACGGAGTCTGTGTTTGTGCCCAGTTGCTGGCAATAGGCTCGCCCCCTATTACATGGGACTTAAGGCGAATTCAGGAGCTAAATAAGCAACTCTATTTGTGGTGGTTCAAATTCGTTTGGAATACTGTTAGAGTAAAGTTCTAATCAGCTTGCACTACAAAGCGTTTGTTATGTCAGTCACTGCGGCCGAATAGTGCGAAATGAGTGGTTTTTTTGCGATTTACAAAAAATCTATTGATTGGACTAAAAAATAAAATAATAGGACGCTAATATGTTGTTTGTAGAATTATTTTACAAAAAATCAGAATGATCGTATGTATTTTAGTATGATTTTTACTCTTTAAAATAATTTTTTAGAGATAATTTCGTGGCTTTTTTATCGAGTAAAATTAGTTGTATTATGTTTTCAAAACACTATCACACTAGCATATATCCTGAAGAATATCATATATTTTTCGGGTTTTATTTATTGCAGTGAATTATAAAACTCGCGTTTAGCTCCTGTAGTCCCCTTAATAAAATGTTAAATTTGAATTTTTGGAACTTAAAATATAATATTACATGAAGTGAAATATTGTTTAGCTGCAAAACCCTCCGGGGTTTGTTAGTTTACATGTTATTGTCAATTAGTCGGTATTAAGAGCCTTCCAAAACAAGTTTAATAGATAAATGGAACTAATTTTTAATAAGAAAACCATTATGTTTAGAGTCGAGATCAAGTTTAGCTTTCTAACAGACGAGTAAGACGTGTTGCCTTTGGGCGATGTGTGTTTCCAATGTGTCTTGGCGTACGATACGAGAAAATTAATACTGCCCTAATCCCAATTTATTTTTATTTATAATAATACTAGCTGACCCACGCAACTTCGTCTGCGTCACATAAAAGAGAAACAGCTCACAAAAGGAATACATTTTTCCCCGTTTTTGCAATATTTTTCATTTATGCTCCGCTCCTTTTGGTCACAGCGTGATGTTATATAGCCTATAGCCTTCCTCGATAAATGGACTACCCAACACTGAAAGAATCATTCAAATCGGACCAGTAGTTCCAGAGATTAGCGCGTTCAAACAAACAAACAAACAAACACTGCAGCTTTATAATATTATTACTAGCTGACCCACGCAACTTCGTCTGCGTCACATAAAAGAGAAACAGCTCACAAAAGGAATACATTTTTCCCCGTTTTTGCAATATTGTTCATTTATGCTCCGCTCCTTTTGGTCGCAGCGTGATGTTATATAGCCTATAGCCTTCCTCGATAAATGGACTACTCAACACTGAAAGAATCATTCAAATCGGACCAGTAGTTCCAGAGATTAGCGCGTTCAAACAAACAAACACTGCAGCTTTATAATATTATAATATATAATATAGGTAAGTAAGATGTAGTAATAAAATGTGTAATACTATACATTACATCAACCAACCCAATCTAACCAAAACGGATGTATACTGACGGACGGATGGTTACACACCTCATTCTTACTCACACACCCTACACCTACACACCACATACGCACTCACACACATCCTACACTTACTCACTACACACACACACACTCGGACCAGACATTTATTCTCCGCACCACTAACTTATTCGTTTTTCTTTTGTATTTTCTATAGGTACATAGTTTAAAATTATCCTGGTTTTTTTTTCTTTTACACCATTTGGATAATATTTTAACGTCCTAATTTATTTATTACACTTTGGCTTTGTCTTGTTAGTTATGGAGAATCACTGACTCCTAAGACACAGGCACATACACCTAGTTTAAGAGTCAGGGAATTAAAATTATTGTGTCCTAGTATCCTTAGTGTCTTAGTGTAGTGTCCTTAGCCGTGTGGTATCCGGCAGAGTAGAATAGAACCAACCCATTACACTCACGGGTGTCGTATAAGGCGACTAATGTCTGAGGCAGAACACCTTGCGCCTCCGTAGACCAGAGAATGGGCAGCAGCGTTTTCTGTTAGTCTTTCATCACTGCGATCTCCAATCCGCCTGCCAAGCGTGGAGATTACGGCAAATTCCTTCCATCATGCGAGAGGCTTGTGTCCAGCAGTGGACGTTATGGGGCTGTTGTAGTAGTAGTAGTAGTGTCCTTATATTATCTTAGTTTCTTCGTTGTTATATGATCGCTTTTGGTGAAATAAATAATTTATTTATTTATCTATACTAATATTATAAAGAGGTAACATTTGTTTGTAAGTTTGTATGTAGGGGGTAATCTCCGGAAGTAATGGACCGATTTCAAAAATTCTTTCACCATTAGAAAGCTACATTCACCTTGAGTGGTATAGGCTATATTTTATCCCCGTACTCCGACGGGAACGGGAACTACGCGGGTGAAACCGCGTGACGTCAGTTAGTTTCTTATATTAGTGGTCATCGCATCATATCTTCTTCTCCCACACTTCTCTATCACACGTCATCTCATCAGACACTTCCTCTCTCACCATATCATCCTTCACACAGTCCATCCATCGTTTCTTTAGTCTTCCTCTACTCTTATACCCATCCACATTCATACTCAAAACTTTCCTCACGACATTTTCCTCATCCCTCCGCATCACATGCCCATACCACGACAACCGATTACCACACAACTTTTCAGTCACCGTTATGACAAAATTAATACTTATTCAGATCAAAACTTTGCTATCAGCAATATCTAATCTTTTACTCTGGACGCTCTTAATGTGCACTCTACATCGTTCTCACATATATGTATAATCTCAACATGAATGATGTAACCAAGATTTTGTAACAAAAGAGTGTCCATGGAGTTTCTCGCCCGTCGGCTTCCAGTTAAACCGGATGTAGCTAAATACAAGCGACACGATAACTGACAAATGCTTGCACTGACTGGACAGGTCAACTCAAATCTGTGTGGTTCTTTCTTCAAAAGACCATCTCAGACACTAATCTGCATAGTCCTCATGTGAATTGAGCAAGATTATGTCTGGACTTCAAAAGAGACTATGACCTCTGAGTTTGTTTCGGCTGTTTCTTCTCAGAGTAGTCAGGTACGAAACACCGACCCCATCTAGTTCTAAAAAAAACGTGTAAAAGTGTTCGTAAAAACCTGCTTGCAAAATTTAATCATTTATTATTTATCAATACCAGCAGGCCTAGCAAAGTTACAAACATTTCGTATCGATTCTCTTTCTACAATAGTAAACGCCTCGGCGTAAGCGATTGTAGAAAGCGCTAAATGGGCAGCCAAGTTGACACGACTGAGTCGATCGCTCGTTCTCTAATGTCTGTAAAAAAAACCTACACTTTAGTCTATGGTGAGCGTTCCTACCAAAGAGTTTAGCGATCAACATTGTAGAAACGATAACATTCTATTCTATCATTTTGAACGATGTAAACTTGTCTACGAATTTTCTATTCGTTTGTGTTGATCACGTGATTTAACGTTGAGATGATGTCATTCCCATTCATTTGAATAGTTTTCTACTAGCGTTAACGATTGTAGATTGTCAACTTGGCTAGGAGTGCTGTATTACAGATTTAATAGGTAAATACGACTTTCGTGATTAAAGTTAAAATACGTTGGTGTTATTCGACATTCCTCAAAAACCGTTTAACATTGGACTCAAACCAACGGGGTTTGAGTACCTTACGATGCCCATCTACTCCACTAATTAGGTACTGTTCTGCCTGCGGGCTACTTGCTCCTGAAGCTCGGTTCTATGTATAAGATATGCTATTATATGCTTTATATTATAAGTATGACGTCATATTGTAGAATGACGAGAAACGGCCAGGCTCGTGGCTTAGTTATTAAAGCCGCAATTGATCTCCAAGGTCAAGAATTTAACGTTTGCCGAGGGCGATATATGACAGTTTATTACAGACATAATGGTGGATCTTTTCATCTTCTTTTAAAGAGCTGAGATAGCTTAGTGGTATGACAGTTGGACTGCCAAGTTATAGGTCTCAGGTTCAAACCCAAGACACGCAACTCAGATTTTTCGGCTTCATGTGCGTATTGTATTAATATCACGTGCTTCGGTGAAGGAAAACATCGTGAGGAAACCATCATGCCTGTGATATATTTCTCGACGGCATGTAGAGCCATGTAAACCGGAGCCGTGTGGTATCCAGCAGAGTAGAATAGAACCAACCCATTACACTCACGGGTGTCGTATAAGGCGACTAATGTCTGAGGCAGAACACCTTGCGTCTCCGTAGACCAGAGAATGGGCAGCAGCGTTTTCTGTTAGTCTTTCATCACTGCGATCTCCAATCCGCCTGCCAAGCGTAGAGATCACGGCAAATTCCTCCCATCATGGTAGAGGCTTATGTCCAGTAGTGGACGTTATGGGCTGTTGTTGTTGCTGTTTGTTGTATGTAAAGCCAAGTCAGAGACAGACAAGACATCAGGATATGCACTGACCACACGGTAAAGAAGATGATAGATCTTTGACAGTAGATCGTTACAACCAGTTGACAGAAAACTAAAGTTGATCACATTGAGTTTATAAGTCGACCTTTACGATAACTGACAACTGCGTGCACTGGCTGGACAGGTCAACTCAAATGTGTGTGGTTCTTTCTTGAAATATCGTCATTGAAGGTCAAATAAAGGTTAACCACGTTTCTTCAAAAGTATAAATGATATTTTCCTTATAATAACGAGAAATAAATTGCAACTTTATCTCTTTATTTACAACTAGTGGATGTCACGCGGTTTCACCCGCGTAGTTCCCGTTCCCGTGCGAGTACGGGGATAAAATATAGCCTATGTTACTCAGTAATGACGTGGTTTTCTAGTGGTGAAAGAATTTTGAAAATCGGTCGAGAAGTTTTAGATTTAAATCGTAAGAAACACACAAACAAAAAATCAAATCTTTCCTCTATTGGAATAAATATAACAGTATTATTTACATTACACTACAACTCCATATAAGTAAAAAAAATATGTAGGTACATGTATCAAAAAGGCTACAGGGCGTCAAACAATTCGTCCACATCGCTGTCAACAGGTAGAGTCCCCAGAAAAAAATTATACGTATATACCAGCGCCGATAAGCACCAAACATCGCCGACAAGTTCCGACCTGCTTATCGGCACCGGTTCGGCACAAAGTATAGAGACTGCCTGCTACGACTACCTGGGCCGGCAGTCTCGACAGAGTTGACGACAAAATCGCTAACTTTCAATCGCTGATTAATAACGAATATAATCGGTTGCAATAATGATGCTTGCGAGGAACGCATCTTGGATATAGAGACTTGCTTTACACGCAAGCATCATTATTGCAACCGAATTTATTCGTTAGTTATCAGCGATCGAAAGTTACAGCCTGCCCTGGGCAGGCAGTCTCGACATAGATAGCGACAAATTCGCTAACTTTCGATCTCTGTCGAGACTGCCGGCCCTGGGCGGACCCGTTCCGATAAGCGCTGGCAGATCGGCGCCGGTAGCCAGCGTTCTACGTGTACACGCCTTGAGAGACTTTATTCATCGAAATGGTTTTGCAATTAGCACAATTTTTGAATGGCCATCCTTTCTATGGTGTCGGACGTAAAGAATAGCACCATCCCATATCTTCCCGTGGGTGTCGTAAGAGGCGACTAAGGGACTTACCAGAGAATGGGCAGCAGCGTTCTCTGTGCTTTTGTAACAACCGCACTGCGATCGCCAACCCGCCTGCCAAGCGTGGCGATTATGTTGCGCCCACGCACTCAAAGGAAACATTCCTCCATTTTTAAAAAGAAATTAATCTGCATTCAAAGATTTTGAAAATTCGCGTGCCACACTCGGGAATCGAACCGTATAAATTCCAAAAAAATAACATCCTGTACTTTTATGGCACCAATTGATAGGGTAAATCATAAGGATCAAATCCCTCTAACAAATACGATAAATTAAATGAAAGGGAAACTATGAAATCATAACTTATAAATTCATCCCATTTATATATAATTTATCCCATTGAATTTATAACTTAAGATTTCATGGTTTTCCTTTCATTTCATTTATCATGTTTGTGAGAGGGATTTGATCCTTATGATTGACCCTATCGATGGGTGCCATAAAAGTACAGGGTGTTATTTTTTTGGAATTTAGACGGTTCGATTCCCGAGTGTGGCACGCGAATTTCCAAGCGTGGGTATTATGTAGGTTTTTCCTGTGGCAACACTACAGCTAACAGCTGATTTTAAATTGTCCCTAGATTTTTTAACTTTAATTATTAAATTTCTTTGTTTTTTAAGCATATTTCCAATTACTCATCAAGTAAAAAGCTTATTAATATGTATTTTGTGTTAGTTTCACGTAACCAGTACAAATTAAGTGTTAAAATATAATGTGAATCAGTGACAGTAACCGGCTCAAGGAATTTTTGCATTGTCATCTTGATATCAGGTACAATACTTTAAATTCTACTGGCTAATATTGTTTACGTGCTTTATTTTCACCAGCAATTAATTAGTTCACCTTTTAATTCGGTTCCTTCCTATATTAATTACCTTTGGAACGTAAACATAACCTTGCTTGGTTTGGTGACAGGACTCGCAAGGCTGAATTTATTAATTTATTTTCCTTTCAAACTATCTTTATTATCTTAAACCTGCTGCCACAGTTACCTACTCTCTTCCAGTTTCATTTCTTATCCTTTTCCTAACACAATCATGACTATGACTCGTTCCGCCCACGCTCGCCAGGAAGAACTTAAACTGGCTCTGAGCGAATTAAAGGCGTCTAAGCAGTCCTGTGATCAACTAAGTAGGGAATTGGATGACAATGAAAGGGTTCTCTTTGAAGCCCATGAAATAAATAGAAATTTAAAAAAGGAAATGGGTCAGCTATACATTCAATACACTGACGCCATAGAAGACCGGGATAGGCTCCAAGTTATTGTGGACGGGTTCAGCCAGTGTAGCGCAGAGTACGAACAAACTCTTAATCATAAACGTCAATTAGAACAGCAGCTACATGAGGCTAGAAGTCAAATAACAGAACTTAAGACTACCAATCATAACATCACTGCCTCGCTGAATCAAAGTCTGTTTAGTGAATTGGTACCTATTGCCCCGTCTGTGGTTTCTGCCACCAAATCCTCCCTCGCTATAGATTTGACAGGTGAGGATAATTCCAATTTATGTAGTTCAGTGAGGGCAGTCACTAGTGAAAATAAAATTAAAAAATACATTAAAATTAATAAATATATAGTAAAAACACAAAAAATGGTTAAAAGGCAGAAATATTTCATTAAAAATGTGAAATTGAATAGAGAAAGACTAAATGTATTAAAACAATTAGATATATATTCATCTAATTTGGAGCAAAGCACTAGGAGGTACAAAATTGACACAGAACACCTGCAATCCAAACTTGATCACCTACAAGAGAAGCTAAGTTCAATGACTAGCAAATATAATACCTCTGAACATGTTATGAGGGAATATGTGTTGGCGATGAATGATTTGGTAAACTCACAAACCAACAACTGTGAGCACTGTCAAACAACTTCACATGTAAATACACCAGACCATTCATTGACAACATGTAATACCACCTTACCGCAGCCATGTGTTGATTTGCATACTCCTATGAATAGTTCCCATAAGCAATATAAACAAAGTGTAAATAATGACATAGTAATCTTTTGTGATGAGATTGGAAAAGACCTAGGTAATTTGTTAACTGATGAATATCCAGGACACTCCGTAATAAACAATTGTATGCCAGGATGTTCTTTATATCATATTATGAAAGAAATTATTAAATGTAAGTTTAACCAGGACACCATATTATTAATTTTGATAGGTAATAGAGGAAAAGTGAACAAATGAGAATTGCTCCAGTATTATAGAACTTTGTCAAACTTAAATTTAAGAAAAATTGTGTTGTTTACATTTCCTTATAGTAAAAGTTTGCCACAGGAAGAAAATGACTATAGATATAATATTAATATGACATTGCATAATTTGACATTCAATAATAATTCATTTCATTTACTTGACATCAACAATTATATTGGCAACAATTTTTATTTGACAAAACATAGATATCTTGTAGACAGGTGCTATCTGACAAACTATTGTAAAAGACAAGTAGCTGTGTCGCTATCTTATTATTTTTCTATTACAGCCAAGAACTTGGCTAATCAAGTTGCCTCTGTTGATCAATGCAATATTAGCCTAAATTACTCTACCAATAGTTTGTCAACAATGAATGAATCAGAGAATCATTTAAATTAGCAATTTCGACAACAGAGGCAACCTCTTGCAATATAAGGAAGCCAGATAGTAAATCAGGCGAATGTTTTGAGAATTTTAATAGTATCAACCTGGTTCATCAAAATATTCAAGGATTTTTGAACAAAGAATTAGAAGTAGAACTTTTCATGAATTGTAATTGCATAGATATTCTTTGTATAACGGAACATTGGCTCAAATGTCACCAATTAATTTTCAATTTTAGTAATCACCAGGTTGGTAGTTCATTCAGCAGGGTAAATGCTATACATGGCGGCGCATTAATCCTAGTAAATAATCAGCTTAAGTTTAAAGACCGCAAGGATATTGTAAGCTTATCTGTTGAGCGAACAGTTGAAATAGCCTGTATAGAGTTGGAGCAGTTTATCATATTAAGTGTGTATAGACCTCCTTCAGGATTGTATGATTGTTTTGAAAAGGTAATGGATGAAGTGTTGCATAAAATTTGTAATTCTAAGAAGTCTATAATTATTAGCGGTGATTTTAATATTAATTTGTTAGAAAGTTCTGGGTTAAGTACTAAAATTTTAAGCCTGTTTCATTCATACAATCTTGAAAACAAATTTCTGGAGCCCACTAGAATAACACTAACTAGTGCCACTTGCCTAGATAATATTTACACAGATGTTATACCTACCCACAAAGAAATTATTAACTTATTAGATTCTGATCATTGTGGGCAATTGATCACAATTCCTACTGTAAGCAATAAAGTCACTAAAAAGGATATCATTGTTAATCCAAAAACTAAAACTCGCCTGGAAACCTTTAAAACTAAACTTTTGTCTAAATTACCACTACTGTCAACTAATGATGATCCCAATCAACATTATAACGATTTTTTCAGTATGTATTGCACACAATTTAATACCACATTTATTCCTAAGACAATCTCGGTTAATAGTAACGTTTCCTTCAACGACTGGGCCACTATTGGTATTCATAAGAGTCGAAAACGACTTTATGAGCTGTATGCAGAGCGGACCTATATAAACACTGGAGAATTTAAGTTGTATGTTAAAAATTATTCTAAAATATTTAAAAAAGTTTGTTTTATAGCAAAGTCACGTTACTTGAGTTCAAAAATTAAAAATAGTAGTAATGTAATTAGAATGACATGGAATATTATTAATAGCGAAACGGGAAAGTCTTGCAACCGAAACAGTGACTACAGCCTTGCTATTGGCGATAAAATTTTAAATTCAGACACTCAAGTTGCCACAGCCTTTGAAAATTTCTTTGCGGATATTCCCGTATCGACTACTAAATCGCTAAACTCGTCACCTGCTGCTGCCGAGTCTTTACTAAGGGAAAACGTTTCAGTCTGTGATTCCGAATTTAATTTTGAATATGTCACCTGTAAAGATATAATTAAAACTTTTCACACCTTAAATGTTAAAAAGACCGCCGATCTATGGGGTCATTCTGTGGAAGTTGCTAAATCCATTATAAACATTGTAGCTCCTTCATTAGCTGTAATATTTAACGATTGTATTGACCGTGGTGAGTTTCCTGATCTAATGAAATATAGTAAAATAATACCATTGTTTAAATCGGGTAGTACATCAGACCCCACTAATTATAGACCCATTTCAGTACTACCCACCTTTAGTAAAATTTTTGAAAAATTAATTTTGGCACAAATGCAAAGTTTTTTCAATAAATATAAGTTATTACATAAAAAACAGTTTGGTTTTACAAGGGGTCGTTCAACTACTGATGCCGGTGTTGAACTTTTAGGACACATTTATAATGCCTGGGAGGACAAATGCGATGCTTTGGGCATTTTTTGCGATTTATCTAAAGCTTTCGATTGTGTTCTTCATGAAACATTAATCAGGAAACTACACCACTACGGAATCCGTAACGCCTCCCTGGCTCTTCTTATTTCATATTTGAGTGACAGGATTCAGAGAGTTGATGTTAAAGGGAAAAGATCTCCCGGATCCGTAGTAAGAATGGGGGTACCCCAGGGCTCAATTCTTGGTCCATTTTTGTTTCTTATTTATATAAATGACTTGCCTTACCTCATAAAGGATAATCATGACATAGTATTGTTTGCAGACGACACTTCTCTTTTATTGAAACTCAAACGTCAGCAGTTAGTTACGGATGATGTTAATAGCGCCCTGGCGAAAGTCGTTAATTGGTTTAATGTTAATAATCTACTCCTAAATGAGAAAAAAACTAAGTGTATTAAGTTTACGATACCCCATGTAAGACAAGTGGAAACTACTGTACTAATTAAGGATGAAGAGCTAAAAGCGGAAGATAGCACAGTCTTCTTAGGCATAACTTTGGATGCCAAGCTTCAGTGGGGCCCGCATATAGACAAACTGTCGAAGAAACTTAGCTCTGCAGCATTCGCCGTTAGAAGAATTCGTGATTTAACTGACTTAGAGACAGCCCGTTTAGTTTACTTTAGTTATTTCCATAGCGTGATGTCGTACGGTATTCTCTTGTGGGGCAATGCCGCCGATATTCAGACAATATTTGTTTTGCAAAAAAGGGCAATTCGTTCAATTTATAAATTAAGTCCCAGATACTCCCTCAGAGAAAAATTTAAAGAGACTAATATTCTTACTGTGCCCTCTCAGTTTATTTATGAAAACCTTTTGTACGCCCACAAAAATATTAATTTATTTAAAAAATACAGTGATATCCACAACATAAACACGAGGAACAAACACAAATTTGTTGTTCCTGCAACGAGGCTCAAAAAATAGGAGGTACGTTCAGATGCCAATGTATACGCTTTTACAATAAACTTCCGAGCCAAATTCAAGCACTAAGCCTAAATAAATTCAAATCGTTTATAAAACGGAAGCTGTGCCTGAAAGCCTACTATCATGTTAATCACTATCTTGAAGATAAAAAAGCTTGGGATTAATATTTTAAAATTAAACTGCTCCAATGAAATTTGCTCTATGAATGTCGAAATTTCGGACTTCGCTTGTTTATTATTGATTCCTTTCTTTTATACACTCTGACATTGAATTTTTTTTGACATGTATTTTATTATTTTACTTTTATTTTTTTTATTTTTTATTGTTTTATGTGACATTTACTGATTTGACATGACTACTTATTTTTTTAAGTATTTTACTTTTTTATTTTTTTATTATCATTGCGACATTTAATGATTTTTGTGTTTTTTTTTTTTTACTTACATTCATTTGAAAAGAATTTGTTATTAATTTTATTTGATTATTGTGAATGTGGGGACCATGTGGGTCACATTTTTATTTTTTGTTTGTTTTTTTCCCACAACTGTCTGGCAGTTTGAGTACTATAAGCGACCTTCCCAAATGTCCTTTCTTTGGTATTGTTCGTCGTTTCGTTGAGCTCCTTGAGTTATAAGTCGAGCTACACGTTAACTGACAAATGCTTGCACTGACTGGACAGGTCCACTCAAATCTGTATGGTTCTTTCTTCAAAAGACCATCTCAGACACTAATCTGCATAGTCCTCATGTGAATTGAGCAAGATTGTCTGGACTTTAAAAGAGACTATGACCTCTGAGTTTGTTTCGGCTGTTTCTTCTCAGAGTAGTCAGGTACGAAACACCGGCCCCATCTAGTTTTAAAAAATGACGTGTAAAAGTGTTTGTAAAAACCTACTTGCAAAATAAACATCATTTATCATTTATCATTTATCATTTATGGCAAAAATCCCCCTTTGGGGGAGGCCCATGTCCAGCAGTGGACGTATTTCGGCTGAAATGATGATGATGACAATTTTTGAAAACTGGACAATATCGAATCTCGATGTGCTACCATCGATTTATAATATTACAAAGAACCTGAGTATTTGTTTAACCAAATCCACCTGCTACCAATATTTTTTTAAACAATACATTTGGAATACATATACTAACATCCCTTGGGTTAGAAATAACTGGGAATCGTTGTAATAACATGACGATATTTACACAGTAATCCCACTTCTGATAACAGACACAAAATGAATGGTATTTTTCTTTGATAGCATATTTCTTTCTGATATTTAAATAACGTTGTTGTTTCTAATAGATTTGTGTTTCTTTTATATTTTGACTAGCGTTTTATAGATGAGATGAGCCTCGTGTATAACAGGTTATTGATTTGTGAGATAATAAGAGATTTCATCCGCATCTGCCCATCTTTTTTAACAATGTTGGGGTCGGCTTCCAGTCTAACCAGCATCCCTAGCCAAGTTGACAATCTACAATCGTTAACGTTAGTAGAAACTATTCAAATGAATGGGAATGACATCATCTCAAAGTTAAATCACGTGATCAACACAAACAAATAGAAAATTCGTAGACAAGTTTACATCGTTCAAAATGATAGAATAGAATGTTATCGTTTCTACAATGTTGACCGCTAAACTCTTTGGTAGGAACGCTCACCATACCTAAAGTGTAGGTTTTTTTCTACAGACATTAGAGAACGAGCGATCGGCTCAGTCGTGTCAACTTGGCTACCAATTTAGCGCTTTCTACAATTGCTTTGCCGAGGCGTTTACGATTGAAGAAAGAGAATCGACACGAAACGTTTGTAACTTGGCTAGGGGTGCAGATACAGCTGAATACCAGTATTTTACATGGAGTGACTGTCAATCTGACTTCCACAACCCAGTTAGTAGTAGGTACGTAATGCGGTACCCCTTGGTAAGAGTGGTTGTTAGACTTTCGGGCCACACAGAAGCAAAGGGCATATTTTTTTTTTTGCGAAAAAAAAAATTCCAAGATTAGAAATTTGATATTTTTTAATTCTTTTTTTTTTCAAAATTTATCTTTCATTGTTCTAATATGAAAAGTTTACTTGTAGAGGTTTTTGATGAGAGATCAATTTTTTTCTAAGCTGTGGAAAAAAGAAAAAAATACTTGGTATGCCTAAGTTCTACCGTTCATCTAATATACCCATTTTTTTTGGAAAGTGATGTAAAAGTCATCCGGTATAACGACTGTCAAAGATCTACAAATGACAGCCGGGATCAACGGTTTAACATGCTTTCCGAGGCACGAAGGAAACTCAGTATGTATTGAGTGGTTACCCATCTACGGCCCGACTTTGGCAAGCACGGCTTAACCTTAAAGATCGACCTGTGGCTGCAATTATTTAGCCACGAACTCCTTAAAAGTCTAAATTATGTGGTAAGAAATATTGAATAGATTGTTTAGATGGTTTGGTCATTATGAGAGTCAATTTCATTAGCAAACTTGGACTTCAGTTAAATTTTTAGCGCCTTTAATAACTTTTGCTGATAAAAAATATCATTTTACTGTGGACATATAAAAGTTACTGCCAAGCAATGTGTTTTTAGGCGTTTATAGATCTCTGTCTTGGCTTTACATGCCGTCAAGAAATATCTCTCAGGAATTTTCGTTTCCTCACGATGTTTTCCTTCACCGAAGCAAGTGATTAATTATACAATACGCACATGCATGAATTTGAAAAATAAGAAGTGGTAACTTTTTTTTTTTCGGATGGGAAATCATCAAATGACTCCTCCTGCTCTGGGCGGAGCAGGATCCCTCCTGCTTCCTGTGTCAGACTTACTGACTCCCATCCATGTTCCTTCATCGCCCTTTGTGTTCCGGGGCTACGGTATCTCTTTCGAACAGTCCCGCAGCCCCGGCAGGCATCGGTCCCTTTTCTTTTGCTGACTCTCTTTAAGGCGCGCGTGGAGCACGAACGCGCCATGGATACGGCCTGTCGTCATGAGACGGACGGACGGCGAGCTAGCCTATAGCCCACCGTCCACAGGCCCGCAGAGGCGCGTACCTTTTTTTTTTCGGTTGGGAAATCATCAAATGACTTCTCCCACTCTGGGCGGAGCAGGAGGGAGTGTCAGACTTTTACTGACTAAAACCCATCCATGTTCCTTCATCGCCCTTTGTGTTCTGGGACCACGGTATCTCTTTCGAACAGTCCCGCAGCCCCGGCAGGCATCGGTCCCCTTCCTTTTGCTGACTCTCTTTGAGGCGCGCGTGGAACACGAAGGCGCCTTCGACACGGCCAGTCGTCATGAGACGGAAGGACGGCGAGCTAGCCGATAGCTCACCGTCCACAGGTCCGCAGAGGTGCGTACCATGGGTTAAAACTTGAGACCCTATGACTTGTCAGTCCGACGGTCACTAGTGGCTGCTATCACTGCTATATCTACTATTACTGGAGTTTTAATGATGTTCTATTGTTTCAGAAAAACCCTTCGTTGCCTACAATGGTCATCCCGAGTGGACCAATGTCTTCACCTCCAAAAGGTAAGTCTTTTTTAACTGTTGCAAGAAAATTGAGGAGCTCGTGGCTAAATAATGACAGCCGCTAAGTCAAGCTAAGTTTAGCCGTGCTTGCCTAGGTTGGTCTGTGGATGGGCAACCACCTTTACATACCGAGTTTCCTCCCTGCCTCGGAAAGCACGTTAAATTGTCTTTTTTAAACTTTCACGATCAAAACACATTATAAAACACATATAAACGGGTATTTTCGCGAATTTTTACCTTTAATATTTGCCCGACGTTTCGACCGGATTGCACCAGCCGTGGTCGCCGTGGGCGTGGTGTGTGATCTTCACTCAGTAGTTTCTTCTCTCATGAACAGAGCCTATGACCTCTGTGACCCTGAACATCTACCCGGAGAGCTGGAACATGTTCAGGAGGTTCTTAAACGAAACGGGTACAAGACTAATGGGTGGCATCCAGATAACAGACGCAAGCAAAAGCAAAAACACATTGATGTAACAAGACAGCCAGCATTCATGCCTTATGTGAAAGGGGTTACGGACAAAATTGGGAACCTTTTCAAGAAGTTTTCAATAAAGTCGATTTATACTCCATTCAACAAAGTGGCTAAGCGTCTGCGTACACCGAAGGATGTAGTACCTTTCCAGGTTCCTGGTGTTTACAAAATCGATTGCAGCTGCGGCCGTTCCTACATAGGCCAAACGAAGCGAACAGTCGCTGAAAGGGTCAAGGAACACATAGCAGCGGTCAAAAATTGACAAATAAACAAGTCCGCTATAGCGGAGCATGTGATAGACTCAGGACCCAACCACTGGATGGAGTTACACAACCCAAAAATCCTGGCAAATGAGAAGCACTACTATAAGACCGACAAATTGCTCTGCAGTTTGGCAGATGTTGTATTTAAGTAAAACTATGTATATTAAGGATTAAAAAAAAAAAAAAAAAAAAAGAGAATGGTTCGCGAAGCGATTGAGATCAAGAAGTATCCTAATTTCAATCGCGAAGACGGCTTCAGACTCTCTCCCGCTTGGAATCCAGTGATCACTAAGTGTACTCGTCAAGTGAAATCATCTCAGTATGCGGACACTGTTAGTGTAGTGTGCTGTCCTAGTGTGAACCGGCCCTAATTAACATTTATGAACATCAAGTGAGGGTAGTTGAATAAACACCTTCGCTTTGCTTGCTGTGGCGGTACCTCCAATACTTCAGTCTTCCCGCGACCACGGCTGGTGCAATCCGGTCGAAACGTCGGGCAAATATTAAAGGTAAAAATTCGCGAAAATACCCGTTTATATGTATTTTATAATGAGCACGTTAAATTGTTGGTGCCGGCAGTAAATTTGTAGATCTTTGACAGTCGTTACAGGTAGTCAGTGGCCCAAAAAGTCTGACAACCAGTTTTACAGAGAGGTATCATATTACCCAGTACTAACTGGGTTGTGGAGGTCAAATAGGCAGTCGCTCCATGTAAAATACTGGTATTCAGCTGCATTAAGTTAGACTGGAAGCCGACCCCAACATAGTTAGGAAAAGGCAGGCAAATGATGAAGTGTTGCAAGAAAATTCAAGTCAATTCTTTGCGTCTCCATTTTTAAATGAAGATGAAAGAACCATTTCATTGCCACTGCTCTCAAAAACGGAGTAGGCTTCAACCAATTCTGACCAATTAATCGAATACACAAAGAGACCAGTCGGCCTATTACGTATCTTTCTGTTATCCTGGGACTATCAAGCTTCGGTTGTACGCCGAACTTTGATGACAACCGAGAATGTCATAATATTGGTATTACTTATCGCACTGAGTGGATATCACTTTAACGGTGACTAACGGCCCGGGTACTGTGTAACGTCTTTCACGAAAGCTACTTCAAACTCAGTTGTCATCAGTTTGTTGTGCACTATGCTTACATAATCGAAATAATATAAGTATCGATACGAAAGTGTCTGTCAAAATGAGTTAAGGTGACTATCAGCCACGATGACAACCATTGACGTCATATTTGATCACGACTCGTCATACATAATACGAAACCAACCTTTGGATAGTTAATTGATAGACACTGAGCCCAGTTACTGTCATTTCGAGCTGTCAACAGAGATCCGTAATAGCCTTACCGGGCCGTCCTAAAGCTCGCTGGGTCGACGATATCGTCAAAGTCACGGAAAACACCTGGATACAGGACGCATAGACCTGGGAAGTGTGGTGGAAGAAAGGGGAGGCCTATACCCAGCAGTGGGTGATTCTGGGCTGATATGATGATGATGAATTGAATCCTCGCCAACTCAACGGTCAATCAATGGTTTCCTTGAAGTGCATAGAATTCTACCTCGTTACACAGGTAAGGTACACCGGTGCCTAACTAGTCAGTCATCATCATCATCAACATTTTAGCCCAAAGACGTTCACTGCTGGACATAGGCCTCCCCCAAGTGTCGCCACATTGACCGGTCCCGTGCGACTCGCATCCAGCGGATCCCCGCAATCTTCACCAGGTCATCGGTCCACGTAGTGGGAGGCTTTTCAACGCAAAGTCTTCCGGTTCGCGGTCGCCACTCCAGAACTCTTCGGCCCCATCAGCCATCCGTTCTGCGAGCAATGTGCCCTGCCCACTGCCACTTTAGTTTGGAAATTCTTCGGGCTACGTCGGTGACCTTGGTTCTCTTGCGGATGACTTCATTTCTGATTCGATCGTGCGAGAAAAGTCCAAGCATAGCCCTCTCCATTGCCCTTTGGGGTCACCCAAAGCCTTCTGATGAGCGACCTCCTATCGTTCACATAGGAGCACCTAGTGTGAAGCCTTCCAACGCAACGTCTTCCGGTACGTGGTCACCACTCCAGAACTTTTCAACCCCATTGCCATCAGGGATTATAAGCGTGTTATTAGACTGACCGAAAACTTAACCAAGCTTTCAAGTCTTTGTATGATTTAAGTAGGTGAAATAAATGCTTAGAAAGCTAGAAATTGCCAATCCGAAACCGAGATCGTTTCCCAATTTTAGGTCACAGCACAGATCAATTGATGACGTTAAGCAATTTGAGAACGGATGGGTGAACTTTGTTTACACATCAGGGCGTTTTCTTAGCCTTAGGCGAGAGCTGAAATACGTAGCGCTAATCAAACAGTCTGAGGCACCGTTGTGAATATAACTTAACAAACCTAACATCACGCCTGTAATCGCTGGAGGGTTAGGCAGAGGTGTACGTAATAGAATAGAATATAGAGTAGAATAGAACCAACCCATTACAGTCACGGGTGTCGTATAAGGCGACTAATGTCTGAGGCAGAACACCTTGCGCCTCCGTAGACCAGAGAATGGGCAGCAGCGTTTTCTGTTAGTCTTTCATCACTGCGATCTCCAATCCGCCTGCCAAGCGTGGAGATTACGGCAAAATCCTCCCATCATGGGAGAGGCTTATGTCCAGCAGTGGACGTTATGGCTGTTGTTGTTGTTGTTGTTGTACCTAATAGTACGTACACCCACACTTCGCCAGTTACGTTTTTTAAGTCCCGTGTAATAGAGTAGCTCGTGGTTAAATAAAAACAGCCGCTCGGGTCGATCGTTAGATTAAGCCGTGCTTGCCAAGGTTGGTCTGTGGATGGGTGACCACCCATTACATACCGAGATTCCTCCGTGTCTCGGAGAGCACGTTAAGCCGTTGGTCCCGGCTGTCATTTGTAGATCTTTGACAGTTGTTAGGTAGTCAGAGGCCGAAAAAGTCTGACAAGTAGTCTTACCAAGGGGTATCGTATTACCCGGTAGTAACTGGGTTGTGGAGGTCAGATAGGTAGTCGCTCCATGTAAAATACTGGTATTCAGCTGCATCCGGTAAAACTGGAAGCCGACCCCAACATAGTTGGGAAAAAGGCTAGGCAGATGATGTAATAGGGGGCGAGCCTATTACCATCAACTGGGCACAAATCCAGACTCCGTGGCTGCTACTGAGAAATTCCTGATGGAAAAACATTTTGCCCGATCTGAGAATCAAAAATAAGACGAGAAGTTAGCTGCTTGCGACCGCTACACCAAACTCAAACTTATAGCGTTTATTACACTAGGGAATATGGGTGTGTAACGGTTGATATAATAACAAAAAATCTAACGTTCACTTGACCTAATTTCAGTTAATATACTTTTGTTTAATATAACGATCAGTTGAGATAATGAATTGTTGATTTAATTTCATTTTATCTAATTTCTTATGATATAATAAACAATTCCTATAATGCACATTTGACATAATATTCATGTAGTATATTATTCATTTACTATAATATTCATAATCTCTAATAACTTTTAATATAATTTAGAAAATCTCACCCTCAACCATGCATTGAATATTTTAAGATTTGGTTAGGTGCCATTTGAGTTAGGTTAGAACTGTGACCATTAAACATGAAAATCTCACCCTCAACTATTGTAACCAGTAGAAATTGGATGCAATCTGGACTTTAGGGCACCTCGACTCGGACCCGACACTGCACCCCGACACTTTTTTATAAACCATCCAGAAGTAGGAGCCCCGCAAAGCGGGGCTCCATCGACCAAGCCCACCCTCAACCATGCATTGAATATTTTAAGATTTGGTTAGGTGCCATTTGAGTTAGGTTAGAACTGTGACCATTAAACATGAAAATTAGGTCAAAAGAACATTAGGTCAAATGAATGTTATATAAAAAGAATATTATACATATTGAAAATTATATAAAATGAACGTTATACTAAATGTTTTATATTAAATGAAAATTATATCATATGAAACAACAGGTCATATGAAATTAGATTATATGATTTTATAGCATATGAAAATTATATTATATGAACGTTATTTCAAGTGAAATTAGAGCATTTGTTATTATATCATACATTATACACCCAGGGAATATGCATAAATTTCCTTTTTTTTATTTCGATACGGAATGTTAAAGTTCTGTAAAAATAATGACAGAAAGCGAAAACAAAACATGAATCGGCCAAACAACAAAAGTTATAACCATTTAAACATTTGTTTCTATCTCTTTCTAGATAAACGAAATTTAGAATGGATTTTGCACGTCGATGCAGAGAATGACGTCATTCGCTGCATCGGATCTCTCTGTCTAATCAGCAGTTTCAAATGCTTATAACTTAGTATTTTTTATAGATATTAAAAAAATAATTTCACTTTGCTATTTCTGATGTAATACGCTTTGTTTAGAGTGATAAAAAAAATCATGCATATACCCTATTAGACCATTATAGGCACTTTTGAAAGTCATAAAAACAAAGAAAACGAAGCTACAGTCACTGTCACAAGGCATCTCAGACCAAATAAAAACGTAAAGACGGAACTCTGCGAACAGCAAAGTGAGGCCCGTCAAATTACGTCTAGCCGTGTACACTCAGACCAAAAAAAAAGTTAAGACGGAAGTCTGCAAACAGAGAAGTGAGGCCGGTTTCGTAAACATGTTGTGCATTTATTGAGGCATAGTTTAATTGTAGTTTGATGTAAATGTGTGCGTGTGAGCGTGTATGAGCAGACCGAGACGTAATTTGACGGGCCTCACTCTGCTGTTCGCAGAGTTTCGTCTTTACCTTTTTATTTGGCCTGAGCAAGGCATATTAACTTGAGAAAGTAGGTACTGTAGTTGTCCATTCTAAAGCCTAGATCTCTATGGAGAAGAATGAGCTAGAAACTCCATGGACACTCTTTATCAAAATATTGTTTTAAAATCTTGGTTAAATAATTCATAAACTTATAATTGGTATGGATTCTATTGTGCACAAACCAAACTTAATTCAGGCTATTGCTATCTTTTACTAAAAGGCAGTGCGAGAAAAGGACGGCTATAGCTATGAACTAAGTTAGAGATGTCAAACTTTATGCAACAAGTTTATGCCTTGCGCTTCACCGTGTTTTTAGTCAACATGTTTTTACGTGCACCCTTCATTTGTATGGAAATATTAGTTCCAATTAAATTTGACAGCTCTAAATTACGTCCGTCTCTTTCTCGCTTTTTTAGAGAGAAAAAGATGGCAATAGCCTTAATTAAATTTAGTTTGTGCACAACAGAATCGACATGCAACATTATCACTTACAGGATATCTTCCGTGATTGTTAATTGTTTTGAGCTCCCGATATTTCGACACTGTTGCAAGCGCCATCCATGATCGCGGGTTGACTACAGAATGCGGGTGGATGGAAATTAAATTGTTAAGAGCAGACAAATCTGTCTATCCTCTTTCTTTGTTTTTTGCAACGCGCACTATTGGGAGTCGACACTAAGTCACGACAAAACACAGTATTTTTATTTTTTTTATTTATTTTTTTGGTTCACCAACAATTGTTTACACTTATACAAGGAAATAAAACAGAAGTAACAAATCAAAATAAAGTGTAACAATCACTTACAGGTAAACTCTGCATGCACACAAAACGTTGTCATTACTTACAAAAAAGATAGAAATAAACAAACTTAAACTAAAATAAATTAAAACAAAGTTAAAACAAATTTAACTAAATTAAGACCAATTAAACTAAACTAAATTAAAACAAATTAAACTAAGTTAAACTAAATTAAAACAAATTGAACTAAGTAAAGCTAAGTAATACAAAAATAGGTAATAATTATGTAGCTTTTATTCACAGTGAGATAACGCAGGGCTAAGAAACTCATTGTTCAGGGAGATACTTATAAAAACATGATTTTAATTTTCCTAAACCGTCAAAATGGAGGTCGATCTGATCGCTGTGACTGTTCACCAGGATTTGTGGAGTCCTTATCATGATGCCGGCTGCTACTTTTGAGCATACTCAAAACTGGATTCCACGTACTAGACAATTTGAAGCCATCCTCTCGATTTAAATGTTTATGTTTTCTTATTAAATTGCTTCTTTTGTCAACAATTAACAATCACCGAAGATATCCCTAAATTTTAAACCGTGAAAGCTTAAAACAGTGTTTAAATAATTCGTGTTGAGACATTATCGAGATAATAAATACCCCTTGCAAAGGCATTCTTGTTTTCTGTATCAGTTTTCCACTGTCAAGAATCATTTCTAAACTAACAAAGGAACTTTGAAAGATGTGGCTGAAGAATTACAAGTATTTCTAAATAATCCTAATATAGTAACAAAAGCTATAGTATATAATAAGCTGTAAGATTCTCATTAATGTATTCTGTTTACCTAACCTCAGCGTAAGGATTTTAGTGTTGTACCTCTGGTCGATAGAATTTATAGTTTTGAATCGATTTATTGTGAAAACCAACCTTTTCATTTACCATAATAATATTAAAGCATTTTTTTTTATTGTTTAGACTAGCACGTTACATTGTCTACAATTCAATTGCATAACAATGACAAGTGGAAGTGCGGAGTCTCCTAATGCAAGCAATTCCTTGCTTAAAAGGTGATCTCTAATAGTATGGAAATGCCTATTGTTAGTGAAGTAAACATTTATTTTTTATTTATTTAATTTGATCCATCAAATTAGCTCAAAACATAGGGGTAAGGTTACAATAATTCACATAGAGCTAAAAATTGGTACGAATGTTAGGAACACCATTACAAATGAAATGTCAAAAGGCTTTGCAAAAAAAAATATTCAAGGTAAATGGGTTTTTTTGCATTTTTCAGCTAAACGGTAAGTTTTATCATAAAAATATGTTTCACAAAATTGTAGATCGTAAAATTGTCTATAATAACTTATTTTATACTTTTTCCTAAGAATCACCATTTCTGAGATATAGATGTTGTTTTTAACTCCATGCGAATTATTGTAACCTCGCATGTCTACGTAATTTGACTGGGTTAAAAGGTCCATGTTCCATTCCAGAAAAATAAAAACTAGTTTGAAAATCGAGTCCGTATTTTTTTTAAACACAAATATGGATAATATGGCTAGTGAGTAGGTGACTACTGAGATGACAAGTAATAGTGAAGTATAGAAGAAAAAAAATAATAATATAAATAAAAAAATAATAATTTAAATAAATAAAATAATAATTTAAATAAATAAAATAATAATATATAATATAGAGAGATATTTCTTGACGGCATGTAAAGTCAAGTCAGAGACCCATGGGTGACATAACAACTCTGACACCAGGTTAGGCATTAACCACACGTAAAAGAAACATAATTCCTTTATCAAAACGCGGCAATAATACGACACGTGTCTCGACCCTAGTAATACACAGAAATTAGGTTAATTGTGTAGTTAAATATTCAAAACGGTTCAACTCGGATTGATGGGTTAACTACGTTTTGTGAGCGGCTGTGGTTCTGTGTGCTTTATAGTATACTAGCTGATGCCCGCGGCTTCGCCCGCCCGCAAATTATATACTAAAACCTTCCTCTTGAATCACTCTATCTATTAAAAAAACGCAAAACGGTTCAACTCGGATTGATGGGTTAACTACGTTTTGTGAGCGGCTGTGGTTCTGTGTGCTTTATAGTATACTAGCTGATGCCCCCGGCTTCGCCCGCCCGCAAATTATATACTAAAACCTTCCTCTTGAATCACTCTATCTATTAAAAAAACGCAAAACGGTTCAACTCGGATTGATGGGTTAACTACGTTTTGTGAGCGGCTGTGGTTCTGTGTGCTTTATAGTATACTAGCTGATGCCCGCGGCTTCGCCCTCTCACAAATTCTCTATCTATTAAAAAATCTGCATCAAAATCCGTTGCGTAGTTTTAAAGATCTAAGCATACATAGGGACAGAAGCGGCGGGCGTCTTTGTTTTATAAATAAATAATAAAAAAAAAACAATTTATTTCAAATTTACGGAATCCATAGAATGTTAGTACAGTAAGAAAAACTTAAACAACTAGTGTTAGTAACTAAAATGAAAGAATACAATTATAATATAATTATAATATGTAGTAATCTAGCTGTGCCCCGCGACTTTGTTCGGTTGAAATTATTAGAAAAAATCCGGAGATTAACTGCAACAAACAGACAGACTTTTTTTTTTAGAAACTGTATTTATTTTTGGGTCAAGCCCGCCACACTATTCCCAAATCACTGTAACTCCTGTGCGCCAGAATCAACAGTGGCGACCACCAGAAAAGCGCCGAGACAATGAAGCTCGACGAAGTCCCAGAGAAACAATTTAACTGTCTTGGATCCCAACGAAATTAATCAGAATAGTATAGTGGAGGAGTAGGAAAAAACCGTAATTTAAAAAAACTTTATACTTGTTGGAAGCAGGCAATTTAACTGGGAATGAACTGTATTTGCTAGTCTAAAATCCTAGATCTCATGGATAGGAATGGGCAAGAAACTCCATGGACACTCTTTTTAATCTCTCTTTAATCCAATTATAAATAAAATATAAATATCGCTAGTCATTACACAGCGCCATCTTGTGGCACACTAAGCAACGAGGCTTGTGTCGTGGACACCAGAAAGTTAATATATTACATAGATACTTTTCTGTTTGTAAATACAAACTTATCATACACTAGCAGACGTCACGAGGTTTCACCCGCATAGTTCCCGTTCCCATGGGATAACGGGGATAAAATATAGCCTATGTTACTCGATGTGAATGTAGCTTTCTAATGGTGAAAGAATTTTTGAGATCGGCGCAGTAGTTTTTGAGTTTATTCATTACAAACACACACACAAAAATACAAATCTTTCTCCCTTATAATATTAGTGTAGATATAAACATCCATGACTCCGAAACAAATGTGCATGCTCATCACACAAACATTTGCTCCTACCGAGATTCAAACCCGGGACCCTAAGTACGTAAGGCAGCTTCACTACCGCTGCGCCATTTTGTCCGTACCGTTGCGTCAAATTGAAAGAAAGACTGCTTCATGAAGAACTTAAGGATTTTTTTTTATCCAGTTGTGCTGCATAGCTAGTCTCATCCAGGATATTTGAAATAATGTCGTCTGCCCGTCACGCCACCGGATGACAAACGGGAAGTGTTGCTCGTCCGGTGGCAAGGTGGGATTTGCAATCCTTGGACGCCTCTCGGTCACCGCTTTACCATCTGCCATCACCGCGCCTTGATAGGTGTCCTGCCCAGCTCCATTTGAGTTTCAGATTTATAAAGAAAGCAGAAAGAAAGAAGAAAATAAGTACTTATTTGGCTTTAGCCGCAAGTGCACGCAACAAAATAAGAATAAAATAAACTTAAAACTACACAAAAAAAAAACTTAAAACTAAACAGAAAAAATAAAAGAAATAATATTGTGTGTCTCATGGCAGCGCCAAATAGGCCCAGTTCAGCAAACTGCCGAGTAGCTAGTGCCCGATGCTGGTTTTCAACTGGACCTGAGACCTTGCGCGATTTCCAATATGAAAGACCTTCGTACGACTCCGGATTTCAACGTTAGGAACTCGGTCTAGTAGTTTTAAGCCGAGCATGGAACGCTCCATCGCTCTCTGCGCTACTGTGAGTCCGAGCATGGAACGCTCCATGGCTCTCTGCGCTACTGTGAGTCCGAGCATGGAACGCTCCATGGCTCTCTGCGCTACTGTGAGTCCGAGCATGGAACGCTCCATGGCTCTCTGCGCTACTGTGATTTCGAGCATGGAACGCTCCATGGCTCTCTGCGCTACTGTGAGTCCGAGCATGGAACGCTCCATGGCTCTCTGCGCTACAGTGAGTCTGTACACAGCATCCTCTGTGAGTGTCCACGTCTCTGAAGCCCTACTCCCTAACGCTTCGTCCGTATATTCGGATCTATCCGTCTTTCTCACTTGCACTCATCTGCCGACGTGCGCGAGAGAGACGGATAGATCCGAATATACGGACGAAGCGTTACAGAGTACAGCCCCAGCACCTTACATCGTGCTGGGCAGAAAACAATGATTACTGACAATACACACACTGATTTTCAGCCTTATGATTGTCCTCAGTGAACTCAGGAGTACAAAAATAAAATTAATATCATAAAATTCGTTTCGAGAGAAGAGAACAGTTGGTCAGTGGGATGTAATAAAATATCTTATAAAGTGTTTTTCAAACTTTTTCATGACAAGACCCACCATAGTATGAAAACTTATTTTTTCATTTATTTTATCAAGTTACAAATATTAAATCCATACAAATTTGTTAATATGCATCCTAATTAGGATTCGGATATTTTTTTTTTTAAATTTGGATTTTTTTAAATTCTCAATGTAGCAAAACAGATCTACAATGGGAGAAATTAGTTAATGACAAACAAGCGAAACCTCAATAAGATGGATGAGTAATAGGTAATAGGTTTTTATTTTGTTAATTTGTATGAACATACAAATGTTTATATCCTTATGTTAACATTTTCTTATTAAATCTTTCTAGGGTTCATTGTTTTGTTTATTGAGGTAGTTTTCGCGACCTCTTGCGACCCCCCTACAAAGGCTTCGCGATCCCCCAGGGGGTCGCGACCGGCAGGTTGAAAAACACTGCGCTTATGTATATCATTCCCAAAGGAAGTTAAAATGAAAAATTAAAATAACGCTGGTAATAGAAAAACTATGCGCAATATAAATACTAGCTGAACTCATACAATGTTAATTGAAAAATAACTTTGTTCTTTGTTAAATACTGGAGCTTTTTAAATGGACAAAAATTTTGGCTGTTATTTTTTCATGGGAGCCGCCTAGCTTTCACAGGTGGTTTCGGTTCGGTGGATATTATCCCTGCGGAACGCCATAATATTGTTACGAGCTGGGTATGGGATAAATTAATTACTACCGATTAAACCACAAATAACTTTAATAATCACAAAACACTTAAAACTCAATCACAAGTACACTACTGATCACTATTCACTTAGATATCTCACTTCTAGTTCACTTCGATTCGCTTCGTTGTGAAGCCAAAATCAGACTGCCTGCTCCGCAAACATGTCGGCTATTTATATGGCGACCGATCCTTCGAGAAAGATCCACGACTTACTCGAATTGTTCCAGACACAACTTGTGTAAAGAAGTAGATACTTTATGCCCTCGGCATCCGGTCGAAATTACAATGACAACTTCCTGATGTCTTTTATAGGTAGTTTGCGAATTTATACCTACACTATTCGAGACTCGTTCTACCTACCTACCTACCGACTTGTAGGTACCTACTACCGTAACAAGTAGGTACGGGTATGACGTAACAATATCCTATGGCCTAATGCGGGTCATGGTCTTCCTGTGTGCAGCAGCCGTTAAGACTTATGCATCCATACACATCATCATCTGCCTAGCTTTTTTCCAACTAGGTTGGGGTTGGCTTCCAGTCTAACCAGATGCAGCTGAATTCGAAGACATCATCATTTTTTTACCTAGCTTTTTGTGCTTACCTAGGTTGTTCCGTGGATGGGTGTCCACCCATTACATACCGAGTTACCTCTGTGCTTCAGAAAGCGCGTTAAGCCGTTGGTCCCGGCTGTCATTTGTAGATCTTTGACAGTCGTTACAGGTAGTCAGTGGCCCGAAAGTCTGACAACCAGTCTTACCAAGGGGTATTGCATTACCCAGTACTAACTGGGTTGTGGAAGCATCCGTTGCATCCGGTTAGGCTGCAAACCAAACCCAACATAGTTGAAAAAAAGCTAGACCTAGAATAGGATAGGATATGCTTGGATATATTTCCTGAATATCAGTCATTACAAATTACAATACACAACCATTCTTGCATGGTTACTGGCTCCTCCGGAACCTAATTTTGGTCGTCATGAATTTTACACAACTGGTTACAGTGTGTGAGTTTAGAGTGTGGTGCAAGTGAGGAGAGGAAGCGGGTTGACGTTGAAATGGTGTGTGGTGCAAAGATTTAAATGGTGGTGAGTGTCAAAATTATGTTAGTTGGATAGTAGTTAATTTTTTTGCCGTTTTTTAGGGTTCCGTACCCAAAGGGTAAAAACGGAACCCTATTACTAAGACTTCGCTGTCTGTCCGTCTGTCCGTCAGTCCGTCTGTCTGTCACCAGGCTGTATCTCATGAACCGTGACAGCTAGACAGTTGAAATTTTCACAGATGATGTATTTCTGTTGCCGCTATAACAACAAATACTAAAAACAGAATAAAATTAATATTTAAGGGGGGCTCCCATACAACAAACGTGATTTTTTTGCCCTTTTTTTGATAATAATGGTACGGAACCCTTCGTGCGCGAGTCCGACTCGCACTTGGCCGGTTTTTTTGTTAAAATTTTAGATATTGGCAGACATTTAAGAGAAAAATACGAGTGAAATCTTGTTAAGGAGATTCAATAGTAGTGGCACACACAAGTTTTTCCTTTGTTCGTATCTAAGTTCAACTACATAGGTTTAACCTAGTGCAGGCATCGAACTCTGTTATACCAACATTTTAAGATTTAACTTGTATTTTTCGTACGAGTTCTAAATTTGAATAAATATATTATTATTATTATTACTTATTTAAACAAGGTGGAAGGGAACCCCCTTAAAAATAAAAACAACTGTTTCCTCCAGAATTGCAATACCTACACGTCAAAATGTAACATGAACAGCTACCCTTGATCTATCCCGTAATGCTCATGATTGTACATTGAATTGTACTACGTTCTAGTGTGATCAGTTTCATACTTTGCACAATCATTGACATCTGACAAACCGCGATTTATAAAAGCCAAAGAGATTTAAAAGAATTGGGAATAGAGCGGACATTGGGAATAATGTTTTATACAAAAATTTTGATTCCGAACATTTTTGATTTGACACACGAATCCTACCTGACAACCTGGCGTATGACACTTGTTGGTGACTCACTACATACATGCATACAACATACATACCACACGCATACAACATACATACACACAACATACAAACACACAACATACATACACACAACATACATACAAATACAAAATATAATTAGGATATTCTTTACACATTCAAACGAACACGTACCGTACGTACGGTACGGCCCGTCCGTCAATTACACAAATACACTGGACATGCGCGTCGACTGCCGAGTCCTTTGTTTACTAAGGCGGGTGACGTAGCGCATCATACGATCGCTGTGCGGTTACGGTATGCGCGCGCGCCTCCCCCGCGGTGTCATAGCCTGCCGCTCCCCAGTCCCAACCTACCTCTAGCGCTGGACGCACGCTCGATTATGTAATTTCCGCAATAACCATATACCCGCGCTAAACCGCTGTATTGCTTTGTGATTTGGAACTCTCTTGCTGTAGCTTACTTTCTTCGGCTAACTGTTTTACTGTGCCTTCCAAACATTCTTATAAAGTGTATGTGTGGACATTAAAGTGTGACATCAAAAAGGACTTTGATTTCTTTCACCAACACCAACCACCTAACACTTGTTATCCTCTTCGTTTTGTGGGAGCGTTTCACAAAATAAAGTCGATTATTTCAGATTTCAAAATCCTTTATTAGCACTTTACAACAAAATAGCTATAAGCCACAATAATTAACACTCGCGATGGAGCAGCACGACTTGCTTCCTCGACGACCATTTGACAACTGACTAGTGATCAACAACCGTGAATATTCCAACCTTACTCCGGTCGTGACGTCACATCCCCCTTTGAAGTCAGTTGTCAAATGATCGTTTTAAGTTTATTTTACAAACTATTAAAAATATATATGTAAACGGGTATTTTCGCGAATTTTACCTTTAATATAAGCCCGACGTTTCGACCGGATTGCACCAGCCGTTGTCGCGGTTTATTAAAGGTAAAATACCCGTTTACATGGTGTATTATAATGTGTTTAAATCGTGAAAGTTTAAAAAAGACAATTATTAAAAATATACTTTTAACAATAAAAATTATGCTACTAAATTGACTGAATTTGTAAAAATAAATATAATATAAGTACTTAAAATTGCTTACACACTAGACAGAACGATTTG
The DNA here is from genome assembly GCA_905147715.2 of Xestia xanthographa. Taxonomy (NCBI): domain Eukaryota; kingdom Metazoa; phylum Arthropoda; class Insecta; order Lepidoptera; family Noctuidae; genus Xestia; species Xestia xanthographa. The sequence goes on along the minus strand of LR990654.1, from coordinate 4,735,300 downwards.
TTACAGAGTAGTAACAAGTTTTTGGATTACGATTTTCTTCGTCTTGTCCTGTATATCGCTAGTAAATATTTGAATGTCCTTAATAAAAGCTTACACTATACATTACACAACAATGCCTAGCACTTGCTCGCTCATCGCTTGCACCAGAACACAATGCCTAGCACTTGCTCGCTCATCGCTTGCACCAGAACACAATGCGTATCTCACCGCCTCGCTCTTCGCTCTAGACTTACACCACTCATACAAAGCCGCATAGACGTCAGTATGTACACACTGATTTCCCAAATGAATCGCTGGAGGCGGTATAACTGTGAGAGAGAACCAAGAAGTTATTAGTTAACTAGCTGATACCCGTGGTTTTACTTGGATTTACATTGTTGAGATTTTAAATTTCAGTTGACGATGATTTGGCAATCATCGTCAACTGAATTTTTTTTTTTTTTCATACTACCAACTAGACTAGACATGTCACAAAAAGAAAAACAAAAAACTGATATAAATAAATAAATATCTGGACACTACACAACAACAACACCGCTATCTACTGCCACACTAAGCAACGATGCTTGTGTCGTGGACACCAGATAGTTGATATACTACATAGATACTTTTTTTGTTGTAAATACATACTTATTATAAATAGATACATCTATGACTCTGAAACAAATGTCCATGCTCATCACACAAACATTTGTTCCTAGCGGGATTCAAACCCGGGACCCTAAGAACGTAAGGCAGTCTCACTACCGCTACGCCATTCGGGTTGTCAAGTATACAATATGTATGTGTAGAATATGGTTTCTTTAAAATACATAGGCCCTAGCACGGAAGAATGAATGAATTGAAAATACAATTGCGTATTATAATACTCCTTGGTAAGACTGATTGACAGACTTTTGGGCCAAATGACAGCCGGGACCAACGGCTTGACGTGCTTTATAATGCACGGAGGAAACGCTGTACGGAATGGGTGGTAACCCATCCACAGACCGACCCAGGCAAACGCGACTGCACCTGTAGATTGATCCAAGTCGCTGTTATTATGTAGCCACGAGCTCCCCTGTTATTGCTAAATGTGTTTCTCATAATGACCATCAATTAGAAAATAACTCACGTCCACAAACGTTGCTCAACCGTGAAAACCAACCCGTGTGACTCTTATTGCTTAGCCATCATCATCATCATCAGCCTATAATGTTCCCACTGCTGGGACACGGCCTCCTCTTAATGAGAAGGAACGGGCTATAATCCACCAAGCGGGCCCAGTGTGGATTGGTAGATGTCACATGTCTTCGAATTTTTGCTTCTAGGACATGCCGGTTTCCTCACGATGTTTTCCTTCACCGTTTTGAGAGCAGTGGTCATAATATAAATTACATAAAGTAATGCGCCTGTCTGGGTTCGAACCCACGACTTACTGTTCGTAAGTCGAGGCCGCCACCACCGGGCCTGCGCAGCTCATTTTTTTTAGCCATGAACCTCTCAAAAATAATAGTTTACTTAACCATCTCACATAACATCAACCTAAGTATAAACTAAGTTCAAACCCACCTCAAGTTAAAGTTACTGGCTCTTTACCGTGTTACAGTAACTGCTGACCACGGAGTGAGCAGTAACGTGTACTGCAACACATTATGTAGCGTGTTACAACCGTAGAAGTGACAGGTGGTTTCCACAAACATGTGATTGTTCATTGTTTTGAGATCCCGATATTTTGACGCTGTTGCACGAAACGCAAGAAACGCTACGTGAAAAATATTATTGCTGGGAAACGACTTTTTTTTGTAGAGGGGTAAAAAGGTGTTTAAAGTAAAGTTATAACAGCAATAAAAGATTGTATTTAAAAACCGGCTAAAAGCGAGTCGGGCTCGCGCACGAGGGGTCCGTACTATTATCTATACAACATTATTATCTATACAAATTATTTCTTTTTAAAGTGAATACAACTAAATATTCTGTAAAAAATTCAAGCGTCTATCCGTTACCGTTATTAAATCGACCAAAAAGAGGCAAAAAAATCACGTTTGTTGTTAAATGTTTTTAGTATTTGTGCGGCAACAGAAATACACAATCTGTGAAAATTCCAACAGTAACTGTCTAGCTATCACGGTTCATGAGATACAGCCTGGTTACAGACAGATGGACAGTGGAGTCTTAGTAATAGGGTCCCGTTTTTAGCCTTTGGGTACGGAGCACAAAAAAAGGAAACTTGTGAATGAGTTTGAATTTTGACTCCCAATAAAGGAAACTGGTGAAAAAAAAAAAACTTTGACTCCTAATAATTGAGTGCCTTTCAGTTTCGTTTAAGATAGTTTTATATCTATTATAGCACTGAATTATAACACACCTTATCCCGAAACTATTGCGCGGTACTGAGCTTCATCAGTTCTGTGCCATTTTTATAAATTGGACATCATGTCCTGTCAGGGATTTCACTTTAGTTACGAGGTGCTATAAATGCCAGCAGTACGGTCATGCAGCCAAATCTTGCAGAGAACTAGTTTCTACTTGTGGTCACTGTGGAGACGCAGGTCATATGATGTCCGAATGTGCGAAGAAAGCTGACATTCCGAAATGCGCGACTTGCTCCCGCTTCAAAAAGCCCAGTGACCACAAAACGGGAGACGCTGAATGCCCTGCTAGAAAAATAGCGGAATACCGATTTATAAACTCCGTCGATTATGAGGGCACTTAGTTCGTCATACTCCAAGCCAGACATACGTTGATCTTTCGCTGTCTAAGCAAATTGTCACCCGCAACAAAAATACCTTGACGGTGTTTTCTTGCAATACTGCTGACAATCATTATGTATACGTATTAGTATTAGCAAATATGTGCTACAAACTGTTTTCCTTAGATTTATATACATGTGTGACCTTAATTATTATTTTTTGTTCGTATCTTATAATAGCGTTTACTTACATTAGGCTTATCATAATATATTAACCCATACTAACTTATTTCACTATTATGTTTTATATTGTTAAGAAATCCATTGTCCAAATAGTATTTATTAGAAACATGCCGCCTGTGATACAGGTTTAACCTAGTACAGGCATCGAACTCTGTACAACCATTATTTTTAAGATTTAACTTGTATTTTTCGTACGAATTCTAAATTTGAATAAATATATTATTATATAATATTATTATATTATATTATTATATTTATTTTATGTTTATTTTTATGTGAAGTACAATGGATTCGAGCGAACATCGCCAATAATTTGTGGTCTGAATACATTAAATAGTACAGATTCTCTCATATAGAGCGTCGCCCTTGAGCTCTGATTAATGCTGTTTTATTCGAATTGTGTGAGGAATGATATGAGGAAGAGGAGGACGAGCTCGTGGCTGAATAATAACAGCCGCTCGGGTCGATCTTTAAGTTAAGCTGTGCTTGCCTAGGTTAGTCTGTGGATGGGTGACCACCAATAACATACCGAGTTTCCTCCGTGCCTCGAAAAGCACGCTAAGCAGTTGGTCCCGGCTGTCATTTGTAGATCTTTGACATTCGTTACAGGTAGTCAGTGGCCCAAAAAGTCTGACAACCAGTCTTACCAAGGGGTATCGTATTACCCAGTACTAACTGGGTTGTGGAGGTCAGATAGGCAGTCGCGCCATGTAAAATACTGGTATTGAGCTGCATCCGGTAAAACTGGAAGCCGACCCCAACACAGTTGGGAAAAGGCTAGGCAGTTGATATGAAAGAGACTAGAGTAAATGATGCCGTGACGTCTGACAGGGAAGAATGGAAGAAAAAAACGTGTTGCGACGACCACGAGTAGAATGAGACAAGAAAATAATAAATAATAATAAATAAGATTTTATTTTCACCACAAAAATTAAACAGTAACATATTATACAGGGTGTAAACCACCTCATCACGAAGCCGTCAACCAAGCATTCTGTACATCAAACTAAGTAACTTTACGCAAAAATTATTGCTGGGCAACGATTTATTTTTGGGGTGAAAATCATGTTTTGTGGTAGAACTCAATGTAACGCACTCAAAACATTGTGCTGATGGATGGAGTGAATAGTACGGGGCCGTGGAGGTATTTAAAGTAAAAATATTATATTAAAAACTTGTATTAAAAAAAAAAAAAAAAACCTGTCAAAAAGTTGGAACTTTGCCCCCAATATCTCCGTAACTAGAAGGTTCGCAGGTATGGTGTAGAACAAAAAAATGATCGCAATGGCGGGAAGAACAAGTGCCTTTCGGCTTCGTCAAGAGGTGTTTTACACCCTTTATCTATACTAATATTATAAATAGGTAACATTTGTTTGTCAGTTTGTAAGTTTGTATGTAGGGGGTAATCTCCGGAAGTAATGAACCAATTTTAAAAATTGTTTCACTGGTAGAAAGCTACATTATTCGTCAGTGCTATATTTTATTCCCGTACTCCCACGGGAACGGGAACTACGCGGGTGAAACCGCGGTACGTCAGCTAGTGACTTGATAAAGCCTATCAAGTCATAAAGGGTGTTCAAGTTTTTAATATGGAATCCTCTGTTGCCGAACTTGGACGGATCCTGTATCTCGGCAAACAGTGCCATCCCCTAACAGATTTCACTACATTGATTAAAGCTGCGTTGACACCATCAGAGTGTGCTCGGACCGAGTGGACTCAGATAGCTACTCGGACTCAACTCGTATTGTGACAACCCATGCCAATCCATTCGAGTGCGTTCGGATTACGGGTTACCACAATGCGAGTTGCGTCCGAGTAGCTATCCGAGTCCATTCGGTCCGAGCACACTCTGATCGTGTCAACGCGGCTTTAGCCAAACTAGACATACAAGTTGCATCGATTCAGGACAATAATTTACAAAATTAAATTCTATTATAGCTCACATTACATTCAATAAAACCAATAATAATAATCTATACATATAATAAAAAAGTAACGAAAGAAAAACTGTACATTTAGAATTTTCGAGAAAAAATAAGTGTCTTTTGTTAGAAAAACGTAACTGATTACAAAAAGTGATTTTTTAGAATTTTTGTCTGTTTGTTTGTCTGTGTGTATGGTACGGCTTCACGCCAAACCTACTGGATTAATTGAATTGAAATTCAGCAAAAATGTTCTTTATAAACCAAGGAAGGCTATAAGCTACATATTATCACGCCGTATGTTATGGGAGGTAAGCAATATTGATTTTAAAAGGATTTTGTTCGTAATTTAATGCACAAAATGACATGTTATAAGCTATATTATGAGACGCAGACAAAGATGCGCGGGTCAGCTAGTATAATCTATACAAATAAATAAAATTCGAATTAACGTGTCTAATGAAAAATGTAAGTACCGCGTATGTATATGAGGGTGTTTGTATATTGATAATGATTATACTGCCTCGTCGGTCTAGTGGTCACGAGAGCTACTGTTAAGCATGAGGTTCAATTCCCAGATCTTTCAAAGTGTTATTGGGATTTTCCATCAGACATTTCTTAGTAGCAGCCACGGAGTCTGGTTTTTTGCCTATTACATGGTAATTAAAGATCACTGGCTAAATATGGGTGTAGGTAATATTAGTACAACTCTGGCTTACCATTCAGGCATTAGAAGAGTGATGTTTTAAGGGTTCCGTAACCAAATAGTTAAAATGGAACCCATATATATATATATATTCATTTATATATTCATTTATTTGCGTTCCACAAGGTAAAATATGGTGTTACAAAAGGCTTCTAGCTAAGAACCGTTGTAGACCCTGTCAGGGCACAGAAAAATCTATTTCTTACAAGCTAAAAACCACATGAAACCAAATAATTATAGACCCGTCACCATGTGAAAGAGCTTCACCCTTCCAATCCGAGATCCAAAATTTCGTTCACAAAATCCATGTACCAATGTAACCGGTTTAAAAACACCCCCACAAACCCCTTGTCAACATCAGTGGTATTAAAAACGGGTATTTATTTCCTACCCGGGGGCATGTTAGGTTTTTTGTTAATTTATACAACTTAGCAAATGTAATACTTTTGCTTTGATGTTGGTTAAACTTTGTGATTTTAAAAATGAGTTTTTTTTTGTCTGAATATAAAATTGTTTTTTGTTTTGTGTGCGTACCACGTGTTTGTTATGTAGGCCTATTGATTAATATTTTTTGTTGAAATTGTGTAATAAAGTTATGTAAAGTTATGTAACACTTACATATATTTATTTTATTTTATTGTTGATTTTTTTAAATCAATCATATGGACATGTCATGCGGAGGAATGAGGAAAATGTCGTGACGAAAATCTACATCTACACTAATATTATAAAGAGGAAAGATTTGTATTTTTGTGTGTATGTTTGTAATGAATAAACTCAAAAACTACTGCGCCGATTTCAAAAATTCTTTGACCATTAGAAAACTACATTCACCCAAAGTAACATAAGCTATATTTTATCCCCGTACTCCCACGGGAACGGGAACCACGCGGGTGAAACCGCGTGACGTCTGCTAGTGTTGAATATGAATGTGGATGGTTATAAGAGTAGAGGAAGACCAAAGAAACGATGGATGGACTGTGTGAAGGATGATATGGTAAGAGAGGAGGTGTCTGATGAGATGAAGAGTGATAGAGAGGTGTGGGAGAAGACATGCTACGCCGACCACAAATTAAATGGGGTAAGGGCAAGAGAATGATGAGAATAATGAATCAACTGCGTAGCCTTTTCACAACTAAGTTGTTGTGATCGGCTTATAGTCTGTAACGGTCTGGTAAAGATACCGAAAATAATTTCTTGAAATACCGTACCTTATTATTGTAGCTGCCTACGCCGTAGCACATGCCTACGCCGTAGCACATGCCTACGCCGTAGCACATGCCTACGGCGTAGCACTTACCTAAGCCGTAGCACATGCCTACGCCGTAGCACATACCTAAGCCGTAGCACATGCCTACGCCGTAGCACATACCTAAGCCGTAGCACATGCCTACGCCGTAGCACATACCTAAGCCGTAGCACATGCCTACGTCGTAGACACGTCTACGAATATTGAGGAATTCAAACATCACGTTAGTTTATCGAAGAGGTAGCATAATCAGCCGCCGCGTTCCCACTGATGGGACACAGGCCTACTCTCTGTGAGCGGGAGTGGGCGTAATTCGTTGCATGTCACTGGTTCTGGTTTAGTGTGGCTGGTATCCTCACAATTTTCGTCCTCAAACTTTTGAGAGAAGTTAAGATGAAATAAATGGTTCGTTCGCACATGGTTTTCTAAACAGTTCTACGGTAGAACTAATGGGAATATTTTTTCCCACTAGTTCCAGGTTCCAGGTTCCGATTTCAGGTGTTACAAAATCGTAGAAATAGTAGGACCAAAAATTCCAACATATAAAGGGTGTAAACATACCCCTATGAACGTTCGAGTATTTAGACGTTCGATTTATAGTTTGTCGATCAATTGATATTCGATTATTTGGCATTCGATATGGCATAGTACACCCCCCCCTAGCCGTTAGCCGAAAGACAATTTTTCTCCACGTCACTGCGATAGTTTTTTGTTCTTCATCCTAACTGTAGTTACCGAGACGGGGCTTAAGTTCCAACTTTCTCACAAGTTTTTAATATTATTTAATTATTTATTTAAACTTCATGTACAAGGGTGGTACATAGGTGGAATTAATGCCACAAGGCATTCTCTACCAGTCAACCTTTGGGTCAAATGCTATCCAGCATTGTAAAAGAGTACTATAAAAATATATAAGAAAAAAAAAACATTTTGTAAGCATCAATTAAAAACACATAAATGGGTACCTACATACTAATACAAATAATATTTATCATCATCTTCTTGTCCTTATCCCATGTTACTTGTGGTCGGCGCAACACGTTTTCTTCTTCCATTCTCCTCTGTCAACCGTCACGCAATCATTTACACCTTTTTCCCTCATATCATTCCTCACACAATCCATCCATCTTTTCCTTGGCCTTCCTCTCGCTCTCCACCCATCCACATTTATATTCATCACTCTTTTAGTCACATGCGATTCTTCCCTCCTCATCACATGCCCATACCAAGACAGTCGATTCCCTTCAACTTTTCTGTAACTAGCGCAAATTTCAAACTTCCTCTAATATACTCATTCCTTATTTTATCCATTCTTGTCACACCACACATCCACCTCAACATTCTCATCTCCGCTACATGCAAACTTTTTTCATCCATCTTCTTCACAGCCCAACATTCCGATCCATACAGTACGACAGGTCTAATCACGGACTTGTATTTAACTTGAGGGGCATCCGTGGGTCGCAAGTTGTTCCAGTGACCTGTCGCCATTTCATCCATCCTGAGTTGATCCGGTGCGTTACGTCACGGTCTACTTCACCAAATACAATTACAATACAAATAATATTTATGCTAAAAAAAAATATTATAACTTCATTTTCAATACCTCCATGAACCCTTTACTATTATATTAATTTATCCATCAGCGCAATATCTTAACATTGTGTAAGAATGTTTTAACATGATTTAACGTGCACATCTTGCTACATTGTTCTCACATAATATACCATCTCAACATGAATGATGTAACCAAGATTTTGTGACAATATTCTGATTTAAAAGAGTGTCCATGGAGTTTCTTGCCCGTTCTTCTCCATAGAGACCTACGATAGGGAATGGGCAACTACAGTACTTTCACAGTTTTTATGTCTTGTGACTGGGACTGTAGCTACATTTAATTTTCATCTTTGTTTCGACAGTTCAAAAGTGCCTGTAACTGGCTTACTTGAAATAAATGCTTTGATTTTGATTTTAACAACTTTGAATCACCGTAAAATGTGATTTTTCACCTCAAAAAAAAGAGGTTTCCTAGCAATAATTTTTGTGTAGAGTTAGTCACTTAACTGGCTTGAAAGTTCCATTTACACTTTGTATCAAATGCTTGTTTCACTATGACTGGTAAATCTCGACCGATCGCTCTGGCTAATCCATATTTTTCATATATTTTATTCATTCATGAGATTGTTTTTTGTAGCACCTTTTGCAAATCAATCAAATATTATTTCTCTCAATAATAACATACCTCTCCGACTACCGATACACAGGTATTCACAGAATTTCCTAACAATTAGTGTGTTTGTCGCAGTAAATGTAAACTACTTTTAGTGTTTTTTGAAAATGTCTAGCTATTGAATGAATGAATGATATTTATTTCATTAAACCATGGAGATCCACGAGTTTTAGTAACCAAAACAACAATAACAAAACAAACACTAATAATAACGCTAATTTAACGTATTATCTAATGTTAGTAAAAATTACGCACCGCACAAAATAAATAATAAATGATAATGATAATATACAGTTGGGCTATAATTGTTTTTTATTTTTAAATGTTTTTTTATATATTTTTAATTAATATTTAAAATGTAACGAGTTTGTCTAAAACTAAATAAAGGAAATAAATAACAAATCTTTATTTTCAAAAAGCCAAATACAATTTGTCCATCTCAATCAAAACACTATGCATTATTTGAGACAGAGTAAACGACTGTGTCTGTGCTAGTAAAAACTGCGTTACAGACAGGCGCCTTCCTCTTACAGTTCATTGATAATTTGCTGCACATTGTAGGAATGTATGTAAACAAAATGTTTTACAATTAAAGAGCTAAAGTTCTCCACTACTGTTCTCAGGATGCTGTTGCGACCATCTCTCACGAAAAACTGTGTGTAACCTATCGGTACGACTTACGCAAACATCTCCGACCCACTGCAGTAGAGAGGCAGTCTCAACAACAATCTGAAAGCTTTATTATACTGGACACGCCGGACATCTAGCGATCTTTTGGTGTAGTTCACCCATAGATTGCCAGTGCACGGGCAGTAGGCCTTAATAATAATATTCAGAAAGCAGCACTTCTGAACACGGCGCATATCATTAGAAGGTTCCTCTCTCAAGAGCCCTGAACACCGGAGCTTGGACCCTGTTCCCAGCGCTGGTGGGCTACTATTTTTTTTATTTATATTGTTTTTATATGTATTTTAACTGTAAACAGTAAGTTAAAAAATTAATAAACGATATAGTAATAATAATACAAGACTATTACTGTCCCACTGCTGGGCAAAGGCCTCTCCTCACACAGAGAAGGAACGAGCATTAATCACCACGCTTGCTCAAGATGGGTTGGTGATTTTAGACGTATAATGATTACTAGTGGACGTCCCGCGGTTTCACCCGCGTAGTTCCCGTTCCCTTGGGAGTACGGGGAATATAGCCTATGTTACTCAAGGTGAATGTAGCTTCCTAATGGTGAAAGAATTTTTGAAATCGGTCCAGTAATTTTTGAGCCTATTCATTACAAACAAACAAACAAAGTTTTCCTCTTTATAATATTAAGTATAGATATAGATTATATGTAGGACTTGCATAGTGTGATTTTAACTAAGTCAGTACACCGAACAAATCAACGGACCAACATGTTGCACTGGACGGCTAGTATCCTGCGCTCCCGCTCTATATCTACACTAGCGGACGTCACGCGGTTTCACCCGCGTAGTTCCCGTTCCCGTGGGATTACGGGAATAAAATATAGCCTATACGGATTCGGAAGAATCCCTCTAAGTAATGGTAAAAGAAATTTTGAAATCGGTCCAGTAGTTTTTGAGCCTATTCAATACAAACATACAAAAATACAAAGGTTTCCTCTTTATAATATTATAGTATATATAGTATAGAAGATTACATGTGTATTATAATGTGTTTATATCTACGTTGTCTATAAGGACTACTATTGACTGAATCTTTGTTGAAGTGGTCGCAAATACTAGAGCTGAGCATGTCCCAGGTCGTGTTTTTGGATAAATCCTTCTGTGAATTACTTAGTAGCAGCCGGGAGTCTGGATTTACGCCCGATTGATGACTAATGCTCTTCTTGTTACCGTATTCAATTTTAACAACAGCAAAATGTGAATGACGATGGACGATGAAGAAACGATGCGGATGATGTGGGTGGTGGGTTGTGGTGGTGTGGATGGTGTGTGAATGGTGTGTGTGTGTGATGTGTGTGTGTGTGTGTGTGGGGATGTATATGTGTGTGTGTGTGTATGTGTGTGTGTGCAGCGAAATGTGTGTGTTAGAAAGAAATAAAAAGAAAAACCGTTTGTTTCTTACCAACAGACGCATATTCCTAAATTTCACTAGCTATTGCGTTAGAAAACTTAACCGATGACCTTTGAGAGATATATTCTGCGTCTCTGTTTACCTACGTCTTCAGGAAAAGTAGAAAAGAATAGGATAATCTAAATAGTAGCCCTTAATTTTCTTTAATAACTAGTATTTTAGAAATAAGACCGACTATTTCTCCAGGCCTGCAACACAGACATAAGCCATAGAATGTGAGTATATAAAAACATACACAGGCTCTTGACCCTGTACTCGTAAATGAAGCATATAATAAGATCCAATACTTTGGTAGCGATAGCAAAGAAAGAAATACCGTACTGGAAATATATTTGTGGCACGTGGGCCTTTAATTTGAAGTAGTGGACTGTATGAGAAGTTTGAGGGTTTTAGAGATACCTAATAGTTAATAATTTTGGTGTAAACTGGCTGAGATTCAGATCCTTGGCTAGAACAGGCAATTTGACTCCACTAACCTTTTGCTCCACCCTTGCCCTGGCTTGGATTAAGCTTGCTGATGCAGCTTGCTGCCGCGTGGTTGGATGTGACGTCACTATGGGCTTCTAGAAAGTCTTTCGGGATCCGAATTGTAGGCACACACAAATTTATTGTCTAGAATTGTTCTGATACGATCAGAAGGCACTATATCACAATAGTAGATGAAAAGTCAGGTTTTACAATGTGGTATCGACACATCGGCGTGCACGGCAGCGCGTACCTGCTTCTCTTTCGGTAGTCGAACGTCGACTCGTTGCAGCACTAAGATGGCTGCTCATTCGCCGTCACCTCACCAGAAGTGAGGGTAGAAGACATAAAATTAATGGAGCTTAAAACTACCTTAACCTAGACAAGGATCGAACAATATTTCTCTAGCTTTTACCCACGGCTTGGCTCGCGTTAATTTAGAATTTGACAGTCAATTCTGGTTGAACTCTGCTTGTAATAATTTAATTCAATCATGATTCAAAAGACACGTGGTGACATCTATTGGTTGCGCGAAGAGCTAAATTAGTGGACTGTATTTTGCGATGCGGAATAAAAAGACTGACAAACGCTTGGTGATAGGTAATTCGAGTTGCAATGGGTGTGGGACAACAGAAAACAACCCGAAATAATAAGGGGAGGAAGCACAAACCTTTTACGGGAGCCACGTGCTCGTCGTCGCCGGTGCACCGGTTCACTTTCCAGGTTCGGGGGCAGTTGGGCCTCAAATCACTGTCTCACACGATAAACAATAACACAGACGGTTGATTAAAACTCTTATTATATGCGATAATGCGGTGATTCATGGCCCAGATATGATTAATGTGTATTTAGGGTACGATGGGACTGGCATACGCAATGCGGTTAAATGTCCCCAAATAAATAAATAAAAATAAAAAAAATGCTGTGATTCCAAAGTTATCAATATTTTTACGCGGAACGGGCTCAATTTTTGAATGTTGGCGCAACCATCTATTATCATAAGAACGTTACTGTTGTTTTCCTCAGAAACAGTACTTTTTTTCGGAATGAAAGGTACTCTACGTCCGTTTCTACATATACATGTACATCTGACAACGTATATGCAAAATTTCAGGATGATCGATTCAGTGGTTTAAGCGTGAAAAGGTAACGAACAAATAAACTTACTTTCGCAATTATATTATTAGTTGGCACTAGTTTTTGCTCGCGGCTTTGTCCTCGTCGAGGCCGGAAATTATCCCATGGGAATGTAGAATCGGGATAAAATGTGTCTTATTTCCTAACCCAAATCGTGGGTCACCTGTTTGTCAAATTTCGTCGAAATTGAAAAGTTATAACCTCATGAGACATTTCTGATTTGTCTCTAGATTGGAAACGTCTGATGCCACTGTGCACTGGTGGCAATTTCCATAACTACCGCTGCTTATCTCTCGCCCTTATCCCAATTTACTGATTTGTCTCTAGATTGGCAACGTCTGTTGCCACTGTGCACTGGTGGCAATTTCCATAACTGCCGCTGCTTATCTCTCGCCCTTATCCCAATTTACTGATTTGTCTCTAGATTGGCAACGTCTGTTGCCACTGTGCACTGGTGGCAATTTCCATAACTGCCGCTGCTTATCTCTCGCCCTTATCCCAATTTACTGATTTGTCTCTAGATTGGCAACGTCTGATGCCACTGTGCACTGGTGGCAATTTCCATAACTGCCGCTGCTTATCTCTCTGTCCTTATCCCAATTTACTGATTTGTCTCTAGATTGGCAACGTCTGATGCCACTGTGCACTGGTGGCAATTTCCATAACTGCCGCTGCTTATCTCTTTCCTTATCCCAATTTACTGATTTGTCTCTAGATTGGCAACGTCTGATGCCACTGTGCACTGGTGGCAATTTCCATAACTGCCGCTGCTTATCTCTCGCCCTTATCCCAATTTACTGATTTGTCTCTAGATTGGCAACGTCTGTTGCCACTGTGCACTGGTGGCAATTTCCATAACTGCCGCTGCTTATCTCTCGCCCTTATCCCAATTTACTGATTTGTCTCTAGATTGGCAACGTCTGTTGCCACTGTGCACTGGTGGCAATTTCCATAACTGCCGCTGCTTATCTCTCTGTCCTTATCCCAATTTACTGATTTGTCTCTAGATTGGCAACGTCTGATGCCACTGTGCACTGGTGGCAATTTCCATAACTGCCGCTGCTTATCTCTGTCCTTATCCCAATTTACTGATTTGTCTCTAGATTGGCAACGTCTGATGCCACTGTGCACTGGTGGCAATTTCCATAACTGCCGCTGCTTATCTCTCGCCCTTATCCCAATTTACTGATTTGTCTCTAGATTGGCAACGTCTGTTGCCACTGTGCACTGGTGGCAATTTCCATAACTGCCGCTGCTTATCTCTCGCCCTTATCCCAATTTACTGATTTGTCTCTAGATTGGCAACGTCTGTTGCCACTGTGCACTGGTGGCAATTTCCATAACTGCCGCTGCTTATCTCTCGCCCTTATCCCAATTTACTGATTTGTCTCTAGATTGGCAACGTCTGTTGCCACTGTGCACTGGTGGCAATTTCCATAACTGCCGCTGCTTATCTCTCGCCCTTATCCCAATTTACTGATTGGTCTCTAGATTGGCAACGTCTGTTGCCACTGTGCACTGGTGGCAATTTCCATACTGCCGCTGCTTATCTCTCGCCCTTATCCCAATTTACTGATTTGTCTCTAGATTGGCAACGTCTGTTGCCACTGTGCACTGGTGGCAATTTCCATAACTGCCGCTGCTTATCTCTCGCCCTTATCCCAATTTACTGATTTGTCTCTAGATTGGCAACGTCTGTTGCCACTGTGCACTGGTGGCAATTTCCATAACTGCCGCTGCTTATCTCTCGCCCTTATCCCAATTTACTGATTTGTCTCTAGATTGGCAACGTCTGTTGCCACTGTGCACTGGTGGCAATTTCCATAACTGCCGCTGCTTATCTCTCGCCCTTATCCCAATTTACTGATTTGTCTCTAGATTGGCAACGTCTGTTGCCACTGTGCACTGGTGGCAATTTCCATAACTGCCGCTGCTTATCTCTCGCCCTTATCCCAATTCACTGATTTGACTCTAGATTGGCAACGTCTGATGCCACTGTGCACTGGTGGCAATTTCCATAACTGCCGCTGCTTATCTCTCGCCCTTATCCCAATTTACTGATTTGACTCTAGATTGGCAACGTCTGTTGCCACTGTGCACTGGTGGCAATTTCCATAACTGCCGCTGCTTATCTCTCGCCCTTATCCCAATTTACTGATTTGACTCTAGATTGGCAACGTCTGTTGCCACTGTGCACTGGTGGCAATTTCCATAACTGCCGCTGATTATCTCTCTGCCCTTATCCCAATTTATTTGCGCTGGGTAGCTCGTCTCCCACCGGGTGGGAGCTGCGGCGGTGGCCGGGACGCTAGGAGCACGTGCTTTCGTCGCGCGTGGTGGAATGGTGGGCAAGTCGATGTGAGCTGATGTATACGTATTGAGTTTGACACGGATACTCGAGCTGTCGTATAATTATGTTCCTACGTCAATCTTGAATTAAACACTGAGCAGCTCGAGTATATGTGTGCAGTTAGGCGTGGTGTGATGTGATGCGTATGTCTCTGTAATAAAACTATGTGTTCCCTTACCTTTTATAATAATGTAAGTATTATTGTTAAGAAACTAAGAGCTGTATCCACGAGAACACTGCCGACAAACTATCCTGCAGTTTGGCAGAAGATTTTTGTAAAATACTCCTATGTAACTTTTTGTTGGAATAAATAAATAAAATAAAAAAAATAAAAAATTTGGGGTCAGCGCAACATGTTTTTGTACAAATTAGTAAATAATAAATTAGACTGCAGTAAACTAGTTGAGCGTATCAGACTAAAAGTACCTCACAATTTTCCCAGATATCCTATGACCTACCTATTCAATACTCAAGGCTAACTCAAATATTGGCCTCCGGCCACGGTAGGCGCGGGCCTGTGGACGGTGGGCTATGGGCTAGCTCACCGTCCGTCCGTCTCATGACGACAGGCCGTGTCGACGGCGCGTTCGTGTTCCACGCGCGCCTCAAAGAGAGTCAGCAAAAAGGAAGGGGTCCGTAAGGACCGATGCCTGCCGGGGTTGCGGGACTGTTCGAAAGAGATACCGTGGCCCCGGAACACAAAGGGCGATGAAGGAACATGGATGGGTTTTAGTCAGTAAAAGTCTGACACTCCCTCCTGCTCCGCCCAGAGCGGGAGGAGTTATTTGATGATTTCCCATCCGAAAAAAAAAGGCTAACTCAAATATTGGTGTAAACTCGCCACTCAATAGACTGTAGAGAGTTGAATTCTTTTATTAAATCCTCCCCTGATGTCAACATTTACCACAATTCCATAAAAATCTTTAAATCCCAATTACTGGATTCTCGAAAATCGCAACACAATGTTTTGTTATGTTAGTATTAATTAATGATTCGTTTGGTTTTTTTTTTTACCTTGTAATACTACTTCTTTCTTTATTTTTAACAATGTTATAATAATTTGTGACACGCGCAAGGTCTTTTGGCCCAAATTTTGAAATTTCCCGCGCACCGGAGAGCGTCGCGTCGCCGAGCGCCATAGAGCGGGACGGCACTCGACGAATCAGAAGGCTTCCCGCCAGATATTTAGAATAAGAGACTGATTGTTTGTGGTAGAGTTTGGATTTTCGATGATTTTGTGCTACAACATGTGAGGTGGCCATTATTGCTATGTGAATTGTGAACTAACTTGTACCTTGCTTGATTATTATAGACGTAATAAGAATAAAACGGTGTTTCATTGGTGTGAACATTAAAAAAAATATTTTTATTCATAGTTCTGATCTCATTTTTATCTATTCTAACACTACTAATCATATCATATGTCTTTTTTTTATTTTAATTAGTTAGTAAAATTACATCATACGTTTTTCTTTTCTTTGTATTGCTTCGTAAGCTAGATAATCTCTTAATTGTAGGGTCTACTATTGTATTTCATTTCTTTAACCACTCATTTTAATTTTTAATTTTAATCTCTCACATGCTAACACTTATTTTTGTGAATGCTGGTTAACCTGTAATTGGCAACTGTGTTAGTCCAAGACTGTAAAACCAATATATACCTAAATGTTATACACAGAAGCTGTTGGTGAACCTTTACTAATAAATAAACATATAAAAAAGGAAAGAAAACGTTTTTATTAGACACACACAGGTCAAAACACAAAAAAAATTAAATGTCTTAAACTTGTCAGACATTGCGGTACTTGAATTAAATTGACATTGGTCGACAAAAATACAGCCTTCTGAGGTTGACTCTCGAACTTTTGCTTAAAGTAAATACGAGTTTCATTAGTTTATTAGAAATATTATGTACATTTATGGTAACTGGTGGAGTTGGTTATTTTAATCATTTTGAATGTTAGGTTATTGAGACTAAGTTTGGTAACTTTCAAACTATTATTGTTTAATCTTCGGAATTAAAATGAGGGTATTCTTAGTATTGTATCTCCACAACCTATATTCAGTTTGACGTTAGATGATAATACAACAACAACAACAACAATAATTCAACAACAATGCAACAACAATTGTAACAATTGTAATTGTTGTGTTGTTGTGTGTTGTGTTGCAATTGTTGTCAACAACAATTGTTTGGGTAGATGACAAAAAAAAACTAATTTCCAAAAAGTATTGAACACATACTTTTTCTTTTTTCACGTAAACAAAAAAATAAGACGATGAAGTGCGTCAAAAAGTCGTGTGACGTCCCGTTTGAGTACATTTTTTACCGGAAAGTGACGTCACAAGCCCCCACTCATGATCTTTTACGCGTTTTATCTTTTTCAATGTTTATTAATTTGATGATACAAAAAACACGTTCAAATATTTTTCGGTAATATAACTGACAGACTAAACAAGCTCAGCAAGCAAGGAGCTCGTGGCTAAATAATAACAGCCGCTCGGGTCGATCGTTAGGTTAAGCCGTGCTTGCCTAGGTTGGTCTGTGGATGGGTGACCACCCATACATACCGAGTTTCCTCCGTGCCTCGGAAAGCACGTTAAGCCGTTGGTCCCGGCTGTCATTTGTAGATCTTTGACAGTCGTTAGGTAGTCAGAGGCCCAATAAGTCTGACAACCAGTCTTACCAAGGGGTATCGTATTACCCGGTACTAACTGGGTTGTGGAGGTCAGATAGGCAGTCGCTCCATGTAAAATACTGGTATTCAGCTGCATCCGGTAAAACTGGAAGCCGACCCCAATATAGTTGGGAAAAGGCTAGGCAGATGATGAGACTAAACAAAATCATATTTTTTTTTAGTTAGGAATAATTCCTATTCTGCAATACGCTAGTTTCCACCATCAATAAGTTGCAAATCTATTTAGTCCATCAGTTAGAATATTAGAAAATAATGGACACGTATTTTTTGTTTTTGTAAATCAATGAATATTGACAAGGATAAAACGCTTTAAAACTCGGGAGTGGGGGCTCGTGACGTCACAACACACTAAAAATTATAGCATGGCGTGACGTATTGAGAATTTTAAAAGCATCGTATCTTCGTCAATTTTGGTTTACATAACAAAAGAAAAAATACGCATCAAATATTTTATGATAATTTAACTGACGGACTAAATATATTTTTTCAGGACACAAGCCTATTGCCTTTTAACAAAAAATACTCGGTGTTTTGCTGACCCTGTGCCAGAGACAACCTGTATGTGCCCGTGATCAAATAAGCAATGATCCCTTTGGCTAAAGAAGTCGGAAGTCAGAAACTAATCAGAAGTCAGACTTACCTTACTTTGTATTAATTAGAAAGATCTTATTCGTGATGAATAATGATGTAAAAGACGCGAGCCACTGCATTCGCTTTATGAGATTGTTTTGCTAAAACTTGTTAGCGAGCTTTTGTTACGCAAGGAACATTCATGTTTATATTATGTCAGTATCCCAACTCGTGGTTAAATAATAACTACCGTACCGGCTAATCTTCAATGGTTACCTAGGTTGGTCCATGAATGGGTGACAATGGTGGACAATTGGTCTCAGCTGTCATTTAATAGATCTTTGAAAGTCGTTACAGGTAGTCAGTGGCCCGAAAGTGTGACTTACCAAGGGGTACCGTATTACCCAATTTTAACTGGATTGTGGAGGTAAATTTGAACATCTAATCATGCCAGATTTCATTTACCTATATATATTTTTACATATTATTTATTAGTGTTATGTGTAATCTGAAGTAGTAAGAAGTCCGTAATTAGCAAAAAACATTAAGTTATGCAAAACGCGGATTAATGTGAAACTATGCAATTCAATAATATTTTATCTGTTTAGCTGTCAAAGTCAAATGTGACATTACTGCTTACTGACGTTTTATCTGTTTTTATATCTAGCGGCCGGTGTTTTGATTTATTTTCATTTATGTGTTTTAAATTATCTTTAATAAAGAAGCTTAAATATTTATTGCAATACAAAATGGTGATAATTGAGCAAATTTCGGCTGGAACTGTCAAAATTTTAGCAGATTACCGCGTAAGTCACTCATTCATTTGTCATTGTATACGAGATTACCATTATATGCTATTTCTTTAAATGGAGTGTCAGTGGTGAATCATTGGAAAGTCATAATGACGCCATTATATAGTAGACTACCAAACATGTCAAAATTAACAATTATGAAATAAATTATAGATCATTGTGACACTTTTGTAATAGCAGACTAGGCCCAAAGTTGAAGCCCACTTCGGAACTAAAAAGTATGAAAAGAAACGCAGTCCTCGTAATTTTAACTTAAGGTTTTAAGTTATATTTAAGTATTCTTACCATGAACTGCTCCAAACTCAGTTCTTAAATGAAGTGTCTTGAAAAATCTAGGGATTTAATACGAGTGTTTTTTAAAATGTCTTTTTGCAATGCAGGTGTCTGCTTAGGACTCCTTACGTCGTTTGCCTCATATGCAAGAGATTATGTGTTTGAATCCGGGCAAGTAAAAAAATACCGCACGTCTTTTTTTTCGGATGGGAAATCATCAAATGACTCCTCCCGCTCTGGTCGAAGCAGGAGGGAGTGTCAGACTTTTACTTACTAAAACCCATCCATGTTCCTTCATCGCCCTTTGTATTCCGCGGCCACGGTATCTCTTTCGAACAGTCCCGCAACCCCTGGCAGGTATCGGTCCTTGCGGACCCCTTCCTTTTGCTGACTGTCTTTGAGGCGCGCGTGGAACACTCCTGTACCGTAGACACGGCCTGCCGTCATGAGACGGACGGACGGCGAGCTAGCCCATAGCTCTCCGTCCACAGGCCCGCGAAATACCGCACGTATGTGTAGGTCTCAAGTTCAAACAAAAGACACGTTTCACTGATTTTTCGGATTCATGTGTATATTGTATTATTATTACTTGCTTCGGTGAAGGAAAACATCGTGAGGAAACCAGCATGCCTGAGAGATATTTCTATTTTTTTATCGAGAATGATTGTTTATTTATAGAAATATCTCTTTATTTTTGGCAATAGGCTCGTCTACTATTACATGGGACTCAAACATAACCTAACATTTTTGATAAAGCTGCACCCCTAGCCAAGTTACAAACGTTTTGTATCAATTCTCTTTCTACAATCGTAAACGCCTCGGCGTAAGCGATTGTAGAAAGCGTTAAATTGGTAGCCAAGTTGACACGACTGAGTCGATTGCTCGTTCTCTAATGTCTGTAGAAAAAACCTACACTTTTAGCGATCAACATTGTAGAAACGTTAACATTCTATTCTATCATTTTGAACGATATAAACTTGTCTACGAATTTTCTATTCGTTTGTGTTGATCACGTGATTTAACGTTGAGATGATGTCATTCCCATTCATTTGAATAGTTTTCTACTAGCGTTAACGATTGTAGATTGTCAACTTGGCTAGGGGTGCTGTATTTGTTAAGACCAATCTAGACCTGTTTAACAAAATAACATTTTATAACACACGAACTCGACCACAGAACAATAACTTGTGCGTAAAAAGGTCCCACACAGCGTTGATTCATAAAAGTGTTTTTTGTATGGCACCAATCATATACAACCACATACCAAGTTCAATTAAGGTTTTGAACATGCTCTTTTCTAAGAAGAGGCTTAATTAAATCTTTGCTGTTGATTAAAGCATATTACAGAATTTCGAAATTTTTACAGACTCAATGTAATAACTGTTTTTGACCATAGTCGGTACCTACTCATTGACATAGTATGATATATCTTTAAGATCAATTGCACGTGACATTCTATATTATTTAAATAATGATTTTCTCTTTTCTATTTTTATTTTGTTTAAACTTTATTTGAATTTTGACTTAATAAAATTTCACTTACTTTTGACATTTAAATTTTTCTTTGTTTTTATATTTTGTCAAAATCAATTAATACTTTATGCATTCCATTAATATAATTTTAAAGGTTATCTATATAATTTTAATGTCAATGACTTCTATGTATATTTGTACGCCTTCGGGCATAACATAGCGCGCTTGTAATCTTTTATAACAACTATTTATTGTACCTGTGTTAACAAATGATTACTATTATGACTTATGAAATGTGGGTGTACTATTTGGTACACGTCTACCTAACCATTACACATTACAGGCATGATGTTATGTTACGTAAAGTCATGTCTGAAATCACTAATCTACTTTGACGAAGCGTAGTGATCAATATATCTGCCTACTGTATGGTTCTTTCTTCAAAAGACCATATCAGACACTAATCTGCATAGTCCTCATGTGAATTGAGCAAGATTGTCTGGACTTTAAAAGAGACTATGACCTCTGAGTTTGTTTCAGCTGTTTCTTCTCAGAGTAGTCAGGTACGAAACACCGGCCCCATCTAGTTTTAAAAAGGCATGTATTTAACGCGGCGACAAACTAATCTGATTAATGGTTTTAAAAATAATTACAATGGGTTGCAAAAATAATACGTTGGCAGCTACAGTGAAGTAGCATTTTAAGTATAAAGTAGCAGCTTTATATAGCTTTGTTTAAATTTAAATTTGAAGTGATTTTTTGGTGTGGCAATTGAATTTATTGTTAGGCGACAACTTGACGGCGGATAAAAAGTAGAAAATAGGCTTTCATAAATTAAACAATGAGGTTGTTTATAAAATTAACTGAGATTTAGAACCTGCTACGACTCCATGACGCGCGCTCGCTTCGCTCGCATAATTAAATTACACTCTTTGACTTCTGTCCCCAAAGTGCCGGGCCTCCGCCGGCCTCCTTCGTCGGCCTACGGCCCGGTGCCCATGCCGCCCATAAATGATTACTTTATAGCGGCACTACAATAAAATACTTCGCTACATGGAACAAAAAGTACTACAGCGCCATCTATGACACAGATGATGAACTAACCGCGAAACACGTCAGAATCCTACATCGCGCAAGCAGCTTTATCCGCGACTTGAGACTATATACGAGAACCCGACAACAACTGTCGGGCAGTGGCCCACCAGACATAACACCCGTCTGGTCGGAGGATCCTCCCTTTTCTATGGGGGATGAAGAGCTTTACACCCTGTTCTTCATACCCCCAAATTGGTGACCCCGAAATGGACGTCAGCGTAGCCTTCGAGCAACGTGACGTCATCATCATCATCAAATGAAAATTTGAAATGTTAGCCGCCCAGTCATTATTTTTAATACCTCACCTATTATTTCATTGGCCCTGTTTAATATATTTGCTAACTTATAGTAGCAGCCATTATTTAGTTTTTATAGAACCTTGACTTTTGTAGCTCATTTAATATGATTGTGCTAAAAATATTTAATCGCTACCAAGTTATATTTTTTGTAACCAAGTAGTTAGTCGCATAATAAATTGTTATTCGCCTGAAATATAATTAGCCTTTTAAAAAATGACGTGTAAAAGTGTTTATAAAGACCTACTTGCAAAATAAACATCATTTATCATTTATCATTTACAGTTTTGCGAAGAGCCTTGCAGATACACACAAGTACAGTCTGATTGCAACTCTGTACAGAAACCGAGTGTGTATCGTGTAGATTTACCCCACACCATAAATTGAGAACAAATCGGTTTTCGCACAGCGGTAAGTGAAACCCTGTATGTGCGAATTTCTGAATCGCATTCTGGGAATATCGTTCGTGAGAGTTTAGGATGGTAGATTACGTGGCGGGGAAGCACTGTACATACTGTGATGACGGTCGTGTTTTTGTTGTAACAATTTTGAGAATCAGAATCAGATCTTTACTTGCTTTAAATGTAGTTATAAGATGTTGTAAATTAATGAGATCGGCTACTGTCTACTTTACGGCATGCAAATTATTACATTTTTTATTTTATTTATTATTATTTTATTTATTTATTAAAACCTCCCTTACAACTATCATTACAGGTATATCCCTAATGCGATAGCTTGCTCTCAAAACTAACCTAGGTATAAATTTAAAATAACTAAAATATAAAACTGAAATAATTAAAATATAAAACTATGAACAACGTAAACATAAACTAGTACTACTTAACATAGCTTTTGTAAGTACTAAGTTTCAACTATAAAAACACAATATTTAAATATAAAACAACAACGTACATAAATTAATATATTAATAAAATCAAGACAATGTCAACAAAACAAAATAGAAATTAAAGAGAAGTCAATTAATTAAATTAAAAGTTAAATTAAATAAATAATTAATACTACTTTACTTAATTAAATAAATTAAATTTTATTATTTGTGCGCTGACTCTTTTATTACTATTATGCTTTATGGATTGTATATCTGAAATAAACGTTTTATTATTATTATTAATAATATTATAGTCAGGTACATGGTCAAAGTTGCATTTAAAAACAATCATAATCTGGATAAATAACTTTGTTGTCCGTCTGTCAAGGACCTTTTTCTTAAGAACGCGTGGAGGTAAGCTGAAATTAATATCAAATACTTAATTTTGCTACTTATTGGGGAAGTGTAAAAATCAAACCTGTAAGACAACGCGATCAAAAGATATGATCGTTTATGTAGCATATTTTGCAATTTCACAAGGGAATCAATACCTACCTATACAAAAAAACGAAACGAAAATCGGTTCATCCGTTTGGGGGCTACGATACCACAGACAGATACACAGACACGTTAAACTTATATAACACCCCCCTTTTTGGTCGGAGGTTAAAAAGTACGTTCAAATTTGTTAAAGTCACCATGACTCTTGCTCGAGTTTGAACTCAAAAACCTCGCACATGAAAGACGAGATTAATTTACCCTTAATTCCATAACGACATTAGCTAAAACTTATATAATTATAACCACCCTGTAACATGCCCACTGCTGGGACACAGGCCTCCTCTATGAGAGGGAATGGGCTATAATCCACCACGCGGGCCCAGTGCGGGTCAAAGAGAGTCAGCAAAAAGGAAAGGGGCTGTAAGGACCGATGCCTGCCGGGGTTGCGGGACTGTTCGAAAGAGATACCGCGGCCCCGGAACACAAAGGGCGATGAAGGAACATTGATGGGTTTTAGTCAGTAAAAGTCTGACACTCCCTCCTGCTCCGCCCAGAGCGTGAGGAGTTATTTGATGATTTCCCATCTGAAAAATGAATTTTTGGTTCTAGGACATGCCGGTTTCCTCACGATGTTTTCTTTCACCATTTCTCCCTACTGGCATTAGACTTAAGGTATAAAAAAAATAAAAATGTGAAAAAAAAAACAATAAAACGACTCCTCTCCTACCCGGCAAAAAGAATAATAATTCAAATATGGGTTTTATTTATTGCGCTTTAGATATACTTTTCATTGGAAACCGAGCAGTCTGACGGCGGTAACCTCGCTGACAGCGAGCTTTCTGCTAATTTATGTTGCCATTGGTGTCGATTCTGTTGTGCACAAACTAAACTTAATTTAAGCTATTGCTATCTTTTTCTCTCTAATGAAACGAGAAAAAAACGGACGTAATTTAGAGCTGTCAAATTTAGTTGGAACTAATATTTTTATACAAATGAAGGGTGCACGTAAAAACATGTCGACTAAAAACACGGTGAAGCGCAAGGCATAAACTAGCTTGACATCTCTAACTTAGTTCATAGCTATAGCCGTCCTTTTCTCGCACTGCCTTTTAGTAAAATATAGCATTAGCCTAAATTAATTTTAGTTTGTGCATAATCGGCACCAATGTAAAGTATATCTAAAGAGCAATACATATAAAGTCCTTTATTTTGCCGGGTAGGAGTGGAGTTGTGTAAATGGGCTAAAATCTTTAATTGTGTCAGATGAAAGTTTTCTTTTGTACAATTCGTTAAATTCCTCTACACAGAAAGAAAGAACAAAAACTTGTATTCTTTTGTATGTGAAAGGAAGTTAGCAATACAAATTACCTAAGTTGTCTTCTTTTCTTGAGTAAACCGGAGCTATTCAAGAATATGTCATCAGCCTCACCTGCCTAGATTTTTCCCAACTATATTGGGGTCGCCTTTCAGTCTAAGCGATTTTTAAAAATTTAAAACTAAAGTTTTACTTCTGAAAAGCAGTGATAGCATAGACTCTCCGCCAGATAAGTAAGAATTAAAGGTCAATGCTCTTTCCTTAATTTATCTGCGAAAGTACCCCGACAATACATTATAAATCGTTTATTATTACTAGAAAAAGTCAAGGATCACGATAAAAGTCGTTTCAGGACAAGTTTATGTCATTATTTATGTTTTCGGAATGATGTATTTGAAGAAATCTTTGCGGGTGAATGACCTTTAATTCTTACTTATCTGGCGGAGACTATAGTGGTGTGACCGTGGGACTGACAAGTCATAGGTCCCAAGTTTGAGCCCAAGACACACAAAAACAAAACTAAGTTCATTTTTTATTTCCATTGAAAGACTATTTCATCAAATAGTAGTCATTGAATGGGATTCAATGAACGTTAAGGGGTTGTATTTATGACTTTAATGATTGTTACTCTGTAAAGCCATATCTGTTACGGCCGTGAATCATATTTTAATGAACATACAAGCTGAAACTGGCCTACTAATTGCAAAAAACGCAAGATTTTTTTGGGTTCCGTGAACTACCATCTTCGTTTAAAATTCTGTTAGAATAAAGTTCTAATCAACTTGCACTACAAAGTGGTTGTTACGTCAGTCACTGCGTGCCGAATAGTGCGAATTATGTGGTTTTTATTTAATTGTAGCCTAATAAATCATTAGATCAAAATGCCAATAAATTGTACACTTTGTGAAGAAAAACGTGCCCAATATTTGTGTAAAAAAAAAAAACTAAAATTTAATGCCGTATAAGAGTAGTTACGAAATTTCAAAGAAAAAATGCTTCACTTCAAAGACTTTTTTCGTATAGTAACAATAAAGTTAGAATTATTGACTCGGACAGATAATGTTGTACATTTTTTTTTTCAAATAAATGTACTACAGAATCTGTCCGCACTCCAGTCCGTTCGGTTTGAAAAAACCTTGAGTGAGGTTCTAAAGTGAATAATGCAGAAAAGCAATACTGCATAGTGAATTGAGGGAAGCAATGAGCTTAATATGATTACTTTAGGAATCCTGCTTACCCCCGTTTCAGTAATAAAACTGGTGACAGCGGCACTCAAAGTTTTTTTGAACTAGTATTTTAAGGAGCCAAGCAACCCGCATTGGGTTTTGAGTTACGGAACGCTTTCTCGAGACGTAAGACGTAAGACGAAAAATCTAAATCTTTTCTGTTACGGTAGATTATATTATAAAAAAAAAAAAAATATATATGATTTCGTCTTCAAATTAAAACACTTAAAATACAAAACAATAAAAAAAAAACACACAACAAAGATTTTTTCTTGACAGAGTTCAATTTAAAAAATTATATCAGCTTATGCTAGTGAGTGATCACAAACTTTTTTTGATGTCTGTATGTCCCAGCGTTGGGAACGTTTTATGTTTTTTTTCGGTTATGTATTAATGTAATATTCCGGCAAACAAGCAAAAGGTTTACCCATTTATTGTGATCTGCTCACCGCCTATAAATAACTAGCTGACGTCCCGCGGTTTCACCCGCGTAGTTCCCGTTCCCGTGGGAGTACGGGAATAAAATATAGCCTATAGCACTCACGAATAAAGTAGCTTTCTGCCAGTGAAACAATTTTTAAAATTGGTTCATTACTTCCGGAGATTACCCCCTACATCCAAACTTACAAACATACAAACTTACAAACAAATGTTACCTCTCTATAATATTAGTATAGATTATCATGAAAAGAAAAAAAAAAAAATTTTTAGTCAGTCATCGTCCCTATTAACAGTACTTGGAAAAACACGTCCAATAATATAAAAGTATGACTGCTAGTCAAACAAAATGAACATAAACTGTAACGACAATTAAGACATGGCGTGTTTTTTTGTGCCTAGATAATTATCTGCATGACTAACTGCCTACT
Source organism: Xestia xanthographa (assembly GCA_905147715.2). Lineage (NCBI taxonomy): Eukaryota > Metazoa > Arthropoda > Insecta > Lepidoptera > Noctuidae > Xestia > Xestia xanthographa. The sequence goes on along the minus strand of LR990654.1, from coordinate 4,708,256 downwards.
AACTGGCGAATCGAAGAAAAGGAGTCGTTTCTGTTGTGCACAAACTAAACTTAATTTAGGCTATTGCTATCTTTTACTAAAAGGCAGTGCGAGAAAAGGATGGCTATAGCTATGAACTAAGTTCAGAGATGTCAAACTAGTCTATGCCTTGCGCTTCACCGTGTTTTTAGTCGTCATGTTTTTACGTGCACGTGCACCCTTCATTTGTATGGAAATATTAGTTCCAATTAAATTTGACAGCTCTAAATTACGTCAATTAATTAATTAGCTACACGGGGTCGCGGCAGACCGAGGAGAAGATGGCGGGACGCCTTGGATGGCTTTCTCGCTAATTGGCGAGAAGAGGCGCAAGACCGAGAAAAGTGGAAGGAATGGGGGGAGGCCTTTGCCCAGGAGTGGGACAGCTCAGGCTAACTAAAAAAAAAAAAAAAAAAAATTACGTCCGTTACGTCGTTTTATTAGAGAGAAAAAGATAGCAACAGCCTAAATTAAGTTTAGTTTGTGCACAACAGAATCGACACCGGCAAATTATCGAAACTCTCAAGTTGACGCAACTCGATTAAATAAAATGACGAGAAATGGAAGCTGACTAGTGTTACGCAGACACCTCTCTAACTTTAATAACTTCGGCAAACATACCCTTAAAAAATATATTTAAAAAAAAGTAATTTATTTATTGTGTTTTGAAATTAGCATCTAATTCTTCTATGTTTGCATGCCAATTTTATGGCAAAATATGTCATTGCACTACTTTTTTACCATCTTTTGTACCACATTTACGACAAATAAATAATTTTGACAAAATGGAACAGAGCAGTGCTACTATCTGGTAGAAAACCATGAAAGGCCTTCCCAAAGATTTCGAGTCACTTCATTACTTGGATATAATAATAAATCGACTGCAGTATACAGAATAGATACTTAAGCAAAGTAATTACAGTAAGACAAACCAATTCTCCTCCAACTTGAAAGTACATTTCAAGTTTGGTTTCTGCCCTTAGTATTGTAAGATTGATAAACTTCTCGACGAGTAAAATCTTATCGAGGGAAAAGGGTTATTTAAACGTGGAATGATGGCCGGATAATTTATTATTTGCGACGATTTCGGAAACAGTTTTTGACAGCTGTCAATTTGAATTTGACGTTTCTTGTTAGAAAAAGTAAGTTTTTATTTTATTTTTTAAGAATGATAGAGCTCAAAATGTAATAATAATTTGACCATTTTTGCTCGTTTTTTTTTGTAAATTGTTTCGATTTCGTTTCCTAGCTAAATAAACAGCTTTGTTCAGGAAAAAAACGGACTTAATTTTTCTCCAAAGCCGAGCTAACAGTTATTTTTTAGACCATTTTGTTCTATTATAATAATTTGTACATTATTGTTGCGTTTCAGCTATAGAAGCGGTAATCAAAGCTAATGAAAATCGATATTAAACTAAATAATTATTAAAAAAATATTTATATTTCTAAATTACCACAATAATTGTCATTTTGTTGATATTAAAAAATAAAACACATACGCCAATTTTAGTAGGTTATTGAATAAAAAATATTTGTGAATTATGACTTAACAAAAATAACTATCAACAATGTCTGCACAAACAAAGAATAAGCAAAAGAGCTTACAAACCCACCACTGCTAAAACAGTTTCTTTTTTTATTAAACACTTCAAGCACTATTCAAAAGTCTGTACCTCCTTACCCGTACTCATCCATCAGCAAGCTACCGTGCTGTCACCACAAGAACTAAACTAAACACTTTGACAACCGCGCTTCATATAATCGATCATGCAAAAAGAAAAACAGTAATATATTTAATTTGACTAAAGTTGAGAACCACACGCCTTGCCAAGCCAAATTTCGCTTAACACGGGCAACCCTTGAGTGCGAGCAAGATAGAAGATATGTGGGAGGAAAAGAGAGAAATATACAATTGTCAGTTACGCCCAATCAATGCACGGAGGCTTTATACTCTGCAAGCCAGTGTTTCGTTAACCATCTCTGTAAACGGTACGGTCGGTCGTTCCAAAAATAAATAAATAAAATATTCAAAAAAAAATACATAAAAAATTAAAATTGTTGCGTTCAATATTCTTAATTCGAGGAAAAATATTTAAAGCCCGCTCCGTAAACGTTTGAGGCACATTTTTGAGGATTCGAAATTCGAACGCGTAACAAAAGACCGCGATGAATTGTGGCTTTTTTTAAATTGCGTGTAAAAAAATCGTGGTTAAGGTATAAGATTTTGAACAGCCTTGTGGATTTAAGAAAAAATAAACTGAGTGACATTATGGTTTTTTTATCGCCGTACCAAGGCAGGGGAATATCCTTTGTTCCTAATGCACCGAGCGCAATACTAAAAGGTAATAAGTTGATTCATTTTCAGCCATCTTGGATTTCTACTCTAACATGTATTTTTCAGGATTTTCGTGTGTTTTCTGCAACATTTCAGGACATTTCCCAGGATGTGTTTCCGTACATCTTTGAAAATGTCGAGATTTTTAGATTTAAGTGTGTGAAAGAAAGCAATTGTAAAATGCATTTTTAATGTTTACTAAAACGATTATTTATTTATTTTGACAACAAGAAAAATCTGCATAATTGTCTATGCCACATTTGCGACAACTTTTTATTATATTATCTGCATTATTTAAAGTTTATAAACAGAAATGTATTTCGGACATTTTAAACCGTATTTTGAAAGGATTTTCGTGCAGTTTTTCTTTAATGCGTAATACGGCGCGATCCCTTACAGTGACTCCATGTTATATACTGGTATTCAGCCGTATCTGACTACACTAGAAGCCGACCACAACATGATTGAGAAAAGAGACAGAAATATACCGCTATACTTATCTAGCTATGCAAATTAGGTATTATTATACTGTTATTATCCGCACTTGCCTAGGTTGGTCCGTGGATGGGTCACCGCCCAGTACATACCTAGTTTCCTCCGCGCCTCGGAAAGCACGTTAAGCCGTTGATCCCGGCTGTCATTTGTAGATCTTTGACAGTCGTTACAGGTAGTCAGTGGCAAAAATTCTGACAACCAGTCTTACAAAGGGGTATCGTATTACCCAGTACTAACTGGGTTGGAGGTCAGATAGGAAGTCGCTCCATGTAAAATACTGGTATTCAGCTGCATCCGGTTAGACTGGAAGCCGACCCCAACATAGTTGGGAAAAGGCTAGGCAGATGATAATAAGTCGTCTAGATTAGCAAATTATTGTCTTCAATATTCCCACTGCTGGGACAAAGTCTTCCTCTCTAAGAGTGGGAATATTTACGCATGCATTTTATTGATGACTAGCGGACGTCACGCGGTAAAAAATATAGCTTATGTACTCAAGGTGAATGTAGCTTTCTAATTGTGAAAGAATTTTCGAAATCGGCGCAGTAGTTTTAGAGTTTATTCATTACAAACATACACACAAAAATACAAATCTTTTCTCTTTATAATATTACTGTAGAAGTGTAGATGTAGACTAGTGGACGTCACGTAAAACCTGACGTTTGCGAAATTTACATTTTGATAAATATTATTGTTTTTTTACGGCGTTTTCTGCTACTTTATTTAAGACTAGCGGACGTCACGCGGTTTCACCCGCGTAGTTCCCGTTCCCGTGGGAGTACGGGGATAAAATATAGCCTATGTTACTCAAGGTGAATGTAGCTTTCTAATGGTGAAAGATTTTTTGAAACCGGCGCAGTAGTTTTTGAGTTTATTCATTACAAACATACACACAAAAATACAAATCTTTCCTCTTTATAATATTAGTGTAGAAAGTGACTTTGTGATTGGTTGCTTTTCGCTAATTAGCTACGGAACCAAATAGCCGGGTTCTTGTATCTGACCGACTTTCATCGATTGATGCTACGCTTAATTATGTTGCAAATTATGTCAAAGCGTAACTGTTAGCAAGCGCAATTAGTAGATTAATTAATTAATTACACTCCTTGATATAAAACATAACATCACGACTGTAATCCGAGATGGGTTAGGCAGAGGTGTACCTAATAGTACACCCATATTTCGACAGTTATGTGTAAGTCCCATGTAATAGGGGGCGATCCTATTGCCATCAACCGGGCTCAAATCCAGACTTCGTGGATGCTACTGAGAAATTCCTGATGTGAAAAACCCAATGACAATTTGCCCGACCCGGGAATCGAACCCAGGACGTTATGGTCAGCAATCGTGCTTGAAACTACCAACGAGGCATTCATAAAATCAATGACGCTCTTTTTTTTCTGTCAATTACGCTCATATTACGCTCCTTTTTAGGGTTCCGTACCCAAAGGGTAAAAACGGAACCCTATTACTAAGACTTCGCTGTCTGTCCGTCTGTCCGTCTGTCTGTCACCAGGCTGTATCTCATGAACCGTGATAGCTAGACAGTTGAAATTTTCACAGATGATATATTTCTGTTGCCGCTATAACAAAAAATACTAAAAACAGAATTAAATTAATATTTAAGGGGGGCTCCCATACAACAAACGTGATTTTTTTGCAGTTTTGTCTAATGTTTTTAAATAATGGTACGGAACCCTTCGTGCGCGAGTCCGACTCACACTTGGCCGGTTTTTTAATGAATTGATATGTATGTGGGATGGTCAATTGATATAAATTCTCTCTGGGAGTTTATACAACAGTAATATCATAGCATTCGAAATTCAATCTGATATCTGGGGACATGGTAGTGCCCCCGCCAAGTCGAGCAAAACGATAGATACACGTAGATCTAATAGAGAAGAATAGACAAGATACTCCATGGACACTGTATTCAATCATCATTTCCATGATGTGCAGGCCTATTACGTATCTTTTTGATATCAAGTGACTAACAAGCTTCGGTTGTACACCGAACTCTGATGACAACCGTGAATGTCAAAGTATTGATATTACGTATTACACAGAGTGGATGTCACTTTACGGTGACTAACAGCGGGGGTACGGCGTAACGTCTTTCACGAAAGCCACATTAAACTCAGTTGTCATCAATTTGATGTCCACTATGCTTAGATAATCGGAATATTAGAAGAATCGATACGAAAGCCTCTGTCAAAATGAGTTACGGTGACTATCAGCCACAATGACAACCAATGACGTCATGTTTGATCGCGACTGGTCATACATAATACGAAACTAACCTTTTGACAGTTAATTGATGGACACTGAGCCCAGTTGGCAGTTGTAGGAGAGCAGCGGTGGCCCAGTGGTGGCGGCCCCGACTTATGAACAGTAAGTCGTGGGTTCGAACCCAGACAGGCGCATTACTTTGTGTAATTTATTTCATTACCACTGCTCTCAAAAACGGTGAAGGAAAACATCGTGAGGAAACCGTCATGTCCTAGAACCAAAAAATTCGAAGACATGTGACATCTACCAACCCGCACTGGGCCCGCGTGGTGGATTATAGCCCATTCCCTCTCATAGAGAGGAGGCCTGTGTCCCAGCAGTGGGAACATTAATAGGCTGATGATGATGATGATGATGAGCCCAGTTGCTATCATTTCAAGCTGTCAACAGAGATACGTAATAGCCCTGCTGATCCCAGTTTGTGTGAGGTCGGCACAGCATATTGTATTCTCCTTCCATACTTCTCTATTTTGTCACCACCTCATGAGATACTTCTTGAACATGATCATCTGCCGGCGTTTTTCCAACTATGTTTGGGGTAGGCTTCCTGTAAAAACAGATGCTGCCGAATACCAGTATTTTACATGGAGCGACTGCCTATCTGACCTCCACAACTCAGTTAGTACTGGGTAATACGATACCTCTTGTGAGCGGCCAACCCGCCATACTTTTCGCGATAATTTTGACAATAGCTCGTGCGTGATTATGCCGTTGTTAGACATACATCTTTGAATTTTCTGAACTAATAGGTATCTTGTGGACTATAATATCTAGGCTTCTATCGAAGCAGAAAATAAAAATTTGTAGAAACAAATTCAGTATAAGCCTCCAAAAAATGCTGTTTTGCACGACTTTTACCTCAACTTTGGCCGTTCATAATGTACTTGTAAATTGTAAAAGCAAAGAAAGCATCCTGATAGAAGCCTTGCAAATGGAGATTCTAAATAACAAATATTTATTTCACATACTTGTAAGACTAATTCAAAAACACGTATTTCCTGGAACAAGTTTTATAAATTTTCGAACAATATTTTTCGTTCAATGTCCTCGCGTTAGGCGGTATGAGGTACGCGGGAGGCAAGTAGTGCGGGTTCGGGGCTAGGTAAGTTGAAAGAATACCACCGCTGTGGCTCTGGATGAAACAACAAGCTTTTCGACCATGCTCGCGTTGACGAAAGGCGGGCCGGGAAGGGCCCTCTTAAGACTGCATGTTAGACTTTCGGGTTACTGACTACCTGTAACGACTGTCAAAAATCTGACATCATCTGTCATCTGTCAAAGTATGACAGCCGGGAGCATAGGAGGAGTCTTTCTAAAACGGAATTTAGCTACTGAAAATAAAGTTTATTTTTGTATTTCCAACCACTTTATCATCATTATTTCTCATCACCATGTCCATACCAAGATAAACTACATTTTTTGAGCAAATAAATATTATTCTATTCTGTTCTTAAACATTTTCAGGAACTCGTTTTTTTTTTTCGTTACAATATGGGCCTTGTTGGCATCCCCAACACTTTATTAATTATATTTGTTGTCTTGCAACACTTAATAATCTGTCATGTTGTGTCAATGTCATTTTTATGTAAAAATCAACTGTCAGTTCAAGAAATATAGCACCTCGATTGTCTCCATGAACAAGTCACGTTTTTCATTCCAAAAACCTCCTCTCAATTCTACCAGCCTAAAACCCTGGAAATACAATCCTCAACAGGCCTGCTCTTGACCTCGATCACGCCTGATGGAAAGCGATGGATGAGATCTATGATGGAACGAGCGTGCCCAGAAGATGCCTGTTCACTCTTGCTTTGACGGCAGCCGGGTTAAATGTGGGTGGGAAAACAGACTTCTTTTAAAAATTTAAAATAATTTTGTTTCTTAAATTAATTTTAAGTTGCTACCTTTATTTTTACTGAAGTTCTACGAAATTCAATATAAAAAAAGAATATGTTCTTGATTTCGTGTTCCAAGCCACTTTCCCTCAAACTCCTGCGTTTAAATGCAAATTTTATTATTAATGTTCCAGCCGTTTTTGATGGCTTTACTGAACATAAATCGATGATTATTTTTTAAACGAGTAATTGGTATAGTTATGGTCTAGTAATAGTTACTTTTCACTGTTACTAGGCGAAACCTAGAGTAATACCTAAATGAAGTAGCTATGTTGTATTTTCAACTCTAGGGTTAGAGACTAAAGTTGAAAATAAATTGAGTATAAACCGGTCAAGTGCGAGTCGGACTCGCGCATGAAGGGTTCCGTAGCATCGTAGAGCCCTTTAATTTTTAATATCTTTTTTATTATTTGTTGTTATAGCGGAAACTGATATACACATTCTGAGAAATTTTCAACTGTCTAACCTGTTACGGATCATGAGATACGGCCCGCTGACAGACAAATAAACGAACGGATGGCTGGATATCAGCGTAAGCTGTAATAGGGTCCAGTTGGCTACCTTTCGGATACGGAACCCTAAAAATGGACATAAGTACTCTATCTTACGGACCAAGCTTTAAATACACGGTGTACACAACCTCACCAACCAAGTCGCCAACCAAGCATTATGTAAATTGTCAAACTAAATAACTTTACGCAAAAAATATTGCTGGGAAACGACTATTTTTTTTGGGGTGAAAAATCATGTTTTGTGGTAGAAGCCAACGTAACGCACTAAAAACATTGTGCTGATATTGAATAGTACAGAGACAGTGGAGGTGTCTAAAGTAAAAATATTACAATAAAAACGTGTATTAAAAAAAAAAAAAAGTGGTCAAAAAGTTGTAACTTTAACCCTCAATATCTCCGTAACTAGAAGATGGGAAGGCATGGTGTAGAACAAAAAAATAATCACAATGACGGGAAAAACAAGTGCCTTTCGGCTTTGTTAAGAGGTTTTTTACACCCTTTATAAATTAAATTTGCAAGAAAATATCATCGTGATGATAGTAGAATAAGTCTGTAACCGTCCCCAATCAATCAATTAACTCAGACATAGATCTCTCCCAAACTGCGCCACAACACCCGGTCCTCCGATTCCCGCAAGTCTGCATCCAGCCTGTTCCAGCCACCTGTTAAAAAGTCGTCGGTCCACCCAAGCGGGGTGGCAGGGAGAGGGGGATTGGCGTAACATTCACGCCTGTTTTCCGAAAGGAGATCCAGAGGAGTATACCAGGTGTAATCGGACTCTTCACAAAGTCGCCAACCAAGCATTCTGTACATTGAACTAATTACTACACTACTACAACAGCCCATAACGTCCACTGCTGGACATAAGCCTCTCCCATGATGGGAGGAATTGAACTAATTGACTCTACGCAAAATTAATTTCTGGAAACGACTTTTTTTTTTGGGGTGAAAAATAAATACTTATAGAATAGAATAGAATGTCTCTTTATTCGAGTATCCATGTCTCAAAAGCTGTTAGTAAATAACCCCCTAACACCTCCTAACGAAGCCGAAAGACACTTGTTCTCCTTGTCATTGCGATCATTTTTTTGAAGTTGGAACTTTGCCCCCCAATATCTCCGTAACTTTTTGACAAGTTTTTTTTTTTTATATACAATTTTTTAATGTATCACCTCCAAGGACCCCCGTGCTATTCAATCCATCCATCAGCACAATGTTTTGAGTGCGTTAAATTGAGTTCTACCACAAAACATGATTTTTCACCCCAAAAAACAGTCGTTTCCCAGCAATAATTTTTGCGTAAAGTTACTTAATTTGATGTACAAAATCCTTGGTGGACGGCTTCGTGATGAGGTGGTTTACACCCTGTATTAGTAAGCACTGATTAAACAAACAACACAACAAATAATGGTGGATCACTGCTGCGACAAACCATGATTAATTGCACAGCAGCGACCCACATAAACGCAGTCCAGGCGACTGGCAATCATGCTTAAGATACTGTTGGTGCTGCCCCACACCCTGCGTACCGGGGAAGCACACCTTTCACAATCCTTATGTATTTATTTTTGCTAAATAATAACATCCACGCGGCCCAATCTTCATTTTAAGCCGCACTTGCCGGGGTTTGTCTGTGGATGGGTGACCATCCAGTTTCCTCCGTGTTTCGGAAAGCACGTTAAGCCGTTGGTCCTGGCTATTATTTGTAGATCTTTGACAGTCTTTACAGGTAGTCAGTTGCCCGAAAGTCTGACAACCAGTCGTAACAAGAAAAATCGTATTACCACTACTAATCGTACTAAGTGGGTTGTGGAGGTCAGATAGGCAGTCGCTCCATGTAGAATACTGGTATTCAGCTGCTCCCGGTAAGACTGGAAGCCGACCTCAACATAGTAACCTTTTTAGCTAAAAGGCACACCTCCACCTTTATTAAAATGCAAATCTATTTAGTCCGTCAGTTAGAGTATAAGAAAATAATAGACACGTATTTTTTGTTTTTGTAAATCAATTAATATTGACAAACATAAAAAGCATCAAAACTCGGGAGTGGGGGCTCGTGACGCCAGAATGCACTAAAAATTATACCACGACGGGACGTATTGAGAATTTTAAAAGTGTAGTATCTTAGTCAATTTTGGTTTACGTAACATAAGAAAAAATACGTGTCAAATATTTTTTGATAATCTAACTGATGGCCTAATTAGATTTTTTCAGTTGATAAGCCTATTGTTGAGAAATTCCTGATACATGTTTCGGACCACTACGTGGGTGAAGCCGCGGGCTCAAGCTATTGTGTTAAACAAAATTAATGAAAATCCGATTTCTAGGTACTTACACAAAAGAACCGTTTTTCCAAAAAGTCGGTTAAAACAGTAACTACTCTCCTTTGTTAAAAAAAAGTTAATTAATTTTCAAACAATTATTTTTTAATCTCCCTCTTTAATGAAAACATTTCATAAAAGATAATAAAAGGTAATGGGAGATGAATTATCTTTTGCTATTCTATTATATTTTTTTTTAACAAAAGGTTTTTTGTGCGTCGTGTTTTGTGGAGTTTTATCCTCGTTGGTTTAGAGGGACTGTCTAAGTTGAGGTTCTAAGTTTGTTTCTCGAGTTGAGTAAATTGACTGCCACGTTGGTCTAGTGGTAGCAAGATCAACTGTTGAGCGTAAGGTTTTATGTTCGATCCAGTTTGGACAAAGCGGCCCAGAGTGGGAGGAGTCATTTGATGATTTCCCATCCGAAAATAAAAGGTTGGACAAAGTGTTTTTGGTTTGTCATTATGGTATTAGGCTCGCAACCTATTACAACATGGTACCTAAACCTAACTGGCGAGACTGTCACATACTATACAGGGCGTTTTTTTCAATGGGCTTGGATGACCAAATCCGAAACTATGAGAAATAGCGAAAAATACTCAAAGGAGTCTCGGGCAAAATTTTGATTAGAACTAAAGCATCAGATTTGAAAGAAAAAAACAATAGTCCTGTCCAGGAATCGAACTCGTTTATTTTGGAAAAATAAACACACAAGCTAGTTGTGTAGTAATCGGTTATCGTGGTATGGTCATATGGAATGAATGAGGAAAATGTCGTTAGGAAAGTTTTGAGTATGAATGTGGATGGGTATAAGAGTAGAGGAAGACCAAAGAAACGATGGATGAACTGTGTGAAGGATGATATGGTAAGAGAGGAGGTGTCTGATGAGATGACGAGTGATAGAGAGGTGTGGGAGAAGAAGATATGCAAATGAATTCGGATAAGAGCAAGACAATGATGAAGAAATGCGTGCTGTTTGGTTTACACTCCGTTTTAAAACCTCTAAAGATACCTAATTCACTAAATAACTCCATTAAAAAAGATCACGTAAATATTAAAATAGCTAGCGCGTAGCAATGTGCTACGCCGTAGCACTTACTACGGCGTAGGCGGTGAGCTACGCGGTGTCGTAGGCGAGGTGTGAAATCATCAGATCTTTTGATGTTATTTTTGTATTCTCGTTCTAGTTTTCACAAGTATTGGGTTACTATTTGATTTTTTTTTTATAGTTGAAGAATTTTGTACGTAACGAGAAATTATAGTTATTGGAAAACGTGCATGTAGGTCACTTTAGTCTATATCAAATGATAGCTGGGACCAACGGCTTAACGTGCTTTCCAAGGCACGGAGGAAACTCGGTATATAATGGGTGGTCACCCATCCACGGACAAACCTACGCAAGCGCGGCTTAACCTGAGTGGCCCTGATGGCTGACCTGAGTGGCTGTTATTATTCAGCCATGAGCTCCTCTTTAGCCACGAGGATACCTATAAACAGTTTAGAAAGAAAGTCACTTTTTGTCTTTTAAACAACACAACGTATTTTAATGCGGCTAACACCACCATTTAGAGGGTTTATTCTAGAAGCTAAAGTAAATTCAGAGCTAAGGTGACCCATTGGAAATAAATTCAGACATTCACTTTCTGTAAGTTATTTTTCTTTTATTTTTAATGTGGTATTCACTAGTAACAATAAACCAAGTCAGAGGGCCATGGGCTAACCACACGATAAAGAAATAATAAAACTGGCCAAGTGAGGGTTGAACTCGCATAGAGAGAGTTCCGTACAATGCCAAAGTCTCATATTGAGTTTACCACTTTATTTTCAATTGATAGAATTCTTATAGCTTTTCCTGTATTCTACAAGCATTCAACTATATTTTGTATTTTTTTTTTTTTCAAAATTTTTGACTCAATTGTTTCGGAGATCAGGGGGGGAATGGTCAATATTCGGGTCGGGGGGCTTTTCCATAAATAAAATCATAACTATTTATTTTATAATAATAACAAAAATATATTTGAGATCCTCATAATGTCCCCTTTCATTTGATATATGACACAATAAGGTTTGCAAAACCTTTTTATTTAATTTCCTGATTTGTCCCCCGAAAATAACCCTTATTTAAATAACAATATTTATTTATTTTGCACATCTGTATTTGGGTCATAAGATTACACCATCCTACCAAATTTCACCTGATTTGGTCCAGTAAATTCAGAGCAAATTGGCTGTGACAGACAGACGTACAGACAGACAGACACACGAGTGATCCTATAAGGATAAGGGTTCCATTCTTTTAATTTTTTGTACGGAACTCTACAAACTAGAAACACTACTTAGAATTTAGAATAAAACCACCAAATTATCAGTGAGTAGATGAACTACTGAACTGCTTCCATATCTTCCCGTGGGTGTCGTAAGAGGCGACTAAGAGACTTACCAGAGAATGGGCAGCAGCGTTCTCTGTGCTTTTGTAAGAACCGCACTGCGATCGCCAACCCGCCTGCCAAGCGTGACGATTATGGCAAAAACTCCAATTCGGGGGAGGCCCATGTCCAGCAGTGGACGTCTTTCGGCTGAACAGTAGATGAACTACTTGTGAAATTCACTTCGCCAGGTTCTCTGTTCCCCGACCATTATGATCTTGATCTCTGTGAATCAGTTTTTTCTAGGCAAGCGTGCTCCACCCTAGGCCGTATCATCGCTTCACATCAGGCAAGTTGCGGCCAAAAGCAAACCTATTTAGTGATTTAAAAAAAGAATTTGTGGGTATAATAAAAAAGCCCACTACTGAAAATCACGCTCTAATTAAATTCGGGGTTTAGAAGGTAAAATCGACTCTTCCTATTGTTGAAGCCGGTTAAAATGAAGCCTATGACACTCGGGCCCTAATAACGAATCGATTAACACCTTGTTCATCAAAATCGGTTGAATAGTTTAGGCGCTACGGAGGAACATACGTAAATACAAACATACAAAGTCTGCTAAAATCATTACCTTTTTTTTTCGGTTAGGAAATCATCAAATGACTCCTCCCGCTTTAGGCAGAGCAGGAAGGAGTGTTAGACTATTACTGACTAAAACCCATCCATGTTCCTTCATCGCCCTTTGTGTCCCAAGGCCACGGTATCTCTTTCGAACAGTCCCACAACCCCGGCAGGCATCGGTCCTTGCGGACCCCTTCCTTTTGCTGACTCTCTTTGAGGCGCGCGTGGAACACGAACGCGCCGTCAACACGGCCTGTCGTCATGAGACGGACGGACGGCGAGCTAGCCCATAGCTCACCATCCACAGGCCCGCAAAAATCATAACCTGCGAGCGCCCGTAGCGAGTAAAAAAACATAAATTTTCCCAACATGACCGAACCATCTAAGCAGAAATAATTACAAAGGTTACCTCATTCCTTGCTTACGCCCAAAAGCCAGATCTATGCGACGTTTTAGCGCGGTGTTGCCCATTAAAAAATTAGGTCAGAGCACATTAACTTCTTGGTGTTGCCTTTGTTTAGCTTGCTGGCTAAATGGGGGAGGTAGATATCGAAGCAAGCTTTCACGAAATATGGTTTTCAATAGCCGTGGCTTTTTTGGTGGTAGTTTTGCGTTTGACCACTATGTCACCTCTAGTTTTTTCTTTATCTTATGGGTGCACTTGTTCTCCCCGTCATTGCGATCATTTATTTATTCCAAAATCTAGACCATACCTGGGAACTTACTAGTTACGGTGATATTAAGATTTCATAAGTTTTGAATGTTATCAACAACAACAACAACAACTACAGCCCATAACGTCCACTGCTGGACATAAGCCTCTCCCATGATGGGAGGAATTTGCGGTAAACTCTACGCTTGGCAGGCGGATTGAAGATCGCATCCCATTATACTCACGGGTGTCGTATAAGGCGACTAATGTCTGAGGCAGAACACCTTGCGCCTCCGTAGACCAGAGAATGGGCAGCACCGTTTTCTGTTAGTCTTTTTCTGAATGTTATCACTTTACTTTAAATACCTCCACAACTACCGTATATTCAATGCTTCCATCAGCACAGTGTTTTAAGTGGGTTACATTGAGTCCTTTCGTAAAACCTGTTTTTTTATATTCTAAATTAAAAGTCTTTTCCCGGCAATATTTTTTGCGTGGAGTTACTTAGTTAGATGAGCATATATCTTCAACTTTATCGATTCAAGTTCAAGGATATGTACGGGGACCAGTTACCATTAGGTGAACATTACCACCTCATACCCATTTCCTGTTTCCCATGTTTTTTTCTTCCATTCTCTCCTGTCAACCGTCACGCTATCATTTACTCCTTTATCTTTCATACTAGCTGACCCGCGCAACTTCGTCTGCGTCACATAATATAACTTATAGCTGTTCCCCGCGGTTTCACCCTCGCTGTTCAGCACCTGTTGGTCGTAGCGTGATGTTATAAAGCCTATAGCCTTCCTCAAGAAATGGACTATCCAACACTAAAAGAATTTTCCAATTCCAACCAGTAGTCCCTGAGATTAGCGCGTTCAAACAAACAAACAAACTCTTCAGCTTTATAATATTAATAACTAGCTTCTGCCCGCGACTTCGTACGCGGAACCTGTTGCTTATGCCAGCGACAACGGGGTCGTCAAAATCGAAGATCTGATACGTCTGATGTCGAAGCGCAATTCTCTATCCGTGAACGTCTCCGACTCGCGAGACAATGCGTGACGTTCACGATCAGCAGTCAGTCGCGCATCACGTTCCCCACTTGTCTCTAGATACCTAGAAGTCGATGTGTAGATACGCTGAAAACTCAAGCGTAATTCTCTTTCCGTGAATGTGTCCAACTCGCGAGACAATGCAGACTTTCACGATCAGCGGTTGTCGCGCATCATTTTCTTCACTGGTCTCTAGACACCTGGATGTAGATGCGTAAATACGCTGAGAACGCAGGTGTGCTTCGCGATCCGAAGAGGTTTCCACGGAGCAAGTTGAAGCCTGATGTTCTCGAACAGCATTAAGTCTCTCCTGACGCTCTTCGGTAGATTTTTGGGATCTTATGATCCTCAATCTTTTAGCTCCTTTGGAACACTGGGAAAGATTTGACCTCTTTCTAGGCATGGTTATAGTTTTATTAAAATCTAAGTGACTGCTCCGCTGCGTTACCGGGTAGGCTACCGTGCCACGTAGATAAATAGAAAAGGAAATTAAACACTAAAATAACATAAGCCGGAAGACATAGTTTTGGCCAGTAGAATCAAATTTTCAATGATACACCATTATCATCGAAAATTAGTCCTAAACTGTTACCACCTTGACCGCGTGGATATTTTATAATTATATATTGAAAAATTAGTGATAGCTTTGATTTCCACATCAGATCTTCAATTTTTATAAGTCAACACGAAATGCTCATCAGACCGAACAACTTTTGCTAAGACGTCATTCCTATATGTGTTATGGTGTAGCTGGGCTCTCGGAGTTCCACAACAGGTGTTCCAGATCTTCGATTTTTATAAGTCAACAGAGAGTGCTCATCAGATTGAACATTTGACAACTTTTGCTAAAACGTCATTTCTATATATATGTTAGTGTAGCTGGGCTCTTGGAGTTCCACATCAGGTGTTCCAGATCTTCAAATTTATTCTCTCAGCAGAAAATGCCCATCACGTGGAACAATTTTTGCTATGGTACCATTTTTGTATCTCTTATAGTTCAGCTGTTCTGTTGTGGTTCTGCATCAGGTGTTCAAGTTTCCAAGATAAATTATAGCCTATATCTTGCCCAGACTTAATACCTATACAACAACAAAAAAATCATTCAAATCCGTCCAGCAGTTCCGAAGATTAGCGTGTACAAACAAACAGACAAACAGACAAACAGACAAACAGACAAACAGACAAACAGACAGACTTTTTTTTTTGGATTCGTGCTCTATTACTGTTTCTAAACCCCCCTCAATTATTTATTTTTTAATATATTCAATGTACAGACACAGTTTTTCTACTGTTTTATTATATGTAATAATAATATAGATATAGATATATATTAGTATTAGTATATTAGTATAGATTATTCCTCGCACAGTACATCAGTCGTTTCCTTGGTCTTCCTCTCCCTCTCCATCCATCCACATTTATATTCATCACTCTTTTAGTCACATGCGATTCTTCCCTCCTTATCACATGCCCATACCAAGACAGTCGATTCCCTTTCAACTTTTTTGTAACGGGCACAACTTTTAAGCTTCCTCTAATAAAGGGTGTAATTACTACCTACTACTACTACAACAGCCCATAACGTCCACTGCTGGACATGACAGGACACGAAGCCTCTCCCATGATGGGAGGAATTTGCCGTAATTTCCACGCTTGGCAGGCGGATTGGACATCGCAGTGATGAAAGACTAACAGAAAACGCTGCTGCCCATTCTCTGGTCTACGGAGGCGCAAGGTGTTCTGCCTCAGACATTAGTCGCCTTATACGACACCCGTGAGCGTAATGGGTTGGTTCTATTCTACTCTGCCGGATACCACACGGCTTAAAGGGTGTAAAAAGACTGTTAACGAAGCCGAAAGACACTTGTTCTCCTCGTCATTGCGATCATGTTTTTGTTCTAAACCATAACTGAGAAACTTCTAGTTACGGAAATATTGGGGGTCAAAGTTCCAACTTTTTCACAAGGTTTAAAAAAAACTACATATTTTTAATGAAAGAACTTTACTTTAAACACCTTCACTACCCCCACACTATTCAATCCATCCACCAGCACAATGTTTTGAGTGCGATACATTGAGTTTTACCGTAAAACGTGAAATCATTTCCCAGCAATAAATTTTGCGTAGGGTTACTTGATGTACAGAATACTTGGTTAACAGTTTCGTGAAGAGTCTGTTTAAACCCTGTATACTTGTTTCTTACCTTATCCATTCATTTCACACCACACATCCACCTCAACATTCATTGAACACTACCACCTATCATCTGCCTAGCCTTTTCCCAACTGTGTTGGGGTCGGCTTCCAGTTTTACCGGATGCAGCTGAATACCAGTATTTTACATGGAGCGACTGCCTATCTGACCTCCACAACCCAGTTAGTACCGGGTAATACGATACCCCTTGGTAAGACTGGTTGTCAGACTTTTCGGGCCTCTGACTACCTAACGACTGTCAAAGATCTACAAATGACAGCCGGGACCAACGGCTTAACGTGCTTTCCGAGGCACGGAGGAAACTCGGTATGTAATGGGCGGTCACCCATCCACAGACCAACCTAGGCAAGCACCGCTTAACCTAACGATCGACCCGAGCGGCTGTTATTATTTAGCCACGAGCTCCTCAACACTACTCCTGAACATGATACAAAAATCCTTCTTTCCCAGACAGTGAAATAAACAGCCTTTTCGACCCAGCCTTGACCTCCCATCTTTTTAATCAAATACCACAATAAGCTACATGTTATGGTTGGCAATAATTTAAGCAATCTGTTTCTCTCATAACACTCTGGTATAATATTTTTCCTGAAATATCTATGGACGTGGACTGAATATGTTAGTATTTCGCTTTATATCTCATGTCGACACAAGCTGTAGGAGATCATAACTCATGCTAGAAAAAAAAACAAAGCACCATAATGCTCCAGCATCTTTATCTGCCAAGGACTTTTCCATCATACTATCTGCTTAGCCTTTTCCCAACCATGTTAGGGTCGGCTTCCAGTCTAATGGAATGCAGCTGAATACCAGTATTTTACACTAGCTGACGTCCCGCGGTTTCACCCGCGTAGTTCCCGTTCTCGTGGGAGTACGGGAATAAAATATAGCCTATAGCACTTACGAATAATGTAGCTTTCTACCAGTGAAACAATTTTTAAAATTGGTTCATTACTTCCCCCTACAAACAAACTTACAAACATACAAACTTACAAACAAATTTTACCTATTTATAATATTAAGTATAGATGGAGCGACTGCCTAACTGACCTCCACGACTCAGTTGGTACTGGGTAATACAATACCCCTTGTTAAGACTGGTTGTTAGACTTTCGGGCCTCTGACTACCTGTAACGACTGTCAAAGATATACAAATGACAGCCATTGCTATATATCGAGTCTAACCAAAGGGGTATCGTGGTACACAGTAATTAGCTGGTGGAGGTCAGAGCGTCATTTAAAATACTGGATACTGCTGCTTTTTGCTCGAAGTGTTTCGGCCAAAGCTGCAAAGATGGAGCTTGTAAGGTTTCGACAGCAGCAATGCTTTCGACAACCACCCTAGAAAGCCATCTGATGCGGTCGCTGTGACTGAAATCATAATTATTCAAATTCACTTTATTTGCGTTCCACAATGTTATAAAGAGCTGATAAAAGGCTTATAGCTAAGTACAATATTATGGACAATATTGGGACACAGAAATATACATATTATATTAAAACTAAATCTTATATAGTTAATTATAAATAATGAAATCGACTTATAATTTCAAATTATAGAGTTATTACTGACATACTTAGTACAATTACGCTATAACAATTATAGACTTATTATGTAGTAGCAACATCATTATATCAATATTATATATAATTGGAATCAACAGTAAATCGTCTTAGGCTATCATCTGCCTAGCCTTTTCCCAAGTTTATTGGGGTCAGTTTCCAATCTAACCGGATGCAACTGAATACCAGTTTTTTCATGAAGCGACTGCCTATCTGACCTCCACAACCCAGTTAATACTGGGTAATACGATACCCCTTGGTAAGACTGGTTGTCAGACTTTTTGGGCCACTGACTACCTAACGACTGTCAAAGAATATATATGACAGCCGGGACCAATTGCTTAACGTGCTTTCCGAGGTACGGAGGAAACTCGGTATGTAATGGGTGGTCACCCATCCACAGACCAGCCTAGGCAAGCACGGCTTAACTTAAAGTTCGACCCGAGCGGCTATTATTATTTAGCCACGAGCTCCTCCTTAGGCTATATAGTTGGCTTATTGTGCTCGACTGGCTGCGGTTGATCGGGCTTCCTCTCCCATCCCAGAGCATGTCTTTCCTTACAAAAAAGTGCCCCCTGGTGTATCCGGCTTGTCCGGGTCAGGCTTGCTCCTGGCTGGGTGTGGTGCTCAATCATCATCATCAATTGAAATCAATAGTGAATTGTCTAGCTGGCTGACATCATCATCCGAAAACCGACCCTAACATAGTTGAGAAAATGCTCCGCAAATGATGGAGAATATCCTCAAGATTTCATATCCATCTGTTTGCTCCAAAAATAAAAGAAACTTCCTCCCATTCGAATTCATTTGTTTATTCAAATGTGAATGCTAAACTCCAAAAAGTTTTTGGTTAAAAAAGTTTTGAATTCATTACAGAAGGAACCAAAATATACACCTAGCGGAGGGGAAAAGTTTTATTGAACTTCTGAGAACCATACAAATCAGTCTTTTGGTTTATTTTCCAAGTGGCTAATACGAGACTGGAGATGTTGTTTGGCTTCTAGCAATAATGGGGTCACCCCTTTTCTTTTAGGAGGTGTTCTAAAGCTGATTATCGGATTAGGCTTCTAAGAGTTTATTTTTATATAATAAAAAAAGATGTTAAAGAATATTTTTGTAAATGTTAGCTTTTAATTCTTATTAAGTTCATTTTTGAATGAGTGATACTATCTATACATATACGTATAACAAAACAGTAACGAAAGAAAAAATGTTCATTGTGAATTTTCAAGAAAAAATAAGGGGCTTTTGTTAGAAAAACGTAACTGATGACAAAAAGTGACTTTTCAGAATTTTGGTCTGTTTATCTGTTTGTCTGTGTGTATGGTACGGCTTCACGCCAAAACTACTGGATAGATTGAATTGAAATTCAGCAAAAATGTTCTTTGTAAACCAAGGAAGGCTTTAGGCTACATATTATCACGCTGTGTAATTGCCAAAGTGTATCAGAAGTGAGGAAAATGTCAGCCATTTAAAAAAAAAGTTGTTCCTGTTTCTAGTTGAAAAGACGTATTACTCGATTGAAGACTTTTTAAATGACAAATTGTGACTAAATTTAATTTTCTTTGACATTCTTAATAATTAATAATATAATTCAATTACTTTATTTTATGCGGCTCATGACATTTTTCAATTGCTTCATTTCTTTTATCCTAGACTTTAATAATTATGATAGTAAAAATAACCTGCTTACTAATATTATATTTGTATGTCGATTATTGGCCGAACATACAGATCAGCTAAAATGTATAAATAACACCTTTTTGTACTTATGTTCACAAATAAAGATTGATTTGATTTGATTTGATTTGATTTGATTTGATTTGTATGTTATGGGAGGTAAGCAATATTGATTCTACAAGGTTTTTGTTCGTAATTGAATGCACAAAATGAGATGTTATAAGCTATATTATGTGACGCAGATGAAATTGCGCGGGTCAGCTAGTTGTGAGATAATAATGATATTAAATCAAATCAAATCAAATCAAAGCATTTATTTCAAGTAAGCCAGTTACAGGCACTTTTGAATTGTCGAAACAAAGATGAAAATTAAATGTAGCTACAGTCCCAGTCACAAGACATAAAAACTGTGAAAGTACTGTAGTTGCCCATTCCCTAGCGTAGATCTCTATGGAGAAGAATGGGCAAGAAACTCCATGGACACTCTTTTAAATCAGAATATTGTTACAAAATCTTGGTTACATCATTCACGTTGAGATGGTATATTATGTGAGAACAATGTAGCAAGATGTGCACGGTAAAAGTGTCCACAGCAAAAACACACAAACAAAAAAAAAATACAATTCAAAATAATTCATTCAAATAAGCCACGGCAACCAAGAGATGACCAGTCACAACTGACAGCGCCCGTTCACGGACATGACGCATGGATCAGCACCATTCAAAAATATAAAATAAGACAAAATGGTTATTCGTTTATTGCACAACTTAACATAACATCACGCCTGTAACCAGCGATGGGTTTGGCAGAGGTACACCTAATAGTACATGCACATTTCCCAGTTATGTTTTAAGTCCCATATTAAAGAAAGCAAGCCTACTGCCATCAACTCAGCACAAATCCAGACTCCATTACTGTTACTACGAAATCTCTGACAGAAAAACGCAATAACACTTTGCCCGATTTGGGAATCGAACCTAGAACCTCATGTTCAATATTCCCATTTGACCACAAGACCCACGATGCAGTCCAACTCCTAAGAGCTCTACTGTATTTATTATCTATCTCAAACCGCCTCCCATTTACCAGCGACTGGCATAACTAACTTCTGAAAGTTGGCGCCAAAACGTCCACCATTTTGGTTGGCAAGCGGCCATCTTTAGTACATCTGTCATTTCAAACGTAGTTTTCAATAAACGTATTTCAGTTAGACTGTAGATTCTTACCGACTGCAAAAAAAATTGTTCACTATTTTGTGTGTGTGTGTGTGTGTGTTAGGAATAATAACAGCCGCAAGGGTCGATTGATTTAAGGTTAAGCAGCGTTTGTCTAGGTCGATCTGTGGATCAAAAAATTACAGCCGAGATCAACCGCTTAAGGGGGTGGTATCTGCTAACGAGAGGTTTTCTCCATGTAACTTCTCTTTGATGAGTGAATATAAATGTGCAAAAAAATATATGTTGTTTATTAGACTCTTAACTTTAATTGGTACAATTGAAATAATTCTAACTTTATTATTACTATATGAAAAAAATATTCAAAGTGAAGCATTTTTTCTTTGAAATCCTAAACGGCATTATTTTTTAGTACTTTTTTTTCACACAAATAGTTGTCACTTTTTTCTTCACACAGTGTACAATTGGCATTTTGATCTAATGATTTATTATGCTATAATTAAATAGTTTAAAAAAAACCACTCGTTTCGCACTATTCGGCCCGCAGTGACCGACGTAAAAACCACTTTGTAGTGCAAGCTGATTAGAACTTTATTCTAACAGTATTTCAAATGAAGTTTGAACCACCACAAATAGAGATGCTAATTTAGCAGATACCACAGCCTTAACGTGCCCTCTAAGACACAGAGCAAACTCTGTATGTCATGGATGGTAACCCATCCACGGTCCGACTAAATGAAGCGTTGCATAACCTTGAATATTGACTTGCACGCCTGTTATTATTTAGCCACGAGATTCTTGTAGCCTTAGCCGTGTGGTATCCGGCAGAGTAAAATAGAACCAACCCATTACACTCACGGGTGTCGTATAAGGCGACTAATGTCTGAGGCAGAACACCTTGTGCCTCCGTAGACCAGAGAATGGGCAGCAACGTTTTCTGTTAGTCTTTCATCACTGCGATCTCCATTTCGTGGGAGAGGCTTATGTCCAGCAGTGGACGTTATGGGCTGTTGTTGAGCTCCTTGTAAAATATTGACTTCAAGCTTCCTCTTAGATTGGAAGCCGACCACGACATAGTTCAGAAAAAGCAGATCGAACGATTATTTCATAAAACATTGTAGATGAATGTTCAATAAGAATTTCAATATTGCAAGCTAAGTTTAATATATTGAAAACGCTGACCAATAGAAAATATTTTATTGCCGTTAACTTGAATTATATTGGTTCAATTTATTCTAAGCTGCAACGATCGTGCCGAGGTTACGCTGATTTAAAACCTGACGTTTGCGAAATTTACATTTTGATATCTATTATTGTTTTTTTACGGCGTTTTCTGCTACTTTTTTTAAGACTAGCGGACGTCACGCGGTTTCACCCGCGTAGTTCCCGTTCCCGTGGGAGTACGGGGATAAAATATAGCCTATGTTACTCAAGGTAAATGTAGCTTTCTAATGGTGAAAGAATTTTTGAAATCGGTTCATTACTTCCGGAGTTTACCCCCTACATACAAACTTACAAACAAATTTTAATGTTACCTCTTTATAATATTATATGTTGTATATATATGTTGTGTGTATGTATATGTTGTGTATAATATCGTATGTTCCTCCGTAGTGCCTAAAGATTTATCCGAATTTGATGAATAAGGTGTCAATCGATTCGTTATTACCAACTCAACATGAATGATGTAACCAAGGTTTTATAAAAATATTTTGATTTAAAAGAGTGTCCATGGAGTTTCTTGCGCGTTCTTCTCAATAGAGATCTACGCTAGGGAATGGGCAACTACAGTACTTTCACAGTTTTTATGTCTTGTGACTGGGACTGCAGCTACATTTTATTTTCATCTTTGTTTCGACAAATCAAAAGTGCCTGCAACTGGCCTACTTGAAATAAATGCTTTGATTTTGATTTTATTGTGGCCCGGGTAACTGCTACATTTTAACCGACTTTAACTATAGAAGGAGTCGATTTTACCTTGCAAACCCTGAATTTAATTAGAGCGAGATTTTTTCAGGAGTCGGGTTTTTCAGTGGTAGTATAGAATAGAATAGAATTTTATTTTGCAAATATGGGTAATACAATATAGTTGTTATGGCATTTCAAAGTTCAGCCATATTTTACCACTCGGCATGCAAACATTTACATTATTTATGAAACATGTACTTACATTTAAAAGACCAGCAGCCTTATTCATAACCATTCGACTCGATTCCGTACCGAATCGAACGTCTAAGATATCGAAGATGTCCTCCAAATGCAATTCACAAATCCGAAACCGAATAATTTTGACAGTTCATATTCGATTTGAAGACTTGAATCTTTCCGACAGCTGTTTGCTGTCGGGAGTCATATCGAACAAATTTAAAACGAAGAAATAAACCATATTTCCAGCTTAATTCAGTGAAATAAAAAGACTGTAAACTTTTTAAACACTCCCTAAAGTAAGTAAATGAAGTTTTATTATTGTATTGACAATATTTCATTGATATATCCGCATTTACATAAATTTACAGAAATGTGATATTCGTTCTAGATTTTAATTAACATTATTTGATACTTTGGTAGATGGAGTATGTGATTGTGCGAGCCAGAGACCGTCGGCGTGCAGGACAACAGAGGCAGGAGACGTTATCTCTTCATAAAGGATATTATGACGAATACTTTTGCCGACCCTCGGTTTCAGTTGGTTTATAGACTAACACCCGACATGGCCCTTAGCCTCATTGAAGAAATAAGGCCCTATTTCCCTGACACGCAATCAACTGCCGTAATCCCCAAATAAATTTAATTATTGTTTGACAATGAGCAAATAGCAAGAATTGTATAATACTGATATCAAATATTTGCAGTATTTTTTCCTTTTTTAAACAAAGTTATATAAAGTTATCTATGATTTATGAAAACTAGTTTTATTTAAAAAAAAAAACACTTTTCCCGCTTTGCCAGTTTGACAGACGGCTGTTTACAAAGCAGGTTTATTCGAAATGAAATAAAGTTTATTTTGGTTACTAATAAAATCATTTTATATCGTTTGCTGTCTTTTAAGTTACTAGCTGTATATTCCTTATTTAAACGGAACTAAATATTCAAATAAACCTATTTTATTTACTATTTTAAATTTTCTACCACGGTCATCTATTTACTACCATTTTGTAGCGTTCCCCATAAACACAATGGTCAATGGGATAGAAAACGTATCCGTTCGGATCTGTGAATAGCATTTTGACAGTTCTTCGGCTCGGAAATGAGATTGTCGAATACGGTTCCTTACCGACACGGAAACTTATCGAATTGTTTAGAATACCCCTGCTGATCGATTATATTAATATTATTACAATTATCATTCAACAGATCAGTTAATAAATTATTATCATTTTCATTACAATAGGGTATATGCATGTTTTTTTTTTTTTATCACTCTAAACAAAGCGTATTAACATCAGACAGCAAAGTAAAATTATCTTTTTAATATCTATAAAAAATACTAAGTTATAAGCATTTGAAACTGCTGATTAGACAGAGAGATCCGATACAGCGAATGACGTCATTCGCTACATCGACGTACAAAATCCTTACTAAATTCCGTTTATCCAGAAAGAGATAGAAACAAAAGTTTAAATGGTTATAACTTTTGTGTTGTTTATCCGATTTATGTCTTGTTTTCGCTTTTAGTCATTATTTTTATAGTATTTTAACATTCTGTATCGAAATGAAAAAAAAAAATGTATGCATATTCCCTATTATCATTCAATTAATAAATTATCATTACCACAATTATATACCACACACATTCTTGTTTACTGGACTGGTTATCTGAATTTCGGGTCACTGACTACCTGTAACGACTGTCAAAGATCTACAAATGACAGTCGGGACCAACTGCTTATCGTGATTTCCGAGGCACGGAGGAAACTCGGTTTGTAATTTTTTGACGTCCTGAATTGCTCAGCGGTAGTGAGGCTGCATTACGTTCTTAGGTTCCCAGGTTCGAATCCCGGTAGTAGCAAATGTTTGTGTGATAAGCATGAATATTTGTTTCCGAGTCATGGATGTTTATAATGTATAATAAGTTATCATTTACAAACAAAACGTATCTTTCCGGCTAGTCTGCTGTCAAAAATAAAACATGGCGGCTGTCTATGGGCTAAGAATGTTGCCATTTGTTAAAAGAAATCGTATTTTAGTAATTTTTTCATTATTAAACTTGTTCAAACCCGTAGTTACGTATTGCGGAATTTCCGCGGGAACGATTTTTAGAGACGGCAAATAATGTGTTTATTTTAATTTTAAACTCTAAATCACCTATCATTAAGTTTAATTATAATATATTGGACATAATATGATCTTTTAAAATAACAATCGTATCAATATTATAGAGAAGAATAACATTACAAATTTGCTGCATTTAAATCTGCATAGGTGGTGTGGACACTTGAGATTGGGCATGTTTTTATTTTTCATTTAATATTTTTTTAACTAATTTAGGATTGGCAGTTATTATGAATGATTTTGTTTTTAGATTAATATAAAACATTTATATTTATTTTTAAAAACACATGTATTGAAGCAATGCATCTCCGATAAACAAGTTCAAAGTCATAAGACACGGAATTTCCTTGCAAACAACATTTGTGAAATCCGCTCATATAGTATATCAACTATCTGGTGTCCACGACACAAGCCTCATTGTGTGGCACTAGATGGCGCTGTGTATGTCCATCCATCCTATGCCATCGCATCCATCCCATTCTCGTCGACAGTTGTCATCATCATCTGCCTAGCCTTTTCCCAACTATGTTGGGGTCGGCTTCCAGTCTAACCGGATGCAGCTGAGTATCAGTATTTAGCTCGTCGACAGTTTTATTTATGAAATATAAATAGCGGGGAGCGATGACTGAAACTGCGCAATTCCAAGTGACAACTGGTTTATTTTCAAATACCCATACATAACATTCATCAACATACCCTACACAGAGATATCTATATTTATATTTAATGGGTGGTCACCCATCCTCATGAGGAGCTCGTGGCTAAATAATAACAGCCGCTCGGGTCGATCGTTAGGTTAAGCCGTGCTTGCCTAGGTTGGTCTGTGGATGGGTGACCACCCATTACATACCGAGTTTCCTCCGTGCCTCGGAAAGCACGTTAAGCCGTTGGTCCCGGCTGTCATTTGTAGATCTTTGACAGTCGTTAGGTAGTCAGAGGCCCAAAAAGTCTGACAACCAGTCTTACCAAGGAGTATCGTATTACCCGGTACTAACTGGGTTGTGGAGGTCAGATAGGCAGTCGCTCCATGTAAAATACTGGTATTCAGCTGCATCCGGTAAAACTGGAAGCCGACCCCAACATAGTTGGGAAAAGGCTAGGCAGATGGGTGGTCACCCATCCTTGGATCAACCTAGGCAAACGCGGCTTAACCTGAAGATCGTCTCTAGCGGCTGTTATTATTAAACCACGAACTCCTGTTCTCTATTTCCAGATGATTATTTTCTCGTCTCAAGTACCTTTTCAACTTCCTTGCTACCTATAACAATATTCAAGCTTTAATTCCCATCTTGTCGGCAAGATCAAAGACCGGTTGAACAAAGGGGCGGCGTTTTCAAAGAAAATTTTCGTTTCCACGTCGCCGCGTCGGTTAGTTGTTTTTATAGGATGGCTAGAGTAATACGGGTCAATTTTAACTATCATTTCGATTAATATTGTTGTTTTCAACGCGTTTAGGGGGAACGTTAAGTTTTCTTTTTCGGATAAGTGTACATATTTGGGCATTATTATATATAATATTATATAAATTATATATTATTTTATATATTATTTTATTTAATATTTTATTATTATTATAAGTTATATTACCAGCTGACAGCGTTGAGGAGGAGTTTTTCGATGCCCTTTTATAGTTTGTTGTTAGTTTATTTCTTTTAGTTTATTTAATACTTAGTTTTTAATTAATTATGTAAATATTTACTCGAAATAAAATTATTCCTAAGAAACTCAATATTTAAAAGTATTATAAGTTCCCAACGAAGCTGAAAGCTTCTTGTTTTATCTTGTGATATATATTTTTTTTAAGTGAAAACGTCTTTAGGCGCGTTGAGCACATTTTGGGTGAAGGAAAAACATTGAACGCGTCGTTACTTTACGTAACGTGCGGTCACGCTTCGTAGCACTCGTAGGCGATCCGCTACGGCGTAGCACCACATAGACATGCGCGGGGCACAACCAGTGCTACGACTGGGGCGGGGCCTGTGTACTTTTTGTTTTCACTTCTATCGACAGTCCCCACAGACTGTTATTCTAGACCATACCTGGGAACCTTCTAGTTACAGAGCTATTGGGGGTCAAATTTCCAGATTTATCCGTAGTTTTATTTTTTGAATCATCATCATCATCATCATTTCAGCCGAAAGACGTCCACTGCTGGACATAGGCGTCCCCCAAGTGTCGCCACATTGACCGGTCCCGTGCGACTCGCATCCAGTGGATTCCCGCAACCTTCACCAGGTCATCGGTCCACCTAGTGGGAGGCCTTCGAACGCAACGTCTTCCGGTTCGCGGTCGCCTCTCCAGAACTTTTCAGCCCCATCGGCCATCCGTTCTGCAAGCAATGTGCCCTGCCCACTGTCACTTAAGTTTGGTAATTCTTCGGTCTACGTCGGTAACCTTGGTTCTCTTGGTATTTTTTTAATACAGCTTTTTAATTTTATGACAGCTGTACATTAATTAACCCCACGACCCCCGTAATATTCAATGCGGTAAAAGGTGATTTTTCACCCCAAAAAAAAGTCGTTTGATGAACAGAATGCTTGGTTGACGGCTTCGTGAAAGGTCCATTTACACCCATCCCTGGGATAGTAATTATTAACATATATTATAGGTATATATATTAAAAACCACATTTAATAGCCCCCTAACGCGTATGGCAAGGCAATATAATGAAAGGTCAAAACAGACAGATTACCCTGTTGATATTTTCTCCATAAGTGTCGCTTCATACAGACGTGCCGTATTTAAACAATGCGATGAATGCATGTCTAAGTAGCTCAAATTGGTTTGTTTTGTAGTGTTTTAGATAAATTTAGTGTCCTACTAGACACACTTTTTATAATTGTTCTCCTTTGTCTCTGATATTCATATTTCAATGTTATGCATTCCTGTTATTTGCATGATTACTGAAATGCCAATATTAGATGTTGTTTGATTTGAATTGTAAGTGATTGTGCTGTTGGTGTGCTTATTATAAATAAATAATCTCTTAACGAAGCCGAAAGGCACTTGTTCTCCTCGTCATTGCGATCATGATTTTGTTCTACACCATACCTGGGAACCATCTAGTTACGTAGATATTGGGGGTCAAAGTTCCAAGTTTTTGACAAGTTTTTTTTTTTTTTTAATACAAATTTTTAATGTAAGATTTTTACTTTAAACACCTCCACGACCCCCGTACTATTCAATCCATCCATCAGCACAATGTTTTGAGTGCATTACATTGAGTTCTACCACAAAACATGATTTTTCACCCCAAAAAAATAGTCGTTTCCCAGCAATAATTTTAGCGTAAGGTTACTTAGTTTGATGTACAGAATGCTTGGTTGACGGCTTCGTGATGAGGTCTTAATTACATCTTGTATATTACATAAGATTTAAAAATATCTTGCGTATTATTAGGTACAGCCTATCCCTACAGGCGGATGTTAAGTAAATAATGGCTGGTCACCCATCCACAGACCAACCAAGGCAAGCGAAGCTTAACCTAAAGATCGACCCGAGCGGCTGTTATTATTTATCCACGAGCTCCTCGTGAACCTACTATAGGTGCAATTATGTTAACTTATTAAGAGCGGCTCACGGGAACATTTCGCAAAGGTCAGAGGTCAAAGGTCATCTTTTAGATTTGACCTTTTGGTATTAAACACGCCTTGTGGTCCGTTCTTGTTCATAAACGTTTGAAGAGATAAATCAATATTTGTAACTAGCGGACGTCCCGTGGTTTCACCCGCGTAGTTCCCGTTCCCGTGGGAGTACGGGGATAAAATAGCCTAGTTTATATTACTCAAGGTGAATGTAGCTTTCTAATGGTGAAAGAATTTTTGAAATCGGTTCATTACTTACGGAGATTACCCCCTATATACAAACTTACAAACATACAAACTTACAAACAAATGATACTTCTTTATAATATTATTATATTATATTAAAATTATATTAAATATTATTATTACTAGCTGACGTCCCGCGGTTTCACCCGCGTAGTTCCCGTTCCCATGGGAGTACGGGAATAAAATATAGCCTATAGCACTCACGAATAAAGTAGCTTTCTACCAGTGAAACATTTTTTTAAAATTGGTTCATTACTTCCTGAGATTACCCCCTACATACAAACTTACAAACATACAAACTTACAAACAAATGATACCTCTTTATAATATTATAGTATAGATTACCCCTTACATACAAACTTACAAACAAATGATACCTCTTTATAATATTAGTATAGATTAAAGCATCCACTCTAATATTACAACGGAATATCACGCCGGTAATCTCTGAAGGGTAAGCCAGAGTTGTACAGATGTCAGCACAGCACATCAAAAACGTCGACAAATTTTCCCAATCAACATTGAACCTAAATACTTTAAAGATGAGGTTGAAAATCTATTAAAAAAAATTGACAGATTGTATTAACTAGATGTGCTGGCTTATGTACCTATTAAGGACACCCACATTAAGCTTGTGTCCTGAAAAAATCTAATTAGTCCGTCAGTTAGATCATCAAAAAATATTTGACACGTATTTTTTCTTTTGTTACGTAAACCAAAATTGACGAAGATACGACGCTTTTAAGATTCTCACTACGTCACGCCGTGCTATAATTTTTAGTGCGTTGTGACGTCACGAGCCCCCACTACCGAATTTTGATGCGTTTTATCTTTGTCAATATTCATTGATTTACAAAAACAAAAAATACGTGTCCATTATTTTCCAATACTCTAACTGACGGACTGAATAGATTTGCAATTTATTGATGGTGGAAACTAGCCTATTTATTGAAATACCGTATCTTATTATTGTAGCAGCCTACGCCGTAGCACATGCCTACGCCGTAGCACATGCCTACGCCGTAGACACGTTTAAGAATATTGAGGAATTAAAACATCACGTTAGTTTCCCGAAGGGGTAGCATAATCAGCTTTCCAGTCCCATTGCTGGAATACAGGCCAACTCTCTGTGAGCGGGAGTGGGCGTAATCCGTTGCATATCATTGGTTCTGGTTTAGTCTGGCTATCCTCACAATTCTCGTCCTCAAACCTTTGAGAGAAGTGAAAATTATATATTTTGCAATTTATAGATGGTGGAAACTAGCCTTTTCTGCCAAATATGTTTAAGTCTCAATTAAAATGACCGACTGACCGACCGAGCGACGGACTGACCAACTACCGACTTCTAATCTCATTCCTTAACTGCACACGCTGTGCAATTCACTTGACATTTGGAACTGCAAAACTGTTGCAGTTGCAAATGTATTTATTATTAAATTTTATATTCAGCCAGTCTGAGGAACTCACTGCCAGCTTCTCTGTTCCCAGATCATTATAATCTGGATCTTCAAAGTTAGAGTGAATCGGTTTCTTCTAGGAAAGCATGCTCCACTCTAGGCCCTGTAATCGCTTTCTAACAGGCGAGTTGCGGCCATACGCAAGCCTATTTAATGAAAAAAAAAGTTTTATATTTGTGATATCTGTATATATAGTGTTTTTACTTGTTTATATGTGAGTATATTCTTGTATTGTATGTTATATTTTAGGTTATAGGGCTAGGTTGATTTGTGGATGGGTGACCACATTTACATACCGATTTTCCTCCGTGCTTCGGAAAGCACGTTAAGCTGTTGGTTCCGGCTGTCACTTGTAGATTTTTGACAGTCGTTACAGGAAGTCAGTGGCCCGAAAGTCTGACAACCAGTCGTACCAAGGAGAATCGATCGTATTACCTAGTACTAACTGGGTTGTGGAGGTCAGATAGGCAGTCGCTTCATGTAAAATACTGGTATTCAGCTGCATCCTGTTAGACTGGAAGCCGACCCCAACATAGTTGGGAAAAAGCAGGCAGATGGTGTATGTTATATTTAAACGCGATAGTTTGCTATGTTTTATGTATTCTTTTTCTCATCTTTTACTTACTATGTCTACATCTCTTTTTATCTACTCTCCTCTCGCAGGTATGCTGGAAGAGGTTTCTTTAGAAATAAGCATCACCTTTGTACTTATTTTTCTTCTTTTATGTATTACTAGTGGGCGTCACGCGCTTTCACCCGCGTAGGTCTCGTTCCCGTACGGGGATAAAATATAGCCTATGTTACTCAGTAAAGACGTGGCTTTAAGAATTTTTGAAATCCACGCATTCGTTTTTGAGTTTATTCATTACAAACATACAAATATTTCCTCTTTATAACATTGTAGATGTACATAAACTGTTAAATAAATAAATATGAGATCATCAACAACAACAACAACAACAGCCCTTATAGTCCACTACTGGATATAAGCCTCTCCCATTATGGGAGGAATTTGCCGTAATTTCCACATTTGGCAGGCGGATTGGAGATCGCAGTGATGAAAGACTAACAGAAAACGCTGCTGCCCATTCTCTGGTCTACGGAGGCGCAAGGTGTTCTGCCTCAGACATTAGTCGCCTTATACGACACCCGTGAGTGTAATGGGTTGGTTCTATTCTACTCTACCGGATACCACATGGCTGAGACCATCAACTGGGCACAAATCCAAACTCCGTGACTGCTACTGTAAAGTTAAAATAACAAAATAAATATCACATTTTGCAGGTACCTCTACAGTAACAAAAACCAATATTTACTAAACACACTCGTACTATCCTATTACCAAACAGGTGCCTGGCAGAAAGCCAAGAGGTAACCAACCTTATTTGAATATTATTGTCTATGCCACTCCTTATGAAAAATATAGAGTTATTAAGTCTCTGGTTATTGGAAGCCGTAACTTGCATGGTTATTGGGTTATTGCAAGACATAAGTCAGTTTGAGTATCCATGTGATGCGGTGGAATGAGGAAATGTAGGATAGGATTTTAAAAGGAACGTATGAAGTGTGGAATGGAATATTGCGGTGTGAGTGAGAAGAACATAGTATAGTCGAGTGCAATTAGACAATAAGGTGGAACAAAGTTTATAGTGATCGGATTTTAATGGGACTTTTTTTATTGAGTTCCAAGAGGAGTGGAGAAGAAGTGGAGACGATTTTCTAACATTTCCGAATTAATTTTAAGTCACGCATGAAAGTGGCCTTCATTAAAGATTTCTAGTCCAGTTATCTGTGAAAAAGTATCAGTTAGCAATTTCAAAAGAAATCTTGGTCTAAAAATTCAATATTTTAAAAATAATTGCAGAAAATACGAAATTCTACTTGAAATATTGCATTACATCGACAAAAATGAACAAAGAAACAGACCAAATTAGCGTTTAATAGATGCACGCAGGTCACATTATTACGCTACAATATGAATTTGTCGAATTTGGAGTTAGTCATTAAACGAAGAATAAATATTCGAAAAAAAAAAAAAAAAAAAACAAAAAAGTCGCGAGCGGCAATTTTTTTTTCTAACTTTCTTCTCCACTCTTCTAGGAACTGAATAAAAAAAGTCCCATGAAAATCCGACCACTATAAACTGTGTTCCACCTTTTGAGTGTTTTTTGTCTAATTGCACTCGGCTAGTATGAAAGGGAAAAAAATAATAAATGAGGAATGACAGAAGTATGGACGACGGTTAAAATAATAGAAGTTGATAAAGACGGAATTTATTTTAAGAAGCTATTGAAGTTTTATTAGGCGTAAAGCGTATCACTACATATTATACTAGCTGATGTCCCGCGGTTTCACCCGCGTAGTTCCCGTTCCCGTGGGAGTACGGGAATAAAATATAGCCTATAGCACTCACGAATAATGTAGCTTTCTACGAGTGAAACAATTTTTAAAATTGGTTCATTACTTCCGGAGATTACCCCCTACATACAAACTTACAAACATACAAACTTACAAACAAATGTTACCTCTTTATAATATTAGTCCCCCGCCGCGTCTGTCTGTCCCTATGTATGCTTAGATCTTTAAAACTACACACCGGATTTTGATGCGGGTTTTTTCAATAGATAGAGTGATTCAAGAGGAAGGTTTATAGTGTATTCAAGGAAACGAGTTAGTAGAGCGCTATTTCACTCACACAATTTTTTGACTGCGATTGGTCAGTGATAAACGCTAAGGCGGTACACAGTACGAGTACTTTTTAGTCTTGTCATACTTCCCGTACTGTGCAGACGTGCTCCTACTTGTGACTGTATGCTCAACTCGTGAACTAGTTTGTGTATTGGATTTTATGATTGATTGCCTCCCTGAGGACTTGGAGGCTTGTGAAGCGGACTTTTCAGAGAGAGTGATGATATGCTATAAACTTGTATATCATAATATAATAAAGTAAATTAAATAATCAACTCTCCATTTTTTTGCTTTCCTTCATATCCATCAGTTATATTAAAAAAATACCTATAGTAAAAATTCTTACCAAATAAATGGCTCTCAAATACGACAGATGAAGCCGCTGGTTATAAACTAAGCGAACTTTTCAGAAGTGCAGTGTGAACGCGCATTTACATTTCTAAGGTACTGTTAACGCCCACTGACCCTAAAAAAGTATTTTTTGTTTTTGTCATTTGTATGATAATGTGTGACAGAGAAGGCGCTATACTAACTCATCTCCGTGAATAGACTATAGTATATAATTTCTCAAGTGGGTGAAGCGGCAGTCATCAACTAGTAAATAAATAAACAATATTATTCATGTAGTAGTAAAGACAAGTGAGGAAAGTTTTGAGTATGAATGTGGATGGGTATAAGAGTAGAGGAAGACTAAAGAAACGATGGATGGACTGTGTGAAGGATGATATGGTGAGAGAGGAGGTGTCTGATGAGGTGACGAGTGATAGAGAAGTGTGGAAGAAGAAGATATGATGCGATGACCGCAAATTAATTGGGAAAAGGGCAATAGAATTATGATTCAGCTTTTTACACTCTAAGTGAAACAGTTCAGTTTGCAAAACTTATTTATAACTAGCGGACATCACGTGGTTTCACCCGCGTAGTTCCCGTTCCCGTGGGTGTACGGGAATAAAATATAGCCTATAGGACTCACGAATAATGTAGCTTTCTACCAGTGAAACAATTATTAAAATTGGTTCATTACTTCCGGAGATTACCCCCTACATACAAACTTACAAACAAAATATGTTACCTCTTTATAATATTAGTATAGATATAGATATAGACTAGCGGCCATCACGGTTTCACCCGCGTAGTTCCCATTCTCGTGGGCGTACGGGGATAAAATATAGCCTATGTTACTCAAGGTAAATGTCGCTTTCTAATGGTGAAAGAATATTTGAAATCGGTGCAGTAGTTTTTGAGTTTATTCATTACAAACATACACACAAAAATACTAAAATACAAATTTTTCCTCTTTATAATATTAGTATAGATATCAGTCTTTTCCCCCCAAAAGTGCCCCTTTTCATCCTCATCTGCCTAGCGTTTTCCCAACCATGTTGGGATGGGCTTCCAGTCTGACCGGATGCAGCTGAATACCAGTATTTTACATGGAGCGACTGCCTATCTAACCTCCACAACCTAGTTAGTACTGTGTAATACGATCTCCTTGGTAAAACTGGTTGTCAGACTTTTTAGGCCCTTTCAAATGCCCAATTTATTACTTAACATTCTTACATCTTGTGTTAAAATAAAATAAAATTAACCTTTATTTTACTCTGACCTTCTTAATAGATAAACTAGTAATACATTAACTTAAAAACTTATCAGCTACCAGGTCAGGCTGTCTTGCGACATAGGCCTCCTCTATTTCCCTCCAATTATTCCTATCCAGAGCAGTTCTTCGCCAGCCTTTTGGCAGATTATCCTCCCACCTTTTCATCTGTCTTCCTCTACGTCTTTTTCCATTTCTTGGGTACCACTCTGTGACTTTTTTGGTCCATTTTTGCATCTTGGTTCCCATTATATGACCTGTCCATTTCCATTTGAGTGTTCTGGTTTTTAATCTAACTTAATGTTGTTCCTTAATTTCGTAGCTTTCCATCTTGTGTTAAGCTTCCTCTTATGTACTTGTTTCTTATTTAATCCATTCGCGTAACACCACACATTCCCCTTAACGTTCTCATTGTTACCATTGATGTAAAAAAACCTAAATGAAATATTTACTACTACTACTACTACAACAGCCCATAACGTCCACTGCTGGACATAAGCCTCTCCCATGATGGGAGGATTTGCCGTAATCTCCACGCTTGGCAGGCGGATTGGAGATCGCAGTGATGCAAGACTAACAGAAAACGCTGCTGCCCATTCTCTGGTCTACGGAGGCGCAAGGTGTTCTGCCTCTGACATTAGTCGCCTTATACGACACCCGTCAGTGTAATGGGTTGGTTCTATTCTACTCTACCGGATACCACACGGCTAAAATGAATGAAATATTTAAATAAACGAAAAGTTACACATCTGATTTCAGTTTCACGGAAATCGACGCACAAAACAATATGTTACAATGAATTAAATGCCTGATTCTGGGAAAAAATCGTACAATATGTCTGGAACAGCTGGGTTATGTCTGGGACACGTTCCAATACTGGGTAGTGGGTGGTCTAGCCAGAATCAAGCACTGAATTCGTGGAAGCTGTGTGTCGATGTGGCGACAACGTTAACAATATAGAATAGGTGGTCGTGCCTTGTACCGTCAACAATGTACAAGTATGTTTTGTTTACAACAGTATTATTTAGCATCAGCGGTTCTCAAACTTTTTTAGCAACCTAAATATTTGAGGGAGCCCTAAAATACGTTTGTTGCCGAGAATAATAAAAAAAAAATGGTAGCAATAACCTAAATTAAGTTTAGTTTGTGCACAACAGAATCGACATCATTATCTATAATACATCGTTACTTGCAATGAAATAAAATTGAAGTCATAATCATAATCTATATTGCACACAAAAAAAAACAAATAGACATATAAATTGCAATTATATAGTTTAGGTATAATTCTAATAATTCAGATTCATGCAAATTGGTTGTACATACCAACGTAACGCCTTCAGCGGGACTCCCACAATCTGATGCGACCTCGGGATGGCGGGTCACAATTTTCCGTGGTCCAGGGCCTCTAGTCTGCTATTACAATAGTGTCAGAATAGTCGATCATTGATCTCATAATTGTTGATTTTGACAAGTTTGGTAATCTACTATATAATGGCGTCATTATGACTTTCCAATGATCAACCACTGACACTCCATTGAAAGAAATAGCATAGAATGGTAATCTCGTACACAATGATAAATGAATGACTGACTTACGCGGTAATCTGCAAAATTTTTGACAGTTAAAGCCGTAATTTGCTCAATTATCATTTTGTATTGCAATAAATATAATCTTCTTTATTAAAGATAATTTAAAACACATAAATGAAAATAAATCCAAACACCGGCGACTAGAAATAAAAACAGATAGATAGTACATCAGTAAGCAGTAATGTCACATTTGACTTTGACTGCTAAACAGATAAAATATTATTGATTTGTGTAGTTTCACAACCGCGTTACACATGATTAATGATTTTTGCTATTTACGAACTTCTTACTGCCTCAGATTGCTTAAAACACTAAAAAATAATATGTAAAAATATTTATAATTGAAATCTGACATGATTTTAAATGTTCACATTTAATTCTAGTTTTTCGAAAATCATTTCTATTGACAGGTTTTATAATAATGGCAATACAAACAATATTCTATTACGAGACCACTGACCGGCCAATGATCGACCATTATGAATTACGAACTTTTAACAAAATGACAATGGCATCGTTCAACAATTATGAAATCAATGATAGATCATTGTGACACTAATAGCAGACTTAGGCCCCAGGTATCACCTAATCACACAAGCACACAACGTTCGTACGAGGTCTATCCCCTACTTTTATGGGGTGCGCGCGCGCAATAATTAGAGTTATTTTGCGACTAATTGTGAAGGTAAAGGACGTGCGTCTATTGTCCTTCATGTGCGGCGTAGTAGAACTGAAGCAGCGGCCCCATTCAAGGGCACGTCGAGGTCGCGCGAGCAGCGTCGCAGGAGCGGTCGCCAGCGCGTCGCGGGTACATTGATATACACAATGTATAACAATTTACACAAAAATAGAACCAGCGAGCTTAATCCAGAATATCTCTGTCTGTCTGTCTGTCTGTCTCTGTGTGTTTTCATATCTCTGTTTATGTTTGTAATGTCAAAATAACAGCTTTTATTTAGGGATCTATTTAGGTGCCATTGTTTCACCTAGTGTTGGTGAAAACCATCGATAGAGGTCATATGCAAACGACGTTTTTAATAGTGAGTAGGCGAGGGAATTCTGTGTAAGTAATTAGAATAATTACTTCAATACTGTTTTCCAAGAATTTTATTTATTCAGAGTTAATTTAATTTCTTAATAAGTAATTATGTGTCATAATTGATGCATGAGCAGCGGTGGCCCAGTGGTGGCGGCCCTGACTTACGAACAGTAAGTCGTGGGTTCAAACCCAGGTAGGCGCATTACTTTGTGTAGTTTATTTCATCACCACTGCTCTCAAAACGGTGAAGGAAAACATGATGAGGAAACCGGCATGTCCAAGAACCAAAAATTCGAAGACATGTGACATCTACCAATCCGCACTGGGCCCGCGTGGTGGATTATAGCCCATTCCCTCTCATAGAGAGGAGGCCTGTGTCCCAGCAGTGGGAACATTAATAGGCTTATAATGATAATGATGTGTCGTAATTGTTGACTGTCTTGTTGGTCTAGTGGTGGCAAGTTCAACTACTGGGCAAAGTCCCGAGTTCAATACACGTGTTGGGCAGTGTTATTGGATTTTTCCATCGGGAATTTCTCAGTAGCAGCCTGGTGTCTGTTTTCATATCCATTTGATGGAAATAGGCTCGTCCCCTTTTACATGGCACTTAAACATAACTGGCGCAATCTTTGTGTACTATTAGGGACACCTC
Source organism: Xestia xanthographa (assembly GCA_905147715.2). Lineage (NCBI taxonomy): Eukaryota > Metazoa > Arthropoda > Insecta > Lepidoptera > Noctuidae > Xestia > Xestia xanthographa. Next base: position 4,669,945 of record LR990654.1, on the reverse strand, counting down.
TGCTAACCCTTTGGGCAAAACAGGTGTAAAGTTATGTTTATGTATGCAAATTATTTATTCGTTGAAAATTATACAAAACTAGCTGACCCACTGCGTCTGCGTCACATAAAAGAGAAACAGCTCACAAAAGGAAAACATTTTTCCCCGTTTTTGCAATATTTTTCATTTATACTCCGCTCCTTTTGGTCGCAGCGTGATGTTATATAACCTATAGCCTTCTTCGATAAATGGACTACCCAACACTGAAAGAATCATTCAAATCGGACCAGTAGTTCGAGAGATTAGCGCGTTCAAACAAACAAACAAACTCTTCAGCTTTATAATATTATTATAATTATATTATTATAAGAAGTAGGTATAGATTTACATTAGTAACACTCTACCAAACTGCGCAGCTGTTTATTGGCAAACAATACTAGTTTGTGCTCTCATTTTAACACTCCTATTCTGTTTCATCCACCAAGACTCTGAACGCACCTTTTGACGTTTGACAGATTACGTTTCGTTGTCTGTGCGAGTCTGTGCGATGACGTTGGCTTGTCAGTGCAATTTTGGTTGAATAATGGTCGCTCCGTGCTTGTAATTTTGATGCACGCGGCTGTCTTGTAATTATTGTTTGAAAACTTTGAGTTATTGTTAATCCGATGCAATCCTGTTCGGTGTTTGATATTTTGTTGATAATTGAGTGAAAATTGAGAAATCTCGCCATTTTGGGTCTTGACCGCGAGTAATTTGTTGGTTATGTAGACGGCCTTTTGTGTCTTTGAATGCCGTAAATTCCTAAATTCAGTGCTGGACTAATTTACATCCCCGATTGGGTTAGCAACCGGGATAAAATTCAGTTGGACATTGGTGGAAGGTGCCACGTGTGTGATAGGAAGGTTTGTCCAGAAAGACGTCGGTACGCGCTGTGGGGCGCCCTTTGGTTATCGTCGTAATCTCACATAACTACACATACACCACACAAACCACAGTTATACTTACACCCCACCCAGATAAGACGGAACCAGGGACTACGTCACATCACCGGTACCAACGTGATGGTAAGTGTATTGAATAGTTGTTTTTCCTTTGTCAATTGGACAAATATATTTTGATTAGGGCTCCGCGTAATCGCGGACATCGTGAGTCTGTTTGTGCAGTCTCACACATCTGGTAGCAGAGCGTGGTTTAATTGTTAAATTCACCACTTATTGTTGAGTTAAAAGTATTGAGAAGTCTGATTTGTTGCCGTCGGCCTGACTCAAATTAAACATAGATTGTTTGACATAATATATTATGATATGTAGTGTCCCTTGTGGTTTGTACTTTAATTTGTTATTGTATAAACAAGGTATTGCTTGTACAGGGTCGGATTTGAACTTGTAATAATTCAAACTAAGTTTTATTGTTTGGTTTAAATTGTAGTTGGGTCCGGGAAAATTATTCCTGTGGATTGTTTAATTGAATTTCATTTGTTTATTTGATATTTGTCCCAATGGCTTCATTGAAAGCTGTAAACCAAGCCATTGGTGGATTGACCTCACAGCTAAGATGGTTTGCCTCAGCTGCTGCGACCGCTGAGCGTCGAGACCTGGAAGAGGCCACGCTTGCCCGGTATGAGCAGTTGAATGCGAGATTGAGTGCGGTTGACACTTTGTTTGCTCGCTTCAATGAAGTGATTTTGGACTTGGACCTGGAAACATTGGGTCAAGCAGCCCGTGATAAGGTTGTTGCGGATTATGACCAGATGTTGAACCTGGGTGACATAATAAGTATGCGCGCCAGGGAAATTTTGAAGAGTCGGGACCCTGCCCAGGTCAAAACAGAGACCTCTGTTGTTGCAGGCCCTGGACTTTTGGGTAGACTGCCTACCCTGGAGCTGCCACATTTTGACGGTCACTTGGACCATTGGTTAAGCTTCAGGAACCTATTTGACAGTTTGGTTGATTCGCGCTCTGACCTCCGACCGGCCCAGAAGTTGGCTTATTTGTTGTCAGCCCTAGGAGGTGAGGCTCGAGCCTTGGTGCAGCACTTGCCGGTGACCGACTCGGCCTATCCCACTGCTCTGGAACTTCTATCCCGATGGTACCAGAACAAACGTTGCCTGGCTGATGTCCATATTGACCAGATCTTGGGGTTGCCGGCCATCACCAGAATGTCAGCGTTGCGTGCTGACCTATTGAATCCATTGCTGGCAGCGACCAACGCCTTAAAACGATTGGAGTTGCCGGTGGACTATTGGTCCTATTTTTTGGTGCACTTGGTGTTGCAGCGGCTTCCTTCAGACTTGAGGTCCCGTTTTGAGCAGAAGTATGGTGGGGATAGTGCCACCCATCTTCCCCCCTTTGAGGACCTCGTCAAATTTTTGGAGGATGAGTGTCGTTTCCTCGACAACGCCCGTGGTGCCACGGAATCAAGCCAACCGCCCTCTCGGCCGAGGGCCCAGGGACGGACTAGGACTGTCGGGCCTGGTGATAGCCGCCCTGCCCCCCGTTTTGGTGGCACCCAGAGTAATCTTGTTTGCGGCTATTGTAAGGCCACGGGACATGGCGTACCAACTTGCGCGGCCTTCTTGGAGTTGCACGTGAGTGCCCGCCGCCGAGTTGCCAATGCACGCCGTCTGTGCTTTTCGTGTTTGGGGAATCATTTTCATCGGGATTGCCCCAACCCCCACCCTTGTTCAATTTGTAGGGGCTCACATCTTGAAGTTTTGTGCGCCAACGCGAACCGCTCTGTCAGACCAGCCTCTGATGGGGGTTCGCGCAGGGGGGGGTATGATGGAGATGAGCACCGGGCTTCTCGCTCGCCGGATCAGAGTCGGGGAGGGGCCTGCAACTTTGACCGCCGCACTCCACCCCCCGCGCCAGTTGATCGGGAGCCGCGCGACCGCCGATTGACCTCCCCTCGTGAAGGCGACTATGCAGCTGCTGGTAGGCGACGTTGGCCAGACCAGCACCGCCTTCCCTCCCCTCCGTTGGCGGAACGTCCCCGTTTGGAGACGCGCCCCCCGCCACTCAGGCGTCAAGTGAGATATGCCCCTCCAGCGATGGCGCGCGGCTCGGGACATCGCGCGGATGAGGAGTTTGACTACTATCCTCATCGGGATAGACCCCAGCCTGGATGCGGCGATCGGTCGCCGCCCAGGCATTACTAGGAAATTGGCGCCTGTCCCGCTAACGTACCTCCCCAGATCGACACGGTTTTGTTGCCAACGGCATCGGTCAGGGTCTGGGGACCCACGGGGGACTCTGTTGTGGTCCGTGCCATTTTGGACACGGGAGCCCAGGGTTGCCTTTTGTCGTCTTGGTTAGCGGGTCGGGTGAGCCTGGATGTCCGTGCCTTTTCAGGCACGATTAATGGAATAGGCGAAACACCTATCCCGACTGTTGAGGGACAAACCTTATTTGGGCTCACTCCTGTGAGGTGTTTGGACCCTAAGTTTTTTCCTTCGGCCATTGTTCTGACGAGTATCTTGGGCTGTCATCCCCAACGTCAGCTGTCGCCTGATATTGTCCGGTTGACGTCAGGCCTGGATTTGGCTGACCGCCGGTTTGATTCCCCTAATACAGCTCATTTGATATTGGGTTCCGATGTAAATCAAATCAAATCAAATCAAATCAAAAATGTTTATTTGTCAGGACATGGTACATATAGATGTGTACTAGGGGGAATATTGTTGGGTAATATGAAAGTCTTGCAGCCGAACGGTTTGGTGGCTGTCTCGACCATCTTTGGCTTTGCGGTGATGGGCCCAGTGTTGAAGGCTGCCCCTCCACCTGAGCCTGATTGTGCACCCCCTTTGGTGGGGACCGGATTGGCTGACTCGCCCCGAGGATGATTGGCCTCGAACGCCAATTTTGATGTCGGATCCTTTGCCCGGGCTTAAGGTGCTCGCTGTTGGGACGAAGGACCCTCCGTTTGATCCGGATATTTTGTTGAATCGATACAGCTCCCTCGACAAATTGTTGAACGTTACCTCGTGGATCAGGCGTTTTGGTCACAATGCTAGGAATCCAGGGGACAAGCGCCTGTCACCGGTTCTCTCTCCTCAAGAGCGACAGGAGTCACTCCTCCTGTGGGTTCGCTCTGTGCAGGCCGTACACTTTGAGAAGAAGATGGAGATCTTGAAGTCCGGTAGAGTTAAGTTGTCGGGAGCCGTTAGTAAGTTGAACCCCTTTTTGGATGAAACGGGTCTTTTGCGTGTTGGAGGACGGTTGAGGCACTCTAGCCTTCCTTATGGGGTCCGTCACCCCCTTTTGTTGCCCAAGGCGGGCCATTTGATTAAATTGTTGGTGACTGATCGTCACATTAAGAACTCGCACGCCGGTTGTAATGGGCTGTTGGCCATTCTGCAGCGAGAGTTTTGGATTTTGTCGGCTCGTCGTACCATTCGTAGCATCGTCTTCCGTTGCATACCGTGTTATCGGACTAAGGCCCCAACGATGCAGCCCCAGATGGGAGACTTGCCTGCTGATCGTGTCAATGAGGCGAGGCCCTTTGCAGGCGTAGGAACGGACTTTGCTGGTCCCTTTTCGATAAAGACGTCTACCCTTCGCAATAGTAAAATTGTCAAGGCTTATTTGTGCGTATTTGTCTGCCTGTCAACTAAGGCAGTGCACTTGGAGCTGGTATCCTCCCTCTCGACGGAGGCCTTTGTGGCAACTTTGGATAGATTTACGTCTCGCCGAGGGTTACCTTCTCTGATCAGGTCTGATTGCGGTACCAACTACAAGGGTACAAGTAACTATTTGAAGGAAGTGTATGACTTTCTTAATGAGAGCCAGGTTGACATTGGTAACAAATTGGCCCGTCGAGGGGTCACTTGGTTGTTTGACCCGCCAGCCTGCCCCCATTGGGGGGGTATTTTTGAGGCCGCGGTGAAAGCGGCAAAGGGGAGATTGTTGGGAGACACCGTTCTCACCTTTGAGGAATTAGCTACGGTATTTTGTCGCATTGAAGCGGTACTAAATTCGCGTCCATTGTGCCCGCTCTCTTCGGACCCGAACGATTTGGAGGCTCTAACCCCGGGCCATTTCTTGATTGGACAGCCACTTGTCGCTCTGCCTGAGTACCCTTTTGTTGATGTGAGCCAAAATCGGCTATCGCAGTTTCAGTTGGTGCAACAGCTCACTCAGAGCTTTTGGAAGCGTTGGAGCTTAGAGTATCTGCACATCCTCCAGCAGCGCGTCAAGTGGACTGATAAAACTCATCCGCCCAAGATAGGAGACCTCATCCTTATTAAGGATGCCAACCTTAAGCCTCTGTATTGGCGCCGGGGGCGCATTCTCAATTTGGTGGCTGGCACCGACGGGGTACCTCGTTTTGCTGAGGTTTTAGTGGATGGGTCGGTTATGAAGAGAGCGGTCGCAACCTTGTCAAGACTGCCAATTGATTAGCGGACGGGACGGCCCGTCCGGGGGGGGTAGATGTTTCATCCACCAAGACTCTGAACGCACCTTTTGACGTTTGACAGATTACGTTTCGTTGTCTGTGCGAGTCTGTGCGATGACGTTGGCTTGTCAGTGCAATTTTGGTTGAATAATGGTCGCTCCGTGCTTGTAATTTTGATGCACGCGGCTGTCTTGTAATTATTGTTTGAAAACTTTGAGTTATTGTTAATCCGATGCAATCCTGTTCGGTGTTTGATATTTTGTTGATAATTGAGTGAAAATTGAGAAATCTCGCCATTTTGGGTCTTGACCGCGAGTAATTTGTTGGTTATGTAGACGGCCTTTTGTGTCTTTGAACGCCGTAAATTCCTAAATTCAGTGCTGGACTAATTTACATCCCCGATTGGGTTAGCAACCGGGATAAAATTCAGTTGGACATTGGTGGAAGGTGCCACGTGTGTGATAGGAAGGTTTGTCCAGAAAGACGTCGGTACGCGCTGTGGGGCGCCCTTTGGTTATCGTCGTAATCTCACATAACTACACATACACCACACAAACCACAGTTATACTTACACCCCACCCAGATAAGACGGAACCAGGGACTACGTCACATCACCGGTACCAACGTGATGGTAAGTGTATTGAATAGTTGTTTTTCCTTTGTCAATTGGACAAATATATTTTGATTAGGGCTCCGCGTAATCGCGGACATCGTGAGTCTGTTTGTGCAGTCTCACACATATTCTATACATAGACTTTTTTTATGAAACTCAGCATGTTATGGATGGTCACCCATCCACGGACCAACCTAGGCAAATGCGGCTTAACCTTTGAAGATCAACCCGAGTGTCTGCTATTAATAACAACGAGCAAAAAATATAGAGAGAATATTGCGCCAATAATTTGTGTTTTACTTTGAATTAAATTCAGTCATAATATTTTCTCGAAATACTAATAGACTTATTTTAGTAAATATAGTCTCGAGAGCTAAAATTGATGTTTTTAATTAATAATATTACCTATTTAATTGCTTTAAATCTCAAATTGAACTTAAATCAACTTAAGTCTGGCAGCCAGTCTTACCAATAAGTATCGAGTTACTCAGTAACTTAGCCGTGTGGTATCCGGCAGAGTAGCATAGAACCAACCCATTACACTCACGGGTGTCGTATAAGGCGACTAATGTCTGAGGCAGAACACCTTGCGCCTCCGTAGATCAGAGAATGGGCAGCAGCGTTTTCTGTTAGTCTTTCATCACTGCGATCTCCAATCCGCCTGCCAAGCGTGGAGATTACGGCAAATTCCTCCCATCATGGGAGAGGCTTGTGTCCAGCAGTGGACGTTATGGGCTGTTGTTGTTGTTGTACTCAGTAACTTGGCTGTGGAGGTCAGATAGGCAGTTGCTCTATTTAAAATATTGGTATTCAGCTGTATCTGGTTGGACTGGATGACGGCCCTCCCTAAAGTAGTTGGGAAAAGGCTGAGCTTTTTTATTTAAGGCTCTTCGAACCCTAAAATGAGCAACTCTATTTGTGGTGGTTCAAACTTCGTTTGAAATACTGTTAGAATGAAGTTCTTATCACCTTGCACTACAAAGCGGTTGTTACGTCAGTCACTGCGGCCGAATAGTGCGAAATGAGTGTTTTTTTTGCGATTTACAAAAAATCTATTGATTGGACTAAAAACATAAAACACAGAAGACCTGCTTTATAGTTAGTTCAGTTAGTATGCAAAGTTTCATGATCTTATTTGAAGTACTTTTTGAATACCAGCGGTTTATTGTTCGATTTGGAGGTAACTTTGGATGTTTTTTCTATCGAGAAAAGTATAAGGAATCGTGTTTTCGTCACACATAGTACTTAGCATTAATTTTCAACTTTACCATATATTTATTTAAAAACTAATGCTATAGTATTTTAGGCGTAACGGAGACTCATGCGAAGCCATTTGAGGGGGTAGACAAGTTTTAAATTCATTTCTTTACTTTTGTATACCTCAACACAATGTTTGAACGTATTTTTTCACACCAAAAAAAACTCAATTTCCAGCAATAATTAACAGCAGCAGCAACGGCAATAAGTAACACCTTGTGTTACTAAGTTTGATGTACTGCTTTATTGACGGATTTGTAAAAGGGCCGTTTCATTATTCAACATCATTTCAGCCAAAAAACGTCCACTGCTGGACATAGGCCTCCCCCAAGTGCCGCTTTTACTAATCCTTTTAGTATTAAGTAGTGTAAATAGTTTATAATTCAATGTATTTATTAGTGTTGAAAATACTGACAAATCAAATTAAATAATCAACTTAATACTCATAAAACTATACTAATAGTAAACTTGAAGGGATTCACTGTTAACTGTAAATATTATATTATAGGTACTTATAAGTAACTTAAAGCAGTAGGTACTTATCCGTCGGCGTATCGCCTTTGATCTTGAAGCTTTGTCGGCTCTTTTGAAGTTTGAAGCTTCAAGTTACTCCGTCTTAAGTTGTCAAGTAGTATTTCGTTTGTTTCCAAGTTGAAAAATATTAGGTAAGGCTTGTGTCAGGGATTTTCAAGGCTAATAGTTGGAGTGTTCGATATTTTGAAGTGAAAACTTCTTTAGTCGCGTTGAGCACTTTTTGGGTGAAGGAAAAACATTGAACTTATCGTCACTTGACGTAACGTGGGGTCACGCTTCGTAGCACTCGTAGCATTCGCTACGACATAGCACGACATAGAGATGCGCGGGACACAAACCGTAGCAGTGCTACGACTGGGGAGGGGCCTGTGTATTTTTTTTGTTTTTTCTATCGGCAGTCCCCAAAGACTGATCCTATTGTTTTTACAAGGTGACTAGCTTATCTCCACGGCTTTGCCCGCGTGGTGTTCAGTAGTTATCCCACGGGACCATACTACAAGGATAAAAAGTATCCTATGTGTTAATCCAGATTATAAACTATCTATGTGCCAAATTTTATCCAATACGTCCAAATCCGTTGAGAAGTTTTTCTGTACAACAAAACACAAAACAAACAACACAAACAACCAAACAAACACAACACAAACAAACAACAAACAAACAAAACAACAGACAACAACAACAACAGTTTTACAAACATCCATACAGTCAAACATCCTCACAAACTTTCGCATTTATGATAGTAGTTAAATTAGATAGATGATGATACTAACTTAAACTACTAACTTAACTTCATTATAATGGGTGTAAAAATTCCCCTAACGAAGCCGAAAGGCATTTGTTCTTTCCGTCATTGTGATTTTTTTTTTGTTCTAGACCTACTACTTCTAGTTATAGAAACATTTGGGACCAAAACTCCAACTTTTTCACATATTTTTTTTTGACTAGTTTATAATGTTATATCTTTACTTTAAAAACCTAAATGACCCCCGTGCTATTCAATGCAGAGAGCAGCGGTGGCCCAGTGGTGGCGACCTCGACTTACGAACAGTAAGTCGTGGGTTCGAACCCAGACAGGCGCATTACTTTGTGTAATTTATTTCATCACCACTGCTCTCAAAACGGTGGTGAAGGAAAACATCGTGAGGAAACCGATATATATGCCGATATACTAGAAACAAAAAAAAAAATCGAAGACATGTGACATCTACCAATCCGCACTGGGCCCGCGTGGTGGATTTATAGCCCATTCCCTCTCATTGAGAGGAGGCCGTGTCCCAGCAGTGGGAACATTATAGGCTGATGATGACTATTCAATGCACAGAACAATCTTTTGAGTGCGTTACATTAGAATTCTACCGTAAAACGTGATTTTTCACCCTAAAATGTCGTTAACGTAGAGTTACTTAGTTTGATGTACAGAATGCGTGATTATTGGCTCCGTGACGGGGCTGTTAGCACGTTGTATGTTTGTACTTTAATATTATAATACCTAGTATTGCCCGGTCCCGTGCGACTCGCGGCGGAGTAGAATAGAACCAACTCATTACTCACGGGTGTCGTATAGGGCGACTAATGTCTGAGGCAGAACACCTTGCGCCTCCGTAGACCAGAGAATGGGCAGCAGCGTTTTCTGTTAGTCTTTCATCACTGCGATCTCCAATCCGCCTACCAAGCGTGGAGATTACGGCAAATTCCTCCCATCATAGGAGAGGCTTATGTCCAGCAGTGGACTTTATGGGCTGTTGTTGTTGTTGTTGTTGTGCGACTCGCATCCAGCGGATCCCTGCAACCTTCACCAGGTCATCGGTCCACCTAGTTGGCCGCGCAACGCAACGTCTTCCGGTTCGCGGTCATATTCTTATTCTTATTCTTTATTGCACACAAAATTATATAAAAAAAATACATACATAAATTCTACAGGGATAAAAACCGGCCAAGTGCGAGTCGGACTCGCAAACGAAGGGTTCCGTACGTAATTTTATTCTGTTTTTAGTATTTGTTATTATAGCGGCAACAGAAATACATCATCTGTGAAAATTTCAACTATCTAGCTGTCACGGTTCATGAGATACAGCCTGGTGACAGACAGACGGACAGACAGCGAAGTCTTATTAATAGGGTTCCGTTTTTACCCTTTGGGTACGGAACCCTAAAAAATATCATAATTATGTGTTAATCCAGGTTATAAACTATCCGTGCGCCAAATTTAATCCAAATCCGTTGAGCCACGACAAACGACTACCACACAACTCTTCAGTCACGGGACCGGTCAATGTGGCGACAATTGGGGGAGGCCTATGTCCAGCAGTGGACGTCTTTCGGCTGAAATGATGATGATGATGATTATTATTGTATTAAAAACATATACTTTTAGAAATACAATTTTTTATTTTGAAAACCACGTCAAAAGTCGTTATTCAATTTAGAAGAACATTTCGGTCACACTGACAGACACGAGAAACCGTTTTAATATTAATACCGAGTCGTTCATCAACTCGTCCCATAAGCCTACGGCCCAATTGGGACGAGTCAAGAGCAGTACATACAAAACTATCATCATCTGCCTAGCCTTTTCCCAACTATGTTGGGGTCGGCTTCCAGTCTAACCGGATGCAGCTGAATACCAGTATTTTACATGGAGCGACTGCCTATCTGACCTCCAAAACCCAGTTAGTACTGTGTTATACCAGTGTTTTTCAACCTTTTTCATGACACGACCCCCTTAATATGAAAAAATATTTGGCGACCCCCTCACCTTCGCTTTTTTTTTCCATTTATGTTATTAAATTACAAATATTAAATTCATTCAAAATTTTTTGCATAATTTTACCTATTAGGGGTTGGATAAATATAATGATGTAGGTATTTTACAGTTTTTTTTTTGTTTTGGAATTCGACTTAATTCTTCAATGTAGCAAAAACGGATCCACGATGGGAGAAATTAGTTAATGACAAACAAGCGAAACCTCAATAAGATAGTATTAGTACTAATAGGTTTTTATTTTGTTAATTTGTATGGACATACAAATGTCTTAATAGTTATTTATGCAACTGTTGTATAATGAGGGGTATTAAAACACGAATGTGGGTTTATCACACGAGGCGAAGCCGAGTGTGATAATAGTATCACATGAGTGTTTTAATACCTAATTATGTACAGTTGCATACAAGACTTTATCTACATCCATGATATGAATCCTCCATAAAAGGTTCTGAAACCTTAGGGTGTTGCAGTGTTGTAAGAAGTCTATGTAAATTCATTCATCATAAATTCATGAAAGTTTAATTGCTGAGTATTTAATACAAACAAACCATGTGTAAGTACATAATAATATAATTATTTACATTTTGGATTGTACAATTATTAAAATTCACATAGCTTGTATCACTCATTTTTGTAAACAACAAAGTACCTACATAATGCAATACCTACTAATATCCAAATATCGAACAAAAATGGCGGGATACGACGTGAATTCGAATTAACCTATAAGTTTTTTTTTTTTAATTACGGCGCTGTGGTAGTGAATCGCACGTGCTAGACAATGTTCTTTTTTTAAAACGAGTTGCATAATGAAATTCAGTACAACATTATAACACCCGTTTGGGTGTTATAATGGTTATTATGACACTGGCTGTTTTAATGTTGGCCATAAGCTAACTGTTTCAGATACTTTTATAGAGGATTTATAGCATGGGTGTAGATAAAACTTATTTAATCTATCTTTCTAGGCTATAGTCACGGTAATATTATAATATTACCGTGCTATAGTGTTTTGTTTATTGAGGAAGTTTTCGCGACTTCTTGCGACCTCTATGGACCTACAGGTTGAAAAACACTGTGTTATACGATACCCCTTAGTAACACGGGTTAGTGTCACACTTTCGGGCCACTCACTATATGTAACGACTGTCAAAGATCTGTAATTGACAGTCGGGACCAACGTATGTAATGAAACTCTGTATGTAATGGTGGTCATCCACCTACGGACCAACCTAGAAAAGCGCGGCTTAACTAAAGATTGACGTGAGTGGCAGTTATAATTTCACTACCATCCTTGTATACGCTTCGTCCACGTTCATAACTAGTTTTAAACTGCAAAGTTCTCAGAAGATTTGCGACTTGTTCAAAAGAAGTTAAAATTACCCTCTTTAAGGCGTACTGCCAAAACTTCTATGGCAGTAGCCTATGGACAACATACTCTCTTAAAACCCTCAACACTTTGCGCGTCCAATATAACAATGCCTTCAGAATTCTATTGCAACTCCCACGTTTCTGCAGCGCATCGGCCATGTTCATGGAGGCTCGAACGGACGGATTCACAGCGATACTGCGCAAGAAAGTCGCTTCGTTATTGGGCAGAGTTTGTGCTAGCGGCAATGGTGTTCTGGCGGTCATTGCGGACAAATTTGACTGCCCTATTTTATGTCATGTCACATTATGGTACTGACAAAAATGAACAACACGAAATGATAGCGCATTTACAATAAATTGCCAGATGTAATAAAAAATTTGAATGTTACACAATTCAAAAAAAAATTAAAACTGTTGTTAATTGAAAAATGTTATTAAATTATACGATTGATGAATTTCTGAATGATAAACTAATGTAGACTTATTATTATTTTTTTGACTGGAGAATACATGCAAACGCTTTCAATTTCTAGTAAAATATTGAGAACAATGGTAATGATATGACTATTTATTTATGCATTGACTGTAGTAATTACTTCATAATGTGACATTTTATATATTTTTTTGTTTTTTTTATCATCATGCTATTAATTTTGACATACCTACCAAATTATTTGTGTTTACCTCTCGCATGATTTGTATTTCTTTATTTGGCATGCAACCATAATATATTTGTACGCCTCTTGGCATAACATAGCGACCTATTTTAATTTAAGAACTGTATTCACTACCTATGTTACACAAATAAAATTGATTTTGATTTTGATTTTTGATTTTAGAATTATTAATTAATTAATTTATTATTTGAAGAATGATCTGAATTTTAATGAATGTAACTAAATCTCCTAATTTCTCACCGCTAACATAGTTCTTAAGTATTCTTTTCTAACCCCTATGGACCTTGTTGTTCGCAATAAATGAATATTGGATTTTGATTTTTTTTTTTTGATAATGTTACATCATTCTAAGTTACACCACAAATGCTTCGCAATTTTGTATATACGTAATGAAAAATGTATCTTTTTTTTATCGTGTAATTAGTGCCTAACCTGGTGTCAGAGTTGCCGCCACGGGCCTCTGACTTGGCTTTACATGCCGTCGGAAATATCTCTCAGGCACGTTGGTTTCCTTTACAATGTTTATCCTTCTCCGAAGCAAGTGATAATTATACAAAACGCACGTGAATCTGAAAAATCAGACGCGCGTGTCTTGCATTCGAACTTGAGATCTATGACTGTGACTTACTTGGCAATTGCAAAAATGTATTAAAATACAGTATACCTTGATAAACTGAGCTAAAAATATAATCTAGAATCATCCAACCGTTCCTGTTGAAGTTCTCGCATCGCTTATATCGATCCTGCCGACCCGATGATGAAAGAGAGAGGTGTATAGCCTAGTATGCTCCGTCCCGCTCACTCGTCAATTTTGTACTGGAGTGCAAAATCGAGTGATGTTTGAAAATTGATACTTCTTATTTCGGTCGCGGGTCGCGCGATAGTTTTTTGTTTTTACGTTTAGAATTCTCTAAACGAACTTTGAAAGGGTGATGGGCAATTTGGTGTGGAATCTGAGAATTAGATAAAGTTGCAATGGTATGAATTAAGGCCACTACAGGAGCTAAATTAGCAATTCTATTTGTGGTGGTTCAAACTTCGTTTGAAATCCTCTTAGAACAAAGTTCTAATCAGCTTGCACTACAAAATGGTTGTTACGTCAGTCACTGCGGGCCGAATAGTGCGAAATGAGTGGTTTTTTGCGGTTTACAAAAAATCTATTGATTGGACTAAAAAAATAAAATGATATCATGCTAATAAAATATGTTGCTTGTAGAATTATTTGCCAAAATATCGGAATGATCGCATGTATTTTAGTATGGTTTTTACTCATTAAAATAATTTTTTAGAGATAAGTTCATGATTTTTTTTTTTGAGTAAAATTAGTTGTATTATGTATTCAAAACACTACCATACTAGCATATACCCTGAAGAATATCATATAAATGATAAATAATAAATGATGTTTATTTTGCAAGTAGGTTTTTACAAACACTTTTATACGTCATTTTTTTAAACTAGATGGGGCCGGTGTTTCGTACCTGACTACTCTGAGAAGAAACAACCGAAACAAACTCAGAGGTCATAGTCTCTTTTGAAGTCCAGACATAAACTTGCTCAATTCACATGAGGACTATGCAGATTAGTGTCTGAGATGGTCTTTTGAAGAAAGAACCACACAGATTTGAGTGGACCTGTCCATATATTTTTCTGGTTTTGTTTATTGCAGTGAATCATATGCTTTTTTGCATTATAAAACTCACGGTTAGCTCCTGTAGTTCCCTTAGGAACTAATAAAATAAAATTATTAGCTATAAATATTTTGAGCTATATTTCATTTTTCAGACTGCCTCTTTGGTGTAGTGGTTGCAAACGTGACTTCTGAGCAAAGAGGTCCTAGGTTCGATTCCCAGGTCAGACAAAGTGTTATTGGGATTTTCATTTAGTGATTTCTTTTTTTTTTTTGAGGAGCTCGTGGCTAAATAATAACAGCCACTCGGGTCGATCGTTAGGTTAAGCCGTGCTTGCCTAGGTTGGTCTGTGGATGGGTGACTACCCATTACATACCGAGTTTCCTCCGTGCCCGCGGAAAGCACGTTAAAGCCGTTGGTCCCGGCTGTCATTTGTAGATCTTTGACAGTCGTTGGGTAGTCAGAGGCCCAAAAAGTCTGACAACCAGTCTTACCAAGGGGTATCGTATTACCTAGTACTAACTGGGTTGTGGAGGTCAGATAGGCAGTCGCTCCATGTAAAATACTGGTATTCAGCTGCATCCGGTGAAACTGGAAGCCGACCCCAACATAGTTGGGAAAAGGCTAGGCAGATGATGATTCAGTGATTTCTCAGTAGCATGCACGGAGTCTGGATTTGTGCCCTATTGATGGCAATAGGGTCACCCCCTATTACACTCAGGATTTAAACATAATTGACGCAATATGGATGTACTATTAGGTACACCTCTGTTTAACCCTGCGGGGATTATAGGTGTGATGTTATGTTCATTTCTGTTGGACGTCCGTTTACTGACATTTGCAAAGAGAAGATTTTTTTCGGTTATTATTCTTGTAGGAAACTCATAATGGAAACCTGTATGGTAATAAAAACAACTCTTTACTAATAATTCAATAGATATTTAAAAAAAAAACTTGTCAGAGTACTATCGAGGACACTCCCGCCTGACCACCACTAAGCTCATCTTTGCTTGCACTCGCAACATAAAAACGCTCTCTAGCCCCGCCCCGTTGACCCGTTTTTCTACACAAATGAAGTAAAAAATCAATGAAAAGATATCGAATCGGCCGAGCGCATTGACGACGCACGCCAAACGAGAGGTATTGTTACTTTGCGCGCCAAACTTGACGCTTTCCTAATAGGCCCAAACTTTAAGGGGGCGTGGCTCGGCACCACCGCATGATTTAAGCGAAAAAAAAAAAAATGGTCAGTCGGAAAAGACCCCGATAGTACGTAACCGTGTGAAGTTATTTATTACGAGACCTGGGTTCGATCCCAAATAGGCGCATCACTTTGTGTAATTTATTTCATCACCACTGCTCTCAAAACGGTGAAGGAAAACATCGTGAGGTAACCGGCATGTCCTGCAACGAAAACAAAATCGAAGATAGGTGTATTCAAAATCAAAAGTCATTTATTCTATAATAAGGCTGATAATCAGCACTTTTTGAACGTCAAAGTTCAAGAGACAAGAGACAAGACAAGACAAGACAAGACAAGAAAAGAGACAGTCCCTTAAAACGCCCGGCCTTCGACACTTCTTAGAGCCCTAGCACACAACGTATTTTAAACGCGCAGACGACGCGCGTTTCAGGAACGAGCGTTTTCTGCGCGGTAGATGCCGATTTTTGCGTTTTTAAAGATTCAAACGCACGTAAAACGCAATACAAATGCGTGTGTGAAGCGAGTTTGAAACTCGGTTGAACCCCGTACAAAGGGTCAAAGCCAGCGTAAGCAGTGTTGTCTTAACCGACGCCATTGTACAACTGACGAGGAGTCTGAGCAAAACGCGGAAGCTAAGAGCGACTACAGCACGTCTGTATCGCTGTATCTGCGCGTATACGCGCAGTAGACGCTCGTTTTACGTTCGCTCCGTGTGCTTATATAGGTTACAAGATTGCGTTCAAATCTCGTTTCGCATGTCATCTGCGCATCGTCTGCACGTTTAAAATACGCCGTGTGATTAGGCCCTTATTGTTTCAACAATGAAGAAGAAGTGGAGAAAAAATATTGCCAGAAACACTTCTATCTGAGGTGCATAGTGCGATACACGATTTTGCGTGACATCATATCTGACGTCACCTATACAATCATTATAGTTTCATAAAGTGTAGGTCTGTACCACTAAGAAGTGAAACTTTTTGCCCACGTGTATCAAATGACGTTTTTAATACACTTACAGAACGTGTATTTTATGTCATTAATTAATTTACGAAACGCGTATTTTATGACAATGGTGCCTATAGAGTTTAAACCACTTAGTTTATAGCTATCTGTGAAAATAAAACCGCGAGTGTGAAATACGCTACATTCTGAAACAATTAGTTTCATTGTCAATAGTTTGAGCTCTCTGAAATAATTACTAACCTAACGAATCAGTGCGTATGGTAGCCTTTGTTTTTCTTTTTCGGATGTTAAATCATCAAATGACTCCTCTCGCTCTGGGCGGAGCAGGAGGGAATGTCAGACTTTTACTGACTAAAACCCATCCATGTTCCTTCATCGCCCTTTCTGTTCCGGGGCCACGGTATATCTTTAGAACATTCCCGCAAACCCGGCAACAGTCCTGCACCCCTAGCCAAGTTACAAACGTTTCGTATCGATTCTCTTTCTACTATCGTAAACGCCTCGGCGTAAGCGATTGTAGAAAGCGCTAAATTGGTAGCCAAGTTGACACGACTGAGTCGATCGCTCGTTCTCTAATGTCAATAGAAAAAACCTACACTTTAGTCTATGGTGAGCGTTCCTACCAAAGAGTTTAGCGATCAACATTGTAGAAACGATAACATTCTATTCTATCATTTTGAACGATGTAAACTTGTCTACGAATTTTCTATTCGTTTGTGTTGATCACGTGATTTAACGTTGAGATGATGTCATTCCCATTCATTTGAATAGTTTTCTACTAGCGTTAACGATTGTAGATTGTCAACTTGGCTAGGGGTGCTGGGTCGACAGTCTCGACAGAGATAACGACAAAATCGCTAACTTTCGATTGCTAATTACTAACGAATAAATTCGGTTGCAATAATTATGCTTGCGTGTAAAGCAAGTCTCTACATCCAAGATGCGTTTCTCGCAAGTATCATTATTGCTACCGAATTTATTCTTTAGTAATCCGCGATCGAAAGTTAGCGAATTTGTCGCTATCTATATGTCGAGACTGCCTACCCTGCAGCCTCGGCTGGGTATGGTAGCCTTAGCTATCTTTCAGAGAACCTCGTTAACTCGCCGTGCGAGTAGCGAAGTCAAACAAACGTTCTAGAACTTTCGTATTCGGCCACATTGTGAGCTTGGCGCTTTCTTAGTCGCCTCCCAGTGTGGTTACCATGTGTCCTAGCATGTAAATAATAAGTCACGAGGCTCCAGGCGTGTATGTACCTAGACTTATAGTCTCGAGTAAATGTAACTTCTAGACTATCGCACTATCGTCGACCGCATCATCACTATAACATTTGGACATATACGGTATTTCGGTTCATATTCTCAGGCAACAGTCAAGCAGGAAATAATACTGCCATTTACTATCAAAAAATATCGACCAAAAGTCGACATTTAAAAGTTTCTTACAAGAACTCAAAACATTACCTAATTATTGTTTCTACACTAGCCGACTCACAGAACTTCGTCTGCGTCACAGAAGAGAGTGACATATTTTTAATTGATGGTCCGCTGCTTATTTCTACACTAATATATTAGGTACACTAATAGTATTGTAAAGAGGAAAGATTTGTATTTTTGTGTGTGTATGTTTGTAATGAATAAACTCAAAAACTACTGCGCCGATTTCAAAATTCTTTCACCATTAGAAAGCTACATTCACCCTGACTAACATAGGCTATATTTTATCCCCATACTTCCACGGGAACGGGAACTACGCGGGTGAAACCGCGTGACGTCCGCTAGTAGCTTATATGCTTATACAGGCTTTAGCAGTCCTCGAAAAATGGGCTAGCAAACAAATATTTTTTCAATTCGATCCAGCAGTTCCTTAGATTATCGCGTTCAACCGACAAACAAACAAACTTTTCAGCTTTATAATATTAGTATAGATTCTATTTCTCCATCACAGGTTATAAAATGGTCAAACGCGAGTCTAACAAAAGACAAAAAGAAAACATCGCATAAAAACTCAACCCGTTGAAAAGCCTACAACGTTTCACCCCCTATCGATCGCTAAACACCCCGTCATCCCTTATTAACGAGGACAAAAGGGGTGAAACATGACAAACCGCAATGCCAAACTGTTCGCAAATTTAAATCGCTTGTCATGGCGGTGGTGGTCGTGTGGTGTTACAAGTTTTTTTTACTGTAATATTGGTGTCGATTCTATTGTGCACAAACTAAACTTAATAAGATCCTATACTACCTCAGATTAGCAACTCTATTTGTGGTGGTTCAAACTTCATTTGTAATACTGTTAGAATAACGTTCTAATCAGCTTGCACTACAAAGCGGTTGTTACGTCAGTCACTGCGACCGAATAGTGCGAAATGAGTGGTTTTTATTCTTTATAAAATTAAATTTTCGTCTTTTGGAAAAAATAAAAAAACACAAGACCTGCTCTAAAGTTAGTTCAGTTAGTATGCAAAGTTTCATGATCTAATTTGAAGTACTTTTGGAATGCCAGCTGTTTATTGTTCGATTTGGAGGTAACTTTGGGATTTTTTTCTATCGAGAAAATTTTATGAAATCCTGTTTTCGCCAAACATAAGACCTAAAATTAATCCTCAACTTTACCATATATTTATTTCAAAATTAATGCTGCAGTATTTTAGGCGTAACGGAGGATTATGCTAAGCCATTTGAGGTAGTATAGGCCCTTAAGGCTATTGCTATCTTTTACTAAAAGGTAGTGCGAGAAAAGGAAGGCTATATCTATGAACTAAGTTAGAGATGTCAAACTAGTTTATGCTTTGCGCTTCACCGTGTTTTTAGTCGACATGTTTTTACGTGCACCCTCCATTTGTATGGAAATATTAGTTCCAATTAAATTTGAAAGCTCTAAATTACGTCCGTCTCTTTCTCGTTTTATTAAAAATAAAAAGATAGCAATAACCTAAATTAAGTTTAGTTTGTGCACAACAGAATCGACACCTTATCTGTCGTTGAGTTCAAATGGCGTTCTATAGTTTCTGCCCGTTCCCAAGAAAAAGAAACAGCCGTTTTTTGTACAAAACTGTCAATAAATATACTGTCATAAGACAGTATATTTATTGACAGTTTTGTACAAAAAACGGCGACAGCGGCGACAGTAAACAAAAATTTGCTATCTTTTATTAAAAGGCAGTGCGAGAAAAGGGCGGCTATAGCTATGAACTAAGTTAGAGATGTCAAACTAGTTTATGCCTTGCGCTACACGGTGTTTTTATAGTCTATCGTATTGTATGGACATATTAGTTCTAACTAAATTTGACAACTCTAAATTACGTCCGTCTCTTTCTCGTTTTATTAGAAAGAAAAAGATAGCAATAACCTAAATTAAGTTTAGTTTGTGCACAACAGAATCGATAACATTGACAGATTTTCAACCAATGTTGAAGAGGTGAATCGAAAGACGATGTTTGGTACTTGCGATGCTAGCGCCATTAGTTCCACAGTTTTATTTTATTTTATTTTATTTTATCAAATGGGAACAACAAACAGCTACATTATGGGATATTACAACATGATAACATAAATAACTAAATAATAATGTAGCCCACAGCGCTGTTCACAAATTACCATTAATAACTAAACCTTAAGTTGCTAGGAAAAGCTGTTCATGCATGACAGTTCAAACTCATTACAATTATAAAAAAAAAAGTATTATTCCTACTAATTACTAAATTACATAACTACTAATTAATCTAAGAGCTTAAGTGTCTCATACAGAAGGCTTCGAAACTTTTGCAAGGAGCATGTAAATATATCTATGTGTTCGAGTTCTTTATTGTATGACGATGCCATACGCCGGATTGGTGAACGTTCGCCAGTATTAGATCGGCAGGTACATATTGCAAATAGTGTACCTGCACACACCTGGCGTCTATGAACAGTTCTGGGGACAGCATTACACAGTACATTATTCAGGTCGATACAATCAAATTTGCCATTAACAATCTATACTAATATTATAAATGATAAATGATAAATGATAAATGATAAATGATGTTTATTTTGCAAGTAGGTTTTTACAAACACTTTTACACGTCATTTTTTTAAACTAGATGGGGCCGGATATAAAGCCGGATAAAGCCGGATTTAAGAGGGCTATTACAAATTTTCTTGTTTTTGAGTGTTTTAAGAGTCTAGCACTCAAATATAAGAAAAATTTTGATTTTTATTTTATATATTATTATTGGCCATATCTAAACCATAATCACACTTCTAAACTGAGATTTTAGAAGTGTGATTATGGTTTAGATATGGCCACAAAATTAAAAAAGATATATGCCCGAGAAAGTTTGATTAATTCTCTATGGAGTGCTCAAAATAAAAATCAAAATTTTTCTTATATTTGAGTGCTAGACTCTTAAAACACTCAAAAACAAGAAAATTTGTAATAGCCCTCTTAAAGCTGCAGTGTTTGTTTGTTTGTTTGAACGCGCTAATCTCTGGAACTACTGGTCCGATTTGAATGATTCTTTCAGTGTTGGGTAGTCCATTTATCGAGGAAGGCTATAAGCTATATAACATCACGCTGCGACCAAAAGTAGCGGAGCATAAATGAAAAATATTGCAAAAACGGGGAAAAATGTATTCCTTTTGTGAGCTGTTTCTCTTTTATGTGACGCAGACGAAGTTGCGTGGATCAGCTAGTATTATATAAAGTCATTGCTTCTAGTTATTTGCGTCTGGAGCTGAACAGTTGCCGTCCCCATTGCAATATCATCCTTCACACAATCCATCCATCGTTCCTTTGGTCTTCCTCTACTCTTTAGGGAGTCATACCGTTGTAATTAATAGAAGAGCGATGAACAGGGGCCCAATTCTGTAACGTTGTGTTATAAGCAACATGCCATTGACACTCTATCGACACACTACAGACATTATGTAGCCACTGTTGCAAATTTGGTATTCTGCAAAAACTTCAATGGTGTTTCAGTGGTGTCTCAGTAGTGTGTCGATAGTGTGGCGGTACAATATTTTTCAGTGTCTTCGTTGTTCGATGGCTTCACAATGGCGGTTCGATGGCCAAAACACTTTTCAAACACGATAGACACAACTTTCAAATACACTTAAAATATTTACAGACTACCGTAACTTTGGCCATCATGATGACATTGACACATCATAGTGGAGCAGAATACCAATTATTACAATAGTCTTCTATGGTGTCTCAATGGCACTACAGTGGTATGTCAATGGCCATATAAAATTTGTAGAATACCAAATGTCAATGATTAGCCTATTGAGACACTACTTACACACTACCGACACACTATTGACAAGTTGGTAATTTTACAGAATTGGGCGTGGGTTGAAATATGAAATGGTTTTTTTTTCAACTTTGAAAACAGCGAGCTTAGTGTTATTTGAGCCGTTTTACGTGACATTTTTTTAGACCGTGTTTTGTTTTAACATCGCGTGTTTTTTTTTAGTGTATTGTGAAAAGCCTGTGTTTTAACGTGGACAATAGGGGTGAACCGAACGGCAGACAACTATGTGTCAAACTGTTCTTGAATTCAATAATAAAAGTCGTTAGATGACATTGATGGCACGGTTGGTGCAGTGCAAAGCGATTGACTGTCGCGGACTTGTACCCCGCACGGTACAAGTATTTGTATGGCATACCTATCGTTGGTGCCAGTTAAGATGAGAATAGCGGTCATTGCCCTTTCCCTAATATCTCTTCATACGAACCAAAACAAATAAACCATGTATCGTTTTTCATTACAAAAAATGTTGAAGATCACGATAGATGACGATTCTAGACGTGAACAGGCTTATTTTTGGTTTTCAAAGTTAGGAAGTTCAATAAATGTAAGTGGGTCAATGACCGCTATTCTCATCTTAACTGGCACCAACTTTAGATACTTATAGGTTGACATAAATGAATACTTTCAAACTCAATATTATACTCCATATTGAGTGGGTATTTGTGGTATTTTTTTAAAGAGGGTATATAAGCTAAACTCGATTTTTAACGAATTAAAATTACGTGTTTTTTCTGAAGATCCGCAATTTAATCCTGCTTCTTAGGGGTTTACTTATATATACCCTTTAGTCCCCAGCCGTGCCCGATCAGGCACGGTGCATTGTTATTTTAATTGTGTCAGGCGAGACGACAAAAAAAACTAATTAGTCCGTCAGATAGATTTCCAAAAAATATTGGACACATATTTTTTCTTTTGTTTCGTAAACCAAAATTGACGAAGATATGACGCTTTTAAAATTCTCAATACGTCACGCCTAGGTATAATTTTTAGCTAGTTCTGACGTCACGAGCCCCCACTCCCGAGTTTTGATGCGTTTTATCTTTGTCAGTAACTATTGATTTATGAAAACAAAAAATATGTGTCCATTATTTTCTAATACTCTAACGGACGGACTAAATACATTTGCAATTTTTTGATACTGGTGGGTATCGAAGTGCTACGTCGTTTTTAATCCAAAAAGTCTGATAACCCTTATTAATGAGGACAAAAGGGGTGGAACTCAACAGACCGTAATGTGTCGAACTGTTAGCGAGTGCAGATGGCTTTGTCATTGTGATGGAGTAATAATAAATAATAATAATAAATATCGCTGGACATTACACACAGCGCTATCTGGTGCCACACTAAGCAACGAGGCTTGTGTCGTGGACACCAGATAGTTGATATACTACATAGATACTTTTTGTTTGTAAGAGGAGCTCGTGGCTAAATAATAACAGCCGCTCGGATCGATCGTTAGTATAAAGTTCAGAAGTAAGGAGGCGAAATAAAGCACTGTAAATACTTTTCTATTTCTTCGTTGTATATTTCTTCAACAAGTATAATTACACAGGTTATAAAATAATGTAAGTCGCAACGGCTGGAGAAAGAATGACCCGCGCTCAGTTCAGAACGGCTCCCACCTAAACTATTCCCACCATTGCTTTACCGCCAATTTTATTTAATTTATTTAAAAGCGTAACTTCCGGAATCAGTCATTTTACGAACACATTTAAATCAATTGATCAACTGATATGAAACTGCCACAGATAAAAATAAAACACTTAATCAATTGAGCAACTGAAACTAAACGTAAAACAAATAAAATATAACATTAGGTTAAGCCACGCTTGCCTAGGTTGGGCCGTGGATGGGTGACCATCATTACATACCGAGTTTCCTCCGTGCCTCGGCACGTTAAGCTGTTGGTCCCGGCTGTCATTTGTAGATCTTTGACAGTCGTTAGGTAGTCAGAGGCCCAAAAAGTCTGACAACCAGTCTTACCAAGGGGTATCGTATTACCCAGTACTAACTGGGTTGTGGAGGTCAGATAGGCAGTCGCTCCATGTAAAATACTGGTATTCAGCTGCATCCGGTTAGACTGGAAGCCGACCCCAACATAGTTGGGAAAAGGCTAGGCAGATGATGATGACTTTTTGTTTGTAAATACACAAAACAATGTATGCAATGTTGTAATAGACAAATGGACATAGTTTTTTTTTTCTTTTTAACCGATATTTATTAAACACTACTCGAGGGGTTTGGTAAAGATGTACCAAATATTACACCCACATTTCGCCAGTTATATTTAAGTCCCTAGTAATAGGGGGTGAGCCTATTGCCATCAACCGGGCACAACTCCGTGGCTGCTACACTGCCACTGGGGTGTGTAATGTATGATATAATAACAAATGCTCTAATTTCACTTGAAATAATTTTCATTTAATATAAAACATTTAGTATAACGTTCATTTTATATAATTTTCAATATGTATAATATTCTTTTTATATAACATTCATTTGACCTAATGTTCTTTTGACCTAATTTTCATGTTTAATGGTCACAGTTCTAACCTAACTCAAATGGCACCTAACCAAATCTTAAAATATTCAATGCATGGTTGAGGGTGGGCTTGGTCAACGGAGCCCCACTTCGCGGGGCTCCTACTTCTGGATGGTTTATAAAAAAATAACCACGAAGGGGATGGCGGGGTCTATTCGCTCGCTTCGCTCGCTCACACGACCCCGCCATCTCCTTCTAACCTAACCTGTCCGAGTCGGGGTGCCCTAAAGTCCAGATTGCATCCAATTTCTACTGGTTACAATAGTTGAGGGTGAGATTTTCTAAATTATATTAAAAGTTATTAGAGATTATGAATATTATAGTAAATGAATAATATACTACATGAATATTATGTCAAATGTGCATTATAGGAAATGTTTATTATATCATAAGAAATTAGATAAAATGAAATTATATCAACAATTCATTATCTCAACTGATCGTAACAAAAGTATATTAACTGAAATTAGGTCAAGTGAACGTTAGATTTTTTGTTATTATATCAACCGTTACACACCCGCTACACTGATACATTCAATAACAATTTGCCCGACCCGAGAGTCGAACCCAGGACCTACCCAGGACCTCATACCTTGTGGCTCTGATCATACGAGCCCTAAAAATAACTTTTTAAACATTCACGATTAGAACACCTTATTTATTTATTTATTATTATGGCACTTCAACGACTTACTCACTAAAACATACATAAATATAAATCGCAAACAATTTTAGCTATAGTGAATTCGTCACTTATAGAAAGTGCACAGCACTCGCAGAATAATAAAAGGGCAAGTAAAACTATTTAATACAGATTATATCTAATACTTCAAATAAGATGGGCTGTGTGGCCACATTAAGCCGGTGGGAAATAGTGAATTATTAAACAAAAAAAGAATATGTACAGGTAAATAATGAACCAAAAAAATAAAAAATTAAGAGGCTGATAAAGAAGAAGATGGAAGTGGATGCATTTAATTACCCGGTGTCTGATATCGCAGCGGCGTCTTGACCTTATAAAAACAAAACATTATGGAAACGGGTATTTATCGCGAATCTTACCTTATACACGTTCGAGGACGATACCACTTGAGACTGTGTACCAAAAGGACACAGTAAATGTCCATACAAATTATACGACGTATGAGTACGTAGCCTCCCATGAAAATATATTGTTTTAAAGACATCATGACACAACCGTTTTATCACGTTATCGTATAAATACGTTATGTCATTAAAAGTAAGTTAACTAGACGTGAACGGACACAACGTGTAATAACGTCTAATTTATAGAAAAAGAACTTTTACTACCTGATAAAGATTTTGACCCACAAGTTGTGGGTCAAAATCTTTATCCGAACCATATTCTCCATCATCGTCTTGGTAAGGATCCGCCTCGGTAGAATTGTCAGAATCATCGAAAATGCTCATCAGTCTTGTTTTGCGCTTATCCATCTAAAACATAAAATAACCCATTATATCTAATACTTAAAATAAGATGGGCTGTGTGGCCACATTAAGCCGGTGGGAAATAGTGAATTATTAAACAAAAAAAGAATATGTACAGGTAAATAATGAATCATCATCATCATTCTCTTGCCCTTATCCCAATTCATTCGTGGTCGGCGCAGCATGTCTTCTTCTTCCATACTTCTCTATTTTTCGTCATCTCATCAGACACTTCCCTTCTCACCATATCATCCTTCACACAGTCCATCCATCGTTTCTTTGGTCTTCCTCTACTCATATACCCATCCACATTCATACCCAAAACTTTCCTCACGATATTTTCCTCATCCCTCCGCATCACATGCCCATACCACGACAACCGATTACCACACAACTTTTCAGTCACCGGCGCCACTTTCAGACTTCCTCTTATATACTCATTTCTAACTTTATCCATTCGCGTAACACCACACATCCCCCTTAGCATCCTCATCTCCGCGACATGCAAATGCCTTTCATTCATCCCTTTTGTGGCCCAGCATTCTGATCCATACAAGACAGCAGGTCTAACCATTGTTTTATAAATCTTCCCCTTGAGTTTAAGGGGAATGCGGGAGTCGCAGATAAATAAACCAAAAAAATAAAATAAAATGAACCAAAAAAATAAAAAATTAAGAGGCTGCTAAAGAAGATGGAAGTGGATGCATTTAATTACCCAGTGTCTGATATCGCAGCGGCGTCTTGACCTTATAAAAACAAAACAACAAAACATTATGGAAACGGGTATTTATCGCGAATCTTACCTTCTAAATAAGCCCGACGTTTCGACCGGATTGCACAAATTCAGTCTTCCCGCGACCACGGCGGGTGCAATCCGGTCGAAACGTCGGGCTTATATTAAAGGTAAAATTCGCGATAAATACTCGTTTGGTTGTGTCTTGTGACTGGGACTGTAGCTACATTTAATTTTCATCTTTGTTTCGACAGTTTAAAAGTGCCTGTAACTGGCTTACTTGAAATAAATGCTTGGATTTTTATTTTTTTCTTTTTGTTTTATAACAACTTTTTAGTTGGCAGTTCATTGTAGTTTTTTTTTTTTAAACGTTACTCCTCATTAGGAATATCTCCTGTACCATGGATGCGTTTACAAACATTTCAACTCATACTTAGACACAAGCAGCCAGACTTGGAAAAACTAGGCACCCATAACTTTTTTTTTTAACCGACACAAAGAAGGTTCTCAATTCGACGCGTATGTGTTTTTTTCTCATGTATGACCACGCGTAACTTTTTATAGAGAAGTCCGATTTCAATGATTCTTTTTTTTTTGGAGAGCGTATATCTCAAAGTTGGTCCCATTTAAAATTGTTACTTGATACAAACAAAATACTTGACGTAATTCTGTTTCAATCCTCCGCTAAAAGCGATTTCTAACAAAAAACGTAACGTTGGACAGAAATTCGTTTAATGTTTTTTATTCGGTTTACACTTGAACGGTCAAAGCAAACTATACACCTTTGACTACTCTTGAGAAAACCAATATTTCACGATAAACCGGAAATAGGTCAGACTAGAGGGGGGTCTGGAGGGGGAGGGGGGAGGGAGCGGGGGAGGGGGGAGGGGAGGAGTGGGGGAGGGCAGGGGGAGGGGGGGGGGGGTAAGTTCTAACAGCGAAGCTTCTAGGTTAAGCAAAGCTTGCCAAGGTCAGCGCGTGGATGGGCGACCATTTCTAATATACCGATACCCTACCGTATCTCGAAAGTTAAAGCGAATGCTCCAGGGTAATTTTATTCAGGGTAAGGTGGAAAAAAAATATTTAATGGGTATTAAAGTTTAATACTAGGTAAATATTTACATAATTAATTAATATAATATAATAATAATAATATTTTTTATATTTTTAAATGTTTTTTTATAGTGTTTTATATAGAAATATTTAAAAATGTTCAAAATATGTATTATAATGAATAAAGGATAAATAATAATAATATTGCTGAACATTACACATAGCGCCATCTAGCGCCACACTAAGCAACGAGGCTTGTGTCGTGGACACCAGATAGTTGATATACTACATAGATACTTTTTTTTTTTTTGTTTTGTAAATACATACTTATTATACATATAAACCTCCATGACTCGGAAACAAATGTCCGTGCTCATCACACAAACATTTGCTGTCTGCATTTGCCGACTGGGATTCGAACCCGGGACCCTAAGAACGTAAGGCAGCCTCACTACCGCTGCGCCAAATGGGTCGTCAATTAAAAACTAAGTATTAAATAAACTAAAATAAATAAACTAACAACAAACTATAAAAGGGCATCGAAAAACTCCTCCTCAACGATGTCAGCTGGTAATGTGCCCAAGAGACTGGCGGCGTTGCCACATTGTATGGCAACACTTAGCCTCTGACCAAGGTGAAAGCCAGCTCTTGGGTCACGGGAAGCGTGGAAAAATGACTTTTTCAAGGTCAAAGTCATTCCTGCACCTTTATGAACTTGGAGGGTTGTATTGATGATTTTGATGAAAATCATTCTGTAACTACATACGTCTTACAACCGCGAATAATATTCTAT
Source organism: Xestia xanthographa (assembly GCA_905147715.2). Taxonomy (NCBI): domain Eukaryota; kingdom Metazoa; phylum Arthropoda; class Insecta; order Lepidoptera; family Noctuidae; genus Xestia; species Xestia xanthographa. Next base: position 4,641,691 of record LR990654.1, on the reverse strand, counting down.
TCAACATACAACTTAGCACTGGCCTGCAAATTGCAAAAAACGTAAGAGAATTTCAATTTCGCGGGCTACCCTGGAGCATCAGCCTTACACCGTTGGTCCCGGCTGTTATTGGTAGATCTTCGACTATTGTTACAGGTAAACAGTTACCAGAAGTCTGACAACTACTCTTACCAAGTGGTATCGTATTACCCAGTACTAACTGGGTTGTGGAGGTCAGATAGGTAGTCGCTCCATGTAAACTACTGGTGTTCAGCTGTTTTCGGTTTAGACTGGAAGCCGACCCCAACATAGTTAGGAAGTCGCTAAACAGATGATGGATGGAATTGCTGATTAATAGGGTAGATGACAAAAAAAATCCAATTAGTCCGTCAGATAGATTTATAAAAAATATAGGACACGTTTTTTTTCTTTTTTCACGTAAACAAAAAATGAAGACGATAGAGTGCGTCGAAAACTCGAGTGACGTCACATTTGAGTACCTTTTTACTCAACTATTACGTCACAGGCTCATTACCTCATGATCTTTGACACGTTTTATCATCGTCAATTTTTATTAATTTGATAAAACAAAAAACACGTATCCAATATTTTTGATAATGTAACTAAAGGACTAAATAGAATCATATTTTTTTTAGTCAGACATCATCCCTATTGTCTGGCTTGTATGACATACAAAAATGGCCGAACTACACAGTTACTTTTTGCACGTCACAAAAAAAAAAACTCATGCTTAAACGAAATTAAAACTGTCAGGGGAAAAAACGAATTTTCCGCTAAATGAATACTTAATGCCTGACATACTTTAAGAGCTGTGGTGGCCCAATGGCATCAACCCTTCCTGAAGAATTATTGTAACTCTTCAAGGAGGCTCTCTACCTTTGACTAAATTATTTCATCACCATTGCTCTCAAAACGGGGAATTAAAACATCGTGAGATGTTCGTGAAACCAAAAATTTGAAGACATGTGACGTCTACCAACCTACACTGGGCCCGCGTGGTGGATAACCGGGGTGGAGGCCTTTGTCCCAGCAGTGGGAACTTTATAGGCTGATTATGCTATAACAAGGAACTTTAACATAAATGGTAAAATGTGGGTACTGAATGTACTATCGAGGACACTCCCGCCTGACCACCACTAAGCTCATTTTTGCTTGCACTCGCAACATAAAAACGCTCTGTAGCCCCGCCCCGTTGACTTTGTGTAGAAAAAATGAATGAAAAGATACCGAATCGGCCGAGCGCATTGACAACGCACGCCAAACGAGAGTTATTGTTATTCTGCGCGCCAAAGTTGACGCTTTCCTAATAGGCCCAAACTTCAAGGGGGCGTCGCTTGGCGCCTCCGCATGATTTAAGCGAAAAAAAATTAAAATGGTCAGGCGGAAAAGACCCCGATAGAACACTTAGGCTAGGTTTGCACAATCATGTAGCGGCACTACAAAAAGTACTACAGCAACGTAGAACAAAAATTATTACAGCGCCATCTATGACAAATATTATGAGGAACTAAATAGTGAAATACGTCAGATTTCTACGTCGCGCAAGCAACTTTATCCGCGACTTAAGGCTACCTATACAGGGTTAGTTTTCACTGACCAACCAAAATTTAAAATTAAGATCTAGATATCAAACCAAAAGTGCATTTTAAATATTATTGTCGAGAAATATGAAATAAAATATCCTAAAAACCACTGTTATGTAGGTACGTAGGGACACAAGTGATACTACTGGCAGCTATAAGCACACTGTTTGTTCGTAGGTTAGAGTGGAGCAGGGACGCAGCCCACGCACACATACACAATGTCGACACACACATATAAAACATTTCCTCCCCTATTTGACCAAAATTCAATTCATATGAAAATGTCCTAAAAACTTCCTAAATTATAAATATACACTTGTGTGCGTGCATGCACCGTCAAATGTATGTGTATGCTAACAGCACAATTCAGTTCAACAGCCTAGATGGCTGTTGAACTGAATTGTGCTGTTGTAATATCACACTTTTGCTTTTTAGTGGTGAACAGGAATGAAATTTTATTAAAAATATTTTTTTTTTTCGTTTGGTGTATCGAAAATATTATAATTATATTCTAAGCCATTTGAAGAACTGGAAAATTAGGTCGGTCATTGAAAAGTAACCCTGTATACCCGTCTGGTTGGAGGATCCTCCCTTTTCTATGGGGGATGAAGAGGCTTTACATCCTGTTCTTCATATGATTATTAAATGTAAATGTTAACAGTGTCAGGCTGTATGTTGAGAACAAAATTGAATAACTATTTTATGAAAAAAAAATAATGTGGTTACATGAACTTAGAGGGTTTTGTATTGATGATTTAAATGATTATATCTCTATAAATCCACATTGGTTACGGACGCAAAACATATTTTAATCAACATACAACCCGCAACTGACCTGCAAATTACAAAAAAAAAAAACTAAAAATAAAATGAATTTCGCGGGCTTTTCTGGCGCTTCTACCGTAATTTCATTAATTCTTCTTTATGCTCGACCATGGAAATGTTTGAAGAGAAAAATCAATAGGTTTGGCTCTATTTCAATGTCACAGAGTTCTTATTTGTTTTTATTATTTGACTTGACGGCATGCCAGTAATACATAAAAGTCAAGTTGGCTTTAAATATTTTGTCGATACTGCAAGCAATCTATTTGAAACATCAAGTATCTTTGTCGATACTGCAATCTACACTCACAGTCTATTGCACAAAACCAACATTAGTGTAACGGTGACTTTAAATTCATGCCATCCCTTACATATTGTATCAAAAAGAAAGCGACAGCATCAATTTAAAGTCTCCGTTAAACTAATGGTGGTTTCGTACAACTCACCGTCAGGGCCACGAAAGCTTGGCCAAGCGCTTGTCACGCGATAGCAACAGTCTTAAATGTTTCTGACGAATGTTTGTTATATATTTATGTCAAAAAAATTGAAACATCAAGTATCTTTGTCGATACTGTCATATATTTGAAACATCAAGTATCTTTGTCGATACTGCAATCTATTTGAAACATCAAGTATCTTTGTCGATACTGCAATCTATTTGAAACATCAAGTATCTTTGTCGATACTGCAATCTATTTGAAACATCAAGTATCTTTGTCGATACTGCAATCTATTTGAAACATCAAGTATCTTTGTCGATAATGCAATCTATTTGAAACATCAAGTATCTTCGTTGATACTGCAGTCTATTTAAAACATCAAGTACCTTTGTCGATACTGCAATCTATTTGAAACATCAACTATCTTTGTCGATACTGCAAACTGTTTGAAACATCAAGTACCTTTGTCGATACTGCAATCTATTTGAAACATCAAGTATCTTTGTCGATACTGCAATCTATTTGAAACATCAAGTATCTTTGTCGATACTGCAAACTGTTTGAAACATCAAGTGCCTTTGTCGATACTGCAATCTATTTGAAACATCAAGTATCTTTGTCGATACTGCAAACTGTTTGAAACATCAAGTATCTTTGTCGATACTGCAATCTATTTGAAACATCAAGTATCTTTGGCGATACTGCAATCTATTTGAAACATCAAGTATCTTTGGCGATACTGCAATCTATTTGAAACATCAAGTATCTTTGTCTATACTGCAATCTATTTGAAACATCAAGTATCTTTGGCGATACTGCAATCTATTTGTAACATCAAGTATCTTCGTCGATACCGCAATCTATTTGAAACATCAAGTATCTTTGGCGATACTGCAATCTATTTGAAACATCAAGTATCTTTGGCGATACTGCAATCTATTTGAAACATCAAGTATCTTCGTCGATACCGCAATCTATTTGAAACATCAAGTATCTTTGTCGATACTGCAATCTATTTGAAACATCAAGTATCTTTGTCGATACTGCAATCTATTTGAAACATCAAGTATCTTTGTCGATACTGCAAACTGTTTGAAACATCAAGTACCTTTGTCGATACTGCAATCTATTTGAAACATCAAGTACCTTTGTCGATACTGCAATCTATTTGAAACATCAAGTATCTTTGTCGATACTGCAAACTGTTTGAAACATCAAGTATCTTTGTCGATAATGCAATCTATTTGAAACATCAAGTATCTTTGGCGATACTGCAATCTATTTGAAACATCAAGTATCTTTGGCGATACTGCAATCTATTTGAAACATCAAGTATCTTTGTCGATACTGCAATCTATTTGAAACATCAAGTATCTTTGGCGATACTGCAATCTATTTGAAACATCAAGTATCTTTGTCGATACTGCAATCTATTTGAAACATCAAGTATCTTTGGCGATACTGCAATCTATTTGAAACATCAAGTATCTTTGTCGATACTGCAATCTATTTGAAACATCAAGTATCTTTGGCGATACTGCAATCTATTTGAAACATCAAGTATCTTTGTCGATACTGCAATCTATTTGAAACATCAAGTATCTTTGGCGATACTGCAATCTATTTGAAACATCAAGTATCTTTGGCGATACTGCAATCTATTTGAAACATCAACTATCTTTGTCGATACTGCAATCTATTTGAAACATCAAGTATCTTTGGCGATACTGCAATCTATTTGAAACATCAAGTATCTTTGTCGATACTGCAATCTATTTGAAACATCAAGTATCTTTGGCGATACTGCAATCTATTTGAAACATCAAGTATATTCGTCGATACCGCAATCTATTTGAAACATCAAGTAAGTATCTTTGCGACTGACTTCATAATCTGTCTAACCTTTTCTCAACTGCGTTGTGGTCGGCTTCCAATCTAACCAGATGTAAGTAACTGAATACCAAAAATTTACATGAGCTTATGTAAAATTTTGCACTTGTAACGGCTGTCAAAGGACTACAAATGACAGCCGGAACCAACGGCTAAACATGCTTGCCGAGACACAGAGGAAACTCGGTATTTAAGGAGTGATCACGGATCAATTTAGGCAAGCGTGACTTATCCTCAAGATTGACTTGAGCGGCTGTCATTAGTTAGCGACGAGCTTACACCATTTATCAGCGATAACGATGATGGAATAGTCAAAAGCCCGGCCAAAAGTGAGTTGGAATCGCAAACGAAGAGTTCCGTTCCACTGTTCGCGTTTATAACCGATGATTTTTTTATAACTTAAAAAAAATATGGGTATATTAGGTGAACGGAGTTGAAGCTTATGGCATACCTAGATTTTTTTTTCTTTTTTCCACAGCTTAGAAAACAATTGATCCATCGTCAAAAACGCTACAAATTTCAAGTAAGCTTTCATATTAGAACAAAGAAAGAGTAATTTCGAAAAAAAAAAAAAAAAATCGAATTTCGATTTTTTTTGGTTTTCTATTTTCGAAAAAGAAAAAAAAACCTATGTATTGCCTTTATTAAAATCGAACGATAAACACCGTAAAAACAGACTGAGAGATATATTGAGACCCCCTTTTTTTTTTGTTTTTTTTTTTTTCGGATGGGAAATCATCAAATAACCCCTCCCGCTCTGGGCGGAGCAGGAGGGAGTGTCAGACTTTTACTGACTAAAACCCATCCATGTTCCTTCATCGCCCTTTGTGTTCCGGGGCCACGGTATCTCTTTCGAATAGTCCCGCAACCCCGGATATTGAGACCCCCTTACATTTATAATTGTTAAATCGGTCATACTAATACACACTTTGGAAAATTATGGTTTCGGCACTAGAAAATCATGAAATTGAAAAAAAAAAATCCCATACATTTTCTAGGAAATGAGACTCGAACTAATAATGCAGATCTAAATTACTCAAAAAGTAACGAAAGATTAGTCTCTTAAGACCGTTTTCCAGTAGCTACAATAAAAAGCAGTGATTGTCTAGTCCAGTGTTTTTCAACCTGTGAGCAGTGTTGCCTTTATAACGGGAGAGCGAGTTGACGACAACAAAATAAATAAAAATTGGAAGGTGCAATCTCGCGACTGGTCGCGAGATTGCACCTTCCAATTTTTTTTCACAGTCGCCAGATGACGAATGACTCTCTAAGTTCCACCCTTTGGAGCTAGAACTTCCTTGGAAGCTCCTCCACAAATACCTCTTTCGCTAAAAATGATCGATTTAAAGTCACATAATAAAAGCTCCCGAATGCAAAGATCGTCTCCGAAAATTGAAACACCAATTTTTCATGACCCCCGGTAGAAGACATTTAACATCGTTTGACGTGTCTCGATATAAATTGAGCGTTTTAAATTGAGCCCTCGTATAGAACGTTTGGTTAAGTGAGAAGGGTCTAGTCCATTTGGGAGTAAGTTTGGATATTCTTCATTGTGTCAGGCAGGACGTTTTTTTACTCAACTCAACAGGTAACTGTCAGATGATATTATTTTCTGGAAGTTAACTAAGTTATATTTGAGCAGTAGCTTTTTCCCGCAGCGTTGCTCGCTTTAATTTAGAATTTGAGTATAAATTCGGATTTGTACCCTGCTTGTATATAATACTAGCTGTGCCCGCGACTTCGTAGCCTATTTGTGTTTTGTCCTGTGCGGGCTAATAAATGCTTTTTTAGGGTTCCGTACCCAAAGGGTAAAAACGGAACCCTATTACTAAGACTTCGCTGTCTGTCCGTCTGTCCGTCTGTCCGTCTGTCCGTCTGTCCGTCTGTCCGTCTGTCCGTCTGTCCGTCTGTCCGTCTGTCTGTCACCAGGCTGTATCTCATGAACCTTAATTCATGACCTTAATTCACCTGAATTCACAGATGATGTATTTCTGTTGCCGCTATAACAACAAATACTAAAAACAGAATAAAATTAATATTTAAGGGGGGCTCCCATACAACATACGTGTTTTTTTTGCCGTTTTGTCTAATGTATAGATAATGGTACGGAACCCTTCGTGCGCGAGTCCGACTCGCACTTGGCCGGTTTCTTTCTTTCTTTTCTTAAAGCCTTCCTTGATTTATAAAAAACATTTTTGCTGAATTTCAATTCAATCACAATACAGAGGACACAATACAGTCTACAGTACAATAAAATACAGTGGATTGCGCATTCACTTGACATCTGTGAATGTATAAAATTATAAAATATATATTCTGTTCTTATTTAAACATTTTCAGGAACTTCTTTTTTTTATTACTATATGGATATAAAATTCTATCCAGTAGTTTTGGCGTGAAGCCGTACCATACACACAGACAAACAGACAAAAATTCTAAAATGTCACTTTTTGTCATCAGTTACGTTTTTCTAACAAAAGCCACTTATTTTTTTCTCGAAAATTACTGTTTTAGTATATGTATAGATCGTGATTCGAAAGACACGTGGCGCCATCTTTTATCATAAGATCGTTAATGTTGTTTTTCTCGGGAACAGTACATTTTTTTGTGATGAAAGGTACCTTTTTAGGGTTCCGTACCCAAAGGGTAAAAACGGAACCCTATTACTAAGACTTCGCTGTCTGTCCGTCTGTCTGTCCGTCTGTCCATCTGTCCGTCTGAATGAACCGTGACAGCTAGACAGTTGAAATTTTCACAGATGATGTATTTCTGTTGCCGCTATAACAACAAATACTAAAAACAGAATAAAATTAATATTTAAGGGGGGCTCCCATACAACAAACGTGATTTTTTTGCCCTTTTTTTGATAATAATGGTACGGAACCCTTCGTGCGCGAGTCCGATTTTTTTTTCGGATGGGAAATCATGAAATGACTCCTCCCGCTCTGGGCGGAGCAGGAGGGAGTGTCAGACTTTTACTGACTAAAACCCATTCATGTTCCTTCATCGCTCTTTGTGTTCCGGGGCCACGGTATCTCTTTCGAACAGTCCCGCAGCCCCGGCAGGTGATGAAAGGTACCTTTTTTTTTTTCGGATGGGAAATCATCCATCATCATCATCATTATTCATCATCCTTGTGTCCGTTTCTGTACATCTGACAACGTAAATGCAAAATTTCAGGATGGTTGGTTCAATGGTTTAGGCGTGAAAATGTAAGAAACAAACAAATTTTCTTTCTGATCGCATTTATGATAAAATATTAGTTAGTTATGCTCGTAGCTAAATAATAACAGCCGCTCGGGTTGATCTTCAGGTTTACCCGCGCTTGACTAGGTTGGTCCGTGGATGGGTGACCACCCATTGCATACAGAGTTTCCGTCGTGCCTCGGAAAGCACGTTAAGCTGTTGATCCCGGCTGTCATTTGTAGATCTTTGACAGTCGTTACAGGTAGTCAGTGACCCGAAAGTCTGACAACCAGTCTTACCAAGAGGTATCGTATCACCCAGTACTAACTGGGTTGTGTAGGTCAGATAGGCAGTCGCTCCATGTACAGTACTGGTATTCAGCTGCATCCGGTGAGATTAGAAGCCGACCCCAAAAAAGGCTAGGCAAATAATGATGATTTAAGTATCTTTTGATCAGGCGATCTAGGTTTAAGACACCTCACTGGTCCTGTGGTGGCAGGCGTGACTGCTGAGCATGAGGTCCCGGGTTCGATTCCCAGTTAGAGTAAAGTGTTATCAGACTCATGTCAGCCTTTTCCCAAACTATGTTGGGGTTGGCTTCAAGTCTCACCGGATGCAGCTGCCACCAGTATTTTACATGGAGCGACTGCCCATAACAGGGTAATACGATTCCCCTTGGTAAGACTGGTTGTCAGACTTTTCAGGCCACTGACTACTTGAAACGACTATCAAATATCTACAAATGACAGCCAAGACCATCGGCTTAACGTGTTTTCCGAGACATAGAGGAAACTCGGTATGTAATGATGGCAACCCGTCCATGGATCAACCTCGGCAAGCGCGGCTTAACCTTGACGATCGACGAGTGTCGCTGTTATTATTTAACCACGAGCTCATCTACTGTCTGTTCTGTCTGTCTTCTGTCTGTCTTCAAGCAACAATTTCCTTTTCAATTCAAGTTCGTAGTATTTCCATGCATTTAGAAACGGGCATGAAATGTTGACCAGCGGTCAGCCAAAGGTGAAAGTTCAAAGAAAGTTTATTGAACTTTGTATAACAGCAGGCTTAGTCAAGTTGATAATCTACAATCGTTAACGCTAGTAGAAAACGATTCAAATGTATGGGAATGACATCATCTCAACGTTAAATCACGTGATCAACACAAACGAATAAAAAATTCGTAGACAAGTTTACATCATTCAAAATGATAGAATAAAATGTTATTGTTTCTACAATGTTGATCTCTAAACTCTTTGGTAGGAACGCTCACCATAGACTAAAGTTTAGGTTTTTAGGGTTCCGTACCCAAAGGGTAAAAACGGAACCTTATTACTAAGACTTCGCTGTCTGTCCGTCTGTCCGTCTATCCGTCTGTCCGTCTGTCTGTCTGTCTGTCACCAGGCTGTATCTCATGAACCGTGACAGCTAGACAGTTGAAATTTTCACAGATGATGTATTTCTGTTGCCGCTATAACAACAAATACTAAATATAGTCAATGGTACGGAACCCTTCGTGTGCGAGTCCGACTCGCACGTGGCCGGTTTTTTCTACAGACATTAGAGAACGAGCGATCGACTTAGTCGTGTCAACATGGCTACCAACTTAGCGCTTTCTACAATCGCTTACGCCGAGGCGTTTACGATTGTAGAAAGAGAATCGATACGAAACGTTTGTAAATTGGCCAGGCCTGCAGAACCCTTTGTGGTACACTCAGCAACACATCAACTTATACATTCCAAGTATAACATGGCCAAGTTTTGTAAACGAGGCTGGTTTTCAATAACCAGCCAAAATTTAAAATTACGATCTAGATATCAAACCAAAATTGCATTTTAAATATTATTGTCGAAAAAATTAAAATAAAATAATAGCATTCATTTGAAAATGTCCTGAAAATTTCCTAAATCATATACCTAGTGGGAATCAAAGCAATTGTGTGCGTGCATGCACCGCCATATTTATGTGTGTGCTAACTGCTACCTATCTAGGTTGTTGAACTGAATGGGGTACATGACACATCAATCAATTGAGATACTTTTTAAGAGCTGTCAAAACGCGGTTCTCTCATAGATTTTGTATGGCAATAGCAAACTGCGACGTCACTGTTTAATCAACTCAATGACTTAACTATTAATTGATTTCAAAGTAACTAAAAATCAAATTAGGCAATTAATTGAAAATAAATCGGGTTTTCAGGCCCAAAATGAAGTTTTTTTTATAGGTCTTGGAGTTATCGTCTTATGGTGTCATTTACCTTATTGTGCTGTTACAATACCCACAAGTTCGTTTTTTAGTGGTAGACAGGAATTAATTTTATTTAAAAAAATGTTTTTTTTTTTTTATTATATCGAAAATATTATCGATTCTAAACCAACTCCGAAAAGGGAAATGCCCATTCTTGGCCACGTTTTGCCCACCAATGTGTAAAGTACAATAATTATACCCATTTTTAGGGTTCCGTAGTCAACTAGGAACCCTTATAGCCTCTCCGCAGCCAAGCGCGCGGATTTGCCAATACCGTAACCGCTCACATGCAAAAATTTTTGCAAGTTTTCAAAACATTTTCTGCCCGATCCGATAAAAACACCTGTAGCTCAAAAACTACAAGTCCTAGAGCAATTTCAAAAATACTGTTGTCAAGCTGATTAGATAAGGAATCTACTTATCTAGAAATCAAAATGAAATACTTTAATTATATACTCCAAGTCATAATGTATAGCAAAAAATAGTTACAAAAACTGATATTTCGCTAGAAATATCAGTTTTCTCTTAGTTTTTTATCCATTTTAACATTAAAGAAATAAACTAGACTATATTTCCTTTCCAACAAGACCACAATCTCATTTATAGCTCAATAGCATCATATCTAAATATACTTATGAAACTAGATACTCACTGTTTGTTTACATCTGGGAACTAATTTTTGGCAGCCGGTGTTGGATGAAAAAACACACAAACCCACATGTTTTTTGGTGTAGATAGTTGAACAATCTAATCACCTCACTAATTAAGCACTGTTTTTCCCATTTCACACACGTTTTAGTCACTAAATCACGTATTTCTTCACACAACACAATCACTATAGGTACATATAATAACTACTTTTTCACGGGCGAAATATTGCAACTTCGAGATTCCAAAACGAATTTACGTTGACAAAATAATGAAGCACGGTTCACAAGGATAATTTTGATATATAATAGTATCAGCTACCATTAAAAATACCAGAGTACTCACGACATTTGCTGCGCAGGTAAATTTTAGTGTTCACCGCCAGTCGTCTAATGTCAAATGGAAGTTTCTTTTTTTTTTCGGCAAGTTGTCAGTGGAATAGTGTTGCAATGTTCGATTTTATTATTGAGGAATTTAGTAACGAATTGAACACAGAGGTATAAGCTCTAGAGGAGACAGTTTTAGACGGTTTTTAATGCAGTTTTTTGGGAGGCGGGTGCGCGTAGTACAAGTGTGACAGATAGCTATCAATTGTAGGACAGCGATATACAATGTGTGACAGATAGCTGCGGAGAGGTCGTCCTCGCTTAATCTCTGTGACCGTTAGCACTAGAAAGCCGAAATTTGGTACCAATATGTATATCAATCACGCCGACAAAGTGGTAAAATAAAAATTGGAAAAAAATGTTTTATTAGGGTAGCCCCCCTATATGTAAAGTGGGAAGTGATTTTTTTTTTATTTCGTCCCTAACGTGTGATATATTGTTGGAAAGGTATTTAAAAATGAATAGGGGTTTCCTAAAATCATTTTTTGATAATGTCAATTATTTCGGAAATAATCCCCCCTCTAACTTTTGAACCACAAGTTTAGAAAATATGAAAAAAATCTGAAAAGTAGAACTTTATAAGGACTTTCTAGGAAAATCATTTTGAACTTGATGGAAAAAACAGTTTTTGTACAAAAAAGACAAAAAGTTGTACAAAATAATTTCTGGACTAAGTTTGTAGTATATTCGTATATGCATTTTTTTTAACTTCGTTTATCCTGAATCTTATTTCAAACAAAAAAGAATTATATACCCACCTTTAAACTCATAAGTGGGAACACTTATTGTGACGGACAGGAAACTACGGAACCCTATACTGAGCGTGGCCCAACACGCTCTTGGCCGGTTTTTAACTAAAATATTGCTATTACTTATTTGCAATGAAACCTCCGGAATTAAAAGCCGAATTAATCAAGAAACTCAATCGTTTATTGCCCCATCTAACACTTCCGGTCGTTGTAAATCCTAAAGAAAACAAATAAAAAAAAAGTCCAGCCGAGTTCTATGTACAAAATAGTGTTTGTTTCTTCATCTGTGATGTCAACCCTACCATCTATAGTTGGTTTCTTTCATGGGCGTCATTTCCCTTTTGCCGGTTATTGAAAACTGGGTCTGTAGATTTCCCGTATATTGAGAGATCTGCATAGACTTTTGCTTAGCTTGATTGGTAGCCGTTACGCCGTGTGGTATCCGGTAGAGTAGAATAGACTCAACCCATTACACTCACGGGTGTCGTATAAGGCGACTAATGTCTGAGGCAGAACACCTTGCGCCTCCGTAGACCAGAGAATGGGCAGCAGCGTTTTCTGTTAGTCTTTCATCAGTGCGATCTCCTATCCGCCTGCCAAGCGTGGAGATTACGGCAAATTCCTCCCATCATGGGAGAGGCTTATGTCCAGCAGTGGACGTTATGGGCTGTTGTAGTGATTGGTCACTGTATTACAAACGTTCTAAAAAGGGTATAAATAGACTCTTAACGAATCCGAAAGGCACTTATTCTCCTCATCATTGCGATCATGTTTTTGTTCTACACCATACCTGGGAACCTTCTAGTTACGGAGATATTGGGGGTCAAAGTTACAACTTTTTCACAAGTTTTTTTTTAAACACTATTGTTATGGTTATAACTTTACTTTAAATACTTCCATGACATAAGCACAATGTTTTAAGTGCGTTACATTGAGTTTTACCGTCTTTGCGTGTCGATAACTCAAATAATACCCGACCAGTATGTCGCCACCTGCACAGCTCTGTCATTGGCTTCGTTTAAATCCTGGAAGGTGCAGGTGGCTGTGCAGGATGGGCAAGGAGTTGGGGCATATCCTGCAGAGGGGCTCCACACTGACATTGTATTTGGGACAGGTCGATGATACCCCATTTGGCCAGATTATTTTTACAGCGGCCAACCTGGGCCAGCAAACGGTTAAGAGATTTCTAGATTGGCCACTGCAAGTTTTACCGTAAAATGCGATATTTCACCCCAAGAAAAGTCGTTTCCCTGCAATAATTTTTGCGTAAAGTTACTTAGTTTGATGTACAGAATGCTTAGTTGACGGCTTCGTAAAGGGTCCATTTCCCTTTACATCCTTAAGCGGCTTTCAGACTACGCTATAATATAATAGCATATAGTATATAGTTCATATCACAACAATATCGCGCACCATACATTGTAATGGACACGTTCACACTGTACTGTACTATATATTATTGGCTTACTATACGCTATAAAATTGTGCGATGCGCTGAATTCATGCTGTGCTATATCACGCGCTCATTAACATCATTATCCTCATAGATCTTCATTATCTAAATCTTCAAAAAGTTTGAAATCACCACGTTCTCCTCGAAACTTTATATGATTTGATATCCAGGGTCTGGCATGTTTCTTCTTTCGTAGCATTAATGACAAGATAGAGTCAAATTCGGCATTGTCATCATCACTCGATGAGCTTTCAAGATCCAGTATTAAATCCATTGTGTCGATCATGATGTGTGCTGTGCAACTGTGCACACTCTTTAAAGATCGCGGTCAACTGAGCTTGCTATATACTATAAATGCTTGCGATAATATCGCATAATGTGAACGCCAAGCTATATAGTATAGCATTAGGTCCTTCTTTGCTATACTATATAGCACAATAGTATAGCGTAGTCTGAAAGCCGCTTTATACAACAAACAACAAAAAGCTAAACTTACAACGTAAAAATAACATAATAACAACTTAGGTACAACAGTAAATGCGGAAACCTGACTTAAATGCCACCATATTATTACAATTAACTTAGAAATATGAACGTTAAGGAAAAACAGGTAGGTTTAACTTATTACATACGGAACCCAAATATAATGTGTTGTGAACACGCAATTAACCAATTTACTCTTTATCAAATAACCAATGAAAACAAGTTAAAACTAACTATTTTATTTTGTATCATAATGGTCCTTGTAACGTTACTTTTATAATCACAACTTGATCTCTATTGTCTTGGCATTAAGGTTTGGAGAGTTAGATATAAATGAGAGATGCCATTGTCCATCAGTGGGATAGAACCGGCTTTTTAAATATTAATATTATAGTTTAAAAAAACACGTGACGGCATTTTATTTCTCGTATTCTTCTCAGTCGTGAGCCGATAGCCGTGTGGTATCCGGCAGAGTAGAATAGAACCAACCCATTACACTCACGGGTGTCGTATAAAGCGACTAATGTCTGAGGCAGAACACCTTGCGCCTCCGTAGACCAGAGAATGGGCAGCAGCGTTTTCTGTTAGTTTTTCATCACTGCGATCTCCAATCCGCCTGCCAAGCGTGGAGATTACGGCAAATCCTCCCATCATGGGGGAGGCTTAGGCGTCCAGCAGTGGACGTTATGGTCTGTTGTAGTAGTAGTAGTATTCTTCTCAGCAAACCCTTTCATTATTACCCATAAATGCATATAAAATAACTATAGTTGGTGCCAGTTAAGATGAGAATAGCGGTCATTGACCCACCTACATTTATCAGACTTCTTAACTTTGAAAACCAAATATAAACCTGTTCAAGTCTGGAATCGTCATCTATCGTGATCTTCAAAACATAATCTTCACAACATACATGGTTTATTTGTTTTGGTTCGTACGAAGAGATATTAGGGAAAGGGCAATGACCGCTATTCTCATCTTAACTGGCACCAACTACATATAGTCCGTCATCTTTGGGAGTCCGTCATATCGGAATTAGAATTACCTCACATAGCATAATGCATTATCATCTAAACCAAACATGTATGTAGATTTTGAGCTCAATCGGAAACCAGGAAGTGGGAAAATTTAACTTCTAACATTTTTTTAGAGTTCCGTACCTCAAAAGGTAAAAAAGGAACCTTTATAAGATCACTCTCTTGTCCGTCTGTCCAATTGTCTATCTGCCCGTGTGTCACCACCGGTTTTCTCAGGAACGGGCGGACCTAGCAAGTTGAAATTTATACCAGGTACTGAGATTTATAATAAATAATAATAAAAAAAATAAAAAAACATTTATTTCAGGTCATTGACCCATATTAGAAACAACACATAAACAACATTTTTGTAAATTTTAGTCTGCTGATTGAATGATAAGCAATAAAAATAAAAAATAAATAAGGTGAATTCAATGACAAAAAAAAATAATTAAAACATTAGAAACAAATAAATGTCAGATCAAATCAATTAATGTCAATGGCACAAAACATATAGTTATATAGTCCTTAGGCATATCTAAAATCAAGGTCCTGAGTCATCACTATAAAAAGATATGGGCAAATTTAGATTTTCGCGAAAACTTGTAAGTGCCAAAATTTCCCAAAATTTTCAACATTTATATTTTTCGGAATTTCTCCTTTACTTGTGCTGTGAAACCTTGATTTTAACCAAAATGGACAATCCTATAGGTCAACCGGAAGTACCTTAAAGGTTTTGAGTCGAGAACCTTTAATGTAGTTTTCGTTGACCTAAAAATCATGAAATATGGCGAGAAGCAATGTCTTACAGCACATGTAAAGGAAAAAAAAAGATTAAAAACAAAATTCAGACGAATTGATAACCTCCTCCTTTTGGAAGTCGGTTAAAAATCTGAAAACCGTAAATATCTATTTGAATTTTTTTTAAATAGCAATTTTACTAATACAAACTTTATTATTTGCGGTTGGTGCAATAGCTGTTTCTGGGGATCGAACAGCAAAGTTAAGTTCGTCATTTAAAAAGTTTGTACGGAACCCTCGGTGCGCAAGTCCAACTCGCTCTTGGCCGGTTTTTTAGGGTTCCGTACCCAAAGGGTAAAAACGGAACCCTATTACTAAGACTTCGCTGTCTGTCCGTCTGTCCGTCTGTCCGTCTGTCTGTCACCAGGCTGTATCTCATAAACCGTGACAGCCAGACAGTTGAAATTTTCACAGATGATGTATTTCTGTTGCCGCTATTACAACAAATACTAAAAACAGAATAAAATTAATATTTAAGGGGGGCTCCCAAACAATAAACGTGATTTTTTTGCCGTTTTGTGTAATGTATAGATAATGGGTACGGAACCCTTCGTGCGCGAGTCCGACTCGCACTTGGCCGGTTTTTTTTTCTATACCTAGTTAGTTACAGGTGAAGCTAATATTAGCTTGTCAAATTATAAGGTTGTCGACAGAGTTAAAATATCTGTGGAAAAACTATACATTAGAATTGTCGACCCGAATGGCGCAGCGGTAGTGAGGCTGCCTTACGTTCTTAGGGTCCCGGGTTCGAATCCCGGTCGGAGCAAATGTTTGTGTGATGAGCATGGACATTTGTTTCCGAGTCATGGATGTTTATATGTATAATAAGTATGTATTTACAAACAAAAAGTATCTATGTAGTATATCAACTATCTGGTGTCCACGACACAAGCCTCGTTGCTTAGTGTGGCACTAGATTGTGCTGTGTGTAATGTCCAGCAATATTATATTATATTATTATTAAAGAATACACGTATCGAGATCCCTCCGTGCCACGAAAAGCTCGTTAAGCTATTGGTCCCGAATATCAATAGGGAATCTGCATAAATTTTCTTTTTTTATTTCGATACGGAATGTTAAAGTACTGTAAAAATAATGACAAATAGCGGAAACAAGACTTAAATCGGTCAAACAACACAAAAGTTATAACCATTTAAACTTTTGTTTCTATCTCTTTCTAGATAAACGGAATTTAGTATGGATTTAGCGAACATTGATGCAGCGAATGACGTCATTCGCTGTATCGGATCTCTCTGTCTAATCAGCAGTTTCAAATGCTTATAACTTAGTATTTTTTGTAGATATTAAAAAAATAATTTCACTTTGCTTTTCTGATGTTAATACGCTTTGAATAGAGTGATAAAAAAAAATCATGCATATACCCATTGTAAAACTTTGACAGTCGTTACTGCTGATATTCAGAGTGGCCCGTCTAGCAACCAGACTTTCCAAGATGTATCGTAATTACCCAGTACTAACTGGGTCGTGGAAGTCAGATTGACAGTCGCTCCATGTAACATATTATTATTCAGCTGCATCTGGTTAGACTGGAAGCCGACCCCAACATAGTTGGGAAAAGGCTAGGCAGCAAATTCTCTTTGAATACGGTTTTATTCAGTTTCGCAACCGTCTCGTGATCGATTTTTCAGTCAATTCTCGTAAGCTGATTAAGTTGGAATGGACACCTGAGGGAACAAATAAAATTATTT
The DNA here is from genome assembly GCA_905147715.2 of Xestia xanthographa. Lineage (NCBI taxonomy): Eukaryota > Metazoa > Arthropoda > Insecta > Lepidoptera > Noctuidae > Xestia > Xestia xanthographa. Next base: position 4,624,283 of record LR990654.1, on the reverse strand, counting down.
TCTGAGAGCAATAATGATGATGGAACAGTCAGAAATACAGGCTGTAAACAACCTCATCACGAAGCCGTCAACCAAGCATTCTGTACATCGAACTAAGTAACTTTATGCAAAAATTATTGCTGGGAAACGATTTTTTTTGGGTACCATCATGTTTTGTGGTAGAACTCAATGTAACGCACTCAAAAAATTGTGCTGATGGATGGATTGAATAGTACGGGGGTCGTTGAGGTGTTTAAAGTAAAAATCTTAGTAGTAAAAAGTTGGAACTTTGACCCCCAATATCTCCGTAACCAGAAAGTTCCCAGGTATGGTGTAGAACAAAAAAATGATGGCAATGATGGGGAGAACAAGTGCCTTTCGGCTTCGTTAAGAGGTGTTTTACACCCTTTATAGGTAACTATAACTTATGCCCGCGGCTTTACCAACGTCTAACATTAATGTTAACACATAGGACGATTTTACAGGTTAGAATCTATCCGTATGCCGGCCGATAGGGATAATGACTAACTTATAAAAATATGATTCCGTTTAGTCCGTCAGTTAAAATAATTATCGAAAAATATTGGATACGTGTTTTTTGTTTTATCAAATTAATAAAAATTTACGAAGATAAAACGTGTTAAAGATCATGAGTGGGGGCTTGTGACGTCACATTTGAGTAAAAAATGTACTCAAACGTGACGTGACACGAATTTTCGACGCACTGTATCTTCTTCATTTTTAGGGTTCCATACCCGAAGGGTAAAAACGGAACCCTATTACTAAGACTTCGCTGTCTGTCCGTCTGTCTGTCACCAGGCTGTATCTCATGAACCGTGACAGCTAGACAGTTGAAATTTTCACAGATGATGTATTTCTGTTGCCGCTATAACAAAAAAATACTAAAAACAGAATAAAATTAATATTTAAGGGGGGCTCCCATACAACAAACGTGATTTTTTTGCCGTTTTGTCTAAGGTATAGATAATGGTACGCAACCCTTCGTGCGCGAGTCCGACTCGCACTTGGCCGGTTTTTTTGTTTACGTGAAAAAATAAAAAATATGTGTCCAATATTTTTTGGAAATCTATCTGACGGATTTTTTTTTTTATTTTTTTTCATATACCCTATTGTATACAAACCTGTTTGGTAGTTTTTGCGTCAAATTGTAGTAATAAACTATTGAACTGAACGAGACCCCTCCGTGTCTCGGAAAGCACGATCGCGCCCCCAATATAGTTAAGAAAAGGCTAGAAGGGTGACTTTTAAAGTTAAGCGTCCCTGTTCAAGGTTTGTAAAATGATGGGTGACCTAATTTCGTCATTGATCGTTGAAATGAGACGTATCCGACAATAAGCGGGCGCCATTTGTGAAATAGAACTGTTTGTTATTTAGCCACGATACGTTTTCACGCAAGCCATAATATTATGTAAGGCGTGTTGGGTAATGTAACGCTATGCTATTATATTGCTATTTTTTGTGGTCTAGGGATATGGAAAAATTCTATAGGATACAATGATATTCTAACAAACAGATATGTTATACACCTACAAAACCACAGAAAAAGTGTGCCGCGGGAGAGAGCCAGCTCACATACACGCAGTCACGCAGAATAAAGGAAAAACAGGCCAATTGGCTCGTTTACGAGTCTTCACGATTGCGCGCTCATAACATATTTGTTTAATAGAATATCATTGATAGGATATAACAACAAAAAATGGAAAAGTAAAAAAAATGCAAAGAAATAAAACCGATTGACCGATGATACCGACCACAAATGTGAAAAAAAATTCTTGCTTCAGAAGTCGGTGAAAAAAAAACGAAATTAAACAAACAAAAGTCAACGACTTCTGAAGCTAGACAAATTTTTTACGTTTTGGTGTTTTTAAAATCGGTATTATTATTTGCCATTTGAAAAACTCGTAAAATAAATATATGAGTGTCAAAAAAAATGCCAACGTGTACCCGGCATTCGCTTTTGTTATAAAATCTATTGAAAACGTAAATTGTTGTTATCATAATTGTAACATAGTTTGTTGTAATCAGTATCATAATTGTAATTGTTGTGTTTGTGTTTGCATTACCAATCACTTTTATAAATTCACAATAATATTACAGCATTCACACTGGAACACAAGCTCATTACATTGAAATCACGCGATGTAGTTATGTCACATAAAAAATATACGGATTTCTATTAGAAAGGACTGTTGTTACAATGTGCTGTGCTGTTAGCTGATTATCGCGCAAGCTCAATATGGGGTAAACAGGACTTCAAAGTAATCATTATCAAATTAAAGCAGCTACAACAGAAAAATCATCTATCTACATACTATTTCATAGAATAGTCATTATGTACTATTTCTACATTATTAATCTACATTTTTTTTAAAATCTTATCCGTGTCTGACCGTGGCATCACTTTAGGCTCTATCAGAATACCAGCGCTGTGACGTTTTTTTTTTAATGTTACAGCACCATGCTGAGATTAAATAAAGGATGTATAATGTTACAGCACCATGCTGAGATTAAATACAAGATATATAATGTTCCAGCACCATGCTGAGATTAAATATAGGATAAACAATGTTACAGCACCATGCTGAGATTAAATACAGGATATATAACGTTACAGCACCCTGCTGAGATTAAATATAGGAAATATAATGTTACAGCACCATGCTGAGATTAAATATAGGAAATATAATGTTACAGCACCATGCTGAGATTAAATACAAGATATATAATGTTCCAGCACCATGCTGAGATTAAATATATATATTCATGTTACAGCACCATGCTGAGATTAAATACAGGATATGTAATGTTACAGCACCATACTGAGATTAAATATAGGAAATATAATGTTACAGCACCATGCTGAGATTAAATACAAGATATTTAATGTTCCAGCACAATGCTGAGATTAAATATATATATTAATGTTACAGCACCGTGCTGAGATTAAATACAGGATATATAATGTTACAGCACCATGCTGAGATTAAATACAAGATATATAATGTTACAGCACCATGCTGAGATTAAATACCAGATTTATAATGTTACAGCACCATGCTGAGATTAAATACAGGATACAAGATATAATTAGATAGAGGACTAATTTCGTTTTTTACTCTCTATGTTTAGTTTTTATTAGATATTGTTTGAATTGTCCTGTGCGGGCTAATAAATGATTTTTCTTTCTTTCATACATTATGATTAAATGAACTTTGAGGGTTGGTTGAAGAATTTTTAGAATTGAATCATTAGTTGCGGGGATTACCCCTAAATACAAACTTACAAACAAATTTTACTTCTTTAAATCACTATCACTATCATAGTGATGTAAAACAAAGTCGCCCGCCGCGTCTTTCCCTATGTATGCTTAGATCTTTAAAACTACGCAACGGATTTTGATGCGGATTTTTTTAATAGATAGAGTGAATCAGGAGGAAGGTTTAACCCGTATGCTCCCGGCCGTGCCTCCAGAGGCACGGTGCATTGTTATTTTAATTGTGTCTGTAATTGCGGGTATTGAAGTGTTAAGTATACAGCGTGTAAAAGACCTCATCACGAAGCCGTCAACCAAGCATTCCGTACATGAAGTTATGTAACTTTACGCAAAAATAATTGCTGGGAAACGACTTTTTTTTTTGGGGTGAAAAATCATGTTTTGTGGTAGAACTCAATGTAACGCACTCAAAACATTGTGCTGATGGATGGATTGAATAATACGGGGGTCGTGGAGGTGTTTAAAGTAAAAATCTTACATTAAAAACTAGTACTTAAAAAAAAAACTTGTCAAAAATTTGGAACTTTGACCCCCAATATCTCCGTAACTATAGAAGGTATGGTGTAGAACAAAAAAATGATCGTAATGACGGGGAGAACAAGTGCCTTTCGGCTTCGTTAAGAGGTGTGTTATACCCTTTATAATTTGCTGACGGGCGGAGCCGCGGGCATCAGCTAGTCAATAATATAGATGAGTCCCTCACGGAACCAATATACCAAGTGTGTGAGTAGTCTCATATATTCAGCGCCGAAAAATAGACCTTTCCTTGATCCCAAGTTATAACCTTTGACCTCTAAGGCCTATTTACGGTCATTTGCTTGGCCTTTTCTCAACTATGTTGGGGTCGGCTTCCAGTCTAAACAGAGGGGTCTTTTTATCAATACTAGCTTATGCCGCGGCTTCGCCCGCGTGAAGTTTGATAATAGGCGAGACGACAAAAAAATCGAATTAGTCCGTCAGACAGATTTCAAAAAAATATTGCACACCTATTTTTTCTTTTGTTACGTAAACCAAAATTGACGAAGATATGATGCTTTTAAAATTCTCAATACGTCACACTTTGGTATAATTTTTAGCTAGTTATGACGTCACGAGCCCCACTCCCGAGTTTTGATGCGTTTTATCTTTGTCAATATTCATTGATTTACAAAAACAAAAAATATGTGTACATTATTTTCCAATACTCTAACTGACGGACTAAATAGATTTGTAATTTTTTGATACTGTCGTCATGCCTATTGTCGCGAAGGATAAAAAGTATTAGGGATATATAAGTTTAGTAGTTTTTGCGTGAAAGAGTAACAAACATTCACACATCCTCACAAACTTTTGTTTTTATAATATTATTTTATACTAGCGGACGTCCCGCGGTTTCACCCGCGTAGTTCCCGTTCCCGTGGGAGTACGGGGATAAAATATAGCCTATGTTACTCAAGGTGAAAGTAGCTTTCTAATGGTGAAAGAATTTTTGAAATCGGCGTAGTAGTTTTTGAGTTTATTCATTACAAAAATACAAATCTTTCCTCTTTATAATATTAGTGTAGATATCCATAGTAGGATTATATATTCCACCAAGAAGGAGCTCGTGGCTGAACAATAACAGTCGCTCGGGTTAACCTTTCGGGTTAACGATTGGTCTGTGGATGGGTGACCACCCATTACATACCGAGTTTCCTCCGTGCCTCGGAAAGCACGTTAAGCCGTTGGTCCCGGCTGTCATTTGTAGATCTTTGACAGTCGTTACAGGTAGTCAGGGAGTGGCCAGAAAGTCTGACAACCAGTAGGTCAAAATAAAATACTGGTATTCAGCTGCATCTGGTAAGACTGGAAGCCAACCCCAACATAGTTGGGAAAAGGCTAAAAGAGTATGTTAGGATCATAGCAGTTGGCGTTATGAGTTTCTGTCTACCCCATGAAAAAAAAAATGTGAAGAGATTTCCAGAAATTATAGCTTATTTTTGTCTCGAATGATTGAAATTAAGGTGAATGCTTCAGGGTAGCCCGCGAAATTCAAATTTTCTTACGTTTTTTTCAATTTACAGGCTAGTGCTAGGTTGTATATTGATTAAAATATTATTCGCGGTTGTAAGACGTATGTAGTTACAGATTTATATTCATCAAAGTCATCAAAATAACCCTCAAAGTTCATAAAGGTGTAAAAATGACTTTATCAAGGTCAAAATCATTCCTGCAACTTTATGAACTCGCAGGGTTGTATTGATGATTGTATTGGCCTGCAAATTGCAAAAAACGTGAGAAAATTTGAATTTCGCGGACTACCCTTGATTATCAGCCTTAAAGGGTACAATTCTTTAATTTGGTAGATGATTCATCCTTGGCGACGCTTGGACCACATTTGCCCACTATCCTTTGACATTCTACTTTGTCCAACTGATAGCTTGATGCGGTACAATATATTGATTTCGAAACGACTACCAGAACACTGTCATTAACACCAAAAAATGGGATATTGGTGTCGATTCTGTTGTGCACAAACTAAACTTAATTTAGGCTATTGCTATCTTTTACTAAAAGGCATTGCGAGAAAAGGACGGCTAAAGATACGCCATGTTCATACTGAATGGCGTTCAGATATCGTTGCGAGTAATTTAAAACTACGACAGCGATAGATAATGCGGAACGTATAAGATAGAAAGAGATAGCTAGCTATCAAAGTGCAACAATTGTATCACTTTGTCCTCAACAATTTGTGCGTGCTAGTGCGATATCTACCTCTTTTTTTACTATATATGTAATATCATTGCGGCTATAGCTATTATATTGCGCTTCACCGTGTTTTTATGCGACATGTTTTTACGTGCACCCTTCATTTGTATCGAAATATTAGTTCCAATTAAATTTGACAGCTCTAAATTGCGTCCGTCTCTTTCTTGTTTTATTAGAGAGAAAAAGATAGCAATAGCCTCAATTAAGTTTAGTTTGTGCAGAACAGAATCGGCACCATTTCCCATATTTAAATTCATTTTGATGCTAAGTCGCTTTCGCCGAAATATCGGGAACTCAAAATGAATAACATGGTAAATAATCCGATTTAAGTCTTAATGATATTATAAGTGACCAACTGATCATGTCAGTTTAAAAGCTTATAATACAAATACTTTCAATTATAAAAAACAGAATAAAACCCTACCAAACTCATCATCTGCCTAGCCTTTTCCCAACTTTGTTGGTGTCGGCTTCCTGTTTTACCGGATGCAGCTGAATAACAGTATTTTACATGGAGCGACTGCTGACCTCCACAACCCAGTTCATCATCATCATCATTTCAGCCGAAAGACGTCCACGGCTGGACATAGGCCTCCCCCCAGTGTCGCCACATTGAACGGTCCCGTGCGACTCGCATCCAGCGGATTCCCGCAACCTTCACCAGGTCATCGGTCCACCTAGTGGGAGCCCTTCCAACGCAACGTCTTCCGGTTCGCGGTCGTCACTTCAGAACTTTTCGGCCCCATCAGCCATCCGTTCTGCGAGCAATGTGCCCTGCCCACTGCCACTTAAGTTTAGCAATTCTTCGGGCTACGTCGGTAACCTTGGTTCTCTTGCGCATGTCTTCATTTCTGATTCGATCACGCAAGGAAACTCCGAGCATAGCCCTCTCCATTGCTTTTTTTAACCCAGTTAGTACCGGGTAATACGATACCCCTTGGTAAGACTGATTGTCAGACTTTTTCGGCCTCTGACTACCTAACGAATGTCAAAGATCTACAAATGACAGCCGGGACCAACGGCTTAACGTGCTTTCCGAGGCACGGAGGAAACTCGGTATGTAATGGGCGGTCACCCATCCACAGACCAACCTAGGCAAGTGCGGCTTAACCTAACGATCGACCCGAGCGGCTGTTATTATTTAACCACGAGCTCTTCCCAAACTGTGTCAATAAAATCATTTTAGAAAGGAAATACAACATTTGAAATTACTTCACCATTTATCATAATTCTGTTGCCCTCAAGGGCCTATACTACCTCAAATGGCTTAGCATGATCCTCCGTTACGCCTAAAATACTGCAGCATTAATTTTGAAATAAATATATGGTAAAGTTGAGGATTAATGTTAGTTACCCCGCTGGTATTCAAAAAGTACTTCAAATTAGATCATGAAACTTTGCATACTAACTGAACTAACTATAAAGCAGGTCTTATGTTTTTTATTTTTTCCAAAAGACGAAAATTTGATTTTATAAAGAATAAAAACCACTCATTTCGCACTATTCGGCCGCAGTGACTGACGTAACAACCGCTTTGTAGTGCAAGCTGATTAGAACTTTATTCTAACAGTATTACAAACGAAGTTTGAACCACCACAAATAGAGTTGCTAATCTGAGGTAGTATAGGCTCTTAAACCCCAATTAATTTGTGGCCGGCGCAGTATGTCTTTTTCCATATTTCTCAATTACTCGTCAATTCATCAGACACCTCCTTTCTTACGATGTCATCCTTCACACATTCCAAGACTTTACAAACAGAAATAATTATTAAACCAAAAGATACGTTTTTAAAACATTATCTCTGCACTGCAAACTCATTACAGATATACATACATACACAGTATAACTATATGCCTTCAGGAACAAAGAAATTCGTACAGCGCATGCGTGGGCGGAGAGAGACAGCACTACGGTCGAACACTATAAGAGATAGCGTGTTAAACAAGGACAGAGCACGTCATAAATTCAACTGAGAATTTCGTTGGGTGTGTTAGATATTTCACATTATTATTTAATAATTAGATGTTACGCTTTTTTGGAGGGAAAATTTTAGTTTTTTTGAGATGAAAAAGAGTTTTGGAGAACTACCACCAACTTACTGTTTAAATATTGCTGGTGAAATTGCAGTTATGAATGAGACAAGCAGTGCCCGCGGTTTCGCTCAAGTGACCGCATATTCTTTTTGCATTAACAGGAGAAAATTACATGGAAACGTGAAAGTTTAAGTCACAAAGTCATAGTTATATATAGTTTATATGTAGTTCTAGTTGTAGTAATGTACATAATAATTTTACAAATTACTACAACTACTACAACAGCCCATAACGTCCACTGCTGGACATAAGCCTCTCCCATGATGGGAGGAATTTGCCGTAATCTCCACGCTTGGCAGGCGGATTGGAGATCGCAGTGATGAAATACTAACAGAAAACGCTGCTGCCCATTCTCTGGTCTACGGAGGCGCAAGGTGTTCTGCCTCAGACATTAGTCGCGTTATGCGACACCCGTGAGTGTAATGGGTTGGTTCTATTCTACTCTGCCGGATACCACACGGCTCCATATACAGGGTGGAATTTTTCAATGCCACCTGAAGGGGAAGTACTCGAAATACTGGAGATAGCAAATTTTACTGAAAGAAAACATTCCTTTATTTTTAAAAGGAAACAAATCTGCATTCACAGTATTTCGAAAATTCGCTTGCCACATTCGGGAATCGAACCGACTAAAGTTCGAAAAAATAACATCTTGTACTTTTTTTACATCAATCGATAGGGTCAATCATATGGATCAAATCTCTCTAACAAACATGATAAATTAAATGAAAGGAAAACCATTAAATCTAAAGAACAGTTATAAATTCAATTGGATAAATTCAATAAGATAAAGCACTTTTAATCATGGTTTTCCTTCCATTTAATTTATCATGTTTGTTAGAGAGATTTGATCCATATGACTGACCCTATCAATTGATTGCAGAAAGGTACAGAATGTTATTTTTTCGAAATTTAGTCGATCCATCTCGGGTTCGATGCCCGAGTGTGGCAAAAAAAATATCGAAAATCTGTGAATGCAGATTTGTTTCCTTTAAAAAATCAAGGAATGTTTCCTTTGAATAAAATGTGCTATCTCCAGTATTTAAAGTACTTTCCCTCCAGGTGGCATTGAAAAATTCTACCCTGTATAGTGAACTTAGTAATTTTACAAATTTATAATACCATATAATTATATAATATCATCAAACGCAATGTTACCAATGTCAGCGCACATACTAATCTATACTGACATCGGCATGTATCTTAGACCTTATTATTATATTATAAAAAATAAAAAAAAGTCATTGTATATTCTTAACATTCTCTACTAATATTATATTATTATCTCATTTATTCATTTATATAATACATATTTTTAATTTTTTTTAATTTTTTTTAATAAAACTACATAAAAAAAACATTTAAAATATAAAAAACAGTAGCCCACCAGCGCTGGAAACAGGATCCGAGCTGCCGGTGGTCAGGGCTCTTGAGAGAGGAACCTCCTAACAATACGTGCCGTGTCCAGAAGTACTGCTTTCTGAATCAAGCCCTTGATCCAGCTGCCAAGCGAGAGCCTCCTAAGATGTTGGTCGAGGCTCTTGGCTATTAAACCATTGGCCGACACGACTATCGGCACAATGACTGCTGTCCCCACGTTTATATTATTTATTATTAAACTGACTTAACAATGTACTGTTTTAAAATTAAGCTAAAACCTATTAGTAGATAGGTACATCTTTGCTATAAGTATTAACGACACTCGTAGTCAATTTCTGGAGAGAATCAATTTAGATTACCAGCAGCACGCAAAAAAGAAGTTTATAAAGGAAAGAAAATTTATAGATGCAATAAATTCATGATCTACCATAGGTCCCGACGATCCTAAAAAAATAAAAAAAATCTGAGAGCATAATCAACCGATGGGAAACAAAACATTGTGATGAAAATTCACAAAAAACACGTTACTGAAAAATACTGTTATCGCTTTTCATAATATGAGAAGAATCTTTGTCGGTAATCAAAGCCCGCTACGGGCTCTGGCCCATTTCGTTACTTTCCCATTTCAACAACTAAACAAAATACCATCACAAAAGTACCATTTCGTAACTATTTTGATCTTCATACTTTGAATCCCATTTCGTAACTATTTTGATCTTCATACTTTGAATCCCATTTCGTAACTATTTTGATCTGCATACTTTGAATCCCATTTCGTAACTATTTTGATCATCATACTTCGAATCCCATTTCGTAACTATTTTGATCATCATACTTTGAATCCCATTTCGTAACTATTTTGATCTTCATACTCACTTTGAATCCCATTTCGTAACTATTTTGATCATCATACTTTGAACCCCATTTCGTAACTATTTTGATCATCATACTTTGAATCCCATTTCATAACTATTTTCATCATCATACTTTGAATCCCATTTCGTAACTATTTTGATCTTCATACTTTGAATCCCATTTCGTAACTATTTTGATCTTCATACTTTGAATCCCATTTCGTAACTATTTTGATCATCATACTTTGAATCCCATTTCGTAACTATTTTGATCATCATACTTTGAATCCCATTTCGTAACTATTTTGATCATCATACTTTGAATCCCATTTCGCAACTATTTTGATCATCATACTTTGAATCCCATTTCGTAACTATTTTGATCATCATACTTTGAATCCCATTTCGTAACTATTTTCATCATCATACTTTGAATCCCATTTCGTAACTATTTTCATCATCATACTTTGAATCCCATTTCGTAACTATTTTGATCTTCATACTTTGAATCCCATTTCGTAACTATTTTGAGCTTCATACTTTGAATCCCATTTCGTAACTATTTTGATCATCATACTTTGAATCCCATTTCGTAACTATTTTGATCTTCATACTTTGAATCCCATTTCGTAACTATTTTGATCTTCATACTTTGAATCCCATTTCGTAACTATTTTGATCTTCATACTTTGAATCCCATTTCGTAACTATTTTGATCTTCATACTTTGAATCCCATTTCGGAACTATTTTGATCTTCATACTTTGAATCCCATTTCGTAACTATTTTGATCCTGGTGTTAAGGATAAAAACAAGAGACTATCGCTTTTGAACTGTTCGTGTTTGATTCTCATAAACTTTCGGTTCAATATCAGTTCAATATATTTTTTAATTATTTTCAATTAAAAACTTATATTAAAATAGCCTTTTATTTCCGAATTTCGTGCTTCACAGCTTTAAAATATAACCACAAATTTGTTTTTATTTTTTTATTTACATTATATACATGCTACAACTAGAACTATATATATATACGTAATTACAAAAATAAAAACTAAAAGTAAGTACATACATACAGGGTGTAAAATACCTCATCACGAAGCGGTCTGTACATCAAACTAAGTAACTTTACGCAAAAATTATTGCTGGGAAACGACTTTCTTTTTTGGTGTGAAAAATCATGTTTTGTGGTAGAACTCCATGTAACGCACTCAGAACATTGTGCTAATGGATGAATTGAATAATATGGGGGTCGTGGACGTGTTTAAAGTAAAAATCCTACATTAAAAAATTGTATTAAAAAAAAAACTTGACAAAAAGTTGGAACTTTGACCACCAATATCTCCGTAACTAGAAGGTCCCCAGGTATGGTGTAGAACAAAAAAAATGATCGCAATGACGAGGAAAACAAGTGCCTTTCGGCTTCGTTAAGAGGTGTTTTACACACTTTATATACAACGACGTCAATAAGCGTCAAATAACTCCTCCGCATCGCTGTCATTCGGAAACGTGTCCAGAAGACTGGCAGCATTGCCACGTTTAATGGCAATGCTAATTCTTTGGCCAAAGAAAGAGCCAGTCCTGGCCCGCGAAGTGTCGACCAGTCGGTGAGAGATTTCCTTAATAAGGAGACACACTCGGACCCCATGACCCAAGCGTTTCGACCCCAAACGACTCAAAGCTGTAGTTACCAATAAGGTAATATATATTTTTTTGTTAATTAGAAAACTTCATTTACAACATAATCACGTACTTCGTTGTGCTTTTTAGCAGAGCCCTCCTCCAACAGTTTCCATTGAGTTCTGTCCTGTGTCACACTAGTCCAGAGTGGTCCCAAGATGTCAGCAAAAAGGAAGGGGTCCGATGCCTGCCGAGGTTGCAGGACTGTTCGAAAGAGATACCGTGGCCCCGGAACACAAAGGGTGATGAAGAAACATGGATGGGTTTTAGTCAGTAAAAGTCTGACACTCCCTTCCGCTCCGCCCAGAGCGGGAAGAGTCATTTGATGATTTCCGAAATGAAAAAAAAGTCGCAATCGCAGTATAATAAATTGTTATGAGAGGCAAATAAAAATTTGTTAAATTATGTATTTAGAGCATGTACACGTACTTGATAATGCGTAAGCCGCCCGCAACCGCTGTGGTTACTTGTAATTCAGTGCGCGCTACAAATCTATTAAATCTACACTAATATTATAAAGAGGAATGATTTGTATTTTTGTGTGTGTATGTTTGTAATGAATAAACTCAAAAACTACTGCGCCGATTTCAAAAATTCTTTCACCATTAGAAAGCTACATTTACTCTGAGTAACATAGGCTATATTTTAACCCCGTACTCCCACGGGAACGGGAACTACGCGGGTGAAACCGCGTGACGTCCGCTAGTTATGTATAATTTAGAACATGTGCAGGTACTCGATAATGCTTAAGCCGCCCGCAACCAGCTATGGTTACTTGTAATTCAGTGTGAATTACAGAATTTTAAATTCTGTAGTAATTTAAATTTTATCTATACTAATATTATAAAGCTGAAGAGTTTGTTTGTTTGGTTGAACGAGCTAATCTCAGGAACTACCTACTAGTTGGAATTGGAAAATTATTTTTTTGTTTGATAATCCATTTATCAAGGAAGGTTAATAAGCTTTATTATGAGACCAGGCAAAGTTGCGCGGGTCAGCTAGTAAAATATAAAAAAAAAAGATTGATTAATTGTAAATTGTTATTTTGTATGTGTGTTGTATTGTTGTTAACTCGTTGGTAATCCTAAATAAATAAATTAAAAATATTTCACTTACTCCCAAAGGTGGGACAACTTGTATAGAAAGAGAAATAATCCTAGTTTTGATCAGTTTGGGGTCAATACCGGTCATGGGTCGCGAGTTATGAACTGTATAGAGTAGCTAACACTACCCATATTATTCGGCTTCGACCGTTCGGCAAACTTGGTTCGACTTTGTACCATAATATCGCATCGCTGAATAATGTTTAATCCGGTCCGACCGGCACATATTTTGCGTATATCGATGTTCAGATCAATATTTTTTTTTTATTTTTTATAGTTATTATTGATTTGATTAAATTACTTATTTATTGCTGATGATAATTGTTAATTAATGTTTATGTTTATTTTTACTGATTATTGTTGTTACTTGTATGGGATTAAATAAAGCTTATTCATTCATTGATTCATTCATATCGATGTTACCGGAAATGTATGAAATCTAGGAATTGTACACAATTCCTAGGAAATGTATACAATTCCGAGCCTACTTAGGAAATGTGTAAAATAATGTTTCAAAGATTCTTTAATACACACATTTCCTGGGAAATGTATGCATTTCCTAGGAATTGTATATATTTCCGAAATGGTACTAGGAAATATATAAAAACGAATGCACTCTGTGAATAAAATAAATAAAACACGTTTGAGATTTGAAATCAGAATTTTTACTATGATGGGTTTGCACTATAACTGTTTCGAAATTTGAATTTGGGTTGGTTTTTTGTTTGTTTGAGGTTGATTGATAGGTCCGGGGTTGCGGGACTGTTCGAAAGAGTACCGTATACCGTGGCCCCGGAACACAAAGGGCGATGAAGGAACATGGATGGGTTTTAGTCAGTAAAAGTCTGACACTCCCTCCTGCTCCGTCCAGAGCGGGAGGAGTCATTTGATGAAAAAAAAAAAGGTTGATTGATAGGTTTTCTGAATGGTATAAAAAAACAGGGTGACCCAAGTCGGTATAAAAAAAAAATTTGAAGCTAAACATTTTAACATATATTATTTGTGTTTGACTAAGTCAGAATCAAAAGATATGAGAGGTAAGATAAGCCCAAACTAGCTGTTGCTCGCGACTATCGTCCGCCTGAAATTGTTATAAAATATTACTTCCTTAATTTAATAGGATTATGTTAACAATTTCAAGGGTTTCATTTTTTTACACGGAACCCTAATCCTGTATGCTATGCCAGTGAAAGTTCCGTCAAAATTCGTTCAGCCGTTTCGGAGATTAGCCGGCACAGACAGACAGACATTTTTTTTTATTTGTACACTTTCATATATATGCATTCGGTAAAAAGCTGATATTTTGAAATTACAAAAAGACACTTTAATTTTATTTATTGGTATGGATTATAGACTACAGGTTTAAACTTCACACGCAAACAAACCAACGGTCCACCCCTAGTCTTTGAAACGAAACTACACAAGTTAAACACAACACCAAAAACATTTAAACATTCTTACATCAAACTATGTCCACATTGTCCACCTCAAAATTTGACGGTATCTAAAACTTCAAACTAATCCCTTTCATAATTGCAAACTGAGGTCGAGAGTTGGGGCCTCCACCCTAAAGAAATTTATGTGAGCGGTCCCTGAAAGTAGGGTGGGAGCTCCTATTCTCGGACACCCGATATACCTTGTTAAAAAGATTCTACCCTTATTTAGTTGGTTGTGATCGAATAGATACCCGGTTTGTGTTTATACCTGAATTTGTGAAACTGGGAATTTTGTTTGGGTATTATTGTTGCGGTTTTAACCTCAAGTTAGCTTTCTAAGTCTTGAACCTACCAGCTGTAATAATATTCATTACAAACAACATTTAGTTTTTGAGAAAACTTGGACTTGATTATCGAATACCTAACACGCTGCAAAATCAATGCTCATAGTACGTAGATAATTTTGATCTCCACGCAGGAAAAACTGCTGGAAAAAACTATTATATCTAACAATAATAATAGAATCTAATAATATAGTATAACAATAAAATCTAATAATAAAATGTTATAATAAAATCTAGCAATGTAATCTTTTATAGTTTTAATTAAAATGTAATAATTCATTAATTAAATTAAGACTTTTATTAAATTAAGTTACATTAATAATAATAAATAATAATAATAATAACTTTATTTCCCAAATACACAGATAGTTGTACTTACAGTTTACAATTTTTAATTAGTAATATAGAACAATTACATTAAACATTTGGATGCTTCAAAAATCTGTACACAATTGATTAAACTCTGTCTCTTAAACTAGGGTATCCTGTATCTTAAGAGACAGTGTTTCACAATGAGGTTCCAATTGATTGATGCATGAGTGGACTGTGTCGATTTACCATCGGTGAGAAGCTATTGGTTACTCTAGTGTTAAATTTTTATGGGACTAAATGGCAACTATTCCGCCTCAAACTAAAGAAGAATCACGTAAATCGGATCATAAATGTTAGCGTAATCGGTGTACATACATAAAAAAAAATACCAATCGAATTGAGAATCTCCTCCTTTTGGAAGTCGGTTAAATAACATTACCAGATTTCTACCAATGACAATTCCTGGAACAAACTATGCTAGCGACATTAGTTCCACAGTTGCCATCCCCATTATCAAACTTCATGACTGTACAACAACAACAACAACAACAACAACAACAGCCCATAACGTCCACTGCTGGACATAAGCCTCTCCCATGATGGAAGGAATTTGCCGTAATCTCCACGCTTGGCAGGCGGATTGGAGATCGCAGTGATGAAAGACTAACAGAAAACACTGCTGCCCATTCTCTGGTCTACGGAGGCGCAAGGTGTTCTGCTTCAGACATTAGTCGCCTTATACGACACCCGTGAGTGTAATGGGTTGGTTCTATTCTACTCTGCCGGATACCACACGGCATGACTGTACATTAAATACATGTTCTTTTCTTTTTTGTTACAGATTGCTGCCCAGTTTCAAGAGGGATTAAGGATCAAGGTTATTTTTGTTTATTTTTAAACTATATCTAAACGGGGGTTTACTTTAAAACAAAACTTTATTCATCAAGCAAAAGATTTTCTTCGAAAACTTTACGCTATGTTCTACCAAATATTTATTTAGACTAAGTTTCTGAATAATGTTTAATTCATCAACATCTGCTTAGTCTTTTCCCAACTTTGTTTGGTGGGTTTCCAGTCTAAAACTAAATATAGAAGAATACTATTTTTTACATGGTGTGACTGCCAATTTAAGGTGTCAAAAGCTCAAAATTTTTAAGAAAAAATGCACTATGCATTTCTTTAAAAAAAATCTCGAGTTGTGATAGTTATTTTTAAGTGTGGTACAAAACTGGTACGCTGGAGTTATCAGGAGGTCGTGAAATATGTAATAATAAGGCCGACTTTTTCTCTTATGAATAAATTAAAGAGATGGGTTTAATTGATTGTACTGGATCAACTTGCATAATAGTATAATCAATAAATATAAATAATATATTATAATAATTAAATAATAATATTTTAATAAATTTAAAATATTTTATATAATTTATTATTTTATAATATGTTTTTAAATTAATATTTTATTATCCAGTTAAGTATTAGATAAGAGCCTTCTTACAACCCATGACTGTCAAAGAATTTAGAATGACAGCCTAGATCAACCGGTCCACTACATGCAGAATAAAAAATGAATAAAAAAATGTTCTTAAAATCAACAATAAATAAATAAATATCGCAGGAAATTACACACACAGCCATCTAGTGTCACACTAAGCGACGAGGCTTGTGTCGTGGACACCAGATAGTTGATATACTACATAGATACTTTTTTTTTGTTGTAAATACAGATTTATTATAAATATATATCCATGACTCGGAAACAAATGTCCATGAACATCACTCAAACATTTGCCCCTACCGGGATTCAACCCGGGACCCTAAGAACGTAAGGCAGCCTCACTACTGCTGCGTCATTCAGATCGTCAAACAATATCAATCTAATTAAATAATCGTTGGCTCAGCATAATATTCATCTTTTTTCACATATCTTTATTAGGCGTAATACTAACCCCTATGTCTTACCATACCCTTCTTTACAATCCATTTTCACACACCCCATATAACATCATAAATACCAAAAAGAAAACACCTTATAAACATCAATAAACACAACATTTCACGAGCAAACTTCAGGCGATGTCCCTCGGGTTGCCAGTGTTCAAAATTTCATTACCACCAACCCGTCACGTCACTAATTAGAACAAGTAGGGATGGGACAAGGGTTACATCGATATCGACAATAATGGGTTAACTTTTGTTTGAGTGGTTAACGTATTTAGGTTAATTAATTTTTAGGGAGTTGTAAAAGCGTCTGGGTTTTTTTTATGTTTGATGTACTTATATTTTGATACTTTGGACTAATTGTAGGACGTTATTTAATTTGTCATTACAAAATTTATTATTATTATGTAATCAAAATATTAAAAATTATTTTAAAGAGTTACTCTGAAATATATCTCTCTCATACCATTGCATTCGAAACTACCTTTTTTTTTTTTTTTTTTTTTTTTTTTTTTTTTTTTTTTTTTTTTTTTTTCGGATGGGAAATCATCAAATAACCCCTCCCGCTCTGGGCGGAGCAGGAGGGAGTGTCAGACTTTTACTGACTAAAACCCATCCATGTTCCTTCATCGCCCTTTGTGTTCCGGGGCCACGGTATCTCTTTCGAATAGTCCCGCAACCCCGGCAGGCATCGGTCCTTACGGACCCCTTCCTTTTTGCTGACTCTCTTTGAGGCGCGCGTGGAACACGAACGCGCCGTCGACACGGCCTGTCGTCATGTCATGAGACGGATGGACGGCGAGCTAGCCCATAGCTCACCGTCCACAGGCCCGCGCCTACTGTGGCCGGGGGCTACGTGGTGGTGGCCCCCGACGCCCGGGGCGTCTCCCGCGGCGGCCGGGACGTTGAGAGGTTCTCTCCCTCTCACGTTCCGCCACCTCCTTCTCTAGCATTACTGCTTCGCAGAAGGAGGTGACGGCGTCCCATTCCGTCTCGCTCCGGACCATGGCTTGCACCAGGGCCGGACGCGAGAGGTCGCCGCCGCCGATCGCCGCTTCGAGGACACGGCGGTGCTCCGCCCACGCGGGGCACACCTCCACCGTGTGTTCCACCGTGTCCTCCGGTCGATCCTCACAATGGAAGCACCCGGGCGTTTCCTCCCGCCCGATTCGGTGCAGGAACCTCCCGAACACTCCGTGTCCGGTGAGGACCTGCGTCAGGCGGAAGGTGAGGACGCCGTGGCGTCTCTCAAGCCACTCCTCAAAGAGGGGACTTATCGCCACTATTGTGGCGTGCCCTGCACGGGGTTGCGACAGTCGCTCTCTCCATGTCGCCATGAGATCCCGCCGGAAGTCTGTCCGCTGAGCGACAATCTGTCGCTGCAGCGGAGTTTCCCCCCGGCGTAGCGCCTCCGCGCGCCATTCATGCAGGCGCGCGAGGACTATCGCCTCCAGATCCCATGGCGGCAATCCGGCAAGGAGGCTCGCCGCCTCGCGGGCAATCGTGCGGTAGCCCCGGGCCAGCCTTACGGCTACTACCTTTTGGGGCGCGTTCAGGAAGTGGGCGGCACGCCGCCTCAAAGAACGCGCCCACACCGGGGCCCCGTAAAGGGCCATGGACCGCACGACTCCCGCGTAGAGCCTCCGGCAGGAGGCGTTCGGCCCCCCCAGGTTGGGCAGGAGCCGCCTGAAGGCAGCCCCAGTCCGTTCCAGTTTGGGGGCCAAACGTCGGAAGTGCTCCACGAAGTTCCACCGGCTGTCGAGGACGAGTCCTAGGTACTTCAAAGTCGACTCGACACCGATGGATACCCCTCCTACCGTGAGTAAGGATCCCGGAGGTGGCGCATTCCGAGGCCCATGAAAGCACATGGCCTCGGACTTGTGCAATGCCACCTCGAGACCCAATTGCCGGATCCTCTCAACGACTGTCGCAACCCCGCGTGTCATCGCTTCGGCCGCCGCCTCGTGCGACCTCCCCTGTGCCAGCACCAGCGTGTCGTCAGCGTAGCACACTACACTGACACCGCTAGGGAGGTCGGCGCGCAGCACCCAGTCGTAACCGATGTTCCACAAGGACGGCCCTAGGACCGAACCCTGCGGAACACCGCACGACATCTCTCGCCGGTTCCATTCTCCGCTGCGACCGGGGTAGATGACGGCTCTGTCCGTCAGATAATCCCCGACTACTCGACGGAGGTAGGTCGGCACCCGGTGATACCGGAGTGCCTCCCTAATGCAGCTCCAGGGCATGGAGTTGAAGGCGTTGGCGATGTCGAGAGACACCGCCAAGACGACCCCACCCCTGGACACCGCATCCCCCGTCGTGAGGGCTCTCACGCGCATGATGGCGTCCACCGTAGAGCGCCCCTTGCGGAAACCAAACTGGTGTTCCGCAAGGTCCGGCCCAGTCCCCGCAAGGTGCTCGGCGAGGCGGTTTGCAATGACTCTTTCAAAGAGCTTGCCCACCTCGTCGAGCAGCACCACGGGCCGGTATGCGGACGGAGAGTCCGCAGGGCGCCCCGGCTTCCGAATGAGGACCAGCTTTCCCGTCTTCCAACGAAGCGGGAACTGGCCTCTCTCCAAGCATGCGCTTAGGAGCCCCTCTAGTCGGGGCCCGAGAGCCTCCGAGGCCAGGACCCAGGCTTTGCCAGGCAAGCCGTCGGGTCCCGGGGCGGTATTTTTGGCACTGAGCCTGCGTACCGCCACTCTCAGGTCTACCCCAGTCACTTCCGGAGCGTTGTCGTCGTCGTCCTGTTGGTCCGCTTCCAGCATCGCAGGCGGCGGAGCCATAGGCGGGGGTGGGTGTTCCCCTCGCGAAGGGAACAGAGTGTTCACCACATCCTCCACGAGCTCAGGCTGGAGACTCTGCGTCAGTGGGGGGGCCCAGGGGCGGAGTTTGTCCCGCACCAACTTGTAAGGGCGCCCCCACGGATCTCTGTCGAGAGTCCCCAGCAACTCCTCGCGGGCCTGATCCCTGGCCCGCAGGACCGCTTCGCGGAGGGTGGTCTTCGCCGCTGTGTACCCCTCATAAAGCTCCGCCTCAATGGCTGCCGCATCCGGTGGGCGGATGCGGAGCCTGCGATGCCTGGCGTACAGGTGTCGTGCAGCCACGCACGCCTCGCGCAGAGATGTCAGCTCACGCGACCACCAGTACACCTGACGCCGGGCGCTTCTTGGCCGAACACGGGGCATTGCCACGTCGCAGATGTCCGACATGGCCTCCTGGAACCACCCTGCCTCATTATTAACGTCGGCAGGCCTGTCCGGTGATGTCACCCAGGCCTGCACGATCGAGGCTTCCAGGAGGAGCTCCCGGTCCAGCTGCTTCAGCGCCCAACGCGGACCACTCGGGGCCTGTTGGACCGGCGCGCTTGGGGTCTGGGTGGAGACGTCGAACCGGATGTACCGGTGGTCGGAATAGGTCTCCACCCCCTCCATAACACGCCAGTCAATAACGCGCGGTGACAGAGCGGGGCTAGCGAACGAAATGTCCACCACCGACTCGCCCCGCATCCGCACACACGTGGGTACAGAACCCCGATTTAGGACGACCAGGCCCTTCTCCAGGGCCCAGTCTTCCACCATCCTTCCCCGCACGTCTGTGCAACGAGAACCCCAAGCCAAGTTCTTGGCATTGAAGTCCCCGAGGACAAGCACGGGGAGGGAATGGTTTCCGACGACAACACTCAACTCTGCGAGAGAGTTGTGGAACTCGGCGAGAGTTCGGCTCGGGGAGAAGTATACTCCCACCACTACGATCTCCCCGAACCGGGCTGCTACGCACCCCCGACCCCTCCTGACACCTTCAAGGGTCGGGGTACCGGCGGCGGCCGACGACACTATGGTCACTGAGCCGCTAAGGTCCGCCACCCAGTCTTCTCTGGGGAGGACAAAATACGGCTCAGCGACCACAGCAATGTTAATCAACCACTGCGCCATGCTCTGGAGCAACAGATCCTGAGCGCAGGCGCAGTGGTTGATGTTCGCTTGGAGGAAGCGTAATGGGGCCGTTATTGGCACTCCATTACCGCTTCCTCCCTAGCCCCCTGCGAGGGCCCCTCTGTGGCGGCGACAGTGGCAGTGGCAGCGGCAGTTGCGGCTGCGGCAGTGGCGACGGTGGTGGTGGTGGCGGCGGAGGGCCTTCCCTTGCCTCTGTTGGCCTTGGTGGGCGGAGCGCAGGTCTTGCTCCCAGCCCGGTGGTCGGCTGGCTTGCCGGCCGCCGCACATGCACCGCAGTGCGGCGTGGCGCAGCAAGCTGCGGACACATGGCCGGGCTGACTGCAGCGAAAGCAGAGTCCGCTGCGGTCAACCTCCGAGGCACACTGTACTGACACGTGGTGACCCACGTGGCAGCGATAGCACCTCAGAGGTCTGGGCTCCAGCAGCTTTACCTGCGCTGAGACCCAGCCCACCAGTAGCCTTCGGCCCTCCACAATTGTTTTGGCCGCCGTCACGGGGCAGCATACCGTAACAGTATGCATACCCGTGAGGTCCGGCCGTAGGGCGCCTGCCCT
The DNA here is from genome assembly GCA_905147715.2 of Xestia xanthographa. Classification (NCBI taxonomy): domain Eukaryota; kingdom Metazoa; phylum Arthropoda; class Insecta; order Lepidoptera; family Noctuidae; genus Xestia; species Xestia xanthographa. The sequence continues at coordinate 4,602,626 of LR990654.1, read as the reverse complement.
GACCTGCTCAGCAGGGCACCCACCGGACCTGGCGACGGCGGCCACCACCTCCTCCTTTGTCACCGAGTCGTCCAGACCCAGGATGCGCAGGTCTGCGCATCTGACGGGTCTGGACACTCGGGCGTCGTCCGCGTTCAGGGACGCTCTGAGCTTTTCAGCTAGAGCGTCAGCGGACGACCCGCTGGTTTCACCGGGGATCTCCAGCATACGAGCCCCTGTCGCGGTGACTTTAAGCCGGAGGCCCCCGGTGATCCCGAGCTCTCCGAGATCCACCGTCTCCTTCGCCTTTGCCAGCAGGTCGCGGTAGGACACGCCCCTCTTTTCCGCGTCCGGCTGTAGTGTAATCACTACAGCTGCGGTCTTCGGGGCGCGGAGCCTAGCCGCGATCTTCCTCGCCCTGTGCTGGCGCTGCCGCTCCTCATTACGGGCCTTTTTGGCCGCCTTCCGCCCCTTCTGTTTCTCCCCGACTACCTGCCATCCGGCTTCAGCCGAAGGAGGTGTAGGGGCCTGGGGGGGCGGTGGCGGCGGTGGCGGCTGGCGTGCCGCTGGCGCTGGCCCACTTGCCGCTGGCCCATTCGCCGCTGGCGCTGGCGCCGGCACAGTCTCCGCCTGTGCGGCTGGCTTGCCCTTCCCCCTCCTCCTGGGCGCCTTCTTAGTCGGCGCCGGTTTCGCCGGAGCCGACTTCCCAGGGGGGGGTGCCGCAGCTCTGCCAGAGGACTGGCTCGACGGCCCAGGCCCGGGTGTGGCAGCAGCAGCAGCCGCGTATGACGCCGTGCTCGGCATCGTGCTCGGGCCCGCGACTGCCTTGTTTGCACCCAGAGGGGGGCGCAAGACGATTCCCTCCAGGACGGAGAACCGCGCCTGGAAGGACGCCAGCTCCTGCCGAACCAGGTTCAGGACCTGGCTCTCCACCGGCACGGGCTCGGCTTGTCGCTGCTGCTGCTGGTGATGGCCCCCTTTCGGAGGCGCAGCGCGGGTGCCGGCCTCGCGCAGACTGGCCAGGTCTGCGTGGAGCTTGGCATTCTCCTTTTGGAGAACCTCCATGGCGGCCGTTAGGCGGGCCAGCTCCACGCGCAGTTTGGCCACCTCCTCTCCACCTATCGGAGGAGGAGGAGGGGTAGGCCCCGCAAAGTTGGCCACTGCTGCCGCCATGATGGAGGCGGAAGCCCCGGGTATGGCCTTGAGTTTTGAAGATGTCTTCACCTTCAAGGCCACGCCCCTTATCGCGGCTTCCACCGCCTTTGTGAACCTGGCCTTACGCTCCGCCTCGGAGCCGCCAGGTGCACCCGCCTCGTCGCCCGACCCGGGAGCAATATTGCCCGGATGGCGCCCCTCCTCGGCCAGCCTTGCTGACCCCTCAGACCTCACGGAGCCAGAAAGCCCCCTCCCCTTGCCCCGGATCCCACCACGCTTATTGGTGGAGATCTTTCGGGCTGAGGCCTCCTCCTCTCCGGATGACGACCCCCGGTCGCCATCCCGCCTGGGCCGCTTGCGGAAGAACTTGCTGTTCTCCGCTGATTCGAAACTACCTCTGCGAATGATCATCTAGATTTCTAGAATGAACTATTTCATTATTTTCAGCGCATTTTTTTTTTACAAATATTTTGATTATGAACTTGGACTTTTTTGTATTGTCCACATAAAGACTATTTTAGAATTTACAAATATCATACGAGTAAATTATCGATGAGTGATTAAACCTTGAGCACATTAAAGGTTTAATATCAAAGCAGTAATTTCACAATTATTAGAGTGTCAAAACCACTTTGATCTATAATGTAGTTACAATAAAATTGCTATTACGTTGCAGCCGATACCAAGCTTGTCAACATTAAAGTGGTCTTTATTGACAGAACAATAAGGTAGCTGTTGAGTTAGTTTAAAGAACTGTACTTCTACGCCAAAAAGACATACATGGCATACCAAATGTCATTCACTTCACATTGAAAGCAATCATTCATGTCAAAATTGACAGCTGCTGCGTCGTAACGTTTTCCCCAGAATATACATTTAATTATAAAAAAACATACCTCCCCATGGGTCGCGTTGAAAGGATCGAAGATATTGCAAAAAGGTAGAATATTTTTTGTCAATATTATGTTTCAATCAATTCGGAATATTGGAGTCCACTGGTGAATATACTGGTCTCCTATATTGGTCCATATTAACCATAGTGCTTGTTATACAACTTCGGTTATATTCGTAGTTTTTGAATAGGTTCTTTCTGCTAGACCAAATAAAACTTGAATAAACCAGTAAATATGTAAACCACAGAGTTTTTAAATTTCACAATCGCTGTTTTTTAAGAATAAACCAGTAAATAAGTAAATCACAAAGTTTTTAGTTCTCACAATCGCTATGTTTTTCAATTTGACAAAAACACTCATTGCGTTTTTTACACTGGCGAGAAGTTGAATTTTTCAAACTTTGGTGTCGATTCTGTTGTGCGCAAACTAAACTTAATTTAGGCTATTGCTATCTTTTACTAAAAGGAAGTGCGAGAAAAGAACGGCTATAGCTATGAACTAAGTTAGAGATGTCAAACTAGTTTAGGGGAAGGTGCTGTACCTTGACACCCTTCGTACCTTGAGCCACTTAAATTTTTGAAATGTTCCCGCCAATTTCTCGGATGTTTATCTATGGTAGAATGACAGTTTGTTAAGACCAACTGACATGAAGTTAGTTGCTGTCATTCATTTTACTTCGTTTTGACGTGAGCCTACATTGAAAGTTTTTGCTGGTGAAAAGTAAGTTTTTATATTTTTTTTGTTTTCGTATTAACTCACCTTATTAGGTTTTGTAATTCTTTGTATCTACTACTACTTTGGAGGCAGTTTAGTAGTGTTTACGACTCATTTTGTGGTTTTTAGTTAAAGATAACCTCCAACATTTTACGAACCATTAAATATCGATAGGTAGGGGTGTCGTACCTTGAGCCAAGGAATCCCGCTGTACCTTGATCATGATCAAGGTACAGCGGGATTCCTTGAATAAAAAATTTATTATTTCTAGTCTTATGTAAGAAGGAATTTACAGTGTAGGTGCTCGTATTATATGTGTTTTTAAATCTATATATACATACATATATATATTATGCCTCTAACATTAAGTACTTACACGTAAAATTTGTTTTGATTCAGGTAAAATGCCTCGAAGTAAAAACAAAATCACACGGATCCCAGTCGACAAACGTAAACTTTTGTGCGCCATAAAACATATACAGGAAAGAAATTATTCTATTAGAGCGGCTGCCAAAGAATTTAATTTGTCCAGATGTACTTTAAAGAGAAACTTTGACCATTATTTAAAATCATTTGCCGATGCCAAAGAACCAACTCTTCTTCACGATAATTTAGCTGTGAATCAAGTTTTTACAAAAATGGAAGAAGACCTCCTTGTGGATTACATAAAAGAAGCTGCAAAATTACATTATGGCCTTACCTTGAAAGATGTTAGGAGGTTGGCTTATGAATTTGCCAAGCAGAATAAAAAAAAGTATCCAGCTCAATGGGACCAACGCAAAATAGCAGGCGAATCATGGATACGCTTGTTTCGGAAACGGTATGAAAATGAAGTTTCCTTACGCAAACCAGAAGCCACAAGTCTAGCTCGTTCTACGGCGTTCAATAGAACTACTGTTCAAGCAACCTTCGAAAACATAAAAAGGGCATTGGCCAAATGCCCACAGATAAAACCAACAGATGTGTGGAATGTTGACGAAACGGGAAATTCTACCGTCCACGTGCCACCAAAAATTTTAGCATCCAAGGGTGTTAAACAAGTTGGTGCGATGACTAGTGGCGAAAGAGGCAATACAGTAACGATGATTGCTGCTATCAATGCAGGAGGAGGATTTATTCCTCCAATGCTCATATTTCCGAGGGTAAATTTTAAAGATTTCATGCTTGCTGGAGCTCCAATTGGGTCTATAGGTGGAGCTAATCCATCAGGATGGTCTAATGATGCACTTTTCCTCCAATTTTTTAAACATTTTATTGATTATGTGAAGCCTTCAAAAGATCGTCCTGTCATTTTACTTCTAGACAATCATGAGAGCCATATACAGATACCAGTCATCGAATTAGCCAGGCAGAACGGTGTTATTCTCGTCACTTTTCATCCACACACCAGTCACAAGTTTCAACCATTAGACAAAACTGTGTTTGGACCCTACAAAAAGTATTACAACACGGCAGCCAACGAAATGATGCTAACATTTGGTCACGTTGGCAAACCAATAACAATTTATGACGTTGCTGCTCTCGTCGGAAAAGCTTTCCCGCTGGCTTTTACGCCATCAAACATAACTGAAGGCTTCTCACGCACCGGATTGTATCCACTTAACGAAAATATATTTGGAGATAGTGATTTTTTGCCATCTTATGTAACTGACCGTCCCTTAACACAGCCTGAAGATGAACCCCAAGAAGACACCTCATGTAAAGACATCAACACAAATTCCGAATTTGACAAAAGACAAACTTCGTCTGAAGTAATTCCTGGAACTTCCAAACAGTTGCCCATTAATGACCCTGGTTGCTCACATACTATAACTCCGTCTATGATTCGACCACACCCAAAAGCTCAGCCTAGAAAAGATGTTCGCAAAGGTAGACAGAAAGGAAGATCCAGAATTTTAACAGATACGCCCGAGAAAGTCGAGATAGAAAAACTGAAATCAAATAAAAAACAACAAACAAGAAAAAATAAGAAGATAGACGTAAAAAAAATTGTTGTTAAAAAGGCACTATTTAATGAACAGTCAGAAACCTCAGGAGATGAAGTTGAATTGTTTTCTTTGCAAGATTCAGATGCCTCTGAAGGATTTTTACCTTCTGAAGAAGAATCTGAAAACAATGATTTTGATGGATATAAAGAAAATGGACCGCCTGCCAATTATGCAGTTGGTGATTATGTTATCTTTATTTATGAAGATGAATACTTCGTTGGCGTAATAGAATCTGTCTGCGAAGAAGGTGCTCTTATAAAATCCATGCAAAAGTCACTGAAAAATTGGAAATGGCCAGATAAAAAAGATCAGAATTTGTACCAATGGTCTGATATTATAGAGAAAGTTAAGACACCCGTAAAAATTAATTCTAAGAGAGAATTTTATTCTGTACCAGAAATGAATAAATATTGGGAGTTCACCAATTAAATAAAAAAAAAATGAAAAAGAAAATTAATAAGAAAACACTGTGATTTGAGTACAAAGTTCCTAATTTAGGTTTGTTAAATTGGTGATACTACTTCTTTAAATGTTATTAGTTTTCTATCAGATCTCACTTAGATACTATAAGAATGTGATTTACAAACCTACCTACCTACTAGTTGCTAAGATTTATTGATTGTTATAGCAAAGAATAAATATATTTCAATTATGCAAATTAATAAGAAGAAAGAAGACTTTTTTGACATTCGTTTAGATTTTTATTTCCAGAATACTTGGTATTTTCGTTAGAATTCTAGTTGATTAGAGACATTTTAAGAATTGTTAAGCAAAAAACTTTAATTATATTATTATTAGTCAATAAATTGCTTCTTATTTCAATGGATTTCCGCCCATGACCAAGGTACAGCACATTCGGATCAAGGCACATAGGCAATGCTGTACCTTGAACCAAGAATTACTTTTTTTTAAACCTAATATAGGCTTACAAAACATTTTTTTATGCTTTCGTAAAATTCACATTACGTGTACTATTAGAAATCCTTTCAGATTCTGTTCATTTGATTAATTTAAGTATCATAATATAAATTTAAAAAAATATTGAACCGAAACGGTATCGAGGTACAGCACCTTCCGGGGAAGGTGCTGTACCTTGACACCCTTCGTACCTTGAGCCACTTAAATTTTTGAAATGTTCCCGCCAATTTCTCGGATGTTTATCTATGGTAGAATGACAGTTTGTTAAGACCAACTGACATGAAGTTAGTTGCTGTCATTCATTTTACTTCGTTTTGACGTGAGCCTACATTGAAAGTTTTTGCTGGTGAAAAGTAAGTTTTTATATTTTTTTTGTTTTCGTATTAACTCACCTTATTAGGTTTTGTAATTCTTTGTATCTACTACTACTTTGGAGGCAGTTTAGTAGTGTTTACGACTCATTTTGTGGTTTTTAGTTAAAGATAACCTCCAACATTTTACGAACCATTAAATATCGATAGGTAGGGGTGTCGTACCTTGAGCCAAGGAATCCCGCTGTACCTTGATCATGATCAAGGTACAGCGGGATTCCTTGAATAAAAAATTTATTATTTCTAGTCTTATGTAAGAAGGAATTTACAGTGTAGGTGCTCGTATTATATGTGTTTTTAAATCTATATATACATACATATATATATTATGCCTCTAACATTAAGTACTTACACGTAAAATTTGTTTTGATTCAGGTAAAATGCCTCGAAGTAAAAACAAAATCACACGGATCCCAGTCGACAAACGTAAACTTTTGTGCGCCATAAAACATATACAGGAAAGAAATTATTCTATTAGAGCGGCTGCCAAAGAATTTAATTTGTCCAGATGTACTTTAAAGAGAAACTTTGACCATTATTTAAAATCATTTGCCGATGCCAAAGAACCAACTCTTCTTCACGATAATTTAGCTGTGAATCAAGTTTTTACAAAAATGGAAGAAGACCTCCTTGTGGATTACATAAAAGAAGCTGCAAAATTACATTATGGCCTTACCTTGAAAGATGTTAGGAGGTTGGCTTATGAATTTGCCAAGCAGAATAAAAAAAAGTATCCAGCTCAATGGGACCAACGCAAAATAGCAGGCGAATCATGGATACGCTTGTTTCGGAAACGGTATGAAAATGAAGTTTCCTTACGCAAACCAGAAGCCACAAGTCTAGCTCGTTCTACGGCGTTCAATAGAACTACTGTTCAAGCAACCTTCGAAAACATAAAAAGGGCATTGGCCAAATGCCCACAGATAAAACCAACAGATGTGTGGAATGTTGACGAAACGGGAAATTCTACCGTCCACGTGCCACCAAAAATTTTAGCATCCAAGGGTGTTAAACAAGTTGGTGCGATGACTAGTGGCGAAAGAGGCAATACAGTAACGATGATTGCTGCTATCAATGCAGGAGGAGGATTTATTCCTCCAATGCTCATATTTCCGAGGGTAAATTTTAAAGATTTCATGCTTGCTGGAGCTCCAATTGGGTCTATAGGTGGAGCTAATCCATCAGGATGGTCTAATGATGCACTTTTCCTCCAATTTTTTAAACATTTTATTGATTATGTGAAGCCTTCAAAAGATCGTCCTGTCATTTTACTTCTAGACAATCATGAGAGCCATATACAGATACCAGTCATCGAATTAGCCAGGCAGAACGGTGTTATTCTCGTCACTTTTCATCCACACACCAGTCACAAGTTTCAACCATTAGACAAAACTGTGTTTGGACCCTACAAAAAGTATTACAACACGGCAGCCAACGAAATGATGCTAACATTTGGTCACGTTGGCAAACCAATAACAATTTATGACGTTGCTGCTCTCGTCGGAAAAGCTTTCCCGCTGGCTTTTACGCCATCAAACATAACTGAAGGCTTCTCACGCACCGGATTGTATCCACTTAACGAAAATATATTTGGAGATAGTGATTTTTTGCCATCTTATGTAACTGACCGTCCCTTAACACAGCCTGAAGATGAACCCCAAGAAGACACCTCATGTAAAGACATCAACACAAATTCCGAATTTGACAAAAGACAAACTTCGTCTGAAGTAATTCCTGGAACTTCCAAACAGTTGCCCATTAATGACCCTGGTTGCTCACATACTATAACTCCGTCTATGATTCGACCACACCCAAAAGCTCAGCCTAGAAAAGATGTTCGCAAAGGTAGACAGAAAGGAAGATCCAGAATTTTAACAGATACGCCCGAGAAAGTCGAGATAGAAAAACTGAAATCAAATAAAAAACAACAAACAAGAAAAAATAAGAAGATAGACGTAAAAAAAATTGTTGTTAAAAAGGCACTATTTAATGAACAGTCAGAAACCTCAGGAGATGAAGTTGAATTGTTTTCTTTGCAAGATTCAGATGCCTCTGAAGGATTTTTACCTTCTGAAGAAGAATCTGAAAACAATGATTTTGATGGATATAAAGAAAATGGACCGCCTGCCAATTATGCAGTTGGTGATTATGTTATCTTTATTTATGAAGATGAATACTTCGTTGGCGTAATAGAATCTGTCTGCGAAGAAGGTGCTCTTATAAAATCCATGCAAAAGTCACTGAAAAATTGGAAATGGCCAGATAAAAAAGATCAGAATTTGTACCAATGGTCTGATATTATAGAGAAAGTTAAGACACCCGTAAAAATTAATTCTAAGAGAGAATTTTATTCTGTACCAGAAATGAATAAATATTGGGAGTTCACCAATTAAATAAAAAAAAAATGAAAAAGAAAATTAATAAGAAAACACTGTGATTTGAGTACAAAGTTCCTAATTTAGGTTTGTTAAATTGGTGATACTACTTCTTTAAATGTTATTAGTTTTCTATCAGATCTCACTTAGATACTATAAGAATGTGATTTACAAACCTACCTACCTACTAGTTGCTAAGATTTATTGATTGTTATAGCAAAGAATAAATATATTTCAATTATGCAAATTAATAAGAAGAAAGAAGACTTTTTTGACATTCGTTTAGATTTTTATTTCCAGAATACTTGGTATTTTCGTTAGAATTCTAGTTGATTAGAGACATTTTAAGAATTGTTAAGCAAAAAACTTTAATTATATTATTATTAGTCAATAAATTGCTTCTTATTTCAATGGATTTCCGCCCATGACCAAGGTACAGCACATTCGGATCAAGGCACATAGGCAATGCTGTACCTTGAACCAAGAATTACTTTTTTTTAAACCTAATATAGGCTTACAAAACATTTTTTTATGCTTTCGTAAAATTCACATTACGTGTACTATTAGAAATCCTTTCAGATTCTGTTCATTTGATTAATTTAAGTATCATAATATAAATTTAAAAAAATATTGAACCGAAACGGTATCGAGGTACAGCACCTTCCGGGGAAGGTGCTGTACCTTGACACCCTTCGTACCTTGAGCCACTTAAATTTTTGAAATGTTCCCGCCAATTTCTCGGATGTTTATCTATGGTAGAATGACAGTTTGTTAAGACCAACTGACATGAAGTTAGTTGCTGTCATTCATTTTACTTCGTTTTGACGTGAGCCTACATTGAAAGTTTTTGCTGGTGAAAAGTAAGTTTTTATATTTTTTTTGTTTTCGTATTAACTCACCTTATTAGGTTTTGTAATTCTTTGTATCTACTACTACTTTGGAGGCAGTTTAGTAGTGTTTACGACTCATTTTGTGGTTTTTAGTTAAAGATAACCTCCAACATTTTACGAACCATTAAATATCGATAGGTAGGGGTGTCGTACCTTGAGCCAAGGAATCCCGCTGTACCTTGATCATGATCAAGGTACAGCGGGATTCCTTGAATAAAAAATTTATTATTTCTAGTCTTATGTAAGAAGGAATTTACAGTGTAGGTGCTCGTATTATATGTGTTTTTAAATCTATATATACATACATATATATATTATGCCTCTAACATTAAGTACTTACACGTAAAATTTGTTTTGATTCAGGTAAAATGCCTCGAAGTAAAAACAAAATCACACGGATCCCAGTCGACAAACGTAAACTTTTGTGCGCCATAAAACATATACAGGAAAGAAATTATTCTATTAGAGCGGCTGCCAAAGAATTTAATTTGTCCAGATGTACTTTAAAGAGAAACTTTGACCATTATTTAAAATCATTTGCCGATGCCAAAGAACCAACTCTTCTTCACGATAATTTAGCTGTGAATCAAGTTTTTACAAAAATGGAAGAAGACCTCCTTGTGGATTACATAAAAGAAGCTGCAAAATTACATTATGGCCTTACCTTGAAAGATGTTAGGAGGTTGGCTTATGAATTTGCCAAGCAGAATAAAAAAAAGTATCCAGCTCAATGGGACCAACGCAAAATAGCAGGCGAATCATGGATACGCTTGTTTCGGAAACGGTATGAAAATGAAGTTTCCTTACGCAAACCAGAAGCCACAAGTCTAGCTCGTTCTACGGCGTTCAATAGAACTACTGTTCAAGCAACCTTCGAAAACATAAAAAGGGCATTGGCCAAATGCCCACAGATAAAACCAACAGATGTGTGGAATGTTGACGAAACGGGAAATTCTACCGTCCACGTGCCACCAAAAATTTTAGCATCCAAGGGTGTTAAACAAGTTGGTGCGATGACTAGTGGCGAAAGAGGCAATACAGTAACGATGATTGCTGCTATCAATGCAGGAGGAGGATTTATTCCTCCAATGCTCATATTTCCGAGGGTAAATTTTAAAGATTTCATGCTTGCTGGAGCTCCAATTGGGTCTATAGGTGGAGCTAATCCATCAGGATGGTCTAATGATGCACTTTTCCTCCAATTTTTTAAACATTTTATTGATTATGTGAAGCCTTCAAAAGATCGTCCTGTCATTTTACTTCTAGACAATCATGAGAGCCATATACAGATACCAGTCATCGAATTAGCCAGGCAGAACGGTGTTATTCTCGTCACTTTTCATCCACACACCAGTCACAAGTTTCAACCATTAGACAAAACTGTGTTTGGACCCTACAAAAAGTATTACAACACGGCAGCCAACGAAATGATGCTAACATTTGGTCACGTTGGCAAACCAATAACAATTTATGACGTTGCTGCTCTCGTCGGAAAAGCTTTCCCGCTGGCTTTTACGCCATCAAACATAACTGAAGGCTTCTCACGCACCGGATTGTATCCACTTAACGAAAATATATTTGGAGATAGTGATTTTTTGCCATCTTATGTAACTGACCGTCCCTTAACACAGCCTGAAGATGAACCCCAAGAAGACACCTCATGTAAAGACATCAACACAAATTCCGAATTTGACAAAAGACAAACTTCGTCTGAAGTAATTCCTGGAACTTCCAAACAGTTGCCCATTAATGACCCTGGTTGCTCACATACTATAACTCCGTCTATGATTCGACCACACCCAAAAGCTCAGCCTAGAAAAGATGTTCGCAAAGGTAGACAGAAAGGAAGATCCAGAATTTTAACAGATACGCCCGAGAAAGTCGAGATAGAAAAACTGAAATCAAATAAAAAACAACAAACAAGAAAAAATAAGAAGATAGACGTAAAAAAAATTGTTGTTAAAAAGGCACTATTTAATGAACAGTCAGAAACCTCAGGAGATGAAGTTGAATTGTTTTCTTTGCAAGATTCAGATGCCTCTGAAGGATTTTTACCTTCTGAAGAAGAATCTGAAAACAATGATTTTGATGGATATAAAGAAAATGGACCGCCTGCCAATTATGCAGTTGGTGATTATGTTATCTTTATTTATGAAGATGAATACTTCGTTGGCGTAATAGAATCTGTCTGCGAAGAAGGTGCTCTTATAAAATCCATGCAAAAGTCACTGAAAAATTGGAAATGGCCAGATAAAAAAGATCAGAATTTGTACCAATGGTCTGATATTATAGAGAAAGTTAAGACACCCGTAAAAATTAATTCTAAGAGAGAATTTTATTCTGTACCAGAAATGAATAAATATTGGGAGTTCACCAATTAAATAAAAAAAAAATGAAAAAGAAAATTAATAAGAAAACACTGTGATTTGAGTACAAAGTTCCTAATTTAGGTTTGTTAAATTGGTGATACTACTTCTTTAAATGTTATTAGTTTTCTATCAGATCTCACTTAGATACTATAAGAATGTGATTTACAAACCTACCTACCTACTAGTTGCTAAGATTTATTGATTGTTATAGCAAAGAATAAATATATTTCAATTATGCAAATTAATAAGAAGAAAGAAGACTTTTTTGACATTCGTTTAGATTTTTATTTCCAGAATACTTGGTATTTTCGTTAGAATTCTAGTTGATTAGAGACATTTTAAGAATTGTTAAGCAAAAAACTTTAATTATATTATTATTAGTCAATAAATTGCTTCTTATTTCAATGGATTTCCGCCCATGACCAAGGTACAGCACATTCGGATCAAGGCACATAGGCAATGCTGTACCTTGAACCAAGAATTACTTTTTTTTAAACCTAATATAGGCTTACAAAACATTTTTTTATGCTTTCGTAAAATTCACATTACGTGTACTATTAGAAATCCTTTCAGATTCTGTTCATTTGATTAATTTAAGTATCATAATATAAATTTAAAAAAATATTGAACCGAAACGGTATCGAGGTACAGCACCTTCCGGGGAAGGTGCTGTACCTTGACACCCTTCGTACCTTGAGCCACTTAAATTTTTGAAATGTTCCCGCCAATTTCTCGGATGTTTATCTATGGTAGAATGACAGTTTGTTAAGACCAACTGACATGAAGTTAGTTGCTGTCATTCATTTTACTTCGTTTTGACGTGAGCCTACATTGAAAGTTTTTGCTGGTGAAAAGTAAGTTTTTATATTTTTTTTGTTTTCGTATTAACTCACCTTATTAGGTTTTGTAATTCTTTGTATCTACTACTACTTTGGAGGCAGTTTAGTAGTGTTTACGACTCATTTTGTGGTTTTTAGTTAAAGATAACCTCCAACATTTTACGAACCATTAAATATCGATAGGTAGGGGTGTCGTACCTTGAGCCAAGGAATCCCGCTGTACCTTGATCATGATCAAGGTACAGCGGGATTCCTTGAATAAAAAATTTATTATTTCTAGTCTTATGTAAGAAGGAATTTACAGTGTAGGTGCTCGTATTATATGTGTTTTTAAATCTATATATACATACATATATATATTATGCCTCTAACATTAAGTACTTACACGTAAAATTTGTTTTGATTCAGGTAAAATGCCTCGAAGTAAAAACAAAATCACACGGATCCCAGTCGACAAACGTAAACTTTTGTGCGCCATAAAACATATACAGGAAAGAAATTATTCTATTAGAGCGGCTGCCAAAGAATTTAATTTGTCCAGATGTACTTTAAAGAGAAACTTTGACCATTATTTAAAATCATTTGCCGATGCCAAAGAACCAACTCTTCTTCACGATAATTTAGCTGTGAATCAAGTTTTTACAAAAATGGAAGAAGACCTCCTTGTGGATTACATAAAAGAAGCTGCAAAATTACATTATGGCCTTACCTTGAAAGATGTTAGGAGGTTGGCTTATGAATTTGCCAAGCAGAATAAAAAAAAGTATCCAGCTCAATGGGACCAACGCAAAATAGCAGGCGAATCATGGATACGCTTGTTTCGGAAACGGTATGAAAATGAAGTTTCCTTACGCAAACCAGAAGCCACAAGTCTAGCTCGTTCTACGGCGTTCAATAGAACTACTGTTCAAGCAACCTTCGAAAACATAAAAAGGGCATTGGCCAAATGCCCACAGATAAAACCAACAGATGTGTGGAATGTTGACGAAACGGGAAATTCTACCGTCCACGTGCCACCAAAAATTTTAGCATCCAAGGGTGTTAAACAAGTTGGTGCGATGACTAGTGGCGAAAGAGGCAATACAGTAACGATGATTGCTGCTATCAATGCAGGAGGAGGATTTATTCCTCCAATGCTCATATTTCCGAGGGTAAATTTTAAAGATTTCATGCTTGCTGGAGCTCCAATTGGGTCTATAGGTGGAGCTAATCCATCAGGATGGTCTAATGATGCACTTTTCCTCCAATTTTTTAAACATTTTATTGATTATGTGAAGCCTTCAAAAGATCGTCCTGTCATTTTACTTCTAGACAATCATGAGAGCCATATACAGATACCAGTCATCGAATTAGCCAGGCAGAACGGTGTTATTCTCGTCACTTTTCATCCACACACCAGTCACAAGTTTCAACCATTAGACAAAACTGTGTTTGGACCCTACAAAAAGTATTACAACACGGCAGCCAACGAAATGATGCTAACATTTGGTCACGTTGGCAAACCAATAACAATTTATGACGTTGCTGCTCTCGTCGGAAAAGCTTTCCCGCTGGCTTTTACGCCATCAAACATAACTGAAGGCTTCTCACGCACCGGATTGTATCCACTTAACGAAAATATATTTGGAGATAGTGATTTTTTGCCATCTTATGTAACTGACCGTCCCTTAACACAGCCTGAAGATGAACCCCAAGAAGACACCTCATGTAAAGACATCAACACAAATTCCGAATTTGACAAAAGACAAACTTCGTCTGAAGTAATTCCTGGAACTTCCAAACAGTTGCCCATTAATGACCCTGGTTGCTCACATACTATAACTCCGTCTATGATTCGACCACACCCAAAAGCTCAGCCTAGAAAAGATGTTCGCAAAGGTAGACAGAAAGGAAGATCCAGAATTTTAACAGATACGCCCGAGAAAGTCGAGATAGAAAAACTGAAATCAAATAAAAAACAACAAACAAGAAAAAATAAGAAGATAGACGTAAAAAAAATTGTTGTTAAAAAGGCACTATTTAATGAACAGTCAGAAACCTCAGGAGATGAAGTTGAATTGTTTTCTTTGCAAGATTCAGATGCCTCTGAAGGATTTTTACCTTCTGAAGAAGAATCTGAAAACAATGATTTTGATGGATATAAAGAAAATGGACCGCCTGCCAATTATGCAGTTGGTGATTATGTTATCTTTATTTATGAAGATGAATACTTCGTTGGCGTAATAGAATCTGTCTGCGAAGAAGGTGCTCTTATAAAATCCATGCAAAAGTCACTGAAAAATTGGAAATGGCCAGATAAAAAAGATCAGAATTTGTACCAATGGTCTGATATTATAGAGAAAGTTAAGACACCCGTAAAAATTAATTCTAAGAGAGAATTTTATTCTGTACCAGAAATGAATAAATATTGGGAGTTCACCAATTAAATAAAAAAAAAATGAAAAAGAAAATTAATAAGAAAACACTGTGATTTGAGTACAAAGTTCCTAATTTAGGTTTGTTAAATTGGTGATACTACTTCTTTAAATGTTATTAGTTTTCTATCAGATCTCACTTAGATACTATAAGAATGTGATTTACAAACCTACCTACCTACTAGTTGCTAAGATTTATTGATTGTTATAGCAAAGAATAAATATATTTCAATTATGCAAATTAATAAGAAGAAAGAAGACTTTTTTGACATTCGTTTAGATTTTTATTTCCAGAATACTTGGTATTTTCGTTAGAATTCTAGTTGATTAGAGACATTTTAAGAATTGTTAAGCAAAAAACTTTAATTATATTATTATTAGTCAATAAATTGCTTCTTATTTCAATGGATTTCCGCCCATGACCAAGGTACAGCACATTCGGATCAAGGCACATAGGCAATGCTGTACCTTGAACCAAGAATTACTTTTTTTTAAACCTAATATAGGCTTACAAAACATTTTTTTATGCTTTCGTAAAATTCACATTACGTGTACTATTAGAAATCCTTTCAGATTCTGTTCATTTGATTAATTTAAGTATCATAATATAAATTTAAAAAAATATTGAACCGAAACGGTATCGAGGTACAGCACCTTCCCCTATGCCTAGCGCTTCACCGTGTTTTTAGTCGACATGTTTTTTCGTGCACCCTTCATTTGTATGGAAATATTAGTTCCAACTAAATTTGACAGCTCTAAATTACGTCCGTCTCTTTCTCGTTTTATTAGAGAGAAAAAGATAGCAATAGCCTAAATTAAGTTTAGTTTGTGCACAACAGAATCGACACCATTATGAAGCAATGCAATATGAACTTCTTTAATTCCTCGGTTTCTGATAGTTATTTTAAGTGTGGATGGAACTGGAGAGCTACCAGATGACTTTTTTTATCACTTTCCAAAAAAAATTGGGTATATTAGGTGAACGGAGTAGAAGCTTATGGCATACTTAGTTTTTTTTTCTTCTTTCCACAGCTTAGAATAAAATAGATCCATCATCAAAAAACGCTACAAATTTCAAGTAAACTTTTCATATTAGCACAAAGAAAGAGAAATTAAAAAAAAAAAAAAACTAAGTATGCCATTTGCTTGTACTCTGTTTACATATTATACCCATTTTTTTTGGAAAGTGATAAAAAAGTCATCTTGTATGCTATAGTGAATCAAAAAATCTTGAAACATGTAATCTATGGGCAAATTTTTCTCTTAAGACTTATTGTATTGTATAACGGGCTGGTGTCCGCAACTTTACGTCCAAGCGCGTATTTTGCGTTTTTTTTTTCTTATAATTAACTAACCAATCAACACAAACTCTCAGCAGTGTACAGCTGGGTACCTCTCTTAAATCGCGCCACAACGGTTTTATCACCGATTGCTTTTCGTCTAGTATCTATTTCTGCAGAGCCTTTTCCAATTTCCGGTCTAACCAGATGCAGCTGAATACCAGTATTTTACTTAGAGCAACTGCCAGTCTGACCTCCATAACGCAGTATCTGGGTAACATAATACCCCTTAGTAAGACTGGTTGTCCGTTTTTAAAGTTTCTGACTACACATAACAACTGTCAAAGTTCTACAAATGACAGCCGGAACCAACGGTTTAACGTGCGTTCCGAGGCACATTTTTAGCAAAGTATAATTAATTATCCTAAAATAAAACGCGAGCACTTTTTCGACCTTACAGCGTTGCCGGTGTCATTACAGGCCTATATGAGACTTTTTAATTTCGTCTCTAACTGACAGATGAAATGTAATAAGTGATAAAGTACGTCTCAGGTAGACGTGACTCAGAAGGTATTACAGAGCTGTAATTAGCAAAGGTTACTTACCTATAATCAGGCCAAGTATAGTACCTACTCAGGTTTTTAATATGTCACTTTGAGTTTTAGGAAAAAAATCTGCTTTGTCCATGTTACTGAGAGACGCTCTCTTTCACATTCATGCCCGGATATGTATTGTAATTGTATATTACCGGTAAATATATGAACTGGGATTTATTTTTATTAAACACAGATTGCTAGTGTTTCAACCCCAAACGGCTCAAACACATAATTACCAATTCAATTATTGTGTTTGAGCCGTTTGAGGTTTTCAGCACCTGCAGCAGCCGCCCCAGCGCAGCCCACTGTGCTAAGAAGATGGGATGGCGAAAGGGTGTCGACGCAAATTGCGTCCCACACCAAAGGCCTACCTAACTTCCATGACATTATGGTCATACCATCTGGTCTCTTGCCATAGACGCGTGCCAAGCCAGTGGGTTCTAATACAGCTGGCACCTGGTGGCAAGATCACGACGGATGAGATCATTAATGCTAGCGTGCCGCTCTATCCGACCTGCACTCTTACTGCAAGAAAGGCCATGGTTTCCGAGCCAGTCACTGCTTCACCACATTGACAGATATGTGGAGACCAGGAGCGCCCAAACGCAAACATGTAGCGAGCCGGAAGGTTGTGTCACCTAACATAGTGCCTATATTGGGTGACGGTAGTGCTTGAAGCCAGAGGCCTGAGTCCCACTCACCCACAGCCAGCAGGCAGGCATGCTCAGCAGCATTGACAGATGTATTAGGTAATTGTTAACTGGGATTCATTAATTTTATTTGGCAGCAGAAATATGTCTTCACCCATTCCTGGGTAAAGGCCTCTCTTCATCCAAGATATAGCCGCAATGGCAACAATATAATTTGCCCATCTCGATGACGGATGAATGGCAACTGCCCATCTCTGTCCATCTCTCTTATATTGACCCCTGACCTTAAAGACGATGATGACTTTGAACGTGAGTGGAGGGCATTGTCGGCTAGAGTGAACATGTTGGCTCGCTGGTTTGCAGGATGCTCACTTCCAGTTAAGATCACGCTTTTTCGGGTGACTGTACTTCTTTTTACACGTGCAGCCTGTGGGCTAGGTGTACGCAAAGATCGTACAGTGTTCTCCGCGTTCAGTATAATAACGCGTTTAGTATGCTGGTGGGGCTGCCCCGCTTCTGTAGTGCGTCGTGGATGTTCGCAGATGTGGATGTGGATTGTTTTACGCAACAATTAAAAGAGACATTAATTCATTCATTCATTCTTCTCTGACTAGTCCTTGGACGCCACTCGGCCACATCTTTAGTCCACCTGCTATCAGATCACCTAGCTATTTGATTGATTTTTAAGGTTCCGTACCCAAAGGGTAAAAACGGAACCCTATTACTAAGACTTCGCTGTCTGTCCGTCTGTCTGTCCGTCTGTCCGTCTGTCTGTCACCAGGCTGTATCTCATGAACCGTGACAGCTAGACAGTTGAAATTTTCACAGATGATGGATTTCTGTTGCCGCTATAACAACAAATACTAAAAACAGAATAAAATTAATGTTTAAGGGGGGCTCCCATACAACAAACGTGATTTTTTTGCCCTTTTTTTGATAATAATGGTACGGAACCCTTCGTGCGCGAGTCCGACTCGCACTTGGCCGGTTTTTTTTTACAAAACGCAGATTTTATAATAACGATAATAAATAATAATAATAAATAAATATTGCTGGACATTACACAAAGCGCCATCTAGCGCCACACTAAGCAACGAGGCTTGTGTCGTGGACACCAGATAGTTGATATACTACATAGATACTTTTTGTTTGTAAATACATACTTATTATATACGTACATATAAACATCCAGTACGACAAAAAGTATGTTTCTTTATAAGAATCAGTCATCCAATAGCCATCTTTCCATTCAAGTTATATTACAGCTCTACAATAAACATCTATTACAAAGGATTCCCTCGTAGGCCCTATGGTCGCAATTTCAATTGCTAATCGTAATATCCTGGATCAAATACCCTTTTCACGTTAATTATTATTGAGTTTTACCATTAGGATTTGTGTCCGATTAATGGTCCCTATAAAATGGGATTTAAACATAACCATCAAAATGTGAGTGTACTAAACCATTTCAGCCTACCTCTTCGGGCAAAACAGGTGTGAAATTACGCCATAATGACAGAGAAAACTACTTCCCCGATGAACAGAATATATCGATATAATCAAACAGTAAAATTTAATTCTATCGATAACTTCCAAGTACCTAAGTGTCCCAACCCTAGTATGAATTTAGTAATGAATATTTTGTCGGGTTGAGAGTGAAACTAAAGTCTACGGCACAATAAACAAGCTATGTTGGGCTATATCGGGCTATGTTGGATTATATTACTCCTAGGTAAGAAAATATTAACTTATGCAAATTAATATTACACTGGATTTTTCAACTGATGTCTCTAATGAAGAATTTTCCAATGCTTTTTATGAACGAACTAGATGGCGCTGATCAACCTTGGGAATAATAAAATGGCTCGTTTTTATGTCCACAAAGCCTTAACTGAAGTACGGAGGAACCTAAGCTCGACTCGACGCACCAGGAGTTTAGACGTAACGCAAAAACACTCAGAAGAACAATAGCAAAAACCATGCAAAAACTTGTAGTTCAGTTCAGTGATGCAAAATAACAGTAGACTTTAAGGTTAAAAATATTTGACAGAAAAAAGGTTCTTTACAGTTCTCACTTTATCTAAACAACAATTAATAATCAAAAAAAATACTATACAATAAGTTTGCCATATTGTGTCTGGGAGTTTTTTTTAGCCCTGCTAAAAGATTTTACCATTGATCTATAATATAGTAAGTAGTAAATTCTTTTTTCATTGGATTTTACTAGAACGCCACTTAAAAAAATATTTCCAAAGCCGATCAGCGCCATCTATTGATATATACTGAAGCATTGTGACAAACGTCAGTGAAAAATTTCTCATTAGATTTAAGACTCGTAAATTTTATTCGCTGCGCCGAAGCCAGATTAATTGCCATAAGGACAGGAGAATCATGATGATGATGATCATGATGATGATGATGATGATGATGATGCGGATAAATTCACGCCTATTTCCTGTTAGGGGTAGGTAGGAAATACACGACGTCACCTGCTACGATCCATAAACACTCCTTTCGCTTCGTCCACGTTTATAAATAACGCGGTTTCACCCTCGTGGTTCTCGTTTCCGTGGAAGTACGGGGATAAAATATAGCCTATGTTGCTCAGGGTGAATGTAGCTTTCTAATGGTGAAGGAATTTTTGAAATCGGCCCAGATTTTTTTTGAGTTTATTCATTACAAACTTACACACAAAAATACAAATTTTTCCTCTTTATAATATTAGTCATAGTTATTTATGTAAAACGTCATTTATCACCTCAAAAAAAGTCGATTCTAGGCAATGATTTTTGCGTAGAGTTACTTAGTTTGATGTACAGGATGCTTGGTTGACATCTTCGTAAAGAGTCTGTTTGTTTACAACTTGTATAACACTATCGAAAAGTTTAAGTAATTCCTGTTAAAATGTATATTAGGAATACGGAAAAGTTCGATACCGATTGCTACTTAGCTAGACTCTCAGAGGCTTACAAAACTTTTGCGAGCGATTGACCTTCCCGCGGCTGAAATTGAGGTCAAAACCAGGGCCATGAATTTATAGTAAAGTTTACCAGAGGCGGTAATTTTTTTTTTTCAATTACTCTTTCATCATCTGCCTAGCCTTTTCCCAACTATGGTGGGATCGGCTTCCAGTCTAACCGGATGCAGCTGAATACTAGTATTTTACATGGAGCTACTGCCTATCTGACCTCCACAACCCAGTTAGTACCGGGTAATACGAGACCCCTTTATAAGACTGGTTGTCAGACTTTTTTGGGCCTCTAACTTTCTAACGACTCACTGAGGGGTATTTGAGGCAAAAAACCGGTCAAAACTATATAAGGGCCTATATCATGTCAGTGTATAATAAAAAAAACATTTGATTAAAAAAAAATGGATTTATTAGTAAAAAAATACATTTAATTTTTTTTTTGAAAAAACAAAAAAGTGTAACGAGCTGCTGTCCATTTCTGCTTAAAACTCGTCTTAAAATGCCTCAATGAACAAGACAAAAAAATCTTGTCTTCTGCTGGAAATGAAGTCAATTGAATCAATTTTCCGAAGTAGGTACCTACAAAATAAACAAAAAAAAAAATATTTTTCGAAACCTATACCTACTAACTTAAAAATTAAAAAAAAAAAATTGGGTATGTTGGGGGACGATTTTTTTTCAGTTTCTGCAAGGCAAAGGATCAAACTTTATTACTATGTCTAAAATGTAGGGCGACATAAACAAAAACACTATGTTATAAAATTTTATTTAAAAAAATGTTTTTAAAAAGGGAATTTGCAAATTAACTTTATATAGTAAAACTTGAGGAGAAATGAATTGTAATATATTTTATTACAAAGTACATACCTTCAACTTCCATATCCAACATGGTATTTTGACGTTATTCACCCCACGAAGCCAAGTTATCACGAGAAATATTTAAAATAATCGAACGCCGAGAACAAAGAAAACCGTAACACAAAATGACTGGGTTCTGACTGACAGTGCGGCCAGACAGCGCAGGTAGAGTGGGTTTGGGGGCAGCCCTTTGATAAACCGGTTATTGTACTTCATGAAACACGCAGTGTTTGTATCATTTAGTTAATTTTAGAAAAACCACTTATGACCGGTTTTTTGCCTCAAATACCCCTTAGTGCGACTGTCAAAGATCTACACCCGGGAACAACGGCTTAACGTGCTTTCCGAGGCACGGAGGAAACTCGGTATGTAATGAGTGGTCACCCATCCACAGACCAAACTAGGCAAGCACAGCTTTACCTAACGATTGACCCGAGCCCATCATGGGAGAGGCTTATGTCCAGCAGTGGACGTTATGGGCTGTTGTTGTTGTTGTTATTTGTTGTTGACCCGACCGGCTGTTATTACTTGGCCACGAGCTCCTCAATTTCAATTACTTATTGTACTTGTGTATTTCTCGGTAGTAAGCCTGGAGTCTGGCTTTGTGCCTGGATAGGCCTGTTCACCCCCTATTACTTATATGGGACTTAAATGTTTAAGTCCCACGTAATAGGACCTGCGCAATGTAACTGTACTCTCTAGTACAGTCACCTCACCTCTGCCTAACCGTTCAGGGAATACAAACTTGATTGTGTTTTTTTTTGCTTAGCCTATATTGTCCCACTTGTGGGCAAAAGCCTCCCCCATAGCCTTCCACTCCTCTCTACGTGCGGTTCTCTCCGGCCAATCGCTCATAAACGCCTCTAGGCCGTTACGCCAGCGTTCTCTCGGCGACGACGCCCGTCTTCAGGCACCCACTGTGTTGTGACTCTGGCCCATCGCTCCTAATACATTCGACAGACATGGCCCGCCCACTCCCACTTCAAACCAGCAGTCTTGTTGCCCACATCAGCGATTTCAGTTTTGGAGCGTATTGTGGTATTACGTATTCTGTCGATGAGCTTGATTCCTAACACGTTAAGCTCCATCGCCCTTTGGCAAACCTTGAGTTTGGACTTTTGCGCTTCAGTCAAAGACCAAGATTGAGCACCGTAGGTTATGTTGATTGTATAATGTAATATAATACTGCATGCTCACAAACGTACCAAAGAGTCTGGTGTAAACGCACACTTCACGATGCCGTCAACCAAGCATTCTGTACATCAAACTAAGTAACTCTACGCAAAAATTATTCAATCAATCAATATCTTTATTGTGGATCATAGATAGGTACATAATACAGGTCTTAAAATAATGCGATTGTGATCAGCTATGTCCAACTATGCTATGTTGGGCATACAATAGTTAATGACATGCAAATTACATACACTATTACATTTTTGATACAAATGATTAAATTATTATATAATAAGCCGTGTGATATCCGGCAGAGTAGAATAGAACCAACCCATTACACTAACGGGTGTCGTATAAGGCGACTAATGTCTGAGGCAGAACACCTTGCGCCTCCGTAGACCAGAAAATGGGCAGCAGCGTTTTCTGTTAGTCTTTCATCACTGCGATCTCTAATCCGCCTGCCAAGCGTGGAGATTACGGCTAATTCCTCCCGAGGCTTATGTCCAGCAGTGGACGTCATGGGCTGTTGTTGTTGCTGTTGATTAAATTATTAAAATGACTTAAAATATATATTAAAGAAAACAATAAAGACAGGTAGGTACACACCAGTGGGCTACTGAACACGTCATGACTGAGGGAGACTGTATTGGAGTAGAGATTTGTTTAAGAAGTCTTTTATAGAGTAGTAGCATTATTGCTAGGAAACGACTTTTTTTTTGGGGTGAAAAATCATGTTTTGTGGTAGACCTCAATGTAACGCACTCAAAACATTGTGCTGATGAATGGATTGAATAGTACGAGGGTCGTGGAGGAGTGTTTAAAGTAAGTTTAACTAAAAACTTTTGAAAAAGTTAGAACTTTGACCGCCAACAACTCCATAACCAGAAGATTCCCAGGTATGGTCTAGATTCTAGACGATAACTGATTGATTTAAGACTCTACCAGTGCTTTCGTCAACTTCGTTATGAGTACTATTTTACAACTATTATTAACAACTCAAAGTGATTACTTGAGTAAAAGTAATTATTTAAGATACGAATTTTATTCTGTAGTTAAGTAATGGGGGGTATCGTTTTTGAGCTCACCAGATGGCGCACTGTCGAGTAAGGTCCTGTCAGTAAATCTGTTTAATACTTTAAAGCACCAATAACTTCGTAAAAAAGTTTATTTCATTACGTATAACAACACTGTGTAAGCTCTAGATATATTTACAATATTCTTCCTAAAATTAGCAAGCATGAAACATTTAAAAATCATTGTACCTCCACGTATTAACAATAGTATGATCCTAAGTTACTACTTAAAATCTTCAAGTCATAATTAATCAGGAATGGGCTCAATCTATAACACAATCGTGAGTATTAGTATAAATACGTGATAAAAAAGCGCGCAACGCGCGAACACTGTATGACATCTGACATTTTGGAGGACCTCAGTCTACACAAGCGCCTCTAGCGGAAAATTCACACGCGATAGCCCCCATTGCTTGAAGTTTTGACAGTTCTTACTTCTTTTTAATTCTTGTCTATTGCATAAAAATGTTTGCATAAGTTTTGAATTTAACTTGGTGGTCGATACAGGTGTTAATAACAAACGATCACCCATCCGCAATCAAACCTCGACAGTCGCAACTTAACTTCGTGTTGAACCTCACGTCTCTACAAATCTACCTATTTCATTCGTTCACTCAAGTTTCAGTGCTCTATTTAGGCATTCCGTTTCAGCCTGTGTCACAGAAATAGTGCTTTATTTAGCCTTTAAATAGTCAAAAGGCTTTCAATTTCAAAGAGTAAAAGTTTTATGTTTTTTAGGGTTCCGTACCCAAAGGGTAAAAACGGAACCCTATTACTAAGACTTCACTGTCTGTCCGTCTGTCCGTCTGTCCATCTGGCCGTCTGTCTGTCTGTCCGTCTGTCCGTCTGTCTGTCACCAGGCTGTATCTCATGAACCGTGACAGCTAGACAGTTGAAATTTTCACAGATAATGTATTTCTGTTGCCGCTGTAACAACAAATACTAAAAACAGAATAAAATTAATATTAAAGGGGGGCTCCCATACAACAAACGTGATTTTTAGGGTTCCGTACCCAAAGGGTAAAAACGGAACCCTATTACTAAGACTTCGCTGTCTGTGCGTCTGTCCGTCTGTCCGTCTTCCCGTCTGTCCATCTGTCCGCCTGTCCGTCTGTCCGTCTGTCTGTCACCAGGCTGTATCTCATGAACCGTGACAGCTAGACAGTTGAAATTTTCACAGATGATGTATTTCTGTTGCCGCTATAACAACAAATACTAAAAACAGAATAAAATTAATATTTAAGGGGGGCTCCCATACAACAAACGTGATTTTTTTGCCCTTTTTTTGATAATAATGGTACGGAACCCTTCGTGCGCGAGTCCGACTCGCACTTGGCCGGTTTTTTTTTAATAATAATTGGTACGGAACCCTTCGTGCGCGAGTCCGACTCGCACTTGGCCGGTTTTTTTTTAATAATAATTGGTACGGAACCCTTCGTGCGCGAGTCCGACTCGCACTTGGCCGGTTTTTAGGGTCCCGCGGCCAAGTGGTAAAAAAGGAAGTCTTATATTCTTCGTCATGACCTTCAAAATTAAATTAAAAAAATTGGATAAAAGGTGTATTCTGACTAAGTTGAAATTAAGGCAAAGTAAAAAAAAAAAGATTTTTTGCAAAATAAAAAAAACGAGTTGCAAAAAAAAATTAAAAAAAGTCTAAAATAACTTTGACAATAAAGTTATTTTAGAATTTTTGACGCCCTGTAACACTTTATGATACTTTACATAATGATTACTATTAAAATGTAAATAATTAGTCTATGTTAATTAAAGTTTACAAGTTATTTTAGACATTTTTACTGTTACATTGACTTTTTTGCCACCAACTTCTGCAAGTAAAATTATGTATAATAATGTCTTTTCTTCAAAAGTCGTTTTTTTTTTTGAAGTATTTTAAGTGACTGCTATTTCACTTAATAATTTCCGAGATTTGGCATATTTTGAATTACATTGGGTCATAAAACTTGATTTTCCAGAATATCGTTCAGAAATATCGCGAAATACAACTTAAATACTTCTACCGATAAAATCAATACCATGCATTCGTAAATAAATCCCGCTGACGGAACTCGTCACTGTGCGCGTCCGACTCGCACTTGGCCGGGTCTTTCTTCATGGCTAGCTCTAGATACACAATTTATTTACTTTGAAAACATTGACCTCGGGATCTCATCTTGGCCTTGGCGAATAATCATCTGTCTACCATTTCCCAACAACTGTGTTGGAGTCGGCTTCCAGTCTAACCGAATGCAACAAAATATCAGTACCTATTTTACATAGAGCGACAGCCTATCTGACATCCACAGCCCAACTACTGTGCTAACGTGCTATAAGAACAGTAGGTACCTTTAGATATAAATATAAACAACACTTGCTACAATTACAAAAAGAAACCAATTTTACTTACCCTAGGACTGCATGAAGCTATTGGTATCGTAACGGAGTTTTTGCCTGGATCACTACCATGTAGGTACACAACACCAACACCGATGCACTTTAATTAGGTATATTTACACCATAATCCATATGACGACCTTCTGACTACATTTTCTGTCGTAATAGTAAATACGCATGGCTTTGAAGTATTATACTCATTTCGTATTTGTTAAACTTTACTTTATTGTTCCGGATGTTTTTCTTGTTGTTTTCATAGGTTGTGCCTCAAAAAACACCTTGACAGTTGACCGACATTGACAGCCAGCTGTCATAGTGTCATAATGTCCGACTGCGCTCGCGTCCCTTGGCTTGTCATGGACTATAGACAATAGTCTGTAGCGTTGACAAGCGAAGTCGGAACGTTCGGTGCTGCAATTTTCATTTATGTACTCAGTTTTGTGTGTTTAGTACAATGATAATTATATAAACTATAGATACGTTGTCCGCACTCTAAAATGACAACATGAAATGAAGCCAATTGGCCACATCGCGCTTAGTTACGCACCAACCTGTCGCGCGACGCTACGTTTGCTTATAATTTAATAAATCCTGTGACGTGACTGAAGATGTATATTTATCTCCCTCTCGCAACAGGCATCCCGCCGTTCGGTGTCATATTTTCTTTCTCTTTCTTCACGCTTATAAGTAGTTCTAGTATTTTCGCCGTTTTTAAGCGCCGCGATGTTGGTTCATGACGTCATTGGTTTAGTAGTGTTTATTTTATATAATAAGTTTTATTTTATGTATGAATTTATTTTGTGTCCATAGGTGTGACCGTGACATCACAGTGGGCCCTATTAGAAAACCAGCGCTACGGTATTTGTTTTCATTTATCGCAGCATCATGCTGAGATAGGAGCCTTTTTGGCCTCGCACAGGTTTTCTTTTTGATTTAGTTTTAGATTCTTTATTTTTTTTTAAATATTATTTTTGTATTTCCTGTGCTTGTCCCAAATAAATATTTTTCTTTCTTTCAACTGGATTGAAGCCGGTAGCTATCTATCTATCATGGGGTTTAGGTTTCCGCACTTAGTCCTTAAAGTGGTCCATTGTGCGTGAGCCACGGTGGCCGATTACTCTAACCAGCCCACCTCCCTCCAGAAGCAGATTAAACTGCCCGGTCTCCTCAGGGCATCCGCAAGGGATCTTGGTGTTCCCAGGGTCTCCTCGCGAATCTTGGTAATGCCTGTGCACTCAAGGAGCACATGCGCTACCGTTTCCTCCGCCTCCATGCATGCTCTGCACAGGGGACTGTCAGTGATTCCTAGGGTGTGGAAGTGTTTATTCAGTGAACAGTGTCCAGTGATGGTCCCCGCCACCAGACGCAGGCTATCTCTGACCAGGCGCAGAAGGCACCTGGTCAGCTTTGTATCCAGTACCCCTATCCAAGTTATAAACGTTTCGTATCGATTATCTTTCTACAATCGTAAACGCCTCGGCTAAGCGATTGTAAAGCACTAAATTGGTAGCCAAGTTGACACGACTGAGTCGATCGCTCGTTCTCTGATGTCTGCAGAAAAAACCTACACTTTAGTCTATGGTGAGCGTTCCTACCAAAGAGTTTAGCGATCAATATTTTAGAAATGATAACATTCTATTCTATCATTTTGAACGATGTAAACTTGTCTACGAATTTTCTATTCGTTTGTGTTGATCACGTGATTGAACGTTGAGATGATGTCATTCCCATTCATTTGAATAGTTTTCTACTAGCGTTAACGATTGTAGATTGTCAACTTGGCTAGGGGTGCAGGGATGGCAATGCTATCCAAGCCGGTAGCTATCCAATAGCTAGAAGCACAGTAACCATGTGGTAAGACTTTCAGAATTCTGAGTACCTGTACCGACTGTATTAATACTTCCGGAGCGCTTTAGTCAATATTTAAATCATCATCATCATCCGAGCCTTTTCCCAACTATCTTGGGGTCGGCTTCCAGTTTAACCAGATGCAGCTGAATACCAGTATTTTACATGGAGCGACTGCCTATCTGACCTCCACAACCTAGTTAGTACCGGGTAATACGATACCCCTTGGTTAGACTGGTTGTCAGACTTTTTGGGCCACTGATTACCTGTAACGGCTGTCAAAGATCTACATATGACAGCCGGGACCAACGGCTTAACGTGCTTTCCGAGGCACGGAGGAAACTCGGTATGTAATGGGTGGTCACCTATCCACAGACCAACCTAGGCAAGTACGGCTTAACCTAACGATCGACCCGAGCAGCTGTTATTATTTAGCCACGAGCTGACTGACGAGCTACTGAGAAATTCCTGATGTAAAAAACCAATAACACTTTGCTCGACCTGGGAATTGAACCCAGGACCGCTTGCTCAGCAGTCGTGCTTGCGACTACTATACCACAGAGGCAGTCCACAGGATACACTCAAAGTACTTACGGGATAATATCCGTGGTTTTCT
Organism: Xestia xanthographa; assembly: GCA_905147715.2. Lineage (NCBI taxonomy): Eukaryota > Metazoa > Arthropoda > Insecta > Lepidoptera > Noctuidae > Xestia > Xestia xanthographa. Next base: position 4,574,262 of record LR990654.1, on the reverse strand, counting down.
TTGTTGATGAGCTCCCGATATTTCGACGCTCTTGCAAGCATCATGATCGCGGGAATACTGAAGAGGTATGCGGGTGAGGCGAAAATTATTTATTATGAGCAGACAAATCTGTCTACCCTCTTTCTTAGTCTTTTATTACGCGCACTACTGGAACTCGATTGTAAATCGCGACAAAACGCACTCACGGTATCACTAGGTTTTTCTTGATAGTGGAGACGCATGTTATTTTTTATTATGTTTATCACTGGATTCCACGTGCTTGATTTTCGCCTCACCCGCATACCTATTCAGTATACCCGCGATCATGATGCTTGCAACAGCGTCGAAATATCGGGAGCTCATCAACAAAGAAAACCACGGATATTATCCCGTAAGTACTTTGAGTGTAGTGAAAAACCGTGAAAGTCTTAAACAGTGCATTAGTCCATAGGATGGTTATATCCTGGTAATAAAGGATGTAAAAAACACCTTAAACGACGCCGAGCGGCACGTGTACATTTTGTATTGAGCTATAATTATCTGGGAACCTTCTAGTTACGGAGAAGGTCAAAGTTCCAGCTTTTTCACATTTTTTCTTATAAATTAAACGTTATAATGCCTATTCAATACATCCATCAGCACAATGTTTTGAGTGCATTACATTAAGCACTACCGTAAACCGTGACTTTACAATACTACTACATCAGCCCATAACGTCCACTGCTGGACATAAGCCTCTCCCATGATGGGAGGAATTTGCCGTAATCTCCACGCTTGGCAGGCGGATTGGAGATCGCAGTGATGAAAGACTAACAGAAAACGCTGCTGCCCATTCTCTGGTCTACGGAGGCGCAAGGTGTTCTGCCTCAGACATTAGTTGCCTTATACGACACCCGTGAGTGTAATGGGTTGGTTCTATTCTACTCTGCCGGATACCACACGGCTATAGACGTTCGGATTTATAATATTAGTAGGATAGGATCTGTGGAATCCTTAAGCTGGGATCGAAGTCGAAGTCACGAGAATGTAACCCAGCGCTGTGCCCCGAGACCAGCTGGCGTGTTGAATAATTTCCTTAATCGACACGAACGAAGCTACGGGTTAAAGCAAGCATATAATACATATTATATTATGAATCCATTAATACATGATTTTCCTTTAGGCAATTTGCGAAAAGGGTCTGTTCTCCCTTAGGCAGATATGTACGTACCATGTTTGTTTTCAATTATGTTATAATAATATGTTAACCCTTCAATCTGTAGCATTAATTATTAATATTGTGGGTTTTAGTGGATACCCGAAGATTTTAGGTACTTCTTAAGCAATAAGTTTTGGGTTTAAAACCGGATATCTACCTAAGGGATTGTACTATTAAATAGTAGGTATGTAGGTTCTGGGTTCAATTTCAATTCCTTGATCGCGCAAAGTGTTATTGAGTTTTAAGTAGAAGTGTGACAAAAATGGAAAAAAGTAAGGAATGACTGTAGAGGAATTGTCTTTTTTAAACTTTCACGATCAGAACACATTATAAAATACATGTAAACGGGTATTTCGCGAATCTGCCAATGAGAAGCACAATTATAAGAGACTGGTTCGGGAAGCGATTGAGATCAAGAAGTACTTATATCAATTTCAATCGCGAAGACCGCTTCAGACTCTCTCCCGCTTAGAATCCAGTGATCACTAAGTAGGTATACTCGTCAAGTGAAATCATCGCAGTATGCGTATCAAAAAATACTAATTAGTCCGTCAGTTAGATTATCAAACAATATTTGACCCGTATTTTTTCATTTGTTACGTAAACCAAAATAGACGAAGATACGACGCTTTTAAAATTCTCAATACGTCACGCCGTGTTATAATTTTTAGTGCGTTCTCATGTCACGAGCCCCCGAAAAACTTCGAAGTTTTGATGCGTTTTATCTTTGTCAATATTCATTGATTTAGAAAAACAAAAAAGACGTGTCCATTATTTTCTAATACTCTAACTGACGGATTAAATAGATTTGCAATTTAGGTATTGATGGTAGGAACTAGCCTATTCTATATCAACGAAAAATTACTTGGCTATTATTAATATTTTTCACGGAACAACAGCGCCTATAATTACCAATGAAAACCTGCTTTTCCAATTTAGTTTCTAAGAATTTTTTTTTGGAAAAACCACTATAATAACCAATACTTATACAAACATTACAATTCCAATCATTTTTACGACTTCTAGAATTTTTGAAATCAACTTACTTAATATCTGTATGAAGTTTATATTCCTTTAATTGATAATACCATCAATTTGAAACAAGGAATCGAATAATATTATTAAAGCAGCGGCGGTGGCCGACTTACGAGCAGTCGTGGGTTCGAACTCAGGCAGACGCATTACTTTGAGTTATTTATTTCATCACCACTGCTCTCAAAACCGCAAAGGAAAACATCGTGAGGAAACGGCATGTCCTAGAACCAAAATTCGAAGACATGTGACATCTACCAATCCGCACTGGGCCCGCGTGGTGGATTATAGCCCATTCCCTCTCATAGAGAGGAGGCCTGTGTCCCAGCAGTGGGAACATTATAGGCTGATTATACTTTGCAATAATTATTATTGTGAACAAATCTTAAACTTAAATTAATGTAACTTATACATCGTACAATGTCGCGTACCATCGCCGTCCGCTTCGATTGCAAGTTCGTGGGCATCAGTTCGTTCCAGCTCCGTTGCAAACATATGTGGTTTAAGAACTTTATTATTTCTCATCAATAATTAACAATAATTCACTTACTGAGAAACTAAATTTAAATACAATGTCTACGTGCATACAGAATCAACGTACATTGTAAAAAATAACAAATATGAGGGTAAGCGATCACAACAACGAAAAACAAATGTATTTAGTAGTTAATCACCAACCAAGCAAACACGAATCTAAACTAAAAGTAAGTAGTTGTTTAGGTGGCAATACATGGCAACAAAGTTTTTATTTGTATTGTTTTTATTTGCTCAACAACAACAACAACAGCCCATAACGTCCACTGCTGGACATAAGCCTCTCCCATGATGGGAGGAATTTGCCGTAATCACCACGCTTGCAAGGCGCATTGGAGATCGCAGTGATGAAAGACTAACAGAAAACGCTGCTGCCCATTCTCAGGTCTACGGAGGCGCAAGGTGTCCTGCCTCAGACATTAGTCGCCTTATACGACACCCGTGAGTGTAATGGGTTGGTTCTATTCTACTGTGCCGGATACCACACGGCTCGTTTATTTGCTCATTATGTATGATTTCAGCATTTTTTAAAACAAGACATACTTTTGCTACTTTTATAACCATCGGTATTTTATTGTACATGTTAACACCTTCAAATTCAACATTCTTTTTATCCTAATTAACTGTTTTGAGACGTATCACACTTTCTGTCACACAAGTAGTCCATCAGCTGAATAAAGACACACAGCCAACTTTTTATCGCAACAATTCACTCCACGAGCAAAGCCGCAAGCAAAACCTAGCACTTGTTTACATATATTTGCATGAAAACTGTAACTAAACGCGTCTCTACGCGTCGGCTTCAACAGATCGATACAAAGGGGCCTTTACAGCACGGCCCCGCGTCACGGTATGTCACAGTTTAAAACCACACCCTGTATAATACTTTTAATTTAACATTACATCACGCCTGTAATTTAGAGGTGTACCTAATATGATCATCTATCTCACTCTATCTATTGGAGTCGGCTTCCAGTCGTACCGAATGATGCAGCTGAATACCAGTATTTTACTTGGAGCGACTGCCCATATGACCTTCACAACCCAATGGGGGCTATCGTTTTAGAGCTCACCAGATGGCGCACTGTCGAGTAAGGTCCTGTCAGTAATTCTATTCAATACTTTAAAGCACCAATAACTTCATAAAAATGTTTATTTTATTAAATAACAACATAGTGTAAGCTTTAGATATATATTTACAATATTCTTCCTAAAATTAGCAAGCATGAAACATTTAAAAATCATTCTACCTCCAAGTACTAACAATATTATTGTCCTAAGTTGCTACATAAAATCTTCAAGTCATAATTAATCAGGAATGGCTTAATCTAGAACACAATCGTGAGTATTAGTATAAAAACGTGATAAAAAAGCACACAACGCGCGAACACTCTATGACATCTGACATTTTGGAGGACATTAGTCTACATAAGCGCCTCTAGCGGCAAATTCACATGCGATAGCCCCCATTAGAACCTACAATAGTAATACAATACTCCTTATTAAGACTGATTGTCAGACTTTCGAACCACTGATTATGTGTACCAACTGTCAAAGATCTACAAATGACAGCCGGGACCAACGGCTTAACGTGCTTTCCGAGGCACGGAGGAAACTCGGTATCTAATGAGCGGTCACCCATCCACGGACCAACCTAGACAAACGCGGCTTAACCTTAAGATCGACCCGAGCGGCTTTTATTATTTTACCCACATTTAGGTAAGGGATGAGCCTACTGCCATCAACCGGGCACAAACTTCGAGGCTGCGAGTTACAACTCAGAAATTCCAGACTTTAAATTTTAACTTGTCTCAATATTTAAAACATATACGCTGTATAATTAGGTTTGAGACTTCAAGGTCAGGGTACGGCGTAGAGGGCCTTAGGCCTAGTTCTCGTCCTCGGGCGATGCAACTATCGTCAAGAAACACGCGCGTGCGTCGTTTGTCTTTAGGTGGGTTATGTCGCTCCGCAAATCGCGTCGTAGTGTAAGTCGTGGCCGAGAGGTTACACTGTACTGCTTAAGGCAGATGCTCCAGGGTAGCCCACGAAATTCAAATTTTCTTACGTTTTTCGCAATTTGCAGGCCAGTGCTAAGTTGTATGTTGATTAAAATATTGTCCGCGACTGTAAGACGTATGTAGTTACAGAATTATAATCATCAATACAACCCTCCAAGTTCATGTAACTCGATTGAATGACTATTTCAAAAAGACTATAAGCTACTGAAGTGCCACGCGTCTTCCGACAAAGACTGCGGAGACAACAAATGAAAGAAATTGTTAAGAGCCCTCTTATATTTCGTCGTTTATTTTACAATTTACGTAAGGCACATAACAAAAATGTATTCTACCAGTATTCGTATAAAAATATAGGATATTTAATGTGAAAAAAAAATGGTGATCTTTATTCAATAGAATATATAAATTAAAGGTCCCAATTGAGGTCTCCGTAAGAGTTTTAGTCTAAACGAAAATGATCTAATCCCGAATAAATAAGTGATCTAAAATTCGCTCTACCATTAATGAAGGTGAGAAAACGAACTATTTCTAACAAGTTATTTCAAGTAACAAGTGACGCGCGTCGTAGTCGCATCACGCGATTCCATGAACGGGCCTGTACAGGATGCTACGCCGTAGAGGGTTACGCCGTAGCCGATGCTACGCCGTAGAGGATTTAAGTGTATTTCTTTAGCTACCCTCAATTTCAGTAAATGTTGCAATAAAGCCTTTTGTATAGCGTTGTTACGTCGATTTTGGAGCTTTTTTTCCCTCTGAAGTAGAATGAAAGGCTATCGTGCCGTAAAATCCGGATTATTGCTTCGTTTAGATTAAAAAAGGCTAACGTTTTTATTAAGTGTTTTTGTTTTCTGTCAAACTCACATAGACTTTTAGTGTACTGTGATTAAGATCATTTATTTAAAGAGTGAAGGGAAAATATTTGGAGTTGATTGCCAACGTTCTGTTTTTGGAGCACCAGAAGAAGATTTAAAACATTACAAACTTTTTTGTAAATCATTGTTTTAAGAGTTGTCCCCGATCTTTTTTTCTAAAGAAGAACAAAAAGGATCAGCACAATTTGTTTCTTTAAAAGGTTTTGTGGCGTAGCAATTAAGTCACCCTGTAGTAAAGAAAATCATTTTTACTCTTGTACTAACTGATCCCTGCGGATTCACCCGCGTGTAGTTCGGTTACTGTCCCACGGGATTGTGCTACCGAGATAAAAAGCATCATATGTGTTAATCCAGGTTATATATACTATCTGTGTGCCTATTTTAATCCAAATCCGTTTAATAGTTTTAGCGTGAAAGTGTTACACACATTAGAACAATCATATTAAATAAACAACGGTAACACAGTTTAAATGGACATGTATTTATTTTCCTTAAGCCTATACATACAAGCAGTGTAACAAGATGGCATTTGAAATTACATGGAACGTTATAATTTTACCAGTAAACACAACAAACGGTACACAATTCAAAGCTCAAGTTAAAATAAAGCTACCACAAAGAAAAACACAAATAATTACTCATAGCTGTGAATGGCACATTTAAAAAGATTAAAGCAACAACATAAATATTCAATCATATTAACAATTCCCTAAAGGTATAAATACTTAGCTTTTAATTCCGAAATATCCTGCGCTGCACTACTACAAACTGAATAATTATGACTACAACTGCCACTATTCCCATATGATCCCTTGAGATTTCAAAAGAGCACTGACTAAGAATCCTCTGGCCGAAACTCCACACCTCGTAATCCAACATCAGGCCACATCGAGCTTCACCGATTGGTTCGCAGAGGTGGCGCGTTGTTTCCGCCTTCCTATTGGTCGATCGCACGACGTTGGTACAGCAACCGTCCACCGATGCTAGCGCCGGCGCCGCCGCTCGACGACACCGCACGATACCTGCTGCTGTTTCTAGGCGCTCAGTGGCGCCATCTAGCGCCTAAAGTGTGTTACTATTCACACTCGTCCATCCTGACGCCTTTGCGACTCTGCAAAGGAGAGAAAAAAAAGTGCTATGTAATTGTTCAAAACTAGCATACTCAGTCCTAGAGCGGGGAAAATAAACATATTTCCATGAACAATAAAACAATAATTGACCATTTACACAGTAAAAATATCATAAGTGCCAATTTTCAAAGATGCCATAATTTTCCAAACCAATGAAAACAAAACATATGTAATTCTCCTTTTAAACCACTTTATTAACAAAAGTACCAATCAACATACAAATTATGAAATCCCATAGCCATCAAAGACACAATTTCCCACATTGAAATTTATGTCAACCAGTTTATTAACAAAAGTACCAATCACAATCCAAATTGTGAAATCCCTTAACCATCAAAGACATAATTTCCCACATTGAAATTTATGTCAACCACTTTAGTAAAGTACCAATCACAATCCAAATTGTGAAATCCCATAACCATCAAAGACATAATTTCCCACATTGAAATTTATGTCAACCACTTTAGTAAAGTACCAATCACAATCCAAATTGTGAAATCCCATATCCATCAAAGACATAATTTCCCACATAGAAATTATGCCAACCTGATAAATCCCTATTCAAGGTTCACCCTTCAAGTAAATCGATCAATTCCTCCGTGCTGTCCACTTCACTCTCATTTGAGCTGGCGCTCGAGTCCTCGCCCTGGAAAGGTTTTAAAGAGTCCGACGACACGAGTGCTCTGAATCGCTTATACCCTTTTATACCTTTCAACGAAGAAATCATGTACCTATCATTTCCTACTACCTTCGTTACCTTATAGGGGCCGCTGTACTTTTCCTTCAGTTTTCTTCGAACGTTCACATTACGGTCAGCAGCTCCTTTCCACAAGACTAAATCACTCACCTTATATTTTGTTGGAGGTTTTCGCTTTACATTAAAATATTTGCGCATTTTCTCCGCCGTCCGGTTCAGGTTTGCTGTAGCTTCGGCCCTAGTTCGTGCAGCTGTCTCTTCATTATCTACAATGTTATCTCCCATACCTTGATATCTGCTTCGACTCGCAGAAAACATGAGCCTATATGGTGTAAATCCGGTCGAACCGTTTTGTAAATTATTCATTCCCCACGTGATATTTGCGATTCGAGTGTCCCAATCCTTTTCATCTTCCACGCTTGTATTGAGTGAATCTAGTAATGTACGATTATACCTCTCCACTTGACCGTTTGCACGTGGACATGCTACAGCATTGATTATATGTTTTATTTGATTATCCAAACTAAATTGCTTAAAATGTTTACTCTTAAAACTCGTGCCACTGTCGGATATTATTCTTTTTGGGTAACCAAATAAACAAAAAATGTCATTTAAAGATTTTATTACCTCCAGAGTTTTTGTCGTTTTAACTGGTACCGCCCATGTGAACTTCGTGAAAGAATCGACCACCATCAGCACAAAACTATTACCTGCTCGACTTTTGCAAAAAGGACCGAGATGGTCAATGTGCAAGGTGTGCATTGGCTCTGGAACTTTTTCAATGGGGTGTAACTCACCTTCAGGCCTTCCGTACTGTCCCCTCTTGTAAAGACAGTCTAAACATGAGTTGACATATTTACGTATGAAACGTGTCATTCCTGCAAACCAGAAGTTACCCTTGATGATGTCCTCACAACGCTTTAGGCCCGGGTGTCCCATACAATCATGATACTTCCTCATGATATTCCACCTCCCATATTTAGGGACTACTAACCTTAGTTCTCCATCTTTAACAAGCTTATATACTCGACCATCCTTCAACTTGTAATTGTTTCGTATATCTGGGTCGTCATTCCCAGATTCTAATTTTGTCCGAATGATGCGAATCTTCTCATCTTGATTTTGAAGACATACTAACCAATCAAATACGTCAATCACGTTGATGTCTGCTACTAAGGGAGGATCTACTGGAAATCGGCTCAATGCATCAACGTGCCCATGAGACTTACCTGGCTTATGAACGACTTCCATGTCGTACTCCTGAATAGATAACCACCATCTTGCTATTCGAGGGAGTAGATCCTTTTTTAAGAAGGTGTCTCGAACGGCTGCACAGTCGGTCACCACTTTGAAACGATTTCCTGCTAAATAAATTCTAAATCTCCTTAACGATTCTACTACAGCTAATGTTTCCAGTTCGTAGGAATGATACATAGATTCTTCTTTGCTGGTTTTTCGACTAAAATACGCAATGGGTTTCATACCTCCATCTTGATCCTGAAAGAGAATTCCAGCTACACCTTTACTGCTTGCGTCAGTGTGAACTTCTATATCACCTTTCCTGCAAAATAATGAGAGTGTTGGACGAGTCGTCAGAATTTGCTTTAGCTGATCAAAAGCTCTCTGCTGTGCTGGACCCCAAATCCACGCTGCATTCTTTTTTAGCAACCCGTACAGATCATGCGTGACAGACGCATAATCCTTAACAAATTTCCTGAAATAACTAGTCAAACCCAGAAACATCCTGAGCTCGTGTACGTTCTTAGGTTCTATATAGTTGACCACTGCATCAATTTTCTTGCTACCAGGTCTGATGCCGTTTCCGCTGATCTCGTAACCGAGGTAATCTATTTTATCTTGCAAGAAAAAACACTTCTCTAAATTCAACGTCAATTTTGCGTCCCTGATTATTTTCAAAACTATCCGAAGTAGATCGAGACCTTCCTGCTCAGTTTTGGTGGGCAGCAACAGATCATCTATAAAAGGAAGCACCTTATCATGACGCAAGGAAGAAAATATTTTATCCATAAGTCGCTGGAAAATTGCTGGGGAATTAGCCAAACCAAATGGCATACGTAAAAATTCATAGTGGCCTTCAGGTGTGACAAATCCAGTTCGATGTATTGAAGCCTCCGCTACAGGAATCTGAAAGAAACTTTGCGATAAATCAAGACTCGTAAAAAGTTTTTTTCCACCTAGTTTCTCGATTTGTTCTTCTATGATCGGCAGAGGATATTTATCCTTTACTGTGATACTATTTAATTTTCTGAAATCCACACAAAACCGATAATCTCCATTCTTTTTCCGAACTAATACAATCGGACTGGCATAATTAGACGACGATTCCCTAATAATACCATTGGACATCATATCTTCAACTTTTTCTCGTACTATTGCTTTTTCTGAAAAAGAAAGCCTGTAAGGACGATAACATACCGGCTTATCAGAGTTAAGTTCAATATTTACTTCTATTTTGTCAGTTCTACCCAATTCTCCTGTATCTACCGAAAAACAATCCGAATATTCCTTTAAAATTGCTGCCAGTTCCTTAACTACCTGGGGATCTCCGGATCCACATTTAATTTTTGCTGTATCTATGCTCATAATCGAAGCAAGACTACCTGCAGAATTTTGAGAACAATCTACTTCCTGCGTAACTAATCCACGAGCTACAACCTGGCCTTTCTGGAAACAAACCGGCTTTTCTCCATGATTAATTATGAAAACGGCCTGTACTGGAAAACAATGTATAGAAGCAGGAACACTATAGTTATAACCATTATAAAAAATTGTACGATTATCTACGAACAGTTCAGTTGACTCACCAATTTCCACGTCATTGTAGGTGCCAACATACATAGATGAATAAGCTGGAACGACAGTATCTATACAACACAAAATATTAACCTTATCCATACATGTACCTATTTGCAAAGAATTTATTTCAATAGATTCAGTTTTCTTTTCAGCTCTCCCTGCATATTCTAAAAAGACGGTAGGACCACAAACTGTTAGCTTAAATTTATCATTGTTCAAAATAGGTTGACCAATGAAAACATCTGCGCGATTCACGGAAGTGTCGACGACAACTGCATCTGAACATACCTTGACTTCATCTATTATGAATTCTAACGATACCTGTCCGTGAGCTCTAATTGGAGGTCCACCAAACCCGTTAACGAAAACAACACAAGGCTGCATTGCTACACCAAGTTTCAGAACGCAATCACGAGTAATAAGGTTGACTTGAGCCCCCGTATCTAAATAAGCGGTACCTTTTAAACCATTAATCAAGACTTGTTTAAAATAACATTCATTTACCTGTATTTGTACAACGCTGACAGCCTTTTGATAACACTGCTCCTTCTTATGGTTAGTTTTCCCGCAGATTTCGCATTTTATAGCGTTAGGATTATTAGGACATGCTCGGACAACATGCCCCGGTTCGTTGCAAAGAAAGCAAGTTACTCCTGGCTTTCGTTCCTTTTGATCCCGGGTTGCTTCTTTTAAAGACCCTGATGTGGAATCTCTACCTCGAGGAGTGTTCCTCTGACTCTGAGGTTGATTCATTCTTCTGTCGTCATTCATACATAGAAAATGAGAATAAAGTTCGCCTGGGGTTTTATAGTTACCAGCTCTTGCAGAAGTCCTCATGTGGAACGGCAGACCTTCTATAATACAAGACACTGCTTTTTCTCCAATGATGTCACATTTAGTTAGCATGGTACATTTCGAATAAAAATAATGAGTCATCGTCTCACTAACTACCTTTTTCCTATTTAACATTTCCCTCAATGCATCTGCGTAATCTATGCTTTGAGGGAACGCTTCCAGAATTTTCTGTTTCCATTCCGCCCACGTAAATTCGTAGCTTCGTAGCGCACCATGCCACAATTTTGCCAATCCAACAAGACGTGCCTGCATATAATAACTTTTAACGTTGTCGTTCCATCCATGTATAGCACCTAGTTGCTCTACTTTGTTAAGCCACAGAGATGCAGGTAGCTCTGGTCTTTCAGGATCAAATTCCGGTATTATATCCGGCTTAACCATCATGCCCGAATAATATGGAAAGGACCTACCAGGTTCATTTGAGAAACCAGGCGGGGAACGGCCTCTTCGGTCCCGGACAGGCGAACGCCCCGGTCGCCAAGTGTCGCGGGAACAGCTGCGACGCTCCTGCTGTGGGCGCTCCATCCGCCGGCGACTCCATCTGATAGGACTGCGGGACCGGCTGCGAGACCGGCTGCGACCATCGGAACTCATCCCACTTCTGAAAATGTTACACACATTAGAACAATCATATTAAATAAACAACGGTAACACAGTTTAAATGGACATGTATTTATTTTCCTTAAGCCTATACATACAAGCAGTGTAACAAGATGGCATTTGAAATTACATGGAACGTTATAATTTTACCAGTAAACACAACAAACGGTACACAATTCAAAGCTCAAGTTAAAATAAAGCTACCACAAAGAAAAACACAAATAATTACTCATAGCTGTGAATGGCACATTTAAAAAGATTAAAGCAACAACATAAATATTCAATAATATTAACAATTCCCTAAAGGTATAAATACTTAGCTTTTAATTCCGAAATATCCTGCGCTGCACTACTACAAACTGAATAATTATGACTACAACTGCCACTATTCCCATATGATCCCTTGAGATTTCAAAAGAGCACTGACTAAGAATCCTCTGGCCGAAACTCCACACCTCGTAATCCAACATCAGGCCACATCGAGCTTCACCGATTGGTTCGCAGAGGTGGCGCGTTGTTTCCGCCTTCCTATTGGTCGATCGCACGACGTTGGTACAGCAACCGTCCACCGATGCTAGCGCCGGCGCCGCCGCTCGACGACACCGCACGATACCTGCTGCTGTTTCTAGGCGCTCAGTGGCGCCATCTAGCGCCTAAAGTGTGTTACTATTCACAAAAGACAAGCAAACATCCATCCGTCCATCCATTCTCAAAAACTTTCGCCTTTATAATTATAATAGTAGTTGTTAAGGCGACTACACGAGCTAAATTAGCAACTCTATTTGTGGTGGTTCAAACTTCGTTTGAAATACTGTTAGAATAAAGTTCTAATCAGCTTGCACTACAAAGTGGTTGTTACGTCAGTCACTGCTGGCCGAATAGTGCGAAATGAGTGGGTTTTTGCGATTTGAAAAAAAAATCTATTGATTGGACCAAAAAAATAAAACACCATCATGCTAGTACGTTGTTTGTAGAATTATTTGCCAAAAACTCAAAATGATCGCATGTATTTTAGTATGGTTTTTACTCGTTAAAAGATTTTTTAGAGAAAAGTTCGTGATTTTTTTTATCGAGTAAAATTAGTTGTATTATGTTTTCAAAACACTATAATACTAGCATATATCCTGAAGAATATCATATATTTTCTGTTTTTGTTTATTGCAGTGAATCTATGCTTTTTTGCACTATAAAACTCGTGTTTAGCTCCAGTTTTCAGCTTTTTATTCATCCGACTGCGAAAGGTTTTCAATAAAAATTGCAGTACATATTTTAAAATTGCGTGACCATGAGCATTTAAAAGTACATTATTTACTAAAGTAATTAACATTTTTTAAATACCTATACAATAAAATTCAATATTGAAATCCATTTCCACTAAATTGATGTTACGAGTGTTTCCACTTAAACAACTATCAACTTTTAACAGTTGTGTAAATTAAATTGGTTTCAGAATGAACTGAGTTAAAAAAGTCATAAAAATGTTTATAGTTGTAGCGGAACCTGGACTTTATGTTTTGCTTCTCAGGTACGTTTTTCCAAAAGGTATTTTTGTCACTTTTGGATCCCCTTAGGCATAAGGGGAAGATTTATAAAACAATGGTTTGTCCTGCTGTCTTGTATGGATCAGAATAGGGAATATGCATGAATTACAAAACTCTTTTTCATCCCATCTATTCGAAAAGGACGACTTGGTTCGCCTTTAAGTGCACCCAAAGGTGGTGTTTTCTATAAGAAACTTTTAGCGGGCAGTAATGAGTTTTTAATCCTCTTTATAGATGTTCCAAATTCAAAAAGTGCGCCGCAATTATCTTTGCGGCGCACTTTTTGAATTTGGAACATCTTAGTGTTCAGCGCCGAAAGAAATCGAACGCAAATATTGTTTGAATAAAGACTAGCTGGTACGACGGCCCAGTCGCGCCTCCCGCCGGCCGCCGCGCTGACTGAATAAAAAAAAGAAATCAAATTAAAAACGCGCGAACTACAGACCGCGTTTTCGTCAATTTTCATGAATTGTTAGAAATTCATAGTTTTGTTTTGAAAAATGAGTTCTTCAAGTGACAGTGAATAAAAAACACAATAAAGTGAAAAATAACTTTAGATCTTCAGAAGTCGGTGACCTTTGTTTGATTCATTTAGTTTTTTTTTGTCACCGACTTCTGAAGCTAAAGTTATTTTTAACGTCTTTGTGTTTTGTGAAGTCGGTTTTATTTTTTGCAAAAAAGTTTTTTTATTTTTCCATTTTTAGTTGTAATATCCTATCCAAATATTAGATCATTTATTTTACATGTTGAAATTAGACCACACGACTGAAGTAAAAATGTTCATAAAATGAAAACTCCCAGTAGTTTAACCTAACCAAACTATGTTACATTTTTATAGGACCAAATGGCAACTATTCCGCATCAAACTAAAGAATAATCACGTCAATCGGCTCATAAATATCAGCGTAATCGGTGTAAATACATAAAAAACAGTCGAATTACCTCTTCCTTTTTGAAGTCGGTTAAAATTATGAGGCGCCTTTTATTTTCTCATAGTGGGTGATGAAAAGTAGAGTGTATCACTCGGGCGCAAAATATATTTTTGGCTCGGGCGACGTACTTTGAATCCCTCGCTACGTTCAGGATTCTATTAAAGAATCCCTCGCTACGCTCGGGATTCTACTCTAGAATCCCTCACTTCGCTCTGGATTCAAAAAAGCGCCCTCGCCGTAAAAATATTATTTTGCTCCCTTATGATACAATCTACTATTTATTTATTAAAAATGCCTTTTATTGGCGCATAAAAACATTGTGGTACACTTGTTTTTAAGTTTCTAATACATCACTTATTTTGTAATGTATTGTTTTATGTAGCATGTTTTTGGTGAAACGGAACGCACTCTCAAAACGCGTCGTCCTCGATAACGCCGGTAGTGACGTCAAAGTCTATATGTCTAAAAAACACTTTTATTTGAAAAGTAGTTGAAGTTTCACTAAGATTTTATAGTTCTTATCGTTATTGCAATTTTTGCTTGAAAAAAGTACATACAATTAGTAAAATTACTTAATTATCGCCAAAAAAATAGATGTGAACAAGGCAGATTGACGTAAATGACGTCACATCATGGCCGCGACAGTCACGGACGTTTGAACTGTCTTAGAAAAGCTTGCAGGATTTTAATATTATTTTTGAGCGACAAGCAGTAGTTGAACTTAACTTTTAATACTTTTCTTGGGTTGATAGTACTGTATTTTATTGATGTAGGTGAAAAAAAAATTACATGCAAATTCCCTAATATGGGCCACAAAAGGGATTAATGAAAGACAAATGTGGCGGAGATGAGAATGCTAAGGGGGATGTATGGTGTAACGCGTAGGTAAGTCTGAAAGTGGCGCCGGTGACTGAAAAGTTGTGTGGTAATCGATTATCGTAGTATGGGCATGTGATGCAGAGGGATGAGGAAAATGTCGTGAGGAAAGTTTTGAGTATGAATGTGGATGGGTATAAGAGTAGAGGAAGACCAAAGAAACGATGGATGGACTGTGTGAAGGATGATATGGTGAGAGAGGAGATGTCTGATGAGATGACGAGTGATAGAGAAGTGTGGAAGAAGAAGATATGCAAATGAATTCGGATAAGAGCAAGAAAATGATGAAATAGTCAACGAATAATAAATCCAACAAAACAACGCATTCAGAGCGCTGATGCGGCTGCCACGACATTGCCGTGCCGCGGGCATGTTGGCCGTCGCTAGCGTCGACTGCTTCTATGCAACGATGCGTAAGCGATGCGCGTCCCTGGTACGCAGAGTTCGCGGCAGCTCCAACAGCGTGCTGATGATGATAGCCGACAGGCTCGACTGTCCATATATATGACGCTGCAGTGACTTGCATGTCACCTACAGTCGTCGGCTGTCAGTATAAATATGTTTTGTGTGGTTATTGTTTTGTGTTGTACCTATTTTATTGTTTAATGTACTCTGTGTGTTCTATTAGTGTATCATTTGTGCTATGTATTTAATTTCTGTGTATTAATGAGTCCTTGTTACTTGTGAAATAAGTTTATTATTATTATTATTATATCTCAGAATTTAAAAGGAGCTCGTGGCTAAATAATAACAGCCACTCGGGTCGATCTTTAGGTTAAGCCGTGCTTGCCTAGGTCTGTGGATGGGTGACCACCCTTACATACCTAGTTTCCTCTGTGCCTCGGAAAGCACTTTTAACTGTTGGTCCCGGCTGTCATTTGTAGGTGTTGGACAGTCGTTACAGGTAGTCAGTGGCCCAAAAAGTCTAGCAACCAGTCTTACCAAGGCGTATCGTATTACCCAGTATTAACTGGGTTGTGGAGGTCAGATAGGCACTTGCTCCATATAAATTACTGGTATTCAGCTGCATCCAGTTATTAATTTATTTGCTCTCATGCACATGACACATTTTACAATATTACTGTCGGTTTTTGTATATGAACCCTGTCAGGGCACTGCAAAGCGCATTGCTGGTTTGCTGTTGAGTTTATGAACATTACAGTCATTAGTATAATAAATAAATTGAGTCAAAACTTATCGAAAACACAAACGATTACATTTCATTTAAAAAATTGTCTAAAAGTCGTTATGATGTCCAGTTTTATTTAACAGTAATAAACACTATACAATACAACGTGACGTACTAGCGGGGTCTTTTCCACCTGACCATTTTAGAATTTTTTCGCTTAAATCATGCGGAGGCGCCGAGCCACGCCCCCTTTAAGTTTGGGCCTATTAGGAAAGCGTCAACTTTGGCGCACAAAATAACAATAACTCTCGTTTGGCGTGCGTCGTCAATGCGCTCGGCCGATTCGGTATCTTTTCATTCATTTTTTCTACACAAAGTCAACGGGGCGGGGCTAGAGAGCGTTTTAATGTTGCGAGTGCCAGCAAAAATGAGCTTAGTGGTGGTCAGGCGGGAGTGTCCTCGATAGTACGTGTGTTTTTGTTAGACTGGAAGCCGACCCCAACATAGTTGGGAAAAGGCTAAGCAAATGATGATATTTAAAAGGAAAAAGAATAGCTCAAAATGACATAGTTACTCGACAGAGAATTTAGAAATCAATAGCGAAACTCCCCTAGCTCCTAGCTAGCAATTTACTAGGTTAAATGGATATATTTATCTCGCTACACTGGCGGTACAGAACAGTCCCTGTACTGCCCGTTCAATCAGTGGAACTGTTCGATCAAATAGGACAGCTTCAAGGATGAAATTGACTCATTGTTATCTCTAAATTACTGTGGACTATGATAACCGAATAAAGTGGCGTAGCTACGCGGGGGCGGTGTTGGCCATGGCCCCAGGCGGCATACGAAAGGGGGCGGCAGGAAGCGCCAATTTATTAACTTGGAAAATGTAAAATCACGCGCGCAATGTCATGCCATTCTTGCCATAAAAAAACGATATAAATGTTGATATACAGGGAGATTGGTAATTGGGTGCAGGCCTTCAAATGGGTACCATTAAACACCTTATTTGCTACAATTTTGGTCGGGGTCCAAACTGTTTTCAGAAGAACAAGGGAAGTTTCAAGAAGTTTTCAGAGCATGACCTCTAAGGCGCTCATTTTCCAAAGGCAGATGTATTTCTTGACAAGTTGGTTTTCGAAGGATACATTCGTTCATGAGCTATCAGAAAAGTATCAGTTTAACATCCTGAACGGCTTAGATTTCTCACAATCAGCACTTTATAGTGGAGAGTTGAAAATTTTCAAAATATCTTTAAAAGTTCGATTTCTCAAAAACCACTCTGTTTAGGCCCCTAGTTTTTTTTTTTTAATTTATTAAATCTCTTACACAAAAACAAGTTATTTTTTTACAGTTTTTTACTCGCCAAACTTTACAGTTTGATGGCGAGAAGTTATCAGGGTCAATAAAAAACAAGGGGCGGCGTATTTCTGGTCGGCCCCAAGCAGCGAAAACCAACGCTACGCCACTGACCGAATATAATGCTTTTATTCTGTAAAGGTTAGGCAGAGATGTACGAACTACCAATCATACTATAGGGGTATAAAGAACAGGGTGTAAATTCCTTCATCCCCTATAGAAAAGGGAGGATCTTCAGACCAGACGGGTGTTACGTATTCTGACCTGTAATTCTTGCTAATTATTAATAAATATAAATAAACTAAACTAAACTATACTGGTAGCCCAATAGACATAACACCCGTGTGGTCTGTAATTACAAGTAACGTGTTTAATTAAAAGTATCAAAAAACACAACTACAAATTGTATTATGTCTGTGTGTTTCTAATGTCCTTTTGATATCCTACATTTTGATACCCTACTCGATAGTTTTGGTTAGAAAAATAAAATGATCAACTTACATTTTAGCGCCAAAAATCCGCTATTTTGTTTTGTATAGTTGATACCATAATCGTCGAAACCCATTCAGCCATTTGGAACACACGAGGTTATAAAAAAAAATACAAAGAAACTAACAAGATACGCGTGAAAAACGTGACCCTTCCTTGGCAGTCCGGTAAAAACAAAAAATTAAAAAATACTTTTTTCAATAAAAATAAAACTGGCTTCAAAATCATAAAAAAGCGAAAAATAGCTTTGGCTTCAGAAGTCGGTGACTTTTGTTTGTTTGATTCAGTTTTTTTTGATACCGACTTCTGAAGCTAAATTTATTTTTCACTTTTTTTATGTTTTTGAAGTCGGTTTTATCTTTTTGCAAAAAAGTTTTTTATTTTTTCCATTTTTATGGAACCCTTATAGGGAACCCTTCAATAATAGACAGCAAATCACGACAGATTTACCGTCTAATATTGAAGAGTTCCCCTTTATATCTCCGAAGATCAGCATCAGATCTTCACCAAACTTAAACGGGACCACCGCAAGATAATATTCTTCCAAACAAAAAAATAACCATCAAAATCGGTTCACAATTGGCTAAGATATTGCTGAACATACAAATAAAAATTTTAAAAAAAATCAGACGAATTAATAACCTCCTCTTAAAAATAAAGTCGATCTAGTAAGTTGTGGCCGAGCAGATATCATTACAACACAAAAACCCAGCAATATTTATTGTTTCATATTTGACAACCTTACATATACCGGGACACGGGTTGTCAGTTAAATTAATTTGTTCACATTTATTTGGGGTGTACAGTCGAGAGCAAAAATATGTAAATACTTAGCTGAATTCAAATTTTTTTTTTTCAAAGTTTTTGTTTTGAATGAATAAATTACTAGCTTTTGTCCTTCAATATGAAGTAAAGAGATGCACACACGCACATACACACACATACACTCACAGGCACATACACTCTCACACACACATACTCATACACGCACTCACAGGCACATACACTCTCACACACACCACTCTCACACACATACTCATACACGCACTCACAGGCACATACACTCTCACACACATACTCACATACACTATATACATACACTATTTTAGGATACATCTTGTTCAAGTCTTGTTTTGTTTAGTTTTGGATCTTAGTTGTAATTTTTTGTGTTCTCTTTTCGTACACTACTTTTACCATTACAAAATTTGTCATTGAAGAGCGGGATTTCCTAGCATAGGTATATCTTTTAGGTACTTAAAAGGAGGTCCCTTTGTAAGATTTTACTGTAAAAGTTGTACAAGTTTCTGCATTACCCTTTTATTTATTTTTTTGTCCACGGCTTCGCTCGCATTCGTTAGTATTTGCCAATCAATTCGGGTTGTACTTCTGCTTGTAATAATATAATTCCATAATGATTCGAAAGACACGTGGCGACATCTATTATCATAAGAACGTTTTTGTTGTTTTCCTCGGAAACAGTACTTATTTTCGGAATGAAAGGTACCCTTTGTCCGTTTCTGTACAACTAACAACGAGTATGCTAAATTTCAGGATGACCGGTTTAGTGGTTTAGGCGTGAAAAGGTAACAAACAAACAAACTTACTTTCGCATTTATACTATTAATAATCTCCGCCAGATAAGTAAGAATTAATCAGAGTACAGTTACGCACTAATTAGATGGGACTGCGACAACGACCACTCTTACATGTACCTTTTGCGAACACTAATATAGGCGTAATGCATACTTTCCGAGAGCCAGTCGCAGTTTTAACGAAGTTTCTTGTGAACCCGGTATTGACCTATTCTGCACCAATGCAAGCACAGTTAGAAAATTATTGGCAAAGCCATTTTTTGTACAGGAGGCACCTTCTTGCTCTTGAACCGTTTATTTTACAAGTTAGCTTAAATTATAAACAATTAAATAAAATTAACCAACTTTTGAAATTAATATTCAATAATTTGATCGTAGTTTGCTTGTTTAATTTGTTAGATTATTTTGTACTAGGGAACTAATACACGTATATATATTTTTATAACTATCTGTGAGGGCTTGTAATTAGCAATTTAGTTATATATTTTTGTTACTATAATGTTATTAGTCTGTAAGCTTTTCTAAAATAAAATAAATTAATTAAAGGTCATTAACCGCATACATTTATTCAAATACACAATTGCGAAAACAAATAAAAAAATATGAAAGAAATAGCCACATAAACTTGTCCCGAAACTACCTTTATTCATGATCACAATAAAAGTCGTTTCGAGACAAATTTATGTTATTATTTCTGTTTTCGGAATAAAATAAAAAAAATATGGCTGCACATTACACACAGCGGCATCTAGTGCCACACTAAGCAACGAGGCTTGTGTCGTGGACACCAGATAGTTGATATACTACATAGATACTTTTTTGTTTGTAAATATGTATTTACTATACATATAAACATCCATGACTAGGAAAAAAATGTCCATGCTCATCACACAAACATTTGCTTCTACCATCGAACCTGGGACCCTAAGAACGTAAGGCAGCCTCACTACCGCTGCGCCAACCGGGTCGAAAAAATTATTTATTAAATTTGAATAAATGTATGAGGGTTAGTGACCTTTAATTCCTACTCAACTGCCACAGAATAAAGTCTATTTGATAAATATCATACATAAATATTTTTGCGCTTTACTGTACAAAAGCAAAATATTATAGAAGGTATGTCAGTTGTCAACCCTTGGTTGCCCTCGCCCGTGTCCCGGAAGCTCATGACAAAAATCATGCGTCAAGGAAATGTGACAAATTGGCGGTTATTACCGTAATGAGGTAGATCCGAAGCTATAGTTTCTTTTTAGGATTCCGTACCTCAAAACGAAAAAGAAACCCTTACACTTTGTTGTCTATCTGTCAAGACCATTTTTCTTAGGAACGCGTAAAGGTATAAAGTTGAAATTTATCTACACTAATATTATAAAGAGGAAAGTTTTGTATTTTTGTGTGTATGTTTGTAATGAATAAACTCAAAAACTGCTGCGCCGCTTTCAAAAATTCTTTCACCATTAGAAAACTACATTCACCCCTGAGTAACATAGGCAATATTTTATTCCCGTACTCCCACGGGAACGGGAACTACGCGGGTGAAATCGCATGACGTCCGCTAGTCTATACTAATATTATAAAGAGGTAACATTTGTTTGTAAGTTTGTATGTTTGTAAGTTTGTTTGTTAGGGGGTAATTAATCTCCGGAAGTAATGAACCGATATTAAAAATTGTTTCACTGCTAGAAAGCTACATTATTCGTGAGTGCTTGAGGCTATATTTTATTCCCGTACTCCCACGGGAACGGGAACTACGTGGGTGAAACCTCGGGACGTCAGCTAGTAATAATATTATAAAGAGGAAAGATTTGTATTTTTGTATGTTTGTAATGAATAAACTCAAAAACTACTGCACCGATTTCAAAAATTCTTTCGCCATTAAAAAGCCACGTTTTTGCTGAGTAACATAGGCTATATTTTATCCCCGTACTCCCACGGGAACGGGAACTACGCGGGTGAAACCACGTGACGTCCGCTAGTGTCAAATATTTAAGTATAAAGTTTCTTTTAGCTGTGAAAAAATCAAACTTGTAAGTCAACGCGTTCAAAAGATATGACCGTTTATTTTGCAAATTTCACATGGAAATCAAAACCTTGGTACTTCCCATTGACCTAGAATAATGAAATTTGGCATGAAGCAATGACTTAAAGCACATGTAATGGAAAAAAAACTGAAAACCGTAAATGTAGTTTAATAACAAAATACCTAGAAGTTCGTACGGAACCTTTTTTTTCGTATTGGAAATCATCAAATGCCTCCTCCCGCTCTGAGTGGAGCAGGAAGGAGTGTCAGACTTGTACTGACTAAAACCCATCCATGTTCCTTCATTGCCCTCTGTATTCCGGGGCCACGGTATCTCTTTCGAACAGTCCCGCAGCCCCGGCAGGCATCGGTTATTGCGGACCCCTTCCCTTTGCTGACTCTCTTTGAGGCGCGCATGGAACGCGAACGCGCCGTCGACACGGGCTGTCGTCATGAGACGGACAGACGGCGAGCTAGCCCATAGCTGGTTCCGATGGTTCCGTATAACGCGGGCCTGTAGACGGAGGTCCACAGGCCCGCGTGGTACGAAACCCTTGGTGCGCGAATCCAACAATTTTTTATGATGAATGCTTTTCTGTAGCCGCAAATGCATTCTTATACTCACGCTTTTTTCCCATGGGATGGGCAGGAAGTACCATCCCTAAATACTATTTTAGATTCATCCACGTTCATATATCTGGTACCTTTCAGAAAAACATTACCAACAAGGTCAGTGAACATAAACGGTGTAAAAATACTCTTAACGAAGCCGAAAGCACTTGTTCTCCCCGTCATTGCTTTCATTTTTTTGTTCTACACCATACCTGGGAAACTTCTAGTTACGGAGATATTGGGGTTCAAACTTCCAACTTTTCCACAAGTTTTTTTTTAATGTAAGATTTTTACTTTAAACACCTCCATATTTTGCGAGCGGTACATTGAATTTTACCACAAAACGTGATTTTTCAACCAAAACAAAAGTCTCCCAAATCCATTTTGTGTAAAGTTACTTATTTTGATGTACAGAATGCTTGGTTGACGGCTTCGTGATGAGGTTTTTTACACTCTGTAAATCATTTTAGGGCGTTCGCTTCCGACTTTTCCATTCATATCTATCTTGTGTTATTGCAAATATACATGCGTTTAAGTCCATCCTGTTCCCAACTATGTTGGGGTCGGCTTCCAGTCTAACAAGATGCAGCTGAATACTTGTATTTTATATGGAGCGACTGCCTATCTGACCTCCACAACCCAGTAAATACTGGGCAAATACGAAACCCCATAGTAAGACTGGTTGTCAGACTTTTGGGCCACTGACTACCTGCAACGACTATCAAAGATTTACAAATGTCAGCCGGGACCAACGACGGCTTAACGTGCTTTCCGAGGCACGGAGGAAACTCGGTATGTAATGCGCGGTCAAGCTGCGTCCCACATGGCTTTACTCGTAACTTTTAAAATATAGAGCACTAGCGGACGTCACGCGGTTTCACCCACGTAGTTCCCTTTCTTGTGGCAGTACGGGGATAAAATATAGCCTATGTTACTCAGGATGAATGTAGCTTTCTAATGGCGAAATAATTTTTGAAATCGGCGCAGAAGTTTTTGAGTTTATTCATTACAAACATACACACAAAAATACAAATCTTTCCTCTTTATAATATTAGTGTAAATGTATCAATTGCCTCATGCTGTTTCCCTTACCCATTTTTAGGAGTAGCGTTGATGAAACGTAAAAAAATAATATGTGCAAATATAAGCTTGATTAAATTGTGACCCATTTTTAAAAATGATTACCCACATATGTGGGGAATGACCTACATTTTTAATTTAGTAACGTGTCATCGCTTCGAATAATTAAAAGCAACCCCAGAGGTTTTACATGATACTTATTGAAAGGCTGAAGGGGGAGCTCGTGGCTAAATAATAACAGCCGTCTTCACAGTTAAATCGCGCTTGCTAAGGTCAGTCTGTAGATGGGTGACCATCATTAAGCCTGCTTTACACCGGGGCAACACTGTGCGGCTTTGCAGCATTATACATGATGTGGCATGCGTCATAGATAGGTATGCTACAAATAACCAACATATCCGGCAATTGCGGTATGTGGCAGCCTATTTTACGCCGAGGTAACATCGTGCCTAGATAATTTTCAAAGCATCGTAAAACACAACCTATAAACTGTATGACACACCAAAAATGAGGCATGGAATCCATTGTGTTTGGATAGAAGCTGCGACTGGCTGCGACAGTCTGCCACATGGCAAAATGTTGCTATGCCGCACGGTTCTTGCCACAATGTGCAACATTTTATATTATTGTAGCATGCGGCCTTGCGGCATGCTGCAATGCCGCACAGTGTTGCCCCAGTGTAAAGCAGCCTTTACATACCGAGTTTCCTCCGTGCCTCGGAAATCACATTAAGCCATTGGTCATTTGCAGATTTTTGACACCTCATGTAAAATACTGGTATTCCTTCTGGAATTACAAAGAATACAAAACAAAATTATTAAAGTACTATTTCACTACCACTATCTATACCCAACAAAAAAACTATACAAACAAACTAAATTACTAAATCTCACACAACTTTATACTTATTACACCTGCATTCTCATAAAAAAAATCACCACGAATTCCGTACAATCAAACATACAAATACATAAAAATACAGTAACATACAACACAAGAAGTAAACACAAATTCCAACTTAAGACTGCACGAGCACGGACTAATTACGGAAAAAAAACAATATTAGTGGAGGGAGCACAACTGTTCAATGATTTACCAGAAGATTTAAAGAAATGTAATAATATTAACATATTTAAAAGTAAACTCAAAAAACATGTATGTACCCTTTGATATAACAAAGTATGTACCCTATAACGTCACCAAACGCCCCAGAGGCAAATATTATATTATTATTAAGATAACTCTGTATCTCATTATAAGTGAACTGTTATTTATAAGTTCTTATGAGAATTAAATGTCTTTAAACCGAATTACAGTTGTGATGTTTTATGTATCACTAGCTGATGCCCGCGGCGTCTCCCGCCCACAAATTATATACTAAAACCTTGCTCTTGAATCACTCTATCTACTAAAAAAACCCGCATCAAAATCCGTTGCGGAGTTTTAAAGATCTAAGCATACATAGGGACAGACAGAATAGGCGACTTTGTTTTATAATATGTAGTGATAGTGATGTCAGCGTCACCTTGTAAAAACCGTTAGATTGTAATCTGTCTAGCGAGATTGTAAACTGTCGACATATTGTCAACTGAACATACTGCTTACAATATGACGCATTATTTTTCGATAGATTATAATCTGTCGAAGTGAAACCGTCAAATTAATAATAATAATATAATATAATATTGCTAGACATTACACACAGCGCTATCTAGTGCCACACTAAGCAACGAGGCTTGTGTCGTGGACACCAGATAGTTGATATACTACTTAGATATTTTTTTTTGTTTGTAAATACATACTTATTATACATATAATAAACATCCATGACTCGGAAACAAATGTCCATGCTCATCACACAAATATTTGCTCCGGCCGGGATTCGAACCTGGGACCCTAAGAACGTAAGGCAGCCTCACTACCGCTGCGCCAATCGGGTCGTCAAATTGTGAAATGCATGCGATCAAATTATCTCTGCCCCCATAATCGGGACTTGGGGCACGTAGTCGTTAGGTTCCTTTAAACCCTGCAGACAGAAATAGGAGCCCCATCGACTACGCTTTTTAGGCGAATATAAAGTGTTTTGAGGTTAAGTTACATTAATCGGTTTTTATTTATTTATTTATTTAAACTTCATGTACAAGAGTGGTACATAGGCGGACTTAATGCCACAAGGCATTCTCTACCAGTCAATCTTTGGGTCAAATAGGAAAACAGGGGGATAGGTTTTTCTCAGGAATGGTGCATTATCTTTTCATGGGAGTGGTAGCAGGGGGCAAGGGGGACTACCGCTCCCTCCCCCCTCTTCACAGCGCGGGAGGTGAGTTCCGTCGCACACATTTCACAATTTGACGGTTTAACTTCGACAGAGTATAATCTGCCAAAAAATAATGCGTCATATTGTACGCAATATATTCGGTTGACAATATTTCGACAGTTTACAATCTGACGGGTTTTAAAATTTGACGCCGGCCTATAAGACGGTAGTAGGTTTTGGTGGGATAATTCCCACGAGCGAAGTCTAGCAAAAGCTGGTATTTTATACAAAGTTTCTGAAACAAGAAAGCTATACATAGACCAAAGCATAGTCTCAACTGTAAGCCACCGTCTATTTTATTATTACCTAACATTAAGACGCTCTCCGCGGGAGCCGGTACTAAAAGGATTTTGTAGTAGACGCCTGTTTTTAATAAAGCAGTGATAGGCAAGTGGTGTGACGTCGAACAGCCAAGTTATAGGTCTCAAGTTCGAAACCAAAACACGCATCTCCGATTTTTTCTGATTCATGTGCGTATTGTATAATTATCACTTGCTTCGGTGAAGGAAAACATCGTCAGGAAACCAGCATGCCTTTTTTTCGGATGGTAAATCATCAAATGACTCCTCCCGCTCTGGGCGGAGCAGGAGGGAGTGTCAGACTTTTACTGACTAAAACCCATCCATGTTCCTTCATCGCCCTTTGTGTTCTTTAGAACAGTCCCGCAACCCCGGCAGGAAATTAGCATGCCTAAGAGATATTTCTCGACGGCATGTTAAGGTGAAAGCATCAGGGTAGCCCGCGAAATTCAAATTTTCTTACGTTTATTGCAATTTGTCGACCAGTGCTAGGTTGTATGTTGATTAAAATATTATTGGCGATTGTAAGACGTATATACAGTTAAGTAGACGTATACAGTTAAGTAGACGTATATGTAGTTAAGGAATTATAATCAACAATACAACCCTCCAAGTTCATAAAGGTCTAGCAATGACTTTGACCTTGAAAAAATCGTTCCTCGACTTATATGAACTTAGAGGGTTGTTTTGATGATTTTGATGATTATAATTCTGTAACTACATACGTCTTACAACCGCGAACAATATTTTAATCAACATACAACTTAGCACTGACCTGAATATTGCAAAAAACGTAAGAAAATTTGAATTTCGCGGACTGGTTGGAGCATTCACCTTAAGCCAAATCAGAGGCCCATGGACAGCATAACAACTCTGACACCAGGTTAGGTACTAAATGCACGATAAAGAAGAAAGATTTTTAATAAACTTACATAAAACCGCGGTTATGACTCAGTGATATTATTAGCTTTGACCTGAGAGTTGTGTTTCGTACGTTCGGCACTGTACGGTGCAATCGCACATTCTGCAATTCAGCAGTTTACGCCACATTCATTTCAACTTATAATAATCAGCACCCCTAGCCAAGTTACAAACGTTCGTATCGATTCTCTTTCTACAATCGTAAACGCCTCGGCGTAAGCGATTGTAAAAAGCGCTAAATTGCTAGCCAAGTTGACACGACTGAGTCGATCGCTCGTTCTCTAATGTCTGTAGAAAAAATCTACACTTTAGTCTATTGTGAGCGTTCCTACCTAAGAGTTTAGCTATCAACATTGTAGAAACGATAACATTCTATTCTATAATTTTGAACGATGTAAACTTGTCTACGAATTTTCTATTCGTTTGTGTTGATCACGTGATTTAACGTTGAGATGATGTCATTCCCATTCATTTGAATAGTTTTCTACTAGCGTTAACGATTGTAGATTGTCAACTTGGCTAGGGGTGCAGTTCAGTTCGTGTTGAGCTATCAAGTCAGCCAGGCATTCTCGTTACAGCCAACAAGGGCCGCGTCACTCACGTCATTTCCACACCATCAGTTCATTAAGCTAATTTTACTTTAAGTACCTTTGGGACAATACAGTAGTGTTTCAGTACTTTAATTTCTTTTATTCCATTTACCTATCATCTAAAAGTAATGTCTGGTCTAGCATACATTCTTTTTGAGATGATAGGTAAATCACGCTCACGGCCACGGCTCACGGTCTATAGGTTATGTCTAGCGCCATCTCTTTCCCGCACTGGAATAAAATTAAAACAACCCTGCTTTACGACGTCATGGTAGGCCACCTGAGCTATTAGTTTGGCGTTTTCGGCAGCGTCCATCAGTTCCTGTAGTGAACAAACAACAGGACACGCAGGACACGATATTAAGTACCTCATCATTTGTGGAACAGCACCACATTTACACTCCAGGGAAGAGTCATTAATGAATCTCCACCTGAGCAAGTTTTCCTTGTTGCGGCCACCCTGTATCCGGAGTCTATTTAAAGACTACCAGATCAGTCATGGCACCAGCTTATAAGGTGCTTTAGCTAAAAAGTGCGTCCATAATAATACTTACCATGGCCGGCACATCGCGTGTATGTGTATCTTAATTCTAAACGCACAAATTAATAAGATTCTAGTAAAAAAAATCCGAGCAGTCTTTGGGGACTGTCGATAGAAGTGAAAACAAAAAGTACACAGGCCCCGCCCCAGTCTAGCACTGGTTGCCCCGCGGATGCCTATGTGGTGCTACGTCGTAGCGGATGCTACGAGTGCTACGAACGGCTACGAAGCGTGACCGCACGCTACGTTACGTGACGATGAGTTCAATGTTTTTCCTTCACCCAAAAAGTGCTCAACGCGCCTAAAGAAGTTTCAATAAATCCAGTTTAAAAAATTAAAATTATTTTACGTATGAAACGAAAAAAAGCCACAATTCATTTGAAACCTCGCGTATAAAAAAAATTGAACAAAACAAAATAATGAAAAAAAAACCTCTAGTTTTTATACCACGTCATTAAATTGAACGACCATTTCGAATTTATTACAATAATTCTTTAGTACTTGCAGGTTAAAAGTACTTGCAGTAGCTTAATTTTATTTATTTATTAACCACCTCTTTACAGACTCGTCCAATAAAACAAACAAAATAACACATAAAATAGAAAAACACACAATATAAAATAAGTAAAATGTTAAATAATGTTCTTGTCGATACAAAAAAAGACAACATTTTGCGGTAATTTAGTGCAAACTCTCTAAAATTTATTGAAAAAACTCTCAAAATATAAATAAATAAGTAGAAAATAAGTGATGATTCCCGATGTCCACCACGGACTTGTCTCCCAATGGTGGACAGTGATAAAATTTAAAAAAATAATTCTCGCTGTCCACCAAATGGTGGAATGAGACACAATATTTAAAAAAAAATTGCTTGCTTTATACTGGACAGCAAAACGGATTTAAAAAAAAAAAATCCCATTGTTCACTACTGGTGGACATCGGGATTCATCGAAAATAAATGGGGCGCGTCTGTAATCAGAAATAATTATATCATATCGTTTAAAATTCCTGATACTAATCACAGCTATTCTCTGCAAGTACTAGCACAAACCTGCAAGCACTAGATACTAGTTTCACAGCTAATATTCTGCTAACCCGTTCACAACTAACGCTAAATATTCGACAACTAAGCCGACTTAGCTCAAATAGTTTAGTTCTATAGTTGCAAGTTTCGTATATCGCTGCAAGACTTTGATTACACGGTATATAATATTAATCATACCGTATTAATTATCTTGCGCTACCGATCCGACCGATTGGGAGAGGCTTGCTTTGCATAGGTCATCTTGGCACTCTTCTATCTACAAAAATATGAGATTCTTTGAAAAACAGCGACTCGATACATTGATGGAAAGCGCCAAATACGTAGAGACTTAATCCTCCTATACCTACACCTATAGCTCTACCGGTCAACTCTACTGCCTTAGTAGTGACCGGGTATTTAAGAGCAAATTCGAAAAAAATAAAGAAATACAAGCAAAGAAATAGATTCAATTAGTCGCCGTTACCAAAATCTGTAAGGAAGACTATATATACATTTAAATAATAAATCTATATTTGCAGACCAGCTGTCAACACCGAATTCTACCCCTGATGTATAAATAGACAAGTTAAACTAATTACTTTAGTTTATGTAACTACTTATTACTCTATATCTCTACCATTTTTATGCAATAGACAAAATTTGGACGAAGTAAGAACCGTCAAAGAAAGCAAAGATAAGAATTATAACTTTTGACAGTTCCAACTTAAAGCAATTAGGTACTTAACTACAGAATAAAAATCGTATCTTAAGTTATTACTTTTACTCAAGTAATTACTTTGATTTGTTTATCGATACGGGTCTAACAGATAGTGTTTTAGAGTATCTGTCTATGCCCGGTGTTAGCCAGTCCGCAGCTAGTCCAGAATCTGTCCCGATCCTTCAGTGAGATTCCTAGTAAACGATAAACAATGACAGGTTTTGTAAAGATAAAAAAATATTTCTCTAATATTTATTTAATGAATTGAGAAAGAAATTGCTAAAGAGTTAGCGAGGTTATCGGGTTAGCAAGAATATTTCAAACAAGGAACATGTTTATTTTTAATAAAAAAATGGTCTCAATTTTTTTTAATTTTTCACAGATCTACTATAGTTTAGATGTTAAACACAAAAATAAATACATAACAGAGAATGTCAGTGTATAAAACTATGTGATTTAGCTATCTCTAAAAAAACAGTAGTTATACACATCCCAGAAGCACATATTTAAAACAAAAAATACATCTAACTCAACTCCAGCGTAAAAAAAAACAGTGTTAAAAAAGTCGTTCGTCGAGCGAAAAGAAAATGGATTTTTGAAAAAGACTCGTATTTGGATGTAAGAGTTTTTTTGCGAATTGAGGGCAAGTCAAAATGCTAACAATGTCAACGCTTATGATGCCTGCTGCGACTATGACGACAATGACAAATGCTGGTCCGATACCAGTGGCCGCAGCGACGAAACTGGAACCAAAACTGCTGCAGCTTCCGCACCCCGCATTGGTCCCGCAGATGCAGCAACAACCGCAACCCCAGCCGCATCACCACCAGCATCCTCATAATAACAACAAAGTTGGTAAGTAGTAGTGAATAAGAACTTTTTTATTGTAATAGACGTGTTTGAGAATAACTGTCAAAAATTTTTGAGCTGTCACTGTCAATCAGCTGTCAAAGATGACAGCTTGTCAACCAACTGTCAAAAAGTAATGAGATAAAACAACTGTCGAAAAATTAAAATCAAAGCATTTATTTCAAGTAAGCCAGTAAAAGTCACTTTTGAATTGTCGAAACAAAGATGAAAATTAAATGCAGTTCCAATCACAAGTACACAATAATACCTAACTGTGAAAAAACTGTAGTTGCCCATTCAAAAGCGTAGATTTGTATGGAACAGAACAGGCAAGAAACTCCATGGAAAGTATTGTAATTTGTCCCTGTACTCACAAATGTTTGGAAATACTCCTCGACATTTGACAAGTTTAATATAGACTAGAGTTGTCTATTGTTAATACTCTGTCTACAATCGGTGACAACGTTTTTATTTGTGCAAACTGGCGATTCATCTAGTTTGGTACATTACAGTTCAGTTTCGCTACCTGCCTAGACAAATACGCATCAATCAGGATCTATCTGGACTAGACGGGCCGCGATAAATGCCCTAAATAAAATGGAGAGAATTTGATACAGCGCCATCTTCTTTTTACTTTTTTTTTGTGTCGATGGCAATCTAAATTGAGTCGGCCTCAAACTCAAAACTCAAACTCAAAGCATTTATTTCAATTAGACCATTACGGCACTTTTGAAAGTCAAAAATACAAAAAAGAAAATCAAAGCTACAGTCCCAGTCACAAGGCATAATAACTTGAGAAAGTACTGTAGTTGCCCATTCCCTAGCGTAGATCTCTATGGAGAAGAATGGGCAAGAAACTCCATGGACACTCTTTTAAAATCAAAATATTGTTACAAAATCTTGGTTACATCATTAATTTTGAGATTATACATAAATGTGAGAACGATGTAGAAAGACGTGCACACTAAGAGCATCCAGAGTGAAAGATTAGATTAAAAATGTATGAATAAAGTAATTAAAATGAACCTTGGCAGCTAAGAGATGACCAGTCCCAACTGACAGCGCCCGTTCACAGACATGACGCATGTACCGGCGACATTCAACTCAACCATATTGAAGGGAACTAAATGACCCGACACACCTAGGGCGTGCAAAACCGGTTTTCCGGTTTTGATAAAAACCGGAAACCGGACAAAATTTACGGATTTTTGAAAACCGGTCTTGAGAGTTAAAACCGGAGTTAACACCGGTTTTCCCGTTATTGAATTACATTTTGATTTAAATTATTTTTTCGAAAGCACTTAATTAAGAAATCTTCAATTGAGAGTCATCAAATAAATCCGAACGCAACCTACACCCTCTTCTCCCTCTGCGACCCCCGCACCCACGAAGTGACTCCTGCGACCCGATCCTGCCTGCCCAAACTCAAACCTTACCTTAAACTTTTCCCAAACCCAATGGTGCTGACATATCTGCGACTATTACAAACTTATTGCAGCAGCTAAAATATAAGCTCAATGACTCTGATACCATCGCCGTAGTTGTCGTGTGGCTGACACTGGCAGAGCCACCATCAGGGATTTTAATTTTGATAACACAAAAATTTAATCGCTAATTAGTCGAAATTAGTCGCCAAATATCAGATTTGGTCGGTCACTGGTTCAAAAGATATAAGGGTTTATAGGTGGCCCTGCTAGAGAGAGCCTACTCCAGCAGAGCCACATTAATATCTCAAAAACTAGGGCACCTAGCGAAGATCTGTTTTCTCCCATATTTACTCGCTAATTAGTCGAAATTAGTCGCCAAATATCAGAATTGGGCGGTCACTGGTTCAAAAGATATAAGGTCTAAAAACTACTTTAAGTATTTTGTACTTGGTTGTACCACTGTATGGGGAAATTGAATTCTTTAATATCTTTTTAATGACACACCGACTGAATCTGTAACTTGGCGACTAATTCCGACTAATTAGCGAGTAAATATGGGAGAAAACAGATCTTCGCTAGGTGCCCTAGTTTTTGAGATATTAATGTGGCTCTGCTGGGGTAGGCTCTCTCCAGCAGGGCCACCTATAAACCCTTATATCTTTTGAACCAGTGAACGACCAAATCTGCTATCTGGCGACTAATTTTGACTAATTAGCGACTACATTTTTGTGTTATCAAAATTAAAATCCCTGATGGTGGCTCTGCCAGTGTCAGCCACACGTAGTTGTCTCCGAGTAGTCCGTGCCATCGTTATCGTTATCATCTGACGCTGAAGTTGTAGCTGATTAGCTAACTCTTCAAGAGCAGCTTGATAAGGAATTGGATAAATGCAGGAAAACCCCCAAGAATCGGTCTTATTTCGACCTTGCATGGTTTGTTAAGGTAGAACAAGCCATGTATGAAAGCATGACGTAACTATTTGATGTGTGTACTACCAATAAGTGTTGAGAGTGGGAAAGCCTTTTCGAGTGCTGGGTACTTTTGCAACAAAATAGGAAGTACGCTATGATCTGATAAAATGTTAGATGCACTTCTATTCTTATGAACAAATTATCAAGAACAGCGGTCTCATGGAAAAAAAATATTATTGTTTATTTAAATTAGTTACACAATTGATTTGATCTCGTTTTATAGTCAATATTTCGTAATTTATGAGCTCAAGATTTAAAAATCGAGACGTTGTTTTGAATCTTTTCAATTTCTTAATGATTCGGTACTATGCATGTTATATATTGTCTTAAAACATTTCTTTTGGAGAATTAATGTGGATTGTACGTTTGTCGAGTTCCCCCAATATAACACCGTAAGTTAACAGTGGGTACACATTTCCAAAATACGCATTTCTCGTAACACTGGGATTTGGAGTTTCTGCCAAAACTGACAATGCGATTAGAGATACCACAAACTTACTTGTTGTTGATTTGATCTCAGTTAGTTAATCTTTATATTATTTTAAGTTCATGTTATCCATATTCCAAACTATTAATGTGGTCTTCTTGGTATTGGCATAAATGGTTGATTAAAAAGAGGTTTGATACAATTTGTTTTATTTGTGTATCTGAAAATATTGTTTTGTTGTTAAAATTCAACTATGTATAAAAATAAAAAATAAATGTTTCCGAAACCGGGGCTAACACCGGTTTCCGGTTTTCAGCACTCAAACCCGGAATTCAAAACCGGTTTTGAAGACATTCCGGTTTTGCACGCCCTACGACACACCCGCCACCATCAGCGAGACATTTAAGTGAGCATGACATTCTCTCAGTCACCAAGGCATATTCAAGTCAATGAAAGATAAATAAATGTAAATGGTGGCTGAACAGTACAAAGTACTCACACATGTGCTATGCAATTATATAATACTAAGAACTGGAATCTATACAATGCAAGTATATTTTTACAATCTTCTGCAGCTTCCACAATACATTAACATGGGAATCAATTCTTCATCTTCTTCTTTACGTGTCGATGGACTCAAATAATGCCCGTCCAGTACAAACAATTAGTACAAACAATTAGGCCCCAATGATATTCTAATAAACAGATATGTTAGACACCAATGATATTCTAACAAACAGATATGTTATACACCTACAAAACCACCGAAAAAAGTGTGCCGCCGGGGAGAGCCAGCTCACATACACGCAGTGACGCAGAATAAAGGAAAAACAGGACAATTGGCCTGTTTTCGAGTCTTCACGATTGCGCGCTCACAACATATCTGTGTAATAGAATATC
Source organism: Xestia xanthographa (assembly GCA_905147715.2). Lineage (NCBI taxonomy): Eukaryota > Metazoa > Arthropoda > Insecta > Lepidoptera > Noctuidae > Xestia > Xestia xanthographa. The sequence continues at coordinate 4,539,914 of LR990654.1, read as the reverse complement.
ATTGTTCGACCCAGAATTCGGCTACGAGATGAACGTCATGTATTTTAGTCAGTTTCCAATGGGGATTGTCCATTTTTCAAATTGTGATAATTACAAAACCGTTTCGAGGAATAAGGTCTATAATGACGTCATCTCAAGAAGGAATCTACCAACGGTTCCAACCATACGCTTTGCAATCGCGCGGTTCTCGCGTGTGAGAACGAGAACAAGTAAATATCATTAATAAACAAACTGTCAGTAGAGTGTCACTCATGTTTTAAATCGTTGAATCTTTTGCAGTTATGACATAGGTATGACGTTTTATTCGTTATTGTGAGTGCGAGAATATAATGTCATTCTTTTCAAACACGTCTATTACATAATAAATGTCACTTATACTAACCCATCAGCCCTCTATTTACTATGATACATTCAAAGTAACCCTTTCTGAGTGTCAACATTTAGCCTTATGTCAATTCAATAAATGACTTTTTCTTACCTTTTTCGCCGCCAGAATGTCTGTATTTGAGGCAAAATATGGTCCTATTGAAAATTGTACCGAATTTGACATAATATTGTCAAAAATGTCTGTCGTGTCACTACTGTCAAACTGAAAAATATAATTGATCATAGAGTTACTTCGGGATTGTCATAGCCAATTACAGTTTGGCCGCTGAGAGAATGCGTTCCTGACATCTGTCAGTTGGTACAAAAATTTAGCGCGAAATCATAACATTTTCATAATTGATTTAAAGATATCGTTTTTAATAATATTATTTAATTTTGTGGAAAGGGCAAAAAGGGTAATAATAGGTAAGTTATATAAGCAATAAGTTAATTATCATCACCAATAATACTAAAACTCGCGACCTGTCAGGAATGCATTCTCTCAGCGGCCGAACTGTAGGGTCCCTAATTTACAGTGTGGTAGATACAATGTGGCAAAATACATAGTCATACAAGTTGAGATTATGTAAAGTATGCTTAAAAATCGCATTTTAATTCTGCAAGTACTTGCACGCAAGAATGTTAAATGCATGTCAATGTTGGTTACTCGCATGCAAGAGCTTGTTACACAAAACGTAAGTTACTTGCAACTTGTGTGCACACTACGTGCAGAAAAAATGCTGTATAAGTCACAAAAAAAACTGTCTTAAATATTTTCGTTCATTACGAAAATATGCAAACAGTTACACACATGGTATATGACAGTTTTTTAGTGACTTTAGTGAGTGATTTTATTTGCCACAGTTTTCAGAAAAAAGAGTATAGTCTATTTGTTGGCCAGACTATACAAACTGTAGGTGACATCGACACATTAACAGCTACTAAGAATTCAGTACATGATTCTAGGAACACGGAGCTCGTGGCTAAATAATTCCAGCCGCTCGGGTCGACCATCAGGTTAACCGGGTGCCTAGGTTGATCCGTGGATGGGTGACCACTCATTACACACCGAGGTTTCTCCGTGCCTCGGAAACCACGTTAAGGGAATGTCAACACCAAAATGCGCGCACACTGTCTATTTGTATCGGAGTAAACGAGAGCGAGAGAGTTACTGGGCGGCCAGGTTTTAGAAGAAAATAATGAATAAATATTAAAATAAAAAACCGGCCAAGAGCGTGTCGGGCCACGCTCAGTGTAGGGTTCCGTAGTTTCCCGTCCGTCACAATAAGTGTTCCCACTTATGAGTTTAAAGGTGGGTATCCATTATGTAAAAATGCTTGCATATACGAATATACTACAAACTTAGTCCAGAAATTATTTTGTACAACTTTTTGTCTTTTTTGTACAAATACTGTTGTTACCATCAAGTTCAAAATGATTTTCCTAGAAAGTCCTTATAAAGTTCTACTTTTCAGATTTTTTTTCTTATTCTAAACTTATGGTTCAAAAGTTAGAGGGGGGGGGGACACATTGTTTTTTACTTTTGGAGCGATTATTTCCGAAATTATTGACATTATCAAAAAATGATTTTAGGAAACCCCTATTTGCCGAAAGTATGACAACCAGTCTTACCAAGGGGTATCGTATTACTCAGTACTAACTGGGTTGTGGAGGTCAGATAGGCAGTCGCTCCATGTAAAATACTAGTCTCTGAATCGACTGGAAGCCGACCCCAACATAGTTATTAGGACTTTTGCTATCTATGTTGGGGTCTATGTTAGCCGTGTGGTATCCGACAGAGTAGAATAGAACCAACCCATTATTACACTTATGGGTGTCGTATAAGGCGACTAATGTCTGAGGCAGAACACCTTGCGCCTCCGTAGACCAGAGAATGGGCAGCAGCGTTTTCTGTTAGTCTTTCAGGACTGCGATCTCCAATCCGCCTGCCAAGCGTGGAGATTATGGCATATTGGCAGCAGTGGACATTATGGGCTGTTGTTGTTGTTGTTCTATGTTGGGGTCGGATTGTAAGAACACAGGGTATTTTTTGTTCTCGGTTATAAAAACACACAACTGTTTTTAACAAAAATAAAAGCTTATAAAAATGCTTTCCCTACATGGCCAAAATAGAACGGAAGATTCTTTTTGATATGACGTAAACAACATTTTGTTTCTAGAATCGTGTGGTGAGTTCATGGAAACTGTTTGCGCGTCGATGTTTGTTGTTTACAACGTGTATAAACTTTTATGACTATTATTTATTTAGACTAAGTATATTGTGTTGTATTTAGTTGTGTGTTAATGTCGTATTTACTACCTGTATTTTCCTGTTGTTGGGCAAACGCCCGTTCATTTTCAGGTTCCACGAATTTTGCAGGAGCGTAATAAATACTTCTTTAAATTATCTTTTTACCGTTTCAAATACTCAATAGTCTGATATAATTTTTAACACGCTTTTATTAACTTTACCTGTAACTATGCAAAAAATCGGAGCAGTCTTTGGGGGCTGCCGATAGAAGTGAAAACAAAAAGTACACAGGCCCCGCCCCAGCCGTAGCACTGGTTATGCCCCGCGCATGGCTATGTGGTGCTACGGCGTAGCGGATGCTACGAGTGCTACGAACGGCTACGAAGCGTGACCGTGACCGCACGTTACGTCAAGTGACGATAAGTTCAATGTTTTTCCTTCACCCAAAAAGTGCTCAACGCGCCTAAAGAAGTTTTCACTTCAAAAATCTTAGAAGTTAAATTTGACACACTTTCCGGTTTCCGATTGAGCTGAAATTTTGAATACATGTTTCGTTTGGATGTTAATGTATGGCAATGCACTCTAAATTAGAAAATATTATTAACTCAAAATAAATATTAAGTTTTGACAGATTTAGGCTTATAAAATTATCTATTATTTTTTATCACTGGACATTACACACACCGCCATCTAGTGCCACACTAAGCAACGAGGCTTGTGTCGTGGACAACAGGTAGTTGATATACTACGTAGATACTTTTTTTGGTTTTGTAAATACATACGTATTATACAATTATAAACATCCATGACTCGGATGCAAATATCCATGCTCATCACACAAACATTTGCTCCTACCGGGATTTGAACCCGGGACTCTAAGAACGTAAGGCAATAATATAACGTCGAACCATCATTGATTGATTATATAATTTTATCAGCCCTTGCCTTCATAAGGTGTACTTTTATCATCATTATTTTCTTAAGGCCATGTGTTCGCGGTTTTGCCCGTTTTAGAATTCACTTTTGATAGGCAAATTATAACATTTTGAATCTGAAATAAATATATATTTAGGATACATTCTTTCTCTTTACCATGTACCCGTTCAATACACGATGCAATACAATTTTCTCGATAGAAAAAAATACTGAAGTAACTTCGATTTGCAGTTTTTTTACAAGTAAATTTCATTTTAAATGAATACTATAATACTCCATATTATATAAATAATATCAATTTATAGGTAATTCATTTTAGTATCAATTCTACCCGATCGTTCTTTCATTGAACTAATATTTTTTTTTATAGATTATTTCAAGTAAATTTCGATCCACGCGTCGCTTCCCAGTGTCCCGCGGGACGTTACCGAGGAGAGACTTGTGCCAAATTTATGCGCGCGTGCTTCGCTTCTGTTCCGTAAATGATAATAATTCGAACTAAAATAATATTGTACTAATAAATACCATAGTTTAGATGTTGTTTGTTTATTTCTCATTGTGTAAATAATTTGTAATCTATCTATCTATCTATATAAATAAAAAAAAACAAAAGGCCTGACTGACTGACTGACTGACTGACTCATCAACGCTCAGCCCAAACCCTTAGACCTAGAAAGCTGAAATTTTGCACAGAGGTTTCCTTTGTAATGTAGACAAGGAATAAGGAAGGATTTTTCGAAATTCAACCCATAAAGTAGTTAAATAGGGGATGAAAGTTTGTATGAAAGTCCGTCAATTTTAAAGTTAGGATCTTCAAAGGAGACAATTTTTTTTGTTTGGAGAACAGGCCACCCACATAAAATTGTAACAGACATACAGATATTAACCCGTATGCTCCCGGCCGTGCCTCCAGAGGCACGGTGCATTGTTATTTTAATTGTGTCTGTAATTGCGGGTATTGAAGTGTTAATGAAACATATATAGATTTCTTCCTTATAATTTCTAGATTACAGTGGTACTATTAGCTAAGCCATGTCTAACCAGAATGATGAGAAATTCGAAAATGAAAACGTGCATCTAACAATAAACAATAGGTAACAATAACACGTCAAATGTCAAATGAAGTTGTTAGTCAACCACCAAAAAGACGAATTTACAACGTTCCGTGCCATGATGATTTTCTATACCATCTAAAAGATTTTAGCGGAAACCTCTAAAATAGCATTAGAAAGCTCACAGTTTAATATTATTTCTTTTTATATTGTATTATATTTTAATTAAAGCAGATATTAGTACCAATGGATACCGTACTTTTTTTTTGTGAACGGAAAAAACGCTCCTATTTACGTAAGTATTTTCTGTCAAATGGCATTGACCACAACAGGAATGATTTGACTCGCAAAAAAATATCATAATACAACTTATTTATTCTGATTTTAAGATTCCGGTTTCGTTTCTATTTAATCTTTCGTTTATTACTATAATAAAATGGTTAATTTTTTTTGGTGTAAGTATTATGAATATACGCAACATCGAAGAGGGCCTAAAAAAAACTGTCTCCTTTTGTAATTAGGCTGATAATTGAAAATTAAGGTACACGTGTCTCAGCGTTTTTGATAATTCTACCCCCAAAGGGTTAAAAAGGGGGATGAAGTTGTGTATGAAAGTTCGTCAGTTTTAAAGTTAGGATCTTCAATATTTGGGCTTACGAATAAAAATAAATATATACGTGTCTCAGCGTTTTTGATAATTCCACCCCCAAAGGGTTAAAAAGGGGGATGAAGTTGTGTAGTTCTTAATTTTCGAAGTAAAAATCATTTATTATCTAGCCGTATGGCTGGAAGCTAACGCAACGGTGCTGTTAGAATTTCAATCCTTAAGGGGGTAAAAAGGGGGATGAAATTTTGTTTTTTATTAATTTTCTTTATTTTTTAAGTTAAAATTCACTAATAATTCGGCTTACGGTTGAAAACTAACACAACGTACATTGTTGTTTTTTTTTTAATTTCAACCCACAAGGGTGTGAAAAGGGGGATGAATTTTGAAGCTAAATTTGACATATATGACATATCAATACATAGCCCAAACCGCTGGGTCTACAGATTCCAAATTTGGCAAGTAGGTTCCATATGTGGTCTAGGGGTGCATTTTGAAGGGGTTTTTCAAAATGCACCTCCTAAGGGGGTGAAACAGGTTTGTTGTATGGGGAAACAAGATTAGTTAGACTATTATATTAGAAACTTCACAGGAGTACTCCTATTGATAAATGAGTAGAAACGGGTTTCAGGTTTTTTCAAAATTCAACCCCTAAGAGGGGGAAATGGGGTGACAAAGTCTGAAAAACAACATGGTTATTGTTTGTATGGTGTATCGGGTCGGGTCATCGGGTGTATTACGAAAACAACGATTTTAAGATTTAATGTGGCGGACCTGAAATAACATCATCCCCTGTTGGGGTGCGATGGGGTTGAAATGTCTAAAAATCAATACGGGTGTCGATTCCGAGATTATCAGGGGTGCTGATTACGAATATGGCATTTATTTTGAGATCCAGAAGATGTCGGATCGACTTCTATAGAGGGTTATTGTTGATTTATTGTGATGATTGTGATAAAGATGATGATGATTGTGATAACGATGATGATGATTGTCATTACGATGATAATGATTGTGATAACGATGATTGTGATAGTGATTGTGGTAGTGATTGTGATAGTGATTGTGATAGTGATTGTGATAGTGATTGTGATAGTGATTGTGATAGTGATTGTGATAGTGATTGTGATAGTGATTGTGATAGTGATTGTGATAGTGATTGTGATAGTGATTGTGATAGTGATTGTGATAGTGATTGTGATAGTGATTGTGATAGTGATTGTGATAGTGATTGTGATAGTGATTGTGATAGTGATTGTGATAGTGATTGTGATAGTGATTGTGATAGTGATTGTGATTGTGATTGTGATAGTGATTGTGATTGTGATTGTGATTGTGATTGTGATTGTGATTGTGATTGTGATTGTGATTGTGATTGTGATTGTGATTGTGATAGTGATTGTGATAGTGATAGTGATTGTTATAGTGATTGTGACAGTGATTGTGATAGTGATTGTGACAGTGATTGTGACAGTGATTGTGATAGTGATTGTGATTGTGATAGTGATTGTGATAGTGATTGTGATTGTGATTGTGATTGTGATTGTGATAGTGATAGTGATAGTGATTGTGATTGTGATAGTGATAGTGATAGTGATAGTGATAGTGATAGTGATAGTGATAGTGATAGTGATAGTGATAGTGATAGTGATAGTGATAGTGATAGTGATAGTGATTGTTATAGTGATTGTGACAGTGATTGTGATAGTGATTGTGACAGTGATTGTGATAGTGAGGGTGATTGTGAATTGTGATAGTGATTGTGATTGTGATGGTGATGGTGATTGTGATGATTATAATTGTGATGATTATGAAATTTGGCACATATATAGCTTATAACCTGGATTAACATGTAGGATACTATTTATCCCTTCAGTATGATCCTATGGGACAGTTACCAAACTTCATGCGGGCGAAGCCGCGGGCAACAGCTAGTTTATAATAGTTATTAAGACAATTTATATTTGTATTGTATTTGCATTACACTAGCATACAGAAAAACCACGTCGAACAATAAATTACGTGGTCTTTATAATTGTATGTTTTTTTCACTATGTCACTTTTGTGCCTATTCCTATTTTGGTTGAAATAAACATTTCATCATCTATATGTCGCAGCCAATTCGTATAACACACCGTTTTACATAATGGCTAGGCGTATTGAAAAACGGCGCCAGCGGTTCAGCTGGATTACAATTCGGCTGAAATAAATAATATATATAATAATAATCTATCCGTGTCGGGATGCCCCAAGTCGGCCTAGGCAAACCTAGTTTGTCATCAACCACCTCATTCAAATTTGAAGAAAGAAAGAAAGAAAAAGCATTTATTAGCCCGCACAGGACAAAACACAAATAAAAATGGTTAAATTAACAGTACTTACAAATAGTAAAAATAAAAAAATAAACAAAGAGAAAAATAAAAATAAAACATGAAATGAAATTGGTCCTGTACGAGGCCAAAAGGCCCCTATCTCAGCATGATGCTGTAACATTTTTTTAAAAAAAACGTCACAGCGCTGGTATTCTGATAGGGCCCAGAGTGATGCCACGGTCAGACACTGATAAATAATAAATACATAAAGTGTAAACGAAAAAATAATACAAATATGGGTAGAATAAATAGAGAAAATAAAATTACATCTTCGCTCCACGTAACCACTACTTTGTGTTGACTTGGTGTTCAATTTACTAAATTTGGTGATCAATTGTTATTTTAGGTGATAGATGTTAGTGGTCACAAAGTTATTTTTGGTGGTCATTATATTTTCCCCCTTTTACATTACACATCTACTTTCTGTCACAAATGTCGTCTTCGCCCCGCCGGCCTTCGGCCTACGCTCCCCATGCCAGCTAGCAAGACTTTTAGGACAATTTAGTAGGTTATTTGAAGTATCGGAATTGCTGACAATACGGCTAAACGTTGGACGCCACTTTGTCGAACGTATCGTCACCACAATCCAGCTGAACGCGAGGACGCCGTATTACATAACGGCGCCGTTTTTCAATCCGGCAAGCCATTATGTAATACGGCGTGTTATACGAATTGGCTGCGACATATATATATAAATGAATCCCCATTTTTCTTGTGTTTGTTATTGTCAGGAGAAGGTTCTTATTGCATTTGGAACACCCGACCTAGAAACTAAAACATCAATTAATGTAATAAGTATAGTTCAGAGTTTATTCCATTTAAAATATCTACTCAAATTAATTTATTACAAAAAAATGAAAGACTTCGCTATTACTACAAATTATAATAAAACAAGTTTTTAATTAATCAAATCTCTTATTTTGTTTTTAAAACAAATCAATAAGACAAGTTGACCTACTGCCTGCTTATCTGTAATGTGACACTCCCCGCGACGTAAGCGCACGGCTCGCTTTGCGGCAATCGCGGGCAACTCTTGGTAGCGTTAAATGCCTATTTTGCTTGGTCTACACGCCCTCTATTCATGGAGACCTGTTATATTTTACATTTTATTAATCAACATAATTATTATCTCTCCATTGACTAAATAGATTTGCAATTTATTGATGGTGGAAACTAGCCTATTATCGAAAAGAAGCCTCGGGATTAAGCTAGTTTGTTCATACACGCACGCCACCGCGTCAGTCGCGAATACTGAGCCTTTCGACTTAATATCGCGTCGGAATACATTTCCCACTAAAATCGAGCTCGTCGCTACCCTAAGTGGGTTATACATCTTCCTACCCTACATTAACCGTAATATGTGCGTATTATCACCCTCATTACTTTTGCGGGACAAGCAGAAGGCGAGGTAGTGTTGTGTTTTATTGCACGAAGTTTATTTGGATTTTCTTATGACGTTTTGAGAGGGACTGTCTTGTTGAGCTGGTGATCGTAAGTGCTAATTCTGTTCATGAGTTTCTGGGTTCGATTCGAGCGGCCAACCCGCCATACTTTTCACGAGAATTTTGACTATAGCTCGTGCGTGATTATACCGTTGTTAGACATATATCTTTAAATTTTTTGAACTAATAGGTATCTTGTGGACTATATCTAGGCTTCTATCGAAGCAGAAAATAAAAATTTGTAGAAACAAATTCAGTATAAGCCTCCAAAAATTGCTGTTTTTCACAACTTTTACCTCAACTTTGGCCGTTCATAATGTACTTATAAATTGTAAAAGTAAAGGAAGCATCCTGATAGAAGCCTTGCAAATGTAGTGGAGATTCTAAATAACAAATATTTATTTCACAAACTTGTAAGACTAATTCAAAAACACGTATTTCCTGGAACAAGTTTTATAAATTTTCAAACAAGATTTTTCGTTCAATGTCCCCGCGTTAGGCGGTATGAGGTGCTCGGGAGGCAAGTAGTGCGGATTCGGGGCTAGGTAAGACAGGGGAGTATACCACTGCTGTGGCTCTGGATGAAACAACAAGCTTTTCGACCATGCTCGGGTTGACGAAAGGCGGGCCGGGAAGGGCCCTCATAAGAAAGTGTTATTTATTTATTTATTTATTTAAAATAGGTGCACCAACAGTACATACATATAACATTATAGATAAAAGTACACTTGCTATGGTTCTAATGTACGTACCAATTATAGGTGTACACAACATTTTTAGTATATTAAAGCTACTTTGCTAAAAAGAGATCAGATAACAGACTTATACAATAACAGACTTACAATAATAATGTGGAATAGACAAAATAACATAATAAAATATAAATATAAAAACTAAACTAAAACTAAAGTTATACACGTTATTGAGTGTTTCCAGCAGGTTTTTTTTTTTATGTAGAGGCCCGGAGTCTGAATTAGTGCCCCAGTGATAGCAATGGGGTCACGCCCTGTCACCTGGGATTTAAACATAACTGACAAATTTCTATAACTCTAGGATCTTTCAATTCTAGACCTAAACACCCCACAATTTGCCTAGCCTTTTCCCAATTATGTTATGGTTTAAGAACCTTATTATTCCTCATCAAGAATTAACAATAATTCACTTACTGAGGAACTAAATTTAAATACAATGGTGTTGATTCTGTTGCTATCTTTTTCTCTCTAATATAACAAGAAAGAGACGGACGTAATTTAGAGCTGTCAAATTTAGTTCGAACTAATATTTGAATACAAACGTGCACCCTTCGCACGTAAAAACATGTCGACTAACAACACGGTGAAGCGCAAGGCATAAACTAGTTTGCCATCTCTGACTTAGTTCATAGCTATAGCCGTCCTTTTCTCGCACTGTCTTTTAGTAAAAGATAGCAATAGCCTAAATTAAGTTTAGTTTGTGCACAACAGAATCGACACCAATATCTGCGAGCGTACAGAATCTACTTTCATTGAAAACAATAACAAATATGAGGGTAAGCGATCACAACAACAAAAAAATCAAATGTATTTAGTAGCTATGTTGTAGTTGGCTTCCAGTCTTATCGGATGCAGCTAAATAGCAGTATTTTACATGGAGCGACTGCCTATCAGTCCACCACAACTCAGTTAATATTGTTGTGTTCGTGGTTCGGCCAGGAATCTTTAATGTGTGATGCTCCAGGATTTATTGGATTTAATCCGACTCATTAAAACAACCTTATTGTGTCTTCGCCATGTTCTTTATTGTACTGACCATAAACTATAACTCTACATTATAAAGGGGTGTACCAATCAACAATCATAGTGCTTGACTAATTATTATCTATGGACACTACAAATATGTATATATAATCATGGATAAATCTATACCCTTTGTAAGAGCGATCACGCTTCTCAAAATCAAATCAAATCAAAAATGTTTATTTGTCAGGACATGGTACATATAGATGTTACAATATTGGTTCCAGCACATCCTGCCATAATATGGCGTACAACTATTTTTATACAAAAAGAAAGCTTATGTCACTAACCCAGAATCAGAATGTTTATTTGTTAAAGTGGGTGTTACAGAGTGTTTGAGATGGCGTAGAAAAATATTATCATTAATTTAGATTAAGTCAAACGTGCAGAAAATACCATTATCCCTTAATACTATCAAAACATCGATTACTAATAAAAAACGTTTTTTATTAGTGATCGATGTGTCAAAGCAACTTGTTCCATAATTTTTCTCAAAATGTCAACAATAAAACTTATTATATAAGTAAAATGTCAAAAAATAAAAATGTAGGAGATAATGGTGCCGATTCCCTTAGTCACAAACTAAACTAAATTTAAGCTGAATGCATCTTTTTCTTTCTATTTCATTATGAAAAGGACAGAAGATAAATATTAGTTTAATCCTGTCAAATTAGTCAGCACCTGACGTAATTTGATGTAATTTTAGTAGTCAAATTTAATCGCGTCTAAAACTTGTATGGCGCTGACTAATTTGAGAAAACATAACTAAAATTTATCTTCTGTCCTTTTCTTATAGAAATAGAAAGAAAAAGATGCACTGAACTTAAATTTGGTTTAGTTTGTAAACAAGGGAATCGGCACCATTGTCAATTAAAATATTTTAAATCAATTTATGAAAGTCAACAGCATTAATAATTGATAAACTACTAGGTATATTAATAAATTACCATGAATTAGGGAATCAATTGTGCAAAATATATTGATAAAGATTGTATTGCAGTGATAATACTAAATTAACAATGACAATATCATGTGGTGGAGTAAAGGCTATTTTTATTTTGCTGTATGGTCACTAACGACTTATCGTCTAAGTATTCTTGAACACTGTAATAGTTTTTCTTATAACATTCTGGACAATACCCGTAACGACTATCAATGATCAACAAATGCCAGCCGAGACAAACTGCTCAACTTAACTTTGGTAAGACAAGTTATATGGCTATAAAAACATAAATAAATAGCCTCTCAATTTAAGTAAAAAAAACGCCCAAAACCAACGAGCGAGTGAGCGCTTTATTTTCACCATAAAATACCAATACATAACCATTTTTACGGCATTTTTATGACCCAGGTGGAAACGTAAACCATGGTAGTTTTGCCGTAAATCAAGTGGCATTACATCTCCTTCATATTATTTTGACAATATTATTGGTAAACCTGTTGAAGAGATACATCTCTATAAAAGAAACCATTGCATGAATTTTAGGTTTTGAGTTTCTAGGTCCAGTGCCCCGGAAAGCACCTTAAGCTGTTGATCCCGGCTGTCATTTGTAGATCTTTGACAGTCGTTAAAGGTAGTCCATTGGTCCGAAAATCTGACAACCAGTCTTACTAAGGGGTATCGTATTACCAGTACTAACTTGGTTGTGGAGGTCGGATAGGCAGTCGCTTCATGTACAGGCGCGGATACAGGATTTCCTTTAGGGGGGGCAATTTTTGTTTGATTTTACCTATCTTACGGAAATTTAATTAAAAAAAAAAAAAAAAGATTTTGCTTAATCGACTTATGGCGTCAATTTTAACATCAAAATTAACTAAGGCTCCTAGAACGAATGAAACGAGCTCGAAAATTTTAACACTCTACCTTGGGCAGGTTACAATTGTTTAGACCCTTCATAGACGAGTTACTAGATCGACCCTCAGACAAAGAAAACATTCAAGAGGAAGTTGGCTGCAAGAGCGAGCGTAGCGAGCTCGAAACTTTTATGACACCTTGCCTTGGACAGGTTAGAATAGTTTCGATCCTTCTTAAAGGAGTTACTTGGTCGACTTTTAGATAAATTCAATCGAGCTCGAAAATATTAACACTTTACCTACCTTGAACAGGTTGGAATTGTTTCGACCTACTGGAGTTACCTGGGTCTCTTATAAACAAAGTCAAGACTCAAGAAAAACTAGGCTGCAAGAGCGAGCGAAGCAAGCTCGCAATTTTTTTACATCATTGCCTAAGATAATTTTGCTATAATTGGGCCTCGGGGGAAACGGGCTCCTAATTTATTTCAGGCTCTGTTTATACCGGTCGATCATGCAAAAATCCAATAGGAGTGCCAATCCAGATGTAGAAAAAAGAAGCCTCTTTGGCAAATGTTTTTCCGCAGGGTTAAACAATGTTTTATTTTGAGTGATTCCATTTTACGCTACAATTTATTACGTAAAATATGGCATCAGGCAGGAAAAGCTATAACTTTTAAAAATCCTGAGCTGCCTCTTCCTGTTGACGCCCATGACAAGGTATACAACTAGAATATTTAGTTTCAATTCCGTCAAACTACAAGCTAAACAAGGTTCATGGGGGGCAATTGCACCCATTGCCCCCCTCCCCTGTATCCGCGCCTGTCCATGTAAAAATACTGGTATTCAGCTGCATCCGATAAGACTGGAAGGCGACCACAATATAATTAGAATGTAGATAGCATAAACATCACGCTTGTAATCCCAGAAGGATTAGGCAAAGGTGTATCTAACAGTATACAACAACAACAACAACAACAGCCCATAACGTCCACTGCTGGACATAAGCCTCTCCCAATGATGGGAGGAATTTGCCGTAATCTCCACGCTTGGCAGGCGGATTGGAGATCGCAGTGATGAAAGACTAACAGAAAACACTGCTGCCCCTTCTCTGGTCTACGGAGGCGCAAGGTGTTCTGCCTCAGACATTAATCGCCTTATACGACACCCGTGACTGTAATGGGTTGGTTCTATTCTACTCTGCCGGATACCACACGGCTAACTCTGCCGGATACCACACGGCTAACAGTATACACATTTCGATAATTATTTTCAAGTCTCATGTAATAGGGGGTGAGCCTATTGACATCAGCTGGGCACAAATCCAAACACCGTGGCTGCTACTGAGAAATTCCTAAGAGAAAATCCCGACACAATTTTGCTTGAAATCGAACCCAAGATTTTGTTTAGCTACTAGCGCATACAACCCTAAAGGCTGCTTTACACCGGGGCACCACTATGCGGCATTGTAGCATGCTACATATTGTGACGAGCGTCATATTGTGGTATGCTACAAATAACCATCTAATGCGGCAATGAGGGGTTTTCTTTTTGAGGTATTAAAAAAAAAAAACTTAGTTTCCAGAAACTTTATAGATGGCGTTGAACTTACTATGATAGTTGGTGCCAAAACCAAAACGCTTGGAAAAAAAAACATTTTGCCTAACCTTCCGAATATAACCTAGTTTTCTCACGCTTTGTAATCAGTTTTTTTAGGTTCCGTTCCGTGCATTATCATACTAACTCCTAGCGCCATCTATCCAGCGACTAGGGAAGAGCTAAAAAGAAAATCCCTCATTGCGGTATGCGGCAGCCTATTTTACGCCGAGGCATCATCGTCCCTAAATAATTTTCAAAGCATCATATTGTTGTAAATTTTATTGGAGTTTTTTGGTCTACCAAATTGATTGATCGAGGAGACAAGACACTGTAGAATATGGCTGATGAAGTGACTTTAGCAGCATGACGCAATGTGTACCATGCCGCACGGTTCTTGCCACAATTTGCAAACTATAAATTATTGTAGCATGCGGCTTTGTGGCATGCCGCAATGTCGCACAGTGTTGCCCCGGCGTTAGACCAACGAACCAGAAAAAAAAACCCACAGAAATAAGAACATAACGAGAACTTGATGATACCTATTTCTTACAAAAGAAGACATTTTCCTATTGACCGCCATTTTCGTAGGTATAGTATTAGCTGGGCATTTTCCTCGTCCTGTATTTGTATAAAGTCGGGTAAAATTGTTACTGAGCAAATTAAGTGTCAACTTAAATTGTCCTTGTGCTCAAATTACGACTGACATTTTTTGACAATCGTCGGGGGCTCCTGTTGAATTTTCAAGGTTGAGTAACGATAGCAGAAGCTGTAGATGAATTTGTTAAAGACTGTGGTGAACGATTCATCTTTTGCCGTCTGGCGTTCGAAGGCCTTGAAACGCGATATTGCCTGCGCCTAGAGCAGACGTAGGCGCGCCCGGAACTTCTCGTCGCCCGCAAGGTCGCCGAGCTGTTCAACAGTCCTAAGCTAAGCGGTCCTGAAGATTTAAACCGTTTAGCAATTAAATTAAGCAACTTCGTGACAACGCTTAAGCTACTTAATCAGAGCGAGTACTTATCGTGACCAGAGCTCTTTCGGTGCATATTGATGAAATTGAGCGAGCACACGCGGACTTTGCTTCCGTTTATGCACCCGATCAACCTAACTTCACAATGTCGAACTTGAGACCTATGACTTCGGCCCTGTGGACGGTGAACTATGGACTAGCTCGCCGTCCGTCCGTCTCATGACGACAGGCCGTATCGACGACGCGTTCGTGTTCCACGCGCGCCTCAAAAAGATGTAAGCAAAAGGAAGGGGTCGATGCCTGCCGGGACTGCGGGACTGTTCGAAAGAGATACCGTGGCCCCGGAACACAAAGGGCGATGAAAGAACATGGATAGGTTTTAGTCAGTAAAAGTCTGACACTCCCTCCTGCTCCGCCCAGAGCTGGAGGAGTCATTTGATGACTTCCCATCCGAAAAAAAAAGACCTATGACTTAGCAGTTCGACGGTCACACCACAAGGCTATCACTAGATGGGTATATAAAAAAAATGTAGCAGTCTTTGGGGACTGCCGATAGAAGTGAAAACAAAAAGTACACAGGCCCCGCCTCAGTCGTAGCACTGGTTATGTCCCGCGCAAGCCTATGTGGTGCTACGCCGTAGCGGATGCTACGAGTGCTACAAACGGCTACGAAGCGTGACCGCACGTTATGTTACGTGGCGATGAGTTCAATGTTTTTCCTTCACCGAAAAAGTGCTCAACGCGCCTAAAGAAGTTTTCACTTCAAAAATAGGAATAGAAGGTAGGCAGGTTAGTTCACCCACATTTCGCTTGCCATTAACCGGGGCACAAATATAGACCGGGTTGCTGCCGAAAGTTAATTTCCTGAATGATAAACCATTGGCTGGAGGCTCATCTCCTATCAAATATGGCTTAGGTACCTGTTCCAGTGCCACCAATAAGCGAGAAGCGAGTTGAGCTAGGAACTAGCAACGATGATATCATAACATCACGCCTTTAACCCGCGAGGGGCTAGGCATATATGTACTTAATAGTACACCCATACTTTGCCAGTTAGTGGTGTCGATTCTGTAGTGCACAAACTAAACTTAATTTAGGCTATTGCTATCTTTTACTAAAAGGCAGTACGTGAAAAGGATGGCTGTAGCTATGAACTAAGTTTGAGATGTCAAACTAGTTTATGCCTTGTGCTTCGTATTTGTATGGAAATATTAGTTTCAATTAAATTTGACAGCTCTAAATTATGTCCGTCTCTTTCTTGTTTTACTAAAAGATAGCAATAGCCTAAATTAAGTTTAGTTTGTGCACAACAAAATCGACACCAGTGTTAAACACTGTTTTAAGCTTTCACGGTTTAAAACTAAACTTATATTGTCACTTACGGGATATCTTCCGTGATTACTATTTGTTTTGACTTTTTGAGCTCCCGATATTTCGAAGCTGTTGCAAGCGCCATGATCGCGGGTTGTTGGCAGATATCCCGTAAGTGACAATATAAGTTTAGTTAGTGTTAAGCCCATGTACCCAACAGACATTTGTGTTGCTGGGGAGCGTTTACACGCAGAATGTCCAATTCGCAAAATGTCCAATTCGCAAAATGTCCAATCCAAAAAATGTCCAATTCGCAAAATGTCCAATATTCATCATAACTCGTCACCCCCCATCAATTCCGCCACTTTTTCTTCCCAGCTAAAACACTATGAGATGGTGAAGGGTGGGCGTTTTAGGGGTCTGAACTTCCCAGAACGGGAAGGGTCATTTGATGATTTTCAATCAGAAAAAAAAAATGGGGGAGCGGCCAACCCGCCACACTTTTCATCGCCACACTTTTCATACAAACGCTCGTGCGTGATTATGCCGTTGTTAGACATATATCTTTGATTTTTTTGAACTAATAGGTATCTTATGCACTATGTCTAGGCTTATAACGAAGCAAAAAATAAAAATTTGTAGAAACAAAGTCAGTACGAGCCTCCAGAAATTGCTGTTTTGCACAAAATTTACCTCAACTTTGACCGTTCCTAATGTACTCATAAATTGTAAAAGTAAAGAAAACATCCTAATAAAAGCCTTGCAAATGTAATGGAGATTCTAAATGACAAATATTTATTTCACAACTTGTAAGTTTAAACACGTATTTCCTGGAACAAGTTTAAGAAATTTTCGAACACTATTTTTCGTTCTATTGTTACCGCGTTAGGCGGTATGAGGTGCGTGGGAGACGAGTAGTGCGGGTTCGGGGCTAGGTGAGACAGGGGAGTTGCAAGAATATCGCCGCTGTGGCTCAGATGAAAAAATAAGCTTTTCGACCATGCTCGCGTTGACGATAGATGGGCCTCTTAAATACAGCTCATACTTCGGTAACGTGAAACTTTAGAACAGTTTGTCTCATTCAAAACTTGTTTGTATTGATACCAGCCATGGATTGATAGCCTCCCACGAGGTGGACCGATGACCTGGTGAAGGTTGCGAGAATCCGCTGGATGCGAGTCGCACGGTACCGGTCAATGTGGCGACACTTGGGGGAGGCCTCAGCCAGCAGTGGACGTCTTTCGGCTGAAATGATGATGATGATCGATTGATATAGGTGTTATAAGTGGCGGCTATTTTTTTAACATAAAATGGCAGAAATTAGGCCGGCTAGGCTTCATACAAAAATCTTACAATTCCTTTGGAATAGGAAAGAGTCAGATTAGTAGATTTTCTAATAATATATTATTCCTGCGTCTTTTAACATCTCCACCCCTCCTTTCCCTTCAGCAAAAACAAGCGTGAAGTTACGGCATATTTAGACGTAATACCCCGTAATGATATAGACATTATATTTTAATGACGGCTCATGATTCTTAATAGCCGTTTATTTTGTTAGTATGTGATGCCTTGATTACGATAATTTTCAAGTTAATTACGGGTTCATATTGTGTTGTTTAAAAATGGAGTCGGTTGGAATTCAAATTACATACTCGTGTATTAAGATCTGATGAATCTGAAGCTTTCCCCGCGTGGGTTGCGGAAAGAAATTTGAGCTCGCCAATCGTGTTAATTCAAGGTTTGTCAGGAGCTCGTTGCTAAATAATAACAGCCGTTCAGGTCCATCTTTGCAGCCGTGTGAGAGTAGAATAGAACCAACCCATTGCACTCACGGGTGTCGTATAAGGCGACTAATGTCTGAGGCAGAACACCTTGCGCCTCCGTAGACCTGAGAATGGGCAGCAGCGTTTTCTGTTAGTCTTTCATCACTGCGATCTCCAATCCGCCTGCCAAGCGTGGAGATTACGGCAAATTCCTCCCATCATGGAAGAGGCTTATGTCCAGCAGTGGACGTTATGGGCTGTTGAAGTGTAGTTGTAGTAGGTTCATCTTTAGGTTAAGCCGTGCTTGCCTAGGTTGGTCCGTAGATCAGTGACCACCTATAACATACACCGAGTTTCCTCCGTGCCTCGGAAAGCACGTTAAGCCGTTGATCCCGGCTGTCATTTGTAGATCTTTGACAGTCGTTACAGGTAGTCAGTGGCCTGAAAGTCTGACAACCAGTATCACCAAGGGGTATCGTATTATCCAGTACTAACTGGGTTGTGGAGGTCAGGTAGGCAGTCGCTCCATGTAAAATACTGGTATTCAGCTGCATCCGTTTAGACTGGAAGCCGACCCCAACATAGTTGGTAAAAGGCAGGCAGATCCTGTAGGTAGATATTATATAATAACAGAGTCCGTATATAACTAGATGTTTGAACGTGGATGAGTCGAAAAGAGTATGTAAGAATCGTAGCAGGTCGCGTTCTAAACCTTCTCAGATGGAGATTCATGAATAACTCTGCCCCAGAATGTAAAGGTGGTGCTGTTCCACAAAAGATGGGGCATTTAAGGCCCTTCTAACCCTAAAATTAGCAACTCTATTTGTGGTGGTTCAAACTTTTAACAAATTTCTAATCAGCTTGCACTACAAAGCGGTTGTTGCGTCAGTCACTGCAGCCAAATAGTGAGAAATGAGTGGTTTTTTGCGATTTACAAAAAATCTATTGATTGGACTAAAAAGATAAAACACGTAAAACCTGCTTTATAGTTAGTTCAGTTGGTATCCAAAGTTTCATGATCTAATTTAAAGTACTTTTTGAATACCAGCGGTTTATTGTTCGATTTCGAGGTAACTTTGGATTTTTTTCTATCGAGAAAAACTTATCGAATCGTGTTTTCGTCACACATAGGACTTAGCATTAATCCTCAACTTTACCATATATTTATTTCAAAATTAATGCTGCAGCGTTTTAGGCGTAACGGAGGATCATGCTAAGCCATTTGAGGGATATGTAGTCCTTAATATCGTGTCCTGCTTGTCCTGTTGTTTGTTCACTACAAGAACTGATGGACGTTACCGAAAGCGCCAAACTAATAGCTCAGGGCCCGGCGTCTCGACATAGATAACAACAAAATCACAAACTTTTAATCGCTAATTACATTATTATAATTCGGTTGCAATAACGATGCTTGCGAGAATCGCATCTTGGATGTAGAGACTTGCGTTTCTCGCAAGCATCGTTATTGCAAACGAATTTTTTCGTAAGTTATTAGCGATCGAAAGTTTGCGATTTTGTTGTTATCTATGTCGAGACTCTGCCCAATTCTAGACCGACACAATTTAGATTCCCATCGACACGCTAAGAAGTTCTTTACTTTTTGCCTACTCCCATGGGGGAAAAGTCGTGAGTTTATACAGGTACTTTGTGTGAAGCCTAAGTTAGTCCTAGAACAGTTAAAAAGTAGTATTAAAAGTGGGGTTTAAAACGTATAACCTCCGTAGAAGGGTGGGGTGACCCCCTACGGCCAACTGTGCCCCCAGTGCGCAGGGTGGGGCAGCATCGTAAATTTAACTAATTATAACCGCGACCTATATCGTGTCCGAGGCGGGCCATTCTCATGTGTTTAATTTTAACAAGGTTTTTTTTTTATAAAAATGTTATGTTTTTTTTTGGGATATTACGGTGAGATGGGGAAGCTATGGTTTTCCATAACATAACATCATGGCTATAATCGACCGGCCGACGTTCAAGAAACGAATAATAAACATTATAGACGGAGATAAATGACAGGCAACCAATCTTCTTCTTTCAACCTTTTTGTTTTAAATTTTTCAAAATTGTCATCTAAATTTAACTTGAAACTTATTTTGTAATTTTATTTTAGGAAATATCTGGCATTAACCTATCTGTTCGCACAGGGAAACCTATAATTGGCCATATTAACTACAACAAGCTTATTTTGTAAAATTTTATGTATTCGCTGTTGGTTACCTAAATAAATAAAAAACCGGCCAAGTGCGAGTTGGACTCGCGCACGAAGGGTTCCGTACCACTATCTATACATTAGACAAAACGGCAAAAAAATCACGTTTGTTGTATGGGAGCCCCCCTTAAATATGAATTTTATTCTGTTTTTAGTATTTGTTGTTATAGCGGCAACAGAAATACATCATCTGTGAAAATTTCAACTGTCTAGCTGTCACGGTTCATGAGATACAGCCTGGTGACAGACAGACGGACAGACGGACAGACGGACAGACAGCGAAGTCTTAGTAATAGGGTTCCGTTTTTACCCTTTGGGTACGGAACCCTAATAAAAAATAAAATAAAAATAATCCCCGAAAGGTGTACCTAATAACAGTACACCCACATTTCGGTAGTTATGTATATGTCCTATGTAATAGAGGGTAGGCCTATTGCCATCTACTATTGCCATCTACATACACTGCGGTAGCCGCCTTAGCCGTGTGGTATCCGGCAGAGTAGAATAGAACCAACCCATTACACTCACGGGTGTCGTATAAGGCGACTAATGTCTGAGGCACAACACCTTGCGCCTCCGTAGACCAGAGAATGGGCAGCAGCGTTTTCTGTTAGTCTTTCCTCACTGCGATCTCCAATTCGCCTGCCAAGCGTGGAGATTACGGCAAATTCCTCCCATCATGGGAGATACTTATGTCCAGCAGTGGACGTTATGGGCTGTTGTTGTTTGTCTTGATAGACAAGTATGCAATGCTCTTTCCCAAGCGAAGCCGGAGCGATAGTCGCTAGGTCATATTAATATTACATGTTACTTCCTTATAATCGACCCCATTGCATCTCCTCTTGTTAACTCTCAATAGGAAACATCCGACAAACATATTTAATTAAATATGTAAGTACACGATGTTCCTCCTTTACTGAGTGCTTAGAAACAAGATACCAATTTAATCGATAGTAATCTAAGTTACCTTTTTTGTTCATAGTTATATTGAACTAGCTAATTCCCGTACATTCCCTCGCTGTGTTCGTTAAATTGTCCCACAGAATTGTAGGTACTACAAGAATACAAAGTATCATATCGTTAATCACCCGGATTTTAAACTATCTGTGTGCTACATTTTCATCCCAACGTCCTTTCTTTGGTATTGTTCGTCGTTTCGTTGAGCTCCTTTAAGTTATATGTTGCAATTTCTAAAAAAAAGGATAATCCTTTATAAATGGGGTTTAAATCCATTACATGTAATCTGCCATATTAGAATAACTTTCTTAAAATACGTAATTCATTATAATTATGAATGTTCAGCAGCGGGTAAATTTTGGTATCATTCATTGATAAATTTACACGATAACTGACAAATGCTGACTGGACTGTGTCTAGCCAGTGCAAGCATTTGTGGTGATTTTGAACACATTTGAATGAAGTGAGAACCGTCAAAGAAAGCAAAGCTAAGAATTCTAACTGTTGACAGTTCTAACTGTAAGCAATTACTAAACTACAGAATAAAAATCGCATCCTTACTTCCTTACTCCTTACTATAAAATTTTGACAGTTCTAACTTCAAGTAATTACTAAACTACAGAATAAAAATCGTATCCTTACTTCCTTACTCCTTACTATAAAATGTTGACAGTTCTAACTTCAAGTAATTACTAAACTACAGAATAAAAATCGTATCCTTACTTCCTTACTCCTTACTATAAAATGTTGATAGTTCTAACTTCAAGTAATTACTCTACAGAATAAAAATCGTATCCTTACTTCCTTACTCCGTTTGTTATCTTTTTACGCCTAAACCACTGAACCAGTCATTCTGAAATCTAGCATACACACATCAATAAAGTTTGTGATCATAGGCATAGGCTGATATAATTTTTAGGGTTCTTTTTAGATTGAACTTTATCAAGAAAAAATCTTTTGTTGTGTTTTTTTTTACTTTCTATAATTTATATAGTTGTTTTTTAAAACTATATTTTTAAATAAAGAATCTAATAAGAAGAAGAAATCATAATATAATCTACCGTAACAACAAATATTTCTATTTTTCAACGTGACCGCAAACTTTTTTTGATGTGTGTATGTCAGGTGTACTTAGACGGACAGGGTACCTTTCATCCCGAAAAAAAGTACTGTTCGGGAACAGTACTTTTTTTCGGAACAGGAAAACAACAATAAATAAATAAATATTGCTGGACACACAACAACACACAGCGCCATCTAGTGCCACACTAAGCAACGAGGCTTGTGTCGTGGACACCAGATAGTTGATAAACTACATATATACTTTTTGTTTGTAAATACATACTTATTATACATATAAACATCCATGACTCGGAAACAAATGTCCGTGCTCATCACACAAACATTTGCTCAGACCGAGATTCGAACCCGGGACCCTAAGAACGTAAGACAGCCTCACTACCGCAGTGCCAATCAGGTCGTCGGTCGTCGGTCGATGGTCGGTCAGGTCGTGGTCGTCGTAATAACGTTCTTATGATAATAGATGGCGCCACGTGTCTTTCGAATCATGATTGAATTTTATTATTACAAGCAGAGTACAACCCGAATTGATTATCAAAATCTAAAATAACGCGAGCGAAGCCGCGGCAAAAGCTAGCCTTAAATGAATAACTTTTACTCAAGATGGATTGAGTGAACTTGATTTTTTAATTAAAAACCCAAAAAACCAGACAATAGTTATTCAGACCCCAGTCTACTAAACTACTTTCATTGTTGCTACCCAACTTAATCCCAAAGCACTACTTAAAAAACAAACGAAAAAAAAAAGTTTTTAATCAACACCATTTTTTTCTGTTGGCAACTCAGACAGTAGAATAGCCCTATTAGTTAAAATTATAAATTACTTAACTGTGGGCGTGCCTGCGTGATACCGACGTGTTAAACTTTTAGCTCTGACAGACATAATTTAATATGTTGCTAGCTTACTACCAAGGTAGGTATAGTTAGGGGAAAAAATGGCGGCTCGATGAAAAAAATTATGCTCTTGTCGAAATATAGGCCCTGCCTAGTTTGGCCACAGATGATTCGACAACACCACTTAAACTGACCTAAATTAGCCTGTTAAAACATTTTTAAACTTAGGTCTAAGATTTCTAATCATTATTATTATTTCCTTTAATCATTATTTTTAATATTTTTAAATATTTCTATAGAATATTATAAAGAGGTAACATTTGTTTGTAAATTTGTATGTAGGGGGTAATCTCCGGAAGTAATGAACCGATTTCAAAAATTCTTTCACCATTAGAAAGCTACATTCACCTTGAGTAACATAGGCTATATTTTATTCCCGTACTCCTACGGGAACGGGAACTACGCGGGTGAAACCGCGGGACGTCCGCTAGTTTCTTTATAAAACACTAGCTGACGTCCCGCGGTTTCACCCGCGTAGTTCCCGTTCCCGTGGGAGTAAGGGAATAAAATATAGCCTATAGCACTCACGAATAATGTAGCTTTCTACCAGAGTAACAAATTTTAAAATTGGTTCATCACTTCCGGAGATTACCCCCTACATACAAACTTCCAAACAAATGTTACCTCTTTATAATATTATTATTATTATATATTATAAGTATAGACTATAAAAAAACATTTTAAAATATAAAAAAAACAGTAGCCCACCAGCGCTGGGACTGTGGTCCGGGCTCTTGAGAGAGGAACCTCCTAACAATACGTGCCGTGTCCAGAAGTACCGCTTATTATTATTAATTAAAAGTTGTAATCTTAAAACTGTCACTCCTCATATCATCAGACACCTCCTCTCTTACCATATCATCCTTCACACAGTCCATCCATCGTTTCTTTGATCTTCCTCTACTCTTATACCCATCCACATATATAAGTACTCAAAACTTTTCAAACAAAAAAAAACTAGCTAACGACGTAAAATAAATTCTTGCCAAAACTTTAGCAGTTTGCTTAACCCCTTCGTACGTAGGTCTTAAACATTACTAGCGAATTGTGGAAGCACTAATAGCACACATCTGCCTGTACCTTCGGGGTTTACTGTGTGATATGTTTCTATGTTAAGAAAATCTTTTAAGAATAGGCCAGTTTCCATCATCAATAAATTGCAAATCTATTTAGTTCGTCAGTTAGAGCATTGGAAAATAATAGACACGTATTTTTTGTTTTTGTAAATCAATGAATATTGACGAAGATAAAACGCATCAAAACTCGGGAGTCGGCTCGTGACGTCAGAACGTACTAAAAATTATACCACGGCGTGACGTATTGAGAATTTTATAAGCGTCGTATCTTCGTCAATTTTAGTTTACGTTACAAATGAAAAAAATACGTGTCAAATATTTTTTGATAATCTAACTGACGGACTAATTAGATTTTTTCAGTTGACTAGCCTATTCATCATTAACTTTGCTGCCCAAATTATGTTGGGGTCGGCTTCCAGTCTCACCGAACTTCCTATCCTCCACAACCCAGTCAGTCCTGAGTAATACGATACCCTTAAGACTAGTTTTCATAAGTTCGGGCCACTGACTACCTGTAACGACTGTCAAAGATCTACAAATGACAACCGGAACCAACGGCTGACTGTGCTTTCCGAGGCACGGAGGAAGCTCGGTATGAAATGGGTGGTTCATCCACCACCACACACCACCACATCACCCATCCACACCTCCACCACATCACCCATCCACAGACCAACCTAGGCAATTGCGTTCACATAAAAATGGAAAGAATATTTTGTTTGAAAAAATGCAACAATTTCAGAATCAATAATCCCAAGGTTAAATGTCTGACAACCAGTCTCACTAAGAATATCGTATTACCCAGTAATATATGGGATTTGTTAGCATAGGGACAGATTTGCTTTACGCCAGATTCGCGTTAGGACAGATTCGCGTTAGGACAGAATATTTACCTACAGACCACTACATAAAGTTCTTTTGCTCGTTTATGGACAGATTTGTTTTACGCCTGGTTAATTACACCATAATCTGCTTGGAATTCTGGGGTGATTTGTCAGAATTCCTCCACGTGTACCTGATGGCTATCATATTATATTCCGGTCCCTTTCAATACGCCTTATGGGAACGGTAGCTGCTGGGCCGGTGTACCCTGGGCGAGGGCAGTATCCTTCCTCAAGAAATGGGAAGAGATTCTTATTCTGAATGAATAAGAATGTCAGAATGTTACTGCCCGTGGCGAATATTCTGATACGGAGGGGTCTAACCTGGACCAACGGGGCGTTGCACCGCGTGACCCTCAGGAACGCAGAGGGCACAGTGGTCATGCGTGCACTCACCCGGCAAGGTAGGACAGAGAAGGACAGATTTCAACTTAAAAATGTTTAAAACGTTTAGCGAATTTGCGTAAGAAATTTATAGAAAAAAAATGTATTAAAAATTAGTACCGGGAATGAATTTTTGATTAGTAACGATATCTGTAAGTTTTTTTTGTGTTCTCTGATGTTTCGTATTAATTAATAAAATTACTTTCATCCAACTGTACTTCTGTCTTTAAGCGAATCTGTCCTAACGCGAATCTGTCCTAACGCGAATCTGTTCTAACGCGAATCTGTCCTAACGCGAATCTGTCCTAACGCGAAATCCTTATGCTAACAAATACTAAATGGTTTGTGGAGGTCAGATAGACAGTCGCTCCATGTAAAATACTGGTATTTAGCTGCATCTGGTTAGACTGGAAGACGACCCCAACATAGTTGGGAAAAGGCTAGGCATAATTTAAGGGCAAATGCTGCCACAATTTTTCAGTCTATAGTAAAGATAATCACTAATTGCAACTTTATGATTATCTGTCAAAGTCCTTGAGTGAGTTTATGGGCTTTTCAACTGAAATTAAGGGTGTGCAATCGGAAAGCTGGCAACGTGTCCAATCGCTGTCAAAGTTTTTTATATTTTGATAAATATACAGGGTGTAAAAGACCTCATCACGAAGCCGTCAACCAAGCATTCTGTACATCAAACTAAGTAACTTTACGCAAAAATTATTGCTGGGAAACGACTTTTTTTTGGTTTGACAAATCATGTTTTGTGGTAGAACTCAATGTAACACACTCAAAAAATTGTGCTGATAGATGGATTGAATTACTATTCAATCCATCCATCAGCACAATTTTTCGGCGGTCGTGGAGGTGTTTAAAAATCTTACATTAAAAACTTGTAAAAAAAAACTTGTCAAAATGTTGTAACTTTGACCCCCAATATCTCTGTAACTAGAAGGTTCCCAGGTACGGTGTAAAAAAAAATGATCGAAATAACGGGGAGAACAAGTGAATTTCGGCTTCGTTACGAGGTGTTTTACACCCTTTATTAGTATCACTAAATTGAATGGTTTAATTATCGTTATAAGGTATAACCTCAAATATTTATTTTAAATTGCAACAACTAAAACGTTACATCGAATTTAATTTAGTTTAGTACAGACGCGCCAACACATCGGGGATCGAGGTACCCGAAACTGACAAATGTTCCCAAACAACCTTGAAACCAATGCTTTAGCAGTAAAGTTAAAAATCTATATTTAATCAATTTGACAGATTGTAGTAGCCTTGTTGTGCTGTGGCGTCTGTGCAACACACCCATATAATCATTTAATTAAAGACTTATTATATTTTATTGATTATTTTATCTTAACAGTTATATTTGTGACGTTGCTAATTTTTAGAGACATCGCGTTTTTGTCTTTTTTAAACTTTTACGATCAAAACACATTATAACATGTAAACGGATATTTTCGCGAAATTTTACCTTTAATAATTATAAGCCCGACGTTTCGACCGGATTGCACCAGCCGTGGTCGCGGGAAGACCGGAACGGGGGGAACGTCGGGCTTATATTAAACGTAAAAATTCGCGAAAATACCCGTTTACATGTGTATTATAATACGGGTTTTTTTTTAAACCAACTTAATTTTTTTTTAATTGACACGCAGAGTATTTTTTTTAACCAAAAAACAATACAAAATCCAAGCAAAATGTTAAAAAAAACAACCTTCAATATTACACATTATAATACGGGTTTTTTTTTTTACCAACTTAATTTTTTTTTAATTGACACGCAGAGTATTTTTTTAAACCAAAAAAAAAATACAAAATCCAAGCAAAATGTTAAAAAAACAACCTTCAATATTACACATTCAAACCGATTTTTTAACGATTTTTTAGACCCGAACACCAAAGCACACAGCAAAAATACTCCCAAAAAATCTATAAAAAAATTCAAACCTGCATCTCTGGGCACCCCATACACATAGCTAGCGTGTATATACAAAGCTCTGTATCATGCAGCAACAGATAGTTAGCGAAGCTTTCACCGCGTCCCCATGTTTGCCCAGTTTTAATCAATACTTATACGCGGGCGTTCACACAGTGGCCCACGCTGAGCCATGCTGGACCATTGTTTTGTTTTAATGAAGTGCAGGTGGTTTTTGATCTCGGTTTTGGTTATTATTGTTGTTTTTTAAGTTAGTGTGGATATATGATTTTATTTTCAGTTAGTCTGACTAATCTTAAGGCCCATACGTAAAAACCGGAGAAGGGGTTCCGTACCATCGTAGTAGGGGGAAGCCTCATTAATTTTTATTATTAATTTCTTCTGTAGTTATTTATTATAGAAAAAGATATGTAAGATCAGAATTAAATTTAATACGATTTATCTCCTTTATACATTTAACATCTTATTATTTACATTTTACAATATTTCTTTAAAAAAAACATTAGAAAAACATTTAAAAAATATAAAAAAAATAGTAGTCCGCCGGTGTCGGGAGCAGGGTCCAAGCCACGGGTGGTCAGGGCTGCAGAGACAGGAACCTCCTCACAATACGAGTCTTGTCGAGGAGTACTGCCTTCTGAATCAGGCCCTTGATCCAACCGCCTAAAGAGAGCTTCGATAGATGGTCATCGAAGCTCTTGGCTATAAGGCCATTGGCCGTCACGACAATCGGCACAATGATAACCGAGTTCATATTCCACATGTCGCGAACCTCGTGTGCCAAGTCGAGATATTTTATTTGTTTCTCTTTCTCAGCTTTCACGAGGTTCTCGTCATGCGGAATAGTATTGGTAACATTGATTATCATTACGCGGCGTGCTGATCGGTCTATCATCACTATGTCAGGCTTATTTTTATTATTTAAAAAAATTGTAAAAATGGCAACTGTCTACCTATTACGGACATACAGCACGCTGACAGACAGACAGACGGACGGACGGACGGACAGCGGAGGCTTAGTAATAGTGTCCCGTTGATTACCTACCCTTCGGGTCCGAAACCCTGTAATCTTATCAAAAATGTAATTAAATTACAGTTATCATTATATTTAAACTAACTAGACGTATAAGTAAAAAACCTCTTAACGAAGCCGAAAGGCACTTGTTCTCCCCGTCATTGCGATATTTTTTTGTTCTACACCATACCTGGGAACCTTCTAGTTACGGAGATATTGGGGGGTCAAAGTTCCAACTTTTGAACAAGTTTTTTTAAATGTAAGATTTTTACTTTAAACACCTCCACGACCCCCGTACTATTCAATCCAACCATCAGCACAATGTTTTAAATGCGTTACACTGAGTTCTACCACAACACATGATTTTTCACCCCAAAAAAATAAGTCGTTTCTCAGCAATAATTTTTGCGTAAAGTTACTTATTTTGTTGTACATGTGTGTGAATGCTTGGTTGACGGCTTCGTGATGAGGTCTTTTACACTCTGTATACTTAATTAATTAAAAACTATAAAATAAACTAAAATAAATAAACTAACAACAAACTATAAAAGGGCATCGAAAAACTCCTCCTCAACGCTGTCAGCTGGTAATGTGCACAATAGACTGGCGGCGTTGCCACGTTGTATGGCAACACTTAGCCTCGGGCCAAGGTAAAGGCCAGCCTTTGGGTCACAGAAAGCGTCAACTTATTAATTATCATATATTATTTTATTTTTGTACACTTTTAAAGGCACGTGGGTACTTGTATCGGAATCACTTATAAAAGTAACATGAATGAACTCGGATGAATATTGGATTAAGATTCAGGACGTAAGCGATTCGTCGTAGCCATCTGGCCTACGCCACCGTTCGATTCAAACTGTCGGTTGAGATTGTGGTTGCTTGACGTTCTTGACGTTTCGCTAGAGTGACAACCCCGTTGTCACTCTCGTCCGCATGATGTTCATTCGTTAAATCATTCGGTCAATCTCGAAATAAGGTTTTCAATTAATCCTATGTATTAATTCTAATAGGGAATATGCATACATTTTATTTTTTCATTTCGATACGGAATGTTAAAAATCTATAAAAATAATGACTAAAAGCGAAAACAAGACATAATCGGCCAAACAACACAAAAGTTATAACCATTTAAACTTTTGTTTCTATCTCTTTCTAGATAAACAGAATTTAGTATGGATTTTGTACGTCGATGTAGCGAATGACGTCATTCGCTATATCGAATCTCTCTGTCTAATCAGCAGTTTCAAATGCTTATAACTTAGTATTTTTTATAGATATTAAAAAAATAATTTTACTTTGCTATTTCTGATGTTAATACGCTTTGTTTAGAGTAATAAAAAAAATCATGCATATACGTAGATGGCGCTAGGGCCGCGCTTTCATACTTATTATTTTACATTTTTATTTAAAAAACAAAAAAAAACATATTAAAAATAGTAGGCCATCGGCATCAGGAACAAGTTCCAAGTTATTATAGTCCAAGTATATAGTTTATTTAAGGATTTTGGAAGACTTACAGCTAATGAATTTATATTCACTCATCAAACAAGAGTTACATGGAGAATACCTCTCGTTAGCAGATACCTCAGCCTTAAATAGCTTTCCGAGGCAGGGAGGAAACTCGGTATGTAACGGATGGTCACTCAAATATGAAAATCTCAGTACAAAAAATGTTGCATCCGTGCAAATCCGGAGCGGAACGTTACTCATCAATATTTAATGCCATATTCAATCGGACGAGCAACATTAAATGCATCGGTTATTGTGGGCACTGACTTATGGATTTCTATAGATTTTTAATTAGCTTTTTGAGCGGATTGGCGCATTTTCATATAACATTTCTATTGTGAACTAGCTGACGTCCCGCGGTTTCACCCGTGTAGTTTCCGTTCCCGTGGGAGTACGGGAATAAAATATAGCCTATAGCACTCACGAATAATGTAGCTTTCTACCAGTGAAACAATTTTTAAAATTGGTTCATTACTTCCGGAGATTACCCCCTACTTATAAACTTACAAACATACAAACTTTCAAACAAATGTTACCTCTTTATAATATTATACATTATTATACATTATAGTATAGATAACAGTAATAGACTAGTTTCCACCATCAATAAGTTGCAAATCTATTTAGTCCGTCATTTAGAGTATTGGAAAATAATGGACACATATTTTTTGTTTTTGTTACTCAATGGATATTGACAAAGATAAAACGCATCAAACCTAGGGAGTGGGGGCTCGAGACGTCAGAACGCACTAAAAATATAGCACGGCGTGACGTATTGAGAATTTTGAAAGCGTCGTATCTTCTCGTCAATTTTGGTTTACGTAACAAAAGAAAAAATACGGGTCAAATATTTTTTGATAATCTAACTGACGGACTGGTTGACTGGAGAATGCGGGTAGATGGAAAATAAATTGTTAAGGGCAGACAAATCTGTCTACCCTCTTTCTTTGTCTTTTGCTACGCGCACTATTGGAACTCTTAAGGATGGCTTCAAATTGTCGAGTACGTGGAATCCAGTTTTGAGTATGCTCAAAAGTAGCAGCCGGCATCATGATAAGGACTCCACAAAACCTGGTGATACTGTGAGTGTGTTTTGCCGTGACTTAGTGTCGAGTTCCAATAGTGCGCGTAGCAAAAGACAAAGAAAGAGGGTAGACAGATTTGTCTGCTCCTAACAATTTATTTTCCATCTACCCGCATTCTCCAGTCAACCCGCGATCATGGCGCTTGCAACAGCGTCGAAATATCGGGAGCTCAAAACAATTTATTATCACGGAAGATATCCCGTAAGTGACAATATAAGTTTAGTTTTAACCCGTGAAAGCTTAAAACAGTGTTTATTCTAACAGTATTTCAAACGAAGTTTGAACCACCAAAAATAGAAGTGCTAATTTTAGGGTCAGAAGGGCGTTATGGGGGCTACAAGTGCTAATTGCGAGTTTTATAATTTAATAAAGCATATAATCCATTGCAATTAACAAAACCAGAAAAATATATGATATTCTTCAGGATATATTATGCTAGTACGATAATGTTTTGAAAACATAATACAAATAATTTTGCGCGATAAAAAAAATCACGAACTTATCTCTAAAAAAATATTTTTACGAGTAAAGCCCATGCTAAAATACATGCGATCATTCTGAATAATTCTACAAGCAACATATTAGCGTCATAGTGTTTTATTTTTTTAGTCCAATCAACAGATTTTTTTGTAAATCGCAAAAAAACCACTCATTTCGCTCTATTCGGCCCGCAGTGACTGACGTAACAACCACTTTGTAGTGCAAGCCGATTAGAACTTTATTCTAACAGTATTTCAAACGAAGTTTAAACCACCACAAATAGAGTTGCTAATTTAGCTCCTGTAGTCGCCATACAGCAAAATATTTTTCATACATTTACATGGTAATACTATAATAACCTATCTCAAAATTGGCCTCAGCAAATGGCGCTTAACTTCCACATAACGTTAATATTATCCATGAAACTATAAACTTTTATACCGTATCGAGCAAAAAGGTTTTAACAGTATACAGGGTGATTCCCGCCGCCTCTCGTCACTTATACAGGGTGGTTGTAAAAGGATGGCTTAACGAACCAGCGCCGCTTGATGTTATAATTTACATATATACAGGATGAGTCTTTATTGATGCGGGATTATTTTAAAATTCAGTTCAGTTGGTAATACGGTAGCTGGGCTTAAAATATTATGTTGGTAGGTATTTTATTTAATATTTGGTTGGGTCTGCTGCAGTGTGAAACATCATCAGCCTTTTCCCAACTATATTGGGGTCGGCTTCCAGTCTAACCGGATGCAGCTGAATACTAGTATTTCACATGGAGCGACTGCCTATCTGACCCCCACAACCCAGTTAGTACTGGGTAATACGATACCCCCTTGGTAAGACTGGTTGTCAGACTTTTCAGGCCACTGACTACCTGTAACGACTGTCAAAGATCTACAAATGACAGCCGAGACCAACTTCTTAACGTGCTTTCCACGGAAGAAATTCGGTATGTAAGGGTGGTCACCCATCCACAGACCAACCTAGGCAAGCACGGCTTAACCTAAAGATCGACCCGAGCGGCTGATATTATTTAGCCACGGGATCCTGCTGTTGTGTGTAACGTAGGGTGGTATCTTCTTATATCCCGGATTAAAATCATTAAGACCCGATCATTCTCAGAAGATCAATTGGCCAGATCCATGATGGATCTAGTGAGAACTGTTTTTCTCATTGGATCCTGATTTCAAGAAATGGATCTACTGAGAAGGATCATTCACAGTAGATCCAGTGGCCAGATCCATGATGATACTGGTAATATAATTGAAATAAACTTTTTTTAATTTATTTTTTTGGTTTCGTACCCGAAGAGTATCAGACGAGACCCTTCTACTAAACTAACTCCACTGTCCGTCCGCCCGTCTGTCTGTCAGCGAGCTGTATCTCATGATCCGTAATAGGTAGACAGTTGAACTTTTCACAGAATGTATTTCTGGTGCCGCAATAATAAAAAATTATATAAATAAATTAAAGGAGGCTTTACGAGGGGGCTTTACGGGCCCTACTACGATGGTACGCAACCATTCATACGCGAGTCCGACTCGCACTTGGTCGGTTTTTTTTTTCCGTTATTGATTCATTTAGCACATATTTTACATTCTTAAAAAAAAAACATGAAAAACTTGTGGTGTGCCGGTGTCACAGGGCGCTACCTTTTTAAATAAATAAATAAATAAAATACATTTAATTCAGACAAGACAGACATACGGAGATACATTTTTTTTTCACAAATTTTCAAAAGAAAAAAATTCGAGAAAAACAAATTAAATATGAATGAAGTAAATTTACATTATCGTTTCAAATTTAAATATGTTTCAGTTATTACCTTTGGTTTGGGCTTCAGAGAAAAGATCCTCCTCACAATGAGGAGTATCAAGGAGGACTTTTGATTCAGGCCTTTGATCCAACCGCCTAGCAAGAGCCTTGAAAGATGTTCGTCGTTTTTTATCTGTATTCTGCATTGAGCTATTATACGTACTACTACGTATATAGAATACAGCGCAAATAAAATCTGTGCGCAATGCGGGGCGCGCGGGGGGCTAACCCCGTATATATAGATGTTCTGTAGCGAGCAAGCGACTGAGTGAACTGCAGCCGGCCGACTGCAGTTGAACGGACCACAGATTTTAATCGCGCTGTCTTTTCTATACGTAGTGGTAATCGCTCAAAGGTATTCAGTAGAAAAAATAAAGTTGAAGCTTCCTTTCGAAGTTCCATCTGCAGCTGAATACCAGCATAATATATGGAGCAACTGCTTATCTGACCTTCAACAACAACAACAACAACAGCCCATAACGTCCACTGCTGGACATAAGCCTCTCCCATGATGGGAGGAATTTGCCGTAATCTCCACGCTTGGCAGGCGGATTGGAGATCGCAGTGATGAAAGACTAACAGAAAACGCTGCTGCCCATTCTCTGGTCTACGGAGGCGCAAGGTGTTCTGCCTCAGACATTAGTCGCCTTATACGACACCCGTGAGTGTAATGGGTTGGTTCTATTCTACTCTGCCGGATACCACACGGCTTGACATGACCTTCACATACCAGTTACTGTGAAACGAGTTACTCTTAGAAAGACGCGTAACGACTGTCAAAGATCTACAGTTACAATAGCCGAAACCAAAGCTTTACATGCTTTCCGCGGTATAGAGGGATTTCAGTATGTAATGGATGGTCACCCATCCACTGACTGACCTCGGCAAGGTTTGCTTAACCTAAAAGATTAAGGGATTTATGTATGTAAGGAATGGTCACCCATCCACTGACCGACCTCGGGAAGGTTTGCTTAACCTGTACGACTGTTATTATTTATCCACGTGCCCTTTTATAGTGAACTCATACAAATATGCATTGCAGTTTGGCAGACTTTTATATGTTATTGTTATACAGATTTTGAATAAATAAATAAAATAAAAAAAAACATCCATCATTATCAAAATGGACATAACCCAATTAACAGTCAAAAACAAAACAAATTACTGTAAACTCTCTTCTAAAACACCATGCCTAAACATTTAAACACCATACATAAACTACAACGAGGCAAATTACATGACTTCCACTTTCCAAGTCGGTTAAGATCCGCAAGTTGGAACATAAAAAATTCATACTGTATATCTCCTGCTAGCATCGATCCCCACTCAATTCTGAACCTTAAAACCCAGACACAAAGTTGATATTCCAATGTCGGTGTAATAACGAATTTTCCAAAGGGTAATGATAATGATATTTGAACTTTAAGTCAATAACCTGAAGGTGTAAATTTGAATGGAAGCGGTCTGGTTGGTAACCGTAGGTACATATTATCACGGTGGATTAAGTTTTGGTACAGGTAGATACGACCTTTTCGACCGGTTTGCATGGAATATAATTTTAGCATACCCCTCGTTCTGTGAAAGTTACTGAAGCAAAGTTTTTGATGATTTTGCAATAACTTTGCATAATATCGTGGAATTTTTGCTATGTTTAGGCTATCTCTGCCTTAAATAATGATGTCAAAAAGGTAGAAAACGTATTTTTTAAAGACTAGCTTATGCCTGCGGCTCCGCCCTCGTGGCGATCGATAATTATTGTCCCACGGGATCATATTACTGGGATAAAAAGTGGGTTATAAACTATATTTGTGCTATGTTTCATCAAAATCCGTTCAGTAATTTATGTGTGAAAGACAACAAACACAAGCATGTGATAAAAAAAAATAGGATCACTTCATATTATTTATTCCTCAGTTTGTCTTTAAATATCATATTAATTATTTTAAAGACTCGGTTTTCAATCAAAGACCTGCAAATATTTTTGTAAAGACTTTTCACTCTAATGCCCTGAGAAATAAGGATAAAACTCAAACTCAAACTCAAAGCATTTATTTCAATTAGACCATTACGACACTTTTGTATGTCAAAAATACAAAAAAAAAACAAAGCTACAGTCCCAGTCACAAGACATAATAACTTGAGAAAGTACTGTAGTTGCCCATTCCCCAGCGTAGATCTTTAGGGAGAAAAACGGGCAAGAAACTCCATGGACACTCTTTTAAATCAAAATATTGTTACAAAATCTTGGTTACAATAATAATTGTTTAGATTATTCTACATTAGGTACTACCTAATGTAGAATAATCTAAACAATTATTATAAAATTATTTTAACTATTTTCATTATTAGTAAAATTATTGTTTCTGTATTTATATTTTCATATTTATATTTGGTTTCCTACATTCTATATTATAATTCGTAATTTGTGAGGATGAATTTATGTATGAATGTTTGTTATTCTTTCATTCATAAACTGCTGAACGGATCTGGCTGAAATTTAGCACACAGATAGTTTATAACCTGGATTAACACATAGGATTATTTTTATCCCAGTAGTATGATCCCGTGGGACAATAACCAAACTCGACGAGGTCGATACTTTATGCCGGGCATAAGCTTTATTAATATTTTGAAAAGTACATTTTATTTGATTATTGTGAATGTGGGGACCATGTGGGTGACATTTTTATTTTTTGTTTGTTTTCCCACAACTGTCTGGCAGTTTGAGTACTATAAGCGACCTACCCAAATGTCCTTTCTTTGGTATTGTTCGTTGTTTCGTTTAGCTCCTTGAGTTATTAGTCGAGCTACACGATAACTGACAAATGCTTGCACTGACTGGACAGGTCCACTCAAATCTGTATGGTTCTTTCTTCAAAAAAACATCTCAGACACTAATCTGTATAGTCCTCATGTGAATTGAGCAAGATTATTGGACTTTAAAAGAGACTATGACCTCTGAGTTTGTTTCGGCTGTTTCTTCTCAGAGTAGTCAGGTACGAAACACCGGCCCCATCTAGTTTAAAAAAAAAATACGTGTGAAAGTAGTGTTTGTAAAAACCTACTTGCAAAATAAACATCATTTATCATTTACAAATCTTTGGAAGATTTTTTTTATTTGTTATTTTATTTGTGTTTTGTGGTTTGTTGTGTTGTGTTTTGGTTTGTGTTTCACTACACCTCTTTACTTGGGACTTACCTAACGAAAAATAACCAGCAAAACATGGTCTTACTATTAGTATAAATTAACTTCTGCTTTACCCCTCGGGACGTACAGACATGTTATAATAAAGTGTATAAAACACCTCTTAACGAAACCGAAAGGCACTTGTTCTCCTCGTCATTGCAATTATTTTTTGTTCTACACCATACCTGGGAACCTTCTAGTTACGGAGATATTGGGGGTCAAAGTTCCAACTTTTTGACAAGTTTTTTTTAAATACAAGCTTTTAATGTAAGATTTTTTACTTTAAACACCTCCACGACCCCCGTAATATTCAATCCATCCATCAGCACAAATTTTTGAGTGCGTTACATTGAGTTCTACCACAAAACATGATTTTTCACCCCAAAGAAAAAAAGTCGTTTCCCAGCAATAATTTTCGCGTAAAGTTACTTAGTTTGATGTACAGAATGCTTGGTTGACGGCTTCGTGATGAGGTCTTTTACAGCCTGTATATTGTATTTACTTAATAAATACAGATTTCTTTACATAGGTACATCTTCAATTTCCTTAATTGGACCATGAATAATTAGTAAGTACTCGGCAGAGCAATGGAATTAGCTCCAAGGCATTAGGGGTTACTCACACAAGACTGACTATTACCCAGTACTAACTGGGTTGTAGAGGTCAGATAGGCAGTCGCTCCATGTAAAATACTGGTATTCAGCTGCATCCGGTTAGACTGGAAGCCGACCCCAACATAATTGGGAATTTTTTTGTTTTTGCAAAATATAAAACGGACAAAAACACCAAAATTTGAAAAATAACTAACTTCAAAAGTCGATGACTTTTGTTTGTTTGATTCAGTTTTTTTTTCACCGATTTCTTTTTTACTTACATACTCAGCCGTGTGGTATCCGGCAGAGTAGAATAGAACCAACCCATTACAGTCACGGGTGTCGTATAAGGCGACTAATGTCTGAGGCAGAACACCTTGCGCCTCCGTAGACCAGAGAATGGGCAGCAGCGTTTTCTGTTAGTCTTTCATCACTGCGATCTGCAATTCGCCTGCCAAGCGTGGAGATTACGGCTAATTCCTCCCATCATGGGAGAGGCTTATGTCCAGCAGTGGACGTTATGGGCTGTTGTTGTTGTTGTTATTGTTAGCCGTAAATTAGTAATCATCAAAAAAAAAAACCTGTGCATTACCTAATTTTGAATTTTTAACAATACAATAGGATTGTCAATACATGGTTTTGTTTTTTTTCTTTGTAAGTGTATTACAACATAGCTTGTAAGTACATTATATTAAATTACTAATACTATGAGTCTTGTTGCTCAAAATAAATGATTTAATATTAATGAGTATTAATTAATACATACCTAGAATATCGTGAAGTCGCGCGCAAAATCGCTTCCGTCTTTAATTTAATACATTCAACAAGTGATTTCATAGAATGAGAACATAGGAAATGGTGTTGTCAGAATAAAATATTATTCTATAAAGAAATTAACCTTTTTAATTAATGTAATTACTAAATTAACTTTATTATTTCATTATGTATTTATAGGAAAGGCGAGGGTTCCGTATAAAGCTGTAGGTATTTTGTTATTAAACTACCTACGTATTTAAGGTCTTAAGGGGCTCCCCGAATTTTCGGCGTGCTCACTAGCGCCACTTTAGTAAAAAATCAGAACTCGTTAAATACACAATTAATATAAAATCTGATTTACAAAATCAATCTTTTGGTCTTCTAAATTATTTACGTCTGCTTAACTCATTGAAACATAGCTCGCTGTCGTTGCTTTAAATCGTTGAGGAGTTCTCTCGACCGTCTTTCGGCTCCATCATTAGATCGACTCTAGACCTGCATTAAACAGTAGTGCTTTAAAATACTTAGTGAAAAAAAAGAACAAACGCACTAGTCACCAGTACGATTTTCGAAGGTTCCCCTCGATTTCTCTGGGATGCCATCATCAGATCCTGGTTTCCTTACCATGGTACCACCCTTGGGATATCTACTTTCCAACAAAAAAAGAATCATCTTAATCGGTTCATAAACGACGAAGTTATCCGCGAACACTCATAAAAAAAAATATATATATACGGTCGAATTGAGAAACCTCCTTTTTAGAAGTCGGTTAAAAATGGGAAAAAATGGCTGTTTTTAGCAATATTTCTAACTGTAACTACAGTGAAGTATATTTTAATGAATTAAATAGACGTCAATAATCTAGAACTCTAAAGCATTGATTTTGTCAATCAGATTTAATATTAATTGTGTATCAACGAGTTCATATTTTTTTACTAAAGTGGCGCTAGTGTGCACGCTGAAAATTCGGGGAACCCCTTAAGATTTTTTCCTTCACTTGTGCTGTAAGACTTCTTGCCAAATTTCATGATTCTAGGTCAACGGAATGTATCCTATACATTTTGATTCGTTGAGAATGTTTCCTTGGGAGTCAATACCTTGGATATCGTATTACCACAAACAGTCAGATATGCAGTCGCTCCATGTAAAATACTGGTATTCAGCTGCGTCCGGTTAGACTGGAAGCCGACCCCAATATAGTTGGGAAAAGGCTAGGCATATGATGTTACTATCCGATATCCGCAGTCGTTCCACAATAAGTCCATAGTAGTCTGATGCTAGCACAGATTAGGGCAGACCGCACCGCAGTGCAAAAATCCGTCTACATCACTGTCATACATTTTGTATGAATCGTGGCTACTAGAATGGTCGCAGCTGACCGCAGCGCATTGCACTGGCGGATTACTCGTCAGGCGTATTTTTGTGGTTGCGGCACAGTTGCAGAAGCTGATTTTTATTCACGATTATCATAAGCCTCGCCGCAGGCCTAGTTACAAACGTTTCATATCGATTCTCTTTCTACAATCGTAAACGCCTCGGCGTAAGCGATTGTACAAAGCGCTAAATTGGTAGCCAAGTTGATACGACTGAGTCGATCGCTCGTTCTCTAATGTCTGTAGAAAAAACCTACACTTTAGTCTATGGTGAGCGTTCCTACCAAAGAGTTTAGCGATCAACATTGTAGAAACGATAACATTCTATTCTATCATTTTGAACGATGTAAACTTGTCTACGAATTTCATATTCGTTTGTGTTGATCACGTGATTTAACGTTGAGATGGTGTCTTTCCCATACATTTGATTAGTTTTCTACTAGCGTTAACGATTGTAGATTGTCAACCTGGCTAAGCCTGCTGAGATCCCCTAAAGTTTCTCCAGAAACCAGACACATTTCACCAGATGTGTTGAAGTCTTCTAAAGTAAAGAGCAAGCCTGCTGACATTAACCGACCACAAACCCAGACTCCGTAACTGCTACTGAGAAATTTCTGATAGAAAAACTTCATCTTCATCATTTCAGCCTAAAGATGTCCACTGCTGGACATGGGCCTCCCCCAAAGGGGGGTTTTAGCCATAATCGCCACGCTTGGCGGGTTGGCGATCGCAGTACAGTTGTTACAAAAGCACAGAGAACGCTGCTGCCCATTCTCTGGTAAGTCCCTTAGTCGCCTCTTACGACACCCACGGGAAGATTTGGGATGTCGTTGTTCTTTACGTCCGACACCATACAGAACAAAAAACAGAAAAACTTAATATAACTTTACCTGACCCAAGAATCGCTCGATTCGCTCGTGGCTAAATAATAACAGCCGCTCGGGTCGATCGTTAGGTTAAGCCGTGCTTGCCTAGGTTGGTCTGTGGATGGGTGACCACCCATTACATACCGAGTTTCCTGCGTGCCTCGGAAAGCACGTTAAGCCGTTGGTCCCGGCTGTCATTTGTAGATCTTTGACAGTCGTTAGGTAGTCAGAGGCCCAAAAAGTCTGACAACCAGTCTTACCAAGGGGTATCGTATTACCTGGTACTAACTGGGTTGTGGAGGTCAGATAGGCAGTCGCTCCATGTAAAATACTGGTATTCAGCTGCATCCGGTAAAACTGGAAGCCGACCCCAACATAGTTGGGAAAAGGCTAGGCAGATGATGATGACCTGACCCAAGAATGGAACCCATGATCTCATGCTCAACAGAAGCGCTTGCAACTACTAAACCAAAGAGGCGGTCATCAAGGAAAGATGAAGATTTAATTATACAACTAGCTAACAACTACGGCTTAGTCCGCGCCAAGGTCGATAATTATCCCACGGGATCGTACTACCGGTATAGTAACCTATTTGTTAATCCAGGTGATAAACTCTCTGTGTGCAAAATGCCGTGTGGTATCCGGCAGAGTAGAATAGAACCAACCCATTACACTCACGGGTTTCGTTTAAGGCGACTAATGTCTAAGGCAGAACACCTTGCGCCTCCGTAGACCAGAGAATGGGCAGCAGCGTTTTCTGTTAGTCTTTCATCACTGCGATCTCCAATCCGCCTGCCAAGCGTGGAGATTACGGCAAATTCCTCCCATCATGGGAGAGACTTATGTCCAGCAGTGGACGTTATGGGCCGTTGTTGTTATTTTTAACAAGAATTTGTGTAGTATACTATCGCTAAAAACCCGACTACGGAAAATTCACGCTATAATTAAATTCAGGGTTTACAAAGTAAAATCGACTCCTTCTATTGTTGAAGTCGGTTAAAATGTAGCCTATGTTACCCGGGCCATAATAACAAATCCATTGACACCTTATTCATCAAAATCGGATTAATAGTTTATCTTTATATTTAATTATTTGAATAGTATCGAGGACACTCCCACTTGATCACAACTAAGCTAATTTTTGCTTGCACTCGCAACATAGAAACGCTCTCTAGCCCCGCCCCGTTGACTTTGTATTTAAATAATGAATGAAAAGATACCGAATCGGCTGAGCGCACTAACGACGCACGCCAGACGAGAGTTATTGTTATTTTGGGCGCCAAAATTGACGCTTTCCTAATAGACCCAAACTAAAAAATGTGAATTGAGCAAAATTGTCTGGACCTTAAAAGAGACTATGACCTCTGAGTTTGTTTCGGCTGTTTCTTCTCAGAGTAGTCAGAAACGAAACACCGGCTCCATCTAGTTTAAAAAAAATGACGTGTAAAAGTGTTTGTAAAAACCTACTTGCAAAATAAACATCATTTATCATTTAAAAGGGGGCGTGGCCCGGCGACTCCGCATGGTTTAAGCGAAAAAAAATTAAACTGGTCACCTTAAATTAGACCACGATAGTTCATAAGCTGCTAAAATCTCTTCCTTTGCTTAGCCGTAGTCGAGTAAAAAAGCATCCATAACATTAAATTCCTCAGCCCTTTTTTCTGCCGTCAAATTATCTCTCCTTAAAATTATTGACTTTCAAAAGCGCATTTCACTTTCAAAAACAAGATCATTTCAAAGGAAATCTCTTCACAAAATAATTTATTTATGTTCCGTTTTCGCCACCCCACATACTCACGGAATTGAATTCCGGCCTCAATCGATACCGTGGACCAGGAGCTCCTCTCGAATACCCTTAAATCGCTAGAGGGGTGCCCGAGCCGGGGCTTTGCTACGTACACCGGGATTACTGAAATAGTGTCCCGTTCTTGACCTTAGGCGATGCCACTTGAGCAAGCGCTCGTGTTTCAATTGTTTTTTCAATATACTTCCTCGAAAACTAGTCCATAACGCACTACGATTAGGTACAACATGCAACGTATTTGATGATAATGATAATGTCATGAATTACTATGAAGTAACTACACACACACACAGTACACACACACAGTACACACACACACAGTACACACTAAGTTAAAAAGAGAAAAAAAAATACATTATCAAAATAAAAAGGAACGACGGCGACGCTAATGTAGATTCGACTACAAGTACCCTAAATTTGTTAGCAGAGAGGTTAAATATATCTATGCTTTCAAAATTATCGTTAAGTATAAGAATCCACAAGTTGACGCAGAGAAGTACAAGAACCAGCATTAGAGTGACAGACTTGGCTGGTATTCGTAGTCAGTGAACGGAATGGGCGCGCTCGTCTGCGTACTACTGTTCTCGGAACAAGGTAACACATTTTATTCGATATTTCAGAGCAATCATATATTTGTTATGGATAACATCGTGGAGAAACGTTGTTTCAAGAAGCAGCCTTCTAGATTCTAATGAAAGCAGTACCCCTAGCCAAGTTACAAACGTTTCGTATCGATTCTCTTTCTTCAATCGTAAACGCCTCGGCTTAAGCGATTGTACAAAGCGCTAAATTGGTAGCCAAGTTGACACGACTGAGTCGATCGCTCGTTCTCTAATGTCTGTAGAAAAAAACCTACACATTAGGTATGGTGAGCGTTCCTACCAAAGAGTTTAGCGATCAACATTGTAGAAACGATAACATTATATTCTATCATTTTGAACGATGTAAACTTGTCTACGAATTTTCTATTCGTTTGTGTTGGTCATGTGATTTAACGTTGAGATGATGTCATTCCCATTCATTTGAATAGTTTTCTACTAGCGTTAGCGATTGTAGATTGTCAACTTGGCTAGGGGTGCAGGTTACACTTATTTAACAATGTATCATACGAGGCTTGGCTGTGACTACATGTTGTCTAGAACAAAGAAATGATCACAATGACGGGGGAAACAACTGCCTTTCGGTTTCGTTAAGGCCCTTTATTAAATAAGTTCTAGTTACTTCAGCTAATAACATCTTCAACGCTATATTTTAAGTGTCTGTTAATATCTTCTATCTAGCAAAATAGATCATATTATTATTACATCTAAAACTTAGGTTTAGAATAGATTATCCTCGAAATCCTTAGAACTATGACAATGAGAGACTTTGATGTAGCTTACTGACTAGTGTGAGTTTAATTTAGGTA
Source organism: Xestia xanthographa (assembly GCA_905147715.2). Taxonomy (NCBI): domain Eukaryota; kingdom Metazoa; phylum Arthropoda; class Insecta; order Lepidoptera; family Noctuidae; genus Xestia; species Xestia xanthographa. The sequence goes on along the minus strand of LR990654.1, from coordinate 4,496,368 downwards.
AAACTCGACTAGGAGGAGGAGCTCGTGGCTAAATAATAACAGCCGCTCGGGTCGATCTTTAGGTTAAGCCGTGCTTGCCTAGGTTGATCTGTGGATGGGTGACCGCCCATTACATACCGAGTTTCCTCCGTGCCTCGGAAAGCACGTTAAGCAGTTGGTCCCGGCCGTCATTTGTGATCTTTGACAGTCGTTACAGGTAGTCAGTGGCCCAAAAAAAGTCTGACAACCAGTCTTACCAAGGGGTATCGTATTACCCAGTACTAACTGGGTTGTGGAGGTCAGATAGGCAGTCGCTCCATGTAAAATACTGGTATTCAGCTGCATCCGGTTAGACTGGAAGCCGACCCTAACATAGTTGGGAAAAGGCTAGGCAGATGATGAATGAGTAATTGAAAAAATATTATCGCCTCTGGTAAACTTTACTATATATTCATGGCCATGTTTTTGACCTCAATTTCAGCCTGTGGGAAGGTCAATCGCTCGCAAAAGTTTTGTAAGCCTCTGAGAGTCTAGTTAAGTAGCAATCGGTATCGAACTTTTCCGTATTTCTTGTATATATTTTAACAGGAATTACTTAAACTTGTCGATAGTGTTATTCACGGTGTAAACAAACAGAATGCTTGGTTGACGACTTCGTAAAAGAGGAAGTCGTCAACCAAGCATTATGTACATCAAACTATGTAACTCTACGCAAAAATTATTGCTGAAAATCGACTTTTTTTTTAAGTGATAAATCACGTTTTAAATGATGAACGTGTTGACTGTTTGGGAAAAGGCTAGGCAGATGATGATGTTTCAGAGGTTTTTTTCGATATTTGTCTCGTATCAAAACGATTAAAACAAGAATTGCTCATTTCATTAGAAGATTAGCCGTAGTCATCATTCTCTTCCCGTATCTCAATGAGAGGTTTTCATTTTAAGGTATTAAAAAAAACTTAGTTTCCAAGAACTCTATAGATGGCGTTGAACTTACTATGATAGTTGGTGCCAAAGCCAAAACGCTTGGAAAAAAAAACGTTGTGTCACGTCACATACTCTCGTTGACTGACACTTTCATTTGCTTAACCTTTCGAATATAACCTAGTTTTCTTGCGCTTTGTTAAAATCATACTAACTCCTAGCGCCATTTATTCAGCGACTAGGGAAGAGCTAAAAAGAAAATTCCTCATTCATTTGTGGTCAGCGCATCATATCTTCTTCTCCCACACCTCTCTATCACTCGTCATATCATCAGACACCTCCTCTCTTACCATATCATCCTTCACACAGTCCATCCATCGCTTCTTTAGTCTTCCTCTACTCTTCTACCCATCCACATTCATACTCAAGACTTTTCTCACAACACGAAGTTCATCAGCAGGGGTATTCTAAACAATTCGATAAGTTTCCGTGTCGGTAAGGAACCGTATTCGACAATCTCATTTCCGAGCCGAAGAACTGTCAAAACGCTATTCACAGATCCGAACGGATAAGTTTTTTTCTATCCCATTGACCATTGTGTTTATGGGGAACGCTACAAAATGGTAGTAAATAGATGACCGTGGTAGAAAATTTAAAATAGTAAATAAAATAGGTTTATTTGAATATTTAGTTCCGTTTAAATAAGCAATATACAGCTACTAACTTAATAGACAGCAAACGATATAAAATGATTTTATTACTAACCAAAATAAACTTTATTTCATTTCGAATAAACCTGCTTTGTAAACAGCCGTCTGTCAAACTGGCAAAGCGCGAAAAGTGTGTGTTTTTTTTTTAAATAAAACTATTTTTCATAATTCATAGATAACTTTATATAGCTTTGTTTAATTAAAAAAGGAAAACATACTGCAAGTATTTGATATCAGTATTATACAATTCTTGCTATTTGCTCATTGTCAAACAATAATTAAATTTCTTTGGGGATTACGGCAGATGATTGCGTGTCAGGGAAATAGGGCCTTATTTCTTCAATGAGGCTAAGGGCCATGTCGGGTGTTAGTCTATAAACCAACTGAAACCGCGGGTCGGCAAAAGTATTCGTCATATCCTTTATGAAGAGATAACGTCTCCTGCCTCTGTTGTCCTGCACGCCGACGGTCTCTGGCTCGCACAATCACACACTCCATCTACCAAAGTATCAAATAATGTTAACTAAAATCTAGAACGAATATCACATTTCTGTAAATTTATGTAAATGCGGATATATCAATCAAATATTGTCAATACAATAATAAAACTTCATTTAAGTACTTACTTTAGGCAGTGTTTAAAAAGTTTACAGTCTTTTTATTTCACTGAAATAAGCTGGAAATATGATTTATTTCTTCGTTTTATTTTTGTTCGATATGACTCCCGATAGCAAACAGCTGTCGGAAAGATTCGAGTCTTCAAATCGAATATGAACTGTCAAAATTATTCGGTTTCGGATTTGTGAATTGCGTTTGGAGGACATCTTCGATATCTTAGACGTTCGATTCGGTACGGAAGCGAGTCGAATGGTTATGAATAAGGCTGCTGATCTAATTCCCTACCACTGCAACTCCTAAAAGCTAGTACAAGTACCCGGCAATAAATATTGCACATCGACCTTTGGAAAGAGACAATCAGCTAATTTCGGCTTCGTAGAGCGCTATCTCTCTCGCACGAAATACAAACAGTCCGGTATCTATGAACAACGACTGACAAACGTCACATAGGTAGTGTGCGACAGAGATAACGCTCTACGAAACCGAAATTAGCCGATTGTCTCTTTCCAAAGGTCGATGTGCAATATTTATTGCCGGGTACTGCCAGAAAAGAACTAAAAACAAATGAAGTTCGAATCCTCAGGAATTGAATTCAACTGTTTTAGAAGCCGAGTACGATGAATACCCTCTGCAAGCAAAACTTACAAGATTCTGTTAAGGGGACTAACAGGAGCTAAACGCAAGTTTTTTAATGCAAAAAAACATATGATTCACTGCAATAAACAACAACAACAGCCCATAACGTCCACTGCTGGACATAAGCCTCTCCCATGATGGGAGGAATTTGCCGTAATCTCCACGCTTGGCAGGCGGATTGGAGATCGCAGTGATGAAAGACTAACAGAAAACGCTGCTGCCCATTCTCTGGTCTACGGAGGCGCAAGATGTTCTGCCTCAGACATTAGTCGTCTTATACGACACCCGTGAGTGTAATGGGTTGGTTCTATTCTACTCTGCCGGATACCACACGGCTAATAACGGCTGCAATAAACAAAACTAGAAAAATATATGATATTCTTCAGGATATATGCTAGTATGATAGTATTCTGAAAACATAATACAACTAATTTTACTCGATAAAAAAAATCACGAACTTATCTCTGAAAATTTCTTTTCGAGTAAAAACCATACTAAAATACATGCAATCACTCTGATTTCTTGGCAAATAATTCTACAACCAACATATTAGCATGATAGTGTTCTTTTTTTTTAATCCAATCAATAGATTTTCTGTAAATCGCAAAAAAACCATTCATTTCGCACTATTCGGCCCGCAGTGACTGACGTAACAACCACTTTGTAGTGCAAGCTGATTAGAACTTTACAGTATTTCAAACGAAGTTTGAACCACCACAAATAGAATTGCTTATTTAGCTCCTGTAGTCGCCTTAACAAACAAATGACGAATTAAACCCGTAACGGATTAATCAGCAAAGAAAATTGAATTACGATATAACAATAGTTTTCTTGTGGATGGATTAGCTTTTGCAGTAGCATCTTAGGAAATCTATAAGAGAATCTACTCTGGCATTAAAACGGCACCTTGGTTCTAAAAGGGTCCCGAAAGGTAACCAATGGGACCCTATTTTCAAGCCTCTACTGTCCGTCCGTCCGTCCGTCTGTCTGTCAATGTCTGTCAATCTCATGATCGGTAATAGGTCGGCAGTTGTAATTTTCACAGTATGTGTATTTCTGTTGCCGATGTATCAATAAAATACTAAAAACAAAATAAAATAAATATATATGGGGGCACCCATTCAACAAACGTGGTTTTTGTCGTTTTTGGCTCGATATTTATAACGATAACAGGTACTTAGACGCTTGAAATATTCGCAGAATATTTAATTGTATATTGACTATAAAAATAAATAATTAATAATAACAAATAAGGGGGCTCCCATACAACAAACGTATTTTTTTCCGTTTTGTCTAATGTTGTATATATTGATAATGGTACGGAACCCTACGTGCGTGAGTCCGACTCGCACTTGGCTGTTTTTTTAGAAACAGGCAAATCTCCACAAAGCCAAACTTTTTCTAAAAGCCTATGTGCCAAATAAACGCCTGCATTGTAATATTTTGAAGGATGAAAACCTTTTTTTTGTATTTACTGTGGGCTAATCTGACCGTAGTACCGGAGAATAACGGTGGCCCAATTAGAGCAGCGGTGACCCAGTGACAGCAGCGGGGGCCCAGTTAGAGCAGCGGGGGCCCAGTGGTGGCGGCCCCTGCCTCTTCGAAGACATGTGACATCTACCAATCCGCACTGGGCCCGCGTGGTGGATTATAGCCCATTCCCTCTCATAGAGAGGATGCCTGTGTCCCAGCAGTGGGAACGATATAGGCTGATTATATTATGCTATGCTTATATTAATTTGACCGTCATATGAGCACGAATTTTACGTTTAGCTGTTTTTTATGCGCGAATCAGTTAAAAAATTCTTTACTCACATTTACTACAACCAGGGTCAGTGGGTTGAGGAGCTCGTGGCTAAATAATAACAGCCGCTCGGGTCGATTGTTAGGTTAAGCCGTGCTTGCCTAGGTTGGTCTGTGGGTGACCACCCATTACATACCGAGTTTCCTCCGTGCCTCGGAAAGCACGTTAAGCCGTTGGTCCCGGCTGTCATTTATAGATCTTTGACAGTCGTTAGGTAGTCAGAGGCCCAAAAAGTCTGACAACCAGTCTTACTAAGGGGTATCGTATTACCCGGTACTAACTGGGTTGTGGAGGTCAGATAGGCAGTCGCTCCATGTAAAATACTGGTATTCAGCTGCATCCGGTTAGACTGGAAGCCGAACCCAACATAGTTGGGAAAAGGCTAGGCAGATGATGACTATAACCACGGTCAACAGTGCTGAACTGCCCAGATTTTCTTGTGACTGACCAACTGGAACACAGCCAGAACACATAATCTATGAATTAAAACGCAAAGCATGTAAATCTAATAAGTAGTTCTTGAGTTATAAAACGTGCTCACGGACAAACGCTGTGTTTTAAAATATGTAGGTTATAGAGCTAAACTAATCAAAGTAGTAAAGTTGGTAGCGAGGAAACTAGCCACTATTCTTATTTAAGTTTTAACTCTTCATAAAAAGTTCTAATACGAGAACTTAAGAAGCAAGAAAATATAGTTGGAAAAGATTATCAGAAATTTTTAAAGCCTTTTCTTTTCTTTTCGGATGGGAAATCATCAAATGACTCCTCCCGCTCTGGGCGGAGCAGGAGGGAGTGTCAGACTTTTACTGATTAAAACCGATTCATGTTCCTTCATCGCCCTTTGTGTTCCGGGGCCACGGTATCTCTTTCGAACAGTCCTGCACCCCAGCAGGCATCATTCCTTGCGGACAGGGTTCTTTTGCTGACTCTCTTTGAGGCGCGCGTGGATATGTGTTTAATTTTCTCTATTTATTCTACCCATATTTGTATAATTTTTTCGTTTACACTTTATGTATTTATTATTTATCCGTGTCTGACCGTCCGTGGCATCACTCTGGGCCCTATCAGAATACCAGCGCTGTGACGTTTTTTTTTTAAAAATGTGACAGCATCATGCTGAGATAGGGGCCTTTTGGCCTCGTACAGGACCAATTTCATTTCATGTTTTTTTTTTTTCTCTTTGTTTATTTTTATTAGTTGTAAGTACTGTTAATTTAAACATTTTTATTTGTGTTTTGTCCTGTGCGGGCTAATAAATGCTTTTTCTTTCTTTCTTTCTTTCTTTTTTTGGAACAAGAACGCGCCGTCGTCGACACACTTCAACCAACTTTTCTGTGCAGCCAGGAAAAAACAGAATTAAAATAAATGTACCAAATTTGACATATCGATGCAAATTTTACCTTAAGGGCCTGCGCAGACGACATACTATCCGTGACGCAATTTTTAGCCTGTAAAAATAGAATCTACGCAATTATATGCAGTAACGCATACGACGCGCAAAAATCAGGCGGCTAAAAAATCCGTATCATTCTGGCAGATCGCGCCGCATAAAAAGTCATCATCATCATCAGCCTATAATGTTCCCACTGCTGGGACACGGCCTCTTCTCAATGAGAGGGGAATGGGCTATAATCCACCACGCGGGCCCAGTGCGGATTGGTAGATGTCACATGTCTTCGAATTTTTGGTTCTAGGACATGCCGGTTTCCTCACGATGTTTTCCTTCACCGTTTTGAGAGCAGTGGTGATGAAATATATTACACAAAGTAATGAGCCTGTCTGGGTTCGAACCCACGACCTACTGTTCGTAAGTCGGGGCCGCCACCACTGGGCCACCGCTGCTCTCACTCATAAAAAGTGCGGGAAGAAATAGAACGTTTGCTCCAACACGTGGTAACGTAGGCGGCGCACTTTCACTATGCAATCTGCGCTCGTTAGTGGGGAATGTAATGTACTATGAAGATGTGCGTCGTGTGTGTTGAGTCTGCGTAAAATCCGCGACGGACTTTTTGTATGCCATGCAGACATTTTTTGCGCTACAGACTCGATCGCACGAAAATGTTGTCGTCTGGGCAGGCCCTAAACTGCACACTTAAAGTGGTGTTATACTATAAAATCATTACCGCTCTATTAATTATCATTATGATCCTTCCGCCCTTATACCAATGTGTCGCTGGTTGGCGCTGCATTTCTTCTCCTATACATCTCTCAGGGGCCGCCTCCACGAGCGAGCGAATCGCGGCGATTCAACGTATTTCTACACGAAAATATCGCCGCGATTCTCTCGCTCGTGGAGATGGCCCAAAAGAGAGTGTATAGAAAAACGTGGCAGCCGTGTGGTATCCGACTGAGTAGAATAGAACCAACCCATTACACTCATGGGTGTCGTATAAGGCGACTAATGTCTGAGGCAGAACACCTTGCGCCTCCGTAGACCAGAGAATGGACAGCAGCGTTTTCTGTTAGTCTTTCATCACTGCGATCTCCAATCCGCCTGCCAAGCGTGGAGATTACGGCAAATCCTCCCATCATGGGAGAGGCTTATGTCCAGCAGTGGACGTTATGGGCTGTTGTAGTAGTAGTAGAAAAACGTGGCGAGAACGATAATATCGCCGCGATTCTCTCGCTCGTGGAGGCGGCCCCTTACAGGCCGTCATCTCAGATATCACCCCCTTACGAGCCATGTCATCTTTCACACATTCCATCTATCATTCTTTGATATTCCTCTTCTCTTACACAGACACGCTTTACACCATCTGCCTCCCTTTTGTCAATAACGTTGCTGTCGGCTTCCAGACTAAACACATGCAGCTAGCACCAGTAACTTGCAGCAACTACTCTGCAACTAGCAGAGTGACGCAGTAGAAGCGTGCTGGGCCCATAACCTATAAAGAAAATACGTGTTCAGTTGTTAACTGACAAAGAGCAGAATTTCATTTAAATTATCATCATCAGCCTATAATGTTCCCACTGCTGGGACATGGCCAGGAGGCCATGAGAGGTCGTTGAGAGGACTCAATGAGAGGGAATGGGCTATAATCCACCACGCGGGCCCAGTGCGGATTGATAGATGTCACATGTCTTCGAATTTTTGGTTCTAGGACATACCGGTGTCCTCACGATGTTTTCCTTCACCGTTTTGAGAGCAGTGGTGATGAAATAAATTACACAAAGTAATGCGCCTGTCCGGGTTCGAACCCACGACTTACTGTTCGTAAGTCGAGATCGCCACCACTGGGCCACCGCTGCTCTCTAAATCATCAACATGGACAAGAAATATATTATTTATCAGTGTTGCCGCTAAAACGAGTTACAGGTCTTATTTTGATAAAACATAATAGACTGCTTACCTGACTTTCACCATCCAGTTACTGTTAAAACACGCTTCTCCAAAATAGGACTGGTTGGCAGACTTTCGGGCGTCTACTTCCCATAACGACTGTCAAAGATCTACAAATGACAGCTGGCACTATAGAAAAACTAAGAACACCTCAACAGCCATCCATAAGACGAATCTCAACAAAAAAAAAAGAAAAAAAAACACAGAAAACTGTCATCTCGTATTCCGTATTCAAAACAAAACGAAACAAAAAAGAAACCGCTTCGTTTGACGCGCCCGCGTCAATTCAATGCGCGTGTGTTTCTACAGAATAAGCCAGTATGCCTTTGAGCAAGAAAAGATTCACAGTGAAACATTAAAAAAACAAAAGCTTTTTAGAAAAAGAAGCAAAACGGGCGTCCTGGCACGCTTCGCCGGTTCGGAGCGGTGCGAGCGACAAGCGGTGAGCGGGGAGCGAGTTGGCAAATATTTACAAGCGATACACGGCACAAGGCGAAAAAAATCGTAATTCAAAACTTGTTAGTAACCGGTGCGGTCCGGTATTGGTCTGTCTAGTGTCATACGCGGCTTGTCAGGTAGCATTCGTGTGTCAAAATCGAAAACGTTCGAAATCTAAATTTTTCAATCGTTCCGTCCGTCCTGTAAGTTTTTTTAAATCTCTTTGGAGCTCGCCCAAAACTGCTTAGAATGTGCAAAATTGTGCTAGAATGGCCAAGAACTGACACTGATTGTTGATTTTGACAGTTTGAGCAATTTCCTAATTGACTTTTCATCTAATTGACTGATTGTTTTCCATCTGAGCGCCACTAACAAGTAGTTGTTCCGTTGTAAGTATGATTGTTTGGTAATCTGTGATGTATTATTTTGACCTATAACACACCATTGTCTATTAATTTTTACAAGCGTTTGTAAAATTCCAACTTAAACTATCAGGCGATGAATTTAGGAGACCGAAAGCTTTTGGCACAATGGTAAATAAATTGTTATGGTGTGGTTGGCATAATGAAAAGTTATTGAAAAAGCAGACTTGGTCTCCTGAGCAAGAATGCTAAGTAGAGGAATAGCGTTTTGTGAAGAAGCTGGTCCGGGGAAGTGTTACCCTCATAATTTTATTGACATCCATTTTGAAAAGTACTTACTTTTAATTTTATTTGATTATATTACTACTACTATAAGAGACCTACCCAAATGTCCTTTCTTTGGTATTGTTCGTTGAGCTCCTTGAGTCATAAGTCGAGCTACACGATAACTAAACAATGCTTGCACTGACTGGACAGGTCCACTCAAATCTGTGTGGTTCTTTCTTCAAAAGACTATCTCAGACACTAATCTTTATTGCCCTCGTGTGAATTGAGCAAGATTATGTCTGGACTTCATAAGAGACTATGACCTCTGAGTTTGTTTCGGCGGTTTCTTCTCAGAGTAGTCAGCGGCCCCATCTAGTTTTAAAAAATGACTTGTAAAAGTGTTTGTAAAAACCTACTTGCAAAATAAACATCATTTATCACTAATACACTCGCAAGTAATGAATCCGGCTCACCATTATATTAATTAATTGAAACTATAAGCACAAGTAAAAACTGTACAAAGGCGGACTTAATGCCTCAGGAATTTTCTACCAGTCTACCTTAGGGTGATGCAGAGACAACACAGTAGGACATTACAAGTAGGTACTTCTATATTCGAAAACGAAGCTACTTTTTTAACCTACACTGTCTCACGGCTATGGCAAAGACCTCCCCCAAATTCATTCTAGTTACCTTTTTTTGGACCATCTCGAGCAAGCCCAGTTTAAAATTTTGCGGGCCCAAAACTTCATAGCTTCACTTTCGCTGCATTTGGAGCACTAAGTGCTGAATAGAAAGTGGAACATAGACGTTTTTTTACCACTACTTACTATTTACTCTATTGCCTCCGCTTTGGAACGCGGTCTGGTGGTCTGTCAGTTCTTTGTACACCTAGAATACAAGTTTCATTGCTATTGTAAACTCTAAGGCGGAATTTTTGCAACTCAAAGTCAAAAATATATTTGTATTGTATTGTGTAACGGGCTGGTGTTCGGAACTCCACGTCCAAAGCGCGTATTTTACGTACGGGTCAAAATAAATGCCATGAAAATTGTGAAAATGTATTGGAATAAGCCAGTAATAAGATAATGACATGTCAATATTATTTAATGTAATTCTAGAAATACGAATCGCTTCAAATTTGGTTTTCACGTATTTTATAGCGCGTATTATGTCGACGTGGCTTAAGCGCGTACACGCACGCACAATACGCACTTTAAAAAATAAAAAAGCGCGCGATGGCGGCGGAGCGGGCGCGTCCGAAGGCGGCTCACACTTGTACGAATAAGCGCATCAACGTTCGTACGAGTCATGCGTGAAACAAAATGCGTGACTATACGCGCGTGCACGCGCTTTCAAAACGAGTTTAAATCTGAAACCGCCCTTATGTTGTGACGGAAAGGATAAACAAACAAGTTTGCTCTAAATGGGAGTTAATTAGGTTAAATAAAAAACGTTTTTAACAGGAAGACCCAACCTAACCGTTTTTTTTTTCATGTCCGTCTCCAAAATCGCTTACCGCTCACAACACATGCCACTGCGACCCAAACTGAGATACTGGGGTACGCTAAAGAAAAGACAATATAATTGAAATTATCTTTAAGAGGAGGAGGGACACCGGATCCCTCCGTAATACAATAATATGTACACAATATGTATATAACTATACTTTACTTATAATTTGTTTGGACGACAAATGTAATTTAGATGTTTATATAGCATTCTTCATTCTATATGCAAAAAGGGAAGTGCGTACAAATTGGAATATAGTTCTTTGTTTATTTATTTAAAAGTTAATGTACACACGTGGATGGGTGAGGAGTCCGTGGCTAAATAATATCAGCCTCTCGGGTCGATCTTTAGGTTAAGCCGTGCTTGCCTAGGTGTATCTGTGGATAGGTGACCACCCATTACATACCAGGTTTCCTCCGTGCCTCGGAAAGAACAGTTTTTGTACAAAAAAGACAAAAAGTTGTACAAAATAATTTCTGGACTAAGTTTGTAGTATATTCGTATATGCAAGCATTTTTACATAATGGATACCCACCTTTAAACTCATAAGTGGGAACACTTATTGTGACGGACGGGAAACTACGGACACTGAGTGTAGGGACACTGAGCGTGGCCCGACACGCTCTTGGCCGGTTTTTTTTTATTATTTTTATCAATTTAAAAACTAGTGTTTTAATCAAACTTTGCTTTTTTAAATGTTGGAGCTGTTTTACACAGTTCCATTTCGAGGAGTGAAAAATAATTTAAAACATTGTATTGTATTGTACCATCATCATCAACAGCCTATAATGTTCCCACTGCTGGGACACGGCCTCCTCTCTATGAGAGGGAATGGCCTATAATCCACCACGCGGGCCCAGTGCGGGTTGGTAGATGTCACATGTCTTCGTTTTTTTGGTTCTAGGACATGCCGGTTTCCTCACGATGTTTTCCTTCACCGTTTTGAGAGCAGCGGTGATGAAATAAATTACACAAAGTAATGTGCCTGTCTGGGTTCAAACCCATGACTTACTTACTGTTCGTAAGTCGGGGCCGCAACCAATGGGCCACCGCTGCTCCTAAAAACTAGTGTTTTATTCAAATTATGCGTTTTTGAATGTTGGAGCTGTTTTACACAGTTCCATTTTGAGGAGTGAAAAATCATTTAAAACATTGTATTGTATTTACGGGCTGGTATCCGCAACTCCACGTCCTAAGCGCGTATTTTGCGTACGGATTTAAAACATTATTACATAACGCGTATACCTGACGTATTTTTTCAAAAAACTACAAGTGAAATAAAAACATCAAAGTAAACACATTTGTTAATTTCAGGATGATGAAAACTTTTGATTAAGATTTTAGAGAAATTTGCAGCTTCAATGTAAACACAACCTTATGTCATCGAAATAAGATTCCTAATCCAAAAACTGAGCAAGTCTTTACAACAACTGCCATCCTGAAAAAACTTAAAAAGATCTTCAAAAACAAATGCAAACTAATCTGAACTTTACGTATTTACGATAAGATCCCCAATCCCAAAGCATGATGAATCCCAAAGTGTGTTGTAGTTAGTTGAATGTAGAAGTCTTTTAGTAAGTAAAGGTTCGCTAAAACCGACACGGACAATTTGCGGACACCGGACACTGACAGACACTTCTGAAAAGGATCAGTCTAACTCGTATGGACAAATTACGGACTAGCTGCAGACACTGGTTGAAAAATTGACAATTATTTCAGTAAAATATCCGTCAGTGTCCGGTGTCCGCAATTTAACCTTACAAGTGTGACTGATCCAAAAATATTCGTGTAAACATGTCCATGTCCGTGTCCGGACCCATGTCCTCAATATGTCCGTACCGGTTTCCGCGACCTTAAGTGTGCTTTTTCATCTGATATAATATTTTAGTTCTTTGTCACTCAGGATGGGAAGAAATGCGCCGCCCCGGACATAGCTGGGGGCAACACGGGATTTCTGTCCAAGGTACTAACAAATTCACTAATTTATAAAACCCCTTTCTCCCCCCTATCCGGATCTTTTCCGGGTTTTTCGTGTCAAATATTTTAATTTATTAAAAAAGGCTTTTTAAAGCCAAAATTCTTCCTCAAGCCTTTACTAAATTTAAAATTCGTCTTACCAACGATATATTATTATATATATATTTTGTATCTGGACCTTTTTGGGCTAAAAAGAGTCCATTTCAAAAAAGGTCGACTATTTATCTTTTCGGACACTTCCGATTTTTTTCCAAATGAATAAAGTTTTGGTTTTAACTTTAAAATTTTTACACGCCATTGGTTTAATTGACGGTTGAATTCACCCAAAGAACGATTGAACGATGAACGAGAGATTAATTAGTTCAGAATAAACCGTGAATTGTATGTATTTTAAATACTGTGACTGTTTCTAAATTACCCTAGGCTGATAAAATTTTCGTTTTTCCTAATTCATGTTAATATTAGTATTTTGGTCAGTTTCCCCCGAAGGGGAAAAGGTCGCGCCCCGCCATCCGCACGACCCTGTAGGCTTCGTCCCGGACTGGTCGGCCTCCCACTGACAAGAGGACTGATTCCCAATTTGGGGCTGCCCTGTCCCGTCCTTTGAGGCAAATGGACAGGGGTGGAATTCAAGGTGAAGTTAATATTGGGAATTCACAGTTAGACATAAATACATGAATAATAACAAATCTTAAAAAGACAAAACATCAATAAGGTATGACTCTAATAAGACAAGAGGGCGCAAATATATGATGAAAGGTTGGTAGGGAAACGTTACGCTTGCGCTTAAGGATTTATTATTGATTAGTTCGTAACGTTACTTTATTTAATTCCAAACTAGATGCCGCTTTACAAACGCAAACAAGCCCATGTCATTAACATGGTGCCGTTTTACAACGTTTGCCCGGCGTACGTGTAATGTTAGACCTATGGCGCATAGCCCTACTGAGGACTCTGCTACGAACGCTAACAACACACGTTCCCTATGCACTATTTACATGTCTTTCACAATACTAAGGCAATGGGTTGTGAGGCCATTACCATTGAGGAAGACAAGTTTTCAGTATTTTTAATTACACGCGTACTTTTGTTGATAAACCCTTACGGCCGTCTACCCCATTTACTATACATAACACAATTTGCACAAGCGCACCGTAGACTTAGTCTGTAGCAGAACATATAGCAATTGTCATTGGTGAACACCGAAGTGGTAATTGTTTCGTCACCTCTCACTCCTCTACACTGCCCCATGTAGTGATTACGTGTCTCGCTAAATAGTGACGATTCAGAAATAGGCCTACCAGTGGCCGGGTTTGGTTTTAACGAGACACGGGCCCTAGCGCTCTTTAGAACGATGCTATCAATTTAATTTGTGATACTTTGGGGAGCCTACCCCTCTCCCAGGAGTGTTGTCACCAAAGGCATTGAACATTTTCTGAGCTAGACCTTTCAGGAAGCAGTATTCATCAGTAGCGTTTGATTGATTTTTAACACAGGTACAACCTGGTATTATAATACTGAACAATATAATTTGTTTCAATCAATCTGCGAATACTATGGTGCTGTCTACACCACTGTACAATGTAGTTTGTTTTAATCAAAATGCGAGTATTACGGTTCGACCGCCCATTTGTAGTGAGTCTGATATTAGTCAATATTCGTCATTGGTCAGGTGTCGGGCGGCTGTCGCCGTCGCCCTAAAATCAAACGCAGCTTCTGAATATTTGCCCAGGTATGGAATAAAGTGGACACATAATAACACATGAGATAATAATATACATTTTGATGACGTAAAGCGATCGCTCCGTCATGCTGAAATAAATGATTATTATCAGCCCTTCCGCGCTACCATCAAACGGCATTTTAAGCTAGGATTTAATTATAGTAACACTTACCAAGTGTTTATTGAAGATGGTCAATCTATAGCTCACACATTACCAGTTTCGCCTCCACCCACCAACGCGCGACTACTTTCTCTGCCGTCTCCCTCACGCTTCGTAGTCACACACTTTGACTAGCCTTATTACCACTAGTTATATTTAGCTTATAAATATTAACTGACGTGTGCATCTTGGTACCAAGATTACGCTAACGTCACGATCTTATTCTAGGACGTCCTAGTGCTGTAACGACGCATACTAGGTTAGACTAACCAGGGCTTTTAACCCAACTATATTCAACTTATTCAAACATCGCACTCTCGCGCCAACACACTTAAACTTAGGCTAGTGGTATATTACCACGTCCTCCTAACTTAACTCAAATATATATCGTCCGGACTCTCTCGCCGTGTAAACTCGACTGCCCCTTTCATCAGGCATCATCTCCCGAATTTGTCCCCACCGTTACTTCAGCCCCCGGCCTACCTCGGCCGCTATCAGCCTCTTTTCCCAGAAATCACGCACTTCGTTCATGCTTTTTGTGAGTCTTTCAATTGTTTTAAGGGTCCGTCTGGCCAAAAACCCATAGCCAGAGTATATTGCAAACACGTGTTATTTTGCTATTCAGAGCCGCTCGTAAAAATAGGATATTTTAACGTTTCTAAAGAATTCTTTGAAATATTTCTTTTGGTCGGTTCTTATCGTGTGTTTACAAGAGGCGTCCGTCGGTGTCCCGTCGTCAAACCATAAAATAGAAATTTAATGGATTTGTAAGTGACAGATGTCGTGAGTTTGTTTTAAAATAAGAATCAACACTAAGATATTTGCTGATTAATTAAGGATACGTGACAGGTAGTCACAATACAATATACGGTCAATTTTTGGACAAAATAGTTATTTTGTCCAAATGATTTATCAAAATATAGAAAGCATCGATAATTTATTTACCAATAAGCAAGAACGCTTTGCTCATTACACTGTTACTTTTGTGAAAAAAAGACAGAAATATAATAGTACCTAATGAGTGAAAGAGAAAGACATCAACGAGAGTCACCACCTCAGCTATTATAAGTTAGAAAGAAAGAAAGAAAGAAAAAGCATTTATTAGCCCGCACAGGACAAAACACAAATAAAAATGGTTAAATTAACAGTACTTACAAATAGTAAAAATAAAAAAATAAACAAAGAGAAAAAAAAAAAAAACATGAAATGAAATTGGTCCTTGACCTTGAGTTGAGCTCTTTTTACAAAGGTCGATTTTATAATTACACACAGCGTAGGTAGTATTTTTGTTAAGCAAACCGTAACAATCAAACTTTCATACTACCTCAAATGGCTTGGCATGATCCTCCGTTACGCCTAAAATACTGCAGCATTAATTTTGAAATAAATATACGGTAAAGTTGAGGATTAATTTTAAGTCCTATGTTAAGCAAAAACACGATTTCATAAAATTTTCTCTATAGAAAAAAATCCCAAAGTTACCTCTAAACTGAACAATAAACCGCTGGCAATCATAAAATACATCAAATTAGATTATGAAACTTTGCATACTAACTGAACTTACTATAAAGCAGGTATTATGTGTTTTATTTTTTTAGTCCAATCAATAGATTTTTTGTAAATCGCAAAAAACCACTCATTTCGCACTATTCGGGCCGCAGTGACTGACGTAACAACCACTTTGTAGTGCAAGCTGATTAGAACTTTATTCTAACAGGGTTTCAAACGAAGTTTGAACCACCACAAATAGAGTTGCAAATTTAGCTCCTGTAGTCGCCTTAAATGTGAACCAAATTTGTGATTTATTTCATAGTCCCTTCTGATTGGCTTCATAGCTTATGCCCGCGATTTCACCTGCGTGGTGTTCGATAACAATTTGTCCCACGGAATCATACTAACGGGATAAAACGTATCCTAAGTGTTAATCCAGGTTATAAACTATCTATGTGCCAAATTTCATCTAAATCCGTTCAGTAGGTTTTGCGTGAAAGAGTAACAAACCATTCATCCATTCATCAATCTTCACAAAATTTCGCATAACTACACATTATAAATCAAAGTCCTCCGCCGCGTCTGTGTCTGTTTGTTCGCGATAAACTCAAAAACGACTGCGACAATTTTCATGCTGTTTTCACCAATGGATATAGTGTTTTTTTTTTTTAATCTTGATTTTTTAGAAAAGGGTTTTAATCGCCAAGCGATTATGTCAGCCTCGTAGTTTTACAAAATACATTTAATCTAGATAATATAATAACTAGGATCTTAACTTAATTAATTTAACAATCAAGCTAATTTGGACGTAGGTTTAGACTAGATCGAATTACTTATTCCAACATCCCTTAAACTAAGTCCTGCTTCTGATTCTAAAGCTCTAATGGATAGAGTGGTTCTCGAGGAAGGTTTTTACGTTCATTTGGCAACTCATTAAATTTATTTTAAATTAAAACATAGCGGATTCACATCTAGAGACCGTTCGAATTTATAGTGATCATCATCATCATTTCAGCCGAAAGGGGTCCACTGCTGGACTTAGGCCTCCCCCAAAGACCGCAACAGCGACCCGGCTTGCGCGGCTCTCATCCGGCCGACTCCCGTGCCCTACACCAGCTCGTCGGTTCGCCATATGGGTGGTCTTCCAACGCTGCATCTACCGGTACGCGGTCACCTCACTAAAATTCGCATATAGAAGAGGCGTATTCCTGAAATCCCCCCTATAAGTACCCCTAAAGAAAAAAAGTAGAAAATAAAAAGAAAAGTCTAGAAGTTCCCCCTGATAATCCCCCTTAGGGGGGAAAACTGGAATCGAAAAAATACTTCTTCCACAAATCCTGGAAACTGGAATGTAAAAAAAAAGTCCAGAATTCCCCCTGAGGTCCTTAAAGCCTTAACAAATTGACCAAGGTGTGGCTCTGCCACCGGTTCTCTCAGGGGGGAATAGTGGAATAAATCAAAATGAAAAGGGGACTTTCTGGATTATTTTTACATTGAAGTCGAGTTTTCCCCCCCGAGGGGGATTCTCTTAGGGGGGATTTGTGGAATAAACCGATAGAAGACAAATAAACGAGGAGCTCGTGGCTAAATAAAAACAGCCACTCAGGTCGATCTTTAGGTTAAGCCGTGCTTCCCTAGGTTGGTCTGTGGATGGGTGACCACCCATTACACACCGAGCTTCTTCCGTGACTCGGAAAGCACGTTAAGCCGTTGATCCGGGCTGTCATTTGTAGATCTTTGACAGTCGTACCAGGTTGTCAGTGGCAAAAAGTCTGACAACCTAAGGGGTATCGTATTATCCAGTACTAACTGGGTTGTGGAGGTCAGATAGGCAGTCGCTCCATGTAAAATACTGGTATTCAGCTGCATCCGGTTAGACTGAAAGCCGACTACAACATCGTTGGGAAAAGGCTAGTCAGATGATGATGAAGACAAATGATTACTATTTTAGGCTTTCATTATAATGTCACTTACGGGGTTTCTTCCGTGATTATTGTTTATTTTGAGCTCCCGATATTTCGACGCTGTTGCAAGCGCCATGATCGCGGGATGACTGATTTTTTACCCGACTGCTATGGGAGGGTTATGTTTCTCGCGCATACTTATCTTTTAAGTTTCTTTGTAAATTTCTTTATTACCTCGTATGTTCCATATGGCTATAAAGGTATCATTATAGATTCGTCTTAAAAAACCCAAGTGTCCTTAGATAGAAGTTTAAACAAAAAATGGTTGTCTGTAATGTCGGTTTACGGACGATAATTTTACGTGATAACGTAATTTTTCATGATATTAGTGATTTTAACTTAAAAAACAAAAATACATCCACCCCCTTTAGGATTGAAATTCTGACAACACAGTTGCTTCCAACCATACGCCTAGATATTACGTTTTGTTATGTTTACTTCGAAAATAAAGGACTTTCATACACAACATCATCAGGTAGAATTACCAAAAACGCTGAGACACGTATAAATTAATTTTCAATCGTCAGCCTAAACACAAAATTTTAAGATCCTAACTTTAAAACTGACGGACTTTCATACAAACTTTCATACCCTATTTAACTCCCTTATGGGTTGAATTTTAAAAAAATCCTACCTTATTCCTTGTCTACTTTATAAAAGGAAACACTATGCAAATTTTCAGTTTTCTAGGTTGAGAGTTGATCGCAGGATTCGTCACACTTTTTTGTGCGTGCAGCACCGGCTCATCAGTTTTTAAGACGTCGTCAAAATAAAAAACAAAATGGCGGATTTTTGGCGCTAAATTGTAAGTCGTTAATAATTTTTTTTTTTAACCAAACCTATCTAGTAGGGTATCAAAATAAAAGAAATTTAAAGGAGATTTTATTTGTAGTCGGATTTTAACTTTTTAAAAAGTGACGTGGTAAACATCGCAAGCAGTTTTTATAAAATAACACGTCACCAGGATGGCGGCTTAAATTAGAATGTCCGAGATCCTCCCGAGCGGCCGATTCAGACCTTTTTTTCAAGAGTCTTCAAATTTCTATTCAAGTAGGTGCCCTTGGGTGTCGTGAAAGGCAACTAACGCATTATGTAAAGTGGATGGGCAGTAGTGTCCTCCTATCTGTTGATAACAACATACTGAGATCACCAATCCATATGTCCTGTAGGCCTATTACGTATCTTTTTGATATCCAGTGACTATCAAGCTTCGGTTGTACACTGAACTTTGATGACAACCGAGAATGTCATAATATTGGTATTGCGTATCGCACTGAGTGGATGTCACTTTACGGTGACTAACAGCCCGGGTACGGGGTAACGTCTTTCACGAAAGCCACTTCAAACTCAGTTGTCATCAATTTGTTGTCAAATATAAGTATCGATACGAAAGCGTCTGTCAAAATGAGTTACGGTGACTATCAGCCATGATGACAACCAATGACGTCATATTCGATTGCGACTGGTCATACATAATACGAAACTAACCTTTTGACAGTTAATTGATGGACACTGATCCCAATTACTATCATTTCGAGCTGTCAATACGTAATAGCCCTACTGGTGACTATACCCTGAGAAATTCGAACGGTGTCTCGTTGTGAATCCGCTTTTACAAACTTTTAAAACAAATGAATTCACTTTCGAATTGTGTGCGCTTATTGAGTTAGGTTCCAAATCTTCTACTTCTTTATGGTGTGGTTAGTACCTAACCTGGTGTCAGTTTTAATGCCGCTCATGAGCCCCTGACTTAGCTTTACATGCCGTCGAGAAATATCTCTCAGGCATGCTGGTTTCCTCACGATGTTTTTCCTTCTCCGAAGCAAGTGATAATTATACAATACCCACACGAATCCGAAACATCAGTGGTGCGTGGTTGGGTTCGAACTTGAGACCTACAAATGAGTGATCGACTAGTGGTATGACCGTCGAACTACCAAGTCATAGGTTTCAAATAAACGAGAACGAATAGCATCAAGTAATGTCTGTATGAATTGATCTGATTAGACTACAAGCCAACCACAGTATTTCCCTGAACGTCAATATGATATATCAAGCATTGGATGACGACATATAAACCTCAACTTTTTGTTAAACTTGATATGCCAGTTTTAGGTACTGCCGGGTACTTTACATAGAATCAAAATCAATCATAGCATTTATTTCAAGTAAGCCAGTTACAGGCACTTTTAAACTGTCGAAACGAAGATGAAAATTAAATGTAGAAATAAAGTTCTCAAAACGGTAAAGAAAAACATTGTGAAGAAATCACATACAGTTCTAAAACCAAAAAGAAGACACAACCAGCGCTGTGCTCGCGAGATGGATTACAACCCACTCTTTCTTAGAGAAGAGGCCTGTGTCCCAGCAGTGGGAATGATCATAGGCTGATTTTGCTTATGTAGGTACATCGTTGAGAAAATACCAGTACCTAAGTAGCTGAAAAATCTGACAATCAGTGTTACCAAGAGTTATGTTACCCAATACCTAGGTTGTGGAGGTCAGATAGGCAGTCGCTCCATGTAAAAATACTGGTATTCAGCTGCATCATCATCTAGCCTTTTTCCAACTATGTTCGGGTCGGCTTCCAGTCTGAACAGATGCAGCTGATTACCAGTATTTTTCATGGAGCGACTGCCTATCTGACCTCCACAACCCAATTAGTACTGGGTAATACGATTCCCCTTGGTAAGACTGGCTGTCAGACTTTCGGGCCTCTGACTACCTGTAACAACCTTCAAATATCTATAAATGACAGCCGGGACCAACGACTTAACGTGCTGGTTATACTGTGCATCGTTGGGAAAAGACTAGAAAACCGCTAGACAATCTGACAATCAGTCTTACCAAGAGGTATGTTACCCAATAGGTAGTAGAGGTCAGATAAGCGGTTATTCCATGTAAAATACTGTTATTCAGCTGCGTCCTGGTTTTATAAAGTCCACCCCAACATAGTTAGGAACAAAAATTTGTGTGGTTTACAACTAAAAAACTCTATGTAATTTACATCATCATCTGCCTAGCCTTTTCCCAACTATGTTGGGGTCGGCTTCCAGTCTAACCGGATGCAGCTGAATACCAGTATTTTACATGGAGCGACGGCCTATCTGACCTCCACAACCCAATAAGTACTGGGAAATACGATACCCCTTGGTAAGACTGGTTGTCAGACTTTTTGTGTCACTGACTACCTGTAACGACTGCCAAAGATCTGCAAATGACAGCCGGGACCAACGGCTTAACGTGCTTTCCGAGGCACGGAGGAAACCCGGTATGTAATGGGTGGTCACCCATCCACAGACCAACCTAGGGAAGCACGGCTTAACCTAAAGATCGACCCGAGCGGCTGTTATTATCTAGCCACGGGCTCCTCCTCTCCTCTCTCTCCCCTCTCTCCTCTATGTAATTTACACCATCTATATAATACATAGGGAATGCAATCAAGATTTGAGTTTTGAGAACCCGACTACTGAAAAATCACGCTCTAATTAAATTCGGAGTTTACTTTGGGGGAGGCCCATGTCCAGCAGTGGACGTTTTTCGGCTGAAATGATGATGATGATGATGATGAAGGTGAAATCGACTTCTCCTATTGTTGAAGTTGGTCAAAATGTAGCCTATGTTACCCGGACCATAATAATTAATCGATTGACACCTTATTCATCAAAATGCAAAAAACCTATTTGCGCGACCTTTGACCTTGAATATTTATTTTTGCAAAGGTCGGATCTATGGGGACTTTTGACATTTCATTTGTAATGATGTTCCCAACATTCGTACCAATTTTTAGCTCTATGCGAATTATTGTAACCTTACCCCTATTTTTTGAGCTAATGTGACTGGACTATTAGTCCGTCAGTTAAAGCATTAGAAAATAATGGACACATATTTTTTGTTTTTGTAAATCAATGAATATTGACAAAGATAAAACGCATCAAAACTCGAGAGTGGGGGCTCGTGACGTCACAATGCAATAAAATTATTGCGTTGTGACTGTGTAATTACCAAGGCGTGACGTATTCAGAATTTTAAAAGCTTCACATCTTCGTCAGTTTTGGTTTACGTAACAAAAGAAAAAATATGTGTCCAATGTTTTTAGGGTTCCGTACCCAAAGGGTAAAAACGGAACCCTATTACTAAGACTTCGCTGTCTGTCCGTCTGTCCGTCTGTCCGTCTGTCTGTCACCAGGCTGTATCTCATGAACCGTGACAGCTAGACAGTTGAAATTTTCACAGATTATGTATTTCTGTTGCCGCTATAACAACAAATACTAAAAACAGAATAAAATTAATATTTAAGGGGGGCTCCCATACAACAAACGTGATTTTTTTGCCCTTTTTTGATAATAATGGTACGGAACCCTTCGTGCGCGAGTCCGACTCGCACTTGGCCGGTTTTTTTGGAAATCTATCTGACTGACTAATTAGATTTTTTGTTGTCGTCTCGCCTATTCGTTTAGGCACTACGGAGGAACATACGTAAATACAAACATACATACATACTTACATAGACTGCTAAAATCATTACCCTCCCTTTTGGTTTCGTCGTAGTCGGGTGAAAAGGTTGGTAGATGATGATCTTTGGGGAAAGACTACCCGTTCTCTTTGTTCCGACAGCCGTAAAGATAAGAGATCCCTTTAAGGGTAATGCTCCCGCGAAATTCAATTTTTCTTACGTGTTTTGCAATTTACAGGCCAGTGCTAGGTTGTATGTTGATTAATAGTACATTTTGATACAAGTGGAGAAAGTTTGTTATTGCAATCGAGGCGGAATTATAACAAACGAGCCGTAGGCGAGGGTGTTTTTGAGCCGAGAATTGCAATAACAAATGTCCACGTGTATCAACCGACGTTTTTCAATACACTTTTGAAGAAATAAAATAAAATAACGAATAATATTTTTTAATACAGTTGCTCAAAAAGTGGTGTATTGCAGGGACGTATAGCGTTCGGGATGTGGGCTATTACATACTAGTGCTTGTTTTTTACCTTTCCCGAACTAGTGCATTCTCTTTCCCAACTGTCAAAATAATGTCTATTAAAAAGAAAAACCAACCATGAAGTTTTTACTAAAGAGTTTTTGTGATTCATACAAATACGTATATTTCTAAAAAGAAGCTACTAATTTATTTCAATATCAGATTTAATGATTTAATTGAATGAGTTAGGTTAGGTTTCATTTCATTTCATCTCATTAAATTTCATTTTCATTTCATATCAATATAAAAAATCTACTGAAGACTAAGCTGTATGGATAGTTCCCTTTGCCTACCAAAATGGGTGAAGAAAAAAAAACTCTGCTTATATTCTATGGTTGGCGCCATTTTCCAGAAATTTTCTTTGCGAGTTTATTGTGTTTTTATTATTTTATTAAATTGCTTCATTTTTCGCAACTGTATTAAAAATAGTCGTTCAGTACACTTGCGGAACCGTCATTGCAACTTGTTCCGACTGTCAACCTTCGGCTGCGCCTCGGCTCGGGTAGACATTTGTCGGAACTCTTTGCAATGACAGCCTTTCCGCACTTGTAATGAAATATACTATTTGTCACGAACTATGAAACTATGATTTAAATTTTCTTTTTTTTTCGCACTTTGGTCTCGCCAGGTTGAAAGAGAGGCAATGGTATGAAGCCGTTAAACAGCCTAATATAAAAAATAGATTTATTTTATATTTTTGAATTCAGAACACAAATAAATGTTAATTTGTGTATAAAAGTAACTATTAGTTTTAAATAATCATGTTTATCTATGATATTCTATTTAAAACACAATTTTAAAATTCAAAAAATATTTATGCCGTAAAGACGCGTAGTGCTTTGACAAAATAAAAAAAAAACATTCACCTCAGACTATAGGCATTGAACCAATTTGGACTAAGTATAGGTATAGTTATCTGTGGCAATTTTCATTCCCGCACACGTGCAGGAAAGTGGAAAAAATCGCACGCGTGTGAAATACATTGCATGTTGTACCTAATCGTAGTGCGTTATGGACCAGTTTTCGAGAAAGTGTATTGAAAAATACTTATTATTCGCGGTTGTAAGACATATGTAGTTACAGATTTATATTCATCAAAATCATCAATACAACCCTCAAAGTTCATAAAGGTGTAAAAATGACTTTATCAAGGTCAAAATCATTCCTGCACCTTTATCAACTTGGAGGGTTGTATTGATGATTTTGATCATTATAATTCTGTAACTTGTAACGTTACGTTTTCCTGGATAGGATCCACAAAACTGTAAGGTCACTGAGCACTCACCTACCTATCTTTCAGTCTGGAGGGGAGCACTATTAAAAGAAATAAAGGGGACGAGTTATAAGAATTTATTAACAAAGATAATCTAAAGGCTGGAGCTACTTAATTACTAATGCCAGTGAAGCTGGCGGAAAGTACTGAAGATGAAATGCAGAATGGAATAGATAACTGAAGAACGTCCGTCTTCAGACTGTGGAGGAGGACCGAGGAACCATCAACTCCAGGCCGTAGAGAAGGGCCGAGGGCATCTGTCTTCAGACGGTGGTGGACGGCCGAGGACCGTCAATCCTCAGGCCGTAGGAGGAGGGCCGAGGGCATCCGTCTTCAGACGGTGGTGGACGGCCGAGGACCGTCAATCCTCAGGCCGTAGGAGGAGGGCCGAGGAGCATCAAATCTTCATCAGGCTTGTGTAGCTCAAACATCAAGGTTTCCAGGTGTTCTTGGTGCGGCACGGAGAGAGGCCGACTTAAAACCGAAGAATAAGGGAAACTGCCCTTTTAAATAAATTTATATGGAGCTTCTCAGAGGTGTTCCTGCTCTCAGCTCTGAACGTAGACTGCCCATTCCACCACCAGGCTCCTGTCAACTCCAGATATTTACATTTTAAAATTAGAAAATTATTAAAAAGAAAATCGAATGAGGTCGATGTGATTTACCTATGCAACCTACAACTAGCTCCAGCAATAAATTAAAAATAAAACTAGGGTTGCCACTAACTGACATCACAAAAGTAAACAAAGATTTAATAAAGATAAAAACTTAAATAACATGAATTACAAGGTAAAAAGGCCAAAGCCGTTGCTAAGCCTCCAAGAAATGACCATGAAGCTACCTAGGGAGGACGAATGCTTAAATTTTCAGGTTAATAATATCCAAAAATGTAAGTAAAAAAATATGTAAAAGACATACACATTACAAACTACATACGTCTTACAGTCGTGAACAATATTTTAATCAACATATAACCTACCACTGACCTGGAGGAGCTCGTGGCTAAATAATAACAGCCGCTCGGGTCGATCGTTAGGTTAAGCCGTGCTTGCCTAGGTTGGTCTGTGGATGGGTGACCGCCCATTACATACCGAGTTTCCTCCGTGCCTCGGAAAGCACGTTAAGCCGTTGGTCCCGGCTGTCATTTGTAGATCTTTGACAGTCGTTAGGTAGTCAGAGGCCCGAAAAGTCTGACAACCAGTCTTACCAAGGGGTATCGTATTACCCGGTACTAACTGGGTTGTGGAGGTCAGATAGGCAGTCGCTCCATGTAACATACTGGTATTCAGCTGCATCCGGTAAAACTGGAAGCCGACCCCAACACAGTTGGGAAAAGGCTAGGCAGATGATACAACCTAGCACTGGCCTGTAAATTGCAAAAAACGTGCGAAAATTTGAATTTCGCGGACTACCCTTGAGCATCAGCCTTAAAAGAAAAAGATTAAGTTAAAAACTTTTTTATCTTTGACGCAACTAATCTGCAGAACGTAATGGTTTTCGTTGGTGTTAAAAGTTACAGACTTTCTGTAAGATAAAAATGTTGGATTTGTAGCCACGAGGCCTGGATTTGTGGCGGGTTGATGGCATTAGGCTCGCTCGTTATTTCATGGCGTAAAAAGACGGTTATCGAAGCCGGAAGTCACCTTCAGGGCTATTACGTATCTCTGTTGACAGCTCGAAATGATAGTAACTGGGCTCAGTGTCCATCAAATAACTGTCAAAAGGTTAGTTTCGTATTATGTATGACCAGTCGCAATCAAATATGACGTCATTGGTTGTCATCGTGGCTGATAGTCACCGTAACTCATTTTGACAGACGCTTTCGTATCGATACTTATATTATTTCGATTATGTAAGCATAGTGGACAACAAATTGATGGCAACTGAGTTTGAAGTAGCTTTCGTGAAAGACATGTCACCGTACCCGGGCTGTTAGTCACCGTAAAGTGATATCCACTATGTGTAATACGTAAAACCAATATTATGGCTTCATTGTCACTAGTACCATTAACAGTTCCATGATGGAACTAGTGTTGTTTTTTATAACCACTAGTTCCATTTTTAAAGAACCTGAAAATAATGGAACTAGTGTTGATTTTTTTTATCACTGGTTCCACTAGTAAGATTAACAGTTCCATGATGGAACTACTGTTGTTTTTTATAATCACTAGTTCCATTTTGAAAGAATCTGAAACTAATGGAACTGACCACGGTTGTCATCAAAGTTCGGTGTACAACCGAAGCTTGATAGTCACTGGATATCAGAAAGATACGTAATAGGCCTATTGTTCTCCCGACTCATTGCAATCATTTCTTTGACTGCGGAGAAAGAGGTCTGAATTTGTGCCCGATTGATGACATCAGGGGCCCAATTCTGTAAAATTACCAACTTGTCAATAGTGTGTCGTTAGTGTGTAAGTAGTGTCTCAATAGGCGAATCATTGACATTTGGTATTCTACAAATTATCTATGGTCATTGACTTACCACTGTAGTGCCATTGAAACGCCATAGAAGACTATTGTAATAATTGGTATTCTGCTCCACTAGAATGTGTCAATGTCATCATGATGGCCAAAGTTACGGTAGTCTGTAAATATTTGTATTTGAAAGTTGTGTCTATCGTGTTTGAAAAGTGTTTTGGCAATCGAACCCCCATTGTGAAGCCATAGAACAACGAAAACACTGAAAAATATTGTACCGCCACACTATCGACACACTACTGAGACACCACTGAAACGCCATTGAAGTTTTTGCAGAA
Organism: Xestia xanthographa; assembly: GCA_905147715.2. Taxonomy (NCBI): domain Eukaryota; kingdom Metazoa; phylum Arthropoda; class Insecta; order Lepidoptera; family Noctuidae; genus Xestia; species Xestia xanthographa. The sequence goes on along the minus strand of LR990654.1, from coordinate 4,469,455 downwards.
TACCAAATTTGCAACAGTGGCAACATAATGTCTGTAGTGTGTCGATAGAGTGTCAATGGCGTGTTGCTTAACACAAAGTTACAGAATTGGGCCCCAGGTTCACTCGTTATTGCATGGTGTAAAAGAAGCTTACCGAAGCCACTCGCTTGTTTTCCGGGTCATAATATGTTAAAAATACGGTGGGGCCAACGGTATTTTATTTTTATTCTTCCTAACAATTTTTAGGGTTCCGTACCCAAAGGGTAAAAACGGAACCCTATTACTAAGACTTCGCTGTCTGTCCGTCTGTCCGTCTGTCAGTCTGTCCGTCTGTCCGTCTGTCCGTCTGTCCGTCTGTCTGTCACCAGGCTGTATCTCATGAACCGTGACAGCTAGACAGTTGAAATTTTCACAGATGATGTATTTCCGTTGCCGCTATAACAACAAATACTAAAAACAGAATAAAATTAATATTTAAGGGGGGCTCCCATACAAAAACGTGAATTTTTTGCCCTTTTTTTGATAATAATGGTACGGAACCCTTCGTGCGCGAGTCCGACTCGCACTTGGCCGGTTTTTTCTACATGATGTTACTCAAGTTTGAAATTCAACGGCATTTTTTTTAATTTTAAGAGCGGGACCAATCTACTAAAGAAAATGACATAAAAATATTAATTTAGTAAACTGATCCCGCGGGATCGAAATGAGCGGGATCAATTTACTAAAGAGCCTCTCAACTCAATCATTGTTCAGGGTTCCGTATCCGAAGGGTAAACAACGGGACCCTAATACTAAGCCTCCACTGTCCGTCCATCCGTTGCCACTATAACAACTAATAAAAAAAATAAAAAATAAAGGGGGCTCCCCTACTGTGATGGTTCGGAATATCGGAACCCTTCATGAGCAAGTCCGACTCGCACTGGTTTTTTTTTGACTACAGAGATTTTGAAGGTCAAAACTCGAATATTTTTTTACGGCTTTTTGCAAATACAAGTTTTAAATGTCATTAGGTACTTATCTTTGAATACCCGAGAGGCGCCAACTGTATAATTTGGTAGTATTCGTCATCATCATCAGCCTATTAATGTTCCCACTGCTGGGATACGGCCTCCTCTCAATGAGAGGGAATGGGCGATAATCCACCATGCGGGCCCAGTGCGGATTGGTAGATGTCACATGTCTTCGATTTTTTTGCTTCTAAGACATGCCGGTTTCCTCACGATGTTTTCCTTCACCGTTTTGAGAGCAGTGGTGACACAAAGTAATGCGCCTGTCTGGGTTCGAACCCACGACTTGCTGTTCGTAAGTCGGCGCCGCCACCTCTGGTCCACCACTGCTCAGCATCCATCAGCACCATGTTTTGAGTGCATTAGAAAAAAAAAACGTTATTTTTCACACCAAAAATAAAAGTCGTTTCCCAGCCCTAATTTTTGGTCAGGGTCACTTGGTTTAAAATATAGAATGCTTAGTCAACTGCCAGATGATGGGTATTTTTAAATACCCACACCTCTGCGAAGACAAATAATTTTTCAATACACTTCCTCGAAAACTGGTCCTTAACGCACTACGATTAGGTACAACATGCAATGTATTTCACACGCGTGCGATTTTTTCCACTTTCCCGCACGTGTGCGGGAATGAAAATTGCCACAGATAACTATACCTATACTTAGTCCAAATTGGTTGAATGCCTATAGTCTGAGGTGAATGTTTTTTTTTTAATTTTTGCAAAGCACTACGCGTCTTTACGGCATAAATATTTTTTAAATATTCAAATTGTGTTTATAAATAGAATATCATAAATAAACATGATTATTTAAAACTAATATTTACGTTTATACACAAATTAACATTTATTTGTGTTCTGAATTCAAAAATCGTGAAAAAAAAGAAAATTTAAATCATAGTTTCATAGTTCGTGACAAATATATTATTCGTTATTTTATTTTATTTCTTCAAAAGTGTATTGAAAAACGTCGTTTGATACACGTGGACATTTGTTATTGCAATTCTCAAAAAGTTATAATTCCGCCTCGATTGCAATAACAAACTTTCTCCACTTTAATCAAAATGTACTATACTTAAATAGGATGACTTTTTTATCACTTTCCGAAAAAAATAGGTATAATAAGTGAACGGAGTGAAGCTAAATACTTAGTTTATTTTTAATTTTTTTTGCGAAAAAAATATACTTAAAAAATTCGAAATTCAAATCATACGCATATTGCGTACGATTTGAATTTTTTATTTGTTTTTATTTCTCTTTCTTGGTTCTAATAAGAAAAGTTTACTTGAAATTTGTAGCGTTATTTGATAATGGATCAATTTTTTTCTAAGCTGTGGAACAAAAAGAAAAGAAATAGGTATGCCATAAGCTTCTACTTCGTTCACCTAATATACCCATTTTTTTTGGAAAGTGATAAAAAATTCATATTAGCTCATCTAAATACACTTTTGAACGTCAGCAAGAAAAGTAATTGAAATAAAATGGTGCAATGATACGGAAATGAAATGAAATTAGGGAAAGATAGCATTTTCTCAGTAGGAGTACGAAGTCTGGATTTTAGATTTTTTGGTTGATGTCAACTATCTGGTTCTATCTGAGGAGTTCACGGCTAAATAATAACAGCCGCTCAGGTCGATCTTTAGGTTAAGCCGTGCTTGCCTAGGTTGGTCTGTGGATGGGTGACCACCCATTACATACCGAGTTTCCTCCGTGCCTCGGAAAGTACGTTAAGTTGTTGGTCCCGACTGTCATTGATCTTTGACAGTCGTTACAGGTAGTCAGTTGCCCAAAAAGTCTGACAACCAGTCTTACCAAGGGGTATCGTATTACTCAGTACTAACTGGGTTGTGGAGGTCAGATAGGCAGTCGCTCCATGTAAAATACTGGTAATCAGCTACATCCGGTTAGACTGGAAGCCGACCCCAATAAAACTTGGGAAAAGGCTAGGCAGATGATGATTGATGTCAACTATCTCGCTTCTTAATACATTCTGATGAATGGGAGACGATTACGTTAAAATGTTTTCGGTTTTGGGAGACGATAGAGTGAAAGGAATAACTTAATTAATGGCCAACGCTGTACTAAATTTTATTAATATCCTACATAAACGTATTATGAATGCCAAAATTTGTGCGACTCGCATCCAGCGGATCCCCGCAACCTTCACCAGGTCACCGCTCCACCTAGTGGGAGGCTTTCCAACGCAACGTCCTCCTGTTTGCGGTCTCCTCTCCAGAACTTTTCGGCCCCATCGGCCATCCGTTCTGCGAGCAATGTGCCCTGCCCACTGCTACTTAAGTTTGGCAACTCTTCGAGCTACATCGGTAACCTTGGTTCTCTTGCGGATGTCTTCATTTCTGATTCGAACGTGCAAGGAAACTCTGAGCATAGCCCTCTCCGTTGCCCTTTGGGTGACTTTAAGCCTTCTGATGAGGCCCATTGTGAGCGAGCACGTTTCGGTCCCGTATGTAATCACTGGCAACACACACTGGTCATAGACTTTCGTCTTGAGACACTGCGGTAAGTTGGACGAGAAGATTCTGCTGGATGCGAGTTGCACGGGACCGGTCAATGTGGTGACACTTGGTGGAGGCCTATGTCCAGCAGTGGACGTCTTTCGGCTGAAATGATGATGATGATGATGAATGTTTGTGAGGATGGATGGATGGATGTTTGTTTGTTACTCTTTCACGCAAAAACTACTGAACGAATTTCAATGTAATTTAGCATACAGATAGCTTATAACCTGGATTGACACATAGGACACTTTTATCCCGGAAACATGATCCAGTGGGACCATTATCGAAGACCACAAAGGCGAAGCCGCCGGCATAAGCTAGTATACAATAAGTACATCATCATCTGCCTAGCCTTTTCCCAACTATGTTGAGGTCGGCTTCCAGTCTAACCGGATGCAGCTGAATACCAGTATTTTACATGGAGCGACTGTCTATCTGACCTCCACAACCCAGTTAGTACTGGGTAATACGATACCCCTCGGTAAGGCTGGTTTTAGGCCACTGACTAGCTGTAACGACTGTCAAAGATCTACAAATGACAGCCGAGACCAACTGCTTAACGTACTTTACGAGGCTTTATGTAATGGATGGTCACCCATCTACAGACCAACCTAGGCAAGCACGGCTTAACCTAAAGATCGACCCGAGTGGCTGTTATTTAGCCACGAGCTCCTAGTGTCCTCCTAGTATACAATAAATACATGGGATTAAAATATTACTGTCCAAATGTGGATGTTTTTAAAATAGTACCTGAACAAAGCACTATGCCTCATACATTTATTGTACGACCGCTAGTCTGTGAAATTCACCACTGGCTTCTCTGTTTCCTGATTCTATGGTCTGGATCTCTTTAAAGTTTGAGTGAATCGGTTTCTTTTATGCAAGCGTGATCCACCCAAGGCCACTTCATCGCTTGACATCAGACGAGATGCGGCCAAATGCAAGCCTATTTAGTTTAAAAGTAAAAACTCTAAATAGTAACATTTTAAGTTAGTTCCCGTGTTCTAGTTTAAAAATTACGGGTGCCGGTGTATTTTTACAAACATATATCAACACTAGCGGACGTCACGTGGTTTCGCCCGCGTAGTTCCCGTTCCCGTGGGAGTACGGGGATAAAATATAGCATATGTTACTCAGGGTGAATGTAGCTTTCTAATGGTGAAAGAATTTTTGAAATCAGCGCAGTGGTTTTTGAGTTTATTCATTACAAACAAACACACAAAAATACAAATCTTTCCTCTTTATAATATTAGATTTCATCTTTGTATCTGGGATAAAAACGTACCTACAATGCTTTTGGTTTTGTATGTAGAAGAATATAAGTATATTATTTGTGTGTTATCTTTCACGCAAAACATAAACATAACCTTAAAAAAGTTAGGACCACAATTTCCTTGGAATTGTCCAAATTTATAAAAGCGCCATCTATCGTCGGTGCGTTCAAGTCTCGTTTATCAACGCTGTTTATGACGTCACAAATCGCGTATACAAGATGGCGGCCTTGGGGGCCGTAAGAAAATTTCCACTTTTTGCATAAAATATTAGTGTGTTAACAAAATACTGAAGTTTGCCCGTTTGAGCGTTTATTTTTTATAGCTGTTTAAAAGTTACGTTTTATAACCTTCCAGTTTGATGGCTGATTGTTACAAATGTGTTTTTATAAACGACTTTAATGTACGATTATTTTCTTTGAAGACTTCGGGAAGTAATGATTATGTTATAAGTTTTGTTTGATGAGTGTTAGGATACGGGTGGCTGACGCGCGATTTTTATTTGAAAAGGAATAAAAAGTTGTGATACCTATAGGTATAAGTATTGAGTGAAAAGCATTGTACTTATTTTGCTGTGGCAAACATTTTTTTTAACGCTTAACTTTGAATAGCAAAAACTTTCATCAGAACTTACGCCACCCATCTTGGGGGGCGTAAGTTCTGATGAAAATCCATACTTAAGGTTGATGCTCCAAGGTAGCCCGCAAAATTCAAATTTTCTTACGTTTTTTGCAATTTTCAGGCCAGTGCAGTGCTGGGTTATATGTTAATTAGAATATTACTCGCGCCTGTAAGACGTATAAAGTTACAGAATTATGATCATCAAAATAATCAATACAACTTCATATATGTGCAGGAATGACTTTGACCTTGAAAAAGTAATTTTTCCACCTTTATGAACTTAAAACTTGAACCTTTAAAAACGAAAGAAAATTTGAATTTTGCGGGCTACCCTGGAGCATTCAACTTAAGTACAAGTACAAATCTGGGGCGGCTGTGGGTTCCGAGAGTTCACAGCATTTTTAAGGAAATTTCCAAGCGCCTAGTCGCTTCCCGTGACCCAAGGGCTGGCTTTTACCTTGGCCAGAGGCTAAGTGTTACCATACAACGTGGCAACGCCGCCAGTCTCTTGAGCACATTACCAGCTGACGTTGTTGAGGAGTTTTCTTTTTTTTATTCAAAACCCGTGTAACAATAACATAAGTATAAAAGTCTGCCAAACTGCAAAACAGTGTGTCGGTTTTAATGCCCTTTTATAGTGCATTGTTGGTTTAGTTTAGTTATTTCAGTTTATTCTCTTAATTGTAAAAACCAGTACAAATATACTTAGCAGCCTAATATTTCAAATATGACAGCTGAAAGTCTTAAGTTTAAAAAAAATCACGCTCGAAAAGAGTTGAAAAGATAATCCGAGCCTTCAGAAATAAATCTTTTGAGTAAAAAGCTCCTTAAATATTTTACAAACTTTGCCTAACTATCTGAGACTTTTTTCATACCGAGAGCCCTCGGCCGGAGAGAGCGTTAAGCCGTTAGTATCGGCTGTTATTTTTAGATATTTGATAGTTGTTTTCCGAGGTACGGAAGAAACTTGGTATTGGTAATGGGTGGTCACTCATGCACAGACTAACTTAGGCTGCAATTGCGGCTTAACCTAAAGATCAGCCCAAGCGGTTTTTATAAACTGGCCATGAGATCTTCGCCTTACACCTCACGTTTGTTCTATAGTAAGACGGTTAAAGATTGGTATTATTGTCGCAATATGAAGTTGACGCATGAAGACGCAAGAAAACGCAATAGTCAGCCGTGTGGTATCCGGCAGAGTAGAATAGAACCAACCCATTACACTCACGGGTGTCGTATAAGGCGACTAATGCCTGAGGCAGAACACCTTGCACCTTCGTAGACCAGAGAATGGGCAGCAGCGTTTTCTGTTAGTCTTTCATCACTGCGATCTCTAATCCACCTGCCAAGCGTGGAGATTACGGCAATTTCCTCCCATCATGGGAGAGGCTTATGTCCAGCAGTGGACGTTATAGGCTGTTGTTGTTGTTATGAACTTCAAACTCACGTTAGGCCACAAATGGGATAAATGAAAGGCATTTGCATGTGGATAGGATGGGAATGCTTAAGGGGATGTGTGATGTTACGAGAATGGATAAAATAAGAAATTATTACATAGGAGGAAGTCTCAAAGGGCGCCGTTGACTGAAAAGTTGAGTGGTAATCAATTGCCGTGTTGCGGAAGAATTATTTATTTATTAATATAGGTTCACAAACAGCTTCTGTGTACAGCGTTTTGGTATACATAGGTTTTACAGTCTTGGATTTACACAATCACCAATTACAGGCTAACCAGCATTCACAAAAATAACTGTACACATTAGAGAAAAAAAAACAAAATGAGTGCCTCTAGACGTGAAATATAATAGTAGACCCTGCATTTAAGAGTTTACTTAGCTTACGAAACATAATACAAAAAAAAATATATGCTGTGATTTTACTAACTAATCACAATCAAAATAAAAAAAGGCCATGTGCGTTTTGGGCCACGCTCAGTGTAGGGTTCCTTATTAACCCGTTATCACAATATAGGACGGCGGCATCTATTGGCAGCTTTGTGAAACTTACGATAATTGAATAAGGAATGAGGAAAATGTCGTGAGGAAAGTTTTGCGTACGAATGTAGATGGGTATAAGAGTAGAGGAAGACCAAAGAAACGATGTATGGACTGTGTGAAGGATGATATGGTAAGAGAGGTGTCTGATGAGATGACGAGTGATAGAGAAGTGTGGGAGAAGAAGATATGCTGCGCCGACCACTAATAAATTGGGAAAATGGTAGGATAATGACAATGAGGGATTTTCTTTTTAGCTCTTCCCTAGTCGCTGGATAGATGGCGCTAGGAGTAAGTATGATAGTGCAAGGAAGGGAACCTAAAAAAACTGATTTTAACAAAGCGCGAGAAAACTAGGTTATATTCGGAAGGTTAAGCAAATGAAAGTGTCAGTCAACGAGAGTATGTGACGTGACACAATGTTTTTTTTTCCAAGCGTTTTGGCTTTGGCACCAACTATCATAGTAAGTGCCATCTATAGAGTTCTAGGAAACTAAGTTTTTTTTAATACCTCAAAAAGAAAACCTCTCATTGAAATCAAACTCAGGTGTGGCCAAGCACAAATAGTAAAGTCATTGAGCTATTATTACTACGTATAGAGAAGACAGCGCGAACAAAATCTGTCGGCTGGTGGCAGTTCACTCAGTCGCTTGCTTGCTACAGAACATCTATAGGGTGTAAAAGACCTCATCACGAAGCCATTAACCAAGCATTCTGTACATCAAACTAACTAACTTTACGCAAAAATTACTGCTAGGAAACGACTTTTTTTTTTGGGGTGAAAAATCATGTTTTGTGGTAGAACTCAATGTAACGCACTCAAAACACTGTGCTGATGGATGGATTGAATAGTACGGGGGTCGTGGAGGTGTTTAAAGTTTTTTTTTTTAAAGTTAGAACTTTGACCCTAAATATCTCCGTAACTAGAAGGTTCCCAGGTATGGTGTAGAACAAAAAAAAATGATCGCAATTACGTGGAGAACAAGTGGCTTTCGGCTTCGTTAAGAGGTGTTTTACACCCTTTATATACGGGGATAGCCGCCCCCCGCGCCCCGCACTGCGCACAGATTTTGTTCGCGCTGTCTACTCTGTACGTAGTACTAATAGCTCAATGAGTAAAGTCAACAACCTTGATACAAGAGTACAAGGTAACAATTTGATACTTTTAGTGCTTATTCCAAAGCAACAAGAACGCTTATCACACATCAAACTATGTTCGTCTGACCGTACCTACCGTTAACTTCCAACAAATCGGTCAAGCGTGAACTGTTGCTTCTGTACAGGCTCCATACTAGTAGATAAAGACAACATTGTTTTGTATTGGAAGCAAACACTCGTACATAATGTATGAGTATAGGAATCATGTTTATTAATACATAAAGGATGTTAATATTGAAACAGTATTGTTTTAGTTTGATATACATAAGTAAACAGTCGCCTCGGGGTGGCTTGTAAGTCTGAACACTAGTCTTGTCAAAGGGTATCGTATTACCCAGTACTAACTGGGTCGTGGACGTCAGATAGGCAGTCGCTCCATGTAAAATACTGGTATTCAGCTGCATCCGGTTGGACTGGAACCCAAACATAGTTGACAAAAAAGGTTACGCAAATGTTGACGATGGCCCAATATTCTTTTTTTTTGGAATTTAAATTACTTTGAAATTCGAACGCTTGTCTCTCTGCAGTGACTTTAAAACAAATGAGTAATGATTTCTAATGGGGGCTATCGCATATGAATTTGCCGCTAGAGGCGTTCGTGTAGACTAAGGTCTTCCGAAATGTCAGACGTCATAGTGTTCACGCGTTGCGTGCATTTTTATTACGTATTTATACTATACTCACGTTTATGTTCTAGACTGAGCCATTCCTGATTAATTATGACTTGATTTTAAGTAGCAACTTAGGATCTTATTTGTTAGTACTTGGAGGTAGAATGATTTTTTAATGGTTTCATGCTTGCTAATTTTAGAGAGAATATTGTAAATATACATCTGAAGTTTGCACTATGTTGTTATACGTAATAAAATAAACTTTTTATGACGTTATTGGTACTTTAAAGTATACAATAGAATTATTGACAAGACCTTACTCGGCAGTGGCGCCATCTGGTGAGCTCAAAAACGATAGCCACCATTGTGTGCGTTTAAATGAAGTTCTAAGTAAACTATGCAGCATAAACATATTCAACCGGTAATGTTCCCACTGCTTCCCAGCAGTGGGAACATTACCGGTACACCATACACCACCGGTACACCATTACCGGACACAGGCTTCCTCTCTATGAGAGGGAATGAGCTATAATCCACCACGCGGGCCCAGTGCGGGTTGGTAGATGTCACATATATTTAAAATAGTTTCCTCCCGTAGTTTTCTTTCATCTTTATAAGATCAGGGGGTCTAAAATGGCCGCTTAATCAGAATCCTAATATGAATCACGTGAAGAAATGTAAATTCTTAAAATGGACTTTATAGTCATGCTCATAAAGTCCGTTTTAAGGATTTCTTTTTTTAGTGAATTAAATTATGATTCTGCTAAATGTAAATTCTTAAAATGGACTTTATGGTCATGATCATAAAGTCCGTTTTAAAAAATTTTTTTTTTAAGTGAAATACTTTTTGATTCTGCTAAAGTGGCCTTTTTAGGCCCGCAGTGGTTATAACATGAATTGTATTAAGTAACGCGTTTCTCTGGGTTCGAAATCTATGTAAAACGATGTTATAAAAGATACTCTACAGAATCTTCGTATCTTATTACTATTTATTTATTTATTTATTAATGTTAGCCTACAATAATTGTTTACACATAACATTTCGTTGAAAAGTACACGATCATTTATAAGTGCAACAATTACAGGCCAACACCAAATGCACTATTTTATTTAAATTACAATTACAGGCCAACACCAAATGCACTATTTTATTTAAATTACATTATACATTATTACACTTAATCGTGAATTATGAATGATAAAACTAGTGTAAAAAAAAATAGTTATAGAGACCTCACAAACAAATCAAGATCAAAATAAAAATACTAGGTACTATCGGGGTCTTTTCCGCCTGACCATTTTAATTTTTTTTCGCTTAAATCATGCAGAGGCGCCGAGCCACGCCCCCTTAAAATTTGGGCCTATTAGAGAAGCGTCAACTTTGGCGCGCAAAATAACAATAACTCTCGTTTGGCGTGCGTCGTCAATGCGCTCGGCCGATTCGGTATCTTTTCATTCATTTTTTCTACACTAAGTCAACGGGGCGGGGCTAGAGAGCGTTTTTATGTTGCGAGTGCAAGCAAAAATGAGCTTAGTGGTGGTCAGGCGGGAGTGTCCTCGATAGTAGGTACCTATAATAAATACAAAAGTTTCTGAGAATGGATGATTGTTACTTTTTCACGCAAAAACTACTAAAAAGACTTTGGTACACATATAGTTTATACCCGGGATTAACACATAAGATACCTTTTTATCCTGGTATTAGATTTTAAGGTTAAGCTGAGCTTGCCTAGGTTGGTCTGTGGATGGTTGACCGCCCATTACATCTGAGATTCCTCCGTGCCTCGGAAAGCACGTAAAGCCGTTGGTCCCGGCTGTCATTTGTAGATCTTTGACAGCCGTTACAGGTAGTCAGTGGCCCAAAAGTCTGACAACCAGTCTTACCAAGGGGTATCTATCGTATTATCCGCTACTACATACGATATATTACAGGTGTAGGTACATTCTGAGTGGGAGGAGCTCGTGGCTTACTGATAACAGCCGCTCGGGTCGATCTCTAGGTTAAGCCGTAGCCGTGCTTGCCTAGGTTGGTGTGTGGATGGGTGACCACCCTTACATACCGAGTTTCCACCGTGCCTCGGAAAGCACGTTAAGCAGTTGGTACCGGCTGTCGTTTGTAGATCTAGATCCCGAAAGCCTGACAACAAGTCTTACCAAGTGGTATCGTATTACCCAGTACTATCTGGGTTGTGGAGGTCAGATAGGCAGTCGCTCCATGTAAAATACTGGTATTCAGCTGCATCCGATTAGACTGGAAGCCGACCACAACATAGTTGGGAAAAGGCTAGGCAGATGATGATTTTTTATCCCGGTTGTACGATCTCATGGGACAATTATAGATCATTACGTGAACGAAGCCATGGGTATATGCTAGTAGCAATATATTCCCGACTTTAGATTACCTCGATCTTTTACATAATATGAATATTCGTACAGAATTGAATTACATACCGCCCGTGGGCAAGCCCGGACCAATCAATATCTGCTATCTCTGGGGAATGGATTCCATTCCATTTCAAAATATATGTTGAACTACTATTACAAAATAAACGTTTCAAATAGAATATGTTAATATTCTTGTTCAAAATGAGCGGTCTCGTATTGGGTTTAAAACGAATGAGTGTAACAGACCCCGTATCGAAGTCGAAAGGCACTTGTTCCCCCGTAATTGCGATCATTTTTTTGTTCTACACCATACCTGGGAATCTTCTAGTTACGGAGATATTGGAGGTCGAATTAAGTTACAACTTTTTCACATTTTTTTTTTTTTGAAATATGTAGTACATGTTTTTTTTTTTGCACGTTAAGCCGTTGGTCCCGGCTGTCATTTGTATATCTTTGACAGTCGTTAAGTAGTCAGTGGCCCAAAAAGTCTGACAACCAGTCTTACTCAGTATCGTATTAACCAGTACTAACTGGGTTGTGGAGGTCAGATAAGCAGTCGCTCCATGTAAAATACTGGTATTCAGCTGCATCCGGTTAGACTGAAAGCCGACCCCAACATAGTTGGGAAAAGGCTAGGCAGATGATGATGTAGATACATGTTTATTATATTATAACTATACTCTAAATACATCCATGACCCTTTTACTACTCAATGCAATCATCAGCACAATGTTTTGAGTGCATGACATTGACTTAAGGAAAACGTGATTTTCACCCAAAAAAAAAGTCGTTTTTCAGCAATATTTTTTGCGTAGAGTTGCTTAGTTTGATGAACAGAATGCTTGGTTCGTGAAGAATCAACACAACGTTAGTTTTATGAAGAGGTTGGTTTGAAAAGCACCGCATCATCATATGAGTGAGATGAAATAAAAACGTTCGACAAATTCGTTCTAATTTTTTTTTTGTGTGGGCAATTAGTGCAAATTATACCTTATGCATGGAACAAATATTGATAAATGGTGTTCTATTTCGTTGACAGATTTGTGTTATTTAGGTTTTTTTTTTTTTTTAAATAAAAAATCGATCTTAGAGTCTATAATATACAAGGTGTAAAATACCTCATCAGGAAGCCGTCAATTAAGCATTCTGTAGGTACATCAAACTAAGTAACTTTACTCAAAAATTATTGCTGGGAAACGACTTTTTTTTTGGGGTGAAAAATGTTTCATGGTAGAACTCAATGTAACGCACTCAAAACATTATGCTGATAGATGGATTGAATAGTACGAGGGTCGTGGAGGTGTTTAAAGTAAAAAAATTACGTTAAAAACTTGTATAAAAAAAAATGTCAAAAAGTTGTAACTTTGACCCCCAATATCTCCGTAACTAGAAGGTTTCCAGGTATGGTGTAGAACAAAAAAATTATTGCAATGATGAGGAGAACAAGTGCCTTTCGGCTTCATCAAGAGGTGTTTTACACCCTTTATACATAACAGTTTAAAAATATACCAATTAAAAAGAATTTCCAGTGTTTTCATTTATTGTAGAATCATCCACTCACTCTGCATAGTGTCCGCAATTTGTTTGCCCAAATCTTATCTAAGAATGATGTTCCCATAAACAAAACTTGAAATATTTCGACAAAACCAACATAAAACCTCATTTTCACGGAGGGGCAGCAAAAACCATCCCATAATACAATATCTTAAGGTATCCTATGACACTCAAGGGATTGGCAGGCCCTGTGGTTGCCATGGCAACGAATAAAATACACTGAAAAGTTTTTATTATGATCTGAACGACAGTTGGTATTAATCCCCTGGTTATATTTAATGTCTAGGGCGTTTTTTATCGTGAAACGTTTTTCAATAAGTAGCGTTTTTATAAATTCTTTTCAATTTTTTTTTTGTCTCATGACCGCGGTCGTGTTCCACGCGCGCCTCAAAGAGAGTCAGCAAAAGGAAGGGGTCCGCAAGGACCGATGCCTGCCGGGGTTGCGGGACTGTTCGAAAGAGATACCGTGGCCCCGGAACACAAAGGGCGATGAAGGAACATGGATGGGTTTTAATCAGTAAAAGTCTGACACTCCCTCCTGCTCCGCCCAGAGCGGGTGGAGTCATTTGTTCGTTTTTTTACGTCAAACGTTTTTCAATAAGAAGCATTTTTATAAATTAGTTTTTTATCGGGTCATATTCACGTCAAAGTCAAAGCATTTATTTCGATTATGTCATTAAAAAGCATCGTCTACCTGCTTTTTTCCAACTAGGTACATATATTGTGGTCGGCTTCCAGTCTAACCGGATGCAGCTGAATACCAGTATTTTACTCTTTGGTAAGACTTGTTGTCAGACCACTGACTACCTTTAACGACTGTCAAAGATCTACAAATGACAGCCGGGACCAACAGCTTAACGTGCTTTCTGAGGCACGGAGGAAACTCGGTATGTAAGTAATGAGTGCTCATGCACCATCCACGAACCAATCTATAAAGATCGACCCGGGCGGCTTTTATTATTTATTTATTTAGCCACGAGCTCCTCCTTTACCTACCAGTAATTTATAAATATAACTCAAATTGACAACTCAACTTTAAAACTCAACAAAAAAAAAGAAGTTAGAAGCAAGTTCGTTTTTTAGACATTAGTGTCGATTCTGTTGTGCACAAACTAAACTTAATTTAGGCTATTACTATCCTTTACTATAAGGCAGTGCGAGAAAAGGACGGCTATAGCTATGAACTAAGTTAGAGATGTCAAATTAGTTTATGCCTTGCGCTTCGCCGTGTTTTAGTCGACATGTTTTTACGTGCACCCTTCATTTGTATGGAAATATTAGTTCCAACTAAATTTGACAGCTTTAAATTAGGCCAGTCTCTTTCTCGTTTTATTATAGAGAAAAAGATAGCAATAGCCTAAATTAAGTTTAGTTTGTGCTCAACAGAATCGACACAATTATTGTGTACCCTATCACTATGTTTTCCTATTGAACCCAAAGGTTGACTGGTAGAGAATGCCTTGTGGCATTAAGTCCGCCTATGTACCACTCTTGTACATGAAGTTTAAATAAATAATTAAAAATACCGGCCAAGAGCGTGTCGGGCCACGCTCAGTGTAGGGTTCCGTAGATACGTTCAGGATAATAAAATATGTAAACGAAGTTAAAAAAATGCTTGCATATACGAATATACTACAAACTTAGTCCATAAATTATTTTGTACAACTTTTTGTCTTTTTTGTACAAAAACTGTTGTTTCCATCAAGTTCAAAATGATTTTCTTAGAAAGTCCTTAGAAAGTTCTACTTTTCAGATTTTCTAAAGTTATGGTTCAAAAGTTAGAGGGCGGGACACATTGTTTTTTACTTTTGGAGCGATTATTTCCGAAATTATTGACATTATCAAAAAATGATTTTAGAAAACCCCTATTCATTTTTAAATACCTTTCCAACAATATATCACACGTTAGGGTTGAAATTTAAAAAAAAATCACTTCCCACTTTACATATGGGGGCTACCCTAATAAAACATTTTTTTCCAATTTTTATTTTACCACTTTGTCGGCGTGATTAATATACATACTGGTTATAAAACACTTATAAACGGGTATTTTCGCGAATTTTTACCTTTAATATTTGCCCGACGTTTCGACCGGATTGCTCCAGCCGTGGTCGCGGGAAGACTCACATACACATACATACTGGTACCAAATTTCAGCTTTCTAGTGCTAACGGTCACAGAGATTAAGCGAGGACGGACGGACAGACATGGCGAAACTATAAGGGTTCCTAGTTGACTACGGAACCCTAAAAAGAGTTTCTCCCCGACTGAACCCTAAATCGTTAATTTTTTCCGTGCCTATTAACACTATATCGGTCGCGTGATTACGAAGCATTTCTTTTAATTATTGAGGTCATTGCGACCGACTGTTTGTTATAACTAGACACGCGGGGGGTGTAAAGGGGTGGGCAGAGTGAAAGGTGATTGGTTACCATTTGTGGATAATAAAGGAATTTTGAGGGTTTCAACGACGATAAAAAAATAGGGACTAATAGCACTTCACCAGCGACTTTGCCCGTAAAAATTGTGATAGCGCGACTAATATGCATGATATAAATATAATTTATAGTCTATAGCAACCACGAATAATGTAGCTTTCTGCTTGTGAAAGAATTTTTGAATTGGATCATTCGTTCCGGAGATTACCCCCTAAAAACAAACTAACAAGTTTTAACTCTTGCCGTCAACCAAGCATTCTGTAAATCAAACTAAGTAACTTTACGCAAAAATTATTCCTCGGAAACGACTTTTTTTGGGTGAAAAATCATGTTTTGTGGTAAGTAGAACTCAATGTAACGCACTCAAAACATTGTGCTGAATAGTACGCGGGTCGTGGAGGTGTTTAAAGTAAAAATCTTACATTAAAAACTTGTATTAAAAAAAAAAACTTGTCACAAAGTTGGTACTTTGACCCCCAATATCTCCGTAACTAGAAGGTTCCCAGGTATGGTGTAGAACAAAAAAATGATCGCAATGACGTGGATGGAGAACAAGTGCCTTTCGGCTTCGTTAGGAGGTGTTTTACACCCTTTGGATTGGTTTTGATTAAAAATAAACAACTATAGTCACTGTTTTTTAAAGTTATGTTTTTCACTATATTTTATTAGCATTTTCTGTAACCTTGACAATATGTGGATACCCAATTTTCTATTTGAATATAAAACTTGGCCATTTCGATATCAAGTGACGACTTAATGTCATCAATTTTAGATCGTTGAAAAAAATGGCCCTCTATAACATTTTCACTTTTGCACTCAAACTCAAATCATTTATTCCAATTAGACCATTACAGGCACTTTTGGATGTCAAAAAAAAATGAACCTACAGTCCCAGTCACAAGGCTTAATTTTATTTATTTATTTATAAAGGTTAGCCTACAATTGTCTACACATTACATTTCATTTAAAAGTACACGATATACATTTATAAGTGCAACAATTATTTACAGGCTAACACCGCATGCTCTATTTTATTTAAATTACAATATACATCAAATATTATTAAATTACTATATACATTAAATATTATTACAATTAATTGTGAATAAGGAATGATAAAACTAGCGTAAAACAATATAGATCGAGAATAATATAATAAAAATAGTAGAATAATTTGATCTTGATTTGTTTTTTGTTAGCAAACAACAAATCAAGATCAAATTATTGTATTGTATTAATTTGTATTGTATAGCGGAATTAAATTTATTGATAGTAATAAAAACAAAATAACAGATAAATATGTACATTAAATTAAACTAAGATTATATTTGGTCTATAAATTAATACATTATTTAAAATTAATTAACGTTTAACAGGTAATTAATTATAAAATTGGCAATTCAAATTCAAATCCTATAGTTGTGGGAACAGCTTTCAATAATTACTTTACGGTATCGTGGTGAACGTCAATCAGGTCACTGCAGCTGTTTAAGATTTTGCACATTCGCGGTATTGGTGAGTTAGCACCCAGGACAGTTCTACGCAATGGCGGGTAAAGCGGAGTGATGGGATTTCTAGGATAGCGGGCTGGGGCACGAAACTTGAGGAGACCTAGTAGCTGTGGACAGTATATTTGCTTTCTGAGTAGTTTGTATAAAAACAGGGCATCCATATTAATAACTTGTGAAAGTACTGTAGTTGCCCATTCCCTAGCGTAGATCTCTATGGAGAAGAACGGGCAAGAAACTTCATGGACACTCTTTACGCGCCAACATCTTGAAGTTTCTGGAACAACTGCAGTGATGACAAATGTACTTTTTTTCTTGGGGATAAGCAGAAACCTCAGAATGAAACCTACGATGGTTATGATTTGATAACAAAGTGATTTTAAAATTTTATTTAAGTTTGTGATTTCTTTTGAAATTAAAGTTAAATTTAATTTATTTCGTTTCGAAAGAAACCACAAAGTAGGTCCTTAAAATAATGGAAAAATATTATATTCTAGAGTATTAAATTGGAAACATAACATTTTCAAAGTTAAAGTTAAACAAATATTTTATATTTTGATACTGAAAATGGCAACCACTGAGTTTCTTATTAGAAAAAATAATATCAATTGGCTTCTAGGCTTTGTACCCGCAGTACCTATAAAGGGTGTACAAAGACGTAACGAAGCTAAAAGGCACTTGTTCTCCCCGTCATTGCGATCATTATTTTGTTCTAGACCATACCTGGGAACCTTCTGGTTACGGAGATATTGGGGGTCAAAGTTACAACTTTTCCACAGGTTTTTTTTAAAAATAAGTACATGTTTTAAATGTAAGGTTTATGCTTTAAACACCTCCACGACCCCCGTACTATTCAATCCATCCACCAGCACAATGTTTTGAGTGCGTTACATTCAGTTTTAACGTAAAACGTGATTTTTCACCCCGAAAAAAGTCGTTTCCCAGCAATAATTTTTACGAAAAGTTACTTAGTTTGATGTACAGAATGCTTGGTTGACGGGTTCGTGATAAGTCTGTTTACGAATTCAAATAAACCTACTTTACTTGAGGTGCGGTCAAACCGACCAGAATCGAGACTAACTGCAAAAACCAGAATTCGACCAATAATGACGATCGATCCACTAATCCATCGATTCACTTTTGTCGGAAATGCTCATTTTTTTTTTTTTTTTTTATACTGTTCTTGTGAAATTTTTAAATTTTATTTTCTGATAATAAAATTATTATTATTATTATTAATGTGCTAAAGTAACATCACGCCTGTAATCCTCGAACAGTTAGGCAGAGCTGTACCGAATAGTACACCCAGATATCGCCAGTCATGTTTAAATCCCATTTATTAGGAGCGAGCCTATTGTCATCAACTGGGCACAAATCCAGACTACGTGACTGCTACTGAGAAATTTCTGATGTAAAAATCCAATAACACTTTGCCCAAACTGGGAATTGAACCCAGGACCTCGTACTTAGCAAGCGACCCTTCTTTTTTTTTTGGATGCGAAATCATCAAATGACTCCTCCTGCTCTGGGCGGAGCAGGAGGGAGTGTCAGACTTGTACTGACTAAAACCCATCCATGTTCCTTCATCGCCCTTTGTGTTCCGGGGCCACGGTATCTCTTTCGAACAGTCCCGCAACCCCGGAACAGTCCCGCAACCCCGGTAGCAAGCGACCCCTAAACCAACGACACAATCAGAGGCAGTCGGTGAACTAAAGTATCTGTGAAAATTCAGAATTCCGGTCCGGTAGGTTTGACTGAGCAATAAATACTTCCTAAAACAAAAAATAAACACAGACGCCGCCCACTTCACATTAAAAAACAATATCAAATCAGACCCTTATACCCCACTGCACCCATCTCGAGAGAACTTGGCCAAAATATAATGATATGCAAACAAAAGGCACCGCGCTTCGGAAAAAAAAACAATATGGACATAAAAAGTTTGGTTCAAAAAAATTGACCAATCGTGTAATTCTGACACACTGGGGAAATTTCACAGTCCAATTGTCAATTCGTTGTTAAAAAAAATACTTTAGGGTTCCGTATACAAAAGGTGCCTACAGGACCCTAGCTATTACTAAGGCTCCGCTCTCTATCCGTTTGTAGAAGAAACTTAACATTTTCACAAAGTGTGTATTCTACTATAGCCGCTAAAACAACAAATAAAATAATATGGTTGAAAATAAAAAGGGCCCCATGCAAGCGACGTGTTTCTGTGGCTTTTTAAGCGCGACTATTTAAAAAAAATGTAGTCTATAATAATAAGGAATATGCACGTAATTTTATCTTGACTTAAATCAATAAAATACAGTACTATCAACCCACAAAAATATTAAAAGTTAAGTTCAACTGCTGTTTGTCGCTTAAAAATCCTGCAATTCCAATTAACAATTGTAATTTAACTCCTGCAATTTTCTATGACAGTTCAAACGTCCGTAGCTGTCGCGGCCATGATGTGATGTCATTTACCACAATCTGCCTTGTTTACATCATTTTTTTTGCCCTTAATAGAATAAATTTACTAATTGTATGTGCTTTATTCAAGTAAAAATTGCAATAACAATATTATAATAAAATATTAGTGAAACTTTAAGCACTTTTCAAATAAAAGTGTTTTATTTGACATATAGACTTTGACGTCACTACCGGCGTTATCGAGGACGACGCGTTTTGAGAGTGCGTTCCGTTTCACCAAAAACATGCTACATAAAGCAGTAAATTGTAAAATAAGTGATGTATTAGCAACTTAAACAAGTGTACCACAATGTTTTTAAGCGCCAATACAAGGCATATTAATAAATAAAAAGAGTTTTGTATTTCATGCATTTTCCCTATTCTATATAATTAAAATACTGTCATTTATTAAAAAAAGACGTGAAGTTTGTATGTTTGGACGTAGGGGTTAATCTTCGGAACCCCAATTCTAAAAACTATTTCAATAATGGAAAGCTACTTTATCTCCGCTATCACAGGCTACATTTAAAACATTCCCGTGTGATAATTTACGCGATCGAAACCACAGGCAAAAGTTATGTAAGTATATCAAATATTTTACGGTGATACGGAACCCTTCCCGAGCAAGCCCAACTCCCATTCGGCCGGTTTTTTGTTATATTTTATTTTTGGCCTGAGATTTTCTCGACTCGTACCAGTGCACAGTGGGGACGACTGTATTTACTTAGGATAAATTAAAAAGTTCATATTTGAGTTTTCTTTTTATTCGTACGGTGTACCTCTGTGTTTAAAGGTTGGGTAACTCTGTGATTATATATCATACAGACACATTAAAATATATATTATGTTACTCACTTTTAGGTCTATTTTTGATTGCATCTTGCATGATAGAATGTGATTTTCTACTTTATACCGTCTTCATTTGTCATGTCAATGTCATAGGATCACAATCAGTGGTTTATTCTTAGTTCGTCCCACGTCACTAAAATCATAATTAAATTATGATCATAATTAAATAGTAAACTGAAACTTCTTTGTTTTAAACAAGCTTTTATTAAAATATTTTTTTTAAATATTTTTTTTTTTCATTTTTGAAGGTACATAGGTCATATCTCTTTTAGTAATTAATTTATACACACATACAGAATCCACCACACACTCATTTCATACTTTTCCAATTAAACTTTTTAAATGTCACTTTAAATTTAAGTTTCTAATTTTTCAACTATATAAAGGGTGTAAAACACCTCTTAACGAAGCCGAAAGGCACTTGTTTTCCTCGTCATTGTGATATTTTTTTTGTTCCACACCATACCTTCTAGTTACGGATATTTGGGGGTCAAAGTTCCAACTTTTTGACAATTTTTGTTTTAATACATGTTTTTAATGTAAGATTTTTCTTTTAAACACCTCCACAACCCCCGTACTATTCAACCCATCCATCAGCACAATGTTTTGAGTGTGTTACATTGAGTTCTAGAAACCACAAAACATGATTTTTCACCCCAAACATAAAAGTCATTTCCCAGCAATAATTTTTGCGAAAAGTTACTTAGTTTGATGTACAGAATGCTTGGTTGACGGCTTCGTGATGAGGTCTTTTACACCCTGTATAATTATAATTGTTTCTAATTTTTTTTACTTAATATTATACTCTCTCGAATAATATCAGCTTACCAGCTCTCAATTTCCATAAGGTATAATATAGTGTCCAAGTGGCAGTAGAACACTGACTCCTAAGTCACAGGTTTTCCTAGTTTAGGAGTCAGAGTTTCAGCTTTTGTACGCCTTAACTATTGTGAACTTTGCTAGATATTAAGCATTTGTAAGGATTTGTATCAATAAAGTATTTTTTTTTTAAATTAGTTATCTGCATCTATTTATTAATTAAGTATTATATTATATTTTTTTCATCCCATCTATTCGAAAAGGACGACTTGGTTCGCCTTTAAGTGCACCCAAAGGTGGTGTTTTCTCTATGAAACTTTTAGCGGGCAGTAATGAGTTTTTAATCCTCTTTATAGATGTTCCAAGTTCAAAAAGTTTTTGAATTTGGAACATCTTAGTGTTCAGCGCCGAAAGAAATCGAACGCAAATATTGTTTGAATAAAAACTGGCTGGTACGACGGCCCAGTCGCGCCGCCGGCCGCCGCGCTGACTGAATAAAAAAAGAAATCAAATTAAAAGCGCGCGAACAACAGACCGCGTTTTCGTCAATTTTCATGAATTGTTAGAAATTCATGGTTTTGTTTTGAAAAATGAGTTCTTCAAGTGACAGTGAATAAAAAACACAATAAAGTGAAAAATAACTTTAGCTAAAGTTATTTTTAACGTTTTTGTGTTTTGTGAAGTCAGTTTTATTTTTTGCAAAAAAGTCTTTTTATTTTTCCATTTTTAGTTGTAATATCCTATCCAAATATTAGATATGCATTTATTTTACATGTTGAAATTAGACCACACGACTGAAGTAAAAATGTTCATAAAATGAAAACTACTGGGCCAAACTATGTTATATTTTTATAGGACCAAATGGCAACTATTCCGCATCAAACTAAAGAATAATCACGTCAATCGGCTCTTAAATATCAGCGTAATCGGTGTAAATACATAAAAAAAAAGTCGAATTACCTCCTCCTTTTTGAAGTCGGTTAAAATTATGAGGCGCCTTTTATTTTCTCATAGTGGGTGATGAAAAGTAGAGTGTATCACTCGGGCGCAAAATATATTTTTGGCTCGGGCGACGTACTTTGAATCCCTCGCTACGTTCAGGATTCTATTAAAGAATCCCTCACTTCGCTCTGGATTCAAAAAAGCGCCGTAAAAATATTATTTTGCTCCCTTATGATACAATCTACTATTTGTTTTTATTTATTATTATCGGATTATTATTATAAACAAATGAAAAACGTAGGGACATACCAATAGTGGCCGTAGATTTTTCGGGAAAAAATGTATTGCTCTACTGGAATTATCCAGGGAGCAAACAAGGGACTACGTCTGTATAGAATAAAAATAATAAAATACCCAACTGCGTAAAAAATAAATAATAACTTTAAATAAAAACTGAAAAGAATAAAACAAGTTCAGGAGGCAGGACATATTGACTGCTACAGTCGGGACCCATATTGGATATAATGATTTTAGTCTAGATTTTTTATATACGTAACATACATACTCTCGAAAAACATAACCCTCCTTCTGGCGCAGTCGGGTAATAAAAACGGCCCTTGTGTTTCCTCATAAGTATTAAATGGCTAGGTAGAAGACATAATAATAATTTATTATCAGAAAGACACATTTAAAAGTTTTGCAAAAACAATTTAAAAAATAAAAATTAGCATTTCCGACAATAGTGAATCGGTGGTGCCTGTACTAATGATTAAAATCATTGTATCACAGACACCAGCGCCTTCCAGAATAGGTTACAAAAAAAACAAAAAAAAAAACGGACGTACAAAGTGAACTAGTCTAGTAGGTACTAAAGATATTTAAATAGTCATATCAACAACAACATCAACAGCCCATAACGTCCACTGCTGGACATAAGCCACTCCCATGATGGGAGGAATTTGCCGTAATCTCCACGCTTGGCAGGCGGATTGGAGATTGCAGTGATGAAAGACTAACAGAAAACGCTGCTGCCCATTCTCTGGTCTACGGACGCGCAAGGTGTTCTGCCTCAGACATTAGTCGCCTTATACGACACCCGTGAGTGTAATGGGTTGGTTCTATTCTACTCTGCCGGATACCACACGGCTTAATGGTTACTAGTATTAAAATAAAGTAATTAAAAAAAAGCAATTAATACTGTAAACTAAAATTAATTTAAATTAAAAGCCATTTAATTACTTAATGTCAAATGTTTGTGTTTGTGCGTGCACGAAAGTGCACAGGTGAGTGTTTCTGTTTGTGTGTGTGTGTATGAGTAGACGTGTTAACTACGTTCAAATTCGTGAGAAATAGCTACGTATCCCATCTCGTCAGGTGGTAACACATCAGTATGTATCGAGGTCACCTGCAGACGCATGTCAGCTCATAATTAAGCACATATTTGCATTTCAAGGCAGCACACGTAATGTTGACGTTATATTAAGGCGTTGGAATGTGTTGTTTTTACTTTGTATCTTGTTGCTGAGGGCGTTTTTTGAGATGGGAGTGCAGGGTTTAAAATTACTGTTTAAGGCGACTACAGGAGCTAAACGCGAGTTTTATAATACAAAGAAAGCATATGATTCACTGCAATAAACAAAACCAGAAAATTATATGATATTCTTCTGGATATATGCCAGTACGATAGTGTTTTGAAAACATACTACAACTTGTTTTAAACTTTCACGGTTTTTCACTACACGCCCCACCCAGTATTCCCGCGATCATGATGCTTGCAACAGCGTCGAAATATCGGGAGCTCATTAAGGCTGGGGTATCTGCTAAATTAGCAACTCTGTTTGCGGTGGTTCAAACTTCGTTTGAAATACTGTTGGAATAAAGTTCTAATCAGCTTGCACTACAAAGCGGTTGTTACGTCCGTCACTGCGGGCCTATTAGTGCGAAATGAGTGGTTTTTATTTAATTGTAGGCTAATAAATCATTAGATCAAAATTCCAATTGTACGCTTTGTGAAGAAAAACGTGACAAATATTTGTGTGAAAAAAAAATATTAAAACTTAATGCCGTTTAGGAGTAGTTACGAAATTTCAAAGAAAATATGCTTCACTTTGAAGATTTTTTTTATATAGTAATAATAAAGTTAGAATTATTTCAATTGTACCAATTAAAGTTTAGAGTCTAACAAGCAACATATATTTTTTTTGGACATTTATATTCACTCCTCAAAGAGGAGTTACATGGAGAAAACCTCTCATTAGCAGGTACCACCCCCTTAATAAAGAAAATCCCGTAAGTACTTTAAGTATAATACAACTTATTTTATTCGATAGAAAAAAATTACGAACTTATCTCTAAAAAATTCTTTTTTCGCATAAAAACCATACTAAAATACATGCGATCATTCTGATTTTTTGGCAAATAATTCTACAAGCAACATATTAGCATCATAGAGTTTTACTTTTTTAGTCCATTCAATAGATTTTTTGTAAATCGCAAAAAACCACACATTTCGCACTGTTCGGCCCGCAGTGACTGACGTAACAACCACTTTGTAGAGCAAGCTGATTAGAACCTCATTCTAACAGTATCTCAAACGAAGTTTGAACCACAACAAATAGAGTTGCTAATTTAACTCCTGTAAGATTTAAAATTTTCCTTAAGATTTCTTTATCTTCTCAACTTCTTCATTTTAAGTTTTACTTAAAGTGTCATGGCGCTCGTGGCTAAATAATAACAGCCGCTCATGTCGATCTTTAGGTTAAGCTGCGTTTGCCGAGGTTGGTCCATGGATCAGACTCCTTCTTTGTCGTGTAGTTAGTGTGTAACCTAGTGTCAGAGTTTTTATGTCGCCCATGGGCCTCTGACTTGGCTTTACATGCCGTCGAGAAATATCTCTCAGGCATGCTGGTTTCCTCACGATGTTTTCCTTCACCGAAGCTAGTGATAATTATACAATACGCACATGAATCCGAAAAATCAGAGGTGTGTCTTGGGTTCGAACTTGAGACCTGTGACTTGGCTGTTCGACGGTCACACCAACAGGCTATCACTGCTACCTACCAGTGGCGAAGCTTCCATACAACTCGATTCCTACCGGATTCCCTTTGAAAAATGGCACAGTCAGTATTCTATAGACAAATAATAAAATCACATTAAAGATATGTACTCCGGCTTACCTCTTACAAAACTTGACCCTTCGCTACTGCTACCTACCCACATTAAAATAAAAATAAAAAAAATATGGCTGGACATTATAGACAGAGTCATCTAGTGCCACACTAAGCAACGAGGCTTGTGTCGTGGACACCAGGGCCCTGTTTTATGAAGCTGACAATCCGACAAGTCGACATAATGTCAAAAAGTGACAATTGTGTTTTTTTCTGTTTTATGAAGCTGTGAGCTGCGGTGACATAATTGTCATGGTGGAAAATTCACAAATATGTCGAATTGTCGTGACAATCTGACATATCTCTGTTTTATGAAACTTTATTAGCGACAAGTGACAGGTGACAATTTGTCGTGAAAAACTTGTCAAATCTGCTTTATAAATCACACAATTTGTCATGATGTCATGACATATTATGTAGAATTGTCCGACAAGTCTGACGACAGGAGCGTTGCCCTCTGTCGCGAAATAATTTGACAGTGGTTTTTTGACATGTCTAGTTACATAAATCGCGTTCTTAGATGACCAGTATGTCAAGTTTTCACCTGTCGCTTTTTGACATATATGTCAATTCTACAATTTTGACATTTTTGACATATATTATGTCGGATTGTCAGTTTCATAAAACAGGGCCCAGATAGTTGATATACTACATAGATACTTTTTAAATACATACTTAATATACCATTATCGATAGCCAGTGTTCTATCATCCATTATGTACTCTGAAACACTAAATGATCAATTGGAATGTAAATTGATTCCAGAACGTTCCGTTATCCTATGAATACAAATGGCCGATATTACCGGACAACTCCATGATTATGTCCTGTTTACATTACCGGAGGCATCATCAGCTGTGCGATAAATTGGTCGCTCTTAACACAACATATCATTACGACTGTTATCATAAAAGAGATAGGTAGAGCTGTTTAGTACACTCATTTTTCCAGTTATTTTAGTACTATAGTTGGTGCCAGTTAAGATGAGAATAGCTGTCATTGACCCACCTACATTGATTAAACTTGTTAACTTTGAAAACCAAAAATAAGCCTGTTCAAGTCTGGAATCGTCATCTATTCAAATTCAAATTCGAATAATATCGCCGCGATTCTTTCGCTCGTGGAGGTAAATAATAAGTAACTCTACGTAAATAATATTGCAGAAACGACTTTTTTTTGGGTGTAAAATCATGTTCTATGGTAACGCTCAATGTTACATAGTCAAAACATAGTACTTATGGATTCATTGATTAGCACAAGGCTCATAGAGGCATTTACAGTAAATTTATCTACACTATAATATAACAATAATATTATAAAGAGGAAAGATTAGTATTTTTGTGTGTGTGTGTGTGTGTGTATGTTTGTAATGAATAAACTCCAAAACTACTGCGCCGATTTAAAAAATTCTTTCACCATTAAAAAGGTACATTCACCTTGAGTAACATAGGCTATATGTTATCCCCGTAATCCCACGGGTACTGGAACTACGTGGGTGGAACCACGTGACGTCCGCTAGTAACAAATAAAACGTACAAAAACAGAGATGGAACTTTCACCTTCAATATCTCCGTAACCTTCTAGATGGTTCCCAGATTTGGTCCAGTATAAAAATATCACAATGAAGAGAAGAACACGTGCCTTTCAACTTCGTTAAAGGTGTTATTACAACCTTTATACGGAAAAAATACTTTACTCCATATTATAACCTCAATACACTCCAACAAATTCTAATTAAAATTAACATGAATGAGTTCCAATTGGACGACGCCTAAACTTTCCTTTAAACACCTTGCATAACAAAATGTAATCTATTACAGAATATCATAGTCATTGTCTTTTGTATTACAAAAGTAATAGTTTGAAGTCACAATAGATATTACAACCTATACAATTTGCAATTACATTAGAATCGTATTATTATGATTGTGAAAACACATGGTTTTGTCTGGAAACAAAGAAAAAACCGGCCAAGTGCGAGTCAGACTCGCGCACGAAGGGTTCCGTACCATTATCTATACATTAGACAAAACGGCAAAAAAATCACGTTTGTTGTATGGGAGCCCCCCTTTTTTTTTTTTTCGGATGGGAAATCATCAAGTAACCCCTCCTGCTCTGGGCGGAGCAGGAGGGAGTGTCAGACTTTTACTGACTAAAACCCATCCATGTTCCTTCATCGCCCTTTGTGTTCCTGGGCCGCGGTATCTCTTTCGAACTGTCCCGCAACCCCGGCAGGCATCGGTCCCTACGGACCCCTTCCCTTTTGCTGACTCTCTTTGAGGCGCGCGTGGAACACGAACGCGCCGTCGACACGGCCTGTCGTCATGAGACGGACGGACGGCGAGCTAGCCCATAGCCCATCGTCCACAGGCCCACGCCTACGGTGGCCGGGGGCCACGTGGTGGTGGTCCCCGCAGAAAAACCGCCTTGACCTTCTATTCACGGAGATATTGGTGTTAATTCTGTTGTGCACAAACTAATTTAATTTAGGCTATTGCTATCTTTTCCACTCTAATAAAACGAGAAAGAGACGGACGTAATTTAGAGCTGTCAAATTTAATTGGAACTAATAATTCCGTACAAATGAAGTGTGCACATAAAAACATGTCGACTAAAAACACGGTGAAGTGCAAGGTGCAAGGCATAAACTAGTTTGACATATCTCTAACTTCGTTCATAGCTCTAGCCGTCCTTTTCTCGCATTGCCTTTTAGTAAAAGATAGATTGCTATCTTTTCACAAACAAACTTAACTTAATTTAGGTTATTGAGCCTAAATTAAGTTTAGTTTGTGCACAACAGAATCGACACCATTGGGGGTTAAAGTTCCAATTTTCGACAGTTTTTTTTAGACAAGCTTTAATCTTTTATCTTTTACTTTAAATACTTACATGACCCCCGTACCATTCAATGCACCCATTAGCACAATGCTTTGGGTGCGTTACATTGAGTCTTATCCGTAAAACAAAACCTTTCACACAAAAAGAGTCGTTTCTCAGCAAGAGTAGAGTTACTTATGATATTTATATGTACTATATCTGATACCAGGGTATCATACCAGGGTATCAGATAGGGCAGTAGTTTCCGAACTCAAGGTGACAAATTTTCACTCTGGAAATGCGTTATTATTTATTCGACTGAAGTGGTTTTCAACCTTTCCTGGACCAGGGACCACTTTGGTGTCTTTATTGTTAGCAGGGGCCATAAGGTCCTAGATAAACATGGACACCGACAGGATTATATATTAGTTATATTTATAATATATAAAATGAAAACCAGCCAAGTACGAGTCGGACTCGCGCACGAAGGGTTCCGTACCATTATCTATACATTAGACAAAACGGCAACAAAATCACGTTTGTTGTATGGGAGCCCCCCTTAAATATTAATTTTATTCTGTTTTTAGTATTTGTTATTATAGCGGCAACAGAAATACATCATCTGTGAAAATTTCAACTGTCTAGCTGTCACGGTTCATGAGATACAGCCTGGTGACAGACAGACGGACAGACAGCGAAGTCTTAGTAATAGGGTTCCGTTTTTACCCTTTGGGTACGGAACCCTAAAAAGCTTTAATGCTTTAGCATTAAAGCTTTTTAGGGTTCCGAACTATTCGGGAACTATTCGGGCGATTACAGACGTCATATATAGTTTACTATATATGACGTCTGTAATCGCCCGAATAGTTAGGCAGAGGTGTATCTAAATAGATGTGCGTTACCCCAGTAATGAGCAATGCAATTTAACTTCAAAACGGTACATTATAGTGAATTCGTTTATTGCGTAAAAAATTATAACTAATTAGCCAGATGTCATGTACAAATATTACAATCATCCGTATAGTCAATTCCGAGATACAGCAATCTTGCAAACGTTACCCCAGCAGGATTTTAAATATCTTTGCAACCATAGAAAATACAAATACAAATTAAGTTGTACCATTTATTTCAAATTGATTTCTAATTATTTCATCATCATCATCATTTTAGCCGAAAGACGTCCACTGCTGGACATAGGCCTCCCCCAAGTGTCGCAATATTGACCGATCCCGTGCGACTCGCATCCTGCGGATTCCCGCAACCTTCACCAGGTCATCGGTCCACCTAGTGGGAGGCCTTCCAACGCAACGTCTTCCGGTTCGCGGTCGCCACTCCAGAACGTTTTCGCCTCATCGGCCATCCGTTCTGTGAGCAATGTACCCTGCCCACTGCCACTTAAGTTTGGCAATTCTTCGGGCTACGTCGGTAACCTTGGTTCTCTTGCGGATGTCTTCATCTAATTATTAAGATAGGATTTATTTCAAAATATCCATTATAAAACAAAAGATCTGGCTGGGGTAACGTCACTCCAGCCGGAAGTGTTTTTATCAAATAATTAGAAAACTATTAGCTTACAAAATTTAAAAATGTGCTTACCAATTACAGAAGCTGTATTTCTAATTATTTAGTGCACTTAGATGACGATTTTCGACAATATCTGGCTGGGGTAACGCACACTCTAAAAGTACACCCACATTTTGTTTTTTTTCTTTTAGTCCTATATAAAAGGGGGCAAGCCTATTTATTGCCATGAACCGAGCACGAAGCCAGACTCCGTAGCTGCGATATTCTTGATAAAAAAAAAAAACCAATAACACCTAGATGTTTTTGTTGTGCATGCAAGAGTTAACACTCTTGAAGAATGTTGTGGGCAGGTCAGATGGGCAGTCGCTCAATGAAAAATAAATAAAACTGGTGTGCTTATTTACTTCTGCCCTAGCCCTTCGTGAAAGTATAGGCGCGATGTTCACATTTTGTTTTGCATTTTTCAATGAACTTCTATTACTTATGAATCTAATACATGGTAGGATATATAGATAATAAATGTTAAACTAAACGTGTGTTACAGTACTAGTTTTCTCAGAATAAACCACATACATACGCTTTAAAAACAGTCGTCTTCCATATATCCTGCAGCATATTATTATCGATTTAACCTGGGGTCGTGCCTACCTTCCCAACATACCCGACTTTAGTATGCAATGCTCTCATAGTGGAGTAACATTTTATGATATAATCCGAGCTTCGCCGATTGAATTTAATTCAGCCCCTAAAAGCTCGCTTCAAAGCTTAACAGGGCTGCTACGTGAGAAAATAAATTAACATGTAATTTTTGGTATTTTTTATTATGTAGAGCAAACTAACTATATTCAAATTATTAATTAAAAAATAATAAACATTTTTTTCTTTTTTTCAATTATAATTATGTTTTTTTTAAAGAAATATTTAAAAATGTAAAGAATAAGATGTTAAAATGAATAAAGAATATAATAATATTAAAATTATTAAACAATAAATAATAATATAATAATACATTAAATTCGAAGACACATAAGTAGAAATATATGAGACGGAATGGGCTATAATCCACCACACGGGCCCAGTGCGGGTTGGTAGATGTCACATGTCTTCGAATTTTTGGTTCTGCCGGACATGCCGGTTTCCTCACGATGTTTTCCTTCACCGTTTTGAGAGCATTAGTGATGAAATAAATAACACACAATAATGCACCTGACTGGGTTCGAACCCACGACTTACTGCTTGTAAGTCGGGACTGTCACCACTGCTATTAACTATCAAATAAACTAATATAAATAAACTAACAACAAACTATAAAGGTGCATCAAAAAACTCCTCCTCAACGCTGTCAGCTAGTACTCGTAATGTGCCCAAGAGACCGGCGGCATTGCCACGTTATATGGCAACATAGCCGCCGTGTGGTATCCGGCAGAGTAGAATAGAACCAACCCATTACACTCACGGGTGTCGTATAAGGCGACTAATGTCTGAGGCAGAACACCTTGCGCCTCCGTAGACCTGAGAATGGGCAGCAGCGTTTTCTGTTAGTCTTTCATCACTGCAATCTCCAATCCGCCTGCCAAGCGTGGAGATTACGGCAAATTCCTCCCATCATGGGAGAGGCTTATGTCCAGCAGTGGACGTTATGGGCTGATGTAGTATGGCAACACTTAGCCTCAGGCCAAGGTAAAAGCCAGCCCTCGGGTCACGGGAAGCATCAACAAGTCGTTTTAAAATTTCCTTCAATAGGAACATAACAACATAACACATGCCTGTAAGCTTCAGTTGGGAAGAGGTGTACTTAATAGTACCACCACATTTTGTTATTTATGTTTAAGTCCCTTGTAATAGGGGGGCAAGCCTATTGCCATCAACTGGGCACAAGTCTAAGCCCCAATTATTTATTTATTTAGTACAATAAAAAAATAAAATAAAAAATTGTCAGGCATCGTAGCCCATAGGGTGTTAGTATTACATCATTTATGAAATGAAAATGTAAAGGGGTTCCCATCCTGGTGTCCTGAAACACAGGCCATGAGCCTAGCTTAGACTCCTCCTCAGTCTCCCACAGTATATACTTACCTGAATTGTGTATCATTGTCGAATCTGACAAAGTCAAAGTCAAAGTCTAAGTCATTTATTTCAAAACAATATGCATTGTGTAGAAATTTTGTAAAATAAAACTACGAACTAAGACAACAATTGCAGCCAAAAAAAAAAAAAAAAAAAAAAATAACAAATTCAAAACGATAAATAATCTATGTTCAATTTAAAATAATTAATAATACAATAAAACAAAATAATATTGGAAAAATGGAAATCAAATAAAATTAGTATTAAAAAAGAAAAGCAAAAAATAATGGCCAATGTAAAATAATTTATGTATATTGTGGTGAGAAATAAACTTGATTGATTGATTACCTTCCTTAAAGACTACATTAGTAACATCATAGACTTATATCACACATCAAAAGTATCTAGGGATCAACATATATTTTTGCAATAACTTTTCTCCTGATTGATGTTAATTAAAATTTTCTTTAAGGATTCATCAAATAAAGTGTTTTCGTTTGTCACAGTAACGATAAACCAAGTCACCTTTGCATTAATAAAGAAATTTGCCATTTTCCTAATAAAGGGATTTTTGACATTTGAACCACTAACATTAAAGTTCGAAAAAATGACTGAAAACACAGTTTTCTTTAAAATTTTATTGGGTAACTTAAACAATTAATAATCCGTGTTTCTACCGCGAACACTAACAACACAAGAACATCGGTTTGGCATACTCAAAATGAGTTCATCCAAATCACGCTGTGGAATGGCCGCCCATGTTCGTTGCAACAACAAAAAAAGGTCTTCTTGCGACTGGATACCCTCCATATTCGGCAGAGCTCTTCTCTGTAGCATATCCCATGCATGCTCAATCGGGTTCAAGTCTGGCGACTGAGCAGGCCAGGGCAGGACATTGATGTTAGCTGCGGCGAGAGTCTGTCTTACAACTCTTGCGGTGTGCGGTCGTGCATTATCATGCATTAACTGAAATAAGGGACCGATTTGCACTTGTAGAGGAACGATGACGTCTGATACAATCGTCTCAGCATAAATTTGAGCGTTGAGGTTGCCTCTGATCCAAATCAACTCAGTTCTTCCGCCGATCCAAATACCCGCCCATACCATGATGGTTCCACCACTATAAGGATGGACTTCCTGGCAGGATTTTAATCGCTGTTGGCGTCCAGGGGTTCTCCAGTGTCGTATACGTCTTGTATCCGGTCTCATACCAAAACGAGACTCATCAGAAAAGCACACGAAACGCCATTGTTCTTCTGCCCAATTTCTGTGTTCAAGAGCCCATTGATATCGAATCCTACGATTGTGCATTGCTATAGGTGGTACCCGTAGCGGTCTTCGGGAATGAAGGTTCACTTCATGCAAGCGGTTTCTGACTGTTTGGTCGCTAATTAAGTTCCCTGAAGAGTGATGAAGCCTCACGGCTAACATCATGGTGGTTATTGTTGGAGCTCTTCGAGTTAAGATTTGAATGTATCGGTCTTGTCTCCGTGTGGTGCAGCGATACCGTCCTCCATGGCGCTCAGCCACGGTACCAGTGCTTCGGTAACGTGTCCAAAGTCGACTGATAACACTCTGACTTGTATTCAGAGCTAAAGCTACAGTACGTTGCCGGGAACCAGCTTCTATCATTCCCACGACTCTGAGCATTTCTTCCCTGCTTAAATGACGTCGCCGCTCCATAATAACGTTGGTTTTAATCAGTAGTAGGGAAACAGTAGCACTAATAATGTCTTCAATGCGTTGTATGTTTTTATAGGGAAAATATTGACAGCTTATTTTCATCTTTTACTCGAATTTGATTGAGAGTTCCTGATTCAAATTATGAAATGCACCAAAAAGGATCCATATAAATTTATAAAATCATAAATTTATTACAAAGCCACATCTCAATCTCAAGAAATCCGCATAAAAATGCTTGATCCCTAGACACTTTTGATGTGTGTATATACTAAGTCTATGAGTAACATAGAGGAAAAATAAAAGAAGAGTCAAAACCATCATCATCTGCCTAGCCTTTTCCCGACTGTGTTGGGGTCGGCTTCCGGGTAATACGATACCCCTTGGTAAGACTGGTTGTCAGACTTTTGGGCCTCTGACTACCTAACGATTGTCAAAGATCTACATATGACAGCCGGGACCAACGGCTTAACGTGCTTTCCGAGGCACGGAGGAAACTCGGTAAGTAATGGGTGGTCACCCATCCACAGACCAACCTAGGCAAGCACGGCTTAACCTAACGATCGGCCTGACCGGCTGTTGTTATTTAGCCACGAGCTCCTCCTTAGAAGAGTCACAACCACAGGAAGGTTTAACAAGCTTTATTGCCAAGTGTAGGTTGGTAAACCTTTCCATTGTACAGCATAAACCATTAACACTAAATTAAATAATACTTTCACTCGGTCTTCTCACAGAACCACAAACATTCTAATATTATCGTCTTCCAGACCATTCTTTTATTCCATGGATATTAGTGAGAAATTGGTAATGGAAAAAAAAAAACCAATAACACTTTGCCTGACCCGGGAATCGAAGCCGGGACCTCACGCTCAGCAGTAGCATGGATTTATGATTACATGGGACTTTTAAAAATAACTGCAGAGATATAGGTGTACTTTTTTGGTTAAACTCTTTTTTTTTCGGATGGGAAATCATCAAATGACTCCTCCCGCTCTGGGTGGAGCAGGAGGGAGTGTCAGACTTTTACTGACTAAAACCCATCCATGTTCCTTCATCGCCCTTTGTGTTCCGGGGCCACGGTATCTCTTTCGAACAGTCAGTTTGTACACCTCTATCTATCTATCTATCATGGGGTTTTGGTTTCCGCACTTAGTCCTTAAAGTGGACCATTGTGCGTGAGCCGTGGTGGCCGTTTACTCCAACCAGCCCACCTCCCTCCAGAAGCAGATCAAACTTCCCGGTCTTCTCAGGGCGTCCGCAAGGGATCTTGGTGTTCCCAGGGTCTCCTCACGAATCTTGGTAACGCCAGTGCACTCGAGGAGCACATGCGCCACCGTTTCCTCCGCCTCCATGCATGCTCTGCACCCCTGTGCAGAGCATGCATGGAGGCACACCCTAGGAATCACTGATACTCCCCTGACTATCAGTGATTCCTAGGGTGTGGAAGTGTTTATTCAGTGAACAGTGTCCAGTGATGGTCCCCGCCACCAGTCGTAGGCTATCTCTGTCCAGGCGCAGAAGGCGCCTGGTCAGCTTTGTGTCCAGGGATGGCATAGCTTCCTTGGATTGCCTACACCCTGGTGCCGAGGTCCACCATTTCTCCGCTTGTATTCGAGTGTGTTCCTTTAACCAGCTACTTAGTTGCTTGAAAGGAATAGGCACAATGGGCTCTCTTGTACACCTCTGCCCAACCATTCGAGATTTACAGGCGTGATATTATGTCATGAGAATAGTACATTCTCTTGATCGCTATATGCAAAAAAATTCAAATCTAAATGTACGATAAATCACTGAAAATCCAAGAAAAATATCTGCCAACCCTACATCGAGAAAGGTATTCATAATACAAGCATTGCTTGATCAGACCGGAGCGTAGATTGAAACCGGGACATACATACATACATATATGAGAATACTGCTTTCAGACAGTTTCCTTTGCTGAAATGCGAGTAGATAGATATCTCTAATATTACTAGGGTTATTCATTATTTGATGTCTAAATAAAATAGATAAATAGGGTTCATTATTTAATAGCCTCCGAGAATTCTCTAACTTAATATTATAGCATAATCAGCCTATTATGTTCCCACTGCTGGGACACAGACCTCCTCTTCGTAAAAGGGAAATGGGCTATAATTAATCCACCACGCGGGCCCAGTGCGGGTTGGTAGATGTCACATGTCTTCGAATTTTTGATTCTAGGACATGCCGGTTTCCTCGCGATGTTTTCCTTCACCGTTTTGTAAGCATCAGTGATGAAAATAATTACACAAAGTAATGCGCCTGCCTGGGTTCGAACCCACGACTCACTGTTCGTAAGTCGGGGCTGCCACAACTGGGCCACCGCTGCGCTGCTCTCAATTAATATTATTAAGCCCTAAAATTATGTGTGTAAGAAATTATTATAAAGTTTTTAATAAAATTACGATATCTGTAGCATGGTTAGCTACGCCGTAGCACTTCATGATCTACGCCGTAGCAATTTGCGAAATACGCCGTAGCACACCTCAGCTCGATCTACGCCGTAGCACTTCATGAGCTACGCCGTAGCAATTCGCGAACTACGCCGTAGCACACATCAGCTCGATCTACACCGTAGCAATTCGCGAACAACTCGAACTACTCCGTAGCATAATTATAATGAACTACACCTTAGCACTTCGTAAGTAAGTAAAAGAGGAATAACAACATTGATTGGTTTTTTACTACTTTCCATTATTAGCTACCGTATTTCGAACGGTAGTCTAGTCGAAAGTTCTTAAATTATTTAATTTTTATAACCACACTGTGTTAGATTGTAGACTCCATTTGAAATAGACGGGACTTGTGTCCCAGCAATGGCAACAAACAGTATACAGGATGAATTTTTCAAATGGACGTGGATGGCCAATTCCAAAACAATGAAGAATAGCGAAAACTGAATGCGATTTTGATAAAAACTAAAACTGCATCATCGTATTAAAAACAATCAATATTCCTAGTCAGCAATCGAACCAGTTGATTTTGGATATAATAATAAAATATCGCTGGACATTACACACAGCGCCATCTAGTGCCACACTAAGCAACGAGGCTAGTGTCGTGGACACCAGATAGTTGATATACTACATAGATAGTTTTTGTTTGTAAATACATACTTATCTATACCAATATTATAAAGCGGTAACATTTGTTTGTAAGTTTGTATGTTTGTAAGTTTGTATGTTTGTAAGTTTGTATGTAGGGGGTAATCTCCGGAAGTAATGAACGGATTTCAAAAATTCTTTCACCATTAGAAAGCTACATTCACCTTGAGTGACATAGGCTATATTATCCCCGTACTCCCACGGGAACGGGAACTACGCGGGTGAAACCGCGGGACGTCCGCTAGTTATACATATAAACATCCATGACTCAGAAACAAATTTCCATGCTCATCACACAAATATCTGCTCCTACCGACATTTGAGCTCAACCCTAAGAACGTAAGGCAGCCTGCGTCATCAAAAAACCACATAGTGTTTTATTACACCGTTAACTAAAGGAAGATGTATGTTGTTGTTTCAGAGCATTACCACATCTTCGTCGGGGACCTGAGTCCTGAGATCGAGACCCAGAGTTTGAGAGATGCTTTTGCGCCTTTTGGAGAGATTTCGTAAGTACTCCTCTTTTTCTCTTACATTTCTATACACACCATTTTGTGCCTAGCCTTTTCCCAACTATCTTGGGGTTCCAGTCTAACCGGATGCAGCTGAACACCAGGATTTTACATGGAGCAACTGCCTATCTGACCTCAACAACCCAGTTAGTACTGGGTAATACGATTCCCCTTGGTAAAACTGGATGTCAAAATTTTTGGGCCTCTGACTACCTGTAACGACTGTCAAAGATCTTCAAACGACATCCGGGGCCAACAGCTTAACGTGCTTTCCGAGGCACGGAGGAAACTCAGTATGTAAGGGTGATCATATGATCGGGTTCCAAGTTTCCTTTCATATGTTAAACTACTAAAGTAATTTTCTACAAAAGTAAGTTTTACTACAACAAAAGTAAGTTTTACTACAACAAAAGTAAGTTTTACTACAACAAAAGTAAGTTTTACTACAAAAGTAATTTCCTTTCATATGTTAAACTTTGAAATTAATGCCGATGAAGACTGGTCCCTGAAAGTTATTTATTATATGATCCCATCCACAGACCAACCTAGGCAAGCACGGCTTAACCCAAAGATCGACCCAAGCCGCTGTTAATATTTAGCTACAAGCCTCATACATTACATTTCTATACACACATACGAGTATTATAAAATCGTAAAAATCCAAATCGATGTTCCGGAATGGCGCAAAAACTACTGCATAGAATATGTAAATTCAAAAAAATTGCACAAACGTTTCCTTTCATAACGAAGGTGATTAAGTAATAATTATTCTTGTCACAATTCCTGAAAGGGGTTTAATATGGCGCAAATGAAAATGATTTTAGTTTGTCTTTTTTCCTGATGATAAATCCCATTTGGCGTAAAATAACAGCTAACATACTTGCTGATGAAAAGCCTCAATAACTAACCAATTAACTCAGATTACACCACAAAGTTTTTTTTTAATTCACTCTTTCATAAAACATTTCTCACGGCACTTGCATCGTATTATTAAATATTAGCGGACGTCACGCGGTTTCAACCGCGTAGTTTCCGTTTCCGTGGGAGTACGGAGATAAAATAGCCTATGTTATTCAAGGTGAACGTAGCTTTCTAATGGTGAAAGAATTTTTGAAATCGGCGCAGTGGTTTTTGAGTTTATTCATTACAAACATATACACACAAAAATACAAATCTTTTCTCTTTATAATATTAGTGTAGAGTAGTGTAGACTATCGGCCGAATACTGAAACGCCAGTCAACATTAAAGAAGCACTTATATTAATTAACAGATATTCAAAAGTGACGTTTGGACATATGAAATTAAAGTTTAAGAGCTGCTCAAACGTTTAAGCAGCCCTTAAATATTTGAGTGACGTTTCAGCATTCGGCCGTAATTTATTCTAATTCTTTTTTTATTTTTGAACTAGCTGATGCCTGCGGCTTCGCCCGCCCGCAAATTATATACTAAAAGCTTCCTCTTGAATCACTCTTTCTATTAAAAAAAACCCGCATCAAAATCCGTTGCGTAGTTTTAAAGATCTAAGCATACATAGGGACAGACAGATGAGGCGGGGGACTTTGTTTTATAATATGTAGTGATAGTGATGTTTTTATGCGTAGGTGTCCCTTCTACCCTAAATAGTGTGTGTAGAAGAATATTTGAGATCTGGAGTATAGACATTAATATCATCATCCTCTGCCTAGCCTCTTCCCAACTAAAGGGTGTAACGAAGCCGAAAGGCACTTGTTCTCCTCGTCATTGCGATCATTTTTTTGTTCTACACCATACCTGGGAACCTTCTAGTTACGGAGATATTGGGGTCAAAGTTTTAACTTTTTCACAAGTTTGTTATGTTCTTATTGTGAGATTTTTTTATTTCTTTAAACACCTTTATGACCCCCGTACTGTCCGATCCATCCATTAGCACAATGTTTTGAGTGTTACATTGAGTTTTATCATAAATCATGATTTTTAGTCTGAAAATAAAAAGTCGTTTTCCAGCAATAATTTTTGCTTAAGGTTGTTTAGTTTGATGTACAGATAATTTGGTTGACTTCTTCCGACGTCTGCTTACACCCTGTATAATTATGGTTATCGGCTTCCAGTCTAACCAGAGGGAGTCGAACATGGAGCAACTGCCTATCTGACCTCCATAACGCACGCTCCTTGGTTAGACTGGTTTTCAAACCTCAATGTTCAGATACGTTCAGAAGAATATTTGAGAGCTAATATTCTACATTAGTAAATCAGCAATAAGTCGGCTCTCATCTCTTGTGGAGTGCTCGGAGTACGGCAAGACATCGTCGCGGACAGGGCGTTGGATTACCGCCAAGAAGGTCAGGGCACAGTGTTAGCGGGAACGTGTCTCGCTTGTGTGTGACTAGACAGCGTTTTGTTTTCTCAGCTTTTTAGTTAAGGAGAGCAAAACGCTTCCTAACTTGCGGCAAGAAGTTTTTTTCTTGGTGTTTTTTATTTGGGGGAAAATATACATCATCATTATCATCTGCTTAGCCTTTTCCCAACTATGTTGGGGTCGGCTTCCAGTCTAACCGGATGCAGCTGAATACCTGTATTTTACATGGAGCGACTGCCTATCTGACCTCTACAACCCAGTTAGTACTTGGTAATACGATATCCCTTGGTAAGACTGGTTGTCAGACTTTTTGGGTCACTGACTACCTGTAACGACTGTCAAAGATCTACAAATGACAGCCGGGACCAACGGCTTAACGTGCTTTCCGAGGCACGGAGGAAACCCGGTATGTAATGGGTGGTCACCCATCCACAGACCAACCTAGGCAAGCACGGCTTAACGTAAAGATCGACCCGAGCGGCTGTTATTATTTAGCCACGGCCTCCTACTGGGGGAAAATATAATGACCACCAAAAATAACTTTGTGACCACTAACATATAACACCTAAAATATCAATTGATCACCAAATTTAGTAATGAGGTGGTTGATGACAAACTAGTTTTGCCTAGGCCGACTTGGGGCACCCACCCCATGGTTATTTTTTTATAAACCATTCAGAAGTAGGAGCCGCTCAGTCGACCGGGTCTCCCTTGACTCTGATGCAAGAGCATAACAGTTCAATTTCTGGTGGTCATTAGGTAACTAAAAAATAAATTTTTGGTTCTAATTTCACGATAAAATGGGAATTAATTTTGGTGGTCATTTACTAATTTTGGCAATCAAAAGTGATTTTTTGCCATTACATTTTGCTAAATCTGGTGGTTCGTTAATTGTATGCCTTTTTATTTTAACGTTAACGTGCTAATAGAAGAGTTACTTATGCAAATTAGAATCAATCCTTATGTGCCTAAAATACTATTGATTTTGAAAAAGTGCTATTGGGACTACCATTACAAATTTCTCAGTAATAAATAAAATAATAAAAATAAATATTGCTGGACATTTCACACATCACCATCTAATGCCACACTAAGCAACGAGGCTTGTATCGTGGACACCAGATAGTTGATATACTACATAAATACATACTTATTATACATATAAACACCCAAGACTCGGAAAGAAATGTCCATGCTCATCACACAAACATTTGCTCCGACCGGGATTCGAACCCGAGACCCTAAGAACGTAAAGCAGCCTCACTACCGCTGCGCCATTCGGGTCGTCAGTAAATAAATAAATAAATAATAAATATTGCTGGACATTACACACAGCACCATCTAGTGCCACACTAAGCAACGAGGCTTGTATCGTGGACACCAGATAGTTGATATACTACTAAGATACTTTTTTTATTTGTAAATACATACTTATTATACATATAAACACCCATGACTCGGAAAGAAATGTCCATGCTCATCACACAAACATTTGCTCCGACCGGGATTCGAACCCGGGACCCTAAGAACGTAAAGCAGCCTCACTACCGCTGCGCCATTCGGGTCGTCAGTAGTAGCTCGGAGTTCGGAAGTTGGCGGTATGATACCCCCGTGCGTCGGTGCGCACGTTAAGCCGTTGGTCCTGCACCTGATCTCTCTCCGATCGTGTCGGATTGCCGTCCCATTGGACTATGAGAGAAAAAGAAACAGAGAGTGCACCTGTTCATACGCACACACTTATGCACTATAATATCTCCCGCGCCGATGGCTAATCTTCGCCTAAAATTGGTCGCCATAATCGAAAACGGTCAGGAGGACTATTGTTGATTTTGAATTTGCTCTATTTAGTAATTTGCTCTTTATTCGCTCTGATACCATCGGTCTCTACTCCAGGGTCCTCCGACAGAGTCCGCAAGGACCGATGCCTGCCGGGGTTGCGGGAGAGTTCGAAAGAGATACCGTGGCCCCGGAACACAAAGGGCGATGAAGGAACATGGATGGATTTTAGTCAGTAAAAGTCTGACACTCCCTCCTTCTCCGCCCAGAGCGGGAGGAGTCATTTGATGATTTACCATCTTTAAATTCAAAAAACAAGTTCTTCAGAATGTTACTGCTATTTTCACGCTCATTTCCCTACAGAAAACTTGCCTCTTCAATCACCCGCTCCGGTTATAAAACCGCTGTCAGTGGCACCACACTCATACCCCAGTGACATAGTTCATATTTGTCAATAAGCCAAAAATGCTGGTTTATGCCCATCTTGAGACTCCGGCAAATATTTTATCTTTTATCTTTTTTGTTAGTAGGTATCTTTCGATCTTGGTGGTTTGATATCAATGTTTTACACATACGGGTGAAAACTATACAAATAAATAAATAACATTGGAGTGACACTCCAATGTTTAGAGTGTCTGTTTGTAATTTCAAAATAACAACAACTTTTCTGAATAGATATGAAAGTATAACAGCCACTCGGATCGATCGTAAGGTTAAGCCGTGCTTGCCTAGGTTGGTCTGTGGATGGGTGACCGCCCATTGCATACCGAGTTTTCTCCGTGCCTCGGAAAGCACGTTAGGCCGTTGGTCCCGGCTGTCATTTGGAGATCTTTGACAGTCGTTAGGTAGTCAGAGGCCCAAAAAGTCTGACAACCAGTCTTATCAAGGGGTATCGTATTACCCGGTACTAACTGGGTTGTGGAGGTCAGATAAGCAGTCGCTCCATGTAAAATACTGGTATTCAGCTGCGTCCGATAAAACTGGAAGCCGACCCCAACATAGTTGGAAAAGGCTAGGCAGATGATGAGATATGAAAGTATAAGGACTTCCAATTTCGTATTTGTTATAATTATTACTTACACTTCACATAAATGTATTGTTTATTCGCCTACACTTTTTTTTTTTTTTTAATGTTATCCGTATCTGATCGTGGCATCACTCATAGAGTATAGCACAGATAACTATATACTAGTCAGGAGTATAGTAAATCACTCTGGGCCCTATCAGAATACCAGAGCGCTGTGACGTTTTTTTAAAGTTACAACACCATGCTGAGATAGGGGCCTTTTGGCCTCGTACAGGACAAATTTCGTTTATTTTTTTAGTTTTATGATGTTTTTTTTTCTGTTTTATTGTTATTATTGTACTGATAATTTCACCATTTTTTATTTTATGCGTATTGTCCTGTGCGGGCTAATAAATGCTTTTTCTTTTCTTCTTTCTTTCAATTTATGAAATTTGCTTTTCCCCAACTATTTTGCAGTCGGCTTCCAGTATGTCTGAGGCAGAACACCTAGCGCCACCGTAGACCAGAGAATGGGCAGCAGCGTTTTCTGTTAGTCTTTCATCACTGCGATCTCCAATCCGCCTGCCAAGCGTGGAGATTACGGCTAATTCCTCCCATCATGGGAGAGGCTTATGTCCAGCAGTGGACGTTATGGGCTTTTGTTGTTGTTGTTCCAGTTTAACTGGAAGCAGCTGAATACCAGTATGTTACATGGAGCAATTGACTGTTCATTTATTACGTTTTTAAATGTAATTGTTTCTCTTTGTTCACAGTGACTGCCGGGTGGTACGTGATCCTCAAACACTGAAGTCGAAAGGATACGGATTCGTATCGTTTTTGAAAAAATCGGTAAGTTTAGACATTACATAAAACACCTTCAAGTAAAAAATATGCTTTACAATAAAAATAGGCCTTACAGTAGGTAATTACATAATAATAATAAAATACGTACATTGTAATAAAAGGGGCTAAAATGACCCATTATACGAGGTAGTTTTACTACTAAGCGATAGCGAGGTAGTAAATAGGAACCGAGTTATAATGGGATCTTAGCGCTGTGTGTTACACTGTACTTTTCACTTTGAGTGCGAGAAATATAGTCAATTTAGTTAGACAGACAGACGGACAGACAGACAGATGGATAGACAGACAGACAGACGGACAGACAGACGAACAGACAGACGGACAGACAGATGGGCAGACAGACGGACACACAGACAGAGTTGTATGTTACAGTTATAGCCAATACCTGAGCTAACATAAATTAATACCTTGTAATTATACGTATAATGGATGTTTAAATACTCATAACGTATTCGCACCAAATCTGGGAACTTTCTACAAGTTCTTTTTATAACACAAGATTTTAATTTCATGGCTGTACTTACAAGATAACAGTATTATTTACATGATTTACACACTATAATTCTATAATAGTAATAAAAATATGTAAAAGTATCAAATAGGGCGTCAAAAAATTCGTCCATATCGCTGTCAACAGGAAAAGTGCCCAGAAGGCTGGCAGCATTGCCATGTTGGAAGGCACAACATGGCAATGCTGTCAGCATGCAAGCATTTGACTTTACTTAAAATAACTCTATGACATCACTATTCAATGCATTCATCAGCACAATGTTTTGAGTCCGTTACATTGAGTCCTGCTGTAAAACGTGATTTTTTACCACAAAAAAATAAAAGTCGTTTTATTGTAACATTATATGTCGAAATTGTTAAAGAAAAAACAAGATGGCGGCGCTAATTCCGAATAAGAATACGCGGCAAATTCAAAAACATCCAATGGGGAGACACAGGCAAAGATAATCTAAGATATCGCCACCATAGCTGGTCTCAATTTTGACCAATGAGGTTAAGCTATTTTGAAATATAAAATGACATTACCATATTTTCAACGAATGACGATGTTGGGAACCAGCTATGCTAGCGCCATTAGTTCCAGAGTGTGTCTCCCCATTCAAACAGACCATTTACGCACTTTTGAATAGTCTAACAGCCATATAGATAGATAGATCGATAAACTATTTATTTGGTGCACACAAAAGACATAGCACAACACACAGAAGTACAATTTACATGATTATAAAAACAAGGTGCCAATTATACAAAAAGAAAAACATCGAAATAAGTATGGTAACACCATGATATACTTTAAAAAAATGACAAGTATACAAGGTGCGATGTGCGTCTCAAGGATTCATACATACATACATATCATATTCTTTAACTTACTTACGTATAACTGTTGGTTAATATGCATACTTCCGTAGCTATCACTGTTTCTATAACTAAAGATATCCTATCCGCGTCACCTACCTGTCACTTGATTCACAGAAAAATCAAAGAAAGTTTCTCACCGTCCGTAAGCTAAATGTCAAACAAACTGAGATAGCAACCTACCGAAACCGGCTAGTAAGTTATTGAAAATGGCCGTAAAACAGTGTTTTTCAACCTGTGGGTTGCGAGCCCCTGGGGTGTCGCGAAGCCTCTACAAGGGGGTCGCAAAAGGTCGCAAAAACTACTGAAATAAACAAAACAATAAAGCCTAGAAACATAGACT
Organism: Xestia xanthographa; assembly: GCA_905147715.2. Taxonomy (NCBI): domain Eukaryota; kingdom Metazoa; phylum Arthropoda; class Insecta; order Lepidoptera; family Noctuidae; genus Xestia; species Xestia xanthographa. The sequence goes on along the minus strand of LR990654.1, from coordinate 4,424,762 downwards.
TAAGAGTCCTATTACATTTTTTTCGCAATTTTTCGATTTATACTCCTTGGATCAAATTTTTTCGATCGTCGTAGACGAGTCGATAATAATAGCGATCTCCGGATGATTGTCGATTGTTATTGACGAAAATTAGAGGCGAGACTGACATGAGACTGAGGAGCGACTTGAATTGACGCAGAATTATAGTACTTCAGTTTTATTTATTGTAATTTTGTCTTAATATATTGACAAACGAAAACTAATGAAACTATTTCATTGTAGATTGAAGTTTTATATCATATTAATTTATTTGATAAAATTTAGTTTATTTGGAATATAATGGACGCTGAATCAAGACATTTATGGCTTAAATTACGCTTTCTTTACAATTTTTTCCGTGAAAATTCAAGGAATTTAAAAAAAAATCTAAAACTCCAATAAACAAGTAAAATATTCAGCTTATTTTTCAGTAATTTTAGCTTTTATAAGAATTGCATGTAACAATGTGAATTTGAGCGTCAAAGTTCCATCGCCGACGGTTTTTCTTGCAAACTGAGTTCGTAAAATATTTATAGTAAATTACACGAAAAGAAAAATGAAAATGTGTAACTCCAACTTACAAGAAAGAGAATGACACTATTGTTATTCATAAGCAAATAATTAAAATATCTAACTGATGCTGAAAATTACTGCGTCAAAAATCACGAATTTGGTTAAAAAATGTAATAGGACTCTTAATAAGAAAATGTTAACATAATGATATAAACATTTGTATGTTCATACAAATTAAAAAAATTAAAACCTATTAGTACTCGTCCATCTTATTGAAGTTTCGCTTGTCTGTCATTAACTAAAATCTCCCGTCGTGGATCCGTTTTTGCTACATTGAGAATTAAATCGAATTCCAATTTTAAAAATATATGTTATATACCTCATCATCTGCCTAGCCTTTTCCCAAGCTTTATTGGGGTCGGCTTCCAGTGTAACCGGATGCAGCTGAATACCAGTATTTTACATGGAGCGACTGCCTATCTGACCTCCACAACCCAGTTAGTACTGGGCAATACGATACCCCCCTTGATATGACTGGTTGTCAGACTTTTTGAGCCACTGACTACCTGTAACGACTGTCAAAGATCACAAATGACAGCCGGGACCAACTGCTAAACGTGCTTTGCAAGGCACGGAAGAAACTCGGTATGTAAATGGGTGGTCAGCCATCCACAGACCAACCTTGGCAAGCACGGCTTAACCTAAAGATCCACCTGAGCGGCTGTTATTATTAAGCCACGAGCTCCTCTATGTCTATCTATATGTTAAATACCTACATACGTATATTTATCCAAATCTTAATTATGCAAATACATACAATTTTGTATGGATTTATGTTTTGTAATATAATAAAATAAATGAAAAAAAAAACGAAGGTAATATTTTTTCATACTATGGGGGTCGTGTCATGAAAAAGGTTGAAAAACACTGCCGTAAAACATTGTACAAGTTGTACAACTAAGAAGTATACATTGTAGTTACTACATCAATTCTACACGTCATTGCTACAGTAAATTGTCACCTATTCGCGCTATCGTTAATAAGGGTAGTCGTGGGAAAAACTGCAGTTATCATTAATAATAAATTGAAAGTATTGATTGAATACCAACGTGCCGTGTTTCATGGAACTTATAGTATTTTATGTGAAGTTTTCCATGAAACTATGTAGAAAGAAGTTGATGATTAAATCGGCTCCTTATTTTGAATCATATCCCACCGGAATATTTTAGATAAGATAATTTTATTTGCATAAAACATGGTATACAAGATGTTAATGAAAAAACATTAGATCGGACATGTATAAGGGGTATTTCAAAGGCGTTACGAACGAAGGCACGAACGAAGCCGAAAGGCACTTTTTCTCACCGCCATGGTGATCATTTTTATTTTTATAGACCATAATTATCTGGGAACCTTCTAGTTACGAAGATTTTGGAATTCAAAGTTCCAACGTTTTCACAGTTTTTTATTATTTAATACTTGTTTTTAATGCTATAACTTCACTTTAAACACCTCCATGCCCCCGTCGCATCCATCAGCACAATGTTTTGAGTACGCCACATTGAGTCCTAACGTAAAACTACTTTGTTTACCCCCTTAAAAATGTAGTTTCCAAGCAATCATTTTTCGTAGAGTTACAGTTTCTCGTACTGAACGCTTGGTTGACGGGTTCGTGAAGGATACTAATCCACTAGCTATCATCAAAAGCCCCAACCAGGCGCGGATACAGGGGGGGGGCCCTGAACCGGACCGAATACGTCATTAGCCAAGCTTTAAACTAGTTTGAAGGAATCACTCAAATTAAAATATTGTTAACCCTGCGGAAAAACATTTGTCAAAAAGGCTAGTTTTTCTACCTCTTGATTGGCACTCTTATTGGATTTTTGCATGATCAACTGGTATCGATAGAGCCTGAAATAAATTAAGAGCCCCTTGCCCCGAGGCCTTATATGCAATTATAGCATAATTATCTTAGGCAGAGATGTAAAAAATTGCGAGCTCGCTTCGCTCGCTCTTGCAGCCTACTTTTTCTTGAGTCTTGTCTTTGTCTATAAGAGGCTCAGGTAACTCCAGTAGGTCGAAACAGTTCTAACCTGTTCAAGGTAGGTAACGTGCTAAAATTTTCGAGCTCGCGACTACTTTGTCTTGAATTTTTCTAAAAGACGACCAAGTAACTCCTATTATACATATAAAGGATCGAAATCATTCTAAAAGGACAGGCAAGGCAAGGTGACATAAAAATTTCGAGCTCGCTACGCTCGCTCTTGCAGCCTACTTCCTCTTAAATGTTGCCTTTGTCTGAGGGTCAATCTAGTAACTCCTGTATGTCTAAACAATAGTAACCTGCCCAAGGTAGAGTGTTAAAATTTTCCAGCTCGTTTCGCTCGTTCATATAGCCCTAATTCATTTTGTTGTTAAAATTGACTATTAAGTAACATCAATTTTTTTTTATGAATTTTCCGTAACATAAGTAAAATCAAACAAAAATTCGCGCCTGGCCCCAACTGACCTGTTATTCTTATTCTCAATTATTATCTTTATTTTGTTTCAGGAGGCTGAATCTGCCATTACCTCCATGAACGGACAATGGCTAGGTTCCAGATCGATCCGAACCAACTGGGCTACCAGGAAGCCGCCAGCACCCAAAAATGAATGTAAGTAACAAATTCAAATATTTAATGCCCTACACAGTACATTTTAAACATTTCCAGATGTCAAATGAATGCCGCTACTGTATTGTACCAATTTAGGCATGCATCATTCATAATTAAAACCAACATTGACGAAAATACGACGCTTTTAAAATACGTCACGCCGTGGTATAATTTTTAGTGCGTTGTGACGTCACGAGCCCCCACTCCCGAGTTTTGATGAATTATCTTTATGAATATTCATTGATTTACAAAAACAAAAAATACGTGTCCATTATGTTCCAATACTCTAATTGACGGACTAAATAGATTTGCAATTTATTGATGGTGGATACTAGCCTATTCTCAGTTTTACCTAGCCTAACCAAAAATAAAAAATCCTTAAGATAGACATTAAGGACATGCTCGTAATAATACGATACACCTCTAACATATCGCGATACAGGCGTTATGTAGTGTTAAACTATCTCAAGAAAACCGAAAATGTATTAACATTTTATCAAACGGACCACAATGTCTGCTAATACCCTGTTACAGATTAGGCGTCTGTAAAAAACTGAGCAATCTTAAGTTGTCAGATTAAATACGGATTACTTTTAAACAAAACGTTCGTTTTCGCAAGCCTTTTAGATTATTGTCTTAGAGAAAATGAAAGCCTTCGAATTTATTCAACACTAGTGGACCTCACGCGGCTTCACCCGCGTAGTTCCCGTTCCCGTGGGAGTACGGGAATAAAATATAGCCTATGTTACTCAGGGTGAATGTAGCTTTCTAATAGCGAAAGAATTTTTGAAATTGGCGCAGTAGTTTTTGAGTTTATTCATTAAGCTTAACCAAGCTTTAGGCAAGCTAAGCTTAACCTTGGATCTAGTAACCCATTCACCACCCATCTACAAACTGACCTCGGTAAACTCAGCTTAACCTTGGATCTAGTAACACATGGACCACCTATCTACAGACTGACCTTGACAAGCGATGCTTAACCTTGGATCTAGTAACCCATGGACCACCTATCTACAGACTGACCTTGACAAGCGATGCTTAACCTTGGATCTAGTAACCCATGGACCACCCATCTACAGACTGACCTTGCCAAGCGATGCTTGACCTTGGATCTAGTAACGCATGTATGGACGGTCACACATCTACAGACCGACCTTGGCAAACTAAGCTTAACCTTGGATCTAGTAACCCATGGACCACCCATCTACAGACTGACCTTGGCAAGCTAAGCTTAACCTTGGATCTAGTAACGCTTGGATGGTCGGTCACCCATCTGCAGACCGACCTTGGCAAGCAAAGCTTTACCTTGTATCTAGTAACCCACGGATGGTCACCCATCTACAGACTGACCTTGGCAAGCTAAGCTTAACCTTGGATCTAGTAACGCTTGGATGGTCGGTCACCCATCTGCAAACCGACCTTGGCAAGCAAAGCTTTATCTTGGATCTAGTTACCTTTGTATGGTCACTCATCTACAAACTGACCTTGGCACGCGATGCTTAACCTATGGACTAGTAACCTATGGACCACTCATCTACAGACCAACCTTGGCAAACGAAGCCTAACCTTGGATGTAGTAACCCATAGTTGGTCAACTATCTACAGACTGACCTTGGCAAGCGTAGCTTAACCCTGGTTGGTATACCTGTGAAGCTTTCGTCTGTTTTCGTCTTTTCTATTTCAGCGAATCTGTCTTTTATTATAATACCTACTTCAACTTGAGATCAAACTCAAGCTGTATTTCGTCTTACTCCATCTTGATTCGGTAAACAACAAAGGGAATGCAAAACAAATGTTTAAATTTTAACTGTTCGCATCTCTTTGATGTTGCCATTAATTTTGCTCAAAGGCGGCACGTTGTAGAGAGATTAATACCTCCTTCAGATAATTTTTTGTTTGTTTGTTAATTTAATATTCTGTTTCAAATTGGGGAAAATTAAACTAAGAAAATTTCAATTTGTGCATTTATGTACTTACTTATCTGCCAAGACTTAATCATAATCATTATTGATTGCATTCACGTAGTTTACAAGTTGTTACAAAGTATATAGGTTTTATACATGAACCCTGCTAGGGCACAGCAATATAAATAGTGTTACGAGCTGGGTACGGGATAAATTAATTACTACCGATGAAACAACTGAATAACTTTAATAACCACAAAACAATTCAAACTCAATCACTAATACACTACTGATCACTATTCACTTAGATATCGCACTTACTAGATCACCTCGATTCGCTCCGTACTGTAGCCAAAATAATACTGCCCGCTCTCACAAACACGTCGACTATTTATACGACGACCGAACGTTTGAGAAAGATCCATAAGTTCCCAGAATCTTCTAGGCAATTCATACTAGGTCATTGTCCTTCGAGAAACTTCCACAACTTTTGTACAAAGGAAAGAAATAGGTACTTTATGCCCTGGGCGTACGGTCGAAATTACAATGACAACATCCTGATGTATTTTATAGGTAGTTTGCGAATTTGTACCTACATCATTCGATACATACCTACTACTATCTACCTACTTAGTTGTAGGTACCTACTATTAGAAGCTACTTGTATTGTAGGTATGGGTACGACGTAACAATAGTTTAAAGTGTCACAAAAATAAACAAACCACTAAACAAAATAGGACTAATTTTAACATGTCTAACAGGTGTAGGTACAACATTTGTAATTTAAATAAGTAGCTGTCATAATATAATAAATAATTAAATAGGTTATGAACAATTTAGTGGTCATCATTTACATAGTTTTTTTTTTTACTTTTCCCAACTGTTGCTTTCGGCTTCCAGTCTAATCAGATGCAGCTGAAAACCAGTATTTTGCATGGAGCGACTGCCTATCTGACCTCCACAACCCAGTTAGTACTGAGAAATACAAATACTCTTGGTAAGACTGGCTGTCAGACTTTTGGGCGACTGACTGAAACGACTGTCAAAGATCTAAAAATGACAGCCGGGACCAACGGCTTAACGTGCTTTCCGAGTTACGGCGGAAACTCGAAACGGATTTTGAATAGGTGGTCACCCATCCACAGACTAACTTAGGCAATCTAACCGAATATTAAATACGATTTAGGGCCTACGCACCTACTATCCGTGGCGCACTTTTTAGTCTGTGAAAATAGAAAATAAGCAATTATATGTCGTAACGCATACGACGCGCAAAAAGTCCAGGGGCCAAAAATACGGTGTCATTCTGGCAGATCACGCCGCGCCACGCTGCACAAAAACTGCGCGAAAAAATATAACTTTTGCTCCAACACGCAGACGGCGCACACTTTTAGTATGCAATCTGCACTCGTTAGTGGTTAATCTGCACTATGAAGATATATGCGTCGTGTGCGTTGAATCTGCGTAAAATCCGCGACGGACCTTTTGTATGCCATGCAGATATTTTGTGCGCCACAGACTCGATCGCACAAAAAGTCCGTCATCTGCGCAGGCCCTAAAAGAAACCTCTCGGTAAAGCCTAGTTGTCAGACTTTCAGGCTTTGCTCAGACTTCTTGTAAAGACTGTCACAAATCACTCGGTTTCTGGGTAACCCCATTCACCATTAAGGTGGTTACAGGAGCTAAACGCGAGTTTTATAATGCAAAAAAGTATATGATTCACTGCAATAAACGAAAATACACACATCAAAAGTATCTAGGGATCAACATATATTTTTGCAATAACTTTTCTCCTGATTGATATTAATTAAAATTTTCTTTAAGGATTCATCAAATAAAGTGTTTTCGTTTGTCACAGTAACGATAAACCAAGTCACCTTTGCATTAATAAAGAAATTTGCCATTTTCCTAATAAAGGGATTTTTGACATTTGAACCACTAACATTAAAGTTCGAAAAAATGACTGAAAACACAGTTTTCTTTAAAATTTTATTGGGTAACTTAAACAATTAATAATCCGTGTTTCTACCGCGAACACTAACAACACAAGAACATCGGTTTGGCATACTTAAAATGAGTTCATCCAAATCACGCTGTGGAATGGCCGCCCATGTTCGTTGCAACAACAAAAAAAGGTCTTCTTGCGACTGGATACCCTCCATATTCGGCAGAGCTCTTCTCTGTAGCATATCCCATGCATCTCTCTTCTCCAGTGTCGTATACGTCTTGTATCCGGTCTCATACCAAAACGAGACTCATCAGAAAAGCACACGAAACGCCATTGTTCTTCTGCCCAATTTCTGTGTTCAAGAGCCCATTGATATCGAATCCTACGATTGTGCATTGCTATAGGTGGTACCCGTAGCGGTCTTCGGGAATGAAGGTTCACTTCATGCAAGCGGTTTCTGACTGTTTGGTCGCTAATTAAGTTCCCTGAAGAGTGATGAAGCCTCACGGCTAACATCATGGCGGTTATTGTTGGAGCTCTTCGAGTTAAGATTTGAATGTATCGGTCTTGTCTCCGTGTGGTGCAGCGATACCGTCCTCCATGGCGCTCAGCTACGGTACCAGTGCTTCGGTAACGTGTCCAAAGTCGACTGATAACACTCTGACTTGTATTCAGAGCTAAAGCTACAGTACGTTGTCGGGAACCAGCTTCTATCATTCCCACGGCTCTGAGCATTTCTTCCCTGCTTAAATGACGTCGCCGCTCCATAATAACGTTGGTTTTAATCAGTAGTAGGGAAACAGTAGCACTAATAATGTCTTCAATGCGTTGTATGTTTTTATAGGGAAAATATTGACAGCTTATTTTCATCTTTTACTCGAATTTGATTGAGAGTTCCTGATTCAAATTATGAAATGCACCAAAAAGGATCCATATAAATTTATAAAATCATAAATTTATTACAAAGCCACATCTCAATCTCAAGAAATCCGCATAAAAATGCTTGATCCCTAGACACTTTTGATGTGTGTATATTGTTACGTCGTACTCGTACCTACAATCAAAAGTAGGTAGGTAGATACTAGTAGGTAGGTACGTAGGACGAGTCTCGAAGATGTAGGTATAGGAATGGTCATTGTAATTTCGACCGTACGCCGAGGGCATAAAGTTCCTACTTCTTTATTTTGTACAAAGGCCAATGACAGACTGTAATTGTCTAGAAATTCGAGTAACGCTTGGATGTTTCTGGAAGGATTGGTCACCAGTATAAATAGCGGACCTGTTCGCGGGAGCGGCAGTATTATTTTGGCTACAGTACCAAGCGAATCGAAGTGAACTAGAGGTGCGATATCTAAGTGAATAGTGATCAGTACTGTATAAGTGATTGTGTTTTAAGTGCTTTGTGATTAATTAAAGTTATCCAAGTGTTTAATCGGTAGTAATTAATTTATCCCATACCCAGCTCGTAACAATATGATATTCTTCAGAATATGCTAGTATGATAGTGTTTTGAAAACATAATACAACAAACTTTATTCGATAGAAAAAAATCACGAACTTATCTCTAAAATTTATTTTAAAGAATAAAAACTATACAATAATAAAATACATGCGCTCATTTGACTTTTTGGCAAATAATTCTACAAGCAACATAAACAGCATGATAGTGTTTTATTTTTTTAGTCCATTCAATAGATTTTTTGTAAATCGAAAAAAAAACCCTGATTTCGCACTATTCGGCCGCAGTGACTGACGTAAAAACCGCTTTGTAGTGCAAGCTGATTAGAACTTTATTCTAACAGTATTTCAAACGAAGTTTGAACCACCACAAATAGAGTTGCTAATGTAGCTCATGTAATCGCCGTAAAAATAAACTCCACCATTTCGTATTCCAAGCTCTATAGGCATCGTTTGTGAATGCTAATATCCGGTGCGCGGTAATTCCTTCCGCGCGCTGTGACGTCACATCCGCTGTGTTACCTTATATTACTCAGTGATGATTACTGGGGACTTGTATTGATTTTCTGTTTTGGGGTTTGTGGAGATTTTAGGGTTTTTAATTGGTAAATACAAATACCTATATTTACTGGTGCTGATACTGTTAGCCAGCTTCATCCCACTGCTGGGCAAAGGGAAATAATGAAGGAGATGTGGAAATGGAGTAGATGACACACCAATCAATTGAGATACTTTTTAAGAGCTGTCAAAACTCGGTTCTCTCATAGATTTTGTATGGCAATAGCCAACTGTGACGTCACTGTTTATTCAACTCAATTCAATGACTCAACCACAGAACACTGTTTTTTTCTGTTCTGTGGACTCAACTATTTATTGATTTCAAAGCAACTAAAAATGAAATATGGCAATTAATTGAAAATAAATCGGGTTTTCAGGCCCAAAATAATTTGTTTTTTTTTAGAGATTGATGTCTTGGAATTATTGTTTTATGATGTCATCTACCCTATTATGGTTTTCCTACTCCTCCGCTTTACTTTTCTTATAAATCTCGTTGCGGGGTCGAAGACAGTTAAATTGTTTCTCTGGGACTTCGTCGAGCTTTATTGTCTCGGCGCTTTTCTGGTGGTCGCCACTGTTGATTCTGGTGCACAGGAGTTACAGTGGGCAGGGAATAGTGGGGCGGACTTGCTCGGCAAAGATCTCTCACCATGACCGACAATAGGTGTAAAAAACCCCTTAACGAAGACAAGAAGTACTTATTCTCCCCGTCATTGCGATCATTTTTTTGTACTACACCGTACCTTCTAGTTACCGAGATATTGGGGGTTAAAGTTCCAATTTTCGACAGTTTTTTATAAACAAGTTTTAATCTTATAACTTTTACTTTAAATACCTACATGATCCCTTTACTACTCAATGCATCCATTAGCACTATGTTTTGAAAGCGTAACACAGAGTTCTACCGTAAAACGTGATTTTATTCACCGTAAAACATGATTTTTCACACCTAGAAACAAAGTCGTTTCCCATCAATATTTTTTGCGTAGAGTTACTTTCTTTGATGTACAGAATGCTTGGTTGACGGCTTCGTGAAGAGTTCGTTTACACCTTGTATTTACCATTGCAAAAACTTTAGAGACAATTTAAATTATAATCATTTGAAATATCGAATATTATGTTTGATACCAAGGATCAGCGAGCTAAGCCAAGTTGACAATCTACAATCGCTAACGCTAGTAGAAAACTAATCAAATGTATAGGAATGACATCATCTCAACGTGATCAACACAAACGAATGGAAAATTCGTAGACAAGTTTACATCGTTCAAAATGATAGAATATAATGTTATCGTTTCTACAATGTTGATCGCTATGCTCTTTGGTAGGAACGCTCACCATATACTAAAGTGTAGGTTTTTTGTACAGACATTAGAGAACGAGCGATCGACTCAGTCGTGTCAACTTGGCTACCAATTTAGCGCTTTCTACAATCACTTACGCCGAGGCGTTTACGATTGTAGAAAGAGAATCGATATGAAACGTTTGTAACTTGGCTAGGCCTGCGGGTATGACCTGTGAAGCAGTGTTTTCCGAACGCAAGGTGCCACATTTTCACCTAAGAAATTTTTAAACCTGCTTTCCTCTCGTTCCAGTGAACTCCAAACCCCTGACCTTCGACGAAGTCTACAACCAGAGCTCCCCAACCAACTGCACGGTCTACTGCGGCGGCCTCACCACCGGGCTCACCGAGGAGCTGATGCAGAAGACCTTCCAGCCTTTCGGCACCATCCAGGAGATCCGCGTCTTCAAGGATAAGGGATATGCTTTCATTAGGTGAGCGAACTGCTTTGGAGTCTTTTATATTGATAAATGGAGAGACCAATCTGGGAGTTCTGTAAAAATAGACTTCTAAAGACGACGGCAGATCACAAGCATTTGCGGCGTAAATCGGGAGTTGTGTAAAAATATACTTCTAAAGACGGCGCGGCGGCAGACCACTAGCATCTGCGGCGTAATCCGGGAGTTGTGTAAAAATAGACTTTTAAAGACGGCGCGGTGGCAGACCATTAGCATCTGCGGCGTAATCCGGGAGTTGTGTAAAAATAGACTTTTAAAGACGGCGGCAGACCACAAGCATCTGCGGCGTAATCCGGGAGTTGTGTAAAAATAGACTTTTAAAGACGGCGGCAGACCACAAGCATCTGCGGCGTAATCCGGGAGTTGTGTAAAAATAGACTTTTAAAGACGGCGGCAGACCACAAGCATCTGCGGCGTAATCCGGGAGTTGTGTAAAAATAGACTTCTAAAGACGACGGCAGATCACAAGCATTTGCGGCGTAAATCGGGAGTTGTGTAAAAATATACTTCTAAAGACGGCGCGGCGGCAGACCACTAGCATCTGCGGCGTAATCCGGGAGTTGTGTAAAAATAGACTTTTAAAGACGGCGCGGTGGCAGACCATTAGCATCTGCGGCGTAATCCGGGAGTTGTGTAAAAATAGACTTTTAAAGACGGCGGCAGACCACAAGCATCTGCGGCGTAATCCGGGAGTTGTGTAAAAATAGACTTTTAAAGACGGCGGCAGACCACAAGCATCTGCGGCGTAATCCGGGAGTTGTGTAAAAATATACTTCTAAAGACGGCGCGGCGGCAGCCCACTACCATCTGCGGCGTAATCCGGGAGTTGTGTAAAAATAGACTTTTAAAGACGGCGGCAGACCACAAGCATCTGCGGCGTAATCCGGGAGTTGTGTAAAAATAGACTTAACAAAACTGCAAGTGACTATGCCGTTGTGATTTTTATTGCGAAAGCAATTAAGGTGGAAGGTTTGACATAATTTTACTCATAATCTTATTTACACTTTTTTTATACAGACATTTTGTGTACCTACATAATTATGTTGTGTCATTATTTGTTTTATTTTTCTATTTTGATCCTGTGTGTGACATTTCAGCAATTAAATATTACTGACTTTATTTAATCTTCGATTCGATTTCTGTCTTGTGCTTAATAATTTTCATTGATACTGACATTATTTGTTAAATTTTGCATACTAAAACTCAGGCAGAATGCTCACGATATTTTAAAACAACTTTATTACTAATACTTAAATTCTATGATTCTATGCGAATATATGATTTGATTTTGATTTGATTTGAACGCGGCATCGCAACTTCGACTGCAATGACGTCTCTGAGGTTTGCGCAAAATATGTTCTACAGGAGAATCATTCAAATCTGAAGTTAGGCAACCTAATCGCTTCAGAAAAAAAAAACGGCGAAAGGACTGTACACTTTAGGCAAGTGGACCATGACCGAATCCCGATATAATCTATGCTGTGGAAAAACACACAACTAAAATGAATGTTCCAAGTTTGACATATCGATGCATTTTTTCTTGACACATTTAAAGTATGTATGACCATACTGTATGTGTCTGGTTGTCATGACAGCCAGTGAGGGCCATCTAGGTGACTTTCGCTTTCAAAACGCTTCATTTTTCTGCAAAGAGTTTTAACAAGATTGACGTAAGCTTTAGGTTAGACTATACAGGTAACTTTTGCCCTCACCAACATCGTTTCCACTGATAAAAGGTCAGTATGTGTAGGGTCAAAGGTTTTGACAGGAATACAGCCTTTTATGGGGCCGAAAAGTTCTGGTGTGACGACCGCGAACCGAAAGACTCGGAAGGCCTCCCACTAGCTGGACCGATGACCTGGTGACATTTGCGTGAATCCTCTGGATGCGAATCGCACGGGACCGGTCAATGTGGCAACACTTGGGGGAGGCCTCTATCCAGCAGTGGACGTCTTTCGGCTGAAATGATGATGATTTAACGTTTTGACAAAGAAATTTTAATTTGAGGCCTACCCACTGATAGTTTGCCATTTTCAGCATTCTGATGTAGACCTGTTATCCTGATGTTTCTTCTTTTTCAAAATGAATACTTACCCATCTTCTCCACCATCGTCAGATTCTCCACCAAGGAGAGCGCGACACACGCCATAGTGGCGGTGCACAACACTGACGTGAACGGGCAACCCGTCAAGTGCTCTTGGGGGAAGGAGTCTGGTGACCCCAACAATGCTCAGGCGCAGGGACAGGTAAGCAGAGAGGTACACTGTTTTAAGCTATCACGTTTTATAACTAAACTTATACTGTCACGCAGCAATTTTTTTATAACCGACGTAAATTTTCTGTAAGTATATTATTCCAATAGTCTGGTAAATGAGTGCTCAAAAGGGGTATGTGGTTGGAAAAGTCGAAAGCAGATAATCTGACTTATGAACTTCGTTTGGACTAGTTAGAAGATAAACATAATAAAAGTCCTGACCCCTCCGAGGTGAGCCCGAGGGGGGGGGGGGGCAAAGAAGGTCCCGTTTTTTGGTTTTTTTGCTTATATCTCGAAAACGAATAAAATTATAAAATTTTGTTGTACTACATAATAAAACCTCATAAAATTCTCTACAACTTTGTTTGTCACACTTTTTATCTATCTCCAATACTTAAAAAAAAAAAAAAAAAAATTGCCAAGTTGTAGAGAATTTTATCAGATTTCATTGTGTAGTACAACAAGTATTCGTGCGACACACCGTTTTCGAGATACAAACCAAAAACAACGAACGGTACAAAGAATTGGACAATTTTTTAAAAATTGTTCGTTTTTCGGAGCTCATACCAATTCAACGATAAGAGATAGATAAAAAATTTGAAAAGCAAAGTTGAAAAAAATTTTATGAGGTTTTATTATGTAGTACAACAAAATTTTATACGACGCATCGTTTTCGAGATATAAGCAAAAAACCAAAAAACGGGACCTTCTTGGGCCCCCCCCCCCCCCTCGGGCTCACCTTGGAGGGGTCAGGACTTTTAATATGTTTATCTTCTAACTAGTCCAAACAAAGTTCATAAGTCACATTTTCTGCTTTCAACTTTTCCAACCACAATCATTCATTTACCAGACTACAAAGAAAATTTTCTATATTATATTGTTCTCTATTTGTCCTTACACCTTGTATTTTGTTGTACGTATTTTGGATCTGTCAGGACTCACATTAATATCATTATAATCTTAAAAAAGAAACATCTGAAGTAGAAATTATTAATTATTTAAACATCATAGAAATAATGTTTTCTACTTAGCAATTTTATAAATTCTCGATTCTCTTTAATTACAGAAAAAAACATCTTGTCCCCTAATTTACATTTAAAAGATAGCCTAATTAGCAGAAGTATTTTGAGTCTGTCATTCGTGTTTGTAAAAATGCAAATATCTACTTAGTAATCATAATGTTCTTATATAATAGCTTATACCTGCGGCTTCGCCCGCGTGAAGTTCGGTAATTGTCCCACGGGACCATACTACCGGGATAAAAATAATCCTATGTGTTAATCCAGGATATAAACTATCCGTGCGCTAAATTTCATCCAAATCCGTTCTGAAGTTTTTTCGTGAAAGAGTAACAAACATCCACCTATCCATTCAACCTCAAAAAGTTTCGTATTCTTAATATTAGTTAGATTCCCAATAGGCTTGTGTCCTATAAATATCTAATTAGTCCGTCAGTTAGAGTATCAAAAAATATTTGACACGTATTTTTTCTTTTGTTACGTAAACCAAAATTGACGAAGATACGACGCTTTTAAAATTCTCAATACGTCACGTCGTGCTATAATTTTCAGTGCGTTGTGACGATACGAGCCCCCACTCCTGAGTTTTGATGCGTTTTATCTTTGTCAATATACATTGATTTACAAAAACAAAAAATACGTGTCCATTATTTTCCAATACTCTAACTGTCAGACTGAATTTGAAGATTTAAAATTTATTGATGGTGGAAACTAGCCTATTCTTCTATTTTTTTTTTAAATGATTAACTCAAACGGAAAGTGACTGCCTTGTAGATCTGCACCCCTAGCCAAGTTACAAACGTTTCGTATCGATTCTCTTTCTACAATTGTAAACGCCTCGGCCGTAAGCGATTGTAGAAAGCGCTAAATTGGTAGCCAAGTTGACACGACTGAGTCGATCGCTCGTTCTCTAATGTCTGTAGAAAAAAAACTATAGTTTAGCGATCAACATTGTAGAAACGACAAAATTCTATTTTATCATTTTGAACGATGTAAACTTGTCTACGATATTTCTATTCGTTTGTGTTGATCACGTGATTTAATGTTGAGATGATGTCATTCCCATTCATTTGAATAGTTTTCTACTAGCGTTAACGATTGTAGATTGTCAACTTGGCTAGGGGTGCTGATGCGTTAGTTTGTAACTAACACGCTATTCGGGCATTCGGGTTGGATTGCCAAGCCGAGTTTAGCAAATATCATTACTATTTTAAATAGAAAATTATCTCGGTTACCACTCATAGAGCACTGATAACCTAGTATTGTGACCGTTGGACTACCAAGTCATAGGTCTCAAGTTCGAACCCAAGACACGCACCTCTGATTTTTTGGATTCATGTGCGTATTGTATAATTATCACTTGCTTCGGTGAAGGAAGACATCGTGAGGAAACCAGCATGGCTGAGAGATATTTCTCGACGGCATGTAAAGCCAAGTCAGAGGCTCATGGGCGGCATAAAAACTCTGACACCAGGTTAAGTACTAACCACACGATTAAAAAAAAGAAGGGTCTTTTTTTTCGGATGGGAAATCATCAAATGACTCCTCCCGCTCTGGGCGGAGCAGGAGGGAGTGTCAGACTTTTACTGACTAAAACCCATCCATGTTCCTTCATCGCCCTTTGTGTTCCGGGGCCACGGTATCTCTTTCGAACAGTCCCGCAGCCCAAGAAGAAGGTCCTCTAATTCCTTTTCTTTGTCAGCAGATCCCGACAGCCTATAGCCCCTTCGGCGCAACCTACACTGGCGGTGTTCCCCCCACTTCTTATTGGTACAACACGTACCCTCAGCAACTGGGGGGCTTCCTCCAAGGGGTGCAGGGGGTGCAAGGGTACACTTATGCGGGACAGGCGTTTGCTGGTTATCAGCAGCAGTATATGGGGTAAGTAAATAATGGTTTAAAAAGCAATAGAAGGTTGCAATAGAACGGAAAATCTATCAGCAGCAGTTTAAGGGTCAAGTTAATATTGGTTTAAAAAGTAATGGAAGGTTGCAATATAACGGAAAATCTATCAGCAGCAGTATATGGGGTTAGTTAATAATGGTTTAAAAAGTAATAGAAGGTTGCAATAGAACGGAAAATCTATCAGCAGCAGTATATGGGGTTAAGTTATTAATGGTTTAAAAAGTAATAAAAGGTTGCAATAGAACGGAAAATCTATCAGCAGCAGTTTAAGGGTCAAGTTAATATTGGTTTAAAAAGTAATGGAAGGTTGCAATATAACGGAAAATCTATCAGCAGCAGTATATGGGGTAAGTTAATAATGGTTTAAAAAGTAATGGAAGGTTGCAATAGAACGGAAAATCTATCAACAGCAGTATATGGGGTAAGTAAATATTGCACTGTTTAAGACTTTCACGGTTTTTCACTACACTCAAAGTACTTACGGGATAATATCCGTGGTTTTCTCTATTGATGAGCTCCCGATATTTCGACGCTGTAGTCGCTGTCGCTGTCGCTGTGTGTCGCTGTGTGTGTGTATTCCCGCGATCATGATGCTTGCAACAGCGTCGAAATATCGGGAGCTCATCAATAGAGAAAACCACGGATATTATCCCGTAAGTACTTTGAGTGAAGTAAATAATGGTTAAAAAAGTAATGGAAGGTTGCAATAGCACGAGAAATCTATGTAAATGGTATGGATGGATTAGGCATATGAATGCTGGCTCCAAGTCCCTTACTAACGTCAGCACTGCTCCCAAAACGGTGAAGGAAGACACGCCGAGGAAACCAGCATGTCCTAAAACCATAAATTCAGGGAATATGCATGTAATTTCTTCTTCACTTAAATCAATAAAATACAGTGTCATCAACCCAAGAAAAGTATTAAAAGTTAAGTTCAACTATTGCTTGTCGCTCAAAAATAATATTAAACTCCTGCAATTTTCTATGACAGTTCAAACGTCCGTGACAGTCGCGGCCATGATGTGACGTCATTTACCGCAATCTGCTTTGTGTACATCTAATTTTTTGCCCATAATAGAATAATTTTAATAAATTGTATGTGCTTTATTCAAGTAAAAATTGCAATACCAATATTAAAATAAAATCTTAGTGAAACTTTATGCACTTTTTAAATAAAAGTGAGTTTTTGACACATAGATTTGACGTCACTACCGGCGTTATCGGGGACGACGCGTTTTGAGAGTGCGTTCCGTTTCACCAAAAACATGCTACATAACCATTTCTACGCGTGCGGCAAAAATTTTAGAACTTAAACAAGCTTACCACATTTTTTATGCGCCAATACAAGGCATTTTTAATAAATATAAAGAGTTTTGTATTTCTTGCTTATTCCCTATTGATACTATTCCCACGATACTACTCCATCTCTCAGAGAAAATGCTTTGTTCACTGCAGTGGGAACTTCATAGGCAGTGTTTCTGCTCTGTGTACATTTTAGCCGTGTGGTATCCAGCAGAGTAGAATAGGACCAACCCATCACACTCACGGGTGTCGTATAAGGCGACTAATATCTGAGGCAGAACACCTTGCGCCTCCGTAGACCAGAGAATGGGCAGCAGCGTTTTCTGTTAGTCTTTCATCACTGCGATCTCCAATCCGCCTGCCAAGCGTGGAGATTACGGCAAATTCCTCTCATCATGGGAGAGGCTTATGTCCAGCAGTGGACGTTATGGGCTGATGTAGTAGTACATTTTTGTAGCATTTCGCGAATGGATAAGGAAGGCTGAAAGTGACGCCGGTGACTGAAAAGTTATGTGATAGTCTTGGTATGGGTTGTGATGAGGAGAAGTTTTGAGTATGAATGTGGATGACTTTATGGGTAGAAGAAATAAACGATGGATGGACTGTGTGATCCTTCACACAGCATCCATCGTTTATTTCCTAAATGGACATGGCTAGAAAATAAGTGTCTGGTGAGACGACGAATTATAGAGTATGGGAATGAGGGTTTTTCGGATTTTATCTGACACTAGCACCCCTAGCCAGGTTACAAACGTTTCGTATCGATTCTCTTTCTACTATCGTGAACGCCTCGGTGTAAGCGATTGTAGAAAGCGCTAAATTGGTAGCCAAGTTGACACGGCTGAGTCGATCACTCGTTCTCGCGTCTGTAGAAAAAACGTACACTTTTAGTCTATGGTGAGCGTTCCTACCAAAGAGTTTAGCGATCAACATTGTAGAAACGATAACATTCTATTCTATCATTTTGAACGATGTAAACTTGTCTACGAATTTTCTATTCGCTTGTGTTGATCACGTGATTGAACGTTGAGATGATGTCAATCCCATTCATTTGAATAGTTTTCTACTAGCGTTAATGATTGTAGATTGTCAACTTGGCTAAGGGTGCTAATGTCGCTACCTAGGCGTCTAGGTATAGAAAACTGTCAAATTGTACTGAATTGTATGTTAATGAAACTTTTTACCGTAATTTCATCGTATTTGCACTGTTTTACAATATAAATATGGATTACGAACTAAGAAAAGTAGCTGAACCAAAAATTAAGCTTCTTAGTACTGCAAAAGTCAGTGATATAAGGAAAAAGTTTATGAAAGGTAACATATGCGGCACAACACTTAGGCATTTTATTAATGATTTAAAAGATAATTAAATGAAAAAATAAAACTCAAACTCGAAGCATTTATTTCAATTAGACCATTAACCTCTCAAGTGCCCGCGCGCGATAACGGTAATGTCCTCCCCACCCCGCCGTCGCAGCCGCATTACGTCATCGCATGCGTCATCCGAACCCACTTGTAAAACCACTTATAGCTCGAGTTCTATGAATGCCTTTCTTGTGCCGTAAACATTGTTGCAATCGTTAGTTAACAGACGTGATTTATTATATAAACAGCACTTGTGAAACCACTTCAGTATTATAAACAAAGGGTATGAGTTAGATGACATATGAGAATTTGCCTCGCTAAGACCTGTGGCGTATTTTATTTATTTTTCGTAAAACGACTGATTCAATTTACACGAAACTTTAGAACCAATGTAACAAATACACAAGTAACCTAATACATAATTCATATAAGAGTCTTACTGATACATTCTAATCAGATTTCAACTAGATTGTAACAAAAAACTCGTATACGGCGAACTGTCATTTTATTGTCATTGACCTCGATTTGAAAACACTTGAAATCTATATAAATATGAATATTATGCTTCGAATACATGAAAATAATGAATTATCATTATTACTTACCTTGTTTTTGCTGTTTCCAAGACCATATTTCATTTTAGAACAGTCAAATTCACATTTCCAATTGTTCACTCCTTGTTGACAAAAAATCGTTCCGACCAAAATTTTGTTGGCTCACAAAATAATTTTGGTTCATTGTTCTACCTAAATATCTTGCTACAAAGTAGCATTATATAATAATAAGGTAATAAACATTCACTTCACAACGTTTTCAAGCACATAACTAAACAAAAACATAATAAATCCCTTGCGTGGCCCGCAATGTTTACCTAAACTGACGTTTCAACGACAATGACGCGTTTCTTTTTTTTTCTTTTAGAGTTGCCCATTCAAAGTTACTAATGTTTGGCATCGTTCGAATCGACTACTGTCAGGCACCAGAGGTAAAAATTGCCTAACGATTTAGAACCGTATGTTAAGTAAAAATAAGGTTTGAATTTGCTGATACGAGGTGGGACGTTTTCGTCCCGGCGGGACTCAACGGAGTTTTCCGTTTGGTTGGAATTCCACCCGGTCGGGACTTTAGAGGTAGGCACTTTTGAATGTCAAAAATACAAAGAAAAAACAAAGCTACAGTCCCAGTCACAAGACATAATAACTTTAGAAAGTACTGTAGATGATTCCCTAGCGTAGATCTCTATGGAGAAGAACGGGCAAGAAACTGCATGGACACTCTTTTAAATCAAAATATTGTTACAAAATCTTGGTGAAAAATAATCGTAAACTACAAGAAACTCGTGTATTTTGATAGATGTTTAGACCTTACGCCAGAGCTGCCACCTTGTGGTTTTTTCAATTTGGAAAACCTTCATTCCTAGAGCGTAGTAGGAAGTGTCTACCTATTAATACCTAATTTCTTTGCTAAATGTTTGTCTAATTTAAACCCGTTTTCTTACTCATAGCAGCAAGGATTACAACCAATGGGCCAACACGACCGCCTGCTCCAGCATGGGTGGGGTGCAGCTCCCCTGGGCGCTGGGGGCCGGAGTAGGGGGCGTGGGGTCGGTTGGGGGTGTCGCTGCCATGTCGCAGCCGCCACAGGTGCTTCATTATCCGGTGCAACATTTCCAAGTGCAGCCGGTGAGTACGATTTTGGGGGGTTACTCGGTTTCTAAACAGTGTCATACGGGATTTGGAAAAAGTAGTCTTTTGTAACACCACACTATACTCGAAAATTGTCAACTTTCGTTGACAGAAAGCTGTCTCTATGTAATTTCAGAATAACAAAAAAAAAGAATATTAAAAAAAAAAAAAGAATACGCAAAGACACGAGACGCGAGGTGCATATGAAAAAAGAATATATATTACTTTTAACAACAACAAAAGACTTCTTTAAAAATTTTGTCTGACTGTCTGTCTGTTTGATCTGGCTATCTCCGACGGACCGAATTTGACAGGGCTTTTACTGGCTAGCTGATGTTTTAAGGAATAACTTGGGCTACTTTTATTTTCGAAAAAGAATTAAATAAAACCCATGAAATTGCTAAAAAAACACGATTCAAATAGGGAAATTATAAGTCTAGCCACAAAATTATTGATTGGACACGTGATTAAACTTCTAGTTTTATAACTAAGCAACGGGAACGTGACATAGCCTCTAATAAACTAATTCGTCTTTTTTACAATGCCAACTAAATATTCTATAGAAAGCGTCAAGTAAAGATCATCAATTATTGTGACTTGTCCTTCTTATTTATACATTGCCACCTAATTTACTAACTCGGCCACGGATGTTACATCTCGTCACCATTTTACGTTTTACAGCTTCAACGCAATATCCTCAAAAATATATAATTCAAGCTTCTACAGAAAGCATCATTTATTATTACTTAGCATGTAAAACGATAGATCATATTCTTTTATCGTGAAAACAGCCACTGTATGATTTGGCGCGAGTACGCGAGACGACAGCGACCGGCCATTTGCACCAATCAGCGAGCGCCATTCATGTAACGACGAGTTGAGTTGATCACGTGTAAATAAAGTCTTTTATTTTGGGGGAAAATATAATGACCACCAAAAATAACTTTGTGACCACTAACATCTATCACCTAAAATATCAATTGATCACCAAATTTAGTAAATTGAACACCAAATTTTAATGAGGTGGTTGATGACAAACTAGTTTTGCCTAGGCCAACTTGGGGCACCCCGACACGGATAGATTAGGTTATTTTTAGGGTTCCGTACCCAAAGGGTAAAAACGGAACCCTATTACTAAGACTTCGCTGTCTGTCCGTCTGTCCGTCTGTCCGTCTGTCCGTCTGTCCGTCTGTCCGTCTGTCCGTCTGTCTGTCACCAGGCTGTATCTCATGAACCGTGACAGCTAGACAGTTGAAATTTTCATAGATGATGTATTTCTGTTGCCGCTATAACAACAAATACTAAAAACAGAATAAAATTAATATTTAAGGGGGGCTCCCATACAACAAACGTGATTTTTTTGCCGTTTTGTCTAATGTATAGATAATGGTACGGAACCCTTCGTGCGCGAGTCCGACTCGCACTTGGCCGGTTTTTTATAAACCATTCAGAAGAGGAGCCCCGCAAAGCGGGGCTCCGTCGACCGGGTCTCCCTCGACTCGTATGCAAGAGCATAACAGTTCAATTTCTGGTGACCATTAACTAATTTTGATGACATTTTTAGCAAAATTTTGACGATCAATTAATATGGGATGAGTTACATTTTAAACGTACTGAGTTAAAAAATTTGAAGCTAAATAAATATATTTTTTGATGTCATAATAGTATTTTAGAAGTTTACTGTTAGAATGTATGTTACAAATATAGATGCTAAAAAATAACCATCATGCTGAGTTGTATTTAGAGTGGTTTACATAGAAGATAACTAGTGGCTAAGATAGAGATGCTCGTTAATTGTGGCTGACTTAGTAATTTAGAAGGCAACATACATTTTTGGAGGCGAATAATGATATTAAAAAGAAGCTTGTTTAATTAGCACCCATTCAAATATAGTCAAACTATCTGATGCCCGCGGCTTTGCCCGCCCGCAATTTATATACTAAAACCTTCCTCTTGAATCAGTCTATCAATTAATAAAACCCGCATCAAAATCCGTTGCGTAGTTTAAAAGATCTAAGCATCTATAGGGACAGAAGCGGCGGGCGACTTTGTTTTATAAGATGTAGTGAAGTAATAGTGATAGTGATTTTTATATTATTTTCGCGTTGATGAAGTTCGCGAGCAACAGCTCATCGTCATCATTCACAGCCCCCACTTTACCCTCTGCTGGGTATAGGCCAATGATATTATATAGTAAAAAGAGGTAGATATCGCACTAGCACGCACAAATTGTTGAGGAAAAAGTGACACAATTGTTGCACTTTGATAGCTAGCTACCTCTTTCTATCTTATACGTTCCGTATTATCTATCGCTGTCGTAGTTTTAAATTACTCTCAACGATATCTGAACGCCATTCAGTATGAACATGGCGTATCTTCTTTATAATATCATTCCCCGCAAAAGCAAAAATGTCATCTGCCAACAGCTACTTTATAAAAAAAGACTTGTGTAGGTACTGAAAAAAATCTAATTAGTCCGTCAGTTAGATTATCAAAAAATATTTGACCCGTATTTTTTCTTTTGTTAGGTACGTAAACCAAAATTGACGAAGATACGACGCTTTTAACATTGTCAATACGTCACGCTGTTGTTTAATTTTGCGTTGTGACGTCACGAGCCGGGACTCCCGAGTTTTGATGCGTTTTAACTTTGTCAATATTCATTGATTTACAAAAACAAAAAATACGTGTCCATTATTTTCCAATGCTCTAACTGGCGGACTAAATAGATTTGCAATTTATTGATGGTGGAAAATAGCCTATTATCTTGACTTTTCAGATTGGTGAAGATGAATGGCTCGCCCCCAGCCTCCTGGTGTGAGGATGCAGACATCAACCGCCTGTTTCCTGTTGTTGCATGCATAAAGACTGGATTTAACCTGTTTTAATTGGTTTGTAACTGTGCCGAGATTCTTTTCTCGAACCTCTTTTGTGGGGCCTCTTTTCTTGCGCCATTTTTTTTTTTTTTTTTTAATGATTCAGTGTTGTAATTTTTTTTTAAGTCTGAGGTCTTATACTAGATTTAAATTTGTGATGAAATGGTTGAATTGCGGTTTGATTTATTTTTCAGAGTAATTACGAATAGTGTTTTTTTTTTTTCTGAAATGCTATCAAATGTGATACAGTGAATTATTTCTGTATTTTGTGTTAAAGAGTTATTGTTACAAGCCTTACATATATTTTTTATTTAATTGAAGACGATTTTATTGTTACTCTTATTTTATAAAAATTATAAAGTATCTTAAATTATGTGTGATACTCTTAAAAGACAAATTAATTGATTATAATATAAGTTGTATGTATAATAAGCAATTTCGGTTTTAAATCTGGTTTTTGTTTTACAACTGTTATTTAAACACAAATACTTTTCGCTAAAACATTTTTGAAGTTGACATTAAAAAAAAAATGTGATTATTTGTTAATTTTAAAAGTTTAAAAAGCGTTTTGGAATTACAAAGTGTTTCTCTAAGAAATATAATATGTTGTTGCCAGAATCTAGTCATATTTAGTCAAAAGTCAAAGATTTTCGTTGTATTTAGTTAAAGCTAAAATAAAAAATGTTATTTGTTAAATATTGAAAAAAGTATGACAGATAAGTTTAACATTTTTGCTATTGTTTAAGAAAAGACATTTGGCTGTCTTAAAATAAATTACAAATATCTTTTTAAGAAATATTTAACTCACGGATAAGATGTTAATCTCTTTGTTTTTAAAAGATAAACCAAAGATTCTCAATCCATTCTAGTCAATTAATGACTTTTTAGTTGACCTATTTTTAATTTTAACTAAAAACTTTTTTTCGTTAATTTTTAATTAATTTTAATATAATTTTCTCTGCTTTGGGAAAACGAAGAAATATACAACAGGAACGCGTTCTCGCGGTAAAACGGTATAGAGCATCACCCAAAATGGGAAGAAATATTTAAAAAAACTTGAGTCAAAAATGTGAGTCAGAAATATCGAAAGATTACTTCTATTGCTTCTTATGAGTGCAAGGTAATGCGTATAAAACATACTTTTAGAAAATATATAGAGAATAAATATAAGTTTAATATATAAGGTAGTATATAAGGAGGTATCAACACGCGGGCCAAATCGGGGTTGCGAGAAAAAAAATACTGAAGAAAAAAAATAACTTTTTTTTACGGTATGAACCATCTGACAGCACAAGTTGTAAAAATAAGAAAAAAATATTTGAGTAAAAAAAATATTAGATTTTTGGAGATATGTTTAGTAGTAAAAATAGATTGGAACACCCGAGTGAGAAAAATTTTATAAAGAAAAAAAACTTTTATATGTATATGCCGATGAAGCTAGGAATGGTAGGCTACGAGTAGGTAAAGAAAAACATTTTTGAGATGGGCTAGGAAAGAAGTCGGCTTTACGACTTCTCCGATTTGAAGTCGGAAACCATTTTAACAATGGAAGTTTTATGAAGTCGATGGCCAAGGCTTATGAATGTCGAAAAATCGACTTATTATCTACGAGTAGAGGTTGATGTGAGTTGTATGTCGGTTTCTTGACTTCAACTCCGATGTTGTGAAAGTCGAAGTTCGAAAAGTCGTTCGATACGACTTAAAAACGTCTTTAGACGAAGTTAAAAGTCGGCAATTTACTTATATTTAAAAAAAAACATCGAGAAATCTGTTCTTTCTCTTATGCGCACACTTTCAGAGTTTCCAATTAGTTTAGTGACGGAAAGTTTACAAGTCGGTAAAACGACTTTTGAATGATTTAAAGTCGACTTTCAAAGTCGCCCATCTCTAATTTTAGTCACTATTTTTTTTCTTTCTGGAAAGCCATTGCCAAATTCAGAAATCCGTAAAATTAAAAAAATACTGTTATAAAAAGGTTGTGTCTAGATAAAAGATACACTAATACTGATCCGAGGAAAAAGTAGAGAAAAAAAAATTAGATTTATTTATTAATATTAACGTATAAGTGAAAAGAAAAAAATATTTATTGCCTAGATAATAAGTATAATACCCGTTTACTGTAGTTAGAGGAAATTATAACAAGAAAAAAAAGTTTTTTTCTCTCAGAAAAAAAAGTTTGGACGACGCTGACAAAGCGTGATTTCGGCTACTTCTGTTTTTTCTTTATGGATTTTTTCGTTCGTTTTTTTTTCCTAAGAGAGTTTTTTCTCTATTTCCTTTTCATATTTCCCTCGTCGGAGGCTAGTGTTTGTAAAAAAAACTAAAACGCTGTAGTTGGGAAAACGTCTTTTTTGAAACATTTTGGTCAGCGGTACGCTTGTATCGCCTGACATGTCTTTGTATAAAAAAATCGTATTTTATACATTAATTATTAAATTAAAAACTATATTATACTTGTTTGGACGTTTTTTGCTACTTTTTGCTTAGTTAGGAGTTGGGTGAAAAAAAATTGCAAGGACGAAAAATGTAAAAAGGGGCGCGAAAACTTTTCGCAAAATAAAACAATGGTTCTTAAAGTTCGTAAATTCTATGTTTTTTTCTTTTTAAATTGCCTAAGAAGGAAAAAACAAAACTTATTCATGATATTTACTCCAGAATAAACTTGTTTTACTGGATTTACAAAGAATAAAGAAAAATACATTATTCAGCCTTCATAGGAAAGATTACAGTGATAGGCTGACCACAATAATACTAAGATGTGTAATAAACACATATGAGAGAAAATAAATACTAAAGTAAAAAAATGTAACTAAAATAAAAAGTAACAAAAAACCTCCAAACATTTAGGTTTGACTGTTAGATTTTTTATTTTAAAATTTAGCTGTTTTTTATTTTTATCTTCAGCGTAGTAAAAATTTGGCAGACATATCGCTAGAATCTTATAAATAAGATAATATATAATATATTACTATATACTAAAACTATTCTACATATATAGTTTATTTCATAACTTGAAGACTTTTCACACTTATTCTCTACCTATCGAACTGTCATTATATTATAATATCCTTACATTATGTATGTATATATTTAATTACAGTTCTGCAAGGGAAAGTGTGCGCTTCGAAAATCATCGTGTATCTTCGGTAATGCGCTCGGTGATGAAATCTAATATAGAGCTGTTACAACCAAGGAAGATTTTGCCTATTTTGCCATTATTACAAAATTACGCAATTACAAAAAAAAATGTGCCACGACCGGACTTCAAACAAATGAGCAATGTTAGTGCACTCTGTAGGGGTTACTCTGTGGCACAAGTTCATGCTAATTCGAAACTCGAAGCTTACCGAAGTTCGAAATTCGAAGCTTACCGAAGTTCGAAACTAGAAGCTTACCGAAGCGCATACTTTTTCTGGTATAACTGTTTATATCTTTTTTTTTTTTCTTCAAAAGCTTTCCTTCAACGAAAACTGAGCAATGCTCTACTTATTTTCTTAAGCCTCTCAAAAGGCTATAATTGTCCTGTAATATACATATACATATGTATGTATAACTCAACACCAAATAAATAAAAATGTCCCTTAAAATAAGACCTTGTGTGTGTAGTAATAAGAACTAAAGTTAAATACTATCTTGACTCAGCACTTATTTGATTTTCAAAGTATATTATGGGATATATATATCCGAATATGTTAGTATATAAATTCTGAGTAAACATTAGTTGTAGATGTCATAATACATTCTTTTAAGAGGTAGAAAACGATGATTTTTGTCTGATATAGTTGGATATCAAACCTTATGACAGGAGTAGTTACAATATCTTGCAAAAAAGTATGCATGTCATTCTTTTGATACTTAATTTACTGCAAAAAATGCCATGATACTAATCGAAGCATAATTTGCATTATATATGGGTTTGGGAGCTAGATTAATATTTAAAATGGTCATACCGCAAAATGAATTTTAGTCCAAATATCGCCGTAATTTGCAAATAAATATAAATAATTTTACATTTTCGCTGACTATATTGACAATGCCGTAACAAGCAACCTGCATATCTATTTTGTAAAGAAAATGGCAGGTGTTCTATGTTTACACAGTATTTTCTTCTCAGATTAACTACAGTTATAAAAAAGAAGGTTGAGGAAATAATAAACAGAAATAGGATATTTTAACTCGCAAAGAAAAGTTTTGACAGAAAAAAATCAGATCGGCTTATTTGTTAATAGAGATGCAACATTATTCATACATTGCATAGCTTGACAGAAAAAAAACTTACCAAAATATTAGTTTATAAGAGATGCAAGAATATTCATATATTGCATATTATATAATATATCCAGTTAGGATAAGGTGGGACAGTAGTGCAGCCACCAAACATATTTAGTTTTAAATATAGGTAAGTGTGAAAAATCTTTGGGGGGACAGTGTTGTGCGTCAATTTGGGCATTCAGTCAATCAAGGAAGGCGGGAGCCTGTCAAGGGTATATAAAACCATTTATTGTATTATTTATGTAAACATAGAAAACAATATTTTATGTTTCGATTACAGGAATATTGCTAGACTTATAACTTTTTTTTTTAATCCTCTTTACTAGAGGTAATTTAGCAAAAGTTTTTTTGTCGATTGATATTAATACAGTTAAAATTATCGAGGTGGTGAAAATTAATTTGTGGATGTGTGTGCGTTTGTTTTTTAAGAAATCTCCGTGTTGTGAAGCTGTATCTACATATTTTATTGTTACAAAGATTTTTTTTTTTATTGTAACAGAAAGTTTTTTTCTTTAAAAAAAACTCAAGCCATAGATCGAATCTACAAAATACCACCCGTTTTGATACCCACTGCGTTGAAAGTTGTTTATAAAAGTGATTATTCCTCTAGTGTATCCACTTTCAGCCAACAGATGGCATTGTGGCAAAAAACACGTTATTCCGTTTATGTATTCATTTATCCGTACTTGTATACATCGTTCCGTTTTTGTATTAATTTATCCGTACTTATATACATCGTTCCATTTTTGTATTCAATGATTCGTACTTGTATACATTGATCCGTTTTTATATTCAATGATCCGTTTTTATATACCCGTCACACGTCCCCGGAGGTTCGACCTCGAATATCACAAAATATAAAGTTAGCTAGTCAAATTTAGAATATAGATAACATAATATGTATAATGCTAGAAAAATCGTTTATGCCTAAGTGCTTGTAGACATATATAACCAATATATAAAAATGCCGACCGCGAAAGGTTGCTGCCTTTTCGAAACCTACTTCCTTCATATATTAATCATATATAATAATAAACTTAGTATATAAGGCTTCGCTCTATTTAAGGTATTTAGATAGGTGAAAAATGCAAAATATATAATATTAATGAATAAAAACAAAAAATAAGTTAGATAGGGTATTCAATTATTTTTTAGTTATTTTTATTTTTTATATTTTTTGTTTAATATTTTCCTTGTCTAAGTATAGTAAGAACTCCCAAGAACACCAAATATTGTAATCCTTAATATATAAAGTAGAATTGGATATATATATGTATGTAAAATATATAGTATTTCGGACTTATATCTAACTAGGATGCCTTACTTTTTTTGATTTTATTTTTCTATTTTTTATGTCACAATTAATTGAGGTTGGTGTGTTTATTTGTAATTTAAAAAATATTTTATTTTTTATGTTGATAAATATGTTTGTATTTTCTTATAATTTAAAACTGAGAAATTTAATTTTCGATTTATTGTGCAGTTTTGTAACCAGCTGTTATTTTTATGTTTTTTTTTGTTTCTTCATGAATAGACACACCAATCTCAATGAGGCGCGTGCCAAAAAATATTTTTACACAATTTTTTTTTTTCTTATTCCTCTTTTCGCATTTTTACATCCGTCTATTTCAGATAAAAAAATTATAACACCAAAAATACCAGACTAAAATGTAATCCTATAAGGACGTTTCTAAAAACACGTTTTTCTTAAAATTTTCATGTGTATTTGAAATTTTATATTACAAATATTTTCTTTCTGGGATAATAAAATATACATATCTACGAATAAAATTAGCTATGAGAAAGTAACTTGATGTTAGATTCACTTAATTTCCTTTTTTTGTGAAATATATATAGTGTTTTTTTTTCGTATCATTAATGATAAAAAGATACAAAGTATCTGATATGCAATACAATTTTCCCTAAAATATTTGTGTATAAAATGAGAATACTTACATGTAAAACTGTAAGAAAAAATATAGAATAGACATGACTAGGTGTTACTCAGTGTGTTATGTTCTTATGTCCTTTGTCATGCGTCCACATGATTGCAAAAATTTTACAGAAAAAGAAAACATCAAGAATTACTTATAACACAAATAACGAAGGGTAGATTTTTCAAATCTCTATTTAAAAAACCTATTGAAGTGAGAAAAACAAGTTGTATTTAGAATTAAGTCAATATTTTAAATCATTTGAAAATCTACCCATCGTTAGAACAATTCTTGACCGCTTGAGGCGCTGATGTAGCGTCAATTTTAATGCTACCAACATAAAAACGGAAGAACACTAGTCGAACCAACGAAGAAGGGAAAGAACTGTAGTATTCTAAATATTCAAAAAAACAGCGGAATAAATATGGCAAGTTACAGTATAGCAAGTACCTATTGAAAATAAATATTATATCATGACATCACGCCTATAATTCCAATGGTTTAGAAGGTGTAACTGATACGAGTAGTACACCCATATTTCGGTTTTCCAGTCATATTGAAGTCCCATTTAACAGGGGGCGAGAAAACAAAATAACAACTTGTAAAGACACGTTTTTCGTAATTTTTGCAACGTCTGAACGCATGCAAGTAGTGGTTTTATTTTAATTTCATAGAAGAGCTAGATTTTTGATGTTTTATAGTTGAATGTCCCAGAGTTGGAAGTTTGTGTTTTAACACAAAGCTACGAACGACATGAAAATATAATGATATACATATTTTTTGAAATGTATAAATAAATAAAAATCTATGAACTGTCCCTTTATTTGTCTTTCAGGTTGAGCCAGCAAAAAAAAATAACAAGAAAAAAGTCGAATTTTGAATATCAAAAGTTTAAGCGCCAAAAATTTAAGAAAAAAAGAACATTTGTGACAGCTGTCAATCTGACAACTGATTTCCACAATGATACCAACTGACAAAAAAATCTTGCAGGCCTCAGATAGGCAAAGTTAAACTTGGCAGCATATAGCTAGCTTTTTGCTCACTGACTTTATCTGGAAATTAACAAAAATGCTCAAATGAAAAGGTTAAAACTAGAATATCTTAAGAAAATTGTGTGTTAACAAGACAACTAGCTACTAACTAAACCGGGGATAAGTACGAATTGAAGCCGGTTATTCTCTAAATATCACTACGAAATTCGAACGATATTGATGTGTGATTTAAAACAAATGAGTTAGATTTTATCTATACTGTCATTTGAGAGAAATTAACAGTCCAATAGCACGACAGTAACGTCTGAATTTTTTTGAAGCGAAATAACTTGAATTCAGAATCTAAGGTTTGAAGTAACAAACTCAATTTCGTACAAGACAAAGTTGAAATTCTATTGCAACCATGATTAATTATTGAAGACTTTTTTATTACAAATGGTACACTTATAGGTCAACTTGAATACATAAAGCCAAAAAGCTAACTTAGATAATTGAATAAGTGACAATGGAATTTCAGATCTAAGATGTGAAGGTAAAGTAGGTGGTTGAGCTAAGGGCAATCAAATTTAAGATCTAAGGTTCTGAATAAAAGGTTCAATAATAAAAGACTTTTGCTGGCTCGAACCATTTTTTTGTAGAATTTGGTGTATGTACTCGTGTTTGATGTCGTAGATATTTCGTTTTAAAATTCCTGATTAGCAATATCTTATAATAAAGGTTTTGTGGTAAAAATCGAAGAAAATACTTGGATTGTTGGTAAAAAGTTCTATGAGAATTTTTACTCGACATTTTTTTTTCGTATTATTTTGTGTAAGGTTTTTGTCACTCGGTAAAAACGTACATTTTATAAATGTACGGATTTTTTTGCTGAAGATTTAAAATACTTTTTTTTTGTTAATTTTAAATACTTAATTAATATAAGAGAATACTATCAGCTGTTGCTGTAATTTTAACAGTTTGTAAAAAGTAGTATGGTGAATAAGCAGAAAAAAAACTTCGATTTTTACCAACAAAATAATTAAAATAATTAAAGAAACACAGCAATAATGACGCAATAGGTGTTGAAAGTAGATTTTTTATTTTTCGTACCGCTAGTAACAACTTCTTAAAAACTATAATTTCCAAATCTCTTCGAAGTTCTGTTGAATTTAAACTAAAATTTAAAAAAAAAATCTTAAAAAAACGTTAAAAGCACATTTTTTCTTGTTTAACCCCCCTTATTTCTACCGTCCATGGGTGTTGTCGTAGAAATAGGTTTTTTTTTCAGAGCTCAAAGAAGTTTTTATTTTCAACGACAAAAAAATTTCAAACGCACAGTTTTGAATTTTCGGTAGTGACAAGAGATTAAGCTTTTGTTTTAGTTTTTTTCTAAAAAAAAATGTGATGTTTCGAACTTAAAACGACCAGGAACGAGTTAGTGATTTTTATCTTCCCTACATCTTCATCTTTTTAATATTTATATCATTATTGTGATGTTAAGATCTTACTATATATAACCATACTGTAACGGACCCTAGACAGCTGACTTCTAATCGAAAGCCGCTCAACTAAAAAAATTGTTGCGACTTCAAAAAAGTCAGAATAACCCAAAAAGTCAATCATCAAAAAACTTCAGAATAAACAGAAAGGTTTTACCAATGATTATAGAATAACTCTCACTCTCATCAACAGAAAAAAAAAATCATACCATAAACGTAAAAAAAACCAGAACGTGCTTTCGATTAAAAAAAAGCCAAACGTCCATAAGTTAGTTATTTTTTATACCCCCCCCCCCCTGATATAATTTAAATAATTTCGCGTAAATATAAAATTAGGTGAGATATTGGTAGAACATAAGTAGAAAGTAAGTATAATAATAAGAACTAATGTAATGCTTGTTACGTTTCAACTGAAATTAAGTTTAATCTGTCTTTTTGTTGAACTATTGACGTTATTTCAAAGTATTTTGTTGAAATACTTTTTTGAAAATATCATGACGCTACACCCACGTTTCGTCAGTTATATTTCCAAGCCAATGGCGAGACATAGGTCTCTCAACATGTGTCGTTGTCCTCCGTTTCTGCATACAGTATCCGCACGCTTAAATCCCGTGTTAGGGGGCGACCTTACCGCCATCAACCGCTGCTATTACCGCCATCAACCGCTGCTATTACCGCCATCAACCGCTGCTATTACCGCCATCAACCGCTGCTATTACCGCCATCAACCGCTGCTACTGAGAAATTCCTTACGGATAAACCCAACAACACTTTGGCCAACCAGGGAGTCATCTCAGGATCTCACGCTACTAAGTAACATAGATTTCTTATGTCTATCAAGTTCTTAAATTGTCAGGCTTTTGGATATCCCATAAACTCTTGGAAATTCCTTACGGTCCCTATAACAGCCCACTGGTGTACAAGGCCTCATCTTGCAAATCAATTCCCTGATTCCTCGGCCAGTCTCACCCAGCTACCCTGCTCATATCGTCACTCCACCTAACCAGGGCCGGCAGTCTCGACAGAAATAACGTCAAAATCGCTAACTTTCGATTGCTAACTACTAACTAAATTCGGTTGCAATAACGATGCTAGCGAGAAACGCATCTTGGATGTAGAGACTTGCGTTTCCTGCAAGCATCGTTATTGCAACCGAATTCTTTCGTGAGTAAATCGAAAGTTAGCGATTTTGTCGTTAATTCTGTCGAGACTGCCAGCCCTGAGCCGAAAGTCTCGACAGAAATAACGTCAAAATCGGTAACTTTCGATTGCTAACTACTAACTAAATTCGGTTGCAATAACGATGCTAGCGAGAAACGCATCTTGGATGTAGAGACTTGCGTTTCCCGCAAGCATCGTTATTGGAACCGAATTCTTTCATAAGTAATTAGCTATCGAAAGTTAGCGATTTTATCGTTATCGCTATCGAGACTGCTGGGCCTGAATGCGTCCTACCGGTCGCGGTCACTTAAGAACACGTTTCCAACGGTCATTGGTTCTGCGGCGAATTTGTCTGGTTTCAGTCAACTATGTTGGGTCGACTTCCAGCCTAACTGGATGAGCGACTGTATGACTGAACTCCACAACCCAGTATCACTGGGTAGTACGTAAAAATGCAGAACTTACTTGGCGATTTGACAGTTATAAAAAAACGGGTCCAGTGCGAATACACACAAAGGGTTCCCAGAGCAAAAAAATCCAAAAACAACACGTAATTTGGTGTAATAGCGGCCATAGTAACACACATTCTGAAATATTCTAGTGTTCACTCGCTCTCTAGACCCCGCCATCCTCTTCGTGAAATTATGATTCAAAAGATGCAGACTGAAGAAGGTCCACTGGCACTTTTTAGGTACACAACGCGAAAAACAGTATTTCAACAAAATATGTTAATGAAAAAAAAAATGTTAATTTTCATTGTATTGAAGACAAGTTGATATTGTATATTAAAAATAAGGTGAAATATACTCTGTACCTATACCTGTGTACTTTAGCAAACTACATATGACCTAGGATTAAAGTAATATATGATGCGGGATATATTAAATAACAATAACATAAAAAAATATTCGTGTTTTATTTTTTTATCCAGTATTTTATACCCTGTATGGATGGGTGAATGTAGAGAGAGGAAGAGGATCCTCACTAATTTTATAAAGAGGAAAGATTTGTATGTTTGTAATGAATAAACTCAAAAACTGCTGCACCGATTTTAAAAATTCTTTCACCATCAGAAAGCTACATTCACCTTGAGTAACATAGGCTATAGATTATCCCCGTACTCCCACGGGAACGGGAACTACACGGGTGAAACCGCGTGACGTCCGCTAGTTTTATAAATGAACTGATGCATTAAATAGTTCGGGGGTCGTGGAGGTATAAAGTTCTAACATTAAAAATTATTCCTTGTGAAAAAGTTGGAACTTTGACCCCCAATATCTCCGTAACTATGTAGGTTCCAGATTTAGTCCAGTACAACAAAAAATATCGTAATGCCGGGAAAAACAAATGACTCTGTCTTAGCTAAGTGTGTTTTTGGGTTATTGTACATTCGTCACAAAGTTAATTCGCCACGAAAAAAAGTATGTGTAAACTCGCCACATCTCTATTTTCATGAAGGAAAATCCGCCATATTGTTTATTTCCGTACAGATAGCAGAAAAATCAAACAATAAGTAGATTATAACGTTATTTATTTATTTTTAATAATCACAGAAATTCACATATAAATCACAGTTCTACTTACAGCTAAAATATACGCTAATATTGTCTGGTTTTGTTCTATTTTAAGGCCGCGTTGTCAAGGACAGCGCGACCTGCGTGACACGCCTAATCCTAAATAAACACGTATTGCAAGTGGCTGATTTGCTTACAACATTACAATATATATGCATGATTTTTTTTTATCACTCTAAACAAAG
Organism: Xestia xanthographa; assembly: GCA_905147715.2. Taxonomy (NCBI): domain Eukaryota; kingdom Metazoa; phylum Arthropoda; class Insecta; order Lepidoptera; family Noctuidae; genus Xestia; species Xestia xanthographa. The sequence goes on along the minus strand of LR990654.1, from coordinate 4,389,907 downwards.
CGTATTAACATCACAAATAGCAAAGTGAAATTATTTTGTTAATATCTATAAAAAATACTAAGTTATAAGCATTTTCAACTGCTGATTAGACAGAGAGATCCGATAAAGCGCATGACGTCATTCTCTGCATCGACGTACAAACTTCATACTAAATTCCGTTTATCTAGAAAGAGATATAAACAAAAGTTTAAATGGTTATAACTTTTGTGTTGTTTGGCCGATTTATGTCTTGTTTTCGCTTTTTGTCATTATTTTTATAGTACTTTGACATTCCGTATCGAAATAAAAAAAGAAAATTTATGCATATTCCCTATTTGAAAAAAATTGTTAGTTTAGTTTATTTTATTAGATTTGTAACTTGTAAATAATGTACATACTTACTGAATACAAATAAATGTTTAAGTAATTTGTAAAATAAAAAATAAACTGCTGGTAAAAAAAAAAGAAAAATATATCATCTGCCTAGCCTTTTCCCAACTATGTTGGGGTCGGCTTCCTGTTTTACCGGATGCAGCTGAATACCAGTATTTTACATGGAGCGACTGCCTATCTGACCTCCACAACCCAGTTAGTACCGGGTAATACGATACCCCTTAGTAAGACTGGTTGTCAGAATTTTTGGGCCTCTGACTACCTAACGACTGTCAAAGATCTACAAATGACAGCCGGGACCAACGGCTTAACGTGCTTTCCGAGGTACGGAGGATACTCGGTATGTAATGGGCGGTCACCCATCCACAGACCAACCTAGGCAAGCACGGCTTAACCTAACGATTGACCCGAGCGGCTGTTATTATTTAGCCACGAGCTCCTCAAAAAAAAAAAATAATAATAGAGAGATAATTAAATCACAGTAATAATCACGTTTTTTTTAATGTTAATTTACGTCTACAAAAAATCACAGTTTTACTTACAATTAAATATATATTTATTGCAATATGTTGATTTGCCTTAAGTAGTAAACTATCGATTTTTTTTCCACTACGAACCCGCCTCAGTCAATATTCTAACGTTTGTAGTAATCGTATCCATCTTCAAACAGACTTTATCCAGTAAATATCGCTCCGAAATAAGTTTGACTCAACATAAGAGCTTCGAATATTTTCTTTTAAATACTATAAAAAAATCTTCCACTAATAACCTCTCCGAACCACCCCCAGTCAAGTCTATCGCTAGTAGTAATAAATAGTACAGGCCTTTAAACAGTATTTACGTCATAAAAATCGTTTTCAAACAGTATACTCCAAATTTTTTTTCTGTTTTACTTCCAACGAATACAATCCACTACTAAAGTTTATCTATGATAAACGGCCGAAAAAAACGATTTTTCGAATTTTGCGGAATGACCTGATTGCCTCGTATATTGCCAACAGCTCTCGATCGTACGGATTGTACTTCCTCTGCGAAGGGCTGAGGTTCCTTGAAAAGAATGGCACTGCCTTTCCGCCTTACTTCGCTGCTTCAGTACGGCTAGAAAAAGATAGATACAGCGAGCGAGCGAGCGTGTGATAGCATGTGCAGGAGCGCAGGAGAAAAGAAAGATTTTAGAAATCATTTTCATTACGAGCGCTAAAAACCAATAACTTTGTTTGCTACCAGTAAATTATGTACCTATGAGGACTTGTGACGAATTTACACATAGTTGTTATTCATGTGACGAATATACTTTCAATGTATGGAGTTTACAAAAATGTGACGAATTAACTTTGTGACGAATGTACCCGTGTTTTTCACCCTTTCTATGAATGGTTACTAACACATTAACACATGTGTCTAAAAGAGTGATGAGTATAAATGTTGATGGATGTAGAGGGTGAGGAAAACCAAGGAAACGACGGATGTATTGTGTGAGGAGTGATATGAAAGATAAAGGAGACGGTGCCGATTCCCTTGAACACAAACTAAACTAAATTTAAGTTGAATGCATCTTTTTCTTTCTTTTTCATTATGAAAAGGACAGAAGATAAATATTAGTTTAATCCTGTCAAATTAGTCGGCACCTGACGTAATTTGATGTAATTTTAGTAGTCAACTTTTTAATCGCGTCTAAAACTTGTATGGCGCTGATTAATTTGACAGAACATAACTAAAATTTATCTTCTGTCCTTTTCTTAATGAAATAGAAAGAAAAAGATGCACTGAACTTAAATTTGGTTTAGTTTGTAAACAAGGGAATCGGCACCAATTGATAGCGTGACGGTTAACAGAGAAGAATGGACGAAAAAAACGTGTTACGCCGACCCAAGTAACATGGGATAAGGGCAGGGAGAGATGATGTTTTTAAACCAGTGCTTTTTATGAACGAACTAGATGGCACTGATCAATCTTGGAAATAATTAAATGGCTCGTTTGTATGTCCACAAAGCCTTAACTGCGACAAGCGTCTACTGTGGCCACTCACGTATAAATGCATGTGTTTGACATGAACGCTGCACGCGCCGCCCCGCCGCACGCTCGATTCGAGCGGCCACTGTGTTCGTACACTAAGACGTAACGCAAAAACACTCAGAAAAACAATAGCAAAAACCATGCAAAAACTTGTAGTTCAGTTCAGTGATGCAAAAGAACAGTAGACTTTTATGGTTAAAAATGTTTGACAGGAAAAAGGTTCTTTATAGTTCTCACTCTAAATGCATCGATTAATAATAAAAAAATGAAAAATAATAATAATTTTATAATCATTGAGATGTTTATCTAGTACAATGAGTTTGACATGTTGTGTCAAGGAGTTTTTTTTGCCATGCTAAAAGATTTCACCATTGACCTATATACGTAGTAAATTTTTTTTTCATTGGATTTTACTAGATCGCCGCTTAAAAAAATATTCCCTTAGTTGATCAGCGCCATCTATTGATATATACTGAAACGTTGTGACAAACGTCAGTGGAAAATTCCCATTGTAGGTAGCTGATTTTAAAGTACAGTGACTTTTTATCCCGTTAACTTTATTAATTTCTTTCTTATTGTAGGTTTATTTCAGAGGAAGGAAAATAAACTGAAAAGATTTAAAGAGGGTAGTTTAGAAATGATAACACTAGCCGACTTGGAAATCGAACCAAAAACCCTAAGGCCCCGTTCTCACTATATCGTGACGATCAATTATCGTTGGTTTTTAGCTGGCAAAAAGACCATTGGCAAAAATGTATGAAGCCTGGGCTCACCCACCAACAGAGATGAGAACACTTTGGACATACTTGTACAACACTAAATATAAAGATATAAACTCATTTTTGTGAAGAATCCATGGGGTTTTCTTGCTATAAATATTTTTCTCCTACCATAAATAAGCTATAATCCTACAAAGTAATGCTGTTTTGACATTGTAGTTTTTGTTGTTTTACATCTTATAGGTACTAGTTTTATTCCTTGTGGAGCTCGTGGCAAAATAATAACAGCCGCTCGGGTCGATCTTTAGGTTAAGCCGTGCTTGCCAAGGTTGGTCTGTGGATGGGTGACCACTCATTACATACCGAGTTTCCTCCGTGCCTCGGAAAGCACGTCATGCAGTTGGTCCCGGCTGTTATTTGTAGATCTTTGAGTTCTTTGACAGTCGTTACAGTGGCCCAAAAAGTCTACAGTTTTATGACTACCAATTGTCTTTTTCTACAAAACCTATTTTGGTGCATATCTTTTTTCTGCAATGGAATTGAAGATGGTGCCTATAGTAATAATTTAAGAACAAAATACTTTACAATGGCATAATATGCCATAACTCTGTTGGACACTGAACCCAATTTTACTCATGGTCCTTTGTGGACGAGAGTAATCGTGTCGGCCTGTGACCTCTTTAAAAACACAAGCCACGGCACTTAAAACTACACGATTACCTATCTATCGTCACGACATAGTGAAAACGGGGCCTTACATTCAGTAGACTCAGAAAATTCTCCTGATATGAGGTTATACTGGTGTCGATTCTGTTGTGCACAAACTAAACCTAATTTAGGCTATTGCTATCTTACACTAAAAGGCAGTGCGAGAAAAGGACGGCTATAGCTATGAACTAAGTTAGACATGTCAAACTAGATGCCTTGCGCTACATGGACACCGTGTTTTTAGTCGACTTGTTTTTACGTGCACCCTTCATTTGTATGGAAATATTAGTTCCAACATGGTTCCAACTAAATTTGGCAGCTCTAAATCACAAATCATAAATAGGGAATATGCATTCATTTTCTTTTTTTTATTTCGATACGGAATGTTAAAGTACTATAAAAATACTAACAAAAAGCAAAAATAAGACATAAATAGGCCAAACAACACAAAAGTTATAACCATTTAAACTTTCGTTTCTATCTCTTTCTAGATAAACGAAATGCTTTCTAACTTAGTATTTTCTATAGATATTATATAAATAATTTCACTTTGCTATTTCTGATGTTAATACGCTTTGTTTAGATTGATAAAAAAAATCATGCAAGTACCCTATTAAGTTTAGTTTGTGCACAACAGAATCGACACCACTAGCTGTTTAGTTGAGAATTGATAATTGTCTGAAATCGTCAATCCACCTTGAGCAAGCACGGTAAACAATGCTCATGCCTTCTTTGTAAAAGCCAATACTATGCTGGTATTATCAGTACCTATTAGTGTTATGCTCAATTTAAAATGCTATTACTAGCGCATAGCGCAGTGAATACGGCCCGTACTGACGTGTCTAAGGTCGTGGGTTCGCACCTAAACACTTTGTGTTATATATTCCATCACCACTGCTCTCAAAATGGTAAAGGAAAACATCGTGAGGAAACCGGCATGTCCTACAAACAACAATTCGAAGACTTGTGACATCTACCAACCCGCACTGAGGCTGCGTGGTTGATTATATTTCCCTTTGTTCGGTACTGGACAGATTCTTGGATTGGACAGATTAGTTAGTTCGGCAGATTCGCTACTCGCCTCTAATAGAGAAGTGGCCTGTGTCCCAGCAGTGGGAGCATTATAGGCTTATTAAGAAAAATAAAAATAAAAAATACTAATCAAATATAAAGTTTTTTATTTGAGTTCTTAAAAAACTATAATTACGTATATTATTTACATTTTAACAATTTTATGAATTAAAACATAGGTTTAGTTTAAAACTTTGGCTCATAACAAGCATTAAGGAACAATTCGGAAGCCGACCGCAACGACAAAGCCACCCATTGCTTTGACAGAAACGAATGGTTCTTATGTAACTGGTCCTTCGAGCCGGATTTGTATAAAAATATTTGTACGCCATATTATGCCAGGATATGCTGGAACCAATATTGTAACATCTATTTATACCATGTCCTAACAAATAAACATATTTGATGATCAAAAATAAACCTATCTTCGGTTTTGCGGCTTTGTTTGCGTTCCTCTTCAGAATTCTACCTTAATACGACTAATTTAGAAATCCAATAGCTAGCTACAACACATTTAATTTAAAGCTGTTGAGCTAAAAATATTCAATAAATACATAGACACTTAAAAGTAGCTTGCAACACTATAATTTAATAAATAATTTACTAAAATTAAGAGTATGGAATACATTTTTCAAACCATGTTTTTAGAAGCATAGACGAGCTCGTATTTTTTTTAACACTTCTGAGAAAAAACTTTAACTGTCAGATTTTCCCTCACCATACTCAGCTGCATCAGTCGCGTTAAAAATTAGAAATAGATTAAGAGCGTTTATACAGAAAGCAGCGGTGGCCCAGTGGTGGTGGCCCCTACTTACGAACAGTAAGTCGTGGCCAACAGGCGCATTACTTTATGTAATTTATTTCATCACCACTGATCTCAAAACGGTGAAGGAAAACATCGTGAGGAAACCGGCATGCCCTAGAACCAAAAAATTCGAAGACATGTGACATCTACCAATCCGCACTAGGCCCGCGTGGTGGATTATAGCCCATTCCCTCTCATTGATAGCCAACTTTTTGTATGAACGCTCCTTAAGGCGACTACATGAGCTGAATTAGCAACTCTATTTGTGGTGGTTCAAACTTCGTTTGAAATACTGTTAGAATGAAGTTCTAATCAGCTTGCACTAAAAAGTGGTTGTTACGTCAGTCACTGCGGGCCGAATAATGAAAAATGAGTATTTTTTTGCGATTTACAAAAAAATCTATTGTTAAGACTAAAAAAATAAAACACTATCATGGTAATATGTTGCTTGTAGAATTATTTGCCAAAAAATCAGAATGATTGCATGTATTTTAGTATGGTTTTTACTTGTTAAAAGAATTTTTTGAGATAAGTTCGTGATTTTTTTTATCGAGTAAAATTTGTTGTATTATGTTTTCAAAACACTACCGTACTAGAATATATCCTGAAGAATATCATATATTTGTCTGGTTTTATTTATTGCAGTGAATCATATGCTTTTTTTTCATTATAAAACTCGCGTTTAGCTCCTGTAGTCCCCTTAATAAACAAACTTATTTTTTATCAAGTATCAAATACTATCCATTTCTAGATAGAGGGCTTTATTTATTCGCTATAAAATGGCGCCATCAGAACTTTTTGTTGAATTTTTGAAGTGAAAACTACTTTAGGCGCGTTGAGCACTTTTTAGGTGAAGGAAAAACATTGAACTCATCGTCACTTGACGTAACGTGCGGTCACGCTTCGTAGCACTCGTAGCATCCGCTACGGCGTAGCACCACATAGGCATGCGCGGGGCATAACCGCTGCTACGAGTGGGGCGGGGCCTGTGTACTTTTTGTTTTCACTTCTATCGGCAGTCCTCAAAGACTGCCCCGATTTTTTTTATTGCTAAATATCTTTACATCACGCCTTTAATCCCCGAAGCGAGCAGAGATATTGTATCATTCAGTATATTTCACCAGTTATTTTAGCTTCATGAGAAAAACCTGATTACACCGACTTTATATAACAGCTAGTGGCTTTATATAAAAAGTTAGCCGTGTGGTATCCGGCAGAGTCGAATAGAACCAACCCATTACAGTCACGGGTGTCGTATAAGGCGACTAATGTCTGAGGCAGAACACCTTGCGCCTCCGTAGACCAGAGAATGGGCAGCAGCGTTTTCTGTTAGTCTTTCATCACTGCGATCTCCAATCCGCCTGTCAAGCGTGGAGATTACGGCAAATTCCTCCCATCATGGGAGAGGCTTATGTCCAGCAGTGGACGTTATGTGCTGTTGTTGTTGTTGTTGTATATAGAACCTCCCCCCTCCCCCCCTTGACCATCATCATCATCATCATTTCAGCCGAAAGACGTCCACTGCTGGACATAGGCCTCCCCCAAGTGTCGCCACATTGACCGGTCCCGTGCGACTCGCATCCAGCGGATTCCCGCAACCTTCACCAGGTCATCTGTCCACCTAGTGGGAGGCCTTCCAACGCAAAGTCTTCCGGTTTGACCTAATTAGAGGTATTTTCTTAGAAAGATACCTTTGATATACCCAAGATTGGTCTTTTTCGTGTTTCAAGTCTTTTCGATATTTTCAGTCTACTTATCTTTTGCTCTAATAGGCTAGTTTCTAAAATCAATAAATTGCAAATCTATTTAGTCCGTCAGTTAGAGCATTGGAAAATAATGGACACGTATTTTTTGTTTTTGTAAATCAATGAATATTGACAAAGATAAAACTCGGAAGTGGGGGCTCGTGACGTCAGAACTCAAAATTATACCAAAGCGTGACGTATTGAGAATTTTAAAAGCGTCGTATCTTCGTCAATTTTGATTTACGTAACAAAAGAAAAAATACGTGTCAAATATTTTTTGATAATCTAACTGATGGACTATAGTCTGCGCTAGATAAGTAGGTATTAAAGGTCATTGCTCTTTCCTTAATTACTCTGCGTAAGTACCCCGACAATACATTTTTAATCGTTTTTTATTACTAGAAAAACTCAAGAATCACGATAAAGGTAGTTTCGGGACAAGTTTATGTCATTATTTCTGTTTTCGGAATTATGTATTTGAATAAATGTATGTGGGTTAATGACCTTTATTTCGTACTTATCTGGCACAGACTATAATCAGATTTTTTCAGGACACAAGCCTATTGTATCAAAATCACACCATGGTCTGGTTTTGGCTGTCGAATCCTGTTCTTTTCGCAATTTTCCAGTATACTTGTTTTTTAATATACTGTTTCATGTTCTCGGTCTTCTGTCTCTTCAACAGAAACAGAAGTCTTTGCTCTTCGCTCTGTAGGCTACTTCTTCTTTTTGGAGCTGGACCCTCAGATCTTCTACGTCCTTCATGAGCTGCACGTCTGCTGCACAATCGTCTACTATCTTCTGGAATAGTTCATCTGGAATTAAAGAATTCTAGTATTAATAATGTAAGAACCGATTGGCGCAGTGGTAGTGAGGCTGCCTTACGTTGTTAGGGTCCCGGGTTCGAATCCCGGTTGAAGCAAATGATTGTGTGATGAGCACGGACATTTGTTTCCGAGTCATGGATGTTTATATGTATAATAAGTATGTATTAACAAACAAAAAGTATATATGTAGTATATCAACTATTTGCAAGCCTTGTTGCTTAGTGTGGCACTAGATGGCGCTGTGTATAATGTCCAGAGATATTTATTTATATTTTATTTATTTATTTATAATACTAACCTTGTAATATCCGAAAGGGTAAGAAATTTAAAGATGTATTAAAAAAGTGTCATTGTTAGGGGCGACCAAATATTTTTTGTTGCCCGGAGCGGCTAAATACATAGGTCGAGATCTGTAGTCTGAGAGATAGCAGCCAATCCACAGACCGACCTCGCTAAGCATTGCTTAACCTGGCAGTTTTGCCCGTAACGCTGTAATTACACTGGCCCGCAAAAATAAGTACCACACATTAAAAATTGCAATAACTTTTTAAGTACACAAGATATAATTTCGAAACAAAAAGGACTCGAAAAAGAGTTTAATTTTGTACATAAAAACTAATAAAGCTGATAAAAATTGCTATAAAACGTTTTTTATTTTAAATCTCTAACTTCTATATAGTTTACACAAAATTAAAATTTTAAAAGTGTGATTATTATTTATTACTTATTTTTGCAGGCCAGTGTATTTAGCCTCAAACAACACGTAAAAGTTACTTTTTCCTGTACCTACCTACATTATCTTGCATCCCATTATTTTTACTGATTGTAACTTAAAAAAAAACCGCGTTGACACGATCAGAATAGCGCAGGCGGATGGGTATGGGCACAGAATAATTAGTTTAGGGTTGCCTCAATACGACTACCGTCCGAGTAGGTATCCGAGTCGACTCGGTCCGAGCATACTCTGATCGTGTCAACGCGGCTTAATCTACACTAATACAATAAAGAGGAAAGATTTGTATTTTTGTGTGTGTTTGTAATGAACAACTCAAAAAGTACTGCGCCGATTTCAAAAATTCTTTCACCATTAGAAAACCACGTCTTTACTGAGTAACATAGGCTATATTTTATCCCCGTACTCCCACGGAAACGGGAACTACGCGGGTGAAACTGCGTGACGTCCGCTAGTAATATTATAAAGAGGAAAGATTTGTATTTTTGTGTGTGTTTGTAATGAATAAACTCGAAAAGTACTGCGCCGATTTCAAAAATTCTTTCACCATTAGAAAACCACGTCTTCACTGAGTAACATAGGCTATATTTTATCCCCGTACTCCCACGGGAACGGGAACTACGCGGGTGAAACTGCGAGACGTCCGCTAGTAATATTATAAAGAGGAAAGATTTGTATTTTTGTGTGTGTTTGTAATGAATAAACTCGAAAAGTACTGCGCCGATTTCAAAAATTCTTTCACCATTAGAAAACCACGTCTTTACTGAGTAACATAGGCTATATTTTATCCCCGTACTCCCACGGAAACGGGAACTACGCGGGTGAAACTGCGTGACGTCCGCTAGTAATATTATAAAGAGGAAAGATTTTTATTTTTGTATGTAACGAATAAACTTAAAAACTCCTAAACCGATTTGAAAAATTCTTTCAGTGTTAGAAAGCTACATTATCACTGAGTTACAGAGGCTATAAATTATATAAATATCATGCAAATTAGCCGAGCTATCACTATTTTCGCGGACGAAGTCACGGGTGGAGTGCTAGTAGTCAATAAAGGCGCTTTTCTCTACCTTCCAATATTCTAGCCAGTTTAACTAGAATAACCCTGGAATGTAGGTCGCTATTATATAAACTGGAATTGTAACCTTAAGTTATAGTCAATAAAGCCGTTTATCCTACACATATCAACATTCTCTTACTCCTCGATAAGGTATTCTCTAGAATTGTACCTTTTTTTTCGGATGGGAACTCATCAAATGACTCCTCCCGCTCTGGGCGGAGCAGGAGGGAGTGTCAGACTGTTACTGACCAAAAACCCATCCATGTTCCTTCATAGCCCTTTGTGTTCCGGGGCCACGGTATCTCTTTCGAACAGTCCCGCAACCCCGGCAGGTGGAATTGTATCCTTAAGTTATAGTCAATAAAGTCGTTTTTCACCAATGTTCTCTTACTTCTCGCTATGATATACACTAGAATTGTACCTTAAGTAGTAAATAATAAAGTAGTTTTTCCTCTACCTACCAACATTCTCGCCAGTTTTGCTCGAAGTAAAGAAGTGTCCACGGAGCCCTTGAGTGTAGCTCTCTATGGTATCCTCTGGGACCTCCCGAGTGACGTAGCCTCCGTCTAGGAGATCTTTTTTAGTACCACAGAGGTAGACTTTGCAATTCTAAAACAAAACAATCAATATAAGTTGTAAACGGACCTATAACGGAGCCGTCAACCAAGCATTCTGTACATATGTTACCGGAAATGTACAATTCCTAGGAAATGTATCCGAGCCTACTTAGGAAATGTGTAAAATAATGTTTTAAAAATTCTTTAAAACACATTTCCTGGGAAATGTTTGCATTTCCTAGGAATTGTAATTCCGAAATGATATTAGGAAATGTATAACGAATGCTCTCTGTGAATAAAATAAATAAAACCCGTTTTTATTAAAATCTAACTGTTTCGAAATTTGAATTTGGGTTGGTTTTTTGTTCGTTTGATAGGTTCGTATGATTGATAGGTTTTTTAATTGGTTTAAAAAAAATGCCCCAAGTTGGTATAAAAATTTCTTTTAAAGCATGAACCATTATTTTTAAAGTGCATTTATATATTCCTCCTTAAGAACATCAATGAAGAAGAATGTAACACATTTCCGATCGCTCTTTAGGAAATGTATAGATATCCTAGGAAAAATGTATATTATAAAATATATCATACATTTCCTATCTATTTTAAGAATTGTATGCATTTCCTAGGAATTGTATACATACAATGACGGATTTCATACATTTCCGGTGACACATACATCAAACTAAGTAACTCGACGCAAAAATTATTGCTGTGAAAACGACTTTTTTTTGGGGTGAAAAATAACGTTGGTAGGACTCAATGTAACGCACTCAAAACATGGATGGATGTATTGAATAGTACGGGAGTCGTGGAGATATAAAGTTCTAACATTAAAGATTTTTACTTGTGAAAAAGTTGGAACTTTGACCCCTAACATCTCCGTAACTATGTAGGTTCCAGAATTGGTCCAGTACAATAAAAATATCGCTGTGACGGGAAAAACAAATGACTCTGGCTTCGCTAAGGGGTCTTTTTCACCCTTTCTATGAATGGTTACTAACACATTAAAGCCCTGTCTAACCCTAAAATTAGCAACTCTATTTGTGGTGGTTCAAACTTCGTTTGAAATACTGTTTGAATGGAGTTCTAATCAGCTTGCACTATAAAGTGGTTGTTACGTCAGTCACTGCGGGCCGGATCGTGCGAAATTAGTAGTTTTTTGCGATTTACAAAAAATCTATTGTTTGGACTAAAAAGTTTTACGTGACAACGACTTTGAGTGGTAAAATAAACTTTTTATGTCTGTCTCTCTCGCTCTTAGGCGGGCTCTCACTCGCTCTCATTGTGAGCGCATAACGTGAGCGGAGCGTAAGTAGCGTAACGCAGTTTCTTGAAGTGTTACCCGGCAAACCAATTTATAAGACGTTGTCACGTCAAAAAATAAATAACATAAGACCTGCTTTATAGTTAGTTCAGTTAGTATAATAAGTTTCATGATCTAATTTGAAGTATTTTATGATTGCCAGGGGTTCATTAAATAATAAATGATGTTTATTTAGCAAGTAGGTTTTTACAAACACTTTTACACGTCATTTTTTAAAACTAGATGGGGCCTGTGTTTCGTAACTGACTACTCTGAGAAGAAACAGCCGAAACAAACTCAGAGGTATTGTTCAGGTTAGAGGTAACTTTGGGATTTTTTTTCTATCTAGACAATTTTATGGAATCGTGTTTTCACCAACAAACATAGGACTTAACATTATTCTTCAACTTTACCATATATTTATTTAAAAATTAATGCTGCAATATTTTAGGCGTAACGGAGGATCATGCTAAGCCATTTGAGGTAGTATAGGCCCCCTACATGTTTCTAAAAGAGTGATGAATATAATTGTTGATGGATGGAGAGGGACAGTAAGTTGAAGAGTTCTGTTTCATATCTCCGAAGTCCATGATGAGATCATGACAATATTTATATGGGACCAACATCGGGATATACCCTTTCCAATAAAAAAAGAATTATCAAAATCGGACTACTCTGTAAAAAGTTACGCGTGGTCATACATAAAAAAGACATACGCGTCGACTTTTTTTTTCGTCAGTTAATTTGGAGTAAATGATAGCGTGACGATTGACCCCAAATAACATGGGGCAAGGGCCGAAAATCTATTTGCCGTGTGGTATCCGGCAGAGTAGAATAGAACCAACTCATTACACTCAAGGGTGTCGTAAAAGGCGACTAATGTCTGAGGCAGAACACCTTGCGCCTCCGTAGACCAAAAAATGTGCAGCAGCGTTTTCTGTTAGTCTTTCATCACTGCGATCTCCAATCCGCCTGCCAAGCGTGGAGATTACGGGAAATTCCTCCCATCATGGGAGAGGCTTATGTCCAGCAGTGGACGTTATGGGCTGTTGTTGTTGTTGTTGTTGTTGTAAGGGCCGAAAGATGATGCTGATATGTACGTTTACTGACCTCCTCAACATTCCTCAATTCCTGTAACCAATGTCTCAGTCGTGCCCAGGACGCGACGGAAGACGGTTCATAGCAAATGATGGCTGCGTGCGCTCCTCTATAGTATATCTTTGTCATTGCTTCGTATCTGGAAAGGGAAGACATTGTGTTGAAATTAGTTCGTCAGATTACGAGATACAATGTCCATCAGTTTTGGGAGATTGTTGGTTAAGGCCCTTCTAACCTTAAAATTAGCAACTCTATTTGTGGTGGTTCAAACTTCGTTTGAAATGCTGTTAGAATAAAGTTCTAATAAGCTTGCACTACAAAGCGGTTGTTACGTCAGTCACTGCGGCCGAATAGTAAGAAATAAGTGTTTTTTGCGATTTACAAAAAATCTATTGATTGGACTAAAAAAATAAAACACATACGACCTGCTTTATAGTTAGTTCAGATAATATGCAAAGTTTCATGATCTAATTTAAAGTACTTTTTGAATACCAGCGGTTTATTGTTCGATTTGGAGGTAACTTTGGAATGTTTTTCTATCGAGAAAAGTTTATGAAATCGTGTTTTCGTCACATAATAGGACTTAGCATTAATCCTCAACTTTATCATATATTTATTTCAAAATTAATGCTGCTGTATTTTAGGCGTAACGGAGGATCATGCTAAGCCATTTGAGGGATATATAGCCCTTAATAGAGACTAATGATACTAACCTAAAAACAAGTCTTTACTGCTTTAGGTGTTATAAAACTAATTATAGGTATAGTTGGTGCCAGTTAAGATGAGAATAGCGGTCATTGCTCTTACCCTAATATCTCTTCGTACGAACCAAAACATATTAACCATGTATCGTTTTTTATTACAAAAAATATTGAAGATCACGATAGATTCAAGACTTGAACAGGCTTATATTTGGTTTTCAAAGTTAAGAAGTTTAATAAATGTTGGTGGGTCAATGACCGCTATTCTTATTTTAACTGGCACCAACTATACTAGCTTATTCCCGCGCCGTCGCCCGCGTGTAGTTCGATAATTGTCCCACGGGTTCGTACTACCGGTATAAAAAGTCTCTCACTCTCTCTCATCTTACTACACTACTACTACTACAACAGCCCATAACGTCCACTGCTGGACATAAGCCTCTCCCATGGTGGGACGATTAGCCGTAATCTCCACGCTTGGCAGGCGGATTGGAGATCGCAGTGATGAAAGACTAACAGAAAACGCTGCTGCCCATTCTCTGGTCTACGGAGGCGCAAGGTGTTCTGCCTCAGACATTAGTCGCCTTATACGACACCCGTGAGTGTAATGGGTTGGTTCTATTCTACTCTGCCGGATACCACACGGCTTGATTCTCATCTTAACTGGCAGCACCAACTATCTACTATGACAATTTTTTAGTGTCGTAGGTATCTAGTTTTTTTTTAACATTTTCATAAAAACTGTTATCAAAATTAAATCTCATCACAGCGGTGTAAACGCAAAAACGGCCTCTTCACGAAGTCGTCAACCAAGCACTCTGTACATCAAACTAAGTAACTCTACGCAAAAATTATTACTGGGAAACGACTGGGGTGTAAAATCACGCACTCAAAACATGGAGCTGATGGATGCATTGAATAGTACAGGGGTCGTGAAGGTATTGAAAGTAAAGTTATAACAACAACTTTTATTTAAAAAATGCAAGTTACAACTTTTCATTTTTCTTTTTTATTTGCATACTAGGGAACCTTCTAGTTACGGAGGTAACTAGAAGGTTCCCTAGTATGCAAATTCAAACTCTTTATTGCATTCATATGTACATTTAGTTATAACCTAAAATTATTTAAGTTCCAACAAGAACAAAAAAATGAACGCAATGCAACGGAGAGAACAAGTGCCTTTCGTCTTCGTTAAGGGGGTGCATACCAATGGTGCAAACCAGTGCATCGAGACACAATAGCGTATTACACCCATTTTTTAAAAGTGTCTCAATTAGATTCTGTAGTGCTAATGAACCACTACAAAATTGACAAAAATTTTATTCAATCGTTAAGTGCCATAAAAATGCATTGAAATTTAGCATTTTCAAATTTCGCGCGTAATTTGACGAAAACGCTGCACGCGTGGACGCGATATTGCTCTGTGGTCATGACGTCAGTTGGCTGTGTAAACAAATGCAGTGTTATTTGAAGTTGACAGTTGACACTTCTATGTTTACATAGCCGTATGACGTAATAACATGGCGACTACTATATTGGTGTTATGAAACAGATTAAAAATCCTGAAACCTTTGAATTGAATTTTAAAATTTAGTTTGCTATTTTATGAACTAACGTTTTCCGACTGCTTTTTGCCTATGCTATCTCAATAATATATTTTTAGATTTTTTCTCATATAGAGTATAATACCCTATTGTTTATAGTTCACACTCCTTATCTAGACGCAGGAATTCTATTGCTTGCAGTCTCTGTAACCGTATCCGCGTGGCGCCGTCCAACGGACCACCCACTGGCAGGGTCGCCATGCAAGGTGGTCGTTAGGGAGCGGAGACAAACACAAGTAATTAGGATGACACCTCGTGTAATACTGAACATAAAGAGTACATAATGAAGACATACAGAGATACGTACTATATATACTTACGGCTAAAGGTTCTACCACACTATTGTTAGAAATGTCATAATTAATATAATTTTATGTAGAAAGGATAGTAGTAGTAATATTCTCTTTTTAATATCGTTGGGTAATTTTGTAATAATATTTAAAACTTGTATTGACACCGGATGTGTGCGCATCTAACATTTTTGTATCACGTGATCAACACGCGATAGCGGGTGGTGGGAAAAACAGAGCTGTCAAATAGGTTAGAGCTCACTCATTCGGGTCATTCGTGCGCTGGTTATCGGATAAGATACATCTATGCTGTCACTATGTTCGTGTGAATAACTGTGTGTGTATAATTCGTGTGAATTACTATGTGTAGATAATTCTTGTGAATTATTGTGAAGTGAAGTAAACAATATACCAACTTGTGAAAATTATCGTGCTGTTATTCTCTACCTGATAGTTATTATCAGAAGTGGAACGTTAACCTACAAAAATGGAAAGTGACCTTGAAGACAGTGAAGGACATCGTGCGAGATCTCTGTCTCGGGGGCGTAATCGGAAAAACCGCCATCGTCGAGACGTTTCCTCTGATACGGTACGGCAATCCCGACGTAAGAAGAGATCCACCAGACGAGAGAGTTCGTCTAAATCAGATCAGAGGACTCATCGTAAGAAAAGGTCTCGTACTCGTCGTGACAGTTCCACTGAGTCAGTCACATGGTCTTCACGGGAAAGAAAACGCCATAAGAGATCGAAAAAGGATCCGAGATCCAGAGGAACAGCTACAGAACAACGGCCAACTAATGAACAAGAAGTGTACAATGCCTCCTCCACTGCGTCACTGCCTGAGCCAGCTACCAGCGAGAGTGGTAGAGCCACCACTTCAGCGACAAGGGATGCAGAGCAGCCTCTCGGAGTTGGTGCATCGACCCCAACCTCCTCGCAGTTGCAGATTGGTAAGGATGTGAATATGCATATTAATAGTAGTGATTTCGCTGTACTGTTACATAATATTTTAAAACCTGCTGCGTATGGCATCTCGTATGATAAAAATATTATACCTAGTTTTGATCCTAATCAGAAAAATCAGAGAATTGAACATTGGATTGCTAAGGTTAATGAATGCGCTAAAATTTATAACTGGAATGATGACCAGACGACACATTTCGCCTTGCCTAAATTAACAGGTCATGCTAAAAAATGGTACGAGGGTCTTCAAACTATTCTGTTGACTTGGTTTGAGTGGCAAGAGCGTTTGATCAGAGCTTTTCCCTCGGAAAGTAATTATGGTGCCCTATTAACGGAAATGTTAGAAAGACGAATGAAAATGGGTGAAGCAGTAGATGATTATTATTTTGATAAAATGACTCTTATAAATGCTTGTGAAATTAACGGGAAAAAGGCGGTTGATTGTCTAATATTTGGGATAGATGATAGAATGATTAGGGCTAGCGCTTCCTCAGCTAGGCTAACTGATCCAGAAGAATTGCTTAAGTTCTTCAAAGATTTGGGTAAAGAATCTAACTTTCGTTTTAATAATAAATCAAAAACCAATATTGGTACATCGTCTGATATAATTTGTTCTAAATGTAACAAACAGGGACATCGTGGTGCTCAGTGTCGTAGTTCTTTAACTGAAGTTGTGTGTTATAATTGTAAGGAAAAAGGCCACAAAATACACGCTTGTACAAAACCTTTACTTAAATGTGACTCATGTAATCGAGTAGGACACAAGTCCACGGATTGTTATCTTAAAAAATCTTATAACAATTCCAAGTCTCAATCCCAGGACAAAAAAACTATGTTAACTCGATCGAATAAAGCGGATGATAAATTTCGTAAAAAAGTTAAAATTAACGATACTATTTCCTGCGAAAGTTATGTCGATTTTGGGAGCGATTGCACCCTCATAAGCCAAGAGATTGTTGATATAAATTCTTTACCTAAGTTTGAGAATGATTTGCCAGCTATTCGAGGATTTGGAAACTGTTCATATACACCATTAGGTAGAACTCGTATTAAATTGTCTCTTGGAGAAATAACTACGGAAATAGATGCATATATAGTAGAATCTTCGATGTTGATTGAACCATTACTCGTGGGACAAAACTTTACAGAACTTCCTGATGTGCTAGTTATTAAAACAAATGAAAAACTAGACATCCTAAAACGTAAAGATCCATTAGAATTCACTTGTTTGCCATCTGAGGTATGTAGTCAGGATAGAGTAGTATTACGAATTTCTATCGATACGTCGATAGCGGATTTTGACTTTATAGATTGTACGAATGACAGTAAAGCCACTTGTGATTTCCTTATCGAACATAGTATTAGAAACATCGGTCCTGTAAACTACTGGTTATTAGGAGGAGTCTACAATCTGCGCGACGGGAAATGTAGAATAGGAATCAAAAATTTGTCAAAAGAATGCATTAATTTTTATGAAGGGACTGTGTTGACCAGAGCTAATGTTATAACATCTCAAAATAATTTAAGCGAACCTTATGCTAGTTGTAAACGAATTTTAGATACTAATCATTTAAATCCAATAAATCGAAAGGATATCAATATAAATACCGACCTTTCTGACCACCAAATTAATTTGGTAGTAGAGCTTATTAACAAATATAGATCTTGTTTTGCTCAAAATATGTCTGAATTGGGTTGTACTAGTTTGTCCGAGATGTGTATTGAATTAAATGACGAAACCCCGGTTGTACATAGGCCTTATCGTCTGAGTTATGTTGAAAGAAACGTCGTGCGCGATATGGTTAATGAACTTCTTGAGAACGAAATTGTTGAACATTCCAAATCCTCTTACGCAAGTCCTATTATATTAGTTGCTAAAAAGACTGGAGGATATAGGCTATGCGTTGACTTTAGAGCATTGAACCGTAAAACAAAGAAGGATCATTTTCCTATGCCGCGTATCGATGATCAATTAGACATGCTCAATGGTAACAAATAGTTTTCTAGTCTAGACTTAGCTAGCGGATACTATCAGATCCCAATACGCAACGATTGTAGACACCTCACAGCGTTTGTAACCCCTGACGGATTATATCAGTTCAAAAAGATGCCTTTTGGTTTAGTGAATTCTCCTGCAGTATTTCAAAGGACGATAAATAGGGTCTTAGGAAACGCCAGGTTCAATTCCGCCCTCGCATATATGGATGATATCTTAATACCAGGTAAAAATTTTAATGAAGAATTTGATCGATTAGAAGAAGTATTCAAACTTTTGAAAGATGCAGGTTTGACATTAAATTTACAAAAGTGTAATTTCTTTAAAACTGAGTTGGAGTATCTTGGTTATGAAATAAGCGAGAGCGGAATAAGACCCGGGCGTGCTAAAATTATAGCAGTTGAGAAATTTCCTACACCAAAGAATGTTCATGAAGTAAGGCAGTTTGTGGGATTAGCGAGTTATTTTAGAAAATTTATTCAGAACTTTGCCTCTATAGCACGTCCTTTGACGGACTTGACAAGGAAAAACCACCAGTGGCACTGGGGAATAGAGCAGGAAAAATCCTTTACCCACCTTAAAGATTCTCTTATTCAAAGACCTCTGTTAGGAATTTATGATCCCCAACATGACACCTTCCTGCATACTGATGCCAGTAAATACGGATTAGCCGGAATATTAATTCAAAAAAATGAAAAGGGAGATGTTAAACCCATAGCATATTTTAGCCGAAAAACTAGTTGTGATGAGCAAAAATATCATGCATACGAGTTGGAAACTTTGGCAGTCGTAGCGTCGTTGCAAAGATTTCGTGTTTATCTTATTGGTCTAAAATTTACCCTAGTAACGGATTGTAACGCTATACGTGCAACTCTTATCAAACGAGATCTGGTACCTAGAGTGGCCCGCTGGTGGATAGCAATTCAAGAGTTTAATTTCGATATTCAATATAAACCAGGGCATACAATGTCACACGTTGATGCCCTGAGCAGAAACTCTCAGCCTTATGTATCGGAGAATTGTCAGGATATTGTGCCGTCTATACTTAGAATTACACAGGAAGACTGGCTTTTGAGTTTGCAATTAAAAGATCCTAATACTCAGCGCATTCGTAAAATTTTAGAAGATGAAGAATACACAGACATAAAAAAAAATTATACGTTGAAAAATAATAAGCTATTTAGAGTTGTAAATAATGAATTGAAATGGGTTGTACCAAAATGCGCTCGTTTTCAGCTATGTAAGTTGAATCACGACGATATAGGTCATTTTAGTATCGAAAAACACTGAATAAAATAAGTAAAGACTTCTGGTTTCCTAAAATGAAACGTTTCGTCACTAAATATGTTAGATCTTGTCTGGAATGCGCATATAGTAAAGAGCCAGCTGGTCCAAAAGAAGGATTTCTGCATCCAATACATAAGGTTGACAAGCCATTTGATACAGTGCATATAGATCATTTAGGACCTTTTGTAAAAAGTTCAAAAGGTAATTGCTATCTGCTTGTGTTGGTCGATGGATTTACAAAATTTTGTTTATTGAAGCCCTTGAGGAACTTAAAATCAGGACCAACGATTCGTGCTATGGAGGATATATTATCAATTTTCGGATATCCCAATAGGATTATTTCGGACAGAGGATCTACATTCACATCTAAAGACTTCGAGAAATTTTGTAAAGAATCAAATGTAAATCATATTTTGAATGCTGTGTCTTCTCCTAGATCGAACGGACAGGTAGAAAGGTACAATAGGACGGTTTTAGATGCCTTAACTGCGTATACAGATAAATTGGGTGAAAGACTCTGGGACACAGTCTTAGGAAAATTGCAATGGGGTTTAAATAACACTCTAAACAAAGGGATAGGAAAAGCACCATCTGAAGCTCTATTTGGAACGCAATTGAATAGCAAGGGCGATAACATTTTTTCTGAAATATTAGGTGATATACGTCAACCTGGTTCTATACAAGATATTAGAGATCAAATAAGTCAACATATTGATAAAGATCAAGAGAATCAGAAAATAAGGTTTGATAAAAAAAGAGTTAAAGCTAAAATATATAATGTAGGTGATTTAGTAAAAATATTAAAACCAGTCCCTAGTAATGATGGTAAAAGTAGAAAACTGCTCCCGAAATACACTGGTCCATTTAAGATAACTAAAGTCCTTGAGAATGATAGGTATGAGGTTTCAAGTATAGAAGGTTCCAATATTTCACAAAAAAAATATTGTAATGTCTGGGCGGCCGACCATATAAAACCATGGATTACCATGACCAGCCTCAGCGATTCTGAGAGTAGCCTTAGCAATGAGTCTAGTAACGATTAAAAGCGATAGATGATGCCTTGTGTAGTTGGATGTGTATGTATAATTATGATAATTAAAAATTGTTGAGTAAAAATATTGTGTTGATTAAAATATCGAGATACTGTAGATATGTGAGTGTTGACAGATCCACTTGCAAAATGTGATGATATATATGTGAGTGTTGACAGATCCACTTGCAAAATGTGATGATATATATGTGAGTGTTGACAGATCCACTTGCAGATTTTGACGCGATTATGTAAGTGTTGATAGATCCACTTGCAGAGTCTGATTGAGATAAACAAGTGTTGATAGATCCACTTGGGTTTGTAATAAGTTGAGTGTTGATAGATCCACTCGCATATAATTTGGAGTGTTGATAGAACCACCCAAATAGTTCATTGTATGATTGATTAGTATGATGAATTATTACATTATAGATAATTTTTATTGTTAAATTATTTACATTTGATTTGTGATCACATATATTGTTTAATCATTTATATTTGTAGTATTAATAATTAATTACCGTTTTTTTTTTTTTGCGAATTAAGTTTGTGGACAAACTTAGTGTCAGGAAAGGCCGAATGTTAGAAATGTCATAATTAATATAATTTTATGTAGAAAGGATAGTAGTAGTAATATTCTCTTTTTAATATCGTTGGGTAATTTTGTAATAATATTTAAAACTTGTATTGACACCGGATGTGTGCGCATCTAACATTTTTGTATCACGTGATCAACACGCGATAGCGGGTGGTGGGAAAAACAGAGCTGTCAAATAGGTTAGAGCGCACTCATTCGGGTCATTCGTGCGCTGGTTATCGGATAAGATACATCTATGCTGTCACTATGTTCGTGTGAATAACTGTGTGTGTATAATTCGTGTGAATTACTATGTGTAGATAATTCTTGTGAATTATTGTGAAGTGAAGTAAACAATATACCAACTTGTGAAAATTATCGTGCTGTTATTCTCTACCTGATAGTTATTACTATATGCTACTTTAGTGAACATAGTATGTAAATAGTATTTTAAGTTAACTGTAAAGTACCGCTGTCTGATGAGATGACGAAAAATAGAGAAGGATGGAAGAAGACATGCTGCGCCTACCCCAAATGAATTGGGATAACAGCATGAGAATGATGATGATAAGATAAGATAAGATATTTTATTTGCATAAAACATGATGGTGATGTAAAATTCTCGCGGTAAGCCCGCAGATGTTTTATTGCAAATTGTATCCAAGGACAACAATAGTTTATTGCAGTCTTTAGCCTGAAGCCTCTAGTCTTTACTCTATATATTAGCTTTAAGAATTCAAGACAGAAGACAGTTCTTTTGTATATGTTTACTGTGCAATTTTTATTGTGTGACCTAGCTGTAAAAACCGTTGTACAGTTTTTAGTTTATAATGTGCCGCTCCGACCGTATCCCAAGTTTTCGATAATTGCTCAAATGTTAAATTAGTCAGTAACTTTTCATCTCCGGGTTAGGTCGGTCGGCATTCTTGCTCCTTGTAATTTATTTAATAAACTTACTCCATCACCAAGTAAATCAAGTACTTATTTTGCGATTTCCATAACGAAGAAAATTGCTTCAAAGCCAGCGTTTGGCTTTGATATTCTTATGCAAAGCGTATAGGGAACGTGCAGGAACTATAGGTGGCAGCACTAAACGACAAAAGAGACACTATGCGGACAGTAAAGGAAACTTATGCCGTCACCTGTCACGCAAATCTCTTCAAAAGTATTATTTTTGATTATGATAAAAGATATAATAATAAATAATAAATAATAATAAATAAATATTGCTGGACATTACACACAGCGCTATCTAGTGCCACACTAAGCAACGAGGCTTGTGTCGTGGACACCAGATAGTTGATATACTACATAGATACTTTTTTTTTTGTTTGTAAAACATTTATTTATTTATTTATTTAGTACAGTATTAAAAAAAAAAAAAAACCATTAACACTAAATTAAATACCTAATCCTTTTACTCGGTCTTCTCGCAGAACCACAAACATTCCAACAATATAGTCTTCCATTCATCAGCAAACAAGTCCAATCCAGGGTTGGTCTCCACGAGAGCAACAAGTAGGTTCGTAAGCATACGTGGTACAGGCGAAGTGGATCGAGCTACAGTGCGACTAAATGGAACATTAAACAATTTATGTTTCCTAGAGCGAATATAATTATTTGGAACAAATAATTGACACAGCTCAGCATGTAATTCCGAGGCGTTGGTATAACAACGCCACCGCCGCCGCGTGTCATTTTATACGCAATTGTAAGTTGGCCAACAGCACGCCTGACTTTAAGGGAATTAAAATTCAAACATCCTAAAAGAAATTTAGTAGGATACATATAGGATATAATTATATAACATGGGTTCCGGTCTATCAATAATGTTTGTCAGCGTAACATGAATGTTGACCAATATGAATTTTGTATGTTTCGTTTATTTTCTCTGATGAAAATTGTGGTGCATGAAGAAACGGTGGCATAAACAACTTTCTTATTTTCAACACATGTTTTAATGGAAGGGAATCCTTTATCAGCGAGAACAGTATCTCCAGGCAGAAAAATCAATCCACAATCATTTGTTATAAGCAATCACTATAACTATAACGCCCTCCGTAGCATTTAGATACAAAACTTAGGAAACTACAAGGAGTGCAGCCAATTAAAAACTTTATTGTATAACTATGTTTATAATCTGAGTTCATGTGGAGACTGTTGAGGAATATTCGGTGTGAACTTCAGTGCAGTCTGGAACGCCCTCCGTAGCATTTAGATACAAAACTTATGAAACAACAAGGAGTGCGGCCAACTAAAAACTTTATTGTATACCAATGTTTATAATCTGAGCACATGTGGACTCTTTGTTCAACTGTTGAGGAATATTCGGTGTGAACTTCAGTGCAGTCTAATCCATAATCATTTGTTATAAGCAATCACTAGAACGCCCTCCGTAGCATTTAGATACAAAACTTATGAAACCACAAGGAGTGCGGCCAACTAAAAACTTTATTGTATACCAATGTTTATAATCTGAGCACATGTGGACTCTTTGTTCAACTGTTGAGGAATATTCGGTGTGAACTTCAGTGCAGTCTAATCCATAATCATTTGTTATAACTAAGCAATCACTAGAACGCCCTCCGTAGCATTTAGATACAAAACTTAGGAAACCACAAGGAGTGCAGCCAACTAAAAACTTTATTGTTTATCCATGTTTATAATCTGAGTACATGTGGACTCTTTGTTTAACTGTTGAGGAATATTCGGTGTGAACTTCAGTGCAACATATGTGTGTTTGCTGAAGTTTAAATGGTACGCCAGTACCATTTAATGTTTGCTTGCACGGTTGATTTTGAAGGCTATTGAACTTTTTCAATGCAGAGTGTAACAAAAACAAATTGTGTTCAAATATTTTTGTTACTGCATTTATCCATTTTTTGCGTTTTTCACCTATACATGGTATGAGAGTACTATTTTTTGGAAAGTAATAGAATTTTATTATTTTACGCTATTTGATTAATTTTCATTTTTGTGGATGTATTGGTACATCCAGAAATGCAACAATGGATTATGATTAGCTAGAATAATCATTTTCAATAATAAAATTAATTCTGTTTACTTGTTTTACATGTCAATGTCAAGTATTAATTTGGTACAAGATTCGGATTGGTGACGCCAGTTGGCACCACCGTCGTTGTGCACGTTCCCTATAGGACGGTTACACAGAAATCTAAAAAAGAGGAGAAGTGGTAAGGGGGCGTGTCGGTGTCCGCGCGACATGTCCAGCCGGCCATGTCATAGGCAAATGGCCGTCTCCGCGAACTAGTGTATTTTCGACCGCGATCGTGACAAATTATAGCAATTCCGTGTTGTTCAGGGTTTTTTTGTAAAAACCGAAGCATAAACCTAAACTTTGTTGATCACGGAATTACTTATCATATATAAGTACAAGTATTTTACTATATTTGTCTTTAAAATCAAGAAAAACAACAAGTCGTAAAATATTTGTTGCTTTTACTATGTTATGTTTGTTTTCAAATATCACAGCGAGTGTACTATTTTTGCAATAAATACATTACTCCTTAACCACTACCTAAGTTTGTCGCTAAGTGACTGAACAAGCAATGTAAAAATCACAAAACGATATTTCACTAAGCGGATGAATCACGTAGTAGGTACGGCCGCTCCTTCTCGCGACGAGTTAATGATGTGCTTGTGCAGATCCACTAATGTAGGCTATCGACAATGTCGATTGACGAATTAAATATTACTACATTAGTTTTATTTTTCAATTTGTCAACCGTTTTAACCCGGTTGGAAGATCGATGTCAAATAATGTTTTTTATGTATTTTGATTATTTTACAGCATAGTAGAGAAATGCGTAACCAACTTTCGTAAAGTAAGTTAATTAAATTTCAGGTTTAATCGGTGGAGTGTTTTTGGCTTTGAATTATCGTATATTATGCCTTATTCTCGTGCTACTAACTACTGTTTCAATAGGCCATGACAGCCTAAACCAACGTAACCGGATATTTTATTGTTTTAATTTACTTCATAATATATTTTTTAGCAACATATTGTTTATTTTTATTATAATGTTATATTCCTGACATTATTATTATTTAATTATTTTCAGGACCCCAAAAAAATGTACACAATAATAAATGAAAGATTCGATGACTTTCCGATTTAGTCAATCACTAGCGTACTTATGCTTTTGCAAAACACAACGATAGCGAGTGATGTTTTTGTGTGGGTAAGTTGTACGGTGCATGGTAAATACCTATGCTATGCTATGCTGTGTTTGATGTCATAAGGTTTATGATTGCTTGTGTAGTACGTTCAGTTTTAAGAAATGCGGGTGTGTGCGCGACTGCGTATCTATTACTTTTACTGAACTGCGTGTGTAGTAGTTGCCGCGTGGTAGGGGCAAAGTGAAGACACAGGGTTCCGATACATTTTCGTCTTGCGGGCATATCTCCTTCTTTATATCTATGGACGGTTAGTACTGAAGCCTTACCGGTACTTGCAGGTGTACTTCCAGTCGTTCTTGAAGTGCAGCGAAGAAAGAAGCTTTATTATACTAAAAATGTTGTGTACACCTATAATTGGTACGTACATAAGAACCATAGGCCATAGCAAGTGTACTTCATATCAATCTAAATATATAAAAGAAGAAACTGACTGACTGACTGACTGACTGACTCATCTATCAACGCACAGCCCAAACCGCTGGGTCTACAGATTCCAAATTTGGAAAGTAGGTTTCTTATGTGGTCTAGGGGTGCACTAAGAAAGGATTTTTCAAAATTCACCCCCTAAGGGGGTTAAATGGGGCTCCAAAGTTTGTATGGGGAAACAAGATTAGTTAGACTATTTTATTCGAAACTTCACAGGAGTGCTCCTATTGATAAATGAGTAGAAACGGGTTTCAGGGTTTTTCAGAATTCAACCCCTAAGAGGGGGAAATGGGGTGGCAAAATATTAAAATCAATGAACGGCCCAAACCCTTAGAGTCTAGAAATTCCAAATTTGGCACATTGGTTCCTTATGTGGTCTAGAGGTGCACTAAGAAAGAATTTTTCAAAATTCACCCCCTAAGGGGGTTAAACAGGTCTCCAAAGTTTGTATGGGGAAACAAGATTAGTTAGACTATTTTATTCGAAACTTCACAGGAGTGCTCCTATTGATAAATGAGTAGAAACGGGTTTCAGGGTTTTTCAGAATTCAACCCCTAAGAGGGGGAAATGGGGTGGCAAAGTATAAAAATCAATGAACAGCCCAAACCGCTGAGTCTAGAAATTCCAAATTTGGCACATTGGTTTCTTATGTGGTCTAGAGGTGCACTAAGAAAGGAGTTTTCAAAATTCACCCCCTAAGGGGGTTAAACGGGGGTCCAAAGATTACATGGGAAAATAAGATTGGTTAGACTATTCGAAACTTAACAGGAGTACTCCTATCGCTAAATGAGTTAACATTTGTGTTTCAGTATTTTTCAGAATTCAACCCCTAAAGGGGGAAATGGGGTAACAAAGCCTGAAATTCAACATCATTGTTTGTATGGTAAATTGGGTCAGGTATATTACAAAAACAACGATTTTAAGATTTAATGTGGCGGACCTGAAATACCATCATTCCCTGTTGGGGTCTTGGGGTGCGATTGGGTTGAAATGTCTAAAAATCAATATGCGTGTCGATACCGAGATTATCAGGGGTGCTGATTACGAAAATTGCATTTATTTTGAGATCCAGAAGATGGCGGATTCGACTTCTGTACAGGGTTGCTTCTGTATTGTTGATTTATTGTGATGATTGTGATAACGATGGTGATGATTGTGATAATGATGATGATTGTGATGATGATGATTTTGATTACGATGCTAATGATTGTGATTACGATGATGATGATTGTGATAATGATGATTTTGATTACGATGCTAATGATTGTGATTACGATGATGATGATTGTGATAATGATAATTGAGATAACGATTATAATGATTGTGATTACGATGATAATGAGTGTGATAACGATGATGGTGATTGTGATTTTGGTGGTGATTGACAGTGATGGTAATTGTGATAGTGTCGGTGATTGTGATGGTGATAGCGATGGTTGTGATAACAAGGATGGAGATTGTGATGATGATGATTGTGATTACGATGATAATGATTGTTATTACGATGATTATGATTGTGGTAACGATGATGGAGATTGTGATAGTGATTTTGATGGTGATTGTGATGGTGAAGGTGATTGTGATGGTGAAGGTGATTGTGATGGTGATAGCGATTGTGATGGTGATTGTGATTATGATTGTGACAATGATGGTGATTGTGTTGTGATAGTGATTGTGATGATGATGATTGCGATTAAGATGATAATTATTGTTATTACGATGATTATGATTGTGGTAACGATGATGGAGATTGTGATAGTGATTTTGATGGTGATTGTGATGGTGAAGGTGATTGTGATGGTGATAGCGATTGTGATGGTGATTGTGATTATAATTGTGACAGTGATGGTGATTGTGATAGTGATGACGATGATTGTGATAATGATCATGATGATTGTGATGATGATGATTGTGATTACTATGATATTGATTGTGATTACGATGATGATGATTGTGATAATGATGATGATGATTGTGATGATGATGATTTTGATTACGATGATAATGATTGTGATTACAATGATAATGAGTGTGATAACGGTGATAGTGATTGTGATTGGGATTGTCACAGTGATGGCGATTGTGACGGTGATTGTGATTGTGATGATAGTGATCAAGATGATAATGATTGTGATGCCGATGATAATGATTGTGATAACGATTATGGTAATTGTGATAGTGATTTTGATGGTGATTGTGATGGTGATTGTGATAGTGATTGTGATAGCGACGGTGATTATGATGGTGATGGTGATTGTGATTGTGATTGTGACAGTGATGGTGATTGTGATAATGATGAAGATGATTGTGATTACGATGAAAATGATTATGATAACGAGGATAGTGATTGTAATAGTGATAGTGATTGTGATGGTGATTGTGATGGTGATGGTGATTGTGATTGAGATAATGATTGTGGTTGTGATAGTGATGGCGATTGTGATCATGTTGATTGGGATTAAGATGATAATGATTGTGATTACGATGATAATGATTGTGTTTGTGTTTGTTTGTGATAGTGATTGTGATTGTGATGGCGATTGTGATGGTGATTGTGATGGTGATTGTGATGGTGATTGTGATAGTGATTGTGATAGTGACGGTGTTTGTGATGGTGATAGCGATGTAATTGTGATTGTGACAGTGATGGTGATTGTGATATTGATGAAGATGATTGTGATTACGATGAAAATGATTGTGATAACGAGAATAGTGATTGTGATGGTGATGGTAATAGTGATGGTGATTGTCATGGTGATTGTGGTTGTGATAGTGATGGCGATTGTGATCATGGTGATTGTGATTAAGATGATTTTGATAATGATTGTGATTGTGATTGTGTTCGTGATGGTGATTGTGATTGTGATGGCGATTGTGATGGTGATTGTGATGGTGATTGTGATTGTGATTGTGATAATGATGGTGATTTTGATAATGATTGTGATTACGATGATAATGATTGTGAAAACGATGAGGGTGATTGTAATAGTGATTTTGATGGTAATTGTGATGGTGATGGTGATTGTGATGGTGATGGTGATTGTGATTGAGATAATGATTGTGGTTGTGATAGTGATGGCGATTGTGATCATGTTGATTGGGATTAAGATGATAATGATTGTGATTACGATGATAATGATTGTGTTTGTGTTTGTTTGTGATAGTGATTGTGATGGCGATTGTGATGGTGATTGTGATGGTGATTGTGATGGTGATTGTGATAGTGATTGTGATAGTGACGGTGTTTGTGATGGTGATAGCGATGTAATTGTGATTGTGACAGTGATGGTGATTGTGATATTGATGAAGATGATTGTGATTACGATGAAAATGATTGTGATAACGAGAATAGTGATTGTGATGGTGATGGTAATAGTGATGGTGATTGTCATGGTGATTGTGGTTGTGATAGTGATGGCGATTGTGATCATGGTGATTGTGATTAAGATGATTTTGATAATGATTGTGATTGTGATTGTGTTCGTGATGGTGATTGTGATTGTGATGGCGATTGTGATGGTGATTGTGATGGTGATTGTGATTGTGATTGTGATAATGATGGTGATTTTGATAATGATTGTGATTACGATGATAATGATTGTGAAAACGATGAGGGTGATTGTAATAGTGATTTTGATGGTAATTGTGATGGTGATGGTGATGGTGATTGTGATGGTGATGGTGATTGTGATAATGATGGTGGTTGCGATGGTGATTGTGATAATGATGGTGGTTGTGATAGTGATGGTGGTTGTGATAGTGATGGTGATTGTTATAGTAATAATAAATTGTGATGATTATGAAATATGGCACATAGATAGTTTATAACCTGGATTTACATGTAGGACATTATTTATCCCTTTAGTATAATTCAGTGATAGTTACCGCACTTCACGCGGGCGAAGCCGCGGGCAACAGCTAGTAATGTTATATGTGTGTACTGTTGGTGCACCTATTTTAAATAAATGAAATAAACGCCGACACTAAAATTATAAAACCGTCCGTCCGTATATTAAACCGTCTGACCTTTGCACCGCAAAAAACTTATCAACTAATTTTAAAGGGTAATCTTAAATCGTGGCCTAGTATTAAATTTAATAACGTTCCCGTGAAAAGAAAGCAGTCCGTGTGCTACCTTGGTTTGGTCTTAGAGAGGAATAATTCTCATTCATAGATCATATAAAAACGGTTGGTGAAAAAGCTAAAAAGAACTTTAATCTACGTGGGGTCTATCATTTCTAACTTTAAAGACCATTTATGGGGCTACTTATTTGGGGTGTATGTGCAACGGGGCACCTGTTTGGGCCGATAGGGCCACCATAGGAGCGGTACGACGTAAATTGCTTCAAAGCCAGCGTTTGGCTTTGATATTCTTATGCAAAGCGTATAGGACGGTTAGTACTGAAGCCTTACCGGTACTTGCAGGTGTACTTCCAGTCGATCTTGAAGTGCAGCGACGGGCTGTAATGTACTATAACGCGCGTGAGACCACGGACGCAGACTTTTTAACCCTACGTGACCGTGCTAAGATTTCCACATCTGACTGCGAATATGAACAATCAGCACATCACATTTTATGGGAGTGCAGTCTTTGGCAGAATGAACGCAATATTATGTTGGATAGTGTACAGGTTACATCCGGAGTTATTTACTATACAGACCTTGTAGAAACTAGAACAAATTTTCGTGTGTTCAAGCGTTTTTGCCATACCTATTATTGGAATCAAATATAACAGCTCACAACTTATATAGGACCCATTAATGTTAATATTTTTATCCGTGGTGCTAGGCAACTGGGCCTATCCCAGTTGTAAGTGTCCCTTTGTGCCTATTGGCCTTGTTTCGTTCTGTCTCCTGCTGATATGGAGGGAAGTGGAAATTACGGTTTTTTCCTACTCCTCCGCTATACTTTTCTGATTGATTTCGTTGCGGGAACTAAGACAGTTAAATTGTTTCTCTGGGTCTTCGTCGAGCTTCATTGTCTCGGCGCTTTTCTGGTGGTCGCCACTGTTGATTCTGGCGCACAGGAGTTACAATGGTTTGGGAATAGTGTGGCGGGTTTGTCTCAAAAAAAAAATAATAATAATGCCGACACTAGTTAACCGACCTATGTGCGCGAAACATCAGACATAACTTGGATTTAAAACCGCTGATTCCTACAAGAAAAAAATCGTGAAAGAATGAAAATATTGCGAGAAATCATTGCACAAGGTTTAAAATCGCTTATACGCAGCGAGCAAGGTGATCAATACTCGACCCTTCTTTGTCTCTATATGATAATAAGGAAGCCTTTACCTTGCAGTTTGCTGTCGACAATGAAATCGTAGGTAAATAGAAATTATCATGATAACAATAGGCAAATATGTATACGTCTATCATAATAATAGTAGGTAGTTCTTGTCAATGACTTTGGATGTCGGATAATAGGGTAGACGACAAAAAAATCTAATTAATCCGTCAGTTAGATTATCAAAAAATATTTGACCCGTGTTTTTTCTTTTGTTACGTAAACCAAAATTGACGAAGATACGACGCTTTTAAAATTCTCAATACCTTGGTATAATTTTTAGTGCGTTGTGACGTCACGAGCCCCCACTCTCGAGTTTTGATGCGCTTTATCTTTGTCAATATTTTTATTCATTGACCTACAATAGACGGCAAATCTGCCGTGATTGCTGCAATCGCTTGAATGTTTATTGTTCGCACACGCCTGTATGATATGAGCGGGTACGCAGATGTGTACAATACACCCTGATTTTGACAGTTAGGTATGTTAAGTTCTATTTGTTGGGGATAAGCTTATATTACCGTGACATGTATTGTTAACAATATAAAAAAAAACATGGCAAATATTTGTTTGGGAACAACTAAAAATGGAAAAATAAAACTTTTTTACAAAAAATAAAACCGACTTCAAAAAAGAGAAAAATAAACTTCAGAAGTCAGTGGCAAAAAAAACTGAATCAAACAAACAAGTCACCGACTTCTGAAGCTAAAGTTATAGGCTTGTGTGGTCCGGAACAACGCCCTGCTGTTACAATTTACTAGCTTATGCCTACGGCATCGCCCGTGTGTTCGATAACTGTCCAGGTTATACAATATAAGCTATCCGTATGCTAAATTTCATCCAAATCCGTTCAGTAAAAAACATCCATCCACCCAACAATCCTCACAAACTTTCGCATTTATAATATTAATATACTTGTAGTAGGACAGTTAATACACTTCCTCGAAAACGGAAGACGATGCGTTGGAAGATCTCCCACTAGGTGGACCGATGACCTGGTGAAGGTTGGGGGATCCGCTGGATGCGAGTCGCACGGACCAGTCAATGTGGCGACACTTAGGGGAGGGCCTATGTCCAGCAGTGGACGTCTTTCGGCTGAAATGATGATGATGATGAAGACATAGTAAGTCTGAAAGTGGCGCCGTGACTAAAAAGTTGTGTGGTAATAGGTTACCGAGGTTGAGGTTAGGAAAATGATGAGTATGAATGTGGATGGGTATAAGAGTAGAGGAAGACCAAATAAACGATGGATAGACTGTGTGAAGGATGATATGGTAAGAGGAGGTGACTGCTGAGATAAACTCAAAGCATTTATTTCAATTAGACCAATACGGCACTTTTGAATGTCAAAAATACAAAAAAAAACAAAGCTACAGTCCCAGTCACAAGACATAATAACTTGAGAAAGTACTGTAGTTGCCCATTCCCTAGCGTAGATCTCTATGGAGAAGAACGGGCAAGAAACTCCATGGACACTCTTTTAAATCAATATGTTGTTACAAAATCTTGGTTACATCATTCATGTTGAGATTTTACATAATATGTGAGAACGATGTAGAAAGACGTGCACATTATGAGCGTCCAGAGTAAAAGATTAAGAGCCAAGTTCACCGAAGAGATAACAGTCTGATTATCTAAAAACACCTGTTTAAAACACATGTTCATGTTCCAAAATGTGTTTTAAACAGCTGTTTTTAGATAATCAGACTGTTATCTTTTCGGTGCACTTGGCCCTAAATCAACAATTAAAAAATAAAGTAGGTAAGTAATTAAAATGAACCGTGGCAGCTAAGAGATGACCAGTCCCAACTGACAGAGCCCGATAACGAGTCATAGAGAAGTATGGAAGATGAACACATGCTGCGTCGACCGCAAATAAATTGGGATAAGGGAAGAGAGTGATAAGATACATAAAAGGATAGAAAGTTGAAAGATATGTAACAATACCTTTCGCTTCCCGCCGTATCCCAGATGCCAATATTAAATTGGGATAAGGGAAAGAGAATAAGATGCATAAAAGGATAGAAAGTTGAAAGATATGTAACAATACCTTTCGCTTCCCGCCGTATCCCAGATGCCAATATTAAATTGGGATAAGGTAAAAAGAATAAGATGCATAAAAGGATATAAAATTGAAAGATATGTAACAATACCTTTCGCTTCCCGCCGTATCCCAGATGCCAATATTAAATTGGGATAAGGGAAAGAGAATGATAAGATGCATAAAAGGATAGAAAGTTGAAAGATATGTAACAATACCTTTCGCTTCCCGCCGTATCCCAGATGCCAATATTAAATTGGGATAAGGGAAAGAGAATGATAAGATGCATAAAAGGATATAAAGTTGAAAGATATGTAACAATACCTTTCGCTTTCCGCCGTATCCCAGATGCCAATATTAAATTGGGATAAGGGAAAGAGAATGATAAGATGCATAAAAGGATAGAAAGTTGAAAGATATACAATACCTTTCGCTTCCCGCCGTATCCCAGATGCCAATATTAAATTGGGATAAGGGAAAGAGAATGATAAGATGCATAAAAGGATAGAAAGTTGAAAGATATACAATACCTTTCGCTTCCCGCCGTATCCCAGATGCCAATATCAAATTGGGATAAGGGAAAGAGAATGATAAGATGCATAAAAGGATATAAAGTTGAAAGATATGTAACAATACCTTTCGCTTCCCGCCGTATCCCAGATGCCAATATTAAATTGGGATAAGGGAAAGAGAATGATAAGATGCATAAAAGGATATAAAGTTGAAAGATATGTAACAATACCTTTCGCTTCCCGCCGTATCCCAGATGCCAATATTAAATTGGGATAAGGGAAAGAGAATGATAAGATGCATAAAAGGATAGAAAGTTGAAAGATATGCCATACCTTTCGCTTCCCGCCGTATCCCAGATGCCAATATTAAAGTTCTTTCCGTTTGACTGCATTGCTTTCGCACAGAACGCTGCACCGACCGTCTGGAACAAAATAAAATAATATTAAGACTAGTTTCCAATCAATTTAGCATATCGCATCCAGAGGCCCAATTCTGTAAAATTATCAACTTGTCAATAGTGTGTCGGTAGTGTGTAAGTAGTGTCTCAATAGGCTAATCATTGACATTTGGTATTCTACAAATTATCTATGGTTATTGACTTACCACTGTAGTGCCATTGAAACACCATAGAAGACTATTGTAATAATATTGGTATTCTGCTCCACTATAATGTGTCAATGTCATCATGATGGCCAAAGTTACGGTAGTCTGTAAATATTTTAAGTGTATTTGAAAGTTGTGTCTATCGTGTTTGAAAAGTGTTTTGGCCATCGAACCGCCATTGTGAAGTCATCGAACAACGAAGACACTGAAAAATATTGTACCGCCACACTATCGACACACTACTGAGACACCACTGAAAGACCATTGAAGTTTTTGCAGAATACCAAATTTGCAACAGTGGCTACATAATGTCTGTAGTGTGTCGATAGAGTGTCAATGGCATGTTGCTTATAACACAACGTTACAGAATTGGGCCCCAGTCGGCTCGCAATGGTAGCGCAGTGGTAAAAGATTACGTTGTAGGTCGTGGGTTGGGGTTCAGAACCAGACAGACACTTTAATTTTTATTTTATTTTTTATTTATTTCTGTCAGTTTGTTCCGGCTAATCTCCGAAACAGCTAGACCGATTTTGACAGGACTTTTACGGTTATAGTTAATATTATAAGGCGTAATTTAGGCTACTTATATTTTAGAAAATTAATTAGGGTTTCGTGCAAAAAAATTATAACCCTTAAAATGTTAAAAAAATCTGAATCAAACAGCTGATCTCCGAAACGGCTGAATCGATTGTCACGGGACTTTTACGGACAGATAGCTGATGTTATAAGGAGTAACTTAGACTACTATTATTTTAGAAAAAATGTTTATGGTTTCGTACAAAAAAAATTAAAACGATTGAAATCCGATTCAATCAAAGGGTCGTAATATTTTTATAATGATAAGTTCTTGCGAACGAATTTCGCGGACAACAGCTGGTTTATAAATAGTATTTCAACAGTAAACACTACAGTAGTTAATCCAAGATAACAAAAAAATCACAACATTGTGAGTAATAAAATATGACTAAGAGATAATCTAGAACAATAAAATTATAGAACATGTGTTGAGAGTGAATCACACTTGGGATTAACAATAATACCAAATAATCTATTAATTTGAATCAAGGTATTGTTTAGACCGGGGTTGCGGGACTGTTCGAAAGAGATACCGTGGCCCCGGAACACAAAGGGCGATGAAGGAACATGGATGGGTTTTAGTCAGTAAAAGTCTGACACTCCCTCCTGCTCCGTCCAGAGCGGGAGGATTCATTTGATGAAAAAAAAAAGGTATTGTTTAGAAATAATGAAATAATACCCTGTTTAATTTAAATTTAAATTCGAAGACATGTGACATCTACCAATCCGCACTGGGCCCGCGTGGTGGATTATAGCCCATTCCCTCTCATAGAGAGGAGGCCTGTGTCCCAGCAGTGGGAACATTAATAGGCTGATGATGACCCTGTTTAATTAAATTTTTTTTTTTTTTAAATGGTAAATAATAACAGCTGCTCAGGTCCATCTTTAGGTGAAGCTGCGCTTGCCTAGGTTGCTCTGTGGATGGGTGACCACCCATTACGAGTTTCCTCCGTGCCTCGCTAAGCAATTGGTCCTGGCTGTCATTTGTAGATCTTAGACAGTCGTTACAGGTCAGTCAGTCGCCCAGTTACTATCATTTCGAGCTGTCAACAGAGATTCGTAATAGGCCTGCTGATCCCACCATCTAGGGTTGCCAACCGTACTATAATATATAGTATTTTACTATATTTCGGGCCTGCGTACTATATACTGTTGAAGAAACATATAGTAGGTACGCAAAAATACTATATTTCACGGAAATCTAAAAAAAATCCTTATTTTAAAAATTTATGAACGCGCCTTTACATTAACTTTTGAGTGAAGCGTGTATCTTTGCAAAAGTAAAATATTGTAGTGAGATCTAACTGAAAAAATGGCAGCATAGTTAAAAAAAATACTAAAAATAACTTGGCCAATTTATTTAAAGTAATTTCATTCCTACTCTATTTCCGCCACTTCGGCATTTACAGAAAGGATATTTTCGGTTATGAATTCGAAATGGCGAGGAAAAAGAAACACAAGTAGTATCTCATTAATAAAAAAATCAGCTTTAAATTTACATTAATCTAAAAATTGAATGTAATAATAGAGCATAATGACACTTTTATTTTAGACAAAAAAAAAAAAACAATAAAAGCAAAGTGTATGGCTCTGGGCCAAATAAATAAGGAACAAATAGGTACTATATCTTTGACTATTTTTTAATTTTTCCGTAAAATACTATATTTTTTAGAAGCGTACTATATTTTTAATAGCTTATTTTGAAAAATACTATATTTCGCCTAAGAAATGTTGGAAACCCTACCACCATCACCCTTTTACCACCAGACTAACAGACGTACTGCGGCGTACCACCCGCACTTGGTAGAAATCCGAGTCTTACTAAGCGCTCTCCTCCAATTTTATTAAATGCACTGCCAGTGTGGAACTCTGTGCCTACATCTGTGTTCCCACCCTCATTTAACCCGCCTGCCTTCAAAGCAAGAGTGAACAGGCATCTTCTGGGCACGCTCGTTCTATCATAATAGACCTCATCCATCGCTTTCTATTAGGCGTGATCAAGGTCAAGAGCAGGCCCATTTTGTATTAAAAAAAAACAGGATTAGCTGGACTCACCATTTTTATTAAGGACTAACCGACGTCACACGGTTTCACCCGCGTAGTTCCCGTTTCCGTGGGAGAACGGGGAAAAAATATAGCCTATGTTACTCAAGGTGCATATAGCTTTCTAATGGTAAAAGAATTTTTGAAATCGGCGCAGTAGTTTTTGAATTTATTCATTACAAACATACACACATAAGTATTAAAATACAATTTTTTCCTCTTTATAATATTAGTGTAGATAGTGTAGATGTAGAAGTGTAGATTAGTGTAGAAGTGTAGACGTAGAAGTGTAGATTGCTCTACAATCACGTTAGATTGTGGAACGAGGGAAAGCATTATGTTGTTCCTGGCTGCTATTCATGGATGTTTAAATTTATAATAAGTATGTATTTACAACAAAAAAAAGTCCTTCTAAATATGTAGTATAATACCAACTATCTAGAGTCCACGACACAACCCTGTTGCTTAGTGTGCACTGGATAGCGGTGTGTGTAATGTCCAGCTCTATTTATTTATTTATTTATTTAAACTTCATGTACAAGAGTGGTACATAGGCGGACGGCGGGTGGATGGGCGGCGGTGGCCGGCGGCGGTGGTGGGTGGTAGGGGCGGAGGGTTGGCGGATTTATATTCGTAGATCTTTGACAGTTGTTATGGGTAGTCAGAAGCAACAAGATTTGAACAGGACCCGGTTTGTGCACTCCATATAAAATACTGGTATTCAGCTGCCTACAGTTAAGGAAAATATTGGGGCCTATGGTGATGATTTATTGTTGTTGAAAAATAAGAAATAATACGTACACTGAATTAATAAATTGTATCACTTGTAGAGAATGCTCATACATAGCTAAAAGATTAGGTCAGTGAAAATAGACTCTCCAGTTCATCTTGTACCTGAGCAATAGTACCGATCATACAATACCTTTAATTGAATACATTTCAATTTAGAGAGAAAGAGTGTTCAACGCTTCAAGTAAAACTGTCAGTGTTCCCAAGAATTACTTAGAAGCCAAAGCCAAGCTAAAAAAGAAATGGTTGTTGGGCCGAACTTACGAGGAAACAGAAAATTTTCTGGCCCATGTTAATACATCCTTTTGTTGCAATACACACCCACACTCACTAACACACGCCCCCACACTGCACACAGCACACATCCACAAGTACACACCTTAACTGTTGTTATAACCATGTGTTTCTTATTTCTCTTTTTTTAACCCCCAACCAAAAAAGAGGGGTGTTATAAGTTTAACGTGTCTGTGTATCTGTCTGTGGTATCGTAGCTCCCAAACGGATGAACCGATTTTCGTTTAGTTTTTTTTGTGTCTTAGATAATTTTATCACGAGTGTTCTTAGCTATGTTTCATGAAAATCTGTTCAGCCGTTTGAAGATCATCAGCTCTTTTCTAGTTGATGAGGGGATCTGTCGATTCGAAATTTGGTACCGTGTTACTTAAATGATATTGAAAGTATATGGTAAGGTAACCATGACTGATCAACTGTTTGAAGACCATCAGCTCTTTAATAGTTGATGACGGGATCTGACTACCTTGTACCTAAGTTACTAACTCAACTAATTAATCACTTTAAATACCTTCCTATTATTTATACCTTCTTTAAAAAGGACAAAATAAAAGTAAAATTAAAAATTTTAAAACCAAAAAAAACACAAAAAATAACTAACAAATAATATTTTAATTCTTATCGTCACATACCTATACTATGTAAGTTCAAATATTTTTATTTTCCAAGCGTCATCGCGTCGGGGGACCGCTATTTGAGAAAAACAGGTGTAGTCGCAGACTGCAACAAAAGAATTTACTCCGGAAAATTCGCAAAATCGACACAACCGTGAACGTCGTCTGCCCGTTCGGGTCGCCGCGCCTGGTGGCGGGGGTGGGCCGCGCGCCCGCGCACCGCATACCGCACCCCGAGCTCGCCGCGCGTGGTATTACGTAGACCGTAGACTATGCATGAAACTTAAGATCATCGTAAATGTAAATGTAATTCGTAATAATTAATTAGCTGTTGTTGGAAAAATACTTTATAAATTTTAGCGGTCCCCCGACGCGACGACGCTTGGAAAATAAAAATATATGAACTTACATAATATAAATAAGGGACGATAATAATTATAATACGTTCAAAATATTATTTGTTAGTTTTTAGAGTTTTTTTTTTTGTGTCGGGAGGTTTTTAAATTTTTTAATTTTACTTTTTATAATTTTTGCATTCATGCGTGTTTTTTTTCTTTTTTATTTAATCAATGTTATCAATTAATTTTGTCGTTTTTCCATTTTAATTATTCTAAAACTTGTTTATCTAAAGTATATTACTTGCGCTAGCAGAACACTGTAAACTATTAACCTTGTGTAATGTATTGTGTCTGCGCGCTTTGACGTGGAGTTGCGGACACCAGCCCGCTATACAATGCAATGTATTGTGTTTGGGTCACTAAGATACAGGCTGCGCCTAGTTTGGGACCCGTTGTCAAACCTATCTCAAATACTTAAGACATGTAAATAATCAAATAAATAAATATATTTATACAATATAAACATCTTCTTTACATAATATAAAACAAAGTCAGCCCTGCTGTCTATACGCTTAGCTTTCAAACTACGCAATGGATTTTAACACTTCAATACCCGCAATTACAGACACAATTAAAATAACAATGCACCGTGCCTCTGGAGGCACGGCCGGGAGCATACGGGTTAATGCAGTTTTCAGCAATAGATAGTGATTCAAGAGAAAGGTTGATATGTTCCGTACAAACCCTGGCCGAGTCACTAGTTTATGTATAAATAATTAATAAAATATCTTGTCAGTCCCCGCCAATAATATTATTATCGCGCCCATAAATTATTGATAAAAACATAGTTGTATTTTAAACAAGAGAATACAATATTTATCACACTGTGAAGGACACAGACACTCTTTATCTCAATGTTTAAAATTCACTCTCAATTACGATAATAATATTATTTTTATTAATATTATTATCGTAATTGAGAGTGAATTTTAAATTTAACAACTTAATTAAATGCTGGTCATTCGTAAGTGCATGTCTTGAGAATGACAGTCACTTTGTCATTTTAAGGGCAGAATTAATAATTGGAAAAGTTATCCAGAATATTGCTTAATTTGGGTACTTTTCTGTATTTTTATTTTAATTTTATGAAATGGGAACAACAAACAGCTACATTATGGGATATTACAACATGATAACATAAATAAAAATGTAGACCACAGCGCTGTTCACAGATTACCATTAATGACTAAACTTAATATAAGAACTCAAGGGTTTTTGAATTTGGACATTTAAGTTTTTGTTGGGCCGAACAAATAGTAACAATTCATAGTTCAATAATTTACGCAAGGGACTGTGTTACATCTTTAATAATATTATGAAAAGGTAACATTTGTTTGTAAGTTTGTATGTAGGGGTAATCTCCGGAAGTAATGAACCAATTTTAAAAATTGTTTAACTGGTAAAAAGCTACATTATTTGTGAGTGCTATGGGCTATATTTTATTCCCGTACTCCCACGGGAACGGGAACTACACAGGTGAAACCGCGGGACATCAGCTAGTACATAATAATATTATACAGTAAAAATGCATGAAGCAGAAAATTTTATTTTATTTAATGTCCTACTAAGTCTAGAATCTGATGAGTAAAAGTTTATATCATGATGTGTTACATAGTATCTCTGGCCCACATGCCTTGTGATACTAGAATATCCAGGGTTTTGTTAATGTGACTATATGACACATGGTGATCATATGACACATGTTGATCACATGCATTACAAATGCTATGGTACCTACCTTGTAAATAATCTTTCAAGGCCAACAAAATATGTAATTTGATTTACTATTAATATAATTTATTTAAATATTGCTCAATGCTTGCTTCAAAGAATTTATTATCAAGTAGGTGGGTTCTGACATTAGACAATTAAGAACGAATGACTATGCAATTCTGCCTTAAAATTAAAAAAAATAACAGGCGTAGTTTCTGGCGTAGGCGTGTTTACAAAATTAGAGTAATACTCACATTTTGATAGGGAATATCAGCATTGAATCTGCAATTCACGAACCGGAGAACTAAACTGGTTTTTCCCACATGTTCACTGCCCAATAACACAATTTTAAAGTCACATCTACTCATTTTTATCAAAAGTGAAATCACGCGCTGATTTATTTTTCTTATTTTCCACCCGTGTTTTCCAGAAGGAATTTCGGGAAAATCCTAATCGCTAATGTGACTCAGAAAATAATCATAAATATTCGAGACACGACAGTGCACTTAGGTAATTTGTGTAAGTCTAATAACATTAGTTTTTTCAATTAATGAGATTAATTAAAACAACATTATTTCAAACAAAGCGCTGTTTCGTTTTCACAATGAGCTTGTGTAAATATTTTTGACGTTTTTTGTTTATCATTGTCAAGTTTGACGTTCCAGTTTATTATTGACGTTTAGCAATTCGTTTAGAAATTAAAAACGTAGTTGCTAAAGGCTGCTTTACGCCGAGGCAACACTGTGCGACATTGCAGCATGCCACTAGGCC
Organism: Xestia xanthographa; assembly: GCA_905147715.2. Taxonomy (NCBI): domain Eukaryota; kingdom Metazoa; phylum Arthropoda; class Insecta; order Lepidoptera; family Noctuidae; genus Xestia; species Xestia xanthographa. The sequence goes on along the minus strand of LR990654.1, from coordinate 4,348,177 downwards.
GCATGCTACAATGACTTTATTACAGATCGTTGCAAGTATCGTGAGGCATGGCAACATCTTGCGTCATGCTGCTAAAGTTACTTCATCAGCCATATTCTACGGTGTCTTGTCCCCTCGATCAATCAAGTTGGTAGACCAAAACACTCCAATAAAATTTACAGCACAAAGCTTTGCAAATTATCTAGGCACGATGTTGCCTCGGTGTAAAATAGGTTACCGCATACCACAATGAGAGGTTTTCCTTTTGAGGTTTTAAAAAAAAACTTAGTTTCTAAGAACTCTATAGATGGCGTTGAACTTACTATGATAGTTGGTGCCAAAGCCAAAACGCTTGAAAAAAAAACATTGTGTCACGTCACATACTCTCGTTGACTGACACTTTCATTTGCTTAACCTTCCGAATTTAACCTTCATTTCTCGCGCTTTGTTAAAATCAGTTTTTTTAGGTTCCGTTCCTTGCATTATCATACTTACTCCTAGCGCCATCTATCCAGCGACTAGGGAAGAGCTAAAAAGAAAATCCCTCATTGCCGCATAAGTTGGTTTTTTGTAGCATACCACAAGAAGACGCATGCCGAATTGCCGACGAAGTGTTGCCCCGGTGTAAAGCAGCCTTAAGAACTGTTGAGAGATTGGCAATGGGATAGGGAACGTGCACAACGACGGTGCTGCCAACTGGCGTCGCCAATCCGTATCTTGTGCTCTGTACATTGACTTTTCTAACAAGTAAACAGAATTAATTTTATAGTGAAAATGAATTAACTAATCATAATGCATTGTTGCATTTCTGGATGTGGGTACCACTACATCCACAAAAATGAAAATAAATCAATTAGCGTAAAATTCTATTACTTTCCAAAGAATACTACTATCATACCATGTTTTGGTGAAAAACGCAAAAAATGGATAAACGCAGTAAAGAAAAATATTTAAAAACAACTTGTTTTTGTTACACTCTGCATTGAGAAGGCCCTCAAAATCAACCGTCCATGCAAACATACCAGAACCATTTATACTTCACCATACATGTGTTCTACTAGACCGCACTAAATAAAGTTCACACCGAATATCCCTCAACAGTTAATCAAAGACTCCACATGTTCTCAGAATATAAACATGGTTATACCCACAATACCTAATGTTTTTAGTTGGCTGCACTCCTTTGGTTTTTTAAGTTTTGTATTGAAATGAAACGGACTGCATTTTATTGATTGCTTCATCAAATGATTGTGAACTAATTGATTTATTAGAGCCTGGAGATACTGTTCTCGCTGCTAAAGGATTCCCTTCCATTATAACATGTGTTGAAAATAAGAAAGCTATCTTAGTTACGCCAGCCACCATGTCTTCATACACCACAATTTTCATCAGAAAGTAAACGAAAGATATAAAATTCATATTATTATACATTTATATTACGCTGACGATCGTTATTGATAGACCGGAACTCATATTTTATACCTTTTAGCATATTCAAAAATAATATAATTGAAGAGACAATTTTGTTTACGTAAATTGAAAGCACGATGAGAAGTGATAAGTTTCCTTTTCTGTCCGCATGGTGTCTCTTTTGTCGATTAGTGCTGCCACCTATAGTTCCTGCACGTTCCCTATACAATAACAGTGTTGAAAATAGTTGAATCATCAAGATTTCGTAAAACTATGGCGCGACTGACAATGTTAGATTAATAATGCATGCCTGAGTTGTATTTGGTGGTAAGCACCGTCTACATTATATGAATCTCTCAATAGATGCTTTACAAGAAAACTAATTTCAATGCTTCAGTATCTATTTTCAAATAGAGAAATAGGTAAATTAATAAAAGCACTGAGTGAATCAAAATCTGAGTCAGTCTATATAATCATGTTTTTGTATTCGTCGTATCCACCTGCGCCATCTATGACGCGGAATTCAAAACTGACTTACTAAATATGAAATTTTCCAAGGTAATGGATGGCGTAACAACAACAAAGAATTATGTAGGTACATAGGTACTACATGCTGATCGATCCATTCATATGAGAGAGGTTGACAAACAAGCTGACGCGTAGGTACGTGTTTGATACGACAACGACTAAAGTTGAACGCAGACTTAGCCGCACCGCAGTCGCCGCATTCAAAATCTTCTATGCAATCTCGCACACAGGCATAGACACAGATTGCACACAGACACAGATTGCATAGAACTTTATAACACAAAGAATTGGTATGCGGCGACTGCGGTGCGGCTAGGTCTGCGTTCACCTTTATTCTGATAGAAATCACCAATCGCCACTTCCTTATCAACAAGGGAACCAATGAGGGATTTTCTTTTTAGCTCTTCCCTAGTCGCTGGATAGATGGCGCTAGGAGTAAGTATGATAATGCAAGGAACGGAACCTAAAAAAACTGATTTTAACAAAGCGCGAGAAATGATGGTTATATTCGGAAGGTTAAGCAAATGAAAGTCTCAGTCAACGAGAGTATGTGACGTGCCACAATGTTTTTTTTTCAAGCGTTTTGGCTTTGGCATAGTAAGTTCAACGCCATCTATAGAGTTCTTGGAAACTAAGTTTTTTTTTTAAACCTCTCATTGGCGTGTCGATGACAATATAAACTGAGTTGGGCTATTTGGCGACGAGTTTGGCACTTCCAGTAGCGTCCATAATTTCCTGTGATAAGCAAAGAACAGGTCAGGCAGGACACGATATCAAGTATCATGGGCGTACCCAGCTCCTGGCCTGGCCTAAAAAACCACCTGACCTGACCTGGTCAGATCATCCGCGGCTGTTTTGTCATACACACTACACAAAGACATTAAAAATTAGGTAGGTACATGTAGTGTAGTATGTAGGGCAAACAGCCGCAAATGATCCTGCTTCATAGGTAGGTAGTTATATAAATAAAAGTAGGTAAATTTGAATTTGTTTATTTCGACTTCTACTTTAAAAGTACCTTTCGAGGATCTTCAGAGCACCCATACTGTTTACAAGTTAAAAAAAAAAAACTCTAAAAAGCAACAACAGAAAGAAAATACTTAAAAAAAATTTTTGAATGAATATAGTTCCAAAAAAATTTTTTTTTTTTTTTTTTTGTGGTAATTGCACCGTGCATTTTGCCAGTGTCTGCATGGTATATTCAAAAGTTAGCACATAAGGGTTAAAGTTTTGCAGCGTGCTGCCCCAATAGGGCTCCGGGGACCGGGGGCGGGGGGAGGGGGAGGGGAAGGGTGACCCACCCCCCCCCCCTACCGCTAACCGGAAATGTATAGTTTTTTTTATATGATTTTTTTTAGATGCAATAATTTTGTCATAGCAAAAGTACATTTTGGGGGTTCAGTGGAGAGAAAGAGTAGGAGAAGGGAAGGGGGACCTCACACCCCCCCTTTCCGCTTGCCAGAAATGTATATTTTTGTGTTTTTGACCTAACCTAATCCGGTCAAGTTGGTCTGAGTCGGATTCCGGACGCGCTCCCGCCAGACACTCTCGCTCACCCCTGAGTACCAGGAGCTCCCTCGAGCATCTGGCTCCCGCAATTATAAAAAACACTCTAGGGGTAGGGACCACAAGACCACGTGGGGTCGGGGTGCCCTGTGTCGGTTCTGAGGCCAAGTCCTGTCTGTGTATTTAATTAAAAATTGCGTTTATTTTCACGTAATTGTGTAATTTCAACTGTCAAAGTGACAAAATTGCGTTTAGTTTGACGTAATTATGTTTATTTTTGGCCTAAATTATGTTCGTTCCTTACCTAAAAATTAGGTTTTTTCTTTATTTATTTTTTGGTTAAAACTGCGTTTCCTATGAAAAAAAAGTGTTGCAAGGGTATCAGTAAGACCCCTAGGAACCCCTAATATTATCACATTTCCTCCAGCGAGGCAGCACGTTTTAACCCTACACTGCATGATTTTTTTTTCTTCAGAAAAAAAAAACTTATCTAATCGTATTTGTGGTGTAGAACCCGGGAAAAATAGTTAAAAAAATAAAAAACAAATAATAATGGAGATTTTTATATTTTTTATTTAGTTCCATATGTGGCACAACATGCAATGACTTATCTATATTTGCTACATTACTAGATATGAAACAGACGGAAGCAGTTGTTGTCCTTGTTGAAACAAAGTTCGACCCTGCATTTTTCGCACACAACAAACGACTTTCCTTTGCAGCCTGGATACTTGCATCGCTGGCGCTTCTGTCCCCACATAGGAAAGTGCTCACATCCATCACGCCTTACGTCACGAGGAGGAAGAATCGCTACATTGGCTTTCATTCTTTTCTTCTCTATCAAGTCATCACTTACAGAAGACGGCCGGCCTTTTTTCTTATTCATTGATGGACCACACATGCAGAGGCTCTTTGCCACTTCTAACTTGAAGTCTTTCAACTTCAGCGGCGTTGCTAATACAAGTCTTATTTTATGGAGACGATCGTGTCCTGCAGTACCTGCTGGTGACTGAGTGGTATTGTCATTGAAGTGTAAATATTGCCGATTTTTTTCAAATTGGTTTACTGACATGGTATTTCTTATCAATGGCAAACCTAATTCAGATTCCCAGTACATTCGAGTATGGGGCAATGGAGCAATACCCATAAGCAGACAAATGCCCATGTACTTTTTCAGCTCTGTAACGCTTATAGAAAAAGGCTTCGATGGGTTTTTTTGTACACTAAACTTATGCATTTCTTCTACGATATGGCTTAGAAGATCATTATCAACATCACACGTCATACACATCACAAGAAATATTGCAATGGCGTTTCAAGTTCTGTAATCGGTGGCTCTAGATCGGTTTGCCCACAAAACTCACGGTTGGTTGGTTGGAAAGCTGTTTTTTTCCAAATGATATTTCGCTTTCTTCTGACGGCGGATGCAGTAGGTCTAGGGGTAGCTTCCCGTGGTGCAGTTGAGGCGGAAGATACAACCTGACGTGTTCGTAAAGCAGTTGATCTAGATGTACTTGGAACTACAGGAATTGAACCACTATGGTTTGATATATGCCGCTGCATATCAGCACCAAGTACGCTAGAATTTCCAGTCACATCATCATAGGACCCTGATAATGGTGCAGCGGGTTCATACCTGTTCGGTGAAACACATTGCCCTTCACCATCCGCATCGCTAAGCGTTTCACAAAGTTGGTTGACGGTAGTTTGAATTGCGGCAATATCATCATCACTTTCAGCGCCTGAGGAGTCTTGTTCGTCTTCACTGCCTGATGGTATTGTCAAATAATTTTGGATTTGAGCGCTGGATAAACTTTTCTTTGGCATTATCTAAAATAAACACAACATACTATTATTAGTAAAAATATCCGAAATTGGACCATCACTGCATGAAGTGACACATCCGGTACGGTAGTAATTGTAAAAATTTTGTATCAAAACACTGTCAAATCAAAAAAAATATACTTACATTTACTTAGTACACAGTTTTTTCGATATAAAAACAATTTTTCCACTGTTGCAATCCGTCAATAACTATTATTTACTTTATTTTCAAAATTCATTCGCACGGCACGCGGCAATTGATCAAAATTTTCGATTGAATCACTAGCTGAGCGCGGTAGTGCTGCCATCTAACTCCAATTAATGCACTATTGGTTGCCATTGACTATTGTCACATTCCTTTCATAGTCATAGATGTCGCTACTTGGTTCGAATTATGAATAATACCAGTTTTATTGGTTGTCACTCATATGGCACTGAATGCAGTGTAGGGTTAAAACCCAACCCCCAAATACACTCCCGGGTAGAGTCATCTATGAATCTCCGATCAGATTTTCCTTGCTTTGGTCATCCTGTGCCCGGAGTCTGTATAAAATCTTCTAGGTCAGCCATGGCAATTCGTGTCCAGGCCCCCTATTCACAACGCTTCGATTCGATTTTCGATTCGGAAAGTCGTATGTCTATCTTTTTTTGACATTACGAAATCGAGCGAGATAGACATACGACTTTCCGAATCGAAAACCGAATCGAACGGTTGTGAATAGCTATGCAGGTGGGTGATTTTCAGAACATAATACCTACAGGATGAATTTTTTATCACTTTCCAAAAAAAATGGGTATAATAGGTGAACAGAGTAGAAGCAAATGGCTCACTTGGTTTATTTTTGCGAAAAAAAAATAAAAAAATTGATATTTTCAAAAAAAAATTCTCTTTCTTTGTTCTAATAAGAAAATTTTATTTGTACCATTTTTTGATGATAGATCAATTTTTTTCTAAGTTGTGAAAAAAAAAAAATAGGTATGCCATAAGTTTTTACTCTGTTCACCTAATATATCTACCCTTTTTTTTGTAAAGAGATAAAAAAAGTCATCCGTATAACCTCCTCCTTTTTAGAAGTCGGTTAAAAAGCCTCTAACACTGCCCAACCTGGGAATTAAACCCAGAGGACCTCCGTTTCGCTTCCGACGACTAGACCAACGAGTAGTCGTCGTCGTGACCGTTTCCTTTATGAAAAGGAAACGGTCAATCGCACTGCGCCCTACCTAAGGATCGAATTCAGGACGACATGCTCTGCAGTCACTTCACTAGAACGAGGCAGTCACTACTGTTTTTCAAATACATAATTAACTACCCAACAGCCTTTACAAGCCTGATATTATGTTATGTGGTGGATTACTCCCTGAAAAAATTAGGCAGAGATACCCCTAAAAGTACACTATACCCATCTTTTGCCTGTAATGTTATCGCATGTATTAGGGAGCGTGCGACCGTGGCTACTACTGAGAAGTTCCTGATGGAAAAACCCAATAACACTTTGCCTGACCCGGGAATCGAACCCATGCCTCATGCTGGGCAGGTTCCCCGCCTTCTGATGTCTTTCGTACAATGATAGATCTGCTTATACTGGTTTTTAATGACTTGATTGGTTTTCATGCGTATTAGTTGGTGAAATGGTGACCAATATTGATGCCTACTATTATTCAATCAAGAAAAATGCCAAGCTCCTACCCTCCGTAAAACATCTTCAGGAACATAATTTTACGTCTACTACGTCGTAGTGTTTCAATAAAATGTGAATCTTATTGAGATTTTTTGGTGTGACACAAAAATAACTTTGCAATTAAATACATTCAAATAAACGGGACAAGACGAAGAAAATAATTATTGTTATATATTACTTGCTATCTACTGCACCAATCATAAAACTCTTTGTTTGTAACTCAGATCAACGGTTTGCAATAAAAATAATGAAAACCATAGAGTTACAAAACAGCTAACAAATAAAAATAAACAGTTCTTATCTATGCACAAGTTTATTGAACTTTTGACATTTCCAATGAACTTTGCAATCTGCATTTGATTGCATTATGATGTTACGTCACGGGAGTCTGGGAGTTAATAAAATATTGCCATATTATGATTTTAATCTTGAATTTTTTTACCAACTTGATACAGGAAGAATTTTTGGTTTTTTTTTTCAGATTTTACTTGTTTTTTTTTTTGATAATGGATTATGAAAGAAAGAAAAGGTATTTTAACTCACACAGGACCTAGTAGAAACAAAAAGATAGAATATAATAATTGTTTATTTTTAGATTCTTCCAAGCAGCTGCCTAATACGCAGTTTACTTCATGCATTGTTAATGTTGGTTTAATTGTACTTATTTATGTTGTACAGACGCCAGCACATCAAGCTGCTACAAGCTGTCAAATTTCTTTAATGGATTTTCAACTTTACCGCTAAATTTTTAGGTTCAAGGTTGCTTGGGAAAAGAAAATTGATATGAGTACAAATATTTTAGTTTATAAACTCCCAATTTATTATACTTTGAAACAAAAGTTTCCTTTAAAATTCATTATAAAATTTAGCTGAAATGATCTATTATTTAAATAAGGATGATAGCTGTATTTGAACTTATTGTCCCTCAAAACACTCTTTTCAAATTACCCGATCTAATAAGTCTAATTATTATGTCCTTAAATAATAACTTTCAAGTAATGCTCCATTTATTTATAGGGAGTACCTACTTAAAAATAAAAAAACCTTTATAAGTAGGTACAGGTATTTTGCAGTAAAGTTCCAGTGAATCCTGTAGGTAAGAGCTTTCGTAGGACAAACCTTATTACTCTAATGATTCTTTCCTATTAACTGTCTGGGGCCATTAGCTAAAAGCTACTTATCATTAGCTAATGAGAATATTAACCAAATTTTGGCGGAAATCAATTAAGTAATGTCATCAATTGACATGGGAACGCTCACTTTTTATTAAATCCCCAATACCCATACATTTTAATCATTGTAATTTTCAAATGTAGAGCATTCGTTGTCTCGTTCTAATGCTTCACCCCGCCCCTACATTGTTAGCAAAACTATTGATTTTCGTACAGACCGTGTCATGCAAACAAATCGATAATATGTACTACCGAGTCTGAGTAATCTTTTGTTTGATAACATTAGGGACAAACAGAGAACGATGCCAAAACGCTAAAGTGCATGAAAACGCTTCAAAGAACTGTTTTTCTATAGAGATTACGTTCATGTACTTAGTACCTATGAGATAAATAGAATAAAAGGTTGTTACTACGCAGTTCATACCCATACAAGTAAGATTAGAAAAAAAGTAATATTATGATAGCGATAACATCTACTCCAGTCTCCATGAAATGAATAATTCTATTGGTGGTTTTACGTTATGCCTATTCAGAATGGCTCATCAAATTCAGCCTTTATATAACTTAAGAAACAGCAATCATGTGATTTTAATACGAAACTAATCAATTACCATTTATAAAAAAATACTTTTAAAATACAAACTTGAAAAACACAAATTAAAAAATCACTGCTGGTTTTTTTTACAAAAAAAAGTAATGGAATGATATTTTATAATGATAAATTAATAGGGTTTAAAAAATAAGAAATTAAACGATGTTTTACGTCAGAGTTTGTTAAAACTAGTTGGTGTGATCGTAACAAGGTGAAACCGCACAAAGGGGCTTGCGATAACGCGGCCGACGATAAACACGTCAAGTAGTTTATTACAATGCCAACTCGACGCTCGACCTACCTATAACTATCTCTATTTCGTACTGTCTCTCTTCTTGCCCCACACCCATAAATGTTGCTTGTTATCTCACAAAATCAACAATTTTTTTGTAAACATAGTTTTATAAAACTATTTTTATTTTATTCTAAAAAAAAATACAAGTTTTTCCGTGTTTTTATCTTGATTTTTAAGGTTTTCGTTTAGAATTAGATAGTTTTATCTGTTAGACGGATAAATTGAAGAGACTAAGAAGTCATCTTAGCGTTTGAGAGCTTGTCAATTTTGTTCCGAAGTACGTTGTGAGAGTCTCCGTAAGAGCGAAACTTTGAATTAAAATTCATTAAAATACAGTTCATTTATCATTGACAACACTAAATACAAGACAATAAACATACTATTCGATTACGTTGTACTTTGTGAGAAGTCTACAACGGAATTTTAATAACAATTTTGACAATAAAATGCGATTACCTGATATGGTGAACTATTATGTTTTGACTGGTTTAAATTGGAAATAATGAATATGAATTTGTAAAGTAAGTTATAAATCTAAAACTCATTCATCTGTGAAACACTTGCCTATTTAACTTTTGCTTCTAGTAATCCTTGAAGTTTACTGTAAGAATCGGACCAAACCGTGAGTGCGCAACGCGTTCAACGAGACTTCGCAAAGTAACCCAGAATGTTGCCATAAAAAAAAATACATTTGCTATCTCAATTTTTCCGTAGGCAGTAGCGTAGCGTACGGTACAGAAATGGACGTCTAGTGTCCCTAAAATACGCCGTGAAATTTGTTTATATCTTCGATAATCTACGCTAAAAACTTTTGAAATCACTTTTAAAACCATTCTTAGACAACAAAGATGTAGTAACGTTAAAAAGTAATAGTGGAAAACGTTGTTTTGTCGCTTATTACCGTTCGCTTCAACATGAGTAGTTGAGCAAAGGAAAAATTGATTGTACTTATTTTACTTAGTGGAACTTTATTTTAGATTTTATGCGTTTATTGTTGATATATTAAGTTTGTATTGTGTGGAAATCTAATTAATATTGTTTTATCGTAAGTTTTAAGTGTAAAAGAGTGTGTTATTTAAGTGTTTTTCTGTTTTCTGATGGAGTTTGATGTATAAGGTAAGAATCATTTAGCTTTTTATAGTTAGGAAGTATTGATAAGCGCTTAATTACCGTTTCCATGGTGTCCAGCGTGATAAATTCACATTACTGTGCTTAGTTTGCATTTGCTCATCATCTAAAATTAAGTTTCTGTACAAGCAATGCATCATACCCATCACATTATTACCACATCTTACTTGCCACTCTAAAACTCAATTTTAAATCACAAGAAAAAATCACAATTACCAAAAATAAACCAAAAAATGTCAGTTTGTATGTATCATGAGCAATTCTCTAAAATTCCTGAGCCGATCGAAACCTGTTTCCTTCTAACAGGTGGTATGGAAGGTGTAACAACCTGTGAATGTTTACATTTTTGTCTATGCTCGTTTAAAAAAAGGTTGTCAGCACAATAGGGCTTCTATTGACCTGGAGTTTCAGAAAATCTATTTGATTAAATCTGTTGTCAACTTTTTTAGTTGTTTGTTGTTATTGTTCAAACAATCATATTAGGAAATATGTGATTTTACAGTAGTTTTTTTTTATAATTAGCCTGTTTTAGCCAACTATTAGGCAAAGCCTCCAGTACCTTTCGAATTATCCATAAGTCTTCTATTGTCAATGAGTAGTCAGGCAAGTTTCTTGACCTTAGCTTGGTTCCTTGGTTAAAACGCTTGTCTTCTGGCACCAATCTTATTCTGAACTATCTTTGGTGTATGACCTGCCCAGCCCCATGTCAACCTTATACACTTTGCGTAATTTATTTCAGGGGAAAATATAATGACCACCAAAAATAACTTTGTGACCACTAACATCTATCACCTAATATCAATTGATCACCGAATTTAGTAAATTGAGCACCAAATTTTAATGAGGTGGTTGATGAAAAAAACCGGCCAAGTGCGAGTCGGACTCGTGCACGAAGGGTTCCGTACCATTATCTATACATTAGACAAAACGGCAAGAAAATCACGTTTGTTGTATGGGAGCCCCCCTTAAATATTAATTTTATTCTGTTTTTAGTATTTGTTGTTATAGCGGCAACAGAAATACATCATCTGTGAAAATTTCAACTGTCTAGCTGTCACGGTTCATGAGATACAGCCTGGTGACAGACAGACGGACAGACAGCGAAGTCTTAGTAATAGGGTTCCGTTTTTACCCTTTGAGTACGGAACCCTAAAAACTAGTTCTGCCTAGGCCGACTTGGGGCACCCGACACATTTTTTTATAAACCATTCAGAAGTAGGAGCCCGCCGAGCGGGACTCCGTCAACCGGGTCTCCCTCGACTCGGATGCAACAGCATAACAGTTCAATTTCTGGTGGTCATTAACTATAAAAATAAATTTTGGTGGTTTTGGTTCAATTTCACGATAAAATGGGGATTAATTTTGGTAATCATTTACTACCTAATTTTGGCACTTCCAAAGTGAATTTTTGCCGTTACATTTTGCTAAATCTGGTGGTTCGTTAATTGTATGCCATTTATTATATCACCACTGCTCTCAAAACAGTCAAAGAAAACATTATGTCCTAGATATGTATTAATGTTTACTGACATGTGACATTTACCAACACAAATTATTGCTTGCAGTCATGATGGAGACCTTGGTCCCAGCAGTGGGAACATCATAATATGCTGAACTTGCAATTCCTGATTTAAGGTGTTCACTCTATATACTCGTATTCAGCTGCATCCGGTTAGACTGGAAGCCGACCCCGACATAGTTGGGAAAAGGCTAGTCAGATAATGATGTCTTCTGATCAGGCTTAATGACTATGACACTTAAATTATGTCATCAGTTTTTATGTACACTCAAAAATGTTGACAGTTGATGACTTATAACCTTATTGCTAAAGGCATGAGGGTTTAAAGGTAAACGTCCACCTGTCCGCATCATACGCATCGAATGCATTGCATCAAACGGATCGTAGTATTATTGAACAGTAGTACGGTGCGGATCGGTGCCTTTCTATACAAAGAATACTACAATCCGTTTGTTGTGATGCGTGCAATGCGGACAGATGGATTCTTACCTTAAAAGTGGTCAACTGCAAACTTTTTTGTGTATGTAATAACATTAAAAGGTTGTTCTTCCTATTGTTTACATTAAAACCGTCCAAATAAGAATAACAATAAAGTAATTATCAGCCTGTATTTGTTGAAACTGAAATGGCCTCTTCTCATTCAATTAACAGACGGCTAGTACTAAAAACAAAACAAAATAATAATTATTTATTTATTGAAATAAAATCATTGCACGGTATGTGGGATTCTCTGACTATGGATTACTCACTGCATGTTGTTCATTTTACACAGTAAAACCTAGGTTTTCCAATTTTGTAATTATACAGAGTGGCACTTTAGTCACCAGCTTCCAATTCATTAAAAAAAACAACTTTTGATACAACATGCATTAAAATAGAAAAAAAAAATGGAATAAAATTAAAGAGGAATATAAAAAAAAATTAATATCCAGCAACAAACTTTTAATTCAGCTTAATAATAAATGAATTAAAAGTTTGCTGCTGAATATTCATGTTTTTTTTTAACAAAATTTAATTCAGTTATTTAGCAACAAAATTTAAGTCATTTTCGATGGGTCCACAAATACATAATTATCTTGCCTAGTTTTAAACAGAACAGAAATATTTATTATTCTTAGGAATTGATATATTTTTTATGAGATCCCTCAAAATCGGAAAAAAGTACATTATAAAAAACTTTTACACTTTTGAACCCTTTGCTATATATATATGTACAGTTTACCAGCTACAAAGGTCTTTTAATAAAACCTTTCCATACAGTTTCACCATATGTTTCAATTTTTTTTCCAAGTAACCTGATACCAGGGTCTCAACAACAGGTGTCTATTGTTGAAGACATATGTTTGATGGGTAGGGTGCACCCCTATTCTAAATACATTGCATATTGTGTTCAAATATACTTGACAAGGTTAACAGGTTGTCTATTGTGCTTTGGAGCTTATTTCAAAGAATGCTTAACCTGTTATACCAAAATTGAGTTGTTCGATTTAAAAAAATCATGTCTCTGTGTGTACATAAAGACATAACTTTTTTTTTTGTTTGGCTCTTGATAACAACAACAACAACTACTAACAACAACAACAACTACTACTAACAACAACTACTACTACTAACAACAACATCAACTACTAACAACAACAACTGACAGATGATATTTTTGATGTCTCATTATATCTAGATTTTGTTTAATCATCAATGAATATTGATCAATTGCTAATTATTACTCAATATCAGAGTATTTCAAAATAAATCAGGGAACTGGGAATTATTATATGCTTGCTTTAATTAGAGAAATTTACCTATACAGGGCAAGGGACACCAATGCAGACACGGTTATCACATTCTCAGTACGGTCGAACAAGCTATTTGGTTTACAGTTTAACCCATAAATTACAAATACAGTAAAATGTAAACCAAATAGCTTGTTCGACCGTACATCATTGTAAACCCACACATATTTTTCATCGCCAATCTAAAAAATATCAAAAAATCATCTATTTTTTCATTATCTGTAGCATCCTCGACCACTCCAACCAGCCCGCGAATTTCGCGGATTGGAGCATTCACCTTATGGCTTTCATTTAAAATTAGAAACACAAATTTAAAATTAAATTTTCAAATGACTGGTCGAGGATGCTATAAATCGCCGTGGGAGACGCCCCAGGCGTCTGGGCACACCACGTGGCCCCCGGCCACCATAAGCGCGGGCCTGTGGCCGGTGGGCTATGGGGTAGCTCGCCGTCCGTCCGTCTCATGACGACAGGCCGTGTCCACGGCGCAGAAGTGTTCCACGCGCGCCTCAAAGAGAGTCAGCAATAGAAAGGGGGTCCGCAAGGGCCGATGCCTGCCGGGATTGCGGGACTGTTCGAAAGAGATACCGTGGCCCTGGAACACAAAGGGCGATGAAGGAACATGGATGGGTTTTAGTCAGTAAAAGTCTGACACTCCCTCCTGCTCCGCCCAGAGCGGGAGGAGTCATTTGAAGATTTCCCATTCGAAAAAAAAAAAGGATGCTATAGATAATGAAAAGATGAATCATTTTATTACTGATGACACCCCTATCAGACAAAAAAGTTTTTTGATCTGCTAAAATTGAAGAACTGCTCCTATAGTTGGGCATGAATCTTTAGGCTTGTGGCTTAAATCAGAACAAACTCCAACATCATGCTTTTCACAAAATGTTTACCAACAAAGCCGCAGTCAATGTCATTCATGCGCCAAAATATCCTTGTACACTCGGCGACACATCAATCTATAATAACCAGTTTATGCGGATCTCTCATTGTACGGGAAATCTATACAAAGCGAGGCCATGTTATAATGGAAATGTATGTACCTTGATGTGTCGCCGTGCATGCATTCAATTTCTTTGCCAATCTTGCATCTCACTCACTCATCTATTCTGATCCGTTCCACTCTCTCGTCTCTTTCTTACTCAGCTATGACATCTAAAACAACACGTAACATACTTGTAAAAATGTAAATAAAGATATTATGCTAACATCTTTTAATCTTTTTTTGCTGCTTTGATCTGCGACCAATGGTAAATATAGCAGATTATTTGCTTTTAAAGTTTAAGCTAAATTGTAAACTAAGCTAATCTAGGTTCATGCAAAATACTGGTTTTCGGCTGCATGAGCTGCATCCTCTATTGAAAAGTCAGACTGGCAGACTCCAGAGGAGCTCGTGGCTAGATAATAGCAGCCGCTCCGATCAATCTTCAGGTTAAGCTGCGCTTACCTAGGTTGGTCTGTGGATGGGTGACCACCCATTACATACCGAGTTTCCTCCGTGCCTCGGAAAGCACGTTAAGCCGTTGGTCCCGGCTGTCATTTGTAGATCTTTGACAGTCGTTACAGGTAGTCAGTGGCCTAAAGTCTGACAACCAGTATTACCAAGGGGCATCGTATTACCCAGTACTAACTGGGTTGTGGAGGTCAGATAGGCAGTCGCTCCATGTAAAATATAGGTATTCAGCTGCATCCGGTTAGACTGGAAGCCGACTCCAACCATAATTTGGAAAAGGCAGACAGAAGATGAGTCTCTAGTAACAGTTATATATTGAAAGATATCATCATAGAATTTCTCATAATTTAAATACACTAGAATTTCATACCTTCATCTTTCATATATTTTGCACTTAGAATGAAAATATTATGTTTGAACTAAGAAAAAAATGTACCTAATACTCAAAGAACTACTTATTACTATCTCCTGTGTTTAAAAAAATAAGGCTTGGCTACTGAGAAACTAATGTGTATTGAAAATGTCAATTGGATGAATTTTTAAGTAAAATTTTTGAGTAAGATAAAGGTAAGTAAAATGAAGCAAGATCATCGCAGACCGCAGCGTCAAAATCAAAATCAATCAAAATCAAAGCATTTATTTCAAGTATAAGGTCAGTTACAGGCACTTTTGAACTGTCGAAACAAAGATGAAAATTAAATGTAGCTACAGTCCCAGTCACAAGACATAAAAACTGTGAAAGTACTGTAGTTGCCCATTCCCTAGCGTAGATCTCAGTCTTTGCAATGGTCTTGCTTCGTCTCTATTCGGTGTTGGACTATTCGTTTTAATTCCATCAACATAAAGTTCGCTTTAACCGGCTCGACAAGGACGGCCACTCCCTTGAGGTGCAATAACTTCTTTTTAGGGTTCCGTAGTCAACTAGGAACCCTTATAGTTTCGCCATGTCTGTCCGTCCGTCTGTCCGTCCTCGCTTAATCTCTGTGACCGTTAGCACTAGAAAGCTGAAAATTGGTACCAATATGTATATCAATCACGCCGACAAAGTGGTAAAATAAAAATTGGAAAAAAATGTTTTATTAGGGTAGCCCCCCTATATATAAAGTGGGAAGTGTTTTTTTTTTTTATTTCAACCCTAACTTGTGATATATTGTTGGAAAGGTATTTAAAAATGAATACTTAGGGGTTTCCTAAAATCATTTTTTGATAATGTCAATAATTTCGGAAATAATCGCTCCAAAAGTAAAAAACAATGTGTCCCCCCCCCCTCTAACTTTTGAACCATAAGTTTAGAAAATATGAAAAAAATCTGAAAAGTAGAACTTTATAAGGACTTTCTAGGAAAATCATTTTGAATTTGATGGAAACAACAGTTTATACAAAAAAGACAAAAAATTGTACAAAATAATTTCTGGACTAAGTTTGTAGTATAGGTATTCGTATATGCAAGCATTTTTACATAATGGATACCCACCTTTAAACTCATAAGTGGGAACACTTATTGTGACGGACCGGAAACTACGGAACCCTACACTGAGCGTGGCCCGACACGCTCTTGGCCGGTTTTTTATCGTTGTTTCACGATAGGATTTTTCATATATCGTGGGCGTGGGTGCGTTTACAAACGTTTATAATCACACAGAAACGGCCATACCCGGAACAACCGGAACAACTCCCTATAAGCCATACGAAACCGCGACTAGGGTTACCAGGGCCTAAAATCGGAAATCTGGTCTGGGAGGATGAAAAATCCTGATTTTCGACAAAAAAGTCCGGTCTAGCCTAAAGTTTACCTACGAACAAACAAAACAAATAAATTTTATTCAAAGTTAAAAATTAAAACAATAAATCATGTTCAGTAATCAAAAGTTAAACGTAAAAGTGTTAATTTTATTTTTTATTACTAAAAATAGCTTATCAAATTTGGTTTTGACTGCAAAATTTTGATTGATGAATTGCTCACAACTATTTCTCGTAAGTACGATGGCTCTAATGGACTCCCCCACTGAATGTCTGTTTCTTTCTTTCGTCCGGCATGAATTGAAAAATCCAGTCTGGCACAAAATCAGGGCGAAGTCCGGTATTGGCATTAAAAATCCGGTCAATACCGGACTTATCCGGTCAGATGGTAACCCTAACCGCGATACATAGCGCAGCACCCAATCGCGTAGCCACTGCGCCAACCGTGCCGTCACTGCGTCAGATATTACGCAGTTTTGGGTACATTATTATAAAAACAATAAGAAATTCTTTATTGCCTTAAAAACAGGTTTCAGAAAAATGTGAGACCCTGACCCGAGAGCTAGGTAGGTACCTGTATAATCAGAAACCAAAACATGGTGTCGATTCTGTTGTGCACAAACTAAACTTAATTTAGGCTATTGCTATCTTTTATTAAAAGGCAGTGCGAGAAAAGGACGGCTATAGCTATGAACTAAGTTAGAGATGTCAAACTAGTTTATGCCTTGCGTTTCACCGTGTTTTTAGTCGACATGTTTTTACGTGCACCCTTCATTTGTATAGATATATTAGTTCCAACTAAATTTGACAGTTTTAAATTACGTCCGTCTTTTTCTCGTTATATTAGAGAGAAAAAGATAGCAATAGCCTAAATTAAGTTTAGTTTGTGCACAACAGAATCGACACCAAAATGTGTGCACAATGTAGTTCGAAACAAAAAGCAATTAGGATAAGCCCTATAAATCATAATCAAATTTCAACTTGGGACTAACATCAGCAAATTATGTTTCCAGCATATTAATAAAAATCAACAATCATGGCACTGTGTGAAAGCCAGTTGGACTCCGCCCTGCCGCAGCTGAAGCGTGACGAGTCTCCAAGCAGCGAGGGGAGTCAGCAAACCCCGGAGAAGAAGCCTAAGATCGAACATAATGGGGAGATCTTTGGCCTGAATCAAGGTAAGGAAAGTTTTGAGTATGAATGTGGATGTATTTTAGAGTAGAGGGAGACCAAAGAAACGATGGATGGACTGTGGTAAGGATGTTATCATGATATGGCAAAAAAGGAGGTGTCTGATGTGTATGGGAGAAAATATGCTGCGCCGACCACAAATGAATTGGGATGAGGGGGGGAGAATGATGACTCGTCTACGTTCATACATCGAAACAGACTCTCGAGAAACAAAAATCGAACACAGTGGCGAGATATCAGGGTGGGATACCAGCGCTAAAATGGGTTACCCCGTATTCAGTTCATCATTCTATACCCCCAAACATAGAAATTTTACGCAGGTTATTAAAGATAAAACGGCAGTTTTCTGCAAATTTGCAGTACTTACACGGTCAAAATGAATGGAACAGCTGTTTTTTTTTTAAATTACCGATGAAAAAAGTCAAACTCTAGGGCCTAAGCACGCGGTGTATTTTAAACGCGCAGATGACGCGCGTATACGCGCTTTAAACGAGATTTGAACGCAACCTTGTAACCTAAGCACACGGGGTGGTCGTGAAACGCTCGTCTGCTGCGTGTATACGCGCAGATCTATACAGCGACACAGATGTGCTGTAGTCGCTCGTAGCTTCCACGTTTTGGTCAGAGACTCCTCGTCAATTGACCCTTTGTACGCGCTTCAAACGAGTTTCGAACGCGCTTCACACGCGTTATGCCGTGTGCTAGGGCTGTAAAAGAAAGGAAATAGGATTGATTTACTTTAAATAGAATCAATCCTACTGAAGTAGAAGATTCCCTAGAAAAATATCTCTTTTAGGCATCAGCAAGTTAAACCTGTTCAGGTGGAGATTCATGGATAACTCTGCCCTGAAGTGTAAATGTGGTGTTGCCCCACAAACGATATTGTGATATCATGTCCGTTTGCACAAGGAGCTGATGTACATTACTGACCAACGGTGCCAAACTCGTAGCCAAATTTTAGGCTAACGCAATTTCAATTGTCATCAACACGCTAGGAAGAACGGATGGAAGGATGTGTCCCATTAGTAGCGCCAGGATAGTCTGCGTATTTCGAATTTTAAAATAAATTTAGAGGGTTGTATTGATGACTTTAATGATTATAAATTCCGTAAATACATACGTGTTTAACCAAGTTTACCGACATATCCCGAAGAATTGCCAAACTTAAGTAGCAGTGGGCAGGGCACATTGCTCGCAGAACGGATGGCCGATGGGGCCGAAAAGTTTTGGAGTGGTGACCGCGAACCGGAAGACGTTGCGTTGGAATGCCTCCCACTAGGTGGACCGATGAAGATTGCGGGAATCCGCTGGATGCGAGTCGCATGGGACCGGTCAATGTGGCGACACTTGGGGGAGGCCTATGTCCAGCAGTGGACGTCTTTCGGTTGAAAATGATGATGATGCTACGTGTTACGGCCGCGAATCATATCTTGTTCAACATACAACACTGACCTGCAGCAAATTGCAAAAAACGTGAGAAAATTTGAATTTCGCGGGCTACATCAGCGTATACTTAAGTATTCCCTTTAGATAACAGTTAATTTATTGTTGTAGTGCCTGGCAGTCTGCCTCTTGGTGTGGACTACCGCTCTCCCGTGTCACACTTTGTTCCCCCGGAGTTGTACGCGGCGAGACAGAAGCAGGAACCCATCAGTACTGGTAACAGCTTTACTTTCTATACTAATTACCTGCTTTTAGCACGGGGTGGAAGTGACACCTACGCAACAACGCTTACCATGTACCTATTCAGTAGGCCTGATAACATAAATGATTATCAGGCCTGTTCCTTGCTGTCCTTTCGCAGCGACTTTAGTTTTGAGCCTCTGGCTGGAAGCCTTACACTCAAGGCACCCACAGGATAGTACGGTGAAGAAGGCACAAATCCAGACTCCGTGGCTGATACTGAGAAATTCCTGATGGAAAAACACAATAGGACCTCATGCTTAGCACTCCCGCTTGCGACCACTCTACCAACGAGGATCTCTTCCTCATAAATAGGCTGGTTTCCACCATCATTAAATTGCAAATCTATTTAGTCCGTCAGTTACAGTATTTAGAAAATAATGGACACGTATTTTTTGTTTTTGTAAATCAATGAATATTGACAAAGCAAAAACGCATCAAAACTCGGGAGACCCGGCTCGTGACGTCAGAACGCACATAGCACGGCGTGACGTATTGAGAATTTTAAAAGCGTCGTATCTTCGTCAATTTCGGTTTAGGTAACAAAAAAAAAAATACGTGTCAAATATTTTTTGATAATCTAACTGACGGATTAATTAGATTTTTTTCAGGAGCTTATTGCCAATTTCCACTCACCCACAGCTGAAACCAGCGACCCGCCTACTCCAGTAAAGCGGAAGCGAGGCCGGCCCAGAGTGGATAAGACTAGTCCCGAGTATCTGGCCAACTTGGCGGCCAGGAAACAGGCCAAGGAGATGGGTGAGTAACAGTCATAGTCATAGTCAAAGTGAAAGTCAAAATGCATAGTCAGAAATCAGAAGTCAAAGTTAAAATTCAAATTAAAAAGCCACAGTAACTTTAAAGAATAAGAATCATTTATTTGCATAAAAATCATGAAATACAGGTGTTTATAAAAAGTTGGTGATATGTGTGGATGCGAGTCGCACGGGACCGGTCAATGTGGCGACACTTGGGGGAGGCCTATGTCCAGCAGTGGACGTCTTTCGGCTGAAATGATGATGATGATGATGATGTGTGGAAACCATATTTTGCTTGTTTAGGGCATGCAAATTGGTTTTACATTATTATGAAGTACAAATCATTGTCTATGCACCTTTTCGACGTTTTATAAGTGCCCATGTAGGCCTATGTGATTTTTTTTTATGACTAATGCAAAATACCGTAGATAGACTTCAAAATCTGAAGTTAAAGTCAAATACGAAGTGAATTCTTAGTCAAAAAATGTAAAAGTTAAAAAAGAGAGAAAAATTGTTGTCTTTACTTCAAACGGTTTTTTTTTTTAAGAGATTTGCCCATACCAAAATGTTACTGATAGGCGTTTCTAATTATAAATTTACAATAATGACGGCACGGTCTGCGCAGTGGCAGAATAGGCTTCAGCGCTACGTGTCGCGGGTTCGATTCCCGCACGGAACCATCATCTGTTTTATAGATAGTTGTTCCGGGTCTGGGTGTCTGTATGTCTGTGTTTGTTCACTTAGAGACGAGAAACACCACAGCGAAAGCGAAACGGAGATAGTATGAATATTTAGCAAACTAAGGCTACGTTGTCCATTCAGTAAAGAAAGAAAACATTTATTTGTTGCATGACGTGCATACAAAATGACAAAAAAACATTAAAGGCAAACAAATATTTATAAATACAAAAAGGTTGACAGCTTGCACGTCGTGAGTGCAACAAACAGGTTCCCACTCAGTATGATGCTGTGCTATTTCGCACACACCATGACGTCATAAAGCAGGATTGTTTTAATGTCACTCCAGTGTGAGAAAGTGACGGAGCTATGGAGGACGTCTAGCGCCATCCCTTTATCAATCTGGAATAAAATTAAAACAGTCTGTCAGTCAGTGCTTTAAGACGGCATGGTAACGTGTTGTAACACACAAAAGTGTCGCGTACCTTCACGGTCAAATTGGATAGAACAAATGATTTTGGTTTTAACGGAAGATTTTAACCCCTACGTACTATCGAGGACACTCCCGCCTGATCACCACTAAGCTAATTTTTGCTTGCACTTACAACATAGAAACTGACTTTGTATAGAAATAATGAATGAAAAGATACTGATCGGGCGAGCGTACTGACGATGACGACGCACGCCAAACGAGAGATGTTATTTTGCGCACCAAAATTGGCGCTTTCCTAATGTTGGCCTAAACTTTATGGGGGCGTGGCTCGGCGCCTCCGCATGATTTAAAGGCGGAAAAGACCACGACTCTACTGTACATTTTCCGTAGAGGTTAAAATAGTGTACTGAATTGACGGTAACAGGTTGCACGTCGAACTCCCTTTTACTGTGATAGCGTTTTAGAAAAAGTTCTCTGCCTATGATGACAGTTACTATCCAAAGCTATATCGATATCTTCCGTTTCGCTTTCGATATATCTAAAGCTGTAAAAACAGATTAGACGGCGGCTAAAACGGTATCTACTCTAAAAAGGGTGAATACCAAAAATAAAATATAGACTAGACGGCGGCTAAAACGGTATCTACTCTAAAAAGGGTGAATACCAAAAAAAAACTTGGAAGTGCGGCCTATACATTGCTCGGAACCACAATCAAGGCCAGACAAGTTTCCTTTATTTTTCATTATTTTATTCTTTTTTTTTCAGCGGCTATGATGAATAACAGGACCCCAGAAAGTGGGGAAAAGCGTAAGCGCGGCAGACCACGTGTGGACAAAACTAGCCCAGAGTATTTGGCTAGGAAGAGGGCTCGAGAGTTAGGTAACAAACATACATAAATATTACATGGGGTGGTTTTTTATTGTACACTAACTTTAGCTTGGAGCTTGATAACATGTAGGTAAGCTATCGTGGTTTTAGAGACACAATTTCGACACAACATCCAGAATTTTGGCACACAATCCATAATTGAGACATCCAAACCTTTGACCTAAACTCCAGAATTTTTACACACAATCCATAATTCGACACATAATCCAGAATTGTACAAAATCCGGAATCCGGACACAAAAAAATCAGCATTATGACTCAACATCCAGAATTTTGACACGAAATCTAGAATGGTGACACAAAAACCAGCAGAATCTAAAAACGCTGCACAAAATACTGACATATTATACAGAATTGTGATACGAAACACGAACATATGACATAAAATCCCGACACAATACTGACACGAATTCCTAAAATCCGGCTTAAACTTCCCGCATTAAACACCAGCACGTGTGGACAAAACTAGCCCAGAATATTTGGCTAGGAAGAGGGCTCGAGAGTTAGGTAACAAACATACATAAATATTACATGGGGTGGTTTTTTATTGTACACTAACTTTAGCTTGGAGCTTGATAACATGTAGGTAAGCTATCGTGGTTTTAGAGACACAATTTCGACACAACATCCAGAATTTTGACATAAATCCAGAATTTTGGCACACAATCCAGAATTTTGGCACACAATCCATAATTGAGACATCCAAACCTTTGACCTAAACTCCAGAATTTTTACACACAATCCATAATTCGACACATAATCCAGAATTGTACAAAATCCGGAATCCGGACACAAAAAAATCAGCATTATGACTCAACATCCAGAATTTTGACACGAAATCTAGAATGGTGACACAAAAACCTGCAGAATCTAAAAACGCTGCACAAAATACTGACATATTATACAGAATTGTGATACGAAACACGAACATATGACATAAAATCCCGACACAATACTGACACGAATTCCTAAAATCCGGCTTAAACTTCCTGCATTAAACACCAGCACGTGTGGACAAAACTAGCCCAGAATATTTGGCTAGGAAGAGGGCTCGAGAGTTAGGTAACAAATATACATAAGTACTACAAATGGTGTTGGACTAACATGGGGTTGTTTTTTATTGTACACTAACTTAAGCTTGAAGCTTGATAACATGTAGGTAAGCTAGCGTGGTGTTAGAGACAATTTCGACACAACATCTAGAATTTTGACATAAAATCCAGAATTTTGGCACACAAACCAGAATTTTGACATAAAATCCAGCATTTTGACATAAGATCCAGAATTTTGACTCATAATCCATAATTAAGATTGCGATACATGATCCAGAATTTTGACATAAAATCCAGAAGTACAACACAGAATCTAGAAACGCTGTAAAAAATTCCAGAATTGTGATACGAAACACGAACATTATGACATAAAATCCCGACACAATACTGACACGAAATCCTAAAATCCGACTTAAACTTCTCACATACAAGTTAGCAAATACACACACATCTATATATCAGTAATTGTGAAGTTAACCAGTTAAATATTACTGTAGCTAGAACTTGATGACGTATTTCAGGTTAGGCTAGCACAAAATTCGTGGCAAATAATGTAGAATCGCGATATCAAGAAATACATCACAAAATCCAGAAATGTGTGAAGATATACTGACATTTGACACAAAATCTCTTGAAAACAAAAAAATCACTTGAAAATGGTTATAAACATACGGAATTGTATAAAAAAACGATCCTAATAGTCTCACTAGTTTTCATAGATTTGATCATGCAAAAAAAAATTATCGCTTCATTGTCGTGCAAAACAAAATGTAAATACACTCAAAGTACTTACGGGATAATATCCGTGGTTTTCTTTATTGAAAACCACCACCATTACCATTTAAAATGTAAATAATACACAACTTTTTATCGTTTTATGCTAACATACTCAACCTGTGTCGAAAATTCCATCTAAATACGTTCAGCAGTTTTTTGTCTTTGGGTACAAAAATGGGATTTCGCATTTACAATAATAACAAGGTTTGTATGGTGTTGGTTGCTTTTATAAATATCATTTGTTTTTGTTTGTTGTTGTAAATATGTAAATTGTGAATTATGCTGTGGTGCCCTGTGGTTCCCGGCAACGAATAGGTCATGAGATAGCCTACATGACATCTTAAAGCATATTTTAATCTCACTTTAGTGTGAAAGAGATGGAGGTATACGTCCTGTATAGCTCTCTCTTTCTCACACTCAAGTGACATCGAAGATACTGCTGAGTCAAATCGCTTCAACCAGGCAAAACAATTGAATGTGAATTTGTACTAAAAACTCGCAATTATAAATGATTCCTATCGCTCCGTATCCGTACCCATACACCCGTATTTATATACAGGGTGTAAAAGACCTCATCACGAAGCCGTCAACCAAGCATTCTGTACATCAGATTAAGTAACTTTACGCAAAAATTATTGCTGGGAAACGACTTTTTTTGTTTGGGGTGAAAAATCATATTTTGTGATAGAACTCAATGTAACGCACTCAAAACATTGTGCTGATGGATGGATTGAATAGTACGGGGTCTTGGAGGTGTTTAAAGTAAAAATCTTACATTAAAAACTTGTATTAAAAAAAAAAACTTGTCAAAAAGGTTGGAAATTTGACCCCCAATATCTCCGTAACTAGAAGGTTCCCAGGTATGGTGTAGAACAAAAAGATGATAGCAATGACGAAGAGAACAAGTGCCTTTCGGCTTCGTTAAGAGGTGTTTTACACCCTTTATAAACAAGTCTAAAGTGATTACTTGAGTAAAAGTCATTATTAAAGATACGCTATTTAATTGCTTGAAGTTAAAACTGTCCAAAGATGGAATGCTTAGTTTTGCTTTTTTTGACGGTTCTTACTTCGTTTAAATTATTTTCTATTGCATAAAAATGATTGCTTGAGTAATTACTTAAATTTGACTATAATAGACTTGACACTTTACTGATGTACCATTTATTTTTGTGGTCAACTGTAAAAAAATATCCAAAGAATATTAATCACTTTTACACACTACAAACCAGTCTCGCAGGCACCTATGAAACCGATTCCTGTCGGCTTTGGATATGACACCGTAAACTTGTAAATACCGTTAATATTATAAAATCTATCTCACGAGATTGTAAACTCTCGAAAGATTATGATTACGGAACGCACCTCGCGCGCTGATTGGTTGAACGTCATGTGCCGCGCGCCGCCCTATTTGTTTGTTAATTCATTTGTTGTCGAAGGTAAACGAACAATGTTTTGGTAATTGTAAATTGATTTCGTGTTGAAAATAACTCGCAGCTTTAGAATTAGTTATATGAAATTGTGGTGGAAATAAAATGAATCTGACGAACGGAACAGAACGGCCTACTGTTAGATCGACCAATAAGGGACAGATTCACAATCTTTCGAGAGTTAACAATCTCGCGAGATAGGTTACAACAACAACAACAGCCCATAACGTCTATTGCTGGACATAAGCCTCTCCCATGATGGGAGGAATTTGCCGTAATCTCCACGCTTGGCAGGCGGATTGGAGATCGCAGTGATGAAAGACTAACAGAAAACGCTGCTGCCCATTCTCTGGTCTACGGAGGCGCAAGGTGCTTCAGACATTAGTCGCCTTATACGACACCCGTGAGTGTGATGGGTTGGTTCTATTCTACTCTGCCGTATACCACACGGCTAAGGTTATAATCAAACGGTATTTATAATTTTACGGTGACAGATACAAGACTCACTACACACCAGGCCGGAAGACACCTAACAAGCCGATTCCCTCCGGGAACAAGGCACACGTAGTGTCTACGTGTCTAAGTACTAACATTCCACATTTATTTTGTTAACAGAAGCACTGGAGAGAAAAGCTAAGAGAGATTATAAACGTCGCGCTACTGGAGGTAAGTTTTCATTAAAAATGAGGTTTTTTTACTGGAAGCTTCGCCGCTAGAGGGAGCTCAGTGTTTGGCATGTGAGAAAAGCGACCAATCAGCGACAAGACTAAATAGCGCCATCTCGCGGCAAAATTGGGAACTCTATGACAGCTGAATGACAGTGACAAGCACTCAGCGCCATCTACATGGAACTAATTTGACAGTTGTCGTTTGACATTGACACAATATACAAGGTGTAAATAAAATAGTTATTAAACTACAAGGTGGTGAAAGTTTTTCTGTATGTAAATAACGTTTGCTATAGAAGAAACTTTAGTAAAGAAATAAATGTGGTTCATTTCACCTCCCGACAAAAAAGAGGGTTTTTTTAAGTTTTAATTTAAGACTATTCCTTCACAAAATTTGAGAATAGACACTCGACAAAATTGAATTCGATTCCCGAATAAACTAGAGATTTTGAAATGAAATATCAATATGCATTTTCAATCTCTCCAAAATAAATCAAACACAGCTCTTTTCACCAAACTTTATTTAAATAAATGCATCCGTGTCTGCACACACTTGTGCACTATTATCTCCCATATCGATGGCTAGTCACCACTAAGACTGGCTGCCATGGTCATCTTTTGTTATTGGTTATGGAGGAATCTATGGACTATTTATTATACAATATGTTAAAAAAACCTCTCCGATCGTGTGTTCGTGTTTTTAGGTATCGAGTTACGATTTTATTAATGTAATCCTTTTTGGAGAACAAGTAATAAGAAATACCCCGATGAGAATTAAATAAAATGTACTAAAATGAGGAAACTTCTATGGCAACACACGGGCGCGAGCGCCGCTTCTCGGGTTGTGACGTCATAAAAAAACAATTGAAGATCGATACTTATGCCGACGATGGTGTTGTCACGTTTTAAAAATTTGTTAGAATTTTTTAAATTCTAACAAACTTGGGACAAAAATCATGCATTTTAAAATTCGTTAATATTTTTACTTTTATGAATATTTGATGTATTATAAATCTCTTTCGTATCGCCATCGGATAGCGTTTTTTTAACATATTGTATATCAAAAATTCACCCTGTAGATCAAAATGTTGTGGGCTACACTTGTGTATAATATGTCAAAAATGTGTATTTTGAAGTGTGTCACTAATCATGTACTAAACACTGATCATTTTCTTGCATTACTATGCAAGACTGAAGCAAGAACATGCAGGAATTTGTCTAGGAGCTAGTTAATTTTGAGCTACATAATTCCAAGTTGAAAGAGATTATTTTCTAAGTAATTCTTGCTTCAGTCTTGTATCTTTGTTTTCTTTGCAGTCACTAAACAAAAAAGCGGAGTTGCAAGACACAAAAAATCTCGACTTTTTGGACTTGTATTTTAAATCTTGCCTTTGTGTATCTCAGTCCATTTTACTAGAGTAGGGTATATGACAAAAAAAAATCTAATTAGTCCGTCATATAGATTTCCAAAAAATATTGGACACATATTTCTCTTTTTCCACGTAAACAAAAAATGAAGACGACACGTGCGTTGAAATATCGTGTGACGTCACATTTGAGTACATTTTTTACTCAAATTTGACGTAACACGCTCCCACTCATGATCTTTGACACGTTTTATCTTCGTCAATTTTTATTAATTTGATAAAACAAAAAACACGTATCCAATATTTTTCGATAATCTAACTGACGGACTAAACAGAATCATATTTTTTTTTAGTCAGACACCATCCCTATTTTCCTGCTCATATTCGATTTTTAACTTTTTGAACGAAATTCCTGATGTAAAAACCCAATAACACTTGGCCCGACACTGGAATTGAACCCAGGATCTCATTCTCAGCATTAGCAGTTGAGAACACTAGACCGACGGCAACGGAAATCATCATAATTTGTTCTAACGTCTCCCAACTTTGATCAGCATTTATTAATGTACCCCCTTTTTTTCGGATGGGAAATCATCAAATGACTCCTCCCGCTCTGGGCAGAGCAGGAGGGAGTGTCAGACTTTTACTGACTAAAACCCATCCATGTTCCTTCATCGCCCTTTGTGTTCCGGGGCCACGGTATCTCTTTCGAACAGTCCCGCAGCCCCGGCAGGTTAACGTACCCCTTAAGAAAACAAATTCAAAAATATTCAGCTGAATTAAAGTCTTGCAACCCCGCCTCAGTATCATCCAGCTTACTAACACCACCATTCGTCTCTAGCCAAACCCATCTCAAAGACAGCCTTACAAATGTCATCGCGAGTCAAAAAACGACAGTTGCCAGCAAACAATAAAAAAATGGGTGTTGCCATGAGGAAATTACCGGCGAAAATTGGTAACACTGCCCGAAAGGTTGGAGATAGGAAGGTTTTAGTGAGGAGAGCTGAGAACCGAAAGTTAATTAGGAGAAAAGGTAATTTTTGTGGTATATAGGTTATTTTTAGCTTGTGTGTGAAGTGGGGATTTTGACGTCTACTGTTACAGAAAAATAATTTTAATAAAATAAATAATTTGTCCTTTAATTTATTCAATGTTTGAACAAACGCGATACTTACTAATTTTAACAATAAAAAAAAAAACATTTTAAATTATTTAAAGTACTTACGGGATAATATCCGTGATTTTATTTTGCTTTGATGAGCTCCCGATATTTCGACGCTGTTGCAAGCATCATGGTCGCGGGTATACATAAAAAAGAAAAAAATGATTTTAAATTAAGTATTCTTTTTTTAATTTTACTGTTACTAAAGTCCCCGTCACGAGAAGCTATAAATTTCGTAAAAACACATTCGGGTTCGCAACCTTTGGATCAAATACAAAAACATGACAGCATTGACAGCGTCAGCGTGAACTTACTTCAAAACGGCGGCCCAAATGTTTACGTTCCATGAAGTCAGACGCGTTCAAGTACCACAAAACATTAGACGACAGCGCTTTATATCGCTAACATATAACCCGACCAAGTGAAATTGCTCGTTAGCTTCGTATAACACGTATGTTACTTTGAGTTGATTGAATTTGGAATTATTTCTTGTTGATGAAATTGTCGCTACGTAACTTGGTAGAAGTTCATTATTTACAAAAAATATAGCTTCTTGTGACGGGGACTTTATAAGAGCATATAAATAGTTATCATTTATTATCTAAATAAAAATTTTAGGCCTATGGGCGGCTAAAATCTGACACTAGGTTAGGCACTAACCACAGGATAAAGAAAATCTAAATAATGTCGTTTTAATAATAAAAATAAAAATAAACTTTTTGTCTATCCTATGAAATGTGGGCCATACCTACCAAGTACTTAAATAAAAAAATATATATCTAAAACAAGAATTTGTATGAAATAATCTACTAGATACATAATTAGGGCTTTGCCGAAAGTGGTAAAGGAGACTTTAGTATCTTAACAATAGATGTCAAAATTCCAAGATGGCTACTTTATACACAAGTTAATAATGGATGCATGGAAGTAGTTAGGCTTGTGTGGGTAGAACAAATTAGTTCAGCGTCTTATGCCGTTTTGGTACCGTCAGCCAAATATATTTATTGTTTTTGAAATTTATTTTATAAAAGAATTTTTTATCACATCTATTCAAAAACTTTACCCTCTAATAATTTCTATGTTGTGTTTTATTGATTCTAATTGTATGTTAATAAACAAATGTAGTATTCTTATTCATGGGTTGTATTTACTTATTATCTCATAGAGCATTTTAAGCTCGAGTGACGTACTTTGAATCCCTCGTTGCGCTCTGGACTCTATTTTAGAATCCCTCGCTACTCTCAGGATTCCTTCGCTCCGCTCTGAATTCAAACAAACATTCGCGCCTTTAAAATAATTGTTTGCTCTCTGGGCATGTCATGTTCGTAAAGCGCGCCAAACAATATTTTAAAATGATAAACACAGAATTATTATAGATAGAGACAGTACCATCGTGTTATTACTTTATTTTTAAACTAGTCCTTGCTCGCGGCTTCGACTGCTTAAAGATTTAATTTAATTGTAATAACGAGAACAAACTTCTAGCGTCGCTGACGGTACATTTCATTTATAAAAATAATAATAATATATATATTTTATTTTTAATAAATATTTTATTGTTCACTGTTACTTATTCTTACTAAGAGCAGGAGAAAATAAATTCCGCATGAAATGGTAGATTCAGGCTTCTCTATTTTTAAGTAAGTGTTTTTTTTGTGTTTAGGAAACGTTACGTACTCTTGTATTTATTCATAAACTTGTGTATTCTTAATTATATTGTTGTGTAACTCTTAATAGGTAGGTAGGTAGTCATTATTTCGGAATGCATGGAAGTAGTTTGTTTTGCAAATGCTGGCTTTTAAAGTGTAATACAATTTAATACGTCCATTTTGAACAATGATTTTTATAGTATTTTATGTTGCATGTCATCTTCATCTGAGCATATTTAGACAAGTCACGTGTTGCTTCGCTTTCGGGTATAGTTTTCTGTCAATATAGATGCAGCTTTAAAATATTTTCCACGCCTTATGAGTACCACGCAACGAAAACTCTTTGAATTATTTTGAGCGGCGTAATTTACGCGTTAACGTACTGCCTGTACATATTATATATTGGCACGGATTTGGAGGGTCCAGCGTCTGTGTGGGTATCGCTTTGTTCACTTATAGCAAACCATCGACAGAGCAATATCCCAGGGCCGCTAGACAGTACTTATTTTCTCATTAACAACATGTGTGGCATCGAGTAGTGTTAGTATGTACTGGGAACGCATACCTGCTAACTTGTGCCGACGACACGACGGTCAAAAGGGTATTACACCCATTTTCGAAAAGTATCTCAATTCGATTCTATAGTGCTAATGAACCACTAAAAAATGTACAAAATTTTTATTCAATCGATAAGTGCCATAAATATGCATTTAATTTTTGCATTTTCAAACTGCGCGTAATTTGACGAAAACGCTGGATACAGTGGACGCCATATTGCTCTGTGGTCATGACGTCAGTTGGCTGTGTAAACAAATGCAGTGATATTTGAAGTTGACAGTTGACACTTCTAAGTTTACATAGCCGTATGACGTAATAACATGGCGACTACTCTAATGATGTTATGAAACAGATTAAAAAAGCTGAAACCTTTGAATTGAATTTTAAAATTTAGTTTAGGTTATTTTAAAAATTAAAACTAACGTTTTCCAACTGCTTTTTGCCTAAGCTATCTCAATAATATATTTTTAGATTGTTTCTCTTATAGAGTAAAATACCCTATTTTTCAATATCAGTTGCTAAACTTGCGTAAAAATAATAGTAACTTTTCCTCAAGCCTGAGTGTTGATTTTTTTTCTTTATAACAAAAAAATACATATAAATTGCAATTATATAGCTTATGTACAAAGGCAAGCTTAACCCAGAATTGGGTTTATTGTTTAGAAGATTGTTAAAAAATAATTAATAACACTGCCAGATGCTTTCTGTCGACGTTTCTGCCACACTTGTTAATGAGAAAATAAGTAACGTCTGGCGGCACTGCGATCTCGGACCACAAGGATACCCAATAATTCACTTCTGCGTGGGTCACTTATGAACCGTGCCGATATTGAAATGAAGGCCAAATGACGCCGAATCAAATGCATGAAAACCTTCTTGCTAGGTTGCCGTCTCTACTCTTCCAGAGCGTCTTAAGGCCAGTCAATTAAGCAAAAATACGGGGTCATCCTTGGAATGAGAGACAATAAGCTGTAAACTCGTATACACCTCCATTTTGATGTTCTAAAAGGTCTTTCAAAAGTCTCATGAAATCTCGTGCCTGCGTCGTAAGGCTGAGCACTGCGTGCCCTCTTTCTCAACAACGGTTGGGCGTATGAAAAAAAATTTAAAACAAAATTTGTCGCTAATTTTATGCTCTACAATTTAACAAATGTGTCTGCGTCGTAAGGCTGAGCACTGCATGCCCTCTTTCTCAACAACGGTTGGGCGTATGAAAAAATGTTTAAAACAAAATTTGTCGCAAATTTTATGCTCTACAATTTAATAAACGTGTCTGCGTCGTATGGCTGAGCGCAGCGTGGTCTCTGCCCTGTTTCTCAAAAACGGTTGGGCGTATGAAATTTTTTTTAAACAAAATTTGTTGCAAATTTTATGCTCTACAATTTAATAAAACATGTTAACATCATTGGAGCAACAGAAACCGAAATAATCACAAAAGACTGATTTTTGTGACCTTTGACCTTGAATAACTTACGACGCAGACACGAGATTTTATAAGACATTTTGAGACAACTTATAGAACACCAAAATGAAGGTGTATACATGTTCACAGCTTATTATCTCTCATTCCAAGGAGAAACTCTGATATAACTGGTCTACTTGTCAATATTATCTTCTTAGACTCCACAGTTGAACTTACATTACAGATTCTGCCGCCTCGTCATCTGCCGGGGAGACAACACCGAGGACCAAGAGAAAATATACGAAGAGGACGCCGAGTGCTAAGAAAGATACTGTGAGTAATATCATTGATTTAAATCCTATAGTTGGTGCCAGTTAAGATGAGAATAGCGGTCATTGCCCTCTCCCTAATATCTCTTCATACGAACCAAAACAAATAAACCATGTTTTCATTACAAAAAATTATGAAGATCACGATAGATGACGATTACAGACTTGAACAGGCTTATTTTTGGTTTTTAAAGTTAAGAAGTTTAATAAATGTTGGTGGGTCAATGACCGCTATTGTCATCTTAACTGGCACCAACAATACTAGCTTATTCCCGCGTCGTCGCCCGCGTGTAGTTCGATAATTGTCCCACGGGTTCGTACTACCTGGATAAAAAGCATTCTGTGTTAATCCGGGTTATAAACTATTAGTGTGCTAAATTTCATCCAAATCCGTTCAGTAGTTTTTGCGTGGAATAGTAACAAATATCCATCTATCCATCCGTCTTCATAAACTTTTGCATCCATAATAGTAAGAAGTTTTAGATCCTATGTAATGGTGTCGATTCTGTTGTGCACAAACTAAACATAATTTAGGCTATTGCTATCTTTTACTAAAAGGTAGTGCGAGAAAAGGACGGCTATAGCTATGAACTAAGTTAGAGATGTCAAACTAGTTTATGCCTTGCGCTTCACCGTGTTTTTAGTCGACATGTTTTTACGTGCACCCTTCATTTGTATGGAAATATTAGTTCCAACTAAATTTGACAGCTCTAAATTACGGCTGTCTCTTTCTCGTTTTATTAGAGAGAAAAAGATAGCAATAGCCTAAATTAAGTTTAGTTTGTGCACAACAGAATCGACATCAGTGACCATTGCGTCGCAGGCGTACTTTTTTTTGGGACAAGCCCGCCACACTATTCCCTGTCCACTGTCCTGTGCGTCAGAATCAACAGTGGCGACCACCAGAACAGCGCCGAGACAATGAAGCTCGACGAAGTCCCAGAGAAACAATTTAACTGTCTTGGATCCCGCAACGAAATTAATCAGAAAAGTATAGCGGAGGAGTAGGAAAAACCGTACCGGATTTGTATATTTTGCTTTGACTTCCTCGTTGGTCGTGTGGTCGCAAGCGCGAGTGCTCATCATGAGGTCCTGGGTTCGATTCCCGGGTCGAGTAAAATGTTATTGAGTTTTTCAACAGCCCTCCAGTATCCCTCTTCCCAATCTATATACAAATAAATAAAATTGAAGTGTGTGTTTGTAGTTTCAAAATCCTTTCAAAAGCTTTTTACTGAATGCATGTGAAAGTAAATACGGTACTTATAACAAAGAAAAGTTAAAAAAAGATATTGGTGCCGATTCCGTTGTTCACAAACTAAACTAAATTTAAGTTGAGTGCATCTTTTTCTTTCTATTTCATTATGAAAAGGACAGAAGATAAATATTAGTTTAATCCTGTCAAATTAGTCAGCACCTGACGTAATTTGATGTAATTTTAGTAGTCAACTTTTTAATCGCGTCTAAAACTTGTATGGCGCTGATTAATTTGACAGAACATAACTAAAATTTATCTTCTGTCCTTTTCTTAATGAAATAGAAAGAAAAAGATGCACTGAATTTAAATTTGGTTTAGTTTGTAAACAAGGGAATCGGCACCAGTGTCTGTTTGTTAGTTCTGGTTTAACGGCTAGACCGATTTTAACTGTGCCCCGACAGAGATAACGACAAAATCGCTAACTTTCGATTGCTAATTAATCACGAAAGAATTCGGTTGCAATAACGATGCTTGCGGGAAATGCAAGTCTCTACATCCAGGATGCGTTTCTCGCTAGCATCATTATTAAAAACCGAATTTATTCGATAGTAATTAGCAATCGAAAGTTAACGATTTTGTCGTTATCTCTGTCGACCACCCGACCCTTCACAAATGGAGTTGCTAATTTAGTTCCTGTAGTCGCCTTATCGAAGCCAAAAGAAAATGTTCTCCCCGTCATTGCGACAACGACAAAATCGCTAACTTTTGATTGCTCTAACTAGTTGCAATAATGATACTTGCGAAAAACGCATCTTGGATGTAGAGAATTGCTTTACACGCAAGCATCATTATTGCAACCGAATTTTTTCGTTAGTAATTAGCTATCAAAAATTAGCGATTTTTTCGTTATCTCTGTCGAGACTGTCGACCCAGGACTTTTACTGGCAGACAGCTGATGTTATAAGGAGTAACTTAGGATACCTTTATTTTAGAAGAACGATTAGAGTTCCATGCAAAAAATTAAAAACCTTGAAATTGGTAACAAAATTCGATTCAATAGACTAGTTTCCACCATCAAGACATTGCAAAATCTATTTAGTCCGTCAGTTAGAGTATTGGAAAATAATGGACACGTATTTTTTGTTTTTGTAAATCAATGAATATTGACAAAGATAAAACGCATCAAAACTCGGGAGTCGGGCTCGTGAGGTCAGAACGCACTAAAAATTATACCACGGCGTGACGTATTGAGAATTTAAAAGCGTCGTATCTTCGTAAATTTTAGTTTACGTATTAAAAGAAAAAATACGGGTCAAATATTTTTTGATAATCTAACTGACGGACTAATAATATTTTTTTTTTTTCATATTTTTATAATAATTTCAGGCAAACGAAGGCTGCGGACAACAGCTGGTGGGTGATATTATTGTGTTATAATCGAGTTATTGTTGCACAGGCCCCTACGACGGAGCGTGTGAAGGGCAAGCGAGGTAGGCCGCGGAAGGTGGACCAACTTGCAGCTAACATCAAGCAGCAACAACAACCTAGTGAGTTTTATTATTATTTAATACACTTCTTCGAAAACTGGTTCTTATCGCACTACGACTAGGTTCAACATGCAAAGTATTTCACACGTGTGTGTTTTCTTCATACGAATACGAAGTTCAAATCGGTTCAATGCCTATAGTCGGAGCTGAATGTTTTATTTTTTTAATTTCGGCAAAGCAATATGCGTCTTTACGGCGGCACAAATATTTTTTGAATATTCAAATTGTATTTATAAATAGAATATCATAGATAAACATGATTATTTAAAACGAATGTTTACTTTTATAAACAAATTAACATAAATACTTGTGTTCTAAATAAAAAAAAAAAAAAAAAATGATTTTTATGTTAGGCTGTTTAGCGGCTACATACCTTTGCTTCTCCTTCAACCTGGCGAAAGCAAAGCACGGAAAAAAAAGAAAATTAAAATCATAGTCTCATAATTGATTGATTTTTCATTCTTTTATTTAATTGCTTCAAAACTGTATTGAAAAACGTCGTTTGAAGCACGTGGACATTTGTTATTGCAGTTCTACGCTCAATAACACCCTCGCCTACGGCTCGTGTGTTAATTCCGCCTCGAATGCAATAAACTTTCGCCGCTTGTATCAAAATGTACTATTAACATCATCATAATCTTCCTGCCCTTGTCTCATGTTACTTGTGGCAACACGCACACGCACGTTCACGCACGTACACGCGCACGCTCGCTCGCGTGCACGTTCTTTTCTTCCATTCTCCCCTGTCAACCGTCACGCTAACATTTACTCCTTTACCTTTCATATCATTCCTTACACAAGGCATCCGTAGTTTATTTGGTCTTCCTCTTCCTTAATAACAACATACACTTATAATGGGTGTAAAAGTTCTCTTAACGAAGCCGAAACGCACTTGTTCTTCCCGTCATTGCGATTACTTTTTTGTTCTACACCATACCTGGGAACTTTCTGGTTATGGAGATATCGGGGGTCAAAGTTCCACCTTTTTTTACAATTGTTTTTTTTTTTTTTAATACAAATTTTTAATGTTATTATTACTTAACTTTAAATACCTCCACGGCTACGCACATTTACATTGTGCTGATGGATGCATTTAATAGTACAAGGATCATAGAAGTATTTATAGTAAAGTTAAAACATTAAAAACTTGTTATAAAGATAGAACTTTGACCTCCAATATCTCCCGTAACTAGAAGGTTCCCAGGTAAAAAAAAAACAAAGTGGAGAACAAGTACCATATTGCTTCGTCGGTATAAAAGAAAATTTAATTAAATACTGTTTTTGTCCATTTCCAGAGATACGCGTAAGAAATAATCTGATGCCAGTCAACTCTGAACCGATCACATTGGATAGCGATGATGAGCCGGATCTGGGTAAGTCTTACCACCACCACCACCATCATCATTGTCCTCTTGCGGATCCCAGTATATAATACTAAGATGACCGGTACAAAAATTAATTTCAGGAACGTTATGGGTATTTAATAAATTTGATTTGTTTTATTTCCTCAAACGCAATGTATCGTTAACGTGGCAAAACGCACGTAGCGAACGGCAAGCGCGACGACGAGTTCGATGAACTCTGTAGCTAGGCAGGAAGTGAACAGCTGATTTTACGCGCCGTTCGTTAGAGTAACCAACAGCCTTTGTTGATTTTTATTAGTGCTGAGTACAGATAATTTAATTTTACATTAAAATAAGGGAATGGTAACTAAAAAAACAATAAATAAATGGAATATTTTGCTGAGAAAAATTCCGGTAGAATATAATTAAAAACAAGGAAATTAAGGGCCTATACTACCTCAAATGGTTTAGCATGATCCTCCGTTACGCCTAAAATACTGCAGCATTAATTTTGAAATAAATATATGGTAAAGTTGAGGATTAATGTTAAGTCCTATGTTTGGCAAAAAAACACGATTCCATAAACTTTTCTCGATAGAAAAAAAATCCAAAGTTACCTCCAAATCGAACAATAAACTGCTGGTATTCAAAAAGTTCTTCAAATTAAATCATGAAACTTTGCATACTAACTGAACAAACTATAAAGCAGGTCTTATGTTTTTATTTTTTCCAAAAGACGAAAATTTGATTTTATAAAGAAAAAAACCACTCATTTCGGACTATTCGGCCTGCAGTGACTGCCGTAACAACCACTTTGTAGTGCAAGCTGATTAGAACGTTATTCTAACAGTATTTCAAACGAAATTTGAACCACCACAAATAGTGTTGCTAATTCTAGGTAGGCTCTTAATGCACCCTATCAGTTTGCGGAGGGCTGTCTTATACCCTGTATTATACGAGAAATGTATAGCTTAATCTACACTAATATTATGAAGAGGAAAGATTTGTATTTTTGTGTGTAAACTCAAAATCTACTGCGCCCATTTCAAAAATTCTTTCACCATTAGAAAGCTACATTCACCCTGAGTAACATAGGCTATATTTTATCTCCGTACTCCCACGGGAACGGGAATTACGCGGGTGAAACCGCGTGACGTCCGCTAGTAATTAATAATTTTGTCCTAGGTTCACCAAGTCAAGCATCAGACTCGCTGAGTTTGGACGAGAATCTGCGCGCGTTGAGACATATTCACGAGAAATACGCTAATATTGATAAGGTTAGTATTTTGGATAAATCTAGATTATTACCCTTGATGCAATAGCTGATCTATTAAATTAATAGTAGTTAGACACTAAACATAAGCATAGCATAATCAGCCTATAATGTTCCCACTGCTGGGAAACAGGCCTCCTCTCTATGAGATGGAATGTACTATATTTATTATTATTCTTCAACAAATTTACATTTATGTCGAACAGTGGGTTTTAACAATAATAAATGTAACACAAAATTAAAATCAATAATCCACCACGCGGGCCCAGTGCGGATTGGTAGATGTCACATGTCTTCGAATTGTTGTTTCTAGGACATGGTGGTCTCCTCACGATATTTTCTTTCACCGTTTTGCGACGTGATGAAGGCCTGGGTTCGAGCCCAGGATTTCGATGCCGCCACCGTTGCTCAGAGACACTGTAGACTTAATTTAACGTAAATAAGTCGATTTCTAAATCGAATTATCCTATAGCATTTTAGTTAAATTGTGTGCAACAAGTACTATCAGTATCGTCAATGTATGGTATGTGAAACGAGTGTTTTTAATTTTAAAATCGTCGTATTTACGTTACGTTTACACCGTGCGCTCGGGCTAGAGTCTTGGATCGGAAATAATTAGAGATGGGACGGATATCCGGTAGCTATCCGTTATCCGGCCAATTTTACTATCCGGCTGGATACCAGATAAAAACCTACTATCCGGCCGGCTACAGAATATGATAGAAATCAATAATTTCTCATTAACACAAGATAAATCATGCCACTGTAGCTTATAAATACCGTGCACCTATTTATAATTAAAAATGCAAAATTTTATTACTGACTAAAAATAGTCAGTAATAAAATTTTGCATTTTTTAATAATAAAATTAACAAGGGGGTATGGTGATTAAATAGTAAATTGTCTGCATTTGATGGTGAAAAACGACTCCTCTTGGCTTCGTAACCACCACACTTGTGCGGCATCGTTAACTCAAATCGAACTCGTCACAACATGTAACGCGATAAAGGGTCGAATATCCGGCCATCCGGCCTCGAAGCTTACCGAATATCCCGCCAAATCGCTTGCCGAATATCCAATATCCGGCCAAATTACTATCCGTTTCATTTCTAGAAATAATAGGGTAGATGACACCATAAAACAATAATTCCAAGACCCCTATCTCTAAAAAAACACTTTTTTTTGGGCCTGAAAACCCGATTTATATTCAATTAATTGCCAAATTTGATAATTAGTTGCTTTGAAATCAATAAATAGTTGAGTCATTGAGTTGAATAAACAGTGACGTCACAGTTTGCTATTGCCATACAAAATCTATGAGAGAACCGCGTTTTGACAGCTCTTAAAAAGTATCTCAATTGATTGGTGTGTCATCTATCCCATTAGCGATTTTGCCCGAAAAGTATAGTAACCGGTATGCTGGTACAGCATCTGCTATATGTATATATAGGTATGCTGGTCGCCTTGTACGGGTGTCGTATAAGGCGACTAATGTCTGAGGCAGAACACCTTGCGCCTCCGTAGACCAGAGAATGGGCAGCAGCGTTTTCTGTTAGTCTTTCATCACTGCGATCTCCAATCCGCAGGCGCCAAGCGTGGAGAATACGGCAAATTCCTCTCATCATGGGAGAGGCTTATGTCCAGCAGTGGACGTTATGGGCTGTTGTAGTAGTTGTAGTATGCTGGTACAAGCGAGCCTAAATCTACAATTGTCCCCAGGACGATCTATACGACACTCACTTGCTGGCCGCTAACTTCAAAAAGCCGCACGACTCGCAGCGAAGAGGTGATGAAGACGAGGTCCTGTCCATCAGGAGTTCCGAAGGTCAGTTTATATATCATGCAATTTTAACCATGAAAATGTTAAAGAATAATTTTATTTGATGGGCAAGCGGACTGTATCTAACGGGAAAGGTAGGCTCCTAATACCTGATGATTTTATAATAATAATATTGAATTTATTTCAGATCAAATACAATCCATATGTTGTTGGTAACGTGCGCTGTGCGTGCGTGCGTTGTTGTGTGCTGACGCCTGAGTGCGCTTATTGATGGACTTAGCAACACCATGTCGTCCGCGTAACTTATATTGTAAACGCAAACTCCGTCAATGTGACAGCCTATACGGATGCTGCTGAGTTCAACAATGAACTGATTAATGTAAAGGTTAAAGATACGAGGCGATGTAATACCCCCCTGCCTCACCCCGCACTTCATCCCATACACATCAGACAGAGTTCCACCCCACCTGACATAGTTCGTCTGATTCTCGTGCCAAAACTTAAATAAAGAAATAACAGTGCAGTCAACACTGCTTTACTTTCACAGTTTTTCCCTTAAGATATCGTATGGCACCAGGTCAAAAGCCCTCGAAAGGTCCAGAAAACATGCATTGACCGGAGATTAATGATCCGGGATTTATGCTGTGGGGTGCCCCAATTCTTGTTTCTTGCTGATTTGGATGAGAATAGGTTGATATTGTCTTCGATAACACTTGATTGCAGTATTTCACGATTATTTTGCTGAATCGTTAAGTTTAATGCGTGTCAAAAACGTAAATACGTACATGTGAAACATCTATAGGCGCTGGTAAACCAAAAAAACAAATGAAGAAGTCGTGGCGAGCGTGGTGATCGAATCCGGCCCGAACAATCCCGAACATTACCGACCTGTTGAAGAAGCATAAGATCTACATATTCGCCACGGTTTACAACAAGCCAGCTGGTCTCGGGGCACAGCGCTGGGTTACAATCTTCTGACTTCGAGTTCGATTCCAGCATAAGGATTTTGTTTTTGTGAATCGAGTCATTTTGTTTTAATTTTATTGAATGTTTGTTTTTTTTTACATTGTTTTTTTTTTAAGCATATTACTTGTACTAAATAATTTCGATGTTTCACAACTGCCAGGCGTCCCGCGACGGCTCACTTTTTTATACAGAGTGTAAATGGACTCTTCACGAAGTCGTCAACCAAGCATTCTGTACATCAAACTAAGTAACTTTACGCAAAAATTATTGCTGGGAAACGACTTTTTTTTTTGCGGTGAGGTCTTGTTTTGTGGTAGAACTCAATGTAACGCACTCAAAACATTGTGCTGATGGATTGAATAAAACGGGGGTTCTGATTTTTTGGCAAATAATTCTACAAGCAACATAATTAGCATCATAGTGTTTTACTTTTTTAGTCCAATCAATATATTTTTTGTAAATCGCAAAAAACCCGTCATTTCGCACTATTCGGCCGCAGTGACTGACGTAACAACCACTTTGTAGTGCAAGCTGATTAGAACCTTATGCTAACAGTATTTCAAACGAAGTTTAAACCACCACAAATAGAGTTGCTAATTTAGCTCCTGTAATCGCCTTAAGCAGATTTATTCCCTTAAATATTTGAGTGGCATTTCAGTATTCGGCCGCAAGTTTACTTTAAAAACAAATCTATGTAAGTAGGGCTGTTTAAAATGATGTACTGAATTCATGGTAACTGGTAACCATTTAAGCGTCTAAAAAGGGTGTAAAACACCTCTTAACGAAGCCGAAAGGCACTTGTTCTCCTCGTCACTGTGATCATTTTTTTTTGTTCTACACCATACCTGGGAACCTTCTAGTTACGGAGATATTGGGGGTCAAAGTTACAACTTTTTCACAAGTTTTTTTTTTTAATACAAGTTTTTAATGTAAAATGTTTACTTCAAACACCTCCACGACCCCCGTACTATTCAATCCATCCATCAGCACAATGTTTTGAGTTCGTTACATTGAGAACAGAACATGATTTTTCACCCCAAAAAAAAAGTCGATTCCCAGCAATAATTTTTGCGTAAAGTTACTTAGTTTGATGTACAGAATGCTTGGTTGAAGGCTTCGTGATGAGGTCTTTTACTTACTATGCTTGTCTATACTTACACCCCGTATTTTATTTCAGTTTCACTCCAAAATAAAATGAAAATCGAACAAATCCATTTCATTTTCCTCTCTTCACAATGAACATTGTTGCAGGATGTGCTTCTGTCAAGGAGATGGACACCAGGGTCGAGAAATTGGAAGACAGTTCCAATTCCGACTCCGACAGCAGTAGCTCTGGATCTGGTGAGCCATGCTTTCGTAGTTAATTTAATGGGGTAGATGACACACCAATCAATTGAGATACTTTTTAAGAGCTGTCAAAACGCGGTTCTCTCTTAGATTTTGTATGGCAATAGCCAACTGTGACGTCACTGTTTTTTCAACTCAATGACTCGACTATTTATTGATTTCAAAGCAATTAATTGAAAATAAAGGGTTTTTTTTTAGAGATAGGTGGCTCGGAATTATTGTTTTATATTGTCATCTGCTCTAGTAAGGCATACAATTAACGAACCACCAAATTAAGCAAAATGTAACGGCAAAAAAACCACTTTTGAATACCAAAATTAGCAAATGATCACCAAAATTAATCCCCATTTTATCGTGAAATTGGAACCAAAAATTTATTTTTTTAGTTAATGACCACCAGGAATTGAACTGTTATGCTCTTGCATCAGAGTCGAGGGAGAAACGGTCACGGGACTCCTGCTTCTGAATGGTTTATAAAAAAATAACCACGAAGGATATGGCGGGGTCTATTCGCTCGCTCATTCGACCCCGCCATACCCTTCTAACCTAATCTATCCGTGTCGGGGTGCCCCAAGTCGGCAAAACTAGTTTGTCATCAACCACCTCATTAAAATTTGGTGCTCAATTTACTAAATTTGGTGATCAATTGATATTTTATGTGATATATGTTAGTGGTCACAAAGTTATTTTTGTTGCTCATTATATTTTCCCCCTTTAATTAACTCTTTCAACGCCACTGTCACATATACGTGACAAGCAAGCGCGTGCCCTGAACGCCAAACGACACAAATATGTGACGAAATTGTAGGTTAAATTGTGGCTTGGCGTGGAGTACGCGCGTGCGTTTATGATCTAGCAGTCCAGTATAGCTATTAACAACGCTTCGATTTGGAAAGAGTATGTCTATCTCGCTCTCTTTTGT
Source organism: Xestia xanthographa (assembly GCA_905147715.2). Lineage (NCBI taxonomy): Eukaryota > Metazoa > Arthropoda > Insecta > Lepidoptera > Noctuidae > Xestia > Xestia xanthographa. The sequence goes on along the minus strand of LR990654.1, from coordinate 4,305,164 downwards.
AATGCCAAAAAATCTATCCAAAACCCTCCGTTGAGGAGTTACGAGGGAACAAAGAAAAGGACATTCATACATACTTACTTACATACAGGTCAAACACATAACTCTCCTTTTGGGCTTCGCCGCAGTTGGGTAAAAAACCGGCCAAGTGCGAGTCAGACTCGCGCACGAAGGGTTCCGTACCAATTTTTATAAAAAAACACGTTTGTTGTATAGGAGCCCCCCTTAAATATTAATTTTATTCTGTTTTTAGTATTTGTTGTTATAGCGGCAACAGAAATGCATCATCTGTGAAAATTTCAACTGTCTAGCTGTCACGGTTCATGAGATACAGCCTGGTGACAGACAGACGGACGGACAGACAGCGAAGTCTTAGTAATAGGGTTCCGTTTTTACCCTTTGGGTACGGAACCCTAAAAAGACAGACATACGACTTGTCGAATCGAAATCAAATCGAAGCGTTGTGAATAGCTTTGCAGATTAAACTATGTTGCACTGCGATGTTAATTTTGGCTTTTTAAAACTGGTTTTTGAAAGGATGGTAACATCTGCCTAGCCTTTTCCCAACTATGTTGGGGTCGGCTTCCAGTCTAAACGGATGCAGCTGAATACCAGTATTTTACATGGAGCGACTGCCTATCTGACCTCCACAACCCAGTTAGTACTGGATAATACGATACCCCTTGGTAAGACTGGTTGTCAGACTTTCGTGCCACTGACTACCTGTAACGACTGTCAAAGATCTACAAATGACAGCCGGGACCGACTGCTTAACGTGCTTTCCGAGGCACGGAGGAAACTCGGTATTTAATGGGTGCTCACTTATCCACGGATCAACCTAGGCAAATGCGGCTTAACCTAGGAGGTCGACCCGTACTGCTGTTGTTATATAGCCACGAGCTCCTCAATTACATAGAAAGCCATTCATCAATAAATTCGATGATGGATTAGCCTTTCTAAAACCAGGTTTTTAGTCTACCGTTAAACAGGGTGTAAAAGACCTCATCACGAAGCCGTCAACCAAGCATTCTGTACACCACACTAAGTAACTTTACGCAAAAATTTTTGCTGGGAAACGATTTTTTTTTGGGGTGAAAAATCATGTTTTGTGGTAAAACTCAATGTAACGCACTCAAAACATTGTGCTGATGGATGGATTGCATATTCCGGGGGTCGTGGAGGTGTTTAAAGTAAAAATCTTACATTCAAATAAAAAAAAAACTTGTCAAAAAGTTGGAACTTTGACCCCCAATATGTCCGCAACTAGAAGGTTCCCAGGTATGGTGTAGAACAAAAAAATGATCGCAATGACGGGGAGAACAAGTGCCTTTCGGCTTCGTTAAGAGGTTTTTACATCCTTTATTGAGTAGTTAGTTTGATGTTCGATGTGGGACAGATATTAAGGTGTTATTAAGAAAAATTCTGTCATTTTTAATTTTAGCAAACTTGAAATTCAGAATCTTAGATAAAGACAAGTTTTACAATGACCAACTCGGGGATTTCGCGAGATACGTGGCCAGACCACGAGGCGCATAATTAGCCACAATCTTAGCCGCTAAAGCTCCGACGACACAAAGGAGATTGACCACAATCGCTTTCGTTTTCGAGTCGCTTTATAGTAAAAGTGTATGGCCATAAAAATAAACTCATAAATTATAAAATATTTTTTTAACTTCTCTTAATTCACTTGAACGAAATCGTATGTGGGGTTACTATTTTGTATTTTATTAGCTACAGTATTGGATTTTATTGCTTACTTTTTAAAATGGCGTATTTCGGTAAAATCAATGTTGCCAATTTATTAAAACCTGGGACATAATCCGTCAGACTCAGTTTTAAAAATAAATTCAACTATGACTTTATTCGTTATTTATATTTTTACCTAGCACAGTTGAAATAACATATTTTCTTAATTCACATCCTATAGATAATATTACTTTGCTAATTAAAAATCTTTCTTTAGTTGACAAATCAGTTATAGTCAGAGTGATTTATATTGACTGTTGGTAACACTATCACAATGTGATATGTGAACTGTCTCTGTCAATTTGTCAAACAAACAAAACAACAGCGAACTTTCACTTGTGTATCGATAGTTGTTGAGTTTGTTGTGCTTATAAATAACTTATCATTGCGTACTGTTCGTGTCTTATGTCAATTCAAGTCATACTGTTGTAATGGGCTGCTGCTTTTAGTGGGAGGTTCGTTACAAAACTAACCTCAAAACTGAACAGAAAATTAAAGAACAACTAAAACCCCCACAAAATAAATGGATATTTTTTTTTCCTTAGAAAGTACGACATCACCCCTCTTTTATATTCAATTTATGCTATCATACAAAAAGTTTTGGTGCGCAACGGCGGTCAGTAGAAAAATGGGCATTCTCCTTTTAAAACTTTCTCAAATATACTCGTTCCTTACCTTATTCATTCTTGTCACACCACACATCCACCTCAACATTCTCATCCAGTTTTTGTTATATACATATACCTATCGTATAAAAAGAAAATTTAGAAAATTTACTTTGTTTATTTTAATCTAAAGGCGCATTGTCACCGGTTCATAAGCCTGCAATGTAACAATCCAAGATTGGATTTTGTACAGAAACAATTGATTGTTACAAATTGTGTCGTTACACGTTGCGCAGTGTTCACTCAATTCCCCTCACTCATTGATTTAATGCGCGCATCTGAACTGTTACATTACAGGCGAATGCTCACTTAGAGGGAGCACCTTTTTAGTTGAAAGAAAGAAAACATTTATTTGGCACATGCTACAAATGCACAGAACAAAAATAAAATTAAAAACCCGACTGCGTAAAAAATAACTAATAATTTTAAATAAAAAAGAAAAGAATAAAACAAGTTCAGGAGACAGGACATATTGACTGCAACAGTTGGGACCCATATTGGATGTAATGATTTTATTCTAGATTATTTAATGGGTCCCGACTGTTGCAGTCTCCTGAGCTTGTTTTATTCTTTTCAGCTTTTATTTAAATTATTAGTTATTTTTTACGCAGTCGGGTTTTTTAATTTTTTTAATTATTATTTTTATTTTGCACTTTTTAGTTACTTAGATATGCCATTTTAAAATCCTCATGATGAGCCCTTTATCAAGCCGTTCAGGCTGCAGAGTGTGCCAAATAATTGAGTTTGGCGCCAGATAAAGATAATATTTTTTTTTAGTAATCCGCCATTTTGTTTCTTTTATTTATTTTGATATACCCAGTGTCACTCACAGTAAATACGAATCTAACGACACCTCTCAAGCTAAAATCCATCGAGCCGTTCAAGCCACAGAGCGTGACAAACAATTATACATACATACATATATACCTACATACATACATACATACTCTCGAAAAACAACCCTCCTTCTGGCGCAGTCGGGTAAAAAAGAGATAATATTGTGTCTCACGGCTGCGCCAAATAGGCCTAGTTCAGCCAACTGCCGAGTAGATAGTGGCCGACGGTACTTGGGTTTTTAACTAAGATTCTGAATTCAAGTGTAGACTTATAGTTAGTTCACTGTTTACCCCCTAGGGGAGCTTGCGTGATGTCCTGTGTGTTCAATGTTCACAACTAGTTCCCCTCGTCTACAGAGCGTCGTGCGGCCCCCTCTCAAGGCACTTCCGCATCCAGGAACGCTCGCAGCAGTAAGTTTATTTTTAAGTGTAATCTGAAGATTGCGTCATGGTTCGAAACTAACGCCAGCTACCGTCTTTACAACATAATTTCTAAGGATGCATCCGATACCGATATATCGGCGATATCGCGAGTTTTCCGATATAATCGGAACTGGCGATATTAAATTTGCCGATACACCGATACTTTCTGAATTTAAAGCACAAATATATTTCAGTTTCTAAATGAGTTCTGTTGCATCTGAAAGACCCCTCGTCCAAGCAGACTGACGAAATCGGCTTTTACCGAATAAATTAAGAATTTTGTGTTTCCTGAATAAGGTATTTTTCTCTATATGAAAAAATCTAAAAATATGTTATTGAGATAGCTTAGACAAAAAGCAATCGGAAAACGTTAGTTTTAGTTCATAAAATAGTAAACTAAATTTTAAAATTCTATTCAAAGGTTTCAGCTTTTTTAATCTGTTTCCTAACACCATTATAGTAGTCGCCATGTTATTACGTCATACGGCTATGTAAACATAGAAGTGTCAACTGTCAACTTCAAATATCACTGCATTTGTTTACACAGCCAACTGATGTCATGACCACAGAGCAATATGGCGTCTACGCGTGCAGCGTTTTCGTCGAATTACGCGCGAAATTTGAAAATGCTAAATTTAAATGCATTTTATAGCACGTAGCTATTGAATAATTTTTTTGTGAATTTTGTGGTGGTTCATCAGCACTATAGAATCTAATTGAGACACTTTTCAAAAATGTAATAACTTGCGTGCTCTTGTATGTATACAATGTTCAAACAAAACAAAGAAATCTTATCTTATCTATGGGCGTAATACCTTATTAAAATCTCATAACTGTCAATTTTAATAATTAAATTTTGTTTTCTAATTTGTTATCAATTATCATTTCTAAATAAATATTGAAGAGACATTTTGTCTTTTTCTAAAGCGACAGCTTATTATAGCTATCTTATTAGTCCGCTTCTCTATCGGTATCGGTGATACTTTTTTTATAAATATCTGTATCGGTATCGGACCATGACGCACCATAAACGGTGTAAAAAGCCCTTAACGAAACCTAAAGGTACTTGTTGTCTTCGTCATTGAAATATTTTTGTTTTTGTTCTGATGCTCAACTTGGCTTTTACCCCAAAAAAAATATTTTGATAGTCTAACTGACGAATGATTCCTGACTAAAAAATTATGATTCTGTTTACAGAATCATAAGTTTTTTTAGATTTTTGTTATTGAACTTATCCACTATATTTTTTTGCAATCAAGTTTATGAAGAAAATCAAAAACCTGCAGTTTACTCATCTAACTCCACACCTAACGATCACTGTCACTCCCCAGGCAGTTCCAGTTCTGGATCCAGTACATCATCGAGTTCCGGATCCTCCAGCTCATCAGACAGTTCTGACTCCGAGTCAGAATCCGGCGACGAGACACCCAAGACTGAAGACCCGGCGCCCGCGGTCAACCACACTCCTAACGAGGACGATAGGTAAGGTCGTACTAGCTTACTCTCAGTGCCGACAACACCTGGACATGAGTTGCCATGGCTGACCTGGAAAGACAAAGATAATTTTATTTTTTAAAAAATCGCTTAAAACATGCGGAGGCGCCGAGCCACGCCCCCTTAAAGTTTCGGCCTATTATGAAAGCCTCAACTTTGGCGCGCAAAATAACAATAACTCGTTTGGCGTGCGTCGTCTGTGCGCTCGGTCGATTCGGTATCTTTTCATTAATTATTTCTATACAAAGTCAACGGACAGGGGCTAGAGAGCGTTTCTATGTTGTGAGTGCAAGCAAAAATAAGCTCAGTGGTGGTCGTTAGGCGGGAGTGTCCTCGATAGTACATGTTTCACCAATATGGCGTACAAAATTTATAAAATTTACTAAATAAAAACTAAATTACTAAAATCCAAATACATAATAGTCAGTCATAAATATTGGACAGTCATTAAAATAAATTAATCAAATAATGTCATAAAAATTAAGTAACAATAAAAGAGAAAATAAACAATGTCAAAATGCAATAAAAATTGATAAGTCATTATAATATAAAATAATCATATAATGTCACAAAGTTAAAGAAAAGTAACAATGTCATGTAGTGTCACTTAAAAAATCGTTTATACTATAATAACACTTGTCCGTTAATAAATCTCGAATCTTTTTTTTAAACATATTTACCGGCAATGCTTTATAAGACTGTGGTATTTTATTATTAATTCTAGGAGCCATACAGAAAACGCTTTTTCCCATTAATGCAGTCCCTCTTTGACGTATGCGAACACAGTTGATTATTGTCACGTCTGTTACGGGGGAAGGTGTCTGCAAAAGTCTTTAAATAGACTCCGGACCCAGTTTGGTCACAGCAAGAAAAATCTGCTCGGGTCCTGTAGTGTAAATGTGGTGCTGTTCCACAAACGATGGGGCACTTAATATCGTGCCCTGCGTGTCCTGTTGTTGGTTCACTACAGGAACTGATGGACGCTACCGAAAGCGCCAAACTAGTAGCTCAGCACCCCTAGCCAAGTTTGCACGTTTCGTATCGATGTCTGCAAAAGTCTTTATAGACTGCGGACCCAGTTTGGTCACAGCAAGAAAAATCTGCTCGGGTCCTGTAGTGTAAATGTGGTGCTGTTCCACAAACGATGGGGCACTTAATATCGTGCCCTGCGTGTCCTGTTGTTGGTTCACTACAGGAACTGATGGACGCTACCGAAAGCGCCAAACTAGTAGCTCAGCACCCCTAGCCAAGTTTGCACGTTTCGTATCGATGTCTGCAAAAGTCTTTATAGACTGCGGACCCAGTTTGGTCACAGCAAGAAAAATCTGCTCGGGTCCTGTAGTGTAAATGTGGTGCTGTTCCACAAACGATGGGGCACTTAATATCGTGCCCTGCGTGTCCTGTTGTTGGTTCACTACAGGAACTGATGGACGCTACCGAAAGCGCCAAACTAGTAGCTCAGCACCCCTAGCCAAGTTTGCACGTTTCGTATCGATGTCTGCAAAAGTCTTTATAGACTGCGGACCCAGTTTGGTCACAGCAAGAAAAATCTGCTCGGGTCCTGTAGTGTAAATGTGGTGCTGTTCCACAAACGATGGGGCACTTAATATCGTGCCCTGCGTGTCCTGTTGTTGGTTCACTACAGGAACTGATGGACGCTACCGAAAGCGCCAAACTAGTAGCTCAGCACCCCTAGCCAAGTTTGCACGTTTCGTATCGATGTCTGCAAAAGTCTTTATAGACTGCGGACCCAGTTTGGGCACAGCAAGAAAAATCTGCTCGGGTCCTGTAGTGTAAATGTGGTGCTGTTCCACAAACGATGGGGCACTTAATATCGTGCCCTGCGTGTCCTGTTGTTTGTTGACTACAGGAACTGATGGAAGCTACCGAAAGCGCCAAACTAGTTGCTCAGCACCCCTAGCCAAGTTTGCACGTTTCTCTTTCTACAATCGTAAACGCCTCAGCGTAAGCGACTGTAGAAAGCGCTAAATTGGTAGCCAAGATGACACGACTGAGTCGATCGCACGTTCTCTAATGTCGGTAGAAAAAACCTACACTTTAGTCTATGGTAAGCGTTCCGACCAAAGAGTTTAGCGATCAACATTGTAGAAACGATAACATTCTATTCTATCATTTTGAACGATGTAAACTTGTCTACGAATTTTCTATTCGTTTGTGTTGATCACGTGATTTAACGTTGAGATGATGTCATTCCCATTAATTTGAATAGTTTTCTACTAGCGTTAACGATTGTAGATTGTCAACTTGGCTAGGGCTGCAGTTCTGGGCCGATACTTTATAGATTGTCATCGACACACTAAGAAGTGCCGAATCGACGTTTTCGTCAATTGCTGGAAACATGTCACGCGTGTTTGTTATTGCTACAGAATCACAGTTTAGAATAATTAACCAAGAATTTGGTGATTTTTAAGTGTACGGGCCAGAAAAGTATTTTTTACATGTTGCTAAAATAAGCCAGCCCATATTGCCGCGACATACATCGAGCTTTGGAAAATAAATAAAACATCTTTGTAGATATGTGTCTTTGTCGTGTGGTTAGTGCCTAAACTGGCGTCAGAGTTTTTATTCCACCCAAGTGCCTCTGACTTAAGGGCCTATACTCCCTCAAATGGCTTAGCATGATCCTCCGTTACGCCTAAAATACTGCTGCATTAATTTTGAAATAAATATATGGTAAAGTTGAGAATTAATGTTAAGTCCTATATTTGGCGAAAACACGATTCCATAAAATTTTCTCGATAGAAAAAAATCCCAAAGTTACCTCTGAACTGAACAATAAACCGCTGGCAATCATTAAATACTTCAAATTAGATCATGAAACTGTTTATACTAACTGAACTAACTATAAAGCAGGTCTTATATTATTTACTTTTTTAGCCCAGTCAATAGATTTTTTGTAAATCGCAAAAAATCTAATTTCGCACTATTCGTCCCGCAGTGACTAACGTAACAACCACTTTGTAGTGCAAGCTGATTAGAACTTTATTCTAACAGTATTTCAAACGAAGTTTGAACTACTAAATATAGAGTTGCTAATTTGAGGTAGTTTATGCTCTAAAATTTACATGCCGTCGAGAAATATCTCTCAAGCATGTTGGTTTAAATTTCTCACAACGTTTTTCTTGACCGAAGCAAGTGATTATTATGCAATACGCACATGAATCCGGAAAATCAAAAGTGCGTGTCTTGGGTTCGAACTTGAGACTATGACTTGGCAGTCCAACAATCACACCACTAGGCTCAATGTGACAATCTTTTCAGAATTCAAAATCAAAATCAAAGCATTTATTTCAAGTAGGCCAGTTGCAGGCACTTTTGAACTGTCGAAACAAAGATGAAAATTAAATGTAGCTACAGTCCCAGTCAAAAGACATAAAAACTGTGAAAGTACTGTAGTTGCCCATTCCCTAGCGTAGATCTCTATGGAGAAGAACGGGCAAGAAACTCCATGGACACTCTTTTAAATCAAAATGTTGTTACAAAATCTTGGTTACATCATTCATGTTAAGATGGTATATTACCATTATAGAGAACAATGTAGCAAGATGTGCACGTTAAAAGTGTCCATAGTAAAAACAAAAAATACAATTAAAAATAAACATTCAAATAAGCCACGGCAACTAAGAGATGACCAGTCACAACTGACAGCGCCCGTTCACGAACATGACGCATGGATCAGCACCATTCAGCTCAACCATTTCGAAGGGAACTAAATGATCCGACACACGCGCCACCATCAGCGAGACATTAGAGTGAGCAAAATTAAGCAATTATAGGTCAGGTCAGATGGCCAGTTGCTCCATGTAAAATAAATGTTCGACTGCATCCAATAAATCATTGATTACGCTGATGCCTGCTATTTGGATGCCACCGAGGAGCTGTTAAACAAGCTTGAGCGCTTACAGAACCTCTGCATTCGTTTTGTGTATGGTCTGAGGAAATATGACCATGTTTCTCACTCCCGCAAGGAACTCAAGTGGCTCCCTATCCGCCTTCGCAGTAACACTCGGATATTATGTCTCCTTTACAACATCCTTCATAACCCTGCGTATCCCAGCTACCTGCGCGATCGATTTTCCTTTACCCGTCCTCCTGATGCTCTGTGTAGATCCCACCTCAGGCATCATCTTAATTTCCCATCCCATAAAACCGAATTCTATTCCTACTCCTTCTCTGTTCACGCAGTACATTTGTGGAACTCACTTCCGCCTAACATTCGAGATTATAAAACTTTATTATTATAAAAAAAACAAGTCAAAGCGCATTACCTCTCTTCTATACAGTAATATCCTCTATATTACTATAGTAGTTTATTTTATTTTGTTATATGTGTATGTATTTGTATGTATGTTTATAGTTATAATTTTGTTTTAAGATTAAATTAAAATTTTTGTGTCTAACTTTTCTAAACACTGTCTACATTTTTCTTATCCAACTTTCCTCTCGCAGGTCTGCTGTAAGAAATTTCTTAAGAAATAAGCAGTACCTTTGTGCTCTTCTATGTAAATAAATTGTCCTGTAAAGTATTTTGTGTGTACATAAATAAATAAATAAAATCTGGCTACATTGGAAGCCTATTGGATCCAGAACTTCTAACATATTAACCTTTCGACCGCCAGAACATAAACGCACGCCGGTGCCGACACGCCAAGCAACAATTTCTCCTACCAATGGCGTTTAAAAAGTTAAAATCCGTCTCCCTTTACACTCAACAACTTAACCTGTCAAAACTGATCGTCTTCACATCAGCAGGTCGTTCGGCGCATGGTCGTACAGTGGGCCGGCTTCCGACAGCGGATCCGACTCGGATCCGGAACGGGCCGCGGACCCGGGAGCGCCCGTGTCGCACGACGAGATCAGCGAGTCGGAGAACGAGTCCGCAGACAAGAGCTTCCAATGTCATATCTGTTCTAAGTGGTATTCTACGAGGGTGACACTTAAGTAAGTTAATATCAAGGTCGTTTCAGTCGTAGACCATCTTTAGTAGACCGTAGTCTTTTCAGTCGCAGACCGTGTTTAATAGACCGTAGTCTTTTCAGTCGTAGACCATCTTTAGTAAAGATGATAGATGATAAGATGATAGTGAAGATGTTTAGTAGACCGTAGTCTTTTCAGTCGTACTCGTAGACCGTCTTTAATAGACCGTAGTCTTTTCAGTCGTAGATCGTCTTTAGTAGACCGTAGTCTTTTCAGTTGTAGACCGTCTTTAATAGACCGTAGTCTTTTCAGTCGTAGATCGTCTTTAGTAGACCGTAGTCTTTTCAGTCGTAGACCGTCTTTAATAGACCGTAGTCTTTTCAGTCGTAGACCGTCTTTAATAGACCGTAGTCTTTTCAGTCGTAGATAGTCTTTAGTAGACCGTAGTCTTTTCAGTCGTAGACCGTCTTTAATAGACCGTAGTCTTTTCAGTCGTAGATTGTCTTTAGTAGACCGTAGTCTTTTCAGTCGTAGACCGTCTTTAATAGACCGTAGTCTTTTCAGTCGTAGACCGTCTTTAATAGACCGTAGTCTTTTCAGTCGTAGACCATCTTTAATAGACCGTAGTCTTTTCAGTCGTAGACCATCTTTAGTAGACCGTAATTTTTTTAGTAGTAGACCATCTTTAATAGACCGTAGTCTTTTCAGTCGTAGACCGTCTTTAATAGACCGTAGTCTTCAGTCGTAGACCATCTTTAATAGACCGTAGTCTTTTCAGAAATGAACAAAGGTCTTTAGAAAAGTATTCCATGGTCTTTTCAGAAGTAGACCGTGGTCTTTTTAGTAGATGACCACGGTCTTTTCAGAAGTAGACTATGGTCTTTTTAGTAGAAGACCACGGTCTTTTCAGAAGTAGACCATGGTCTTTTTAGTAGTAGACCACGGTCTTTTATTTAGTAGACCGCTGCGTCTTCAGTAGTAGGCCAAAGTATTTGCATTTGTATATTTTATTTAGTTTCTATTGTTTTGAAGATGGTATTTTAGTTGGTATTCCAACTAAAATACCATCTTCAAAACAACGCCGTGGTCTATTGACCACGGCGTTTTGAGAAGTAGATAACGATCTTTCTTTTGACTAATTTGTTTACCTTTTTTGGAAACCGAAAAGATGAATGTCCTTTTATTGGGCAAAAATAAAGGGAAAACATAAATTGAATAAATGTCTACAAAAAGCAGTTTTTTTTTCATCGACAGTTTTTAACTAGCGTAAAAAAGGATATAAAAAATACATAATTAGCCCAAATTCAGGTACTACAACTTGATAAAATCATGTCAAATATTTTATTTTATTTTATTTATTTGGGACAAAAAAACAGTTACACGTTGTAATATTAATAGTTAGCTTAAGTCTAATAGTAAACAAACGCATAACCCACACTATTGTCCACGGAATAATATCGATTTAAAAGAAATAAGGAAAGAAAGGGACAGTAGGAAGATAAAAAAAAAAAGCTTATAAACCTGAATGGTCACACAGACCAACTCTAGACAGCGCCTATATACAACGACCTTGTCAATCTTTGATCTTTCTACAACTCTGTACTTACTTTCCACATCTTTCCACAGAATCCATCGCCGCGTACATCAGAACCGCGGCGGCGGAAACTCGCGGTCGCGCGCGCGGTCCTCCGATAGATACGAGTGTGATTGTTGCAGCGAAACATTCAACCGGCGGGAGAAACTATGGGAACATAAGTGAGTATGATGATCTAGAGTAGACTGCGGTCTTTTCCTAAGAAGTGAAGAATATAAGTGAGTATGAAGTCAGATGGCCTACTTAGGAGAAGACAGTGGAGTTCTTAGGAGAAAACAGTGGTCTTCTTACGAAAAGACCTAGATATACTCAGGAGCAGACCACGGTCTACTGAACCGCGGCGGTAGCAACGTGCGATCGCGCGCAAACATAATTCGGATGGTCTATTTAGAAGAAGATAAGACCTAGGTATACTCAGAAGTAGACCGAGGTCTACTCAGGAAAAGACCAAGGTCTATTGAACCGCGGCGGCGGTGACTTGTGGTCACGCGCGCGGTCGAGACAAATACGAGTGTAACTGTTGCATTGAAACATAATTCGGATGGTCTATTTAGGAGAAGACAAGACCTAGGTATACTCGGAAGTAGACTGAGGTCTACTCAGGATAAGACCAAGGTCTATTGAACCGCGGCGGCGGTGGCTTGTGGTCACGCGTGCAGTCGAAACAAATACGAGTGTAACTGTTGCATTGAAACATAATTCGGATGGTCTATTTAGGAGAAGACAAGACCTAGGTATACTCGGAAGTAGACTGAGGTCTACTCAGGATAAGACCAAGGTCTATTGAACCGCGGCGGCGGTGACTTGTGGTCGCACGAGCGTTCCTCCGACAATTACGAGTGCGACTGTTGCAGTGAAACCTTCAACCGACAGGAGAAACTATGAGAACTGAAGTGAGTATGATGATCTAGAGTAGACCGCGGTCTTTTCCTCAAAATACGTTCGTTTACTCGCGCAAGAACAGTATGGGAGTATAAGTGAGTATGAATTCGGATGGTCAATTTAGGAGAAAACAGTGGTTTTCTTAAGAGAAGACCTAAGTATACTCAGGAGCAGACCGAGGTCTAATGAACCACGTTGGCGGCAACTCGCAGTCGCTTGTGCATTCCTCCGACAACGGCTGGATATTTTGTGGGAAAGGACCGTGGTCTGTTTAGGGAATTATTAAAAACACAAGAGAGTTTGTTCTGATAATCAGTTTTGCCTCGTAAACCAGGGCGCGCTCCACTAAAAAGCGAACATACGACGCAACTTTCAAAAGTTGGTGAACGGCGACCTTTTTAGGGTTCCGTACCCAAAGGGTAAAAACGGAACCCTATTACTAAGACTTCGCTGTCTGTCCGTCTGTCTGTCACCGGGCTGTATCTCATGAACCGTGACAGCTAGACAGTTGAAATTTTCACAGATGATGTATTTCTGTTGCCGCTATAACAACAAATACTAAAAACAGAATAAAATTAATATTTAAGGGGGGCTCCCATACAACAAACGTGATTTTTTGATAATAATGGTACGGAACCCTTTGTGCGCGAGTCCGACTCGCACTTGGCCGGTTTTTTTCTTTTTCTGAAATTGCTGTTTCTTCCCCAGAGCGGAAGCGCACCGCGGCGCCATGACAGTTCGGTGCGAGGTCTGCCGGAAGTGCTTCGAAGACGATGCGGAGCTAGCTGCGCATGATCGTACTCACACTGCGGATGAACGAGCTGGTAAGAATGTAGTTAATTTTTTTTCAATACATTTCCTCGAAAAGCTTCAACATGCAATGTATTTCACACGCCTGCGTTTTTTCTCAAAAGTAAAATAAAATACCACAGATAACTATACTTATACGAAGTTCAAATCGCTTCAATGCCTATAGTCGGAGGTCAATGTTTTTTTTTTTTAATTTCGGCAAAGCAATATGCGTCATTACGGCGTAAATATTTTTTTGATTATTCAAAATGTATTTATAAATAGAATATCATAGATAAACATGATTATTTTAAACTAATATTTACTTTTTATTATATATACCTACTGTACGAGTTTTCCTTAGCAGATGATAATAAATTGTAATGTTTCTCTCGTTGGAGTAACCCTAAAAATAAATATAGTACATTGTTACCCTAGGGGTGAAAGTAACTTATTTAGTCCCGAGACGGGGTTTGGTGCCCGAGCGCAGCGAGGGCGCTGATAGTTCGAGGGACTAAATCCGTCTTATTATAAAACTTCCAATAAGTACCAGGTTTAAACCAGGAGTAGTCTAGGATTGTTACGGTACTAACGTTTCGTATTATAAATCGTAGACCAACAAAGGACTACTTAGTACCAAAGATAGTCCCTGGTCTAAACATAATCCACAGATTATAAGCAAGAAAATATTTAAAACTATTCAATCATTCGTTCAGCGTTCTCTGCTTCGTTCCTTTTTACAAAATGTTATTATGTAATTTAAAGAAAAAAAAATTTATAAATTGTTATTTGTAGTGGTAAAATATAAAGTTTTGTTATCTTGTATTTTTTTTAATGCATCAATCCAATTGTTCTGTTTTGGAATAACTATCGAGCTAGCGCGTATAATGGAGTAAACTGGGCGGCGCGCGTAATTCGAGTAATGTTATCGAAATGTTTATGTTACATCTATAATAAACTAAATGTCCGGTTTCACTTTAAGAGTAATGATATAAGTAAAGGCACAGTTCTTTGGGCACAGTATTCTTTGTGGTGAGATCGTGTGTGCATTCAATTTAAAAAAAAAATGGATTAACCAAAGAAAAAAGAGGTGAAAATTGGAGTTTAGAAGAAAAGGTTAGTGATAACTGACATGTTACATTACGTACACAACTACACACAGTATTTGATGCAATAAGCTAAACCATGTACCTATGCCAAATTACTTACATTAATACAAATTTCATTCTACGATTTATACTGCGTCAACTTATTGCCGAGTCGGCTAAAATACTTGTTAAAAAACGAGTTGACAATTTAGTACCATAGTTAACTAAACTAGGGGTCACGATGGTCTAACTTAGGTACCATAGATAGTTCTAGGACTAGCGATAAACTTCGTTTTGTAATAACGTTTATACAAGGTCATGGTTTAAACCTAGTACTAAAGCCGGTACTTTTTTAAGACCACGTTTTATAATAAGAGGGAATAAGTCTTTAACCCGAGGTAAAAACTGCTTTTCATTACGAGTACAAGGAAAGTAAAAATAAAAACATGAATCAACTCGAAAAAACAAATGAGGATCGGATTACTGCTTTCCCGCCTATTAAGCTTTATTTTCTGTAGCCGGCCAGCTATTCAGCCATTAAAAAAATATTATCTCCGCCATTTTTATTTATTTTGTAAGCTCCATTGTCAGGCCGCGTTCCCACTATGTCGTGACGATTAATTTATCGTTGGTTTTTAGTTGGCAAAAATCGTGGATGACAGTAATCGCGATGTCTTACATGTGAATGAATACTTCCACTTAAATACACAAGCCACGACACTTCGATTATCTGTTGTCACGACTTAGGCTACATACGCACTATGCGGTTAGCCGCAATGCGGTTAGCCGTCCGGTGGACCGCAGGATGCGGTTGCGCTTGCGGTAAGCCGGGTGGCGGTTAGCCGCAAACGCAACCGGAACGTTCGGTTAAGAAACCGTCGTGGTTTGCGGTTGGATCGACTCATTTCCAAGATGGATGTTTTGTATTCCAGATTGCTGGCCTATTTTGTATCTCAATTATAAACTTTTCTGTATCGAAATCCATAGTTAATAATCGATAAAATGCGCGAGCGTCGGTGAACACGTAAACCGTCAATGGCGGGGAACCGCAAACCAGCACCATCCGCGTAGTGTGTATAGGGAACGTGCACAACGACGGTGCTGCCAACTGGCGTCGCCAATCCGAATCTTGTGCTCTATTAATGCTTGACATCGATTTTTCTAACAAGTAAAGAGAATTAATTTTATAGTGAAAATTAATTAACTAATCATAATGCATTGTTGCATTTCTGGATGTAGGTACCAATACATACACAAAAATGAAAATAAATCAATTAACGTAAAATTCTATTACTTTCCAAAGAATACTAATATCATACCATGTTTTGGTGAAAAACGCAAAAAATGGATAAACGCAGTAAAGAAAAATATTTGAAAACAACTTGTTTTTGTTACACTCTGCATTGAAAAGGCCCTCAAAATCAACCGTCCATGCAAACATACCAGAACCATTTAAGTATACTTCACCATACACGTGTTCTACTAGACCGCACTAAAGTTCACACTCCACATGTACTCAGAATATAAACATGGTTATACCCACAATAATGTTTTTAGTTGCCTGCACTCCTTTGGTTTTTTAAGTTTTGTATCTAATGCCCGGTTCCTATAAACAACGGTTCGTTATTGTGCAAAAGGAACCATTCGTTTTTGTTGAAATGCTACGGACTGCATTTGATTGATTGCTTCATCAAATGATTGTGAACTAATTGATTTGTTAGAGCCTGGAGATACCTACTGTTCTCGCTGATAAAGGATTCCCTTCCATTATAACATGAGTTGAAAATAAAAAAGCTATCTTAGTTATGCCAGCCACCATGTCTTCATGCACCACAATTATCATCAGAAAGTAAACGAAAGATATAAAATTCATATTATTAAACATTTATATTTACGCTGACGATCGTTATTGATAGACCGGAACTCATACTTTGTGCCTTTTAGCTTATTCAAAAATAATATAATTGAATAGATAATTATGTTTACGTAAATTGAAAGCACGATGAGAAGTGATGTTTCCTTTTCTGTCCGCATAGTGTCTCTTTTGTCGATTAGTGCTGCCACCTATAGTTCCTGCACGTTCCCTATAGCGCGTAGTGTGTATAGGTACCCTTAGGGTACCTACGCACTAAGCGGTTAGCCGCAATGCGGCCAGCCGTCCGGCTGACCGGAATCAAAAATTTGTACGAGAAAGTAGTTTTTATACGCACTGCGATACGGCTGCCGGCCGACCGCTCCGGTCGTTCTGAGCGCTGCAGCCCGACTGATGGCCAGCGGCTCGGTTGCTATACACACTACGCGGATGGTGCTAGTTTGCGGTTCCCCCCCATGGACAGTTTACGTGTTCACCGACGCTCGCGCATTTAATTTTTAATTTAATTATCGACAAAATGCGCGAGCGTCGGTGAACACGTAAACCGTCAATGGCGGGGCACCGCAAACTAGCACCATCCGCGTAGTGTGTATAGAAACCGTGCGGCTGGCCATCAGTCGGGCTGCAGCGCTCAGTACGACCGGAGCGGTCGGCCGACAGCCGCATCGCAGTGCGTATAAAAACTACTTTCTCGTACAGTACGATTCAAACTTAATGGCGGCTCGGAACATCGTACGTGCCGCTGCGCAGATCGCAATTTTTAGGTATCAGCGGGACGTAGAGGGACGTGTCGGCGGAGCACATCCCCGCGCGCTCTCTCTCTCACCCGCACTCGCCCTACGCGCTGTCGCTTTAGTGTGTGAGTTACGTCTGTATTCTGCACACGCGCGCGAATTTCTGCATAAGTACAGTCGAGCTCATAATAATTTGTTGTTGATGGTTAACTGTTTTGTTTTTTTTTTGTTATTGTTTTGTTTAGTTTTTTTTGTTATTATTCCGTTCGTTGTTCGTTATTTACGTAAAGTATTAAGACTGTTTTTGGTTGTGCGGAAAATACTTTGGTACCTATTTGTAAAATGTAAAATGGCTCGCGGACGATACGTTTTACGCAGACAAGCGAGAAAAATAGTTTATAATGTCATCCAATTTCTTAACTCTTTCTTCTTTCTTTCTCAATTCTGAATCTGAAAAGGAATCAGATTCAAGTAAAGACGAAGGAAGCGATAGTTCCATGGAAGTTCCTTCCACAAGAAAACAAGTTTTTATGGAGGGTGTTCAGCCGTTGTAAAATAAATTTAAAATACATTTCTTATATTTTTCATAAAACCTATTTTTCTTTGAACCCTCTCTGTACTTGACAAACTAACAAATAAATACGTACTATGGTACTATACAGCACTAAAACATTCACACAAGTTTCAGTTATAAAAATAATTAAACGAGCTTAGATGATTTTCGACTTGACTGTACATGCGCGAACCTGCACTGGCAGCTAACTTCCGAGCCGCCATTAAGTTTGAATCGAACTGTACAAATTTTTGATTCCGGTCAGCCGGACGGCTGGCCGCATTGCGGCTAACCGCTTAGTGGGTAGGTACCCTAAGGCTACATACGCACTATGCGGTTAGCCGCAATGCGGTCAGCCGTCCGGTCGACTGCAGGATGCGGTTGCGCTTGCGGTAAGCCGGGTGGCGGTTAGCCGCAACCGGAACGTGCGGTTAAGAAACCGTCGTGGTTTGCGGTTGGATCGACTCATTTCCAAGATGGACGTCGAAGAAATCGCAGCTATTTACTACATTTACTCGCGTTATATAAAGAAAAAGAACTTAGGGTAATTACTTATTTAAAAAAAAAAGACGATACTAAATATTTGGCTTATTTGATTTGCGTAAAAACTGTTATTCCAACTGAAATATTTGACTAAATAAAAAATGTTAAAAGTACTACTTGGTAAACAAGTTATAGTTTAAACGTTCATTTCCCAAACATTAGGTTTACGTTACAATTTTTTTGTGAAAAGATTTTTTGCTAGTAATAATTTGGCAAATGAAATTATGCGAAATTTTTTTTGGGATGTGAAAATTTGTCAAATTCCTTTCGGTCAAACGAGGGAGACCCGCGTATGTAGCCTTAGGAAGAAGTATTCCTGTGTATTTATATGTGATGATTGTGGCAACTCACGTCTTCATCATTCTAGTTTCTGTGTCAACCGAAATTGAACCTTAACACGCTAAACATTCATTGTTAATTAAAACTATATAAATGCGAATGCCTTTTTCGTAACTGATGGTTTGGTTGTGTAGTCGAAATTAACGCGATTATCATTATTACCGATTTGTGACGATTGCGTGTTTGCGCATGTGACCTTATCCCGCCGCAATACATGCGCAATCGGTCAGATCCGAAAAAACCGGTCTGCACACATGATGTAGGAGTAATTTCAAGAGCAGGAACTGTTGGGCATGTGGTAATACTTACATGTTGCGCATGTAAACATTAAAATATTTAGCCTTGCTCCTTTAGTTTATTTTATTTATTCTGTTCGGGAAACTTATAGCTAAGTAGTTTAAACAATGTTCCCAAACAATACGGTGTACAATATTTGATGACCAATTAGAAGTTTCCGCATTTATACATTTCAAACGAACAGTCGAAACAAAAAAGACAACAAAAGAAAAAGGTAGGTACGAAATACTTACTCTACAAAAATTTACAAAACAAAATACACGATCGATACAAACTAAAAATTTAATAAAAATTAAAAGAAAATACTAAAAACTACAATCAGATACAAACTACTTATCTGTAAAAAAGCTACTGAGCTACTTCGTTATAGTTTTTCCGTAGTCGGGTAAAATTTAAAATTAAACTTGCCTATGTGGTTCAACATGAGATACATCTGAAGTGAAGATCTGTGAAGATTACTCTGTTTTTTGCAAACTCGCTCTTGTTTTGTTAATTCTTTTTCTTGTCGATATTCTCTGAATCAAAGCAAAAACTACTTCTACTTGATAGATTCATTATGTCAATTTGATGTATGCGTCGAGTTATTCAATGCATGCGATGAATGGATGGATCGTTCTGCATACCTTGCGATTATAGGGTGTGGACAAAAGCAAATTTTTATAAAACGATTTAGCGCATCAGTAGTTGAATATCAGGGGCAGGCTTGGACGAGAAAGTTTTTTTCGTGCAAATATTTGATCGTTTTACATTTTGAATGACTGGGATCAAAACACGTCATACTCTGATCTATGTAGCAAAGTGTTGCCCAAATGCAAGACCAAGACGAGACCTTAGCCAGTCTTGGTCTTGCGTCAATACACCTAGTCTTGGTCTTGGTATTGCGCTCTCAGTCTTGGTCTTGGTCTTGCAGCAAGAGTCTCGCAAGTCTTGCGAGACTTCTACTTGGACTAAACTACTTTCAAATACCTATTAGCCTATTGCTATATAATAAACAAGTTAGTTTAAATTTTAGAACAACGTAACAGAGTAGGTACATGTTGAGCTTAAATTGACATAGGCATAGTGAACCACCAAATTAATAAAATCAACTTGACAATAATTTTTAAAAAATGACGCAATTTAGTACCTAAGCGTAATTACTAACAATATGTAGGTACCTTTAATGATTGTCTGTACGTTTACTGGCTACCCTAATTTCAAACTTTACATTTCAACCAATATTGCGCGTTCCGACTCATCGATCGCAGAAAATACAACATACTTACGAGTACGACACGAAACAAACGCATACTAATAATGCTTGCTGTCTCTCTCCAATTCAAATTTAGCCAATAATCTTCGAGCGTCTCGCGAGTCGCGCCAGTAAACTAAAACTTTTTGGTACCCGGAATCCCGAACATTACCGAATAATAATGAATGTGACACAACCGACTTGAGCCGAATGACGTATTCGTTCATGAATTTAAAATGTATTAGGTAACTTACTGCGAGACGCAAGAGTCTTGCAGGCTTAGTCTTGTTCTTGCTCAAGGTTTGCAGGGTTCAGTCTTGGTCTTGGTCTTGCTACATTAAGTCGGTCTTGGTCTTGCAAAATGCAAGACCACAAGACTGCAAGACCAAGACCGATTTTGGGCAACACTAATGTAGCATCATTCCACGTGAGTTGAAGTGAGTCTGATGTCCTTGTTCTCCTTAGGGCGGTGTCCCCAGTGCGGGCTGACGTTCCCGCGCTACGACCAGCTGCGGCGCCACGCTGCCTGCGCGCACGGCGCCGCGCCGCCCGCCGGCTCCGCGCGCCTGCCGCACGCCTGCGCGCAGTGCGGCAAGCGCTTCTCGCACGCGCACTCCCTCACGCGGCACATGCACAACCACGCCAAGCAGCTGTACCGCTGCGTCGTGTGTAAGGTGAGTGTCACACTACACTGCCACGACACTGACCCTACCACGACACTACACTGACACCACCACGACACTGACACTAAAAATATTCTGACACTTCCACGACACTGACACTAAAACGTAACTGACACTTCCACAACACTGACACTAAAACGTAACTGACACTTCCACAACACTGACACTTCCACGATACTACCACTTCCACGATACTGACACTTCCACGATACTGACACTAACACGACACTGAATCTGACAGTATTCATAAATATTATAAGGCCTTCATTTCTAAGCAGTTTTTATATCTAGTACATTTTACATGCGCACTTGGGCAATTTACATGCACAAATGCTCAACTTTCTTGTGCAGGTGCGTAGTCTTCTCTTCTACATGCGCAAACTGCACAGTGTACATACAATCTGTCAACGTAAGTATTTTCTCTTTCCAGGCATCATTCGCTCGAGCAGATCAATTGGCGCAGCATCTGAACAGCCACCTTGCGAACTACAAGCGCCTGAAGCCGTGAGCGAGCGAGACGACACTATGGGAGCGTGCAAGCACAGATTATACCGACACAATTATTATATTATATTAATATAGAGTTTTATTTACACATGTATTTTATTTCTCAAAATAAAACGGTATGAAATTGGCGCCAATATTTTTTTTGGCAGAAGCTGTCAGATGAAAACCAAGTAAGACATGGAAATATTAGGTACTAAGCCATCAGCTCCATGGCTTAGTACCTAATATTTCCATGTCTTAAGAACCGAGTGATGAAACTATTAAATACTAAGGAAAACGGGATTAAAAAGGCCTAGAGACTAGATGCATAATAACGAAGAACAAATTCATCACATGTCTTGCTTTAAGCGCCATCTATTATCAACCGATATAACTACTGTGATTAAATTCACACTGTTTCATAGATGGCGCTGTTATCAATACTCAAGAAATCTTAACTTCGCAATCATAATGCCCTCAAGCTACTAATACGCAATTAAAATTTATCGACACAAATGACTGATCTTATACAAGATACAATAACCTTATAAGTGAGCCGTCATAATGTATTTACACAAAAGAAATGCAGATAAAAAAAGTAGTGAGATATGTACCTACATATATGAAGCCTATACTAAATATAGCTGGCAAATAAATAAAAACTGAAAATAATAAAACAAGTTCAGGAGACAGGACATATTGACTGCAACAGTCGGGACCCATATTGGATGTAATGATTTTAGTCTAGATTATTTAATGGGTCCCGACTGTTGCAGTCAATATGTCCTGTCTCCTGAACTTGTTTTATTCTTTTCAGTTTTTATTTAAAATTATTAGTTATTTTTTACGCAGTCGGGTTTTTAATTTTACAAGATATATACCATTTTAGAATTCTCCTGATGAGCCCTTTATCAAGCTGTTCAGGCTGCAGAGCGTGCCAAACATTTGAATGTAGCGCCAAAAATCCGCCATTTTGTTTTTTTATTTTTATTTTGATATACCCAGTGTCACTCTCACAGTAAATACGAATCTAACGACACCTCTCAAGCTAAAATCCATCGAGCCGTTCAGGCCACAGAGCGTGCCAAACAATTATACATACATACATACTTACATACATACTCTCGAAAAACATAACCCTCCTTCTTGTGCAGTCGGGTAAAAAGACGAGCGACGGTCCACATTGCGGTCATAACATCACGCCTGTAGGTAATCCCAGAAAGCTTAGGCTGCGGTGTATAGTTCGGTTCAAACTTAATGGCGGCTCGGAAGTTAGCTGCAAGTGACGGTCTGCGCATAATACAGACAAAACGATGCGTCATCTGCTCCCCGTTGATAACTAAAATTTTTGTCTGTGCAGCTTTACGTTAGATGCTCCGAATCGTCATAAAGTTTTTAGCGTTATTCCTGCGCAGACCGTCACTCGCAGCTAACTTCCGAGCCGCCGTTTGAACCGAACTATACCTAAGAGTACACCCACACATTTCGACAGTTAGGTTCAAGTCCCCTATAATAGGGAGCGAACCCAATTCCAGGCTTCGTGGCTGCTTCTGAGAAATACCTGTTACAAAAACCCAATAACACTTTGCTCGATCCGAGAATGGAATCCAGAACGTCATGCCCAGCAGTCCACTCGATCAGCGAGGCAGTTTTTATCCCAAATATTTTAGAGTTTTATTTACACATGTATTTTATTTCTCAAAATAAAACGGTATGAAATTGGCGCCAATATTTTTTTGGCAGAAGCTGTCAGATGAAAACCAAGTAAGACATGGAAATATTAGGTACTAAGCCATCAGCTCCATGGCTTAGTACCTAATATTTCCATGTCTTAAGAACTGAGACATGAAACTATTAAATAATAAGGAAAACGGGATTCAAAGGCCTAGAGACTAGATGCATATTAACGAATAAAATTAAACATAATTAAATAACATCAGAGAGAGCAGTATTAGCCGAGTGAAAACAACCCCGACTTACCTACGTAAGTGGTGGGTGGGGTCGACCCATACAGGTCTCATTCTATATAAATTACCTAGTCTATGCATACAGGCACATGCTTGGTATTTTGTGTACGTACCTAACTTTAATTCATGACCACTGAACAGGGTAGACACCATAAAACATTAATTCCAAGAGTTACATACCGAGTTTCCTCCGTGCCTCGGAAAGCATGTTATGCAGTTGGTCCCTGCTGTCATTTGTAGATCTTTGTCAGTCGTAACAGGTAGTCAGTGGCCCAAAAAGTCTGACAACCAGTCTCAAGGGTACCGTAATACCCAGTACAACTGGGTTGTGGAGGTCAGATAGGCAGTCGCTTCATGTAAAATACTGGTATTCAGCTGCATCCGGTAAGACTGGAAGCCGACCGCAACATAGTTGGGAAAAAGCTAGGCAGATGATGATGTGCTTTCTGAGTGGGATATCACGCCTGTATCCCAAAAGGGTTAGACAGAGCTGCTTAAGACCAACAAGTAAATACGTAATGCAAGACTTTTCTTAATAATGAAAAAACAATAGTTAGCCGTGTGGTATCCGGCAGAGTAGAATAGAACCAACCCATTACACTCGCGGGTGTCGTATAAGGCGACTAATGTCTGAGGTAGAACACCATGCGCCTCCGTAGACCAGAGAATGGGCAGCAGCGTTTTCTGTTAGTCTTTCATCACTGCGATCTCCAATCCGCCTGCCAAGCGTGGAGATTACGGCAAATTCCTCCCATCATGGGAGAGGCTTATGTCCAGCAGTGGACGTTATGGGCTGTTGTAGTGTAGTAGTAATAGTTAGTAAGCACACTTACTTTAAACACCTCCACGACTCCCGTACTATTCAATCCATTCATCAGCGCAATGTTTTGCGTGGGTTACATTGAGTCCTACCGTAAAACGTGGATTTTCACCCCAAAAAAAGGTCGTTTCCCAGCAATAATTTTTGCGTACCTACAGTTACTGAGTTTGATGTAGGTACAGAATGCTTGGTTGACGACTTCGTGAAGAATGCGTTTACATCTCGTATGTGGAGGCAAAGTTGAATAGGGTATAATAAAATAATGCATGTTTTTTAACACTCTAAACAAAGCAACAAAGTGGAATTATTTTTTTAATATCTATAAAAATACTAAGTTATGAGCATTTGAAACTGCTGATTAGACAGAGAGATCCGATACAGCGAATACGTCATTCGCTGCATCGACCTACAAAATCCATATTAAATTCCGTTTATCTAGAAAGAGATAGAAACAAAAGTTTAAATGCTTATAACTTTTGTGTTGTTTGGCCGATTTATGTCTTGCTTTCGCTTTTTGTCATTATTTTTAGAGTACTTTAACATTCCGTATCAACAACAACAACAACAACAGCCCATAACGTCCACTGCTGAACATAAGCCTCTCCCATGATGGGAGGAATTTGCCGTAATCTCCACGCTTGGCAGGCGGATTGGAGATCGCAGTGATGAAAGACTAACAGAAAACGCTGCTGCCCATTCTCTGGTCTACGGAGGCGCAAGGTGTTCTGCCTCAGACATTAGTCGCCTTATACGACACCCGTGAGTGTAATGGGTTGGTTCTATTCTACTCTGCCGGATACCACACGGCTATTCCGTATCGAAATAAAAAAAATGCATATTCCCTATTGCGAAGTTAAAGATCAATCAAATGGATGACGTATTTCTGTTCATTGAAAAAGGTTGCACGCTTGTAATGTAGGACTTTTCTAATACCTACCTAATAACAAAACAATAGCTAGTTAATACACATTCCCCGCATTCCACTGTTTCTTTGTATTTAAGATTTCTTTTATAAAATTCCGGCGACCAGACGAGTGATATTTTAGCGTTTATACCTATATATACTATTATCATTGAGGTTCTACCTACATGTAACGAGCGTGTGGTGCAAAGTATGTACTTCCTGATTTTATTTGGTGGTCAAGAAATTGAAACCAAAAATAATTTATTCAAGTTCTACAGTTTCTGTTCACGGATTCGCACGTCGGGTCGGGATTCAAAGTGTCCAATACGATCATAACTCCGTGGTTACAGGTCCGTTTTTGGTTTTAGGTAACCTACGTCATTAGAGGATGCACGCGCGGTGGTCCCATACATGGAAATGGAAATTAAAAAAAAAATGCCCAATTTACGTGATTTTTTTTTTGTAAAAAAGAATCACGTGAGTAAATCGGACTAGGAGTCATGGAGTTATGAGGTACTTAACAATCATTAAAAAAAATACAACTGAATTGAAAACCTGCTCCTTATTTTAGAAGTCGTTTAAAAAGTGGAAATTTACTGGAATGGAAGTCGGTAGCAAATGAGTCAATGAAACAAACAAAAGTCACCGACTTTCTGAAGTAAAGTTATTTTCATTTTTTTTTGTTTTTTTTTTTGGAAATCGGTTAGTTTTTTTTTTACAGACGTCTGTATTTCCTGAAAAGTGAAGCAGTGGTGTAGGCCACACTCGCATTCCGCTAGTTCTTAGGTAATTTATGTATAAGAGCGAGCCTATTGTAATTTACGTATGAGCGAGCCTAATGCCATCATCTGGGACCGAATCCAGACTACGGGATGCTACCAACAAATTTTTACCCATCGGAAAAAACCCGAAACACTGCCGAATCTAGGAATCCTGTTTTAGCTAGAAACTACGGATTTCATAGCGGTGGCACTTACGTAGGTAGATAGGTATAGTCGTAAAAAAATGGGTATAAAAGTTGAACGGACTAGAAGCAAATGGCATACCTACATATTTTTCTTTTTATTTGGGAAAAAAATCGCGATTTCAAATGAAACGCATATTGCGTATGATTTGAAATTCGATATTTTTCACTTTTTTTTCATAATTTCTCTTTCTTTGTTCTATTAATGAAAAGTTTAAGTACCTACTTGAAATTTGTAGCGTTTTTTTGATGATGGATCAATTTTTTTCTAAGCTGTGGAAAAAAAAAGAAAAAAAAAGCTAGGTATGCCATAAAGCTTCTACTCCGTTCACCTAAAATACCCATTTTTTTTGGAAAGTGATAAAAAAGTCATCCGTTATAGCGTCTAATAATATAATATAGCTAGTCTATATGCTAAGTTATAAATAGAATATTATAGATTACACGATGATTTGGCGTTCATGCGACTTGAGGTGAATAAGTCATACATTTGTCTAAAGTTTTATCTATTCTTCTAGGAAACGGGGAAATAACGGATTCCCTTGGGTTTTATGAGTGTGACGCGGCAATATTGGTTATAGGGAAGACGATTACCGATTAGTCATGGTCTATTGTATTATAATTATTTTGTGTATCATCCTATCCTATTCTTATCATTACAATGTTACCTTTTCACGCCTAAACCACTGAATCATATCATCCTGAGTTTTTGAATATTAATTATACAATGTCAGGTGTACAGATACGGACATAGGGTACCTTTCAACCCAAAAAAAAGTACTGTTCCCGAGGAAAACAACAGTAACGTTCTTATGATAATAGATGTTGCCACGTGTCTTTTGAATCATGATTGAATTTTATTATTACAAGCAGAGTACAACCCGAATTGATTGTCAAATTCTAAATTAACGAGAGCAAACAACAACAACAACAGACCATAAAGTCCACTGCTGGACATAAGCCTCTCCCATGATGGGAGGAATTTGCCGTAATCTCCACGCTTGGCAGGCGGATTGGAGATCGCAGTGATGAAAGACTAACAGAAAACGCTGCTGCCCATTCTCTGGTCTACGGAGGCGCAAGGTGTTCTGCCTCAGACATTAGTCGCCTTATACGACACCCATGAGTGTAATGGGTTGGTTCTATTCTACTCTGCCGGATACCACACGGCTAACGAGAGCAAAGGCAAAGTATTATTATGGCAAAACAAATTATGCCAAAGTATATTATGAAAAAAATAAGAACATTATGCAAAAAGAAGGGATCCCGAAAAACCCGCGGGCGAAAGCTAGTCGACCATAAAGATTTGTTGAACAAACTCGGGAGTTCCAAACTCCAAAATGTGATGATTATGTTCCATTAGGAATTTCTCAGTAGCAGCCACGGAGTCTGGATTTGTGCCCGGTTGATGGCAATAGGCTCGCCCCTATTACATGGAACTTAAAACATAACTGGCGAAATGTGGGAGTACTATTAGGTACACCTGCCTTCTGGGATTACAGACGTGATGTTATAAAGGCTTATTTTTAGGTCGTTCTGGAACCGAAAGCCATAAACTCGATCTTCGAACTCGGAACGATTGGGACTTCACAAGTTATTTTCACAAGTTCCACAAAATTATTATTTTTTTAATATGTCAATTGCATATTTTATTTTACGTATGGTTGATTGTAAAATTTCAAATAATTAATTTTAAGTACCTACTTCCAACTTTAACTCTAGAATCTTGACTTATTTTTTTTTGCTAAAATTAAAATGTTATATTATATAAGCCGGAGAGGTGATCTGTACCTCAGGATTGTCCTACTTCAGACACCTTTCTCTATTTAAGTTTGTGCATAATTCCAGTGCCTGTAATTTTTGATGTCGAGATAAATAAAGATTTATGATTATGATTATGGACTGTTTTTTTTTTTCAAAAAATAACAATAAAGAATAATAAATATTATAAATTTTATAAAAAAAAAAAATTCAAAAAATAACATAAAAAAACATTAAAAAAAAAAATTTATTAACAGATTTTTTTGTTATTTAAAAAAAATAAAGATAAAACAGTAAAAGAAAAAAAAAATATATACATTTTTTTTCTTATTTAAAAAAAAAGTCCCAATCGTTTTGAGTTCAATGATCGAGTTTATGGTTTAGAACAACCTAAATTAAAATTCACGAATCTTTCTCTTCCGCCAGTCCGCTACTCAACCGTCAGCCCATAAGCTTGCTGTCTCATAACCGCTACAACTCACAAGCTGGACCATCTCCGAATCTCTGACGTATCACCAGCGCATGCCAGTCGCCGCGAACTTGTCATTAACGACACCCAGTTCTCTAGGGTTGGCGAAGCTACGTTATTTTACGTACATAATTATATACGGGGGAAAATATAATGGCAGCCAAAAATAACTTTGTGACCACTAAAGTCTATCACATAAAATATCAATTGATTACCAAATTTAGTAAATTGAGCACCAAATTTTAATGAGGTGGTTGATGACAAACTAGTTTTGCCTAGGCCGACTTGGGGCACCCCGACACGGATTGATTAGGTTAGAAGGGTATGGCGAGGTCGAATGAGCGAACAAAGCGAGCGAATAGACCCCGCCATACCCTTCGTGGTTATTTTTTATAAACCATTCAGAAGTTAGAGCCCCGCTCCGTTGACCGGGTCTCCCTCGACTCGGATGCAAGAGCATAATAGTTCAATTTCTGGTGGTCGTTACCTACTAAAAAAAATATTTTTGGTTCTAATTTCACGATAAAATGGGGATTAATTTTGGTGATCATTTCCTAATTTTGGCAATCAAAAGTGATTTTTTTGCACTTACATTTTGCTAAATCTGGTAGTTCGTTAATTGTATGAATATATGTTTAGTGGACAAAACAGGCATACACATTTTCAAAGAAAAATAATTAAAATAGATACCTATCAAAATACCTACTCACCAACCCTAGCGACAACTTACCGTGTGCGTTACAATACGAGTTTTGCTCAGACGTAGTTTAACATTCAAACCAACATCTTGTGTATCAAGGAAAAACATCAAAACAATAAATTACCAACTAATAACAAAAACATTTTTGAAAATCTGATCAACAAAAAGAACAAAACAGTGTTGTCAAAAACAAAACCGAACTTTTGAATTTGACATTTTGAAGTGTTATTTTTTTTTCTGAAATTCTCAAAAACGTGGTGTTCAATTTTATTTTTTCACTATATTTTTTTTTAAATATCCAGTTTGTTTGTGGTTGTACTTTATGGACGAAAAAAAATACGTTTTTAGTGATAAGTGATTATGGACCTGATAGACATTTAATTGTCTATCATTAAATCAGTTTGCGTGCTGTAAGGTAGGTAATTGTGGGAATTTTACTGTCTTTTTTTAGTTATAATTGCTTGTTTCAAAAGTATGTTTCTTTATTTGCGTAGATTATTTTGTTATAGTGCAACACTGACCAGGATTGTTTGGGTTTTGGAATCTACCTTCATTTTATAATAAAAAGATCATGAATTGCCTTCGTTATAAACTTCTTATCGTGCCGATGGTAATCTAAATTGATTCCCGCTGGAAATTAACTACGAGATCCTTTATTACATAAAACAAAGATGTACTAACGGGTTTTAGTTAAATTAACAGTAAGTCGGTTTATTAGTTATGTAATTATGTATGTAGGAATATTATTTTGTAGAGGATGTGAGGAATATACTACTACTTCACGTTCCCATTTAGTGTTCCCTGAATTCCCTGATAATGCCAAAAGAATACGCGCTTACATGAGCGAAGCCGCGGGCACAGCTAGTTTTTAAATAAAATAATTAACATTACCATAGATATCTCACGTATCGTTTTGAGTAGTGATCTGTAGTGTCTATCTTTGTTTATTTACATACTAGCGAACGTCATGCGGTTTCACCCGCGTAGTTCCTGTTCTCGTGGGGATACGGGGATAAAATATAGCCTATGTTACTCAGTAAAGTCTTGGCTTTCTAATGGTGAAACAATTTTTTAAATCGGTCGGTAAGTTTTAGAGTTAAATCGTAACAAATACACAATCAAACCAAAAATCAAATCTTTCTTCTATAGTATATTAGTATAAATAAATCGGAACGTTATAATCTTGATTCTCGAGGCAAACTGATTAATTTAAACTTTTTTTTTCTCTTTATTTAAAAGCCCCTATGTACATTACAAAATAAAAACACAATCATACATCATATTCACCTAAGCTATTTTATTCTTAATGCCCATTTGGAAGAGCCTGTACAGCAGTGTCATTGCTTGGCCACCATCAGGGATTTTAAATTTGATAACACAAAAAATTAGTCGCTAATTAGACGAAATTTGTAGCCAAATATCAGAATTTGTCGGTCACTGGTTCAAAAGATATAATGGTTTATAAGTACGTGGTCGATCTGGAGAGAGTCTCCCCAACTTGGCCACATTTATTTCTCAAAAACAGGTAGGGCGAATGAACTCTCTAAATTCTTACGATCTGTCTCTTGAACTATACCATACAAATTGAACTCATTATATCTTCTAAACTAAGACCCGATTAAATCTGTGACTTGGCTACAAATTGCGACTAATTAACGACAAAATATGGGAGAAAACAGATCTTCGCGAGGTGCCCTAGTTTTTGAGATATAAATGTGGCCAAGCTGGGGAGACTTTCTCCAGATCGGCCACCTCTAAACACTTATTATATTTTGAACCAGTGACCGACAAATTCCAGGGACCCAATTCTGTAAAATTACCAACTTGTCAATAATGTGTCGGTAGTGTGTAAGTAGTGTGTAGCCGACCCCAACATAGTTGGGAAAAGGCTAGGCAGATGAGATGAGTGTGTAAGTAGTGTCTCAATAGGCTAATCATTGACATTTGGTATTCTACAAATTATCTATGGTCATTGACTTACCACTGTAGTGCCATTGAAACGCCATAGTAATAATTGGTATTCTGCTCCACTATAATGTGTCAATGTCATCATGATAGCCAAAATTACGGTAGTCTGTAAATATTTTAAGTGTATTTGAAAGTTGTATCTATCGTGTTTGAAAAGTGTTTTGGCCATCGAACCGCCGTTGTGAAGCCTTCGAACAACGAAAACACTGAAAAATATTGTACCGCCACACTATCGACACACTACTGAGACACCACTGAAACGCCATTGAAGTTTTTGCAGAATACCAAATTTGCAGCAGTGGCAACATAATGTCTGTGTGTGTCGATAGAGTGTCAATGGCGTGTTGCTTTAACACAAAGTTACAGAATTGGGCCCGTGATATTTGGTGACAAATTTCGACAAATTAGCGACACATTTTTTGTTTTTAAAATTAAAATCCCTGTCGGTGGCCAAGTCAGTGTCTGTCACACTGTACCTACCTACATCAGTCTGGCCTCCCTCGCCAAAGGAAAGGACAAAATACTGTTACAACAACCCACATCCGAGGGAATCATATCAATTTGAGTTTTTATAAAACTCGAATTTGATTTGGTTACTCTACCTACAGATTTTACTGAAGACATTGAGGATGTCGAATTTGTTTGAAATGGGTATTTTACTGATATAGTACCTATAGAAAATTTTACATCCAATTAAGGATATCAATAAATAATCTTGCATTTATCCTCAAGCGAAAGATTATGCAGATTAATAAATTGTTAGCACCTATCTGGTTCTGAAACCCGATCTGCTAAATTAGCAACTCTATTTGTGATGGTTCAAACTTCGTTTGAAGTACTGTTAGAATAAAGTTCTAATCAGCTTGCACTACAAAGTGGTTGTTACGTCAGTCACTGCGGGCCGAATAGTGCGAAATGAGTGGTTTTTATTTAATTGTAGCGTAATAAATCATTAGATTAAAATGCCAATTGTAAACTTTGTGAAAAAAAGTGACAAATATTTGTATGAAAAAAAGAATACCAAAACTTAATGCCGTATAAGAGCAGTTACGAAATTTCAAAGAAAAACTGCTTCACTTTGAATATTTTTTTCATATACTTAGTAATAATAAAGTTAGAATTATTTCAATTGTACCAATTGAAGTTTAGAGTCTAATAAGCAACATTTTTTTTTTTCACTTGAGAGCATGTGAAAGAGCAGCACAAGTCTCTCTACAACCATCTTAAAAAGCCATCGAATGCAGTCGCTGTGACCGAAATCGGCAGAAAGAGAGGCGGAAAGTGGTTTTGACCGATTAACAGTTTTGACTGTAACTTAAACAATACGTTTACGTAGCAAAACTGTTTGTTCTCTTATGGGCCTATACTACCTCAAATGGCTTAGCATGATCCTCTGTTACGCCTAGAGATGGGTAGTGGGTTAAAACCCATTCTTCCTATTTGGGTTAAAACTGGGTGATTTGGGTTTCAACCCGGTTTTAACCCATTTTCACCTTTTTTACTGGGTGATAATGAGTATTGTTAATTATTAAATAGTGTGAAGTAGAGTTCACTAGTTACTTGTCAAAAATAAAAGCCTAAACACAAAATCAGATACATTTATTACTTATTTGGAAAATTACAACAAATTAGTAGGCAGTTTAATCATCATCATCATCGTTTGCATCGGAAACACGGTTACAATAAAAAAAATGGAAATTGTTAATGTGGGAGTACATCCCACATTAACAATTTCCATTTTTTTATTGTAGTCACGAGCAATGAAATGTAAACACGTAGCAAAATTCAAAAGCGATTTTTCGTGAAATAACGCTTTCTTCTTTGATTATGACCTATTTCGTAAAAGTATGGCTTCCAAAATACTATGTATGTAGGGTAAAACGTTAATCAGTGCAATAGGAGAAAAACGTGTTTGAATTTTGCTAAGTGTATCAGCTATTTCATTGCTCGTGACTGTTGATGGTTCAGGGCTATTTGTACGTGGCGACGTGGTTTGTATACTATATCTCCGGGATTGCAGGATTTGGAGTATTGGTGGTGAATCAGGCATAGTATTATCACTTAAATCATCCACATGCTTGTGCAATAAATTCCAATTGTATGTTAAATAATTATGTTAGTTTTGCTGCTCTTTCCGTCGTATGAGCACTAAAGCATCGCTCTACAGTAGCAGAAGTGCACGGTCCTCCAAGAATACGAACAGCAACTTTGTTCAATGCAGTAGAGCCACATATTCCCTTCCACCAGATTGATGCGCTTACATCGTTGACGTTAGCTCACAGAAATCTCCGACTACAAAAACCATCTCTTGCTCTATACGATGCAGAGTTTGACATTACATTCAAACCGATACTTTGTCCTACTTCGTAAATGAACTCCTGATCGTCGACTTCTTGACTTTCGTAAAGTTTAGATCCTTGGTTTGTGGGGTCTAATAAGTACGCTGCAAAGTGAATTGGTTTCAAACACATTTCGATTAAAACGTTTTCCATTATTGTGACATCCGGTAAACTGAAAAGTAGTTTCGATTTCATGTTTTTTAATGTCAAAAATAGCTTATGAATATTTTTATCATTTCCTTCTAATTGAAATATTGCATCAGAAATAGGTTCCATAATACTCAGGTCTCTCATTTTCTTTATTACTACTTGGTTGCAAAATCGTGTTTCCGACTGCAGACACTGACGAAGTTTGCGATATGTTTGCAGTTTTCGGAGAAACTAGGACATTTTTGTAAATATCTAGCTATTTTTTGCAAGTTAGCCTTGTATTTTATCTCGCAATATGCAAGTATAAAGTGTAGCCAATTTATTCTCACTCTCTCGAAAATATTTCCATATCATTTGGTTTTTTGGTTTCACCATGTTGGCCTAAAACAATGAAGTTTAATAAGTTATCTATGTAATGTCTAAAATTTAAATCAATTGGTAATTTACAAGTATCTACTTTATGCTATTTAAACCTAAATGACGCTATATTAGTTAAAAGATCCCGTGCGAAGCCGTGGCGGTCGGTAGCAAATTTGAACGAAAATACCTATTACATAGTTACTACTTATTTACCACTTGAAATACTAGAGTAAAACTTTGGTGAACAAATTAATGTACCTAATATCTAAAATTCATTTTTTTAGAATATATTAAGTAAAGTAATATTAATTTTGTATTGTAGTTTATTTTTTCGGTAGTAAGTAATAGTAATATTTCTTTTACTTACGTAGATTGTTTTCTCGTGTTGATAAATTCAGTTCACAAGCAAATCGTAGTCAATGTGTTCAAGCCAAGGCCAATCAGGTGAAAACAGGATCAGATCGCAATATTACAGTTCCGGTTCGTAAGTAAAAACTCAACATTCACTTAAAAAGCGCGCACTCTAACCAGCAAGGTAAACTAGAATGACAAGTTTGTACGGGGAAGGGGCGCGGGGATAGCTGCGCGTGGGCGACATCCCTTCCCCTCTCGGTCTTGCCACCCCGCACACCGGCCGTAGCGCGCTACATGTTTAAATAATAATTACAAAATATTTTCGTTTTCACCCAGCCAAACCACCTAGTGGGTGGAATGAAACGGGTGATAACTGGGTTTTAACCCACTAGTGGGTTTTAACCCTGGTGGTTACCCATCTCACTTACGCCTAAAATACTGCAGCATTAATTTTGAAATAAATATATGGTAAAGTTGACAATTAATGTTAGGTCTTATGTTTGGCGAAAACACGATTTCATAAAATTTTCTCTACAACTTGGCATATTTTTTTCTTTTTTTTTTTAAATATTGGAGATAGATAAAAAGTGTGACAAACAAAGTTGTAGAGAATTTTATGAGGTTTTATTGTGTAGTACAACAAAATTTTATACGACGCATCGTTTTCGAGATATAAGCAAAAAACCAAAAAACGGGACGTTTATCTTCTAACTAGTCCAAACAAAGTTCATAAGTCACATTTTCTGCTTTCGACTTTTCCAACCACATACCCCTTTTGAGCACTCATTTACCAGACTTTAGTATAGGCTCACAGTGCGTGAGTAAATCATATTGAAATTAATAATACAAAACCACAGAAAC
Source organism: Xestia xanthographa (assembly GCA_905147715.2). Classification (NCBI taxonomy): domain Eukaryota; kingdom Metazoa; phylum Arthropoda; class Insecta; order Lepidoptera; family Noctuidae; genus Xestia; species Xestia xanthographa. The sequence goes on along the minus strand of LR990654.1, from coordinate 4,270,356 downwards.
TCGTGGTGCGGTTAAGACGCTATGAGCAATGGATTCCTCAATGAAACAGCTATAGTTTGAGGTCAAATAAACACCACTTGAATTAATTCAATAAGATGATTCATTGGAATCTCCATTTCCTACTTCCCGTAGTGTAGAATAACTAGCCAGATTATGATTGCAATCATAATGTGGCTGATTATGCTGATTATATGACCGCTTAAAAATTTAAATACCACATGCGGTATTTAAATTTTTAAGCGGTCATCAGTCAGCGGTCATCAGTCAGCGGTCATCAGTCAGTGGTCCGCGGTCAGCGGTCATGCGCCTGCTGATATGATGGTCAGGATGAAAGGCCAAAATGCTATACAAATCCCGATGGATGCTAACCCTAGGCACAAGTCTAGAACTATAGTTGGTGCCAGATAAGATGAGAATAGCGGTCATTGACCCACCTTTATTAAACTTCTTAACTTTGAAAACCAAAAATAGGTAAGCCTGTTCAAGTCTGGAATCGTCATCTTCAACATTTTTTGTAATGAGAAACGATACAAATGGTTTATTAGTTTTGGTTCGTACGAAGAGATATTAGGGAAAGGGCAATGACCGCTAATCTCATCTTAACTGGCACCAACTATAGTTCATAGCCTTTTTCTCGTTTGGCAAGAGTGGTTGTCTGTCCAGAGGAAAATTAGCCACCACCGCTTATGCGCCTATCTATTATAACCACAATCTACACGTTAATTAATGATAAGCTAAATGCTAATATGCGTTACGTAGCTAACCATGCAAAAATAATGCAAAAAGTTGTAATGCGTCATTGCATTTTCCTTGTTCTCTCGCATAAGTATATAATTATTATGAACTAAGCGAACCGCCCCGGCTTCGCACAGGTAGTAAAGTAATACAGCATATTTAAATTAGGGATGTTACGGAGATGGTTTTATCGGAACCGGAACCGGAATCAAGTCGGAGGCGGAGTCGGAAATGGTGGTAGAAGAAAAATGTGTTAAGGTGGATGCTCCAGGGTAGCCCGCCAAATTCAAATTTTCTTACGTTTTTTGCAATTTGCAGGCCAGTGCTAGGTTGTATGCGACTGTAAGACGTATAATATATGTAGTTTCAGAATTATATTTATCAAAATCATCAATACAACCCTCCATGTTCATAAATGTGGAAAAAAAACACGTAAGAAAATTTGAATTTCGCGGGCTACCGTGGAGCGGCAGGCAATAAAATAAAATAGTTAATTATGAATCGATGACAGAATGCCTGCCATTGCCTGCTGTGTTCCCCGGGCGACATGCATAAACCTGTTCGTACACGTTGACCACAGCCGCCGCCCGCCGCTATCTGCTATGCTTCGACCTCCGATTTAAAAGTATCGGAACCGAAGTCGGAACCGGATGTGTAAAATCAATCGGAAGTTCCGACGTATCGGAGTCGGAGTCGAAGCTTCGTAACATCCCTGATTTAAATGCTATATGTTTAGTCTGTCAAAGCAGCGTTTTCGATGAAAGCTCCCAGGCGGGTTGACTTTTTCCGACACTTCCAACAATTATCGTCATACTTATTTCAACCAATTTTCACAAAACCTTGACAAATTATTTACCTAAACTTTCTTCATGAATTACTCTATTTATTGCTGAAAACCGCATGAAAATTCTTTTAGAAGTTTTTAGGGTCCCGTAGTCCTGACAAGGAACCCTTATAGTTTCGTCATGTCTGTCTGTCTGTTTGTCTGTCCGAGGTTTTGCTAAGAGACCGTTAGTACTAGAAAGCTGTAATTGTAGAGGTGTGTATAATAATTACGCCGAAAAAATGGTAAAATAAAATTTTGTAAAATTTATTTTTTTAGGGTAGCTTCCTTACATATGAAGTGGGGATGAATTTTTTTGTCTTCTACCCCATCGTGTGAGGTATCGTTGAATCGGTTTGTTAAAATGACCTAGGGGTTGCTAGTACCATTTTCCGATTTAATGCTCCATTTACGAAATATTTAGCTTTAAAAAAAAAATCCCCCCCTCTAAAAGCTAAACTGCTGGCTTGAAAAAACTGGAAAAAATCGTGATGGTAGTGCATTTCATGAACTTTAAAGAAAAATTATAGCGGTTAAGATAACTTTATTAGTTTAGCAGTAATAGTCGTTGAACTTGGGTATTGGATAATTATGTACCAAATATAAAATCCTTAGAATAAATCGTTCCATATTGTGATAAAGGGCTACTACGGAACCCTATACTGCGCGTGGCTCGACACGCACTTGGCCGATTTTTGAAGTGAAAACTTATTTAGGCGCGTTGAGCACTTTTTGCGTAAAGGAAAAACATTGAACTCATCGTCACGTAACGTAACGTGCGGTCACGCTTCGTAGCACTCGTAGCATCCGCTACGGCGTAGCACCACATAGGAGGCATGCGCGGGGCATTACCAGTGCTACGACTGGGGCGGGGCCTGTGTAATTTTTTTTTCACTTCTATCGGCAGTCCCCAAAGACTGCTACGATTTTTTTTTGTGTTTATTGCGAACATACAGACAGATGCGGCAGAAGGGCAGAAGACTTTGTTTTATTGTATGTAGTGAAGAAACGATACGACCTGTTTATCCCGTTACTGCGCTCGTACTTACGTCATGATAACCTAAGAATCTACTTTTCAGACGTAGGTACGTCTAAGCAAAAGATAATGATCTCTTGGCTGGCTAAATTTATGCGAGATCACTTTGCATTTTTTGGAGTTTTTCCTTAAAACATAACAGACGTCCATTTTATCCAAGCGATTGCAGCAGTCACGACAGATTTGCTGTGTACCTATTATTGAAGAGTTCCGTTCCATAACTCCGAAGTCTCTGATCAGATCATGACAACATTTCTATGGGAGTAGGACCAACTTGGGATTATACCTACTCTTTCAAACAAAAAAAATACCAATCGAATTGAGAACCTCCTCCTTTTGGAAGTCGGTTAAAAACAGAATTTTTCAAATCGGTTCAGGTTTTCTTCGAGTACTTAATCATCAGTGATACCTAAATAAAAAAAACCGGCCAAGAGCGTGTCGGGCCACGCTCAGTGTAGGGTTCCGTAGTTTCCCGTCCGTCATAATAAGTGTTCCCACTTATGAGTTTAAAGGTGGGTATCCATTATGTAAAAATGCTTGCATATACGAATATACTACAAACTTAGTCCAGAAATTATTTTGTACTACTTTTTGTCTTTTTTGTACAAAAACTGTTGTTTCCATCAAGTTCAAAATGATTTCCCTAGAAAGTCCTTATAAAGTTCTACTTTTCAGATTTTTTTCATATTTTCTAAACTTATGGTTCAAAAGTTAGAGGGGGGGGGGACACATTGTTTTTTACTTTTGGAGCGATTATTTCCGAAATTATTGACATTATCAAAAAATGATTTTAGGAAACCCCTATTCATTTTTAAATACCTTTCCAACAATATATCACACGTTAGGGTTGAAATTAAAAAAAAAAATCACTTCCCACTTTACATAATATAGGGGAGCTACCCTAATAAAACATTTTTTTCCAATTTTTATTTTACCACTTTGTCGGCGTGATTGATATACATATTGGTACCAAATTTCAGCTTTCTAGTGCTAACGGTCACAGAGATTAAGCGAGGACGGACAGACGGACGGACAGACATGGCGAAACTATAAGGGTTCCATATTGACTACGGAACCCTAAAAAAGATTCCGACGAATTGAGAACCTCCTCCTTTTTATTCAACTGCAGTGAAGCCCAAAAGGAGGGTTACGTGTTTGACCTGTATGTATGTATGAATGTCCGTGTCTTTGTTCCCTCGTAACTCCTCAACGGAGGGTTTTGGATAGATTATATGTCGTTAGATTCTTTGTGATGGCGCGAGTGTCACCGGCTACATTATAATTAAAAAACCTGCCATGTGCGAGTCGGCCTCGCGCACGAAGTGTTCCGTACATCTTTAATAATACATTATTAGACAAAACCTCAAAAAAACACGTTTGTTGTATAGGGATGTAGGTATAGTAATATATATTTTATTAATTTATTATTGAAGTGAATACACAACTAAGTATTCTGTGAATATTTCAAGCGTCTACATGTTGCCGTTAAAAAGAAAAATCGAGAAAAAAAACCGCAAAAAAATCACGTTTGTTGTGTGGGAGCCCCAATTAAATATTTATTTTATTCTGTTTTTAGTATTTATTGTTTTAGCGGCAACAGAAATACAAATACACATTCTGTGAAAATTTTCACTGTCTAAAGCTATCACGGCTTATGAGATACAGCCTGGTGAGAGACAGACGGACAGTGATGTCTCAGTAATAGGGTCTCGTTTTTAGGGTTCCGTACCTACCCAAAGGGTAAAAAACGGAACCCTATTACTAAGACTTCGCTGTCTGTCCGTCTGTCCGTCTATCCGTCTGTCCGTCTGTCTGTCACCAGGCTGTATCTCATGAACCGTGACAGCTAGACAGTTGAAATTTTCACAGATGATGTATTTCTGTTGCCGCTATAACAACAAATACTAAAAACAGAATACAATTAATATTTAAGGGGGGCTCCCATACAACAAACGTGATTTTTTTGCCGTTTTGTCTAATGTATAGATAATGGTACGGAACCCTTCGTGCGCGAGTCCGACTCGCACTTGGCCGGTTTTTTTTACCCTTTGGGTACGGAACGCTAAAACCAAATAAAAATCGTGAACCTCGAAATTTTTTTTTCTTCTAATGTCATCGAGTGAGGTATCAAAATGAAGGGTTTTAAAAGGTGATTACAAAAATATATGCAAATTATATGTTTGAATGTAATTCGAAAGACAAATCGTATAAAAAAAATCTCTAATTATTCTGAAATACGTTGGATAATAATATGGGTACCTATCAAATTAGAGGGTTCATCATGAGGATTTTAAAAAGGTAACAAAAAAATGTAAAATATTAAAAAAACCCCACAATGACTTAATTTGACAATCAATAATCTTGTTGTACTCATATAATTCCATCATCATTCAAAAGACATGTGGCGCCATCTATTATCATAAGAACGTTATTGTTGTTTTCCTCGGGAACAGTATTATTTTTCGATTGAAAGGTACCTACCCCATGTCCGTTTCTGTACAACTCACAACGTATATGCAATATTTTAGGATGATCGATTCAGTGGTTTACGCGTGAAAAGTAGCCCTTCTAACCCTAAAATTAGCAACTCTATTGTGGTGGTGTTTGTGGTGGTTCAAACTTCGTTTGAAACACTGTTATAATAAAGTTCTAATCAGCTTGAACTACAAAGCGGTTGTTACGTCATCGTCAGTCACTGAGGCCAAATAGTGCGAAATTAGTGTTTTTTTTTGCGATTTACAACAAACCAATTGATTGGACTAAAAAATAAAACACAGTTAGTTCAGTTAGTATGCAAAGTTTCATGATCTAATTTGAAGTACTTTTTGAATACCAGCGGTTTATTGTTCGATTTGGAGGTAACTTTGGATTTTTTTTCTTTCGAGAAAAGTTTATGGAATCGTGTTTTCATCACACATAGGATGATAGGACTTAGCATTAATCCTCAAATTTACCATATATTTATTTTAAAATGAATGCTGCTGTATTTTAGGTGTAACGGAGGATCATGCTAAGAAATTTGAGGGATTTAGATATAGCCCATAACAAACAAACTTACTTTCGCGTTTACTTATAATAATCGATCTCACATAATATATCTATAATGTCAACATGAATGATGTAACCAAGATTTTGTAACAATATTTTGATTTAAAAGACTGTCCATGGAGTTTCTTGCCCGTTCTTCTCCATAGAGATCTACGCTAGGGAATGGGCAACTACAGTACTTTCTCAAGATAATATGTCTTGTTTGTGACTGGGTCTGTAGCTTTGTTTTTTTTTGACATTCAAAAGTGCCGTAATGGTCTAATTGAAATAAATGCTTTGAGTTTGAGTTTGAGTTTGAGGGTGTAAGCGACCCCTTCAAGAAGCCGTCAACCAAGCATTCTGTACATCAAACTAAGAAATTCTAATGTAAATAATATTCCTGGAAAACGCCTTTTTTTAGGGTGATAAATAACTTTTTACGGTAGAACTCAATGCAACGCACTAAAAACATTACAAAAAAGAAAATATTTTTCCCTAAAATTCTTTTATAAAGGTCATAATTATTCTGATTAGCAGGAAAACATACAAATTAAAAAAAATATGCTATAAATATTATAAAGATTCAAGATCATTTGTTTGTAAGTTTGTACGTTTGTAAGTTTGTATGTAGGGGGTAATCTCCGGAAGTAATGAACCAATTTTAAAAATTGTTTCTTTTATATTTCATTACCGTATCTTTGTATATTTTATTACCGTACTCCCACGGGAACGGGAACTACGCGGGTGAAACCGCGGGACGTCAGCAAGTATGCTATAAACTTAGAACTCGATGAAATCAAATACTAAACAACAAAAAACGTTTCAAACAGGTCCGCATGATTAATTAAAAATAAACCAGTTACAAATAAAACGAGTTTGTATGATTGTCGTCGCATATAATTATCAGAAACGGCTGGACCAAATCTGGTTTTACAGCAATAATTGTGCGCTGTAGGAAATGATTTTGAATTTTTTAGCAAAAATGTTTTCTACTTTTTTTTTATCGATTTTGAACATGAAGATAACATACTTGCTTAGAAAAGGTTTTCATGTTTTATCTACACTAATATTATAAAGAGCAAAGATTTTTATTATTGTATGTGTGTATGTTTGTGAATTATGAATAAACTCAAAAACTACTGCGCCGATTTCAATTTTTTTTTCACCATTAGAAAGCCACGTCTTTACTGAGTAACATATGCTATATTATTTTATCCCCGTACTCTTACGGAAACGGAAACTACGCGGATGAAACCGCGTGACGTCCGCTAGTCTACACTAATCTACATCTACACTAATCTACACTAATATTATAAAGAGGAAAGATTTGTATTTTTGTGTGTGTGTGTGTGTGTGTGTGTTTGTAATGAATAAACTCAAAAACCACTGCGCCGATTTCAAAAATTGTGTCACTATTAGAAAGTTACATTCACCCTGAGTAACATAGGCTATATTTTATCCCCGTACTCCCACGGGAACGGAAACTACGCGGGTGAAACCGCGTGACGTCCGCTAGTTTTATGATAAAAAAAAAGTAGTAGGTAAAAATTGCCGGACAAGGATAATAAGCTGGCGCGTGTGTATCTTGTAATATTTTATAGAGGAAAGATTTGATTTTTTGTTTGTTTGTGAGTCTGTTACGATTTAACACTAAAAATAATAGACTGATTTTAAAAATTCTTTCACCATTAGAAAGCCACGTCTTTACTGAGTAACATAGACTATATTTTATCCCCGTACTTCTACGGAAACGGGAACTACGCGGGTGAAAACGCGTGACGTCCGCTATAGTCTACATCTACACTAATCTACACTAATATTATAAAGAGGAAAGATTTGTATTTTTGTGTGTGTGATAAATGATGTTTATTTTGCAAGTAGGTTTTAAACAACCACTTTTACACGTCATTTTTTAAAACTAGATGGGGCCGGACTGTGTGTGTTTGTAATGAATAAACTCAAAAACTACTGCGCCGATTTCAAAAAATCATTCACCATTAGAAAGCTCCGGAAAGCTAACGGTGAAGGAAAACATCGTGAGGAAACCGGCATGTCCTAGAACCAAAAATTCGAAGACATGTGATATCTACTAATCCGCACTGGGCCCGCGTGGTGGATTATAGCCCATTCCCTTGCATAGAGAGGAGGCCTGTGTCTCAGCAGAGGGAACATTAATAGGCTGATGATGATTAGAAAGCTACATTCACCCTCAGTAATATAGGCTATATTTTATCCCCGGAATCCCACGGGAACGGGAACTACGCGGGTAAACCTGCATGACGCCCGCTAGTTATCTATATCTATACTAATATTATAAAGATGTAACATTTGTAAGTTTGTTTTGTAAGTTTGTATGTAGGGGGTAATCTCCGGAAGTAATGAACCAATTTAAAAAATTATTTCACTGGTAGAAAGCTACATTATTCGGGAGTGCTATAGGCTATATTTTATTCCCGTACTCTCACGGGAACGGGAACTACGCGGGTGAAACCGCGGGACGTCAGCTATACTATATACCTAAAGCTTCATGTATAAAACTCAGCACTCAAGATCAATAAACCTGTACTTTGGCACAGCAATGCTTTTCGTTTGGACTTTGCACTTCCTTAAGACTTTCGACCTTCACATTTGAAACGACTTTCGTACATTTCTTTTGGCTTTGTAGGCCCGATTATACATTGTTTACTTACATACCAATAGTGGTAATTTAAAATAACGTAGGAGACATTGAGCTTGTTGGATTATCAGCTTTCGGTGGTAAGTGGAACGTTGCAAATTCCATAGCTTGCTCATGTCTCTTACGGCCTTTCAAAACACACAATACATTTGACACTGTACGTAGGGTCGCTAGTTACTAGTTATTATTCTGTGGTAGGGTAGATCTTTGACAGTCGTTAAGGGTAGTCAGAAGATAGTTATCTGTGGAATTAAAACACTAGTAAAATTATGTGAAAAAAAAGCGGCCAAGTGCGAGTCTGACTCGCCCATGAAGGGTTCCGAAGCGTTGTAACTTTGATCGATGTTTTAATAATAGTGATTTTTTTTTCATTTAGTTATTGATAAATAAAATGAAAGGTAAATTGCGGTTTACGATTTATGACGTATTAAAAAAAACTACTTACTAGATCTCGTTCAAAACAATTTTCATATAATTTTAATAGTTATTTTTCTCTTATTTCAGAAGTTACAGGGACGGACACACATTTTATCACTTTGGAAGTGTCTCTCGCGCAAACTATTCAGTTTAGAAAAAAATGATATTAGAAACCTCAATATCATTTTTGAAGACCTATCCATAGATACGCCCACACGTATGGGTTTGATAAAAAAAAAATAGTTTCAGTTCTAAGTATGGGGATCCCCCAAAATTTATTGTTTTTTTTTTCTATTTATGTGTGAAAATCTTAATGCGGTTCACAGAATACATCTACTTACCAAGTTTCAACAGCATAGTTCTTATAGTTTCGGAAAAAAGTGGCTGTGACATACGGCCGGACATCCATAAGGGTTCCGTTTTTTGCCATTTGGCTACGGAACCCTAATAAAACACGAGTTCATTAGTTAGAGGAAGCTTGCGCGGTGGTCCTATTTAATTATGTGTTAACTTTGCTAAGGTAATTTATGATTTATCCTACTAATTTTATATTTATGCGAAAGCTTATGAGATGGATGTATAGATGTATGAATGTTTGTTACTCTTTCATGCAAAAACTACTGAATGGATTTGGATGAAATTTTGGACACAGATAGTTTATGACCTAGATTACAACATACTTACCTACCTACTTTTTATCCCGATAATAAGATCAAATGAAGATCCTGCGATTTGCGAAGCCGCTGGCAGAAGCACTGTTTTATAATTTACTTTGTACAAGTAACTGCAATTAAAACTAAACTAACACCGATGCGATGATAGTTATTTTTGACGAGAATTTTATTAACAACCAAACTAAACAATTACTAAAACATAAAATGCCCATGACATTATTATTTTTTCTTCTATATTAATCTGTATCGGACATCCTGTATGTCAATGATAACAGCTGTGTTTGACCTCTCACTGAGCTGCAAATTGTATTATTTCTACTTTTTAGAAATATTAGGTACTTACCTAAGAACTTAAGGCCCTTCTAACCCTAAAATTAACAACTCCATTTGTGGTGGTTCAAACTTAGTAGTAACCTGGTCTAGAGAGAAAAAATATAGCAATGACGATGACGGGACGGGGAGAACAATTCTCGGGTCGGGTCTTGTTCCACCCTTTTTAGAAGTAAGGTAAGCGCATGAAGTATTAAATCTCTACGCGTCAACTCAGCAGTTATCCTCTTTCTAGCCGTTTTATCACGTTTGTTCTGACGTACGTACTAATGTCATTTTTAAAGAAATTCGGGGTAATAGGGAAGATGACACCATAAATCAATAATTCCAAGACACCAATCGCTGAAAAAAACACTTTATTTTGGGCCTGAAAACCCGATTTATTTTCAACTAGCTGACGTCCCGCGGTTTCACCCGCGTAGTTCCCGTTCCCGTGGGAGTACGGGAATAAAATATAGCCTATAGCACTCACGAATAATGTAGCTTTCTACCAGTGAAACAAGTTTTAAAATTGGTTCATTACTTCCGGAGATTACCCCCTACATACAAACTTACAAACATACAAACTTACAAACAAATGTTACCTCTTTATAATATTAAGTATAGAAGTAAGGTAAGCGCATGACACAAATCGAATATCGATCGATCTATCTCCCACAAATCTCTAACACGCGTCATCTCAGCAGTTTTCCTCTTTCTAGCTGTTTTATCATGTTTGTTCTGACCAGTGATAGGAATAGGTAGTGCTTATTAGCCTAAACTTCGAAGAAGAACAGAGAATAGAATCGGAGACTTCCTTAGACTATATTTTATTATGCGACCACGACGATTTTTTTTTGTAAATTCTAAGAGTGCGTACCTAAGAGAGCGTATCATAGTTTTATGATGAAGAAGTCGTTTCCAAAATGTTCTTAAAAAGAAAACTTTCAGAAATTTTGATGATTGTAACGACTGTGTTATGTTATGTCTAGTCGCAAACTTTAGGTAAACATAGACCAGTTACTTATTCCAAATAACATTAATTTTTGATGTACTTACGTGATGTCCCGGAAAAAAATATAGTCTAAGGAAGTCTCCGATTCTTGTCTCTGTTCTTCGAAGTTGAGGCTAATAAGCACTACCTATTCCTATCACTGGTTCTGACGTACTTACTAATGTCATTTTTAAAGAAATCCGGGGTTATAGGGAAGATGACACCATAAAACAATAATTACAAGACGCCAATCTCTGAAAAAAAAAAACACTTTATTTTGGGCCTGAAACCCCGATTTATTTTCAATTAATTGTCAAATTCGATTTTAAGTAGCTTTGAAATCAATAAATAGTTGTGTCATTGAGTTGACCAAACAGTGACGTCACAGTTTGCTATTGCCATACAAAATCTATGAGAGAACCGCGTTTTGACAGCTCTTAAGAGCCTATACTACCTCAGATTAGCAACTCTATTTATGGTGGTTCAAACTTCGTTTTAAATACCTACTGTTAGAATAACGTTCTAATCAGCTTGCACTACAAAGCGGTTGTTACGTCAGTCACTGCGGGCGAATAGTGCGAAATGAGTGGTTTTTATTCTTTATAAAATCAAATGTTCGTCTTTTGGAAAAAATAAAAAACATAAGACCTGCTTTATAGTTAGTTCAGTTAGTATGCAAAGTTTCATGATCTAATTTGAAGTACTTTTTGAATACCAGCGGTTTATTGTTCGATTTGGAGGTAACTTTGGGTTTTTTTTCTATCGAGAAAATTTTATGAAATCGTGTTTTCACCAAACATAAGTCCTAAAATTAATCCTCAACTTTACCATATATTTATTTCAAAATTAATGCTGCAGTATTGTAGGCGTAACGGAGGATCATGCTAAGCCATTTGAGGTAGTATAGGCCCTTAAATAGTACCACCTATCTCAATTGATTGGTGTGTCATGTACCCGGTCTAAAAGAAGTGTGTCATGCGTTTAACAGGTTGGTCCATTGACGTCAATCCAAATTCCAAATTAAGGTGACCCCGGGGCTCCGATAACAAAAATAAAGCTGTTTTCCTTCCTTCCCTTTGTGTGTACGCAAATGTCTAACCTTTCGATTATTTATACCTAACTCTGAATGAATCACCTGAGGTTGTTTACATTCCTATCAATTTCTGTAATGCAAAAAACTTTTCGAATTTGCCTCGTAGTTCTTTAGGGATTTTTTAGGGTTCCGTACTTCAAAATAATTTTTTTGTTAAATTTCTCGTCCGTCTGTCCGTCCGTCTGTCACCACCGATTTTCTCAGGAACGGGTGGACCTAGCAAGTTGAAATTTATACCAGATACTGACGTATATAGTCTTTATTAGGTGTATAAAAATAAAGGTCCTGAATCAACATGATAAAAAGATATGGGCAAATTTAGATTTTTGTGAAAACTTGTTAGTACCAAAATTTACCTTAAATTTCAACTATTTTTATTTTCAGAATTTTTCGTTTACTTGTGCTGTGTAAATTTACAGTTTTAGGTCAATCGGAAGTACCCTATAGGTTTTGAGTCGAAAACCTAAATGGTAGTTCCCGTTGACCTGAGAATCACGAAATTTGGCAAGAAGCAATGTAAAGGAAAAAATCTGAAAACCGTAAATATGTAGTAACAAAAAAAAAAAGATTTTACTATTACAAACTTATTATTTAGCGGTTGGTGCAATAGCCGTTTCATTGGATCGAACAGCAAAGTTAAGTTTGTCCTTTAAAAAGTTTGTTGTTTTCCGTTTCCGGCGTTAGAACTGTCAACACCATAGTGACAACCACTGAAGAAAATAAGTGAATAAAAATAGTTAAAGTGAGCTTTTAGTATAAACTTCGCCACAAAACACAGGCAAAACATATGTGAAGTGTCCATAGAAATTAGATTAGTGTGATTGTTGGTGATCGCTGATAAATTAGAATAACAATATCATTACTGATTTGAGGTTATATACACGATAGAAATTATTCATCGACATCTGACATACAACGTCAACAAGACTGACGTTTGTGACACTGACAGTACAACCAGTGTTGCCAACCACCAAAACAAAATTTACTATTACGTTCCAACATACGCTAATACAACTTCATAACTATATAATGGAAGGTCAATTCCAAATATTATTTGACAAAATGAAAATTGAGATGCAAAGCCAAACGGCTGAATTGAAGGATTCTATCACAAACTCTATTATGGACAAAATTGATGAAAAGTTAATCCCTTTGATGGAAGAAAACAAAAACCTGAAAACAAAAGTAGAAAAATTAGAAAAAGAAATTGAGTTTATGAAAAGAGTGGAGAAGAAAAATAATATCATAGTGTTTGGCCTGGAAGAAAAAGAAACATCAACTCACGAATTACTACAGGAATTTAAAGAACATCTGAAACAAGATCTAAATATTAGTATAGAAGATTATGAAATCAACAAAATGTATCGCATAAGTACTAAAAATAGAGAAACTAATAAACCAAGACCGGTACTATGTTCGTTTATAAACAATTGGAAAAAGAACGAAATTATTAAAAACAAAAAGAACCTGAGCAAAATTAATATCAGTGAAGATTACTCAAAGGAAGTGTTGGAAAAGCGAAAAACGCTACAAGCCAAGCTAGCTGAAGAAAAGGAAAAAGGCAATAAAGCGTATTTGAAATACGACAAACTAATAGTTATACAGGATAAAAAGAACCAAGAAAAACGAAAAAGAGAAATATCCACCTCACCAACTGCTTATCACCCCTTATCACCCATTAACCAACCCAAAAAACAACAGATTGTAGCTTCAATCAAAGCAAACAGAACAAATGCTTTCGATATGATGCGGGGTAGGTCTAATTCTCTTTCAAATATATCTACTTCAGAAAAACAATAACAATTAATAATCGGCAAACGGAAACCAAAACCAACCGAAGAAACTGACAACAAGGAAAAATAATACATCAACCTCCCCCAAGACGACTGGTCCTCGTGGGGGAAAAAGACCACAACCCTCCAACAATAAGTGACAACAATAACAGCAAAAATCTAAAATCTTTATCGCAGCACTCGAAGTTCTTACCCTGAAAAGTGAAGAAACATTACATATTTTACCATATAAGAGACCCCGGGACTGCACACAACAAGACAAAAATAAGAATAAAATAAAAACTTAAAACTACACAATAAAAAAATAAACTTAAAACTACACAGAAAAAAAATAAAAAATAATATTGTGTGTTAACAAAAGAATTACGAACAAAGGACAGAAAAGAAAACAGAATGGAAATCATAGAAAAATATATGAGTAAAACGGGTGGAGTCAGGAGCCGTGTGGTATCCGGCAGAGTAGAATAGAACCAACCCATTACACTCACGGGTGTCGTAAAAGGCGACAAATGTCTGAGGCAGAACACCTTGCGCCTCCGTAGACCAGAGAACGGGCAGCAGCGTTTTCTGTTAGTCTTTCATCACTACTGCGATCTCCAATCCGCCTGCCAAGCGTGGAGATTACGGCAAATTCCTCCCATCATGGGAGAGGCTTATGTCCAGCAGTGGACGTTGTGGGCTGTTGTTGTTGTTGTTGTTGGGTGGAGTAAAAAAAAAAGCATACAGAGAGTTAAGAGAAGTGTAAAGAGTGATGTGAAAAATCAGAATGGAAAAGGTTGGAGGAGGCCTTTGCCGATAGGCAAACAGATCGCAACAGATAAAAAAAAACAGCAAATATTAGAATACATTTTAATAAGTTATAAGTTTGCTTTTGAATATTGTTATTAGGTTAAGTTGATCTGAATAGAGGCTATTATTATTATTATTTAAAAAGTTTGTACGGAACCGGTCGGTGTGCGAGTCCGACTCGCTCTTGGCCGGTTTTTATAATTTTTGGACGGTCATATTTTCTGTATTTATTAGTTGCTGAAAAAAAAGAAAATGACATCCCACGTTTTCAACAAACCTTGATTTTATGAAAAAGGTGAAGGAGAATACATTATGATGTATAGAAAATTGCAGCGCCTGTTCCCTCTTAAGGCGACTACAGGAGCTAAATTAACAACTCTATTTGTGATGGTTGAAACTTCGTTTGAAATACTGTTAGAATAAAGTTCTAATCAGCTTGCACTACAAAGCGGTTGTTACGTCAGTCGCTGCGGGCCGAATACTGTGAAATGAGTGGTTTTTTGCGATTTACAAAAAATCTATTGATTGGACTAAAAAATAAAACACAATCATGCTAATAAATGTTGCTTGTAGAATTATTTGCCAAAAAAATCAGAATGATCGCATGTATTTTATTTAGTACGGTTTTTACTCAGTAAAAATTTTTTTTGAGATAAGTCGTGTGTTTGTTTTTTATCGAGTAAAATTAGTTGTATTATGTTTTCAAAACACTATCATACTAGCTTATATATATTCTGAAGCTATATATTCTGAATGCTTTTTTGTATTATAAAACTCGCGTTTAGCTCCTGTAGTCCCCTTAAATTACGAATTGAAATGAGTTAACGAGTCATCCAGCACAATCAGTATCATCCATAGATATGAGTCATCATCATCATCATCATCATCATCATCAGCCTATAACGTTCCCACTGCTGGGACACAGGCCTTCTCTCTATGAGAGGGAATGGGCTATAATCCACCACGCGGGCCCAGTGCGGGTTGGTAGATGTCACAATGTCTTCGAATTTTTGGTTCTACTACATGCTGGTTTCCTCACGATGTTTTCCTTTACCGTTTTGAGAGCAGTGGTGATGAAATAAATTACACAAAGTAATGCGCCTGTTTTGGTTCGAACCTACGACTTACTGTTCGTAAGTCGGGGCCGCCACCACTGGGCCACCGCTGCTCTAGATATGAGTAAATTTTTATAATGAGGGATTTTCTTTTTAGCTCTTCCCTAGTCGCTGGATAGATGGCGCTAGGAGTTAGTATGATAATGCAAGGAACGGAATCTAAAAAAAAACCGGCCAAGTGCGGGTCGGACTCGCGCACGAAGGGTTCCGTACCATTATCTATACATTAGACAAAACGGCAAAAAAATCACGTTTGTTGTATGGGAGCCCCCCTTTTTGTTTTTCGGATGGGAAATCATCAAATAACCCCTCCCGCTCTGGGCGGAGCAGGAGGGAGTGTCAGACTTTTACTGACTAAAACCCATCCATGTTCCTTCCTCGCCCTTTGTTTTCCGGGGCCACGGTATCTCTTTCGAATGGTCCCGCAACCCCGGCAGGCATCGGTCCTTACGGACCCCTTCCTTTTTGCTGACTCTCTTTGAGGCGCGCGTGGAACACGAACGCGCCGTCGACACGGCCTGTCGTCATGAGACGGACGGACGGCGAGCTAGCCCATAGCCCACCGTCCACAGGCCCGCGCCTACGGTGGCCGGGGGCCACGTGGTGGTGGCCCCCGACGCCCGGGGCGTCTCCCGCGGCGGCCGGGACGTTTAGAGGTTCTCTCCCTCTCCCGTTCCGCCACCTCCTTCTCTAGCATTACTGCTTCGCAGAAGGAGGTGACGGCGTCCCATATGGGAGCCCCCCTTAAATATTAATTTTATTCTGTTTTTAGTATTTGTTGTTATAGCGGCAACAGAAATACATCATCTGTGAAAATTTCAACTGTCTAGCTGTCACGGTTCATGAGATACAGCCTGGTGACAGACAGACGGACAGACGGACAGACAGACGGACAGACAGCGAAGTCTTAGTAATAGGGTTCCGTTTTTACCCTTTGGGTACGGAACCCTAAATACTGGTTTTAACAAAGCGCGAGAAAACTTGGTTATATTCGGAAGGTTAAGCAAATGAAAGTGTCAGTCAACGAGAGTATGTGACGTGACACAATGTTTTTTTTTTTCCAAGCGTTTTGGCTTTGGCACCAACTATCATAGTAAGTTCAACGCCATCTATAGAGTTCTTGGAAACGATTTTTTTTTTTAATACCTCAGAAAGAAAACCTCTCATTATGAAAATCTGGGGCACGGTAGTGGCCCCACCAAGACGAGTCAAGCGAAGCGCAAGGACACCTACCTTCTCTCGAAGCGCAAGGACTCCTACCTTCTCTCGAAGCGCTTCGTCGTTTTTTTTAACCCTTAAAACTTGGGTTTGGATTGTACCAGATAAACAATACAAAAAACCGGCCAAGTGCGAGTCAGACTCGCACACGAAGGGTTCCGTACCATTATCTATACATTAGACAAAACGGCAAAAAAATCACGTTTGTTGTATGGGAGCCCCCCTTAAATATTAATTTTATTCTGTTTTTAGTATTTGTTGTTATAGCGGCAACAGAAATACATCATCTGTGAAAATTTCAACTGTCTAGCTGTCACGGTTCATGAGATACAGCCTGGTGACACAGACAGACGGACAGACGGACAGACAGCGAAGTCTTAGTAATAGGGTTCCGTTTTTACCCTTTGGGTACGGAACCCTAAAAATCTCGGGTTATGTTGCCAATATATTATGATTTAAATGTGAAGCGAGTAAGTATTTAAAAAAAAAAATTAAAATCGACTTATTTACGTCATGTTTAGCCGTGCGCTTGCGGTAGAATTAATTGAGGACATTGCGGTTTCTGTTTCTTGTCATAAAAAACTAATTTCTTGAATATTTTGTTGATCGAAGGAAAGTTTTAGGATTTTTATTGAGATTAGCTAAAACATTTCCATCCTAATATCACTTTAGTTTTTAATAATGCTTAATTGATAGCAACGGCCTAGCCGTGTGGTATCCGGCAGAGTAGAATAGAACCAACCCATTACACTCACGGGTGTCGTATAAGGCGACTAATGTCTGAGGCAGAACACCTTGCGCCTCCGTAGACCTGAGAATGGGCAGCAGCGTTTTCTGTTAGTCTTTCATCACTGCGATCTCCAATCCGCCTGCCAAGCGTGGAGATTACGGCAAATTCCTCCCATCATGGGAGAGGCTTATGTCCAGCAGTGGACGTTATGGGCTGTTGTTGTTGTTGTTGTTGATAGCAACGGTAAGTTTATGCTCGATAATCGTTTGAGTGGGAAAAACATCAAATTGGAAACATGATTTTGAATAGATTTTAGATACTACCAATTAACACTAGAGAACATTCTCAGATAAATAAGACCTAAACGGTTCGCATTTACTTTCGTATCTGAAAATTCCTTTTTTTGTTGGAATATTCTGGTAATGTTATTAATATTTATCTCTCAGTGGAATATTTGCATTAATGTAAACAATTACTAGCCCGCATCTGTAAATTAAAAAAGAATTCAGGCTACACTTTTTGCCTCAGAAAAAACCTAAAATACCGTAGGTAACTTAACATCACTGCTGTGTCCGCGTAAGGGGTAAAGCAGAGGTATACGCGGTTAATTTGGGTCGTTCTGGAACCGAAAGTCATAAACTCGATCATCGAACTCAAAACGATTGAGAACAACTTTTTTTCAAGCTCCTAAGTATTGAGCTTGAAAAAAAGTTGTCCACAGTAAAACGTGATTTTCCACCCAAAAACAAAAAGTAATTTCTCACCAATAATTTTTGCGGTACAGTTACATAGTTTGATGTACAAAATGCTTGGTTGACGACGTCATGAAGGGTCTATTTACACCCTGAATAAACACTAGACCTTAGTCTGTTAGAAATTATTATAAAAAAGTAATATTTTATTGGAGCGCAGCGTTCTGGGTGTAAAGAAAGCTGATAAAAACACTACGCTGCGCTCAAAAACAGGGATCATAGACGTAGACAAAAAGGCAGCCAGGCTCAAATGGGATTGGGCGGGACACGTGAGCCGCATACACGTGGACCGCTGGGCACAGGTGTCAACACGATGGGTGCCTGAGGATGGACGGCGCCGCCGAGGCCGGCCTACAAAGAGGTAGCGAGATGATTTAGACGCGCATCACGAGGGCTGGTTCGAGGTGGCGCAGGAGAAGATTAGCTGGAAGGATATGGGGGAGGCCTTTGCCCTGCAGTGGGACATTCAAGGCTATAAAAAAAAAATGTTATTCCTATTTGAATCAAGAAGAGTTAACAATTTCAAAGGTTTAATTTTTTTGCACGGAACCCTAATTCTTTTTCTAAAGTAAAACATCGTTACTCTCTTAAACATCAGCTATTTGCCAGTGAAAGTCCCATCAAAATCAGTCCAGCCGTTTCGGAGACTATCCGGAACAAACAGACAGACAAACATAAAAATAGAAATGTTGTAAGTACCGCATATACTTTCATATAAGCATTCAGTTTAAAGCTGCTGTCTTGAAATTACAAACTAGTACTTCAATTTTATTTATTTGCATAGATAATGCTCAAAAGAGTCATAATCTCTACCTCATTGGACGAAAAAAACCATTTAAGGGGTCTACAGGAGCCAAACGCGAGTTTTATAATGCAAAAAAGCATTATGATTCACTGCAATAAACAAAACCAGTAAAATGTATTTGTTTAATTGTGTGATTTTTTGTAAATCGCAAAAAACTACTCTTTTCGCACAATTCTGCCCGCAATATGTCTTCGAATTTTTTGGTTCTAGGACACCTCGGTTTCCTCACGATGTTTTGAGAGCAGTGGTGATGAAATAAATTACACAAAGTAATGCGCCTGACTGGGTTCGAACCCATGACTTACTGTTCATAAGTGTGGGCCGCTAACAATGGGACATCGCTGGTCAAAAAAAAAATCTGTTTATAATTTCGGAAACTAAGCCGTGAACGCAGGATACCTAATTAATATGGCTAAATTAACACCTGACATCAAACTAAATGGTGTGACGTAATCACGATAACTGTCTAACTGTTTATTTCCGTAAATAAAACTATTAACAGGTCATTAACCCTTCATTAAATTTAGATAATAAGAATTGCTAATAGTTTGTCAAATTATTCTAATGGAATGATTTGAACAGGTAAGTTTGGTAAGTGGTTTATTTGATTGCCGAAAGGAACAAAAAAAGTGTAATAAAAACTTGCTATAGTTCGGTTCAAACTTAATGGCGGCTCGGAAGTTAGCTGCAAGTGACGTCTGCGCATTATACAGAGAAAACTACAACATCATAATATTACTGTGCTACAACTATTCCTCATTTTGTTGTTTTGAATTACCTATTATTGTGCTTTGCTGATTTTGAATAATATGTTATTTATTTATTATTATTTTATGTTTTGTCGAATTTGTGTACCTACTACTACTTTATGGATATTTCTATGTCTGACTAAATAAATGAATTGAATTGAATTAAATTGAAAACGATGCGTCATCTGCGCCCCGTTGATACAATGATAAAATTGTTGTCTGCGCAGCTTTAAATTAGATATTTCGAATTGTCATAAAGTTTAAAGCGTTAAGTATTCCTGCGCAGATCGTCACTCGGAGCTAACTTCCGAGTCGCCATTAAGTTTGAACCGAACTATATACTTTTTAGCACGTTAAGCCGTTGGTCCCGGCTGTCATTTGTAGATTTTAGACAGACGTTACCGGTAGTCATATTGGCTTGAAAGTCTGACAACCACTTATACAATACACCTTGATAACCAAAGAGCATGCACGTAGACTTTTGGTTCGAGGGGAGGGGGGAACAACCATGGGAACAGTGTAAAACCTAACCTTACCTACTTACGTACTTTGCAGTGGTTATGATCCCGTTTATTTTCAATCAGATTTCGGGGGAGGGGGGGGGTATAAATCCCAACTATCCCCCCCCCCCCTATATACGTGCTTTGCCAAAGAGAACCCAGTAGAAGAGTGGAAGGCTATGGGGGAGGGATTTGCTCAGTAGTCGCACATTAGAGGGCAATTAAAAGAAATGCATGAAAATAATGATAACCGATAGCTAGATGGATAACGACAAAATAGCTAACTTTTGATTGCTAATTACTAACGAATAAATTCGGTTGCAATAATGATGCTTGCGAGAATCGCATCTTGGATGTGAAGACTTGCATTTCCCGCGAGCATCGTTATTGGAACCGAATTTATTCGTTAGTAATTATAATCAAAAGTTAGCGATTTTTTCGTTATTTCTGTCGAGAGAGCCTTGGACAGGCCATTGACGATTTTTGTGATTCTTCTTTATCGTGTGGTTACAACAACAACAACAGCCCATAACGTCCACTGCTGGACATAAGCCTCTCCCATGATGGGAGGAATTTGCCGTAATCTCCACGCTTGGCAGGCGGATTGGAGATCGCAGTGATGAATAGAATAGAATAGAATAGAATTTTATTTTGCAAATATGGGTAATACAATATAGTTGTTATGACATTTCAAAGTTCAGCCATATTTTACCATGCGGCATGCAAACATTTACATTATTTATGAAACAAGACCAGATCGATTATATTAATATTATTACAGTTATCATTCAACAGATCAGTTAATAAATTATTATCATTTTCATTACAATTATCATTCAATTAATAAATTATCATTTTATTACAATTATCATTCAATTACTAAATTATCATTTTTGTTACAATTATATAATTCAATTAATAAAATATCATTATTATTCAAATTAATCAAAAAATATATTTTTCTCTGTTAAAAACTCATTTATGCTATAGTACACTTTATCTGTCAAAAATTTACGTAGTCTACTCCTAAACATCACTATATTTAAATCTTTCCAGCCACTTGGCAATTTATTGAAAATAATAGGGGCCATGCAATAAATACTTTTGCGCATTAAAGTGGTTTGACATGGTACTTGACAAAGTTTGCTATTGTCACGCCTATTTCTTGGAAATATATCAGCAAGGCGTTGAAAACGACTTGGATTTTGCTGTACAAACATAGCTACTTCGAAAATATAGATACAAGGAAGGGTCATGATATTGTATTGCTTAAAATATGGCTTGCAACTGTCTGTAGTTTTAAGTTTAAACAATGATCGGAGACATCTTTTTTGGGCCTTAAAAGCTATGTCTCTATCAGTCGAGTTCCCCCAGAAAATAATGCCATAATGCAATAATGAAAGACTAACAGAAAACGCTGCTGCCCATTCTCTGGTCTACGGAGGCGCAAGGTGTTCTGCCTCGGACATTAGTCGCCTTATACGACACCCGTGAGTGTAATGGGTTGGTTCTATTCTACTCTGCTGGATACCACACGGCTTCGCCTGTGGTTAGGTTAGTGCCTAACCTAGTGTCAGGGTTTTTATTCCACCCATGAGCTTCTGACTTGGCTTTACATGCCGTCGAGAAATATCTCTCAGGCATGCTGGTTTCCTCACGAAACGGTTGTGTTTTGGTGTGCACTGGAAATTTCCCGAATACAATAACAATACCCACTGAATTACTGAAATAGGTCGCTGACCACCAAATATGTAAATGAAGTGCAGGCATTTCAACTTAAAATTAGTTGCGGTTTTCTAAGGAATCGGCGCATTTATTGGCAATAACCAATTACGTATAAGGTTTTCTTGAAAACCAGCACAGTGTTTATAAAATTCGCCATGTTGAGGTTTCAATCCACAGAGATTTATTTTGAAAACAAATGAGTCCGTTTCATTTTTACGGGAAACTTACCAAGTTGCCTGTTTTAGGTGATATCTATACTACTAATATTATAAAGAGGTTTGTAAGTTTGTATGTAGGGGGTAATCTCCGGAAGTAATGAACCGATTTATCTTTCACCATTAGAAAGCTACATTCACCCTGAGTAACATAGGCTATATTTTATCCCCGTAATCCCACGGGAACGGGAACTACGCGGGTGAAACCGCGGGACGTCAGCTATTTTGTATAAAAGTAATGACTGGAAAATTATACGAATGGAGACCGCTGTTTGTGTGTCTGTTTGTTTTAAGCCTACCTACAGGTCGCGGCACGAAACTCTAGCGTTGACCGTTATTGCGCAGAATTAAAAATAAGAGGCGTGCGTTGCACATCTACAGGCGCGGGTAAACCAGAAAAGCAAATTAAAAAATCGTGGCGAGCATGACGAGCGTGGCGATCGAACCCGAACATTACCGACCTATTGAAACAGCTTAGAATCTATACATATATATTCGCTACAATTTACAACAAGCGAGCTGGTCGCGGGGCACAGAGCGTTGAAATACAATCTCGTGACTTCGAGTACGATTCCAGCATAAGGATTTGCTTTTTGTGAATCGAGACATTTTGTTTTAATTTTCTGTAATTTTATTTTATCTGTTTGTTTTTTATATTGACTTTTTTAAAGCATATTACTTGTACAAAATATTTCGATGTTTCACATCTGCCAGGCATCCCGCGATGGCTCACATTTTTATCATCAACCCTGTGTGGCTGTCTTTTGCTTAACCGGACTATCCTGAGGGTGCCTTGAGTGTAAGGCTTCCAGCCAGGGGCAAAAACTTATAGATTAAGCGACCGCGCGCTAAAGGCACCCCCTGTGGGGTACGAGCCTCGGCTTAGGGCGTCCCTGGGGAGGGTAGCAAGGGGACAGGTTGGATCTGAGTGAGATGTGACGTGAACAGGAGGTCTACTCTCTAAGCACGAAATCCATAGTTTTGGCCGAAGTTACGGGCGTTTCCTACTCTGTATCACTTACGGACATAAGATTTTGTTAAGAGATCGAACTAAAAATCAATGGTCATCTGGGCAACGAGTATTTGAGCATCTGGCATCTAGGTAACGCAAGTCTCTACATCCAAGATATGTTTCTCGGAAGCATCGTTATTACAAACGAATTTATTTTATTTTATGGCAATTAAAAGTTAGTGATTGTGTCGTTATCTCTGTCGAGACTGCCAGCCCTGTCCTTACTCCCAAATACTCCCAATGTGTTTTCAAAACTAATGAATCCGAAAATAATAGGGAGTAGGGTACCTATATTTCAAAGTTTATACTACTTTCGGACGGGCCCCGTATCTTCGTTGACGGACCCAAGTCCAAATAGTACACCCCCAGACCCCCAGAGACGTCTTGAGCTTAAGATTTTGGGCTTAAGGAGACTACAGGAGCTAAACGCGAGTTTTATAATGCAAAAAAGCATATGATTCACTGCAATAAACAAAACCAGAAAAATCATGATATTCTTCAGGATAATTATATGCTAGCTAGCTATTTTGAAAACAGAATACATAATTTTACTCGGAAAAAAAAATCTGAAATACATGCGATCATTCTGATTTTTTTGGCAAATAACTCTACAAGCAACATGATAGTGTTTTATTTTTTTTAGTTCAATCAATAGAAATTTTTGGAAATCGCAAAAAAAACACTCATTTCGCACTATTGGCCCACAGTGACTGACGTAACAACCACTTTGTAGTGCAAGCTGATTAGAATTTTATTCTAACAGTATCCCAAACGAAGTTTGAACCACCTCAAATAGAGTTGCCAATTTAGCTCCTGGAGCCTCGATCAAGCAGCTCTGCCCTTCAGAATTCGCTGTCCGCTTGTGCTCTGCTCGCCTAACGTAGACGCAGCCTAACATCTTAGGAATCTCAGCTATAACGTAATATGCCTTATTAATTACATCTGCATGTGTAATTGTATGAGAATTTAGTAACTCAACACGCTACGGGAAAAACCTTTCAGATATAAGTATGTTGGTATACAAAGTATCATATTACTTACTTACTTTGTGGCTAAAAGAACTAAGTAATAATAACCACTTAACTAATTTATGTATGAATGACTACGGTCCCGCCCATCCTTCACACGGTTTTTGCGACTCGACAAAATGTTGAGATTTCTTTTAATATGATTCATCAGTAGACAAAACTGCTTGTGGCTAAATAATAACAGCCGCTAGGATCGATCTTTAGGTTAAGCCGTGCTTGCCTAGGTTGTTCTGTGAATGGGTGACCACCCTTACATACCGAATTTCCTCTGTACCTCGAAAAGCACGTTAAGCTGTTGATCCTGGCTGTCATTTGTAGATCTTTGACAGTCGTTACAGGTAGTCAGTGGTCCAAAAAGTCTGAAAACCAGTCTTACCAAGGGGTATCGTATTACCCAGTACTAACTGGGTTGTGGAGGTCAGATAGGCAGTCGCTTCATGTAAAATACTGGTATTCAGCTGCATCCGGTTAGACTGGAAGCCGACCCCAACGTAGTTGGGAAAAGGCTAGGCAGATGATGATCTGTAGACAAGACTGCGTCGTTGGTCTTTAAGTCGCAATCGCTAATGCTTTGCGTGGGAATCCTGGGTCTGCCAGTGTTCTTGGGTTTCCGTAATTCAGTCAAAGTTCATTTTTTTTTTAAACTTTTAGCACAAAGTTTTGAGTGCTTTACATTTAGTCCTACCGTAAAACGTCATTTTCACATCTAAAAAATTATAGTTTCGCATCAATGATTTTTGCTTAAGGTTACTTAGTTTGATGTATAAAATGTTTGGTTGACGGTTTCCTTAAAGGTCCTTCTAGACCTTGTACAGGTCGCGGCACGTAACTCTAGCTCTGAACGAAACGTGGAGGGGATATCTGCGCATGTTATACGACTGGAGAGCCAGCTCGCCAGTTGTAAATTGTAGCGAATATACCTATATAGATTTTATGCTGTTTCAATAGGTCGGTAATGTTCGGGTTCGATCGCCACGCTCGTCACGCTCGCCACGACTTTTTCATTTGCTTTTCTGGTTTACCCGCGCCTGTAGATGTGTCACAACACAACAAAAAAAGAAAATTTGGGAAAAGGCTAGGCAGATGACGATGAACTTTGCCTGTGTAGAAGGTGAAACTGCCTTCAAATCTTTTTATAACATATGTTATAAAAAGATTTGAAGGCAGTTGCAGGCAGACACATCAGCTGTATATACAGCTTCAACGATCCGTAAAAAAACAAGTAAATCGGGGTCAAAAGTAACGAAGAACAACACTATTAATGGACTTTGAACCTAAAATAAAAGAACTTACGGTACATAATTGCTCAGCAATTAAACTCTGCGGTTTTTCTTGTATACCTGTGCTAAAAATAGTTATTTTTCTTGTGGTTTAAACAATAATATAATTTTGTAATTTATATTCTGATCGCGGAAAGATAAATATAGATGTAATTGTATACAAGTGGCGTATACAAGTGATTCACTAGATTGGCATTAGGCCAGACCCTATTCATTATCACAGCACGACTTCGCCCACTCCTAGGTATACCTAAGGTATAGGACTCTCTATAAGTATTTGTGCCAATCTGCACGCTCCTGTGCCAGTGTTCCGTCAGGGCGCCTTGCCAGGTGTCCTGGGGCCCAAGTAGGGTTGCCAAACGTCCCACTATACGTGGGACGTCCCGTTTCTGAGATCCTTAATGAGACGTCCCGCTCATGGTGTGTGCGGGACGCTAAATATCCCGCTTTTCGGAATAAGCTAAACACCCACATACATCGACTGCGCACGAGTACACGACATAGAGTCATAGAGTCTATAAGGATAACCTTATAGACTCTATGACTCTAAGTTTACTTACAACGATTTAGACTATAAAGTCTAAATCGTTTTAAGTAAATATTGACTATTATGGACTGCTATTATGGACTGCTATCTAACCAGGTGTTTTATTTACATTTCCTCCTGATTTGCGAAGAAAAGTTAACGTTTTTTTTGTATTCTTGACAAAATTGATTGAACTTATCCCACTTTTTAATCCTTCATCCCGCATTTTTGATCTTCATTTTCTGCAAATTCATATTTTCAAGTTGGTAAGCCTAGGTCCAAGTCTGCTATTTTTATAAATTCAACATTCCAACACGATCCCATTCTCATCCCATTATCATTTTGCTAAAAGTTCGTAATCTGCTAAATTCATAATGGTCGATCATTGGTCGATCAATGGTCTCGTAATAGAATTGTTTTCCAATGACTTTATTTTATTTATGCCAGATTTCATTTACCTATATTTTTACATATTATTTAATATCTTAAAATATAGAAATTACGTGTCACGTTGTTTGTCCGCGATGGACTCCTAAACTACATAACCGATTTCAATCAAATTTGCACACCGTGTGCTGTTTGATCCAACTTGAAAGATAGGATAGCTTACATCTTAATTTATAGTCGCAATAGAAAAAATAAAGTGTCCACCCGTGCGAAGCCGGGACGGGCAGCTAGTTGTTTTATAAGAAGAAGAAGAAAGTAAGTAAGTTGTATAGTAAGAAGTTCGTAGAATAAAAAAGCACCGCCCAAATCAGTCATTCATTTGTCATTATGTACGAGATTACCATTCTATGCCATTTCTTTCAATGAAGTGTCAGTGGTTGACCATTGGAAAGTCATAATGACGCCATTGTATTATTAGATTACCAAACTCGTCAAAATCAACAACTATGAAATCAATGATAGACCATTTTGACACTATTGTAATAGCAGACTTGAGGCCCTGCCCAAGTACGTTGGTTGCATTTAAAAAATAGGTGCGCTCTGAGGAATACCTCCGTTTAGAGTTCCGAAACGAGGTTTCCAATACATTTAAAGTACTTGCGGGAGAATATCCGTGATTTGTGTTTGTGTTGTTTTTTTCATGATGCTTGAAACAGCGTCGAAATATCGGGAGATCATAAAAACAAAACAAAAACACGGATATTATCCCGTAAGTACTAAAAAAAAAACCGGCCAAGTGCGAGTCGGACTCGCGCACGAAGGGTTCCGTACCATTATCTATACATTAGAAAAAACGGCAAAAAAATCATGTTTGTTGTATGGGAGCCCCCCTTAAATATTAATTTTATTCTGTTTTTAGTATTTGTTGTTATAGCGGCAACAGAAATACATCATCTGTGAAAATTTCAACTGTCTAGCTGTCACGGTTCATGAGATACAGCCTAGTGACAGACAGACGGACAGACAGACAGCGAAGTCTTAGTAATAGGGTTCCGTTTTTACCCTTTGGGTACGGAACCCTAATAATGGATTGTATAGTTGGACTTTATGTGCTTAGAGGGTTCATTTGATGATACTTTAGCATCGATGACGAAGGGTTTCTTATAGTACATTCGCCACAAAGTTAATTTGCCACGAAAAAAGTGTGTGTAAACTCGCCACACACAACTCTATTTTCATGAAGGAAAATCCGCCATATTGTATATTTCCGTAGAGATAGCAGAAAAATCTAACAATTAAGTAGAATAAAACGTTATTTCTTTAATTTTCATAATCACAAAAAATCACATAAAAATCACAGTTTTATTTACTGCTAAAATATACACTAATATTCGGTACTACAAAAACAAAAATTGTTAAAACCTTTGTGAACCGTGATCTTTTGTTTTTTGATGAGTAGGAACAGTGATGAGCCGGGCATAACTCCAGGAGTTGTAGTGAAAAACCGGGGTTTCCAATTTCGAAAACTTTCGGACACTGCTAATAACTGGCAAGATATGGGTTTCATTATACAACACTAGCTTATGCCTACGGCTTAGCTCGCGTGGAGTTCGGTAACGTCCCACGGGATCGTACCAATGGGATAAAAAGTATCCTATGTGTTAATCCAGTTGATAAACTATCTGTGTGCCAAACCTGACCCAAACCCAAATGTTGGCTTGGTAGTCCAAAAAGTGCCATTATTTTAAGTTTATTTATAGTGTAGGTACTAGCTGACCCGCGCAACTTCGTCTGCGTTACAATATGAGCTATCTACCTACCTACCCACCTACTACCTACCTACCTACCTATTTCTCACCGTTTAAACCTTCCCTGGACTTCCACAAACAATTCAAGACCAAAATTAGCCAAATCATTTAAAATTTAACGAGACTAACGAACAGCAATACATTTTTATATATTAATAGAAGATTAGCTGCCCGTCCCGGCTTCGCTCGGGTGGACATTTTATTTTTTTCTATTCTATCCTATATAATTCTATATATCTTTCGAGTTGAATCAAAATGCACACGGAGTTAAGTAGTTTAGGAGTCCATCGCGGACAAACAACGTGACACGTTATTTATATAATACTAGCTGACCCACGCAACTTCGTCTGCGTCACATAATATAGCTTATAGCTGTTCCCCGCGGTTTCACCCTCGCTGCTCAGCACCTGTTGGTCGTAGCGTGATGTTATATAGCCTATAGCCTTCCTCAAGAAATGGACTATCCAACACTAAAAGCATTTTCCAATTCCAACCAGTAGTCCCTGAGATTAGCGCGTTCAAACAAACAAACAAACAAACTCTTCAGCTTTATAATAATAGTATAGATAGTATTGATAAATAAAACCTCAAATTCCGGTCAGTTATAGTTTTTGCGTGAAATCGTAACAAACGATTTCATGTAAATAAGTAGGTACAACATACGATTAAATTAAATCACTGTTTATACTTACGAAATTCTCCGTAATTTATCGGAAGCGAGGGAACTGGTTTCTCGTGTCCTTATTAAAGGTCATATGCAGTCAACCTGAGGCTATTAATGCAGGGTATATGACGTAGTGATGTCTCGACCGAGCCTAGAGGCAGCATTGCCAACATATCTTTCACTAGCTGATGCCCGCGGCTTCGCCTGCGTGAATGTCGGTTATCGCGACCTAAAG
The DNA here is from genome assembly GCA_905147715.2 of Xestia xanthographa. Classification (NCBI taxonomy): domain Eukaryota; kingdom Metazoa; phylum Arthropoda; class Insecta; order Lepidoptera; family Noctuidae; genus Xestia; species Xestia xanthographa. The sequence goes on along the minus strand of LR990654.1, from coordinate 4,241,240 downwards.
TAAAGCTCCCAGACGGCTTATTAAATAAATAAATCAAATAATAAATATCGCTGGACATTACACACAGCGCCATCTAGTGTCACAATAAGCAACGAGGCTTGTGTCGTGTACGGGTGCGCCAAAGTTCACCTAAATTTTCAACTCCGATAATTGGAAATCCGAAAATGTTCTTCCTAAAATTTTTCATCCTAACAATCACAATTCCTAATTACTCTGTCTCTAATGTTCATAATTCCGAAGCATTCAACTTCATAATGTCAGTAGCAATAAACATGTATTATACTTTTATTTGTTTTCCTATATTTTCTCAACATAACCATCTTTTACACTATTATTCAAAGTCATATTATTTTTGTTTAGATTTATTTTTATTCATAATAATCAGTATTATATAGGTACATTAATTTTGCGTAACTTTATTTTCACATATCATGTATAACATAATAGTAGCATTCAAAATAATAAAAAAATATAATGACCACCAAAATTTACTTTGTGACCACTAATATCTATCACCTAAAATATCAATTGATCACCAAATTTAGTAAATTGAGCACCAAATTTTAATGAGAAGGTTGATGACAAACTAGTTTTGCCTAGGCCGACTGGGGGCACCCCGACACGGATAGATTAGGTTAGAAGGGTATGGCGGGGTCGAATGAGCGAGCGAAGCGAGCGAATAGACCCCGCCATACCCTTCGTGGTTATTTTTTTATAAACCATTCAGAAGTAGGAGCCCCGCGAAGCGGGGCTCCGTCGACCGGGTCCCTCGACTCGGATGCAAGAGCATAACAGTTAAATTGCTGGTGGTCAAAAATAAATTTTTGGTTCTAATTTCACGATAAAATGGGGATTAATTTTGGTGAACATTTACTGATTTTGGCAACCAAAAGTGATTTTTTTGCCGTTACATTTTCCAGTTTACTAAATATGGTGGTTCGTTAATTGTACCTATGCCAAATAATAGTACGGTACAAGTTGTTAAATACATGTTTTCATATATATTCATAGCGGTGTGTACCTGCAAAGATATCCATATAGGTTAGGTTAGAACTGTGACCAACTACGCTACCTCAAAATTGGTCGCGAAACTTTTCTAAGTATTTTTTTCATAGTGCCCCCAAGACGACACTCTAACCTGAATTTCATTCATTTAAGACAAAAATCAGTGAAACGACCTATAATCATTCTAAACAGTTGGTTTTTTAGACATAATTATCTTAGGTATAGTTATAGTAATAAGTACGTTATGTAAAGCATACCCCCAAATAATAATCATACCCTCAAATTAAAACTATAAATATCATCTTCTACCCACATATATTTTTTTATTACACTTGGTAAATGTTTATTTACCAGCATAGCATAGCATAGCATAATGCTTCTTCTACTCCGTTTAATTAATAATTTCTCCGTCAATTTTTTTCAGTTTTTGAGTTTATTGCGAACAGACAGACAGACGCGGAGGACTTTGTTTTATAATATATTATGTAGTGATACAAACTTAGCGTCATCATTCTGCCTAGCCTTCTCCCAATGTTGGGGTCGGCAAACCTTTAACACTAGGAAGTGGTGATGGGCGGGTGTTTTGTGAGACTGTCCTAAAAAGGGTGTAAAACATATTGGGGGTCAAAGTTCCAACTTTTTTATTTTACAGGTTTTACATTTTTTTATAAGATTTTTACTACACCTCCACGACGCCCGTACTATTCAATCCATCCATCAGCACAATGTTTTGAGTGCGTTACATTGAGTTCTACCACAAAACATGGTTTTTCACCCCAAAAAAAAAGTCGTTTCCCAGCAATAATTTTTGCGTAAAGTTACTTAGTTTGATGTACAGAGTGCTTGGTTAACGGCTTCGTGATGAAGTCTTTTACACTGTATAAATAAAATGTCTTAAACACAGTTAATTTTAGGTCGTTTTGTAACCGAAAGCTATAAACTCGATCATTGATCTCAAAAAGATTGGGACTATTAAAAAAAAACAACAATAAAAAATAATTTAATTTATTGTGTTTATTTATTTATTTATTTTTTTTTGAAAAAAAAAAAAACAGTCCCAAGCGTTCCGAGTTCGATGATCAAGTTTGTCTTTCGGTTCCAGAACGACCTAAAAATAATGGTTATAACGTGCCTAAGTACGGCCCTGTACTAAGTGCATCCCTGGTACCCCTCTCACCCCGTAGCCCTTGTACCCCGCCACCCTCAGTGGCCGGCAGTGCTGCCAACTTAGCGCTTTCAGCGCCAGATCTAGCGCTTTTTTTGTTCAACAGCGCGTTCTAGCGCCTAGCGCTAAATCTAGCGCTTTTTGAAATCATATTGTGTTATGCACGTCTACTATTATTTATTCTGTGATGTGCGTAACACAGAACAAAAAACTTAAATATTTTGAACTTGCATCACTTAAATGCTGATAATTATGTTTCATAAGTTGGTATCGTAGTTTGACATACCTATTTTGATTCAATAAAAAATGCATTCATTAATTTGAATTACTTATTAATTACTTCAAAATAATTATTTTGTCTTAACTAGGTACTATTATTATATTATTGGGCGTTTTGTTTAAATTTTGGCGCCGAATTCACCGCTTTTTTGACAGCGACCATTTAGCGCTTTCTAGCGCTTTTTTAAAGAGTTAACAGCGCGTTTTTGCTTAGACGGGTTGGCAGCACTGGTGGCCGGTCCGCACGCGCCAGTCGGAAATAATTCCTTACGCGTGCACCTGTGTCGCCCGATGTGCGCCCGCGGCCCTAATTTAAGCTATTTAATCCATGATTTAAGCTTCTCGAATTATATATATAACATTAAACTGGCTCCCAACGTACTGGCCGATGTTCTAGACTGTTCGATAGTGCACGGGGCTTTTAGTGAACACAATGCCGCCGCGTAGAGTTCGTAATAACGACTCCAGTTCGGAAGATGAACCTGTGACTGTGAAGGAGACACCTGTAGCTCCGGTGCTTATGTTTGAATCTCAGTTAACGTCGCTCCTGGCCGCCTTCTCTTCGGCGCAGGCCGAGGCGAACCAGAAGCTCGTCGAGTCTCTACTGACATCGCACTCAGGGACGCCGCCTAGTGTGAACTCCGGCGCCACACCGTCACCGTCATCGCATTCTGGGAATCTCGTCAAATGCACCTCGCGCTTCGATGGTTCGTCGGAACATCCGGAGACGGTCGAGGCATTCATAGACGCCGTTGAGATGTTTATGGATTGCGCTTCGGTCAGCAATGAGATGGCACTCCGTGGACTCCCCATGTTACTTCATGGCCAAGCAGCAGTTTGGTGGCGTGGCATCCGTCATGAAGTTACGTCATGGTCAGAGGCTGTCAAGCGCCTGCGTTCGATGTATGGCATACCACGGCCACCGTACAAACTGTACAGAGAGGTTTTCGCTGTTGAGCAAGGGTTGGAACGCGCCGACGTTTTTATCGTAAGAATACGATCTCTGCTGGCGAAACTACCTTATCAATTACCAGAGGAAGCGAGACTGGATATGATTTATGGTCTACTCCACAAGAGAATCAGGAAGCGGTTACCAAGAGACACTGTGAGTGATATTGAATCACTGTTGGGAAAATCTCGCAGCATAGAAGAAGCGTTGTCAGAGAACTCCGCGTCGCCGTCGTCGTCGTGTTTACCTACGAAGTCTGCCCCCGCGCTCAGCGAGAGCGTGCAGCAACACGTCGCTCCGGGATCAAGTTCGACGCCGTCGCCGCCGGTCCGCTCTGCTCGCGCCCCTACTGCGCAGTCCGCTCGTGAACGAGAGCAATCGCCGCGTAGTGATCAGTGTGCGAGAAAAAGTGATAACAGTGATAAGAAGTTGTTCTGCGTGTATTGTAAGACGCGAGGACACGTACGGGACTCCTGTGATAAGCTAAGTAAACGCCCTAGTTCTACTTTCTCTGGCACATCTTGCTATAATTGTGGTGAAAAAGGTCACGTTAGAGTTAATTGTCCTAAAGGTAAACAAAATAGTGCCGGAGATAGTAACCCAAATGTTAAGATAGAAAATGTGTTTTCTTCTGTGTGTATAGATAATATGATGTTATGTTCGAATATTGTTAACGATAATAATAAGCAGGGTCGGCCTATCGTGCGCGTGTGTGTGGAGGGTTATCAGGGTACCGCGCTGTTAGATACCGCCGCGCGTCGTAGTATTGCGAGTTATTCACTTTATTCCTTACTGAAACGTAGTGGTTCAAACTTTCGCGCCGAAACGATATCGTTGAAGCTTGCGGATGGTATTGTTAGGAATAGTGATGTGCTACTGACGATAGTTAATGTTCAACTTGCTTCATTATCGATACCTATTGAATTCATTATTTTACCTGATGCCGTTAACAACGATACCCTGTTAGGCATTGATTTTATTGCCAAAGCTAAGATGGTTATCGATTTTTCCAACTGGACTTGGCGTACAATGGATCAGCCTCGGACACTTCACACTTTATCATGGGAATCCGAACGCGAACCCATTCAGTGTGCTTCCGTGAACGTACTGAGGACAGATGAGGGCGCTATGTTATCAGAGTCGGAGAGGTCGACGTTGGAGAATCTTTTATGTGAGTATTCCGATATTTTTGATATAGTCGGAGAGCCTACACCATTTGCGGAACATCACATCGATACCGGCGACCATCCGCCTATTGCGTTGCCCCCGTATCGCGTTACGCCGGCCAAGAAGGAAATCATGCGCGCCGAGTTAGACAAGATGTTAGCGGAGGACGTGGTCGAGGAATGTGAATCCGCCTGGGCAGCACCGTGCGTCTTGGTACCGAAACGTAATGGTACGTATAGGTTTTGTGTCGACTACCGAAAGTTGAACGCGGTCACTAAGACGGATGCGTACCCCATGCCGCGTATTGACGAGCTCTTACAGTCGACCAAGAAGGGTTGCGTAATGAGTTCTTTAGATCTTCGCAGTGGTTACTGGCAAGTAAGTACCTCCGATCGCGACAAAACTGCGTTCACCACGCCCTTTGGCACTTTTCGGTTTAAACGTATGCCGTTTGGCCTTAAGAATTCGCCTGCGACGTTTCAGAGGCTCATAGACCGTTTCAGATCAGGGTCTACACTTGCTGGTAAGACTATTTTAGGTTATTTGGATGACCTTCTGGTTATTTCGGAGGACCTGGAGTCCCATATATCAGATCTGCGTGTGGTATTCGAGCGTCTCCGTATGTTCAAGCTTCGAGCAAACCGAGAAAAGTGTGTGTTTGCCAGAGACCGGCTCAAATACCTTGGCCACGTGATATCTCATGATGGTATATCTCCGGATGAAGAGAAAGTAAGTGCTGTTTTAGAGATGAAGGAACCGACAACTCTCCAGCAACTACGCACCTTCCTTCAAACTTGCTCATGGTTTCGCAAGTTCATCCCAGAATTTGCTAAGGTGGCTGAACCACTTACGCGTCTAACCAAGAAGTCACAGACCTGGAAATGGGGTAATGATCAAGCCAGCGCTTTTATACAACTTAAGTCTCGTTTAGCTTCACCCCCCATTCTGACCCAGCCAGACTACTTAAGACCTTTCATCCTTAGAACGGACGCCAGCGATTTCGCTTTAGGTGCAGCTTTACTCCAGGGGGAGTCACCACAAGATGAACGCCCCATCGAGTACGCTAGTCGTCTCCTCACGCCAGCAGAACGGAATTACTCCACCACTGAGAGGGAGGCATTGGCCGTGGTCTGGGCAGTGGAGAGATTCCGCGGCTACATCGATGGTCATCAGGTATGTGTCAAGAGTGACCATCAACCCCTGAAGTGGCTGTTCACGCTTAAATCGCCTACTGGTAGGCTTGTTCGTTGGGCATTGAAATTGCAATCTTTTAATTTACAAATTGAGTACACTCCTGGGAAGGCTAATGTGGTAGCTGACACACTCAGCCGCCCAGTTATGGGTAGTACATTGGAATGTGGTGTATGTCCGGTGATCGTGGACGTTCCACGATGGGACGCCACCTCTACCCGTGAAGGTCAATTATCCGATCCCGAAGTAGCTAAGATTCTCACTGATCTGGAAAGTTCTGATGAATTGTCAGTGCATCGTTGGTCGGATAGAGGGTACATTATCAATCAGGGGGTATTGTACAGGTATGTAGAGGATTCTGATGCTGAAGAGCCTCAGTTGGTCGTTCCAGAAAGCCTGCGAAGCAAAGTCATGTACGAGTGTCACGATTCGCCGACCGCCGCTCATGGGGGTATCCAGAAAACTCTTCATCGCATATCTCAGCAGTTTTACTTCCCAGGCATGAGGAAGTATATTACCGACTACCTGAAGACCTGTACGGAGTGTCAGCGATACAAGTCCTCAAATCTGAAACCACCTGGCTTACTCCAGACCCCTGTACCGGCTCAAAGATTTGAGATCATCGCTGTTGATCTCTTCGGACCATTACCCAAAGGACCTCAGGGCGAACGGTGGGTTTTAATAGTAGAGGACACCGCTAGTAAGTGGGTTGAACTTTTTGCCCTTACCGAAGCCACAGCTGAGATCTGTGCGAAAACCTTAGTGGGTGAGATTTTTATGAGGTATGGACTCCCTAGGCGTATGATCTCAGACAACGGAGTTCAATTCGTGGCTGATGTAATGCAGAAGGCGCTGTTTGTCCTAGGTGTGAAACAGAACCTAATACCACTGTATCACCCTGAGGCCAATCCGGTAGAGAGAAGGAATCGGGACTTAAAGACTCACCTTGCTATCCTCGTAGAGGGCAATCACAAGCAATGGCCTGAGGTTTTACCGTTCGTCCGATTTGCTCTAAATAGCTCATTTAACATTTCCACCGGTTCCACCCCAGCTTACTTGACATTTGGTCGTGCCCTTCGTTCTCCTCTCTCTGTCCAGGCTGATTTACGAGCAGTCATCGAATCTGAGAATTTGGTCCCTCAGATCACACCGTACCTTTTGAGGCTTGTCGATTCTCTCTCTCAAGCTAAGGAAAACATCGAGCATCAGCAGGATCTTCGCAAGCACCAAGCTGATTCTGCCCGTCGTGCTTCGGATCCTTTCGAAGAAGGTGATCTTGTGCTTATGAAGACACATGTCTTAAGTAATGCTTCCAAAGGTGTTACTTCCAAGTTTATTCCGAAACAGGATGGTCCGTATATAGTTTCCAAGAAGGTGAGTCCTACTACTTATGTCCTTACTTCGCAGAAGACTGGTGAAGTTGTGGGTAAGTATCACACATCGGATCTGCGTAGATACCATGATAGAGGTGGTGAGTGTCCGGAGCCCATTGTTCCGAAGCGCCGCAGAGGTCGCCCTCGGAAAGTCCAATCGTAGATTCGCTACTATTGTTAGGAGTTTGACCAATGAGACTTCGCCTCTTGATCAAAAGGGGGAGAGTATAACGTGCCTAAGTACGGCCCTGTACTAAGTGCATCCCTGGTACCCCTCTCACCCCGTAGCCCTTGTACCCCGCCACCCTCAGTGGCCGGTCCGCACGCGCCAGTCGGAAATAATTCCTTACGCGTGCACCTGTGTCGCCCGATGTGCGCCCGCGGCCCTAATTTAAGCTATTTAATCCATGATTTAAGCTTCTCGAATTATATATATAACATTAAATGGTTTATTATTGTCTCAAATGGCTTAGCATGATCCTCCGTTACGCCTTAAATACTGCAGCATTAATTTTGAAATAAATATATGGTAAAGTTGAGGATTAATGCTATTAAGTACTATGTGTGACGAAAACACGATTCCATAAACTTTTCTCGATAGAAAAAAAAAAACAAATTTACCAATTTTCATACTAACTGAACTAACTATAAAGCAGGTTTTATGTGTTTTATTTTTTAGTTCAATCAATAGATTTTTTGTAAATCGCAAAACCACTAATTTCGCACTATTCGGCCGCAGTGACTGACGTAACAACCGCTTTGTAGTGTAAGCTGATTAGAACTTTATTCTAATAGTATTTCACGAAGTTTGAACCACCACAAATAGAGTTGCTAATTTAGCTCCTGTATCTAGTTACTTAGTTTGATGACAGAACGCTTGGTTAAGGCCCTTCTAACCCTAAAATTAGCAACTCTATTTGTGGTGGTTCAAACTTCGTTTGAAATACTGTTACAATAAAGTTCTAATCAGCTTGCACTATAAAGCGGTTGTTACGTCAGTCACTGCGGCCGAATAGTGCGAAATGAGTGGTTTTTTGCGATTTACAAAAAATCTATTGATTGGACTAAAAAAATAAAACACATAAGACCTGCTATATAGTTAGCTCAGCTAGTATGTAAAGTTTCATGATCTAATTTGAAGTCCTTTTTGAATACCAACGGTTTAATGTTCGATTTGGAGGTAATTTTGGATTTTTTTTTATATCAAGAAACCTTTATGGAATCGTGTTTTCGTCACACATAGGAGTTAGCATTAATCCTAAACTTTACCATATATTTATTTCAAAATTAATGCTGCAGTATTTTAGGCGTAACGGAGGATCATGCTAAGGCCATTTGAGGGATATACGGCTACGTTCAAAAAGTGCAAAAATACATGACACAAGCGAAAAATACGTCCATTCACAATACAAATAATATAAAGTATTTCTTTATATTATTCGATTCACAGTTAGGTATAAAAACGGTAATAGAAACAGTCTCGAACGGTACCACGGCCCACTTATGTATCCAATTTTCTGTCAATAATAATATAATGCGATCAATACTGTCTGATGGTGACGAGACGATACAATAAGAAGAATAATGCACTGGTATATTTGGAACATGTGAAAGTAGATTTCTAGGTTTTTCAATAAGTAGCTATCAGTGCAGTGAATGTTTGCGGTTTTGACTACTATTATATAGTAAAAAGAGGTAGATATCGCACTAGCACGCACAAATTGTTGAGGACAAAGTGACACAATTGTTGCACTTTGATAGCTAGCTATCTCTTTCTATCTTATACGTTCCTGGAAGAGTTTTACACTAGCTGTTGACCGCAACTTTGTTCGCATAGAAATTTTGATGTGTATGTGTGAGATTTAAAAATAGCCTATGACCTACCTGCTACAAGTTCCATACCAATTGAAAGTATGAAGCCTATAGAATATGCAAAAGTTATAAAGCCTATAGAATATGCAAACGTTCGGGTGCTTACATAAAGAAGCAGGTTTCCGGTACGGGCGAGTCGGTACCGATCGGTGCAGGGTTCACTTGCAATTATAGTTTAAACCTGCGTCTTTATTAGCGAGCGCATAAGATAACATAGAAATGAATACCTGCACCGATCGGTACCGACTCGCCCGTAGCGGTAACCTGCTTCTTTATGTCGTTTGCATATTCTACAGGTTTTATACTTTGTGAAAAAAAAAAACATTCTGGACTGAAATTTTTTAGTCAACCCAATAATAGTACATTTTGATACAAGTGGAGATAGTTTGTTATTGCATTCGAGGCGGAATTATAACACCCGAGCCGTGGGCGAGGGTGTTTATGAGCCGAGAATTGCAATAACAAATGTCCACGTGTATCAAACGACGTTTTTCAATACACTTTAGAAGAAATAAAATAAAATAACGAAAAACATTTTTGTCACGAACTATGAAACTATGATTTTAATTTTCTTTTTTTTCGCGCTTTGGGTTCGCCAGGTTGAAGGAGAGGCAAAGGTATGAAGCCGTTAAACAGCCTAATATAAAAAAAAAAAATTTTTAATTCATATTTTTGAATTCAGAACACAATTACATGTTAATTTGTGTGTAAAAGTAACTATTAGTTTTTAATAATCATGTTTAACTATGATATTCTATTTATAAACACAATTTGAATATTCAAAAAATATTTATGGCGTAAAGACGCGTAGTGCTAGTGTAATTAAAAAAAAACATTCACCTCAGTCTATAGGCAATGAACCAATTTGGACTAAGTATAGGTATAGTTATCTGTGGCAATTTTCATTCCAGCACACGTGCGGGAAAGTGGAAAAAATCGCACACGTGTGAAATACATTGTATGTTGTACCTAATCGTAGTGCGTTATGGACCAGTTTTCGAGGAAGTGTATTGAAAAATACTTTTCATCCATTAACCAGCTCGATGAAGGTCGTTCTTTAAGTGATCCTATACTATATAATAATATCTTGTGTATAATAATATCATTAAATGATACCTTATATTAGGTATCATAAATATCCCGCTCTTTTTATTAAATCAATAAACAATCCGATATCCACGCCTTAAAGTCGTCATTAGTCAGAGATCAATATATGTATCTCAACCTATCATTAACACAATTTCAACAACACTAAGCAACGACGAAACGAATGTCTAAATAAAAGCTTGTCGTTGGATTTTCAACCCACGATGCTTAACTTAGTGGTGAAAATCAATCGCCCGGATTCACTAAGCATTCGTATGTAGCCTACTGTTATTAAAAACTTAGGCATTAAGGCGCTGTGAACACCAAAATCGCGCACACTGTCTATTTGTATGGGAGTAAATGAGACGTCACTATTACTGGGCGGCCAGGTTTTAGAAGAAAATAATGAATAAATATTGAAATAAACAAAAGTGATAAATAAAAATAATAAATAAAAACAACAGTTCCCTTTATTATTATATATTACATCACTGTTTTTAATATTATCAAGATTTGTTTATAATTAATACGGTTACAATTGCTACAATTTCAATTTAAGTGGTTATTTTTTTTTTATCAAGAAAATTGACCGAAAACGTGTTTTGAACTTGAACACAATGGTCCACCCATAAATATGATCAAGATTAACATATATTTTTTTAGCTGCTCTAAAATGTATACATTTGGCTAAAAAACTGTTTTGTGAAGCCTATTTTGACTAAGTACAGCGCCTTAATGGACTAAAGTTATATTAAGTAATAGCTACCTATTAACGAAACCATTTAATGATAAATAAAAAACTTTAAGACGCCACTGAGTCCGAATTAGTTTATTTATAGATTAAAAAAAAATAGTAGAAAAAGTTGTTTACTTCGATGTTTGATTGTATAAGGTTATACTTATTAAAGGGTCTTCGTAATGATGGAATAATGGTCCGAACGAATCTTTTTTTCTATACTAATATTATGAAGAGGTAAAATTTGTTTGTTTGTAGTGGGTAATCTTCGGAACTACTGATCCGATACCGAATATTATTTTACTAATGGGAATTTACATTATCCCCGATTGCTGTGGGCTACATTTACAACATTCCCGTGGGTTTAAGGGCTATATATCCCTCAAATGGCTTAGCATGATCCTCCGTTACGCCTAAAATACTGCAGCATTAATTTTGAAATAAATATATGGTAAAGTTGAGGATTAATGCTAAGTCCTATGTGTGACTAAAACACGATTCCATAAACTTTTCTCGACAGAAAAAAATCACAAAGTTACCTCCAAATCGAACAATAAACCGCTGGTATAGGGGACGTGCAGGAACTATAGGTGGCAGCACTAATCGACAAAAGAGACACTATGCGGACAGAAAGGGAAACTTATCACTTCTCATCGTGCTTTCAATTTACTTAGACAAAATTGTCTCTTCAATTATATTATTTTTGAATATGCTTAAAGGTATAAAATATGAGTTCCGGTTTATCAATAACGATCGTCAGCGTAATATAAATGTTTAATAATATGAATTTTATATCTTTCGTTTACTTTCTGATGAAAATTGTGGTGTATGAAGACATGGTGGCTGGCATAACTAAGATAGCTTTCTTATTTTCAACACATGTTATAATGGAAGGGAATCCTTTATCAGCGAGAACAGTATCTCCAGGCTCTAATAAATCAATTAGTTCACAATCATTTGATGAAGCAATCAATAAAATGCAGTCCGTAGCATTTAGATACAAAACTTAAAAAAACCAAAAGAGTGCAGCCAACTAAAAACATTATTGTGGGTAGGTATAACCATGTTTATATTCTGAGTACATGTGGAGTCTTTGATTAACTGTTGAGGGATATTCGGTGTGAACTTTAGTGCGGTCTAGTAGAACACGTGTATGGTGAAGTATAAATGGTTCTGGTATGTTTGCATGGACGGTTGATTTTGAGGGCCTTTTCAATGCAGAGTGTAACAAAAACAAGTTGTTTTCAAATATTTTTCTTTACTGCGTTTATCCATTTTTTGCGTTTTTCACCAAAACATGGTATGATAGTAGTATTCTTTGGAAAGTAATAGAAATTTACGCTAATTGATTTATTTTCATTTTTGTGGATGTATTGGTACCTACATCCAGAAATGCAACAATGCATTATGACTAATTAATTTTCACTATAAAATTAATTCTGTTTACTTGTTAGAAAAGTCTATGTCAAGCATTAATAGAGCACAAGATTCGGATTGGCGACGCCAGTTGGCAGCACCGTCGTTGTGCACGTTCCCTATTCAAAAAGTACTTCAAATTAGATCATGAAACTTATTTCTAACGAAGTTTGAACCACCATAAATAGAGTTGCTAATTTTAGGATTAGAAGGGCTTTAATTACACTAGGTACATAACGGGAACGAAGCCGCGAGCTTTTGCTCGCGGCTTCGTTCCCGTCCGCTAGTCAGACGAACTCAAACTTAGAAAAGTTTTTACAGAAACACAAATTTTTCACTACCTTTATGAACTTTTTAAAAGAAAGCCACATGATATAAGTACTAAACATTTTACAGTGGTGTCGATTCTGTTGTGCACAAACTAAACTTAATTTAGGCTATTGCTATCTTTTACTAAAATGCAGTGCGAGAAAAGGACGGCTATAGCTATGAACTAAGTTAGAGATGTCAAACTAGTTTATGCCTTGCGCTTCATCGTGTTTTTAGTCGACATGTTTTTACGTGCACCCTTCATTTGTATGGAAGTATTAGTTCCAACTAAATTTGACAGCTCTAAATTACGTCCGACTCTTTCTCGTTTTATTGGAGAGAAAAAGATAGCAATAGCCTAAATTAAGTTTAGTATGTGCACAACAGAATCAACACCAGTACCCAAGTTTATTTAAAAATATTATGCAGAAATCAGATAGTGAATATTGTTATTGTATTGTTTGTGAACACGGTTCCCGAGGAAGTCCCCAAACGTGGCAGCGAAAAAACGAAAAATTGCGCATGCCCATCGACTCTAGGGTTTGACATTTTTAGGGTTCCGTACCCAAAGGGTAAAAACGGAACCCTATTACTAAGACTTCGCTGTCTGTTCGTCTGTCCGTCTGTCTGTCACCAGGCTGTATCTCATGAACCGTGACAGCTAGACAGTTGAAATTTTCACAGATGATGTATTTCTGTTGCCGCTATAACAACAAATACTAAAAACAGAATTAAATCAATATTTAAGGGGGGCTCCCATCGCGGGCCTGTGGACGGTGGGCTATGGGCTAGCTCGCCGTCCGTTCGTCTCATGACGACAGGCCGTGTCGACAAGCAGGAGTGTACCACGCGCGCCTCAAAGAGAGTCAGCAAAAAGGAAGGGGTCCGTAAGGACCGATGCCTGTCGGGGTTGCGGGACTGTTCGAAAGAGATACCGTGGCCCCGGAACACAAAGGGCGATGAAGGAACATGGATGGGTTTTAGTCAGTAAAAGTCTGACACTCCCTCCTGCTCCGCCCAGAGCGGGAGGAGTTATTTGATGATTTCCCATCCGAAATTAAAAAAAAATGGGGGGGCTCCCATACAACAAACGTGATTTTTTTGCAGTTTTGTCTAATGTTTTTAAATAATGGTACGGAACCCTTCGTGCGCGAGGCCAACTCGCACTTGGCCGGTTTTTTTATATTAAAGGGCTAGGGGTCTCCCACCCGCAGATACAGGATTATCCATTAATTACGCTATACCCTGTTGAAGAGAATATTGTTTGTTCTTACTTTCCTTTTGTTTGTCCTTTTTTTAACAGCCTGTTTTATTTGTTTCAGATAATAATGCGATCATGGGGACTAACTGCGCCTTCACTGCTCTGCTGGTGCTTACCGTGATCACAGTCTCCGGAGCACAGACACAGTACCTAGGTAATTATCTACATCATAAGAGTCATCTCGCCGTGTGGCATTAGCCGTGTGGTATCCGGCAGAGTAGAATAGAACCAACCCATTACACTCACGGGTGTCGTATAAGGCGACTAATGTCTGAGGCAGAACACCTTGCGCCTCCGTAGACCAGAGAATGGGCAGCAGCGTTTTCTGTTAGTCTTTCATCACTGCGATCGCGATCTCCAATCCGCCTGCCAAGCGTGGAGATTACGACAAATTCCTCCCATCATGGGAGAGGCTTATGTCCAGCAGTGGACGTTATGAGCTTATGGGCTGATGTAGGTAGTAGTGTAGTAGGAGTCATCTCTTCTCACTCTTCTACATTTCTGATAGCCTAGTCTGCACCAGATAAATAGGAATTAAAAGTCAGATAGCTTAAAGTCTGCGCCAGATTAGTAGGAATTAAAGGTCATTGCTCTTTCCTTAATTTCTTTGCGTAGGTACCCCGACAATACACTAAATAAATCGTTTATTATTACTAGAAAAATCAAAGATCATGATAAAGGTCGTTTCGGGACAAGTTTATGTCATTATTTCAGTTTTCGGAATTATGTATTTGAATAAATGTATGCGGGTTAATGATCTTTAATTCCTACTTATCTAGCGGAGACTATTGATTTAAGTAACTGATTAATAAAACCTAGCCTTTTTTTGATAATGATACCATATTTATTCGTTCCAAAATAAGTGTATCATCATATCATGCAAAGAATAAGTAGATACCTAAAAAATAAATGTTGATATCTCGGTTTTTTGCGAAACTAGTGTTAGAACGTGAAAAACTGGTTATATTTTAATAACAAGACCATAAAATGTGTCTTTTGACATCGCTTGTTTAAAGGTTATTTAATCTAGTTTTGTGTATTAATAGATACATTGACATCTTCATCGGCCTAGCCTTTTCCTAACTATGTTGGGGTCGGCTTCCAGTCTGACCGGATGCAGCTGAATACCAGTATTTTACATGGAGCGACTGCCTATCTGACCTACACAACCCAGTTAGTACTGGGTAATACGATACCCCTTGGTAAAGACTGGTTGTCAGAGTTTCGGACCACTGACTACCTGTAACGACTGTCAAAAATCTACAAATGACAGCCGAGACCAACGAAAAATAATCGCGAGTAAATAATAAACTGTTGCTTTGATTGTATTTTGATTCTATAATTATTTTCCACTCTGGTTGATGACCTACACACATCAAAAAAAGTTTGTGATCACTTTGAAAATTCGAAATCTTTTTGTTACATTTTTATAAAAAAGCTAGCGGACGTCACGCGGTTTTACCCGCGTAATTCCCGTTTCCGTGGTAGTACGGGGATAAAATATAGCCTATGTTACTCAGAGTGAATGTAGCTTTCTAATGGTGAAAGATTTTTTTAAATCGGCGCAGTAGTTTTTGAGTTTATTCATTACAAACATACACACAAAAATACAAATCTTTCCTCTTTATAATATTAGTGTAGATAAAAAATAGTTTTATTTTTTAATTTCATACAGGGTATTTCTATTTAAAGAAAACACACAACAAAGTTTTTTTCTTGATAAAGTTCAATTTAAATAATTATATCAGCTTATGCTAGTGATCACAAACTTTTTTTGATGTGTGTACTACTCAAGCAGCATTTTTTGACATTAGTTAGCAATAAATTGTATTTGTGTTTCTTTTTTGTGAAGACACCCATGAGAGGCCATGATGTTTTCTTGTGTTAAAAACTTATAAGGATAAATTCCTTTTATAAATATTGTAGGTACCTTTTATAAAGTCATCATTATCGCCAATTACATAATCCTAAATCTCATGTATATATTTTTATAACATGACATCGTCGTCAGGATTCTCTTGCCCTTAACCTGCACCCCTAGCCAAGTTACAAACGTTTCGTATCGATTCTCTTTCTACTATCGTTAACGCCTTAACGTAAGCGATTGTAGAAAGCGCTAAATTGGTAGCCAAGTTGACACGAGTGAGTCGATCGCTCGTTCTCTAATGTCTGTAGAAAAAACCTACACTTTAGTCTATGGTGAGCGTTCCTACCAAAGAGTTTAGCGATCAACATTGTAGAAACGATAACATTACAGTCTAAGATCCCTTGAAGAACGACCTTCACCGAGCTGGTTATTGGATGAAAAGTGTTTTATTTCAAATTAAATATGTCAAAAAATATGTTGCAAAAGGGTTGTCTAAATAATTTCAGTCCAGAATATGATTAATTATCAATTTATTTTTTAAATATTTTTTTTCTTTTCTCTGGTTTGCTTAATAGACAAATTCCATACCGATTGAGAGTGAAGCCTATAGAATATATACAAACGTTAGGTTGACCTGTTAACCTAACGTTTGCATATTCTATAGGCTATAGAATATGCAAAAGTTATGCAAATTCAAATTCAAATTCAAATTCAAATTCAAATATTTTTATTTGTAGAACATAGGTAAACAAAAGTACAGATGTCAATGTTAATAAAATGTGCGCTATGTCTTGCCGTCAACGGCGTACAAATATTCTAATTAGTATAATGTCTTATTATTATTTTGGTAAATAAATAACAAAAAAAACATTTAAAATAATGAAACAGTAAAAATTAACAATGAAATTAAATTATAGCAATCCAAAAAAAAATAAAAAATTACGATTTTCAATTAATTAATTAAAACAATACATTTGACCAGGTCACAGAACATTAAAATTAAATAAATGAATACACATAAAATAGAAACAAATAAAATGTCATTAAATTACAATTTGTCTTCTAGGTACTCATTGACTGTGTAGTAAGCTTTTTCGCCTAGTAAATTAAGAAGAGCCTTTTTGAAATGGTGTATGCTATCAAGATCTTTTATACAAATGGGTAACTTATTATATAACTTAGGTGCCATTCCTAAAAAGCTTTTTGAGTAGAGCGCAGTCTTGTGTGGAATAGCACATATTTCTCTATTGCGACGTTTCGACCTAAATGTTTGAAATAAATGCAAGTTTGATTTTGCGAATACTGCTGTCTCGTAGATGTACATACAGGGCAAAGTGAGGAGTTTGTATTGTTTAAATAATGGCCTACAACTATCAGTACTTTTCAGCTTAAAAACAGCACGCTGTGTGCGTGCTGAAAAAAACAGCACGCACACACTTCTTTTGAGCTTTGAACGCAATGTTTTTTTCAGTGGAATTTCCCCAATACATTATTCCAAAACGTAGCGTTGATGAGACGTACGCTTTGTATGCTATCAAAACTACAGACTCATTTGAAATTTTCGCAAGATTGTAGAGCGCATACAAATACTGGTTAAGTTTTTTACATACAGTTTCTACATGACATTTCCAATTAAGATGATTATCCAAGTAAAGTCCTAGGAATCTGGCACTAGTGGTTTCCGGTATTTTTTGGTCTGCGTATTTTATATTTAAATTTTGTTTTTTTTTCCTTTGTTCGAACGTCATAACCTGTGTTTTTTCTAAATTTATTTTAAGTTTATTCTTGTGTAACCACTTTATAATGCAATGGATGGCATTATTTATATCATTTTCAAAGGATTCTAAATTTTTGCATGGTATAATGATTGTACTATCATCAGCAAACAGGACAGTCTGATAGTCGGTACACTTCGGCAAATCATTTATAAAAATGAGAAACAGCAAGGGCCCAAGGACACTCCCTTGGGGTACACCGCAAGTTGTATACCTAATGGATGACTTATGAGCAACTTCTGTCTTAGAGTTGGGACAAATTCTAGATAAAACCGTGATTTGTTTTCTTCCACATAAATACGTTTTGATTAGGCTCAATATATTACCTCGGACACCATAACGTTCTAATTTACCCAGTAATATTGTATGATCCACGTGATCAAATGCCTTAGACATGTCCATGAGTACTGCGGCAATAGGATTTTTTTTGTCAACGTTATCAATAATCTTAGCAACTAACTGATAGACTGCGTTGTTAATATTTCTATTTTTACGAAAACCATATTGTTCCTTAGCGAGTATTTCATTGGTTTCAAAGAACGAGTTAAGGGATTTATAAATCACTTTCTCAAAGACCTTTGATAATACCGGTATTAAGGCTATTGGACGGTAATTTGAAATGGTTGTTTTGTCACCTTTTTTAAGAAGTGGTTTAATTAAAGTCGTTTTTAATAAGTTTGGAAAGTGACCATGTTCTATGCATAAGTTTATTATAAAACTTAGTACGGGCGCAATTATATGCGACACCATTTTTAAAATTTTTGTTGAAATTTCATCGAATCCCGTGCTATTGGTATTTTTTAACGAATTTATGATTTTGAAAATGTCCATAGCATCGGTCGGTGCCATAAAGAGAGTTTTTGGGTAGTGATCTATAAGAGATATAGCATTACCGTCTGCAGAATTTATTGCTGGATGTACCGAATCTATAAAATTGTCATTGAAAGCCGTAGCTATGTCTTTAGGATCCTCAATTTCCTTATCACCAATTAAAATTCGTTTTACAGGTTCCGGGGGAAAGTTGGATTTACACCTATTAATTAATTTCCACGTAGCTTTGCTTTTATTTTCTGCGCTATTTATAATATGACTGTTTTGAGACTTTTGTGTCAAATGTATTACTCTTTTTAATCGTGTTGAATATTGTTTCAGTAATTGTTTGTTTTCAATATTTGGTGATCGCCTGTACAACCATAACATCTCTCTTTTCCGTTTACTACAGTTTTTGATACCTTTAGATATCCATCGCGGAGTTTTCCGAGTGGAAATCTTTTTCCTCACGGTAGGAAAGCACAAGTCGTAAAAGAGTTTAAACATTTCATAAAACGAATTAAAAGCCATTTCCGGGTTTGTGCTATTGAACACTTCAGTAAAACTTAAGCTACTAACGGCTTCAATAAACTTAGATATATTCTCAGAGCTATAATCTCGACTTAATATATACCAGTGATCAAATGCACACGATTTTTTAACGGGGCATTTAAAAAGTTGGGCGGTGTGGTCTGATAGGGCCAACTCTAAAACTTCGCCAGTACCACCTCTAACATTATGCATAACGTTATCGATACAGGTTCCACTAGATACTCGTGTGGGTTTTTTTATACTCGGCTTAAGATTGTAGTTCAGGAGGAGATGTTGAAATTCAGTGGATATTCTCGTTTTTTGCAGAATATCGATGTTAAAATCACCGCAAAGCAAAACCTTTTTTCCCAAGTTCCTTCCGCAATAGTTTAAAATAAGTTTAATTTTTTTAAAGAAAATGGAAATAGCATCTCTCGTGTATTTTGGAGGTCTGTACATGCAAATGATGATCAACTTATGAGCTACCAGTTCGATGGCACAACACTCTATAAAACTGGGCACGCCAAATTCTTTTATGTCTATGATCTTGAACTCGTGTCTATGTCTAATAAGTATACAAGTACCACCCTTCCTAGTGTTTCTTGAAGAATATGTTGCAATTTTATATTCAGGTATATACAACTGCATGGTATCATCATCTTTCATGTTGTGTTCCGTGATACACATAACATCCACTGCTTTCCCTTTGCAGAAAAGATCATTTATACTAATGCTTAACAAATCAGACTTTCCTATTAATCCATTAATGTTTTGATGTAAGATATTTAATTGATTATAAACGAAAAAAATCATGTTCCTTAGGGTTAGAAGTGCTTTCAGTTTGGGTTGACTGATTATTATATAACTTGTAATTGTTGATGACTGATTTGTTTAATATATCCCCGACAGCAGTATAATCAAAACAATGTCGAGAATTACAAGTTACTTCGTCAACTTCCGTTTCTGTACCTAGATATTTAATATATTCCATTACTTTTTTTAATATTTTAGCAACTGCTCTATTGTTAACTGTTGCAATATTTTTCCAGAACATTTCATATGTATATTCCACACAATAATTGGTATCAAAGAGATAGGCATATTCCCATAATTGCTTATCTAAATACATTAAATGATTAAACATTTCAATACGCTTATTAAATATAGAAAAATTGTTACTTAATTTAAAATTAGGCGAGCAAATCACAATATTTGTATTAATTACATTACCAAGCTCTTTCTTCATGTAATCTATTAACAATCTATAATTATGGGAGACTTTGAAATCTCCTTCACCAATATAAATAATACAATAATCATCATGGGTAAAGTTTTTGAGTTTCATATCTAAATTTGCAAACAACTGCTTTATTCCTCCATTTGGTATGATAAAATGACAGAATTTATATCCTGCGAACGTACTTTTTCCTATGTCTAATATTTTATTAACATTATTACTAGAAATCACACATATTTTCCTGTGATCCGGGGTTTTGTGTTCAGAATGGTTTTTACAGGCTCCGTCGTTCGGGATGTTGCCAATGCTTCCAGTTCCTTCACCTGGTTTGGGACTCGTAGTTGATACGAATAAGTCATCAATAAGAGAATGTTTGCTCATTGTAGTAGTACAGGGTTTGGGGCTCGTAGTTGGTACAAACGAATCATCACTAAGAGTATTTTTGCTCAGTGTAGTAGTGCAGGCGTTGGGTAATATTTCTGTATCCATAGTGGTCCTCTTATCAACTGTTGTAGATTTCTCTGTTATTGTTGAAGTTTCCGATTTTTTGTCTACCGAATTATTGAATGGTGTTGTGAGAGAAGAATCTTTCGATCTTGTTGGTGTCGAGAAACTGTTATTTTGTGAGCTATTCCGGAAACGTCTCGGCGTTGTGATCTTTTTGTCTGATAAGGTAACCTTTTTATATGCATCAATGGTTTTTTGGCAGTTCCCTAGGTCCATCTTCAATCTGAAATTTTCGCTGTTCAAGTTCTCAATCTCTAAATGTGCACTACGTAATTCTGCTGTTAGCCTTTTGATTGTATCATTTAGGTTCATAATGGTGTCACTATCATTTAAGGACGTATTTGGCACACTCATCATTGTGGTATCGAGTAATGATGAATTATTGTAGTAGAGATTGTCAAGTGAGCTAGACTTATGAGGTTTTCTAAAAGTAACGTTTTCAGACTCCATAATTATTATTTGCTGTACTCGTTGCTCTGCCACTGAGAAAGCAGCGAAAAAGTTCAATAAAAATATTAAATGATTGTAGCAAAAGCAGAGCAAACGAAGAATGACTAGCAACACTTTTGACAGGCAGGAAAAAAGATCAACAGAAAACAGCAAAAAGCAACAAAAGAATAATTCCCTTGGATTCGAACGTGCGCTCTGCTGTTCCGCGAGTCAGTGTCTTAACCTCCACGCCACTCTGTCATGTACACTTATCTGTGAAATATTGCTGTAGTTTGTTGTTAGCTGTTACTGAGTAGTGCGTGTATTGCTTCTTGTGACCATTTATGGTAATCCGCCGGCAGTCCACGCGTACATGAGGATGAGTCACTTATTTTCGTGCACGGCACAGTTCTTTGTTCGATTTTATTCACCAGGCTTTTTTGTTATTGGTTCACTGCACTGCTTAATTGTTGATTATGTTGATGTTTAGGTTTCAACACTTGTATTGTAACGTATTGTTTGATATAAAGTAAATTCACAATAGTTCACTTTTTGAAATTATAGAATTAATTAACACGGAGCTGCCATTAGCTGCTTGCGCTCTTAGAGGTCGCGCGCGCGAGACTCCTCCCCTGCAGCCTATAGAATGTGCAAATGTTAGGTTAACCTAAAGTTTGCATATTTTACAGGTTTCATACTTTCGATTAGAATGGAATTCGTCTATTAGCCAAACCAATGAAATGTCGAAAAAAAAAAAAAAAAAAAATATTCTGGACTGAAATTTTTTAGACAACCCGTTTGCAATATATTTTTTGACATATTTAATTTGAAATAAAACACTTTTCATCCAATAACCAGCTCGGTGAAGGTCGTTCTTAAAGGGATCTTATACTATTATATTCTATCATTTTGAACGATGTAAACTTGTCTACGAATTTTCTATTCGTTTGTGTTGCTCACGTGATTTAACGTTGAGATGATGTCATTCCCATTCATTGAATAGTTTTCTACTAGCGTTAACGATTGTAGATTGTCAACTTGGCTAGGGGTGCTGATTCATTTGTGGTCGGCGCAGCATGTCCTCTTCTTCGTGACTTCTATACTTCTCTATTACTCGTCATCACAACAGTCACCTTCTTTAACAACGGCTTTTCTTTCTATCCATCTCTTCCTTCATCGTTTCTTTAGTCTTTGGTTCTTGCTTTGGTCTCTTATCCACAACTCTTCTTCTTCCATACTTCTTTATTACTCGTCATTTCATCAGACACCTTCTTAAACAACGGCCTTTCTTTCTATCCATCTCTTCCTTCATCGTTTCTTTAGTCTTTGGTTCTTGCTTTGGTCTCTTATCCACAACTCTTCTTCTTCCATACTTCTTTATTACTCGTCATTTCATCAGACACCTTCTTAAACAACGGCCTTTCTTTCTATCCATCTCTTCCTTCATCGTTTCTTTAGTCTTTGGTTCTTGCTTTGGTCTCTTATCCACAACTCTTCTTCTTCCATACTTCTTTATTACTCGTCATTTCATCAGACACCTTCTTAAACAACGGCCTTTCTTTCTATCCATCTCTTCCTTCATCGTTTCTTTAGTCTTTGGTTCTTGCTTTGGTCTCTTATCCACAACTCTTCTTCTTCCATACTTCTTTATTACTCGTCATTTCATCAGACACCTTCTTAAACAACGGCCTTTCTTTCTATCCATCTCTTCCTTCATCGTTTCTTTAGTCTTTGGTTCTTGCTTTGGTCTCTTATCCACAACTCTTCTTCTTCCATACTTCTTTATTACTCGTCATTTCATCAGACACCTTCTTAAACAACGGCCTTTCTTTCTATCCATCTCTTCCTTCATCGTTTCTTTAGTCTTTGGTTCTTGCTTTGGTCTCTTATCCACAACTCTTCTTCTTCCATACTTCTTTATTACTCGTCATTTCATCAGACACCTTCTTAAACAACGGCCTTTCTTTCTATCCATCTCTTCCTTCATCGTTTCTTTAGTCTTTGGTTCTTGCTTTGGTCTCTTATCCACAACTCTTCTTCTTCCATACTTCTTTATTACTCGTCATTTCATCAGACACCTTCTTAAACAACGGCCTTTCTTTCTATCCATCTCTTCCTTCATCGTTTCTTTGGTCTTTGGTTCTTGTTTTGGTCTCTATATCCACACTCATACCCAAATCTTTCCTCACAACATTTTCCTCATTCTTCCGCATCACATCTCCATACCACGATAACTGATTACCGGTCACCACTTTCAGTCTTCATGTGCTCATATTTTTTTTTATCCATACGCGTAACACCACACATTAAATAAATATATAACACGCCGTGGAAGTGACATCTACGGCGTTGTTAGTGCCGCGCAGATTACTTTGGCCGTTAGTATTTAAAACATCTCTATCTGTTTTCAGATATCCTCCAAGGACTTCAACAGCTGTTCCAGCCCTACCAAGGCAATGACCGAAATATAAACTTCAACAATGGGGTCACAAGAGCCCCCACACACAAACAATCAGCCAGACAAGAAAGCAAGAAGAAAACTGTAGAAACAAGACATCAGACTCAAGAGAGGCGGACGAAAAAACCTCCCCCCGTCAATCAGTATGATTATGTCTTCGCAACAACTGAAAAAGCAAGTCGAAAGACGACAAAAGCTGTCTCTAGTCATAGTAATAATTCTAGAAGTTTTAACAATAAGAACGAATACAGTAATATACTTATAGGAGATTATTATAACCCTTATGAAGTAACAACTAAAGCTAATAAGAATAACAGAGTTAGAACAACAACGACAACAACGGAATCCTACTTCAATTACTACAACGCGAATAGAGGAACAACACAGAATGTTTTTGGCAACAATTTTAATGTTGCCAGACCAGTAACTGAGAACGTGTTCGAGAATGTTAATAATAGAGAGACATTTGCTGTTAACAATCAACCTAAACCTGCAAATTTCGGTAACAATGGAGGTAGTATCGATTTTAACAATAATTTTTCTGGTGGTTTGAACAACAGGGCTCAAGGTGGTAATGCAAATAATAACAGAGGTACTTTAAACACTGATTCCAACATAAATTTTCCTGACAACGACAGAAACAACAATGGATTTTTAAATACAGACAACAATCCAGGGTTTAACAGCTTTGGTAGTAACGTAGGAGTCACCAATAACAGACCTTACCCGAACTTCGCAAATACAGGAGCCGATTACAATAACCAAGGAACGTCTAACTTTAACAATAACAATAATCGAGGTACAACTAACTTTAATAGTAACAATAGACCTACAGCCAGTAATGACAACAACAGAGGTACAGTCAGCTTTAATAGACCTGCAACCTTCAATAACAATAATAATCGAGGGACAACGAACTTTAATAATAACAACAGACCTACAGCCACTAACTTTAATGACAACAACAGAGATACAAACAGCTTTAACAGTAACAACAATAGACCTGCAAGCAACAACTTTAACCCAAACAACAATTGGAATACCAACAACAACAATTTCAACCAAGGTTTCAATGATGGATTCTACTACCCTTCAGATAATCCCCTCATCAATCGCCCAGGGGTCCAGCCAGCCCCCGTAGACACTGCTCTGCCACCCATCACGAATAGACCATTGACCAATACAAATAACTTCTGGAACTCCAATAGACCGGCAGATTCTGGTGCTGTGACGTTTACTGATAAGCCTAGTCTGGAACCAGAAATACTGATAGGTCCTGATGAAGATGATATGACGGAATACCAGAAGAGACGGTTTGCTGATAAGGCCGAGAGGAGTAAGTATGCCTTTTTTCACTCTTCATGCTCTGAAAGTGCTTGTTTGTGCAGGATATAGGCTGCACAAAATCGAATTTTGTGCACAAGGGCATTAATGTATCTACTCATAAATGTATCTATATTAAGGCAAAGAAAATGAGCCATACAGCCAAACGCAATAAGAAGTTCATAGATAGAATTTGTTATTTTATAATATTTACTCTAATTTATTTGCCTTATGTGTTTTTTAAGACATAAAAGACATACAAAATTAAATTCCAGTACCTACGGTAGGTTATTTAATTAATTTAAGAAATTTATTATAAATAAAAATATTTAATAGTAGGCTGTATAGGTCTGCAGCCCAAGTCTAATATCAACGTCGTAAAATTTCAAAAAAAGAAAGCGGCGGGAAACAGCTCTTGTTTTTGCGTGTTTATTAATTTCTTCAATTTATACTACTGTTTTATTTCCTCGCAATCGAAGTGAAAAGCAGAGTTTATAACTCGTCCACAAAACCATTTTTATCCTCGACATTACTATCAGCTCTCGCCTTCGGCTCGGGCTGCTAAAAATCTCGGATAAAAATGGTTCGTTTTGTGCACTTGTTGTAAAATCTACTATTATTTTCAGCGTCTTTTGTTAGGAATGACAATCTAGTCGTCTATACAAATAAATAAAATAGGAATGATGACTGACTAAAAAAATATGATTCTGTTTAGTCCGTCAGTTAGATTATCGAAAAATATTGGATACGTGTTTTTTGTTTTATCAAATCAATAAAACGACGAAGATAAAACGTGTCAAAGATCATGAATGGGGGCTTGTGACATTTGAGTAAAAAATGTACTCAAATGTGTCGACACACGAGTTTTCGAAGCATTGTTTGTAGGTATCATAGTCTTCATTTTTTGTTTACGTGAAAAAAGAAAAAAATATGTGTCCAATATTGTTTGCAAATCTATCTGACGGACTAATTAGATTTTTTTTTGTCATCATGCATATGAAAGTAGTGTGGAATTGGATACGTTCAACGGGGCAATAAGATTATGTATCCTTAGACCATTTTCGTGTTCATTCATCCATAATTTTTCGTGGAATTTTGATCACCATTCACAGATTTAAAAAAAAAATACCGTTAGCAAGAGAATGGCCATTTTTCACAAAACATTTTGTTGATGCCAGTCGATCTTGTTTCTTAATACTGACCAAAAATTTCTATGGGACCAACCCAAGTTGGAGTACTAAAAGAAATTGCAAAAAACGTAAAGTTACATACCGTCTTGCTTGGTTGACGGAGGATTCGTTTACACCATAACTATATTTATTTTCAATACACTTCCTCGAAAACTGGTCCATAACGCACTACGATTAGGTACGACATGCAATGTATTTCACACCCATGCGTTTTTTTCCATTTTCCCGCACGTGTGCTGGAATGAAAATTGCCACAGATAACCTAACCTATACTTAGTCCAAATTGGTTCAATGCCTATAGTCTGAGGTGTTTTTTTTTATTATTTCGGCAAAGCACTACGCGTCTTTACGGCATAATTTTTTTTAAATATTATAATTGTGTTTATGAATAGAATATCATAGATAAACATATGATTATTAAAAACTAATAGTTATTTTTATACACAAATTAACATTTATTTGTGTTCTGAATCCAAAACTAAAAATAAATCAATTTTTAAATTAGGCTGTTTAACGGCTTCATACCTTTGCCTCTCCTTCAACCTGGCGAAAGCAGAGCGCGAAAAAAAAAAGAAAATTAAAACCATAGTTTCTTAGTTCGTGACAAAAATATTTTTCGTTATATTTTATTTTATTTCTTCAAAAGTGTATTGAAAAATCGTTTGATACACGTGGACATTTGTTATTGCAATTCTCGGCCCAAAAACACCCTCGCCCGCGGCTCGGGTGTTATAATTCCGCCTCGAATGCAATAACAAACTTTCTCCACTTGTATCAAAATGTACATGCAATATATTACTGGCGTACTCGATCGCTGATTATTTCCCATCATCAACTCCACTATCTCTAATCCATTTAACCTCTCAATTCCAGTGTGCGACTACTACAAGTCCCTGACAATCAAGAAAGTGGTGGCCTTACCACTGATCCCATCACCAAACCCCGTGGAAGTCGACGTGTCTGATTGTACGCCCATCAATGTACCCCTGGTGATCGGAGGAACAGTTGCTACTATCAGAGAGTTCCCGCACATGGCGCTTGTCGGCTGGCAGAAAGTCCAGGTAAGGTTCATAATCATAAAGGGTCTTTCTAATAGGGCGGGTCGATGTTGACAGTTTGTGGCGGCCATGTTGTTTTGGCGGCATCTGTCAAATGCGTTTTTATTTCTTCGGTTACTGATGCCAAATCACCATGGCAAGTTACACGATTGAGCAGGTTTAAATGATAAAACTTTATTATCACTTTATTTTTACATTCTGCAAGACGGTTCGAGGGTAGGGTTATCTCTCGCAGAGGTGACGTGAATTGGCCACCAAGATCGTGTGATTTGACCCCGCTAGACTTTTTCTTGTGGGGTTTTCTCAAATCGCAGGTCTATGCCAATAATCCGCAATCAACCGATGCCCTGAAAGTCAACATAACACAGGCCATCGCTCAGATTCAGCCGGATCTATGCAGTGGACTATAGAGTAATGAGAGGTTTTCCTTTTGAGGTTTTAAAAAAAACTTAGTTTCCAAGAACTCTATAGATGGCGTTGAACTTACTATGATAGTTGGTGCCAAAGCCAAAACGCTTGAAAAAAAAAACATTGTGTCACGTCACATACTCTCGTTGACTGACACTTTCATTTGCTTAACCTTCCGAATATAACCAACATTTCTCGCGCTTTGTTAAAATCAGTTTTTTTAGGTTCCGTTCCTTGCATTATCATACTTACTCCTAGCGCCATCTATCCAGCGACTAGGGAAGAGGTAAAAAGAAAATCTCTCATTGAAAATTGGATCCGTGCCACCGTGTGAACCCGCGGTGGAAATTTAAAC
Organism: Xestia xanthographa; assembly: GCA_905147715.2. Taxonomy (NCBI): domain Eukaryota; kingdom Metazoa; phylum Arthropoda; class Insecta; order Lepidoptera; family Noctuidae; genus Xestia; species Xestia xanthographa. The sequence goes on along the minus strand of LR990654.1, from coordinate 4,213,483 downwards.
GATGTCATTTATTTCATAAATAAAATGGCATAAATGGGCCTTTCAAATAAAAAAAAGAATTTCTCCAGGGCCAAGGGCTTGATTCAGAAAGCAGTACTCCTGGACACAGCACGCATAGTGAGGAGGTTCCTCTCTCTGAAGCCCTGACTATTGGCAGCCTGGACCTTGTTCCTGATGCCGATGAGCTATCGTTAGATTTTTAAATGTTTTTTATAGGTACTTTATCTCACATACAGCTTGTTTTTATTAAATTTCAACATCGACCCGTCCTTGTTGAAAGACCCTTTATTTATTTGTAAACTAGTTACCTATGGATAGTGCATCCTTACCTAACTTATTCGTTCCACCTGCTGGAAATCTCCCACCAAGACATGAGTTGCCATGGCTGACCTGGAAGTCTTTAAATAGACTCCGGACCCAGGTTGGCCGCAGCAAAGAAAACCTGCTTAGGAGGAGATTCATTAATGACTCTTCCCTGGAGTGTAAGCGTGGTGCTGTTCCACAAACGATGGGGCACTTAATATCGTGTCCTGCGTGTCCTGTTGTTTGTTCACTACAGGAACTGATGGACGCAACCGAAAACGCCAAACTATAGTAGCTCCTGTATGCTAAGTGCGAGTTTTTTACTAAAATTCAAGTAATGTGTCGACCGCGTAAACCGAGTTTACGTTGTCGGTAATGACAATAGAATGCCTCTATGAAAATGAGGTCCGTTTGGAGCACATCGCTAACGTTTGCATGCTATCGCGAGTGCAAGTTACAATTTTGACAGTTTTGACAGCTCGAATACGAAACGCGAGCGTGAAAAGTTTTCACTTAAGATTTTGTGGTGAGAGCATCATGAGAGTGGTGAAATAACAAAGTAATTTAATTTAATTTCGTATTGTGAATGAAACTTACCATGGAATCTCGTATTATTTCGTTTGGACAATGTTTGAGACCGCAAAAGCACAAGATAAGCGTAATATAACGCCACAAAAAAGTAAACACGGTTACGTAAACAAAGATAGAAACACCACCACAAACCACTCTGGCATTATAAGATCATTTGCTTAGATCTCCATGCCTAAAAAGTATCAAACTTAGTTTTACAAACTTCACAGATGGATCAAGGTCACTCACTACACACCAAAAGATATAAATTACACTAACTGCTCCATTTATGTCATCAGCATTTCAAATTGGGACGGGCTAGTCTTTATTTTTAATAATAATATTCAAAACTAACACAAACTTTCGTAAACACAAACAAAACTAATGACCATTGACCACAGATAAGTAATGTCGTCTAACTTCGTTCTATAACCACCACTAATTGAATAGGCAGTCGCTTATATTATGAACACAAAATACGAATGTCAACTTATTTTGGCCGGTTATTAATGTACGCAACACAAGTTACGGTGAATTAACGCGAAAACGAATGAATGTATTCTAGGATCTCACACTCGCAAGTTAACGATTGTCGATGCGGCACTCACACTACCTAGTTCTGACATATTACGCTAGATGGCGCTACCCCAGCGCCATACAAATTTGCCTAAACGTTAACGCGCTCGAATGTGGTGAACGAAAATAACAAATCTCGCACTAAGCGCACAGTTCTGTAGGGCTATTACGTATCTCTGTTGACAGCTCGAAATGATAGTAACTAGGCTCAGTGTCCATCAATTAACTGTCAAAAGGCTAGTTTCGTATTATGTATGACCAGTCGCTATCAAATATGACGTCATCGGTTGTCACCGTGGCTGATAGTCACCGTAACTCATTTTGACAGACGCTTTCGTATCGATTCTTCTAATATTGCGATTATGTAAGCATAGTGGACATCAAATTGATGACAACTGAGTTTGATGTGGCTTTCGTGAAAGACGTTACGCCGTACCCGGGCTGTTAGTCACCGTAAAGTGACATCCACTCAGTGTGATACGTAATACCAATATTATGTCATTTACGGTTGTCATCAAAGTTCGGTGTACAACCGAAGCTTGATAGTCACTGGATATCAGAAAGATACGTAATAGGCCTGCTGGGCCGACACAATTTAGATTGCTATCGACACGCTAGAAGAACTAACTACCTACTAATAAGTTTGTGTTTTTTTTACCTCTGGAAATTGAGTTTCGATCATTTCATGAAAAAGTTATTCAACGGGATTAAATGAACTTAGAGAGTTGTATTGATGATTTTAATGATTACTAGCGGATGTCCCGCGGTTTCACCCGCGTAGTTCCCGTTCCCTTAGGAGTACGGGGATAAAATATAGCCTATGTTACTCAGGGTGAATGTAGCTTTCTAATGGTGAAATAATTTTTAAAATCGGTTCATTACTTCCGGAGATTATCCCCTATACATACAAACTTACAAACAAATGTTGCCTCTTTATAATATTAAAGATAACTCTGTAAAGACATGTTGCATTATTGACGGGTACCGTTTTAGACCAGTTGCGTTTTAAACGATATGGATTTTTAGACCAGTTGCGTTTTAAACGATATGTATTTTTAGACCAGTTGCGTTTTAGGCGAGAAGCGTTTTAGACCATCTGCCATTTGCGTTTTAGACCAGTTTGTACTTAGACCAACTACTTTTTAGACCACTTTCTACTTAGACCAGCTGCTTTTTTAGACAAAATGATACTAACCCCGGTCGCTTATCATATTTTAATCAACATACAACCTGATACCGACCTGCAAATAGGGATTTCGAATTTCTCGAGTCTTCTAGACACTTCCATAGTAGAACATTCTAGACTCGAATCTTCTAGACAGTTCCGTACTGGAATATTCGAGACTCGCACGTAATTTTTAATGTTCTCCTCCTAAAGCAACCGAACGTAACAGTACCTAATACATAATAAATATCGCTGGACATTACACAAAGCCGTGTGGAGCCGTGGGTATCCGGCAGAGTAGAATAGAACCTTCGATCAATAATAGAACCAACCCATTACACTCACGGGTGTCGTATAAGGCGACTAATGTCTGAGGCAGAACACCTTGCGCCTCCGTAGACCTGAGAATGGGCAGCAGCGTTTTCTGTTAGTCTTTCATCACTGCGATCTCCAATCCGCCTGCCAAGCGTGGAGATTACGGCAAATTCCTCCCATCATGGGAGAGGCTTATGTCCAGCAGTGGACGTTATGGGCTGTTGTTGTTATTACACAAAGCGCCATCTAATGCCATACTAAGCAACGAAGATTGTGTCGTGGACACCAGATAGTTGTGATACACTACATAGATACTTTTTGTTTGTAAATACATTATAAACATCCATGATTTGGAAACAAATGTCGATGCTCATCACCACAAACATTTGCTCCTACCGGGCTTCGAACCCGGGACCCCAAGAACGTAAGGCAGCCTCGCTAACGCTGCGCCATTCGGGTCGTCCTTACTTTTACAAATAAGCTAAAATATCTATGGTTATGATGGTGATGTTTATGGGAGCTCGTGGCTAAATAATAACAGCCGCTCGGGTCGATCGTTAGGTTAAGCCGTGCTTGCCTAGGTTGGTCTGTGGATGGGTGACCACCCATTGCATACCGAGTTTCCTCCGTGCCTCGGAAAGCACGTTAAGCCGTTGGTCCCGGCTGTCATTTGTAGATCTTTGACAGTCGTTAGGTAGTCAGAGGCCCAATAAGTCTGACAACCAGTCTTACCACGGGGTATCGTATTACCCGGTACTAACTAGGTTGTGGAGGTCAGATAGGGAGTCGCTCCAAGTGAAATACTGGTATTCAGCTGCATCCGGTAAAATTGAAAGCCGACCCCAATATAGTTCGGAAAAGGCTAGGCAGATGATGATCTATGGTTATGATTCCAGAACGATGGGTACTCCTGGAAGTGTGGAGGCTCTCTGATTAGTGACCGGTATGTCCTGACTGCGGGACACTGCACCTATCAGGACAAAGATGCCAATGTTGTCAGGTAAGGATACAAATTTTCTTATTCTTAAGAGTGTAAAACACCTCTTCACGAAGCCGAAAGGCACTTGTTCTCCCCGTCATTGCGATCTATTTCTTGTTCTACACCATACCTGGAAACCTTCTAGTTACGGAGATATTGGGAGTCAAAGTTCCAACTTTTTGACAAGTTTTTTTAAATAGGTAGGTACCTACTAGTTTTTAATGTAAGATTTTTTAAACACCTCCACGACTCCCGTACTATTCAATCCATCCATCAGCACAATGTTTTGAGTGCGTTACATTGAGTTCTACCACAAAACATTATTTTTCACCCCAAAAAAAAGTCGTTTCCCAGCAATATTTTTTGCATAGAGTTACTTAGTTTGATGTACGTAATTCTTGGTTGACGGCTTCGTTATGAGATCTTTTACACCCTGTATTCTATAGTTGCAGAAAATTTTTTTGGCACGTAGGTACAGTCGAGGTCTTTTCCGCCTGACCATTTTAATTTTTTTTCGCTTAAGACATGCGGAGGCGCCGAGCCACGCCCCCTTAAAGTTTGGGCCTATTAGGAAAGCGTCAACTTTGGCGCGCAAAGTAACAATAACTCACGTTTGGCGTGCGTCGTCAGTACGCTTGGCCGATTCGATATCTTTTCATTCATTATTTCTATACAAAGTCAACGGGGCGGGGCTAGAGAGCGTTTCTATGTTGTGAGTGCAAGCAAAAAAATCGGATAAAGCCGTCACCTGATTTTTTAAAAGTGGCCCCAAGAGCGACCTTTTCTGAATAATTAAATCGCGAAAAGATCAAATTAATTCTTAAATGATTAGTTAAGTAGGTATTCATAATTTTCCATAAAGTCCAAGGGCAACATTCACAGAGCGCATCTTGAGATTAGAGTAAAATAAAATCAGCGTTTTTAGGATTAGCATCATGTAACTCTATTATATATTCGCGCTTATATATTTTACATTTTTTGTTCGCAATAGAATAAGATTCATATTCATCGTATAAACCGCTTCACCCCTAGCCAAGTTGACAATCTACAATCGTTAACGCTAGTAGAAAACTGTTCAAATGAATGGGAATGACATCATCTCAGCGTTAAATCACGTGATCAACACAAACGAATAGAAAATTCGTAGAAAAGTTTACATCGTTCAAAATGATTGTATAGAATGTTATCGTTTCTACAATGTTGATCGCTAAACTCTTTGGTAGGAACGCCCACTATAGACTAAAGTGTAGGTTTTTTCTACAGACAATAAAGAACGAGCGATCGACTCAGTCGTGTCAACTTGGCTACCAATTTAGCGCTTTCTACAATCGCTTACGTCGAGGCGTTTACGATTGTAGAAAGAGAATCGATACGAAACGTTTGTAACTTGGCTAGGGGTGCAGGGTTATCAGCATCACTGCGCTTTTATTCTATCTATTCTTCTGCTCAGAGTTTTAATGCCGCCCAAGGGCCTTGATTTGGCTTAAAAAAAAAAAAAAAAAAAATAAGAAAAAAAAAAAAAAAAAAAAAAAATATCTCTATTTATCTATTCAAGAAATATCTCTTAGTCATGCTGGTTTCCTCACGATGTTTTCCTTCACCGAAGCATGGGAATATGAATCCGAAAATTCAGAGTGCGTGTCTTTAGGTTCGAACTAGAGACCTATGACTTTCAAGGCCGACAGTCACACCACTAGACCATCACTACTTATTTTATTCATTGAAAAAGCTATATTGGGTCCATCTTAAGGGGCTGACAACACCTAATTTGTTGAAATTGATGTTATTTAAGCAGTTTTTTAAGAAAAACTATTTGTTCTAGCACGGCAAAAAAAAAATGTTAATATTGATCATATTTCAAAGACCTTGGACGGACTCGATACATATTTCGACGAAATCGGCTCGATAGAAAATAAATGCAAAGATTGATCTTAAAATCATCATTAACGGTCCTGTCTTTATTTTTTTGACGTACGGGTCTGCAATTAAAAACATGAAGTCAACATATTCATACCTAAACCGCTAACGAGTCATATTTCACAAATAATCCATACTTTTTTAGGGTTCCGTACCCAAAGGGTAAAAACGGAACCCTATTACTAAGACTTCGCTGTCTGTCCGTCTGTCTGTCACCAGGCTGTATCTCATGAACCGTGACAGCTAGACAGTTGAAATTTTCACAGATGATGTATTTCTGTTGCCGCTATAACAACAAATACTAAATATAGTCAATGGTACGGAACCCTTCGTGTGCGAGTCCGACTCGCACTTGGCCGGTTTTTTTATATCAATATTTATTCATTATTTTCTTCTAAAACCTGGCCGCCCAGTAATAGTGACGTCTCGTTTTCTCTCATACAAATAGACAGTGTGCGCGATTTTGGTGTTAACAGCGCCTTTTAACTCCACCTATCAAAAACCCACCCATCAATCATTCACATCATATTAATTCATCTATTTTACTGAAATCAGTAACGATGTTTACAGCGGCCCCCCTCAAGCGGTCCAGCTTGGTTCTTCCTACCTGGACGACCGTGGAGCCTTGGTCGTGAGGATATCAGCCGTCATACGTCATCCGAAGTACAAGATGAGGAGGTCCTACCATGACATCGCGCTGATAAAGATGGTTTCTAAAGTCAAGTAAGTACAATTTGAGTTAATATTTTTAATTTATGTAGTCGGAAATATACTTTAATTTATCTTATTAGTAAGTACTTAATATTAGTGTAGTCAGTGGCGTAGCGTGGGTTTTCGCCGCTTGGGGCCGACCCGAAATACGCCACCCCTTGTTTTTTATTGACCCCGATTACTTGGGGTCTAAACTGGGTGTTTTTGAGAAATCGAGCTATAAAAGTTTTTTTGAAATTATGTCACCTCTCCAACATAAAGTGCTGATTATGAGAAATCTACGCCATTCAGGATGTTACTGACTTTTCTGATAGCTCATGAATGAATGTATCCTTCGAAAACCAATTTGTCAAAAAAGACATCTGCCTTTGGAAAATAAGCGCCATAAAGGTCATGTTCTGAAAACTTCTTGACCCCTTCCCTTGTTTTTCGAGGCAGGTTTCTCAAAATAATGTATGACACTTGACGTGCAAATTGCAGAAGTATCAGTATCAGTTTAACATCCTGAACGGCTTAGATTTCTCACAAACAGCAGTTTATGGTGGAGAGGTGATAAAATTTCAAATTAATTTTAAAATCTCGATTTCTCAAAAACCCCGAGTTATCTAGTTCAAAATTGTAGCCAATAAGCGAGTTTTATGGTATCACCCATTTGAAGGCCTGCACCCAATTACCAATCACCCTGTATTTCAACATTTATATCGTTTTCTATGGCAAGAATGGCATGACATTGCGCGCACAATTACAAATATTTTTTTTTACATTTTCCATTTTAATAAATTAGCACTTCCTGCCGCCCCCTTTCGTATGCCGCCTGGGGCCGTGGCCCCCACCGCACCCCCGTAGCTACGCCACTGAGTGTAGTGTATAAGTATGAGTGTCTAGAGACTCATCGACCCCACAGTCAAACCATTACAACGGTTTTGTGGGGCTTAGTTTATAAGTCTACTTACCATCTTTGATTAATAAGTAAAAAAAAAAATGGAGAGCAGCGGTGGCCCAGTGGTGGCGGCCCCGATTTATGAACAGTAATACGTGGGTTCGAACCCAGACAGGCGCATTACTTTGTGTAATTTATTTCATCACCGCTGCTCTCAAAACGATGAAGGAAAACATCGTGAGGAAACCGGCATGTTCTAGAACCAAACAATTCGAAGACATGTGACATCTACCAATCCGCACTGGGCCCGTGTGGGGTATTATAGCACATTCCCTCACATAGAGAGGAGGCCTGTGTCCCAGCAGTGGGAACATTAATAGGCTGATGATGATGATGATGATTTTTATTGAATGGTCAAAAGGCTCAGGACAATCAGGAACTAGTGGCTAAATAATAACAGTCGCTCGAGTCGATCTTCAGGTTAAGCAGCGCTTGCCTAGGTTAGTCTGTGGATTGGTGACCACCTATTACATACCGAGTTTCCTCCGTGCCTCGGAAAGCACGTTGAGCCGTTGGTGGTCAGTGTTCCGAAAGTCTGACAACCAGACTTAAAATCAACAGGTTATTTTGAAAAGCGTTTTTTTTTTTAATCAATGATGCAGTTTTAGTTTTCATCAAAATCCGGCTCGAGAGTACTTTGAATATTTTTCGCTATTAAAAAATATCTTTATTTCAGACTTATTATAAGTCGTTCCTCATTGTTTCGGATTTAGCCATCCATGTCCATATAATGAGGTAGATGACACACCAATCAATTGAGATACTTTTTAAGAGCTGTCAAAACGCGGTTCTCTAATAGACTTTGTATGGCAACAGCAAACTGTGACGTCACTGTTTATTCAACTCAAGGACTCAACTATTTATTGATTCCAAAGCAACTAAAAATCGAATTTGGCAATTAATTGAAAATAAATCGGGTTTTCAGGCTCAAAATAAAGTGTTTTTTTTTTCAGAGATAGGTCTTGGAATTATTGAAGTGAAAACTTCTTTAGGCGCGTTGAGCACTTTTTGGGTGAAGGAAAAACATTGAACTCATCGTCACGTAACGTAACGTGCGGTCACGCTTCGTAGCCGTTCGTAGCACTCGTAGCATCCGCTACGGCGTAGCACCACATAGGCATGCGCGGTGGATAACCAGTGCTACGACTGGGGCGGGGTGTACTTTTTGTTATCACTTCTATCGGCAGTTAGCCTATTCACCCTGTAGAGATAAATTCAACTTGACTGCCTCAATGACTAATGCTCGTAATATGACCCCAGGTTCTCAGAAGTCATCCGACCAGCGTGTTTGGGCAGACCACCACCAGTACGCTCCAGTATCATCGCCACAGGGTGGGGAAGGACTGAATTCGGTGAGTGTCTGGTTTATGATATTTCATCAAGGGGACTAGAGTAGCTAAACGTAAGTTTTATAATGCAAAAAAGCATATGATTCACTGCAATAAACAAAACCAGAAAAATATATGATATTCTTCAGGATATAAATGCTAGTGCGATAGTGTTTTGAAAACATAATACAACTAATTTTACTCGATTAAAAAAATTACGAACTTATCTCTTAAAATTTATTTTTACGAGTAAAAACCATACCAAAAGACACGCGATCTTTCTGATTTTTTGGCAAATAAGTCTACAAGCAACATATTAGCGTCATAGTGTTTTATTGTTTTAGTCCAATCAATAGATTTTTTGTAAATCACAAAAAACCACTCATTTTGCACTATTCACAACAACAGTATCAAAAACTTTGTAGTGCAAGCTGATTAGAACTTTATTCTAACAGTTTTGAAAGAAGTTTGAATCACCACAAATAGAGTTGCTAATTTGGCTCCTGTAGTTGCCTAAACAGGATATTTACGTAGTATTACGATCCTGTGGAACATTACCGAACTCCACGCGTGCGAAACCGCGGGCATAAGCTTGTGTTAAATATTCTCTTGTCGTTTACTCCAGGTGGTGATCACTCCTACGTACTCCGTAGCGTCTCCCTGCAAGTGTGGGACATGCAGGAATGTAAGGATATCTGGGGCACGTCGCTGAAGCTCCCGAATGGGGTCACCGCTGAGAGTCACATGTGTGCCGGGGACAGAGGAGGCGGCCATGACACCTGTCAGGTAAGAATAATATTAAATACTAGCTGACGTCCCGCGGTTTCACCCGCGTAGTTCCCGTTCCCGTGGGAGTACGGGAACAAAATATAGCCTATAGCACTCACAAATAATGTAGCTTTCTACCAGTGAAACAATTTTTAAAATCGGTTCATTACTTCCGGAGATTACCCCCTACAAACAAACTTACAAACATACAAACTTACAAACAAATGTTACCTCTTTATAATATTAGTATAGATCATTCCCATAATAATTCATATTAAATGTGGAGGAGCTCGTGGCTGTACAGGGTTAGTTTTCAATCAGCGGCCAAATTTTTAGGGATGGTTTAGATTCGATAATATTTTCGATATTTAGAGGGTGTAAAACTCCTCTTAACGAAGCCGAAAGGCACTTATTCTCCCCGTCATTGCGATAATTTTTTTGTTGTACACCATACCTGGGAACCTTCTAGTTACGGAGATATTGGGGGTCAAAGTTACAACTTTTTGACAAGTTTTTTTTTAAATACAAGTTTGATTTTTACTTTAAACACCTCCACGACCCCGTATCTACTATTCAATCCAGCCATCAGCACAATGTTTTGAGTGCGTTACATTGAGTTTTACCACAAAACATGATTTTTCACCCCAAAAAAAAAGTAGTTTCCGAGCAATAATTTTTGCGTAAAGTTACTTTTTTTTATTTTTATTTTTTAGCTTTTATTATTCAATAAACACTGTTTACAAATATTTTTTACACTTAAACATACAACTTAGTTTGATGTACAGAATGCTTGGTTGACGACTTCGTGATGAGATCTTTTACACCCTGTGAATGAAAAAAAAAAACAACATTTTAAATTTTTTCAAATAAAATGTCATTCCTGTCCACCACTAAAAAGCGAACGTGTGGATATTGCAACAGCACAATTCAGTTCAACAACCTAGATAGGTAGCAGTTAGCACACACATGTCCTCTGTATGTCCTGGTACGGTTTATGCACGCACACAAGTGCATTCCCACCAATGATATATAAACTATAGATACGTTGTCCGCACTCTAAAATGACAACATAAAATGAAGCCAATTGGCCACATCGCGCTTAGTTACGCACCAACCTGTCACGCGACGCTACGTTTGTTTATAATTTAATAAATCCTGTGACGTGACTGAAGATGTATATTTATCTCCCTCTCGTAACAGGCATCCCGCCGTTCGGTGTCATATTTTCTTTCTCTTTCTTCACGCTTGTAAGTAGTTCTAGTATTTTCGCCGTTTTTAAGCGCCGCGATGTTGGTTCATGACGTGTCTATATATAATACGTCATTGATTCCCACTAGGTTTATGATTTAGGAAATTTTTAGGACATTTGAATCCCTGTATTTTACATAGAGAGACTGCCTATCTGACCTCCACAACCCAGTTAGTACTGGGTAACACGATACCCCTTGGTAAAATTGGTTGTCACACATTCGGGCCACTGATTACCTGTAACGACTGTCAAAGATCTACAAATGACAGCCGGGACTAACGGCTTAAAGTGCTTTCCAAGGCACGGAGGAAATTCTGTATGTAATGAGTTGTTACCCATCCACGGACCAACCTAGGCAAGAACCACTTAACCTAAAGATTGACCCGAGTGGCTGTTATTCACGAGCTTTTGTTCTTTCTGATGTGTCATGGACATTTAATTTATTTCCCACAGGGTGACTCCGGCGGGCCGGCACAGATTCAAGATGGCTGCCTCTGGCGTGTGGTCGCTGTCACTTCATACGGGCGGTCTTGCGGCGCGCCTGATACTCCCGCGTTGTACGCCGTCATTCCGCATGCGTTTGTCGCCGCTCAAGTGTTTAACGATAGATCATGACAATAAAATAACTAATTAAGGATTTAGGTGTATTTTATTTAAAAATATGTCAGCCGTCATCTTACACCCATTTACACAAGCCATCATGATCATCATTACGATCCAACATGGCCCACCATTGTGACTTATTAAGTACCACCGTGATCAGGCTTATCACTGTGACCCATAATGGCCCACCACATTAACCTATCATGGCACTCAATTGTGTTCCATCATTGCCAACAATTTGTTAACCTTCATGAGCCACCATGTCGCCCATCATGAACCATTAGGGCCCATTGTGACCCATCTTGTAATGGACCGGCACAGATTCAAAATGGCTTTGGCGTATGGTCGCCGTAACTTCGTACCTACTTCTGCGTTATACGCTGTAACTCCACATGCGTTCATCGCTGCGCAGCAATTTATTTGAGGTATTCCTCGAAGCGCTCCCGTTTTGAAACGCTCCCATCTAAGCGCTCCCGTTTTGTTCCTCCAAGCGCTCCCAAAAGGAGCGCTTGGAGGAACGATTAAAAATATTAAAATTTATTTCCTCGAAGCGCTCCCACGATTAAAAATAGGGAAAAGCATGAAGTAAACGTAATGAATTATATAGATAATTTTTAAAATAGTCCCATCTCTATCCGAAAGTTAATCATGGGAGCGCTTCGAGGAAATAAATTTTAATATTTTTAATCGTTCCTCCAAGCGCTCCTTTTGGGAGCGCTTGGAGGAACAAAACGGGAGCGCAGGAGCGCTTGGAGGAACAAAACGGGAGCGCTTAGATGGGAGCGTTTCAAAACGGGAGCGCTTCGAGGAATACCTCATTTATTTCATGGTAACTGCTAAAACGGTGAACGAACCAAAAATTCACAGACTTGTGGAATCCACCAAGCTGCACTTGACCAGCGTGGTGGACTATGACCCATTATCCTACTAATGTAATCAATAGGAAATCTGGATTAACAATAATTCTTAATCCAAACGTCACACATATTCACGCGTCTGTGCGGCATAAATATTTTTTGAATATTAAAATTGTGTTTATAAATAGAAATATCATAGTTATACATGATTATCAAAAACAAATAGATATTTTATACACAAATTAACATTTATTTGTGTTCTTAATTCAAAAATATAAAATAAACCTATTTTTTTATATTAGGCTGTGTAGCGGCTTCATACCTTTGCCTCTCCTTCAACCTGGCGAAAGCAGAGCGCGAAAAAAAAGAAAATTAAAATCATAGTTTCTTAATTCGTGCCAAAAAAAATTTTCGTCATATTTTATTTTATTTCTTCAAAAGTGTATTGAAAAACGTCGTTTGATACACGTGGACATTTGTTATTGCAGTTCTCGGCTCAAAAACACTTGAGAACACACTTCGATGTTCTCCAGTTGTATCAAAATGTACTATTTCGATACACCAACAACTGTAGCTTTTCTTCAAGAAAACGGAACAAGCACACATCGTGATGGAAATCAATGACATTTCAGCACTTGGGTACATATCGGAATAATTTATCGGCTAAAGCAAATATTCAATAACGGTGACTGTACACAAACACAACACATTTTTGTCTTTACCAAACATTTAACACAACATTTCAAAAGCACGAAATGATAGACCGAGACCAATCGATCAAAGCATTTTAATACAAATAGACCAGTAACTAAATAGTAATTTATTTCATCACCGCTGCTTTCAAAACGGTGAAGGAAAACATCGTAAGGCAACCTCACCAAACAAACGCAAACATCTACCAATCCGCACTGGGCCCGCGTGGTGGATTATAGCCCGTTCCCTCTCATTGAGAGGAGGCCTGTGTCCCAGCAGTGGGAACATTAATAGGCTGATGATGATGAGACCAGTAACATGCACTTTAGAATTGATACCTAAAAACAAAAAGGTGAACTGTGGTTGTCCATAGCAAATAGATCTCTATAGTGACGAAAAGGCAGACCATTTTTTCCTTTCAGAAATCTCGATTACGTCTAGGTCACTAGCTTTGAGGCCCGGACTCCACAGTGGGACGAGCCGGAGATAGGGTTACCAGGGCCTAACATCGGAAATCCGGTCTTGGAGGATGAAAACACCTGATTTTCGACAAAAAAAGTCCGTTCTAGCCTAAAAATCACCTACGATCAAACAAAAAAAAAACTGTTTTTTTTTATGCAAAAAAAAAAACAATAAATCATGTTTAGTAATCAAAAGTGTTGATCTATATTTTTTATTATTAGCTTTTAAAATTTGGTTTTGACCGCAAAAATTTGATTAAAGAATTGCTCACAAAGTCACAACTATAATCTTTCCAGTTATAACTTTTCGTGTTCGATGGGTCTAATGGACTTTACTGACAGTCTGTTTCTTTCGAAAGAAAGAAACAGACTATCAGTCCATTAATTAAACGTATCAGTGATCAGTGGTCAGTAATTTTTCGACTCATGCCGGACGAGAATCGAAAAATCCGGTTTGGCACAAAATCCGGATGAAGTCCGGTATTGGCATTAAAAATCCGGTCAAGACCGTATTTGTCCGGTCTAATGTTTTTGCCATAATCGCCACGCTTGACAGGCGGGTTGGCGATCGCAGTGCGGTTGTTACAAAAGCACAGAGAACGCTGCTGCCCATTCTCTGGTAAGTCCCTTAGTCGCCTCTTACGACACCCACGGGAAGATATGGGATGGTGCTATTCTTTACGTCCGACACCATACAGAATGTCCATTAGTTAATGGACAGCAGCAACACAATAGAGCAGCACATACATATACATGTAACAACAAACAGCTTAACAATTAAGTAAACAGCTCAACTGCGCTGAGCATGCCCATAATGAAAGGCAGATTATGATAATTTACTTATCATCAGAGCAGGAAGAAGGCATCTACATTTTGTCAAGTTATTTACTACAACAACAACAGCTCATAACGTCCACTGCTGGACATAAGCCTCTCCCATGATGGGAGGAATTTGCCGTAATCTCCACGCTTAGCAGGCGGTTTGGAGATCGCAGTGATGTAAGACTAACAGAAAACGCTGCTGCCCATTCTCTGGTCTACGGCGGCGCAAGGTGTTCTGCCTCAGACATTAGTCGCCTTATACGACACCCGTGAGTGTAATGGGTTAGTTCTATTCCATTCTGCCGGATACCACACGGCTGTTTACTAAACCTTAATAAATATATTACATGGTTAATTATTTGATGACGTAATTAGACATTTCAAAATAATATTTTTTCAGCTAATCCCCTGCGTCAGTAAATCGTGAAATTGTTATGCGGAGTTTTCATGAAATTGGTTTAAGTGTGATTTTATTTAGGGCTGTTAAAGTAGCGATTTCAGATAAACTGTAGGTCTAAGTAGGTAGGATAAGTAGCGACTTTCAGGAACCTTTGAAAAACAAAAAAAAAACCGACTGAATAAACTGAAAAACATATCACGCATATTTTAAACTAAATATAGATCTCATCCATTGCTTTCCATCAGGCGCGATCGAGGTCAAGAGCAGGCCCATTATTGTAAAAAAAAAAAACAACAAAATTAGGAAGCAGGCGGGCTCCATTTGAATACAAAATTATGACAATGGATTGGGAGCTAAGATACAGCCACGAGATACGGCGAAACGCGGATACGGGATGGAAGTTTGTATGGAAAATTTCTAATGAAAAATCCCATTGATCACACGGATTGATAATTAAATACCGCTTTTTCAATGGCCCAAAACAACACAATTGAAAAATTAATCTATTTTCGTGAAAAACACCTGTTTAAATTCAAGCAGTTTTGAGTTTATACAATTTAACAAACTTATTTGTACATGTGGTTGTATATAAGTGTTGGTAATGATTAATTTGTTAAATTAACATTATAGTTATTAGGCGGTAAAGTAGTGATAATGGCGAGGTTTATAGTGTTCATGTGTTTGGTGAGTATTTTAATTGAATTGAAGTAATAAGTAAGAAATACAAGATGTAAATGGACTCTTCACGAAGCATCAAACAACAAACAATCAATCACACAAACAACAAACAAACAAACAATTCAAACATACATTCACTCATTCTCTCTTTTTTTTCATTCATTTCCTTTTTTTTTCATTTTTATTCATTCATTCATTCAAACAATTTTGTCAATGGTGTTCTGACATGTTCGCTTTGTGCTCGGAGTTTTTCGGCCAACGTTGGATATGCTAGCCACTTGAGAGCACATGAAAGAGCAGCACACCAAAGCTCTCTACAACCACACTAGAAAGCCATCGAATGACGTCGCTGTGGCCGAAATCGGCTAGATGGCATCATCATCATCATCGACATCAAACTAAGTAACTAGGTACCTACGCATAAATTATTGCCGGGAAATGACTTTTTTTTGGGGAGAAAAATCACGTTGTAGGTACAGTAGGAAACAATGTATCGCACACAAAACATTGTGCATCATGGATGCATTAAATAGTACGCGGGTAATAAAATTTTAGCATTAAAAACTCAAATTTCCTAAAAATAAATGTGAAAAAGTTGAAACTTTGACCTCCAATATCTTCGTAACTAAAGGTGTCCATGGAGGGACTAACAAAACTGGCAAAATATACTACGTATATATCTATCTCTCCAGGGATTTTTTTTTATGGGACAAGCCCGCCACACTATTGCCAAACCACTGTAACTCCTGAAAGCCAGAATCAACAGTGGCGACCACCAGAAAAGCGCCGAGACAATGAAGCTCGACGAAGTCCCAGAAAATTAATTTAACTGTTGGTAATGATTAATTTGTTAAATTAACATTATAGTTATTAGGCGGTAAAGTAGTGATAAGGGCGAGGTTCATAGTGTTCATGTGTTTGGTGAGTATTTTAATTGAATTAAAGTAATAAGTAAGAAATACAAGATGTAAATGGACTCTTCACGAAGCCGTCAACCAAGCATCAAACAACAAACAATCAATCACACAAACAACAAACAAACAAACAATTCAAACATACATTCACTCATTCTCTCTTTTTTTTTTCATATTTTTTTTTTCATTCATTTCTTTTTTTTTTTTTCATTTTTATTCATTCATTCATTCAAACAATTTTGTCAATGGTGTTCTGACATGTTCGCTTTGTGCTCGGAGTTTGCACACACCCTCGAACTATTAGCGCCCTCGCTTCGCTCGGGCACCAAACCCCGTCTCGGGATTAAATAAGTTACTTTCACCCCTAGGGTAACAATGTACTATTACTTTCCTTGTATTCGTAATGAAAAGCACAGTGTTTACCTCGGGTTAAAGACTTATTTAGTCCCTCGAGCTATTAGCGCCCTCGCTTCGCTCGGGCACCAAACCCCGTCTCGGGACTAAATAAGTTACTTTCACCCCTAGGGTAACAATGTACTATTCTTTCTTTCTTCTTTCTAGTATATTTCGCCAGTTTTGTTAGTCCCTCCATGGACACCTGTTGCACAGTTTCAACTTTTTCACATTTTTTTTTAGGAAATTTGAGTTTTTAATGCTAAAATTTTATTACCCGCGTACTATTGAATGCATCCATGATGCACAATGTTTTGTGTGAAAAAAAAAAAGGCATTTCCCGGCAATAATTCATGCGTAGGTACCTAGTTACTTAGTTTGATGTCGATGATGATGATGATGCCATCTAGCCGATTTCGGCCACAGCGACGTCATTCGATGGCTTTCTAGTGTGGTTGTAGAGAGCTTTGGTGTGCTGCTCTTTCATGTGCTCTCAAGTGGCTAGCATATCCAACGTTGGCCGAAAAACTCCGAGCACAAAGCGAACATGTCAGAACACCATTGACAAAATTGTTTGAATGAATGAATGAATAAAAATGAAAAAAAAAAAAAGAAATGAATGAAAAAAAAAATATGAAAAAAAAAAGAGAGAATGAGTGAATGTATGTTTGAATTGTTTGTTTGTTTGTTGTTTGTGTGATTGATTGTTTGTTGTTTGATGCTTGGTTGACGGCTTCGTGAAGAGTCCATTTACATCTTGTATTTCTTACTTATTACTTTAATTCAATTAAAATACTCACCAAACACATGAACACTATGAACCTCGCCCTTATCACTACTTTACCGCCTAATAACTATAATGTTAATTTAACAAATTAATCATTACCAACAGTTAAATTAATTTTCTGGGACTTCGTCGAGCTTCATTGTCTCGGCGAGAGATAGATATATTCGTAGTACTTTCACTAATCTAGGTCCAATTGAAAATCAGCGTCGGGCACTAGTTGTCCCGGCATTTTTGCTGAATTGGGCCTATTTGGCGCAGCCGTGAGGCACACGGTGTCACATTGTTTTTTATTTTTTGTTTGGTTTTAAGTTTTTATTAATTTATTTTGTTATTCTTTTTGTTTTTCATTTTTGTTTATTTTTTATACTGTGTGCACTTGTGGCGTGTGCCAAATAAATGTATTTTTCATTACTCATACTCTGAAAGCTTTGATTATACATAATCAAAGTCTGAAAGTAGGTCTGAAGTTGCCTGAGGAGCGGGTTGAAAGCATAGACTTAGTATATACTGCCGTATAGACGAACTGACAGCTCGATAAAGCGTGACCAATTTTGATTTGTCAGTGTGTGCGTTAGTTAGCGATGTACCTTTTACTTTGGAGGACTATCGATAAGTGGTTGAAGTTCGACCCTTGGAGGTAGATGTTCCATAGACTGCCTTTGTCCAGATTATAATTTTTACATTATTTAAAAAAAGTGTAAACAGATTAAAAAAATAAAACAGCCAACATTTTATTAAAAATCGCTCAATACTGACCTTTAAACTGAAAAATCCTATTTAACTGGTTCCTTACAGTTTCCTTTCCTAAATTATTAAGTTTACATTCATGTTTAAGTCGAATGTCAAAGTAAATTTCTATAATGTGTTCCATTATTAAATATCTACGACCACCTAAAATATCTTGGTTCAAATTTTGGCTTTCCAAACTCGAAAATAAGCCGAAATTATCTTCTAATATATTATAAGAAGCACAGCTTCGCAAATTGTAGATTTCCAAATACCTTGACTGATTTTATTATTTTCACGAATAAAATTTTCAATCTGTAAACAAAGTTGTATCACGTCTTTGGATTCCAACCAACGCGCCCAATGAATCTCAACCATTTTTCTCGAATTATAGTATCTAGAGGGAATTTGTTGTACAAATTATACAAAACGATTAGTTTAGGTATTTGTTATAAAAGTTAATTAACTGCTTCTAGATAAAATGGTTCAGTTAACAAACGGTAAACGTAAGCTAGCATTTATTTTCATAGTTAACATTCAAGATAAAATATCGATAGTATCGATAAATTTAAGTCAATCCCTAGCGTACATGTAAAATAGATTGATGAAAAATATATTCACCAAAATCATGTAAATTATCAACAAATGGACTTTTAGCTATACAAAATATGAAAGTAAACAAAAACATTGGTATTATTTTATATTTTATACAGGTAAAAAGGCAAATTTTAACCAAAAATAAACGCGTCTTATCAGTGACTACGTCCTGAGTATTTACTTATGAAATGCGCAATTTTCAGGTTTATATCTATGATTAACACCACATTCACGCACAGAACAAGTAACCATTGTTTAATACAACTCTATTCACTGAAAATAAACCACGATGTACGCTAAAATTCGAAAATAATAAGGACTTGATTCCCCGCGTGCCGACTTGTGCAGACCTGTCATTCAAAACCAGTCACAGTGATATTAGATTCGCGATCCTTTTTCATCTTGCTATATTTCCATAAGGGATGTTCTTCTCCCTCGCACGCTTTGTTGGTCTATATTTACTAAGTCTATGGTTGAAAGTAATACTTTTCAGCCCTAGGGAGAATCGTTTTCAACTGACAGCTGCCAAATTATTAAAAAAAAATGGTTCATTTTTCTATTGAACCATGTTCCAACTTTCTATACAGCCACGAGGTAAAATTGAAATAACATAAAGTTAAGTATTAATTAAAGAATATATATATTTTAAATATCTTTATTATAATTAAGTTTCAACTATTTCTTTAAAATAACATAGATTTGGGAAAAATATTTACCATTTTTCGATGATGAAAATGAAAAATAGGTATTGGCTGAATAGCTGGCCGGCCACAGAAAAAAAAAGCAAAATAGGTGGGAAAGCGGCAATAGGGTAGATGACACCATAAAACAATAATTCCAAGACACCTTTCTCTAAAAAAACACTTTATTTTGGGCCTGAAAACCCGATTTATTTTCAATTAATTGCCAAATTCGATTTTTAGTTGCTTTGAAATCAATAAATAGTCGAGTCATTGAGTTGAATAAACAGTGACGTCACAGTAGGCTATTTCCATACAAAGTCTATTAGAGAACCGCGTTTTGACAGCTCTTAAAAAGTATCTCAATTGATTGGTGTGTCATCTACCCCATTCGAATTCCGATCTTCATTAGTTTTTTCGAGTTGTATGTTTTTTTTTTACTTTCCTTGTATTCGTAATGAAAAGCACAGTGTTTACCTGTTTGTTTTACCAGTGTTAACCCGAGGTAAACACTGTGCTTTTCATTACGAATACAAGGAAAGTAAAAAAAAAACATACAACTCGAAAAAACTAATGAAGATCGGAATTCGAATGGGGTAGATGACACACCAATCAATTGAGATACTTTTTAAGAGCTGTCAAAACGCGGTTCTCTAATAGACTTTGTATGGAAATAGCCTACTGTGACGTCACTGTTTATTCAACTCAATGACTCGACTATTTATTGATTTCAAAGCAACTAAAAATCGAATTTGGCAATTAATTGAAAATAAATCGGGTTTTCAGGCCCAAAATAAAGTGTTTTTTTAGAGAAAGGTGTCTTGGAATTATTGTTTTATGGTGTCATCTACCCTATTGCCGCTTTCCCACCTATTTTGCTTTTTTTTTCTGTGGCCGGCCAGCTATTCAGCCAATACCTATTTTTCATTTTCATCATCGAAAAATGGTAAATATTTTTCCCAAATCTATGTTATTTTAAAGAAATAGTTGAAACTTAATTATAATAAAGATATTTAAAATATATATATTCTTTAATTAATACTTAACTTTATGTTATTTCAATTTTACCTCGTGGCTGTATAGAAAGTTGGAACATGGTTCAATAGAAAAATGAACCATTTTTTTTTAATAATTTGGCAGCTGTCAGTTGAAAACGATTCTCCCTAGGGCTGAAAAGTATTACTTTCAACCATAGACTTAGTAAATATAGACCAACAAAGCGTGCGAGGGAGAAGAACATCCCTTATGGAAATATAGCAAGATGAAAAAGGATCGCGAATCTAATATCACTGTGACTGGTTTTGAATGACAGGTCTGCACAAGTCGGCACGCGGGGAATCAAGTCCTTATTATTTTCGAATTTTAGCGTACATCGTGGTTTATTTTCAGTGAATAGAGTTGTATTAAACAATGGTTACTTGTTCTGTGCGTGAATGTGGTGTTAATCATAGATATAAACCTGAAAATTGCGCATTTCATAAGTAAATACTCAGGACGTAGTCACTGATAAGACGCGTTTATTTTTGGTTAAAATTTGCCTTTTTACCTGTATAAAATATAAAATAATACCAATGTTTTTGTTTACTTTCATATTTTGTATAGCTAAAAGTCCATTTGTTGATAATTTACATGATTTTGGTGAATATATTTTTCATCAATCTATTTTACATGTACGCTAGGGATTGACTTAAATTTATCGATACTATCGATATTTTATCTTGAATGTTAACTATGAAAATAAATGCTAGCTTACGTTTACCGTTTGTTAACTGAACCATTTTATCTAGAAGCAGTTAATTAACTTTTATAACAAATACCTAAACTAATCGTTTTGTATAATTTGTACAACAAATTCCCTCTAGATACTATAATTCGAGAAAAATGGTTGAGATTCATTGGGCGCGTTGGTTGGAATCCAAAGACGTGATACAACTTTGTTTACAGATTGAAAATTTTATTCGTGAAAATAATAAAATCAGTCAAGGTATTTGGAAATCTACAATTTGCGAAGCTGTGCTTCTTATAATATATTAGAAGATAATTTCGGCTTATTTTCGAGTTTGGAAAGCCAAAATTTGAACCAAGATATTTTAGGTGGTCGTAGATATTTAATAATGGAACACATTATAGAAATTTACTTTGACATTCGACTTAAACATGAATGTAAACTTAATAATTTAGGAAAGGAAACTGTAAGGAACCAGTTAAATAGGATTTTTCAGTTTAAAGGTCAGTATTGAGCGATTTTTAATAAAATGTTGGCTGTTTTATTTTTTTAATCTGTTTACACTTTTTTTAAATAATGTAAAAATTATAATCTGGACAAAGGCAGTCTATGGAACATCTACCTCCAAGGGTCGAACTTCAACCACTTATCGATAGTCCTCCAAAGTAAAAGGTACATCGCTAACTAACGTACACACTGACAAATCAAAATTGGTCACGCTTTATCGAGCTGTCAGTTCGTCTATACGGCAGTATATACTAAGTCTATGCTTTCAACCCGCTCCTCAGGCAACTTCAGACCTACTTTCAGACTTTGATTATGTATAATCAAAGCTTTCAGAGTATGAGTAATGAAAAATACATTTATTTGGCACACGCCACAAGTGCACACAGTATAAAAAATAAACAAAAATGAAAAACAAAAAGAATAACAAAATAAATTAATAAAAACTTAAAACCAAACAAAAAATAAAAAACAATGTGACACCGTGTGCCTCACGGCTGCGCCAAATAGGCCCAATTCAGCAAAAATGCCGGGACAACTAGTGCCCGACGCTGATTTTCAATTGGACCTAGATTAGTGAAAGTACTACGAATATATCTATCTCTCCAGGGTTTTTTTTTTTATGGGACAAGCCAGCCACACTATTGCCAAACCACTGTAACTCCTGAAAGCCAGAATAAACAGTGGCGACCACCAGAAAAGCGCCGAGACAATGAAGCTCGACGAAGTCCCAGTAAATGAATTTAACTGTCTTGGATCCCGCAACAAAATTAATCAGAAAAGTATAGCGGAGGAGTAGGAAAAAACTGTAATTTCTACTTCCCTCCATATCAGCAGGAGACAGAACGAAACAAGAACAATAGGTACAAAGGGACGTTTACAACTGGGATAGGCCCAGTTGCCTAGCACCACGGATAAATATTAACATTAATGGGTCCTAAGTTGTGAGCATTTGATTCCAATAATAGGTATGGCAAAAACGCTTGACCGCACGGAAATTTGTTCTAGTTTCTACAAGGTCCGTATAGTAAATAACTCCGGATGTACACTATCAAACATAATATTGCGTTCATTCTGCCAAAGACTGCACTCCCATAAAATGTGATGTGCAAATTGTTCATATTCGCAGTTAGATGCAGAACATTGACATAAAGGCGAGTCAACAAGCTTGAAGGAAAATAATTTACTTACTCTTAAAGTTACCATGACCTGTGACAAATTGGGCAACAAAGTAATCAGCCTTCAGCCATCCGTTCACGAACGGATGGTCAGGACATGGCTGAAGGCTGATTGAAAGAACTGGTGGAGGTATCGTCCCTTGATGAAATTATCCCACCTACATTGCCATTCAGACAAAAGTTCCTCCCAGACGTTGGTCTGTGGTTTGAATAATCCAGAAATCTTCAACTCTCTCTCTTTTTTTTCAGTTAAGCGTTTGTTACGCGAGCATCTTTGAAGTTCGTAAGTATCTTAACCATTTTTCGTACGAACGTAACGCATGTTTGCCACATCTTTGTACCTATTTCAAGTGTTTGCATGCGTCATAGTTTATTTAGAGTAGATTTTTTCTTTATATTAAAACTGAAACTAGGAATGGGGAGACACAGGCAAAGATAATCTAAGAAGACGCCACCATAGCTGGTCTCAATCTGACCAATGAGGTTTAGCTATTTTGAAATATAAAATGACATTACCACATTTTCAACCAATGACGATGTTGGGAACTAGCTATGCTAGCGCCATTAGTTCCACTGTGTGTCTCCCCATTAAAAGAAAATATAAAGAAGACTGAACATTTATAGGGTTTATTCAATCATAGACGCTGCTGGAAATGAGAGGTTTTCCTTTTGAGGTTTTAAAAAAAAACTTAGTTTCCAAGAACTGTATAGATGGCGTTGAACTTACTATGCCAAAGCCAAAACGCTTGAAAAAAAAAACATTGTGTCACGTCACATACTCTTGTTGACTGACACTTTCATTTGCTTAACCTTCCGAATATAACCAACATTTCTCGCGCTTTGTTAAAATCAGTTTTTTTAGGTTCCGTTCCTTGCATTATCATACTTACTCCTAGCGCCATCTATCCAGCGACTAGGGAAGAGCTAAAAAGAAAATCCCTCATTAAGTTATGATTAAATAACACCTGCTTAAGGTGAATGCTCCAACCAGCCCGCGAAATTCAAATTTTCTTACGTTTTTTTGCAATTTGCAGGCCAGTGCTAGGTTGTATGTTGATTAAAGTATTGTTCACGATTGTAAGGCGTATGTAGTTACAGAATTCTAATCATCAAATCCATCAAAACAACCCTCCAAGTTCATAAAGGTCTAGCAATTACTTTGACCTTGAAAAAAATTTTTCTAGACTTATATGAACTTAGAGGGTTGTATTGATGATTTTGATGATTTTAATTCTGTAACTACATATGTCTTATAATCGCGAACAATATTTTAATCAACATACAACCTAGCATTGGCCTGCAAATTGCAAAAAACGTAAGAAAATTTAAATTTCGCGGGCTACCCTGGAGCATCAGCCTAATAAAGCGCAGGCCACACCGCCAGCTAGCGGGCGGGCGGGCGAACATCGTTTCACCTCTTTACATACTTCGGTTCACACCGCGAGCTACCGAAAAAGCCGAACGAAGTATGAAAAGGGCCTCGTTCGCTTCGCTCGCCCGCCCGCTAGCTGGCGGTGTGGCCTGCGCTTTAAGGCTGCGTTTCTACCAGAGATAAGCAAGGATGCGTATAGCGAGGAATACGTGTGGAACTAACCTAGAATAGAATACCTCAAGCTGTGGAAAAGAAGCGATATTTTGAGATCATTAGAAACCATCGAGCATATAACCTATAGAGTCGTAATGTTACTTATTTTGTTTGAAAACAATTCCACCAACTGACAGCTACTCAAATCTGCGTTCGCCACGTTATGATTGGCTGACCCAAAGTCAAATAACATTCTCTCTCTCTCGCTCTCACTGTTTTAGAGAGAGCGAGCGTCAACATTATAACTGACAAATCACTTATTAGTTGCGGAGGCGGATGGACTAAGACTCTATAGGTTATATGCTCGATGTTAGAAACGCAACCTACGGTCTATTTCTAACGTTTTATCGAAATTTACTCGAAACAGTGTTAGAGAACAATCTATTCATTTTCGACAATTCTAAAATAGTTACTTTTTTCACAGAACTCATCGTAAATAATGAAAAAATGAGTTTATTCCCCAAGCTACAAGCTGCTACCGCTGCTAATAAGAAAACGGCTCACCATGCAAGTGCAACGAAGAAAGCAACTGCGCATGTAAAAAAGAAACCAGCCCCTCCTCTTTTCGATCCTCTAGCAGCATTAAATGCTATAGTTGATCCAGTAAAAGAACTGGCCTCTGACATATTGACTCCTCCTAAAACTAACACTGGTAGCCATGGTGTTTTTGATTTATTTCCCGGATTAGCTCCTAATGCAAAACCAACTGGTAAAGGAAGAGCAAATCACAAGCCAGCTGCTAAAAGAGGTGCTACTTCTAAAACAGGTGCTAAAGGAGGTGTCAGTGCTAAAACAGGTGCGAAAGGGGGACTAACCCCATCTCATGGTTTGAAAGCTCCATCGCTTCCCGGTGTTCCTAACTTCTCTGGTTTGATACCAAATTTACCAGGTCTGGGTGTGACTCCTCCTTCAATTTCTGCTTCAACCCCGGGGTTTACACCTACTGTCGCAACTTCCCCTCCCCTAGATTCATCATCACTTTCGACTCCCACGTCTCCTGGGTTACCAACCAACCCTTTACCTGGCGGTGCTTTGCCAGCAATACCCGGATTGCCAGGATTAGGTATTCCACCAATACCTGGATTGCCAGGATTAGGTATCCCACCAATACCTGGATTGCCAGGATTAGGTGGTCCACCAATACCTGGATTGCCTTGGTCACCATTAGCTCCAGCTTCACCAACGGCCGGTAGTTTGCCTTCAAGATCGATAAATACGCCAACTACTATTGGTGTGACTCCCCCTGGAGGAACTCCTCCAACAGCCAGTGGTCCTACTCTCCCTGGAGGTATAACCACGCCAAGTGGTATTACGCTCCCTGGAGGTATAACCACTCCAAGTGGTGTAACTCTCCCTGGAGGTATAACCACGCCAAGTGGTGTAACTCTCCCTGGAAGCATAACCACGCCAAGTAGTGTAACTCTCCTTGGAGGTATAACCACGCCAAGTGGTGTAACTCTCCCTGGAAGTATAACCACGCCCAGTGGTGTAACTCTCCCCGGAGGTATAACCACGCCAAGTGGTATAACTCTCCCTGGAGGTATAACCACGCCAAGTAGTGTAACTCTCCCTGGAGGTATAACTACGCCAAGTGGTGTAACTCTCCCTGGCGGTATAACCACGCCAAGTGGTGTAACTCTCCCTGAAGGAATACCCTCTCCACCAATCAGTGGTGTAATTCCCCCTGGAGAAACTCCTGTAACACCAAATCCTGCAGCTCCATTAGGAACTGGATTGCCAGGCGCTCCAGCTTTACCTTCAATTGGTAGTATTCCAATTATACCCGGATCAGGTAGTCCACTCTCTCCATCTGGGTTGCCAGCAATCCAACCAATAGCGCCTGCATCGGGTTACCCATCATCTTTACCTGGATACCCAACAGCCCTTAGCCCTGGTAGTTTACCGTCAATACCTGGGTCACCAACAGTACCTGGATCAGGTCTACCCTCAATTCCTGCATTGCCAGGAACGCCTGGTTCTAGCAGTCTACCATCATTGCCTGCGGCAGACAGTCTTCCTTCTTTATCTGGATTGCCAGTAGCCTCTGGGCCAGGTAGTCTACCTTCTCTGGGGTCAGGAGCTGTACCAGTACTACCTGGATCAGATGGTTGGCCATCTTCAGCTGGATTGCCCGGAGCCCTCGGTTCAGGCGGTCTTCCATCCATACCTGGGTCTGATGCTTCTGCATTGACATCGCAAGTATCATCAGGTAAATATACGTTTTTTATAACCTGCCTGTTTCGTTGGTAGTTGAAGACGTGGCTATTGGGTCTTGGGTTCGATCCCCAGGTTATACAAAACATTATTGGATTTTCATCATGAAATTCTTAGGCCTCAGTTTTTCTCACTTGATTTTTGTTGTCAACTTGTGTTTCAAAAGCTCCCTCCTATATTTTAAATAGATCATCATTCCGGTATATAGGTTTATGTCTGACGCCAACCACACCAATCTACCCGATACTGCCAAATTTTTCGAATCAACATTGAAAACCTAATGCTTTAGCGATGAAGTTGAGAATCTATTAAAGAAATTTGACAGATTGTAGTAGCTTGATGTGCCATCTGTACATACTGTATAGACTCTATAGTTATATTTTCTTCTTTCTACTTTTTCACGTCAACTTACATTTATGCGTAAGTCGCAGTACAAGGAGTCATCATCATTCTTTTGCCTATATCTTGTCTTCTTCTTCCATACTTCTCTATTACTCGTCATCTCATCAGACACGTCCTCTCTTACCATATCATCCTTCACACAGTCCATCCATCGTTTCTTTGGTCTTTCTCTACTCATATTTCCATTCCATCCTCAGTCATACTTGCAGTACCTCAGTAGGAATCCTAAATAATAAATACAATTTGTTTAACTTTCTGCTTGTCTACAGCTGGATCGTCAGTCGCGAAAGACTTAAGCGCCTCTGGATTACCAAGCCTTTCTGGAGGAGGGTCGCCGCTCTCAGGTTTAGGAGGACTACCAACAGGTTCATTGCCTTCAATTGGTGGTAAGTCTTCTTGTTCTTACTTCCCATGTGTGTTATCATGTTTTATGTCACTGTTAGGCAAAGGCCCTTGCAGTCCATTCTATGTTTCTCCTTCTTCATCCAATCTGGTAATAATGAGGACCGGTCACCTTGTCTACACTAATATTATAAAGAGGAAAGATTTGTATTTTTGTGCGTGTGTATGTTTGTAATGAATAAACTCAAAAACAACTGCTCCGATTTCAAAAATTCTTTCACCATTAGAAAGCTACATTCATCCTGAGTAACATGGCTATATTAAAATTTTATCTCCGTAATCCCACGGGAAATATAAGTTCACCGTGTTTTAGTCGATATGTAAATGGTGTTTTTACGTGCACCCTTCATTTGTATGGAAATAATTCCAACAAAATTTGACAGCTCTAAATTAGGTCAGTCTCTTTCTCGTTTTATTAGAGAGAAAAAGATGGCAATAGCCTAAATTAAGTTTAGTTTGTGCACAACAGAATTGACACCAGTATTAACAACCCAAGAAAAGTATTAAAAGTTCAGTTCAACTAGTGCTTGTCGCTCAAAAATAATATTAAACTCCTGCAATTTTCTATGACCGTTCAAACGTCCGTGACTGTCGCGGCCATGATGTGACGTCATTTACCTCAATCTGCCGTGTTTACATATAATTTTTAGGGCTCATCATTGTAATTTTACTAATTGTACGTGGTTAATTCAAGCAAAAATTGCGATAACGATAATATAATAAAATCTTAGTGAAACTTTAACTACTTTTTAAATAAAAGTGTTTTTTTGACACAGACTTTGACGTCACTACCGGCGTTATCGACAACGTCGCGTTTTGAGAGTGCATTCAGTTTCACCAAAAACATGCTATATAAAACAATAAATTGTACCTAAATTATTTTAATAAATAATTTACGCTATTGGCCCAGCGCACACCGCTGGAGGCGCAGCGGAGCGCATTTGAAGACAACAATTTAATATAAACCTAACTACCTTGATATACGGTCAATATAAGAATAAATTCGCACGCGGTACTCGGAGCGCCCTCAAGCTACTACAAGAGCATGCGCGCGACCGTATATCAAGGTTGTTAGGATTGTTGTCTTCAAATGCGCTCCGCTGCGCCTCCAGCGGTGTGCGCTGGGCCTTTCTCTTTCACATCATTCTTCTACACCATCCATCCATCTTTTCTTTGGCTTTCGTCCTCTCCATCCAACAAAATTCGTGTATTCCCGTTCGTCCCACTGACTTCGTCCCCGTAGTGGGACGAACGGGAATTCGTTATTTTTTTTCCCGATCGTCCCACTAATTTTGTTGATGGGACAACGGGAATAATTTATTAATTATTTTTTAGTCCTCTTGTCCCACCAAATAATTTCAGAGTTTTTAATAAAATAAAAATCTGTCATTTATTCAGAAATAAAAATCACAGTTAAAATCACAGAATCAACTTTACGTACCTAGGTATCAAAATACACATACCTACACTGTTAAACATTAAAACAAAATAAAATTCTCCATAAAACTAAAAATTATGATTAAAAAATCAGCCAGCTTCTTCAATCAGCTTCTTTTTTGGCGCTAATCTAAGAACATATTCCCGTTCGTCCCCCTAAAATCATGAATGGGACGAAGTCAGTGGGACGAACGGGAATACACGAAAAAATTCATGTCCATCACTCAAAATATAGTTTCTGAAATGTTAAGTTTTATTTCAGGGAATATTGGAGCTGCAATCTTCGGGTGATGAGATTCATGGGAGCAACTGTAATCACCGAAGTACAATATAAATAAAATTACCTATGTTACTCATTCATTTTGTTTAATTTCAATTACCTAAATAATAAACATCGCTGGAAATTACACACAGCGCCATCTAGTGCCACACTAAGCAACGAGGCTTGTGTCGTGGACACCAGATAGTATATACCAACAGGGTGTAAAAGACCTCATCACGAAGCCGTTAACCAAGCATTCTGTAGGTACATCAAACTAAGTAACTTTACGCAAAAATTATTGCTGGGGAACGACTTTTTTTTTTGGGGTTTTTTCATCATGTTTTGTGGTAGAACTCAATGTAACGCACTCAAAACATTGTGCTGATGGATGGATTGAGTGATGATGGGATGTTGATGGGTCGTGGAGGTGTTTAAAGTAAAAATCTTACATTAAAAAGTTGTATTAAAAAAAGACTTGTCAAATAGTTGGAACTTTGACCCCCAATATCTCCGTAACTAGGTTCCCAGGTATGGTGTAGAACAAAGAAATGATCGCAATGACGAGGAGAACAAGAAGTGTCTTTCGGCTTCGTTAAGAGGTGTTTTACACCCTTTATACTACATAGATACTTTTTTGTTTGTGAATACATACCTAAGTACTTATTATTCATTTTTAGCTATATTTTTAGCATTTTTATTTGTGACCATCAAATTGAACAACTTTCTGGACCACAATCGTAATCGCGAAAAAATAATCAACGGCCCCAACAAAATTCCAATACCTACTCGACCTAATGTATGAAACACCTTGTATGAAAATCCATGACTCGGAAACAAATTTCCATGCTCGTCACACAAAGACATTTGCCCTTACCATCAGGATTCAAACCCACCTGAAGAACGTAAGGCAGCCTCACTACCGCTGCGCCATTCGGGTCGTAATACCTTTACTGTACCTACAACATACGGCCACCAATCAAGCTATACAAAACCAGTTTATGAAGATATCTCACTGTACGGGAAATCTATACATTGGTGTCGATTCTGTTGTGCACAAACTAAACTTAATTTAGGCTATAAATTGCTATCTATTACTAAAAGGCAGTGCGAGAAAAGGACGGCTATAGTTATGAACTAAGTTAGAGATGTCAAACTAGTTTATGCCTTGCGCTTCACCGTGTTATTAGTCGACATGTTTTTACGTGCACCCTTCATTTGTATGGAAATATTAGTTCTAACTAAATTTGACAGCTCTCTAAATTACGTCCGTCTCTTTCTCGTTTTATTAGAGAGAAAAAGATAGCAATAGCCTAAATTAAGTTTTTGTTGTGCACAGCAGAATCGACAACATTGCTAAACTAAGCATTAGGCTCTTACAGTATGTCTTTTCTAGGTGTAAAGACCTCATCACGAAGTCGTCAACCAAGCATTCTGTACATCAAACCAAGTAACTCTACGCAAAAAATATTGCTGTAACGCACTCAAAACATTATGCTGATGGATGAATTGAATAGTACGCGGGTCGTGGAGTTGTTTAAAGTAGAAATCTTACATTAAAAACAGGTAGGTATTTAAAAAAAAAGGTAAAACTATGACCCCCAATATCTCCGTAACTAGAAGGTTCAAGGTATGGTCTAGAACAAAAAAATGTTCGCAATGACGGGAAGAACAAGTGCTTTCCACCTTTTGTTACACCCTTTATATATCCAGGCTTTTGACCTGCAGCGTTAAATGCTATCTAATATCAAAAAAGATGAATTTCTGATAACAGTAACGGTAGTTTTCTAGAAAAAAACATCGAGGACACGGCTTGTAGAAAATAAAACACAAGTTGCTACAAAAATGGCTTATATTATAATATATATTTAAAAATAAACGTTGCATAGTAATTATAATCATCTACATTTATACACTAATCATTAGGTACTTAATCAAAAATTACACAATAGGGATGATTCCGAAAAAAAAAAAAAATGTTTCTGTTTAGTCCGTCAGTTAGATTATCAAAAAATATAGAATACTTACGTGTTTTTTGTTTTATCAAATTAATAAGATATAACGCGTCAAAGATCATGAGTGGGGGCGTGTCACGTCACATTCCGATAATAAATATACTCAAATGTGACGTCACACAAGTTTTCGACGCACTGTATCATCTTAATTTTTTGTTTACGTGAAAAAAATAAAAATATGTCAAATTGGAAATATATCTGACGGACTAATTAGATTTTTTTTTGTCATCTACCCTATTAACATTATTGTTAAACAAGGAGTCAACTTAAGGGCACTACAGGAGCTAAACGCGAGTTTTGTAATGCAAAAAAGCATTAGGTTTCGTGTAGCTAAATGTAAGTAAACATAGGTATAAATGAAACTGTCTATTGACTCAGAATTGCTTAATGTAATATACAGGGTTGCTCCGACATAGCGACAATAAATTAAACTGCGTACGTATAACTTAATAACGTTCCCAGTCTGTATACAAAAAACCATTTGAATATAAGGAAGAGAATAATTATATGATATACTAATAAAGGTAGCGTGAGTTTTAAGGTTCCGTGTGTCGACTAATCCTCACTTATTCCGGGCAGCGAGTGCACGTGCGGTTTACGGGGGTTTGACGCAGAATGTGCACAAAGCAAAATGTGCACTTCGCAAAATATGCATTTCGCAAAATGTGCACTTCGCAAAATATGCATTCCGCAAAATGTGCACTTCGCAAAATATGCATTTCGCAAAATGTGCACTTCGCAAAATATGCATTTCGCAAAATGTGCACTTTCCAAAATAGCACTTATCAAAATGAGCACGACACAAAATGAGTGTGAATTGTATCACAATGGGTTAAAAAAAACCGTTTGCTTACTTTTATTAAAATGTTAGGCAAAACTGACAAAAAGATATCCAATTTGATAAAAATATAACAAACTTTTAGTTAAATTAGAAAATAATGCTAATAATGTTACAGTGCCAATCCTCGTGAAAAAGATTATTTTCTTACAATTCTTAAGGTATTACAAGTATTTTTCAATACACTTCCTCGAAAACTGGTCCGTAACGCACTACGATTAGGTACAACATGCAATGTATTTCACACGCGTGCGATTTTTTCCACTTTCCCGCACGTGTGCAGGAATGAAAATTGCCACAGATAACTATACCTATACTTAGTCCAAATTGGTTCAATGCCTATAGTCTGAGGTGAATGTTTTTTATTTTTATTTTTGCAAAGCACTACGCGTCTTTACGGCATAAATATTTTTTGAATATTCAAATTGTGTTTATAAATAGAATATCATAGATAAACATGATTATATAAAACTAATAGTTACTTTTATACACAAATTAACATTTATTTGTGTTCTGAATTCAAAAATATAAAATAAATCTATTTTTTATATTAGGCTGTCTAGCGGCTTCATACCATTGCCTCTCTTTCAACCTGGCGAGACCAAAGCGCGAAAAAAAAGAAAATTTAAATCATAGTTTCATAGTTCGTGACAAAAAAATTATTCGTTATTTTATTTTATTTCTTCAAAAGTGTATTGAAAAACGTCGTTTGATACACGTGGACATTTGTTATTGCAATTCTCGGCTCAAAAACACCCTCGCCTACGGCTCGGGAGTTATAATTCCGCCTCGATTGCAATAACAAACTTTCTCCACTTGTATCAAAATGTACTATTTTTTTTAAATATGTAGAATTTACATGATCGTGCTAAAAATAGTACAAAATAATACTAAAAAAATATATATAGTGCTCATTTTGAGAAGTGGTGATTTGGGAAGTGCACATTTTGCGAAGTTCACATTTTGCGTCAAACCCCCTTAACGTAGTTCATCTACTTACTGATCATTTGGTGGTTTTATTCTATACCCTAACTAGTGTTTCTAGTGAACACCAGATTGGCTATATCCAGTAGTTTAGTCACAGGATATTATTTTTTATTTTCAGCATTTTCTACACATATATAATCATCATCATCATGATGATTAAAATATAAATCAAACATATTCTTAAGGTAATGTGTCTTTCCTCCGATTGGAATACAAAATATCTAGGTTCCCAAATATATCTTTTGAATGGACACTGATTTAAATAAGAGTTATGAGAAAAATAAGTTTTCTATAGAAATTTTATATTCCTCATATTTCGTCTTTATATCGCTGTCCTTTTTTATAAACCATTCAGTAGTAGGAGCCTCGCTCCGTCGACCAATCTCCCTCGACTCGGATCACAGAATAGATAATAGTACTAGCGTACAGAAGTTGCACTCCTTTGATCTTGAAGAAAGCCGACATTATAAATACCTAAACTGGGCCCGCTCGATCTAAATTGTGCCTTGACGCCACGCGTTAGCGTATTTTATTCGGCGTCTCACTGCTTAATGGTCAGTCGGTAGGGTTGCCTCAAGTACTCAAAATAAAATACTACCAACATTTTTGTATTTTAATGTATTATTATTTAAATGTTAGGTAATTAAAACTTTTATATTTACAATCGTTTTACTCTATTATAATGACTCATATATATCTTGCCTTATCTAAAATTACGATTACTTTTTAAATTTAATAGCAGCATAAATGCGAAATCTAACAAAAAGGTAATTTTAAAATACACTCTGATGGGAAGCATGGACATGGAGCAGTGAAATTTATATAAAAAAAACATTTTTTTTCTACATTTATTAACAGCAACAGTTTATCCGGCTTGTCATTTTCACTAGTAATGATTAACGATCAATAAATCAGTCAGATAACAAACACGAAGTACGAGTAGGTAGGTACGCGACGCAAGGTCAAAAGAGCGCGAAAAATTAACGCGGCATACGTACGCAGTTACGCACGGCTGGAGCGCGACAGCCCTAGAGAGCTTGCATATTCAATATGCGCGAAGCGGTAGGTAATTATCTCATGCCTACACACGGAGTGCAATAGCTCTGCTCGGATGCAAGAGTTTAACAGTTCAATTTCTGGTGGTCATTAACTAAAAAAATAAAGTTTTGGTTCTAATTTCACGATAAAATGGGGATTAATTTTGGTGATCATTTACTCATTTTGGCAATCAAAAGTGATTTTTTTGCCGTTACATTTTGCTAAATCTGGTAGTTCATTAATTGTATGCCTATTTTAATTTATTGTCGTATTGTCGGTGCCACCCTGTATGTTTTAATGTTCTAATTCTAATATTATAATATTGTATTCAAAAATTGAAATCACTAGAATACAGGGCGAATTCAATCTTTGCATTTAATTATGTGATAATTGAATTTACAAAATGATGTCAAATAAAGTTTGATATATAATATTATTAATTATAGAAATATAATATCTCAATTTTCATGTCCAACTTACAACTACTTGTTCGGTGTGCAATCTAAAGAATTCTTTACCATAGAGCAGCGGTCGGCAACCTTTTGGCAGGTAAGGGCCACAAGGTGGCAAAATAAACTAAAGGCGGGCCGCACTTGTGATATTAACCCTAGAAGCCCAATATACCTACGTATAATTGGTCATATCCCATAGAAAAACTGAAAAGCGCGTTCTTAAGAGTCCTATTACATTTTTTAAGCAATTTTTTTATTTTTACTTCCTGGACCAAATTATTTCGGTCGGCGTAGACGAGTCGATAATAATAGCGATATTCGGATGATTGTCGATTGATATTGACGAATATTAGAGACGAGACTGACATGAGACTGAGGAGCGAGCTGAATTGAGAATTATAGTAGGTGCTTTAATTTTATTTATTGTATTTTTGTCTTATCATATTGACAAACGAAAACTAATGAAACTTATTCATTGTAGATCGAAGTTTTATATCATATTAATTTGTTTGATAAAATTGAGTTTATTTGGAATATAATGGACGCTGAATTAAGACATTTATGGATTAAATTACTATTTCTTTACGATTTTT
Source organism: Xestia xanthographa (assembly GCA_905147715.2). Taxonomy (NCBI): domain Eukaryota; kingdom Metazoa; phylum Arthropoda; class Insecta; order Lepidoptera; family Noctuidae; genus Xestia; species Xestia xanthographa. The sequence goes on along the minus strand of LR990654.1, from coordinate 4,178,421 downwards.
TCTATGAAAACTCAAGGAATTTAAAGAAATTCTAAAACTCCAATAAACAAGTAAAACATTCAACTTATCTTTTAGTAATTTTAGCTTTTATAAGAATTGAATGTAACTATGTGAATTTGAGCGTCAAAGTTCCATCGTCGACAGTTTTTCTTGCAAACTGAGTTCGTAAAATATTTATAGTAAATTACACAAAAAGAAAAATGAAAATGTGTAACTCCAACTTACAAGAAAAAGAATGGCACTATCGTTATTCTTAAGCAAATAATTAAAATATCTTACTGCTGCTGAGAATTACTGCGTCAAAAATCATGAATTTGCTTAAAAAATGTAATAGGACTCTTAAGGTTGTTCACCTGGCATCGTGCCCGACAGATTGAGTTCAGTGAGGTGCACGATAATTCATAGTAAAATACGCGCGTAAAAAAATAAGACAAGGCCTTTGGAAAATTGAGTTTTATGAAAAAAACACTACATAAAACAATTACAAATAAAATTTATTGAATTCTTCGATAATTGTGTTTTGTCGGTACCGACTGTTTTGGAAATTTGACACTTCTTTTATTACAAATTTACGCCCAAAGTTGCGTTAAAATTGGCAATAATAAAAACTAATGTTTGGTAGCTGGTAACTGTTTAATGGCTTTTTATTTTACTATTCTGTTCCCCCACAGACAAAATTAATAATGAGGCAAAACGATATCATGTTTAACTATGGATGTAGTGTAAAACAGTGGAATAATTCCGTTCCGAAATTTCTATGGAAAAAAGGTCGACTAGTGTCACCTTAAGGCTGGATCCACACTATACGGTCGATTGCGGTTCGTTCATGCATTTATTTTGATAATTATAACTTACTAGCTGACGTCCCGCGGTTTCACCGGCGTAGTTCCCGTTCCCGTGGGAGTACGGGAATAAAATATAGCCTAAAGCACTCACGAATAATGTAGCTTTCTACCAGTGAAACAATTTTTAAAATTGGTTCATTAATTCCGGAGATTACCCCCTACATACAAACTTACAAACAAATGTTACCTCTTTATAATATTAGTATAGATTTACAAAACATTCATGGGCCGCGGGTTGCCGACCGCTGCCATAGAGTCATCATATACAGGGTGCACACTTATAAGCATTGCACCGGATTAATATCGCTTCAACTCAAGCTATTTACCATTGTTTCTATATGAAGCTTCATATTGCAGATCACACTTATATTTTACAAAATACAAGAAAAGAACACATTTTCAATAATTGGCCCTTGCTCTGGTCTCCAGCGACTTTGGTACTATCGAGGATACTCCTGCCTGACCACTAAGCTAATTTTTGCTTGCACTCGCAACATAGAAATGCTCTCTAGCCCCGACCCGTTGACTTTGTATAGAAATAATGAATGAAAAGATACCGAATCGGCCGAGCGCACTGACGACGCACGCCAAACGAGAGTTATTGTTATTTTGCGCGCCAAAGTTGAGGCTTTCCTAATAGGCCCAAACTTTAAGGGGGCGTGGCTCGGCGCCTCCGCATTACTTAAGCGAAAAAAAAAATTAAACTGGTCAGGCGGAAAAGACCACGATATCAATTCTGTTGGACTCACGCCCGATAAGATCCATTAAATAAGTCGTAAGATCGATACGAAAGCAATTAATGGGGAAGGCTGGGCAAAGCTGATTGTAGATGGCGCGTCCATAGCTTAGACCCAATCTGACCAATGAGGTCAAACTATTTTGAAATATAAAATGACATTGACAGATTTTCAACCAATGACGATGTTTGGTTCAAGCGATGCTAGCGCCATTAATTCCACAGTTGCCATACCCATTGCTACTTGAAAAATCAGAAGGTTAACTGCAAACGTGATGCGTTAATTCTTAGTAAAATTATACCAGCAGCGGTCATCTGCAGGCCTATTACGTATCTTTCTGATATCCAGTGACTATCAAGCTTCTGTTGTACGCCGAACTTTGATGACAACCGTGAATGTCATAATATTGGTAAGTATTACGTATCGCACTGAGTGGATATCACTTTACGGTGACTAACAGCCCGGGTACGGTGTAACGTCTTTCACGAAAGCCATTTCAAACTCAGTTGTCATCAATTTGTTGTCAACTACGCTTACTTAATCGAAATAATATAAGTATCGATACGAAAGCGTCTGTCAAAATGAGTTACGGTGACTATCAGCCACGATGACAACCAATGACGTCATATTTGATCGCGACTGGCCATACATAATACGAAACTAACCTTTTGACAGTTATTTGAAGGACACTGAGCCCAGTGAGAGGATTTCTTTTTGAGGTTTTAAAAAAAACTTAGTTTCCAAGAACTCTATAGATGGCGTTGAACTCACTATGATAGTTGGAGCCAAAACGCTTGGAAAAAAAACGTTGTGTCACGTCACATCCTCTCGTTGACTGATACTTTCATTTGCTTAACCTTCCGAATATAACCTACATTTCTCGCGCTTTGTTAAAATCAGTTATTTTAGGTTCCGTTCCTTGCATTATCATACTAACTCCTAGCGCCATCTATCCAGCGGCTAGGGAAGAGCTAAAAAGAAAATCCCTCGTTACTATCATTTCGAGCTGTCAACAGAGATACGTAATAGGCCTGCTGATGGACTAATTAGATTATTTTTGTCGTCTCGCCTATTACACCCTGTACATTTTTAATGCACAAATAACAAGATAATAATCACCAAAAGGAGCACTAAGTCTCCATAACTTCATACTCCATAATCTCCTCCTGTTCAATTTGACCGCTGTCATCGTTCTCGTCGTCCTCCGCTTCTTGAATGGCTGTTATTACTACTTCGTTCACGCCGACTACCATTGGATCACCTGGAAATAAAACATTCATTCTTGATAAATTATGTTTATATTGCAAGTCGGTTTTTACAAACACTTTTACACGTCATTTTTTAGGGTTCCGTAGTCAACTAGGAACCCTTATAGTTTCGCCATGTCTGTCCGTCCGTCCTCGCTTAATTTCTGTGACCGTTAGCACTAGAAAGCTGAAATTTGGTACCAATATGTATATCCATCACGCCGACAAAGTGGTAAAATAAAAATTGGAAAAAAATGTTTTATTAGGGTAGCCCCCCTATATGTGAAGTGGGAAGTGATTTTTTTTTTAAATTTCAACCCTAACGTGTGATATATTGTTGGAAAGGTATTTAACAATGAATAGGGGTTTCCTAAAATCATTTTTTGATAATGTCCATAATTTCGGAAATAATCGTTCCAAAAGTAAAAAACAATGTGTCCCCCCCCCCCCCTCCTCTAACTTTTGAACCATAAGTTTATAAAATATGAAAAAAATCTGAAAAGTAGAACTTTATAAGGATTTTCTAGGAAAATCATTTTGAACTTGTTGGAAACAACAGTTTTTGTACAAAAAAGACAAAAAGTTGTACAAAATAATTTCTGGACTAAGTTTGTAGTATATTCGTAAAATATGCAAGCATTTTTACATAATGGATACCCATCTTTAAACTCATAAGTGGGAACACTTATTGTGACGGACGGGAAACTATTTAAAAATAGATGGGGCCGGTGCTTCGTACCTGACTACTCTGAGAAGACACAGCCGAAACAAACTCAGAGGTCATAGTCTCTTTTGAAGTCCAGACATAATCTTGCTCAATTCACATGAGGACTATGCAGATTAGTGTCTGAGATGGTCTTTTGAAGAAAGAACCACACAGATTTGAGTGGACCTGTCCAGTCAGTGCAAGCATTTGTCAGTTATCGTGTAGCTCGACTTATAACTCGAGGGGCTCAACGAAACTTAATTAATATCTTAGTACAGTCGTGATCTTTTCCGCCTGATCAGTTAAACATTTTTTCTGTTAAATCAAGCGGCATCAAGCAACAAATAAATAAATAATATCACTGGACATTGCACACAGCGCAATCTAGTGCCACAGTAACAAAGGCGGATTGGAGATCGCAGTGATGAAAGACTAACAGAAAACGCTGCTGCCCATTCTCTGGTCTACGGAGGCGCAAGGTGTTCTGCCTCAGCCATTAGTCGCCTTATACGACACCCGTGAGTGTAATCGGTTGGTTCTATTCTACTCTGCCGGATACCACACGCCTAATTAATCTAATTAATATACTACATTAATACTTTATTGTTTTTTTTTTAAATTCTGATTTTTATTTTAGATTTTAATGATGAATTGGTTTAAATGCTGATTTTAACGTTTATTATAATTTTAATAATTTAGGCAGATAGCTGATGTTATAAGGACTAACTTAGGCTACTAAATAAGTAGTGTTCCGTGCAAAAAAAACCCTTGAAATTGTTAACAAAATCCGACGACGATTAAGGTTGCGGGTAACAGATAAAATTAAAAAATATATATATATATATTTTAAATATAATATAATAATATATTTTATTTATTTTAATATATATATATTTTTTATTTTTAAATGTTTTTTATGCAGTTTTATTAAGAAATATTTAAAAATGTTAAAAATATGTGTTTAGATGAATAAATGAAATAATAATATAATATGCTTAGAGGTATGAGGAACAGAATGTAGTCTTTCATCCTCAATAGAAAAGAGAGGCTTCCCGATGGTTGATGTCGCGTCTCAGTATGTAGTACATTTGTTTATAGAAGAAAATATAAAATACTCACTTATTCCATATACTTGATAAACATTAACTAATTCTTCTTGAGTAAAACTTGTGTTGTGTGGAATTACTGATACTCCATCTGTAAAGACAAATTTTGTTAAAAAAAATAATATCGACATATTACAACAACTTTACGCAAAAATTATTGCTGGGAAACGACTTTTTTTTTTGGGGTGAAAAATCATGTTTTGTGGTAGAACTCAATGTAACGCACTCAAAACATTGTGCTGATGGATGAATTGAATAGTACGGGGGTCGTGGAGGTGTTTTAAGTAAAAATCTTACATTAAAAACTTGTATTAAAAAAAAAAAAACTTGTCAAAAAGTTAGAACTTTGACCCCCAATGTCTCCGTAACTAGAAGGGTGTAAGGTATGGTGTAGAACAAAAAAAATATCGCAATGACGGAGAGAACAAGTGCCTTTCGGGTTTGTAAAGAGGTTTTTTTACACCCTTTATAATATTAAGTGCATGTATAGGCAAACACACAATATTTTCGCTATTCCGTAACTCTAAAATCCTGAGAAATGAGCTGCAGGAGTTGCAGGAGAGGCTTAAGATGCTTTCTGAGGCATGGGGGAGTCTTCAAAACTCTTAATGGAAAACCTCAAAATCACTGCCCGAACTGGGAATCAACCCATGACTCTACTGCTCAGCAGTTCCAAACATTGCAAGAGACGCGTCTCAGCAGTTCCAAACACCATCATCATCAGCCTATTAATGTTCCCACTGCTGGGACACAGGCCTCCTCTCTATGAGAGGGAATGGGCTATAATCCACCACGCGGGCCCAGTGCGGATTCGTTCGTTCTAGGACATGCCAGTTTCCTCACGATGTTTTCCTTCACGTTTTGAGAGCAGTGGTGATGAAATAAATTATATAATATAACTAGTATTTGCTTGGGTGCGCGAGCTGCGCGCAGCTCGCGTGTCGTCGTGTTCTTGAGACGTATTTCATACCCTTATAAATTTTGAGAATCCATAAGAATCCTTAAACCAATTGGAAAAACCGTTACAAATACCCCTAAATCAGTATGAAAACCCTTAAGAACCCCTAAAACATTCTAAAAACTAATTAAAAAAAAATATTACCTATAAACCTTATTAAAAAACTTAGACCGATTAAAAATACACTACCCTAAAGTTTGCTTGTCGTCGCCCTGAGTTACGCTTCACCCACTCAACCTTCGTTACGCTGCGGAGGTCGCCGGCTCGCTTCGCTCGCCACCTCCCCCCTTCGCTCCACTCGGTCTCGCAGGTTCGCTCCACTCAGAACCTACCTACCACCAGACAGGTTTCGATTCGACGCCTACTATAATATTTGTTCAAACACATAATCGCTATAGGGAACGTGCAGGAACTATAGGTGGCAGCACTAAACGACAAAAGAGACACTATGCGGACAGTAAAGGAAACTTATGCTGTCACCTGTCACGCAAATCTCTTCAAAAGTATTATTTTTGATTATGATAAAAGGTATAAAACATGGGTTCCGGTCTATCAATAATGTTCGTCAGCGTAACATGAATGTTGACCAATATGAATTTTGTATGTTTCGTTTATTTTCTCTGATGAATATTGTGGTGCATGAAGAAACGGTGGCTTATACAACTTTCTTATTTTCAACACATGTTTTAATGGAAGGGAATCCTTTATCAGCGAGAACAGTATCTCCAGGCTATAACAAATCAATCCACAATCATTTGTTATAAGCAATCACTATAACGCCCTCCGTAGCATTTAGATACAAAACTTAGGAAACCACAAGGAGTGCAGCCAATTAAAAACTTTATTGTATAACTATGTTTATAATCTGAGTTCATGTGGAGACTGTTAAGGAATATTCGGTGTGAACTTCAGTGCAGTCTGGAACGCCCTCCGTAGCATTTAGATACAAAACTTATGAAACCACAAGGAGTGCGGCCAACTAAAAACTTTATTGTATACCAATGTTTATAATCTGAGCACATGTGGACTCTTTGGTCAACTGTTGAGAAATATTCGGTGTGAACTTCAGTGCAGTATAATCCATAATCATTTGTTATAAGCAATCACTAGAACGCCCTCCGTAGCATTTAGATACAAAACTTATGAAACCACAAGGAGTGCAGCCAACTAAAAACTTTATTGTATAACCATGTTTATAATCTGAGTACATGTGGACTCTTTGTTTAACTGTTGAGGAATATTCGGTGTGAACTTCAATGCAGTCTAATATATGTGTTCGCTGAAGTTTAAATGGTACGCCAGTACCATTTCATGTTTGCTTGGACGGTTGATTTGGAAGGCTATTGAACTTTTTCAATGCAGAGTGTAACAAAAACAAATTGTGTTCAAATATTTTTTCTTACTGCATTTATCCATTTTTTGCGTTTTTCACTTAGACATGATAGAGAGTACTATTCTTTGGAATAGAATTTTATTATTTTACGCTATTTGATTAATTTTCATTTTTGTGGATGTATTGGTACATCCAGAAATGCAACAATGGATTATGATTAGCTAGAATAATAATTAGCTAGAATAATAATTTTCAATAATAAAATTAATTCTGTTTACTTGTTTTACATGTCAATGTCAAGTATTAATAGGGTACAAGATTCGGATTGGTGACGCCAGTCGGCACCACCGTCGTTGTGCACGTTCCCTATCTCTGACCGTTACGAAGTTATAGCCCTTTTATTTTTAGGGGAGGTTGGGGAGGGGAGGATACCCTCCGTATACAAATTTAAACGCTCCTCAATAATAATTTTTAGTAAAAATCAAAAAGCCGCTACGTGTCCTAGTTTCCGAGATACGATGGGGGGAGGGGTGAAGGGGGGGAGAGTGGGGAGTTTTGAAAAATGATTTTGACTAACGCGTTGCCCCTTTATATGAATCTGAAAAAAAAATGTTCCAAGTCTCTCAACTTCCGAGATCCGCCTCAAGGGGGGAGAAGGGGGGAAAAGGGGTCAATTTTGAAAACTGGTTTTTACTTTTCCGAGTCTCCTCTATACGAATCTGAAAATAAAAATGTTCCAAGTCTCTTGGTTTCCGAGATACGATAGGGAGGGGGAGGAAGGGGGGCGAAAAGGGGAGGTTTGGCACTTTTCCCATACTATTTAGAGTTAGTTGTTTACGAATCTGTCAAAATATACCCACCTCCCCATCCACCATCTGGGAGAACAATTCTGTCAGTGAGTCAGTGAGTGAGTGGTAATCGAGCTTTATATAGTATAATATAATATAATTATATATATATTTATACAATAATAAATAGAGGAGCTCGTGGCTAAATAATAACAGCCGCTCGGGTCAATCGTTAGGTTAAGCCGTGCTTGCCTAGGTTGGTCTGTGGATGGGTGACCGCCCATTACATACCGAGTTTTCTCCGTGCCTCGGAAAGCACGTTAAGCCGTTGGTCCCGGCTGTCATTTGTAGATCTTTGACAGTCGTTAGGTAGTCAGAGGCCCAAAAGTCTGACAACCAGTCTTACCAAAGGGTATCGTATTACCCGGTACTAACTGGGTTGTGGAGGTCAGATAGGCAGTCGCTCCATGTAAAATACTGGTATTCAGCTGCATCCGGTAAAACTGGAAGCCGACCCCAACAAAGTTGGGAAAAGGCTAGGCAGATGATGGTGATGAAATAAATTATACAAAGTAATGCGCCTGCCTGGGTTCGAACCCACGACTTAATGTTGGGCCACTGCTGCTCCCCAAAATATGTTCCAAACATATCTGTTAGACTTTTTTCTGTTTTTTACTTTGGGCATTTCATAATTTTGGCCTTGAATGGTTTGCAAGAGATGCTCATGTCTAACAGTGAACTGCTGTAGGCTGATGATAAAGTCATTGGCTACAATCATCATCTGCCTAGCCTTTTACCAACTAAACGGTGTAAAAAACCTCTTAACGAAGCCGAAAGGCACTTCCCAAATAGCACAAACTAGTTGCTTAAAAGCTTTGGAGCTAATCCGATTATTCCCAAAGGCGCCAAACTCAAGCCCCAGAGCGTGCACTGCAGACCTTATGCAGCAGCTTTGCAGCCAAAAGGGCACAACTTTTTGCAACTTACAGTTCCGTTAGAACTTCTTAATAGTGGCATAAAAGTGCTACAGGAGCTGCAACTAATAATTAACACCACACTAAAGGTCTTGTGGCGCTTATTGAATGAATGACAGGTCTAACTGAACGAATAAAGGATCACTGATCATTCACTTGTCTCTCATTTATTAAAACAAATTTGTTGTTCCCGAGTCAGACATTACTGAATACAAATAAATAATAAGTAAAGTGAAGGCATAGTGTTTTGAGCTATATTTTGTATTATATGCAAGTGGCTAAAAACGCAGATCAGTTTATCGTGCCTAAAGTTGATATTATTGGAGTATTTTTAACGCGCCTCAATAATTACCTCAGAATATCGTAAAATATGTAAGATATTATTATATAAATATATTATTATATATTATATAATAATATTATATCACAAACCTACATAATATTGAAATAACATACTTGACTACATTTGTATTTAGTGAGTTGCTGGTTCTATATTAAGTTATATTTTACAACAAATTGTGATAAAAACCTATAAATTTCTCAAGTAATGATAAATAATTGTCTTGTAAACATGGCGTCTATGAGAAGCAGCTTTAACTTGCAACTTCAACCTTAATACTTCCTCTCTGCGCGTCAAAGCTTTAAGATTTAGTCTTCTGAAGGTCCAAGTAATACCTGTGCCACTATAGCAGTTCAAGTATTTACAATCACTTTTATTTCGTACTTACTGCAGGTATCGAACCACACGAATGTTTATTAGTTTAGAGATCCGTAGAACTCGTTGAAAACCCTAAAATACGATGATCGTTTGTGGCTGCATCTATATTTTTCGCTCTTTTAATTGTTTAACACTTACTTACTATTTCTTACCATGTTTTCATAATGCCTTTCAAAATCATTCAAACTTATAATGAACAACAAAATCAACAAGAACTTTGCATCTGTCCATTTGCGTGGGAAATACATGGAGTCTTACACTGGCCGAATATAAAAATAAAAAAAATATGTAAAATAGAAAATTCAACTCCACAACCAAACTGGACTAAAATAAACTGCAATGAACCAAAATTATGTCATACGAAATTGCTAAGAAGCAGTTGACAGAAATGTTAGATGGTTCGACAACAGAACAAGAAGCCACAGAACCCTGATGATTTTCCAATAAAAATAGCAGACTGTATCCAAATGAGAAGGCAATGTCCATTACGCTACTGCTTCTATTATGAAGCCTTAATGTCGCTATTAGTAAAACAGTCCATCAAATTGCTACTTAAGTTTGCACAAAAGTACAAATTATTTCTGCAATGAAACTTTCAGTGGCAGAACAGTGATAAATATATCTTTTATACAGTTCCGTTAAAAAGTCTGCAATTAAAGTATTTGTGCAGTTCTGAAGCGTACAGCAGCGGCAATAGCGGCTTTTTAGCTTTAACATACATGTTTTAATTCTCTTTTAAAGCTATATACGGCAAAGGGGTTGTAACATGAACTCTTATAAAGCCTAGAGTGGCATTTGGTTTACTTTCTGCTACCCCTACTGATATTTACAGCTATGAGCAGTTACGGAAGCAATAGTAGAACTTAAAACCACTTTCTGAACCCCTAAAGCGCTACTGTACAGCTAAAAGTTGCAAAATAGGTTGCTATTTCCACTAGTGTGCTAGTTGGGTTGTTCTCCCCGCCATTGCGATCATTTGTTGTTCTACACCAGTGTTTCTCAACCTGGGGGGTCGCAAAGCCTTCATAGGGGGGTCGCAAGAGGTCGCGAAAACTACCTCAATAAAAATAGATTTAATGTGTAATGTTAAATAGAGGATATAAACATTTGTATGTTCATACAAATTAACTAAATAAAAACCTATTAGTGTTCATCCATCTTATTGAGGTTTAGCTTGTTTGTCATCAACTAATTTCTCCCATCGTGGATCCGTTATTGCTACATTGAGAATTTGAGAATTAAATCGAATTCCAAATTTTAAAAAAGTTGTTTTAAAAACAAAAAATATATATATAAAATTTTGTATAGATGTAGTTGTAACATAATAATACAAGAAAAAAAAAGCGAAGGGGTCGCCAAATATTTTTTCATACTAAGGGGGTCGTGTCATGAAAAAGGTTGAAAAACACTGTTCTACACCATACCTGGGAACCATCTAATAACGGAAATATTGGGGTTCAAAGTAATGTATGTTGGGGTCGGCTTTCAGTCTAACCGGATGCAGGCATGCAGCTGAATACCTGTATTTTATACGGAGCGACTGCCTATCTGACCTCCACAACCCAGTTAGTACTGGGTAATACAATACCCCTTGTTAATAATAATAATAATAATCTCTTTAATTCAGAATAAAATTCCATAATTATAATTTAAGTAAATACAAAGATGTTAGTAACAAAAAAAACTTAATAACTATGTTAGTAGACATTAATAATATTAACGGGAGCATGAAGCTGACCTAAATACCAGATCAAAGGACAATTCAGTTTGTTGGCAATGACATTCAGGAGACTGTTGGTACTGGCACGCACCCTGTGCAACAAGGACGCTGCTCGCTTGCGTCTGATTGCAGCGAAGCTGTCAGTGTGGGCGTCCGCGAACATCCCTGAGGCACTACAGAAGCGTGGCAGCCCCAACAGCATCCTGAATGCATTATTGTACTGGACGCGAAGAGCATTACCGGCCTTTTGAGTAAAGCTAGTCCAGAGGCAACACGTGTAAAATACTTGACAGTATGCCTTGAAAAGAGTTATTTTAACTGAACCCGTGCAGCGCGAGAACCTTCGGATCAATATATTACATCTCACCGCCAATGCTCTTCGCTCCCGGTCCACATCTAGATTGTTAAGATTGGTTGTCAAAATTTCGGGCCACTGACTCTAGTCTGAACTAGTCTGAAGTCATTGTGGTGTCGATTCTGTTGTGCACAAACTAAACTTAATTTAGGTTAATGTTATCTTTTACTAAAAGGCAGTGCGAGAAAAGGACGGCTATAGCTATGAACTAAGTTAGATATGTCAAACTAGTTTATGTCTTGCGCTTCACCGAGATTTTAGTCGACATGTTTTTACGTGCACCCTTCATTTGTATGGAAATATTAGTTCTAACTAAATTTGACAGCTCTAAATTACGTCCGTCTCTTTCTCGTTTTATTAGAGAGAAAAAGACAGCAATAGCCAAATTAAGTTTAGTTTGTGCACAACAGAATCCACACCATTGGTGCCGATTCCCTTGTTTACAAACTAAACCAAATTTAAGTTCAGTGCATCTTTTTCTTTCTATTTCATTAAGAAAAGGACAGAAGATAAAATTTTAGTTATGTTCTGTCAAATTAATCAGCGCCATACAAGTTTGAAACGCGATTAAAAAGTTGACTACTAAAATTACATCAGGTGCTGACTAATTTGACAGGATTAAACTAATATTTATCTTCTGTCCTTTTCATAATGAAATAGAAAGAAAAAGATGCATTCAACTTAAATTTAGTTTAGTTTGTGAACAAGGGAATCGGCACCATTGGCAACAATAAAACATAAAAATTAAACTTACCACATACTCCGTGATCTCCCTTCAATTTAAACACATGCTGCTTCAACAATATGCTGCTAAAGAACTGTTCTCCGCAGTAACATTGGTACATCTTACTTTTTTCCTTTTCCTGGGGCACATGAGCCCCTAGTATGTGCTGTTCCATCTCTTCTCCAGAAAAAACGAATGCTCTACACAGTATGCAGATCCTCACTTCATTAGCCAAAGGAATCCCTTTAAAAATATGACAAATTCTATTGTTCAACGAGGGTAACAACTGCTCCGGCAAAAAGAACCTTAACACATCATCTTTAGCGTCTTTTCTGATAACATCTTTCTTATGTTTCTCTAAATGAGCATTCAAATAGCATTCCTTTGTGGTTTCAAAACGACAAATGTCACATCTGAAAATATTTGAATGAGTTTTCACATGCTCCAGCATTTCGGAATGGTTTTCACAGGTTTTAAGGCACACCGGGCAAGTTCCTACGTTGAAGACACCGTGGTATAGCAAATGAAACCAGGATGATTTCGGTCGTATGCTCTTCCAGCATTTCGGACAGTCATATCTGATGTACGCATTTTCTGGAGTCTTTTTTGTGTGGAAATGGAATATATGAAACATGAGCAGCTGTTTGTTGAAGAATAGACGTTGGCAGTGGTCGCAAATGTAGATCTCTCGGTTAAGCATAGCAGCGTTTGGTGGACAGAAGAAATGGTGTTCGAGTATGTGTTCGATGAGACCTTGTTTGTCTTTTTGGACTCGTAGACATATCTGGAAGGAAAAATTGTTTGTTAGTACATTCATCGTCTGCCTTAGAGCCTTTTCCCCCAACTATATTGGGGTCGGCTTCCAGTCTAACCGGATGCAGCTGAATACCAGTATTTTATATGGACCGACTGCCTATCTGGCCTCCACAATCCATTTAGTATTGTGTAATATGATACCCCAACCTATAGAGCAAGCTGGTTTCCGTTCAGGTTTCAGTACTACAGACCACCTACAAACATTAGAACAAATAATGGAGAAGTACACGGAATTTAACAAAACGCTATATTTAGCATTCATTGACTACAGCAAGGCTTTTGATACTATCAGTCACAGCTCAATCTGGGAAGCACTGAAACTCTTCAAGGTCAACTATAAGTACATAAATATCCTGAAATATATCTACGCTCACAGCACTAGCAAAGTCAAGCTAGAAACAACAGGTGACCCCATCAAGATCGAAAGAGGCGTCAGACAAGGAGACCCTATATCTCCAAAACTTTTTATTGCCGTCCTGGAAAGCATATTTCAGAAACTGAACTGGACTCAAAAAGGCATTAAAGTAGGCAAAAATTGTCTCAGCCATCTCAGGTTCGCAGACGATATAGTCTTGCTGACCGAAACACCGGATGAATTGGAAGAAATGATATGCTCACTAGACAACGAAAGCTCCATGATAGGCTTGGAAATGAATGCAAGTAAAACCAGAGTAATGACAAACAGCTTCAAAAAACCAGTATGCATCAAGGGAAAGAACATAGAATATGTAGAAAACTATATTTACCTAGGAAAGCAAGTGTCATTTTCCAAGACGAGCATGGATGAAGAGATACAACGAAGAGCAAACATCACTTGGAAAAAATTCTGGTCTCTAAAAGAAATTCTAAAAGGTAACTACACTTTAAACCTAAAAAAAGTAGTAATGGAGACTTGCCTCTTACCAAGCTTATTATATGGGTGCCAGACTTGGGTTCACACTAACAGAACAAAACAGAAAATTGTGACAACACAGAGAGCGATGGAAAGAAGCATATTAGGCTTAAGAAAAATACAAAAAGTAAAAAGTGCAGATATCAGAAAAAAGACAAAACTTACAGATGCCCTAACAAAAGCGCTAGCATTAAAATGGCGTTGGGCAGGACATGTCGCACGCCTCAGTGATAACAGATGGACTATCCAAACCACCAAATGGACTGGGCCACCGGGCAAAAGAAAGGTCGGGAGACCCTTTAAAAGATGGGCTGACGATATAGCACAGACCGCTGGCTCAAACTGGCTAAATATTGCGCAGGACCGTGAGAAGTGGAAAAAGATGGAGGAGGCCTTTACCCGTAATGGGGCTACATCTCCAACATTTTATAAAAACTAACACTACTAACTAGGATAAGGTAAAAAGACTAACACAACTAACATTTAATTATAAATAAGTACCTACCTAATGTTAAAAAGTGTGTAAATTTTTAAGCGAGATTAGAAATAAAAGGCTTTTTATTTATTTATTTTATTAATATGATACCCCTTGGTAAGACTGGTTATGCCACTGACTACCTGTAACAACTGTCAAAGATCTACAAATGACAGTAGGGACCAAAGGCTTAATGAGCTTTCCGAGACATGGAGGAAACTTGGTATGTAATGGGCGGTCACCATTCCACGAACTAATCTAGTTAGTACAATGTTAGTTCATTGACAACATTTAAAAAGTTTTTTATTCATGAATCAGATAGAATAGAATATTCTTTATTATGTACACTACACCAAGTATCCTGCAAATAAATATCTTTTTCAGAGAACCATGATGTATGTTTAAGGAGATGGGTAGTTTTGACCATATTTTTTGGAAGTGGATAAGATTTGGGTGCACCTTACTGACACAGGCAATTCATTCCTTACCCGTACTGCGTTGACTGTGAAAGGACAAAACTGAATTAGTATGAAGCTTGGTACTTTATTCAAATTGAACGCAACCACAGATTTTAATGTATTAATCGGAAGAGGATAAAATATAATTTAACTTAACTAAATCCTAATCACGTAAATATCCTGCAAAATAAAGATATTAATTTTTTAAGTTTTTTATTTTTAGTTCACAATGCAACACAGGTAGATTTTGGTAACACCGTGTTTTACGTTCCTATCCTATCGCAGCGCTAACTAAGAATTGTGAGGATGGTCGTACTGAAACGCATTTTTGGTAATCAAAGTAATAGGAATGGTTACGAGAATATAATGAGGAATAAAAATGAAAAACAAGGTGTACCTACCGACATGTTTGTGCTTTGAGCAAATATACTTAAGAATGCATTCAGCGTAATTCGGAACACGCTGCGTTGAATGACATTTGAAAAAAGCTAGATGTCAATGTCACGATAGATAAGTCCGTCAGACAGTTGAGACAGTTAGTGATTTGACTGCGTGCGTTCTGTTCAGTGTATTATTCGGTGCAAAAATAGAGTGCATCATCTTTGATTATATAATGTCTAGATGGAGCGTCGCCCTACAATCAAAACATAAAAAACGAGCCAACAATTTCAAGCCTGTGTGCGTGCAGGCGGTGTTTTACACTGTCATACTGTGTCTCTGTGTGCGTGAATAATGTTACCAACTAGTACAATAATTCTCCCTTACGTCACATATTAACACTTCAATACCCGCAATTACAGACACAATTAAAATAACAATGCACCGTGCCTCTGGAGGCACGGCCGGGAGCATACGGGTTAAAAATAATAGACTAATTAAATAAGATAAGTTTTAGGTGTATGTATGTAGTAGGTATTATTCAGTTTTAGTAGTGTCTTTTTATTAAGTATGTAGTTACTTTCTTCGATAAATAAAAAAACACTATTTAAATTAAAATAGAGTTGTTGAATGTTGTATTAAATCAGCTAAGTTAATTAAATAAGTATTACAATTGTGCCGATTCCCTTGTTCACAAACTAAACTAAAATTAGACTATTTCTATCTTTTTCTCTCTGCAGTAGTTTCTCAAACTACATTAGTTTTTGTTGGTTTCCACGTGGCATCTCCGCGGCTTTTTTGAATGCGATCTATCCATCGATTGCTGATAATAGGATTATTGGGTATTCTAAAAAATAAGATGTTATGTTGATCACCATAATCTACTCATTCAATAATTATGTTAAGGGCTGATTATTCATTAGTCAGATAACTTTTATCCAAGGAATAAAAATGGAGGTTAAATTACCGATTTAATACTTTTAATCAGTGCCAGTTATTAATAATATATATATATATAAATGAATTGCCGTTCGTCGCTCTAAAACTCGAAAACGGCTGGACCGATTTGGCAAATTTTGGTCTTGAATTGTTTGTGGAAGTTCACGGAAGGTTTAAACGGTGAGAAATAGGTAGGTAGTAGGTAGTTAGGTAGGTGGTAGGTAGTAGGTAGGTGGTAGGTAGGTAGTAGGTAGGAAGGGTGTAGGTAGGAAGGGTGTAGGTAGGAAGGGTGTAGGTAGGAAGGGAGTAGGTAGGAAGGTAGTAGGTAGGTAGGTGGTAGGTAGGTAGTAGGTAGGTAGTAGGTAGGTAGGTAGATAGTAGGTAGGTAGGTAAGCTCATGTGACGCAGACGATGTTGTGCGGGTCAGCTAATAATGACTAAAATGTGAACATGAAGTCGGTATCAAGTAAATTATTTACCTAGCTAATATAATAACAAGTTTTCCTTGGCATCGACTTCAAAATCATATAAAGAAAGACTTAATACGAATTTATAAACTCCACCTTTTTTTAAATCTATAAATAAAGTAGACCAACTAAATAATATATACATAACCCTAGACTTACTAATTTACCCACAAAAAATGATGGGTAAGTTGGGAGAATGAAAAAAAGAAACTGGCAACACTGATAAAATATGGCGTAATTTTATGTTCGTAAAAACATAACAGAAATATATAGTTTTTTGGTTACTTCTCGATGATAGGCGATGTGATTGGTATTTTTTACCCTTCCTGTATAATTCCGGCACAGTTTAATAGCACATACCGTCATTTTATCGCCGTTATTTGTTTATTACTTAGCGCGCGTAATACGTGGTGACGCCAAAGCGGCACGATCGGCACTAATCGGCGGGTAAGAACGTATAATCCAACAGTTGGCTGATATTTTTTGACACGTTTGCGCGCACTTGACGCTCCATCTAGACATTATATAATCAAAGTGCATCATCTATATTAGAGAGATAAGAATACCACCAGTGCATATTTGTAATAATAAATTAGAATTGGGCCCAAACTCAGCACAGCGCCATCTATTGACATTATTAAAACTTCTCTACATCTACACTAAATAGTTGATCTTTGGACATTATTTTTTCGAAAATGCAGGCAATTTCCAGCTTAAAACTTGAGATTAGGCAGTCTATTGTGCAGTATTATCTGTGTTAATTTTCTTTACAGTGGTTAGATTATCTCAGAATAAAGTACCAAAAAAGACCATGTCCTTTGTCATAGAAACTGGTAGAATGCATCGGCATCTCTAGTCTCAGGTTTTCCGATGACCTGAGATATCTATTATGAGTGTCATGAAGAAACTATTATTATATGAGTTTCATAGCAAAGCTTGACATTGTTGGTATGACGGGTAGAATTGCCACCCAATAATAAAATATTACACACAGTACAGATCGCGGCACGTAAGTTGACCCATAATGGCGGTCATTCGCATAGGTACAGTTATTGAAAAAAATCGAGTAAGACCCGAAAATGTGCAATTCAAGGACATAGTTCAACTTACGGGATGCAATCTGTAACACATTATTATGTCTCAATCGACTTTTTTTCATAATTGTAGCTTCGCGAACGACCACCATTTTGGTTCAACTTACGTGCCGCGATCTATAACCATCTGGAAATAGGTAAATGTGTAGTAAATGATGCCGTGACGTGTGACAGGGGAGAATGGAAGAAGAAAACGTGTTGCAATGACCCCAAGTAACATGGAACAAGTGCAGGAAGTTGATGACGACAGAAACATCCAGCATTGAAAATAGAAATATATTGGTTAATAGCCAAAAGCCGTTTATTGGTTTAGCTTTGATGACCCGAATGGCAGCAGCTGTAGTGAGGCTGCCTTACATTGCGGTCACGGATTTGAATCCCGGTAAGAGCAAATGTTTGTGTGATAAGCATTGACATTGTTTCCAAGTCATGGATGTTTATATGTTTAATAAGTGTCTATGTAGTATATCAACTATCTGGTGTCCACGACACAAGCCTCACAGTGTGTAATGTCCAGCGATATTTAATTTATAGCTTAGTAGCCAAAGTGGACCATACGTTATCATAAGTACTTAAATGGAAATGATTTGAAAAGGCCCAAGATAAATTATTACTTATACTTTATTAGTAGTAAGTAGCTACTATTAGGAAATGGGTCAGTAACATAATGCTAGTAGCATAGATTGTACGAGCTAGAAAAAAAATTGGTGTACACTAATCTCTAGGTCTAGGAACTATCTATATTTGGCAAGGAGGTAGCAGAGCTGATAGCCCAAGAGTGCGCCAGACGTAAGTATT
Organism: Xestia xanthographa; assembly: GCA_905147715.2. Taxonomy (NCBI): domain Eukaryota; kingdom Metazoa; phylum Arthropoda; class Insecta; order Lepidoptera; family Noctuidae; genus Xestia; species Xestia xanthographa. The sequence continues at coordinate 4,159,893 of LR990654.1, read as the reverse complement.
CTAAATAGTTGAGGCTATTTCTAGCAAGTAACCAGGAAGTCTTGTAGGTCATACAGGGGCTTTGGCGGCATTTATAATTGGATACTTTGAGCTCCTAATAAACCGTTTGTACGCAATTAAAATTAAATTAATAACTTACAGAACACATCGCAATGCTTTCATCTTTCAATGCTCTCAGTAAATCCCATTTGTGTTGGTTTTTTCGGTGTATTTCTAGGTCCAACTCTGCGGTCCACGGTCCTTCACCGCACATATCACAGCAATAACCATTGTTAACTGTCTGCACTATCTCTTTCTTTTCAAAAGACCTGTCTTGGCAAGAACGAAACATTCTGATTGTTGGAAGAGTGCAATCCTTTTTTGATAAACAATTTGCTGCTAGACTGGAGTAAGTAAACGTTGTTTTGTTTGACGTTTTGATTTATTTTTTAAATTTACAGATTGAAAATTCTAAAACGTTGCAGTGCACCTTTACTACTTATTTGACATTAAAGTGAAATATCGTTTCATAGAAACCATATGAGTGAAAGAGATAGTACATCTGAGGCAAAAATTATGCATATCTACAGTTTTTTGATTTGGAACACAATTTCATCACACTTCTGATCAAGCAAAAAGTATTGGTTTTGTTTTTAAGTATAAACAAAAATGATAGTTACGTTTGAAAAATAAAGTGTGAAAATAAAACTATTTCGCTTTTTTCTTGATATTTTAACTATTTCACATCTGTCCAGGAATATTTATTCCATTATCAATGCATTCATCTGCATCATAATGTTTTAGGCAGAATAATGGAACGTAAAATGAAGCTGACAAGAACCATCAAAATGGCCGAAAGAAAGCGATGAAGTTTCTTTTGTTCCTAAAGATATTTTGAGTTTCATGTGAAAAAGTGCATTGAAAATGAAGGAAGTTAACATAAATATTGAAGGCTATAACGTAAACGGAATATGTGTTGGCTGCTTGAATTACAATCGTCGTATGTTTTACCATCCTACCGTGAAAGAAATTTTTCGTTTGCTCGGAAATATTGATGTAAGTGATGGTTTTACTACTAGCTTCTTATCAAAACGCGCTTATATATGAATAGAAAGTAAATATAAATGTAACAGTTGTGTAGTTTAATTCATATAACGTGTTAAAAGTCATGTAAACATGGAACAGAAATCCTTAGATCGGCCATTGTTGACGCATATTTTTTTTTTGTGAACTGTTTTGCATTTTTGGAGTCGACAATTTAGTTTAAGTACTGAAAAAAATATTGTTTTGTAAGTATGAGTAAATTTTTAAATATGAGTCGGAGTGAAGAGAGAATGGTTGGAGTGTAACCATGGAGCGAGGACTATAAAAAAAATCGGATTGCTTAGTTTTCTGTTTTTCGGAAATTTCCCAATTTAATTGCAGTATTGGGTTGACCTAGGTCCTAGACCATAGAAACCATTTAAGTTCTGATACGCATGGTTTGCGACGCACCGTTTCCGAATTAAGGGCCTTCGTTTTTTTATTTATATATATTTTTTTAAATCGCTCTAAATTTCCAAAATGGTAGCTCGGATGAAAAACTTTTTGGAAAATAAATTGTTGCTCTAGTCGAAAACCATGAGACGATGTAAAAAAACTCGCAAAATATAGAAAAAAAAAGCTGCCCCCCCCCCTTGAAATCTTTCAGAAAATGTATGTACTCGCCTAATCACTAATATCAAAGTGTATACGGGGCCTTATGTGCTAACTTTTGAATAAACCGTGCAGAGACACTGGCAATTGCACCCTGCAATGAGAGGTTTTCCTTTTGAGGTATTAAAAAAAAACTTAGTTTCTAAGAACCCTATAGATGGCGTTGAACTGACTATGATAGTTGGTGCCAAAGCCAAAACGCTTGGAAAAAAAACATTGCGTCACGTCAAATACGCTCGTTGACTGACACTTTCGTTTGCTTAACCTTCCGAATATAACCTAGTTTTCGCGCGCTTTGTTAAAATCAGATTTTTTAAGTTCTGTTCCTTGCATTATCATACTAAGTTCAGCGCCATCTATCCAGCGACTAGAGAAGAGCTAAAAAGAAAATCCCTTGAATTGCTACAAAAAAAAAAAATTGTATGTATTTTCTTTCAAAAATTTTTTTTTTCTAGTATTTTCTTTCGGTTACTATTTTTCATAGTTTTTAGGGCTCCGTACCCAAAGGGTAAAAACGGAACCCTATTACTAAGACTTCGCTGTCTGTCCGTCTGTCCGTCTGTCTGTCACCAGGCTGTATCTCATGAACCGTGACAGCTAGACAGTTGAAATTTTCACAGATGATGTATTTCTGTTGCCGCTATAACAACAAATACTAAAAACAGAATAAAATTAATATTTAAGGGGGGCTCCCATACAACAAACGTGGTTTTTTTGCCGTTTTGTCTAATGTATAGATAATGGTACGGAACCCTTCGTGCGCGAGTCCGACTCGCACTTGGCTGGTTTTTAAAAAACTTGTAAACAGTATGGGCGGTTCTTTCACGGAAGACGTCATAAACCGTATTGCTGAAGATCCTCGAAAGTTGCTTTTAAAGTAGTAGTCGAATTAAACAATTTAAATAAAATAAAAATGCATACCTAGTCAAATTTACTTTTATTTATTTAACTACCTACCTATGAAGTAGGATCATTTGCGGTGGTTCATGTAGGTGTCTTTGTGTAGTGTGTAATGACAAAACAGCCGCCCCCCTATACCAGGAGCTGGGTACGCCCATTTTCTCATCTCAACCACATGCAAATGCGTCAGTACCTAAGTTTACACTTCTACATACTTACGTAACTTTATATCATCATCCTGATGAAGCACTGATACAGGTCGCGGCACGTAAGTCTAGCGCTGAACGAAACGTGGAGGGGATATCTGCGCATGTTATACGACTGGAGAGCCAATCGGCGCAAGACATTCTTATTTTTTACTTCTGCGCAATAACGGTCACCGCTAGACTTTCATGCCGCGACCTGTAATCTAGTGGTGTCACCGTTTGACTGCCCAGTCATAGGTCTCGATTTGGAACCCAAGGCATGCACCTCTGATTTGGCGAATTCATGTGCGTATTGTATAATTATCACTTGCTTCGGTGAAGGAAAACGTCGTGAGGAAATCAGCATGCCTGAGAAATGTTTCTTGACGGCGTGTCAAGCCTAGTCGAAGGCCCATAGGCGGCGAAAAGACTGACACCAGGTTAGGCACTAAGTCATCATCATCATCATTTCAGCCGAAAGACGTCCACTGCTGGACATAGGCCTCCCCCAAGTGTCGCCACATTGAACGGTCCCGTGCGACTCGCATCCAGCGGATTCCCGCAACCTTCACCAGGTCATCAGTCCACCTAGTGGGAGGCCTTCCAACGCAACGTCTTCCGGTTCGCGGTCGCCACTCCAAAACTTTTCGGCCCCATCGGCCATCCGTTCTGCGAGCAATGTGCCCTGGGGGTCTAAAATGGCCACTTTAGCAGAATCGTAATATGGATCAAGTTAAAAATTGAAAATTGTTAAAATGGACTTTATGATTATGAACATAAAGTCTATTTTAAGAATTTAAACATTTTAACGTGATTCATATTCTTATCCTATTATGATTCTACTAAAGCGGCCATTTTAGGCCCCCTGCCCACTGCCACTTAAGTTTGGCAATTCTTCGGGCTACGTCGGTAACCTTGGATGTCTTCATTTCTGATTCGATCACGCAAGGAAACTCCGAGCATAGCCCTCTCCATTGCCCTTTTGGGTGACAATAAGCCTTCTGATGAGGCCCATTTTGAGCGACCACGTTTCGGTCCCGTATGATCACTGGCAACACACACTGGTCATAGACTTTCGTCTTGAGACACTGCGGTAGGTTGGACGAGAAGATACCGCGCAGTTTCCCGAACGTTGCCCAGCCGAGTCGGATTCGACGATTGACCTCCGTCTCGAAGTTAGACCTACCTAACTGGACCGTTTGTCCTAGGTACACATAATCGTCTACAACTTCAAGTGTAGTCTCCGATCTTGATAGGAGTGGGTGTGACATGGGCATTCAACATGACGTTAGTTTTGTCCATGTTCATTTTTAGACCCACTCTTCCGGAAGCTCTACTGAGAGCATCGAGCATTGTACTGAGGTCCTCCATGGTCTCAGCCATGACCACTATATCATCGGCAAACCGAAGGTGAGTGATGTACTCGCCATTGACGTTGATGCCTAGCCCTCTCCAGTCTAGAACCTTGAAGACATCCTCCAGTGCAGCGGTGAACAGTTTCGGAGATATGACGTCTCCCTGTCTCACACCTCGCTGCAGGAGGATAGGCACTAAGTAATGTAAAATAAATAAAGAAGAAGGTTATCCTCTAATTTCAGGTGCCAGACGGACTAGAAGTCCAGGTGTGCTGGGAATGCCTGGCGCGAGTCAAATCTGCCATCAACTTTAAGGAGCAAATACTCAAGTCTTATGACTTTCTCATCTCGTACTCAAAAGAGGTAAGTTTGAAGTTAGCATAGGCTTCCGCTACATACGTCACATGCTCAATAGGCCTATTACGTACCTTTCTGATATCCAGTGACTATCAAGCTTCGGTTGTACACCGAACTTCGAATACAACCGAGAATGTCATAATATTGGTATTACGTATCGCACTGAGTGGATATCCCTTTACGGTGACTTACGGTGTATAACGTCTTTCACGAAAGCCACTTCAAACTCAGTTGCCATCAATTTGTTGTCCACTATGCTTACATAATCGAAATAATATGAGTATCGATACGAAAGCGTCTATCAAAATGAGTTACGGTGACTATTAGCCACGATGACAACCAATGATGTCATATTTGATCGCGACTGGTCATAAATAATACGAAACTAACCTTTTGACAGTTAATTGAAGGACACTGAGCCCAGTTACTATCATTTCGAGCTGTCAACGGCTTACAGCAAAACGGAGACCAGTGAGGCGGAGGGGAGACGTGCGCGAATCGATCAATCACATTGTATTCTCCAATTGAGATGCTGGTGGACTCGACTAAATGAAACAGCTGCTTTTCGATATGAAGACTGTATAATATTGACTCGGTGGATTACAAATAAAAATGGACGATGTATGCGCACGAAAAGTGACGGCGAGCGAGTGTCCCTCGGTTTGGTCGAGGGTCTAGCGTGCGTAGGTGGGGTGTTAAGATGACGTAGAATCGTATGACGCTGGTGCGATGTGATGGTCCGGAACACATTGGTTTAAAATCTACATCGAATTTCTCGTGATTGATCGAATCTTGCAAGTCTTCCCTCTCTTTCTATCCTCCCAAGGCATTGGTGAAAACTGGAGCTTACAGCTTACACTCACACATTGTCGCGTTTCTTGTCGTTTTGCAACTCTGCGATATTAGACGGGATCGTTACCACTGAGCCATGCATAGATTTATTAAAGAATTTGTTGTTTTTCATAATTTTAAAGACAAATATAGTAAAATACAATGTACTTACATAATAATTATGGTAAGTGAATCCATGATTTACAAAGTTTTGATTTATGCTTCGATTTTTACAAGAAACCATTGAACAACACGGCAATCTTATAACTTGTCAGGATCGCGGTCGAAAGCACACTAGTTTGCGGAGACGGCCATTTGCCTATGACATGGTCAATTTGACCATGTTGCGCGGACACCGACAGGCTCCTTGCCACTTCTCCTGTTTTTTATATTTCTATGGAGCCATGACACCACTTGAGTGGACTGTGGCTTCTTTGCTTTGCCGGCTCGGGCCTTTAGACTTTCCTGACAGTCTTGGCCAGCTTTCTCTACCCCCTGTCTTAGTATTGCATAGACAACCGTAGTTTATAATTTTTTCGTCACTTACTGTGCGATCCACTAACGCGGACACAAGCGAAGCGGATTGAAGTCTCAACTTTAACAAACGCGATCTGGATTTAGACCACGTGTCCGTTCCACTCACCACCGCACTAAAGCCTTGCAAATGCGACTGCGCGGAGAAAGTAAATGAAAGAAATGGTGTAGAGCAAGCCACTCGTCACAACGACGCGACCGTCCTCACACGAAGAAGGAAGCAAGTGACGATCGACAAAGATTTCTTGACGCAAGTCGCAACAAAGAGATCTCCGTTCATATCGTTGCCACTTCAATGGAAACGCAACCTTAATAGCTATTCACAACGCTTCGATTCGATTTCGATTCGACAAGTCGTATGTCTGTCTTTTTTGGCATTACGAAAGCGAGCGAGATAGACATACGACTTTCCGAATCGAAATCGAATCGAAGCGTTGTGAATAGCTATGCTTAATCACATATAATATGAATCAATTTCCCCGTCATTATTCCAGCACACATTCCTGGACTCTCCAACGGACTTCGAGCCATACGCCACTCTCAACATAGACAGGACCGAGGTGGAGTCCTACGAGTGTCTGCCGGAGACGGTCGCAGTTGAGGACGAAGTGAAAGAATTCGATGTCAAAGAGGAAGACGACAATAATGAGGAGAAGTACGCTTTCGGTGAGTTTCATACAAAGACAATATAGACAGGACTGAAGTTCAGTTCTACTAGTGTCTGCCTGAGACAGACGCGGTGGCGGACGAGGAGATAGACGCGGTGGCGGACGAGGAGATAGACGCGATGGCGGACGAGGAGATAGAGATCGATGTTAAAGAGGAAGACGACAGCGAGGAGAAGTATGCTTTCGGTGAGTTTCATACAAAGTAGCATAGACAGGACTGAGGTGGAGTTCTACGAGTATCTGCCAGAGACGGACGTGGTGGCGGACGAGGATAGAGAGATCGATTTCAAAGAGGAAGACGACAGCGAGGAGAAGTATGCTTTCGGTGAGTTTCATACAAAGTAGCATTGACAGGACTGAGGTGGAGATCTACTAGTGTCTGCCAGAGACGGACGCGGTGGCGGACGAAGAGAGAGAGATCGATGTCAAAGAGGAAGATGACAGCGAGAAGTATGCTTTCGGTGAGTTTCATACAAATTAGCATTGACAGGACTGAGGACGAGGTTCTGCCTTTTTTTTTTCGGATGGGATATCATCAAATGACTCCTCCCACTCTGGGCGGAGCAGGAGGGAGTGTTAGACTTTTACTGACTAAAACACATCCATGTTCCTTCATCGCCCTTTGTGTTCCGGGGCTACGGTATCTCTTTCGAACAGTCCCGCAACCCCGGCAGGCATCGGTCCTTACGGACCCCTTCCTATTGCTGACTCTCTTTGAGGCGCGCGTGGAACACGCACGCGCCGTCGACACGGCCTGTCGTCATGAGACGGACGGACGGCGAGCTAGCCCATAGCCCACCGTCCACAGGCCAAGCCTACGGTGGCCGGGGGTCACCACGTGGCCCCGAATGCCCGGTTCGTCTCCCGCGGCGGCCGGGACGTGAGATTCTCTCCCTCTCACGTTCCGCCACCTCCTTCTCACAAGTGTCTGCCTGAGACAGACGCGGTGGGCGACGAGGAGAGAGAGATCGATGTCAAAGAGGAAGATGACAGTGAGGAGAATTATGCTGTCGGTGATTGTATAACGTCATCATCATCATCATTCTCTTTCTTCTCCCACACTTCTCTATCACTCGTCATCTCATCAGACACCTCCTCTCTCACCATATCATCCTTCACACAGTCCATCCATCGCTTCTTTGGTCTTCCTCTACTCTTATACCCATCTACATTCATACTCATACTGTAAAACGTCATATACCCAGCCTTTTCCCAACTATGTTGGGGCCGGCTTCCAGTCTCCGGATGCAGCTCAATACCAGTATTTTACATAAAGCGCCTGTCAATCTAACAGCACAACCGAGTGTTGGTACTGCATGGGTGATAGGATACCCCTTGGACTGGTTGTCAGAATTTTAGGTCACACCTGAAATGACTGTCAAAGATTATGGAGACCATTTGAGCGATTGGCTGCTGCGCCGCACAAATATTTATTTGGCCTACAGGTAGTTGTTCCGGGTCTAGCTTTTGGTGTATGCCGTGTATGCGAGTTTAAATGTTAGTTAACGCATCCACGATTCAAATTCCTAGTGAAACGGTAAACGGTATAAAAAAACTGTCGAAATGCGGGTGTAGGTACTGTATGCTACAGTCGGGGTCTTTTCCGCCTGACCATTTTAAAATGTTTTCGCTTAAAACATGCGGAGGCGCCGAGCCACGCCCCCTTAAAGTTTCGGCCTATTAGGAAAGCCTCAACTTTGGCGCACAATATAACAATAACTCTCGTTGGCGTGCGTCGTCAGTGCGCTCGGCCGATTCGATATCTTTTCATTCATTATTTCTATACAAAGTCAACGGGGCGGGGCTAGAGAGCGTTTCTATGTTGCAAGTGCAAGCAAAAATAAGCTTAGTGGTGGTCAGGCGGGATTGTCCTCGATAGTACCTTGAACTAACCCTTTTTATAACCGTACGTTTATATACCCGTTTTATATTTTTTTGTTAATTTTATTTAATTATTGTGAATGTGAGGACCCATGTGGGTGGGACACATATTTTATTTTATTTTTTTCCCCACGACTGTGGCAGTTTGAGTACCTACTATAAGCGACCTACCCAAATGTCCTTTCTTTGGTATTGTTCGCCGTTTAGCCGTGTGGTATCCGGCAGAGTAGAATAGAACCAACCCATTACACTCACGGGTGTCGTATAAGGCGACTAATGTCTGAGGCAGAACACCTTGCGCCTCCGTAGACCGGAGAATGGGCAGCAGCGTTTTCTGTTAGTCTGTCATCACTGCGATCTCCAATCCGCCTGTCAAGCGTGGAGATTACTGGCAAATTCCTCCCATCATGGGAGAGGCTATGTCCAGCAGTGGTCGTTATGTGCTGTTGTTGTTGTTGATCGTCGTTTCGTTGAGCTCCTTGAGTTACAAATCGAGCTACACGATAACTGACAAATGCTTGCACTGACTGGACAGGTCCACTCACATCTGTGTGGTTCTTTCTTCAAAAGACCATCTCAGACACTACTCTGCATAGTCTTCATGTGAATTGAGCAAGATTATGTCTGGACTTCAAAAGAGACTATGACCTCTGAGTTTGTTTCGGCTGTTTCTTCTCAGACTAGTCAGGTACGAAACACCGGCCCCATCTAGTTATAAAAAAATGACGTGTAAAAGTGTTTGTAAAAAACGACTTGCAAAAATAATCATTTCATTTTATTTCATCATTGCAAGAGTATTATTTATAGCATCGAGAATATGACTGTAACTCTTACGAAAATAAGACCTAATTTCCTACACAGAGGTGGCAGTAAAGGAAGAAACAATTGACGATCCATACTTCGAAGATATACCAGCTATAGACGACGGTGTCACTTCAGATGAAGATGTGCAGCTTTCTAAACTGAAAGAGAAAGAGACGGAGAAAGTCAAGAAGAAACGGAAAAGTGGGAGGAAGAAAGACAAGGATAGAGATAGGGTGAGTAGTTCTTTGTTATTTTGTGGAGAAGAATAATGTTAGTTGGGTGAAGAAAGATTTTTATACTACACCTGCTTGGAAAGTACCTTGATACTTTATTAAATTTACGGTTACATTGCATATCGAACAAATATGCGGGGAGAAAACGCATCTGAGCGGGAGAGAAAAGTGTATGAAAATCCATTTCTTACGTGGTTTTTTTTTTAATTTTGGGTAAGACTATGCGCCGGTAACCTAAATATCAAAAGCCAAAAAGTTTTTTCAGTGAGTTTTTATCTCCAAGTTCGTAAAATGACACTGGCCACTAGCTGTGTGTTGGATGGTGTCGGTCTGGCAGTGCGACCCTGCGGCGGCAGGATAAACAATTTGAAAAACGAACATGTGAAAATTGCAGACGCCATTTCCAATTTGTGTGTTGTTTGAGGATTCAGTTTTCGTAGAAAGTCCTCGTAGGTGTAGTATAAAGCACTATGTATCACTCGAGAGAAAGTACGATTCCCGATCTCGGGTGTTATAAAGCCCTCGCCTACGGCTCGGGCTTCAAACGACACCCTCGACGGTAATCGGTCACTTTCTCCTCTCGGTAAACAATGTACTATTAATATCCGTGTTACCAGTTTTTAGCAAGGTTTTTGAAAAAGTAATGCTTAATCAAATGCTCTATCATTTTAACACCAACAGAATCTTACATGATCAACAGTATGGCTTCACCAAGGGACGTTGTACAACTGACGCCGGTGTAACCTTATTAAAGCACATATTTACTGCGTGGGAAGAGTCACAAGACGCCATAGGAATTTTTTGTGACCTCTCCAAAGCGTTTGATTGCGTAAATCACGACACATTACTTTTGAAACTTGAGCATTACGGACTGGGTAAACTTGCACTTAGTTTGGTAAAATCTTATTTGAATGATAGACAACAACATGTTCAAATAAATTGTGTTAATTCACAGGGGTTAAAAGTAAAAATGGGGGTTCCACAAGGCTCAATATTGGGTCCTTTCCTTTTTCTAGTATATATAAATGATCTACCCTATTTACTGAAAAACCAACCTCAAAATATGGTGTTATTAGCTGATGACACTTCCCTAATTTTTAAGATAAATAGGCGGGCCCAAAATCTAGATGACGTGAATAATGCCCTACTTCAGGTCCAAAATTGGTTCACAGCAAACAATTTGGTATTAAATGAAAAAAAAACCAAATGCATAAGATTTGCTTTACCGAATGTTAAAAGTAGTGATTGTGATATAATATTGAATAAAGAGAAACTTGAATTCGTAGATAAAACGGTTTTCCTGGGGATTACGCTTGATTCAAGGCTACAATGGGGTTCTCATTTGACATCTCTTGCGGGGCGGCTAAGTTCAGCAGCCTATGCCATTAGAAAAATCCGTCAGTATACTGATGTAGATACCGCTAGACTGGTTTATTTTAGTTACTTTCATAGTATAATGTCTTATGGCATTTTGCTGTGGGGACGGGCTGCAGATATTGAGTCTATATTTATTCTGCAGAAAAGAGCCATCAGAGCCGTATATAATCTTCTTAGGCGCGATTCTCTAAGGGAACTGTTTAAGGATATTGGCATCATGACGGTACATTGTCAATACATCTACGAAAACATAATGTACGTCAGAAAAAATCTGCACCTTTTTGGTAAAAGGGGTGACAGACATAATTACAGTACTAGAAATAGGGACCAACTAGTTCAGCCAGGTTTCAGACTCGCTAAAGTAGACTCATCTTTCATGGGGTACTGTTTGAGATGCTATAATAAAATTCCACAAAGTATTCTTGAACTGAATGAGACGAAATTTAAAACATGCATTAAACGCACACTATGTAAGCAAGCATATTACAAGTTGAGCGATTATATCGCTGATAAAAATGCTTGGCTCAATGCTGGTCCTGCTCCACATGGACAGGGGCGCATAAATTGATAGCATTAAATTGTATTGTTGGAGCTGCTGAAGATTGTACAACTATCTTTGCATTGTATAGAATCAATCTCTTTAGTATTATATAAATGCATAGCCCATATTGTGTGAGTACTATGTACTAGAAAGCTATCATTCACTGGAAACCTGCGTCTTTTCTTGACTTGAATGTGCCCTGGCGGTTTGGAGTATGTCATGCTCACTCAATTGTCTCGCTGATGGTGGCGCATGTGTCGGATCATTTAGTTCCCTTCAAAATGGTTGAGTTGAATGGTGCTGATCCATGCGTCATGTCCGTGAACGGGCGCTGTCAGTTGTGACTGGTCATCTCTTGGTTGCCATGGCTTATTTGAATGAATTATTTTGAATTGTATTTTTTTTTTGTTTGTGTGTTTTTGCTGTGGACACTTACCGTGCACATCTTGCTTACATTGTTCTCACATAATATACCATCTCAACGTGAATGATGTAACCAAGATTTTGTAACAATATTCTGATTTAAAAGAGTGTCCATGGAGTTTCTTGCCCGTTCTTCTCCATAGAGATCTACGCTAGGGAATGGGCAACTACAGTACTTTCACAGTTTTTATGTCTTGTGACTGGGACTGTAGCTACATTTAATTTTCATCTTTGTTTCGACAATTCAAAAGTGCCTGTAACTGGCTTACTTGAAATAAATGCTTTGATTTTGATTTTGATTTATCATAACATCACACCTTGTTATCCGCGAAAGGTTAGGCACACGTATAGGTACCCTAACAAGTACACCCACATTTCGACAGTTATTTTTAAGTCCCCTTGTAATTGCGGGCGAGCCTATTGCCATCAACCGGGCGCAAATAATGTAATGGCGGCGAGCCTATTGCCAACAACCGGGCACAAATAATGTAATAGGGGGCGAGTCTATTACCATCAACCGGGCACTAATCATGTTATAGGGGGCGAGCCTATTACCATCAACCGGGCACAAATCATGTAATAGTGGGCGACCCTATTGCCAACAACCGGGCACAAATAATGTAATAGGGGGCGAGCCTATTGCCAACAACCGGGCACAAATAATGTAATAGGGGGCGAGCCTATTGCGATCAACCGGGCACAAATCATGTAATAGGGGGTGAGCCTATTGCCATCAACCGGGCACAAATCCAGTAATAGGGGGCGAGCCTATTGCGATCAACCGGGCACAAATCATGTAATAGGGGGTGAGCCTATTGCCATCAACCGGGCGCAAATCATGTAATAGGGGGCGAGCCTATTGCCATCAACCGGGCACAAAACATGTAATAGGGGTTGAGCCTATTGCCATCAACCGGGCACAAAACATGTAATAGGGGGTGAGCCTATTGCCATCAACCGGGCGCAAATCATGTAATAGGGGGCGAGCCTATTGCCATCAACCGGGCACAAAACATGTAATAGGGGTTGAGCCTATTGCCATCAACCAGGCACAAAACATGTAATAGGGGTTGAGCCTATTGCCATCAACCAGGCACAAAACATGTAATAGGGGTTGCGCCTATTGCCATCAACCGGGCACAAATCATGTAATAGGGGGCGACCCTATTGCCATCAACCGGGCACAAAACATGTAATAGGGGGCGACCCTATTGCCATCAACCGGGCACAAATCATGTAATAGGGGGCGACCCTATTGCCATCAACCGGGCACAAATCCAGACTCCGTGGCTGTTGCTAATGTTTCTGATGGAAAACCGTAATAACACTGCCTGATCTGGTAATTGAACTTGTTCTTTTGGAGTGAAAAATCATGTTTTGTGGTAGAACTCAATGTAATTATGTAACGCACTCAAAACATTGTGCTGATGGATGGATTGAATAGTACAGGAGTCGTGGAGGTGTTTAAAGTAGTAAAAAGTAGTACCTATTTAAAAATGCATCAGCCGGCCCCATGTGCGGCATGTCAATAAACTGTGTTTCGTTTTCGGATAAGTACTTATTTATTTAGCAGGTTTCTTCGTGTCTATTATTACTAATATACAGGGTGGACTTTTGTAATGCCACCTGGAGGGAAAGTACTCTTAATACTGCAGATAGAACATTTTACTCAAAGGAAACATTCCTTTATTTTTGAATAGAAAGCAAACTGCATTCAAAGATTTTGAAAATTCTCGTACCACACTCGGGAATCGAACCGCCTAAATTCCAAATAAATAACACCTGTATTTTTAACCGACTTCAAAAAAGGCGGAGGTTATATGTTCGTGTGTATGTATTTTTTTTTTTTTTTTTTATGTATGTTACCTGATTTCTCTCCCATTTGTGGACCGATTTTCAAAATTATTTTTTCATTTGATAGAGTACACTCCTGAGGTGGTCCCATTTTAATTTGGTGAAGATCTGATGCTGACCTTCGGAGATATACAATGGAACTCTTCAAAAAGAGACGGCAAATCTGTTGTGATAGCTCCAATCGGTTGGATGTTCATTGTTTATACAATATCATGACGGAACATCACGCCTGTATGCTCTGAGGGGGTACGCAGAAGTGTACAATTTACCTGATTTCTCTCCCATTTGTGGACCGATTCTCAAAATTCTTTTTTTACTTGAAAGAGTATACTCCTGAGGTGGACCCATTTTAATTTGGTGAAGATCTGATGCTGATCTTCGGAGATATACAATGGAACTCTTCAAAAATAGACGGCAAATCTGTTGTGATAGCTCCAATCGGTTGGATGTTCATTGTTTAAACAACATCATGACGTAACATTACACCTGTTTGCTCTGAGGGGTACATAGATGTGTACAGTACAGCCAGATTTCGACAGTTATGGCATGTTATGTTCCATTTATTGGGGATAAGCCTATTACCATGACATGTATTGTTAACCATGTACAATGAATGCATAGCAAATATTTGTAAGTATAGGATATTACAACTAAAAATGGAAAAATAAAATAAAACTTTTTTGCCAAAAATAAAACCGACTTCAAAAAAAACAACAAACAAAAAAAACACAAAAAGAAAAGGACAAAAAAATACACTAAAAGAAAAACAAAAAAAAAACACTAAAACAAAACCACAAAAACGTGAAAAAATTACTTTAGCTTCAGAAGCCGGTGAGAAAAACACCAAATCAATCAAAGGTCAAGCTTCAGAAGTCGGTGACAAAAACACTAAATCAATTAAACAAAGTCACCGACTTCTGAAGCTTGACCTTTGATTGATTTGGTGTTTTTCTCACCGGCTTCTGAAGCTAAAGTTATTTTTTCACGTTTTTGTGGTTTTGTTTTAGTGTTTTTTTTTTGTTTTTCTTTTAGTGTATTTTTTTGTCCTTTTCTTTTTGTGTTTTTTTTGTTTGTTGTTTTTTTTGAAGTCGGTTTTATTTTTGGCAAAAAAGTTTTATTTTATTATGGCACCAATCGATAGGGTCAATCATAAAGATCAAATCCCTCTAACAGACATGATAAATTAAATGAAAAGAAAACCATAAAATATTAACTTATAAATTCAATGGGACAACATAAAGCACTTTTACTCAAAGGTCCATCCTCCAATTACTTATGTTATAACCTAATAAACAATTATCTTTTGACGACATTTATTGATTAAAATGACGAAGAACTATTTAGATAGGAAGATTGCAATTTTCTCAAACAAATACTTGCAAATTACAATCTTTTTTCTTCATTTGTAAATATCCATCCTTTGAATAAAAGTGCTTTAACGTATTGAATTTATCCCAATGAATTTATAACTTTAGATTTCATGGTTTTCCTTTCATTTAATTTACAATATTTGTTAGAGAGATTTGATCCTTATGATTGACCCTATCGATTGGTGCCATAAAAGTACAGAGTGTTATTTTTTTGGAATTTAGCCGGTTCGATTCCCCAGTGTGGCACACGAATTTTCAAAATCTTTGAATGCAGATTATTTTCTTTTAAAAAATAAAGGAATGTTTCCTTTGAGTAAAATGTTCTATCTGCAGTACTAAGAGTACTTTCCCTCCAGGTGGCATTACAAAATTCCACCCTGTATAATTATGTTATCCTCTGTGACAAAAATATTCATTGTATTTTATTTGTTTATTCCACATTCACAAATGCCCATTTAATAGAATAACATTACTTATTTTATACCTACTACCGACTGTCAAACGCCTGTCAATAATTCAATAGCAATAGTATAACTTGACAACTTACAATAACTATTCAAGGTCAGGCGTTTTCTACCTGAAAATTTGAAGTGACTATTAAATAGATTTGAAAGATTTTTTCTAAATATAAGTTGGTCTATTTTGTAGTATATCACACGTACACTGATCTCAGACACGAATTATCCATTAAAGTTGTGGATTTCAACCGATCTAAGCGTGGCCGTGCTAGGACGGATACGGTGTAGCCCGACCACTGAAAATGGTGTATAAGTCATGAAAAAATGTGGTACTCTTATTTCTCTTTATAGTACCAAAAGGTACATATCCGTACAGTCTCCTGCCATAACCATGACCTTGTTTGGCATCGTGGCCGGGCCAGAACGGAACACACCTTTCGGCTTCTTCACCCTTTATGAACGTGGACATAGCTAAAAGAGTATTCAGTAAGAATCGTAGCAGGTCTCGTACCATAGATTGTAACCCCCATTGTATATTACTTCCTTTGTCCGCAGATCAACTCCCCAAAACGCCAGAAGACCAAAAAGGACAAAAACCCCGAGAAGAAGAGTAGGAAGCTAAAGAATCTCCCAGAAGACTTAGTAGAGTTGTACACTATGAGTAAAGAAGATATGTGGGGGATCAGGATCGAGGACCTGAACAGCAAGGAATTTCAGAAGCTGAAGTTTAGGTAAAGGTTTATTCATCCTCATTATTTCAGCCGAAAGACGTCCACTGCTGGACATAGGCCTCCCCTAAGTGTCGCCACATGTCCCGGTCCCGTGCGACTCGCATCCAGCGGATTCCCGCAACCTTTACCAAGTCATCTGTCCACCTATAGTCTCCGCCAGATAAGTAAGAATTAAAGGTCATTGCTCTTTCCTTAATTTCTCAAAATCAAAATCAAAGCATTTATTTCAAGTAAGCCAGTTACAGGCACTTTTGAATTGTCGAAACAAAGATGAAAATTAAATGTAGCTACAGTCCCAGTCACAAGACATAAAAACTGTGAAAGTACTGTAGTTCTCTATGGAGAAGAACGGCCAAGAAACTCCATGGACACTCTTTTAAATCAGAATATTGTTACAAAATCTTGGTTACATCATTCATCTCTGCTTAGGTACCCCGATAATCCATTATAAATCGTTTTTTATTACTGGAAAACGTAAAGGATCACGATAAAGGTAGTTTCGGGACAAGTTTATGTCATTATTTCTGTTTTCGGAATTATGTTTGAATAAATGTATGCGGGTTAGTGACCTTTAATTCTTTGTGGCGGAGACTATAGTTGGTCTTCCAACGCAACGTCTCCCGGCTCGGTTTTCAGCACTATCGGCCATCCAAGATTGATTATTTTGTAATAAAAGCAATCGAATTCGTCGAGAGGAGCTCGTGGCTAAATAATAACAGCCTAACCGGGCCGCGCTTGCCTAGGTTGGTCTGTGGATGGGTGACCACCCATTACATACCGAGTTTCCTCCGTGCCTCAGAAAGCACGTTAAGCCGTTGGTCCCGGCTGTCATTTGTAGATCTTTGACAGTCGTTAAGTAGTCAGTGGCCTAAAAGCCTGACAATCAGTGTTAAATTTGCCAATCTGCCAGCCTTGGAGTCATTTTCCAGTCTAACCGAATGCAGCTGAATACCTACCAGTATTTTACATGGAGCGACTGCCTACCTGACCTCCACAACCCAGTTAGTACTGGGTAATACGGTACCCCTCGGTAATACTGGTTGTCAGACTTTTTGGGCCACTGACTACCTGTAACGACTGTTAAAGATCTACAGTAGGGGTAGATGACAAAAAAAAAACTATTTAGTCCTCTCGATAAATTTCCAAAGAATATTGTACCTACACAATTTTTTTTCTTTTTTCACGTAAACAAAAAATGACGACAATACATTAGGTCGAAAACTCGTGTGACGTCACATTTGAGTACACTTTTTACTCAAATGTGACGTCATGAGCCGCCATTCATGATCTTTGACACGTTTTATCTTCGTCAATTATTCTTATTAATAATTTGATAAAACAAAAAACATGTATCCAATATTTTTCGATAATCTAACTGACGGACTAAACAGAATCATACTTTTGAAATGAAAACTTCTTTAGGCGCGTTGAGCAGTTTTTGGGTGAAGGAAAAACATTGAACTCATCGTCACGTAACGTAACGTGCGGTCACGCTTCGTAGCCGTTCGTAGCACTCGTAGCACCCGCTACGGCGTAGCACCACATAGGCATGCGCGGGGCACAACCAGTGCTACGGCTGGGGCGGGGCCTGTGTATGTACTTTTTGTTTTCACTTCTATCGGCAGTCCCCAAATACTGTTTTTAGTCAGTCATCATCCCTATTGACAGCCGGGACCAAAGTACTTACGTACTTAATAAACTAATAGCAGAGCTATTGCACTCCGTGTGTAGGCATGAGATAATTACCTACCGCTTCGCGCATATTGAATATGCTAGCTCTCGAGGGCTGTCGCGCTCCAGCCGTGCGTAACTGCGTACGATGCCGCGCTAATTTTTCGCGCTCTTTCGACCTTGCGTCGCGTACCTACCTACTCGTACTTCGTGTTTGTTAACTGACTGATTTATTGATCATAAATAATTACTAGTGAAAATGACAAGCCGGATAAACTGTTGCTGTTAATAAATGTAGAAAAAAAATGTCTTTTTTATATAAATTTCACTGCTCCATGTCCATGCTTCCCATCAGAGTTTATTTTAAAATTACCTATTTGTTAGATTTCGCATTATGCTGCTATTAAATTTAATAAGTACTTAATCGTAATTTTAGAGAAGGCAAGATATATATTATGAGACATTATAATAGAGTAAAACAATTGTAATTATAAAAGTTTTTAATTAACATTTAAATAATAATAATACATTAAAATACAAAAATGTTGGTAGTATTTTATTTTGAGTACTTGAGGCAACCCTACCGACTGACCATTAAGCAGTGAGACGCCGTAAAAAATACGCTAACGCTTGGCGTCAAGGCACAATTTAGATCGAGCGGGCCCAGTTTAGGTATTTATAATGTCGGCTTTCTTCAAGATCAAAGGAGTGCAACTTCTGTACGCTAGTACTATTATCTATTCTGTGCTAATAGTGATGTTTATTTTGTCCATAGGTGTGATAATTGCATCATTGCCTTTAACACTGAGAAGTTGATGCATGATCATCTGAATGGAAAACATCAACCAGTGAGTACCTATTGTATATTTAATAACGATCACTGTCAACATTTTGTAGATTGTGTTAAGGGCCTATACTCCCTCAAATGGCTTAGCATAATCCTCCGTTACGCCTTAAATACTGTAGCATTAATTTTGAAATAAATATATGGTAAAGTTGAGGATTAATGCTAAGTACTATGTGTGACGAAAACACGATTCCATAAAATTTTCTCGATAGAAAAAAAAACCAAAGTTACCTCTAAATCGAACAATAAACCGCTGGTATTAAAAAAGTACTTCAAATTAGATCATGAAACTTTGCATTCTAACTGAACTAACTATAAAGCAGGTCTTATGTGTTTTATTTTTTTAGTCCAATCAAGATATTTTTTGTAAATCGCAAAAAACCACTCATTTCGCACTATTCGGCCGCAGTGACTGACGTAACAACCGCTTTGTAGTGCAAGCTGATTAGAACTTTATTCTAACAGTATTTCAAACGAAGTTTGAACCACCACTGGTTGGAACCACTTAACTGGCACCAACTATAGAAGGTTCCCAGTCGTATATTACTTGACTAAATCGCGATCACCACCCAGTATTAACTGTATTTCAGAATATGTACTTTAGTGGTTGTAGTTAAGGCCCTTCTAACTCTAAAATTAGCAACTCTATTTGTGGTGGTTCAAACTCCGTTTGAAATACTGTTAGAATAAAGTTCTAATCAGCTTGCACTACCAAGCGGTTATTACGTCAGTCACTGCGGCCGAATAGTGCGAAATCAGTGTTTTTTTGCGATTTACAAAAAATCGATTGATTGGACTAAAAAAGTAAAACAGTATGAAACTAGTATGTTGCTTGTAGAATTATTTGCCAAAAAATCAGAATGATCGCATGTATTTTAGTATGGTTTTTACTCAAAAGAAATTTTTAGAGATAAGTTCGTGATTTTTCTATCGAATAAAGTTTGTTGTATCATGTTTTCAAAACACTATGGAACTAGCATATATCCTGAAGAATATCATATATTTTTCTGGTTTTGCTTATTACAGTGAATCGTATGCTTTTTTTGCATTATAAAACTCGCGTTTAGCTCCTACAACACATTGCCATACATTTTCAAAATATCTCTTTACTAGTTTATGTCCGCGGCTTTGCCCGCGCCGAGTACGTTAATTATCCCACGGGATCGTGCTACTGGGATAAAAAATATCCTATATGTTAATGCAGGTTATAAACTATCTGTGTGCCAAAGGAGATTGCCCAGGAACAGCACCCTTGATAAATAACTCGAGTCTTGAAAAACTTTGAACGGCATCAACAACAGCCCATAACGTCCACTGCTGGACATAAGCCTCTCCCATTATAGGAGGAATTTGCCGTAATCTCCACGCTTGGCAGGCGGATTGGAGATAGCAGTGATGAAAGACTAACAGAAAACGCTGCTGCCCATTCTCTGGTCTACGGAGGCGCAAGGTGTTCTGCCTCAGACATTAGTCGCCTTATACGACACCCGTGAGTGTAATGGGTTGGTTCTATTCTACTCTGCCGGATACCACACGGCTAGAACGGCATGAAATATCTAAATTAAAAAATATTAGATTTCACACAAATGTGCTTCAAAGAAACACAGCTCATTCGTAAATCCATTCAGACCTTTTCAAATGGCCGTTTTCAACTAATTTTTGGTCGAACATAACCTCATAATAGTAATACCATTTTGTAAATATCTCGGAAATGCCATTGTCATTTGTGTAATTTATTTATTTATTGACACACCAACGACTTATTCACTAAATCAATTACATTAATGAGAGGTTTTCCTTTTGTGATATTAAAAAAAAACTTAGTTTCCAAGAACTCTATAGATAGCGTTGAACTTGCTATGATAGTTGGTGCCAAAGCCAAAACGCTTGGAAAAAAAAACATTGTGTCACGTCACATACTCTCGTTGACTGACACTTTCATATGCTTAACCTTCCGAATATAACCTAGTTTTCTCACGCTTTGTTTAAATCAGTTTTTTTAGGTGCCGTTCCTTGCATTATCATACTAACTCCTAGCGCCATCTATCCAGCGACTAGGGAAGAGCTAAAAAGAAAATCCCTCATTAGATTCTATTTCAACTGCTTTGCGGTGAATTCGTCACTTAAAGGTGTACACAGCACTTGTATAACCAACAATAAAAATTGAAATGGAAATATAATGATAACAAAATTAAAATTTACAAAGTTTACATTGAATTTAATAATTAAAAAAAAAACATCAATTAAATTGGAATAGAAAAACAATAATAAATTAAAACTATAAATATAACAAATACGTTAGGGCAATTGGGGGTATTTAGTCATGCCATCGAGTATTTTAAAGATGATTTGGTGAAGAGAATAATGTTGAATTGAGTACATTTGTCAATAACGCCGTGGGCATTCTCCTTTCATTCAAATCCTTTGAAGCGTTTTTGCGTGAAATATATAAATATTGCTGGACATTACACACAGCGCCATCTAGTGCCACACTAAGCAACGAGGCTTGTGTCGTGGACACCAGATAGTTGATATACTACATAGATACTTTTTGTTTGTAAATAAATACGTATTATACATATAAACATCCATGACTCGGAAACAAATGTCCATGCTCATCACACAAAGATTTGCTCCGACCGGGATTTGAAAACAGAACCCTAAGAACGTAAGGCAGCCTCACTACCGCTGCGCCAACCAGGTCGTCAAAATACGAACAATGTTTGTTCCTCTTTCCTCTTCCAAACATCCTCTCAAACTTTTGTTATAGTAGTATGATTTTTTCAGAAAACTGAAGACTGCCACCAATGCTTTATCTGCCAGGCCTACTTCCTGACGAAAGACAACGTTGCCTCTCACAAGGCGCTGCACCAACAAGGATACAGGTGTCGCCAGTGCGGGTTCAGTACCACCCTCAAGCGGCGCATGCTCAAACATGTAGTGAGTCATGCGCCTGATGGAGACGCGCATGTGTGTCCCACTTGTGGAGCTACGTTTAGGTATGTATCACCACACTCACACTCCCATTCACTCACACACACACTTTCACTCACTCATTTACTCTCAAAGTCACTCACTTACACCAACCCACACTCTTATACTCACTGACGCACTTACAAATACAAAGACTTACTCTTCCACTCATACTCACCACCACCACCACCCACCTCACTCCCATACTACCACCCAGTCATTCAACACTCACTAAAAGTCCCGACACAATCGGTTCTGCTGTTTCGGAGATTAGCCGAAACAAACAAACAGACAGACAAAGTTTTTTTGTTTTTTGTTATAAGTACCGTATATACTTTCATACGCACTTAGTAAAATGCTCTTATTTTGAAATAACAAAGAAAAACTTCAATTTTATTTATTTTTACAGATATTATTGAATGCTTAATACATTTTTAAAGTATTTCTCTTGTTACAGTACTAAATCGAAGCTAACATACCACCGCGGCGTCTGTCGTCAAGAGAGGCCGCAGTGTGACTGCTGCGGGAAAGTGTTCGCCAACAAAATGACGCTCAAGTATCATCTCAAGTAAGTACCTACCTAGCTTATAACTGTCAGCTGTGAAGCTACCAGTGGCGAAGAGCCAGAATAAGCCGAAGAAAATAAAATAAAAAAGATAAAGTATCTTTTTATTTCTGTGTTTATTTTGACCTCATTTTCGTTATCAGCGACCCCGAAAACCATGAAACTGGCACCCATAAAGAAAAATCCGAAAAAAAAGAATGAAAAAAAAAACTGTCATTTGGAGATAACAAACGGATACTTCAATTTTATTTATGTGTATGAAGATAAAAATACGTCATCTGCTGACGCCATTTTAAATAAAAACTATATTACCATTTCCCACAGAATCCTGCCTCAGAATAAAGACGATAAGCCCAAAGAGAAGCTGTACATACCGTGCAAGGGGTGCGACAAGGTGTTCCATTCTAAGAAGAGCTATAGAGCGCATGTGTGAGTATTTATTGTAATTATTTTGGGACTTTTGAATAAGGTCATGTAAAATTATAAATATTCGACACAATAGGGTATTACACCCATTTTTAAAAAGTGTCTCAATTAGATTCTTTAGTGCTAATGAACCACTAAAACATTCACAAATTTTATAGTGCCGAAAAATACTCAAATTTTGCATTTTCAAATGTCGCGCGTAATTTTACGAAAACGCTGGACGCAGTGGACGCCATATTGCTCTGTGGTCATGACATCAGTTGGCTGTGTAATCAAATGCAGTGATATTTGAAGTTGACAGTTGACACTTCTAAGTTTACATAGCCGTATGACCTAATAACATGGCGACTACTATTTGGTGTTATGAAACAGATTAAAGAAGCTGAAACCTTTGAATTGAATTTTAAAATTTAGTTTGCTATTTTATGAAGTAAAACTAACGTTTTCCGACTGCTATTTGCATAAGCTATCTCAATAATATATTTTTAGATTTTTTCTCATACAGAGTAAAATACCCTAATATAGCGGTACACAGAAACCACAGAATACAATCTGCTACGATCCTTGCAGATAATCTTATTTATTTAGTACATGGATGACTTACAGCAGAGGAGCTCGTGGCTAAATAATAACAGCTGCTCGGGTCGATCTTTAGGTTAAGCCGTGCTTGCCTAGGTTGGTCTGTGGATGGGTGACCACCTATTACATACCGAGTTTCCTCCGTGCCTCGGAAAGCACGTTAAGCAGTTGGTCCTGGCTGACATTTGTGATCTTTGACAGTCGTTACAGGTAGTCAGTGGCCCAAAAAGTGTGACAACCAGTCTTACCAAGGGGTATCGTATTACCCAGTACTAACTGGGTTGTGGCGGTCAGATAGGCAGTCGCTCCATGTAAAATACTGGTATTCAGCTGCATCCGGTTAGACTGGAAGCCGACCGCAATAAAAAACTTTGGAAAAGATCAAGCTAAGCAAACAAGCTAATCTGAGAACAGTTTTAGGAATATCCGCAGTAAATATCCGATTTAAATCGAATCCGCTTAATATTTGAAATTATTTGCGCTAGAAGTATCTGAATTACTTTTGGGCTGCATAAATATCCGTAATAATTCTGCAGTAAATCTGATAGTTTCTAGGATATGCAAAAATGTAATATCTGCAATTATTAAAGGCATGTTTTATTTATTTATTTATTTAACACTTCAAGCACAAAGTACAGAGGTGGACTTAATGCCATAGGCATAGGTCATAGGCCATAGGTCATAGGTTTTCCCATATTCCTTTCTGGATTCCGAACTAGCACTCCCGTTGTGTTCCACTGCCGATGCCATTTGGCTCACCAAACGTAGACCCAGCCTTAAGTTTCGCTAGCAAATTATTAATTACTTAATGAAATTTCATAAGGCAACTTTTTCCCTTGTTCCTCTCAGTGTCATTCACAACGGCCTCACCTACCCGTGCCCTATCTGCGGCAAGATGTTCCAGTGGAAGCGCAACCTGGCGCGACACGCGCGCAACCATCGGGAACGGGAAGCGGGCAACCTGCACGAGTGTCGCGCCTGCGGCAAGACCTTCGCCAGCAGGGACTGTTATAACAACCATATGCGGCTCAGTAAGCGGCATGTGTCGCAGGATACCTACCAGTAAGTGTGATGAACATATTCGAAAAAATATCCGATAATGTTTTGAAAAATATCCGTAAATATTTTTAAAAATATCCGAAAATAAGTTGAAAAATATCCGAAAATATTTTGCAAAATATCCGAAAATAATTTGAGAAATATACGAAAATTATTTGAAAAATATCCCTAATTAATTTGAAAAATATCCGAAAATGAGTTGAGAAAAAAATCCTGATGTTTTCTAATAAATATCCGAATATGTTTCTAAGATATCAGTATATGTTGACTTACTATAATCAGCTGAGTATCCGAAAATGTTGTCAAGAATGTACACCGGATATCCGAAAGTATTGACAAAACATCTGGGATGGTCCGCAAAAATATTCTATCATCGCCAGCGAATGTCAAAAATATCTTTAATGTAAATCCGAAAATGTGTCTAAGATATGCGATAATATTTACTAGAAATATCCGACGAGCATCTGAAAAGGATACAGAAGTATCCGAAACACATATTAAAAATAGTTGCTGAACAGCCTACTGTAAACACTGTTTTAAGCTTTCACGGTTCATAACTATACGTACCTATACTATAAATGTCACTTAAGGGATATCTGAACGGAAGATATCCCGTAAGTGACATTTATAGAACAGTTTACTGTATCTCTAAATCTGCAGCTTGCTATCCCAGTCCCGCGCAACCGTCACGAGCGAGAGGCGGGCATCTATTTAAAAATATTCGAAGCTGTTCAAATTATATCCCCAACAAATTTATGTGAAATAAACTGTCCGAAATTGTTTTTAAAATGTCCGTTCAATGTATCCGATAATTTTGGCGCCATATCCGCGGAGAATCCGATAATGGTGTCGATTCTGTTGTGCACAAACTAAACTTAATTTAGGCTATTGCCATCTTTTACTAAAAGGCAGTGCGAGAAAAGGACGGCTATAGCTATGAACTAAGTTAGAGATGTCAAACTAGTTTATGCCTTGTGCTTCACCGTGTTTTTAGTCGACATGTTTTTACGTGCATTTGTATGAAAATATTAGTTCCAACTAAATTTGACAGCTCTACATTACGTCCGTCTCTTCCTCGTTTTATTAGAGAGAAAAATATAGCAATAGCCTAAATTAAGTTTAGTTTGCGCACAACAGAATCGACACCAATGTTTGTAAAATATCCACTTCAAATTATGTGAAAACTGAAATCATTTGCAAAACGACCCAAAAATGGTTAAAAATTTCTGCTCTTATAAAAGTACTAGCTTTTGCTCGCGGCTTCTCTCCTGTTATATACGGAAATTAACCTACTGGAATATTTTAAGTGTTTCTTATAATGTTGTAATTTTCGGAATCGAATCAGTAGTTCTGAAGATTATTACCCTCTACATATAAACCTACAAACAATTTTTTCCTCTTTATAATATTAGTATAGAATAGCAGTCTTTATCTTGATGTTACATACTAACACGTATAATTGGTGCCGGTTAAGATGAGAATAGCGGTCATTGCCCTTTCCCTAATATCTCTTCGTACGAACCAAAACAAATAAACCATGTATCGTTTTTCATTACAAAAAATGTTGAAGATCACGATAGATGACGATTCAAGACTTGAACGGGCTTATTTTTGGTTTTCAAAGTTAAGAAGTTTAATAAATGTAGGTGGGTCAATGACCGCTATTCTCGTCTTAACTGGAACCAACTATAACTTGTTATTTATTACAGACACGAATGCAACTATTGCGGAAAGAAATTCGCGACAAAATGGTGTCTTACCGACCACATTGATTGGGATCATTTGAAGAGAATCAAGTACCAATGCAGTTTCTGTTTTAAGGTACGTATTTAGTAGAAGTAAAAGTTGTTGAGAGAATTGGTCCAGTCGTAATGGCCCTGAGGCAAAACATCGTGAGGAATGCCTATCCCAGAATCTCAAATTCTGGGACTTGTGGTATCCACCATAACAACAACTCTTTTTTAACCGACTTCAAAAAGGAGGAGGTTCTCAATTCGATTGGTATTTTTTTTTATGCTCCTAGTGTGCACGTCTTTCTACATCGTTCTCACATATATGTACAATCTCAAAATTAATGATGTAACCAAGATTTTGTAACAATATTTTGATTTTAAAAGAGTGTCCATGGAGTTTCTTGCCCGTTCTTCTCCATAGAGATCTACGCTAGGGAATGGGCAACTACAGTACTTTCTCAAGTTATTATGCCTTGTGACTGGGACTGTAGCTTTGATTTTCTTTTTTGTATTTTTGACTTTCAAAAGTGCCGTAATGGTCTAATTGAAATAAATGCTTTGAGTTTGAGTTTTTACCACAGAAAATTAAACATACATGTTTAATTTTTTTTCTGTCGTTCTGTGTAGAGTCTATTAGTTCCGGCTAATATCCGAAACGACTGGACCAAAATTGACGGGCATATAGTCAATGTTATAAGCAGCAATGTTGGTTATTACGTTCCATGCAAAAAGATTAGAACCCTTGAAATTGTTCATCATCTGCCTAGCCTTTTCACAACTAAGTTGGGGCAGCTTCCAGTCTAACCGAACGCAGCTGAATACCAGTATTTTACATGGAGCGACTGCCTATCTGACCTCCACAACCCAGTTAGTACTGGGTAATACGATACCCCTTGGTAAGACTGGTTGTCAGACCAATTTGTAAAGCAGTAGTAATAAATGTTTGTTACTGTTGCAGGCATTCAAAACAGCTAAGATATTGGTAGCTCATGTCAATAATATACACGAAGTTAAGAAGAAAGAAGCCGAGGGTGAACATCTGTGTGAAATATGCGGGAAATCGTACAGGGTAAGTTATCTACAATCATAAGAAAAAAATCCCTAGAAAATATTACCGCACCCACAATAAAGGGTGTAAAACACCTCTTAACGAAGCCGAAAGGCACTTGTTCTCCTCGTCATTGTGATAATTGTTTTGTTCTACACCATACCTGGGAGCCTTCTAGCTACGGAGTTATTGGGGGTCAAAGTTCCAATTTTTTTTTTTAAATACAAGTTTTTAATGTAATATTTTTATTTTAAACACCTCCACGACCCCCGTACTATTTAATCCATCTATCAGCACAATGTTTTGAGTGCGTTACATTGAGTTCTACCACAAAACATGATCACTCCAAAAAAAAGTCGTTTCCCAGCAATAATTTTTGCGTTAAGTTACTTAGTTTGATGTACAGAATGCTTGGTTGACGGCTTCGTGATGAGGTCTTTTACACCCTGTATACAACCTGCTTTTTTGATATCTCATAACTCTAGGATTATATCCTGCAGGTAAAAATAATACTAAAACTCCCAGAATAGGTGGTCCAAAAATGCATAGTTTCGGAGATATCATCATCAATCATAAATTAATTAGGTCAAAAATTGTGACCAGTATGACGAATCTTTACTTTTGCGAGGTAGCCAAACTTTGCAGTAAAATAAATAGTAAAATAAAATATGTATCTAAGTTTCATTGATAAATACGAGTAATTCATTTTAATTCAAACCAATCATTCATATCTCATCATCATCAGCCTATTAATGTTCCCACTGCTGGAACACAGGACCCCTCTCTATGAGTGGGAATGGGCTATAATCCACGACGCGGGCCCAGTGCGGGTTGGTAGATGTCACATGTCTTCGAATTTTTGGTTCTAGGACATGCCGGTTTCCTCACGATGTTTTCCTTCTCCGTTTTGAGAGCAGCGGTGATGAAATAAATTACACAAATTAATGCGCCTGTATGGGTTCGCACCCACGACTTACTGTTCGTAAGTCGGGCCCGCCACCACTGGGCCACCACTGCTCTGTTAAGTTAGTCAGTTAGTTTCGTTAGTAACATTAAACAATCCTTAGACGACAATTCACAGTAAAAAAATATGAGAAAATAATAGGTTATTTGACTAAAAACTTACATTTGACTAAGAATTACAATTCTATCGTCGACGACCAAAGTCTACGAAGCGTGGGCTTGCACTGCTAAAATAGCGGCGCGAGCGACTCACCGCCGCGTCTGTGGCCTTTAGTTTGATGGATCTTAGTGTGTAAGAGGAATATGTCCTAACATGTCAATAACTACGACTTTTTAATAGTTGGCCTTCATAGGAGCGTGGCCTTCCATGGTCCGCCCACCTTATTTTGTTAAAATTAAATATTCAAAATATTTAGCCGTGTGGTATCCGGTAGAGTAGAATAGAACCAACCCATATTACACTCACGGGTGTCGTATAAAACGACTAATGTCTGAGGAAGAACACCTTGCGCCTCCGTAGACCAGAGAATGGGCAGCAGCGTTTTCTGTTAGTCTTTCATCACTGCGATCTTCAATCTGCCTGCCAAGCGTGGAGATTACGGCAAATTCCTCCAATCATGGGAGAGGCTTTTGTCCAGCAGTGGACGTTATGGGCTGTTGTAGTACTTAGTGTGTTGTAGTAGTAGTGCAAAATTTCATACAATATCCGTTCAGTTCATGAGCGGGCGCCACGAAGAGGCAATTAGGCAAAGCCTACCCTACCAACTGTGGCAATTATTCTAACTAATGAACTATGTAAGTAATAAAATAACACTTTGTACAAAATATTAAAAACTCCTGTTCGAATACTTATAGCAATTTTTAGCGCCCGTGTTACGTAACTAACACTGTACTGGAAGTTGCTACGAAGCTCGACGCTCACCCGCCGGACGCATCTTATAGGCAAATGCTCCACTAGCCTAAAACGGTAGTAAAACCCATTGATAAATTTACGCACACAGCGGCACATTGGTGCATATTTCGTGTGTATGAACCGCACACATGTATAGATTGCAGCCATTTTTGGGCGGTAACTCCTGCGAGTGTAGCTGGGCTGTGATTGGCTGCTACAAAACAAGATCAGGATTCAAGGTGGATGTTCTTTAGCCCGCGAAATTCAAATTTCCTTACGTTTTTTTGCAATTTGCAGGCCAGTGCTAGGTTGTATGTTGATTAAAATAATGATTACCGGGCGTTATTGGCGCGTACTTATTATTATTATAATAATTAATAATATTATTGTGATTATATTTTTCTTCATGGGTGTCGTTTTTGTGGTTTTTGGGGTTGGTGATAAATGTGATAATGAAAACGAAGTCAAAATGAAAATTCAAGATGGCGCTGACGAAAATTTTCAGTTGTTTCTTCATGGGTGTCGTTTTTGGAGGTTTTTGGAGTCGCTGACAATAAAAATGAGGTCAAAATGAAAATCCAAGATGGCGCAGACAAAAATTTTCAGTTTTTTCTTCATGGGTGTCGTTTTTAAAGTTTTTGGGGAAGTTAATAATGAAACTGAAGTCAAAATGAAAATCCAAGATGGCGCCGACGAAAATTTTCAGTTTTTGCTTTATGGGTGTGATTTTCGAGATCTTTGGGGTAGTTAATAATGAAAATGAGGTCAAAATGAAAATCCAAGATGGCGCTGACGAATATTTTCCGTTTTTTCTTCATGGGTATCGTTTTCAAGGTTTTTGGGGTAGTTAATAATGAAAATGAGGTCAAAATGAAAATCCAAGATGGCGCCGACGAAAATTTTCAGTTTTTTCTTCATGGGTGTCGTTTTCGAAGTTTTTGGGGAAGTTAATAATGAAAATGAGGTCAAAATGACAATCCAAGATGGCGCCTACGAAAATTTTCAGTTTTTTCTTCATGGGTGTAATTTTCGAGGTTTCTGGGTGAGTTAATAATGAAAATGAGGTCAAAATGAAAATCCAAGATGGTGCCGACGAAATTTTTTTTGCTATCATTATTTCGTGGCCTACCCACCGTATAAGACCACTGCACGCCACTGGTTCAGTTGTTTTTACATCTATCCTCACAAACTCTCGCATTTATCATCATCTGCAAGCCTTTTTCCAACAATGTGGGGGCAACTTCCAGTCTAACCAGATGCAGCTGAATACAAGTATTTTACATGGAGCGACTGCCTATCTGACCTCCACAACCCAGTTAGTACTGGGTAATACGATATCCCTTGGTAATACTGGTTGTCAGACTCTTTGGGCCACGGTACTGACTACTTGTAACGACTGTCAAAGGTCTACAAATGACAGCCGGAACCAACTGCTTAACGTGCTTTCCGAGACACGAGAGAAAACTCGGTATGTAATGAATTAGTGGTCACCCAACCACAGACCGACCTTGGTAAGCGTGGTTTAACCTTAAAGATCGACCCAAGTGGCTGTTATTATTAACCCGCCAGAAATATAAATACTATAAATTTTCTCGCAGTCAATGGTAAAAAGTAGAGTACACAAATCGTGAAAAAAAATCATCTCGGTTCTTATATCCCTCGCTTCGCTCAGGATTTTACTCTAGAATCCCTTGCTACGCTCAGGATTCTACTCTAGAATCCCTTGCTACGCTCGGGATTCTACTCTAGAATCCCTTGATACGTTCGGGATTCTACTCTAGAATCCCTTGATACGTTCGGGATTCTCCCTAGAATCCTTCGCTGCTCTCGGGATCCAACTTAATCCCTCGAATTAAATTCCCTTTTTTTCACTTGTTGTATAATCTAGTAATATTTCCCTCCCAGACAGTGAAACGGCTGAAAGGCCACGTGTGGGCCATGCACACGAAGCGGTCCCACAGCAAGGTGTATAAGTGCAAGCTGTGTCCGGCGACCTTCATGTGGCAGACCAGCATCTACAAGCACATGAAGATGATGCACGACTCCAATAAGAAGACTAAGGTATTATATACTATTACGAGCTGGGTACGGGATAAATTAATTACTACCGATGAAACAACTGAATAACTTTAATAATCACAAAACACTTCAAACTCAATCACAAGTACACCACTGATCACTATTCGCTTAGATATCACACTAACTAGTTCACTTCGATTCGCTTCGTTGCGTAGCCAAAATTAAACTGCCGCTCCCGCAAACATGTCCGCTATTTATATAGTGACCAACCCTTCTAGAAAGATCCACGAATTACTCGAATTATTCTAGACAATTACATAGTCGGTCATTGTCCCTTCACAACTTTTACAAAATAAAGAAGTAGGAACTTTATGCCCTCGGCGTACGGTCTAAATTACAATGACAATTCCTATACCTACATCATTCGAGACTCGTCCTATGTACCTACCTACTACTACCTACCTATCTACTTGTAATTGTAGGTACGAGTACGACGTAACAATACTAACAATACTATTAATCACATAAAGGGTATAAAAAACCTCTTAACGAAGCCGGAAGGCACTTGTTCTCCCCGTCATTGCGATCATTTATTTGTTTTACACCATACCTGGGAACCTTCTAGTTACGGAGATATTGGGGGTCAAAGTTCCAACTTTTTCACAAGTTGTTTTTTAAATAGGTACATGTTTATAATGTAGGATTTTTACTTCACGACCCCCGTACAATTCAATCCATCCATCAGCACAATGTTTTGAGTGCGTTACATTGAGTTCTACCACAAAACATGATTTTTCACCCCAAAAAAAAACATTCGTTACCCAGCAATAATTTTTGCGTAAAGTTACTTAGTTTGATGTACAGAATGCTGACGGCTTCGTGATGAAGTTGTTTACACCCTGTATGATTTTTATTCTGTAGTTTAGTAATTGTTTGAAGTTAGAATTGTTAAAAGTTAGAATTCTTTGCTTTGCCTTCTTTGACGGTTCTAATTTCGTTCAAATTCTTGTCTATTGCATAAAAATATTTGCATAAGTAATTACTAACTAAAGTAATTACTTTAACTTCACTATAGATACGGGTGTTATAGTCTGCGCCATTTAATTAGGGAATAAAGGTCATTGCTCTTTCCTTAATTTATCTGCGTAGGTACCCCGACAATACATTATGAGTCGTTATTTATTACTACAAAAATTCAAGGATCACGATAAAGGTCGTTTCGGGACAAGTTTATGTCATTATTTCTATTTTCGGAATTATGTATTTGAAGAAATGTATGCGGGTTAATGACCTTTATTCCCTACTTAAATAGTGATCATGTGCATGTAAACTTATGAAAGTCTAGCAATTTAAAAACCGACTTCAAAAAAAACAACAAACAAAAAAAGGAAAAGACAAAAAAAAAACACTAAAAGAAAAACAAAAAAAAAACACTAAAACAAAACCACAAAAAAGTGAAAAATAACTTTAGCTTCAGAAGCCGGTGAGAAAAACACCAAATCAATCAAAGGTCAAGTTTCAGAAGTCGGTGACAAAAACACTAAATCAATTAAACAAGGTCACCGACTTCTGAAACTTGACCTTTGATTGATTTGGTGTTTTTCTCACCGGCTTCTGAAGCTAAAGTTATTTTTCACTTTTTTGTGGTTTTGTTTTAGTGTTTTTTTTTTGTTTTTCTTTTAGTGTATTTTTTTGTCCTTTTCTTTTTTTGTTTGTTGTTTTTTTTGAAGTCGGTTTTATTTTTGGCAAAAAAGTTTTATTTTATTTTTCCATTTTTAGTTGTAATATCCTATACTTACAAATATTTGCTATGCATTCATTGTACATGGTTAACAATACATGTCATGGTAATAGGCTTATCCCCAATAAATGGAACATAACATGCCATAACTGTCGAAATCTGGGTGTACTGTACACATCTATGTACCCCTCAGAGCAAACAGGTGTAATGTTACGTCATGATGTTGTTTAAACAATGAACATCCAACCGATTGGAGCTATCACAACAGATTTGCCGTCTCTTTTTGAAGAGTTCCATGTATATCTCCGAAGGTCAGCATCAGATCTTCACCAAATTAAAATGGGACCACCTCAGGAGTATACTCTTTCAAGTAAAAAAAGAATTTTGAAAATCGGTTCACAAATGGGAGAGAAATCAGGTGAATTGTACACTTCTGCGTACCCCCTCAGAGCATACAGGCGTGATGTTCCGTCATGATATTGTATAAACAATGAACATCCAACCGATTGGAGCTATCACAACAGATTTGCCGTCTCTTTTTGAAGAGTTCCATTGTATATCTCCGAAGGTCAGCATCAGATCTTCACCAAATTAAAATGGGACCACCTCAGGAGTGTACTCTATCAAATGAAAAAAGAATTTTGAAAATCGGTCCACAAATGGGAGAGAAATCAGGTAACATAAAAAAAAAAAAAAAAAACATACACACGAACATAATTATAACCTCCGCCTTTTTTGAAGTCGGTTAAAAAGTTCAGAAATAATAATTATTCTTTTTTATTTTTTTCAACAGTCACCTCGCGCCGTCCCCCCTCCTCCTATGAAGAAAGAAGAACCCTACCCGGGAATCGAACTAGCGAACCGCATGCAGTACTTCCAACAGAATATCAGTGGCAACCTAAATATAGTTCACATACAACCCTTAGGAATCGCTCAAAATATTGTCTAATAAAGAAATTCGTAACACTCGACCGAGTTTTCATAACACACAATAGGTTTGTCAACTGAAAAAATCTAATTATTAAGTCAGTTAGATTATAAAAAAAATATTTGACCCGTATTTTCTATTTTGTTACGTAAACCAAAATTGACGAAGATACGATGCTTTTAAAATTCTCAATACGTCACGCCGTGGTATAATTTTTAGTGCGTTCTGACGTCACGAGCCCCCACTCCCGAGTTTTGATGCGTTTATCTAAGTCAATATTCATTGATTTACAAAAACCAAAAATAAATAAAAGTAACAAACAAAAGTAAATATCGCTATCTAATACAGTAACTGATTTTTTATTGTCAATTTTCTTTAATTTCACTTAGTTTCAATGTATATTCAAATTAAATTGGTCAAGGGGAGCAACACAACATAAAATTAAACATGGTGGATCAGAACCACAGAACACTATATCAGAACAGCACATTGACTTGAGATTTCTTTCTATCTCTATGGAACAGCAGTATGCGAAAAATGTCATTTTGACAATGACATTTAATTGAACACATCCAATCCAAACTCAAAGCAAAGAGGCTGCGTTTAAGTCAATTAACCGGTTTAAAATTTAAACTGACTAAACGTCAAAACACCCCGTTCAAGCACACCGTGGGGTGAAAAATTAAACTGACTAAAATTTAATCTGCCCCGTTCACGGTCGTCCGCTGGTATAAGTTTTCGCCTGATTATGATACATTTTAGCGACCCTTTTTACCTTATTAAATTTTAGTCTGCTGTCAGATTGACACTGACATTGAGCTGTTTGTTGTTTTATTTACTCGATTCGCGCCCTAGAAATAGTACATTGTTCACCGAGAGGAGAAAGTGACCGATTAGGCGAGGGCTTTAAAACACCCGAGATCGGGAATCGCACTTTCTCTCGAGTGATACATAGTGCTTTATACTACACCTACGAGGAAAATGAAAAACTCAAACAACACACAAATTGGAAATGGCGCCAATGGCGTCTGCAATTTTCACACTCGCTAAAGTAGACTCATCTTTCATGGGGTACTGTTTGAGATGCTATAATAAAATTCCACAAAGTATTCTTGAACTGAATGAGACGAAATTTAAAACATGCATTAAACGCACACTATGTAAGCAAGCATATTACAAGTTGAGCGATTATATCGCTGATAAAAATGCTTGGCTCAATGCTGGTCCTGCTCCACATGGACAGGGGCGCATAAATTGATAGCATTAAATTGTATTGTTGGAGCTGCTGAAGATTGTACAACTATCTTTGCATTGTATAGAATCAATCTCTTTAGTATTATATAAATGCATAGCCCATATTGTGTGAGTACTATGTACTAGAAAGCTATCATTCACTGGAAACCTACGTCTTTTCTTGACTTGAATGTGCCCTGGCGGTTTGGAGTATGTCATGCTCACTCTATTGTCTCGCTGATGGTGGCGCATGTGTCGGATCATTTAGTTCCCTTCAAAATGGTTGAGTTGAATGGTGCTGATTCATGCGTCATGTCCGTGAACGGGCGCTGTCAGTTGTGACTGGTCATCTCTTGGTTGCCATGGCTTATTTGAATGAATTATTTTGAATTGTATTTTTTTTTTGTTTGTGTGTTTTTGCTGTGGACACTTTTACCGTGCACATCTTGCTACATTGTTCTCACATAATATACCATCTCAACGTGAATGATGTAACCAAGATTTTGTAACAATATTCTGATTAAAAGAGTGTCCATGGAGTTTCTTGCCCGTTCTTCTCCATAGAGATCTACGCTAGGGAATGGGCAACTACAGTACTTTCACAGTTTTTATGTCTTGTGACTGGGACTGTAGCTACATTTAATTTTTATCTTTGTTTCGACAATTCAAAAGTGCCTGTAACTGGCTTACTTGAAATAAATGCTTTGATTTTGATTTCACATGTTCTTTTTTCAAATTGTTTATCCTGCCGCCGCAGGGTCGCACTGCCAGCCCGACACCATCCAACACACAGCTAGTTGCCAGTGTCATTTTGCGAACTTGGAGATAAAAACTCACTGTAAAAAACTTTTTGGCTTTTGATATTTAGGTTACCGGTGCATAGTCTTACCCAAAATTAAAAAAGAAAAACCACGTAAGAAATGGATTTTCATACACTTTTCTCTCCCGCTCAGATGCGTTTTCTCCCCGCATATTTGTTCTGATATGCAATGACGTACTTTCTACCGTAAATTTGATAAAGTATCAAGGTAGGTACTTTCCAAGCATGTGTAATAGAAACGAATATTTCTACCGAGTACTTAATTCATCGTCTCTGTGAATTTTATTTGTGCATCATGGACTGTTGAGTTGAATTGATAGTTGTTACTTGTTTGACAAGCTAAGCTGTCAATTGAGTTGATAGTTATCATTGATTTAAGCCTTACTAGACCTATGAATCCGTTCAGCGAACCCTCGCTAGTTTAATTTTTATCCAGCGAAAATTTCGCCGGCTTACTTAAACGTACTCGACTGAAAGACGTCACTTCTTAAAACTGTCAAAGTCGTCAAACTTCATGTAACACAACTGTCATGGCTGCCCTAAAAATAGATCTTATTAAAACAATTTTCGCCTGTACGCCTGTACCCTTCTTCAAATTAATTTGTTAATATTTTTATAAAATTCCCCTATTTTTTTCCTATTTATCTATGTGTACATAGTGATAGCCCAAAATCAAACATTTCTTTTACGTAATGGATGGGAATTAAGCTAAACATGGGATATCTTTCGTGATTGTTCATTATTTCCCGATATTACGACGCTGTTGCAAGCGCCATGATTGTGGGTTGACTGGAGAATGCGGGTGGATGGAAATAAAATTGTTAGAAGCAGACAAATCTGTCTACCCTCTCTCTTTGTCTTTTGCTACGCGCACTACTTGAACGACACGACAGAAGTCACACACAGTTTCATTAGGTTTAGTCCTAAACACGGAAGATATCCCGTAAGTGACACTGGTGTCGATTCTGTTGTGCACAAACTAAACCTAATTTAGGCTATTGCTATCTTTTTCTCTCTATTATAACGAGAAAGAGACTGACGTAATTTAGAGCTGTCAAATTTAATTCGATCTAATATTTCCGTACAAATGAAAGGTGCACGTAAAAACATGTCGACTAAAAACACGGTGAAGCGCAAGGCATAAACTAGTTTGACATCTCTAACTTAGTTCATAGCTATAGCCGTCCTTTTATCGCACTGCCTTTTAGTAAAAACAGCAATAACGTAAATTAAGTTTAGTTTGTGCACAACAGAATCGACACCAGTATAAGTTTAGTTTTAAACCATGAAAGCTTAAAACAGTGTGAATTAAGAGGCCTATCACAATTTTTCTTGTATTTTAGTGTTTGAAAGTCCAAATCATTAAAAATATGCCCGAGAAAGTTTGATTATTTATCTCGGGAGTGTTTTAAATAAATATAATAATTTTTCTTGTATTTGAGTCTTTGACTCTTTAAACACTCAAATACAAGAAAAATTGTGATAGCCTTCTTAAGCTGTTTTCAGTTTAACAAGGTCTATTTTTTTTTTTAAATGTAGGTAAGTATATATTTTTTAATACATATATTTTTTACAACAACAACATGTTTGGAAACAAAATTACGTGTTTTGTGAAGAACTGATCGTATGAGATTAATTATTATGTATTAAATGATTTGCCATAAATTTGCCATAATAGATTAAAATTTGTAATGTAGTAGGTAGCAATAATAATTTAAGATCTTTTTATACAAAGATACTATTAATAAACTAAATTTACAACGATTTTTTGTTTTATTTCCTCTATCACCTTCCTGACTCGACATAATCAGCCAAAGCTATCTAGCTTTTGTTGCGTAGTAAATGTTTGTAAATAGCAAAATTTGTGTGTGGTATGGTTCTTGAGTTATTTAAGCTGTTTATTTGGTTATAAGTGTTTTGGTTTACTTGCAAATCCGTTTTATCCGATTTTTGAAACCATTTAATTGCATTGGTTTACGACAACCGAATCAAGAACTAATGTTTAAACTAATTTAAACAAATTAGGGTCTCATAATGGTATTTTTTTCAATCTTCTGCGTTGAGCCGTTTTCGAGATCTGGGAAATCCCAAAACGGTACCACAGCAAAATCTTAAATAACTCAAGAACCATACACCACACACAAATTTTGCTATTTACAAACATTTACTACGCAACAAAAGCTATCTAATCATGTATTTGGTTCCGGGCTGAACGAATTTTTTAAAATCGATTTTGCCAGGATAACGTTTCAAACGTTACTCCAGCAAAATGTGTTTTTCTCAAATAACTTTAAAACTACAATTCACACAAATTTTGCTACTATTAAACAAATTGCTCCTCATGATACACTAATTATTTTTTATGGTCTCATCTCTCAAATGCACAACATTTTGCCAGGGTAATGCACACTTTTTGTAATGAAAAACGATACATGGTTCATTTGTTTTGGTTCGTACGAAAGATATTAGGGAAAGGGCAATGACCGCTACTCTCATCTTACAAATAGTTTTCACATGTCTTCGAATTTATGATTCTATGACAAAGTTTCTACATGATGTTTTTCCTTCACCGTTTTGAGATCAGTGGTGATGAAATAACAAGGGGGATGAACTGTGATGATCTGCGTGCCTTTTCCAAAGTATGTTGGGGTCGGCTTCCAGTCTAACCGGATGCAGCTGAATACTAGTATTTTACATGGAGCGACTACCTATCTGACCTCTATATTCCAGACCCTGTGTAAATCCCTAAATAAAAAATAAAATAAAATGCTTTTTATTCAGACTAAGTCCATTTGGTTAGTACAACACACAACTTATATACTAGTGTTAGTACTTATATCTACCCGAAGAACAAAACAAAACAATTATTAATTATGCGCCACAGTGGCATGTAGGCGCATCCAATGCCCCAGTATGGGACTGTCCCACCTGTCAGCTATAGTTTTCAGGATGCTGTTGGGGCTGACGCGTACCCTGCGCATGATGGAGGCGCATCGCTTGCGCATGATGGCGTGAAAGCCATCAATGCCCGCTTCTGCAAACATGCCGGAAGCACTGCAGTAGCGCGGCAACCCCATCAACACCCTGAACGCATTGTTATATTGTACGCGCAGAGTGCTGTATGCCCTCTGCGTGTAGTTGACCCACAGACTGCATGTATAGAACGACTGACAGTACGCTGTGAACAATGTAGCCTTTACTTCAGTCGAGCATTTCGCAAATCTGCGAGCCAACATATTGCAGCGGACAGCCAACGCTCTGCGCTCACGCTCAATGTCTATGCTGTCCTTTAGGTCCTCGGAAACCCAGTGGCCCAGATACTTGAAAGATGTGACTTGGTTCAAGGGACTTCCGCAAAGTTTCAGCTGAGGCGCAATCGGGTAGGTTTTAGTGCCTGCCTTGAATACCAGTACTTCACTTTTCTTAACATTGTATCTGAGTCCATGGGCCTCCGCGTACCTTTCACATATCATGAGCAGACTCATCATTGAGTTAATCGATGGGCTCAGCAACACCATATCATCAGCATAACTAATATTGTTGACACATGTTCCGTCTACATAACAGCCTTGATAAGTGTTGCTGAGCTCAACGATCAACCGGTTTATGTACAGACTGAAGAGGCGAGGGGAGGTCAGGCCGCCCTGTCTCACTCCACACTTCAGCCTGTACACATCCGATAACGAGCCTGCCCACCTTACACAATTGGTCTGGTTGCTATACCAGTACCGTAATATAGCTATAACTCCCCTATCCACTGTGGTATCGTTCAACAGTTTCTGCCACAGTAAGTCGTAGGATACCAGATCGAATGCTTTGGAAAGGTCTAGGAAACATGCGTTAACAGGCGTTTTCCTAGACGTATAATACTGGACAGTATGCTTGAGAGACAGTATGGCACTTTCCGTGGAGAGACCAGGTCGGAACCCAAACTGCGCATCATGTAATTCGATGCGGCTCGCCATGTGCCTATCAAGCAAACTGTCCAATACCTTGGCAATGACAGTAGCAAGGGATATAGGCCTATAGTTTGAGAGATCTGATGTGTCCCCAGTCTTATCCTTTACAATAGGCACAACCACAGTTTTCATGAGATCGCTGGGCAGATGAGCGTGACTCAGACAGAGCGAGAAGAACATCGCCAACACCCTTGGCAGGTGAACACCAGCATGCTGCAGGTGCTCGATGCTGAGGTAGTCATGCCCCGGAGACTTGCCCCTTACCATATTTTTCACAACAGTAGCGACATCTTTCGCTGAAAACCTGACATTCATCTCCATCAGACAATCCTCAGCATCGACCGCCTGCGATGCTGAGCCCAGAGAGGATTCCACTTTGAAGTGTTCCACAAACAAGTTTGCTATAGCGGTAGGCTCATGTTGCCCCGCCACACTCACGGGGACGCCCGGCCTCGCGTTCAATCTGTTGGTGTTTTTCCAGAATCTTGAAATCTTGAAAAGCTTTGTGATGTTCAGCTAATATATCCATTTTTATTTTATTTTGATTATTCTGACACCATCTTAACTTTGATTTAAAGAATTTTCTCGTGTCGTACATTTGTTTATGCACATGACCAGAAGTTGGTTTACCGGACATGCTCCAGATTTGAAAAGCTAGCCGGGCATCCGCGTGAGCCTGCTTAACATGCCTATTCCACCCTACAACACGTTTACTGTTCCCTCCCCCTCCTGCGCCCACACTACTGGGACATTGGGCAGCCTCAGTGAGTATACACACAATGGTTTCATACATATTATCTAATATATGCTTGTGGTTCGCATTGGCACAAAACCCGTTCGCACATTCCTTAAATTCTAATGGAAAATTAATTTCCCTTAACTTAGTGTGACATATTTCTTTGTATTTTTCTATTTGACTAGCGTCCCTTTCACCCCACAATGTACAATTTTTGCTCGGATTAGGTGTTACAATTGTAGGTCTTATCATATTAAAATTACACTTTAATTGTATAGGGAACGTGCACAACGACGGTGCTGCCAACTGGCGTCGCCAATCCGTATCTTGTGCTCTGTACATTGACTTTTCTAACAAGTAAACAGAATTAATTTTATAGTGAAAATGAATTAACTAATCATAATGCATTGTTGCATTTCTGGATGTGGGTACCACTACATCCACAAAAATGAAAATAAATCAATTAGCGTAAAATTCTATTACTTTCCAAAGAATACTACTATCATACCATGTTTTGGTGAAAAACGCAAAAAATGGATAAACGCAGTAAAGAAAAATATTTAAAAACAACTTGTTTTTGTTACACTCTGCATTGAGAAGGCCCTCAAAATCAACCGTCCATGCAAACATACCAGAACCATTTATACTTCACCATACATGTGTTCTACTAGACCGCACTAAATAAAGTTCACACCGAATATCCCTCAACAGTTAATCAAAGACTCCACATGTTCTCAGAATATAAACATGGTTATACCCACAATACCTAATGTTTTTAGTTGGCTGCACTCCTTTGGTTTTTTAAGTTTTGTATTGAAATGAAACGGACTGCATTTTATTGATTGCTTCATCAAATGATTGTGAACTAATTGATTTATTAGAGCCTGGAGATACTGTTCTCGCTGCTAAAGGATTCCCTTCCATTATAACATGTGTTGAAAATAAGAAAGCTATCTTAGTTACGCCAGCCACCATGTCTTCATACACCACAATTTTCATCAGAAAGTAAACGAAAGATATAAAATTCATATTATTATACATTTATATTACGCTGACGATCGTTATTGATAGACCGGAACTCATATTTTATACCTTTTAGCATATTCAAAAATAATATAATTGAAGAGACAATTTTGTTTACGTAAATTGAAAGCACGATGAGAAGTGATAAGTTTCCTTTTCTGTCCGCATGGTGTCTCTTTTGTCGATTAGTGCTGCCACCTATAGTTCCTGCACGTTCCCTATAGGCATGTGATCCGACCAATACGTATCATACAACACAGTTGCACTAACGAGCAGACGCCTCGCGGCCTCGGTCACTACACAATGGTCTAGCCAGCGTTGGCAACCGTGTGCGTCACTCACGAAAGTGTACGTACCTCGCGGCAGTAGGTCCAGATCCGCGCAGGTCCAGCACTGCTCCGCACAGAAACTTAACAGCTCACCACTGAATAGCTCACCGGGATGAGCGTTAAAATCACCGAGTATAATCACTGATTGCACATTATGACTTTCTATTATCGCACTAATTTCACTAAGGCAGTCGGTAAACTCAGTGACGTTATCATTTGAGTCCGTAGGCATATATACCGAGAATATTAATACGGAGCGATCCTGCGACACTATCTTGATAGCTATAAGGCGTACGTTGTTACAACTGACTACTGTGACAGATGGAAATAGGCTCTTCCGCCACAACAATGCCACTCCTCCATACGGTCTTCCACGCAGAATTCCCGTCGAGGTGTCGACTGCCGAATTACCAGCAAAAGCGAAATCATCGTTTATTTGTCCTAGAAAGGTGACGTCATGCGGCAAAAGCCAAGTTTCTTGCAACGCGATAACGTCGGCCGCTACACACAGGCGTCTAACACAGTCAACAACAGTCAACAGATCTTTTAATACATTTACAATTAAAACTTATCAATGTTGTATTTTCCATTTAATCTTTGTTGGTGTTCAATCTCAGAGCATTTTCTCTGTCTGTTTTCTTCTTAGAAAAGTCTATAAAGTCTATCCTAAGTGAGCGGCCGGCAGTCTCGACAGAGTTAACGACAAAATCGCTAACTTTCGATTGCTAATTAGTAACGAATAAATTCGGTTGCAATAATGATGCTTGCGTGTAAAGCAAGTCTCTACATCCAAGATACGTTTCTCGCAAGCATCATCATTGCAATCGAATTCATTCGTTAGTAATTAGCAATCTAAAGTTAGCGATTTTGTCGTTAACTCTGTCGAGACTCGGCCCTGTTGTCAAACTTTCAGGGGGTCTAGAGCGCAGGCCACACCGCCAGCTAGCGGGCGGGCGGGCTGGGCGGGCGAACATCGTTTCACCTCTTTACATACTTTGGGGTTCACACCGCGAGCTACCGAAAAAGCCGAACGAAGTATGGTTCGCTTCGCTCGCCCGCCCGCTAGCTGGCGGTGTGGCCTGCGCTTTACGCTTTAGCAGAATCGTAATTTGAATCACGTTAAAAAATTAAAATTCTTAAAATGGACTTTAAGCCAACAATCATGTCACAACCCATATAGCCATTTTTGGTCGCAGATTTGATAAAGATGTAACAAGTCGCAACAGTTTCGTAACTAACACGACACAATGCGACTGTGTAGGGATTAGCTTTTATGTGTTGTAACGGTTCAGTAAAAATGTGACGGAAACTAGATTCAGTAACTTTGTGTCGTCGCTGTTTCGACATTTTACAGCTTAATTTGTAATCACACATTTTAGAAACTTTGTGTTTGGTTTGTAACTAGTGTGCAAAGTTGACACAATGTGTTGGAACTGGGTAGTAACATTGTGTAGTCGCTGTTCCAGAACACTTTAACACTAACTTGCACATATAAAAACATCACCAGAGCCAGTTATTCTCAAACTGTCTTATTTTTGCTGCCGTTGTCTACCATTTCATTAAAATTAAAATGAATAGACAACCAAAAACCTCACGTAAATTCGAATTACTTTTTATAGAACAGTTAAAGAATTAACGTCCCAAAATAACTTGAGTAGGTACATGTAAGTTAATTTTTAGGGTTCCGTACCTCGTAAAGAAAAACGGAAAGTATCGAGTTGAAATTAAAACCATATACTCAAGTCTACGGTCACATAATGCTGCGAAAAATCAACCTTCAAAGGTAACGAAAAAAAAAGATACGGGTGTTTATGTCGCAAAAAACGTACGAGTATATTTCGAAACTCTCATCGGAATCAAAATTCATAGGGTACTTCCCGTTGGCCTAGAACTATGAAATTTGGCAAGTAATATCGTCTTATACTACAAATACAGGGAACAATCTGAAAAAAAAGTATAAATTTGTAATTAAATCATAAAAAAAATATTCTTTATTTAAAGTACGCCGTATAAATGTCAAAACCGTTTATCTCGAGAACACGTAAAGGTATCGCGTTGAAATTAAAACCATATACTCAAATCTATGGTCACTTAAAGCTGTGAAAAAATCAACCTTCTAAGTTTACGTAAAAAAGATACGTGCGTTTATGTCGAAAAAAAAATGTATTTTCCGAAACTCTCAAGGGAATCAAAATTTATAAGTTAGGTACTATCGGGGTCTTTTCCGCCTGACCATTTTAATTTTTTTTCGCTTAAATCATGCCGAGGCGCCGAGCCACGCCCCCAGTTTGGGCCTATTAGGAAAGCGTCAACATTGGCGCGCAAAAAAACAATAACTCTCGATTGGCTTGCGTCGTCAATGCGCTCGGCCGATTCGGTATCTTTTCATTCATTTTTTCTACACAAAGTCAACGGGGCGGGGCTAGAGAGTGTTTTTATGTTGCGAGTGCAAGCAAAAATGAGCTTAGTTGTGGTCAGGCGGGAGTGTCCTCGATAGTACTTCCCGTTAACCTAGAATGATGAAATTTGGCAAAAAGCAATGACTTACAGCACATGTAAAGGATAAAATCTGAAAACCGTAAATATGTGGTTTAATAACCAAATAAATCCCTACAAGTTTATACGGAACCCTCGGTGCGCGAGCCCAACTCGCACTTGGCCGGTTTTTTTATTATTATTGTAATTATTTGATGTTGCATTGTTGCTAGGGCGAATTGACAGATACTTATTTTATTGAACTTTAAATTTAATTTTTTCTAGGCCATTTACAGGAAAACTGCGGATTTTGGTACCGTGGAGCTTAGTAGTATAGTCCCTAGCGCCAAAGTTTCAACTTTCGACTCTGTTGCGATCCCCCCTAATATTGTGATACCATTAAAGTACCACGTACTTCCATAACTTTGGGAAACACTGCAACCAAAAAGATATGAGGAACCATCTTAAAAATCCAGTAATTTTATAACAACTTATCGTAACATGTCGACACGTGTCAACACATTATCGTAACTTTGTGACTAGTTGTGACGAGCATCTTTGTCATTTAATAGCATTTATCAAAAAT
This sequence comes from Xestia xanthographa, assembly GCA_905147715.2. Taxonomy (NCBI): domain Eukaryota; kingdom Metazoa; phylum Arthropoda; class Insecta; order Lepidoptera; family Noctuidae; genus Xestia; species Xestia xanthographa. The sequence goes on along the minus strand of LR990654.1, from coordinate 4,115,112 downwards.
GTATTTTTTATTATGTGTACGTGGCTCCGGAACATAAGGGCGATGAAGGAACATGGATGGGTTTTAGTCAGTAAAAGTCTGACACTCCCTTCTGCTCCGCCCAGAGCAGAAGAAGTTATTTGATGATTTCCCATCCGTAAAAAAAAAAAAAAAAGTGTAGTAGAGTATTGATTTACTGTTAGTTTGTTTATTTTCTAGGGCTTTAACCTTTAGTTTCGTAGTGTTGAGTATACTCAACGTTACAAATACTTTAACATAGCAATTAAGGGTTAAGCACAGCCAGGCTATCAGATACGAATCTGATTGCGTAGTTGTGAATCGGGGCTGGGTCTGCGTCTATACTTTCGCGGTTGCTTTGCCCGACATGCTTGCCTACGCTTTGCTTGGTAGTATATAGATGCAGGCCTACCTTACTGCTTCCCTCAGAGGCGGTAAGGTGGCGGGGCTTTGGGGGTGAGCGCTACAGTCGTGTAGATCCCCAAGGCAAGTCTGGTGTGTTCTCCTTCACGTGGTTGCCGCCCTGTTTTTGGTCTAGTTCCCAAAGAAATAGACGCAACAAAAACCACCACGCGATTAGAGCATTTAAGGTGAATGCTCCAGGGTAGCCCGCGAAATTCAAATTTTCTTACGTTTTTTGCAATTTGCAGGCCAGTGCTAGGTTGTATGTTGATTAAAATGTTAATCGCGGTTGTAAGACGGATGTAGTTACAGAATTATAATCATCAAAATACAACCCTCCGAGCTCATAAAGGTGCAAGAATGACTTTTTCATCGTCAAAGTAATATCTGCACCTTTATGAGCTTGGAGGGTTGTATTGATGATTTTGATGATTATAATTCTGTACCGACATACGTCATAAAGCCGCGAATCAAATGTTCATCAACATACAACCTAGCACTGGCCTGCAAATTGGAAAAAACGTGAGAAAATTTGAATTTCGCGGACTGGTTGGAGCATTCACCATAACACTAACAAATTTTACTGTCAAAAAAAAATTACCTACTTTTGTAGAACAAATATCTCAATAGCGGCATAAAATATCATTTAATTGTCGTATAACTATCTAATATGTGGTCAAATTAACATTTAAATATGTACTCAATAAAAAAATAAACGATTTATAAGGCATACTTTCAAAATATTATTACAATAAAATATGAGCTCCGAATTAAAATAAAAAATAATAATTTGGTAGATAAACACCTGTATTATTGAGAATTAGTTTTTAATTTTCTTTTCAATGACGAATTCTTACTCAAAAGCGACGGCCTTTGCAAAGGATTTTATTGAGTTTTCTTCCCATTTTATTCAAAATATATTTTTTGACTCACTAGTACACTATATGCCCAATAGTCACAATTTTTAGATTGTTATTAGCTTACCCGACAGACGTTGTCCTGTCTTAACTTTTTACTACCCTACCCTACCTACCCTACCCTACCTACCCTACCCTACCTACCCTACCCTACCTAACCTTCCCTACCCTACCTAACCTACCCTACCTACCCTACCCTACCTAACCTACCCTACCTAACCTACCCTACCCTACCTAACCTACCCTACCTTGTTCCCCCCCAGCCTCCGTGGTGGTCGGATCGTTTTTAAAGCCGCTCCGCATTTAAAAAATCAAAAAACCGGTAAAAAGTGCTCGGATCTTGACAAGTTTGGTGTCTGTGTATGGGTAATTGTGCAAGCTATATGTTCCAGTGAAAGTTACCACCCGGATTGCAGTGGAAAATCATAAACACCTGAAAAACTCCAAAATTTGGAGGTTAAACCGTGAAGTAAAATCTTCAAACGTTGACGCTGCAGAAACAAGATCGACGACCCCCCCTTTTTATTAAAGGAAAGGGTGGGGATTAACCCCGCACATCGCCCGGACCACCCAGAAAATCCAAAAACCCCGAGCTCCAGCTTATACACTGAAAAAAGTGAAAACCACGTGGGCTGAAAAATCAAAGGGAGTGGAGCCAGACGCCTGGAATTTTGCAGCCATCATCTCTTATTAGTGTTCAGAAGGTAACCTCAAAAAATTTTCATCTACCTACCACCACCGATTTTTGAGAGGACTTAGAATTTCGAAATTTCAAACTACTATATCTTTGGACCCAATCAAGATTTTCAAGATTTTCAACCTGAAACCTTGGCGCGCTAACTGGTTTAATAGAGACTCTAAGTTTTGGATTTTTAGAATTAACAGTTTTTAAGATATTAAGTATTTTGCGGAAAAATCATATTTTCAAAAAATTTATAGCTTAGTTTTAGGTTTTTTAAAATTGTATTTTTTGTATATTATAGCACTCTATTTTTAATATTTTTAGCCATTTTTTCAAAAATTTTTCGACCATCGGTTCTCTAGATATCGAATTTTAAATGTTTTTTGGCCTTTATTTGAAATTTAATAGAAAATAATATATTTTGACATCTGGACAGGGTCCAACACACCCATCGTGACCTATTCGAGCCCAAACACGGGCCCCATAGCTCCTAAATTGGCTTTTTTGGCGAAATTGCGCCATCTTGGTTTTTAGGTTTTAAGTTTTAGATTAAGATATTTCGAGAACCGCTGGTCCGATCAAAACCGGATTTTCACTAGGGCTGGTAGTGTACAGCCAACTTTAGATTTATATAAGTTTCAGGCTGTTTCAGGCCACAACATTTTTTGTCGCTGAAACTGCTTTCAGGACATACCTGAAGTGACGCCGAGCTGCAGGTCCAAAACCCCGTCCTTCTGAGACGAAGGGTTCCCAAGTTACAGACGTTTTAATACGACATTTGACAGCTCGGCGGCCATTTTGTTTAGCTTCAAACCGCCATAACTTTTGAACCAGAGGTCGTGGGAGATTGCGGTTTTTGGTTGTGTACTCAGAGACCTTCCGTCCCTTTCACCTCACGACATCAGGCGGTTTGGGGCTAAAAATTTTCAGGACCCTGGAAGTAGTTTCAGTGGACAGCGGAGCTCGGGCCGAGTTGGGAGAGCCCAAACTCGGGGGGTCTGTGGCTTTCCAGAGGGAAGTTATCCGAGGTCAAAGATCCGCTTTGACAGCACCGCGGCCATTTTGAAAAACCTTTGGACGGCCATAACTTCTCAACGGAGAGTCGCAGAGGGCCAGGGTTTTCGCTGGACGTATTGGTAGGGCATAGGTTATAAGGTAGAATAGTTTTCAGGCACTTTCAGGAGTTAGAAAATTTTCAGCCTGAAAACTGGCCCAGTGGGTTGGTCTTGCCGAGCCAAACTCGGAAAGCCCAAACACCAGGGTTTTTGGACCGGTGGTTCCGGAGATAACCTCTTGTAACCACTTTCAGTTTCTTATTTTCGTAAAAAACCAAAGATTTCAAGTTGAAATATCTCCGTGACCCCTGGGTCGAACCACACCGTGTTTGGAGTCATCTGAGAGGGCTCGATGAGAGCTATCCACTGGACATAGTAGAACGACTCTACATAGAGTCTCTTCAAGAGGGTCTCTACTTTCGTGATTTTTGACTGTATTTTGATTCTTTTTTGACTTCTTTTTCTTTTTCGACTCTTCACTGTGTGACCCGCTCTTTTGAGCGAAGAGCTGACCGATAGTCACTCTATATAGAGGCTGGACCGCTTAAGATTTTTAATCGTAAAGCACAATTGCATTTATTCTTTTATTTTGTATTTTCCTATTTAGCTTTCTTCTTGACAATATAAGTCTTACTTTAGGACTTAAATTATTCATTTACCTATTTACACCTTAATCTTAGATCCCCCCTTTACAGGGATTCAGTAATTCTGACCAAGTAGTGTCCTCTGATAAATCACTTTTCAAGCTCTCAGTGAGGATGCTCGGACTAAGGACCCCCCTTAACAAAACGAAGGCTGTGGAGGAGAGTTTGGGCGTGGAGGAGGCAGGCACAGTGCCAGCAGGCACCTCAGTGAGGCGCAGTGATGGGGAGTGGGAAACGGTGAAAGAGAAAGTGGGGCAACCCCAAAAAACTCAAACACCTCCTAAAACAGCACCCGTTCTTACTTCCCCCAAGAAGACAACCGAGCCCACGCCTCCAAAATCCAGGCCCAAACTACTGGCCACCCAGAGGTTGAGGTCAGATACCTACGAGCTGCCAGGGAAAGCTCTGGAGAGTCCGCCTCGAGAAACACCACCTGTGAAATACCTCAATAGGACTACGGAGGCAAAGGCGTGTCTCTCCAGCGCCAAGCTTCAACTTGACAGCTCGAGAAATCTGAAAAAGGAAATAAAGGACAGTATCACTAGAGCGGTAGAAAGATTATATCACCTAGTCAGGGAGGGAGAGAGCGAGAGGGCTAAAACGCCCGGAGAGACAGCTGCCCCCGAAAAAGTTCGCGTGGACCCTACGCCGACGTCAGGTGGACCGACGGCACTCATGGAGCAGCTAATGGTGAACCTCCAGCAACACAAAAAGGCGCTGGAAGAATGCCAGCTGCACACACGGGCTCTGTCGGAGCACCTGCATCAGGTACCTCACTTTGTCGCAGGACAGGGACCCTCGTTTGCGGAGATGGCGGCCGCTCCGAAGCGGCACTTTCAGGAGCCTCTTCACTCGGTGGTTGTGTCATCGGTTGATGACAAAGACACCGGGGAAGACGTTCTTGAGAAGCTGAGGACGGCAGTAGATGCCAGGAATGAGGGGACCAGAGTGGAGAGAGTGCGAAAAGCGAGGGACCAAAAGGTGGTGGTCGGATTTAAGACGAGGGAGGAACTGACTAAGGTGACTGAAAAGATTAAAAAGGCAGGAAATTTAACGGTAGAGGAAGTAAAGAACAAAGATCCTCTCGTCATCGTTAAGGATGTCCTTTCATGCCATTCAGACGAGGAGCTCATTGAGGCATTAAAACGCCAGAACTGTCACCTGATCGGAGACGTGCCTGCGGATAACCTGAGGATGGGGGTGAAGTACCGTCGCAGGACGAGGAACCCCCACATGTGCCACGTCATCCTGCAGGTGTCGCCTGCTGTGTGGAAGAAGCTGACGCATGCGGGCCGAGTACACATTGACCTGCAGCGGGTGCGTGTACTGGACCAGTCGCCACTGATTCAGTGCACCCGCTGCCTGCGCTTCGGCCACAGCCGTAAGCTATGCACGGAGACCGCCGACCTCTGCACACATTGTGGAGACCCACACATGAGGGTGGACTGCCCCTCTCGGCTAGCCGCGGAACCACCAAAGTGCCGAAACTGTGTTTCCGCAAAGATGGGTAAGACTGAGCACAACGCCTTCGACAGCGAGTGTCCAACCCGTCTCAAGTGGGATGGATTGGCGCGGCTGTCGGTGGCGTATTGCTAAGGTGGTCCCGGGCGGAAGCGCAGTAAACAGCGAAGACAGACCTCACCAGTATCGCGTCGTACAGGCAAACCTCCAAAAAAGCAAACTGGCCACAGCTGAGCTTATTATGGAAGCAGGTAAGCGAAAGTTGGCTTTTGCAATGGTCCAAGAGCCATACATAGGTGGGATCGGAGAAATGAAGAGCCATCCGGGTACACGAATAGTACAGTGTGCCAGGAAGACCGAGAAAGTCAACAAAGCGGCCATTGTACTATTCGACGACACCATAAACCTCACACAGTGCCCAACCCTAACAACAGAAAACTTTGCAGTCGCAAAACTGAGGACCGGAGCCTGGGAAATAGGAGTGGTGTCGGTGTACCTGGATGGTGGACAGCCTATAGAGCCAGACTTGGACCATCTAAAGAAAATCATGGAGGGAATCGGAGTTCACGACGTGATACTGGGGGGGGACGTCAACGCTTGGAATACTTGGTGGGGAAGCCGAGAGGCGGATCATAGGGGTGAGGCTCTGGCGGGTGCCCTTGATGAACTAGGACTTCAGATCTTGAACGTGGGATCGGCCCCCACCTTTGATGTAATAAGGGGTGACCAAAGGTACTGCAGCTGCGTTGATATTACCACCTGTACAGAGGACATGCTCAGAAGTGCGTCGAACTGGAGACTATCTGGGGACGTCACTACTTCGGACCACAAGGCAATCCTATTTGAATTAAAATTACAAAAATCAAAAGGTATGGACATAGAAAGAACTACTAGAAAATATAACACTAAAAAAGCAAAATGGGTACAGTTTTATGAGAAATTAGATGAAATTTGGGAACAACAAAACATAAACAAAATAGAAATAGATAAAATAGTAACAATAGAAGAATTAGACAAGGTAACAGAAAAATACACAGAAGCAATAGAAAAGGCCTGTGAAGGAACCATACCGAGTGTCAATAAGAGAAACCAGACAGGATTGCCTTGGTGGACCGAGGAGTTGACACGAATGAAGGAGGAGGTGAAGAGACGTAAGAGGAGAATATCTGGTGCCGCACCGAGACGCCGAGCATGGGTCCTGAGCTTATATCTCGCAGCCAAAGAAGAGCTCAAACAGAAGATGGAGAGCACGCTGACGTCCAGTTGGAAGGAGTTTTGTGGAAGGCAGGAACGAGAAACAATGTGGGACAGCATTTATAGGGTGATAAGTCGCACTGCCAATAGGCAGGAAGACATCCCGCTCGTGCAGGGCGACCGTGTACTAAGCGGCGAAGAGTCAGCCCGGATGCTTGCGGAGACGTTTTATCCTGAGGATAAAACACAGGATGATAATGCGGACCACAAAAGAATACGTGAGCTGGCGAATAGAGTGAACGAAATTACGAATGGTGAGGCATTTGATCCTCTATTCACGGCAGAGGAACTAAAGTGGTCCGCATCCAGCTTCAATCCGAAGAAAGCTCCGGGTATTGACGGCCTAACAGCGGACATATGCAGGGCGGCTATTACCCACAACCCGCAACTGTTCTTAGCACTGCTAAACAGGTGCCTTAACCTGTCCCACTTTCCGACCATCTGGAAAGAAGCAGTAGTTGTGGTCCTCAGAAAACCCGGCAAGGACGATTATACGCACCCCAAGTCATACAGGCCGATTGGGCTACTGCCTGTACTGGGCAAGATCATGGAAAAGATGCTCGTACGCCGAATCAGATGGCATGTATCTCCACAGGCGAGTAGAAACCAGTACGGATTCGTACCCCAGCGCAGCACCGAGGACTCCCTCTATGACCTGGTGAAACACATAACAGATAGACTGAAAGAAAAGAAATTAATCGTCGTCATATCATTGGACATAGAGGGAGCCTTCGATAACGCCTGGTGGCCAGCAATGAAATGCCGACTGGCTGAGACAAATTGCCCCATCAACCTGCGACGTCTCGTAGACAGTTATTTACGAGACAGGAGAGTAAGAATACGTTATGCGGGAGCAGAACACGTACAGGAAACCACTAAAGGTTGCGTACAGGGGTCAATAGGAGGACCTGCTTTCTGGAATCTGCTCCTGGATCCCTTGCTCCGGGAACTGAGTCAGCGGGGAGATTACTGCCAAGCATTTGCGGATGATGTCGTCCTGATATTTTCGGGTGATACAGCGCTTGATGTCCAGAGACAGGCGAATGCGAGTCTCGCTCATGTTCAGAGGTGGGGAATCGGAAACAAGCTCAAGTTTGCGCCACAAAAAACTAAAGCGATGGTCGTAACAAATAAGTTAAAGTATGATTCGCCACTTCTGCACATGGGCGGGGGGGACATTGTCCTGTCTCGGGAGATCAAGATTTTGGGGCTTACAATTGACGACAAGCTGACGTTTAATGCTCACGCCGCGAACGTAACGAGGAAAGCATTAAACTTGTACAAGCAGCTTTCAAGAGCCGCTAAAATCAGCTGGGGTCTGAAGCCCGAAATTATCAGGACCATATACACCGCAGTGGTGGAACCGGTGATTATGTACGCGGCTAGTGCTTGGGCACCGGCTGTAAATAAAGTCGGAATTAAGAAGCAGCTCAACACTGTTCAGCGGGGCTTTGCGCAAAAAATTATCAAGGCGTATAGGACCACATCATTGAACTCGGCCCTGTTGCTCTCCGGACTGCTTCCGCTGGATCTTCGAATTCGGGAAGCAGCCTCTTTTTATGAGGAAAAAAGAGGATACTCCCTGAGAGTAACAGGGGACCGAGAGATCGAAAAACCGGTCCCTTACACCGAAGTACCACACCCAGCCAGTCAAACAGGTACAGAGTTCAACTGTGTGGTGAGCGATGCAGAAATGGACCAGCAAGGACTCGCTTGTCCCAAAATCTTCACCGACGGAAGTAAAATCCAAGGGAAAGTCGGTGCAGCGATAAGCCTTTGGGAAAATGGGATAGAGGTGAAAGCCCAAAAGTTTAAACTGGATCATTTCTGCACCGTTTACCAGGCCGAACTGCTGGCCTTGCGCAAGGCCTCTGAGCTGGCTATAAAACATCATGCAGCCGTTGTCGAAGTCTACTGCGACTCCAGATCAGCCCTGGAGACGGTTACCCGAGGCGTGTCCCTCCATCCCTTAGCATTCGAGACCCAGAAGAATATACAAACGTTAAGGAATAGTGGGAAAGACCTTAAATTGTTTTGGATAAAGGCGCATGTGGGTATGGAGGGTAATGAGAGGGCTGACGTGTTAGCAAAAGAGGCAGCCATAAGAAGCAAGACGAGACCACACTATGACCTGTGTCCGGCTTCATTCGTCAAGCGACAAATCCGAACGGAGTCGCTTGACGAATGGAACACGAGATACAGATCGGGCGTCACAGCCTCCACAAGCAAAATATTCTTCCCAGACGCAGTAGCAGCGTATCATATCATAAGAAAAATTAAACTTGACCCTATTTTAGTACAAGTGCTAACAGGTCATGGCGGGTTCTCTGAGTATTTGAATCGCTTCAAGTGCAAGGAGAGCCCGGCATGTCCCTGTGACCCCTCCAAAAACGAAAGCATACAGCATCTCATCACAGAGTGTCCAATATTTGCAGTCAATAAATACAACATAGAAGCTGAAATGGAAATTGAAGTTAAATTAGAAAATATACCAACAATCATGGAAAATAAAATAACAAGAAATAAATTCTTAAAATATTGTAAGGAAATAGCTGAAAATGTAATAAGAAAGAACAAAGTCTAAAGCAGAAGATATACTTTAATGTATTATGAGAATATATTAAAAGTAATCGATGTAAAATTGAAAATTGTAAAATAGTCTGTAACCTTAGTGTTGTAAAATAGAGATAAGGAGGTAAAAGAGAGTAAATGGTATTAGAAGTAAATTAGAAATGTCAGCGTAGAAAAGTAGTAAAATGTAATTAGATCTAAGATGGCTGTAAAATAAAGATAGTGAATGATAAAACAAATATGAAATAGCATTAAAGATAGAATAAGAATAGATGATGCATTAGTTAGAAATAAGTATAGATTTATATAAGATGGTATGAAAAATTGGAAACACAAATTGTATTGGTTAAGAATTAGAAATAAGCTAGAATAAGATGTAATGTAAAGAATAATAAAAACAAATGTGTCCAGTGTTATCCCTGAAATAAAATAAAAATAAAAGAGGAGAAGTACAGAATAGGGACAAGTAGAAGGGCGTCCTACCCTTAAGACAGAAAGATGAATGAATGAAAGAAAGATAAAGTATGTAGAATGAAAGTACGAGAGGAATAAAAGCGAGAACTGGTATGAACGTAAAGACCAGCATAGATAAGATCTCTGATGACCAACGTCGGAGGAACACTAGGAACAAAAAAAAAAAAAAAAAAAAAAAAAAAAAAAAAAAAAAAAAAACCTACCCTACCTTACCCTACCTAACCTACCCTACCCTACCTAACCTACCCTACCTTACCTTACCTAACCTACCCTACCTAACCTACCCTACCCTACCCTACCTAACCTACCCTACCCTAACTAACCTACCCTACCCTACCTAACCTACCCTACCCTAACTAACCTACCCTACCCTACCTAACCTACCCTACCCTACCTAACCTACCCTACCCTACCTAACCTACCCTACCCTACCTAACCTACCCTACCCTACCTAACCTGCCCTACCCTACCTAACCTACCCTACCTTACCCTACCTTACCCTACCTAACCTACCCTACCTAACCTACCCTACCCTACCTAACCTACCCTACCCTTAAAAAAAAATAGATAGTAGCCGATTCTCAGACCTAATTTCATAAGAATCGGTCAAGCCGTTTCGGAGGAGTAAGGTAACTAACATTGTGACACGAGAATTTTATATATAAGAAGATTCAACCCCAATTAGCTAAAAAAGCAGTTGTAAAACCTGGTGTTACGTGATTTCGTAAAAACGTGTCTGTATTTTATTTTTTTAATTTATTTTAAGTTTTAATTTGACCACATATTAGATAGATATACACAGTCTTATTACAAAAAGCGGTTTAACTAATAAACCTGGTTTAAACTTCTATAAACCACGGTTTACACAAAAATGGTATTACAAATCGTAGTTTTGCGATAAACCATGGACTAAACCATGGTCTAACGCTAAACCTCGGCGACCCCTAGTTTAACGATGGTCTAAATCACTAAATCGGATCTGCCAGTTTCTCTTTTAGGTTAATTATCATCTTTTGCATTGTGTTGTGTTGTTTTAGCTTAAAATCAATAAATCAGAGACGTATTTCAAGTTAATCTAAGTCTAAGTAATTTACCCTACTTACTTTTCCTCGGCATTCCAATTCTCAGATCGTTTTTTTTTTGTTGGTTCATCACATTAAATTATTAAAGGAGGTAAACAAACAGGCAATATTTTATTGTTTTAATAAGACATACGTATAAATGGCAAAGCTAAATTAACTTTGTTCACCTTGCGATGGTTTTGTTTAATGTTATGGTTTCATATAACGCGCACGTAAGAATGTTACGTTTCGATACACGTACTTAGATGTACGTTTAGAAATGAATACGATAAAAGTAATGTGCTTAAACCTAAACAAAACTACAAAGGATGAAATAACTAAATAATGTTTGTATCCATGTAAAATAACCAGGTCTCAATATTTTAAACACTCCTAAACGTCATCTAATCATTAGCGTATTATCAAAACGTTTTCTTTTCTGGGCAAACGGAACGTTGCAATAGAATGACATCATGAAGAACGAATGATATTTGTATTAATCTGTGGTTGATATTTAGACAATGGTTCAAATCACGGTACTAAGAAGACCACGGTTTTTTTAAGTTTTGTAATACGAACAAATTTAGACCATGGTTTTGCAGATAAGCCTGGACTTGATAGTCTAGGTTTAAACCAAGGTTTATTTAGTTTTTTGTAATAAGACTGACAATGTTTAACTCTGTCTTAAAAGAAAAATGATATTTTATGCCGCTATTGAGATATTTGTTCTACAAAAGTAGGTAATTTCTCTTTTTTGGCAGTAAAATTGTTAGGGACTCTTGATGATGGATTCTGAGGGTACAGTGAGCATCAGATATTTTTTGATGGGTCATTCTAAGTTAAGAGGTACTAACGATGTCCATGAACATATTATCCATTTTTTTAATTAATGACCTTAGTACCTTTTAATACAATGCATCTACTCTACTTTATGGACAGTCAATTTGAATTCAATAATTATCATAGTTTTGTCACAATCACACCTCAAACATGAAAAATCTCGCTCCCCTGGCCTGTCCCTTTCAACTTTTTACAGTGAATCGGTAACTTCAAGCAGGTCTAAATCCATTTGGAACAGTTAAATTGGGTATATTTCATAAATTAATCTAAATAATGAAAAAAAGTTTTATAATTAGGTTTAAATTGTAACATTTGTCATGCCGCCTTTTTGAACAAGCCAGTAGATACCTCTTCACTTAGAATCGCCCATATAACAAATTAATTGTTACAGGAACAGCCACCTGTTAAAAGAAGGAAAACATTTGCAACAATGTCTCGTAAATATTTACGAACGGTTATTCGTAAAGAATCAATTGAATCTCCATTTATCAGCATTAGAAATAAATCTCCACTTGTTAGCATTAGAAATAAATTGCCACCTATCAGCATTACAAATGAATCTCCATCTACCAGTATCACTCATCAGACACGTAATTCCAAGTTGTCTGTGGCTCTGCCCTTAGATGTTTGCATTGCAAGTAAACTAGTTGTACCTCTAACTGCCTGCAGTGGGGCCACAATTATGTCTTCTCCATTCAATGTGTCTTCATCAGTAAATGTTCAGACTATTGCATCTACACCTACATATACTAATGTAACAAATTTAAATCAAGATTTAAAACAGTGGGCTGTTGAAAATAAAGTAACTCACAACGTTTTCAATAATCTCTTAACAATTTTAAAAAAAGTTAATGTTGTAAAGGAACTAATCAATCTACCTTCTGATTGTCGAACAATTTTAAAAGTTGATAAAACAAGCAATATTGTTACTACTAGTTCGGGTAACTATTACCATTTTGGATTAGCAGAAGGAATATATTATATAGTGCGAAATGATAGAACATTGATTGATCAAGTAATATGCTTTGATTTAAATATTGACGGTTTACCACTAACAAAAAGTTCTGGTAGCCAATTTTGGCCGTTACTAGGTAGTATCTGTTCAAGCAAAAAGCCATTCCTTATAGGTGTCTGGCATGGTTATAAAAAACCCAAGCATCCTAATGAAATACTGGGCCCGTTTATAACAGAATATTTAGTTTTAAAAGAATCTGGCATATTGCTTGACAATCAAAACAAAGATATTTCTTTGTGTAAGATAATATGTGATGCTCCAGCTAAATCGTTCGTACTATGTATAAAAGGACACAATTCTTATTTTGGGTGCACAAAATGTACCACTGAAGGCAATTATTTAAATAACAGAGTTTGTTATGGTGACTTAAATGCAGCCTTACGAACAGATAACCATTTTCGTACTGGGTTATATGGTGAAGATTATCATGTAAACACAACCCCGTTGTTACAGTTGGAAATTGATTTGATTAAAAATATTCCATTGGATTATATGCACTTGGTGTGCCTGGGCGTCATGAAGAGATTGATTTCATTTTGGTGTAAAGGTAATATGTCTGTACGAATGATGACAAATGACTTAGATGATGTTAACAAAACACTCCTGGATATGAGGAATCATTTAAGCTATAAAGATTTTGCACGATTACCAAGGCCTCTTACTGATAGTGATAGATGGAAAGCCACTGAATTTAGGCAGTTTTTACTTTACTTGGGACCAATTGTGTTAAAGGGTAAATTAAAGGCTACGCAGTATATGCATTATCTCAGCCTGAGTTGTGCAATTAGAATTTTATGTAATACTGAATTATCTGTGATGCATAATGTTTATGCCAAAGAATTACTCGTATATTTCGTAAAAAAATATAAAAAATTGTATGGTGAACAATATATTTCTCATAATGTCCATAATTTGATACATTTAGCGGATGACGTATTAAACTTCGGACCATTGGATAGTTTTTCAGCTTTTCAATATGAAAATTACATGTATGAAATAACAAAAAGTTTAAAAAGCTGTAATATGCCATTACAACAAATCATAAACAGAGAACACGAAAAGCGGTCTCTTCAAAAATGTAATGAAACATGTGATTCAAATAAAACCGTCTTAGGTTATATTACTTCATACAGAGAACCCCTTTTAAATGACAACTTAGTAAAGGCATACAAAACGGTCAGTTTTTTAAATTTTAAATTAGGAACTGATATTAAAAATAACCATTGCGTCCTTAAGGATAATACAGTAATCAAAATTGTAAAGCTCATTCAGTGTGAAAATACAAAAAAAACGTACGTAATTTTTCGAAGATATTTATGTTACGAAAGTTGTTTCACACAACCTTGTCAATCTTCTTTATTCTATGGTGGCACTGTAACAAATTTATGCAGTACAAACGAAATTGTTAACATGGAAGAAATCCTTACAAAATGTATCCATTACAAAAACAATGTTATACACTTTATTGTCTGATTTACATGTACCGAGCAGTAGGTGCCCTTTGGGTCCGCGACCCTGCTGCTCTGTGCATCCTTCCCTATTTTAGTGCTTCGATAAAATTATTTATTTTCTTTTTATAACCATGCCAGACACCTATTATGGATACATATCCATTGTTATTGTAATGGATACATATACATTAAATAACCATGTAATACGCTTTATTGTCTGATATACATGTACCGAGCAGAAGGTGCCCTTTGGGTCCGCGACCCTTCTGCTCTGTGCACTCGTAAAATTTTCCTTCCCAATGTTAGTATGTTTCGATTATCTGAACTTACTTTGCGTTAGATAAGTAGGTACATAACTTTATCTACATTTATATTGTGTATCCTGTTATTAAATGTAGTATATCACCTTGATTTATACTTTATTACATGTTTAGTAACAATTTTCATTGCTAATTTTTACTGGTTGTCGTTAATTAGTTATTAATACCACAAACCCGATTAGCTGCGACGGACACCTTCAGGATGGGTAAGAAAAAGTTATTTTTACTTGTAGATACATAACTTGAATAAATAGAGATAAAAATAGTATTTCCATCGCTTTAAGCTTTTAAGTAGGTATAGTTAGTAGTGTGACACAATATAATTTGAGTTATGATGGAAACTTGATACGTATTATACGTATTAAGTTTCCTGACCTCCTACCTACTGTTCCAGCTTGACACTCCGCCTACCACCGTCTTTTCCTACTCTGTAATAACATGGTCAGTAAACGATGATGAATATGTATCTGCTGCTCCAAGAAATTGGATAAATGAAGAAAAAAATATATGCATGTGGCCAAAAAATAAGAAAATTGAAAGAAAGGCAATCAATTTAAGTATGAAACCAGAAGAAGACTGGAATGAACTAAAAGATATCACTATAGTGGGACATTATGGTAACTATTAATGATTAAATTTTTTGTCATTGGCTAAAGAGATCCCTTATTTTTTTAGGGATTTTAGCGATAAGTTCGCCTTTGTACTTTTTTCACCTGTCCTGATTGTATTTTTAAAAGACACAACGAACCACCAGATTTAGTAAAATGTAACGGCAGAAAAATCACATTTGATTGCCAAAATTAGTAAATGATCACCAAAATTAATCCCCATTTTATCGTGAAATTAGAACCAAACATTTATTTTTATAGTTAATGACCACCAGAATTTAACTGTTATGCTCTTGCATCCGAGTCCAGGGAGACCGAGAAGACGGAGCACCGCCTCGCGGGGCTTCTATTTCTGAATGGTTTATAAAAAATAACCACGCAGGGTATGGTGGGGTCTATTCGCTCGCTTCGCTCGCTCATTCGCACCCTTCTAACCTAATCTATCCGTGTCGGGGTGCCCCAAGTCGGCCAAACTAGTTTGTCATCAACCACCTCATTAAAATTTGGTGCTCAGTTTACTAAATTTGGTGATCAATTAATATTTTAGGTGATAGATGTTAGTGGTAACAAAGTTATTTTTGGTGGTCATTATATTTTCCCCCTTTTTAAAATGATATTAAGTACCTACAATAAAAAGTATACATACAAACATAGGACCTACTATGGAACTTGATATATTTATTTATTATTTTCAGCAACACTTGCTGAAGCAAATGAAATAGAAAAAAGAAAAACCAAGGCCACTAGCGAGTCGGACACAGCTGCATTAGAGGAAATTCAAAAAAGACGAAGAATAAAAAATAAAAAATACTACCGTGATGACCATTTCCCCACCGCCAACTTTTAAACAGACCACAGAATGTGCATCACGAGACTTGGCTTGTGATTTCAACAGCTCATCTGTCAGCCCAGTGAGAACGCATGCAGACGCGTCTAATGAGTTAGTTACTGAGGAGAATAATAAAGACAAACCAGGTAATCATGTACTTGAAGAGGATATTTTTAAATTTTGACTAAAACATTTCCCAACTTAAAATTAGATAAAATAGTGTAAAGCTCGACTAACCAAGGAGCCCCCTTATCGCATTAATTTTATCCCTTTTACAGACAAGAGTTAAAATATATGTTTATACTTATCTCAATTATGTAGGTATATTATATACATATATACAGATATCTTCTATGGTTACAGAGTCGATGCATATATTTTTAAATTTGTGTTAATATTTTATATTTATGTATACATTTGATGTTAACTGTACTATTATTTTCTATTTAATAAAAATACAACCGTTTCGTATGCAGGTGCGGCAGTTTCAGACGTTGCTAGTGACTTTGTTGTGGAATTAGATCGCACATTGACACCTGAAGATATTCGGAGAGCACAGATCATATATCGAGATGATCATGTATCATCACCAACAGGAATTTGTAGTGAAACATCATCTATCGCTGCGCATAGTACTGATTCACTTACACACCAGTTAGGTATGTTACGCAATTTACAATCTTTCGTCTGAAGGGCTAGGTTTAGCACGCGTACTTTAGCCGCGTTGAATACGTACTTACTATTCGCTCGAAATTCATTAATTTTTTCTTGGCATGAAATATATCTTAGTAAATATTTTTATTTTGTCCAATTTTACCTATCATTCTTCACTTTCTTTTGCTAAAACAAATTAAGCAATCTAATATAAAAAAAGGCCAAAGTTGCGTCGAAAATATAATTTTTAGGTTTTAAATTTCTTTACAATAATAAGGCAGGTAAGATTGGACTTGGTATAAACATCTAAAAGCCATCCTCTTCCAAAATGTATGAAGATCGGTTTAGTTAGGCACTGAGAGGTGAAAGCGGAGCTTCGTTACTAATATCACGCCTAGGTAGGTACTTAACTTCGAGCCGCAAGTTTGATTTTATACCTCATGTTACCTAGGCTTAGTTAGGAGAGGCCGGCGATGGATGCGTAGTTCATACAAACGTAATACCAAAATTATTTGTAAAGACGGGATAAGAGGAGTGTATTTCTATAGAAAATTTATTTTTCTCATAACTCTTGTTTAAATCAGTGTCCATTCAAAATATATATGTATTTGGGAACCTAGATATTCTGGATTCCAATCGGTGTAAGGACACACTAGCTTAGGAATATGTTTGATTTACAAATTATTTTCGTATTTCGTTTGTATTCAGTTGATGTCACTCGCGCTTAGCAACGTTTTCCTTTGTTACAATAATAATATTTCACCACCGCCGCGTAAGTACATTTGTCGCTTAAAATGTTACAGGTCAAGTTATGACTGAGCTGAAAAGTCTCAGATCTATAGCTGTCTTCACTATGCATCGAGTGGAGAACATTGAAGATACCCTTAAGAGAATTCAAGTTCCTTCGCAATGTGAGCCCTCACGACTACTTCCTGATTTGCCACTGACGGAATTACTGCACCTAAAAAGCTTAGAGGAGAAGATGGTGGATGAACAAGTAGAAAAGCAATTGGTAAGATTTTTTTATTTTATTATAGTCACTTTTAAGAGGCCCAAAAAAGTGAACTATATACATACTGATCAAGGAGACCTCTATAACGGTGTGTCCTTCAGTGGCCATACTTTCAATTAATATTTGATCGTTAAAGTATTGAGTGCAATGTAAAAAATAACATTTTGATTTTTTTTCTTACCAGGAAGTTTTTAGTCAACTCATTATAGGTAGACGGTTCAACTGAATCCTCGCCTGGGCCTTAGTCTGCTATTGCAATAGTGTGGTCTATCATTGATTTAATAAGGCCCCGCGCAGACGAATTACCCTTTGTACGCACGTCAAACGAGTTTCGAACGCGCTTCAATACGCCGTGGGCTAGGGGCCTTATTAAATCAATTATAATAATAATAATAATAATAAAATTTATTTCAGACTTAGTCCATAAATACCATGACATCATCATCATCATGTCATGTCCTTAGACCATTCTGACACTTGCAATAGCAGACTAAGGCCCCTGCTTGCGCGCGGGTGCACGGGTATGACAATAAAGGGGCATGCGTGGCGTGCGGGCAGAGGCAAAGCTCGGCGGTGGCTTTGCCTCCCGCACCCGCGCGCAAGCTGGCGAGTACTCAGTTAAGCGGTCGGTCGACCTATAGCCGAATATTTTTAAAGTAGGTACTTAGGTACTACATTTGATATATAATACTTTTAATGCAGTAAACCGATGGATGCAAATCCTGCCTCTTTTCGTATCTCCTACTAGAAGTAGCTACTTCGATAATTCAAATAAAAAGTGTTCTGAATTTTTTATCTTATTTCAGTTTAATATGCTGAGGTATACGGGCGGGAGTAGAGAGCGCGATTGCGTGAATCGTTGCCTTGAGAAGATTTTCACCAATTACTTAGCACAATTTTGCTCATGGACGGGCAAGAAAAACAACTTCAAGCTGTCATCGCTCAAAGTTATGACGACATTAAAACGTAAGTTTCATGATCGCATTCAGTTTTCGATTCATACATTTAGCAGGGGCTGTTTGAAAGTGTTTTATCACATGAAACTGAAAGACAAATGGAAATATCTACTACCTGTCCTATATAAAAGTTTCATAATTTTAGTTCGGTGGACCCCACGAGATGGACAACACTTCAAATAATTTAATTTGTCAATTTAAATGGCTTAAGTTTCTGCTCTGTACTACTGTATTTACATAAATTAAACACAGCCTCTGTTTATTGTTACAGTTGCTGTACGTGAATCATTCCCAAATATAACAGACGATGGATTTGAACGCCATGTGATGAGCTGGTTTCAGCATGCTGCTACAAGACTGAAGAGGCAAAACTAAGTTTAGTGCTAAAGAGAACAATTTCTTTTTATAACCATGCCAGACACCTATGATATGGATATGGTATTATCGAAACACACTTACATTGGGAAGGACAATGGATAACTATCCAGTTATCCATTACAAAAACAATGTAATACACTTTATTGTCTGATTTACATGTACCGAGCAGAAGGTGCCCTTTGGGTCCGCGACCCTTCTGCTCTGTGCACTCGTAAAATTGTCCTTCCCAATGTTAGTATGTTTCGATAATAGAATTTCTTTTCTTTTTATAACCATGCCAGACACCTATGATATGGATATGTATCCATTACAAAAACAATGTAATACACTTTATTGTCTGATTCACATGTACCGAGCAGAAGGTGCCCTTTAGGTCCGCGACCCTTCCGCTCTGTGCACTCGTAAAATTTTCCTTCCCAATGTTAGTATGTTTCGATAATAGAATTTCTTTTCTTTTTATAACCATGCCAGACACCAATGATATGGATATGTATCCATTGCAAAAACAATGTAATACACTTTATTGTCTGATTTACATGTACCGAGCAGAAGGTGCCCTTTGGGTCCACGACCCTTCTGCTCTGTGCACTCGTTAAATTGTCCTTCCCAATGTTAGTGTTTCTATAATATTATTTCTTTTCTTTTTATGACCATGCCAGACACCTATGATATGGATATGGTATTATCGAAACACACTTACATTGGGAAGGACAATGGATAACTATCCAGTTATCCTTACAAAAACAATGTAATACACTTTATTGTCTGATTTACATGTACCGAGCAGAAGGTGCCCTTTGGGTCCGCGACCCTTCTGCTCTGTGCACTCGTTAAATTGTCCTTCCCAATGTTAGTGTGTTTCTATAATATTATTTCTTTTCGTTTTATGACCATGCCAGACACCTATGATATGGATATGTATCCATTACAAAAACAATGTAATACACTTTATTGTCTGATTTACATGTACCGAGCAGAAGGTGCCCTTTGGGTCCGCGACCCTTCTGCTCTGTGCACTCGTTAAATTGTCCTTCCCAATGTTAGTGTGTTTCTATAATATTATTTCTTTTCGTTTTATGACCATGCCAGACACCTATGATATGGATATGTATCCATTACAATAACAATGTAATACACTTTATTGTCTGATTTACATGTACCGAGCAGAAGGTGCCCTTTGGGTCCGCGACCCTTCTGCTCTGTGCACTCGTAAAATTTTCCTTCCCAATGTTAGTATGTTTCGATAATAGAATTTCTTTTCTTTTTATAACCATGCCAGACCCCAATGATATGTATATGTATCCATTGCAAAAACAATGTAATACACTTTATTGTCTGATTTACATGTACCGAGCAGACGGTGCCCTTTGGGTCCGCGACCCTTCTGCTCTGTGCACTCGTAAAATTTTCCTTCCCAATGTTAGTGTGTTTCTATAATATTATTTCTTTTCTTTTTATGACCATGCCAGACACCTATGATATGGATATGGTATTATCGAAACACACTTACATTGGGAAGGACAATGGATAACTATCCAGTTATCCTTACAAAAACAATGTAATACACTTTATTGTCTGATTTACATGTACCGAGCAGAAGGTGCCCTTTGGGTCCGCGACCCTTCTGCTCTGTGCACTCGTTAAATTGTCCTTCCCAATGTTAGTATGTTTCGATAATATAATTTATTTTCTTTTTATAACCATGCCAGACACCAATGATATGGATATGTATCCATTGCAAAAACAATGTAATACACTTTATTGTCTGATTTACATGTACCGAGCAGAAGGTGCCCTTTGGGTCCGCGACCCTTCTGCTCTGTGCACTCGTAAAATTTTCCTTCCCAATGTTAGTGTGTTTCTATAATATTATTTCTTTTCGTTTTATGACCATGCCAGACACCTATGATATGGATATGTATCCATTACAAAAACAATGTAATACACTTTATTGTCTGATTTACATGTACCGAGCAGAAGGTGCCCTTTGGGTCCGCGACCCTTCTGCTCTGTGCACTCGTAAAATTTTCCTTCCCAATGTTAGTATGTTTCGATAATAGAATTTCTTTTCTTTTTATAACCATGCCAGACCCCAATGATATGTATATGTATCCATTGCAAAAACAATGTAATACACTTTATTGTCTGATTTACATGTACCGAGCAGACGGTGCCCTTTGGGTCCGCGACCCTTCTGCTCTGTGCACTCGTAAAATTTTCCTTCCCAATGTTAGTGTGTTTCTATAATATTATTTCTTTTCTTTTTATGACCATGCCAGACACCTATGATATGGATATGGTATTATCGAAACACACTTACATTGGGAAGGACAATGGATAACTATCCAGTTATCCTTACAAAAACAATGTAATACACTTTATTGTCTGATTTACATGTACCGAGCAGAAGGTGCCCTTTGGGTCCGCGACCCTTCTGCTCTGTGCACTCGTTAAATTGTCCTTCCCAATGTTAGTATGTTTCGATAATATAATTTATTTTCTTTTTATAACCATGCCAGACACCAATGATATGGATATGTATCCATTGCAAAAACAATGTAATACACTTTATTGTCTGATTTACATGTACCGAGCAGAAGGTGCCCTTTGGGTCCGCGACCCTTCTGCTCTGTGCACTCGTAAAATTTTCCTTCCCAATGTTAGTGTGTTTCTATAATATTATTTCTTTTCGTTTTATGACCATGCCAGACACCTATGATATGGATATGTATCCATTACAAAAACAATGTAATACACTTTATTGTCTGATTTACATGTACCGAGCAGAAGGTGCCCTTTGGGTCCGCGACCCTTCTGCTCTGTGCACTCGTAAAATTTTCCTTCCCAATGTTAGTATGTTTCGATAATATAATTTCTTTTCTTTTTATAACCATGCCAGACACCTATGATATGGATATGTATCCATTACAAAAACAATGTAATACACTTTGTCTGATTTACATGTACCGAGCAGAAGGTGCCCTTTGGGTCCGCGACCCTTCTGCTCTGTGCACTCGTTAAATTGTCCTTCCCAATTTCAGTGTGTTTCTATAATATTATTTCTTTTCTTTTTATGACCATGCCAGACACCTATGATATGGATATGGTATTATCGAAACACACTTACATTGGGAAGGACAATGGATAACTATCCAGTTATCCATTACAATAACAATGTAATACACTTTGTCTGATGTTTGCTTTCTTTCTTATTTCCAATTGTTGAATAAATTACTTTACTATTAATTCTTACATATTTTATTGAATAAATGAGGCCTTTATCAAATTAACTGGTTCTTTTATATTCTGTCGACTACAACTAATTAACTTGAAGTTTTGTTTTTATTCTTTGTATACATTTTCTCATATGTCTATGTAATATAGCCATTTTTTTTGAGACGGTAATTAAAGTCATCTGGTATAATATAGCTAAGTCTGTGACAGGCTTAAACTTCCTTTCAGTATTGTAAACTTACATGCAATAAGTTGCAGAATAATACATATATCTATTACTATTCTGGAACTTATTGCATTGCATGTAAGTTTACAAAACTGAAAGGAAGTTTATCAGGCAATTTGAACGGAGATTTTATTTGCAATGTCATGACAACAACAAAAATTCAAGTTACATGAACCCAACATGCTCAAGTCACACATACATTACAAATGTAACTTTAAAATTCAAGTTAAATGAACCCTACATGCTCAAGTCACACATATATTACACATGTAACTTACCATGACGATCTTAAATAGAAGTTACGTGCACGTTACATGTGCATTATTGACGCGACGTTACATGTGCAAGTTACCGGTATATTACGCATGTAACGTTGCCATGACCATCTAAATAGAAGTTACGTGCATGTTACATGTGCATTATTAACGCGACGTTAAATGTGCAAGTAACCCGTATATTACAAATGTAACGTTGCCATGACCATCTAAATGGAAGTTACGTGCAAGTTACATGTGCATTATTAACGCGACGTTAAATGTGCAAGTTACCGGTATATTACACATGTAACGCTACCATGACCATCTAAATAGAAGTTACGTGCATGTTACATGTGCATTATTAACGCGACATTAAATGTGCAAGTAACCCGTATATTACAAATGTAACGTTGCCATGACCATCTAAATGGAAGTTACGTGCAAGTTACATGTGCATTATTAACGCAACGTTAAATGTGCAAGTCACCTGTATAATACACATGTAAAGTTACCATGACCATCTAAATGGAAGTTACGTGAAAGTTACATGTGCATCATTAAAGTGACGTTAAATGTGCAAGTAACCTGTTTATTACAAATATAACGTTGCCATGACAATTTAAATGGAAGTTACGTGCAAGTTACATGTGCATCATTAACGCGACGTTAAATGTGCAAGTTACCTGTATATTACAAATGTAACGTTGCCATGACAATCTAAATGGAAGTTACGTGCAAGTAACATGTGCATTATTAACACGACATTGCATTTGTAGGTTGCCGGTAAGTTTCAATTAAAATGGAGTGGTAACGTTTATACTTATACTTTCAGATAACTTCCGAATGTGACGTTACTGTAACATGTATTTACGAAATTTCTGAAAAATTTCAAATGAATAGTTACTGTAATGTATCTAAATTAACTTGCAGAAACTTACAATAAAACCTTTCTAGTATGTTACCACTGTTATGTCCACGTAACGTTGCAAATTATAGTTGTTGAAAGTTTTATCTGATCTTTATGAGCAACATTGCATCTAATGTTTCTGGCGTTGCCGTTAGGGCTATATAATCTACGTTCCTGTAACCTTGCTACAAGATTGCACCTTTGCATTTGTAACTTACACCCACCCAATTTATAGTTTCAGCAATGTTTATGCAACATATTCGTGCTCAGTGGGAAGTATATCAATTTTATGGTTTATTCTTGCAAAAATATTTTGGTATTAGTATTAAAATTTGATATTGCATTTAAATAGACGCTTTTGAGCACTCTATATATAATTATTTTTATATTTTTTTTATAAAACAAAGTTTACCTTTCGCTCGAATTATTAAATTATGATAAATTATGGTGGCGCGTTGGTAAATATCAACATATTCAACGAAATTACACAGTAAATTTCTTTCCCCATAAAGATTTGAGCATTTTAAACCATATAATTAATGAAAACTAAATCTTTATTTACATGGGAGATAAGATGGGGTTTTTGTATTTTTATTATTTTAAAGATGTCACGCATAAGCCAACGAAAATGAACGAATGAATGAATGATTTGTGCGAACTCTGGTTACAATATGGTAACAATGTTACGTCGTGGCGACGTAAATTAGAAACCAAATGTTACTGTAATACTGTGTCGGGATCTTACCCATTTTTAGTTGCAGCGACGGCATTAACACGGAACGGCGACGAGATTATGTTTCGAGATAAGCCAGTGTCGACGCTAAGTGTCGAAACGGTTACGTGATGTGTGCAAAAATGGTTATATGGGAAGTCCATTTTAAGAATTTTAAATTTTTAACGTGATTCATACCATGATTCTGCGTGGATTTTGCTAAAGCGGCCATTTTAGACCCCCAGGCTTGAATGTCAAAGATTTACAAATTTCAGCCGGGACCAACTGCTTAGCGAGGTCTCCGAGAAATACTCACCCATCCACAATAAATAAAAAATAAAACAAACTTCTTTTATTAAATTAGTTTAATAAATATCCAAATACCTAGGTATAAGATCGTTTCTCCATATCCTAACCTCGAGAGAATGGGGATCGTGATCTGGTTGTCAGTAGATAGATGCCAGACGATCTGAAACCAAACAAATGATGACTTAGCCTATACTACCTCAGATTAGCAACTCTATTTGTGTGGTTCAAACTTCGTTTGTAATACTGTTTGAATAAAGTTCTAATCAGGTTGCACTACAAAGTGGTTGTTACGTCAGTCACTGCGGCCGAATAGTGCGAAATGAGTGGTTTTTATTTTTTATAAAATCAATTTTTCGTCTTTTGGAAAAAATAAAAAACATAAGACCTGCTTTATAGTTATTTCAGTTAGTATGCAAAGTTTCATGATCTAATTTGAAGTACTTTTTGAATACCAGCGGTTTATTGTTCGATTTGGAGGTAACTTTGGGTTTTTTTTCTATCGAGAAAATTTTATGAAATTGTGTTTTCGCCAAACATAAGACCTAACATTAATCCTCAACTTTACCATATATTTATTTCAAAATTAATGCTGCAGTATTTTAGGCGTAACGGAGGATCATGCTAAGCCATTTGAGGTAGTATAGGCCCTTAACTTTTGATCGTCGATAACAATGATATTATATAGTAAAAAGAGGTAGATATCGCACTAGCACGCACAAATTGTTGAGGACAAAGTAACACAATTGTTGCACTTTGATTTAGTCGGGTTATAACAGCGAGCGAGGTAACGTGAGTGCGCGGCGTAACAAAAATGCCAAGTTGTGTATTCCGAAAGTGCAAAAACTATGGTGCCAAGAAAAATAAGAGTTGTGGAGTGACATACCATAAGTAAGTATAATAAAATAAATCAATTTTGTATTTTTTTCACGAGTTATTCCTCATTTTCAAATAAATTTCGTATTATTGACATGATGGTTCGAAAAGGATAGAGAATAGGATGGCAATCTGCTGCGTGACAGAGACAAATAGCATCCGTCATAGGTGGTCATAGATTAATCAAACAGAAGCGAAATGGTAGGCACAATATATAGCGTTGCGGTTTCATTTTTTTATGATTAAAATTATATAGAATGAGATTAGTAATAGCGGGCTGTCATATATTTTATTAGTAAAATTGGAGTGTACGTAGTAATGTACCTAGATAAAACATATTTTCTCATAATGTTTTACTATTTTACAGATTTCCAAGTGATGAGTTAATAAAAAATAAATGGGTTAGCATAGTTAAGGCGGAAAGAAGTGAACCTGACTGGATGTTTAGTAAATGTAGCACAATTTGTTCGGCACATTTTAAAGAAGATGATAAATTTATGACTCCAAAAGGACTCAAGCGTCAAATTATTTAGTGTTCATTTTTTTATAGGGACTAATAACATTATGAACCATAGGAACTATGACCTCTGAGTTTGTTTCGGCTGTTTCTTCTCAGAGTAGTCAGGTGCGAAACACCGGCCCCATCTAGTTCAAAAAAATGACGTGTAAAAGTGTTTGTAAAAACCTACTTGCAAAATAAACATCATTTATCATTAACACCTTGATAAGACGTCGTAAATACGAAAATCCTTGTTTTCCTTTTAATAAATAGAATTCAATTTTGTTTGTTGTTTTATTTAAAACATCATTCATTACCAATTTAAGAAATATACCACTATTGTCACAGGCGCTTGTGTTGAAGTATATTATTAATTATTCAAAATCCTACACATTTATTTCATTTTTATGAAAGTCGCCAACGTAACCAACAGCTACTACGTACTGCGAATATAAATAAACTATAAATATTAATAAATTGTCTTCAGAAATTTGATACAAATATTCGATAGTATCTAAAATATAATATAAGTATATTGTAAAAAGATTAATTTTCCTACGCAGTAGCTGTATATTGGTAACTGTCATGAAAATAATAAATAATAATTATATCAAGCGTGCACCCCACGCGCTTGCCTATTGTTATATTCAATGTCTCTTCTGTGGTGAATCGACAAACTCTATGATACTCTCGTGTACTTCAAGCGCAACACACTAAAACTAGCTATCTCTTTCTATCTTATACGTTCCGTATTATCTATCGCTGTCGTAGTTTTAAATTACTGTATACATATAAGTTAGTACTTATAATAACAACGCAACGATATCTGAACGCCATTCAGTATGAACATGGCGTATCTTTCTTTATAATATCATTGGTCGATAAGCTAGCGCGTCCCCTGGGGACCTAAAATGGCTGCTTTATCAGAATCTTATACCTAAGAATCACGATAAAAAATTAAAATGGACTTTATGATCATAACTATAGGGACCATTTTAAGAATTTTAAAATTATTAAAATGGACTTTACTGTCATAATAACTAAAAGTGCCATTTTAAAAATTTTTTTTTTTTTAAACGGACTTTATGGTCATAACCATTAGGACCATTTAAAGAATTTTAATTTTTTAACGTGATTCATATTAATGTGATTCTGATAAAGCAGCTGTTTTACTGTGCGCCAAACAACACAAATATGTGACAAAATGGTAGGTGAAATTGTGGCTTGGCGTGGGGGGCACGCGCGTGCGTTCATAGTGCTCTGGCAGTCAAAAGTTTAAATAAACCATGGCGTTGCAACGGGTATGGCGCGGGCGGTGTTCTCACGATGCAATGTTTTCGTTGGGAATTTTGGGAGGTGTGCGTTTCGACCGCGCGGCCACGGCGTTTTTTTTTTTAAAATAAACTATGCCAAGATTTTGTAAAAATTTGTAAAAGTTGATTCCCAAAACCATAAATTTGTCAAAGTTATGGTTAAAAAGTTATAAGGGTTTGAACGTGGCCGCGCCATCGAAACGCGGAGAACTGCACTGCCACGAAGATCTTTAAAACTAAGCGTTGCAGAGATCTGAAATTTAGGTAAAGTGAGTGGTTGACCAAAAAGGGACCTGGTCTTTTAGCCTTGTTTTGGTCTAACCTAATTACTCGAAATCAATTATTTTCCCTTGAGGTCCCTTTTTGGTCAACCACTCACAAATAACAGACCTTGGATTTTTTTCTATATTTTTACAAATTCAATTTGTAAAAATATAGAAAAAAATCCAAGGTTTATATCTTAAGAGCTGTAAGACTTAAAACTCCATGGCCGCGCCATCGAAACGGTGAAAAATACGTTATCGCCGATATCTCGCTGAAAAAGCATCGCAGAGGTCTGAAGTTTTTTTTAAAACACAGATTTGAATTTGTCAAAACTTGTAACAATACACAAAAAAAATCCTAGGTTTATATTTTAGGAGCTGTAAGGCTAAAACCCCATGGCCGCGCCATTGAAACGGTGAAAAATACGTTATCGCCGATATCTCGCTAAAAAAGCATCGCAGAGGTCTGAAGTTTTTTGTAAAACCTAGATTTGAATTTGTCAAAACTTGTAAAAATACAAAAAAAAATCCTAGGTTTATATTTCAGGAGCTGTAGTACGGTATTGCTTAGAAATAAGTCGTGATTATTTATCGAAGAAAGTAAGTATTAGCTTAATTCTTTTTATGTACCTAAACAAAACCTAACTATGTAGAACTAACGATAGTAGGCAAAAAAGTATTTTTTTATAATATAAACGCTGCAATAACGTTTTGAATGTTTCGTTACCGACCATGACTTATTGTTTACAGAAAACTTTCTACCCATTTGTATTAGAAATTATTTCTCAAGGATCCTAAATTAAATAAAAATGTCGTATGTTTATTTCTTAGAAACATAATTATGTTTTTGTATATTTTCGTTTGACATCGTGTAACATCTACCAATCCGCACTGGGCCAGCGTGGTGGATTATAGCCCATTCCCTCTCAGAGGAGGCCTGTGTCCCAGCAGTGGGAACATTAATAGGCTGATGATGATGATCTTATCGTTTCATTTTAGTTTATTTTTTTATTTATAAAATAAAAAAACAAATCACAGATTATTCAGTTAGGTGCTTTTTCAGCTATCAAGCAATGAAGGGGTCTATTGCTTACTAGCTGAAAAAGCATCTAAATTAAAAAAGTAATTGTTTTAAATTTGTCTAAAGGATTTGAAATATATGTATTATGTCAGAAATAAGTGTCATTGCATAGTATTTCCAGAATGATTTGTTATGACAATGGTAAAACCGAAATGCACGCAAGTTCTGAACAACCTATGACAATACATAATCTAACATAATTATGGTCTATACATAGATGATTAAGATATTGAAAAAAAAAAACAGTATTTTTAAATAAACCATACTTCACAGTCGTATTAAGAAAAACATTCTTAGTGTAAGTAAACAATCTGTGATTTGTGGTTTTGTCAGAAATATGTAAGTTAGCAATCTGTGATTTATGTGATTTTTTAAGAAATAATCATGTTTTGTATTTTATCATTTAAATTTAATTTATAATCCTTGAGAAATAATTTTTAATGCAATAGGTGGAAGTTTTCTGTAAGCAATAAGTCATGGTCACCCTAACCAAACATTCAGAACGTTTTGAAGGTTATAAGCGATACCGTACTACAGCTACTGAAATATAAACCTAAAATTGGATTGGATTTTTTTGTGTATTTTTACGAGTTTTGACAAATTCAAATCTAGGTTTTACAAAAAACTTCAGACCTCTGCGATGCTTCTTCAGCGAGATATCGGCGATAACGTATTTTTCACCGTTTCAATGGCGCGGCCATGGGGTTTTAGTCTTACAGCTCCTAAAATAAAACCCTAGGACTTTTTGAAGTATTTTTACCAGTTTTGACAAATTCAAATC
Source organism: Xestia xanthographa (assembly GCA_905147715.2). Taxonomy (NCBI): domain Eukaryota; kingdom Metazoa; phylum Arthropoda; class Insecta; order Lepidoptera; family Noctuidae; genus Xestia; species Xestia xanthographa. The sequence continues at coordinate 4,086,076 of LR990654.1, read as the reverse complement.
TGTGTTTTACAAAAAAACTTCAGACCTCTGCGATGCTTTTTCAGTGAGATATTGGCGATATCGTGTTATTCACCGTTTCGATGGCGCGGCCATGGGGTTTTAGTCTTACAGCTCCTAAAATATAAACCTAGGATTTTTTTGTATATTTTAACAAATTTTTTACAAATTCAATCTGTTATTTGCCTAAATTTCAGGTCTCTGCAACGCTTAGTTTTAAAGGACTCAGTGGCCGCGCGGTTCTCCGCGTTTCGATGGCGCGGCCACGTTCAAAACCTTTTAACGTTTTAACCATAACTTTGACAAATGTATGGTTTTGAGAATCAACTTTTACAAAATCTTGGCATAGTTTTTTTTTTAAAAAAACGCCGTGGCCGCGCGGTCGAAACGGACACTTGTGGGAGTAGTGGTGGTGAAATCAATTACACAAAGTACCTACCACATGTTCGAACACACGACCTTTTATGGTAACACTAGCGGTCTGAGCTCTAGGCTACTACAACAGGCTAGTTTCCACCATCAATTAATTGCAAATCTATTTAGTCCGTCAGTTAGAGCATTGGAAAATAATAGACACGTATTTTTTGTTTTTGTACTATGAATTTTGACAAAGATAAAACGCACCAAAACTCGAGAGTGGAGGCTCGTGACGTCAGAACGCACTAAAAGTTTTACCACGGCGTGACGTATTGAGAATTTTGAAAGCGTCGTATCTTCGTCATTTTTGGTTTACGTAACAAAAGAAAAAATACGTGTCAAATATTTTTTGATAATCTAACTGACGGACTAATTAGATTTTTTCAGGACACAAGCTTTATTATATGGTAAAGTTCTACTTACCCTGTTTTAGGGGTAAGGCCACCCATCTTCAATGTATCTGTGCGGTCGCAGTTTTCAGTCTCTGTTGACACCAAGGAGTCGCATCGGTACCCGGTGAAACCTCCGTATATCAGAGATTCAGCCATGTAGTATACAGCTCTGAAAATTAATTAATTATTATTGTAACAAGGTGGTAGCTGGTCTATCTCGCCAATGGTGTCAATTCTGTTGTGCACAGACTAAACTTAATTTAGGCTATTGCTATCTTTTTCTGTCTAATAAAACGAGAAAGAGACGGACGTAATTTAGAGCTGTCAAATTTAGTTGAAACTAATATTTCCATACAAATGAAGGGTGCACGTAAAAACATGTCGACTAAAAACACGGTGAAGCGCAAGGCATAAACTAGTTTGACATCTCTAACTTAGTTCATAGCTATAGCCGTCCTTTTCTCACACTGCCTTTTTAGGATTCCGTACACAAAGGGTAAAAACGGAACCCTATTACTAAGACTTCGCTGTCTGTCCGTCTGTTTGTCACCAGGCTGTATCTCATGAACCGTGACAGCTAGACAGTTGAAATTTTCACAGATGATGTATTTCTGTTGCCGCTATAACAACAAATACTAAATATAGTGAATGGTACGGAACCCTTCGTGTGCGAGTCCGACTCGCACTTGGCCGGTTTTTTGTAAAGATAGCAATAGCCTAAATTAAGTTTAGTTTGTGCTCAACAGAATCGACACCAATGACACAAAAACTAGGCAATTTCGCCGGATTTAGGACTATGACAAACAGGGTAAGTTTAATACTGCTTTTCTATTGGCTTTTTTGACGATACAAATTGACTTCGACTGTTTCATTCGTCGCGATCGTGACTGCTCAGCATGAGGTCCTAATTTTGATTCCCGTTTCGTGTAAAATGTTATTGAGTTCTTCCATCAGGAATTCCTAAGTACGGAGCCTTGTTTTGTGCCCGGTTGATGGCAATATAGGCCCGCGAAATATTCAAATTTGTTTGTTTGTTGTTTGTATGTCTGTTGGTCTTTAATATTATTAATCACCTGACGTGCAATAGTTTCTAAAAAAAATTACCCGACTGCATAAAAAAATAATTTAAATAAAAACTGAAAAGAATAAAACAAGTTCAGGAAACAGGATATATTGACTGCAACAGTCGTCATCATCATCACATCCAATATGGGTCCATATTGGATGTGATGATTTTAGTCTAGATTATTTAATGGATTATTTTTTACGCATTAAGGTTTTTTTTTTTAATTTAGACTTTTTTAGTTACTTAGATATACCATTTTGAAATCCTCATGATGAGCCCTTTATCGAGCCGTTCAAGTTGCAGAGCGTGAAAAACATTTGAATTTAGCGCCAAAAATCCGCCATTTTGTTTTTTTTATTTAATTTTGATATACCCAGTGTCACTCTCACAGTAAATACAAATCTAACGACACCTCTCAAGCTAAAATCCATCGAGCCGTTCAGGCCACAGAGCGTGCCAAACATTTGAATTTGGCGCGAGAAATCCGCCATTTTGTTATTTTTTTTATATAGGTACCCAGAGTCACTCGAGCCGTTCAGGCCACAGAGCGTGCCAAACAATTATACATACTCTCGAAAAACATAACCGTCCTTCTGGCGCAGTTGAGTAAAAACTACTAAATGTCTGACGACCATGGTGACTTATTCATTTTGTTGACCGTCCCTACGCATGGTTAACTCACCGGTGATGACTACAATCATTACTAATACAGCCAGGCATCCTATGCCCGCGATTGGGGTAAAAGTCCACATCACCCATTGGCACAACCTTGCCAAAGAAGCCCGCATTCGTATGCATTACTTCTGTGTAAACGCCGTCCGTCGATTTGAATCCTGATGGGTTGACCACCCAGCCGGGTAGGGCAGGATCTAGAGCTGGGGAGTAGAAGAAACATTGGTGTCGATTCTGTTGTGTACAAACTAAACTTAATTTAGTCTATTGCTATCTTTCTTTCTCTAATAAAACGAGAAAGAGACGGACGTAATTTAGAGCTGTCAAATTTAGTTGGGACTAATATTTCCATGCAAATGAAGGGTGCACGTAAAAACATACCGCGTTATTAGTCGATCTCATGGTCGACTAATACAACGGTGAAGCGCAAGGCATTGGTGTCGATTCTGTTGTGCACCCTACTAAACTTAATTTAGGCTATTGCTATCTTTTTCTCTCTAATAAAACGAGAAAGAGACGGACGTAATTTAGAGCTCTCAAATTTAGTTAGAACTAATATTTCCTTACAAATGAAGGGTGCACGTAAAAACATGTCGACTAAAAACACGGTGAAGCGCACGGCATTTATTAGTCTGACATCTCTAACTTAGCTCATAGCTATAGCCGTCCTTTTCTCGCACTGCCTTTTAGTAAAAAATAGCAATAGCCTAAATTAAGTTTAGTTTGTGCACAATAGAATCGACACCATTGGTTACTTTAATAATTATTTCCTTATTATTTTTACAAATTAATTCGATGTTTTTATTGAATTGGCCCACTGGTATCGGGAACAGGGTCCAAGCTACCTGTGGTCAGGGCTTCAGAGAGAGGAACCTCCTAACAATACGAGCCGTGTCCAGGAGTACCGCGAACTGAATCAAGCCCTTGATCCAGCTTCCTAACGAGAGCCTCCTCAGGTATTGATCGAGGCTCTTGGCAATTAAGTCATGGGCTGATACGACTATCAGCACAATGATTGCTGAGCTCACATCCCACATGTCGACAACTTTGCTAGCCAAGTCAAGATAGCTTATTAATTTCCGTGATTCCACCAAAAATTGTGCCCGAACATTTGTGCCGCACATTTGTTAGCGAACATTTTGTGCAGCACAAATTGTTCGCGTTGCGCGTCGCGTGTGTTTGTTATTTATATTTTTGCTGTTATGATCATGAATCCAGACTCTTTGGCAGCATCTGAGAAATGTCTGATGGAATACCTAATGATGTACACCACACTGCCCAACTCTTTGCAGAGTACGTCCTACCTCATACCTGTACATATTGTGATGATGATATTGTGTGAGTACTATGTATGTACCTACTAGAAAGCTATCATTTCACTGTAAACCTACGTCTTTTCTTGACTTGAATGTGCCCCGACGGTTGAGAGTATGTCATGCTCACGTAAATGTCTCGCTGATGGTGGTGCTTGTGTCGGATCATTTAGTTCCCTTCAAAATGGTTAAGTCATGTTCGTGAACGGGAGCTGTCATGTCTTAGTTGCCACGGCTTATTTGAATTAATTATTTTATTTAGCTTGTATTTTTTTGTTTTCTGTGGACACTTTTAACGTGCACTTCTTTCTACATCGTTCTCACACCATCTCAACATAAATGATGTAACCAAGATTTTGTAAAAAAATATTTTGATTTAAAAGAGTGTCCATGGAGTTTCTTGCCCGTTCTTCTCCATAGAGATCTACGCTAGGGAATGGGCAACTACAGTACTTTCACAGTTTTTATGTATTGTGACTGGGACTGTAGCTACATATAAGTTTTCATCTTTGTTTCGACAATTCAAAAGTGCCTGTAACTGGCCTACTTGAAATAAATGCTTTTATTTTGATTTTGATGTAGGTTACAGATAGTAGTTTAACTTACATGTGATATAAGGCACTTCTCCCGCTAAATTCCTGCCGATGACACCAACTTGATGTCCTCCAAGACTGTGTCCTATGACGTGGTAGTTCTCCAGGCTGGCGCCGCTTGCAGAGTTCAACCAGGTGATGAACTTGGCTACGTGTTCACCTGAGAATAAATTCAGATGATAATCAGGCATCTGTCGTACTGGCAGTTAGAGAGAAGCGAGCAGACTTATGAGCTAAACACGAGCTGTTTGTTTGGCAGAATGTGTTGGGCAGGTGGTGTGAACAATCAGCGATTAACTGTAAATATAATTTTTCAATATACTTCCTCGAAAACTGGTCCATAACTATTATTCGTATAAATATTTTTCGTTATATTTTATTTTATTTCTTCAAAAGTGTATTGAAAAACGTCGCTTAATAAACGTGGACATTTGTTATTGCAGTTCTCGGCTCAAAAATACCCTCGCCTATGGCTCGGGTGTTATAATTCCGCCTCGAATGCAATAACAAACTTTCTCCACTTGTATCAAAATGTACTAAAGTATACTCGTATTGTCTCTTTCCGATGCAGAGGAATGAGAAAAGTGACTTGAGGAAAGTCTGAGTATGAATGTGATTGTGGGTGGGTATATGAGTAGAGGACGACGAAAGAAACGATGGATGGACTCAAAAAACTCAAAAAAAAAAAAAAACTCAAAGCATTTATTTCAATTAGACCATTACGGCACTTTTGAAAGTCAAAAATACAAAAAAGAAAATCAAAGCTACAGTCCCAGTCACAAGGCATAATAACTTGAGAAAGTACTGTAGTTGCCCATTTCCTAGCGTAGATCTCTATGGAGAAGAATGGGCAAGAAACTCCATGGACACTCTTTTAAAATCAAAATATTGTTACAAAATCTTGGTTACATCATTAATTTTGAGATTATACATATATATGTGAGAACGATGTAGAAAGACGTGCACACTAAGAGCATCCAGAGTGAAAGATTAGATTAGACTATGTGAAGGATGAAATGGTTATAGAAAGGAGGTGTCTATCTGACCCCCACAAACAACTCACCAGATCTGATGACATTGATAATTGAAGATACATAAGTACCACCGGCTCCAATACTCCAGTCCACCATGAAAAGATTTACATCCTCAGCAATTGGGTATGCTGAAAGAAAAATATAGATAGGTAAGTGTATGCATTATGAGTTTTTCACTAATAACGTAGCCCCACGTTGGGCGCCACTGTAAGAAGAGTTTTCTCAGGGGTCTTAGTTATTGGGCAATTAAAAGAGGTCACGCACGTTCATTGGTAAAAAGTATAATTATGGCTAACACAGTATAAAACATAGGACTTGGAAATAAAAGAAAACAGGAATAAACAGTAAAACATAATAAACAAGAGTATCGCGTAAGCGTATGCTTCTATGCACTCGCACAGGTGCTCACACAGGTGCGTTTACACCTTGTATGTGGTGTAGGTACACATGTGTGTTTTCTTTTATTTCCAAGTACACCACATACAAGGTGTAAACGCACCCATTACGAAGCCGTCAACCAAGCATTCTGTACATCAAACTAACTCTACGCAAAAATTGATGCTGGGAAACGCCTTTTTTTTTGGGGGGTAGGGGGGGGGGAAATCACGTTTTACGGTAGGCTAGGACTCAATTTTGGCAAACTCAAAACATTGTGCTGATGGATGGATTGAATAGTGGAGTGGTGGTCGTGGAGGTATTTAAAGTAGAGTAATTATAATATTAAAAGCTTGTGAAAAGGTATGGACTTTGACCTCCAATATCTCCGTAATTAGAAGGTTTCCAGGTATGGTCTAGATTTCTAGAACAAAAAAAAAACCGGGTAACTTACTTTTACACCCATTGTAATGAAAAGTAGAATCAATACTGAAAAAGATTCGTAAATAATAAAGGGTGTAAAACACCTCTTAACGAAGCCGAAAGGCACTTGTTCTCCTCGTCATTGCGATCATTTTTTTGTTCTACACCATACCTGGGAACCTTCTAGTTACGGAGATATTGGTTGACAAGTTTTATTTTAAATACAAGTTTGTAATGTAAGATTTTTACTTTAAACACCTCCACGACCCCCGTACTATTCAATCCATCCACAACATTGAGTTCTACCACAAAAAATGATTTTTCACCCCAAAAAAAAAAGTCGTTTCCCATCAATAATTTTTGCGAAGTTGCTTAGTTTGATGTACAGTCGTGGTCTTTTTCGCCAGTTAATTTTTTTTCGCTTAAATCATGCGGAGGCGCCGAGCCACGCCCGCTTAAAGTTTGGGCCTATTAGGAAAGCGTCAACTTTGGCGCACAAAATAACAATACCCCTCGTTTGGCGTGCGTCGTCAGTGTGCTCGGCCGATTCGGTATCTTTTCATTTATTATTTCTATACAAAGACAACGAGGCGGGGCTAGAGACCGTTTTTATGTTGCGGGTGCAAGCAAAAATTAGCTTAGTGGTGATCAGGCGGGAGTGTCCTCGATAGTACAGAATGCTTGGTTGACGGCTTCGTGATGAGGTCTTTTACACCCTGTATGTAGTTTAATAACAAAATACCGACAAGTTTATACGGAACCGTCGGGTGCGCCAGTTCAACTCGCACACTAGCTGATTTTTGAAGTGAAAACTTCTTTAGGCGCGTTGAGCACTTTTTGGGTGAAGGAAAAACATTGAACTCATCGTCACGTAACGTAACGTGTGGTCACGCTTCGTAGCCGTTCGTAGCACTCGTAGCATCCGCTACGGCGTAGCACCACATAGGCATGCGCGGGGCATAACCAGTGCTACGACTGGGGCGGGGCCTGTGTACTTTTTGTTGTCACTTCTATCGGCAGTCCCCAAAGACTGCTCTGATTTTTTTTTACGTACCACGAACCATATTCACATTAAATTGCGACAGATGATCATTCTTCCATCCATGCACGAGGAAGACTGTCTTCTTCTTCGGATCAAAGTTTGACGCCTTCAGGATGCTCTCAGCTCCTATTGGGATCGGCTGGCTGTTTGAAGGGTTTAATCTGGTGGCAGAAAAAAACAACAAAAGAATAAATTGACAGCCCTGTATTGCTAGAAGAGATTGACAGAGGTGGAGTAGGTACAGTCGTGGTCTTTTCCGCCTGATAATTTGCCAGTTAATTTTTTTTACTACCTCAAATCGCTTAGCATGATCCTCCGTTACGCCTAAAATACTGCAGCATTAATTTTGAAATAAATATATGGTAAAGTTGAGAATTCATTCTAAGTCCTATGTGTGACGAAAACACGATTCCATAAAATTTTCTCGATAAAAAAAAATCCAAAGTTACCTCCAAATGTTCGATTTGGAGGTAACTTTGGATTTTTTTCTATCGAGAAAATTTTATGGAATCGTGTTTTCGCTAATAAACCGCTGGTATTCAAAAAGTAATTCAAATTCGATCATGAAACTTTGCATACTAACTGAACTAACTATAAAGCAGGTCTCAGGTTTTTTATTTGTTCCAAAAGACGAAAATTTGATTTTATAAAGAATAAAAACCACTCATTTCGCACTATTCGGCCTGCAGTGACTGACGTAACAACCACTTCGTAGTGCAAGCTGATTAGAACGTTATTCTAACAGTATTTCAAACGAAGTTTGAACCACCACAAATACTGTTGCTAATTTGAGGTAGTATAGGCTCTTAAATCATGTGGAGGCGCCGAGCCACGCCCCTTTAAAGTTTAGGCCTATTAAGAAAGCGTCAACTTTGGTGCGCAAAATAACAATAACTTTCATTTGGCGTGCGTCGTCAGTGCGCTCGGCCAAGCATTATCTTTTCATTCGTTATTTCTATACAAAGTCAACGGGGCGGGGCCAGAGAGCGTTTCTATATTGTAAATGCAAGAAAAATTAGCTTCGTGGTGATCAGGCGGGAGTGTCCTCGATAGTATATACTCTTTTCACCGGTTCTATTTAGGGCTCATCTATACTAATAAATAAAATTGAATTGTCTGTTTGTAATTTCAATAGAACATCAGTTGTTAACTGAATGCATATGAAATTTTATACGGTAGGTACTTATAACAAAAACACATTTTTTTAAAATTTGTCTGTCTGTCTGTCTGTCCGACAGTCTGACTGTCCGTCTGAATATCTGCCTGTTTGTTCTGGTTAATCTCCGAAACGGCTAGACCGATTTGTCGGGAAGTTTCACTGGCAGATAGCTGATGTTATAGGGAGTAACTAAGGTTGTAATGTAAGATTTTTACTTTAAACACCTCCACGACCCCCGTACTATTCAATCCATCCATCAGCACACTGTTTTGATTGCGTTACATTGAGTTCTACCACAAAACATGATTTATCACCCCAAAAAAGCCCAGCAATCATTTTTGCGTAAAGTTACTTAGTTTGATGTACAGAATGCTTGGTTGACGGCTTCGTGATTAGGTGGTTTACACCCTGTATATTGAAGAAGTTCCACCTACCTGGTAAACAGATGATAATGATTCTGCAAATCAGGGTTGAACCTCGCAGCAGCGAGCAAGTCACTGGTCTTCATCCATAAGTCCACTAACTCAGCCCCGTCCGGTCCACTCATGTACTGGTAGCGAGGGCCAGGGTCAAGTTTGGAGATCACATGGTCTGTGATGTCTGTTGGTAACGCTGAAAGAAGGATATGGAGTGATTAATGATGAATAGGGGACATCATCTGCCTAGCCTTTTCCCAACTAGTTTTACTGGATGCAGTTAAATAAGTATTTTTCAACACACTTGCTCGTAAAGTGAGCCATAATACATCGATAATAAGGCCATAAACCGAACTATTACACACACGTGCATAATAATATTACACACTAGTGCATAATAGAATTATGCCTACAAAGTTAAGTTAGTACCTAACTGCAAATAATATACACAGAGCATTTTCAATTTAACCGGGTAATACAGTTTTTTTTTTTGTAACATCATAGAAGTTTTAAGCCGCTGAAAATCCATTTACTTTTTTGGAATAAATAATTAATGTGTCCATAATTAAGACGAAAAAACATTTATTATTATCAAATTACTTATAATTTACAATAGTTTGTTATAGGTGAAATGTATTTGTATTTTATCACTAAAATTATAATTTCGAAGTAGGCTGTATGGTTATAAGTAGAGACCGGATAATATGCATTTGCATATTTGCATATGCATTTGCATATTTAAGCGATTTTCAAGGCTAATAGCATATTTTTACTAATATCTAGTGATGATGCATATTATTGCTATAATTTACAGTAGGTAGGTATTTTTCGAGCGTAAATATAAGCGCTAACATAGCACCCAAGTTCAAATTCTGCCCAGTTACCTCAGTAGATGTGGAGCGATCATTTTCGACCTATAAAAATATTTTGAATGATCGAAGACATAATCTTACCACTGAACATTTGGAACAATACTTGATTGTTTATGTTTACAAAAATATTAAATAATGTCTACTGTATCGATTAACATCTATCAATGGATAGTTTTCTATAAATGTATGCTGATTTTTTAATAAAAAATATAAAACTTAATAGTTTTTTTATTTTATCAAATAACAATAAATTAAAAAGATACATACATAATAAAGTAAAACATAAATAAGACAAGTATTTACTAACAAAATACTTAAATTTAAAGGAATAATATTTACAAAACAAAAAAAACTCATTTAATGTTGCATATTCTGTCAGTTTTCGTGCATATTTTAGGCATTTTTCATGCATATTTGCATGCATATTTCAAGCTTTTTATGTTGCATATTATCCGGTCTCTAGTTATAAGTATCACCTTACATTTGGCGCGTGCAAAAAAAAAACTTGCGCGTTGCGCGCCATTTCCCATAATTTTCATATTTTTTTTGTATCGCATTTGTTGCTGTGTGGTAAATAATTAATCGATTTTTGCAATACATGTTTGTTTTTTCCTCGCAACTGGTTAAAAAAGTGCGTATGAAACTCGTGAACAACTTGCTCACTAGACACTCGGCTGATTTACGCCCTCGCCTGCGGCTCGAGCTGCAACCATTGACATATATATTACTGCGTAAGGACTGGGTGGACCGCATGTTACAATGACGCCTCGAACGTGGTCCCAAAATGGTCTTCCCTATAGCGAACTAAACTAGAACGCGTTCGGCTGTCTTCGGGAGCGGTCGTAAATTTTACAAGCAAAAATGCCAAGTTGTGTCGTGAAAGAATGCGTGAACTACGACAAAAAGCACAATAAAATAAATGATAACATTTCTTATCACCGGTAAGTTAAAAAAAAAAATATTATATCAACTTCTAACATTATTTAAAACAATTTTCTTTCGTATTTGTCTCAACGTTTGGCAAAGACGACGCGAAGCCCCGTAAAAGTTAGACATAACTTTGCAGCGGCGCGCGTTTTAGCCGATGAAATGAAAAGATTTAATAATTCATATCATAAAATTATTTTTTTAGGTATAAAATATTTTTTATTGTTTATTACAAGCAAATTAAAATGTGTTTTTATGTACTTACTGGTAAAAATCTATAAGTACAGTGAAAATACGTATTTAATTTTCAGATTTCCTACTGATTCGGTGCGAAAAATACCCGCTCTTACAAGGTTACGTCTAGGGGCAGACCACGCCGATAGACATCGTAGTTCATAGTAGTTCTAATAGATGGCGTTAGTGTTTCTGTATGGCGACCGCTTTCGGCGAACGTTCGGATGACCGTATCTTTACTATTTAAATCAATGGCTGCAACCCACAGCTTCGTGTATAATGAGCAACTTAGCTCACTTGTATCATAATATACTATTACATGGAGCGACTGCCTATCTGTAGGCCTATTACGTATCTTTCTGATCACCAGTGACTATCAAGCTTCGGTTGTACTGGTTGTACACCGAACTTTGATGACAACCAAGAATGTCATAATATTGGTATTACGTATCGCACTGAGTGGATATCACTGTATGGCGACTAACAGCCCGGGTACGGTGTAACGTCTTTCACGACAGCCACTTCAAACTCAGTTCTCATCAATTTGTTGTCCACTATGTTTACCATATTCGAAATAATATATGTAATATTTAAGTATCGATACGAAAGCGTCTGTCAAAATAAGTAACGGTGACTATCAGCCACGATGACAACCAATGACGTCATATTTGATCGCCACTGGTCATACATAATACGAAACTAACCTTTTGACAGCTATTTGATGGACACTGAGCCCAGTTACTATCATTTAGAGCTGTCAACAGAGATACGTAATAGCCCTACCTCCACAACCCAGTTAGTACCGGGTAATACGATACCCCTTAGTAAGACTGGTTGTCAGACTTTTTGGGCCTCTGACTACCTAACGACTGGCAACGGCTTAACGTGCTTTCCGAGGCACGGAGACAACTCGGTATGTAATGGGTGGTCACCCATCCACACCCCAACCTAGGCAAGCACGGCTTAACCTAACAATCGACCCGAGCGGCGCTGTTATTATTTAGCCACGAGCTCCTCTGATGAGTCCTCTAATGATGAATAGAGGACACTGGTGTTATTAAATAATTGAACTATTGAAGTATGATGACAATGAAACGATCCACAAAGACCGCAACGTTGCAAGATCGTCTTTTCACTTTCTTAAACAGGGTGCAAAAGATCTCATCACGAAGCTATCAACCAAGCATTCTGTACATCAAACTAAGTAACTTTACTCAAAAAATATTGCTAGGAAACTACTTATTTTTTGGGGTGAAAAATCATGTTTTGTGGTAGAACTCAATGTAACGCACTCAAAACATTGTGCTGATGGATGGATTGAATAGTACGGGGATGTTCAAAGTAAAAATCTTACATTAAAAACTTGTATCTAAAAAAAAACTTGTCAAAAAGTTGAAACTTTGACCCCCAATTTCTCCGTAACTAAAAGGTTCCCAGGTATAATAGTGTTGAACAAAAAATCATTGCAATGACGAGGAGAACAAGTGCCTTTCGGCTTCGTTAAGGCTGGGGTATCTGCTAAATAAGCAACTCTGTTTGCGGTGGTTCAAACTTCGTTTGAAATACTGTTAGAATAAAGTTCTAATCAGCTTGCACTACAAAGCGGTTGTTACGTCCGTCACTGCGGGCCTATTAGTGCGAAATGAGTGGTTTTTATTTAATTGTAGCCTAATAAATCATTAGATCAAAATTCCAATTGTACGCTTTGTAAAGAAAAACGTGACAAATATTTGTGTGAAAAAAAAATATTAAAACTTAATGCCGTTTAGGAGTAGTTACGAAATTTCAAAGAAAATATGCTTCACTTTGAAGATTTTTTTTATATAGTAATAATAAAGTTAGAATTATTTCAATTGTACCAATTAAAGTTTAGAGTCTAACAAGCAACATATATTTTTTTTGGACATTTATATTCACTCATCAAAGAGGAGTTACATGGAGAAAACCTCTCATTAGCAGGTACCACCCCTTAAGAGGTGTTTACCCCCTTTATAAGGTGTATCTATTCATACACGAAATCTCATTGTACTCATCATTATGAACAACTTTTACTACTTTACTTACTTACTTTACTTTTTTTTTTGACTTTTACCCCGAGTCGCGAAAATAAATCAGCTGTTCCATACATTTTGACGAGTTATGCGAACATATTGTAGGGAACAGCTTTCATATTTGCAGCCGCACCAGGCTTTTTTGCATTGTGTTGGTGGAGCAAGGATCTTCGCAAGGTGGCTGGTAGCAACTAACTGGATGAGAGTTGCTGAGAATCGAGTTTGAAGAGAGAAGAATTGAGTGGCGTACGATTGAGGAGGCCTATGTCCAGCTATGAACTGCTGTAGGCTGATGATGAATAACCGAATTTCCTACTTTTTTTTGTAATAAAAGATTTTTTATAAGTTCTATTTGTTGATGTTCTATTTCAAGTCTAATGAGGGATTTTCTTTTTCAACTCCTCCCTAGTCGCTGGATAGATAGCGCTGAACTTGGAATGTTACTGCAAGGAACGGAACGTCAGTCGTCACTAGTGTTGCCAGGTGTCCCGATTTGCGCGGAACGTCCCGATTTTCAGGGGTCTGAGGACGCGTCCTGATTTGCATCTGATCGGGACGCTAAATGTCCTGATAAATCAATACTTAACTTTAATAAAAACCTTATTTTTTACTAAAAATTAATATGTAATTATTACATCAGTCCCATTCGAATGCGTTCAAAATCGTGCGCATCGCATCACTAGCTTCTTCTCTCTCTCGCTCAGAACCGAAACCGAACCGAAATGTCAAAACGGAAATTCAAATTAAAACTATCTTTAGCATGACGTGCAGTAAATTTTATAACTAACTACTTTATAAAAAACAAGGCAATCCTAAAGGCAGAAAAATGTAAGAATTATAATAAAAAAATAAGTTATTTATACTTAAAAACAGTGACAATAATCAATATAACTACGATTTTACAGTGTTATATGTATTTTGTCTATTCTTCTGTCTATTCGCCCAGAAAGTTATTGTACAATTAAAATAAGATTTACTAAATTAATAGTAATATAAGTAGTAAAAAAGCTATACATTTTTATTTTATTTCTTAGTCCCGATTTAAAACCCTAAATCCCGATTTATTTTACCATCTGCCCCGATTTAAATCCAATTGAACATGGCAACACTAGTCGTCACATCATTTCACTTGGATGTAATGGTTATATTCGGTAGGCAAACGAAAGTGTCAGTCGACGAGCGTATGTGACGTGACGCAATGTTCTTTTTTCCAAGCGTTTTGACTTTGGCACCAAGTAACGTAGTCAGTTCAACGCCATCTACAGAGTTCTTGGAAACTATGTTTTTTTTTAAATACCTACTCAAAAAGAAAACCTGAGTTTTCATCATAGATAATACACTATATAAGGTTTTCATTTTTTAATTCTGTTTTATAGGGGGTCGGTCACTATCACTATTTAACACTTTGAGCTGAGCAACGTTCTAATACCTAAAATTTGAAAACGCTACTTGACACAACGTTTAATCACATCAGTAAAAAATATGTCTTTCTTCAATGAACGTGTATAAACGGCTGAGGCTTATACAAATTCCTTTAAGCTACGTCATCGCACCGTATCACTTTAAATTTTGGGACTGCTAGCGCCACTCCAGGTTAGTTTTATTATGCACTTTACAAGGCTACTCGCACACGTACATTCTAATTACCTACGCATACATTCGCAACGTCGACGTGTAGTAACGGTTGTGTCACATTTCATATTATCTATGGTTGTATAAAAAACAGAACGTCACGATATTTTGAATGAGAAAATAGTGCGCCGCGGAACAAACATTTGAATACCCAGATGCTCAGCTGAAAGTGTTAATTTAATTCCTAACACAAAAAGAAAGAAAGAAAATAAAATTCATTTACCTGATGCTACCGCCGTAATAGCAAGCAATAAAACAACACCTTGGAAAGCCATATTACCAACAATACCAGATAATCATCAAACGCATTGTATTATATTGGCAAAACCAAGATCAAATTAAGAGATACGACTAAGATTATCATCTAACTAAGCGGCTACTTATTTTACTATCGAATTCGAAAAGGCGAGGTTTTCCTTGTTTTATCAGGGATTTTCGTTTTAAGATCTCTTCATGGAATCTCGATGACAATAACACTATTTAAACATGTAATTTACTAGCTTCTGCCATCAGCGGCTTCGCCTGCGTGAATTTTTTGTCCCATGGGATCTTACTACCGGCTACCGGGATAAGAAGTAATAAACTGTGTACAAATCCGTTCAGTTACTTCTTAGTTTTTACGTTAAAGAGGCACAAACATCCATAGTTACAAACTTTCGCATATAAA
This sequence comes from Xestia xanthographa, assembly GCA_905147715.2. Lineage (NCBI taxonomy): Eukaryota > Metazoa > Arthropoda > Insecta > Lepidoptera > Noctuidae > Xestia > Xestia xanthographa. Next base: position 4,070,794 of record LR990654.1, on the reverse strand, counting down.
ATAATATTAGGTATAATTGCGAAAGTTTGACGACAGATCCGTTAAATCCTACTTAATATTAGTAGGATTTAACGGATCTGTTGACCATTTGTCACAGTCATGCATAAGTACCTACACCTCACAAAAAATTCAAACATTCTGGCAGTAGCTATCATCTTCCATTCATCCGCAAACATATCAAGATCTGTGTTATTCAGGAGAACGTCAATGGTGTCCATTCTGTTGTGCACAAACTAAACTTAATTTGGGCATTGCTGTCTTTTTCTCTCTAATAAAACGAGAAACAGACGGACGTAATTTAGAGCTGGCAAAGGCGAACGGCAGGTTTCGTACCGCAAACTTCGTTTGTTGTTTTGTTATAGAATTTGTACCACTTATTAACGCAAATAAGCCTTTTATTTTCATGTAAGTGTACTATTTTTAGAACTTCGGATTGATTAATAATATCAATAAAAAGATGCTAACAATTAAACGTAATGAAATGGTAAACTAAACGCGGCTGTGTTTTTCAATGTTGCCATGATAAAATAACACAAAAATCTAAATGTTAAATAATTATTTAAACATAGAAATATCATTAAATATAATTATACACTTACATACACATAAAAAAAAACATAATTTTTGCATACAATCTTAATAGATAACGATTTAATGATAGGAATGATTTTCGTCACCAATATTTTTTTTTGTTCTTATGGCAATTATTTATTGACAGGTAAAGAAAATCCGTCTTTCACTTCACTTCAGATCTTTGCTGTTGTTTTGGATTGTAGTTTGTGACTGCATCTGAGCAATTCAGCAGATTGTCTGGCCCTATTTACGTTGAGCTAAGCTCCTGCTACAAAAATAGCGAAAACTATACTAGAACATTTACTTTATCACCAAAACAATGTTTAGGCAGCTCTACGTACCAATGTACACTGGTGCATTACCTTAAAAAATAAGACTGGTTATAACTTTTACGTCCCAAGTTCTAAAAATCTAAGAATTTAAAAAGGGCTTTTCTATCATATTAACTACCAATTAAAACAAAAAATATCTCAAAACACGACATTTTATTAGCGGTACGAGATTCCCATACAAGCCTGCCATTCTCCTTTAGTTGGAACCAACATTTACATACAAATGAAGGGAGCACGTAAAAACATGTCAACTAAAAACACGGTGAAGCACAAGGCATAAACTAGTTTAACATCTCTAACTTAGTTTATAGCTATAGGCGTCCTTTTCTCGCACTGCCTTTTAGTAAAAGATAGCAATAGCCTGAATTAAGTTTAGTTTGTCCTCAACAGAATCGACACCTGATGGAACATGGATTGATTTTAGTCAGTAAAAGTCTGACACTCCCTCCTGCTCCGCCCAGACCGGAAGGAGTCATTTGATGATTTCCCATCCGAAAAGTAAGGGAGTAAGGGGGTCTCGAAAAATCGGCAAAATTGGTTGACTTAATTAATTAACGCCCCCTAACATGTCTAGACCGCCAGGGCTTTCGAATCGGATGTATGTCGGCTGATGATATAATAGTGATGATGATTGTTCCCAAGAATGGTAACTCTTATACTAAGCTCTTATTTTTAGTAAAAAATATCATTGTATCGCAGCCTTACTTTCCAAAATCAATCATTGATTGATTAGGTAAAACATGTGCCTACAGAATTTCTTAATAGGTACCTCCTACATTGCATTTGCAGCTCTATTGTAATGAAATTAGAACTACTTATGTATATTGATTAATGATCGCTTCGAGAAAATTAATCATGCGTCGCTTAAGAGCCATTTCACGTTTTCACGCAAATTTCCAAGACTTTAGTCGCCTAAATTACCATCTTAGCGAACACCCTGGCATTTTTGAATACATGTTAAAAATAGATCAGTTTTTCTTATTGACACTTAATGTAACACATTTACAAAAAACTTATTTGTTTATTATGTAGTGATTAATCTCCCACAACTAGTTTATTAAAAAATCTTCGCAGAGTCAATTTCAGACTAATTCTATCATAAATATTTATAAATTTCACTCAAAACAATACACAAAGCATCAGACATATACTTTTGTCGACACATAATGTACTAGAATAACGATAATTAATAACATTAATTAGTAAAAAAATAAAGTCATAGGTCAATTTTTACGTTTTATACTGCTATTTTATCGTGATTTTTTCGTTTGAATAAAGCGTAATTACATTGAAAAAAGAATGTAAAAATAAACTATGTTCTTTTACTAAACTAATTCCAAAGTTTTATTAAAATCAATTCATTTAATCAGATACAATATAATTTTTAACTTCACTCTAAATTAGAATAAATTACGACGTATAAGCGAGCACCGATTAGTACGGCCCGAGCGCCCATCGACGAAGGACCTGTGCCATTTTTTTCCGCGTCCCGATTTTCGAGCGTATCTATTGTAAACGCATTGTTATACTACGACTACAACATTTTGATTCTCTTTGTATTTTTTTTTTCATTAGGTTAGAATTTCGTTTTATATCAAGTAAAGTATTATTTTAGTAGTTTGTAAATGAATAGTTATATTTCTGTTTTATTAGTTATAGCAATGGGGCGTAAGGGTTGTATTATCATTGTGTCAATATACGGAAAGAATAAAAGAAAAAAGAAACAGAAGCGAGGTGGATATTATTTATATTTGCAATTCACATACATAGTTATCGATCACGTAAGGTGAAAGCGCAAGGGTAGCCCGCGAAATTCAAAATTTGTAACTCCGCAAATCCATTATTTGCTACGATCGCGAATCATATTTTGTTCAACATACAACCTGACAATGACATATAAATTTTCTTTTCTTAACATATATGTAATTATATCGACATGGAATATAGAACCGTAATTACAATTTGAAGGGTTTGAAAACACATAACACTCCTTTAAAAATATTTGGGGTCCGAAATTTGATAGCTATTTTGTTTTCATTTTAGAATAAGAAATCGCGTGAATCGAGTAGAGGAGGGTAGTACTTTTAGAAGAGACGCCGCCGTGCAGGGTACTAGTGGAAAGTCTGATTCAATAAAATTGATTGTTTTAGTTACAACTAGCTGTGCCCGCGGTTTCGCTCACGTCAGCGCGTATTCTTTTGGCATTATCAGGGAACATTATATGAGAACGTGAAGTCGTAGTATATTCCTGACATCTTCTACAAAACAGCATACTAATAAACTGGCTTACTGTTAATTTTAATTAAAACTTGTTAGTTAGTACTTCTTTTTTTTTAATACCTATTATAGGAACTCGTAGTAAATTTTTGAGGAGAAATAATTTTTTGCCCCTAGAAGCTCAAGATTTTTAAAAGTTATAGCTTTTCCTGCCTGATGCTATAGAATGGTGTTATATCATAATTATCTGAGGCAATGTTGTAAAAAATTTCGAGCTCGCTGCGCTCGCTCTTGAAACCTAGGTTTTCATGAGTCTTAACTTTGTCTATAAGAGGCCCAGGTAACTCCAGTAGGTCGGTAGAAAAAGAGTTAAAATTTTCAAGCTCGCTTCGCACGCTCTACAGACTACTTTCTCTTGAATTTGTCTAAAATTCGACCAAGAAACCTATATGAACGTTCGAAACCATTGTAACCTGTCCAAGGCAAGGTGTCGTAAGAATTTCTCGCTACGCTCCGCCCCCCCCTAGCCCAAAAGCTGGCTGCCCCCTTGTATCTTGCGTATCATGGATTTCTGTAAAGTAACGCCCATTTGTTATAAAAAGTTTATCAATTTTTTTAATTAATTTTCTAAAAATTGCCCCCCCCTCCTAAAATAAATCCTGTATCCGCGCCTGAAGCTGTGGGTTGCAGCCCGAGCCATAGGCGAGGGTGTAAATCAGCCGAGTGTCTAGTGAGCAAGTTGCTCACGAGTTTCATACGAGCTTTTTCAACACACTTGCGAGGAAAAAACAAACATGTACTTATTGCAAAAATCGTTAATTATTTACCTCACAGCAACAAATGCGATACAAACAAAATTATAGGAAATGGCGCGCAAGTTTTTTTTTTTTTGCATGCGCCAAATGTAAGGTGATACTTATAGCCATACAGCTTACTTCGAAATTATAATTTTAGTGATAAAATACAAATACATTTCACCTATAACAAATTATTGTAAATTATAAATAATTTGATATTAATAAATGTTTTTCAGTCTTAATTATGGACACATTAATTATTTATTCCAAAAATGTTAATGGATTTTCAGCGACATAAAACCTCTTTGTGGTGACAAAAATAAAACTGTATTACCCGGTTAAATTGAAAATGCTCTGTGTACTCGCATATTATTTGCAGTTAGGTACCTACTAACTTAACATTGTAGGCATAATTCTATTATGCACGTGTGTGTTCGGTATAAGGCCTTAATAACGATGTAATAAGGCTCACTTTACGAGCAATTGTGTTGAAAAATATGTAATAGAAACATACACATAAAAAACATATTTACATAACATATATTTGTGTTTTATTAGTTTAGAAGGGTTTAATAGATTAAAGACCAATGATATTTAATTATTTGTTAGAATATCATTGTTAAAGACTCAATAAATAAATTATATTTTTGCCTAAATCTCAAACCAAGGTGCATTACGATTATAACGGCCCAAGATTGTTTAGTCCGTCTCGACACTCGCGCTGCATTGTTCGCGTTGTGTAAGTGTGGATAGCTACGCACACATACACAAAGCTGCGGTCTTTTACCTAAACTCGAGCGTTTAAATTTTGTGAAATGGCTCTTAATATGCTGAACGAATCCCTCATCTATAATAATAATATTATAAAGAGGTAACATTTGTTTGTAAGTTTATATGTTTGTAAGTTTGTATGTAGGGGGTAATCTCCGGAAGTAATGAACCAATTTTAAAAATTGTTTCACTGGTATAAAGCTACATTATTCGTGAGTGCTATAGGCTATATTTTATTACCGTACTCCCACGGGAACGGGAACTACGCGAGTGAAACCGCGGGACGTCAGCTAGTTATTAATAAAGAAAATGTTAAATGAAAACAAAAATTTGTTAATACACCTATCATTATATTTAATCAGCTATCGAACATTGGGAGGCCTACTGATAAAAATTCATTATTGCTACTAAGATATTACTGATGGAATAGGCTAGTATCCACCATCAATTAATTGCAAATTTATTTAGTCGGTCAGTTAGATTATTGTAAAATAATGGACAGGTATTTTTTGTTTTTGTAAATCAATGAATATTTACAAAAATAAAACGCATCAAAATTCGGGAGTGGCTCATCTCATTAGTCACTTCCCTTGTAAAAATATCATCCTTCACACAGTCCATCCATCGTTTCTTTAGTCTTCCTCTGCTCTTATTGCCATCTACATTCATACTCAACATTTTCCTTACTACATTTTTCGTAATTGCTCCGCATCACATGCCCATACCACTACTGTGAAACACATCAAATGCACTTCACTGATGTGAACAGTGTCGGAGATATGACGTCTCCCTGTCTCACACCTCGCTGCAGGAGGATATGTTCCGACTCCGAGGCTTAGTCCTGATCCTGAAGTCGGACTGACATGGTGACGTTTTTGTACAAACACTTCAACACCTCGATGTACCGGGAGTCGATTTGGCACCGTTAGAGAGACTGCAGTACAGCCCAGGTCTCGATCGAATCGAAGGCTTTCTCGTTGTCCAAAAACGCTAAACAGAGAGGCAGGCTCTTCGGTCTTCTGTTTTGAATGTTATAACTTGACTATAAATATCTCTACGACTCCCGTAGGTATTATAACTTTACTTTAAAAACCTCTACGACTCCCGTACTTTTCAATGAATTACAATATTTTGATTGCGTTCCGGGGTAGAAATCACGGCGGGTAGGACTCAATGACCTACCGTAGAGGTTTCCTAGCAATAATTTATGTGGGACCAACGGTTTAACGTGCTTTCCGAGGCACGGAGGAATCTTGGTATGTAATGGGCGGTCACCCATCTACGGACCAACCTAGGCAAGCGCGACTTAACCTTAAGATTGACCCGAGCGGCAGTTATTATTTAGCCACGAGTTATACTTACTTAATTACTTATACTTATTTATCGTTATATCATATTAATTATTAATTGTAATCATGATTATCTTAAGCTAATGTATTACTGATTGATCGTCGATTACACGTCATAATTATTTATTAGATTCGATTACACAGGTAAATAACAATTATGATAAAATCTTGGGTTTTTAAATAAGTAGGTAACGACAAATGGACGACAGACAATTTTATTTAAATAATTTCTGCTGATACAGATCTAAAGAAAAGCCAATCAATCTACCAGTCTTATCAAGTAAATTCATCATTATCATCATCATTTCGGCCGAAAGACGTCCAATGCTGGACATAGGCCTCCCCGCGCGTGTCGCCACATGTCCCGGTCCCGTGCGACTCACATCCAACGGATCAATCAAAATCAAAATAGTTTATTTCACATAGGCCTACATGGACACTTATAAAACGTCGAAAAGGTGCACGGTTCGGGTTAGTCGTTTCCATGGAGAAGAATCGTCAAGAAACTCCATGGTTACTCTTTTCAAATCATTTGGTATTACAATATTAATGTGTTACAGCAATTAAGTATGGGGGACAGCGTAGGCCCGATAATAGGTCGTTGCTTACTATACAAAAAAAAAAAAACCTAAAATAAGCGGAGATCCCCGTAACCTTCACAAGGTCACCGCTCCACCTTGTGAGAGGCCTTCCAACAACGTCACCCGGTTCGCGATCGCCACTCTACTCTCTTTAAAAAGTATAAATTAAATCATATTCACACGTATTTATTACTTATTTACTGGTTTGCGGAGGTCAGATTAGCAGTAGACCATACTTTTCAGATCTTCATATAAAGTGATCTCCAAAACAGCTCGACTGACTCGTGGTCTAGTGACCGCTAACGCGACTGCTGAGCACTATGTCCTAGGTTGGGCAAAAATGTCATTGATCATGTCCCATCAGGACAACAGGGATTCATGTCCCAGGCTGAGTCTATTGCAATAAATATAGCCGTGTGGTTTCCGGCAGAGTAGAATAGAACCAACCCATTACACTCACGGGTGTCGTATAAGGCGACTTATGTCTGAGGCAGAACACCTTGCGCCTCCGTAGACCAGAGAATGGGCAGCAGCGTTTTCTGTAAGTCTTTCATCACTGCGATCTCCAATCCGCCTGCCAAGCGTGGAGATTACGGCAAATTCCTCCCATCATGGGAGAGGCTTATGTCCAGCAGTGGACATTATGGGCTGATGTAGTATTGCAATAAAACAGGCACAAATCCATACCCCGTAGCGGCTACTGAGAACTTCCTGATTGAAAAACCCAACAATATTTAGCCCGGTCTGAGAATCGAAGTCAAGGATAAAACGAAAACAAACAGATTACACAGATGAAGTCGCACGCAAAAACTAGTGCAGAAAAAAATAAACAATAGGTACAGACAGCTGCATTAATTTGTTACCCCTTATTGAGTGTCTTAATGCGTGACGGATACCTAATTAATGCAGCTATATTATATCATTCGCGTGGTTTTCTCGTGATTTTAATCAATCGATTGATTACCTCATCGTGAGTTCACTGTTTAACATACAGGATGAACCGCATGTGACTAAAACAGTAATTAATATAAATGTTGATGGATAGAGAGGGAGAGGAAGACCAAAGAAACGGTGGATGGATTGTGTGAGGAATGATATGAAAGAGAAAGAAGTAAATGATGCCGTGACGTGTGACAGGGGAGAGTGGGAGAAGAAAACGTGTTGCGACGACCCCGAGTAACATAGGATAAGGACTAAGATGATGACTTTAAAATACAGGATGCCCTAACTGAAATGATTATTTATAATAGTATATTGTACATCAAGTGTATAAAACGCACGCTTGCGAGCGAGGATGGATTTAAAGTAGAGTGTAAATGAGTTTAGGTACTTTTTTTAGCTAGAGGGGGGCATTGTATAAAAAATGTCGTTTCCCAGCAATCATTTTTGCGTAAAATTACTTAGTTTGATGTACAGAATGCTTCGTCCGTGGTTCGTGATGAGGTCTTTTACACCCTGGCATCCCCCGTTTGACCCGATGGGGTCATCGGACCACTGTTTGTAGTAAAATTTAAGCTGAAACTCCCTGTATCTCTAATCTATGTTTTGTTTTCGCCAGATTACTTTAATCCTCGGATTAAAACCATTATCTTGGCGACCGATCGTTATTGTTCATAATTGTTTGTTATTTTTGTGAAAATGGCTGCACGAAGTGTTGGGATAATTCTTGCGATCTTGGCTTCTGTTTCAGGTAAGATCAATATATAGACAAATAAATAAAATTGAAGATGTTTTTATTAAGGGTCTAACATGACTCAAATGGCTTAGCATGATCCGTTACGCATAAAATACTGCAGCATTAATTTTAAAATAAATATATGATAAAGTTGAGGAACGTAACAACCGCTTTGTAGTGCAAGCTGATTAGAACTTTATTCTAACAGTATTTTAAACGAAGTTATAGAGTTGCTAATTTTAGGGTTAGAAGAGCCTTATTATCAAAATAACAGGTTTCTACTGAAGCATACTTATATGAAAAAATACGGCTCTTTTAACAAAAACATAATTTTTCAAATGTTGTCTGTCTGTCTGCCGGTTTGTTTATCTGTCTGTCTCTTTGTTCCGGCTTATCTCTGAAACGGCGAGACCGATTTCGACGGGACTTTTACTAGCAGATAGCTCATGTTACAAGGTCTAACTTAGGCTACGTTTATTTTAGAAAAATAATTAGGGTTCCGTGCGTGAAAAAAAAATCCCTGAAATTGTTAACGAAATCCAATTCATAAAGGGAATGCGAATGTAAGGTCGCGGGCAACAGCTAGTCTTAATATACACTGGCCTGCAAAACTAAGTAGTACACTTTTAATTTTTTTTTCATCCCATCTATTCGAAAAGGACGACTTGGTTCGCCTTTAAGTGCACCCAAAGGTGGTGTTTTCTTTATGAAACTTTTAGCGGGCAGTAATGAGTTTTTAATCCTCTTTATAGATGTTCTAAATTCAAAAAGTGCGCCGCAAAGATAATTGCGGCGCACTTTTTGAATTTGGAACATCTTAGTGTTCAGCGCCGAAAGAAATCGAACGCAAATATTGTTTGAATAAAGACTGGCTGGTACGACGGCCCAGTCGCGCCGCCCGGCCGCCGCGCTGACTGAATAAAAAAAAGAAATCAAATTAAAAATGCGCGAACTACAGACCGTGTTTTCGTCAATTTTCATGAATTGTTAGAAATTCATGGTTTTGTTTTGAAAAATGAGTTCTTCATGTGACAGTGAATAAAAAACACAATAAAGTGAAAAATAACTTTAGATCTTCAAAAGTCTGTGACCTTTGTTTGATTCATTTAGTTTTTTTTTGTCACCGACTTCTGAAGCTAAAGTTATTTTTAACGTTTTTGTGTTTTGTGAAGTCGGTTTTATTTTTTGCAAAAAAGTTTTTTTATTTTTCCATTTTTAGTTGTAATATCCTATCCAAATATTAGATATGCATTTATTTTACATGTTGAAATTAGACCACACGACTGAAGTAAAAATGTTCATAAAATGAAAACTACTGGGCCAAACTATGTTACATTTTTATAGGACCAAATGGCAACTATTCCGCATCAAACTAAAGAATAATCACGTCAATCGGCTCATAAATATCAGCGTAATCGGTGTAAATACATAAAAAAAAAACAGTCGAATTACGTCCTCCTTTTTGAAGTCGGTTAAAATTATGAGGCGCCTTTTATTTTCTCATAGTGGGTGATGAAAAGTAGAGTGTATCACTCGGGCGCAAAATATATTTTTGGCTCGGGCGACGTACTTTGAATCCCTCGCTACGTTCAGGATTCTATTAAAGAATCCCTCGCTACGCTCGGGATTCTACTCTAGAATCCCTCACTTCGCTCTGGATTCAAAAAAGCGCCCTCGCCGTAAAAATATTATTTTGCTCCCTTATGATACAATCTACTATTTCATCCCTTCTATTCGAAAAGTGTCGTTTTGTTCCCCTTTTAGCGGGAGCAAAGTAGCTCTTTTCTCCACTAGACTTTTTAGCGGGCAGTAATGAGATTTTAATTTGGAACATGAATCGTTCATTGAAATCGAACGAAAATTGTATGAATTAGTGTTTGTACGGTGCGGGGGTCAGCACCCGCATTGTAGAAAATACCAAATGAAGAGTTGCAGATAGTTCGCCCATACCGTTGTCACCGCGCTCTTCTACATCAATGGAACCTTTTCCTGAGCACCAGCCAGATACTGAGATTACAAACACTCAAAATACTGGATGACATTTTTATCACATTCCAAAAAAATGGGTATATTCGGTGAATAGTTTTGTATTTCTTTTTTCCACAGTTTAGAAAAGAATTGATCCATCAGAAAAATAAAAAACAAAAAATTATAAATATCGAATTTCACATCAAACGAAAAAAACATTTTTTTTTTTAAATTTCGAATTTAAAAAAAAAACTAAGTGTGGCATTTGCTTCTACTACGTTCACCGATTATACCCATTTTATTTTGAAAGTGATAAAAATGTCATTCTGTATAAATAAATCCACAACTATATCAATCCCAAACAAAACACACACAGTGAAAATACATTTTCAAAATTTCGCCAGTGTGTGTATTAGATATAAATTTAAATTTGTAATTGACCTTTTTTACATTCATGTCATTTTTTTAATTAAACTTATTCATTAATTACTTAAAAGTGTCTCTTATTTATTGTCTCATAGAACGATATGAAAAGTAGAGTATATGACTCGAGAGCAAACATATTTTTCCCTCAGGCGATGTACTTTGAATCCCTCGCTACGCTCAGGATTCTATTTTAGAATCCCTCACTATGCTCGCGATTCTATTCTAGAATCCTTCGCTTCGCTCTGGAATCAAAATAGCGCTCTCGCCGTAAAAATACTATTTTGCTCCCTTGTCATACAATCTACTATTTCTGTACTGTAGATGTTAGAGATCTAAAATAAAAATTGTATATAGCATTTTTTATCAGCCTTATTAGTTTTTATGGACAAAATTAAACTCTTTTTTGAGTCCTTTTTGTTTCGAAAGTATAATTATCTTGTGTACTTACATAAAAAGTTATTGAAATTTTTGAAGTGCAATACTTATTTTTGCAGGGCAGTGTATTAGCAGTAATAGCCTAGTAGGTACTATCGTGGTCTTTTCCGTTTGACCATTTTATTTATTTTTTGCTTAAATCATGCGAAGGCACCGAGCCACGCCCCCTTAAAGTTTGGGCCTATTAGGAAAGCGTCAACTTTGGCGCGCAAAATAACAATAACTCTCGTTTGGCGTGCGTCGTCAATGCGCTCGGCCGATTCGGTATCTTTTCATTCATTATTTCTATACAAAGTCAACAGGGGGGGCTAGAGAGCGCTTCTATGTTGCGAGTGCAAGCAAAAATTTGCTTAGTGGTGGTCAGGCGGGAGTGTCCTCGATAGTACTTGTTCACGTTAACTCGCGGTGGCGGGCGCAACGGAGAGCGCCGCCGCCGCGCCGTTGCGAAATATCAAACACACCACATAATATGCAAGTGTTCCACGTATCACGAGCGCACGCGGTGAAAGACGATCCTTTTCCCAACTATGTTGGGGTCAGCGTCCAGTCTAACCGGCTGAATACCAGTATTTTACATGGAGTGACTGCCTATCTGACCTCCACAACCCAGTTAGTACTGGGTAATACGATACCCCTTGGTAAGACTAGTTGTCAGACTTTTTGCCACTGACTACCTGTAACGACTGTCAAAGATCTACAAATGACAGCCGGCCAACGGCTTAACGTGCTTTCTAAGGTACGGAGGAAACTCGGTATGTAATGGGTGGTCACCCATCCACAGATCAACCTAGGCAAACGTGACTTAACCTAAATATCGACCTGAGGGGCTGTTATTATTTAGCCACAAGCTCCTCCTGTCCCTATTATCATTAATAGTACATTTTGATACAAGTGGAGAAAGTTTGTTATTGCATTCGAGGCGGAATTATAATTGTTTTTGAGCCGAGAACTGCAATAACAAATGTCCACGTGTATCAAACGACGTTTTTCAATACACTTTTGAAGAAATAAAATAAAATAACGAAAAACAATTTTGTCACGAATTATGAAACCATGATTTTAATTTTGTTTTTTTTTTTCGCGCTTTGCTTTCGCCAGGTTGAAGGAGAGGCAAAGGTATGAAACCGTTAAACAGCCTAATATAAAAAATAGATTTATTTTATATTTTTAAATTCAGAACACAAATAAATGTTAATTTTTGTATAAAAGTAACTATTCGTTTTTAATAATCATGTTTATCTATGATATTCTATTAATAAACACAATTTGAATATTCAAAAATAGTGCTTTGCCAAAATTAAAAAAAAAAAAACATTCACCTCAGACTATAGGCATTGAACCAATTTGGACTAAGTAAAGGTATAGTGTACTGTAGTTATTTGTGTTAATTTTCATTCACGAAAAAAAAACGCACGCCTGTGAAATACATTGCATGTTGTACCTAATCGTAGTCCGATGGACCAGTTTTCGAGGAAGTGTATTGAAAAATCCTTTTCCAGCTCTCGCAAAAGACCAGGTCCTCTCCAGGCGGGAGCCAGGTCTCCGCTACCAGTATATGAGCGGGCCGCGCGGTTACGAGCTGGTGGACTTGTGGCTGAAGACCAGTGACGTGCTCGCTGCTGCCCGATATAATCCTGATGACAGTAATGGGTACCATCTTTTTACTAGGTAAGGTTCTTATTCTTATTCTATATTGCACACAAAATAACAAATATACACAGAACACAACACACACAGTCACACAAACACACAACAAACAAACAAAACAAGCTCAAATACAAAAATCAAATACACAAACAAATACAAACAGACAAACAACACTGTTTCTAAATTCTATTAAATGGATTTTTAATATAACTGAATATTATATCATTTGAAGTGTGTTAAATGTGTGGTCAATTTAAGTGTGCTTTAGAGAAAACGTTCATTTATTCATATAAAATTAGGTAACCTAAAATTATATCAATACCTAACTCACTATATCATTTCATTGTTATACCTATGGTTATACTAAAAAAAAGTGTATTAGATGAAATTAGGTCATGTGATCATTAGAATTTTTGTTATTATTTCAAAGTAGCTGATGCCCGCGGCTTCGCCCGCCCGCAAATTTTATACTTAAACCTTCATCTTGAATCACTCTTTCTATAAAAAAAAACCGCATCAAAATCCGTTGCGAAGTTTTAAAGATCTTAGAAGCATACATAGGGACACACGCGGCGGGCGACTTTGTTTTATAATATGTACTTAGTGATAGTGATAGCGGAGCTCGTGGCTAAATAACAGCCGCTCGGGTCGATCGTTAGGTTAGGCCGTGCTTGCCTAGGTTGGTCTGTGGATGGGTGACCACCCATTACATACCGAGTTTCCTCCGTGCCTCGGAAAGCACGTTAAGCCGTAGGTCCCGGCTGTCATTTGTAGATCTTTGACAGTCGTTAGGTAGTTAGAGGCCCAAAAAAGTCTGACAATCAGTCTTACCAAGGGGTATCGTATTACCTGGTACTAACTGGGTTGTTGAGGTCAGATAGGCAGTCGCTCCATGTAAAATACTGGTATTCAGCTGCATCCGGTTAGACTGAAATGCGACTCCAACATAGTTGGGAAAAGGATAGTCTTTCACCGCCTTTGCTCGTAATACGTGAACACTGATATTACGCGACCGCGGCGGCCGCCACCACACCCGCGAGTTAACGTGAACAAGTACCCTACTTGGCTATCACTGATTTTTTATTTTATTTATTTGGCTCACGGTACAAGGTAGTCAGAGGCCCAAAATAGTCAGACAACCAGTCTTACCAAGGGGTATCGTATTACCAGGTACTAACTGGGTTGTGGAGGTCAGATGGGCAGTCGCTCCATGTAAAAAACTGGTATTCAGCTGCATCCGATAGAACTGGAAGCCGACCCCAACATAGTTGGGAAAAGGCTAGGCAGATGATGATGAGTGACAGTGATAGTGACTGTACGAGCGGCTGTTACCATTTGGCCACGAGCTTTTGGGGGTGTGAAGAACAGGGTGTAAAGCTCTTCATCCCCCATAGAAAAGGCAGGATCCTCCGACCAGACGGGTGTTATGTCTGGTGGGCTACTGCCCGACAGCTGATGTCGGGTTCTTGTATATAGTCTTAAGTCGCGAATAACTCTGCTTGCGCGATGTAGGAATTGCCAGTTTAGTTCATCGTTCGTGTCATAGATGGCGCTGTAGTACTTTTTTGTTGATGTTGCTTTGTAGTGCCGCTACAAGCTCCTCGGCTCCACCTTTATTAAACCCACTATCATTCTGTTCCAGAGCAAACCCCTCAACTAGCCAGCCTCTACCGCTGGGCTATAACAGCATCCTCCAGTCCACCAACTTCGATGCCAGTAGGAAGACAGTGGTCCTCGTCCACGGCTGGCGGAACACGCCACTTTCTGACTTTAACGTGCACCTGGTGCATGGTAAGTGAGATAGATTTGGATGGGTGAACAAATAACTGTTATATACGCATTCTGTACATTAAGCTTAGAGACATTATGTTAAAGTTATTGATGCGAAACATAAAAACCAGCCAAATTAAACTAGCAATGCTCGATGACCTCAGTAGAGCTTCCGGAAGTGTGGGTCTTAAAATGAACATGGACAAAACCAAGGTCATGTTGGATGCCCATGTCACACCCACTCCTATCAAGATCGGAGACTCTACACTCGAAGTTGTAGACGATTATGTGCACCTGGGACAAACCGTCCGGTTAGGTAGGTCTAACTTCGAGAAAGAGGTCAATCGGCGAATCCGACTCGGCTGGGCAGCATTCGAGAAGTTGCGCGGTAGCTTCTCGTCCAACTTACCGCAGTGTCTCAAGACGAAAGTCTACGACCAGTGTGTGTTACCAGTGATTACATACGGGACCGAAACGTGGTCGCTCACAATGGGCCTCATCAGAAGGCTTAAAGTCACCCAAAGGGCAATGGAGAGGGCTACGCTCGGAGTTTCCTTGCGTGATCGAATCAGGAATGAAGACATCCGCAAGAGAACCAAGGTTACCGACGTAGCCCGAAGAATTGCCAAACTTAAGTGGCAGTGGGCAGGGCACATTGCTCGCAGAACGGATGGCCGAGAGGCCGAAAAGTTCTAGAAGACGTTGCGTTGGAAGACCTCCCACTAGGTGGACCGATGACCAGGTGAAGGTTGCGGGAATCTGCTGGATGCGAGTCGCACGGTCAATGTGGCTACGCTTGGGGGAGGCCTGTGTCCAGAAGTGGACGTCTTTCGGTGGAAATGATGATGATGATGATTTTCTTTCTTTCAGCCTACCTGACTGCTGAGGATGTGAACCTCATAATGGTGGACTGGAGCGTCGGAGCCGGAGTCAGCTACATGGTAGCACTCACCAACTCCATCAGATCTGGTAAGCACCTTAGCTTACTTCTATGTTTTCTTAAACAGGGTGGCGACGACTTAATCTAAATATATAAAAGAAGAAACTGACTGACTGACTGACTGACTGACTGACTGACTGACTGACTCATCTATCAACGCACAGCCCAAACCGCTGGGTCTACAGATTCCAAATTTGGCAAGTAGGTTCCTTATGTGGTCTAAGGGTGCACTAAGAAAGGATTTTTCAAAATTCATCCCCTAAAGGGGTTAAACGGGGCTCCAAAGTTTGTATGGGGAAACAAGATTAGTTAGACTATTTTATTCGAAACTTCACAGGAGTGCTCCTATTGATAAATGAGTAGAAACGGGTTTCAGGTTTTTTCAGAATTCAACCCCTAAGAGGGGGAAATGGGGTGGCAAAGTATAAAAATCAACGCACAGCCCAAACCGCTGAGTCTAGCGATTCCAAATTTGGCAAGTAGGTTCCTTATGTGGTCTAGGGGTGCACTAAGAAAGGATTTTTCAAAATTCAACCCCTAAGGGGGTTAAACGGGAATCCAATGTTTGTATGGGTAAAACAAGATTAGTTAGACTATTTTATTCGAAACTTCACAGGAGTGCTCCTATTGATAAATGAGTAGAAACGGGTTTCAGGTTTTTTCAGAATTCAACCCCTAAGAGGGGGAAATGGGGTGGCAAAGTATAAAAATCAATACCCAGCCCAAACCGCTGAGTCTAGAGATTCCAAATTTGGCAAGTAGGTTCCTTATGTAGTCTAGGGGTGCACTAAGAAAGGATTTTTCAAAATTCAACCCCTAAGGGGGTTAAACGGGAATCCCAAGTTTGTATGGGTAAAACAAGATTAGTTAGACTATTTTATTCGAAACTTCACAGGAGTGCTCCTATTGATAAATGAGTAGAAACGGGTTTCAGGTTTTTTCAGAATTCAACCCCTAAGAGGGGGAAATGGGGTGGCAAAGTATAAAAATCAATGCACAGCCCAAACCGCTGAGTCTAGAGATTCCAAATTTGGCAAGTAGGTTCCTTATGTGGTTTAAGGGTGCACTAAGAAAGGATTTTTCAAAAGTCAACCCCTAAGGGGGTTAAACGGGAATCCAAAATTTGTATGGGTAAAACAAGATTAGTTAGACTATTTTATTCGAAACTTCACAGGAGTGCTCCTATTGATAAATGAGTAGAAACGGGTTTCAGGTTTTTTCAGAATTCAACCCCTAAGAGGGGGAAATGGGGTGGCAAAGTATAAAAATCAATGCACAGCCCAAACCGCTGAGTCTAGAGATTCCAAATTTAGCACAAAGGTTCTTTATGAGGTTTAGGGGTGCATTAAGAAAGGATTTTTCAAAATTCACCCCCTTAGGGGTTGGAACGGGAGTCCAAAGATTACGTGGGGAAATAAGATTAGTTAGACTACTTTATTCGAAACTTAACAGGAGTACTCCTATCGATAAATGAGTTAACGTTTTTTGTTTCAGTTTTTTTTCAGAATTCAACCCCTAAAGGGGGAAATAGGGTAACAAAGCCTGAAATTCAACATAGGTATTGTTTTTATGGTGAATTGGGTTGGGTGTATTACAAAAACAACGATTTTAAGATTTAATGTGGCAGACCTGAAATACTACCACTCCCTGTTGGGGTGCGATGGGGTTGAAATGTCTAAAAATCAATATGGGTGTCGATACCGAGATTATCAGGGGTGCTGATTACGAAAATGGCATTTATTTTGAGATCCAGATGATAATAATTGCGATTACGATGATGATGATGGTGAAAATGATGACGATGTTTGTGATGATGATGATTTTGATTACGATGATAATGATTGTGATTACGATGATGATGATTGTGATAATGATGATTGTGATAACGATGATAATGATTGTGATTACAATGATAATAAGTGTGATAACGATGATGGTGATTGTGATAGTGATTGTGATTGTAATGGTGATTGTGATAGTGACGGTGATTGTGATAGTGTCGGTGATTGTGATGGTGATAGCGATGGTTGTGATAACGAGCACGGAGATTGTGATGATGATGATTGTGATTAAGATGATAATGATTGTGATTACGATGATAATGATTGTGATAACGATGATGGTGATTGTGATACCGATCGTGGTGATTGCGATAGTGATTTTGATGGTGATTGTGATGGTGATGGTGATTGTGATTGTGACAGTGATGGTGATTGTAATAATGATGTAGATTATTGTGATTACGATGATAATGATTGTGATAACGATGATGGTGATTGTGATACCGATCGTGGTGATTGCGATAGTGATTTTGATGGTGATTGTGATGGTGATGGTGATTGTGATTGTGACAGTGATGGTGATTGTAATAATGATGTAGATTATTGTGATTACTATGATAATGATTGTGATAACGAGGGTAGTGATTGTGATGGTGATGGTGATTGTGATGGTGATGGTGATTGTGATGGTGATGGTGATGGTGATGGTGATTGTGATTTTGATTGTGATAGTCTTGGTTATTGTGATAATGATGGTGATTATGATAATGATTGTGAATGAGATAGTGATGGCGATTGTGATCATGATGATTGTGATTAAGATGATAGTGATTGTGATTACGATGATAACGATTGTGATTACGATTATAATGATTGTGATGACGAGGATGGAGATTGTGATGATGATGATGATTGTGAATATGATGATAATGGTTGTGATTACGATGATAGTAATTGTGATAATGATGATAGCGATTGTGATTACGGTGACAATGATTGTGATAACGATGATGGTGTTTGTGATACTGATTTTGATGGTGATTGTGATAGTGATGGTGATTGTGATTTTGATTGTGATAGTGTTGGTAATTGTGATAATGATGGTGATTGTGATAATGATTGTGAATGAGATAGTGATGGCGATTGTGATCATGATGATTGTGATAAAGATGATAGTGATTGTGATTACGATGATAAAGATTGTGATTACGATTATAATGATTGTGATGACGAGGATGGAGATTGTGATGATGATGATTATGATATGATGAAAATGGTTGTGATTACGATGATAGTGATTGTGATAATGATGATAGCGATTGTGATTACGATGATAATGATTGTGATAACGATGATGGTGTTTGTGATACTGATTTTGATGGTGATTGTGATGGTGATGATGATTTTGATAGTTATTCTGAGAGTGGTGGTGATTGTGATGGTGATAGCGATGGTGATTGTGATGGTGATTGTGATGGTAATTGTGATGGTGATTGTGATGGTGATTGTGATGGTGATTGTGATGGTGATTGTGAGGGTGATTTTGATGGTGATTGTGATGATGATGGTGATTGTGATTGTGATGGTGATTGTGATGGTGATTGTGATTGTGATGGTGATGGTGATGGTGATGGTGATTGTGCTGGTGATTGTGATGGTGATTGTGATGGTGATTGTGATGGTGATTGTGACGGTGATTGTGATGGTGATTGTGATGGTGATGGTGATTGTGATGGTGATTGTGATGGTGATTGTGATGGTGTTTGTGATGGTGATTGTGATGGTGATTGTGATGGTGATTGTGATGGTGATTGTGATGGTGATTGTGATGGTGATTGTGATGGAAGATTGTGATGGTGATTGTGATTGTGATAGTGATGGTGATTGTGATTGTTATGGTGATTCTGATGGTGATTGAGATAGTGATGGTGATGGTGAGTGTGATAATGACTGTGATTACGATGATAATTATTGTGATAACGATAATGGTGATTGTGATAGTTATTTTGATGGTGATTGTGATGGTGATGGTGATTGTGATAGTGATTGTGATAGTGATTGTGATAGCGATAGTGATGGGGATTGTGATGGTGATTGTGATAGTGATGGTGATTGTGATTGTTATGGTGATTGTGATAATGATTGTGGTAATTATGGTGGTTGTGTTAATGATGATAATTGGTGATAATGATGGTGACTGTGGTAGTAATGGCGATGGGGATTGTGATAGTGATTGTGATTGTGATAGTGATAGTGATGGTGATTGTGATAATGATGGCGGTTGTGATAGTGATGGTGATTGTGATAATAATAATTGTGATGATTATGAAATGTGGCACATAGATAGTTTATAACCTGGATTAACATGGAGGACACTATTATCCCTTTAGTATGATCCAGTGGGACAGTTACCGAACTTCACGCGGGCGAAGCCGCGGGCAACATATACGATAATTATTAAACTGCGTATACCTCATGACGTGTCGTTCTCAATTTGCATACAAAAATTCATTCGATTATATCCAGTAGTTTAGTCAGGATGTTGTTACGTCGTACTCGTACCTACAATTACAAGTAGGTAGGTAGTAGTAGGTAGGTACGTAGGACGAGTCTCGAATGATGTAGGTACAAATTCGCAAACTACCTATAAAAGACATCAGGAATTCAGGAAGTCGTCATTGTAATTTCGACCGTACGCCGAGGGCATAAAGTACCTACTTCTTTATTTTTTACAAGTTGTGGAAAGACAATGACCCACTATGGCATTGTCTAGAACAATTCGAGTATGTCGTGGATCTTACTGGATGGATCGGTCGCCATATAAATAGACGACATGTTTGCGGGGCAGGCAGTCTGATTTTGGATACACAACGAAGCGAATCGAAGTGAACTAGAAGTGCGATACGATATCTAAGCGAATAGTGATCAGTAGTGTATTTGTGATTAAGTGTTTTGTGATTATTAAAAGTTATTTGTTGTTTAATCGGTAGTAATTAATATATCCCATAACCAGTTCGTAACAATATTATTTTTAATTTTCATAATTTTCTACAGCACCGATACGTCGACGACTCCAACTCATTACTTCAATAAGCATTGTCAAATTCATTTCCCAAGTCGGACAAGTTGTTATTGGGTGTTCCATCAGAAATTTCTCAGTAGCAGCCACGGAGTCTACATTTGTGCCCAGTTGATGGCAATAGACTCGCCCCCTATTATATATGGGACTTAGCAACAACAACAGCCCATAACGTCCACTGCTGGACATAAGCCTCTCCCATGATGGGAGGAATTTGCCGTAATCTCCACGCTTGGCAGGCGGATTGGAGATCGCAGTGATGAAAGACTAACAGAAAACGCTGCTGCCCATTCTCTGGTCTACGGAGGCGCAAGGTGTTCTGCCTTAGACATGAGTCGCCTTATACAACACCCGTGAGTGTAATGGGTTGGTTCTATTCTACTCTGCCGGATACCACACTGCTAACAACACGGCTTTTGGGACTTTAATATAACGTGCGAAATGTGTAAGTACACCTCTCCCTAACCTTTCGAGGATTCCAGGCGTGATGTTATGATCTTCTTCTACTTCTTTATCGTGTGGTTAGTACCGAACCTGGTGTTAGAGTTTTTATACTGCCCATAGGCCTCTGACTTAGCTTCACATGCCGTCGAGAAACATCTCTCAGGCATGCTGGTTTCCTCACGATATTTTGCTTCACCGAAGCGTAATAACCACATGAATCAGAAAAATCAAAGAAAGCCTGTCTTGGGTTCGAAATCGAGACCTAAGACAGTTCGGCGCGTTCGTGTTCCACGCGCGCCTCAAAGCGAATCAGCAAAAAGGCGGAAGCGGAAGGGGTCCGTAAGGACCGATGCCTGCCGGGGTTGAGGGACTGTTCGAAAGAGATACCGTGGCCCCGGAATACAAAGGGCGATGAAGGAACAAGGATGGGTTTGAGTCAGTAAAAGTCTGACACTCCCTCCTGCTCCGCCCAGAGCGGGAGGAGTTATTTGTGGATTTCCCATCCGAAAAAAAAAAAAGACTTGGCAGTTCGACGGTCATACCTCTAGGCTATTACTGCTCCATTGTAATAATTAAATACTGTACTAATTACAGGTGAACACGTAGCCAAGTTTATCGACTGGTTGAATTCTGCAAGCGGCGCCAGTCTGGAAAACTACCACATCATAGGACACAGTCTCGGGGCGCACCAGTCTGGGATTATCGGCAGACATCTCGGTGGAAAAATCACTTATATCTCAGGTTAGTTGGTCCACTGGATGGTTGGTGGGTGGTCGGATACCTGCCGGGGCTGCGGGACTGTTCAAAAGAGATACCGTGGCCCCGGAACACAAAGGGCTAAGAAGGAACATGGAGGGGTTTTAGTCAGTACAAGTCTGACACTCCCTCCTGCTCCGCCCAGAGCGGGATCTCATTTGATGAATTCCCATCCGAAAAAAAAAGATCGGTTGGTTTATTATGCTTACCATAAGAATCAAAAGCCTCGTAAAATTAATTACTCAGTTCTGAATTATTATTACACTAACTTGTGCACGCGGCTTCGGACGCGTGAATCGGGAACACGGGATAAAAAGTATCCTATAATATGCCATCTGGTAATCCTGGATGGACTTAATACAAAGCTACTAAAATGGGGATGCACTAAATGCATTAGTAGTTCAGATGTACCCTGTACGTAAACATGGTAGCGACACTGCAGAAAGTACTAAAGCAACATACAACAAAAAGTACTACAGCGCCATCTATGACACAAATGAAGAACTAACATCAAAGTCCTAAGGCCTTAATTCCTGTCGAGCTAACGGACTTTGATGTTAGTTCTTAATTTGTGTCATAGATGGCGCTGTAGTACTTTTGTTCTATGTTGCTCTAGTACTATTTGTAGTGTCGCTCAATACTTACGTACAGGGTATATCTGAAATACTTATGCATTTAGTGCATCCTCATTTTGGTATCTTTATTTTGATCGCGCAGTAAAAGATATTCGCGACTTAAGACTAATAGAAAAACCCGACAAAAACTGTTGGGCGGTAGCCCACCAGACATAACACCCGTCTGGTCGGAGGATCCTCCTATTCTACAGGGGATACCCCTAAAGTACTATCGTTCACACAGCTTAACGCTTCGGGGATGATGTTTTGTTATTTACTTATTCAATTACAATGGTTGTATTTTATAAACTAATTACAGTAGCTAATTATGAGTTATAACATAACATTAAGGCGATTACAGGAGCTAAATTAGCAACTCTATTTGTGGTGGTTCAAACTTCGTTTGAAATACTGTTAGAATAAGGTTCTAATCAGCTTGCACTAAAAAGTGGTTGTTACGTCAGTCACTGCGGGCCGAATAGTGCGAAATGAGTGTTTTTTTTTGTTGAGATTTACAAAAAATTTATTGATTGGACTTAAAAAGTAAAACACTGTGACGCTATTATGTTGCTTGTAGAATTATTTGCCAAAAAATCAGAATGATCGCATGTACTTTAGTATGGTTTTTACTCGTTAAAAGATTTTTTTTAGAGATAAGTTCGCGATTTTTTTCTATCGAATAAAATTAGTTGTATTATGTTTTCAAAACACTATCGTACTAGCATAAATCCTGAAGAATATCATATATTTTTCTGGTTTTGTTTATAGCAGTGAATCATATGCTTTTTTGCATTATAAAACTCGCGTTTAGCTCAAGTAGTCGCCTTAAAATATAAAAATAACAAAGTAAAGGTTTTCAATTTATAAATTCCTCTCACAATACTTCTGACATGCCAATAAAATCTTCGTCCATCCATCCGCAAACAGATCGTCTATCGTATCGTGATGTCTAACTTACATTATTTTTTCTCCTTAGCGCTGGACCCCGCCCTCCCCGGATGGATCACAAACCCCTCATCTTTCAGAGCAACAGACGGGGTGTACACAGAAGTGATACATACAGATGCAGGTTGGTAGTAAAGTGTTTACATGAGTTCTAGACTTTAGTGCGCGACATTACCCTCCCACTAGGTGAACCGATGACCTGGTGAAGGTTGCGCGGATCCGCTGGATGCGAGTCGCACGGGACCGGTCAATATAGCGACACTTGGGGGAGGCCTATGTCCAGCAGTGGACGTCTTTCGGCTGAAATGATTATTGCCCTCGTTGAGTCGAAAAAATTATCCCGTGAGAACGTAGGTACTGGCCAGGTTAAAATGTGTCCCAGGTCATAGTCGATAGACCTATTTGTACGTTTAGCATACGGATCAGACGGTATTAAAAAAATGATTGTGTATTTATAATAAGGATGGATTTTTTCGACACGCATTTTTTGGAGAGGACATAATCCTCTATAGTCAACCAAATGTCACAAATATCGTAACAATCTATTAATACTTACAAATAAATAGAATTTAACTGTCTCTTTGTAGTTTCAAAATAACTGATTTTTACTGAATGCATAAAATGAAAGTATAATTATACGGACTAACTTAGGATATTATAAAATTGATTAGGATTCCGAGCAAAAAAAAAAAAAAACTACTTGAAATTGTTAACAAAATCCGATTCAAACCGGGAAGTACTCTAATATAAAATAAAAATATAATGAATTTAAAATATAAAGGGACGTCAGGACGGTCCACAATATCATTTGGATCCATGGTCGATTTTACCAGGACGTGGGTATTCGGGCGAGAAGAATCAAACGATGTATTTTACACAAAATATAATCAGGATCTTATTACAAGGATCAATTCTTAGGAACACTAAATAAATCACTAGACACTCCACCAAAAACGTAGCGCGTATTCGTGATGCGAACGGGTCGCCTCTCCGATTCGAACTGGCCCATCGCACCGTTCGTCCTCCCCACGCAAGCTGTTGGTGTTGCGTCAGAGTGAATGACAACCGATTTCTTCGATAGATGGCGGTAGGCATATCCGGTTGACATTCACTCTTAAATAATCAAACGCGCCGTCAAATATAAAAAAAAACCTCGTGTCACAGTGTTTGTTATCGAACACCTCCGAAACGGCTTGACCGATTTTTATGAAATATTTTGGTAGGGGTGAGAATTATAGGTCGTAGGCATCGATCACTAATAAAAAACTAGATACACAAGTAGTAGATGCAAAAGTTCTCTAAAAACTGTCGCCAAATGTTTTGACGTACTTGTAGTTGAAATAAATACACATTAAGGTGGATGCTTATGGGTAGCCCGCGAAATTCAAATTTTCTTACGTTTTTTGCAATTTGCAGGCCAGTGCTAGGTTGTATGTTGATTAAAATATTGTTTGCGACTGTAAGACGTATGTAGTAACACAATTATAATCATCAAAATCATCAATACAACCCTCCAAGTTCATAAAGGTGCAAGAATGATTTTGACCTTGGAAAAGTAATTTTTCCACCTTTATGAACTTTGACTTCGCGGGCTACCTTAATGTAAATTCAACCTTATACACATTGCCTAAAGTTGTATTCACAAAGCTACGGACAAAAAGTAATAACCTTTTACGACCGATACTCGCTGGTCAACCCATTTCAAAACAAATTCAACCTTACACGCATGTTTTAAAGTCAGAGTTCCAATAAAAAGCAATAAAATTTTACGACCGAGGCTCGGCGGTTGGACAAGGAATGAACGGAGTCCATAGATAATACACTGTAATATACGGAGTCGAACTGAATATTTTTTGTTACTGTTAATTAAAAAAAAAAATGTTAAACGTTTTTTTAAAAAATTGGTGTAATGTAATGAAGTAAATTCTATTCTATTCTATGGTGTATAACTGTAATGGTAAGTGTAAAGTTTATAATTTACCCGAATGTAAATAAATGTTTTTGGATAGGGCACCACATTCATTTAGTAATGAAAGTAATTGAAACAGTCTTAATTATTTAAATATTCTTTATTTTGTGTCAAAAATTTAAAGATATTGCTTGACAAACAACTTAAAGCTAAATTCAATAGTTACAAAATATAAAAAGTACAGAAAGTTCGGAAAGAATATCGAGAATATCGAGTCCGAACAGGGGCCAAGTGTCAGTGATAGTGCGCGCGTATCTAATTTTGCTAAGCGGTGGTCTAGTTTGCGTTCAAAGAGGCGAGACATGTCGACGTCACCCTTATCTAAAAGGCAATCAGTGTTCTCGATAAATGACTCAACCGTTTGAGCATCTATGTCTAGCTATAAGATCATGATATGATTGTTCCATCACCTTGTCAATCATTTCTCATCTAATATTGTTAACTCAATATTGTTAACTCAATATTGTTAACTCAACTCTTTAGCATTTAAGCTCACACTCACGTAACTCTTTATTTTTGTATAAGCTTATCTCATTATCTCACCTCTTCCCGTCCGCCGTCGGGAGCATGTTCGATGCAATCATTGCAATCGACCACGTTTTGCTGACCTAGCAATACGATGCGGCCGCACTATGTGCCCCGCGAGCTCAGTGCATAACGGACAGCAACCGGGTGCATTCGTTTCCATCATTTTAGCAATAACTTAGTCTAGTTACCTCAATAAACCCGTTAAAGTTATTTGAGTGTTTAACTGAGTAGCGTAGCGATTCCCAACAAGTACCACCTAGTCACGTCCCCTACAGTGATAACAATTAAATAATGATAATATTAATACTTACCGAAAATATGAAATTTCATCCTTTTTTAGCGTCCTGGATGTGTGATTTTTACACATTTTTGAAACGAGCACTGAGGCATGTTTACCGTCGGTCGGAGCGTTCAAATGCTACTAGATTAAAAGCGCACCCAAATTTTCGAGTGGGCGCTCATTTGGTGAGGACACTTTTTGCCGCTGATTGTGTATCTAACGACGCTATTTTTTAGTCTCACACATACACATCAAAATTTCCACCCGAACGAAGTCGCAGGCAACTGCTAAGAAATAAGTAAGGGCGATTTTCGTAGAGCAAGCGTTAAAGTATGTGTACTTTCTAAATAAAATTTTGTTTCTTTTCCTAGGTTTCTCAGGGCTGCTCACTGCTGTAGGTGATGTGGACTTCTACCCAAACGGGGGCAGACAGATGCCAGGGTGTGACGACAACAACTGCGGACATCACAGGTGCGTTGCTATTCTGTAACGTCCACTTGGAGCTTCAGTCAAGTGAGCGCATACAATAGGCTTGTCGACTGGAAAAATCTAATTAGTCCGTCAGTTAGATTATCAAAAAATATTTGACCCGTATTTTTTTTTTGGTAAGTAAACTAAATTTGACGAAGATACGACGCTTTTCAAATTGCCAATACGTCACGCCGTGATATAATTTTTAGTGCGTTCTGACGTCTCGAGCCCCACTCCGGAGTTTTGATGATAAATGATAAATGATGTTTATTTTGCAAGTAGGTTTTTACAAACACTTTTACACGTCATTTTTTGAAAACTAGATGGGGCCGGTGTTTCGTACCTGACTACTCTGAGAAGAAACAGCCGAAACAAACTCAGAGGTCATAGTCTCTTTTGAAGTCCAGACACAATCTTGCTCAATTCACATGAGGACTATGCAGATTAGTGTCTGAGATGGTCGATGCGTTTTATCTTTGTCAAAATTCATTGATTTACTAAAACAAAAAATACGTGTCCATTATTTTCCAATACTCTGACGGACTAAATACATTTGCAATTTTGATACTGTCGTCATGCCTATTCGATAGTGAAGTCATTTGTTTTAAAGAGAATCGTCTCAGATTCATAACGACGCACCGTTCGAAATTATCAACACCCGTATCTATAAACAAGTCAAAGTGATTGTTCATTATTTTATGATACGATTTTTAGTCTGTAGTTTAGTAATTGTTTGAAGTTAGAACTGTCAAAAGTTAGAACTGTCAAAAGTAGAACTGAAAAAATGTTTACTTAAGCAATTACTTAGACTCAAGTAACTTGACTGTACGTAGATACGAGTGGAAATGATTTCTAGAAAATCATTTCAGTCAACATAAGATCTAATATTGACCGGCACGCCAATTGTGAACACCCTTTATATCTCACTAGCCGTAAGAATTTGCAGAAAATCTCAAATTCATTTAATTATCTACTGACGGGTATTTTTGGTCGATTTTTTTTCAAAACCAAAATATTTTATTTCGAAAAAGCCTTCTTGGGCACTTATAAAACGTCGAGAAAAAGTGCACTGCTTGGGTTTGTCGTTTTCTATGGAGAAGAACCGGCAGGGAACTTCATGGTTACTCTTTTACAGGGGCGTAGCTACCACCGTATCAGCCGTATCAATCATATACGGTTATGGGGCCTCCGAGTAACAAGGGCCCCTGATGAGGAAAGTCACAAAACCTTCTCCCAACCTCAAATATTCTTCTTGATAAAAGATAAAACGAAAATATAATAAGTTATATTTTCGTTTTATCTTTTATCAAGAAGAAAGAAAGCCCAGAAAGCTCAAATTTTTCGAGCTCACAACGCTCGCTCTTTGATGAAAGCCTCACCAGTCGTGGTTCAGAAAGCACCAAATTTAAGGAGCTCGCTTCGCTCGCTTTTCTATGAAAATTTAAACCCTTCCAGGATACTGTTATTTTCTATTTTAGCTCTTCATAAGTTATTACCTATGCTAGTCATGGTCACAGTTACACATTTTTTTGTCTAACTTTGCTCGCTCATACATTCTCATAATAAAATGAATGACAGCTAAATCGATGCAAGTCAGGGTTCTATTTTCTTAGTTTTGCAAAAATAATTTGTGATTTTCTCCTTTTTTTGGGCTTACTCGGGTTCAAAGGGCCCCATTAGGACTAGCTACGCCACTGCTCTTTTAGTACCTACCATACCTCAGTCGGCAATAACGGAACACTTCTCTTTGTTGTCTGTCTGTCAAGACCCTTTTTCTCAGGAACGCGTGGAGGTATCCAGCTGAAATAACTATCAAATACTCATGTCTAAGAGCAGTGGTGGCCCAGTGGTGGCGGCCTCGACTTACGAACAGTAAGTCAGGCAGGCACATTACTTTGTGTAATTTATTTCATCACCGCTGCTCTCAAAACGGTGAAGGAAAACATCGTGAGGAAACCGGCATGTCTTAGAACCAAAAATTCGAAGACATGTGACATCTACCAATCCGCAATGAGCCCGCGTGGTGGATTATAACCCACTCTCTCTCATAGAGAGGAGGCTTGTGTCCCAGCAGTGGGAATATTAATAGGCTGATGATGATGACTCATGTCTAATCTATTCCTTTCATTTCCAGATGTATATTCTACATGGCCGAATCTCTAACTACGGGCGGTTTCACGGGAACACGGTGTGACATCTTGTCGTCAGCCCTGAGCGGAAACTGTACCTCATCTGAGAGACTGAAGATGGGTGGCCATACTGCTAAAACTGGGTAAGCAGAATAGGGTAGATGACAAAAATAAACTAATTAGTCCGTCAGATAGATTTACAATAATATTGGATAGATATTTTGATGTGAAACATTTCTATCGGCGCGGGTAATACCAAAAAATGGCGTAGCGACGCATGCCGTGGCGACGCGTCGCCAACTGTCAAGTAGTCAACCCGGCTCGAACAATCCCGAACATTACCGACCTGTTGAAGCAGCATAGGATCTACATATTCGCCACGATATCAATGATATTATAAAGAAGATACGCCATGTTCATACTGAATGGCGTTCAGATTTCGTTGCGAGTAATTTAAAACTACGACAGCGATAGATAATACGGAACGTATAAGATAGAAAGAGATAGCTAGCTATCAAAGTGCAACAATTGTGTCACTTTGTCCTCAACAATTTGTGCGTGCTAGTGCGATATCTACCTCTTTTTACTATATAATATCATTGCACGATATACAACAAGCCAGCAGGTGGCCTACCATGACGTCTTAAAGCAGGATCGTTTTATTCTTGTTCCAGTGTGGGTAAGAGACAGAGCTATAGAGGACGTCTAGCGCCATCTCTTTCCCTCACAGGAATAAAATTAAAACGCTATATGACGTCATGGTAAGCCACCTGGTCTCGGGGCACAGCGCTGAGTTACAATCTCGTGACTTCGAGTTCGATCCCAACATAAGGATTTTGTTTTTGTGAATAGAGTCATTTTGTTTTTATTTTGTTTGTTTGTTTTTTATTTGGACTTTTTTTTAAGCATATTACTTGTACAAAATAATTTCGATGTTTCACATCTGCCAGGCCGTCTCACGACGGCTCTCTTTTTTTTTCTTTTGTCACGTAGGTAAACAAAAAATGCAGACGATACATTGCGTCGAAAACTCGTGTGACTTCACATTTGAGTACATTTTTTACTGGAAAGTTTGATGTAGGTACAGAATGCTTGGTTGACGGCACTGTGAAGAGTCCATTTACAGCCTGTAACGTCTACTACAGACATGCCTGCCAAACACAGTGAGTTAGGCACTGAAAATAGCTACAGTAACATATTAAGTAACTACTTAAATAATTAGCAGATAATTAAAGTTTATTAATATTGGTGTCGATTCTGTTGTGCAAAAACTAAACTTAATTTAGGCTATTGCTATCTTTTACTAAAAGGCAATGCGAGAAAAGGACGGCTATAGCTGTGAACTAAGTTAGAGATGTCAAACTAGTTTATGCCTTGCGCTTCACCGTGTTGTTAGTCGACATGTTGTTTTAACGTGGGCTTATTCCACAAATTCCCCCTAAGAGTGCACCCTTCATTTGTATGGAAATATTAGTTCCAACTAAATTTGAGAGCTCTAAATTACGTCCGTCTCTTTCTCGTTTTATTAGAGAGAAAAAGATAGCAATAGCCTAAATTAAGTTTAGTTTGTGCACAACAGAATCGACATCAATACCTTTGTTTTGTTTTCAGATCAACTGGTCTCTTCTTCGTGGCAACCAACGCTTATTCACCGTTCTCACAAGGATAAGATTAATAAATAAATGAATACCAAAACTAAGATATTGTATTTTTTATACCTACTGCTTTCGTTTCTCAGGGAGTTGGTTGCGCCAATTCTAATCCCCAGCTCTTGAAAACCACCTTATAACAACAACAGCCCATAAAGTCCACTGATGGCTGACCTGCCCGCGTAGACACAGAATCGACAAATCTTTTGTTCATCTGTCATTGAATCGTCAAAATGACAGATGAGCTAAAGATTTGTCGATTCTCTTTCGTGTCTACGGTAGTCATGCTAAGCGGGCTGGACATAAGCCTCTCCCATGATGGGAGGAATTTGCCGTAATCTCCTCGCTTGGCAGGCGGATTGGAGATCGCAGTGATGAAAGACTAACAGAAAACGCTGCTGCCCATTCTCTGGTCCACAGAGTACAGTAATCTCTGGTCTACGGAGGCGCAAGGTGTTCTGCCTCATACATTAGTCGCCTTATACGACACCCGTGAGTGTAAGGGGTTGGTACTATTCTACTCTGCCGGATACCACACGGCTAGAACCACCTTATAAAACTATCGAATGCAATCGAAGTGGCCGCAATGTCCCGATGTTCAGATTTTTGCTCTGTTAACTACCTATCTACACTAATATTATAAAGAGGAAAGATTTGTATTTTTGTGTGTATGTTTGTAATGAATAAACTCAAAAACTACTGCGCCGATTTCAAAAATTCTTTCACTATTAGATTCACCCTGAGTAACATAGGCTATATGTTACTCCCGTACTCCCACGGGAACGGGAACTACGTGGGTGAAACCGCGTGACGTCCGCTAGTTTGCAATAAAGTCATAAATGACTAGCGGACGTCACGCGGTTTCACCCGCGTATACTCTTTCAAATAAAAAGAATTTTGAGAATCTCTCTACAAATGGAGGAAAAATCGGTAAACATACATGAAACTATACCACAGAACTGAAGTAAAAATGTTCATAAAATGAAAACTACTAGGTCAAACTATGTTAAATTTTTATGGGACCAAATGGCAACTATTCCGCATCAAAAAAAAGACGAATCACATCGATCTCTATGGAAAACTATATTTACAATGTTTTTGATATTTGTCCAAGTTTTATTGCATAATTATGAAACAATCTGTGATTTAAAGGAACATAATAGAAAAAAAGTTAATTTTTTTTTTTTTTTTTGAAAGATAATTATGGAATAATCTGTGATTTTAAATAGTAAGATTACAAAAATGACAAGTATTGTATCACATTATTATAATGAAACTGAAAGATGTTAGATATTTAAGTTAGTCTTTTGTATAATAAATATTTTCTCCTATCGACATTTTTATTTCTTAGTCCCCGCACTATGCGAGTGATATCTTATATTATATAGTGTACTAGCTGACGTCCCGCGGCTTCACCCGCGTAGTTCCCGTTCCCGTGGGAGTACGGAAATAAAATATACCCTATAGCACTCACGAATAATGTAGCTAGAAAGCTACATTATTCGTGAGTGCTATAGGGTATATTTTTTTTTTTTTTTTTTTTTTTTTTTTTTTACTGGTAGAAACCAGTGAAAGAATTTTTGAAATCGGTTCATTACTTCCGGAGATTACCCCCTACATACAAACTTACAAACATACAAACTTACAAACAAATGTTACCTCTTTATAATATTAGTATAGATATAGATTATCTATGGAGTGATATTCGTTGTGTGTGCTTCGTGGAATAGGAAATTAATTATTTTAATTTTTTATTTGAAGCCCACCTACGGGTGTGCTAAGTGGAATACTTTAGGTGTGCTTCGTTTGGGTGTGCTTCATGGAATACCTCGAATTGAGAACCTCCTCTTTTTGGAAGTCGGTTGAAAAACAAATGAACTCTTCAACGCGAGAGTTTTAATTTCCTCGCATTATTTGAGAAAAGTACTATACTATACTATACCCAGCAGTGGGTGATTCCGGGCTGATATGATGATGATGATGATGACTATACAAGTCTTGACCACAACTAGGCATTGATGGAGCTACACGACGTAATTTCACACATTTACACGTTCGTCCATCAATGCCTCTGTTGCTGGTTTCCTTCTATCTGGCAGAATCTTGATGCTCCGAAATTTATTTGCCATAACACACTTGGCATAATCTTCTTTAAACGAATATTTTTAAGACATAAAAGATATTTAATATAGTTATTGTTTGGCCGAATTTACAATGGCATACTTTTAAGATGGCAGAATTTTATTTGGCATAATTACCTTTGGCAATGTTAAAATTCCGCATAATTTCGTTTAGAATAACGTTTATTTAGAGCGATGATTATTTGGTACAATTTCACTTGGCATACTATGAAGATGGCAGAATTTCATTCATAATAATTTTATTTGTCATTATTACCATTTCTTTAAAATTGCATTTTTAACCTTAAATTAGAATTAAAGTATTGTCTTAAAAAGACAATGTGTTATGCTAAAAAAGGTAGTGACAGAAACGAATCGCTCCAAAACCGACTCCACGTAGTCTTGTCTGCCCTACCCCTAGAGTGTAATTTAAATCCGCGTAGGCGCTGAGGGGTGAGGCGGCCCGTGAGCTGAGGAGCAGGTGGTTTTAACGCTCGCCGCCGTAGCTGAGGCTGGCTAGCAAGCCGAAGCTGCGGTGGTGAGCGTAAAACACATCTGCGACGATAAGCACGCGTGGGACCGCCAGAACCCTGCAGCGCCGGAGCCGTGACAGAAACCATGCCTGCTGCATGTTGCATGCTTGCTTGCATTCTGCATACTGCATGCTGGATGCATGCATGCATGGTGTATGCTGGTTTGCATGTTTGCATACTGCATGCTTGTTTGCATACTGCATGCTTGCTGCATGCATGTATGCTTGCTTGATCAGAAATATGCAGCAATTAACATTATCGTCGTATGTTTGTGGCGAAAAAAAATAATGTTCAATCAATTTTATTATTATGGTAAGAAATACAAAATTATTCTAACTATGAATTTTTTGTTATGTGATAGATGAGGCTTTCCATTATTATGCATAGTGAAATGTATGCCAAAAGATGATTCTAACTGTAAACTTTCTGTAATATGGTAGTTCTGCCTTTTAATGACTATCGATATGAAATTTATGCCAAAAGATGATTCTGACCATGAACTTTCTGCGATAAGATGGTTCTACTTTTAATTCTTACGCGTATTAAATTTATGCCTAAAGATGATTCTGACTTACAAAACAATGAGTTTTGAATGTATGATAAATGAGTGTCTGCCAAACGATTTTCTGCGAAATGAAGTTTATGCTATCTACTTTTATGCAAAGTAATATTATGACATAAAAAGTTCTGCTATAAAGGGTAGACCCTCTGTTGCTGGCTGCTGCAGTGATGTATTGCCATCAACAAGGCACAAATCCAGACTTAGTGGCTGCTACTGAGAAATTCTTGATAGAAAACCCAACAATCATTTGAATGGCCCGGAAATCGAACCCAGGACCTCATATCGCGATTGCGAACACTAGAGTAACGACAGTTTCGTTTCATATCGTCATTTTATAAGAATGTGTGGCAAAAGACCTTAACAACAAGAGCTGAGATAACTCACACCTGCCACCGGATAACTGATAACAGCGTTATCATAACCTTACAATAATTATCATTTAATAGTAAGAGTGTTAATTGATTATAGTTTGTCGTAAGTGTTTTCAGGTTCACTCGTAATTTATAAACAGGGTGTTTGGCTTATGGACCGACACAATTTTTCCAGGGATTTGGGAGGTCATTAGCTAGGTTCTACCAATACACCTTATGTCCTAAATGTCATGGTTGGTTACATAATAATACGTTTCTTTTTCCAAATGAATAAAATACCCAAAATGTTTCCTTTAATTCAGAATAACTTTTTCGTTTGTGAGTGTAATGGCACAAAATAAATTTTGTTGTATTCTCCAAAGTCTTCCTAATCTAAATAAATATTTGTTTGATAGAACTGGTTTCAAGAAAATTTCTTACGAGCTACCAAAGTTATTTTCTTTTTTAAATGTATGAAATTGCACAACTTCAAAATTTATTATAAAAAAAACTAAAAGCCATTTTGAACTTAGCTTTATTTTAAAAAGTTCTTTAGTTAATACCCTTTCTAACGGTATGCTACATGTCACAAATAACAATTCATTAAGTAGTCAAAATGTTACCATTAGAAAGCCACGTCTATACTGAGTAACATAGGCTATATTTTATGGGTATCATTTAAGCTATCACCAATTTAATTATTTTTGCGTTCCTTAAATAATAGGGTTTGCCCTCAAAATAGTAGATTTGTCACCAAAATGTAGTCACCAAACAATATAAAATCAATTCCACAATAAATTACCTAAAATCATGAAGATATAGGGTCTAGTACCAAATAAATGTCTTTGTATGTAATATAAAAGGTTTGTCCTAATAAGTATTTAAGCAAACTAATTTAAAGAGATCAACAATCGACGGACCTACTTCTGAATGGTTTATAAAAAAATAACCACGAAGGGTATGGCGGGGTCTATTCGCTCGCTTCGCTCGCTCATTCGACCCCGCCATACCCTTCTAACCTAATCTATCCGTGTCGGGGTGCCCCAAGTCAGCCTAGGCAAAACTAGTTTGTCATCAACCACCTCATTAAAATTCGATAATCGATTTATTTGGTGACAGATCTACCATTCTGAGCACAAAGCTATTATTTAAGTAATAAAACTATTATTATAAGAACGATGTTTAAATTCATGTAATGCACTACAATGTTATTGGTAATCCATCTCTTATTTTACACATATATTAACATTAATTTGATAATTGGAACCTGGGAACACTTTTTGTTTATCTGAGAACGAACATATTTCGTGGCGATAGATCTATTTATTATGTGATACAACTTGATGACAAATATAAATTTTGGTGACAAGAAATATAGTCCCCATATTTTATCTCCGTACTCCCACCGGAACGGGAACTACGCAGGTGAAACCGTGGGACGTCCGCTAGTTAAAATATGTATAAGCTTATGCCCGTGGCGTCGCTTGTAGTTCGGTAATTGTTCCTCGGGATCGTACTACCGGGATAAAAAATATCCCACGTGTCAATCCAGGTTATAAACTATCTGTGTGCCAAATTTCATCAAAATCTGGTCTATGGTTTTTGTGGGAAAGAGGAACAAACATCAATCCAACTATATCCATCCTAACAAACTTCCGCATAATAATATTACTAGGATGTTATTCAATTAGGTATATACATAATCTCGTTGGTCCCAAGCAAGAGTACTCAGATGAGCTGCTGGGTTCAAATCTCAAGTCTAGGCAAGTCTGGCAACAGTGTTATTCGATTTATCGATCAGACATTTCCCAGTAGCAGCCCGGATTCATGTTTGTGCCCGGCTGATGGCTCTAAAGGCTCGCTTCTATTACGTTACATGGGTTACCGACTGGCGAAATATTGCTCTATTTTAATTACACCTCAAGCTAACCTTTAGCGGATAACAATCGTGATGTTTATGTTAAGAAATAATGAGAGAACCAGTGAGTTTTAGCTAGTCCTACTTCTACACTAATATTATAAAGATAAAAGATTTGTATTTTTGTGTGTGTGTGTATGTTTGTAATGAATAAACTCAAAAACTACTGCGCCGATTTCAAAAATTCTATCACCATTAGAAAGCTACATTCACCTTGAGTGACATAGGCTATATTTTATTCCTGTACTCCCACGGGAACGGGAACTACGAGGGTGAAACCGCGTGACGTCCGCTAGTATGTCTATACTAATATTATAAAGAGGTAACAATTGTTTGTAAGTTTGTATGTAGGAGGTAATCTCCGGAAGTAATGAACCAATTTTAAAAATTCTTTCAATAGTAGAAAGCTACATTATTCGTGAGTGCTATAGGCTATATTTTATTCCCGTACTCCCATGAGAACGGGAGCTACGCGGGTGAAACCGCGTGACGTCAGCTAGTTTATTATAAATGCAAAAGTTTGTGAGGATTGATGGACAGATGTTTGTTACTCTTTCACTCAAAAACTACTGAATATATTTGGATGATATTTAGCTTACAGATAGTTTATAACCTGGATTAACACATAGGATACTTTTTATCTCAATAGTATGACCTGCAGTGCAAGAACGTAGCAATCGATAACGATCGAATCGAATGTGCCTTGGCGGTTTGGAGTATGTCATGCTCACTCTATTGTCTCGCTGATGGTGGCGCATGTGTCGGATCATTTAGTTCCCTTCAAAATGGTTGAGCTGAATGGTGCTGATCCATGCGTCATGTCCGTGAACGGGCGCTGTCAGTTGTGACTGGTCATCATTCGACGACCTGATTGGCGCAGCGGTAGTGAGGCTGCCTTACGTTCTTAGGGTCTCGGGTTCGAATCCCGGTCGGAGCAAATGTTTGTGTGATGAGCATGGACATTTGTTTCCGAGTCATGGATGTTTATATGTATGTTAAGTATGTATTTACAAACAAAAAGTATCTATGTAGTATATCAACCATCTGGTGTCCACGACACAAGCCTCGTTGCTTAGTGTGGCACTAGATGGCGCTGTGTGTAATGTCCAGCAATATTTATTTATTTATTTATTTATCTCTTGGTTGCCATGGCTTATTTGAATGAATTATTTTGAATTGTATTTTTTTTTTGTTTGTGTGTTTTTGCTGTGGACACTTTTACCGTGCACATCTTGCTACATTGTTCTCACATAATATACCATCTCAACGTGAATGATGTAACCAAGATTTTGTAACAATATTCGGATTTAAAAGAGTGTCCATGGAGTTTCTTGCCCATTCTTCTCCATAGAGATCTACGCTAGGGAATGGGCAACTACAGTACTTTCACAGTTTTTATGTCTTGTGACTGGGACTGTAGCTACATTTAATTTTCATCTTTGTTTCGACAATTCAAAAGTGCCTGTAACTGGCTTACTTGAAATAAATGCTTTGATTTTGATTTTGATTTTGAATCGATACGATTCGATAAATCCGACTTTTCGATTGGTTAAAAACTCATTTTATCGAGAATAACTGTCAGATTTATCGAATCGTATCGAATCAAGTGCTACGTACTTGCACTGCTCGTGGGATAATTATTATCGAATTCCACGCGGGTGAACCCTCGGCATAAGCTTGTTAAATCTAATCTTATTACACTAAGTACCTACTTAATTAAATCATATCTTTTAGATAAAGATTTCGCACAGTGGACCCTGATTAATTTACAATATTAGTTGTTAAAATTTATCGACATTAAATCAGCAATCATGGGCAAGGTGGTAGCATTGTTTATATTCGGCGTGGCTGTAGTTTCAGGTAAGCTAAATTCATCACCATCGTAGACTAATGTAATAGCGGTCCATATCATCATCATTTCAGCCGAAAGACGTCCACTGCTGGACATAGGCCTCCCCAAGTGTCGCCACATTGGCCGGTCCCGTGCGACTCGCATCCAGCGGATTCCCGCAACCTTCACCAGGTCACCGCTCCACCTAGTGGAAGGCCTTCTTACGCAACGTCTTCCGGTTCGCGGTCGCCACTCCAGAACATTTAGGCCCCATCGGCCATCCGTTCAGCGAGCAATGTGCCCTGCCCACTACCACTTAACCATAATCATCGCATGCCAATGTATTAGTGGTTTCATTCATTCTCATTAAAAAAAAATAAAAAATGAATATTCTATTCTATTCTATTCTATTCTATTCTATTAATGATCTGTATTTCTTATATTCTTATTATCAGCTATTTAAATCCCACTGCAGGGCATAGGCCCCCCTTCCCTCCTTCCACTTATCCCTATCTAGTGCTGTTATACGCCAATCTTTGTGAAAGGAGTCGAGTTCGTCCCGCCATCTCCTTCCGGGTCCTCCTCCCTCCCCCTCCTCCTGGGCACCTCCTCCTCCACCTTCCGTCCTGCCGGGTCTCCTTCTGGGCCTGCCTGCGTTGCCGTTTGCTGCTGTTTGGGACCCATTTTGTGGAAGCTTAAGCCCACAGCTCCTCCGGCAAATGTAGCCAGCCAAGTTACATCTGAGCTTGGCAGCCGTATCGAGTATCGAGTTCCTTTATTTCTTACTTGCTCTTAATTGTCCCACGGGATCGTACTACCGAGATAAAAGTATTCTATGTGTTAATCCAGGTTATAAACTAGCTGTGCGCCAAATTTTATCCAAATCCATTTTTGCGTGAAAGAGTAACAAACATCCATCCATCTATCTATATGGATCTGGGACTTTGGCGTGAAAGACACTTGCGCGAACCCACTTGAGCGAAAAAACATATTTATGCGCACATGGACTTTTGCGCGATCGGATTTTTGCGCGAACGGAAATATGCGCGCATGGACACTTGCGCGAATGGACTTTTGCCCGATTGGACTTTTACACGAAAGGACTTTTGCGCGCCAGGACACTTGCGCGAATGTACTTTTGCGCAGAAGGACACTTCTACACTTTTGTGCGACTTTTTATCATGGGTGTCGTTTTCATGGTTTTCGGGGTCGCTGATAACGAATATGGGGTTAAAATGAAAATCCAAGATGGCGCCGACGAAAATTTTCAGTTGTTCCTTCATGGGTGTTGTTTTCCTGATCCATCCCTCCTCACAAAACTTTAGCATTTTTACACAACTGCCCAAAAAATGAAGTTTAGTGTTTTCGTAATATTATAGTAGGAAGTTGGATTTTGCTGTCTAGTTGATTTGTTGTTGTGGCAGCTACTGAGCGAGTTTCGGCAAACCCGAAACTCGCTCAGTAGCGAGTTTTAATTTAGTGGTTAGGCACAAACTGCCTAAACACTAAATTCAAACTCTGTGAATGTAGTCCATTTACCAAACTCACCGACTTTGCCCACCTCTTTTTTTTTTTTTTTTTTCGTATGGGAAATCATCAAATAACTCCTCCCGCTCTGGGCGGAGCAGGAGGGAGTGTCTGACTAAAACCCATCCATGTTCCTTCATCGCCTTTTGTGTTCTGGGGCCACGGTATCTCTTTCGATCAGTCCCGCAACCCCGGCAGGCATCGGTCCTTACGAACCCCTTCCTTTTTGCTGACTCTCTTTGGGGCGCGCGTGGAACACGAACGCGCCGTCATCATGAGACGGACGGACGGCGAGCTAGCCCATAGCCCACCGTCCACAGGCCCGCGCCTACGGTGGCCGGGGGCCACGTGGTGGTGGCCCCCGACGCCCGGGGCGTCTCCCGCGGCGGCTGGGACGTTGCGAGGTTCTCTCCCTCTCACGTTCCGCCACCTACTTCTCTAGCATTACTGCTTCGCAGAAGGAGGTGACGGCGTCCCATTCCGTCTCGCTCCGGACCATGGCTTGCACCAGGGCCGGACGCGAGAGGTCGCCGCCGCCGATCGCCGCTTCGAGGACACGGTGGTGCTCCGCTCACGCGGGGCACACCTCCACCGTGTGTTCCACCATGTCCTCCGGTCGATCCTCACAATGGAAGCACCCGGGCGTTTCCTCCCGCCCGATTCGGTGCAGGAACCTCCCGAACACTCCGTGTCTTGTGAGGACCTGCGTCAGGCGGAAGGTGAGGACGCCGTGGCGTCTCTCAAGCCACTCCTCAAAGAGGGGACTTATCGCCACTATCGTGGCGTGCCCTGCACGGGGTTGCGACAGTCGCTCTCTCCATGTCGCCATGAGATCCCGCCGGAAGTCTGTCCGCTGAGCGACAATTTGTCGCTGCAGCGGAGTTTCCCCCCGGCGTAGCGCCTCCGCGCGCCATTCATGCAGGCGCGCGAGGAATATCGCCTCCAGATCCCATGGCGGCAATCCGGCAAGGAGGTTCGCTGCCTCGCGGGAGTGCGTGCGGTACGTCCGGGCCAGCCTTACGGCTACCACCTTTTGGGACGCGTTCAGATAGTGGGCGGCTCGCCACCTCAAAGAACGCGCCCACACCGGGGCCCCGTAAAGGGCCATGGACCGCACGACTCCCGCGTAGAGCCTCCGGCAGGAGGCGTGACTTTGCCCACCTAAGTTTTAGTTTTAAGCAGGATTGGTCTTATAGGAAACTTCAGACTGTCCCGTTGGTCCAGGGTGACTCATGAGGTCCAGGGTTCGATTTCCAGATCAGGCAAAGTGTTATAGGGTTTTTTCAAGCAGGTAGTCAGTGGCCCGAAACTCTGACAACCAGTCTTACCAAGGGGTATCGTATTACCCAGTACTAACTGGGTTGTGGAGGTCAGATAGGCAGTCGCACCATGTAAAATACTGGTATTCAGCTGCATCCGATTAGTCTGGAAGCCGACCCCAACATAGTTGGGAACAGTCTAAGGCTGAGGGCGATAATGAACGATGATGCAGCAAAAAGTTTAGGCTCCAGGTGTGGTGATCATGTTCATGTTGATCCCGTGCATTACTTGAAGCATGTCTGGCAGTTTGAGTACTATAAGCGACCTACCCAAATGTCCTTTCTTTGGTATTGTTCGTCGTTTCGTTTAGCTCCTTGAGTTACGAGTATAAGTCGAGCTACACGTTAACTGACAAATGCTTGCACTGACTGGACAGGTCCACTCAAATATGTGTGGTTCTTTCTTCAAAAGACCATCTCAGGCACTAATCTGCATAGTCCTCATGTGAATTGAGCAAGATTATGTCTGGACTTTAGAAGAGACTACGACCTCTGAGTTTGTTTCGGCTGTTTCTTCTCAGAGTAGTCAGGTACGAAACACCGCCGCTTCTAGTTTTAAAAAATGACGTGTAAAAGTGTTTGTAAAAACTTAATTGCAAAATAAACATCATTTATCATTTGTCATTTATCATGTCGCCAAAACGATACGTGCAAATACTTGTATCATCATGTATTATTGCGTAAAATAGAAGTGACATAGTAGTTTATTCTATTGTGTTAGAAACTTTATCATTCCAAGGTATTAAGATTTAAGATATACACGATTAATTAGATAGTTCAGATTTGCAGTTGGTCTAAATGACAAGTGATAAGATTACACTTAAAAATATGTTTTTCTTAAGGATTAAATAAACACGCTTTAAGATTACTTACCGTCGAAGAATCGGACACATAATAATAGGCTAGTTTCCACCATCAATAAATTGCAAATCTATTTAGTCCGTCAGTTAGAGTATTGGAAAATAATGGACACGTATTTTTTGTTTTTGTAAATCAATGAATATTGACAAAGATAAAACGCATCAAAACTCGAGAGTGGGGGCTCGTGACATCACAACGCACTAAAAATTATAGCACAGCGTGACGTATTGAGAATTTTAAAAGCGTCGTATCTTCGTCAATTTTGGTTTACGTAACAAAAGAAAAAATACGTGTCAAATATTTTTTGATAATCTAACTGACGGACTAATTAGATTTTTTCAGGACACAAGTCTATTGCTTGCAAAGTCACCTAGCTGCCTATCCAAGGATTGATGGCCATCATTACTGATGAGTCCTCTAAGACAACCATCATCATCTGCTTTCCTTTTCCCAACTATGTTGGGGTCGGCTTCCAGTCTAACCGGATGCAGCTGAATACTACACTGTCTTGAAAAACTAACTATTAAAAATTTCAATTTTTTGTAAACTATGGAAGTTAGAGATTTTCTTTTTCAGCAATTTCTGAAAAGATGGTTAGGTACCGACTATTAAGTTTTTATGTACAAAATTTAACTGTTATAAGAGTCCTTTTTGTTTCGAAAGTATATCTTGTGTACTTAAAAAGTTATTGCAATTTTAAAAGTGTGATACTTAGTACTACTACAAAGTATCACACTACTACACTATAGTACTTATATAGTATATACTTAGTACTACTACTAAGTATCACACTACTACACTATAGTACTTATATAGTATATACTTAGTACTACTACTAAGTATCACACTACTACACTATAGTACTTATATAGTATAGAATTAGTACTTCTGCCAATAATGATGAATGTCATACAATAATACAAAAAATCACACCTTTTTCCCATGAGGATAGGCAGAAACTACAGAACGCGAACTGCTACTACTACATACTCCTTGCGCTTCATCCACTTTCATATCTGGTCATACACGGACGCCGGTTACTACAACCTAGATCTTATCACTGATCTCCTTCTTCCAGCGCTTCCCTACGACCCGGTTATAAGGAAGCTGGACGATGGTCTCCGCTACCAGTACGCTGAAGGTCCTGACGGGGCCCACCTGGTGGATATGTGGGGAACTGTCAGTGATGTCGCTGAGGCTGCAAGATACAACCCTGATAGGCAGAATGTGTACCATCTCTTCACTAGGTAAGGATTGAATTGAGGATTAGGATATGCGTTCATTTCCAGTAAAAAAAAATAGTAGATTTGTTGCTTATACCGAGTTAAACAAAAAATAACACCGACTTCAAAAACATAAAAAAGTGAAAAATAACTTTAGCTTCAGAATTCGGTGACTTTTGTTTGTTTAAGCGTTTTCTGTTAGTCTGTCATCACTTCGATCTCCAATCCGCCTGCCAAGCGTGGAGATTATGGCAAATTCCTCCCATCATGGGAGAGGCTTATGTCAAAAATCAAAATCAAAATCAAAAATTAAAATCAAAGCATTTATTTCAAGTAAGCCAGTTACAGGCACTTTTGAATTGTCGAAACAAAGATGAAAATTAAATGTAGCTACAGTCCCAGTCACAAGACATAAAAACTGTGAAAGTACTGTAGTTGCCCATTCCCTAGCGTAGATCTCTATGGAGAAGAATGGGCAAGAAACTCCATGGACACTCTTTTAAATCAGAATATTGTTACAAAATCTTGGTTACATCATTCACGTTGAGATGGTATATTATGTGAGAACAATGTAGCAAGAT
Source organism: Xestia xanthographa (assembly GCA_905147715.2). Lineage (NCBI taxonomy): Eukaryota > Metazoa > Arthropoda > Insecta > Lepidoptera > Noctuidae > Xestia > Xestia xanthographa. Next base: position 4,027,843 of record LR990654.1, on the reverse strand, counting down.
GTGCACGGTAAAAGTGTCCACAGCAAAAAAACACAAACAAAAAAAAAATACAATTCAAAATAATTCATTCAAATAAGCCATGGCAACCAAGAGATGACCAGTCACAACTGACAGCGCCCGTTCACGGACATGACGCATGGATCAGCACCATTCAACTCAACCATTTTGAAGGGAACTAAATGATCCGACACATGCGCCACCATCAGCGAGACAATAGAGTGAGCATGACATACTCCAAACCGCCAGGGCACATTCAAGTCAAAAAAAGACGTAGGTTTCCAGTGAATGATAGCTTTCTAGTACATAGTACTCACACAATATGGGCTATGCATTTATATAATACTAAAGAGATTGATTCTATACAATGCAAAGATAGTTGTACAATCTTCAGCAGCTCCAACAATACAATTTAATGCTATCAATGTATGCGCCCCTGTCCATGTGGAGCAGGACCAGCATTGAGCCAAGCATTTTTATCATCGATATAATCGCTCAACTTGTAATATGCTTGCTTACATAGTGTGCGTTTAATGCATGTTTTAAATTTCGTCTCATTCAGTTCAAGAATACTTTGTGGAATTTTATTATAGCATCTCAAACAGTACCCCATGAAAGATGAGTCTACTTTAGCGAGTCTGAAACCTGGCTGAACTAGTTGGTCCCTATTTCTAGTACTGTAATTATGTCTGTCACCCCTTTTACCAAAAAGGTGCAGACATTTTCTGACGTACATTATGTTTTCGTAGATGTATTGACAATGTACCGTCATGATGCCAATATCCTTAAACAGTTCCCTTAGAGAATCGCGCCTACGAAGATTATATATGGCTCTGATGGCTCTTTTCTGCAGAATAAATATAGACTCAATATCAGCAGCCCGTCCCCACAGCAAAATGCCATAAGACATTATACTATGAAAGTAACTAAAATAAACCAGTCTAGCGGTATCTACATCAGTATACTGACGGATTTTTCTAATGGCAAAGGCTGCTGAACTTAGCCGCCCCGCAAGAGATGTCAAATGATAACCCCATTGTAGACTTGAATCAAGCGTAATCCCCAGGAAAACCGTTTTATCTACGAATTCAAGTTTCTCTTTATTCAATATTATATCACAATCACTACTTTTAACATTCGGTAAAGCAAATCTTATGCATTTGGTTTTTTTTTTCATTTAATACCAAATTGTTTGCTGTGAACCAATTTTGGACCTGAAGTAGGGCATTATTCACGTCATCTAGATTTTGGGCCCGCCTATTTATCTTAAAAATTAGGGAAGTGTCATCAGCAAATAACACCATATTTTGAGGTTGGTTTTTCAGTAAATAGGGTAGATCATTTATATATACTAGAAAGAGGAAAGGACCCAATATTGAGCCTTGTGGAACCCCCATTTTTACTTTTAACCCCTGTGAATTAACACCATTTATTTGAACATGTTGTTGTCTATCATTCAAATAAGATTTTACCAAACTAAGTGCAAACTAAGTCCAGCAGTGGACGTTATGGGCTGTTGTTGTTGTTTGTTTGTTTGATTGTTTTTTTCCAAATTCGGTACGCAGATCTGTTATGATGTTGTGTAAACAATAAACATCTAAGCGATTGCAGCAATCACGACAGATTTGCTGTCTATTATGAACGAGTTGTCTCGATTTCTCCAGGATCCCATCATCAGATTCTGACCTGATGACCATGGGAAGTTGGACCTGGAAAGTTTACATTTACAAACCAAAAAATAATTTTTTAAATCGGTCTAGGCGTCTTCGAGTATTCGTATTTTGAAGTTGGTTAAAAAGAAGAAGTCTCTTTGGGATAATTTATTTTAACGAGCAGCGGTGGCCCAGTAGTAACGGCCCCGACTTACGAACAGTAAGTCGTGGGTTGGAACCACAGTTGGAACCCAAGCAGGCACATTACTTTGTGTAATTTATTTCATCATCGCTGCTCTCAAAACGGTGAAGGAAAACATCGTGAGGAAACCGGCATGTCCAAGAACCAAAAACTTCGAAGACATGTGACATCTACCTATCCGCACTGGGCCCGCGTGGTGGATTATAGCCCAGTCCCTCTCATAGAGAGGAGGCCTGTGTCCCAGCAGTGGGAACATTAATAGGTTGATGATGATGATGATGAAGAATTTATAAAACTTTAATGACGATATTATTGGAGTTTCGGCAGTATTTGAATAAAACCAGGTTACTTTTACACCGTTATTAATCTTGCTCCTATCTCGACTTTTTATTGAAATATTTACTTATAATGTGCCTGGGCCCATAACCTTTTGGAGTTTCGGCAGTATTTCAATAAAACTTACGTTAGATTTCTAGCAATACGATATTTTAATAAACGCACAAACTACATGCCGTTTGTATAAAATCAAAGAGAAGACAAGAGAGCCACCAGTGTCAGATAATCGAAACACCAGTGTCTATGATCTATCTTTTAAGTTTATATATTCAATAGATATGATAATGCTTTCGGCTCCTTTATCTATATTCTTCTCAATAGAGCCATTCTTCCTCCAGACAGAACCCCACAGTGAGCCAGCCCCTCCTCATCGGTAGCGAAGGTCTGCTCGGCATCACCAACTACAACCCCAACAGGAGGACCATCCTGCTCATCCACGGATGGCTGGACTCTGTCACCGCTGACTTCAACACTGTTCTGGTTCCTGGTGAGTTCTTCTGTTTGAGATTTTTGTCTTTGATACTGAAATAAGGTTTAAGGAGGTATTCGCTTGAAGGATACTTCAACTGAAAATCGCAGATGCTACTAGAGTTGTAACAGAATTTCTTCAGAAAACTTTGAACAAACTGAATGATTTCAGTATATCATGTTTCTTACATGTGGACTACTGAAAAACTACACTAACCTAAGTCGCATTCATATTAAGTCAATCATTTGTTCCGGAAAAACGCGTTCGATCGTTCGGCCGTATATGTATGGATTCGCTGAACAAAATTAACACGACAACCGCGTGTTTGTGCAGCTATCGCTCAAAATCGCTTTGGTTAGAATTAGAACATAACCTGCGATATGCTCCTGCTCCATGTTACTTGGGATCGGCGCAACACGTTGTTTTCTTCCATTCTCCGCTCTCAATAGTCACGCTATTATTCACTCATTTGTCATTCATATCATTCCTCACACAATCCATCCATCTTTTCTGTGGTCTTCCTCTCCCTCTCCCTCCATCACCATTTATGTATTCATCACTCTATAGTCACTTGTGTTCCATGATTCCATCCCTCCTCATCACAAGACATGTCTTTTCTTGTATGTTCACAAAGAATTTAAGAATGATTCATACTGTGGCTGCCTCTAAAACTGTTTGCTTCTCTTCAGCGTTCCTGTCGGCTGAAGACGTGAACGTGATCGTGGTGGACTGGAGCGCCGGCGCTAGCTCCATTAACTACTTCACTGCCTTGGCCAACACTGTGCCTTCTGGTGAGTTGAGAAAATATAGAAGTATAATTATCAAATTATTTGAGGCTAAATAATAACAGACGCTCGGATCAATAGATGGCCGTGTGGTATCCGGCAGAGTAGAATAGAACCAACCCATTACACTCACGGGTGTCGTATAAGGCGACTAATGTCTGAGGCAGAACACCTTGCGCCTCCGTAGACCAGAGAATGGGCAGCAGCGTTTTCTGTTAGTCTTTCATCACTGCGATCTCCAATCCGCCTGCCTAGCGTGGAGATTACGGCAAATTCCTCCCATCATGGGAGAGGCTTATATCCAGCAGTGGACGTTATGGGCCGTTGTAGTAGTAGTAGTAGGATCAATAGTCAGGTTAAGCCGTGCTTAACTTAGGTTGCTCTGGTGACCACCAATTACATACCGAGTTTCCTCCGTGCCTCGGAAAGCACGTTAAGCCGTTGGTCCCGGCTGCCATTTTTAGATCATTGACAGTCGATACAGGTAGTCAGTGACCTGTAAGTCTGACAACCAGTCTTAACAATGGGTATCGTATTACTCAGTACTAACTGGGTTGTGGAGGTCAGATAGGCAGTCGCTTCATCTAAGATACTGGTATTCAGCTGCATTCGGTTAGAAAGCTCACGTTGTCATATTCTTCATTTTCCAGGTGAAAGCGTAGCCAGGTTCATAAACTGGCTAAATTTAGCCACGGGCGCAGTCCCCACTATGTATCACCTGGTGGGGCACAGTCTCGGAGGGCACCAGGTCGGTATCGCCGGAAGAAATGTTGAAGGGAACATTGCTTACATAACTGGTGAGTGAAAATCTTCTACATACATAATTAAACTAACGCATTTATCCCACGGCAATAGGCAAATATAGTTCTGTAGGCCTATTACGTATCTTTCTGACATCCAGTGACTATCAAGCTTCGGTTGTACACCGAACTTTGACGACAACCGAGAATGTTATAATATTGGTATTACGTATCATATTGAGTGGATATCACTTTACGGTGACTAACAGCCCGGATACGGTGTAACGTCTTTCACGAAAGCCACTTCAAACTCAGTTGTCATCAATTTGTTGTCGATACGAAGTATCGATACGAAAGCGCTGTCAAAATGAGTTACGGCGACTATCAGCCACGATGACAACCAATGATGTCATATTTGATCGCGACTGATCACACATAATCGGAACTAACCTTTTGACAGTTAATTGATGGACACTGAGCCCAGTTACTATCATTTCGAGCTGTCAACAGAGATACGTAATAGCTCTACTGTTCAAACTTTATGGCAGCTCGGCTGATGATGATGACTTTTTTAAATAAATAGGCTTCTGTTATCTAGCTCAATATGGTTCTTCCATACACCTGCCATAGGCCTCCTACTAGGTGAACCGATGACCTGGTGAAGGTTACGGGGATCCGCTGGATGCGAGTCGCACGGGATCGGTCAATGTGGCGACACTTGAGGACGCCGATGTCCAGCAGTGGACGTCTTTCTGATGAAATGAATGATGATAAACCTGTATAGTCTTTAGCAGAAAACACCTGTAAAACATTATTATCAGCAGTATCAGTCAAGTTATTCCTGTGCTCCATTGGTATAACTGCTGTATATTGCATTCCAGTGAGAGGATGCCCCTTGTAACACCTTTTATACAATATGGAATGCAAAATAAATGAATATGAATATGAATATGAATATAGGATAATCAAATAAATAACAGTAAGTACATTGTATTACAAGGGGCTAAAATGACCCATTATAAACGAGGTAGTTTAACTACCGAGCTTTAGCGAGGCAGTAAATAGGAACCGAGTTATAATGGGATTTTCGCGCCGTGTGTTACACTGTGCTTTTCACTTCGAGTGCGAGAAAAATAGTCAATTTAGTCAGACGAACAGACAGACAGACGAAAAGACAGACAGACAGACGGATATACAGACAGATGGACAGACAGACAGACGGACAAACAGACAGATGAACAGACAGACAGATGCATAGACAGACAGACGGACAAACAGATAGATGGACAGACAGACAGACATACGGACTGTTTGGGATTGGGGTGAGATAAAGATAAACTAAGATTGAAGATAATCAAGATATTTTAGTACTTAATACAAGTGGGATAACTATTAAAACTAATGGGGTGAAGGAGATGAGATTGAGTCGCGCCCGATACGCTGTCCGAGACGTACTGACTGTTTTACATAAAATATAGAAGGCATAGAGCGCGGTGTCGCGATTACGCTGACATGTTCATTATTGTTCGGTGATTGACCCGAACATGCTCCCGAGGGAGAAATAGATGAGGTTAGTAAGGAGGTACAGTTAAATGGGTCATGAAATTAATATTAACAAGGTGAAAACAATGTTCAACTTATATTAAAATAGAAATGTAGGGTTAGTAATGTTAAAGGATGAGATGAGAGTAACATTACAAATTAAACAGAATGGCTACAGTGCAAATCAGGAAGAGAAAACACGCGAAAGATCGGTGAAGAACCTCTATCTTCCTTTTTTTGTAAGCACTCACTAGACAGCGCTAGTCGCTTAGGATCACTTTTCACTGATTTACTACTAGATTGCCCATTTTCCCTAATTTCACTACACTCAATCACAACACTTTCTGTAACGGTGTGTCGAAGTGCAACGCAGTCGCCGCCGCTGCTGTCGTCGACCGCTCTGCTGTAGAAGTGGTGCGCTTTCCTCTACGTTGCCTTTGCCACCAACGTTTAAAACAGTAAGCTGCCACCAAAAGCAAGATTCCCGATAAGATGGAATATATAGCAGTATACTGGTGGATGTCGTGGTGGGAGATATTGGTGCTCAAAGGTTCACTCTGCTTCATGATCTCAAGACTTCTTTTAATAGCTTCAAATTGCCTGAGGTTTTCTGAGTTATTGGGATTAACCTCATATGAGATTTCTGGCATCGTGATATTTATTATGTGATTGATTGATGATATTTCTGGCGAGATAATCTTTGTCGTCGTGCTAATCTTACTAGACAATCTTTTGTTTGAATACACCATAAAGTTTTCTGTTTTTATTAAACAGCCTTCCCCAACACGCAACAGACCAGCACCTGATAACCTAACTGCCTTAACTTGATTTTCACACAGAAGTTTGATGTTGCATTCATTACAGCATAAATAATAATATTTGTTTTCCGATGTTAGCTCTCTCCAGTCATTCTTGCACGAGGTAGTTTTAGTTTTACAAGTTCTTGTGCCGGGGATCGTCTCACAAAGGCTATGATCATCTGTCATGTGGTGAATAGGCCTTCTGATATGACACAGAATAGTCACAGGGTTTTTTAATACGCATGACTGTAGATCCGTGTCTGTGATAGTTAAAAACGAATCTTTTCTCATGTTGATGGCTGCTAACTCAGAGATAGTTTCGATCTTCATCATCATGTTATCTTTCACAATGCGTGGAACCGGGATAAGATTAAATACCTCATAAAGATCCCTTTCAATCAGGGGTATTTTTATTTCTATAATTAGGTATTTGCCCGAGTATTTGGCTCTTACTTTGAGCAAGCCGTAAAGATCTTTAAGATTAAAGTTGTCGACAGGAACTACCAAGTCTCCAGATATTTGTGCTGATATTATGCTTAGCTCTGATCTGAGTTGCTTCGGGGATATCAAATGAAAATCTAATTTTCCACTATAAATATCAGTTACTGTATCCAAAATAGAGTCCTGGATTCGTCGAAGGGTATACATCAAGTTGTTGGCAGTGAAAGCCGAGGTTATGAAGTCTGTGATGAGAGTTATGTTTTGCACTTGCTGAGAGAGATTTTTATAAGAATCTTGGAGATAATTAAGCTTTTGATTTATTATTTTGTGGTGTTTGTTTATAGTATTCTCCATCCTTTTCATGAGATTAAATTCAGCTTCTACGACCGACGTTTGGTTTTTCCAGAGGTTGTATAAATGGTTTTCATTATGCTTTAAAAGGTCAATATCCCTCTCATACTTTTCTGCAAATCGTTGGTCCAACACTCCGAATAAACTATTTGCAACGTAGCCTACTCCGTCTATCAAGCTGCGTCGCCGACGTTTCTTATTAGTCATATACGAGTCATTTATCATAACAATATTATCGTAATGTTTAATTTCTTCGAACTCGTGCTCGAGTTGTAACATGACGCCGTCGCAAGGTGTTTGGGATCTAATCGTAGAGCATAAGGTTTCAAGATACTTGATATACTTTAATAATGCCGCCGTTCCTTCTTGATAAGGTTTTGTGTCATAATAGACTATTAACTGCCAATCATCTCTAACTAAATGCATATTCGATATTTTATCGAAGTAGACACTATTATTTGTCAGCAGGGTGGAGTTGTAGGATGCTTGAGCGGTGTTTATTAGTGCTAGCAAGAATAATGTCAAAGATAAAACCATAGCTGAGAATGAGATGGGATGTTTTTTCTTCGCCTCTGGCAATTTATTGTCAACTTTTGGGGCACTTAGCTCTTGATCATTTTTATTTGTTGGCAGTACGGACAGTTTTACAACTGGGCGTTTTAAGAGCCCGTTTTTTGTTTTTAGTGTGACGACCCTGTGGAAGGTTATCGTCCTTCATAATAACGATATCGTTAAGATTAAGATCTTTTTGACGCTGTCGCCATTTGGACCTCGTAGAAAGCTGTGAGAGGTAGTCAGTCTTCCACTTATTCCAAATATCTTGATAGATTTTTTGCGTCAAGTGCCACCGTGTTCTGAGATCATGCTCTGTTTCAAAAAACGTTAGGTTGGGGCCGCTTGCTAAGAAGTGAGCCGGGGTCAAGAATTCCAGATCCTCAGGATCTTCTGTCAGAGGGCACAGTGGTCTGGAGTTCAAACAAGCCTCGAGTTGGGATAGTAGGGTATTATATTCCTCGTAGGTTAATTTTTGCTCTCCCACAACACGCTTCAAATGATGTTTTAGGCTCTTCACTGCAGCTTCCCAGAGTCCGCCAGCAGATGGCCATGATGGGGCGTTAAAATGCCACTCAATATTCATTTCAGAGATAGTCGATGTTACTTCTTGGTCTGACAAAATGTGGGAGATTTCGGCAAACTCTTGTTTTAAAATTTTATTGGCTCCTATGAAGTTGGTTCCCTGATCACTGTAGATGTGCCCAGGAACTCCTCTTCTAGCGGACATTCGTCGAAGCGCGGCAATAAACGCGGACGCTGTGAGATCTGAGACGATTTCTAAATGTATGGCTTTAGTTACCATACAAACAAAAACTGCGACATATCCTTTACAGGTTTTAATGCCACGACCTTTGTTTGTTTTAATAAGGATGTGTCCGGTATAATCTATTCCAGTGTGGTAAAAAGGTCGGTTAGGAATCAATCGTGCTGGAGGTAGGTCACCCATGATTTGATTTTGTGGTATGGGATTATTTCTTTTACATTTGACACACATTCTTAATCGTTTCTTTGTGACTCGGTTTCCTCCAAGAATCCAGTATTTTTGTCTTATAAATCCAGTAGTCATTTTGACTCCACCGTGAAATACAAGCTTGTGGGATTCATCTATGATAAGGTCTGCCAATTTCGATTGATTCGGGATTATGATGGGATGCTTCATTTCGGGATCAAGATTCGAATGTTTTATTCTGCCACCGTCACGGAGGATTTGATTAGTGTCTAGTATGGGATTGAGATTAAGAATTTGGTTTTTCTTATTTAGTGGTTCATTATTTTTCAGCCGCGATATTTCTTCGTCGAAATATTCGTTTTGAACGTGCTTAATTAACATTTCTCTTGCTGCCTTTATATTTTGCAGAGTAAGAAAACATGTGCGTTTTTTCTTGTAAACAACAATGTCGATGAACTTGTTGATGTAGGCTAATATTCGAGTAACTTTCCATAACGTGCTATGTTTTGCTAATACCACACCCAAACCTCCCCGAACATGGACAGACAGACAGACAGTCAGACAGACAAATGGACAGATAGACGGACAGACATCGGAGTCTTAGTAATAAGGTGCCGTTTTTACCCTTTTTAGTTTGTCTATGTCACATGAAGGAAATTAAAAAACTAATTACTTTTACCCTAGAGACTAAAAGGTTCACTTTAGTCCCGCTTCGTAGGGCTATATTGGCGTACTTTTAGAGCATATTATGAAAATAAATTATATATCCTATTCCAGCTCTAGACCCCGCCCTCCCTGGCTGGACGGGTCAAAACAACGACAAGTTTAGGTCCGCCGACGGAGTCTACACTGAGGTCATCCACACCAACGCAGGATTCCTGGGTTACATGGCCACGCTCGGAGATGCGGACTTCTACCCCAATGGGGGCATCGGCATGCCGGGGTGTAACTCTAATGACTGCGACCATGCTAGGTGAGATTGGGTGGGATTACAACGGGTGTGTAATAAATAGTATAATAACAGATAGTATATTATCACTTGAAATAAAGTTGGCATATTTTTTTTATATGCTGTAAAAACAAATAACCTAATTTCATGTGATCTAATGTTACATTTTTTTTTTTCTTATTTTTTTTTTTATTTATTTAATAATTTATTTGCTATTTATTTATTTATTCATTGTGTTACTACGTTACAGGTTAATGTTATATTTTTTTTATTTTTGAATTTATTTATTCATTTATTGCATCAAATATGGTAGGTACATGAAATTTCTATATAACATATTTTGTAACACACATTTGGCCTATATACATAAAGGGTGTAAAACACCTCTTAACGAAGCCGAAAGGCACTTGTTCTTCCCGTCATTGCGATCATTTTTTTTTGTTCTACACCATACCTGGGAACTTTCTGGTTACGGAGATATTGGGGGCCAAAGTCAAGCTTCGGTTGTACACCGAACTTTGATGAGAACCGTGAATGTCATAATATTGGTATTACGTATCACACTAAGTGGATGTCACTTTACGGTGGCTAACAGCCCGGGTATGTTGTAACGTCTTTCACGAAAGCCACTTTAAACTCAGTTGTCATCAATTTGTTGTCCACTATGCTTACTTAATCGAAATAATATAAGTATCGATACGAAAGCGTCTATCAAAATGAGTTACGGTGACTATCAGCCACGATGACAACCAATGACGTCATATTTGATCGCGACTGGTCATACATAGTACGAAACTAACCTTTTGACTGTTAATTGATGGACACTGAGCCCAGGTACTATCATTTCGAGCTGTCAACAGAGATACGTAATAGGCCTGCAGATCACATTAGCGTCGATTTTGTTGTGCACAAACTAAACTTAATTTAGGCTATTGCTATCTTTTACTAAAAGGCAGTGCGAGAAAAGGACGGCTATAGCTATGAACTAAGTTAGAGATGTCAAACTAGTTTATGCCTTGCGCTTCATCGTGTTTTTAGTCGACATGTTTTTCCATGCACCCTTCATTTGTATCGAAATATTAATTTCAACTAAATTTGACAGCTCTAAATTACGTCCATCTCTTTCTCATTTTATTAGAGAGAAAAAGATAGCAATAGCCTAAATTAAGTTTAGTTTGTGCACAAGAATCGATAGGTACAATACCATTCTTCATCATTCCAGGTCTTTCTACTACATGGCTGAGTCCCTGACCAGAGGAGGCTTCACGGGACAGCGCTGTCTATCCTACCTGACGGCCATGACAGGAAACTGTCAGCTGTGGGGCAATCTGCGCATGGGAGGACTGGTGCCTAAGACTGGGTGAGGGTGGCTGATGAGGAGTAGCTTTTGTTTAAGGGGCATGCGTAGTTTATACAAACGTTATACCAAAATAATTTGTAAATCAAACATATTCTTAAGGTAGTGTGTTTTTGTATATGTTTCCAAATATATGTATATTTGGAAAGGACAATGATATAAAGACGAGATATGAGGAATTTAAAATTTCTATAGAAAACTTATTTTTCTCATAGGTAACTCTTGTTTAAATCAGTGTCCATTCAAAATATACAGGTGACTTTTTTATCACTTTCCAAAAAAAATGGGTAGATTAGGTGAACGGAGTAGAAGCTTATGGCATACTTAGTTTTTGTTTTTAATTTTTTCGATAAAAAAAAATCGAAATTCGATATTTCCTCATTTTCTTTTTCACAATTTCTCTTTCTTTGTTCTAATATAAAAAGTTTACTTGAAATTTGTAGCGTTTTTTGATGATGGATCTATATTTTTCTAAGCTGTGGAAAACAGAAAAAAAACTAGGTAAGTATGCCATAAGCTTTTACTCCGTTCACCTAACATACGCATTGTTTTTGGAAAATGATAAAAAGTTATCCGGTATATTTGGGAACCTAGATTCTGTATTCCAATCGGAATAAAGACACACTTCCGAATATGTTTGATTTACTAATTATTTTAGTATTAAGTTTGTATGAACTACGCATTCGCGCATACGCTATGTCTCTGTATGGTTTCGGACGTAAAGAATAGCACCATCCCATATCTTCCCGTGGGTGTCGTAAGAGGCGACTAAGGGACTTACCAGAGAATGGGCAGCAGCGTTCTCTGTGTTTTTGTAACAACCGTACTGCGATCGTCGACCCGCCTGCCAAGCGTGACGATTATGGCAAAAACCCCCCTTGGGGGAGGCCTATGTCCAGCAGTGGACGTCTTTCGGCTGAAATGATGATGATGATGATGAACTACGCATCCAGTAAATGCCAATGCGGAAATGCCTCTATCGTTGAGGTTTTACAGCAAAGGTATAACGGCTGTAAAGAAGCCGATAGGAACTAGGTCATGTTCAAGACTCTACAACAACAAAAAATGTCTCAATGACGGGGAGAACAAGTCTAGTCTACTTACGGAGATATTGGGGGTCATAGTTCCAACTTTTCACAAGTTTTTTTTTTATATATCAGTTTTTAATGTAAGAAATTTACTTTAAATACCTCCACGACTTCCGTACTATTCAATGCATGTGCATCCATTAGCACAATGTTTTGAGATCGTTCCAAAGAGTCCTACCGTAGAGCATGATTTTCCACCCCAAAAAAGTCGTTTCCCAGCAAAAAAATTGCGTGGGTTACCTACTTACTTTGATGTACAGAATACTTGGCTGAACTTCAGAGTTTTGTAAGGAGCGACTTTTTTATTTATTTAGAAATTTATTTATTTTAACATAAACACAACGGATAAATGACATTCAGATCTTATTCTAAAAGCATTAAAAATTAAGATTAGGTGTTTTGTGCAGACTATGGCGCCTTTATAAAACATTTGCGAATACAAACAATATGTAATGTATAAAACTTATTAGTTGATATGAATCAGAAGTATCTTATTACTTACGGTAAACAAATGTCGGTTATTCACCAACTGGACACGAGAGACTGGACACACGTGTGTCCAGTTGGTGAAACTCACAATTAGCATCACTTATTATTTCGTCATCTGGACACGCCAAAATTTTTACGCTTGTCCACATAGTGAAACTTAAATTAAATCACTTTTATGTTTTCGAAAAGTCCTGAAGCTCCGTGCTCCGAATCGCTTCCTGAATAGTTATGAAAGTTTATCAGTGTATTATTTCCCAGTAAACCCAAGGGGGGTTTAGTAGGAAATAATCTCCCTCGTTAGGTTCTACGCCTGAGATTGCGTAGATTGGCTACAGTTAAATAGGTGTAGCACGTCAGCGCCGTCTGAGAACGAAGTATAGTGTATGCGTGCGCCCGGTGTAGAAAGACAGACCGCTAGGTACACGTTATACATCCACGCCTTCAGCGGATCACGCCCGTCCGGCACAATTGTGTTACAGAAAATCAATCTGCGTGACTGTACTTTCTCATGAATTCAGATAAAATGCGGACGTGTGTCTGAACACACGTCCGCATTTTATCTGAATTGATTATCATAAATCACTTTTATGTTTTCGCCAACTGATTGGCGAAAACATAAAAGTGATTTAATTTAAGTTTCACTATGTGGACACGCGTAAAAATTTTGGCGTGTCCAGATGACGAAATAATAAGTGATACCTACTAATTGTGAATTTCACCAACTGGACACACGCGTGTCCAGTCTTTCGTGTCCAGTTGGTGAATAACCCCAAATATCGAACTGTACAGCGCGATGATAGATACAAACGCACTTTATAACAAATTTCACCCACGTAGTTCCCGTTCCCGTGGGAGTACGGGGATAAAATATAGCCTATACGGATTTGGAAGAATCCCTCTAAGTAATGGTAAAAGAAATTTTGAAATCGGTCCAGTAGTTTTTGAGCCTATTCAATACAAACATACAAAAATACAAAGGATTCCTCTTTATAATATTAGTATGGATAAGAGGTAAAGAGTAAGAGTGTAAGGAGCGACTGCTATTAGTGGCGATTGGCGGCGGCTACCTCCCGTGTCCGGCCCTGGTTCAATCCATGGTCCAGAGCGAGACGGAATGGGAAGCCGACACCTCCTTCTGCGAAGCAGTCATGCTAGCAAAGGAGGTGGTGGAACGTGAGAGGGAGAGAACCTCACGTCCCGGCCGCCGCGGGAGACGCCCCGGGCGTCGGTCACCGTAGGCGCGGGTCTGTGGACGGTGGGCTATGGGCTAGCTCGCCGTCCGTCCGTCTCATGACGACAGGCCGTGTCGACAGCGCAGGAGTGTTCCACGCGCGCCTAAAAGAGAGTCAGCAAAAGGAAGGGGTCCGCAAGGGCCGATGCCTGCCGGGGTTGCGGGACTGTTCGAAAGAGATACCGTGGCCCCGGAACACAAAGGGCGATGAAGGAACATGGATGGGTTTTAGTCAGTAAAAGTCTGACACTCCCTCCTGCTCCGCCCAGAGCGGGAGGAGTCATTTGATAATTACCCATCCGAAAAAAAGGAGCGACTGCTATGGCGACCTCTTAATAAAACATTTTAATGTAAATACTTGTCAAAACTAATGAGGGATTTTACTTTTAGCTCTTCCCTAGTCGCTGGATAGATGGCACTAAACTTAGTACGATGCAAGTAACGGAACCTAAAAAAACTGATTTTAACAAAGCGCGAGAAAATTGGGTTATACACACATCAAAAGTGTCTAGGGATCAAGCATTTTTATGCGGATTTCTTGAGATTGAGATGTGGCTTTGTAATAAATTTATGATTTTATAAATTTATATGGATCCTTTTTGGTGCATTTCATAATTTGAATCAGGAACTCTCAATCAAATTCGAGTATAAGATGAAAATAAGCTGTCAATATTTTCCCTATAAAAACATACAACGCATTGAAGACATTATTAGTGCTACTGTTTCCCTACTACTGATTAAAACCAACGTTATTATGGAGCGGCGACGTCATTTAAGCAGGGAAGAAATGCTCAGAGCCGTGGGAATGATAGAAGCTGGTTCCCGGCAACGTACTGTAGCTTTAGCTCTGAATACAAGTCAGAGTGTTATCAGTCGACTTTGGACACGTTACCGAAGCACTGGTACCGTGGCTGAGCGCCATGGAGGACGGTATCGCTGCACCACACGGAGACAAGACCGATACATTCAAATCTTAACTCGAAGAGCTCCAACAATAACCGCCATGATGTTAGCCGTGAGGCTTCATCACTCTTCAGGGAACTTAATTAGCGACCAAACAGTCAGAAACCGCTTGCATGAAGTGAACCTTCATTCCCGAAGACCGCTACGGGTACCACCTATAGCAATGCACAATCGTAGGATTCGATATCAATGGGCTCTTGAACACAGAAATTGGGCAGAAGAACAATGGCGTTTCGTGTGCTTTTCTGATGAGTCTCGTTTTGGTATGAGACCGGATACAAGACGTATACGACACTGGAGAACCCCTGGACGCCAACAGCGATTAAAATCCTGCCAGGAAGTCCATCCTTATAGTGGTGGAACCATCATGGTATGGGCGGGTATTTGGATCGGCGGAAGAACTGAGTTGATTTGGATCAGAGGCAACCTCAACGCTCAAATTTATGCTGAGACGATTGTATCAGACGTCATCGTTCCTCTACAAGTGCAAATCGGTCCCTTATTTCAGTTAATGCATGATAATGCACGACCGCACACCGCAAGAGTTGTAAGACAGACTCTCGCCGCAGCTAACATCAATGTCCTGCCCTGGCCTGCTCAGTCGCCAGACTTGAACCCGATTGAGCATGCATGGGATATGCTACAGAGAAGAGCTCTGCCGAATATGGAGGGTATCCAGTCGCAAGAAGACCTTTTTTTGTTGTTGCAACGAACATGGGCGGCCATTCCACAGCGTGATTTGGATGAACTCATTTTGAGTATGCCAAACCGATGTTCTTGTGTTGTTAGTGTTCGCGGTAGAAACACGGATTATTAATTGTTTAAGTTACCCAATAAAATTTTAAAGAAAACTGTGTTTTCAGTCATTTTTTCGAACTTTAATGTTAGTGGTTCAAATGTCAAAAATCCCTTTATTAGGAAAATGGCAAATTTCTTTATTAATGCAAAGGTGACTTGGTTTATCGTTACTGTGACAAACGAAAACACTTTATTTGATGAATCCTTAAAGAAAATTTTAATTAATATCAATCAGGAGAAAAGTTATTGCAAAAATATATGTTGATCCCTAGATACTTTTGATGTGTGTATTTGGAAGGTTAAACGAAAGTGTCAGTCAACGAGCGTATATGACGTGACGCAATGTTTTTTTTATCCCAAGCGTTTTTGCTTTGGCACCAACTATCGTAGTCAGTTCAACGCCATCTATAGAGTTCTTCGAAACTAAGTTTTTTTTAATACCTCAAAAAGAAAACCTCTCATTATTTTTACAGAAAAAAAAAACGTCTTACTATAATGATCGAGTATTATTAAGGCATGTACGAGTATTTTAATCATAATACCATTTTTTTTTCAGTCAATCCGGTATCTTCTATCTGGAAACCAACGCTTCTCCGCCGTTCTCCAGAAGTTGAGAACTTAAGAACTAATGCTGACCCAGAATTACCACCATTATTATTTTGTTATTCATCCTTTTTGGAAATAAATGTCATCATCACCAATCACCATCTGCCGAAAGGAGTACCTTCACAAGTTGACATAATAAATGTAACTATACATAAACCAAGCAATTTTTTATTTTATAGGCTAACATAACATGCTCGTAGGTAAATAATAACAGCCGCTCGGGTCGATTTTCAGGTTAAGCTGTGCTTGCCTAGGTTAGTACAACAATGGGTGCCTCGGAAAGCTTGTTAAGCCAGTTTTCAAATCAAATCAGAATATAGTCAATAGGGAATATGCACGTAATTTTTTCTTCACTTAAATCAATAAAATACAGTATTATCAACCCAAGAAAAGTATTAAAAGTTAAGTTCAACTACTGCTTGTCGCTTGAAAATAATATTAAAGTCCTGCAAGTTTCTACGACAGTTCAAACGTCCGTAGCTGTCGCGGCCATGATGTGACGTCATTTACCACAATCTGCCTTGTTTACATCTAATTTTTTCCCCATAATAGAATAATTTTACTAATTGTATGTGCATTATTCAAGTAAAAATTGCAATAGCATTATTATAATAAAATCTTAGTGAAACTTTAAGCACTTTTTAAATAAAAGTGTTTTTTGACACAGACTTTGGCTTCACTACCGGCGTTATCGAGGACGACGCGTTTTGAGAGTGCGTTCCGTTTCACCAAAAACATGCTACATAAAACAGTAAATTGTAAAATAAGTGGTGTATTAGCAACTTAAACAAGTGTACCACAATGTTTTTATGGGCTAATACAAGGCATTTTTAATAAATAAAAAGAGTTTTGTATTTCATGCATATATTCCTTATTCAAAGTCAAAAATTCATTTGTTTTCTTATGGTGACGAGCCGGGACTTCTAATACCTATGGAAAAAGTTTTTGGTGACCAATCGGAACAGTGACGAGTCTGGCATGACGCTTAGATGGGCACTTATAAAACGTCGATAAAGGTGCACGGTTCGGGTTCATCGTTTCCTATGAAGAAAAACCGGCAAGAAACTCCATGGTTACGCGTTGGTCCCGGGTGTCAATTGTAGATCATTGACAGTCGTTAGGTGACAGTGGCCTGAAAGTCTGACAACCACTCTTACCAAGGGCCCAAGGGGCTGGGTTGTGAAGGTCGGATAGGCAGTCGCTCCATGTAAAATACTGGTATCCAGCTGCATCCGGTTAGACTGGAAGCCAATCCCAACATAGTTGGGAAAACGTAACGGCGGCGTTTTTCAATCCGGTGGGCCATTGTGTAAAACGGCGTGTTATACGAATTGGCTACGACATAGATATCGATAAAACCATCAATGAGGGATTTTCTTTTTAGCTCTTCCCTAGTCGCTGGATAGATGGCGCTAGGAGTAAGTATGATAATGCAAGGAACGGAACCTAAAAAAACTGATTTTAACAAAGCGCGAGAAATGTTAGTTATATTCGGAAGGATAAGCAAATTAAAGTGTCAGTCAACGAGAGTATGTGACGTGCCACAATGTTTTGTTTTTCAAGCGTTTTAGCTTTGGCATAGCAAGTTCAACGCCATCTATAGAGTTCTTGGAAACTAAGTTTTTTTTTAAAACCTCAAAAGGAAAACCTCTCATTACAAAAAGTTATTTGACAGTCTATGGCGGGAACTTTTATTTGTATAACCTTTTTGATTAAACATCATTAAAATCATCATCATTTCAATTAAATCAGTTGTAAATCGTCACAATTTGTGATTATTCTCTGATGAAATCTATCGCCGTTTTGTTAATTTCTAATGTCAACGATTTGCTTAGGTATTATGGTATTATGTAATAGTTTGTTGAGGTTTCGTGTTTAAAGCTAAGGCTAGTTACGCATAATGGAATAGTGCTTTTTTATAACGCTACGCCCCGGCTTGTCATCCAACAGGCTATCATAAAATGTAGGCCACATCACCTACCAGCGAGCGAGCGAGCAAGCCGAACTTTGGTTTACACCAAGAACGACGAAAGAGACGAAACAAAGTATAAAAGAGCCTCGCTCGCTAGATGGCG
Organism: Xestia xanthographa; assembly: GCA_905147715.2. Taxonomy (NCBI): domain Eukaryota; kingdom Metazoa; phylum Arthropoda; class Insecta; order Lepidoptera; family Noctuidae; genus Xestia; species Xestia xanthographa. The sequence continues at coordinate 4,009,468 of LR990654.1, read as the reverse complement.
GCCTGCGCTTAAGTGTGCGTTTCCGTATGGCATTACATAGAGAGAATCCCGAACGGCTAGAGCACGATCCTGTGCAGTGCTAAGTCAGCGTTAACCTTAAGGCCCTTCTAACCCTAAAATTAGCAACTCTATTTGTGGTGGTTCAAACTCCGTTTGAAATACTGTTAGAATAAAGTTCTAATCAGCTTGCACTACAAAGCGGTTGTTGCGTCAGTCACTGCGGTCGAACAGTGCGAAATTAGTGGTTTTTTGAGATCTACAAAAAATCTATTAATTGGACTACAAAAGTAAAACACATAAGACCTGCTTTATAGTTAGTTCAGTTAGTATGCAAAGTTTCATGACCTAATTTGAAGTACTTTTTGAATACCAGCGGTTTATTGTTCGATTTGGACGTAACTTTGGATTTTTTTTCTATCAAGAAAAGTTTATGGAATCGTGTTTTCGTCACACATAGGACTTAGCATTAATCCTCAACTTTACCATATAATTATTTCAAAATTAATGCTGCAGTATTTTAGGCGTAAAATTGACCCCTATGTGTGGTAACTTTTAAAAGGCAAAAACACAAGATAATTCTCTTTATTGAAGTTTTTTAAAAATATCGATGAATTAAATGACAGACATTTCAAAATATCTTCTTCGCAGTTCTTCCTCGTCTGCTTACCAAAGAGAGAATGGAGGAGCAGCAGCTGTGGTCAAGTAGTACACTCCTTGTGCTCTGAAAAGACAATAAAACATCTTATACTTCTGGCCTCTGAGGAGCTTGTGGCTAAATAATAACAGCCGCTCGGGTCGATTGTTAGGTTAAGCCGTGCTTGCCTAAGTTGGTCTGTGGATGGGTGACCACCCATTACATACCGAGTTTTCTCCGTGCCTCGGAAAGCACGTTAAGCCGTTGGTCCCGGCTGTCATTTGTAGATCTTTGACAGTTGTTAGGTAGTCAAAGGCCCGAAAAGTCTGACAACCAGTCTTACCAAGGGGTATCTTATTACCCGGTACTAACTGGGTTGTGGAGGTCAGATAGGCAGTCGCTCCATGTAAAATACTGGTATTCAGCCGCATCCGGTAAAGCTGGAAGCCGACCCCAACACAGTTGGGAAAAGGCTAGGCAGGTGATGATACTTCTGGCCTCTTCGAGAAATACAAAATGCCGGCCACATACGAGTGGGGGGGCTGCTTTGACGCCGAAGAATCAGCTGCCCACGTCATCCTGGAATGCGAGGCTGTGGCTACCCAACGCAAACAAATCCTCGGAACGGTGAGGTCGCTTCGCGAAGCCTGTGATGACCCCAGGAAAATTCTGTGCTTCTGGACGGAGCTAGGCTGGCTAACTTAGCCAGGACACCTACGCACAACGGACCGAATGAGAGTCTAAGTGCGGAAAATGGAGTCCCTACTCTACTCTACTCTACATACGAGTGGGAGTCGCACCCCGAGAGTTCCGCATAAAGGTCGTAGCACACGTATCAACTCGGAAAGGGATTGTCACTGTATCAACTCGAGCCGTTTAGCATTATTTGTATGAAACTCCCCACTGCAACGCACACTAATCGGAATCGTAACGTAATCGCCTCGCCTCGGGACAAGCTCACGAACGGCGGTGCGGTGCGTGGTTAACTTGCAGTTCCCGGCCTTACAGTTCTCAGTACCCTGGCATACGGCTCTTCGTACCCTAGCTTACGTCTCTTTTTAATATCTTCTCTCAGAAGGAAAAAAAAAGAAATTTTATATTAAGAATAATATAAAATTTCTCTTCATCATCTATCAAATGTTTTATAACAGTCCGAAGTTATCCTTCAGCTCTTCTTGCTTTATTCATATTGTGTACCCATATTAGTTTTCGTCGTTTCTTTTTATTTTCTTTTTCCTCTGCATCAAGTGCTATGGCAATGATAGCCAACTCACGTATTGTGAACCGAGAAATAACCGTGCACTACACTTAACGTTCGGATTCAAAATGATTGAACTAGTGCCGCCTAGTCGTACCAGCGTTCGGCAAACCGTAAGCGCGGCGTCGCCTAGCTGTAGCCGAGTCGACGTGCCGGAGCTTCTGCACCCCTAGCCAAGTTGACAACCTACAATCGTTAACGCTAGTAGAAAACTATTCAAATGAATGGGAATAACATCATCTCAACGTTAAATCACGTGATCAACACAAACGAATAGAAAATTTGTAGACAAGTTTACATCGTTCAAAATGATAGAATAGAACGTTATCGTTTCTACAATGTTGGTCGCTAAACTCTTTGGTAGGAACGCTCACCTAGTAGACTAAAGTGTAGGTTTTTTCTACAGACATTAGAGAACGAGCGATCGACTCGTCGCGTCGTGTCAACTTGGCTACCAATTTAGCGCTTTCTACAATCGGTTACGCCGAGGAGTTTACGTTTGTAGAAAGAGAATCGATACGAAACGTTTGTAACTTGGCTAGGGGTACTGTGTGCTAAGTGCGAGTTGCATACTAAAATTCAAGTAATGTGTCGACCGCGAAAACCGAGTTTACGTTACCATTTACGTCGTCGGTAATGACAATAGAATGCCTCTATGAAAATGAGGTCCGTTTGGAGCACATCGCTAACGTTTGCACGCTATCGCGAGTGCAAGTTACAATTTTGACAGTTTTGACAGCTCGAATACGAAACGCGAGCGTGAAAAGTTTTCACTTAAGATTTTGTGGTGAGAGCATCATGAGAGTGGTGAAATAACAAAGTAATTTAATTTAATTTCGTATTATGAATGAAACTTACCATGGAATCTCGTATTATTTCGTTTGGACAATGTTTGAGACCGCAAAAGCACAAGATAAGCGTAATATAACGCCACAAAAAAGTTACACGGTTACGTAAACAAAGATAGAAACACCACCACAAACCACTCGGGCATTATTAGATCATTTGCTTGGATCTCCATGCCTAAAAAGTAACAAACTTAGTTTTACAAACTTCACAGATGGATCAAGGTCACTCACTACACACCAAAAGATATCAATTACACTAACTGCTCCATTTATGTCACCAGCATTTCAAATTGGGACGGGCTAGTCTTTATTTTTAACAATAATATTCAAAACTAACACAAACTTTCGTAAACACAAACAAAACTAATGACCATTGACCACAGATAAGTAATGTCGTCTAACTTCGTTCTATAACCATCACTAATTGAATAGGCAGTCGCTTATATTATGAACATAAAATACGAATGTCAACTTATTTTGGCCGGTTATTAATGTACGCAACACAAGTTACGGTGAATTAACGCGAAAACGAATGAATGTATTTATGGGGTAATGTAGATTGCAGAGCAGTCCCCATGAAGCAATAATACACTCCGTTAGTTGTACACAGTTTATTATCCACCAACACAGGTTGTTAGTTATTACACACACAGTTAACAGTATCTAGACGATCAGTTCTTAAGGTACTAATAAAATAGCGGAGCGCTTGAACCGAAACGTTTTCACTCCAGCATGGCGGCCGTGTTGCCATCCTGAGTCGGTGCGTTCGGAAATCGAACGCCGCCACACCACCCCCCTAGGGAGTGGGAAAGATCATAGATCGAAAGGTTTTGCGAAGCGAACACTTCTACCTGAACGAGTAGTATAAGGTAAGGTACGTTGAGTATTGTGTGTTGTATCTTCTGTTTGAGGTTTGTGAGTGCTTGAATGAAGTGTATCATAGGATGTCTGACTGTTGCGAGTAGGAGGAATGGGTGTGTCAGCTGTGTGAGTGGGAGTTTGTGTGGGAGTGAAAGGTTGCGCAAGAGTATCCACGTATGCAGGTTTAACACGGTCTACACTCACGACTACTTCCTTGTTCCCGACCATGATGGTCATTGTCTTTTCAGAACGACTCACGACAGGATGAGGGCCAGAATAAGGTGGTTGCAATGGTGGCTTCACGTGATCGTATCGTAAAAACACATGTGTAGCCGTGGCAAGGTCTTTAAAAAGAAAAACTTTCTTATGGTCATGTCGTGCCGCTGGAACAGGTCTCAACTCGGACATGGTTCTCCTAAGTTGCGTGACAAAATCAGCTGGATCAGCGGTAGGTTGGGCTGGCTGAAGAACAACCATCTCACAAGGTAGGTGTAGTGGTTCTCCGTAAACTAATTCAGCTACCGAGGTACCGAGATCGTCCTTCAGCGCGGCTCGCATGCCGAGTAAGACGATGGGCAAGGCTTTGATCCATGATTCGTCACGACACATTAACGATGCCTTTAATTGGCGGTGGAGCCTTTCGACCATTCCGTTGGCACAAGGGTGGTAACTGGTAGTGCGTACCTTCTTAGTGCCTAGTTGTGCCATAAGTCGCTGGAATAGGTCAGACTCAAACTGTCTTCCCTGGTCAGTCGTGACGCGGGAAGGTACTCCAAATCTTGAAATCCAACCGGAAAGCAGCGTGTCGGCAGTTTCCTCGGCAGTAATGGTTCGCATGGGCCATGCTTCAGGCCAGCGTGAAAATCGGTCTACTGCCGTCAAAAGATAGCGATAGCCTTCGCAGACGGGCAAGGGACCGACGATATCGATATGGATGTGCCTGAAGCGGCCAGATGGCGACGCAAAAGTACCAAGCGGGGAAACTGTATGCCTCGTGACTTTATTTCGTTGGCAAGAAAGACACGTTTTAGTCCATTCGCGGATGTCTTTTCGGATGGAAGGCCACACGAATCTGTCAGCCATTAGATTAGTAGTTGCGCGAATGCCGGGATGACTCAAACTATGCAGTTTCTCAAAGTACTTTCGTCGGAAAGGGACGGTGAGAAACGGACGCGGCTTACCGGTGGACGTGTCACAGATTATAGTGACGTCCGTGCCAGGTAAGGTAACCTTTTCAAGTTTTAAAGAAGTGTCAGCGTCCCGTAAAAAACTCTGGAGTTCCTCGTCGTCTCCTTGCGATTCAGCCAATGCTGAGAAGTCGTTCTCTAGTGAAACCGCCTCAATCCTCGACATCGTATCGGCTACAACGTTGTCTACACCTTTGATGTAAACGACGTCGGTCGTGTATTGCGAAATGAAAGAGAGTTGATTTAGCTGTACAGGGGGCAACTTTTCCCGGCGCTGAGAAAAAGCGTGCAAAAGAGGCTTGTGGTCTGTATATATTGTACAGTGTTGCGCTTCCAGAATGTGTCGGAAATGTTGTACAGCCTCATATACAGCCAAGAGTTCTCTATAATAGGCCGGCCAGGAGGATTGGCGAGGATTCAGTTTCTTGCTGAAGAATGCAAGGGGTTGCCATTCAGTAATTGTACGTTGCTGCAAGCACGCACCGACGTGCGTACCGGAAGCGTCCGTGAAGAGACCCAATTGAGCATTGAAAAGCGGATGTGCCAAAAGAGTCGCTTGTGTAAGGCTTTCCTTGCAAGCGTGATAGGCACTCTCAAGCTCTGGAGTCCAAGGTACTGGCTTTGCACCTTTGAGTTTGGAATCGGCCAAGACATTTACCAACGGCGCCTGCATCAGAGCCGCGCGTGGCAAAAAACGCCTGTAGTAATTTATCATGCCCAGGAACCTACGGAGGCCCTGAACAGTTTTAGGTAGGGAGAATTCCTGCAGAGCAGTGATTCTCTCTGCTGGCGGACCTATGCCTTCCCTGGATACACGATAGCCTAGAAAGATAACTTCTTTAGCTCCCAAAACGCATTTTGCTGGATTCACGACAACGCCGTAGTCAGCCAGTTTTTGAAAAAGAAGGCGCAAATGGCGTGCATGTTCTTCTTTGCTGTGGGAGAAAATGAGGATATCGTCTAGATAAGGAAAGCAGAAGTCAAAATCCCTTAAAAGTTCGTCCATGAATCTCTGGAACGTTTGTCCCGCATTGCGCAATCCGAAAGTCATATACGGAAATTCGTATAAGCCGAAAGGCGTTATGATCGCGGTCTTGCATATGTCCTCATCGTGAACAGGTATCTGCTGGTAAGCTTTAACCAAGTCGATGGTACTAAATATAGTGGAACCTGCGATATTATGCCCGAAATCTCCGATATGACGCAACGGGTACCTATCAGGAATGGTGCGTGAATTTAAAGCGCGGTAGTCACCGCACGGACGCCAGGAAAGATCTTTCTTTGGTACAAGCTGCAAAGGCGAGGCCCAAGGACTCTTGGACGGTCGCGCGGTACCGTTTTTAAGCATCTCGTCGAATTCCCGCTTAGCAACTGCAAGTTTTTGAGGCGCAAGACGACGAGGGCGACATGACACAGGTGGACCTTCAGTAGTTTTTATGAAGTGAACGGTCGTATGTTTAATGTCCCTGTGAAGTCCTGGAGGCCTAGTAATAGCAGGAAATTCGGCGAGAATATTACTGAATTCAGATCCTGAGGCAACCGAGATGGTTTTGACGCTTGCCTGATCGGTAGAAGCAACAATGGTGGAAACGGAAAGGCCAGTGATGCCATCCAGAAGGCGTTTGTTCCGGCAGTCAGGCAGCAAATGGTAGTGGGCTAAAAAATCGGAACCTATTATAGGAGTGCTGACGTCAGCTACGACGAATTGCGAAAGGCGAGGCGGTGACCTTTCCGAGTTGATACGTGTGCTACGACCTTAAGCTTGTAGGTACTTTGTTATTAGACTCCATATTTACGGTTTTCAGATTTATTCATTTACTTCCGCTGTAAGACATTGCTTCTTGCAAAATTTAATGATTCTAAGTCAACGGGAAGTACCCTATAAATTTTGATTCTCTTGAGAGTGTCGAAATATACGTTTCTTTGCGGCAAACATGGCCGTATCTTTTTTACGTTAACTTAGAAGTTTAATTTTGACACAGCTTCAAGGGACTGTAGACCTGAGTGCAATATGGTTTTAATAGGGTAGATGACAAAAAAAATCGAATTACTCCGTCAGATAGATTTAAAAAAATATTGGACACATTTTTTCTTTTTTCACGTAAACAAAAAATGAAGACGATACAGTGTGTCGAACACTTGTATGACGTCACAAGCCCCCTCGACTCATGCATGATACGACACGTTGTATCTTAGTAATTTTTTATTAATTTGATAAGACAAAAAACACGTATCCAATATTTTTCGATAATCTAACTGACGGACAAACAGAATCATATGTTTTTAGTCAGTCATCATCCCTATTTCAATTCGATACCTCCACGCGTTCCCGAGATAAACGGTCTTGACAGACAGACGGACAACAAAGTGATCCTATAAGGATAGGATATAACTGGTAATAAACCAATAACCAATAATTATCTGTGGTGACTTTAATGTCAATATCATAGAGAATAATGTGAATAGCAGTAGATTCTTAAGTCTCTTTAAATCATTTAACTTGTCAAATGTGTTTTCAGAACCAACTCGAATTACGACAAATACTGCTACATGTATCGATAATGTTTTTTGTTGCTGCGATTACATAAATAAATCCATCGTAAATTACCTGCCTTCAGATCATAGTGGTCAGACGGTTACTTTCGCGTACAATAGACAATTACAAAGAATTCAGATACAAACTAGACAAATAACACCCAGCAATCTAGACAAATTTAATAATAATTTAATTAGCAAGTTAGGTATACCGGGTCATATTAGAAACAATGCAAATGTATTTTATGAAGAATTCTTTTCGGTAGTGCACACCGAATTTAATAATACTTTAAAAAAGAAATCTAAAACTATTGGCCCAAAGTTTATTTTCAGTGACTGGGCAACACAGGGTATTCGGAAAAGTAGGGAACGATTGTTTGAGCTGTACGGCCTTAAGCCTTACATCAACACTGAAGCTTTTAATAAATATGTTGCTACTTACTCGAAAATTTTTAAAAACACTTGCAAGGTAGCCAAATCCTTATTCATTAGCAACAAGATTAAATCAGCCGACAACAAAATAAAAACGGTTTGGAAAATCATCAACAGTGAAACAAATAGAAATAAAAAACAAGGCAATGACTTCACACTAGAGACATCGCGTGGCCTTGTGAGCTCCAACAATGAAGTTGCTCAAGAATTTGTAAATTTCTTTACCAGTATCCCACTTAAAACTACAGAAACCTTAAATTCCTCTCCCTTGCTCTCTATTGATTTATTGAAAGCGAACGTTTCAGCCTGTCCGAATGAATTTAAATTTCAGCATATAAACCCCATAACAGTCATAAAAGGTTTTAAGCAAATCAAGATCAAATTAACGGAAGATCTATGGGGTATGTCTATCAAAGCTTGTACCTCAATTATTGAGACTGTAGCGCCGTATTTAGCCTCAATATTTAATTTGTGCGTGGATCAAGGGGTCTTCCCGGATCTAATGAAATTCAGTAAGGTAATACCGCTTTTTAAATCCGGGGACAGTAAAGACACCAATAACTATAGGCCCGTATCCGTGTTGCCGGTTTTCAGCAAGGTGTTTGAAAAGATAATGCTCAATCAAATGCTTAACCATTTTAACACTAATAAAATATTACATGAGCAACAGTATGGTTTCACCAAAGGACGTTGTACAACTGACGCCGGTGTCACTTTATTAAAACACATATTTACTGCGTGGGAAGAGGCACAAGATGCCATAGGAATCTTTTGTGACCTTTCGAAGGCATTTGATTGCGTAAATCACGAAACCCTGATCTTGAAACTTCAGCATTACGGTTTAGGTAAACTTGCGCTCAGTTTAATAAAATCGTATTTGAATGATAGACAGCAGCAGGTACAAATAAATGGAGTAAACTCAATGGGTTTAAAAGTAAAAATGGGTGTACCACAAGGTTCGATATTGGGTCCCTTCCTCTTTTTAGTATATATTAATGACCTACCCCATCTATTTAACAACCATCCGCATATGGTGTTGTTTGCTGACGATACTTCTTTAATATTTAAAATAAACAGACGTGCCACTAATCTTGATGACGTAAATAACGCCCTACTGCAGGTCCACGATTGGTTTACCGCTAATAATTTAGTACTAAATGGGAAAAAAACTAAATGCATTAGATTTGCTCTACCAAATGTCAAAAGTAGTGATTGTGACATAATATTGAATCAAGAGAAACTAGAATTTGTCGATAAAACGGTTTTCTTGGGAATCACGCTCGACTCAAGGTTACAATGGGGTCCTCATCTAACATCTCTTGCAGGACGGCTAAGCTCAGCAGCATATGCTGTTAGAAAAATCCGTCAATTTACTGATGTTGATACCGCGAGGCTGGTCTATTTTAGTTATTTTCATAGTATTATGTCATACGGTATTTTACTATGGGGACGGGCTGCAGACATCGAGTCTATATTTATTCTGCAGAAAAGAGCCATCAGAGCCATTTATGAATTACGTAGACGCGATTCTCTAAGAGAACTGTTTAAGGAAATTAATATCATGACAGTACCTTGTCAATATATCTATGAAAACATCATGTTAGACAAAATCGGCATTTATTCAGTAAGAGAGGGGACAGACACCACTATAACACTAGAAATAGGGACCAACTAGTTCAGCCAGGTTTCAGGCTTGCTAAAGTGGATTCATCTTTCATGGGGTACTGTTTGAAATGTTACAATAAAATACCTCCCCACATTCTTCAACTGAATGAGACGAAATTTAAATCTTGTATAAAACGCACACTATGTAGGCAAGCATATTATAAGTTGGGGGATTACATTGATGATAAAAATGCTTGGCTAAATGCTGGTCCTGCTCCACAACCATAGGTGGGGGGGAGGGGGGCAAACTAATTGTTTGTACTGGACGGGCATTATTTGAGTCCATCGACACGTAAAGAAGAAGATGAAGAATTGATTCCCATGTTAATGTATTGTGGAAGCTGCAGAAGATTGTAAAAATATACTTGCATTGTATAGATTCCAGTTCTTAGTATTATATAATTGCATAGCACATGTGTGAGTACTTTGTACTGTTCAGCCACCATTTACATTTATTTATCTTTCATTGACTTGAATATGCCTTGGTGACTGAGAGAATGTCATGCTCACTTAAATGTCTCGCTGATGGTGGCGGGTGTGTCGGGTCATTTAGTTCCCTTCAATATGGTTGAGTTGAATGGCGCCGGTACATGCGTCATGTCTGTGAACGGGCGCTGTCAGTTGGGACTGGTCATCTCTTAGCTGCCAAGGTTCATTTTAATTACTTTATTCATACATTTTTAATCTAATCTTTCACTCTGGATGCTCTTAGTGTGCACGTCTTTCTACATCGTTCTCACATTTATGTATAATCTCAAAATTAATGATGTAACCAAGATTTTGTAACAATATTTTGATTTTAAAAGAGTGTCCATGGAGTTTCTTGCCCATTCTTCTCCATAGAGATCTACGCTAGGGAATGGGCAACTACAGTACTTTCTCAAGTTATTATGCCTTGTGACTGGGACTGTAGCTTTGATTTTCTTTTTTGTATTTTTGACTTTCAAAAGTGCCGTAATGGTCTAATTGAAATAAATGCTTTGAGTTTGAGTTTGAGTTTGAAGGTTTCCGTTTTTTGAAGTGAAAACTTCTTTAGGCGCGTTGAGCACTTTTTGGGTGAAGGAAAAACATTGAACTCATCGTCACGTAACGTAACGTGCGGTGACGCTTCGTAGCCGTTCGTAGCACTCGTAGCATCCGCTACGGCGTAGCACCACATAGGCATGCGCAGCATAACCAGTGCTACGAGTGGGGCGGGGCCTGTGTACTTTTTGTTTTCACTTCTATCGGCAGTCCCCAAAGACTGCTCTGTTTTTTTCCTTTTGAGGTACGGAACTCTAAAAATACATACAGTCGAACGTAGAACCTCCTCCTTTTTGAAGTCGATTAGAAACAAAATCTATATCTATTTTCTTACCCAAACTTAGCTCTCGCGCCTCCCATACGTAAAGTTACTGGGGAACTACAGTTTCCAATCAAAGCGGAGTTGAAGTCGTAGCATCTGCGGCCTGTGAATCCTATAGTGCGTAGAGATTCTGCCAGGTAGTAGTAGCATCTGTGAAAACACAGTCAATTTTAAGAAGAAGAAAATAATAATAAAAAGTCCCTGAGTTCTACTACTGACTACTTACTGCAGAAGGCAGTGATTTTAAACACATGCAGACTAGTACGAAACTTTCTGCAGTGTGAGTCGGACAATATTACACAGTCTGTGCATAACCGCGTGAAAACTAATATCTCCATACCCGAAATTAACCCAACTGATGAGCACTTGGCTTAGGCCCGTGCCATCAGAACTTCCCGGCTAGCCGAAGGAACAGAAATGTCAAAACAAATAAAATATTCTTTATTTTTCGGACAACAGTGATCCATCGTGTTAGTAAGCAAAACAAAATAACTTAATTCTAGTGTTAGTAGCTGAGATACAATAGAGAAGACAGAGTAAATAGTATTGTGAAAAGGACATCTCCAGATTAATGTTCAGTGATTGTCCTTCTCACAAAACTTTTAATAATGGGAGAGTCAATACTCTCCACTATAGTTGTTGTAGTAAAATGAGACTGGTGTCGATTCTGTTGTGCACAAACTAAACTTAACAACATAAACTCAAGAACATAAAGCACCCACCTGTCATGATCACAGCTACTAGTGGCACAGCCAGGCATATTAATTCCTCCATTGGGGTAAAAGTCGACATCCCCAAGCGGTTCCAAGTACCCTGCGCCCCCAACATTGGTGTGAATAACCTCAGTGTAGTTACCGTCGGTCGCATTGAACTTGTGTTCATTGTTTTCGAAGCCGGGGCTAGCTGGGTCGAGACCTGGAGGAGGGACGGTGGTTAGAGACAGATAATGTTCATCAGAAGTAATATGCTCTCGACCGAATTTCATGATGGATGAAATTGATGGCCAATGGGTCTGAAAAGTTCTGGAGTGGCGACCGCGATCCGGAAGATGTTGCGTTGGTAGGCCTCCCACTAGGTGGACCGATGACCTGGTGAAGGTTGCGGGAATCCGCTGGTTGCGAGTCGCACGGGACCGGGACATGTGGCGACACTTGGGGGAGGCCTATGTTCAGCAGTGGACGTCTTTCAAGTGATGACCGAATTTCAGCCAATCTCAACGGAGATACGCTAAGTACGCGAAAACACAGGAGCACACTCTGTTCCTTTGCTCTCATAATCCGAAGGGACGGCAGTTCGACACGAGCGGTGAGAGATCAGGTGCAGAACAAACCGCTTCACGTGATTTCCGAGGAAAAGAGGTGTCACACTGCCTACTTTTAAACTTTTGAACATCATCATCAGTACTTATTATTTCAGCCGAAAGCCATCCACTGCTGGACATAGGCCTCCCCGAAGTGTCACCACATTGACCGGTTTCGTGCGACTCGTATCTAGCAGATCCCCGCAATCTTCACCAGATTACCGCTCCACCTAGTGGAAGGCCTTCCAACGCAACGTCTTGCGGTTCGCGATCACCACTTCAGAACTTGACGGCCCCATCGGCCTTCCGTTCTGCGAGCCATGTGCCCTGCCCAATGCCACTTTAACTCTTGAACACAACTTGGGAATTAAACCCAGGCTCTCATACTCAGAGTGCTTGCGACTTGCCCAACGAGGAAGATTATTGTTTTTAGACGACTACGGCGAACCCAAAAGAAAGCGTTACGATTTTAGCAGCCTATGTAGGTATGTACTTATGTGTGTTTGTATTTACGTATGTTCCTCCATAGCACCTAAACTATTCATCCAATTTTGATAAATTAGGTGTCATTCATTATTACGGCCCAGGTAACATAGGCTACATTTTAACCGACTTCATTCAGTAGCCGGGTTTTAGTTTTAGAACTGCTTGTTTTTTCACAAAAGAAGAGGTAGAATTGCTTACTGGTTATATAATCGACCACTCCGCCAAGGTTCCTGCCGACGACACCAGCCTGATGACCTCCTAGACTGAAGCCAGTGATGTGGTAGTTAGTGGGGTCAGCGCCGGTCGCGTTGTTCAGCCAAGTGATGAACCGAGCCACACCCTCGCCTGGAAACATAGGGAAAAGGTTTAATGTTTAGATAATACAGCATGCAGGTACATTGTAACATAGGATAACAGAAACTAAAACGCATTCAGAGAGCCCCAAACTGAGCATCAATAATTAGTCTTAGATTTTTGTCACATAATTTGGGTCACTGGATCACCAATGACTTGAAGGTTAGTGCTGACAATGAGAGAGAGCGCAGGTCATTGTCTGTACGATGTAATACGTTAGTTTGCAGGTTTGCACGGTGTACAAAAAAGTAAAAGTAACGTTGTTTAGAGCATACTGTCAGCCCTTTTACACGTGCAGCCTGAGGGTAGACTATTTGCAGAGAGCATCCAGTGACCTGAGAGTGCAGTACAACATTGCATTCAGGATGCTGATGGGGCTGCCGCGGTATTGCAGCGCATCAGGCATGTTTGCCGAGGCCCACGTAGACAGTTTCGCTGCAGTCATGCGCAAGCATTGCACTTCTGTCTTAACACGCATGCGAGCTAGTACCAACAGCATCCTGTGCGTATTGTCAGACCGGTGGGATTCTCCAATGCTCGAGCGCTGGATACGACGACACACGGTCAAGTTAACACGCGCACGCGTATCGGAGTATCCAATGGGTCATGTAAGTATTTTATTTTATTTAGTTTTCGTCTCATTTTTGTCATTACTAACAGTAGTTTCTCATAAGTATTTCTGTGTTACTAACAATTTTTATGGATGTTTAAGTGAAAATAAATGAATAATAATTAGATATTTTGAGACTCATCATCTGCTCAGCATTTTCCCAGTATGTTGGGGTCAGCTTCCAGTCTAACACATGCAGCTGAATACCAGTATTTTACATGGAGCGACTGCCTATCTGACCTCCACAACCCTTACAGGGCATCACGATACTGCTTAGTAAGACTTTGAGATTTCTGACTTTATACTACTTCTTACTACGTACCTTCTGACGTTTATAGAAATACCGATATATAGATATACGGCCTTACGGCCGTTTTCTATAACTTACTTACGTATAATCGTTGGTTACAAAGAAAATATAAACAAAGTTAGCTTGAAATAACCTATCCATGTCATCTAGATTCATAGAAAAATCAAAGAAACCTTTTCTGTGACGTTTTGTTTCTAACCGTCCGTAAGCTAAATGTTAAACAGACAGACATGACAACCTACCGAAACCTGTTAGTAGGTTATTGAAAATGGCTGTTAGACCACTACAGTAAGGCTTACCTGAAGCAATAGTGTTCCTAATAGCTGCGACGAGGTTGAATGTGCAAGCTCCGGCACACCAGTCCACCACAATCACGTTCACGTCTTCACCTTCCAAGAACGCTGAGGAGAAGAAATGGATTAGTTGAATCGCAGTACGCTCACCAGGTTAAAAAGGCTCTCGGTCTAAAAAGATCCCTCAGTACCTAAAAACCCGCCTTTTTAAGCAATGTGTCCTGCCAACAATGACTTATGGTGCCGAGACATGGACGCTCACAAAGGAGACTGTCCACCGACTACGAGTGGCACAAAGGGCCATGGAACGAGCCATGCTCGGCATAACCCTCTAAGATAGAGTGCGCAACACTGAAATCCGCTGTCGGACGAAAGTCTACGACGTCGGTGACCAGGCGGTGCGGCTCAAGTGGACCTGGGCAGGACATCTGGCTAGACGCGGAGATGGCCGATGGAGCAAGGCTTTGACCGAGTGGTGGCCAAGGTTTGCCCAAAGAAACCAGGGCCGTCCAAAAACATTTTGGGTTGACGATATCGTCAGAGTCGCGGGAAACACCTGAATCAGGAAAGCACGGGACCGGAAAGTGTGGCGGAAAAAAGGGGAGGCCTATACCCAGCAGTGGGTGATTCCGGGCCGATATGATGATGATGATGACGCTCACCAGTGAATGTAAAGGCTGTCTAGAACCAACAACTAGAAGCTAAAGTGACATCTGTAGTGGCACTACAAAAGTAATAAAGCGCCATCTATGACTCAAATGAAGAACTAACATCAAAATTCTGAAGTTATCCGCGACTATTAAAAAACTATAGAAAAACCCGACAACAACTGTCGGGCAGTAGCCAACCAGACATAACACCCGTCTGGTCGGAGGATCCTCCCTTTTCTATGGGGATGAAGAGCTTTATACCCTGTTCTTCATATCCCAATTCATTGACTAACCCACTCAGGGTCCGCATGGTAGATTACGGACTGTAGCATACCGTTTAACCCGTAATTCAGCACGCTCACGGAAAGATGGCGAGTGTCCTAAGCAGTGGGATCTTATTAAACTAGAATAATGGTGTATTTTGTAATTAAATTAATTTTTACAAACAATATTATTCGTCTTTTTTTATAAAAAACTTAGGAGATGAGGTCGATTTTTCCCAACTACTAGCGAGAGTTGAGAGTCTCTTCACAGACCAGGCCGGGCAGTCTCGACAGAGATAACGACAAAATCGCTAACTTTCAATCGCTGATTACTAACGAATAAAATCGGTTGCAATAATGATGCTTGTGAAAATCGCATCTTGGATGTAAGGACTTGCGTTACTGGCAAGCATCATTATTGTAACCGAATTTATTCGTTAGTAATTAGCAATCAAAAGTTAGCGAATTTGTCGCTATCTATGTCGAGACTGCCTGCCCAGGCATCTTGGTCAACAAGTCATACAGATTAGTGCTAGAGATGGTTTTTGAAGACACCGCACTGATGTAAGTGGACCTGCCTAGTCAGGACATGCATCTGTTTTACTCTTCTGTGTAGAACAAGTACATGTTTACTGACAAATACAACAACTGTGCCGGCCGTACTGGCACCTTGGGTTCTATCCGTCATTGCGATATTGGTGTCGATTCTGTTGTGCACAAACTAAACATAATTTAGGCTATTGCTATCTTTTTCTTTCTAATACAACAAGAAAGAGACGGTCGCAATTTAGAACTGTCAAATTTAGTTGGAACTAATATTTGCATACAAACGAAGGGTGCACGTGAAAACATGTCGACTAAAAACACGGTGAAGCACAAGGCATAAACTAGTTTGACATCTCTAACTTAGTTCATAGCTAAAGCCGTCCTTTTCTCACACGGCCTTTTAGTAAAAGATAACAATAGTCTAAAAGTTCAAGTTCAAAGTTCAATTCATACATCAGCACAATGTTTGACAAAAAAAAGTCGTTTCCCAGCAATAATTTTTGCGTAAAGTTACTTAGTTTGAATTACAGAATGCTTGGTTGACGGCTTCGTGATGGCTCCGTTCCCACTTTGTAAGCTTTGTTAGTAGGATAGGTAAGAGTCCTCACCAGGGGTCAGCACTCTATTGAACTGAGCAGTAGCATTATCGAGCCAGCCATGGATGAGGACGACAGTCTTGAGGTCAGCGTTGAAGTTGGAGGACCAGAGGAGATCGTAATTCTGAGGCAACAGCACCTGGCTCACTGACGGGTTCCTCCTGTAAGCAAAGTCTTATTTTAGGAGAATCATGGCTAAGTTATTATAGCCTCACTAGACTACAGTGTGTATAAGAAAAGTGTAGTCATCAAACTAAAAAACTTTCTCCATGGTACCACCATCGTCATTACTAATAAACGATCAGCTGTGCCATAAAAAAATAAAAAATCGGAGCAGTCTTTGGGGACTGCCGATAGAAGTGAAAACAAAAAGTACACAGGCCCCGCCCCAGTCGTAGCACTGGTTATGCACCGCGCATGCCTATGTGGTGCTACGCCGTAGCGGCTGCTACGCGTGCTACGAATGGCTACGAAGCGTAACCGCACGTTACGTTACGTGACGATGAGTTCAATGTTTTTCCTTCACCCAAAAAGTGCTCAACGCGTCTAAAGAAGTTTTCACTACAAAAATCGATCTATACTTAAGGTGTAAATAGACCCTGCCAGGGTTGCGGGACTGTTCGAAAGAGATACCGTAGCCCCGGAACACATAGGGCGATGAAGGAACATGGATGGGTTTTAGTCAGTAAAAGTCTGACACTCGCTCCTGCTCCGCCCAGAGCGGGAGGAGTCATTTGATGATATCCCATCCGAAAAAAAAAAAAAAAAAAGCTGTAAATAGACTCTTAACGAAGCCGAAAGGCACTTGTTTTTCCCATCATTGCGATCATTTTTAGGGTTCCGTAGTCAACTAGGAACCCTTATAGTTTCGCCATGTCTGTCCGTCCGTCTGTCCGTCCTCGCTTAATCTCTGTCACCGTTAGCACTAGAAAGCTGAAATTTGGTACCAATATGTATATCAATCACGCCGACAAAGTGGTAAAATAAAAATTGAAAAAAAATGATTTATTAGGGTAGCCCCCCTATACGTAAAGTGGAAAGTGTTTTTTTTTTTAAATTCAACCCTAACGTGTGATATACTGTTGGAAAGGTATTTATTTTTAAAATGAATAGGGGTTTTCTAAAATCATTTTTTGATAATGTCAATAATTTCGGAAATAATCGCTCCAAAAGTAAAAAACAATGTGTCCCCCCCCCTCTAACTTTTGAACCATAAGTTTAGAAAATATGAAAAAAATCTGAAAAGTAGAATTTTATAAGGACTTTCTAGGAAAATTATTTTGAACTTGATGGAAACAACAGTTTTTGTACAAAAAATACAAAAAGTTGTACAAAATAATTTCTGGACTAAGTTTGTTGTATATTCGTATATGCAAACATTTTTACATAATGGATACCCTACCCACCTTTAAACTCATAAATGGGAACACTTATTGTGACGGACGGGAAACTATGGAACCCTACACTGAGCGTGGCCCGACCCGCTCTTGGCCGGTTTTTTTGTTCTGAACCAATACCTGTTACGGAGATATTGAAGGTCAAAGTTCCAACTTTTTCACAAGTTTTTTTTTTAAATACTATTTTATATGGTCATAAACTTATTTAAATACCTCCATAACCCGTTTACTCTTAAATACGTCCATCAGTACAATGTTTTGAGTGCGTTACATTGAGCTTTACAAGTAACCCTACGACTTTTCTTGACTTTAATATGCCCTGGCCACAGAATATATATTAGTACCTTACGGTACAGAAGTTTCACTCCCGAGTTTAGGTATGATAAACGCAAGCGTGCGGCCACCGCACTAGTCTCAGGCTTGCACTCGCTCGACTTGTAGCACACGCAGCGCACGCACCCGCGAAACAAAAATAAACTGTTAATACCGTAAAGTACCTCTGACAGCCCTAGCAGATTGAAGCGATACGGCAGACAGTTATTGTACTATGAACGCTATGCGCAATGCAAAAGGTTGAAATTAGCTTGTTTTCCAGAATAGTAGGTAAATATCTCGGGGTTTTTGCGCCGCTTGTATGGAAGTGAGACAGGCCTGCCCTGGCGGTTGAGAGTCTGTCATGCTCACTCAAATGTCTCGCTGATGGTGGCGCATGTTTCGGATCATTTAGTTCCCTTCAAAATGGTTGAGTTGAATGGTGCTGATCCATGCGTCATGTCCGTGAACGGGCGCTGTCAGTTGTGACTGGTCATCCCTTAGTGGCCGTGGCTTATTTGAATGAATTATTTTAAATGGTTTTTTGTTTCTTATGTGTTTTTACTGTAGACACTTTTAACGTGCACTTCTTGCTACATTGTTCTCACATAATATACCATCTCAACATGAATGATGTAACCAAGATTTTGTAACAATATTCTGATTTAAAAGAGTGTCTATGGAGTTTCTTGCCCGTTCTTCTCCATAGAGATCTACGATCGGGAATGGGCAATTATATTACTTTCACAGTTTTTATGTCTTGTGACTGGGACTGTAGCTACATTTAATTTTCATATTTGTTTCGACAATTCAAAAGTGCCTGTAACTGGCTTATTTGAAATAAATGCTTTGATTTTGTTTTTTTTTAAAATGAGTTTTCACCGCAAAAAAAGAGTCGTTTCCCATCAATAATTTTTGCGGTACAGTTACTTAGTTTGATGTACAGAATGCTTGGTTGACAGCTTCGTGAAAGATCCGATTACACCCTGAATACTTACGCCTTTTTCCGATGGTGGTAGTATGGGCAAATACGACACCTGCTATGATCGTTCATACATCAGGTCACACACACACGCCGGTCACAAGTAATACGCCCCTGACCTTCTTGAAGAACATAAAAAAAACGTGACTTACCTGGTAAAGAGATGGTAAACATTCTGCGTGTCAGGATTGTACCTGACGGCCTCCGCCACGTCACTGATGGTTCCCCAGAGGTCGACCAGGTGCAGCTGTCCGGCAGAGTCCTGCGCGTACTGGTAACGGTGACCGGAGTCCAGCTTCCTGATGATTGGCTGATAGGGAAGAGCTGGAATGAAGAGGTTTTGGATTTAAAAACTATTTTTCAGACTTCGGGAAATGAGTTTATAAGAGGAAGTCTGAAAGTGGCGCCGGTGACTGAAAAGTTGTGTGGTAATCGGTTGCCGTGGTATGGGCATGTGATGCGGAGGGATGAGGAAAATGTCGTGAGGAAAGTTTTGAGTATGAATGTGGATGGGTATTATAAAGGGTGTAAAAGACCGCCGTGAACCAAGCATTCTGTACATCAAACTAAGTAAGTTTACGCAAAAAAATTATTGCTGAGAAACGATTTTTTTTTGGGGTTAAAAATCATGTTTTATCGTAGAACTCAATGTAACGCACTCAACACATTGTGCTAATGGATGGATTGAATAGTACGGGGGTCGTGGAGGTGTTTAAAGTCTTACATTAAAAAGCTGTAATAAAAAAAAAACTTGTCAAAAAGTTGGAACTTTGACCGCCAATATCTCCGTAACTAGAAGGTTCCCAGGTATGGTGTAGAACCAAAAAATGATCGCAATCACGGGGAGAACAAGTACCTTTCACCTTCGTTAAGAGGTGTTTTAAACCCTTTATGAGTAGAGGAAGACCAAAGAAACGATAGATGGAAAGTAATAAGAATGATATGGAAGAAAAGAAGTGTCTGATGAGATGACAAAAAATAGAGAAGTATCGAAGAAGTTGTGATAAGGGTATGCGAATGATAATGATTTCAGACTTCGATAAACTTGATTGGTCTAACTTCTTAATCTTAACTACGTTAGTGTACGAACACAGTGGCCGCTCGAATCGAGCGTGCGGCGGGGCGGCGCGTGCAGCGTTCATGTCAAACACATGCATTTATACGTGAGTGGCCACAGTAGACGCCCGCCGCGCCGGTCGGCAGCTCGACGCGACGCCCCGCAAAACGCGCCGCCCGACGCTATTGCACTGTGTACGAACACTTAGTGTACGAACACAGTGGCCGCTCGAATCGAGCGTGCGGCGGGGCGGCGCGTGCAGCGTTCATGTCAAACACATGCATTTATACGTGAGTGGCCACAGTAGACGCCCGCCGCGTTAGATGAAGAAGTTGTCGGTTTTGATACCATGATGTGTTGTTGTGTTGACTGTATTTAGAATTGTATAGGGTTTCTGGTGTTTACCCTAACAAGCCAAAACCTACCCATCTTAACATGTATAATAAGATGTTACATCATGAATGTCCAAATTTTGAAATTTCTTCATTCTTATTACGACCTCATATAAACATACAAAGCTCAACATCAATTGGAAACATTTGACAAATTTGGGAAGGTAAGCTCACTGCGAGCGAGGCCCACTGTACCCGAGTAAAAACATTTTTTGGAAGGCGCCGTGTGGGGCTCCGTAGCGAGCGGTGCTCAGCGCCCTCTAGGACCGCTGCGCCCGTGAGCAACGTACACCCTGCATGCACACTAGGCAAAGACGTGTAGGGTCTACACCTATATTTAGTTTACGTACATGTATCTCATGCATCTCTGTTCTCCTTCTTCTGTTCTGTTTTGTGTTGTGCGTGTGGACCTTACTACCAATAGAACTGTGAGTACCTAGGCAGTGACTTTTATTTACACCCCTGCCTACCCAACACACTCGACAACACTGCTATAGACGGCCTTGCTTGCCGTTATGTTTTTGTCCTATGTAAAATAGGGGATAGTGTGGGTTACACTTGACTTCTGGCTGCTACTGAGAAATTCCTGATGGAAAAACCCAAGGAGACCTCGCCCTGGGACTCGAGCCTAGGACCGCATGCCCAGCGATGGTGCTTGTAACCAGTAGACTAAAAGTTATTATCCTAACTGTTAGCCTTAGGCCCATTTCGATGGAAACAGTTTCTCGAACGATTCTGGGCGAGAAATCGTACGCTAATATCGCAAGCAATAAATCGCCATAAGATTATCGTATCACAATGTTTACATACAGGCAAAAACTAAATTCTTGCCTACGATTATGTCATACGAGATTCGCAAGTAAAGTATCGCTGGCCGGGCGATAAATTACTGCGATTGTTTACACGGCGAAAATTATAAGTAGTAAGAAGATTCTTGCTTACGAGTTCTCGACTTGTATAAACACGATCTCGTATGACATTTTATCAAGTTCATACGAGTATCGTACAAATCGGTTTGAACCGTTTTTGAGTGCGAGATTTGCCATTCGAGTTCAGTGATTACTACGGTATTTTTCTCAAAATGACACAAAAATCATTCAAATTGGGTACTGCCGATAATGTTAAGTTCATTGAAATGTATAGAAATTACGAGTAGTTGTGGGATACGGCGAATGTGAATTATAAAAATCATGATGCAAGAAGTGCAGCTCTTGATGGATTTTCAAGAGAATTGGGAGTTGAGGAATTTAAAAAAAGGTAATGAGGAATTTAAAAAAGTGAATCTAAGAAAAAATTAAAATATGAAAAAAAAAAAACAACCCCCGAAATACAATTCTCGCTTTGTAGTACTGTTTACTCGGAGATAGATATATATTCGATGCGAGGCAATTGTCACCCAAGGGGAAGGGCGACAATCGTGAATGTTTACACGAAGAAACTTTTTTATGTTCTTTCAATAATCGTATCGTTTCGAGTCGAGAAACTCTCTCCGTCTAAATCCGCCGTCCGTCTGAATCCGCCTATTCGAGTTTTTCTCTTATCGGTGTCACTTTAATCGCTCGTGAAAGGAGCTCGTGGCTAAATAATAACAGCCACTCGGGTCGATCGTTAGGTTAAGCCGTGCTTGCCTGGGTTGGTCTGTGGATGGGTGACCACCCATTACATACCGAGTTTCCTCCGTGCCTCGGAAAGTACGTTAAGCCGTTGGTCCCGGCTGTCATTTGTAGATCTTTGACAGTCGTTAGGTAGTCAGAGGCTCAAAAAGTCTGACAACCAGTCTTACCAAGGGGTATCGTAATACCCGGTAGTAACTGGGTTGTGGAGGTCAGATAGGCAGTCGCTCCATGTAAAATACTGGTATTTAGCTGCATCCGGTAAAACTGGAAGCCGACCCCAACATAGTTGGGAAAAGGCTAGGCAGATGGTCTCGCTTTAATCGATTAGCTAGCCGTTACAGTTGTCATTTTTTTAAAAGAATAACAACTGTCTATTTACATTTTTGAGGAACGGACTGGATATTCAACCATCAAATAGGACGCATTAAAACCTAATATTTCTATGCAATTTCTGTTTTAATCAAGCAATCCAACACTGATCCTTCATAACTACTTAATATCTTATGTGCAAATGTAAGTTTGTTTGTTTGTTACGTTTTCACGCCTAAACCACTGAATCGATCATCCTGAATTTTTGCATATAAATTGTCAGGTATACAGTAACGCACATAGGCACTTTTCATTCCGAAAAAAAAAATTATCTTTCCGAGGTAAACAACAATAACGTTCTTAGGCTAATTGATGGCACCACATGTCTTGGAATACCTAATGATTGAATTATATTATTACAAGTAGAGTACAAGATTCAAGATTCAAGAATCAAGATTCAAGATTCATGATTCAAGATTCTTTATTTGCATGAAATATGGTATGGTACAACCCTAATTGATTGTCAAATTCTAAATTAACAAGAGCGAAACCGCTGACAAAAGTTAGTAAAAAATAATTACCTGTTACTGCAGCCAATCCGAATATAAGTAGAGCCAATATCTTCTCCATTATTGGAAAATTGTTAGTAAGTAATTCAAAACAAAATAATTTTCGCTTATATAGGCTAATTATCTAAGATACCATCAAAATTATATCAATTACACGACCTACCAAAGATAAACATAGACGGAACTTGATGACTAATCCGTGATTGTGTTGTTGGCTTCTTTATTGATGTAATTTTTAATCAGTGCGAGCCGCTTATTCAATAACATCCGATAACTGGGTGGTCAGGTATTAGTCATCAACAGGCCCGGACTGGTCATAAGGGCAAATCGGGCAAAAGCCCCATGGGCCGGTCACCGGTGTAGTCGATTGGACAGAGGCCGAAATAAATTATAAGTACCTTGCCCCGAGGCCGAGGCCATAATAGGCAATTTTGGCTTGCATGTACACAAGGTTGCAAAAAAATGGAGTAAAATGAGTTTATTTGAGGCAAGATGTTACGTACCTAACTCCAATAGGTCGAAACAATTCTAACCTGTTCAAGACAAGGTGTCAAAAAAATTTCGAGCTCTCTTCGCTCGCTCTTGGAGCTTTACATACTTCTGTTTGTTTCTAAAATTGTCTCCTTAAGTCGATTATTTAGTTCCTAGACTTTTCAAATAACTTCCAAATTTGTAACATCTACTTCTAAGTATTTAATTTACAAATCCGTTTTTACTCGCACTTTCCTGCGCCACCCCCCACTCCTGGCTCAAAAGGTGGCGACGCCCTCGTTCGACAGCGTCGCTATTCTTTTAGTTTCGAGTCTCTTCTCTATCAAAGCCTCAATCCAGCATTTCAGCCTAACATTCTATTTTAGATGTTTTCTTCGGTCGATTCAAAATTTACATCCCTTGCTTGACATCCCGATGTGTCGTACTAAGCGCTTCTCCTCCACTTTTATTATGCGCACAGCCAAAGTCTGGAATTCTCTGCCTGCGTCTGTGTTCCCACCCACATTTAACCCGCCTGCCTTCAAAGCAAGAGTGAACAGGCATCTTCTGGGCACGCTCGTTCCATCATAGATCTCATCCATTGCTTTCCATCAGGCGTGATCGAGGTCAAGAGCAGGCCCATATTGTAATAATAAAAAAAAAACTTTAATAGTTTTCCTTTCTTTTGACAGTGGAAGGCCGACCGTCTCTAAAATGCCCGGGCCGGTTTCGGGTCCCAGTCCGGACCTGGTCATCAACATTATTAGCAGTGATAGCCTATTGGTATTCGTTGGACTACCAAGTTTGTAGTTCGTACCCAAGAAACGCACCTTTGATTTTTCAGATTCATGATGTGTATTGTAATATGTGTATTGTAATAGAACAACCGACGCCGGCTCTGCTCAGCTCCTCTATCAAGTCGTTAACATATAAGTTGAATATTGTAGGAGATGTCAAGCCACCCTGTCTCACTCCGGAATTGAGGGTGTATTCACCGGATATACTTTCTCCCCACTTTACAACATTAGTTTGACCCTCGTATCAGTATTTCATGACATTAATCACTTCAGGTGGTATACCTACATTGTACATCTTATTCCACAGGACATTGTAATTTACAGAGTCAAAAGCACGACTTAAGTCAAGAAAACAGGCATAAACAATAGTTTTTCTATCCAAATATTATATGGCGGTATCATCTAATCAAATATAGTTTAGTTTTATCTTCAGGTCACCCAGGTCACTCATTCTAAATTCAAATTGTAAGCTATTGATAAACTGATAAATTGTTTATAATACTTTTATTACCGACTAGCAGACGTCACACGGTTTCACCCGCGTAGTTCCCGTTCCCCTGGGAGTACGGGGATAATAATAATATAGCCTATGTTACAGAGTTCAGAGTTAATTTATTTGTCAGAAACATGAGTATGCACACACAGAGCATGCAAGATGATTAGTACAATGCAGAAAGGATCACAGTCATGTTTTACCTTTACGGTGTACAAATATTAAAAAGCGTATTATATATTAAAATTTGATCAATTATTTCATTAATTGTATCTATTAATTATTAAACATATAAAAAATGCAATTATTTGAAATTCAGTAATTACATTCATTTGTTAGCTGTCTTGGTATGGGCATGTCATGAGGAGGGAAGAATCGCATGTGACTAAAAGAGTGATGAATATAAATGTGGATGGATGGAGAGGGAGAGGAAGAACAAGGAAACGATGGATGGATTGTGTGAGGAGTGATATGAAAGAAAAAGGTGTAAATGATTGCGTGACGGTTGACAGAGGAGAATGGAAGAAGAAAACGTGTTGCGCCGACCACAAGTAACATGGGATAAGGGCAGGAAGATAAAAAAAAAAAAAAAACAAAAAATTGAATTTTTGAATTTGACCAATAAATCTATACTATTATATATATAATATTATAAAGCTGAAGAGTTTGTTTGTTTGTTTGTTTGTTTGAACGCGCTAATCTCAGGGACTACTGGTTGGAATTGGAAAATTCTTTTAGTGTTGGATAGTCCATTTCTTGAGGAAGGCTATAGGCTATATAACATCACGCTACGACCAACAGGTGCTGAGCACCGAGGGTGAAACCGCGGGGAACCTCTCTCTCTCTCTCATGTGACGCAGACGAAGTTGCGCGGGTCAGCTAGTTATCAATAAAATCTATACTAAAGCTGCAGTGTTTGTTTGTTTGTTTGAACGCGCTAATCTCTGGAACTACTGGTCCGATTTGAATGATTCTTTCAGTGTTGGGTAGTCATTTATCGAGGAAGGCTATAGGCTATATAACATCACGCTACAACTAATAGGAGCGGAGCATAAGTGAAAAATGTTGCAAAAACGGGGAAAATTTGTTCCTTTTGAAAGCTTTTTCTCTCTTATGTGACGCAGACGAAGTTGCGTGGGTCAGCTAGTATACTATAAATTACATAATATAGGTACAGCATACACCATTAGCAATTCAAACATCAATTAAATTAGGTTAGTAGAAGAACAAAATATAATCGTCAAAATTAATTCAAATGTCAAAAACAAGATAAAATACTAACAACAGTCAACAGAACCAAATCAAATCAAAAATCAAATCAAAAATATTTATTTGCTAGAATATGGTACATTTAAGGTGATACAGTAAATTGTGGTTTCATCATATCCTGTCATAACATGACGTGCAAATACATTCACAATAGGCGATGTCAATTAGTCTAACTTACAAATTACAGATTACAGGTTCTATTGACTTGTCCTCTAAGTAGTCCCTAACGGTATAATATCTTTTAGTTAGTAAGAGTTGGAGAAGTCTTTTTTTAAATATTGTGAACGGTAGGTCTTGAAAACTATTTGGTAAATGATTGTAAATAATAATCGACATGCAGTATACATTTTTCTTAAATAATTTTAGTTTTATTGGTGGCAACCGAAGTCTATCTTTCTGCCGTGTTCGGCTATTTGGTCTGACAGACAGACAAACTTCGCCCCCACACTAGAATTTACATTAGAATTCGTATGTTTTCTCCATTAGAAACTCTGCAATACTATAAAAACATTTGGCTGCTAAATAATCTTGTAGTTTTTAAATAAATTAGTAATTTTAGTTATTTCTGTAAGTGCGTGTGAAAGGTGGTTAAATATACGTGGTGCCATACAGAAAACACTATTACTCATTAGTGCTTTATTGGATGGTCTGATAGACAATCTGTGCTTATATTTATCGCGCCGGCACTGCAAGTAGGTAGATACGTAGCAATCGATAACGATCGAATCGATACGATTCGATAAATCCGACTTTTCGATTGGTTAAAAACTCATTTTATCGAGAATAACTGTCAGATTTATCGAATCGTATCGAATCGAGTGCTACGTACTTGCACTGCGGTTACGGTTATCCATATCTGATTGTTTCTTAAACAGATGCGGGTTTGTTTTTACGAACATCGCAATTTCAAAGATATAGAGTGATGGGAGGGTTAAATGTTTATATTTTACAAAGAATGGCTTGCATGAGTCGGTTGTTTTTAGGCCGAACATGGTTCTAATACATCTCTTATGTGACCTGAATAGTAACTCTTTGAGGGTTGAGTTTCCCCAGAAGATAACACCAAATCTCAGAAGAAAAAGAAAGAAAGAAAGAAAGAAAGAAAAATGTTTATTTGACGTCAGCTAATAAAGCACATACACAATACTTAATATAAAAAGATACAAAATAAGGAGGAAAACATAATATGTGCTGTGTGCCTCACGGCTGCGCCAAAAAGGTCCATTTCAGCATTCATGCCAGACAGGTGATACTGTCTGACGCTGGTCTTCCAATGAACCTTGAGGGGGAAGTGCCGGAAAAACAGTTTCAAACATAATATACTATAGATAAATGGTTACAAATAAATAGATAACGAGTAAATTAATTAAATGTGTATTTACGAGTTTGGATAAAGAAAAAATGTAGGTAAGTAGGAAGTATTTTTGTGTTCGAACGTAACACTGGTAACAATAAATAAATACAGTGATAAGCCAAGACAGCATAATTTTAAAAGAAAATAAAGTAGGTAGGTATACTAAGGACCAACAATACCGTGATACGCCGTGAGCTTGGCATCCACACCCAGATGAGGAGCGATTTTGCAGAGCATATAGGCTGATTTACTCAGTCGCTTGCTTAACTCCTCTAAATGTGGTTTCCAGTTAAATTTTTTATCTATTGTGAACTCTAAGAACTTACTTACATCCACTTTACTTAACTGTTTGTTATTGTTGTGTTTATTAAGGCTATTATTAATGTTCAAACGCTGACTGAATAACATTAATTTTGTTTTATCAATGCTTATTTTAAGATTATTATTACTAAGCCACGTAATAATGGAATCAACTGTATTATATAAATTATCTTCATAATTTTGATCATCTAAAGGGTGTAAAATACCTCTTAACGAAAACGAAAAGCACTAATTTTATTCTCCTCGTCATTGCAATCATTTTTTCAACCGACTTCCAAAAGGAGGAGGTTCTCAATTCGACTGTTTTTTTTTTGTGTTTGTTACCTCAGAACTTTCGACTGAGTGAACCGATTTTGATGATTATTTTTTTTATTTGAAAGGTAGTGTTTCCCGTGTGGTCCCATTTTAATTTTGTGAATTGTGAACATCAGATGCTGATCTTCGGAGATATATACAATGGAACTCTTCAAACATAGACGGGAAATGTGCCGTGAATGTTGCAATCGCTTGGATGTTTATTGTTTATACTGTATGCTCTGAGGGGGTACGCAGATGTGTACAATACACCCAGATTTCGGCAGTTCGTTCGTGTTCCGCGCGCGCCTCATAAAGATGTCAGCAAAAGGGACTGTTCTAAAGAGATACTGCGGCCCTGGAATACAAAGGGCTAAGAAGGAAAATCCATATATTGGGGATACGCCTATTCATCATCAGCCTATTAATGTTCCCACTGCTGGGACACAGGCCTCCTCTCTATGAGACGGAATGTGCTATAATCCTACAATCAAACAAAAGTCACCGACTTCAGAAGCTAAAGTTATTTTTCACTTTTTTGTGTTTTTTGAAGTCGGTTTAATTTTTTTGCTAAAAAGTTTTTGTTCTACACCATACCTGGGAACCTTCTAGTTACGGAGATATTGGGGGTCAAAGTTCCAACTTTTTGAAAAGTTTTTTTTTAAATTAAATACGAGTTTTTAATGTAAGATTTTTACTTTAAACACCTCCACTGCTGATGGATGGATTGAATAGTACGGGGGTACTATTCAATCCATCCATCAGCACAATATTTTAAGTGCGTTACATTGAGTTCTACCACAAAACATGATTTTTCACCCCCAAAAAAAAAGTCTTTTCCCAGCAATATTTTTTGCGTTTAGTTACTTATTTTGATGTTCAGAAATCTTGGGTGACGGCTTCGTGTTTACACCCTGTATGCATTTAATAGTTACTGTGCTATCATCGGCAAAAAGTGACATCGGGTTATTTGTTACATTTGGTAGATCGTTAATATAAATTATGAACGGTAGAGGGCCCAGGACACGCCCTTGTGGAACGCCATACATAACTAATTTGCGTTTGGATGTAAATAGCTGCTCTTCTTTAGTTACATGATTGCATTGTCTAATTTCAACATACTGCTTTCTGTTTCTGAGGTATGATTCAATCACTACCTGAATGCGCCCCAAAAGGCGGTAGCCGTAAGGCTGGCCCGCGGCTACCGACGATTGCCCGCGAGGCAACGACCCTCCTTGCCGGATTGCCGCCATGGGATCTGGGGGCGATAGTCCTCGCGCACCTACATGAATGGCGCGCGGAGGCGCTACGCCCCGGGGGGAAACTCCACTGCCGCGGCAAACTGTCGCTCAGCGGACAGACTTCCGGCGGGATCTCATGGCCACATGGAGAGAGCGACTGTCGCAACCCCGTGCAGGGCACGCCACAATAGTGGCGATAAGTCCCCTCTTTGAGGAGTGGCTTGAGAGGCGCCACGGCGTCCTCACCTTCCGCCTGACGCAGATCCTCACCGGACACGGTTGTTTCGGGAGGTTCCTGCACCGAATTGGGCGGGAGGAAACGCCCGGGTGTTTCCATTGTGAGGATCGACCGGAGGACACGGTGGAGCACACGGTGGAAGTGTGCCCCGCGTGGGCGGGCACCGCCGTGTCCTCGAAGCGGCGATTGCCGGCGGCGACCTCTGGCGTCCGGCCCTGGTGCAAGCCATGGTCCGGAGCGAGATGGAATGGGACGCCGTCACCTCCTTCTGCGAAACAGTAATGCCAGAGAAGGAGGTGGCGGAACGTGAGAGGGAGAGAACCTCACAGCGTCCCGGCCACCGCGGGAGACGCTCCGGGCGTCGGGGGCCACCACGTGGCCCCCGGCCACCTTACGCGTGGGCTTGTGGACGGTGGGCTATGGGCTAGCTCGCCGTCCGTCCATCTCATGACGACCGGCCGTGTCGACGGCGCGTTCGTGTTCACTTTCCGTGCCTCAAAGAGAGTCAGCAAAAAGGAAGGGGTCTGCAAGGACCGATGCCTGCCGGGATTGCGGGACTGTTCGAAAGAGATACCGTGGCCCCGGAACACAAAGGGTGATGAAGGAACATGTATGGATTTTAGTCAGTAAAAGTCTGACACTCCCTCTTGCTCCGCCCAGAGCGGGAGGAGTCATTTGATGATTTCCCATCCGAAATGTCCGGTATGATTCAATCAACTGTAGAACGTTTCCCGATTTATCTAGTAATATGTTATGGTCCACGTAGTCAAATGCCTGTGTCACATCGCAGAACACTGAACATATTGGACGCCTTTTATCAACGTTTTCTACTACATTGTTTAGGAAATCATAGATTGCTATATATTGTCTTACTTTTTCTAAAACCTTTTATGTATATATGTTTGTACATACAGATATTTTTCGAATACTTTTGATAATATAGGTACAAGCGCTATTGGTCTATATGCCTCCATTGACATCTTCTCAGTTTTTTCAGAAGTGGTTTTAAAACGGCAATTTTAAGGTGTTCTGGGTATACACCTTCAGTTATGCATAGGTTTAGAATATGGCTTAGTGGTTTACTAATGATGTCACCGACTTTTTTGACTAAATGTGTAGAAATACCATCATGTCCTGTACTCTTCGTATTTTTTTGTGATTTAATAATTTTAGTTATGTCAAGTTGGCTACTTGGTGACATAAATAAGGAATTGTTGTTTTTGGATATATTTTCTGTAACATTTTTACCAGAATCAGGAACAGGTTTGACTTTAAAAAAAAATATTGAAGGCTTTTGCTAATTCAGTTGGATTAGTTTCTGTTTTATTGCCTGTTCTATTAGTCTTGGGTTCTTGAATGAGAAGAATAAGTACTGCTTTAATAATATCTTTAATTAAACTCTCCCAGTACAATCATTCTCTGGGTCCTCTTACAAGTCCCCAGCAAACATAAAAAGGCGGGCTGTCATCAATCCAAATGTCACTGTCACAACATCCCCATCGTCAAGATATTAAAATAAAATTAAACATGTTACAAACTTATATTATTACAAACATAATCTTCTAACCACTTAGGCTTAGTTCTTACTCTTTTAGGCAAGTTATTCATTTCTACATGTGATTGTATTTCAGGAATTTCATAATCATTAGTTCCCAAATTATTATCATTACTTTCTAAATTATTATCGTTATTTTCGGAATCGGTTTCTTTTATACTGTTTTCCTTATTTATTTCTTGCTGATTTTTTTCCACTTCAATTCCCGAAACACTATCATTATCAAAATCATCATAACGTAGCTCTCTACTATCCTCCTTTTTCTCTTTGAAAGGCGCTGGAGCCAAGTGCCATCTATTTCTCCTGTACTGAACTCCTTCTATTGCAACAAAATAAGATCTTGGCTCCTTCGCCTTTCGTACAATAATTCCATACTTTCTTAAATCAATTACCCAAACCTGATCTCCTACCTTTAAATCGTCTAATTTACAAACCTTATGTCTTCTGTTATAATTCTCTGCCATTTTTTCTCTATTACAATTTCTCTTCTCTCTAAATATTTTAGTATCTATTTCTACATTAAAATTTAATTTACTAGGATACATTGGCAATATCTCTCTAATTTTTTTGTTAAACATTAATTCACTAGGACTATATCCAGTCTCATTTGGAGTGTTCCTATATACTAACAATGCTAAATATACATCTGCATTCTTATTTAATAGGTTTTTAGCAATTTTGACTCCTGCTTCTGCACAACCATTACTCTGAGCAAAATAAGGACTACTGGTTATGTGATTAAAATTATAAAACTGAGAAAATTGTTTGAATTTACCCTTAAATTGTGTTCCATTGTCAGTCCTGACTACTTCTGGAATTCCAAACCGGGAAAAGGTTTCTTTACAATGCATAATTATACTATTTTCTGTCAGATCTTTCAATACAAATAATTCCAAATATCTAGAGAAATAATCAATTATTACCATATACCACTTATTATTATTTTTAAATAAATCTATGCTTACCTTCTGCCATGCTCTATTTGGAATATCTTCTACAATCAATGGTTCTTTACTGTTAGTTTTTTCCTGAATGCACTGTGGACAGTTCTCTATGAGTACTTTAATTTGAGATGACAATCCTAGCCACCACACTGATTGTTTGGCTCTCTCTCTGCATTTAGTAATGCCTAAATGACCTGCATGAATATCCTCTAAAATACTTTTTTGAAGCGCAGTTGGGATTACCAATCTATTGTTATATAACAAAAAATCCTCCTGCACAGAAAAATTATATCTATACTGATAGTAATTTAATAACTCTAATGGCACTTTATTTTTATTAGGCCAACCACTCATAGTGTATTCTTTTATTATCTTACATATTTGGCATTTACTCTGTTCTCTCATAATATTGTTCAGTTTATTATCAAATATACACATACTTGAAATGGAATTAATGTGGTGCTCAAGTTGCTCAGCCTCTACCTCTGTAACATTTACTGGAGCCCTGGACAGTGCATCAGCTACTACTAATTTCTTTCCTGGAACATAATTAACTTTATATATATATCTCATTAACTGAAGTCTAAATCTCAGCAACCTAGGTGTAAGATCATCTATAGGTTTAGTTTGCAAAATTTGCAATAGAGGTTTGTGATCTGTCTCTAATAAAATCTCTATCCCTACTATAAAATCTCGAAACCTATTAACAGCCCATGCCAAAGCTAGACACTCCTTCTCTATTTGAGCATAATTTTTTTCTGTTGAATTTAATGTCCTGCTAGCATATGATACTGGCCGTCTATTCCCCATTTTATCTTCTTGTAACAGTACTGCACCTAGGCCATAAGAACTACTATCAGCAGAAATTATGATTTTCTCTCTAGGATCATAATGACACAATGTAGGAGCTCTTGATATAAGGTATTTTACTTTTTCAAATGATTGTTGTTGACACTTATCCCAAATAAAGGCAACATCCTGTTTTAATAATCCATACAATGGTTCCAATAAAGATGATTTATCAGGAATGAAACGACCTACATAATTTACTAACCCTAAAAATTGCATCAACTCTTTTTTGTTACATGGAACTCTGAATTCAACAATGCTTTCTATTCTCTTAGGATCCAATGATATGCCTTTACTGTTAATAACATGCCCTAAATATGTAACTTCTTCGACCATAAATTCACATTTGTCTTTGTTTATCGTTAAACCTTCTTTAGTCAATCTACTACAAACTTCCTTTAATAATTTAATATGACTGACCCTGTCTTTACTGTATAACAATATGTCATCTACATGTATTACTACCCCTTCTAAATCACTGAAAATATTGGAAAATTTCATAGAAAAGTATTCAGGTGCACAGTTTAACCCCATAGGCAATCTATTATACATGTACCTACCAAATGGTGTAAATATTGTTGTCAATTTCCGAGACTTATCACATAAACGAATTTGGAAAAATCCAGACGTAGCATCAATTTTCGAAAATATCCTTGCTCCTTTCAGTCTACCTAGTGTATTTTCTACTTTATGAATTGGAAAAATAGGGCGGACAATATTTTTATTAAGCTGTGTATAATCTCCACAGATTCTAACACCATTCTGACCTTTTGGTACAACCACAATAGGAGATACAAACATAGTTGGCTCTTCTACTGGTACAATAACACCTAAACTTTCTAATCTATTTAACTCTTCCTTGACTTTATCCAGCAGAGGTAATGGAACTACTCTAGGTGATGACTGGACATATGGGACTGGGTTGGCGATCAATTTAATGGTAAAAGTATCCTTAAACACACCTAAACTGTTAAATATATTGGGAAACTCTTTCTCTACATTTATTTCACCTTCACTAACATGACATGTGTTACACAATCTTAATATATTCATTTTTATAATGGCTGGTTTCCCTAAAATAGGTACCTGTAAATTTTTGATTACAAATGCTTTCCCTCTGTATACACTACTTTTATGATATAATTGTATCCAAATAAAGCCTACTACATCTAATGGAATACCTTCCGGTCCCCTAATAATCTCTGAACAAGCAAATATGTTACTTGTATTCTTTATCATTTTTTCAGGTATAGCCACAATATCAGCCCCAGTATCTACTAAAAATTTTACCTTTTTCTTAAAATTTTCTGTTTCAACATCCACCTCCAACTCAAAGTCATCCTTTTCCATGTCCATGCAATTGATCTTTCTCTCTCTGCAGCATCTAGCAAAATGTCCCCTACGCTTGCATTTATGACAAATTTCTTTTGAAGCTGGACATTTCTCTTTATTATGTGTTTCCCATTTTCCACACCACCAACATTTTCTACTTCCTACCTTTCCTTGCTGCTTACCCATTCTATTTACTGTCACTTCCTCTTCCCGACTCCACATAACCTTGGTCTCTTGCGCTTGAATTTCAGCCTGCTGAGCCATGTTGACTGCTTCTTCTAATGTCAATTTTGCCTTTAACAGCATTTTTTCACTGACCTTCTTGTTCCTTAACCCAACTACGAGACGATCTCTTATAAGCTCTTCACATAAACTTCCAAATTCACATGCCTCTGCCTGCGTGGTCAAGGCTCCTAAAAAATCACTCACTGACATACCTTCCTTTTGTTCAAGCATGTTAAATTTAAATCTCTCATAAACAACATTTTTCTTAGGATTGAAATGACCATCTAAAGCCTCCAATACCACATCATAATTTTTTTCGTCAATGTTCAATATCTTGACAACTTCTTCCACCTTTCCTCCCATGCTGTACAACAACATATCAATTTTGTCGGCATCCTCTCTGTTCTCACTGCCACTTATTTTCATAAATCTCTGGAACCTCGTCTTCCAAGTTTTCCATGATGCCGGATTTGTAAAATCGAAGGCCTCCGGCGCCCTCACATTCTGCAATGGCAGGAAATTCATTACTTTTTCTTCTCCCATCTTTATCTCTTTAGTCGCACACCGCTGCCACCATGTTCTATTAGTCTTGGGTTCTTGAATGAGAAGAATAAGTACTGCTTTAATAATATCTTTAATTAAACTCTCCCAGTACAATCATTCTCTGGGTCCTCTTACAAGTCCCCAGCAAACATAAAAAGGCGGGCTGTCATCAATCCAAATGTCACTGTCACAACATTGCCTACTTGAATATGCGTAATAACTTCCTTCGGTACATTCACTTTGGAACTGTTAATTATTTCCCATGTAGATTTTATTTTGTTTGCTGATGTTTTGATTTGTGTATTTTGAGCGCGTTGGGTCAGTTTAATTATTTTTTTGTACGTTGTAGAGTATTTTTTAAATTGATCTCTACTTGCGTCACTGGGATTCAATGTATACCGCCATAGGAGTGCCCTTTTCTTTTTGCTACAAAGTATTACTCCACGTGACACCCATTGTGGTTTCCTATAAGTTTTAACTAAGACTCTTTTCAATGGAAAACATAGTTAATAGAATAACAAGAATGTCTCAATAAAAACATTGAATGCTCTATTTGGATCATTGTTTTCATAAACTTCAGAGAAGCTAATATTTTTCATACAATCATTAAATTGGTAAATTTTGGAAAATTAATTTAAATAAAATTGATAGTTTTGATAATAAATGCATATCATATCTTGCATATCATGGATTTCTGTAAAGTAACGCCTACTTTACAGAAATCCATGATATGCAAGATACAATGGGGCCGCCAGCTTTTGGGCCGGGGGGGGTGGGGAGCGTAGCGAGAAATTCTTACGACACCTTGCCTTGGCCAGGTTAGAATGGTTTCGAACGTTCATATAGGAGTTACTTAGTTTGAATTTTCGATAAATTCAAGAGAAAGTAGTCTGTAGAGCGAGCGAAGCGAGCTCGAAAATTCTAACACTTTTCCTACAGTTATTGGAGTTACCTGGGCCTCTTATAGACAAAGTTAAGACTTTTTTGTAAATGTCAAAAAACCACTCATTTCGCACTATTCGGCCGCAGTGACTGACGTAACAACCGCTTTGTAGTGCAAGCTGATTAGAACTTTATTCTAACAGTATTTAAAAACGAAGTTTGAACCACCACAAATAGAGTTACTAATTTTTGGGTTAAAAGGGCCTTAAGTGCTTCTCTTATCAGAGGACCTCTCAGGTTATCAAAATGCGTACCTATCACTATTACAGCATGTTTGCCAAAAAATATCACATTGCTTTTGTATTCCACAAAAGCAATGTGAAACGTCGGCACCAGGGGCCGACATACACTATCTCTTCACAAACGACGTCTGTAGTATAAAATGTATAGAACGGCATGTGTGATGGTATTGGTGGCGCTGTGCGCAGGGTTGACGCACTCCTTCTCCTGGGGTAAGTACCAGAGTCATTTATTTACTATCATCTCCAGCTGGCTACATAATAATTGTTCTGTATGGTGTCGGACGTAAAGAATAGCACCACCCATATCTTCCCGTGTGTGTCGAAAGAGGCGACTAAGGCACTTACCAGGGAATAGCAGCAGAGTTCTCGGAGTTTTTGTAACAACCGTAGGTACTGCGATCGCCAACCCGCATGCTAAACGTGGCGATTATGGAAAAACTGCCCAAAGATCGGTGTACTATAATTACATTATCTAGACACGCGGGAGCATGTCAAGCCAAGTTCTGGCGCGCAGCTCACAATGTGTAATATTACACGAACCATTTGGAGCCACTTTTGAGCCTACTTGTCAAATTTCTACGACAAAAGAAGTGCAATCTAAATGGGTGCCAAGTTCAATGGTCAGTCAACTTAGGAGAATATAATGTAGCTTAAGGTCTGACTTTAATAGTTCTCATATACGAATTATTATGTTCGATGGTTAGTTTTTATCAGCAAGCCAAATTTTCGAAATAATAAAATAAGAACTGACAAGTAACAGATTGAACTTGCGAAGGCTATAATATAATTCGTATATGAAAACTAGCCAAGTCAAACCTTAGGCTACAATATATTCTCCTAAATTAAAAGACAAAATGATATTTTATGTTGTTATAAATAAATTTCAGGAGTGACCATTGAACTTGGCACCCATTTAGATTTCACTTCTTTTATCTTTGAAGTCAACAGGGAGAGGAGCTCGTGGCTAAATAATAACAGCCGCTCGGGTCAATCGTTAGGTTAAGCCGTGCTTGCCTAGGTTGGTCTGTGGATGGGTGACCGCCCATTACATACCGAGTTTTCTCCGTGCCTCGGAAAGCACGTTAAGCCGTTGGTCCCGGCTGTCCTTTATAGATATTTGACAGTCGTTAGGTAGTCAGAGGCCCAAAAGTCTGACAACCAGTCTTACCAAGGGGTATCGTATTACCCGGTACTAACTGGGTTGTGGAGGTCAGATAGGCAGTCGCTCCATGTAAAATACTGGTATTCAGCTGCATCCGATAAAACTGGAAGCCGACCCCAACAAAGTTGGGAAAAGGCTAGGCAGATGATGATATTTTTGAAGTCAACAACCAAGGCATATATCATAATATTGAACTTGGCTCTCATTTCACATTTATGTTTTTGATGGGATTATTTATAGATACCTGCACTGTAACTAACTCTTGGGCATGAGGTTATGTTAACTATATTATCTCTATGCATGTAGGTACTTATAGTATTTCTCTCGATTCAAATCTAGCTTTCGCGTTTATGTCATTGGAAATGCTTAGTCATCATCATCATCATCATTATCTTACCCTTATCTCAATAATTTGTGGTCGGTGCAGCATTTCTTCTTCATCCACACTTCTTTATCACACTTCATCTCATCAGACACCTCCTTTCTTGCCATATCTTTCTTCACACAGTCCATCCATCGTTTCTTTGGTCTCTTATAGCAATCTATATGCATACTCAACATTTTTCTCATTCCTCCGTATAACATGTCCATGCTTTGATAACCGATTACCCTGCAACTTATCAGTCATCGGTGTCACTGAGTGAGGAGGGTAAGCCCCTCTGTCGATGCACAGGACATTATGAGGGTGAAAGATGCGATGATCCCCTCTTTCAAACCAAATGCTTCCAAGCTATTTCTTTGTTGAAGGACATGCTCAATATAGGTAAGAATAGATCGCTGTAGAAGGCTAGCTAGATTAAACATACTTTAATTCACCCCAAAAGTGTTTGCTCTGTGTTGCTACTTTCATGAGTACAACATCGGAAACGTAGTCTGTGTATGATCAGTTGTACCTCCACATTCACCTGTTTTGAACAAAAACTTTTAATTCGTACTGTGTCTGACTGTTAGGGACAAAAGATCGATCGTACGAGTAATGCATCTTGTCAGACTCAGACGGATAATGTGCATGTAACATTGAACAAGTTCGATTCCACTTGTGGCAAAGACTAGAGAATGTTGGCCTGAAAGTAAGTAGGACCGTGATTTCGGCGGTCTCTCCAGTCCTGTGCCACTCTTGCCGGAACGCCCATACCGATCTGTACCGATTTGGAATCGGAACAGATCAGAGCCTGAAACAGGAGCGTGGAGCTTGTCACAAGTATGATGTTTATTTTGCAAGTAGTCGCTTAAAGTACTCAAACTGCCAGACAGTTGTGGAAAAAAAAACAAAAAAAAAATGTGACACACATGGTCCTCACATTCACAATAATACATACCAAACAGCATACCCAACAGTGGGTGAATTCGGGCAGTGGATGACGAGGAGGATGAATATCCATTTGATTCAATAAACCTATCGAAGGTACAACAAATACATTACTCAAATCCAATGCTTCAGAGAGGCTATGACGCAGAACAATTTGTTACGGCAATAAATTAACATATACCTATTTGGTCTGTGAAAATTATAATATTTGTAATATACGTACGTACTTAAAATAATAATCAGGAAATGTACACAATCATAATACTAAACTAAATACATAATATACTATACTAAACTGTAAGGTTATGGGTGTATTATACACATCTGCGTAGCATACAGGCGTGATGTTACGTCATGATGTTGTATAAACAATAAACATCCAATCGATTGCAGCAAAAAAAAGTTGTTTTCCAGCAAACATTTTTGCGTAGAGTTACTTAGTTTGATGTACAGAATGCTTAGTTGACGGCTTCGTGATATATTTGTAAGAGGATATACAGAGTTTAAACGCACCCTGCGTTTACACTCTGTATATCCTCTTACTATATATATATATTTATTTATTTTTATTCAAAAGGACCAACAAACAACTGCAATATAAAACATAGAAATAAGAAACATCTACAAAGCTTATAGAAAATATTGCAGCCCACAACGCTGTTCACAGATTAACTCTAAGATACATAACAGTGAAAATAATCGCTAAGATTACAAATCCGGGAGATATAAAATATTGTAAAAAAAGAAATAATATTAAATAAAGCTGCATTTAAAATAATTAAGAAAGTTCTTTAAGTATAAGACGTTTAAACATATAAGGAGATCATGCAAAAATGACAATTTGCTCGAAAGTACTATTGTAGGAATCGACCATTCTGCGAACAGGCGAACGCTGGCCAGAGTTGGACTTGCAAGTGCCCACGGAAAATAATCTGCCAGCGAGCACCTTTCGCTTGTGGACCGTCCTAGGAACCGCATAACATAACATATTGGACAGTTCAAATTTATTTAGATAAATTCATGGCTTCTAAGTACCTACGTCTGTTTTCAAGTGTTGCGAGCTTAGGTATACTTAGCAATTAACCTTGGTACAGCAAATAACACCGTAGCATCTGTAATGCATAGGACGCAAGAACTAGTATTGAACACACTCAATCATTTCAACGTACTTTTTGTAGTAAGGACTCCAGACAGACACAGATACTCTAGTTGAGAGCGTACAATAATACATACTTATAATAATAATATTGTAGTGCAGTGCGGTGCGCGCTCGAACACGGACGTGTTTCCACTGCGCACGGCACAAATTTTATTCGCGTGTTGCGCGGCCATAACCGCTGCCCGTTATGAGTTCAAAACAACTTATAGTAAATGAATTGCTGGCATTCCTAGTCCATGCCATCGACTACATGGACGAGGTTAGCATACTGCAGATTTGCCGGTCCAATTTCAAGGAGGACGACATCAGCAGCGGAAAACTCTTGCTGTTCCAGTCTCTTGGAAAACTGGACCAGATGTCCTCTCGGCGCAGAGATGGACCCGAGAAGAGCCTTCAGGATATCCTCGATATGTTGAAGAAGACTGACCCGGACGACGTGCCAGATTTAGTGGCGAAGGAGCTAAGTAAACTGCCACCCGTCACTTTCGACCACGTCGACGTTAAACGGCTGCTAAAGGATATCACTTCCTTGAAAGCGGAGATGACCAAGATGCAGTCAAGAATGGAGGTTTCAGAAAAAAACAAATACCGAACTACGTGCGGAAATAGCATTATTGCGCAAAGTGGGTTCGGAAATTGGGTCACCAGAAGCCTCAAAGGTGAACACACGTCGAGGAGAGCAAAATGCTACCATCGGCAGTTTTGAATCGGCGAACACAAGTGCGTCACCAGCTGCTGATAGCGCTGAGCAAGCGCCGCTCGCCGCCGTCGTCGCCCGCGCCACAACACCGGCTGCGGATACGTCACGCGTAGGTACGTCGACCCCAAAACGTGCCTATGCTGCTATCGTCACTAGCGGTAAAACTGATGCGTCGCAGCTTAAGCGACAAACCAGGAAAGGGGAAAAATTGAATATGAGTGCTCAACCTGCCCTGGCTGCGGTCCGTAGCTCCGTGCCGAGAACGAGCCAAGTTAATGAGGAGGGCTTCATTAAAGTAGAAAGGAGGAAGAATAAGCCCTGTTCTCGTAACCTGTGCGGTACCGCACCGAGTGGACTCAACATGCTGCTGCGTCCTGCTGTGCCTACGACGCAGCTGTACGTTTCACATCTGCATCACTCCACGACAACTGAGGAAGTGGTGCAGTATTTGAAAGTGAAGACCTACTGGACTCTGAGGGTCGAAAGGTTGGAATCGCGCCACAACATTAACTTCAAGTCATTCGTGGTACGAGTTCCAACCCACCATTTACAGACCTGCTTGAAGGAGGACTTTTGGCCGAAGGGTGTCGTATATCGACGTTTCCGAGGGCGGTTACGCGACACCACGCAGCGAAACATGACGCCGACAACGTTGCGTGTATAGTTTTAGTCTCTTATGGTTTAAAATATGTATTAGTATATTATTGTTGTTAAATATTATTTGTGTATTTTTTCTATGTGTTACATATGGTGTAACAGGGTGATCGATTATTACGCATCGGTGTAATAGAAGGAATTACCAGAAACGCTGACTGCAACTGACCTCCATTCCGCGCACCGCAACCTTCGCCGACATGAACCGCGACTCAGCAAATGCGTCACTAAATCATGCCACCCTAATTTCGCAATAGTTTTCATGTATCCGCGTAGTTAATCATCTCATAAAAATATTCATTCTTGGTACACACATCGACCAATTAACACCTCTTTAGAATGTAGTCCATAATTTGTAATTATTTTATAATTAAATTATTTTAAGCAAATTGGCTTTCTCTGCATCCTCCGGCTCCAGCTTATATAATTGGCGCAGCCGGTAGGATACTCGCGGGCCGGTTCGCGAGCGCGATGACTAAATAACGTCTTTTTTATACGCAATTCGCGAGTCACCCGGGTGACTTCCAAGGACCATCAACGAGTATCCGAATCTACAAGAGTTGCAGCCAGAGGTGTATCCAGACATCGATACCGCAGAGAGACCAGTCATGCATATGTAAGTACTCTAGAATCGTTCTTGAGTTGCTTCCTTTCTATTTTATGTTACATAATAATCCTCCAAGATTTTCCATCCCAGGCAATCGCGGAACCCTAGGTTAGGTAGAGTAGATAGATAGTAGATATAGCCGAGGTTAGAATTATGAGATTCGATTAGAAGTCTAGGTTTTAATGTCGTAGGAAGTTCGGATCGGATCACTTAGAAAATACCTCAGGAAATTTGGATTACGCAGATGCGTTAAAATATAACAATGCCATCCGAGTTTTACAAGATAAAACGAAGATAATTATAGTCAGAAGTTAGAATAGACTGACACAACGCTAAATAAACCTGTTCTATTAATTTATATCGGCCACATTACGTAAGTACTTAAAATATACACACATCAAAAGTATCTAGGGATCAACATATATTTTTGCAATAACTTTTCTCCTGATTGATATTAATTAAAATTTTCTTTAAGGATTCATCAAATAAAGTGTTTTCGTTTGTCACAGTAACGATAAACCAAGTCACCTTTGCATTAATAAAGAAATTTGCCATTTTCCTAATAAAGGGATTTTTGACATTTGAACCACTAACATTAAAGTTCGAAAAAATGACTGAAAACACAGTTTTCTTTAAAATTTTATTGGGTAACTTAAACAAATAATAATCCGTGTTTCTACCGCGAACACTAACAACACAAGAACATCGGTTTGGCATACTCAAAATGAGTTCATCCAAATCACGCTGTGGAATGGCCGCCCATGTTCGTTGCAACAACAAAAAAAGGTCTTCTTGCGACTGGATACCCTCCATATTCGGCAGAGCTCTTCTCTGTAGCATATCCCATGCATGCTCAATCGGGTTCAAGTCTGGCGACTGAGCAGGCCAGGGCAGGACATTGATGTTAGCTGCGGCGAGAGTCTGTCTTACAACTCTTGCGGTGTGCGGTCGTGCATTATCATGCATTAACTGAAATAAGGGACCGATTTGCACTTGTAGAGGAACGATGACGTCTGATACAATCGTCTCAGCATAAATTTGAGCGTTGAGGTTGCCTCTGATCCAAATCAACTCAGTTCTTCCGCCGATCCAAATACCCGCCCATACCATGATGGTTCCACCACTATAAGGATGGACTTCCTGGCAGGATTTTAATCGCTGTTGGCGTCCAGGGGTTCTCCAGTGTCGTATACGTCTTGTATCCGGTCTCATACCAAAACGAGACTCATCAGAAAAGCACACGAAACGCCATTGTTCTTCTGCCCAATTTCTGTGTTCAAGAGCCCATTGATATCGAATCCTACGATTGTGCATTGCTATAGGTGGTACCCGTAGCGGTCTTCGGGAATGAAGGTTCACTTCATGCAAGCGGTTTCTGACTGTTTGGTCGCTAATTAAGTTCCCTGAAGAGTGATGAAGCCTCACGGCTAACATCATGGCGGTTATTGTTGGAGCTCTTCGAGTTAAGATTTGAATGTATCGGTCTTGTCTCCGTGTGGTGCAGCGATACCATCCTCCATGGCGCTCAGCCACGGTACCAGTGCTTCGGTAACGTGTCCAAAGTCGACTGATAACACTCTGACTTGTATTCAGAGCTAAAGCTACAGTACGTTGCCGGGAACCAGCTTCTATCATTCCCACGGCTCTGAGCATTTCTTCCCTGCTTAAATGACGTCGCCGCTCCATAATAACGTTGGTTTTAATCAGTAGTAGGGAAACAGTAGCACTAATAATGTCTTCAATGCGTTGTATGTTTTTATAGGGAAAATATTGACAGCTTATTTTCATCTTTTACTCGAATTTGATTGAGAGTTCCTGATTCAAATTATGAAATGCACCAAAAAGGATCCATATAAATTTATAAAATCATAAATTTATTACAAAGCCACATCTCAATCTCAAGAAATCCGCATAAAAATGCTTGATCCCTAGACACTTTTGATGTGTGTACATTAAGTAGTTTGCGCATTCCAGTACGTAGTAATTCGATTTGTTTACGGAAATTTAGATTGGAGTCAATAGTGACAAGAAATTTCAAATGTTCAGCTTTTCTAAGTAGGTTAAGACAATGCAGTGTCAGCATACGCGCTACCGGTATGCGGGCAAATGATTAGGTTAGTAAGCGGTGTGCTAGTATTTTTCATTATAAATGAAATGTATTTAGTTTTATCAGCATACAGTGTTAAAAGATTATTCCGGATTATTAGCCAATCAGATACAGATTAAATTATAGACCTCGAACTTCGAGATTATTAAAACATTCTAAAAGTAGGATCAAATTATAGCTATAAAAATATAGTCATAGTCATGAAGTTTCCAATTGCCTTACCTAGAACCTACACCTTACATAAACTTTCCACAGTACCTACCCAATAAATATAACCTAGCCCTAATGCCTACCCTACCTTACATAGCAACCCAGGGACCATATTCATATGTACATAGAGACAGAATGTCCGAAGAACGATTCATGGTACCTCTGCGAGGATAAGGTCAACTACAAAATTCAAGATAAGCCGGATTGCACTCAACAGCTAATCACGCAGCAGAACACCAGCTCATGTAAACTACACCGGTCAGCCTGAAAGAGGAAACCATGCAAAAACTAGACGACATGCATTACACCCTCAGCTTTCCGCTCCTGACAAAAAATACAGGCGTCCTGCGGACAAGAAAACCTTATAACTACGTATATGCAAGGAAGCTACCTA
Source organism: Xestia xanthographa (assembly GCA_905147715.2). NCBI lineage: Eukaryota > Metazoa > Arthropoda > Insecta > Lepidoptera > Noctuidae > Xestia > Xestia xanthographa. The sequence goes on along the minus strand of LR990654.1, from coordinate 3,965,249 downwards.
GCCACACCCCAGAATTGCTTTATCAAAACTCCGGAATTTACGACATCGAACATTGACAATCGGATCAATCCGAAAATAATTGAATTACTTCCAAACCGAAGAATGAAGAAACTTTATAAAACTGAACTCGATTAAAAATGAAAATCTGCACAACAGACCCCGAAAAAAAAACCCAAGACAACCTCCAGTAAAGCTCATACCAACCTCGAGAAAATTCATCACACTACCATACCTATATACTCACTACTATTAGGTACAAGTGTACTCAGAAGTACGTTAATGTATCGACGATATGCGAGAAAAAGGGTAATGAAAGCTGCCCGAGAAATCCACGATGAAGCTGAACCTAGAAGAAATGAAATGAAATCCGACCAAAGGAAGTCAGAATCGACGCCAATCATCCAGCAGCAATATTCTCGACTTCGTTCAAATAGTTGCTGTTCTTCGGGGGGAGGTGTTACATATTGGTGTAACAGGGTGATCGATTATTACGCATCGGTGTAATAGAAGGAATTACCAGAAACGCTGACTGCAACTGACCTCCATTCCGCGCACCGCAACCTTCGCCGACATGAACCGCGACTCAGCAAATGCGTCACTAAATCATGCCACCCTAATTTCGCAATAGTTTTCATGTATCCGCGTAGTTAATCATCTCATAAAAATATTCATTCTTGGTACACACATCGACTAATTATCACCTCTTTAGAATGTAGTCCATAATTTGTAATTATTTTATAATTAAATTATTTTAAGCAAATTGGCTTTCTCTGCATCCTCCGGCTCCAGCTTATATAATTTATGGGTCTTAGTTACCTGATAATAAAATGATTATTATTATTATTATAAGCATAAATGTACGTACCTACATATAGGCATAAATAGGAAACGGGCTTTAAAAAGTCGACAGTTGAATGCATTACAAAGGTTCCCTATCCATTTGCATAAAATTTTAAGACCTAATATAACTTGGCATACTTTTGTTACTACTAATTATATTTTCGCATAACTTTATTTACGCATAATTTTTTTAAGCATAATTTATCTAATCATAATAATGATTAAGCATAAACTTTTTGGCATAAATTGATTTACGCATAATGATACTAAAACATAATTTTTATAGGCATAACAAAGAAGCATAATCCTAAAATGTTAGACATACCCTAATTAGATATACCAATTTATTTTGACGATTGGAAAAAAACTATCTCTCCGAAGCAGGTAATACATAACATATTTGATTGACATTTTTTTTCATAGTTGATTGTGAACATTATGTGAGTTTTTCCCTGTAAAAAGCATGCAAACAAGCATACACCATGCATGCAGCAAACATGCAGCTTGCAAACATTTAAACAAGCATACACCATGCATGCAGCAAGCAGGCATGCAGCAAGCATGCAGCAAGCATGCGTTTAGCAAGCATGCAGCATGCAAGCAAGCATGCAGTATGCAACATGCAGCAGGCAAAGTTTCTGTCACGGCTCCGGCGCTGCGGGGCACCGGCGGTCCCACGCGAGCTTATCGTCGCAGATGTGTTTTACGCTCAACACCACAGCTTCGGCTTGCTGGCCGGCTCCGCCGGCCAGCCTCAGCTGCGGCGGCGAGCGTTAAAACCACCTGCTCCTCAACTCGCAGGCCGCCTCGCCCCTCCGCGCCTACGCGGGCTTAGATTACACTCTAGGGGTAGGGCAGACAAGACTACGTGGAGTCGGTTTTGCAGCGATTCGTTTCTGTCACTAACTTTTGTAGCACGACTTAATGAATTTTTAATTCAAAATAAATACGTGAAAATGGTGCCGATTCCCTTGTTTACAAACTAAACCAAATTTAAGTTCAGTGCATCTTTTTCTTTCTATTTCATTAGGAAAAGGACAGAAGATAAATTTTAGTTATGTTCTGTCAAATGAATCAGCGCCATACAAGTTTTAGACGCGATTAAAAAGTTGACTACTAAAATTACATCAAATTATGTCAGGTGCTGACTAATTTGACAGGATTAAACTAATATTTATCTTCTGTCCTTTTCATAGTGAAATAGAAAGAAAAAGATGCATTCAACTTAAATTTAGTTTAGTTTGTGAACAAGGGAATCGGCACCAATAACTCAAATTTGATTCCGGTATTTATATTATTTGTATGCCTAAATACTATTATGCTAATAGTCATTATGCCTAGTAACATTATGCAAAATTCAATTTATGCCAAAACAAATTAGCCTTCAAGATGATTATGCCAACATAAACAGTATGCCAAAAAAACATTTGGCAAACTATTATTATGGCAAAACAAATTATGCCAAAACAGTTATGCCAAAGTATATTAGGAAAAAGAAGATTATGCAAAAAAATGGGATCCCCATTAAAAATCCGTATAACTGATACGCTTTATTAACTATTTTTCCTATGTGTAGGTCTAAGCAAAGCTTAGAATCAAGAATAACACCGAGATCTCGAATGGAATCCACTTTAAGTATTATATAGGCATTGCACAACGTATATGTATAGTTAATTTTGGTTTTATTTTTTGTGTAGTTTAAGAAGTTGCATTTAGGTAAACTTAGTTGCAACTTATTTTCCTAACAATAACATGACAGTCTATCCAAATCTTGCTGCAGCAGAAGGTAATCACTTGGTTGTCGTATGGCTCTATATAATTTGAGGTCGTAGGCATATAATAAAATTTTGGTGTTGTGAAAGCATTGGCTGAAGTCGTTTATATATAAATAAATAAAAGGGGACCAAGTGTAGAGCCTTGAGGTACACCAGAGGTCACTTGTGCGATGTTTGATTGATGACCATTGATTACAACCCTCTGACTGCGGTTGGTAATATAAGAAGTAAACCACCTCAGAAGATTACCACGAATGCCGTTGAACGCTATTTTATTTAGCAGTATTTCATGGTCAACCTTGTCGAAGGCCTTACAGAAGTCCGTATACACTGCGTCTACCTGTACAGGGCTGTCAACACAATCAAACAATAAGCTAGAAAATAATAATAAATTAGCATTAGTCGACCGACGCTTAACGTAACCATGCTGTTGTGGAATTATGATGTTGCGGAGTACAAGGTAGATTTCGTTATGAACTAACCTTTCAAAGAGTTTCGATAGTGCAGGCATGATGGAATTGGGACGATAGCATTCCACGCTGCGTTTGGCTCCACTTTTGTGAACAGGCACAATATATGTATGCTTTCACACATTAGGAACAACTCCCTCAAATATACATTAATTATAAATAATAAATAGAGGTTTACAGATGGAAGTCGCAGTATTCCTAAGGAAGTAAGGTGAAAATCCATCAGGACCTGGGCCCTTCGCTGGATCTAAGGAATTAAGCTCCTTCAATAAATAAGGCTAGTTTTATTCAGTTAACACTTGTGCCCAGGAAACTATGGAGTCTTTCCCTTCTCCTTTATGTATTAGAATATAATAGTTGTTATACAGACTGCTCCAAATATCGACAACATAAAAATATTAGATTCCTCACGCTCAGGGGTATCCAAAAATACCCGTGATCCTTGATAGTTTTCGATTTAAAGATTGTTGAAAATTGTATGATAGCCGCTTCAAATAAATTCAATCTTTATTTTTACACGGCTTTGTCACATTCTTTAACGTTAACTAGAAGCGTTTTTTACTCAACAACAAGAGTAACAAAAGCCTCACTAAAAAAGATATCGTTTTTAGGGTTCCGTACCCAAAGGGTAAAAACGGAACCCTATTACTAAGACTTCGCTGTCTGTCCGTCTGTCCGTCTGTCCGTCTGTCCGTTTGTCTGTCACCAGGCTGTATCTTATGAACCGTGACAGCTAGACAGTTGAAATTTTCACAGATGATGTATTTCTGTTGCCGCTATAACAACAAATAGTAAAAACAGAATAAAATTAATATTTAAGGGGGGCTCCCATACAACAAACGTGATTTTTTTGTCCTTTTTTGATAATAATGGTACGGAACCCTTCGTGCGCGAGTCCGACTCGCACTTGGCCGGTTTTTTTTATTTGTTTTTTTTTTCGATAATTGCGGATTTGAACCCATGACCTCGTACCTAATCGCATTCAACTTTTCAAAAAGTTAAACAAAAACATTATTTAGTTTTATCTTCAGGTCACCCAAGTCACTCATTCTAATTACAAGCTAGTTGATAAACCGATAAATATTTTTTTTATAATAACCGACTGGCGGATGACACGCGGTTTCACCCGCGTAGTTCCCGTTCCCGTGGGAGTACGGGGATAAATATATGTTACTCGCTGATAATGTAGCTATCCATTGCTGAAAGAGTTTTTCAAATCGGTCCAGTAGTTCATAAGTTTATTCGTTATACTTATACAAAAATACAAATCTCTCCTCTTTAAAATATTAGTATTGACTAGCACTTTGCTGGCGACTTTGTTCGCAAAAATTGTGATAGCTCGTCTACTTTGCTTGATTTAAATATACCTAATTTAAATAGCTTTCCTGATTATTTAGCTTGATGCAAAAACGGTTAATTTATTCGACGAGATTCAACGGGACTCGTCAATGTGGCGATACTTGGGGGAGGCCTTTGTCCAGCAGTGGACGTCTCTCGGGTGAAATGATGATGATGATGATGACTCGTTTTCAGTTCCATTACGCAACTAGCGGAGCGACGAGCAGATGTTGTGCGATTAGAGCACCACGTACCGGACCAACGGATAGCTAAGAAGCATTCAGATGGAAAAAATCATCACGAACGAATGCAATTGTCAGGTTATAGATGAAAAATGAGTCGGGGAGGGTCGGTTGTGTTACACAGCATCAGACACATTTTTAAATCAAGCAACAGTTTAGGTAGGTACCTAATCTTAACAATATTTTAAAACAAATATCAATATTTGAAATTTAAGCAAATCTCTACTTAGTGCTTCTCTTATCAGAGGACCTCTCAGGTTATCAAAATGCGTATCATTTTGATGCCTATAAAACAGCATGTTTGCCAAACAATAGCACATTTGTTTTGTGTTCCACGAGCACCAGGGGCGGACATATACTCTCTCTTCACAAACGACGTTGTCTGTAGTATAAAATGTATAGAACGGCATGTGTGATGGTATTGGTGGCGCTGTGCGCAGGGTTGACGCACTCCTTCTCCTGGGGTGAGTACCACAGTCATTTATTTACTACCTATCGTCTGCGGCTGGCTACATAATAATTGTTCCGTATGGTGTCGGACGTAAAGAATAGCACCATCCCATATCTTCCCGTGGGTGTCGAAAGAGGCGACTAAGGGATTTACCAGAGAATAGGCAGCAGAGTTCTCTGTGTTTTTGTAACAACCGTACTGCGATCGACAACCCGCCTGCCAAGCATGGCGATTATGGCAAAACCCCTAAATATCGGTATGCTTATTACATTATTATTTTTAAAGGGTGTATCTCATCACAAAGCCGTCAACCAAGATTTCTGCACATCAAACTAAGTAACTTTACGCAAAAATGATTGCTGGGAAGTTAAACGACTTTCTTTTGGGGTGATCATGTTTTGTGGTAGAACTCAATGTAATTAACGGACTCAAAACATTGTGCTGATGGATGCATTAAATAGTACGGGGATCGTGATCATTAAAAACTTGTATTTAAAAAAAAAAACTTGTCAAAAACTTGGAACTTTGACCCCCAATATATCCGTAACTAGAAGGTTCCCAGGTATGGTGTAGAACAAAAAAATATCGCAATGACGGGGAGAACAAGTGCCTTTCGGCTTCAATAAGAGGTGTTTTACACCCTTTAGATACCACTCACTAACTCTTGCTTCTGAAGTTATGTTAATTTTATTATACATATCAATGCACTAGCTGTTGCCCGCGGCTTCGCCCGCGTGACGTTCGGTAACTGTCCTAAAGGGATTATATTAAAGGGATAAACAGTATCCTACATGTTAATCTAGGTTATAAACTATCTATGTGCCAAATTGCATAGCCAAGAAAAGAATGAAAGAAAGAAAAATCATTAATAATCATCACAATAGGCATGACGACAGCATCAAAAAATTGAAAATCTATTTAGTCCGTCAGTTAGAGTATTGGAAATTAATGGACACGTGTTTTTTGTTTTTGTAAATCAATGAATATTGACCAAGATAAAACGCATCAAAACTCGGGAGTGGGGGCTCGTGACGTCAGAACTAGTTAAAAATGATACATAGGCGTGACGTATTGAGAATTTTTAAAACGCCATATCTTCGTCAATTTTGGTTTACGCAACAAAAGAAAAAACACGGGTCAAATATTTTTTGATAATCTAACTGACGGACTAATTAGATTTCTTTTGTCGTCTCGCCTATTCTGATTTGACCACTAATATCTCCGTAACTAGAAGAGGTTCCCAGGTATGGAATAGAAGAAAAAAATACGGCAATGACGGGGAGAACAAGTGCCCTTTGTCTTCATTAGGCGCTTTTTACACCCTCTATTATCTAACAGGAAAGGCTAACGATAGAGAGATTATAAAATAGGGTTTTCTTGTTTCAGAAATCGTTAAGGCTGAAGGCAATCGACTGGTATTTTTTGATATTAACGGAACGATATCGCACACAGAAAACATTGAGTCGTCGCAAATAATCTATAGAATAATTTACGACCCAGTGCACAAAAGGGTGCTGTTCACCGACATGCATAGAATATTTAGCTTTGACATAACTACTAAGAAAACAAAATCTTTGATGAGGCCTACAGACGACCTCTTAATTGGTTTGGCTTATGACCCGGCCACAGAGTTACTCTTTTGGATTGAAGGGGAAGAATCACAAAAATTTTACTCGATTACATTAAAACCGGAATCTGGTAAAAACAAAGCTAACAAAAAGCATTTCATTTTGTCACTACAGTTTACTAGTTATGTTCCTGAAATTGCCATCGATAGCTGTGGAGGGTACGTTTCTAACAAAATCGTTCATTTTGATTAATGTGGGGAAACCTTGTTATTGTAGCCGAGGCGGAATTCACCTCCGAGCCGCAGGCGAGGTTGTTATGTTAACCAACGCCAACTAAATAGGAATTTAAACAATTTGGACTTAATAAGTATTATAGTTACCTGTGGAAATTTTAATAACATTTACATAACATTTCAGGTTTATTTATTATACGTCTTACTACAAAATCAATAAGGTTCGATTCAATGGCTCTGAGAATGAAGTTGTTGTCCATAATGACGGCTATATAAACTCTTTAACCATAGACCAACAGACACAAAAAATGTACTTTACCGATACGACGCCTTCCATTAAAAGTGCAGATTTAAATGGAAAGAACATAAAAACAATACTTTCATCAACACTAAGTGCAGATAAATGTATCGTGACAAAGGATTTCATGTACTGGCTATGTTATGATGGTAAAAATAGGAAACGTACCATCAAGCAACTTCCAAAGAATCTATCGCTCGGCAAAGATGTGGAACCTAAACATTTTACTGATACTGAACGTCTTTGGAGTATGGCTGCCAACTTGAACATTAACGATATAATACCTCAGGAAATTCAGAACTGCGATAACCTGAAGAGTCTTCTACCAAACAACTCAGTTTCTACAGATGTAAGCCTGCTTTGTGTCCATGGTACAAAAGTTGATGGGAAATCTCGTTGTCAATGTACACAGGGTTACAGCGGTGAGAGATGCGATGTTTCAGTGTGCTACAATTATTGTCTATATGGAGATTGCAATACCAGTCCTGATGGCCAACCTAAATGCAGGTAAAACATGTTTATCACATTATGGACTAGTTATAACAGGCGCCCGAGAGCAAGGCGTTGAGCGTACACTCGGCTAGCGTGACAAGATGACCTCATCCTTGTTATAGCTTTTTACTAAATTAAGCTTCTTTAATATATCACATTAATATTATAAAGGCGAAAGCTTATATAATGAGTGTGTATTTGTTACTCCTTCACGCTCAAACGTCGTAATAGTTTTGGATGAAATTTAGTATCAAAAGAGCTTATATTCTGGATTAACATACATAACCCGATGGTATGTCCCGAAGGACAGTAATAGAACTCCACGCGGGCGAAGCCGCGAGCATAAGCTAGTAACTGAACCTAAACTAGTATACATTTATATTAATTTGACTCCGTGGAAGTAATTGGGGGAGGCTTTTACCAAGCAACCATTAAAATCATCTGAACATAGAGGGTTGTATTGATGATTTAATTTTTTTTAATTTAATTTAATTTATTCAATTCAGATTACAACGATCCATAATGGTTAGTAACAATGTGAACTTATAAACTATGTTAGTAGGGTTACAAAAATACAATCACAAAACACATCTAAAAAAAAAAGTACATTTACAACATAATTATTATTCACATTTATTTAACTGTCCCTACCACAATGCTCACCCAGTGCGAGTGTATTGGACACTGATATTTATCAGAAATGACCCTCAGAATGCCGTTGCTACTGCCGCGTACTCTGCCTAACAGTGACGACACACGCTTGCGTCTTATTGCATAGAAGTCGTCAGTACGCGCTTCAGCAAACATCGCGGAAGCACTGCAGAACCGTGGCAACCGCAACAACATTCTGAAGACATTATTGTATTGCACCCGCAGAGCGCTGTATGCCCTTTGAGTATAATTAATCCACAAGCTGCTCGTGTAGAAAGATTGACAAAACGCTTTGAATAATGCTAACTTGACCTTAGCTGAGCAACGAGCAAACCTGCGAACCAACATATTACCCCGGACAGCCAGCGCTCTGCGTTCACGTTCAATGTCCTCGTTGTCCTTCAGATCATCAGTGATAATATGCCCTAGATATTTAAATTTTTTCACTCTAGAGAGAGGAGAACCGTTCAAATAAATGGGCGGAGGTTCATGAGGGGTTTTATCACCCAGTCCGAAAAACATACACTCGCTCTTGGTCACATTGTACACAAGACCATGTCTCTCAGCCTAGCGCTCACAAACCTTAAGAAGGTTGCGAAGGGCTCCAATTGACGGGCTCAGCAGCACCATATCGTCGGCGTAGCTTATGTTATTGACAGCGACTCCATCAATATAACACCCCGCATGCATGCTGCTGAGCTCGCCAATCAGGCTGTCCATATATACATTAAAAAGGGTTGTCGAGGAACTCCCCCCTTGCCTCACTCCGCACTCCAGCCTGTACTCTTCAGACAAGCAATCCGCCCATTTAACGACATTTAATTGATTGTCATACCAATATTTAAATATCTCCACTAGTTCCGTCGGTACATTTTGTCTACGAAGTTTATCCCACAGGACCTCATAACAAACCAGATCGAAGGCTTTGGACAAATCTAAAAAACAAGCGTAAACAGGTGTCTTGCGATCCAAATAATATCTAACCGTGTGCTTCATACAGAGAATGGCACTCTCAGTGGAAAGGCCGGGTTGGAAGCCAAATTGAGCGTGATGCAAGATAAGATTTTTTCTTAATTGTCTGTTAAGCAGATTATCCAGTACTTTAGCTAAAATTGTTGCCAGGGAGATGGGGCGATAATTACTTTTGTCGCAAATATCTGCAGTTTTACATTTAACTATTGGAATGACCATTGTTCTCATGAGGTCCCGAGGAAGATACTTATGACTTATACACAGTGAGAAAAACATGGCCAAAACCCTGGGTAAATGACAGCCTGCGTGACGTAGATGTTCAACACTCAAGCTGTCATGACCAGGGGATTTACCACGAGTCATGTTGTCAATAACACTCTGAACATCTGCAGATCTTATTTGTACAGTGGCAGTATCAGTCTGGAGGCTGCATTGTACCGGTACCGGAGACATAGGTGATGTTACTTGAAAATGTGCCTTAAATATATTAGCAATTCTATTGGAGTCTCTTTCAGAATTAATACATTCAGCCCGATGCGGTTTTATATTTAATTTATCAGTACATTGCCAGAATTTTTTTAAATCGTGATTATTGCAATGAGCTGCCAAAATGTCCATTTTAATTTGTTCAGCGTGGTCTTGACACCACTTAAGCCTGGACTTAAATATTTTCCTACTATGGCACATAGCCTCATAAATGTGTCCGGACGATGGTTTCCCATGCCAGACCCAATTATTAAAATTATTTTTAGCCACTTGATGAGCCTCTTTTACATGCTTATTCCAGCCGGATACCACCTTTTTACTTTGATATCTCCTATGAGTACCACTATCATAACTCTCTATACTCGCTTCACGCAACGCTTTTATAATACTATTATACATAATATCTATAGCTTTCTGATGTTCTAGATTATTGCAATATTTATCAGCGCATGTCTGAAATTCTGGCGGAAAGTCAATACGTTTAAGTTTTTTATTACAAACTTCGTGATACCACTGGATTTGTTCTGGGGTCCTATTGCCCCAAACTATTTTGTTAGGTATATAATTTGAAGTAGATTTCTTATGTCTTACAATATTATAATCACATTCTATTTCAACAGGGAAGTGATCTGACCAGAACACATTATAATGAATTTTTACATTTGTTATAACTTTGTACCCCATTTCTGTACTAACACAATGGTCAAGCCACCGGCAAGAACCATGAACGTCACTTATAAAAGTATAGTCACCTGCGTTAGAGCCTAGGCGTTCCACGTCCGCACATACCCATCTTTGCTCCCCACAAAAATGCATGAGTTCACTATAAAAGAGACCACCCGGGTGGGCATTAAAATCACCCAAAACGAACACTGATTCCACGCTACTGCTGTCTATTATTGCACATATCTCGCTCAAGCATTCCGTGAACTCGATAAGATTATCACTGGACTCAACAGGCATATATACGCACATAACTAATACCGCACATTCGTTATTCATCACTACTTTACACGCCGCTAACCGATCAGTACCGCAATCCACGGGAGTCACGGCCACAAACGCATTTTTTCGCCATAAAATAGCAACTCCTCCATAAGGTCTACCTCTTAGACATCCATTTGACGTATCAACCGACGATTTGCCAATGTACGCAAAATCATCACTTATTGTGCCCAGCAGTGGGATATCATGTGGAAGTAACCACGTCTCCTGTAATGTTATTATATCTGCCTTGCCACAAAAAGATCTTACACATTCCATCGAGCGCTTAAGGCCTTTACAATTAAATGAAATAATTTTATTATGTGAGTTATCCATTAAATGTATTATTAAAAATTGTCGTGTCAGGGCGTTTGTCCGCAGTCCGGTACTTAAAGTGTACAAACCGACGAAAAACAATCCCTTTCGGCCACATTGATTCATTCAAGAACATATGTAACGTATAACTCGGTACAAAAATTTTGAAGGCATTATATTTATTTTCATTCATAATGGATAACTTTGTCAGTGAAACTTTTTCTCCAGTTTTCTTTAGAATGTAATTGGTGATATCCTCTGTCGAAGTTTCCTTATGTACATTTGTTATGTATATAGGTAATCTTTTCTCTGCTGCTTTGAAATTTAATTCTGTATCTTTTATGGCATTACCAACTTTTCCACTGAAATAATTCTTCCTCTTAGGCCTCTGTACCAATGTCCAATCATTGCTTTCCTCTACTTTGTTAGATTGCATAACATTATCTTTACGCAAAATCTCGGCCATCGTTATTCCTCTATTTGGGGACACGGTAATACAATCAGTGCCTAGTAGCTGCGGCGCAGGCGCGGGCGCGGGCGCGGGCGGCACCGTCTCGTCAACATCAACTCGGCTCAGCGGTATTGTGTCGGAAACCGGTTCGCCCAGCTGTTTAACACGCGTACATGCTGTTTTCACCTCAACATAATTCTTAAACTGATTACAGTTAACTTCATCAATGGAGTCGGCCGATAATTTTGATGTTTGCAACAGACATTCCGTGGGTCCTTTAGCAGATTTACTAGGAGTTTTGCTAGTATCATAATTTAATATTAGTCCCACAGGTCCACTGTCCGGTCCACATCCCGAGATATCAATATGACGATACCCTCCTCTTTTTTTTATTGATGTTGCAATCGAAGTTGTTAACAATTGACGCTTGTTTTATATTGTCAAGATCCGAACGCACCTGATTCAGTTGTACAACTGTAGCACAGTCACTTTTAAGTGTTTTTATTTCATTTTGTATCAAAATTATGTCTTTCAATAATCTTGTTGCGTCGATATGATCAAACGTAACTGGGGGTAGACGGTGCAATTCCCTTGCCACAAATATCGGGATTTTCTCAGGATCCACTCGCTTTAGCGTACTTATGATATCTTCCAAGTTACGTTGATTTTTGCCGTCACCTTTTCGCGTAATTTTCTTGACTGCAGACAACGAGTCAAATAACAAATTTTTGGCCGCATCAACTTCTTTCTCCAAAAAAGACGTTGCACAAAGACGTACAATGCTTTCTTCATCCATTACAATTACAATTTAATGATGATTACATATTTGTTACGATCGCGAATCATATTTTAAGCCACTCCCGTGCCTGTTAGAATCAGACAGAATTAATTGGTTTCCTTGTTAGTCCAGTTACCCTGTTTTATAATTTTATTATCTATATTTCAGATGTAATGCAGATCACTCAGGAGAACGGTGCGAAGTGGGCGCGTGCCAGGGATATTGTTTACACGGAGATTGTCGTACCAGTCCTGATGGCCAACCTAAATGCAGGTAAAACATGTTCATCTTACACACTGTCATCATCATTCATCATCATTTCAGCCGAAAGACGTCCACTGCTGGACATGGGCCTGCCCCAAAGGACGGTTTTGCCATAATCGCCACGCCTGGCAGGCGGATTGGCGATCGCAGTACGGTTGTTACAAAAGCACAGAGAACGCTGCTGCCCATTCTCTGGTAAGTCCCTTAGTCGCCTCTTACGACACCCACGGGAAAATTTGGGATGGTGCTATTCTTTACGTCCGACACCATACAGAATACACACACTGTTAGGGCTTCTTATCCGAGTCAGTCTAACGATGATACTCCCTGTCCTTGACGGAGTCCTGTCAGTCATTTTTTCATATTTTCTTCAATATTCCGTATCGTGTGGTGTTTTTAAAATGTATTGTGTTCACGTTTTGTGGCTTGCTGAGTATATTTAACTGAGTTTATTGTATACTAGGTTTCAGTTGCTTCGCCTGAAATTATTATAAAAAATATTACTTCCTTAATTTTTTTAATCGGATTAAGCATGAGTTACTCTTTATAAAATTGATCAGCTATCTGACAGTAAAAGTCTCCCGTCAAAATCGATCCAGCCGTATCGGAGATTAGCCGTTTCAATAGGATTTTGTTAACAATTTCAAGGATTTAATTTTTTTGCACAAAAGCCTCATTACTTTTCTTAAATAAAGGTAGGTTCCAAGGCCGCTCGGTCGAGCGCCCTAAACTTATTATTGTCAATAAATTAGCTAAAGTCAACTTTCTCCCGTGCGCCGATCAGTCACAAGTATTTGTTGTATTCCATGCTCATCGCATTGCACTGTTTCATAATTTTCTTTATTGCAGTTGTTATGCCGGTTACTTAGGAGACCGTTGTGAAGTGAACTCGTGCCAGGGATATTGTTCGAACGGCGGTCTTTGTTCCCTGAGTGAGGAGGGTAAGCCCCTCTGTCGATGCACAGGACATTATGAGGGTAAAAGATGCAATGTTTCCGCCTTGCAAACCAAATTCTTCCAAGCTATTTCTTTGTTGAAGGACATGCTCAATACAGGTAAGAATAGATCGCTGTGGATGGATAGCTAGACAGAACATTCTTTATTACACCCCAAAAGTGTTACACTTCTATACAGTGTTGCCTTTCATGAGTACAACGTCAGAAAAGTAGTCCGTGTATGATTAGTTATACCTCCACGTTCACCTGATTTAAACAAAAACTTTTAGGTAATTCGTACTGTGTCTGACTGTTAGGGACTTAAGATCGATCGTCCATGATGATCGGAAATATCACTGGCAGCCTAACCAAACAGTTGAAACTAACATCGCGTCGCACATGATCTCGTACGTGTAATAATAATGCATCTTGCAGATTGATAATGTCATGTACGATTGCTTTTATATATGATGTCATTTATGTGTATTGATTGTGCATTGTATACTTTTTCTTTACAGATGAATTATGAGCTCAGGGGTGACGTCGACTTGTGCTTCAACTGATGCTTAAACAAGTGAAGCCACTATAACTACGTACTGCTCACTAACATCTAGTGTCAGCTGTTTGATTGATACTTTGAAAAATGTTTACTCGTCATCATCATAAATATGATATCTGTATGTTATATTATATGGGCTATGAACATTATCTATTAAAACTGATTTTTTGTATTTTTCTTTCTTTTTAATCGTCCTACCCTCATCCTAATTCTTGGTCGTCATTACAGAATTGTTTGCCAGCGCCACGCTCAAAGACATGGCTAACACGTCCCTGATCCAGGCTGCATTTGGATTGTTTAGGTGGTTCGATCTATTTAGTAATTGTAGATTCTTGCTGGATATGGTTAGAGTTATTAATGCACACATGATAGTGGATAGAGCTCACGAAAACAACCCAGATATCACACCAGTTGCCAACTGTGAAGTCGTCAACAGCTACATCTATTTGGGCTCTTCTATCACCAACTGTGGGGGCTGTGACACCGAGATTAGACGAAGTTGCGCCATAATACTGCCGAATAACTAAAATTATCAAAATTCGCCTTACGAACACCTTGGTTTTCCCGATCTTCCTCTATGGAGCTGAGATATGGACATTACGTATGCAGGACCAACGCAAGATTTACGCCTTGAGATGTGGTGTTGGAGGCGCATGCTAAAGATTCCCTGGACCGCTCATCGGACTAACGTGTCAATACTCAAAGAACTCAATAAGCATTAAACAAAGACTGTCGTCGCTTGTGCAATTACGAATCCTCAGATTCTTTGGACACGTTACCCGCAACAATGATTCCATGGAGCGTTTGGTAATTCAGGGTAGAGTCACAAGCGTATAAAGTTAACTTTTAATTATTTTCTTTAAAAAACACCTGAATTTAACAGAATTTCAATTTCTTATGACTTTTAACTTTTAATACGACTGAGAAAATAATTGAATTCGTCAAACTGGTTGAAGACTACCCTTGTCTATATAATCATTCATTAAGCGAATATTCAAGAAATGACTATGCATGACTTGCAGCTCTACCGACACTTTACAGTAGCTGATGCCAATTCTGCCATTGCTGCTATGAATCATGACCTGGCTTGTATCAGCGCCTGGGCTAAGTCATTTGGATTGCAAATTAACCCTGCTAAATCTCAGGCCATGGTCATAGGCAGCCGATTTGTTCGTGGTGCAGCCGTTGTTGCATCTCTGATGCCGTTGTACCTCGATGGTGTTCGCATCGATTATACAGATACCGCCAAAGATCTGGGTGTTACTATTGACTCCTATCTGTTGTGGCGAGCTCAAGTTAATGAGGTAAGCCGCAAGGTTCACTTCTCTTTTCATTCGTTGAAATGCCTTCAGAGTCTCCTACCTTTGAAGACTAAAATCTCTTTGGCACAAACACTTATTCAGCCGATAATAGATTATGCTGATGCCTGCTACCTGGATGCTACTGAGGAGCTATTAAATAAGCTTGAGCGTTTGCAAAATTTATGTATTCGCTTTATTTTTGGTCTCCGTACATATGACCACGTTTCTCACCATCGCAAAGAACTCAAGTGGCTCCCAATCCGCCTTCGCAGGAACACTAGGATCCTATGTCTCCTTTTCAATATCCTACACAACCCATCCTATCCTTCTTACCTGCGCGAGCGTTTTTCTTATGCTCGTCCTACTGACGCACCGTGTAGATCACACCTTCGATCCCTACTTAAATCCCATCCTCATAAATCCAGCTATTACTCTTATTCCTTCTCCGTCCATGCTGTAAGGTTGTGGAACGCACTTCCGCCTAGCATTCGCGATTTAAAGACCATTTCACTGTTTAAATCCAGAGTAAAAGAGCATTACCTTTCCTCTCAACCATGATTTATTATATACATATTTATATTTATTAGTCTATATATCTTAGCATTATGTATTTATATAAGTATGTATTAATATTTACTTATATGTGTATTTATATATCTTAATAGGTTAAGTTAGGAAAGGCACCTAATCTCTATTCTCTTCCTTTTCTCACACACTATTGTCTACATTTCTTTTTCATTTCTCCTTTTGCAGGTCTGCTGGGAGCAATTTCTTAAAAAATAAGCAGTTCCTTTGTATTCATATTTTTAATGTATTTTCCTCTGTTGTTTACTGTGTGTACATAAATAGTTAAATAAATAAATAAATAAAATAAATAAGAAAAGATGTTACAGACTAAGCTTGGGCAGCTTGCAGCAACAAACAATCTCTTCCAGTAATTATTTCCAATGTATGGATAGATCCCATAAGCACGTCGCTTTCTACTTCTAACAAAATCAAACAATAACAAATCCTCTTCGTCTGAAGAGAAAGAGATCTTCAACATCCAAAACGTCTGGTGATTTTAACTGATATCCAAAACGATACGACTATGCGACGATTCGTTTGTGCAACACGGCGGGCCCAGTCTCGACATTAGTAACGATGCTGTCGCAAACTAACGATCGATAAATAATAACGAAAAAAATCGGTTGCAAAACGACGCTTGCGAGAAACGCAAGTCTCTACATCCAAGTTAACGAGCAAAAGTCGTACATTTTCTTGAGTTCTTGACATATCGATGTCGGTACGCTAACGAAAACGATATTTGGTAGTCTCTACACTCAAAGTTAGCGATTGTCCTTGGAATGATATCGATTTTTGTAGCTATTTTATCAATTTTCGCAAGACTAATGAATATAAATAAATATCGCTGGACATTACACACAGCGCCATCTAGTGCCACACTAAGCAACGAGGCTTGTGTCGTGGACACCAGATAGTTGATATACTACATAGATACTTTTTTTTTGTTTGTAAATACATACTTATTATACATATAAACATCCATGACTAGGAAACAAATGTCCATGCGCATCACACAAACATTTGCTCCTACCGGGATTCGAACCCGGGACCCTAAGAACGTAAGGCAGCCTCACTACCGCTGCGCCAATCGGGTCGTCAAAATATATCATATTTCTAACTACCATTTTTGTCAGCCCGATAAGTGATTCGGTAGCATTGTAAACTAATATAATGGCGGTTTTTACGGGATTATTAACAAAAAAATTGCCGGACGGGCTTATTATTTGTCTCTCCCGAAGTATGCTGTGCTTACGTACTTCTAAGGCTGTAAGCCGAACCTAACCTATTATTAGGTTCTTTTAATGGATGTGAATAGGCGTCGCTGATGTTCATTTCAGTAGGAAGAGGAACCATTTAAATAAAATAAAACACAACTGTAATTCCTATAATCAAATCTATTATCAAAGACATTCAATTATTCTACGTATTATCAAGTTCGCTAACACAATTTTTTTAATGTTTAAATTTTAAAACATTATGTAATGCAGGCAAAATGAAGGTCTTATACATGTAGGTACCTATGTATCTTTACTTGCATAAAATGTGAAGAAACAGGACATTACAGTTATTTCAGTGCAGAACACATTCCGTGTACTTACTCATAATTATTACAATGGCAAGAAAATTACAAATCACAGTACAGTAAATTACATCACACACTCACTCATCATCTTTTTATTACAAAATAATACTGTCGACTAGAAGATAGGTACCTACATACAATCATTGTCACCAAAACACTTTACACCTTTAGGAGTCCTATTACATTTTTTTTTCGCAATTTTTTTATTTTTACTCCCTGGATCAAATTTTTTCGATCGGCGTACACGAGTCGATAATAATAGCGATCTCCGAATGATTGTCGATTGTTATTGACGAAAATTAGAGACGAGACTGACATGAGACTGAGGAGCGACCTGAATTGACGCAGAATTATTGTACTTCAATTTTATTTATTGTAATTTTGTCTTATTATATTGACAAACGAAAACTAATGAAACTTATTCATTGTAGATAGAAGTTTTATATCATATTAATTTATTTGATAAAATTTAGTTTATTTGGAATATAATGAACGATGAATCAAGACATTTATGGCTTAAATTACGCTTTCTTTACGATTTTTTCCGTGAAAATTCAAGGAATTTAAAGAAATTCTAAAACTCCAATAAACAAGTAAAACATTCAGCTTATTTTTCAATAATTTTAACTTTTATAAGAATTGCATGTACTTAACAATGTCAAAGTTCCATTGCCGACGGTTTTTCTTGCAAACTGAGTTCGTAAAATATTTATAGTAAATTACACGAAAAGAAAAACTCTAATTCTACGAAACTCTAAGTCTTCACACTAATTCTACGAGTGACTTCACACGTTTGAGTTATTTATATTTTGACAGTGTTTCATTTTACACATAACAGGTTTGGA
Source organism: Xestia xanthographa (assembly GCA_905147715.2). Lineage (NCBI taxonomy): Eukaryota > Metazoa > Arthropoda > Insecta > Lepidoptera > Noctuidae > Xestia > Xestia xanthographa. The sequence goes on along the minus strand of LR990654.1, from coordinate 3,946,852 downwards.
TCATTCATAAATGTAACAGGAAACCTCTTTTTCATCCCATCTATTCGAAAAGGACGACTTGGTTCGCCTTTAAGTGCACCCAAAGGTGGTGTTTTCTATAAGAAACTTTTAGCGGGCAGTAATGAGTTTTTAATCCTCTTTATAGATGTTCCAAATTCAAAAAGTGCGCCGCAAAGATAATTGCGGCGCACTTTTTGAATTTGGACCATCTTAGTGTTCAGCGCCGAAAGAAATCGAACGCAAATATTGTTTGAATAAAGACTGGCTGGTACGACGGCCCAGTCGCGCCGCCGCGCCGGCCGCCGCGCTGACTGAATAAAAAAAAGAAATCAAATTAAAAACGCGCGAACTACAGACCGCGTTTTCGTCAATTTTCATGAATTGTTAGAAATTCATGGTTTTGTTTTGAAAAATGAGTTCTTCAAGTGACAGTGAATAAAAAACACAATAAAGTGAAAAATAACTTTAGATCTTCAGAAGTCGGCGACCTTTGTTTGATTCATTTAGTTTTTTTTGTCACCGACTTCTGAAGCTAAAGTTATTTTTAACGTTTTTGTGTTTTGTGAAGTCGATTTTATTTTTTGCAAAAAAGTTTTTTTATTTTTCCATTGATAGTTGTAATATCCTATCCAAATATTAGATTATGCATTTATTTTACATGTTAAAATTAGACCACACGACTGAAGTAAAAATGTTCATAAAATGAAAACTACTGGGCCAAACTATGTTACATTTTTATAGGACCAAATGGCAACTATTCCGCATCAAACTAAAGAATAATCACGTCAATCGGCTCATAAATATCAGCGTGATCGGTGTAAATACATAAAAAAACAGTCGAATTACCTCCTCCTTTTTGAAGTTGGTTAAAATTATGAGGCGCCTTTTATTTTCTCATAGTGGTTGATGAAAAGTAGAGTGTATCACTCGCGCGCAAAATATTTTTTGGCTCGGGCGACGTACTTTGAATCCCTCGCTACGTTCAGGATTCTATTAAAGAATCCCTCGCTACGCTCGGGATTCTACTCTAGAATCCCTCACTTCGCTCTGGATTCAAAAAAGCGCCCTCGCCGTAAAAATATTATTTTGCTCCCCTAGGATACAATCTACTATTATTCCTTTTAGTTAAATGGTTCTGTGATTTGAAGATGGGTTGACAAGATTCAAACCTTTGTAAATTGAATATTTTGGAATTGTCTTGCACACAAGCATTTCTTTTGTAAACTCGAGATAGCTCGGCTGTCCTTACAACTACAATTAATGGTAATATCAATTATTGGAACACTGCGATTACACTCATATAGTTTTGGAAAAATCTGATCAATATTTACACACTACACTATTTCACTCAGTTTGATTTTCTGCTTGTTCTTCGACAGTAGTCCCAGTCCCTCGGAGCATACTATCTGAACTTTGTATACTAACTGAACTAACTATAAAGCAGGTCTTAGGTGTTTTATTTTTTTAGTCCAATCAATAGATTTTTTGTAAATCGCAAAAAAACAGTCATTTCGCACTATTCGGCCGCAGTGACTGACGTAACAACCGCTTTGTAGTGCAAGCTGATTAGAACTTTATTCTAACAGTATGTCGGCAGTATGTCACTGCGCGCCCTACCACACACTGAGCTCACAGACGTCGGCCACTCCGGGCATGTCTTTGTACGGTCTTCATAAGTTGAATTGATGTTAATTTTGGTATTACACCTATTTAATACAGTCCACTACTTTTATTGCAAAGTCCCATCGAGTTTATTCACAGTATTTCAAACGAAGTTTGAACCACCACAAATAGAGTTGCTAATTTTAGGGTTAGAAGGGCCTTAAACGTGCGCGCAGCGTCACGTGCGTCCCGCCGCGTCTCGGTGTGAATGAAGGTGTCATGTCTGTTCGAAGCCACACCAGGGCAACTATCTGGGTTACCGAACTGTCCGCGGTCCCGCGGAGCACTAACCTTAAAAGTTGCCTACAAACAATGGGAAATCAACTAACCTAATCCTGATGGAGCTCGGAAGACGTCGACGACCTGTTCTCAGATCGCGGCGTTGTATGTGTGTCAGTGTAAATGATTGAGTAATGTTGTCAAGTGGTGTACGCGGCGGTGACAAGAGACGCAGATTTCACAGCGTGTTACCGTCCGGGATGTTGCACAAGTTCGCACAAAATAAGGCAGCAACACTTATCACCAAATTCACATGCCGGGTAAATCTAACCACAATTCGGCGTTATTGTTCAAATGCATCAAAATATCCCAGTATTTTACTCAAACGGGGTTCCAAGGTCCAATAATTCACGGATCGCAACAAAATTGTCGATAACAAATAAGATCAACTCGGATTCTCAAATTCAATCAATAAAATAAAAGCAAAATCAATTTTGCAAGGTCTGGTCGTAACCAACAAAAATATCGTGTCAAGTGTCAAAATCAACTGACAATTCATATGTCAGAAAAAGGTGCGTTCGGAAACACGCACGGGACGAAACATCTACCCCTCCCGGACGGGCCTACCCGTCCGCTAATCAATTGGAAGCCTTGACAAAGTTGCGACCGCTCTCCTCATGACTGATCCGTCCACCAAAACCTCAGCAAAACGAGGGACCCCGTCGGTGCCAGCCACTAAATTGAGAATGCGCCCCCTGCGCCAATACAAAGGCTTAAGGTTTGCATCCTTAATCAGGACAAGGTCTCCGATCTTGGGCGGATGAGTTTTGTCCGTCCACTTGACGCGCTGCTGGAGGATGTGCAGATACTCTAAACTCTAACGCTTCCAAAAGCTCTGAGTGACCTGTTGCACCAACTGAAACCGCGAAAGCCGATTTTGGCTCACATCAACAAGGGGGTACTCCGGCAAGGCGTCAAGTGGCTGTCCAATCAAGAAATGGCCCGGTGTTAGAGCCTCCAAATCGTTCGGGTCCGAGGAAAGCGGGCACAATGGACGCGAATTTAGCACAGCTTCAATGCGGGAAAATACGGTAGCTAGTTCCTCAAAGGTGAGAACGGTGTCTCCCAACAATCTCCGTCAGTGTCCCTTTGCCGCTTTCACCGCGGCCTCAAAAATACCCCCCCAATGGGGGCAGGCTGGCGGGTCAAACAGCCAAGTGACCCCTCGACGGGCCAATCTGTTACCAATGTCAACCTGGCTCTCATTAAGGACGGCGTATACCTCCTTCAAATAGTTACTTGTAACCTTGTAGTTCATACCTAATCAAAGAAGGTAACCCAAGGCGAGACACAAATCTTTCCAAAGTCGCCACAAAGGCCTCTGTCGAGAGGGAGGTTACCAGCTCCAAATGTACTGCCTTGGTTGACAGGCAGACAAAAACACACAAATAAGCCTTGACAATCTTACTATTACGAAGGGTGGACGTCGGTCCTGCAGGCCTATTATGTATCTTTTTGATACACCACTGAGTGGATATCATCACTTTACGGTGACTAACAGCCCGCTTCGCCTCAGCAGTTAACCACTCTATTTTTTATCGACTATTATGCGGCCAAGTTGAGAAACACCCTTTGACCGTTACAATACTTGGTTTTAGGGAACATTTTATAATAAGCGGTTTATATAACATGTGACATTAGTACATTACTGACAATGACATTGTTATTGTAAATAAATGTGTTTCTTTATTTGTAAAAGGAACCGAAAATGTATGACATAAAATGTTAAAAGTTGTTGTGCAAGCCTGGATAAATTGTGATAACTCCATTCGATAACCGGCTGTCAACTTTTGGACTGTGAATTTGAATTCTTCGAACCTGGGGAGTATTCTGTTTTAATTTACGTATTAGTGTTGCATAATTTACATACTATGCATTACACAGACACCGAGCGACGTCCCAGTAAACACCAGCTACGTTTACGTCTCATTTTGCTTGACAAATTGTGTACCTACGCAAATTCGAGGACGAAAACTCTTGCCCAGACTTATAACATTCACTACAAACCCTACTTCACACCTAATAATTATGGTGTCTCTGATAGCTATGCTCTAAATATTATAAATAAACCACTTAGTTATAATTAAAGTAGGGTAAGATGGGCAACAGTGGATCATTTTTTTTTGACGCATTGTATCATAAAAACTAATAGTCAGATTTTTACGAAAATTTGCCAGGGGCACGTGTGGTTATTAAGCTTTAAAATATTATTAGCCTTTCTGACAAACAGTGTACAATAAAAAAGATGTATATATTTTTTTTTATAGTGGGTTTTGATCCACTGTGTACACCTCCTGGTACTCAATGGATCCCCCCCTGGTTTACAGTGGATCAAAGAAAATCTGAACAGGAAAGTAATAAAAGTCAAAGTAAATAATCAACTGGATGTTTATTTTTAAGCATCGTAAACATTACTAACCACAACAGACATAACAAAAAAATAAAAAAGTTCTATGAAACTTAAAGGAACTTTGTACTTTTACAGTCTTCATTCAATACTGCTATAACATTAACTAGAATCTACTAAGTCTTGAACGTTGCTTCTTTAACACTACTACAGATTTATTTTTATTTTCAATTATCTTAAGAAATACACAGTGAATTATAATCCATAGTGTACACAGTGAATCAATCCACTGTTAACCATATTACCACTACAGAGTTCGAACTAAAATTTCTCAAAAACCACAGATACTTACGTAAATGTATTAGCTCTCAATCATACTACATGAATGTACACAAACAACTAGAATAAAACATATAGGATGACACCAATAGATTATGATATATAAACAAAATTCAACTCACTTTAGCGACAGTTTTTTCTCCCGAAAATTAAAATGGTGGGCTCTCGGGTCTGTTGGTGAGCGCGTCCTCGCGGCGACCGCGGGAGTGGGAGGGGGTTCGCAAACGAGACACGGTTACGTATTTGGTTTACTGTTACATTAATAAATGGTGCAGATGTGTGTGTGATCATCTGTGTACCACTGATCCATTGTTGACCATGCGACCCTACATATTTAAACTTTGTTCCCACATAAAACTTATGTTCATATCAATCCTTGAATCTTATCAAAGTAAAAAATAGCCTTTCCCTAAAGTGTTGACTGTAGTAAGTTTGAGCATATTAAATCAAATTTAAAATTAATTTTAGGTTATTTTTCCGTACTTACCTTTATTTTTTCATTTCATATTTTACTTCATTCTAACTTTAAAACTCCTATTTTCTCAAGGTTTCAGCAAACATAATATTCTCTTAACATACTCAGCTGTTTCTTGTCACATTTCAGGTGTTGGTATAGGTAATCAGGCAATATGATGACCTGCGGAGCTACGTTCATGACATGAGTGACAAACTAAAAGCAGAGCTGACGGAGCTAGATTCATCTAGAAATGAGTGAGCAAGCTACTGCGGGACAGGATGGAAGTGAAGTTGAAATTTAGTCAATAGTAAACAAAAACACTCAACTGAAGAGCCAGCTTGCAGAACTTCACACCCAACACATAGGACGAGATACTGGACTAGTATCACCATTTCCGTCAACTAGTGTCTGGTTTCCAGCAATACCATGACACTCATGACTGAAACGAATATTTGAACTAGAAGCAGAATAATTGTGCAAGGCACTTATCACAATTAAAGCCAGCAAAGAGATCACTAACACCAATAACCTGTTCAATGAGCTGATTGATGGTGTATCCGGACTGGAGTGCGAGAAGCCCACAATTTGAACCCCACCCAAAGTAATATCATAGTGTATTCTGATGGACTAGGAACCGGTTTTGGATCATCAACTGTTCTAAACATACAGTGTTGGTAGTATGTAGGTAATAATTAGTAGTAGTATGTAGTATAATTCAAATAAATAAAGTTAGTACAGCATTATTATTTGTCTTTTATTTTCAAGATGTTTCACAAAACAAATATACAACATGTAGAAAAGTGAAGTTAGTGTAAGGCCAAGCGCACACCGCTGGAGGCGCGGCTTAACTACCTTGACATACGGTAAATATATAAGATAGCCTTAGGCACACGCGGTGCTCAGAGTGCCCTCAAGCTACTACAAGAACTAGCTACCTAACTAGCTCCAGTCGCCGCCGCGCTGCTCTGCGCTCCGCCGCCGCACCACGAGAGCGAGTTGTCTGTACAAAATATCGAACAGCACTATTAATGTGCGCGCTCGGAGTAGCTGCACGCCGCTCCGTTCAAGGGCTCTCAGCGCCGCTCGGGGCCCGTGGATCCACCAGCGCGCTTTAAGGAAATGTGCTCCGCCGTGCCTCCAGCGGTGTGCGCTGGGCCTAAAAGTATTACGAGCTATTAATAAAACTATCTATCTATAGTTAATTTGAAGCCTTTTCATTTATAACTGTACAAGGATCTTTTGACGCGTGGCTGAAATCAGAACGATACCATTCCGATTAGTTTAAAAACTAATATTAAAATACAAGAAAATAAATATTTTAGAACATTACAAGCTTTAAACACAATAAAACAACAAAAGACAATGTTTGCACAGAAATCGGCATCGGTGTATATCACAAAACCTTATAAAACACTACCTATGAGTAACGTCTATCACGATAGCAACTTCACACTCAGTTGTCATCAATTTGATATCCATTAAGCTTACGTAATCGCAATATTAAAAGTATCGATACGAAAGCATCTGCTGTCAAAATGAGTTACGGTGTCTAACGGCCACGATGTTCACCAATGACGTCATATTTGATCGCGTTTGGTCATACATAATACGAAACTAACCTTTTGACAGTTAATTGATATACACTGAGCCCAGTTACTATCAATTCGAGCTGTCAACAGAGATACATAATAGACCTGCTGGTCCCTTACCAGCAAAGTCCGTTCCGACGCCACCAAAGGGCCTCGCCTCATTGACACAATCAGCCAGCAAGTCTCCCATTAGGGGCTGCATCGTGGAGGCCTTAGTCCGATAGCACGGCATGCAGCGGAAGACAATGCGAATAGTACGACGAGCCGACAAAATCCAAAATTCTCGCTGCAGAATGGCCAACAGCGCATTGCAACCGGCATGCGAGTTCTTAACGTGACGATCAGTCAACAATTGAACCGAGTGGCCCTCCTTGGGCAACAAAAGGGGGTGACGGGCCCCATAAGGAAGGCTAGAGTGCCTCAACCGTCCTCCAACACGCAAAAGACCCGTCTCATCCAAGAAGGAATTCAGCTCACTAACGGCTCCCAACAACTTAACCCTACCAGACTTCAAGGCCTCGATCTCCTTTTCAAAGTGTGCAGCCTGCACATGGCGGACCCAAAGGAGGAGTGACTCCTGTCGCTCTTGAGGAGAGAGAACTGGTGACAGGCGCTTGTCCCCTGGATTCCTAGAATTGTGACCAAAACGCCTAATCCACGAGGTAACGTTCAACAATTTGTCGAGGGAGCTGTATCGATTTAGCAAAAAATCAGGATCAAACGGAGGGTCCTTCGTCCCAAAAGCGAACACCTTAAGTCCGGGCAAAAGATCCGACATCAAGACTGGCGTTCGAGGTCAATCGTCCTCGGGGCGAGTCAGCCAGTCCGGTCCCCACCAGAGGGGGTGAGCAATCAAGAGGGGGGCCATGCACCCGCGTGAGGCTACGTCGCCCGGGTTCAGGTCACCAGGCACGTGTCTCCAAATCAAAGGTGTTTCAGATTTTTGTATCTGTGACACTCTGTTCGCAACAATTACCTCCAAAGAGTGGACGGACGTTTTCAACCAACACAAAACAATTTGACTGTCCGTCCAGGTGTAAGAAGCCCGAATGTCCACAGTTCCGCCCAAGGTGTGAGCAACGTGGTTTAGAAGACGCACAAGAAGCGCCGCCCCTGACAATTCTAACTTAGGGATGGTCAAAGTCGTCCGGAGAGGGGCCACCTTGCTCTTGGCCATGACCAGTGACAACTTCACCTGGCCTGTCACGCTGACGGTGCGCAGATAAACAACGGCTGCATAACCATGCGAAGACGCGTCACAAAACCCATGAAGGGTAGCAGTATAGCTCCCAGGGGGAGGATAGCGCGTGGTAGCGCGACCTCGTTGACCGCAGGAAGTGCGGATACAAATTGGAGTCAATCTTCCAACAGGGTTTCCCGAAGTGGTTCATCCCAACCAAGTTCAGCGCTCCAAATGCACTGAAGAAAGCACTTCGCCCAAAACAATACCGGGCATATCCAACCATTTGGGTCAATGGTCCTCGCGACAGTCAAAATCAAAATCAAAGCATTTATTTCAAGTAGGCCAGTTACAGGCACTTTTGAATTGTCGAAACAAAGATAAAAATTAAATGTAGCTACAGTCCCAGTCACAAGACATAAAAACTGTGAAAGTACTGTAGTTGCCCATTCCCTAGCGTAGATCTCTATGGAGAATAACGGGCAAGAAACTCCATTGACACTCTTTTAAATCAAAATGTTGTTACAAAATCTTGGTTACATCATTCATGTTAAGATGGTATATTATGTGAGAACAATGTAGCAAGATGTGCACGTTAAAAGTGTCCATAGTAAAAACAAAAAATACAATTAAAAAATAAACATTCAAATAAGCCATGGCAACTAAGAGATGACCAGTCGCAACTGACAGCGCCCGTTCACGAACATGACGCATGGATCAGCACCATTCAGCTTAACCATTTCGAAGGGAACTAAATGATCCAACACACGCGCCACCATCAGCGAGACATTAGAGTGAGCATGACATACTCTCAACCGCCAGGGCACATTCAAGTCAAGAAAAAAAAAAGTAGGATTTCAGTGAATGATAGCTTTCTAGTACATAGTAGGTACTCACACAATATGGGCTATGCGATTATATAATACTATAGAGATTGATTCTATACAATGCAAAGATAGTTGTACAATCTTCAGCAGCTCCAACAATTCTATTTAATGCTATCAATTTATGCGCCCCTGTCCATGTGGAGCAGGACCAGCATTGAGCCACACATTTTTATCAGCGATATAATCGCCCAACTTGTAATAAGCTTGCTTACATAGTGTGCGTTAGATACATGTTTTAAATTTCGTCTCAATCAGTTCAAGAATACTTTGTGGAATTTTATTATAGCATCTCAAACAGTAGCCCATGAAAGATGAGTCTACTTTAGCGAGTCTGAAGCCTGGCTGAACGAGTTGGTCCCTATTTCTAGTACTGTAATTATATCTATCACCTCTTTTACCAAAAAGGTGCAGATTTTTTCTGACGTACATTATGTTTTCGTAGATGTACTGACAATGTACCGTCATGATGCCAATATCCTTAAACAGTTCCCTTAGAGAATCGCACCTACGAAGATTATATATGGCTCTGATGGCTCTTTTTTGCAGAATAAATATAGACTCAATATCTGCAGCCCGTCCCCATAGCAAAATTATAACATTATACTATGAAAGTAACTAAAATAGACCAGTCTAGCGGTATCTACATCAGTAAATTGACTAATTTTTCTAATGGCATATGCCGCTGAACTTAGCCGCGCTGCAAGGGATGTTAAATGAGAACCCCATTGTAGCCTTGAATCAAGCGTAATCCCCAGGAAAACCGTTTTATCTACGAATTCTAGTTTCTCTTTATTCAATATTATTTCACAATCACTACTTCTGACATCGGGTAAAGCAAATCTTATGCATTTAGTTTTTTTTCATTTAATACTACATTGTTTGCTGTGAACCAATTATGGACCTGAAGTAGGGCATTATTCACGTCATCTAGATTTTGGGCCCGTCTATTTATCTCAAAAATTAGGGAAGTGTCATCAGCAAACAACACCATATTTTGAGGTTGGTTTTTCAATAAATAGGGTAGATCATTTATATACACGAGAAAGAGGAAAGGACCCAATATTGAGCCTTGCGGAACCCCCATTATTACTTTTAAACCCTGTGAATTAACACAATTTATTTGAACATGTTGTTGTCTATCACTCAAATATGATTTTACCAAACTAAGTGCAAGTTGACCTAATCCGTAGTGCTCAAGTTTCAAAAGTAATGTGTCGTGATTTACGCAATCAAATGCTTTGAACAGTAGACAACACCAGTCGTTTAGTCCAAGTGTGAGGTAACTCCAGGTCGACATCGTAGGTAAAGGTGTCTTGGACTGGTCGGTACTGAACGCCGAGGACGGCCATCATAGCGGGGTTGTCGACGTTTTCAAACAAATGAGGATCCTGCCTATGATCCTCCAGCACACCTTCCAATAGCGCTGGCGAGTTGGACACCCATTTACGCAACTCATAGCCAGCGGAAGCCAGAATCTGAACCAACTCGTCACGCAACAGGATAGCTTCCTCAACTGTGGGAGCTCCAGTGCAGACGTCATCGACCTATAGGTCCGTTTTCAAGATGGCGGACGCCCGAGGGAACTTCAAACGCTCTCGGTCCGCGAGCTCCCAAAGCGAACAAATAGCAACAAAAGGGCTCGATCGAAGGCCGTACGTATTCGTGTTGAGCTCGTATACAATCATGGGGTCCTGGGGGTTCTCTCGGCATTGGCGAGCTTTTAAGACAGAGAAAACAACCAAGGTACCTACTCGTACCTAATTATAAGAACTTGTATACTTAGTATACTTATATTTAAAGGAGCATTTTTAGAAACAAGCCTTTAAACCTTAGTGTGATATCTATTTTTTTCGTAATTCTCAGTCTTCCGAAACCTCCCCCAAGTGTCGCCACATCCGGCCGGTTCCGACCGGTCAATGTGGCGACACTTGGGGGAGGCCTATGTCCAACAGTGAACGTCTTTCGGGTGAAATGATGATGATAATTCTCAACAAACCCATTCCATTGATACTCATATCATGGGAGTACATAAAAAATAACTAGTCCACCATCTTTGTGAGTTCGCCATAATGGAGTTAGAATGACGTCACTTAACTATCCATGCATTGTCATCCAAACCGAAGTATTATATTATCTGTGTCAAAACTGAACGTATATATACAAAATTTCAGGTCAATCGGCTGGGAACAACAGTTTTAAAATTAAATTCTCTGACCGAACATACAAAAATTGTAAGTAATAAAAGCTTGTTAAACATATGACTCAATGCACTCGTAAAAAAAAAGTGAACTGTCACAGATTCACAAAAAGAAAATCCTTATCGGGATCAAACTCGAAATCACGAGATTGTAACCCAGCGCTGTGCCCCGAGACCAGCTGGCTTGTTGTAAACCGTGGCAAATATGTAGATCTTACGCTGCTTCAACAGGTCTGTAATGATCGGGATTGTTCGGGCCGGATTAACAGCTTGACAGTTAGCAACGCGTCGCCACGCCATTTTTTGGTTTTACCCGCACATTACGTTTTTCACATCAAAAAATTGATTGGAAAACAAAAATACACATTGACTAATAGATTAGGTATCTAATAAAGACAAGTAAGTAGCTAAATAAAAGAGATTAGGTAAGTTTGAATCCGGACAATTAAGTAGGTGCCTATCTATTTATACTACTTATCTGAATGATTGTAACAAGATGATAGTGTGTGGACGCACGTTACTACTCGAAAAATAACTTAATCCAGGATACTAGGATTACCTTGTCAATGAATCATCTTAACGACTAAGTAGCTAAATAAAAGATATTAGGTAAATACAGTGGCGTAGCGTGGGTTTTCGCCGCTTGGGGCCGACCGGAAATACGCCGCCTCTAGTTTTTTATTATTATAGTAAAATGTAGGTATATGTGTAAATATATATTTTTATTTTTTCTGGGTTCCTTATTCGTTCCTGGACTGAACTTACCCTTAAGCTATGGCAATACCCTATGAAAAAAGGTTTTTATTATTTTATATCGAGAATGTTAGAAGTAGGTACATGACTACTAACTTGATAAGGCAAAACACCAGCTTATGAAAATCAAGTAAAGTACCTAATTATGTGTTTGAGCCATTTGGGGTTGAAATCGTCAAGCGGTTGGTCGACTATTCACGTGACCAGAGGGCGGGCCTATGTTTTGCCCAAGAATCAGCTTTGCCATCCAACGTGGCAATGCTGCCAGCCTTCTGGGCACTTTTCCTGTTGACAGCGCTGTAGACAAATTTTTTGACCTCCTAGTCCAGCACCTGGCCATTAAGGGGCCTGATCTGTCGAACCCACTTAAATGCCGCTGCTGTCCAAAACAACTGTGCAGTTGTCAGACTCCTCGACTCTCCCCAGGGCTGAGGATTTCCACATCGATAAAAAAAAATATTGGAGGCACTCCTATACCATGCCAAACCTATGCCGTACCAACCTCTGCCGCAAAATCAGGGCCTATCTGAGGGATAGAGATATCATCTAACCGGGTCAAGAAAGTCGTTGCGCGGGACAAGGATCCGTTCTGGGGCCTCTCCTAGGGAACATCGGGTACGACTGGGCGCTTCGCGGTGCGCTTCTACGTGGTGTCTGTGCGATCTGTTACCTATGCTGATAACACGCTGGTGAAGGCACGGGGGAAGACGTTTCGGCAGATGACCATCTCGGCGACAGCTGGGGTCATAGATGGGATCCGGTGGTTGGATGGCATTGCAGAAATCTGAGGTCCTCTGTTGCCATAGACCTCCGAGAGCAAACATCGTGCCAGGAGATGTCCGCATCAGCGTCAAGTCGACGATTAAGTACCTGGAACTCGTCTTCGATAGTATAGTTGGTGGGTCTTCGGGCCGCACTTTCAGAGCACCAGTATGCGCGGACAAACCGACCTAAATACCGTAATTCTGCAAGGAAACCAAAAAGCGGTGGCCGTCAGGGCGTCTTCAAGGCGGCGAGCTTTTTGGCCGGATCACCACCCTGAGATCTAGACGTTATAGTCCTTACGCAGAGCGACCACCTGTCGCATTGCCAGGATGTCGAGATGTACCGTATGTCCGCTGCATTTGACTCCTTCTCGCTCTCTGCCTCTCTTTTGCACGCTAACTTACCCTTTCGCGTGCCACGTACGTAATGTTGCGCGCGCGATTTTGAATTTCTAAGTATTCTACACTAATATTTTAAATAGGAAAGATTTGTATTTTTGTGTGTGTGTATGTATGTTTATTAAATAATTCTATAGGTTGTTATCGATTTATCAATGAACTAATCGAATTATGTTTTGTTCCACTATCTGATCATTCGATATTTTATACTACAACAAACGAAACAGCCGATGATATAACATAATGCAGTTTGTCTAATGTAACAGAACGTGAGGCTATCAACAGTGCACAAATTAAGACTCTGTGGTGGCTACTTAGAAATTTCTGATGGAAAAACCCAGCCTAAGAAATCGAACCCAAGAACACATACTCTGTAGTCGCGCCTTTGACCACTAGACTAACGAGATAGTCGACGACCAATGACCTGCGGAGTGCACACCGGCGTAAAGGAGAATGTCGAGGTTGGACCCCGTAATTTAAAAATCAACGGAGCGCCGTTCATGATCTAGTTATATTAATTATATATAGTAAAGAGTTTATCAGAGTAGAAAACAAATATATTAACATAATACGACAGATATATGCTTATAGCACAGCAAAAGTACAGCTCGAAAGAATTGGAGATCATTTTAAAATCCAGAAAGGAGTCAGACAAGGAGACCCGTTGTCACCAAAAATATTTAATGCCGTTTTGCAAAATGTCTTTAGACAATGGGGGCTATCGAGTGTGAATTTGCCACTAGAGGCGCTAGTGTAGACTGAGGTCCTCCAAAATGTCAGATGTCATACCGTGTTCGCGCGTTGTGTGCTTTTTTATCACGTATTTATACTAATACTATGAATAGAATTCGTAAACTGATATTCGTGTTCAAAAAACTACGATTTATAACAGATCCGAAAATACTTAGGCAAGTATATTTTGCTCTATGTCAGTCAATTCTGACTTATTGCATCACTTCATGGGGTGGGACGAGTAAAACTCTGTTATTGCCCATTGAAAGAGCTCAAAGAGCTATTCTCAAGGTGGCTACTTGCCGCCCTTTCCTTTTCCCCACTAACCTCCTGTATAAATCTTGTGAAGTACTAACAGTTCGACAGTTATTTATTATGAGCACTGTACTAAAACAACACGCAGCACTTCCATACAGCACTGATTTCACTAAAAAAAGACGGAAAGATATAGTTTGCCCTCAAAAAAGTACAAAACATGCTTTCACAGCCAAGTTTTATATGTACCTCGGACCGCTACTCTATAACAGGCTGAATGAAAAAGGAAGCATCTACCCCTTAAATCACAATAACTGCAAGAAAATCCTTAAGGAAACTCTTCAAACTATGTCCTATGAAGATACAGAGAAGTTATTACTTGTGCTAAAGTAAATATATATTATTATATATTATTATATTATTATTATATTATTGTTAGTTTTAAATTAGCTAAGTTAAAATAGTATAATTTTATATACCTTTTTACATTGGTACCAATAATATAATATAATGATATATGATTATTTAATCAATTAATGTTACCTCAAATCGCCTGAAACACAGGATTACCTAGTTCAGGCTCAAAGCATGGGTGAACTTGACATAGATTTAAGAAAAACTGTAAACTTTTACCATACATTTTTTTTTTGAATAAATTTTTTTATTTTTTTATTTTTTTTATATACTCACGATTGTGTTCTAGATTGAGCCCATTCCTGATTAATTATGACTTGAAGATTTTAAGTCAACATAAGATAATAATATTGTTAGTACTTGGATATAGAATGATTTTAAATGTTTCATGCTTGCTAATTTTAGGAAGAATATTGTAAATATAATATACCTAGCTTACACTGTGTTGTTATACGTAATAAAATATTTTTTTTTACGAAGTTATCGGTGCTTTAAAGTATTAAACAGAATTACTGACAAGACCTTACTCGACAGTGCGCCATCTGGTGAGCTCAAAAACGATACCCCCAAAAACTTCTATTTCCCATAAATGGCATACTATGCAGTAAAGGCAACTAAAACTAATTTGACAAATATGGCATAATATGCATTGCAGTAAAGGCGACTAAAACTAATTGGCATATTTGGCATCGCATGCTATAAAGGTAATTTTAAAAGTCAATCCTCAGTACATTATAAGATTTAGAAAATAAAACTCAGAATTTAATGAAAATATAAGATACATTTATTGAGACCTGTTGCATTTAGGAACTTTTACACTTAACTTAGTATCTATAGCGACTTACAGGCTAACAATTCACCAGTGGCGTAGCGTGGATTCAGTAGTCTAGTCTCTTCATTCCGAAAGATGAAACGATTTAATTCATTCAATCCATTTTTCTGAAAAAATATCAAATAATGCTTCGCTGCATACATTCCCAAATCTGGCCGAATCCAAAAATAACTAGTAATGCATACAATGCCAATTATTATGGAAACTAACTTTTCACGTTACTGCATAATATTCCATAATTGTCATGCTAAGGTTTGGCATGATTGTCGCTAAAGTATTACGTTTTACTTACATGTTTTTAGTGTTCTGAGTCTTTTGATATGTCTACTTAGCACCACGATACGAAGATCAAACGAAAAATCGACACACGATCACAAAATGAATTTCAAAAAGTTGCACACACCAACGAAAAATTTCAACTGCCGCCGACTGATTTCGACAGGTTATAGTTTTGTTACGCGGTACACTAGATGGCAGCACATGTATGTTTATTGAAGCTTAGACGTTGCCTGATCTGTCCTAATATGCAGTAAAGGGTAAAATAACATAATTTTTTATTTCTGAACGTTTGAAAATAAGTGCCCATTTTTGGGTAGCTATGCGGTAAGGGGGTTATAGCTGTAAAAGATTTGTCCACTAAAGAAGTTAACCGAAGAGTAAATAACACTTGGCAAAGATACTGGTCTCTTAAAGAAATAATCTATATACATTTAATAAATCTGTAGAAAAATCGTTTTTGTACACCGAAAATATTTAAAAAAAAAATTACCAGGGTGTTAAAGGATAAACACATTTCCAGCATTTTGGAATTTTTGTCTGTTTGTCTGTTTCGATGATCAAGCATCACGTAAAATTTACAAAGCCAATGTAGAAAACTTTTATACATAAAAATTGTGTGTAGCTAAGGGTATTATTTAGTTTTTGTTTAATTGAAATCGGTTAATGCTATCAAAAGATATATGAACTTAAAGTTTTCAAGAAGAACTAATCATCAAATGTAAGATACATACATGCAGCGACATCTGTTGAACTAAAATGGTACCAATGACTAAAAATGTGCTCACCACATAACTTTTAAATCGACTGACCGGCTTTAAAAAAAATATATATAGCTTAATAATTATACTTTAGCAGTTTAACATTTTGGTCGATAGACGGCGTTGTTTATTTCACTCCATTTTCTGAATCGAATGACCCTCGCCCGTGTCAGTTGCCTATTTTTTTTTTGTTTTTCGGATGGGAAATCATCAAATGACTTCTCCTGCTCTGGGCGGAGCAGGAGGGAGTGTCAGACTTTTACTGACTAAAACCCATCCATGTTCCTTCATCGCCCTTTTGTTCCGGAGCCACGGTATCTCTTTCGAACAGTCCCGCAACCCCGAATTAAGAAAAAAACTTTTAGTGTTGAATAGTTATCGAGGATGGCTATAGGTTATCTAACATCACGCTATAATTAAAAGGAGCGAAGCATCAATGATAAATGTTGCAAAAACAAGAAAAAATTATTTCTTTCGAGAGCTTCCTTTGCGGGCGCTGCATAAACGGTTAAAGTTACGCAACAATCATGTATTAGGAAATTGTTCGTTTTAAAACGTTCTATCAAAAAAACTGCCACAGCATTATGTCTATCTTTTAAGGTTGACTCCACTCTCTCTAACCCTCTCTCTCATGTGACGCAGGCGAAGTTGCGCGGGTCAGCTAGTGAAAAATAAAACTGTACCCGTTTCAGAAAAAAGGAAGCTATACAACACCTGCATTCTTCCATGTCTTACGTACGGCTGCCTTACCTGGCCATTATCACGAAAAATCGAACATAAGCTATGTGTATGTCAAAGAGGAATGGAGAGGAGCATGCTGAACCTAAGACTTCAAGACAAATGGAAAGCTACGAAAATAAGGAACATCACTAAAGTGGCAGACGTTAGAGTAAAAACCAGAACACTCAAATGGAAATGGACAGGTCATATGATGAGAGATAAGATGGAAAAATAGATCACTTCACACTATCAGGGAGTGCAACTCTACATTAAATTGCCAGATGAGATAAAGGGTGCGAATTCGATCAATATTTTTAAAACCAAATTAAAAAAATATATTTCTCAAAATATCAGAATTAATTTAAAAAACCAATAACAAAATGCTATTAACAAAAGTTGTACTACTGACCAATGTATCTGTATTGTGACAACGGGATCGCACTCTTTATGTCAAGGTAGGTGTAATTACGCATAATGGCTCAGTGTGAGATTTTTGGGAGTACCCACGAACCTAAATATGTAATTTGCAATAATTTTACATCAAGTTAATTTGTAAGTCCGAGTGTCGAAGGACAATTTGTTTAAATTTGTTCTCATGTAAGTGAAATGTAAATTTCTTTTTGAGAATTAAATGTCTTTAACCAGAAAAATGGACCAAAAAAGTCACAGAGTGGTACCCAAGAAATGGAAAAAGACGTAGAGGAAGACAGATGAAAAGGTGGGAGGATGATCTGCCAAAGGGCTGGCGAAGAACTGCTCTGGATAGGAATACCTAATTGGAAGAAAATAGAGGAGGCCTAAAATAAGTCATCGTGCAGTTTCCGAACGCAACGTTTGACATTTAGGTACCTTTTACAATTGAGAAAAGTGTCAAATTCATCTGTGGTCATAAGTCTGTGGATCATTCTATTGTTTGTTTGTGTTCAACGGCTACGTGGAATATAGATAAAAGCTATTTCATGTCATTCTACTACTAAATAATAACCAATAAGTCTGTGCCTAAGTTGGGTTATAATCTTCTACCTTTCATATATTTTTTCTCCCAACTTCTATAACCTTCTTTCAAAGTTTGAAAGCGGCACCTGTTAGGACGACACTTTGCGGCATTGCGGCATGCCAAGGCCGCACGCTACAATAATTTAAAATGTTGCAAATTGTAGCAAGAATCTTGCGGCATGGCAACACCTTGCGTCATGCTGCTAAAGTTACCCAAACAAGTAGACCAAAACACTCCAAAGCAGTAAATGATGCCGTGTCGTCTGACAGGGGGGAATGGAAGAAGAAAACGTATTGCGACGACCACGAGTAGAATGCGACGAGGGAAGAAAGATAATAATAATAATCATTTCATTACCAGGCAACTAAGGCCCATGATAAAATACACAAAATAAAATTTAACAACAATTAACTAATACATATTTATAAAACCTTGTTCGCTTTAGGACAGATTCGCCTTAGGACGAATTAGATTAACGACAGATTCGCTTTATGGCAGATTCACTTTATTTTGCCCCCCACACTTGCCCCCCCCCCCCCCCCCCCCCTCTAAACCGGACCAAATACGTCATTTAGCCAAGCTTGAACTAGATTGACCGAATTGCCCCTAGAGGCTCAGGATTTTTAAAAGTTATTGCTTTTCCTGCCTGGTGCCTTAGAATGGTATTACTTATACGTAATAAATTGTAGCGTAAAATGGAATCACTTAAATTAAGATATTGTTTAACCCTGCGAAAAAACATTTATCAAAAAGGCTCCTCTTTTCTACCTCTGGATTGGCACTCCTATTGGATTTTTGCATGATCGATCTATGCAATTGACAAAGCCCTAAATGAATTAGTAGCCCCTTGCTTGCCCCGAGGCCTTATATATATACGTAGGTACTAGCTGACCCGCGCAGCTTCGTCTGCATCACATGAGAGAGACCCTCTCCGGGTTAGAGAGAGTGTGAGTCAACCTTAAAAGACAGACATGCTATTGCAATTTTCTTTAGAACGTGTTATAAGGAACAATTCTCTAATACATGATTGTTGCGTAGCTTTAACTATTTATGCAGCGCTCGCAACGGAAGTTCTCAAAAGAAATTATTTTTCCCTGTTTTTGCAACAAATCTTTGATGCTCCACTCCTTTTAGTTGTAGCTGTTGGCAATTCCAACAAATAATATTTTTTAATTTTTAAGTTTCCGTTTCCTTATGTCAAACGAACTGTCATGTCAGTCAGTCTGCAATAAATCCGAACCATTCACGCAGCGCAAAAAGTCTGCCTTTTAATTATTTCTCTTCTACACCTGCAAAACCCTCAAGAACCATTGTTAGCGACTCCAAAAACTACGACAACGACACCCGTGAAGAAAACACCGAAAATGTTCGTTGTCGCCATCTTGAATTTTCATTTTGACCTCATTTTCATTATCACCAACCAAAAACCACGAAAATGACACCCATGAAGATAAATATAATTTATTAACCACGAAGGCTATGGCGGGGTCTATTCGCTCGCTTCGCTCAATCACTCGACCCCGTCATACCATTCTTGTGTAGTACCTCCTACTACACACACACAGCATACGGCATTTTCTTACGTGACGATTTCCACTAAATTGCACTCCTAGTGAGCCGCGATAAGGAATTACGTTCCAAAAAATATAGGTACATGTCAAATTGAGAACTTACTTCTTTTTGTTTCGTCGGTTAAAATTTGAGGTAACTGACACGGGCGTGGGTCATTCGATTCAGAAAATTGAGTGAAATGAATAACGCCATCTATCGACCACTGCTAAAATATAATGCACGACAATTGCACGGAAATCATGCTATGTACATTTTCAAAGCAGCATCATGTAGAGTAAACTAATCTACAGTACCGCAGCATAGGCTATAATAACTTTTTTACAGTTAAAGTTTTTTTGCAGTAAAAGTTATCTGAGACTGGACAGAGATACCTAACGACAAAATCGCTAACTTTTGGTTGCTAATTACTAACGAATAAATTCAGTTGCAATAGCAATTTTTTCGTTCTCTGTCGAGACTGCCGGCCCTTTTAGTCATTAGTACCATCTTAGTGCAATAGATGTCACTGCATCTTACACTTGATGATTAGTTCTTCTTGAACACTTTAAATTCATATATCTTTTGATAGCATTAACCGATTACGATGAAACAAAAACGAAATAACACCTCAAGATACGCACAATCCCTAGGTATAAAAGTTATCTACACTGATTTCGTAAATTTTACGTGATGCTTGATCATCGAAACAGACAAACAGATAAACAGACAAAAATTCCAAAAATGCTGGAAATGAGTTCTGTTGGTTATCCTTTCACACCCAGGCATTTTTTTTAATATTTTCAATGTACAAAAATTATTTTTCTACAGATTTATTATATGTATAGATAGAAGATAGAAAATATGCAATTATAGCATAATTATTGAGGCAATGTTGTAAAAAATTTCGAGCTCGCTGCGCTCGCTCTTGAAGCCGTTTTTCATGAGTCTTAACTTTGCCTATAAGAGGCCGGTAACTCCAGTAGATCGGTAGGAAGTGTTGAAATTTTCGAGCTCGCTTCGCTCGCTCTTTCACTTGAAGAAAGTGAAAAAAGTAAAAGTCGACCAAGTAACTCCTATTATGAACGTTCCAAACCATTCTAACCTGTCCAAGGTAAGGTGTCGTAAGAATTTCTCGCTACGCTCTCCCCCCCCCCCCCCCGGCCCAAAAGCTGGCGGCCCCCTTGTATCTTGCATATCATGGATTTCTGTAAAGTAACGCCCAATTATTATCAAAAGATTTTCATTTTTTTTTTATGAATTTCCCGAAAATTCCCCCCCCCCCCCCTTCCTTAAAGGAAATATTTATTTTGTGCCATTACACCCACAAACGAAAAAGTTATTTCGAATCAAAGGAAACACTTCGGGTATTTTTTTCAATTAAAAAAAATAACATATGTAACCAACCGTGACATTTGGGACATAGGATGTATGGGTAATATTGGGTTAATTTGAATCAAATTTGAAAAAGATTTATAACTTTAGTTTATAAAAACATACTAACATTTATAAGTCTTTTCTTAATCCTGGCTCTCCTAACTAACATTTTGACTACTACATGAATGGTTCTTTGTGATATGTCATGTCACATACCGTTAGAAAGGGTATCAACTAAAGCACTTTTTTAAATAAAGCTAAGTTCAAAGTGGCTTTTAGTTTATTTTATAATAAATTTTGAAGTTGTACAATTTCATACATTTAAAAAAGAAAATAACTTTGGTAGCTCGTAAGAAATTTTCTAGAAACCAGTTCTATCCAACAAAGATTTATTTAGATTTAGAAGACTTTGGAGAATACAACAAAATTTATTTTGTGCCATTACACTCACAAACAAAAAAGTTATTTGTCATTAAAGGAAACATTTTGGGTATATTTTTCATTTGAAAAAAAAAAAACATACGTAACCAACCATGACATTTAGGACATAGGGTGTATGGGTAGAACTTAGCTAATGACCTCCCAAATCCCTGGAAAAATTGTGTCGGTCCATAAACCAAACACCCTGTATAACTGGTGATGATGACTGCCTATCTAACCGGACCACCCAGTTACCGGATATTATTGGATAAGTGGTTATCACTAATAGAATATTACATTACCTACATCCACTAGGATGTAGGTAATATTCTATTATTGATAACCACGATTAAGGGCCTATACTCCCTCAAATGGCTTAGCATGATCCTCCGTTACGCCTAAAATACTACGGCATTCATTTTGAAATAAATATATGGTAAAGTTGAGAATTAATGCTAAGTACTATGTGTGACGAAAACACGATTCCATAAACTTTTCTCGATAGAAAAAAAATCCAAAATAACCTCCAAATTGAACAATAAACCGCTGGTATTCAAAAATTACTTCAAATTAGATCATGAAACTTTGCATACTAACTGAACTAACTATAAAGCAGGTCTTAAGTGTTTTATTTTTTTAGTCCAATCAATAGATTTTTTGTAAATCGCAAAAAAACACTCATTTCGCACTATTCGGCTGCAGTGACTGACGTAACAACCGCTTTGTAGTGCAAGCTGATTAGAACTTTATTCTAACAGTATTTCAAACAAAGTTTGAACCACCACAAATAGAGTTGCTAATTTTAGGGTTAGAAGGGCCTTAAAACAACACAATCACGGATTAGTCTAAAAGTCCCATCTTATCTTTGTTTATCTTTGGTAGATCGTGTAATTGACATAATTTTTATGGTATCTTAGATAATTTTGCCTATATAAGCGAAAATGATTATTGTTTTAAATTACTTAATAACCATTTTCTAATAATGGAGAAGATAGTGGCTCTACTCATATTCGGGCTGGCTGCAGTCGCAGGTAATTTTTTTTTATAACTTTAAAGGATAATTTCCACTAAACGACTCGCATCGCATCGGATCGGAACGGATTTGAAATATTTTAAACAATATTAAATCGTGTCACAGTTGGTATAAAGTCTAAATTATCAAGCCGTGTACAACAACTTGACCGCGGGCGTCTTCCACGACATCGCGATCGTACCCGAAAGTATGCTGAGACGCGCGATCGGCTTCGTTCGCATGTTGTCGTATGCAATCGGATTCTTTCGGCTGTCAATACGGTAGGAATACGATCGCAAGCGACGGTACGGAGCCGAAGGTTACGTCGACATCTTGCCGGTTGCGATCGGCTGTCGCCGCATCTGTTCGTATCCTTTCGTTCCGTTTGGTGGAATTGTGGAAATCATCCTTTAGTCTACTGGTTACAAGTGCCACCGTGAGCATGAGGTACTAGGCTCGAGTCCTAGGGCGAAGTCTTTTTGAGTTTGTCCATCAGAAATTTTTCAGAAGCAGCACGAAGTCGAGTTTTGTGTGGCTTACCCCCTATTTTACATGGGACTCAAAAACGTAACTGGTGAGGGGCGACATGTGTAATCCATATTATAAACTATCTGCATGCCAAATTTCATCCAAATCCGTTCAGTAGTTTTTAAGTGAGAGAGTCACAAACATCCATACATCCATCTTTACAAAGTTTCGCATTTATAATTTCAGTAGGATCATTGTTTATACTGAACTCAAATAAATGTATGGTTTTACTCAGTGACTAAGCTGTGGAGGTCAGATAGGCAGTCACTCCGTGTTAAACACTGGTTTTCAGCTCCATTCCTCCACTCCATTCTGAGCAGTGTTATCCTAGTGCAGTGACCATCGGACTGACAAGTCATAGGTCTCAAAATCAAAATCAAAGCATTTATTTGAACCGGGGTTGCGGTACTGTTCGAAAGAGATACCGTGGCCCCGGAACACAAAGGGCGATGAAGGAACATGGATAGGTTTTAGTCAGTAAAAGTCTGCTACTCCCCCCTGCTCCGCCCAGAACGGGAGGAGTCATTTGATGATTTCCCATCCGAAAAAAAAGAGCATTTACTTATTTCATGTAGGCCAGTTACAGGCATGAATTGTCGAAACAAAGATTAAAATTAAATGTAGCTACAGTCCTAGTCACAGACATAAAAACTGTGAAAGTAGGTACTGCTAACGCTAGTTACTAGTTATTATTCTGTGGTACTGCAGGAGTTGCCCATTCCCTAGCGTAGACACAGAATAATAAATGCGTAGATCTCTATGGAGAAGAACGGGCAAGAAACTCCATGGACACTCTTTTAAATCAGAATATTTTTACTAAACCTTGGTTACATGATTGATATTGAGATGGTACATTATGTGACAACAATGTAGCAAGATCTGCACGTTATAAGTGTCCATAGTAAAAACAATTCAAAATTATAATTAATTCAAATAGGTAAGCCGTAGCAACCAAGAGCTGACCAGTCCCAACTGACAGCGCTCGTTCACGAACAATCATGAATCTGGCCAATAGATCTTCTGAGAATGATCCTTCTCAGTAGATCCATATCTTTAAAATCAGGATCCAATGAGAAAAGCAATTCTTACTAGATCCATCATGGATCTGGCCAATGGATCTTCTGAGAATGATCTTGTATCAGCACCATTCAACTCAACCATTTTGAAGGGAACTAAATGATCCGACACACGCGCCACCATCAGCGAGACATTTGAGTGAGCATGACATAAATTGAGTTCGAACCCAAGAGACGCACTTCTGATTTTCCGGTTTCATGTGCGTATCACTTGCTTCGGTGACGGAAAACATCGTGAGGAAACCAGCATTCATTCAGTCCACTGCTGAACATAGGCCTCCCCCAAGTGTCGCCACATTGACCGGTCCCGTGCGACTCGCATCCAACGGACTCCCGCAACCTTCACCAGGTCATCGGTCCATCTAGTGGGAGGTCTTCCAACGCAACGTCTTCCGGTTCGAGGTCGCCACCCCAGAACTTTTCGGCCTCATCGGCCATCCGTTTTGCGAGCAAACCAGCATGCCTGAGAGAAATTACTCGACGGCACACACAAAGCTCCATCCAGATTGCGTCTAGTAGCCTAAACCCTAACATAGTTAAAAAGAAGTTAGGCCGATCAAGTTTACTGAAGTCTGGAATATAGTTTTTAAATTCAAAACCTCTTGATTCCAGCTCTCTCCCATCAGCCAATCATAAGGAAGCTGGGCTCCGGTCCCCGTCACCAGTACGTGCAGGACTCTGCCGGACAGCTGCACCTGGTCGACCTCTGGGGAACCATCAGTGACGTGGCGGAGGCCGTCAGGTACAATCCTGACACGCAGAATGTTTACCATCTCTTTACCAGGTAAGTCACGTTTTTTTATGTTCTTCAGGAAGGTCAGGAGCGTATTAACTCGTAACTGGCATGTGTGTATGACCAGTAGGCCTATTACGTATCTTTCTGATATCCAGTGACTATCAAGCTTCGGTTGTACACCGAACTTTGATGACAACCGAGAATGTCATAATATTGGTATTACGTATTTCACTGAGTGGATATCACTTTACGGTGACTAACAGCCCGGGTACAGTGTCACGTCTTTCACGGCAACCACTTCAAACTCAGTTGTCATCAATTTGTTGTCCAATAGTGCTTACATAATCGAAATAATATAAGTAGGTATCGATTCGAAAGCGTCTGTCAAAATGAGTTACGGTGACTATCAGCCACGATGACAACCAATGACGTCATATTTGATCGCGACTGGTCATACATAATACGAAACTAACCTTTTGACAGTTAATTGATGGACACTGAGCCCAGTTACTATCATTTCGAGCTGTAAACAGAGATACGTAATAGCCCTACAGATGTATGAACGATCATAGCAGGTGGCGTATTTGCCCATACTACCACCATCGGAAAAAGGCGTAAGTATTCAGGGTGTAATCGGATCTTTCACGAAGCTGTCAACCAAGCATTCTGTACATCAAACTAAGTAACTGTACCGCAAAAAATATTGCTGGGAAACGACTTTTTTTTTGGGGTGAAAAATATTTTTTTACTGGTAAAGCTCAATGTAACGCACTCAAAACATTGTTCTGATGGACATATTTAATAGTAAACGGATTATGGAGGTATTTAAAGTAATTTCATGACCATAAAAACTAGTATTTGAAAAAAAAAACTTGTGAAGATGTTGTAGCTTTGACCCCCAATATCTCCGTAACAGGTATTGGTCCAGAACAAAAAAATGATGGGGACAACAATAGTGACTTTCGGCTTCGTTAAGAATCTATTTACATCCTTTAGATTGAAGTTTTTTATGAGACAGCTGATCATTTATTCGTGATGACGATGGTGGTCCATGGTGGACCATGGAGAAAGTTGTTCAGTTTGATAACCACACTTTTCTGATACAAACTGTAGACTCGTGAGGCTATAATAACTTAGGCATGATTCTCCTAAAATAAGACTTTGCTTACAGGAGGAACCCGTCAGTGAGCCAGGTGCTGTTGCCTCAGAATTACGATCTCCTCTGGTCCTCCAACTTCAACGCTGACCTCAAGACTGTCGTCCTCATCCATGGCTGGATCGATAATGCTACTGCTCAGTTCAACAGAGTGCTGACCCCTGGTGAGGACTCTTACCTATCCTACTAACAAAGCATACAAAGTGGGAACGGAGCCATCACGAAGCCGTCAAACAAGCATTCTGTACATCAAACTAAGTAACTCTAGGCAAAAAATATTGCTTGGTAACGACGTTTTTTCGTCAAACATTGTGCTGATGTATGCATTGAAGTAGTACGGGGGCCATGGAGGTATTTTAAGTAAAATTATAACATTAAAATCATGTGTTTTAAAAAAAGTTGGATCGTTGACCCCTAGTATATCCATAACTAGAAGGTTCCCAGGTATGGTGCAGAACAAGAACAATATCGCAGAGACGGGGAGAACCCGTCAGCCGTTAGCCGTGTGGAATCCGGCATAGCCGTGTGGTATCCAGCAGAGTAGGATAGAACCAACCCATTACACTCACGGGTGTCGTATAAGGCGACTAATGTCTGAGGCAGAACACCTTGCGCCTCCGTAGACCAGAGAATGGGCAGCAGCGTTTTCTGTTAGTCTTTCATCACTGCGATCTCCAATCCGCCTGCCAAGCGTGGAGATTACGGCAAATTCCTCCCATCATGGGAGAGGCTTATGTCCAGCAGTGGACGTTATGGGCTGTTGTTTTTGTTGTTGTTGGGGAGAAACCAAGGAGCTAGTACAGTCGGCACTGTTGTTGCATTTGTCAGTAATCGTGTACTTGTTCTACTCAGAAGAGTAAAACAAATGCATGCCCTGACTAGGCAGATTCACTTACATCAATGTAATGTCTTCAAAAACCATCTCTGGCACTAATCTGTATGACTTGTTGACCAAGATGCCTGGCCTCTGAACAGACTCTCAACTCAGAGTTGGTTTGCTAGTAGTTGGGAAAAATCGACCTCATCTCCTAAGTTTTTATTAAAAAGACGAGTAATATTGTTTGTAAAAACTAATTTAATTACAGAATACACCATTTATCTAGTTTAATAAGATCTCACTGCTAGGACACTCACCATCTTTCCGTGAGCGTTTTGAATTACGGGTTATACGGTATGCTACAGTCCGTAATCCACCATGCGGACCCTGAGTGGGTTAGTCAATGTCAACAACAACAGCCCATATCGTCCACTGCTGGACATACGCCTCTCCCATGATGGGAGGAATTTGCCGTAATCTCCACGCTTGGCAGGTGGATTGGAGATCGCAGTGATGAAAGACTTAAAGAAAACGCTGCTGCCCAATCTCCGGTCTACGGAGGCGCAAGGTGTTCTGCCTCAGACATTAGTCGCCATAAACGACACCCGTGAGTGCAATGGGTTGGTTCTATTCTACTCTGCCGGATACCACACGGCTAAAGCTCTTCATCCCCCATAGAAAAGGTAGGATCTTCCGACCAGACGGGTGTTGTCTGGTGGGCCACTGCCCGACAGCTGTTGTCGGGTTTTTCTATAGTCTTATAATAGTCGCGGATAACCTTAACAGCGCGATTCAGAATGTTGATGTTAGTTCTTCATTTGAGTCATAGATGGCGCTTTAGTACTTTTTATAGTGCTGCAACAGATTTCACTTGGCTTCTAATGTTTGGTTCTAGACAGCCTTTACATTCACTGGTGAGCGTACTGCGAATTAACTTATCCATTTCTTCTTCTCAGCGTTCTTGGAAGCTGAAGACGTGAACGTGATCGTGGTGGACTGGTGTGCCGGAGCTTGCACATTCAACATCGTCGCAGCTATTAGGAACACCATTGCTTCAGGTAAGCCTTACTGTTGTGGTCTAACAGCCATTTTCAATAACCTACTAACAGGTATCCGTAGGTTGTTAACTCTGTCTGTTTGACATTTAGCTTACGGACGGTTAGAAATAAAACGTCACAGAAAAGCTTTCTTTGATTTTTCTATATGGAATCAAATGACAGGGGTGACACGGATGAGAGGGAGAGAACCTCACAGCATCCCGGCCGCCGCGGGAGACGCCCCGGGCGTCGGGGGCCACCACGTGGCCTCCGGCTACCGTAAGCGCGGGCCTGTGGACGGTGGGCTATGGGCTAGCTCGCCGTCCGTCCGTCTCATGACGACAGGCCGTGTTGACGGCGCGTTCGTGTTCCACGCGCGCCTCAAAGAGAGTCAGCAAAAAGAACCGTACCGGGTCCGTAAGGACCGATGCCTGCCGGGGTTGCGGTACTGTTCGAAAGAGATACCGTGGCCCCGGAATACAAAGGGCGATGAAGGAACATGGATGGGTTTTAGTCAGTAAAAGTCTGACACTCCCTCCTGCTCCCTCCGCCCAGAGCGGGAGTAGTCATTCGATAATTTCCCATCTGAAAAAAAAAGAAAGAAAGGGGTGACACGGATAGGATATTTCAAGCTAACTTTGCTTATATTTTTTTTTGTAACCAACGATTATACGTAAGTTATTGAAATCGGCCGTAAGGCCGTATATCTATATATCGGTGTTACTATAAACGTCAGAAGGTACTATCGATGACACTCCCGCCTGACCACCACTAAGCTTATTTTTGCTTGCACTCGCAACATAGAAACGCTCTCTAGCCCCGCCCCGTTGACTTTGTATAGAAATAATGAATGAAAAGATACCGAGTCGGCCGAGCGCACTGACGACGCACGCCGAACGAGAGTTATTGTTATTTTGCGCGCCAAAGTTGAGGCTTTCCTAATAGGCCCAAACTTTAAGGGGGCGTGGCTCGGCGCCTCCGCATGATTTAAGCGAAAAAGTTTTAAAATGGTCAGGCGGAAAAGACCCCGACTGTACGTAGTAGGTAGTAGTATAAAGTCAGAAATTTCAGGCTTACTAAGCAGTATCGTGTTGCCCTCTAAGGGTAGTGGAGGTCAGATAGGCAGTCGCTCCATGTAAAATACTGGTATTCAGCTGCATGCGGTCAGACTAGAATCTGACCCCAACATAGTGGGAAAATGCTGAGCATATGATGAGTATCAAAATATCTAAGACTAATTAATGCTCAGTTTGGGGTTGAATAAGTATCAGTTTCTGTTATCCTTTAATATAATGTACCTGCATACTGTATTATCTAAACATTAAAACTTTTCCCTACGTTTCCAGGCGAGGGTGTGGCTCGGTTCATCACTTGGCTGAACAACGCGACAGGCGCTGACCCCACTAACTACCACATCACTGGCTTCAGTCTAGGAGGTCATCAGGCTGGCGTCGTCGGCAGGAACCTTGGCGGAGTGGTCGATTATATAACCAGTGAGTAATTATACCTCTCAAGTAAGTTCTGGAGTGGTGACCGCGAACCGTAAGACGTTGCGTTGGAAGGCCTCCCACTAGGTGGACCGATGGTAAAGGTAAAGCTGGTAAAGATTGCGGGAATCCGCTGGATGCGAGTCGCACGGGACCGGTCAATGTGGCGACACTTGGGGAAGGCCTTTGTCCAGCAGTGGACGACTGAAATGATGATGTTGATGAATTATACCTCCTTTTGTGAAAAGATAATAATCTGCTTCCTTGGTCAAAGCGCTACTGCAAAGAATGAGAGCCTGAGTTTGATTCCCAAGTTGTGTTCAAGAGTTTAAAAGTGTGCAGTGTGACACCTCCTTGCCTCAGAAATCACGTGAAGCTATTTGTCCTGCGACTGATCTCTCATCGGTCGTGTCGAACTGCCGTCCCATCGGATTATGAGAGCAAAGGAACAGAGTGGGCTCCTGTGTTTTACTGTTTTCGCACGCATTTGTGCGCTATTATATCTCTCTTCTGCGTACTTAGCGTATCTCCTTCACCAGGTCATCGGTCCACCTAGTGGGAGGACTTCCAACGCAACGTCTTCCGGTTTGCGGTCGCTACTCCAGGACTTTTCGGCCCCATCAGCCGTCCATTTCATCCATCATGAATTCGGTCGAGAGCATATTACTTCTGATGAACATTTTCTGTCTCTAACCGCACCGTCCCTCCTCCAGGTCTCGACCCAGCTGGGGGCTTCGAAGACAACGAGCACAAGTTCAATGCGACCGACGGTAACTACACAGAGGTTATTCACACCAATGCTGGGGAGGTAGGGTACTTGGGACCGCTTGGGGATGTCGACTTTTACCCCAATGGAGGAGTTGGTATGCCTGGCTGTTCCACTGGTAGCTGTGATCATGACAGGTGGGTACTTTATATTCTTGGGCTCTTTCAGCAACCTTTCAGGTACGGAACTATATATGTAGAACTGAGTCTGAATAACCTTAAAAGACACCCAAAATGCAAGGTCATATGACTTCTATTAACTCTACTTGGGTTCGCTACGAAATCGAAATGGGCCGGCCACCCAATAAGGGACAAAAAGGAGAAATGGACTACATTAGTAGACCAATGGTACCACCAGGGCACCATTGGGCTAATTTAAGAAGGCAAAGTTAAGAGTAGCACAGGGCAGCTGGACAGGGCACATTGCTCGCAGAACGGATGCCTGATGGGGCCAAAAAGTTGTGGAGTGGTGACCGCGAACCGGAAGACGTTGCGTTGGAAGGCCTCCCACTAGGTGGACCGATGACCTGGTGAAGGTTGCGGGGATCCGATGGATACGAGTCGCACGGGACCGGGACATGTGGCGACACTTGGGGGAGGCCTATGTCCAGCAGTGGTCTTTCGGCTGAAATGATGATGCAAGTTAAGAGAGGACGCCCGATACGAACATGGGACGACGATATTGATGCGACAATATGGAAGAGGAAAACCCATGATCGTGAAACGTGGAAGAATATGGGGGAGGCTTATGCTAAAGCAAAATAATCTTCATAAACCGGTGTTTGAAGAACATTTTTTTCTTATTAAGGTGAAAGCTCCACGATAGCCCGCGAAATTCAAATCAAATTTTCTTCAATTTATAAATGCGAAAGTTTGTGAGGATAGATGGGTTTGTTACTCTTTCACGCAAAAACTACTGAACTGATTTGGATGAAATTTAGCACACTGATAGTTTATAGCTTGGATTAACACAAAGAATATTTTTTATCCCGGTAGTATGATCCTGTGGGTCAATTATCGAACTCCACGCGGGTGACACCGCGGGTAAAAGCTAGTTTGTTAATAAAGGCTACTATAATATTGATTAAATAAAGAGCACCGGTGGCCCAGTGGTGGCGGCCCCGACTTACGAATAGAACCAAAAAATTCGAAGACATGTGACATCTACCAACTCGCACTGGGCCCGCGTGGTGGATTATAGCCCATTCCCTCTCATAGAGAGGAGGTCTGTGTTCCAGCAGTGGGAACATTAATAGGCTGATGATGATCAAATGCTACGCAAAGAGTTATGATTTTTGCCGATCAATTAGGATATGATGTCCGAAACATTCTCCAGGACTATCTTGGACAAAGGTTTGCCGTAACATCATTTGTAAAACCTAATGCAACTACTAAAGAGGTATTGAAAACCTGTGCAAGCATGTGTAAAGACTTCAATAAATCTGATTTTGTCATAATTCTAACAGGTTCAAATGATGTAAATCCTATGGATATTCAAACGTATTTATATCACACTCTATGTCAATTAGATGTGACCAATGTGTTAGTAGGCCAAGTTAACAAACATAATTATCTTAATGAAAAAAATGTTAATAATTTATTGAAATTTGTATGCTATAATTGTAAAAATTCGTGTTTCGTACCATTAAATAGTGATTTCAAAATGTTAACAAATTACGTAAACAAACTGCATGCTTGTAGATTGATTCACAGACAAATTCTGCATGTAAACTACAAAAATAACTATCAATATTATACTGAGAAATTAACTACTAAGATAGGGCAACAATGTACAAGGGACGTAGGTGTACAAACTGATAGTTTGAGTGATGTGGGTGTACAGACTAACAATATTGACACGGCGGCTCAGGGGAGTGATGATTTTTTTCGTGAATAATCATGAGTCTACCTTAACACCTATACATCAAAATATAGCCGGGGTATTAAACAAGCGTGACCTAATTTCGTTTGCCTTATTAGACTTAGGAGATAATGATATTAGCGTAGATGTGATGTGTCTTACCGAAACGTTTTTGCTAGAAGGAACTGAAAAAAACTTTCGCCTTAAAGGCTTCACGACGGCAGCATATTATTCGAGGAAAACGTCCAAAAGAGGGGGCGTCACTATTCTTTTAAAAAACGATATAGAATTTAAAATTATACAGGAAACACAAAATGTAAGTGAGACATGTGTATTCGAATGCTGTGGTTTGGAACTAATTAAATATGGTATAATAATAATATGTCTTTATAGAACACCTTCGTCGAATTTAAAGATTTTTCTTAATAAACTAGACACCCTTTTAAGAATGCTTTGTCGTAATACAAGAAAGAAAATTATTGTGTGTGGAGACACAAATATAGATATTTTAAAACAATCTAAGGAAAGTAGAGATTATAATGACTTGTTAAATACGTACAACATAAAGCATGTTATATTAACGCCTACTCGAGTAACGGAAAAGACAAAAACTTGTATTGATCACATCGCAACCACTATCGAGAAAGGTGATGCAGTAGTGCATGATCTGGGATTATCGGATCACTCAGCCCAGTCCTATACCTGGCCTGTTACAAAGAGGAAGCAGCCAGTTCTGAAGTGGTGGTATGAACTCAAACGAGATTTTAGTGATGAAAATAAGACTAAGTTTTTAAAATCAATTTCGTGCTTGTCTTTTAGTGATGTATTTGAGGAAACCTCAACGAACAAAGCATTCGGTAATTTTTTCGACACATTCGTATTATTTTATAAGTTATGTTTTCCTACTGTTCGCGTAAAAGTTACTAATAAAGCACTAAATAAACTAAATTGGCTTACTAAAGGAATAAAAGTAAGTTGTAAAACTAAAAGTAAATTACATTATAAATTAAAACATAAAAATAATGAACCTCACAAAAAGACGTACAAAAACTATTGTAATATATTGAAAACATGCGTCACGGAAATATAATAATACAAAGTACATGAATAAAGCTCAAAACAAGTGTAAAGCAGCGTGGAATCTGATAAAACGACATACTGACACTGATTTAACAAACACATGTATCTCAAAAATTACAGTTAATAACAATGATTATATAAGTCCTGACTCTATTGCGAATCATTTTAATAAGTTTTTTATTAACTCGGTTACTAGAAATAGTCCAGACAATACACATGGTTTTAGCTTAAATCATATGGAAACCATTGAATCAATCGGCAATTCTATGTTTCTCTACCCATTGGACGCCAGTGATTTAAAAAAAATTGTGTTGTCTCTAAATGATTCGAAAGCAAGTGGCTATGATGAAATTCGCACTGACATTGTAAAATTATCAGTAAATATGATTCTGGAGCCTCTTTTATATGTTATTAACCTCTCACTAGAACAGGGAATATTTCCGGATATATTAAAAAGATCAGTAGTGAAACCATTGTATAAAAAAGGAGATAAAACACAAATGGACAATTACAGACCCGTTGCACTGATACCTATATTTTCGAAAATTTTTGAGAAAGTGTTTCATGATAAATTATCAAACTTTATTGAAAAACACCAAATTATAAAGGATGAACAAAATGGCTTTCGCAAGAATAGAAGCACATCTTTAGCAGCCTTTCAATTAATTAAATCAATTCCGGAGTCTATCGATAATAAAATTCCTGTTTCAGTACTTTTTATGGACATGAGTAAAGCGTTCGATCATGTCAGTCATGAACGGTTATTAGAAAAAGTTTCTAGATACGGAGTAAGAGGAAAAGCATACGACTGGCTGAAGTCATATCTGACTGATCGAGTACAGGCAGTGGAAGTATCAAGTTATAATGATCAATCCAAAATGCGAGAGTCATGTCAGTCTTCGTTTTTGTTAAATAGTTACGGCGTGCCTCAAGGCAGTATCTTAGGTCCGCCACTGTTCTTGCTCTACATTAATGATTTGGTAAATATCTTGAATCATAAATGTGTAGGTACTATTTGCGGACGATACCACTATTATATTAAAAGGCACCGATAAAAACACCTATGAGCAGGAAATAAGCACGGCTCTCCAAACGTCCATAGAGTGGCTAGAAGCTAACAACTTAAAGGTCAACATAAGTAAAACAAAATTTATGCAATTTCATACTTACCGAACGAAACCGTTGAACCTAAATATAATGTACAAAGGGAACGCCCTGACAAAAACTGACACAGTTAAATTTCTTGGAATATCCTTAGAAAAATTTTGCTCTTGGAAAAGCCATGTCAATGACGTTTGCGGTAAAATTAATAGATTTGTCTACCCTCTGAGGCGTATTAGCTGCGAGATATCTAGAAACGCTGCAATTACCGCATATCACGGCTATATATCTTCCATTTTGCGATATGGTATCATTCTTTGGGGTCGCTGTGTGGAAATTGATCATGCATTTGTAATGCAAAAAAAGTGTATAAGGGCTATAATTGGGTTGAAACAAATAGATTCTTGTCGCCCATTCTTTAGAAAATATAAGATACTTACTCTACCGTGCATTTATATCTTGGAATCTTGTATATTTGTTTTTAGGCATAAGAATCTTTTTCAGCAAGCGACAAGCTACTATGCCCCTCGATCTCATAATACCAACAAGTTATATAAACCCAAGACGAATCTCACACTCACATCTAAAGACAGTTATATTATGTGTATAAAATTGTTTAACAAACTTCCAAGCACCATAACGACACTCCCATTTTTTAAATTTAAGCGTATTCTTACAAAAATCTTAATAGATAAATGCTTTTATAGTGTACTTGAGTTCCTAGATTATAAATTGTAAATTCTGAATTATATATATAAATACTAATTAATTTAATTTTAATTTTAAAATTTTAATTTAATACAATTACAATTGAATCAATTACAATTTATAAACTGCATGCATGGTTCAAATTAATAAATTTTTCATTTGTTATTAACTATATTATGTAAAATTTGCACGCCGAAATTAATGGCAGAATAACAGAAATATACTTTATCTTTAAGATCCTCCTGTACCTTATTTACGCAAATAAATGATTTTGATTTGATATATTGACTACTTTTCACAGATGCTACTACTACATGGCAGAATCTCTACGCACTGGAGGATTCACAGGCCGCAGATGCTACGACTTCAACTCCGCTTTGATTGGAAACTGTAGTTCCCCAGAAACGTTACGTATGGGAGGCGCGAGAGCTAAGTTTGGGTAAGAAAATAGATAGATTTTATTTTAATAATAATAATCAAATAACTCGACTTGGCACACGAGTTTCGCGACATTTGGAATTTGAACTCGTTTATCATTGTGCCGATTGTCGTGACGGCCAATGGCCTTATAGCTAAGAGCTTCGAGGAACATCTGTCAAAGCTCTCTTTAGGCGGTTGGATCAAGTGCCTGATTCAGAAGGCAGTACTCCTCGGTACGGCTCGCATTGTGAGGAGGTTCCTGTCTTTGGAGCCCTGACCACCGGTGGCTTGAACCCTGCTCCCGACACCGGCGGACCACTATTCTTCATATTTTTAAATGTTTTCTTTACTAATATTATAAAGAGGAAAACTTTGTTTGTTTGTTTGTTTGTAATGAATAGGCTCAAAAACTACTGGACCAATTTCAAAAATTCTTTCACCATTAGAAAGCTACATTCACCCTGCGTAACATAGGCTATATTTTATCCCCGTACTCCCACGGGAACGGGAAATACGCGGGTGAAACCGCGGGACGTCAGCTAGTTAGAAATATGTTGAAATAAATAAAGGAGATAATAATCATTTTATTATCAGGCAACTAAGGTCCATAGATAAAATACACAAAATAGGAATAATTTAGCAACGATATACTAATACTTAAATATTTGAAACCAAAAGAAACTAAAACTATTCGACTACGCAACGTTGTCGCGTCGTGTTTCACTGTGCGTGGTGTCGCGTAACCGTTCTCGGAAACGTCGTTAAACGACACCCTTCGGCTTAGTCCTCTTTTATCAGGTGTGTGTTTTACTCGTCATCATCTGCCTAAGATTTTCTCAACCATTTTGGGTTTGTCTTCCAGTCTAACCGAGTACAGCTGAAAGTCAGTAATTTACATGTAGCGACTGCATACCATGGTATTTGGTTTATAAGATTTTCTGTTGTCTTTTCAGAGCACAAGGTGTTTACTACTTGACCACAGCTGCTGCCCCTCCATTCTCTAATTGGTGAGCAGATGAGGAAGAACAGTGAAGAAGATATTGTGAAATGTCTATCAGTTATACTTTCGAGATTTTTTAAAAAACTTCAATAAAGAGAATTACAGCATTAGGTAGTTCATTTTTTGTCTTTCAAAAGTTTCCACACTGTTAAGCGCAGGCCACAACCCCAGCTAGCGGGCGGGCGGGCGAATATCGTTTCACCTCTTTACATACTTCGGTTCACACCGCGAGCTACCGAAAAAGCCGAACGAA
The DNA here is from genome assembly GCA_905147715.2 of Xestia xanthographa. Taxonomy (NCBI): domain Eukaryota; kingdom Metazoa; phylum Arthropoda; class Insecta; order Lepidoptera; family Noctuidae; genus Xestia; species Xestia xanthographa. Next base: position 3,910,630 of record LR990654.1, on the reverse strand, counting down.
GTATGAAAAGGGCCTCGTTCGCTTCGCCCGCCCGCCCGCTAGCTGGCGGTGTGGCCTGCGCTTTATAGTTCGGTTCAAAGTTAATGGCGGCTAGGAAGTTAGCTGCAAGCTGCAAGTGACGGTCTGCGCATTATACAGACGAAACGATGCGTCACCTGCGCCCCGTTGATACCTAGAATTCGCCATAAAGTTTAAGGGCTATATATCCCTCAAATGGCTTGGCATGATCCTCCGTTACGCCTAAAATACTACAGCATTAATTTTGATATAAAAATAGACGGTAAAGTTGAGGATTAATGCCTTCCTATGTGTGACGAAAACACGAATTCATAAACTTTTTTCGATAGAAAAAAAATCCAAAGTTACCTCCAAATCGAACTATAAACCGCTGGTAGGTATTCAAAAAGTACTTCAAATTCGACCATGAAACTTTGCATACTAACTGAACTAACTTTAAAGCAGGTCTTATGTGTTTTATTTTTTTAGTCCAATCAATAGATTTTTTGTAAATCGCAAAAAACCACTCATTTCGCACTATTCGGCCGCAGTGACTGACGTAACAACCGCTTTGTAGTGCAAGCTGATTAGAACTTTATTCTAAGAGTATTTCAAACGAAGTTTGAACCACCACAAATAGAGTTTCTAATTTTAGGGTTAGAAGGGCCTTAAGAGGGAACAGGGGCTGCGATTCTCCATTTAATTATGCCAGTTTTTTCTTCCTGAATAATGCCTCTAAAATTTTTTTTTTCAATACACTTCCTCGAAAACTGGTCCATAACGCACTACGATTAGGTACAACATGCAGTGTATTTCACACGCGTGCGATTTTCTCCACTTTCCCGCACGTGTGCGGGAATGAAAATTTCCACAGATAACTATACCTATACTAAGTCCAAATTGGTTCAATGCCTAGTGAATGTTTTTTTTTAATTTCTGCAAAGCACCACGCGTCTTTATGGCATAAATATTTTTTGAATATTCAAATTGTGTTTATAAATAGAATATCATAGATAAACATGATTATTAAAAACTAATAGTTACTTTTATTTATACACAAATTAACATTTATTTGTGTTCTTAATTCAAAAATATAAAATAAATCTATTTTTTATATTAGGCTGTTTAACGGCTTCATACCTTTGCCTCTCCTTCAAACTGCCGAAACCAAAGCGCGAAAAAAAAGAAAATGAAAATCATAGTTTTATGTTTCGTGACAAAAATGTTTTTCGTTATTTTATTTTATTTCTTCAAAAGTGTATTGAAAAACGTCGTTTGATACACGTGGATATTTGTTATTGCAATTCTCGGCTCAAAAACACCCTCGCCTACGGCTCGTGTGTTATAATTCCGCCTCGAATGCAATAACAAACTTTCTCCACTTGTATCAAAATGTACTATTTCTCATAAAATCAAGATCTGCTGTAGTAGGTAGACACGTCCCAGTCATTTCCTTTTTTCAGCAACTAATAATTACAGAAAATATGACCTTCCAAAAATGCAGGCCCTGGTGTCGATTCTGTTGTCCACAAACTAAACTAAATTTAGGCTATTGCTATCTTTTTACCTGACGGCGCCAGAAGGAGGGTTATGTTTTTCGAGAGTATGTATGTACCTATGTATAATTGTTTGGCACGCTCTGTGGCCTGAACGGCTCGATGGATTTTAGCTCGAGAGGTGTCGTTAGATTCGTATTTACAGTGAGAGTGACACTGGGTATATCAAAAAAAAAAAAAAACTAAATGGCGGATTTTTGGCGCCAAATTCAAATGTTTGGCACGCTCTGCAGCCTGGACGGCTCGATGGATTTTAGCTTGAGAGGTGTCGTTAGATTCGTATTTACTGTGAGTGACCCTGGGTATATAAAAAAAACAAAATGGCGGATTTCTGGCGCCAAATTCAAATGTTTAGCATGCTCTGCAGCCTGAACGGCTTGATAAAGAGCTCATCGTGAGGTTTTTAAAATGGTAGGTAAAAAGTAACTAAAAAAAATAATTTAAAAAATTAAAAAACCCGACTGCGTAAAAGATAACTAATAATCTATACATAAAATAAATCTGTAGAAAAATAGTTTTTGTACATCGAAAATATTTAAAAAAAAATCATGATCAAGCATCACGTAAAATATACGAAACCAACACAGATTACTTTTATACATAAGAATTGTGCGTATCTTGAAGTATTATTTAGTTTTTGTTTCATCGTAATCGGTTAATTCTATCAAAAGATATACGAATTTAAAGTGTTCAAGAAGAAATAAACATCAAATGTAAGATGCAGTGACATCTATTGTGCTCGAATGGTACTAATGACTAAAAATGTGCTCACCAGATAACTTTCAAATTGACTGACCAGCTTTATAGTCATCATCATCATTATCAGCCTATTAATGTTCCCACTGCTGGGACACAGGCCTCCTCTCTGTGAGAGAGAATGGGCTATAATCCACCACGCGGGCCCAGTGCGGATTGATGTTTTCCTTCACCGTTTTGAGTGAAATAAATTACACAAGTTTAACTTCTGGTGTTAAAACAATTTTATTTAATATACATTAAGTACAGGCATCGAAACTCAAGTCGTAGAACAATAGAAACATCACGAGGCAAGAGTCGCGGAGGATTACTTTCTACGTCCGTCCGTTGTCGTGAAGCGATTCGGGTACTCTCTCTGTGCCGACTGGCGCCCCATTCCTTGAGCTCCCGGTATGAGGTGCGCAGGCGACGGGAGGGGGGCGCGCAAGGTATGGCACTGCGACTGCGTAACAACACCGCACTTACTACTTCCATAGACCCCGCGTTACATCCTCCCCCTCTAGTCCAACTAGGTGCCCTCGCCGTTGGGCTAGTCCAAATACCGGCGCGGCCTACCACGTCGGCGTTTCTCCCTAATGGGTGGCTCTATTTGACCGGCGAAGGGCGTGAGATGCGAAACGTGATACCTCCCCACGTCACTACCAGTCTGCACGTTCTGCAGACCATAAGTTGTTGGGCTGACAATTTTCCCTATTTTGTATGGGCCGTCGCGACGTGGGATGAACTTCGCGGTCTGTCCGCGGGACGCGTCGTTAGGTCCCTGCGTTTTTAACAAAACTAGGTCGCCTACCTGGAACCCTGGTGACGGCCTCCTCTTTTGGTCAGCATTCTCCTTCTGGCTAGCCTGCGCCTTCTCGTGAGTGTCCCTGGCCTCGTCCAGGGTTGCAGCTATCTTCTTCAAGTAAGGCGTAATACTAGGTACGAAGTTGTCGTGATCTACAATAGCCCTCATGTCTATCGCAGAATCGGAAGGAGCTCGTAACTCTCTCCCAAATGTAAGATAAGCCGGCGAATACCCTGTACTGCTGGTAATCGCGGAGTTCATAGCAAACCTGATTGCAGCAAGATGCATGTCCCACGTGGCATGGTCGTGGCCTACGAGTATAGCCAATTGAGGTTTGAGGTCTCGGTTCTTCCTCTCTATGGGGTTAGCCTCGGGATGATAAAAGGGCGTGAGTGACTGGCTGATCCCCAGCACATGGCACACCTGCTGCATCACCTCGCTCACAAATTGCACGCCGTTGTCACTGATAAGACGGCGTGGCACTCCATACCTGAGGAACACTTCATTAGCGAGAGTCTCAGCACATTCGACGCTGGTGGCACTCTCCAATGGAAACAATTCCACCCAGCGCGAGCAGACGTCCTCTACAATCAGTACCCACCTGTTCTTCCTAGGCGTCTCTACAAGTGGACCAAACAAGTCCACGGAGACCACCTCAAATCGTCGTGACACGGCAGGGGTTTGCAGCAGTCCTGCTGGTTTGCGATTGCTGGCTTTATACCTCTGGCAAGGCACGCATTCCTTTATATAGTTCGTGATGAACGTGCGCATACCAGGCCAATAATACCTTGCACGAACGCGGCTCAACGTGCGTTCCACGCCGAAATGGCCAGCCGTCGGTGCGTCGTGGAGGTCAGCCATGACCTGCTTGCGTTCGTGCTCGGGCACGACCAGGCAGCATTCTTCTCCATCGTCTGCCTCTAGACTGTACCTGTATAATATGCCATCAGAAATAGTGTACCCGCGGTCGGACCATGGTCTCCCCCTAGAGGGTTCGTCAGACTCCATGTCCTCAATAATTTTACCGACCTCTGGGTCCAATAATTGATTGCCGCGGATATCACTACTGTTCCTCTTCTGCATGTCAACGACCGTCATACGTAAGGCGCACTCGTTCTGGTCCTCCGAACGAAAAGGTCGCGACAGCGTATCTGCAACCGCTATCGAGCGACCGGGAATGTACTCGATGTTAAGGTCGAACTCTTGCAGCGTGAGGGCCCATCTGGCCAGTCGGCCACTAGGTGACCTTTGACTCATCAGCCACCGCAGGGGCTGGTGATCCGTCCTAACTGTGACCTTCGCGGTTTCTACATAACCACGGAACTTACCGAGTGCCCACACGACAGCGAGAGCCTCCCGCTCGGTCGTGGAGTAGTTCCTCTCGGCGCTAGTGAGGAGTCGACTTGCGTACTCAATTGGCCTCTCGTCGTGTCCCTCCCCCTGCATTAGAACAGCTCCAAGGCAATAAGCGCTACTATCAGTGCAAAGGACGAAGGGTTTCGACTCGTCCGCCTGACGGAGGATGGGAGCAGACACGAGGAGAACCTTGATGCGTTCAAACGCCTCCTGTTGCTCGGCGTCCCATCTCCAAACACTCGACTTCTTCAGGAGGTTAGTAAGGGGTCTCGCGACTTCTGCATAATTAGTAATGAAGCGTCGGTACCAACTCGACGTCTGTAAAAAGCACTTTAAGTGTTTCACGTTCTGAGGGGCGGCCATATTGTCGATGGCTGCTGTCTTTTCTGGATCCACCTGAATTCCGCCTGGCACTATGACGTGGCCTAAAAACTTGACAGATTCTTTTGCGAAGAAACTCTTGTCCCTATTGACCCTTAGCTTAAACATTGTCAGTCGTTCGAAAACTGCCTCTAGGTCAGCCAGGTGCTTCTCGAAGGGCCCCGGTGACAGCAATATTAGGTCGTCAAGATACGCGAGGAGATCCACTTCCTTCAGGTTAGACCGGAACCGATCCATCATTCTCTGGAAAGTGGCTCCTGAGTTCCGTAAACCCATCGGCATCCGCTTAAATCTAAAGGTACCAAGTGGCGTTGTGAACGCAGTCTTGTCTTGGTCCTCTGGGCAGACACTCACCTGATGGTAACCTGATCGAAGGTCAAGAGTGGTCATGTACTCACTGGTCTTGGCCGCGTGCAGTATATCTTCAATGCGTGGGAGGGGGTACCGGTCAGGCTCGGTCACCGCGTTAAGCTTCCGGTAATCTATACAGAGCCTTAAACTTCCGTCCTTCTTACCTACCAGCACGACATTGGAGGCCCAAGGTGACTCACACTCTTCGATGACGTCATCTCGCAGCAGCTTATCAAGCTCCTTCTGCAAAGCCTCTTTCTTATTCTGTGACATTCTGTACGGTGGACAAGCAATAGGTTCTTGGTGTGCACTCACCTTTATACGATGCGTGGCGAACTCTGTCGCCGGGCCGTCGCGCGCGAACTGCGGTGCGCGACGTTCAATAAACGCGCTAAGTTTGCGCCGCTGCTCGGGATTTAACATCGAACCTTCGTCCGAGCGCAACGATAACTCAGTAGACGCGGCGCTCAACAGGCCCGCGTCAGTAGGATCAAGTGTGTAAGTGTAAACAAAATCATAACAATGGCCCGGACTATCCGAGAACGCCCACGTGCGTCGGGCGACGTCTATTACCATGCCGGCCCGCGCCAGGAAATCTACACCTAACAGCGTCCTAATGTTATCGCCAGGTAATACTAAAAACTGACACATTACCTTGCGACCTTTAATTAATATATCTACCTCAGCTGACAACAGGTCTCTCCAGTTTTGTGTACCGTCAGCTAGGCGTACAAAACGATTAGTTTCGCTAAATATAATTCCTGAATCTACTAACAGTTTGTGTAATAGAGGGCTCGCAATGCTATGTGTAGCACCGGTATCTACAATAGCCACGCCGCTACGGCCCATAACACTAATATTTAACAATGGGTGCTGTTCGCGCGCACTCACATTCGTTATTTGAACGCACGAATCAGCATTACTCGCGCCAACGTTATTATTACAACTAACATCATGACGATAAAAATCTACATCAACAGTGTTGAAAGATGTTTTCTCATCCGGTTTCGACAATGGTTTCACGCAAACATCACATTTCGATCTCACGACGCCTTGTTTACCACAACCATAACAACGTAACTCCTTAGTCGTAGTGTCGCTATTATTTTTATTAGTGGTCGCCTTATCACGATTGCGACACTCATCACTAACATGCCCAAATAACTTGCAAAAACTACAACGGGGTCTATTTCTGTTGTTGCTACGCAGTGCCGTCTCACTTGTAGTAGTGGCACTCGACTTCGAAGTCGATTGCGTGAGTTTGCGGTCGGTAGTAGTCTCCGCCAATGTTTTTGTTAACGGTGTCGAATTTTTATTATTACTAGTAATGGAATTTGATACCTTTAGCGCTTTGTATGAATCCTCCGCAATCCTCACCTTATACATTAGCTCATCTACACTACGTATACAATCTCGCGGCACTCTTTTCATCACACGTCGGTGCAGTAACCCGTAGCAAGCGTCTACTTGCACCACTTCTTCGAGTTTGTATGGTAATTTAGCTATTAATGCCCGCACTTTGCACACGAACGATTCCGCGCGTTCTTCTTCTCGCTGCTCCGTGGCGAAGATTTGTCGTAGGACTTGATAGGAGGGCTGCGCGACGCCATAGGTCGCGCGTAGGCGCGCAATCGCGTCCGACCAGGTGACCGCCGACGCCTTGACACCACGCCACCATACTGCGGCTTCACCTTCCAGCAGCATTGGCAATCCTCGGAGGGCGTGCTCGTCGCTTACGGCGGCACACTCCTTGAAGACCTCTACGGCGTCGAGGAATGCTTCCAGGACCTCAGCGTCCTGGGAGGTCCCGTCAAATCTCGCCGTGCATCTTGTGAAATTAGCGTCAGCACGTGATGCGGCTGCCACAGCGGAACTCTCGCTGCTTGCGTTGGTGGTGGGCGCGCTGCCTACTGGGGTGGAGGCCCTGAGTTCGCCATTGGGTGACATCAGCGAGTTAATGAGGCTTTTATTGGCTTCCACTTGCGCACGCGTGATAGTCTCAATCAGCGTGGATAGGAAGTCTGGGGAGATCTGGGGATCTGGTTGCTGTATCGACCTCGAGCCGGCGGCACTTACGGTTTCGTCCGCGTGGCCACGCTCGACGACACTCTCCTCATCTTCGGTGAGCGTGACGTTGTCCTCATCCTCTCCTCGTTGTTGACGGAGCGCTTCGCCTCTCCTCGTTGTCGGCATCTTCACACTCGTGATGACAACGGTAAGGTCGAACGTCCGTACTTTTACCTAACAAGGTGAGTAGGTATGCACTTGGTCACGTAGGCACCGGATCACATTTTGTAACGGTTCGAGCCACTAGTTTGGGCGCCAGTTTAACTTCTGGTGTTAAAACAATTTTATTTAATATACATTAAGTACAGGCATCGAAACTCAAGTCGTAGAACAATAGAAACATCACGAGGCAAGAGTCGCGGAGGATTACTTTCTACGTCCGTCCGTTGTCGTGAAGCGATTCGGGTACTCTCTCTGTGCCGACTGGCGCCCCATTCCTTGAGCTCCCGGTATGAGGTGCGCAGGCGACGGGAGGGGGGCGCGCAAGGTATGGCACTGCGACTGCGTAACAACACCGCACTTACTACTTCCATAGACCCCGCGTTACACAAGGTTTTTTTTTTTTCGGATGGGAAATCATCAAATGACTCCTCCCGCTCTGGGTGGAGCAGGAAGGAGTGTCAGACTTTTACTGACTAAAACCCATCCATGTTCCTTCATCGCCCTTTTTGTTCCGGGGCCACGGTATCGCTTTCGAACAGTCCCGCAACCCCGGCCGGCAGGCATCGGCCCTTGTGGACCCCTTCCTATTGCTGACTCTCTTTGAGGCGCGCGTGGAACACGAACGCGCCGTCGACACGGCCTGTTGTCATGAGACGGACGCCACGGGCGTCGGGACGCCCGGGTTGTCTCCCGCGGCGGCCGGAATGCTGAGAGGTTCTCTCCCTCTCCCGTTCCGCCACCTCCTTCTCTAGCATTACTGCTTCGCAGAAGGAGGTGACGGCGTCCCATTCCGTCTCGCTCCGGACCATGGCTTGAACCAGGGCCGGACGCGAGAGGTCGCCGCCGCCAATCACCGCTTCGAGGACACGGCGGTGCTCCGCCCACGCGGGGCACACCTCCACCATGTGCTCCACCATCGGTCCGGTCGATCCTCGCAGTGGAAACACCCGGGCGTGTCCTCCCGCCCGATTCGGTGCAGGAACCTCCCGAAACAACCGTGTCCGGTGAGGACTTGCGTCAGGCGGAAGGTGAGGACGCCGTTGCCTCAAGCCACTCCTCAAAGAGGGGACTTATCGCCACTATTGTGGCGTGCCCTGCACGGGGTTGCGACAGTCGCTCTCTCCATGTCTCCATGTAGCCTGCCTGGGTTCGATCCCACGACATACTGTTCGTAAGTCGGGGCTTAAAATGACACATTTTAAACGAGGTAGTTTTACTACCGAGCTTTAGCGACAATTCAAGCAGTAGCGTGATGATGTAAATTTAACTAATAGGAGCGAAGCATCAATGATAATTTGCAAAAACGGGGAAAAAGTATTTGGTTTGAGAACTTCCGTTGCGAGCTCTGCATAAACGGTTAAAGTTACGCAACGATCATGTATTAGGGAATTGTTCCTCTTAAAAAGGTCAACATAAAATCCGCATTAGCATAATAATGTCTATCTTTTAAGGTCTCACATTCTCTCTGACCCTCTCTCTCTCATGTGACGCAGACGAAGTTGCGCGGGTCAGCTAGTATAAAATAAAAACTATAAAACAAGTTCAGGAGACGACATATTGACTGCAACAGTCGGGACCCATTATGATCTAGACTAAAATCATTACATCCAATATGGGTCCCGACTGTTGCAGTCAATATGTCGTCTCCTGAACTTGTTTTATAGTTTTTTATTTTAAATTATTAGATTACGCAGTCGGGTTTTTTAATTTTTTAAATTATTTTTTTTATTCTTTCTAATAAAACGAGAAAGAGACGGACGTACTTTTGAGCTGTCAAAAGTTGGAACTAATATTTCTACATAAACAAATGAAGGGTGCACGTAAAAACATGTCGCCTAAAAACACGGTGAAGCGCAAGGCATAAACTAGTTTGACATCTCTAACTTAGTTCATAGCTATAGCCGTCCTTTCTCGCACTGCATTTTAGTAAAAGATAGCAATATCCTAAATTAAGTTTAGTTTGTGCACAACAGAATCGACACCCTTGTGTCTTTTAGGCTGCGTTTCCACCAGAGATGAGCGAGGATGTGTAGCGAGGGATATGTGTGGAACTAACCAATCACATACCTAGAATACCTCAAACTGTGAAAAAGAAGCGATATTATTGGTTAGTTTTACACACATCCCTCGCTACGCATCCCCCCCCCGCTCATCTCTGGTGGAAACAGAGTCCGATCTTGTAACAAGGTCTCATAGTGTACATGGACCTTAACTATAGAGTGCATAGCCACCTTTATAAAAAGGCAGGACGCCATCTTGTATCACTGCTCGAACTGGGATTGTCTGGGATGTTGTGTTACTTTACATAAATGTTCTTATGTGGTCATTAATAAATAATAACTGTTGTGATTACTTCAACCAGATTTAATTAGGTACTATCTCCCGAAAACCCACTAAACGTTACAGATCTGACGGCAATCCGACACGACCGGAGGGAGATTAGGCACAATGGACACACACTTGATTACGTGTCCTGCCTAACCTGCTGTTTGCACATAACAGGATCTGATAGACCGTGGACAATACCTACTGAAAATACCAAACGCAATCGTCTTATCAACAATATTTCCGGTCTATTCATTCTTATTTTATCATCTTTACGATAACATAATTATTATCCAATAATTCAGTGATAAGAAGCGTGTGGAACACGAACGCGCCATCGACACGGCCTGTCTTCATAAGATGGACGGATGGCGAGCTAGCCCATAGCTCACCGTCCACAGACCCGCGCCTACGGTGGCCCCTGATGCCCGGGGCATCTCCCGCGGCGGCTGGGACGTGAGGTTCTCTCCCTCTACCGCTCCGCCACCTCCTTCGCTAACATGACTGCTTTGCAGAAGGATGTGATGGCTTCCCATTTCGTCTCGATCCGGACCATGGCTTAAACCAGGGTCGGACGCGAGAGGTCGCCGCTACGAGGACACGGGCGGTGTTCCGCCCAAGCGGGGCACACCTCCTCTGTGTACTCCGGTCGGCCCTCGCAGTGGTGACAACTAAGTCGCACCTATAATGCCTCGTTGGTCGTGCTCGTAAGCTCTTCTGCTGAGCTTCAGATCCTGGGTTCGATTCAGGGGGTTGTTCCCGTTCGTCCACACTGCGGACGACTGGGAAAGATGCGTTCTGTTCGTTCAGTGTAGACGAACAGAACGCAATATTCCCAGTCGTCCGCACCTCGTTTCATGTCTTATGCTATACATTTAGTATAAAATACGCAAAAAAAGCTTTAGATTTACTAGGTATGTACTTTTAAAGTATTTGCCTTACTAAAGTGATAAAGCTAAGTACCTACATAATATTTTAAAAGTATGTTTATTATATATAAGGAAATACTATTATCATATTTTCTTTTTATTAACTCTTAGACTAGACGTGAGATGACGGGGTGTGGACGACTGGGAATAATGCGTTCTGTTCGTCCGCAGTGTAGACGAACAGAACGCAACATTCCCAGTCGTCCGCAGTGTGGACGAGTGGGAATGACTCGATTTAGGCAGTTTCATTAGATTTTTCCAACAGAAATAGCTCAGTAACAGCTCGGAGTCTGAATTTGTGTGTCCTATTGCATGCGACTTATACATTACTGGCAAAATGTAAATCTGGTACTTACACCTCTGCTTAAGCCCTTGGGGAGGAAGGGCATGATGCTAGGTAAAGTAAGTAAATAACTAGGTACAAAAATCACATCATTTATTTACAATATCTTAACACATTGAAACAAGAATGAAAAAAAAAATCCTTAAAATTAAATAAATCAAAAAATCTTATTTCTAAATAATCCTTAATGCGTTTAGAGGGCTCAAAATAACTGCAAATGATAGAAAAACTAAAAAAAAGCGGCCACAGATATAGTTGGTGCCAGTTAAGATGAGAATAGCGATCATTGCCCTTTCCCTAATATCTCTTCGTACGAACCAAAACAAATAAACCATGTACCATCGTTTTTCATTACAAAAAATGATGAAGATCACGATAGATGACGATTTCAGACTTGAACAGGCTTATTTTTGGTTTTCAAAGTTAAGAAGTATAATAAATGTAGGTGGGTCAATGACCGCTATTCTCATCTTAACTGGCACCAACTATAGTAACGTCATTGGTGAACACAGGGTCACTGAAAGCTCGTTCAATTCTTTTAAAAACACAGGGTGTAAACAGACCCTTTACGAAGCCGTCAACCAAGCATTCTGTACACCAATCTAAGTCACAATAGTTATTTATGATACTAGTGCGGTAAGTTGGTCTTTACCAATTTCTGCACGTGTGTCATACAATGTTTTTCAACACATTTGCGAGAAAACAGTACAATATGTAATGAAACAAACAGCGACCCCGAAAACCACGAATACGACACCCATGAAGAAAACACCAAAAAATTTCGTCAGCGCCATCTTGGATTTTCATTTTGACCTAATTAAAAAAAAAACCGTAAAGAATACGCACGGTGCTTTGCAAGGGGATATGCGGTAAAATAGGTACTTATGTGAGAGTAGGTACCTATTTTACCGCACGTTCCGTTGTATATTGCGTAATTCTTAACTTTCGAACAATGTATACAGGCTCCGTAAATGCAGTTTTTGAGCAAATGTGTTGAAAATATTATTTATTGCTGGGAAACAACTTTATTTTTTGGGGATGAAATTTATTTTCGTTTTACAGTAAAACTCAATGTAACACACTCAAAACATTGTGCTGATGAATGCTTTGAATAGTAAACATGACCCGTTACTATATAAAGCATCTATCAGCGGTACTTAATAAAAGTTAATTATTACCTTAGATACTAGTATTGAAACTTGGTCCAGAACAAAAAAATATGATCGCAGTGACGGGAAGAATAGGTGTTTTTGACTTCGGTGATTGTTTTTTTTTTGGCAACCAAAACAGACAACAAATACAGACATATCCAATATGACGAACATAGGTGGGAAAGACTTGCAAAACATCTAATTATAAAAAAAAAAAACAATCGGCCATAGTCTTTGGGCACTGCCGATAGAAGTGAAAACAAGAAGTACATAAGCCCGTCCCCAGTCGTAGCACTGGTTGTGCCCCGCGCTTGCCTATGTGGTGGTACGCCGTAGCGGATCGCCTACGAGTGCTACGAAGCGTGACCGCACGTTACGTCAAGTGACGATGAGTTTGTTTTTCTTCACCCAAAAAGTGCTCAACGCGTCTAAAGAAGTTTTCACTTCAAAAACAGCGATGGAAGTTGACAAACGGGCTTGCTATTCTTCTCTATGGCCAAAGGCCTTTATGTCAGGAAAACGTAAAATATGGTATGAGATCACTTCCGTGTGATTTTTCAGTCAAAATATTATGCTTGTATAAAATATAGCTTGATGACATACTACCCTATCGGGTAATATAGATGTCATATTACATAATAATATTCAGTCATACCAATACATATGACAGTCGTCAAGGCCAATCAGAACCCTGGAAGTTTGACAGATAACTTTAAAGCTAGTTATTCAGAAATAAATTCTGCCGAAGCCGTAAGCAAAAATGGTACAACTGCGAATATAACCCTTACTAAACAAACAATAATTTGTGTGGTTTATACCAATAAAAACCAGATTACTGAAAAATTGCGCGGGTAAAAAGGTGAATCTAGTTAGGCATTACGTTTTGTCAGTTGCGCTCTTTTGTCTTATTACGTCTTACGGTAGAAGAGGGTAGACGACAAAAAAAATCGAATTAGTCCGTCAGTTAGATTATCAAAAAATATGTGACAAGTATTTTTGCTTTTGTTACGTAAACCAAAATTGACGAAGATACGACGCTTTTAAAATTCTCAATACGTCACGCCGTGCTATAATTTTTAGTGCGTTGTGATGTCACGAGCCCCCCACTCCCGAGTTTTGATGCGTTTTATCTTTGTCAATATTCATTGATTTACAAAAACAAAAAATACGTGTCCATTATTTTCCAATACTCTAACTGACGGACTAAATAGATTTGCAATTTATTGATGGTGGAAACTAGCCTATTATACTTGTCTCTAGCTACCATATATTTTAAGCGGCGTATAAAAACCGCGATAAGTTCATTAACACAAGGTGAGTTTTTTGACCAATTCAGCGGTACTAGCATAGCTATTCACAAACGCTTCGGTTCGGGAAGTCGTATGTCTATCTCGCTCGATTTCGTAATGCCAAAAAAAGATAGACGTACGACTTCTCGAATCGAAATCAAATCTAAGCGTTTGTGAGTAGCTATGCAGGACTTATAAACAAAACTAATCTAGAAACTCTTGAACGCCAGGGCTGGCAGTCTCGACATAGATAGCGACAAAATCGCAAACTTTCGATCGCTGATAACTAACGAATAAATTCGGTTGCAAAAATGATACTTGCGAGAAACGCATTTGGAGGTAGAGACTTGCTTTACGCCATAGATAACGGCAAAATCGCTAACTTTCGATCGCTAATTACTAACGAATAATATCGGTGGCAATAATGGTACTTGAGAGTAAAGCAAGTCTCTAAATCCAAGATGCGTTTCCCGCAAGCATAATTTTTGCAACCCAATTTATTCGTTAGTAATTAGCGATTGAAAGTTAGCGATTTTGCCGTTACCTATGTCGAGACTGCCGGCCGGCCTACAGCATAAAAGAACGCGTGTGCCCTACACGCCAAGCCAGAATTACCGCAAATACCTTCAAAAAGAATAGGGATTCCAAGACTATTTATTTCGTGTCATAATGCACCGCACATTTTTTGTCACATATTTGTGTCGTTGGCGTACAGGGCACGCGCTTGCGTGTCACATATTTGTTACAATGGCGTTCAAATGATCAATCGCTTTTTCGACGCGAGAAGCTTTCGTCGTGTAACTGAGCCAAAACTTCGTATACATTACATTTTCATTAAAAAAGTATATCTTAAAGTAAAACTATAAACTAAGTTGTATGACAATGATTGATACAATATTCAAGATAAGTTTTCAGGGCAGTGATACTTCATAAATAAGTAGAAAAATCATTGGCACTTGTGTTTAAAGTAAAATAGCTTTATACATATAAAAAACATCGTGAGGAAACCGGCATGTCCACAACTAAAATATTCGAAGACATGTGACATCTACCAACCCACACTGGGCCAGTACGGCGGATTGCAGCCCTCTCATAGAGAGGAGGCCGTGTGTCCCAGCAGTGGGAACTGTTTAGACAGATTATGCGTCAGCAATACATTTTTTAAGCGTTTTTCGAGAGTTCCTTCTCAAAGCTTTGTTCCTAACTAGTTAATCAATTAGTCTTAAAAACAAAATCATAGAACAATTCTCAAAATTTTATAGAAAAACTAGAGTCCGGAAAAAAACCGAAACGAATTTGGACCCCTTTTTTAAGAGGATTACCTACCCGCAAAATTAAAATTTTCTTTAGTTTTTTTTTTTGCAAATTGCAGGACTGTATTTTCAAAATAATTATGATTTGTGACAGCAATGAATGCCTACTTACATATCATCGCCTGTAATCTTTTAGTACTCCCATATTTTGCTACTTATTTATAAGCCCCATGTCATAGGGGGCGGAGTCCACGGCTGCTACTGAGGAATTTCTAAACGAAAAACCCAATAACACTTACGGAATCAACACAACTTTCTAAGTTCAAACTACCCTACTAAAAGCAAAAAAAAACGTAAGAAATTTTGAATTTCGAGGGCTATCTTGCCCGCGTAGCATGACCACCATAGAAACGGGTTTATTCGAAGAAGGAATCGACAATTCTTTTGTTCATGTCATTTTGTCGATTCAATGACAGATTAACAAAAAACTGACGATTTTTTCTTCGGAGAAACCCGTGGTCGTGCTTCGCGGGCTGGTCGCTTTCGCCTTTATGTCAAGTCATAGTACGACGCACAGAATCTATGATTGTAAATCATAGTACCCCAACATCCGTAGTAGTGCTAACTAATCTTGACTGTAATTTGTCTACAGCCTGATATATTTCTAGTTTTGGGTCTAAACCTATCCCTGTGGACTTATACTCGTGAATGGTAAGACTTTCTATTCTGAAGTCAGAGGTATGATGCAATACCATGTGTTCTTTTAAAGAATCAATCAAAAACTGAAAATCACATAGTTTACATTGAATATATGTTTTTGGGTCTAAAGTTTCGTGTTTTAGAGTATGTTCGAAACACATATTTTGATCTATGTAACAAACATTGCAGTCTAAACATTTGTAGTAACAAATTTTTTCAATATCACTGATATTGTCCGTTGTTTTACTAACTTCACTGATTTTGACATCACTGAGTGCATTGTCACTGGTATCATTGAGTTGGTTGGTGTCATTGAGTGGATCAGTAACACTGAGTGGGTTAGTATTATTGAGTGGGTTAGTATCATTGAGTGGGTTAGTATCACTGAGTGCACTGGTATCACCAAGTGGATTATTATCACTGATTGGAGTAATGTCACAAATATCATTGACATTGACATCAGCAACTTTAACGTCATTGAAATTATCAGTACCACTGGCGGAAAGAAGATTTTTCGATTCGTTTTTAGATTTTAACATTTCAATTTTATGTAAAACTTCTTCTGTGGGATTCAAGCTCTTTATTCTTTGTAAAATTTCACTTTCTTTACTACAAACCGTTTCTGTCAAAATGAGAAAATCACCTTTTTTCAATCTCATGTTGTGGTGGTGTACGTATTTGTGCCGTGGAAGTGTGAACCTTGAAAAGTCAAGTTCGCAAATATCACATTTATAATTTTCTGATATATCTTGTAGCTTGTGATTTTTAGCGTGATAATCAAAGGATTCTGCTTTCAAATAGTGCTGGTTGCAGTAAATACATTTGTATAGTTTGTTACTATATGCTCTGACAATAATTCTAGACTTTATTTTGTTTGAGATACCACTTTTATCTAGAGTTTCATTTGTTTTGTCCGGTGACGTCATTTCTGAGGTGTCAAGATCAATGTCACTGCTATTTTCGGTAGCATGGATTGATATTTCATCAGGAACAATAACTTCAGTTGGAGTATCATCGAACATTCCAGAATGTCTGGATGTTGAAGGTTTGTGTATAGATTTCCTAGCACTTCTTCGTTCAGATAATGTCTCATCTAATTCACTTGCACTTTGCTTTGCTTTTTTAACCAAGGGACTTTCTAAGGGATTGTCTTCAGAAATATCGCCTATTCTCTTCCTAGGCGTCATTTTGGAGTCAATGCTGCCATCATCTTTTTTCGTACCACGATTGTTGCCATGAATAAACTCAAAAGTACCGGTTTCCGGATCTATTACTTTGATCCTATAATCTTCATGAGGGAAACTGTGTATATTAGTATGTTTTTTGAAAGAGCAAGTGGTAAATCTTAAGCCACAGATCTCACAAGTAGTCGGCATCTTTTTTTGCGAATGGTTGCAGTCAGTAGTATGATATTTTAAAGAGTTTCTTCGCAAATAACAAATATCACATGGGGTACATTTATACACCGTACCTTCTTTAACTACTTTTTTTCTGATCACCGTAATTTTATTTACATAAGTAGTGTCTTCAGAACTACACAAATGATTGTTGTAGCAATTTTTACCGAAAGTAAGTCGACAATTTTTACATTGTGTCCCATTTTTGGCGTCACAGTTTTCTTTATGGGAATTAAAATTGTTCATATTTGTGAAAAATATCGCACACTGGGGGCATTTCCAAAGATTGCTTTTCGCAATCTTTTGTATTACTATCTTAGTTTCTTTGTGATGATGATTGATTAAGTGTGTTACGAGAACTTCAGTAGGAAATACCAAATTGCATTTGCTGCACATTTCTTTAGACACTTCTAAGGTAGGAGAACAGTGGTCTAAATGCTTTTCTACAGTTTTCAATGACGTAAAATGTAAACCGCATGTGCACTGGAAAATGTTCGCGATAACCGGCCTTTTCGGTGAAATTTTCGCTGTTACCTCTTTTTTCGGTGACACTTTCGGAGTTGCGTATTTTTTGGGTGTAATTTTTGCAGTACCATGTTTTTGCGGTAAAAATTTTCCCGATGCGTCTCTTTCTAGAGTTTTATACGCAGTTACGGCTCTTTTATTTACCGTTTTCGCAGTTTTCGAGTCATCATTGAAATAAGTAATGTGAAAACTATATTTATTTATGTACGGTTTCTTTTTATGAGCTTCGAAATGGGTAGCTTTCTGTTTGATGCAGTAATATTGTTCGCAAATAGAACAGAAATACCGATCTTTTTCAGTAACGCATCTAGTATGTCGACGAGCGCTGCTTTTTAAAGTCACACACGTTTTACATTTCGCACACTTATATAACTTATGCGTCGCTTTGTTGCTATCCGACAATAATATGTCCCTTAATGTCGACAAAGGAAGTTCTTTCGACGATTTTTTCGATTTAGATTCAATCAAAGATAAATGATTATTAAATTCCTTATCGCACTCGTTGTTGAACGAAACTATAGTTTGACGTTTCCGTGAAATTTCATGACTACCCTCATGTTGCAAAAATTGTTTTAGGGTCTTGAAAATCTCGTGGCAGACATTGCAAACTAGTTTGTTGTTTTTTAAACATTTCGATGTAATATGTTGCCTGATATGGGGGCCTTCGACGAAATGATTGCAATTCATACAAAAATATTTGGTGTCGTTTGACGGGGCACTAATCTCAATCTGCATTTTCACGCTTCTTGTGAATCTGAAAGAAGTAACGAAAAGATTAAATTGCAACTGCAGTAGGTCTTTTTAATTTTATTATTTGTTGTTATAGAGGCAACGGAAATACACATTCTGTGAAAATTTTAACTGTCTGCCTATTACAGATCATGAGATACAGCCCGCTGACAGAAAGACGGACGGACAGCGGAGGCTTAGGTCCTTCGCACACGGGTCGTAAGCGCAGTCGTATCGTAAGCGTTTTGTTACGACGCTACGCGTACGAGACTTGCAGTATTGCACAAACGAATCGTCGCGTAGTCGTATCGTTTTGGATATCAATTAAAATCACCAGACGTTTTGGATGTTGAGGATCTTACTTTTTCTTCAGACGAAGAGGATTTTTTATTGTTTGATTTTGTTAGAAGTAGAAAGCGACGTGTTTATTAGATTGTTTGTTGCAGCAAGCTGCCCAACCTTTGTCTGTAACATCTTTTCTTGAATATTCGCTTAATGAATGATTATATAGAAAAGGGTAGTCTTCAACCAGTTTGACGAATTCAATGATTTTTCAGTCATATTGATAGGTAAAGAAATTGAAATTCAGTTAAATTCAGGTGTTTTTTAAAGAAAATTATGAAATACTAACTGACGTCCCGCGGTTTCACCCGCGTAGTTTCCGTTCTCGTGGGAGTACGGGAATAAAATATAGCCTATAGCACTCACGAATAATGTAGCTTTCTACCAGTGAAACAATTTTTAAAAATAGTTCATTACTTCCGGAGATTACCCTCTACATACAAACTTACAAACATTCAAACTTACAAACAAATGTTACCTCTTTATAATATTAGTATAGATTACCTTTTTACGCTTGTGTTTTTACGCCAGTACGCTACGACTATCGTAATGACAATAAACACCTCTTACGATTCGCTGCAACACCGCTTCGTATGCACACTTGTTTGAATAATGTTTATGTTCGTATTGCTCTCGCGAAACGCTTACGCTACGACGCCGTGTGCGAAGGGCCTAAGTAATACGGTCCCGTTGGTCCACTTCATACACGGAACCCTAAACATCAATTGTTTATTCTTAGAGAACTTGTACTTAAAAAACTAAAACCCGGAATAAACAATAAGATAGAACAAATAAGACAGAAATTCGGCGTGGTTATGGTGCAGTTGCGGTAAGAACAAATTTTAATCCTCGAATAACCGCATTACACGACAGTCCGTTGCAAAAAATTTCATCACCCTATACAAGGTGTAAGATACAGCAACAAACTAATAGGGTGAATTCAGTATATCATACTAAGATAACCGGTACAAGAAATTATTTCAGGAACGTTATGGCCTATGGGAATACAATCAATTTGATCACACTTTATTATTTATGAAATACCGCTATCACAGAAAAAAAAAATGGCATTTTAAGAAGCCGCTGTCATACTTTTGTACCTTAAGTCGGGAAAAAACGTTGTTTAGGTAAATATGCATTCAGATTTTTAATCCTTAGTCATTACTAACTTTAGTAGGTAGATTAAAATTAAAAAAAGGGGAAAATATAATGACCACTAAAAATTACTTTGTGACCATTAACATCTATCACCTAAATATCAATTGATCACCAAGTTTAGTAAATAAGCACCAAATTAACTAAATTGAGCGCCAAATTTAGTAAATTGAGCACCAAATTTAGTAAATTGAGCACCAAATTTTAATGAGGTGGTTGATGACACACTAGTTTTGCCTAGGCCGACTTGGGGCACCCCGACACGGCTTTTTATTCAGAAGTAGGAGCCCCGCTCCGTCGACCGGGTCTCCCTCGACTCGGATGCAAGAGCATAACAGTTCAATTTCTGGTGGTAATTAACCAAAAAAATATTTTTTTGGTTCTAATTTGACGATAAAATGTGAATTAATTTTGGTGATAATTTACTAATTTTGGCAATTAAAAGTGATTTTTTTGCCATAACATTTTGCTAAATCTGGTGGTTTGTTAATTGTATGCCCTAAAAAAATAAATTTTTGGTTCTAATTTCACGATAAAATGGGGATTAATTTTAATGATCATTTACTAATTTTGGCAACCAAGTGATTTTGTTGCCGTTACACTTTGCTAAATCTGGTGGTTCGTTAATTGTATGCCATTAAAAACTCACCTATAAATGCTTTTGGACAAAATCTGCTGCCTGTTCACCTTCGGCAACTCCTTAAACACTTGCAACCACTCCTTCTTGAACAAATCTTCATAATCATACTTCAAGATCTTGAACGACTCCCGTTCTATAGCATCATTATTTGTATGCAACTTTTCATGAAGATGGAACTCTTTTTCGGCTATCCGTAAGTCACAAACCACACACTGTTTGTGCAAATCACTGATTATATAATTAAGGTGTCCTTGGGAATGGGTGACAGCAGAATCGTAGGTCATAGTCACGAGCTCGCAAGACACACACATGTACATTATATTCCACGTACTGTTAATCAAGTTATATTTCTTCATCAACTCCGGCATTAATTTATCAACTGAATGGAAGATTTTGTGGATTTTATATGCTTGTAAGTTGAATTTTTTGGAGCATATCTTGCAAGTTATATAGTTTTCTGTTTTACAATTATGTAATGTTAAAGTGCGACGGCAAAGGAAGTGTTTTGAGCATTCTTTGCATTCGAAAAATTCCGACATTGGTGGATCAATCGGCTTGCCAGTTAAAAGGCTTATAATGTTGATATCTTTCAGAGAAAAAGATTTTTTTTCGTGTAACACCAAATGGCTTTCAATGCTTTTGAGTGTAAAGCATAAACCACACTTTTCACAGTATCTTTTAGCTGCAGTATGTAATTTACATGACCCGTCTGTATGTCCTTTAAAGTTTAGAATGTACTGACAGCAACCACAGAATTCACAATAGTATAGAGTAATACCATCGTTTTCTTTTGAAGCATTCAAAAGCCGCTTCTGCGTTCCTCTCTGTCTATATAGCCTCTGTCTCTTATTCCTCTGCGCTCTCAATATTTCGGCCCGATTCTCGTCACTGATCCCCATAGCATTTTGATCATAAAACTCTATGATAATAAAGTCTTTTTTTGTAAGTTTTTTTAAAGAATGCTTGAGCCTGTGTGCTTTGGAACGCGACAATGCGATGTTAACATCACAATCTGGGCAGTAAGAAGAATTTCTAACAGATTTCTTGCAATTTTGGTAATGTGCCCAAAAAGCAAGTTCGTCGAAACAAGATGAGCATTTGGGGCACTTACATAGCACCCTTTCGTAGATGCTCTTGTTCATCGTATATATCTTCAACTTATCATTGTAACTGTGCTGTAATCCATGTATTTCCACATCTTTAGTTCTAACTCGTCTCTTACAAATGTCACATTTGACAAAATTTAATACTTTTCTACAGCATTTCGAGTGTTGCGCAGCACTGAAGCACGATATAAAACATATCTGACATATATTGCATTGAAAAAGCGTACTTTTCGGAACCAAAGAGGTATCAGCGAAAAATTTCCCGTCTCTCGACATTGCAGTTTTCAATTTCACTTTCAAATCCTCAACTTTGACTTCAGTATCTTTAGGTTCCCTATTCTGATGTAACTTTGTAATCACATGGGAAGTACTCTTAATCTTCTTCGGCCAAGTCATGGGCGAATAAGACTTTCCTTTTGACGATTCTGGTTCTTGTTTGTCTTCATTCACTTGAGGATAGTTATTCAACGGCAAAAGCTCATATAGATGCTTAATCAAGGAGGTATCATCAGGAAACGTCTTTGAACAATGATTACAGTACTTTGAAGGTACTGTACTCTTTCTTGCCGTGTTTCTTTGAGGTGTATCCATAGCAATCAAGTAAGAATGACTGATCATTTTATGGGCATCTAAAGCGTTGACTGTAGGGAATAAAATTTCGCATGTTTCACAATAACAGGGACTGAATTTTAGTCTTTCTTCCCAGTTCTCAAGGTAGACTATTGGATGGGAATTTAAAGCTTCTTCATATAAAAGTTCTAGGTCTAATGGTGGTTTGGAACCTGGAAATTAAAGATTAGTCGTTGAGATGACTGCCCAATGGTCCCAGTACACAGGGACACTCTTCACGAAGCTGTTAACCAAGCATTCTGTACATCAAAGTAAGTAACTTTACGCAAAAATTATTGCTAGAAATTTCTTTTTTTTGGAATGCACTCAAAACATTGTGCTGATGGATGGATCGAATAGTACGGGGGTCGTGGAGGTGTTTAAACTGAAAATATTACATTAAAAACTTGTATTTTAAAAAAAAACATGTCAAAAAGTTGTAACTTTGACCCCCAATATCTCCGTAACTAGAAGAATCCCAGGTATGGTGTTGAACAAAAAAATGATCGCAATGACGGGGAGAACAAGTGCCTTTCGGCTTCGTCGAGTCTTGTTGCACCCTTTATGCATTGCGTTACCCAATTAGGACCCTACCTAAATAAATCGAAAAGAAAAAATCTAGCCACAAAAAAAAAAAACTTACCTAATATAATCTCATTATTATAAAAACATGGTGTATCCTCAGCCTCCTCGTAAGCCTCAGTCTCTTGTGAATGAGTTTGATCCTCTGGTATATTATCTGCCGTGGTTTCGAAACTGTACTCATATTGATACTGCATTTCTTGAGGTTCTTCTGTTGGTTGTAGCGAGCCATATTGATCTGGAAAGTATAATATTCGAAGTGTGTATTAATAGAGATAGCACACAAAGTGAGATTCTTTTACTAGAAGTCTACACTAATATTATAAAGAGGAAAGATTTTTATGTTTTGTAAGTTTGTAATGAATAAACTAAAAACTACTGAACCAATTTCAAAAATTCTTTCACCATTAGAAAGCTACATTTACTCGGAGTAACATAGGCTATATTTTATCCCCATACTCCCACGGGAACGGGAACTACGCGGGTGAAACCGCGTGACGTCCGCTAGTACTTAACAAAATCATTACAATTACCTACTTACCTAGTTTCGGAAAATGGGAGAAATATTGAGAAAAAAATCATTCCTCTTTATAATATTAGTATAGACAAGTTTGACATATTTTGCTAAAATAGCCGATTGTGGGTTAGCCGGTATCCTACATCCTAACTTAGATCCAATATCTGTCCAGCCGTAACAAACAAACATACACACAATTCACTTTGACAGACTTATAAAAAGGAGGAGGTTATATGTTCGTGCGTGTTTTTTTTTATGTATGTTACCCGATTTCTCCCCCATTTGTGGATCGGTTCTCAAAATTCTTTTTTTATTTGAAAGAGGATACTCCTGAGGTGGTCCTATTTAAATTTGGTGAAAATCTGATGCTGATCTTCGGAGATATACAACCAACAAACAAAGGTCAAGCTTCAGAAGTCAGTGACAAAAACACTAAGTCAATCAAACAAAGGTCACCGACTTCTGAAGCTTGACCTTTGTTCGATTGATTTGGTGTTTTAGTCACGGCATCTGAAGCTAAAGTTATTTTTCACTTTTATTTTGAAGTCGGTTTTATGCATCTGAATAATTAGGAAGGATAAGAGTCATACCTTCAGAGACATCCTCTTCATCAGGTAATTCCATCTTGACACATGATAAATCAGGGAAGATGCTCTTGATCCTGGGGTTGTCCATGACATCGTGCTCCTCGATGTCTATGTCGTCGTCCATGGTGGATGGGGGGCTGGAAACCATAGACATTTTATAAATAATAAGAAACTTGCTAGGTACTATCGAGGACACTCCCGCCTGACCACCACTAAGCTTATTTTTCCTTGCACTCGCCACATAGAAACGCTCTCTAGCCCGAGTCCCGTACGGTTTATCGAATTACCCTTGAACGATATAACTGTCTACAGAAAGCATGGTTCACCGACGAACGGTAACACGAAAAAACTATTAGTCGATACCATTATTTAGCGACAGCACGTTTCGCCGAATAACGCTACATAGAATGAATGGTTGGCCGATACCAAGATTTGCCGATGTCTTGGTTCGCCGGAACACGCTTGAACTAAATAATCCTTTACCGATAGATATTCGCATCGAAAGAACCTTTTCTTTGTAACGTTACATTTCCCTGGTAGGAGCTGTAAGGTCACACTGAGCACTCACCTACCTAACTTTCGGTCTGGAGGAAAGTACGGTTAAAAGAAATAGTCAAGGGGACAAGTTATATGAATGTATTATTAAGAAATAACGTTACCTAAAGGGCCTATCTATATGGAACTGGAAGTTTAGCTAAGCCCTCACTAGGCCAGAGAAGTTGGTGAACGAAAATGAATATGAACATAGGATGATGATGATCTGCATTGACTGTACACCGGTGCCTCGCAGGGATTAAATGCGTGATATTGTGTAAAACGAAGGACCAATGACTGATTTAGGCAGCAGGTTGAAACTGTGAATAACTGGAGTGGAGACCTCGTAGCAACAAAGTAGCATAGTATGTGCATGGACAGACAAGACTGCATGTGGAAAATACAGTGTTAACCTTAAGTGGACCATATTTTTGAGGTCTACCATAGGTTGAGAACATAGGATTTAAAGCCATATTTTGCATAAAAATAAGGTTTAAGTTAGCTTGGTACGAGGTGTAGGTCGGAAGGGACTGAGAGATTAAGGTGCAGGTCGGTAGAGGCAGAGGATTGAGAATAGCTGAGTTCCTTTGATTGTGTTTGGGTGGAGCACAGCTAACAATACAAAATAATCCAGGTCATACATGACAAGCCATTTACAAGCCACCACAAGTGGCAGTAAAGTTGTATAAACTATTATCTAAAATGCTTGCACTGACTGGACAGGTCCACTCAAATGGTTCTTCAAAATACCATCTCAGACACTAATCTGCATAGTCCTCATGTGAATTAAGCAAGATTATGTCAATGTGAATGGACTTCAAAAGAGACTATGACTGTTTTGGCTGTTTCTTCTCAGAGTAGTCGGGTACGAAACACCGACCCCATCTAGTTTTATAAAATGATGATGTGTTTGTAAATACCTACTTGCAAAATAAACATCATTTATCATTTATAACTAAACATAATTAACTGCAACCATTATTAGAATGCATCGGAAATATTGGTTTTTAGATAAAACTAGGTACTAATATCGCTAAGCTGCTTGCAAAACAAATCAATCGAGGGGTGTTTGTTCATTGCAATTTGGTTATATGCTTCGATTGAGCGAAGCATATAAGAATTGCTACTGTAAGCAAGCATAAGGTGCATGAAGAAAATTATTAAGAGAGAATGTTGAGGTGGCATATTCAGAGACAGCTTAGAAAGAAATTCAGGACATTCAATCCATGATCGTGCTATTTTCACTAGGAAATGTCTGAGTGTCATCACTATCACTACATATATTATAAAAAAAACCGGCCAAGTGCGAGTCGGACTCGCGCACGAAGGGTTCCGTACCATTATCTATACATTAGACAAAACGTTTGTTGTATGGGAGCCCCCCTTAAATATTAATTTTATTCTGTTTTTAGTATTTGTTGTTATAGCGGCAACAGAAATACATCATCTGTGAAAATTTCAACTGTCTAGCTGTCACGGTTCATGAGATACAGCCTACATTTGTGACTTATGAACCCTAAAATTTATACCTAGTTGATTGATTGATTGAAACTGAGAAAAATAGAGAAAATAAAAAGTGAAGATATTAGAAAGAAAACAAAGCTGACTGATGCCTTTAAACAAGCCTTGAAGCTGAAGTGGCAATGGGCGGGCCACGTAACAAGATACGCAGACAAAAGGTGGACCTCACAGGTGACAAAGTGGTCTGGCCCACTGGGAAAAAGAAAAGTGGGAAGACCAAGGAAACGGTGGGCAGACGATATCACAGAGGTTGCAGGTGGGAACTGGTGAAGTCTCGATGAAAAAATAAAGGACTGGAAGAGGATGGAGGAGGCTTTTACCCAAAAGGGATCCATTACAAGTGCAAAAAAAACAAATACTTGAACAACTCAACTTTGTATACACCAATAACTTAGAAATGGAATAAAGAAGCTTTTTATTATTTATTTATTTATTATAAATAAATAATAAATATTGCTGGACATTACACACAGCACGATCGCGATCTGTGTGGCACTCCACACTAAGCAACGAGGCTTGTGTCGTGGACACCAGATAGTTGATATACTACATAGATACTTTTTTTGTTTGTAAATACATACTTATTATACATATAAACATCCATGACTCGGAAACAAATGTCCATGCTCATCACACAAACATTCGCTCCGACCGGGATTCGAACCCGGGACCCTAAGAACGTAAGGCAGCCTCATTACCGCTGCGCCATTCGGGTCGTCAAAATTATTAGATTATTAGATTCAAATTATTAGATTCATCATCATCATCTGCCTAGCCTTTTCCCAACTATATTGGGGTCGGCTTCCAGTTTTACCGGATGCAGCTGAATACCAGTATTTTACATGGAGCGACTGCCTATCTGACCTCCACAACCCAGTTAGTACCGGGTAATATGATACCACTTGGTAAGACTGGTTGTCAGACTTTTTGGGCCACTGACTACCAAACGACTGTCAAAGATCTACAAATGACAGCCAGGACCAACGGCTTAACGTGCTTTCCGAGGCACGGAGGAAACTCGGTATGTAATGGGTGGTCACCCATCCACAGACCAACCTAGGCAAGCACGGCTTAACCTAACGATCGACCCGAGCGGCTGTTATTATTTTGCCACGAGCTCCTCAAATATCTATATATCCTCTTATTTATTATTAGATTGATTGATTAAAATAACAATACAAGAAACCGGCTACTACTAGAACTGGCTTTGTTGTTTTAGAGCAGCCTTACTCAAAGTGTACGGCCCTAGGGTTCCGTGGAGCCTCTGAGCCCCACGAAAGTACTGGTCATAATTTAAAAATATACCTAAGAAAAATAAGGTTGCAGAGAAAATTAAATTACTCTACGACAGTCACTTAAGCTAAGATATTTTTTTGTCGCAAATAGGCATTTTAGGGCAAGCAAGTAAGCATTTTAGGGCAAGCAAGTACGTATTTATGGGCTCCATCAAATATTTAGGTTTAAAGAGGGTTCCACTGCTAAAAAGTTTGAGAACTGCTGTTTTTGAGTATTGCTTGCTGATCAGCGGTCTCCAAAATATCAGACAATAAATCCTCATTACTGTTATGCAGGCTTCCTCTCTATGAGAGGGGTTGGGCCTGACAATCCACCGTGCAGGTAGAGCACAGATTGATGCCACATGTCTTCGAAGGTTAAGACGTAAGGACAGATTCCTCCCATCGGTTTCCTTCACTGTATTGTGAATAATTATGAATTTAGCACCAAGTAATTATGCCTGTCTGGTTTTAAACCTACCATTTATACCTTTTTAAGTCAGGACCTACACAAATGTGCCACAAAGTCAAATATTTTCGATTATCTAAGCAAATAAATGCTTTGACATTTTGTATTCAACATACTTATACAGTTCATCAACTCGAAATGGAACAAATACGATAAAGCGAAATTATCGAGGTGCACTCAATTATATGATTGAGGAATGTGGATGAACTATTGGTAGGTACACCTCTGAATAACCCTACGGGGTTAACGGGCGTGATGATATAGTGTAAACAATGTTTACTATTACGTTATTTCGGCAATTATTTTAATGAACTATTGTACTTCCGTTTACGATAGAAAACAAATTAACACACATCAAACTTTGTTGTACTTTAAGGAATTGTTTGAAAAATAATCCGATTGGCGAATCAAGTGAAGAAAAACTTTGTAATATTGTTATAACAACAAAGATGCAACGAAAACCGTTACAATAAAATAATCACAAGCTGCAAAATTACGTGGAACTTAGGTTACCTCAAACGATGTTCTGCTTTACATTAATCACATATTAATATGAAATAACTGGTATTTAACAAACAATCGCGATTGTTTATTATTATTATTTGTGATAATTCTATTACCAATAACCTAGAAACATAAGTTTTTAGACAGAAATCAGAAATCAAGAAAAAATTGTTCATTAAAAATGTCAGTGTTACCACTATTAATTTTTGGGTTTACCCAGATTATTGACCCTATAACCCAGATTTTTGTTGACGTACCACACACAAGAGTCAACAAAATTAAAGATTTGTTGTTCGTGATCTATGGGTGGTTCAGTGTTTTTTAGGGTTCCGTACCCAAAAGGTAAAAACGAGACCGTATTACTAAGACTCCACTGTCCGTCTGTATGTCACCAGGTTGTATCTCATGAACCGTGATAGCTAGTAGCTAGACAGTTGAAATTTTCACAGATGAAGTAGGTATTTCTGTTGCCACTTTAGCAACAAATTATAAAAATTACGAAACATTACTTTGCTTTTTCTCATTCCGCGCGTGACACGTCACTCGCGAGGCGACTGAACAGTGAACGAGCGAGAAAGGGAGACTGAGACACACTGAGTAACTTAATTATTTTATAGACTCGTGAGACTCGATTAAGCGGGTGACATAATTACAATCTATACAAGTCAGAAAAAGATACCGAATGAGATGTGTATCACTCATACTCTCACAGATTTTCTTTTATCGTTATCCATGCACGTAAAAATGACCTTCAGGCGCTTACATATCAAATACTATACGGTCGTTTCTTGCATAGAATGTTTGCACTGACAAGTTATCGTTAAACGTTGGTATTTTATATCCTTTGAGCCGATGATCCAAATGAGCCAAATGAAACATATCAGTGATTCGGATCATTTCAGTAATCGAGATGCAAATGTTCCAATCTCAAAAATGATACACTTTGCCCACCTCTATTCTGTACATCAAGGTAACTTTACGCAATATTTATTGCTAGAAACTACTTTTTTTTTGGGGTGAAAAATCATGTTTTGTGGTAGAACTCAATGTAACGCACTCAAAACATTGTGCTGATGGATGAATTGGAAATCTTACATAAAAACTTATATTTTATTGAAAATATAATATATATTTTATATATATTATAGTATAAAATATTAAACAGTTATAACTATAACATTTTACATATTTATAGCTGTTTAACTTCTCTCTCTCTCTTTTGCGATAAAATTGATATCTCGATAATTGCATAGTAATAGCACAGGATGTGATCTTGTGCTACTCAATCATCTCTGCTCCAATTTTAAGCAATTCACCGAAGTTGCTCATTTCAAGTCGAGAAAGGATGGAGATATAAAAGAGTCCAGAATCCAAAACGGTGATAAATAGATTTTACCCTATAAATAGGATAATTCTCAGAATCTGGCAGCACTAAAAAATCAACTGAGGCACAGATAATACAATTTGCCAAGACGAGAACGAATGAATGAAGAAAAAATTGGATTTCATCTAAGCAGGATTATATTATCTGTGATGCAGGCGACCATTATCTCTACAACACAGATAATATAATACTCTACAAGTACCAAAAGCCTTTAAATCAAATAAAAACCGTAATTTATTTATAAAAAAAGTTATTGACACTTGACATTTCGGTTTTCGATAATAAAAATATTTTCGCGCGTTTTCTTAAGAAGCGATGCTGCGATGCTGTCAAAGCTGTGTTGTGTTGACTTGCTGAAATTGTAATTAAATAATTCCGAGATTATTGTGTTGATTGAATGTGTTTTTATCAATTTACCGTGCCGTCAAGCCAAAAATAGGAATATGGCCCGAACAAAGGCGTCTGTCGGCAACAAAGGTGAGTTTTACAACTTCATTATTTTCGGACAAGACTTACTTTACTTATTCCACGAAGACAGAAGACAATCAAAATTTCAAGAAAAGTTGGTAACAGAGATTATATAATCACTACGTTTAGTTGGTAACAAGTAAGTGTTTGATTAAATTTTAAGATGAAAGATCTCGCCAGGAGCCTGAAATCTCTGTTCGATCATAATAATAACTTTCTGCTGCCAAATAACACTGTTGTGTGCTGTGTTTTGGTTACAATCGTTCGAGTGCCGGTGTAATTATCTTAGGCCCATGACACATTGTTTCTAGGTGGCAACCTATCCACAATGTAGGGATGGTGTCCCCATATCATCTGTAGGTTGAAAAACAAAGAACAGTCAATAATTCGTTAAATTGTATTGCTATGTTTCAGTTGCTGCTGGTAAAAGCAGTAAAGCAAGGTGCAGTGTAGCTCCGACTCCTAGCAGTTCTGGGACTTCCGGTAAGAAATATTATTTAATCGAGGAAAGTTTTGAGTATGAATGTGGGTAGTAACAGTTAGATAATATTCTCTGATTGTCAGTAGTAGGCATGTGCAGTGTAGGCATTTTCTTCATTTTGTA
Source organism: Xestia xanthographa (assembly GCA_905147715.2). Classification (NCBI taxonomy): domain Eukaryota; kingdom Metazoa; phylum Arthropoda; class Insecta; order Lepidoptera; family Noctuidae; genus Xestia; species Xestia xanthographa. The sequence goes on along the minus strand of LR990654.1, from coordinate 3,880,284 downwards.
GAAAATGCCTATGGCATTAAGTCAACCTCAATTTATTTTGTTTTGTCTTAATGCCGTTTTTCAGACCATGTTGTTCTTATCCACTAATATAAAAATTTATTTTTTAATGTCAACAATAAACCTACCTTCTTTTTATTTTATTGACGAGCTTTTATGTGCAACACTATAATAGATACCTACACCATTGAGCTATTACTACTACTACTTAAAGAGAAGACACCACAAACACAATTTGTGCTCCGTTCAACTGCGGTCGGCCGGCCGCAGTTCACTCAGTCGCTTGCTCGCTACAGAACATCTATATATACGGGGTTAGCCGCACCCCGCACTCCGCACATATTTTGTTCGTGCTGTCTTCTCTATATGTAAATAGCTCAATGACCTACACTAACAATTAATCAATTTGATTGAATGTCTTTATGTAAAACAATGCTTTGCTGTCAACTTAAGTTGTATTCATTGTGAGCCTGCCAAGCAAATGTGTCTACATGCTAAAAAATTGAGATGCAAGATAAAAATTGATTAAATAACATAATAATTGCCTGTGTTTTTCATCAGCGGCTGCTTTTTGAAAGTTGGCATCATTGCAAATAGCTCAATATTTTATGTGTGCATGCGGCGTATCTCGAGGAGCTCGTGGCTAAATAATAACAGCCGGTTGGGTCGATCGTTAGGTCAAGCTGTGCTTGCCTAGGTCTGGGGATGGGTGACCACCCATTACATCCCGAGTTTCCTCCGTGCCTCGGAAAGCACGTTAAGCCGTTGGTCCCAGCTGTCATTTGTAGGTCTTTGACAGTCATTAGGTAGTCAGAGGCCCAAAAAAAGTCTGACGACCAGTACCAAGAGGTATCGTATTACCCGGTACTATCTGGGTTGTGGAGGTCAGATAGGCAGTCGCCCCATGTAAAATACTGGTATTCAGCTGCATCCGATAAAACTGGAAGCCGGCCCCAACATTGTTGGGAAAAGGCTAGGCAGGTGATGATGCGGCGTGTCTCCACAGACAAGGGCCCACTTTCCATCTTGCGCTGCATGCCCTGACACCTACTCACATGATGATCTTATGACTGCATTGATGAGCAGAGTTTTTGTAGCTGAATTTTGGGCCTAATATATTTAATTAAAATTTGCCATCAACACTCTAAGATTTTTTTTTTTTTTTTTTTTTTTTTTTTTGTAATCTGCAATCAGCTATGCTATGAGCAGATGAGTTGTAAGATGTGGCAGTTTGAGTGTGTCCTCCAGTGAGGTCATCTCCTCATCAGTAGACCATAGAAGTGGATTATATGGTCAATATGTCTTTCCGCTTTAGCCGTTTTTTGTAGCTTCTGGTTGTTAGATTAGCCGCCAATTTGTTGGGGTGTCTTTCCAGCTTCTCTTTGTATGTCTCTGTAGTGTTATGGCTCTCTTCCTTCACCGTGCTCATCCTCAGATGATGGTGTATTTCTGCGTTGGTGATGTACCATGGGACATTGCATAGGTTTCTGAGGATCATGTTAACACTCTAAGATGAATATTTCTTTGCCGTGCAGCAGATAATGATATTTCATGTAGCATTGTGGTGTTAGCCGTGTGGTATCCGGTAGAGTAGAATAGAACCAACCCATTACACTCACGGGTGTCGTATAAGGCGACTAATGTCTGAGGCAGAACACCTTGCGCCTCCGTAGACCAGAGAATGGGCAGCAGCGTTTTCTGTTAGTCTTTCATCATTGCGATCTCCAATCCGCCTGCCAAGTGTGGAGATTACGGCAAATTCCCCCCATCATGGGAGAGGCTTATGTCCAGCAGTGGACGTTATGGGCTGTTGTTGTTGTAGCATTGATCAATTAATTGAAACAGCAAAACATTTCACAGCTATTTGCGATACAATGCCAACTTTCAAAATGAACAGCCTTAATCATGAAGTGCTTAACCAAAACACCACCTGTACCTCCATTAAATCTATCTCATTAACTCCACAGGTAGTTCAGGAGGTGCCTCAAAAAGCCACTCAGGTGGTAACCCAGTCTGTCCCCGCGAGACTCCTAAGTGGCAGCGACCGATCACCACCTTCTTTATCAACAAGGATGAGCCGAAACAAGATGATGAGGTGGACGTGGAAAATAACGACGGAGAAGAGGGTCAGAGCTTCTTTTGTACTATAGAGTAGTCAGGGTTGATAAAAATCATGATTTTTTTATAAAAATAAAAAAGTCGGATTTATTTGATTTAAATCAGATTAATTTGATTTAAATCGATTTTTTTTTTTTTTTTACATTCTACTCTTTTTTAATTTGAAAGTCGGTTATTAATTAAATAAAAACACAACTTATTTACCTGTATATCTTTTTCACATGAAATCAAATCACTAGAAAACACTGTAATTTTAATGAGCAAGGAAAATAATTAAGTAGTTTAGTTTTTTCAAAAGGAAGACTAATTTGGCTGCTTCTCGGTGCCTAATCGATTTCTTATGTTGTTTTGCACCAAATTGAATGCCGAAAATATCGAAAAATAATCTTTCGACTCCAGCGGAAGAAGCAACTGTACATAGCAGTTGCTTGATTATATCCAATTCTTCTTCGGTTATAGGTTCATTTTTTTCATATTTTGTATTGCGCGCCGTAGTTTATGTCGGGGGAAGTATTTTGACACATTTTGGCTGATTTGGCCGCAGTAAAAAAATATTGATTTAAATCATTGAATTTTATAAAAAAATCACTTGATTTAAATCAAATGATTTAAATCACAACAACCCTGAGAGTAGTTGCTTCAGTACCAGAGGCCCTACTCCCTAACGCTTCGTCCGTATATCCGGATCTGTCCGTGTCTCTCACTCATCTGCTGACGTGCGCGAGAGAGACAGATAGATCCGAATATATGGACGAAGCGTTAGGGAGTAGGGCCTCTGGGTTGTGGAGGTCAGATAGGCAGTCGCGCCTTGTAAAAACCTGGTCTTGAGCTGCATCTGATTAGACTGCATGCTGACCATAATGTAGTTGAGAAAAGGCAGGCAGATGGCGATAACGCTTTTTACCCGACTGCGCCAGAAGGAGGGTTATGTTTTTCGAGACTATGTAGGTAGGTATGTATAATTTTTTGGCACGCTCTGTAGCCTGAACGGCTCGATGGATTTTAGCTTGAGAGGTGTCGTTAGATTCGTATTTACTGTCAGAGTGACACTGGGTATATAAAAAAAAAAAAAAAATGGCGGAGGCTTCGCGCCAATTCAAATGTTTGGTACGCTCTGCAGGCTGAACGGCTAGCTTGAGAGGTGTCGTTAGATTTCTATTTACTGTGAGAGTGACACTGGGTATATATATAAAAAAAAAAAAATGGACCCATTAAATAATATTATTATATACTAAAATCATTACATCCAATTCGAGTCCCGACTGTTGCAGTCAATATGTCCTGTTTCCTTCCCACCAGGCAGTACTAATGTGAACTTGCTTTACACCTTGTCTGCGAGCTATACGCGCGATTGTTTGGTTCTAAAGCGAGGTTTAGATTAGCAAGTTCTTCCTGCAATTTCTTGAGCGAGTTCTTGCTGGTCCGTTTACATTACGTGCAATATTTGTAGCACAATTCACGGTCGCAAGTGATCCGAAAGATCTTCCTTGCAAGTTCTTGCCCGATTGTTTAGATTTACGATGACTCACAACGATTTCTTGGTAAAGAATTCTCTGGTCCGTTTAGATTGCCTGCAATTTTTGTAACACAAGTCGCTTTCGGAAGTCACCAGCAAGATCTCGCCTATAAGTTATTGCAAGACTGTTTACATTTTTACCAGCATTTCTACGCAATAATAATTGCCAACTGAGTGACAGTTTATTATTTTGAAGTGTCCGTGCATTTATCAAAACGCCAAAATGCCTAGCTGTAGTAAAATACGTGCTGCTGCTGCTGTTATGATAGTAGGCAGCGTAAAACAACGCAAAGATCGAAAGTGGGTAAAAGACTGGATAAAAAGAAGAGATATTGTTGGTATACAAATGAATTTATTAATTGAGCTGAGAACTGAAGAACCTTCACAATTTAAAAATTTCTTGAGAATGACTGAAGAGAACTTCAATATGTTGTTAACAGAAATTCGTCCAATTATTGAAAAGCAAGATACTAAAATGCGTGCTGCTATTCCCGCCAGGGTCCGTCTGTATGTTACTCTTCGATATCTAGCAACAGGTAAGAAAATAAAACAAAGTGGGTACTTATGGAAATCTTCTGTTTAATCAAAATAATCAAAGACTAGAAACAATAATACTTATAATTATTTAACATTTTTTATTTGTTTCAGGTGATTCCTTCCACTCATTATCATATTTATTTCGAATACCGGTTTGCACAATATCAATCATTGTGATGGAATGTTGTCTTGCTCTTTACGATCGCCTTCATTCACATTACTTAAAGGTAAGCTGTCTATTAAGTACCGTACGCCATTAATATCGATATAAAGCGATTCATTAACCGAGATAGTTTCTTTTCCAGTTGCATCTAATTCACGACTAGGCATTAACTTATTGTCATTGACGTCGTGGTATTTCATGTCATCGATTTCGGTATACTCGATAATAAGACGTTGTATTTTGCGTTTCAATTCGCCTTTATATTTGAGAAAATGCATATTCCTTATTTCACTCGCTACATAGTCACCGAAGATTTGGAACTCATCATCAGGCTTATTTAATATTGCTGCAGCTCTTGCTAATTGATCATTTTGTGATGTGGATTTTTTTGAACGTTTTGATCTTTCAGAAGAAGATTCATTTTCCACACTTGCAGAGGTTTCTCCAATTTCGCATGCACTATCCTGAAATTAAAATAATTATTTATATGTTTCAGATGCCGAATTCGGAAGCTGAATGGTTAGAAATCGCTAAAGGCTTTGAAAATAAATGGAAGTTTCCACATTGTATAGGTGCATTGGATGGAAAACACATTCAAATACAGGCGCCCCCTAATAGTGGCAGCTTTTATTATAATTATAAAGGCACTCATAGTATTGTTTTGTTAGCCTTTGTAGATTCATTTTACAGATTTATTTATGTAAATATCGGTTGTAATGGCAGAATTTCTGATGGAGGTGTTTTTAATAATTGCAACTTATCAAGAGCTCTAGAAAACAATACTTTAAATTTGCCTTCACAAAGACCTTTACCAGGCAGTGACAAGATTGCACCTTATGTCATTATAGCTGACGATGCCTTTGCTCTAAAACCATACTTAATGAAACCATATGGATTTAGAAATCAACCGGGTCCGAATCGAATTTTTAATTATCGTTTATCTAGAGCGAGAAACACAGTTGAAGACGTTTTTGGGCATGTTGCTTCCCGATTTAGAGTTCTTCGAACACCCATTATGCTGAACCCAATTAAAACTAGAAATGTTGTTGCCGCTATATGCGTCTTGCATAATTTTCTCATTGAAAGGAATCCGAACTATATATTACACCAAGATGATAACAGCGTACATTCTTTGATACGTTTGCAGTCTGCTCAGCGAAATAATCCACCGGTTAATGCAAAATCAGTACGAGACCATTTTCGAGATTATTTTGTCAGTCCGGAAGGTGAATTAAGTTGGCAATATACTAAAATTTGAATACTATGTATCCATTATATATATATATATATGCACAATAAGAAAGTAAATAAACACGTGTACCTACTAAATACATTGTTTTATTAACGACTTCATTCTTACCATGGAATCCCCGGTCAATGCAGGTGTATGTTGGGACGCAGTAAATTTCAACATCTCAAAGAAATCCCATTTGCTTTTATATAATTCGTTTGAACCTTGTCCGCTTTTACGCTGTTGTTCCTTTTTCAGTTCTTGTCCAAACTGGGTTTTTAAATTATGTAGTTTTTTACTTATTTCACTATCGCTGGTATTGAATTCCAGTGCCAGATTTTGCAGAGTGGCATTTTTCATAATTTTGTTGCGATAATCCTTGCTTTTAGTATCCCACAATTCTCTGTGCTGTTCATACTTTTCTATTAGCGCCACAATTTCATTTCGCGCCCATACTTTTTTAACTGACATCTTGGTCAACGCAGAAAACTTTATTTTGCAAACAAATAAATCCAGAAGTTCTCGCGGCAATGTCAAAATAGCGTTTACACGTGTGACTTCCGACAAGTCTGTGCAAGTTGCAACCCTAGCAGAAGTTAACTTGCCGCAACAGTTTACACAATGGTGACTGCCTGAGGAAGTCAATTTCTGCAATTTTTTTTGCTAATCTAAACTCGCAAGCCTTGCAAGCTGAAAATATTGCAGAAGTAGCTTGCCGCGGCCATATTTTGGCGTTTACACATGTAACTTGTAGCAAGGTCAGCAAGCTGCAGCACTTGCAGAAGTTAGCTTGCCACACCTATTTACACAGTGGTAACAGCTTGCGCAAGTCAACTTCTGCAAGTTTTATTGCTAGTCTAAACCTCGCTTAAGAATGATGGTTTTCTTACGATGTTTTCCTTCACCGTTTTGAGAGCAATGGCGACGATATTTTTTTTTATTCACAACATAAATGACCGTAAATAAAGAAATTAATGTTAATCATATTTCTTTTACAGCTGGCACCTCAAGACCAAAAAAATCCAACGTAATTCACTCGGACACCGAAGAAGAGATTTTGACAGAAAAACCAAAAAACTCGGTATTAGATGAAAGCATTACCCTAGAACCATTGAACGGGGAGGATAGTCATAAAATTGAGGAGTATTACAATAAGGGGGCGAAAGGTAAGGGTGTGGGGAAGAAGACAAAGGGGAAGGAGAATAAGAGAGCTAGGGAAGAGGAAGAAGTGGGGAATTCGAGTAAACGGGTTAAGGTAAATTGAATCTTGTGATAAGATTATCTTAACTTGTAAGGGCCGAGTTCACCGAAAAGATAACAGTCTGTTAAACAGCTGTTTTTAGATAATCAGACTGTTATCTTTTCGGTGAACTTGGCCCTTAGTCAGTTAACTAGACCGTTACCTAGACAAAGTTCAAAATTTAACAACGATGGAGATCAAAATATGAATTGTCATACAGAGCGTTTTGAAACGTCACATTTATTTATTTATTTATCACACATATCCTTTGCCATTACAGATAAAATCTAATGTGACAAAGTAACTTAAAAAACTAGACCGTTACCTAGACAACTCTCAAAATTTAACAACGATGGAGATCAAAATATGAATTGTCATACAAAGCGCTTTGAAACGTCACATTTATTTATTTATTTATCACACGTATCCTTTGCCATTACAGATAAAATCTAATGTGACTTAAGTAACTTAAAAATATATGCTTAACTATGCCTTACACTACACAGTACGTGGCCCTTGTGAACTCACTCAGTGTACAGGTGAGTAAGTCTATGGTGTCCGTCAGTGTTGAGGGCCCACAATTTATTTATCAATTTAAGAGCCTATACTACCTCAAATTAGCAACTCTATTTGTGGTGGTTCAAACTTCGTTTGTATTACTGTTAGAATAACGTTCTAATCACCTTGCACTACAAACTTTGTAGTACAAAGTGGTTGTTACGTCAGTCACTGCGGCCGAATAGTGCGAAATGAGTGGTTTTTATTCTTTATAAAATCAAATTTTCGTCTTAGGGAAAAAATAAAAAACATAAGACCTGCTTTATAGTAAGTTCAGTTAGTATGCAAAGTTTCATGATCTAATTTGAAGTACTTTTTGAATACCAGCTGTTTATTGTTCGATTTGGAGGTAACTTTGGGATTTTTTTCTATTGAGAAAATTTTATAGAATCGTGTTTTCGCCAAACATAAGACCTAAGTAACATTAATCCTCAACTTTACTATATATTTATTTCAAAATTAATGCTGCAGTGTTTTAGGCGTAACGGAGGATCATGCTAGGCCGTTTGAGGTAGTATAGGCCCTTAAATGAAATGTAAATAAAAATTAAGCATATAAAAAATCTACATTAAGGAGACTGCCCACTTCACCATATCATACCATGACCGTGCTACGAACATATGAGGCATGGAGACTACACGGACTACTATGCTCACAGGATCATAAATTCATAATATATCAACAGCGTATCATGCCCATTTGTACTGGTCATTCTCCACCCATACACTGTTAAACTATATTCTTTGTATTGAAAAGGATGAGATTGCCCACTAGACCATTCCGTCACCGTACCTGTCCAAACAGATTTTTTTTTTCCAGATTAATTTATGATACAGTGTAGTCCTTTAAAAATCTGGGGTTCAATGACCAATAATGGAATTTACAGGTAAATTTTTTGTGTGCGTTTCGACCGCACGGCCACGGCGGTTTTTTTTAAATAAAACCTTGCCAAGATTTTGTAAAAAATTGTAAAAGTTGATTCCCAAAACCATAAATTTGTCCAAGTTATGGTTAAAAAGTTATAAGGGTTTGAACTTGGCCGCGCCAGCGAAACGCGGAGAACCGCGTGGCCACGGAGATCTTTAAAACTAAGCGTTAAAGAGACCTGAAATTTAGGTAAATAACAGATTGAATTTGTAAAAAAATTGTAAAAATATAGAAAACAATCCTAGGTTTATATTTTAGGAGCTGTAAGACTAAAACCCCATAGGCGCGCCATTGAAACGGTGAAAATCACGTTATCGCCGATATCTCGCTGAAGAAGCATCGCAGAGGTCTGATGTTTTTTGTGAAACCTAGATTTGAATTTATCAAAATTTGTAAAAGTACACAAAAATTCTAGGTTTATATTTCAGGAGCTGTAGTAGGTACTACAGCTCCTGAAATAATCCGTGAAATAAATAATCCGTGATTTGTGATTTTGTTAGAAATGCGTAAATTAGCAATCTGTGATTTATGTGATTTTTAAAGAAATAAACGTTTTTGTATCTTATCATTTTAATTTAATTTAGAATCCTTGAGAAATAATTTCTAATGCAATGGGTGGAAAGTTTTCTGTAAACAATAAGTCATGGTCACCCTATCGAATCATTCAAAACGTTATTACTGGTTTTTATATTATAAAAAAAAAACTTTTTTGCCTTATATTGTCAGGAATATGACATAAAACCATGATCGTTTCGGGTTGAAACGATCTTACAGTGTCTTCGAGACGTGATTTCGATCAGTCTGATTATGATTACAGATTGCTTACATAAATTAGGTCTCGTTCACAGGGAGAAACGGAGAATATTATTATTTACCTTTCCATTATAGTCGTGCTTGCCTAGGTTGGTATGTGGATGGGTGGCCGCCCATTATATACCAAGTTTCCTCCGTGCCTCGAAAAGCACGTTAAGCCGTTGGTCCCAGCTGTCATTTGTAGATCTTTGACAGTCGTTAGGTAGTCAGAGGCCCAAAAAGTCTGACAACCAGTCTTACCAAGGGGTATCGTATTACCTGGTAGGTACTAACTGGGTTTTGGAGGTCAGATAGGCAGTCGCTCCATGTAAAATACTAGTATTCAGCTGCATCTGGTAAAACTGGAAGCCGACCTTAGCATAGTTGGGAAAAGGCTAGGCAGATGATGATGACCTTTCCATTATAGGTAAAAGCAGACTTAGCCGCACCGCAGTCGCCGCATTCGAATTCTTCGTGTAAAGTTCTATGCAATCTGTGTCTGTGTGCAATCTGCGTCTATGTCTGTGTGCGAGATTGCATAGAAAAATTAGAATGCGGCGACTGCGGTGCGGCTAAGTCTGCTTTTACCTATAATGGAAAGGTCATCATCATCTGCCTAGCCTTTTATATTTCTTTCTTTATATGTCTGGACTTTGTTCACGTTAAACGAAAAAAATATCAGAGGAAGATAAATTGGAAATCTTACTCCACAACATTCGTCCTAACTACGCCAGCACCCTCTCTTCTGTATCAGACATCAAATCCATAGATGAATTGCGAACCTTGTGCCGAAATTATGAAGCTGTTCAATCACGATTTACTCAATTTAGAGAACCTAAACAGTGTTCGAATACCCTAGCACCTGAATTTGCATATTCAGGACAGTCTAGTAGTAAAACTTACTCTAAATATAATAATTTCCAAATTGTAACAAATCTACTTGTTCCTATTAAATAAAAGGATAAGCAGACTTGTTCAATTTAAAATTTAATAAGGGTAAGATAAAAAATATACCTAGTTATATAAAAACCTACCTACCACGCACTCTAGAGAGAGCGTGGTAGGTAGGTTAGGTAGTTCTATATAGTTCACAGTTAGGAATCACGGGAACAGGCGTCAGGGTAGCAGGTCGATACCAGAGCAACCTCGAGGTTCAGCTCTGAAGCAGTAGAATAAAAACTACTCTAAACCTAATAATTACCAAAATAAACCTAATTCTAATAACAACACGGAACCTGCCATGGTCCATACAGTTGATAAGCTAAGTATAACACAAAAAAGCCTTACTGTCCTCGTTGTCGTAATAATACACATAATCTGAGGCAGTGTATTGCTAGCAAAGATGAGTTGGTTTGTTTTAATTGTGGCCACAAAGGTGTTAAAGTACCAGACTGTCCAAAATGTGGTAAAAACAAACAAACCAACCCAAAAAATAATTAAAGAGAATTGTGGAAATAACAAATTTGGTAGTGAAGACTGGAAAAATTGGTTGCAAACTATTGAACTATTTTTCAAATCGTATAACATCAACGTAATTCTCGATGACAAAGGCGATCTCGATGATAGACATTGGCATCAGGAATGTAAACAAATCCTAAATATCGTCATATTTAGGATTTGTTTACCTACACAAAAAAAAATCAAGCTAAGTAATACTTTCTTCGATAAATAATCACGACTTATTTCTAAGCAATACCGTACTATTTACAGCTCCTAAATAAAATATAAACCTAGGATTTTTTTGTGTATTTTTACAATTTCAAATCTGTGTGTTACAAAAAACTTCAGACTTCTGTGATGCTTTTTCAGCGAGATATCAGCGATAACGTATTTTTCACCGTTTCAATGGCGCGGCCATGGTGGAGTTTTAAGCCTCACAGCTCCTAACATATAAACCTAGAATTTTTTTCTATATTTTTACAAAAATAATCTGTTATTTACCTAAATTTCAGGTCTCTGCAACGCTTAGTTTTAAAGATCTCCGTGGCCGCGCGGTTCTCTGCGTTTCGATGGCGCGGCCACGTTCAAACCCTTATATCTTTTTAACCATAACTTTGACAAATTTATGGTTTTGGGAATCAACTTTTAACTTTTTTACAAAATTTTGGCAGTTTTATTTACACACTATTTTTTGGCTAAGAGAATGATGCTCTAACTTTCAGCCTTGATAATTAACTGATTTACGAATTAAGGTACACATAACAGGTAACATCGATAACAGCTTAAACCACTCGTGGTTTCTAGAAACATCAAAAAAAAGTGCTGGTAAAAGTAAAGCTGATATCAGATGCTTCACTCAAGTGAATTTTCAATTTTGTTTCATTTCATCAACGTCATTGGAGCTAATGACTATGACAAGTGAACTAACAAGTTAATTTATCATTTTTTACTATACAGGGTGAATTTTTCAAATGGGCGTGGAGCGCGATTTATTAGATGATATTGACAAAAAAGACACACTATTATCGCACCATTCAATAGCTGCGTTATTAAGGATCTTGAAAAATTTAAATTCACTTACGCAAAATTTATGCCACTTGAAAATTCACTCTGTACTCATACTATTTTTTTGTTCAGATTTTTCACTTAAGTGAAATATTACGCCGAATGTAAAGAATGAACCAAAAGTGAAGAATCAGGTTTCTGCTTTAAGATATTAATCAGACAGATCCAATAGGCTTATAGAAACTAAGTTGACCATTATGATACTTATATGATCATGTTTTGCAAGTATTACTTATATGATACAGGATTAAAACTATTTTGTGATGACAAGTAACTGCCCCTAAAGAATAAGTATTGATGCGTGCTGGCGAATATATCGCAGACTAACTTCATTTGAAAATATTGAAATGAAATTATACACGTATCTTTAGTATGTGCTCGATTTTGAAACTGTTACCTCGCCTTTTAAAAGTAGAACTTGAAATGGAGCTTTTTCTATTTTTTCAATCAAAGATCATGTAGTATTTGAATGTATTCCTAAGATTTTGTTACTAAACTTATTTACGTTAATATTTTCTTATGAAATAAGAAGCAGAACATAGGCACACAAAACATTACGTCTCTGATATTGCAGATATTCATAGGACGGTGACCAGTTATCCTCAGGAAAGTCGGATAGTTTTCTTGCCTAAACATTTTAATTTATACTTACATAAAATCACGCGTGGGGAATGGATGAGGGCCAGGGGCGTGCATTAATTACGTGAGGTGATATGAAGTGAATCACCCAATCTCACGAGGAAGAGAGGGGGGGTCTCGGCAAATGTCACGTAATTTTTTTCCGGCAAAAAACACTGAAAATTGCGTAAAATATAAGTAGGTAACTAATTAAGTAAACATGTTTCTCCACTAAAATATGGCTAAATCCAACACAACAATATTTAATAATAATTTTGAAAAGAAAAAGTTATTTAAATAAATCCAACGCATGATAAACCTCACGTGAGATTAGGTGAGGGGGTCTACTCAAATCTCACGGCATCTCACCAAGGCCTTGGTGAGATCCCGTGGCCTTGGTGAGATCCCGTGAGATTTGAGTGGATTTGGGGTCGGAAAATCGCCAAAATTGCCTCACGTAATTAACGGATGGCCCGTGAGCAGTAACTGTAGATCGCCACCTCTTGCGATCACTACACACTCCTAGCCTATAACTACTTATTTCATAAGATAATGTGAATATACATAAGAAACCTAGTATATAAGAAAACCATTTTGTTTAGTTAAGTTTGAGTAGATATTTAAGAATAAGATTCTCATTTTTTTGACCAAAATAAATCTAAGTTATGACCAAATGTTATACAATCTTTCATTTTATCAAAGGTACAATACCTTACCCGATTTTCCATCTGTACCTACTGAGGTCGGATTTACTAGTCGGAAAGGTTGACAACCTGTCGAGCTATAGGGGTATCGAGGTCAATGCAACGCGCTGCTCACCGCTTACCGCTCAACGCTCGTTTCGTTCGTTCTCATCACCGCTGACCTAAACAATTATGAGACATTGGTGTCGATTCTGTTGTGCGAGGAGCTCGTAGCTAAATAATAACAGCCGCTCGGGTCGATCTTTAGGTTAAGCCGTAGGTACAGTACCTAGGTTGGCCTGTGGATGGGTGACCACCCATTACATAGGTACCGAGTTTCCTCCGTGTCTCGGAAAGCACGTTAAGCAGTTGGTCCCGGCTGTCATTTGTGATCTTTGATAGTCGTTACAGGTAGCCAGTCTTACCAAGGGTATCGTATTACCCAGTACTAACTGGGTTGTGGAGGTCAGATAGGAAGTCGCTCCATGTAAAATACTGGTATAGTTCGGGCCAAACTTAATGGCGGCTCGGAAGTTAGCTGCAAATGATGGTCTGTCTGCGCATTATACAGACAAAACGATGCGTCATCTGTGCCCCGTTGATACCTAAAATTGTTGTCTGCGCAGCTTTACATTAGATGTTCCGAATCGCCTCCCCGCATAAAGTTTAAAGCGTTATTCCTGCGCAGACCGTCACTCGCAGCTAACTTCCGAGCCGCCATTAAGTTTGAACCGAACTATATTCAACTGCATCCGGGTAGACCGACCCCAATAAAACTCAAAAACAAAACGGGTCTGAATGTGGCCGCGCCATCGAAACGCGGAGAACCGCGAATATGAAATAGGTTTGAGTTTCCGCCAAGAAAAGAGTTTAGTCGTCTGATTCCCACTGCAAAAGAAATAAAACAAGAATGAGCAGAGCGAGCTCAATTTTACTCTTTTTGCCCGCTGAGTCATTTCCGCTCGACTCTGTTGGTGGAAACACATGTAAGCGGTTTTCTCTTTGTTGAGATTAATTAAAAACGGCGAAAGTAGATTTTGAACAATGTAGTTTTATTCAAGAGATTCCACAGCACACACAGTGCGTCAAATCGACATTATATACTAGTGAGGTACTACTAAATTAGTGTTGTCACTACACGCCTTGATAATCGGTAAAGCAAAATTTATTATTACAACACTCACCAAATTTTAACTTTACAGACATCTTAAAGAAAAAATATTAGAGACTGACAGACAACCTTTTATCAAATAATACCCTAAAGCAATTAATAACAAAACAAAACATTTTAGTTGATAGATACTTGCTTAATACCAATTTTATTTCTAAGATATTGGAATTGTTCTTTAGGTAAAGCCTTAGTAAATATATCAGCAGATTGCTCTTTGGTATTCACATATTTAAGATCTATTTGTTTCTCTGCATACTTTTCTTTGATAAAGTTATACCTAATATGTATATGCTTACATCGCTTGTGATAGTCTACATTCTTAATTAGACAAATTGCACTTTGATTATCAATATTTAGACAGACAGAACTCTGATTAAATTCGTGTATGTCCATTAACAATCCTTTTAACCATATAGCTTCTTTAGTTGCAGAACATACAGCCATGAATTCTGCTTCAGTGGTAGATAAGGCTACACTTTGTTGGCGTTGGGTTGCCCATGTTACTGCAGCTCCATTCTTCATGAATACATAGCCAGTTAAAGACCTGCGTGTGCTTGTGTCTTTGGCATAGTCTGCATCACTATAACCTTCTAGGTTAGACTTTGAAGGTGTGTAACATAAACCATAGTCTTTTGTTCCTTTCAAATATCTTAATATTTTCTTGACGACATTCCAATGAGTCTGATCATAACAGTTCAAATATCTACTCACCAGACTGACTCCATACATGATATCTGGACGACTTACCACAGCCAAGTGCATGAGTGAGCCCACAGCCTCTCTGTAGTGAATAATTTTGTCTGGGGCTTCAGTTGCTTTCTCCAGATTAGTGTGAGGATCAACTGGAACATTGTTACAGTTTGCATCTTGCATATTGAATTTACATAATAACCGTTCAATATATTTTGATTGGTGAATGAAAATACACCTTTCAAATCTTTCTATTTGTAATCCTACGAAGTATTTTGGATCACACTGTTTCATTTCAAAATTATCTTTTAAGTCACTCATCACTTTGTTTAGTGAGTCTTCTGATTTAGACATTAGAAGCCCATCGTCAACATATAACAACAAGTATATTTTGTTATTGCTTACATTTCCAATATAAACACATTTATCTGCATGGCTATTACTAAACCCAAATTTCTTTAATACATTATCAAATTTCTGATTCCAGCACCTTGGTGCTTGCTTCAGACCATAGAGTGAACGATTAAGTTTACATACCAAATTAGATTGGACCTCCAAACCTTCTGGTGGCTTCATGTAAATATTTTCTTTTACATCTCCATATAAGAACGCAGTTTTTACATCAAATTGGATCATTTTTAACTCCTGTTGGACAGCTTCTGAAAGTAAGACTCTGATTGAATCATATCTCACCGTAGGAGAGTAGACTTCAGTGTAATCAATGCCTTGTTTTTGTCCACATCCTTTAGCACATAGTCTCGATTTAAAGATTGGACCAGATGGGTCATCTTTTATTCGGAATACCCATTTACAATCAATTAATCGCACTCCTTTGGGTTTTTCAATAAGGTTCCAAGTTTTATTTTCTTCATGTGCTTTAAACTCATCTTGAATTGACTGTTTCCATTTTTTAGCATTCACATTGTGTGAGGATATTGCTGTTGTGTAACTTTCTGGAACATCCTCTTGTTCTGACACTTCATAAACACATGTATATGTATTAGCTTCCATTTTAGCCATTCTTAGTTTAGATCTTGTTGTTATATTTCGTGTAAGTTCTGTTGGATCGATTGCTTTGTCTGGTTCATAAATTGATCCTTCATCTGAGTGAAAAGATTCATCACTGCTTTCAGACTGCAATTCACTATATTCACTATCTTCAGATCTATTCTCTAATTTAGAAATATCATCATTGGTCTTGGGTTCTGAGACCGACTCTGATAATGGCAATAATGCATAATCTCTTTTAACTGAATTTTCAATGAAGATGACATCTCTGCTAATTAACACTTTCCTTGTCTTTGGGTCAAAAAGCCTATATCCTTTCGTCTGTTCACTATAGCCAATAAAAATCATCTTATTTGCCTTTGAGTCCCATTTTTTGGATTTTTCTTTTGGCACATGCACCATGGCTTCACAACCAAAGACTTTCAAATTAGTGATGTCTGGCCTTCTACCACTCCATTTCTCTTCAGGTGTTGAAAATTCTAGCACCCGCGTTGGACACCTATTTGTGATGTAGGCAGCAGTCGAAATTGCTTCTGCCCAATACGGTTTTTGTAATTGAGCATTCAGTAGCATGCATCTTGCTCGCTCTAAGAGAGTTCTATTCATACGCTCCGCTAGACCGTTTTGTTGTGGAGTGTAGGGAGTAGTAGTTTGATGTGAAATACCAGACTTCTTGAGAAAATTGCGAAATTCTTTGCTCAAATATTCACTGCCATTATCTGTACGGAGAGTTTTTATTTTTAAATCCAGTTGGTTCTCCACCAAAGCTTTAAATTCTTTGAATCTTTCAAATACATCAGACTTCTTATGTAAAATGTATACAAATACCTTCCTGGTAAAATCATCAATGAAGGTGACAAAATAGCGAGCACCTCCAAGAGATGGTACCTCCATAGGTCCACAAACATCAGAGTGAATGACCTCTAGCTTTGCTTGTGCTCGAGACCCTTTAGACGGAAAAGGTTTTCTTGATTGCTTCCCTTCTTGACATGAAATACATAAGACCTTTTCTTTATTTTCTAACTTAATTCCTGCAGATTCTGTTAGTTTATCCAAATCTTCAAAATTTAAATGAGCCATTCTTTGATGCCACAGATAAAAGTCATTGTCTTTTGATGCAGATATGTATGCTTGAGTACTGTGAGTATCTAGCCGGTACATATTGTTCATCATCTTTGCGGTAGCCACGTGTTCTTTATTTCTGTTTAATATCTTGCAACCTTTCTCATCAAACTGTATACAACATCCATTTTTAATCATCTGAGTAACCGAGAGAAGATTGGTGGCCAAACCAGGAACATAAAGAACATTCTGCACTTGAATTGTATTTATCTTCCCATTGCTATCAGCAACATTTAAATTTATCTTTCCGCAAGCTTCTACCAAAAGTTTCTCATCATTCGCCACCTTTATAGTACTAATCGGAGGGGGAATTTTATCATAGAGCCAGTCACTGTGCATAGTCATGTGCATTGATGCTCCAGAGTCTACGTACCAACCTTTCGCATTACTTGTAGTTGCAGAAAATACAGCGACATAATTGGTACTTTGTTCTGACTTTTGTTTATTTCGACAATATTTACTTATATGTCCATACTTATTACACACAAAACATCTAGGACCTTTGCTGTTACTGTGAGTGGTTTTATCTGAAGCTTGTTTGGCATGCTGCAACCGATTTCCCTTGCTTTTATTAACAAATAAAGCATTTGTTTCAGTGCTTCTCACATCTTGGAGCAGTTTAGTTTTCACATAATCAGCTGTTATTGCCACACCGGAGCTTTCAAGAGCCATAATCATTGGCTGATAGACCTCGGGTAAACCTGCCAGTAATAAGGTTCCCAGCCATACATCATTCACATTAAAACTAATGTTTCTTAATTTGTGTGCAGTTGACATTATTTTGCTAACATAGTCTTCGATACCTTGGCATGTTTCTAGCGTTGTGGTTATCAGATCTCTTAGCAAACCAACTCTGCGTGTCAGCCCTTTGTCATCGAAAGCTTTAGAAAGGTTATTCCACACTTCTTTGGCAGTTTTGGCCTCTTGAATGTGTACATAGTTGGTGGGAAGCACCAATAAAACAATTTTAGACTTAGCTTTCGTATCTTGTTTGACATCGACTTTTTCTTCGGTAACACAATGCCATAAATCCTCGTGTTCAAGATATGTTTGGACGGCAAATCTCCACGTTGGATAGTTTTCTCTCCCGGTCAGCTTTTCAATCAGTGCCATATTATTTGCAGACGACATTTTGCTGATGAAGAAAAAATTGTGTCACAAAAGACCACGCGTTGACAGTTATGTTTGAATACGGAACTACTTTTTTCACGGAATTTACTTTTGTATTTTAATAATCACTTGAATTTCTTTAATATTTCAAAAGAAATCAGGCGGCCTGGGCCCATAACCTGTTGAGATTAATTAAAAACGGCGAAAGTAGATTTTGAACAATGTAGTTTTATTCAAGAGATTCCACAGCACACACAGTGCGTCAAATCGACATTATATACTAGTGAGGTACTACTAAATTAGTGTTGTCACTACACGCCTTGATAATCGGTAAAGCAAAATTTATTATTACAACACTCTTGCGATGTAAAATAAGTCATTAATGGGTCCGCTCCGCTTGCGATGGAAACCGGGCTTTATAGTGGCTGTAGAGGCATCTCTGTGCTGTGTGTATTTCTGTCTGTCTCAGTGTCTACCTTATCTGGTTGTCATTGACTGCCTAAGGAACGGTTTCAGATGTCCAAGTGTATTTCGTTTTCGTGTTTAGTTGGTGCGAAATAAAACGTTCAATAATGTTTATATATTTTATTGTTCTATAATAATCTACAAAAACTACTAAATCGTAGAAAATTTTAAATAATCGCGTACAAAACTATTACATAGGGCTTAAACTTAATAATAAATAATCACAATTCGTTTTTTTGTAATAAAAATAAAATTTTACCGATGTCAGTTTTCAAACAATATAATTTTTAAGAAACATTTTTAAATGGAAAATATGATGTAAAGACGACTTTTTAGGGGTAACGTGATACCCAGATATTTGGCTCCATAGCCAAATATCTGCCTATCTGACCTCCATAGGTCAGATAGGCAGTCGCTCCAAGCAACATACTGGTATTTAGCTGCATCCGGTTAGACTGGAAGCCGACCACGACCACATGGTGGAAGGTTGTTCATACTTCTTTGATAAGGGAAAATACGTCAGTATAGTTTGTATTATACATGACGCCAGATGATTTGGTAGTAAATTTAGTGTCATATTACGGTGGGATTCAAATATTCTTGTTTTTATTAATAAAATTAACTTTATAACACTTTCAAAGCTAAAATAGTTGTTTTTAGAGCATATTTTCTTTAAAATAAAAATAAAGTATACAAACATTTTAATTCCTTAGTATGAGTAATATTATCGTAGGTTTTGTAAAATAATGGTTATTAAGAACAATTTTGGATCTGATTTTTTTTTCAGTCTTACCAAGAGATATTGTTTAACCAAGTACTAACTGGGTTGTGGAGGTCAGATAGGCAGTCGCTCCATGTAAAATACTGGTATTCAGCTGCATCCGGTTAGACTGGAAGCCGACCCCAACATAGTTGGTAAATGGTAGGTAGATGACAACTATTTCTTATCAATAAATTCGACGAAAAGTAAAATAGACAATAGTTTTGGGAATTTTCGGTTCAAAAACATAATAATTTTCATCGTACACAATAACTTTTTTCGTAATTCCTTAGTTCTTAATCACCGATATTTTACATAATAAGTATTAGGATAAAGTAATATAAAAATGGTAGAAAATTGTCAATACGTCATGTCTAAAAGTATAAATTATCTAAGTATATCTTTCTTAGGATTTTTTTTGTCAATTCGAATCATTAAAGTAATGTCATACGTCATACGATAATATCTATTTTTTTTCTCGTATTTATAGTAACGTAAAATTAAATTTTAAAATCTTTAATTATCTTGTGCATCAACTAAGCTATAACTTTTGCTATCTTTTTCTAAGTATTTAGAACTGTCAATTTAAATTACAGTGCTCTTCTAAGAGTGTATTCCCGCTGACCCCACTGTCGTTTCGTTAGCCCCACTACTCTGCCCCCTTGAGATAGAGTAATACGGTGGGGCCAACTGGAACATTTTTTAATTATTTCAATCAATTCCCGCTGGCCCCACCAGCGAGGACACGGGCGGTGGGGTCAACGGGAATACACCATCTATTACACTTTTTGTAATTTGTAAAATGTATTGAAAAACAATATGGCGCCGTTAGTTCAGATACTCACGCACCGAAAGATACTTGTACAGCTTTAAGTATTATTCCTTTGATAGTTGAAAAGTTTGAACTCTAGTCATCTCTCTCTGGCCTCGTATGTGAGAAAAAGATAGCATGCTCTAATTTTAGCTTTGTTGATAGACAAGAGAATAAGCTACGATATAGGCAGTTATAAGATCAAATTTTAAAGAATTGTCTTCGTCATATTAATAGAAAGACGTCTTATAGCTGCCATTTTGTGTGTTAATGAGATCGATTTTGTTGTTTTTATTTTTATACAGTCACGAGCACCAATATGTAAACACGTAACAACTTTTAAAAGTATTTTTCTCGTACTGTTCTGATTAAAATTTCATTTTGTTACGAACATTATTGTGGAACTTATATTTTTGTGAAAAAGACATATTTTTGTGAAAAAGACATTTTTGTGAAAAAGACATTTTTGTGAAAAAAAGGTCTTATCTCCAAGTTACAATCAAAATTTCTCGCGAAGATTGCTTTTAAATTTAGGAAAGTGTATACTTATTGGTGCTTGACACTGTACGAATAATATTTTATTACATTCACGTGAAAAGTTATACAAAAAGTTTAACAGAATTTTGTAGAATTTACACAGTAAAAAAAAGAACAAAACTGATCTCACATACTTGAAACGAATTATTTTTGTAGAATATTATCATCATTTACTTCAAGACAATTCACTTGTGAATGCCTATTTTTTTTCTTGTTTTAATTGAAGGAAGAAGATTCATTGTAGTATTTAATTTATTAAAGTCAAAAAAGACTTTTTTTTAATAAAGAATAAAAAAAAAACGGGATAGTCTCGCTTTTGGCCACTGTTACACCTGATGGTAAGCCTATGTTCCCACCGCTGGGACACAGGCCTCCTCTCTAAGAGGGAGTGGGCTATAATCTACCACGCGGGCCCATTTTGGGTTTGTATGCAATCGCCTAGAAGTAACTCTTGATAATATTACACAAAAACGCATAAGTCTTATATTTAAATACAATAATACTTTTTTTTTTGTTGAAATATTTTGATTATTATTCCATAGATTTTGGAGGTCAGATAGGCAGTCGCTCCATGTAAAATACTGGTATTCAGCTGCATCCGGTAAGACTGGAAGCAGACTCCAACATAGTTGGGAAAAGGCTAGGCAGATGTATCCGTGTGAAAATAATCAAAATATTTATTGTTCTAAAAACTTAATTACTAAAGAATACAAATCACCTATGGTATATTTTAGTTCACTATACCTACCTATAAATTGTTTATATCTAAACAAAATTTGGCTGTCTTCATACTTTCGCATCAGTCCCATATTTAATTTCAACTTGAAACTTTGAAATAAGTCGCCATTTTGATTGTATGTGTTTTCCCTATACAAATGTATTCCCCTTTTTTCTTTCTGATTAATGCCTCTAGACTTAGAGAATTTATTTTTTCATAAAAACAAGATCTGCCGTAGACACGTCTTTACGTCCATTATTTACTTTTTTTCAACAACTAATAAGTAAAGAAAATATTACCCTCAAAAATGACAAAAAATACCTCACGTTTTTATGCCAGAAATAATCACGGAATCTCCAAATGGCCGTTCTTATTTTAAGAGGTACAAAGTTGGTATTTGCTTGAAAGCAAAAAAGAAAGACAGAGATGCCATCATCTTAGACAACTTATTTCAAAGTTTTCAACACAATCAAAATACTATTCCAACCATCCTCATATTTTGTTATTTTTATATGCGTTTAGGGATATTTTTAGGCAGATAGCTACAGTCTTTAATTTAGCTGTCTAAGATTATAATAGGGTAGATGTCACACCAATCAATTGATATACTTTTTAAGAGCTGTCAAAAAGCGGTTCTCTCATAGATTTTGTATGGCAATAGCAAACTGTGACGTCACTGTATAATCAACTCAATGACTCAACTATTTATTGATTTCAAAGTAACTAAAAATCTTATTTGGCAATTAATTGAAAATAAATCGGTTTTCAGGCCCAAAATAACGTTTTATTTTTAGAGATAAGGTGTCTTGGAATGATTGTTTTATGGTGTCATCTAACTTATTGAATCATCAAATTGCCTATCACCTATCTGCCTAAAACCTAGTTTGATGATGGACTAATTTTGGGCAATTTACTGCCCAGTTTTTGGCAAGAATATTGTACGACAAATAGGGTTCCTTACCCAAAGATTACCAACGGGACCCTATTACTAAGCCTACGCTGTCTGTCTGTATGTCCGTTCGTCTGTATGTCAGCGGGCTGTGTCTCATGATCCGTGATAGGTAGACAGTTGAAAAGGGAATGGCGAGATTGCATGTAATTCGGGACCCAGTGATAATGTGTAGCGTACATCGTGGAAACTTATGTATAGTTAATGAAAGACTTAAGACTAACAAAAAAGCAAATAGAAAGTAGGTTATAGAAGTTGGGAGAAAAAAGATATGAAAGGTAGAAGATTATAACCTAACTTAAGGCACGGACTTATTGGTTATTATGCCATTCTACTACTAAAGTAGAATGGCATAAAATAGCATTTATCCATATTCCACGTAGCTGTTGAACACAAACAAACAATGGAATGATCCACAGATTTTGACACTGACGTTCCATTTCTCAATTGTAAGAAGGTAAATGTCAAACGTTGCGTTCGGAAACTGCACGATGACTTATTTTTATATAAATTAAAATCATTCGTAACTTTTAATTCCCATCACCTAGTAACTCAATATTTTTTATATAGAACTCTGATAAACTCTTTACAATAATTAATATAAACTAGACCATGAACGGTGCTCCATTGATTTTTAAATTACGTGGGTCCAACCTCGCCATTCTTCTTTCACAGAATGTGTATTTCTGTTGCCGCTATAACAACAAATAATAAAAATAATGTATGAAAAGACACAATATGTCCTACCATGGCCAAATTGCCCAAAATTAGTCCACTTTGACATTGGTGTCAATTCTGTTGTGCACAAACTAAACTTAATTTAGGCTATTGCTATCTTTTTCTCTCCAATAAAACGAGAAAGAGACGGACGTAATTTAGAGCTGTCAAATTTAGTTGGAACTAATATTTCCATACAAATGAAGGGTGCACGTAAAAACATGTCGAATAAAAACACGGTGAAGCGCAAGGCATAAACTAGTTTGACATCTCTAACTTAGTTCACAGCTATAGCCGTCCTTTTCTCGCACTGCCTTTTCGTAAACGATAGCAATGACCTGAATTAAGTTTATTTTGTGCACAACAGAATCGACACCAATACATGTTTTTTTAATGTGCCTTATTATAAAATGCAGGTAAAATGCGATTATTATTAATAATTGATAAGAAATACTAATAATATTGTCTCTAAATACTATTATTACATGGAATAAATGAGCTGTGTATAAACATTCTTGTTTTACACTAACAAAAGGCAACACCTAAACGACTACCTAAGATTTACACTGTTGAAAGGGGTTTGAATTTAACGGCCGACCTATTTTCCGCCATTTAATATTATTTTCAAAGTTGCGCCCACGCATAACACCTATATTCATCAATAGCTGGTATCAATACAAACACGTTTTTTATGAGACAAAATGTTTTAAAGTATCACGTTTCCGAGATATAAGCTTTCAAAGTTGGTCTGAAGATGTCATCAGTGAATGGACTTTAGCTTATCAAAGCTAAAGTCATATCTCTGAAATGTGACACTTTAGAACATTTTGTCTTATACAAAACGTGTTTGTATTTATACCAGCTGTCGATTAATATTGGTTGTATGCGTGGCCACAACTATGAAAAAAAAAAAAATTGAGGGTAGTTAGGCTTCATACAAAAATCTTCCAAGACCTTTTTATGGAAAAATCTGATGGAGTTATTTTTCTTTAGGCATTCCTTTAGGCATAGCTTGTTTTTAGTGACAAAGGGCACTAGTTTTATAGCGAAGAGGGGCTGCCAAGAAAAACATCACGCCTATGTCCGTAAGGAGTTTTGCAGAGATGTGCTCGCATTTTGCCAATAACGTTTAAGTCTCAAGTCTGTAATAGCCGGCGAGTAGTCATTTAAATGAAAAAACAAAGTATTTTTAAATATTTTGTTTTACATTAGTGAATGAGCAAACTTGCCTTATCAATTTTGTGCAGGCACTTTTGACTTAAACAAAGACAACAATAAAATGGAGCTACAGTCCCAGTCACAAGGCATAATGGTGTCGATTCTGTTGAGCACAAACTAAACTCTATTTAGGCTATTGCTATCTTTTTCTTTCTAATAAAACGAGAAAGAGACGGACGTAATTTAGAGCTGTAAAATTTAATTAGAACTAATATTTCCATACAAATGAAGGGTGCACGTAAAAACATGTCGACTAAAAACACGGTGAAGCGCAAGGCATAAACTAGTTCGACATCTCTAAGTTCACAGCTATAGCCGTCCTTTTCTCACACTGCCTTTTAGTAAAAGATAGCAATGGCCTAAATTAAGTTTAGTTTGTGCACAACAGAATCGACACCACTAACTGTGAAAGCACTGCAGTTATTTTATATTAGGTATTGATAGTATCCATAATTATTTTGTTAAAAAAAAACTCTTTACATTGTTACTCGTTTTTTTTTCTATAACTTCGAATTTGTTTCTGTAATGTACTTTGTATGGTTTACGTACAGGCTAGTTAGTCGCTGACGCCGCGACCTACTTTCGTGAATTCATTTTATATACTTTTATTATACTAAACGTTAGTTGAATATTGGCTACCTTAGCGATAATACCACAGATTAGCATCCAATATAACTTTTGTAACTTTACATTAAACTACTTGGAATAGTGAAGTCTGTGGTTTTTGTCAACTCACCTCACTGCAACTTGACCACTCTGAGCCGTACATAAAAAGTGGTCCTTCGAGCCGGATTACAAACATACTTAGTACTTATTCGTTTTGTGATGCCTCTTCGCTATAAATGTACAATTTTAATGATCTTATTTCATACAATGTGTGTTTGTAATAAATAAATGTGGTTTTGAACAGTATCTGAAAGCAAAAGAAAACTGCATTATAATATCACATTTGTATTCATCAAAGAATTAATTTTCACTAAGCCGAAATATAATCGGAACTTTTAAATAGATGACAAAATCTAATTAGTCTGTCAGATAGATTTCCAAAAAATATACATATTTTTTCTTTTTTCACGTAAACAAAAACGAGACGATATAGTGCGTCGAAAAGTAGAGTGACGTCACGTTTGAGTAATTTTTTTACCGGAAAGTGACGTCACAAGCCACCACTTATGATCTTTGACGTGTCTTTGTCAATTTTTATTCATTTGATAAAACAAAAAACACGTATCTATTATTTTTTGGACTAAACAGAATCATGTTTTTTTTTTGTCAAGAATCATCCCTATCGTTACTGAATAAAGAATATTTGTATTGACTGCGTGTATGGGTGAGGGCTGCTTCTTCTGACTGCCGCGCCGCACCTTGATTACTCACTCTAAACGCTCTCGGCGGGGCTCTGGAACTCAGCGAGCGCGTGTATGGGTGAGGGTGCTTCTTCTGACTGCCGCGCCGCACCTTGTATAGTACTCACTCTAAAGGCTCTCGGCGGGGCTCTGGAACTCAGCGAGCGCGTGTATGGGTGAGGGCTGCTTCTTCTGACTGCCGCGCCGCACCTTGTATAGTACTCACTCTAAACGCTCTCGGCGGGGCTCTGGAACTCAACGAGCGCGTGTATGGGTGAGGGTGCTTCTTCTGACTGCCGCGCCGCACCTTGTATAGTACTCACTCTAAACACTCTCGGCGGGGCTCTGGAACTCAGCGAGCGCGTGTATGGGTGAGGGCTGCTTCTTCTGACTGCCGCGCCGCACCTTGTATAGTACTCACTCTAAACGCTCTCGGCGGGACTCTGGAACTCAGCGAGCGCGTGTATGGGTGAGGGCTGCTTCTGCTGACTGCCGCGCCGCACTTTGTATAGTACTCACTCTAAACGCTCTCGGCGGGGCTCTGGAACTCAGCGAGCGCGTGTATGGGTGAGGGCTGCTTCTTCTGACTGCCGCGCCGCACCTTGTATAGTACTCACTCTAAACGCTCTCGGCGGGGCTCTGGAACTCAGCGAGCGCGTGTATGGGTGAGGGCTGCTTCTGCTGACTGCCGCGCCGCACTTTGTATAGTACTCACTCTAAACGCTCTCGGCGGGGCTCTGGAACTCAGCGAGCGCGTGTATGGGTGAGGGCTGCTTCTTCTGACTGCCGCGCCGCACCTTGTATAGTACTCACTCTAAACGCTCTCGGCGGGGCTCTGGAACTCAGCGAGCGCGTGTATGGGTGAGGGCTGCTTCTTCTGACTGCCGCGCCGCACCTTGTATAGTACTCACTCTAAACGCTCTCGGCGGGGCTCTGGAACTCAGCGAGCGCGTGTATGGGTGAGGGCTGCTTCTTCTGACTGCCGCGCCGCACCTTGTATAGTACTCACTCTAAACGCTCTCGGCGGGGCTCTGGAACTCAGCGAGCGCGTGTATGGGTGAGGGCTGCTTCTTCTGACTGCCGCGCCGCACCTTGTATAGTACTCACTCTAAACGCTCTCGGCGGGGCTCTGGAACTCAGCGAGCGCGTGTATGGGTGAGGGCTGCTTCTTCTGACTGCCGCGCCGCACCTTGTATAGTACTCACTCTAAACGCTCTCGGCGGGGCTCTGGAACTCAGCGAGCGCGTGTATGGGTGAGGGCTGCTTCTTCTGACTGCCACGCCGCACCTTGGCGCGCACTTCCTCCGGTTTCTCCGGACGGATCAGCGGCTTCTTTTCCGGCGCCTTCATGCGCCATACTACTATTGGTGACTGCAGATAATGATAGGCAAGTTAGATTGGACAAAAGCGTTTCAATATTTTTCTATGGACGCTGGTGTAGTCAGTCAAGACTTGCTGAGATAATTTAGACTATAAGTACACTTAAACGAATAACTTGTAGTGTGTAACTACTTAGGACTTCACATATCTACTGATAGATAAAATTGATATGTTCGTGTTTGAGACTAGAATTTTAGTTTAGGTTGAAAAGCCATCAAAACAAATATTGCAATACAAATAGAAAAAATAAATGTTAAAAAATACGCTACGGTTCGATGCGGATGTTACATGCTGATGGTGTCAATATTGGCTTATAATATGAAAACTACATTTATGCTCGTTAGTAACATCAGTAATAAGGCTACATTTCCACCAGAGATGAGCAAGTATGCATAGCGAGGGGTGTGTGTGGAACTAACCAATCATATCGCTTCTTTTTCACAACTTGAGGTATTCTATAGTTGGTGCCAGTTAAGATGAGAATAGCGGTCATTGACCCACCTACATTTATTAAACTTCTTAACTTTGAAAACCGAAAATAAGCCGGTTCAAGTAAAATCGTAATGTATTTATTTATTTATTCATGTACACACAAAATACTTTACAGATCAGATCTATCGTGATCTTCAACATTTTTTGTAATGAAAAACGATACATGGTTTATTTGTTTTAGTTCGTACGAATAGATATTAGGGAAAGGGCGATGACCGCTATTCTCATCTTAACTGTCACCAACTATAGCTATGTGATTGGTTAGTTCCACACACATCTCCCGCTACACATCCTCGCTCATCTCTGGTGGAAACGCAGCCTTAATCAGGCGACACTTAAATAATTTCAATTCTCGGTACAGCACCGTAAGTTCAAAATACAATAACGCACTTTTATCTAGGTGAAGCCTATAGTCTCCGCCAGATAAGTAAGAATTAAAGGTCATTAACCCGCATACATTTATTCAAATATATAATTCCGAAATCAGAAATAATGACATAAACTTGTCCCGAAACGACCTTTATCATGATCCTTGACTTTTTCTGGTCTTATAAAACGATTCATAATGTATTGTCGGGGTAGCTACGCAGAGAAATTATAAGGAAAGCGCAATGACCTTTAAGACGGCCCTTCCCGGCCCACCTTTCGACAACGCGAGCATGGTCGAAAAGCTTCTTGTTTCACCCAGAGCCACAGCGGTGGCATTCTTTCAACTCCCCTATCTTACCTAGCCCCGAACCCGCACTACTAGTCACCCGCGCACCTCATATGGATTGGATGCTTATACTGAATTTGTTTCTACAAAATTTTATTTTTTGTTTTGATAGAAGCCTAGTCCACAAGATACCTATTAGTTAAACAAATTCAAAGGTATATGTCTAACAACGGCATAATCACGCACGAGCTATTGTCAAAATTCTCGCGAAAAGTCTGGCGGGTTGGCCGCTCTTAATTCTTACTTATCTGGACTATAGTGAAAACATGCTTTAACCGAGGAATATCAACATTCTAACTATTGAACAATGACCCTAAAGGGGAAGCGGTAGGGAAGCCAGCATATTTCCAATTTTCTTACGTTTTTATTTTTTGCAATTTTCCGGCCAGAGTCAGGTTGTATATATAATATGATTCGCGGTCGTAACAAATATGGCTCTATACACTTATAATCATCTCTTCAAGTTCATTAATCCCATTGAATGACTTTTTCAAGAAATAGTCATTCAAAGGGATTATACCGGATGACTTTTTTATCACTTTCCCAAAAAAATGGGTATATTAGGTAAATGGAGTAGAAGCTTATGGCATACATAGTCTTTTTTTCTTTTTCCAAAGCTTAGAAAAAAATGATCTATCATCAAAAAACGCTATAAATTTCAAGTAAACTTTTCAGATTAGAACAAAGAATGAGAAATTTTGAAAAAAAAAAATTGAAAAATTTTGAATTTGGAATTTTCTTTCGAAAAAAAAAACTGATTATGCCATTTGCTTCTACTCGTTCACCTATTATACCTACCCATTTTTTTTTGGAAAGTGATAAAATGGTTGTAAAACACATTAAAAAAAAAATCGCGGTCTACCCTGGTGCTTTCACCTAAAAGTTATATTAATGATATGTAAATAATGGTTTAAAAAAAAATATGTGAAAGCAGGCAAAAATGTTCCTATTGAAAAATATATTGTAAAGGTACTGCACAGCTCAGTGTGTTTTTCTATACTTGAGGCGAAGCAATGCTAGTCAGGTAAATCAGTGTTGATATAATTTGCAATAGTTTAAACTATAAACAACCATTTAAAAAAAATACGATTGAATAAAAATCATAAGTAACAAAAAGTACTACAATAAGGGTTCCGTTTGGTGCAAACGCCAGCAAATCAAGCTACTACAATCTGTCAAATTTCTTTAATAGACTTTCAACTTTACCGCTAAAGCATTAGGTTGATTGAGAAAATTTGTCAGTTTCGCTTGATTGTTCAGTATTAACTTGATGTGGTGGCGTTTGTACAGAACCCTAGAAAAACAATTAACAGCTCTACAACTCACATAGTTCTGTCCACAGCACAGCGTAGGTATAAATTAGCAATATATTCGTTAATAATATGTTCTTTAAGTAAGTTTCACATAAGACGCGTCAAACGTTTTGTTTGACAATTAAAAAAACAACCGTTCCGTACATTTTGAATTTGACAGCAGAATTTGTTTTCTAATTGCCGATGTAAAAATCTACAAACACAAGTACAAGAGTGCAATACCTACCTACACGGTCAAAATATACTACTTACTATCCGGCCGGATACCAGATAGTAACCCACTATTCGGCCGGGTACCAGATAGTAACCCACTGGCCGGATACCGAATATGCAAAGAAATCCATAATTTCTCATTAACACAAGATAAATCATGCCACGGTAGCTGTCACACCATATATTTATAATTAAAAAAGGCAGAATTTTGTTACTGACTATAATAATTTTTACAAATATAATTGGACGTAGTTATGCAAAATGGATCCAGCCACAAAAACTTACTTTTGAGAAAATTGGAGTTTTAGTAAAATTGATATATCAAAATAACAAGACTGTAGTTTGTTTTGAAATTCCACTCAAATATTGGGTAATTTTATATTCTATCTGATATAATTATTTTAATAAATTTCATGTGAATAAAATGTACTTATTTTCAGTAAAAATCTCTTTGGTTCTTTTTTACAATATTAAAAATGTCGGTTGGATCTTTTAGTTATAGGTTGAGGCAGTAAAACACTTACAAGATTATTAAGGCCATTTTATTGTGGTTGCGTCGCTTACCGTGCCACATTCAAGCAATTATTACGGCACAAGCGGATCTGCCGTTGGATAAACTCGCTGATCTAGCGGACAAAATTCTTGAAGTAACTCCAGTGCCAATAACTCCAGCTGTCTATGCTGCCTCTGCTACTTCTGCCCCTATACAAACTTCAGCTGAAATGCTCAGCCTCACCACCTGCTTGGAAGAACTAACGAGGCAAGTCGCAGCCTTGACAGGAAGAGGTAGGGACTTTAACAGATCAAACAGCTCGAACAGATCAAACAGCTCGAATAGATCCAGATCACGTGACTCTCGCGGGCGAAACGAACCTCAGTTGTGTTGGTATCATAGAGTCTACAAGGACAAAGCAGAAAAATGCAACGAACCATGCAGCTGGAATAGACAAGCGGAAAACTCCCAAGGCGGTCAGTAACAGCGACGACCGCTGACTGCTCTCTATCTAGTCGCCGATTGTTTATAACAGACGCACATTCTAAATGCAAATTTTTCATAGACACGGGGTCGGATGTCTGTTGCTACCCTCGCCGCCTTATTCAAAGCAGACTTAGACCAGATAGCTACAGTCTTAACGCGGCTAATAACAGCGTTATCAAAACTTACGGTGGGACAACACTGTCGCTCAACCTAGGTTTACGCCGGGACTTCACCTGGCGATTCATTATTGCTGACGTCGAAACAGCTATTATCGGCTCAGATTTTCTCGCCCATTATCATCTCCTTCCCGACTGCAAGAACAAAAGATTGATTGACGGAAAAACCGGCCTCTCGGTCCATGTCACGATAGCATCTATTGATCAGGCCAGTGTCAAAGCAGTAGGGATCACAAGTAGCTCACCCTTCGACACCATCCTTAAAGAATTTCCCAGCATCACGCGACCACCTGGGCTTCCTAGAACTGTGAAACACTGTACCGTGCATCACATAAAAACGACTGATGGACAACCGGTTTCATGTTGTCCTCGCCCGCCGTCTCGGGCCGGAAAAACTTAAGATAGCAAGGAAGGAGTTCCATGAGATGGTGCAGTGCGGAACAGCAAGACCTTCGAAAAGCCCGTGGTCATCTCCTTTGCACCTAGCTCAAAAGCGGGACAACACCTGGCGTCCATGCGGGGACTATCGCGCCCTAAATGATCGGACTGTTCCTGACCGATATCCAGTACGGCATATAGGGGACTTCAACCACAACCTCGCGGGATCTACTGTTTTTAGCACACTAGATTTAGTTAAAGCGTACCAACAAATCCCGGTCCACGAAGAGGATGTGTGCAAAACCGCCATTATAACACCATTTGGCTTGTTTGAAATCCCCTATATGACCTTCGGGTTGAGGAACGCAGGTCAAACGTTCCAACGATTTATTGATGAAGTCGTTCAGGGACTGGATTTCTGTTTCGCGTATATAGATGACATTTTGGTCTACTCGCAAAATACCACGGACCACGCTCGGCACTTACAGATAATATTTCAACGGTTACAAGACTACGGGGTGGTAGTAAATCCCTCAAAGTGCAATTTGGGAAAATCAGAAGTGACATTCTTGGGTTACACCATAAACGCAGAAGGTACACATCCTCCCACGGAACGAGTCAATGCTCTGCGGGAGTATATCCTGCCAAAAACGGTTAGCGGTCTCCGCCGTTTTCTCGGAATGATAAACTATTACCGTCGTTTTTTGCCCCATACAGCAGAATTTCAAGCACCTTTGATCGAAGCAATAACAGCAATAAAAGGTAAAGGAGCTATACCAGTTCCGTGGACCCAAGATCTGGAGCAAAGATTCTATACTTTAAGGGATAGCCTAGCCAACGCTACGTTACTAGCACATCCCATATGCAGAGTACCTTTGGGTCTTTTCACAGACGCATCTAGCGCTCAAATAGGTGCGTGTCTGCAGCAACGCGTCAAGGATGAATGGCAGCCCATCGCCTTCTTTAGTAAAAAACTGGATCCCCAACAAGTCTTATGGCCGGCGTATCATCGCGAACTACTAGCGGTTTACGAAAGTGTGCAATATTTCCGACACAAACTAGTGATGTGAATGAGAAGATCTTTGGAAAAAATAATCGATAAACCGATTTTACTTGCACTTTTCGCGATCAATTTCCTTTTATTTTCAATAATTTTGATTTTCTAAAACGCTTTAATTTAAAGTTTTATTCGGACCATCTACACTAAATTATTTTTCCTTTTAGTCAAAAAATAACCTTACATCATGGTTCTATAACTTGAATCATTTTTTTGGGAATCATGCAACATGGATACCTCAAACAAAGGAATTTATTTATACAAAAAGTTACCATAGTGCATGAATCTAATTTACAATATACTTTTCTAAATTATTCCGGAACCATGCGCTGTGGTTCCTTTTTGCATTTTATAATTTTTACCAAAATACTAATTTGCAAAAAAGATTCAAATGGCATGGTCCCTGTTTTATAGGTAAAAATCGATTTACAATACAGATCCAAAGTAGTTTGGATCTTTTAAAACCCGTTATCTAGGTTACCATGGCTCATGGTTCTATTTAAACTCTACGGAAATGCTTAAATATTCTGTTGGTATCAATAGCATCTGTGTTTTTCATTAAAAAAAGCTTACTTTGCGGCTTGGATATTTTTTGCATATACGAAAGTTGATGTGTAGATGCCATTTATGACATTAACTCAAAATACGAGTTTTGTGGGTTGGATCCATTTTGCATAACTACGTCCAATTGATAGTACTCAAAATTAACCAGTGGTAAATTGTGGTGAATAAATACCAAATTTTCAGCATTTCATTGTAAAAAGCCACTCCGCTTGGCTTGTGCGGCAGCGTTAACTCAAATCAAACTTCTCACAACTTGTAACGCGACAAAGGGCCAAATATCCAGCAGCCGAATATCCGACCATCCGGCGTCGAAGCTTGCCGAGTATTCGGTATCCGGCCAAATTACTATACGTTTCATCTCTAATTTTGAACGAGTAGGTATAACTGCTTTTTTAAATAGGAACAGCTGTTTTTTTTTAAATTGGGTCTGTATTCAGAATGTAACGTTATGTACGTTTCGTATAGCCATTTTTTGTCAATCATATTCAAGTTGGTAGGGATCGAGCCTAAAGCTATCAACTTATGACGCGTCTTATGCGAAATAAAGTATACTTATTTTAAGCTTAGCTTAACTACGCGGGGCGCTTTCAAGCCACTTTATACTTATGATATACATCATATATTTTCACTTTCTTCTTCCAAGCCACTCTTCAAGTTCGGCTAAACCGCGGACGTTAGACACCGGACACACATTCTTGAACCACATGAGGTTTTTTACGTGAGCATTTGTTACTGCAGTTCTCGGCTACATAACAACCTCGCCTGCGGCTCGGGTGTCAATTCCGCCTCGAATGCAATAACAAAGTTTCCCCACTTATATCAAAATGTACTAATTCTTCGTCTCACGAAAAAATAGACGTGATTGTCAAATTATTTCCCTTTATATTTTTAATCGTACTTCGCGTGATTAAAGGCCCTTATCAGTCAGAGTCCGGTGTCCAGAGACACACAATCTGTCCGTATCGGTTTAACCGAATCTTAACGAAATATAATATGTTTGCCTACCTAACGAACGCGGGGAAAGCACATATCCAAGCCATTTTTTTTCAATCTCCATTTCCAAGCATTTTCTTTAACTACAGGGCGTTGTTTTTTTTTCGTATACTCATGCTTTGATATAAAGGTTCATTATTTTTTTAGATATACAGGATGTGGTCAAAATAATATCGTCTCGAAAAATTACAGTTGAATAGAGAAAATTGAACTTTTTACTGCAAATTGCAAGCCAATGTTTCATACTATAGTGCTTTTTATCTTGGTTGTAAAAGCAGATATGTTTTAGAAGCTTTACTGGGTTTTGCATGTGTTTGGTTATATTTTTTGTATACTCATGCATTATTTATTATACAGGATGCTTGATTATATATTTTGGTATAATTGAACTAATATTTTTACTGTATTATATTTAGTTATTTACTTGCTTCGTAAATCCCATTTTTATGGTTAGTATGGCGCATCTGATATAGCTACTGGGTTGTCGGTTCTGCTTTCATCTGTATAATTAATTTAAATGTATAAATGTCTCATTTTGACGTTTAAAAGAACTGAATCCACTTGGAATTGGCACTTAACACTTTCATGAGACATATAAAAAAAATCGGAGACATTGAGTTACCCAGATACTCAAGACTCGTTATTTAAAATTAAACATGATCTTTACCTGAAGATTTATTACTGTTACAAGTACGACCAATTTAAATTGACAACTTTTTTGACTTATGTGAAGATATTGGTCAGTTATAGTTAATTATTTTAAAGTGATCTCTCACCAAAGCGATCAGTTGTGTGAACACACGAATGTCACGTGTTATTTAAATAAGATAATGGCAGATTTCAGCACAATTATCGCTTCGGTTAAGACGCGGCCTTAGTTTTATTTAATGTTAATTAAATGAGTAGTTATTCAATTACAGTTGTTTTAAATTAAATACAGGGTATAAATGACAGCCCTCCGCAAATTGACAGGGTCATCCAGATTCTTATTTTGAATCATATTCCACCGGAATTTTTCTCAGGATTTTATTTTTTTAAATCCTTTTTTTCAATTAGTTAGTTTATCTTTATTGCAATGTAAAATTACATTCTTTGTACGCAGTACTCTATCTATATAAATAATGCGGCTGAAAAAACAATGGATGTTTAAATACTCTAACGAACGACACGTGGAATCAGCTGTTCACTTCCTAAGTTCGTCGAACACGTCGTCGCACTTGCCGTTCTCTACGTGCGTTCTGCCACGGTAACGATACATTGCGTATGAAGATTCACCCCATCAGTCTGCAGAGGGCTGTCAATAGGGTATATGCATGATTTTTTTATCACTCTAAACAAAGCGTATTAACATCAGAAATAGCAAAGTGAAATTATTTTTTTAATATCTATAAAAATACTAAGTTATAAGCATTTGAAACTGCTGATTAGACGGAGAGATCCAATACAGCGAATGACGTCATTCGCTGCATCGACGTACAAAATTCATACTAAATTCCGTTTATCTAGAAAGAGATAGAAACAAAAGCTTATTTGGTTATAACTTTTGTGTTGTTTGGCCGATTTATGTCTTGTTTTCGCTTTTTGACATTATTTCTATAGTACTTTAACAATCCGTATCGAAAAAAAAAAATATATGCATATTCCCTATTACAGCCTGTATTAAATTAAATCTTAATTAAAATAATTCCCTTAGTAATAAAATAACAAAATGGCACTCACAGCAATGGTCCCCTGTCTCGTATACTTCGTGGAGGCGACGTACGAAGCCTTCACAGTGAGGACTACTGCGTTCATCAAGTTCTTAGCAGCTTGGATGAGAGATGTAGCGCTGTCGAGCTAGAGAAGATAAATTGTGTTAGTGTTTGATGTGGACACATCATCATCTAAAGAGAGTAAAAAAAACCCCTTACAACAACAACAGCCCATAACGTCCACTGCTGGACATAAGCCTCTCCCGTGATGGGAAGAATTTGCCGTAATCTCCACGCTTGGCAGGCGGATTGGAGATCGTAGTGATGAAAGACTAACAGAAAACGCTGCTGCCCATTCTCTGGTCTACGGAGGCGCAAGGTGTTCTGCCTCAGACATTAGTCGCCTTATACGACACCCGTGAGTGTAATGGGTTGGTTCTATTCTACTCTGCCGGATACCACACGGCTTGAAAAACCTCTTCGAAGCCGAAAGGCACTTGTTCTCCTCGTCATTGCGATTT
The DNA here is from genome assembly GCA_905147715.2 of Xestia xanthographa. NCBI lineage: Eukaryota > Metazoa > Arthropoda > Insecta > Lepidoptera > Noctuidae > Xestia > Xestia xanthographa. The sequence continues at coordinate 3,844,305 of LR990654.1, read as the reverse complement.
TTTTTTTTTGTTCTACACCATACCTGGGAACCTTCTAGTTACGGAGATATTGGGGGTCAAAGTTCCAACTTTTTGACATTTTTTTTTTAAATAGGTCGTTCTTGTTTTTTCGTGACAATGAATTGGTGTTTTCAGTTTTGCGAGTTTTTCAAGCAAGAAACCATATTTTGATTTCAGTGTTAGATATTTTTTTTGCAAATGCATTTATTTTTCATTTGAATTATTTAATCTATGTTTTCATGCCCATAATGTTGTTTGTTTTGTGGCGATTTTCGACAAAACATTGTGACAGAGTGGTTCTTTTTAGGTAGGACATCATTATTAAGGGCCTATACTACCTCAAATGGCTTAGCATGATCCTCCGTTACGCCGAAAATACTGCAGCATTAATTTTGAAATAAATATATAGTAAAGTTGAGGATTAATGTTAGGTCTTATGTTTGGCGAAAACACGATTTCATAAACTTTTCTCGATAGAAAAAAATCCCAAAGTTACCTCCAAATCGAACAATAAACCGCTGGTACTCAAAAAGTACTTCAAATTAGATCATGAAACTTTGCATACTAACTGAACTAACTATAAAGCAGGTCTTATGTTTTTTATTTTTTCCAAAAGACGAAAATTTGATTTTATAAAGAATAAAAACCACTCATTTCGCACTATTCGGCCGCAGTGACTGACGTAACAACCGCTTTGTAGTGCAAGCTGATTAGAACGTTATTCTAACAGTATTACAAGCGAAGTTTGTAGTCTATGCTCTTAAGATTCAAACAATGAATACATAATAAACCATACTCTAATATGACATAAACTGAGGTGAGTGACAGACCATTGTCACTAAAAAAGAAGTAAGACCCAAATACAATTTTTTATTGTAAGATTTTAACTTCAAACACCTCTGTGAACCCCCGTACTATTCAATCTATCCATCAGCTCAATGTTTTAAGTGCGTTACATTGAGTTCTAGCACAAAAAAAGATTTGCACCCCAAAAAAAAAAATCGTTTCCCATCAATAATTTTTGCGTAAAGTTACTTAGTTTGATGCACAAAATGCTTGGTTGACGGCTTCGTGATGATGTTGTTTACATGATGGTCGGCTTCCAGTCTAACCGGATGCAGCTAAACACCAGTATTTTACATGGAGCGACTGCCTATCTGACCTCCACAACCCAGTTAGTACTGGGTAATACGATACACATTAGTAAGACTGGTTGTCAGACTTGACCACCAATGCCTGTAACGACTGTCAAAGATCTACAAATGACAGTTTTTGCTTCATAGAAAATGATGAATAAAACGTTTTTATTTGAATACAAGGTATTTATGGACCCAATGATACAAGTCTATAGAACGAACCACATGAGTACATAACATACCCAATGGCTTTTTTTATCACTTTCCAAAAAAAATGGGTGTATTAGGTGAATGGAGTAGAAGCTTATGGAATACCTAGTTTTTTTTTCTTTTTTCCACAGCTTTGAAAAAAGTTGATCCAACATCAAAAACGCTACAAATTTCAAGTTAACTTTTCATATTAGAACAAAGAAAGAGAAATTTTGAAAAAAAAAAGATAAATAATAGGTACTATCGAGGACACTCCCGCCTGACCACCACTAAGCTTATTTTTGCTTGCACTCGCAACATAGAAACGCTCTCTAGCCCCGCCCCGTTGACTTTGTATAGAAATAATGAATGAAAAGATACCGAATCGGCCGAGCGCACTGACGACGCACGCCAAACGAGAGTTACTGTTATTTTGCGCGCCAAAGTTGAGGCTTTCCTAATAGGCCGAAACTTTAAGGGGGCAACTACAGTACTTTCTCAAGTTATTATGCCTTGTGACTGGGACTGTAGCTTTGATTTTCTTTTTTGTATTTTTGACTTTCAAAAGTGCCGTAATGGTCTAATTGAAATAAATGCTTTGAGTTTGAGTTTGAATTTGAGGGGCGTGGCTCGGCGCCTCCGCTTGTTTGAAGCGAAAATTTTTTTAAATAGTCAGGGAAAAGACCCCAACTGTACGCAGTACGCGTATGATTTGAATTTCGTTTTTTGTTTTAATTTTTTGTTTTCGCAAAAAAAAAAAACTAAGTGGCTTTGCTTCTACTCTGTTCACCTATTATACCCATTTTTTGGAAAATTAAAAAAAAAGTCAATAATAATAAAAATGTATAATCCCCTGAGGGTTACTGGTTAGGCATAGGTTAGGTATACCTTATATTTCAACCACATTTCGCCAATAAGGGTGCTTACATAAAGAAGCAGGTTTCCGGTACGGGCGAGTCGGTACCGATCGGTGCAGGGTTCACTTGCATCTAGTTTAAACCTGCTTCTTTATAAGCGAGCGCATTAGATAACATAGAAATTACTATAGTTCGGTTCAAACTTAATGGCGGCTCGGAAGTTAGCTGCAAGACTGTCACTTACAGTCTGCGCATTATATAGACAAAACGATGCGTCATCTGCGCCCCGTTGATACCTAAAATTGTTGTCTGCGCAGCTTTACATAAGATGTTCCAAATCGCCATAAAGTTTAAAGCGTTTTTGCTTGCCGTTTTTGTATGCCGTCACTCGCAGCTAACTTCCGAGCCGCCATTAAGTTTGAACCGAACTATACCTGCACCGATCGGTACCGACCCGCCCGTACCGGAAACCTGCTTCTCTATGTTTGACGACCTGATTGGCGCAACGGCAGTGAGGCTGCCTTACGTTCTTAGGGTCCCGGGTTCGAATCCCCGTCGGAGCAAATGTTTGTGTGATGAGCACGGACATTTGTTTCCGAGTCATGGATGTTTATATATTGTATAATAAGTATGTATAAGTATGTACAAACAAAAAGTATATAATATGTAGTTTATCAACTATCTGGTGTCCACGACACAAGCCTCGTTGCTTAGATGGCGCTGTGTGTAATGTCCAGCAATATTTATTTTACTTATTTATGTAAGCACCCTTACGTTCAAGTCCCATTTACTAGCGGGAAAGTCTATTGCCATCAACCGGGCTCAAATCCAGACTCCATGGCTACTACTGAGAAATTCCTGATAGAAAACTCCAATAAAAAATTGCCTGTTCTGGGTATCGAACCCTCATGTTCAGCAGTCACACTTGCGACCTTGAAGAACAATCCCCTTCGCTTAGGGTGTTCCACCCTTAATAAAACATATCTAAAATAGAGCTTAGAAAGACATAACCCATTAATCTGATAACAAACAACAGAAGCAATGTACCGCATCCCTGCAGGACACCAAGCGTGTTGAAGCCACACACCTTCAAATGTGCGGATACACGGAAAAGCAAGAAATTGTTCAACAATAGAAATCTACTGTGAACTAGATTTTCTAAACCTAGGCGATATCGGACAGTCACAAAAACATACAAAGCATTCTACACACCTCAAAGAAATTCCGGACCAAAAATCTTAAAGCTTGATCGATTGTCCTGGTATGGATGAGGGACCATACGGTCATATGATGAGGAGGGTCAATACGGTCGTGTGATGAGGAGGGACGATACGGTCATGTTATGAGGAGGGACCATACGGTCATGTGATGAGGAAGGACCATTCGGACATGTTATGAGGAGGGACGATACGGTCATGTTATGAGGAGGGACGATACGGTCATGTTATGAGGAGGGACCATACGGTCATATGATGAGGCAGGTCCATACGGACATGTGATGAGGAGGGACGATACGGTCATGTTATGAGGAGGGACGATACGGTCATGTTATGAGGAGGGACCATACGGTCATATGATGAGGCAGGTCCATACGGACATGTGATGAGGAGGGACAATACGGTCATGTTATGAGGAGGGACCATACGATTATGTGATGAGGCAGGTCCATACGGACATGTGATGAGGAGGGACGATGCGGTCATGTTATGTGGAGTCGATCCGGTCATGTTATGAGGAGGGACCATACGGGCATGTGATGAGGAAGGACCATACGGACATATGATGAGGGATGATAGGGTTATGTTATGTGGAGGGACGATACGGTCATCTGATGAGGAGGGACCATACGGTCATGTTATGAGGAGGGACCATACAGTCATGTTATGAGGAGGGACCATACGGTCATGTTATGAAGAGAGACGATACGGTCATGTTATGAAGAGAGACGATCCGGTCATGTTATGAGGAGGGACCATACGGGCATGTGATGAGGAAGGACCATACGGACATATGATGAGGGATGATAGGGTTATGTTATGTGGAGGGACGATACGGTCATCTGATGAGGAGGGACCATACGGTCATGTTATGAGGAGGGACCATACGGTCATGTTATGAGGAGGGACCATACGGTCATGTTATGAAGAGAGACGATACGGTCATGTTATGAAGAGAGACGATACGGTCATGTTATGAAGAGAGACGATACGGTCATGTTATGAGGAGGGACCATACGGTCATGTTATGAGGAGGGACCATACGGTCATGTTATGAGGAGGGACCATACGGTCATGTTATGAAGAGAGACGATACGGTCATGTTATGAAGAGAGACGATACGGTCATGTTATGAAGAGAGACGATACGGTCATGTTATGAGGAGGGACCATACGGTCATGTTATGAAGAGAGACGATACGGTCAAGTTATGAAGAGAGACGATACGGTCATGTTATGAGGAGGGACCATACGGTCATGTTATGAGGAGGGACCATACGGTCATGTTATGAGGAGGGACCATACGGTCATGTTATGAAGAGAGACGATACGGTCATGTTATGAAGAGAGACGATACGGTCATGTTATGAGGAGGGACCATACGGTCATGTTATGAAGAGAGACGATACGGTCATGTTATGAGGAGGGACCATACGGTCATGTTATGGGGAGGGACCATACGGTCATGTTATGAGGAGGGACCATACGGTCATGTTATGAAGAGAGACGATACGGTCATGTTATGAAGAGAGACGATACGGTCATGTTATGAGGAGGGACCATACGGTCATGTTATGAGGAGGGACCATACGGTCATGTTATGAAGAGAGACGATACGGTCATGTTATGAGGAGGGACCATACGGTCATGTTATGAAGAGAGACGATACGGTCATGTTATGAGGAGGGACCATACGGTCATGTTATGAAGAGAGACGATACGGTCATGTTATGAGGAGGGACCATAAGGTCATGTTATGAGGAGGGACCATACGGTCATGTTATGAAGAGAGACGATACGGTCATGTTATGAAGAGAGACGATACGGTCATGTTATGAGGAGGGACCATACGGTCATGTTATGAGGAGGGACCATACGGTCATGTTATGAAGAGAGACGATACGGTCATGTTATGAGGAGGGACCATACCCATACGGTCATGTTATGAAGAGAGACGATACGGTCATGTGATGAGGAGGGACGATACGGTCATGTTATGAGGAGGGACCATACGGTCATGTTATGAAGAGAGACGATACGGTCATGTTATGAGGAGGGACCATAAGGTCATGTTATGAGGAGGGACCATACGGTCATGTTATGAAGAGAGACGATACGGTCATGTTATGAAGAGAGACGATACGGTCATGTTATGAGGAGGGACCATACGGTCATGTTATGAAGAGAGACGATACGGTCATGTTATGAGGAGGGACCATAAGGTCATGTTATGAGGAGGGACCATACGGTCATGTTATGAAGAGAGACGATACGGTCATGTTATGAAGAGAGACGATACGGTCATGTTATGAGGAGGGACCATACGGTCATGTTATGAGGAGGGACCATACGGTCATGTTATGAAGAGAGACGATACGGTCATGTTATGAGGAGGGACCATACCCATACGGTCATGTTATGAAGAGAGACGATACGGTCATGTGATGAGGAGGGACGATACGGTCATGTTATGAGGAGGGACCATACGGTCATGTTATGAAGAGAGACGATACGGTCATGTTATGAGGAGGGACCATAAGGTCATGTTATGAGGAGGGACCATACGGTCATGTTATGAAGAGAGACGATACGGTCATGTTATGAAGAGAGACGATACGGTCATGTTATGAGGAGGGACCATACGGTCATGTTATGAAGAGAGACGATACGGTCATGTTATGAGGAGGGACCATAAGGTCATGTTATGAGGAGGGACCATACGGTCATGTTATGAAGAGAGACGATACGGTCATGTGATGAGGAGGGACGATACGGTTATGTGATGAGGAGGGACGATACGGTTATGTGATGAGGAGGGACGAATCGCATGTGACTAAAAGAGTCATGAATATAAATGTTGATGGATGGAGAGGGAGAGGAAGATAACTGTGTGATCTGAAGTAGTATATACGTACATACACCAAACTCGGACAGACAACCTAAAAACGCAACATTGGTAGGACATTTTCACAAGAGCCTCTGCAGAAAAACCGGACAACACGTACAGGAACCGTAACCACCCCGGTCATGTAAACTCACCCCGGATACTACAATCGGTCCACTGGTTTGTGACTGCATTTCTGTATTATTCTGTTGGACAATACCACTCAACGTTGTATTAAAATGTTGGTGTTTTTATGATTCGGTGATTTCGGACACTGAGTTGGAGCTAGATTGAATTTTTCTTCGTGTCGATGGTTCCCTTAGTTTATAAATTAATTAGTTTCGACCAGAATTCAGTCACATTGAAAGTGGCTTCAATCAATCATTTTATTATCAGGCAACTAAGGTCCATAGAAAAAATTACATTTAACAAAAATAATAAACTAATACAAAATAATAACTATAACTATACACGTAACGTTGTCGGCGTCGTGTTTCGCTGCGCGGTGTCGCATAACCGTCCTCGGAAACGTCGACATACGACACCCTTCGGCTAAGAGTGATGATGGGTTGGAACACGAATGAAGTTGAAGTTTTGCCGCGATTCCAACTTTTCAACCCTTTTTTTTTCGGATAGGAAAGCATCAAATGACTCCTCCAGCTCTGGGCGGAGCAGGCGGGAGTGTCATACTTTTACTGAATAAAACCCATCCATGTTCCTTCATCGCCCTTGGTGTTCCGGGCCGCGGTATCTCTTTCGAACAGTCCCGCAACCCCGGCAGGCATCGGTCCCTACGGACCCCTTCCCTTTTGCTGACTCTCTTTGAGGCGCGCGTGGAACACTCCTGCTTGTCGACACGGCCTGTCGTCATGAGACGGACGGACGGCGAGCTAGCCCATAGCCCACCGTCCACAGGCGGGCCTGTGGACGGTGGGCCGATTCCTGGGTGCCTTACGATCATCTTGTACTATCGAGGACACTCCCGCCTGCCCACCACTAAGCTTATTTTTGCTTGCACTCGCAACATAGAAACGCTCTCTAGCCCCGCCCCGTTGACTTTGTATAGAAATAATGAATGAAAAGATACCGAATCAGCCGAGCGCACTGACGACGCACGCCAAACGAGAGTTATTGTTATTTTGCGCGGCAAAGTTGAGGCTTTCCTAATAGGCCCAAACTTTAAGGAGGCGTGGCTCGGCGCCTCCGCATGTTTTAAGCGAAATTTTTTTTAAATGGTCAGGCGGAAAAGACCCCGACTGTACCCCGGTGTGCTACTCACCCCGCTAACGATGAGCTCTCCGGAGATGTTCTGCACGTCCGCCTTCACCTTACTGGTGATCTGTATCTGGTGGCAGTACAGGGCGATACGCTGGAGGTACGCCAGCAAGTCTTGTTTTGTTGATGATTCTGGACACTGTTGTAAGAAGAAAGTAATGTTTGAATACTACATTAAGACTGAATAGTTCATTTATCTACACCCATGCTATAAATCCTCTATAAAAGTATCTGAAACAGTTAGCTTATGGCCAACATTAAAACAGCCAGTGTCATAATAACCATTATAACACCCAAACGGGTGTTATAATGTTGTACTGAATTTCATTATGCAACTCGTTTTAAAAAAAGAACATTGTCTGGCACGTGCGATTGACTACCACAGCGCCGTAATTAAAAAAAAACTTAAGCTAATTCGAATTCACGTCGTATCCCGCCATTTTTGTTCGATATTTGGATATCAGCATTATGTACTTTGTTGTTTACAAAAATGAGTGATACAAGCTTTGTGCATTTTAATAATAGTACAATCCAACATGTAAATAATTATATTATTACCTATACATGGTTTCTTTGAATACATAAATACTCAGCAATTAAACTTTCCATGAATTTACATAGACTTCTTACAACACTACAAAAGGTTTCAGAACCTTTTATGGAGGATTCATTTCATGGATGTAGATAAAGTCTTGTATGCAACTGTACATAATTAGGTATTAAAACACTCATGTGATACTATTATCACACTCGGCTTCGCCTCGTGTGATAAACCCACATTCGTGTTTTAATACCCCTCATTATACAACAGTTGCATAAATAACTATTATCACAGTGTTTTTTAACCTTTTTCATGACACGACCTCCTTATTATGAAAAAATACAATACAATTTTTTTATGCATTTGCATACTTAGGATTCAGATAAAATAAAACAGTATTTATTTATTTATTTTTTCTTTCAGATAAATATATGTAGGTATTCAACACATTTTTTTTAAAATTTGGAATTCAATGTAATGAGAGGTTTTCTTTTTGAGGTATTAAAAAAAAACTTAGTTTCCAAGAACTCTATAGATGGCGTTGAACTTACTATGATATTTGGTGCCAAAGCCAAAACGCTTGGGAAAAAACATTGTGTCACGTCATATACACTCGTTGACTGACACTTTCATTTGCTTAACCTTCCGAATATAACCTAGTTTTCTCGCGCTTTGTTAAAATCAGTTTTTTTAGGTTTCGTTCCTTGCATTATCATACTAACTCCTAGCGCCATCTATCCAACGACTAGGGGAGACCTAAAAAGAAAATCCCTCATTCTCAATGTAGCAAAAACGGATCCACGATGGGAGAAATTAGTTACTTAATGACAAACAAGCAAAACCTCAATAAGATGGATGAGTACTAATAGGTTTTTATTTTGTTAATTTGTATGAACATACAAAATAATGTTTATATCCTTTAGTTAACATTTTCTTATTAAATCTATCTTCCTAGGCTTTATTGTTTTGTTTATTGAGGTAGTTTCGAGACCTCTTTCGACCCCCCTACAAAGGCTTCGTGACCCCCCAGGGGGTCGCAACCGGCAGGTGGAAAAACACTAATTTATCATAATCCTCCTGCCATAATCTAAATCTATTATACACAAGAAGAATTTTAGAAATGGTCGTGGAAAAAAAAAAACAAGATCATCGTAAACTAAAACGACATCATTTTAAAAATCTATATTCCTAGCCAGGAATCGAACCGACTGATTTTGGAAAAATCCAATTATGCAGTTTCATCAAAATCGGGCTCAATACTCATTTGAGTATTTTACTACTATAGTTGGTGCCAGTTAAGATGAGAATAGCGGTCATTGCCCTTTCCCCAATATCTCTTCGTACGAACCAAAACAAATAAACCATGTATCGTTTTTCATTACAAAAAATGTTGAAGATCACGGTAGATGACGATTCAAGACTTGAACAGGCTTATTTTTGGTTTTCAAAGTTAAGAAGTTTAATAAATGTACCTAGGTGGGTCAATGACCGCTATTCTTATCTTAACTGGCACCAACTGTAAAACTATATCTATCTTGCTCAAACTTGATACCGAACGAGATACGGAACCCTAAAAAGTAATTACAGCGCTACTAATTCAAGCTGACTTATTATCATCAATCAACAAACTACCCCATGGGCAACTATACTCCCAAAAAAGGATAAAGACGATGGTATATCTCTCACCTGCTCTGCAATCTCCCTGGTAAGCTTGTCAAGCTTGGTACCGGCTTCAGAGATCTTCTTGGCTGCGTTGATGACATCCATTGTGGTCTTGAGCGGTCCGCGACCTCTGCGGGGGGAATACCAAGTTAGTTGTGATGTAACCAAGGTTTTGTAACAATATTCTGATTTAAAAGAGTGTCCATGGAGTTTCTTGCCCGTTCTTCTCGCAAAGAGTAATTTACGGTTTGGAATAGGCAACTTCAGTACTTTCACAGTTTTTATGTCTTGTGACTAGGATTGTAGCTACATTTAATTTTCCTCTTTATTTCGACAGTTCAAAAGTGCCTGTAACTGGCCTACTTGAAATATATGGGTTTTGAGTTCAGTTAGAGTTAGCACTAACCTGGCCAAATGTGGATATTTAAGTGGTAATTTTCAGATATTGTCGGATTTATGGGTGACCTAGATGTAATTAGGCAATACAGTACAGCGGATATCTTTTGGATATTTTCACAATTTTATTTCGGATATTTTAAGAATAACATAGCGGTTTTTTGGGATAATCTCCCGTATAATTCGGATATTGTCGCGGATATTTATGGATATCCGAGTTGACGTACTCGGGATATGCTGCGTAATATTTTTGGATACTTATTCAAGGATTTTTTGGACGATCTCGCGTCTCGTTTTTTTATCGGATATTTTAGGTAGGTACTTCCACGGATATTTCTTGAAATTCTGGTGGATATTTTTCATATTTGAGTTGTGATTTTCGGATATTCTGGCGGATATTTCCGGATATTTTACCAACAATTTTTCGGATATTCTGGCGGATATTTTCAGATATTCTGCCTAATAATTTTCGGATATTCCACCAAACATTTCTCGTATATTTCTGCTACATTACCTAGTAAAGACCGTCATCTCCAACATGATCATGCACATGTGCTTGGCCAGCATGATGATGTCGTTCCCGGCGTCGTCCCACTTCGCCACCTGTTGTCGAAGGTCATCTTCTCACGACGGAACAGCTCCACTTGCTGAAGGATCTTGCGTTTGTCTTCCTCTGTCATCTTTCGCGTGGGTTTTTTTGGATGTTGTCACAATTTATGTTTTCGGATATTATAAGAATTACTTGGCGGTTGTTTTTGGGATATTTTAGGACAATCTCCCGTATAATTCCGATATTGTCGCGGATATTTATGGATATCCGAGCTGATGTACCTACTCGGGAAATGCTGCGTAATATTTTTGGATATATATTCAAGGATTTTTTTGGACGATCTCGCGGATTTTATTTTATTGGATATTTTTAGGTACCTCCACGGACATTTTTGGAAATTCTGGTGGATCGCGTTTTTGAGTTGTGATTTTCGGATATTCTGGCGGATATTTTCGGATATTCTGGAGGATTATTTCGGATATTCTGCCAAATAAATTTCGGATGTTCTGGAGGACTTTTTCGGATAATCTACCAAATAATTTTCGGATATTTTACCAAACATTTCTCGTATATTCTTGCTACATTACCTAGTAAAGTCCGTCATCTCCAACATGATCATGCACATATGCTTGGCCAGCATGAAGATGTCGTTCCCGGCGTCGTCCCACTTCGCCACCTCGTTGTCAGAGGTCATCTTCTCACGACGGAACAGCTCCACTTGCTGAAGGATCTTGCGTTTGTCTTTCTCTGTCATCTTTCGCATGGCTTCATTGGATGTTGTGACAATTTATGTTTTCGGATATTTTAAGAATTACATGGCGGTTGTTTTTGGGATATTTTAGGACAATCTCTCATTTAATTCGGATATTGTCGCGGATATTTATGGATATCCGAGCTGATGTACTTGGGATATGCTGCGTAATATTTTTGGATATATATTCAAGGATTTTTTTGGACGACCTCGCGGTTTTTTTTTTATCGGATATTTTTAGGTACCTCCACGGACATTTTTGGAAATTCTGGTGGATATATTTCGCATTTTTGAGTTGTGATTTTCGGATATTCTGGCGGATATTTTCGGATATTCTGGAGGATTATTTCGGATATTCTGCCAAATAAATTTCGGATGTTCAGGAGGATATTTTCGGATATTCTACCAAATAATTTTCGGATATTTCACCAAACATTTCTCATATATTTCTGCAACATTACCTAGTAAAGTCCGTCATCTCCAGCATGATCATGCACATATGCTTGGCCAGCATGATGATGTCGTTCCCGGCGTCGTCCCACTTCGCCACCTCGTTGTCGAAGGTCATCTTTTCGCGACGGAACAGCTCCACTTGCTGAAGGATCTTGCGTTTGTCTTCCTCCGTCATCTTTCGCATGGCTTCCTGAGAGATTCAAGGGAGAGAAATATTGGTTAGAGTTTTTAATAGGACACAGGCTGCCTTTCTAGTAATGATAGGTTACCGTCATCTAAACAGATATACAAAATTGAATTCTGTGTTTGTAATTTCAAAATTACAGGTTTTTTACTGAATGCAGAAAGTATATAAGGTAAAAAGAAAACATTTTTTTTTATATTTTTGTCTGTTTGCTCCGGCTAATCTTCGAAACGGGTGGACGGCTCATGTTGAGACTTTTACTGGCATATAGCTGATGTTATAAGAAGTAACTTAGGTTTAATTTTAGAAAAAGGATTACGAGTCCGTGCAACAAAAAAGAACTCCTTGAAATTGTTAACAAAATCCGATTCAAATAGGCGAGTAATATTTCTATACTAATTCACGCGGACGAAGGTAGAGAGAGAGAAGAGATATTGCAGATGCGTTGCCATCTGCATCGCTGTTTGGTGGCTGAATAAGTATGGTAAAGTTGCTGCAAGTTAAGATGACAATAGCGGTCAATGCCCTATCCCTTATATAAAGGGTGTAAATCACCTCTTAACGAAACGCACTTGTTCTCCTCGTCATTGCGATCGTTTTTTTGTTCTACACCATACCTGGGAACCTTCTAGTTACGGAGATATTGGGGGTCAAAGTTCCAACTTTTTGACAAGTTTTTTTTTTAATACAAGTTTTCATTGTAAGACTTTTTACTTTAAACACCTCCACGCCCCCCGTTCTGTTCAATCCATTCATCAACACAATGTTTTGAGTGCGTTACATTGAGTTCTACCACAAAACATGATTTTTCACCCCAAAAAAAAAGTCGTTTCCCAGCAATAATTTTTGCGTAAAGTTACTTAGTTTGATGTACACAATGCTTGGTTGACGGCTTCGTGATGAGGTCTTTTACATCCCGTACAGAAGCAAAACAAATTAACCATGTATCGTTTTTCATTAGATGAAATGTTGAAGATCACTGTAGATGACGATTCAACATTTGAACAGAATTATTTTTGGTTTCCAAAGTTAAAAACTTAAATAAATGTAGTTGGGTCAATGACCGCTATTGTCATCTTAACTGGCACCAACTATATAATATTTCTCCAGCCACTTCTTTCAAAAATAAGTAGAGACCAAATAGTACTCACCCTAGCGTTAGTAATGCCACTAATATCAGGATACTCATCGACGCCATGTTCTCCAGTGTGAGCGCTTGCTGTAAACATATAAACGCACTAATATAATAACTGGCAACACCTAGTTGGGAACCCTCTAGCCACAAAATAAACAGATACAGAACTGGGGGCCTGAAATGGCAGTTTTAGTAGAATCATAATGAGATAATACAATTTCGTAAAATGGTCACGTGACAATGGGGTAGATGACACATTAAGAGCCTATACTACCTCAAATTAAACTTCGTTTGAAATACTGTTATAAGTAATAAAGTTCTAATCAGCTTGCACTACAAAGTAGTTGTTACGTCGGTCACTGCGGGCCGAATAGTGCGAAATTAGTGTTTTTTTGCGATTTAAAAAAAATCTATTGATTGGACTAAAAAAATAAATAATATAAGACCTGCTTCATAGTTAGTTCAGTTAGTATAAAAAGTTTCATGATCTAATTTGAAGTATTTTATGATTTCCAGCGGTTTATTGTTCAGTTTAGAGGTAACTTTGTGATTTTTTTCTATCGAGAAAATTTTATGGAACACGCCCAATAAAGGACTTAACATTAATCCTCAACTTTACCATATATTTATTTCAAAATTAATGCTGCAGTATTTTAGGCGTTACGGAGGATCATGCTAAGCCATTTGAGGTAGTAATTGAAATACTTTTAAATTTTCCTCTTTACAATATTATATCACTTTCCAAAAAATATAGGTAGGTATTTTAGTGAACGGAGTAGAAGCTTATGACATACCTAGTTTTACCACAGCTTAGAAAAAAAATTGATCCATCATCAAAAAACGCTACAAAGCTTTGAAGTAAACTTTTCATATAGAACACAGAAAGAGAAATTTTGAAAAAAAAAATACCGAATTTCAAATCGATTTTTTAACCCCTTATTGCACAGCATAATTATTTCTTACGACAAAAAAAAAAAAACTAAATATTTGCTTCTACTCCGTTCACTATACTCAATTTTTTTGGAAAGTGATAAAAAAGTCACCTGTAGATAAGGGGGTAAGTTTGCGTGCGTTTCCGCTCGTTATTATAACCAATATTCTGTATCCATCTATTTCGTGGATTTAGTTCTAACGAAAATTAATTAAAACATGTAGAAGCAAGCTGAAACATGCCAAATCTAGCTTTAATCACAACATAAAGATGATGATGATCATTTACCCATGCTTTACCCCCTAGGTAGGTTGTACGCTAGCATGTGTTGAATGATTTGTCTTCTAATAGTAATTCTCTTAAAAATACTTCTTATACCTACTACCACCATAAAACTTACCCTGCATATGCATTTACATAAAAATATTTGCGTACTTTTTCTTGGCCGAATCAAATACCTGAGAGAGCCAATGTAAAGCATTGGGTCTCATTTTTTCAACTAGTGACCTTGAACTAGTGTCTTTGAATTGTTATGTTGCGTTCTTTTACCCTAAAATCTTTATACAATTTGATGCTTGTCTCACACTGAATGCTAGTTACTTATAATTTAGTAAAGAACATCTACCTAAGTTACGTCTTACTTACGCTATAGTTGCGCATTTTTACCCTTGCATTACTTATGCATATCGGCTCCTAGTTGCCGTGGTTATATACACACATAATCATTTGCGAAATTGAATGGAAGTATTAATAGGAGAACCAACAGCTATAACAGATGAATAACAATTGAAGGCCCAGCGTACACCGCTGGAGGCGCGGCGGAGCGCAATTCCATAAAACGCGCGGGCGGATCCGCGGGCCCCGAGCGGCGCTAAGAGCCCTCGAGCGGAGATACGCGCGGCGGCGCGCAGCTATTTCGAGCGCGCCCATTAGTAGTGCTGTTCGATACTTTGTACAGACAACTCGCTCTCGTAGTGCGGCAGAGCGCGGCGGAGTGCAGAGGAGCACGGCGGCGACTGGAGCAGTCGCGCGCATGCTCTTGTAGTAAGTAGCTTGAGGGTGCTCCGAGCACCGCGTGCGAATTTATTCTTATATTGATCGTATGTCAAGGTGGTTAAGGTTTATATTAAATTGTTGGCTTCAATTGCGCTCCGCCGCGCCTCCAGCGGTGTGCGCTGGGTTACGCCCAGAGCCAATTCAGGGTCTCACGAGTAAAAGCAGAAAAAAATTGTAGAAATCTTAGGATCACTAACAAATTACGCACAATTAAAATTATTATTTATAAGCGTAGGTTTACCCCACACTAACTTAGTTACCCTAGCGTTTTTACTTTATCCCTCACTCTTCCTAAATAAACTAGAGACGTAACGCCATTTGCTCAAACATAGCGCACGTTTACCCCACGACCTAGCGTTTCTAACGCAACTAACTAATCATTCATTTGCGGAATGTGACCCTAAAAAGTATTCCACCACCTATTTCTTGTTTTACCCTAGCGTTTCTTACAATCACCCCCTACTTTCTTTCATTCAAATAGCGATGTAACGCAATTAACTCACCATTCATTTGCGGAATTTTACCCCACCACCTATTTCTTGTTTTTTTATTTTCCCTTGCGTTACTTACAACACCTCCCACTCTCCTTCATTAAGCTAGCGATGTAACGCAACTAACTACCATTCATTGCGGAATTTTACCCCACCACCTATTTCTTGTTTGTTTGTTACCCTTGCGTTACTTACATCGGCTCCTAGTCTCCATAGTCATGTCCTCAACGGGTTCGAACTCGGTATCGGTATCCAGATCCTCGCTGGTCTGCGTTAGTGACGGAACATGCAAACAAACGTACACATGTAGCATGCGGGTAGGAAGGATTTTGTTATGTTAAACGAATATCAACTTTTTCAATGTGTGATAAAAGTTGATTTTAGAATGTCCTGGTCGAACATTTAGAATATCTTTAGATGTTTATGTAGCGAGATTGTGAACAAATAAATATAAATAAATAAAAATATTACTGGAAATTACACACAGCGCCATCTAGTGCCACACTAAGCAACGAGGCTTGTGTCGTGGACACTAGATAGTTGATATACTACATAGATACTTTTTTGTTTGTAAATACATACTTATTATACATATAAACATCCATGACTCGGAAACAAATGTCCATGCTTATCACACAAACATTTGCTCCGACCGGGATTCGAACCCGGGACCCTAAGAACGAAAGGCAGCCTGACTACCGCTGCGCCAATCGGGTCGTCGAAAAATTTAACTTGAAATTGAAATTTAAACTTACAGTCAAGCTTTTAAAGCAATTTTTGTGTTGCTAACGTGCCTTTAGGCCGTTCGGCTTTTCCACAAGCTTATTTTTATTTAAGTATTTTTTTACTACAAGATTTAGGAAATAATTATCAGGAAATGGCAAGTGGCAATCAAATCACTAGAACAGTTTGTTTAGGACCTACTGACGATGGCACTGGAAGCTTTTGACCTTGACTTTGACAACGGTACAGTATATTTAAAAGAAACACGTTTCAGATCTCGCTAGGTAAAATAACAACTTTGTTACATATTCTTAAACAAAATCCTTTCTACATTTAAACACAAAATGAATGATGAGACAAAACGACATTAAAACACAACACAACAAAGGAACTAAAAGCAACCATGAAACGAAGCAGGTAGCAACCCCCTGCTTCTTGTACGAAGCAGGCAGCAACCTCCTGCTTCTTGCACGAAGCAGGCAACAACCGTCCGCTTCTTGTACGAAGCAGGCAACAACCGTCCGTTTCTTGTAGTTTTTCTTGCTCACGGTTGCTTTCAATTCACATTGTAAAAACCATATTAAAATGACACTGAAAATGGACACATAGTTACAACAACCAATGGACGTATGGTTGCTCTATTAAGCAACTTTCTATTAAATTAAAACAATACCTATTGTGACGTTATAAGATGGCCTACACCGAAGTCAGATTTATGAAAAACTAGAATCAGTTTAACATTATAAATATCATGATTTGGCAGGCATTTTTTTGAAATGATGATTTGTGAAAGTAAAATAAAAGTGAACTATGTATAACACTTAGTTCACCTTTTTCTAGCGTAAATTAAATAAATTTCTTTACACTTATGAAGAAATTTATTTAGTTTAACTTCGCTTCGGCGTAGCTCAACAATAAAATTAGCAACCAAAAATAACATACACATTACAACAACCTAGATGAGACAATGATATTAGCAACCACATTAAAACGGACAAGACATTCGAGCAACCAGAAGCAACAAATTTAGCAGAAGTTGTAGGTTGCTCTCACATTTGCTGCGCGTCTCCAGCGTGTAATGCTCGTCGAGTTCCACGTCTTCCGGATCCAGTTCCTCTTCGTCCTAGTTAAGTAGAAGTATGATAAGCACCGATATTTATTCATTAATAATATACTGAAGTCCACGGTTGACAAACGGCAACCAAACATGGCGGCAAACAAATGCTACAAAACATAACAATCCTGTAATCCGAGATGGGTTAGGCAGAGGTGTACCTAATAGTACACCCACATTTCGCCAGTTATGTTTAAGTCCCATGTAATAGGGGCGAGCATATTGCCATCAACCGGGCTCAAATCCTGACTGCTACTGAGAAAGGAAGGAAGGAAAAGAAGAAAAAAAGGAAGGGAAGACAAGAAAGGGGAAAGGGGGGCAAGGAAGGGGGGGGCAAAGAAGGGCAGGGAAGGGGAGAGAAAGGGGGGGGGGGAGAAAGGGGGGGGGGGAGAAAGGGGGGGAAGGGGAGGGAAGGGGGGAGGGGGGAGAAGGGATGTAAGGAGTCTTTCTATTTGGCCATTTATATAAAATAAAGAAACCAGCTTTTGTCACTCGCTCACTAATCTGTGTAATTTATTCACTGACTACAGTCAGTACAGGCGGACACATCAAGCTATACATAACCAGTATAACCTGACCTCGCTTTGTATGAGCTTCCCGTACGATGAGAGATCAGATTATTTGGTTTTGCAGATTTATCGTAGTGTACTTGCTGTAGTGTAGTAGTGCAACTTACCATCACGAAACCAAGAAATGCAACCTATTAAATTTATTAAAAACTCACCAATCGCCCAGTTTTTCAGTTATAAAAAAATGACGGACCGATCAGTCACCTCCCATCCGCCATCACAGACGCACGTGCCTCTTGCTACAAAATAACCGATTAGTTCTCTCATCAAACCTTTATAACACTTACCCTATTCATCAGAACAGCTCGTCTGATCTCCCTGACGGCATCGTAGACCAGTCTGCTTGCGTCTATGAAGTCGTTTTCGTCTAAGGCTGCGCCGGCGCCGCCTCCTAAGGCGGAGACCGCTGCGTCGACGCGGACGCCGAATTTTGACATAACTGTGGAAAAAGAGAGTGAAGGTTTTGAGTACATTTATATGAAAATATCTTATAGGTAAGCAGGGGTCATCCAAAGTCGACTAAAACCCCAAACCGATTTAATACGTAAGTGATACTCTGATGACAGTTTTGTTTTCTAATGGAATTCACATGAAGCTAGGGTTCGTTCTGACACGCGAGAACCGTGCGATTGTAAATCGTGCGGTATGGAATAGTAAAAAGCGTATTTCACGATATTCCTTCTTTAGATGACGTCATTGAAGGTCAAATAAAGCTTCATTTTAAGGAGAAATAATTAGAGACCTTAGGTATTCCTCAAAATGGTTGTGTAATTAGTACATTAAAAAAAAAATGAGGAATCCCTATTATGCAAGGAATCTTGGGTACAAAAATTGTGTCACGATTTCCCTTACACCGCAACAATATACTATGTAACATATGGTGTAACGATGCAGTGTTATCATATACTTCGTATCGATACTTTATTTATTTATTTAGTACAGTATTTAAAACCATTAACACTAAATTAAATACCTAATCCTTTTACTCGGTCTTCTCGCAGAACCACAAACATTCCAACAATATCGTCTTCAATTCATCAGCATTGATTTATTTCATCACCACTGCTCTCAAAACGGTGAAGGAAAACATCGTGAGGAAACCGGCATGTCCTAGAACCAAAAATTCGAAGACATGTGACATCTACCAATCCGCACTGGGCCCGCGTGGTGGATTATAGTCCATTCCCTCTCATAGAGAGGAGGCCTGTGTCCCAGCAGTGGGAACATTAATAGGCTGATGATGATGATTCATCAGCAAACAAGTCCAATCCCGGGTTGGTCTCCACGAGCGCGTTGAGGTTCGTAAGCATACGCGGTACAGAGGAAGTGGATCGAGATACAGTGCGA
The DNA here is from genome assembly GCA_905147715.2 of Xestia xanthographa. Lineage (NCBI taxonomy): Eukaryota > Metazoa > Arthropoda > Insecta > Lepidoptera > Noctuidae > Xestia > Xestia xanthographa. The sequence goes on along the minus strand of LR990654.1, from coordinate 3,824,845 downwards.
CTAAATGTGACATTAAACAATTTATGTTTCCTAGAGCGAATATATAATATATAGATACATCAGAAGATGCATGGTAACTATCCAGAAAGGTTGTCGTGCTCATTAACACCTAACAAACAAAGTCATAAAATCAAAGTTAACTGCGCACAAGGGCTCGGCTCATCAAAAAGCACACATATTCATCAAGGTCAAGCTACATCTTATTGACTTATTGCGTAAGGTAACCGTGACCCTTACATTCTCATGGACCACTGGTGGGCCAGAGGTAATGACTTGGCAGTTCGACGGTAGCGAGAGGTAACGAGCAGCCATAGATTGGTTCCTACTACAACAGCCCATAACGTCCACTGCTGGACATAAGCCTCTCCCATGATGGGAGGAATTTGCCGTAATCTCCACGCTTGGCAGGCGGATTGGAGATCGCAGTGATGAAATACTAACAGAAAACGCTGCTGCCCATTCTCTGGTCTACGGAGACGCAAGGTGTTCCGCCTCAGACATTAGTCGCCTTATACGACACCCGTGAGTGTAAAGGGTTGGTTCTATTCTACTCTGCCGGATACCACACGGCTCCATTGGTTCGTCTGCCCTTGATAAATATGTAAAGATGACACCAAACGGAAACAGCAAAAAGTCTATAAATAAAACCATGGGTACTGGGTGACCGATAGCCATGAATATTAACATCACCTACCGAAGGGTCACGGTGAACTGACGCAATAACTCGACAAGATGAGGTTGACGGATGTTGTGAAAACTGTGGAAAACATCGTGAGAAAACCGGCCATTTTCTAGAACTGAATATTCCAGTGTTTTTCAACCTATTTCATGGCACGACCCTCACAGTATAAAAAAAAAACCGGCCAAGAGCGTGTCGGGCCACGCTCAGTGTAGGGTTCCGTAGTTTCCCGTCCGTCACAATAAGTGTTCCCACTTATGAGTTTAAAGGTGGGTATCCATTATGTAAAAATGCTTGCATATACGAATATACTGCAAACTTAGTCCAGAAATTATTTTGTACAACTTTTTGTCTTTTTTGTACAAAAACTGTTGTTTCCATCAAGTTCAAAATGATTTTCCTAGAAAGTCCTTATAAAGTTCTACTTTTCAGATTTTTTTCATATTTTCTAAAGTTATGGTTCAAAAGTTAGAGGGGGGGGGACACATTGTTTTTTACTTTTGGAGCGATTATTTCCGAAATTATTGACATTATCAAAAAATGATTTTAGAAAACCCCTATTCATTTTTAAATACCTTCCAACAATATATCACACGTTAGGGTTGAAATAAAAAAAAAAAATCACTTCCCACTTTACATATAGGGGGGCTACCCTAATAAAACATTTTTTTCCAATTTTTATTTTACCACTTTGTCGGCGTGATTGATATACATATTGGTACAAAATTTCAGCTTTCTAGTGCTAACGGTCACAGAGATTAAGCGAGGACGGACGGACGGACAGACATGGCGAAACTATAAGGGTTCCTAGTTGACTACGGAACCCTAAAAATATTTGGCGACAACCCGTCCTTTCGCTTTTTTTAATTTATTTTATTACATTTATTAAATCTATACAATTTTTTTATGCATTTGCATAATTAGGATTCGGATAAATTATTATGTAGGTACTTAACTCATTTTTTTTAAATTTGGAATTCGATTTGAAAGAAATACACACAAACACGCACACACATACATACACTCACCCACACGCACACACACATACACACAAACACAAATGCTCCTAGATTTAAGTTCAATTTATTTTGTATGTACACTCCTACATTATTATTGTTTCTAGTTTTAGAAGAGCGGGGTCTCCTAGCACAGGTATTTATCATACTTAAAAGGAGGCCTCTATGTAAGATTAAATATTGTAGAAGTTTGTCAAGTTAACTGAAATAAAAAAAATATTATTTATTTATTATTTAATTAGTCAATGACAAACAAGCGAAACCTCAATAAGATGGATGAGTCATCATCATCATCATCATCATCATATCAGCCGAAAGACGTCCACTGCTGGACATAGGCCTCCCCCAAGGGGGGGTTTTGCCATAATCGCCACGCTTGGCAGGCGGGTTGGCGATCGCAGTACGGCTGTTACAAAAGCACAGAGAACGCTGCTGCCCATTCTCTGGTAAGTCCCTTAGTCGCCTCTTACGACACCCACGGGAAGATATGGGATGGTGCTATTCTTTACGTCCGACACCATACAGACAATGGATGAGTACTAATAAGTGTTTATTTTGTTAATTTGTTGAACATACAAATGTTTATATCCTTTAGTTAACATTTTCTTATTAAATCTTTCTTTCTAGGCTTTATTGTTTTGTTTATTGAAGTAGTTTTTGCGACTTCTTGCGACCCCCTATAGAGCTTCGCGACCTCCCAGCAGGTCGCGACCTGCTGGGAGGTCGCGAAGCTCTATAGGGCCCACAGGTTGAAAAACACTGGAATATTCAAAGACATTTGATATCCACCAAAAGTTCGCTTAGTCAGACGAACCTATAACACAGCACCAATAAGGGGTGTACTTTTAACGAAGCCGAAAGGCACTTGTTCTCCTCGTCATCGCGATCGTATTTTTGTTCTACACCATACCTGGGAACCTTCTAGTTACGGAGATATTGGAGGTCAGGGTTTGAGAGCAGCGGTGGCCCAGACTTACGAACAGTTGTGGTCAGATGTGGTCGTGGGTTCGAACCCAGACAGGCTCATTACTTTGTGTAATTTATTTCATCACCACTGCTCTCAAAACGGTGAAGGAAAACATCGTGAGGAAACCGGCATGTCCTAGAACCAAAAGTTCAAAGACATGTGACATCTACCAATCCGCACTGGGCCCGCGTGGTGGATTATAGCCCATTCCCCTCTCATTGAGAGGAGGCCGTGTCCCAGCAGTGGGAACATTATAGGCTGATGATGATGGAGGTCAAAATTCCAACTTTTTGATAAGTTTTTTTTTAATACAATTTTTTAATGTAAGATTTTTACTTTAAACACCTCCACGACCCCCGTACTATTCAATCCATCCATCAGCACAATGTTTTGAGTGCGTTACATTGAGTTCTACCGTAAAACGTGATTATTCACACCAAAAAAAGTCGTTCCCCAGAAATAATGTTTGCGTAGAGTTACTTAGTTTGATGTACAGAATGCTTGGTTGACGGCTTCGTGAAGCGTCCACCATTTACATCTACCTACTCCTTTCGCCTCGTTCATACATCTGGTCACAATCGCCAGCTAGTTGCGAGTAATAAGCACCAGAGTCTAAAATGGTCGCTTTAGCAGAATCGTAATATGAATAACGTTAAAAATTTAAAATTCTTAAAATGGACTTTACTACTACAACAGCCCATAACGTCCACTGCTGGACACGAGCCTCTCCCATGATGGGAGGAATTTGCCGTAATCTCCACGCTTGGCAGGCGGATTGGAGATCGCAGTGATGAAAGACTAACAGAAAACGCTGCTGCCCATTCTCAGGTCTACGGAGGCGCAAGGTGTTCTGCCTCAGACATTAATCGCCTTATACGACACCCGTAAGTGTAATGGGTTGGTTCTATTCTACTCTGCCGGATACCACACGGCTATAAAATGGACTTTATGCTTATGATATTATATTTAGAATGTATATATGCTTTTTTTTTGCGGCGTGGATTCTGCTAAAACGGCCATTTTAGGCCCGCTGACCTTTCTCAATAATTCAACTCTGCCTAACCCGTCATGTTTACAGATGTGACGTAATGTTTTGTTGTCAAACAACGTATTAACATAATAAACACGACGTGTTAGAAGGCCGACACCACTAATTAATCAAATATTCTCAATGACCATTCTACAATATAATATTGATTATCACAACCACACTGGTTTAGTGACCCAAGCGCGACTGCTAGCTGAGCATGAGGTCCTGGGTTCGATTCCCGGGTTGGGCAAATTGTTACTTGGTTTTTCAATCAGTTTATTTGTGAAACATAGGTGTTTACATAAATAGGGGTGAGCTGTTTTGTCTTAATTAAGACATACAAATTTATAAGTGACCCATTAGGTGTCATTACATTATGTCTTTATATATATATATATGTGGGGATGACAGTATTGAGTGAGTGAGAGCGAGGATGTGTGAGAGAGAAAGAGTATGAGGGGGAGTGTAGATTTTGACGGAAGACGTAAACACGTTAAGATTTTTGTAAAGACTAAATAAATTAAAATAATATAGTTCGTGGTTTTTAAAGTGTTTGATTTCCCACAATATATAATATAATATATATATTATATCTCTTTTTCGGTTTTCCGATACTCGACCTTGCGTCGGTTTAATAAATATCCCGTCCTGAAAAAGGATATTCATTGCCCTGTACAATATACATATATATTATAATTATACATACATACATTATAATATATACTATTATATTTTTATTATATTATATTTATTGCATCAGGATTTTCTCTGTAATATCCACGGAGTCTGATCTTTTTATTTTGTATCTTTTTATATTATTGTGTATGTGCTTTATTAGATGACGTCAAATAAACATTTTTCTTTCTTTCTATAATAATAATAAATAATTTATTTCGAGCAACAAGACTTAGTCTTAGTAACAATATACTTACAAACTATGTTGTTGTTTGTTGGTGTTGTTGTTTGTTGTTTGCTGTTGTGTTGTTGTTGTTTGTTGTTGTTAAATGATCGCTACCAAAACATTGTAAAAGGTGAATGACATACTGAGGATTTGTACGACCAACCAACGAGGTAGTCATAATTTTTGTTTGTCTGTCAAACCTTCACGCCTAAAGGCTGGAAGAATTTCGATATGACACAAATAGAAATGGGATACCTGATATCACGATGGTACGTTCCTTACTGATAATTTTCGACATAAAAGCTGGAGAAAAGAAAACTACATGTAAAACTATTACTTACTTCAATATTTAAATCGGATTTTGTTCACAATTTCTAGGGTTGAAATTTCTAAGCTATTGGCTTCATTACATATTATAAAACAAAGTCCCCTGCCGCGTCTGTCTGTCCCTATGTATGCTTAGATCTTTAAAACTACGCAATGGATTTTGATGCGGGATTTTTTTTTAAATATACGTAGATAGAGTGATTCAAGAGGAAGGTTTTAGTATACAATTTGTCAAGCGGGCGAAGCCGCGGGCATCAACTAGTTTGATATAATCAGCGGATAGAGTTTTAGAACCTTCCCAGCAAAAAAATACAGTCGTTTTAACGTTTCGCTCTTGAGTATCAAACCTAGGACAGTACGCTAGCCGTCGCATTTACGACCAGTAGTTCAACAAGACTGCTAACGATCAGGAATGCAAAAATGTAAAATAAAACAACATGTACCTACAAAATAGAACTTTGACATTTACTACTCTAAGTATAATTTATAATTATAATAATTTATATTTATAATAATTTATATTTTTTTATAATAATTTATATTTTTATTTCGCATGCAACCATATATTTTTGTACACCTCTTGGCATAACATAGCGACCTCTTTTTAATTAAAGAACTGTATTCACTACCTACGTTACACAAACATAATTGATTTTGATTTTTATACAATATTTTACAAGAAGTAAAATTTAATTAAAAGTATCAAAAAACCTCGCTGCAAATTGTATAAGTACCTAATGTGAATACATAATACATTTTTGTAATTTCTTTCACTTTGAAGACCTACTTGATGGGTTTGATTAAAAAAAAAAAAAACGAATTACAATTTAGCCGCCAAAAATCCGCCATTTTGTTTTTTTTTTTTAAACACCTATCTAAGGGCATTAGAGTTTTTGAGACAAATCTAATAATACTATCGTCGAAATTCATCCAGCCATTTGGAACATACGAGGTTATAAAGAATCATACAAGATACGCGCGAAAACCATAACTCCTTGCTAGTCGGGTAAAAACAACATGTATCGACAAAATAGAACTTTGACATTTACTAGACAAGATTATACAAAAAAAAAAAAACAACAATAATATACAAATACCTCATAAATCTCATCTCGTATTGACTGTAAGTAACCAAACTTGAATTGAAAAGGTCCTTCACAAAAAAATTTTAGGTATTGCCTGAAATGTCGCCTAAAGGAGTGAGCACACTTGTTGTGTGGTAATTGGTTGTCGTGGCATGGGCGATGCGGAGGGATGAGGAAAATGTCGTGAGGAAAGTTTTGAGTATGAATGTGGATGGGTATATGAGTAGAGGAAGACCAAAGAAACGATGGATGAACTGTGTGAAGAATGATATGGATACAAAGGAGGTGTCTGATGAGATGACGAGTGATAGAGAGGTGTGGGAGAAGAAGATATGCTGCGCCGACCACAAATTAATTGGGATAAGATAGATAGATGGGTACACCATTTATTTAGTGCACACAAAATACATAGCACAACACAAGAAGTACAATGGGGGCTATCGTTTTAGAGCTCACCAGATAGCGCACTGTCGAGTAAGGTCCTGTCAGTAATTCTATTCAATACTTTAAAGCACCAATAACTTCGTAAAAAAGTTTATTTTATTACGTATAGTGTAAGCTTTAGATATATATTTACAATATTCTTCCTAAAATTAGCAAGCATGGAGCATTTAAAAATCATTCTACGTCCAAGTACTAACAATATTAAGATCCTAAGTTGCTACTTAAAATCTTTAAGTCATTATTAATCAGGAATGGCTCAATCTAGAACACAATCGTGAGTATTAGTATAAATACGTGATAAAAAAGCACACAACGCGCGAACACTCTTTGACATTGACATTTTGGAGGACCTTATTCTACACAAGCGCCTCTTGCGGCAAATTCACACGCGAATAACCCCCATTAAAGGATACAATTTACATGATTATATAAACAAGGTGCTAATATACAAAAATATAGATAGTTTATAACCTGGATTAACACAAAGGATAATTTTTTATCCCGGTATTGTATTATAATAATCTTATTTTTGCGAATGACATTTTGCATTGAAGCTTGAACATACATTAAGCGGAATTGAAACTGAATATTTTTGATTAGCAAACCGATTATAGTAACTTATTTTATATTATTTTCTGACCGGTTCAAGCCAATACCGCGTCGATAAGTCTGTTCACTCCCTAATATTATGCATCGGTCAACTCAAGCTCATTATTTATGCACCTTGACCTCTGGTTTGTAGACTTATAATATAAATGTTTTAGACGCGGTCAGAATAACAAGATGTCTGTATTGGCTATTTGTTTTGTATTTTTTTAATCATCATCATCTGCCTAGCCTTTTCCCAACTATGTTGGGGTCGGCTTCCAGTCTCGCCGGATGCAGCTGAATACCAGTATTTTTCATGAAGCGACTGCCTATCTGACCTCCACAACCCAGTTAGTACTGGGTAATACGATACCCCTTGGTAAGACTGGTTGTCAGACTTTTTGGGTCACTGACTACCTGTAACGACTGTCAAAGATATACAAATGACAGCCGGGACCAACGGCTTAGCGTGCTTTCCGAGGCACGGAGGAAACCCGGTATGTAATGGGTGGTCACCCATCCACAGACCAACCTAGGCAAGCACGGCTTAACCTAAAGATCGACCCGAGCGGCTGTTATTATTTAGCCACGGGCTCCTCGTATTTTCCTCCTTGTATTTTTTTAACACTCTCACCGCCATACGGTCCGCCGGCGAGGCGTATCTTTTCGAGTAAGGTACCCCATCTACATGTTGCACTAAGCGAGATCAGCAGGCCACACGGGCCGGCGGCGCACCGTTTCTTGCGCGCCAAAATCGAACAAAATTTCCGTTATTAAAAACAAGCAGTGAGTCCGGCCGGCGGCCCTTACGGCCTGCTTCACTCGTTACAGATTTTTCACCGCGGCCTGCACGGGTAGGCAAAGTTGCGGCCGCCGGCAGACCGCATGGCCTGCTGCACTGAAAAATTCTATATATGGGTGGCGGTGAGAGTGTCAAGACTGTAATATTATTGAATTCCTCTGACATAAAGGGTGTAAAAACACGCTTAACGAAGCCGAGATACTTGTTCTCCCCGTCATTACAATCTTTTTTTTCAGAACCATATACCTGGGAACCTTCTAGTTATTGGGGGTCAAAGTTCCATCTTTATCACAAGTTCTTTTTTTAAGGTGAAAACGTCAGGGTAGTCCGCGAAATTCAAATTTTCTTACGTTTTTTTGCAATTTGCAGGCCAGTGCTAGGTTGTATGTTGATTAAAATAATGTTCGCGATTGTAAGACGTATGTAGTTACGGAATTCTAATCATCAAAATCACCAATACAACCCTCCAAGTTCATAAATGTCGAGAAATGACTTTGACCTTGAAAAAACGCGATATACGTCTTACAATCGCGAACATTATTTTAATCAACATACAATGTTGATTAAAATAATGTTCGCGATTGTAAGACGTATGTAGTTACGGAATTCTAATCATCAAAATCACCAATACAACCCTCCAAGTTCATAAATGTCGAGAAATGACTTTGACCTTGAAAAAACGCGATATACGTCTTACAATCGCGAACATTATTTTAATCAACATACAGTGTTGATTAAAATAATGTTCGCGATTGTAAGACGTATGTAGTTACGGAATTCTAATCATCAAAATCACCAATACAACCCTCCAAGTTCATAAATGTCGAGAAATGACTTTGACCTTGAAAAAACGAAAGAAAATTTGAATTTCGCGGACTACCCTAGAGCATGCACCTTAAATACATGTTTTCAGAATTATAATCATCAAATGCATACAACACTCCAAGTTCATAAAGGTCGAGGAATGACTTTGACCTTGAAAAAACGTTAAAAATAATACTTTCGTGGGCTACGCAGGAGCATCCACCTTAAATACATTTTTTTGATGTAATATTTTTACTTTAAACATGTCGTTTCCCAGCAATAATTTTTGCGTAAAGTTACTTAGCTTGATGTACAGAATGCTTGGTTGATGGCTTCGTGAAGGCTCCGCCTACACCCTGTATTTTTCGGTCAGCTTCCAGTCTAACAGGATGCAGCTGAATACCAGTATTTTCCATAGAGCAACATCACATTGCTGCTGTTATTATTTAGCCACGAGCTCCTAATATTTAAAAAAGTACATAACACTTTTGTAGGTGTAGGTACCTACTCGATTTACCTCTCGAGTATACCTACAAAAGTGCTTTTAAGTAAAAATTTTGCAATTATTGTTCTGTTGGCAATTATTTGCAAAGTGTATCCTTACTAATACAAATAATGCGAAAGTAAGTTTGCTTGTTGTAAAAAAATTGCATACAGGGTGTAAAAGACCTTATCACGAAGTCGTCAACCAAGCATTCTGTACATCAAAGTAAGTAACTTTACGCAAAAATTATTGCTGGGAAACGACTTTTTTTTGGGGTGAAAAATCATGTTTTGTGGTAGAACTCAATGTAACGCACTCAACACATTGTGCTGATGGATGGATTGAATAGTACGGGGGTCGTGGAGGTGTTTAAATTAAAAATCTTACATTAAAAACTTGTCAAAAAGTTGTAACTTTGACCCCCAATATCTCCGTAACTACAAGGTTCCCAGGTATGGTGTAGAACAAAAAAATGATTGCAACGACGGGGAGAACAAGTGCCTTTTGGCTTCGTTAAGAGGTGTTTTACAACCTATAAATACGTTGTCAGGTGTTCAGAAACGGACGTAGGGTACATCTCATCCCGAAAAAAACTACTGTTCCCGAGGAAAACAACAATAATGTTCTTATGATAATAGATGGCGCCACGTGTCTTTCGAATCATGATTGAATTATATTATTACAAGCAGAGTACGACCCGAACTGATTGTCAATTTCTAAATTAACACGAGCGAAGCCGCGGACAGAAGCTAGTTCAAAGTTTGGCGCTCAAATTATTGCTCTGTTGGCAATTATTTACTACCTACTTTTGACACGTGCCGATAGGTCCTTGTACACGTTCGGTTACAACGTTATGTCTATGTAATGCATTTCTCACAAGTTCATTACATACTTAGCCAAAACCAAGACGTCAGTCACAAATCCATAAACCACTAAGTAACTAATATATTGCGTAGTTAGAAACACATCGGTTTGTAAACGAATAGTATAAAGGTGAAGGGCGAAACGTGGACAGAATCGTGCAGCTTTAGAACGGTAATGAGATAATATGATATTTATAGATATTGTTAAAAAGATGAGCTTGTACGAGTAATGTAGTAGTTCCCTTCAATATGGTTGAGTTGAATGGCGCCGATACATGCATAATAAAAAAATTAAATAATAACAATATGCTGTATATATCTAAGATATGGAGGAGCGGAGTCTCCTAATACAGGCATTGTTTGCCTAAAAGGAGGCTCCAAACACAATTCATTGTATATGAAGCATTTTGTTTAAATAATAAATATTTTTCATTTTTCATTTTCATTTTTCATAATGTTCGTGTACGGGCGCTGTCAGTTGGGACTGGTCATCTCTTAGCTGCCACGGTTCATTTTAATTACCTACTTTATTTTTAATATGGTTTTGTTATATCATCTTTCACACAGTTCATCCATCGTTTTTTTCGTCTTTACCTACTCTAACGGGCTGCCTCCACGAACGAGAGAATTGCGGCGATATTATCGTCCTTGCCACGTCTTTCTATACACTCTCTTTTGGGCCGTCTCCACGAGCGAGAGAATCGCGGCGATATTATCGTCCTTGCCACGACTTTCTATACACTCTCTTTTGGGCCGTCTCCACGAGCGAGAGAATTGCGGCGATAGAATCGTTCTTGCCACGTTTTTCTATACACTCTCTTTTGGGCCGTCTCCACGAGCGAGAGAATTGCGGCGATATTATCGTCCTTGCCACGTTTTTCTATACACTCTCTTTTGGGCCGTCTCCACGAGCGAGAGAATTGCGGCGATATTATCGTCCTTGCCACGATTTTCGATACACTCTCTTTTGTGCCGTCTCCACGAGCGAAAGAATTGCGGCGATATTATCGTCCTTACCACGTTTATCTATACACTCTCTTTTGGGCCGTCTCCACGAGCGAGAGAATTGCGGCGATATTATCGTCCTTGCCACGTTTTTCTATACACTCTCTTTTGGGCCGTCTCCACGAGCGAGAAAATTGCGGCGATATTATCGTCCTTGCCACGTTTTTCTATACACTCTCTTTTGGGCCGTCTCCACGAGCGAGAGAATTGCGGCGATATTGTCGTCCTTGCCACGTTTTTCTATACACTCTCTTTTGGGCCGTCTCCACGAACGAGAGAATTGCGGCGATAGAATCGTCCTTGCCACGTTTTTCTATACACTCTCTTTTGGCCCGTCTCCACGAGCAAGAGAATTGCGGCGATAGAATCGTCCTTGCCACGTTTTTCTATACACTTTCTTTTGAGCCGTCTCCACGAGCGAGAGAATCGCGGCGATATTTTCGTATAGAAATACTTTGAATCGCCGTAATAGTCATATACACAGCATTTTCCCCATTCCTCCGTATCACATAATCACATGCCCATACCACGACAAGCAATTACGACACAGCTTTCAGTCATCGATGTTTGCTTCAATTTCTCGGTAGTATTTCCCAAAGACTCCGACATTGACATTTAGGCATTCATTTTATGTTAGTTCTAAAGAATAAAATGATAAATAATTCATTAATTTAGAATTAATACTATCATCAATCATTCAGTTAGCGTTAATAACTGACTCAGCGGTTACGGCAGACATTAACGACTGTCTCATGTGGTTTAGTGGTTGGAAACGCGACTGCTGAGTATGGAGTCTCAGTTTTGATGTCCAGCTCAAGCAATTTTTGGGGTTTCGTACCTCAAAAGGTAAAAAAGGAACCCTTATAAGGTCTTGTCCGTCTGTCACCACCGATTTTCTCAGGAATGGGTGGACATAACAAGTTGAAATTTATACTAGATACTGAGGTCTTTAGTCCCTATTAGGTGTATAAAAATCAAGGTCCTGAATTAACATGATAAAAAGATATGGGCAAATTTAGATTTTCGCGAAAACTTCCAAGTACCAAAATTTACCTTAATTTACATTTTTTTTTAATTTTCAGAATTTTCCCTTTACTTGTGCTGTAAGACCTTTTTTTTCGGATGGGAAATCATCAAATGACTCCTCTCGCTCTGGGCGGAACAGGAGGGAGTGTCAGACTTTTACTGACTAAAACCCATTCATGTTCCTTCATCGCCCTTTGTGTTCCGGGGCCACGGTGTCTCTTTCGAACAGTCTCGCGACCCCGGCAGGGTGCTGTAAGACCTTGCATTTAATCTTGGGACAAGTCCGTCACACTGTTCCTGGATCTCTAGAAATGGCGGAACGAACTCTCTAACATACCGCTAAGTGTAAAGTTAGAACACGCTATGTTTTCAAGCTGGTTTTTCGATTCGGTTATTTTTTTTAGTATTTGCTTAGAATCAGGATGTGTGTGGCAATATAAGGTGTATCTATTTAAACACGAAATCTCTTATGGGGTCATTGTACTCATCATTATGAACAACTTTTACTATAGGACCAAGCCCTGAATCCCGAAAAAAAAAATCTGCTGTTCCCTACAATACAGGATGTAAACAACCTCATCACGAAGCCGTCAACCAAGCATTCTGTACATCAAACTAAGTAACTTCACGAAAAAAATATTGCTGGGAAACTACTTTTTTTTTGGGGTGAAAAATCATGTTTTGTGGTAGAACTCAATGTAACGCACTCAAAACATTGTGCTGATGGATGGATTGAATAGGGTCATGGAGGTGTTCAAAGTAAAAATCTTGCGATAAAAACTTGTACTTGTACTTGTGTGTAACGGTGAAGGAAAACATCGTGAGGAAAATGTCTTAGAACGAAAAAATTCGAAGACATGTGACATCTACCAATCCGCACTGGGCCCGCGTGGTGGATTATAGCCCATTCCCTCTCATAGAGAGGAGGCCTGTGTCCCAGCAGTGGGAACATTAATCGGCTGATGATGATGATGTACTGCGAGGGGCCTTACTGAAAACCAGCGCTGAGTGTTTTACACCCAGCATATGCTGAGTTGGTGACCCTTTCGTTATGGACATGCTCAGTGCAGTTGAGCTGTTTAATTAATTGTTAAGCTGTTTGTTGTTATATGTATATGTATGTGCTGCTCTATTGTGTTGCTGCCATCTGTCCATCAACGAATAAATGAATATTCTATTCTATTCTATTTAAAAAAAACATTCGGAACTTTGACCCCCAATATCTCCGTAACTAGAAGGTTCCATACCACGATAACCGATTACCACACAACTTTTCAGCTACCGGCGCCACTTTCAGACTTCGCTTAGGTACTCTTTCCTTTTTTCGGATGGGAAATCATCAAATGACTCCTCCCGCTCTGGGCGCAGGAGGGAGTGTCAGACTTTTACTGACTAAAACCCATCCATGTTCCTTCATCGCCCTTTGTGTTCCGGGGCCACGGTATCTCTTTCGAATAGTCCCACAACCCCGGAACAGTCCCGCAACTCCAAATGTTCTCATTCATTATGGCTTATTTCATAGTTACGACCTAATAATTAGAGTAATTTTATAATTGGTGTATAATAAACATAATTTTAATAGCCCCTTCCCTCTCATAGAGAGGAGGCCTTTGCTAGCGCAAAGGCCTCCGGGAGGTGTAGTATTAATAGGCTGATGATGATGAAGAAATATAAGTAATTTTATTTGTAAAAGCGTTTAAATTTTAGTTTTAAGTGTACTTCTGCAACCTCGAGGTCAAGCGTAAACTTTTTAAAACAGATGTCATTTGTTTCACGAGTTGACGTAAAGGGAATCGACGTAGAGGGAATGATTCCATCAAAATAACCTACCTTAATCAAAATTGTTTTTTTTTTCTAATTTTTGACCTACACTTCAATTCAAAACAAACAAGTTCTATCAGACCGGCAACCTTTAAAATAAACTAGCTTTAAGCACGCACATCACAACTTGTTGAACTTTGTATATTTAAATATTTCTTATGCTGATATGGGCCTATTGACATATTATGCATATGGTGATAATTTAATTATTGGCGGAATAATTATGATCTCACGTTGGTTTATGGATATACTAGCTTTTGCTCGCAGCTTCGCGCCCGTTCATCATCATATTCCCGCGGTGTTTTTTGATGAGATAAAGCATCAAATGAATATCAGACTTTTACTGACTAAAACCCATCCATGTTCCTCCTTAGCCCTTTGTGTTCCAGGGACGCGGTATGTCTTTCGAACAGTCACGCTATCATTTACTCTCTTTTCCTTCATATCAATCGTCACGCTATCATTTACTCTCTTCATATCAATCGTCACGCTATCATTTACTCTCTTTTCCTTCATATCAATCGTCACGCTATCATTTACTCTCTTTTCCTTCATATCAATCGTCACGCTATCATTTACTCTCTTCATATCAATCGTCACGCTATCATTTACTCTCTTTTCCTTCATATCAATCGTCACGCTATCATTTACTCTCTTCATATCAATCGTCACGCTATCATTTACTCTCTTTTCCTTCATATCAATCGTCACGCTATCATTTACTCTCTTCATATCAATCGTCACGCTATCATTTACTCTCTTTTCCTTCATATCAATCGTCACGCTATCATTTACTCTCTTCATATCAATCGTCACGCTATCATTTACTCTCTTCATATCAATCGTCACGCTATCATTTACTCTCTTTTCCTTCATATCAATCCTCACACATTCCACCCATCTTTTCTTTGGTCTTTCTCTTTCTCCCCATTCATCAACATTTATATTCATCACTCTTTTAGTCACATTTGTGTTCTATCCCACCTCATCAAATGTCACTTCGCGCTTTTTAAGTACGGAAATTAAACCCACGGGTACGATTTAAATGTAGCCTATGACACTCAGGAATAATGTAGCTTCCTGTTAATGAATTTTCGGAATCGGATCAGTAGATAGTTCCGAGGATTCCCCCCTACACTCAAACAAATTTGACCTTTATATAACATTAGTATGGTAGTAAGCTGCTTAATCCCCCTGACGGCTTCATCGAGCCGTCCGAAAACCTTCCACCAGGGCATGCTTTGCCGTAGCCGACTTGGAAATCTCTGAATAGACTTCGAACCCAGGTCAGCCGTAACAAAGACAATCTCCTCAGATGGGGGTTTATGGACGGCTCAGATCTTAAATGCGAATGCGGCGTGTCTCCACAGACAATGGCCCATCTTCCATCTTACGCCGCATGCCCTGACACCTGCACAATTGACGACCTTATGAATGCATCAGCGAGCGGAGTTCGCATAGCTGAATTTTGGGCAAAACATATTTAATAAAATCGATACGCCAAGAAGTATAGATAAGGTTTCTTTTCGTTTTTCTCGAGGCTCGTGGCTAAATAATAAAACCGGCCAAGTGCGAGTCGGACTCGCGCACGAAGGGTTCCGTACCATTATCTAAACATTACATATACTATGTATATTATGTATACGTATGTGTATGTGTGTTATGTTTTATGTTATGTATATTAGCATATACTATGTATTCCTCCTTATTTTGTAACTTTTTTTTTTATATATGTGTGTGCTTTAATAACTGACGTCAAATAAATATTTTTCTTTCTCTTTCTCTTTCTTTCTTTCTTTATTAGACAAAACGGCAAAAAAATCACGTTTGTTGTATGGGAGCCGCCCTTAAATATTAATTTTATTCTGTTTTTAGTATTTGTTGTTATAGCAGCAACAGAAATACATCATCTATGAAAATTTCAACTGTCTAGCTGTCACGGTTCATGAGATACAGCCTGGTGACAGACAGACGGACAGACGGACAGACAGCGAAGTCTTAGTAATAGGGTTCCGTTTTTACCCTTTGGGTACGGAACCCTAAAAAGACCCACTGGTCGAAGTTTCGAAGGTCAAGTGACGCTTGGCAAGGTTAGTCCTTGGATAAGTTGCCATCAATTGCATACCGAGTTTCCTCCGTGCCTCGGAAAGCACGTTAAGCCATTGGTCTCGGCTGTCATTTGTAGATAATTGACTATCGTTTCGGGTACCGCCCGAAAGTAGACCACCAAGATCATTTTACCCACGCGAAATACTTCATTCAATTTAATTCAGCTGCATGCGATTATACTAGAAATCGACCCCAACATAATTAGGAAAAGGCGATATACCGGGTGTAAAAGACCTCATCACGAAGCCGTCAACCAAGCATTCCGTACATCAAACTAAGTAACTTTATGAAAAAATTATTGCTGGGAAACGACTTTTTTTTTTGGGGGTGAAAAATCATGTTTTGTGGTAGAACTCAATGTAACGCACTCAAAACATTGTGCCGATGGATAGATTGAATAGTACGGGGGTCGTGGAGGTGTTCAAAGTAAAATCTTACATTCATCATCATCATCATCAGCCTATTAATGTTCCCACTGCTGGGACACAGGCCTCCTCTCTATGAGAGGGAATGGGCTATAATCCACCACGCGGGCCCAGTGCGTATTGGTAGATGTCACATATCTTCGAATTTTTTGGTTCTAGGACATGCCGGTTTCCTCACGATGTTTTCCTTCACCGTTTTGAGAGCAGTGGTAATGAAATAAATTACACAAAGTAATGCGCCTGTCTGGGTTCGAACCCACGAGTTACTGTTCGTAAGTCGGGCCGTCACCACTGGGCCACCGCCGCTCTCTTACATTAAAAACTAGTATTTAAAAAAAACTTGTCATAAAGTTGGAACTTTGAGCCCAAACATCTCCGTAACTAGAAGGTTCCCAGGTATGGTGTAGAACAAAAAAAAATCGCAATGACGAGGAGAACAAGTGCCTTTCGGCTTCGTTGAGAGATATTTTACACCCTTTAGATGATGAAGTTTAATATAACATCAAAAAATACTATTAATAAATTAATTCCAAATTCTTAAAGCTCACAGAATACATTTCTAAAGATTCGTTAGTCAAGATCAGATGATCTTTAAGTAACAAAATCTTTGAATACCCAAATGTCATCTGCAAACATTTGTAAATAATAATTAATGTTAAAATCTGTCAGTACGTCAGTCACAAGTCACTGAGTTTGCGTTGGTATATTTCATAACTATGGAGAAATACGCATTTTTGTTATGGTTGACTTTCGCGTAGGTTGAACTGTGAAAAGGTTACGTCTTTTTGTTAATTATTTAAGTGACAGTCTAGAGGAGCTCGTGGTTAAATAATAACAGCCGCTCGGGTCGATCTTTAGGTTAGGCCGCGCTTGCCTAGGTTGGTCCGTGGATGGGTGACCACCCATTACATACCGAGTTTCGTCCGTGTCTTGGAAAGCACTCAGACTTCAGAGGAGAAATAGGCTAGTTTACACCATCAATTAATTGCAAATATATTTAATCCGTCAGTTAGAGTACTGGAAAATAATGGACACGTATTTTTTGTTTTTGTAAATCAATGAATATTGACAAAGATAAAAACGCATCAAAACTCGAGAGTGTGGGTCGTGACGTCACAACACAACGCACTAAAAATTATAGCACGGCGTGACGTATTGAGATAAAGATAAAGATTCATTTATTTGCAAAAAAATGTGTAGATATAATATACATGGTAAGATGTTTACTATAAGTGTTACAGGATATTCTTTGGCACAACTTGTTCGACCAATGGCTGGTGTACTAATTAGGTCGGAAGACCATTAGGTTTAAAAAAAATAATAAAAAGAGAGAGAGAGAATTTTAAAAGCGTCGTATCTTCGTCAATTTTGGTTTACGTAGCAAAAGAAAAAATACGTGTCAAATATTTTTTGATAATCTAACTGACGGACTAATTAGATTTTTTCAGGACACAAGCCTATTAAGCCACAAACTCGCCTGATATTGAGTTTGATAGACTGTCCATACCGCAGAATATTCTTACGGCCACAGATAATAATATAATACTTCGTTACGGCCAACAGTACGTAAGTGAAAGCCCTGTAGTCGATGTATTATCGCGACTTACTGGAAGTAGGTCGGCAGACGAGCACTAAAGTTCAATGTATTGTACTTATGATCACATGTAGGGTTGGGCTAAAATGATTATTTTAGACAAAAAACTAAGTTTTTGGAAGTGTAAACTCTGGTGGCGCGTTCTGTAGTTTCTAGGTCAATTAAAACTATAACAATTTTATGTTTTTTTATACCGGATGACTTTTTTTAACACTTTCCAAAAAAAAAAAAACGGGTACTTATATGAGGTGAACGGAGTAGGTACCTAGAAGCTAAGCTAACCATACTTAATTTTTTTTCTTTTTTTCACAGCTTAGAAAAACATGATCCATCATCAAAAAACGCTACAAATTTTAAGTGAACTTTTCATATTAGAACAAAGAGAAATTTTGAGAAAAAAATGAAAAATATCGAATTTCAAATCATACGCAGTACGCGTATGATTTGAATTTCGATATTATTGATTTTTTTTTTCGCAAAAAAAAAAAACTAAGTAAGTAAGTATGCCATTTGCTTCTACTCCGTTCACCTGCTATACCCATTTTTTTTGGAAAGTGATATAAAAGTCACCTGTATAAAGGATGTTAAAAGTCTCTTAACGAAGCCGAAAGACACTTGTTCTCCCCGTCATTGCGATATTTTTTTTGTTCTACACCATACCTTGGAACCTTCTAGTTACGGAGATATTGTGGGTCAAAGTTACAACTTTTTGACAAGTTTTTTTTAAAAATAAGTACAAGTTTTTAATGTAAGATTTTTACTTTTAATTTAATTTTTTAATGTTTTAACTTTATTTTTAATTTTTTAATGTTTTGAGTGCGTTACATTGAGTTTTACCACAAAACATGATTTTTCACCCCAAAAAAAATTCGTTTCCCATCAATAATTTTTGCGTAAGTTACCTAGTTTGATGTACAGAATGCTTGGTTGACGGTTTCGTGAAGAGACCGTTACACAAAAAACAAATCGGTACACAAATGACGGAGTTATGAGGAAACAAACATTAAAAAATACAATCAAATTTAGAACCTCCTAGTTTTTATAAGTCGAGTAAAAGGAAACTTTTACTTTCGACACCCCTACAAAGAAAGCTTTCAATGATTAATAATAACGTCTTGGAGTTAAAAATGATGTCACGCTTGTGTTTCGACAACGTAAGCTTACTGGTTAAGCAACTCCGCTCAAGGTTGGGATAATGATTGGTGACCAATGAGCAGATGTTTTTATTTTTATAATTTAGGTCATCTTTTCACCCACACACACCTCTGCTTGTCCCTTCGATGAAGTACAAGATTTACGTTATGTCATAATTTACCTGAATCATTATCTGCTTAGCCTTTTCCCAACTATGTTGGGGTCGGCTTCCAGTCTAACCGGATGCAGCTGAATACCAGTATGTTACATGGAGCGACTGCCTATCTGACCTCCACAACCCAGTTAGTACTGGGTAATACGATAACCCTTGGTAAAACTGTTTGTCAGACTTTTGGGCTACTGACTACCTGTAACGACTGCCAAAGTCCTACAAATGACTGCCGGGATCAACAGCTTAACGTGCTTTCAGAGGCATGGAGGAAACTTGGTATGTTTTAAGCTTTCACGGTTCATAACTATACTACAAATATCCTGTAAGTGACATTTGTAGTATAACTTGGTATGTAATGGGTGGTCACCCATCCACAGACCAACCTAGACAAGCACGGCTTAACCTAAAGGTCGACCCGAGCAGCTGTTATTATTTAGCCACGGGCTCCTCTATTTTTTTTCTAATTAGTTATCTAGCTAGTTCACTATAGCTTCGGTGAACGAAAACATCGTGAGGAAACCAGCATACAACAACAACAACAACAGCCCATAACGTCCACTGCTGGACATAAGCCTCTCCCATGATGGGAGGAATTTGCCATAATCTCCACGCTTGGCAGGCGGATTGGAGATCGCAGTGATGAAAGACTAACAGAAAACGCTGCTGCCCATTCTCAGGTCTACGGAGGCGCAAGGTGTTCTGCCTCAGACATTAGTCGCCTTATACGACACCCATGAGTGTAATGGGTTGGTTCTATTCTACTCTGCCGGATACCACACGGCTAAGGGAAGACGGCTAAGGAAACCAGCATGCCTGAGAGATATTTCTCGACGGCATGTAAAACCAAGTCAAACGTCCATGGGCGGTATATAAACTCTAGGATCCAGGTTACGCACTATCATCATCATCATCATATCAGCCGAAAGACGTCCACTGCTGGACATAGGCCTCCCCCAAGGGGGGTTTTGCCGTAATCGCCATGCTTGGCAGGCAGATTGGCGATCGCAGTGCGGTTGTTACAAAAGCACAGAGAACACTGCTGCCCATTCTCTGGTAAGTCCCTTAGTCGCCTCTTACGACACCCACGGGAAGATATGGGATGGTGCTGTTCTTTACGTCCGACACCATACAGACACGCACTAACCACACGATAAACAAGCTGAATACTTCTGCCCATAGTATGTTAAATAGCGGTCGTGAAGTGTTGCGGCCTTGTGAGCGAGCTAGTAATAATGATTTATATACAGCAGAGCATATAAGTTTAAATCAGTCGGCTCAGAGATCTTGTGCAGTGAACAGCTGAAGTTAAAATGGTGAGCTTTTAATACTTTATTATTTAGGTTTAAGCAAAAAATAGTTACCTATTTGATTTGACGACCCAAATGGCGCAGCGGTGGTGAGGCTGCCTTACGTTCTTAGGGTCCCGGGTTCGAATCCCGGTTGGAGCAAATGTTTGTGTGATGAGCATGGACTTTTGTTTCCGAGTCATGGATGTTTATATGTATAATAAGTATGTATCTACAAACAAAAAATGTATAAATGTAGTATATCAACTATCTGGTGTCCACGACACAAGCCTCGTTGCTTAATGTGGCACTAGATGGCGCTGTGTGTAATGTCCAGCGATATTTATTATTATTTATGATATTAGGGCTTACCATAGTCACGAGTTTGTAAATATCAATTTCTGCACGTGTGTCATGACTTAAAACGTTTTTCAACACATTGCGAGAAAACAGTAAGTGCATTAAGTAATGAAACAAGCTTTTATGAAAATAAAAAAAAAACCGTAAAGAATACGCACGGTGCTATACGACGGGGTATGCGGTAAAATATATACTTAGGTGAGTGTACATATTTTACCGCACGCTTCTGTTGTATGGTGCGTAATTTTTAACTTTCGAACAATGTATGCAGGCTTCGTAAATGCATTTTTTGAGCAATTGTGTTGAAAAAACTTTTTTGAGGCTGTGATATCATTGTTGTATCTAATTTTTTTTTTGTGTTGTAATCCGAACTTTGTGTTTAGTAAAAAAAGAAACAAACTTGTTTTTTTTTTAATTGGTTAGATTTAGGGAGTCGATTAGAGTTTCTGCCAACGCCATGGGAATTTACGTATGTGTATTGAATTATAAGAGTGTGATAAGCAACTGAAGTGATTCTATGTCGTGTTCACCCACTTTATTTTAAATATTCATAAAAAAAAAAACACTTTGTATACGTTGATGAATCTTGTGAAAATACTCGTCTAAAGAGAACTGTCAAAACTGTTTATAAAAAATGTACCTACTTGATACCACAGTGCATTGCAATGCAGTGCGCTAGACTACATAGCCAAATAACCACAGTTTTATGTATGTAAACGTGATGCTTTATGTATATGTGTAGTATACCTACGTATAATAACTGAAATTTTAGATAAAATATTTCTATAGATGCAATCTTTTGGAAATTAGTGCGTTTCATTTTCGAATTTATTTATACATAATACATATTCATTTTAATGACGATTTAATAAAGTCGTATCCTTCTTCGTTAGTTTTGATTTTTTATTTAAAAATAATAATGAGATGCAAACACACAAAATGCCTATCTCGCCATTTTCATGCATTTATTATTATTTATGAACAAATACATTATTCTGAATATTTAAACGGCCCTACTTTTAAATATTTAAACCTGCCGTCATCAAATTAATTTTGTTAATAATTCGACTGATTCCATCATCATTCCAAATCAATTCCTATTTGGCTCAATCGTGAGACACACGATATTATTCCTTTTTTTTTCTGTTTAATTTTTTCGTTTTTTTTTTAAATTTTATTATTATTATTTTTGTTACGTTTTGTGCACTTATGGCATGTGGCAAAAATTTTTCTTTCTTTCTTTTTAAACCGATGTATTAGTGATAGTCTAGTGGTATGATCGTCGGACTGAGATATCTCTCGTACAGGTCTCGACTTCTTACCCAAGACTCGCGCCTCTGCGTACTGTATAATTTTCACTTGCTTCGGTGAAGGAAAACATCGTGAGGAAACCAGCATGCCTGAGAGATATTTCTCGACGGCAATTCAGAGCCCTATAAGCGGCATAAAAACTCTAGACACCCGGTTAGGCACTAACCACACGATAAATAATGTTTGGAATTTTAACATGCATATTTTAACAATAATGGCCTTCTCTTTTAACCGACGAAAACGGAGGTCTATTTAAATTTTTACGGTTCCGTACAAAAAGGAAAAAAAAAAAACCGGCCAAGTGCGAGTCGGACTCGCGCACGAAGGGTTCCGTACCATTATCTATACATTAGACAAAACGGCAAAAAAATCACGTTTGTTGTATGGGAGCCCCCTTTAAATATTAATTTTATTCTGTTTTTAGTATTTGTTGTTATAGCGGCAACAGAAATACATCATCTGTGAAAATTTCAACTGTCTAGCTGTCACGGTTCATGAGATACAGCCTGGTGACAGACAGACGGACAGACGGACAGACAGACGGACAGACAGCGAAGTCTTAGTAATAGGGTTCCGTTTTTACCCTTTGGGTACGGAACCCTAAAAAAAACAGAACCTTTACAGGATCACTCGTGCGTCTGTCTGTCTGTCCGTCCGTCTGTCACAGCCAATTTGCTTCGAATCTACTGAATCAAATCAGGTGGAATTTGGTACCTAAGATGGTGTAATCCTATGACCCAAACACAGATTTTGCACATCTGCGTATGGGCACGTATGGGTAAATATTTTTTTTTAAATAAGGGTAATTTTCGGGGGACAAATTAGGAAATTAAAAAAGAGTTTCGCAAACCTTACTGTGTCATATACCCAATCAAAGGGGTCGTTGTGAGGATCTCAAACATATTTTTGTTATTATTGTAAAATAAATCGTTTTGATTTTATTCATGAAAGAAGACGAAAATTGACCATTTCCCCCCTGATCTCCGAAACTACTGAGCCTAAAATTTTGAAAAAAAAAAAAACAATATATATAGATTATATTGCTTGTAGATTACAGGAAAACCTATAAGAATTTTATCAATTAAAAATAAAGTGGTAAACTCAATATAATACGTTCACTTACGAAAAATTTGACTTGGCATTGTACGGAAACCTCTCCACGCGAGTTCAACTCCCACTTGGCCGGTTTTTAGGGTTCCGTACCCAAAGGGTAAAAACGGAACCCTATTACTAAGACTTCGCTGTCTGTCCGTCAGTCCATCTGTCTGTCACCAGGCTGTATCTCATGAACCGTGACAGCTAGACAGTTGAAATTTTCACAGATGATGTATTTCTGTTGCCGCTATAACAACAAATACTAAAAACAGAATAAAATAAATATTAAAGTGGGGCTCCCATACAACAAACGTGATTTTTGATAATGGTACGGTACCCTTCGTGCGCGAGTCCGACTCTCACTTGACCGGTTTTTTTGTTTACGTTCTTGCATAACGCGTTGTTAACGTATAACTTTTTATAGAGCAGTCCGATTTTAACGAATCAATTTTTTAATTTCCTTACAGAAATTCCTAATCCTCTCAGTATGCGTGGCGATGGTCGCTGCCGACGTCTCCCATATCCTGCCTAAACAAGGCAAGGACGAGACGCATGCGCAGATTTTGAAACAAGACCTAGGTAAGTGGATATACAGTGTGTAAAAGACCTCATCACGAAGCCGTCAACCAAGCATTCTGTACATCAAACTAAGTAACTTTACGCAAAAATTATTGCTGGGGAACGACTTTTTTTTTGGGGTGACAAATTATGTTTTGTGGTAGAACTCAATGTAACGCACTCAAAACATTGTGCTGATGGATGGATTGAATAGTACGGGAGTCGTGGAGGTGTTTAAAGTAAAAATCTTACATTAAAAACATGTATTAAAAAAAAAAGTTTTAAATTTAACCCCCAATATCTCCGTAACTAGAAGGAAAGTTATGGTGTAGAACAAACAAAAAATTGGTTGCCTGTAAAGTCGGTATACGGGCGAAAGTTTTACGTGACAACGACTTTGAGTGGTAAAATAAACTTTTTATGTCTGTCTCTCTCGCTCTTAGGCGGGCTAACCATGCCCGAGTGGAAGGGACGCGTGCTGCCTCTCACTCGCTCTCATTGTGAGCGCATAACGTGAGCGGAGCGTAACGCAGTTTCTTGAAGTGTCACCCGGCAAACCAATTTATAAGACGTTATCACGTCAAAAAATATTATCGCAATGACGGGGAGAACAAGTGCCTTTCGGCTTCGTTAAGAGGTTTTTTACACCCGTAATAGTACACCACATTTCACCAGGTAATTACTTAACCCTGTAATCGTTTTGTTCCAGACGTGGGGGTTGAAGGTGCATACCAGTGGGCCTACGAGACCGACAACGGTATTGCAGCCAGCGAGACTGGCTCCCTCAAGAACGTCGGCTCCGTAAGTGACTTCAAGACAAGTTTCTTAAAGAGGGAACAGATACTGCGATTCCCCATTCAAATGAATTACCGTTTTTTCTTCCTGAATAATGCCTCTTTAGCTAGACCAATAGGCTAGTTGACTTCAAGACAAGTTTCTTAAAGAGGGAACAGATACTGCGATTTCCCATACAAATGAATTACCGTTTTTTTTTCCTGAATAATGCCTCTTTAGCTAGACCAATAGGCTAGTTGACTTCAAGACAAGTTTCTTAAAGAGGGAACAGATACTGCGATTCCCCATACAAATGAATTACCGTTTTTTCTTCCTGAATAATGCCTCTTTAGCTAGACCAATAGGCTAGTTGACTTCAAGACAAGTTTCTTAAAGAGGGAACAGATACTGCGATTCCCCATACAAATGAATTACCGTTTTTTCTTCCTGAATAATGCCTCTTTAGCTAGACCAATAGGCTAGTTGACTTCAAGACAAGTTTCTTAAAGAGGGAACAGATACTGCGATTCCCCATACAAATGAATTACCGTTTTTCTTCCTGAATAATGCCTCTTTAGCTAGACCAATAGGCTAGTTGACTTCAAGACAAGTTTCTTAAAGAGGGAACAGATACTGCGATTCCCCATACAAATGAATTACCGTTTTTTCTTCCTGAATAGTGCCTCTTTAGGTAGACCAATAGGCTAGTTGACTTCAAGACAAGTTTCTTAAAGAGGGAACAGATACTGCGATTCCCCATACAAATGAATTACCGTTTTTTCTTCCTGAATAATGCCTCTTTAGCTAGACCAATAGGCTAGTTGACTTCAAGACAAGTTTCTTAAAGAGGGAACAGATACTGCGATTCCCCATACAAATGAACTATCGTTTTTTCTTCCTGAATAGTGCCTCTTTAGCTAGATAAATAGGCTAGTTGACTTCAAGACAAGTTTCTTAAAGAGGGAACAGATACTGCGATTCCCCATACAAATGAATTACCGTTTTTTCTTCCTGAATAATGCCTCTTTAGCTAGACCAATAGGCTAGTTGACTTCAAGACAAGTTTCTTAAAGAGGGAACAGATACTGCGATTCCCCATACAAATGAACTATCGTTTTTTCTTCCTGAATAGTGCCTCTTTAGCTAGATAAATAGGCTAGTTGACTTCAAGACAAGTTTCTTAAAGAGGGAACAGATACTGCGATTCCCCATACAAATGAATTACCGTTTTTTCTTCCTGAATAATGCCTCTTTAGCTAGACCAATAGGCTAGTTTGCACCTTCAATAAATTGCAAATATATTTAGTCCGTCAGTTAGAGTATTGGAAAATAATGGACACGTATTTTTTGTTCTTTTTAATCAATTAATATTGACAAAGATAAAAACGTATCAAAACTCGGGAGTGGGGGCTCGTGACGTCACAACCCACTAAAAGTTATAGCACGGCGTGACGTATTGAGAATTTTAAAAGCGTCGTATCTTCGTAAATTTTGGTTTACGTAACAAAAGAAAAAAATACGTGTCAAATTTTTTTTGATAATCTAACTGATGGACTAATTAGATTTTTTCAGGACACAAGTCTATTATCGTTTTTACTCCCTGAATGCCTCTTTAGCTAGACCACTCTTTTATTTTATTTTTCCTAATATCAAGGTCTGCAGTATACACGTCTGTCATTCAGCAACTAATAATAATTAAAGAAAATATGATTCCCAAAAAATGTCAATCAAAATCATTGCAATGGGGGCTATCGTTTTTGAGCTCACCAGATGGCGCACTGTCGAGTAAGGTCCTGTCAGTAAATCTATTTAATACTTTAAAGCACCAATAACTTCGTAAAAAAGTTTATTTTATTACGTTTAACAACACTGTGTAAGCTTTAGATATATATTTACAATATTCTTCCTAAAATTAGCAAGCATGAAACATTTAAAAATCATTCTACCTCCAAGTACTAACAATATTATGATCGAATGTTGACTTAAAATCTTCAAGTCATAATTAATCAGGAATGGCTCAATCTAGAACGCAACCGTGAGTATTAGTATAAATACGTGATAAAAAAGCACGCAACGCGCGAACTCTCTATGCCATCTGACATTTTGGAGGACCTCAGTCTACACAAGCGCCTCTAGTGGCAAATTCACACGCGATAGCCCCCATTGAAACCTTACGCTAATACCTACCTATAACATGTTTTAAGTTATCACGGTTTAAAACTAAACTTATATTGTCACGCTATTGCAAGCGCCATGAGTTAACCCGCGATCATGGCGCTTGCAACAGCGTCGAAATATTGGGAGCTCAAAACAATGAACAATCACGGAAGATATCCCGTAAATGACAAAATAAGTAATATCTACACCCATGCTATAAATCCTCTATAAAAGTATCTGAAACAGTTAGCTTATGGCCAACATTAAAACAGCCAGTATCATAATAACCATTATAACACCCAAACGGGTGTTATAATGTTGTACTGAATTTCATTATGCAACTCGTTTTAAAAAAAGAACATTGTCTAGCACGTGCGATTCACTACCACAGCGCCGTATTAAAAAAAAACTTATAGGTTAATTCGAATTCACGTCGTATCCCGCCATTTTTGTTCGATATTTGGATATTAGTATTGCACTAAGTACTTTGTTGTTTACAAAAATGAGTGATACAAGCTTTGTGCATTTTAATAATTGTACAATTCAAAGTATTAATAATTATATTAATACCTATACATGGTTTGTTTGTATTAAATACTCAGCAATTAAACTTTCCATGAATTTACATAGACTTCTTACAACACTGCAACATCCTATGGTTTCAGAACCTTTTATGGAGGATTCATATCATGGATGTAGATAAAGTCTTGTATGCAACTGTACATAATTAGGTATTAAAACACTCATGTGGTACTATTAACACACTCGGCATCGCCTCGTGTGATAAACCCACATTCGTGTTTTAATACCCCTCATTATACAACAGTTGCATAAATAACTATTATAACATGTTTGTCACGTACAGGAGACAGAAGCGCACGTAGCCCAAGGCTCTGCTAGCTGGACTTCCCCCGAGGGTGAAGTCATCCAGCTCCAGTACACCGCTGATGAGAACGGATATCAGCCTCAGGTGAGAACGTGGCGGAAACGCATCCTACGTAAAACGTTTAGTATTATCCTTAACGAAGCCGAAAGGCACTTGTTCTCCTCGTCATTGCGATATTTTTTTTGTTCTACACCATACCTGGGAACCTTCTAGTTACGGAGATATTGGGGGTCAAAGTTCCAACTTTTTCACAAGTATAGAGTGTGTAAAACACCTCTTAACGAAGCCGAAAGGCACTTGTTCACCGCGTCATTGCGATATTTTTTTTGTTCTACCATACCTGGGAACCTGCTAGTTACGGAGATATTAGGGGTCAAAGTTCCAAATTTTTCACAAGTATTTTTTTAAATACCCATATTCAATGTTATAACTTTAAACACCTCCACGACCCCCGTACTATTCAATCCATCCATCAGCACAATGTTTTGAGTGCGTTACATTGAGTCCTACCGTAATACGTGAATTTTCGCACACAAAAAGAAAAGCAGTGTTCCATCAATATTTTAGCCTAGAGTTACTTAGTTTGTTAACCCTAATAATTAAAAGTATCTATGTAATATATAATTAAAAGTATCTATGTAATATATGGGAGCAGCGGTGGCCCTGTAGTGGCGGCCCCGACTTACGAACAATAAGTCGTGGGTTCGAACCCCAGGCAGGCGCATTACTTTGTGTAATTTATTTCATCACCACTGCTCTCAAAAACGGTGAAGGAAAACATCGTGAGGAAACCGGCATGTCCTAGAACCAAACAATTCGAAGACATGTGACATCTACCAATCCGCACTGGGCCCGCGTGGTGGATTATAGCCCATTCCCTCTCATAGAGAGGAGGCCTGTGTCCCAGCAGATGTAATATTTCAACTATCTGGTGTCCACGACACAAGCCTCGTTGCTTAGTGTGACCGTGACATCACAGTGGGTCCCTATCAGAATACCAACGCTGCGGTATTTGTTTTTCATCTATCGCAGCATAATGCTGAGATAGGAGCCTTTTTGGCTTCGCACAGGTCTTCTTTTTATTATTTAGTTTTAGATTCTTTTTTTAAATTACTATTTTTGTAGTTCCTGTGCTTGTCCCAAATAAATATTTTTCTTTCTTTCTTAGTGTGGCACTGGCGCTGTGTCCAGCGATATTATTGTTTTTATTATATGATTTTTCTTTGTATTCCAGGGTTCTCACATCCCCACCTCCCCTCCGATCCCGGAAGCCATCCTCCGCGCACTACAATACATCAGGGACCATCCTCCCAAGGAAGAGAACTAAGCACCCTTAAGAAAACACCCCCTTTATTCATAAACTAGTACTTCGCACGCGACTGCGTCCGCAAAAATTGTGATAACTCGGCTAATTTGCACGACATAAATATAATTTATAGACTAAGTTACTTTCTGATAATTTAGCTTTCTATTGGTGAAAAAATTGTTAAAATCGGTTCTGTAGTTTCGGAGCTTATTCGGTACAAACAATTAAACAAAAAAAATCTTTCCTCTGTATAATATTAGTATAAATGTCTAAGATACACACTGGTGTCGATTCTGTTGTGCACGAACTTAATTTAGGCTATTGCTATCTTTTTCTTTCTAATAAAACGAGAAAGAGACGGACGTAATTTAGAGCTGTCAAATTTAGTTGGAATTAATATTTCCATACAAATGAAGGGTGCACGTAAAAACATGTCGACTAAAAACACGGTGAAGCGCAAGGCATAAACTAGTTTGACATCTCTAAGTTCGTAGCTATAGCCGTCCTTTTCTCGCACTGCCTTTTAGAAAAAGATATCAATAGCCTAAATTAAGTTTAGTTTATTTCCACATGTGTCATGATTTGTCTAGCCTTTTCCTAACTATGTTGGGGTCGGCTTCCTGTCTAACTGGATTCAACTGAATCAGTATGTTTCATGGAGCCGCCGCCTATAATTACAAAAATATTACTTCCCTTTTGAATCGCAACAATTTCGAAGTTTTTTTTTTTTTTTTCTTAAGTAAAAATACTCCTTATAACATCCAGCCAGTAAAAGTCCCGTCAAAATCGGTCCAGCCGTTA
Organism: Xestia xanthographa; assembly: GCA_905147715.2. Taxonomy (NCBI): domain Eukaryota; kingdom Metazoa; phylum Arthropoda; class Insecta; order Lepidoptera; family Noctuidae; genus Xestia; species Xestia xanthographa. Next base: position 3,795,035 of record LR990654.1, on the reverse strand, counting down.
CAGAGATTAGCCGGAACAAACAGACAGACGAAAATGTTTCTTTTTTTGTTATTTTTTCATGTAGATTCAGTAAAAAAAAACCGTTATTTTAAAATTACTAAACAAAAGTTTAAAAGTCTGTTAACTAATTTTTGAATGGATTTTCGTCTGAGAAATAGGGTGTTATGACTGCCTCCTAAACATGAGGTCCAGCCCGCTTAGCATGAACGCCGTAGACACGAAAGAGAAACGACAATCTTTTGTTCATATGTCATTGAATCGACAAAATGACAGATGAACAATAGTAGATTGTATCATAAGGGAGCAAAATAATATTTTTTCGGCGAGGGCGCTTTTTTGAATCCAGAGCGAAGTGAGGGATTCTAGAGTAGAATCCCGAGCTCTGCGAGGGATTCTTTAGTAGAATCCTGAACGTAGCGAGGGATTCAAAGTACGATTCTTTAGTAGAATCCTGAACGTAGCGAGGGATTCAAAGTACGGCGCCCGAGCCAAAAATATATTTTGCGCCCGAGTGATACACTCTACTTTTCATCACCCACTATGAGAAAATAAAAGGTGCCTCATATTCCATTCACTGTCACTTGAAGAACTCATTTTTCAAAACAAAACCATGAACTTCAAACAATCCGTGAAAATTGACGAAAACGCGGGCTGTAGTTCGCACGTTTTTAATTTGTTTCTTTTTTTTCGTACCAGCCAGTCAGTGTTATTCAAACAATATTTGCGTTCGATTTCTTTAGCGCTGAACACTAAGATGTTCCAAATTCAAAAAGTGCGCGGCAAAGATAATTGCGGCGCACTTATAAAGAGGATTAAAAACTCATTACTGCCCGCTGAAAGTCTCTTAATATGTGAAATTCAAAAGTGCGCGGCAAAGATAATAGGGTATATGCATGATTTTTTATTATCACTCTAAACAAAGCGTATTAACATCAGAAATAGCAAAGTGAAATTATTTTTTTAATATCTCTAAAAAACACCAAGTTATAAACATTTGAAACTACTGATTAGACAGAGAGATCCGATACAGCGAATGACGTCATTCGCTGCATCGACGTACAAAATCCATACTAAATTTCGTTTATCTAGAAAGGGATAGAAACAAAAGTTTAAATGGTTCTAACTTTTGTGTTATTTGGCCGATTTATGTCTTGTTTTCGCCTTTTGTCATTATTTTTATAGTACTTTAACATTCCGTATCGAAATAAGAAAAAGAAAATGTATGCATATTCCCTATTGCGGCGCACTTATAAAGAGGATTAAAAACTCATTACTGCCCGCTAAAAGTTTCTTATAGAAAACACCACCTTTGGGTGCACTTAAAGGCGAACCAAGTCGTCCTTTTCGAATAGATGGGATGAAAAAGATTTGTCAAGTCTCTTTCGTGTCTACGGCGTTCATGCTAAGCGGGCTGGTTTCGATTCACAGAATGGCTATTGGGCCTTCCAGTAGGAAACTTATATTGTCACTTACGGGATATCTTCCGTGATTGTTATTTATTTTGAGTTCTCGATATTTCGACGCTGTTGTAAGCGACAACAATCACGGAAGATATCCCGTAAGTAGCAATATAAGTTTAGTTTTAAACCGTGACAGCTTAAAACAGTCTTCCAGTAGGAAATTCTAGTTTTTTATGAACAAAGAGGGTTACTGTTTATTAAAATAACTTTGATTAGTTTGTAAGAAAATTTAAATACTCGTTCACGTATATTTTTTATAAAAATAAACTACTGTGATAAGAATTTACTTTTTAAATAAAAATATTTTCATAATTTTATTGGTGTTTTTATTGTATAATTAACATTTAAAGCTTCTGGTCTGATATTATAATACCCACGTGTATCAAACGATGTTTTCAAATCAACTTCCGAAGAAATAAAATAATATAACGATATTTTCGTCCTGAATAAGGATGATGACTGACTAAAAAAATATGATTGTTTAGTCCAACAGTTATTTTATCGAAAAATATTGGATACGTGTTTTTTGTTTTATCAAATTAATAAAAATTGACGAAGATAAAACGTGTCAAAGAACATGAGTGGAGGCTTTGAGAAAAACATGTACTCAAATGTGACGTCGCACGAGTTTTCGACGCACTGTATCGTCTTCATTTTTTGTTTACGTGAAAAAAGAAAAAATACTTGTCTAATATTTTTTGGAAATCTATCTGACGGACTAATTAGATTATTTTTTTCATCTACCCTATTATTAGGAAACTATGATTTTAATTTGCCTTTTTTATGCACTGGCTTTTGTTAGGTTGAAGGAGAAACAAAAGTATGAAAAAATATATGATTCTGTTGTGAAAAGGCATGCAGAACCGCGTTTCGGTCCCATAGTAAATAAACACAAAAAAAAAACAAAATCACTCGATTCCCATAAAGAAAATCCTTATGCTGAAATCGAACTCGAAGTCACGAGATTGTAACCCAGCGCTGTGCCTCGAGACCAGCTGGCTTGTTGTAAATCGCGGCGAATATGTAGATCTTATGCTGCTTCAACAGGTCGGTAATGTTCGGGATTGTTCAGGCCGGGTTCGATCGCCACTCTTGCCACGAATTTTTCATTTGTTTTTGAAGTGAGAACTTCTTTAAGGGCGTCTCGCACTTTTTGGGTGAAGGAAAAACATTGAATTCATCGTCACTTGACGTAACGTGCGGTCACGCTTCGTAGCACTCGTAGCATCCGCTACGGCGTAGCACCACATAGGCATGCGCGGGGCATTACCAGTGCTACGACTGGGGACGGGCTTATGTACTTTTTGTTTTCACTTCTATCGGCAGTCCCCAAAGACTGCCCCGATTTATTTTGTTTATCCGCGCCTATAGTAAGATCAGTCATTATGTATTAGCTAAGGCACTGACCTTGATCTCTGAGCACGGTCACAGCTTCCAGCACCCGCTTAGTGTAGATGCAAGGCTCATAGTTGTCCATCTCTTGAGTCACCACTGAGCATACTCTGTGGACCATAAAACATGTTAGAATAATATAATAATAGACTCATCACCAGCCTAGCCCAGACAAGCGCATTACTTTGTGTAATTTATTTCATCACCACTGCTCTCAAAACGGTGAAGGAAAACATCGTGAGGAAACCGGCATGTCCTAGAACCAAAAAATTCGAAGACATGTGACATCTACCAATCCGCACTGGACCCGCCTGGTGGATTCCCTCGTGGCCCATTCCCTCTCATAGAGAGGCCTCTGTCCCAGCAGTGGGAACATTAGGGATAATAATATTGTTCGGTGCTACGGAAACCTGTGTGTATGTATTTTTAACGCTCATTCATATATTATGTAAAACACTCAAAAGCAAAACTTATTTGTATTTCATAGTATGTTAATTAAGGCGACGCATCGTTCTAAAACCGGGCACGCGCGCTTCGGGACTGAGCGGGGGACTGGGCGTCTGAGCGGGGCGAGGATTGCTAGCTTATAACTTAAAGGACGTAAACGACAAAATGGTTTTTGTTATTTAATTCAGTTGGGAACGATAATTTCAGAAATTCCTTCTACAATTTTAAAGAATATGTATAGACTCATCTAAGGAGAAAGCTATGAGGCTTAAATTGGTCCCGTTTGCCCATAACATGTGAATCTCTTTTTAAAAAGAGGTATGTTTGGTATTTTTTTCTCTGTTACAAAAGTTACTTAATCATGTATTGAAAACTAACAAAATAAGGTTTTTATCATGAATTATCAGGTCACCAACTTATATTTTCATTTGTTTTGTAATTACTGACAAAAATTGAGATCATTGACTCCATGATTTCCAATGCGTCCTCTTAAAAACAAAGTTAGGTACTAGTTCAGTTAGACGAATAATTCCCATGACTCAAAGGTTGCAAAAATTTGTTGGGGTAATTCAACTTTGTCAAAATCTTTTCGGCAAATCAAAAATCCCCGATATTTTCATAGTTTCCGACTATTAATTGGATGTTTTCTGGCACGTACGCATTTTTATTTATTTATTGAGACTTCATGTATTGTAATGGTACAGTCGTGGTCTTTCCGCCTGATCAGTTAAATTTGTTTTCGCTTAAATCATGCGGAGGCGCCGAGCCACGCCCCCTTAAAGTATAGGCCTATTATGAAAGCGTCAATTTGGAGCGCAAAATAACAATAACTCTCGTTTGGCGTGCGTCGTCAGTGCGCTCGGCCGATTCGGGATCTTTTCATTCATTATTTCTATACAAAGTCAACGGGGCGGGGCTAGAGAGCGTTTCTATGTTGTACGTTTGACGACCCGATTGGCGCAACGGTAGTGAGGCTGCCTTACGTTCTTAGGGTCCCGGTTTCGAATCCCCGTCGCGTCGGAGCAAATGTTTGTGTGATGAGCATGGACATTTGTTTCCGAGTCCTGGATGTTTATATGTATAATAAGTATGTATTTACAAACAAAAAGTATCTATGTAGTATATCAACTATCTGGTGTTCACGACACAGTCTCGTTGCTTAGTGTGGCACTAGATGGCGCTGTGTGTACTGTCCAGCAATATTTTTATTTATTTATTTACGTGCAAGCAAAGATTACCTTAGTGGTGATCAGGCGGGAGTGTCCTCAATAGTACATATGCGGACTTAATGTGGGGACTATGTGGGTCACATTTATATTTTTTGTTTATTTTTTCCCATAACTGTCTGACAGTTTGAGTACTCTAAGCGACCTACCCAAATGTCCTTTCTTTGGTATTGTTCGTCGTTTCGTTGAGCTCCTTGAGTTACAAGTCGAGCTACACGTTAACTGACAAATGCTTGCACTGACTGGACAGGTCCACTCAAATCTGTGTGGTTCTATCTTCAAAAGACCATCTCAGACACTAATCTGCATAGTCCTCATGTGAATTGAGCAAGATTATGTCTGGACTTTAAAAGAGACTATGACCTCTGAGTTTGTTTCGGCTGTTTCTTCTCAGAGTAGTCAGGTACGAAACACCGGCCCCATCTAGTTTGAAAAACCGGCCAAGTGCGAGTCGGACTCGCGCACGAAGGGTTCCGTACCATTATCTATACATTAGACAAAACGGCAAAAAAATCACGTTTGTTGTATGGGAGCGCCCCCAAAAATATTAATTTTATTGTTTTTAGTATTTGTTGTTATAGCGGCAACAGAAATACATCATCTGTGAAAATTTCAACTGTCTAGCTGTCACAGTTCATGAGATACAGCTTGGTGACAGACAGACGGACAGACGGACAGACAGCGAAGTCTTAGTAATAGGGTTCCGTTTTTACCCTTTGGGTACGGAACCCTAAAAATGACGTGTAAAATTGTTTGTAAAAACCTACTTGCAAAATAAACATCATTTCATTTTAATGCCATAAGGCATTCTCTACCAGTCAACCTTTGGGTTAAATAGGACATAATTAAATAGTAATTACCTGTTGGCTCTTCCACGTATAGCTCCAGCAGTCCTCTCCAGCGAGTCGGGGTCTCCTTCCTGCAGCGCCACCACACATTTGTTCACGTCTTCCAGGATGTGGTTCTCTGAACGACAAGAGAAATAGTTCGAGATGTAGTAGGAATCATAATGTTACGTCGTACAACGACAACAACAACAACATCAACAGCCCATAACGTCCACTGCTGGACATAAGCCTCTCCCATGATGGGAGGAATTTTCCGTAATCTCCACGCTTGGCAGGCGGATTGGAGATCGCAGTGATGAAAGACTAACAGAAAACGCTGCTGCCCATTCTCTGGTCTACGGAGGCGCAAGGTGTTCTGCCTCAGACATTACGAGCCTTATACGACACCCGTGAGTGTAATGGGTTGGTTCTATTCTACTCGTATTATTATTATTATACGTCGTACTCGTACCCAATTACAAGTAGGTAGGTAGATAGTAGTAGGTAGGTACGGAGGATGAGTCCCGAATGATGTAGGTATAGGAATTGTCATTGTAATTTCGACCGTACGCCGAGGGCATAAAGTTCTTACTTCTTTATTTTGTATAAGTTGTGAAGGGACAATGACCGACTATGTAATTGTCTAGAATACCTAATTCGAGTAATTTGTCGATATTTCTAGAAGGGTTGGTCACCATATAAATAGCGGACATGTTTGCGGGAGCGGCAGTCTGATTTTGGCTACGCAACGAAGCGAATCGAAGTGAACTAGTAAGTGCGATATCTAAGCGAATAGTGATCAGTAGCAGAGTTTGAAGTGTTTTGTGATTATTAAAGTTGTTCAGTTGTTTAATCGGTAGTAATGATGTCATGAAGATTCACGACCTTGTACTCCCAGGTAGTAAGTAGAGGTGTAGAGTAGGATCCAACACAGATTTCACTACACTCGAAAGAGTTTAAAATTGTAAAGGAAATCATCGCGAAATAGGAACCAGCATGTCTAAGAAAAAAAAAGATGAAATGTGACATACACCAATCCGTAAATCCATAAACTCCCCCACTCCCCCGCCTTCAATGTGGAGGTCTTCCATAGTAGCCAAGTAGTAATAATATAGGGTATAGGATAGTAGTAATATGCTTAAAAAAAGACAATATAAAAAAAAAAACATAAAAATTAAATAAAAACAAAACGACTCGATTCACAAAAAAGAAAATTCTTATGCTGTGCCCCGAGACCAGCTGGCTTGTTGTAAATTGTGGCGAATATGTATATTAAGATATACATATTCTGATATGCTGCTTCAACAGGTCGGTAATGTTCGGGATTTTTCGGGCCGGGTTGACAATTTATACGTCGCTAACTGATACATCGATATACTTGGACAAAGGTTATAAGATGAACAGTAGTACACTGACCGCTGACAGCCAGGAAGTCGTCGATGGTGGTGATGTCGTCGACGGCGTCCGTGAGCAGCTTGACGGCGCTCTCCCAGGCGCGCGCGAACGCCGCCGCGTTCTCCTGCGCCACGCGCGACCGCGGCCGGGCCGCTAGCACGCGAGCTGAGTTTATTACCTGGCAAATATACACACATACAGATCTCTAAATATGGTAGATGACACCATCAAATTCTTACAGCAAATTCGAATCTTACGACTCCTCTCAATCTAAAATCCATCGATCCATTCAGGCTGCAGAGCGTGCCAAACATTTGAATTTGGCGCCAAAAATCCACCATTTTGTTTTATTTTTATTTTGATATGTAACCCAGTGTCACTTTCACAGTGAATACGAATCTAATGACACCTCTCAAGCTAAAATCCATCGAACCGTTTAGACCAGAGCGTGCCAAACAATTATACACACATACATACTCTCGAAAAACATAACCCTCCTTCTGGCGAAGTCGGGTAAAAAAAACACTTTATTTTGGGCCTTAAAACCCGATTTATTTTTAATTAATTGCCAAATTCGATTTTTAGTTGCTATGAAATTAATAAATAGTCAAGTCATTGAGTTGACTAAACAGAGACGTCACAGTTTGCTATTGCCATACAAAATCTATGAGAGAACCGCGTTTTGACAGCTCTTAAAAAGTATCTCAATTGATTGGCGTGTCATCTAGCCCATTGGCTAAATTCATTTTTAATTTACTTTTATTATTCGTTGTTATAGAGACAGAGGAACAATTCTCCACACAAATGTATTCCCTTTTTAACCGACTTCCTAAAAGAGGAGGTTATCAATTCGTCAGTTTTTTTTTTGTATGTATGTTCAGCGATATTTCCGCCAATTGTGAATCGATTTTGATGGTTCTTTTTTTGTTTGGAAGAATAATATTTAGCGGTGGTCCCGTTTAAGTTTAGTGAAGATCTGATGCTGATTTTCGGAGATATAAGTACAAAGGGACTCTTCAATAATATACAGCAAATTGGTCGTGATTGCTGCAACCGCTTGGATGTTTATTGTATGACGTAACATCACACCAATATTACCTAATTGAAGAGTTCCCTAAAAATTTAAAAAAAAAATTAAGAACTTTCTTGCAAAACTAAAACAGACTTCAAAAACACAAAAAAAAGTGAAAAATAACTTTAGCTACAGAAGTCGGTGGCAAAAAAACTGTGTCAAACAAACAAAAGTCACCGACTTCTGAAGCTAAAGTTATTTTTCACTTTTTTTGAAGTATGTTTTAATTTTGCAAAAAAGTTTTTCTTCCTGAATAATGCCTCTAGAGCAATTTTCTTTTTATAACATCAAGATCGGCTACACACGTCTCAATTTTCTTTTTTTCAGTAACTAATAAGTAAAGAAAACCCTCCGAAACTGACAAAAAATGGCCCATTTTAGGGCCGTAATTAGATGACTACCAGCCAGGCGATCTCGCCAAATTTTTTATGATATAATCGGTTGCAGCGGTAGCTGTCCTTTTCGCACTAGTTGGTGCCAGTTAAGATGAGAATAGCGGTCATTGACCCCCCTACATTTATTAAACTTCTTAACTTTGAAAACCAAAAATAAGCCTGTTCAAGTCTGGAATAGTGTCGTCGTCTTCATGCATACATGCTCACACTACACTAATTTAATAAATAAAAGTAAATTTGACTATGCATTTTAATTTTATTTTAATTGTTTAATTCGACTTCTACTTTAAGAGTAACTTTCGAGGATCTTCAGCAATACGGTTTAATTATGACGTATTCGGTGAAAGAACCGCCCATACTGTTTACAAGTTTTAAAAAAATAATAACAAAGAAAACACAGGAAAAAAAATTTTTTGAAAGAAAATTCTTACAAAATTGTTTTTTTGCTTTTTTTGTAGCAATAGGGTATATGCATGATTTTTTTTTATCACTCTAAAAAAGCGTAATAACATCAGAAATAGCAAAGTCAAATATTTTTTTAATACCTATAAAAAATACTAAGTTATAAGCATTTGAAACTGCTGATTAGACAGGGAGATCCGATACAGCGAATGACGTCATTCGCTACATCGACGTACAAAATCCATACAAAATTCCGTTTATCTAGAAAGAGATAGAAACAAAAGTTTAAATGGCTATAACTTTTGTGTTGTTTGGCCGATTTATGTCTTTTTTTCGCTTTTTGTCATTATTTTTATAGTAATTTTACATTCCGTATCGAAATAATAAAAATAAAATGTATGCATATTCCTTATTGCACCGTGCATTTTGCCAGTGTCTCTGCACGGTTTATTCAAAAGTTAGCACATGAGGTCCCGTTTACACTTTGCATAGTAATTATACGAGTTCATACATTTTCTGCGAGATTTCCGGGGGGAGGGGGGGAGCTGCCTTCCCTTGCCTCTCCCCCCCCCCCCTCCCAGGTAAGCCCATGGTCGTATCTGTCACTCACACTCGTACTGTCTCTGCCTTACGCTCGACGTGTCACGGTTTCACCTTATCATACTGTGTGATGGTACACTTACTTGTGGGCAGAGCGACTCGATGTGTTCGGCGGCATGACGCACCATCTTCACGCCATCTTCGTTGTTCGACATCGAGCAGACGAGGTTGGCAACCTGATAACATTCAAATAATTCACTGTTTGAGACTTTCACACCTGGCCCAGTGGTGGCGGCCCCGACTTACGAACAGTAAGTCGTGGGTTCGAACTCAGACAGGCGCATTACTTTGTGTAATTTATTTCATCACCACTGCTCTCAAAACGGTGAAGGAAAACATCGTGAGGAAACCGGCATGTCCTAGAACCAAACATTCGAAGACATGTGACATCTACCAACCCGCACTGGGCCCGCGTGGTGGATTATAGCCCATTCCCTTTCATAGAGAGGAGGCCTGTGTCCCAGCAGTGGGAACATTAATAGGCTGATGATGATGATGATTGCACACAAAATTTTAAAAAAATATGCCCGAGAAAGTTTGATTATTCATCTAGGGAGCGCTCAAAATAAAAATCATTTTTTTTGCAGGCTTTTCTTACTAGTTGATGCTCGCGACTTCGCTCGCCTGACAAATTATTAGGTACTTACTAAAATCTTCCTCTTAAATCACTCTATCTATTAAAAAAACCCGCATCAAAATCCGTTGCGTAGTTTTAGAGATCTAAGCATACATAGGGACAGACAGACGCGGTGGGGGACTTTGTTTTATAATATTTAGTGATTCTATTTTTATTATATTATACAATGTGTTTTATAATGTGCAGTGATCTAATACACAAGAAGCACAAAAATACTTTGTATTACTATTGGTTTTTACGACCAAAAATGAGTAAGTCCCTTCAATGTCGTTATAACAGATTTTGACTGTAGTTATAAACCAGTACAAGTAAATACCTCTACCAGCTTGTTGGCGTGTTCGGTGAAGACGAGCGCGTACTCCTCGACTTCCTTCTCGTTACCGTTGCGAGCGGCTTCCATCAGCACCAGGAGTGGTACGTTGGTTTCCAGGAAACTACACAACACATATGCAGAAATTGTTACAACAATCATGTTTCTATGGCGGGAGAAATATCTCTATAGTTGGTGCCAGTTAAGATGAGAATAGCGGTCATCGCCCTTTCCCTAATATCTCTTCGTACGAACCAAAACAAATAAACCATGTATCGTTTTTCATTACAAAAAATGATGAAGATCACGATAGATGACGATTCAAGACTTGAACAGGCTTATTTTTGGTTTTCAAAGTTAAGAAGTGTAATAAATGTAGTTTGTGGAATGTAAATGTAGGACCCTAAGAACGTAAGGCAGCCTCACTACCGGTGCGCAATTCGGGTCGTCGAAAAGTTACTATAGTTGGTACCAGTTAAGATGAGAATAGCGGTCATTGGTGTCGATTCTGTTGTGCACAAACTAAACTTAATTTAGGCTATTGCTATCTTTTACTAAAAGGCAGTGCGAGAAAAGGACGGCTATACCTATGAACTTCGTTAGAGATGTCAAACTAGTTTATACCTTGCGCTTAACCGTGTTTTTAGTCGACATGGTTTTACGTGCACCCTTCATTTGTATGAAAATATTAGTTCCAACTAAATTTGACAGCTCTAAATTACGTCCGTCTCTTTCTCGGTTTATTAGAGAGAAAAAGATAGCAATAGCCTAAATTAAGTTTAGTTTGTGCACAACAGAATCGACACCAATGACCGCTATTCTCATCTTAACTGGTACCAACTAAAGTAACTTTTCGACGACCCGAATTGCGCACCGGTAGTGAGGCTGCCTTACGTTCTTAGGGTCCTGGGTTCGAATCGCGGTAGGAGAAAATGTTTGTCAAATGTGTTTAAGGCTAATGAAAAAAATATATAACAATATTATTTAAACACAAACACTTACAATAAATAGTGCAAACCACTTCATAAGTCAAATTTTATAAAAGTAAACACTCCGCATCACCCGCAATCGGACATGAAAATCACGGCGTGACGTCATCGCAGTAGCTCGCGAAGGAACGCCAATTAAAAAAAACCTAGCCCAGCTTCGATCGGTCCTTTGAGCCGGAACATGTTAGAGCGTGGACTGTAGTTTAAGAGTTTGTACTGGTTTGTAGGTCCTTTATATAGAGTAAAAACTACAAGTAATTGCCACATAAGAACTATTTATTACACGGAATACAATGCTTGCACACATACAGCAATCAATAGTAGACGGAAGTGGTGGAAGCACGAATGAACAATTAAGTATAATATGGCAGTATTGCCATCTAATAGTGAAGGATTCCTACAGTATTCTCACCTGTCAGACACATGGTCCACGACCGCCTTCCTTAGCTGTCTCCTGAGGTCCCTGGTCTTCCGGCACATGTTCTCCAGCGCCCGCTCCAAGCCGGCCTCGTGTTCAGACACGCCAGTCTGCGAACTCTAACTCCTACATTATCTGGGTACCGGTCAACCCCGTAGAGACAGACCATTACATCCTCGCATACTTCAATAGGGTCATCATCATCATCAGCCTATAATGTTCCCACTGCTGGGACACAGGCCTCCTCTCTATGATGAAAGACTATGCACCACCACGCGGGCCCAGTGCGGGTTGGTAGATGTCACATATCTTCGAATTTTTGTTTCTAGGACATGCTGGTTTCCTCACGATGTTTTCCGTCATCGTTTTGAGAGCAGTGGTGATGAAATAAATTACACAAAGTAATGCGCCTGTCTGGGTTCGAACCCACGACTTACTGTTCGTAAGTCGGGGCCGCCACCACTGGGCTACCGCTGCTCCAATATAAATAAATAAAGGAAAATAATGAATGCAGTGACCGGATAAATACTCACTTGGATATATCCCAAGTGAGTATTTATCCGGTCACTGCGGAAAGGAGAAAATAGGAAGCAAGAGCGAGCAAAGCGAGCTCGGGACTTGTGGCACCCCGACTCGAATAGGTTATGTTCGAAGGGGATGGTGGGGTCTCGTAAACGAACAAAGCACGCCAACGGCCCCTAGCACACGATTGATTTTCGATTTACTGATCAAGGAACATTCGCTCTATCCGCCTAATTAAATAACTCCCTAATTTAATAAAGTGGTGTAACTTCGACTTTTATCTACTCTTTCACTCATCCTCTCAACACAGGCATACCTGACCAGACATTGGTTAATAAATAACAGTGCAACACTCACATTGGCCATATACTCGTGCAGCAGATCCTGTAGAGCTTGTCGCACCGCGTTACACTCCGCCACGATACGCTCGCGACGTTCATCCCTGTGGAGGTCATAACATAATATTGTGTTAATAGGCTAGTTTCCACCATCAATAAATTGCAAATCTATTTAGTACGTCAGTTAGAGTATTGGAAAATAATGGACACGTATTTTTTAAATCAATGAATATTGACAAAGATAAAACGCATCAAAACTCGGGAGTGGGGGCTCGTGACGTCACAACGCACTAAAAATTATAGCACGGCGTGACGTATTGAGAATTTTAAAAGCGTCGGTATCTTCGTCAATTTTGGTTTACGTAACAAAAGAAAAAATACGGGTCAAATATTTTTTGATAATCTCAACTGACGGAATAATTAGATTTTTTCAGGACACAAGCCTATTATCTATATATTATAATCTTTATACGTATACTAGCTTATGCCCGCGGCTGCGCCCGTGTGGAGTGCGATAGTTGTCCCACGGGATCATACTACCGAGATAAAAAAAATCCTATGTGTAATTTGCTAAATTTAGTGCTAAATTTCATCCAAATCAGTTCAGCAGTTTTAGCGTGAAAGAGTAACAAATAATAATCTGCCAAGTCAGATTGTAATCTGTCGAAGTGAAACAGTCAAATTGTGAAATGCAGGCGATCTCTCTATCTCTTAGGTTAGTTCGGTTATTTTAAACCCTGCAGAGAGAAATAGCTCCGTGGACTACGCTTTTGCGAATATAAAGTGTTTCGAGGTTAGGTTACATTCATCGGTTTTTCCCCTTCCGCAGCACGCGAGTTGAGGTCCGTCACATGCATTTGACAATTTGAGGTTTTCACTTCGACAGTTTACAATCTGATTAGGCGGATTACTAAATTACGGGTTTTACAATAAGCCGCCGACATATACAACCAGCCCGCGTAGCACGACCACCGTAGAAACGGGTTTCTTCGAAGAAAGAATCGAAAAAATGACAAGTGAACAAAATAAATCTGTCATTAACTCTCATTTTGTCGATTCTCTTTTCTTTCGAAGAAACCCGGTTATTAACATTGACTTAGAAGTAGATGGACTGGAAATACCTACAAAAAAAGGTGCCACAAAATTTCTCATAAAATGGCTGCCAATGATAGGGATGTACCAATTAGGGAATATAGTGTTACTATAACAAGTATCGATACTAATACTACATAATAGTTTTACGAGGCTTACTAAATATCACGTTTGAATCATATTTATAATTTACTAATAGTCTGGTAAATGAATGATTGTGGTTGGAAAAGTTGAAATCAGAAAATCTGACTTATGAACTTTGTTTGGACTAGTTAGAAGATAAACATATTAAAAGTCCTGACCCCTCCGAGGTGAGCCCGAGGGGGGGGGGGGGGGGGGGGCAAAGAAGGTCCCATTTTTTGGTTTTTTGCTTATATCTCGAAAACGATGCGTCGTATAAAATTTTGTTGTACTACATAATAAAACCTCATAAAATTCTCTTCAACTTTTTTTATCTATCTCCAATACAAACTCAATGTTCTCGGGATGGAGTTAAAAGTTCGCGCGTTGATGTCTTTTACACCCCCAACATAGGGTGTAAAAGACATCAACGCGCGAACTCTTACCGTAAATTTTAGCACACTAAGGGCCAAGTTCACCGAAAAGATAACAGTCTGATTATCTAAAAAACAGCTGTTTAAAACACATTTTTGAACATGAAAATGTGTTTTTCATTACTCATACTCTGAAAGTAGGTCTGAAGTTGCCTGAGGAGCGGGTTGAAAGTAATACTTTTCAGCCCTAGGGAGAATCGTTTTCAACTGACAGCTGTTAAATTATAAAAAAAAATGGTTCATTTTTCTATTGAACCATGTTCTAACTTTCTATACAGCCACGATGTAAAATTGAAATAACATAAAGCTAAGTATTAATTAAAGAATATATATATTTTTAATATCTTTATTATAATTAAATTTCAACTATTTCTTTAAAATAACATACATTTGGGGAAAATATTTACCATATTTCGATGATGAAAATGAAAATAGGTATTGGCTGAATAGCTGGCCGGCCACAGAAAAAAAAAGCAAAATAGGTGGGAAAGTGGTAATCCGAATTCCGATCTTCATTAGTTTTTTCGAGTTGTATGTTTTGTTTTTACTTTCCTTGTATTCGTAATGAAAAGCACAGTGTTTACCTCGGGTTAAAGACTTATTTAGTCCCTTGAACTATTAGCGCCCTCGGTTAGCTCGGGCACTAAACCCCGTCTCGGGACTAAATAAGTACCTACTTTCACCCCTAGGGTAACAATGTACTATTAAACAGCTGTTTTTAGATAATCAGACCGTTATCTTTTCGGTGAACTTGGCCCTAAGGGGCCGTCGCCATGAGCAAGCGAGAGAATCGCTTTGATATTTTCGTATAGAAATACTTTGAATCGCCGCGAGGGGCAGCGCAGACGACAGACTTTTTGTGTGTACAAGTCTGCGATTGTTTTGATGCGGGGAAAAAAGGGCTAGGCCTGTTAGAAGCTAGCCATTCACTTTACCCATCGAGCATATAACCTATAGAGTCGTAATGTTACTTATTTTGTTTGAAAACAATTCCACCAACTGACAGCTACTCAAATCTGCGTTCGCCACGCTATGATTGGCTGACCCAAAGTCAAATAACATTCTCTCTCTCTCGCTCTCATTGTTTTTAAAGAGAGCTAGCGTCAACATTTATAAGTGACAAATCACTTATTAGTTGCGGAGGTTACGACTCTATAGGTTATATGCTCGATGACTTTACCTTATGCTCTGAAAGTGACTGAAGTTACAGATCCTCTCAACTCGAATCTTACCGGAATCATCTATTTGAGAGCGAAGTGGCTATATTTACCAGCACTCTACCAACGTGGTGGATTACCGCCCACTCTATCATGGAAAACAGGTCTGTGTCTCAGCAGTGGGAACAGCGGACTACGCCCATGATATGCTTACCTGGTACAAGAGCTATCAGCCATGAGAGCCGCTCCGGATATGATGGACTCCAGTCGTTCTTCCAGTGAGGGTCGAGTGCGGAGTTCAGAGTATGCCAGAGGTTCCATTACCATGCGCTCCTGTTAGTAAATAGAAATGCAATAGTATAATAGTTATTTATGCAACTGTTGTATAATGAGGGGTATTAAAACACGAATGTGGGTTTATCACACGAGGCGAAGCCGAGTGTGATAATAGTATCACATGAGTGTTTTAATACCTAATTATGTACAGTTGCATACAAGACTTTATCTACATCCATGATATGAATCCTCCATAAAAGGTTCTGAAACCATGGGGTGTTGTAGTGTTGTAAGAAGTCTATGTAAATTCATGGAAAGTTATGCTTGTATTTAATACAAACAAACCATGTATAGGTAGTAATATCATTATTTACATTTTGGATTGTTCAATTATTAAAATTCACAAAGCTTGTATCACTCATTTTTGTAAACAACAAAGTACATAATGCAATACTAATATCCAAATGTCGAACAAAAATGGCGGGATACGACGTGAATTCGAATTAACCTATAAGTTTTTTTTTTTAAATTACGGCGCTGTGGTAGTGAATCGCACGTGCTAGACAATGTTCTTCTTTTAAAACGAGTTGCATAATGAAATTCAGTACAACATTATAACACTCGTTTGGGTGTTATAATGGTTATTATGACACTGGCTGTTTTAATGTTGGCAATAAGCTAACTGTTTCAGATACTTTTATAGAGGATTTATAGCATGGGTGTAGATAAAGAGTGTTAAAAGTCTCTTAACGAAGCCGAAAGGCACTTGCTCTCCCCGTCATTGCGATCATTTTTTAGGGTTCCGTACCCAAAGGGTAAAAACGGAACCCTATTACTAAGACTTCGCTGTCTGTCCGTCTGTCTGTCACCAGGCTGTATCTCATGAACCGTGACAGCTAGACAGTTGAAATTTTCACAGATGATGTATTTCTGTTGCCGCTATAACAACAAATACTAAAAACAGAATTAAATCAATATTTAAGGGGGGCTAATACAACAAACGTGATTTTTTTGCAGTTTTGTCTAATTTTTTTAAATAATGGTACGGAACCCTTCGTGCGCGAGTCCGACTCGCACTTGGCCGGTTTTTTGTTCTACACCATACCTGGGAACGTTCTAGTTACGGAGATATTGGGAGTCACAGTTACAACTTTTTGGCAAGTTTTTTTTTTAAAACAAGTTTTTAATGTAAGATTCTCCAAGACCTCCACGACCGCACAATGTTTTGAGTGCGTGAGATATTGGGGATCAAAGTTCTTACTTTTTCACAGGTTTTTTTTTTTAATACATGTTTTTAATGTAAGATGTTTTAAGTGTGTTAGATTGAGTCCTACCGAAAAACATGATTTTTCGAATTCTATTAGGAAAGCGTCAACTTTGGCGCGCAAAATAACAATAACTCTCGTTTGGCGTGCGTCGTCAGTGCGCTCGGCCGATTCGGTATCTTTTCATTCATTTTTTCTATACAAAGTCGGGCGGGGCTAGAGAGCGTTTTTATGTTGCGAGTGCAAGCAAAAATAAGCTTAGTAGTGGTCAGGCGGGAGTGTCCTCGATAGTACAGAATGCTTGGTTGACGGCTTCGTGATGAGGGTCTTTACACCTTGTATAATACAACACGTGAAAAAAAAGGGAATTTAATTCGAGGGACTAAGTTGGATCCCGAGAGCAGCGAAGGATTCTAGATTGAATCCTGAGCGGGGCGAGGGATACAAGGACCGAGATGTGTATTTTTTTCCGTTTCACTTACATCAAAATCATCGAGCGCTTGAGCCAATTCACCTGGGCCTTCTATGGGACGATTACCACCTGTAAAATAAATAATAATTTATTTTTTCAACAAGCTAGGAGAGGAGACGACTCTGGCTGCAGGATTAAGTCATATCTGTCATAAAACTGTATTGTCACCAGAACAAAAAGGAAATAATTTGTTTAGATTCTGATGTAGTTAGGTTATGTGCCTCGTTCTTTCACAGAGACGAGGCTTGTGTCCCAGCAGTGAGAATATATTTGAACATAACGCTAATTGATTGATTAAGAGCAGCGGTGGCCCAGTGGTGGCGCCGTGGGTTCGAACCCAGGCAGGCGCATTACTTTGTGTAATTTATTTCATCACCACTGCTCTCAAAACGGTGAAGGAAAACATCGTGAGGAAACCGGCATGTCCTAGAACCAAAAAATTCGAAGACATGTGATATCTACCAACCCGCACTGAGCCCGCGTGGTGGATTATAGCACATGGCTCTCATAGAGGCCATGTGTCCTAGCAGTGGGAACATTATAGACTGATTATGTTATGCTATAGTTGGTGCCAGTTACAATGAGAATAGCGGTCATTGACCCACCTACATTTATTAAACTTCTTAACTTTGGAAACCAAAAATAAGCCTGTTCAAGTCTGGAATCGTCATCTATCGTGATCTTCAACATTTTTTGTAATGAAAAACGATGGAAAAACGAAACATGGTTTATTTGTTTTGTTTCGTACGAAGATATATTAGGGAAAGGGCAATGACCGCTATTCTCATGTTAACTGGCGGTACTCCCTCATATCTCCTAAAAAATTTTGTCCGAAAATCATTATCCATAAAACGTTTGCTATAAACTTCAGTTACCATAATGTTCAAAATCCCGAAATTTTGTTTTACATAATTATCTTTATTTCTAAAACTGTTCTGTCATAATATCGAATACTATAATAATTGAATCTTCTAATTGTATATGCCATAAAGTCAATTATCCTAAGTATTATATTATATAATGTGTATTATTCCTAATGTCCATATAAGTGTAATAAAATTTTTGGTCCTAAAACATTTGCTAAAAATTAGGTTTTAGTGACAGAAACGAATCGCTGTAAATCCGACCCCACGCAGTCTTGTCTGCCCTACCCCTAGAGTGTAATTTAAAATCGCGTAGGCGCGGAGGGGCGAGGCGGCCCGCGAGTTGAGGAGCAGGTGGTTGTAACACTCGCCGCCGCTGCTGAGGCTGCAGCAAGCCGAAGCTGCGGTGGTGAGCGTTAAACACATCTGCGACGATAAGCTCGCGTGGGACCGCCGGAGCTCCGCAGCGCCGGAGCCGTGACAGAAACCATGCCTGCTGCATGTTGCTTGCTCGCTTGCATGCTGCATGCTTGCTTGCATACTGTATGCGTGCTTGTATGGTTGCTGCAAGCTTGTTGCATGCTTGCTGCATGCTTGCTTGCTGAATGCTTGCTGCATGCTTGCTGCATGCTTGCTGCCTGCTTGCTGCATGTTTGTTTGCATGTTTGCATACTTATTACAGGGAAAAATAAAATCCACATAATTATGTTCACACTCAACTGTTTTATAATGATTGACGGTTTGATTGATTGATTTTCTGCCTTTTAGTGACTACTTATATGAAATGTATGCCAAAACAAAAGAAGATTCTAACTATGAACTTTCTGCGATATGATGGTTCTACTTTTTAATTCTTACAAATTTCATAAGAGCAATATTGTATAAAAATGTGTTGTGTTGATAGAAGTTCATAGCATAGCAAAAGCTAAGTAATACTTACTTTACTGTAGGTACCCGTAATTACAGACACAATTAACAATGTTCTGTTCCCTTTTGGGAACGTCTGGGAACATACCGGTTTGTTTTAAAAATATTATTAAGATCTAAACATTTTTTTTTTAAATTTAGGATTTATAACTATTATTGAAAACGATTTTAAGTGTTTTGTATATTATTGATTGTAATATTTATGACAAACGGGTTTAGAGCATATTGTATTTAGGGATTTCAATTTTATGGCATGTGATATTATGTGATATTAAAGTTCGGGTAAGTTATCATTCGGACAAATGATGATTAGGACAAAAAAAGTTATGGCACTTTAAATTATGAATAAAAAAGTTAGGTAATACAATAGAGAACCTAACTGGCACCAACTATAATAATTGTGGTATGTGGCTCACCAACGACGGGAATGGGCTGTCCCTTAGCGACAGCGGAGATGCTGTCGACAGCTTGGCACACAGCGCGCAGCACATAGTCCCGGTTGGCCTTCGCAGCCGCTAGCTCCGGATGACGCACGTACACCTACAGAACAATCATACCTTTAAAACTCATCATCATCTGCCTAGCCTTTTCCCAACTATATTGGGGTCGTCTTCCAGTCTAACTGCATGTAGCTGAATACCAGTATTTTACATGGAGCGACTGCCTATCTGACCTCCACAACCCAGTTAGTACCGGGTAATACGATATCCCTTGGTAAGACTGGTTGTCAGATTTTTTGGGACACTGACTACCTGTAACGACTGTCAAAGATCTACAAATGATAGCCGGGACCAACAGCTTAACGTGCTTTCCGAGGCACGGAGGAAACTCGGTATGTAATAGGTTGTCACCAGTGATAGGAATAGGTAGTGCTTATTAGCCTAAACTTCGAAGAAGAACAGAGAAAAGAATCGGAGACTTCCTTAGACTATATTTTATTATGCGACCACGGCGAGTTTTTTTGTTGTAAATACTAAGAGTGCGTACCTAGCGTATCATAGTTTTATGATGAAGAAGTCGTTTCCAAAATGTTCTTAAAAAGAAAACTTTCAGAAATTTTGATGGTTGCAAACTTTAGGTAAACGTAGACCAATTACTTATTCCAAATAACATTAATTTTTGATGTACTTACGTGATGTCCCGGAAAAAATATAGTCTAAGGAAGTCTCCGATTCTTGTCTCTGTTCTTCGAAGTTTAGGCTAATAAGCACTACCTATTCCTATCACTGGTTGTCACCCATCATCAATACTCGTGGTCGTCGCAACACGTTTTCTTCTCCCACTCTCCCCTGTCACACGTCACGGCATCATTTACTCCTTTCTCTTTAATTTCATTTCTCACACAATCCATCGATCGTTTCTTTGGTCTTCTCCCTCTCTATCCATTAACACTTATCACTCTTTAATAAGCAGTGATAGGAATAGGTAGTGCTTATTAGCCTAAACTTCGAAGAACAGAGACAAGAATCGGAGACTTCCTTAGACTATATTTTTTTCCGGGACATCACGTAAGTACATCAAAAAACCAGCCAAGTGCGAGTCGGACTCGCGCACGAAGGGTTCCGTACCATTATTATCAAAAAAGGGCAAAAAAATCACGTTTGTTGTATGGGAGCCCCCCTTAAATATTAATTTTATTCTGTTTTTAGTATTTGTTGTTATAGCGGCAACAGAAATACATCATCTGTGAAAATTTCAACTGTCTAGCTGTCACGGTTCATGAGATACAGCCTGGTGACAGACAGACGGACAGACGGACAGACAGCGAAGTCTTAGTAATAGGGTTCCGTTTTTACCCTTTGGGTACGGAACCCTAAAAATTCATGTTATTTGGAATAAGTAATTGGTCTATGTTTACCTAAAGTTTGCGACTAGACATAACATAACACAGTCGTTACAACCATCAAAATTTCTGAAAATATTCTTTTTTTTCTTTATTGCACCGAAAGTACAATGGGCGGACTTTTATGGCTGCGCATTTAGTTATCCACTCTTAGAATTTACAAAAAAATACTCGCCGTGGTCGCATAATAAAATATAGTCTAAGGAAGTCTCCGATTCTTTTCTCTGTTCTTCTTCGAAGTTTAGGCTAATAAAGCACTACCTATTCCTATCACTGTTAATAAGTCACATATGTGGAGGAGCTCGTGTCTACATAATAACAGCCGCTCCGGTCGATCTTTTGTTTGTGACTGCCTAGGTTAGTCTTGGATGGGTGACCACCTTTACCATACCGAGTTTCCTCTGGGCCTCAAGCTGTTGGTCCTGGCTGTTATTAGTAGATCTTTGATAGACGTTACAGTTAGTCAGTGGCCCAAAAAGTCTGACAACCAGTCTTACCAAGAGGTATCGTATTACCCAGTACTAACTGGGTTGTGGAAGTCAGATAGGCAGTCGCTCCATGTAAAATACAGGTACGGTTAGACTGGAAGCCAACCCCTACATAGTTGGACAAAGACTAGGCAGATGTCATATCTATTGCCTCTCCTGATTACATGTCTATACCAAGACTATTTTACAGTTCTGTAAAGCTATTGACTACTGCAGAAGAGGGGCCATACGGCCAGTAGGTGGATTCAGGCTGTGGTTAGTGACGATTGGCTGTGCTATTTTTAATGAGAAATCGGTAAGAATCGAGTTGTTGTCACAACGACTGGTTGGAATCGCGAGGGCGGCGCGAGCGTCGCTTCACTTAAAAATCTTATCACGACGAAGGCACTGCGCTTGTTAAAACTTGGTTCTTGGATTATACCAGATTTATTTATAATTAAAATGTCACTTACGGGATATCTTCCGTGATTATTGATTATTTTAGAGCTCCCGATATTTCGACGCTGTTGCAAGCGCCATGGTCGCGGGTTAACGGGTAATATCGGGAGCTCAAAAATTACCCATAATCAAGGAAAATTTCCCGTAAGTGACATTTTAAGTATAGTTATGAACCGTGAAAGCTTAAAACAGATTTATTTATTCCCACGTATATTCGTTATTCGCTCCTATAGCTGAGCAGTCGACGTAAACGCGTCAACACACGGTCCTTCGAGCCGGATACGCGTCAACAGACATGTTACATGGACTAACCTTGGAAGCCGTCAGCAGCATGGTGGAGTGCTTTTTGAGCACGGCCCGAGCGGCCGCCAGCTCGTCCTTCATGCGCGGCTCCTTCAGTTCTCGCTGTCGCTTGGCGGCCTGGGCAGCCAGTTCTGAGGCGGAGCGCCCGAACTGGCGCGCTGACTCCATCAGCTCCGATTGGGAGGAGGCCGATTTTAGCTTGTCTAAGTCGTTTTCGACCTGTGGGGAGACAATGACTAAGTTTAAGACTTATACTATACTACGCTAAGCAGTTGGTCCCGGCTGTCATTTGTCCATCTTTGACAGTCGTTACAGGTAGTCAGTGGCCCAAAAAGTCTGACGACCAGTCTAGCCATAGTGGTACCGTATTACCCAGTATGAACTGGGTTGTGGAGGTCAGATAGGCAGTCGCTCCACGTAAAACACTGGTACTCAACTGCATCCGGTTAGACTGGAAGCCGAGCCCAAAATAGTCGGGAAAAGGCTAGGCAGATGATGATTATGACGTGACCGATCCATAGTCACACCACATTGCCACACCAGTGTGACTACAGATCAGCGGTAGTCACACCAGTGTGACTACGGATCAGGTTAAATTATCCGTAGTCACACCAGTGTGACTACAGATACATAAAATGAACCATATTCACACTGATGTGGCAATTTGGTGTGACTATAGATCGGTCATGGATTATGATGATGAAAGATGTAGGTATGATACTCACAGTATTCAACTTGTTAAGCAGCAGATGCACGTCCACGCAGTCAGCCAGGATGAGCAGGCGAGTGACTGCTGAGAGCAGACCTCTGGCCGCTCGCACCATGCTGGAGCGAACCTGGGAGGCGCACGGCTCCTCAGAGAACTCGCGCGCGGCCAGGCTCATGGCCGCTCCTGTGGGTAAAAGGTAAAATAAAAACCGGGCAAGTGCAAGTTGCCCATCTAGCCGTGTGGTACCCTACAGAGTAGAATAGTACCAACCCATTACACTCACGGGTGTCGTATGAGGCGACTAATGTCTGAGGCAGAACACCTTGCGCCTCCGTAGACCAGAGAATGGGCAGCAGCGTTTTCTGTTAGTCTTTCATCACTGCGATCTCCAATCCGCCTGCCAAGCGTGGAGATTACGGCAAATTCCTCCCATCATGGGAGAGGCTTATGTCCAGTGGACGTTATGGGCTGTTGTTGTTGTATCTTGTTCCAGGTACGTACCAGCCTTGCGCACATCCTCCACAGCCGTCAGCATCTGCTGCGTAATCTCAGGGTTCTCATAGGCGATGGTCTGGCCCCTCTCGATGAAGATCTCCGTGGCTCGCTCCACGGTCGCGACTAGGGCGCTGGCTCGCTTGGACTTGCCCGCTGTAATAAAAAGATTAAATTACAGTATGGAGTATGCCTGTGTGATTACATGCACATAATGCAAATACCACAAACTGATGACACAGAATATCTGGGTCTGAATATACAAAAGATTGACCTGGAGGAAACACATCTTCACCAAAAGAAAACAGCTCGGCCTACTATTTAGACAGCTATTCCACTGCTTAGACACAAATCAAAACTGAATCTAGAGAAAGCTGCTTATCTATAAATGTATACTTCAGCCAGTATGGACGTACGGCATACAACTCTGGGGGACTGCCTCAAAATCAAACTTGGGAATTCTTCAAAGGTTCCAGTCCCCCGGTACGTTACAAACAATACCCTGCACGGAGATCTCCAAGTCACTACAATCGTAGAAGAGGTGTTTAGACAAACCAAGAGGTATCAGCACAGACTAACCAAGCATCCTAACAACCTAGCAAGACTGCTTATGACCAGGAAACCTCATGTAAGGCGATTGAAGAAAAGGATACCACAGGACACAATAACATCAAGTTAAACCAAACAGAGGGTGCATCACTGGATGCATACCCAGCAAGTCCCACTGCGAGAATATTTAAAGTACAGCTGATTGTCCTCAATCTAGGACAGATTGCAGTAGAAAAAGGGGTTATAAAAAAAAACACATAATGGTAGCTTAAAATCGAGATGAATGGTGTGCAATTTGAGAGGCCAACCTATGTTCATCTATCATTCATTCATTCTCATCAAAAAAAGTTTGTGATCACTAGCATAAGCTGATATGTTTTTTTAAATTGAACTTTATCAAGAGAAAATCTTTGTTGTGTGTTTTCTATAAATAAAAATACCCTGTTTGAAATTAAAAATCTGTATTTTTTTATATTAATCTTAAAAGAAGAAGAAATCATAAAACTACCGTAACAAAAAAGATTTCGATTTATCAAAGTGACCGCAAACTTTTTTTTGAATGTGTGTAGGTACATATAAATTGCAATAATATGGGTGTAAAAGACCTTATCACGAAGCCGTCAACCAAGCATCCTGTACATCAAACTAAGTAACTTTACGCAAAAATTATTGCTGGGAAACTAGTTTTTTTTTGGGGTAAAAATCATGTTTTGTGGTAGAACTCAATGTAACACACTCAAAACATTGTGCTGACGGATGGATTGAATAGTACAGAGGTCGTGGAGGTGTTTAAAGTAAAAAAATCTTACATTAAAAACTTGTATTAAAAAAAAAAGGGTCAAAAAGTTGGAACTTTGACCCCCAATATCTCCGTAACTAGAAGGTTCCCAGGTGTGGTGTAGAACAAAAAAATGATCGCAATGACGAGGATAACATAAGTGCCTTTTACACCCTTTATAGCTTATGTACAAAGGCGAGCTTAACCCAGAATTGGGTTTTCTTTCAACAAACCTATTTTTGATAGCGATATTGTGCTGTTATTCTGTAGATTCACTGACAGTTGAACAAAAGATTTGTCGATTCTTTCTTCGAAGAAACCCGTTTCTACGGTGATCATGCTACGTGAGCTAGTGATCTTTTTTCAGATTGAACAACAAACTTGCGTTACTTGCCATGTAACTTTGGTATTGCAAACGTGCATAGACGGCTAAGACCACTTTACATCAGCTTTTACCATCCAAGTATGTTAAAAAGAAGACTGCCTTGTTGGTCTAGCGGTGAGCAGGAGGTCCTAAGTTCAATTCTCGGGGCGGGCAAAGTGTTATTGAGTTTTTCCATCAGGAATTTCTCAGTAGCAGCCACGGAGTCTGGATTTGTGCCCGGTTGATGGCAATAGGGTCGACCCCTATTACATGATTTGTGCTCGGTTGATGGCAATAGGCTCGCCCCCTATTACATGATTTGTGCCCGGTTGATGGCAATAGGGTCGACCCCTATTACATGGGACTTACACATAACTGCCGAAATGTGGGTGTACTATTAGGTACACCTCAGCCCAACCCTCCAGCGATTACAGGCGTGATGTTATATTATGTGTAAGTATATTATACAAAGAGTGAAAAAAGAGGGAATTTAATACGAGGGAATAAGTTGGGTCCCGAGAGCAGCGAAGGATTCTACTAGAATCCTGAGCGGAGCGAGGGATATAAAACTCACGTCTCTTCTTCTTAGCGTCCCGATCCTTGCTGTTCACAAGTGTAGTGACTTGCAGCACGAGTGGCTCCAAGGTCCTCTCCACCGACATGGTGCGGATCTCTAGGTTGCGAGGATCCCACTTCAGGGTTAAGGTCCCCGTGGTGCCGTACTGGTCGGTCATGGTAGCCATGGTTGCTGAAATGGAAAGGTTTCATGGTGTTATTGAAATTGAAAATATTTCGCTAACAAACATTTTTTAATTCCACATTATCGTTTCTTGCAACTGTTAAATATATTTTAGTTATAGTTTACTTTTATGCACTAATTATACCTAAATTTTTTGTAATAAGTACTTTTTTTTTAAATAAATTATTCTTATTTATTTCAGACTAAGACTCCGTTTCCACTATGTCGTGTTGATTAATTTATCGTTGGTTTTTAGTTGGCAAAGGTCATGAATGACAGTAATCGCGTCGTGTTCTATATGTGAACACAATTATCTGTCGTTCAAAATAAAAATATTTTAATTCACATAGGCCTAGATGGGCACTTATAAACCGTCCAAAAGCACACATTAATTCATACAGGTAACTTCATAAATTATGTTAGTAGGTAGATACTTATGCCATGTTGGTAAAATTTAAAATAATTATTATTTTGGACATGCAGGAGCAACCAATTCCTAAGGATTTTGCTCCACTCTGTCAGACACCACAATTATAATGTACTAGCTGATAACCCGCGGCTTAGCTCAAATGACAACTTATATACTAAAACCTTCCTCGAGAACCACTCTATCCATTGGTGAAAACAGCATGAAAATCGGTGCAGTAGTTATTGAGTTTATCGCGAACAGACAGACAAACGCGGCGGAGGACTTTGTTTTATAATATGTAGGTAGTGATTGTTACTCTTGTCAACTGTTGTTACTGCTCTGTTTCACCTCGCAAAATATAAACAAAAATATCTCGATTTATGGCTAACCTTCAGTAATTTTCAGAGGCACCAGAAAAAAAGGAGATTACTAGAATCACTTGATAATCAGCGAGTAACTAACCAACACTTTACTTGGAGATGGCGAAAGAGGCACTAAGGAAAAAAAAAATTAACACACACACACACATACACACACACACACATTACAGATAGGCTTTCGCTTCATGAAAGAAGTAGGTATTCAGCTGCATCTGGTAAGACAGGAAGCCAACTTCAACATCATCTGCCTAGCCTTTTCCCAACTATGTTGAAGTCGGCTTCGGGTCGATCGTTAGGTTAAGCCATGCTTGCCTAGGTTGGTCTGTGGATGGGTGACCACCCATTACATACCGAGTTTCCTCCTTGCCTCGGAAAGCACATTAAGCCGTTGGTCCTGGCTGTCATTTGTAGATCTTTAACAGTCGTTAGGTAGTCAGTGTCCCAAAAAGTCAGACAACCAGTCTTACCAAGGGGTATCGTATTACCCGGTACTAACTGGGTTGTGGAGGTCAGATAGGCAGTCGCTCCATGTAAAATACTGGTATTCAGCTGCATCCGGTAAAACTGGAAGCCGACCCCAATATAGTTGGGAAAAGGCTAGGCACATGATGTTGAAGTTGGCTTCCTGTCTTACCAGATGCAGCTGAATACCTACTTCTTTCATGAAGCGAAAGCCTATCTGACCTCCACAACCCAGTTAGTACTGTGTAATACGATACTCCTTTATAATTTATTTATTTATTAGATAAGGCACACCAACGACATATTTACAATATTGGTTCCTAAGGTGATCATAGGTCTACAGTGCGTGTAAATACGTCACTTATAGGTATGCACAACATTCACAACAATACAATTAAATTAAAAAATGATTAAAAAACAGAATGAATTAATAATGTACAAAACAAAAATGTGAGATACAAACGAAATCAAGACAATTAGTAACGGAATAACATTTAAAATAGAATATAGAATAACATAATATTAGATTAAATTGAGTATAAATTGCATGGTATAAATTAGAATAAGTATGTAGGATACAGGTCAATTTTTAAGATTTTTGATTTGAACATTGACAATCTATCAAAGAAGATGTCGACATTACTGTCAGCTGTACAGGCTTTGTTGTAAAAAGTCAACATTCGGTTTAAGGGAGCATGCTGGCTCAGATTTGTGCGACACGGTTTAGTGGCAAATGTCCTAGTAGTACGCTTGGACCGGAGGTGGTAATGACGAGGTACGTCGAGATTAATTTTGTTGAGGAAGTTTGGAATCGATGATATCCCATTTACAGTTTTATAAAGTGTATTTATAATACTAGTTGTCAGACTTTCGGTCCACTGACTACCTGCTACAAATGACAGCTGGGGCTTTACTGTTTGGATAACAGAAATAACTAGCCTTTGTTACTTACTGCACAAAGGTTACTAGAGTATAAATACTGCTTGTTCTGAAGTTAAAAGTAAGAAAATGACCCACAGACATTGCTTTGTCTTTGAAAGTGAATTTGACACCTAATAGTTCATACAAAGCAAAAGAATAAATGTTTGATTGTTTTACCAGTTACAATAGGGGCATAATACAGTCGCCAATGCATCAAGTTACCTACAATTCTCAAATGTTCTCATTTGATTTTGAACTTAACAATCAACATAATCACAATCTTTGACATCAGTATACAAAGTCACTCCTACTGTTTGTAATTGTTTGTATGCTTAGATCTTTTAAACTACGCAACGGATTTTAATGCAGCTTTCAGCAATAGGCTTAGATCTTTTAAAATGTTCCCATGGGTTCATTTCCAAGTGCCATACTACTTTTAAAATGTTCCCATGGGTTAATTTCCAAGTGCCATACTACTTTTAAAATGTTCCCATGGGTTCATTTCCAAGTGCCATACTACTTTTAAAATGTTCCCATGGGTTCATTTCCAAGTGCCATACTACTTTTAAAATGTTCCCATGGGTTAATTTCCAAGTGCTACCCTACTTTTAAAATATTCCCATGGGTTTATTTCCAAGTGCCACTCTTAAAATGTTCTCATGGGTTCCAGGTGTCGTAGGCTACTTTTAAAATGTTCCCATGGGTTCATTTCCAAGTGCCACACTACTTTTAAAATGTTCCCATGGGTTCATTTCCAAGTGCCACACTACTTTTAAAATGTTCCCACGGGTTCATTTCCAAGTGCCACGCTACTTTTAAAATGTTCTCATGGGTTCATTTCCAAATGTCATAAGCTGCTTTTAAAATGTTCCCATGGGTTCATTTCCAAGTGCCATACTACTTTTAAAATGTTCCCATGGGTTCATTTCCAAGTGCCATACTACTTTTAAAATGTTCCCATGGGTTAATTTCCAAGTGCCATACTACTTTTAAAATGTTCCCATGGGTTCATTTCCAAGTGCCATACTACTTTTAAAATGTTCCCATGGGTTCATTTCCAAGTGCCATACTACTTTTAAAATGTTCCCATGGGTTCATTTCCAAGTGCCACGCTACTTTTAAAATGTTCCCATGGGTTAATTTCCAAGTGCTACCCTACTTTTAAAATGTTCCCATGGGTTCATTTCCAAGTGCCATACTACTTTTAAAATGTTCCCATGGGTTAATTTCCAAGTGCTACCCTACTTTTAAAATATTCCCATGGGTTTATTTCCAAGTGCCACTCTTAAAATGTTCTCATGGGTTCCAGGTGTCGTAGGCTACTTTTAAAATGTTCCCATGGGTTCATTTACAGGTGCCACACTACTTTTTAAATGTTCCCATAGGTTCATTTCCAAGTGTCACGCTACTTTTAAAATGTTCCCATAGGTTCATTTCCAAGTGCCCCACTACTTTTAAAATGTTCCCACGGGTTCATTTCCAGGTGTCGTAGGCTACTTTTAAAATGTTCCCATGGGCTCATTTCCCGGGAGCTGAGTCACCAGCATAAGCTACCTAGTTAAAGATATTTTGGTTAAAGTTAGTTGTGCTTCTCTCTTCTATTTCAAACACTCAGAATTCGTAACTATGTTCAGTGAAATTCAGATTAGTTTCCACACATGCTCCTTATCTATGGGGTTTTGGTTTCCGCACTTAGTCCCTAGAGTGGACCATTGTGGGTAGTACATGCTCCTTCAAGTGGACCAAGAATACATATAACAATAACAATAAATAAATAACAATTTGCAAGAACCATGGTGACCAACGTTGGTCAATCTGATGACCCGAATGGCGCAGTGGTGGTGAGGCTGCCTTACATTCTTTGGGTCCAGGTTTCGAAACCCGGTTGGAGCAAATGTTTGTGTGATGAGCATGGCCAAATGTTTCCAAGTCATGGATGTTTATGTGTATAGTAAGTATGTATTTACAAACAAAAAGTATCTATGTAGTATATCAAGCGGCATCTGGCGCTGCGTGTTAATGTCCAGCGGTATTTATTTATTTATTCCAGTGACATAAGTTGGTCATCCGGTTATCCTATGGGTTTATTTTAGATCAACATGTCGGAGCAGCCATGGGCATAATCTAGTCTTGTGATAAGTACTGCATAAGTACCATAAACTCATTTCTAGATCAACTTACATGATTCACTCAGAAATGGGTACACCAAAAAGGTTCTAATTAAATATCTAGTCTTCTCTAAAATTACGATTACTTAAGTATTCAATTTAATAGTAGCAGCATAAATGCGAAATCTAACGACTCTAACTTTCTAAGTAGAAAGATTGAGCGTTATTGTTTTTGTATTAAATTTAGGAATGCATGTGGAAATAAATAGTTTTAATTTTTTTTTTTTTTTTTTTTAACAAATAGGCAATTTTAAAATAAACTCTGATGGGAAGCATGGACATGGAGCAGTACAGCACGGAATATATAAACAAAGTACTTGAATACCGGATATAGTAATGATAACATTTTAAGAGGTAATTATTTGTGTACATTCACTCAACTAACAATGAATGACTCACTTCAAAACTATGGATTTTCTTTCCTTACAAAAAGTTTTTGTGACGAAATTATGAGTCAAACATGGGATTCATTACAGGTTTTGGTCAAATTCTTCTTTATTTTCGTTGATAATAATGTTTGTGGGCTTTTTTTTTAACTAAAAAACTTTTACAAATACAACAGTATTATACGACGGAATTTAAATGTGCTGAATAGATAATGATTTACTTTGGCAAATAGGGTTATTCAAATTGGTAGGTTAATACATTGACAACATAATGTAGCTACTTTTACCTCGCTATTAGCAACGATTCCTCACTTTAATTCACTTGACACAAGATCAAGAAGATGTAACAGTTCGTAACACACAATATTTCACTTAGTTTTTAGAAAATAACACAAGAAATCACACGATTTTGGTAAAAATAGCTGCAGAGTACTAGCTAGGCGTGTCAAAAAAATTCAACTGAACGTTGCCAGTGTTGGAAAGTAATTTCCTACCATGATTGTTAATTTTACAATAATGTTACCTCAGTGAAAAAAGTTTAATTGGAGCTTTTTTTTTATATTGAGTGTGTGAAATTCAAATTTTCTTACGTTTTTTTGCAATTTGCAGGCCAGTGCTTAGTTGTATGTTGATTAAAATATTATTCGTGGCTGTAAGACCTGAGTAGTTACAGAATTATAATCATCAAAATCATCAATACAACCCTCCAAGTTCACGTAACTCGATTGAATGACTTTTTCATGAAATAGTCAACAGATAGTAATAATATTTTAATCAACATACGACCTTGCACTAGCCTGCAAATTGCAAAATACGTAAGAAAATTTGAATTTCGCGGGCTACCATGGAGCATCAGCCTTATAGCTCCTCCTAGATTAGCTGTCTGTATACAGGTGGTGGTGTAAACCATTGACTTGGTGTAAACAGACACTTCATGAAGCCGTCAACCATAGATAATAAATAACTTTTTAAATGACCCGTCAACCAAGCTGTAGATGTTGTAGGTGGTAATCGGCGAAGTTAAACGATTTGGTTGCTTAGGAAAACTTGTATTTTTAAAAGACACGGATAATTTTAACAAACGAGGTAAATCACATACAAGCGCAGCCGCTTGCAGTGCTCGCACGGACTGAACTGCGGGCGTCTTAGGTGGGGGTCCAGCGGCCCGTACATCTATACTTACATATATGTACTTATAATTATGTTATTACTACTTACTAACTAACCTATATATCTACTTGTACAGAACATGAGCGCGTCGCTAACATTCCCCCCCCCAGTGCTGGCTCAGCACTCCTCAACAAGTGAAATTCGCGCGACGCGGGCTGCAGGTCGCTTCCAGACACCAGTCTTAGTCTTCACTTCGACCAGTCTGATTCGTCCATCCTTCCCTGGGCATATGTTCTGAATGACACCCTTCGGCCAGGTACTGCGAGGACTGTTAGGATCAGCTACTAGCACTACGTCACCTACCTGCAAAGGTTTCACCTCCTCGTTCCATTTTCTTCGAGGCAGCAAGTCGGGGAGAACCTCTTTCACCCATCTACGCCAAAACATATCCGCTAACGCTTGTGACTTTCTCCATTGTTTGCGTAGAAACATGTCGGAATCATCGAAAGTCCCAATGATAGGAGTGCTGGATGAGCTACCTAAAAGAAAATGGTTAGGAGTTAAGGATTCTAGGCTTTCAGGGTCCACGGAGACGTGTGTCAACGGACGACTGTTCACCATGTTCTCCACTTCCGCCATCAGGGTAAGTAGAACTTCTTCGCGGGGAGCGCGTTCCTTCATTATAACTCGAAGTGAAGTTTTCACGCTTCGAATCAGCCTCTCCCAGGCCCCACCCCAGTGAGGACTAGAAGGGGGTATAAAATGCCACTGCATGGCGTTGTTCACGCCGACGGCCTTGAGAGCATCTATATTAAGTGCCTGCTCTGATTGCTTCAGTTCCTTGTCGCTTGCTCTAAGGTTGGTGCCATTATTAGAGTATAGATGACAGGGCCATCCTCGCCGTGCTGCCATGCGGCGCAGCGCCATTATCAAAGAGTCTGACGTGAGCGATGGAACAAGCTCGATATGAATCGCTCGTATAGTCAGGCAGGTGAACAAAACGCCATACCTCTTCTGCCTTCCTCTGCCCACAGTCACTTCCATTGGGCCGAACAAGTCCAGGCCACAAAATGAAAATGGTTGTTGGTGATGTGCTACTCGAGCGTGAGGTAAGTCACCCATTCTGGGTACTTGAGGCTTACATTTCCTTATGCGGCAAAGCATGCAATTCGAAACCACCCTTTTAACTGTTGGCCTTATTCTTACAATCCAATATTTCTGTTTCAGATTATTCACGACCATTTCCTGGTTCCCGTGTGCTGCCTTAATGTGAAAGAACAGCACAAGAAGACGCGTTATGTCATGCTTTCCATCTAGTATAATTGGTCTTTTCATTTCTAGGTCTACGTCTGACGCAGCGTCGATGCGGCCACCGAGGCGGAGTAAACCAGTTTCGTCTAGATACGGTGACAAGGTAAGTAACTTGCTATCTCGTGATAAGTGTTTCCCATTTTTGATTGCAGATATTTCGGCGGAGAACGATTCCACTTGCGCCTTTTTTAGCAACAGGATCTCAGCTCGAGCCATCGCATCGCAGTCAACCTCACTGGTAAGTCTCTTGCATCTGTCAATAAATTTCAGAATGACGGCCGTGGCTCGCTGCAAGCGAAGCCAGGAGGAAAACCGCTGCGGCTCAGGAACAGGTAAGTCACATGTAGGCTCATGCATCACAGCTACACACTCTAAACTCCCTTCGTCTCTGTCGATGTCGGGGCTCACGACGTCAGCAGGCCACAAGGACTCCTCTTTGTATAAAAAATCAGGCCCCGTGAACCACTCACTGTGAAACATTGTGTGGTTAAATTCATCACGAGTACCAAGATCCGCTACATTTAATTTGGTAGGTACATATCTCCATTCGGAGATACGCGTGAGTTCGTCAATTTCTCCCAATCGGTTCGCTTCGAACGTCTTATACCTACGTGTGTTATTTCTAATCCACTGTAAAACGGTGGTGGAGTCACACCAAAAATATCGTCGCTCGGGCGTTAATCTGTGTTCCTTCAGAACGGTATCAGCCAATCGTGCAGCCAACAGCGCCGCCTGTAGCTCGGCTCGGGGTACAGTCATGGGTTTAACGGGTACAACACGACATTTACTTGCTATAAATGCAACGTTAACAATCCCATTGACTATCCATCGCCAGTACGCCACACAACACATGGCTTGAACAGATGCATCGCAAAATAAATGTAGCTGTAAGCGTGTATAATTATTACTTGCCGGCGTAGCACACGTAGCGGTTGTCGTAGGCGGCCTACACGTCTCGTAGCAGCTTCTAGTAGCAGACAACTCCAGCGCGGGGGTCGCGGGTGCGGCGGCGGGAGGAGGTGGCCTTATCATTACAAGCTCGGCAACCCGTTTTTTTCCCGTCTCGCTCCCACTTTGTAACACAATAGTTTTATTATAGCACCTAGGTATACGTATTTGTTTTATATCGTTTAATAACTCGATCCATTTGCACCATTTATTGTAGATACTATCGGGTACTACGTCATCCCAGCCTATGTTTAAGCGCCAAGTATCTTGCAACATAATTTTGCCCTGAATAGTGAATGGTGCTAAGAATCCTAATACATCAAAAATCGACATAACTATTCGAAGCATGATTCTTTTAGTCGGTCTATGCTTATTTAAAATAATATTTTCTGGTATTCGTTTCAGAGACATGTCGAAACCTAATTCATCTTCTCCAGGATACCAGATGAGTCCCAAGGTGCGCTCGCCATGGTACTCCTGTTCAAATTTGAACCTAACGCTGGCAGTACCTAAGGTATCTTTTGGAATACTATCTAAAACAGCAATGCTATTGCTAGTCCAGTTACGGATTTGGAAACCACCGCTGCTATGAATACTAGTTATATTTTTAACCATTTCTATCGCCGTCGTGTCATCCGGCAGGCTATCAATATAGTCGTCCATATAGTGCGATTTGTATATCGCATTAACAGCAGCTGGTAATGACGACTCGTAACGACGCGCATTTACATTTTTAACAAACTGAGCTACAAAAGGAGAACAGTTGGCGCCGAAAATTAGTGACGTCATAATGTAAATATCAACTGGCTCGTCAGGGCTGTTCCGCCAAAGGAATCTAAACGCGTGTTGATCTTCAGGGCGAATTTTTACCCTAAGGAACATATCCTTGATGTCACCGGTTACTGCAATTGAATATTCCCTAAAGCGCAGCATTATACCGAACAGCGATGACAACAAGTCCGGCCCTGTGAGTAAATAATCATTTAGACATTTATCACCAACTGGAGCGGCAGAATCGAACACAAGCCTAAGTGACTTTTTGTTGGGGTTATCTACCCCGAAGTGGGGTAAATACCACGTCCTGGGTGTCAGCAGTGGATTTTCCATCTTGTGAGCGTAATCATTTTGTAATAAATGATTTATGCGCTCGCGGTATCTGTCGGCGAAACCATCGTCACGTGCCATCTTCCTTTCTATCCCCTTTAACCTTTTCAGAGCGTTAGGATAGGTGTCGGGCATAGTGCAGGCCTCATTCTTCCAAGGCAAACCTGCACGCCAGCGACCGTTGACGAGTTCGACAGACTTTTCCAGCTGCGCGACAGCACGAGTATCATTAATATTTTGTCTCGGCTTACCTGACACTCCCAAGGCATCTACAGCGAATGAATGCCTCACCTCCTCGTGAAGGTCCCGTAGCATGCGCTCGTCCCTGTCCGCGGCGGTGCAAGCTGCCGAGCTCAACAGCAGAGTGGCGTGCGCCCCAACGGCGCTGGCGGCGACCTGCGCGTGCCGAGCGTGCTGGCTTCGCAACATACCATGCATGCACCAACCTAGGGGAGTCAATGTAGCGGACGGCTCATATAATTTCCCTACTATAACTTTCAGAGGTAACAATAAGTGACAGTTATCTTGACCTATTAAAATTTCAGGTTTCACATCATTTTTACATAACTTATCATTTATTCCAAACAGGTTTTTATAACTATTACAATTAACAACAGAAAGTTGTTGCAAAGGTAAGTCTAATTTGTCTACACACCGAAGTTTTATATTATATATCTTACTGTCCATACCCGATAATTTAACATTCGCGATGGTCGTTTTACACATCAGTTCGTCGTCAGACCAGGCTCCGCGAATTCGCATCGTCTCTGAGCGGCCACGAAGCCCCGCACGCTTCGCTAGCCCCGCACTAATAAGTGCGACGGTCGATCCGTCATCAAGGAGGGCGCTTGCACTGAACACACCGTTAGCACTGTGTATACGTATAGGTACGACTTTAAGTAACACTTTGTTTTCACTCGCGTTTATATGCGTCACTGTTTGTGTACTATCGGCGGGGGACGTCGGCGACGACGTCGCCGACGTCGTCGGCGTCTGCACAGGCGTTGACGTCGGCTCCGGAACCTTGCTGCCTCCAGCGTCATTTTTCGGCTTGTTTCCGACGTAGTGAAGTAAATTGTGATGCCCCTCGCCACAGCCATTCTTATTGCAAGGCGGCGCTGAGCACGTGTCACGTGCGTGGCGCGACAGTAGGCATTTATAACAAATCCCGTTACGTTTTACGAATTCCCATCTGGTTTTACGTAACGCCTTCTTGAATTGTTTACATTCAGTTAATTTATGTTTCGAGGTATGGCAGAATTTGCAGTTATCGGTATCATCATCTGATTGCAATAATATAGTTTGAGATCGATTGGCGGAACTATCTTTGTTTTTATGATGATTGTTTTTATTTTGGTCGGTGCGAGGACTCGTAAAATAGATATTTGATGTAACTGATATTTTTACGGCCTCATCGTGCAAGAAATCAGATAAAATGACCATACGGGATTTCTGTCCCGTTTTTTCTGTTTCAGTAATGAGCGGGAAACTATAATCAGACCATTTAGATAACAGTGTTGTAGGCAGCTTGGACAATATAATTGAAACAATGCTCATACCTTGTAAGTACTCTTCGCGTCCAACTGCTCGCACTGCTTGTATTAGGTTTTGCACTTTTACTGAAAATGGCACGATTTCACTATGATAGTTTTGTGACATTGAGGGCAATTTCTTGATATCCTGCACTATTTTGGATATTATTAGATCAGCATTGCCAAAACGTAACTCCAATGTTGACATGATTTTGCACGGTGGACTCGCAGAAATGAGTAAGGCTGCGACGGCATCTTTGGCAGCTCCTCGGAGACACTTTCTCAACCTCCACAGATTTTCTTCAGGAGAAAATTTACAAAGCTCGGTTGACTCTTTATAGGCTTGTTTGAACTGCAGAAATTCCAGTGGGTCTCCCGAAAAGTCTGGAAGATCCTTCGGCGTGCTTAATCGAGATATAAGGTTGGTATTCGGTGCACTCGGTGGGTGCGACTCCATCGGCAGATGTGGCACTGAAGGTGTTGGCTTTCGAGGTGACGTGGTGAGCCCTGGTAGTGCTGCTGGTGCCGCAAAGTGGACGGCATTAGCAGGCGCGGCTGGTTCTGTCTCAGGCGGATGCAACTTGCCCAAAGGGTTGCCATTATCGGGGGCCGATTGCATTAATTCGTGGTGACTCCGTTCCAGCCATTGCTCCACGTCGTGAGTGCGTTCTTCGTGTGGACTGTATTTTTCTTCTTCCTCTAGTTCAGCTAAGTCCGCTTCCAGCTGTTTGTCTATGAGCTCCAGTCGTATCTGTGCCTTTTGCTTTGCAGCATCCAAAAGCAACTGCGCCTTTCGAGCTTTAACCGATGATGTGTCAGATTGACCTTTTGACCTTGGCAACGTGTGTTCTGTTTTGACACTCGGCCCTGCCGTAGGTGTTTTGAACTCCGTATTTTTGGCTGCTGCACTGGTTGAAGACTGACATTCTTCAGTGTCTATTTCTTGAGCTCCCTTTTGTTCTTCGAAAAGTTTACGTTGCGCGAGCTCGCGTCGCACCATACTTCGCGTGCCCACCATCTTGCTTTTCACTGGTTGCGTGACAAACTTAATTTTAGTTGATCCGGTTCGATTGACCACTTTGTAGATGTTGTAGGTGGTAATCGGCGAAGTTAAACGATTTGGTTGCTTAGGAAAACTTGTATTTTTAAAAGACACGGATAATTTTAACAAACGAGGTAAATCACATACAAGCGCAGCCGCTTACAGTGCTCGCACGGACTGAACTGCGGGCGTCTTAGGTGGGGGTCCAGCGGCCCGTACATCTATACTTACATATATGTACTTATAATTATGTTATTACTACTTACTAACTAACCTATATATCTACTTGTACAGAACATGAGCGCGTCGCTAACACAAGCATTCTGGGGGTTTAAAATGGCCGCTTTAGCAGAATCCACGCAGTATCTTAGTATGAATCAAGTTAAAAAATTAAAATTCTTAAAATGGACTTTATCATCATGAATATAAAGTCCATTTTAAGAAATTTAAATTTTTAACATGATTCATATTACGATTCTGATAAAGCGGCCTTTTTAGACCCCCTGTACATCAAACTGAGTAACTCTGCGCAAAGACTACAATATACAGGGTGGAATTTTTCAATGCCACCTGGAGGGAAAGTACTCGAAATACTGGAGATAGCAAATTTTACTCAAAGGAAACATTACTTTATTTTTAAAAGGAAACAAATCTGCATTCACAGATTTTCGAAAATTCGCTTGCCACATCTGGGAATCAAACCGACTAAAGTTCGAAAAAATAACATCCTGTACTTTTTTTACATCAATCGATAGGTGCAATCATATGGATCAAATCTCTCTAACAAACATGATAAATTAAATGAAGGGAAAACCATTAAATCTAAAGCAAACTAAAGCACAAAAAAGTACTGTTAACGTAAGGTTCAAATGAAAAGATAGCGATGTGACGTCTTAGCGTTTATCGGGACCGTATTGTCGTGGTTTGCGGGGGTGCTGTTAACGATGTTAAATAAAAATACCGGGACCGTTGCAAGGGCGTCGCGTGGCAAGGGGCACCCCCCCGGGGAGGGGGGGGGGGGGGGGGGTAGAAGAGTGCGGTTAAAAAACTATTGGAAAAGGCTTATCTATACATAAATATAAAGAGGTAACATTTGTTTGTAACTTTGTATGTAGGGGGTAATCTCCGGAAGTAATGAACCAATTTTAAAAATTGTTTTACTGGTAGTAAGCTACATTATTCGTGAGTGCTATAGGCTATAATTTATTCCCGTACTCCCACGGGAACGGAAACTACGCGGGAGAAACCGTGGGACGTCAGCTAGTCTATACATATATTAAAACAGTAACGAAAGAAAAAATGTAGGTAGGTACATTGAGAATTTTCAAGAAAAAATAAGTGGCTTTTGTTACAAAAACGTAACTGATGACAAAACGTGACTTTTTAGAATTTTTGTTTGTCTGTGTGTATGGTACGGCTTCACGCCAAAACTACTGGATAGATTGAATTGAAATTCAGCAAAAATGTTCTTTGTAAACCAAGGAAGGCCTACATATTATCACGCCGTATGTTATGGGAGGTAAGCAATATTGATTTTAAAAGGTTTTTGTTCGTAATCTAATGCACAAAATGACATGTTCTATGCTATATTACGTGACGCAGACGAAATTGCGCGGGTCAGCTACTTTAGTATCAAATGAGAAAAAAGCGGTCAGTGGTTCATCCTAAGGACTCTAACTATAGCCACAGAATAGATAATAGTACTAGCGTACAGAAGTTGCACTCCTTTGATCTTGAAGAAAGCCGACATTATAAATACCTAAACTGGGCCCGCACGATCTAAAATGTGCCTTGACGCCACGCGTTAGCGTATTTTATTCGGCGTCTCACTGCTTAATGGTCAGTCGGAAGGGTTGCCTCAAGTACTCAAAATAAAATACTACCAACATTTTTGTATTTTAATGTATCATTATTTAAATGTTAATTAAAACTATACTTAATAATTACAATAGTTTTACTCTATTATAATGTCTCCTAAATATCTAGTCTTCTCTAAAATTACGATTACTTAAGTATTCAATTTAATAGTAGCAGCATAAATGCGAAATCTAACGACTCTAACTTTCTAAGTAGAAAGATTGAGCGTTATTGTTTTTGTATTAAATTTAGGAATGCATGTGGAAATAAATAGTTTTAATTTTTTTTTTTTTTTTTTTTAACAAATAGGCAATTTTAAAATAAACTCTGATGGGAAGCATGGACATGGAGCAGTGAAATTTATGTAGAAAAGACATTTTTTTCCTACATTTATTAACAGCAACAGTTTATCCGGCTTGTCATTTTCACTAGTAATGATTAATGATTGATAAATCAGTCAGTTAACAAACACGAAGTACGAGTAGGTAGGTACGCGACGCAAGGTCAAAAGAGCGCGAAAAATTAACGCGGCATACGTACGCAGTTACGCACGGCTGGAGCGCGACAGCCCTAGAGAGCTTGCATATTCAATATGCGCGAAGCGGTAGGTAATTATCTCATGCCTACACACGGAGTGCAATAGCTCTGCTATAGCCGAATGTCAAAAGTACCTAGTGCCTTAATATTGTATCAAGAGAAACTAAAATACGTCGAAAATACCTACTGTTTTCCTAGGGATCACGCTCGATTCAAGGCTAAAATGGGGTCAGCATATTATAACATCTCTTGCAGCCCGCTTAGCATGACCACCGTAGACACGAAAGAGAATCGACATATCTTTTGTTCATCTGTCATTCAATCGACAAAATGACAGATGAACAAAAGATTTGTCGATTCTCTTTCGTGTCTACGGTGGTCATGCTAAGCGGGCAGGACGGCTGAGTAATACCACAGGTAATACCAGTGCCGGATTTATAATTTTTATGAGTGTAGGCCACTTTATTTCCGCCGCCCCATGTACTTTTCTAAAATAATTATTTTCTATTTGTAATAAGGAAAGCACTAAAGTTAAATAAATTAATGAATTAGTTATTAAGAAAGAGCGTAAAAAGAAACATTATTTATTTATTTATTTTGTTCATTAACACATACATTTGTTTTAACAGGTAAAACCCAAGCTAACAAAACTAGTCCTAAATTGCTAACTATAATAAATAAATAAATAATAAATAAATAAATAATGGTGTTAATCATCTCTGCTTCTAATTATCTAGAGAAGGGCTAAAGGATTCATTTTTACAAGATACTGAAGACCTTTGATAATTTTTCACGCGTTTTAAACAGGAAAACCTCTTTTCCCCAGAACAATTTGTAGCCGGAGTGGAAAGTGCGATGCAGAGAGTTATATCCAAGTTAGGGTAATCATTAGACAGAGATTGATTCCTTAAAAACCTTGAGAGACTGAATAGTGAGTTTGATTCAGGCTTCACGGCATACTCTGCAGTTTTATTAGAGGCAATGTGACTGTGAAAATGCACAACTTCTTGAACCAATTCGTCCTCTAAATCATTGGTGTAATATTTCACAAGAGACTGAACTTTTTCTGTAACTCTTTGTGTTGAATGTTCAGTAATTTTTGTTTAAAATTATTTTTTTCCTTTAAAGTTTAAGTAAGTATTATGCCTTCTCTATATTTCAGCCCTCAGTCTATCAAGGATGACCAAAAAGGTGTTCACTCTGAAATAATCTCTGGAGCCGGAGGGTATTGAAGGTTCTTCATTCAATTTTTTATCCGTCATTTTTTGTCCTATAAGTTGCCTCTTTATTTTACATTGAAATTGCTTAAATGCGCTCATCTCTTTCTGCTATTTCTTCGAAATAGACAAAATTTTCTCGCTCTGCTATTGTAAACTCTACTTGAGATCCATAGAGATCAGATACCGTCAATACATCCTACAGATGAGCTCTGAATCTGAAAACTCACTTTTCGTACCACTTGCTCAAAAAAGTGACATTCTATGCCACAAAAAGCGAACATAACAATAGTCATTATTAATCTGTTAAAAACAGGGAAAGAAAACTGTATTTCATTCATCCCCTAGGGGGAGAATGTGATTTAAATTTGGAATACTTACCGAAATTTACACTGAACTCCATCTGTGTTTACACCATTGAGTTTGTATATAAAGTTTACATCGTTTTCATCGTTTTACATCGTTTTGAAAAAGGAATACGCATTTATTATGCAGTTAAGATTATTAAATAAAATTACGAAAACCGACGAGGCCGTGTGAGCTTGATGCCTTTGCTTTTCCGACAAAAAATAGTAGTCTAGGAATTTGCCGCGTTTTCGTTTTCTTCAAATACATAAACGTTAAGTTTATTTTAATTTATTTTTATAAATAAGTTAATGTTCTAAAAATACGTTACGATGTTAAATCAAAGCGACAGTGACAGTGAATTGTCGGATTCCATTAGTGCAAATGCTGCCGCAATTATAAATAATTTGCTTCCAACAAAATCCAAGGAAAATGTAACACTATCAATAATTGGACCAATGTTTCGAATGTTAACTTTTACTTTTAATTGTCATTATTTTTAATAAATGCTTATCTCATATTATTATTGTGTTAATTTTTTCACATATGGTACGAAAAGTAGAGTATTTTCCTCGGTGATAAAGCTGTTTTATAGTCTTGGGTAAACTTAAATCCCTCGCTACACTCAGGACTCGTCTTAAATCCCTCGCTTCGCTTGTGATTTAAGTTTTTAACACCCTCGCTACGCTCGGGAGTAAACCTCGAGTCCTTCGTTACGCTCGCCATTTAAATCGTCACCCGCGACAGAAGACACTGCTTTATCCCCTTGGTTAATAATCTACTATTATTTAACCTTTCCAAAATAGCATTCCGAAATACGACCATGAACGCAGTTTCAAGTTTTTCTAATTTAATGCGAATTCCCTTTGCCTCATTTCGCGGGACGGTTTTCTCTGTTGTGTAATTTTCAATCATTTTTATAACTGTAATTACTTCATCCCAGGAATCTCTTAGACTTTTACAGGCATCTGCTCTAGCCGACCAACGAGTGAGGTTCATTCCCTTGAGTGTCTTTTGTATTCCTATCTCATTCGTTAATTTTATTCAACGTTCGGCTGACTTCACGAAGAAAATATATAGGTACCTAATCTAGCAACATGAAAAAGTGGCAGGCTTCTGTACAAGACTCAGCGGCCGAGGTTCCCACCAAATTCAATGAATGAGCTGCACAAGGAACAAACATAGCAAATGGCGCTTGTTCTATATTTTAGTTTGTAAACCATTGTAAATCCCTGCCATGTTAGAGGCATTATCATAAGACTGACCACGGCAATCTTTGAGATTAATGTTTAACATTTCAGCTGGAAAAGTTATATAGTAGGTAATGGCATCAAACATTTCTTGCGCCTTGTGTCCTACAGAAGGTAAGAATTTGAGAAATCTCTCACATGGTTCTCCGTCATCGTTCTCCATTTTCATCAAACATAGCTAAAAACACTCCCGACGAATTCACCTTTCAAACAAAAATCAAAATCGGTTTATCCGTTCGGGAGCTACGATGCCACAGACAGGCAAAGACAGACACGTCAAACTTATAAAACCATCCCTAACCTCAATCCCATCGTTTTTGCGTAGGGGTTTAAAAATAGGTACCTACAATTAGCTCAAGGCGAATCTACTCATTTTTAAAACAAAATCCCGTGCACACGATGTCCACATTTGTTTACCATCTTTGTACAAAAATAATAAGCGACTTTTTTACATTATTGTTATGTTTTACAAAAAAATCTCAGGCTCTGTTAATGATCACAGATGTTTGACCGCCTTGTGTTTCGATCAATAGAAATTAAACAACAAAAAAAGTAACAAAGAAGAGAAAGTTTTTAAGTGTTTAAAGCGGCCTGGCAGGGATTTAACGTATTAGTATAAAAAAAAACATGAGAAAACTAGTGAACTTGTTTGACTTTTATCCTCTCAAATCAAGTGAGTGTCCTCTGAAATCTGCCGCCCCTAGGACGCTGCCGCCCCTAGGCCGCGGCCTATACGGCCTATTGACAAATCCAGGACTGGGTAATACTAACCTTTTTATTACCTAATCTTTAAATTATTATTTATGTATAGCACATTCGTCAATTTTAAGGGTTACGTACCTCAAAAATTAAAAAAGGAACTCTTCTATGATCACTTTGTTGTCCGTCTGTCACCACCGATTTTCCCAGGAACGGGTGGACCTAGCAAGTTGAAATTTTTACCAGTTACTGAGATCTGTAGTCCCTATTAAGTGTATAAAAATCAAAGATATGGGTAAATTTAGATTTTCATGAAACTTGAAAATTAAGGTAAATTTTGGTACTAACAGGTACCTACCAAAATTTACCTTAATTTTCAACTTTTTTATTTTTCGGAATTTCACTTTTACTTGTGCTGTAAGACCTTGCTTTTAACCAAAATTGACAATTCTAGGTCAACAGCAAGTACCCCGTAAGTTTGGGTCGAAACTATATTATTATGGGTAGTTCCCGTTGACCTAGAGTCACGAAATTTGGCGAAATGGAAATATCTAAAAACCGTAAATATGTAATTTAATCCAAAAACCGGCCAAGTGCGAGTCGGACTCGCACACGAAGGGTTCCGTACCATTGACTATATTTAGTATTTGTTGTTATAGCGGCAACAGAAATACATCATCTGTAAAAATTTCAACTGTCTAGCTGTCACGGTTCATGAGATACAGCCTGCTGACAGACAGACGGACAGACGGACAGATGGACAGACGGACAGACAGCGAAGTCTTAGTAATAGGGTTCCGTTTTTA
The DNA here is from genome assembly GCA_905147715.2 of Xestia xanthographa. Taxonomy (NCBI): domain Eukaryota; kingdom Metazoa; phylum Arthropoda; class Insecta; order Lepidoptera; family Noctuidae; genus Xestia; species Xestia xanthographa. The sequence goes on along the minus strand of LR990654.1, from coordinate 3,750,812 downwards.
CCCTTTGGGTACGGAACCCTAAAAAGCTATTTTACTATTACAAACTTAATATCCCAACCGTAACCAATACCAACCGCAAGTTGGTGCAATAGCCGTTTCTAGGGATCGAACAGCAAAGTTAAGTTTGTCCTTTAAAAAGTTTGTACGGAACCCTCGGTGCGCGAGTTCGACTCGCTCTTGGCTGGTTTTTTATTTCTATTCCAATAAAACATTTCTACAATTTTATGTTGATAATAATAATAAAATTGAAATAAACTACGCACTCGTACTCGTAAAAAGTTATTTTTCATGTTTTCTTTTTTTAAATTGAAAAAAATAACCAATATTTGCTTAATTAATCTTAATTTAATTTTAAATACACGGTAGTCTTTATAAGTAGGTAGTGTACTTGTGTAGTTGTCTGCGATATTATATTTAAACTTGATCATGATTGTAGTGGCTGCAAGGAATATAATTTCATACGAGGGAAGATAAAAATGGATACTCTCTTCTATTGTCGAGAGACAAACATGGCGGAAGAATAAACAAAACACTATGCTACTCTTTTTATTAAGTTTTTATTTACATTATGATTTACTCAATAGCGAAGAAATTAACATTGGTATGTTTTTTTTTAATTATTGAGAGGAGCTCGTGGCTAAATAATAACAGTCGCTCGGGTCGATCGTTAGGTTAAGCCGTACTTGTCTAGGTTCGTCTGTGGATGGGTGACCACCCATTACATACCGAGTTTCCTCCGTGCCTCGGAAAGCACGTTAAGCTGTTGATCCCGGCTGTCATTTGTAGATCTTTGACAGTCGTTAGGTAGTCAGAGGCCCAAAAAGTCTGACAACCAGTCTTACCAAGGGGTATAGAAAGAAAGAAAGAAAGAAAAAGCATTTATTAGCCCGCACAGGACAAAACACAAATAAAAATGGTTGGTTGGGTGGTTGGTATCGTATTACCCGCTATTAATTGGGTTGTGGAGGTCAGATAGGCAGTCGCTCCATGTAAAATACTGGTATTCAGCTGCATCCGGTAAAACTGGAAGCCGACCCCAACATAGTTGGGAAAAGACTTGGCAGATGATGATGTATATTTAAAAATTGCTGTTTTTCACATCTTTTACCTCAACTTTGGCCGTTCATAATGTACTTATAAATTGTAAAAGTAAAGAAAGCATCCTGATAGAAGCCTTGCAAATGTAGTGGAGATTCTAAATAACAAATATTTATTTCACATACTTGTAACACTAATTCAAAAACACGTATTTCCTGGAACAAGTTTTATAAATTATCGAACAATATTTTTCGTTCAATTTCCCCGCGTTAGGCGGTATGAGGTACGCGGGAGGCAAGTAGTGCGGATGCGGGGCTAGGTAAGACAGGGGAGTTGAAAGAATACCACCGCTGTGGCTCTGGATGAAACAACAAGCTTTTCGACCATGCTCGCGTTGACGAAAGGCGGGCCGGGAAGGGCCCTCTTAAGGTGAAGTTTGCAGTTGTTTACACATTATAGAATTAAATTAATTACGATTTTTGCTCTCCAACTTACAGCTAAATTCAACGAGTCCTTTATAGTACAAAAATATCATCAAAATCTACGTCAAGCGAAATCTCTAATGAGAAATCTGAACCAGGAGCAAAGATTTAAAGAAACAGCCGTGTTAGGAGTAGTCAAAAGAGATGAAGAGTTGGTTTCTCAAAATAGCAGTACAAATTTGCTAAGAAGCAGAAAAGTAAGAGATGACCAAAAGCATCAGATTACAAAGGACCGTAAAAAACCTGCAGCTGTGTTTCTTCGATCTCCTCAAAACGACCCTTATGATCCTCGTCTAGACCTTTCTCCCTATTTCCCAGATCCCCATGCACCTCCATCAGTCTTAGAATCTCCATTTCTGGATTCCATTCCATCTGGACACCAACTAAGTCTAAGGAATTCGAGTTTTCCTGATCAGATGGTACCTCAGAGCTTACTTTCAGTTAACGGTCCCGTTCGTTATTTAGAAAGTTTTTCATATTCATCAAGTTCCACTAGAAAAACGTCTAAAAGACCATCAGTCAGAGCTCAGTCTTTATTTCCGGATCCCATTCCGCCTGCACACCTTTTAGGTCTAAGGAATTCGATTTTTCCTGATCAGATGGTTCCTCACAGATTACTTTCAGTTAACGGTCCCGGTCGTTATTTAGAAAGTTTTTCGGATTCACCAAGTTCCACTAGAAAAACGTCTAGACCATCAGTCAAAGCTCAGTCTCCATTTCCGGATCCCATTCCGCCTGCACACCTTTTAGGTCTAAGGAATTCGTTTTTTCCTGATCAGATGGTCCCTCACAGCTTACTTTCAGTTAACGGTCCCGGTCGTTATTTAGAAAGTTTTTCGCAATCACCAAGTTCCACTAGAAAAACTACTAAAATACCATCAGTCAGAGCTCAGTCTCCATTTCCGGATCCCATTCCGCCTGGACCCCTATTAAGTCAAAGGAATTCGATTTTTCTTGATCAGAGTGTACCTCAGGGCTTACTTTCAGTTAACGGTCCCGGTCGTTATTTAGAAAGTTTTTCGGATTCACCAAGTTCTAGAACAAAGTATAAAAGACCATCAGTAGCTCATCCGGGGCCCATTCCGCCGGTCATGTTAAAAAATTCTGAGCTCAAATCAGGTCCCCCCTATCCTAGGTACAACCTATTAAGTCCAAGGGATTCGTTTTTTCCTGATCAGAGTGTACCTCAGGGCTTACTTTCAGTTAACGGTCCCGCTCGTTATTTAGAAAGTTTTTCGGATTCACCAAGTTCTACTAGGACAAAGTCTAAAAGACCAGTCATAGCTCTGTCAGGCCTTCCCTATCCTGAACACCGATTAAATCCAAGGAATTCGATTTATCCTGGACCGGAGATGCCTCGGGATTTACTTTCAGTTTACGGTCCTGGTCGTTATATATCAAGTGTCTCGTATTCACCAAGTTCTATTAGAACAACGTCTGAAAGACCACAGGTTCTCTATAAAGGAGCACCACTTAGAGTCTATTTCCATGACGAAAATCCTCACGAACTAAAAACTGTTAGTCCTGCTATTACTCCATCTATTTCTAATCATGCTCCAAGTTCGAGGTCCCGTCTTCGTCTCACTACTCCTTCCCGAACTATAGATGTGAACCCGAAGACCTGGCTGGGAGAGATCGCTCATAAAATATTGAAGTTTTCGAATGACCACACTGCTTCGTCCCAAAGCCGTGGAACGTCCACAGTACCTGCACCTCCCAGAATGGCACAGGCTAGACAATATACGTTGTCAACTGGAACAGCCAACACGGCACAGCTGTTCACTGAGGATGAGGATGGATTCCTTTACGTTACTCTTCCGGGGACCACGTCGGAGGAGCCTAATAAGAAGTCGGAGCCGACTATTGCCGGAGATGTACTGCATGGAAGTTTGTATACTTTTTTTTATTTAAAGTCGTTAACATCTGACTGCCCTTAATTCATTTTCAATGTGGTCGATGAAAATAACAATCTATCACAATAAAAAATCAAAGCTACGGCACTTTAATAATATTGTGTTCATTCCATAGATCCCTAATCAGCCGTCATCACATTTTTAATTTCGTTACGTGTAAAAGTTTGAAAGTTGCACCACTTAAGATGAAAGAGAAATTGTCTGTCATTGGTATGGTCATAATGATGAGGAGTGATGAACCGCATGTGAGGTAGCACTTTGAAGAGTGATGAATATGTTGATTGATGGAGGGAGAGAGGAAGACTAAAGAAACAATGGATTGTGTGGGGAGTGATATGAAAGAAAAACGAGAAAATGATAGCGGCTGCAACTCTCAATAATTTCTTCCCATAATCTTTTGAAAGTCATCAACCGCTATTCAATAATTGCCAGTAGCTTAATCGGCCTATGATGTTCCTTCTACCAGGTTACAAGATTCTAGGTGCTGCCAGTTCTAACTGACAAATTCTTTTGCAGAAATCCAGTCACAGTTGCTGACAACCTTATCGCCAAAGCGACAGCCTTATAACGACGAGATGGAACAGCTGGATGAAGGGTACCTGATGTTCTTCTTCATAAGGATCTGCAGGCTAATTGCTGTGAAGAGCAGGAGTGAAGTGCGACAGGCCATGCATCATATGGAGTTGATTTACAATAAGTATGTGTTGTTTAATGTAGTCATAAGTAGCAGTTAAAACACGTAAAGCCTCGAAATGCACGTTAAGCCGTTGGTCCCGGCGGTCGTTTGTAGATCTTTGACAGTCACTACAGGTAGTCAGTTGCAAAAAGTCTGACAACCAGTCTTACCAAGAGGTATCTTATTACCCAGTACTAACTGGGTTGTGTGGAGGTCAGATAGGCAGTCGCTCCATGTAAAATACTGGTATTCAGATGTATCCAGTTAAACTGGAAGCAGCCCCCAATATAGTTGGGAAAGGTTAGGCACATTATGATGGTGGTGTAAATAAGCCGTGTAAGCAAACATTCAAAGACATATCGTGAGGTGGAATACGACACCATCTACTCTATGACAGGAGGTATGTGTCCCTGCAGTGGTAACCTTCGATCAACAGTTGCTAATTATTGATCGAAGGTGGGAACAGTCTGTGTTTCATCCACCAAGTTTCTGAACGCACCTTTTTGACGTTTGACAGATTACGTTTCAGTTGTCAGTGCGATGACGTTTAGTTGTCTGTGCAATTTTGATTGGGAAGAAACTTTGGTTCCATTGTCTTTTATGCACGCTGTTTTCGTGTAATTATTGGTTGAAACTTTGAGTTAATTTTAATCCGATACCATCTTGATCGGTGTTTGATATTTTGTTGATAATTGAGTGAAAATTGAGAGATCTCGCCACTTTGGGTCGTGACCGCGAGTAATTTGTTGGTTATGTAGCCGGCCTTTGTTATTTGGACGCCGGTAACTTCCTAAATTCAGTGCTGGACTATTGTACATCCCCGATTGGGTTAGCAAACCGGGATAAAATTCAGTTGGACATTGGTGAAAAGTGCCACGTGTGTGATCAGAAGGTTTGACCAGGGAGACGACGGTACGCGCTGTGGGGCGCCCTTTGGTTACCGACGAATCTACATGACTTTACATACACAACACACGCACATTTATACTTACACCCCACCCAGATACGACGTGACCAGGGTCTACGCCACATCTCCGGTTCCAACGTGATGGGTAAGTTATGTCTAATAGTTGAATAGTTGTTTTCCCTTTGTCGATTGGACAAATATTGTTTGATTAGGGCTCCGCGTAATCGCGGACATCGTGAGCCTGTTGGTGCAGTCTCACACAACTGGTAGCAGAGCGTGGTTTAATTGTCAAATTCACCACTTATTGTCGAGTAAAAAGTATTGAGAAGTCTGATTTGTTGCCGTCAGCCTGACTCAAATTAAACATGATTGTTTGACATAATATATTATGATATGTAGTGTCCCTTGTGGCTTGTACTTTAATTTGTTATTGTATAAACAAGGTATTGCTTGTACAGGGTCGGATTTGAACTTGTAATAATTCAAACTAAGTTTTATTATTTGGTTTAAATTGTAGTTGGGTCCGGGAAAATTATTCCTGTTGATTATTTAATTGAATTTAATTTGTTTTATTTTGATATTTGTCCCAATGGCTTCATTGAAAGCTGTAAACCAAGCCATTGGTGGATTGACCTCACAGCTAAGATGGTTTGCCTCTGCTGCTGCAACCGCTGAGCGTCTAGACCTGGAAGAGGCCACGCTTGCCCGGTATGAGCAGTTGAATGCGAGATTGAGTGCGGTTGACACTTTGTTTGCTCGCTTCAATGAATTGATTTTGGACTTGGACCTGGAAACATTGAGTCAAGCAGCCCGTGATAAGGTTGTTGCGGATTATGACCAGATGTTGAACCTGGGTGACATAATAAGTATGCGCGCCAGGGAAATTTTGAAGAGTCGGGACCCTGCCCAGGTCAAAACAGAGACCTCTGTTGTTGCAGGCCCTGGACTTTTGGGTAGACTGCCTACCCTGGAGCTGCGACATTTTGACGGTCACTTGGACCATTGGTTAAGCTTCAGGAACCTGTTTGACAGTTTGGTTGATTCGCGCTCTGACCTCCGACCGGCCCAGAAGTTGGCTTATTTGTTGTCAGCCCTAGGAGGTGAGGCTGGAGCCTTGGTGCAGCACTTGCCGGTGACCGACTCGGCCTATCCCACTGCTCTGGAACTTCTATCCCGACGATACCAGAACAAACGTTGCCTGGCTGATGTCCATATTGACCAGATCTTGGGGTTGCCGGCCATCACCAGAATGTCAGCGTTGCGTGCTGACCTATTGAATCCATTGCTGGCAGCAACCAACGCCTTAAAACGATTGGAGTTGCCGGTGGACTATTGGTCCTATCTTTTGGTGCACTTGGTGTTGCAGCGGCTTCCGTCAGACTTGAGGTCCCGTTTTGAGCAGAAGTATGGTGGGGATAGTGCCACCCATCTTCCCCCCTTTGAGGACCTCGTCAAATTTTTGGAGGATGAGTGTCGTTTCCTCGACAACGCTCGTGGTGCCACGGGGTTAAGCCAACCGCCCTCTCGGCCGAGGGCCCAGGGACGGACTAGGACTGTCGGGCCTGGTGATAGCCGCCCTGCCCCCCGTTTTGGTGGCACCCAGAGTAATCTTGCTTGCGGCTATTGTAAGGCCACGGGACATGGCGTACCAACTTGCGCGGCCTTCTTGGAGTTGCACGTGAGTGCCCGCCGCCGAGTTGCCAATGCACGCCGTCTGTGCTTTTCTTGTTTGGGGAATCATTTTCATCGGGATTGCCCCAACCCCCGCCCTTGTTCAATTTGTAGGGGCTCACATCTGGAAGTTTTGTGCGCCAACGCGAACCGCTCTGACAGACCAGCCTCTGATGGGGGTTCGCGCAGGGGGGGGTATAATGGAGATGAGCACCGGGCTCCTCGCTCGCCAGTTCAGAATCGAGGAGGGGCCCGCAACTTTGACCGCCGTACTCCACCCCCCGCGCCAGTTGATCGGGAGCCGCGCGACCGCCGATTGACCTCCCCTCGTGAAGGCGACTATGCAGCTGCTGGTAGGCGACATTGGCCAGACCAGCACCGCCTTCCCTCCCCTCCGTTGGCGGAACGTCCCCTTTTGGCGACGCGCCCCCCGCCACTCAGGCGTCAAGTGGGATATGCCCCTCCAGCGATGGCGCGCGGCTCGGGACATCGCGCGGACGAGGTGTTTGATTACTATCCTCACCGGGATAGACCCCAGCCTGGATGCGGCGATCGGTCGCCGCCCAGGCATTGCTAGGAAATTGGCGCCTGTCCCGCTAACGTACCTCCCCAGATCGACACGGTTTTGTTGCCAACGGCATCGGTCAGGGTCTGGGGACCCACGGGGGACTCTGTTGTGGTCCGTGCCATTTTGGACACGGGAGCCCAGGGTTGCCTTTTGTCGTATTGGTTAGCGGGTCGGGTGAGCCTGGATGTCCGTGCCTTTTCAGGCACGATTAATGGAATAGGCGAAACACCTATCCCGACTGTTGAGGGACAAACCTTATTTGGGCTCACTCCTGTGAGTTGTTTGGACCCTAAGTTTTTTCCTTCGGCTATTGTTCTGACGAGTATTTTGGGCTGTCATCCCCAACGTCAGCTGTCGCCTGATATTGTCCGGTTGACGTCAGGCCTGGATTTGGCTGACCGCCGGTTTGATTCCCCTAATACAACTCATTTGATATTGGGTTCCGATGTACTAGGGAGAATATTGTTGGGTAATATGAAAGTCTTGCAGCCGAACGGTTTGGTGGCTGTCTCGACCATCTTTGGTTTTGCGGTGATGGGCCCAGTGTTGAAGCCTGCCCCTCCACCTGAGCCTGATTTTGCGTTGGCGTGTGGCTCCGCTCTCTCTGACGCTGTTCAGAGGTTTTGGGAGGTTGAGGAGCCACCGCAAGTGGCCCGCTTGAACCCGGAACATGAGGAGTGCGAGTTGTTCTATCAGAACAACACAGGTCGACTCCGTTCCGGTCGGCTCGTAACACGGTTGCCTTTTGTTGCAGTTCGACCACCTCTCGGCGAGTCCAGACCTATGGCCGAGAAGAGATTGTTGGCGATGGAGCGCCGTATGGCCAGGGATCCGGTGCTGTGGCAGAAATATTTAGATTTCATGCGGGAGTACGCAGACTTGGGACACATGTCGGTGTCAAATTTGGATTGGCGCTCAGTTGAGCATTACTTTCTGCCGCATCACGCGGTCCTCAAGGCATCCACCGGTAAGCTGCGCACAGTGTTTGATGGGTCTGCGCGGACTTCCTCTGGTGTCTCTTTGAATGATTGCTTGCACTCCGGCCCCAAATTGTTGAGGGACCTTTGTGATGTCATCACGTCTTTTCGTCGTCATCAAGTAGTCTTTGTGGCTGACATCAAAATGATGTTCCGGCAAACGGTTATTCACCGGGATGACAGACGTTATCAGTTGATCCTGTGGCGAGAGAATCCCCGGGACCCCATGGTTGTTTATGAGCTCAACACGAATACGTACGGCCTTCGATCGAGCCCTTTTGTTGCTATTCGTTCGCTTTGGGAGCTCGCGGACCGAGAACGCTTGAAGTTCCCTCGGGCGTCCGCCATCTTGAAAACGGACTTGTATGTTGATGACGTCTGCACTGGGGCTTCCACGGTTGAGGAAGCTATCCTGTTGCGTGACAAGTTGGTTCAAATTTTGGATTCCGCTGGCTATGAGTTGCGTAAGTGGGTGTCCAACTCGCCAGCACTGTTGGAAGATGTGGAAGAGGATCATAAGCAGGATCCTCATTTGTTTGAAAATGCTGACAACCCTGCTATGTTGGCCGTTCTCGGCGTTCAGTACCGACCAGTCCAGCCCGCTTAGCATGAACGCCGTAGACACGAAAGAGAATCGACAAATCTTTTGTTCATCTGTCATTTTGCTGTCATTGAAGCGACAAAATGACAGATGAACAATAGATTGAGGGTATTTTTGAGGCCGCGGTGAAAGCGGCAAAGGGACTCTGGCGGAGATTGTTGGGAGACACCGTTCTCACCTTTGAGGAATTAGCTACGGTATTTTGTCGCATTGAAGCGGTACTAAATTCGCGTCCATTGTGCCCGCTCTCTTCGGACCCAAACGATTTGGAGGCTCTAACCCCGGGCCATTTCTTGATTGGACAGCCACTTGTCGCTCTGCCTGAGTACCCTTTTGTTGATGTGAGCCAAAATCGGCTATCGCGGTTTCAGTTGGTGCAACAGCTCACTCAGAGCTTTTGGAAGCGTTGGAGCTTAGAGTATCTGCACATCCTCCAGCAGCGCGTCAAGTGGACTGATAAAACTCATCCGCCCAAGATAGGAGACCTCGTCCTTATTAAGGATGCCAACCTTAAGCCTCTGTGTTGGCGCCGGGGGCGCATTCTCAATTTGGTGGCTGGCACCGACGGGGTACCTCGTTTTGCTGAGGTTTTAGTGGATGGATCGGTTATGAAGAGAGCGGTCGCAACCTTGTCAAGACTGCCAATTGATTAGCGGACGGGACGGCCCGTCCGGGGGGGGTAGATGTTTCATCCACCAAGTTTCTGAACGCACCTTTTTGACGTTTGACAGATTACGTTTCAGTTGTCAGTGCGATGACGTTTAGTTGTCTGTGCAATTTTGATTGGGAAGAAATTTTAGTTCCATTGTCTTTTTTTTTTGATGCACGCTGTTTTCGTGTAATTATAGGTTGAAACTTTGAGTTAATTTTAATCCGATACCATCTTGATCGGTGTTTGATATTTTGTTGATAATTGAGTGAAAATTGAGAGATCTCGCCACTTTGGGTCGTGACCGCGAGTAATTTGTTGGTTATGTAGCCGGCCTTTGTTATTTGGACGCCGGTAAAATCCTAAATTCAGTGCTGGACTATTGTACATCCCCGATTGGGTTAGCAAACCGGGATAAAATTCAGTTGGACATTGGTGAAAAGTGCCACGTGTGTGATCAGAAGGTTTGACCAGGGAGACGACGGTACGCGCTGTGGGGCGCCCTTTGGTTACCGACGAATCTACATGACTTTACATACACAACACACGCACATTTATACTTACACCCCACCCAGATACGACGTGACCAGGGTCTACGCCACATCTCCGGTTCCAACGTGATGGGTAAGTTATGTCTAATAGTTGAATAGTTGTTTTCCCTTTGTCGATTGGACAAATATTGTTTGATTAGGGCTCCGCGTAATCGCGGACATCGTGAGCCTGTTGGTGCAGTCTCACACAGTCTGGTAATGTTACTGTAACGTTCATCATCACAGGAGGTGGGCCAGCGGCCAACTCAAGTGGATCGAGGAGCCGCTCGCGACAGTCATCAGAAACATGTTGAGGGTGCCGCCAGGGAAATATGTTGTAGCAGCAACACAGAGTAAGTTCCTTCTGTTCCCACTAGTTCAGTTAACAGGTGGCCTACCATGACGTCTTAAAGCAGGATCGTTTTAATCTTGTTCTAGTGTGGGTAAGAGACGGAGCTATAGAGGACGTCTAGCGCCATCTCTTTCTCACACTGGAATAAAATTAAAACAATCCTGTTTTAAGACGTCATGGTAGGCCACCTGAACTAAGTAGTGAGATTTTTTTTCTCTTTTATTCAGTTGATTGAACTAGTGAGATTTCTCGTTTGTTCAGTTGATTGAAGTAGTGAGATTTCTTTTCTCGTTTGTTCAGTTGATTAAACTAGTGAGATTTCTTGTTATGTTTGTAATATTAAGAATAAAATTGAAAATACACTTTCTTACATATTTTATATCCCCGAGACCCACCAGGAACTTAAATGTACGAAAGAAAACATTTACAAATAATAATAAATAAAAAAAGTGGATGTAAAAGTAGTTTCATTTACAACTGAACAAACGAGAAAAGAAATCTCACTAGTTCAGTTAACTGAACTGGTCAACTGAACAATTGGGAACACAGGGTAAGTTCATCATCTATCAGCCGACAGACGTCTTCTGCTGCACAAAGGCCTCTCATCTCCAGCTACATCACCCAGTCTTGTGTCTCCCGCATCCAACGCGCCCTTTACCCGAAGGTCCACGCTTTCTGAAGTCAATCTGTGGATGTGTGACCATCCATCACATACCGAGACCCCTCCGTACTTCAGAAAGAGGGATTGCAATCCCGCAGCGTGCGGGACCACTGACAGGCTATGAATTATATTTATATTATGCAAATTAGCCGAGCTGTCACAATTTTTGCGAACGAAGTCGCGGGTGAATTGAAAGTAAAGTATAAGGGTAAGTATAAAAACAAAAACTATGTAATTATTACCTATTTTTGTATTACCTAGTTTTACTTAGTTCAATTTGTTTAATTAAGTTTAACTTAGTTTTAATTTAGTTTAACTTAGTTTAATTTGTCTTAATTTAGTTAAATTTGTTTTAACTTAGTTTAATTTGTTTTAATTTTGTTTTTGTTTTAATTTAATTTAGTTTAAAAGTCTGTTTATTTCTATCTTTTTTGTAAGTAACGACACCGTTTTGTGTGCATGCAGAGTTTACCTGTAAGTGATTGTTACACTTTATTTTGATTTGTTACTTCTGTTTTATTTCCTTGTATTAGTGTAAACAATTGTTGGTGAACCAAATAAATAAATAAATTAAAAGACCCATAAATAACGAAGTCGAAAGGCACTTGTTTTCACCGTCATTGCGATCATTTTTTGGTCCTGGACCATATCTGGGAACTTAATAGTTACGGAGATAAATTATTGGGGCTCAAAGTTTCAATATTTTTACAAGTTTTTTTTTAATACTTACATGACTGTTTTCAATTTAAGATTTTTACTTCAAACCCCTCCACGACTCCTGTAGGACCCGTACTATTCAATCGGAATGCATCCACCAGCACAATGTTTTGAGAACGTTACATTAAATCCTACTGTAAAACGTGTTTTATCACCCCAAAAAACAAGTAGTTTCCCAGCAACAATTTTTGCGTAGGATTACTTGGTTTGATGTACAGAACGCTTGGTTGACGGCTTCGTGAAAGATACACTTTGTGTATTTAAATGTCTTTGGGCTAGCTGGACAGTTCTTTTAACATGTAACCGGTTCTTCACCAGCCCGCGCCGAAATGATGTCCCGCATGCTGCTGGAGCGAAGGCAGGTGCTGTCTCCTGAGGTGAACTCCATCTTAGATCACGCTGATATGTTTTATATGGATGAAGATGGTGGACGTCTTCTACATGCCTTGAAAGAGTTCGAGGATTATCCTAACAGTGAGTAGCATAGTCAGTCTTTAACGTTCCCACTGCTGGGACACTGGGCTCCTCTCGTTGAAAGGTAGCAGCGCGGGTTGCTGGACATAACATGTCTTCGATTTTGATGTGAAACATCTATAGGCTAAAACCAAAAAATGCCGTGGCGACGCGTCGCCAACTGTCAAGTTGTCAACCCGGCCGGAACAATCCCGAACATTACCAACCACGGCTTACAACAAGCCAGCTGGTCTTGGGGCACAGCGCTGGGTTACAATCTCGTGACTTCAAGTGCAGTTTCTTCGCGATATTTCCCTTCACGTGAAAAGTGGCTAGGTAGGTGAGTTGTAAGCTATAGAGTGCGCCGATCTCACATAAGTTGGGGTAAGGGAAAAGCGGTTCGTATGATCTAGTAACTACCCACCACTTTAGAAATCAATCCAGCGCGTGCAGTATGTAGGCAAGTTGTCCATTATGTTGATTTTATTTGTATCAAAATTAGGTAAGTAAAACTGTACTTAGGTGAGTCGACCAATAAGCGTTATGAACATAGGTATGTGAATCAACCGTAGATTAGATCGAAATTAGTTAGGATCGTAACCAGGGCAGAAGAATGATGATTTAACCTCTGATTACAGCGACTAAAACCAGTTACCAGATCTGCGACGCTCTCATGGAGAACCTCCTACTTCCGTTCCAGCGCGCGTCCGACTCCCCGCGACGACAACAATTGGTGGACACCATTAACAAGGCTTTGCAGGAGAGATTCCCTCATTTCTTGACGAGAACTCATGGAAAAACTGTTACCGCTGGAGGTATGTCTGTCTATTGTCGACATCAGATAAAACATATAGAGGGTGTAAAAGACCTCATCACGAAGCCGTCAACCAAGCATTCTGTACATCAAACTAAGTAACTGTAGGCAACAATTATTACTGGGAAACGACTTTTTTTTTGGGGTGAACAATCATGTTTTGTGGTAGAACGCAATGTAACGCACTCAAAACATTATGCTGATGGATGGATTGTATAGTACGGGGGTCGTGGAGGTGTTTAAAGTAAAAGTCTTACATTAAAAACTTGTATTAAACAAATACTTGTCAAAAAGTTGGAACTTTGACCCCCAATATCTCCGTAACTAGATGGTTCACATGTATGGTGTAGATGTACAACAAAAAAATGATCGCAATGACGAGGAGAACAAGTGCATATCGGCTTCGTTAGGTGTTTTACACCCTTTATGTATGTCCACTGTTCTGTACATATGCCTCTCCCAAGCTTTGTAGTAACATCGACTGACCCTACGATGTGTTTAAGAGTCCTCTTTATGAGTCGTAAGATTATCGCAAGTCTTGCTAGAGTTGCGAGACTGTTCGAAAGAGATCCCGCGGCCCTGGAATACAAGCGGCTAAGAAGGAACATGGATGGGTTTTAGTCAGTACAAGCCTGACATTTCTTCCGCTCCGGCCTAGAGCGGGACCTTCATTGCCACTAGTATCATTAACAGTTCCATGATGAAACTACTGTTGTTTTTGTTAATCACTAGTTCAATTTTGAAAGAATCTGAAAATAATGAAACTAAAGTTGATTTTTTTTACCACTAGTTCCACATTATTATTTTAGGCACTTTCAGATGATTTCGCATTCGGAAAAAAAGGTATCGTAAATCTTGGGCCAGTAGATTGGCATGACATTAAATCGCGGCAGTAATCCCCCAAGAGTTGGCAGTGGTGCACCTATTAGTATCTACACCCTATTCTATAGTTAGGGGCATTAAACATAAAGGGTGTAAAAAGACTCTTAACGAAGCCGAAAGGCACTTCTTCTCCTCTTTTTTTTTTTGCGATCTTTTTTTTGTTCTAGACCATACTTGGGAACCGTTGTTTACAACAACAGGAACAGTGTTTTAGACTGTGAAGCGCAAGGCATAAACTAGTTTGACATCTCTTAGTTCAGAGCTATAGCCGTCCTTTTCTCGCACTGCCTTTTAGTAAAAGATAGCAATAGCCTAAATTAAGTTTAGTTTGTGCACAACAGAATCGACACCATTATCCCGTAAGTAACAGTGGCGAAGGTTCTATACAACTCGATTCCTATCGGCTTCCCTTTGAGAAATGGCACAGTTAGTATTCTATAGACAAATAATATAATCACATTAAAGATATGTACTCTGGCGTACCTCTTACAAAAAATTACCCTTCGCTACTGGTAAGTACTTTAAGTTCAATAACACTTTGACTAATCTGGGAAACGAAACCGGGAACTTATGCTCAATAGTCATGCCTGCAACCATTTTATTTTCACAGAAAGACCGATTGAAAACCAACCAAGAAAAAGAAGGAGAAAACAAAAGAGAAAAAGACCTCTCAAACAAATACAACCAGACCAGCCGAGGTTCAGAGCCATCACTACAGAAAGGTACAGAGCTATGAATACGAGGCCGACATTCTTACCTCGTGACCATGAGCTGCGTACTCACCGCGTCTTGCGAGAGCGATACCAGAGGAAACAAATGAATGAAGTCTTTTAAAGCACGCCACGAGTCAGGTGACGCGATTCGCAGAGCAACGCAAAGGAAACAATCGACGAGTGATTTGGTGCGCGAGTAAAATGTATTAGGTAAGGCACTGCGCAAGCCTCGGCACACCATCACAGGAAACCGTAGTTGCTGTGTCCTGTAGCGGCGATCGGACACAGTCGCCGGTTGCTGCGCCTGGTCACTGGTAACCGTAGTTGCTGTGTTCGAGCTGGTGCCGGCGATTATACGCTTTTTGATCAGCAACGAGTATGAGTCAACTGGTAAAAAAATATTTACGTCTGCGCAAGGAGTGACTGATTTCATACTGGTGATTATAGAAATCAAATATTTAGGTGGCTTGTATCCGACACAAGACAATAGTGTCCACGTTTGCGCAGCCCCTTACAGCACGCCATGAGTCAGACGACGTGATTTGCAGAGCAACGCGAAGGAAACAATTGACGAGCGATTAGGTGCGCGAGTGAATCAAATGTATTAGCCAACAGCGCGGGGGCCACGACTAGTGCCTTGCTCACAGACCACGTAGACGGGCGAGACAGCAAGATTACAGTACACCTTGAATAAAATTACTATCACTGCCTTACAATGTGACCTGAAGTACGGATTCATGGCTCTTCGTAGCAGACTTGAAAAAAACCATCATCTTACTATTGGTCGTGCTATACTTGAGCTCATGGGCCTGTGCATAGCACTCTCATACCTATATTAAGCGCCTGAGGGCACTGAGCAATGGGCTCAGCAGCACTGTATCTTCTGCGTAACAAAGACTTAATCAATCGAGCAACCTACCTGGGTACTGCTGAGCTCACGGACCAGCCGATCCACGTACAGGTTAAAGATCTTGGGCGAAGTCAGACCACCCTGTCTTACGCCTCACTCCAAGTTATACGCCACCGATAGTGATTCCGCCCATTTTTACGCTAATTATCATACCAATATTATTTTAAGAAGCGATGTGAATTAATCGGGAAGTTCAGTCTCACTCGACAACTTCTAGCTGCCACAACTTGTCATACACAACCAGGTCGAATGCTTTCAACAGGTCTAAAAACAGGCGTAATCCGGTGTATTTCTGGTGTAATTCTACAAGTGTACTTGAGAGTCAATATAGCTTCTTTAGTAGACAGCCCAGTTTGAAATCGCAACTGAGGCTCATGTACCTAACTTGAGATGTTTTTCTAAATATTCTCAATCACACTATCCAGACTTTAGCATAATCACAGTTGCAAGATATAGGCTTGTAATACGTTTTATTTTTACAATAAATATAAAGCCAAAACTTTTATTTTTAAAAGTGTAGTATTTATTTGTTTGAGTTTGATGTTTACTAAATTATTTTATGTCAGATTTAAGTAAGTAATAAAATATTGTATTTTTGAGTATGTTTTTATTTTATTTTAATAAACTACGACCTATTTTCGGAATTAAACCAGAAACCGGGTATCTATCGTTATTTAGATCAAAGCTAAATGTGTCACTTCCTTGATCGATTAGCAGAAAATATAGACCTACAACGCGAATATCATCCTTATTTCTATAAACATTTACTTAGTTCATAATTGCGTTCACTGAGAATACCGCCATCTATGGTCAAGTTGGGAATGTCTATCAAAGTTTGTACATCCATACTTGAGATTAAAGCTAAATACGTATTTAGCTTATGCTCGTAAGCATCATTATTGCAACCGAATTTACTCAATAGTAATTAGTAATGGAAAGTTAGCGATTTTATCGTCATCTCTGTCGAGACTGCCGGCGCAGTTATTCACAAACTTTCGCATTTATTTATTAGCAAGATAAGATCAATAACTTTTGATCTTTTCAGCAAGCGTCAAATCCTAGTTTCTAGACTACAGCACTGCAGACTTCTGGTGGAGCGGAACACCAAAGTTCAATGCGACAGACCTGAAGACGCTGTACGGCTACGACCAGTACCGGTTCCCCGGCCAAGAAGTCGATGACAGATCCATCGGATACCCTCTGTCAAATCAAACCTCACGCTTAGACCACCACCGCCACGACCTCCACTGCCACTATCACCATTAACGTCAGACCCCTTCCCATAAGCAGAGCTTCACACCTTATCCCCAACAAGGCTTACACCATCAGACCAGTTTTTACTGGGCTTATATACGTACGTATGCAATACCCTGGGATAAAACTGCCTCCAAATTTCCCTTCGTATTACAGATTCCCTACTGTCCTGTTCACCTTATCCAGGACCAGGTATATTCCAAGCCCTACTAGACCAACCGCGACAGGTCCTGCCTTTCCATTCCCTGAAGTGCAGCGTCTTATATTCTTTTACCCAACTTCAGACCCTCATAGACCTCTGACTTCAACGATCCTGGATTGGGTCCAGTCTACCTCGTCGATGCCTGAGTTTTTGGTACTTGGGACTAGGGTCCCTCTTGCACCATACGTGCAACAGTGGATGAAAAACATAGCTTCAGATGCAGCAGTTGGTGGAACACCGAGGGATGTGGTGCCAAGGCTCCGTTCAATTGTAAATTATGATTAGAAAGTAATTATATGATTCGCCATACCAACGCATTTTATCATAGTTCAGAAATTGAATAAACATTCAATTGATAAACACGGTTTACTAAACTTCTCCTGGATTTTTCTTTTTTAGGGTTCCCTATAAAAAATTAAAAAAACGGAACCCTTACAGGATCACTCGTGGGTCTGTCTGTCTGTCAGTCCATCTGTCACAGCCAATTTGCTCAGGCAATCTACTGGACAAAATCAGGAGAAAGGTAGGATGGTGTAACCCTATGACCCAAACACATGTGAAAAGTAAATAAATATTTTTTTTTAAAATAAAGGTAAATTTCGGGAGACAAATTAGGAAATTTAAAAAAAAGTTTTGAAAACCTTACTGTTTCATATTATCAAATGAAAGGACTCGTTATGAGAATCTCAAATATATTTTTGTTACTAGCTGACCCGGGCAACTTCGTCTGCGTCACATGAGAGAGAGAGAGGGTTAGAGAGAGAGTATGACACAACCTTAAAAGATAGACATTATGCTATCGCGGATATTTATTTTTTTACTTTATAAGAGGAACAATTCCATCATACATGATTATTGCGTAACTTTAACCGTTTATGCAGCACTCGCAACGGAAGCTCTCAAAAGAAATACGTTTTCCCCGTTTTTGTCACATTTATCATTGATGCTTCGCTCCTATTAGTTGTAGCGTAATGTTAGATAACCTATAGCCTTCCTCGATAAATGGACTATCCAACACTAAAAGTTTTTTTTTTAATTCGAACCAGTAGTTCCTGAAATTAGCGCGTTCAACCAACCAACATAAAGGAGACAGTTTTTTTTAGGCCCTCTTCGATGTTGCATAAATATTATTCATATTACACCAAAAAAAAGTAACCATTTTTTTATAGTAATAAACGAAAGATTACACAGAAACGAAACCGGAATCTTAAAATCCTAATAAATAAGTTATATTATGATATTTTTTTGCGAGTCAAATCATTCCTGTTGTGATCAATGTTATTTGACAGAAAATACTTACGTAAATAGGGGCGTTTTTTTCCCTTTTACATAAAAAAGTACGGTATCCATTGGTAATAATATCTGCTTTAATTATAATAGAAATAGAATATTAACATAAAAATAAATAATATTAAACTGTGAGCTTTTTAATGCTATTTTTAAAGGTTTCCGCTAAAATCTTTTATATGGTATAGAAAATCATCATGGCACGGAACGTTGTAAATCCGTCTTTTTGGTGGTTGACAGACAACTTCATTTGACATTTACTCTTTTTGACATTTACAACTTCACTAAACATTGGTTGCATTCCGTATTACAAAATAATCGCTAACAGCGTTCACATCAATATTTTGCGTTCCAATTTAGATATCACAATTATGACAGCTAAGAACTGTCATCAATTCGGAACGCTCGTGAACGCGTTGCCAGTGATCATTACCCCAATTACAAGACCTATTTTTGAAAATGGAAGATAAGTTGGTTGACTCTATCGACTCTGTTAACTTAGATTTTGAAATAGAGAACGACGATTCGTCCAGTGATGAAAAAGATGACGGAAGTGTTTATATTAGCGTATTTTGCACCCGGCAAAGATTTACCCCATACCACGAATTACAAATAACATAGATGCAACGATACTTAAATATAATTGTTTAGTTAGATGCGAGTCATAAGTTAACCAACACAACCTGTCAACACAACTGTCATTTTTGACAGCGCTCACTGTGATATTTATTTGGAGCATGGTCGGTGTAATCGCAAGATGACGCATGTCATGACGTCATCTATGACGATTCAAGGGACATCGTTATTGCGCTCACGGTAATTTGGAACGGGTTTATGGACGCTCAAATCGATTACAGCCTAATTCGGAACGCAGCTATTTTTACTCAGTTTATTTCGATTTTTTTGAAAGTGTTTCTGCGATTTATTAGCATATAATGAAAAACTATTTTATGAAAATGGCATCTGCTGGTCGTTGTGTCATTGTGCAGTAAGATTTCAAGGCAATGTGCGAATACAATTACTTTCTGACTGCTACAGACGTGCAGCAACTTGTATGGTTATTGTTAGATACACGTTTTCATTTTCGAATTTCTCATCATTCCGGTTAGACATGGCTTAGCTAATATTACCACTGTAATCTAGAATTTATAAGGAAGAAATCTATATACGTTTCATTAATATCTGCTACAATTTATGGGGTGGCCTGTTCTCCAAACAAAAAAAATTGACTCCTTTGTATTTTGCATCTTTTTGTTGCCGATACGCGTCAATGTGACGTCATCGAGCGAGGTGCAGAGATAATGTGACCAAATTGTATGTTGGTAATTCCGACCGAACTGTTACCACTTTATCCGAAGATAAACCTCGGTTGTCATCGAATATGAACATTAACGTTATACACATCAGGTTCATTTTTGTTCCTGAGTCTTCGACGATCTTCTGAACAGTGTGGCCTTCAGTCTTCTAGGTCTTCTGTGGTTTATAGACTTGAGAGGTTTCGCTTGGTGAAAGGTTTCGCTTACTGCTTGTTTCAGGTGCTTCTCCACTGAAACGGCGACCATAGGAGGTGGAGAACAAGGAGCTGTGGAAAGAGGTCAGTGTTTCCACCGTGACTAAGACAAGCACAAACATACTATAACGTTCCCACTGCTAGGACGTTATTGGGTTGTTTTCCACTCGGGCCCAGTGCAGCTGGCTAGATGAGGTTCCGGGACATGCCGGTTTTGCTCACTATGTTTTCTTTGACCATTGCCAAAGCAGTGGTGATGGAAAAAATCACAAATTGTAAAGGCGAAAACCCACCACGGCGAATGCTGTGCACGGCAACGCGACGCATTTTAGCTGAGTGGATTCATTTGTTTGACAACGTGGGTCTACGTTTCCACTGCAGTACACACTACACGCCCACGACTATGAACAACTGTAGCGTGCGTGGCCTACCCCAGCGCATGGAGAGACTAATATTCATGAATTGCACAGCATGCATGGCGTTGACAGCCTTGAGCTATGTGAGCGCCTTATTCGAGGAAGGCATGTCATGTACTAATGTGTGACACAATCACATACATTTTCTTGCAAAACAAAGCTTAACACACGTGCGTGGCCTATCTGTGCACCACGGTGTATATGCGTCTTAATGCGCCTGCTTGGGTTCAAACCCATGGGCAGACTGATAAGTTGCCATTGAGCTATTACTAGCTACTACTGAGCTACTATTACGTATAGAGAAGACAGCGCGAACAAAATCTGTGCAACAAGCGCGGCAGTGCGGGGCGCGCGGGGGGCGGCTAACCCAGTATATATAGATGTTCTGTAGCGAGCAAGCGACTGAGTGAACTGAGGCCGGCTGACCGCAGTTGAACGGAGCACAGATTTTGTTCGCACTGTCTTCTCTATACGTAGTAGTAATAGCTCAATGTAATATGCGGCCGTTACCAGCAAGCCAGCAGTAGTTGACAGCATACCTCTTTTTTTCTCCACTCGTACCCGAGGGAAGAACTGCATCATATCATTGGGTGGATGAGTTGGTCCACTAAGTCTTCTCCGATAATCCTGAGTTCGTCTCTCATTGCTGTTCACGTTGGTCCACGGTTGCCTCGGCGTGATCACTCTGAATCGTTTCTGGTGTCGTGTTATCGGCAACATGGACCTTAAGATCGGGATCCAAGGAGTTTGGTAGTAGTATTGTCTTCGGTAACTGTCGTCTGTTTTCTGATTTCTCGTACGATTTAGTTCACGTCTCCTTTTGCTGATTCTCCTCTTCAGTGAAGGGGTGTAGTGTTTTTTCAGTCTTGAGAGGTCTAATTTTGGGGTGGCTGTAAAATGAATGGAGCCGTTATTAATAAAAAAAAAACAATCATTTTATTATCAGGAAATTATGGTGCATAGATAAAATAAACAAAATAATATTTAACAATGATGATAAACTAATACAATATTTAAAACCCTATAAGACTAAAACTATACACGTAAAGTTGTCGGCGTCGTGTTTCGCTGCGTGGTGTCGCATAACCGTCCTCGGAAACATCGATATACGACACCCTTCGGGCAAAAGTCCTCCTTCATGCAGGTCTGTAGATTAGCCTAAAGACCGACTCAAGCGGCTGTTATTATTTCTTGCTCCTTTGGGAATACTATCATGATATAACATTATGGCGTCAGACATACCTCCGCCACGCATCACCTCTCCGCCCCACCTCCTGTAGCCAACTTTGCGCTGATCAAAGCCAAACCGGTCCAGGAGGGCCTTGTTTATGTTGTCGAGCAGAGCCTGGCCGCGCTCCGTTTCCGGGAGCACTTTGAATGGTTCGATGAACCTGATTAGAAGGTTATAGCAGACTTGATAGCCTGTATTTGTAGCTGAAATAGGAAAAAAAATGTTGTAGTGGAATCATAAAGACCCTTTACGATGCCAAAAGGCACTTGTTCTTCCCGTCATTGTGATCACTTTTTTGTTCTAGATCTTACCTGGGAACCTTCTAGTTACGGAGTTTTTTTTTTTTTTTTTTTTAATTGGGACAAGCCCGCCACACTATTCCCAAACCACTGTAACTCCTGAAAGCCAGAATCAACAGTGGCGACCACCAGAAAAGCGCCGAGACAATGAAGCTCGACGAAGTCCCAGAGAATGAATTTAACTGTCTTGGATCCCGCAACGAAATTAATCAGAAAAGTAAAGCGGAGGAGTAGGAAAAAACCGTAATTTCCACTTCCCTCCATATCAGCAGGAGACAGAACGGAACAAGGCCAAAAGGCACAAAGGGACGTTTACAACTGGGATAGGCCCAGTTGCCTAGCACCACGGATAAAAATATTAACATTAATGGGTCCTAAGTTGTGAGCTGTTATATTTGATTCCAATAATAGGTATGGCAAAAACGCTTGAACGCACGGAAATTTGTTCTAGTTTCCACAAGGTCTGTGTAGTAAATAACTCCGGATGAAACCTGTACACTATCCAACACAATATTGCGTTCATTCTGCCAAAGACTGCACTCCCATAAAATGTGATGTGCTGATTGTTCATATTCGCAGTCAGATGTGGAACATTGACAAAAAGGCGAGTCAACAAGCTTGAAGGAAAATAATTTACTCTTAAAGTTACCATGACCGGTGAGAAATTGGGCAACACAGTGATCAACCTCCAGCCATGTCCTGGCCAGCCGTTCACGAACTGATGGAAAGAACTGGTGGAGGTGTCTGCCTTTGATGGAATTATCCCACCTACATTGCCATTCAGACAAAAGTTCCTCCCAGACGTCGGTCTGTGGTTTGAATAATCTTGAAATCTTAGCACGGTCACGTAGGGTTAAAAAGTCTGCATCCGTGGTCTCACGCGCATTATAGTACATAGCAGCCCGTCGCTGCACTTCAAGATCGACTGGAAGTACGCCTGCAAGTACTGGTAAGGCTTCAGTACTAACCGTTCTATACGCTTTGCACAAGAATATCAAAGCCAAACGCTGGCTTTGAAGCAATTTACGTCGTACCGCTCCTATGGTGGCCCTATCGGCCCATACAGGTGCCCCGTAGCACATACACCCCAAATAAGTAGCCCCATAAATGGTCTTTAAAGTTAGAAATGATAGACCCCACGTAGATTTGGATATTCTCGTTAAGGCATAAAAGTTCTTTTTAGCTTTTTCACCGACAGTTTTTATATGATCTATGAATGAGAAATTCCTCTCTAAGACCAAACCAAGGTAGCACACGGACTGCTTTCTTTTCACGGGAACGTTATTAAATTTAATACTAGGCCACGATTTAAGATTACCCTTTAAAATTAGTTGATAAGTTTTTTGCGGTGCAAAGGTCAGACGGTTTCGATCGCCCCACTGAGATATTAATCGTAGGCAAGTGTCAGCTAAATTCTCGAGTCCAGCCCGAGTACTCGACTGAATGAGCAGCAGGCCGTCGTCCGCGTAACCGGTTAATGAACAGCCTGGTGAAAGGGGAATCGCGAGAAAATCATCGAAACCTAAATTCCACAGATACGGAGCGATTACCGAGCCCTGAGGACATCCCATGGTAAGAGACTTTGACATAGAATGATGTCCGAGCTTGAGTTTCGCGGAACCATTTAAAAAATATGAATAAACAAGATTATATATGTTTTTATAGCTGCCGCGATTCTTCATTTTAAGTAGTAGCATCGGCCACCATGCGTTATCAAAAGCCCCGGAAATATCTAAAAAGATTCCAACCACGTACTTGTGTTCCGAGTTATTAACAATTTTTCTAACAGAAAGTGCCGCGTCTACGGTAGATTTGCCCACGGTGAAACCGAATTGGTTGTTATGAAACTTTGGTCCGTCTGGCAGCAAACGTGAAACGATAAGGCGCTCCAGGAGTTTTCCTAAAGATGGCAGTAGGGTAATGGGCCTGTAAGACTTAGGGTCGTCCGGTGGCTTATCACCACTTTTTGGAATTATTCGTATTTATAGCCACGTCGCCATACACGAGGAAAAACGCCGTCCGCAATACATCGGTTGTAAACAGATAAAATGGCGTCACCCGCTGTTTTACACGCTTCTATTATCATCCGATTTGATATTTTGTCTTCACCTGACGATTTTTTAAGAGGCAGTTTCCTGACAATATTAATGAATTCGTCAATGGATGGAAGATCTGACGTTGGTGATTCAGGTGGCACAGCAGCCCACGCTCTGATCTGTTGATGGTAGTCATTGTTATTTACCGGCGAATCATCAGGTATCAGACTATTTAATAGAACTTCGGTTGTTTCCTCAATACCGGTGGTGTGTTTATTATTTACTTTAATGTTCTGGACAAACTCCAGGTCGACTGATCGATTAGCTTTGAACTCGTGATACAAAGGAGACCACGGACCTTCTTTATCTAATTTTTCTACTATTTTCCGCAGTAAGTTACCGTTAGATTTATCCACTGATGCTCTGTAGCGGGACTTGGCAACTCTAAATGCATTTAAAGCAAAGTTAAGTGGGTCTCCGGTGACCTTTTGTTTTTTAAGCTTGTTTAAATGTCTGCGCGCTCGGCAATAGCTTTTACGTTGCTCAATTAAGTAGTCACACCACCAATCACATCTATGGATGTTGGTCATAGATGCGCGACCAATGGCGATGTCAGCACAGTAAGTGAAGGTGTCTGACATAATTTCAGCACTTTCTTCAGCTGACAGCCCATCACGAGTGAAGTCCTTGGCGTGACACGCAAAAAGCAAACCAAAGAATTCCCAATTCACGCCTTTACTTTTATATCTAAAATTACCAGTGATATGAGATGGACCTTGAGTAGACCTCGGAACAAATTCGTACACGATCAGGCGATGATCACTACAAGACGCATCTGGTAGGACACGCCACCTATCCAATCGTACGTCTGCACTAGAAAGTGTGACGTCAATACAAGATTCGCCCATTGGGCTGCAAAAAGTAGGTGGTGCATCAGGGGTATTATGAATTGATAGGTTCATTTCAGCTATAAAATCTAGTTACGGAGATATTGGGGGTCAAAGTTCCAACTTTCTCACTTGTTTTTTTTTATTGTAAGACGACCCTCGTACTATTCAATCTGTTATATGGGACCCCGAAAATACCGTTTTAAAAAAAACACTTGTTTATCGGAAAGAAATAGTAAAAGTTTAATTTGGGGTTTGACCTTGTACAATAATTTAAAGAACTGGCAGACACGGAAACGAGATGGTCACGGTACGGCGATCGGAAGAAGACTGGTGCCCCGCGGGTACGGGAGGCAATACCGCCTTTAAAATGATGACATGATAATTAAGAGAAAACCCTAGTAATCAATTATTATTGATTACTAAGAGTTTTCTCTAGCATTGGGAAATCGTAATAGCCCCCCAATTTAGAGTAAACTACACTTTTTAAAGTTAATTAGTTTGATGTACGGACAGCTGCATTAATTCATTACCTCTTTTATTGAGTGTATTAATGCGTGACGGATACTTAGGTATCCGTCACGCATTAATACACTTGCACCGCAAATGAAGCTGTATGTACATAATGCTTGGTTGTAGCTTACATTCTGTATTAGGCCTTTACTTTATAGGAAATTCTTACATCAATATCGATGATGGAAAATTCAAAACTGTAAGCCTAAGATGCTTATGCCAATCCTGTTTAAGTGGAAAATCTACTGCCACTTGTACCAGACTCTCTGGAGTGAAGTCAACAGTCTACAGACAGGTAGGATGTGCACGGAGAGGTTCGCTACGTTAGCTGCGCGCTACGCATCTATCCCAAGCGATCGTCACTTGTACTAGTCTACTTTATCATTTTAGCCGAAAGACGTCCACTGCTGGAATGCCTCCCCCAAGTGTCGCCACATTGACCGGTCTTGAGCGACTCGCATCCAGCGGATCCCCCCGCCTGGTCACAGTTTCACCTAGTGGAAGGCCTTCCAATGCAACGTCTTCCGGTTCGCGGTCGCCACTCCAGAACTTTTCGGACCCATCGGCCATCCTAGTCTACTTACTATTAGGAAAGTCCTCGAAATCTCTGAGGGCATCAAAGAGAGGATCTCCTTTTGCATCGTCGAACAGCAAGTCCGTGTAGTCTATTAGCGCGTTCACTTCGTGTGACAGAGATGTCCCGCGTTCATTGAGTAGTAAGTGCAGGAACACCGCACTGCCTGGTGGACAATCATTACCATCATCTTCCTGCCCTTTTATTTATTTACTAAAACTTTATGCACAACTAAAAAATTGTACAAAGGCGGACTTATTGCCTTGGGCATTTTCTACCAGTCTACCTTAGGGTGATGCAGAGACCCTGCCGGGGTTGCGGGACTGTTCGAAAGAGATACCGTGGCCCCGGAACACAAAGGGTGATGAAGGAACATGGATGGGTTTTAGTGAGTAAAAGTCTGACACTCCCTCCTGCTCCGCCCAGAGCGGGAGGAGTTATTTGATGATATCCCAACCGAAAAAAAAAAAAAAGGGTGATGCAGAGACAATGCACAATAGGCGCAATAACAGATAAAAATACTCAAAAGTATTTATTAAAAATTTATAAAAAAAATGATTTTATTTCTTTTTTCGTTTTCAGATACTTGGGGCCGGCGCAATACGTTGGCTCCTAACATTCTCCCCTGTCAGCCGTAAAGGTGCTCTTACATTTTTTGAGCAATAATTGCTTGGAAACACTAATGGATCGATTAAGTGAAGCAATCTGGAGTAAACGGGAATAATGCTTCTAATTGCTCCACATATTTCACATTCCTCAATGTCGCCAATATGAGTTGCCGAAATATCCAATCGGTTTTCTTTGAGTGTTTAAGTCGTTTGTACGTATAACTACTACTCGTTTTTGCGAGAGGAACCGGCCAGCGCGGAGTGGCTAGTTTTTAAGTTGCTCCATATTGCATGGTATTGTGTGGACGTATCTCTGGCAACAGGTGGCCGCAATATGTTGCCATCGCCTTAAATTGCTGGATGTATTTATTAGTGACGTCATAGTTGACGAGAATTGAAACGGGATTCATTCTTTCCGGCTACTGACTATCTGTAGTGACTGTCAATGATCTACAAATGACAGTTGGGATCAACGGCTCTAGATAATGATTGGTTACCCATCCACGGATCGATCTCGACAAACGTATAGCTCAAGTATTTACTTACTTTTTAAACGGCCCGTGTCGAAATATCCTTCTGTCAGAATTCGACTGAGCTTCCTCGCTGCCAATTCTATCTGCCTGCCAGCAAATCCAAGCATATTTTGGCTGAGTAACCTGCAACATGGCACAGCGTTATATGCTGGTGGAGGACATAATAAGACCTATTGTCTTTTTTAAACTTTCACGATCAGAACACATTATAAAACATATAGTATAAGATCCCTTTAGGAACGACCTTCACCGAACTGGTTATTGGATGAAAAGTGTTTTATATCAAATTAAATATGTCAAAAAATATATTGCAAACGGGTTGTCTAAAAAATTTCAGTTTTTTTTTCAACATTTCACTGGTTTGGCTAATAGACGAATTCCATACCAATCGAAAGTATGAAACCTGTAAAATATGCAAACGTTAGGTTAACCTAACATTTGCACATTCTATAGGCTGCATAACTTTTGCATATTCTATAGCCTATAGAATATGCAAACGTTAGGTTAACCGGTCAACCAAACGTTTGTATATATATTCTATAGGCTTCATACTTTCAATTGGTATGGAATTTGTCTATTATGCAAACCAGAGAAAAGTAAAAAAATATATTTAAAAAATAAATTGATAATTAATCATATTCTGGACTGAAATTTTTTAGACAACCCATTTGCAATATATTTTTTGACATATTTAATTTGAAATAAAACACTTTTTATCCAATAACCAGCTCGGTGAAGGTCGTTCTTCAAGGGATCTTAGACTAATATGGAAACGGGTATTTATCGCGAATTTTACATTTAATATAAGTCCCACGTTTCGACCGGATTGCACCAGCCATGGTCACGGGAAGACTGAAGTATTGGAGGTACCGCCACAGCAAAGCGAAGGTTTTCATTCAACTACTCTTTTTTTTTTCGGATGGGAAATCATCAAATGAATCCTCCCGCTCTGGGCGGAGCCGTAGGGAGTGTCAGACTTTTACTGACTAAAACCCATCCATGTTGCTTCATCGCTCTTTGTGTTCCGGAGCCACGGTATCTCTTTTGAACAGTCCCGCAACCCCGGCAGGCATCGGTCCTTGCGGACCTCTTCCTTTTGCTGACTCTCTTTGAGGCGTGCGTGGAACACGAACGCGCCGTCGACACGGCCTGTCGTCATGAGACGGACGGACGGCGAGCTAGCCCAAAGCTCACCGTCCACAGACCCGCGCCTACGGTGGCCCCTGACGCCCGGGGTGTCTCCCGCAGCGGCCGGGACGTGAGGTTCTCTGCCTCTTACGTCCGCCACCTCCTTCTCTAGCATTACTGCTTCGCAGAAGGAGGTGACGGCGTCTCATTCCGTCTCGCTCCGGACCATGGATTGAACCAAGTTATTCAACTACCCTTACTTGATCTTCATAAATGTTCCATTCCCGTTTCCATTATGTTTTATTAAGGCCTTTCGCCCACGGCGGCGGCGATACAGTATCGATGCTTCAATAAAAAAAATAAAAAAATGCATTATGACGAGCGCTGATCCCACCCACAAACTGTTACGCAGTTTAGTGGGAGTATAAAATGTACAAAATGTTTGGTCCTAATTAAATGATTTTTTAAATTTTTATTTAAAAAGTTTATGTCGGTGTCGGAAACTATAAAAAATAATATATATATAATAAAAAATTCGAAGACATGTGACGTCGGTAGACGCCTAGCTTTTTTTTTTTGCTATAATCCACCACGCAGGCCCAGTGCGGTGTGGTAACACGGCACTGGGCCTGCGTGGTGGATTATAGCCCATTCCCTCTGTGTCCTAGCAGTGAGAGCAGTGATGATGAAATAAATTTAGTACACAAGGTAATGCGTCTGCCTAGGTTCGAACCTACGACTTACTGTTAGTAAGTCGGGGCCGCCACCACTGGGCCACCACTGCTTCTTAACTTAACGTTTGACAGGGGAGAATGGATTAAAAAATGGTGTTGCGCCGACCCCGAGTAACATGAGGCAAGAGCAGGAGGACTCATGAGAAACTCGTAAGAAAGATAGAAAGAAAAAATATTTATTCGTCGCAAGGACATGACGTTCATACAATATTAGGAAAAGCAAACAATAGACATACAACGCATTTAGACAAACGCAAACATTGAGAATACAACATAACCACATTATAATAAAATTATAACACAGAACGGAACAAATTAATACAAAAAATAGAATAAAAGTTGCACGTCGTGATTGCGACAAACAGGTTACCACTCAGCATGAATGCTGTGCTATGGGGAGCCCGCAGCACAGCGCTGGTTTTCAGTGGTTACTCATGAAAAAGCGTACGGACGCCAATACAGCATAAATATTTAATTGAATGCGTAACTAAAATAAAACAGAACTGTACTTAGATTATAACATAAATAAAACGGCATAGGAAAGAAAAACATCACAAAAACAAAAGATATGGACACTCTGAACGCCCGTGGCCCCAAAGAAGCTCGTACCTATTTACGATGGGTTCTGCATATCTAATCACTCGCTGTATATCGTTCTCTTCCTTCAGCGCCACAAGCTCGGCGAGCTCGCTGAGGAACACCACCACGAACCCCTCGTCGGTCGCATCCATAATGTCGTGGAACGGTTTGTTGGGGTCGGCAAACCGTATTGAGGATGATTTGAAGCTGTCGGCTGGAAACGAATGGTTGATTAGCATCAGATTTTAGATACTGTACAGGTTGTAAGTACCGCAGTGTCTCAAAACGAAAGTCTATGACCAGTGTGTGTTGCCAGTGATTACATACGGGACCGAAACGTGGTCGCTCACAATGGGCCTCATCAGAAGGCTTAAAGTCACCCAAAAGGCAATGGAGAGGGCTAGGCTCGGAGTTTCCTTGCGCGATCGAATCAAAAATAAAGACATCCGCAAGAGAACGAACCAAGGTTACCGACGTAGCCCGTAGAATTGCCAAACTTAAGTGGCAGTGGGCAGGGCACATTGCTCGCAGATTGGATGGCCGATGGGGCCCAAACGTTCTGGAGAGGCGACCGCGAACCGGAAGACGTTGCGTTGTGGGGCCTCCCACTAGGTGGACCGATGATTTCCGCAACCTTCACCACCTGGTGAAGGTTGCGGGAATCCGCTGGATGCGAGTCGCACGGTACCAGTCAATGTGCCGGCACTTGGGGAGGCCTATGTCCAGCAGTGGACATCTTTCGGCAGAAATGATGATGATGATGATGACAAGTTGTAAGAGAAAGGTGTGTAAAGACCCTCAAACTGAAAAAAGGGGTTTTAATTTAATTCCCGGCCACGCTTAGGAAGCGAAATATTACGCCACCTAACACCTATATTTCTGTTCGCAAAAGGATGAGAGATGAAGACTTGCCTGCGGAATTTTGTAAATTTAAGGAAGAGATGAGGGAATTATTTTCAACATTTCTGGCCACTCAAAAAAGCGAACTTTTGGTAATAAACGCGAATTTAAAGGAGATCCAGCAAACTAATATTAGTATTGAAGCTAGTGTAACTCGCCTGTCCAGTCAACACGATGAGTTTCTTAAGAGAATTGAATCTCTCGAGATACAAGCAAAAAAAGACCGAGGGTATATAACCATATTGGAAGAAAGAATGGAAGATCTACAAAGATGCTCGCAGAAAACCTGTATTGAACTCAAGAACGCCCCTAGAAAACCTCAAGAAACTAGAGGTGACCTCATAAACATGGTTTTATCTCTCTCAAAGAGCATTAGCGGAAATTTGGACGTGAAAGATGTAAAGGATATTCATAGAATCCAGGGCAAGAAGGTTGAGGTTAAAAACACCCCCATTATTGTTGAGCTTGGTTCATCGATAATAAAAACAGATTTTCTACAGAAAGCTAAAACTTATAATATAAAGAATAAAATAAAGCTGCAGGCTAAGCATCTGGGCTTCACCAGCAATGAGGATACCCCAGTGTTTATATCGGAACATCTTACTGCTAAGGGAAACCGTCTATACTTCTTGGCGCGGGACTTAGCCAAATCAAAACAATATAAATTTTGCTGGACCACTTTCGGGCGTGTCTTCGTAAAACGTGATGAAAACTCTCGGGCTATTATGATCAAAACTGAAACTCAAGTACATCACTTAATGCAAGAACTGTGACTAAGTTATGTAAAGGTCTATACTATTGTGCCACTATTCATTATTTTCTTATGTATTAGTAAACTATTTTTTTATCTTTATATCTCGTTAAATGTGTCAAGAATCAGGATAATTTCTAAAATCAACACATTCAAGCATGTTCAATACCAACATATTGTTATAAAATGCAATACTCATAAAACTTACGCATTACACTCAACAACACTCACACTAACAATCCATCAAACTCTAACCACTCACCCACCTTTACACACGTCACACACACTCGCGATCAAACTTAAACCGCCTTTCACAAATACTTTAAGTGTCGAATTAGAATATTTACAATTCGTTTATAAATGCTTCTTCACTAACGTAAATTGCACGCTGCACCACTTGTATTATCAACACGATAATGGATAGTAATCTTAATACTATACGGGAATTAGATGACAGCGAAATTTCGAAGTCGGCTATTATCCACATTGAAGAATTGCATAACTACTTACAGCATGATAACTATAATTTGACAGTAGTAACCCAAAATATCAGGAGTGTCTATTCAAACCTCGAAGATTTACAGCTAAACTTATCACAAATAAAACATAGCATAGACGTGTTGATGTTAACGGAGTGCAGGCTTAACTATCACAGACAGTTACCATTGCTTGATAACTACACTTCGTACTATACTAAAAATCAACTTAATCAAAATGACGGTGTGGTAGCATACGTTCGAGACGGCCACCTGGCCCATGTTACTGAAATAAATATTTCCCATGCATCAGCTATTCAGGTATCAATTTCTAACTATACCATCATAGGCATCTACCGTTCACCCTCTAACCTTTGTGCTGATAACTTTATAAATTCATTGAATCATCACCTTGACTCTATAATGACACATAAAAATATTATAATTGTAGGTGACATCAATATTAATCTAATAATCAAGAATTCCGAAACATCTCAACAACGCAGTAACAGATTAAACTATTTAAATATGTTAGCGTCACATGGCCTGTTACCAGGGCACTGTTTACCTACTAGAGAACAAAGTTGTTTGGACCATGCACTTATAAAAATTGACAAAGCTTTGAGCTCAGCATTTGTGGGTGTTATTAATACCTCAATCACAGACCACGCAATGGTATTAATAAACATAACCCGATCGCTAAAAATTAAAAAGTCCGCCAAAACCAAAACTGTAATTAATTTTGATAGTGCCTACACTTACTTGATAGGTACTGACACGTCATTTTTTAATACATGTAATGACCCTGAGATCATAGCTTATAAATTTATAGAGATAATAAAAACTTCACTCCTATCTAACACTACAACTAAGTCAGTCCCGAGTGGAAGACGGGTTATCAAGCCTTGGATGACTGCTGGTGTACTTCGATGTATCAACCTCCGTAATAAAATGCAAGTGCAAACTAAGAAAGATTCCTATAATATAATACTACAAATAACTTTCAGACGTTTTCGTAATTTTTGTACAAACTTAATAAAAAAACTAAAAAGAAAATCACAAAGAGAACAAATAACTATGTCAATAAAAAATCCTAAACAGCTCTGGCTAAAAATCAACGAAATTACACAATTTAAAACCCCTAAATCAGACAATTCTAATCTACTTAAAATCACACCACACCCTCTCGATTCTCTCAACCGTGTTAATCAGTTCTTTGTTACAATTGGTAAAACATTGGCGGAAGATATAATTAAAAAATCTAACCTCTCTAATCCCAGCTCTTCTTACCTAAGGAGTGAACAGCATACTACGTCATTCGTACTACTTGACACTGACCCGCAGGAAGTGGATGACATACTCGTGAGTCTCGATTCTGAAAGCTCACCAGGCTGGGACGGTATACCCACAAAATTTTTAAAAATATCTAGGGACTTCATGGTACCCCTAATAAGCCAACTAGCTAACCTGTGCTTTAAAGCCGGGATATTTCCTGAGGCTTTAAAGCGATCTTTGGTTACGCCTGTGCACAAGGGGGGGGACCGGAATGATGTCAACAACTATCGACCTATATCAGTTATATCATGCATTGCAAAAATTTTAGAAAAATTACTAAATAACAGATTAATTAGTTACCTTAATAAACATAATATTTTATCTTCCTCGCAATATGGGTTCAGAAGGGGTCTATCTACACAAGACGCTGCAAAGGCACTAACTGGCGATATAGTCAATAATGTAGACAAAGGACTGAAATGCCTTACAGTATTCTTAGACCTAAAAAAGGCATTTGACACCGTCTCTGTCCCCATCCTTCTGCACAGGCTTGAAACAATCGGCATTAGAGGTACGGCTCTTTCTCTGTTTGGTAGTTACCTATCAAACCGAAAACAGCAGGTTAGGGTTGGAAATCTAACTAGTGGTGAAAAAATGGTATGCTTTGGAGTACCCCAGGGAAGTGTGCTCGCCCCGACGCTTTTCCTGATTTATATAAATGAGTTGTGTAATATCAGGAACAGTGGCGGACGAGTTTTTTCATATGCAGATGACACAGCAGTAGTTTTCGCCGGGGACTCTTGGGCCTCCGTGCGTGCTGCTGCTGAACGTGGATTAGCGGTAATAGCAAAATGGTTAAATACCAATCTCTTAACCCTCAACGTATCCAAAACTAACTTTATCTGCTTCACTCCAAATCAGAGGACACAGCCAGGTGCTGATTTTGGAATCGTGATCCATGAGTGTGCAACCTCTCATTATCCTTGTAATTGTCAAAGCATACAGAGAGTTAGTTTCACTAAATACCTTGGAATAACAGTTGACCAAAGACTATCATGGCATACCCACAATGAAAATACCATGGCCAGGGTCAGAAAATTTATATGGATTTTTAAAACGCTACGACATGTGATGCCACCGTTGCTACTCAATAAAATCTATACAGCTCTGGCACAATCGGTCATCACATACTGTGTACCGATCTGGGGAGGGGCCACCAAGACCAAATTTCTAGACTTAGAAAGGGCTCAAAGGTCTCTCATCAAAGTTATGTACTTTAAGCCCTTTCGTTACTCTACGGACAACCTTTATAAGGTTAGTAAGCTACTGTCTGTAAGGAAATTATACGTATTGAACATAACCATACATCTTCACAAGACCCTTTCATTTGACCCATATAGGCTAGATAAAAGACGTAAAGACATTGTGGCTCACTC
This sequence comes from Xestia xanthographa, assembly GCA_905147715.2. Lineage (NCBI taxonomy): Eukaryota > Metazoa > Arthropoda > Insecta > Lepidoptera > Noctuidae > Xestia > Xestia xanthographa. Next base: position 3,716,669 of record LR990654.1, on the reverse strand, counting down.
CCCTCGGGTCCGTACGGTTTTTGCCAGGCGTCAGTTTAACACTCAATCTACTTATATTTATAACAAATTGAACCTCAAATTGAATATTTACCCCATGTTGCGGTATGAATGCAAAAATACTTTATCGGAATGGTTAAAATCACAAACATACGATGAAATTGAACTTTTATTAACCAGAATCTGCTAAAGTAATACCTGTAAACAATTTTAACATACATAAAACGATCAATCATTAAGACACCTAGGTATTCATACCCACACTCGGCATATCCACCTTTCACACACGCACACACACTCAAAACCACACAAACACACACACCACACACCCACAAACACTACACATACCTGAACTTGCTAATTTTGTAACATAATTGTACCTAAAAATAGGCTTTATTAATTTTAATTATGTCTCAACACTGCAAACTGTAACCCAATGGGAAGTTGCGAGGTAACCCCGACACAAGTATCCTTATAACTTAAAGGGGCTGCCTCAATTTTGTGCTGTATAAAAATTGTATGAGAAACAATAAAAACTTTTATTTTTTTTATTTTTTTTTATTTAGAACCTATAATAATCGGAAGCTGGTTTCAATACAAACAAGTTTTGTACGAGACCAAATGTTCTAGTGTCACTTTTTCGAGATATGAGCTATCGAACTTCAAATTCATTCACTGATGTCATCTTCAGCACAACTACGAGCTATATCTACTAGATAATTTAATTACCGACGTCCCGATTTATTCGACAACCCGAATGGCGCAGCGGTAGTGAGGCTGCCTTACGTTCTTAGGGTCCCGGGTTCGAATCCCGGTCAGAGCAAATGTTTGTGTATAGCATAGACATTTGTTTCCGAGTTATGGATGTTTATATGTATAAAAAGTATGTATTTACAATTAAAAAAGTATCTATGCAGTATATCAACTATCTGGTGTCCACGACACAAGCCTCGTTGCTTAGTGTGGCACTAGATGGCGCTGTGTGTATTGTCCGGCAATATTTATTTATTATATTATTTTAATTGCTTATTTTTCCCTGCTTTCACGAGGTTCTCGTCAATTACAATAAAAATGTATTTTAAATAGCCGCGTTTCCATACTGTTTTTCCCTTGCAAAACAAAAGTATGGAAAAGGCTTTAGGTAAATATGCATCGCTTATCCTGTGCCTGTTAATAAGAAACAAATACAAACCGTCATAGAGCACGTCGCCCGCCACAGTGGACGGAGTCGGGATAGTGGTATCCAAGGTCGCGGGCGTCGAAACGTACAGGAAGCCCATTTCATCCTCGTGCAACAGATTCTCCGTGAACGCTGTGGAAAACAAAAACTCTGTCAACAATGTTTCTGTTAAGTTAAACACACAATGGCTTGGGAGTTAGTTACTGCAATGCATCCTCCAGCTATAGAACTATTACAAATGGGGAATTTTCCAGTGCTTTTTATGAACGAACTAGATGGCGCTGATCAACCTTGGGAATAATAAAATGGCTCATTTTTATGTCCACAAAGCCTTAACTGAAGTACGGAGGAACCTAAGCTCGACTCGACGCACCGGAGTTTAGCCGTACATGAGCTCGGACGAAATCTCACCACCAATATGACTCTTTTGCTTGCAACATTCGGCCGCTATTGAAGCGCTATCAACAATCAACCAATAGCATCGCAGCATCATTCTGATCCCTTGTTTTTTTTTGTGAAAAAAAGGGTCGAAAGAAAAAAAATAATAATAAGACCAATAATAGTTCTTCTTCTTCGTGTTGATGATTCGTTAAGGGTGGTAAACAGATGTGGAGATCGTGTGCACGGGATTTTGTTTTAGAAATGAGCAGATTTCGTCTGAGCTCATTACCTAACGCAAAAACACTCAGAAGAACAATAACAAAAACCATGCAAAAACCTGTAGTTCATTTCAGTGATGCAAAAGAACAGTAGACTTTTTAGGTTAAAAATGTTTGACAGAAAAAAGGTTCTATACAGCTCTCACTTTATATACAACAATGAATAATAAATACATTTTAATAAACAATGAGTTTGACTAGGAGTCTAGGAGAGTTTTGTTTTGCCCTGCTAAAAGATTTTACCATAGACCTATAGAATAGTACTTAGAAATTTTTTTTTTCATTAGATTTTACTAGTACGCTGCTTAAAAAAATATTCCCAAAGCTGATCAGCGCCATCTATTGATATATACTGAAGCGTTGTGACAAACGTCAGTGGAAAATTCCTCATTATCTTAAAAAAAACTGAAACATTTTATGTTTAAAGTTAAGTTACCTAAATTAAATATTTTTACGAAATTATTTTCATGTGAATATGAGGAAAATGTGTCTTTGTGTTTGTGTAACACCATACGTGTTACACAAACACGTGTAAAACGTTATGTAGTTACAGAATTTTAATCATTAAAATCATCAATACAACCCTTGTAAGTTAATTTAACCCCATTAATATTTTTTTCATGAAATAGTTTAGGGGACTCCTTTTTCATCAACATACAACCTGACACGGTTTATTCCTTTATTTCAATATGAAATTACAATCTCTGTACGCGACACAACATTTATGTAAAGAATACAGCTAAAATAACCCAGTTACAGAGTTCATCGAACTCGTCGTCGTGCTTGCCGTTCGCTACAAGTGTTTTTCCACGGTACCGATACATTGCGTATGAGAAATTAAAACAAAATCTAATTAATTTGATTAAATCAAATTGTCCCTTACAACCTGTATAAAAAAGTGAGCCGTCGCGGGACGCCTGTCAGATGTGAAACGTCGAAATTATTTTGTACAAGTAATATGCTTAAAAAAAGTCAGTATAAAAAACGAACACATAAAATAAAATAAAAACACAATGACTCGAAAAAGAAATTAATCCTTGCTGGAATCGAACTTGAAATCACGGGAATGACCCAGCGCTCTGTGCGCCGAGACCAGCTGACTTGTTGTAAACCATGTCGAATAATATGTAGAAAATTGCTTCAAACACGCGATTTTCATTTGTTCTGCCACGGCATGCGTCGTGATGCTCGCCGCGCGATTTTCATTTGTTTTTTTTTGGTTTACCCGCGCCTATAGACGTTTTACATCAATAAATAATCATTGACCTGTGTTCGTGCTCAAGGTCGCCCCTGTCCGAGCTGCCCGCGCTGTGTCCGAGCTGCTCGCAGACGTGCTACTGCCACGCGTGGGGGTCGTCCATCGTCTGTTCTGCACCCACGCTTGGGCCTTGGAGAGAGGGCGTGCGAGGGTGCGGGCTGTGGTGGGAAGTAGAGGGTTACTATGGTGTAGTTTAATCAGCCTATGGTGACCTCTGTACCACCTCATGCGAACTAAACTAACATTTGCATTTGAAAGGCACTTGTTCTTCCCGTCATTGCGATATTTTTCTTGTTATAGATCATACCTGGAAACCTTCTAGTTACAGTTATATTGGGGATCAAAGCCACAGGATATTTTTTTATCCCAAGGGTACGAATCTGTAGGAGAATAAGCGAACTTCACGCGGGCGAAGCCGCGGGCATAAGCTAGTGTGTTTATTTATTCAACAATATGAGGATGACGTTTTAAATCTAAGTCAATGGAACAAAGCAGTGAAAGCATACTGGTGTGACTGTTGGACTGCAAAGTCATAGGTATCGAGTTCGAACCCAAGACACGCACCTCTTATTTTTCTGATTCATGTGCGTATTGTATAATTTTCACTTGCTTCGGTGAAGGAAAACATCGTGAGGGAACCAGCATGCCTGAGAGATATTTCTCGACGGCATGTAAAGCCAAATCAGAGGCCTATGGGCGGCATAAAACTCTGACACCAGGTTAGGTACTAACTGCACGATAAAGCTTGTACCAATATGAGGATGACGTTTAAATCTAAATCAATGGAACAAATACTCACGTTTGGGATTTAATGGATTCGACCCTTCGATACGTTTTTGAACTGGCGTGTCACCAGTCTGTGCTTTGTCGACCTTCATGTTGGTATCTCTTAACATTTTGAAGTATTTGGAAATTGTGATCGGTTTAGCTGTCGATCCTATTAAGGCTGGCCGTATGGGCGGGTGTACTGAGGCAAATTGCATATTAGTGCCCTCTATGAGAGATGGAGCAGTAGGTGGTGATGTTTCCTCAGGCGACGGATGATAGGGAGACGATACTTCAAAGTCTTTAGTTGTTAAAGATTCTAAAGTACCATCATGATAATCAAAAGTAGATAAGGAAGGTCTTGAAGAATTGAACAGTGATTTTGGAGGAAAAACAGGTGGAATAACAAAACCTGTAGGGACTTTATCGTAGGAAACACCAGGCAAGGAATTGAGTCCTGTCCATAAATTATTTGTACTAGCAGCTGTGGTAGAGTCAGTAACTCCGAGAGCTTCTGGTCTTGGGAGGAAGGTTGCATCTGGGGTGTTCTGTCCTGCTGTGCCATTGTGGTTGTAGTCAAACAATCCGAGGTCTTCTTTTTCATCAGAATCAGTTCCCAGCCTTAATTTCTCCATGTGTATATCTCGTTTGAAATCCCTGAGGAGTGTATCTATTTCGTGAATAGATTTGTGTATCAGGGCTGTGAGTGATGTGTTGTTGAACTGGGCTGGAATGATAGGAAGGGTAGTAAGTTCATCATCAGTGTACAGGAGTCTAATGTTGGGACATAGGCCTCTCAAATCGTACGTCTCTCACTCAGTTCGAAATTTTTGATTGAAACTTATTATTTATCGATGTTTTTATTGTTAAAATCTTATCTAAATATATAAAAGAAGAAACTGACTGACTGATTGACTGACTGACTGACTGACTGACTGACTCATCTATCAACGCACAGCCCAAACCGCTGGGTCTACAGATTCCAAATTTGGCAAGTAGGTTCCTTATGTGGTCTAGGGGTGCACTAAGAAAGGATTTTTCAAAATTCATCCCCTAAAGGGGTTAAACGGGGCTCCAAAGTTTGTATGGGGAAACAAGATTAGTTAGACTATTTTATTCGAAACTTCACAAGAGTGCTCCTATTGATAAATGAGTAGAAACGGGTTTCAGGTTTTTCCAGAATTCAACCCCTAAGAGGGGGAAATGGGGTGGCAAAGTATAAAGATCAATGCACAGCCCAAACCGCTGAGTCTAGAGATTCCAAATTTGGCAAGTAGGTTCCTAATGTGGTCTAGGGGTGCACTAAGAAAGGATTTTTCAAAATTCAACCCCTAAGGGGGATAAACGGGAAACCAAAGTTTGTATGGGTAAAACAAGATTAGTTAGACTATTTTATTCGAAACTTCACAGGAGTGCTCCTATTGATAAATGAGTAGAAACGGGTTTCAGGTTTTTTCAGAATTCAACCCCTAAAGGGGGAAATGGGGTAACAAAGCCTGAAATTCAACATAGGTATTGTTTTTATGGTGAATTGGGTCGGGTGTATTACAAAAACAACGATTTTAAGATTTAATGTGGCAGACCTGAAATACTACCATTCCCTTTTGGGGTGCGATGGGGTTGAAATGTCTAAAAATCAATTTGGGTGTCGATACCGAGATTGTCAGGGGTGCTGATTACAAAAATGGCATTTATTTTGAGATCCAGATGATAATAATTGTGATTACGATGATGATGATTGTGATAATGATGACGATGATTGTGATGATGATGATTTTGATTACGATTATAATGATTGTGATTACGATGATGATGATTGTGATAATGATGATTGTGATAACGATGATAATGATTGTGATTACAATGATAATAAGTGTGATAACGATGATGGTGATTGTGATCGTGATTGTGATTGTAATGGTGATGGTGATTGTGATGATGATTGTGATGGTGAGTGTGATGGTGATTGTGATTGTGATGGTGATTGTGATGGTGATTGTGATGGTGTTTGTGTTGGTGATTGTGATGGTGATTGTGATGGTGATGGTGATTGTGATGGTGATTGTGATGGTGATTGTGATTGTGATGGGGATTGTGATGGTGATTGTGATTGTGATGGTGATTGTGATGGTGATTGTGATTGTGATTGTGATGGTGATTGTGATGGTGATTGTGATGGTGATTGTGATGGTGATGGTGATTGTGATAGTGATAGTGATTGTGATAGCGATAGTGATGGGAATTGTGATGGTGATTGTGATTGTGATAGTGATGGTGATTGTGATTGTTATGGTGATTGTGATGGTGATTGAGATAGTGATGGTGATGGTGAGTGTGATAATGACTGTGATTACGATTATAATTATTGTGATAACGATGATGGTGATTGTGATAGTTATTTTGATGGTGATTGTGATGGTGATGGTGATTGTGATAGTGATTGTGATAGCGATAGTGATGGGGATTGTGATGGTGATTGTGATTGTGATAGTGATTGTTATGGTGATTGTGACGGTGATTGTGATAATGATTGTGGTAATTATGGTGGTTGTGTTAATGATGATAATGATGGTGACTGTGATAGTGATGGGGATTGTGATGGTGATTGTGATTGTGACAGTGATAGTGATGGTGATTGTGATAATGATGGCGGTTGTGATAGTGATGGTGATTGTAATAATAATAATTGTGATGATTATGAAAAAAGTCCAAAGTTTGTATGGGGAAACAAGATTAGTTAGACTATTTTATTCGAAACTTCACAGGAGTGCTCCTATTAATAAATGAGTAAAAACGGGTTTCAGGTTTTTTCAGAATTCAACCCCTAAGAGGGGGAAATGGGGTGGCAAAGTATAAAAATCAATGCACAGCCCAAACCACTAAGTCTAGAGATTCCAAATTTGGCACATAGGTTTTTTATGGGGTCTAGGGGTGCACTAAGAAAGGATTTTTCAAAATTCGTCCCCTAATGGGGTTAAACGGGACTCCAAAGTTTGTATGGGGAAATAAGATTAGTTACACTATTTTATTCGAAACTTCACAGGAGTGCTCCTATTGATAAATGAGTAGAAACGGGTTTCAGGTTTTTTCAGAATTCAACCCCTAAGAGGGGGAAATGGGTGGCAAAGTATAAAAATCAATGCACAGCCCAAATCACTGAGTCTAGAGATTCCAAATTTGGCACTTAGGTTCTTTATGGGGTTTAGGGGTGCACTAAGAAAGGATTTTTCAAAATTCGTCCCCTAATGGGGTTAAACGGGACTCCAAAGTTTGTATGGGGAAATAAGATTAGTTACACTATTTTATTCGAAACTTCACAGGAGTGCTCCTATTGATAAATGAGTAGAAACGGGTTTCAGGTTTTTTCAGAATTCAACCCCTAAGAGGGGGAAATGGGTGGCAAAGTATAAAAATCAATGCACAGCCCAAATCACTGAGTCTAGAGATTCCAAATTTGGCACTTAGGTTCTTTATGGGGTTTAGGGGTGCTTTAATAAAGGATTTTTCAAAATAAACCCCCTAAGGGGTTGAAACGGGGTCCAAAGATTACATGTGGAATGGGGATACATGGGAAAATAAGATTAGGTAGACTACTTTATTCGAAACTCAACAGGAGTACTCCTATCGATAAATGAGTTAACATTTGTGTTTCAGGTTTTTTCAGAATTCAACCCCTAAAGGGGGAAATGGGGTAACAAAGCCTGAAATTCAACAAAGGTATTGTTTGTATGGTGAATTGGGTTGGGTGTATTACAAAAACAACGATTTTAAGATTTAATGCGGCGGACCTGAATTACCATCATTCCCTGTTGGGGTGCGATGTGGTTGAAATGTCTAAAAATCAATATGGGTGTCGAAACCGAGATTGTCAGGGGTGCTGATGTCGAAAATGGCATTTCTTTTGAGATCCAGAAGATGGCGGATTCAACTTCTATTCTGTGTTATTGTTGATTTATTGTGATGATTGTGATAACGATGATGATGATTGTTATAATGATGATGATGATTGTGATGATGATGATTGTGATTACGATGATAATGATTGTGATTACGATGATGATTGTGATAATGGTCATGATGATTGTGATGACGATTTTGATTACGATGATAATGAGTTTGATAACGATGATGGTGATTTTGATTGTGATGGTGATTGTGATTGTGATAGTGATGGTGATTGTGATAGTGACGGTGATTGTGATGGTGATTGTGATGGTGATAGCGATGGTTGTGATAACGAGGATGGAGATTGTATTGATGATGATTATGATTAAGATGATAATGATTGTGATTACGATGATAATGATTGTGATAGGTAACGATGATGGTGATTTTGATGGTGATTGTGATGGTGATGGTGATGGTGATTGTGATAGTGATTGTGATAGTGACGGTGATTGTGATAATGATGAAGATGATTGTGATTACGATGATAATGATTGTTATAACGAGGTTAGAGATTGTGATAATGATTGTGATGGTGATAGTGATTGTGATAGTGATAGTAATGGTGATTGTGATAGTGATAATGATGGTGATTGTGGTTGTGATAGCGATGGCGATTGTGATCATGATTATTGTGATTAAGGTGATAATTATTGAGATTACGATGATAACGATTTTGATTACGATGATAATGATTGTGATGACGAGGATGGAGATTGTGATGACGATGATTGTGATTACGATGATAGTGGTTGTGATTACGATGATAATGATTGTTAGAATGATAATAGTGATTGTGATCGTGATGGTGATGGTGATTGTGATTGTGATGATGATTGTGATGGTGATTGTGATGGTGATTGTGATGGTGATAGTGATTGTGATAGTGACGGTGATTGTGATGGTGATAGCGATGGTGATGGGGATTGCGATTGTGACAGTGATGGTGATAATGATGAAGGTGGTTGTGATTACGATGATAGTGATAGTGATAGTGATTGTGATGGTGATTGTAATGGAGATGGTAAAGGTGATAGTGATAGTGATAGTGATAGTGATAGTGATAGGGATAGTGATAGTGATAGTGTTAGTGATAATGATTGTGGTTGTGATAGTGATGGCGATTGTGATCATGATGTTTGTGATTACGATGATAATGATTGTGATGACGAGGATGGAGATTGTGATGATGATGATTGTGAATACGATGATAATGATTGTTAAAATGATGATAGTGATAGTGATTGTGATCGACATTGTGATGGTGATTGTGATGGTGATTGTGATGGTGATTGTGATAGTGATGGTGATGGTGATTGTGATGGTGATTGTGATTACGATGATAATGATTGTGTTAACGATGATGGTGATTGTGATAGTGATTTTGATGGTAATTGTGATGGTGATGGTGATTGTTATAGTGATGGTGATTGTGATAGTGATAGCGATGGCGATGAGGATTGTGATGGTGATTGTGTTGGTGATTGTGATGATGATTGTGATAATGATTGTGATTATGATGGTGGTTGTGATAGTGTTGGTGGTTGTGATAATGTTGGTGACTGTGATAGTGATCGTGATTGTGATAATGATGGTGGTTTTGATAGTGATGGTGGTTGTGATAATGATGGTGGTTGTGATAGTGGCGGTGGTTGCGATAGTGATGGTGGTTGTGATAGTGATGCTGGTTGTGATAGTGATGGTGATTGTGATGATAATAATAAATTGTGATGATTATGAAATTTGGCACATAGATCGTTTATAACCTGGATTAACATGTAGGACACTATTCATCCCTTTAGTATGATTCAGTGGGACAGTTACCGAACTGCACGCGGGCGAAGCCGCGGGTAACAGCTAGTAAATAAAATAAAAGCGATGCCAGTCGTTATTCAGCTTTCAACTCAACACATTTTTAAGATAAATTACACCTCTGTAACACACTCCTGGACCACATGGAGTACAGGTCTACAGCCTGCAGGTCTTAAAGAAAGTAGAGCAAAGACTGAACATCTACAATTAATTAATCTTCGTTTTTAATATCCAACGTCATTACTTCGGAAAATGAGAGAAAGAATAAAAAATTCGTGCGAGTCGGACTCGCGCACGAAGGGTTCCGAACTATTATCTATAGGCTAATTATATTTCAGGCGAATAACAATTTATTATGCGACTAACTACTTGGTTACAAAAAATATAACTTGGTAGCGATTAAATATTTTTAGCACAATCATATTAAATGAGCTACAAAAGTCAAGGTTCTATAAAAACTAAATAATTGCTGCTACTATAAGTTAGCAAATATATTAAACAGGGCCAATGAAATAATAGGTGAGGTATTAAAAATAATGACTGGGCGGCTAACATTTCAAATTTTCATTTAAGTAATCATTTATGGGCGGCATGGGCACCGGGCCGTAGGCCGACGAAGGAGGCCGGCGGAGGCCCGGCACTTTGGGGACAGAAGTCAAAGAGTGTTATTCAATATGCGAGCGAAGCGAGCGCGCGTCATGCAGTCGTAGCAGGTTCTAAATCTCAGTTAATTTTATAAACAACCTCATTGTTTAATTTATGAAAGCCTATTTTCTACTTTTTATCCGCCGTCAAGTTGTCGCCTAACAATAAATTCAATTGCCACACCAAAAAATCACTTCAAATTTAAATTTAAACAAAGCTTACAACTCCAAATAAAGCTGCTACTTTATACTTAAAATGCTACTTCACTGTAGTTGCCAACGTATTATTTTTGCTACCCATTGTAATTATTTTTAAAACCCTTAATCAGATTAGTTTGTCGCCGCGTTAAATACATGCCTTATCTATACAACATTAGACAAAACGGCAAAAAGAACATGTTTGTTGTATGGGAACCCGTCCTTAAATATTTATTTTATTTTAATTTTCATCTTTGTTTCAACAATATAAAGTGTCTGTAACTGGCCTACTTGAAATAAATGCTATGTTTTTGATTTTAATTTAATTATTGATACAACCAAATATTTAGTTACTGCGAATATTTCAAGCGTCTACCTGTTGCCGTTAATATCGAGCAAAAAATCACGTTTGTTGTATGGGAACGTCCCATAAATATTTATTTTTGTTCTGTTTTTAGTATTCGTTGTTATAGCGGCAACCAAAATACATCATCTGTGAAAATTTCAATTCAATGTCTAGCTATCACGGTTCATGGGACATGCCTGGTGACAGACAGACGGACAGTGGAGTCTTAGTAATAGCGTCCCGTTTTTACCGTTTGGGTACGGAACCCTAAAAATAATAAACGGCCAGACCGTTGTTATTTTTTAAATTAAAAAATATCTTTAAAAAAGTTTAAACTGAACTTACGTTGTTCTTCTTGATTGCAATTAAATACATCATAATTTAAAAATAAAGTTAAAAAGAAGAGTAGCATCGTTTTTGGTATTAATTATTTAAAATAATTACTGTCATATTTAAAATATTTCAATCTTTCAGCTAATGTTAAATAGATTTTTATCATGTTTTAAGCTTTTGTCTCAGTAGTAAATATAAAAAAAAACGCACTGATTTTAATGATTTTTATGACTTAAAAGTATATTGTTTTTGATATGCTCCACGCTGTAGTGTTGACTTATTGATCCACAATATTAATTCCTACGCTGCAATATTTTGTGATCAAAGATTTATATTTCACTACGAGGCCAAAATAACAGATATTCAAAATCCGTTACGCAAAATAACAGTTATTACTGAAATGGTATATTGGACAAAGTTTTTTTGTTTAGCAGCAGTTACGTTTAACTATCAATAAAATTGTAGTAATATTGTAAGAACTCAATTTGAAATAAAAATAAATATGTGTTTGATTTACAGCTTACATAATTCAATAAACATCGTATTTTTGTAATAAAATGAAAGTGCGTGCTTGTTTTCTGCTGTTCGGGATATTCGGTAGTTATTTTGTGTTTATTTTAAAACATACTTTTGGCAAAACGGCTTTGAATTATTTGGCCTGTCACACTTCCGCCATTTTATTTCATTTTGAAAATAGTGGTCACGCGTTAAACCATAGAAAACCTTCTCTAACGTCACGTTTTCGAAATTTTATATAAGCCGTCAAAGTTACAAACTGCGCCATCATTACAACTTTGGTTCTTATTTCTGAAATGTGACGCTTTAGAAGATTTTATCTACACTAATATTATACTATTACTAGCTGTTGCCCGCGGCTTCACCCGCGTGCACCATCAGAAACACCATCACAATCATGATCACAATCACTATCATCATTTTAACAATCATTATCATCGTAATTACAACCATTATCATTGTAATCACAATCATCATCATCACAATCTCCATCCTCGTCATCACAATCATTATCACCGTAATCACAATCATTATTATCGTAATCTCAATCATTTTCATCTTAATCACAATCATCATGATTACAAATTCACAATCGCCATCACTATCACAACCACAAACATTATCATAATCACAATCACCATCACTATCACAATCACAATCACAATCTCAATCACAATCACAATCACTATAAACTATCACTATCACAATCACAATTACAATCACCATCACAATCACCATCACAATCACCATCACAATCACCATCACAATCACCATCACAATCACCATCACAATCACCATCACAATCACTATCATCATTTTAACAATCATTATCATCGTAATCACAACCATTACCATTGTAATCACAATCATCATCATCACAATCTCAATCCTCGTCAACAAACAATCATTATCATCGTAATCACAATCATTATCATCGTAATCTCAATCATTTTCATCTTAATCACAATCATCATGACCACAAATTCACAATCGCCATCACTATCACAACCACAATCATTATCACAATCACCATCACTATCACAATCACCATCACTATCACAATCACCATCACTATAACAATCACCATCACTATCACAATCACCATCACCATCACTATCACTATCACAATCACAATTACACTCACCATCACAATCACTTACCTCGTTATCACAATCATTATCATCGTAATCACAATCACTATAAACTTTATCACAATCATCATGATCACAGTCGCCATCACTATCACAACCACAATCATTATCACAATCACCATCACTATAAACTATCAATATCACAATTACAATCACCATCACAATCACCATCACAATCACTATCATCATTTTAACAATCATTATCATCGTAATCACAACCATTATCATTGTAATCACAATCATCATCATTACAATCTCCATCCTCGTCATCACAATCATTATCATCGTAATCACAATCATTATCATCGTAATCTCAATCATTTTCATCTTAATCACAATCACCGCCACTTTCACAAAAACCATCAAAATCACCATCACCATCACAATCACCATCAAAGTCACTATCACAATCACCATCATCGTTATCACAATCACTATCATCGTAATCACAATCATCAACATCACAATCTCCATCCTCGTTATCACAACCACTGCTATCACAATCACAATCACAATCACTATCACAATCACCATCATCGTTATCACACTTATTATCATCATAATCACAAACATATTCATCGTTATCACAATCATTATCATCGTAATCAAAATCATCATCATCACAATCATCGTCATCATTATCACAATCATCATCATCGTAATCACAATCATTATCATCTGGATCTCAAAATAATTGCCATTTTCGTAATCAGCACCCCTGATAATCTCGGTATCGACACTCATATTTATTTTTAGACATTTCAACCCCATCGCTCCTCAACAGGGAATGGTAGTATTTCAGGTCTGCCACATTAAATATTAAAATCGTTGTTTTTGTAATACACCCTACCCAATTCACCATAAAAACAATACCTATATTGAATTTCAGGCTAAGGGGGAAATGGGGTAACCATTTCCCCCTTTAGGGGTTGAATTCTGAAAAAACTTGAAACACAAATGTTAACTCATTTATCGATAGGAGTACTCCCGTTAAGTTTCGAATAAAGTAGTCTTACTAATCCTATTTCCCCATTTAATCTTTGGACCCCCGTTTCAACCCCTTAAGGGGTGAATTTTGAAAATCCTTTCTTTATTCACCCCTAAGCCTCATAAAGAATCTATACGCCAAATTTGGAATCTCTAGACTCAGCGGTTTGGGCTGTGCATTGATTTTTATACTTTTCCACCCCATTTCCCGCTCTTAGGGGTTAAATTCTGAAAAAACGTGAAACACGTTTCTACTCATTTATCCATAGGAGCACTCCTGTGAAGTTTTGAATAATATAGTCTAACTAATCTTGTTTCTCCACACAAACTTTGTATCCCCGTTTAACCCCCTTAAGGGGTGAATTTTGGAAAATCCTGTCTTTAGTGCACCCTAAGAGCACATGAGGAAACAATATGCCAAATTTGGAATCTCTAGACTCAGCAGTTTGGGCTGTGCATTGATTTTTGATCTTTGTCACCCCATTTCCCCCTCTTAGGGGTTGAATTCTGAAAAAACCTGAAACCCGTTTCTACTCATTTATTAATAGGAGCACTCCTGTGAAGTGTCGAATAAAATAGTCTAACTAATCTTGTTTCCCCATACAAACTTTGGAGCCCCGTTTAACCCCCTTGGGGGGTGAGTTTTGAAAAATCCTTACTTAGTGCACCCCTAGACAACATAAGGAACTTTCTTGCCAAATTTGGAATCTGTAGACCCAGCGGTTTGGGCTGTGCGTTGATAGATGAGTCAGTCAGTCAGTCAGTCAGTCAGTTTCTTCTTTTATATATTTAGATAGAAGACTAGCTGTTGCCCGCGGCTTCGCCCGCGTGCAGTTCAGTAACTGTCCCAATAAATAATACTAAAGGGATAAATAGTGTCCTACATGTTAATCCAGCTATTATGTGCCAAATTTCATAATCATCACAATTTATCAATTTATCATCACAATCACCATCACTGTCACAACCGCCATCACTATCAGAACCACCATCATTATCACAATCACCATCACTATCACAACCTCCATCATAATCACAATCATTATCACAATCACCATCACTATCACAGTCACCATCATTATCACAATCACCATCACAATAAACGTCACTATCACAACCACCAACATTATCACAATCATTATCACAATAACCGTCACAATCACCATTACAATCACCGTCACTATCACATTTACCATCACAATCCCCATCACCATCGCTATCACCATCACAATCATCGTCACTATCACAATCACCATCATCATCACAATTACCATCAAAATCACTATCACAATCACCATCACAATCTGGTGATTGTGATAGTGATGGTTCACTATCACAATCACTATCACAATCACCATCACAATCACCATCATCACAATCACGATCACAATCAATATTATCATTATCACAATCATCGTCATCGTAATCACAACCATTATCATCGTAATCACAATCATCATCTTCACAATCTCCATCTTCGTCATCACAATCATTATCATCGTAATCACAATCATCATGATCACAATCGCCATTTCTATAACAATAACCATCACAATCACCATTACAATCACCGTCACTATCTCAATCACCATCACAATCACCATCACAATCACCATCACCATCGCTATCACCATCACAATCATCGTCACTATCACAATCACCATCACCATCACAATTACCATCAAAATCACTATCGCAGTCACCATCATCGTTATCACAATCATTATCATCGTAATCAAAATCATTATCACAATCACCATCACTATCACAATCACCATCACAATCACCATCACAATCACCATCACTATCACAATCACCATCACAATCACCATCACCATCACAATCACCATCACAATCACTATCACAATCACCATCACAATCACGATCACAATCACTATTATCATTATCACAATCATCATCATCACAAATTCACAATCTCCATCCTCGTCATTACAATCATTATCATTATTACAATCACAATCACCATTACAATCACCATCATCACAAACACGATCACAATCACAAATCAAATCAAATCAATCTTTATTTGTGAACATAAGTACAAAAAGGTGTTATTTATACATTTTAGCTGATCTGTATGTTCGGCCAATAATCGGCATACAAATATAATATTAGTAAGCAGGTTATTTTTACTATCATAATTATTAAATTCTAGGATAAAAGAAATGAAGCAATTGAAAAATGTCATGAGCTGCATAAAATAAAATAATTGAATTATATTATTAATTATTAAGAATGTCAAAGAAAATTAAATTTAGTCACAATTTGTCATTTAAAAAGTCTTCAATCGAGTAATACGTCTTTTCAACTAGAAACAGGAACAACTTTTTTTTTAAATGGCTGACATTTTCCTCACTTCTGATACACTTTGGCAATTTATTGTATAATTTTGGAGCCATTACGAAAATACTGTTCTTGTATAAAGCAGTTTTAGATCCAACAGCTTCTAGCCGGTCAGCTCGACGCTGACTACCTACTCGGTCAAATTTATACATATTATTTTTGACGAACATAGATGTCTGGTATATGTACAATGAGGGCACTGTTAAAATTTTCATACTTTTAAAATATTGTTTAGAGCTGTCAGTGGTTTGCAGGTTACAGATCGCTCTAATACACCTTTTCTGACACTTAAACACCATATCTTTACCCGAGGCGTTTCCACAAAACATAATGCCATATCTTAATGTCGAGGCTACTAGACCATGATATGCAGTTAGTACGGTGTTTCGATTGGCCGTTTTACTTAGCATACGCAGCGCATGAGAAAATTGGTTTACTTTACTACATACTTTGTCAATCTGGGTATTCCATTTTAATGTGCTTTCAATAATCTTTTAATCCCAGAAATTTTGTCACATTTGTCTCATCAATCCTTTTATCATTATATCTTATATCTAAATTTAAATTCTGATTTACTGTTTGTTGAAATTTCATTATTACTCTCTTGTCTAAATTTATTACCAAATTATTATTCTCTAGCCAATTTATAACTGATTTTATGTTAGAGTTAATGTCTGATTCTAATGTATCTAATTGGTCACTGTTGAAAAGTAGAGTGCTGTCATCTGCAAACATTGTCATGGGATAGGCCGATGCTTTTGGGAAGTCATTTATATATGTATATAATAAATAGGAGAGGTCCAAGTATGCTACCTTGTGGAACTCCATACATCACTGTTCTCGGGCTAGATTTAAATGTTGTTTCATGTTTTTTACATATTCTATTAATAACTGTTATTTGCTGTCTATCTTGTAGATCTGATTTAATTAAATTTAATATGTTACCTCTAATCCCGTATACGTCAAATTTATTAATTAATATTCTATGGTCTACGCGGTCAAAGGCTTTCGACATGTCCATATATAGAGCCAGAGCCGGTTTTCTTTTATCTACTCTGTTGCTAACGAGTTTTAAAAAATCATAGATTGCCATGTCAATGGACATATTTTTCCGGAAGCCCTTTTGGCTATCGACAAAAAATTTATTTTTCTCGAAATATGAATTGATTTGATTGTATATTACTCTTTCAAATATTTTTGACAAAATAGGTATCAGTGCTATAGGTCTATAGGAAGACATGTTGTCTTTATTATCTTTTTTGAAAAGCGGTTTTATGATACTAGTTTTTAATTCCTTTGGAAAAACACCATGCAAGACGCACATACTGATCAGGTGACTAAGGACGGGTGCAATTATTGTAGATACTATTTTAATAATTTTTGTGCTAATACCATCATCCAGTGCTGGAAGTATTCTTTAAAGACATAATAATTTTATGAATATCTTGTGGTATTGTAGGTTTCATAAACATGGACGAATTTGGAGTATTTATTGGTAATTTATTATTATTATTTGAACTATTAATTGATTTGACTTGATCCGCAAAATAATTGTTAATCACTATCATCATTATCACAACCATTATCATCGTAATCACAATCATCAGCATCACAATCTCCATCTTCGTCATCACAATCATTATCATCGTAATAATAACCATTATCATCGTAATCACAATTATCATCATAACAAATTCACAATCGCCATCCCCGTCATTACAATCATTATCATTATTACAATCACAATCACAGTCACCATCACAATCACCATCATAATCACCATCATCACAATCACGATCACAATCACCATCATCATTGTCACAATCATCATCATCGTAATCACAATCATTATCATCGTAATCACAATCATCATCATCACATAACCCTGTATAGAAGTCGAATCCGCCATCTTCTGGATCTCAAAATAAATGCCATTTTCGTAATCAGCACCCCTGATAATCTCGGAATCGACACCCATATTGATTTTTAGACATTTTAACCCCATCGCACCCCAACAGGGAATGATCGTATTTCAGGTCCGCCACTATGTGTGTGTTTAATAATCATAAAATCGTTGTTTTTGTAATACACCCGACACAATTCACCATACAAACAATACCTGTGTTGAATTTTAGGCTTTGTTACCCCATTCCCCCTTTAGGGGTTGAATTCTGAAAAAACCTGAAACACAAATGTTAACTCATTCATTGATAGGAGTACTCCTGTTAAGTTTCGAATAAAGTAGTCTAACTAATCTTATTTTCCCCCTTTGGAGTCCCATTTCAACCCCTTAGGGGATGAATTTTGAAAAATCTTTTCTTAATGCACCCTTAAACCTCACAAAGAGCCTATGTGCCAAATTTGGAATCTCTAGACTCAGCGGTTTGGGTTGTGCATTTATTTTTATACTTTGCCACCCCATTTCCCCCTCTTAGGGGTTGAATTCTGAAAAAACCTGAAACCCGTTTCTACTCATTTGTTAATAGAAGCACTCCTGTGAAGTTTCATATAAAATAGTCCAACTAATCTTGTTTCCCCATACAAACTTTGGAGCCCCGTTTAACCCCCTTAGGGGGTGAATTTTGATAGTGCACCCCTAGACCACGTATAAAACCTACTTGCCAAATTTGGTATCTGTAGACCCAGCGGTTTGGGCTGTGCGTTGATAGATGAGGCAGTCAGTCAGTCAGTCAGTCAGTTTCTTCTTTTATATATTTAGACTAGCTGTTGCCCGCGGCTTCGCCCGCGTGAAGTTCATCATTATCACAATCACCATCACAATAACAATCACAATCACAATCACCATCACAATCACCATCACCATCACCATCACAATCAACATCACAATCCCCATCACCATCGCTATGACCATCACAATCACCGTCACAATCACTATCACAATTACAATCACCATCACAATCCCCATCACCATCGCTATCACCATCACAGTCACCATCACTATCACAATCACTATCACCATCACAATAACCATCAAAATCACTATCAAATTAACCATCATCGTTTTCACAATCATTATCATCGTAATCACAATCATTACACAATCACCATCACTATCACAATCACCATCACCATCACAATCACCATCACAATTACCATCACAATCACCATCACTATCGCCATCACAATCACAATCACAATCGCTATCACCATCACAATCACCGTCACTATCACAATCACTATCACAATCACCATCACAATCACCATCACAATCACCATCAAAATCACCATCACATTCACATTCACCAACACAATCACAATCGTTATCATCGTAATCTTAATCATTATTAACATGATCACAATCGCCATCACTATCACAGCCACAATCATTATCACAATCGCATTCACCATCACACTCACTATCACAATCACCATCCTCGTTATCACAATCATTTTCATCGTAATCACATTCATTTTCATCGTTATCACAATGACCATCACTGTCACAATCACAATCACATCGCTATCACTATCACAATCACCGTCACTATCGCAATCACTATCACAATCACCATCACAATCACCATCACAATCGCCATCACAATCACCATCACCATCACAATCACAATCATTATCATCGTTATCACAATCATTGTCATCGTAATTACAATCATTATCATCTTCATCACAATCAACATGATCACAATCGCCATCACAACCACAATCATTATCACAATAACCATGACAATCACCATCACCATCACAATCATCATCACAATCACTATCACTATCTCAATCACTATCCTCGTTATCACAATCATTTTCATCGTAATCACAATCATCTTCATCATTATCACAATCACCATCACTGTCACAATCAGAATCACCACCACCATCGCTATCACCATCACAATCACCGTCACTATCACAATCACCATCACCATCACAATCATCATCAAAATCACTATCACAATCACCATAATCGTTATCACAATCATTATCATCGTCATCACAATCATCATCTTCTTAGTCACAATCATCATCATCACAATCACCATCTTCGTTATCATAACCATTGCTATCACAATCACCATCACTGTCACTGTCACAATCCCAATCACAATCACTATCACCATCCTCGTTATCACAATAATTATCTTCGTAATCACAATAATCTTTACCATTATCACAATCATCATCACTGTTACAATCACAATCACATCGCTATCACCATCACAATCACCGTCACTATCGCAATCACTATCACAATCACCATCACAATCACCATCACAATCACCATCACAATCACCATCACAATCACCATCACAATCACCATCACAATCACCATCACAATCACCATCACAATCACCATCACAATCACCATCACAATCACCATCACAATCACCATCACAATCACCATCACAATCACGATCACAATCACCATCACAATCACCATCACAATCACCATCACAATCACCATCACAATCACCATCACAATCACGATCACAATCACCATCACAATCACCATCACAATCACCATCACAATCACCATCACAATCACCATCACAATCACCATCACAATCACCATCACAATCAATATCACAATCATCATCGTTATTACACTTATTATCATTGTAATCACAATCATTATCATCATAATCAAAATCATCATCATCATTATCACAATCATCATCATCGTAATCACAATCAATATCATCGTAATCACAATCAAAATCTTCATCATCACAATCATCATCACAATTATCATTATCACAATCATCATCATCGTTATCACAATAAATCAACAATAACCCTGTACAGAAGTCGAATCCACCATCTTCTGGATCTCAAAATAAATGCCATTTTCGTAATCAGCACCCCTGATAATCTCGGTATCGACACCCATATTGATTTTGAGACATTTCAACCCAATCGCACCCCAAGACCCCAACAGGGAATGATGGTATTTCAGGTCCGCCACATTAAATCTTAAAATTGGTGTTTTTGTAATACACCTGACCCAATTCACCATACAAACAATACCTATGTTGAATTTCAGGCTTTGTTACCCCATTTTCCCCTTTAGGGGTTGAATTCTGAAAAAACCTGAAACACAAATGTTAACTCATTTAGCGATAGGAGTACTCCTGTTAAGTTTCGAATAGTCTAACCAATCTTATTTTCCCATTTAAACTTTGGACCCCGTTTCAACCCCTTAGGGGGTAAATTTTGAAAAATCCTTTCTTAATGCACCCTTAAACCTCATAAAGAACCTATGTGCCAAATTTGGAATCTCTAGACTCAGCGGTTTGGGCTGTGCATTGATTTTTAGACTTTGTCACCCCTTTTCCCCCTCTTAGGGGTTGAATTCTGAAAAAAACCTGAAACTCGTTTCTACTCATTTCTCAATAGGAGTACTCCTGTGAAGTTTCGAATAAAATAGTCTAACTAATCTTGTTTTCTCATTCAAACTTTAGAGCCCCGTTTCACCCCCTTAGGGGGTGAGTTTTGAAAAATCCATTCTTATTGCACCCCTAGACTATATAAGGAACCTACTTGCCAAATTCGGAATCTGTAGACCCAGCGGTTTGGGCTGTGCATTGATTTTTATACTTTGCCACCCAATTTCCCCCTCTTAGGGGTTGAATTCTGAAAAAACCTGAAACCCGTTTCGACTCACTTATCAATAGGAGCACTCCTGTGAAGTTTCGAATAAAATAGTCTAACTAATTTTGTTGCCCCATACAAACTTTGGAGCCCCGTTTAACCCCCTTAGGGGGTGAATTTTGAAAAATCCTTTCTAAGTGCACCCCTAGATCACATAAGGAACCAATTTGCCAAATTTGAAATCTCTTGTCTCAGCGGTTTGGGCTGTTCATTGATTTTTATACTTTGCCACCCCATTTCCCCCTCTTAGGGGTTGAATTCTGAAAAACCCTGAAACCCGTTTCTACTCATTTATCAATAGGAGCACTCCTGTGAAATTTCAAACAAAATAGTCTAACTAATGTTGTTTCCCCATACAAACTTTGGAGCCCCGTTTAACCCCCTTAGGGAGTGAATTTTGAAAAATCCTTTCTTAGTGCACCCCTATACCACATAAGGAACCTACTTGCCAAATTTGATATCTGTACACCCAGCGGTTTGGGCTGTGCGTTGATAGATGAGTCAGTCAGTCAGTCAGTCAGTCAGTCAGTCAGTTTCTTCTTTTATATATTTAGATAGAGGAAAGATTTGTATGTTTGTAACGAATAAACTCAAAAATGACTGGACCGACTTCAAAAATTATTTCCCCATTAGAATGCTACATTATCGTGACTAAAAAACGTGGTATTCGTTTTTGCGCCGGTGACCTTCCTTATGCATGCAGTACAATATGCGCCATATAATATTGTAGCATGTACCTGAAAGATCTTTTCATGACATAGGCTGGTTATATTTCTGTTTTGGTTCCTTTACATGAAAAAGGAAAGAATTTTTTTTTTTTTGGCAAATTCCGATGATAGTCCCATTTAGCAAGTGGTTCAGTTTGGTCTGTATTTCTGTAACACACCCTTACAATTATGACCATACCTTTCTGATATATTGTAGATTATATCCAAAACTTACCCTTAAAATGGATTTAAATCCAAAATCATTACAATTACCTAGGAAAATACGATTTTTTTAACTTCTCTCAATTTTATGAATAAAAATCCTCCAATAAATAACATTTTGAATTTTCTTCCAGCTAACATACAGTCTTTCGCTTACCAACCGGAATTAGACCCGAAACGTGTCAATTTAGCACTAAAAACAGTACTCGAATTCCACCCCAAAGACAAACAAAGTGATATTAAATTATTAGACAATATACAAAACGTTATAACAGAAATCAGAACAATTATTGATGAGAACGGCAAAATAAAAAACTTTCGACGTAACTCCAGAGAGAAAACCCTCACGGGCTTCATTCAGGATGCCATTAACATAATCAACACTTATGAAGATACTGCATTTGATGATTTTGTCCACATTCTAGACGCCGAAATTAGAAAATACCAGTACAGAGGTTGTAAATTTTCCGAATTGACGGCGAATCATGAAATTGTAAAGCTTATTACCGCAAAATTGGACTCGATTAAAAGTAGATCAACACCTAATAAGAAAATGAAAATCAATGCTCTTTCTGGTGTGCTTAAATATGAAGATTATGACGGTGATGTGAAAAAAATCATGGATTATATAAATTCTTTGTATGCACAGGCTGGAGATAAGTTTCGGAAATTCTTATCAAATCTGGAACGTTATGGCAAATCGAAATCAAGCAGGTCTAATATTGATTTGGTTGAGATTATAAGAAATGGACTCCGATCTATTATTTTTGATCATTATACGAACTTAAATGTGAATACTAGAAGGCACTTGAGATACCAAATTGAAAATTTTTGGCGACGATACAAAAATAATCATCCTTCCAAAGGAGACAATATAGTAAAAGTAACACCTTATAATACCAAGAACTCTAAAAACATTATACACGAAATTAAGAATCAGGAACATGATTCAAGAAAATATAAAAAAACTAAAATCAAAACGAAACAATCTCAACACAAAAACAAGATATCGAAGAAATATGATCTGAAAGATGAGAAAAAACGACATAAGAATATTAGAAAAGAAACCATCGATGAATCTTTTGAGATTCAAGAAGAGGAAACTAGGCAACCCTCTCAGAATACTGATCTTGTTGTTCAACCATGGAATGAAATCAAACTTCAGGTACAGACAGGTGATGTAGATAGTCTATCTGCATCATTCAATTCTATAGAGTTACATAAAGACCAGCAAGATAGCACACAGCAGTTTATAACGATAGTCCCTAATAAATACACCGAAAAATCGACAAAAGTTACAAATACACCGGAGAAAATCGAAACTATGAATGTGATGACAAAAACAACTACAAACAATACAATTCAGAAGAAACTTTTATGGATTGAGCAATCAACGGGAAGACTACCAAAAGCTGTAATAAATAAACTGGCAAATAAGGCGAAAAGGTCGAATACTGATTTGACGGGTAAGAATTTAAGCATATATGGTCATAAGCATAAGAAAACTAAGAACCAAAAAAGGTGGCATAATAGTAAAGTGAATAAACCGGACAAGACACGTAGAAAAGGATATGAACCAGAAAATACAAAGACGCATGAGAAAATGTATGATCAGCAAAATCACAAGACACTTAGATATTCAGAACTGATACGTGATAAGACAAATGAAAAAATGTATCAACATGAGAATGAAAAGACGTATGGAAAAATATATAAACAGGCAGATGAAAATATACTTAAACCAGATAATGTTATTAATAACAAGGACGAGGAGGTACAGCAGTACAATAAAACTAAGGGGATGTTAAGACTGAAGTTGAAGTAAGATTTAGAATTATCATTAAGTACAATACAGCGTGTAAAAGACCTCATCACGAAGCCGTCAACCAAGCATTCTGTACATTAAACTAAGTAACTTTACGCAAAAAATATTGCTGGGAAACGACTTTTTTTTGGGGTGAAAATTCATGTTTTGTGGTAGAACTCAATGTTACACACTCAAAACATTGTGCTGATGGATGGATTGAATAGTACGAGGGTCGTGGAGGTGTTTAAAGTAAAAAATCTTACATTAAAAACTTGTATTAAAAATAAACTTGTCAAATATTTAGAACTTTGACCCCCAATATCTCCGTGACTAGGAGGTTCCCAGGTATGGTGTAGAACAACAAATGATCGCAATGATGAGGAGAACAAGTGCCTTTCGGCTTCGTTAAGAGGTGTTTTATACCCTTTATATTAAATAAATAAATAAATAAATATTGCTGGACATTACACACAGCGCCATCTAGTGCCACACTAAGCAACGAGGCTTGTGTCGTGGACACCAGATAGTTGATATACTACATAGATACTTTTTTGTTTGTAAATACATTCTTATTATACATATAAACATCCATGACTCGGAAACGATTGATTTGACAATATCTCTGTAGATAGAAATATCAATTTAAAATTGATGATAAGTTTAGTTGTGCTTATGTCCAAAATGTACCAAAACAGCCCACATCAAAATTTCCTAATTTTCAAAATAATTGTACATAGTTATCGCTGAATAATGTTTAATCTGTTTTAAGAATATGTTTTAGATAAATTACTGGACATAAATTACATAAATTGTTTATAACTTTAAGATAATATTGCTTTTTAAATTGCAGACACGACGATCGACAGATCAGATCTACCACTGAACCTGGTAAAACAATAAAACATCTAGCTAGGGAAACTGCTACTAATAAGAAAGCACCTGCCTTTACAAGACCTCCAAAATCACAATTCGATGATACAGCACGCATGAAACCAACTCATCCGACTTCATCTCATATTAATTCTTCCATAGGATGGGTACATGTACAACTACCACTGAAAGCATACTCTAAAAGCCACAATAAGTGGTCCAGGAAACATGACAGATACTTAAGGAAAAGTACAGAATATTCAACATCATTTAAAGAAGGTGTAACCGCAAGAAACATTGAAATAATAGACGATAATAGAAGACAGAATCGAGGTATAAATAGACCAAACGATAATAATATAGAGGAAGCAAGCAATGGTAAGCATAGGTTTGAGGTAAAAAGATACGTAGAAAAACCTAAACAGCTTGAAACTATGTCTACAACAGATGACACGTTAAAGCAAGATACATCAAAGATGGCAGACACTGCAAACCACGAAACGGATTCAATTAACTACGTTACTGCTAAAGATTCTAAAATTAAAGAGCATGACGAAGTAAGAGGTATAACGTTTAGATCTGGTGTTAACATTATCTCGGATGAGTTTAAGGTAAAGGACAAATTAAAATCAGTAGAAACTTATGTTATTAAAACAGAATTTCCCATTGAAGACGATAACAGACACAATGCTCAAACAACAACTATTAGCTATTTAAAAAACAAATTTGAGGGAAAATTGGATCGAGGTATAAATAGAGCAAACGAGAAAGAAGTAAAAGAAGAAGAACAGAAGAAACAACAACAGAGACAGATAACAGAGAAAGAAGGAAAAGTTAAGCATAGGTTTGAGGTAATAAGAAACGTAGAAAAACCTAAACAGATTGAAACTATGTCTATAGTAGATAACATGTTAAAGCAAGATACATCAAAGATGGCAGACACTGCAGACCACAAAACGGATTTAATTAACTACGTTCCTGATAAAGATTCTAAAATTAAAGATTATGACGTTACACACGAAACTGCCGCTAACAAAACAGAATTTTCTATTGAAGACCATAACGATAAATATGCCGAAAAGAACATAGAATATGGTAAAAAGTCAGAAACTGGGTCCAAATCAGATTTTAAATTGCTCCCCATTGATAACATGGTTAGGCTTAATGTGACAAAAGCAGCCAAAAACGAAACAGACTTTATAATTCAACATATCGTAGACGAGGATTCTAAAAACAATGAAAATAGAATAGAAAAAGCTGAAAAATTCAACACAAGGACCAGATCGAATGAAAATCATAATTTTAAGGTTACGCAAAACAAACTGGTAGGAACGGCAGTTAATAAAATCGAACATATTAAAGAAAACAATTACAATCAAGACAAAGATTCAAAAAACAACGAAATTCCCTTATTGAGATTTAGATCAGATAATACAGAGATGACAAAAACAGTTGATAACATAACAGAGTATAAAGATTCTAAAATTAACATAGAAAATGTTAAAAAGTCTGAAACTAACTTTACATCAGATATTAACATGATGCCCAATGATTTCAATGACAAAATAGAAAAAAATAATACAAGGACAGCAGATATCAAAGTAGGCTTCATTAAAAAAGAAAATTATTTCAAAAGCAAAGAAAGTGTAGTTGACAAAGACCATCATATATATCAAGTTGATAACCAAACTTCAATAATTAGAGAGACACCAAAAGAAAAAGATAAAATCGAAAAGGATACTTTATTTTCTTTCTCGATTTGATCTTTACAGCAATTTGATGACGTAACGTATTTTGAAACAAAATATAAAGAAACGAACGACCAGGGTGGCGAGACTCTTACAAAAAATAATGAAATTAAAGTGACCATTAAAGATCAGAAAGATGATAATATTTATGGTACACAAACTCAGACTACAAGCATAGCCTCAACGAGTTCTTCAATGAAGGGTACTGAATCTACTACGAAAGCTTCTGCAACTACTGAAGTAGTAGCTGCCCCTACAACTCCAAAATTAACTGCTCCTCTAGAAGCTAAATCTTATGCAATAGTAAATGAAACTAAAACAAAATTGCTGACACATTTCCAGTTATGGACGTTTTTGAAACTTTAACCTCTCAAGTGCCCGCGCGCAATAACGGTAAACTCCCTCCCGCCCCGCCGTCGCAGCCGCAGTTACGTCATCGCATGCGTCATCCGACCCCGCTTGGTAAAACCACTTATAGCTCGAGTTCTATGAATGCTTATCTTGTGCCGTAAACATTGTTGGAATCGTTAATTAACAGACGTGTTTTATTATATAAACAGCACTTGTGAAACCACTTCAGTATTATAAACAAAGGATATGAGTTAGATGACATATGAGAATTTGCCGCGCTAAGACCTGTGGCCGTACCTTATTTTTTTTTGGTAAAACTACTGATTCAATTTACATGAAACTTTAGAACCAATGTAACAAATACACAAGTAACCTAATACATAATTCATATAAGAGTCTTACTGATACATTCTAATCAGATTTCAACTAGATTGTAACAAAAAATTCGTATACGGCGAACTGTCATTTTATTGTCATTGACCTTCATTTGAAAATACTTGAAATCTATAAAAAATGAATATTTATGCTTCAAATAAGTGGAAATATTGAATTATCACTAATTCATACCTTGTAATTACTGTTTCCAAGACCATATTTCATTTTAGAACAGTCAAATTCACATTTTCAATTGTTCACTCCATGTTGACAAAAAAATCGTTCGACGAAAATTTTGTTGGCTCACAAAATAATTTTGGTTCATTGTTCTACCTAAATATCTTGCTACAAAGTAGCATTATACAATAATAAGGTAATAAACATTCACTTCACAACGTTTTCAAGCACTTATCTAAACAAAAACACAATAAATCACTCGAGTGGCACTCAATGTTTACCTGCACTGACGTTTCAACGACTGACGCGCTTCTATATTTTTGACGTGACAACGTCTTATAAATTGGTTTGCCGGGTGACACTTCAAGAAACTGCGTTACGCTCCGCTCACGTTATGCGCTCACAATGAGAGCGAGTGAGAGGCACGCGTCCCTTCCACTCGGGCATGGTTAGCCCGCCTAAGAGCGAGAGAGACAGACATAAAAAGTGAAAGTCGTTGTCACGTAAAACTTTCGCCCGTATACCGACTTTACAGGTAACCAATTTTTTTTTTAAAGTTGCCCGTTATAAGTTACTAGTATTTGGCATCGTTCGAATCGACTACTGTCAGGCACCAGAGGTAAAAATTGCCTAACGATTTAGAACCGTATGTAAAGTAAAAATAAGGTTTGAATTTGCTGATACGAGGTGGGACGTTTTCGTCCCGGCGGGACTCAACGGAGTTTTCCGATCGGTTGGAATTCCACCCGGTCGGGAAATTTAGAGGAGTGAAAAAACTCCCACGACGTTGTAACAAGAAAAAATATAATAACTCGTAAAGATTCTTTATGTTCTTCTTCTTTGTTCACTTCGATTCAGCTTGTCCCTGTTATCCGACCTCTAGCAACGACCTTGAAGTATGGGATGCTCTTAGTGTCTCGAACTTTCGACTGCCTGGTACATACGTTAATTATAGCACAAATTATGCGTGGAGAAACACAGGTCGAGTTTAGATTCTTTCTTTGTGTCGTGTGGTCAGCGCCTAACTGACTGTGGTGGTGTCAGAGTATTTTTATGACGCCCACGGGCCTGGGACTTGGCTTTACAATAAATAATATAGCATAAAATATACTTTGTCGGAGCTCGTGGCTAAATACAAATAGTGCTTGCCTCGGTTGGTCTGTGGATGGGTGACCACCCTTACTTACAGAGTTTCCTCAATGCCTCGGAAAGCACGTTAAGCTGTTAGTCCCGGCTGTCATTTGTCTACCTTTGACAATCGTTACAGTGGTAGTCAGTGGCCCAAAAAGACTGACAACCAGTCTTACCAAAGTGGTATCGTATTACCCAGTATGAACTGGGTTGTGGAGGTCAGATAGGTAGTCGCTCCATGTAAAATACTGGTACTCAGCGGCATCCGGTTATACTGGAAGCTGACCCCAAAATAGTTAGGAAAAGGCTATGCAGATGATGATGATACTTTGTCGAGTACAATCTCTAAGTCATGCTGGTTTCCTCACGATGTTTTCCT
Source organism: Xestia xanthographa (assembly GCA_905147715.2). NCBI lineage: Eukaryota > Metazoa > Arthropoda > Insecta > Lepidoptera > Noctuidae > Xestia > Xestia xanthographa. The sequence continues at coordinate 3,687,122 of LR990654.1, read as the reverse complement.
TTACCGAAGCAAGTGAGTTCTAAAATACGCACATTAATCCGAAATGTGCGTGTCTACTTCAAAATCTTTTATTTCACATAGGCATTGAATGGGCACTATGAAACGTCAAAAGATTATTGCACGGCATGGTCGTTTTCTATGGTGAAGAAACGGCAAGAAAATCCATGGTAGTGCTTTTTAAAATATTTGTTTTTACAATAAATAAATAAATATTGCTGGATATTACACACAGCACCATCTAGTGCCACACTAAGCAACTAGGCTTGTGTTGTGGACACCAGATAGTTGATATATTACATAGATAATTTTTGTTCGTAAATACATACTTATTATCTATACTAATATTATAAAGAGGAAAACTTTGTTTGTTTGTTTGTTTGTTTGTAATGAATAGGCTCAAAAACTACTAGACCGATTTCAAAAATTCTTTCACTATTAGAAAGCTACATTCACCCTGAGTAACATAGGCTATATTTTATCCCCATACTCCCACGGGCACGGGAATTACGTGGGTGAAACCGCGGGACGTCCGCTAGTACATAATATAAACAATGACAATGACAATGACAATGTCCTGACAACAAGTGTTTGCTTACTTCGAAAAATCGTATAAATAAAGTTAGAAAGTCGAAGCATCTAGTCAGGCATTTTGTTACGTGTTCAATGTTTTATTAATAAGTACAGTGTACTCGATATGGATAATCAAGTTCACTAGACTTCTGGCGTAAAGCGAATCTGTCTTAGAGCGAATTTGTGTCGTAGGTACTTATTTATCAGCTATTTTAATACACACATACTTCCCCACTGCACAGTGAATCACTTAGAACAAGCTAGGTGGACAAAAATATTTCATCGTTCATAATTATTATTTTTTTGATGACCAACTTTCATATTTTATTGTTTTAATATTACCCTTGACCTTCGTAAATATGATAACCTTGAATTTAAAATGTAAAAATAAGTATATACCCAACAAAAAAATACAATAACAATAAAACATTATTATTTATTTACAAATAGTAATATTTACAATATTGTTAATATGAAAAAAAAAACTATAATTAGCTAAACCTAAGCTATACAAAAAAATATTAAAACTACCTACCTAATAACATCTAAAAAATTTGTAAAAATCTTACTGCCTATTTCAATTACCACAAATTCTTAAAACATACTGTGACTGTTCCTAAATTACCCTAGGCTGATAAAATTTTCGTTTTTCCTAATTCATGCTAATATTAGTATTTTGGTCAGTTTCCCCCGGAGGGGAAAAGGTCGCGCCCCGCCATCCGCACGACCCTGTAGGCTTCGTCCCTGACTGGTCAACCTCCCACTGACAAGAGGACTGATTCCCAATGTGGCGCTACCCTGTCCCGTCCTTTGAGGCAAATGGACAGGGGTGGAATTCAAGGTGAAGTTAATATTGGGAATTCACAGTTAGACATAAATACATGAATAATAACAATTCATAAAAGGCAAAACATCAATAAGGTATGAAGTTAATAAGACAAGAGGGCGCAAATATATGATAAAAGGTTGGTAGGGAAACGTTACGCTTGCGCTTAAGAAATTATTATTGATTAGTTAGTTACGTTACTTTCTTTAATTCCAAACTAGATGCCGCTTTGCAAACGCAAACAAGCCCATGTCATTAACATGGAGCCGTTTTACAACGTTTGCCCGGCGTACGTGTAATGTTAGACCTATGCGCATAGCCCTACTGAGGACTCTGCTACGAACGCTAACAACACACGTTCCCTAAGCACTATTTACATGTCTTTCACAATACTAAGGCAATGGGTTGTGAGGCCATTACCATTGAGGAAGACAAGTTTTGTATTTCTACCTACTCCAGTACTCTCGTTATTAATTACCCTTACGGCCGTCTACCCCATTTACTATACACAACAAAATTTGCACAAGTGCACCGTAGACTTAGTCTGTAGCAGAACATCTTGCAATTGTCATTGGTGAACACCGAAGTGGTAATTGTTTCGTCACCTCTCACTCCTCTAAACTGCCCCATGTAGTGATTACGTGTCTCGCTAAATAGTGACGATTCAGAAATAGGCCTACCAGTGGCCGGGTTTGGTTTTAACGAGACACGGGCCCTAGCGCTCTTTAGAACGATGCTATCAATTTAATTTGTGATACTTTGGGGAACCTATCCCTCTCCCAGGAGTGTTGTCACCAAAGGCATTGAACATTTTCTGAGCTAGACCTTTTAGGAAGCAGTATTCATCAGTAGCGTTTGATTGATTTGTAACACAGGTACAACCTGGTATCATAATACTGAACAATATAATTTGTTTCAATCAATCTGCGAATACTATGGTGCTGTCTACACCACTGGACAATGTAGTTTGTTCTAATCAAAATGCGAGTATTACGGTTCGACCGCCCTTTTGTAGTGAGCCTGATATTAGTCAATATTCGTCATTGGTCTAGGTTAGACTAACCAGGGCTTTTAATCCTAACCCTAACCTAACTATATTCAACTTATTCAAACATCGCACTCTCGCGCCAACACACTTAAACTTAGACTCGTGGTATTTTACCACGTCCTCCTAACTTAACTTAAATATATATCGTCCGGACTCTCTCGCCGTGTAAACTCCACTGCCTTGAGCAAACCACCCTTCTCCGCGATTTCTCGTAACTATCCCCACGCATCGTACCTGCCTCGACCGTCTTCAGCCTCCTTACGCAGCATTTTGTTAGCGCCCTAGTTTTTGTATCGACGACGCTGACGTCGCGATTGTTTAAAATATCTCTAAAAGCACTGCCGGGTAAATTACTAACACATGTGGCACTCGTACACAAAGATGTTTTTAGAAACCGGAATGTGCCAATATTTATTTGTTCGTAGTCTCTTAAGAGTTTACAAATTCTAAGAAGGACACGTTAAGTATCGCCGTCAGGCTACAAGCCATAAAATATTTTTTTTTATGGATTTGTAAGTGGCAGATGTCGTGAGTTTGTTTTAAAATAAGAATCAAGACTAAGATATTTGCTGATTAATTAAGGGTACGTGACAGGTAGTCACAATACTATAGAAATATTACATTTATTATGAATAGAAATCATCTGATGAGTCCTCTTCACTTTGGCATTCAGAATCAGGTATTCTTTTTCGTAATTTTTCCTCGGCGTATTTCAGCCATTCTTAAAACAAACCTTTTTTGAAATAGCGTAGGTACTCTTGTTCTGAAACAATACAAAATCAGTCATGGTGGTTGCTTGGAGTATATAAATTATAATTATATAATTTTAAAGCTAAATTATGTAACTATAACCTATAAAATTTGACTGGAAACATGTCATAAAAAAGTTACATTCGATGAAAGTTAGACAAATTAACATTGTTTTGCAACACTATCTTTAAATATTGACACATTCACACAGACTCTACCTTGAATCAAATAAGATTATTTATACTATATAAAGCTCGATTACCACTCACTGACTCACTGACTGACTCACTCATTGACATAATTGTTCTCCCAGATGGTGGATGGGGAGGTGGGTATATTTTGACAGATTCGTAAACTAGTAACTCCCGCAAGTATGGGAAAAGTGCCAAACCTCCCCTTTTCACCCCCCTTCCTCCCCCCCCCTATCGTATCTCGGAAACTAGGAGACCCATATTTTTTGTTTTTTACGGATTCGTATAGAGGAGGCTCGGAAAAGTAAAAACCAGTTTTCAAAATTGACCCCGTTTTCCCCCTTCTCCCCCCTTTAGGCGGATCTCGGAAATTGAGAGACTTGGAACATTTTTTTTTTCAGATTCTTTTAAAGGGGCAAGGCGTTAGTCAAAGTCATTTTTCATAACTCCCCTCTCTCCCCCCCTTCACCCCCCCCCCTTTTCACCCCTTTTTTTTCTACTGAAAAATGTAATAATTAATTAATAATTCTTACCTAAAACTATTGAGGGGCGTTGAAATTAAAAAATTGTATACCATTTCCTCCCCTCCCCAACCTCCCCTAAAAGTAAAAGGGCTATAACTTCGTAACGGTCAGAGATATGGCCATTATGTGTTTGAACAAATATTATAGTAGGCGTCGAAACCTGTCCGGTAGTGGTAGGTTCTGAGTGGAGCGAACCTGCGAGACCAAGTGGAGCGGAGGGGGGAGGTGGCGAGCGAAGCGAGCCGGCAACCTCCATAGCGTAACGAAGGTTGAGTGGGTGAAGGGAACTCAGTGACGACGACAAGCAAACTTTAGGGACTGTTTTTTTTTAATGGGAAAAGGTCGGAGATAGAATAAGGTTTTAATAATATATAAGGTTTTCAGAATATTTAATACCATCTATTAGGGTTTTTTTTTTTAATTAAGTTAGTTTTTAGAACGTTTTACGCGTTCTTAAGAGTTTACAAAATATTTAAAAGATTTTATAAAATTTACAAAATCTTTTAAGGACTCTAATGGATTTTCCAATTCTTTTAAGGATTCTTACGGATTCTCAAAATTTTATAAGGGTAAGAAATACTCAAGAAAACGACGACACGCGAGCTGCGTGCAGCTCGCGCACCCACGCAAATACTAGTTTAAATATAAAAGTAAACCCTCTAGAGTAAAATCCATCATACAAAATACTAAAGTAATCACTACAAAGTTGTCATAGATGTTTTCGAAAGCACTGCAAACAACAACAACAACAGCCCATAACGTCCACTGCTGGACATAAGCCTCTCCCATGATGGGAGGAATTTGCCGTAATCTCCACGCTTGGCAGGCGGATTGGAGATCGCAGTGATGAAAGACTAACAGAAAACGCTTCTGCCCATTCTCTGGTCTACTGAGGCGCAAGGTGTTCTGCCTCAGACATTAGTCGCCTTATTATTATTATTATTTATTTAAATCGAACACAAGTGATTCATATTGTTGTTAGTAATACTTACAAACTATGTTAGCAACATTCTCATTAAAATAACCAATTATCATCAAAATACATCAAAATACAATAAAATAATAATCAATTCAAAAACCTATAGCTATAATTAAGTCCGCTTCCCGGTGCACCAGACCTGCAGCTGTGTATACGGGTCCAGTGCCCCAGGAACGGACAGTCAGGTTTATCCACTATTACCTTTAAGATGCTGTTGGTGCTCCCCCGAAGCCGCCGCATCAAGGATGCTGTTCTTTTTCGCATAATTGCTTGAAAGCTATCTATCCCTGCTTCAGCAAACATGCCCGACGCGCTACAGAACCGCGGGAGTCCCAACAGCACCCTAAAAGCGTTATTGTACTGGATGCGAAGAGCGCTGTAGGCCCTCTGTGTATGTCTAACCCATAGGCTGCACGTGTAAAATGACTGGCAAAACGCCTTAAACAGAGTGAGTTTCACTTCCTTAGTACATCGTGCAAACCTACGGGCCAGCATATTACATCGGACTGACAGCGCTCTTCGCTCCCGCTCCATGTCACTCTCATCATACGACACCCGTGAGTGTAATGGGTTGGTTCTATTCTACTCTGCCGGATACCACACGGCCTTATGCAGCACTGCAAAATTGCAACTAAATTGTTACGTAAATAATACCGTTTACGTTATCAGCTACATTGAGTTTTAACCCATATGACTCATTACTGTGGAATATTTAACGTTTTTTTTGCCTGGCATTATGACTTTGGGGGTGTTGTTACTGACAAGTAATTACTAATTAGAGGATTAATTAAAGTGACTTTCCACCTAGCTTGTTCTAGGTAAATCACTGTGCGCTGTTTAGCCGAGTATTTTTGTTGTGATAAACTACGTGTGTACAAAAAGAAACATAATTATCTCTTCAAATTTGGGTCTTACTGAGATAAAAATATGTATAGGCTTAATCGGCCAACAATATTGTTTATCGTTAACATTACGAAATAATGGATTCACATTTATTTGGAACGTGCAGAAAAAAATTTGAACTCCAAAGAATAATGCAAATCGTAATTTAATTTTAGTGAACAAACAAATTTTTTTTTTGTCAACAAGTTATTTTCAAATTAACCTACCTACTGCTTCCACGTGCAGGATTTTCGATGAAGAGACTTGTCATCGACTGTAGTGACGGTCTAGGGCGTGCCAAACGAGTCAGATCTTCGACACGTCACACATGGAGGCTCTCCACTTCCACTCCATGCATAAAACCGTTACACAACCGAAGCCCTTCAAAAGAATATCGTAAATTATATCAAAAACCTACAGTGTTATAATGTAACCTCACTTTTACTATTCTTCATATAATTTGATTCCTCGATAGCCTATGTATGCAGTATGGTGTCGGACGTAAAGAATAGCACCATCCCATACCTTCCCGTGGGTGTCGTAAGAGGCGACTAGCGACTAAGGGACTTACCAGAGAATAGGCAGCAGCGCTCTCTGTGCTTTTGTACGAACCGCACTGCGATCGCCAACCCGCCTGTCAAGCGTGGCGATTATGGCAAAACCCCCCCTTGGGGGAGGCCTATGTCCAGCAGTGGACGTCTTTCGGCTGAAGTGATGATGTGGTGTGATAGCCTAATTTCATCAAATGCCTGCCACAAGACCCTTAACGAAACCGAAAGGTTCAGTTGTTTTAAGGTAAAGTTGTTCTCCCACAAAAAAATTAAAAAATAATAATAATAAAATTGGTAAATGGTTAACCAACCACGTGGTTTGTTATGGTTATGGTGGTGGTTGGTTTGGTTAATGGTAATTGTTGTAAAAATTGTCCACAATAAATTGAATTTTTTTTGTACTATCATAAACCTGAGAACCTAATTCTAGTTACGGAGATATTAGATAAAGTTCCAACTTTTATACAAGTATTTTTTTATACATGTTTATAATGTAAGATTTTTACATTAAAATCCATCAGCACAATGTTTTGAGTGCGTTACCTTGAGTTCTACCATAAAGCGTGATTTTTCACCCCAAAGTAAAAGTCGTTTCCCAGCAATAATTATCGCGTAGAGTTAGTTTGATGTACAGAATGCTTGAGAGCAGTGGCGGCCCAGTGGTGGCGGCCCCAACTTACGAACAGTAAGTCGTGGGTTCGAACCCATACAGGCGCATTACTTTGTGTAATTTATTTCATCATCACTGTTCTCAAAACGGCGAAGGAAAAAAAACCGGCCAAGTGCGAGTCGGACTCGCGCACGAAGGGTTCCGTACCAATTATTATAAAAAAATCACGTTTGTTGTATGGGAGCCCCCCTTAAATATTAATTTTATTCTGTTTTTATAGTATACTAGCTGTTGCCCGCGGCTTCGCCCGCGTGAAGTTCGGTAACTGTCCCACTGGATCATACTAAAGGGATAATAGTGTCCTACATGTTAATCCAGGTTATAAACTATCTATGTGCCAAATTTCATAATCATCACAATTATTATCATCACAATCACCATCACTATCACAACCACCATCATTATCACAATCACCATCACTATCACAGTCACCATCATTAACACCAATCACCATCACTATCACAACCACCATAATTACCACAATCATTTTCACAATCACCATCACAATCACCATCACTATCACTATCACAATCACAATCACCATCATTATCGCTATCACAATCACCATCACTATCACAATCACAATCACAATCACCATCACCATCACCATCACAATTACCATCAAAATAACTATCACAATCACCATCATCGTTATCACAAAAATTATCATCGTAATCACAGTCATTATCACAATCACCATCACAATCACCATCAAAATCACCATCACAATCACCATCGCTATCACCATCACAATCACCGCCACTCTCACAATAACTATCACAATCACCATCACTATCACAATCACCATCAAAATCACTATAACAATCACCATCATCGTTATCACAATCATTATCATCGTATTCACAATCGCTATCATCATTATCACAATCATTATCATCGTAATCACAACCATTATCATCGTAATCACAATCATTATAGTCGTAATCACAATAATTATCATCACTATCACAACCACCATCGTTATCTCAATCACCATCACTATCACAGTCACCATCATTAACACCAATCACCATCACTATCACAACCACCATAATTACCACAATCACCATCACAATCACCATCACTATCACTATCACAATCACAATCACCATCATTATCGCTATCACAATCATCGTCACTATCACAATCACTATCACAATCATCATCACCATCACAATTACCATCAAAATAACTATCACAATCACCATCATCGTTATCACAATCATTATCATCGTAATCACAATCATCATGATCATAATCGCCATCACTATCACAATCACCACCAACTTCATAATCACCAACACTATCACAATCACAATCACCATCAACATCATAATCACCAACACTATCACTATCACAATCACAATCACCATCACAATCACCATCACAATCACTATCACAATCATAATCACAATCACCAGCGCTATCACCATCATAATCACCGCCACTTTCACAATCACCATCAAAATCACTATCACAATCACCATCATCGTTATCACAATCATTTTCATCGTAATCACAATCACTATCATCTTAATCACAATCATCATCATCACAATCTCCATCCTCGTTATCACAACCATCGCTATCACCATCACAATCACAGTCACTATCACAATCACCATCACTGTCAAAATCACCATTACAATCACAATCACTATCACAATCACCATCATCGTTATCACAATCATCATTATCACAGTCATCATCATCGTAATCAAAATCATTATCATCGTAATCAAAATTATCATCATCACAATCATCGTCATCATTATCACAATCATCATCATCGTAATCACAATCATTATCATCTGGATCTCAAAATAAATGCCATTTTCGTAATCAGCACCCCTGATAATCTCGGTATCGACACCCATATTGATTTTTAGACGTTTTAACCCCATCGCACCCCAACAGGGAATGGTAGTATTTCAGGTCTGCACATTAAATCTTAAAATCGTTGATTTTCTAATACACCCGACCCAATTCACCATTAAAACAATACCTATGTTGAATTTCAGGCTTTGTTTCCCCATTTCCCCCTTTAGGGGTTGAATTCTGAAAAAAACCTGAAACACAAATGTTAACCCATTTATCGATAGGAGTACTCCCGTTAAGTTTCGAATAAAGTAGTCTAACTAATCCTATTTCCCCATGTAATCTTTGGACCCCCGTTTCAACCCCTTAGGGGGTGAGTTTTGAAAAATCCTTTCTTAATGCACCCCTAAACCTCATAAAGAATCTATATGCCAAATTTGGAATCCCTAGACTCGGCGGTTTGGGCTGTGCATTGATTTTTATACTTTTACACCCCATTTGGGCTCTTAGGGGTTGAATTCTGAAAAAACCTGAAACCCGTTTCTACTCATTTATCCATAGGAGCACTCCTGTGAAGTTTCGAATAAAATAGTCTAACTAATCTTGTTTCCCCATACAAACTTTGGAGCCCCGTTTAACCCCCTTAGGGGATGAATTTTGAAAAATCCTTTCTTAGGGCACCCCTAGACCACATAAGGAACCTACTTGCCAAATTTGGAATCTGTAGGCCCAGCGGTTTGGGTTGTGCGTTGATAGATGAGTCAGTCAGTCAGTCAGTCAGTCAGTCAGTCAGTTTCTTCTTTTATATATTTAGATTTGTTGTTATAGCGGCAACAGAAATACATCATCTGTGAAAATTTCAACTGTCTAGCTGTCACGGTTCATGAGATACAGCCTGGTGACAGACAGACGGACAGACGGACAGATGGACAGACGGACAGACGGACAGACGGACAGACGGACAGACAGCGAAGTCTTAGTAATAGGGTTCCGTTTTTACCCTTTGGGTACGGAACCCTAAAAACATCGTGAGGAAACCGGCATGTCCTAGAACCAAAAAAATTCGAAGACATGTGACATCTACCAATCCGCACTGAGCCCGCGTGGTGGATTATAGCCCATTCCCTCTCATAGAGAGGAGGCCTGTGTCCCAGCAGTGGGAACAATAATAGGCTGATGATGATGACAGAATGCTTGGTTGACGGCTTCTTGATGGGTGCGTTTTCATCGGATATACAGGAGTATATCTTCTCACAAATAAGGCTAGTGTGAGTGAGTTAACACCTGCGCCCCGGAAACTATGGAGTCCCTCCCTTCTCCTTTTAGAATAGAATAGTTGTTATAGAGTGTGCCGCCATCAAAAAATATTTGATTCCTCAACAACAATAACAACAGCCCATAACGTCCACTGCTGGACATAAGCCTCTCCTATGATGGGAGGAATTTGCCGTAATCTCCACGCTTGGCAGGCGGATTGGAGATCGCAGTGATGAAAGACTAACAGAAAACGCTGCTGCCCATTCTCCGGTCTACGGAGGCGCAAGGTGTTCTGCCTCAGACATTAGTCGCCTTATACCTACGACACCCTTGAGTGTAATGGGTTGGTTCTATTCTATTCTGCCGGATACCACACGGCTTTGATTCCTCACGTTTAGGGGTATTTAAAAATACCCCATGTATGCTCCGCGATTCTTTATAGTTTTTGAGTTATAGATTTTTGAAAATTGTATGGGAACCGGTTTATATATATATTGCTGGACATTACACACAGCGCCATCTAGTGCCATACTAAGCAACGAGGCTTGTGTCGTGGACACCAGATAGTTGATATACTACATAGATACTTTTTGTTTGTAAATACATACTTATTATACATATAAACACCCATGACTCGGAAACAAATGTCCATGCCCATCACACAAACATTTTCTCCGACCGGGATTCGAACCCGGGGCCCTAAAAACGTAAGGCAGTCTCACTATCGCTGCGCCAATCGGGTCGTCAAATATTAATTTTATCTTTATTTTTAAACGGCTTTTTCACATTCTTAAACGTTATCTAGACGTATTTTTAATCTCAATAGCAACAAGAGTAACAAAAGCTTCGCAAAAATAAAATAAATTTAGTTTTTATTTAAACGGTCCCCGGATTTGAACCCGCGACCTCGTTATCGTGTTCAACTTTGTTTTAGTTTAATAAATATTATTTAGTGTTATCTTCAGGTCACCTAGGTAGGTCACTCATCCCAAATTTAAACACATACCGATAAAACCGATAAATACCGATAAATAATTAGAGTAGGTACTATTTAAGTTGAAAACCAGTGACGAAACCAAAGAACTGGTGCAAAAAATCATATGACCCGAGCATATTAAGCACGTGGTGTCCGAAAAACGAAAAATGGTGTTGTAATAATAAGTACCGAGACCATTGAGCTGTTGTTGGGCAGCGATTAACATTGTAGAAACGATAACATTATATTCTATCCTTTTGAACGATGTAAACTTGTCTACGAATTTTCTATTCGTTTGTGTTGATCACGTGATTTAACGTTGAGATGATGTCATTCCCACACATTTGATTAGTTTTCTACTAGCGTTAATGACTCAACTTCTCAACTTGGCTAAGCCTGCTGGTGTCAGAGTTTTTAAGCCACCCATGGGTCTCTTATTTGTTGTTATAGCGGCAACAGAAATACATCATCTGTAAAAATTTCAACTGTCTAGTTATCACGGTTCATGAAATACAGCCTGGTGACAGACAGACAGTGGAGTCTTAGTAATAGGACCTTTACTTTATTTTAAACGCACCTTTCCAGATATTATACGCATTTTCCCCGAAGCTTGATTGAAAACATAAATGTCCGAGTGGAGTCGGAGTGGGTCGGAAGTGTTATACAATATCAAAAACAATTTACATCAAGGCATTGTTATCAATGTTGTTTATAGTTCCTAAACTGTTGCGTATACAGGATGATGGTCTCCTAGGACACTTTAACACGTATGCCCACGTGTTAAAGTGTCCTAGGAGACCTACTTGCTTATATAATCATCACACATGACATCATTAACATCGCGCCTACTTATTCTATTGGCTCAAGACGAATACCGCTCAGCCGTATGAGAGGCATATCAAGATGGTACCTGGTCCCCGCCCAAAAAACAATGTGCTGACTTTTCTAAACGTTATAGGCCGTTATATGGCCCCGGGGGCCCGTGGTTAATTAATAACAGCCGCTCGGGTCGATCTTTAGGTTAAGCCGTGCTTGCCTAGGTTGGTCTGTGGATGGGTGACCACCCATTACATACCGGGTTTCCTCCGTGCCTCGGAAAGCACGTTAAGCCGTTGGTCCCGGCTGTCATTTGTAGATCTTTGACAGTTGTTACAGGTAGTCAGTGACCCAAAAAGTCTGACAACCAGTCTTACCAAGGGATATCGTATTACCCAGTAGTAACTGGGTTGTGGAGGTCAGATAGGCAGTCGCTCCATCTAAAATACAGGTATTCAGCTGCATCTGGTTAGACTGGAGGCCGACCACAACATAGTTGGGAAAAGGCTAAGCAGATGATGATAGGCCGTTAAATGGCCAATAGTGTCCTAGTACCACCGGCTGACACTCTCAGCAGCACCATGCCATTCACGTAACTAAAATTATTGACACAGACATCGTCAATATGACAACCGAATTTAACGAGCATTTTTTCTTCTTCCTAATCATCATCAGGAAGACCTCCACTGCTGGATATAGGCCTCTCCCAAATGTCACCACTTTCACCGGTCCCGTACGACGCAATGTGCTCTGCCCACTCTGCTACTTAAGTTTGGAAATTCTTTGGGCTTCATCGATAACCTTGATTCTCTTGCTCTTGCTTCCTGATTCGATCACGCAAGAAAACTTCGGAGTTTTCTTGCGTGATCGAATCAGAAAGCAAACAACAACACATAAAACAAAACATAAAAAACATAGCCCTCTCCTTTGTGTGACTTTATTCCTAATCATGATCATCATCATTTCAGCTGAAAGACGTCCACTGCTGGACATAGGCCTCCTCAAAAACTGGAGTTTTGGTATAATCGCCACGCTTGCAGGCCGGTTGGCGATCGCAGTGCGGTTTTTACAAAAGCACAGAGAATGCTGCTGCCCATTCTCTGGTAAGTCCCTTAGTCGCCTCTTAAGACACCCACGGGAAAATATGGGATGGTGCTATTCTTTACGAAACCATTACTGTAATAGTAGTAGTATCAGACCATACAGTAATACTTTCATAATTATTTATGGCCATGCACGCAAAATTTGAATACTCACCCTGTATAACTGCGCGATATCTCTACTTAGTGCTTCTCTTATCAGAGGACCTCTCAGGTTATCAATATGCCGGATGCCTAAACATACTATTTATAACAGCATGATTGCCAAAAAACAGCACATTGCTTTGTCTTCCACGAGCGGCGGACATAATACTATCTCTTCACAAACGACATTGCTTGTAGTAAAAAATGTATAGAACGACATGTGTGATGGCATTAGTGGCGCTGTGCGCAGGGTTCGCGCACTCCTTCTCTTGGGGTGAGTACCAGAGTCATGTATTTACTATATTCATTAATTTTGATTACCCCTTTGAAGAACTAAAGTTGCATCTGTTAGTAGTAGACTTTGCTCTAACAAATCTATCTCCTTTTTGTTATTTACTAAACCTTCTGCTCCTCCTAACTCAAAGGTTTATGACGGCCTTACTATAACCATAAACTCAAACTCAAAGCATTTATTTCAATAAGACCATTACGCAGCGGTAGTGAGGCTGCCTTACGTTCTTAGGGTCCCGGGTTCGAATCCCGGTCGGAGCAAATGATTGTGTGATGAGCACGGACATTTGTTTCCGAGTCATGGATGTTTGTATGTATATTAAGTATGTATTTACAAAACAAAAAGTATCTATGTAGTATATCAACTATCTGGTGTCCACGACACAAGCGTTGCTTAGTGTGGCACTAGATGGCGCTGTGTGTAATGTCCAGCAATATTTATTTATTTATTTATTTATTTATTACGGCACTTTTGAATGTCAAAAATTCAAAAAGAAAGCAAAGCTACAGTCCCAGCCACAAGACATAATAACTTGAGAAAGTACTGTAGTTGCCCATTCCCTAGCGTAGATCTCTATGGAGAATAACGGGCAAGAAACTCCATGAACACTTTTAAATCAAAATATTGTTACAAAATCTTGGTTACATCATTCATGTTGAGATTATACACATATGTGAGAACGATGTAGAAAGACGTGCACATTAAGAGCGTCCAGGGTAAAAGATTAAATCAACAATATAAAAATAAAAAAATTAAAATGAACGAACCGTGGCAGCTAAGAGATGACCAGTCCCAACTGACAGCGCCCATTCACGAACATGACGCATGGCGCCACTCAACTCAACCATATTTAAGGAAACTTAATGACCCGACACCATCACCGAGACATTTGAGTGAGCATGACATTCTCTCAGCCACCAAGGCATTTTCAAGTCAATGAAAGATAACGAATAAATGTAAATGGTAGCTGAACAATACAAAGTACTCACACATGTGCTACGCAATTATATAATAATAAGAGCTAGAATTTAGACAATGCAAGGATAGTTTATAATCTTCTGCAGCTTCCACAATACATTAACATGAGAATCAATTAGTTTGCCCCTATGGTTGTGGAGCAGGACCAGCATTGATCCAAGCATTTTTATCATCAATGTTATCCCCCAACTTATAATTTGCTTGCCTACATAGTGTGCGTTTTATACAAGATTTAAATTTCGTCTCATTCAGTTAAAGAATGTGGGGAGGTATTTTATTGTAACATTTCATACAATACCCCAAGAAAGATGAATCTACCTTAGCAAGCCTGAAACCTGGCTGAACTATATCCCCCCCTCCTCCTCTCCCTCTTTCCTCTCCTCTCTCCTCTCTTCTCTCTCCTCTCTCCTATCCTCTGTCCCTATATCTGGTGTTATAATTACATCTGTCACCTATTTTCAATAATACTTTGATTGTGCCAACATGTTTATTTTCGGGTATAGGGTTAGTTACAAAACAAAGAAACACAAATTAACTGTAACATTTGTGTAAAATGCAGTATGTAAGGATCATAGCAGCTGAAGTTCTGCAGTTTCTGCTTATCCTATGAGAATAAGACGTGATTATATTAATGTAACAGGGAAGACTAAAGATGGAGAGTTTATAAAACAGTTTTTTCTTATTTTAGAAATCGTCAGGGGTATTGGCAATCGACTGGAATTTCTTGATATTAATGGAACGATATCGCATACAGAAAACGTTACGTTGGGTACAATCAGTGAAACAACTTACGACCCAGTACATAACAGGGTGCTGTTCGCCGAATCATATACTATATTTAGCTTTGATATAACTACTAAGAAAACAGAATGTTTGATGAGGACTGAAAACGTCACCGTTACTAGTCTGGCTTATGACCCGGCCACAGAGTTACTCTTCTGGGTTGAAAACATAAGAGATCTGTACACGATTACATTAAAACCGAAATTTAATAAAAACACAGTTAACGAAAAGCAGTTAATTTGGTCGGAACAGTATTTTCCGGATTATATCTTTCAAATTGCCGTTGATAGCTGTGGAGGGTACGTTACTAACAAAATAGTACATTTTGATATAATTAGGGAAACTTTATTTACATTATGGTACGGTCGAACAAGCTATTTGGTTTACTTATTACAATGTAATTTGTGGGTTAAACTATAAACCAAATAGCTAGTTCGACCGTACATACATACAGGGTGTAAAAGACCTCATCACGAAGCCGTCAACTAAGCATTCTGTACATCAAACTAAGTAACTATACACAAAAATTATTGCTGGGAAACGAGTTTTTTTTTTGGGGTGAAAAATCATGTTTTGTGGTAGAACTCAATGTAACTCAAAACAAAA
The DNA here is from genome assembly GCA_905147715.2 of Xestia xanthographa. Taxonomy (NCBI): domain Eukaryota; kingdom Metazoa; phylum Arthropoda; class Insecta; order Lepidoptera; family Noctuidae; genus Xestia; species Xestia xanthographa. Next base: position 3,671,361 of record LR990654.1, on the reverse strand, counting down.
TGTTGATGGATGGATTAATTAGTACGGGAGTCATGGAGGTGTTTAAAGAAAAAATCTTGACAAAATTATACTAAAAAAAAAAAACACGTCGAAAAATTGGAAATTTGACCCCCAATATCTCCGTAACTTGAGGGTTCCTAGGTTTGGTGTAGAACAAAAAAAATATCGCAATGACGGGGACAATAAGTGCCTTTCGGCTTCTTAAGAGGTGTTTTACATCCTTTATTATAGGCGGACTTAATGCCAACTACAATAATACAACTATGATTTAATTTGCTGTTTTTTCTTCGCTTTGCTTTCGCTAGGTTGAAACCTTTTTTTCTTCCCGAACTGGGCAAGAACTTGATGGAACTTTAACGGGTTGTTTGGGGGTACACTATGAAGACTATCCTAAGTTTTCGACCTGGAGGATCATGTGCTAACTTGTGGAGAAACTTCACAATGTTCTAACTTATACATAACGTTTCAGGTTTATTTATTGGAGGTCGGTCACCAACATCAACAAGGTTCGATTCAATGGCTCAGAGAAAGAAGTTGTTATCGATATTGACCCTGACCATACAGACTGTTTCATCATAGACCAACAGGCACAGAAAATATACTTTTCTGATTGGAAGCGTTCCATTAAAAGTGCCGATTTAAATGGAAAGAACATAAGAACAATAATTGTACCAACACAATATGGATATGTTCTTACCGTAACAAAGGATTTCATGTACTGGGTATCTTTCGAAGAAAATGATAAATATACCACTATGCAAATCCCAAAGAATCTACCGCTCGGCGAAGATGTGGAACCTAAACCTTTTAGTGATAGCGGTCGTTTTGCGAGTATGGCTGCCTACTTTAACATTAACGATATAATACCTCAGGAAATTCAGAATTGCGATAACCTGAAGAGTCTTCTAACAAATAACTCAGTTTCTACAGATGTAAGCCTGCTTTGTGTCCATGGTACAAAAGTTGATGGGAAATCTCCTTGTGAATGTACACAGGGTTACAGCGGTGATAGATGCGATGTTTCAGTGTGCTACAATTATTGTTTAGACGGAGATTGTAGTACCAGTGCTGATGGCCAACCTCAATGCAGGTAAAACATATTTTGTATCCCATTATGGACTAGTCATAGATGAGAGAAGATGGCCTCGGTGCTCGTCTATGTTACAGCATTTTAACCTTTTACTAAATTAAGTTTCTTTGCTATTATTACACTAATGTTATAAAGGCGTAAGTTTGGAAGTGTGTGTGTGTGTTGTACGTTGGTTAGTCCTTCACGCTCAAACATCTTAACAGATTTCGATGAAATTAAGTGTCAGGATGGCTTATGTTCTGACTTAGGCTACTTTTGATCCTGGTAGTATGATCCCGTGGGACATTGTATCGATCTCCACGGAGCCTAAGCTAGTATTAACTAAAACTTAAACTACTATACGTATTTTATATTAATTCGACTCCGTGGAAGTGATTGGGGGAGTCCTTTACTATGCAAAACATTCCAATAATCAATACTAAATGAACTGAGAGGATTGTATTGATGATTTTAACAAAAACAAAAAAAAATGAATATTTTTTCAATTTTGTAAAAACAGATTTGTTGCTTGCACTAGATGGCAGTGTGTGTTTATTTATTTGTTACGATTGCGAATCATATTTTAACTATCATACAACTTAACACTGACCAGCAAATTACAAAAAATGTAAGAACATTTGAATTTCGCGGTCTTCCCTGGCGCTTCCACATCTTATATTGAAAAATATTGTTGAAGTCTGACACTACCCCTGACTTACAAAGTAATAGTGATTCGCTTCTCTGGCTTAAACTTCTATTTAAATAGTTTCGGGTTTCGGGATCATTTGGTAGGTACCTCAGTTTCCATCAAATAAAGCTCAGAAACGTTTGTAGCGACTCGCGTGCCTGTTAGAGCCAGACAGAATTAATTGGTTCCCTTGTTAGTCCACTTACCCTGTTTTATAATTTTGTTATCTATATTTCAGATGTAATGCAGGTTACTCAGGTACACGGTGCGAAGTGGGCGCGTGCCAGGTATATTGTATGAACGGACATTGTAGTATCAATGCTGATGGCCAACCTCAATGCAGGTAAAACATGTTCATCTTACACATGTTAATCCTATAAGAAGCCATAACAATGGCTTCTTATAGGATTCAGTTTAAAGATGATTCTCCATGTCCTTGACGGAATCCTGCCTGTCATTGGTCATTATTTCCTTCAATAATCCGTATCGTGTGGTGTTTTTAAAATGTACTGTGTTCACGTGTTGTGGCTTTTAACTGTCAACATGTTGAGTGTATTTAACTGAGTTTATGGTATACTATAAAGGGTGTAAAACACCTCTTAACGAAGCCGAAAGGCACTTGTTCTCCTTGTCATTGCGATCATTTTTTGTTCTGCACCATACCTGGGAACCTTCTAGTTACGGATCCTCCTAATTACTTTTCTAAAATAAAAGTAGGTTCCATCCCTGAACTTATTATTGTTAATAAATTAGCTAAAGTCATCTTTCTCCCGTCCGCCGATCAGACACAAGTTGGTATTTTTGTTGTATTCCATGATCATCGCGTTGCACTATTTCATAATTTTCTTTGTTACAGTTGTTATGCCGGTTATTCAGGAAACCGTTGTCAAGTGAACTCGTGCCACAGATATTGTTTAAACAATGGTCTTTGCTCCCCGACTGAAGAGGGTAAGCCCCTCTGTCGATGCACAAGACATTATGAGGGTGAAAGATGCGATGTTCCCCTCTTTCAAACCAAATGCTTCCAAGCTATTTCTTTGTTGAAGGACATCCTCAATACAGGTAATAATAGATCGCTGTGGATGGGTAGCTAGACAGAACATACTTTATTACACACTAAAACTGTTACACAGCTCTACTACAGTGTTGCATTTTTCATGAGTACAATGTCGGAAAACTCTAAACGTAGTCCGTGAATGATCAGTTGTACCTCGACATTCACCTGTTTTGAACAAAAACTTTCAATTCTTACTGTGCCTGACTGTTACGGACACAAAATCAAACCGAACAGTTTAAACCAACATCGCGTCGTACATAATCTCGTACGTGTAGTGCATCTTGTCAGACTCAGATTGATAATATCATGAACGATTACTTTTATTTATTTATTTATTAAAACTTTATGCACATAATGTACAAAGGCGGACTTAATGCCTTTTTGCCTTTTTTATTAATTGGTGTATTAATTGTGCATTGTATACGTTTTCTTTACAGAATTGTAACATCGGCTAGAGGGGTGACGTCGACTTGTGCGTCAACTGAATTCTAAAGAAGTGAAGCCGTTGAAGAGTTTACTTTCACATCTACCACCACTAACTACGTACTGCTCACTAAACAAAATCTAACCTCAGCTGTTTTGCTGATAAGTTGATCAGAACTTATTGAAAAAAATGTAACTCGTCATCATCTTAAAATTAAATATGATATCTGTACATGTTGTCTTAAACGGGCTATGCACATTAATACTTTTTTACAACTGAATTTTAGTATTTTTCTTTCTTTTTAATAGTCCTACCCTCATCCCAATTCTTGGTCGTCATTACAGAATTGTTTGCCAGTGCCACGCTTAATGGCTGTCACGTCCAGGCTCCAGTTAGATTATTCAGAATTTTCATCGCGGTTCGACCTATTTAGTGATTGTAGATTCTTGCTGGGAATAGATTTAGGAAAGAAACGTCAACACCTCACCCTGGGACGGGGTTGATAGAAAATCCCCCATGGTCCGTCTGGATCTGTTTAAAGAATGATATGGCAGGAAAGGAGGTGTCTGATGAGATGTCGAGTAATAGAGAAGTATGGAAGAGGAAGACATGCTGCGCCTACCTCTAATGAATTGGGATAAGGGCAAGACAGCTATGACGAGAATCTTTTTAGAAATGTTACATGTTGCGCCGACCACAAATAAGGACAAGAGAGCTATCGGTCGGCATGCTCGTCGCGAGCCGGCTCGAGCATGTCGCTCGCATCGGCAGGGTCGGATGACTCGGGGCCGAGTGCGCTGGGGAGGCGCACCCCAGAAGAAGCACCATCAAAACACTATCACTGTGTTTTTTAGCGGAAGTTTCTTGACATTGTTACGATATATTAATCTTGAGAATCTTTTTAAAAATGTTACATGTTGCGCCGACCACAAATAAGGACAAGAGAGCTATGACGAGAATCTTTTTAAAAATGTTAACATGTTGCGCCGACCACAAATAAGGACAAGAGAGCTATGACGAGAATCTTTTTAAAAATGTTAACATGTTGCGCCGACCACAAATAAGGACAAGAGAGCTATGACGAGAATCTTTTTACAAATGTTACATGTTGCGCCGACCACAAATAAGGACAAGAGAGCTATGACGAGAATCTTTTTACAAATGTTACATGTTGCGCCGACCACAAATAAGATGAGATAAAGGCAGGTCTACTTCAAAATATTTTATTTCACATAGGCATTATAAGGGCACATACGAAACGTCAAAAGATTATTGTCACGGGTTAGTCGTTTTCTATGGTGAAGAAACGGCAAGAAATTTCATGGTGCTTTTAAAATTGTTGGTTTTACAATCTCCTGACAGCAAGTGTTTCCTTACTTTACAAAATCGTAAAACAAGATAGCTTAAGGCCCTTCTACCCTAAAATTAGCAACTCTATTTGTGGTGGTTCAAACTTCATTTGAAATACTGTTAGAATAAAGTTCTAATCAGCTTGCACTACAAAGCGGTTGTTAAGTCAGTCACTGCGGCCGATTAGTGCGAAATGAGTGGTTTTTTGCGATTTACAAAAAATCTATTGATGGACTAAAAAAATAAAATATATAAGATCTGCTTTATAGTTAGTTCGGTTAGTATGCAAAGTTTCATGATCGAATTTGAAGTACTTTTTGAATACCAGGTTTATTGTTCGATTTGGAGGTAACTTTGTATTTTTTTTCTATCGAGAAAATTTTATGGAATCGTGTTTTCGTCACACATTGTACTTAGCATTAATCCTCATCTTTACTATATATTTATTTCAAAATTATTGCTGCAATTTTTTAGGCGTAACGGAGGATCGTGCTAAGCCATTTGGGGGAGTATAGGCCCTTAAGTTAGCAAGTCCAAAGTGTCTTGTCAATTTTTTTGTCAACAAATACTTTTCAAATCAACCTATTTACTGCTTCTAAGTGCAGGATTTTGGATGAAGAGACTTGTCTTCGACCGTAGCTGTCCAGGGCGTACCAAACGAGTCAGAACTTCGACACGTCACACATGCAAGCTCTATTTGCACTCCATGCATAAAACCGTTACACAACCGAAGCCATTCAAAATATTTCGCAAATAACATAAAAAACTAATCTTCATCTGCCTAGCCTTTTCCCAACTATATTGGGGTCGGCTTCCAGTCTAACCGGATGCAGCTGAATACAAGTATTTTACATGGAGCGAATGCCTCCACAACCCAGTTAGTACTGTAAGACTGGTTGTCAGACTTTCGGGCCGCTGAATACCTGTTATGTCTGTCAAAGATCTACAAATGACAGCCGGGACCAACGGCTTAACGTGCTTTCCGAGGCACAGAGGAAACTCGGTATGTAATGGGTGGTCACCCATCCACAGACCAAACTAGGCAAGCACGGCTTTACCCAAAGATTGACCCGAGCGGCTGTTATTATTTAGCCATGAGCTCCTTTTCACTAAATTTTCAGTGAGACCTTGTATAATAAATATCCTCTTACAAATAAGGCTATATAGTTTGATTGAGTTAACACCTGCGCCCAAGAAACTATGGAGTCTTTCCCTTCTCCTTTATGTATTAGAATATAATAGTTGTTATTTGGCTGGTCCAAATATCGACGTCATAAACAACAATATTAGATTCCTCACGCCTATTCGAAAATACGCCATGTTTGTTCCGAGATTCTTTATAGTTTTCAAGTTACTTATAGACTTTTGACTCAATCACGCAACTAGCAGTAAATCAGTATATAACTTTTCACAAAGACTTATACGTGAGAGCAAGTATACTAACCGGGCTACGGGAATATCTTTATATTTACACGGCTTTTACGCATTCTTAAAACGTCATTTTATAATCTTAATAGCAACAAGAGTAACAAAGAGCCTCGTAAAAATAAATATATTGTTTATTTTTAAAACTGTTCCCGGATTTGAACCCTAGACCTCGTAATCGCATTCAACTTTTCGAAAAGTTAAATAAATATTTAGTTTTATCTTCAGGTCACTTACACCACAAAGAATAGGCTTCTTGATAAACCGATAAATATTTTTAGTACTTAATTACTGACTAGCACTTCGCCCGCAAAACTTCTGATAGCACGGCTAATTTGCATGATATAAATATAATTGATAACCTATGTTACTACCTGATAATTTATCTTTCTATTGGTGAAAAAAACACAACAAAGTGAAAAATAACTTAAGTTAAGTTTCTTTGCCACCGACTTCTGAAGCTAAAGTTATTTTTCACTTTGTTGTGTTTTTGAAGTCGGTTTTATTTTTTGCAAAAAAGTTTTTATATTTCCATTTTTAGTTAATAACTAGCTGACCCGCGCAACTTTGTTTGCGTCACTTGAGAGAGAGAGGGTTAGGTTAGGTTAAGTTAGAGAGTGTGAATCAACCATACAAGATAAAAGACATAATTATGTTATCACGTATTTGTTTGATTCAGTTTCTTTGGCACCGACTTCCGAGTTAAAGTTATTTTTCATTTTGTTGTGTTTTTGACATAACCGACTTCCGAGTTAAAGTTATTTTTCATTTTGTTGTGTTTTTGACATAAACTCAATGGTTTTTGATTTCGGTTTTATTTTTTGCAAAAAAGTTTTTTTGTTTTTCCATTTTTAGTTGTAATATCCTATAATTTTTTTTAGCTATACATTTATTTTAATACAGCATAACATCACGCCTTTAATCCCCGAAGAGTTGGGCTGAGGTACGTGTACCTAATAGTATTTACCTACACCCACATTTCACCAGTAATCTTTAAGTCCCATGTAAAAGGGGGTGAGCGCCGGCAAATATCCAGACTCCGTGGCTGCTACTGAGAAATTCCTGATGGAAAAACCCAATAACACTTTGCCGACCCGGGAACCCGCGCTTGCGACCAACGCAGTCGAGGTAGTAAAATAAATAGTTTTATATATTGTATAATCATAAAAGTTAAACGTTCTTCTTGATTTGATTCTATATATGTATAAAGTAAAGCCGTGTGGTATCCGGCAGAGTAGAACAGAACCAACTTATTACACTCACGGGTGTCGTATAAGGCGACTAATGTCTGAGGCAGAACATCTTGCGCCTCCGTGGACCAGAGAATGGGCAGCAGCGTTTTCTGTTAGTCTTTCATTACTACTGCGATCTCCAATCCGTCTGCCAAGCGTGGAGATTATGGCAAATTCCTCCCATCATGGGAGAGGCTTATGTCCAGGAGTGGACGTTATGGGCTGTTGTTGTTGATTGAATAATTTAAAAAATAAATAATAATAAAGTGAATTCAATAACAAAAATAATTAAAACATTAGAAACAAACAAATGTCAGCTCAAATCCATTAATGTCAATGGCACAAAACAAAATTAAATTAAATAAAACAATGAATTAAAATAACGAATATATTTGATGTCAGAAGCAAAAAATAAAATGACATGAGAGCTGTATAAAATGACAAATCAAGCACCAGCAATATGCCTGCTACAACAATGCCCAACGTAGGGGCAATCCAGTCGCTAAGCAATCATCGCCAGGACCGTGTTGGAGCTAGCCCGCACTCTACACACTAAGGACGCGCACCGCTTGCGCATGGTGGCATGGAAACAGTCGGTGCGCGCTTCCGCAAACATGCTCGAGGCGCTGCAGAAGCGGGGCAGCCTCAACTTTGCCCTGAACGCGTTGTTGTATTGGACACGAAGGGCACTGTAAGTAGTTTGTGAGTAAGATGCCCATAGGCTGCACGTGTATAAGGAGGTGCAGAAAGCTTTGAAAAGCGTGATTTTAGCCTGATCTGAACAACGTGTAAACCTACGTGCTATCATAATTGTTCTCTTAGACAGTGCCCTCCGCTCCCGCTCAATGTCGACATGGTATTTCAGATCGGCTGTTACCCAGTGCCCCAAGTATTTAAATTGATCCATCCGTTCCAACGGTACACCATTCAAACGAATAGGTGGTACTTGCTCTGGGCATTTAGCGCCTCCCTGAAATACCATGAATTGGCTTTTCACGACATTATAGATAAGACCATGACTTCCCGCATAGTCCTCACAGATATTCAGCAGCTTGCGTAATCCACAAACCGACGCGCTCAGCAGCACCATGTCATCTGCATAACTCAGATTGTTTACACAAACATCATCAACATGGCAGCCTACATGCCGACTACTGAGCGCGACGACGAGTGCATCCATGTAGAGATTCAAAAGTGTGGGTTAAGTCAACCCACCTTGTCTCACCCCACATTCAAGCCTGTATGGCTCCGATAATGCACGCGCCCATCTAACATTGTTAACCTGGTGTTCGTACCAATATTTGAAGATGTTAACAAGTTTATGCGGCATGTTTATGACCTCAAGTTTTTGCCACAACAAATCATACGAAACCAGGTCAAAGGCCTTGGACAGGTCGAGGAAGCACGCGTACACTGGTGTTTTTCAAGCCGTGTAGTATCTGACAGTATGCTTGAGACACAGTATTGCACTTTCTGTAGATAACTTAGGTCAAAACCCAAACTGATAGTCATGCAGTGACACGAGTTTACTTAACCGTGTATCAAGCAAACCGTCAAACACTTTTGCTATAACAGTAGCAAGAGATAGGCCTGTAGTTAGTTTTATCGGCTAGATCACCAGTTCTGTGGCACAGGCACTACTGGCACTACTACAGTACTCATGAAGTCGTACGGCAGGTATGAATGGCTCAGGCATAGCGAGTAGAACATAGCTAAAACCCTAGACATATGCGGGCATACTGTAGGTGTTCAATACTTAGACCATCATGGCCAGGAGATTTTCCCCTGGTCATACATAATATGATTTTCTCTCTTTCACTCTCGTAAGCTCTTCAGCATTGGCCTCCGCGATCCGCGTGCCCAACTGAGGCTTTACAGAAAAGTAGGACTTAAATAGACTAGCTATATCTCCCGATTCACTAACCCCGTCGACGCTCACCAGTAGGCCAGAACCTAAGTTTACCTTTTTTGTATAAAGGGTCGAAACAATAATTATAACCTGTCCAAGATGGGGTGTTAAAATTTTCGAGCTCGGTTCGCTCGCTCTTGGAGCCTTACTTCGTTATGTTTTTAAAATTGTGTTTATAAGTCGATTAAGTAACGTCTATTTCTGCATAAAAGGACTAAAGAAAAGTTAACTTCTCTGAAGTGGTGAGCTTAATTTTTTTTTTTTAGTTCCTATATTTATCAAAAAACTCTTCAAAATTAGTATCTTCTACTTCTGTTTAATCAAGTATTTTAGATACTTAGAAGAAGTTCAGCTGCATCTGTGACTAGTACGCTTAACCCTTACAAATCCGTGTTTACTCGCACTTTTCTTTTTTAACCGTTCCGTCCGTTTCTAGCCGTGTGGTGTCCGGCAGAGTAGAATAGAACCAACCCATTACACTCACGGGTGTCGTATAAGGCGACTAATGTCTGAGGCAGAACACCTTGGCACCTCCGTAGACCAGATAATGGGCAGCAGCGTTTTCTGTTAGTCTTTCATCACTGCGATCTCCAATCCGCCTGCCAAGCGTGGAGATTACGGCAAATTCCTCCCATCATGGGAGAGGCTTATGTCCAGCAGTGGACATTATGGGCTGTTGTTGTTGTTGTTGTTATCTTTTTTAAAACCCGGCGACCAACGTCCTTGTTCGACAGCGTCGATATTCCTTTATCTTCGAGCCTCTTCTTTATCGAAGTTCTATTTTAGATGTTTTCTACAGTTGATTCAAAAACATTAGTAGTTTTCACTTCTATTGAGAGTGGAGGGCGGATCGTCTCTCAAATGCCCGGGCCGGTTTCGGGTCCCAGTCCGGGCCTGGTCGTAGGGCGGCATAATCGGTATTGCACGCGGGTGACTAAACAGCGGTGGGCCTGCCTAGTACCACCGGCTGACGTGCTCAGCTGCCCCATGCCGTTCGCGTCACTAAAATGATTGACACACACCTCGTAAATATGACAACCAAATATAACGTGCATTTTTTTTTAAATTCTTAATCATCATCATCATTTTTTCATCCGCAAGACGTCCACTGCTGGACATGACCTCCCCCAAGTGTCACCACTTTGACCGGTCCCACGACTCAATGTGCTCTGCCCACTGCCACTTAAGTTCGGCAATTCTTCGGGCTACGTCGATAATCTAGATTCTCTTGCGGATGTCTTAATTTCTGATTCGATCAAGCAAGAAAACTCCGAGCATAGCCCTCTCCATTGTCCTTTGAGTAACTTTATCCCTAATCATCGAAAGGGGGCTTCTAATAGGCCTCCCCAAAACGGGGGTTTTGGCATAATCGCCACGCTTGGCAGGCGGAATTATAGCGATCGCAGTGCGGTTGTTACAAAAGCACAGAGAACGCTGGTGCCTATTTTCTGGTAAGTCGCTTAGTCGCCTCTTACGATACCCACGGGATATGGGGTGGTGCTATTCTTTAAGTCCGACACCGTACAGTATAATTATGGCCGTCCACGCAAAATTGTAAAACTCATCCTGTATAACTGCGCGATATCTCTACTTACTTAGTGCTTACTCTTATCAGGGGACCTCTCAGGTTATCAATACACCCAATGCCTAACCACACTATTTATAACAGCACGATTGCCAAAAAACTGCACATTTGTTTTTGTGTTCCACGAGCGGGCACTAGGGGCAGACATATACTATCTCTTCACAAACGACGTTGTCTCTAGTATAAAATGTATAGAACGGCATTTGTGATAGTATTGGTGGCGCTGTGCGCAGGTTTGACGCACTCGTTCTCTTGGGGTGAGTACCAGAGTCAACTAATTACTGTTCATTAATTTTGATTACCCTTTACTATGGAGTACTAAAGTTGCATCTGTTAGTAGTAGACTCTGACTTAACAAATTTGTATCCTTTTTGTTATTTACTCAACCTTCTGCCTATCCTAACTCAAAGACTTGTAAGGCCGCGCCCTTACCATAGCCAAAAGGTCATCAAGTGCGCAGGTGTCAGGGCATGCGGTCCAAGTTGGTAGGTGTCGTGTCTACCTATTCATCTATACTAATCTATACTTAATACTTAATATAATCTAAATATATAAAAGAAGAAACTGACTGACTGACTGACTGACTGACTGACTGACTGACTGACTGACTGACTCATCTATCAACGCACAGCCCAAACCGCTGGTTCTACAGATTCCAAATTTGGCAAGTAGGTTTCTTATGTGGTCTAGGGGTGCACTAAGAAGGGATTTTTCAAAATTCACCCCCTAAGGGGGTTAAACGGGGCTCCAAAGTTTGTATGGGGAAACAAGATTAGTTAGACTATTTTATTCGAAACTTCACAGGAGTGCTCCTATTGATAAATGAGTAAAAACGGGTTTCAGGTTTTTTCAGAATTCAACCCCTAAGAGGGGGAAATGGGGTGGCAAAGTATAAAAACCAATGCACAGCCCAAACCACTGAGTCTAGAAATTCCAAATTTGGCACATAGGTTCTTTATGGGGTTTAGGGGTGCATTTAGAAAGGATTTTTCAAAATGCATCCCCTAAGGGGGTTAAACGGGGGTCCAAAGATTACATGGGGAAATAAGATTAGTTAGACTACTTTATTCGAAACTTAACAGGAGTACTCCTATCGATAAATGAGTTAACATTTGTGTTTCAGGTTTTTACAGAATTCAACCCCTAAAGGGACAAATGGGGTAACAAAGCCTGAAATTCAACATAGGTATTGTTTGTATGGTGAATTGGGTTGGGTGTATTACAATAACAATGATTTTAAGATTTTATGTGGCGGACCTGAATTATCATCATTCTCTGTTGGGGTGCGATGGGGTTGAAATGTCTAAAAATCAATATGGGTGTCGAAACCGAGATTATCAGGGGTGCTGATGTCGAAAATGGCATTTATTTTGAGATCCAGAAGATGGCGGATTCAACTTCTTCTATTATTGTGATGATTGTGATAACGAGGATGGAGATTGTTATGATGATGATTATGATTAAGATGATAATGATTGTGATTACAATGCTAATGATTGTGATAGGTAACGATGATGGTGATTGTGGTAGTGATTTTGATGGTGAGTGTGATGGTGATGGTGATAGTGATTGTGGTAGTGATTGTGATAGTGACGGTAATGGTGATAGCGATCGTGATTGTGACAGTGATGGTGAATGTGATAATGATGAAGATGATTATGATTAGGTACGATGATAATGATTGTGATAACGAGGTTAGTGATTGTGATAATGATTGTTATGGTGATTGTTATAATGACGATGATGGTTGTGATCAAGATGATAATGATTGTAATTAAGATGATAATGATTGTGATTAAAATGATAATGATTGTCATTACGATGATGATTGTGATAATGATCATGATTATTGTGATGATGATTTTGATTACGATGATAATGAGTTTTATAACGATGATGGTGATTGTGATAACGAGGTTAGTGATTGTGATAATGATTGTTATGGTGATTGTTATAATGACGATGATGGTTGTGATTAAGATGATAATGATTGTGATTAAGATGATAATGATTGTGATTAAGATGATAATGATTGTCATTACGATGATGATTGTGATAATGATCATGATTATTGTGATGATGATTTTGATTACGATGATAATGAGTTTGATAACGATGATGGTGATTGTGATGGCGATTGTAATAGTGACGGTGATTGTGATGGTGATTGTGATGGTGGTAGCGATGGTTGTGATAACGAGGATGGAGATTGTTATGATGATGATTATAATTAAGATGATAATGATTGTGATTACAATGCTAATGATTGTGATAGGTAACGATGACGGTGATTGTGATAGTGATTTTGATGGTGATTGTGATGGTGACTGTGGTAGTGATTGTGATAGTGACGGTGATTGTGATGGTAATGGCGATCGTGATTGTGTCAGTGATGGTGATTGTGATAATGATGAAGATGATTATGATTAGGTACGATGATAATGATTGTGATAACGAGGTTAGTGATTGTGATAATGATTGTTTTGGTGATTGTGATGGTGATAGTGATAGTGATTGTGATAGTGATAGAAATGGTGATTGTGATAGTGATAATGATGGTGATTGTGATAATGATTGTGGTTGTGATAGTGATGGCGATTGTGATCATGATTATTGTGATTAAGATGACAATGATTGAGATTACGATGATAACGATTGTTAAAATGATGATAGAGATGGTGATAGTGATGGTGATTGTGATGGTGATGGTGATTGTGCTGGTGATTGTGATAGTGATTGTGATAGTGATGGTGATTGTGATTACGATGATAATGATTGTGATAACGATGATGGTGATTGTGATAGTGATTTTGATGGTAATTGTGATGCTAATTGTGATGGTGATGGTGATTGTGATAGTGACGGTGATTAGATGGTGATAGCGATGGTGATGAGGATTGTGATGGTGATGGTGATTGTGATGGTGATAGCGATGGTGATGAGGATTGTGATGGTGATTGTGATAATGATTGTGATAATGATGGTGACTGTGATAGTGATCGTGATTGTGATAATGATTGTGATAATGATGGTGGTTTTGATAGTGATGGTGATTGTGATAATGATGGTGGTTGTGATAGTGATGGTGGTTGTGATAGTGATGGTGATTGTGATGATAATAATAAATTGTGATGATTATGAAATTTGGCATAAAGATAGTTTATAACCTGGATTAACGTGTAGAACACTATTTATCCCTTTAGTATGATTCAGTGGGACAGTTACCGAACTGCACGCGGGCGAAGCCGCGGGCAACAGCTAGTAATATTATAAAGAGGTAAAATTGTTTGTAAGTTTGTATGTAGGGGGTAATCTCCGGAAGTAATGAACCGATTTCAAAAATTCTTGCACCATTCGAAAGCTACATTCACCCTAAGTGACATAGGCTATATTTTATCCCCGTACTCCCACGGGAACGGGAACTACGCGGGTGAAACCGCGGGACGTCAGCTAGTATCAAATAAAAGGTAATAGTAGACTGAACAATTAAATTTAATGAATTTTCAGTAGGAGCTAAAAAAAACAGTATTTAATTATTAGTTTAAAAATAAAAGAACATAATACGCACTCAACGGGAGGAATGAGACAGGTAGTTCTAGATTACAATACTTGAAATGTCGTCAGTCAAGAAACGCGCCCACACCGGGGCCTCGTAAAGAACCATGGACCACACGACCCCCACGTAGAGCCTTTTGGACCCCCCAGGTTGGGCAGGAGCCGCCTGAAGGCAGCCCCGGTCCGTTCCAGTTTGGGGGCCAAACGTTGGAAGTGCTCCACGAAGTTCCACCGGCTGTCGAGGACGAGTCCGGTACTTCAAAGTCGACTTCGACGCCGATGGATACCCCTCCTACCGTCAGTGAGGATCTCGACGGTGGCGCATTCCAAGGCCCATGAAAGCACATGGCCTCTGACAAGGTCCGGTCCAATCCCCGGAAGGTGATTGGTGCTCTCCTTTTGTTTTTCAAGTCGTGTTCTCTCCCAATCCTTTCAAATTTTAGTTTTTGCGGCCAAGACGTATAAAACCTCCTTGAAAATAACCGAATTCCATTATTTAGTACACAACGTGATCACTACATAGTATAACACAAAGTCGCTTCCCGCTCTCTGTCTGTCTGTTTGTCGCTATGTATGCTTAGATCTTTAAAACTACGCAACGGATTTTAATGCGGATTCGTTTAATAGATAGAGTAATTCAAGAGGAAGGTTTATATGTTTACAACATGCATAATATAGTAGATAAACTCTGATAATTTTAAAGTGATGTCGTAAATATTATAAACACATTTTTTTGCGCTTACATTGCAAACGCTGGCTGTATCCTACGAGATAGATCCAAATAATGTACTACAGTTAATAATGTATGTAATATGTTAATATGTAATTACACTACACACTTTAAACTACACCTTAAAAACGTCTACAAAAAAGTCCGCGATGGTATATGTCTATCTTTTAGAGATAATCCGCAGTAACCATTTTTTATCCTTTACTTTTTACGAGAAATAGGTAATGGTTTATTTACAAAGCGATTTTAAGCAATACAGCATTAATCCTTATCCAATTCGTGCATTTATTATAGATTAATATGGCCCTTTCCAGTATATCATTGAAATAAATAATTTAGAAGATATCACAGAATTAAAATTACGCTTGACTGAAAATATCATTCTAAGCGAAACAAATAGGGCCGCAGTGTAACAGTTGGTCACTATAATCATTTTCATCTTTTAAGTTTTGCGTAAAAAGTAATGCATTATTTTAGAAGCTTATTTATGGTGTATGGTGTAAATCTATATATATTATCTACAATACCTATCTATTGTAGAACGTATTTACCCTACACACTATTCAATTTAAATGAATAAGTTAGGAGTTATCGCAACTGCCGGGGTCGCGGAACTGTTTAAACATTGGGTGGCGTGAGTCGGTTAGTAGCTTCGTCCTCTCAATGCGACTGGCTACATAATAATTGTTTCGATGGTGTCGAACACAAAAGAATAGCTCCATCTTATATCTTTCCGTGGGTGTCGAAAGAGGCGACTAAGAGACTTATCAGCAGCGTTCTCTGTGTTTTTGTAACAACCGTACTGCAATCGCTAACCCACCTGCCAAGCGTGGTGATTATGGCAAAATCCCCCAAAGATCGGTGTACTAATTATATTATTATAATTATAGAAATACCACTCTAACTAGCACTTGGGAGTGCAGTTGTGTTAACTCTTTATGTATATCTCTTGATTCAAATTTCTTTTTTGTGTTTATGTAATAGGAAATTAATGCTTAGTCAGCATCATACTCAATACTCAATTCTATAATGTATTCCACAATGTAGTCTTAGGTGGTAAACATGTCTTTGGGAACAATCGTGGACCCTGTCGGGCACAGCAAAAATAAGATAATGTTGATCATCATCTACTGATGATGATCCCTTGCCCTTACTTATCCCAATTTATTTGTGGTCGACGAAGCATGTCTTCTTCTTCTTCACCTCCTTTCTAGCTAAATCATCCTTCACACAGTCCATCCATCGTTTCTTTGGTCTTGCTCTACTCTTATATCAATCTACATGCATACTCAACATTTTTTTCTCATTCATCGGCGGCAACATATCAGTCGTCGGCGCCACTGTCAGACTTCCTCTTATGAGATGTACTCATTTATTACTTTATCCATTCGCGTTACACCACACATCCCCCTTTTTTTTCTTATGGGAAATCATCAAATGACTCCTCCCGCTCTGGGTGGAGCAGGAGGGAGTGTCAGACTTTTACTGACTAAAACCCATCCATGTTCCTTCATCGCCCTTTGTGTTCCAGGGCCACGGTATCTCTTTCAAACCCCGGCAGGCATCATCAGCCCTTGCGGACCCCTTCCTATTGCTGACTCTCTTTGAAGCGCGCGTGGAACACGAACGCGCCGTCGACACGGCCTGTCGTCATGAGACGGACGAACGGCGAGCTAGCCCATAGCCGTCACCGTCCACAGGCCCGCGCTTACGGTACGGCTGTGAGGTTCTCTCTCTTTCACGTTCCGCCACCGCCTTCTCTAGCATTACTGCTTCGCAGAAGGAGGTAACGGCGGCCCATTCCGTCTCGCTCCGGACCATAGCTTGAACCAGCCGGACGCGAGAGGTCACCGCCGCCAATCACCGCTTCGAGGACACGGCGGTGCTCCGCCCACGCGGGCACACCTCAACCGTGTGCTCCACCGTGTCCTCCGGTCGATCCTCGCAGTGAAAACACCCGGGCGTCTCCTCCCGCCCGTGTCCGGTGAGGACCTACGTCAGGCGGAAGGTGAAGACGCCGTGGCCTCTCTCAAGCCACTCCTCAAAGAGGGGACTTATCGCCACTATTGTGGCGTGCCCTGCACGGGGTTGCGACAGTCGCTCTACCACACATCCCCCTTAGAAATGCTTAGTGTTATCTAGACATGGGATAACCAATTTCTAAAACAAAGAAACACAAATTAACTGTAACATTTGTATAAAATACAGTATGTAGTTTAGTTTAGTTTTTTTATTACTAATTGGCAAGAATTACATGTCAGATTTGAACAAAAATGTAAAATAAAAAGTAAAAACACAAATCTCTTTAAGTAAGTACATTAAAAACAGTAAGTAAGTCACCCAAAGGGCAATGCTTGGAGTTTCCTTGCGCGATCGAATCAGAAATGAAGACATCCGCAAGAGAACAAAGGTTACCGACGTAGCCCGAAGAATTGCCAAACTTAAGTGGCAGTGGGCAGGGCACATTGCTCGCAGAACGGATGGCCGATGGGGCCGAAAAGTTCTGGAGTGGCGACCGCGAACCGGAAGACGTTGCGTTGGAAGGCCTCCCACTAGGTGGACTGATGACCTGGTGAAGGTTGCAGGAATCCGCTGGATGCGAGTCGCACGGGACCGGTCAATGTGGTGACACTTGGGGGAGGCCTATGTCCAGCAGTGGACGTCTTTCGGCTGAAATGATGATGATGATTAAAAACAGCATCAGTAAAATTAAAATAAATAAAAGTTCAATTCAAATTATCATAAATTAAACAAAATTACAATACGCATTACGTCATCGCATGCGTCATCCGATCCCACTTGGTAAAACCACTTAAAGCTCGAGTTCTATGAATGCCTTTCTTGTGCCGTAAACATTGTTGCAATCGTTAGTTAACAGACGTGTTTTATTATATAAACAGCACTTGTGAAACCACTTCAGTATTATAAACAAAGGATATGAGTTAGATGACATATGAGAATTTTCCGTGCTAAGACCTGTGGCCGTATTTTATTTATTTTTGGCAAAACGACTGATTCAATTTACACGAAACTTTAGAACCAATGTAACAAATACACAAGTAACCTAATACATAATTCATATAAGAGTCTTACTGATACATTCTAATCAGATTTCAACTAGATTGTAACAAAAAACTCGTATACGGCGAACTGTCATTTTACTGTCATTGACCTCGATTTGAAAACACTTGAAATCTATATAAATATGAATATGTATGCTTATTCTTATAGTAAATAATGAATTATGATTATTACTTACCTTGTTTTTGCTGTTTCCAAGACCATATTTCATTTTATAACAGTCAAATTCACATTTTCAATTGTTCACTGCATGTTGACAAAAAAATCGTTCTACGAAAATTTTGTTGGCTCACAAAATAATTTTGGTTCATTGTTCTACCTAAGTATCTTGCTACAAAGTAGCATTATATAATAATAAGGTAATAAACATTCACTTCACAACGTTTTCAAGCACATAACTAAACAAAAACATAATAAATCACTCGCGTGGCACTAAATGTTTACCTAAACTGACGTTTCAACGACTAACGCGCTTCTATATTTTTTTTTTTAAAGTTGCCCGTTATAAGTTACTAGTGTTTGGCATCGTTCGAATCGACTACTGTCAGGCACCAGAGGTAAAAATTGCCTAACGATTTAGAACCGTATGTTAAGTAAAAATAAGGTTTTAATTTGCTGATACGAGGTGGGACGTTTTCGTCCCGGCGGGACTCAACGGAGTTTTCCGATCGGTTGGAATTCCACCCGGTCGGGACTTTAGAGGTTAAGCACACGCAATACACAGAAAATATAAACATACACATACTAATCTCGTCAAATTACTTAAAACCATTCCTTTAGGTCATATAACGCCTGGTCGGTTAGCCAGCCTTTTAGTTTAGCTTTAAAAGCATTGTCAGATGTCGCGCTCACGATATAATCCGGTAACCGGTTGTATACCGATGGACCCATAACGTGAATTAACTTTCCAGATTTAGATAGGGTGTGTGGGTAGCCAGCTAATTTGTTTCTACCACGAGTACAGTAATTATGTCTATCTCCGCGTTTACTGTATTCATTTAAGTTTTGCCTAACGTATATCGCCGCCTGCAATATGACCATGGCGGGAACAGTCAATATTTTAAGACGTATAAAAAGTGGTCTCGCAGTGGCATCCCATTGTGATCGCGTAATGGCTCTCACAGCACGCTTCTGCATTCTAAAGGCTCGCTCCCAATCGGCAGCCCGGCCCCAGAACTCAACGCCATACTGGAGCACCGAGTGTACCAACGCAAAATAACACCCTCTCACCATTTTACGTGGGAGTGTTTGCGCTAATCGTTCCAGAGCGAAGCATGCTCGTCCGAGTTTGCCGCACATTTTATCAATATGGCCCCCAAGTTACAGAACTGTCCAGTTTGAAGCCGAGAAATGTGGTGATGTGTACCTGTTCGAGCACACTGCTTCCTACGCGAAGTGACAGTGGAGTACACATTCGACCGGAAAGATTGACGTGCATGTAGTGGGTCTTGGTAGTGTTCAGTACCAAACCTTTTATTTTAAACCAGTTGTTAATTTTACCCACCACTAAGTTGAGCTTTTCTTGAAGTCTCTCCATCGACTGCGCGCACACGACTGCAGCCACATCGTCCGCGTACATAAAGACGTAAGCTTCACTTACTGCTGCAGGTAGGTCATTGAGCAATAGACTGAACATGATGTTAGAGAGGGAGGAGCCTTGTGGTACACCTTTAGTGATGTTGAGAGGGTCCGATCTAACTTCTCCGCCGTCACCCTTCACGACTTGCGACCTGCCTTTTAAAAAGTCAAGCAGCAAGTCTAACGCTTTTCCCTCTATCCCAAGATGCCTCATCTTCCGTGCCAGCACGCCATGGTCCGCGACATCGAAAGCTTTTGAGAGGTCGCAGAAGAGCACTGCTACCTGCTGTTTTTCCTCCCGAGCCTTCATTAAATGGCGGATGACCTCACGTGCAAGGGCAGTTGTCGATCGCCCCTTCCTGTAAGCGTATTGTCGGTCGGTGAGGTAGTCAGTCTTCTCAAGAAACCCCAGTAATCGGTCACATAGTCCGTTCTCAAAGACCTTGGCGACTGTTGGAATGATAGACACCGGCCGATAATTGTATATGTCGCTCTTCTTGCCTTTGCCCTTATACAGTGGAGACACCTTAATTTTTTTAAATGAACTGGGATAGCATCCACTACGCAAACACCTATTGAATAACACCGACAGAACATTCGCAAGCGGTGCAGCCGCGGTATTCAGTAGCTCCACTGATGTATCATACAAATCTTTTGTGGGTTTGCGTGCGATCCGTTTCGTAATAATGCGGTATACCTCAATCGGTAAGAAGGGATGTAGCCACACTCACTGACCGGCTGGGGGTCGCGCTTCTAGAAGGATAGCCAATAGCCAGAGCTGTGTTCGGGCCCGCTTGAGGAGCGCCACATGATATAGCCGCAAGGATGAATTTGGCATTGACCATATTTACCAACTCCTTTTTTGTGGAAAAAGACTTACCATCTGCTTGCTTCATACTCTCAGTGTAGTCCGATCTTGCTTGATTTTTTCTGCCAGTTTCTACACTTACTACATATGGATTATGGATTATATGTATGGATCATAGCAGCTGAAGTTCTGCAGTTTCTGCTTATCTCATGGGGATAAGGCGTGATTATATTTATGTAACAGGAAAGGCTAAAGATGGAGAGATTATAAAATGGTTTTTTCTTGTTTTAGAAATCGTCAGGGGTGTTGGCAGACAACTGGAATTTGTTGATATTAACGGGACGATATCGCATACAGAAAACGTTACGTTGGATACAATCCTTGAAATAACTTACGACCCAGTACATAACAGGGTGCTGTTCGCCGAATCATATGCTATATTTAGCTTTGACATAACTTCTAAGAAAACAGAATGTTTGATGAGGACTTCAAACGTCGCCGTTACTGGTCTGGCTTATGACCCGGCCACAGAGTCACTCTTTTGGGTTGAAAACATAAGAAAAATGTACACTATTACATTAAAACCGGAATTAAATAAATACAACGTTTACGAAAAGCAGTTAATTTGGTCGGAACAGGGTTTTCCGAATTACATCTCTCAAATTGCCGTTGATAGCTGTGGCGGGTACGTTATTAACAAAATAGTACATTTGGATATAAATAGGGAAACTTTATGTACAAGAGTGGTACATATTATAGAGGCGGACTTAATGCCAACTACAACTCCTACAACTATGATTTGATTTGCTATTTTTTCTTCGCTTTGCTTTCTTCAGGTTATAGGAGAAGCAATGGCAAGAAGCCGCTAAACAGCCATCAGGTTTTTTTGGTGCAGGTTGTTTGGGGGTACACCATGAAGACTATCCTAAGTTTTTGACCTCGAGGATCGTGTGCTAACTTTGGGAGGGGGGGGGAATAAAAACTTCACAATGTTCTAACTCTTACATATCATTTCAGGTTTATTTATTGGAGGTCGGTCAGCAAGATCAACAAGGTTCGATTCAACGGCTCAGAGAAAGAAGTTGTTATCGATTTTGGTTTCGACCATACAGACTATTTCATCATAGACCAACAAGCACAGAAAATATACTTTTCTGATTGGTCGCGTTCCATTAAAACTGCAGATTTAAATGGAAAGAACATAACAACAATAATTGTAATAACATCGACTGCACGTAGTCTTACCGTAACAAAGGATTTCATGTACTGGGTATATTATGATAAATATGATGATAAATATACCATCCAGCAAATCCCAAAGAATTCACCGCTCGGCAAAGATGTGGATCCTAAACCTTTTAGTGATAGCGGTCTTGTTTCGAGTATGGCTGCCTACTTTAACGTTAATGATATAATACCTCAGGAAAGTCAGAACTGCGATAACCTGAAGAGTCTTCTAACAAATAACTCAGTTTCTACAGATGTAGTAAGCCTGCTTTGTGTCCATGGTACAAAAGTTGATGGGGAATCTCGTTGTGAATGTACACATGGTTACAGCGGTGAGAGATGCGATGTTTCAGTGTGCTACAATTATTGTTTAGAAGGAGATTGTAGTACCAGTGCCGATGGCCAACCTAAATGCAGGTAAAACATGTGTATCCCATTATGGTCAAGTCATAGATGAGAGAAGATGGCCTCGGTCCTCGTCTATGTTATAACATTTTAACCTTTTGCTAATTAAGTTTATTTACCTTATCACACAATTTGAAAATTTCGCGGTCTTCCCTGGCGCTTCCAGCATTTTATATAGAAAAATATTGTTGAAGTCTGACACTACCCCTGACTTACAAAGTAATAGTGATTCGCTTCTCTGGCTTAAACTTCTATTTAATGGTTTCTAGTTTCAGGATCGTTTGGTAGGTACCTCAGTTTCCATCAAATAAAGCTTAGGAACGTTTGTAGCGACTCGCGTGCCTGTTAGAACTAGACAGTCCAGTTACCCTGTTTTTTTAATTTTGTTATCTATATTTCAGATGTCATGAAGGTTACTCAGGTGAACGGTGCCAAGTGGATACGTGCCAGAGATATTGTATGTACGGACATTGTAGTATCAATGCTGATGGCCAACCTAAATGCAGGTAAAACATGTTCATCTTACACTGTTAGGCCTTTTTGTTCGAGTCAGTCTCAAAATGATAATCCCTGTCCTTGATGGAATCCTGCCTGTCAGATTCAAAATCAGAATGTTTTTGTAAACATATATTAGATATTGGGGGTCAAAGTTCCAACTTTTTGACAAGTTTTTTTTTAATACAAGTTTTTAATGTAAGATTTTTACTTTTAACACCTTCACGACCCCCGTACTATTCAATCCATCCATCAGCACAATGTTTTGAGTGCGTTACATTGAGTTCTACCACAAAACATGATTTTTCACCCCAAAAAACAAAGTCATTTCCCAGCTATAATTTTTGCGTGAAGTTACTTAGTTTGATGTACAGAATGCTTGGTTGACGGAGTCGTGATGAGGTCTTTTACAGCCTGTATAAGTGACGACCTGCCCTGACTTCGCTCGGGACCAATTTAGAACAAAAAAGAAGTGCGCTCTTCTTTATCTTGATGGTGTCTTTATTTTCCAATAATTCCATGTTTTTTGGGTGGTAAAAACATTAATGTGTCCTTCCGTCCTAGGTGGAGCGGAACGGACTGTCAGACTTACTGACTTAAACACACTGACTAAGTCACCATGTTCTTTTGGTTGCCCTTTGCGTTCCAGGGCCCCGTTTAGACAGTTCCGCGACCCCGGCAGTTGCGATAACTCCCAAGATATTCATTTAAATTGAATAGTGTGTAGGGTAAATACGTTCTAAAATAGATATTGAAGATAATCTATAAAGATTTATACCATACACCATACATAAACTTCTAAAATAATGCATTAATTTTTACGCAAAACTTAAAAGATGAAAATGGTTTAAGTGACTGCGACCCCATTTGTTTCGCTGAGAATGATATTTTAAGTCACGCGTAATTTTTAATTCTGTGATAATTATCTTCTAAATTATTCATTTAAATGATATACTATAAGGGCTGTATTGATCCATATTAAATGCAAAATGTATTAGATACTGATTTAGATAAGGATTACTGCTGTATTGCTTAAAATCGCTTCGTAAATAAGCCATTATTTCTCGTAAAAAGTAAAGTATAAAAATGGTTAGTGTGGGTTATCCCTAAGAGATAGACATACTATTGCGGACTTTTTTCTAGACCTTTTTAAGGTGTACAATACTGTAGTACATTATTTTGATCTATCTCGTAGGGTTCAGACAGTGTTTGCAATGTAAGCGCAAAAAAATGTGTTTATTTACGACGTCGCATTAGAAACCTCTACAATTATCAGTGTTTCTCTACTGTATTATGCATGTTATAATTATACAATATAAACCTTCCTCATGAATCACTCTATCTGTTAAAAATCCATCATCAAATCTGCATCTGGTATACTACCAGGTCGATGACAGCGGGTAAATATGATGTACCCAGAGTTAGTAATTACTATGGAGGCAGAAATTTAAAAAAACGCGTTCCCTATTTATTGAACACTTTGCCTGCTGAAATCAGACAAGAAGGTAATAAAGTAAAATTTGCGCGTAAACTTAAAAAATACTTGTTAGATTCTATGTGAGTGTACTTACATGTTAAGTATATATAGGTTATAGATGTACCTGATATTAAGTTTATTATGAGAGACTCAACGATCTCACAGTTAAACTGCGTAAGCAGTTTTGTGGGGCATTGTGATTAGTGTTAAGGATTTTTTTAAAGAAAATAAATAAATCTATCTATCTATCTATCTATCTATCAAAATCCGTTTCACAGTTTTAAAGATCTAAGCATACATTAGGGACAGACAGATAGAAAAAGTGACTTTGTTTTATACTATGTAGTGACTTAGCTAATGCCTTCGTTCGCATGAAATTATTATATAAATAACACTTCCCTTTTTAAATCGGATTTAGCATAAGCTATTTCTCATAACATCAGCTATTTGCCAGCGAAAATCCCGTCAAAATCGGTCCAGCTGTTTCGGAGATTTGCCGTTTGAATAGGATTTTCTTAACAATTTCCAGGCTTTTAATTGTTTTGCATGGAACTATAATTATTTTTCAAAAATAAAAGTAGGTCCCAAGGTCATGTGAGCGACCTTGAACTTATTATTGCCAAAAAATTTGCTAAAGTCAATTTTCTCCCGTGCGCCGATCAGTCACAAGTATTATTTTGTTGTATTCCATGTTCATAACGTAGCACTGTTTCATCGTTTTCTTTATTACAGTTGTTATGCCGGTTTCGTAGGAGACCGATGTGGAATGAACTCGTGCCAGGGATATTGTTTGAACGGTGGGCGTTGTTACACGGGTAAGGAGGGCAAGACCCTCTGTCGATGCAAAGGAACTTATGAGGGTGAAAGATGCGATGTTCCCCACATTCGAACCAAATGCTCCCAAGCTATTTCATTGTTGAAGGACATCCTCAATACAGGTAAGAATAGATCGCTGTGGATAGATAGCTAGACAGAACATACTTTATGACACACCAAAAGTGTCACACAGCTCTACAGTGTTGCTACTTTCATGAGTACAACGTCGGAAAAATCTAAAGGTAGTCCGTTTATTACTCCTATTTGCTTATTTTAAAAAGACTCAACAGTAAGGTCGAATAAGATCCATCATGGGTATGGCTAATGGGTCTTTTGAGAAAAAAAAAAACCTCACTAGATCCATCATGGATCTGGCCAATGGATCTTCTGAGAATGATCCTTCTCAGTAGATCCATATCTTGGAATCAGGATCCAATGAGAAAAACAATTCTCACTAGATCCATCATGGATCTGGCCAATGGATCTTCTGAGAATGATCCTTCTCAGTAGATCCATTTTTTGAAATCAGGATCTAATGAGAAAAACAATTCTCACTAGATCCATCATGGATCTGGCCAATGGATCTTCTGAGAATGATCGATCAGTAGTACCTCCACAGTCACCTGTTTTGAACAAAAACTTTCAATACATACTGTGTCTGACTGTTAAGGACTCAAGATCGATCATTTATGATGTTCGGAAAGATCACTGGCAGCCTAATCAAACAGCTGAAACTAACATCGCGGCGTACATGATCTCGTTTGTGTAATGCATCTTGTCAAACTCAGATTGATAGTGTCATGTACGATTACATTTATGATGTCCTAGGTGTTTTAATTGTGCACCACTTATATGCTTTTATGCCACTTACAGATCTAACAACGGCTAAAGGGGTGACGAATACTTCTGTTTAAACTGATTTCTAAAGAAGTAAAGCTGTTGAAGAGTTTACTTTCACATCTACAACCACTAACTACGTACTGCTCACTTTACGAAATCTAGCCGCAGCTGTTTTAATGATAAGTTGAAAAAATTGTAACTTTATACAATATCTGTATGTTATCTTATAATATAGACTTTGAACATTAATATATTTTTATAACTGAATTTTAATATTTTTCTTTCTGTATAATCATCCTACCCTCATCCCAATTCTTGGTAGTCATTACAGAATTGTTTGCCATTGCCACGCTCAAAGACATGGTTGTCACGTCCTTGTTTCAGGCTCCATTTGAATTTTTAGGACCCATCGGTGGTTCAATCTGTTTAGTGATTGTAGATTCTTACTGAGAATGGTTACAGTTTTTCATGCACAACGAAAAGACTTTGGGAAGAAACGTCACCACCTCACCCTGGGACGGGGTCGACAAAAAATCCCCCATGGTCCTTTGTGGTCGCAATTTTGTTTTCCGATACGGACGATAAGTGACAACGGTTCACCATTTTCGAGTTTAGCGTTTCAATCATTTCTAAAACAAACCAGGGGGGTTACCATGACGTCTTAAAGCAGGATTGTTTTAATGTCATTCCATTGTGGGAAAGAGTGCTATAGAGGACGTCTAGCGCCATCTCTTTCTCACTCTGGAATAAAATTAAAACAGTCCTGCTTTAAGACATCATGGTAGGCCACCTGCTCTTTTTTGGCTGTGTTGGTTAAAAAAACTGTGATTCCATGTCTTCAGGGCGGACAAAGTGTTATTTATGTCTTACATCGGAGTTTAGCAGTAGCAGCTCGAAGTCTGGTTTTGTTGTTATAATACTCTAGCTATTGGGTGGCCCGTGGTTTCGTCCGCGTTAATTTAGAATTTGGCTGTCGGTTCCGGTTGTACTTTGCTTGTATAATAATATAATTCTATCATGATTCAAAAAGACGTGGTGCCATCTATTATCATAAGAACGTTCTTGTTGTTTCCTCGGGAACTGTACTTTTTTCGGGATGAAATGAACACAAGGTCTGTTTTCGTATACCTGACAACGTCTGCAAATGCAAAATTTTTGAATGACTGTTTCAGTTGTTTATTTATTTAATTGTTTAAAACCAATTACAGTAACGAAAAGAGTTTTACCTATAAAATTAAAATATTCAAAGTAAAGCAAAATTAAGTGTTCACGGTTTCATAAATTCTTCTCACAGTACTTCTGACATACCAATAAAATCTTCGTCCATCCATCCGCAAACAGATCGTCTGTTGGATTACAATCCAAGAGATCATCAAGCGCGGCCAGAGAGCGAGGAATTGGTGACTCAGCACGTGCAACAGTACAACATGGAGGCACGACAAACAGCCTGTGCTTTCTGCCCCGACAGTAATTGTCCGGAACAAAGAAGCGTGCCAGCACATCAAGGAGATCAGGAGCGTCAATATATTTGGTTCACTTTTCTTGAAAACAAAAAAGACTTATCTTAATTGAGACTAAGACCAGGCGAAGACGCCACCAAATTTATTTAAATACTACAAAAAATATTTCAGTCGAATAGAGAACCTCCTCCTTTTTTAAAGCCTTTTTAAATAAAACCCTTTATTGGTTCACATTGAATCCGAAGAACGGATAGCCAATGGGGCCAAAAAGTTTTGGAGTGGCGACAGCGAACCGGAAGACGTTGCGTTGGAAGGCCTCCCAGTAGGTGGACCGATGACCTGGTGAAGGTTGCGGGAATCCGCTGGATGCGAGTCGCATGGGACCGGTCAATGTGGCGACACTTGGGGGATGCCTATGTCCAGCAGTGGACGTGTTTCGGCTGACATGATGATGATGAATTGAATTCCACGTAGACGAAGCCACGAGTCATAGTTATTATCATAATTATTATTATCATAGTGGTTTTTGCGTTATTATTAACCACGAAATGATTTCATCATTTAGATTTTACATTTAAATGGAAACAACAAAGCTAGGCAAACCCATCAAATAACAGGATGTTATATTATGAATATAAAACGTCACCTGTCGTGTCTGTGTGTACGTGTCTTAGTTCTTCTTAACTCCTGTCTGACTTCCTCTCGATGTTTCCCTTCACCGAAGCAAGTGCAATACGCACGGGAATCCGAACAATCAGAGGTGCATGTCTTGGGTTCGAAATCAGTCACTGCTAACATTTTTGTGCTCTCGTCACTCTTTCTTGCATCCTTAGTTTCCGTATAAGTCGACCAAAAATACCATTAGTATGAACGGTTTTTAATAAACTATTCGAGGTGGGGTGCTACGAATACGATTAATTTCTAGTCTCCCATAAAGAGCTAATAAAAAATATTAATGCAATGCAACTGACAGAAAATAATAATTGTTTTCAGCAACAATTAACCCCACTTGCCCAGATATACGCATGTGCCCCCTCCCCTCCCCATTGATTGAAAACATAAATTGCGCGTCTATCTGAGCGGAGTCGGGGCGGGTCAGTAGTGTTACACAACATCAAAAACATTTTAAATTCAGCATTGTTATCAATATTGTCCATACTACCTAAACTGTTCCGTGTACTGTACAGGGTGAATGAACATAATAATTATGAGTAAAAGTGTCATAAGAAACCTATTTGATAATCATCACATGAACATAACATCATTAACGTCTATAATCCCAAAGGTCTGAGCAGAGCAGCACCCTAACAGCGTAATGGGGTGAGCCTACTGCCATCAACTGGGCACAAATCTAAACTGCTACTGAGTAAATCGTGATGAAAAAATCCTAGATAACTATATATGATATGAGGCGCACCTCAAAATGGTACCTACTTGGTACCCGTCTCAATAACAATGTGCTGACTTCTCTGAGCGTTATAGGCCGTTATATGGCCAATAGGGAGTAACACCGGCTGACGCGCTCAGCAACACCATGTCGCCTGTCAATGTGCACTGCTCACTGCCACTTAAATTTGGCTATTCTTCGGGCTGCGTCGGTGACCTTGATTTTCTTGCGGATGTCTTCATTTCTGATTTGATCACGCAAGAGAACTCCGAGCATACCCCTGTCCATTGCCCTTTATAGGTGAATTTATTCTTAATCGTTCCATATAATTATGGCCGTCCACGTACATTTATAAAACTCACCTTGTATAACTCTGCACGATAATATTCTCTACTTAGTGCATAACCACATAACCGGAAGGTCCTCTGATAAGAGAAATCTTATCAGAGGACCTTCTGGTTATGCCTAACCATACTATTTATAACAGCATGATTGCCAAAAAATAGCACATTGCTTTTGCATTGCTGTATTCCACGAGCATCTCGTCACAAACGACGTTATCTGTAGTATAAAATGTATAGAACGGCATGTGTGATGGCATTGGTGGCGCTGTGCACAGGGTTGGCGCACTCCTTCTCCTGGGGTGAGTACCAGAGTTATTTATTTACTATTTTCATTAATTTTGATTACCCCTCACTTTGAAGGTTAACGAAGGGAACGTTAACTGAAAAATGCTTGCACTGACTGGACAGGTCCACTCAAATCTGTATGGATCTTTCTTCAAAAGACCATCTCAGACACTAATCTGCATAGTCCTCATGTGAATTGAGCAAGATTGTCTGGACTTCAAAAGAGACTATGACGTCTGAGTTTGTTTCGGCTGTTTCTTCTCAGAGTAGTCAGGTACGAAACACCGGCCCCATCTATAGTTTTAAAAAATGACGTGTAAAAGTGTTTGTAAAAACCTACTTGCAAAATAAACATCATTTATCATTTATCATTAGTAGTAAACTTTACCCTAATAAATCTGTATCTTTATTGTTATTTACTCAACCTTCTGTGTTTATTCCTGCCCAGTTGATAATTTATTTCTAAGTATTTATATACATGCATGTGTTTTTTCATTCGCCATGAAAGTTACGCGGAGAAAATAGCTTTTGAAGAACTACCCAATTAATCTTCCTTATTTTATCCATTCGCGTTACACATACCCCGCCCTTATAAATGCTTATTGTTATCTAGACACGGGATTACCAATATCCATTGATATAATGCTTTGACTAAGCCAACATGTTTATTTTCGGTTACCTACTGCGTAAGTTACCACACAAAGAAACACAAATTAACTATAACATTTATATAAAATGCACTACGTAAGGATCATAGCAGCTGAAGTTCCGCAGTTTCTACCTACCCTAATGGAATAAGACGTGATTATATTTATGTAACAGGAACGACTAAACCCGACTAATGAAAAATCACGCACTAATTTATTAAATTCGGGGTTTACACGATAAAATCGACTCCTTGTGTTGAAGTCGGTTAAAATGTAGCCTATGTTACCCAGGTCATAATAACGAATTGATTGACACCTTATTCACCAAAATCGAATGAATAGTTTAGGCCCTACGGAGGAACATACGTAAATACAAACATACATTTACATAGACTGCTAAAATCATTACCCTTCCTTTTGGCTTCGTCGTAGTCGGGTTAAATAGTATTTTCTTGTTTCAGAAATTGTAAGGGGTGATTACAATCGACTGAAATTTATTGATATTAACGGAACGATATCGCATACAGAAAACATTACGTCGTATCGAATCAATGGAATTACTTACGATCCAGTACACAACAGGGTGCTGTTCGCCGACTCAAAAACTATATCTAGCTTTGACATAACTACTAAGAAAACAGAATGTTTGATGACGACTACAGACATTATTGGCATTACTGGTTTCGCTTATGACCCGGCCACAGAGTTGCTCGTTTGGATTGAAGACTCTAGAGATATATACTCAATTACATTAAAACCGGAATCTGATAAAAACAAAATTAATAAAAAGCACTTTATTTTGTCGCAGCCTCAAATAACTCAAATTGTCATCGATAGCTGTGAAGGGTACGTTACTAACAAAAAAGTCCATGTTAATATAAGTGGGGAAACTTTGTTATTGCAATCAAGGTGGAATTCACACCCGAGCCGCAGGCGTGCTTGTTATGTAGCCGAGAACTGCAGTAACAAAGGCCTACGTTTATCAAATGTCGTTTTCCAAAATACTTTCGAAGAAATAAAATAACAAAACGAAAACTATTTTTTTTTAATTGAAACAATCAAATGAATCTGTTGACATTTTAATAATATTTACAAAACATTTCAGGTATATATATATATTTTTCGATTCATACAAGAAACTCATTAAGGTTCGATTAAATGGTTCTGAGCGAGAAGTTGTTATCAATGGACGCCATATAGTCTCACTCACCATAGACCAACAAGCACACAAAATATACTATACTGATGGGGACCTTTCCATTAAAAGTGCAGATTTAAATGGAACTAACATAAGGACAATACTCGTTCCAACACGTCATTATGCATATTATCTTACCGTAACAAAGGATTTCATATACTGGCTAACTACCAACACACATAATAAATATACCATCAAGCAAATGGCAAAGAATCCACCGCTCGGCATAAATGTGGAACCTAAACATTTTAGTGATAATGCTGATTTATGGGAAATAGCTGCTTACTGGAACATTAACGATATAATACCTCAGAACTGCGATAACCTGAAGAGTCTTCTACCAAACAACTCAGTTTCTACAGATGTAAGCCTCCTTTGCGTCCATGGTACGAAAGTTGTTGGGGAATCTCGTTGTGAATGTACACAGGGTTACAGCGGTGAGAGATGCGATGGCTCAGTGTGCCACAATTATTGTTTAGACGGAGATTGTAGTACCAGTGCTGATGGCCAACCTAACTGCAGGTAAAACATGTTTATCCCATTATGGACTAGTTATAACAGGCGCCCAAGAGCACACGTTAGTCGCTGAGCGTACACTCGGCTAGAAGTACAAGATGACCTAATCCTTGTTATAGCTTTGTAACGTTTTACCAAATTACGTTTCATTAGTATTATCACATTAATATTATGAGGCGATAGTTTGTATGTGTGTGTATGTTTGTAACTCCTTCACGCTCAAACGTCTTAACAGATATGGATGGTATTAAGTATGAGGATAGCATATATTCTGCATTAACACAAGGGCTACTTTTGATTCTAGTAGTATGATCCCGTGGGACTATTATAGAACTCCACGCGGGCGAAGCCACGGGCATAAGTTAGTATTAACTAAAACTTAAGCTACTATACATTTCTATTAATTCGACTCCATGGAAGTAATTGGGGGAGACTTCTGCCCAGCATTCATTTAAATCATCAATAATATATGAACTTGCGAGGGTTGTTTTGATGATTTTAATGTTTAGGATTCTGTAAATTTGTTACGATCGCGAATCATATTTAAAGCCACTCGCGTGCCTGTTACAACCAGACAAAATGAATTGGTTTCCTTGTTAGTCCAGTTACCCATCTATATTTCAGATGTAATGCAGGTTACTCAGGAGAACGGTGCGAAGTGGAGGCGTGCCAGGGATATTGTTTGAACGACGGTATCTGTTCCCTGAGTGAAGACAGTAAGCCAGTGTGTCAATGTGCTGGAGATTATGAGGGTGACAGATGCAATGTTTCTGTTTGTCAAGAATATTGTTTATACGGAGATTGTAGTACCAGTGCTGATGGCCAACCTAAATGCAGGTAAAACAAGTTCATCTTAAACTGTTAAGGCTTTTTTTTCTAGTCCGTCTAAAGATGATACTCCCTATCCTTGACGGAATCCTGCTTGTCATTTGTTATATCCTTCATTATTCGGTACCGTGTGGTGTTTTTAAAATGTGTTGTGTTTACATTTAGTGCTGTAGCTTTTAACCGTCAACATGCTGAGTATTTTTAACTAAGTTTATTGAACACTGGTTAATGCTTCTACTACTACTACATTACAACAGCCCATAACGTCCACTGCTGGACATAAGCCGCTCCCGTGATGGGAGGAATTTGCCGTAATCTCCACGCTTGGCAGGAGGATTAGAGATCGCAGTGATGAAAGACTAACAGAAAACGCTGCTGCCCATTCTCTGGTCTATGGAGGCGCAAGGTGTTCTGCCTCAGATATCAGTCGCCTTATACGACACCCGTGCGTGTAAAGGGTTGGTTCTATTCTACTCTGCCGGATACCATACGCAATAACCTCACACTTACAAAACTACGCAATAATAATGTCTCCGTTAGCCTGAAATTATTGTACAAAATTACTTTAAGGCTTTTCATTTTTTTGCACGGAACCCTAATTATTTTCCTAAAATAAAAATTAATCCCAAGATCGCCCAACCGAGTAACCTTGAACTTATTATTGTGAATAAATTTGCTAAAGTCAACTTTCTCCCGTGCGCCGATTAGTCACAAGTATTTGTCGTATTTCATGTTCATCGCGTTGCACTGTTTCATAATTTTCTTTATTACAGTTGTTATGCCGGTTACATAGGAAAGCGATGTGAAGTGAACTCGTGCCAGGGATATTGTTTGAACAATGGTCTTTGCTCCCTGTGTGAGGAGGGTAAGCCCCTTTGTCCATGCATAGGACATTATGAGGGTAAAAGATGCGATGTTCCCCTCTTTCAAACCAAATGCTTCCAAGCTATTTCATTGTTGAAGGACATGTTCAATACAGGTAAGAATAGATCGCTGTGGATGGATAGCTAGACAGAACATACTTTATTACACAACAAAACAGTCACACAGCTCTACAGTGTTACTACTTTCATGTGGACAACGGTAGTCCGTGTATATAATGATCAGTTGTACCTCCACATTCACCCGTTTTGAACAATAACTTTCAATTCGTACTGTGTCTGACTCTTAAGGACTCAAAATCGATCGTCCATTGTGATCAGATAGATAACAGCTAATCCAATAATTGAAACTATACATCGCGTCGTACATGATCTCGTACGTGTATTGCATCTTGTCAAACTCAGATTGATAATGTCATGTATGATTGCTTTTATGATTTCTTATGTGTATTAATTGTGCATTGTATACTTTTTCTTTACAGATTTAACATCGGTTAAAGGGGTGACTTCGACTTGTGCTTCAACTGATGCCTAAAGAAGTGAAGCCTTTGAAGAGTTTACTTTCACATCAGAATCTACCACCACTAACTACGTACTGCTCACTAAACAAAATCTAGCCTCAGCTCTTTTACTGACAAGTTGAAAAAATTTAACTCGATACGATATCTGTATGTTGTCCTAAATAGACTATGAACATTATTATATTTTTATAACTGAATTTTAATATTTTTCTTTCTTTATAATCATCCTACCCTCATCCTAATATTCTTGGTCGTCATTACAGAATTATTTGCCAGTACCCCGCTCAAAGACATGGTTGTCACGACCCTTGGTCAAGGCTCTATTTGAATTTTTAGGACCCATCGGTGGTTCGACCTATTTAGTGATTGTAGATTCTTGCTAAGAATGGTTACAGTTTTTCATGCACAATGAAATAAAAGACTTTGGGAAGGAACGTCACCACCCCACCCTGGGACGGGGTTGATAGATATCCCCGATGGTCCTTTGTGGTCGCTATTTTGTTTTCCGATACGAACGATAAGTGACAACGGTTCACCCTTTTCGAGTTTAGCGTTTCAATAATTTCTAAAACAAACCAGGGGGTTACCATGACGTCTTAAAGCAGGATTGTTTTAATGTCATTCCATTGTGGGAAAGAGACAGTGCTATAGAGGACGTCTAGCGCCATCTCTTTCTCACTCTGAAATAAAATTAAAACAATCCTGCTTTAAGACTTCATGGTAGGCCACCTGCTCTTTTTTGGCTGTTGGTTAAAAAAACTGTGATTCCATGTCTCAGTGAGGCCTTTAGTACTTACTAGTCCCATAGTGAGTCGATACAAACATTTCAATAAACGACTGACTGCTGAGCGTGTGGTCCTGGGTTCGATTCCCAGGACAAAGTGTTATTTGTGTCTTACATCGGAGTTTAGCAGTAGCAGCCCGAAGTCTGGTTTTGTTGTTATAATCTACTAGCTTTTAGCTGTGGCTACGTCCGCGTTAATTTAGAATTTGCTGTCAGTTCCGGTTGTACTTTGCTTGTATAATAATATAATTCTATCACGATTCAAAAAGACGTGGTGCCATCTATTATCATAAG
The DNA here is from genome assembly GCA_905147715.2 of Xestia xanthographa. Lineage (NCBI taxonomy): Eukaryota > Metazoa > Arthropoda > Insecta > Lepidoptera > Noctuidae > Xestia > Xestia xanthographa. The sequence goes on along the minus strand of LR990654.1, from coordinate 3,636,465 downwards.
AACGTTCTTGTTGTTTCCTCGGGAACTGTACTTTTTTTCGGGATGAAATGAACCCTATGTCTGTTTTCGTACACCTGACAACGTATGTAAATGTAAATTTTAGAATGATTGGTTCAGTGGTTTATTTATTTAGTTAAAGATAATAACAACGGTGGTTTAAAACCAATAATGTAAGTAACTAAAAGAGTTATAACCATAAAAGTAAAATATACAAAACAACAAAGTAAAGCGAAATTAAGCTAATGTTGACACTTTCATAAATTCTTCTTACAGTTCTTCTGCAAACAGATCGTCTGTTGGATAAGAATCCAAGAGATCATCAAGCGCGGCCAGAGTGCGAGAAATTGGTGACTCAGCACGTGCAACAGCACGGCAAACAGCCTGTGTTTTTTGCCCTGACAGTAATTGTCCGGAACAAAGAAGCGCGCCAGCACATCAAGGAGATTTGATTCACCATTCTTGAAAAAAAAAAGGATTATCTAAATTAAGACTAAGACATGGCGAAGACATGGCCAAACATACGTTATTACAACAAAAAAATAAATCAGTCGAATAGAGACCCTCCTCCTTTTTTATGTTGTAAAAATAATCCTTTCCTTAAAAATATTCCTTTGAATTCTACGTAGACAAAGTCACGAGTCAGAAGCACTAACTTCTGGCTAAGCCATAGGTACTAACCTATGGCATAGTTATAATCATATTATTATCATACCTTAACCTCGGAATTACATCATCATCTGTATTTTACGTTAAAATGGAAACAACAAAAGTTGGGAAAACCCATCGGATAACAAGATGTACCTAATATTATGAATATTCAATAGTATTAAATGGATCACGTGTCGTGTCTGTGTGTACGTGTTCTGTGTTAGTTCTTCTTAACTTCGCAGTATCGAATTGGATTTTGTTGCTGTTTTCGCCATCATTTGAAGATCTCTTGAGTTTACGAAACATAATTATTTATGTGCTGAGCATTTAGGTTCGGTGGCGCATCTACTTTGTGCCTTGTGCATGCCTTGTGCTTGGGCCTGATCACAGACGGTGCTTGCTCTTGCATCATTATTTGTCAAACTTTCATCAGCAAAATATATATAAAGATAAAATGCATATTAAGTAGAAAAAGTAAAATCTTATCATTCTGCAAATCGTATGAATGGTCCAAAGAAAACATAAATCCGCGTCTGTCTGAGCGGAGTCGGGCGGGTCGATAGTATTACACAGTATTAAAAACATTTTTAAATCAAGCATTGTTATCAATATTGTTTATACTTCCTAAACTGCGTTGCGTAAACAGGATGATTGGAAATAAGTGTAAGTGTCTTAAGAGACCTGTTTTCATAAATAATCATTTAATGGGGGTGAGCCTACTGCCAATCATCAACTGAGCACAAATCCAACTGCAGTACTTTCACAGTTTTAATGACTGGGACTGTAGCTACATTTAATTTTTATCTTTGTTTCGACAATTTAAAAGTGCAAAGACAATTCAAATTGTAACTAGCCTACTTGAAATAAATGATTTGCTAAAAACTTATATTTATATGAACCTATATTATTAAATAAATTATATGGTCAATAGTGTCCTAGTACCACCGGCTGACGCGCTCAGCAGTAGCACCATGTCATTTGCGTCACTAAAATTATTGACACAGACATCGTCAATATGACAGCCGAATTTGGCAAGCATTTTTCCTTATTGCTAATCATCATCATCATCATTTCAGCCGAAAGACGTCCACTGCTGCATATTGGACTCCCCCAAGTGTCACCACATTGACCGGTCCCGTGCGATTCGCATCCAGTGGATTCCCACAGCCTTCACCAGGTAATCGGTCTAACTAGTGGGAGGGCTTCCAACGTAACGTCATCCGGTTCGCGGTCGCCACTTTTCATCCCCATCGACCGTGCACTCTGCCCTGCCCACTGCCACGTAATTCTTCGGGCTACGTCGGTAACTTTGATTCCCTTGCGGATGCCTTCATTTTTGATTCGATCACGCAAGAGATCTCCGAGCATAGCCCTCTCCATTGCCTTTTGAGTAACTTTATTCCTAATCGAAGCGATTAAAGTAATTATGGCAGTCTACGCTAAATTTTAAAACTCACCCTGTATAACTCTGCACGACATCTATACTTAGTGCTTCTCTTATCAGGAGACCTCTTAGGTTATCAAAATACCCAAATGTCTAAACATACTATTTATAACTAAATTTTGCACAAAATCAGCACATTTCTTTTGTATTCCACGAGCGGGCACCAGGGACGAACATATACTATCTCTTCACAAACGACGTTGTCTGTAGTATAAAATGTATAGAACGGCATGTGTGGTGGCATTGGTGGCGCTGTGCGCAGGGTTGGCGCACTCCTTCTCCTGGGGTGAGTACCAGAGTCATTTATTTACTATGTTCATTAATTTTGATTACCCCTTACTTTGTATAAGTATAGTTGTATCTGTAAATACCTAGTAGACTTAGCCCTAGCAAATCTGTACCTTTTTTTTATTTACTCAAACATCTGCACCTCCTAACTCGAAGGCTGGCGCCCTTACAGTCATAAGGTCATCAATTGCGCAGGTGTCAGGGCATGCGGCGCAAGATGGAAGATGAGCAATTGGCTGTTTAGAGACGCCGCGTACGCACTTGTGGCTTTTAGCCTCTGGGTACTAAGACGAAATTATGCATTGTGTGGCGTGAGTCATTTAGTAGCTTCGTCCTCCCGATGCGGCTGGCTACATAATAATTATTCCGTATGGAGTCGGACGTAAAGAATAGCACCATCCCATATCTTCCCGTGGGCCTTGAGAGAGGTGACTAAGGGACTTACCAGAGAGTAGGCAGCAGCGTTCTCTGTATTTTTGTAACAACCGTACTGTGACCGCCAACCCGCCTGCCAAGCGTGGCGATTATGGCAAAACCCGTCAAAGATCGGTGTACTATTATATTATTATTTGTAGATACTACTCAGACTAACCTTTTATCACACACCTCCTTTCTAGCAATATCATCCTTCACAGAGTGCATCCATCGTTTATTTGGTCTTGCTCTACTTTTATCCACATTCATACTCAATATTTCCCTCATTCCTCCGCATCACATGTCCATGCCATGATAACCGATTACCACACAACTTTTCAGTCACCAGCGCCACTTTCAGACTTCCTCTTAAGACATGTACTCATTTCTTATTTTATTCATTCGCGTTAAACCACACATCCCCCTTAGAAATGCTGTGTTATCTAGACATGGGATTACCAATAGTCATTGATGTAATGCTTTGACTATGTACCAATATGTTTATTCTCGGATAAAACAAAGAAACACAGATTAACTAACATTTGTTTAAAATGCAGTATGTAAAGATCATAACAGCTGAAGTTCTGCAGTTTTTGCTTATCCTATGGGTATAAGACGTTTATTTTTGTAACAGGAAAGGCTAAAGATGAAGATAATTTTTATAAAATAGTTTTTTCTTGTTTCAGAAATCGTTAGGGGTGTTGAAAATCGACTGGAATTTGTTGATATTAATGGAACGATATCGCACACAGAAAACGTTACGTCGTCGTACACAATCCATTAAATAATTTACGACCCGCTACACAAAAGGGTTCTATTCACCGACTTACGTACTGTATTTATCTATGACATAACTACTAAGAAAACAGAATATTTGATGAGGGACCCGGGAGGCTCCGTTACTAGTATTGCCTATGACCCGGCCACAGAGTTATTTTTTTGGGTCGAAGACTTAAGAAAAATGTACTCGTTTACGTTAAAACCGGAATCTGATAAATACAAAGTTAACGAAAAACTCTACATTGTGCCGGAACAAACTATTAATTTTATTTCTGACATAGCCGTGGATAGCTGTGGAGGGTACGTTACCAACAAAATAGTACATTTTAATATAAGTGGGAAACTTTGTTATTGCAGTCAAGGTGGAATTCACATTGTTATGTTAATCAACGCTGACTATAGGAATTGAAACAATTTGCACTTAATTCCACCTATCTGTGGAAATATTAATAACATTTACAAAACATTTCAGGTTTGTTTATTTTCAGTTTTACGACAAACTCATGAAGGTTCGATTCAATGGCTCCATGAAAGAAGTTGTTATCGATAATGGCCACGTTATAAAGTCTTTCACCATAGACCAGCAAGCACAGCAAATATACTATACTGATGAGGAGCCTTCCCTTAAAAGTGCAGATTTAAATGGAAAGAACATAAGAACAATACTTAAATCATCCCAATTTGGATATTATATTACCGTATCAAAGGATTTCGTGTACTGGCGATCTTTCAACGTTGTCAAGAATAGATTTATGATCAATCAAATCCCAAAGAATCAACCGCTCGGCATAGATGTGGAACCTAAACCTTTTAGTGAGGGTAGTATTTGGGAAATTGCTGCATACTGTAACATTAGCGATATAATACCTCAGGAAATTCAGAACTGCGATAACCTGAAGAGTCTTCTACCAAACAACTCAGTTTCTACAGATATAAGCCGGCTTTGTGTCCATGGTACGAACGTTGATGGGGAATCTCGTTGTGAATGTACACAGAGTTACAACGGTGAGAGATGCGATGGTTCAGTGTGCCACAATTATTGTTTGTACGGAGATTGTAGTACCAATGCTGATGGACAACCTAAATGCAGGTAAAAAATGTTCATCTTACACTGTTAGGGCTTTTTATCCGAGTCAGTTTCAAGATGATAATTCCTGTTTTTGATGGAATCCTGTCTGTCATTTGTCATAATTCCTTCGTTTTTAAAATGTGTTGTGTTGAAGCTTTTAACCGTTAACGTGTGTGTTATTCTTCTAAACATATTACTTGCCTTTTTGAATCGGAAATAGAATAAGTTACTTACTTCAAGTTACAACAGCTATCTGCCAGTAAAAGTCTTCCCTCAAAATCGGTGTATCCGTTTCGGAGATAAGCCCTTTAAATAGGAATTTGTTAACAATTCCAAGGCTTTTAAATGAATGAATGTGGGGACCATGTGGGTCACATTTATATTTTTTGTTTATTTTTTCCCACAACTGTCTGGCAGTTTGAGTACTCTAAGCGACCTACCCAAATGTCCTTTCTTTGGTATTGTTCGTCGTTTCGTTGAGCTCTTTGAGTTATAAGTCGAGCTACACGTTAACTGACAAATGCTTGCACTGACTGGACAGGTCCACTCAAATCTGTATGGTTCTTTCTTCAAAAGACCATCTCAGACACTAATCTGCATAGTCCTCATGTGAATTGAGCAAGATTGTCTGGACTTTAAAAGAGACTATGACCTCTGAGTTTGTTTCGGCTGTTTCTTCTCAGAGTAGTCAGGTACGAAACACCGGCCCCATCTAGTTTAAAAAAATGACGTGTAAAAGTGTTTGTAAAAACCTACTTGCAAAATAAACATCATTTATCATTTATTTTTTTTGAACGGAACACATTACTTTTCTAAAATAAAAGTAGGTTCCAAGGTCGCTAGGTCGAGCGACTTTGAACTTATTATTGTCAATAAATTAGCTAAAGTCAACTTTCTCCCGTGCGCCGATCAGTCACAATTTGTTGTATTCCATGCTCATCGCGTTGCAGTGTTTCATAATTGTCTTTATTATTACAGTTGTTACACCGGTTACTTAGGAAACCGATGTGAGGTGAACTCGTGCCAGGGATATTGTTTGAATGGTGGGCTTTGTTCCCTGAGTGAGGAGGGTAAGTCCCTCTGTCGATGCACAGGACATTATGAGGGTGAAAGATGCGATGTTCCCCTCTTTCAAACCAAATGCTTCCAAGCTATTTCTTTGTTGAAGGACATCCTCAAAATAGGTAAGAATAGATCGTTGTGGATGAATAGCTAGACAGAACATACTTTATTACACACCAAAACAGTCACACAGCTCTACAGTGTTGCTACTTTCATGAGTACAATGGTAGTCCGTGTATATAATGATCAGTTGTAGTACCTCCACATTCGCCCGTTTTGAACAATAACTTTCAATTCGTACTGTGTCTGACTGTTAAAGACTCAAAATCGATCGTCCATGGTGATCGGATAGATAACTGACAGCCAATCCAATAATTGAAACTATACATCGCGTCGTACATGATCTCGTACGTAATGAATCTTGTCAGATTCTGATTGATAAGGTCATGGACGATTGCTTTTATAATGTCCGAGGTGTATACATTGTGCATTGTATACTTTTTCTTTACAGATGTAACATCGGTAAAAGGGGTGACTTCGACTTGTGCTTCAACTGATGCCTAAAGAAGTGAAGCCGTTGCAGAGTTTACTTTCTTATCTACCACCACTAACTACGTACTGCTCACTAAACAAAATCTAGCCTCAGCTCTTTTACTGATAAGTTGAAAAAATGTAACTCGATACGATATCTGTATGTTGTCCTAAATAGACTATGAACATTAATATAATTTTAAAACTGAATTTTAATATATTTCTTCCTTTATAATCATCCTACCCTCATCCCAATTCTTGGTCGTCATTACAGAATGGTTTGCCAGTGCCACGCTCTAAGACATGGTTGTCACATCCCTGGTCTCCATTTGAATTTTTAGGACCTATTCAGTGATTGTAGATTCTTGCTGAATATGGTTAGAGTTATTTTATTAATACACAACGAAAGGACTTTGGGAATAAACGTCGCCACATCCTGGGACGGGGTTGATAGAAAATCCCCCATGGTCCTTTGTGATTGCAATTTGGTTTTCTGATACGAATGGTGAGTGACAACGTTTTACCCGTTTCGAGTTTAGCGTTTCAATAATTTCTATAACAAACGCAGCTGTAAGTGCGGTACAGACGAGCACATCAAGCTAGTTATGAAAAGACCACCACCGATACGAATTGTGCGTATGTCAGCATAAGAGCAGGACTGCATCGCGGTGCTTGCGTAATTCCTGGAGAGATAGTTGTTATGTCTAGATTTAAGTTTAGCTGTAAAGACCACACTCCGTGTGCGCATCTGAATCTGTAAACACGTTGCCACCTATTAAATAGTAATTAATCGAATTATTAATTTTTATTTCAAAAATCTCGTCGAAGACGCTCCCAATCCTGACTGGCGCAGGCGGTAGGATCACTGAGGAAGCTGTCCCGCGATAACTAGTGATTTTTCGTGAATAGACTTTTCCGATCTTCACAACGGTACGCGTGGTGTCCGGCGAAGTGATCCAACGAATCAAACAAATATTGTCAGCGACGCGACTTGGAGCCGAAAGCTGATGATGGGCGAGGCAGGCTGGTGAGTACGACTTTTCACCTCCTTTCTTATACCTCATATCCATCAGACCCCTTGTTAACTTGGAATTGGACATTTCCATTTTGACTGTTATATGGTTTTCTTAAATTAATTATAAGTGCCTAGTGTAAAAATACATGAGATAGTAAATAATAAAAATAAATAGAAATAGAGTGATAGAATAGTAATAGAGTTTTAGAATAGTAGTAGAGATTTACATTGTAACATTAGTTATAACATAATTTTAGTGAGTTCTAAGATATAATTTACTAATAATAGGGAACTAGTTATAATTATTGTAATATATAGGTACATAATTTTTTTGAGTTCTAAGATATAATTTACTAATAATAGGTAGCTAGTCTACAATTATTGTAATAAATAGGTAGAGTTCATAGAGTTAATTTTAACGTAAAAATTTATCAAAAATTACCGCCGAAATGACGGAAGTTAAACTCATTCCCAAAATAAAATTCTCCCAAGTTTCGATGGCAATAAACGCCATCTGAATTTGTTCTTGCGTAAATGTGAGTACATAATTGACAAATTTAAATCATCCGAATTACAAGAACAATATTTAATGCATGTTGTGACTAGCCACTCAACGGGCGACGCAGCAGTGCTGATAAGCCAGCGCGTAGACATCCGGACGTGGGCGGAATTCAAATGTTTGGCCATAGAATTGGAGACATTAAAAATTAAAAACAATGCAAGTCATACAGATTTTTGCGCACGGATTCAATCAATAAAGTCTGTTCTGTTATCAAAAGTTAATCAAACCAATGACCAAAACTCACGAGTTAGTAAGACTGCCATATATAATAATACAGCCTTACAGGTATTTTTATACAATTTACCTGAAAATATGGTACGTGTAGTTTGTCTAAAAAAGCCACAGACCTTGGAAGAGGCCTTGTCCATAGTTTTAGAAGAAATAAATTTCTATGAGCAGTATCAGATGCGAGGTAAAATCCTAAACTCAAACCATAATTCGAAACCACAGCTTACTGGAACAACGGCACCTCAGCAATCTTTTAAATTTGGTTTGCCTCAACAGCCTACGGGCTTCAGACTTCCGATAATGCAACAAAATCAACCATTTAAAAATAATTTTGGTACTACACCCAAATTTAATTTTGAAATCCCACAGAATAGGCCTTTTAACTTGCCGCAGGGACCCCATCCATCCCAAGGACAATTTGGTATGAATAAACAAAACTATATGCCAATGCAATTCCAGTTTGGATATCGACCTAATTTCGGTTGTTACGCATAGCGCTACCTACGACCTTGACCCCGACCAGTGACTTACACGCCGCTGCGTAAGGGAAACAGCTAAATGCCGACGCTGCAATTCGTGACGCGCGGACACCGAGTGATCGACCTCGCAATGCGGAAATCATCAACTCAGCACCCGATACTTTCAAGATGGAACCGTACAGAAGCAAAGAGCAAGACAAGTACTTAATTGCACGTACCTAAGATTAGCTAATAATAAGAATCCAGGAAGATTCTCATTTCATATTCCCACTTCGAATAGGAGCTAGGCTAGTTTAGGCTATAGTTAATGTAATTATTATACCCTAATATAGATTAAGTAGTCATCTTTGGTTTCATTTCAATCTTCCGATTGCAGCTAACGTAATTGGCGCAGTTGAAAGGATATTCGCGGGCTGGTTCGCGAGCTTAGGGATCTCTAATATCAAAATCCGCGTACGCGAATCGCCTGGGTGGCTATCGTGCTCCGGCATCGAATATTCGAATCTACGGGCCAGCTGCAGTTTCGGGAGGAGAATCCAAACTTCGATTCACGAGAGAGCCAAAGATGAAGAATTTGTAAGTACACTTGAATTGTTCCTGTGTTGCTTCCCTCTTAGTCCTAGAACCACTCAACTTCCAAAATTTCCCACCCGAAAAATTCCAGTTCCCAGGAGCCCGCATCTCGTACGACTCGCTGGGATATGTAACGGTAGGGATTTGGATAGTGATAGTAAGAATAACATAGGTAGTAGCGTAATTAGCATAAAAATGGCCCACGACCCCGATACGATTTTCAAGGCCCTTCGTATGGTCCCGGAGTTCGACGGGAACCCTAACGTTTTGACTAGGTTTGTTAAAATATGCGATCAAATAGTAATTGAATATGTTAGTAATGCCCAAGGTAGTGAGTTAAGCAACTTATGCGTATTAAATGGCATCTTAAATAAAGTAAAAGGCACTGCCGCCTGTACCATCAATTCCAACGGCATACCTGAAAATTGGCTAGGTATCCGAACGGCCCTAGTCAATAATTTCTCAGATCAACGAGATGAGACCGCCTTGTATAGAGACCTTTCCTTAGCTACGCAGGGAAATAGGACACCCCAGGAGTTCTATGAGGAATGCCAAACCTTGTTCAGTACGATGATGACGTATGTAACGTTACAGGAGCAGATTTCTTCTACAATAGAAGCAAAACGTACACTGTACAAAAAAGTTAGCATGCAGGCTTTTGTGAGAGGATTAAGGGAACCATTAGGATCCCGCATTCGGTGTATGCGTCCCGACACTATTGAGAAAGCCCACGAATATGTACAGGAAGAACTTAACTTTATGTATTTATAGGAACGTAGTGAGTTTTCATCAAATACCTACCTAGTTCCTCCACGTAGTAGCAATTTAGCAGAGCCAATTCCCAACTGGCCCAATCCCATAGGAATCAGACCCAACCAACTACCACCACCACAACCATTTAGGTTCAACCCTAACTTTATTAACCACCAGCCCTAAAACCGCATGCATAATCACACGCAGCCAATATTCCGTGCGGTACCCCAAACCTATAACGCTCAAAGTAACATGTCCCTGTTGCCATTACTTTAAAAATCGGGAAATGAACATGAGTGAGTGTACGTCATACGACGACTCATATTACCCGACGGAGCATTAATACGAGCCGACCTGGTTTAGTTACGATAACATTTGTTACGATTATAACCCGTTCGCTACATTAGAGCGCAGCCATGACCCGACTTTAGGCGATGTGGGTATCCAAGGGAATGTTACAGATTCAACTGAAACAAAAATAGAGTTAAATGTCCAAACCCAGCGTCAGTTGCCTTACATACTAATATCAGAACCACCCTTGAAATTGCTAATCGACACCGGCGCGAACCAATCTTTCATCAGCCCAGAGGCCGTAGGGAAATACTTCTCAAATTTCCCCTTGAACTACGACCCGTTTGAAGTTACCAACGTACACGCGGTCAGCAGGAATAACCATTCTATAAGTCTACCCTGTTTCGCGGAGTTCAATGACCCGGAGGGTATCAAGTTATTCGTATATCGCTTCCATGAGGACTTTGACGGTTTAATCGGTCTAGACTTGCTAACTAAACGGGAGTTCAAAATAGACTTAAAAGATCGGAGATTAGTAACGCGTACATCATCAAATCCTATCCATATGTACACTTCCTGCAATGTCAATCTGTACGAGGATATAATACCCGCTCAATCCTCAAAATTAGTTAGAATACCGATCGACGCTCCAGACGGTGCAGCATTAGTCAGTGAACAGACCATATGCAATTGTACTGTACGCGAGTGCCTCACCATTGTAGATAATAACCGCGGCTATCTAGAAATAGAGAACACGAGTCCGAACGGTATAATAATATCACTCGATCGACCAGTGCGCTCGAGCCTATTTAATAACGAGTGCACGAACACCGAACATCGCACCGCACGAGCTCAGAAGGTGACGAAGCGATTACGATCTGACCATCTAAACGAGGAGGAGAAGGCCAACCTTATAGCCCTTTGCTCAAAATATTCCGATGTATTCTACGTTGAAGGCGAAGCGTTAACTACCGAATAAAACACCATATAAAAACCACGGATGAGGTCCCGGTTTACACAAAGAGCTACAGATACCCGTTCGTTCATCGTCAGGAGGTTAGGGAGCAGGTTACGAAGATGTTAGACCAAGGAATAATAAGGCCCTCGGATTCAGCGTGGAGCTTACCCATCTGTGTGGTCCCCAACAAAATAGACGCCTCAGGCAAAAAAAAAATGGCGCTTAGTAGTTGACTTCAGGAAGCTCAATGAGAAAACCATCAACGACAAGTACCCCATCCCGAATATTAACGATGTCCTTGATAAACTAGGGAGGTGCCAGTACTTTACCACTCTAGATCTGGCCAGCGGCTTTTACCAAGTCGAAATGGACCCCTAAGACGTCCAAAAGACAGCCTTCAATGTAGAGCACGGGCATTTTGAGTTTCTTCGAATGCCCATGGGACTTAAGAATTCACCATCCACATTCCAGAGGGTTATGGACAATGTCCTCAGAGGTCTCCAGAATGACATATGCCTCGTTTACCTTGACGACATCATTGTCTTCTCCACATCACTGCAGGAGCATATCATCAATCTCGGGAAGGTTTTCCATAGACTCCGGGAGTCGAATTTCAAGATCCAAATGGACAAGTCCGAATTCTTAAAGCGTGAGACTGGTTACCTCGGACATATAATAAGTAGCGAGGTGATAAAACCTAATCCGGATAAAATTCATGCAATAGAGAAATACCCTATCCCAAGAATTCCAAAGGAAATCAAACAATTTTTAGGACTTGTAGGTTATTACCGTAAATTCATTCCTGACTTCGCAAAGATTACGAAACCACTCACAGCGTGCCTGAAGAAAGGTAGGCAAGTTGTACTAGACTCCGAGTACTTAAGCAGCTTTGAAAAATGCAAGATACTCCTAACGAATGATCCCATACTGCAGTATCCTGATTTTGATAAGGAATTCACACTGACGACAGACGCTTCAAACGTTGCCATTGGTGCCGTACTCTCCCAAGGACCCGTAGGCTCCGACAAATCTGTGTGTTTTGCGTCCCGAACCCTGAATGAAAGTGAGCTCAACTACAGCACCATCGAAAAGGAACTGCTCGCCATAGTCTGGGCCACCAAGTATTTTCAGACCGTACTTGTTCGGTCGTAAATTTAAAGTGCTGACAGACCATAAACCTCTACAGTGGATGGTGAACCTCAAGGAGCCCAACTCGCGATTGACTAGATGGAGGCTGAAACTTAGTGAATATGATTTCACCGTAGTCTATAAGAAGGGCAAAGCTAATACTAACGCCGATGCCCTATCCCGGGTGGAGATTCACAATGAGAACACCAACGACCTAACAGACGGATCGTGTTCCCTAATTCCTAACCCGTCGGAGACCCCACCATCCACGAACTCGTCCACCGCAACTGCACACACCAGCCACGAGCATCCCATACTGGAGGTCCCAATCACAGACGAACCCCCGCAATAAGTTTCACAGGCAACTATGCTTCACGGTAGTGCAAAGTGTCAAACGCAAGCCAGTCGTCACTAGGCCATTCGAGACTCACACACGCATAGCAATCCAAGTATCGACATCCAAACTGGAACAGGATGTAGTCAACGCTCTCAAGGAATACGTGAACCCTAAGGTCAAGACCGGTATCCTAATAAATCCACCTCTCGCCATGTACTCAATCGTACCAATCATACAGGCCAAGTGTAACACTGTGTGATTTTAATAACTTTTATTTACATTCACACTACTTTAAAACACTTATAAAAAAAAACTAAACTATAAAAATAATAATAATACTTAAACTATCAAACATTGAATTGAATTGTCTGGCAATACAGTTCTATGCGCGCGCGGCGTTCGTACATACTCGGATGTTGTCGGCTAGGCTCGTGGCTAACGGCCGGTTTTAAAGGTGACCTCCAGTCGACCGTCAGTCCAGCGTAATCACTAGCTGTGCGAATACGTTGCATTGTCGCTGATTTCCCTCCAAACCATTCTAACGGTTTTACTAAATTTGTATATTTCTTTGATTGCAATAATATGTTCTGTTGTTCTACCAAAGTATAATTTACAGTGTATTGAATAGTATAATTAACAGTGAATTTGTATAACCCCTGATTGGGTAAGTGTTGCATATTTTATTTAATAATTGTAGTACCTAAGTACGTAGAAATCTTAGTCTGTATTTAGTGTAGTTGTAATTAGAATACTGAATATTATCTAGTAAATTCTAGCGAACATCTTGATATTGGTTAATGAAATGTGACTTACTTATTTTATCACGTAATTGTTCCTTTGTAGCTTGTTAAAGTACCTACCTACATGTTCGTTATTGTTGAACATTTAATTTTATATGTCTTCATTTAATTTATTTAGTAACGCTTCTGTGCTATTTGTCATTTTTCACATTTTGAATACATATTGGGCGACCCATGCTTAGTATGTGTCGGTCAAATGCTTTTGTTCTGTGTTTTGTATTTTGAACCGTTTAACGGTTATTTTTTATAAATGTAACTGCTGATTTTACTTGTGATCGCAACATCATTGATCATTATTTCATGCTTTGGTTCCACTTCGCTAAATCAACGCTTTCGATTCCGGGACAAGAATCGATGTTGCAGTCACATGTATGAAATCGGACTTTTGCTAAAATGTCCAATTTCCCGGAATTCCAGGGTCCCGATACGAGACTACGCTCGAGCCCTAAATTTACATTCCTCATGCTGTCTACGTCCCTGAAGCCGAGATTTACGTAACTGCCAGACCGTGACGTCATCAACCACTACTACTGCCCGAAACGACCATTACAACTGCCAGGGAAGTGGTTACCTTTTAAACGCTCCGAATCAACTCAGCGAAATTGACGGACCCGCGACCCGGTTCTTTTCCTAACTTTAGTCTGTTTTACCGAGCAATATAGCTAATTTTATCTCATTCGTTAGTTTTATTTTTAATCTATATCCTGTATTTAATGTTGACGGCTAGGAACGTCACACAAGTTTAAGAGCTCGTCTATGAACTTAGTACTAGCTAAGATAGAATTAGAAAACGTTGGGGATTATTTGCGCCAACAAGAGATAATCCGACATTACCATGACGGCAAAACTAACCACCGAGGAATTACCGAATGCCATTTAGCCCTCTCAGGTAAGTACTAGTATTTTACTGGCCTAAAATGAAGGACCAAATAACCAAATTAATTAATGAATGCACCATCTGTGGTTAAGCCAAATACGACCGGAGACCTATTAGACCCCAGTTTAATATCGTGCCCCCGACGACGAAACCCTTCGAGATAGTACATATAGATTTAATCACCGTCCACAACGAAAAATACGTCACATTTATGGATGTTTTTACCAAATATGGGCAGGCATACCATCTCCGAGATGGCACGGGTATTAGTATACTTCAGTCATTGCTGCGATATTGCACCCACCATGGAGTTCCACTAAACTTAGTGACTGACAACGGAACGGAATTCACTAACCAACTGTTCCTAGAATTCACACGCCTACACAAGATAAACCACCTTATGGTTCTGCCGCATTCACCTAACAATAACGGTAATATCGAGCGATTCCATTCAACACTCCTGGAACATAATGAATACTAAAGCTAAAACACAAAGAGGAGGCCACCGCAAATCTTATGCCCTATGCTATAATCGGTTACAACTCCTCAATACACAGTTTCACTAAATGCAGACCATTCGACCTACTAACCGGAAATTTCGATCCACGCGATATCATAGACTAGGACTTCACCCGACAGTCTATGCAACAGTATGTTCAGAACCATAGGGCGCGAATGAAAGAATTCTACAATATCATCAACGAGCCTTCTTTATCAAACCGTACCGCGTTAATAGAAAATAGAAATAAGAACCGCGAACCCGAAATAGAATACGTACCTCAACAGCAGGTATTCATTCAGAACCCCTCTGCAAGCCGCCAGAAAATGGCACCGCGATTTACTCAAGATACCGTTCTAGCCGATTTACCCATACACATTTACACGTCCAGAAAAAGGGGACAAGTAGCCAAAAATAGGTTAAACAGCGTCCGGGTACCCTACATACCCAGGAGGTGCGTACCCCTAACCGCGTCCGGGTACCTTAATTCCCCATTAACATTTATAAAATACCCCGTCAATTAATCATTTAATAATCGACTAAACGTGCTATAGTCGTGAATAGGCTGATTTACTTCCCATCTCTACAATATTTCTCAACTCCATACCAAAAACCATAGATATAATCCGTCAACAAGTGTCACAATGAAGTAACAAACTTACGTCAACGGAGAGCGCCATTTTTTGCGTCATCGTTTTAGCGTTAGTGTCACACTTCAAGTAATTACGAGGATTCTCGCCACAGAGTGTATTTGGTTAGCACGTGTGTCCTGAATTTTAAGTTGTTTTTAGTGAAAACGTGACTTGTTGTGACTTGTTTTTGTATTTCTGTGTTGTCCTTGTGTCGTTAATCGGGTTTGTATTGTTCATTTCTTGTTATAGTAGTTTTTACCGTAGTAATGGAACGAAATAAACCTCCCGACCCGGATCCTCCACCTGACATCCCTTCTTCCTCAATTTCCGATTATGCCCCCCTATCACCGAACTCCCCGCTATCCCAACTCGCCAATGTTGCTTGCAGCATAGCAGACACGCAAATTTCAACCAATCCGTCACGCAAACGCCCAGTTGACGATGTTAATATGACGAGCCCTCCTACGAAGCAACAAAGAGCCCAAGTTGGTCGTACTAAGTACTCAGCGACAGATAAAGCGCCTTTCCTAGTCCATGTATCCCGCACGGAATCCCAACCTAATGCTAATACAACACTTCATCCCGTTACATTTGGCATGTTCCTATTCAATAATAACATTGGTAACGTAGTTCGTGACGGAGTTAAACGTGTTGGTCGTAACCGAGTTTCTGTGGAATTTACTTCCCCTCAGGATGCGAATGCCTTTATCATAAACAGTATTTTGTCAAAAAATGGTTATATCGCTAGTATCCCTACATTTAACATTACCCGTATGGGTGTTGTAAAAGGAGTTCCCCACGACATGTCGGAAGAGGAGTGTAAAAGTTATTTATCCGTTCCATCGGGCTGTGGACAAATTCTTAAGGTCAGACGCATAAACAAAAAGAATTTTCATGACGGGGCTATAGAATGGAAACCCACAGAAACCTGCGTCATCACGTTTGACGGACAGGTTTTACCAAATAGAATTTACTGTTGCTACACATCTCTCCCAGTACAGCAATATGTCTTCCCTACAATTCAGTGCCGTAAATGCTGCAGATTTGGACACATTGCATCAATCTGTAGGTCAAAACCACGCTGCAGTAAATGTGGCAATGATCACCCTGGTGATGGTTGCAGCATTGCTGAGGCTGAAGCTTTCTGTGTACTATGCTCGGGGAATCACTTTGCTAATAGCAAGTCATGCCCGGAGTTTGGTAGACAGAAGGCTATAAAGACTATCATGGCTGAGAAATCCTTGTCCTATGCTGAAGTAAGCAAAACGGTCCCAGCTGCTTCCCGTAACTATGCCAATGTAACAAAATCCCAACCCCAATCATATCGCAAAACAGTTTTTCTAAAGCCTAAGACCCATGCCCCCCTTTCCCCATCATACGATAGAGTTGCTCATGAGCAAATAACTAGTTCTCCCCAATCTTCACAGCCTAATGGCTGCACTCTTAATAACCCCTACGTCGACCGTAATAATATTTCCTCTATTATTGAAATTCTCGTAAAACTCCTAACCACTGTAATGTCTTCTTCTAGCTCACAAATACCGTCCAACGTTGCCCACCAACTTGTAACTCTTCTTTTAGAAATTAAAAATGGCGGGTCGCCAAGTGTTCCTTCAGTGGAATGTGAGGAGCGTGTGGCATAAAAAGCACGACCTCATATCCCTCCTAAATGAGTACAAGCCCTTGGCTTGCTCCATTGCAGAGACTTGGCTTACCCCATGTCTTAGCTTTCGTGTACCACATTTTAATATTCTTAGATGCGATAGATCTGATGGCTATGGAGGGTCGGCCCTCCTTTTCAATAACCGTGTCCCACTTTTGTCCTTATCCTTACCTGCGCTTGATGGTGATGTGAATGTTGTTGGAGGGACTGTTGAGGGGATCACGGTCCTCTCTGTATACATTTCGCATCCCCATCAAAACTTTTTAACCATTTTAAGAAATATTTTTAGTAATATCCATGGTCCCCTTTTGGTCATGGGTGACTTCAATTGCCATCACTTTAGGTGGGGTTCTAATAGATGCGATTCCTTCGGGGAAGGTTTAGTAGAAATTCTAGATGACCTTAACCTCTGTGTCCTAAATGACGGTTGCTCGACCCGTAGAACTCTTCCTGGGCAGCAAAAGAGTTGTGTAGATCTCACATTCTGTTCTGTGGAGTTGGCGGCATCGATTCATTGGCAATACACTACTCTGACGCATGGTAGTGACCATTACCCTATAGTTATATCTTTGATTAATAAGACCTTTTTAGAAAAAACTTCTCCTCCACTTCTGAAGTACAACTTGTCCAAACCCGATTGGACAAAGTTTTCATCATTACTGGAGGAGAAAATTAGTGAACTCCCAAATTTAAATTCAGCATTTTCAGGCTTTCTTGGTCACTGCCATGTTAAGAATTGTTACGAAGGCTTTGTTTCGGCCATAATTTCAAGCGCAGATTCGTCATTTAAGTTGCGGAACTGTGCCAGAAACAAGATTCCATCACCCCCATGGTGGGACCATGAATGCACAACAGCAATACAGTCGAGGAATGACGCCGAAATACAGTACAATGAATCGATGAATATCGACAATTTACTACAATATAGACGAGTGTATGCTCAATCTAAACGTCTTCTTCGTAAGAAGAAACGTTCAGGTTGGGTTAAGTTTTGCACTTCTCTATCCCCCTCCACTCCCGTATCAGCAGTCTGGAAGAGTATAAACCACTTTAGGCGTGGTTGCTCCCCGTCAATCTCTTCCCCCATCACCAGACAAACTGCTGAATCCTTTTTCGACAAAATTGCTCCAGCCTATGTTCCCTTATCTTCAGAATTATTACTCACGCCTGTAAATACTGCGGATGATCCGCTGGATTACCCCTTCTCAATGGAGGAATTGAATACGGTGCTTCAAAATGTACGGGATACTGCCCCTGGCAAGGATGGCATCCCATACTCTTTTATAGTCCACTCTGGTACCAACGCTAAGAACTATTTTCTCGAAATTGTAAATTACTGTTATCGTTTTGGTTGGGTACCGGATCAGTGGAAACAACAAATCGTCATTCCTCTTTTGAAACCTGGCAAGAATGCCGATGACCCGAATGGACTTAGACCAATTGCTTTGTCGTCCGTCTTGGCCAAGTTACTGGAACATCTAATTAAAAATAGACTTGAGTGGTTTGTTGAGTCTCGGGATCTACTACCCAGCCATCAATTTGGCTTTAGGAAGGGACTTAGTACAATGGACAGCGTGGCAACGTTAGTTACGGATATACGTACAGCCTTTTCCAAAAATGAATCTGCTGTAGCCGCCTTCCTAGACATATCTTCCGCATACGACAATGTCCTTCTTCCCATTCTCAGGCAAAAATTGCAACAGCTGAGTATTCCGGCGAAGATGGTACAGTGCATATGCGGGCTTCTTATGTCCCGCTCTTTGGTGTTGAGAGTCCAGGGTGAGATATTTGAGGAAAGACAGACGTGGAAGGGTCTTCCCCAAGGCTCTGTCCTCAGCCCATTACTGTACAACTTATACACAGCTGACATTGGCTCCTGGCTTAATACTGACTGTCATCTTTTACAGTATGCCGACGACCTTGTCCTGTACGTAGCCAATGCATCAGTTGTTGATGCTGCTACTTCCCTCTGTCTCTCTCTGGACTCTTTAAATCAATGGCTTTTAGACCATGGTCTCTCCCTATCTGCTCCGAAAAGTTCGGTTGTCATTTTCTCCCGGAAACAACAGATTCCTCAAGTCTCAGTTAGCATTGAAGATCAAGGTATTCCAGTAGTTAATAAAGCAAAATTTTTAGGCGTGTATCTGGATTCCAAATTATCTGGTTTACCCCACATTAATTACTTAGTTAAAAAATGCGAAAGGGTTATCCCTATTTTAAAAGTCCTTGCAGGTGTCTGGTGGGGTGCCCATCCTTACACTATGAAATTAATCTATAATGCTTTAGTCCGTAGTATTATGGATTATGGCTCATTTTTGTTGATTCCATGTAACAAAGGCGGTTTAGTTGGATTAGATAGGCTTCAGTCCCAATGCCTTCGGATCATCTCAGGTTGCATGAAGTCCTCTCCCATTAACGCCTTGCAGGTCGAATGCGCCGAACCTCCCTTAGCCCTGAGGAGGCAGTATCTGGCATCCCGGTTCCTGTCTAGGGTTATCCCCAAAACTATACATCCTCTTATTCCAAAATTGAAACAATTAGATACTCTGTACAGAAATTCAAAATATTGGAAATGCAAGGAATCTCCTTTAATATTAAAAGCGTTTTACCAGCTCCAAAATTTAGATTGTCCTATTGTCCAATATCCCAGATTACCATTGTTTAACTTCACGTATGAAGTACTCTGCTTCAAACCCCAAATATTTTACAACATTGGTATTTCCAAAAAGTCCCCTTCGGCAAACTCGACCTTTAATGCGGTGGTGTGTGAGCGATGGAATGGGTTTCAAAGGTTTTTCACCGATGCCTCTAAGTTAGCAAGTAACAGTTATACGGGCGCTGCTGTTTATTACCAAAATTCAAAAATAATCCTGCAATTTAAATGTCCAAAGGAATCTTCTGTGTTTACAGGTGAGAGTGTGGCTTTATTGGAAGCATGCCTTTTCATAGAATCCCATAACATTAACTCTGGTGTCATTTTTACAGATTCCCTCAGCTCTCTTCAATCCTTATCCCAGAATCCCTTCAAAAGTAAATTACATAGCCCACTAATTTTAAATATTAAAAATACACTCTTATCCTGTGCCAATCAGCAAAAAAACGTTCATCTAGTTTGGATACCCAGCCACTGTGGCATTAAAGGCAATGAATGTGCTGATACATTGGCTAAGGCCGCATGCACCTCCCCAACTGCAGACCTTAAACACCTTAATCACCAAGGCTATGATCTACTAAACCTTCCCAAGTCGGATTTGGTAAGCTCGTGGCAGGAACTGTGGAACAGCTCGAGCAAAAAGAAAGGTAGTTTTTACTACGCGGTCCAACCGCTGATAAAACCGAAACCATGGTTCTACCATTACAAGAAGGTACCTAAAAGTATCGTATCGGTCCTATGTAGAATTCGCCTAGGCTTTTGCTGTTCTCCAGTTTTCCTTCGTAAAATTCGTGTGCAGGACTCGTCCCTCTGCGAATGCGGATTGGATGAGGGTAGCTTGGATCACATCTTTTTTGACTGCATCAACAATGATCCATCCTACGACTTATATAGTCGTCTCCCCAAATTAAAGATTCCTGTGCCAATTAATTTCCCTTCTCTTTTAACACACTCCTCCCCAGAACTGCTCCAGATGCTGATGGTTTTTATCCGTCTAAATAATATTAAATTGTAAATATGTTTGCGGAGCGGTTCGTTGCAAAAAATATACGCTTTTGGCGCTATCGACGCTGGAAAGTGGCTGGAACCTAACCTGTTGCAGGATTCCACACATGCCAATACAGTGTAATAAATTTAGGAATTCATTTTATCAAACTACGCAAAGTTGGTCAACTCCTACCTATTATAAATGAAAATTTAGAAGACTTAAGATTAGATTAGTAAGAATAGGAAATATGTTAGCTATTAGATAGATTAAACTTAGAGATCATATTTCAACGAAAAACAGATAGTTATAGCTTCCAGATCTCCTACAATTTCCAAAATTGTTCATGATTCATGTAAGTTATCTAAAGTACCCAACAAAAGCCGTCAAGCCCTTATCCCTACCTATACCTTCATAGCAACTAATGGGGACACTTCCGTGTACATAAAAGCAGAATGCTCGAAGTTCAGCAACTGGTATCTCTGTGAGAAGGAAATAACCCATCGAGAACGAAACCTAACCGCATACAAGAACTTATCATAACCCAAGCCCTCAAGAGTTCCTGACTAACTAACTTTAATTAATGACAACGACGTAATACAAGGGCAACCTTTGAAACTGATGAACATCCGGAGACACAGGGAGCCGCATTAACCCAAGTTCACCTCAGCTCAATCGAACTAGAAGGACTGATCGACCATACCCTTCTACGTTGCACTACTAGGTGCAGGCGCACTCATTATTGCAATACTGGGCTATCGCAGCAAATGGTTTCGCAAACGCACTGAAGCACCCAGCACTGAGGGACGCACCCACGAGGAGCCCGAAAGGATGGAAGAAGACTATACACCCAGACAAGTTCCAGAAACATTTTCTCTCAAAGTTCTAAAATAGTTCCTGATCTGCGGGTGGAGATGTTACGCATAGCGCTACCTACGACCTAGACCCCGATCATCGACTTACACGCCGCTGCGTAAGGGAAACAGCTAAATGCCGACGCTGCAGTTCGTGACGCGCGGACACCGAGTGATCGACCTCGCAATGCGGAAATCATCAACTCAGCACCCGATACTTTCAAGCTGGAACCGTACGGAAGCAAAGAGCAAGACAAGCACTTAATTGCACGTACCTAAGATTAGCTAATAACAAGAATCCAGGAAGATCCTCATTTCATATTCACACTTCGAATAGGAGCTAGGCTAGTTTAGACTATAGCTAATGTAATTATTATACCCTAATACAGATTAAGTAGTCATCTTTGGTTTCATTTCAATCCCCAGATTGCAGCTAACGTATTTGCATGAAATAAAAGGGTTTTTTTTTATTTTTATTTTATTTATTTACTTTACATTTAGTAGCATCGGCTATTTTACCGATAAGGTTTTTCATTTGGAATTCCATATCAGTACGTAATTTAATCATTTCTTCTAATATTTTTGCATTATCTGGTATTTCGTGTTTGGCTGGTATACCGCTGTCTCTTTTGACAATAACTTTATGAATTTCATCCATCTTTGTTTGGTATAGTTTCGATCCTAGCTTTTCATGTGATTTCCTTTTCTGTAACTGAACGTTTTCAAAAATGGCTTCTATTAAACGAGTTGGTAAACCATGATTATCATTTCTGGTCTGACCTTTTCTTACATAGAAGTTTCTCGGTATGTTGACCTCAAACCATCTTTTGTATAGACTTGCCGGAAGTATATTTTCCATGAAAAGATATAAAGCGGTATCTTCAAGTGATTGTATAAATTGCACCTGTTTTTTCAATCTGTTTATGTTACCAATTATTTCTAAAGTATTGACGTCATTAACGGCAACACCAACTAAGAGATTCATAAGAATTATTGAAACAAGTATGAGAAACGACACAAATATTAAGCGTATCATAACAAGAGATGCTGATGCATGCTCAACGCTCTTCTTATTTATAATCTCATTATAACCAAGCTCTGATGTCATCATGACCATTGTTGTCAGGAGAGAGGACCAAGGATCTTCAAATGGTTGTTGTGCATGGAACTGTATCATGAAGCTCACGCTGAAGCCAACTATGAGGAACCCAAATGATACAAGTATCTGAAAGATAAAGAGAAATTAATAATGATAATTTAAAACAAATCACAACTAGGTACCCTTAAAATTAAATAAAAACTATTGGGTGTAACCATTTAGTATTTTTGGGTGATCATGTTTGCTATTAATAAATATTTTGTGTAATCTTCGTAATGCACTTATGGCAAAAATTAATTGCGCATACATTATTATTTTTGTTTGCAATGGATATTTTTGAGAACGACTGATTTTGAATCTATACCTAACAACATAATGAAGACAATTATAGGAAAATTTTTTCATTGTGTTTTTGTTTACTTAAGAGGGCCCTTCCCGGCCCGCCTTTCGTCAACACGAGCATGGTCAAAAAGCTTGTTGTTTCATCTAGAGCCACAGCGGTGGTATTCTTTCAACTCCCCTGTCTTACCTAGCCCCGAACCCGCACTACTTGCCTCCCGCGTGCCTCATACCGCCTAACGCGAGGACATTGAACGAAAAATATTGTTCGAAAATTTATAAAACTTGTTCCAGGAAATACGTGTTTTTGAATTAGTCTTACAAGTAGGTGAAATAAATATTTGTTATTTAGAATCTCCACTACATTTGCAAGGCTTCTATCATGATGCTTTCTTTAGTTTTACAATTTATAAGTACATTATGAACGGCCAAAGTTGAGGTAAAAGTTGTGCAAAACAGCAATTTTTGGGGGCTTATACTGAATTTGTTTCTACAATTTTTTATTTTCTGCTTCAATAGAAGCTTAGATATAATAGTTCACTAGATATCTATTAGATCAAAAAAATCAAAGATATACGTCTAACAACGGCATAATCACGCACGAGCTATTGTCAAAATTCTCGCGAAAAGTATGGCTGGTTGGCCGCTCTTAAATGTCCAGTACCCAGAATAATGGAAGTGCTTAAAGTTTTCAACGATATCGGTCGACCAAGCTATTTAATATACATTTTACAATGTAATTTTAATGTTAAGAGTACTATTACATTGTTTTCGCAATTTTTTTATTTTTGCTTCCTGGATCAAATTATTTCGATCGGCGTACACGAGTCGATAATAATAGCGATCTCCGGACGATTTTCAATTGTTATCGACGAAAATTAGAGACCAGACTGACATGAGACTGAGGTGCGAGCTGAATTGACGCAGAATGATAGTACTTTAATTTGATTTATTGTAATTTTGTCTTATTATATTGACAAACGAAAACTAATGAAACGTTTTCATTGTAGATTGAAGTTTTAAATCATATTAATTTATTTGATAAAATTTGTTTATTTGGAATATAATGGAGACTGAATCAAGACATTTATGGCTTAAATTACGCTTTCTTTTCGATTTTTTCCGTGAAAACTCAAGGAATTTTAAGAAATTTTAGAACTCCAATAAACAAGTAAAACATTCAACTTATCTTTTAATAATTTTAGCTTTTATAAGAATTGAATGTAATAATGTGAATTTGAGCGTCAAAGTTCAATCACTGACGGTTTTTCTTGCAAACTGAGTTCGTAAAATATTTATAGTAAATTACACGAAAAGAAAAATGAAAATGTGTGACTCCAACTTACAAGAAAGAGAATGGCACTATCGTTATCCATAAGCAAATATTTAAAATATCTTTCTGCTGCTGAAAATTACTGCGTCAAAAATCATGAATTTGCGTAAAAAATGTAACTCTTAAAGTGTAAACCAAATAGCAAGCGGTCGACCTTACATACATGAACTTTTACTACTTCACGCTCTTTTGTTTGGGCAGTCCTGTATAACACTTTATACGTACTACAATATTGGAATTGTATTTTGAACTTGTATAATTATGTGAATTTGAAATTAATTCGTTTAGAAACGATTCATACAAAATCAGCTCACCTTAAATACTTTGATAGCCACTTTTCCGTACATCAGAACATAATATCCACAATCCGGGAGTCTGGAAAGTAGGTACATCATTCTAACCCAGGCGAGGAACAATGTGACTGACACAAATAGCCGCACCCACTCTGGGTTGGGTTTTGAATCCCACGACACAACTTGAGGCAAGCCAACCGCAAGTGTAGTGGACAAGCAAGTCACTGATGTCTCTAAACATAGACGGTACCTTATAGTTTTCATTTGAATGATGATGACCTCCTAGTGACAGAAAATGTGTTTTATCCTGTTAAAATAGCAGTGACAAAAATAATATCACAATGAATTAATGATGATGTACCTGTACAGTAAGCAGGAAGGTCGTCAAATAAACGATATAAATCCATACACCACTACGAAATACAATTGGCACAGGTTCAATTTTTCTGTCTGTATACCAAAACAAAGATAAGGCAAACACATTGAGAGACAACACGAAGCACATGTGTAATACCAACATAATATAGAAAAATGGTAATAATGATTTCCACTGTAGAAACGAAAAGCTTTCCACCAAAGGATGAAGGAGTAGCTTCTGCTGGTCGTGTGTATTTCCGGTATTAAGCAGCGCCTGGATCACCCTCAGTTTTTTTCGGTGATTTAAAGGTGATAAAACTTGAAAGTTTACAAATACTTTATCGTAATTTTCTCTCTGAAGACAGCTATTTATATTTGAGTCAAATATATCTTGCATGAATTCGGTGGGTTTTGAAAAATTATTCATTAATATCTCTATGGGGACAAACTTTCTTCCATTATTGTTTACGCCAGATAGGTCAGCTCCATTGCGGAGTAGTAATGCAATCATTTCTCTGTGTCCGTGACTACAAGCTTCGTACAAAGGTGATCGACCCTCGCCATTGACAGCGTGAACAGTTTCCACGTCTCTTTCTAGAATCATTTCTGCTATCTGAATATTGCTGTTTTTTACTGCTATGTCCAAACATTTATTGTCACTGTCCCGATTCACTTCAGCACCTTTGAAGATAAGCATTCTTACGAGATCGACATCGTTTTTGCTTATAGCGTATAATAAGGGTGTACCATAGTAGTCAGACGTGTTGATATGTTTTTTTACTACTGCATGGTCGTAATTGTTCAGTAAATGTTCTAGAACATCATTGTTGCGTAGATTAGCGGCTACATGGAATACAGTCCTTTCAACATCTAACGTCGGTACCTGTAAATACAGCATATTTTTTTTAAATCTTTAAGGTATATTTAGGAAAATATGCTGACATGTTTTATTTTGTCAAGATTCAGAGATAACAAGTACTATGTAAAGCACTCATAAGCTTGTGCCAGGCCTGTGAGTGGCGGCGGCGACCTCTCGCGTCCGGCCCTGGTGCAAGCCATGGTCCGGAGCGAGACTGAATGGGACGCCGTCACCTCCTTCTGCGAAGCAGTAATGCTAGAGAAGGAGGTGGCGGAACGTGAGAGGGAGAGAACCTCTCAACGTCCCGGCCGCCGCGGGAGACGCCCCGGGCGTCGGGGGCCACCACCACGTGGCCCCCGGCCACCGTAGGCGTGGGCCTGTGGACGGTGGGCTATGGGCTAGGTCGCCGTCCATCCGTCTCATGACGACAGGCCGTGTCGACGGCGCGTTCGTGTTCCACGTGCGCCTCAAAGAGAGTCAGCAAAAAGGAAGGGGTCCGTAAGGACCGATGCCTGCCGGGGTTGCGGGACTGTTCGAAAGAGATACCGTGGCCCCGAAACACAAAGGGCGATGAAGGAACATGGATGGGTTTTAGTCAGTAAAAGTCTGACACTCCCTCCTGCTCCGCCCAGAGCGGGAGGAGTTATATGATGATTTCCCATCCGAAAAAAAAAAAAAAAAAAAAAGGCCTGTAAGTGGGAGTGGGCCATCACGCAATCCCAGATTAAATTATAATGGGTGTAAAGGTACCCTCGACGAAGCTTATAGACTTATTTTCCCCGTCATTGCGATCATTTCGATATTATTGATCTAGACCACACGTGGAAAAATTATAGTTCTGAAGACGGTTCATGAAGGGTCCGTTTTTTTAGGGACTGTTTCTTTTATTGGATTTCAAACAGAATTCCTTTGGTTAGATAAATACTTACGGTCCTTACGTTGACGGCCCCAGCGGCGACAGCTACACGGACTCCTTGCAACCATCCTTCATTTACAGCCATTTCTAGCACAGTGCGGCTCCATCGAT
Source organism: Xestia xanthographa (assembly GCA_905147715.2). NCBI lineage: Eukaryota > Metazoa > Arthropoda > Insecta > Lepidoptera > Noctuidae > Xestia > Xestia xanthographa. The sequence goes on along the minus strand of LR990654.1, from coordinate 3,609,635 downwards.
CAACCACGTCTATAGAGGCCAAGTTTGATCCTTCATTGCTGCTCATATGGTTGATCAACAACTAGAAAACAACACGTACATACATGTAAGTATAGAACTACATAATGTTTCCGTTTTATAACAATAAATATAGCCGAGTGCAATAAGGAATATGCATGTATTTTTTCTTCACTTTCATCAATAAAGTACAGTGTTACCCAGTTAATGTGAGCCCAAGAAAATACCTGATTAAAAGTTATATTAAACGACTGCTTGTCGGTAAAAAAAATATTAAACTTGTTCAATTATTTTCTACTATTTTCTAATACTTACATCGAATAGGGACCTCAGCATCTGGTATAAATTTCAACTTGCTAGGTCCACCCGTTCCCGAAAAAACCGGTGGTGACAGACAGACAGACGGACTGACAGACAGACGGACCGACGGACAGACAGACAGACGAACAAGAAAGTGATTTTCTATGGGTTCCATTTTTTACCTTTTGAGGTGCTGAACTCTAAAAACAGCGGTCTTAACTATTTTCTTCTAGTCTGTCTGTGACTTAGCATTAACAATAACAATTTAGCTCACCCTTCAAGTAATAACAGGCGTCATGATATGTTTACGCTGTAAGTCACTGCTGGGTATTAAGTCGCGCACGTGTTCAGTCTCACAAGTATCGGTCGAGCAAGTATCAGTCGCGCAAATATCCAAGATCCACGGCCCTGGGATCTTGCTCTAGATGTCTTACATCTGCCGGGGGGTCTCATGACGGCCAACATTTCTTTTTGCCTCCTGCGCCTGACACCTTCCTAGCCCGGTCATTATATGATACGGTGTAGTGGAGGTTCGACGTATGTCCCAAAATCCATCGCCCCCGGACGTTTAGGGGGGCCGGAAGAGGGCGTACTCTGCCGACACCCGATGCATCTGCTGCAGGATGGGCGGAAGCTCGTTATCTCTCTCTCCCTTTCGGCAACTTCCTTCTACGACATAACAGTTACGCAGAAGGACATCAGAGCATCCTTACTGCGCTGCAGACCTTCAAGCGTACAACGGCCGGCAGCAACAGGTCTCCTCTCTACCTCTGTAACGAAGGCACGGCGCGACTCATCCCACGCGACACACTGGGCCAGCGCAGTGATGGCACTAGCCGTCCGGTTTCGCGGGATTTTGGATTTTTCTAGCTACATCCATAATTGCACTAGCAATAGACGTAAAAGTACTCGATGCTTGCACTGTATTTCCGCTTCTCTAACTGCCCTGTCATGGTTCGATAATCTTCGGCTCACCTAGCTACCTACAAAACGGTGCTGCCAGCCGCGAAGTCACGTGTGCGTGTACATACGATTTTAGTTCTGAATTCTGACACTCAAGCGCGCCGGCTTATTTGGCGCTACCTGTTGCTTGCTTAAGCCGCTTTTGTAAGCCGTGTGGTATCCGGCAGAGTAGAATAGAACCAACCCTTTACACTCACAGGTGTCGTGTCGTATAAGGCGACTAATGTCTGAGGCAGAATACCTTGCGCCTCCGTAGACCAGAGAATGGGCAGCAGCGTTTTCTGTTAGTCTTTCATCACTGCGATCTCCAATCCGCCTGCCAAGCGTGGAGATTACGGCAAATTCCTCCCATCATGGGAGAGGCTTATGTCCAGCAGTGGACGTTATGGGCTGTTGTAGTAGTAGTGTAGTGTTGCTTTCTTTGTTGACATGAAAAATGTCGGCATTTTTGTAATGTTTTCAATCCTGTTTAGGTATTAAATGTACTATGATGTGATACCCACAGATGTGTTTGTGCTATACTATTTGGACACTGTAGGCACCTAGACACTACGTAGAGTGCCTTTTCCCGAAGGTAAGCCGGCAGCAATCGGCTTCTTAGGTACCTTTGGGCCTGGTGGGCAGACCCTTAATAAGAGTAGTTCGGAACACTAGTTGTAAAAACTTAATGAGTATGCTCTGGTCGTCACTCAGCTGATATGAATATTAGATGAAGTCAGGTGTGATAAGATTACCCAAAAGATATCGATATTATGTTCAGTTATAATACCTGCAACAGTTCTCTATCCTGTAGCTTTACACACAAATGGGGCAGACGCTCCACCCTGTAGCAATTGTTTCACGGCTGCCTCGCTCTAAGCCTCACCGCTGTATGTAGTGGTGTGTCCAGGCAATTAAATCGGTAGCACCTCTGGAATTTGCCTCCGGCTTTCAGTAGTAAGTCTACGGTTTTGATAAAACTGAAAATAAATATAACATTCATAACTTTTCTCCTTAAACCAGTTTAAATACATACAGGGCGTAAACAGAGTCTTCACAAAGCCATTAACCAAGCATTCTGTACATCAAACTAGTAACCCTACGCAAAAATTTTGCTGGGAAATGACTTTTTTTTTTTGGGGTGAACCATCAGATTTTTCGGAAGGTAACCCAATGTAACGCACTTAAAACATTGTGCTGATGGATGGATTAAATAATACAAGGGTCATGAAGGTGTTTAAAGTAAAAATCACGTATGTATTGAAAAAAAAAACTCGTCTTTGGAACTTTGACCCCCAATATCTCCGTAACTAGAAGGTTGGTATGGTAGGTATGGTCTAGCTGGAACAAAAAAATAATTGCAATGACGGGGAGAACAAGTGCCTTTCGGATTCGTTAAGAGTCTTTTTACACCTTTTATTGGTGCCTTTTTTGTTAAGTAACTTACTTATTAACATCAATTTTGTGTCCTAGATAATGAGCCCAGCCAGCAACGTCCAGTGGAGTCCTATATAAAAACATTTGTTGCGCGGTTGCGTTGGCACCGGCGGCGAGCAGTAACTGCACGCAAAGGTGTTGTGCGCGGGCGCTGGCTGCGTGTAGCGCTGTCCATTTTCGTTCGAACTCTGGCAACTGGCAATACAGTAAAAATCTTTCTTTTCAATCATTTTTTTATTCTGATTTTCGGATCAGACTATTGGATTGAACTAGTGTACGAAAACAATATAAAAAACCGTGCGAGCAGTAAACATCCGGGTAAGTATCCGGCGGCGACCTCACGCGTCCGGCCCTGGTTCAAGCCATGGTCCGGAGCGAGATGGAATGGGACGCCGTCACATCCTTCTGCGAAGCAGTAATGCTAGAGAAGGAGATGGCGGAACGTGAGAGGGAGAGAACCTCTCAACGTCCCGGCCGCCGCGGGAGACGCCCCGGGCGCCGGGGGCCACCACGTAGCCCCCGGCCACCGTAGGCGTGGGCCTGTGGACGGTGGGCTATGGGCTAGCTCGCCGTCCGTCCGTCTCATGACGACAGGCCGTGTCAACGGCGCGTTCGTGTTCTACGCGCGCCTCAAAGAGAGTCAGCAAAAAGGAAGGGGTCTGTAAGGACCGATGCCTGCCGGGGTTGCGGGACTGTTCTAAAGAGATACCGTGACCCCGAAACACAAAGGGCGATGAAGGAACATGGATGGGTTTTAGTCAGTAAAAGTCTGACACTCCCTCCTGCTCCGCCCAGAGTGGGTCTCCACCCGCTCTAATGACTCCTCATTTGATGATTTCCCATCCGAAAAACAGTACATATATAGTTAAAAGCACCCACCATTTCTTTAATACTGTCGCAGTTGTGGTCCACGCCGTCGCTCCAATCATCCGGCAGAGTAGACTTGACGTAAGGGCGACACGGTAAGTTTGTCAACTTATTCACCGATAAACTATGCCGCGCAACTTCTGCCACGATTTCAGGTGACAAGACGACCTGATCTGCCACACTTTGTCTAAGTGCTGAAAAGAATGCACAATATCTTTGATTTTGATAGGAATGTTCAATTAACTGACTTTTTCCTCTTACCCCCATAAGGCTGAAAGTATTACTAAAGCTTGCTTGAATGTAGCGGTATAAATGCGCTGATTCGTAATTAGGGGACAGCGGCAGCGTTCGCAAAAACTCAATTAACCTTCCGGAAATTTCAGCAGTACGGCAATGTGCTTCACGTTCCCAGCCCAGGCAGCTAGGTGGAGAGGTGTTCTGCCGAGCTGGTCAGACCTGGAGCCATCAGCTCCTGAGCTGAGCAGCAGGTTTAGGGCACCGTTGTCGAACATGGCGGCGATGTGGCACGCTGACACGTGGTGCAGACGGCACGACAGTAGGTGATAATTGGGGTTTCTAGATCACAGGAGATCTAGAAACCCCAATTATCTTTTCAAATATAACATATTCATCTATTCAAATTATTTCATCATCATGATATTAATCAATCATCTATTCAAAATAACGTTATTTCACTTATTCAAATAAGTAGATGTTATTTTCTTTTAATTAATACTTATCATCATCATAATATTAATTAATCATCTATTCAAAATAATGTTATTTCACTTATTCATATATATTTTATATTTCTAGACCAGAAGAGATCTCTTGTCCGTAGTAATATTTGTTTATCAAACGTCAAATACGACCTACATTTTACTGAATCTTGCTCTGTCCGTTTGTATGGTTGTGATAGTTTGGTGAACGATGAAATGAGATGTGTTCAATATTTTCTGATCAGTCATATCTTGAGTAAATATTATCTCACCACTTGCATTTGTTGATGCTGTTCAAAGGGCGAGTAATCATGACGTCATTTCATGATAATGGTCATTGTTTTTAGAGTGGTTTCACCGAGACTCGTTAGCTCAGTCGGTAAGAGCGCCGCCGATTAACGATTCGGGGAAACGGAGGTCGGAGGTTCGATTCCTTCACGAGTCTTTTTTTGTAGATGTGTCAATTTTATCGAATAGATTTATATTTTTGTTTCTCTAAAAAATAGACGTCTTGCTTTGTCGACATAATATTTTCCTTTAACAGCATTTAAATAAAAGCAATCAGGAAAGTTTTGAACATGCTGCAACCAAGGATCATCGTAAATTTCCCAATTTTCTATAACACCTCCACATGAGAAACAAGCTGCTTTATCATTTACACTATTTCCACAATAGAAAAATCCAGCGTCAGCCATTTCCATCACTAATCTTCTCCTCGAATTTACCGTTGCCCAATAATGATTAAATGAAAATTCACGCATTTTATACGTGTTATACATGTCATAGCGCGGATTGTATTTATTTTGAGACATGTTCTGTTTACTCGCTCTCTACTTCTTGCTACAGATAATTATAAAAGCATAATGAGGCTGTATAGTTGTTGCTAGCAACTTATAAAGATTAATATTTAGGGGTTTGGGAGGGATTGGAAACTGTAATCGTAAAAAATTAAACAAGGAAAATATTTATATCAAAATTTTATTATCTATACACCATCTATTTAAATATAAAACATTTTTAAAGCACATATTGAATCATGATAAATACAACTATACAAATCATGGCAATCTTCATATTTTTTGTACAAGCTTATCAAACTAGGACAATCTTTATCTTCTAAATTATTTACATTATTATTATTTGAAATATCTTTTAACCACAATACTTTTTCTTTACCTTTGGTGTAAACACATTTATCTTTTAAAATATTTTCACTCAAATACCGATAATTTTCGTAAGACACAAATCCTTCATCCCAGTATATCTTTCTATTACGTTCAATCCAACTAACTTGTCGTTTTTCTGGCTCCGTCAAACCGTCATATGGAAATGGCGGCTTAATTAAAAACACCTGAATTTTATTATTACATAATATAGCAATTTCTTTAATGACAAATAAATTTGATTCTGTTTTGAAACCTTGAACATCTACAATGGCAGTCATGATAACCTGCGCACTATGTTACTCAAAGGTTTGTATTCCACAAGTCGATCGTTAATAATTAAACAATATCCAGTTGTGTTATCTGGTATTGGTGCTGAGCATTCAACCTCCAGACGCACATCTACGGGGCCTGTTTTCAAACTATCGTTTTGTCTTGAACAGTCTATGATAAAGAGAGGAGCCTTTTCCTTGAAACCGACCAAATCAAGCAAGGGATCTGCAGGACAGTTGTAATACGACTGACGAAATTTCACATACATTTCATATAATATATTGTATTTGTTCTCGGAAAAATCTAAACTTAGAGGCTCGTAAGGATAATACTGTGAATTCAAGAATAGCGTTACGTTGGTAACGCCACAGTGATCAAACAGAGAACTGTCTCTGGTTTTATTATTTTTTCTGTTGGTTTGCAAGCAAAAAATTACATATCGGGGTTTCTCTAATTGCGATGCAGTCTTAACTGACCAAGAATGTTTTGTAGTTTTGGGGAGCAAAGGATACTCATATAAATCCCAATTTCGAAACGCTATCTGAATCGGTTTATCTCTTTCCAAGTGTTTGAGCAGTGTCAGTCGTTCGCGATCTGACACTTTTATATGTGGTACACGCCATTGCAATCTTTGTATATCTATTTGAATATGTGCCATGTCATCATTCACTACGATACTGTTTAAGTTAGAGTTACTTCTATTTAGAATAAGTTCATGTTTACAATTTATCACAATCTTATTGTAATCCTCTGCAAATCCTAAAATCTTATTAAGAGGTACAATAGCACTAAAATGACCATCAGTTTTGAATCCATCTATGTTCCAACCCCACAAGGCAGCGATTTTATTTTCTCCGTCATTCATTGAAACGTATGACTTTATTGTCGACGTTATTCCAGAATTTTTAATGCGATCTATTTCAATACCATTTATTTCGTATCTGATATCTTGAAACAAAAACATAACAGGGTTGTTACTAAACGTAATATGTTTCTTAATCGGTTTTCCATCTTTGTCGAAGAACTTTGCTTGGCCCTCGACGTAAATTGAACTGGCTGACGGTAACACGTATGTCTTGTTGGTGTACGGGAATTCTGATTTCATCGTTTTCTCTAAAGCTGTTAGTGTAGGGATTGTATGAGTGGACTTCATAGCTTTCAATCGAACTATCGAAGTGGGGTACTTCAGTAATTTGTAGTATACTCATACTTTAAAACCTAGAGCTATAAGAAATCCTTGATTAGCTTTACTCAATTTATTCACGGCTTTCTTACGTCTATGCACCTTAATGGTCGTAGATGGAATAAGACGTTTGATTTTCACTGGAATGCTTTTATAATATACAATCATTTTGTTTTTCTTAAATGAAGGCGTAATTGAATATGTTCTTCACCAAAATTAATACAGTTACCGAGTTGATCAACAATTTTAACAGATATAGATGAAATTGGATTTTTGTTCACTGGAAAGTAAATAACGTTTTGCGGAATTTCTATGTACCGATGACCTGGAGCAGTATCAGATACAAATTCGTGAATATAATGAGTTGGTAATCCGTTGCAGTATGAACCGTGAACAAGATCGCATTCGATTCTGATTACAGACAGTTTACTATTATTGATGGTCACATTAAAATTTGGTTTTGAATTTAATACTGAAAAGTATAGCAAACCGCACTCGTATTGCTCAGATAAATGAAGAGGTGGTTGAAAATACGAAACCAATTCAGATTTGTTTCCAAAGATGGTAACCGTAGTAGACATGCTTTCATACTGAAGCCTTATAGAAAATTCTGCTTATTTTATCCTTGACTGCACCAGAACTTCTTTAAAAAAATTTAAACAAAGATGTCCACAATTAAATGGGTTATCACGTTGAATGTTATCATAATTATATTGAACTTTGGGTCCTACGTATTTTATAAATTCCTTGGGAGGTTTAAGATTTCCGTAACTATCGAAATACTCAATATAGTCATTATATTTTGCATAGGCTACCCAATGAGAACCAGGATTTTTAGAACTGTCCAAATTAATAACTCCACATTCTTTTTTTAAAGGGTATTTAGGGAGCTCATCTCTCATAAAGACGCCTCTAAAATAAGGAATATTATTTCCATATTTCAAAATGTCAAAGTTAGTTAGGGCTCGTTTGGGTAGCCGATATTTTAGTTTTTTTCTTTCGATACAAAAATACCAAGTCCAGCTTTATGTGGTTTAAGGTGTAGTCCTTTTCCAATGCAGAGAGCTTCCATCTTTTCATTGTGCCTCTTCGATTCAATCATTTTTTTTTTAGCCATCTTGAATTCATTAATGGTTTTAGCTATTCCAGCTGCACCGCCTGCTAAAGCTCCCACAGCTGATAGTCCAGCAAAAATAGGAATCAACGGCAATACTCCACCAATTTTTGGTATAGGAATGACACGGGGGAGTTTACAAGATGATTCATCGGCTAATTCTCTTGCAGCGGCAATAGCCAACTCTATGGCCATTTTCTTGCTCTTTGGTTTCAATTTTGTAATGTGTCTTTTTGTTTTAGAAATAACATATTTTAATTTATTTTTTACCCCTTTTCCAGATGTTACTTTTCGACAACACTTTTTAATACTACTTCTTAGACCAGAACCAGTTTTAATTTTTGTCGACATAGCCCGGCTTACTAAGCGTGCGGCAAGTTTTTCACCTACAGTTGCATCCGAAGCGACTGCTCGTTCTTTCGCCATTTCTAATAATACTAAATCAGCTTCGTGTCGATCCTTTAAGTTTGATGATTTATGATAGGCAATGTCGTGATCTTTGCAATATTCGTCTAATTTATTAATTCCATTGTCACCTTGTGTAAGCCTTTTAATTAATTTTGTACCAGGACCACAAAACTTGTATCCTGGTAAGTGTAATTCAAAAGGTAGATGATTTATAAGCCAATTGAGAAGACTACTCTCTCCAATACACATTATACGACTGATGAATCTGGTTTGAACATTTTAATAAATACTTATAAATTGAAGCGCTCGCCCGTTATTTTATTTTTATAATATTACATTTGATTTATCAATCCAACTGTTTTCAGCTGAAGATAAACCTAACCATTTTACTAAAACCTTGTTACCTTTTTTTCTTAGAACTTTCTCCACTAGATATACATTGGGATGTTTTGTTTCTTGAAGCTCTTGCTCATAAAATGCACCTAAAATAGGCTGACCTCTGATTGCATCTTCTATTAAGTAGGTGATGGGGGTTGTGTTTTGTCTCTTTCGAATTTTAAATATTTCTGTTGACCAGTTCGGGGTGTAACCTTTTTCAAATGCTCCTTTGTACTTACTGATTCGCACATAATCACCAATTTTATACCTGCTTTTTATATTATGATGATTTTTTACTAACTTTAAATGTCTTTCTAATATGCGTTTTTTATTCATGTTATTCACATTGGCGGGGGCCTCATCAATTGTCCGATGATAAGTGAGATTGTATTTGTAAATAACATTATTAAGCGTACTATCTACCCAACTGTAGTTGCCTTTTAAACTAAACTCCTTATAGACTTTCGATTTCAATGTCCTGATAAATCTCTCAACTATTGAAGCCTTTTTTGTTGAGTAGGTTGAATAATGATTAATATTATAAGTTTTCATAAGCTTTTGAAATTGATTGTTATAAAATTCTGCTCCATTGTCCGTTTGCAGATGTTTAGGAATACGTCCTTTATTCAGCAATTTCTTGAAAGTGTTACATACATCATCTTTAGTTTTACTTTTCAGAGGAAAGGTCCAAGCATATTTTGAAAATGTGTCAATAATAGCTAGAATAAATCTGTAATTTTTATTTTGTTTCGAAATTGATTGCATATCGATTAAGTCTGCTTGCCACAAGTCATCTATATCTTTCATAATAACACATCTTCGTGGGAAGTTCACCCTCGCATTTTTATGAATTTCGTTTACCACGTCTGCTTTGCTCATGTTCACAATACAGCACATTCGTCTTGAATTCGTATATAATACTGAATAAAAAGTATATTATTGAGACTATTTATTCTTTAATTATGCCAGCTTCTTTCAATTCTTCTATTATCGATAAAATTTCATTATCATGATTTGTATTGCCAGCATCTCTAGAAGCAACTAATAGTTTCAATCTCTCAACCAGTTCGTTAGGGTCATCCCAATAAACTAAGTCATTGTGTTTGTGTTATTTCTGTATTTCTTTAGGGATGGTAAGTTTCCCCCAAATTTTGGGAGAATGTTATCGTTTAACGATTCGAAAAATAATGGTTTGATTACTTCGCGATATTTTAATCCTTTATCACCTCTTATTTGACCATCAGGATTAAAATCTCTCTTATGAGCATTTGTGTAATGCAGCATATCCTTATAAACGAGTCTATCTTTGCCTGATATTAATTTTAAATCAGGTCTTCTTCGAAATAAAAGTTCTTTTAAGCCGGGGGTTAAATTGTAGGATTTGTCACCGATTTTAATTAAAATAACGTTCGCGTCATTCAAACTATCAATTTTAGAAAATGAAACTACTGAATTACCCATTAATAATGTTTTGTTTATACTTCTTATTCCAAACGGTATATTTACCCCATCATAAATATCATGGATATCCCGACCCTCTAATGAAATTTCTAAATCATCCGGTAATTCTTTTGCGGGGGAGTTTTTAACAGAATTTAATTTTGGATCACAGCAGTCTTCAAACTTTGTAGATGAGCTAGTATTAATGTCATCCAATTCAATGTGCTTCATTTTTTCCACAGACATATTCGAATCAACTAGAGTTTTAAGGGGGTCTGTGACAGGTTTTAGCATTTTATCGAGTGACAAATTCATCTAGTGTTCGTGGTTCTTCATTTGTTTTATTTTATTTTTTATGGAGTCTACAGACTTCATTAATTCTATTTTAATGTTCTTTTCCATAGTTTATAACGAGTGCACTCAGTTAAGGAAGATATAATACTAAGTAAATTTTTTATGTTATTGATTTATATATTAATATCATCGAAATCAACCAAATTTAAAAAAGCTATCTAAATTATGTCTGTATCTTCCGTTATTTAATGAGGAGTCTTTGCTAATACTAACAAAGCTATACGGCTCTCTCCAAACTCAATTACAAACACTCTTGAATTGATTCCAGGACATGTCAGAACTGACATGCTCTTCATAAATATGTTTCAAGTTTACATCGTCTTGTTTAAATATAATAAGAAAGTTTGCGTTATCACGCAACAACTGTTTCGGGATTTTAGAGTACGTCTGACATAAATAAAAGCAATCGATTTGTTTATGTCTACCCATAGAGAAGTAATTGCGAATGTTTATTTGATTTTCACATGCCACATCATCGAAAATAAATACCGAATTGGTTAGTGCTTCATCCGGAGCTATGACTTCTCTATTATTATTAAATTCATTAAACTTAATCTGCGGTACTCTCTTTATGACTTCTTTTAAGAAACTGTATTTTGGTTGAAAATTAGTTTTCGAGTATAGGTAAAGGTTTTGAAATTTGAGACCATTTTTATGTAACAATAAACTAAGCACTACGTTTGTTTTCCCGCAATTCGAGGGACCACATATTATACAACGAATCGTATTTGGAAACAGAATGCTATGTCTAATCTGGTCATCAGAGTCACTAAGATTTAGATGACTAACATTAAGTGATGTGTGTTGTTTGATCAACTTCATTTTGTATATTAATAAAATGCCTACCTTACATCGATATATATAGAAAAAAAAAGCGATGGATTCCAATTTCATTCTTTGTAAGTGCTTCATACTACAATATAAAACGAAGTTACTGTTTGAACATTCTTAATTCCAATTCTACAACTTGATGTCATCGGTTGGTTTTTTTTCAAATTATAATATTACTGACTAATTTAAATCGTAAGTACTGAACTAATTTATATTATTTTATATTTAGTGCAAATCGTTAAAAAATATATAAATACAAATTGATTTAAGATTAAACCATAGCAATTTTTTTTTTTCAGAAAATGGAAGACCTTGATATTGTGGATGATGCTATTAAGTCATTCTTTTTTGCTCAAGAACACCCAGGAAACAATATAGAGGAGACTGAGTACCATAACCGACAACAGGACAACGAAAACAGTGTAAAAGAGCAACCAATAAAAGGAAAGGCTAAGAACAAGTCCAAATCAACTTCTAAAATTACGTTATCCAAATTATTTACCTCGCCATCTTCATCTTACGTTCTTCGTAAGGAGCCAGGAAAAGCACATCATTTAATTAAAATATGTATTTATGATTTAAGTAACAGCAATGTAATACGCAATCTTGACCACTGTGATAGTGCTAGTGTGAGCGTTCAGTATCAAGTTAAAGACAATCATGACGAAATTATGGATGAAACAGACTATCTAGTCAGTAAAATAGTTAAAAAGTTAAGTTCGGCTTCACATAGTTTTTAAATGATATTTGTATTGTGTATACTTAATTATTCATTGTAACTAAATATAAGAATGTTAAATAAATTTGAAATTTGTCCTCTAGGCTGTTCTTTATTTACCTGAAGAACTGTTTTCAAATAGTAAGTAATCAAAATAAACAGACTTAAGTGCAAGGTCAAATAAGAATAAAAAACACGTTTTTTTTTAAGTAGATACATTACTTATATTTCACTTTCAATACAACATCTGCCACTAATACTAAATTACTTAATCATTTTTATACTTAAATTAATTATTACTATTGTCATTCTTATAATAAACTATTTTAAAGGATTTATGATATTATTAGTATATGTTAGTTAAAATATCGTATCACTATGCCCCCACGGTAACGTATCAACTTGGTTTAATAATATCTGCCTCTTGTCATCATTTTTATTAATAATTATTTTATCTGTCTCTTGAGAGTACAATACATGTTTAATAGATTTAATAGTGTTCATTTTGCATTTAAATATTCTGTCACTCAGTAAAGCTGTATTATAATTATACAATCGTAATCGCTTTGTAACGGGCTTAGTTACACCCTTAGCTTTTTTAATTTCTCCATGCAAACTGTTTATGCAGTAAAGTTTGGCTCTAAGCCCTGTAAACTCAGTAATAATATCACCCCCCAGCTCATCTTTGAATAGGCCTGGAATTTGTGCATTGACTCTTGGTATATCATGTCTGTTGTTAACATTAAAATTACTAGTATCAAATTTTGATATGTCTTCTTTAATATCTTGATATACATCTGGAGTTTTAATAAAATAAAGCAAACTATCTGTATCGGTAACATAGCCTTGCTTTGTTCCTATATTTATTTTTGATATAGTCGTAGTGAAAATTATACAAATGCTGTTTTGCATACTCTAAAACAGTAAAACCGATATATATTGGTCTGTCAAGATTAATTTTTTCCGGACTCAAATGAATAGCAACAAAGTTTTCAGAAAATATTGTAATATTCTTTAAGTTAGGTTTCGCGATCAAGTTTTCGGCACTAAGGTGTTTGTTTGTCTTGTTATTCTTTTCATTCCATACCGTTACTAATTTTATATTTACTTGTTTTCGTCTATTTTCAATAGTTTTTCCGAATATAGCATTATTCAACAGTTTGAATAAACTTTTTTCAAATGGCGAGGATGAAGCTTGACGTAATCGGGTATTTAAGTCAATGTATTTTTGTAAAAAGTTTTCTTGCCTAAAGGTAAGCACACGGTGAGTTTTTTTCAAAACGAGCCCGTTCCTTAAACATTCTTTTAAATGGATGTAATGTATCACATACTTAAATTTGTCATATAAGTTTGCAATTAACTTTGGGGTTTTACCTCCTGGGGGGGTAAATTTTTCTGCCGCGAAAGGTAAATCGCGATGATACTTATGTAAATAATCCGGATAAGCTAAATCAACTTCTAGAATATATCCAAAATCTGAATCGTCTGGTATATTAGTTACATTAATTGCACATATTTCTTCGGGTAACAAAAACCTGAAATCAGATATTGGTAATTTTTTTGTCATCGCATAACCATATAAATTATTACAATCCAGATATATCAAGAAAGTTGATGTTTCATTGTTATCAAAATTCGATAAATATTTATTATTAGCCTTTGCATTACGAAGAGAACACTGAGCTAAGCCTCCACGTATTCCATTTTCTATTAACTCATAAATCTCTAAATCACTAATTAATTCTAACTTAACCCCTGTATACAACATCATAGCATCCCAGCTCAAGCTAGGTGCAGTGATATAATAAGCTGGATCTAGATTATAATGTCGTAAACTGGTATCTCTAAAATTTTCAAATATGTCGCAAAGTAACAAAACATCCGTTTTTAAATATAAGTCTGTATATTCACCGAGAGATTTCATTTGAAAAGTTTGCCATATTTTTTGCACGTGCCTGTATTCTTCATCACTTATGTGTTCACATTTTAAACTATTATAGAAACATTCTTTGGGAGGAAGAACATTTTCATCGTATTTTGTGAAAGAGTCCATATAGTCGTACGGGTAAATACCTTTTCGTTGCAACAATTTCAATAACTTTTTATCACGAAATTCATTTGATAAATTAATAAAGTCACTGTCGCTTAAATTTCCAGATAATACTTCCAAACTTGAATTAAGGAACTGGAAAGAATCAATAAACTTTATTTGAATAGGCTTTGAAGTATTCTTGGTTTGAATAATTTTAGTAACAGACATGTATTTTTCTTTAGTTTTTGGTATTATTTTAAAATAACCTTCATATTTTGCTAGCTCTTTGATAAATAGATGACAATCATAACCTGCCAAATTATGAAAAACTATCGGCACGAAAGGACAAACCCTATGCATTAAATTGCAATGCGAATGTGCAGCACCTCGGTACTGTGATGTTACATGATCGTGGTCTGTCACCTTGTCTTCAAATAATAAATGTTTACATATATGGCATACAGTGGCATTATTGAAGTCATTTTCTTGATCTTTAGTTAAAGGTGACATAGGTTGTACTTTTGATAATATATGATAAATTTTTTCTATATCCTTAAGCAAATATGTAACAAAAATTTCAACACAATCTGGCCCTCTATACGTGACGTATTTATTTAAATTACGATCATATGAACAACAAATGTAGTAACCAAAACAAGAAGGTTTATGTTCTTTGTATATGCGAGTACTATCTGTTATAAATTGATTATGATTTACTAAAAGGCTTTCAAAATCTGCATATATAACAAAGTTAATTTTCTGTTGCCGTTCATAATTTTTAAATTGAAGAATAGTATTTTTCTCCGGCAGTACAGTTAATATTCTGTTACACATATGGGAGTTGTACTTAATTTCACTTTTAAAACATTGTAAACATAAATCGCATAAATACATTTTACCTTTGTGATGAGTAATTTGCCGTTTAACTAGTCGTAAAAGATCTTTGATCAAGCAATAGTGACTTTTACCATTTCTCTCAATAAACAACAAATTAATATGACAGCGCTTTCTTGAATTAGTCACATATAATGGGCCGGTTACAATGCTTTTGTTATCTAATCCATAAATATTAAGACTTATGTCGGGATTAATTTTTTCAAAATGTCTTATATCAGTGTTTGTCGGGGGAAACATCATGCCATCTATATTCAACACCGTAGAGTAATGCGGATATGAATTAGTTCTACAGACATTGCTCTTTTGTGGAAATAATGCTGCTACAACACTCCATAGGAAACAGTGATTGTCTTTGTTTTTTATATTAACACAACTTTTGGAACGTTTCACTACATTTGGTAACTCTATGTAAGAACCACCTCTCAAAGGATTAAATTTATTAACATTTATTTCTAGATGATTCATAAAGAGGCAAGTCCAGCCAGACTCACGGTGCTGAAATTCAGACAGTTTTCTTATAAAAGTACGCATAACATTTAAGTATAATTCTTTTATATCGGTACTGTAAAATATTGATTCATACTTTGTATTAAATGATTTCAGCTCTTGTTCACCAGACGTTGGTAGAACAAAGTAAGCGAAAAGCTCAAAGTTCACTTTAATACAGCTATGTTTCACAAGACAAACAACCAATAAATTCATTACATGTTTCTGATAATCCTTTAGGAATGCCTCTGGCGTGAGATATTCCTCTGATGGATTAAGTCTGTAAGTAATTATTCTATTTTTAAATGCTGTCGCAATGATATCGATATTCTTAAATTCAGATTTCAATATGCTATTTGATTTATGTAAGTTCGTTCTCAAGTGATATTGATATTCGTTTTTAGGTATCTCAATATTACAGTAATCACATTTCAATAAATTGGCACCGGATCTGGTAATAGAAGTTCGTGTAACTGTAAAAAATAAAAATAAAACTTAAACTTTAGAAAAACGTATCTATTTATTCTACACGAAACTTAGAGATACAAGAATGAATATGAAGGTAAATACGAGTAAATAAAATATAAATACACTAATATAATATAATAAACATTAATTTAAGTACCTACAAAAAGTTTGTAGCATGATAATACATATCATTAGTAGGAACTTATTATAACAGGACAAAATTCCATGGAGAGACTGGTGGTTCAGGGCCAGGTGGAGGGCAAGAGGTCACGCGGCCGATCACCAACTCGATGGACTGACCTGATCAAAAAAGCTACCGAGTCCACCATGGTCCAGTGTACTCGCAACGTCTCCAATCGGCAGAAATGGAAGCACATCGCTGAAAGGGCAATCCTCGGGGAAGTCAACGACCCACCGAACATCTCTCCGTGTACCACGTCTGCGCAACCACGACCACTCTGACAAGAGTGTCTCGACTAAGAAGATTATAACAGGTGATTAGTAATAATTACTGACAAAGTTGACTGGACAATCTCTGAACTCTTTTCTCGTGGCAGTTATAAAATTACTGAGGTGCTGCCACGAGTCCGTGTTCTCATCTGTTCTATTTTTAATAGAGATAATCGCGTGGCGCCACCTATTCATAGGGGCCACATGTTGAATTTCGTTACAACTGTACACCTTTAACTCTACAAAATGTGTCCCTTTTTTGAAGTCAAATGTTTGACGAGAGTGACCGTTAGCAACTCTTCGGCTCATGACTGACTGTAAGGGATGAATTGGTTTACCCGCGACTGGTTGATCCTGGACATCATCGTCACTATCAGTTCCGAATATGTCATGGACCGTGGCTTTCTTCAGGGCGATAGGCTTGATGACAGGTTTCTTGGTTTTAGCCGGTGGTGGAGACGGTGCATGCGTAAAGGCTTGACTCCCCCTTGATGTACTGGGTGCGGGCGGTGCGGCACCCGAAGATTGTTTTTTCTTTTTCGGGTTGACTTTTTCAGGCTCACGTGGCTGCCTAACTTCGTCATCCGACGGGGGCAACGATTCAGAATATCCATGATGTGACCTAAAACACATAATTAAGTTTAATTTTAATTAAATAAATAATTAATACATAATACAGGAGACATTCTTAGTGTGGCGAAACGTTTAAAAAAAATAGAATGTACATGCTAAGTATATCATATCTAGGTAGGTAGGTATATCTACTCCAAATGTGAATACCGTAAGGAATGGGACATACATAATTATGTATAATCATTTTTTTAAATAAAAAATTTAGACACAAATAATGAATCAAGAAATAATACTTAATATTAATTAATTGTTTTTTGTTTCACTGAGTAAAAGTTGGCTCTAACAACTGTTGGATATAAGCTACTGAATGAATAGATGAAATTAATGAATAGATGAAATGAATGAATAGATGAAATGAATGAATAGATTCTACTATTTAAAAACCAGAACAAATAAAACAGTTAATATTATTATTTATTAATACAACTTACATTTTCCTTGAGGTACTGGGTGCGACCACCGAGAGGGATTTCCTCTTTTTTGTTTTTAGTTTTTCAGGCTCACGTGTCTGCCGAAGTTCATCATCTGACGAGAACAACGATTCAGCATTTTCATGATGTGACCTGAAATTCAAACACATAATTGTTTCAGATAAAATTAATTAATAATAATTACTTAGTATATGGTCATTGGTACATTAAAAGATCTAGGTTTATCTGTAAGGTGTATCTACCCCTAAATGTGAATACCGTAAGGAATCGAATGATACATATTATGTAAAACATTTTTAAATTAAGACAAAAAAAATAATAGAACATTAGTGAATTGTATTGTTTCCCTGAATAAGGTTGACACAACAAGCAGCTGCTGGATATGAGCTACTGAATGAATAGATGAATAATTAATGAATAGATTCCTGATGAATGAATAAACGCTACTATTTAAAAACAAAACACAAATAAAATTACAATAGACTTTGAAGATAATATTATTAATAAAACTTACATTTTTTTATGGTGTAGTGTCCTGGTTCTTGATGGCAGGTCAGGGGAAATAGTAGTGATGTTCCAAATGCCCGCGTCCCGATTTAAATACTATTCAATCCATGTGATTTTAATCCATATATGGGGTGTACGTTTGAGTAAAAATCCTGAGTCAAATCACGACACCAAATAAGAAAAGTGCTTAACTAGCACCGTCGTAACTAAGTTTAACTTTCAATCTTAAGTACATGTAGTTAAGATTTCAAACTAATACTTGTATTTTCATTACCGCTATTATTATGTGCAAAACTATTTTTATACTCTGACTTTGCTTATGATTAATTTTATGATAAGTATATGAAAACATCTTCAAACGAACAAACATAGATTTAGATCTTGGATATTAGTATTGATTCGATGTAAACAAAGCAATGCAGGCGTCGCCCCGTCGGCAGCATCCTATTTCATCAGTCCATAAAAGTAAAGTAGTTTCATGGCTTAAATGTTTAATTTTTAACCTTATAGACATATTTAAAAAAACTATACATGCATAAAAATGATTACGGATTATTATTATGTATAAGAATGATGTGCATGATATTTTATCCCAACATTTGTATTTCTGCTATTTAAAAATAAATCAATAATAAATAAAACGATTAATATTTTATCTTTATATTAATAATATATTAATAATAGCAGGTAAAACCACGCTTAGCAGTTGTATGTTAATATTGTTCAATTGTTTTGATCCGTCTCCTTAAAAAGAATTCAACTTACGTTGCAAATTCATTAGGTTGATATACTATTAACATACCATGACTTTGCAAGCCAAATCATCTGAATAAAATGTATGAAAACAATCACCGTGAACAAACGGACAGTAGTATTATTTTATTGATACATATTTATAATAAACAATAACATGTTAGGCGTCGTAATGTCTGAGGTTTCAATTTCACCATACCATTTTTGTACAGATATTGAAATCTAACAAAAGTATACGAATTTGAACTTTATGTATTAAAAAATGCATTAAATTAAAAATTATAAAAGGGGGAGTTTAATAACTTTGAAATCCATTTCAAGTTTTATATCTGACGGTGAAGAGTGATATAATTGCAGAATGTCGGTAAGTGTTCCATATTAAATATATTCTCTGACAATTTAAATATGTATCTATTAACAGCATTCTGTAAATAATTAGCATCACTGAATAAGTTATTTTCACACATGCTTTATTTCAATCGTAAACGTTATATTAAACTAATATAATATATTGCATCGTTCTTTTTCAGGACACGGAGGATCTTTTCAATTTTGTACCCGTGAATCAACCAGTTCAACAAACTACCGGACAGAAAACGCTTAATCAACCAGTTCAACAAACCACTGGACAGAAAACGCTAGGTCTTGCTCGCAAGAGATCAAAAACAGATCAAACATTCTATCAATACATAAAGAAGCCTGTAACTCGTGGAACAAAAATAATCAAAATAGAAATATATGATATCGACGGTTTTCAAAAATTCGAACAGCCGATGTGTAATTGTGATGCTGATATGTGTGCTCAACATGTTGTAAAATCTATATTATTCGATGATATATATACCAGTACGAGAGAATTAATTGCCAAAATTCAGGATGTCATCGAACCAAAAGTGTAGATTTAATCATTTATATTAATGTACAGACCCAATAAAATTAACAATATACAATTAATTAATATATATATTTACGCTGTCAATTGTATATGTTTAAATTTCTGAAAAGTAAGTTTTTGTATCTATGTGTAAGAAGTAATGAATAGGCATCAATATGCAAAAAAAAAATGTAAGTAAGTCAATATTCTGTGTCATTTCTTATCGTATTTGTAATTCATTGTTAGTGTGCTTAAATTCTAAAATAAATAAATACCTTAAAAAATTATGAAGTTTTTTTTTACTTACAATAGTTGTAAGCATTAATTAAAAGAAAATAACACCTACTCATTTGAATAAGTGAAATAACATTATTTTGAATACATGATTGATTAATACTATGATGATGAAATAATTTGAATACATGAATAGATTATATTTGAATAGATAATTGGGGTTTCTAGATCTCCTGTGATCTAGAAACCCCAATTATCACCTACTCACGACGCGTTTGGGTTGGCACCCATGGCCATAATTCTAAAACAATCATTGTTTGTTATTGTCTTTTGCCGAATAGGCTCATTAACGATTTGTTAGCATAAGGACTGACTCTGTCCTTATGCTAACAAATGTCATCAACTGATCTACATGCGTCAATGAATTTTGCGAACCGGCTCGCCTTAGAAGTAGGACTCACCTCTTCATGTGTGTGATGTCACCATCCGGAATAGATTCTATAAGTTGTGTGTTTAACTTCTCACAAGTGGTCATATTTAACAACGGACCTAAGCTCCCTCCGGAACATGACGACTCATCTAAAATCAAACACCAGTTTAAATTCAATCAACCTCATGCCTTGGTACTTCTGAAGCGCTTGAAATTCGTTTAGTGTTTGTCGTTGAAGGTGGTTTTTGTGCGGTAAAGCTAATCTTCGCTCTTCACCTATATTGTTACTGTTAGCCTGTATCATCTCACAGCTGGGCAAAGACCTCCCTCCAAATCTCCAAATCCTCAAATCTTTCAATCCGGGGCACAATCATGTGGACCACTGGTCGTTGGTTTCGTCCAGCTTGTCCCGCCATGTCCTGCAAGGTCTACCGCGTCGCCTTCTGTCAAACACAAATAACTGACGTTGCTCAAAAAGCCGTTAATCTGAAGTGGGAACTGGGCTGGCCATGTCTGCCATATGCCTGACGAGTTGTGGGCCAAAATAACCACGTAGTGAAGTCCTATCTATAAAGAAAGTTTCGTTCCCTTGTGAAGTGTGCGCCAAAAGACGAGTTACACACCGAGGGCGCAGTTACTGGAGTCGGACCGCAACGTCAAGTTCAAGACGTTTGTGGTGCTAATGCCGAATTGTTATCTGCCAATGGTGATGGAGGAAGAATTTTGGCCGCAGGACGTGGTGTTCCGTCGCTTCCGCGGACAAGTTCCCCTGGACAGCCAACACAAGTGAAGTGTGGCTAAGTAAAGTGCTACTAACATACTTTGTTTTAAGTCTTATTTATTAACACAAGTCTTGTAGTTACTTTATATTTATGTTGGTTTATAAGGTATATGTTTATGGGCCATTGTAGCCTGAAATAAATTGATGTTGTTGAATCTCTACACTCAGCGGTTAGGGCTGCGCATTGATTTTTAGACTTTGTCACCCCATTTCCCCCTCTTAGGGGTTGAATTCTGAAAAAACCTGAGACCTGTTCCTACTCATTTATCAATAGGAGCACTCCTGTGAAGTTTCGAGTAAGATAGTCTAACTAATCTTGTTTCCCCATACAAACTTTGGAGCCCCATTTAACCCCCTTAAGGGGTGAATTTTGAAAAATCTTTTTTATTGTACCCCTAGACCACATAAGGAACCACCTACTTGCCAAAATTTTAATCTGTAGACCCAGCGGTTTGGGCTGTGCATTGATATGTGAGTCAGTCAGTTTCTTCTTTTATATATTTAGATGCAAGCTCAGTGTGGCTGTCGCGCTATGTACTCTGTGGTCGCGCTCCAGCCGTGTGTACGTATCGGCGGTGCGTCCAAACATTGAGCGGCAAGAGCGCGGCAGAAACATCGCCGCCGCGCGCGGCCGTCGTATATCGCAAAGCGCACAGGCCGCCGCGCGCGATTGCCGCTTTATGTTTGGACACACCCTTTTAAGTTTTCGCGCTCTTTCGACTGGTTGCTTGCGTCGCGTACCTACTCTTGTTAACTGACTGATTTATTGATCATTAATCATTATTAGTGAAAATGACAAGCCGGATAAATTGTTGCGTGTATGGATGTTTAAATACATACTAATACTCTAAAATTCTGGCCAGTTTAACAAAAAATATTATATAATAATAGTTTAGCAGGAAATATATGAGACATTATAATATAGTAAACCAATTGTAATTATATAAGTATTAATTAACATTTAAATAATAATACATTATAGTACAAAAATGTTGGTAGTATTTTATTTTTAGTACCTACTTGAGGCAACCCTACCGATTGGCCACTGAGCAGTGAGACGCCAAATAACATACGCTAACGCGTGGCGTCAAGGCACAATTTAGATCGAGCGCGCCCAGTGTAGGTATTTAAAATGTCGGCTTTCTTCAAGATCAAAAGAGTGCAACTTCTGTACGCTAGTACTATTATCTACTCTGTGACGAAATGCCTGAGATTAAAAATACTCGCCGAATTATTTACCGCAGTGCGCGCCCTATAGTTTTTGCGATATTCTACAGCATGATTTTAAAATCTTGTCGCAAAAAGCAAAATCGTGGTGCAAAATGCGCCTGCATTGATGTCGGCAATATTCATAGCAATAAGTATTAAGGGCCTATACTCCTTCAAATGGCTTATCATGATCCTCCGTTACGCCTAAAATACTGCAGCATTAATTTGAAATAAATATATGGTAAAGTTAAAATAATGTAAAGTTAGCTTAATGCTAAGTATTATGTGTAACGAAAACACGATTCCATAAACTTTCCTAGATAGAAAAAAAATCCAAAGTTACCTCCAATCGAACAATAAACCGCTGGTATTCAAAAAGTACTTCAAATTAGATCTTGAAACTTTGCATACTAACTGAACTAACTATAAAGTTAGTTCAGTTAGTATGCAAAAAATCTATTGATTGGACTAAAAAAATAAAACACCTATTTTTTTAATCCAATCCTGCTTTATAGCAGGGCCATAGGTGTTTTATTTTTTTAGTCCAATCAATAGATTTTTTGTAAATCGCAACAAACCACTGATTTCACACTATTCGGCCGCAGTGACTGACGTAACAACCGCTTTGTAGTGCAAGCTGATTAGAAATTTATTCCATCAGTTTTTCAAACGAAGTTTGAAGCACCACAAAAAGAGTTGCTAATTTTAGGGTTAGAAGGGCCATAAAAGAAAAATTAAAATAAATACCTGAGCAAAGAGATGACTCGGAAAAGTATGCCTCTTTTTCATTATCGTTATTTTCCATGGCTCTTGACTTATAGATACGTGTGTAATTCAATAGAAACACGCGAATACTGTGTCGGATAAGCACTGTAGTAATTAAGGAAAATAAATCATTTTCCTCCTCTTTGATTCACACTGAACGGACCTATCTACGTAATATAATAACACATATTTATTTAAAATGTAACTTCGGAAAATACAATATGAATCTATAAAAACCAACTTCAAATAACTCAAAACACAAAAAAGTGAAAAATAACTTTAGCTTCAGAAGTCGGTGACCTTTGTTTGATTCATTTAGTTTTTTTTGTCACCGACTTCTAAAGCTAAAGTTATTTTTCTTTTTTTTGTGTTTTTTTAAGTTGGTTTTATTTTTTTTTGTAAAAAAGTTTTTTTATTATTCCATTTTTATTTGTAATATCCTATACAAACATATGCTATGCATTTATTTTACATTGTTAACAATACATGTCATGGTAATAGGCTTATCCCAATAAATGGAACTTAACATACCTAAACTGTCGAAATTTGGGTGTATTGTACACATCTGTTTACCCCTCAGAACGTACAGGCGTGACGTTACGTCATTATGTTGTATAAACAATAAACATTCAAGCGATTGCAGTAATCACGACCACTTTACCGTCTAGTTTTGAAGAGTTCCATTGTATATCTCCGAATATCAGCATCAGATCTTCACTAAATTTAAATGCGACCATCTCAAAAGTATATTCTTTCAAATAAAACAATAATTTTGAGAATCGCTCCACAAATGGAGGAGAAATCGGTGAACATACATGAAATTATAAACACGACTGAAGTAAAAATCTTCATAAAATGAAAACTACTGGGCCAAACTACGTTAAATTTTTATGGGACCAAATGGCAACTATTCCGCATCAAACTAAAAAATATTCACGTAAATCGGGTCATAAATCTCAGCGTAATCGGTGTACATACATAACAAAAAAAATACCAATCGAATTGAGAACCTCCTCCTTTTTGAAGTCAGTTTAGTAAGAGTTTGATGTCTGCTGTACAAGGATAAACCTGTATCACAAACTCAGTCACTCATTACATTCTAATAATAGGGTAGATGACACCATAAAACAATAATTCCAAGACACCTATCTCTAAAAAAAAACACTATGTTTTGGGCCTGAAAACCCGATTTATTTTCAATTAATTGACAAATTCGATTTTTAGCTGCTTTGAAATCAATAAATAGTTGAGTCATTGAGTTGAATAAACAGTGACGTCACAGTTGGCTATTGCTATACAAAATCTATGAGAGAACCGCGTTTTGACAGCTCTTAAAAAGTATCTCAATTGATTGGTGTGTCATCTACCCCATTCGACATAGAGACAGATATTTGGACAGCAGATGAAAATTTGTGAAATAGTTATTTAATTTATTATGGTACACCTTGATCCTAATATGTCTATCTTTCCCAGAAAACCTGTATGTTTTTAAATATTTTTTTCTGATTATTGTAAATCATTTGAACAAATATATCCAAAAAAAATCACGATGATTGGGGATGAAAAGTTAATGGTAGATCGCGAAAAGATGTATCGATATTGTATTTTTAGGAAATCAATAATAAATAATAATATTTAATAAAACTATTTGTGCATCTCAAAAAGGGGTTCTATTAATATTTTAAGAAAATCAAAAGGAGAGTTATTTTGGGTTTGATTAAATATTTTGATGCGTTAATACAGGGTGTAAAAGACCTCACCACGAAGTCGTCAACCAAGCATTCTGTACATCAAACTAAGTAACTTAAAAATGATTGCTTGGAAACTTTTTTTTTTTTGAGGTTAAAAATCGTGTTTTGTGGTAGAACTCAATGTACTCAAAACATTGTGCTGATTGGATTGGATGGATTGAATAGTACGGGGGTCGTGGAGGTGTTTGAAGTAAAAATCTTACATTAAAAAGCTGTATTAAAAAAAAAAAAACTTGTGAAAAAGTTTGGACTTTGACCCCCAATATCTCCGTAACTAGAAGGTTCCCAGGTATGGTGTAGAAAAAAAAAATGATCGCAATGGCAATGATGAGGAGGACAAGTGCCTTTCGCCTTCGTTAAGAGGTGTTTTACACCCTTTTATAATGTTCTTGTCTAGGTTTAACCCAGTTTGTAATCGTTCCTTTGCGCCTATTGACCTAGTTTCGTTCTGTCTCCTGCTGATATGGAGAGAAGTGGAAATTATGTATTTCCTACTCCTATTCTTTTCTGATTAATTTCATTGTGGGATCCAAGACAGTTAAATTCATTCTATGGGACTTCGTCGAGCTTCATTGTCTCAACGTTTTTCTGGTGGTCGCTACTATTGATTCTGACTTTCAGAAGTTGCAGTGGTTTGGAAATAGCGTGGTGGGCACACGAGCAGAACTGCGGGCACAGATTGTTATTTTCTTAAATAAAACTTTAGTGTGTGAGTCTCCATTCCTCAAAATACCCATAGAAGAGATCTCTGTCCACAGGTGCCTTCATAATTCCGTTCCTCATAAGGTTAATACTGGAAGGCATACCCCTCTTCCTGATCGAGATGGCCATCGGTCAGAAGATGTGTCTCATCTCCCTCGGGATTACAATAGAATAGAATAGATGTTTATTGCTTTGGTTAATATCTTACAAATAGGGATTATTACAGGTCCATTTGGCACAGTTTGTCCGGGGTCATTTGCGACCTATTATGTAATTCTTTTCACACACGGTTGAATTATATAAAGCAAATGTGAGAAGTTTTGGATTTAGGATCCCATCAGGTCTAGACCTGAAGTAACTTAAAGACTAGGAGTGACTGTACGAGGCAAAACCTGTGCTGACGATGAGGGGGCGTTCTCTTATGGAGCGGTTTGTCCCTCTCCGATGTGTTTATACATATACTCTATATCTCCTATTGAATTGTCCATATCTCGTATATGCTCCCTCGGGGTCTGGAACACCATCCATCCTTGGCTGGGTGGCATTGGGATCCCAAGCTACGTGGTGATTCTCTTCGTGGCGCTGTACTACAATGTCATCATCACTTGGGTGTTCTTCTATCTTTTTAATAGTATTCGGGTGATATATAACGTGCAGTGTCTTTGCAATTAAACCACTATAATTAATTAATATTGATTTATTGGATGGCAAACGCATGCACAGTTCGAGTCTTGACCACAGAGAGAGCAAAAACCCACAGACTAAAAATGAACCAAATTTTGGACGCGCGTTCTCACATAACGTTTATACAATTTAAACCAGGGACTGAAACGGCTACCCGTATTTGGGTTTTAATCGGTTATTTTTTTTGGGGTTAGGGGAAAAGCCTTAGAGTAAAAGTTAACGCACTGAGTTCATTTTTGAAAACAAAATAATGTGCAAGGAAGTGATAGAGCTAGCCCGCGCTTTGTGCTTTTTGCCAGGCTGACGACCACAAAAGACGATGGGGACCTTTCTATCAACCCCGTCCCAGTGTGAGGTGGTGACGTTTCTTCCCAAAGTCCTTTCGTTGTGCATTAATAACTCTAACCATTTTCAGCAAGAATCTACAATCACTAAATAGGTCGAACCACCGATGGGTCCTAAACAATCCAAATGGAGCCTGGACCAGGGACGTGGCAGCCATTTCTTTGAGCGTGACACTGGCAAACAATTATGTAATGACGACCAAGAATTTAGGATGAGGGGAGGAAGATTTCAAAGAAAGAAAAATACTAAAATTCAGTTATAAAAAAGTATTAATGTGCATAGCCTATACAATACAACACAGAGATAACATATTTATGCAATAAATTCTGATCAACTTATCAGTAAACTTTGTTTAGTGAGCAGTTCGTATGTTAGTGGTTTTAGATGTGAAAGTAAACTCTTCAATGGCTTCAATTCTTTAGACATCAGTTGAAAAACAAGTCGACGTCACCCCTTTAACCGATGCTACATCTGTAAAAAAAAGTATACAATGCACAATTAATACACCTAGAATATCATAAAAGTAATCGTCCATTACCTTTTTAATCAGAGTCTGACAAGATTCATTACACGTACGAGATCATGTACGACGTGATGTAGAGTTTCAATTATTTGGTTAGGCTGCTAGTTATCTTTCCAATTATCATGGACGATCAATCTTGAGTCCTTAATAGTCAGACACAATACGAATTGAAAGTTTTAGTGTATACCAGATGAATGTTGAGGTACAACTGATCATGCATGGACTACCTTTAGATTTTTCTGACGTTGTACTCATGAAAGTAGCAACACTGTAGAGCTGTGTAACACTTTTGGTGTGTTATAAAGTATGTTCTGTGTAGCTATCTATCCACAGCGATCTATTCTTACCTGTATTGAACATGTCCTTCAACAATGAAATAGCTTGGAAGCATTTGGTTTGAAAGAGGGGAACATCGCATCTTTCACCTTCATAATGTCCTGTGCATTGACAAAGGGGATTCCCCTCTTCACTCAGGGAACAAAGACCATCGTTCAAACAATATCCCTGACACGAGTTCACTTCACATCGCTTTCCTAAGTAACCAGCATAACAACTGTAATAAAGAAAATTATGAAACAGTGCAACGCGATGAACATGGAATACTACAAATACTTGTGACTGATCGGCTTACGGGAGAAAGTTGACTTTAGCTAATTTATTGAAAACAATAAGTTGAAGGTCGCTCGACCGAGCGACGATGGAACCTACTTTTATGTTAGAAAAGTAATCAGGGTGGACTGCAATAAAATTAAAACCCTTCAAATATTGTTAACAAAATCCTATTCAAACGATTCAATCCTATTCTAAACTCCGAAACGGTTGGACTGATTTTGAGAGGAGACTTTTACTGGCAGATAGCTCATGTAATAAGAAGTAACTTAACTTAACTTAAAGAACGGTACATAATAATTAGGGATTTATGACAAAATATGACAGGCAGGATTCTGTCAAGCACAGGGATTATCATCTTTAGACTATGTAAAATGAATATGTTTTACCTGCATTTAGGTTGTCCATCAGCACTGGTACTACAATCTCCGTATAAACAGTAATTGTGGCACACTGAGCCATTGCATCTCTCACCGCTGTAACCTTGTGTACATTCACAACGAGATTCCCCATCAACTTTTGTACCATGGACACAAAGCAGGCTCACATCTGTAGAAACTGAGTTATTTGGTAGAAGACTCTTCAGGTTATCGCAGTTCTGAATTTCCCGAGGTATTATATCATTAATGTTAAAGTAGGCAGCCATCGACCAAGTATTATCCTCATCACGTCCAATAAAAGGTTTAGTTTCCACATCTATACCACGCGGTGGATTCTTTGGAATTTGTTTGATAGAATATCTATTAGTTCTATAGTTGAAAGTTGACCAGTAAATGAAACCTTTTGATACGGTGAGATAATATGAAAATGATGTTGGTACAAGTATTGTTCTTATGTTCTTTCCATTTAAATCTGCACTTTTAATGGAAGGCGCCTCATCAATAAAGTAGATTTTCTGTGCGTGTTGGTCTATGATGAAAGAGTATATTTGGTGATCATTATCGACTACAACTTCTTCCTTGGAGCCATTGAATCGAATCTTAATGATTTTGTAGAGCGCCTTACAATAAATAACCTGAAATGTTTTGTAAACGTTATTAAAATTATTATGGCGTAACCATTATTTGAATATTTAAATTGTAGCGTTTATAAATAAAATATCATTAGTAAATATTTAACTTATTAAAAAAAAATACTTTTATGTTAACATTTTCGTGTTTTAAATTCAAGAATATTTGAATATATGATTTTCTATTTTAACATTAGGCTGTTTAGCGGCTTTATGCCTTTGCTTCTTCTTCAACCTGGCGAAAGCCAAGTGCCAAAAAAAAAAAGGAAATCATAGTTGTAGTTGTCATTAAGTCCGCGTATGTAATAAAGTTTAAATAATTAATCTATATACTCATGACAAATATATAATTCTCATTCTATTATTCTATTTTTTTGAAACTATTCTGAAGAACATCGTTTGATACACGTGGGAATTTTGTTACTGCAGTTCTCGGCTCCATAACAACCTCACCTGCGTCTCGTGTGTTGATTCCACCTCGACTGCAATAACAAAGTTTCCTCACTGAATCTTATATAACATGCACTATTTTGTCAGTAACGTACCCTCCACAGCTATCGACGGCAATTCCAAATATATCATTAGACTGTTCCGACAAAATTAAGTGCTTTTCCTTAACTTTGTTTTTCTCAAAATTCGGTTTTAATGTCATCGAATAAATTTCTGTTAAGTCTTCAACCCAGAAGAGTAACTCTGTGGCCGAGTCATAAGCCAAACCAGTAATGGTGACGTTTGTAGTCCCCATCAAATATTCTGTTTTCTTAGTAGTTATGTCAAAGCTAAATATAGTATGTGTGTCGGCGAACAGCACCCTGTTGTGTTCTGGGTCGTAAGTTATTGTACGGATTGTATCTAACGTAACGTTTTCTGTATGCGATATCGTTCCGTTAATATCAATAAACTCCAGCCGATGGTTAACACCCCAAACGATGTCTGAAACAAGAAAAATCTATTTTTAATATCTGCATTTTTAGCCTTTCCTATTACATAAATAGAATCACGTCTTATTCCCATAGGGTAGGCAGAAACTTCAGCACTTCCGCTGATGCTATGATCCTATTACATTTTATACAAATGTTACAGTTAATTTGTGTTTCATTGTTTTGTAACTTACCCAGTACGCGAAAATAAAAATGTTGTCATAGTCAAAGCAACGCTGGACATTGGTAAACCGTAAGGCTTGTTCGCGGTACCATGCGATCTTTGGCGAGGCTGCAAGCCTCCTTGCCTGTTTGCCGTCATGAGATCTGGAGGTGATAGTCCTCGCACGCCTGCAGGAATGGCGCGCGGAGGCTCTACGCCGGGGGGAAACTCTGCTGCCACGAAAATCGTAGCTCAGCGGACAGACCTCCTACGTACCTTCAACCACCTCTCATGGCGACATGGTGAGGGCGACTGTTGAACCCCGTGGACTTATCGCCACTATTGTGGCGTGCCACAATAGTGGCGATAAGTCCCGTCTTTAAGGAGTGGCATGAGAGACCCGTGGCGCTCTCACCTTCTTCCAGATCTTTACCGGATGCGGTTGTTTCCGGAGAATGCTGCACCGAATCGGGGGAAGACGGAATGGGAAGCCATCGCCTCCTTTCACGAACCCGTCATGCTAGCAAAAGAGGAGGCCGAATGTGGGAGGAAGAGAACCTCGCATCCCAGCCGCCACGGGAGACGCCCCTGGCGTCGGGGGCCGCGTGGTCTCTCCCGGCCACCGTAGGCGCGGGCCTGTGTACCGTGAGTAATGGGCTAGCTCGCCGTCCGTCAGTCTTATGACGATGTCAGCACACAGAAATAGGCCGGCAATGGCTGATGCCTGCTGGGGCTGCAGGACTGTTCGAAAGAGATACCGCGTCCCTGGAACACAAAGGGCTAACCAGGAACATGGATGGGTTTTTGTCAGTAAAAGTGTGACTTTCCCTTCCGCTCCGGCCAGAGCGGAAGGGTTCATTTGATGACTTGCCATCCGAAAAAAATAATGAAAAACAAAAGGATAAATGTGTGGTGTAACGTGAATAGATAAAATAAGGAATGAGTATATGTCATACGAGGAAATCTGGAAGTTTCGCCGGTGACTGAAAAGTAGCGTGGTATCGGTTATCGTGGTATGGACAACATGGACATATGATACGGAGGAATGAGGAAAATGCTGAGTATGAATATAGATGACTGTAAGACTACAGCAAGACCAAAGAAACGATGGATTGACTGTGTGAAAGATGATATGGCTTTATAGTTGGTGCCTGATGAGATGAAGAGTGATAAAGAAGTATGGAAGAAGAAGACATGCTTCGAACCACAAATAAATTGGGATACGGGAAAGATAATGATGATGATAATGATGACTAAAGCATTTCCTATTACATAAACGCGAAAGCTAAATTAGAAGCGAGAGATAAACTATAAGTACCTACATACATAGATATAATAAGGTTAACGTAACTTCACGCCTCTATTTCCCTGAAGGGTTATTCAAAGTGGTATCTATAAATAATAATATTATAGTACCTACACCGATATTTCGCAAGTTATGTTTAAGTCTCATGCAGGTAATAATGGCGAGCCTATTGCCATCAATCGGGCACAAATCCCAACCCCAGGGTGCCCGTTAGAAATGCCTGATTTTAAGCTTAAAGAATCGAAACCACGACCTGACACTCAGCAGTAGCGCTTGCTACATCAAAGTTCTCAAACTTGGTTACTTTGAGAATCCATTATTGTTTAGTGTTCCCTACAATTATAAAACTCTAACAAATCTTAAACATCACAATTGCAATAATTATCACTTTACATTAATTGTGCCATTTATAAGACTTATTCTGTATGTATATATCTGTCTAAATATCTTATTTTTCAAATGAGCCAATAAGGGGCAGAAGGTTTAGTAAATAACAAAAAAAATACAGATTTGATAGAGCAAAGTTTACTAATTACAGTTGCAACTTTACTTCTTCAAGGAAAGGAGTAATCAATTAATAAACATAGTAAATAAATGTCTCTAGTACTCACCCCAGGAGAAGGAGTGCGCCGACCCTGCGCACAGCGCCACCAATACCACACATGCCGTTCTATACATTTTATACTACAGACAACGTCGTTTGTGAAGAGATGCTCGTGGAATACAACAATGTAAAAGCAATGTGCTATTTTTTGGCAATCACGCTGTCCCATCTGGCACATTGATAGCCGGAAGGTCCTCTGATAAGAGAAACTAGAGAATATTATCGTGCAGAGTTATACAAGGTGAGTTTTAAAATTTTGCGTGGATGGCCATAAATTATATGGAACGATTAAGAAAAAATGTACCTAAAGGGCAATGGACAGGGGTATGCTCGGAGTTCTCTTGCGTGATCGAATCAGAAATGAAGACATCCGCAAGAGAATCAAGGTCACCGACGTAGCCCGAAGAATAGCCAAATTTAAATGGCAGTGGGCAGGGCACATTGACAGACGACATGGTGCTGCTGAGCGCGGCAGCGGGTGGTACTAAGACACTATTGGCCATAGAACGGCCTAAAACGCTCAGAAAAGACAGCACGTTGTTTTTGAGACGGGGACCAAGTAGGTACCATTTTGGGATGCGTCTCATATCATATATAGTTATCTAGAGTTTTTTCATCACGATTTACTCAGTAGCAGTTTAGATTTATGCCCAGTTGATGGCAGTAGGCTCACCCCCATTACGCTGTTAGGGTGCTGCTCTCCCAGACCTTTGGGATTATAGACGTTAATGATGTTATGTTTATGTGATGATTATCAAGCAGGTCTCCTAGGACACTTTTAGTCATGATTATTATGTTCAATCACCCTGTACAGTACAGTACCAGTACAGTTTAGGTAGTATGGACAATATTGATAACAATGCTGGATTTAAAATGTTTTTGATGTTGTGTACACTACCGGTGCGCCCCGACTCCGCTCGGACAGACGCGTAACTTATGTTTTCAATCAAGGGCGGAGGGGAGGGGGTGCATGCGTATATCTGGGCAAATGGGGTTAATTGTTGCTGAAAACAATTATTTTCTGTCAGTTGCATTGCATTGATATTTTTATTAGCTCTGGGAGACTAGAAATGAATCGTATTCGTAGCACCCCACCTCAAATAGTTTATTAAAAACCGTTCATACTAATGGTATTTTTGGTCGACTTATACGGAAACTAAGGATGCAAGAAAGCGTGACGAGAGCACAAAAATATTAGCAGTGACTGATTTCGAAGCCAAGACATGCACCTCTGAGTTTTCGGATTCACGTGCGTATTGCACTTGCTTCGGTGAAGGAAAACATCGAGAGGAAGCCAGACAGAAGTTAAGAAGAACTAACACACGTACACTCAGACACGACAGGTGACGTTCTATATTCATAATCTTACATCCTGTTATTCGATGGGTTTGCCTAGTTTTGTTGTTTCTGTTTT
Source organism: Xestia xanthographa (assembly GCA_905147715.2). NCBI lineage: Eukaryota > Metazoa > Arthropoda > Insecta > Lepidoptera > Noctuidae > Xestia > Xestia xanthographa. The sequence goes on along the minus strand of LR990654.1, from coordinate 3,576,531 downwards.
AATGTAAAACCTAAATGATGAAATCATTCCGTGGTTAAGGGGCATTATGATAATAATAATTATGATGATAACTATGACTCGCGGCTTCGTCTACGTAGAATTCAATTCATCATCATCATTTCAGCCGAAAGACGTCCACTGCTGGACATAGGCTTCCCCCAAGTGTCGCCACATTGACCGGTCCCATGCGACTCGCATCCAGCGAATTCCGGCAACCTTCACCAGGTCATCGGTCTACCTAGTGGGAGGCCTTCCAACGCAACGTCTTCTGGTTCGCTGTCGCCACTCTAGAACTTTTCGGCACCATTGGCTTTCTATTCTGCGAGCAATGTGAACCAATAAAGGGTTTTATTTAAAAAGACTTTAAAAAAGGAGGAGGTTCTCAATTCGACTGAAATATTTTTTGTAGTATTTAAATAAGTTTGGTGGTGATTTCGCCTGGTCTTAGTCTCAATTTCGATAAGTCTTTTTGTTTTCAAGAATAATGAATCAAATATATTGACGCTCCTGATCTCCTTGAGCTGCTGGCGCGCTTCTTTGTTCCGGACAACGACTGTCGCGGCTGAAAGCACAGGCTGTTTGCCGTGCCTCCAGGTCGTACTGTTACACGTGCTAAGTCACCAATTCCTCGCACTCTGGCCGCGCTTGATGATCTCTTGGATTGTAATCCAACAGACGATCTGTTTGCGGATGGATGGACGAAGATTTTATTGGTATGTCAGAAGTACTGTGACAAGAATTTATGAAACCGTTTAGCTTTACTTTGAATATTTTAATTTGATAGGTAAAACTCTTTCCGTTACTGATTTTGGTTTTAAACAATTAAATAAATAAACAATTGAACCAGTCATTCTAAAATTTTGCATTAGCAGACGTTGTCAGGTATACGAAAACAGACATAGGGTTCATTTCATCCCGAAAAAAGTACAGTTCCCGATGAAACAACAAGAACGTTCTTATGAAAATAGATGGCACCACTTCTTTTTGAATCATGATAGAATTATATTATTATACAAGCAGAGTACGACCGGAACTGACAGAATTATATTATTATACAAGCAGAGTACAACCGGAACTGACAGAATTATATTATTATACAAACAGAGTACAACCGGAACTGACAGAATTATATTATTATACAAGCAAAGTACAACCGGAACCGACAGCCAAATTCTAAATTAACGCGGACGAAACCACGGGTAATAGCTAGAGTATTATAACAACAAAACCAGACTTCGGGCTGCTACTGCTAAACTCCGATGTAAGACACAAATAACACTTTGTCCGCCCTGGGAATCGAACCAAGGACCACACGCTCAGCAGTCAGTCGTTTATTGAAATGTTTATATCGACTCACTATGGAACAAATAAGTACTAAAGGCCTCACTGAGACATAGAATCACAGTTTTCTTAACCAACAGCCAAAAAAGAGCAGGTGGCCTACCATGAAGTCTTAAAGCAGGATTGTTTAAATTTTATTCCAGAGTGAGAAAAAGATGGCGCTAGACGTCCTCTATAGCACTATCTCTTTCCCACAATGGAATGACATTAAAACAATCCTGCTTTAAGACGTCATGGTAACCCCCCTGGTTTGTTTTAGAAATGATTGAAACTTGTTGTCACTTATCGTTCGTATCGGAAAACAAAATAGCGACCACAAAGGACCATCGGGGATATCTATCAACCCCATTCCAGAGTGGGGTGGTGACGTTCCTTCCCAAAGTCCTTTCGTTGTGCATTAATAACTCTAACCATTCTCAGCAAGAATCTACAGTCACTAAATAAGTCGAACCACCGATGGGTGGACAACAATCCAAATGGAGCCTGGACCAGGGATGTGACAGCCATGTCTTTGAGCGTGGCACTGGCAATTCTGTAAAGACGACCAAGAATTAGGATGAGGGTAGGACGATTTCAAAGAAAGAAAAATACTAAAGTTCTGTTGTAAAAAGTAAAAATGTTCATAGCCCATGTAAGACAACATACAGATATCATATTCATGATGATGACAAGTTACATTTTTGTACAATAAGTTCTGATCAACTTATCAGTAAAACAGCTAAAGCTAGATTTTGTTTAGTGAGCAGTACGTAGTTAGTATTAAAAAAAATCTTCAACGGCTTCACTCCTTTAGGCATCAGTTGAAGCGGGTCAGAGCCCATTTGTCCCCTAAAATTCGTCCCCCAGCATAAAAATTGTGGATTCGGCCCCTATATAGGTGCCCATTGGTCTCCTGGTAGGGGACCAATTAATATTTTAACAAAAAATATTATTTTTAAGGTACCCATTCGTCCCCTCTAATATATATACAATATAAGTTAAAGATTCGGCACCTATTCAGGTGCCTATTGGTCCCCTGAGATAAAATTAGCTATATTTTACATAAGAAACGGTTAACATAGTACACTTGCTAACAGTTTATTAACGGAATTAATTTAATAAATCATAACAGATCATTGAAAAAAGAGCTATGATCAATGATAATCCGTCATGATAATAATATAACCTGACGATAGACTTACGATGTAATATTGTCTCTCGTCTCACGAATGGCTTGTTAAAAAAACGGGTTACAAAATAGATAAGGTGTTTTGTTTGTATGTTATGGCTGCCTCGGTGACATATTGGTTCTTGAAAGTGACTGCGAATACGAGACTGTTCAATGTGTCTTTGGTCTTTTATTAAATGAAGTTCGCCTAACGAAATAAACAATACTGTTAATATTATAATAATAATATTTTTAACATAATTGAATCGAATTATCTCATTTGAATCCTGGAATATGATTAGTATTATTATTGATGGTAATTCACTTTATGGTGGAATACTACAGTCATATTTTGATTAAAAAGACAAAACTAAATTATTTACTCCTAAATATGTATAGCAATTTTTTTTCCGTAATTATAATTTTATCATATTAGTGGATGTTATTATGTTCTTGTATTCAAAGTGTTTCGTTTTAGCTCAATGTGGAGTCGTTGTCACCCTTTTACAAAAATAATGAACGTTCTAACATTAATTCTGTTTTCGTAATAAGATTAGTTTTATACTGAAATAATGTTGATTTGTTTTATCTTCAATAATTATTGTGATTTTAGTCATTTTTTGTTATTGTAGTTATAGTTTGTTAGATTTAACTTATTATGATTTTGCATGTAGTTGGTAAATATACAAAAAATACGGTGATTATAGCCAATTTTTATGTAGGTACTTCTAGTTATAATTTATTAGATGTAAGTTTTTACGATTTTGCATGTAGTTGGTCAATATACAAAAAAAATATGTTGATTTATCTAGTCTTCAATAATTACTGTGATTTTAGTATTTTTTTGTGCTGTTATAATTTTTTAGATTTAAGTTATTATGATTTTGCATGTATGTAGTTGGTAAATATACAAAAAAAATAAGAAGTGATTATTTACTGTTGATATGTGTTCTGACTGACTATATATGTGTTGTGACTATTTTTTTGCATATTTTATATTTAATGTTGATTTAATATGATGGTCAATCAAGGCTGATTTTTGTAAAAGAGTTGTATTTTGTTAGTTTCTAGGACATTGTGATTTTGCATGTGTATTTGTAGTTAGTAAAAATGTTGGTTTTACATAGTTGATAAAGACTGATTTTATTTTTTATATTACTTTTATACAAAGTTATTGTGATATTGCATTATTTTGTAGATCTCTTTGACTGTTCAAAGTACTAACAATTAATTGTTATTTTTGTTATATTGGTATTGATATTTGGTTATTTGTTTGTACACTGGATGTAAATTAATCTAAAATTCAGTTATTACTGGGATTTTATTTAAATAGTTACACAGTTTTATTTTACTGCATAAAGATATAATAGTTATCATATCATATATTTTGCTAAATATTTACAAATGTACAAGAAAGCAAAAGTTGATTAATTATTTTGAAGACTGACTTAATGCCTAGAGCCTAGAGGCATTTTATTAAACTTAATCTTATTTGAAATAAACATGATATCTACCGAATTACTATATTTTTGTTTTACCCTTTTCTGCGCGACTGTACCAGGACTACCAAGCTGCAGTATACACATATACATGTACTTATATTAGAAGAATGAATAAAAATAAATATTCTTCAGGGGATGAATGGGCCTCTCAAAAGTTCCAGGGGACGAGTGGGCACAGGGTGCGAATCTTAGGGGACGAATGGGCTCTGACCCGTTGAAGCACAAGTCGACGTCACCCCTTTAACCGAAGTTACATGATCTGCAAAGAAAACGTATACAATGCACAATTAATACACCTAAGACGTCATAAAAGTAATCGTACATGAAATTATCAATCTGAGTCTGACAAGATGCAATACACGTACGAGATCATGTACGACGCGATGTTAGTTTCAACTGTTTGGTTAGGCTGCCAGTGATCATTCCGATCATTATGGACGATCGATCTTGAGTTTTTAACACAGTAAGAATTGAAAGTTTTTGTTCAAAACAGGTGATTATCGAGGTACAACTGATCATGCACGGACTACTTTTAGATTTTTCTGACGTTGTTCTCATGAAAGTAGCAACACTGTAGAGCAGAATGCTTCCTAGCTATTTCTTTGTTGAAGAACATCCTCAATACAGGTAAGAATAGATCGTTGTGGATGGATAGCTAGACAGAACATACTTTATTACACACCAAGTGTCACACAGCTCTACAGTGTTGCCACTTTCATGAGTACAACGTTGGAAAAATCTAAAGATAATCCGTGCATGATCAGTTCTACTATCGAGGACACTCCCGCTTGACCACCACTAAGCTAATTTTTGCTTGCACTCGCAACATAGAAACGCTCTCTAGTCCCGCCCCGTTGACTTTGTATAGAAATAATGAATGAAAAGATACCGAATCGGCCGAGCGCACTGACGACGCACGCCAAACGAAAGTTATTGTTATTTTGCGCGCCGAGTTGACGCTTTCCTAATAGGCCCAAACTTTAAGGGGGCGTGGCTCGGCGCCTCCGCATATTTTAAGTGAAAAAAATGTAAAATGGTCAGGCGGAAAAGACCACGATAGTACATTCACCTGTTTTGAAAAAAAAACTTTCAATTCTTACTGTGTTAAAAACTCAAGATCGATCGTCCATAATGATCGGAATGATTACTGGCAGCCTAACCAAACAGTTGAAACTAACATCGCGTCATACATGATCTCGTACGTGTAATGCATCTTGTCAGACTCAGATTGATAATGTGTACGATTGCTTTAATGATGTCCTAAGTGTATTAATTGTGCATTGTATACTTTTTCTTTACAGATGTAACATCGGTTAAAGAAGTGACGTCGACTTGTGCCTCAACTGATTTCTAAGGAAGTGAAGCCGTTAAAGAGTTTACTTTCACATCTACCACCACTAACTAGGCTCATTAAAACAAATCTAGCCTCAGTTGTTTTACTGATAAGTTGATCAGAACTTATTGCAAAAAAATGTAACTCGTCGTCATCATGAATATGATATCTGTATGTTGTCTTATATGGGCTATGCACATTAATATTCTTTTACGACTGAATTTTAGTATTTTACTTACTTTTTAATCGTCCTACCCTCATCCAAATTCTTGGTCGTCATTACAGAATTGTTTGCCAGTAAATATTGCTGGACATTACACACAGCGCCATCTAGTGCCACACTAAGCAACGAGGCTTGTGTCGTGGACACCAGATAGTTGATATTACTACATACCTAGATACTTTTTGTTTGTAAATACAAATTATATGTAATGTGTTTGTAAATAATATACTAATGTAATTATGTTTGTAAATAATATACATATAAACATCCATGACTCGGAAACAATGTCCGTGCTCATCACACAAACATTTGCTCCGACCGGGATTCGAACCCGGGACCCTAAGAACGTAAGGCAGCCTCACTACCGCTGCGCCAATCAGGTCGTCAAATGTCGCCAGTGCCACGCTCAAAGACATGGCTGTCACATCCCTGGTCCAGGCTCCATTTGGATTGTTTAGGACCCATCGGTGGTTCGACTTATTTAGTGACTGTAGATACTTGCTGAGAATGGTTAGAGTTATTAATGCACAACGAAAGGACTTTGGGAAGGAACGTCACCACCCCACCCTGGGACGGGGTTGATAGATATCCCCGATGGTCCTTTGTGGTCGCTATTTTGTTTTCCGATACGAACGATAAGTGACAACGGTTGACCCTTTTCGAGTTTAGCGTTTCAATCATTTCTAAAACAACCCAGGGGGGCATGACGTCTTAAAGCAGGATTGTTTTAATGTCATTCCATTGTGGGAAAGAGACAGTGCTATAGAGGACGTCTAGCGCCATCTCTTTCTCACTCTGGAATAAAATTAAAACAATCCTGTTTTAAGACTTCATGGTAGGCCACCTGTTTTTTTTTGGCTGTTGGTTAAAAAACCTGTGATTCCATGTCTCAGTGAGGCCTTTACTTATTTGTTCCATAGTGAGTCGATATAAACATTTCAATAAACGACTGACTGCTGAGCTTGTGGTCCTTAGTTCGATTCCCAGGGCGGACAAAGTGTTATTTGTGTCTTACATCGGAGTTTAGCAGTAGAAGCCCGGCGAAGTCTGATTTCGTTGTTATAATACTCTAGCTATTACCCGTAGTTTCGTCCGCGTTAATTTAGAATTTGGCTGTCGGTTCCAGTTGTACTTTGCTTGTATAATAATATAATTCTATCATGATTCAAAAAGAAGTGGTGCCATCTATTTTCATAAGAACGTTCTTGTTGTTTCCTCGGGAACTGTACTTTTTTCGGGATGAAATGAACCCTATGTCTGTTTTCGTATACCTGACAACGTCTGCAAGTGCAAAATTTTAGAATGACTGGTTCAGTTGTTTATTTATTTAATTGTTTAAAACCAAAATCAGTAACGAAAAGAGTTTTACCTATAAAATTAAAATATTCAAAGTAAAGCAAAATTAAGTGTTCACGGTTTCATAAATTCTTGCAAGGTAGCCAAATCCTTATTCATTAGCAACAAGATTACATTAGCCGACAACAAAATAAAGACGGTTTGGAAAATTATCAACAGTGAAACAAATAGAAATAAAAAAACAAGGTACTGACTTCACACTAGAGACATCGCGTGGCCTTGTGAGCTCCAACAATGAAGTTGCTCAAGAATTTGTAAATTTCTTTACCAGTATCCCACTTAAAACTACAGAAACCTTAAATTCCTCTCCCTTGCTCTCTATTGATTTATTGAAAGCGAACGTTTCAGCCTGTCCAAATGAATTTAAATTTCAACACATAAACCCCCTAACAGTCATAAAAGTTTTTAAGCAAATCAAGGTCAAATTAACGGAAGATCTATGGGGTATGTCTATCAAAGCTTGTACCTTAATTATTGAGACTGTAGCGCCGTATTTAGCCTCAATATTTCATTTGTGCGTGGATCAAGGGGTCTTCCCGGATCTAATGAAATTCAGTAAGGTAATACCGCTTTTTATATCCGTGGACAGTAAAGACACCAATAACTATAGGCCCGTATCCGTGTTGCCGGTTTTCAGCAAGGTGTTTGAAAAGATAATGCTCAATCAAATGCTTAACCATTTTAACACTAATAAAATATTACACGAGCAACAGTATGGTTTCACCAAAGGACGTTGTACAAATGACGCCGGTGTCACTTTATTAAAACACATATTTACTGCGTGGGAAGAGGCACAAGATGCCATAGGAATCTTCTGTGACCTTTCGAAGGCGTTTGATTGCGTAAATCACGAAACCCTGATCTTGAAACTTCAGCATTACGGTTTAGGTAAACTTGCGCTCAGTTTAATAAAATCGTATTTGCATGATAGACAGCAGCAGGTACAAATAAATGGAGTCAACTCAATGGGTTTAAAAGTAAAAATGGGTGTACCACAAGGTTCGATATTGGGTCCCTTCCTCTTTTTAGTATATATTAATGACCTACCCCATCTATTTAACAACCATCCGCATATGGTGTTGTTTGCTGACGATACTTCTATAATATTTAAAATAAACAGACGTGCCACTAATCTTGATGACGTAAATAACGCCATACTGCAGGTCCACAATTGGTTTACCGCTAATAATTTAGTACTAAATGGGAAAAAAACTAAATGCATTAGATTTGCTCTACCAAATGTCAAAAGTAGTGATTGTGACATAATATTGAATCAAGAGAAACTAGAATTTGTCGATAAAACAGTTTTCTTGGGAATCACGCTCGACTCAAGGTTACAATGGGGTCCTCATCTAACATCTCTTGCAGGACGGCTAAGCTCAGCAGCATATGCTGTTCGAAAAATCCGTCAATTTACTGATGTTGATACCGCGAGGCTGGTCTATTTTAGTTATTTTCATAGTATTATGTCATACGGTATTTTATTATGGGGACGGGCTGCAAACATCGAGTCTATATTTATCCTGCAGAAAAGAGCCATCAGAGCCATTTATGAATTACGTAGACGCGATTCTCTAAGAGAACTGTTTAAGGAAATTAATATCATGACAGTACCTTGTCAATACATCTATGAAAACATCATGTACGTTAGAAAAAATCGGCATTTATTCAGTAACAGAGGGGACAGACACCACTATAACACTAGAAATAGGGGCCAACTAGTTCAGCCAGGTTTCAGGCTTGCTAAAGTGGATTCATCTTTCATGGGGTACTGTTTGAAATGTTACACTAAAATACCTCCCCACATTCTTCAACTGAATGAGACGAAATTTAAATCTTGTATAAAACGCACACTATGTAGGCAAGCATATTATAAGTTGAGGGATTACATTGATGATAAAAATGCTTGGCTAAATGCTAGTCCTGCACAACCATAGGTGTGGGGGGGGGGGGCAAACTAATTGTTTGTACTGGTCAGGCATTATTTGAGTCCATCGTCACGTAAAGAAGAAGATGAAGAATTGATTCCCATGTTAATGTATTGTGGAAGCTGCAGAAGATTGTAAAAATATACTTGCATTGTATAGATTCCAGTTCTTCATCATCATCATCATCATTTCAGCCGAAAGACGTACACTACTGGACATAGGCCTCCCCAAGTGTCGCCACATTGACCGGTCCCGTGCGACTCTCATCCAGCGGATTCCTGCAACCTTCACCAGGTCATCGGTCCACCTAGTGGGAGGCCTTCCAACGCAACGTCTTCCGGTTCGCGGTCGCCACTCCAGAACTTTTCGGCCCCATCGGCCATCCGTTCTGCGAGCAATGTGCCCTGCCCACTGCTACTTAAGTTTGGCAATTCTTCGGGCTACGTCGGTAACCTTTGTTCTCTTGCGGATGTCTTCATTTCTGATTCGATCGCGCAAGGAAACTCCGAGCATAGCCCTCTCCATTGCCCTTTGGGTGACTTTAAGCTTTCTGATGAGGCCCATTGTAAGCGACCACGTTTCGGTCCCGTATGTAATCACTGGCAACACACACTGGTTTTCTTTCGTCTTGAGACACTGCGGTAGGTTGGACGAGAAGGTACCGCGCAATTTCCCGAACGCTGCCCAACCAAGTCGGATTCGACGATTGACCTCTTTCTCGAAGTTAGACCTACCTAACTGGACCGTTTGTCCCAGGTACACATAATCGTCTACAACTTCGAGAGTAGAGTCTCCGATCTTGATAGGAGTGAGTGTGACATGGGCATTCAACATGACCTTAGTCTTGTCCATGTTCATTTTTAGACCCACTCTTCCGGAAGCTCTACTGAGGTCATCGAGCATTGTACTGAGGTCCTCCGTGGTCTCAGCCATTACCACTATATCATCGGCAAACCGAAGGTGAGCCATTGACGTTGATGCCTAGCCCTCTCCAGTCCAGAACCTTGAAGACATCCTCCAGTGCAGCGGTGAACAGTTTCGGAGATATGACGTCTCCCTGTCTCACACCTCGCTGCAGGAGGATAGGTTTCGAGGCTTGGTCCTGAAGTCGGACTGACATGGTGGCGTTTTTGTACAAACACTTCAACACCTCGATGTACCGATAATCGATTTGGCACCGTTGGAGAGACTGCAGTACAGCCCAGGTCTCGATCGATTCGAAGGCTTTCTCGTAGTCCACAAACGCTAAACAGAGAGGCAGGTTATACTCTTCGGTCTTCTGTATAACTTGCCGCAGCGTATGTATGTGGTCCACGGTGCTAAAGCCTTTTCGGAAACCGGCTTGTTCGAGTGGCTGGAAATCGTCAAACCTGCGCGCGAGATGATTCGTGATGACTCTAGAAAACAACTTGTAGACATGGCTTAGAAGTGAGATGGGCCTATAATTCTTCAGCCGGGCATTGTCACCCTTTTTGAAGAAGAGCACCACCACACCCCTGCACCATGCCTGTGGCGTTTTTCCCTCAAGTATGACGGAATTAAACAGCTTCTGAAGGGCCTTAAGTACCGGTTTTCCACCCGCCTTCAGGAGTTCGGCCGTAATTCCGTCATCACCCGGTGCCTTGTTGTTTTTGAGCTGCTTCAGAGCCATCCTAATCTCGTACAGGCTGACGTCCGGGATGTCTTCGGTATAGTGTCGGGTCAGTCTAGCTCTTGGGTCGTTTGCTAGATCTACGACGGGTTTACTGGTTGACGTGTATATGGGCGCAAAACCATCATTTGATTTTAATTTTAAGTTAGTTTGTAATTTGAGGGTAGTTCCGTTTTTATTTTGACTTATTATTTATTGTAGGGTAGTGAGTTTTCTATTTGACATGTGTTGAATTACTGAACTAATATTTGTATTTCCGTCTATTTAATTTAAAAAGTAATCGTAACTTCCGTTTGCTTCAATAATAAGGATTATGTATGATTTATGTAAAATGTTGTGAATGAATGTTACTTCTGTTTATTTTAATAGGAGTTTATTTTGATATGTTCTCTAGAATCATTTAAGAGTCTAGTTTTGAGCGAAGATTATTAAGTAGTTAATTTGATCTCTCCCGCCTTTATTCTACCTATCACTACCAACCTCTGTTTGAATTTCTGTGTATAAAAGCCGTTGTAATGTGAATGAAAGGGGGCATTCTTGGTTTACCTCATGGAATAAACACTCTGAACTGGAGTAAGGTATTTTCTTTAACTGGTGCTAATATTTCCTTCTATTTATTATTTGCTGAGTAATAATTGTGTAACTGTGTGTATATATATTGGTGCAAACCAATATGTTGTGTGACTCTCAACGACGACGGCCATGTTGCCGCCGACAGCAGCGGTGGGATCCAACTTGCTCCTACTGAAGTCTTCTGGATCCCAGGTCCGCTAACCTGTGCGGACTGCCCAGCCAGACCCAAGTTTTTCCATGGAACATGAAGCAAGCTACAACAAGCGCCGTGGCAGTAGCACTGTCTGCCACACCGGTGCCATCTATCGATTAACGTAATTCAATTCCGATGTGCGTACCCATGACGTGAGGGGAACTATTGCGACTATTTGCATATCACCGCAAGGCAATACTGCAACTGAAAGGAAGAGCGAAGACATGGGCAGATACGTGGCCCTGCAATCCACCACCTGGGAGCAGGTTAAGCAAGACCTGATCCAGACATTCGGCGAGGAATTCCGGTTTGCTGGCGACGCCCAACGATGGCGCGACTACACGTCTGAGCAGGCAAGCAGCTATGCACGGGATGGACGCTGTTTAAGATGATGCAGCCTGATGCCACTGATGCAGAGGTAATTGATTCTTTTATCACTGCTATCTACCATAATTTTGTGAAATTATGTGAATTGTTACGTAATACGCCTGACCGTTTGTCCAAACTTGTCTGAGTTCTATAAACTTTTCGTAAACGTAATCGAAACGTAATGAAATCTGATATTACAAACATACCAAAATCACAACAAAAGGCCCGATTTTCGAAATGATTGTTTAGGTCTTTCAAAGCCAATTTGTTTTTGTTGTAAAAGACAACATTAGTCAATGCCATAAAAACGGGTATTCCGAGAAACCTTGTTTCCGTCAACAAAGTGACGAAAAATGTAGGTCAACTAATTAAAACTACGTAATTTTTTGTTGTCATGTAAATCGTTGCATGACAACAGTTAAAATTCCGGTGCAGATTGTTCTTCAGTAGGAAAAAGTTTTTACTGGTTCGATTCCAGGCAAAAGAAAGAATATTATTTTCAACGGAATAGGCAGTGTGAATGTCACGTGTTCCGAGAGTATCTCGACCATTGTTGAGTGAGATCTGCAACTTTTCGTGGTAGAAGATAAACAAACCCAGTTTAATATTTTAATTGGCTATGATTTAGTTCTAATTCCGGGTCTTGCTATCACGTTGAATGACTAGGTATATCGAGAAATATGATTATTAATGAGTGTTCATAAAAGTCGGAAATAAAATGAAATACCGTCCTTAGTGACCTTACCATAATAAAAAGTTGTAATATAGACATAAGTATTAAATTAAAGAATGCAAACAAAATTGTTCCACGTTGGCCCTACAGATTATCGCTAGTGGAACGCAAAATAGTCAAAGATAATGATCTTAAAGCGATAGTTTGCCCCCATTGAGCAGTACTATGGGAGTTGAATTCAAAAATAGTTAGCTTTCCATTACCAATTTTTATTCTTTATTGCACACAAAATCAACCATGTGACCACCAACCATGACCTTGTTACCATGCGTGGTGTGTTGGCCATTAATTGCCAATCATTGATAGATTTCTTGTGGCTAATATTAATAGCCACTCGTGGTCTGTAGATGGGTTTTCAACCATTACAGACCGAGTTTTCTGCGTGCCTCGGAAAGCCCGTTAAGCCATTACAGGTAGTTCGTAGCCCAAAAACTCTGACAAACCAGTCTTACAAAAGGGTATTGCTTTACCCAGTACTAACAGGGTTGTGAAGGTCAGATAGGCAGTCACTTCATGTAAAATACTGGAATTCAGCCGCATCCGGTTCGACTGGAAGCCGATCCCAACATAGTTGGGAAAAGGCTAAGCAGATGATAAGATTGATAAATTAGGTAAATAAAATTTACTTGTCTAGATTTATGGCTGCAGGATTTTTAGGAAAACCAATTTTGTTGTTCTGTGTTAGTTATGATTACTAATGGTCTTCATTTTTACATTTTCATGATCAATGTCGGAGCTATTGGTGTGATGCTGAAAGCTGTGACGTCTTCGGGTTACCGGCTCGATTCAACAATGGCTATGATGACGTGCTGACGACTCTGATAGCGAGGCTGAATAGCTGCTGGGACAGCTTCGAAGCCATGCCGTGGATGAAACTGAGCAATAGTACGAAATAGCTTATGTCGGTAAGGCCTTTATAGGCTCTGCTTTAATATTTTGCTATCTGAAAAGTCAGACATGAAATATCCCAGAGAAAACTTAAAATTTAAACATAAATAATTTAACAAATTATTGTCTTTGAAAATTAAGCTTGGGTTAAAAGCTTGTGTTAATTAAATTAATGAGATGTTGAAATTGAAGTTTGTTAAATATCTAAAGGTTTGTGAATATATTTATGAAGTTTGGCTTATAAATAGCTTTCATATTAATATTTTACTTAGTTGGTCATCCCAGTTCTCACAAATATGAGACTGAGAATGGAATAAAAGTATTTATGTTGAATGTTGCTTGACTGACTTGAGCTCGTTTAGTTTAATTAAAAAATATCAATACTGTTTGATAATTAAGGATGGACGAGCGATCATTTCGGAACAAAGATTTTGTCCTAAAGTATAAGCGTGAAAGACTTACGAATAAACTTGGTCCTAAATATGAAGGTCCTATGAAAATTCTTAAGGTTTTGCCTAATAATAGCTACAAGGTAAAGCATGTTAATTTGAAGGGTTATTTCGAATAGATCGCTTGTCATGATTTTTTGAGACCAGCACCTCTGGCTCAAAATTATCTATTTATGGATGACTATGAAAATGACCCGACCGTATGGGCGGATGATTTATCATCATAAAATGTTTGTATTAACTGCTCCACCTTTCCCACCTATTACGCTGGCTGGCCACCATGCGTATCCTTTTTCCCGGTCGAGACGGCTAAATCCAAGGCGGGTGATGCCATGAGCAATAGACTATGGCTAGATCCAAGGCGGGTAATGCCGTGTTAGGCGGGCTATATCCCAGGCGGGTGACGTCATGATGTATGGCTAGATCCAAAGCGGGTGATGCCGTGTTAATAATTGTATGTCATTATATTTTTAGTTGAAACTACTTTGTTAAAATTATCGAAATAATATTGTATTAACAAGCCCACCTTTCCCACCTACTACGCTGACTGATCACCATGCGTATCCTTTTTCCCGGTCGAGACGGCTAAATCCTAGGCGGGTGATGCCATGAGCAATAGACTATGGCTAGATCCAAGGCGGGTAATGCCGTGTTAGGGGGGGGCTATATCCCAGGCGGGTGATGTCATAAAGTATGGCTAGATCCAAAGCGGGTGATGCCGTGTAAATAATTGTATGTCATGAAATCATGAAACTACTTTGTTAAAATTATCGAAATAATATTGTATTAACTAGTCCACCTTTCCCACCTATTACGCTGACTAATCACCATGCGTATCCTTTTTCCCGGTCGAGACGGCTAAATCCTAGGCGGGTGATGCCATGAGCTTAGACTATGGCTAGATCCAAGGCGGGTAATGCCGTGTTAGGGGGCTAAACCCTGGATGGGTGATGCCATGTTATTAAGGCTTAAACCCTAGGTGGTTAATGCCGTGTATGTAAGATATTTTTAGCGCAGAGAGCGCGCTTAATCAGAATGGCCGTATGGGCGCAAAACCATCATTTGATTTTAATTTTAAGTTAGTTTGTAATTTGAGGGTAGTTCCGTTTTTATTTTGACTTATTATTTATTGTAGGGTAGTGAGTTTTCTATTTGACATGTGTTGAATTACTGAACTAATATTTGTATTTCCGTCTATTTAATTTAAAAAGTAATCGTAACTTCCGTTTGCTTCAATAATAAGGATTATGTATGATTTATGTAAAATGTTGTGAATGAATGTTACTTCTGTTTATTTTAATAGGAGTTTATTTTGATATGTTCCCTAGAATCATTTAAGAGTCTAGTTTTGAGCGAAGATTATTAAGTAGTTAATTTGATCTCTCCCGCCTTTATTCTACCTATCACTACCAACCTCTGTTTGAATTTCTGTGTATAAAAGCCGTTGTAATGTGAATGAAAGGGGGCATTCTTGGTTTACCTCATGGAATAAACACTCTGAACTGGAGTAAGGTATTTTCTTTAACTGGTGCTAATATTTCCTTCTATTTATTATTTGCTGAGTAATAATTGTGTAACTGTGTGTATATATATTGGTGCAAACCAATATGTTGTGTGACTCTCAACGACGACGGCCATGTTGCCGCCGACATGTACAACTGTCCATAGAAGCTCTCGATCTCCCTCAGAAGCTCCGGTTTGGCGGATAAGATCCTACCATCGTCGGTCTTCAGTTTCGTGAGCTGGCTCTGCCCAATAGCCAGATCCCTTGCAAATACCTTGGAGCCTTTATTCCGCTCAATCGCGTCTTTAATACGCTCGGTATTAAAGCGGCGGAGGTCGCTCTTCAAGGATTTAGAGATCCGTCTATTGAGCTGCCGGTATTTACACGCCTCGTCTGAAGACTGCAGGATCACGCCGCTCCTTCATGAGCTTGAGAGTGTGATCGGAGAGCCTCTTGTTCTGATCTGTACGACGCGCCTTGAAGAACTTAGATTGATTTATCTTTCATTGACTTGAATATGCCTTGGCGGCTGAGAGAATGTCATGCTCACTTAAATGTCTCGCTGATGGTGGCGGGTGTGTCGGGTCATTTAGTTCCCTTCAATATGGTTGAGTTGAATGGCGCCGGTACATGCGTCATGTCTGTGAACGGGTGCTGTCAGCTGGGACTGGTCATCTCTTAGCTGCCAAGGTTCATTTTAATTACTTTATTCATAAATTTTTGATCTAATCTTTTACTCTGGATGCTCTTAGTGTGCACGTCTTTCACATCGTTCTCACATAAATGTATAATCTCAAAATTAATGATGTAACCTAGATTTTGTAACAATATTTTGATTTTAAAAGAGTGTCCATGGAGTTTCTTGCCCGTTCTTCTCCATAGAGATCTACGCTAGGGAATGGGCAACTACAGTACTTTCTCAAGTTATTATGCCTTGTGACTGGGACTGTAGCTTTGATTTTCTTTTTTGTATTTTTGACTTTCAAAAGTGCCGTAATGGTCTAACTGAAATAAATAATTTGAGTTTTTTTTTGAGTTTTGAGTTTCTTCTCACAGTACTTCTGACATACCAATAAAATCTTCATCCATCCATCCGCAAACAGATCGTCTGTTGGATTAGAATCCAAGAGATCATCAAGCGGGGCCAGTGAGCGAGGATTTGGTGACTTAGCACGTGCAACAGTACGACATGGAGGCACGGCAAACAGCCTGTGCTTTCTGCCCCGACAGTCATTGTCCGGAACAAAGAAACGCGCCAGCACATCAAGAAGATCAGGAGCGTCAATATATTTAGTTCACTATTCTTGAAAACAAAAAAAGAATTATCTAAATTAAGACTGAGACATGCCGAAGACACGGTCAAACATACGTAATTACTACAAAAAAATATATCAGTCGAATAGAGACCTTTTTTATGTTTCAAAAATAATTCTTTCCTGAAAATATTCCTTTGAATTCTACGTAGACGAAGTCGCGAGTCAGAAGCTAGTACCTATGGCATAGTTATAATCATATTTTTTATCATACTGCCCCAACCTCGTAATGATATCATCATCTGGATTTTACGTTGAAATGGAAACAACAAAAGTAGGGAAAACCCATCGTATAACAAGATGTACCTAATATTATAAGTATTCAACGCGACGTAGCCCGAAGAATTGCCGAACTTAAGTGGCAGTGGGCAGGGCACATTGCTCGCAGAACGGATGGCCGATGGGGCCGAAAAGTTCTGGACTGGCGACTGTGAACCAGAAGACGTTGCGTTGGAAGGCCTCCCACTAGGTGGACCGATGACCTGGTGAAGGTTGCGGGAATCCGCTGGATGCGAGTCGCATGGGACCGGTCAATGTGGCGACACTAGGGGGAGGCCTATGTCCAGCAGTGGACGTCTTTCGGCTGAAATGATAATGATGATGAAACTGGTCACGTGTCGTGTCTGTTTGTACGTGTCTTAGTTCTTCTTAACTTCGCAATATCGAACTGGATTTTGTTGCGGTTTTCGTCATAATTTGAAGAACTCTTGAGTTTACGAAACATATTTATGTGCTAAGCATTTAGGCTTGGTGGCGCATCTACCTTGCGATCGTTATCATAGACGGTGCTTGCTCTTGCATCTTTATTAATCAAACTGCCATCAGCAAAAAGATTAGATAAAGAAAGATGGAAATTCTTGTTGAAAAAGTAAAATCTTAGCATTCTGTATGAATGGTCCAAAGAAAACATAAATATCCGCGTCTGTCTGAGCGGAGTCGGGGCGGGTCGGTAGTGTTATACAATATCAAAACATTTATAAAACAAGCATTGTTATCAATATTGTTTATACTACCTAAACTGTTGCGTGCACAGGGTGATTGAACATAATGTGTAAAAGTGTCCTAGTGTCCTAATATCATTAACATGACGCCTTTAATCCCAAAGGGTTGGGCAGAGCAGCACCCTAACAGCGTAATGCGGGTGAGCCTAATGCCATCAACTGGGCACAAATCCAAACTGCTACTGAGTAAATCGTGATGAAAAACCCCTAGACAACTTTATAGTTAGTTACATATTATATTATGAGACGCACCCTAAGATGGTAATTGGGCCCCTCCTCAAAAACTATGTGCTGACTTTTCTGAACGTTAAAGGCCGTGATACGGCCAAAAGTGTTCTAGTACTACCGGCTGACGCGCTCAGCAGCACCATGTCATCCGTATAACTAAATTATTGACACAAAGACATCGTCAATATGACAACCGAATGTGACGAGCATTTTTCCTTATTCTTAAACATCATCATTTCAGTCGAAACGGACACAAGACGTCCACTGCTGGACATAGGCCTCTCCCAACTGTCGCCACATTGAGCGGGTCCCGTGTGACTCGCATTCAGCGGATCCCCGCAACTTTCACCAGGTCATCGGTCCACCTAGTGAAAGGCCTTTGAACGCAACGTCATCCGGTTCACAGTCACCGCTTCAGAACTTTTCGGCCCCATCGGCCATCCGTTCTGTAGTGTAGTTTGGCAATTCTCCGGGCAACGTCGGTAACCTTGATCCTCTTGCGGATGTCTTCATTTCTGATTCGATCGCGCAAGAAAACTCTGAGCATAACCCTCTCCACTGTCCTTTGGGTGACTTTATTCCTAATCGAACTCCTCCGAAACTAGAATTTTTTGTGTATATTTGGTAGGTCCGAGAATAGGTTACAGGCTATTTTTTAGTCTCACACATACAAATCAATATTTCCACATGAACGAAGTCGCGGGCAACAGCTAGTAGTTGCATATAATTATATACATATACATTGCACATAACTCTGCACGATACGAGGACCTCTGAGGTTATCAATATACCTAATGTCTAACTATAGTATTTTTATCAGCATGATTGCCACTAAAACAGCATATTGCTTTTGTATTCCACGAGCGGGCACCAGGGGCGGACATATACTATTTCTTAACAAACAACGTTGTCTGTTGTATAAAATGTATAGAACGGCATGTGTGTTGGCATTGGTGGTGCTGTGCGCAGGGTTGGTGCACTCCTTCTCCTGGGGTGAGTACCAGAGTCATTTCTTTACTATCATCCTCATTATCTTACCCTTGTTTCAATTTATTTGGGGTCGGTTCTTCTTCCATACTTCATTATCACTCTTCATCTCATCAGACTCCTATATCTAGCCATATCATCCTTCACACAGTCCATGAATCGTTTCTTTGGTCTTGCTCTACTCTTATAGCCATCTACATGCATTAATAAAAAAAAAATCTCATTCTCCCGCATCACATATCCATACCACGATAACCGATTACCATACAACTTATCAGTCATCGGCGCCACTGGCAGACTTCCTCTTATTACAAATGTAGTCAATATGTAGTAAATACGGAAATAAAATAAATCAAATTATATGAAGTAACAAATAAAGGTAGTGAGGGCGGTCACATAGGTCAGTACTGACTGTCCGGGACACTGGTCCATGCACGCACCGCAATAAGGACGGTACAACGTTCCACGACCAGTAACCGGGCAGTACTGACTGTCGAGAGACAGTGGTCCGTGCACCAGGACGCTTTTTTTTTTTCTAAGAAATGATCACTTGCTGATGCAACTCGCTACGGGTGCTAGACTGCTTAACCAGACTATTCTGTGGTGGCCAAACATACCTTTAAGGCCCCCAGCCAGGAGTTACAAACTAAGGATTTAAATTAAATGATCAATCACTAAGGCACCCACTGGCCCACTGTGTTGTTCGGGCCTCGGTTTAGTGCGTCATTGAGGGGAGGGCAGCAAGGGTCAGGCTGGGTCGGATTATTATTTAGGGAATTTAAAGCTACATGCTTAGCGTCGCGGGCTGGCTCGTCGAGCAAGGGTCGGACGGTGGCGTGCTGATTCACAGCGCAGTTGCTGCTTTTATAGGTGTTCGCTCGGAAATCGAACGTTCGTTTCAAATATTTCGAATATCACAAAATTTAAAATATTTTACTGGCTGGATTGAATTCAAGTCAAATGGCCACATGCCCAAAAGTGAATAACTCCTCTATAGTGCGTCCGGTGCAAGTTCCACTAGCCCCATCTAGTCGCCGTCTCTCGCAGCTGCAACATGGCTGCCGTTAGATGCATAGAATAGTACGGATGGAGGAGGAGGAGGAGGAGGAATGGAGGAGGAGGAGGAGGTATTTAAAGTTAAGTTAATATATATAATAAAAACTGTGGTTAAAAAAATACTTGTAAAAATGTTGGAACTTTGACTACATATCTATATCTCCGTAACTAGAAGAGGTTTCCAGGTATGGTCCAGAGTCGGGCAATGACGGGGAGAACAAGTGCTCTTCGGTTTCGTTAAGGGTCTGTTTATACCCTTTATTTGTATAACAGGAAAGGCTAAAGATGGAGAGTTTATACAATAGTTTTTTCTTGTTTCAGAAATCGTCAAGGGTGTAGACAATAAACTGGAATTTATTGATATGAACGGAACGGTATCGCATACAGAAAACATTAAGTCGTCTTACACAATCTATAGAATAACTTACGATCCAGTACACAAAAGGGTGCTATTCACCGACTTACGTAGTATATTTAGCTACGACATAAGAACTACGAAAACAGAATCTTTGATGAGGACTACAAACGACCTCGTAACTGGTTTAGCTTATGACCCGGTCACAGCGTTACTCTTTTGGGTTGAAGAGGAAGACTCACAAAAAATTTACTCGATTATATTAAAACCGGAATCGAATGAAAACAAAATTAACGAAAAGCACTTAATTTTGTCACAACAGTCTACTGGTTATATCTCTGACATTGCCGTCGATAGCTGTGGAGGGTAAGTTTCTAACAAAATTGTACATTTTGATAAAAGTGGGGAAACCTTTTTAATGCAGTCCAGACGGAATTCACACCCGAGTCGCAGGCAAGATTGTTATATTAACCAACGCCAACCATAGGAATTGAAACAATTTGGACTTAGTATTAGTAATAAAGTTATCTGTGGAAATTTTAATAACATTTACAAAACATTTCAGGTTTATTTATTTTACGTCGTTTAACAAACTCATTAAGATTCGATTCAATGGCTCTGAGAATGAAATTGTTATCCATAATGACGGCTATATACACTCTTTTACCATAGACCAACAGGCACAGAAAATATACTTTACTCATGAGGGGCCTTCCATTAAAAGTGCAGATTTAAATGGAAAGAACATAAAAACAATACTTCAAGTACGAACAAAATATGCAGATAAACTTATAGTAACAAAGAATTTCATGTACTGGCTATGTTACGAGGCTCAAAATAGGAAACGTATTATCATGCAAGTTCCAAAGAATCTACCGCTTGGCAAAGATGTGGAACCTAAAAAATTTACAGATACTCTACGTTTATGGAATATGGCTGCCTACTGGAACATGAACGATATAATACCTCAGGAAATTCAGAACTGCGATAACCTGAAGAATCTTCTACCAAATAACTCAGTTTCTACAAATGTCCTGCTTTGTGTCCATGGTACGAAAGTTGATGGGGAATCTCGTTGTGAATGTACACAGGGTTACAGCGGTGAGAGATGCGATGGTTCAGTGTGCCACAATTATTGTTTATACGGAGATTGTAGTACCAGTGCTGATGGCCAACCTAAATGCAGGTAAAACATGTTTATCCCATTAACAAACGCTCGAGGGCACGCGTTAGGCACTGAACGTAGTACAATCGGCTACAACAAGTTGACCTCATCCTTGTTATAGCTTCTTAACCGTTTACTATTATTATTTTTCGATAATATTGTATTAACAAAACTTAAACTACTATACATTTCTATTAATACGAGTCCGTGGAAGTAATTGGGGGAGGCCTTTACCCAGCAACCATTAATTGTAATTTTATATAACCCAATATTATAAAGAGGAAAGATTTGTATTTTTGTGTGTATGTTTGTAATGAATAACTCAAAAACAACTGCGCCGATTTCAAAAACTCTTTCACTATTAGAAAGCTACATTTACCTCGAGTAACATAAGCTATATTTTATGCCCCTACTCTTACGGGGACGGAAACTACGCGGGTAAAACCGCGTGACGTCCGCTAGTTTTCTACATTTCAGATGTAATGCTGGTTACTCAGGAGAACGGTGTGAAGTGGGCGCGTGCCAGGGATATTGTTTGAACAACGGTATCTGTTCCCTGAGTGAAGAGAGTAAGCCAGTGTGTCAATGTGCTGGAGATTATGAGGGTGACAGATGCAATGTTTCAGTCTGTCAGGGATATTGTTTATACGGACACTGTAGTACCAGTGCTGATGGCCAACCTAAATGCAGGTAAAACATGTTCATCTCACACTATTAGGAATTTTTATTTGAGTCACTTTCAAGATGATACTCCCTATCCTTGACGGAATCCTGCCTGTCATTTGTAATATCTTTCATTATTCCGTACCGTGTGTTGATTTAAAATGTGTTGTATTCACATTAGTGTTGTAGTTTTTAACCATCAACGTGCTGAGTATACTTAACTGAGTTTATTGTATACGAGTACTAGCTATTTATTGCTTTTGTTCGCATGAAATTAATATAAAATGTTGTTTTTTTTTTAAATCGGATTTAGCATAAGTTACTTCTTATAACGATTTATTAGCATAAGAACAGATTCCCTTTACGCCAGATTTGCGTTAGGACAGATTCGCATAAAGGCAGAAGTATAGTCGTAGAAGTAAATCTTTATTTTTTTATGATTGTTAATTTTTATTTAGTCTTTGACATTTAATTTTGGAATTTTAGTTTTAATATTTATACTATTTTTGAGTAAATGCTGTAATTGTTATTTAATAATTGTTAATTTGTATTTCAAGTGTGAGTGTGTGCAATTATGATCTTAAATGGATTGAAATAAATTATTTTGAATTTGAATTTTGAATAGTCGGATGAAAATTATTTTTATGAAATAATACGAAACATCAGAGAAAACAAACTGAAACCTTAGAGACATCGTAACTAACTAAAATTTAATCCCTGTACTAATTTTCAATCCTATTTTTTTTTCTATATTAACCAAATTTACTAATTGATTTAAATATTCTAAAGTTGAAATTTGTCTTTCTCTGTCTGCTCGGCGGCAGGGTGAGTGCACACCGCACATACCCTTGCTCCTCCACTGTGCCCTCTGCGTTCCAGAGGGTCACGACAACCGTGTCAGAATATTCGCCACTGGCAGTAACATTCTCCGAAGAATAAGAATATCTTCCCATTCCTTGGGGAAGGATACTGCCCGCGCCCAGGGTGCACCGGTCCAGCAGCTATTCCCTCCAGACGTATCGAGTGGGACCGGCAGCCTTCAGGCACACGTGGAGGAATTCTGACATAGCACCCCAGGATTCGAACCCCTTGCGTGGCAATTCGGCAAATTGTGGTGTAATAGTCTGGTGTAAAGTGAATCTGTCCTTCTGCGAACAAAGGAACTCTATGTTGCGGACTGTACATATTCTGTCTTTAAGCGAATCTGTCTTAACGCGAATCTGTCCTAACGCAAATCTGGCGTAAAGCGAATCTGTCCACGCAAATCTGGCGTAAAGCGAATCTGTCTCCCCTCAACATCAGTACAGCCGTTTCGGAGATTAGCCGTTTGAAAAGGATTTTGTTGAAAACAATTTGAAAGGTTTTTTTAAACTTTTTTTGCACGGATCCCAACTTACTTTTCTAAAATAAAAGTAGGTTCCATGGTCACTCGGTCCTTGAACTTATTATTGTCAATAAATTAGCTAAAGTCAACTTTCTCCCGTGCGCCGATCAGTCACAATTTGTTGTATTCCGTGCTCATCGCGTTGCACTGTTTCATAATTTTCTTTATTACAGTTGCTATGCTGGTTACTTAGGACAGCGATGTGAAGTGAACTCGTGCCGGGGATATTGTTTGAACGACGGGCTTTGTTCCCTGAGTGAGGAGGGTAAGCCCCTCTGTCGATGCACAGGACATTATGAGGGTGAAAGATGCCATTTTCCCCTCTTTCAAACGAAATGCTTCCAAGCTATTTCTTTGTTGAAGGATAATATGTTCAATACAGGTAAGAATAGATCGGTTTGGGTGGATAGCTAGACAATAGTACATTTTAATACAAGTGGAGAAAGTTTGTTAATGCAATAACAAATGTCCACGTGTGTCAAACGTCGTTTTTCAATACACTTTTGAAGAAATCAAATAAAATATAACGAAAAATATTTTTGTCACGAAATAAGAAACTTTGATTTTAATTTTCTTTTTTTTTTTCGCGCTCTGCTTTTGCCAGGTTGAAGGAGAGGCAAAGGTATGAAGCCGTTAAACAGCCTAATATAAAAAATAGATTCATTTTATATTTTTGAATTCAGAACACAAATAAATGTTAATTTGTGTATACTCTTGCTTCTATTTTAACCTGGCGAAAGCAAAGTGTGGAAAAAAAAGAAAATTAATAGTCTCCTATTAATTCATGACAAGTACCTATATTTTGCATTCTTTTATTTTTTTTTCTTCAAAAGTGTATTGAAAAACGTCGTTTGATACATGTGGATATTTGTTATTGTAGTTCTCGGCTCAAAAACACCCTCGCCTGTGGCTCGTGTATTAATTCCGCCTCGAATGCAATAACAAACTTTCTCCACTTGTATCAAAATCTACTATTATTACACACCAAAAGTGTCACACAGCTGTACATTGTTGCTACTTTCATTAATACAGCGTCGGAAAAAAAGAAATGTGTGCTGGGAGCCTGGGACACATTGTAGAAGTGAAACTTCAACGGACAAGACAAGTGGAAAACCAAATCGTTCGTTTTATTATATTCTATTCGTTTTACCACTTCTCCGTTGAAGTTTCACTTCTACTTTATATATGTGTCCCAGCACACATTTTTTTTTTCGCAGGTTTACTGCAAATTATGATTTGGTTAGGTAAGTGCATTTTTTTTTAAATATTTAAAACAAAAAAAAAATATTTATGTAGTATATCAGCTATCTGGTGTCCACGACACGAGCGTCGTTGCTTAGTATGGCACTAGATGGCGGTGTGTAATGTCCAGCGGTAATTTTAATTTATTTATTGTTGACTAGCTTCTGCCCGCGACTTCGTACGTGGAACCTATTGCTTATGTCAGCGACAACGGGGTCGTCAAAATCGAAGATCTGATACGTCTGATGTCAAAGCGCAATTCTCTATCCGTGAAAGTCTCCGACTCGCAAGACAGTGCGTGACGTTCATGATCAGCAGTCACTCGCGCATCACGTTCCCTACTTTAGAAGTCGATGTGTAGATACGCTGAGAACTCAAGCATAATTCTCTTTCCGTTAACGTCTCCAACTCGCGAGACAATGCAAACGTTCACGATCAGCGGTCAGTCACGCATCATATTCTTCACTGGTCTCTAGGGACCTGGATGTAGATGCGTAAATACGCTGATAACGCAGGCGTGCTTCGCGATCTGAAGAGGTTTCCACGGAGCGAGTTGAAACCTGATGTTCTCGAACAGCATCAAGTCTCTCCTGACGCTCTTCGGTAGATTCCTGGGACCCTATGATCGTCAGTCTTTTAGCTCCTTTGGAACATGGGGAAAGATTTGACCTCTTTCTAGGCATGGTTATAGTTTTATTAAAATCTAAGTGACTGCTTCGCTGCGTTACCGGGTAAGCTACCATGTCACGAAGATAAATGGAAAAAGAAATTAAACACTAAGATAACATCAGCCGGAAGGCATATTTATTCGATAAAATAAAAAAATAAAAGGGAGTTTTGGCCCAGTAGAGACAAATTTTCAATGATATACCATCGTCATCGAAAATCAGTCCTAAACTGTTACCACCTTCACCGCGTGGAGGTACTCCCAGCTTATGTTATTTTATAATTATACATTGAAATTAGTGATAGCTTTG
Organism: Xestia xanthographa; assembly: GCA_905147715.2. Lineage (NCBI taxonomy): Eukaryota > Metazoa > Arthropoda > Insecta > Lepidoptera > Noctuidae > Xestia > Xestia xanthographa. The sequence goes on along the minus strand of LR990654.1, from coordinate 3,550,970 downwards.
ATTTCTACATCAGATGTTTCTGATCTTCGATTTTTATAAGTCAATAGGAAGGGTTATTGTACATTCGTCATAAAGTTAATTCACCACGAAAAAAAGTATGTGTAAACTCGCCATAACTCTATTTTCACGAAGGAAAATCCGCCATATTGTTTATTTCCGTATAGATAGCAGAAAAATCAAACAATAAGTAGATTATAACGTTATTTATTTATTTTTAATCATCACAGAAATTCACATATAAATCACAGTTCTACTTACATGCCCATCAGACCGAAAAACTTTTGCTAAGACGTTATTCCTATATGTTAAGGTATAACTGGGCTCTTGGAGTTCCACAACAGGTGTTCCAGATCTTCGATTTTTATAAGTCAACAGAGAGTGCTCATCAGATTGAACAACTTTTCCTAAAACGTCATTCCCATATGTTGAGACAAGCAACGCCATCTATTGTGTTTTGTCCGAAAATCGATGGGCGACTGCGACACTGCGAGCGAGAGTCTCCAAAGACGTCCGCCCGCGGCGCTACTGAGCACAATTCCGCTGGACCGACCGCGCGCACATACTACGTGACGTGTGATACTCAAATTATTGTAAAAACCGAACATTAAACCATAATCTGGAATTTTCGAGCATTATTGAAGAGGCCTGCCTGCCCCCCTGTCTTCACTGCCAACATTGGTCCTTCGAGCCGGATTTGAAGATATTCAGCGAAGCGACGAGTGGATTTTGAAGATATTCAGCCACGCGACGAGCGGATTTGAAAATATCAGCCACGCAACGAGCCGGGTTGAAGAAGCAAGGAAGCGAGGTGTATACGTTGAGGAGACTTGGAAGACCAGCCACAGATTACTGAGCAGAAGCCATTGATGTGAAAGCCAGCAACGGTCAGGTTATCCAGTCGTTCCTTTCCCTCCAAAACCTGTGTCTTCGCCTTGTGTTAATATCGTACCTAAACGTTTTCAGGAGTTCGTTTTGGCAGCGCTGAGGCCGTCTTCAGGTGAGAAAACACGACTGAACAAGCAAACTGTGAGTACCTACTTTCAATAAGCTACCAAAATGAGTGATGATGAAACTATTTCTCGTTTAGATAGTCAGATGTCTGATCTTAAAAGACAACGTGGTGTAGTAAAAGGTAGATTAACATTATTTGCGAATTATATTAATAAGTTAGATAGATCGTGCTTAGATTCTGTGATTAAAACCCAAGTGCAAATGCGTATTCATTCGGCAGCCATTTTCTTTGCCGAGTTTAACGACTTGCAATATAAATTAGAAAGAATCGTTGATGAAAAGGAATTACTATCACATTTAGAGTACAGAGATTCGTTTGAGTGCCAATATTATTCAACTGTAGCCATAGCAAAAAACATGATAGGCGACTGTGAACAGATGGGATTGAATAATTCTCAATGCACTACCGGGAAATCAGTGTCAATAAAATTACCGCAAATAAAGTTACCTGTCTTTGACGGTTCGTTTGACAAATGGCTAGAGTTTAGGAACTCGTATGTTACAATGATACACGATCGCGACGATTTAGATCCGATACAGAAATTTCAGTACCTAAAGTCGTCTCTCAGCGGATCTGCGATAAATGTCATCAGTTCGTTGGAGTTTACTGCACCGAACTATAGTAACGCGTGGGACCTGCTGGAAGCTAGGTATCAAAATAATAGGCTATTGATACATAATCATGTAAAGGCATTGTTTGCGGCACCTTCACTGGGTAAGGAATGTCCGACACAGATCAGAACGTTAGTAGATTGCGTTTTACGTAATCTGAGAGCCCTAAATTCTCTTAAAGAACCTGAGTCTTCACTCGAGGATATGCTTATCATTTATATAATTGTCAGTAAACTTGACTCTGCTACTGAACGCGAGTGGGAGAACTACAGAAGCTCACTTATCTCTGATTCTCACAAAACCTCTAACCTTTAAAACTAGAAGACTTATTAACGTTTTTAAATAATAGGTCCGACATGTTAGACATGATAAGTTCGGGTAATAGTAAAAATAATCAGTCACATTCACAAAGTAAAAATGAGGGTAAACAGTCAGCTGATCATAAGAAACAGAATAATTCTCAAACTACACTTAGTTATGCGAGCGTGAATAATAATAATAAGGTCTCATCAGGTAGTAAAAGTAAAACAAATAAACATAACTTGACATGCCCGTTATGTAGTGATAAACATGCATTATATTCATGTGTCAAGTTTTTAAATATGTTCGTTCAAGAAAGATTAAATTTTGTTCAGTCGAAAAACGTTTGTCAAAACTGTTTACGTACAAACACTCACACAATTGAAAATTGTAAATTCGGTCCTTGTAAATTATGTCAACAAAAACATAATGCGTTAATTCATGTTGACAATAATAGCGTTATTCCAAATACGTCGTCACAACGTTCCGTTATCAATAATACGTTGCCACAGTCGTCTGTATTACACTGCGTTAGTAAAACAGCTGACAATATTGATAATAGTAAATGTAATGCGTTCGTAGATAATGCTAAATCGTTACAGACTGTCTTGCTGTCTACGGCGTTAGTTGAGATCGCTGATATTGATAACCGTTATCACACAGTTCGCGCGTTGCTTGACAGCGGCAGTCAAAATTGTTTTATAGCTCAAAGCTTATGTAAACGTCTAAATTTACCTATTATACAGTCCACTATACGTGTTTGTGGCGTTGGACAAACCGTTTCACAGTCCAGTCACAAATGCGATGTTAATATTCGTTCTAAGGTATATGATTTTAATACAACCTTACATTGTTTAGTGTTGCCTAGTATCATTTCGAAGTTGCCTTCGACACACGTTAAGAGTGATGCTATAAATATACCTAGCAATATTCTACTTGCAGATCCCACATTTTATGTACCGAGCGACATAGATTTATTAATTGGCGCGGATGTCTTTTGGGATTTGCTAAAAGAAAATAAAATTAAACTTCACACCGGTCCATACTTACAAGATTCGTGGGTAGGTTGGATTATATCCGGTCCAGTTTATAATAATAATCGTTTTTTTGCGGCTGACATGTCAGATGTCCAGTGCAATTTGTCGTTAGTTGATTCTCAACTACGACAATTCTGGGAAATCGAAGAAGTAAATATCCCTCCCGTTATTACTGAGGAGGATCGTTCTTGTGAAGAGTTGTTCTTGCAGACTACTGAACGCGATCAGCACGGTAGGTTTACTGTAAGAATGCCACTTAAACAATCTCCTGATTGTTTGGGTGACTCATATAATTCAGCGTTGCAGCGTTTTCTATCTTTAGAGAAGAAACTAAATCGTTTACCACAATACAAAAAAATGTATTGTGATTTTATGCACGAGTACGAGCAATTAGGTCACATGACTCTTTTCGCGGACTTCAATAGTTTAAATAAGCCATACTATATTGTACCACACCATGGGGTATATCGTGAAAGTAGCGTGACAACCAAATTACGTGTTGTGTTCGATGCAAGCGCGATAACTTCTAATCATAATTCGTTGAATGATATCCAATACGTGGGACCTAGGTTACAAAACGATATCTTCTCAATATTGCTCCGTTTCCGCCAATATAAATATGTAGCTTGCGCAGATATTGAGAAGTTCTTTAGGCAATGTTTAATTCATACTGAACAACGTAACTTACAATTAATATTATGGCGAACTGATAACAACATGCCAATTCAAGTTTATCGTCTCAACACAGTGACGTATGGCACTGCATCAGCACCGTACCTTAGTAACCGTTGCTTGAAACAGCTGGCAAAGGAATGTAAGGATGACGTCATCGCTAGCGTTATTAATGACGATTTCTATGTAGACGATCTCTTGACGGGGCATGATCAGCGCGACATGTTATTAGATATTTGCAATAAAACGTCCGTCATTCTACAAAGCGGTTGCTTTCCTTTAAGGAAATGGAGTTTTAATTTCGATGTAACTTCAGAGAGTACCAAGGATTTATGCATTGGTGAATATTGTCAGTCTAAAACCCTAGGTGTTGGTTGGTCTAACAAGAACGATTTATTTAATTTTTCAACTTGTGTAAATAAATGTAATAGTGATACGAAGTTAACTAAACGTTTAATTATGTCTGTCATTGCACAGATTTACGATCCACTAGGATTATTGGCACCAGCTATTACAACGGCTAAGGTATTATTACAAAAACTATGGCTTGCTAAAATAAGTTGGGATGATGAAGTTCCTAGTCAGATTGCATGTGTCTGGTATAATTTTATTAATTCGTTACAATATTTGTCCGAAATATTAGTGCCGCGTTATGTCATGTGTACTAATGCTGTAAATAAAGAGCTACATATTTTTACCGATGCTTCTCAGTCTGCATACGGTGCATGTGCGTACATTCGTTCACACCCTAACATTGATGAGTCACAGGTTACATGTCGATTACTATGTGCTAAGAGTAAAGTCGCGCCAATTAAAGCGTTAAGTATTCCACGACTTGAACTGTGTGGAGCTTTAGTTGGAGCTAAACTTTATAATAAAATCATAACTTCCCTTAGGCTGAAATTCGATAAGATCTATTTCTGGACTGACTCCACTATAGTTCAAGCTTGGCTTCGGACATCACCACATTTGTTAAAAACATTTGTGCAGAATAGGGTTGTGCAAATCAACGAATTAACAAGCAACACTACTTGGTTGCATGTTAAAAGTAAGGAGAATCCTGCTGATATATTATCAAGAGGTGTTCTCTTTGATTCATTAATGGACAACACTAGTTTGTGGTGGTGTGGTCCGATTTTTCTTTGTGAACCGACTTCAAGTTGGTTAACAACAAACAGTAATCAAACCGAGTTTATTGATAATAATAAGTTACCGGAGTTAAAATGTCCTAAAACTACAAATTTATTAAATGTGGAATCGTGTAATATTAATGTAATTGATTTCGATAGGTTTTCTTGCTTTAATCGTTTGCAAAGAACAATGGCGTATGTCTTACGGTACATTTTTAATCTACGTGCATCGCGTGTCGGTCAAGGTCGCAAAACAGGTTCGTTGACCGTGAGCGAGATTAATAGTGCATTAGTTGTGTTGACACGTTTAGTTCAATCACAATCATTCAGTAAGGAATATCATAACCTTAAAGAAAAGTTGCCTTTAACCAATAAATCTAGTAATAAAACAATAGGTTTAAGTTTATTTTTAGATAACGATAATATAATTCGTGTTGGTGGTAGACTTAGTAATTCCAAATTTAATTACGATAAGAAACATCCAGTGTTGTTGTGCCATAAACATCGGTTTACTTGGTTATTGTGTTCATATGAACACAAACGTTTACTTCATGCTGGACCTCAGCTTCTCGTGGCTACCATGCGCGATAGATGGTGGGTGCTGGGAGCACGTAATTTGGCTAGGCTAGTAGTTCATAAATGTGTAACCTGCATTCGCATGAAAGGAAATACGTTAACTCCACTCATGGGTGATCTCCCTGCTGAACGTTTAGAAGCTGGATTTCCATTCATGCGATGTGGTGTTGATTATGCCGGGCCAGTATCTATATTGAACCGCAAAGGCAGAGGTTCACAACTAATTAAAGGGTATATTTGTTTATTCGTTTGTTTTGCTACCCGAGCTGTGCATTTAGAATTAGTTAGTTCTTTGTCCACTCAGGATTATATAATGGCATTCAAACGATTCATATCACGACGCGGTAAGCCGTGTCAAGTTTTTTCCGATAATGGTAGAAATTTCGTTGGAGCTGAAAGGGAGCTTACATCTATGTTTGAAAAATCCAACGAAATAATTGATTTTGCTAGTAGTAATAATATTATATTTAGTTTCATTCCGCCTTATGCGCCTCACTTTGGTGGTTTATGGGAGGCAGGAGTGAAGTCGTGTAAGTATCACTTGAGACGTGTCGTAGGTAATGCTAAACTAACTTATGAGGAGTTTGGTACGGTATTGACCCAGGTTGAGGCCGTCCTGAACTCCCGTCCTATATCACCTATGTCCGCAGATCCAACTGATTACCTTCCACTCACACCTGCTCATTTCCTAATCGGCCGACCGTTGACTGCACCTGCCAGTGAGGACCTCACGACATCTAAGCCTGCCTGTCGCTATCATCGGCTGGAACAGTTGCGGCAACATTTTTGGAAGCGGTGGTCAAAGGAATACGTGTCTGAGCTTCAACGCAGGACAAAGTGGGCGCACAAGACAGACGACATCGCTAAGGACAGCCTTGTCGTCATAAAAGAAGATAACCTACCACCACTCAAGTGGAGAATGGGTAGAATCATTAAACTGTTCCCAGGCAATGACGGGGTCTCCAGAGTAGCTGAGATCCAAACTTCACAAGGCACAATCAAGCGTGCTTCATCAAAAATCTGCCCGCTGCCGGTTTAGACTACGTGACTCCAAGTTTAGTTGGAAGCTGCACCTTCCAAGGTGGCCGGTATGTTGAGACAAGCAACGCCATCTATTGTGTTTTGTCCGAAAATCGATGGGCGACTGCGACACTGCGAGCGAGAGTCTCCAAAGACGTCCGCCCGCGGCGCTACTGAGCACAATTCCGCTGGACCGACCGCGCGCACATACTACGTGACGTGTGATACTCAAATTATTGTAAAAACCGAACATTAAACCATAATCTGGAATTTTCGAGCATTATTGAAGAGGCCTGCCTGCCCCCCTGTCTTCACTGCCACAACACCATATATATGTTAGGGTAGCTGGGCTCTTGGAGTTTCACATCAGGTGTTCCAGATCTTCAAATTTATTCTCTCAGCAGAAAATTCTCATCACATGGAACAATTTTTGCTATCATACCATTTTTGTATCTCTTATAGTTTAGCTGGTCTGTTGCGGTTCTGCATCAGATGTTTAAGTTTCCAAGATAAATTATAGCCTATATGTTGCCTACCTATACAAAAAAAATCATTTAAATCCATCCCGTAGTTCCGAAGATTAGCGTGTACAAACAAACAGACCCACAGACACACAGACAAACAGACTTATTTTTTTTTTTGATTCGTGCTCTATTACTGTTTCTAAACCCCCTCAATTATTTCTTTTTTCATATATTCAATGTACAGACACAGTTTTTCTACTGTTTCATTATATGTATAGATTTCCCCATACAAAAAGTAAAGGCCAATGATCGAAAAGAAGTTCCCGTAGCGAGATACCTGTAATCAGGCCAATAGGTACTTACTTTAATTTTATTTACAGAAGATGATTAAACAAACGTTCGAAGCATTTGAAGGACCGGTATGGAAAAGAGCTGAAGAAGCAACCAACTCTCAAATCTGGGTCAGAGTCCGATCCATGGAAGTCTACTTGGCAATATTTTGATATTATGTCATTCGTTAAAGATGAAATAATGCCTTCACCGTCTAGCGGCCATTTAAATATTAATGAAAATGAGAGTGTCCTTCAAACTGTTTTAAAGATGCAGAGTGACCTGCAATCTGTTAATGAAATAATCGAGTCTGTATCATCTCAGCTATCTCAACCTGTACCCGTTGGCTCTTCAGCATCTGAATCATCATCATCGTCTAGAAAAAGTACAAATACCAAAGACGACATGTGGGGAATAGAAAAAAAGAAACTATTGTCAATGGAGACACGTTTAAAGGACAGCCGACAAGATGAAAAACTAAAAAATGACGAGGATTTCTTATTTCTGAAAAGCATACTGCCTTTTTTAAAGAAATTGTGAGATTTAAAAACACTACGTTTTGTGGAAAAATTCACGATGGCTGTTAGATGCTCTTACAGAGAATGAACGAACTTATTATCAAAATTAAAGATATTATTCTGCTCCTGGCCCCAGTGGATCTAATCAAGGCTACTTTTCAGACTTAAAAAAATTAACAGCAGAATTAACCCGGAATAATGATGATAATTATGTATGAAAAAATAAAAATAATACTATGTTAAGCAGTCTAAGAAAAATTATAATATTTGTATTATAAGTAATAAAATAGATAACTTGTAACTAAAAATAATGTAAGAGTAGGAAATAAAAGGCTTTCTTATTTTTATTTTATTTTTAGTGATGTTATTCAATAGGTAATTTAATGTAACTTTAACCTTTACTCACAATTACTCACATTTATAAAACTACAAAATTCAATAAAAGTATACGTACTTATATAAGTTATAATTTACTAACCTTATTGACACTACAAGTTTTGTTATTCTATGGCAGTTATCGAATCTGATACGTGAAAGTTAGCAGGTACTACTCACTTTGATTCTTGATTAAATTCTTTGTTGTATATTATATGTTATTCTCTAAAGCCCGTTTCACAAGCTTAACAATGATGCACTCATAAATTGAGAAACTTTTAAACACATCATTTTACAAATTTTACGGAGACAAAACAAATACGGTGCTAACTCTTCGAATCTCAGCAGTCTATTTATTTATTTATTTTATTTGGCTCTTCCACAATGAGAACACTATTACATAATTCCATTTAGTTAAACGTTACAAACTTATGTCTAAGTGCCCCATTACTTATGGAAGAGCACTACATGCACTATATTATACGCCAAAAGTGCTAATTCAACAATGAAAAAAAGAAACTATAAAAAAAAATAAAGAAAACAACAGCAGTATCCATAATATTAAAATTAAGTTCAGCCAAACAGTATCAAACATTAACAGTCGTCATGAGCAGTACGTAGTTAGTGGTGGTAGATGATGTGAAAGTAAACTCTTCAACGGTTTCACTTCTTTAGAAATCAGTTGAGGCACAATTCGACGACGCCCCTTTAACCGATGTTACATCTGTAAAGAAAACGTATACATACAATGCACAATTAATACACCTAGGACATCATGAAAGCAATCGTACATGACATTATCAATCCGAGTATGACAAGATGCATTACACGAACGATATCATGTACGACGCGATGTTAGTTTCAACTGTTAGTGCTGCCAGTGATCTTTCCGATCATCATGGATTATCGATCTTGAGTCTCTAACAGTCAGACACAGTATAAATAGAAAGCTTTTGTTAAAAACAGATGAATGTGGAGGTACAACTGATCGTGCAGGAAACTACCTTTAGATTTTCCAACGTTGTACTTATATAAGTAGAAACATTGTACAGCTGTGTGACACTTATGGTGTGTAATTAAGTATTTTCTATCCAGCTTTCCGTCAACGGCGATCTATTCTTACCTGTATTGATGATGTCCTTCAACAATGAAATAGCTTGGAAGCATTTCGTTTGAAAGAGGGAAACATCGCATCTTTCACCCTTAAAATGGCCTGTGCATCGGCAGAGGGGCTTACTCTCCTCACTCAGGGAACAAAGCCCATCGTTCAAACAATATGCCTGGCACGAGTTCACTTCACATCGCTTTCCTAAGTAACCGGCATAACAACTGTAATAAAGAAGAAAATTATGAAAGTGAGCAACGCGATGACCATGAAATACAACAAAATAATACTTGTGACTGATTGGCGCACGGGAGAAAGTTGACTTGAGATAATTTATTGACTACAATAAGTTCAAAGTCACTCGACCTACTTATCTTGGAACCTACTTTTATTTTAGAAAAGTAATTGGAGTTCTATTCAAAAAAAATTAAAACCCTTGAAATAGTTAACAAAATTTTGTTCAAACGGCTAATCTCCGAAACTCCGATTTTGACGGGAATTTTACTGGCAGATAGCTGATATTATAAGTAGTTTTATGCTAAATTCGATTCAAAAAGGAAAGTAATATATGTCGGGTTGTCAGGAATTTATTTCACTAGGCTCGAGCTTATGTGGGCTGTAGACGGGTTTCGTGCTATGAAAACACACTGGATGCGATACACTATTTTATGTCGCATTGCACGGTTCGGGTTGGTAGTTTCCATGGAGAAGAACCGGCAAGAAACTCCATGGTTACTCTTTTCAAACAGATACACTGAGCGTAACAAATAACTTGACATTACACTTTCACACCATAACACTAGGCACAATGAATCGGGTACAGTTTCAAGACGTCTTAACTCCGCTGCGATCAGACCCAGAATGTCCGCCTCGCCGCGAGGTGTTAACATCAGGACTCTGTAAAAGCCGCCATGGTGGGGTAGACTGGTAAGTACGTCGCGTCATGTCACCACTGGCGCGCTTTCGATTCATTCGCCCGTCCGTACTCATGACCGGATGCGACATATATATTTATAATAATTTCACACGAACGAAAGTAATAGCTAGTACACAATAAACATGTTAAAATAACACCTTGACGCTTAGAAGCTACAACACTAATGTGAACACAACACATTTCAATAACACCAAACGGTACGAAATAATGAAGGAAATATGACAAATGACTAACAGGATTTAGTCAAGGAAAGGGATCTTGAGGCTGACTCGGTCAAACACCCCTAACAGTGTAAGATGAACATTTGTTTTACCTGCATTTAGGTTGTCCATCAGCACTGGTACTACAATCTCCGTATAAACAATAATTGTGGCACACTGAACCATCGCATCTCTCACCGCTGTAACCCTGTGTACATTCACAGCGAGATTCCCCATCAACTTTTGCACCATGGACACAAAGCAGGCTTACATCTGTAGAAACTGAGTTATCTGGTAGAATAGTCTTCAGGTTATCGCAGATCTGAATTTTCTGATGTATTATATCGTTAATGTTCCAGTAGGCAGCCATACTCCAAAAACCTTCAGTATCAATAAAATGTTTAGGTTCCACATCTTTGCCGGGCGGTAGATTCTTTGGGAGTTGCTTTATGGTATATCCATGGTTGAAAGATTGCCAGTACATGAAATCCTTTGCTACGGTAAGGTAATGTGCATCTTGTGTTAGTTGTAATATTGTTCTTATGTCCTTTCCATTTAAATCTGAACTTTTAATGGAATGTGCCTCATCAGTAAAGTACATTTGCTGTGCCTGTTGGTCTATGGTGAAATAGTTAATAGGTTGACCATTATCGAGAACAACTTCTTTATCGGAGCCATTGAATCGAACCTTATTGATTTTGTCGTCCCTCGTATAATAAATAAACCTGAAATGTTTTGTAAACATTATTAAAATTTTCACAGATGTATACTAAGGCCAATTGTTTCAATTCTTATAGTCGGTGTTGATTGTTTTCAATGTGTGTAAATCAACATGAACTTATTTAAAACAATTATGAATTTACTTTTATTGAATATGTTGACATTTACTTGTGTTCTAAATTAATTGTATTTTCATTTTTTTCATATTAGGCTGTTTAGCGGCTTCATTCCTTTGCTTCTCTTTCAACTTGGCGAAAGCAGCAAAGGGCGGAAAAAAAATCATAGCTGTAGTGGCCATTAAGTCCGCCTAAGTGCTCTTTTACAAAAGGTTTAAATAAATAAATAAATAGTTTCTTAGTCATGACAAAAATACTTTTCATTCGATTATTTTATTTATTCGTGTAATGAAAAACGTCGTTTGAAACACGTGAACATTTGTTTCTGCAGTTTCGGCTCTATAACAACCTTGCCTGCGGTTCGGGTGTGAGTTCCGCCTCGGCTGCAATAACAAAGTTTCCCCGCTTATGTCATAATGTACTATTTTGTTAGTAACGTACCCTCCACAGCTATCGACGACAATTCTACGTAGAATTGCCTGTTCCGACAAAATTAACTGCTTTTCGTTAACTTTGTTTTTATCAGAATTCGGTTTTAATGTAAGCGAATAAATTTCTGTTAGCCAAACCAGTGAAGTCATAGTTTGTATTCCTCATCAAATATTCTTTTTTCTTTGTAGTTATCTCAAAGCTAACTATAGTATATGTAGTATTTGTATCATCTGTGAACAGCACCCTGTTGTGTACTGGGTCGTAAGTTATGTCACGGATTCTAACCGACGACGTAATGTTTTCTGTATGCGATATCGTTCCATTAATATCAATAAATTCCAGTCGATTGTCATTACCCCTGACGATTTCTGAAACAAGAAAAACCTATTTAATAATCTCTCCATCTTTAGCCTTTCTTGTTACATTAATATAATCACGTCTTATTCCCATAGGGTAGGCAGAAACTGCAGAACTTCAGCTGCTATGATCCTTACATACTGCATTTTATACAAATGTTACAGTTAATTTGTGTTTGTTTGTTTGGTTACTTACCCAGTATCCGAAATTAAACATGTTGGCATAGTCAAAGTTTTATATCAATGGATATAGTGATCCCGTGTCTAGATAATACTAAGCAGTTAAAAGTATTTATAAATAATAATATAATTAGTACACCGATCTTTGGGGGGTTTTGCCATAACCGCCACGCTTGGCAGGCGGGTTAGCGCTGCCCATTCCCTGGTAAGTCCCTTATTCGCCTCTTTCGACACCCACAGGAAGATATGGGATGGTGCTATTCTTTACGACCGACACCATACGGAACAATTATTATGTAGCCAGCCGCATCGGGAGAACGAAGCTACTAACTGACTCACTCCACACAGTGCACAACTTCGTTTTAGTGCCCAGAGGCAGAAAAGCCACAAGTGCGTATGCGGCGTCTCTCCACGGTCAATGGCCCACCGTCCATCTGGCGCCGCATGCCCTGACATCTGCGCACTTGATGACCTTATGACTGTAAGGGTGTCACCAGCCTTCGAGTAAGGGGCAGAAGGTTGAGTAAATAACAAAAAAAAATAAAGATTTGTTAGTAGTTGACTACTAACCGATGCAACTTTACTTCTTCAAAGTTAGGGATAACAAAAATTAATAAATATAGTAAATAAATGACTCTGGTACTCACCCCAGGAGAAGGAGTGCGCCAACCCTGCGCACAGCGCCACCAATACCATCACACAGGCCGTTCTATACATTTTATAATACACACAACGTCGTTTGTGAAGAGATAGTATAATATGTCCGCCCCTGGTGCCCGCTCGTGGAATACAAAACCAATGTTCTGTTTTTTGGCAAACATGCTGTTTATATACCTAGACATCATATTGATACGCATTTTGATAACCTGAGGTCCTCTGATAAGAGAAGCACTAAGTACAGATTTTGAACGCACGTCCAACCAACCTGTTTAAGCAACAGTTTAGGTACTATTAACAATATTGATAACAATGTTTGATTTCAATTTTTTATATTGTTTAACACTACCGACTCCGCTTGGACAGACGCCGATTTATGTTTTCAATCAAAGGTGGGGGGGCAAATACGTATATCTGGGCAGGTGGGGTAGTTCGTGCTCACCAAACAAATAATTATTAATTGCTGTCAGTTGCATTGCATTAACTAGTTAGCTCTCCAAGGTGGCAGCGCCAGGAAAGCCCGCGAAATTCAAACGACCTTACGTTTTTTGCTACTAAACTAACTAGCAATGGGGTTAAATAAACTTACAGGTTTGTATTAATGATTATAATACAGTAACTACATACGTGTTACTGACGCGACTCAGTTTTCATCAACATACAACCTGACATTGCCTTGGATGTGTTGCAGTACTTTTTTAACATTGTGATATTGAGATATAGTCTTTCATTTTCGCTGAAATGTACATATTTTTAGGAATAAGTATAGTAATCTATACTAATGTTATAGAGAGGAAAGATTTGTATTTTTGTATGTTTGTAACGAATAAACTAAAAAACTACTGGACCGATTTTAACCATTTTCTCACCACTAGAAAGTTAAAAAATCAGGAAGTAACATATATAGGCTAATTATGTTTAAAACCTGCAAATAAGCCGAGCTATCACAAGTTTTGCGGGCGAAGTCTTATCAAGTAGTCTATTTTTAGGGTTCCGTACCCAAAGGGTAAAAACGGAACCCTATTACTAAGACTTCGCTGTCTGTCCGTCTGTCCGTCTGTCCGTCTGTCTGTCACCAGGCTGTATCTCATGAACCATGACAGCTAGACAGTTGAAATTTTCACAGATGATGTATTTCTGTTGCCGCTATAACAACAAATACTAAAAACAGAATAAAATTAATATTTAAGGGGGGCTCCCATACAACAAACGTGATTTTTTTGCCCTTTTTTTGATAATAATGGTACGGAACCCTTCGTGCGCGAGTCCGACTCGCACTTGGCCGGTTTTTTGTGGACTACGTGTCCTAGGTGACCTAAGATAAAACTAAATATTTATATAACTTTGAGAAAAGTTGAATGTGAATGCGATTACGAGGTCGTGGGTTCAAATCCAAGAAAAAAAAAACAAATGAAAAATAACGATATTTATTTTTGCGAGACTTTTGTTACTCTTGTTGCTATTGATAAAAAAAAAATTAAAATGCCTCTAGATAACGTTATAGAATGTGAAAAGAAGTTCAAAAATAAAGATAGAATTTATTTAAAGCGTTCCTCGCAAAATTTTCAAAAATCTATAACTCGAATACTATAAAGAATCGCGGAACATACATGGGGTATTTTCGGATACACCTGGGCGTGAGGAATCTAATATATATTTTTTATGTTGTCGATATTTGGAGCACCCCGTGCCTATAACAATAAAATTCTATTCTATTACACCAGGTTAGGCAGTAACCACACGATAAATAATCTGGGGATCTGCCGCAAATACTATTCTAATGCCTTTACAACGAACCCAGAACAAAATTATAAAAAACATTATACCACTATCACTACCTTACTCCAACTATAACACTATTTGAAAAAACCAAATTATTAAATTTCAAACAACTATACACATACGGTACCTGAATTCTAATAAAAAAAAAAACACCACGAACAGCGTACAATCAAAACTAAAATTACATAAAAAACTGCAACTACAACCTAAGAAATAAAAATAAATTACAACGAAGACAAGCTCGGGCAAACTACGGTAAAAAACCATATTGTTCGAAGGAGCACAGCTGTTTAACGACCTACCAAATAACGTAAAAGATTGTGATAATATTAACAGATTTAAACTAAAACTGAGAAAATACGTTTATGAAATTATAATGTAGTCATACCGCAAATTAAATGTTAGCAATTACATACTTCCTATATAAGTGTTTTGTATAACTTCATCAACACGCATCGGAGGCAAAATGTCTTTAATTAGATATAAAAATTACTTTATATCTCATTTTAAGTGAACCTATGTATTGTTCTTATAAGAATAAATTCTTTAAACCGAAACCGATCTTAACTCGACCTGTACTCTGTGACCTCCACGGAATAAATTGTGTAACATTTTTTGACTTATGTACACACGGCAGCACATCAAGCTAGTTATGGAAGGACCACCGCCGAAGCGAATTGTGCGTATGTCAGTATAAGAGCGGGACTGCATTGCGGTGCTTGCGTAATTCCTGGAGAGATAGTTGTTGTCTAGATTTAAGTTTAGCTCTAAAGACGACACTCCTTGTGCGCATCCGAATCAGTAAACACGTTGCCACTATGAAATAGTAATTAATCGAATTATTAATTTTTATTTCAAAAATCTCGTCCAAGACGCTCCCAATCGATGTCACAAATATAGGACAACTGAAGTCATCAGCCCATGATCTCATAGCGAATAATCAAGATAAGCAGGGCACTATAAATCAAATTAATGATTACTTCGCAAATGTAGGGAGACGTCTCGCTGATAAAATACATAGAGACCCTCGATCTTTTTCATTACCCGACCCACAGAAAGAGTCTTTTGTACTGCTTAAGACAAATGAGCAAGAGGTGGAACACTTAATCCTTTCACTTAAGAGTGATTGTGCAGTTGGCTGGGACGGTATTTCTTCTAGTTTTCTAAAACGACATAGAAACATTATTGTACCTCCACTGACACATGTTTGCAACCTTTGCTTAGACTCTGGTGTCTTCCCTAACTGGTTCAAAAAGGCAATTCTTCACCCTATTTTTAAATCTGGAGATCGTGACCGTGTCGAAAACTATAGGTCCATATCAGTTCTGCCAGCACTGTCCAAGATACTGGAAAAAATGATAAATACAAGGCTGGTTGCATATTTAGAGGAACGCAATCTTTTATCGATTAACCAATTTGGCTTTCGAAAAAATCTATCGACTGCTGATGCTGTTCACAAACTGGTTAATCACATAGCTCAGAAACTTGACAACGGTAAGAAATGTGTTGCATTGTTCCTGGATCTCGCGAAGGCATTCGACACGGTCTCGATTCCCATCTTAATATCTAAGCTCGAATGCCTGGGTATACGAGGTACCCAGCTATCCTTATTTCAGAGCTATCTTACAAATAGAACACAGAGTGCCAAAATTGGAACCTACTCCAGCTCTGATCTGAATGTAGTTTTTGGTGTGCCACAGGGCAGTATTCTTGGCCCCAGTTTATTTTTATTTAATTTACATGAATGACCTGTGTTGCCTCGACCTGGAAAGCGGTACAATATTTTCCTATGCGGACGATACAGCACTCGTGTTTGCGTCGGACAGCTGGGAAGAGGCATATCGCCTTGCTCAGAAGGGTTTCGATACAGTCAGTGAATGGCTGAAGAACAATTTGCTTACCCTAAACATATCAAAAACAAAGCTAATAAATTTTTCGATTCGAAATACCAAGGTGTCAGTTACAAGCTCGCTTAATGTTGCTGCCCAGTTGACACTATCAAATGGTAGTAGCGGCGGCAGTGGCACCCTTGATCACTGTGAGATTGAACGAGTCACTTAGATAAAGTATCTAGGCATAGTGATTGACTGCAACCTTACATTCAAAGAATACATAATACACCTATCAAATAGAGTGCGCAAACTAATGTACATTTTTAAACAACTACGCAATTCAGCAGATGCTGTTGTCATGAAAATGACATATCAGGCACTGTGTCAATCAATTTTGGTCTATTGTATCTCTTCCTGGGGCGGGGCAGCTAAATCCCACTATATTCAGATTGAACGTGCGCAGAGAGCAGTTCTTAAGGTGTGCTGTTTCAAGCCAAGACTTTATCCCACCGTCAAGCTCTATGAATATTGTCAAGTCCTTACGGTTAGGCAATTGTTTGTACTGACCACCGTTATATATAGTTATATAATAGTTGGAAATAGAGTGTTGCTTAATGCAACACTCTATTTCCAACTATTCACAGCAAACAAATCGCCGTAACCGTATAGTTGCCTTGGCTACTCCTCTTAAAACCTCTTTCAGTCAAAGATTCTTTGTTTTCCTCGGACCCTATCTTTACAATAAATTAAACCAAATTCTTTCCCTACACTCATTGAACAAGCATAACTGTAAAATCACTTTACATGCCTGGCTACAAAGCCAAACATATACTGCCACAGAAGCTCTCTTTAACGTGTTAGTCTAATCAGACTCATCCTCTAACACTCTCCAACACACATACACACACACACACACACATACACTCACGCACACACAAACTTACATTCATAAAAACCACCAACGTTTGTACTTTAACTTTTTAATTATTTTACTTAAAGTACTGCAATACTCTCTTGTGTCTCTTTTTTTCTAATAAGCTCACTAATCGTTTGAAATGTTTGTTATTTGCTGTGATACCAGATGTAAGCTATCAAATGTGTAACTTTAAACAAGTGGGGACCTGGTGACCTGTATTACAGGTATTACTACCTACCACAGGCACCAGCGATCCACAACCAAAAATCGTTGGCTACTTTTTATATGTTAATATTGTTTGTATTTTTTGGCTTGTGGTAAGAAATAAACAATTTATTATTATTATTATTATTAATCCTGACTGGCGCAGCCAGTAGGATCACTAAGGAAGCTGTCCCGCGATTACTGTGATTTTTCGCGAATAGACTTTTCCGATCTTCACAACGGTACGCGTGGTGTACGGCAAACTAGTCCAACGAACCAAACAAATATTGTCAGCGACGCACAGTGGATCGTCCCCATACAAGAGGTCGGACATAGAATGAAAAATTAAAAAAGTACTTAATTAAAAAAATATATATATACAGTTGCATTCCTCTATTAAAGATCAACAAAAAATGTTACTACGCTTTTTTTATTTGACCAGCACTTTAGGAGCTATTCGATGAAAACTGTTATTTTTGTATGGAAACGAACACAAAAATGTCTGTATCTCATGATTCCCTCCTTGTTTCGATTTGCGGTTTTCACTACTGTCTTTTACATATTTTATGCCACGTTTTCTTCAAGGACACATGGTGCCCGCAGAGCGCCCCTTTCGAGATATTTTGCCTATAGTAACTATCTTTGTTATTGTATTACTGATGGAATGGAGGTACATTAAGTATACTTATTACTGAGAATTAGTCATCACTAAGTAGTTCCTTAAATAACAGGTGCATTTGTGAGTACTTCAATGACTTATTAACGCTTTTGTTGCAATATAACAAAAGCGTTAATGAGTCATTAAGTAACGACTACCAGTACTTGCTTAATTATTTATTATAATTACTAAGAATTACACATAAGAATTGAAGTTAAATGAAGAAAAGGTGCATTAGTGAGTTCTATATGTATATTGAAAAAAAAAATATCGGTAATGAGTTGTGACATCGCATTAACAATAACAAATCAAACAGAAAAGAAATGTTTTATGATGTTGATAAATAAGAAAATACGTATTTATAATTTTTTTATTTATATAATATAACACTGTAAAATATATTTAAATCTTTAAATAAATTACACTTAAACCTATAATAATTTATAAATAAAAAATAAAACAATTACTAATAACTAAATTGTAAATATTGATTATAATAAAAAATAAATAAACTAATACTACCTTAAAGTTACTAACAATTATATTACTATAAGACTTAAACTATATTTTCTTCGTCTTCATCAATAACGACATCATGATCATTATTGTCGTCATCTTCTTCAATGTCACTACATTCCGAAACTGCTCCAACTATTGTATCTGTTGAAATGTCAATAAGCTCCAATTCACTCTGGTCATGTATGAGCAAATCGTCCAGTTCTCTAAATGAAGATTTTTTAACTCTATTGGGCATCCTCGGTCGTAGGCTCGTTAGAAGAGGATCGGAAGATAAAAGAAGATTATGAAGAATGTCTTCATTAGTGGCGATGCTACTGTGCTTTCGCGTATGAGTTTCTCTAAATTTACGAAAATCCTTGTTTCTTGCTTCAGATGCTTCCTCAGACAAAAAACCTATAGGCACTACTGATAGGTGTTCCACTATCTGCGATCCATGAATCAGCAATTTATGCAAACTTGATGGCATGTTATACCATGGATATAACTGTACGAAGAAATTTGCTGTTTCATCACAATATAACTTTTGGATTTCAATTTTTTCGCCTGAGGAAATGCATTGCAAAATTACAGCGAGTCTTCTAATTAAATTGACGTCTAATTTTGTAATTTCCGCAGTCGTTTCAGGGTTTGCAAAAACCTTCTAGCAGTATTTCCAGTGTTTGTATTGCCACTACCCTGCTTTACAACATCCAGAAGTAAGCCTGTGTTTCTTCGGAAAGCAGCTTGAATAGCTTCTTTCTTATCTTTAACAATTCTTTTATTATCGTCACCTTTTGCTTGCCATGATTTTATGTCCATTCTGTAGGCAATGTGTAATAAACACTCCATAGACCGAATCCAAGCATGCAACGAACTAAATCCATGCTTGTATAAATTTTCGTTCACAGGTTTAGCTCTCACTTCTTCCAAATTATTCATCTCACTTCGGCGAGCTTTGCACAAATCACATACTGCTGCCGATGTTCCCGATATGATTGAATGTACCTTACCATCAATCATGGTTAACCACAGATTGTGCGTAACAGTAGCATTGCCGCAAGCAGTTGGGTTCAGTTCACGAATCTCGGTCTCAAATATATCCATTTCAGCCTTTACATTTGCTTCCGTTTCTTTCATAAACGTAAATGAAATTGGACGACAATATGTGGTTGACGATGGCCGATCATTCTGCCACATTGTGTTTCCACTAGAAGTCACTAACTTAAGAGGTACAAGACTTGCCATAAATACACTGGATAAATCTTGTTCACTTGTTGTTCTTTGATGATAAATGCTTTGACTTGAAGCTCCATCAAAACCCCATTTACTGTGAAGCACAAGTTGTTCACCAGCATCAAAATTCGGTTCAAGTGAATCGATCAGCCTCCTAACTGTGAGATCAAGGAGGGCTTGGAGTCGTATCTTTGCGGAAGTATCAGTCACAGTTACGTCTTCTTTTGCCGGGTAACACTTAAGTTTTTCTTTCACTAACATGTAATAGCTTGGATATTTCGCATGACCTTCTTTAAAAATAAAGTCCCTTTAGTGTGATGTAACGCCACTTGGATAACTGCATGTGAACGTAAAGAGCAAGTGCTTTGTGAGTAGGAACTTCACGAAGCAAAGTATTCTGTTTAGTTTCCAGGACATTCAGAACGGTTGAGACATGTTCAGGATTTCCCAGCAAATGCTTCATGATTCTGGCCACATCATTTTTTCCGGCAGACTTAAGTGCACTTTCAACAGTATGTAAAAGCTCATCTGGACGACTGCAACTAGCCATATTTTCATCAACACGTCTTCTTTTCTGTCTACTGGATAAATCTTCAAAGCGTTTTCGAGGAGATTTAAATGTTGAAGTTGATGCATCTGATTTTGATGGACTGATTACCTCTTCTGTCTCATCTTTTGCTTCTTCAGTGTGAACAATATTTTCCTTAAAGCAATTTGGCCAAAAATGATATCGGAACGTAACCACTCTCTGTTCTTGTCCATGAACTTGTCGACTGTCCTTCTTGATTGCACCCATTTGGAGTAAACCCGATAGCAAAATCGTCGACACCAGTTCTTTAGATCCGATACATCATTTTCAATTAACTGGACGTTACTATTCGATTTCAATGTATTACATAAATTTTCATAGTCACGAAGATCTTTATGATTACGAAGAGCAACATAAAGATCAAGATAAGTAGAAAACCCACGGAAAGCCATAATGACAACACTTGGTAGAGGTTGAAATTACAACTGAATAATATTTGCAAAACACACTAAAATATATAGGGCAGCAAGTTGCAACTGGTAATGAATTTGATAAGCTAATGATGACATATGAGCCAATCACAATGCAGAGCTTAAGGGCTGTTAACATGGTAATTACAATAACTAATTAGATTAAGCAAGTACTGGTAGTCGTTACTTAATGACTCATTAACGCTTTTGTTATATTGCAACAAAAGCGTTAATAAGTCATTAAAGTACTCACAAATGCACCTGTTATTTAAGGAACTACTTAGTGATGACTAATTCTCAGTAATAAGTATACTTAATGTACCTCCATTCCATCAGTAATACAATAACAAAGATAGTTACTATAGGCAAAATATCTCGAAAGGGGCGCTCTGCGGGCACCATGTGTCCTTGAAGAAAACGTGGCATAAAATAGGTAAAAGACAGTAGTGAAAACCGCAAATCGAAACAAGGAGGGAATCATGAGATACAGACATTTTTGTGTTCGTTTCCATACAAAAATAACAGTTTTCATCGAATAGCTCCTAAAGTGCTGGTCAAATAAAAAAAGCGTAGTAACATTTTTTGTTGTTAAATTAAATACTTTTTTAATTTTTCATTCTATGTCCTACCTCTTGTATGGGGACGATCCACTGTGCGACGCGACTTAGAGCCGAGAGCTGATGATGGGCGAGGCAGGCTGGTGAGTACGACTTTTCACCTCCTTTCTTATACATACCTTTTATCCATCATACCCCTTGTTAACTTGGAATGGGACATTTTCCATTTTGACTGTTATACAATATGATTTTCTTAAATTAATTATAAGTGCATAGTGTAAAAATACATGAGATAGTAAATAATAAAAATAAATAGAAAGATAGAAATATACGTAGAGTGATAGAATAGTAATAGAGTTTTACATTGCAACATTAATTATAAAATATTTTTTTTGAGTTCTAAGATATAATTTACAAATAATAGGTGACTAGTTATAATTATTGTAATAAATAGTTAGAGTTCATAGAGTTAATTTTAACGTAAAAAATTATCACAAATTACCGCCGAAATGACTGAAGTTAAACTCATTCCCAACGAATTATATAAAATTCTCCCAAGTTTCGATGGCAATAAACGCCATCTGAATTTGTTCTAGCGTAAATGTGAGTATCTAGTTGACAAATTTAAATCATCCGAATTACAAGAAGAATATTTAATGCATGTTGTGACTAGCCGCTTAACGGGTGACGTAGCAGCGCTGATAAGCCAGCGCGTAGACATCCGGACGTGGGCGGAATTCAAAGAATTGTTTGAGATGCACTTTGGTGATCCACGAAGCGAAGAATGTTTGAGGTGCGGTCCAACAGACCCATCGCCATCATGTTACTCATGAGGTGCGGTCTAACAGACAACAGACCCATCGCCATCATGTCACTCATGAGGTGCGGTCTAGCTGACCCATCGCCACATGTCACTCATGTGGTGCGGTCTAAAGTTTCGAGTATGAGTGTACAAGCCTTTCTTAATCAGATTTGGTCTCACTACTACTGTCATCAACTATGACATCTAATTCTCGAGGAACTTTGTGATCGGGGATCTTTCTCACACAGGCTAAAATCTTCGAATTACCATTCACTGAACCTTGAACTACACCAGTTATAGTAACGACAGGATAAATATGCTCACTCTTAGACAGACTAAACAGAATTGGCACTCTGCTCCAGAGTCATAACAAAATGAAAACGACTCACCAAAGTACTTTCATGTTCCGGCTCGATGATGCAAAGGTCGACTCACTTTTCGACCAGTACAGCAGCACTGGATCAGCGCTGGCCTGCTGCGCAGCGACTGGCGATGTGGCCCGGCGTGCCACACTTGAAGCACATCAGTGAGCTGCTGCTGACCTGCGGTCGCCACCCAACGCCTGTAGCAGCCGGCACAGGCAACGGCTTCTTGACCGCGGTCGTCTTCGTCCGAAAATCCGCTTGTTTGTCCTTGTTTGCCGCATGCGTTGATTGGTGGTTACGATGAAAACTTCTCACGTATCTAGTTCCCGGCGTGTTTTCTTTTGTTTGTCACTACTCAGGTTAATGACGTACGACGTACACGAATTTGGCACTGAACAATTCTTTAAACTGGTTTCACGACATACCACAACACTATCACTGGCTAGGTTTTAAGAATTTGTAAACGATACAAAGTCTAAACGATACGAAGTCTTTGTTTTGCGTTTCAAAAAGTAACCGTCACTGATTGTCATTAACACTAAAAAACCGGCATTGTGTATCCCGTTTTTCACATGGCAAATATCACTTGTTTACAGTCTGTTTTATTTCGGCGCTGTTGCAAGCACCATGATTACGGATAAACTAAAGTTATTGCGGGTGGGTGTTTATTAGCACACTAATCGGTCTACCTTCTTTCTTGTCCGTTTTTTCACGAACTTTTTCGGCACTTTCCGGTTTTTACACAGTTGACACTGATTGTTATCGACACTGTCCCCGCGACATGATTTCATTAGCACGATTTTATCCTAATTCTGATGTCGGAGTTGGTCAGGAATTTATTTCGCTAAGTTCGCGCTTATGTGGGCAGAACACGGGTTTCGTGCTATGAAAACACACTGGATGCGAAACACTATTTTATTTCGCATTGCACGGTTCGGGTAGGTAGTTTCCATGGAGAAGAACCGGCAAGAAACTCCATGGTTACTCTTTTCAAACAGATACACTAAGTCTAACAAATAAGTTGACATTACACTTTCACACATTAACACCAGGCACAATGAATCGGGTACAGTTTCAAGACGTATTAACTCCGCTGCGATCAGACCCAGAATGTCCGCTCGCCGCGAGGTCTTAACATTAGGACTCTGCAAAAGCCGTCATGGTGGGGAGTAGGTCACGTGATGTCACCACTGGCACGCTTTCGATTCATTCGCCCGTCCGTACTCATGACCGGATGCGACACATATGTAAAAGAAAACCAAATAACATTCATTATGGAAACCCCATTAATAGATAAAAATACGTACGTACAACTACTTCAACATTTATTCATTACCAATTCTTAATGAAAATTCTATAGCTACTGTTATAATTCCTAAATATCCTTACATTCTGGTGAAAGGTCCTATATACTTACCGCTGGCCAACCCATGTGAAGAGATTGCAGCCAACCAATTCCTGTGCAAGGAAAACGATGTTATATTGTATCCTGAAACTACGTGTATAGAACAATTGATGAATTTTGCTTCAAACCTCAGTCTATGTTAACCGCTCGTGGTTGACTTGGAAAGCTTGAAAGTACAGCCCATTGATTTCCTGAAATGGATAATTTATACAAGAAATGAAATAATACTTACCGAAACATGTGCTGATGATATTATCAGAAAACCGATCAAGGGCACATATATATTGGAAATTAATGAAAAATGCAACGTTTATTTGAAAAACATAAAACTACACAAACGATAATAATTATAATTCAAGGAAAATACAATATCAAGTAATCCCGGTTGCGGTTCTACCTAAATTAGAGGAAACATCTATCGATTGGAACAGGACAGTGAATCTATACCACCTCAATTTCGATGATTTGAAACATCTATCCTACTCATTAAATGGTGAAATAGTGGAAAGTGAAATAGTAAAAAGTGATAGTGCGGTAAAAACAAATAGTGTTAGCTTAGCGACTACACTACTCTATGTAATTTTAGCTATAACATGTCTTAGTATAGTACTTTGGAAGCAAATGTCTTGTAACAGTCAAGTTCTGCGAAATCATCGGAATCCAAATCCAATCCAGGGTGGGGTGGTGACGTTTCTTTCCAAAGTCCTTTCGTTGTGCATTAATAACGCTATCTTCTCAGCAATAATCTACAATCACTAAATAGGTCTAACCATCGATGGGTCTTATATAAACCAAATGGAGCCTGGACCAGGAACGTGACAGCCATGTCTTTGAGCGTGGCACTGGGAAACAATTATGTAATGACGACCAAGAATTAGGATGAGGGTAGGACGATTAAAAAAAAGAAACATATTAAAAAAGGTTATAAAAAAATATTAATGTTCGATGCCCATCTAAGAAAACATACAGATATCATAATTATGATGACGAGTTACATTTTTTATGAAAGTAAACTCTTCAACGGCTTCTATACTTTAGGCGTCAGTTGAAACACAAGTCGACGTCACAACTTTAACCGATGTTACATCTGTAAAGAAAACATACAATGAAAATTAATACACCTAGGACATCATGAAAGCAATCGTACATGACATTATCAATCTGAGTTTGACAAGATGCATTACACGTACGAGATCATGTACGACGCGTTCCAGTTTCAACTGTTTGGTTAGGCTGCCAGTGATCTTTCCGATCGTCATCGTCGATCTTGACTCCGTCTTCGTAACAGTCAGACACAGTACGAATTAAAAGTTTTTGTTCAAAACAGGTGAATGTCGAGGTACAACTGATCAAGCACGGACTACTTTTCGATTTTTCCGACAATGTACTCATGAAAGTAGCAACACTGTACAGCTGTGTGACATTTTTGGTGTGTAATAAAGTATGTTCTGTCTAGCTATCCATCCACAGCGATCTATTCTTACCTGTGTTGAGGATGTCCTTAAACAAAGAAATAGCTTGGAAGCATTTCGCTTGAAAGAGGGGAACATCGCATCTTTCACCCTCATAATGTCCTGTGCATCGACAGAGGGGCTTACCCTCCTCACTCAGGGAACAAAGACCATCGTTCAAACAATATCCCTGGCACGAGTTCACTTCACAACGGTCTCCTGAGTAGCTGGCATAACAACTGTAATAAAAGAAAATTCTTGAACGGTGCAACGTGAAGAGCATGGAATACAAGATTATCATCTTTAGACTGACTCTGATAAAAACCCCTAACCGTGTAAGATGAACATGTTTTACCTGCATTTAGGTTGACCATCAGCATTGATACTACAATCTCCGTATAAACAATAATTGTGGCACACAGAACCATCGCATCTCTCACCGCTGTAACCCTGTGTACATTCACAACGAGATTCCCCATCAACTTTTGTACCATGGACACAAAGCAGGCTTACATCTGTAGAAACTGAGTTGTTTGGTAAAAGACTCTTCAGGTTATTGCAGTTCTGAATTTCCCGAGGTATTATGTTGTTAATGTTCCAGTAGGCCGTTAGGTGGGTAGTATCGTGAATATTCCAGTACAATGTTCCAATCTTAAAAAACTGTTTAGGTTCCACATCTATGCCGTGCGGTGGATTCTTTGGGATTTGCATGGTAGTAACGGTAACATGATGGTCGTAAAAATCCAAGTACATGAAATCCTTTGATACGGTTAGAAAGAATCCAGGTTGTGTTAGTACAAATCTTGTTTTAAGGTTCTTTCCGTTTAAATCTGCACTTTTAATAGAAGGCGCCCAATCAGTAAAGTATATTTTCTGTGCCTGTTGGTCTATGGTGAAAGAGTTTATAATGTTGTCATTATCGATAACAACTTCTTTCTCTGAGCCATTGAATCGAACCTTATTGATCTTGCTGCCCGATATCCAATAAAGAAACCTGAAATGTTTTGTTAAAGTTAGAAAAAAACAGCAGTTGGTGTAGTTCTACTCGGCATTAAGTCCGCCTATGTAACATTCTTGTACATAAAGTTTAAATAAATACATAAATAGTTTAATTACAAAAATTATTTTCATTCCATTATTTTATTTGTTTGATACACGTGGGCATTTGTTATTGCAGTTATAACAACCTCGCCTGTTGTTCGGGTGTGAATTCCATCTCGACTGCGATAACAAGGTTTCCCGCGTATAATATCAAAATGTTCCAGCGCTGTGATATTTTTTATTTTTACAGCACCATGCTGAGGGACTTTTGGACTCGTACAGGACCAATTTCGTTTCTTTTTATTTATATTTTCTTTATGTTTAATTTTTATTAGGTACTGCTTATACTACTGATAATTTCAACATTTTATTTTATGTGTATTGTCCTGTGCGGGCTAATAAGTGCTTTTTCTTTGATTCTTTTTTCTTTTAAAATTTTGTTAGTAACGTACCCTCCACAGCTATCGACGGCAATTAAATTGATATAATCCTGTTCCGACAAAATTAAGTGCTTTTCCTTAACTTTGTTTCCATCAGAATTCGGTTTTAATGTAATCGAATAAATGTCTGTCTGAAGACCATGAGAGTACCGGAGTACAACCCAAAAGAGTAACTCTGTGGCCGGGTCATAAGCAAAACCAGTAACGGTGACGTTTGTAGTCCTCATCAAATATTCTGTTTTCTTAGTAGTTATGTCAAAGCTGTAAATATCGTGCCAGTCGGTAAACAGCACCCGGTTGTGTACTGGGTCGTAAGTTAGTCTATGGATTATATCCAACGTAACGTTTTCTGTATGCGATATCGTTCCGTTAATATCAATAAATTCTAGTCGATGGTGAAAACCTCTGACGATGTCAAACAAGAAAAAAATATTTTGTAATCTCTCCATCTTTAGCCTTTCCTGTTACACATATATAATCACATCTTATTCCCAAAGGGTAGGCAGTAGCTGCAGAGCTTCAGCTACTATGATCCTTCCATACTGTATTTTATACAAATGTTACAGTTGGGTGTCGGTGGCGTCCATCACTTCCTGTAGTGCCTAAACTACTGAAACGATCTTTCTAAAATTTTGCAAATACGTTAGCAGGTGTACAGAAACTGATATGGAGTACCTTTCGACCCGAAAATGTACTATTCCCGAAGAAAACAACAATAACGTGCTTAAGATAATAGATGGAGCCACGTGTCTAGGATTCATGATTGAATAGTATTACAGGCTGAGTACAAACCGAATTGATTATCAAATTATAAATTATCGCGAGTAAAGCCACGGAAAAAGGCCAGTTATTTTATACAATCAAACTGAGCAGGAATAAACACGAAATTATCGATGAAGTGTGGCAGATTAGTTCTGATTTTAGTTTGAATTATCATAGATAAACACAAATCAGGTATCGCCCTCCTAAACCACTTCAACAAATTTTCTTTGAACCCTACCCCTACTTTCAACATCTGGCGACCCAAGTACAACCCGCATACTATACGCTGATGACCTTCTCTCACTTATCAAGCTACCAACTTTGAGGATATTGAAGTCTGCGGGAGCTAATATAACTCCCCAAAGGTTTCCTCGAGCCACCGAGAGCCGCCAACCTGAGCACGCGATGCTCTGGCCGACTTGGAAATCTATAAATATACTTTATAACCAAGTCGGTCGGGGCAAAGACCACCACACATCTTTTTTTTTTGGATGGGAAATCATCAAATGACTCCAACTTCAACTTTTACTGACTAAAACCGATCCATGTTCCTTCATCGCCCTTTGTGTTCCGGGGCCACGGTATCTCTTTCGAACAGCCCCGCAACCCCAGGCATCGGCCCTTGCGGACCCCTTCCTATTAAGAACTTAAACAACGTTGCCCAATCTTATATACATTTAATGTTAAACCAAAATAACACTGTACATTATTATTTTAATGTAGGCTAATAAAATAACTATATGTCGGGTTGTCAGGAATTTATTTCGCTAGGCTCGAGCTTATGTGGGCAGAACACGGGTTTCGTGCTATGAAAACACACTGGATGCGATACACTATTTTATTTCGCATTGCACGGTTCGGCTTGGTAGTTTCCACGGAGAAGAACCGGCAAGAAACTCCATGGTTACTCTTTTCAAACAGATACACTGAGTCTAACAAATAACTTGACATTACACTTTCACACATTAACACTAGGCACAATGAATCGGGTACAGTTTCAAGACGTCTTAACTCCGCTGCGATCAGACTCAGAATGTCCGCCTCGCCGCGAGTTGTTAACATCAGGACTCTGTAAAAGCCGCCATGGTGGGGTAGACTGGTAAGTACGTCGCGTGATGTCACCACTGGCGCGCTTTCTATTCATTCGCCCGTCCGTACTCATGACCGGATGCGACATATATTTATACAAATCAGCCGAAATGATTCTAGGTAGATACTTGATAATTACGTATATAGTCAGGATCACAAACACGATGTTAGGAATGACTGAACCCGTAGAACCGTGAACCGTAGCAGTATTGGGCAAAATGTAATCTAACTACTGATTACTAACTACGACTACATAAAGTAATTAGTAATCATAACTACAAACTACATAAAAAAATCGAAAAATGTAGTTAAAAATTTTGACTACTAACTACTAATTGTAGTTGCAATCACGATTACTTGATTACTTTCTAAAACTACAGATTTAAAATGATGTTGCGTCAAAAAAAGCAAACACGCGCGTGTTTCGAATTGTCGTTTGGTAGGTAGTTAGAGCATCGCGTTGTAGTCGCGTGTGTTAGAGCAAGAGATGCCGAGTCCAGAGGTCAAAAGCAGATCTGATTGATTGTTTCTTGTTATTGACCAATTAAAAGCCGGGTCGACTGAACGCGATATAATAAACAATTATATGTCAGATATGGATCGAGAACTAAATTGTCTTCATAGATATCCAGAAGTGAAAAAAGTATTCATAAAATACAATACTCCATTACCTTCTTCGGCTCCAGTAGAAATACTGTTTTCATACGCAACTATGATAAACCATCCCAAATCCCACAGGCTATCGGATGAAATGTTCGAAAAGCGTGTAGTACTAAAAGCTAATTTAAATGATTAACCCAATCGACCTTTTTTGTTTATTTATTTGATTCGCAAATAATTTTAATTAAGTTGATGTTTGCTGAGTAATTTAATTTTTTTGAATACATGTCAATAAAAAGTAATTAAGATCTGATAAGTATCGGTACATTTAATATGTACAACTTTAATCCTTGCATTTAATTATGCATGAAAATAAACATAGGTATGTGCAATAAACTGTTTTTTTTTATGCAGCCATATTCCAAAATATTTCTTACTACACATTACATGTTTAACTAGCTGCAAAATATAAGTTCAGAAAACTTAAATAATCAGTAATTATAACTACTAGATTGCAGCAATCAAATTAATAACTACTTATTGTAGTTTGATTATTGTAGTTAAGTTACATGAAATCATAACTACATGTAGTTAACTACTTTTAATCGTAATTAGTAACCAGATTTCAAAATTGTAGTTAACTACGCCCTATACTGCTCCGTAGTCGAAAGCAAAGTAAGCGGTGCCGCCGCTGCAGCCTAGATGACGCCTTGCAAGCGCCCTCTGTCAGCGTCTGGTGTAGTTTGCGGCCGAAAAGTGTTGCCAGCGACAACATTCCTATTGCTGACTCTCTTTGAGGCGCGCGTGGAACACTCCTGCGCCGTCGACACGGCCTGTCGTCATGAGACGGACGGACGGCGGGCTAGCCCATAGCCTACCGTCCACAAGCCCGCGCCTACGGTGGCCGGGGGCCACGTCGTGGCCCCACATGTTACGCCACATGTTCTGATACCTACGCACTTGATGACCTTAAGCGTCACCAGCCTTCGAGTTAGAAAGGTGCGGAAGGATGAGTAAATAACAAAAAAGATACAGACTTTTTAGGGCAAAGTCTACTACTACCAGATGCAACTTTACTTCTTTAAAGTTAGGGTAATAAAAAATTATTGAACATAGTAAATAAATAACTTTCGTACTCACCCCAGGAGAAGGATTGTGCCAACTCTGCGCACAGCGCCACCAATTCCATCATCACACATACCGTTTTATACATTTTATACTACAGACAACGTCGTTTGTGAAGAGATAGTATATGTCCGCCCCTGGTGCCCGCTCGTGGAATACTAAAGAAATGTGCTGTTTTTTTGGGAACATGAAGTTATAAATAGTATGGTTAGGCATTGTGCATATTGATAACCTAAGAGGTCTCCTGATAAGAGAAGCACTAAGTAGAGGTATCGTGCAGTTATACAGAATGAGTTTTTAAATTTTGCGTGTACGGCTATAATTATATTATGAAACTATTAGGAAAAAAGTTACTCAAAGGGCAATGGGGAAGGCTGTGCTCGGAGTTTTCTTGCGTGATCGAATCGGAAATGAAAACATCCACAAGAGAATCAAGATTACCGACGTAGCCCGAAGAATTGCGAAATTTAAGTGGTAGTGGACAGGGCACATTGCTCGCAGAACGGATGGCCGATGGGGCCGAAAAGTTCTGGAGTGGCAACCGCGAACCGGATGACGTTGCGTTAGTAGGACTCCCACTAGGTGGACCGATGACCTGGTTAAGGTTGCGGGGATCCGCTGGATGCGAGACGCACGGAACCGGTCAATGTGGCGACACTTGGGGGAGGCCTATGTCCAGCGATGGACATCTTTCGGTTGAAAAGATGATGATGATGATTAGGAATAAGGAAAAATGCTCGTCAAATTCGGTTGTCATATGTTGTTGACGATGTCTGTATCAATCATTTTAGTAACGCGAATGACTTGGTGCTGCTGAGCGCGTCAGCCGATGGTACTAGGACACTATTGGCCATAGTATGGCCTTTATCGTTTAGAAAAGTCAGCACATTGTTTTCGAGGAGGGGACCAAGTAGGTACCATCTTGGGGAGCATCTCATCCTACTAATATATGTATATAAATGTTTGAAAGTTTGTGAGTATGGATGTACTTAGTTTGTTCCTCGTTTACACAAAAACTACTGAACGGGTTCAGATGAAATTTTGACTTTTTCACATTCTTTAACGTTAACTAGAGGCATTTTTTAATCTTAATAGCAACAAGAGTAATAAAAAGCCTCGTAAAAATAAAATATAATAATCTACACTTAATATTATAAAGAGGAAAGATTGGTATGTTTGTAATGAATAAACTCAAAAACTCCTGCGCCGATTTCAAAAATTCTTTCACCATTAGAAAGCTACATTCACCTTGAGTAACATAAGCTATATCTTATTCCCTTACTCCCAAGAGAACGGGAACTACGTGGGTGAAACCACGTGACATCCGCTAGTATCGTTACATTTTTAAGACTGTTCACGGATTTGAACCCTAGACCTCCTAATCGCATTCAACTTTTCGAAAAGTTAAATAAATATTTAGTTTTATCTTCAGGTCACTTGGGCTACAAAGAATAGGCTACTTGTTATACCGATAAATATGTTTAGTACTTAATTACCGACCGATCGACCGCGAGTTCACCCGCAAAAATCGTGATAGCTCGGCTAATATTATGAATGATATCAATATAATTGATAGCTTAAGTTACTTCTTTATAATATAGCTTTCTATTCGTGAAAAAATGGTTAGAATCGGTAGAGTAGTTTTAGAGTTTAATCGTTTCAAACATACAAATCTAACCATTTCAGAGAAAATTAAAGACTAACTGTAGCTAAAAAAAACCGGCCAAGAGCGTGTCGGGCCACGCTCAGTGTAGGGTTCCGTAGTTTCCCGTCCGTCACAATAAGTGTTCCCACTTATGAGTTTAAAGGTCCATCCATTATGTAAAAATGCTTGCATATACGAATATACTACAAACTTAGTCCAGAAATTATTTTGTACAACTTTTTGTCTTTTTTGTACAAAAACTGTTGTTTCCATCAAGTTCAAAATGATTTTCCTAGAAAGTCCTTATAAAGTTTTACTTTTCAGATTTTTTCATATTTTCTAAACTTATGGTTCAAAAGTTAGAGGGGGGGGGACACATTGTTTTTTACTTTTGGAGCGATTATTTCCGAAATTATTGACATTATCAAAAAATGATTTTAGGAAACCCCTATTCATTTTTAAATACCTTTCCAACAATATATCACACGTTAGGATTGAAATAAAAAAAAAAATCACTTCCCACTTTACACATAGGGGGGGGGGCTACCCTAATAAAACAATTTTTTCCAATTTTTATTTTACCACTTTGTTGGCGTGACTGATATATATATTGGAACCAAATTTCAGCTTTCTAGTGCTAACGGTCACAGAGATTAAGCGAGGACGGACAGACGGACGGACGGACAGACATGGCGAAACTATAAGGGTTCCTAGTTGACTACGGAACCCTAAAAAGTACTGCAACATTCCAAGGCAATGTCAGGTTGTATGTTGATGAAAACTGAGTCGCGCAAGTAACACGTATGTAGTTACTGGATTATAATCATTAATACCTACAACTCCGGTAAAAATGTAGTATCGTGCCGCACGTGGAGTAGGGCTCCCTTGGTACCACTCTTATGAAAAGGGAATGCTTGCGAAAAACTAATTAATGGAACCTAACCTCAAAACACTTTATAGTCGCGTATTAGGGTTAAAATTTGGGTTGGCTTTAGTACTGTTTGGCAGGAGGAGGGACGAGGGAGGTACCCTCTCTGCCCTGACACCACTTCTATATAAAGATAACGCACTGTTCTTGAGAAAAACCAATTATTGTAACTTAACCTCAAAGCATAATTCGCATGAAAAGCGTAGTCGCGGGGCTCCTATTTCTATCTCCAAGGTTTAAAGGAACCTAACTAACCTAACATCGAGGTGCCCAAAGTCCCGAGCTCGCTTCGCTCGCTCTTGAATCCAAGTTCACCTAGTACGGGTATGAAGGGAATGTCGGGGAACCTCACCATCCATCGAAAGGGCTGGCCAAATTTTAACCGTCGTAAATAGTCGTCGAATACAGCCACAAGAAAAACACCACGAAGCATAGGGAACACATTCACGCAACTCGAGGACAAACGGAATTACCAAACGAATGGCAGTGACACACAGCATACAATTATTAGGTTTTACATTCCGTCTTGCACATTTTTCACGTCATTTTGCACCATAGACAATATGTGGAACAGTTTTGGTTGTCAATCGCCCATTTTAACGTTCCGTTTTCGTTATAAAACTGATTTGAGGTAGAAATATGATACTAAAGCCAACCCCATAAATCCGCGCCTGTCCGAGCGGAGTTGGGGCGGGTTAGTAGTGTTACAGTCGTAATATAAAAAATCATTCTTCATTTTAAAATCAAGCATTGTCTAGAATCAATATTGTTTAGACTACCTAAACTGTTGCGTAATACAGGATGATTGGACTGAACTAACTTACTTGCTTATACACCGTTAATTTTAGGTCGTTCTAGAACCGAAAGCCATAACTCGATCATCGAACTCGGAACGGTTGGGACTGTTTTTCTTATCCTCTTATCAGAGGACCTCTCAGGTTATCAATATGCGTATCAATAATTTATGATGCCTATATAAAAGCTGTTCGCCAAAAAAACATCACATTGCTTTTGTTCTCAACGAGCGGGCACCAGGGGCGGACATATACTATTTCTTACAAACGACGTTGTCTGTAGTATAAAATGTATAGAACGGCATGTGTGATGGTATTGGTGGCGCTGTGCGTAGGAATGAGGCACTCCTTCTCCTGGGGTGAGTACCAGAGTAATTTATTTACTGTTTTTATTAATTTTGATTACCCCTTACTTTGAAGAACTAAAGTTGTATCTGTTAGTAGTAAACTTTACCCTAATAAATCTGTAGTTATTTTTGTTAGTTACCTACTCAACCTTCTGGCCCTCCTAAGTAAGGTCGTCAAGTGCGCAGCAGGTCATGCGGTGCAAGATGGAAGGTGGACCATTGTCTGTGGAGAGACGCCGCATACGCACTTGTGATTCGTCGTCCGTAAACCCACATCTGTGGAGGTCTTTGCCCCAATCGACTTGGATATGAAGTCTACTTATAGATTTCCAAGTCAGCCAGGGTAACGCGTGCTTAGGGTAGAGGCTCAGGTGGCTCGAGGAAACCGTTGAGAAGCTTAAACAGCTGCCGCTAGAGGTCGCATCTTGCTGTAGAGGAGTTGTTATTAGCTGGACTGGATAGTCCCACGTGCCTAAAAAATATTTTACGGCTTTTCAGCCTCTG
This sequence comes from Xestia xanthographa, assembly GCA_905147715.2. Classification (NCBI taxonomy): domain Eukaryota; kingdom Metazoa; phylum Arthropoda; class Insecta; order Lepidoptera; family Noctuidae; genus Xestia; species Xestia xanthographa. Next base: position 3,516,245 of record LR990654.1, on the reverse strand, counting down.
GGCACATAGACGAAGTTGTGTATTAGGTGGCGTGAGTCGGTTAGTAGCTTCGTCCTAACGATGCGGCTGGCTGCATAATAATTATTCCGTATGGTGTCGGACGTAAAGAATAGCACCATCCCATATCTTCCCGTGGGTGTCGAAAGAGGCAACTTAGGGACTTACCAGAGAATGGGCAGCAGCGTTTTCTGTGTTTTTGTAACAACCGTACTGCAATCGCCAACCCGCCTGCCAAGTGTGGCGATTATGGCAAAACCCCCCAAAGATCGGCGTACAATTATATTATTATTTATAGATACCACTCTCACTAACTCTTGGGCGTGAAGTTATGTTAACTTTATTATATCTATGCATGTAGGTAAGCACTTATTGTATATTTCTTGATTCAAATTTAGCTTACGCGTTTATATGTAATAGGAAATGCTTAGTCATCATCATCATCACTCTCTTGCTCTTATCACAATTTATTTGTGGTCGGCGCAGCATGTCTTTTTCTTTATCACTCTTCATTTCATCAGACACCTCCTTTCTAGCCATGTCATCCTTCACACAGTCCATTCATCGTTTCTTTGGTCTTGCTCTACTCTTATACCCATCTTCATTCATACTCAACATTTTGCTCATTCCTCCACATTACATGTCCATGCCACGATAACCCATTACCACACAACTTATCAGTCACCGGCGCCACTTTCAGACTTCCTCTTATGACATGTGCCAACATGTTTATTTGGCTACGTCACATCTCGTAACTTTCCCATTTCAGCAACTAAACAAAAGACGTGCAAAACAAGTGAAAAAGTGTCCCAATCGTGGAAATCAAAAAATTGTTACTAAATCTTGGTTACATCATTCGTGTTGAGATGGTATATTATGTGAGAACAATGTAGCAAGATGTGCACGTTAAAAGTGTCCATAGTGTTTTATCCACCAAGTTTCTGAACGCACCTTTTCGACGTTTGACAGATGTCGTTTCAGTTGTCTGTGCGATGACGTTTGCTTGTCAGTGCCATATTGGTTTGGAAAAATCTTGCTTCCGTGGTCTTGTATTTTTGATGCACGCGGCTGTTGTGTAATTATTGATTGAAACTTTGAGTTAATGGTAATCCGATACAATCTTGATCGGTGTTTGATATTTTGTTGATAATTGAGTGAAAATTGAGAAATCTCGCCATTTTGGGTCGTGACCGCGAGTGATTTGTTGGTTATGTAGCCGGCCTTTGTGTTTTATTTGGACGCCGGTAATTTCCTAAATTCAGTGCTGGACTATTGTACATCCCCGATTGGGTTAGCAAACCGGGATAAAATTCAGTTGGATATTGATGGAAAGTGCCACGTGTGTGATCAGAAGGTTTGACCAAGGAGTCGACGGTACGCGCTGTGGGGCGCCCTTTGGTTATCGTCGAATCTACATGACTTTACATACACCACACAAACCACAGTTACACTTACACCCTACTCAGATACGACGTGACCAGGGACTACGTCACATCACCAGTACCAACGTGATGGTAAGTGTATCTAATAGTTGTTTTCCCTTTGTCAATAGAACAAATATTATTTGATTAGGGCTCCGCGTAATCGCGGACATCGTGAGTCTGTTTGTGCAGTCTCACACAACTGGTAGCAGAGCGTGGTTTAATTGTTAAATTCACCACTTATTGTCGAGTAAAAGTATTAAGAAGTCTGATTTGTTGCCGTCAGCCTGACTCAAATTAAACATAGATTGTTTGACATAATATATTTTGATATGTAGTGTCCCTTGTGGCTTGTACTTTAATTTGTTGTTGTATAAACAAGGTATTGCTTGTACAGGGTCGGATTTGAGCTTGTAATAATTCAAACTGAGTTTTATTATTTGGTTTAAATTGTAGTTTGTGTCCGGGAAAATTGTTCCTGTTGATTATTTAATTGAATTTGATTTGTTTATTTGATATTTGTCCCAATGGCTTCATTGAAAGCTGTAAACCAAGCCATTGGTGGATTGACCTCACAGCTAAGATGGTTTGCCTCTGCTGCTGCAACCGCTGAGCGTCTAGACCTGGAAGAGGCCACGCTTGCCCGGTATGAGCAGTTGAATGCGAGATTGAGTGCGGTTGACACTTTGTTTGCTCGCTTCAATGAATTGATCTTGGACTTGGACCTGGAAACATTGGGTCAAGCAGCCCGTGATAAGGTTGTTGCGGATTATGACCAGATGTTGAACCTGAGTGACATAATAAGTATGCGCGCCAGGAAAATTTTGAAGAGTCGGGACCCTGCCCAGGTCAAAACAGAGACCTCTGTTGTTGCAGGCCCTGGACTTTTGGGTAGACTGCCTACCCTGGAGCTGCCACATTTTGACGGTCACTTGGACCATTGGTTAAGCTTCAGGAACCTGTTTGACAGTTTGGTTGATTCGCGCTCTGACCTCCGACCGGCCCAGAAGTTGGCTTATTTGTTGTCAGCCCTAGGAGGTGAGGCTCGAGCCTTGGTGCAGCACTTGCCGGTGACCGACTCGGCCTATCCCACCGCTCTGGAACTTCTATCCCGACGATACCAGAACAAACGTTGCCTGGCTGATGTCCATATTGACCAGATCTTGGGGTTGCCGGCCATCACCAGAATGTCAGCCTTGCGTGCTGACCTATTGAATCCATTGCTGGCAGCAACCAACGCCTTAAAACGATTGGAGTTGCCGGTGGACTATTGGTCCTATCTTTTGGTGCACTTGGTGTTGCAGCGGCTTCCGTCAGACTTGAGGTCCCGTTTTGAGCAGAAGTATGGTGGGGATAGTGCCACCCATCTTCCCCCCTTTGAAGACCTCGTCAAATTTTTGGAGGATGAGTGTCGTTTCCTCGACAACGCTCGTGGTGCCACGGGGTCAAGCCAACCGCCCTCTCGGCCGAGGGCCCAGGGACGGACTAGGACTGTCGGGCCTGGTGATAGCCGCCCTGCCCGCCGTTTTGGTGGCACCCAGAGTAATCTTGCTTGCGGCTATTGTAAGGCCACGGGACATGGCGTACCAACTTGCGCGGCCTTCTTGGAGTTGCACGTGAGTGCCCGCCGCCGAGTTGCCAATGCACGCCGTCTGTGCTTTTCTTGTTTGGGGAATCATTTTCATCGGGATTGCCCCAACCCCCGCCCTTGTTCAATTTGTAGGGGCTCACATCTGGAAGTTTTGTGCGCCAACGCGAACCGCTCTGACAGACCAGCCTCTGATGGGGGTTCGCGCAGGGGGGGGTATATTGGAGATGAGCACCGGGCTCCTCGCTCGCCGGTTCAGAATCGAGGAGGGGCCTACAACTTTGCCCGCCGTACTCCACCCCCCGCGCCAGTTGATCGGGAGCCGCGCGACCGCCGATTGACCTCCCCTCGTGAAGGCGACTATGCAGCTGCTGGTAGGCGACATTGGCCAGACCAGCACCGCCTTCCCTCCCCTCTGTTGGCGGAACGTCCCCGTTTGGCGACGCGCCCCCCGCCACTCAGGCGTCAAGTGGGATATGCCCCTCCAGCGATGGCGCGCGGCTCGGGACATCGCGCGGACGAGGAGTTTGATTACTATCCTCACCGGGATAGACCCCAGCCTGGATGCGGCGATCGGTCGCCGCCCAGGCATTGCTAGGAAATTGGCGCCTGTCCCGCTAACGTACCTCCCCAGATCGACACGGTTTTGTTGCCAACGGCATCGGTCAGGGTCTGGGGACCCACGGGGGACTCTGTTGTGGTCCGTGCCATTTTGGACACGGGAGCCCAGGGTTGCCTTTTGTCGTCTTGGTTAGCGGGTCGGGTGAGCCTGGATGTCCGTGCCTTTTCAGGCACGATTAATGGAATAGGCGAAACACCTATCCCGACTGTTGAGGGACAAACCTTATTTGGGCTCACTCCTGTGAGTTGTTTGGACCCTAAGTTTTTTCCTTCGGCTATTGTTCTGACGAGTATTTTGGGCTGTCATCCCCAACGTCAGCTGTCGCCTGATATTGTCCGGTTGACGTCAGGCCTGGATTTGGCTGACCGCCGGTTTGATTCCCCTAATACAACTCATTTGATATTGGGTTCCGATGTACTAGGGAGAATATTGTTGGGTAATATGAAAGTCTTGCATCCGAACGGTTTGGTGGCTGTCTCGACCATCTTTGGCTTTGCGGTGATGGGCCCAGTATTGAAGGCTTCCCCTCCACCTGAGCCTGATTTTGCGCTGGCGTGTGGCTCCGCTCTCTCTGACGCTGTTCAGAGGTTTTGGGAGGTTGAGGAGCCACCGCAAGTGGCCCGCTTGAACCCGGAATATGAGGAGTGCGAGTTGTTCTATCAGAACAACACAGGTCGACTCCGTTCCGGTCGGCTCGTAACACGGTTGCCTTTTGTTGCAGTTCGACCACCTCTCGGCGAGTCCAGACCTATGGCCGAGAAGAGATTGTTGGCGATGGAGCGCCGTATGGCCAGGGATCCGGTGCTGCGGCAGAAATATTTAGATTTCATGCGTGAGTACGCAGACTTGGGACACATGTCGGTGTCAAATTTGGATTGGCGCTCAGTTGAGCATTACTTTCTGCCGCATCACGCGGTCCTCAAGGCATCCACCGGTAAGCTGCGCACAGTGTTTGATGGGTCTGCGCGGACTTCCTCTGAAAAGAAAGAAAGAAAAAGCATTTATTAGCCCGCACAGGACAAAACACAAATAAAAATGGTTAAATTAACAGTACTTACAATAGTAAAAATAAAAAAATAAACAAAGAGAAAAAAAAACATGAAATGAAATTGGTCCTGTACGAGGCCAAAAGGCCCCTAACTCAGCATGATGCTGTAACATTTAAAAAAAAAAACGTCACAGCGCTGGTATTCTGATAGGGCCCAGACAGAGTGATGTCACGGTCAGACACGGATAAATAATAAATACATAAAGTGTAAACGAAAAAATAATACAAATATGGGTAGAATAAATAGATAAAATAAAATTACATCTTCACTCCACTTATCCACTACTTTGTGTTGACTTTCACAGGCAACCTTAGAGTATATTACTACTGTAATATATACTCTAAGCAGGCAACACTGACGAACAGAGACGCGGGCGCAGACATACATAATATAATCTGTGATTTGTTAGAGACAGTAATCTGTGGTTAGAGAGTATATATATCTGTCTGGTGTCTCTTTGAATGATTGCTTGCACTCCGGCCCCAAATTGTTGAGGGACCTTTGTGATGTCATCACGACTTTTCGTCGTCATCAAGTAGTCTTTGTGGCTGACATCAAAATGATGTTCCGGCAAACGGTTATTCACCGGGATGACAGACGTTATCAGTTGATCCTGTGGCGAGAGAATCCCCGGGACCCCATGGTTGTTTATGAGCTCAACACGAATACGTACGGCCTTCGATCGAGCCCTTTTGTTGCTATTCGTTCGCTTTGGGAGCTCGCGGACCGAGAACGCTTGAGGTTCCCTCGGGCGTCCGCCATCTTGAAAACGGACTTGTATGTTGATGACGTCTGCACTGGGGCTTCCACGGTTGAGGAAGCTATCCTGTTGCGTGACGAGTTGGTTCAAATTTTGTATTCCGCTGGCTATGTTTTTTTTAGACTGGCAACACTGCCCGAGTGACATGTAAATTTTTTGTTCCGTATTTAAAATTTAAATTTAATTAGTAAATAAGTTATATTATGGTGTAATTGTTTGTGTAAACGTATCATAAATGCGTAAATACTCAGGATAATTGTTATCCTGCTAATTAATGAAGTTTTTCGGCACTACAACGGTACCGGTAACCTAAAAAAAACAGCTGACGTTCTAACTACGGACATAAACGGATAATTCAGGGGAAGTATTGTTTAGTTTTTATTTAATAACAGCGCACAAACCTCTCTTTATCTCTATTACAAATCCATGCCCATTTCTAGTATAATTTTTCGCGTATTTAGTTCCCTGTACTGGTTCTAAATCTCTTTGTTGACAACCGGTCTTATAACATCAAAACTGAGTAATTCCTTATCTCATCTCTGTTTATTTTTTTTATTTTATTCAAATCAATCTTTTCAATGGAAATGATTAGATAATTATATCGTTTAAGATAATTTATTGTCTTGCATTAATGTAATAGTATTTTTTTTTTTTCTTTTTTTAGCAACATACCCACATAGGAAAAAGTAAATCATTAGGACAATAGAACCAATGAAACTGAATATTTATTCAATTATTTACATTGAATTGGATAATATTTTAAAGCTATAGCAGCCTACCTCATTCCATTTCATTACTTTAACTTTTTTTCTTTCCCTTTCATCGCTAACTTCACTTTATTTGTCTATTCTACTAGTTAACACCGTTTCTTTACTTCTAATTTTCAGTAACCAATCCTGTAACCATGCCTGTGATGACCCGTAAGGCTACTGCTCAAGATATGGAGCTAAAATTGAGAACGGCCCTCCAAGAACTCAAAGAATCCAACCTCCAAGTTCAACTACTGTTGCAGGAAAGAGAAGAGAGTGAGGTGGAAGTCAATAAAGTTAATAGCAAAAACTCCAGCTTAAAACGGGAGCTAGTAGACCTACATCAGCAATACTTGGACGTTGTTGATGAACGGGATCAGCTGAAGGTGGTCACGGATGGTTTTCATAATTGTAGTAACTTGTATGAGGAGGCTTTGTTTAAAATTAGGGATCTGGAAGATGAGTTAATTCATGCCAATAATTGTATAGTTAAGTTACAGAAAGAAAAAGAATGTACTCAGGTTATAGAAACAAATCTCTTATATGATGAATTATTAAAAACTAATTGTAACCCCCCTTCCTTAATAACAATTGATCTAACTGAAGATTCCTTACTAAAACAGAATTTTATAGTTAGCAATAGGAAGATTAATAAATATGCAAAATTAAACAGAAAAATTAAAAAATGTAATCAATTTAGGAAACAACATAAATGCTTTTCCAAATTTATTCCACTGAGGAAAGAGCGTGTTGATTTACTTAATAAGTTAAATAATTACCAAATAAAATTAGAGGACAGTATAAAAATTTATGAAATTGATACTCAGCATTTGCAGTCTGAAATACAGGTACTTCAGGAATCACTAAGTTCCCTTTCTAATAGGTATAAGATTTCTCAGAAACAAATTAGGGAACATATTTATGCAGCAAATGAGTTGGTAATGGGTCAATGTAGTTGCCAGACAGTTACCAACCATGATACTATCCAGCCTGAGGTAATGGAGGACCCATACCAGGTTGAGAATTTGTCTCAGGACAGCATATCAAACCAACAAACAACTAATATTACATTAGATTACTCACACGTAGTACAGCCTGAGTTGCATGATAGTCTGCCTGAGATTGGTAATTTTGTTTCTCCTATTAGTCGTGACTGTAATCATTCAGTTATGTTCTCTGACAGTATAGGTAGGGGGCTAGGTAAATTAATTAGTAATAACCTGAGTTATTGTACCCAAAACAATTGTATGCCAGGGTCAAACTACAAACAGATTATGGCATCTGTAACTAAGACTGTTTGTGATCCTAGTACCACCATTACTATATGTGTTGGTAATAGTGCAAAGATTAAAAAGGAAGACATCACTGATTGTGTCTCAAAGTTGTTGAAATTAAATTGTAATAAAATAATATTGTGCGCTTTTCCATATTTTGAAAATTTATGTAACAGAAAAAACAATTATATTCACTTCTTAAATAGACATTTACATTTTTTAGCAGGTCACTACAGTGACAAACTTATATTTCTTGATATCAACACTTTTGTTGATAAACTTAGTTCGACCCGGGGTAAAGTGTATCTACCTATTAGTTGTAGACACAAAATAGCTCGGCTATTAGCTTATAATATTCACACAGACATAAGTAGTATGTCTAAGTTTAGTTATATTGTAAATACTGCGACTATTAGTAATAATACTAATGAACAGGTGGTGACCTTAAATAAATATAGCATTAGTGCTATTGATGTTTACAAACATTATACTGAGGAGGATCCATATGTCACCGTGGAAAATTCTCAATTAGGGTATATTAGTGATAGGATCTTGTTGTCTGGCGATGGCACGGGAGTCTCGGGGCTCTCTCCAGATATTAATATTAATTTAAACTAGAAAGTCAGACAACAGAAGGTGCCATTAACAATATTGTTAAACCTACCAACAGCAAGGTATCTTCTTGCACTCAATTAGCTAGTAAAAAAGGGCCTCAGCAGAACACTTTAAAATTATTCCACCAAAATATCCAAGGCATTTCTTCAAAATTATTAGAAATAGAATTGTTTTTAGAAAAAAGTAAGTTTGACATTATTTGTTTTACTGAACATTGGCTTAAGGATTACCAAATGCTTATTAATTATGAGAACTATATGGTGGGTAGCTGCTATGACCGTAAAACTATGCTTCGTGGAGGTTCCTTAATTTTTGTAAAAAATTGTTTAAGATATAAGCAACGTAACGACATAATAGGTCTCTCGGCTGAACATTGCGTCGAACTGTCCTGTGTTGAGCTAGATAAGCATGTTATTGTGTGTGTGTACAGACCCCCAAACTATCAAAACTTTTCCTTATTTGAGTCAATAATGGAAGATGTCCTGGCAAAACTTGCAGCCAGTAATAAATCTATAATTATTTGTGGTGATTTTAACATCAATATTTTAGAAGAAAATTCAAATAGCAGTCGGTTATTAAATCTTTTTAAGTCATTTGACTTGACCAACACTTTTATAGAACCTACTAGAGTCACTCCATCTTCTGCTACTTGTATAGATAATGTTTTCTGTGATTGTGATTACTTAGATAAAGCCATAGTTAATTGTCTGCCGTCTGACCATAGCGGACAAACTGTAACTTTTAGGTGTAATACACCATTGCAAAAAATTCAGATTAAATTTAGACCCATAACTTCTAACAAATTAAATAGGTATAATATTTCTCTACAGAACAAATTAAGTGTTATGAGCCATGACGATATTAATATAAATCAATTTTATGATAATTTCTTTTCAATAGTTCACACTGAATTCAACAAAACTTTTGAAAAGAAGTCAAAAAGTATTTGCCCTAAATTTATATTTAGTGATTGGGCAACTAGAGGTATCAGAAAAAGTAGGGAAACACTATTTGAGCTTTATGGCCTTAAGCCTTATATGAACACTGAAACTTTTAACAAATATGTTGCTAAGTATTCAAAAATTTTTAGAGATACATGCAAGGTTGCCAAAGCCTTGCACATTAGCAACAAGATCAAAACAGCAGAAAATAAAATAAAGACAGTTTGGAAAGTCATAAATAGCGAGACTAACAGGAAGAAAACACGTAATACTAGCTACACATTAGATACAGCATGTGGTCCTAAAAGCTCTAATCAGGAAGTAGCTCAAGAATTTGTAAATTTCTTTACCGATATACCGTTAAAAACTACGGAGGCTCTAAATTCCTCTCCTGAAGTCTCAATTGGTTTACTAAAGGCGAATGTGTCTGGATGCCAGGCTGAATTTAAATTTAAACACATAAACCCGATGATAGTTATTAAAGCTTTTCGGCAAATAAAAATCAAACTGACCGAAGATCTATGGGGAATGTCTATCAAAGTTTGTACATCCATACTTGAGACTATAGCTCCATACTTAGCTTTAATTTTTAATTTGTGCGTAGACCAAGGAGTTTTCCCTGATTTAATGAAATACAGTAAAGTTATACCTCTTTTCAAATCCGGTGATAGTAAAGATACAAATAATTATAGGCCTGTATCCGTGTTGCCAGTTTTTAGTAAGGTGTTCGAAAAGATAATGCTTAATCAAATGGTCAATCATTTTAACACCAATAGAATCTTACACGATCAACAGTATGGTTTCACCAAGGGACGTTGTACAACCGACGCCGGTGTAACCTTAATAAAGCACATACACACATCAAAAGTATCTAGGGATCAACATATATTTTTGCAATAACTTTTCTCCTGATTGATATTAATTAAAATTTTCTTTAAGGATTCATCAAATAAAGTGTTTTCGTTTGTCACAGTAACGATAAACCAAGTCACCTTTGCATTAATAAAGAAATTTGCCATTTTCCTAATAAAGGGATTTTTGACATTTGAACCACTAACATTAAAGTTCGAAAAAATGACTGAAAACACAGTTTTCTTTAAAATTTTATTGGGTAACTTAAACAATTAATAATCCGTGTTTCTACCGCGAACACTAACAACACAAGAACATCGGTTTGGCATACTCAAAATGAGTTCATCCAAATCACGCTGTGGAATGGCCGCCCATGTTCGTTGCAACAACAAAAAAAGGTCTTCTTGCGACTGGATACCCTCCATATTCGGCAGAGCTCTTCTCTGTAGCATATCCCATGCATGCTCAATCGGGTTCAAGTCTGGCGACTGAGCAGGCCAGGGCAGGACATTGATGTTAGCTGCGGCGAGAGTCTGTCTTACAACTCTTGCGGTGTGCGGTCGTGCATTATCATGCATTAACTGAAATAAGGGACCGATTTGCACTTGTAGAGGAACGATGACGTCTGATACAATCGTCTCAGCATAAATTTGAGCGTTGAGGTTGCCTCTGATCCAAATCAACTCAGTTCTTCCGCCGATCCAAATACCCGCCCATACCATGATGGTTCCACCACTATAAGGATGGACTTCCTGGCAGGATTTTAATCGCTGTTGGCGTCCAGGGGTTCTCCAGTGTCGTATACGTCTTGTATCCGGTCTCATACCAAAACGAGACTCATCAATAAAGCACACGAAACGCCATTGTTCTTCTGCCCAATTTCTGTGTTCAAGAGCCCATTGATATCGAATCCTACGATTGTGCATTGCTATAGGTGGTACCCGTAGCGGTCTTCGGGAATGAAGGTTCACTTCATGCAAGCGGTTTCTGACTGTTTGGTCGCTAATTAAGTTCCCTGAAGAGTGATGAAGCCTCACGGCTAACATCATGGCGGTTATTGTTGGAGCTCTTCGAGTTAAGATTTGAATGTATCGGTCTTGTCTCCGTGTGGTGCAGCGATACCGTCCTCCATGGCGCTCAGCCACGGTACCAGTGCTTCGGTAACGTGTCCAAAGTCGACTGATAACACTCTGACTTGTATTCAGAGCTAAAGCTACAGTACGTTGCCGGGAACCAGCTTCTATCATTCCCACGGCTCTGAGCATTTCTTCCCTGCTTAAATGACGTCGCCGCTCCATAATAACGTTGGTTTTAATCAGTAGTAGGGAAACAGTAGCACTAATAATGTCTTCAATGCGTTGTATGTTTTTATAGGGAAAATATTGACAGCTTATTTTCATCTTTTACTCGAATTTGATTGAGAGTTCCTGATTCAAATTATGAAATGCACCAAAAAGGATCCATATAAATTTATAAAATCATAAATTTATTACAAAGCCACATCTCAATCTCAAGAAATCCGCATAAAAATGCTTGATCCCTAGACACTTTTGATGTGTGTATTTACGGCGTGGGAAGAGTCCCAAGACGCTGTAGGAATATTTTGTGATCTCTCCAAAGCATTTGATTGTGTAAATCACGACACATTGCTTTTGAAACTTGAGCATTACGGACTAGGTAAACTTGCACTTAGTTTGTTAAAATCTTATTTGAGTGATAGACAACAATATGTTCAAATAAATGGTGTTAATTCACAGGGTTTAAAAGTAAAAATGGGGGTTCCGCAAGGCTCAATATTGGGTCCTTTCCTCTTTTTAGTATATATAAATGATCTACCCTATTTACTGAAAAACCAACCTCAAAATATGGTGTTATTTGCCGATGACACTTCCCTAATTTTTAAGATCAATAGACGGGCCCAAAATTTAGATGACGTGAATAATGCCCTACTTCAAGTCCATAATTGGTTCACAGCAAATAATTTAGTACTAAATGAAAAAAAAACGAAATGCATAAGATTTGCTTTACCGAATGTTAAAAGTAGCGATTGTGATATAGTACTGAATAAAGAGAAACTTGAATTCGTAGATAAAACGGTTTTCCTGGGGATTACGCTTGATTCAAGGCTACAATGGGGTTCTCATTTAACATCTCTGGCGGGGCGGCTAAGTTCGGCAGCATATGCTATTAGAAAAATCCGTCAATTTACTGATGTAGATACTGCTAGATTGGTCTATTTTAGTTACTTTCATAGTATAATGTCTTATGGCATTTTGTTATGGGGACGGGCTGCTGACATTGAGTCTATATTTATTCTGCAAAAAAGAGACATCAGAGCCGTATACAATCTTCGTAGGCGCGATTCTTTGAGGGAACTGTTTAAGGAAATAAACATCATGACTGTACATTGTCAATACATCTACGAAAACATAATGTACGTAAGAAAAAATCTACATATTTTTGGTAAAAGAGGTGACAGACACAATTACAGTACTAGAAATAGGGACCAATTAGTTCAGCCAGGCTTCAGACTCGCTAAAGTAGACTCATCTTTCATGGGGTACTGTTTGAGATGCTATAATAAAATTCCACAAAGCATTCTTGAGCTGAATGAAACAAAATTTAAAACATGTATTAAACGCACACTTTGTAAGCAAGCATATTACAAATTGGACGACTATATCGCTGATAAAACTGCTTGGCTCAATGCCGGTCCTGCTCCACAAGGACAGGGGCGCATAAATTGATAGCATTAAATTGTATTGTTGGAGCTGCTGAAGATTGTACAACTATCTTTGCATTGTATAGAATCAATCTCTTTATTATTATATAGCCGCATATCGCATATTGTGTGAGTGCTATGTACTAGAATGCTATCAGTCGCTAGAAACCTACGTTTTTCCTTGACTTGAATGTGCCGTGGCGATTAGGAGATATGTCATGCTCACTCAAATGTCTCGCTGATGGTGACGCGTGTATCGGATCATTTAGTTCCCTTCAAAATGGTTGAGTTGAATGGTGCTGATACATGCGTCATGTTCGTGAACGAGCGCTGTCAGTTGGGACTGGTCAGCTCTTGGTTGCCACGGCTTTTGAATTTAATAATTTTATTTTTTAATTGTTTTTGTTTTTTTTTTTACTATGGACACCTTTAACGTGCACATCTTGCTACATTGTTCTCACATAATGTACCATCTCAACATGAATGATGTAACCAAGATTTTGTAAAAATATTCTGATTTAAAAGAGTGTCCATGGAGTTTCTTGCCCATTCTTCTCCATAGAGATCTACGCTAGGGAATGGGCAACTACAGTACTTTCACAGTTTTTATGTCTTGTGTCTGGGACTGTAGCTACATTTAATTTTCATATTTGTTTCGACAATTCAAAAGTGCCTGTAACTGGCCTACTTGAAATAAATGCTTTGATTTTGATTTTGATTTTATGAGTTGCGTAAGTGGGTGTCCAACTCGCCAGCACTGTTGGAAGATGTGGAAGAGGATCATAAGCAGGATCCTCATTTGTTTGAAAATGCTGACAACCCTGCTATGTTGGCCGTTCTCGGCGTTCAGTACCGACCAGTCCAAGACACCTTTACGTATGATGTCGATTTGGAGTCACCACACACTTGGACTAAACGACTGGTATTGTCTACTGTCGCGAGAACCTTTGACCCGAATGGTTGGATATGCCCGGTATTGTTTTGGGCGAAATGTTTTCTCCAGCGCCTTTGGACCGCGGAACTTGGTTGGGATGAGCCACTTCAGGAAACCCTTTTGGAAGATTGGCTCCAATTTGTATACGCACTTCCTGCGGTCAACGAGGTCGCGTTACCACGCGCTATCCTCCCCCCTGGGAACTATACTGCTACCCTTCATGGGTTTTGTGACGCATCTTCGCACGGTTATGCAGCTGTTGTTTATCTGCGCACCGTCAGCGCGACAGGCCAGGTGAAGTTGTCACTGATCATGGCCAAGAGCAAGGTGGCCCCCCTCCGGACGGCATTGACCATCCCTAAGCTAGAGTTGTCAGGGGCGGCGCTTCTTGTGCGTCTCTTGAATCACGTTGCTCAAACTTTAGGTGGATCTGTGAACATTCGGAATTCTTACGCCTGGACGGACAGTCAAATTGTTTTGTGTTGGTTGAAGACGTCCGTCCACTCCTTGGAGGTCTTTGTTGCGAACCGAGTGTCACAGATACAAAATTCCGAAACGCCTTTGATTTGGAGGCACGTGCCTGGAGACTTGAACCCCGGCGACGTAGCCTCACGTGGGTGCATGGCCCCCCGCCTGATTGTGCACCCCCTTTGGTGGGGACCGGATTGGCTGACTCGCCCCGAGGATGATTGGCCTCGAACGCCAATTTTGATGTCGGATCCTTTGCCCGGGCTTAAGGTGCTCGCTGTTGGGACGAAGGACCCTCCGTTTGATCCTGATATTTTGTTGAATCGATACAGCTCCCTCGACAAATTGTTGAACGTTACCTCGTGGATCAGGCGTTTTGGTCACAATGCTAGGAATCCAGGGGACAAGCGCCTGTCACCGGTTCTCTCTCCTCAAGAGCGACAGGAGTCACTCCTCCTGTGGGTTCGCTCTGTGCAGGCCATACACTTTGAGAAGGAGATCGAGACCTTGAAGTCCGGTAGAGTTAAGTTGTCGGGAGCCGTTAGTAAGTTGAACCCCTTTTTGGATGAAACGGGTCTTTTGCGTGTTGGAGGACGGTTGAGGCACTCTAGCCTTCCTTATGGAGTCCGTCACCCCATTTTGTTGCCCAAGGCGGGCCATTTGATTAAATTGTTGGTGACTGATCGTCACATTAAGAACTCGCACGCCGGTTGCAATGCGCTGTTGGCCATTCTGCAGCGAGAGTTTTGGATTTTGTCGGCTCGTCGTACCATTTGTAGCATCGTCTTCCGTTGCATACCGTGCTATCGGACTAAGGCCCCAACGATGCAGCCCCAGATGGGAGACTTGCCTGCTGATCGTGTCAATGAGGCGAGGCCCTTTGCAGGCGTAGGAACGGACTTTGCTGGTCCCTTTTCGATAAAGACGTCTACCCTTCGCAATAGTAAAATTGTCAAGGCTTATTTGTGCGTATTTGTCTGCCTGTCAACTAAGGCAGTGCACTTGGAGCTGGTATCCTCCCTCTCGACGGAGGCCTTTGTGGCAACTTTGGATAGATTTACGTCTCGCCGTGGGTTACCTTCTCTGATCAGGTCTGATTGCGGTACCAACTACAAGGGTACAAGTAACTATTTGAAAGAAGTGTATGACTTTCTTAATGAGAGCCAGGTTGACATTGGTAACAAATTGGCCCGTCGAGGGGTCACTTGGTTGTTTGACCCGCCAGCCTGCCCCCATTGGGGGGGTATTTTTGAGGCCGCGGTGAAAGCGGCAAAGGGACTCTGGCGGAGATTGTTGGGAGACACCGTTCTTACCTTTGAGGAATTAGCTACGGTATTTTGTCGCATTGAAGCGGTACTAAATTCGCGTCCATTGTGCCCGCTCTCTTCGGACCCTAACGATTTGGAGGCTCTAACCCCGGGCCATTTCTTGATTGGACAGCCACTTGTCGCTCTGCCTGAGTACCCTTTTGTTGATGTGAGCCAAAATCGGCTATCGCGGTTTCAGTTGGTGCAACAGCTCACTCAGAGCTTTTGGAAGCGTTGGAGCTTAGAGTATCTGCACATCCTCCAGCAGCGCGTCAAGTGGACTGATAAAACTCATCCGCCCAAGATAGGAGACCTCGTCCTTATTAAGGATGCCAACCTTAAGCCTCTGTATTGGCGCCGGGGGCGCATTCTCAATTTGGTGGCTGGCACCGACGGGGTACCTCGTTTTGCTGAGGTTTTAGTGGATGGATCGGTTATGAGGAGAGCGGTCGCAACCTTGTCAAGACTGCCAATTGATTAGCGGACGGGACGGCCCGTCCGGGGGGGGTAGATGTTTCATCCACCAAGTTTCTGAACGCACCTTTTCGACGTTTGACAGATGTCGTTTCAGTTGTCTGTGCGATGACGTTTGCTTGTCAGTGCCATATTGGTTTGGAAAAACTTGCTTCCGTGGTCTTGTATTTTTGATGCACGCGGCTGTCGTGTAATTATTGATTGAAACTTTGAGTTAATGGTAATCCGATACAATCTTGATCGGTGTTTGATATTTTGTTGATAATTGAGTGAAAATTGAGAAATCTCGCCATTTTGGGTCGTGACCGCGAGTGATTTGTTGGTTATGTAGCCGGCCTTTGTGTTTTATTTGGACGCCGGTAATTTCCTAAATTCAGTGCTGGACTATTGTACATCCCCGATTGGGTTAGCAAACCGGGATAAAATTCAGTTGGACATTGATGAAAAGTGCCACGTGTGTGATCAGAAGGTTTGACCAAGGAGTCGACGGTACGCGCTGTGGGGCGCCCTTTGGTTATCGTCGAATCTACATGACTTTACATACACCACACAAACCACAGTTACACTTACACCCCACTCAGATATGACGTGACCAGGGACTACGTCACATCACCAGTACCAACGTGATGGTAAGTGTATCTAATAGTTGTTTTCCCTTTGTCAATTGAACAAATATTATTTGATTAGGGCTCCGCGTAATCGCGGACATCGTGAGTCTGTTTGTGCAGTCTCACACACATAGTAAAAACAAAAAATACAATTAAAAAATAAACATTAAAATAAGCCACGGCAACTAAGAAATGACCAGTCACAATTGACAGCGCCCGTTCACGAACATGACGCATGGATCAGCACCATTTATGGTTAAAGAAATTTATTTCTCAATAAGAAATTACAGTATTTCACTTACTTGAGAACATTTTGGAACTTAAATATTATTATAGTAACTTTACACTAACTTTGACATACAAACTAAATAGGTAGTTTTTCTTTATATCAATTCACAAATCTATACAACAAAATTAAATTTCGTACCCAACTAACATTTACAAAACACAAAGATTACATTTTTTTTTTCTTCATCCACCCGCAAAAGAAATAGTTACTGTGGTCGCAAATAATCATAACAGCTATGGAATGCGAGCTCGGTGCCACAATGAAGGCGACGCAGCAGTAGGGCAAGTTCGTTTATAGTAGTGTTTGATCATTCAGAATGTGATTTTTTAATTTAGTTTTGAAAATATTAAACGAGCTCGCATTCTTTACTTCTTTAGGTAGCTTGTTATATTGTTGCACTCCCGAAAAAATAATTGTCCTCTCACCATTGACTGTCCTCACTCGTGGCAGTAAAATGTGATCCTTCCTACGACTGCTACGATTATGTACTTGATGTATTTTAGTGAAGTGTATTTGTGAGTGAATGGACTTGTTAAGAATTTTTCTTATAAGTATGCTGGTACAGTATGTGTGGAGTTGTTTGATATTCATGAGTTTCGTTTCCCTGTAAATTTTAAATGTAGGTGTAAGGTAATCATAGTGGAATAGCAGTTTAACGATTTTATTTTGAGCAATCTGTAAGTCCTTTGGATTAGTTTTTGGCGCATTGCCCTAGATTTCAATGAGATACAACAGATGTGGCTTCACTAGAGAGTTGTAGATGGTCTGGCGCACTCAAAGAGGAAGACAATGGACAACATTGCGCAATGAGCCCAAAAGTGAAGAAAGCTTGGATCTAATGTGTTCAATTTGTATTTTCCAGTTTAACTGACTATCTACTCTTAGTCCAAGGTATTTTTCGTGTTGTTTTTGCTGTATTATTTCATTATCAATGGTCAAGGGGGGGTGAGCTGGTATTTTATTATTTTTGGCTTTAAAGATAACATAGCTAGTCTTAGCAGCATTTATTGTGGTAAGTTTTGTTGGAACCAAATAGACAACGTGTTTAAATCTTGTTGCGCTTTGTTGATCATGTCATCAATCGAAGTACCATAGTAAAAGAGACAGGTATCGTCAGCATAAAGAGACACATGTCCGTGTAATGAGATTTCGTGTACGGAATTGATGTAGATGAGAAAGAATAGTGGTCCAAGAACGGATCCGTGAGGCACACCGAATGAGCCGGTGCTATGTGGTTTACTTTGGTATTCCCCGACTTTTACTATTTGAAACCTGTTCTTTAGGTTTGATTCAAACATTTTGAGTGCAACCCCAGAAACACCTATGTTGCTGAGCTTTTGCAGTAATATTGAGTGACTAACGGTATCGAAAGCTTTTTTTAGGTCGATAAAAAGACCTAGTGCTATCTTTTTTTGGTCAATATTGGTTTGTGTTGCTGTGATTAGGTCTGCTGTAGCTGATAAAGTGTTGGACAGAGAGCGAAACCCATACTGTCTCTTGTAAAGGAAGTTAATAGAGGTGATGTATTTGTTTAAACGTGAATAAATAACCTTTTCAAAGATTTTCGACACGACAGGAAGGACAAAGATAGGCCGGTAATTGTTTGGGTCTGTTTTTGTGCCAGATTTATGGATAGGAGTAACTTTAGCAATTTTTAGTGCATCCGGGAACGTTCCCACAGCAAGGTGTTCATGAATGCAAGTTGTCAGTTTGTGTGTTATCAGGGATCTAAAACATTTAATAATTTTTGTGGTTATCCCGTCAATCCCTACGCTACAGTTTGGATCAAGACTAGCGATTATTAGACTAGCGATAACAAGGTGTAAAAGTAGTTAATTCATTTGTACAATCTCTTGTCTGTGTTGTGGTGTCTATGTTGTGTTTTTGCTGTGTCGTTAGAATAGCGTTAGCAAGTGTCGAACCGATCGTTGAAAAGAAGATGTTAAAACTTTCACAGATTTCATTACCATCGGTTACAGGCCCATCTTTGGGTAAGAGATTTGGAGGAGTACAATGTGCTTTGACCTTATTGCTGGACAGTGTGTTAATAAGTTTCCACATCTTTTTTGGGTTTCCTGAGTATTTCTTGAATGTGGCGTAGTCATATTTCTTTTTAGTATTTTGTATTCTGTCTGTAGTTTTGTTTCTTTCTATTATAAATTGTTTGTGTAAATCTTTGTTTTCTGGATCTTGCTTCAATTTGTACCAAACTATATTTCTTTCATGGATCTTTGTTATTATATCTCTAGATATCCAGACCTGTTGAGGTGGATTTAGGAATTTAGTTTTGGTAACTTTGCCTTCAAGTATTGTACATTATATGATTTTTGAAGTTATCGTAGTGGTTGTCACTTGGCTGATAGTTTGTGCTTTTTATATATTCGAAGAGCTTTTCGTAGTCCACCCCATCACACTTGACACGCTTTCTAGTTGGTGATTTGCACTTTTTCATTGCTAGGTAAATCTGCTTATGATCGGACATGGGCGAGTCCACAATTGCCATGTGGAAGCCCTTATGTTTCAAGTTTGTGCACCCATGATCGAGAATAGTCTTTGTTGAAGTGGTTTCACGTGTGCAGTGGGCTTCGCTGATATTGTTGATAATTTCGTAGCCAGATTCTTGTATGGCACTTCTATACCGTTTGCTGTTGATATTTTTCGTCAATAGGTCGATGTTAAAATCACCAAAGACAATAGCTCGCTTTTTGCTGATCAATTGTGATGAGTACACTTCAAGAAACTCCTTTACGTTGATATTTACTGGGTTGTAAACTAAACCTATATTCAATGCATATTTTTCTAGACTTACCCACAGGTAGTTTACACCTCCAGTGTAGGTTTCTGCGTTCATGCTATGATTTATATTATTATGCACATAAATGGAAACCCCACCACCTTTAGAGTCTGTTCTGAGATTGTAGTAATGTGTATAGTTGGGTAGTTGAAATGATTCCGCATCCTCTCGAGATCTCAGCCATGTCTCGGTGAGCAAGATAACATGGGTTGTGTTTTCGATCGATTTTAACGAACATTTCAGTTCGTCAAATTTTCCTCGCTTGCGTATACTCCGCACATTTGCGTAAAATAAATTTAAGGTAGATTTTGATGTAGATAGATCCTGGTAGGTGTGACATAGTTGGTGGGTAATGCTTTCGTGGGTTGGGTTTTGGAAAATAGGTGAGATTAAGGGTTGAAGTTTTTTGAAGGCATTTCTACGATCTTTGGAGAGCCGTTAACATACTTGATAATAAGATCCTTTTCTCCGTTTTCTTTACGTCGAGCCAACTCTTGGCTCAGTTCCTTCATTATATTCTTCTGAGTAAGGGTCTGATCTGAATAAAGTTTGATATTGTTTGGTACTTTATTTTTATTCTGCTTTATTTAACTCAACCATTTTGTAGAGAACCAAATGATCGGACACACGCGCCACCATCAGCGAGACATTAGAGTGAGCATGACATACTCTCAACTGTCAGGGCACATTCAAATCAAGAAAAGACGTAGGATTCCAGTGAATGATAGCTTTACATAGTACTCACACAATATGGGCTATGCTCTAGACTTCGTGAAATTGATTTTCTTTCAGAGCTAAGAAGCTGCTCAGATAATATGTGTTGTAACAAAAGTCATAAAATCCTGTTAGATAACATGTATGACGAGATTATCTGTATACTGTCGGAGGCCGCTTTAAGTAGTTATAATGTTACCGAGAAGCGTAGAGGTAAATACATTACCGGGTGGAATAGGCACGTCCGCGGCGCTCACGAGAGGGCTTGGCTATGTTTTCAGGCTTGGTTGTATGGGGGTAAGCCCGGGGCTGGCCGTCTTTATGATGATATGTGTGAAACTAGGCGCGCTTTTAAATCAAAATTAAAGTGGTGTCAAAATAATGAACAACAAATAAAAATGGACATTATTGCTGAACTTCACTCAAACAAGAAGTTCGGTCAGTTCTGGAAAAACACCAATAAAATGAATCATAAGCCGGGCCTCCCCGTCAGCGTGGTGGACGTGCACGAGCCTAGTGAGATCGCCACTATGTTCTCCCACCATTTCAGGGTGGACTCGCCTCTGGGGCCAGCGCGGCAGGGGCCCGATGCTGAGGAAGGTAGTGAGCGTAGTGTTTCTTTTACTACGAAGGAAGTGCGTGCGGTGATTAAAGGCCCGGGTCACGACAGCCTTAGCATCGAGCACCTGCAGCACGCAGGTGTACACCTACCCAGAGTTCTTGCTATGTTTTTTACCCTGTGTTTAGGCCACTCCCATCCGCCCGACAATCTAATGCGTACTATAGTTGTACCAATCATCAAAAATAAAACTGGTGATACTTCGGATGTAAACAACTATAGACCGATCTCACTAGCCACAGTGGTCGCCAAAGTGCTGGACAGTCTGCTGGTTCAGCACCTGGATAAACACGTCTCGCTAAACGACGCGCAGTTCGGTTTCAGGCCCGGGCTTTCCACCGAGAGTGCTATCCTGTGCCTTAAGCAGACTGTACAGTATTACACGAGCAGGAAGACTCCAGTCTATGCATGCTACCTCGATTTATCGAAAGCGTTCGATCTTGTATCGTATGATATTTTATGGGGTAAATTAAGGGATGAAACTTGTCTACCTAGGGAAATTTTACTGTTATTTATGCATTGGTATAACAATCAGAAGAATTTTGTAAGATGGGCAGGCTCTCTTTCGCAGGAGTATGGGCTGGAATGCGGGGTGAGGCAGTGGGGGCTGACCTCTCCCAAGCTCTTCAGCCTGTACGTCAACCGACTGATCGATGAGCTCAGCAGCACCGGCATAGGGTGTCATATAGATGGAGTGTGCGTGAATAACATCAGCTACGCAGACGATATGGTGCTGCTGAGCCCGTCGATTGGTGCCTTGCGAGGGCTCTTGAAAATTTGTGAGTCCTACGCGGTGGCCCATGGGCTCAAAATACAACGCGAAAAAGAGTGAAATAACGATTTTTAGGCCGGACAACAAGCGATACACATTTGTTCCGAATTTCACTCTAAGTGGTACAGTTCTAAACAAAGTCGAGCAATTTAAGTATTTGGGCCACTGGGTCACCGAGGACCTTAAGGACAGTGTGGATATCGAAAGGGAGCGCATAGCGCTGTCTGTCCGATGCAACATGTTGGCTCGCAGGTTTTCACGGTGTACGGGGACTGTAAAGTTGCGCTTTTTAAAGCGTACTGTCAGTCCTTTTACACCTGCAGCCTGTGGGTTAACTATACACAGCGGACATACAGTGATCTGCGCATTCAATACAATAACGCGTTCCGGGTGCTGATGGGGCTGCCGCGCCACTGCAGCGCCTCCGCGATGTTCGCGGCGGCTGACACAGACGGCTTTGCGGCCATCATGCGCAAACGGTGCGCATCTATCATGCGCCGCACGCGCGACAGTCCCAACACCATCCTGCGCGCGCTGGCGGACCGGTGGGACTCTCCGATACTGTCGCGCTGGATACGGCTGCACGCAGTCGTTTAGTGATGTGCCGCCACTATCGGGAAGTCCACCCGGACCTGCCACTTTACTATTATTATTAAATACAATAGTTATTACTAACACTAGTTTTTAAGCTCGCAATTTTACTTACAAATATGGATGTAATCTTAGGATGAATCTGAAATAAATGATTTATTATTATATAGGTATACAGAGATCATAATAATCATAAGAATTAATATTTCACCTGTGACAAACAATAAATTAATTTAAATTTGAAGTTTTCTTTTCATAAAACTACTGAATCGGCTAGAAACGAGGGAATTTTAAATGACGGACCTTGCCCAAACAGATTTCTACTTTTTTAAGTGGAAAAAATTCAACACCCGAGAGTTAGTACAAAACGTTCACTGACTTCATCGCCTCCCGTCCGGCAGACTGATACAGTTCAAAATGGCTAAATCTATACTAATATTATAAAGCTGCAGGGTTTGTTTGTTTGTTTGAACGCGCTAATCTCTGGAACTACTGGTCCGATTTGAATGATTCTTTCAGTGTTGGGTAGTCCATTTATCGAGGAAGGCTATAGGCCAGAGGTTTCTAATCTTATTTTGTCTACTGCCCACTTTGAGAATAAATTATTTTTTAGCGCCCCTATTTTTTCACCTACTTAAAAACCACTATAACTTCAAATTAAATTAATTATTGTGAGCTATATTAGCGGAGATTAAAAAATCATTCTAAACGAGACTTTTACTATAACCCGCAAGAGTTAACTGGGGAGAGAAGCTAGGGTATGTTTGGTGGGAATCGCTGTTGGTGAGAGCAGCATTACCTATAAAGTGCCAAAAATACTTTCTGCTGTACCCGTGGCGGAGTACCGTATAAAGCAGAACCCTAGCCAGTCCGAGTCATCCACGTCCCCGTCGTTCTCCCTGGGACCTGCTGCAACCGCGCCGCCGCGCGCCCGCCACCCCGAGTTGCAGCTGAGCTAACGGATGCAGGGCGAAGGGCGAATATTTTGCGCCTTAAAACAAAATCACCTCACTAGGGAGGATACCCGAAACAAAACAGAGCACATCCGAAGGCTCTAAAGCGGCAGCCCCGCTATCGGATTAAGGCACAGTGGGCTAATCACCTGCTTGCAATAATACAATAATTGATTCCTGAAACTGAAACAGATAGAAACCGGACCGATCTTTTACCGACGACTTTTGGCATGAAAAAACGGACACGAATTGCTTATTGGAACGTACGCACGCTTAGCGATGACAGTCGACTAGCCCAAGCAGAAGCAGTAATGCTTAACTACAACTTGCAGATACTCGGTCTAAGCGAAGTGAGGAGGAACGGGTTTGGGGAGCTGAGAACGTCCAGGGGCTTGACATTGCTATATTCTGGTAAAGAAAGTGAGGAAGATGTGCGCGAGTATGGCGTGGGGCTCTTCCTTTCTAAAGCAGCCAAAAATAGTCTCTTGGACTGGAAACCGATCTCAGACCGGATCATGTATGCCCGTTTCAATTCAAGAGCCCGGAAGATCTCTATTGTCCAGTGCTACGCCCCAACCAATGGATCACCTGAGGATACCAAGGATGACTTCTACAATGCCCTCAACGCCACCCTTAAGAGCATAAAAAAGCAAGACATCATCATCGTCATGGGGGACCTGAATGCAAAGGTTGGGAGTGTTAATACTAACCGCGAGCGACATATGGGTACACAGGGACTTGGGGTGTGCAACGAGAATGGGGAGCGATTTATTGAATTTTGTCAGAACCACGACCTTACAATCGGAGGAACATTATTCATTCATGGTGAACATCATAAGTACACGTGGAACTCACCCGATGGGGTCACCAAGAACCAAATTGACCACCTTGCCATTAGTTCCAAATGGCGTTCTTCATTGCTTGATGTTCGCAACCGTAGGGGTGCCGATATTGATAGCGACCACCATCTGGTGGTTGCTGAAGTCCGGCTGAAAGTTGCAGTAGCCCGTGCGGCTTGAGGACCCGGCAAAATTGGAAGGCGGTTCGACATAAACAAACTGCATGACCCAGACACGCATAAAGCCTTTCAACTCGAGTTGCGCAATCACTTTTCTGTACTCGATACTGCTCCGGACTCAATAGACGAGGAGTGGAAGCGCATAAAAGTGGCCTATACAGAGACCAGCTCCGCCGTTCTAGGGCACAAATCGACTCACTCTCGGGAGGACTGGATGTCACAACACACGTGGAGCCTGATCGAAGAAAGGAGAAATCTTCATCTGAGACTTTTAGAAACCCATAACGACGCCATACGGGCCGACCTTAACATCCAATACCGTCAGAAACGCAAAGAAATCTACCGCAGTACACGCAAAGACAGGCGACAGTGGGCTGATGGTATTGCTGATCGTGCTCAACAAGCTGCAAACACCGGCAACTTGAAGGAGCTGTACAAATCTACCAAAACCCTGGCAGGTAACAGCAGGTCAAAGAAGAAGCCGCTGAAGTCCAAAGATGGTCAGCTCATTGTGACATCAGAAGGGCAGCTGCTACGCTGGCGTCAACACTTTGAGGAGGTCTTCCGTTTGGCAGCTACATCAGCGCCTGACGCGCTGCAAGTCAATCCCCCACCATCCCGGCATCTGAACATCAACACGGAACCACCGACAGCCTCTGAAGTTGCGGAGGCAGTCCGTTCTTTGAAGACAGGCAAAGCACCAGGTTTCGACCTGATAACGGCGGAAATGTTACAAGCCGACTTACCCTCCGCAGTCAACGTTCTGACGCCTCTTATTGAAAAGATCTGGACCGCTGAAGAGCTCCCTGATGATTGGAACAAAGGTCTTATCATAACTGTTCCTAAGAAAGGTGATCTTAGCCAGTGCGATAACTGGAGAGGTATTACTCTGTTCTCGATTCCCTCTAAGGTTTTGTAATGTAGGTAGATGATGATATTTTATTATTGTAATACGTGAGGTAGGTCAGGCGCCGGCCGCCGCCGGCAGTCCGCAATATACGAACTAAACGAGTGCCCGTGTTTCATTTGCTCCGCCGTACAAACATCACAGTGGCGACGAGGATTAATTACCTTTTGTGCGTGCGGGTTTGAACAATAGTTAAGATGTCGATTGGGAAGTTATCCGAATTTGACGTAAAAACGGGGCAGTGGTCATCCTATGTGGATAGGTTAGACATGTACTTCCTAGTAAATAAAGTGGCGGAGGAATTGAAGTTACCAACTTTAATTTCTACCATCGGTGATGAAGCGTACGAGTTACTCGTCAACTTATCGAGTCCAAAGAAACCGTCGGAGTTAAAGTACGGTGAAGCCATTGGGATAATGCGTCAGCACCTTCAACCGACGCCATCTTCATTAGCGGAAAGATACCGTTTTCGGCAAAAAAGACAGGCAGTGGACGAAAACGTGGCAACATACGTCACGGAGTTAAAAAGATTAGCTCGATACTGTAAATTCGCAGAAAATTTAAGCGAGAGCTTGCGTGACCAGTTCATATGCGGACTCAAGAGTGATGTCATCAGGCAACGACTGTTTGCGGAGGATGACTCGATAACATTTTCGCAAGCCGTGAAGATAGCGAACGCAATGGAAGCTGCTGAAAGAGACGCAGCGGTAGTGGATGAAGCGTTCACATCTAGCCCCAAGGCGGAAGCGGTACATTCGGTCGCGTCAAATAAGGGGGACAGCGGCGGAGCGAGTCGCAGCGGGAGCGGTGGCAGCATGCGGCCACGCGGCCGCCGCGGGCCGGGCGGCGCGGGCGGCGCGGGCGGCGGCGGGCTAGCCGCGAGCCGGGATGCGCGCGCGACTAGCACGAGTTTCACATCGGGACGCAGCAACAACTGCACAGCTTGCGGAGCCACTAACCATAGTGTGGCAAGCTGTCGCTACAGGGAGTTTGTGTGCAGCAAATGCCAGCGTACGGGGCATTTACGTCGGGTTTGTTCGGAGAATGTCGAACAATCGTCGCGAGGTACTTCATATCGTCGCGGTCGACGGACTGGGAATATGTATTCCGCGGAGGTCGTAAGCGAGTCCGATGTGGAAGACATCGAAGAGAGTTTAAACCTGATAGGACTCAATAATTATAAGCCAGTAAGTTTACCTATTTTTGTAGATGATACCGTGTTAAATATGGAAGTAGATACCGGGACGGCAATTTCATGTATAAATAATTGCACCTATGAACGTTATTTTTCACATCTGTGTCTTATGAAGGACGATACAATTTTAAAATTTTATGATGGTACAAAAATAAGACCATTGGGTATAATTCGGCCACGAGTTCGATTCCAAGGTCAGGAAAAACAGCTGGAATTGTTCGTAATAAAAAACGGTACTACATCTTTGATAGGTAGGCAATGGTTAGCAGACCTACAAATTAAAATACCTTTGCTAACATGTACCCGCAAAAGTAGTAGCATGAATAATGTGCAAATTAATGAAGGAATTGAAAATATCCTCGACAGATATAAGGAGTTGTTCAGCGGCGGACTGGGTCGGTACAAGGGCGGCAAGGCTACGCTGCGAGTGCGCACGGGGGCGACGCCGGTGTTCCAGCGCGCGCGGCCCGTGCCATACGCGCTGCGCGAGCGCATCGACGCTGAGCTTGATGCCATGCTGCGCGACGGCGTCATCGAGCCCGTCGACTGCTCCGACTGGGCCTCACCTTTGGTGCCGGTGACTAAAGCAGACGGTACGTTGCGAATTTGTGCGGACTATAAAGCGACTCTGAATCCCGCCTTGCTGATCGATCGATACCCGCTTCCTAAGATTGAAGATGTGCTCGTAGGCCTAAACGGGGCACAATTTTTTAGTAAAATTGACCTCTCACGTGCGTACAACCAAGTAGAACTAGATGATTCAAAAAAATACACTGTTATCAATACACATCGGGGTCTCTTTCAGTATAATAGGTTAGTTTACGGTTTGTCGTCAAGTGTAGGTATTTTCCAACGTATAATGACGAATTTGTTGGGTAACATACCGAATGTGCAAGTATTTCTCGATGACGTCATAATTGGCGGGAAAAATAAAAGCGAGCATTTACATGCACTCGAACAAGTCCTACAGCGGCTATCTGCGAGTGGGCTAAAGCTAAAGCAAGAAAAGTGTGTTTTCTTGGTTGATGAAGTGACTTATTTAGGCTATGTTGTTTCTAAGGAAGGGGTCAAAGCGGACAAATAAAAAATAAAAGCAATAAGTACACTAAAAGCTCCTAATAATATTAGTGAATTACGTTCCTTTATAGGAATGGTTAATTTCTTTTCAAAGTTTATCAAAAATTTTAGTCCCATGTTAGTACCTTTACACAGGCTATTACGAAAAGGGGTAGACTGGAACTGGGATGAACAGTGCGAGCGTGTGTTTACACAGATAAAACTAGCATTGATGGGTACCGAAGTATTAGCACACTACGATCCCAACAAACCTCTAATCGTGACATGCGACGCGAGCGCGCGGGGCGTGGGGGGCGTGCTGGCGCAGCCCGGGCCGAGGGGCGAGCGCCCGATAGCATATGCGTCACGTACGCTTACCGTCGCGGAGAAAAACTACTCGCAGATACATCGCGAAGCACTTGCGATTATATTCAGCGTACGTAAATTTCATCAATATATTTACGGAAGAAAGTTCATTTTACGCACCGATCACAAACCCCTAGTATCAATGTTAGGCCCGCAAACGGGGATACCAACAATGACGGCTAGTAGGATGCAACGATGGGCAGTGATATTATCAGCATACAATTACGATATAGAATATATTCGCACTAATGAAAATTGCGCTGACGGCCTATCGCGTCTGCCGGAAAATAATAGCGTTAAAAACGGGAAGGAGGAATCAATTCCTGAACAAACATACCTGCACTTCGCACAAGACGGGTTGATGCTTGATTATAGTGAAATAAAAAAACAAACGGAGAGGGATCCGTTATTAAGTAGAATTTTAAACTACCTACGAGACGGTTGGTCAGACCGGTGTGACATCGTGAACTTACAACCGTATTTTAATAGGAAAGCGGAACTGTACGAGGAGCTAGGTTGTGTCATGTGGGGTCACCGGCTGGTAATACCGGAAAAATGCCGCGATAAGATTTTAAAGATCATCCATGAGCCGCACATGGGCATCGTAAAGTCCAAGGCGTTGGCACGCAGCTACGTATGGTGGCCGGGCATCGACGAGGCGGTGGAGCGCGAGTGTCGCGCGTGCACCGTGTGCGCCGCGTACGCGGACGACCCCCCGCGCGCTGCCCCCCGCCCCTGGCCCTGGCCCACCAGGCCGTGGTCTCGCCTGCATCTGGACTTTATGGGGCCAATATGCGGGAAAACTTATTTAGTAATAGTAGACTCAACATCCAAGTGGCTGGAGGTATTTCAAGTTCCCAGTACTGCAGCGAGTCATACGATGGCCAGGTTGCGCGAGCTGTGGAGTAGGTGGGGAGTCCCCAGGCAGATAGTGACGGATAACGGACCGCCGTTCACTAGTAGTGAATTTGCACAATTCGTACAAAGTGACGGTATCCAGCACATATTCACAGCCCCCTATCATCCATCATCCAACGGGGCCGCGGAAAATGCTGTTAAGACTTTGAAAAGAGTTATTAAAAAAGCTAATTTAGATAATAAAAGTGTAGAACAGGCTCTGAACACATTTTTATTATATTATAGGAATACGGAACACTGCACTACGGGAATAAGCCCAGCAGTCGCACTTATAGGGAGACGGTTGCGAACTAAGTTAGACGTGATAAAACCCGATATTGAAGTTAGAGTACAAAAAGCACAGCAAGGGCAGGTTGATAGTGCGGGAGGGACGGAAAGGACGGTGACAGTAGGAGACGACATTTGGTATCGACAATATCTAAAGGGGGAGAAGTGGCTGCCCGGTACTATAGTTAACTCGACAGGGCCAAGCAACTATAAAGTACTAGACAGTAACGGTAAACAGGTGCATAGACATATCGATCAGCTTAGGCGTAGGACAAGGAGTTCTCTAGTAGTCCCCACAGATTGGTCACGTTCGCCGGAAGCTTCAGCTCCTAGAGTAGCACCTACGTCGCCCCTCGAAAGCCGGTCGGAGCGGCCGGAGGCCTCGGTGGCGTCGTCGTCGCCTGCGCGGGAGCCTGCGTCGTCATCGCCTCAGAAAAACGATCAGACCGATCGAGATACAGTGGCAGAAGAATTCTCGACACCACCGTCTATACCTGTACCGCCCCAGTCTCGCCCCATTAGGAAATGTAGATTAAATAAAGATGTTAATTTTAAGATTAATTAAAGATTTAGTTAAGGATTAATTGTTAAGTATTAGTTAAGTATAATGTTGTGTTATCATTAAGTTTATAGAGTAAGTTAGTTAGTTAGCAGCTATTGTACCAATTATTAAGTTAGTCGCTTGTTGTTAAATAGTGGTGGAGGGATGTAATGTAGGTAGATGATGATATTTTATTATTGTAATACGTGAGGTAGGTCAGGCGCCGGCCGCCGCCGGCAGTCCGCAATATACGAACTAAACGAGTGCCCGTGTTTCATTTGCTCCGCCGTACAAACATCACAGGTTTTCTGTAAAATCATCCTGGATAGACTGTCGAAGGCCGTGGATCCTCTTCTACGTAGGGAACAGGCTGATTTCCGCTCGAACCGCTCATGTACGGACCAGATCAACACCCTCCGTATCATACTGGAACAGGCATCAGAATGGCAGAGGGAGATTTATCTAACCTTTGTAGACTTCGAAAAAGCCTTTGATACGCTGAAGTGGTCTAGCATCTGGTCCCGTTTACTGGAAATTGGAGTGCTGCCGAAAATCATCCGTTTGTTGGAGAGTATCTACAAGAAGTATTCTTGTAAGGTAACCCATGACGGCCTCATCTCGGATGACGTAGCAGTACACGCGGGTGTCCGCCAAGGCTGCCTTCTGTCACCGCTTCTCTTCATAGTTGTTCTTGACGGAATTATGCTTCGCATCTCTGAAAACAAGCGCCGCGGCATAGAGTGGGGACTATCCAACGTCTTGGAAGACTTGGACTACGCCGATGACCTATGCCTGCTGAGTCATACCCGCGCCGATATGCAAGCAAAATTGAACGATCTTCAGCAGGAGGCGGCAGAAACTGGGCTTAAAATAAATATCAGGAAGACCCAGGAGATGAGAACTGGTGTGAAGAATCACCCACCGTTGCTGATTCAACCGACTCCCAAAAAGAGGAGGTTCTCAATTCGACTGTATAGTTTTTGTGTTTCATCATCATCATCATCATTTCAGCCGAAAGACGTCCACTGCTGGACATAGGCCTCCCCCAAGTGTCGCCACATTGACCGGTCCCGTGCGACTCGCATCCAGCGGATTCCTGCAACCTTCACCAGGTCATCGTTCCACCTAGTGGGAGGCCTTCCAACGCAACGTCTTCCGGTTCGCGGTCGCCACTCCAGAACTTTTCGGCCCCATCGGCCATCCGTTCTGCGAGCAATGTGCCCTGCCCACTGCCACTTAAGTTTGGCAATTCTTCGGGCTACGTCGGTAACCTTTGTTCTCTTGCGGATGTCTTCATTTCTGATTCGATCGCGCAAGGAAACTCCGAGCATAGCCCTCTCCATTGCCCTTTGGGTGACCTTAAGCTTTCTGATGAGGCCTATTGTGAGCGACCACGTTTCGGTCCCGTATGTAATCACTGGCAACACACACTGGTCATAGACTTTCGTCTTGAGACACTGCGGTAGGTTGGACGAGAAGATACCGCGCAATTTCCCGAACGCTGCCCAACCGAGTCGGATTCGACGATTGACCTCTTTCTCGAAGTTAGACCTACCTAACTGGACCGTTTGTCCCAGGTACACATAATCGTCTACAACTTCGAGAGTAGAGTCTCCGATCTTGATAGGAGTGGGTGTGACATGGGCATGAGCGTGAGTTTTTGTGTTTGTTACCTCAGAACTTTCGACTGGGTAAACCGATTTTGATGATTTTTTTTTATTTAAAAGCTGGTACTTCCCGTGTGGTCCTATTCAAATATTGTGAACTTCTGATGCTGATTTTCGGAGATATACAATGGAACTCTTAAAAAATAGACGGCAAATGTGCTGTGAATGTTGCAATCGCTTGGATGTTTATTGGTTATACAACATCATGACGTAACATCACGCCTATATGCTCTGAGGGGGTACGCAGATGTGTACAATACACCTAGATTTCGACAGTTAGGTATGTTAAGTAGGCGCGATCGTGTTCCGCGTGCGCCTCAAATAACGTAACATCACGCCTGTATGCTCTGAGGGGGTACGCAGATGTGTACAATACACCCAGATTTCGACAGTTCGTTCGTGTTCCGCGCGCGCCTCAAAGAGATGTCAGCAAAAGGGACTGTTCTGATACTGCGGCCCTGGAACACAAAGGGCTAAGAAGGAACATAAATGGGTTTTATCCACCACGCAGGCCCAGTGCGGGTTCGTAGATATCACATATCATCAAATTTTTTGGTTCTAGGACATGCTGGTTTCCTCACGATGTTTTTCTTCACCGTTTTGAGAGCAGTGGTGATGAAATAAATTACACAAAGTAATGAGCCTGCCTGGTTCGAACCCACACGACTTACTGGGTCGTGGAGTCGGGGCCGCCACCACTGGGCCACCGCTGCTCACGTCTATTACCATGACATGTGTTGGTAACAATGTCAAATAAATTCATGGCAAATATTTGCTTGGGAACAACTAAAAATGGTAAAATAAAAAACTTTTTTGCAAAAAATAAAACCGACTTCAAAAAACAAAAAGTGAAAAATAATTTTAGCTTCAGAAGTCGGTGACAAAAAAATCACTTCTGACTTCTGAGGCTAAAGTTATTTTTCACTTTTTAGGGTTCCGTACCCAAGGGGTAAAAACGGAACCCTATTACTAAGACTTCACTGTCTGTCCGTCTGTCCGTCTGTCTGTCACCAGGCTGTATCTCATGAACCGTGACAGCTAGACAGTTGAAATTTTCACAGATGATGTATTTCTGTTGCCGCTATAACAACAAATACTAAAAACAGAATTAAATCAATATTTAAGGGGGGCTCCCATACAACAAACCTGATTTTTTTGCAGCTTTGTCTAATGTTTTTAAATAATGGTACGGAACCCTTCGTGCGCGAGTCCGACTCGTACTTGGCCGGTTTTTGAAGTCGGTTTTATTTTTTGCAAAATAGTTTTTACTACTAACCGATGCAACTTGAAGGGATAACAAAAATTAATAAACATAGTAAATAAATGACTCTGTTACTCACCCCAGGAGAAGGAGTGCGCCAACCCTGCGCAAAGCACCACCAATACCATCACACATGCCGTTCTATACATTTTATACTACAGACAACGTCGTTTGTTAAGTGATAGTATATGTCCGACCCTGGTGCCCGCTCGTGGAATACAAAACCAATGTGCTGTGTTTCGACAAACATGCAGTTTATATACCTAGTCATCATATTGATAGGTACGCATTTTGATAACCAGAGGTCCTCTGATAAGAGAAGCACTAAGTAGAGATTTTGCACGAATGTCCAACCAACCTGTATGCGCAACAGTTTAGGGACTATAAACAATATTGATAATAATATTTGATTTCAAAATTGTTTTGATGTTGTGTAGGTGACACTATCGACTCACCCCGACTCCGCTCGGACAGACGCGGATTTATGTTTTCAATCAAAGGAGGTGGTGGCAAATGCGTATATCTGGAAAGGGGTAGTACGTGCTGACCAAATAAACAATTATTTGCTGTCAGTTGCATTGCATTAGCTAGTTAGCTCTTTATGGTGGCAGCGCCAGGAAAGTCCGCGAAATTCAAATGTTACGTTTTTTGCTACTAAACTAACTAACTAACAATGGGGTTAAATGAACCTAAAGGGTTGTATTAATGATTAAAATACAGTTACTACAAACGTGTTACTTGCGCGACTCAGTTTTCATCAACATACAACCTGACATTGCCTTGGATATGTTGCAGTACTATTTTCCATTGTGATATTGAGTCTTTCATTTTTGCTGATATGTACATATTTTAAGAGTAATCTATAATTACATTATAGAGAGGAATGATTTGTATTTTTGAATGTTTGTGATGAAAAAACTCAAAAACTACTGGACCGATTTTAACAATTTTTATTTTACCAATGGAAAGCTAATTTATCAGGAAGTAACTTATGCTATAAGTTATGTTTAAAACATGCAAATTGGCCGAGCTATCACAAGTTTTGCGGGCGAAGTCGCGGTCTAAGTGCTACTCGGTAATCTATATAAATAAAAACAAAAGGCCTGACTGACTGACTCATCAACGCCCAGCCCAAACCCTTGGACCTAGAAAGTTGAAATTTTGCGAAGAGGTTCCGTTTATAATTTAGATATGAAATAAGGAAGGGTTTTTTGAAATTCAACCCCTAAGGGAGTTAAATAGGGGATGAACATTTGTATGAAAGTCCGTTGGTTTTATGGTTAGGATCTTTAAATTTTGTGTTTAGGCTAACAATTGAAAATTAAATTATACGTGTCTCATCGTTTTTTCATAGTTGTTATCCCAAAGGGTTAAAAAGGGGAATGAAGTTGAGTATGAAAATCCGTTAGTTTTAAAGTTTGAATCTTCAAATTTTGTGCTTAGGCTGACAATTAAAAGTTAATTATTATTAAATTTCATAATTGTACCCCCAAAGGGTTAAAAAGGGGGATGAAGTTGTGTAGTCCTTAATTTTCGAAGTAAAAGTCATAAAATGTATTATCTAGGCTTATAGTTGGAAGCTAACGCAACGATGCTGTTAGAATTTCAATTCTTAAGGGGGTGAAAAGGGGAATAAATTTTGTTTTTAATTAAAGTTCTTTATTTTTTAAGTTAAAATCACTAATATTTGAATGATGGTGATTACGATAGTGATGATGATGTCACTTTCAAGTGATTGTGATTGTGATTGTAATAGTGATAGTGACAGTGGTAATGATGGTGATAGTGATGGTGATTGTGATAGTGACTGTGACAGTGATAGTGATTGTGATAACGATGTTGATGGTGATTGTGATACCGTAGTGATAGTGATGGTGATTGTGATAATGATGGTGATGGTGGTTGTAATAGTGATTGTGATGATTATATATTGTGATGATTATGACATTTGGCTCATAGATAGTGTATAACCTGGGTTAATATGTAGGATATTATTTATCCCTTTAATATGATCCCTTGGGACAGTTACCGAACTTTACGCGGGCGAAGCCGCGGGCAACAGCTAGTTAAGTAATAATAATATTTATCGGTTTATCAAGTAGTTTATTTTTTGCGTACTCAGTGTCCTAGGTCACCTAAGATATAACTAAATATTTATTTAACTTTGAGAAAAGTTGAATGTGAATGCGATTACGAGGTCGTGGGTTCAAATCCGGAAAAAAAAAACAAACTGAATATAATGATATTTTATTTTATGAGACTTTTGTTACTCTTGTTGCTATTGAGATTAAAGATGCCTCTAGGTAACGTTATAGAATGTGAAAAGAAGTTTAAAAATAAACACAGAATTTATTAAAGCGTTCCCTGCAAAATTTTCAAAAATCTATAACTCTAAAACTTTGTAGAATCTCGGAACATACTTACATGGGGTATTTTTGGATACACTTGGGCGTGAGGAATCTACTTTTTTTTATGTTGGCGATATTTGGAGCATCCTGTGCCTATAACAACTATTATATTCTAATACACCAGGTTAGGTACTAACCACACAATATAGAAACAATCTTAACTCGACCTGTACTCTGTGACCTCCACGGAATCAATTGTGTAACATTTTTTGGCTTATGTACAGACGCCAGCACATCAAGTTACCCGATACTGTCAATAATATTCCCAATCAACATTGAACCTAATGCTTTAGCGATAAAGTTGAAAGATTATTTAAGAAATTTCACAGATTGTAGTTGCTTGATGTGCATGTGTCTGTACCGCACTTCCAGCTGCGGCATAGGAAGCTAGGTAGAGCTGGTTTGTTTTAGAAATTATTGAAACGCTAAACTCGAAAAGGGTGAACCGTTGTCACTTACCGTTTGTTTCATCCCATAAGTTTCCGAACGCAGTTTTTTGACGTTTGACAGATGACGTTTCAGTTGTCAGGGCGATGACGTTTGGTTGTCAGTGCGATCTTGATTGGGAAGAAACTTGCTTCCGTTGTTCTTGGTTTTGATGCACGCTTTTTTCGTGTAATTATTGATTGAAACTTTGAGTTAATGTTAATCCGATACAATCTTGATCGGTGTTTGATATTTTGTTGATAATTGAGTGAAAATTGAGAAATCTCGCCACCTTGGGTCGTGACCGCGAGTAATTTGTTGGTTATGTAGCCGGCCTTTGTGTCATTTGGACGCCGGTAACTTCCTAAATTCAGTGCTGGACTATTGTAAATCCCCAATTGGGTTAGCAAACCGGGATAAGATTCAGTTGGACATTGACTGAAAAGTGCCACGTGTGTGATCTGAAGGTTTGATCAGGGAGTCGACGGTACGCGCTGTGGGGCGTCCTTTGCATACCGTCGAATCTACATAACTTACATGCACGACACAAAACACATTTACACTTACACCCCACCCAGATACGACGTGACCAGGGACTACGTCACATCACCAGTACCAACGTGATGGTAAGTGTATCTAATAGTTGTTCCCCTTGTCGATTGGACAAGTATTATTTTGATTAGGGCTCCGCGTAATCGCGGACATCGTGAGTCTGTTGGTGCAGTCTCACACACCGTTCGTATCAGAAATTCAAATTGCATCCACAAAGGACCATGGGAGATTCTCTATCAATCCCGTCCCAGGGTGTGGTAACGTTTCTTCCCAAAGTTCTTTCGTTGTGCATAACATTAATAACTCTAACCATTCTCAGCAAGAATCTACAATCACTAAATAGGTCAAACCACCGATGGGTCCTAAACATTCCAAATGCAGCCATGTCTTTGAGCGTGGCACTGGCAAACAATTCTGTAATGACGACCAAGAATTAGGATGAGGGTAGGACGATTTCAAAGAAAGAAAAATGCTAAAATTCAGTTGTAAAAAGTAGTATAGCCCATATATGACAACATACAGATATCATATTCATGATGACGACGAGTTACATTTTTTGCAATAAGTTCTGATCAACTTATCAGTATAACAGCTGAGGCTAAATTTGTTTTAGTGAGCAGTACGTAGTTAGTGGTGGTAGACGGGAAAGTAAACTCTTCAACGGCTTCACTTCTTTAGAAATCAGTTGAAGCACAAGTCGACGTCATTTCTTTAACCGATGTTACATCTGTAAAGAAAAAGTATACAATGCACAATTTATACACCTAGGACATCATAAAAGCAATCGTTCATGACCTTATCAGTCAGAGTCTGACAAGATTCATTACACGGACGAGATCATGTACGACGCGATGTGAGTTATCATTCCGATCATCATAGACGATCGATCTTGAGTCCTTAACAGTCAGACACATCACACAGTACGAATAGAAAGTTTTTGTTCAAAACAGATGAATGTGGAGATACAACTGATCATGCACAGACTACCTTTAGATTTTTCCGAAGTTGTACTCATGGAAGTAGCAACACTGTAGAGTTGTGTAACACTTTTGATGTGTAATAAAGTATGTTCTGTCTAGATATCCATCCACAGCGATCTATTCTTACCTGTATTGAGGATGTCCTTTAACAATGAAATAGCTTGAAAGCATTTGGTTTGAAAGAGGGGAACATCGCATCTTTCACCCTCATAATGTCCTGTGCATCGACAGAGGGGCTTAGCCTCCTCCCTCAGGGAACAAAGACCATCGTTCAAACAATATCCCTGGCACGAGTTCACTTCACATCGGTTTCCTAAGTAACCGGCATAACAACTGTAATAAAGAAAATTAAACAGTGCAACGCGATGAGCATGGAATACAACAAATACTTGTGACTGATCGGCGCATGGGAGAAAGTTGACTTTAGCTAATTTATTTACAATAATAAGTTCAAGGTCGCTCGGTCGAGCGATCTTGCGACCTACTTATATTTACCCGACTGCGCCAGAAGGAGAGTTATGTTTTCGAGAGTATTTTTTAAGCAAATAATTAGGGTTCACTACAATAAAATTAAAACCCTTCAAATTGGTAACAAAATCCAATTGAAACGGCTAAACTCCGAAACGGCTGGACCGATTTTGAGAGGAGACTTTTACTGGCAGATAGCTGATGTTATAATAAGTAACTTATGCTAAATCCGATTCAAAAAGGGATAAATAATAATTTTCGTGCTAACGAAGGCAATAAATATTAAACAATAAACTCAGTTTAATATACTCAGCACGTTGACGGTTAAAAGCTACAACAATAATGTAAACACAACACTTTTAAAAACACCACACGGTACGGAATAATTAAGGATATTATGACAAAATATGACAGGCAGAATTCCGTCAAGCACAGGGATTATCATCTTTAGACTGTGTAAAATGAATATGTTTTACCTGCATTTGGGTTGGCCATCAGCACTGGTACTACAATCTCCGTATAAACAGTAATTGTGGCACACTGAGCCATCGCATCTCTCACCGCTGTAACCTTGTGTACATTCACAACGAGATTCCCCATCAACTTTTGTACCATGGACGCAAAGCAGGCTCACATCTGTAGAAACTGAGTTGTTTGGTAGAAGACTCTTCAGGTTATCGCAGTTCTGAATTTCCCGAGGTATTACATTGTTAATGTTATAGTAGGCAGCCATCCTCCAAAGGATTACCCTCAACACGTCCAATAAAAGGTTTAGGTTCCACATCAAGGCCGGGCGCTGGATTCTTTGGGATTTGATTGATGGTATATGTATATTTTTCAAAGTTGAAAGATAGCCAGTACATGAAAGTTTTTGATACGGTGAGAACACATCCATATTGGGTTAGTTCAAGCATTGCTCTTATGTTCTTTCCATTTATATCAGCACTTTTAATAGAAGGCCCCTGATATTCAGTAAAGTATATTTGCTGTGCCTGTTGGTCTATGGTGAAATAGTCTATAAGGCGATCATTATCGATAACAACTTCTTTCGCGGAGCCATTGAATCGAACCTTATTGATTTTGTTGTGCGCCTGATAATAAATAAACCTGAAATGTTTTGTAAATATATAATTAAAATTTCCATAGATACATCTACATAAATTAAGTCCAAATTATTTCAATCAATACTGTCGGCGTTGTTTATTTTTTTTTTCAATCTCGGCAAAGAGATTATGTGAATTTACGTCGTAAATATTTTTTAAATATTTAAACTGTGTTTATAAATAGAATTTCATAAAAAATAAATATGAACTTATTAACTAAAAAAATATGGACTAATTAACATTTATTTGTGTTCTAAATTCAAGAATATTTGAATGTTCTATTTTCCATAATTATTAATTAGGCTGTTTAGAAGCTTCATGCCTTTGCTTCTCCTTCATCCTGGCGAAAGCAAAGCTCGGAAAAAAAGAAAATGAAATCATAGTCGCAGTTCTGTGTAATGTATGTACATAAAGTTTAAATAAGTAATCCTAATAATTTATGACAAAAATAGTTTTCGTTCTATTATTTAATTTCTTCGAAAGTGTTTTGGAAAACGTCGCACGTGGGGATTTGTTACTGCAGTTCTCGGCTCCATAACTACCTCGCCTACAAAGGAGATGGCGCCACTGCCAACGTAAACATTAGCTCCGTAATAAAAAATAAAAATAAATAGTAATTTCGTCTAAAAGTGCCTAAAATGTAATGTAAAGTGTGCGGAAACGAACAATAATTACTACAAAACGTTTGTGGAAAGAACTGTGATTGTGTCAATGTGAAAAACACTAAAAACTTAACACCGAAACATATTGATAAAACTTTCTAGTTAAAATCAATATTTGTCTGTAAAAAAAACCCTAAAACTCAATCTTGGACTTTAATTGTGTATAAAGTGTATAATAAAGTGTATAGTGACTACTGACAATTCATAATTCTACACAAAAACTGAGAAAACTCTAATACAAACTTTATACATAACTGTTTATTTTAAAAATTTGAGATTCGGCGACTAAACAAAACTGTCAACAAATGTGTAAATTGTACTAAAACATCGTAAAATAATTTATAAGTAAGCATAAATATCCAAAACCAAGTGAACAACTAACAAGTGATTTATAGTGAGAAACTGTAATAATAAAAACAGATGTCTAAACGATTTTTCAAATTTTAAACCGACGCGCTTTACTAAGCGTCATTTAACGATCAGAAATTCTACTAGTTATACGGCTATTTCACCTCATTAGCATAGAAGAACTTGGCGAGATTCGTAACGCACCTACACTTCCGGCTGAATTGACTCGGTCCGAGTTCAAACCACATTGAAAACAAAAGTTCTTTTAGTTTTGTTTTATTTTTTAATTATTTATTTTTTTCACATTGTTCCTGCAATGGATTACGAAATGGATTACGAAAATATAACTATTCGGAAAAAGAAGTCCTTATTAAATGAATCATTAAATGATTCATTTCAGTCAACACGATCAGCTGATAACTATATGTGTAAAAGTTTACCAGACCTGTCAACAAGGAACGAGGCCTCTGAAGTGCTACATGACATAATAGAAGACCTGAAACAACAACTAGAACAAGCTCAGAACAAAATAAAGAATTTACTTTACGAAAACAGTGCGTTGAAAGTACAAACTATTGAACAAAAAAATATCATCACACAGTTTCAAAGTAAAAAAAAAATACATACAATCTCTACACCTAAAAAGAAAGTGAAGCAGAAGCAGTCTGAACCAGTATCTCCATTAGAAGTAAAAACATTATCTCCCAACAAAACTGTCCTAAAAGACTCTCACTCGGAAAACAATGCCACCACTAGTAGTTGCGACCAGTTGCCAACAGATGGAGTTGTTACTGAATGCGAACGATCGACCAAAGACCTGCCAAATTCGCTTCAGAAAAATACGATAGATAGAGTTGATAGCTCCGAGATGAAAAAATGCCGGAAAATATACATTTATGGTGGTCAACAATGTGCTGGATTAGGAGACATTCTAGTTCGTACGAGACAAAGTACAAAATTTGAACGGTATAAAATATCCTCTACAATAAAACCGTCTGCTCAAACTACAGATATCCTCAAAGACTGTTACAAGTATATAGAAGATGCACCTGAAAATTATATTATCTTAAGTGTTGCACAGAATGATAAAAATCCTACAAAAATAACTATGGACTTGGCTGCGTTATTAAGTAAGCTAAAATTTATAAACATTATAATTCTAAGTGTCACTTATAACCCATACTTGAATGAATGGAAGCTCAATAATTTACTGCAAGGTATTTGTAATAATTTTAAACAATGTAAATTCCAACCATTATCAAATATCACAATATATAAGACATCCTTCTTATATGACACTAGTAAGCGAATTAATAGTTTGATAGACAGAAATGACTATGGGAACTTAACTAAAAGACATTTTCCTGACCCTGAACCTGAATTAATTAAAATTGTTTCAAAACCACCACCAAAGAGGGGCACTATTCCATTTTATTTCTCAGTAAGCACTAACCAACGTTCTACTTATACACAGGAAAAAATAAATTGTAACACGGATAATTTTTTTCGTGACCATTAATAAGACTGATTGCAACTATGATTATACCGCTACTCTTTTGCACCAAAATATTGCTGGTTTGATCAATAAAGTTGATTCTGTCCAACTTTGTTTAAATGAATTGGCTGATAACAATTTGAATGTAGATATTCTTTGTTTTTCTGAGACGTTTGTAAGAGCAGGCGATGAACTTAATATTAATTTTAAAAACTTTAATCTTGCATGCTCGTTTTCAAGGAAAAGAGAAAAGCGTGGAGGTGTTTGTATTCTGGTACAAAAAAAAATCGACTTTAAGAACATAGAATTACCTAAGGATTTATGTACTGAAAAAATATTTGAATGTTGTGGAGTAGTAGTACCTTCTTTAAAATGTATTGTTATTTGTATTTATAGAATTCCTAATTCAAGAACATTTCTATTTTTTGAAAAATTAGACCTATTGTTGCACAAATTACTCAAACGGAAAAAACGTATTATCATTACAGGAGACCTAAATATTGATACATTAAAAGAAAGCAATGATACAACCAAACTTAAAGATATTTTATCTAATTATGGGTTAAGTCTGCATATTGATACACCAACACGCCAACTTTCTTGCTTAGATCAGATTATAAGTAACATAGAAAATTCAACTGGAACCACCCACGAAGTTTTCTTATCAGATCATAACACATGCCAAACACTAACATTCCCAGTTGAGGAGAGGAAACCTGCCTTAAAATATTGGTATAAAGTAAACAGGGATTATTCAGATGACAACATAAAAAAAATTGTGGAAGCTATTCGGAATTTGTCTTGGATCGATGTTTTCGACAACACCGACGCAAACGATAGCTTTAATATATTTCATGAAAACTTCTTGCTGTTCTATAAATTATGTTTTCCCTTAAGGAAAACTAAAGTCTATGTTAATAATACATCACCTAAATGGATTACCAAAGGCATTAGAAAATCTTGCTCTTATAAAAGACAACTTAAAAAGATGTGTTACTTGAAAAATAAAAATAACGAAATTCGATCTAAATATTTAAAACATAATAAAATATTAAAATCTTGTGTCATCCGCTCAAAGAAAAGTTCTAACCTTAACTACATACTAAAATCTAAAAATAAAAATAAAGCTACATGGGATATCATCAAAAATAGAACAGATACACACAAAACATTTAATCAGATAAACGCAATAAATCACGATGGTTTTATTTTAAATGACCCAACCCAAATAGCTAACTCATTAAATAATTTCTTTATTGATATTTCTAATACAAAACCTCAACCTGTCAAAAGTACCTGTACATCTCTACCCACACGGAACAACTCCAGTATATTTTTGAATCCATGTTCTGACGCCGAAGTGTTTCGTGTAATATCATCCTTAAACAATAAGAAGTCGGTAGGGTATGATGAGATCTCCACTCACATACTGAAACTATGCGCTAAAGTGATATCACCAATACTTTGTCACACAATTAATTTATCTTTATTTGAGGGAATCTTTCCTAATATTCTAAAATCTTCCATAGTCAAGCCCCTTCATAAAAGTAAGAGTACACTAGATAAAACTAACTATAGACCTATCACACTCATCTCAATATTCTCTAAAATTTATGAAAAAATAATGAATAGTCGTTTAATTCAATTTATAAACAAGCATACAATTATTAATCAAGAACAAAATGGGTTTCAAAAAGGTAAGTCAACCACTTTGGCAGCATTCTCTCTAGTAAGGTCCATAACAGATAACATAGATAAAAAACGTTCTGTTTCTGTAATCTTCCTTGATATGAGCAAGGCTTTTGATCTCGTTAATCATGATACACTTCTTGATAAGTGTGAGCGCTATGGAATTAGAGGTCCTGCACTAGAATGGTTAAAAAGTTACCTGAGCAATAGACAACAGTGTGTTGAAGTAAACCGTATCAGAGATAAATTTGTTGCAATGCCATACAGATCCTTATTTCGTCACAATGGGTCAGGAGTGCCTCAAGGAAGTATCCTTGGGCCTCTGCTCTTCCTCTTATATATAAACGATTTACCAAATATTACAAAACATAAATGCGTACTATTTGCCGATGATGTGTCGGTAATAATACCTGAGAGTGACAAAACTCTACACCAACAAGAAGTAAAAGACACCATTACCAATATAATAAACTGGCTAGATGGAAATAACCTAAAAGTTAACCTTTCTAAAACAAAATTCATTCAATTTGCGAACCATAAACAGAACCCACCAAAAATTAGTTTAGAACACAGTAATGAAATAATTAATAGAGTAAATAACATAAAATTTCTAGGGTTAACATTAGATCAAAATTGTAATTGGGAAATCCATATTGACAACCTATGTAAAAAAAAAAACAGATTTGTATATGCGCTAAAAGAGCTACGCAAAACAGCGAATGAAGAGGCCGCACTCAACGCCTACCATGGCTATGTAGCGTCTGTACTGAGATACGGCTTACTAATTCCAGTCGGTGGTCAACACCCCAGACGATGTCTGAAACAAGAAACAACTATAAATTATAATCTCTTCTTCCTTAACCTTTCCAGTTACATAAATATAATCACGTCTTATTCCCATAGGGTAGGCAGAAACTGCAGAATATCAGCTGCTATGACCCTTACATACTGCATTTTATACAAAATTTCACAGTTAATTTGTGTTTCATAAACATGTTGGCATAGTCAAAGCATTATATCCACTGATATAATATACATTTCTGTGATAATATCAATGGATATTGGTAATCCCATGTGTAGATAAAACTCTAAGCATTTTTATGGGGTATGTATGGTGTAACACGAATGGATAAAACTTTTTAACAAATATTAAAACCGACTTCAAAAACACAAAAAAGTGAAAAATAACTTTAGCTTCAGAAGTCGGTAACCTTTGTTTGATTGATTTACTTTTTTTGTCACCGACTTCTGAAGCTAAAGTTATTTTTCACTTTTTTGTGTTTTTGAAGTCGGTTTTAATTTTTGTTAAAAAGTTTTTTATTTTTCCATTTTTAGTTGTCCCCAAACAAATATTTGCCATGAATTTATTGTCAAATTGTTGACAACACATGTCATGGTAATAGGCGTATCCCCTACCTTTTTTTCGGATGGGCAATCATCAATTTACCCCTCCCGCTCTCAGTGGAGCGGAAGGTAGTGTCAGAATTTTACTGACTAAAATCCATCCATGTTCCTTCTTAGCCCTTTGCGTTCCAGGGCCGCAGTATCTCTTTAGAACAGTCCCTTTTGCTGACATCGCTTTGAAGCGCGCGCGGTAACTTAACATACCTAACTGTATAACCGAAATCTGGGTGTATTGTACACATCTGCGTACCCTCTCAGAGGATACAGGCGTGATGTTACGTCATTTGAGGCGCGCGCGGAACACAATCGCGAAAACTTAACATACTTAACTGTCGAAATCTGGGTGTATTGTACACATATGTGTACCCCTTCAGAGTATACAGGCGTGATGTTATGTCATGATATTGTATAAACAAGAAACATCCAAGCGATTTCAGCAATCACGGCAGATTTGCCGTCTATTTTTGAAGAGTTCCATTGTATATCTCCTAAGATCAGCATCAGATGTTCACAACATTTAAATGGGACCACACGGGAAGCACCAGCTTTCAAATAAAAAAAGAATCATCAAAATCGGTTCACCCAGTCGAAAGTTCTGAGGTAACAAACACAAAAAAAAAAAAAAAAAATACAGTCGAATTGAGAACCTCCTCTTTTTGGAAGTCGGTTGAAAATAAGGAATGAGTATATGTCATAAGGGGAAGTTTGACAGTGGCGCTGATGACTAATAAGTTGCAGGATAATCGGCTATCGTGGTATGGACATGTGATGCGGAGGAATGAGGAAAATGTTGAGTATGCATGTAGATGGGTATAAGAGTAGAGCAAGGCCA
This sequence comes from Xestia xanthographa, assembly GCA_905147715.2. Classification (NCBI taxonomy): domain Eukaryota; kingdom Metazoa; phylum Arthropoda; class Insecta; order Lepidoptera; family Noctuidae; genus Xestia; species Xestia xanthographa. The sequence goes on along the minus strand of LR990654.1, from coordinate 3,471,569 downwards.
AATAAACGATGGATGGACTGTGTGAAGGATGATATGGATAGAAACGAGGTGTCTGATGAGATGACGAGTGATAAAGAAGTATGGAAGAAGAAGACATGCTGCGCCGACCACAAATGAATTGGGATAAGGGCAAGAGAATGATGACGATGATGACTAAGCATTTCCTATTACATATAAACGCGAAAGCTAACTTTGAATCAAGAAATATACAATAAGTACCTACATGCATAGGTATAATAAAGTTAACATAACTTCACGCCCAAGAGTTAGTCAGAGTGGTATCTATAAATAATAATATAATAGTACACCGATCTTTGACGGGTTTTGCCATAATCGCCACGCTTGGCAGGCGGGTCGGCGATTGCAGTACGGTTGTTACAAAAACACAGAAAACGCTGCTGCCCATTCTCTGGTGAGTCCCTAAGTTGCCTCTTTTGACACCCACGGGATATAGGGTGGTGCTATTCTTTACGTCCGACACCATACGGAACAATTATTATGTGGCCAGCCGCATCGGGAGGACGAAGCTACTAACCGACTCACGCCACCTAATGCCAACTTCGTCTATGTGCCCAGAGGCTGAAAAGCCGTAAAATATTTTTTAGGCACGTGGGACTATCCAGTCCAGCTAATAACAACTCCTCCACAGCAAGATGCGACCTCTAGCGGCAGCTGTTTATGCTTCCCAATGGTTTCCTTGAGCCACCTGAGCCTCTAACCTGAGCACGCGTTACCCTGGCTGACATGGAAATCTATAAGTAGACTTCATATCCAAGTCGATTGGGGCAAAGACCTCCACAGATGAGGTTTACGGACGACTTGAATCACAAGTGCGTATGCGGCATCTCTCCACAGACAATGGCTCACCTTCCATCTTGCGCCGCATGACCTGCTGCGCATTTGATGACCTTACTTAGGAGGGCCAGAAGGTTGAGTAGGTAACTAACAAAAATAACTACAGATTTATTAGGGTAAAGTTTACTACTAACAGATACAACTTTAGTTCTTCAAAGTAAGGGGTAATCAAAATTAATAAAAATAGTAAATAAATTACTCTGGTACTCACCCCAGTACCACCAATACCATCACACATGCCGTTCTATACATTTTATACTACAGACAACGTCGTTTCTGAAGAGATAGTATATGTACGCCCCTGGTGCCCACTCGTGGAAAACAAAAGCAATGTGCTGTTTTTTGGCGAACAGCTGTTATATAGGCATAATTAATTATTGATACGCATATTGATAACCTGAGAGGTCCCCTGATAAGAAGATAGGAAAAACAGTCCCAATCGTTCCGAGTTCGATGATCGAGTTATGGCTTTCGGTTCTAGAACGACTTAAAATTAACGGTGTATAAGCAAGTAAGTCACTTCAGTCCTGTATTACGCAACAGTTTAGGTAGTCTAAACAATATTGATAACAATGCTTGATTTTAAAATGTTTTGATATTATGACTGTAACACTACCATCCCGCCCCAACTCCGCTCGGACAGGCGCTGATTTATAGGGTTGGCTTTAGTAGCGTGCCCCACGCAGGGGGGGGGGTAAAAGGGGTTAAAGCGGATAGAGTTTTGTTCCCCAATTATAACGCTACCACTCTTATTACAAGGTAATGCGTATTTTTCGAGAAAATAATGAAATATATTTCTAACCTCAAATCAGTTTTATAACAAAAACGGAACGTTAAAATGGGCGATTGACAACTAAATCTGTTCCACATGGGTCCACCCTTTATAGCAGAACTTTTTATGTCATAATATTACCTTGCATAACAGCGGGTAGCATAAACTTCATTTCGCAGAAAATCGTTTGGCAGACACTCATTTATCATACATTCAAAACTCATAATTTTGTAAGTCGGAATCATCTTTAGGCATAAATTTCAAATGCATAAGAATTAAAAGTAGAACCATCTTAGCGCAGAAAGTTCACAGCCAGAATCATCTTTTGGCATAAATTTTATATCGATAGTCACTAAAAGCAGAACTATCATATCTCAGAAAGTTTATAGTTAAAATCATCTTTTGGCATACATTTCTTATGCACAATGGAAATACTCGTCTATCACATCCACATCACAGAAAATTCATTAAAACAGTTGATTGTGAACATGTGGTTTTTATTTTCCTGTAAGCAGGGGCAAACATGCAAACAAGCATACATCTTGCATGCAGCAAGCATGCAGTATGCAAACAAGCATGCAGTATGCAAACATGCAAACGAGCATACAATATTATGCAAACATGCAAACCAGCATACACCATTCATGCAGCAAGCATACACCATTCATGCAAGCAAGCATGCAGCATGCAAGCAAGCATGCAACATGCAGCAGGCATGGTATATGTCACGGCTCCGGCGCTGCGGGGCTCCGGCGCACAGTGGGCTGAAATTCGCGTTTCATAGACATTCAAATATTTTTTATCGAGTGAACCTTTTTTTGTTTGGACACGATTGGTAATACCTACTATATGCCTTATATAATGAACTTTTAGGTTTATAATCGGAAACAGCGAGCTCAGAATTTTTTTTGGAAAAATTTGTATGGAGTCGGCGTAATAAATGATGATATCTCCATTATCGCACAATTGCGCCTAATATCCTCTTAGGTTATTAATATATGAATTATTTTGAATTTTTTGACAGACTCCATGTCAAGGTCAAACAAGCGCTTTTTTTAAAAAAAATCTTGAAAAAAAAATTTTGTTAATGTTTATTTTTACGTATTTAACTAATATTAAGCTTAACATGGATGCATATAGACTAGACATTTACGCAAATCAATTATGTGCCATATTGGAAAGTGAAATTCATTAAAAACCATAAAAGGCTTAATATCTTTATTCTTATATTTATATCATAGAAACATATACACATAACGACTTAAATTTGATGAACAACTAAGTAGTACAAATGGTCAGCTAACGAAGTAATTATCTAACGGCTCTCAAAATCAATTAAGTAAAATATTAATATTTAACAATACACTATTTACTGATTTACTGAATATCTATTGGATAATTAGGCTTAAAATTAGTTATAATTGGTAATATTTGTTAAATAACATCATAAGACACATTTTGTTGTTAGTAGTACTAGAAATACCATAAATCTAAATTTTAGTAGTTGTGCAATACAAACAATCATAAAAATGAATGACATCTCATTAGAATCGAATATTAAAATGATTACAATAAAAATATATGATAAAATTAATTAAAACAATGAATATATTATTATTGAGCGATATCTCTAAACTCGAATTCAGGTGTTTGAAGATTCAGCAGATCCAATGTTTCATCAAACAAAGGTTTCTTTTTCTTTGCATTCATCGTTGGTCTTACTGCTGAAATAAGCGGATCGGACGAAAGAAGAAGGAAATTAAAAATATCTTCATTAGAACTCACTCTGCTTTTCTTACGTGAGTTCTCTGAATCTTCTGAAGTCCTTGTTCCTTGCTTCTGAAGCCTCTTCAGATAAACTGCCAATCGGTACTATTGCGTTAGAAGCGATAATTTCGGCTCCATGAAGCAGTATCGTGTGCACTGTCGATGACATGTAGTACCAGTTGTACAATTCAACATACTTCTCAGCAGTTATGTACGCATATTCCTTAAATTTTGAAATATTGATAGGTTCACCTGAAGTTATGGCTTGCAAAATTATAGCGAATCTTCGGATCAGATCTTCATCTAGTCCAGTGATAGCCGCAGTCTTTTCAGGAAATTCAAAGAATCGTCGTGCAGTGTTGCCGTCGTTAGTTGTGCCATAACCTTGTTTTACGACATCGATTAATAGGTTGAGCTCAGTTTTGAACCTGGCTTGGATAGTTTTCTTTCTTGCATCCACTGAGCCTTTCTCACTTTCCCCTCTAGCAGACCACTTCTTAATGTCTAATTTATATGCGATATGCAAAAGTTATTCCATCATGTTTATGCGTGCATGCAGTGAAGAAAGTCCGAGCTCCATCAAGTCATCTTCTGTTGATTTCTTCATAACTTTTTCCAAGTTGTTCATCTCCGAAGGTTTCGCCAAACAAATGTAGCACGCTGCATTCGATCTTACGTTAGGAGACAGATATATTTTTATTTTAGCATCAACCATGGTGAGCATTAGCTTATGACTCACCATATTGCTATCACAATCAGATGGTTGGAGAGCTGATATCTCAGCTTTGACTCTTTCATTTTCTTCCTTCACCACTGTTTCACTTTCTTTAACAAAGGTGAACTGTACTGGACGACAATACGCTGCTGAGCAAGGTTTCGGGTTTTCCCAAACTGTGAAGTCTTCAAATGTCATCTTCAGTGGTGATAACGAAGTCATGAAGATACTAGAGTCATCTTGTGTACAATCCATCTTCTGTTTGTATCTGCTTTGACTGGATGCTCCGTCGAAACCGTATTTTGATATTAAAATTAGTTCTTTATTTTGTATACCTTCTGGCAAAGATTTAATAATTCTTTTTGCTGTCAGATCTAGCAAAGCTTGCAGTGAAATTTTTGCTGAGGAATCTGTCACCATAACTGAATTTTTCGGTTCAGGTGGAAAGCACACATTCTTCTCTTTTTGCACGCAGTAATACGAAGGGTACAAGTGCTTAAGGCCTTCTCGAATTGCTGATTCTCGCAGAGTTATATATTGCCACTTTGATAATTTCAGAGATATTAGTAAACCAAGTGCTTTTTGGGGTGAAAACGTTTCTTTACTGGTTGGTTTTTTAATTAAATCTTGAAGTTTTTCGATTGATTCTGGGTGCTTCACCATATATTCAATCACAGAAGCAATGTTGTTTTGGCCTTCATCTTTCAACTTAGAAATAGTTGCAAATACAAGCTCACTGGAATCTTTGTCTGTCAGGTCTTTACTCCGCCTCTTTTTCTGTTTCGTTCCCAAGTCTTCAAAAGGTTTACGATTTGAGATTTTTCTTTTCGTCATAGTTTCAGTTGATGATGTAGATGGCTCCAAAAAAGAACCAGTAGCGCTTGAAGATGACTCCAAAATAGCAACGTTAGAACTTGGTGATGGCTCCGAAAGTGGCACTATAGGGCTTCCCTCATCCTGAGTAATCGATTTTATATTTTCTTTTAAACAACTCGGCCAATCAACATCAGCCTCGAGCCAACTTTCGTAGTCAGTTCGGAACCTCTCATATTTCCGTTGTGTTGATTCATATCGTTTCTCTGCAGCCCTAGTGAATCTCCGGCAAAATTCTTTTAAAGTCACACAATCTTCTTCAGATACACTGTTGTTTAAACGAGATAGCACGGTTTGAAACAAAAAATTATAGTCACTAAGTTTGTGAGCGTTTTTCAAAATAACGAACAAATCCAAGTTTGTTACAATGCTTGCCATGATGTATGTACTTTCAATGATTGAAGAATACTAAATTATTTTCCTATATTACGATCCTATTTATTGCGATCGATTTTAATGTATGTGTCCGAACGACTAATTTACTGACTACCCTCTTAATTGCTAACTAATGAGAACCCAATTATTTAATAGATATAGGTATTCAAAAAGTCAGTAGATAGTTAAAATGTTATTAACAAACAATAATTTCCTTAATTTTATTAGGGATTTTGAGAATCATTAGATAATTACTATTTGAGATTTCGGCTAATGAGTCTTTAAGCGAATTTCACTTTCTAATATGGCACATAATTGCCTTGCGTAAATTTCTAGTCTATATACATCCATGTGAAGCTTAATATTATTTAAAAATGAAAAAATAAACATTCTAAAAATTGAAAAATTTTAAAGATTTTTTTAAAAAAAAGCGCATGTTTGACCTTGACATGGAGTCTGTCAAAAAATCCAAAATAATTTATATATTAATAACCTAAGAGGATATTAGGCGCAATTGTGCGATAATGGAGATATCATCATTTATTACGCCGACTCCATACAAATTTTTTCAAAAAAAAAACTGAGCTCGCTGTTTCCGATTATAAACCTAAAAATTCATTATACAAGGCATATAGTAGGTATTCCCAATCGTTTCCAAGCAAAAAAAGGTTCACTCGATAAAAAATATTTGAATGTCTATGAAACGCGAATTTCAGCCCACTGTGCGGCGGTCCCACGCGAGCTTATCGTCGCAGATGTGTTTAACGCTCACCACCGCAGCTTCGGCTTGCTGGCCGGCTTCACCGGCCAGCCTCAGCAGCGGCGGCGAGTATTACAACAACCTGCTCCTCAACTCGCGGGCCGCTTCGCCCCTCCGCGCCTACGCAATTTTAAATTACACTCTAGGGGTAGGGCAGACAAGTGTTACAGACGTCCGGTACTGCTTATACTAGCTCGACTTAATTACAGTATTAATGGTATTTAATGAACGTCAATAATTCTAATTTGATTTTAATAAGTTGCATTTAATTGTAAAATAATTATTTAGTTTAATTGTTTAGCAGAATATTTACTTTATGGCACCTTCCGCTTGTCAGCTTCCGGTGCGCCGAATATTATATATGTCGGGTTGTCAGGATTTTATTTCACTAGGCTCGAGCTTATGTGGGCAGAAGACGGGTTTCGTGCTATGAAAACACACTGGATGCGATACACTATTTTATTTCGCATTGCACGGTTCGGTATGGTAGTTTCCATGGAGAAGAACCGACAAGAAACTCCATGGTTACTCTTTTCAGACAGATACACTGAGTCTAACAAATAACTTGACACTACACTTTCACACATTAACACTACAGTTTCAAGACGTCTTCACTCCGCTGCGGTCAGACCCAGACTGTCTGCCTCGCCGCGAGGTGTCAACATCAGGACTCTGTAAAAGCCGCCATAGTGGGGAGTAGCTCGCGTGATGTCACCACTGGCGCGCTTTCGATTCATTCACCCGTCCGTACTCATGACCGGATCCGACACGGCCATCCTGCTTGCACACGTCCTCGTGTGATGTTTACCCTGCAAGCAAAAAGTCCACGACAGAAATTTGTTCCACTCGGTCACTCCTGACCAAACTCATAACATCACATCTGTAATCCCCAAAGGGTTTAACAGAGGTGTACTTAATAGTACACTTACAGTTCGCTAGTTATCTCCAAGTCCCATGTAATAGGGGCGAGCCTATTGACATCAACCGGCGCAAATCAAGACACCGTGGCCGTTACTGAGAAATTTATGATGGAAAAACTCAATAACACTTTGCCCGACCTGGGAATCGAACCCAGGACCTCATGCTCAGCAGTCACGCTTGCCATCACTATACCAACGAGGCAGTTGATTAAATCAAACACGGTTAATTTGGAATAATCGAAAATGGGTCAACCCTTGGGCCATGTAACAGTCGTTCGAATCAACTTTTAGAACTCTACAGCATTAAAAACTACCAAGCTTACAGAAACCCTCGAGTAAAACCTCTAACGCTACGGCTCTCCAGCCGACCAGCAATCGCATTGCTTTCACATCCATTAAATGGATCTGCCATGTGCATCACCCAGTGACTACACAAATTAAATAAAACACAAAAAATACGTAAAATAATATGAACGCGCCGTCACGGCCGTCCTGCGCCTTCACACGTCCTCGTGTGTCTCGTCATCGGAACTATCTGTAAAGAGCAAAATTACGGTAAGTAGTACACTCAAGCTCGGCCATTCTGGCCCTATTCTTTCTTTAATCAACATCACCCAAAATGGTTGTCATTCAGACATATCTAATTATCTCATAGAGGGATAGTAATATCAATGGGTTAACACAAACATTTTGTCACACATACGGTTCGTCACACAGACTGATTGTCACACAGACAAACTGATTGTCACACAGACTGATTGTCACACAGACTGATTGTCACACAGACTGATTGTCACACAGACTGATTGTCACACAGACTGATTGTCACACAGACTGATTGTCACACAGACAATTTGTCACATGATAGGTTAACACTGCTATATCTACTTACTTTTGCCGTCATCGGCACTTCCAGGTACTTCCAAATTAGCATTCAATTCCAACGGAACATAGCAATCTGGCATAGCACGTACACGGTCGTGAGCATATTCACACTAGCAATTACAATTTAATAATTGCAAAGTGTATCTGATGTCAGAATAATAAACTCGTCGGAAAATTAGACTCTACACGTCACTCTACATGTCACTCTACATGTCACTCTACATGTCACTCTACATGTCACTCTACATGTCACTCTACATGTCACTCTACATGTCACTCTACATGTCACTCTACATGTCACTCTACATGTCACTCTACATGTCACTCTACATGTCACTCTACATGTCACTACGCGTCACTACGCGTCACTACGCGTGTCTCTACGCGTGTCTCTGCGCGTGTCTCTACGCGTGTCTCTGCGCGTGTCTCTGCGCGTGTCTCTACGCGTGTCTCTACGCGTGTCTCTACGCGTGTCTCTACGCGTGTCTCTACGCGTGTCTCTACGCATGTCTCTACGCGTGTCTCTACACGTGTCTCTACACGTGACACTACACGTGACTCTACACGTGACTCTACACGTGACTCTACACGTGACTCTACACGTGACTCTACACGTGACTCTACACGTGACTCTACACGTGACTCTACACGTGACTCTACACGTGACTCTACACTCAATTGCCAGTCCATCGGCAAGTCACAACGTAAAATGTGAACCCATCGTCAGAAGCTAACCATCTCAGCCGCGTAAGTGCTACTCCTCGCAAAGAGTATACTGCACAGAAAAAGCAGTCAACGTGCACCTCTTACATGCTCCGGCGCTTCTGATGCGGCCACAACAATACCCAGTCCATCGGGTATGCTTTCAGTCCATCGAAAGCATTGTAGTTGTAAACAGTGGATCCATTAAAATCAAAACAATTAAAATCATCATAGTTAGTTTAGTTTAGAAAATGAGATTATAAGAAAACTCTTACTATGCTGGGTACTCAAAATGTTAAGTGGACTACTTGATATTTAACTAGTCTCGTCAGCGTTATCATTTTCGTCATGGCTAGTCTCGTCATTGTCACCTACGAGCATGTCAACGTCAGTTATTTTTCGCAGTCTGTCATAATTGGAACTTTCAACTATATTGCGCGATGCCTGCTCTCTCATTGCAAAAGGTCCGATCAACATTGGAAAAAGTCCGATCAACATTGGAAAAGGTCCGATCAAAAAGTTACAACACAGGAATTCTAACAATTCTGTTACTTTTACCATAATTCTTAGGCAATGCAAACTCAACTCATAAAACTGTCATAAGCGCTCTGTGCACCAACACAGACAGAAATCGCACCAACGATTTCCTACAGACCCATCGCCACATGTTACTCATGAGGTGCGGTCCAACAGACCCATCACCACGTGTTACTCACGAGGTGCAGTCTAACTCATAACAGACCCATCACCATCATGTTACTCATGAGGTGCAGTCCAACAGATAACAGACCCATCGCCATCATGTTACTCATGAGGTGCGGTCTACCTGACCCATCGCCACATGTCACTCATGTGGTGCGGTCTAAAGTTTCGAGTATGAGTGTACAAGCCTTTCTTAATCAGATTTGGTCTCACTACCACTGTCATCAACTATGACATCTAATTCTCGAGGAACTTTGTGATCGGGGATCTTTCTAACACAGGCTAAAATCTTCGAATTACCATTTACCGAACCTTGAACTACACCAGTTATAGCAACGACAGGATAAATATGCTCACTCTTAGACAGATTAAACAGAATTGGCACTCTGCTCCAGAGTCATAACAAAATGAAAACGACTCACCAAAGTACTTTCATGTTCCGGCTCGATGATGCAAAGGTCTACTCACTTCTCGACCAGTACAGCAGCACTGGACCAGCGCTGGCCTGCTGCGCAGCGACTGGCGATGTGGCCCGGCGTGCCACACTTGAAGCACATCAGTGAGCTGCTGCTGGCCTACGGTCGCCGCCCAATGCCTGTAGCAGTCGGCACAGGCAACGGCTTCTTGACGGCGGTCGTCTTCGTCCGAAAATCCGCTTGTTTGTCCTTGTTTGCCGCATGCGCGACACTTGATTGGTAGGTACGATGAAAATTTCTAACGTATCTTGTAACCGGCGTCAGTGCGCATATTTTTCTTTTGTTTGTTACTACTCACGTAAATGACGTACAACGTACACGAATTTGGCACTGAACAATTCTTTACACTGGTTTCACGACATACCACAACACTATCTTGCTATTCACTGGTTAGGTTTTAAGAATTTGTAAACGATACAAAGTCTAAACGATACAAAGTCTTTGTTTTTCGTTTCAAAAAGTAACCGTCACTGATTGTCATTGTTTTTCACATGGTAAATATCACTTGTTTACAGTCTGTTTTATTTCGGCGCTGTTGCAAGCACCATGATTACGGATAAACTAAAGTTATTGCGGGTGGGTGTTTATTAGCACACTAATCGGTCTACCTTCTTTCTTGTCCGTTTTTCTCACGAACTTTTTCGGCACTTTCCGGTTTTTACACAGTTGACACTGATTGTTATTAACACTGTCCCCGCGACATGATTTCATTAGCACGATTTTTTCCCAATTCTGATGTCGGGGTTTGTCAGGAATTTATTTCGCTAAGTTCGAGCTTATGTGGGCAGAAGACGGGTTTTGTGCTATGAAAACACACTGGATGCGATACACTATTTTATTTCGCATTGCACGGTTCGGTATGGTAGTTTCCATGGAGAAGAACCGGCAAGAAACTCCATGGTTACTCTTTTCAGACAGATACACTGAGTCTAACAAATAACTTGACACTACACTTTCACACATTAACACTACAGTTTCAAGACGTCTTCACTTCGCTGCGGTCAGACCCAGACTGTCTGCCTCGCCGCGAGGTGTCAACATCAGGACTCTGTAAAAGCCGCCATGGTGGGGAGTAGCTCGCGTGATGTCACCACTGGCGCGCTTTCGATTCATTCACCCGTCCGTACTCATGACCGGATCCGACATATACGTATTATAATTAGTTAAGGTTTTAATGATTATTGATCAATAATTTCGTTACTAGCAGTTAATTAATACTAGACAGCTTATTGAGTGATTTGATTGTACTGTTTAGGTTTTTGTAGAAATGTATAAAAGTCGTTGCGTCGGGATTTTGAATGCAGTCGTTTTGTAACCGTCAAGTGTAAAAGTTATAGTGGAAACTCTGACCAAAATAAATTCGTTATACTGCAACCATAATCTTATTTGGACCATTGAATCTGACCACCTTCTACACTTCAGAAGTGGGATGATGTCTGGCCCATATATTGATGGTATTGGCGCAAAGAAAAGGAGACACTGTGAAACAAAGACGTCGGATGATAACGAAAATTCCGATTTTTTTTCTTCATCTGATCCCGAGGATACCGACAGAAGATACCTGCAACGAAAAAGGCACCGTGTTACCCAAACTGACGCCGAAGTTATCCCAAAGTTCCAGCCGGATGAAAAATCTAGCAACGTGAAGGGATGGTTGCACAAAATTGACCAATTAGGCGATGTATATGGCTGGGACAATAAGGATCGGCAGTTCCGAGGATCCGCTAGAGATTGGTATGACGACTTAGATAATTACAATCTCACGTGGAAGGAATGGAAAGACTCATTAGAGGCCGCCTTTCCACGTTCAACCGATTTAATTGACCTTCTTGAAACCATGCTCGCAAGGAAAAAAACTAACACCGAAACAATGACCAAATATTTCCATGACAAGGTGTCGCTGCTTAAAAAATGCAATATTTTCGGTGAGTCTGCGATTTCTTGCCTAATCAAAGGTTTACCAGTAGAGATAAGGGCCAACGCAAAAGCTTATCAATGCGAGACACCACAGCAGCTGTACTATGGATATTTGTCATCCCTTGAAAACTACAAGCAAGTGGAAGCTAGCAGCTCCAAGCAAGAAGAAACAAACAACTCCAAGCGGCCGACTACTACGTGGAGGAGAGGGGGCAATGTATCTTCGAGTTCAAAAGAAAACGAACTTGGTCTGAAGAATTGTTATGCCTGCAGAAGAACAGGGCATGAGGCGAAGGACTGCAGGACGCCACGCTGCGAGGTGTGTCGTCGGCCTGGCCACGCTGCGGCTAGCTGCTGGTTTGCGGCTGGCTCTTCACATCAACAGCCACACAAGGTTCGTAACGTGCTATTTACAACGTACAATATATTTATAGACCTGTACAAGAAGGCAGTGGTAATTAATGGACACAATCTTATTGCATACATAGATACAGGCAGTAAGCTGAATATTCTCACAATGTCACAAGCTACTAATTTAAAGTTAAAAATCATGCCTTCTTCAGTTACTATGAAAGGTTTTGGTGGTGCATATTCAAATTCTTTGGGAACATCACAAATTAATATAAATATAGATAAAATCATGTTGAGTGGTTTTGTTGAGCTGACTACTAATGATCTAGCTGATATAGACTTAATAATCGGTCAATCAATGATAAATCAGAAAAATATAAACTTAGTAATTTCAGAAAAATCTGTTAATTTTGTGTGCAACTTTGATTTTAACAATGATCTATTTTATATACAATTGGATGAGATTGATTGCATTACAAAATTTCCAGTCTATTTAAAACATAATAGTGTAATACCAAAACAAAGTTGCGCTTTTGTACAGGTTTATGTCGATATTAATGCTAACCATTCATTTTATACTAATTCTGTGTACTTTGAGTTAGGAAGTATGTCTTATGTAATTATAGGAGGACATATAAGGTCAAGGGATTCCTTTTTGAAAATAGTAAACATCGGAGATGATAATATTGAGTGGCAAGCAAATAGACTCGTAGCGCGCGCGGAACTAGTTAGTGACAAAAATAATAATATACCCACAAATGTAATGACAATTGACCAATCTGCGTATAACGAATTACAGTTATCCGATTTAGATGTAGGTGACTTAGAAATCAATGATTGCAGTCGATTGTTACAATTATTAAATAAATACAGATATTTGTTTGCGGAAAATACGAAAGATTTGGGATGTACTGACGTACTGGAAATGCATATTCGGACAACAACTGAACAACCTGTTTACTGTAAACCTTATCGACTTTCTTACAAGGAGAATGAGATTGTTAACGGAAAAGTTCAGGACCTTATTGATGCAGGTGTTGTGAGGGAATCTATGTCCGACTATGCAAGCCCAGTGGTCCTTGTAAAGAAAAAGGGCGGTGATTATAGATTATGCATAGATTACAGAGCACTTAACGCACGTACAATCAAAGATCGATATCCATTGCCTCATATAGATGACCAGGTAACGCGCTTGGCTGGGAAAGCTTTATTTACCACCCTAGACCTTGCGCAAGGTTATTATCAGGTAAAAATATCTGAAGACTCTATTCATAAAACCGCATTTGTAACACCTTCAGGGCAATACGAGTTTTTGAAAATGCCATTCGGTCTGGCCAACGCACCAGCAGTTTTCTCACGTCTAATCAAAATAGTCCTAGGTGGACTGGGTAATGACGTTGCTACATATCTCGATGACGTCATGCTTCCAACTGTTTCGGTTGACGACGGACTCAGGTTATTGGGAGACGTCTTACAACTTTTATCAGAAGCCAATTTAAAACTAAATCTTAGTAAATGTTCTTTCTTAAAGAAAAGTGTAAATTATTTGGGCCATGAGATTACCGCAGGTACAATACAACCGGGAGAGGCTAAAATTCGTTGTGTAGCAGAATACAAAAAACCCCGTAATGTGCATGAAATCCGTCAATAATAATGGTTTGGCGTCGTATTTTATAAAATTTATTCGTGGATTTGCCGAGATTGCTAGACCGCTTACACAGTTAACAAAAAAGGATATAGAATGGACTTGGGGGTCCGCCCAAGAAATTGCTTTATATAATACCAAACTGATGGTGTTTTAAAACCGATTTCGTATTTTAGTAGGGTTACAAGTAAAGAAGAACAGTTTTATCATAGCTATGAACTGGAGACATTAGCAGTTGTAGAATCTCTCAAACGATTTCGTATTTATCTTGTAGATATCCCCGTAACCATAGTGACAGACTGTGCTGCGTTACGAACTACATTAGTTAAAAAAGACCTAATTCCTCGTATAGCCCGCTGGTGGCTTTCAATTCAAGATTTTGATGTACAAATTGAGTATCGGTCTGGTGACCGAATGCGACACGTAGATGCTTTGAGCAGGAATCCAGTATCGAGCCCCGTTTTATTAATTGAGGATTCCGACTGGCTATTAACCTTACAGTTGCAAGACGAAAAAATTCAGTCAATTCTGACTCAATTGCGTAATAGTACGGACAATGCTAATATTACTAATAATTATTTAATAAAAGACGATCTTCTCTATAGAAAAACACTTGCCGGGGATCGTTTTGTTATACCTAAATTAGCAAAATGGGGTTTACTACAAAAATTCCATGATCAGATAGGACATGTTGGCTTTGATAAGTGCGAAAAGACCATTAAAGCACAATTTTGGTTTGAGGGCATGACTAGGTTCATCCGAAAATATATAAAATCATGTCTTCAATGTGCTTACGGAAAAGGGGAACATGGTAAATTAAAAGGAGAACTGTACCCAATTCAAAAAGCAGCTGTCCCCATGCACACACTACATGTTGACCATTTAGGTCCGTTTGTTAAGACTCGTAAAGGAAACTCTTATAAACTCGTTGTTATAGACTCTTTTACAAAATGTGTTGAAACTATAAAACATTTGAAATATATTATTTCTCAGTTTGGAAATCCCAACAGGATTATCACGGATAGGGGAAAATCATTTACGAGCCGCTACTTCAAAAGCTTTGCTGATGAAATGCAATTTAAACATGTCTTAAACGCTATCGCGAGCCCTAGGTCGAATGGCCAAGTAGAACGTGTGAATCGAACTTTGATTAACGGGTTAAATACGATGTCTGATAGCGAGTGCACATGGGATGATTACTTGAATGATATAGTTTGGGGTATTAATAATACTCCTCATGCGACAACTGGTTTTCCTCCATTTAAACTTCTATTTGGTCATTCTAATTCAAGGCTACCCGCTTATCCCTCCGGAGAACCGAATGATTTTGAAGGTCAAACAAAGGCACTACAAGAACGCCGATGCGCGGCTAAATTGCGTATTGATAAAAATATGTCTCTCATGAAGGATCGATTCGATCAATCTCATAAGAAATGCATTAAGTACTCTGTAGAACAATTGGTCTTATGGAAAGGAGGAATTACTAGAGAAAGCGCGAAAATTACTAGGAAACTTAATGGGTTGTACACGGGTCCTTATAAAATATGCCAGGCTGATCAGTCATTAGATCGTAACACGATAAGTAGCATTAAAGGAATGAAAGGGTACAGAAAATTCACTGCAGTTGTACGCGGTGAAGTCCTCCGACCTTATAATTCGTCTATTTCTGATGAAAGTAGTGGTAGTGATCATGAAGTTGATAGGGACGATCTGATAGACTTGTTAGAAAGTTAATTAAAATCATAGTTATCCATATTTTTAATTGTATAAACAAAAAGAAGAAGAATCATAAATTAGAATATTTATAAATTAATTCATAGGTAAGCAATCAATAAAACACTCGTATAATAATTTATGTAGAGATTTCATTTAATATTAACGGTTACTGCAGTCGTCCACAAACCGAGGGGTCAAATTTAAACATAAACAAATCTGTGTGCAATGGGGGAGCTATCAAAGCTATGTGCAATTTGAGTAACCAAAGCTGTGTGCAATAAGAGTAATTAAAGCTGTGTGCAATGAGAGTAATCAAAGCTGTGTGCAATGGGAAAATCAAAGCTGTGTGCAATGGGATAATCAAAGCTGTGTGCAATTGGAATATCCAAAGCTGTGTGCAATGGGATAATCAAAGCTGTGTGCAATGGGATAATCAAAGCTGTGTGCAATACGGAAAAAAAAAATCTGTGTGCAATGCAAAGCTGTGTGCAACAGAAATAATCAAAGCTATGTGCAATAGGAGTTAATTAAAGCTGTCTGAAATAAATGTAATTAAATCTTTGTAAGATACAAATAATTAGTAAAGCTGTGTG
Organism: Xestia xanthographa; assembly: GCA_905147715.2. Classification (NCBI taxonomy): domain Eukaryota; kingdom Metazoa; phylum Arthropoda; class Insecta; order Lepidoptera; family Noctuidae; genus Xestia; species Xestia xanthographa. The sequence continues at coordinate 3,455,545 of LR990654.1, read as the reverse complement.
AGATAGGAGTTCCCAAGTAAAGCTTTATGAAGTAAAATACAAAACAACATGAAATGCAAGCTATGTAAAATCTTACATACAGTCAAATTATCATCATAAGAATAGCAACTACTACAGATATAAATGTGTACTGCCCATATTATTTACTATTTCAGATGCCGAATACCAGTGACAGACAAGGAGCTGTAACTAAGGATGCCGACCGCCGTGGGCCACGGCAAACGCAGGATGGCTGAGTGTTATAGACGTCCGGTACTGCTTATACTAGCTCGACTTAATTACAGTATTAATGGTATTTAATGAACGTCAATAATTCTGATTTGATTTTAATAAGTTGCATTTAATTGTAAAATAATTATTTAGTTTAATTGTTTAGCAGAATATTTACTTTATGGCACCTTCCCCTTGTCAGCTTCCGGTGCGCCGAATATTATAATATATACGTATTATAATTAGTTAAGGTTTTAATGATTATTGATCAATAATTTCGTTACTAGCAGTTAATTAATACTAGACAGCTTATTGAGTGATTTGATTGTACTGTTTAGGTTTTTGTAGAAATGTATAAAAGTCGTTGCGTCGGGATTTTGAATGCAGTCGTTTTGTAACCGTCGAGTGTAAAAGTTATAGTGGAAACTCTGACCAAAATAAATTCGTTATAGTGCAACCATAATCTTATTTGGACCATCGAATCTGACCACCTTCTACACAAGACTACGTAAAGTCGGTTTTGGAGCGATTCGTTTCTGTCACTAACTTTTGTAGTCCATCATATTGACTTTTTGAGACAATATTTAAATGTTTGGTTAAAAATGCTATTTTATAGAAATGCCAAGAATGCCAAATAAAATTATTCCAAATGAAATTCTGCCATCTTCGTAATATGCCAAGTGAAATTGTGCGAAATTTGAACATTGCCAAAAGTGATTATGCCAAATAAAATTCTGCCATCTTAAAAGTATGCCATTGTAAATTCGGAAATACAAACATTCGGCCAAACAATAACTATATTAAATATTTTTTATGCCTTAGAAATATTCGTATAAAGAAGATTATGCCATGTGTGTTATGCCAAATAAATTTCGGAGCATCAAGATTCTGCCAGATAGAAGGAACCCGTTCCACATATTGTCTATGGTGCAAAAGACGTAAAAAATTGGCAAAACAACGTAAAAAATAATAGTTGTATGCTATGTGTCATTCATTTGGTCATTCCGTTTGTCCTCGAGTTGCGTGAATGTGTTCCCTATGCTTCGTGGTGTTTTTCTTGTGGCTGTATTCGACGACTATTTACGACGGTTAAAATTTGGCCAGTCCTTTCGATGGATAGCGAGGTTCCTCGACATTCCCTTCATACCCGTACTAGGTGAACTTGGATTCAAGAGCGAGCGAAGCGAGCTCGGGACTTTGGGCACCTCGATGTTAGGTTAGTTAGGTTCCTTTAAACCCTGGGGACAGAAATAGGAGACCCACGACTACGCTTTTTATGCGAATTATGTTTTGAGGTTAAGTTATAATAATTGGTTTTTCTCAAGAACGGTGTGTTACCTTTGTATAGGAGTGGTGTCAGGGCAGAGGGGGTACCTCCCTCGTCTCTCCTCCTGCCAAACAATACTAAAGCCAACCCAAATTTTAACCCTACTACGCCTTTTTAAGCGACTATAAAGTGTTTTGAGGTTAGGTTCCATTAATCAGTTTTTCGCAGGAATGGAGCATTAACTTTTTATGGTAGTGGTACTAAGGGGCAAGGGGGCCCACCCCACTTCCCTCCTCCCACTGCCCCCCACCCCCCCCCCGCGTGCGGAGCGATACTAAATTTTTACCAAGGATTGTATTGATAATTATAATACAGTAACTACATACGTGTTACTTGCGCGACTCAGGTTTCATCAACATACAACCTGACATTGCCTCGGATATGTTGCAGAACTGTTTTCTACCTACTGTTAGTCTTTAATTTTCGCTGAAATTTTCAGATTTGTATGTTTGTAATGATTAAACTCTAAAACTACTCGACCTAATTTCTAACCATTTTTTCACGAATAGAAAGCTATATTATAAAGAAGTAACATAGGCTATCAATTATATTGATATCATTCATAATATTAGCCGAGCTATCACAATTTTTGCGGGTGAAGTCGCGGACGAAGCGCTAGTCGGTAATTAAGTACTAAACATATTTATCGCTATATCAAGTAGCCTATTCTTTGTGACCTAAGTGACCTGAAGATAAAACTAAATATTTATTTAACTTTTCTAAAAGTTGAATGCGATTAGGGGTTCAAATCTGTGAACAGTTTTAAAAATGTAACGATACTAGCGGTTGTCACGTGGTTTCACCCGCGTAGTTCCCGTTCCCTTGGGAGTAAGGGAATAAAATATAGCCTTTACAACAGTGAAAGAATTTTTGAAATCGGCGCAGGAGTTTTTGAGTTTATTCATTACAAACATACCTGCAAAAATAGGTACAAATCTTTTCTCTTTATAATATTGGTGTAGATTATTAAATTTTAATTTTACGAGGCTTTCTAATACTCTTGTTGCTATTGAGATTAAAAAATGCCTCTAGTTACTGTTAAAGAATGTGAAAAGGCCGTGTAAAAATAAAGATATAATTATTTAAAGCGTTTCCTGTAAATTTCTCAAAGATCTATGGGTAACTCGAAAACTAGAATCTCGGAACATACATGGGGTATTTAGGTACCCCTGGGCGTGACAGTCTAAGATCCCTGTATAGAACGACCTTCACCGAGCTGGTTAATGGATGAAAAGTATTTTATATCAAATTAAATGTGTCAAAAAATATATTGCAAATGGGATAACTAAAAAAATTCAGTCCAGAATATGATTACTTAATTAACAATTAAATTTTTTTTTTTTAACATTTCATTGGTTTGGTTAATACACAAATTCCATACCAATGAAAAGTATAAAAAAAAAAAAAAAAAAAAACATTGCGGCGGTATGAAGCCTATAGAATATTCAAACGTTAGGTTAACCTAACGTTGCCCCGCTTGGGCGGAGCACCGCCGTGTCCTCGTATTAGCGGCGATCGGCGGCGGCGACCTCTCGCGTCCGGCCCTGGTTCCATCCATGGTCTGGAGTGAGAGGGAATGGGAAGCCGTCACCTCCTTCTGCGACGCAGTCATGCTAGCGAAGTAGGGGCCGGAACGTGAGAGGGAGAGAACCTCACGTCCCAGCCGCAGTGGGAGACGCACCGGGCGTCGGCCACCGTAGGCGCGGGCCTGTGGACGGTGAGCTATGGGCTAGCTCGCCGTCCGTCTTATGACGACAGGCCGTGTCGACGGTCGTTCGCGTTCCACGCGCGCCTCAAAGAGATGTCAGCAAAAGGAAGGAGTCCGCAAGGGCCGATGCCTGCCGGGGTTGCGGGACTAACTACGGGAAATACTGCGGCCCCTGAACACAAAGGGCTAAGAAGGAACATGGATGGGTTTTAGTCAGTAAAAGTTTGACACTCCGTCTGCTCCGTCCAGAGCGGGAGGGGTCATTTGATGATATCCCATCGAAAAAACAAAACAAAAAAGGTGTTAACTCAATCAACTAGCCTTATTTGTAAGAGGATATATTTTACACAAGGCTTCACTGAATATTAGGTGAAGAGGAGCTGGCGGCTAAATAATAACAGCCAGTCGGGTCGATCTTTGGGTTAAGCCGTGCTTGCCTAGGTTGGTATGTGGATGGGTTTCCACCTTGCCTCAGAAAGCACGTTAAGCCATTGGCCCCGGCTTACAAAGGGGTATCGAATTACCCAGTACTAACTGGGTTGTGGAGGTCAGATAGGCAGTCGCTGCATGTAAAATACTGGTATTCAGCTGCATCAAGTCTGCAAACCAACCCCAAATTTGATGTTATTTGCGAAAAATTGTTGAATGGCTTCGGTTGTGTAACGGTTTTATGCATGGAGTGCAATTAGAGCTTCCATGTGTGACGTGTCGAAGATCTGACTCGATTGGCACGCCCTGGACAGTCGAAGACAAGTCTCTTCATCCAAAATCCTGCACTTCGAAGCAGTAGGTAAGTTGATTGATGATGATGATTGAGCACCACACCCAGCCAGGAGCAAGCCTGACCGATGTGAAAATAATTTGTAGACAACAAAAAAATATTTGTTTGTTCACAAAATAAAATATCGATTTGCATATTTTTGTTGGAGTTCAATCTTTTTTTCTGTAAGTTACAATTATGTGAATCCATTAATTCGTAATGTTAGTGATAAACAATATTGTTGCTCTCCAAATAAGCTTAAATATATTTTTATCTCAGTAAGACCAAAACTTTGAGAGATATGATTTAGAGTTTATCACAACAAAAATAATCGGCCAAACAACGGGAAAGTGGATGGGACTCAAGTATGGCGTGTACATGTGTGTATTAAAATAGTTGTTATAATAATAAAAGCACCTAGAATATCACTTGTCCATGACCGGACACATTGAACTTGCTAACTTTATCTATCTTGTTTTAAGATTTTGTAAAGTAAACAAACACTTGTTGTCAGAACATTATAAAACCAAATATTTTAATAATAGCACCACCATGATGTTTCTTCACAATAAGGAACGACCAATACGAGCCGTGCAGTAATCTTTTGACGTTTTATAAGTGCTCATTGAATGCCTACGTGGCTCTTTAGTCAACTGACCAGGCGAGGCCCGCGGGTCCACTTGACCTAGTGCTTGCGTGAATTAAAATATTTTGAAGTAGACCTGCCTTTATCTCAACTTATTTGTGGTCGGTGCAGCATGTAACATAACACAAAAGATTCTCGTCATCATTCTCTTACCCTCATCACAATTCATTACGGGTAGGAGCAGCTTCCTCTTCCATACCTATCTATTACTCGACATCTCATCAGACACCTCCATTCCCGCCATATCATTATTTACACAGTCCATCCATCGTTTCTTTGGTCTTCCTCTACTCTTATACCCATCAAAAAGACTTTCGTGTGATGCCATAACCAACAGAGCAAGTAACTCATGAACTAGCTAGATAAATTATGGAATCAGGCCTCACTCTCGCGTTACGTTTCACATTACGTTGCAAATAAATCCAGGGTTGGGTGCAAGATGCAGAAACGCTAAACTCGAAAATGGTGAACTGTTGTCAATTGTCTTACCGTCCGCATCGGAATACGAAATTGCGACCACAAAAGACCATGGGGGATTTCCTTTCGACCCCGTCCCAGTGTGGGGTGGTGACGTGATTTCCCAAAGTCCTTTCGTTGTGCATTAATACCTCTTACCATTTTCAGCAAGAATCTACAATCACTAAATAGGTCGAACCACCGATGGGTCCTAAACAATCCAAATGGAGCCTGGACCAGGGACGTGGCAGCCATTTCTTTGAGCGTGACACTCGCAAACAATTCTGTAATGATGACCAAGAATTTAGGATGAGGGGAGGAAGATTTCAAAGAAAGAAAAATACTAAAATTTTGTTATAAAAAAGTATTAATGTGCATAGCCTATACAATACAACACAGAGATAACATATTTATGCAATAAATTCTGATCAACTTATCAGTAAACTTTGTTTAGTGAGCAGTTCGTATGTTAGTGGTTTTAGATGTGAAAGTAAACTCTTCAATGGCTTCAATTCTTTAGACATCAGTTGAAAAACAAGTCGACGTCACCCCTTTAACCGATGCTACATCTGTAAAAAAAAGTATACAATGCACAATTAATACACCTAGAATATCATAAAAGTAATCGTCCATTACCTTTTTAATCAGAGTCTGACAAGATTCATTACACGTACGAGATCATGTACGACGTGATGTAGAGTTTCAATTATTTGGTTAGGCTGCTAGTTATCTTTCCAATCATCATGGACGATCAATCTTGAGTCCTTAATAGTCAGACACAATACGAATTGAAAGTTTTAGTGTATACCAGATGAATGTTGAGGTACAACTGATCATGCATGGACTACCTTTAGATTTTTCTGACGTTGTACTCATGAAAGTAGCAACACTGTAGAGCTGTGTAACACTTTTGGTGTGTTATAAAGTATGTTCTGTGTAGCTATCTATCCACAGCGATCTATTCTTACCTGTATTGAACATGTCCTTCAACAATGAAATAGCTTGGAAGCATTTGGTTTGAAAGAGGGGAACATCGCATCTTTCACCTTCATAATGTCCTGTGCATTGACAAAGGGGATTCCCCTCTTCACTCAGGGAACAAAGACCATCGTTCAAACAATATCCCTGACACGAGTTCACTTCACATCGCTTTCCTAAGTAACCAGCATAACAACTGTAATAAAGAAAATTATGAAACAGTGCAACGCGATGAACATGGAATACTACAAATACTTGTGACTGATCGGCTTACGGGAGAAAGTTGACTTTAGCTAATTTATTGAAAACAATAAGTTGAAGGTCGCTCGACCGAGCGACGATGGAACCTACTTTTATGTTAGAAAAGTAATCAGGGTGGACTGCAATAAAATTAAAACCCTTCAAATATTGTTAACAAAATCCTATTCAAACGATTCAATCCTATTCTAAACTCCGAAACGGTTGGACTGATGTTGAGAGGAGACTTTTACTGGCAGATAGCTCATGTAATAAGAAGTTACTTAACTTAACTTAAAGAACGGTACATAATAATTAGGGATTTATGACAAAATATGACAGGCAGGATTCCGTCAAGCACAGGGATTATCATCTTTAGACTATGTAAAATGAATATGTTTTACCTGCATTTAGGTTGTCCACCAGCACTGGTACTACAATCTCCGTATAAACAGTAATTGTGGCACACTGAGCCATCGCATCTCTCACCGCTGTAACCTTGTGTACATTCACAACGAGATTCCCCATCAACTCTTGTACCATGGACACAAAGCAGGCTCACATCTGTAGAAACTGAGTTGTTTGGTAGAAGACTCTTCAGGTTATCGCAGTTCTGAATTTCCCGAGGTATTATATCGTTAATGTTAAAGTAGGCAGCCATCGACCAAGTATTATCCTCATCATGTCCAATAAAAGGTTTAGTTTCCACATCAATGCCGCGCGGTGTATGTTTTGGAATTTGTTTGATGGAATATCTATTAGTTGTATAGTTGAAAGATGACCAATAAATAAAACCTTTTGATACGGTGAGATAATATGAAAATGATGTTGGTACAAGTATTGTTCTTATGTTCTTTCCATTTAAATCTGCACTTTTAATGGAAGGCGCCTCATCAATAAAGTAGATTTTCTGTGCGTGTTGGTCTATGATGAAAGAGTTTATACGGTCAGAGCCAATATCGATAACTTCTTTCTCTGAGCCATTGAATCGAACCTTGTTGATGTTGCTGACCGACCTCCAATAAATAAACCTGAAATGTTATGTAAAAGTTAGAACTTTTTGAAGTTTCTCCCCAAATTAGCACATGATCCTCCAGGTCAATAACTTAGAATAGCCTTCATAGTGTACCCCCAAACAACCTGTTAAAGGTTCATCAACTTCTTGCCCAGAGCAGGAAGCGTCATTGATTAAATGATTGCCCATACGAAAAAAAAAAAAGCTGTCTTCAAACTTTTGCTTTTTCTTCAACCTGGCGAAAGCAAAGCGAAGAAAAATAGCATACAAAATCATAGTTGTAGTTGGCATTAAGTCCGCCTATGTATGTACCACTCTTGTACATAAAGTTTCCCTATTTATATCAAAATGTACTATTTTGTTAGTAACGTACCCTCCACAGCTATCAACGGCAATTTGAAAGATAAAATTCGGAGAACTCTGTTCCGACCAAATTAACTGCTTTTCGTTAACTTTGTTTTTATTTAATTCTGGTTTTAATGTAATCGTGTACATTTCTTTCATGTTTTCAACCCAAAAGAGTGACTCTGTGGCCGGGTCATAAGCCAGACCAGTAACGGTGACGTTTGTAGTCCTCATCAAACATTCTGTTTTCTTAGTGGTTATGTCAAAGCTAAATATAGTATATGATTCGGCGAACAGCACCCTTTTATGTACTGGGTCGTAAGTTGTTTCACTGATTGTTTGCAACGTAACGTTTTCTGCATGCGATATCGTCCCGTTAATATTAACAAATTCCAGTCGATTTTCAACACCCGTGACGATTTCTAAAACAAGAAAAAACCATTTTATAATCTCTCCATCTTTAGCCTTTCATTTATGGAACAGCATAAATATAATCACGTCTTATTCCCACAGGATAAGCAGAAACTGCAGAACTTCAGCTGCTATTATCCTTACATCCTGCATTTTATATAAATGTTACGGTTAACTTGTGTTTCTTTGTTTGGTAACTTATGCAGTACCCGAAAATAAACATGGCATATTCAAATTAGCATCATATCAATAGATATTCGTAATCCCGTAGATAACACTAATTATTTGTAAGGGAGATGTGATGTGTTACACGAATGGATATAATAAGGAATGAGTGCATGTCGAAAGACGAAGTCTGAAAGTGGCGCCGGTGACTGAAAAGTTGTGTGGTTGTAGTTGGTTGTCGTGATATGGCTGTGATGCGGAGGAATGAGGAAAATGTTGAGTATGAATGTAGATGGCTGTAAGAGTAGAGCAAGACCAAATAAACGATGGATGGACTGTGTGAAGGATGATATGGATAGGAAGGAGCAGTCTGATGAGATGACGAGTGATAAAGAAGTATGGAAGAAGAAGACATGCTGCGCCGACCTCAAATGAATTGTGATAAGGGCAAGAGAGAATAATGATGATAGTAAAGAAATGTCTCTGGTACTCACCCCAGGAGAAAGAGTGCGCCATTCCTACGCACAGCGCCACCAATGTCATCACACATGCCATTCTATACATTTTATGTTACAGACAACCCCGTTTGTGAAGAGATTGTATATGTCCGACCCTGGTGCCCGCTCGTGGAATACAAAACCAATGAGCTGTTTTTTGGCAAACATGCTGTTTATATACCTAGGCATCATATTGATACGCATTTTGATAACCTGAGGTTCTCTGATAAGAGAAGCATTAAGTAGGTAGAGATTTTGCACGTATGTCCAACCAACCTGTAAGCAACAGTTTAGGTACTTTATACAATATTGTTAACAATATTTGATGTCAAAATTGTTTTGATATTGTGTAACACTACCGACCCACTCCGACTCCGCTCGGACAGATGCGGATGTATGTTTTCAATCAAAAGAGATGGGGGGGGGGGGGGCAAATGCGCATATCTGGAAAGGTGGCCTGGGGTAGTTCGTGCTGAAATTGTGCGAAATTCAAATCTTCTTACGTTTTTTGCTACTAAACTAACTAACAATGTGGGGTTAAATGAACTGAGAGGGTTGTATTAATGATTACATTACAGTTACTACATACGTGTTACTTGCGCGACTCAGTTTTCATCAACATAATATAACCTGACATTGCCTCGGTGTTGCAGTACTTTTTTAACATTGTGATATTGAGATAAGAGTCTTTCATTTTTGCTGAAATGTAAATATTTTTAGAGTAATCTACACATTATAGAGAGGAAAGAACGAATAAACTACAACGACTGGACCGATTTTCACCACTAGCAGGCTAAGATATCAAGGAAGTAACATCATTATAATTATGTTTAAAACATGTGAATTAGCCGAGCTATCACAAGTTTTGCGGACGAAGTCGCGGTCGAAGTGCTAGTCGGTAATTAAGTAATAAAAATATTTATCGGTTTATCAAGTAGTTTATTTTTTGTGGACTAAGTGTCCTAGGTCACCTAAGATAAAACGAAATATTTATTTAACTTTGAGAAAAGTTGAATGTGAATGCGATTACGAGATCGTGGGTTCAAATACGGGAAAAAAAAACAAATGAAAAATAACGATATTTATTTTTGTGAGACTTGTTACTCTTGTTGCTATAAGGATTAAAGATAGGCATAGGTAACGTTATAGAATGTGAAAAGAAGTTTAAAAATAAAGATAGAATTTATTTAAAGTGTTTCCCGCAAAAATTTAAAAATCTATAACTCGAAAACTCTAGAGAATCGCGGAACATACATGGGGTATTTACGGAAACATTATATTATTACATATTTGCGTGAGGAATCTAATATTTTTTATGTTGTTGATATTTGGAGCCCTGTGCCTATAACAACTATTATATTCTAATACACCAGTTTAGGCACTCCCACACGATAAAGAAACAATCTAAACTAGACCTGTACTCTGTGACCTCCACGGAATCAATTGTGTAACATTTTTTGACTTATGTACAGACGCCAGTACATCAAGCTACTCGATACTGTCAAGTATTCCCAATCAACAATGAACCTAATGCTTTACGATAAAGTTGAAAAAATATTTAAGAAATTTCACAGATTGTAGTTGCTTGATGTGCATGTGTCTGTACCGCACTTCCAGCTGCGGCATTGGAAGCTGGGTAGAGCTGGTTTGTTTTAGAAATTATTGAAACGCTAAACTCGAAAAGGGTGAACCGTTGTCACTTACCGTTCGTATCAGAAATTCAAATTGCAACCACAAAGGACCATGGGAGATTTTCTATCAATCCCGTCCCAGGGTGTGGTAACGTTTCTTCCCAAAGTTCTTTCGTTGTGCATAACATTAATAACTCTAACCATTCTCAGCAAGAATCTACAATAACTAAATAGGTCAAACCACCGATGGGTCCTAAACATTCCAAATGCAGCCATGTCTTTGAGCGTGGCACTGGGCAAACAATTCTGTAATGACGACCAAGAATTAGGATGAGGGTAGGACGATTTCAAAGAAAGAAAAATACTAAAATTCAGTTGTAAAAAGTATTAATGTTCATAGCCCATCTAAGACAACACACAGATATCATATTCATGATGACGACGAGTTAAATTTTTTTGCAATAAGTTCTGATCAACTTATCAGTAAAACAGCTGAAGCTAGATTTGTTTTAGTGAGCAGTACGTAGTAAGTGGAGGTAGATGTGAAAGTAAACTCTTCAACGGCTTCTCTTCTTTAGAAATCAGTTGAAGTACAAGTCGACGTCACCCCTTTAACCGATGTTACATCTGTAAAGAAAAAGTTTACAATGCACAATTAATACACATAAGAAATTATAAAAGCAATCGTACATGACATTATCAATCTGAGTCTGACAAGATGCATTACTCTTACGAGATCATGTATGACGCGATTGTTTGCTAACCAAGTTGAAACTATACGTTTCAACTTGGTTAGGCTTCTTGTAATTTTTCCGATCATCATGAACGATCGATCTTGAGTCCATAACAGTCAAAAGTTTTTGTTCAAAACAGATTTATTTATTTATTTATTTTATAAAAGGTAGCTTCACAGCTGACAGTACATTAACATAAAAAAAAAAAAAACGAACATTACGCCAATTACGAAGTACACAGAAAAAACATTTGATTAGCTGAGAGTGACTCGAATTAAATAGGCATTTTAATTTGTGGTAAATAGGCATTTTAATTATCTCTTTTTTAAGACGGTTCCGTGTGGTATTAAAGGGGTCGAGTGTTGGGAACTTGTCGTTGTATAAAGCGGGTAGACGTAAAAAAGGCGACATCTTCATATAATTAGTCGAGGCCGAAGGAACTGATAGCAAAGAGGTATGTCTGGTACGTCTGAGCGGGACGTTAAAGTATATTTTGCCGAGTAATTTAGGACAGTCAAATCTATTGTTAAGTAGGTCGTACAACAACACCATGTCATTCATCTGCCGCCTCTCTTCCAGAGTATTTAAGTGATGGTAGCGACAAGAGTCTTGATAATTTACGATGTCAGCTTTTGTTTTATAATTTAGGTATTTAATAAATTTACGTTGGATGGATTCGATTAGATCAATATATTTCTTATAACAAGGTCTCCATACTACACTTGCAGATTCTAGTATGCTCCTTACATAACAGTAGTATAATGTTTTTAAGCAGAGTGGGCTGTTAAACAGCTGGCTGTTACGTATAACGAAACCTAGGGACTTGTATGCTTTACTGGTGATGTGATCAATGTGTGCCTCGAACGTGAATTTTTCGTCAGGATCACACCCAAATCCCTGACCTGTGATGTTCGCGGTATAATATCGTCACTGATGCTGTAATTGAAAATAATATTGTTGCGTTTTCTAGTAAAGGTTATTATTTGGCATTTCTTAGTATTTACCTTTATATTGTTTAACGCATAGTAGTCACTAAGTCTATCTAAGTCAGATTGGATCAATTGACAGTCATTGGTGTTAAGTATTTTCATGATTTTTTTTTTGTCGTCGGCATAGAGAAGGTGTTTAGAGTAACAGAAACATTGCGTTATGTCAAATAAATAAATATTATAAAGTAAGGGGGATACAAGTGAGCCTTGGGGCACCCCGGATGTAACATCCACATAATCAGATCGGTAACTACCGATAACAACAGCTTGCCGCCGATTTCTCAAGTAAGAGTCTATCCATCTTAGCAAGTTCCCCTTAATACCTACGGCTTTTAGTTTTTCGGTCAGAATGCAGAAATCGACCCGGTCAAACGCTTTCTCAAAATCTGTGTATATCACGTCCACTTGGGCACCGTCGTTCATACCAGCAACAACATAGTCGGTAAGCTCAAGAAGGTTGGTATTGACTGTACGAGATTTTACGAAACCGTGTTGGGAGGTGGGTATACAATGTTTGGTCGCAGCGTAGATGTGGTCGTATACAATTTTCTCAAGCATCTTCCCAAAGTTATTCAATAGCGATACACCTCGGTAATTAGTTACATCCCGTTTGGAACCTTTTTTGTGGATTGGTACAATTTGAGCCTCGCGCCATTGTCGCGGAAATGTGCCCTCGTCGAGAGATCGCTGGAAGATGATCTTAAGGGGACTAGTTAGACCTAATTCACATTTTTTTATAAATATTGTAGGAAGCCCATCAGTACCAGCTCCTTTCTTGCTATCTAATAATCCGAAAACGGTTTTTAAGATGAATGTGGAGGTACAACTGATCATGCACGGACTACCTTTAGATTTTGGCGACGTTGTACTCATGAAAGTAGCAACACTATAGAGCTGTGTGACACTTGGTGTGTAATAAAGTATGTTCTGTCTAGCTATTCATCCACAGCGATCTATTATTACCTGTATTGAGGATGTCCTTCAACAAAGAAATAGCTTGGAAGCATTTGGTTTGAAAGAGGGAAACATCGCATCTTTTACCCTCGTAATGTCCTGTGCATCGACAGAGAGGCTTACCCTCTTCACTCAGGGAACAAAACCCGCCGTTCAAACAATATCCCAGGCACGAGTTCAATTCACAACGGTCTCCTAAGTAACCGGCATAACAACTGTAATAAAGAAAATTATGAAACAGTGCAACGCGATGAACATATGGAAGACGACAAATACTCGTGACTGATCGGCGCGCGAGAGAAATTTGACTTTAGCTAATTTATTGACAACAATAAGTTCAAGGTCACTCAAACGACCTTGGGACTTACTTTTATTTTAGAAGAATATTTAGAGTTCCATGCAAAAAAAATAAAAGCCTGAATATTGTTAAGAAAATCCTAATCAAACGGCAAATCTCCGAATCAACTGGACCGACTTTGACGGGACTCTTACTGTGACATAGCTGATTTTATAAGGAGAAGCTTATACTAAATTCAATTCAAAAAAGGAAGTAATATTTTTATAATAATTTCATGCGAACGACGGCCTTAGCTAGTATATAATAAACTCAGTTTAATATACTCAGCACGTTGACGGTTAAAAGCTACAACAACACTGATGTGGACACAACACATTTCAAAAACAGCAGACAGTACGAAATAATGAAGGATATACGACAAATAACAGGCAGGATTCCGTCAAGGACAGGGAGTATCATTTTGTAACTGACTCGGATAAAAAGCCACACATGTTTTACCTGCATTTTGGTTGGCCATCAGCACTGGTAATACAATCTCCGTAGAAACAGTACCCCTGGCAAACTGAAACATTGCATCTGTCACCCTCATAATCTCCAGCACAAAGACACACTGGCTCATTTTCTACACTCAGGGAACAGATACCATCGTTCAAACAATATCCTTGGCATGAGTTCACCTCGCACCGTTCTCCTGAGTAACCAGCATAACAACTGTAATAAAGAAGGGACAATTATAAAACAGGGTAACTGCACTAACAAGAAAACCAATCAGTTCAGTACAGTAGTTCCTGAGATTAGCGCGTTCAACCAAACAAACAAACTGTTTAGCTTTATAATAATTATACTATCGAGGAAAGTTTACAATAGGCTATAGAACATTACGCTACGACTATTTATATCCGACAATCAATGAAAAATGTTGCAATAACGGGTTAAAGGACGATGGGTCAAAACGTACTCCAAACTAAAGCAACCAACAGAATTAAAATGTACCTATCTCATTAAAACATCTTAGTAATGTGATCATTTTTTATTATGGTGACATCTCTCAAAAGTGTGAGATATTCCGAGAAAAAACATGTTTTAATACTAAGATTTTGGCATTAAATAACTGTTTGTAAACGATGATTTTTGATTTTCAAAGAATTACAATTATTGTCTTTATTTATTTTTGTGCATATTAATTACATTTTGAAATATTTAAATAATATAAAAAAAAAAAGAAATTACAATACAAAAATAATTATTACAAATTGAAATCGAACTGTGTACTCAACTCAGCACGTTGACTGTTAAAAGCGACAACACTGATGATAAATGATGTTTATTTTGCAAGTAGGTTTTTACAAACACTTTTACACGTCATTTTTTTAAAACTAGACGAGGCTGGTGTGTCGTACCTGACTACTCTGAGAAGAAACAGCTGAAACAAACTCAGAGGTCATCGTTTCTTTTGAAGTCCAGACATAATAATCTTGCCCAATTCACATGAGGACTATGCAGATTAGTGTCTGAGGTGGTCTTTTGAAGAAAGAACCACACAGATTTGAGTGGACCACTCATCAGTGGTGGTCCAGTCAGTGCAAGCACTTGTCAGTTATCGTGTAGCTCGACTTATAACTCAAGGAGCTCAACGAACACAATCAAAAAGAACACAAATGATGTTAACACAAAACATTTTAAAAACACCATAGGGTACGCGCCTAAAATAAGGTAAGGCTTTAGTAAACTGATCCCACACAGGCGGATCCCGCGAGATCAGTCAACCTAATTAATTTTTGAATTGGTCAACTAATCCCGTTTACCAATTTTATGATTTGTATAGTCAAGTAGAGAAGTTTCTTGATATTAATTTATATCTATGAAGGATAAGTACATGACAAATGACAGGCAGGATTCCGTCAAGAACAGGGATCATCACCTTGAAACTGACTCGGATAAAATGCCGTTACTGTATAAGATGAACATGTTTTACCTGCATTTAGGTTGACCATCAGCACTGGTACTACAATCTCCGTATAAACAATACCCTTGGCAGACTGAAACATTACATCTATCACCCTCATAATCTCCAGCACATAAACACACTGGTTTACTCTCTTCACTCAGGGAACAGATACCGTTGTTCAAACAATATCCCTGGCACGCCTCCACTTCGCACCGTTCTCCTGAGTAACCTGCATTACATCTGAAATATAGACAATAAAAATATAGAACAGAGTAACTGGACTAACAAGGAAACCAATTAATTCTGTCTGGTTCTTACAGGCACGCGAATGGCTTTAAATATGATTCACGATCGTAACAAATGTGTCTTTACAGAATTATAAGCATTAACATCATCAAAAATCCCTCGTAAGTTCATATATTATTGATGATTTTAATGGACGCCGGGCGAAAACCTCCCCGAATTACTTACACGGAGTCGAATTAATATAAATGTATAGTAGTTTAAGTTTTAGTTAATACTAGCTTATGCCTGCAGCTTCACTCGCGTGGAGTTCTATGATAGTCCCACGGGATCATATTACTAGAATCAAAAGTAGCCCTTGTGTTAATGCAAAATATAAGCTATCCTCATACATTTCCATACAATTCCATCCAAATCTGTTAAGAAGTTTGAGCGTGAAGGAGTTACAAACATACACACACATACAAACTATCGCCTCATAATATTAATCTATATAAATAAAAACAAAAGGCCTGACTGACTGACTGACTCATCAACGCCCAGCCCAAACCCTTGGACCTAGAAAGCTGAAATTTTGCATAAAGGTTTCCTTTATAATGTAAACAAGGAATAAGGAAGGATTTTTAGATATTCAACCCCTAAGGGAGTTAAATAGGAGATGAAGGTTTGTATGGAAAATCGTCAGTTTTTAAAGTTAGGATCTTTAAATTTTGTGTTTGAGCTGATGATTAAAAATTAATTGACACGTGTTTCAGCGTTTTTCATAATTCCACCCTTGAAGGGTTAAAAAGGAGGTTGAAGTTGTTTATGGAAAGTTCTTAATTTTCGAAGTAAAACTCATAAATTTATTATCTAGGCTTATGGTTAAGCTAACGCACGGTGTTTTAAAAAATTTCAAGCCCCTAAGGGGGTGAAAGATGAAAAGGGGGCTTTATCTGTACATACACTTCAACTTTATGTATTTATAAAGTTGAAGTGTCTGTTTGTAATATTAAAACAACCGGTTTTTATTACATGCATATGAATGTATATAGGGTACATAATAATGTACCATTTTTTTTTTGTCTGTCTGTATGTTTGTTCTGGCTAATCTCTGGAACGGCTGAACTGATTTTGACGGGACTTTCACTGGCAGATAGCTGATATAATAAGGAGTAACTTAGGCTTACTTCTATTTTAGAAAAAATCTATACAATAACCCTCCTTCTGGCGCAGTCGGGTAAAAATATATAAAAGAAGAAGAAACTGACTGACTGACATATCAACGCACAGCCCAAACCGCTGGGTCTGCAAGTAGGTCCTTATGTGGTCAAGGGGTGCAATAAGAAAGAATTTTTCAAAATTCACTCCCTAATGGGGTGAAAAGAGGCTCCAAAGTTTTATGGGGAAACAAGATTAGTTAAACTGTTTTATACGAAACTTAGCAGGAGTACTCCTATCGATAAATGAGTAAACATTTGTGTTTCAGGTTTTTACAGAATTCCACCCTTAAAGGGGGAAATGGGTTTGGTATTGTTTGTATGGTGTATCGGGTCGGGTGTATTACAAATCAGCGATTTTAAGATTTAATGTGGCGGACCTGAAATACCATCATCCCCTGTTGGGGTGCGATGGGGTTGAAATGTCTAAAAATCAATATGGGTGTCGATTTCGTGATTATCCTGATAATCACGAAATCGACACCCATATTGATTTTTCGTAATCAGCACCCCTGGGTGCTGATTACGAATATGGCATTTATTTTTAAATCCAAAAGATGGCGGATTCGATTTCTATACAGGATTATTATTGATTTATTGTGATGATTGTGATAACGATTGTGATTATGATGATAATGATGTGATAACGATGATGGTGATTGTGATAGTGATGGTGATGGTGATGGTGATTGTGACAACGATGATGGTGATCGTGTTGATGGTGGTGATTGTGATAGTGATTGTGATTGTGACGATTATAATTGTGATGATTATGAAATTTGGCACATAGATAGTTTATAACCTGGATTAACATGTAGGATACTATTTATTCCTTTAGTATGATCCCGCAGGACAGTTACCGAATTTTACGCGGGCGAAGCCGCGGGCAACAGCTAGTGTGATAATATTAATGAAACATAATTTGGTAAAACGTTACAAAGCAATAACAAGGATTAGGTCATCTTGTACTACTAGCCGAGTGTACGCTCAGCGCCTAACGTGTGCTCTTGGGCGGTTCACTAAAGTTTCACCAAAAGTCCATTGACAAATATTCATTTTACAACCAACGTTTCGTATACTATTGATTTCGCAAACAACTTATTCTGCAATTGTTTCATTTTAAAAAACACACTTTTTACAAACATTTATTTGGCAAACACTTCTCTTAACAAATGCATCAGATGATATTTAATCATTTATACATTTTTCATTTCTTATTTCGATACATTTGGATAAATCACGTTTCTACAAAATAATTTATAGGCTTGTATTTTTGAGAGGTGGCTTCAACGCCCGTGGTGGTGAGCGTTAAGCCACCTGCTCCTCAGCTCGCGGGCCGCCTCGCGCCTCCGCGCCTACACGGATTTAAATTACACTCTAGGGGTAGGGCATAAAAGACTACGTGGAGTCGGTTTTGCAGCGATTCATTTCTGTCACTAAATTTGTGCATAAAGATAACAAAATTAATTTATTTTTTTAGAAATGTCACCATTAATATGTGTAATGTTTTTATTCCAAGTGATTTTTATAAGACGAAATGAAAAAATAATGAATTGTTTGTCAAATAATGCGTTATTAAATAAAAGTTTGTTTTATAATTATTTTGCTAAATGAATTATTTAGTAAACTTGTTGTTGTATAGTGATGAAATAACAAATAATGTTTTTTTCCAATCGTTGCTTGTCAAGTAAAAGTTTTTTAAACAATTTTTGGTGAACTGACCGGTCACCCTCTTGGGCGCCTGTTATAACTAGTCCATAATGGGATAAACATGTTTTACCTGCATTTGGGTTGACCATCAACACTGGTACTACAATCTCCGTATATACAATAATTGTGGCACACTGAACCATCGCATCTCTCACCGTTGTAACCCTGTGTACATTCACAACCAGATTCCCCATCAACTTTCGTACCATGGACACAAAGCAGGCTTACATCTGTAGAAACTGAGTTGTTTGGTAGAAGAGTCTTCAGGTTATCGCAGTTCTGAATTTCCCGAGGTATTATATCTTCAATGTTAATGTAAGCAGCCATATACCACCAACCAGTCTCAGATGCACTTCCAATAAAACGTTTAGGTTCCACATCTATGCCGCGCGGTGGATTCTTTGCAATTTGCTTGATGGTATAATATGTATTATAATATGCTCTAGATTCCCAGTATATGAAATCCTTTGTTACGGTAAGACAATATGCATAATGTGTTGTTACAAGTATTGTTCTTATGTTATTTCCATTTAAATCTGCACTTTTAATGGAAAGTTTCCCATCAGTAAAGTATATTTTCTGTGCGCGTTGGTCTATGGTGAACGAACCTATATAGAGTCCATCGATAACCACTTCTTGCTCTGAACCATTGAATCGAACCTTATAGAGTCTCTTGTTTGACGGAAAATATATAAACCTAAAATGTTTTGTTAATATTATTAAAATGTCAACAGATTGAAATTGTTTCAATTTAAAAAAAAATAGATGTCATAGTAGTCGTTCTATTATTTTATTTCTTCGAAAGTATTTTGAAAAACGTCGTTTGATAGACGTGGGCATTTGTTACTGCAGTTCTCGGCTCCATAACAAGCTCGCCTGCGGCTCGGGTGTGAATTCCACCTTGACTGCAATAACAAAGCTTCCCCACTTATATTAACATGTACATTTTTGTTAGTAACGTACCCTCCACAGCTATCGATGTCTATTTGAGATATTTCATACTGCGACAAAATTAAGAACTTTTTGTTAATTTTGTTTTTATCAGATTCCGGTTTTAAGGTAATTGAGTATATATCTGTACGGCCTTCAACCCAAACGAGCAACTCTGTGGCCGGGTCATAAGCCAAACCAGTAATGTAGACGTTTGTGGTCCTCATCAAACATTCTGTTTTCTTAGTAGTTATGTCAAAGCTATATATAGTTCTTGAGCCGGCGAACAGCACCCTGTTGTGTACTGGGTCGTAAGTAATGTCATAGATTGTGTACGCCAACGTAATGTTTTCTATATGCGATATCGTTCCGTTAATATCAAAAAATTTCAGTCGATTGTAATCACTCCTTACAATTTCTGAAACAAGAAAATACTATTTAACCCGACTACGACGAAGCCAAAAAAAAGGGTAATGATTTTAGCAGTCTATGTAAATGTATGTTTGTATTCGTGAGTTAACTGATTTAGAGACAGCCCGTTTAGTTTACTTTAGTTATTTCCATAGCGTGATGTCGTACGGTATTCTCTTGTGGGGCAATGCCGCCGATATTCAGACAATATTTGTATTGCAAAAAAGGGCAATTCGTTCAATTTATAAATTAAGTCCTAGATACTCCCTCAGAGAAAAATTTAAAGAGATTAATGTTCTTACTGTCCCTTCTCAGTTTATTTGTGAAAACCTTTTGTACGCACACAAAAATATTAATTTGTTTAAAAAATACAGTGATATCCACAACATAAATACGAGGAACAAACACAAATTTGTTGTTCCTGCAACGAGGCTCAAAAAAATAGGGGGTACGTTCAGATGCCAATGTATACGTTTTTACAATAAACTTCAGCCAAATTCAAGCACTAAGCCTAAATAAATTCAAATCGTTTATAAAACGGCAGCTGTGCCTGAAAGCCTACTATCATGTTAATCACTATCTCGAAGATAAAAAGGCTTGGGATTAAGCTGCTCCAATGAAATTTGCTCTGTGAATGTCGAAGCCTCGGACTTCGCTTGTTTATTATTTATTCCTTTTTTTTTTTTTTTATACACTCTGACATTTAATGTTTTGACATGTATTTTATTATTTTTTACTTTATTATTTTTTTATTTGACATTTACTGATTTGACATGTGTTTAGGCTCACCCATTGCCTAAACGCAACCATCGCCGCGGTGTGCGTGAATATCGGCGGATAATTTTATAATCTGTGCCAGTGATGACACTTAGTGCAAAGAAAATGTAAAAATTTATTATCTGTGACTTGCTAACCGCACGAGCGGCCCATGTATTTTTGTCCTACGAATTAAATAAGTAATTTCCAAAATTATCAGTCCTTTATTGAAGAACCAAATCCTCAAGAAGGGCAAGTCTTTGTGTCGTAATAGACATAAAATTTGGCGACCGTGACAGGACGAAAACAAAAATTACAAAGTTGGGTCGTCGAGTCGGCACGTGGCGTGATCGTCGAGACCACAAAAGGCCGAGTCCACTACGTGAAGCTGATCGACGAACATTCGGAGGCCTAAGCATCGATGCAACAAAAGCATCGACACAGGTGCGAAGCTGATCAACAAAAATCTTGAAGCCTAAACTCGATGCAGCTAAAGTATCGACACAGGTGTGAATAAATTGTGTCAACTGGATTACCATAAGTTAAGTGCCCTGCCTTCCTCATTTCCTACCTACCAAACTTCTCTGTGCCATTGGCATTACCAAAAGCGTGTCTCCCACTGTGCAATAACTCTAATTTATCACTTACGGACTGCTGAATATTTCAATTCAAGGTTCAAGTTTCTTGACCAAACCTAGTTGTGATTCTCCTCGGAATATCATTGTATTGCATTAAAAGGCCATCATAAATATTCCATTTCAGCAAATTGGCATAAAACTTACAGATTATTCATCCAAATTACTATTTTAAAATAACTTTCATTAGTTTTTTCTTCTACCGACGTTTTGAATTTCTCATTCCATTCTAGAAAAAATAACGTAACGTTCCCATTCAGTTTCTTGTATTGTTCGCCGAACTTTCCAGATAACTCGGACCATCACGCTAGCGGCATTGGTACTAGCAGAGCTTGTACTCCGTGATTGGCAACGCAGATCCGGTTCCTGGTCGGCAGGTGACGTCGAAGTTGAGGAGCGTGAGATTATTTATTTTTATATATTACAAATATTTTGGAAATGTCGCAAGAAGCCGAATTAAAGAAATTACGCGAATTGACTGTTAAGCGTAGCTCAGTTAAGGGGCAGATTACCAAGTTTAATAACTTTGTGGATAAATTATCGTCTGAGGACTCATTAACAAATGTTGAAATAGCTGAATTAAAGATTAAGCTTGGTAGATTTGAACAATTATCGGCTAGGTTTGATGAGTTGCCAAGTCAGATTGAAGTCCTAAATAGTGGGAGCCTGTCATTAGAGCTTGAGGAGCGGGACAAAATTGAAAGTGATTTGGTCAGTGGGCTTGCCGCAGCAAAGGGCTTGTTAGACAGCTGTGTGCCATCGTGTAGTCATGAATGTAATGAATCCCGATCTGAACAACGTGACTCTGATATCAGGTTGCCACGTATACAAATTGCAAGGTTTGATGGTGCATATTTTAAGTGGCTGGAATTCAGAGATTCTTTTTTGAGCTTAGTTGATCACAATAAACAACTCTCTCCAGTACATAAATTTCACTATCTAATTTCTTACCTTGAAGGAGATGCGGCACGCATATTTTCCAATCTTGAGGTATCATCTGAAAATTACAAGGTAGCTTGGAAGTTGTTGTGTGATCGTTACGACAATAAAAGACTTCTGATTGATCATCACATGAATTCATTGTTTAACATACGTTCAATTAGCAGGGAAACTGTAAAGTCATTGCGATTTTTAGTTGACCATGTTACTAAAAACTTAAGAACATTATCCAGCTTAGGGATGCCCACAGAAAACTGGGATATGTGCGTCATATTTAATTTAACTTCAAAATTAGACCAAAATACACTTTTAAAATGGGAGGAATTTAGAAACCAGCTTGGCAATAATAATCCAACCTTGGAAAACTTTAAACAAGTTCTGATAAATCGAGCTGATGTGCTTGAAGCTTTAGAAAGAAATAAAACAGATAACAGCTACCAAAAGGGTTCTCAGGTTCCAAATAATCAAAATCGTTCAAATAGTAACACACAAAATAATCACAATAACAAATCGGACAAATACCAAAGGGTCTTTATTAAGGCAGCAACAGCTGCTAATAAGGCCACTTCCAGTTCATTTGTTTGTATAATTTGCAGTCAAAATCATAAAATATATGAGTGCCCTACTTTCAAGGACAAAACTATACAAGAAAAATGGGCAGATGTAAATAAATATAAACTTTGCTCCAATTGTCTTAAACAGGGTCATCCAGCAAATGCGTGTGGATTTGGACCATGTCCTGATTGCAAACAAAAACATAATCGTCTCCTGCATAACCCTAGTCAGGCGATTAATAATAATCATGCACATTCAGAATCAGAATCTATAAATGTTAATTCATCGGAATATCAATTCAAACATGTTCTCTTATCTACTGCATTGATTCAAGTTCATAATCCTAATAACAATCAATATGAAACAGTGCGTGCATTGCTCGACTGTGGAAGCCAAGGCAGTTTTATTACAAAATCTTTAAAGGATAAGCTGTCACTTGATTCCATTCCAATAACTAGCATTAACATAATAGGCATCGGAAACCACTTGTCTAGTACGGTGGAAGAAACATGCATAGTTAAATTGCAATCTTTAAATAAACAGTTTGATGTAACCTATAACATGCTTGTCATGAATGACTTGACTGGGTATTTGCCGAAAGACCACATTAACATTAATTTCAAAATACCCAAACACATAAAACTAGCTGATCCTAATTTTAATGAACCCTCTCAAGTGGAT
Organism: Xestia xanthographa; assembly: GCA_905147715.2. NCBI lineage: Eukaryota > Metazoa > Arthropoda > Insecta > Lepidoptera > Noctuidae > Xestia > Xestia xanthographa. The sequence goes on along the minus strand of LR990654.1, from coordinate 3,432,177 downwards.
GTCTTGATTGGATGTGATCTGTTTTGGGACATCCTAGGAAATGAAGAAATTTCTATAAGCTCAAACAACCTAAGGTTGCGAAATTCTAAACTGGGCTGGTTGGTAGCCGGTCCGATAAATAAAAATAATCTAAATAGCATATATTGCAACAGCATAATTACAAAATATAGCAAGACTCAAGAATCTTGTATTGATAAACTACCAGCAAAATTCTGGGAGATTGAAGAACTCCCTAACAAACCCATTCTCAGCGAAAGGGAAAGGGCTTGTGAAAAGCATTTTATGCAAAATACGGTCCGTTTGAGTGACGGACGATTTAATGTTAAATTACCTCTTAATAGTTCTCCAAACAACTTGGGTGAATCCTATAATACTGCAAAAAAAAGATTGTTTAATTTAGAATCACGTTTTAGGAAAAATCCTACACTAAAATCACAATACGTCGATTTCATGAAAGAATATGAAGAGCTAGGACACATGTCTGTAGCACCTAAAAGTAAACCATTTCCCTCATACTTCTTATGCCACCATGCTGTGTTTAAGGACAATAGTGAATCAACCAAAGTCCGTGTCATTTTTGATGGATCCGTCCCTACCTCCTCGGGAATATCTGTCAACGACATTCTCATGGTGGGCCCAAATATACAGGATTCTCTTTTCTCCATACTCATAAGAGCACGTCAATACAAATATTTAATTACTGGTGACATTGAAAAAATGTACAGACAATTGAGAGTAGACGAATCCTGTAGAAACTTGCAATTAATTTTATGGAGAGAGGATGAGTCCTTGCCCATCAGAACAATGCAAATGAATACTCTCACTTATGGCACCACAAGTGCTAGCTATTTAAGTACTCGATGTCTCTGGCAGGTGGGCGAGGAGTGTGGGGACGAAACTATAAAAAACATAATACAACACGACTTTTATGTCGATGATCTAATCACGGGTTGTGATGATGAAATACAGCTATCCGAAATTCAACATTCCATTTTTTCTGCTCTAAAGTCAGCCTGCTTAAATTTACGCAAGTATAAAACTAATTCCAAAAACTTATTTAAAAATTCGTCTATAAACACTCAAGATAAACTAACCATCAGTGAAGCATCAAGTACGCTGGGTTTAGGGTGGGGAGCCCAAGTCTGACAATTTAAATTTTCCGGTTCAACCATTGCACAACCAGGATATCATAACAAAAAGACGCATACTATCCAGTGCTTTTAAAATATTCGATCCTTTAGGGTTGCTAAGCCCGTGTATAATCACAGCTAAAATAATCCTACAAAACTTATGGAAACAAAAAATAGATTGGGACCAAGCTATCCCTCATGAGATAGCAGAAAGATGGCTAGAATTCGCTGATAACTTGAACTGCCTATTAAAATTACAGATACCTAGGAGAGTGCTGTGCGACTCACCGAATTCAATAGAATTGCACACATTCAGTGACGCATCACAGAAGGCATACGGAGCATGCGTGTACGTGAGAAGCACGGAAAACAACCATGATTTTACGGTCCGGCTGTTAGCCGCCAAATCTAAGGTAGCTCGTATAAATCCTATGACCATACCTCGATTGGAACTTTGTGCTGCTTTGTTAGCTGCTAAATTATGCAAGAGTGTCCTTGAGGCTATCCGTTACAAACCTTCACGAATAGTTCATTGGTGCGATTCAAGCGTAGTGTTAGCATGGCTCAGAGGTGATCCAACCAAACTCAAAACATTTGTTGCGAACAGGGTGGTTGAAATAACCGAGCTCATGGACGCATTCTCATGGCGATACGTTCCCACTGACATGAACCCAGCCGATCTCATTTCTAGGGGTATAAATGTAAATCAAATAATAAATAATAGTCTGTGGTGGTCGGGTCCAAATTATTTAATTAATAGTGAAAGCGATTGGCCAGTTCTAAACTCCATAGATATCCATAATATACCTGAAACAAAAATTACGTCTAAATCTAAAACTACACCTAGAATAACAAAAAAATACAAATACTTACCCAAAACGGTCCAATCTACTCCGCCAGTCTCAAGCTTGGCACCGACGGAGCAAGCAGAGCAGTCGGCATCTGAAACAAAAACTCATAAAACATTAAATTCACTAATTACACCCAATAAAATCTTTGAAATTAACACTTACCTCAACAATGACACACTCCAACCTATAATAAATATTGAAAAATATAGCAAATTAAACAAACTCATTAGAATAATCGCATGGGTAAAAGATTTTGCTTTAACATTCGTAATCCGCATAACAAACCGGTTATAGCTCTCAGTGCTAATGAGTTAGATGACTCATTTCTTTATCTATGTCGTGTTGCTCAGATTAAATGTTTTCCAATTGAATACAAGGCGTTATCTAAGAACTTACCTTTGAATAATAAATCTAAATTATTGTCTTTGTCACCTTTTTTAGATGACAACAAGTTAATTAGAGTTGGGGGACGAATAAGTGCTTCACCTTATAGTTTTGATAAAAAACATCCAATACTACTCGATTCGTCTCATCACTTAACAAAACTTCTATTTGAAAGAGAACATTTACGACACATGCATGCTGGCCCACAGCTGTTGTTATCAATGATAAGGGAATCAGTATGGCCACTAAATGGCAGAAGGTTGGCTCGGCGCACAGTTCACAATTGTGTGCGATGTTGTCGTGTCCGAGGCAAAACTCTTTGTCCTAAAATGGGTGATTTGCCATCACAACGTGTGAGCGCAGACTTCCCATTCAATTCAGTCGGCATAGATTTCGCTGGACCTTTTTATATAATTAATCGTAAAGGTAGAGGTGCAAGGATAAACAAATGTTATCTTTGCATATTCGTGTGCTTGCGTTACAAGTGTGTTCATTTGGAAGCGGTCTGTGACCTTACCAAGTACGCATTCGTAATGACATTGCGTAGATTTATTGCCCGTCGTGGCAAGCCCAATGAAATATTTTGTGATAACGGGGGTAATTTTGTAGCTGCTGCTAAAGATATAGGGGCTTTTTTTAAATTACATAATAGGGACTTATCTGAATTTGCAACTCATGAAAATATAAAATTTGTATTCTCACCTGCTCACGCTCCTCACTTTGGCGGCATCTGGGAAGCCGGAGTTAAATCTGCTAAATTCCATATAAAAAGAGTCATGGGAAATTCCCATCTTACCTTTGAAGAAATATCTACACTTTTCGCACAAGTGGAGGCCGTTTTGAATAGTCGTCCCTTGTGTCCCTTATCCTCCTCTCCTGATGACTACCTTCCTTTGACCCCGGGGCACTTTCTTATTGGAAGACCGCTGAAGGCACTCCCGGAGCCTAGCTTAGAGAATTTAAAGGAAAGTCACCTGCAACGATATTCCCGGCTGCAACAAATTCACCAGCACTTCTGGTCACGCTGGCAGCGTGAATATATACACGAGCTGCAACAACGTCTGAAGTGGAAGACGAACACAAAATCCCTACATATTGGAGACCTCGTGCTTATCCACGAAGACCACGTCCCTCCATTGTGTTGGCGCCTGGGGCGGGTTACTAAATTATTCCCTGGTCCGGATGGAGTTACCCGAGTCGCCGACTTGAAAACCATTAGAGGCGTTCTACGTCGGCCTATCATCAAGCTATGTCCGCTGCCCACTGCTGAAGATTTGATGTTGAAAGACAAGCCTTTCAACAGGTGGGAGGATGTTTAGGCTCACCCATTGCCTAAACGCAACCATCGCCGCGGTGTGCGTGAATATCGGCGGATAATTTTATAATCTGTGCCAGTGATGACACTTAGTGCAAAGAAAATGTAAAAATTTATTATCTGTGACTTGCTAACCGCACGAGCGGCCCATGTATTTTTGTCCTACGAATTAAATAAGTAATTTCCAAAATTATCAGTCCTTTATTGAAGAACCAAATCCTCAAGAAGGGCAAGTCTTTGTGTCGTAATAGACAACATGAATACTTATTTTGTTAAGTATTTTACTTTTGTTTTTATCATCATTGTGACTTTTAATGATTTTTATTTACATTCTTTTTGAATAGAACTTGTTGTGAATTTTATATGATTATTGTGAATGTGGGTCCCCACATTCACAATAATCATATAAAATTCATAATGTGGGTCACATTTATATTTTTTGTTTATTTTTTTCCCACAACTGTCTGACAGTTTGAGTACTCTAAGCGACCTACCCAAATGTCCTTTCTTTGGTATTGTTCGTCGTTTCGTTGAGCTCCTTGAGTTATAAGTCGAGCTACACGTTAACTGACAAATGCTTGCACTGACTGGACAGGTCCACTCAAATCTGTATGGTTCTTTCTTCAAAAGACCATCTCAGGCACTAATCTGCATAGTCCTCAGGTGAATTGAGCAAAATTGTCTGGACTTTAAAAGAGACTATGACCTCTGAGTTTGTTTCGGCTGTTTTTTCTCAGAGAAGTCAGGTACGAAACACCGGCCCCATCTAGTTTAAAAAAATGACGTGTAAAAGTGTTTGTAAAAACCTACTTGCAAAATAAACATCATTTATCATTTACGTATGTTCCTCCGTAGGGCCTAAATTATTCATTCGATTTTGGTGAATAAGGTGTCAATCAATTCGCTATTATGACCTGGGTAACATAGGCTGCATTTTAACCGACTTCAACACAAGGAGTCGATTTTATCGTGTAAACCCCGAGTTTAATTAGTGCGTGATTTTTCGTTAGTTGGGTTTAGTCGTTCCTGTTACATAAATATAACCACGTCTTATTCCATTAGGGTAGGTAGAAACTGCAGAACTTCAGCTTCTATGATCCTTACATACTGCATTTTATACAAATGTTACAGTTAATTTGTGTTTCTTTGTGTGGTAACTTACGCAGTAGGTAACCGAAAATAAACATGTTGGCTTAGTCAAAGCATTATATCAATGGATATTGGTAATCCCGTGTCTAGATAACAATAAGCATTTATAAGGGCCGGTATGTGTAACGCGAATGGATAAAATAAGGAAGATTAATTGGGTAGTTCTTCAAAAGCTATTCTCCGCGTAACTTTCATGGCGAATTTTTTTTTAGAGTAATCTTCAAATGAATGGACACACATTTAAGACGCTGTTAAAACAATATATACAATATTTATTATATGTAAATCGGTGCATAAACTATAGAGATATTCTTTTTCGAAATTTTGCTGCCCACGAAAGTTACGAAACTTTTTAAGCAAGAGGGACACAATTGGAAAAACAGCCCAGTTTGGGGTGGAGTAAACTGTTAAATTGGCTAAGAGAAAAAATACGAACAGAAACACATTCTACGAGTTGTCATAATAAAAAAAAGAAACACATGCATGTATATAAATACTTAGAAATAAATTATCAACTGGGCAGGAATAAACACGAAATTATCGATGAAGTGTGGCTGACAAGTTTTGATCTTAGTTTGAAATATCATAGATAAACACAAATCGGAGCCTGATCACCTGAGAGCATCCAACCTGAGCACGCGTTGCTCTGGCTGACTTGGAAATCTCTAAATAGACTTCATAACGAAGTCGGTCGGAACAAAGACCTCAACAGATGGGGGTTTACAGACGACTCAAATCACAAGTGCGTATGCGGCGTCTCTACACAGACAATGGCTCACATTCCATCTTGCGCCGCGTGCCCTGACTCCTGTCCACTTGATGACCTTATGACTGTAAGGGAGTCACCAGCCTTAGAGTTAGGGGCAGAGGGTTGAGTAAATAACAATAAAGATACAGATTTATTAGCGTAAAGTTTACTACTAACAGATGCATCTTTAGTCCTTCAAAGTAAGGGGTAATCAAAATTAATGAAAATAGTAAATAAATTACTCTGGTACTTACCCCAGGAGAAGGAGTGCGCCAACTCTGCGCACAGCGCCACCAATGCAATCACACATGCCGTTCTATACATTTTATACTACAGACAACGTCGTTTGTGAAGAGATGCTCGTGGAATACAGCAATGCAAAAGCAATGTGCTATTTTTTGGCAAACATGCTGTTATAAATAGTATGGTTAGGCATAACCAGAAGGTCCTCTGATAAGACTTCTCTTATCAGAGGACCTTCCGGTTATGCGGTTATGCACTAAGTAGAGAATATTATCGTGCAGAGTTACAAGGTGAGTTTTAAAAATTTGCGTGGACGGCCATAATTATATGGAACGATTAAGAATAAAGTCACCTACAGGGCAATGGACAGGGGTATGCTCGGAGTTCTCTTGCGTGATCAAATCAGAAATGAAGACATCCGCAAAATAATCAAGGTCACCGACGTAGCCCGAAGAATAGCCAAATTTAAATGACAGTGGGCAGGGCACATTGGCAGACGACATGGTGCTGCTGAGCGCGGCAGCGGGTGGTACTAAGACACTATTGGCCATAGAACGGCCTAAAACGCTCACAAAAGACAGCACGTTGTTTTTGAGACGGGGACCAAGTAGGTACCATTTTGGGATGCGTCTCATATCATATATAGTTATCTAGAGTTTTTTCATCACGATTTACTCAGTAGCAGTTTAGATTTATGCCCAGTTGATGGCAGTAGGCTCACCCCCATTACGCTGTTAGGGAGCTGCTCTCCCAGACCTTTGGGATTATAGACGTTAATGATGTTATGTTTATGTGATGATTATCAAGCAGGTCTCCTAGGACACTTTTACTCATAATTATTATGTTCAATCACCCTGTACAGTACACGCAACAGTTTAGGTAGTATGGACAATATTGATAACAATGCTGGATTTAAAATGTTTTTGATGTTGTGTAACACTACCGGTGCGCCCCGACTCCGCTCGGACAGACGCGTATCTTATGATTTCAATCAAGGGGGGAGGGGAGGGGGCGCATGTGTTAGATAAATGAAATTATTATGTGTCTAATATTTAATGCATAAATACTTGAAATACCTATAAATGCAAATGTTATCTGTTTTATATTGTATAATCAATTGTTAAAATGAATGAATTAAATAACAAACTTATTTGTGTACAAGTCAAACACTGATTTGACTCAACGGTCACTTGTGAATCATACTTGTTTGTTAACGGGTATAAAAGAGCGGAGCCTCTTTGGAGCGGGCTCGACTTCATTCCGTCCTCGCCGTCGAGGCCCGTCGCGACGCCCCGATACGAACCCTCCCCGTCCCTTGCTCGCGCCAGCCCGCGTTGCTGAGCCAGTAGTTCAAAATCAGTCCCTAATTAATGACACCACTCAGATCCAGCCTGTCCCCTTGCTGTCTCTCCCAGCGACGCCCTAAGCCGAGGCCCGTACCCCGCAGGGGGTGCCCTTAGCGTGTAGTCGTTTAGTTTGTAAGTTTTATGCCCTGGCTGGAGGCCTTACACTTAAGGTACCCACAGGATTGTCCGGTCAAGCAGACGACAACCTCTCTAGGTTGAACTGCGAGATGCCATTTCGAAAAAAAAAAAAAATGGAGCGGGCTCAGTTGCTCTACAAATTTTAAGGCGTTAACATGTAAGGTATGATGTTATTTTGATTATGGTTGATAATACTATTCTGATTATATTGATGATTTATTGTGGTAACGATGATAGTGATTGTGACAACGATGGTGGTGATTGTGATAACGACGATGGTGATTGTGATAACGACGATGGTGATTGTGATAGTGATTGTGATAGCGACGATGGTGATTGTGTTAGTGATTGTGAATAGCGACGATGGTGACTGTGTTAGGTTAGGTTAGGTTAGATTAATATTGTGATCAAAATGTTGATGATTGTGATAAAAAGATGATGATTGTGATAAAATGATAACGATTGTGATAAAATGTTGATGATTGTGATAAAATGATGATGATTGTGATAAAATGATGATTGTGATAGAATGATAACGATTGTGATAATATGATGATGATGTGATAAAATGATGATGATGTGATAAAATGATGATGATGTGATAAAATGATGATGATGTGATAAAATGATGATGATGTGATAAAATGATGATGATGTGATAAAATGATGATGATGTGATAAAACGACGATTGTGATAAAATGATGATGATGAGATAAAATGATGATTGTCATAAAACGACGATTGTGATAAAACGACGATTGTGATAAAACGACGATTGTGATAAAATGATGATTGTGATAAAACGACGATTGTGATAAAACGACGATTGTGATAAAGTGATGATGATGAGATAAAATGATGATTGTGATAAAACGACGATTGTGATAAAACGACGATTGTGATAAAATGATGATTGTGATAATAAAGGTGAATCACAATCATCTTCATTATTACAAGATAATGAAGATGATTGTGGTTATTATGATGTGATTATTATGTTATTATTATGTGTGTTGTTTATTAGTTATGGTTGATATATTGCTACGTAACGTTGTGTAATATACACTACTACGGTAAATTGTTATATACTACAAGGTAAATATAATGTTATTATGAAGTGAATCCCATTGTTTATATTTTATACCTAATAAGTTACGAACATTAAATATTTAAATACATCTAGTTACATATCTACATAGTTATATTATCAAATGCTAACACATGCGTATATCTGGGCAAGTGGGGTTAGTTGTTGCTGAAAACAATTATTATTTTCTGTCAGTTGCATTGCATTGATATTTTTACTAGCTCAGGGAGGCTAGAAATGAATCGTATTCGTAGCACCCCACCTCGAATAGTTTAGTGGTATTTTTGGTCGACTTATACGGAAACTAAGGATGCAAGAAAGAGTGACGAGAGCACAAAAATGTTAGCAGTGACTGTTGAGGATGAGGTCTGTTCCCGGGTGATGAAATGAATCTATCGTTATGGTTTCACATCTATATTGAATAATTTTGGATTTGTACAGAGTTTTGGGTTACACCGCCATGGCCATGGCGGGGGGTCTGTACTGGATGATGGATGCGAGGTGAAAAGGAATGATTCGATACAATGCAAGCCTTTTTATAGCCGCTGTGACTGAACAGAATAACTGAATGACTGTATGATGCTGAAGAATGAACGTAGCAGCGCCAGGCGAGCGTGGTGGCCAATGGACGAACTAGGCGGAGCTGATGTCCACCCAGCTGCAGAGGTCGGGCCGCTGCGCTCACGCACCGAGTGCGTCATCTTGTGGATAGGTGGCGCTAGCAGTAGGCGTGAACAGTGACTGATTTCGAACCCAAGACATGCACCTCTGAGTTTTCGGATTCACGTGCGTATTGCACTTGCTTCGGTGAAGGAAAACATCGAGAGGAAGCCAGACAGAAGTTAAGAAGAACTAACACACGTACACTCAGACACGACAGGTGACGTTCTATATTCATAATCTTACATCCTGTTATTCGATGGGTTTGCCTAGCTTTGTTTTTTCTGTTTTAATGTAAAACCTAAATGATGAAATCATTCCGTGGTTAAGGGGCATTATGATAATAATAATTATGATGATAACTATGACTCGCGGCTTCGTCTACGTAGAATTCAATTCATCATCATCATCATTTCAGCCGAAAGACGTCCACTGCTGGACATAGGCTTCCCCCAAGTGTCGCCACATTGACCGGTCCCATGCGACTCGCATCCAGCGAATTCCGGCAACCTTCACCAGGTCATCGGTCCACCTAGTGGGAGGCCCCATTGGCTTTCTATTCTGCGAGCAATGTGAACCAATAAAGGGTTTTATTTAAAAAGACTTTAAAAAAGGAGGAGGTTCTCTATTCGACTGAAATATTTTTTGTAGAATTTAAATAAGTTTGGTGGTGATTTCGCCTGGTCTTAGTCTCAATTTCGATAAGTCTTTTTGTTTTCAAGAATAGTGAATCAAATATATTGACGCTCCTGATCTCCTTGATCTGCTGGCGTGCTTCTTTGTTCCGGACAACGACTGTCGCGGGTGAAAGCACAGGCTGTTTGCCGTGCCTCCATGTCGTACTGTTACACGTGCTAAGTCACCAATTCCTCGCACTCTGGCCGCGCTTGATGATCTCTTGGATTGTAATCCAACAGACGATCTGTTTGCGGATGGATGGACGAAGATTTTATTGGTATGTCAGAAGTACTGTGACAAGAATTTATGAAACCGTTTAGCTTTATTTTGAATATTTTAATTTGATAGGTAAAACTCTTTCCGTTACTGATTTTGGTTTTAAACAATTAAATAAATAAACAACTGAACCAGTCATTCTAAAATTTTGCACTTGCAGACGTTGTCAGGTACACGAAAACAGACATAGGGTTCATTTCATCCCGAAAAAAGTACAGTTCCCGAGGAAACGACAAGAACGTTCTTATGATAATAGATGGCACCACTTCTTTTTGAATCATGATATAATTATATTATTATACAAGCAGAGTACAACCGGAACTGACAGAATTATATTATTATACAAGCAGAGTACGACCGGAACTGACAGAATTATATTATTATACAAGCAGAGTACAACCGGAACTGACAGAATTATATTATTATACAAGCAGAGCACAACTGGAACTGATAGCCAAATTCTAAATTAACGCGGACGAAACCACGGGTAATAGCTAGAGTATTTTTTTTTTTTTTTTAGTTAGTCCGTATTGTCCCACTCCTGAGCAAAGGCCTCCCCCCATTCCTTCCACTTCTCGCGATGGTGTGCTTCTGTGCTAGAGTATTATAACAACAAAACCAGACTTCGGGCTGCTACTGCTAAACTCCGATGTAAGACACAAATAACACTCTGTCCGCCCTGGGAATCGAACCAAGGATCTCACGCTCAGCAGTCAGTCGTTTATTGAAATTTTTATATCGACTCACTATGGAACAAATAAGTAAAGGCCTCACTGATACATGGAATCACTGTTTTTTTAACCAACAGCCAAAAAAGAGCAGGTGGCCTACCATTAAGTCTTAAAGCAGGATTGTTTTAATTTTATTCCAGAGTGAGAAAAAGATGGCGCTAGACGTCCTCTATAGCACTGTCTCTTTCCCACAATGGAATGACATTAAAACAATCCTGCTTTAAGACGTCATGCCCCCTGGTTTATTTTAGAAATGATTGAAACGCTAAACTCGAAAAGGGTCAACCGTTGTCACTTATCGTTCGTATCGGAAAACAAAATAGCGACCACAAAGGACCATCGGGGATATCTATCAACCCCTTCCCAGAGTGGGGTGGTGACGTTCCTTCCCAAAGTCCTTTCGTTGTGCATTAATAACTCTAACCATTCTCAGCAAGAATCTACAGTCACTAAATAAGTCGAACCACCGATGGGTGGACAACAATCCAAATGGAGCCTGGACCAGGGATGTGACAGCCATGTCTTTGAGCGTGGCACTGGCAATTCTGTAAAGACGACCAAGAATTAGGATGAGGGTAGGACGATTTCAAAGAAAGAAAAATACTAAAGTTCTGTTGTAAAAAGTAAAAATGTTCATAGCCCATGTAAGACCACATACAGATATCATATTTATGATGATGACGAGTTACATTTTTGTACAATAAGTTCTGATCAACTTATCAGTAAAACAGCTAAAGCTAGATTTTGTTTAGTGAGCAGTACGTAGTTAGTGATAAAAAAAATCTTCAACGGCTTCACTCCTTTAGGCATCAGTTGAAGCGGGTCAGAGCCCATTTGTCCCCTAAAATTCGTCCCCCAGCATAAAAATTGTGGATTCGGCCCCTATATAGGTGCCCATTGGTCTCCTGGTAGGGGACCAATTAATATTTTAACTAAAAATATTATTTTTAAGGTACCCATTCGTCCCCTCTAATATATATACAATATAAGTTAAAGATTCGGCACCTATTCAGGTGCCTATTGGTCCCCTGAGATAAAATTAGCTATACTTTACATAAGAAACGGTTAACATAGTACACTTGCGAACAGTTTATTAACGAAATTAATTTAATAAATCATAACTGATCATTGAAAAAAGAGCTATGATCAATGATAATCCGTCATGATAATAATATAACCTGACGATAGACTTACGATGTAATATTGTCTCTCGTCTCACGAATGGCTTGTTAAAAAAACGGGTTACAAAATAGATAAGGTGTTTTGTTTGTATGTTATGGCTGCCTCGGTGACATATTGGTTCTTGAAAGTGACTGCGAATACGAGACTGTTCAACGTGTCTTTGGTCTTTTATTAAATGAAGTTCGCCTAACGAAATAAACAATACTGTTAATATTATAATAATAATATTTTTAACATAATTGAATCGAATTATCTCATTTGAATCCTGGAATATGATTAGTATTATTATTGATGGTAATTCACTTTATGGTGGAATACTACAGTCATATTTTGATTAAAAAGACAAAACTAAATTATTTACTCCTAAATATGTATAGCAATTTTTTTTTCGTAATTATAATTTTATCATATAAGTGGATGTTATTATGTTCTTGTATTCAAAGTGTTTCGTTTTAGCTCAATGTGGAGTCGTTGTCACCCTTTTACAAAAATAATGAACGTTCTAACATTAATTCTGTTTTCGTAATAAGATTAGTTTTATACTGAAATAATGTTGATTTGTTTTATCTTCAATAATTATTGTGATTTTAGTCATTTTTGTTATTGTAGTTATAGTTTGTTAGATTTAACTTATTATGATTTTGCATGTAGTTGGTAAATATACAAAAAATACGGTGATTATAGCCAATTTTTATGTAGGTACTTCTAGTTATAATTTATTAGATGTAAGTTATTACGATTTTGCATATAGTTGGTTAATATACAAAAAAAAATATGTTGATTTATCTAGTCTTCAATAATTACTGTGATTTTAGTATTTTTTTGTGCTGGTGTTTTTATGTAGGTACTTCTAGTTATAATTTATTAGATTTAAGTTATTATGATTTTGCATGTATGTAGTTGGTAAATATACAAAAAAATAAGAAGTGATTATTTACTGTTGATATGTGTTCTGACTGACTATATATGTGTTGTGACTATTTTTTTGCATATTTTATATTTAATGTTGATTTATATGATGGTCAATCAAGGCTGATTTTTGTAAAAGAGTTGTATTTTGTTAGTTTCTAGGACATTGTGATTTTGCATGTGTATTTGTAGTTAGTAAAAATGTTGGTTTTACATAGTTGATATAGACTGATTTTACTTTTTATATTACTTTTATACAAAGTTATTGTGATATTGCATTATTTTGTAGATCTCTTTGACTGTTCAAAGTACTAACAAATAATTGTTATTTTTGTTATATTGGTATTGATATTTGGTTATTTGTTTGTACACTGGATGTAAATTAATCTAAAATTCAGTTATTACTGGGATTTTATTTAAATAGTTACACAGTTTTATTTTACTGCATAAAGATATAATAGTTATCATATATTTTGCTAAATATTTACAAATGTACAAGAAACCAAAAGTTGATTAATTATTTTGAAGACTGACTTAATGCCTAGAGCCTAGAGGCATTTTATTAAACTTAATCTTATTTGAAATAAACATGATATCTACCGAATTACTATATTTTTGTTTTACCCTTTTCTGCGCGACTGTACCAGGACTACCAAGCTGCAGTATACACATATACATGTACTTATATTAGAAGAATGAATAAAAATAAATATTCTTCAGGGGATGAATGGGCCTCTCAAAAGTTCCAGGGGACGAGTGGGCACAGGGTGCGAATCTTAGGGGACGAATGGGCTCTGACCCGTTGAAGCACAAGTCGACGTCACCCCTTTAACCGAAGTTACATGATCTGCAAAGAAAACGTATACAATGCACAATTAATACACCTAAGACGTCATAAAAGTAATCGTACATGAAATTATCAATCTGAGTCTGACAAGATAACGTACGAGATCATGTACGACGCGATGTTAGTTTCAACTGTTTGGTTAGACTGCCAGTAATCATTCCGATCATTATGGACGATCGATCTTGAGTTTTTAACACAGTAAGAATTGAAAGTTTTTGTTCAAAACAGGTGATTACTGAGGTACAACTGATCATGCACGGACTACCTTTAGATTTTTCTGACGTTGTTCTCATGAAAGTAGCAACACTGTAGAGCTGTAAAACGCTTTTGGTGTGTAATAAAGAATGTTCTGTCTAGCTATCCATCCACAGCGATCTATTCTTACCTGTATTAAGAATTTCCTTCAACAATTAAATAGTTTGGAAGCATTTGGTTTGAACGAGGGGAACATCGCATCTTTCACCCTCGTAATGTCCTGTGCATCGACAGAGGGGCTTACCCTCCTCACTCAGGGAACAAAGCCCGCCGTTCAAACAATATCCCCGGCACGAGTTCACTTCACATCGGTTTCCTAAGTAACCGGCATAACAACTGAAATAAATAAAATTATGAAACAGTGCAACGCGCTGAGCATGGAATACAATAAATATTGTACCTGATCGGCGCACGTGAGAAAGTTGACTTTAGCTAATTTATTGACCGATTTTGTGGGGGGACTTTTACTGGCAGATAGCTGATGTAACTAAAAGTAACATAAGCTAAATCCGATTAAAAAAGGCAAGTATAATTTTTATAAGAATTTCACGCAACGCACGCAAGTAAATGTGTGTGAAGTTGGCAGACCATTGTCCAGCAGATCAAAAATAAATCGGAGTTCTATTCGCATGCAGCATAGTTCTGGAGTTCCTGATACTTTTCAGAAATAGTTCTGCCCTTTTTCAGGAAAAAAAAATCAAACGAAAATATGATCTGCTAACTTCCGGTAGCAGATCATTTTTTCCAAAACTAAATTTTTCAAAGTGCTTTAGGCGCACAATGATGAGTTCTATAGTTCCTAATACATTTTTGTGATATTTCTGTGACCATAAAAAAGAAAAAAATAAAAAGAAACATAGTAACTTAGTAGTAACAAACCAGAAAAAAGTCGATACTTTACATACAAATGCCAATAATTACATAAAACGTGGATTCTCATTCATTTTTAAAGGCAATATCTGTAGTCTAGACGTTGAAGTAACAAGTAAAATCATGAATGAAAAAAAAACTCGATCTAAAGTGTCACCAGTGCATAGCTGAAGCCTTAGATTAGCGAAAATAATTATAAAATTCTATGTTTGAATCATAAAGTCCAAAATAAATTATGCATAGTATTCTGGACAGACAACTCTTCAGTTTTAAATACAACAATAACAGGACTATAAAAAATCACGACAAGAACACTCAGAATTTATACAAAAGTATCAGCAGAGCATGGTTGAAGATAAAGATTAGCAAAAAATATGAAAATTACTGCCAACAGATTTCGTGTTCGCAAAAAAAAATCTATAATTAATTATGAGTGGTATAGAGGACCTAGAACTCCTCAGTTTCAGATACAATAATAAAAGTGCAAAAAAATTACTTGGAAAGTAGACCTAGAACTCACACACAGATATCAGCAGATCACGGTTAAATATTAAGAATTGCAGAAATCATGAACAGATTTCGTGTTCGCATTATAAAATCTTAAATTAAATATGAGTAGTATGTAGGACCAAGAACTCCTCGGTATTAGATACCTCAATAGTAGTGCTAAAGAAAGACATGAAAATCAAACCTAGAACTCTTACTCAGATATCAGCAGATCACGGTTGAATATTTACAGTTGCAGAAATCATAAACAGATTTCGTGTTCGCATTATAAAATAAATAATTAATTATGAGTAGTATCGAGGACCTAGAACTCCTCGATTTTAGATACATTAATAGTAGTGCTACAGAAAAACATGGAAAGCTAACCTAGAACTCACACTCAGATATCAGCAGATCATGCCTGAATATTTAGAGTTGCAGAAATCATGAACAGATTTCGTGTTCGCATTATAAAATCAATAATTAATTATGAGTAGTATTGAGGACCTAGAACTCCTCGGTTTTAGATACCTCAATAGTAGTGCCAAAGAAAAACATGGAAACCAAATCTAGAACTTACACGCAGATATCAGCAGATCATACCTGAATATTAAGTTTTGCAGAAATCATAAACAGATTTCGTCTTTGCATTAGAAAATCCAAAATTAATTATGAGTAGTATTGAGGACCTAGAACTCCTCGGTTTTAGATACATCAATAGTAGTGCTACATAAAAACATGAAAAACAAACCTAGAACTCATACTCAGATATCAGCAGATCATGCCTAAATATTTACAGTTGCAGAAATCATGAACAGATTTCATATTCGCATTATAAAATCAATAATGAATTATAAGTAGTATTGAGGACTTAAAACTCCTCGGTTTTACATATCTCAATAGTAGTGCTAAAGAAAAACATGGAAAACAAATCTAGAACTCACACTCAGATATCAGCAGATCATGCTTGAAAATTTAGAATTGCAGAAATCATGAACAGATTTCGTGTTCACAAAAAAAAATCTATAATTATTAATGAGTGGTATTGAGGACCTAGAACTCCTCGGTTTTAGATACATCAATAGTAGTGCTACATAAAAACATGAAAAACAAACCTAGAACTCATACTCAGATATCAGCAGATCATGCCTAATTATTTACAGTTGCAGAAATCATGAACAGATTTCATATTCGCATTATAAAATCAATAATGAATTATAAGTAGTATTGAGGACTTAAAACTCCTCGGTTTTACATATCTCAATAGTAGTGCTAAAGAAAAACATGGAAAACAAATCTAGAACTCACACTCAGATATCAGCAGATCATGCTTGAAAATTTAGAATTGCAGAAATCATGAACAGATTTCGTGTTCACAAAAAAAAATCTATAATTATTAATGAGTGGTATTGAGGACCTAGAACTCCTCGGTTTTATATACACTAATAGTATTGCTAAAGAAAGCCATGAAAATCAAACCTAGCACTCACACTCAGATATCATCAGATCATACTTAATTATTAAGAATTTCAGAAATCATGAACAGATTTCGTGTTCGCATCATAAAATCAATAATAAATTATGAGTAGTATTGAGGACCTAGAACTCCTCGGTTTTAGATACATTTATAGTAGTGCTACAGAAAAACATGGAAAGCAAATCTAGAACTCACACTCAGATTTCACACTACTATTGATATATGTAAAACCGAGGAGTTCTAAGTCCTCAATACTACTTATAATTCATTATTGATTTTATAATGCGAATATGAAATCTGTTCATGATTTCTGCAACTGTTAATATTTAGGCATGATCTGCTGATATCTGAGTATGAGTTCTAGGTTTGTTTTTCATGTTTTTATGTAGCACTACTATTGATGTATCTAAAACCGAGGAGTTCTAGGTCCTCAATACTACTCATAATTAATTTTTGATTTTCTAACGCGAAGACGAAATCTGTTTATGATTTCTGCAATTCTTAATATTCAAGTATGATCTGCTGATATCTGAGTGTAAGTTCTAGGTTTGGTTTCCATGTTTTTCTTTGGCACTACTATTGAGGTATCTGAAACCGAGGAGTTCTAGGTCTTCAATACTACTCATAATTAATTATTGATTTTATAATGCGAACACAAAATCTGTTCATGATTTCTGCAATTCTAAATATTCAGGCATGATCTGCTGATATCTGAGCTGAGTGTGAGTTCTAGATTTGTTTTCCATGTTTTTCTGCAGCACTACTATTAATGTATCTAAAACCGAGGAGTTCTAGGTCCTAGATACTACTCATAATTAATTATTGATTTTATAATGAGAACACGAAATCTGTTCATGATTTCTGCAACTCTAAATATTCAACCGTGATCTGCTGATATCTGAGTAAGTGTTCTAGGTTTGATTTTCATGTCTTTCTTTAGCACTACTATTGAGGTATCTAATATCGAGGAGTTCTAGGTCCTACATACTTTTCATATTTAATTTAAGATTTTATAATGC
This sequence comes from Xestia xanthographa, assembly GCA_905147715.2. Taxonomy (NCBI): domain Eukaryota; kingdom Metazoa; phylum Arthropoda; class Insecta; order Lepidoptera; family Noctuidae; genus Xestia; species Xestia xanthographa. Next base: position 3,414,395 of record LR990654.1, on the reverse strand, counting down.
GAACACGAAATCTGTTCATGATTTCTGCAATTCTAAATATTCAGGCATGATCTGCTGATATCTGAGTGTGAGTTCTAGATTTTATTTTTATGGTTTTCTTTAGCAATACTATTAGTGTATCTAAAACCTTGGAGTTCTAGGTCCTTAATACTACTCATAATGAATTATAGTTTTTTTAATGCGAACACGGTTCATGATTTCTGCAATTCTTAATATTCAACCGTGATCTGCTGATATCTGAGTGTAAGTTCTAGGTCTACTTTCCAAGTAATTTTTTAGCACTTTTATTATTGTATCTGAAACCGAGGAGTTCTAGGTCCTCTATACCACTCATAATTAATTATAGATTTTTTTTGCGAACACGAAATCTGTTGACAGTAATTTTCATATTTTTTGCTAATCTTTATCTTCAACCATGCTCTGCTGATACTTTTGTATAAATTCTGAGTGTTCTTGCCGTGATTTTTTATAGCCCTATTATTGTTGTATTCAAAACTGAAGAGTTGTCTGGCCAGAATACTATGCATAATTTATTTTGGACATTATGATTCAAACATAGAATTTTATAATTATTTTCGCTAATCTAAGGCTTCAGCTATACACTGGTGACACTTTAGATCGAGTTTTTTTTTTTCATTCATGATTTACTTGTTACTATAACGTCTAGACTATAGATATTGCCTATAAAAATGAATGAGAATCCACGTTTTATGTAATTATTGGCATTTGTATGTAAAGTATCGACTTTTTTCTGGTTTGAAGTTACTATGTTTCTTTTTATTTTTTTCTTTTTAATGGTCACAGAACTATATCAAAAATGTATTAGGAACTATAGAACTCATCATTGTGCGCCTAAAACACTTTGAAAAATTTAGTTTTGGAAAAAATGATCTGCTACCGGAAGTTAGCAGATCATATTTTCGTTTGACTTTTTTTCCTGAAAAAGGGCAGAACTATTTCTGAAAAGTATCAGGAACTCCAGAACTATGCTGCATGCGAATAGAACTCCGATTTATTTTTGATCTGCTGGACAATGATCTGCCAACTTCACACACATCGCAAGTAAACACAACACATTTTAAAAACGAAGGAAATATGACAAATGACAGGCAGGATCCCATCAAGCACAGGATTTATCATCTTGAAACTGACTCGGATGAAAGCCCTAATAGTGTAAGATGAACATGTTTTACCTGCATTTAGGTTGTTTATCAGCACTGGTACTACAATCTCCGTATAAACAATAATTGTGGCACACTGAACCATCGCATCTCTTACCGCTGTAACCCTGTGTACATTCACAACGAGATTCCCCATCAACTTTTGTACCATGGACACAAAGCAGGCTTACATCTGTAGAAAGTGAGTTGTTTGGTAGAAGACTCGTCAGGTTATCACAGTTCTGAATTTCTTTAGGTATTATATCGTTAATGTTACAGTAGGCAGCTATTTCCCAATCACCACCTTCACTGAAAGGTTTAGGTTCCACGTCTATGCCGAGCGGTGGATTCTTTGGGATTTTATTGATGATAAATTTATTATTTCCATCGTTGAAAGATCTTCAGTAAATGAAATCCTTTGATACGGTAAGATAATATCCATACCGTGTTGATTTAAGTATTGTTCTTATGTTCTTTCCATTTAAATCTGCACTTTTTAAGGAATCATCAGTAAAGTATATTATTTTCTGTGCCTGTTGGTCTATGGTGAAGGAATTTATAACGCTATTATTAAGGCCATTATCGATAACAACTTCTTGCTTAGAGCCATTGAATCGAACCTTAATTAGTTTGTCGTACAACTGAAAATAAATAAACCTGAAATGTTTTGTAAATGTTATTAATATTTCCACAGATACTTAGTACTTTATTGTGTCCAAATTGTTTCAATTCTTACAGTCAGCGTTGATTAACACAACAACCAAGCCGGCGGCAAAGTTTCCCCACTTACATCAAGATGTAGTGTTTTGATGGTAACGTACCCTCCACAGCTATCGACGGCAATGTCAGAGATAAAACTAAACTGTTCCGACAAACTAAAGAGCTTTTCGTAAACTTTGTTTTTGTCAGATTCCGCTTGTAATGTAGTCGAATAAATTTCTAACCCGTCTTCAACCCAAAAAAGTAACTCTGTGACCGGGTCGTAAGCCATACAAATAACGTCGCCTTCCGTATCCCTGACCAAATATTCTGTTCTCTTCGTAGTTATGTCAAAGATAAATATGGCACGTAAGTCGGTAAACAACACCCTGTTGTGTACTGGGACGTAAGTAATTTTATGGATTGTATGCGACGTAACGTTTTCTGAATGCGATATCGTTCCGTTAATATCAAGAAATTCTAGTCGATTGTCCTCACCCCTGACGATTTCTAAAAAACAGGAAAAAACTATTTTATTAAAATCTCTACATCTTTAGCCTTCAGTTTGCTGTTACATAAATATAATCACGTCTTATTACTGCAAACTGCAGAACTTTAGCTGCTATGATCCTTAAATACTGCCTTTTATACAAATGTTACAGTTTATTTGTGTTTCTTTGTTTGGTCACTTACCCAGTACCCGAAAATAAACATTTTGGCGTAGTCAAAACATTGTATCAATGGATATTGGTAATCCCGTGTCTAGGTAACACTTAAGCATTTCTAAAGGGTATGTGTGGTGTACGCCCGGGTGTTACTACTGCGAGGATCAACCGGAGGACACGGTGGAGCATACAGTCGAGGTTTGTCCAGCTTGGGCGGAGCGCCGCCGTGTCTTCGTAGCGGCGATCGGCGGCGGCGACCTCTCGTGTCCGGCCCTGGTTCAATCCATGGTTCGGAGCGAGAGGGAATGGGAAGACGTCACCTCCTACTGCGAAGCAGTCATGCTGGCGAAGGAGGTGGAGGAACGTGAGAGGGAAAGAACCTCACGTACCCGCCAGGAATGAGGAAAATGTTGAGTATGAGTTATGAATATCTACATTCACTGTGACTGTGACTGTGTAGAACGATATGGATAGAAAGGAGATGTCTGATGAGATGACGTGTAATAGAAAGGTTTGGAAGAAAGGGAAAGGTATGCTGCGCCGGCCCCAAATGAATTGGGATAAGGACAAGAGAGAAAAATGATGATAGTAAAGAAATGTCTCTGGTACTCACCCCAGGAGAAAGAGTGCGTCAACCCTACGCACAGCCCCACCAATGTTATCACACATGCCGTTCTATACATTTTATACTCGACAATGGCGTTTGTGAAGAGATTGTATATGTCCGTCCCTGGTGCGCGCTCGTGGAATACAAAACCAATGTGCTGTTTTTGGCAAACATGCTGTTTATATACCTAGGTATCATATTGATACGCATTTTGATAACCCGAGGTCCTCTGATAAGAAAAGCATTAAGTAGAGATTTTGCACGAATGTACAACCAACCTGTATAAGCAACAGTTTAGGTACTTTATACAATATTGTTAACAATGATTGATTTCAAAATTGTTTTGTTAATGTGTAACACTATCGACTCACCCCGACTCCGCTCGGACAGACGCGGATTTATGTTTTAAATCAAAGGAGGTGGGGGGCAAATGCATATATCTGGAAAGGGGTAGTACGTGCTGACCAAATAAACAATTATTTGCTGTCAGTTGCATTGCATTAACCAGTTAGCTCTCCAAGGTGGCAGCGCTAGGAAAGCCCGCGAAATTCAAATGTTCTTACGTGTTTTGCTACTAAACTAACTAACAATATATAAATGAACTTAGAGGGTTGTATTAATGATTATAATACAGTTACAACATACGTGTTACTTGCGCGACTCAGTTTTCATCAACATACAACCTGACATTGCCTCGGATATGTTGCAGTACTTGTGATATTGTGATAATTATAGTCGTTCATTTTCGCTGAAATGTAAATATTTTTAGAGTAATCTATACTAATATTATAGAGAGGAAAGATTTGTATTTTGTATGATTGTAATGAACAGGCGCGGATACAGGGGGGGGGGGGCAATGGGTGCAATTGCCCCCCCCCCCCTGAACCGGACCCAATACGTCATTAGCCAAGCTTGAACTAGTTTGACGAAATTGAAACTAAATATTCTAGTTATACATCTTATCATGGGCGTTGCCAGGAGGAGGCAGCTGCCCCTAGAGGCTCAGGATTTAAAAGTTGTAGCTTTTCCTGCTTGATGCCATAGAATGGTATTATGTGTGTAATCAATTTTAGCGTAAAATGGAATCATTTAAATTAAGATATTGTTTAACCCTGCGAAAAAACATCAAAACGGCTCTTTTTTTCTACCTCTGGATTGGCACTCCTATTGGATTTTTGAATGATCGATCTATACAATAGACAGAGCCTGAAATAAATTAGGAGCCCCTTGGCCCGAGGCCTTATCTAAATATGCAATTATAGCATAATTATCAGAGGCAATGTTGTAAAAAATTTCGAGCTCGCTCTTGAAGCCTAGTTTTTCATGAGTCTTAACTTTGTGTATAAGAGGCCCAGGTAACTGCAGTAGGTCGGTAGGAAAAGTGTTAAAATTTTTCGAGCTCGCTTCGCTCGCTCTATAAACTACTTTCTCTTCAATTTATCTAAAAATCGACCAAGTAACTCCTATATGAACGTTTGAAACCATTTAATAACCTGTCCAAGGCAAGGTGTCGTAAGAATTTCTCGCTACGCTACACCCCCCTGGCTCAAAAACCGCGGCCCCCTTGTATCTTGCATATCATGGATTTCTATAAAGTAACAGCCATATAATATCATAAATATTTATATATTTGTCGCATCCGGTCATGAGTACAGACGGGCGAATGGATCGAAAGCGCGCCAGTGGGGACATCACGCGACCTACTCCCCACCATAGCGGCTTTTACAGAGTCCTGATGTTGACACCTCGCGGCGAGGCAGACAGTCTGGGTCTGATCGCAGCGGAGTTAAGACGTCTTGAAACTGTACACGATTCATTGTGCCTAGTGTTAATGTGTGAAAGTGTAATGTCAAGTTATTTGTTAGACTCAGTGTATCTGTTTGAAAAGAGTAACCATGGAGTTTCTTGCCGGTTCTTCAAAATCAAAATCAAAATCAAAGCATTTATTTCAAGTAAGCCAGTTACAGGCACTTTTGAATTGTCGAAACAAGGATGAAAATTAAATGTAGCTACAGTCCCAGTCACAAGACATAAAAACTGTGAAAGTACTGTAGTTGCCCATTCCCTAGCGTAGATCTCTATGGAGAAGAATGGGCAAGAAACTCCATGGACACTCTTTTAAATCAGAATATTGTTACAAAATCTTGGTTACATCATTCACGTTGAGATGGTATATTATGTGAGAACAATGTAGCAAGATGTGCACGGTAAAAGTGTCCACAGCAAAAAAAACACAAACAAAAAAAAAATACAATTCAAAATAATTCATTCAAATAAGCCATGGCAACCAAGAGATGACCAGTCACAACTGACAGCGCCCGTTCACGGACATGACGCATGGATCAGCACCATTCAACTCAACCATTTTGAAGGGAACTAAATGATCCGACACATGCGCCACCATCAGCGAGACAATAGAGTGAGCATGACATACTCCAAACCGCCAGGGCACATTCAAGTCAAAAAAAAGACGTAGGTTTCCAGTGAATGATAGCTTTCTAGTACATAGTACTCACACAATATGGGCTATGCATTTATATAATACTAAAGAGATTGATTCTATACAATGCAAAGATAGTTGTACAATCTTCAGCAGCTCCAACAATACAATTTAAAGCTATCAATTTATGCGCCCCTGTCCATGTGGAGCAGGACCAGCATTGAGCCAAGCATTTTTATCATCGATATAATCGCTCAACTTGTAATATGCTTGCTTACATAGTGTGCGTTTAATGCATGTTTTAAATTTCGTCTCATTCAGTTCAAGAATACTTTGTGGAATTTTATTATAGCATCTCAAACAGTACCCCATGAAAGATGAGTCTACTTTAGCGAGTCTGAAACCTGGCTGAACTAGTTGGTCCCTATTTCTAGTACTGTAATTATGTCTGTCACCCCTTTTACCAAAAAGGTGCAGATTTTTTCTGACGTACATTATGTTTACGTAGATGTATTGACAATGTACCGTCATGATGCCAATATCCTTAAACAGTTCCCTTAGAGAATCGCGCCTACGAAGATTATATATGGCTCTGATGGCTCTTTTCTGCAGAATAAATATAGACTCAATATCAGCAGCCCGTCCCCACAGCAAAATGCCATAAGACATTATACTATGAAAGTAACTAAAATAAACCAGTCTAGCGGTATGTACATCAGTATACTGACGGATTTTTCTAATGGCAAAGGCTGCTGAACTTAGCCGCCCCGCAAGAGATGTCAAATGAGAACCCCATTGTAGCCTTGAATCAAGCGTAATCCCCAGGAAAACCGTTTTATCTACGAATTCAAGTTTCTCTTTATTCAATATTATATCACAATCACTACTTTTAACATTCGGTAAAGCAAATCTTATGCATTTGGTTTTTTTTTCATTTAATACCAAATTGTTTGCTGTGAACCAATTTTGGACCTGAAGTAGGGCATTATTCACGTCATCTAGATTTTGGGCCCGCCTATTTATCTTAAAAATTAGGGAAGTGTCATCAGCAAATAACACCATATTTTGAGGTTGGTTTTTCAGTAAATAGGGTAGATCATTTATATATACTAGAAAGAGGAAAGGACCCAATATTGAGCCTTGTGGAACCCCCATTTTTACTTTTAACCCCTGTGAATTAACACCATTTATTTGAACATGTTGTTGTCTATCATTCAAATAAGATTTTACCAAACTAAGTGCAAGTTTACCCAGCCCGTAATGCTCAAGTTTCAAAAGTAATGTGTCGTGATTTACGCAATCAAACGCTTTGGAGAGGTCACAAAAAATTCCTATGGCGTCTTGAGACTCTTCCCACGCAGTAAATATGTGCTTTAATAAGGTTACACCGGCGTCAGTTGTACAACGTCCCTTGGTGAAGCCATACTGTTGATCATGTAAGATTCTGTTGGTGTTAAAATGATAGAGCATTTGATTAAGCATTACTTTTTCAAAAACCTTGCTAAAAACTGGTAACACGGATACAGGTCTATAATTATTAGTATCTTTACTGTCCCCGGATTTGAAAAGAGGTATGACTTTACTATATTTCATTAAATCAGGGAAAACTCCTTGGTCTACACATAAATTAAAAATTAACCCGTATGCTCCCGGCCGTGCCTCCAGAGGCACGGTGCATTGTTATTTTAATTGTGTCTGTAATTGCGGGTATTGAAGTGTTAAAGCTAAGTAAGGGGCTATAGTCTCAAGTATGGATGTATAAACTTTGACAGACATTCCCCATAGATCTTCGGTTAGTTTGATCTTTATTTGCCGGAAAGTTTTAATAACAATCATAGGGTTAATGTGGGTCAGATAGGCAGTCGCTCCATGTAAAATACTGGTATTCAGCTGCATCCGGTAAAACTGGAAGCCGACCCCAACATAGTTGGGAAAAGGCTAGGCAGATGATGATGAGGGTTAATGTGTTTAAATTTAAATTCAACCAGGCAGCCAGACACATTCGCCTTTAATAAACCAATTGAGAGTTCAGGTGAGGAAATAAGAGCCTCCGTTGTTTTTTGTGGTATATCGGTAAAGAATTTTACAAATTCTTGAGCTACTTCCTGATTAGAGCTTTTAGGACCACATGCTGTATCTAATGTGTAGCTAGTGTTACGTATTTTCTTCCTGTTAGTCTCGTTATTTATAACTTTCCAAACTGTCTTTATTTTATTTTCTGCTGTTTTGATCTTGTTGCTAATGTGCAGTGCTTTAGCAACCTTGCATGTATTTCTAAAAATGTTTGAATACTTAGCAACATACTTGTTAAAAGTGTCAGTGTTTATAAAAGGCTTAAGGCCATAAAGCTCAAATAGTCTTTCCCTACTTTTTCTGATACCTCTAGTTGCCCAATCACTAAATTTGAATTTAGGGCAAATACTTTTTGTCTTCTTTTCAAAAGTTTTATTGAATTCCGTGTGAACTATTAAAAAGAAACGATCATACAATTGATCTATATTAATATCATCAAGGCCCATAACGCTTAACTTGTTCTGTAGCAAAATATTATACCTATTTAATCTGCTAGAAGTTATAGGTCTAAACTTAATTTGAACTTTTTGCGATGGGGGTGTATTACACCTGAAGGTTACAGTTTGTCCACTATGGTCAGAGGGTAGACAATTTACTATTGCTTTATCTAAGTAATCACAATCGCAGAAAATATTATCTATACAAGTAGCAGAAGATGGAGTGACTCTAGTAGGTTCTGTAAAAGTGTTGGTCAAGTCAAATGACTTAAAAAGATTTAATAAGCGACTGCTATTTGCACATTCTTCTAAAATATTGATATTAAAATCACCACAAATAATTGTAGATTTATTACTGACTGCAAGTTTTGCCATCACATCTTCTATTATTGATTCAAACAAAGAAAAGTTTTGATAGTTTGGGGGTCTGTACACACACACAATTACATGCTTATCTAGCTCAACACAGGACAGTTCAACGCAATGTTCAACCGAGAGACCTACTATGTCATTACGTTGCTTATATTTAAAACAATTTCTTATTAATATTAGGGAACCTCCACGAAGCATAGTTTTACGGTTAAAGCAGCTACCCACCATATAGTTCTCATAATTGATAAGCATTTGGTAATCCTTAAGCCAATGTTCAGTAAAACATATAATGTCAAACTTACTATTTTCTAAAAACAATTCAATTTCTAATAATTTGGAAGAAATGCCTTGGATATTTTGGTGGAATAATTTCAAAGTGTTCTGCTGAGGCCCTTTTTTACTAACTAATTGAGTGCAAGAAGATACGTTGGTAGGATTAACAATATTGTTAATCGTACCTCCTGTTGTCTCATTTCCTAGTTTAAATTAATTTTTGGAGTGAGGCTGGAGACACCCGTACCATCCTCAGACAACAAGACCCTATCACTAATACTAATATACCCTAATTGAGAATTCCCCACGGTGACACATGGATCCTCCTCAGTACAATGTTTGTAAACATTTATAGCACTAGTGCTATATTCATTGAAAGTCACCTGTATATTAGTATTACTACTAATAGTCGCAGTGTTAATAATAGAACTAAACTTAGACATACTATTTATGTCTGTGTGAATATTATAAGCTAATAGCCGAGCTATTTTGTGTCTACATCTAATAGGTAGATACACCTTACCCCGTGTCGACTTCAGTTTACCAACAATAGTGTTGATATCCAGATATATAAGTCTGTCACTATAGTGACCTACTAAAAAATGTACATGGTTATTTAACATATGTATATAATTATTTTTTCTATTACCCAAATTTTCAAAAAATGGAAAACCACACAATATTATTTTGTTACAATTTAACTTTAACAACTCTGAAACACAGTCAGTGATGTCTTCCTTTTTAATCTTAGAACTATTACCAACACATATAGTAATGGTGGTACTAGGATCACAAACGGTCTTTGTTACTGATGCCATAATCTGTTTGTAGGTTGATCCTGGCATGCAATAATTTTGGGTACAATAACTCAGGTTATTACTGATCAATTTCCCTAACCCTCTACCTATACTATCAGAGAACATAACTGAAAGATTAGAACCAAGACTATTAGGTGATATATAGGCTTCTCCATGGAAACTACCTACCCGAACCGTGCAATGCGAAATAAAATAGTGTTTCGCATCCAGTGTGTTTTCATAGCACGAAACCCGTGTTCTGCCCACATAAGCTCGAACTTAGCGAAATAAATTCCTGACAAACCCCGACATATTTTTTAATGAATTTTCCAAAAATTGCCCCCCCTTAAAGGAAATCCTGTATCCGCGCCTGGTAATGAATAAACTCAAAAACTACTGGACCGATTTTAAGCATTTTCTCACCACTAGAAAGCTAAGATACCATAACATAGGCTATAAATGATGTTCAAAACATGCGAATTAGCCGGGCTATCACAAGTTTTGCGGGCGAAGTCACGGTCGAAGTGCTAGTCGGTAATTAAGTAATAAAAACATTTATCGGTATAACAAGTAGCCTATTCTGTGTGGACTAGGCACACTAGACAAGCACAGCACCGGCACCGCTCTGACCCAGCATTTAACTTGCCATTCAAATTAGAGCATTAAATCGTTCATAAAATATGTTTTACAATGTCTGAAGGAAAAAGCTTACGGCGGCGGGTGGTCACCCCGCTTACCGCTACCATACGACTCGACTCGCGGGCGCCTCAGAGTCGGCGCGCGGCCCGCGCGCGGACTGCGGGTGGTCAGCGCGCCGCCGTCGCGCGGACAGCGTGCTTACGGCGCGCGGACCGCCTGCTTACGGCGCACCAACTCCGAGTTGCCCGCGAAACAATGTCGTAAACAAATGAAGCAAGCTCATAGTCTAGGAGAGAGCGTTGCAAACAAAAAAGTCATGAAACTTTTTTCATAAATAGTTTACATCATACTGGGCTTAAAAAAATCGTCAGCTGCATGGTGGAGGGGGGATTATGCGTCAGCCGCTTGCATAAACTTGTAAAAGAAACACGTAAAATAAAGTTACAGTACGCCGAATGAAAAACAAAGTGATTGTTTAAATTATCAAAAGTACGAAAACAACAATCAGCTGCGTGGGTAGCGGTGGAAAGACCGTCAGCTAACGCAGTAAAAGTTAAAAATATTGTAGCTGTCTCCTTTTAAACTGTAACGGAAAGCGGGTTAGTGGGGTAGGTGAATTAATCCACGAATCTACTTCATTAAAATAAAATTACTATACATAATAGGAGGTAGGTAGGTCTAATAGTCACCTTTTTTTTCACCACTTCCCTAACTTCCCAATCCTCCAGCCACCGCGGGTGCGTCAAACTTTATATAATCTCGGAACATACATGGGGTATTTTCGGATACCCCTGGGCGTGAGGAATCTAATTTTTTTTTTGTTGTCGATATTTGGAGCAACCTGTGCCTATAACAACTATTATATTTTAATACATCAGGTTATGTACTAACCACACGATAAAGAAACAATCTAAACTCGACCTGTACTCTGTGACCTCCACGGAATCAATTGTGTAAATTTTTTTGACTTATGTACTAACAGACGCCAGCACATCAAGCTATCCGAAACCGTCAAATATTTCCAGCCAACATTGAACCTAATGCTTTAGCGACAAAGTAAAAAAATATTTAAGAAATTTCACAGATTGTAGTTGCTTGATGTGCATGTGTCTGTACCGCACTTACAGCTGCAGCATTGGAAGCTGGGTTGAGAGCTGGTTTGTTTTAGAAATTATTGAAACACCAAACTCGAAAATGGTGAACCGTTGTCACTTGTCGTCCGTATCGGAATACCAAATTGCAACCACAAAGGACCATGGGAGATTTTCTATCAATCCCGTCCCAGGGTGGGGTGGTGACGTTTCTTCCCAAAGTCCTTTTGTAGTGCATTAACAACACTCTAACCATTAATTTATTCAGCAAGAATCTACAATCACTAAATAGGTCTAACCACCGATGGGTTCTAAGCAATCCAAATGGAGCCTGGACCAGGGATGTGACAGCCATGTCTTTGAGTGTGGCACTGACAAACAATTCTGTAATGACGACCAAGAATTGGAATGAGGGGAGGACGATTAAAAAAGAGAAACATATTAAAAATAGTTATTAAAAAATATTAATGTTCATAGCCCATTTAAGAAAACATACAGATATCATATTCATGATGACGACGAGTTACATTTTTTTGCAATAAGTTCTGATCAACTTATCAGTAAAACAGCTGAAGCTAGATTTGTTTTAGTGAGCAGTACGTAGTAAGTGGTGGTAGATGTGAAAGTAAACTCTTCAACGGCTTCACTTCTTTAGAAATCAGTTGAAGTACAAGTCGACGTCACCCCTTTAACCGATGTTACATCTGTAAAGAAAAAGTATACAATGCACAATTAATACACATAAGAAATTATAAAAGCAATCGTACATGACATTATCAATCTGAGTCTGACAAGATGCATTACACGTACGAGATGTACGACGCGATGTTAGTTTCAACTGTTTGGTTAGGCTGCCAGTAATATTTCCGTTCATCATGGAACGATCGATCTTGAGTCCTTAACAGTCAGACACAGTACGAATTGAAAGGTTTTGTTCAAAACAGATGAATGTAGAGGTACAACTGATCTTTCACGGACTACCTTTAGATTTTTCCGACGTTGTACTCATGAAAATAGCAACACTATAGAGCTGTGTGACACTTTTGGTGTATCATAAAGTATGTTCTGTCTAGCTATCCATCCACAGCAATCTATTCTTACCTGTGTTGAGGATGTCCTTCAACAAAGAAATAGCTTGGAAGCATTTGGTATGAAAGAGGGGAATATCGCATCTTTCACCCTCATAATGTCCTGTGCATTGACAGAGGGGCTTACCCTCCTCACTCAGGGAACAAAGTCCGCCGTTCAAACAATATCCCAGGCACGAGTTCACTTCACAACGGTCTCCTAAGTAACCGGCATAACAACTGTAATAAAGAAAATTATGAAACAGTGCAACGCGATGAACATATGGAAGACGACAAATACTCGTGACTGATCGGCGCACGAGAGAAATTTGACTTTAGCTAATTTATTGACAACAATAAGTTCAAGGTCACTCAAACAACCTTGGGACTTACTTTTATTTTAGAAAAATATTTAGAGTTCCATGCAAAAAAAATAAAAGCCTGGATATTGTTAAGAAAATCCTATTCAAACGGCAAATCTCCAAATCGACTGGACCGACTTTGACGGGACTTTTACTGTGACATAGCTGATTTTATAAGGAGAAGCTTATGCTAAATTCAATTCAAAAAAGGAAGTAATATTTTTATAATAATTTCATGCGAACGACGGCCTTAGTGTACGAACACAGTGGCCGCTCGACGCTATAGCGTCGGGCGGCGCGTTCTGCGGGGCGTCGAGCTGCCGACCAACGCGGCGGGCGTCTACTGAGGCCACTCACGTATAAATGCATGTGTTTGACATGAACGCTGCACGCGCCGCCCCGCCGCACGCTCGATTCGAGCGGCCACTGTGTTCGTACACTTAGCTAGTATACAATAAACTCAGTTTAATATACCCAGCACGTTGACGGTTAAAAGCTACAACACTAATGTGGACACAACACATTTCAAAAACAGCACACAGTACGAAATAATAAAGGATATACGACAAATAACAGGCAGGATTCCGTCAAGGACAGGGAGTATCATTTTGTAACTGACTCGGATAAAAAGCCACACATGTTTTACCTGCATTTTGGTTGGCCATCAGCACTGGTAATACAATCTCCGTAGAAACAGTACCCCTGGCAAACTGAAACATTGCATCTGTCACCCTCATAATCTCCACCACAAAGACACACTGGCTCATTTTCTACACTCAGGGAACAGATACCATCGTTCAAACAATATCCTTGGCATGAGTTCACCTCGCACCGTTCTCCTGAGTAACCAGCAAAACAACTGTAATAAAGAAGATATAAATATAAAACAGGGTAACTGCACTAACAAGAAAACCAATTAGTTCAGTACAGTAGATCCTGAGATTAGCGCGTTCAACCAAACAAGCAAACTGTTTAGCTTTATAATAATTATACTATCGAGGAAAGTTTACAATAGGCTATAGAACATTACGCTACGACTATTTATATCCGACAATCAATGAAAAATGTTGCAATAACGGGTTAAAGGACGATGGGTCAACACGTTCTCCAAACTAAAGCAACCAACAGAATTAAAATGTAACTATCTCATTCAAAACATCGTACTAATGTGATCATTTTCTATTATGGTGACATCTCTCAAAAGTGTGAGATATTCCGAGAAAAAACATGTTTTAATACTAAGATTTTGGCAATAAATAACTGTTTGTAACGATAATTTTCAAAAGATTTCAATTATATCTTCATTTATTTTTGTAATTATTAATTACATTTAGAAATATTTATATTAAAACAATATTTAAGAAAAAAAAAAGGAAATTACATTACAAAAATAATTATGACAAACTGAAATCGAACTGTGTACTCAGCACGTTGACGTTAAAAAGCGATAACACTGATGTTAACACAACACATTTTAAAAACATCATAGGGTACGTGCCTAAAATAATTGGCTCTCTTTTAAACTGATCTCACCTAGGGCGGATCCCTCGGGATCAGTCGACCTAATTAATTTTTAAATTGGTCAACTGACCCCGTTGACCAATTTTATGATTTGTATAGTCAAGTAGAAAAGTTTCTTGATATTAATTTATATCTATGAAGGATAAGTAATGACAAATGACAGGCAGGATTCCGTCAAGGACAGGGATCATCATCTCGAAACTGACTCGGATAAAATGCCCTTACTGTATAAGATGAACATGTTTACCTGCATTTAGGTTTTCCATCAGCACTGGTACTACAATCTCCGTATAAACAATACCCTTGACAAACTGAAACATTGCATCTGTCACCCTCATAATGTTCAGCACATTGACACACTGGCTCATTTTCTACACTCATGGAACAGATACCATCGTTCAAACAATATCCTTGGCATGAGTTCACCTCGCACCGTTCTCCTGAGTAACCAGCAAAACAACTGTAATAAAGAAGATATAATTATAAAACTTTTTTGCAAAAAATAAAACCGACTTCAAAAAACACGAAAAAGTGAAAAATAACTTTAGCTTCAGAAGTCGGTGACAAAAAAAATCTATCAAACAAAAGTCACTGACTTCTAAAGCTACTTTTTCTAATTTTTCGTGTTTTTTGAAGTCGGTTTTATTTTTTGCAAAAAGGTTTTTTTTTATCCATTTTTAGTTGTTCCCAAACAAATATTTGCCATGAATTTATTTGACATTGTTACCAATACATGTCATGGTAATTTATAGGAGTGAGCAGCGGTAGCCCAGTGGTGGCGGCCCCGACTTACGAACAGTAACTGGTGGATTCGAACCCTGACAGGCGTATTACTTTGTGTAATTTATTTCATCACCACTGCTCTCAAAACGGTGAAGGAAAACTCCGTGAGGAAACCGGCATGTCCTAGTACCAAAACATTCGAAGACTTGTGACATCTACCAACCCGCACTGAGCCCGCGTGGTGGATTTTAGCCCATTCCCTCTCATAGAGAGGAGGCCTGTGTCCCAGCAGTGGGAACATTAATAGGCTGATGACGAATAGGCGTATCCCCAATATATGGAACGCGGAGCGGGAGGGAGTGTCAGACTTTTACTGACTAAAACCCATCCATGTTCCTTCTTAGCCCTTTGTATTCCAGAGCCGCAGTATCTCTTTAAAACAGTCCCTTTTGCTGACATCTCTTTTAGACGCGCGCGGAACACGAACGAACTGTCGAAATCTGGGTGTATTGTACACATCTGCGTACCCCCTCAGAGCATAGGCGTGATGTTACGTCAATTGAGGTGCAGGCGGAACGCGATCGCGCCAACTTAACAGACCTAACTGTCGTAATCTGGGTGTATTGTACACATCTGCGTACCCCCTCAGAGCATTCAGGCGTGATGTTACGTCATGATGTTGTATAAACAATAAACATCCAAGCGATGGCAACATTCACGGCACGTTTGCCGTCTATTTTTGAAGAGTTCCATTGTATATCTCCGAAGATCAGCATCAGATAATCACAAAATTTAAATGGGACCACACGGGAAGCACTAGCTTTCAAATAAAAAAAACCATCACAATCGGTTCACACAGTCGAAAGTTCTGAGGTAACAAACACATAAAAAAAATACCGTCGAATTGAGAACCTCCTCTTTTTGGAAGTCATAGCAATTTCAATTATTATATTCATTTATTTTTGTAATTATTAATTACACTTCGAAATATTTATATTTAAATACTAAGGAAATTACAATGTAAAAATAATTATTACAAACTGAAATCGAACTGTGTACTCAGCACGTTGACGTTAAAAAGCGACAACACTGATGTTAACACAACACATTTTAAAAACACCATAGGGTACGTGCCTAAAATAATTGGCTCTCTATTAAACTGATCCCACAAAGGCGGATGCCTCGGGATCAGTCGACCTAATTAATTTTTGAATTGGTCAACTGATCCCGTTGACCAATTTTATGATTTGTAGAAAAGTTTCTTGATATTAATTTATATCTATGAAGAATAAGTAAATGACAAATGACAGGCAGGATTCCGTCAAGGACAGGGATCATCATCTCGATACTGACTCGGATAAAATGCCCTCTCTACTGTTTAAGATGAACATGTTTTACCTGCATTTAGGTTGGCCATCAGCACTGGTACTACAATCTCCGTATAAACAATACCCGTGACAAACTGAAACATTGCATCTGTCACCCTCATAATCTCCAGCACATTGACACACTGGCTTACTCTCTTCACTCAGGGAACAGATCCCGTTGTTCAAACAATATCCCTGGCACGCCTCCACTTCGCACCGTTCTCCTGAGTAACCTGCATTACATCTGAAATATAGACAATAAAAATATAGAACAGAGTAACTGGACTAACAAGGAAACCAATTAATTCTGTCTGGTTCTAACAGGCACGCGAGTGGCTTTAAATATGATTCGCAGTCGTAACAAATATGTCTTTACAGAATTATAAGCATTAACATCATCAAAAATCCCTCGTAAGTTCATATATTATTGATGATTTTAATGGACGCCGGGCGAAAACCTCCCCCAATTACTTCCACGGAGTCGAATTAATATAAATATACAGTAGTTGAAGTTTTTGTTAATACTAGCTTATGCCTGCAGCTTCACTCGCGTGGAGTTCTATAATTGTCCCACGGGATCATACGACTAGGATCAAAAGTAGCCCTTGTGTTAATGCAGAATATAAGCTATCCTCATACTTAATTCCATCCAAATCGGTTAAGACGTTTGAGCGTGAAGGAGTTACAAACATACACAAACATACAAACTATCGCCTCATAATATAAAATTAAATGTGATTATATTAATGAAACATAATTTGGTAAAACGTTACAAAGCTATAACAAGCATTAGGTCATCTTGTACTACTAGCCGAGTGTACGCTCAGCGCCTAACGCGTGCTCTCGGGCGCCTGTTATAACTAGTAATGAAAAAAAAAACTAACTCCATAATGGGATAAACATGTTTTACCTGCAGTTAGGTTGTCCATCAGAACTGGTACTACAATCTCCGTCTAAACAATAATTGTGGCACACTAAACCATCGCATCTTTTACCGCTGTAACCCTGTGCACATTCACAACGAGATTCCCCATCAACTTTTGTACCATGGACACAAAGCAGGCTTACATCTGTAGAAACTGAGTTGTTTGGTAGAAGACTCTTCAGGTTATCACAGTTCTGAATTTCCTGAGGTGTTATATCGTTAATTTTCCAGTAAGCAGCTGTTACCCATGAAACATCCTTATCACTAAATTCTTTAGGTTCCACATTTATGCCGAGCGGTCGATTCTTTGCCATTTGCTTGATGGTATATGTATTAAATGATATGCTGCTAGATTGCCAGTATATGAAATCCTTTGTTACGGTAAGATAATATGCAAAATGTGTTGTTACAAGTATTGTTCTTATGTTATTTCCATTTAAATCTGCACTTTTAATGGAAAGTGCCCCATCAGTAAAGTATATTTTCTGTGCACGTTGGTCTATGGTGAGTGAGACTATATAGAGTCCATCGATAACCACTTCTTCCTCTGAACCATTGAATCGAACCTTATTGAGTTTGTTGTTTGACGGAAAATATATAAACCTGAAATGTTTTGTAAATATTATTAAAATGTCAACAGATTCAAATTGTTTCAATTAAAAAAAAATAGTTGTCGTAGTAGTCGTTCTATTATTTTATTTCTTCGAAAGTATTTTGAAATACGTCGTTTGATAGACGTGGGCATTTGTTACTGCAATTCTCGGCTACATAACAAGCTCGCCTGCGGCTCGGGTGTGAATTCCACCTTGACTGCAATAACAAAGTTTCCCCACTTATTAACATGTACTTTTTTGTTAGTAACGTACCCTCCACAGCTATCGATGGCAATTTGAGATATTTCACCCCGCGAAAAAATTAAGTGCTTTTCGTTAACTTTGTTTTTATCAGATTCCGGTTTTAATGTAATCGAGTATACATATCTTGAGTTTTCAACCCAAACGAGCAACTCTGTGGCCGGGTCATAAGCCAAACCAGTAATGTAGACGTTTGTAGTCATCAAACATTCTGTTTTCTTAGTAGTTATGTCACAGCTAAATATATTATTTAGGTCGGCGAACAGCATTCTGTTGTGTACTGGGTCGTAAATAATTTCATAGATTTTGGTCGACAACGTAATGTTTTCTATATGCGATATCGTTCCGTTAATATCAATAAATATCAGTCGATTGTAATCACCCCTTACAATTTCTGAAACAAGAAAATACAACTTAACCCGACTACGACGAAGCCAAAAGGAAGGGTAATGATTTTAGCTGTCTTTGTTTTATCTTTGTATTTTATCGTGTAAACCCCGAATTTAATTAGTGCGTGATTTTTCATTAGTGGGGTTTAGTCGTTCCTGTTACATAAATATAATCACGTCTTATTCCATTAGGGTAGGTAGAAACTGCGGAACTTCAGCTGCTATGATCCTTGCATACTGCATTTTATACAAATGTTACAGTTAATTTGTGTTTCTTTGTGTGGTAACTTACGCAGTAGGTAACCGAAAATAAACATGTCATGATTACCAATATCCAATGATATAATTAAAAAAACAACCCTAAAAATGCTAATAAAAACACTTATAAATGCTTATTGTTATCTAACAATGAGCATTTATAAGGGCCGGTATGTGTAACACGAATGGATAAAATAAGGAAGAGTATAGTTCTTCAAAAGCTATTCTCCGCGTAACTTTCGTGGCGAATTTTTTTTTGAGTAGTCTTCAAATTAATGGACACACATTTAAGACGCTGTTAAAACAGTACAAACAATATTATATGTAAATCGGTGCATAAACTATAGAGATATTCTTTTTCGAAATTTGCCTGCCCACGAAAGTTACGAAACTTTTTAAGCAAGAGGGATTTAGTTTGAAATATCATAGATAAACACAAATCGGAGCCTGATCACCAGAGAACATCCAACCTGAGCACGCGTTGCTCTGGCTGACTTCATGTAACGAAGTCAGTCGGAACAAAGACCTCAACAGATGGGGGTTTACAGACGACTCAAATCACAAGTGCGTATGCGCCGCATGCCCTGACACCTGCGCACTTGATGACCTTATGACTGTAAGGGCGTCACCAGCCTTAGAGTTAGAGGCAGAAGGTTGACTAAATAACAATAAAGATACAGATTTATTAGCGTAAAGTTTACTACTAACAGATGCATCTTTAGTCCTTCAAAGTAAGGGGTAATCAAAATTAATGAAAATAGTAAATAAATTACTCTGGTACTTACCCCAGGAGAAGGAGTGCGCCAACCCTGTGCACAGCGCCACCAATGCAATCACACATACCGTTCTATACATTTTATACTACAGACAACGTCGTTTGTGAAGAGATGCTCGTGGAATACGGCAATGCAAAAGCAATGTGCTATTTTTTGGCAAACATGCTGTTATAAATAGTATGGTTAGGCATAACCAGAAGGTCCTCTGATAAGACTTCTCTTATCAGGGGACCTTCCGGTTATGCAGTTATGCACTAAGTAGAGAATATTATCGTGCAGAGTTATACAAGGTGAGTTTTAAAAATTTGCGTGGACGGCCATAATTATATGGAACGATTAAGAATAAAGTCACCTAAAGGGCACAGGTCAGGGGTATGCTCGGAGTTCTCTTGCGTGATCAAATCAGAAAAGAAGACATCCGCAAGAGAATCAAGGTCACCGACGTAGCCTGAAGAATTGCCAAATTTTAGTGGCAGTGGGCAGGGCACATTGACAGACATGGTGCTGCTGAGCGCGTCAGCCGGTGGTAATAGGACACTATTGGCCATATAACGGCCTATAACGTTCAGAAAAGTCAGCACATTGTTTTTGAGGGACCAAGTAGGTACCATTTTGGGGTGCGTCTCATATCATATATAGTTTTCTAGGGTTTTTTCATCACGATTTACTCAGTAGCAGTCTGGATTTGTGCCCAGTTGATGGCAGTAGGCTCATCCCCATTACGATGTTAGGGTGCTGCTCTCCCAGACCTTTGGGATTATAGACGTTAATGATGTTATGTTTATGTGATGATTATCAAGCAGGTCTCCTAGGACACTTTTACTCATAATTATTATGTTCAATCACCCTGTACAGTACACGCAACAGTTTAGGTAGTATGGACAATATTGATAACAATACTGTTTTTTTTTTTGATGTTTTGTAATACTACCGACCCGCCCCGACTCCGCTCAGACAGACGCGCAATTTACGTTTTCAATCAAGGGTGGAGGGGCGGGGACACCATGCGTATATCTGCGCAGGTGGGGTAAGTTGTTGCTGAAAATAATTATTTTCTCTCAGTTGCATTGCATTAATCAGTTTATCTACACCCATGCTATAAATCCTCTATAAAAGTATCTGAAACAGTTAGCTTATGGCCAACATTGAAACAGCCAGTGTCATAATAACCATTATAACACCCAAACGGGTGTTATAATGTTGTACTAAATTTCATTATGCAACTCGTTTTAAAAAAAGAACATTGTCTAGCACGTGCGATTCACTACCGCAGCGCGTAATTTAAAAAAAATCTTATAGGTTAATTCGAATTCACGTCGTATCCCGCCATTTTTGTTCGATATTCGTATTGCATTATGTACTTTGTTGTTTACAAAAATGAGTGATACAAGCTTTGTGCATTTTATTAATTGTACAATAAAAATTCAAATTATTAAATTATTACCTATACATGGTGTGTTTGTATTAAATACTCAGCAATTAAACTTTCCATGAATTTACATAGACTTCTTACAACACTACAACACCCTATGGTTTCAGAACCTTTTATATGGAGGATTCATATCATGGATGTAGATAAAGTCTTGTATGCAACTGTATGTAATTAGGTATTAAAACACTCATGTGATACTATTATCACACTCGGCTTCGCCTCGTGTGATAAACCCACATTCGTGTTTTAATACCCCTCATTATACAACAGTTGCATAAATAACTATTATTAGCTCTTTAAGGGAGACTAGAAATGAATCGCATTCGAATATTTTAGCACCCCGCCTCGAATAGTTTATTATTAACCGTTCATACTGATAAAAAAAATTGTCGACTTATGCAGAAACTAAGGCTGCAAGAAAGAGTGACGAGAGCACAAAATGTTTGCAGTGATAGTGTAATGGTGTGAGCGGACTGAGTTCGAACCCAAGACATCACATGCACCTCTGATTTTTCGTACTGATGTGCGTATTGCACTTACGGTGAAGGAAAACATCGAGAGGAAACCAGCATGCCTGAGAGATATCTCTCGACGGCATGTAAAACCTAGTCAGGGAGGCGGCATAAATACTCTTAAACCAGATTAGGCACTAACCAATAAAGAAGAAGTGTAAGAACCCAGTCTCGGTTAAATTTAATTTTCTTTAGACCATTCACACGATTTACAGAATGATAAAGATTTTACTTTTTCTACTTATGAATTTTCTTCTTTCGTTATCTTTATATCTCTCTTTCTGATGGCAGTTTGACAAATAAAGATGCAAGAGCAAGCACCGTCTATGATCAAGACCACCAGGTAGATGCGCCAACGAACCTAAATGCCCATCATATCTATTAAAGACTTTTGACAGATTGTAGTAGTTTGATGTGCATGTGTCTATACCGCACTTTCAACTGCAGTATTGGAAACTGGGTGGAGCTGGTTTGTTCTAGAATTTATTAAAACGCTAAATCCGAAAAGGGTGAACCGTTGTCACTTACCGTTCGTATCGGTAAACCAAATTGTGAATTTGCAACCACAAAGGACCATCGAGGATTTCTATCAACCCCGTCCCAGAGTGGGGTGGTGAATTTTCTTCCCAAAGTCCTTTCATTGTGTATTATTAAAACTCTAACCATTCTCAGCAAGAATCTACAATCACTTAATAGGTCGAACCCCTGATGGGTCCTAAACAATTCAAATGGAGCCTAGACCAGGGACGTGACAACCATGTCTTTGAGCGCAGCACTGGCAAACAATTCAGTAATGACGACCAAAAATTGGGATGAGAGTAGGACGATTACAAAGAAGGAAAAATATTAAAAATTCATCATTAAAATAAATAATTAAAAGACAAAATACAGATATCATAATTTTATGCTGATGAGGAGTTACATTTTTTTAAATGCATTATGTTCTGATCAACTTATCAATAAAACAGCTGAGGCCAGATTTTGTTTAGTGAGCAGTACGTAGTTAGTGGTGGTAGATGTGAAAGTAAACTCTTCAACGGCTTCACTTCTTATGAAATCAGTTGAAGTACAAGTCGACGTCCCCCTTTAACCGATGTTACATCTGTAAAGAAAAAATATACAATGCACAATTAATACACATAAGACATCATTCAAGCAATCGTACATGACATTATCAATCTGAGTCTGCATTACACGTACGAGATCATGTACAACGCGACGTTAGATTCAATGTTTAGTTAGGCTGCCAGTGATCTTTCAGTTCATCATGGACGATCGATCTTGAGTCCCTAACAGCCAGACACAGTACGAATTGAAAGTTTTTGGTCAAAATAGTTGAATGAGGAGGTACAACTGAGTTTTCTGACGTTGTACTCATGACAGTAGCAACACTGTACAGCTGTGTAACACTTTTGGTCTGTAATAAAGTATGTTCTGTCTAGCTATCCATCCACACCGATCTATTCTCAAAACACTCAAAACAGTTTACTTTGCGCTTGCCCAGTCTTTGCTGGGGTACTGTGTCTCTGTCTGGGGAGGTAACTTTGCAGTCAGCATGTTACGTATTGACAGGACGTATCCAACCGCATTTCTCTAGAAAGAGTGTGAAGTCCTAACAGTCAAAACGCCACAATACCACAGTCCCTACGGCTGCGAGAAGGGAAACGTAAAAGAACTAGACTGTGTAGCACGGAGAGACACAGAACTGCTCAATTCTGTCTATTGTAAACCCGTGAACCCAGTAGAGTGTTCACGGGTTTACAATAAAGACAATGCTGTTTCAAATATTTCCTTACTCACCCGACACCAATGTCAGAATTCTGTTATTGTTTAGCTAAATGGTGTCACCTATGAAGAGTCTGAGAGACTTATACAATTAGCAGGTTGACTGTCTATTTGTTACCAATGCTTATTTATTAATTTACTCATACTTTTTAGAATTAGGACATATACTGCCACACACACACATATAGATACACACACACACACAAACGTACTCACTTACATAAACCACAACACGCACTATAAACATCTATACATCTTTTTTTCTTTTTCCTTTTTTGTTTAAATTGTTTGCTTAACCTTAGATAAGATAGTTTTAATTTTAATTTATTTTACTTTTGCACAGATTTATTTTTTCAGAATAAATTATGTAAAGTACTACCTAGCAGGTCCTGAGGAAGGGTAATCCTAGTACGAGTGCCAAAGCACTCCTTTGACACTCAAGTGCACATTGTATTCGACCAAAATAATATTTAAGGAGATTTATTGTACCCATTTTACTAGCAATAAAGATTTTTATTTTTTTTATTCTTACCGTATTGAACATGTCCTTCAACAAAGACATAGCTTGGAAGCATTTGGTTTGAAAGAAAGGAACATCGCATCTTTTGCCCTCATAATGTCCTGTGCATCGACAGAGGGGCTTACCCTCCTCACTCAGGGAACAAAGCCCGCCGTTCAGACAATATCCCTGGCAGGAGTTCACTTCACAACGGTCTCCTGAGTAACCAGCATAACATTCTGTAAAAAAGAAAATTATGAAACAGTGCAACGCGATCAGCATGGAATACAACAAAAATACTTGTGAATACGGCGCACGGGAGAAAGATGACCTTAGCTACTTTATTGACAATAATAAGTTCAAGGTCACCCGGCCGAGTGGGCATAAAAAAAACCATAGAACCTATTTTTATTTTAGAGACGTGACGAAGGTTTTGTGCAAAAAATAAAACCCTTGAAATTGTTAACAAAATCCTATTGAAACGGCTAATCTCCGATACGGCTGGATCGATATTGAGGGGAGACTTTTACTGGTAGATAGCTGATGTTATATGGAGTAACTTATGCTAAATCCGATTAAAAAAATTAAGGAAGTGATATTTTTAGAATAATTTCACGCGACGCAACTGAAACCTAGTTTACAATAAACTCCGTATCCAAAAAGTTAGCAACGTCGCAAATAGCTGTCAAATATATACCTATTTTAATTAATTTTGCAATTACTGTATGGAAATAAGAAATATGGCTAAGTAACCATCTAGAATATTAATAGCGAATTGTAACACACTCAGCAAGTTGACGGTTAAAAGCCACAACACGTGAACGGTACTCCCTTATATCTCCTAAAAATTTTTGTCCGAAAATCATTATCCATAAAACGTTTGCTATAAACTTCAGTTACCATAATGTTCAAAATCCCGAAATTTTGTTTTACATAATTATCTTTATTTCTAAAACTGTTCTTTCATAATATCGAATACTATAATAATTGAATCTTCTAATTTTATATGCCATAAAGTCAATTATCCTAAGTGTTTTATTATATAATGTGTATTATTCCTAATGTTCATATAAGTATAATAAAATTTTTGGTCCTAAAACATTTGCAAAAAATTAGGTTTTAGTGACAGAAATGAATCGCTGTAAATCCGACCCCACGCAGTCTTGTCTGCCCTACCCCTAGAGTGTAATTTAAAATCGCGTAGGCGCGGAGGGGCGAGGCGGCCCGCGAGTTGAGGAGCAGGTGGTTGTAACACTCGCCGCCGCTGCTGAGGCTGGCCGGCGGAGCCGGCCTGCAAGCCGAAGCTGCGGTGGTGAGCGTTAAACACATCTGCGACGATAAGCTCGCGAGGGACCGCCGGAGACCCGCAGCGCCGGAGCCGTGACAGAAACCATGCCTGCTGCATGTTGCTTGCTCGCTTGCATGCTGCATGCTTGCTTACATACTGTATGCGTGCTTGCATGGTTGCTGTAAGCTTGTTGCATGCTTGCTGCATGTTGCTTGCTCGCTTGCATACTGCATGCTTGCTTGCATACTGTATGCGTGCTTGCATGGTTGCTGCAAGCTTGCTGCATGCTTGCTGCCTGCTTGCTGTATGCTTGCTGCTTGCTCGCTGTATGCTTGCTGCTTGGTCGCTGCATGCTTGCTGCATGATTGCTGCATGTTTGTTTGCATACTTATTACAGGGTAAAATAAAATCCACATAATTATGTTCACACTCAACTGTGTTATAACGATTAACAGGTTTGATTGATTGATTTTCTGCCTTTTAATGACTACCTATATGAAATGTATGCCAACTTTCTGCGATATGATGGTTCTACTTTTTAATTCTTACAAATTTCATAAGAGCAATATTGTATAAAAATGTGTTGTGTTGAGAGAAGTTCATAGCATAGCAAAAGCTATGTAATACTTACTTTACTGTAGGTACCCGTAATTACAGACACAATTAAAATAACAATGTTCTGTTCCCTTTTGGGAACGTCTGGGAACATACCGGTTTGTTTTAAAAATATTATTAAGATCTAAACTTTTTTATTTTTTTATTTAGGATTTATAACTATTATTGAAAACGATTTTAAGTGTTTTGTATATTATTGATTGTAATATTTATGACAAACGGGTTTAGAGCATTTTGTATTTAGGGATTTCAATTTTATAGCATGTGATATTATGTGATATTAAGTTCGGGTAAGTTATCATTCGGACAAATGATCATTAGGACAAAAAAGTTATGGCACTTTAAATTATGAATAAAAAAGTTAGGTAATACAATAGAGAACCCACGTGAACACCATACATTTTAAAAACACCGGATTAATAAAGGAAATATGACAAATGAAAGGATGGCTGGAATGGCAGAAATGGCAGGATTCCGTCAGGGACAAGGAGTATCATCTTGAGACTGAATCGAATAAGAAGCCCTAACAGTGTAAGATAAACATGTTTTACCTGCATTTAGGTTGGCTATCAGCACTGGTACTACAATCTCCATAAACACAATAATTGTGGCACACTGAACCATCGCATCTCTCACCGCTGTAACCCTGTGTACATTCACAACGAGATTCCCCATCAACTTTTGTACCATGGACACAAAGCAGGCTTACATCTGTAGAAACTGAGTTATTTGTTAGAAGACTCTTCAGGCTATCGCAGTTCTGAAATTCCTGAGGTATTATATCGTTAATGTTAAAGTAGGCAGCCATACTCTTAAAATAACCGCTAACACTAAAAGGTTTAGGTTCCACATCTTTGCCGAGCGGTAGATTCTTTGGGATTTGTTTGATGGTATATTTAACATTTTCTTCGAAAGATACCCAGTACATGAAATCCTTTGTTACGGTAAGAACATATCCTTGTTGTTTTGGTACAATTATTGTTCTTATGTTCTTTCCATTGAAATCGGCACTTTTAATGGAACGCGCCCAATCAGAAAAGTATATTTTCTGTGCTTGTTGGTCTATGATGAAAGAGTCTATATGGTCAGAGCCAATATCGATAACAACTTCTTTCTCTGAGCCATTGAATCGAACCTTGTTGATCTTGCTGACCGACCTCCAATAAATAAACCTGAAATGTTATGTAAAAGTTAGAACTTTTTGAAGTTTCTCCCCAAATTAGCACATGATCCTCCAGGTCAATAACTTAGAATAGCCTTCATAGTGTACCCCCAAACAACCTGTTAAAGGTTCATCAACTTCTTGCCCAGAGCAGGAAGCGTCATTGATTAAATGATTGCCCATACGAAAAAAAAAAGCTGTCTTCAAACTTTTGCTTTTTCTTCAACCTGGCGAAAGCAAAGCGAAGAAAAATAGCAAACAAAATCATAGTTGTAGTTGGCATTAAGTCCGCCTATGTGTGTACCACTCTTGTACATAAAGTTTCCCTATTTATATCAAAATGTACTATTTTGTTAGTAACGTACCCTCCACAGCTATCAACGGCAATTTGAAAGATAAAATTCGGAAAACTCTGTTCCGACCAAATTAACTGCTTTTCGTTAACTTTGTTTTTATTTAATTCTGGTTTTAATGTAATCGTGTACATTTCTTTCATGTTTTCAACCCAAAAGAGTGACTCTGTGGCCGGGTCATAAGCCAGACCAGTAACGGTGACGTTTGTAGTCCTCATCAAACATTCTGTTTTCTTAGTGGTTATGTCAAAGCTAAATATAGTATATGATTCGGCGAACAGCACCCTTTTATGTACTGGGTCGTAAGTTGTTTCACTGATTGTTTGCAACATAACGTTTTCTGCATGCGATATCGTCCCGTTAATATTAACAAATTCCAGTCGATTTTCAACACCCGTGACGATTTCTAAAACAAGAAAAAAACATTTTATAATCTCTCCATGTTTAGCCTTTCATTTATGGAACAGCATAAATATAATCACGTCTTATTCCCACAGGATAAGCAGAAACTGCAGAACTTCAGCTGCTATTATCCTTACATCCTGCATTTTATACAAATGTTACGGTTAACTTGTGTTTCTTTGTTTGGTAACTTATGCAGTACCCGAAAATAAACATGGCATATTCAAATTAGCATCATATCAATAGATATTGGTAATCCCGTAGATAACACTTATTATTTGTAAGGGAGATGTGATGTGTAACACGAATGGATATAATAAGAAATGAGTGCATGTCGTTAGACGAATTCTGAGAGTGGCGCCGGTGACTGAAAAGTTGTGTGGTTTTAGTTGGTTGTCGTGATATGGCTGTGATGCGGAGGAATGAGGAAAATGTTGAGTATGAATGTAGATGGCTGTAAGAGTAGAGCAAGACCAAATAATCGATGGATGGACTGTGTGAAGGATGATATGGATAGATAAGAGGAATCTGATGAGATGAAGAGTAATAGAGAGATATGGAAGAAGAAGTCATGCTGCGCCGACCACAAATGAATTGGGATAAGGGCAAGAGAGAATAATGATGATAGTAAAGAAATGTCTCTGGTACTCACCCCAGGAGAAAGAGTGCGCCATTCCTACGCACAGCGCCACCAATGACATCACACATGCCGTTCTATACATTTTACATTACAGACAACTCCGTTTGTGAAGAGATAGTATAATTATGTCCGACCCTGGTGCCCCGCTCGTGGAATACAAAACCAATGTGCTGTTTTTTGGCAAACATGCTGTTTATATACCTAGGCATCATATTGATACGCATTTTGATAACCTGAGGTCCTCTGATAAGAGAAGCATGAAGTAGGTAGAGATTTTGCACGTATGTCCAACCAACCTGTATAAGCAACAGTTTAGGTAGTTTATACAATATTGTTAACAATATTTGTTTTCAAATTGTTTTGTTATTGTGTAAGAACTGACCCACCCCGACTCCGCTCGGACAGACGTGGAATTGTTTTCAATCAAAGGGGGTGGGGGCAAATAGAAAGGTTGGGTAGTTCGTGCTGACCAAACAAACAATTATTTTCTGTCTCTCATTAACTAGTTAGCTCTTTAAGGTGGCAGCGCCAGGAAAGCGCGAAATTCAAATGTTCTTACGGTTTTTGCTACTAAACTAATTAACTAATAATGGGGTTAAAGGAACTTAGGGGGTTGTATTAATGATTATAATACAGTTACTACATACGTGTTACTTGCGCGACTCAGTTTTCATCAACATATAGCCTGACATTGCCTCGGTGTTGCAGTACTTTTTTAACATTGTGATATTGAGTCTTTCGTTTTAGCTGAAATGTACATTTTTTTAGAGTAATCTATACTAATATTATAGAGAGGAAAGAACGAATAAACTACAACGACTGGACCGATTTTCACCACTAGCAGGCTAAGATATCAAGGAAGTAACATAATATAATTATGTTTAAAACATGCTAATTAGCCGAGCTATCACAAGTTTTGCGGACGAATTCGCGGTCGAAGTGCTAGTCGGTTATTAAGTAATAAAAATATTTATCGGTTTATCAAGTAGTTTATTTTTTGTGGACTAAGTGTCCTAGGTCACCTAAGATAAAACTAAATATTTATTTAACTTTGAGAAAAGTTGAATGTGAATGCGATTACGAGGTCGTGGGTTCAAATACGGGAAAAAAACAAATGAAAAATAACGATATTTATTTTTGTGAGACTTTTGTTACTCTTGTTGCTATTTAGATTAAATATGCCTCAAGATAACGTTATAGAATGTGAAAAGAAGTGTAAAAATAAAGATAGAATTTATTTACCGCAAAATTTTCAAAAATCTATAACTCGAAAACTATAAAGAATCTCGGAATATATATTGACATGGGGTATTTTCGGATACCCCTGGGCGTGAGGAATCTAATATTTTTTTTGATGTCGATATTTGGAGCTCTGTACCTATAACAACTATTATATTCTAATACACCAGGTTATGCATTAACCACACGATAAAGAAACAATCTAAACTCGACCTGTACTCTGTGACCTCCACGGAATCAATTGTGTAACGTTTTTTGACTTATGTACAGACGCCAGCACATCAAGCTACCCGATACTGTCAAGTATTCCCAATCAACATTGAACCTAATGCTTTAGCAACAAAGTAGAAAAATTATTTAAGAAATTTCACAGATTGTAGTTGCTTGATGTGCATGTGTCTGTACCGCACTTCCAGTTTCGGCATTGGAAGCTGGGTAGAGCTGGTTTGTTTTAGAAATTATTGAAACGCTAAACTCGAAAATGGTGAACCGTTGTCACTTACCGTTCGTATCAGAAATTAAAATTGCAACCACAAAGGACCATTGGAGATCTTCTAACAATCCCGTTCCAGGGTGTGGTAACGTTTCTTCTCAAAGTTCTTTCGTTGTGCATAACATTAATAACTCTAACTATTCTCAGCAAGAATCTACAATCAATAAATAGGTCAAACCACCGATGGGTCCTAAACAATCTAAATGCAGCCATGTCTTTGACCGTGGTACCGGCAAACAATTCTGTAATGACGACGAAGAATTAGGATGAGGGTAGGACGATTTCCAAGAAAGAAAAATACGAAAATTCAGTTGTAAAATGCATTAATGTTAATAGCCCATCTAAGACAACATACAGATATCATATTCATGATGACGACGAGTTACATTTTTTTGCAATAAGTTCTGATCAACTTATCAGTAAAACAGCTGAAGCTAGATTTGTTTTAGTGAGCAGTACGTAGTAAGTACTGGTAGACGGGAAAGTAAACTCTTCAACGGCTTCACTTCTTTAGAAATCAGTTGAAGCACAAGTCGACTTCACTTCTTTAACCGATGTTACATCTGTAAAGAAAAAGTATACAATGCACAATTTATACACCTAGGACACCATAAAAGCAATCGTTCATGACCTTATCAGTCAGAGTCTGACAAGATTCATTACACGGACGAGATCATGTACGACGCGATGTGAGTTATCATTCCGATCATCATAGACGATCGATCTTGAGTCACACAGACAGTCAGACACATCACACAGTACGAATAGAAAGTTTTTGTTCAAAACAGATGAATTTTGAGATACAACTGATCATGCACAGACTATCTTTAGATTTTTCCAACGTTGTACTCATGAAAGTAGCAACACTGTAGAGCTGTGTGACACTTGGTGTGTAATAAAGTATGTTCTGTCTAGCTATCCATCCACAACGATCTATTCTTACCTGTGTTGAGGATGTCCTTCAACAATGAAATAGCTGGGAAGCATTTGGTTTGAAACAGGGGAACATTGCATCTTTCACCCTCATAATGTCCTGTGCATCGACAGAGGGGCTTACCCTCCTCACTCAGGGAACAAAGACCATCGTTCAAACAATATCCCAGGCACGAGTTCACTTCACAACGGTCTCCTGAGTATCCAGCATAACAACTGTAATAAAAGAAAATAATGAAACAGTGCGATGAACATGGAATACAACAAATACTTGTGACTGATCGGCGCAAGGGAGAAAGTTGATTTTAGCTTAGCTATAAGTTCAAGGTCTCGACCTAGTGACCTTGAAACCTACTTTTATCATATAAAAGTAATTAGGGTTCCGTGCAAAAATCAAAACCCTTCAAATTGTCAACAAAATCTTGTTCAAACGGCTGATCTCCGAAACAATGATTTTGACGGGACTTTTACTGGCACATCGCTTATTAAATAGCTTATGCTGAATTCGATTAAAAAAAGGAAGTCATATTTTTGTAATAATTTCATGCGAACGACGGCCTTATCTAGTAAACAATAAACTCAGTTTAATATACTCAGCACGTTGACGGTTAAAAACTACAACTGTGAACACAACTCATTTTAAAAACACCACACGGTGCGGAATAATAAAGGATATGACAAATGACAGGGACAAGGATTATTTTCTTGAGACTGACGCGGATAAAAAGATCTAACAGTGTAAGATGAACATGTTTTACCTGCATTTAGGTTGGCCATAAGCACTGGTACTACAATCTCCGTATAAACAATACCCTTGACAGACATTGACAACATTGCATCTGTCACCCTCATAATCTCCAGCACATTGACACACTGGCTCACTGTCTACACTCATGGAACAGATACCATCGTTCAAACAATATCCTTGGCATGAGTTCACCTCGCACCTTTCTCCTGAGTAACCAGCATAACAACTGTAATAATGAAGATATAATTATAAAACAGGGTAACTGCACTAACAAGAAAACCAATCAGTTTAGTACAGTAGTTCCTAAGATTAGCGCGTTCAACCAAACAAAACATCTCTCAAGGAAGGCAATAATAGGCTATATAACATTAAGCTACGACTAGTCAGAGCGGAGCATCAATGAAACATTTTGGGAAAACGGGGTAAAAGATTACTGGTCAAAATGTCCTCCAAACCCTTACACCGACCAACAGAATCAAAATGTACCTATCTCAGTCAAAACATCTTACTGATGTGAACATTTTCATCTCTCAAAAATGTGAGATATTCCGAGAAAAAAACATGTTTTAATACTGGCATTTAATTTTGGCACTATATAACTATTTGTAAACGACAATTTTCAAAGAATTTCAATTATTATATTCATTTATTTTTGTAATTATTAATTACATTTTGAAATATTTGTATGTAATATTTAAGATAAATAATTATTACAAACTGAAATCGAACTGTGTACTCAGCACGTTGACGTTTAAAAGCGGCAACACTGATGTTAGCACAACACATTTTAAAAACACCATACGTTTCTAAAATAATTGGCTCTCTATTAAACTGATCCCACACAGGCGGATCCCGCGGGATCAGTCGACCTAATTAATTTTTGAATTGGTCAACTGATCCCGTTGACCAATTTTATGATTTGTAGAAAAGTTTCTTGATATTAATTTATATCTATGAAGAATAAGTAAATGACAAATGACAGGCAGGATTCCGTCAAGGACAGGGATTATCATCTCGATACTGACTCGGATAAAATGCCCTCTCTACTGTTTAAGATGAACATGTTTTACCTGCATTTAGGTTGGCCATCAACACTGGTACTACAATCTCCATATAAACAATAATTGTGGCAAACTGAACCATCGCATCTCTCACCGCTGTAACCCTGTGTACATTCACAACGAGATTCTCCATCAACTTTCGTACCATGGACACAAAGCAGGCTTACATCTGCAGAAACTGAGTTGTTTGGTAGAAGACTCTTCAGGTTATCGCAGTTCTGAATTTCCTGAGGTATTATATCGTTAATGTTCCAGTAGGCAGCTATTTTCCATAAAATATCCTTTTCTCTAAATTGTTTAGGTTCCACATTTATGCCGAGCGGTGGATTCTTTGCCATTTGCTTGATGGTAAATGTATTATATGCTTTTTTGGTAGATTGCCAGTATATGAAATCCTTTGTTACGGTAAGATAATGTGCAATACCTATTCTTATAGGTATTGTTCTTATGTTATTTCCATTTAAATCTGCTCTTTTAATGGAAAGAGCCTCATCAGTAAAGTATATTTTCTGTGCGCGTTGGTCTATGGTGAGTGAACCTATATAGAGTCCATCGATAACCACTTCTTGTTCTGAACCATTGAATCGAACCTTATTAAGTCTGTTGTTTGACGGAAAATATATAAATCTGAAATGTTTTGTTAATATTATTAAAATGTCAACAGATTGTAATTGTTTCAATTTAAAAAAATAGTTGTCATAGTAGTCGTTCTATTATTTTATTTCTTCGAAAGTATTTTGAAAAACGTCGTTTGATAGACTTGGGCATTTAATACTGCAGTTCTCGGCTCCATAACAAGCTCGCCTGCGGCTCGGGTGTGAATTCCACCTTGACTGCAATAACAAAGCTTCCCGACTTATATTAACACTAGCTGTTGCCCGCGGCTTCGCCCGCGTGAAGTTCGGTAACTGTCCCACTGGATCATACTAAAGGGATAATAGTGTCCTACATGTTAATCCAGGTTATAAAGTATCTATGTGCCACATTTCATAATCATCGCAATTATTATTATCACAATCACCATCACTATCACAACCGCCATCATTATCACAATCACCATCACTAACACTATCACAATCACAATCACAATCCCCATCACCATCACTATCACAGTCACCATCATTATCACCAATTATCATCATTAACACAACCACCATAACTACCACAATCATTATCACAATCACCATCACAATCACCATAACAATCACAATCACCATCACTATCACAATCACCATCACAATCCCCATCACTATCGCTATCACTATCACAATCACCATCACCATCACAATCACCATCATCGTTATCACAATAATTATCATCGTAATCACAGTCATTATCACACTCACCATCACCATCACTATCTCAATCACCATCACAATCACCATAAGAATCACAATCACCATCACTATCACAATCACAATCAGCATCACAATCCCCATCACTATCGCTATCATAATCACCATCACCATCACGATCACCATCAAAATAACTATCACAATCACCATCATCGTTATCACAATAATTATCATCGTAATCACAGTCATTATCACACTCACCATCACTATCTCAATCACCATCACAATCACCATCACAATCACCATCACAATCACAGTCACCATCACAATCACCATCATCATCACAATCACCATCACAATCACCATCACAATCACCATCACAATCACCATCACAATCACCATCATAATCACCATCACAATCACCATCACAATCACCATCACAATCACCATTACAATCACCATCACAATCACAACCACCATCATCATCACAATCACCATCACAATCACCATCACAATCACTATCACAATCACCATCACAATCACCATCACAATCACCATCACAATCACCATCACAATCACCATCACAATCACCATCATAATCACCATCACAATCACCATCATAATCACCATCACAATCACCATCACAATCAACGTCACAATCACCATCACAATCACCATCACAATCACCATCACAATCACCATCACAATCACCATCACAATCACCATCACAATTACCATCACAATCACCATCACAATCACCATCACAATCACCATCGCTATCACCATCACAATCACCACCACTCTCAGAATAACTGTCACAATCATCATCACCATCACAATCACCATCAAAATCAGTATCACAATGACCATCATCGTTATCACAATCATTATCATCGTAATCACAATCGCTATCATCATTATCACAATCACTATCATCGTAATCTCAACCATTATCATCGTATTCACAATCATCATCATCACAATCTCCATCCTCGTCATCACAATCATTATAATCGTAATCACAATCATTATCATCGTAATCACAATCATCTTAATCACAATCATCATGATCACAATCGCCATCACTATCTCAACCACAATCATTATCACAATCACCATCACAATTACCATCACCATCACTACCCTCGTTATCACAATCATTATCATAGTAATCACAATAATCTACATCATTATTACAATCACCATCACTGTCACACTCACAATCACAATCTGGTGATTGTGATTGTGATTGTGACAAGTGTTACGATGATAGTGAACCATCACCATCGCTATCACCATCACAATCGCCGACACTATCACAATCACCGTCACTGTCACAATCACCGTCACTGTCACAATCACCATTACAATCACAATCACTATCACAATCACCATCATCGTTATCACACTTATTATCATTGTAATCACAATCATTATCATCGTTATCACAATCATCATCATCGTAATCACAATCATTATGATCTGGATCTCAAAATAAATGCCATTTTCGTAATCAGCACCCCTGATAATCTCGGTATCGCCCCCCATATTGATTTTTAGACATTTCAACCCCATCGCACCCCAACAGGGAATGGTAGTATTTCAGGTCTGCCACATTAAATCTTAAAATAGTTGTTTTTGTAATACACCCGACCCAATTCACCATAAAAACAATACCTATGTTGAAGTTCAGGCTTTGTTACCCCAATTCCCCCTTTAGGGGTTGAATTCTGAAAAAAAAACTGAAACACAAATGTTAACTCCTTTATCGATAGGAGTACTCCTGTTAAGTTTCGAATAAAGTAGTCTAACTAATCTTATTTGCCCACGTAATCTTTGGACTCCCGTTCCAACCCCTAAGGGGGTGAATTTTGAAAAATCCTTTCTTAATGCACCCCTAAACCTCATAAAGAACCTTTGTGCCAAATTTGGAATCGCTAGACTCAGCGGTTTGGGCTGTGCATTGATTTTTATACTTTGCCACCCCATTTCCCCCTCTTAGGGGTTGAATTCTGAAAAAACCTGAAACCCGTTTGTACACATTTATCAATAGGAGCACTCCTGTGAAGTTTCGAATAAAATCGTATAACTAATCTTGTTTTACCCTTACAAACTTTGGATTCCCTTTTAACCCCCTTAGGGGTTGAATTTTGAAAAATACTTTCTTAGT
The DNA here is from genome assembly GCA_905147715.2 of Xestia xanthographa. Lineage (NCBI taxonomy): Eukaryota > Metazoa > Arthropoda > Insecta > Lepidoptera > Noctuidae > Xestia > Xestia xanthographa. The sequence goes on along the minus strand of LR990654.1, from coordinate 3,378,273 downwards.
GCACCCTTAGACCACATAAGGAACCTACTTGCCAAATTTGGAATCTCTAGACTCAGCCGTTTGGGCTGTGCATTGATTTTTATACTTTGCCACCCCATTTCCCCCTCTTAGGGGTTGAATTCTGAAAAAACCTGTAACCCGTTTCTACTTATTTATCAATAGGAGCACTCCTGTGAAGTTTCGAATAAAATAGTATAACTAATCTTGTTTTACCCATACAAACTTTGGATTCCCTTTTAACCCCCTTAGGGGTTGAATTTTGAAAAATCCTTTCTTAGTGCACCCCTAGACCACATAAGGAACCTACTTGCCAAATTTGGAATCTCTAGGCTCAGCCGTTCGGGCTGTGCATTGATTTTTATACTTTGCCACCCCATTTCCCCCTCTTAGGGGTTGAATTCTGAAAAAACCTGAAACCCGTTTCTACTCATTTATCAATAGGAGCACTCCTGTGAAGTTTCTAATAAAATAGTCTAACTAATCTTGTTTCCCCATACAAACTTTGGAGCCCCGTTTAACCCCTTTAGGGGATGAATTTTGAAAAATCCTTTCTTAGTGCACCCCTAGACCACATAAGGAACCTACTTGCCAAATTTGGAATCTGTAGACCCAGCGGTTTGGGCTGTGCGTTGATAGATGAGTCAGTCAGTCAGTCAGTCAGTCAGTCAGTCAGTCAGTCAGTTTCTTCTTTTATATATTTAGATGTACATTTTTGTTAGTAACGTACCCTCCACAGCTATCGATGGCAATTTGAGATATTTCATACTGCGACAAAATTAAGTACTTTTCGTTAACTTTGTTTTTAACAGATTCCGGTTTTAAGCTAATTGAGTATATATCTGTATGGCCTTCAACCCAAACGAGCAACTCTGTGGCCGGGTCATAAGATTGTATTGTGATTGTAGTAATAAGTATCTACATGCCTACGAATTCGGTGGAGAACTTGCCTGACTTTACGGACTGTCTAAGTACAGTGAGTGCAATTGTAGACGAATATGGTATTGAGTCTGTATTTGTATTAGGCGATTTCAATGCTGATTTACATGAATTGTTTTTTAACGAGCTTGGTAATTTTTGTAGTGAGCAGTATTGGTCGTGTGTGGATGTTGATTTTCTGGGTACTGATTCGGGGGCTTACACCTTTATTAGTGAGGCGCACGGGTCATGTAGCTGGCTAGATCACTGTATTGTGACTCAGGCGGCAAAGCGAGCTGTTGTGAATGTTTTCATTGTTTATGACACTAATTGGTCCGACCATTTTCCCCTAGTTCTTGAATGCAACTTGAATTTATTGACACCAAAGTTACCTAATACTACAAGTTCTTATAACAACGTTGTGTGGGGTGTTAGAAATGATAAACAGGTTGTTAAATATACCAATGAGTGTCATAAGCGTCTGAATTTAATTGATTTTCCTGTCGAGTGTATAAGATGTGCTGACAAATATTGTAATGAGCTTGGTCACACGCATGCACTGGACAGTTTGTACTCTGACATTGTGTCTGCCCTTCGTGATGCGTCTTTGGTGGGTCGAGGGGACACCAGGGCGGGTGGGAGTGGTCCGCGGGTAGTGGGATGGAACGAGCTTGTCAGAGAGGCTCACAGAAGGGCTCGGTTGAAGTTTTTTGAGTGGGTAGCGTGTGGTAGGCCTAGGTCTGGCATCATGTATGCGGAAATGTGTGAGACTAGAAGGGTGTTTAAATCACGATTGAAGGCATGTCAAGATCGTGAAGTACAGATTAGGATGGACATTCTTGCGGAGAAGCATTCCAGTGGTGACTTCCGTGGGTTTTGGAAGCACACGAGCAAAGCAAACGGTAGGCCGAATCTTCCTGTGAGCGTCGATGGAGTTAGTGACCATAAGGGAATAGCAAATGTTTTTAGGGAGCATTTTTCTATACAGTCCCCTATGGGGTCGGCGGGTGCAGTGTTCAGTGCTGGGTTGCCTAATGAGGTTGTTGGGGTTCGATACTTGGCCAAAGACGTGGCTTCAATTATCAAGAATATGACGAGAGGTAAATCCCCTGGGCATGACGGTCTCAGCATTGAACACCTGCAACATGCTGGCCCACATATTAATCGAGTCCTCGCGATGTTTTTCTCGCTGTGCGTGAGCCACTCTTACCTGCCCTCGGATCTTATGAGGTCTATGGTGGTGCCTGTTGTGAAAAATAAAACCGGTGACCTTGCTGATAAAGCGAACTATAGGCCTATTTCGCTAGCCACCATCATAGCCAAAGTGTTTGACGGTTTGCTTAATACACAGTTGGGTAAGTATGTAAACCTGCATGATAACCAATTTGGTTTCAGACCACACTTGTCTACAGAGAGTGCCATACTGTGTCTTAAGCACACCGTCAGATACTATACAGACCGTAGGACTCCCGTATACGCGTGTTTCCTTGACTTATCCAAAGCTTTTGACCTGGTTGCGTATGATATCCTGTGGGATAAGCTCGCGAGCATTAATCTGCCGCGTGAACTTGTGGCTATCTTCAGGTATTGGTATGCGCATCAGGTCAACAGTGTCAGGTGGATGGAGGCAGTGTCGGAGCCGTATCGGTTGGAGTGTGGGGTGAGGCAGGGCGGCCTGACCTCGCCCACCCTTTTCAACCTCTACATGGATGCACTCATTGTCGCGCTCAGCAGTGAGCATGTCGGTTGTCATGTTGACGGTGTATGCGTCAACAATTTAAGCTATGCTGACGACATGGTCCTGTTGAGCGCGTCGGTCTGTGGTCTGAGGAGGTTGCTACGAATATGTGAGGATTATGCAGGTGAGCACGGTCTAAAATATAACGTCTTAAAAAGTCAATGCATGGTCTTTGCGTCAGGTGGTGCTAAGTGCCCTGAAACTGTGCCTCCGCTTTATCTGAATGGTTTACCTCTGGATAGAGTGGATCAATTTAAGTACCTTGGGCATTTAGTCACGTCTGATCTCAGGGATCATGCGGACATCGATCGGGAGCGGAGGGCTTTGTCGAAAAGAGCAAACATGCTCGCCCGCAGGTTTGCACGTTGTTCAAATCTAGTTAAAATCACCCTGTTCAAGGCGTACTGCACCTCTCTATACACGTGCAGTCTGTGGGCTCGCTACACACAAGCTAGCTACAACACCCTCCGCGTCCAGTATAACAATGCGTTCAGGGCAGTGGTGGGGCTGCCTCGTTTCTGCAGTGCCTCGGGCATGTTTGCGGAAGCGCGCACCGACTGTTTTCACGCCACCATGCGCAAGCGGTGCGCGTCCTTGGTGCGCAGGGTGCGAGCCAGCTCCAACACTGTCCTGGCGATGATTGCGGGGAGACTTGATTGTCCTTATATGAGGCACTGCTGTAACCGGCATGTTGCTTAGATCTAATGTTTACATATAATTATATACGATTGTTTTGACATATTTCTTATAATTCCACATATTGTATTATTTTGATAATTAATTTTGACATTTAAATTTCTTGTAATTCCAAATTTTGTATTTGATAATTTATTTTGACATTTATTTATTTATTTCTTAATTCTGCAATTTTAATTATATGTGTTTGTATTTTTGTTTAATATGGGTCTCGGACCTGAAATAAATGATTTTATTATTTTTTTTTTATTTTTTATAAGCCAAACCAGTATGTAGACGTTTGGAGTTTCCATCAAACATTCGGTTTTCTTAGTAGTTAAGTCAAAGCTAAATATATTATGTGGGTCGGCGAACAGCATCCTGTTGTGTACTGGGTCTTAAATAATTTCATAGATTTTGGTCGACAACGTAATGTTTTCTATATGCGATATCGTTCCGTTAATATCAATAAATTTCAGTCGATTGTCATCACCCCTTACAATTTCTGAAACAAGAAAATACTATTTAACCCGACTACGACGAAGCCAAAAGGAAGGGTAATGATTCCAGCAGTCTATGCAAATGTATGTTTGTATTTACGTATGTTCCTCCGTAGGGCCTAAACTGTTCATTCGATTTTGGTGAATAAGGTGTCAATTCGTTATTATAACCTGGGTAACATAGGCTGCATTTTAACCGACTTCAACACAAGGAGTCGATTTTATCGTGTAAACCCCGAATTTAATTAGAACGTAATTTTTCATTAGTCGGGTTTAGTCGTTCCTGTTACATATATATATAATCACGTCTTATTCCATTAGGGTAGGTAGAAACTGCGGAACTTCAGCTGCTATGATTGTTACGTAGTGCATTTTATACAAATGTTACATTTAATTTGTGTTTCTTTGTGTGGTAACTTACGCAGTAGGTATCAATGGATATTGGTAATCCCATGTCTAGAAAACAATAAGCATTTATAAGGGCGGGGTATGTGTAACGCGAATGGATAAAATAAGGAAGAGTAATTGGGTAGTTCTTCAAAAGCTATTCTCCGCGTAACTTTCATGGCGAATTTTTTTTTTAGAGAAATCTTCAAATGAATGGACAAACATTTAAGACGCTGTTAAAACAGTACATACAATATTTATTATATGTAAATCGGTGCATAAACTAGAGATATTCTTTTTCGAAATTTTGCTGCCCACGAAAGTTACGAAACATTTTAAGCAAGAGGGATACAATTGTTAAAACAGCCCAGTTTGGGGTGGAGTAAACTGTTAAATTGGCTAAGAGAAAAAATACGAACAGACACACATTCTACGAGTTGTCATAATAAAAAAAAGAAACACATGCATGTATATAAATACTTAGAAATAAATTATCAACAGGGCAGGAATAAACACAGAAGGTTGAGTAAATAACAATAAAGATACAGATTTATTAGCGTAAAGTTTACTACTAACAGATGCATCTTTAGTCCTTCAAAGTGAGGGGTAATCAAAATTAATGAAAATAGTAAACAAATTACTCTGGTACTTACCCCAGGAGAAGGAGTGCGCCAACCCTGTGCACAGCGCCACCAATGCAATTACACATGCCGTTCTATACATTTTATACTACGGACAATGTCGTTTGTGAAGAGATGCTCGTGGAATACAGCAATGCAAAAGCAATGTGCTATTTTTTTGCAAACATGCTGTTATAAATAGTATGGTTAAGCATCCGCCATATTGATAGCCGGAAGTTCCTCTGATAAGAGAAGTAAAGAATATTATCGTGCAGATGCAGTGCAAGGTGAGTTTTTAAATTTTGCGTGGATAGCCATAATTATATGGAACAATTAAGAATAAATTCACCTTAATGGCAATGGAGAGGGCTATGCTCGGAGTTCTATTGCGTGATCGAATCATAAATGAAGACATCCGCAAGAGAATCATGGTTACCGGCGTAGCCCAAAGAATTGTCAAATTTAAGTGGCAGTGAGCAGAGCACATTGACAGACGACATGGTGCTGCTGAGCGCGTCAGCCGGTGGTACTAGGACACTATTTTGGTCATATAATGGCCTACAACAATCAGAAAAATCAGCACATTGTTTTTGAGGGACCAAGTAGGTAACATTTTGGGGTGCGTCTCATATCATATATAGTTTTCTAGGGTTTTTTCATCACGATTTACTCAATAGCAGTCTGGATTTATGCCCAGTTGATGGCAGTAGGCTCACCCCCATTACGCTGTTAGGATGCTGCTCTTTTTAGGGTTCCGTAGTCAACTAGGAACCCTTATAGTTTCGCCATGTCTGTCCGTCCGTCCTCGCTTAATCTCTGTGACCGTTAGCACTAGAAAGCTGAAATTTGGTACCAATATGTATATCAATCACGCCGACAAAGTGGTTAAATAAAAATTGGAAAAAAATGTTTTATTAGGGTAGCCCCCCTATATGTAAAGTGGGAAGTGATTTTTTGTTTTATTTCAACCCTAAGGTGTGATATATTGTTGCAAAGGTATTTAAAAATGAATAGGGGTTTTCTAAAATCATTTTTTGATAATGTCAATATTTTCAGAAATAATCGCTCCAAAAGTAAAAAACAATGTGTCACCCCCCCCCCTCTAACTTTTGAACCATAAGTTTAGAAAATATGAAAAAAATCTGAAAAGTAGAACTTTATAAGGACTTTCTAGGAAAATCATTTTGAACTTGATGGAAACAACAGTTTTTGTACAAAAAAGACAAAAAGTTGTACAAAATAATTTCTGGACTAAGTTTGTAGTTTAATCGTATGTGCAAGCATTTTTACATAATGGATACCCACCTTTTTAAACTCATAAGTGGGAACACTTATTGTGACGGACGGGAAACTATGGAACCCTACACTGAGCGTGGCCCGACACGCTCTTGGCCGGTTTTTTTATTTACTTACACATTTTATGTTCAATCACCCTGTACAGTACACGCAACGTTTAGGTAGTATGGACAATACTGATAACAATGCTGGTTTTTTTTTGATGTTTTGTAATACTACCGACCCGCCCCGACTCCGCTCAGACAGACGCGCAATTTACGTTTTCAATCAAGGTGGGAGGGGCGGGGGCACATGCGTATATCTGGGCAGGTGGGGTAAGTTGTTGCTGAATACAATTATTTTCTCTCAGTTGCATTGCATTAATCTGCTTATTAGCTCTTTAAGGGAGACTAGAAATTAGTCGTATTCGAAAATTTAAGCACCCCGGCTCGAACAGTTTATTATTAACCGTTCATACTGATAGTGCTAATTGTCGACCTAAGCAGAAACTAAGGATGCAAGAAAGAGTGACGAGAGCACAAAATGTTTGCAGTGATAGTGTAATGGTGTGAGCGGACTGAGTTCGAACCCAAGACATCACATGCACCTCTGATTTTTCGTATTGATGTGCGTATTGCACTTACGGTGAAGGAATACATCGAGAGGAAACCAGCATGCCTGAGAGATATCTCTCGACGGCCTAAGTCAAAACCAAGTCAGATAGGCGTCATAAAAACTGACACCAGATTAGGCACTAACCACACAGTTAAGAAGAAGTGTAAGCACCCAGTCTCGGTAAAATTGAATTTTCTTCAGACCATTCACATCATTTACAGAATAATTAAGAATTTACTTTTTCAACTAATATATTTTCTTCTTTCGTTATCTATATATCTCTTTTTCTGATGGCAGTTTGACAAATAAAGATGCAAGAGCAAGCACCGTCTGCGATACCACAAGGTTGATGCGCCACCGAACCTAAATGTTCAGCATATGAATAATTATGTTACGTAAACTCAAGAGTTCAAAATTGCAACAAAATCCAGTTCGATATTGTGTAGTTAAGAAGAACTAAGCCACGTACACACAGACACTACAGGTGACGTTTTATATTCATAATATTACATCCTGTTATTCGATGGATTTGCCTAGCTTTGTTGTTTCCATTTTAATGTAAAATCTAAATGATGAATTTATTCCGTGGATGGGCACTATGTTAATAATAATTATGATGATAGCGTATCAGCGACCGTAGCCTGGCTACGCTCCCGGGACCTATTCGGAGAAACCGAAAATTTTGTTTGTGCAATATTGGATGAAATTATGATGACAAATAACTACCGGAGATTTACTGTGAAGGAGCCGCGGCACGGTTGTCATAAAGGGTGTAAAAAACCTCTTAACGAATGTTCGTATCAGAACATAGGTTTTATTTATTCTGGCTACATTGAAATGTTTTATTTTTTTATACTGGCAATAAGGCGTTATATTCTATTGTTTCGTACTTGTCTAAAAAAGGATATAAAAAATAGTCGAACAACGGAGACCAGTAAAATAAGATTTATTGATTTTTGATCATATTAAATAAAGTGATACAAAGTTTCACAGATAATTTTATTTATGTTTACGCCACGAACATAAATTTGGTTCTGATACCGAAAAAATTTGGTTCCGATACCGAACGAAAAAATGTTGGTTCCAATATCAAAGAAAATTTGGTTCCTGCCAATGATATTATTAAGAAGATACGCCATGTTCATACTTAATGGCGTTCAGATATCGTTGCGAGTAATTTAAAACTACGACAGCGATAGATAATACGGAACGTATAAGATAGAAAAAGATAGCTAGCTATCAAAGTGCAACAATTGTATCACTTTGTCCTCAACAATTTGTGCGTGCTAGTGCGATATCTACCTCTTTTTACTATATAATATCATTGGTTCCTGCTATAACTATTTCGCGTGGGCGTGGAGGAGAATTTCCTGCTGTCTTGGCGGAGGGCCCGGAGGATTGCTGAAAATTCAGTGTTTATACATCAGGGCTTCATCTGCTGGCTTGCGGGGCCTTCAAGTGTCAAGCGGGGTGTCAAAAATTTTCATTGAAAAAACAACTCACATTGTACTGTGCAAAAAAGAGACAACATCGAACTTTCGTTTTTGTTCTGGTGCTGGAACGCAAATAAAGTGAAGGAAGTGAAGGTGCGGCATCCAATCAGAAGGTAGAAAAACGGGACTGGGCAAGTTATACCAACATAATCAGCGTTGCGGAGCCTCGTGATTCGTCAGCATCGCACGTCACCAGGTTGCCTATCTTGAAAAAAGAAAAGAAAAAACGCGTTGTGTTGTCTGCGATGATTTTGTCAAGTCTTCAATAGCTGCGCCATTTTGGATTCGTATATTTCGTATTAATTTTAATTTTTACTTCCTTTGTGTTTGTTTTCTGCGCAACGAAATTGGACAAGGACATTGTTGTTGCAAAAAATCGGTATAATGGCCGAGTTACAGGAGCTCATTGCTCAAAGAGGCTACGTGAAAGGTAGTATTACGAGAATTTATAATTTTTCACAAAATAATCTCTCCGAACTGCATCAGGAATTGCTTAAAGAAAAATATAAGAAATTATCTGAGGCATTCAGTGAGTATGAAACTCTAAATAAAAATATATTGTATTTATGTCCTAAAGATATAACTAAGGAAGATTATTCTGAAGTGGAAGAAAAATATTTCACTGCAGTTTCCAATATAAACACAGCAATTAGTGTATTAACTATTCGCGAAGATGCCAAACCTCATAGAGGTGAATTTAAAAGGTTGCCTGTTGTAAACATAGCTTCATTTTGTGGCAAAAATGTAGTGGATTTTCCACCGTTCATTAATATGTTTAAGTCGGTTATTGATGCAGATAATCGGCTAAGTTTATGTGAAAAATTGCATTATTTACGCTCATTCTTGACTGGGGAGGCTCTAGATCTAATAAAAAATTTAATGTTGACTGATGAAAATTATAATGTTGCATTGGAATTGCTAAACAATAGATTTAACAATAAATTACTCATAGTCAATCATCATATTAATAACATTCTGGAGTTACCCATAGTCACAAAATGCACTGCTCAAGGTTTGAGGTCTCTTGTTTCAGTAATAAACTTAAATATTGCTGCACTAAGGAATCTGAAGGAGCCGGTGGAGCACTGGGACACCTTGCTAGTTAATATATTGTCCAAAAAGATAGATAACTACACCAACCGAGGGTTCCATCAGGAACGGCTTAGTAAGGAGATGCCTAAGTTGCCCGAGTTCCTAGATTTTCTGGAACGGAGGGCTATTGCAATGGAAAACACCACTATATCTACTACTATATATATATAAGGCCTCCCATTTCCAGAGGCCGGTCAAGGTAATGAGCGGTGTAAGCACATCCAAGTCGACATCATGTAAGTATTGTCAACAGGCACACAAGCTTTAAGAGTGTTTAAAATTTAAATTAGCTTCTGAGAAAGAAAGAATATCCTTTGTTAATGACAATAAGCTTTGTAAAGTATGCTTAAATAGCCATAATGGAAAGTGTTTACTAAAACTAAAATGTGTGACATGTGGACAAAGGCACAATACACTTTTGCATGATAATGCATCTGGTAATGCAGCATTGCTGGATAAACCAGAAAATAGTGCAGGAGTTAATAGGGTGGCATTATCGAATGCTACAGCTTATACAGATGTCTTATTGCCCACAGCTATGGTACGCTTGGTGAAAGATGATGGCACGTTCATCACTGCTAGAGCTCTACTTGACTCGGGGAGTCAAGTATCATTTATTACTGAAAGCTTGGCTAATAGCATTAAATGTAAATTAAGTGAGAATAATCAGCTTATCATAGGAGTGTTTCAAGGAGGTGAACAAAATGTTTCGCGCAGGGCTAATTTCACTGTTTACTCAAACATAAACAACAACAGTGTTGAAGTTTCATGCTGTGTTGTAAAAAGTATTGCATGCCCATTACCGCAGCAGTCGTTTGACATTTCACAATTTAACTTTCCATCTTATGTGGAACTGGCTGACAAAAACTTTAATAAAACTGGAGTACTGTCTTTACTATTGGGGTGTGACATATTTTTCCAGGTGCTGCTCCGCAAGTCCCTACCAGTAACTCCATCAGGACCATACCTGATAAACACAAGCTTGGGATATGTAGTAGCAGGTAGTCTGCCTATCACCTCAGGAGGGATAAGCTCTTCTAATCTTTGTTTGACAATAAAACCATATGATTGTATATATATAGGTATGTAAGACATGCATTACTAAAGATAGTCAGCTTGAAAAAACAATGTTAAAATTTTGGGAATGTGAAAATGTCACCATGGTATTTAAAGAGGATACTTCTGAACATGAGCAAGCTGAACAAATATTTCAGGATTCTGTAACATTAGAAAACAATAGGTTTAGGGTTGCTTTACCTTTAAAGGTTGATTTGGATAATCCAGGGTTAGGTCATTCATTTCCCATGGCTTTGAGTAGATTGCACAACTTAGAAAGGCGATTTGCTAAAGATATACACTTGTTCCAACAATATAAAAAGTTTATATCAGATTATATAGAGCAAGGTCATGCAAAATACTTAGATACTACTAATCAAGGCCTAAATATTTGTGAATTACATTTTATTCCTCATCATCCTGTCATAAATCCTAATAGCAAAACAACACCAGTCAGGGCTGTGTTTGGTGGAAGTGCAAAAACAAAAAATGGCTTAGCATTAAATGATTTTTGTTGAATGGACCAGTTGTCCAAAGTGATTTGTTTGACATATTGACTTTGTTGAGAACATATAAATATGTAGTTCTCTGCGATGTTGAGGCTATGTATAGACAAATATTTCTGGATGAAAAATATTGTGGGTTACAAAATATTCTTTGGCGCGAAACCAGGGAAAGTCCTGTTCAATGTATTCAATTACAAACTGTGACATATGGTTTAAAAAGTTCTGCCTTCCTTGCCACTCGCTGCTTAGTTGAACTAGCGCATAGATTTAAGGATCAGTTTCCTTTAGCTGCATTTTGTTTGGAGAACTCTAGTTATGTTGATGATATACAATTCGGCAGTGATGATATCTATGAGCTAAACCAGACAAAGAATGAGCTTTGCAAATTATTAAGCTTGGGGGGTTTCCCATTACATAAATGGTGTTCTAATGATATTACCTTACTTGACGACATTCCTGTCAATTTACATCAATTAGATAAAAAGGATTTTGATAAAAACTGTTTGTATGTTAAAACATTAGGGTTAATCTACAATGTGAGAACCGATAGTTTGGAAATACAAGTCCTGTAAAAGAGTTAAAACTCGAATATACTAAGAGGGAAATGCTTAGTTTTATAAGTAAACTAGTATTTGCGTGGGTGCGCGAGCTGCGCGCAGCTCGCGTGTTGTCGTGTTCTTGAGAAGTATTCCTTACCATCATAAAATTTTGAGAATCCATAGGAATCCTTAAAATAATTGGAAAATCCGTTACAACTACCCCTATATCAGTATGAAAACCCTTAAGAACCCCTAAAACATTCTAAAAACAAATTTAAAAAAAAAAACAAATAAAAAAATATTTTGAAACTCAGACCTTTTGCCATTAAAAAAAAACATACCCAAAAGTTTGCTTGTCGTCGCCTCTGAGTTACGCTTCACCCACTCAACCTTCGTTACGCTACGGAGGTTGCCGGCTCGCTTCGCTCGCCACCTGGGGCCCTTCGCTCCACTCAGGACCTACCTACCACCGGACAGGTTTCGACGCCTACTATAATATTTGTTCAAACACATAATGGCTATCTCTGACCGTTACGAAGTTATAGCCCTTTTATTTTTAGGGGAGGTTGGGGAGTGAAGGATACCCTCCGTATACAAATTTAAACGCTCCTCAATAATAATTTATGGTAAAAATTAAAAAGCCGCTACGTGCCCTAGATTCCGAGATACGATGGGGAGAGGGGTGAAGAGGGGGAGAGTGGGGAGTTTTGAAAAATGATTTTGACTAACTCTAGGCCCCTTCTTACGAATCTGAAAAAAAAATGTTCCAAGTCTCACAATTTCCGAGATCCGCCTTAAGGGGGTGAAAAGGGGTGCAAGGGGGGTAGCTTTGAAAACTGGTTTTTACTTTGCCGAGCTTCCTCTATACGAATCTGAAAAAAAAATGTTCCAAGTCTCTTAACTTCCAAGATCCGCCTTAAGGGGGTGAAAAAGGGGGCAAGGGGGGCAGCTTTGAAAACTGGTTTTTACTTTTCCGAGCCTCTTCTATACAAATCTGAAAAAAAAAATGTACCAAGTCTCTCAATTTCTGAGATCCGCCTAAAGGGGGTGAAAAGGGGGGAAGGGGGGGCCACTTTTAAAACTGGTTATTACTTTCCCGAGCCTCCTCTATACGAATCCGTAAAAAACGAAAAATACGGGTCTCTTTGTTTCCGAGATACGATAGGGAGGGGGAGGAAGGGGGGTGAAAAGGGGAGGTTTGGCACTTTTCCCATACTCGCGGGAGTTACTTGTTTACGAATCTGTCAAAATATACCCACCTCCCCATCCACCATCTGGGAGAACAATTATGTCAATGAGTGAGTCAGTCAGTGAGTGGTAATCGAGCTTTATATAATAGAACTAGTATTTGACTGGGTGCGCGAGCTGCGCGCAGCTCGCGTGTCGTCGTGTTCTTGAGACGTATTCCATACCCTTATAAATTTTGAGAATCCATAAGAATCCTTAAACGAATTGGAAAAACCGTTACAACTACCCCTAGATCAGTATGAAAACTAAGAACCCCTAAAACATTATAAAATTAATATAAAAAAACCTAATAAAATAAAAGTAAAAAACCTTACTTAAAAACTGAGACCCATTAAAAAAAGCACCACCCTAAAGTTTGCTTGTCGTCGCCCTGAGTTACGCTTCACCCACTCAACCTTCGTTACGCTGCGGAGGTCGCCGGCTCGCTTCGCTCGCCACCTCCCCCCTTCGCTCCACTCGGTTTCGCAGGTTCGCTCCACTCAGAACCTACCTACCCCCAGACAGGTTTTGACGCCTACTATAATATTTGTTAAAACACCCAATGGCTATCTCTAACCGTTACGAAGTAACAGCCCTTTCAGTTTTAGGGGAGGTTGGGGAGGGGAGGAAATGGTATACAAATTTTTAATTTCAACGCCCCTCAATAGCTTAAGGTAAGAATTAAAACATTTTTCAGTAGAAAAAAAAGGGGTGAAAAGGGGGGGGGGGTGAAGTGGGGGAGAGTGGGGCGTTTTTCGAAAAATGATTTTGATTAACACGTTGCCTCTTTAGATAAATCTGAAAAAAAAAATGTTCCAAGTTTGTCAACTTCCGAGATCCGCCTAAAAGGGGGAGAAGGAACTTAGTAAGCTCAGGCATACCATGCGCAAACAATTCAACAGAGCCAAAAACTCCAGACTACCAGAAGACTGGGACTCATACAAGAAAACACAATACACCTTCAAAAAACAAGTCAGGAATGCCAGCAGGGCCGCCTGGCGGAAGTTCTGCGAAGAAATTGAATCGAACAGCGAAGCCGCGCGTGTGAGAAAGATCCTATCTACCGATCAGGATCGCACCCTCGGGTCGCTGAAAACCTCAGATAACACTTACACCAAGTCGGACCACGAAACAAGTAAAATCCTTCTGGAAACCCACTTCCCAGACTGCAATCTCTCTGAGGACAGAACCTGGGCAAGTGAGCCAACGCACACACCAAATGATCAAGACTGGGCCAGAGCCCGCACCATAGTAACCGCAGAGAGAATAAAATGGGCAATAAAGACTTTTAAACCATATAAATCCGCAGGCTTAGACGAAATTTTCCCCGCCCTGCTACAATGGGGAGTAGACGTCCTAACGCCGTGGCTGACCGCCATCTACCGAGCCTGCATAGCACAGAAATACATACCACTTGCATGGCGAGAGGTGAAAGTAATTTTCATCCCTAAACCAGGCAAACCAGATTATACACAACCTAAAGCGTACAGACCAATAAGCCTAACATCTTTCCTACTGAAAACCCTCGAGAGGTTCTGTGATCGACACATTCGGGACGGACCTCTTCGGGAGCGACCGCTCCACAAACAACAACACGCGTATTCCTCAGGAAAATCAACAGAATCCGCGCTGCACAGTGTGATCTCCAAGATCGAATGTGCAGTGGACCACAAATGCTCCTCACTAGCCGTCTTCATTGACATAGAAGGCGCTTTTGACAAAACCGTCTTCCATAGCATCAACGCAGCCCTTGAGGAACACGGTGTGGACTCGACCCTGCGAGGATGGATCACAAACATGCTCCGACTAAGAGCCGTACAAGTTACGGTAAACGACACCACCAGAGCAATAGTGGCGAAGGGCTGCCCCCAAGGTGGCGTCCTCTCGCCACTACTATGGAACCTCGTAGTAGACAGCCTCATCAAACGTCTCAACAGCAGAGGCTACTACACGGTGGGCTATGCCGATGATCTGACCATAATAATAAACGGCACACACGAAAACACACTATGCAACCTTATGCGCCAAGCCCTAAGGATAGTAGAAGACTGGTGCAAGGAATACAGACTAGCAGTGAACCCTACCAAAACCGAACTCGTCCTCTTCACAAAGAAAAGGAAGCTGGCAACGTTACAATTACCAAGCTTCTTTGGAACAACCCTAAGCCTATCGACTGAAACCAAATACCTGGGTATTTTTTTGGACAAGCAGCTGAACTGGGCAAAACACACCGAATACATCATCACAAAAGCCAGTATAGCCCTATGGCAATGTAAGAGACTCCTCGGGAGAAATTGGGGCATAAGCCCCAAAATCACCTACTGGCTATACACCACAGTTATCCGACCAATCATTACATACGGCTCTTTAGTTTGGTGGCCCAGGACCAACCTAAGTACGACCCAAAAGGATCTCGAGAAACTACAAAGATTTGCCTGCGTAGCAATCACCGGCAGCATGAGAACTTCCCCCACTGCTGCCTTACAGGCGATGCTGGGGCTACCACCTCTACACCTCGTAGTAAGAGAGGAGGCGGCCATAGCGACTTTCAGACTCGAAGTATCTGGCACCCTAAGGAACGATTCCAGAATTAAACACACACGCATCAGAGAAGATGCTATCAAAGAACAGCCCATGATGGCATCACCCAGCGACAGAATCTTGAAGACCCACTGCTTTCAAAAACACTACAACATAGAGCTCACAGCGGAGTTGTATGACTATTCAGGTACGAAAGAGCTAAGAATCTACACTGATGGATCAAAAACCGACGACGGGACAGGTTTCGGGGTGTTCTCCGACGACCTAAACATTAAAATAGCCAAACCCCTTGGAGTACTCAACTCTGTTTACCAAGCAGAGTGTGTGGGTATCATCCAAGCGGCACACGCTATAGAGGCCAGGGAAGTTACGGATACCAATATTCGAATACTATCCGACAGTGCCTCAGTTCTTCAATCCTTAAAGAGTAATCAGATAACGTCGAGATTGATACTAGAATGCCATAATGCCCTAGAACGAATCACGGTACTAAACCATAACACGATAACACTACAATGGATCAAAGGTCACAGTGGATCACTTGGGAACGATGCGGCTGATGAACTTGCCAGAAGAGGATCCAGCACACAACCCTACGGACCCGAGCCCATTGTGCCTATTCCCTTCAAGCAACTAAGAAGCTGGTTAAGGGAACACACTCGAATACAAGCGGAGAAATGGTGGACCTCGGCACCAGGGTGTAGGCAATCCAAGGAAGCTATGCCATCCCTGGACACAAAGCTGACCAGGCGCCTTCTGCCCCTGGACAGAGATAGCCTACGACTGGTGGCGGGGACCATCACTGGACACTGTTCACTAAATAAACACTTCCACACCCTAGGAATCACTGACAGTCCCCTGTGCAGAGCATGCATGGAGGCGGAGGAAACGGTGGCGCATGTGCTCCTAGAGTGCACTGGCGTTACCAAGATTCGCGAGGAGACCCTGGGAACACCAAGATCCCTTGCGGACGCCCTGAGAAGACCGGGAAGTTTAATCTGCTTCTGGAGGGAGGTGGGCTGGTTGGAGTGAACGGCCACCACGGCTCACGCACAATGGTCCACTTTAGGGACTAAGTGCGGAAACCAAAACCCCATGATAGATAGGGGGAGAAGGGGGACAAGTGGGTCATTTTTTGAAAACTGGTTTTTACTTCTCCGAGCCTCCTCTATACGAATCCGTAAAAAACAAAAAATACGGGTCTCTTAGTTTCCGAGATACGATAGGGGGGGGGAGGAAGGGGGGTGAAAAGGGGAGGTTTGGCACTTTTCCCATACTCGCGGGAGTTACTTGTTTACGAATCTGTCAAAATATACCCCCCTCCCCATCCACCATCTGGGAGAACAATTATGTCAATGAGTGAGTCAGTCAGTGAGTGGTAATCGAGCTTTATATAGTATAACTAGTATTTGCGTGGGTGCGCGAGCTGCGTGCAGCTCGCGTGTTGTCGTGTTCTTGAGAAGTATCCTTACCATCATAAAATTTTGAGAATCCTTAAGAATCCTTAAAATAATTGGAAAATCCGTTACAACTACCCCTAAAACATTCTAAAAACCAATTTAAAAAAATGTTACCCATAAAAAAAACCTTATTTAAAAACTCAGACCTATTCAAAAAAACACAACACTAAAGTTTGCTTGTCGTCGCCCTGAGTTACGCTTCACCCACTCAACCTTCGTTACGCTGCGGAGGTCGCCGGCTCGCTTCGCTCGCCACCTCCCCCCTTCGCTCGACTCGGTCTCGCAGGTTCGCTCCACTCAGAACCTACCTACCACCAGACAGGTTTCGACGCCTACTATAATATTTGTTCAAACACATAATGGCTATCTCTGACCGTTACGAAGTTATAGCCCTTTTATTTTTAGGGGAGGTTGGGGAAGGGAGGATACCCTCCGTATAAAAATTTAAACACTCCTCAATAATAATTTATAGTAAAAATCAAAAAGCCGCTACGTGTCCTAGTTTCCGAGATACGATGGGGGGAGGGGTGAAGGGGGGGAAGAGTGGGGAGTTTTGAAAAATGATTTTGTCTAACTCTAGACCCTTTCTTTAGAATTTGAAAAAAAAAATGTTCCAAGTCTCTCAACTTCCGAGATCCGCCTAAAGGGGGTGAAAAGGGGGGCAAAAGGGGCAACTTCGAAAACTGGTTTTTTCTTCTCCGAGCCTCCTCTATACGAATCTGAAAAAAAAAATGTTCCAAGTCTCTTGGTTTCCGAGATACAATAGGGAGGGGGAGGAAGGGGGGCGAAAAGGGGAGGTTTGGCACTTTTCCCATACTCGCGGGAGTAACTTGTTTACGAATCTGTCAAAATATACCCACCTCCCCATCCACCATCTGGGAGAACAATTATGTCAGTCAGTCAGTCAGTGGTCATCGAGCTTTATATAGTATAACTAGTATTTGCGTGGGTGCGCGAGCTGCGTGCAGCTCGCGTGTTGTCGTGTTCTTGAGAAGTATTCCTTACCATCATAAAATTTTGAGAATCCATAGGAATCTTCCCTATCATAGGAGGCCTGTGTCCCAGCAGTGGGAACATTAATAGGCTGATGATGATGATGATGATGATAGGAATCTTCAAAATAATTGGAAAATCCGTTACAACTACCCCTATATCAGTATGAAAACCCTTAAGAACCTCTAAAACATTCTAAAAACTTCATCAATAAAAAAAATTAAAATAAGAATTCATTAGAATCGTTAAAAGCTGAGTTACGCTTCACCCAGTCAACCTTCGTTACGCTGCGGAGGTCGCCAGCTCGCTTTGCTCGCCACCTCACCCCTTCGCTCCATTCGGTCTCGCAGGTTCGCTCCACTCAGAATCTACCTACCACCAGACAGGTTTCGACGCCTACTGTAATATTTGTTCAAACGCTTAATGGCTATCTCTGACCGTTACGAAGTTATAGCCCTTTTATTTTTAGGGGAGGTTGGGGAGGAGAGGATACCCTCCGTTTACAAATTTAAACGCTCCTCATTAATAATTTATAGTAAAAATCAAAAAGCCGCTACGTGTCCTAGTTTCCGAGATACGATGGGGGGAGGGGTGAAGGAGGGAAGAGTGGGGAGTTTTGAAAAATGATTTTGACTAAGGCATTGCCCCTTTATATGAATCTGAAAAAAAAAATGTTGGAAGTCCCTCAACTTCCGAGATCCGCCTAAAAGGGGGAGAAGGGGGATAAGTGGGTCAATTTATGAAAACTGGTTTTTACTTCGCCGAGCCTCCTCTAAACGAATCTGAAAAAAAAAATGTTCCAAGTCTCTTAACTTCCGAGATCCGCCTTAAGGGGGTGAAAAGGGGGGCAAGGGGGGCAGCTTTGAAAACTGGTTTTTACTTTTCCGAGCCTCCTCTATACGAATCTGAAAAAAAAATGGTCCAAGTCTCTCAATTTCTGAGATCCGCCTAAAGGGGGTGAAAAGGGGGGCAAGGGGGGGCAACTTTGAAAATTGGTTATTACTTTCCCGAGCCTCCTCTATACGAATCCGTAAAAAGAAAAAAATACGGGTCTCTTAGTTTCCGAGATACGATAGGGAGGGGGAGGAAGCGGAGTGAAAAGGGGAGGTTTGGCACTTTTTCCATACTCGCGGGAGTTACTTGTTTACGAATCTGTCAAAATATATCTACCTGGATCCACCATCTGGGAGAACAATTATGTTAATGAGTAAGTCAGTCAGTGAGTGGTAATCGAGCTTTATATAGTATAACTAGTATTTGCGTGTTGCGCGAGGTGCAAGCACCTCGCGTGCTTGTGCTGGTAGATTTTTCACTTTAAAACCCCTAAATGTAGTAAAAATGTCAAACATAACCTAAGAGTTTCACTTTACAAAGTCTATTGAAATGCTGAAAGGTTTCCACTTGGTTAAGCTCTTAATCATTCTAAATCAGCACCTCCAAATCACTCGTAAACGATATCCTTATTCTAATTTTTAAATAAAATAAAAGTCCGCCATCTAGGATTAAAAAACGGATGTCATATTCTAAATAAGCACCCCCTAACACTCGAAAACGATACCCAACATCAACATTTTTTGATAAAATAAAGTGACCAATTTGAGAAATAGGTAGATACCCTTTTAAAATGTTGAGTATCCATAGGAATCCTAAAAAGAATTGGAAAATCAGTTAGGTACCTCCGTTGGAAGTTTAAAAAAAAATTATTGAACTTTTTAAACATTTTGAAAACCTTCATGAGCGCCATAAAAAACCCTTAGGAACCCCTTAATCAGTATGAAGCAGTCTAAGAACCTTTATGATACTCTAAAACAATCTAAAACCTTATCTAAAAACTCAGAGCTTTTCCCATTTTGCTTCTCGTCGCCTCTACGTTACGCTACGGAGGTCGCTGACTCGCTTCGCTCGCCACCTCCCCCCTTCGCTCCACTCAGGACCTACCTACCACCAGAAAGCTATCGTGACCCTACACCACCACCGGACAGGTTTCGACGCCTACTATAATATTTGTTCAAACACCTAATGGCTATCCCTAACCGTTATGAAGTTACAGCACTTTCAATTTTAGGGGAGGTTGGGGAGGGGGTGGTGGTTATACAAATTTCAACTCCCCCCAATAATAAAATACAGTAAAAATCAAAAAGCTGCTACGTGTCCTTGTTTCCAAGATACGATGGGGAAAGTGGTGAAGGGTAGGGAGAATGGGATGTTTGGAAAAATGATTTTGACTCACGCATTGCCCTTTTATATAAATCTGAAAAAAAAATGATCCAGGTCTCTTTACTTCCGAGATCTGCCTAAAGGGGGGAGAAGGGGGAGGAGAGGGCCATTTTTTAAAACTTGTTTTAACTTTACCAACCGTCCTCTATACGAATCCGTAAAAAAAAACAAAATACTGGTCTCTTACTTTCCGAGATACGATATTGAGGGTGGGAAGGGGGGCAAAAAGGGGAGGTTTGGCACATTTCCCCAACTTGTAAGAGTTACTTGTTTACGAATCTGTCAAAATATATGCTCTTCCCCCTCCACCATATGGGAGAACAATTTTGTCAGTGAGTGGTAATCGAGCAAGGTTTCGGAAACCGGAAATGGCACTGCCACCATCTTGAATTTCTGAAATGTCACAATTTTTCTAAGGTAACCAAGATACAAGCTACCTGTCAGTAAAACACGGTGGCTGTACGTTGACTTTAGTAGAACAAAAGAATTCACCAAAGTCCGGTATGACCCGAAAATTCAAGCCCCAATGGCTCTCGGGGTTGCCAGCTGAGAGTGATGAAAATGGTCAAAAGTCATTTCGGGCACCCCATTCTTGGTGGTTATGTAAAATTTCCATTTAAAATGTCGTCATTTCTACTTTTCATGTTTTTGGGGAAAATTACCCCAAAAGTGGGGAGATATTTTGCACCAGGCAACACTCCTTGACCAAGTACACAACCGGTTGATACAACACGATCCAGTCGGGAGATGCCAGCTGTTCCATTTATCGTATTGAAAATTTGGATTTTTCGTCTTTTTTACAAGATGGTCGCCCCACTGTCCGCCATCTTGTTTTTCTGAAAAGTCATAATTTTCCTGAAATTTCAAGGATATGGGCTACTGACCGGTTTAATTGATGTTGCCAACTTTTGAGTTTGGTAGAACAAAAGAACTCGCCAAACTCGGGTCTGAACCGAATATTTAAGCCCCAATGTCTCTCGGGGTTGTCAGCTGAGATTGATGTAAATGGTCATGAGTCATTTTGGGCACCCGATTCTTGGTGGTTACCCAAAATTTCCATTTAAAATATCGTAATTTCTACTTTTCACGTTTTCGGGGAAAATCTGGTAAAGTACCCTAGAAATGGTGAAATTTTTTACACCAGGCAACACTCCTCAACAAAACACATAACCGATCAGTACAGCTTGAACCCTTCAGATGTTGCCAACTGCACGAAAAATAGATTTGAAAAAAGTCGAAATTTCAAGTTTTTACAAAATGGCCGCCACAGCGTCCGCCATCTTGTTTTTCTGAAAAGTCATAATTTTCCTGAAATCTCAAGTATATAGGCCACCGACCAATTTATCTGGTGTTGCCAACTTTTGAGTTTGGTAGAACAAAAGAACTCGTCAAAGTCAAAAAGTCCCAAAAATTAAAATATTCAATATTTTTTGGGGTTGCCAACTAAAACGAACCAAAATGAACAAATGTCATTTGGGGGACCCCAATGTTGCCAGCTAGTCAAAGTCTCTATTCAAAATGTCCTTATTTCTACTTTTCATGTTTTTGGGGAAAAACTGGGAAACTACCCAAAAAATATGAAAAAATTTCATATCAGGCAACACTGCTCAACAAAACACACAACCGCTCGGTACAACTCAAACCCGTCGGATGTTGCCAACTACCCTAAAAATGGATTTGAAAAAAGTCGAAAATTCCAACTATTTACAAGATGGCCGTCACACTGCTCGCCATTTTGTTTTTCTGAAAAGTCACAATTTTTCTGAAATCTCAAGGATATAAGCCACCGACAAGTGTTATTGGTGTTGCCAACTTGTGAAATCGGTTGAACAAAACAATTCATCAAAGTTTAGTGCAAAAAGTCGAAGATTTCAAAACGTCCCAGCGCAGCCGCCATCTTGTTTTTTTTTTTTTTTTACTTTTTTTTTAAATCATTCTAGATTTCAAATGGGACCTATGAGTCGAAACTCGTCCAAGTCTTTTCCCCACCGAAACCGGAAATGGACTCGGCCGCCATCTTGGATTTGAATCTCCTCTATAATTTTCCTCTACTCAATCTATGGTATTCTACATTTTTCCAAAACATACCTCTAACCCATCTCTCACCCGTTCCGAGAAACGACATGTCAATGAGTGAGTCAGTCAGTGAGTGGTCTTGTAGTTTTATATAATATATACTAGTATTTGCGTGTTGCGCGAGGTGCAAGCACCTCGCGTGCTTGTGCTGGTACATTTTTCACTTTAAAAAAACTTTGTTGTAATTTTTTTTTCACTTTTTTGTGTTTTTGAAGTCGGTTTTATTTTTTGCAAAAAAGTTTTTATTTTTCCATTTTTAGTTGTGTCCAAACAAATATTTGCCATGAATTTATTTTGCATTGTTAGCAATACACGTCATGGTAATAGGCGTATCCTCAATATATGGAACTTAACATACCTTTTTTTTTTCGGATGGGAAGCAGTCTAACTGAATCAGTATGAAGCAGTCTAAGAACCCTTAAGATCGGCTAAAACAATCTAAAACCTTCATTAAAAACTCAGACCTATAAGCTATCTTGACCTTATCCCTACCACCACCGGACAGGTTTTGACACTTACTATAATATTTGTTCAATTACTTAATGGCTATCTGTAACCGTTATGAAGTTACACCCTTTCTTTTTTTGAGAAAATATTTTTTCCGAATGTACATAGTCACCTCTGAGTTACGCTTCACCCACTCAACCTTGGTTACCTACGCAACGGAGGTCGCCGGCTCGCTTCGCTTGCCACCTCCCCTTCGCTCCACTCGGTCTCGCAGGTTCGCTCCATTCAGGACCTACCTACCATCGGAAAGCTATCGTTACCGTACCAGTACCACCACCGGAGACCGGACAAGTTTCGACGCCTACTATATAATTTGTTCAAACACCTAATTGCTAACCGTTATGAAGTTACAGCTCTTTCAATTTTAGAGGTTGGGGTGGGGAGGGGAAGGTATACAAATTTCAACGCCCCTCAATAGTTTTAATAAACAGTCAAAAATGTAATAACATCAGTAGTTACCTACTTTTATTTATTGTGATAAAAATATTACTTTTCAAACACTGTCATCATGTAAAAATAGAAATTACACTAAACAGATGGTCGGATCGGGCGGTCTAAAAAAAAAAGCTGCCGCCCTATCTCCCGTCAGCCATGTCGTCGGAGCTCCGCCGGCCTTCGGCCTACGCTCCTCATGTCCCAAATTCGGACTTCTGGGACATAAAGTTATAATACTACTTCGGACCAATCATGGTGGTCGACATACGCAGGGCAAGTATTAAAGAAAACAACTTTTAAACTTTAAAATTTAGACCGATGATGCTATCTCAATCACTGACTTATTACATAGACCACGGGCATTATTAATAATGGCCGGTCAAAGTGATAAATTAATCACTTTGCCAATTGCTCTTGGGCATTATTAATAATGGCCGGTCCTTATTAATAATGCCCAGTTAATCACGTTGCTTGTAACATAATTATATATCATTCTATTCGGTTCGGTTCGGTTTCGTGTTATTGAGAAGTATTCCTTACCCTTATAAAATTTTGAGAATCCTTCAAAATCCTTAATGAATTGGAAAATCCATTAGAGCCCTTAGAAGATTTTGTAAAATACTTCTGAATATTTTTAAAACCTTTAAGAGCACCCTTACATCAGTACGAAAACCCTAAGGAACCCCTAAATCAATGGGAAAACCTTTAAGAACTCCTCATTCTAAAAACAAATTCAGTAAAAAAAAGAAATTAAAGTAAAAAAAAATGAGAATTTATTTTAAAGATTTTGAAACCCCTTAAAAAACATTAATATACCTTATTTAAAAACTCAGACTTTTTCCCATTAAAAAAACAATACCCAAAGTTTGCTTGTCGTCGCCCCTATTTTATTTTTTTTTTCGGTTGGGAAATCATCAAAATGACTCCTCCCGCTCTGGGCGGAGCACGAGGAAGTATCAGACTTTTACTGACTAAAACCCATCCATGTTCCTTCATCGCCCTTTGTGTTCCGGGGCCACGGTTGTTCTTTCGAACAGTCCTGCAACCCCGGCAGGCATCGGCCCTTGCGGACCCCTATTGCTGACTCTCTGTATGTCGTCGCCCCCTTGAGTTACGCTTCACCCACTCAACCATCGTTACGCTACGGACTTACCTAACATCGGAAAGCTATCGTGACCTTATCCCTACGCTACGAGGTTCGCTCTTCGCTTTACCGGTATCACCACCGGACAAGTTTCGACGCCTACTATAATATTTGTTCAAACCCATAATGGCTATCTCTAACAGTTATGAAGTTACAACCCTTTATATTTTAGGGGAGGTTGGGAAGGGGAGGGGAGGGTATACAAATTTCAATAACCCTCAATAGTTTTAGGTCAGAATCAATACGAATGCGTATGCGTACGTAGTACTTACATAGTTAGTTGCGAAGCGTTTTGGCGTGCCGCGAAATTTAAAATTAGAATTCAAATATTTTTTCTGTATGTATATAGTCGCCTCTGAGTTACGCTTCACCCTTTCAACCTTCGTTACGCTATGGAAGTCACCGGCTCGCTTCGCTCGCCACCTCTCCCCTTCGCTTTACCAGTACCACCACCGCACAGGTTTCGATGCCTACTATAATATTTGTTCAAACACCTATTGGTTATCTCCAACCGTTATGAAGTTACAACCCTTTAAATTTAAGGGGAGGTTGGGGTGGGTAGGGGAGGATATACAAATTTCAACGCCCCTCAATAATAGTAACGTATAATAAAAATCAAAAAGCTGCTACGTGTCCCAGTTTCCGAGATACAATGGGGGGAGGGGTGAAGGGGGGGAGGTGGTAAATTGAAAAATGACATTGATTAACGCATTGCCCCTTTATATGAATCTGAATAAAAAATGTTCCAAGTCTCTTAACTTTCGAGATCTTCCTAAAGGGGGGGACAGAGGGACAAGGGGGCAATTTCAAAAACTGGTTTTTACTTTTCCAAGCCTCGTCTATACGAATTCATTAAATAAGTAAGACACGGGTCTCTTAGTTTCCGAGATACGATAGGGAGGGGGAGGAAGGAGGGCAAAAAGGGGAAGTTTGAAACTTTTTACCTACTCGTGAGAGACAGTTGTTTACGAATCTGTTAAAATATACTCCCCTCCCCCTCCACCACCTAGGAGAACAATATGTAAGTGAGTGACGTTTCGGAAACCGGAAATGGCACGACCGCCATCGTGAATTTCTAGAATGTCACAATTTTTCTAAAGTAACCAGGATAATGTGTACCTGTCAGTAAAAACACGGTGGCTGTACGTTGACTTTGGTAGAACAACAGAATTCGCCAAAGTCGGGTCTGACCCGAAAATTCAAGCCCCAATGGCTCTCGGGGTTGCCAGCTGAGAGTGATGAAAATGGACAAATGTCATTTGGGAAACTCTAATGTTGCCGGCTAGTCAAAGTCTCCATTTAAAATGTCGTCATTTCTACTTTTCATGTTTTTAGGGAAAATCAGGTAAAATTACCCCAAAAATGGGAAAAAAATGTTGCACCACGCAACACTCGTCGATGAAAGACACAACCGGTATACAACACAATCCAGTATGGGGATGCCAGCTGTCCCCTTTATTGTGTCGAAAATTGAGAAATTTCGTAATTTTTACAAGATGGCCGCCACACTGTTTGCCATCTTGTTTTTCTGAATAGTCATAATTTTCCTGAAATATCAAGGATATAGGCTACCGAATGGTGTACTTGATGTTGCCAACTTTTGAGTTTGGTAGAACAAAAGAACTCGCCAGTCGGGTCTGACCCGAAAATTCAAGCCCGAATGGCTCTCGGGGTTGCCAGTTGAAAGTGATGAAAATAGTTAAATGTCATTTGGAGGACCCCAATGTTGCCAGTTAGTCAAAGTCTCCATTCAAAATGTCCTTATTTCTACTTTTCATGTTTTTGGGGAAAATCTGGGAAAATACCCTAAAAATGGGGATAATGGCCGGAAACAATGGCCGGTCTGTATTCATAATGCCCGACTCATTTGGGCAATGTGATTAAAACAGCATGATTAATCACTTTTCCCGGCCATTATGAATAATGCCCACCCTATCTTGGGAAAAGTAATAAAATAGATGAACTGTTATGTAGTCTTTTTGTTTGTTAAATGAAATTAAACTTACAAAATTTTCATGAAAAGTTAACAAAAAATAAACTATTGAACATAGTAGTTAAAAATAAACAGTTAAAAATATAATAACATCAGTAGTTACCTACTTTTATTTTGATAAAAATATTATTTATCAAACACTGTTATCATGTAAAAATAGAAATTACACTAAACAGATGGTCGGATCGGGCGGTCTAAAAAAAAAAGCTGCCGCCCTATCTCCCGTCAGCCATGTCGTCGGAGCTCCGCCGGCCTTCGGCCTACGCTCCTCATGTCCCAAATTTGGACTTCTGGGACATCAAGTTGTAATACTAATTCGGACCAATCATGGTGGTCGACCTATGCAGGGCAAGTATTAAAGAAAACAATGACTTATTACATAGACCACGGGCCGTCGGGCAATAATGGCCGGTCAAAGTGATAAATTAATCACTTTGCCCATCGCTCTTGGGCATTATTAATAATAGCTGGTCCTTATTAATAATGCCCAGTTAATCACGTTGCCCGTAACATATACCTATATCATTCTAATCGGTTCGGTTCGGTTTCGTGTTATTGAGAAGTATTCCTTACCCTTATAACATTTTGAGAATCCATAGTAATCCTTAAATGAATTGGAAAATCCGTTAGCTAACTCCGTTTGAAGCTTTAAAAAAATGTATTGAACTTATTAAACATTTTGAAAACCTTTACCTTTACAGCTGTACAAACACCCTAAACCTAAAGCCCTAAGGAACCCCTTAATTATTATGAAGCAGTCTAAGAACCCTTAAGATCCCCTTAAACAATCTGAATCCTTATTTAAAAACTTAGACATTTTCCCATTAAAAAAAACATTACCCTAAAGTTTGCTTGTGTACCTACCACCGGAAAGTTATCGTGAACTTATCTCTGCCATCACCAGACAGGTTTCGATGCCGGCTATTATATTTGTTCCAACACCTAATGTCTATGTCTAACCATAATAAAGTTACAGCCCTTTCAATTTTATGGGAGGTTGGGGAAGGGAGGGTAGGGTATTCAAAATTTCAGCGCCCATCAATAGTTTTAGGTCAGAATCAATACGAATGCGTATGCATGCGTAGTGCTTATATAGTTAGTTGCGGAGCGTTTTGGCGTGGCGCGAAATTTAAAATTAGAATTCAAAGTATTTTTTCCGTATGTACATAGTCATCTCTGAGTTACGCTTCTCCCACTTAACCAAAGGCCGCGTGAAAAAAACAGGTGGCGAGTGAAGCGAGCCGGCGACCTCCGTAGCAAAACAACTGCGGAGGTCGCCGGGTCGCTTCGCTCGCCACCTCCCCCCTTCGCTCCACTCAAGACCTACCTACCACCGGAAAGCTATCGTGACCTTATCCCTACGCTGCGGCGGTCGCCGGCTCGCTACGCTCGCTCGCTCCTCCCTTCGCTTTACCGGCACCACCACCGGACAGGTTTCGACGCCTACTATAATATTTGTTCAAATTTTAGGGGAGGTTGGGGACGGGAGGGGAGAGTGTAAAAAATTCAACGCCCTTCAATAGTTTTAGGTAAGAATAAAAACAAAACCGCTACATGTCCTAGTTTCTGAGATACGATAGATGGGAGGGATGAAGGGGGGAGAGGAGGGTGTTGTGAAAAATGATTCTTTCTAACGCATTGCTCCTTTATATGAATCTGAAAAAAAATGTTCCAATTCTCTGAACTTCCGAGATCCGCCTAAAGGGGGGTAGAAGGGGGGCAAGAGGGGTAACATTTAAAAATGTTTTATACTTCCCCGAGCCTCCTCTATACGAATCAGATACGGGTCTCTTAGTTTTCGAGATACAATAGGGAGGGGTGGGAAGGGGGTCAAAAAGTGATTTGACACATTTTCCCTACTCGTGAGAGTTACTTGATTATAAATCTGTCAAAATATACCCCCCTCCCCCACCACCGTCCGGAAGAACAATGATGTCAGTGAGTGGTATTCGAACAAGGTTTCGAAAACCGGAAATGGCACGGCCGCCATCTTGAATTTCTAAACTGTCTCAATTTTTCTAAACTAACCAGGATACAAGCTACCTGTCTGTAAAAACACGGAGGCTGTCCGTTGACTTTGGTAGAACAAAAGAACTCGCCAAAGTCGAGTCTGACCCAAAAATTCAAGTCCCACTGGCTCTCGGGTTTGCCAGCTGAAAGTGATGAAAATGGTTAAATGTCATTTGGGGGACCCCAATGTTGCCGGCTAGTCAAAGTTTCCATTGAAAATATCGTTATTTTTTTTTTCATATTTTTTGGGGAAAATCTGAGAAAATACCGTAATTATGGGGTTTTTTTTTGCATCAGGCAACACTACTTGACAAAGTACACAACCGGTTCATACAATACAATCCAGTCGGGTGATGCCAGCTGTGCCATGCATCGTGTCGATAATGGGCGTTTTCATCATTTTTACAAGATGGCCGCAACACTGTCCGACATCTTGTCTTTTTGAAAAATCACAATTTTCCTTAAATTTCAAGGATATAGACCACAGACTGATGTATTTGGTGTTGCCAACTTTTGAGTTTGGTAGAACAAAAGAACTCACCAAACTCAAAATGTCCCAAAAATTAAAATATTCAATATTTTTTGGGGTTGCCAACTTAAACAAACCAAAATGGTTTAATGTCATTCGGGGGACCCCAATGTTGCCACCTAGTCAAAGTCTCCATTCAAAATGTCCTTATTTCTATTTTTCATGTTTTTAGGGAAAATTTGGGAAAATACCCTAAAAATGGGGAATTTTTTCAAATCAGACAACACTTCTCGACGAAACACACAACCGTTTCTTACAACTCGAACCCGACAGATGTTGCCAACTACCCGAAAAATGGATTTGAAAAAAGTCGAAAATTCCAACTCTTCACAAAATGGACGCCACAGCATTCGTTATCTCTTTTTTCTATAAAGACACAATTTTTCTGAAATCTCAAGGACATAGGCCACCGACTGATGTACTTGGTGTTGCCAACTTTTGAAATCAGTAAAACAAAATAAATAGTCAAAGTTTGGTGTAAAAAGTCGAAGATTTCAAAACGTCCCAGCGCAGCCGCATCTTGTTTGTTTTTATTTTTTTACTTTTTTTAATAATTTTAGATTTTGTATGGGATCTATGAGTCGAAACTTGTCCAAGTCTTTTCTCTACCGAAACCGGAAATGGACTCGGCCGCCATCTTGGATTTGAATCTCCTCTATAATTTTCCTCTACTCACTCTATGGTTTTATACATTATTGTAAAACATACCCCCAACCCATCTCTCACCCATTCCGAGAAACGACATGTCAATGAGTCAGTGAGTGAGTGGTCTTGTAGTTTTATATAATTCACTAGCTGTTGCCCGCGGCTTCGCCCGCGTAAAGTTCGGTAATTGTCCCACTGAATCATAATAAAGGGATAAATAGTATCCTACATGTTAATCCAGCTTATAAACTATGTATGTGCCAAATTTCATAATCATCACAATTAATTATTATCATCAAAATCACCATCACTATCACAACCACCATCACTATCACTATCACAATCTCAATCACTATCACATCACTATCACAATCACTATC
Organism: Xestia xanthographa; assembly: GCA_905147715.2. NCBI lineage: Eukaryota > Metazoa > Arthropoda > Insecta > Lepidoptera > Noctuidae > Xestia > Xestia xanthographa. The sequence goes on along the minus strand of LR990654.1, from coordinate 3,348,705 downwards.
ATAATCACTATCACAATCGCTATCACAATCACAATCACTATCACAATCACTATCACAATCACTATCACAATCACTATCACTATCACAATCACAATCACTATCACAATCACTATCACAATTATTATCTAAATCACTAACACAATCACTATCACAATCTCTATCACAATCACTATCACTATCACAATCACAATCACAATCACTATCACAATCACTATCACAATCACTATCACAATCACTATCACAATCACTATCACAATCACTATCACAATCACTATCACAATCACTATCACAATCACTATCACAATCACTATCACAATCACTATCACAATCACAATCACGATCACAATCTATATCACAATCACGATCACAATCACAATCACAATCACGATCACAATCACTATCACTATCACTATCACAATCACTATCACAATCACTATCACAATCACAATCACTATCACTATCACAATCACGATCACAATCACTATCACTATCACTATCACAATCACTATCACAATCACTATCACAATCACAATCACAATCACAATCACGATCACAATCTATATCACAATCACGATCACTATCACAATCACAATCACTATCACTATCACAATCACGATCACAATCACTATCACTATCACTATCACAATCACTATCACAATCACTATCACAATCACAATAACAATCACTATCACAATCACTATCATAATCACTAACACAATCACTATCACAATCACAATCACAATCACTATCACAATCACAATCACTATCACAATCACTATCACAATCACTATCACCATCACAATCTATATCACAATTACGATCATAATCTATATCACAATCACGATCACTATCACAATCATCATCATCATAATCATCAGCATCATTATCACAATCATCGTCATCGTTATCACAATCATCACAATAAATCAACAATAAACCTGTATAGAAGTCGAATCCGCCATCTTCTGGATCTCAAAATAAATGCCATTTTCGTAATCAGCGCCCCTGATAATCTCGGTATCGACACCCATATTGATTTTTAGACATTTCAACCCCATCGCACCCCAACAGGGAATGATTGTATTTCAGGTCCGCCACACTAAATCTTAAAATCGTTGTTTTTGTAATACACCCGACCCAGTTTACCATAAAAACAATACCTTTTTTGAATTTCAGGCTTTGTTACCCCATTTCCCCTTTAGGGGTTGAATTCTGAAAAACCCTGAAACACAAATGTTAACTCATTTATTGATTGGAGTACTCCTGTTAAGTTTCGAATAAAGTAGTCTAACTAATCTTGTTTCCCCATACAAACTTTGGAGCCCCGTTTAACCCACATAGGGGGTGAATTTTGGAAAATCCTTTCTTAGTGCACCCCTAGACCACATAAGGAACCTACTTGCCAAATTTGGAATCTCTAGACTCCGCGGTTTGGGCTGTGCATTGATTTTTATACTTTGCCACCCCATTTCCCCCTCTTAGGGGTTGAATTCTGAAAAAACCTGAAACCCTTTTCTACTCATTTATCAATAGGAGCACTCCTGTGAAGTTTCGAATAAAATAGTCTAACTAATCTTGTTTTACCCATACAAAATTTGGAGCCCCGTTTAACCCACTTAGGGGTTGAATTTTGAAAAATCCTTTCTTAGTGCAACCCTAGATCACATAAGGAACCTATTCGCCAAATTTGGAATCTCTAGACTCAGCGGTTTGGGCTGTGCATTGATTTTTATACTTTGCCACCCCATTTCCCCCTCTTAGGGGTTGAATTCTGAAAAACCCTGAAACCCGTTTCTACTCATTTATCAATAGGAGCACTCCTGTGAAGTTTCGAATAAAATAGTCTAAGTAATCTTGTTTCCCCATACAAACTTTGGAGCCCCGTTTAACCCCCTTAGGGGGTGAATTTTGAAAAATCCTTTCTTAGTGCACCCCTAGACCACCTAAGGAACCTACTTGCCAAATTTGGAATCTGTAGACCCAGCGGTTTGGGCTGTGCGTTGATAGATGAGTCAGTCAGTCAGTCAGTCAGTCAGTCAATCAGTCAGTCAGTTTCTTCTTTTATATATTTAGATTACGCTACGGAGGTCGCCGGCTCGTTTCACTCGCCACCTCCTCCCTTCACTGCACTTAGGACCTACCTACATCCGGAAACCTAACGTGACCTTATTCCTACGCTACGGAGGTCACCGGCTCGCTTCGCTCGCCCGCTCCTCCCTTCGCTTTACCGGTACCACTACCGGACAGGTTTCGACGCATACTATAATATTTGTTCAAACACTTAGTGGCTATCTCCAACCGTTATGAGGTTACAGCCCTTTTAATTTTAGGGGAGGTTGGGGAGGGGAAGGTAAACAAATTTCCACGCCCCACAATATTAGTAACGTATAGTAAAAAATAAAAAGCTGCTACGTGTCCTAGTTTCCGAGTTATGATGGGGGGAGGGGCGAAGGGGGGAGAGGGGGAAAATTGGAAAATGATATTGATTAATGCATTGCCCCTTTATATGAATCTGAAAAAAAAAATGTTCCAAATCTCTTAACTTTCGAGATGTGCCTAAAGGGCCCAGAAGGGGGGGCAAGTGGTGTCGACGGCGCGTTCGTGTTCCACGCGCGCCTCAAAGAGAGTCAGCAAAAAGGAAGGGGTCCGTAAGGACCGATGCCTGCCGGGGTTGCGGGACTATTCGAAAGAGATACCGTGGCCCCGGAACACAAAGGGCGATGAAGGAACATGGATGGGTTTTAGTCAGTAAAAGTCTGACACTCCCTCCTGCTCCGCCCAGAGCGGGAGGGGTTATTTGATGATTTCCCATCTGAAAAAAAAAAAAAAAAAAAGGGGGGGCAAGTGGGCAATTTCTAAAACTGGTTTTTACTTTTTCACGCCTCCTCTATATGAATCCATAAAAAAAATGCAAAATACAGGTCTGTTAGTTTCCGAGATACGATAGGGAGGGGAAGAAAGAGGGGTGAAAAGGGGAGGTTTGGCACATTTCCCATATTCATGAGAGTTACTTGCTTACGAATCTGACAAAATATACCCCCCTCCCCATTCACCACCTAGGAGAAAAATATGTCAGTGAGTGAGTGAGTGAGGTTCGGAAACCGGAAATGGCACGGCTGCCATCATGAATTGCTGAAATGTTAAATTTTTTCTAAAATAACCAGGATGCAAGCTACCTGTCAGTAGAAACACGGTTGCTGTACGTTGACTTTGGTAGAACAAAAGAACTCGCCAAAGTCGGGTCTGACCCGAAAATTCAAGCCCCAATGGGTCTCGGGGTTGCCAGCTGAGAGTGATGAAAATAGTCAAGTCATTTTGGGTAACCCAATGTTGCCGGCTAATCAAACTCTCCTTTAAAAATATCGTTATTTCTACTTTTCGTGTTTTTGGGGAAGATCTGGGAAAATTACCCCAAAAGTGGGGAGATTTTTTTTACCAGGCAACACTCCTTGGCAATACATACAACCGGTTCATACAACACAATCCAGTGCGGGGATGCCAGCTGTCCCATTTATCGTGTCAAAAATTTGGATTTTATGTCATTTTTACAAGATGGCCGCCACACTGTCCACCATCTTGTTTTTCTGAAGTCATAATTTTCCTGAAATCTCAAGAATATAGGCTACCGACCAGTGTACGTGGTGTTGCCAACTTTTGAGTTTGATAGAACAAAAGAACTCGCCAAAGACGGGTCTGACCCGAAAATTCAAACCCCAATGGCTCTCGGGGTTGCCAGCTCAAAGTGATGAAAATGGTCAAATGTCACTCGGGGCACCCCAATGTTGCCGGCTAGTTAAAGTCTCTCTTCAAAATATCGTTATTTCTACTTTTCATGTTTTTAGGGAAGATCTGGGAAAATTACCTTAAAAGTAGGGAGATTTTTTGCACCAGGCAACACTCCTCGGCAATACACACAACCGGTTCATACAACATAATCCAGTGCGGGGATGCCAGCTGTCCCATTTATCGTATCAAAAATTAGGATTTTTTGTCATTTTTACAAGATGGCCGCCACACTGTCCGCCATCTTGTTTTTCTGAAAAGTCATAATTTTCCTGAAATCTCAAGAATATAGGCTACTGACCGGTATACGTGGTGTTGCCAACTGTTGAGTTTGATAGAACAAAAGAACTCGCCAAATTCGGGTCTGACCCGAAAATTCAAACCCCAATGGCTCTCGGGGTTGCCAGCTCAAAGTGATGAAAATGGTCAAATGTCATTTGGAGGATCCTAATGTTCCCAGATAGTCAAAGTTTCCATTCAAAATATCGTTATTTCTACTTTTCATGTTTTTGGGGAAAATCGGGAAAATTACCCTAAAAATCGGGAATTTTTTTGCACCATTTAACACTCCTTGACAAAAAACACAACCGTTTGATACATTTCAAACCTGTTAGATGTTGCTAACTTCACGAAAAAATGATTTGAAAAAGTCGAAAATTCCATTTTTTCACAAAATGGCCGCCACATTGTCCGCCATCTTGTTTTTCTGTAAAGTCATAATTTTTCTGAAATTTCAAGGACATAAGCCACCGACTGGTGTACTTGGTGTTGCCAACTTTTGAGTTTGGTAGAACAAAAGAACTTGCCAAACTCGGGTCTGACCCGAAAATTCAAGCCCCAACGGCTCTCAGGGTTGCCAGTTGAAAGTAATGAAAATGGTCAAATGTCATTTGGGGGACTCCAATGTTGCCAGCTAGTCAACGTTTCTATTCAAAATATCGTTATTTCTACTTTTCATGTTTTTGGAGGAAATCTGGTAAAATACCCTAAAAATGGGAAATTTGTTTGCACCAGGCAACACTCCTCCACAAAACACATAACTGCTCAGTATAACTCAATCCAGTCGGGGGATGCCAGCTCTCCCATTTATCGTGTCGAAAATTGGGATTTTTCGTAATTTTTACAAGATGGCCGCCACACTGTCCGCCATCTTGTTTTTCTAAGAAGTCATAATTTTCCTGAAATCTCAAGAATATAGGCCACCGACTGATGTATATAATGTTGCCAACTTTTGAGTTTGGTAGAACAAAAGAACTCGCCAAAGCCAAAAAGTCCCAAAAATTAAAATATTCAATATTTTTTGGGGTTGCCAACTAAAATGAACCAAAATGGTCAAATGTCATTTGGGGGACCCCAATGGTGCCACATAGTCAAAGTTTTTGTTCAAAATGTCGTTATTTCTACTTTTCATGTTTTTGGGGAAAATCTGGCAAAATAACCTAAAAATGGGGAAATATTTCGCACCAGGCAACACTCCTCAACAAAACACACAACCACTTGGTACAACTCGAACCCGTCAGATGTTGCCAACTACCCTAAAAATGGATTTGAAAAAAGTCGAAAATTACAACTTTTTACAAGATGGCCGCCATACTGTTCGCCATTTTGTTTTTCTGAAAAGTCACAATTTTCCTGAAATTTGAAGGATATAAGCCACCGACTGGTGCAATTGGTGTTGCCAACTTTAGAAATCGGTAGAACAAAAGAATTCGTCAAAGTTTAGTGCAAAAAGTCGAAGATTTCAAAACGTCTCAGCGCAGCCGCCATCTTGTTTTTTTTTTTTTTTTTACTTTTTTTGTAAATCATTTTAGATTTTGTATGGGACCTACGAGTCAAAACTCGTCCAAGTCCTTTCCTCACCGAAACCGGAAATTGACTCGGCCGCCATCTTGGATTTCAATCTCCTCTATAATTTTTCTCTACTCACTCTATGGTACTCTACATTTTTCCCAAACATTCCCTTAACCCATCTCTCACCCATTCCGAGAAACGACATGTCAGTGAGTCAGTGGCTTTGTAGTTTTATATAATATAAACTAGTATTTGCGTGTTGCGCGAGGTGCAAGCACCTCGCGTGCTTGTCCTTGTAGATGTTTCACTTTTAAAACCCCTAAACATAGTACAAATGTCAAGCATAACCCTAAAAGAACCATATAAATTCTTCCACTTATGAAACTCTGTTGAAAGCCAAATAAAGCCCAAAAGGACCCAAAAGGTTTCCACTTGATTAAGCTGTATATATGTTACGGGCAATTTAATAAGTTCGGGCACTATTAATAATGGCCAGTCTGTATTCATAATGCCCGACTCAATTGGGCAATGTGATTAAAACAGCATGATTAATCACTTTTCCCGGCCATTATGAATAATGCCCAAAGTAATAAAATAGGTGAACTGTAGTATTTTTGTTTAGTAAATGAATTTAAACTTACAAAATTTTCATGAAAAGTTAACAAAAAATAAACTATTGAACATAGTAGTTAAAAAATAAATAGTCAAAAATGTAATAACATCAGTATTTACCTATAAAAATATATATTAATATGTATTTTGATAAAAATATTACTTATCAAACACTGTCATCATGTAAAAATAGAAATTACACTAAACAGATGGTCGGATCGGGCGGTCTAAAAAAAAAAGCTGCCGCCCTATCTCCCGTCAGCCATGTCGTCGGAGCTCCGCCGGCCTTCGGCCTACGCTCCTCATGTCCCAAATTCGGACTTCTGGGACATAAAGTTGTTATACTAATTCGGACCAATCATGGTGGTCGACCTATGAAGGACAAGTATTAAAGCAAAAACTTTTAAACTTTAAAATTTAGACCGATGATGCTATCTCAAACACTGACTTATTACATACCCCACGGGCCGTCGGACATTATTAATAATGGCCGGTCCTTATTAATAATGCCCAGTTAATCACGTTGCTCGGGGTCGGCTTGAATTTATGCTTTTGCGGTTGCACAACGACATGCTTTGCTTGCGCTTTGCTTGGTAGTATAGATGCAGGCCTACCTTACTGCCTCCTTCAGATGCGGTAAGGTGGCGGGGTCTTGAGGGAGAGCGCTACAGTCGCGTAGATCCTCAAGGCAAGTCTGGTGTGTTCTCCTTCACGTGGTTGCCACCCTGTTCTTGGTCTAATTCCTTAAGAAATAGACGTAACAAAAACCACCAGGCGCTTTTCAACCTAACCATGACCCTCCGTGACCGAGTGGGCGTGGGCTCGGCCGCCACTAAACCCAGCTGGCGCTGAGTAGGTAAATAGGTCACCTGCGCTAGGACCTGCGCAGTTGAGCGCCGTAAGCGGGGATGAAGGAGTCCTGGAGGGTTGAGCCGAGCGGCGCTGGCGGTAATGCGTCCGTGAAGCAACACGCCCTCTTTGGTCTGGATTTCAAGCGAAACGGTGGCCCTACCCAATAGCCAAGGGTAGGGAAATGGTCATAGTGTCCCGTCAGAGGGTCACGGCGAGGGGTGGGAGGTCCGCGGAGGTCGTCCTCGGATGGCCAAAGCGGTTGGTGAAGGTCATGCTGAAGGTGCAAGTGAAGGATTGATTAGTCGTCAACCAGATCAAGCACCCGATGTCGCACTGTAAGCCAGCCTCACGCCCCTATATCTCGAAGGTAGTCCTAACGGTTGAGCTAGTTTGTAGCGAGACGTTCCCAGGTGCGGGCTCCAAGGAGGGTGGGAAGCCGGAGAGATGAAATATTTACACAAAACTATGGATACCCAAAAACCAAAAGACACCACACACACACCACACACACACACAACAACCACACAAACACACACACCTAAAACACACTCACACGCACACACTGCACACATACACACCGGAGAGGAGGCGAAAGCCAATGATTCTCCCAAGAGGGGTGCTTGCAGCACCTCTCTAGCCCCCGGACGCTCCGCTGCTACCGCAGCGAGCTCCAGTGCGGGTACAGGTCCGGCAGTGGCGGGAACCGCTGCCAGGTCCAAATCTAAGTCCCGTAATAAACGGAGGAAGAAGGCGCTGCTCGGGACCAGTACCGCTCCTCCCTCTTTTTCAGGTGTGGAGCCCGCCACGAAGGTTAATTCCTCTGGCCGGGCTCCCCTCATACATCCTCCCCCGCCTACTGCTCCCCCCCCGGGCGACGCGTTCGCGCTCACCTGGCAGGTGCAGAGGAGCAGGCACAAAGGCAGGAAGGAGGATACGAAACGCCACTGCGCTGCACCTTCAGTGCAGAATGCCCCGGCCCCCTCGACGGACAACCCGAAGAGGAAGAACAGGCCGTCCCAGAGGCAGCGGCAGACACTGTGGAAGGGTAAGACTCCACAATCTAAACAGGCTAACGCCGCTGGTCGGGTAGAACCGTCTAGCGGCAATGTCAACTTCTCCGCAGGCAAGCGGTCGCAAGCCGAGGCCGGCACCAGCCGACCGGGACCTAGCCAACCAGCAGCCGGCGGAGCGAGTGGACCAGCCACGTCACAGCGACCTGTTCAGAGGGATCAGGCCGCGGCCAAGCGAGCTCTCAACGAGACCTTAACACCTCGAGGAGAGCGCAAGCGGCCGCGTCTTGATAAATCTAAACGGGACGCTAACAGAAGCTACGCCCAAGCTGCAAGCTCCGACCTGGATGTCGCAGTCACCTGCGAACGGACGGGTCATATCAGCAAGGAGGTGGCGAATCAGGTACTCGCGGCTATCCAATTGAAGATAGTCGCCGAGGCCTCTTCCCCTACACAGGACTCACCTGCACCGACCTTCAGAGCGAGGCCGGTGTTCAGCAGCGGGGCCCTTAGACTGTGGTGCGACAACGACCACACCTTATCCTGGATAAGGAAATTAATCTCCGAGTTGCCTCCCCCTACCAGCACCACGCTAGTGATCAGGAGGCAGGCGGACATCAGGCGCCGGGTGAGATGCGGAATCTCCATCCCCGACGAACAGGGGATCTTCACGGAGCCGTCCATCATTGGGCGTACTCTGTGTTACCAGAACCCTTGGGTTGGAGTTAGGGAGTGGGTGATGCAGGGCGCCTATAAACAGGCCGACGCATGGTACGTGGTGGTTGGGGTCCCTGAGGACCAAATTCCGACCCTGATGAAGGCCGAGCGCCGTCTCAAATTTGGTGTTGGGACGGTGTACGTGAAATTCCAGGGTCCGAACGGCAGATTTGTCGACGTCCCTCAGGGTTATCCGACCGCTGAAGCCAGCGCCGACACACAGGCGGTGGAGGCAACTCCACCCCCAACAAACACCGCGGAAACACCCGCGGTTGAGCCTGCAGTAGCAGTGCCAGCCGCCCCTACAGCCGCTAGCGTGGGCGCCGTCCTCTCGGGGGAGGAGCTCGAGGACAACATCCTGTCCTCGGCCTCTGACCTGGAGGGGGACGGCTTCGACGCGGGCGACCTGTTTGCCGGGCTGCGGCTAGCAGGAGACGAGGAAGGAACGTCCAGCGATGGCGTCCCCTTCGTCGACCTGTAAGGTCCTGCAGGCCAACCTCCACCACAGCCAGACCGCGACGGCTCAGCTGCGGAAGTGGCTGGAGGTTCAGCACACGGCCATTGCCTTGATCCAGGAGCCGTGGATCAGGGCGGGCCAAATACAAGGACTCTCCAACCTCGGTGGTAAGCTCCTAGTAAGTACAGATCATGACAAGCCCAGATCGTGCATCTATGTGACACGTAACATTAAAACACAGCCACTAACAGATTTCTGTTGCAGGGATGTCTCTGCAGCTAGGCTACTGATACAGCGGGGGGACACAGTAGCATCTGTGGTCTTCGCCTCCGCTTACATGCCCGAGGAAGAGGACCCGCCGCCGCATGAACTCGCCCGCCTCGTGACTTATTGCGAGAGCACAGGGCTTGAAGTTGTCATAGGCGCTGACGCGAACGCTCATCATCCTCTGTGGGGCATGGACACGCTAAATGCTCGGGGTAAGGCTTTAGTAGATTACTTATTTACAACAAACCTAACCCTACTGAACATAGGCTCTGAACCAACCTTCGTAAACAGACGTAGCCAAACTATCATAGACCTCACTCTGGCATCGGAGGGTGCAGCGGCCATCACCACTGGCTGGCAGGTCTCCAAGGAGGCTTCCTGCTCGGACCACAGGTGGATCCGCTTTGACATTCAGGTCTGTGTAACACCAATACTGCCACGGAGAAACCCGCGTAATACTGACTGCGCTGCATACACACGCTTCCTCGAAACCAAACTTGCGTCAACAAACTACGGGATGACCTACGAGGACACGCCGCAGATCGACGAGCGTGTAAGTCATCTCACGAAATCAATGCTAGACAGCTACCACTCATCCTGCCCCGAGACCACTCCGCCCACAACACCAGGGAAACAACCATGGTGGGGAGCGGATCTGGAACGCAAGCGCGGGAAGGTAAGGTCAGCCCTAAACAGAGCCATGAACACCTGTGCTGATGAGGATTGGGACGCGTACTACGCGGCCAAAAAATGCTACAAAAAATGCATCAGGTTCAGGAGCACCACTGGATGGCGAAAATACTGTGGCAGCATCGAATCCTGCCAACAAGCAAACAGGGTAAGGAAGATCCTGGCCCAGCAGAACACGACTGGGCCCGCTGTTCTCCGCAAACCTGACAACACACTTACCACCTCGCCAGAAGAGGCGATGCGCGTCCTTATTGAAACTCACTTCCCAGGCTGCGCTTTTACACAGGCCATCGACTGGACAGAGGTAACCCAAACACCGTCAGAAAACGACTGGCGCTATGCACACAAAGTCATCACGCTGGAAAAACTCCAGTGGGCGATCCGGTGCTTCCATCCTTTTAAGGCAGCTGGTCCGGACGGAATCTTTCCTGCCTTACTGCAGTGGGGCGGGACCTCCGTCGCGAACAGACTGGTACCCATAATGAGAGCGTGTTTGGCATTCAGATACGTTCCAAAAGGATGGAGGGAAGTGAAAGTCATATTCATTCCTAAGCCAGGTAAGAGTGACTATACCAACGCCAAACACCACCGAGCAATCAGCCTAACCTCCTTTCTCCTTAAAACCATGGAGAAAATGTGCGAAAGAGAGCTGAGGGACGGCGTATTAAAAACTATCCCACTACATACTAACCAACACGCATACAGCTCGGGTAAGTCCACGGAATCCGCCCTCCATTTAGTGGTCGGCCGGATAGAAGAGGCGATTCATCAGAAGGGCACTTGCCTGGGCACCTTCATAGACATCGAGGGAGCATTCGATAAAACAAACTTTTCCAGCATAAACACCGCGCTCTCTCGTCACGGAGCAGAACAGGTACTTATAGACTGGATTACTAACATGCTAAGTAAACGAGTGGTTCGACTTGAAGGGGAGCAGCAGATGGCCATGATAGCCAGAGGCTGCCCCCAAGGTGGCGTACTATCCCCGCTCCTTTGGAATCTGGTTATAAATGACCTCATTACGAAACTCAACGCGAACCATTTCTACACGATAGGGTATGCCGACGACCTCGCTATCCTCATTTCGGGGAAAGTGACGGGGACAATCTGCGACCTCACTCAACAGGCACTACGCACCGTTGAACGATGGTGCAGAGAGTTCGATCTCTCAGTGAACCCCACGAAAACTGAACTAGTCATGTTTACCCAAAAACGAACACTAGGCCCTTATCGCCTACCCAAACTCTTTGATACAGAACTCCAGTTAGCTAATGAGGTCAAGTATCTGGGAGTCATCCTAGACAGCAAGTTAAACTGGAGCAGCCACTTAGACAATAAAATAAACAGGGCCTGCATTACCTTCTGGCAATGCAGGAGGATGATAGGTAAGAAGTGGGGCTTATCTCCTAAAATTATACTTTGGTTATACAGCGCGGTGATCCGACCTATGATCACGTATGGGGCAGTGGTCTGGTGGCCCCGCACCAAACTAACTACAGCCTCCATCAAACTGCAACGCTTGCAAAGGCATGCCTGCATGGCGATCACAGGCTGCATGAGGACTACTCCGACTGCGGCTCTTGAAGCCATGTTGGGGCTGCCACCGCTACATCTGTTCATACAGCAGGAAGCGACAATGACGGCGGTACGCCTCAAAACACTTCAAATCTGGGGTAAGAGAGAAACACAGCACACCGCGGTACTGGAGGGATTCTACAACGACTTCCCCCTGGCGAAAGCAACAAACGATCGGATACCAAAACAATTCGTATTCGATAAAAAATATAAAATCCAGCTCCATGAGGATCACCGCTGCGAGGGATTAAATCCTGCGGAACTGCGGATCTTCACGGATGGATCTAAAACAGGTACTGGCACTGGCGCTGGAGTCTTCTCGGAGGATCTCAACATCCACATAGCCAAACCTCTGGGGGCCCACAACACGGTATTTCAGGCAGAATGCATGGGCATTTCCCTGGCGGCATCTGCCATCTTAGCCAGGGAGGTTGTGGACCACTCAATTCGTATACTCTCAGACAGCATGGCTGTACTGCTAGCACTGAATAACCACACAGTGAACTCTGGGTTAATACACGAGTGTCACCAACGCCTGAACCAGGTTGGTAATCTCAATAATATAACTATCCAATGGATCAAAGGACACAGCGATTCCCGTGGCAATGATGCGGCGGACGAACTCGCTAGAAGGGGATCGAGCACGGCAGCGGTGGGACCCGAACCTATCGTACCACTCCCTTTCGGATACCTACGTACACTGGTAAGGAAACGAACTAGCGAACAACACCACAAGCTGTGGCTGGACCACGGCGAGTGTAGGCAGGCCAAGGAAGCACTTCCTGCTATCAATGGCCGCTTCACCAAACGCGCGCTGCGGTTGACCAAACTACAGCTGCGCACAGTTACAGCCGCCGTTACCGGACACGGCTCTTTTAATAAACACCTCTTTGTCTTAGGAGTCACAGACAGCCCCCTGTGCCGTGCCTGCATGGAGGAGGACGAGACAGCAGCCCACGTGCTTCTGCACTGCCCAGTGGTTGCAACATACAGGGCAAAGTACTTTGGTAACCCAGGTACTCTCCGCGAGATAGTCAGCAACATTGGGGCGTTGCTGGCGTTTCTCGGGGAATTGGGATGGATAGAATAGTTTCCCACCCGCACGCAAAATACGCGCTTCGACGTGGAGTTGCGGACACCAGCCCGTTATACAATACAATACAATACAATCACGTTGCTCGTTACATAATATATCATTCTATTCGGTTCGGTTCGGTTTCGTGTTATTGAGAAGTATTCCTTACCCTTATAAAATTTTGAGAATCTTTAATAATCCTTAACGAATTGGAAAATCCGTTAGAGCCCTTAGAAGATTTTGTAAAATACTTCTGAATATTTTTAAAACCTTTATGAGCACCCTTACAGCAGGACGAAAACCGTAAGGAACCCCTAAATCAATATAAAAACCTTTAAGAACCCCTCATTCTAAAAACAAATTCAATAAAAAAAGAAATTAAAGTAAAAAAAAATGAGAATTTATTTTAAAGATTTTGAAACCGCTTAAAAAACATTAATACAGTCTAAAACCTTATTTAAAAACTCAGACTTTTGACGTGACAACGTCTTATAAATTGGTTTGCCGGGTGACACTTCAAGAAACTGCGTTACGCTCCCGCTCACGTTATGCGCTCACAATGAGAGCGAGTGAGAGCCCGCCTAAGAGCGAGAGAGACAGACATAAAAAGTTTATTTTACCACTCAAAGTCGTTGTCACGTAAAACTTTCGCCCGTATACCGACTTTACAGGCAACCAATTTTTTTTTCCCATTAAAAAAACATTACCCAAAAGTTTGCTTGTCGTCACCTCTTTTTTTTTTTTTTGGAGGGCAAATCATCAAATGACTCCTTCCGCTCTGGGTGGAGCACGACGGAGTATCAGACTTTTACTGACTAAAACCCAGCAGGCATCGGCCCTTGCGGATCCCTTCCTATTGCTGACTCTCTTTTTGTCGTCGCCCCCTTGAGTTACGCTTCACCCACTCAACCTTGAGGTCGCTGGCTCGCTTCGCTTGCCACCTCCCCCTTCGCTCCACTCGGTCTCGCAGGTTCGCTCCATTCAGGACCTACCTACCATCGGAAAGCTATCGTTATCGTATCACCACCGGAGACCGGACAAGTTTCGACACCTACTATATAATTTTTTCAAATACCTAATTGCTATCCATAACCGTTATGAAGTTACAGCTCTTTCAATTTAAGAGGTTGGGGTGGGAAGAGGAAGGTATACAAATTTCAACGCCCCTCAATAGTTTTAATAAACAGTCAAAAATGTAATAACATCAGTAGTTACCTACTTTTATTTTGATAAAAATATTACTTATTAAACACTGTCGTCATGTAAAAATAGAAATTACACTAAACAGATGGTCGGATCGGGCGGTCTAAAAAAAAAAGCTGCCGCCCTATCTCCCGTCAGCCATGTCGTCGGAGCTCCGCCGGCCTTCGGCCTACGCTCCTCATGTCCCAAATTTGGACTTCTGGGACATAAAGTTGTAATACTAATTCGGACCAATCATGGTGGTCGACCTATGCAGGGCAAGTGTTAAAGAAACCAATGATGCTATCTCAAACACTGACTTATTACATTGACCACGGGCCGTCGGGCATTATTAACCATCGCTCTTGGGCATTATTAATAATGGCCGGTCCTTATTAATAATGCCCAGTTAATCACGTTGCCCGTAACATACATATCATTCTATTCGGTTCGGTTGGGTTTCGTGTTATTGAGAAGTATTCCTTACCCTTATAAAATTTTGAGAATCCGTTACCTAACTCCGTTTGAAGCTTTTAAAAAAAATATTGAACTTTTTAAACATTTTGAAAACCTTTACTTTTACAGCTGAACAAAAACCCTAAACCTTAAGCCCTAAGGAACCCCTAAATTATTATGAAGCAGTCTAAGAACTCTTAGGATCCCCTTAAACAATTTAAAAGCTTATTTAAAAACTTAGACATTTTCTCATTAAAAAAAACATTACCCTAAAGTTTGCTTATTGAACCTACCACCGGAAAGCTATCGTGAACTTATCTCTGCCACCACCAGACAGGTTTCGACGCCTGCTATTATATTTGATCCAACACCTAATGTTTATGTCTAACCATAATAAAGTTACAGCCTTTTCAATTTTAGGGGAGGTTGGGGAGGGGAGGGTAGGGTAATCAAAATGTCAATGCCCATCAATAGTTTTAAGTCAGAATCAATACGAATGCGTATGCGTCCGTAGTACTTATATAGTTAGTTGCGGAGCGTTTTGGCGTGGCGCGAAATTTAAAATTAGAATTCAAAATATTTTTTCCGTATGTACATAGTCATCTCTGAGTTACGCTTCTCCCACTTAAACAAAGGCCGCGTGAAAAAAGCAGGTGACGAGTGAAGCGAGCCGGCGACCTCCGTAGCATAACGAATATGGAGGTCGCTGGCTCGCTTCGCTTGCCACCTCGGACCCTTCGCTCCACTCAGGACCTACCTACCACCGGAAAGCTATCGTGACCTTATCCCTACGCTACGGGGGTTTCCTGCTCCATTCGTTTTACCGGTACCACCACCGGACAGGTTTCGACGCCTACTATAATGTTTGTTCAAGCACCTAATGGCTATCTCTAACCGTTATAAAGTTACAGCCCTTCAAATTTTAGGGGAGTTTTGGGACGGGAGGGGACAGTGTAAAAATTTCAACGCCCTTCAATAGTTTTAGGTAAGAATAAAAACAAAACCAGTAGTGGTTTGGTAGGACATGTAGATGTCCTAGTTTCCGAGATACGATGGGTGGGAGGGGTGAAGGGGGGAGAGGGGGGTGTTGTGAAAAATGATTCTGAGTAACGCATTGCTCCTTTTTATGAATCTGAAAAAAAAAGTTTCAATTCTCTGAACTTCCGAGATCCGCCTAAAGGGGGGGAGAAGGGGGGCAAAAAGTGGTTTGGCACATTTTCCCTACTCGTGAGAGTAACTTGATTATGAATCTGTCAAAATATACCCCTCTCCCTCTCCACCGTCTGGGAGAACAATAATGTCAGTGAGTGGTATTCGAACAGGGTTTCGAAAACCGGAAATGGCACGGCCGCCATCTTGAATTTTTAAAATGTCATAATTTTTCTAAGTATTTAGGAAACAAGCTACCTGTCTGTAAAAACACGGTGGCTGTCCGTTGACTTTGGTAGAACAATTCGTCAAAGTTTAGTGCAAAAAGTCGAAGATTTCAAAACGTCCAAGCGCAGCCACCATCCTGTTTGTTTTTTTTTTTTACTTTTTTTTAAATAATTTTAGATTTTGTATGGGATCTATGAGTCGAAACTTGTCCAAGTCTTTTCTCTACCGAAACCGGAAATGGACTCGGCCGCCATCTTGGATTTAAATCTCCTCTATAATTTTCCTCTACTCAATCTATGGTTTTATACATTATTGTAAAACATACCCCTAACCCATCTCTCACCCATTCCGAGAAACAACATGTCAATGAGTCAGTGAGTGAGTGGTCTTGTAGTTTTATATAATTCATTACGCTACGGAGGTCGCCGGCTCGTTTCACTCGCCACCTCCCCCCTTCACTCCACTTAAGACCTACCTACCACCGGAAACCTAACGTGACCTTATTCCTACGCTACGGAGGTCACCGGCTCGCTTCGCTCGCCCGCTCCTCCCTTCGCTTTACCGGTACCACCACCGGACAGGTTTCGACGCCTACTATAATATTTGTTCAAACACCTAATGGCTATCTCCAACCGTTTGAAGTTACTTCATAACGGTTACAGCCCTTTCTTTTTTTGAGAAAATATTTTTTCAGAATGTACATAGTCACCTCTGAGTTACGCTTCACCCATTCAACCTTTGTTTACGCAATGGAGGTCGCCGGCTCGCTTCGCTCGCCACCTCCCCCTTCGCTTCACTCAATCTCGCAGGTTTCCTCCATTCAGGACCTACCTACCATCGGAAAGCTATCGTTGCCGTACCACCATCGGAGACCGGACAAGTTTCGACGCCTACTATATAATTTGTTTAAACACCTAATTGCTATCTCTAGCCGTTATGAAGTTACAGCCCTTTCAATTTTAGGGGAGGTTGGGGTGGGGAGGGGAAGGTATACAAATTTCAACGCCCTTTAATAGTTTTACGTAAAAATCAAAAGATTTTTCAGTTGTATAAAAAGGGGTGGAGAGAGGGGCTCAAGGGGGGGAGAGAGGGTATTGAAAAATTAGTTTTACTAACTCTGGGCCTCTTTTTATGAATCTGAAAAAAAAAAAACATGGCCCCTTATTTTTCGAGATACGCCTACAGGGGTAGAGAAGGGGGTCAAGGGGGACAACTTTAAAAAATTGATTTTTACTTTTCCAAGCCTCCTCTATACGAATCCGTAAAAAAACAGAACATGGGTGTCTTAGTTTCCGAGTAACGAGATAGGGAGGGGGGGAGAAGGGGGGCAAAAAGGTGGGGTTTGGCACTTTTACCCCACACGTGGAAGTTTCTTGTTTACTTATCCAAAAAACCATTACAAACTAATACCCCTCAGTGGGATAAACCGCTTGAACGACCCCAATCGGACAAGGTTTTGGAAACCGGAAGTGGCACAGCCGCCATATTGAATTTCTTAAATGTCACAAATTTTCTAAAGTAACCAGGATATAAGCTACCTGTCAGTAAAAACACGGTGGCTGTACGTTGACTTTGGTAGAACAAAAGAACTCGCCAAAGTCGGGTTCGACCCGAAGATTCAAGCACGAATGGCTCTCGGGGTTGCCAGCTGAGAGTGATGAAAATGGTCAAAAGTCATTTCGGGCACCCCATTCTTGGTGGTTATGCAAAATTTCCATTTAAAATAACGTCATTTCTACTTTTCATGTTTTTGGTCAAAATTACCCCAAAAGTAGGGAGAAGTTTTGCGCCAGGCAACACTCCTCGGCAATACACACAACCAGTTCATACAACACAATCCAGTCGGGGGATGCCAACTGTAACATTTATTGTGTCGAAAATTGGGATTTTTCGTCATTTCTACAAGATGAGCGCCACACTGTCCGCCATCTTTTTTTTCTGAAATGTCATAATTTTCCCTAAATCTCAAGGATATAGGCTACCGACCGGTGTACTTGGTGTTGCCAACTTTTGAGTTTGGTAGAACAAAAGAACTCGCCAAAGTCGGGTCTGACCCAAAAATTCAAACCCCAATGGCTCTCGGGGTTGCCAGCTCAAAATAATAAAAATGGTCAAATGTCATTTGGGAGACCCCAATGTTGCCGGCTAGTCAAAGTCTCTATTTAAAATGTCGTCATATCTACTTTTCATGTTTTTGGGAAAGATCTGGGAAAATTACCCCAAAAGTGGGGAGAATCTTTGCACCAAGCAACACTTCTTGGCAATACACATAACCGGTTCATACAACACAATCCAGTGGGGGGATGCCAGCTGTCCCATTTATCGTGTCGAAAATTGGGATTTTTTGTAATTTTTACAAGATGGCCGCCCCACTGTCCGCCATCTTGTTTTTCTGAAAAGTCATAATTTTCCTGAAATATCAAGAATATAGACTACCAACCGGTGTGCGTGGTGTTGCCAACTTTTGAGTTTGATAGAACAAAAGAACTCGTCGAATTCGGGTCTGACCCAAAAATGCAAACCCCAATGGCTCTCGGGGTTGCCAGCTCAAAGTGATGAAAATGGTCAAATGTCATTCGGGGCACCCCAATGTTGCCGGCTAGTCAAAGTTTCTATTCAAAATATCGTTATTTCTACTTTTCATGTTTTTGGGCAAAATCTAGAAAAATACCCTAAAAATGGGGAAAATTTTTGCACCAGGCAACACTACTTAAAAAGACACACTACCGCTCAGTACAACTCGAACCAGTGAGATGTTGCCAACTACACGAAAAATGGATTTGAAAAAAGTCATAATTCCAACTTTTCACAAGATGGCCGCCACACTGTCCGCCATCTTGTTTTTCTAAAAAGTCATAATTTTCCTGAAATCTCAAGAATATAGGCCACCGACAAATGTATATAATGTTGCCAACTTTTGAGTTTGGTAGAACAAAAGAACTCGCCAAAGTCAAAAAGTCCCAAAAATTAAAATATTCAATATTTTTTGGGGTTGCCAATTAAAACGAACCAAAATGGTCAAATGTCATTTGGGGGACCCCAATGGTGCCACATAGTAAAAGTCTCTATTCAAAATGTCGTTATTTCTACTTTTCATGTTTTTGGGGAAAATCTGGGAAACTACCCCAAAAATGGGGAAAATTTTCAATCCAGGCAACACTACTCAACAAAACACACAACCGCTCGGTACAACTCGAACCCGTCGAATGTTGCCAACTACCCTAAAAATGGATTTGAAAAAAATCGAAAATTCCAACATTTTACAAGATGGCCGCCATACTGTTCGCCATTTTGTTTTTTTAAAAAGTCACAATTTTCCTGAAATTTCAACGTTACAGGCCACCGACTGGTATAATTGGTGTTGCTAACGTTTTAAATCGGTAGAACAAAACAATTCGTCAAAGTTTAGTGCAAAAAGTCGAAGATTTCAAAACGTCCCAGCGCAGCCGCCATCTTGTTTTTTTTTTTTTTTTTACTTTTTTTTTAAACCATTCTAGATTTTGTATGGGACCTACGAGTCAAAACCCGTCCAAGTCTTTTCCCCACCGAAACCGGAAATGGACTCGCCCGCCATCTTGGATTTGAATCTCCTCTATAATTTTCCTCTACTCACTCTATGGTACTCTACATTTTTCCCAAACATTCCCCTAACCCATCTCTCACCCATTCCGAGAAACGACATGTCAATCAGTCAGTGAGTGAGTCAGTGGCTTTGTAGTTTTATATAATATAAACTAGTATTTGCGTGTTGCGCGAGGTGCAAGCACCTCGCGTGCTTGTCCTTGTAGATGTTTCACTTTTAAAACCCCTAAACATAGTACAAATGTCAAGCATAACCCTAAAAGAACCATATAAATTCTTCCACTTATGAAACTCTGTTGAAAGCCAAATAAAGCCCAAAAGGACCCAAAAGGTTTCCACTTGATTAAGCTGTATATATGTTACGGGCAATTTAATAAGTTCGGGCACTATTAATAATGGCCAGTCTGTATTCATAATGCCCGACTCAATTGGGCAATGTGATTAAAACAGCATGATTAATCACTTTTCCCGGCCATTATGAATAATGCCCAAAGTAATAAAATAGGTGAACTGTAGTATTTTTGTTTAGTAAATGAATTTAAACTTACAAAATTTTCATGAAAAGTTAACAAAAAATAAACTATTGAACATAGTAGTTAAAAAATAAATAGTCAAAAATGTAATAACATCAGTATTTACCTATAAAAATATATATTAATATGTATTTTGATAAAAATATTACTTATCAAACACTGTCATCATGTAAAAATAGAAATTACACTAAACAGATGGTCGGATCGGGCGGTCTAAAAAAAAAAGCTGCCGCCCTATCTCCCGTCAGCCATGTCGTCGGAGCTCCGCCGGCCTTCGGCCTACGCTCCTCATGTCCCAAATTCGGACTTCTGGGACATAAAGTTGTTATACTAATTCGGACCAATCATGGTGGTCGACCTATGAAGGACAAGTATTAAAGCAAACAACTTTTAAACTTTAAAATTTAGACCGATGATGCTATCTCAAACACTGACTTATTACATACCCCACGGGCCGTCGGACATTATTAATAATGGCCGGTCCTTATTAATAATGCCCAGTTAATCACGTTGCTCGTTACATAATATATCATTCTATTCGGTTCGGTTCGGTTTCGTGTTATTGAGAAGTATTCCTTACCCTTATAAAATTTTGAGAATCTTTAATAATCCTTAACGAATTGGAAAATCCGTTAGAGCCCTTAGAAGATTTTGTAAAATACTTCTGAATATTTTTAAAACCTTTATGAGCACCCTTACAGCAGGACGAAAACCGTAAGGAACCCCTAAATCAATATAAAAACCTTTAAGAACCCCTCATTCTAAAAACAAATTCAATAAAAAAAGAAATTAAAGTAAAAAAAAATGAGAATTTATTTTAAAGATTTTGAAACCGCTTAAAAAACATTAATACAGTCTAAAACCTTATTTAAAAACTCAGACTTTTGACGTGACAACGTCTTATAAATTGGTTTGCCGGGTGACACTTCAAGAAACTGCGTTACGCTCCCGCTCACGTTATGCGCTCACAATGAGAGCGAGTGAGAGCCCGCCTAAGAGCGAGAGAGACAGACATAAAAAGTTTATTTTACCACTCAAAGTCGTTGTCACGTAAAACTTTCGCCCGTATACCGACTTTACAGGCAACCAATTTTTTTTTCCCATTAAAAAAACATTACCCAAAAGTTTGCTTGTCGTCACCTCTTTTTTTTTTTTTTGGAGGGCAAATCATCAAATGACTCCTTCCGCTCTGGGTGGAGCACGACGGAGTATCAGACTTTTACTGACTAAAACCCAGCAGGCATCGGCCCTTGCGGATCCCTTCCTATTGCTGACTCTCTTTTTGTCGTCGCCCCCTTGAGTTACGCTTCACCCACTCAACCTTGAGGTCGCTGGCTCGCTTCGCTTGCCACCTCCCCCTTCGCTCCACTCGGTCTCGCAGGTTCGCTCCATTCAGGACCTACCTACCATCGGAAAGCTATCGTTATCGTATCACCACCGGAGACCGGACAAGTTTCGACACCTACTATATAATTTTTTCAAATACCTAATTGCTATCCATAACCGTTATGAAGTTACAGCTCTTTCAATTTAAGAGGTTGGGGTGGGAAGAGGAAGGTATACAAATTTCAACGCCCCTCAATAGTTTTAATAAACAGTCAAAAATGTAATAACATCAGTAGTTACCTACTTTTATTTTGATAAAAATATTACTTATTAAACACTGTCGTCATGTAAAAATAGAAATTACACTAAACAGATGGTCGGATCGGGCGGTCTAAAAAAAAAAGCTGCCGCCCTATCTCCCGTCAGCCATGTCGTCGGAGCTCCGCCGGCCTTCGGCCTACGCTCCTCATGTCCCAAATTTGGACTTCTGGGACATAAAGTTGTAATACTAATTCGGACCAATCATGGTGGTCGACCTATGCAGGGCAAGTGTTAAAGAAACCAATGATGCTATCTCAAACACTGACTTATTACATTGACCACGGGCCGTCGGGCATTATTAACCATCGCTCTTGGGCATTATTAATAATGGCCGGTCCTTATTAATAATGCCCAGTTAATCACGTTGCCCGTAACATACATATCATTCTATTCGGTTCGGTTGGGTTTCGTGTTATTGAGAAGTATTCCTTACCCTTATAAAATTTTGAGAATCCGTTACCTAACTCCGTTTGAAGCTTTTAAAAAAAATATTGAACTTTTTAAACATTTTGAAAACCTTTACTTTTACAGCTGAACAAAAACCCTAAACCTTAAGCCCTAAGGAACCCCTAAATTATTATGAAGCAGTCTAAGAACTCTTAGGATCCCCTTAAACAATTTAAAAGCTTATTTAAAAACTTAGACATTTTCTCATTAAAAAAAACATTACCCTAAAGTTTGCTTATTGAACCTACCACCGGAAAGCTATCGTGAACTTATCTCTGCCACCACCAGACAGGTTTCGACGCCTGCTATTATATTTGATCCAACACCTAATGTTTATGTCTAACCATAATAAAGTTACAGCCTTTTCAATTTTAGGGGAGGTTGGGGAGGGGAGGGTAGGGTAATCAAAATGTCAATGCCCATCAATAGTTTTAAGTCAGAATCAATACGAATGCGTATGCGTCCGTAGTACTTATATAGTTAGTTGCGGAGCGTTTTGGCGTGGCGCGAAATTTAAAATTAGAATTCAAAATATTTTTTCCGTATGTACATAGTCATCTCTGAGTTACGCTTCTCCCACTTAAACAAAGGCCGCGTGAAAAAAGCAGGTGACGAGTGAAGCGAGCCGGCGACCTCCGTAGCATAACGAATATGGAGGTCGCTGGCTCGCTTCGCTTGCCACCTCGGACCCTTCGCTCCACTCAGGACCTACCTACCACCGGAAAGCTATCGTGACCTTATCCCTACGCTACGGGGGTTTCCTGCTCCATTCGTTTTACCGGTACCACCACCGGACAGGTTTCGACGCCTACTATAATGTTTGTTCAAGCACCTAATGGCTATCTCTAACCGTTATAAAGTTACAGCCCTTCAAATTTTAGGGGAGTTTTGGGACGGGAGGGGACAGTGTAAAAATTTCAACGCCCTTCAATAGTTTTAGGTAAGAATAAAAACAAAACCAGTAGTGGTTTGGTAGGACATGTAGATGTCCTAGTTTCCGAGATACGATGGGTGGGAGGGGTGAAGGGGGGAGAGGGGGGTGTTGTGAAAAATGATTCTGAGTAACGCATTGCTCCTTTTTATGAATCTGAAAAAAAAAGTTTCAATTCTCTGAACTTCCGAGATCCGCCTAAAGGGGGGGAGAAGGGGGGCAAAAAGTGGTTTGGCACATTTTCCCTACTCGTGAGAGTAACTTGATTATGAATCTGTCAAAATATACCCCTCTCCCTCTCCACCGTCTGGGAGAACAATAATGTCAGTGAGTGGTATTCGAACAGGGTTTCGAAAACCGGAAATGGCACGGCCGCCATCTTGAATTTTTAAAATGTCATAATTTTTCTAAGTATTTAGGAAACAAGCTACCTGTCTGTAAAAACACGGTGGCTGTCCGTTGACTTTGGTAGAACAATTCGTCAAAGTTTAGTGCAAAAAGTCGAAGATTTCAAAACGTCCAAGCGCAGCCACCATCCTGTTTGTTTTTTTTTTTTACTTTTTTTTAAATAATTTTAGATTTTGTATGGGATCTATGAGTCGAAACTTGTCCAAGTCTTTTCTCTACCGAAACCGGAAATGGACTCGGCCGCCATCTTGGATTTAAATCTCCTCTATAATTTTCCTCTACTCAATCTATGGTTTTATACATTATTGTAAAACATACCCCTAACCCATCTCTCACCCATTCCGAGAAACAACATGTCAATGAGTCAGTGAGTGAGTGGTCTTGTAGTTTTATATAATTCATTACGCTACGGAGGTCGCCGGCTCGTTTCACTCGCCACCTCCCCCCTTCACTCCACTTAAGACCTACCTACCACCGGAAACCTAACGTGACCTTATTCCTACGCTACGGAGGTCACCGGCTCGCTTCGCTCGCCCGCTCCTCCCTTCGCTTTACCGGTACCACCACCGGACAGGTTTCGACGCCTACTATAATATTTGTTCAAACACCTAATGGCTATCTCCAACCGTTTGAAGTTACTTCATAACGGTTACAGCCCTTTCTTTTTTTGAGAAAATATTTTTTCAGAATGTACATAGTCACCTCTGAGTTACGCTTCACCCATTCAACCTTTGTTTACGCAATGGAGGTCGCCGGCTCGCTTCGCTCGCCACCTCCCCCTTCGCTTCACTCAATCTCGCAGGTTTGCTCCATTCAGGACCTACCTACCATCGGAAAGCTATCGTTGCCGTACCACCATCGGAGACCGGACAAGTTTCGACGCCTACTATATAATTTGTTTAAACACCTAATTGCTATCTCTAGCCGTTATGAAGTTACAGCCCTTTCAATTTTAGGGGAGGTTGGGGTGGGGAGGGGAAGGTATACAAATTTCAACGCCCTTTAATAGTTTTACGTAAAAATCAAAAGATTTTTCAGTTGTATAAAAAGGGGTGGAGAGAGGGGCTCAAGGGGGGGAGAGAGGGTATTGAAAAATTAGTTTTACTAACTCTGGGCCTCTTTTTATGAATCTGAAAAAAAAAAAACATGGCCCCTTATTTTTCGAGATACGCCTACAGGGGTAGAGAAGGGGGTCAAGGGGGACAACTTTAAAAAATTGATTTTTACTTTTCCAAGCCTCCTCTATACGAATCCGTAAAAAAACAGAACATGGGTGTCTTAGTTTCCGAGTAACGAGATAGGGAGGGGGGGAGAAGGGGGGCAAAAAGGTGGGGTTTGGCACTTTTACCCCACACGTGGAAGTTTCTTGTTTACTTATCCAAAAAACCATTACAAACTAATACCCCTCAGTGGGATAAACCGCTTGAACGACCCCAATCGGACAAGGTTTTGGAAACCGGAAGTGGCACAGCCGCCATATTGAATTTCTTAAATGTCACAAATTTTCTAAAGTAACCAGGATATAAGCTACCTGTCAGTAAAAACACGGTGGCTGTACGTTGACTTTGGTAGAACAAAAGAACTCGCCAAAGTCGGGTTCGACCCGAAGATTCAAGCACGAATGGCTCTCGGGGTTGCCAGCTGAGAGTGATGAAAATGGTCAAAAGTCATTTCGGGCACCCCATTCTTGGTGGTTATGCAAAATTTCCATTTAAAATAACGTCATTTCTACTTTTCATGTTTTTGGTCAAAATTACCCCAAAAGTAGGGAGAAGTTTTGCGCCAGGCAACACTCCTCGGCAATACACACAACCAGTTCATACAACACAATCCAGTCGGGGGATGCCAACTGTAACATTTATTGTGTCGAAAATTGGGATTTTTCGTCATTTCTACAAGATGAGCGCCACACTGTCCGCCATCTTTTTTTTCTGAAATGTCATAATTTTCCCTAAATCTCAAGGATATAGGCTACCGACCGGTGTACTTGGTGTTGCCAACTTTTGAGTTTGGTAGAACAAAAGAACTCGCCAAAGTCGGGTCTGACCCAAAAATTCAAACCCCAATGGCTCTCGGGGTTGCCAGCTCAAAATAATAAAAATGGTCAAATGTCATTTGGGAGACCCCAATGTTGCCGGCTAGTCAAAGTCTCTATTTAAAATGTCGTCATATCTACTTTTCATGTTTTTGGGAAAGATCTGGGAAAATTACCCCAAAAGTGGGGAGAATCTTTGCACCAAGCAACACTTCTTGGCAATACACATAACCGGTTCATACAACACAATCCAGTGGGGGGATGCCAGCTGTCCCATTTATCGTGTCGAAAATTGGGATTTTTTGTAATTTTTACAAGATGGCCGCCCCACTGTCCGCCATCTTGTTTTTCTGAAAAGTCATAATTTTCCTGAAATATCAAGAATATAGACTACCAACCGGTGTGCGTGGTGTTGCCAACTTTTGAGTTTGATAGAACAAAAGAACTCGTCGAATTCGGGTCTGACCCAAAAATGCAAACCCCAATGGCTCTCGGGGTTGCCAGCTCAAAGTGATGAAAATGGTCAAATGTCATTCGGGGCACCCCAATGTTGCCGGCTAGTCAAAGTTTCTATTCAAAATATCGTTATTTCTACTTTTCATGTTTTTGGGCAAAATCTAGAAAAATACCCTAAAAATGGGGAAAATTTTTGCACCAGGCAACACTACTTAAAAAGACACACTACCGCTCAGTACAACTCGAACCAGTGAGATGTTGCCAACTACACGAAAAATGGATTTGAAAAAAGTCATAATTCCAACTTTTCACAAGATGGCCGCCACACTGTCCGCCATCTTGTTTTTCTAAAAAGTCATAATTTTCCTGAAATCTCAAGAATATAGGCCACCGACAAATGTATATAATGTTGCCAACTTTTGAGTTTGGTAGAACAAAAGAACTCGCCAAAGTCAAAAAGTCCCAAAAATTAAAATATTCAATATTTTTTGGGGTTGCCAATTAAAACGAACCAAAATGGTCAAATGTCATTTGGGGGACCCCAATGGTGCCACATAGTAAAAGTCTCTATTCAAAATGTCGTTATTTCTACTTTTCATGTTTTTGGGGAAAATCTGGGAAACTACCCCAAAAATGGGGAAAATTTTCAATCCAGGCAACACTACTCAACAAAACACACAACCGCTCGGTACAACTCGAACCCGTCGAATGTTGCCAACTACCCTAAAAATGGATTTGAAAAAAATCGAAAATTCCAACATTTTACAAGATGGCCGCCATACTGTTCGCCATTTTGTTTTTTTAAAAAGTCACAATTTTCCTGAAATTTCAACGTTACAGGCCACCGACTGGTATAATTGGTGTTGCTAACGTTTTAAATCGGTAGAACAAAACAATTCGTCAAAGTTTAGTGCAAAAAGTCGAAGATTTCAAAACGTCCCAGCGCAGCCGCCATCTTGTTTTTTTTTTTTTTTTTACTTTTTTTTTAAACCATTCTAGATTTTGTATGGGACCTACGAGTCAAAACCCGTCCAAGTCTTTTCCCCACCGAAACCGGAAATGGACTCGCCCGCCATCTTGGATTTGAATCTCCTCTATAATTTTCCTCTACTCACTCTATGGTACTCTACATTTTTCCCAAACATTCCCCTAACCCATCTCTCACCCATTCCGAGAAACGACATGTCAATCAGTCAGTGAGTGAGTCAGTGGCTTTGTAGTTTTATATAATATAAACTAGTATCTGCGTGGGTGCGCGAGCTGCGCGCAGCTCGCGTGTTGTCGTGTTCTTGAGAAGTATTCCTTACCATCATAAAATTTTGAGAATCCATAGAAATCCTTAAAATAATTGGAAAATCCGTTACAACTACCCCTAAATCAGTATGAAACCCCTTAAGAACCCCTAAAACATTATAAAATTAATATGAAAAAAACCTAATAAAAAACCTTACTTAAAAACTGAGACCCATTAAAAAAAAAATAACCCTAAAGTTGCTTGTCGTCGCCCCTGAGTTACGCTTCACCCACTCGACCTTCGTTACGCTACGGAGGTCGCCGGCTCGCTTCGCTCGCCACCTCCCCCCTTCTCTCCACTCGGTCTCGCAGGTTCGCTCCACTCAGGACTTACCACCACCGGACAGGTTTCGACGCCTACTATAATATTTGTTCAAACACATAATGGCTATCTCTGACCGTTACGAAGTTATAGCCCTTTTATTTTTAGGGGAGGTTGGGGAGAGGAGGATAGCCTCCGTATACAAATTTAAACGCTCCTCAATAATAATTTATAGTAAAAATCAAAAAGCCGCTACGTGTCCTAGTTTCCGAGATACGATGGGGGGAGGGGTGAAAGGGGGGAGAGCGGGGAGTTTTGAAAATTGATTTTGACTAACTATAGGCCCCTTCTTACGAATCTGAAAAAAAAAATGTTCCAAGTCTCTCAACTTCCGAGATCCGCCTAAAGGGGGGAGAAGGGGGAAAAAAGGGTCAATTTTGAAAACTCGTTTTTACTTTTCTGAGCTTCCGCTATATGAATCTGAAAAAAAAAATCTTCCAAGTCTCTTAACTTCCGAGATCCGCCTTAAGGGGGTGAAAAGGGGGGCAAGGGGGGCATCTTTGAAAACTGGTTTTTACTTTCCCGAGCCTCCTCTATACGAATCCGTAAAAAAAACATACTACGGGTCTCTTAGTTTCCGAGATACGATATAGAGGGGGAGGAAGGGGGACGAAAAGGGGAGGTTTGGCACTTTTCCCATACTCGCGGGAGTCACTTGTTTACGAATCTGTCAAAATATACCCACCTCCCCATCCACCATCTGGGAGAACAATTATGTCAGTCAGTGAGTGGTAATCGAGCTTTATATAGTATGGGGGTAACATGGAAAAATGTTTTATACTTCCCCGAGCCTCCTCTATACAAATCAGTAAAAAAACAAAACACGGGTCTCTTAGTTTCCGAGATACGATAGGGAGGGGTGGGAAGGGGGGCAAAAAGTGGTTTGGCACATTTTCCCTACTCGTGAGAGTAACTTGATTATGAATCTGTCAAAATATACCCCTCTCCCTCTCCACCGTCCGGGAGAACAATAATGTCAGTGAGTTGTATTCGAACAAGGTTTCGAAAACCGGAAATGGCACGGCCGCCATTTTTCAAATGTCACAATTTTTATAAAGTAACCAGGATACAAGCTAGCTGTCTGTAAAAACATGGTGGCTGTCCGTTGACTTTGGTGGAATGAAAGAATTCGCCAAAGTCGGGTCTGACCCTTAAAATTCAAGCCCCAATGGCTCTCGGGGTTGCCAGTTGAAAGTGATGAAAATTTAAAATGTCGTCATTTCTACTTTTCACGTTTTCGAGGAAAATCTGGGAAAATTACCCCAAAAGTGAAGAGAATTTTTGAACCCCTAAATCAGTATGAAGCAGTTTATGAACCCTTAAGATCCGCTAAAACAATCTAAAACCTACATTAAAAACTCAGACCAATAAACTATCTTGACCTTATCCCTACCACCACCGGACAGATTTTGACACTTACTATAATATTTGTTCAAACACCTAATAGCTATCTCTAAGCGTTATGAAGTTACAGCCCTTTCTTTTTTTGAGAAAATAGTTTTTCAGAATGTACATAGTCACCTCTGAGTTACGCTTCACCCACTCAACCTTGGTTACGCAATGGAGGTCGCCGGCTCGCTTCGCTCGCCACCTCCCCCTTCGCTTCACTCGATCTCGCAGGTTTGCTCCATTCAGGACCTACCTACCATCGGAGAGCTATCATTGCCGTACCACCATCGGAGACCGGACAAGTTTCGACGCCTTCTATATAATTTGCTTAAACATCTAATTGCTATCTCTAACCGTTATGAAGTTACAGCCCTTTCAATTTTAGGGGAGGTTGGCGTGGGGAGGGGAAGGTATACAAATTTCAACGCCCCTCAATAGTTTTAGGTAAAAATCAAAAGTTTTTTCAGTTGTATAAAAAGGGGTGGAGAGACGGGCTCAAGGGGGGGGGGGGGGGGAGTATTGAAAAATTATTTTAACTAACTCTGGGCCTCTTTTTATGAACCTGAAAAAAAAAATTCATGGCCCCTTATTTTTTGTTGAGATACGCCTACAGGAGTAGAGAAGGGGGTCAAGGGGGACAACTTTTAAAAATAGTTTTTACTTTTCCAAGCCTCCTCTATACGAATCCGTAAAAAAACAGACCATGGGTCTCTTAGTTTCCGAGTTACGAGATGGGGGGGGAGAAGGGGGGCAAAAAGGTGAGGTTTGGCACCTTTACCCCACACGTGGAAGTTTCTTGTTTACTAATCCAAAAAACCGTTACAAACTAATACCGCTCAGTGGGATGAACCGCTTGAACGACCCCAATCGGACAAGGTTTTGGAAACCGGAAGTGGCACGGCCGCCATCTTGAATTTCTGAAATGTCAAAATTTTCCTAAAGTAACCAGGATATAAGCTGCCTGTCAGTAAAAACACGGTGGCTGTACGTTGACTTTGGTAGAACAAAAGAACTCGCCAAAGTCGGGTCCGACCCGAAGATTCAAGCGCCAATGGCTCTCGGGGTTGCCAGCTGAGAGTGATGAAAATGAACAAAAGTAATTTCGGACACCCCATTCTTGGTGGTTATGCAAAATTTCCATTTAAAATGTCGTCATTTCTACTTTTCATGTTTTTAGGGAAAATTACCCCAAAAGTGGGGAGAATTTTTATACCAGGCAACACTCATCGATGAAACACACAACCAGTTCATACAACACAATCCAATCGGGGGATACCAGCTCTCCCATTTATCGTGTCGATAATTGGGATTTTTTGCCATTTTTACAAAATGGCCACCACAGGGTCCGCTATCTTGTTTTTCTGAAAAGTCATAATTTTCCTGAAATTTCAAGAACATAGGCTACCGACCGGTATACTTGGTGTTGCCAACTTTTGAGTTTCGTAGAACAAAAGAACTCGCCAAACTCGGGTCTGACCCGAAAATTCAAGCACCAATGGCTCTCGGGATTGCCAGCTGAGAGTGATGAAAATGGTCAAAAGTCATTTCGGGCACCCTATTTTTGGTGGTTATGTAAAATTTCCATTTAAAATGTCGTCATTTCTACTTTTCATGTTTTTGGGGAAAATTACCCCAAAAGTGGGGAGATATTTTGCACCAGGCATCACTCCTTGACCAAATACACAACCGGTTGATACAACACGATCCAGTCGGGGAATGCCAGCTGTTCCATTTATCGTATCGAAAATTTGGATTTTTCGTCTTTTTTACAAAATGGCTGCCACAGCGTCCGCCATCTTGTTTTTATGAAAAGTCATAATTTTCCTGAAATTTCAAGGATACACGCCACTGACTGGTGTACTTGGTGTTGCCAACTTTTGAGTTTGGTAGAACAAAAGAACTCGCCAAACTCGGGTCTGACTCGAAAATTCAAGCTCCAATGGCTCTCAGGGTTGCCAGCTGAAAGTGATGAAAATAGTTAAATGTCATTTGGGGGACCCCAATGTTGCCGGCTAGTCAAAGTCTCCATTCAAAATATCGTTATTTCTACTTTTCATGTTTTTAGGGAAGATTGGGAAAATTACCCCAAAAGTGGGGAGAATTTTTGCACCAGACAACACTCCTCGGCAATACACACAACCGGTTCATACAACACAATCCAGTGGGGGCATGCCAGCTGTCCCATTACTCGTGTCGAACATTGGGATTTTTTGTCATTTTTACAAGATGGCCGCCCCACTGTCCGCCATCTTGTTTTTCTGAAAAGTCATAATTTTCCTGAAATTTCAAGAATATAGGCTACCAACCGGTGTGCGTGGTGTTGCCAACTTTTGAGTTTGATAGAACAAAAGAACTCACCAAAGTCGGGTCTGACCCGAAAATTCAAACCCAAATGGCTCTCGATGTTGCCAGCTCAAAGTGATGAAAATGGTCAAATGTCATTTGGGGCACCCCAATGTTACCCTCTAGTCAAAGTCTCTATTCAAAATATCGTTATTTCTACTTTTCATGTTTTTGGGCAAAATCTAGAAAAATACCCTAAAAAAGGGGAAAATTTTCAAACCAGGCAACACTCCTCAACAAAACACACAACCGCTCTGTACAACTCAAACCCTTCAGATGTTGCCAACTGCACGAAAAATAGATTTGAAAAAAGCCGAAATTTCAAGTTTTTACAAAATGGCCGCCACACTGTCCGCCATCTTGTTTTTCTAAGAAGTCATAATTTTCCTGAAATCTCAAGAATATAGGCCACCGACTGATGTGTATAATGTTGCCAACTTTTGAGTTTGGTAGAACAAAAGAACTCGCCAAAGTCAAAAAGTCCCAAAAATTAAAATATTCAATATTTTTTGGGGTTGCCAATTAAAACGAACCAAAATGGTCAAATGTCATTCAAAGGACCCCAATGTTGCCAGCTAGTGTAAGTCTCTATTCAAAATGTCCTTATTTCTACTTTTCATGTTTTTGGGGAAAAACTGGGAAACTACCCAAAAAATGGGGAAAAATTTCATATCAGGCAACACTGCTCAACAAAACACACAACCGCTCGGTACAATTCGAACCCGTCAGATGTTGCCAACTACCCGAAAAATGGATTTGAAAAAAGTCGAAAATTCCAACATTTTACAAGATGGCCGCCATACTGTTCGCCATTTTGTTTTTTTGAAATGTCACAATTTTCCTGAAATTTCAAGGTTATAGGCCACCGACTGGTGTAATTGGTGTTGCTAACGTTTTAAATCGGTAGAACAAAACAATTCGTCAAAGTTTAGTGCAAAAAGTCGAAGATTTCAAAACGTCCCAGCGCAGCCGCCATCTTGTTTTTTTTTTTTTTTTACTTTTTTTTTTAATTCATTTTATATTTTGTATAGAACCTATGAGTCGAAACTCGTCCAAGTCTTTTCCCCACCGAAACCGGAAATGGACTCGGCCGCCATCTTGGATTTGAATCTCCTCTATAATTTTCCTCTACTCACTCTATGGTACTTTACATTTTTCCCATACATTCCCCTAACCCATCTCTCACCCGTTCCGAGAAACGGCATGTCAATGAGTCAGTGAGTGAGTGAGTGGTCTTGTAGTTTTATATAATATAACTAGTATTTGCGTGGGTGCGCGAGCTGCGCGCAGCTCGCGTGTTGTCGTGTTCTTGAGAAGTATTCCTTACCATCATAAAATTTTGAGAATCCATAGGAATCCTTAAAATAATTGGAAAATCCGTTACAACTACCCCTAAATCAGTATGAAAACCCTTAAGAACCCCTAAAACATTCTTAAACCTAATTCAATAAAAAAAAAAAAACATTAGAATCGTTAAAAGCTGAGTTACGCAGAGTTACGCTTCACCCACTCAACCTTCGTTACGCTAAGGAGGTCGCCGGCTCGCTTCGCTCGCCACCTCCCCCCTTCGCTCCACTCGGTCTCGCAGGTTCGCTCCACTCAGAACCTACCACCACCGGACAGGTTTCGACGCCTACTATAATATTTGCTCAAGCACCCAATGGCTATCTCTGACCGTTACGAAGTTATAGCCCTTTTATTTTTAGGGGAGGTTGGGGAGAGGAGGATACCCTCCGTGTACAAATTTAAACGCTCCTCAATAATAATTTATAGTAAAAATAAAAAAGCCGCTACGTGTCCTAGTTTCCGAGATACGATGGGGGGAGGGGTGAAGGGGAGAGTGGGGAGTTTTGAAAAATGATTTCGACTAACTCTAGGCCCCTTCTTACGAATCTGAAAAAAAAAATGTTCCAAGTCTCTCAACTTCCGAGATCCGCCTAAAGGGGGGAGAAGGGGGAAAAAGCGGTCAATTTTGAAAACTGGTTTTTACTTTTCCGAGCCTCCTCTATACGAATTTGGAAAAAAAATTGTTCTAAGTCTCTTTGTTTCCGAGATACGATAGGGAGGGGGAGGAAAGGGGGCGAAAAGGGGAGGTTTGGCACTTTTCCCATACTCGCGGGAGCTAGTTGTTTACGAATCTGTCAAAATATACCCACCTCCCCATCCACCATCTGGGAGAACAATTATGTCAGTGAGTCAGTCAGTCAGTCAGTGAGTGGTAATCGAGCTTTATATAGTATAACTAGTATTTGCGTGTTGCGCGAGGTGCAAGCACCTCGCGTGCTTGTGCTGGTAGATTTTTCACTTCAAAAACCCCTAAATGTATCATAAATGTCTACTCTAAAAACTTTTCAAACTCTGTTGAAAGCCAACCAAAGCCCAAAAGGACCCGAAAGGTTTCCACTTGATTATGCTGTATATATATTACGGGCAATTTGATAAGTCCGGGCACTATTAATAATGGCCAGTCTGTATTCATAATGCCCGACTTAATTGGGCAATGTGATTAAAACAGCACTCACATCACTTTTCCCAGCCGTTATGAATAATGCCCACCCTATCATGGGCAAAGTAATAAAATAGGTGAATTGTAATCTTTTTGTTTATTAAATTAAATTAAACTTACAAAATGTTCATGAAAAGTTAACAAAAAATAAACTATTGAACATAGTAGTTAAAAAATAAACAGTCAAAAATGTAATAACATCAGTAGTTACCTACTTTTATTTTGATAAACATAATATAACTTATCAAACACTCATCATGTAAAAATAGAAATTACACTAAACAGATGGTCGGATCGGGCGGTCTAAAAAAAAAAGCTGCCGCCCTATCTCCCGTCAGCCATGTCGTCGGAGCTCCGCCGGCCTTCGGCCTACGCTCCTCATGTCCCAAATTCGGACTTCTGGGACATAAAGTTGTAATACTAATTCGGACCAATCATGGTGGTCGACCTATGAAGGACAAGTATTAATTAAAGCAAACAACTTTTAAACTTTTAAATTTAGACCGATGATGCTATCTCAAACACTGACTTATTACATAGACCGCGGGCCGTCGGGCATTATTAATAATGGCCAGTTCTTATTAATAATGCCCAGTTAATCACGTTGCCCGTAACATAAATATACATCATCCTATTCGGTTCGGTTTCGTGTTATTGAGAAGTATTCCTTACCCTTATAAAATTTTGAGAATCCTTAAGATTCCTCAATGAATTGGAAAATCCATTAGAGCCCTTAGAAATTTTTGTAAAATACTTTTGAATATTTTTTAAACCTTTATGAGCACCCTTACAGCAGTACGAAAACCCTAAGGAACCTCTAAATCAATATGAAAACCTTTAAGAACCCCTAATTCTAAAAACTAATTCAATAAAAAAAAAAGAAATTAAAGTAAAAAAAATGAGAATTTATTTTAAAGATTTTGAAAAATATTTATACAGTCTAAAACCTTATTTAAAAACTCAAGACTTTTCCCATTAAAAAAACATTACCCAAAAGTTTGCGTGTCGTCGCCCCCTTTTTTTTTTGATGGGAAATCATCAAATGACTCCTCCCGCTCTGGGCGGAGCAGGAGGAAGTGTCAGAGACCAGATACGAAAACCCTAAGGAACCTCTAAATCAATATGAAAACCTTTAAGAACCCCTAATTCTAAAAACTAATTCAATAAAAAAAAAAAGAAATTAAAGTAAAAAAAATGAGAATTTATTTTAAAGATTTTGAAAAATATTTATACAGTCTAAAACCTTATTTAAAAACTCAAGACTTTTCCCATTAAAAAAACATTACCCAAAAGTTTGCGTGTCGTCGCCCCCTTTTTTTTTTGATGGGAAATCATCAAATGACTCCTCCCGCTCTGGGCGGAGCAGGAGGAAGTGTCAGATTTTTACTGACTAAAACCCATCCATGCTCCTTCATCGCCCTGTGTGTTTCGGGGCCACGGTATCTCTTTCGAACAGTCCCGCAACCCCGGCAGGCATCGGCCTTTGCGGACCCCTTCCTATTGCTGACTCTCTTTTTGTCGTCGCCCCCTTGAGGTACGCTTCACCCACTCAACCATCGTTACGCTACGGACCTACCTACTACTGAAAAGCTATCGTGACCTTATCCCTACGCTACGGGGTTCGCCCCTCGCTTTACTAAAAACTAATTCAATAAAATAAAGAAATTAAAGTAAAAAAAAATACAATCTAATACAATTTAAAACCTTATTTAAAAACTCAGACCTTTTCCCATTAAAGAAAACATTACCCTAAAGTTTGCTTGTCGTCGCCCCGAGTAACACTTCAACCACAACCTTCGTTACGCTACGGACTACGGACGCTACGTTTCGCTTTACTCCACTCGGTCTCGCAGGTTCGCTTCACTCAGGACCTAATTCCAACCGGAAAGAAATCGTGACCCCCGTATCGTTATCCCTATGCTACGGGGGTCACCGAAGACTAATATAATATTTGTTCAAACACCTAATGGCTATCTCTAACCGTTACGAAGTTACAGCTCTTTCAATTTTAGAGGAGGTTGGGATGGGGAGGGGAAGGTATACAAATTACAACGCCCCTCAATAGTTTTAATAAACAATCAAAAATGTAATAACATCAGTTGTTACCTACTTTTATTTTAATAAAAATTTTACTTATCAAACACTGTCATCATGTAAAAATAGAAATTACACTAAACAGATGGTCGGATCGGGCGGTCTAAAAAAAAAAGCTGCCGCCCTATCTCCCGTCAGCCATGTCGTCGGAGCTCCGCCGGCCTTCGGCCTACGCTCCTCATGTCCCAAATTCGGACTTCTGGGACATAAAGTTGTAATACTAATTCGGACCAATCATGGTGGCCGACCTATGCAGGGCAAGTATTAAAGAAAACAATGATGCTATCTCAAACACTGACTTATTAGATAGACCACAGGCCGTCGGGCATTATTAAAAAAATAGTGTTAAAGATTATTAGATAGTCTATTAGTGATAAATTAATCACTTTGCCCATCGCTCTTGGGCATTATTAATAATGGCCGGTCCTTATTAATAATGCCCAGTTAATCACGTTGGCCGTAACATATATATCATTCTATTCGGTTATTGAGAATTAAGATTAATTGAAGAATTGAGAAGTATTCCTTACCCTTATAAAATTTTAAGAATCCATAGTAATCCTTAAATGAATTGGAAAATCCGTTTTTTTTTTAAGTTAAAAAAAAATATATTGAACTTTTTAAACATTTTGAAAACCTTTACCTTTACAGCTGTACAAAAACCCTAAACCTAAAGCCCTAAGGAACCCCTGAATTATTATGAAGCAGTCTAAGAACTCTTAAGATCCCCTTAAACAATCTAAAACCTTATTTAAAAACTTAGACCTTTTTACCATTTAAAAAAAACATTACCCTAAAGTTTGCTTATTGTACCTACCACCGGAAAGCTATCGTAAACTTATCTCCGCCACCACCAGACAGGTTTCGAAGCCTGCTATTATATTTGTTCCAACACCTAATGTCTATGTCTAGCCATAATAAAGTAACAGCCCTTTCAATTTTAGGGGAGGTTGGGGAGGGGAGGGTAGGGTAATCAAAATGTCAATGCCCATCAATAGTTTTAGGTCAGAATCAATACGAATGCGTATGCGTGCGTAGTACTTATATAGTTAGTTGCGGAGCGTTTTGGCGTGGCGCAAAATTTAAAATTAGAATTCAAAATATTTTTTCCGTATGTACTATCGAGGACACTCCCGCCTGACCACCACTAAGCTCATTTTTGCTTGCACTCGCAACATAAAAACGCTCTTTAGCCCCGCCCCGTTGACTTTGTGTAGAAAAAATGAATAAAAAGATACCGAATCGGCCGAGCGCATTGACGACGCACGCCAAACGAGAGTTATTGTTATTTTGCGCGCCAAAGTTGACGCTTTCCTAATAGGCCCAAACTTTAAGGGGGCGTGGCTCGGCGCCTCCGCATGATTTAAGTGAAAACATTTTAAAATGGTCAGGTGGAAGACCCCGATAGTACATAGTCATCTCTGAGTTACGCTGCTCCTACTTAACCAAAGGCCGCGTGAAAAAAACAGGTGGCGAGTGAAGCGAGCCGGCGACCTCCGTAGCATAACGACTACGGAGGTCACCGGCTCGCTTCGCTCGCCACCTCCCCCCATCGCTCCACTCAGGACCTACCTACCACCAGAAATCTATCGTGACCTTATCCCTACGCTACGGGAGTCGCCGGCTCGCTACACTCGCTCGCTCCTCCCTTCGCTTTACCGGTACCACCACCGGACAGGTTTCGAGGCCTACTATAATATTTGGTCAAGCACCTAATGGCTATCTCTAACCGTTATGAAGTTACAGCCCTTCAAATTTTAGGGGAGGTTGGGGACGGGAGGGGAGAGTGTAAAAATTTCAACGCCCTTCAATAGTTTTAGGTAAAAATAAAAACAAAACCGCTACATGTCTTAGTTTCTGAGACACGATGGGTGGGAGGGATGAAGGGGGGGAGAGGGGTGTGTTGTGAAAAATGATTCTTTCTAACGCATTGCTCCTTTATATGTATCAGAAAAACTTCCGAGATCCGCCTAAAGGGGGGTAGAAGGGGGGCAAGAGGGGTAACATTGAAAAATGTTTTATACTTCCCCGAGCCTCTTCTATACAAATCAGTCACGGGTCTCTTAAATTCCGAGATACGATAGGGAGGGGCGGGAAGAGGGGCAAAAAGTGGTTTTGCACATTTTCCCTACTCGTGAGAGTTACTTGATTATGAATCTGTCAAAATATGATGTCAATGATGTCAGTGAGTGGTATTCGAACAAGGTTTCGAAAACCGGAAATGGCACGGCCGACATCTTGAATTTCTAAAATGTCACAATTTTTCTAAAGTAACCAGGATACCTGTCTGTAAAAACACGGTGGCTGTCCGTTGACTTTGGTAGAACCAAAGAATTCACCAAAATCTTAAAACTCTGAACAATTTAAAAACTCTGACCTTTTCCCATTACAAAAAAAACATTACCCTAAAGTTTGCTTGTCTTCGCCCCTGTCGTGGATCTACCTACCACCGTACAGGTTTTGACGCCTACTATAATATTTGTTCAGCACTTTCAATTTTAGGGGAGGTTGGGGAGGTTATAAAAATTTCAACTCCCCTCAATAATAAAATACAGTAAAAATCAAAAAGCTGCTACGTGTCCTTGTTTCCAAGATACGATGGGGGAAGAGGTGAAGGGTAGGGAGTATGGGATGTTTGGAAAAATGATATTGACTCACGCATTGCCCTTTTATATAAATCTGGAAAAAAAAATGGTCCAGGTCTCTTTACTTCCGAGATCTGCCTAAAGGGGGAGAAGGGGGAGAAGAGGGCCATTTTTGAAAACTGTTTTTAACTTTTCCAACCGTCCTCTATACGAATCCTTAAAAAAAACAAAATACTGGTCTCTTACTTTCCGATATACGATATTGAGGGTGGGAAGGGGGGCAAAAAGGGGAGGTTTGGCACATTTCCCCAACTTGTAAGAGTTACTTGTTTACGAATCTGTCAAAATATATGCTCCTCCCCCTCCACCATATGGGAGAACAATTATGTCAGTGAGTGGTAATCGAGCAAGGTTTCGGAAACCGGAAATGGCACTGCCGCCATCTTGAATTTCTGAAATATCACAATTTTTCTAAGGTAACCAAGATACAAGCTACCTGTCAGTAAAACACGGTGGCTGTACGTTGACTTTAGTAGAACAAAAGAATTCACCAAAGTCCGGTATGACCCGAAAATTCAAGCCCCAATGGCTCTCGGGGTTGCCAGCTGAGAGTGATGAAAATGGTCAAAAGTCATTTCGGGCACCCCATTCTTGGTGGTGATGTCAAATTTCCATTTAAAATGTCGTCATTTCTACTTTTCATGTTTTTGGGGAAAATTACCCCAAAAGTGGGGAGATATTTTGCACCAGACAACTCTTCTTGACCAAGTACGATCACGATCCAGTCGGGGGATGCCAGCTGTTCCAATTATCGTATCGAAAATTTGGATTTTTCGTCTTTTTTACAAGATGGTCGCCCCACTGTCCGCCATCTTGTTTTTCTGAAAAGTCATAATTTTCCTGAAATCTCAAGGATATAGGATACCAAACGGTGTACTTGGTGTTGCCAACTTTTGGGTTTGGTAGAACAAAAGAACTCGCCAAAGTCGGATCTGACCCGAAAATTCAAGCCCAAATGGCTCTCGGGGTTGCCAGCTGTGAGTGATGAAAATGGTCATGAGTCATTTTGGGCACCCGATTCTTGGTGGTTACCCAAAATTTCCAT
The DNA here is from genome assembly GCA_905147715.2 of Xestia xanthographa. NCBI lineage: Eukaryota > Metazoa > Arthropoda > Insecta > Lepidoptera > Noctuidae > Xestia > Xestia xanthographa. The sequence continues at coordinate 3,309,185 of LR990654.1, read as the reverse complement.
TTAAAATGTCGTCATTTCTACTTTTCACGTTTTCGAGGACAATCTGGTAAAATTACCCCAAAAGTGAAGAGAATTTTTGCACCAGGCAACACTCCTCAACCAAATTTCAAGGTTATAGGCCAACGACTGATGTAAGTGGTGTTGCTAACGTTTTAAATCGGTAGAACAAAATAATTCGTCAAAGTTTAGTACAAAAAGTTTGTATGGGACCTATGAGTCGAAATTCATCCAAGTCTTTAGGAACCCCTAAATCAGTATGAAGCAGTCTAAGAACCCTTAAGATCCGCTAAACCAATCTAAAACCTTCATTAAAAACTCAGACCTATAAGCTATCTTGACCTTATCCTACCACCACAAGACAGATTTTGACACTTACTATAATATTTGTTCAAACACCTAATCTCTCTCTGGCTATCTCTAAGCGTTATGAAGTTACAGCCCTTTCTTTTTTTGAAAAAATATTTTTTCCGAATGTACATAGTCACCTCTGAGTTACGCTTCACCTACTCAACCTTGGTTACGCAATGGAGGTCGCCGGCTCGCTTCGCTCGCCACCTCCCCCTTCGCTTCACTCGATCTCGCAGGTTTGCTCCATTCAGGACCTACCTACCATCGGAAAGCTATCGTTGCCGTACCACCATCGGAGTCCAGACAAGTTTCGACGCCTACTATATAATTTGTTCAAACACCTAATTGCTATCTCTAACCGTTATGAAGTTACAGCCCTTTCAATTTTAGGGGAGGTTGGGGTGGGGAGGGGAAGGTATACAAATTTCAACGCCCCTCAATAGTTTTAGGTAAAAATCAAAAGTTTTTTTCAGTTGTATAAAAAGGGGTGGAGAGAGGGGCTCAAGGGGGGGAAAGGGGGGAGTATTGAAAAATTATTTTTACTAACTCTGGGCCTCTTTTTATGAATCTGAAAAAATAAAATGGCCCCTTATTTTTCGAGATACGCCTACAGGGGTAGAGAAGGGGGTCAAGGGGGACAACTTTGAGAAATGGTTTTTACTTTTCCTAGTTTCTTCTATACGAATCCGTAAAAAAACAGAACATGGGTCTCTTAGTTTCCGAGTTACGAGATTGGGAGGGGGGGAGAAGGGGGGAAAAATGGAAGGAATTGGCACTTTTACCCCACACGTGGAAATTTCTTGTTCACTAATCCAAAAAACCGTTACAAACTAATACCCCTCAGTGGGATGAACCGCTTGAACGACCCAAATCGGACAAGGTTTTAGGAAACCGGAAGTGGCACGGCCGCCATATTGAATTTCTGAAATGTCAAAATTTTTCTAAAGTAACCAGGATATAAGCTACCTGTCAGTAAAAACACGATGGCTGTACGTTGACTTTGGTAGAACAAAAAAACTCGCCAAAGTCGGGTCCGACCCGAAGATTCAAGCGCCAATGGCTCTCGGGGTTGCCAGCTGAGAGTGATAAAAATGGTGAAAAGTAATTTCGGGCACCCCATTCTTGGTGGTTATGCAAAATTTCTATTTAAAATGTCGTTATTTCTAGTTTTCATGTTTTCGGGGAAAATTACCCCAAACGTAGGGAGAATTTTTGCATCAGGCAACACTCCTCGGCAATACACACAACCAGTTCATACAACACAATCCAGTGGGGGGATGCCAGCTGTCCCATTACTCGTGTCGAAAATTGGGATTTTTTGTCATTTTTACAAGATGGCCGCCACACTGTTCGCCATCTTGTTTTTCTGAAAAGTCATAATTTTCCTGAAATTTCAAGAATATAGGCTACCGACCGGTGTACGTGGTGTTGCAAACTTTTGATTTTGATAGAACCAAAGAACTCACCAAAGTCTGGTCATACCCGAAAATTCAAACCTCAATGGCTCTCGGTGTTGCCATCTGAAAGTGATGAAAATTGTCAAATGTCATTTCAGGGACTATTGTGTTGCCAGATTGTCAAAGTTTTTATTCAAAATGTTGTTATTTCTACTTTTCATGTTTTTGGGGAAGATCTGGGAAAATTACCCCAAAAGTGGGGAGAATTTTTGCACCAGGCAACACTCCTTAGCAATACACACAACCGGTTCATACAAAACAATGCAGTCGGGGGATGCCAGCACTCCCGTTTATCGTGTCGAAAATTGGGATTCTTCGTCATTTTTAAAAGATGGCCTCCACACGGTCCGCCATCTTGTTTTTTTGAAAAGACATAATTTTCCTGAAATTTTAAGAATATAGGCTAAAAACCGGTGTACAAGGTGTTGCCAACTTTTGAGTTTGATAGAACAAAAGAACTCGCCAAAGTCGGGTCTGACCCGAAAATTCAAACCCCAATGGCTCTCGGGGTTGCCAGCTCAAAGTGATGAAAATGGTCAAATGTCATTCGGGGCATCCCAATGTTACCCTCTAGTTAAAGTCTCTATTCAAAATATCGTTATTTCTACTTTTCATGTTTTTGGGCAAAATCTAGAAAAATACCCTAAAAATGGGAAAAAAAATTGCACCAGGCAACACTACTCAAAAAGACACACTACCGCTCAGTACATTTTGAATCAGTCAGATCTTACCAACTACAAGAAAAATGGATTTGAAAAAAGTCATAATTCCAACTTTTCACAAGATGGCCGCCACACTGTCCGCCATCTTGTTTTTCTAAAAAGTCATAATTTTCCTGAAATCTCAAGGATATAGGCTACCAACCGGTGTACTTAGTGTTGCCAACTTTTGAGTTTGGTAGAACAAAAGAACTCGCCAAATTCGGGTCTGACCCGAAAATTCAAGCCCCAATAGCTCTCGGGGTTGCCAGCTGAAAGTGATGAAAATAGTCAAATGTCATTCGGGGCACCCCAATGTAGCCGGCTAGTTAAAGTCTCCATTCAAAATATCGTTATTTCTACTTTTCACGTTTTCGGGGAAAATCTGGTAAAGTACCCTAGTAATGGGGAAATTTTTTACACCAGGCAACACTCCTCAACAAAACACATAACCGATCAGTACAGCTCGAACCCTTCAGATGTTGCCAACTGCACGAAAAATAGATTTGAAAAAAGTCGAAATTTCAAGTTTTTACAAAATGGCCGCCACAGCGTCCGCCATCTTGTTTTTCTGAAAATTCATAATTTTCCTGAAATCTCAAGGATATAGGCTACCAACCGGTGTACTTGGTGTTGCCAACTTTTGAGTTTGGTAGAACAAAAGAACTCGCCAAAGTCAAAAGGTCCCAAAAATTAAAATATTCAATAATTTTTGGGGTTGCCAACTAAAACGAACCAAAATGGTCAAATGTCATTAAGGGGACCCCAATGTTGCCAGCTAGTCAAGGTCTCCATTCAAAATGTCGTTATTTCTACTTTTCATGTTTTTGGGGAAAATCTGGCAAAATACCCTAAAAATGGGGAAATTTTTCGCACCAGGCAACACTCCTCTATAAACCACACAACCGCTAGGTACAACTTAAACCCGTCAGATGTTGCCAACTACCCGAAAAATGGATTTGAAAAAAATCGAAAATTACAACTTTTTACAAGATGGCCGCCACACTGTTCGCCATTTTGTTTTTCTAAAAAGTCACAATTTTTCTGAAATCTCAAGGATATAGGCCACCGACTGGTGTGCTTGGTGTTGCCAACTTTTGAAATCGGTTGAACAAAACAATTCGTCAAAATTTAGTGCAAAAAGTCGAAGATTTCAAAACGTCCCAGCGCAGCCGCCATCTTGTTTTTTTTTTTTTTTTTACTTTTTTTTTAAATCGTTCTAGATTTTGGATAGGACCTACGAGTCGAAATTCGTCCAAATCCTTTCCCCATCGAAACCGGAAATGGACTCGGCCGCCATCTTGGATTTGAATCTCCTCTATAATTTTCCTCTACTCACTTTATGGTTTTATACATTTTTCCCAAACACTCCCCTAACCCATCTCTCACCCATTCCGAGAACCGACATGTCAATCAGTGAGTGAGTGAGTGGCTTTGTAGTTTTATATAATATAAACTAGTATTTGCGTGTTGCGCGAGGTGCAAGCACCTCGCGTGCTTGTCCTTGTAGATGTTTCACTTTTAAAACCCCTAAACATAGTACAAATGTCAAGCATAACCCTAAAAGAACCATATAAATTCTTCCACTTATGAAACTCTGTTGAAAGCCAAATAAAGCCCAAAAGGACCCAAAAGGTTTCCACTTGATTAAGCTGTATATATGTTACGGGCAATTTAATAAGTTCGGGCACTATTAATAATGGCCAGTCTGTATTCATAATGCCCGACTCAATTGGGCAATGTGATTAAAACAGCATGATTAATCACTTTTCCCGGCCATTATGAATAATGCCCAAAGTAATAAAATAGGTGAACTGTAGTATTTTTGTTTAGTAAATGAATTTAAACTTACAAAATTTTCATGAAAAGTTAACAAAAAATAAACTATTGAACATAGTAGTTAAAAAATAAATAGTCAAAAATGTAATAACATCAGTATTTACCTATAAAAATATATATTAATATGTATTTTGATAAAAATATTACTTATCAAACACTGTCATCATGTAAAAATAGAAATTACACTAAACAGATGGTCGGATCGGGCGGTCTAAAAAAAAAAGCTGCCGCCCTATCTCCCGTCAGCCATGTCGTCGGAGCTCCGCCGGCCTTCGGCCTACGCTCCTCATGTCCCAAATTCGGACTTCTGGGACATAAAGTTGTTATACTAATTCGGACCAATCATGGTGGTCGACCTATGAAGGACAAGTATTAAAGCAAACAACTTTTAAACTTTAAAATTTAGACCGATGATGCTATCTCAAACACTGACTTATTACATACCCCACGGGCCGTCGGACATTATTAATAATGGCCGGTCCTTATTAATAATGCCCAGTTAATCACGTTGCTCGTTACATAATATATCATTCTATTCGGTTCGGTTCGGTTTCGTGTTATTGAGAAGTATTCCTTACCCTTATAAAATTTTGAGAATCTTTAATAATCCTTAACGAATTGGAAAATCCGTTAGAGCCCTTAGAAGATTTTGTAAAATACTTCTGAATATTTTTAAAACCTTTATGAGCACCCTTACAGCAGGACGAAAACCGTAAGGAACCCCTAAATCAATATAAAAACCTTTAAGAACCCCTCATTCTAAAAACAAATTCAATAAAAAAAGAAATTAAAGTAAAAAAAAATGAGAATTTATTTTAAAGATTTTGAAACCGCTTAAAAAACATTAATACAGTCTAAAACCTTATTTAAAAACTCAGACTTTTGACGTGACAACGTCTTATAAATTGGTTTGCCGGGTGACACTTCAAGAAACTGCGTTACGCTCCCGCTCACGTTATGCGCTCACAATGAGAGCGAGTGAGAGCCCGCCTAAGAGCGAGAGAGACAGACATAAAAAGTTTATTTTACCACTCAAAGTCGTTGTCACGTAAAACTTTCGCCCGTATACCGACTTTACAGGCAACCAATTTTTTTTTCCCATTAAAAAAACATTACCCAAAAGTTTGCTTGTCGTCACCTCTTTTTTTTTTTTTTGGAGGGCAAATCATCAAATGACTCCTTCCGCTCTGGGTGGAGCACGACGGAGTATCAGACTTTTACTGACTAAAACCCAGCAGGCATCGGCCCTTGCGGATCCCTTCCTATTGCTGACTCTCTTTTTGTCGTCGCCCCCTTGAGTTACGCTTCACCCACTCAACCTTGAGGTCGCTGGCTCGCTTCGCTTGCCACCTCCCCCTTCGCTCCACTCGGTCTCGCAGGTTCGCTCCATTCAGGACCTACCTACCATCGGAAAGCTATCGTTATCGTATCACCACCGGAGACCGGACAAGTTTCGACACCTACTATATAATTTTTTCAAATACCTAATTGCTATCCATAACCGTTATGAAGTTACAGCTCTTTCAATTTAAGAGGTTGGGGTGGGAAGAGGAAGGTATACAAATTTCAACGCCCCTCAATAGTTTTAATAAACAGTCAAAAATGTAATAACATCAGTAGTTACCTACTTTTATTTTGATAAAAATATTACTTATTAAACACTGTCGTCATGTAAAAATAGAAATTACACTAAACAGATGGTCGGATCGGGCGGTCTAAAAAAAAAAGCTGCCGCCCTATCTCCCGTCAGCCATGTCGTCGGAGCTCCGCCGGCCTTCGGCCTACGCTCCTCATGTCCCAAATTTGGACTTCTGGGACATAAAGTTGTAATACTAATTCGGACCAATCATGGTGGTCGACCTATGCAGGGCAAGTGTTAAAGAAACCAATGATGCTATCTCAAACACTGACTTATTACATTGACCACGGGCCGTCGGGCATTATTAACCATCGCTCTTGGGCATTATTAATAATGGCCGGTCCTTATTAATAATGCCCAGTTAATCACGTTGCCCGTAACATACATATCATTCTATTCGGTTCGGTTGGGTTTCGTGTTATTGAGAAGTATTCCTTACCCTTATAAAATTTTGAGAATCCGTTACCTAACTCCGTTTGAAGCTTTTAAAAAAAATATTGAACTTTTTAAACATTTTGAAAACCTTTACTTTTACAGCTGAACAAAAACCCTAAACCTTAAGCCCTAAGGAACCCCTAAATTATTATGAAGCAGTCTAAGAACTCTTAGGATCCCCTTAAACAATTTAAAAGCTTATTTAAAAACTTAGACATTTTCTCATTAAAAAAAACATTACCCTAAAGTTTGCTTATTGAACCTACCACCGGAAAGCTATCGTGAACTTATCTCTGCCACCACCAGACAGGTTTCGACGCCTGCTATTATATTTGATCCAACACCTAATGTTTATGTCTAACCATAATAAAGTTACAGCCTTTTCAATTTTAGGGGAGGTTGGGGAGGGGAGGGTAGGGTAATCAAAATGTCAATGCCCATCAATAGTTTTAAGTCAGAATCAATACGAATGCGTATGCGTCCGTAGTACTTATATAGTTAGTTGCGGAGCGTTTTGGCGTGGCGCGAAATTTAAAATTAGAATTCAAAATATTTTTTCCGTATGTACATAGTCATCTCTGAGTTACGCTTCTCCCACTTAAACAAAGGCCGCGTGAAAAAAGCAGGTGACGAGTGAAGCGAGCCGGCGACCTCCGTAGCATAACGAATATGGAGGTCGCTGGCTCGCTTCGCTTGCCACCTCGGACCCTTCGCTCCACTCAGGACCTACCTACCACCGGAAAGCTATCGTGACCTTATCCCTACGCTACGGGGGTTTCCTGCTCCATTCGTTTTACCGGTACCACCACCGGACAGGTTTCGACGCCTACTATAATGTTTGTTCAAGCACCTAATGGCTATCTCTAACCGTTATAAAGTTACAGCCCTTCAAATTTTAGGGGAGTTTTGGGACGGGAGGGGACAGTGTAAAAATTTCAACGCCCTTCAATAGTTTTAGGTAAGAATAAAAACAAAACCAGTAGTGGTTTGGTAGGACATGTAGATGTCCTAGTTTCCGAGATACGATGGGTGGGAGGGGTGAAGGGGGGAGAGGGGGGTGTTGTGAAAAATGATTCTGAGTAACGCATTGCTCCTTTTTATGAATCTGAAAAAAAAAGTTTCAATTCTCTGAACTTCCGAGATCCGCCTAAAGGGGGGGAGAAGGGGGGCAAAAAGTGGTTTGGCACATTTTCCCTACTCGTGAGAGTAACTTGATTATGAATCTGTCAAAATATACCCCTCTCCCTCTCCACCGTCTGGGAGAACAATAATGTCAGTGAGTGGTATTCGAACAGGGTTTCGAAAACCGGAAATGGCACGGCCGCCATCTTGAATTTTTAAAATGTCATAATTTTTCTAAGTATTTAGGAAACAAGCTACCTGTTTGTAAAAACACGGTGGCTGTCCGTTGACTTTGGTAGAACAATTCGTCAAAGTTTAGTGCAAAAAGTCGAAGATTTCAAAACGTCCAAGCGCAGCCACCATCCTGTTTGTTTTTTTTTTTTACTTTTTTTTAAATAATTTTAGATTTTGTATGGGATCTATGAGTCGAAACTTGTCCAAGTCTTTTCTCTACCGAAACCGGAAATGGACTCGGCCGCCATCTTGGATTTAAATCTCCTCTATAATTTTCCTCTACTCAATCTATGGTTTTATACATTATTGTAAAACATACCCCTAACCCATCTCTCACCCATTCCGAGAAACAACATGTCAATGAGTCAGTGAGTGAGTGGTCTTGTAGTTTTATATAATTCATTACGCTACGGAGGTCGCCGGCTCGTTTCACTCGCCACCTCCCCCCTTCACTCCACTTAAGACCTACCTACCACCGGAAACCTAACGTGACCTTATTCCTACGCTACGGAGGTCACCGGCTCGCTTCGCTCGCCCGCTCCTCCCTTCGCTTTACCGGTACCACCACCGGACAGGTTTCGACGCCTACTATAATATTTGTTCAAACACCTAATGGCTATCTCCAACCGTTTGAAGTTACTTCATAACGGTTACAGCCCTTTCTTTTTTTGAGAAAATATTTTTTCAGAATGTACATAGTCACCTCTGAGTTACGCTTCACCCATTCAACCTTTGTTTACGCAATGGAGGTCGCCGGCTCGCTTCGCTCGCCACCTCCCCCTTCGCTTCACTCAATCTCGCAGGTTTGCTCCATTCAGGACCTACCTACCATCGGAAAGCTATCGTTGCCGTACCACCATCGGAGACCGGACAAGTTTCGACGCCTACTATATAATTTGTTTAAACACCTAATTGCTATCTCTAGCCGTTATGAAGTTACAGCCCTTTCAATTTTAGGGGAGGTTGGGGTGGGGAGGGGAAGGTATACAAATTTCAACGCCCTTTAATAGTTTTACGTAAAAATCAAAAGATTTTTCAGTTGTATAAAAAGGGGTGGAGAGAGGGGCTCAAGGGGGGGAGAGAGGGTATTGAAAAATTAGTTTTACTAACTCTGGGCCTCTTTTTATGAATCTGAAAAAAAAAAAACATGGCCCCTTATTTTTCGAGATACGCCTACAGGGGTAGAGAAGGGGGTCAAGGGGGACAACTTTAAAAAATTGATTTTTACTTTTCCAAGCCTCCTCTATACGAATCCGTAAAAAAACAGAACATGGGTGTCTTAGTTTCCGAGTAACGAGATAGGGAGGGGGGGAGAAGGGGGGCAAAAAGGTGGGGTTTGGCACTTTTACCCCACACGTGGAAGTTTCTTGTTTACTTATCCAAAAAACCATTACAAACTAATACCCCTCAGTGGGATAAACCGCTTGAACGACCCCAATCGGACAAGGTTTTGGAAACCGGAAGTGGCACAGCCGCCATATTGAATTTCTTAAATGTCACAAATTTTCTAAAGTAACCAGGATATAAGCTACCTGTCAGTAAAAACACGGTGGCTGTACGTTGACTTTGGTAGAACAAAAGAACTCGCCAAAGTCGGGTTCGACCCGAAGATTCAAGCACGAATGGCTCTCGGGGTTGCCAGCTGAGAGTGATGAAAATGGTCAAAAGTCATTTCGGGCACCCCATTCTTGGTGGTTATGCAAAATTTCCATTTAAAATAACGTCATTTCTACTTTTCATGTTTTTGGTCAAAATTACCCCAAAAGTAGGGAGAAGTTTTGCGCCAGGCAACACTCCTCGGCAATACACACAACCAGTTCATACAACACAATCCAGTCGGGGGATGCCAACTGTAACATTTATTGTGTCGAAAATTGGGATTTTTCGTCATTTCTACAAGATGAGCGCCACACTGTCCGCCATCTTTTTTTTCTGAAATGTCATAATTTTCCCTAAATCTCAAGGATATAGGCTACCGACCGGTGTACTTGGTGTTGCCAACTTTTGAGTTTGGTAGAACAAAAGAACTCGCCAAAGTCGGGTCTGACCCAAAAATTCAAACCCCAATGGCTCTCGGGGTTGCCAGCTCAAAATAATAAAAATGGTCAAATGTCATTTGGGAGACCCCAATGTTGCCGGCTAGTCAAAGTCTCTATTTAAAATGTCGTCATATCTACTTTTCATGTTTTTGGGAAAGATCTGGGAAAATTACCCCAAAAGTGGGGAGAATCTTTGCACCAAGCAACACTTCTTGGCAATACACATAACCGGTTCATAAAACACAATCCAGTGGGGGGATGCCAGCTGTCCCATTTATCGTGTCGAAAATTGGGATTTTTTGTAATTTTTACAAGATGGCCGCCCCACTGTCCGCCATCTTGTTTTTCTGAAAAGTCATAATTTTCCTGAAATATCAAGAATATAGACTACCAACCGGTGTGCGTGGTGTTGCCAACTTTTGAGTTTGATAGAACAAAAGAACTCGTCGAATTCGGGTCTGACCCAAAAATGCAAACCCCAATGGCTCTCGGGGTTGCCAGCTCAAAGTGATGAAAATGGTCAAATGTCATTCGGGGCACCCCAATGTTGCCGGCTAGTCAAAGTTTCTATTCAAAATATCGTTATTTCTACTTTTCATGTTTTTGGGCAAAATCTAGAAAAATACCCTAAAAATGGGGAAAATTTTTACACCAGGCAACACTACTTAAAAAGACACACTACCGCTCAGTACAACTCGAACCAGTGAGATGTTGCCAACTACACGAAAAATGGATTTGAAAAAAGTCATAATTCCAACTTTTCACAAGATGGCCGCCACACTGTCCGCCATCTTGTTTTTCTAAAAAGTCATAATTTTCCTGAAATCTCAAGAATATAGGCCACCGACAAATGTATATAATGTTGCCAACTTTTGAGTTTGGTAGAACAAAAGAACTCGCCAAAGTCAAAAAGTCCCAAAAATTAAAATATTCAATATTTTTTGGGGTTGCCAATTAAAACGAACCAAAATGGTCAAATGTCATTTGGGGGACCCCAATGGTGCCACATAGTAAAAGTCTCTATTCAAAATGTCGTTATTTCTACTTTTCATGTTTTTGGGGAAAATCTGGGAAACTACCCCAAAAATGGGGAAAATTTTCAATCCAGGCAACACTACTCAACAAAACACACAACCGCTCGGTACAACTCGAACCCGTCGAATGTTGCCAACTACCCTAAAAATGGATTTGAAAAAAATCGAAAATTCCAACATTTTACAAGATGGCCGCCATACTGTTCGCCATTTTGTTTTTTTAAAAAGTCACAATTTTCCTGAAATTTCAACGTTACAGGCCACCGACTGGTATAATTGGTGTTGCTAACGTTTTAAATCGGTAGAACAAAACAATTCGTCAAAGTTTAGTGCAAAAAGTCGAAGATTTCAAAACGTCCCAGCGCAGCCGCCATCTTGTTTTTTTTTTTTTTTTTACTTTTTTTTTAAACCATTCTAGATTTTGTATGGGACCTACGAGTCAAAACCCGTCCAAGTCTTTTCCCCACCGAAACCGGAAATGGACTCGCCCGCCATCTTGGATTTGAATCTCCTCTATAATTTTCCTCTACTCACTCTATGGTACTCTACATTTTTCCCAAACATTCCCCTAACCCATCTCTCACCCATTCCGAGAAACGACATGTCAATCAGTCAGTGAGTGAGTCAGTGGCTTTGTAGTTTTATATAATATAAACTAGTATTTGCGTGGGTGCGCGAGCTGCGCGCAGCTCGCGTGTTGTCGTGTTCTTGAGAAATATTCCTTACCATCATAAAATTTTGAGAATCCATAGGAATCCTTAAAATAATTGGAAAATCCGTTACAACTACCCCTAAATCAGTATGAAAACCCTTAAGAACCCCTAAAACATTCTAAAACCTAATTCAATAAAAAAAAAGAAAAGAATTCATTAGAATCGTTAAAAGTTGAGTTACGCTTCACCCACTCAACCTTCGTTACGCTATGGAGGTCGCCGGCTCGCACCGCTCGCCACCTCCCCCCTTCACTCCACTCAGTCTCGCAGGTTCGCTCCACTCAGGACCTTACTACCTTTGTTCAAACACCCAATGGTTATCTCTGACCGTTACGAAGTTATAGCCCTTTTATTTTTAGGGGAGGTTGGGGAGGGGAGGACACCCTCCGTTTACAAATTTAAACGCTCCTCATTAATAATTTATAGTAAAAATCAAAAAGCCGCTACGTGTCCTAGTTTCCGAGATACGATGGGGGAGGGGTGAAGGGGGGGAGAGTGGAGAGTTTTGAAAAATGATTTTGACTAACTCTAGGCCCCTTCTTACGAATCTGAAAAAAAAAATGTTCCAAGTCTTTCAATTTCCGAGATCCGCCTAAAGGGGGTGAAAAGGGGGGCAAGGGGGGCAATTTTGAAAACTGGTTTTTACTTTCCCGAGCCTCCTCTATACGAATCTGAAAAAAAAAACGTTCCAAATCCCTTGGTTTCCGAGATACGATAGGGGAGGGTAAGAAGGGGGGCGAAAAGGGGAGGTTTGGCACTTTTCCCATACTCGCGAGAGTCACTTGTTTACGAATCTGTCAAAATATACCCACCTCCCCATCCACCATCTGGGAGAACAATTATGTCAGTGAGTCAGTCAGTCAGTCAGTGAGTGGTAATCGAGCTTTATATAGTATAAAGTATTTGCGTGTTGCGCGAGGTGCAAGCACCTCGCGTGCTTGTGCTGGTAGATTTTTCACTTTAAAAACCCCTAAATGTAGTAAAAATGTCAATTAGAACCCTAAAAGAACCATATAAAGTCTTCCACTTTTCAAACTCTATTGAAAGCCAAATAAAGCCCAAAAGGACCCGAAAGGTTTTCTTTTGATTAAGCTGTATATATGTTACGGGCAATTTGATAAGTCCGGGCACAATTAATAATCGCCAGTCTGTATTATTTATTATATATTATAAACAGTTAAAAAATTGGTTGCCTGTAAAGTCGGTATACGGGCGAAAGTTTTACGTGACAACGACTTTGAGTGGTAAAATAAACTTTTTATGTTTGTCTCTCTCGCTCTTAGGCGGGACGCGTGCCTCTCACTCGCTCTCATTGTGAGCGCATAACGTGAGCGGAGCGTTACCCAGTTTCTTGAAGTGTCACCCGGCAAACCAATTTATAAGACGTTGTCACGTCAAAATGTAATAACATCAGTAGTTACTTCCTTTTATTTTGATAAAAATATTACTTATCAAACACTATGTCATCATGTAAAAATAGAAATTACACTAAACAGATGGTCGGATAGGGCGGTCTAAAAAAAAAAGCTGCCGCCCTATCTCCCGTCAGCCATGTCGTCGGAGCTCCGCCGGCCTTCGGCCTACGCTCCTCATGTCCCAAATTCAGACTTCTGGGACATAAAGTTGTAATACTAATTCGGACCAATCATGGTGGTCGACATACGCAGGGCAAGTATTAAAGAAAACAACTTTTAAACTTTAAAATTTAGACCGATGATGTTATCTCAATCACTGACTTTTTACATAGACCACGGGCCGTCGGGCATTATTAATAATGGCCGGTCAAAGTGATAAATTAATCACTTTGCCCATTGCTCTTGGGCATTATTAATAATGGCCGGTCCTTATTAATAATGCCCAGTTAATCTCGTTGCTTGTAACATAATTATATATCATTCTATTCGTTTCGGTTCGGTTTCGTGTTATTGAGAAGTATTCGTTACCCTTATAAAATTTTGAGAATCCTTCAAAATCCTTAATGAATTGGAAAATCTATTAGAGCCCTTAGAAGATTTTGTAAAATACTTCTGAATATTTTTAAAACCTTTAAGAGCACCCTTACATCAGTACGAAAACCATAAGGAACTCCTAAATCAATATGCATTCTAAAAACTAATTCAGTAAAAAAAAAGAAATTAAAGTAAAAAAAAATGAGAATTTATTTTAAAGATTTTGAAACCCCTTAAAAAACATTAATATAGTCTAAAACCTTATTTAAAAACTCAGACTTTTTCCCATTAAAAAAACAATACCCAAAAGTTTGCTTGTCGTCGCCCCTATTTTATTTTTTTTTCGGTTGGGAAATCATCAAAATGACTCCTCCCACTCTGGGCGGAGCACGAGGAAGTATCAGACTTTTACTGACTAAAACCCATCCATGTTCCTTCATCGCCCTTTGTGTTCCGGGGCCACGGTTGTTCTTTCGAACAGTCCCGCAACCCCGGCAGGCATCGGCCCTTGCGGACCCCTTCCTATTGCTGACTTTTTGTTTGTCGTCGCCCCCTTGAGTTACGCTTCACCCACTCAACCATCGTTATGCTACGGACCTACCTACCCTACGCTACGGGGTTCGCCCTTCGCTTTACCGGTGTCACTACCGGACAGGTTTCGACGCCTGCTATAATATTTGTTCAAACCCATAATGGCTATCTCTAACAGTTATGAAGTTACAACCCTTTAAATTTTAGGGGAGATTGGGGTGGGGAGGGGAGGGTATACAAATTTCAACACCCCTCAATAGTTTTAAGTCAGAATCAATACGAATGCGTATGCGTGCGTAGTACTTACATAGTTAGTTGGGGAGCGTTTTGGCGTGGCGCGAAATTTAAAATTAGAATTCAAATATTTTTTCCGTATGTATATAGTCGCCTCTGAGTTACGTTTCACCCTTTCAACCTTCGTTACGCTATGGCAGTCACCGGCTCGCTTCGCTCGCCACCTCTCCCCTTCGCTTTACCAGTACCACCACCGCACAGGCTTCGACGCCTACTATAATATTTGTTCAAACACCTATTTGGTTATCTCCAACCGTTATAAAGTTACAACCCTTTAAATTTTAGGGGAGGTTGGTGTGGGGAGGGGAGGGTATACTAATTTCAACGCCCCTCAATAATAGTAACGTATAATAAAAATCAAAAAGCTGTTACATGTCCTAGTTTCCGAGATAAAATGGGGGGAGGGGTGAAGGGCGGAGGTGGGAAATTGAAAAATGACATTGATTAACACATTGCCCCTTTATATGAATCTGAAAAAAAAATGTACCAAGTCTCTTAACTTTCGAGATCTTCCTAAAAGGAAGAGAGGGACAAGGGGGCAATTTCAAAAACACCAGTTTTTGAAATTGCCCCTTTTACTTTTCCAAGCCTCCTCTATACGAATTCATTAAAAAAGTAAGACACGGGTCTCTTAGTTTCCGAGATACGATTGGAAGGAGGACAAAAAGGGGAAGTTTGTAACTTTTTACCTACTCGTGAGAGACAGTTGTTTACGAATCTGTCAAAATATACTCCCCTCCCCCTCCACCACCTAGGAGAACAATATGTCAGTGAGTGACGTTTCGGAAACCGGAAATGGCACGACCGCCGTCGTGAATTTCTAAAATGTCACAATTTTTCTAAAGTAACCAGGATAAATGTGTACCTGTCAGTAAAAACACGGTGGCTGTACGTTGACTTTGGTAGAACAACAGAATTCGCCAAAGTCGGATCTGACCCGAAAATTCAAGCCCCAATGGCTCTCGGGGTTGCCAGCTGAGAGTGATGAAAATGGACAAATGTCATTTGGGGAACTCCAATGTTGCCGGCTAGTCAAAGCCTCCATTTAAAATGTCGTCATTTCTACTTTTCATGTTTTTAGGGAAAATCAGGTAAAATTACCCCAAAAGTGGGAAAAAATGTTGCACCAGGCAACACTCGTCGATGAAAGACACAACCGGTATACAACACAATCCAGTCGGGGGATGCCAGCTGTCGGATTTATTGTGTAAAAAATTGGGATTTTTCGTCATTTCTACAAGATGGCCGCCGCACTGTCCGCCATCTCATTTTTCTGAAATGTCAAGGATATAGGCTACCGACTGTTGTACTTGGTGTTGCCAACTTTTGTGTTTGGTAGATCAAAAGATCATACTAAAGTCGGGTCTGACTCGAAAATTCAAGCGCCAATGGCTCTCGGGGTTGCCAGCTGTGAGTGATGAAAATGGTCATGAGTCATTTTGGGCACCCGATTCTTGGTGGTTACCCAAAATTTCCATTTAAAATGTCGTCATTTCTACTTTTCACGTTTTCGAGGTAAATCTGGTAAAATTACCCCAAAAGTGAAGAGAATTTTTGCACCAGGCAACACTCCTCAACCAAATTTCAAGGTTATAGGCCAACGACTGGTGTAAGTGGTGTTACTAACGTTTTAAATCGGTAGAACAAAATAATTCGTCAAAGTTTAGTACAAAAAGTTTGTATGGGACCTATGAGTCGAAATTCACCCAAGTCTTTAGGAACCCCTAAATCAGTATGAAGCAGTATAAGAACCCTTAAGATCCGCTAAAACAATCTAAAACCTTCATTATAACCTCAGACCAATAAACTATCTTGACCTTATCCCTACCACCACCGGACAGATTTTGACACTTACTATAATATTTGTTCAAACACCTAATGTCTATCTCTGGCTATCTCTAAGCTATCTCTAAGCTATCTCTGGCTATCTCTAATGGCTATCTCTAAGCGTTATGAAGTTACAGCCCTTTCTTTTATGAGAAAATATTTTTTCAGAAAGTACATAGTCACCTCTGAGTTACGCTTCACTCACTCAACCTTGGTTATGCAATGGAGGTCGCCGGCTCGCTTCGCTCGCCACCTCCCCCTTCGCTTCACTTGATCTCGCAGGTTTGCTCCATTCAGGACCTAACTACCATCGGAAAGCTATCGTTGCCGTACCATTATCGGAGACCGGACAAGTTTCGACGCCTACTATATAATTTGTTCAAACACCTAATTGCTATCTCTATCCGTTATGAAGTTACAGCCCTTTCAATTTTAGGGGAGGTTGGGGTGGGGAGGGCAAGGTATGCAAATTTCAACGCCCCTCAAATAGTTTTAGGTAAAAATCAAAAGATTTTTCAGTTGTATAAAAAGGGGTGGAGAGAGAGGCTCAAGGGGGGGAGAGAGGATATTGAAAAATTAGTTTTACTAACTCTGGGCCTCTTTTGAAACAGAACATGGGTTTCTTAGTTTCCGAGTAACGAGATAGGGAGGGAGGGAGAAGGGGGGCAAAAAGGTGGGGTTTGGCACTTTAACCCCACACGTGGAAGTTTCTTGTTTACTAATCCAAAAAACCATTACAAACTAATACCCCTCAGTGGGATGAACCGCTTGAACGACCCCAATCGGACAAGGTTTTGGAAACCGGAAGTGGCACAGCCGCCATATTGAATTTCTAAAATGTCACAATTTTTCTAAAGTAACCAAGATATAAGCTACCTGTCAGTAAAAACACGGTGGCTGTACGTTGACTTTGGTAGAACAAAAGAACTCGCTAAAGTCGGGTCCGACCCGAAGATTGAAGCGCCAATGGCTCTCGGGGTTGCCAGCTGAGAGTGATGAAAATGGTCAAAAGTCATTTCGGGCACCCCATTCTTGGTGGTTATGCAAAATTTCCATTTAAAATAACGTCATTTCTACTTTTCATGTTTTTGGTCAAAATTACCCAAAAAGTGGGGAGAAATTTTGCACCAGGCAACGCTCCTCGGCAATACACACAACCAGTTCATACAACAGAATCCAGTAGGGGGATGCCAACTGTAACATTTATTGTGTCGAAAATTGGGATTTTTCGTCATTTCTACAAGATGGCCGCCACACTGTCCGCCATCTTGTTATTCTGAAATGTCATAATTTTCCCAAAATTTCAAGGATATAGGCTACCGATCGGTGTACTTGGTGTTGCCAACTTTTGAGTTTGGTAGAACAAAAGAACTAACCAAAGTCGGGTCTGACCCGAAAATTCAAACCCCAATGGCTCTCGGGGTTGCCAGCTCAAAATAATACAAATGGTCAAATGTCATTTGGGAGACCCCAATGTTGCTGGCTAGTCAAAGTCTCTATTTAAAATGTCGTCATTTCTACTTTTCATGTTTTTGGGGAAGATCTGGGAAAATTACCCCAAAAGTGGGGAGTATTTTTGCACCAGGCAACACTCCTTGGCAATACACACAACCGGTTCATACAACACAATCCAGTGGGGGGATGCCAGCTGTCCCATTTATCGTGTCGAAAATTGGGATTTTTTGTCATTTTTATAAGATGGCCGCCCCACTGTCCGCCATCTTGTTTTTCTGAAAAGTCATAATTTTCCTGAAATCTCAAGAATATAGGCTACCAACCGGTGTGCGTGGTGTTGCCAACTTTTGAGTTTGATAGAACAAAAGAACTCGCCAAATTCGGGTCTGACCCGAAAATGCAAACCCCAATGGCTCTCGGGGTTGCCAGCTCAAAGTGATGAAAATGGTTAAATGTCATTCGGGACACTCCGATGTTGCCGGCTAGTTAAAGTCTCCATTCAAAATATCGTTATTTCTACTTTTCACGTTTTCGGGGAAAATCTGGTAAAGTACCACAGAAATGGGGATTTTTTTTTAAACCAGGCAACACTCCTTAACAAAACACATAACCAATCGGTACAGATCGAACCCTTCAGATGTTGCCAACTGCACGAAAAATAGATTTGAAAAAAGTTGAAATTTCAAGTTTTTACAAAATGGCCTCCACAGCGTCCGCCATCTTGTTTTTCTGAAAAGTCATAATTTTCCTGAAATCTCAAGTATATAGGCCACCGACCAATTTATCTGGTGTTGCCAACTTTTGAGTTTGGTAGAACAAAAGAACTCGTCAAAGTCAAAAAGTCCCAAAAATTAAAATATTCAATATTTTTTGGGGTTGCCAACTAAAACGAACCAAAATGGTCAAATGTCATTTGGAGGACCCCAATGTTGCCAGCTAGTCAAAGTCTCTATTCAAAATGTCCTTATTTCTACTTTTCATGTTTTTGGGGGAAATCTGGCAAAATACCCAAAAAATGGGGAAAGATTTTGCACCGGGCAACACTCTTTAATAAAACACACAACCGCTTGGTACAACTTGAACCCGTCGGATGTTGCCAACCACCCGAAAAATTGATTTGAAAAAAGTCAAAAATTCCAACTTTTTACAAGATGGCCGCCACACTGTTCGCCATCTTGTTTTTCTAAAAAGCCACAATTTTCCTGAAATTTCAAGGTTATGGGCCACCGACTGGTGTACTTGGTGTTGCCAACTTTTGAAATCCGTACAACAAAACAATTCGTCAGAGTCGAGTGCAAAAAGTCGAAGATTTCAAAACGTCCCAGCGCAGCCGCCATCTTGTTTTTTTTTTTTTTACTTTTTTTTTAAACCATTCTAGATTTTGTATGGGACCTACGAGTCAAAATCCATCCAAGTCTTTTCCCCACCGAAACCGGAAATGGACTCGGCCGCCATCTTGGATTTGAATCTCCTCTATAATTTTTCTCTACTCAATCTATGGTATTCTACATTTTTCCAAAACATACCTCTAACCCATCTCTCACCCGTTCCGAGAAACGACATGTCAATGAGTGAGTCAGTCAGTGAGTGGTCTTGTAGTTTTATATAATATATATAACTAGTATTTGCGTGTTGCGCGAGGTGCAAGCACCTCGCGTGCTTGTCCTCGTAGATGTTTCTCTTTTAAAACCCCTAAATTTAGTACAAATGTCAAACATAACCCTAAAAGAGTCTTTCACTTTTCAAACTCTAGTGAAATGGCAAATTTCCACTTGTTTAAGCTCCTATTTATTCTAAATCAGCACCTCCAAATCTCTCTTAAACGATATCCTTATTCTAATTTTTGAATAAAATCAAGTTTCCCATTTTGAAAATCATTATGAGCGGCCCTTGCAGCAGTACAAATACCCTTAGGAACCCCTAAATAAGTATGAAGCAGTTTAAGAACCCTTAAGATCCGCTAAAACAATCTAAAACCTTCATTAAAAACTCAGACCTATAAGCTATCTTGACCTTATCCCAACCACCACCGGACAGGTTTTGACACTTACTATAATATTTGTTCAATTACTTAATGACTATCTATAACCGTTATGAAGTTACACCCTTTCTTTTTTTGAAAAAATATTTTTTCCGAATGTACATAGTCACCTCTGAGTTACGCTTCACCCACTCAAC
Source organism: Xestia xanthographa (assembly GCA_905147715.2). Lineage (NCBI taxonomy): Eukaryota > Metazoa > Arthropoda > Insecta > Lepidoptera > Noctuidae > Xestia > Xestia xanthographa. The sequence goes on along the minus strand of LR990654.1, from coordinate 3,289,393 downwards.
CTTGGTTACCTACGCAACGGAGGTCGCCGGCTCGCTTCGCTCGCCACCTCCCTTTCGCTCCACTCGGTCTCGCAGGTTCGCTCCATTCCGGACCTACCTACCATCGGAAAGCTACCGTTACCGTACCACCACCGGAGACCGGACAAGTTTCGACGCCTACTATACAGGGTGGTATTTTGTAATGCCACCTGGAGGGAAAGTACTCTTAATACCGGAGATAGCAAAATTTACTCAAAGAAAACATTCCTTCATTTTTAAAAAGAAATTAATCTGCATTCAAAGATTTTGAAAATTCGCGTGCCACACTCGGGAATCGAACCGTCTAAATTCCAAAAAAATAACACCCTGTACTTTTATGGCACCAATCGATAGGGTCAATCATAAGGATCAAATCCCTCTAACAAACATGATAAATGAAATGAAAGGAAAACCATTAAATCTTAAGTTATAAATTCAATGGGATAAATTCAATAGGTACGATAAAGCACTTTAATAAAATGATGGACCTTTACAATTGAAGAGAATAAGATTGCAGAAGAAGATTGCAATTTGCATGTGTTTGTTTGTGCCAATTGCAATATTCCTATGTAAATAGTTCTTCGTTATTTTAATTAATAAATGTCGTCAAAAGAGAATTGTTTACTATGTTCGTAATTGGATGGACCTTTGACTAAAAGTGTTTTATCTTATCCCATTGAATTTATAAGTTAAGATTTCATAGTTTCCCTTTCATTTAATTTATCGTATTTGTTAGAGGGATTTGATCCTTATAATTTACCCTATCGATTGGTGCCATAAAAGTACAGGATGTTATTTTTTTGGAATTTAGACGGTTCGGTTCCCGAGTGTGGCACGCGAATTTTCAAAATCTTTGAATGCAAATTAATTTCTTTTTAAAAATGAAGGAATGTTTCCTTTGAGTAAAATTTGCTATCTCCGGTATTCAGAGTACTTTCCCTCCAGGTGGCATTACAAAATTCCACCCTGTATAATTTGTTCAAACACCTAATTGCTATCTCTAACCGTTATGAAGTTACAGCTCTTTCAATTTTAGAGGTTGGGGTGGGGAGGGGAAGGTATACAAATTTCAACGCCCCTCAATAGTTTTAATAAACAGTCAAAAATGTAATAACATCAGTAGTTACCTACTTTTATTGTGATAAAAATATTACTTATATTCTTCACTGTCATCATGTAAAAATATAAATTACACTAAACAGATGGTCGGATCGGGCGGTCTAAAAAAAAAAGCTGCCGCCCTATCTCCCGTCAGCCATGTCGTCGGAGCTCCGCCGGCCTTCGGCCTACGCTCCTCATGTCCCAAATTCGGACTTCTGGGACATAAAATAAAGTTGTAATACTAATTCGGACCAATCATGGTGGTCGACATACGCAGGGCAAGTATTAAAGAAAACAACTTTTAAACTTTAAAATTTAGACCGATGATGCTATCTCAATCACTGACTTATTACATAGACCACGGGCCGTCGGGCATTATTAATAATGGCCGGTCAAAGTGATAAATTAATCACTTTGCCCATTGTTCTTGGGCATTATTAATAATGGCCGGTCTTTATTAATAATGCCCAGTTAATCACGTCGCTTGTAACATATATATCATTCTATTCGGTTTGGTTCGGTTTCGTGTTATTGAGAAGTATTTCTTACCCTTATAAAATTTTGAGAATCCTTAAAAATCCTTAATGAATTGGAAAATCCATTAGAGCCCTTAGAAGATTTTGTAAAATACTTCTGAATATTTTTAAAACCTTTAAGAGCACCCTTACAGCAGTACGAAAACCCTAAGGAACCCCTAAATGAATATGAAAACCTTTAAGAACACCTCATTCTAAAAACTAATTCAGTAAAAAAAAAGAAATTAAAGTAAAAAAAATGAGAATTTATTTTAAAGATTTTGAAACCCCTTAAAAAACATTAATACAGTCTAAAACCTTATTTAAAAACTCAGACTTTTTCCCATTAAAAAAACAATACCCAAAAGTTTGTTTGTCGTCGCCCCTATTTTTTTTTTTTCGGTTTGAAAATCATCAAACTGACTCTTCCCGCTCTGGGTGGAGCCCGAGGAAGTATCAGACTTTTACTGACTAAAACCCATCCATGTTCCTTCATCGCCCTTTGTGTTCCGGGGCCACGGTTGTTCTTTCGAACAGTCCCGCAACCCCGGCAGGCATCGGCCCTTGCGGACCCCTTCCTATTGCTGACTCTCTGTTTGTCGTCGCCCCCTTGAGTTACGCTTCACCCACTCAACCATCGTTACGCTACGGACCTACCTACCATCGGAAAGCTATCGCCACCTTATCCCTACGCTACGGGGTTCGCCCTTCGCTTTACCGGTATCACCACCGGACAGGTTTCGACGCCTACTATAATATTTGTTCAAACCCATAATGGCTATCTCTAACAGTTATGGAGTTACAACCCTTTAAATTTTAGGGGAGGTTGGGGCGGGGAGGGGAGGGTATACAAATTTCAACACCCCTCAATAGTTTTAGGTCAGAATCAATACGAAAGCGTATGCGTGCGTAGTACTTACATAGTTAGTTGCAGAGCGTTTTGGCGTGGCGCGAAATGTAAAATTAGAATTCAAATATTTTTTCCGTATGTATATAGTCGCCTCTGAGTTACGCTTCACCCTTTCAACCTTCGTTACGCTATGGAAGTCACCGGCTCGCTTCGCTCGCCACCTCTCCCCTTCGCTTTACCGGTACCACAACCGGACAGGTTTCGACGCCTACTATAATATTTGTTCAAGCACCTAATGGCTATCTCTAACCGTTATGAAGTTACAGCCCTTCAAATTTTAGGGTAGTTTTGGGACGGGAGGGGAGAGTGTAAAAATTTCAACGCCCTTCAATAGTTCTAGGTAAGAATAAAAACAAAACCGCTACATGGCCTAGTTTCCGAGATACGATGGGTGGGAGGGGTGAAAGGGGGGAGAGGAGGGTGTTGTGAAAAATGATTCTGACTAACGCATTGCTCCTTTATATGCATCTGAAAAAAAAAGTTTCAATTCTCAGAAACTTTCGAGATCCGCCTAAAGGGGGGGAGAAGGGGGGCAAGGGGGGTAACATTGAAAAATGATTTATACTTCCCCGAGCCGTCTCTATACAAATCAGTAAAAAAACTAAACACGGGTCTCTTAGTTTCCGAGATACGATAGGGGGGGGTGGGAAGGGGGGCAAAAAGTGGTTTGGAAGATTTTCCCTACTCGTGAGAGTAACTTGATTATGAAACTGTCAAAATATACCCCTCTCCCTCTCCACCGTCCGGGAGAACAATAATGTCAGTGAGTGGTATTCAACAAGAACAAGGTTTCGAAAACCGGAAATGGCACGGCCGCCATCTTGAATTTTTAAAATGTCACAATTTTTCTAAAGTAACCAGGATACAAGCTACCTGTCTGTAAAAACACGGTGGCTGTCCGTTGACTTTGGTAGAACGAAAGAATTCGCCAAAGTCGGGTCTGACCCTGAAAATTCAAGCCCCAATGGCTCTCGGGGTTGCCAGTTGAAAGTGATGAAAATGGTCAAATAACATTTGGGGGACCCCAAACACTCCTCAACGAAATAAACAACCGGTTCATACAACACAATCCAGTCGGGCCGGCTGTCTGATTTATTGTGTAAAAAATTGGGATTTTTCGTAATTTCTACAAGATGGCCGCCACACTGTCCGCCATCTTATTTTTCTGAAATGTCAAGGATATAGGCTACCAACTGTTGCTTGCACTGTACTTGGTGTTGCCAACTTTTGTGTTTGGTAGAACAAAAGATCTCGCCAAGTCGGGTCTGACCCGAAAATTCAAGCCCCAATGGCTCTCCGGGTTGCCAGCTGTGGGTGATGAAAATGGTCATGAGTCATTTTGGGCACCCGATTCTTGGTGGTTACCCAAAATTTCCATTTAAAATGTCGTAATTTCTACTTTTCACGTTTTCGAGGAAAATCTGGTAAAATTACCCCAAAAGTGAAGAGAATTTTTGCACCAGGCAACACTCCTCAACCAAATTTCAAGGTTATAGGCCAACGACTGGTGTAAGTGGATCGGTAGAACAAAATAATTCGTCAAAGTTTAGTACAAAAAGTTTGTATGGGACTTATGAGTCGAAATTCATCCAAGTCTTTAGGAACCCCTAAATCAGTATGAAGCAGTCTAAGAACCCGATCCGCTAAAACTATCTAAAACCTTCATTATAAACTCAGACCAATAAACTATCTTGACCTTATCCCTACCACCACCGGACAGATTTTGACACTTACTATAATATTTGTTCAAACACCTAATGGCTATCTCTAAGCGTTATGAAGTTACAGCCCTTTCTTTTTTTGAGAAAATATTTTTTCAGAATGTACACAGTCACCTCTGAGTTACGCTTCACCCACTCAACCTTGGTTACGCAATGGAGGTCGCCGGCTCGCTTCGCTCACCACCTCCCCTTTCGCTTCACTCGATCTCGCAGGTTTGCTCCATTCAGGACCTACCTACCATCGGAAAGCTATCGTTGCCGTACCACCATCGGAGACCGGACAAGTTTCGACGCCTACTATAATATTTGTTCAAACACCTAATGGCTATCTCTAAGCGTTATGAAGTTACAGCCCTTTCTTTTTTTGAGAAAATATTTTTTCAGAATGTACATAGTCACCTCTGAGTTACGCTTCACCCACTCAACCTTGGTTACGCAATGGAGGTCGCCGGCTCGCTTCGCTCACCACCTCCCCCTTCGCTTCACTCGATCTCGCAGGTTTGCTCCATTCAGGACCTACCTACCATCGGAAAGCTATCGTTGCCGTACCACCATCGGAGACCGGATAAGTTTCGACGCCTACTATATAATTTGTTTAAACACCTAATTGCTATCTCTAACCGTTATGAAGTTACAGCCCTTTCAATTTTAGGGGAGGTTGGGGTGGGGAGGGGAAGGTATACAAATTTCAACGCCCCTCAATAGTTTTAGGTAAAAATCAAAAGATTTTTCAGTTGTATAAAAAGGGGTGGAGAAAGGGGCTCAAGGGGGGGAGAGAGGGTATTGAAAAATTAGTTTTACTAACTCTGGGCCTCTTTTTATGAATCTGAAAAAAAAAAAAAACATGGCCCCTTATTTATCGAGATACGCCTACAGTGGTAGAGAAGGGGGTCAAGGGGGACAACTTTAAAAAATGGTTTTTACTTTTCCAAGCCTCCTCTATACGAATCCGTAAAAAAACAGAACATGGGTCTCTTAGTTTCCGAGTAACGAGATAGGGAGGGGGGGAGAAGGGGGGCAAAAAGGTGGGGTTTGGCACTTTTACCCCACACGTGGAAGTTTCTTGTTTACTAATCCAAAAAACCATTACAAACTAATACCCCTCAGTGGGATGAACCGCTTGAACGACCCCAATCGGACAAGGTTTTGGGACCCGGAAGTGGCACAGCCGCCATATTGAATTTCTAAAATGTCACAATTTTTCTAAAGTAACCAGGATATAAGCTACCTGTCAGTAAAAACACAGTGGCTGTACGTTGACTTTGGTAGAACAAAAGAACTCGCCAAAGTTGGGTCCGACCCGAAGATTCAAGCGCGAATGGCTCTCGGGGTTGCCAGCTGAGAGTGATGAAAATGATCAAAAGTCATTTCGGACACCCCATTCTTGGTGATTATGCAAAATTTCCTTTTAAAATAACGTCATTTCTACTTTTCATGTTTTTGGTCAAAATTACCCCAAACGTGGGGAGAAGTTTTGCATCAGGCAACACTCCTCGGCAATACACACAACCAGTTCATACAACACAATCCAGTCGGGGGATGCCAACTGTAACATTTGTTGTGTCGAAAATTGGGATTTTTCGTCATTTCTACAAGATGGCCGCCACACTGTCCGCCATCTTGTTTTTCTGAAAAGTCATAATTTTCCCAAAATCTCAAGGATATGGGCTACCGATCGGTGTACTTGGTGTTGCCAACTTTTGAGTTTGGTAGAACAAAAGAACTCGCCAAATTCGGGTCTGACCCAAAAATTCAAACCCCAAAAGCTCTCGGGGTTGCCAGCTCAAAATAATAAAAATGGTCAAATGTCATTTGGGAGACCCAAATGTTGCCGGCTAGTCAAAGTCTCTATTTAAAATGTCGTCATTTCTACTTTTCATGTTTTTGGGGAAGATCTGGAAAAATTACCCCAAAAGTGGGGAGAATTTTTGCACCAGGCAACACTCCTCGGCAATACACACAACCGGTTCATACAACACAATCCAGTGGGGGGATGCCAGCTGTCCCATTTATCGTGTCGAAAATTGGGATTTTTTGTAATTTTTACAAGATGGCCGCCCCACTGTCCGCCATCTTGTTTTTCTGAAAAGTCATAATTTTCCTGAAATCTCAAGAATATAGGCTACCAACCGGTGTGCGTAGTGTTGCCAACTTTTGAGTTTGATAGAACAAAAGAACTCGCCGAATTCGGGTCTGACCCGAAAATGCAAACCCCAATGGCTCTCGGGGTTGCCAGCTCAAAATGATGAAAATGGTCTAATGTCATTTGGGGCACCCCAATGTTGCCGGCTAGTCAAAGTCTCCATTCAAAATATCGTTATTTCTACTTTTCACGTTTTCGGAGAAAATCTGGTAAAGTACCCTAGAAATGGGGAAAATTTTTGCACCAGGCAACACTACTCAATAAAACACATAACCGATCAGTACAGCTCGAACCCTTCAGATGTTGCCAACTGCACGAAAAATAGATTTGAAAAAAGTCAAAATTTCAAGTTTTTACAAAATGGCCGCCACAGCGTCCGCCATCTTGTTTTTTTGAAAAGTCATAATTTTCCTGAAATGTCAAGGATATACGCTACCGATCGGTTCACGTGGTGTTGCCAACGTTTGAGTTTTGTAGAACAAAAGAACTCGCCAAAGTCAAAAAGTCCCAAAAATTAAAATATTCAATATTTTTTGGGGTTGCCAACTAAAACGAACCAAAATGGTCAAATGTCATTTGGGGTACCCCAATGTTGCCAGCTAGTCAAAGTCACTATTCAAAATGTCCTTATTTCTACTTTTCATGTTTTTGGGGAAAATCTGGAAAACTAACCAAAAAATGGGGAAAATTTTCAAACCAGGCAATACTCTTTGACGAAACACATAACCGCCCGGTACAACTCGAACCCGTCGGATGTTGCCAACTACCCGAAAAATGGATTTGAAAAAAGTCGAAAATTACAACTTTTTACAAGATGGCCGCTACACTGTTCGCCATTTTGTTTTATTGAAAAGTCACAATTTTTCTGAAATCTCAAGGATATAGGCCACCGACTGGTGTAACTGGTGTTGCCAACTTTTGAAATCGGTAGAACAAAACAATTCGTCAAAGTTTAGTGCAAAAAGTCGAAGATTTCAAAACGTCCCAGCGCAGCCGCCATCTTGTTTTTTTTTTTTTTTTAACTTTTTTTTTTAATCGTTCTAGATTTTGGACAGGACCTACGAGTCGAAACTCGTCCAAGTCTTTTCCCCACCGGAACCGGAAATGGACTCGGCCGCCATCTTGGATTTGAATCTCCTCTATAATTTTCCTCTACTCACTCTATGGTACTCTACATTTTTCCCAAACATTCCCCTAATCCATCTCTCACCCGTTCCGAGAAACGACATGTCAATGAGTCAGTGAGTGGCTTTGTAGTTTTATATAATATATATAATAACTAGTTTTTGCGTGGGTGCGCGAGCTGCGCGCAGCTCGCGTGTTGTCGTGTTCTTGAGAAGTATTTCTTACCATCATAAAATTTTGAGAATCCATAGGAATCCTTAAAATAATTGGAAAATCCGTTACAACTACTCCTAAATCAGTAAGAAAACCCTTAAGAACCCCTAAAACATTCTAAAACCTAATTTAAAAAAAAAGTAAAAAAAAAAGAACTCATTAGAAACGTTAAAAGCCGAGTTACGCTTCACCCACTCAATCTTCGTTACGCTACGTTTAGACGCCTACTATTGTATTTATTCCAACACCTAATGTCTATGTCTAACCATAATAAAGTCAAAGCCCTTTCAATTTTAGGGGAGGTTGGGGAGGGGAGGGTAGGGTATTCAAAATTTCAATGCCCCTCAATAGTTTTAGGTCAGAATAAATACGAATGCGTATGCGTGCGTAGTACTTAAATAGTTAGTTGCGGAGCGTTTTGGCGTGGCGCGAAATTAAAAATTAGAATTTTAAATATTTTTTCCGTATGTAGTTACGTAGTCGCCTTATAGTTACGCTTCACCCACCCAACTTTCATTACGCTACGGAGGTCGCCGGCTCGCTTCGCTCGTCACCTCCCCCCGTTGCTCCACTCAGGACCTACCTGCCACCGGAAACCTATCGTTACTTTATACCTACCGAACAGGTTTCGACGCCTACTATAATATTTGTTAAAACACATACCGTTACGAAGTTACAGCCCTTTCAATTTTAGGAGAGGTTGGGGAGGGGAGGGGACGGGAGGGTATACAAATTTCAACGCCTCCCATTAGTTTTAGGTAAAAAAAAAAATACCACTACGTGTCCTGGTTTCCGAGATACTATGGGGAGGAGGGGTGAAGTGGGGGAGAGGGGGGAGTTATGAAAAATGATTTTGACCAACTCTGGGCCCCTTAATATGAATCTGAAAAAGAAAATGTTCCAAGTCTCTTTGTTTCCGAGATACGATAGGGAGCGAAAAAACGAAACTAAAATTAAACTTACAAAATTTTCATGAAAAGTTAACAAAAAATAAACTATTGAACATAGTAGTTAAAAAATAAACAGTCAAAAATGTAATAACATCAGTAGTTACCTACTTTTATTTTGATAAAAATATTACTTATCAAACACTGTCATCATGTAAAAATAGAAATTACACTAAACAGATGGTTGGATCGGGCGGTCTAAAAAAAAAAGCTGCCGCCCTATCTCCCGTCAGCCATGTCGTCGGAGCTCCGCCGGCCTTCGGCCTACGCTCCTCATGCCCCAAATTCGGACTTCTGGGACATAAAGTTGTAATACTAATTCGGACCAATCATGGTGGTCGACCTATGCAGGGCAAGTATTAAAGAAAACAATGATGCTATCTCAAACACTGACTTATAACATAGACCACAGGCCGTCGGGCATTATTAATAATGGCCAGTTCTTATTAATAATGCCCAGTTAATCACGTTGCCCGTAACATAAATATACATCATTCTATTCGGTTCGGTTTCGTGTTTTTGAGAAGTAGTCCTTACCCTTATAAAATTTTGAGAATCCTTAAGAATCCGCAATGAATTGGAAAATCCATTAGAGTCCTTAGAAAATTTTGTAAAATACTTTTGAATATTTTTTAAACCTTTATGAGCACCCTTACAGCAGTACCAAAACCCTAAGGAACCTCTAAATCAATATGAAAACCTTTAAGAACCCCTCATTCTAAAAACTAATTCAATAAAAAAAAGAAATAATGAGAATTTATTTTAAAGATTTTGAAAAACATTAATACAGTCTAAAACCTTATTTAAAAAGTCAAGACTTTTTCCCATTAAAAAACCATTACCCAAAAGTTTGCGTGTCGTCGCCCCTTTTTGTTTTGATGGGATATCATCAAATGACTCCTCCCGCTCTGGGCGGAGCAGGAGGGAGTGTCAGATTTTTACTGACTAAAACCCATCCATGCTCCTTCATCGCTCTGTGTGTTTCGGGGCCACGGTATCTCTTTCGAACAGTCCCGCAACCCCGGCAGGCAACGGCCTTTGCGGACCCCTTCCTATTGCTGACTCTCTTTTTGTCGTCGCCCCCTTGAGGTACGCTTCACCCACTCAACCATCGTTACGCTACGGACCTACCTACCACTGGAAAGCTATCGTGACCTTATCCCTACGCTACGGGGTTCGCCCCTCGCTTAACTAAAAACTAATTCAATAAAATAAAGAAATTAAAGTAAAAAAAAATACAATCTAATACAATTTAAAACCTTATTTAAAAACTCAGACCTTTTCCCATTAAAGAAAACATTAGGTACCCTAAAGTTTGCTTGTTGTCGCCCCGAGTAACACTTCAACCACAACCTTCGTTACGCTACGGACTACGGACGCTACGTTTCGCTTTACTCCACTCGTTCTCGCAGGTTCGCTTCACTCAGGACCTAACTCCAACCGGAAAGCTATCGTGACCCTCGTATCGTTATCCCTATGCTACGGGGGTCACCGAAGACTAATATAATATTTGTTCAAACACCTAATGGCTATCTCTAACCGTTACGAAGTTACAGCTCTTTCAATTTTAGAGGAGGTTGGGGTGGGGAGGGGAAGGTATACAAATTACAACGCCCCTCAATAGTTTTAATAAACAATCAAAAATGTAATAACATCAGTAGTTACCTACTTTTATTTTGATAAAAATTTTACTTATCAAACACTGTCATCATGTAAAAATAGAAATTACACTAAACAGATGGTCGGATCGGGCGGTCTAAAAAAAAAAGCTGCCGCCCTATCTCCCGTCAGCCATGTCGTCGGAGCTCCGCCGGCCTTCGGCCTACGCTCCTTATGTCCCAAATTCGGACTTCTGTGACATAAAGTTGTAATACTAATTCGGACCAATCATGGTGGTCGACCTATGCAGGGCAACTGTGTTCGCATAAAAAACGTAGTCGACGGCAAAGGGCTTAATATGGGGCAAATATTTTTGCGATAGGACGCACCGTTTTCGAAATAGCAAATTTAGAACTTGCTACGACTCCATGACGCGCGCTCGCTATGCTCGCATTTTACATTACACACCCACTTTCTGTCACAAATGTCGTCGTCGCTCCGCCGGCCTTCGGCCTACGCTCCTCATGCCAGCTAGCAAGACTTTTCGAGATATAAGCAAATTTAAAACCTGCTAAGACTCCATGACGCGCGCTCGCTTCGCTCGCATATTAAATAACACTCTATGACTTCTGTCCCCAAAGTGCCGGGCCTCCGCCGGCCTCCTTCGTCGGCCTACGGCCCGGTGCCCATGCCGCCCATAAAGGATACTGTCGCGAGACGGTCGTCGCCCGTCTCGCGCCAGTGTCATTTATATACGGTGGGCCTGCACCTCCTAGGTACTTAGTTGGCTACAAGCATTGCATTAAATAGATTAATAAATGACTACATACAAGATAAGAAGGTCGGTACCACGGATACGGTAGTAGGTAGGTATCATCACGTTTGAGGAAAGCTAAATGGACTCTTCAAAATTTTAAAACAGTTTGCCAACCTCACAGAACCCAGCTTCTCGCTCTAATCAGTACCTCCGACCTGTCACTGGAAAGATAAAGAGTGTGAATTGTATAATATAGTACCTACTTAACTTAGGGATGATTATGTTTATATGATTAACAAAAGAAACTCGCAGATATTTGTGTAAAACTTTATTTAATCTTGTGCACTTTGTATGGTAAATACAAGTTACTTGTTTAAGTTTATTTTTTTATTGTTTATACTATTATTTACTTATTCATCATTAACATACTCAATAATACCTACTTAAAAAATATCTATCATAATTTAGACCTATCTAAATGTATTTAATTTTCAAGCATAAAAACCTATTATGAATCGACTTAGGTATCTTATATACAGGGTGGAATTTGGTAATGCCACCTGGAGGGAAAGTACTCTTAATACTGCAGATAGCAAATTTTACTCAAAGGAAACATTCCTTTATTTTTAAAAAGAAATTAATCTGCATTCAAAGATTTTGAAAATTCGCGTGCCACACTCGGGAATCGAACCGGATAAATTCCAAAAAAATAACATCCTGTACTTTTATGGCACCAATCGATAGGGTCAATCATAAGGATCAAATCCCTCTAACAAACATGATAAATTAAATGAAAGGAAAACCATGAAATCTTAACTTGTAAATTCAATGGGATAAGATAAATCACTTTTACTTAAAGGTCCATCCAATTATTTATGTTAGAATCTAATAAACAATTATCTTTTGACGTAATTTATTGAATAAAATGACGAAGAACTATTTAGATAGGAAGATTGCAATTTGCACAAACAAACACGTGCAAATTTCAATCTTCTTTCTTCAATTGTAAAGGTCCATCCTTTGAATAAAAGTGCTGTATCGTATTGAATTAATCCCATTGAATTTATAACTTTAGATTTCATGGTTTTCCTTTCATTTAATTTATCATGTTTGTTAGAGAGATTTGATCCTTATGATAACATCCTGTACTTTTATGGCACCAATCGATAGGGTCTACCCTATCGATTGGTGCCATAAAAGTACAGGATGTTATTTTTTTGGAATTTAGCCGGTTCGATTCCCAACTGCGGCAAGCGAATTTTAAAAATCTTTGAATGCAGATTCATTTCTTATTAAAAATAAAGGAATATTTCCTTTGAGTAAAATTTTCTATCTGCAGCATTAAGAGTACTTTCCCTCCAGGTGGCATTACAAAATTCCACCCTGTATATTTGTACATTAATTTCTTAATTATTGATAAAAAGTAATTTTCAATCAAAACATTTTGATAAAGATTTTTTACTCTGGATCCCGATTGTCGATGCTGATTGCGACCTCACTTCACAATTTAAAACTATTTATTACATGGTTGTAAATAAAGATTGATTCTGGTTGTTGTATCAAATTGTAAGGCAGGTTGGCTGCCTCTAACAATATGTCCAAAATAGGTGTTGATTAATATCGAACTGTGTTTTATTTTGCTGTAATGATCTAGTATGTGCTGGCTGACTGCTCTGCCAGCTTCATCGGCTGCTGACTCTGGACTGCATTGTCTGGAAAAACACCAGCTAATATAAGTATGTTACTGGGTACATTGAACTTGTCATCAAACAATGTGATGTTAAGGAGTATGATCACTCTGGAAATGTCAATCCTTTTTTGAAATAATTTCATTTCAGTTTTGTATGGTTTTTTCAGTGAGTGTAAAGTTGTAATGGAATACCACACTTTGTATCGTTGATTGAATAAAATATTAATGATGTTAGTATAGGTACTAACTATTGTGTTTTAGTGTTAGTTCTGATAGCTGAAAAAGCTTTGATGTTACCAGTGAAACCTGTTATTTTTTAATGAAATTGTATGGTGGGAATATTATAACAGTATATCAGAAAGTAGTGTAGCAAACTGCACACCGAAAGTGAAATTTGCATTTCCCTTAAGTATGTGTATGTGCCCCTCAACAAATTCTATGATGAACTTCATGCATTCAACCGTTGGTTGGAAGCATTTGAAAAGTTTTGCAAGTGTACAATTTGTGGCTATACTTATAGTTACCCCTGTAGCTGGCTGTGGTGGCTCAGCATTCTCCAATGCCGGTGCTCCAAATACTCCTCCAGGCTTAGTGGTGCATTGATATCTCTATCAAGCTGGTAGGCCATTGATGTGTATGCATCTAATTTGCAGGACAGAAAACATTAATAGAGTAACATCAACAACAATAGAGGTCCATGACTACCTACACACCTACTATTATTACTTTTATCAATCATGCAAAATTCTTATAGCCTTATCATAGCTGGGCAGGTTTTTGATCAAAGCATAGTTTTGTTTCTAAGAAATGATTGAAAGTAATACTATTTTTGTACTATAGTCATCTGTGTCTGTCATTGATTTAAAAATGGAATTTAAGTAAGTACTTGTTTAATTTTATTTTTATTTCTTTGTTATAATCTTCATACTTTCGAAACTCTGTCACCAATCCCAGTTTTGTTTCGCTTGCACGTTGGATTCGGTGATTTTATTTCTTTTTCACTTACTTTCGTAAAGAAACGCCACAGAGCGTTGACACGACGATGAAGCAAGATGACAATGATGGTGTGCTTACACGCGCGACGTGCAGGGGTGCGGCATGCAGTCTGCCTCGTAGGTCGTAGCAGACTGGCATCTGGCCTTGGGACGCAACGCAGGCATTATTGTGGCCCCCACGCGCGCATTCGTTCGCACTCGCACGCACCCAGCCAGCCACAGCACCAACCTACTGATAAATATTGGCAGCGGATTAGGTAGGTAGGTAGGTATACCTACAACACTTAGAATTATTGAAACAAACTACTTTGTGAAATTGTGTTTATTGAAAACAACTACAGCTAACTACTTGTTATTAGGTAGGTATACAGTTCTAAAACCAATTTCCGGGCTACCAGAAGATATGGTTCCTGGTGCGTTTTATTTCAAGGTATCCCCGTTACAAGCGTATCCTCATTAGAGGCCTAATCCACCTGAATTACTCGATTTACATAATACTAAATCTTAACTAAATTACATCTATTTTAAATAAACTAAGTACAGATAACTACAAACCTTTTTCCACACCACCTGGAGAGGTAAGGTTTGAGGCGCGTTTTTTTTTACGTGGTATCCCCCCGAAGAGGCCTAATCCACCTAAACTACATCTATGTACCTAATACATGATTATACTACACTTTTCTAAAATCAAAGTAGCCTAATTACATTTAAATACATGTACTTCTATGTACCTACATACATGATTATACTACACTTTTCTAAAATCAAAGTTGCCTAATTACAATACAATAAATTTACTTAATATGAATAAATAAACTGAATTAAACACATATTATGTTAGTGTGGCTGTGTCAGATTGTAATAACAAATAATATATTTCCACTTAACCATCACTCTCTAATCATCTTATTTTCATTCATTTTCGTTCACGCAGTAGGTAGGTATACTTACATATTATATTATTACTATTAGGTAAGATAACAAATTATTGTAAATATTATTACATATAAAATAATTACGAGCTTGATCCTAGTAATAAATAGAAAAAAAAAATATAGTAATACCTAAAAATAAATACTATGTGTGTCAGTGTTTCTGATAAGTGTGATATAGTATGTTATATGATAAAAACGATACAAATACGTTCAAATTATATTCTTAAACTATTACAAGTTCACAAGTTTCACAACATACTTCTACACCATTCTCTTAACATCCTTCTTTTCACATATACTCACACACATTCTTCCCCTTGACTTCATTCATAACCCTTTTAATCAACATTTTACATACTAATTGCTAGCAATTGCGCATATACACATACATACTTCACCTTGACTTCATTCATAATCCTTTTAATCAACATTTTACATACTAATTGCTAGCAATTTCGCATATACACACATACATACTTCACCTTGACTTCATTCATAACTCTTTTAATCAACATTTTACATACTAATTGCTAGCAATTTCGCATATACACACATACATACTTCACCTTGACTTCATTCATAATCCTTTTATTCAATATTTTACATACTAATTGCTAGCAATAGACATAATACGGACTACGTGCGTACAAAGTGTATGTGTACATGAAAAATAAATAAATATAAATCTATGATTATAACAAATAGTCATTGTTAATCATGGCAAACAAACACTCCAACCTAAACTATCCTTCTTAATTATAAATAAATAAAACGGAACGTGAGGTAGTTTAAGATGAATACGCAACAATGCGAGACCGTTATTGAACCATGTTACTGGTCAGTAGAAAATCTGACCGACTGTAGACCGGGAACGGTTGGTTGCCCGGTCAACTGAATGATCTGTAAGTAGCTAGGCTTTGGATTCCGATCAGAGTCAGCTTACTGCCGAGAACATGCTCTGGTTAGTGATGAAGTCGATAGAACCGAGTGATTGCGAATTCATCGTTGAGGTGAGTTGTCGCACCGATAATGGGAGGTCAGTAAAGTGTGGTCGGTGTCGGCTGATTGCTGGGAAGTCTTGCGTTGTCTGTGGGCGAAAGTCAAGATGAGAGTCAATGTCAAGTTGTGGATGCTATCTGACTTGTGGTGTTGGATCTGTAGGGAGGGATGGTATGTCCGTTAACAAAGGTAAAAGTTGTTGTCTTATCAGTAATGAGTCGTAGTGTGCAAAGGTGAGGGTGGAGTCATTGTACTGGTTGAATGAGTTATATGGCATGGAGTTATGAGTTATGATATGAATTACTTTTTACTAAAAAGTAAAAGCCGTGGACTGCTGTGTAGGGTAGACTGGGTACGGTTAAAACAAAGGACGGTTGAAACAGAGCAAATATCTCGTAAATGGTTACGCGGGGAGTGAGGAGTACAAGGAGAAAACGAAGCGGACGACAGCTCCCAACACAAATTCAGTGCTCGCCGCTTCCTGCGCGTAAAAGTGAAAAATAAAAAGCCGTGGACTGCTGTGTAACGGTAAAGTAAAAATAAAGAGCCGGGGACTGCTGTAGCACGCGAAAGTGTGAATGGGAATGGCAGATACCAAATGTCTTAGTTACTTTTTACTAAAAAGTAAAAAATAAAAAACCGTGGACTGCTGTGAAACTGTAAAGTAAAAAATAAAGTGCCGGGGACTGCTGTAGTACGCGAAAGTGTGAATGGAAAGGGCAGATACCATATGTCTTAGTTACTTTTTACTAAAAAGTCAAAAATAAAAAGCCGTGGACTGCTGTGTAACGGTAAAGTAAAAATTAAGTGCTGGGGACTGCTGCAGTACACAAAAGTGTGAATGGAAAGGGCAGATACCAAATGTCTTAGTTACTTTTTACAAACAAGTAAAAAATAAAAAGCCGTGGACTGCTGTGTAACTGTAAAGTAAAAAATAAAGTGCCGGGGACTGCTGTAGTACGCTAAAGTGGGAATGGAAAGGGCAGATACCAAATGTCTTAGTTACTTTTTACTAAAAGTAAAAAATAAAAAGCCGTGGACTGCATAAAGTGCAGGGGACTGCTGTAGTACGCGAAAGTGTGAATGGAAAGGGCAGATACCATATGTCTTAGTTACTTTTTACTAAAAAGTAAAAAATAAAAAGCCGTGGACTGCTGTGTAACGGTAAAGTAAAAATTAAGTGCTGGGGACTGCAGCAGTACGCGTAAGTGTGAATGGAAAGGGCAGATACCAAATGTCTTAGTTACTTTTTACAAAAAAGTAAAAAATAAAAAGCCGTGGACTGCTGTGTAACGGTAATGTAAAAAATAAAGTGCCAGTGACTGCTGTAGTACGCGAAAGTGGGAATGGAAAGGGCAGATACCAAATGTCTTAGTTACTTTTTAATAAAAGTAAAAAATAAAAAGCCGTGGACTGCTGTGTAACTGTAAAGTAAAAAATAAAGTGCCGGGGACTGCTGTAGTACGCGAAAGTGTGAATGGAAAGGGCAGATACCATGTCTTAGTTACTTTTTTACTAAAAAGTCAAAAATAAAAAGCCGTGGACTGCTGTGTAACGGTAAAGTAAAAATTAAGTGCTGGGGACTGCTGCAGTACGCTAAAGTGGGAATGGAAAGGGCAGATACCAAATGTCTTAGTTACTTTTTACTAAAAGTAAAAAATATAAAGCCGTGGACTGCTGTGTGACGGTAAAGTAAAAATTAAGTGCTGGGGACTGCTTCAGTACGCGAAAGTGTGAATGGAAAGGGCAGATACCATATGTCTTAGTTACTTTTTACTAAAAAGTAAAAAATAAAAAGCCGTGGACTGCTGTGTAACGGTAAAGTAAAAATTAAGTGCTGGGGACTGCAGCAGTACGCGTAAGTGTGAATGGAAAGGGCAGATACCAAATGTCTTAGTTACTTTTTACAAAAAAGTAAAAAATAAAAAGCCGTGGACTGCTGTGTAACGGTAATGTAAAAAATAAAGTGCCAGTGACTGCTGTAATATGCGAAAGTGAGAATGGAAAGGGCAGATACCAAATGTCTTAGTTACTTTTTACTAAAAGTAAAAAATAAAAAGCCGTGGACTGCTGTGTAATATTAAAGTAAAAAATAAAGTGCCGGGGACTGCCGTAGTACGCGAAAGTGTGAATGGAAAGGGCAGATACCATATGTCTTAGTTACTTTTTACAAACAAGTAAAAAATAAAAAGCCGTGGACTGCTGTGTAACGGTAAAGTAAAAAATAAAGAGCCAGCGACTGCTGTAGTACGCGAAAGTGTGAATGGAAAGGGCAGATACCAAATGTCTTAGTTACTTTTTACTAAAAGTAAAAAATAAAAAGCCGTGGACTGCTGTGTAACTGTAAAGTAAAAAATAAAGTGCCGGGGACTGCTGTAGTACGCTAAAGTGGGAATGGAAAGGGCAGATACCAAATGTCTTAGTTACTTTTTACTAAAAGTAAAAAATAAAAAGCCGTGGACTGCTGTGTAACGGTAAAGTAAAAATTAAGTGCTGGGGACTGCTTCAGTACGCGAAAGTGTGAATGGCAAGGGCAGATACCAAATGTCTTAGTTACTTTTTACAAACAAGTAAAAAATAAAAAGCCGTGGACTGCTGTGTAACTGTAAAGTAAAAAATAAAGTGCCGGGGACTGCTGTAGTACGCTAAAGTGGGAATGGAAAGGGCAGATACCAAATGTCTTAGTTACTTTTTACTAAAAGTAAAAAATAAAAAGCCGTGGACTGCTGTATAACGGTAAAGTAAAAATTAAGTGCTGGGGACTGCTTCAGTACGCAAAAGTGTGAATGGAAAGGGCAGATACCATATGTTTTAGTTACTTTTTACTAAAAAGTCAAAAATAAAAAGCCGTGGACTGCTGTGTAACGGTAAAGTAAAAATTAAGTGCTGGGGACTGCTGCAGTACACAAAAGTGTGAATGGAAAGGGCAGATACCAAATGTCTTAGTTACTTTTTACTAAAAGTAAAAAATAAAAAGCCGTGGACTGCTGTGTGACGGTAAAGTAAAAATTAAGTGCTGGGGACTGCAGCAGTACGCGTAAGTGTGAATGGAAAGGGCAGATACCAAATGTCTTAGTTACTTTTTACAAAAAAGTAAAAAATAAAAAGCCGTGGACTGCTGTGTAACGGTAAAGTAAAAAATAAAGAGCCAGCGACTGCTGTAGTACGCGAAAGTGTGAATGGAAAGGCAGATACCAAATGTCTGTTAGTTTTTACTAAAAAGTAAAAAATAAAAAGCCGTGGACTGCTGTGTAACGGTAAAGTGTGAATGGGAATGGCAGATACCAAATGTCCTGATTTTTCGTTTAATAAAGATGTAAATTATGTTGTCATATTGGTATAAATCAAAATGTAGCTGTTTTCAGTACCATGCGAGGAGAAGTGCTTCAATATGTAATTCTTTTTAAAAGTAAGTTCTTAAATAATATAAGTTTTGTAGGTCCCATTCCAAGATAAATGTAAATTTAAAAAACATGACTCGTCTCAATTCAAAAGGCATTTACATTTTGAATCGGCTTGGACAGTTTTCTTTAAGAATCACATTTATATTATGCTTTCTAGCGTTTTTCTTGACTACTTACCTACATTTTAATATGTATTATAGTTAAAATTTATAAAGAGCAATATCTTATTCATAGTAGTTATAATAACTAAGTTTATTGTACATAATAGTTAGCTTTTTACACAAATGCCCCTTTTTTTGCATGTTATTTTTTTTGTTTTCATACATGCCCTTTTTTTTGCATGTTATTTTTTTTCTTTTCATACATGCCCTTTTTTTGCATGTTTTTTTTATACATGCCCTTTTTTTTTTGCATGTTTTTTTTTATACATGCTCTTTTTTTTGCATGTTTTTTTTATACATGCCCTTTTTTTTGCATGTTATTTTTTTTTTTGTTTTCATACATGCTCTTTTTTTTTGCATGCTATTTTTTTTGCATGTTTTCTTAACAATAATAAGAAATATAAAATACAATTTATGATTAAAAAAACCTATGAAGCACGCACTCTCCGGAGGGAATGAAGGAAGAGGTTTAGAATGTTGTATTTGGTAAGGCGTCAGACTTGGGCGACATTGCAGGCGACGGGCCAGAGCTGCTCTGTCGACGTGAAGATCAACTCCGCAGATTAAACGTGAGAATCAGTTTAGTAGCGTGGACGTGGAGATCGGCTTCGTGATGTGGACGTGTAGATCAGTTCGGACAGCGTAGTTTAGTAGTCAAGGAGTTGACGTAGGTCTGTAGTTCAGGCTTCAGCATAAGTGAAAAGTGTTGATAGAGGACTTTAGAATAATAAAGGGATACGTCAGAGTGTTAGTATCTTTATTGTTTACTTTCAGTATGGAGAAACTCGTAGTCCACCAGAACCTGGACGTAAACTTTGGTAGCAGATGGTTCATCATTAGAACCCAGACTTACTGCTGGGATTGCGTCCGCCACCCCTTTTATAATGAAAATCTTCAGAGTTTTTCCAAATATTTCTCTTCCAAAATCCTGATGTTTGACTTTATTCTGACATCTCAACTGTCAGTTATTAAACCAGCCTGTGTATTCAGCCAAGACGTATTAAAACCTCCACAATCAAATCTGAGAGAGTGCTAATTATAATTTTATAAATGTAAGTTATGATACCGTTATTCAGTAAACAGTCGTAATAATTTAGAAAATACAATTTTTGAGCTAACATTTAGATAAAAAAAATTAAATTACATAAACCAAAAGTAACCTTTATAGACTAAGCAAATAAGAAACTTTAGATAATTCACATAATGGTATTTTAAACTACGAGCTAACACTATTTTTTTTTATTTAATTATCTCTTTATGTTTTAAGTATTAAGACAAATTTTTATTAATCAAAATGCCGTATATTTGTAACTACATTATTTCAATTCGAACAGACGGATAAAATATGTTTTGCTTAAAGGTTCATGTTAACAAAAAGGTCGAATTTGGAAAAAACAGATTGAAAATTAGAAAGAGAGTGTATCAAAATGGCAGTCAGAGTGAAAATTGGACTATGACTTTCTCTGGCTTTTAATTTCACAATTACTTTACCTCTAACCTTCTTACTCTTAGGGCCTGCGCAGACGACGGACTTTTTGTGCGATCGAGTCTGCGGCGCACAAAATGTCTGCATGGCATACAAAAAGTCCGTCGCGGATTTTACGCAGACTCAACGCACACGACGCACATCTTCATAGTGCAGATTGCATACTAAAAGTGTGAGCCGTCTGTGTTAGCAGGTTAGCACGTGTTGGAGCAAACATTCTATTTATTTTGCGCACTTTTTGTGCGGCGCGGCGCGGCGCGATTTGCCAGAATGACACCGAATTTTTGGCCACCGTACTTTTTGCGCGTCGTATGCGTTACCACATTAATTGCTTAAGTTCATTTTTCACAGACTAAAGTGCGTCACGGATAGTCTGTCGTCTGCGCAGGCCCTAAGACTGAAAATAGAAGACAGAGCGAAAGGATTGAGTGCGCCTTTTTAGGCTCCTTTCATGCACGCGGTAAGAGAGAAAAACAGAGTGAGAGCAGGCACTTAGGGCCTGCGTAGATGACAGACTATTCGTGACGCACTTTTTAGTCTGTGAAAATAGAACCTAAACAATTATAAGTATGTGGTAACGCATACGACGCGCAAAAGCCCGGAATATAATAAATAGGAATAGGTGAGTTATATAACATCAATAAGACTAATTCTCGCGACCTGTCAGGAACGCATTTTCTCAGCGGCCAAACTGTAGTTACAATACACGGCATTTTTGATTAATCAAAATTTGTCTTATATTAAATACTCAAAACATAAAAGGGATAATTATATGAAATATTAAGAGTGCAGTTTTCAGAAAGCTTTTAAGCTGAGACGATTCATTAACATTAATGACGAATTCATCGCAAGAAACTGATTGTAGAACAACCTTATAAACATAAAAAAATCGCATATTGATGAACATAATTCTCGCACGGTAATTAAAACAAACAAACCCGTCATAGGTACAAAGTACATACATTGCTTTACATCCTACTTATCATCTTTATCTAAATCAGTACAAAGAAAATAACCCATTGAATGAATTAACCAATGATTCTACCTACACCTTTTGACACTACGACTCGTTACTGATAAGACAACGCGCAGGAAGCGGCGCGGCAATTCATTCTGAATTCGTGTTCGGGGCTGTCGTCCGCTTTGTTTTTCCCTTGCACCCCTCACTCCCCGCGTAACCGTTTACGAGATATTTGCTCTGTTTCAAACGTCCTTTGCTTCAACCGTATCCAGTCTACCCTACACAGCAGTCCACGGCTTTTTACTTTTTAGTAAAAATTAACTCGTATCATAACTTATAACACCATGCCATATGACTCATTCAACCAACAAACATGACTCCACCCTCACCTATGCACACTACGACTGATTATTGATATGACAACAACTTTTACCCATGTTAACGGACATACCATCCCTCCCTACCGATACACCTCCACAAGTCAGATAGTAACCACAACTTGACATCGACTCCCATCCTGACTTTCGCGCCACAGACAACGCAAGACATCCCAGCAATCAGCCGAAATCGACCACTTTACTGACCCCCATCATCGGTGCGACAACTCACCTCATCGACGAATTCGCAATCACTCGGTTCTATTGACTTCATCACCAACCAGAGCATGTTCTCGGCAGTAAGCCGACTCTGACCAGAATCCAAAGCCCAACTACTTACAGATCGGACAGTTAACCCGGCAATTATCCGCTTCCGATCTACTATCGGAAAGATTCCCTACAGACCAACATGGTTCAACCGATTTCACACTGAGACGCATATCACCAAAAACTTACCTCTTTGAACCGTTAATTTATTTATAATTATAGACAGCTTAGACCAGAGCTATTATTCGACATAACGCTCAATGAACATCTGCTACAAACACAGGTTATAAAATATTTATTGGTGTAATGTAAATAATATATATAGTCAATATAATTTGATATTACATTAATAAAAAGCTAAAACAAATTAAATAAAAAACGCTCATTGAATAGCAATGTCAACATGATTTAATGATTAACTTAATTACGAAGAGAAGCCGCCCCACCCAAATAGGGGTGATTTAAAAAAATTACAACAATAATTGCGGAAAAACGACATTATTTACAAACGGTTTATTATTGATTACACGATTTCTATTGAGCAATAGCTTTAAATCCCGTCGGTTGCGAACCCTACCTAACGCGACGTACAACTGTCCGTGGGCCGTGGCTAAAGACATCGGATCTTAAATCTATTCCCACTTTTGATATTGTTTGCCCTTGACTTTTGTGTATTGTCATCGCGTAACAAATTTGCAAAGGAAATTGACGACGGATCATTTCTATGGGGCTATTTGAATCGATCGGTGCTTTAAAAGTTATGCGCGGAATTAAATAATCTTCATTATCGTCCGGTTTTCGTACCCTAATCAGACGCGGAGAATGACCTACTACTATAACTTTAGTGCCGTTTACCAAGCGATCCGAGAAACTAAGGTTTCGCATTATCATGCAAACGCATCCTACCTTTAGTTGTAAATCATGCTCGGGAACGCCTTTCGGTTGCATTCTATTGAGTGTGTCCGATCCTAAGAATAATTCGTCCGCGTCATCGGTTGCCGTTTGATCTACCGAATAGAAATGTATTAATTCACCGGGTACGCGATCTAAAATGTTTGCATTTATTTCCTTAACGTTCATATTATAGTTGCACAAAATTGCTCTGTGGCAGCAAACGTCTGGTTCGTCTAAAACGTCTGAAAAAATAAAGTCTATTAAATCATCGAGATCTGTGACAAATTGAATGGGCGACACGTCAATTAGGTTTTGTGTGACTCTACCGGTTTGGACTGGAACTGAGACTATTGAATTAGAGCCGATATTCAATAGCTGTTCCGAGAATTCTTCGTCTTCCCTAGATCTTTGCGCGGTTGATAATTTAAAGATTTTAATCTGTTGCCAAATCCAAGACGTTTTCACAGAGCAATTGACTACGTCGGCATTACTTCGCGCACTCGGTACCACCGGTGGAATTTGACGGAAATCTCCTGCAAAAATGACTATTTTACCGCCGAAAAGTTCATTAGTTTGCATCAAATCGCGTAACGAACGGTCGAGCAAGTGAATCAGATATTTGTGAGCCATCGGGGCTTCGTCATAAATAATAACCGAAGCGTGGCGTATCAACTCTGCGCGCTGGGAACCGTTCGTTATGTTCCAATAACCGTGATCGTCCACAAGATCTAAGGGAAATTTGAACATGCTGTGAGCCGTAGTACCGCCTTCGTAATTCTGAGCCGCGATACCCGATGTTGCCGTACACAAAACTACATTATTACGCGAGCCACGGACATGTGCTGCGACCACGTTGAGTAAAAGCGTTTTTCCCGTACCGGCAGGGCCATCTATGAAAATGGAACTGTTGTTTGCACGTTTAAAGACCGGGTCTTCTACAAGTTTGTCGACAAACTCGAACACTGCGCGCTGATCGGTAGATAAGCGAGGCTGCCATGTTTCGACGTACGCATTTAACCTGCCCGCACTGAATTCGATCTGCTCTCGACCCAACTCGGTGGTATCGTCGCGGATATTGGGCAGCCCCTGCTCTACAAGACTGGTCCCGTGTTTACGCAAAAGTCTGTCGATTTGGATGAGACTCATTTTATAGGCCCTGTCGGTATCATTTGACATACGTTCGAGGTAATCTTCGCTTATTTGGTTTTTGAATTTATCCCACAATAAACCGACCGGAGCGCCGTTTACGGCCAAGAGGACGAAAAATCGACGGAGTCGCGGTCCCGTTAGAAAATTTGCAGCTTCCTCGAGAGCTCTCTCGTATTCGATCTCGTCATTCGCGATGCCTACATTTCGAGCGACTTCCTGAAACGTTCGACAATCCAACCCTCCGATTTTCAAAAGATCACTATAGCCGCGGCACGGATATAAAGCCAATAGCATTCGTAAATAAAATTGTTCACCCCTATTTGGCGCTACCCAAAAAAGACGCGCTACATTCACGCCCCGCTGCCTTTTTGTGACGAATTTGTTTTGCAATTGGTGGACTTCCACATTTTTTGTAGTTGGGCGTTTTGAATGTACAATGAATTTTTCGTAAAAGTCCAAGTACGTCAGGTTTTCGAACTCGTCTCCGGCCGGCCGGTTAAAATAATCTAGCAGAGCTGAACTACTGCTCTGAGCGGCGTCAGCTACCGAATCTTGCCTAAAGAATACGCCTTGGTAGTTTTCGAGGTGGACTGGCAGTTGTTGGACAGCGGGTTCGCGCATCGTCAAATCGTACTCAAAAACTCGCCACGCGGCATCGCAAGCACCTATGTATCGTTTCGTAACGTACTGCTCTACTTCGTTGTTCCTATCTTCCTCGGCAACTATCGTGACACGCGCCTCATCTTTACCTTTGGTCATGTATTTGAATAAATATTTGACGATTTTTCGAGCCGAGGAAGCTTCTAAATTCGCATGACAATCGTACTTCAAGAGGATGGCGGCATTGTAAGGAACTACCCACAGATCGTTGACAGTAACTTCGCGGTTTCTGAATTTAATTATTGCCTCGTTGTTACTACTCCTACGGAGGTGGATGAACCCCTTGTCGTCATGGTGCGTTACTTCGGTTTCACGTTTTGGAAAGTACTTGGAGCACTTCTCCTTTGTACTATCCCAACATGGAAGGTCGGTCCTGTGAGGCGGCCCACAGGGACCGTGAATCATATGATTTATGACCATTTGGCGCAACTTGCCTTCGGCTTCGGTTGCGTTCGGGATATCGGCCCTGACAAATTTGTCTATGTCTGAATTCTGTACGGGTCCTCCACCTTCCACGCGAAAACATATATGAGCGTGGGGTAAACCTCGTTTTTGAAATTCTATCACATAAATTATATACATGTGCTTACCGAACCATGCGCCCGATCGCAGGTCTTTCAGCAGTTGTGCTAATTTTAAGTTAAATACTCGTGCGCATAGACTCGCATGTGGCTTTTGCCTCGGTAACAAGGATTGTTGAATTTCGTTCCATTTTGGGTTACAAGTGATCGTTAGGAAAAATGATGGTGTACCTAGTCTGTTAACTAACGCGATCGCATCCATGTATTTCGTTTTCATGTAACGTGGCCCCCCCGTAAACGTGTTTGGTAAGTAAATGCGACCCGGAACGACGCCACCCTCTCCTTGTACAGTTTCGTCCGTGCTTATTTGGCGCGCCGATGTTTCGACATTGTCTTGCAGTTCATGCAGAGGTGCCAATCTAATCGAAGATTGGTTCTGCATGTTACTGACGTAGCGCAATCGTTCTTCCTCGATACGACAATACATATCCACTAACCATTCCTCTGACAGTTTACCGAAATCATGAAAGCGCGGCTCTGACAACAGCAAACAGCGAACGTATTTATTTTGAGTTAATTTCGCGTTCTTGTTGTCAACTTTGTTTATGTACCACCCCGCGGTGGCGTGCGGGTACAAAAGCGGGTATTGAAAAGTTTCATACAACGGATGAAAAACGTCGACCGTGTGGGGTTTATTCGCGCCCGTTTTCCAAATGGCAATACACCGTGGGAGAAACCGTTCCCTTTCCGTGCTAATAATCGCGGCAATCTCGTTTCCTAATGGCATATCACCGAGAATATTACCGTGAGTTTGACGCGTTGTACGTTCGAACCTTAAATGCGCTTCTTGAGATGTTTCTCTATGCAACTGTTTGAAACAGTCTATCAAGGGATTGACTTCGTGCAAGAAATGATTTATTTCCGTGACGATTTGACGATCTAACCGCAGACCTGCCGCGAGTCTCTGGCGTTCTTCGTTGTCCTCTATATAAAGACCGATAGGATTAGTGGTGTCCGTGTAACCCAAATCAAAAACGCGGTGGTATATTCTACCTTGAATTTTGATAAACGCCAGTCCGGTATCGGGATGTTGGAAACCGTGAGAGACTCCTAACGCGCTGAAGGCAAACAAGTTATTGTACGCGCGAGGACACTTGTTGAAAGAGTCACTGTTATAAAAACTTTCCGTCAACGGGGGAAAGTTTTGAACGTTATAAGACCCGCTGCCACAACACCACTGGGTTCGCGATTTTTCTTCGAAAAACAGACGCGTGCCACAATGCAAACATTTAAAAACGTCATCGTCTTTTAATGACGGTTTGCGCAAACCATACAAACGTACCGAATTTAATTCGTCGCCACTTTTAACTGCAATTAAATTTTCTGAATTTCGCAAAGTTGGCTCGATATTTCGAACAGCTCGATGACGTTCAGTGGCAAGTCTATTGACATCCGGGTTAGTTTGCGCGTATCTGGCGACCGATTGTCGGTTCACTTCCGGGTGAACTTGCGTATATCGAGCAACCGATTGTCGGTTAATTTCTGGATGAGCATCCGCGTATCGAGCGACCGATTGTCGGTTTATTTCTGGATGTAGAGCCGTATAACGCTCAACGGCTTGTCTGTGCACTTCCGGATGTGTTTTATTGTATTTTTCGACTGCTTTTAGATGTGAATTATTATTTGCCCAGATTTGTTTTTTAGGTCGTCCAACCGATTTTTTTTGTAACCGCGGATTTGCAGCGATTTTCTCTATGACAACCACCGGCCTTTTCGCGTTTAATTTTGGGTCGCTTTCGATTATTTTTCTTTTCAATGTCGAATTTAGCGGCATTTTTTCTATAACAACAACCGGTTTTAAAGTGGAGAATTTGGGGTCATTTTGGGCTACGCTGGGAAGCGACGCAAATACAATTGGGGGAATTAGTAGGTTTTCGATATTGAGTACTGTAAGTCGATGTATACTGTACTCGCCTTGATTGAATTGAGCGCTTACAAATAAAAGTTGTGCTAAAGCATTTATATCTAGACATTGAAAAAAACGTGCAACATTTATATTCGGATTTTGGTGGTTTTTTTTGCCGGAGGCGTCAACAGCATGACTGTTAAATAGAAAATATCTATTATTGCTCTTCCAAAAAGACACGGTGGAATTTTGACCAGTGAACAGAAAGTTCATGGTATTTTCGACGTATTCCGGATTAAAACACGTTAACAAATTAAATTTCAGATTTTCGACGGCATCAAAAAAATTTTGTTGATTTGATGGATAAAGTCCATTTGTTACCCACGTTATATTTATATTTGCCGAATAATTTTGAATTTCAACATGGGGAGGCAACTCGTCGGGGTCCAAAAAAACCTCTCCCGTCGGACGTGGGATATTGCAATATAGAATATCGCCACATGGGAGGATAATGTTGTCAATATCAGACGTTGTGAATGTCTCGCGGTTCTTTACACATGAATAAGTGGATGCAATACACGACATTGCGACGCACTGGACGCCCTTACCCATGAACCTTATTCCACCCTGATGAGTTGTCCCTGCTGCAATGCACTTTACTCCCGACGCTCCATCGGCAGCATCCGCTGAGGATGGAATGAGATTCGCACTTACCTGACCCGATGTGGAAGGGCTGCTAGTGCGTTGACCACGACGTACCTTCTTCGGACGACCGACGTTGCGAAGCATGACGATGATGTTGAATTCACGTAATTCTGTAGATAAAATTAGTTAATTAAAATCTAATATATAAAATTCTCGTGTTTGTAACAAAACTCCTCCGAAACTTGGCTTGACCGATTTTTATGAAATTTTGTGTGTATATTCAGTAGATCTGAGGATAGGATGTTAACTATTTTTCATACCCCTAAGTGATAAGGGTGGTCCCCCAAATTATTTTTTTGTAAAAAAAAATATTTTAATCTTATTATGATTCGGCACTAAATAATACTAAAACCCAAAATTTTCACCATTCTACCACCAACTATTTTCATTATAATAGGCAGCGATATTAGTAGGTACTAATAATTTTCTACTTTCGGCGGTCAATATTGATCAGTTACCATTCGATCAGTTATTCCCGCCAGACGTCTACCGGTGTAGGTAGGGTAGGGTAGGGTAGGGTAGGTAGGGTAGGGTAAGGTAGGGTAGGGTAGGGTAAGGTAGGGAAGGGTTGGTAAGGTAGGGTAGGGTTGGGAAGGTTAGGGTAGCTAGGGAAAGGGTAGGGTAGTAAAAAGTATAAGGAGGTAGTAGGTAAGAAAAGTGCATTTCAATATTTATAGTTAAAGACAGGACAACGTCTGTCGAGTCAGCTAGTAAAACAAAAAAAATAGTGGCATAATTAGACGATTTACTTGTTTCATACTTTTTAAAACATGATGCTTCTGTAGTTGGGGTTTAGTTTTTTTTTTTATTATTATTATTTTGTGGTATATTTTAAAGTATTTTGAACCCGTCAAATTAGTTATGTTGACTTTGTTTTGCAATTGTTTTTTCAGTTCCTCTAATTCTACTTTTGCTTTTGCCAACAATATTTTGTTTCTCTCTTCCTCTGCTAATACTGATTTTATTTTTATTTGTTCAACTTCCAACTGCAAAATAAAATATAAACATGTTATGCAATAAACATGGTAATAACCCATTACAAAGGTTGATAGAATTCATAGTTAGGTTAGCAACCTGTGTTTTCAATATCTGCATTTCCATCTATTATGTCCAGAAATATCTAGTAGTAATACTAACTGCATGTATATTCAGCTAGGTAGGTAGGCTAGGTACCCTCACACAATGTGTAGATTCAAACCTACCCCCAATTAAGTTCATCTTATATGTCAACAAGAGTAACAAGTACCCTCAGCAGTCTATACACATATCCATACTAACAAACTAAAAAAAAAAAAAAAAAGTTTTTTATTTTTCCATTTTTAGTTGTTCCCAAACAAATATTTGCCATGAATTTATTTGACATTGTTAACAATACAATACAAGTCATGGTAATAGGCGTATCCCCAATATATGGAACTTAACATACTTACCTGGTTTTTTTTTTCGAATGGGAACTTTTCGTAATAACATTACAACACGCTTGTAATTCCCGAAGGATTAGGAACAGGTGTACTTAATAAAACACCCACATTTCGCCAGTTATGTTTTATGCTACTGAGAAGTTCCTAACTGCCCGAATTGCCCGACCCAGGAATCGAACCATGTGAAATCTACCAAACCGCTCTCTGCCCGCGTGGGGTTTTCCAATTTATTCCCCATCATTGAGAGGTGGCCTTTTTTTTCGGATGGGAAATCATCAAATTACCACTCCCGCTCTGAGCGGAGCGGAAGGGAATGACAGACTTTTAGTAACTAAAACCCATCCTTGTTCCTTCTTAGCCCTTTGTGTTCCAGGGCCGCAGTATCTCTTTAGAACAGTCCCTCTTGCTGACATCTCTTTGAGGCGCGCGCGGAACACGAACGCGCTAATTTAACATACCTAACTGTCAAGATCTTGGTGTATTGTACACATCTGCGTACCCCCTCAGAGCATACAGGCGTGATGTTACGTCATGATGTTGTATAAACAATACACATCCAAGCGATTCCAACATTCACGGCAAATTTGCCGTCTATTTTTGAAGAGTTCCATTGTATATCTCCGAAGATCAGCATCAGATTTTCACAAAATTTAAATAGGAACACACGGGAAGCACCAGCTTTCAAATAAAAAAAGAATCATTAAAATCGGTTCACCCAGTCGAAAGTTCTGAGTTAACAAAGACAAAAAAAAAAAAAAAATAGTCGAATTGAGAACCTTCTCTTTTTAGAAGTCGGTTGATTATGTACCTACATGACACCATCTTTTTCTTATTTTCTAGTAAATTTATTCGCATCACAGCTTCCTGTCGAGTGTAGTCTGTAGGTCTACGTACTTGGTCTAACTGAATTTGCAACAGTGCAATTAAAAATATAAATAAAGGTTTTAGTAAAAAGCTATTTAAATATGTTGTATTATAGCTTACGTTGCTGCTAAATCTTAGTTGTTGCTGTGCTGTTTTTGATATCATCAATTTGGATGTGTTATTGTCCAGGACTTCATTTAAAGTGTTTTCCTCAATTGTAGTGCCCTGGACTTCATACACATTTACACCAATTTTTCCTATGTCTAAAACATCTGAAAAACAAACTTATTTATTTAACTTCTTAAACGCTAGCTATAATAAATATTATTATCTATACATATAATAAAACAGTAACGAAAGAAAAACTGTACATTGAGAATTTTCAATTAAAAATAAGTGGCTTTTGTTAGATAAATGTAACTGATGACAAAAAGTGACTTTTTAGAATTTTTGTCTGTTTGTCTGTGTATGGTACGGCTTCACGCCAAAACTACTGGATAGATTGAATTGAAGTTCAGCAAAAATGTTCCTTATAAACCAAGGAAGGCTTTATTAGAATACATATTATCACGCCGTGTGTTATGGGAGGTAAGCAATATTGATTTTAAAAGGTTTTTGTTCATAATTGAATGCACAAAATAATTGAATGCACAAAATGACATGTTATAAGCTATATTATGTGACGCAGACGAAGTTGCGTAGGTCAGTTTAATATATGGGTAAACAAAACATTTTAAAAATTCAATTACAACCCGGTCACATTATCTCGAGACCTGGCGTCGATGACGTCACGTCGCGTCGGCGCTCTGATATGGTGCTCAAAACAAGTATCCTCTAGTAGGATATTATTATAAACAATAAGCTTTCCAACTAAACAAATATTGTGTTAATTAATTTAATGTAGGTAATATTATTATAATGATATGATTAAAATGATGAACATATCGCATTCCAGCGAGGTCTCGAGATAATGTGACCGGGTTGTACATACCTAATGTATCAATCAATTTGGTAGGGATAGTTTGATTGTTATCAGTTGTATCTAAAATAGTGCCATCACTATCAAATGTATTTTTGATTTCTATCATCATCGCAGGTGCAACCTGATAAATAATAATTGAAAATTGGAAGAAAGCTTTGACATAATAATCGGATAATATTGAATATATTCTGGTAATAATTTTTGAACACTTTAATTAAAAATAACTAAGCAGACAACAATAATTAAACTGAGCCACAGAATGGTTTCTGAACAATTAAGAGGATAATTTTATTTTGCTACCAACCTCTTCAACCATACAGTACTTATTATGGCTTTATGTTTTTCCACCTTGTTGGTGCTTCCACCTCCACTTTTTAGCATATTCCCTCTTTCTGTAGCCAGAGTTTTATGTGTCAATGCTTTCATGCTAACCCATGCTCTTTTTAAAGTTATAGTCTCACGCTAAAATAAAAATACTATAAATCATTCATAGCAGTAAATATATTACATCAACAACAGTGACTATCCTACCTTGTGTACATTGGCATTATAGTTGATCTCTTGGTCCCTTGGATAATTGCATCCCATGCTGCTTGTTTCTTGGCGACCGACTTGTCATCCGTTATTTTAGATACTTACCACGATTGGTCTCTTTTAATTAGCTGAGTGAGTACCTATCGCCATTTCGTCGGTGGTGAAATCAGCCACTATTTTACGTGGTCTTTGTTTGTAGATCTTCCTAAATTGAAACAGAATTTATGAATGAAAGTTATTCGATTAAGTACACAAGATGTGTTGTTGAATTTTATTACATTTGGACTGAAAGTACTTAGGTAAATACTTACTATAACTTCTATTAATTCAGATAAAGTAATTCACTTCACAACAACCACAATAGAACACAAATGAAACTTTCCCGCCCGATAAACTTATATGACAGCTGCAATGATGCCGTAGAAAAAAGTTCGCAATCGCTCTAGTGTTATTTTAATGAAAATAGCTGTTCCCCTTTGCAATTTACTAAAAACTTACAGTAAAAGAACTTATTATCATCTATATTACCATGAATAATAGTTTTCAACGTTTAAAAATAACTTATAATGTTAATTATATCAACACATTTTAAAATGGTGGGAAAAAGCAATTTCGAAATTCAAAGCAACGAGTAAAAAGTTGGCGTCCTAAGATTTTTATCATTAAAAACAGTGGATTTGTTTTCAACTTGTAGATTACAATCATCTATTTGTTAATTTCTATCACAATAATCTATTTTTGGCTGATATCGACTATTTAAAATAAAAGTTTATAAAAATATACCTCACCTGAAACCAATTTCCAAAATAATGAAAAAAAAAAAAATAGTGTGACCAGATTAGATGAAAATACCGAAGAAAAAAACACCAAACTATTACATAGGTACAGATACAAGTACTGATTTTTTTAACACATCAAAAATCCAAATAAAATGTTTGACAAGGATTTTTACATTCCGCGTAGGTATGTGTTTGAAAACATGTAGAGATCACGAGCGGATCACATGCTTTTTGTTGGAAATTTAAACTTAAAAGGCTGATGCTCCAGGGTAGCCCGCGAAATTCAAATTTTCTTACTTTTTTTGCAATTTGCAGGCCAGTGCTAGGTTGTACGTTGATTAAAATATTATTCGCGGTTGTAAGACGTATGTAGTTACAAAATTATATTCATCAAAATCATCAATACAACCCTCAAAGTTCATAAAGGTGGAAAAATTACTTTTCCCAGGTCAAAATCATTCTTGCATCTTTATGAACTTGGAGGGTTGTATTGTGATGATTTTGATGATTATACTTCTGTAACTAAATACGCCTTACAAACAATATTTTAATCAACATACAACTTAGCACTGGCCTGTAAATTGCAAAAAACGCAAGAAAATTTGTATTTTGCGGGCTACCCTGGAGCATCAGCCTTAAGCTGTATGACGCACCAAAAATGTAGCATGGAATCCATTTTGGATAGAAGATGTGACTGGCTGCGAAAGTCTGCCACATGACGCAAGGTTTTGCCATGCCCCACGATACTTGCCACAATGTGCAACATTTTAAATTATTGTAGGTGGCATGCCGTAATGCCGCATAGTTTTGCCCCGGCGGCGCGCGGCAGCGTAAAGAAGCCTTTAGTATAGGAAAGCCTATTTTCAGCCCACCGTTCGGCCAGGCTGCTTAAGGCTGCGTTTCCACCAGAGATGAGCGAGGATGCTTAGCGAGGGATGTGTGTGGAACTAACCAATCACATAGCTAGAATAGCTAAAGCTGTGAAAAAGAAGCGACATTATTGGTTGGTTTCACACACATTCCTCGCTACGCATCCTCGGTCATCTCTGGTGGAAACGCAGCTTTACGCCGGGGCAACACTGTGCGGCTTTGCAGCATGCTTCATAATGCGGGGTGCGTCATTTGTGGTATGCTACAAATAACCAACATTTGCGGCAATTGCGGTATGCGGCAACTTATTTTACGCCGAGGAAACATCTTGCCTATCTAAATAATTTTCAAAGCATCGTAAAACATAACCTTTAAACTGTATGACGCACTAAAAATGTGGCATGGAATCCATTGTGTTTGGACAGAAGTTGCGACTGGCTGCAACAGTCTGCCACATGACGCAAGGTTTTGCCATGCCCCACGATACTTGCCACAATGTGCAACGTTTTAAATTATTCTATGTGACATGCCGTAATGCCGCATAGTTTTGGCCCGGCGGCGGCGTAAAGCAGTCTTTAATATAGGAAAGCCCATTTTCAGCCCACCGTGCGGCCAGGCTGCTGTACGCCGATGCAACACTGTGCGGCATTACAGCATGCTTCATAATGTGGAATGCGCCTTCTTGTGGTATGCTACAAATATCCAACATATGCGGTATGCGGCATCCTATTTTACGGCGAGGCAACGTCTTGCCTACATAATTTTCAAAGCATTGTGCTGTAAATTTTATTGGAGTGTTTTGGTCTACCAACTTGATTGATCGAGGGGACAAGACACCGTATAATATGGCTAATGAAGTAACTTTAGCATCTTGACGCAAGATGTTTCCATGCCGCACGATTCTTGACACGATGTGCAACATTTTATATAATTGTAGCAAGCGGCCTTGTGGTATGCGGCAAAGTTGGCACAGTGTTGCCTTGGCGTAAAGCAGCCTTAACACATACGGCCTTGTGGCATGCTTTTACGCAACAAATAAAGCTTATAACTGTCATTGTCAAAGTCAGACTAAAAAACGTCATGCGAGAGAGAGATAGCAGACATTTTGACCTGATTTGTTTTGCGTTATTTCTACGAGAAATAAATTTTCATTGTGTGTGCCTACTGCCTAGAATAATATAACCAAAATATGAGCGCGCTGCGCGGTGGTGACACTTGATGCCTAAATGTACGGCCTGAGTGCAATAGCGTTGGGCGGCGCGGTCTTCGAGGCGTCGAGCGGCCGACCGCGCGTTCAATGACTGGCCTGGCTATAGTGCACGCTCTGCGTTCGGGGTGGTTCGGGTGAATCCGCCGGCCGCGAAAATTATACCACAGCCACAGCAGTTTTCACTTTTCAGACTACCTACTTTTGGTAAAATAGAATTAATTTGAAACATTTTTCCTACGTATACCTAACTATGCCTTGTTTATGTACGTTTACTGTTATTAAAATCGATTTATTTACTTTCAATTCCCAGTTTTATTGCTAGTTCTCTCCACACTTTTGTTCTAACTATTCTATTTTTGTATAAACAGTGAATGGAACCTTTTTTTTTTTTTTTCGGATATGAAATCATCAAATGACTCCTCCCGCGGAGCAGGAGGGAGTGTCAGACTTTTACTGACTAAAACCCATCCATGTTCCTTCATGGCCTTTTGTGTTCCGGGGCCACGATATCTCTTTCGATCAGTCCCGCACCCCGGCAGGCATCGGTCCTTACGGACCCCTTCCTTTTTGCTGACTCTCTTTGAGGCTCGCGTGGAACACGAACGCGCCGTCGACACGGCCTGTCGTCATGAGACGGACGGACGGCGAGCTAGCCCATAGCCCACCGTCCACAGGCCCGAGTGAATGGAACCTTAGTCCAGGTTTATTTTGTATTCATATTATAATTTATTCAAACGACAACGCGCGCACCCTCGTCTCGCCACCCGCAGCTCCGAAACAAACAGGTTTGAACTCGCTCGCGACGCGACGCCAGACGCCCCGCAAGACACAAACACGCACGCTGCAGCCGCCGCGCGGTGAGCGTCTACTCAGGCCACTCACGTATAAATGCATGTGTTTGACATGAACGCTGCACGCTCCGCCCCGCCGCACACTCGATTCGAGCGGCCACTGTGTTCCTATATACACTAAGCTCACCGGTCAGCAAAACGGACCACGCGAGCTGGCCACAAGATACCTAATCGTCCGGCATCAATGATCTCGGCCTCCGGAACGACAGTACCGCAGCCGTCTGTGACTACTGCACCTTCTTCTGCTTTCCGCGCCCAGGTTCGCCAGCAGAAGAAGAGTTACGCTCAGATATCCCGCCAGCTTCCACCACCGGATCCAGCGTCCAGCACCGTACGACCTGGCATTACCGACGAAGCTCATCAGTGGCTCGCAGAAGGTCGACGAAGAAGGCTTCACTGTCGTAGAGACAAAACAACGGCCAAACACGTCTCGTAATAAGCGTGGGATTGCTCTACTCTCGGTTGTCATTGGATCCTAACAGTAGTAGTGATTGGGTTAAGGAGGCAACTCCTTAACCCAATCACTACTACTGAGGGAAGCATTCTTCGGTATGTGGACGACAGGGGCCGATACCGTATGCGAAAGCCGCCCGAAGTACCTAGTCTTACATGGCTTGAAGCGGTTGGAACATTAATAGAAGACCGGCTTAATGTCAATGTACTTTGAGTGGTAGCCAAGTACAAGGATGTATTCCTCTCCAGACTTTTAGATAGCAGGTGTCAATGATATACAAAAAAAATACAATGTACCTAATTATTTAAGTTCATTTTGTTTTTTTAGCCTGCACACATTAACACATACCATACCTATTCGTATATATACCTACATATTTTCTTTGTAGTGGATATTATATTTCATCTAAGTACTTAGTTGTTTTATGTTAAAACTAAAGTATACCTACCTACTTTATTTTCTTTTAAAATTATGCTGTCTTGGCTTATCACTGTATTTGTTTATTGTTACCAGTGTTACGTTCGAACACAAAAATACTTCCTACTTACCTAAATTTTTTCTTTATCCAAACTCGTAAATACACATTTAATTAATTTACTCGTTATCTATTTATTTGTAACCATTTATCTATAGTATATTATGTTTGAAACTGTTTTTCCGGCACTTCCCCCTCAAGGTTCATTGGAAGACCAGCGTCAGACAGTATCACCTGTCTGGCATGAATGCTGAAATGGACCTTTTTGGCGCAGCCGTGAGGCACACAGCACATATTATGTTTTCCTCCTTATTTTGTATCTTTTTATATTAAGTATTGTGTATGTGCTTTATAAGCTGACGTCAAATAAACATTTTTCTTTCTTTCTATATTCTATTATACAGATATGTTGTGAGCGCGCAATCGCGAAGACTCGAAAACCGGCCAAATGGCCTGATTTTCCTTTATTCTGCGTCACTGCATGTATGTGAGCTGGCTCTGCCCCGCAGCACACTTTTATCGGTGGTTTTGTACGTGTATAACATATGTTTGTTAGAATATAATAATAATAATAAATATCGCTGGACATTAACACACAGCGCCATCTAGTGCCACACTAAGCAACGAGGCTTGTGTCGTGGACACCAGATAGTTGATATACTACATAGATACTTTTTGTTTGTAAATACATACTTATTATACATATAAACATCCATGACTCGGAAACAAATGTCCATGCTCATCACACAAACATTTGCTCCAACCGGGATTCGAACCCGGGACCCTAAGAACGTAAGGCAGCCTCACTACCGCTGCGCCATTCGGGTCGTCAATATATATAATTGTGTATATCATTGGCAGGTGTAGTGTACTGAAGATATACAAAATCAAAATCAAAGCATTTATTTCAAGTAGGCCAGTTACAGGCACTTTTGAATTGTCGAAACTTAAATGATAATGAAAATTAAATGTAGCTACAGTCCCAGTCACAAGACATAAAAACTGTGAAAGTACTGTAGTTGCCCATTCCCTAGCGTAGATCTCTATGGAGAAGAACGGGCAAGAAACTCCATGGACACTCTTTTAAATCAGAATATTTTTACAAAATCTTGATTACATCATTCATGTTGAGATGGTACATTATGTGAGAACAATGTAGCAAGATGTGCACGTTAAAGGTGTCCATAGTAAAAACAAAACAAAAACAATTCAAAAATAAAATTATTAAATTCAAATAAGCCGTGGCAACCAAGAGCTGACCAGTCCCAACTGACAGCGCTCGTTCACGAACATGACGCATGTATCAGCACCATTCAACTCAACCATTTTGAAGGGAACTAAATGATCCGACACACGCGTCACCATCAGCGAGACATTTGAGTGAGCATGACATATCTCCTAACCGCCACGGCACATTCAAGTCAAGGAAAAACGTAGGTTTCCAGCGACTGATAGCATTCTAGTACATAGCACTCACACAATATGCAATATGCGGCTATACAATAATAAAGATATTGAATTTATACAATACAAAGATAGTTGTACAATCTTCAGCAGCTCCAACAATACAACTAATGCTATTCATTAATGCGCTCCTGTCCTTGTGGAGCAGGACCGGCATTGAGCCAAGCATTTTTATCAGCGATATAATCGTCCAATTTGTAATATGCTTGCTTACAAAGTGTGCGTTTAATACATGTTTTAAATTTTGTTTCATTCAGTTCATGAATGCTTTGTGGAATTTTATTATAGCATCTCAAACAGTACCCCATGAAAGATGAGTCTACTTTAGCGAGTCTGAAGCCTGGCTGAACTAATTGGTCCCTATTTCTAGTACTGTAATTGTGTCTGTCACCTCTTTTACCAAAAAGATGTAGATTTTTTCTTACGTACATTATGTTTTCGTAGATGTATTGACAATGTACAGTCATGATGTTTATTTCCTTAAACATTTCCCTCAGAGAATCGCGCCTACGAAGATTGTATATGGCTCTGATGGCTCTTTTTTTCAGAATAAATATAGACTCAATGTCAGCAGCCCGTCCCCATAACAAAATGCCATAAGACATTATACTATGAAAGTAACTAAAATAGACCAATCTAGCAGTATCTACATCAGTAAATTGACGGATTTTTCTAATAGTTAATATGCTGCCGAACTTATCCGCCCCGCCAGAGATGTTAAATGAGAACCCCATTGTAGCCTTGAATCAAGCGTAATCCCCAAGAAAACCGTTTTATCTACGAATTCAAGTTTCTCTTTATTCAGTACTATTTCACAATCGCTACTTTTAACATTCGGTAAAGCAAATCTTATGCATTTCGTTTTTTTTTTCATTTAGTACTAAAGTAATTGCTGTGAAACAATTATGGACTTGAAGTAGGGCATTATTCACGTCATCTAAATTTTGGGCCCGTCTATTGATCTTAAAAATTAGGGAAGTGTCATCGGAGTGTTGGGTTTTAACTCCTTAGAAGTGAGAAGAGGTTCTGAGCAGCTCACGGTAGCCTGTAAGACCCTACGGGGACTAATAGACTGCCCTGAGCTCCACAGCCTTTTCTGCCGGCTATTTGTTCCCGATAAATATATCGGACACCGCCAGTGCCGCCGGCACATTCTGTTCTCCCCACCGTCATCTAAAACTGTCGCCAGAGCTGAATCTCCGGTATGTCTCTATGTAAATACTTCTCTAAAAGGTTAGTTTTTAGTAAATAAAGTTATTTCAATAAGTACTTATTTTTATTATTCAAATAAGTCCAATAATTTTAAACCAAGAGTCCTACCCACTTCATAAAAAAGTTATAGACATGAAATCAATTTAAAGTTTAATTTAATTTAATAATCTTATTAAAGTATTTTGTGTAAGACTCATAAGCCTACCACAGTTACCAATTTATTAATCACATATTCCAGTCTATTCTCATTTTCTTCTTTCATTTCTAGCTTTCCTAATTTTGTCCATTCAATTAGTTCTCACCATTCTTTGTACTTCTACTTTCAGTTCTATTCCCTGAAACCATGCCTGTGATGACCCGTAAGGCAACTACCCAGGAGTTACAGGCTAAGTTGAGAACGGCCCTTGATGAACTTAAGGAAGCAAACAGCAAATGTCAACAGCTGTTATTGGATAGAGAGGAACATGAGGTTGAAATCGAGAAGGTCGTTCACAAAAACACAAGCCTGAAACGGGAGCTAGTGGACCTGCACCAACAATACATGGATGTTGTTCAGGAACGGGACAATCTGCGGGTGGTCACAGATGGTTTCAACGACTGCAGTAACCATTATGAAATGGCTTTATGTAAGGTTAGGGACTTAGAAGTTGAACTGCTTCATGCCAACAAACAAATTATTGAGTTTCAGAAAGAAAGAGAATGTACTCAGGTTAGGGAAACAGATCACCTATATAATCAATTATTGAATTCAAATTGCAACCCACATTTCTTAACAACAATAGATCTTACTGAAGATTCTATTCTGAAATATAATTGTAGTAGTTATAAAGTAAGCCAAAATAAAATAAAGAAATATGCAAAACTAAATAGAATTATAAAAAAATGCAAGAAATTTAAAAAACAACAAAAACACAGTTCCAAAAATATTCAACTAATAAAAGAACGTGTTTTCCTCATAAAAAAGTTGAATAATTATCAAATTAAATTAGAGGATAGTAAGAAGTTTTATGAAATAGACACTCAAAACTTACAGTCTGAAATTCAAGTTTTAGAGCGTCAACTAAAGTCATGTTATTCTATGTATGTAAATTCTCAAAAACAAATTAAGGAACATATCCTTGCTGCAAACGAATTAGTTGATAGCGGTAATAGTAATGCATACTGTGTAGACACGATGACCTTCAACAACACTCAATGTACATCACAAAGTGAATCCAGCCCGGACACTCTCCTACCCGAGGTAACGGAGAACCCGACCCGGCTGAGCAGTGTTCCGGACTGTATCTCCATTCAAAATTCACCAGATATTGTACAAGGTTCATCACAGGTAGGTCAAATAGATAGTAGTTCTCCCCCTTCTTGTAATACACACAGTTGTTGCTCCATTTTGTTCTCAGATAGTATAGGAAAAGGGTTAGGCAAGTTAATTAGTAACAATCTGAGTCATTCTTCTCTAAATTATTGTACTCCTCAGGCTTCTTACAACCAGATAATAACATCAATAACTCGGAAGGAATTTGATCCTAATACCATTATAACTGTACTTGTAGGTAACAGTTCTAACGTTAAACTTGATGATATCACGGACAATGTCACTCAACTATTAAAACTAAATTGTAAGAGAGTAATTCTGTGCTCGTTCCCGTACTTTACGAAATTGTCTAGCAAGCAAAACCATAATATCCATGCCTTAAATAATCATTTGCATTTTCTAGTTAGTCACTATAGTGACAGGTTGACATTTTTCGACACTAACAGTTTCGTTCAGAAATTGAAGTCAACCAGAAACCATGCGTACTTGCCTATTAGTTTTAGACGTCAAATAGCTCGGCTATTAGCTTTTAATATAAACTCAGACATATGTGGTATGTCGCAGTTTTTTGTAAATAGGTCTACGGAAATTAGTAATTATACTAATTGTAATTATACAAATAGTATTAGCTTAGATTTAAACTAGTCACTAAGACAATAGAAGGTACGAGTGACAATTTAGTTAATCTCGTCAACTTCGAGGTATCTTCTAGCTCTCAATCAAATAACTGTAAAAAAGGGGCTGAGCAGAATTCCTTAAAATTGTTTCACCAGAATATTCAGGGACTTTCTTCCAAAGAACTAGAAATAGAACTATTTTTAGAAAAAACTAAGTTTGATATTATCTGTTTTACTGAACATTGGATGAAAGATTATGAAGTAATGCAAATAAATTATGAGAATTACAATGTGAGCAGTTGCTTTAACCGAAAATCTAAGATGCGTGGGGGTTCATTAATCCTAGTAAAAAATTGTATTAAATCTAAGTCTCGTAATGATATAGTCGATCTATCGGTTGAACATAGCATTGAATTGTCTTGTGTTGAGCTAGATAAGCATATAATAGTGTGCGTTTACAGACCCCCTAATTACCTGAACTATTCTATCTTTGAGTCAGTAATGGAAGATGCTTTGGCAAAACTTGTAACTGGTAATAAACCAATAATTATCTGTGGTGACTTTAATGTCAATATCATAGAGAATAATGTGAATAGCAGTAGATTCTTAAGTCTCTTTAAATCATTTAACTTGTCAAATGTGTTTTCAGAACCAACTCGAATTACGACAAATACTGCTACATGTATCGATAATGTTTTTTGTTGCTGCGATTACATAAATAAATCCATCGTAAATTACCTGCCTTCAGATCATAGTGGTCAGACGGTTACTTTCGCGTACAATAGACAATTACAAAGAATTCAGATACAAACTAGACAAATAACACCCAGCAATCTAGACAAATTTAATAATAATTTAATTAGCAAGTTAGGTATACCGGGTCATATTAGAAACAATGCAAATGTATTTTATGAAGAATTCTTTTCGGTAGTGCACACCGAATTTAATAATACTTTAAAAAAGAAATCTAAAACTATTGGCCCAAAGTTTATTTTCAGTGACTGGGCAACACAGGGTATTCGGAAAAGTAGGGAACGATTGTTTGAGCTGTACGGCCTTAAGCCTTACATCAACACTGAAGCTTTTAATAAATATGTTGCTACTTACTCGAAAATTTTTAAAAACACTTGCAAGGTAGCCAAATCCTTATTCATTAGCAACAAGATTAAATCAGCCGACAACAAAATAAAAACGGTTTGGAAAATCATCAACAGTGAAACAAATA
This sequence comes from Xestia xanthographa, assembly GCA_905147715.2. Lineage (NCBI taxonomy): Eukaryota > Metazoa > Arthropoda > Insecta > Lepidoptera > Noctuidae > Xestia > Xestia xanthographa. Next base: position 3,246,964 of record LR990654.1, on the reverse strand, counting down.
GAAATAAAAAACAAGGCAATGACTTCACACTAGAGACATCGCGTGGCCTTGTGAGCTCCAACAATGAAGTTGCTCAAGAATTTGTAAATTTCTTTACCAGTATCCCACTTAAAACTACAGAAACCTTAAATTCCTCTCCCTTGCTCTCTATTGATTTATTGAAAGCGAACGTTTCAGCCTGTCCGAATGAATTTAAATTTCAGCATATAAACCCCATAACAGTCATAAAAGGTTTTAAGCAAATCAAGATCAAATTAACGGAAGATCTATGGGGTATGTCTATCAAAGCTTGTACCTCAATTATTGAGACTGTAGCGCCGTATTTAGCCTCAATATTTAATTTGTGCGTGGATCAAGGGGTCTTCCCGGATCTAATGAAATTCAGTAAGGTAATACCGCTTTTTAAATCCGGGGACAGTAAAGACACCAATAACTATAGGCCCGTATCCGTGTTGCCGGTTTTCAGCAAGGTGTTTGAAAAGATAATGCTCAATCAAATGCTTAACCATTTTAACACTAATAAAATATTACATGAGCAACAGTATGGTTTCACCAAAGGACGTTGTACAACTGACGCCGGTGTCACTTTATTAAAACACATATTTACTGCGTGGGAAGAGGCACAAGATGCCATAGGAATCTTTTGTGACCTTTCGAAGGCATTTGATTGCGTAAATCACGAAACCCTGATCTTGAAACTTCAGCATTACGGTTTAGGTAAACTTGCGCTCAGTTTAATAAAATCGTATTTGAATGATAGACAGCAGCAGGTACAAATAAATGGAGTAAACTCAATGGGTTTAAAAGTAAAAATGGGTGTACCACAAGGTTCGATATTGGGTCCCTTCCTCTTTTTAGTATATATTAATGACCTACCCCATCTATTTAACAACCATCCGCATATGGTGTTGTTTGCTGACGATACTTCTTTAATATTTAAAATAAACAGACGTGCCACTAATCTTGATGACGTAAATAACGCCCTACTGCAGGTCCACGATTGGTTTACCGCTAATAATTTAGTACTAAATGGGAAAAAAACTAAATGCATTAGATTTGCTCTACCAAATGTCAAAAGTAGTGATTGTGACATAATATTGAATCAAGAGAAACTAGAATTTGTCGATAAAACGGTTTTCTTGGGAATCACGCTCGACTCAAGGTTACAATGGGGTCCTCATCTAACATCTCTTGCAGGACGGCTAAGCTCAGCAGCATATGCTGTTAGAAAAATCCGTCAATTTACTGATGTTGATACCGCGAGGCTGGTCTATTTTAGTTATTTTCATAGTATTATGTCATACGGTATTTTACTATGGGGACGGGCTGCAGACATCGAGTCTATATTTATTCTGCAGAAAAGAGCCATCAGAGCCATTTATGAATTACGTAGACGCGATTCTCTAAGAGAACTGTTTAAGGAAATTAATATCATGACAGTACCTTGTCAATACATCTATGAAAACATCATGTACGTTAGAAAAAATCGGCATTTATTCAGTAAGAGAGGGGACAGACACCACTATAACACTAGAAATAGGGACCAACTAGTTCAGCCAGGTTTCAGGCTTGCTAAAGTGGATTCATCTTTCATGGGGTACAGTTTGAAATGTTACAATAAAATACCTCCCCACATTCTTCAACTGAATGAGACGAAATTTAAATCTTGTATAAAACGCACACTATGTAGGCAAGCATATTATAAGTTGGGGGATTACATTGATGATAAAAATGCTTGGCTAAATGCTGGTCCTGCTCCACAACCATAGGTGGGGGGGAGGGGGGCAAACTAATTGTTTGTACTGGACGGGCATTATTTGAGTCCATCGACACGTAAAGAAGAAGATGAAGAATTGATTCCCATGTTAATGTATTGTGGAAGCTGCAGAAGATTGTAAAAATATACTTGCATTGTATAGATTCCAGTTCTTAGTATTATATAATTGCATAGCACATGTGTGAGTACTTTGTACTGTTCAGCCACCATTTACATTTATTTATCTTTCATTGACTTGAATATGCCTTGGTGACTGAGAGAATGTCATGCTCACTTAAATGTCTCGCTGATGGTGGCGGGTGTGTCGGGTCATTTAGTTCCCTTCAATATGGTTGAGTTGAATGGCGCCGGTACATGCGTCATGTCTGTGAACGGGCGCTGTCAGTTGGGACTGGTCATCTCTTAGCTGCCAAGGTTCATTTTAATTACTTTATTCATACATTTTTAATCTAATCTTTCACTCTGGATGCTCTTAGTGTGCACGTCTTTCTACATCGTTCTCACATTTATGTATAATCTCAAAATTAATGATGTAACCAAGATTTTGTAACAATATTTTGATTTTAAAAGAGTGTCCATGGAGTTTCTTGCCCATTCTTCTCCATAGAGATCTACGCTAGGGAATGGGCAACTACAGTACTTTCTCAAGTTATTATGCCTTGTGACTGGGACTGTAGCTTTGATTTTCTTTTTTGTATTTTTGACTTTCAAAAGTGCCGTAATGGTCTAATTGAAATAAATGCTTTGAGTTTGAGTTTGAGTTTGAGTTTGAGTTTTTGCAATCTCTGGGTATCAGTCAAGTAAAATTTGTTACTGAAGAATCTAAAGTAGAGATGGAAAATATTCTTATCTGGTGGATAGCGCCCGTGAAATAAGCCCCAATGCTCCTAGGCTAAGGACTATAGAAGCTCTAAGGGCTACCTACGTACTATTATTATAGCTTTTTATTTCCACTTAATGTAAAGATACATTTGAAACACGGTTCAGTTATAGGTAGGTAGGTACATTTTAAATGTGTGTAGGTACATTTTTTTGCTTACCATATGTACCTACCTCCTACAAGTTTGTCCACATAACTCTATTATGTGCGGTGATCATCCACAACATACAGCGCAAAAGGCAGGGTTCTTATCAATTGAGCCGTAACGCCTGACTGTAGTACAAAGTAAGGATGCATTAGCATCAATTGTAGATGAAATAATAAATTTCATGATTTCAGCCTAAGTATAATTATGACCCATACACACCCAATCAATCACTAATAATTTTATTAGCAGGCATCTTAGGCCATTAAATAAAATACACAAAATTACATTACAACATAAAAATATACTTACACTATTACTGTACAAAACATAACTTATAAACTAAGACACCAAGTGGTGGCGTCGTGTTACGCTGCGCGGTGTCCCATAGCCTGCTGCGAAAACGTCGGTAGACTACACCATTCGGCCAAAACTCTTCCTTGAGAAACTTGTCTAGATGTTGTGTCGAAACTCGCACCACAACTTGAAGTCGGTGTTGTGTGTGACGCGGCTCCAACTTCTCGACTACATGTATGATATGTGTTCTCGACCCTCAAGCCAATGCCAATGCCAATGGCTACATAATTTGTAAGGTAGGTAGTTATGTTAGTTTATGTATCTACTGTTCAAATTGACGGAGTAGGCATCTATTTAACTTTCCATTCATCGACAATAGGACAAGTAGATAATTATGTATGTTACAGCCTCCCCCTGTTGTGATGTCCTCAACATCATCATCATCAACTTAAATATGTCCACAGCTGGTCAATTTGTCCACATTTGGGCAGTAGGTAGGTATGGTATAGGTAGGAACATTACAGGAAGGAGACGCTTAATTGGTTTATGACTCGGTCTTCAAACATTGTGGGATGAAGTAACCTAAACGCAGCTCTCCACAGCACAGGTAGGTAGGTACCTACTCTCCGGCTTAGCTTTTTCATAAAATTATATTGAGCGATTATTGTTTTGTAGTAGGTAGGTAGTTATAGCTGTTTGCGAGAGCTCGTCCGCGGAAGTATCACCATGCCTATTTCTATCGTCAAGCAATATCCTATGTTTCGGTTTGGGTGTGGGTGCCGGTGTTAATTACTGGCACGTAGTAAGGCTTAGCATCTCTATGCCTCAAGTTGATGAACGCAAAGCAGTGCATTTAACATCAAGTAGACCATAATTTGCTTGTTCCATCAGTGTAAGTACCTATATCTACAAATAAAGGTAGGCAGAACCAATTATGTAGATAGGTAGGTACGTAGGTATCTCTGTTGTCCAAGTCTTAGTAGGTTAGGTTAGGCTCTTATCTATAATAGGTAGGTAAGTAGGTATTAATTTTTATTGTGATGTCCTTATACCTACGCTAATAGATATTCTAAGTTGGCACGATGCTCTAATCTTGAAGTAGATTTGTCAAAATAATATTTAAGAATCCTATTTTTTTCTCATATATATACGTATAGGTCAGGTAGGTATACATAACCTACCTGTATTAGTGGGTTCCTGTTAAAAGTACCTATGTATGTGAGTACCTATTTTACAAAAAAAGTATATACCTACAGTAGGTACATTACATACGTAGGTACGGTATTGAGTAAACTAATTTTAATTAGTTTATTAATGCCCTCGAATCAACTTACGGAACTCGTTACCGTCGTTTACCTACTGAATCAAGCTCAGGCTGATTTAGTAAAATGCAGAGCAAAGCCCAACTGACGCCTAAAATCGACCACTTAATCAAGCCCCTGAATTTAGTGAAACGCCAAACAAAACCATAAGGAACCCTAAAATCGAACACCTATTCAAACCTCTCGATGTAGAAAAATCCTGAACAACCCTCAGAGAACCTTAAAGTACCCGGAAGTACAAATCCTCATTCGGTCGAAACCGTTTGAAGGAAGCCAATCGGAAACTATTGGTTTGCGTGCTGTGCGAGCTGCCAGCAGCTCTAAATCCAGTTAAGATCCGTTCAAGCCCCTAAAATATCCTAAAATTCGAAACAAACTCATACACCTCAGTCGGATGAATCATTTGAACGACCTCAATCAGTAAATTTTTGGGTAAGCGGAAGTAACGCGGCCGCCATTTTGAATCACAGCCGTCAGTCAAGTAAATAATTATCCTTCAAAGCCCAAAATACCCTAAAAATGGGGAAACATTTTGCACCAGGCAACACTCCTTGACGAAACACACAACCACTCAGTACTACTTGAACCCGGCGGATGTTGACAACTACCCGAAAAATGGATTTGAAAAAAGTCGAAAATTCCAACTTTTTACAAGTTGGCCGGCACACTGTTCGCCATTTTGTTTTTCTGAAAAGTCACAATTTTTCTGGAATCTCAAGGATATAGGCCACCGACTGGTGTACTTGGTGTTGCCAACTTTTGAGTTTCGTAGAACAAAATAACTCGCCAAATTCGGGTCTGACCCGAAAATTCAAACCCCAATGGCTCTCGGGGTTGCCAGCTCAAAGTGATAAAAATGGTCAAATGTCATATGGGGGACCCCTATGTTGCCGGCTAGTCAAAGGCTCTATTTAAAATGTCGTCATTTCTACTTTTCATGTTTTTGGGGAAGATCTGGGAAAATTACCCCAAAAGTGGGGAGAATTTCTGCACCAGGTAACACTCCTCGGCAATACACACAACCGTTCAGTACAACTCGAATCCGTCAGATGTTCCCAACTACACGAAAAATGGATTTGAGAAAAGTCAAAATTCCAACTTATCACAAGATGGGCGCCACACTGTTCGCCATCTTGTTTTTCTTAAAAGTCATAATTTTCCTGAAATTTCAAGGATATAGGCTACCGATCGGTATACGTGGTTTTGCCAATTTTTGAGTTTGGTAAAACAAAAGAACTCGCCAAAGTCGAGTCTGCCTCGCAAAATCAAGCCCCAATCAAATGGCTCTCGGGGTTGCCAGTTGAAAGTGATGAAAATTGTCAAATGTCATTTGAGGAACCCCAGTGTTGCCGGCTAGTTGAAGTTTCTATTCAAAATGTCGTTATTTCTACTTTTCATGTTTTTGGGGAAGATCTGGGGAAATACCCTAAAAATGGGAAAAAATTTTGCACCAGACAACACTCCTCAACGAAATAAACAACCGGTTCATACAACACGATCCTGTCGGGGGATGCCAGCTGTCCCATTTATTGTGTCGAAAATGGGGATTTTTCGTTATTTCTACAAGATGGCCACCACACTGTCCGCCATCTTAGTTTTCTAAAAAATCATAATTTTCTCAAAATCTCGAGGATATAGGCTACCGATCGGTGTACTTGTTGTTGCCAATTTTTGAGTTTGGTAGAACAAAAGAACTCGCCAAAGTCGAGTCTGAACCGAAAATTCAAGCCCCAATGGCTCTCGGGGTTGCCAGCTGAAAGTGATGAAAATTGTCAAATGTCATTTGGGAGACCCCAATGTTGCCGGCTAGTCAAAGTCTCTATTTAAAATGTCGTCATTTCTACTTTTCATGTTTTTGGGGAAGATCTGGGAAAATTACTCCAAAAGTGGGGAGAATTTTTGCACCAGGCAACACTCCTCGGCATTACACACAACCGATTCATACAACACAATCCAGTGGGGGGATGCCAGCTGTCCCATTTATCGTGTCAAAAATTGGGATTTTTTGTAATTTTTACAAGATGGCCGCCCCACTGTCCGCCATCTTGTTTTTCTGAAAAGTCATAATTTTCCTGAAATTTCAAGAATATAGGCTACCAACCGGTGTGCGTGGTGTTGCCAACTTTTGAGTTTGATAGAACAAAAGAACTCACCAAAGTCGGGTCTGACCCGAAAATTCAAACCCAAATGGCTCTCGATGTTGCCAGCTCAAAGTGATGAAAATGGTCAAATGTCATTTGGGGCACCCCAATGTTACCCTCTAGTCAAAGTCTCTATTCAAAATATCGTTATTTCTACTTTTCATGTTTTTGGGCAAAATCTAGAAAAATACCCTAAAAAAGGGGAAAATTTTCAAACCAGGCAACACTCCTCAACAAAACACACAACCGCTCTGTACAACTCAAACCCTTCAGATGTTGCCAACTGCACGAAAAATAGATTTGAAAAAAGCCGAAATTTCAAGTTTTTACAAAATGGCCGCCACAGCGTCCGCCATCTTGTTTTTTTGAAAAGTCATAATTTTCCTGAAATTCCAAGGATCTAGGCTACCGACCGGTGTGCGTGGTGTTGCCAACTTTTGAGTTTGGTAGAACAAAAGAACTCGCCAAAGTCAAAAAGTCCCAAAAATTAAAATATTCAATAATTTTTGGGGTTGCCAACTAAAACGAACCAAAATGGTCAAATGTCATTAAGGGGACCCCAATGTTGCCAGCTAGTCAAGGTCTCCATTCAAAATGTCGTTATTTCTACTTGTCATGTTTTTGGGGAAAATCTGGCAAAATACCCTAAAAATGGGGAAATTTTTCGCACCAGGCAACACTCCTCTATAAACCACACAACCGCTAGGTACAACTTAAACCCGTCAGATGTTGCCAACTACCCGAAAAATGGATTTGAAAAAAATCGAAAATTACAACTTTTTACAAGATGGCCGCCACACTGTTCGCCATTTTGTTTTTCTAAAAAGTCACAATTTTTCTGAAATCTCAAGGATATAGGCCACCGACTGGTGTGCTTGGTGTTGCCAACTTTTGAAATCGGTTGAACAAAACAATTCGTCAAAATTTAGTGCAAAAAGTCGAAGATTTCAAAACGTCCCAGCGCAGCCGCCATCTTGTTTTTTTTTTTTTTTTACTTTTTTTTTAAATCGTTCTAGATTTTGGATAGGACCTACGAGTCGAAATTCGTCCAAATCCTTTCCCCATCGAAACCGGAAATGGACTCGGCCGCCATCTTGGATTTGAATCTCCTCTATAATTTTCCTCTACTCACTCTATGGTTTTATACATTTTTCCCAAACACTCCCCTAACCCATCTCTCACCCATTCCGAGAACCGACATGTCAATCAGTGAGTGAGTGAGTGGCTTTGTAGTTTTATATAATATAAACTAGTATTTGCGTGGGTGCGCGAGCTGCGCGCAGCTCGCGTGTTGTCGTGTTCTTGAGAAGTATTCCTTACCATCATAAAATTTTGAGAATCCATAGGAATCCTTAAAATAATTGGAAAATCCGTTACAACTACCCCTAAATCAGTATGAAAACCCTTAAGAACCCCTAAAACATTCTTAAACCTAATTCAATAAAAAAAAAAAAACATTAGAATCGTTAAAAGCTGAGTTACGCAGAGTTACGCTTCACCCACTCAACCTTCGTTACGCTAAGGAGGTCGCCGGCTCGCTTCGCTCGCCACCTCCCCCCTTCGCTCCACTCGGTCTCGCAGGTTCGCTCCACTCAGAACCTACCACCACCGGACAGGTTTCGACGCCTACTATAATATTTGCTCAAGCACCCAATGGCTATCTCTGACCGTTACGAAGTTATAGCCCTTTTATTTTTAGGGGAGGTTGGGGAGAGGAGGATACCCTCCGTGTACAAATTTAAACGCTCCTCAATAATAATTTATAGTAAAAATAAAAAAGCCGCTACGTGTCCTAGTTTCCGAGATACGATGGGGGGAGGGGTGAAGGGGAGAGTGGGGAGTTTTGAAAAATGATTTCGACTAACTCTAGGCCCCTTCTTACGAATCTGAAAAAAAAAATGTTCCAAGTCTCTCAACTTCCGAGATCCGCCTAAAGGGGGGAGAAGGGGGAAAAAGCGGTCAATTTTGAAAACTGGTTTTTACTTTTCCGAGCCTCCTCTATACGAATTTGGAAAAAAAATTGTTCTAAGTCTCTTTGTTTCCGAGATACGATAGGGAGGGGGAGGAAAGGGGGCGAAAAGGGGAGGTTTGGCACTTTTCCCATACTCGCGGGAGCTAGTTGTTTACGAATCTGTCAAAATATACCCACCTCCCCATCCACCATCTGGGAGAACAATTATGTCAGTGAGTCAGTCAGTCAGTCAGTGAGTGGTAATCGAGCTTTATATAGTATAACTAGTATTTGCGTGTTGCGCGAGGTGCAAGCACCTCGCGTGCTTGTGCTGGTAGATTTTTCACTTCAAAAACCCCTAAATGTATCATAAATGTCTACTCTAAAAACTTTTCAAACTCTGTTGAAAGCCAACCAAAGCCCAAAAGGACCCGAAAGGTTTCCACTTGATTATGCTGTATATATATTACGGGCAATTTGATAAGTCCGGGCACTATTAATAATGGCCAGTCTGTATTCATAATGCCCGACTTAATTGGGCAATGTGATTAAAACAGCACTCACATCACTTTTCCCAGCCGTTATGAATAATGCCCACCCTATCATGGGCAAAGTAATAAAATAGGTGAATTGTAATCTTTTTGTTTATTAAATTAAATTAAACTTACAAAATGTTCATGAAAAGTTAACAAAAAATAAACTATTGAACATAGTAGTTAAAAAATAAACAGTCAAAAATGTAATAACATCAGTAGTTACCTACTTTTATTTTGATAAACATAATATAACTTATCAAACACTCATCATGTAAAAATAGAAATTACACTAAACAGATGGTCGGATCGGGCGGTCTAAAAAAAAAAGCTGCCGCCCTATCTCCCGTCAGCCATGTCGTCGGAGCTCCGCCGGCCTTCGGCCTACGCTCCTCATGTCCCAAATTCGGACTTCTGGGACATAAAGTTGTAATACTAATTCGGACCAATCATGGTGGTCGACCTATGAAGGACAAGTATTAATTAAAGCAAACAACTTTTAAACTTTTAAATTTAGACCGATGATGCTATCTCAAACACTGACTTATTACATAGACCGCGGGCCGTCGGGCATTATTAATAATGGCCAGTTCTTATTAATAATGCCCAGTTAATCACGTTGCCCGTAACATAAATATACATCATCCTATTCGGTTCGGTTTCGTGTTATTGAGAAGTATTCCTTACCCTTATAAAATTTTGAGAATCCTTAAGATTCCTCAATGAATTGGAAAATCCATTAGAGCCCTTAGAAATTTTTGTAAAATACTTTTGAATATTTTTTAAACCTTTATGAGCACCCTTACAGCAGTACGAAAACCCTAAGGAACCTCTAAATCAATATGAAAACCTTTAAGAACCCCTAATTCTAAAAACTAATTCAATAAAAAAAAAAGAAATTAAAGTAAAAAAAATGAGAATTTATTTTAAAGATTTTGAAAAATATTTATACAGTCTAAAACCTTATTTAAAAACTCAAGACTTTTCCCATTAAAAAAACATTACCCAAAAGTTTGCGTGTCGTCGCCCCCTTTTTTTTTTGATGGGAAATCATCAAATGACTCCTCCCGCTCTGGGCGGAGCAGGAGGAAGTGTCAGAGACCAGATACGAAAACCCTAAGGAACCTCTAAATCAATATGAAAACCTTTAAGAACCCCTAATTCTAAAAACTAATTCAATAAAAAAAAAAAGAAATTAAAGTAAAAAAAATGAGAATTTATTTTAAAGATTTTGAAAAATATTTATACAGTCTAAAACCTTATTTAAAAACTCAAGACTTTTCCCATTAAAAAAACATTACCCAAAAGTTTGCGTGTCGTCGCCCCCTTTTTTTTTTGATGGGAAATCATCAAATGACTCCTCCCGCTCTGGGCGGAGCAGGAGGAAGTGTCAGATTTTTACTGACTAAAACCCATCCATGCTCCTTCATCGCCCTGTGTGTTTCGGGGCCACGGTATCTCTTTCGAACAGTCCCGCAACCCCGGCAGGCATCGGCCTTTGCGGACCCCTTCCTATTGCTGACTCTCTTTTTGTCGTCGCCCCCTTGAGGTACGCTTCACCCACTCAACCATCGTTACGCTACGGACCTACCTACTACTGAAAAGCTATCGTGACCTTATCCCTACGCTACGGGGTTCGCCCCTCGCTTTACTAAAAACTAATTCAATAAAATAAAGAAATTAAAGTAAAAAAAAATACAATCTAATACAATTTAAAACCTTATTTAAAAACTCAGACCTTTTCCCATTAAAGAAAACATTACCCTAAAGTTTGCTTGTCGTCGCCCCGAGTAACACTTCAACCACAACCTTCGTTACGCTACGGACTACGGACGCTACGTTTCGCTTTACTCCACTCGGTCTCGCAGGTTCGCTTCACTCAGGACCTAATTCCAACCGGAAAGCTATCGTGACCCCCGTATCGTTATCCCTATGCTACGGGGGTCACCGAAGACTAATATAATATTTGTTCAAACACCTAATGGCTATCTCTAACCGTTACGAAGTTACAGCTCTTTCAATTTTAGAGGAGGTTGGGATGGGGAGGGGAAGGTATACAAATTACAACGCCCCTCAATAGTTTTAATAAACAATCAAAAATGTAATAACATCAGTTGTTACCTACTTTTATTTTAATAAAAATTTTACTTATCAAACACTGTCATCATGTAAAAATAGAAATTACACTAAACAGATGGTCGGATCGGGCGGTCTAAAAAAAAAAGCTGCCGCCCTATCTCCCGTCAGCCATGTCGTCGGAGCTCCGCCGGCCTTCGGCCTACGCTCCTCATGTCCCAAATTCGGACTTCTGGGACATAAAGTTGTAATACTAATTCGGACCAATCATGGTGGCCGACCTATGCAGGGCAAGTATTAAAGAAAACAATGATGCTATCTCAAACACTGACTTATTAGATAGACCACAGGCCGTCGGGCATTATTAAAAAAATAGTGTTAAAGATTATTAGATAGTCTATTAGTGATAAATTAATCACTTTGCCCATCGCTCTTGGGCATTATTAATAATGGCCGGTCCTTATTAATAATGCCCAGTTAATCACGTTGGCCGTAACATATATATCATTCTATTCGGTTATTGAGAATTAAGATTAATTGAAGAATTGAGAAGTATTCCTTACCCTTATAAAATTTTAAGAATCCATAGTAATCCTTAAATGAATTGGAAAATCCGTTTTTTTTTTAAGTTAAAAAAAAATATATTGAACTTTTTAAACATTTTGAAAACCTTTACCTTTACAGCTGTACAAAAACCCTAAACCTAAAGCCCTAAGGAACCCCTGAATTATTATGAAGCAGTCTAAGAACTCTTAAGATCCCCTTAAACAATCTAAAACCTTATTTAAAAACTTAGACCTTTTTACCATTTAAAAAAAACATTACCCTAAAGTTTGCTTATTGTACCTACCACCGGAAAGCTATCGTAAACTTATCCGTTCTTGCCTTTCTCTTTCTTGTAAGTTGGAGTTACACATTTTCATTTTTCTTTTCGTGTAATTTACTATAAATATTTTACGAACTCAGTTTGCAAGAAAAACCGTTGACGATGGAATTTTAACTAGTATTTGCGTGTTGCGCGAGGTGCAAGCACCTCGCGTGCTTGTGCTGGTACATTTTTCACTTTAAAAACCCCTAAATGTAGCAAAAATGTCTACTCTAAAAACTTTTCAAACTCTGTTGAAAGCCAACTAAAGCCCAAAAGGACCAGAAAGGTTTCCACTTGATTAAGCTGTATATATTTTACGGGCAATTTGATAAGTCCGGGCACTATTAATAATGGCCAGTCTGCCCGACTTAATTGGGCAATGTGATTAAAACAGCACTCACTTCACTTTTCCCGGCCGTTATGAATAATGCCCACCCTATCATGGGCAAAGTAATAAAATAGGTGAACTGTAGTGTTTTTGTTTATTCAATGAAATTAAACTTACAAAATTTTCATGAAAACTTAACAAAAAATAAACTATTGAACATAGTAGTTAAAATAAAACAGTTAAAAATGTAATAACATCAGTAGTTACCTCCTTTTATTTTCATAAAAATATTACTTATCAAACACTATGTCATCATGTAAAAATAGAAATGACAGTAAACAGATGGTCGGATCGGGCGGTCTAAAAAAAAAAGCTGCCGCCCTATCTCCCGTCAGCCATGTCGTCGGAGCTCCGCCGGCCTTCGGCCTACGCTCCTCATGTCCCAAATTCGGACTTTTGGGACATAAAGTTGTAATACTAATTTGGACCAATCATGGTGGTCGACCTATGAAGGACAAGTGTTAAAGCAAACAACTTTTAAACTTTAAAATTTAGACCGATGATGCTATCTCAAACACTGACTTATTACATAGACCGCGGGCCGTCGGGCATTATTAATAATGGCTGGTTCTTATTAATAATGCCCAGTTAATCACGTTGCCCGTAACATAAATATACATCATTCTATTCGGTTTGGTTTCGTGTTATTGAGAAGTATTCCTTACCCTTATAAAATTTTGAGAATCCTTAAGAATCCTCAATGAATTGGAAAATCCATTAGAGCCCTTAGAAAATTTTGTAAAATATATTTGAATATTTTTTAAACCTTTATGAGCACCCTTACGTACTACGTACGAAAACCCTAAGGAACCTCTAAATCAATATGAAAACCTTTAAGAACCCCTCATTCTAAAAACTAATTCAATAAAAAAAAAGAAATTAAAGTAAAAAAAATGAGAATTTATTTTAAAGATTTTGAAAAACATTAATACAGTCTAAAACCTTATTTAAAAACTCAAGACTTTTCCCATTAAAAAAACATTACCCAAAAGTTTCCGTGTCGTCGCCCCCTTTTTTTTATGGGAAATCATCAAATGACTCCTCCCGCTCTGGGCGGAGCAGGAGGGAGTGTCAGATTTTTACTGACTAAAACCCATCCATGCTCCTTCATCGCCCTGTGTGTTTCGGGGCCACGGTATCTCTTTCGAATAGTCCCGCAACCCCGGCAGGCATCGGCCCTTGCGGACCCCTTCCTATTGCTGACTCTCTTTTTGTCGTCGCCCCCTTGAGGTATGCTTCACCCACTCAACCATCGTTACGCTACGGACCTACCTACCACTGGAAAGCTATCGTGACCTTATCCCTACGCTACGGGGTTCGCCCTTCGCTTTACTAAAAACTAATTCAATAAATTAAAGAAATTAAAGTAAAAAAAATACAATCAACAACAACAATACAATTTAAAACCTTATTTAAAAACTTAGACCTTTTCCCATTAAAAAAAACATTACCCTAAAGTTTGCTTGTCGTCGCCCCGAGTAACACTTCAACCACAACCTTCGTTACGCTACGGACTACGGACGCTACGTTTCGCTTTACTGCACTCGGTCTCGCAGGTTCGCTTCACTCAGGACCTAACTCCAACCGGAAAGCTATCGTGACCCCCGTATCGTTATCCCTATGCTACGGGGGTCACCGAAGCTTACAATAATATTTGTTCAAACACTTAATGGCTATCTCTAACCGTTACGAAGTTACAGCTCTTTCAATTTTTGGGGAGGTTGGGGTGGGGAGGGGAAGGTATACAAATTTCAACGCCCCTCAATAGTTTTAATAAACAATCAAAAATGTAATAATATCAGTAGTTACCTACTTTTATTTTGATAAAAAAAATATTACCTAACAAACACTGTCATCGTGTAAAAATAGAAATTACACTAAACAGATGGTCGGATCGGGCGGTCTAAAAAAAAAAGCTGCCGCCCTATCTCCCGTCAGCCATGTCGTCGGAGCTCCGCCGGCCTTCGGCCTACGCTCCTCATGTCCCAAATTCGGACTTCTGGGACATAAAGTTGTAATACTAATTCGAACCAATCTTGGTGGTCGGCCTATGCAGGGCAATATATAGACCACAAAATAATAGACCACGGGCCGTCGGGCATTATTAATAATGGCCGGTCCTTATTAATAATGCCCAGTTAATCACGTTGCCCGTAACATGCATATCATTCTATTCGGTTCGGTTCGGTTTCGTGTTATTGAGAAGTATTCCTTACCCTTATAAAATTTTGAGAATCCATAGTAATCCTTAAATGAATTAGAAAATCCGTTAGCTAACTCCGTTTGAAGCTTTTAAAAAAAAATATTGAACTTTTTAAACATTTTGAAAACCTTTACCTTTACAGCTGAACAAAAACCCTAAACCTAAAGCCCTAAGGAACCCCTAAATTATTATGAAGCAGTCTAAGAACTCTTAAGATCCCCTTAAACAATCTAAAACCTTATTTAAAAACTTAGACATTTTCCCATTAAAAAAACATTACCCTAAAATACCTACCACCGGAAAGCTATCGTGAACTTATCTCTGCCACCACCAGACAGGTGTCGACGCCTGTTATTATATTTGTTCCAACACCTAATGTCTATGTCTAACCATAATAAAGTTACAGCCCTTTCAATTTTAGGGGAGGTTGGGGACGGGAGGGGAGGGTAGGATATTCAAAATTTCAATTCCCCTCAATAGTTTTAGGTCAGAATCAATACGAATTTTTTCTTTTACTTTTTTTTAAATCATTTTAGATTTTGTATGGGACCTATGAGTCGAAACTCCTCCAATTCTTTTCCCCATCAAAACCGGAAATGGACTCGGCCGCCATCTTGGATTTGAATCTCGTCTATAATTTTCCTCTCGCGCGTCCACGTCTAAGAGTGAATCAGTAAGCCGTGAGTTCAAATCTCACGTTGTTACTTTTAGACTATTTGTAAGTGTTTACTCGATTGGAAGTAATGGGACAGAAAAATATTCTCGCTTTGTTCACACATTTCATAAAGTTAGAAGAAGGTAGATCATAGAAAAATAAGTCAAGAATTTATATTTCTGTGAGGTAAACCTGAGTTTTATGAATATTTTACTTGATCGAAATGAACGTTGACGTTTGGTTGTGTTAAATTTGGTTAGTGACGTGTGGTTTAATAGATAGCGGTATTGTTGTTGGTATTTCTCAAAATGCAGGCAAATATTGATATTGAGGCGAGGGCGACTAATATTATCGTGCTGCATAAAAGTGGTCTTAATAGAACACAAATATCTGAAGAAACCGGACTAATGTGAGTATTATATTTATGAATTATTGTGACAAAGTTTTATTAAAAATTAAAGCCTACTTTGTTATTGTTTATTTATTTGGTGACATAGGGATTTTAAATCCATCATGAGGCATAAAAGATAAATAATTAGTGTTAATTATTGGATTTATAAATGCAGAGTGAATGATAACTTCAGTATTTTATTATAGCTGCCTAACATCATTTTTTTGTTTTTTGTTTTAGAGGAATACTGTGAGTCAGATCAAAGGCCTTGCTAGTCGACAATGAAGTGGAAAGCCGTCGCTTATTATCGGCTATAGGTTGGCGAATAAGAAACAAATGGTTTCACACCTACGAGACACTTTGTGGAATTATTTGACACCTCATCGCAAACTGTTCGCCGTGCCCTCCACGCTGAAGGCTTGTATCACGAAGACCAGCTAAGAAGCCCTTCTTGACAGAAAGAGTTATAGAAGAACGATGACGTTTCGCACGGCATTATTTAGATTCTTACTGGAATACTACCATGAGAAGACAAAAAACTGACAAAATATTTAGTGAATATTAACTTATCCGTAATTATATTAATTATCTTAAATTGAGGTTTAGTTTCAATCTTCTTTTCTTCGGGAAAATGAACGCTTAAACTATAACCTCAATACGAGTTACATTTATTGTGACGTCACAAAAAAAAATATTCATAAAGTCTAAATGATTTATATTAGTTTTCAATAAATTCTGCTGATTACCGATACCTATAATAAGTGGGTATCAACTATATGTTATATTTGTGTGATTAGAATATCCTTTCCTTGTTACTTAAGTATGTTTTTATGAATTGATAGTAAGTGGGTATACCGTATACAATAAAAAATCTTATGATCGGTTACAAGAGAACTTTTTTACATCTAGGTAGGAATGTGACGTTACAATTATCATGAAAGTTTGTTAATTTTATAAATAAATAAAACGAATAAACATTTCTGTTATCATTCACCAAGACTTTTTTTATTTCCACCTTCCAACACCGAACAGCTAAAATAATAAATAAATAGTTGAATAATAATACTATGTTTTTTTTTACTAATATTTAACTTATTCTTATAAAAAATAAATAATGAACCAATAACTAATGTTACCAAGAAACAAAAACCCCACGTTGTTAACAGGATTCGAACTCGGATCTCTTTGATCGTGAATCCTACTGATTACCCCAACAGCTATCAACACATGGAAAATAGATGTGAATTTTAGCTATCCAATGGTAAGAACAGGTCGCTACACTAATAAGGTTTGCTGCGTGTATAATAAAAGAAACGGAAATATATTCTTATGCTTCGTGGAGTGTGACGCGCGACATGCGATTGGGCGAACTCTGTGGCTGTGGTGTGCGTACTGTATTGAGACCACTTACACATACAGACGCACGGACGCTCGACCGTGCGTTCACAGCAATACAATCCTTAGCGTGCCTCAGAACTTATCAACGCTTACTGTACATAGTCACCTCTGAGTTACGCTTCACCCACTCAACCTTGGTTACGCAACGGACGTCGCCGGCTCGCTTCGCTCGCCACCTCCCCCTTCGCTCCACTCGGTCTCTTAGATTCGCTCCATTCAGGACCTACCTACCATCGGAAAGCTATCGTTACCGTACCACCACCGGAGACCGGACAAGTTTCGACGCCTACTATATAATTTGTTCAAACACCTAATTGCTAACCGTTATGAAGTTACAGCTCTTTCAATTTTAGAGGTTGGGGTGGGGAGGGGAAGGTATACAAATTTCAACGCCCCTCAATAGTTTTAATAAACAGTCAAAAATGTAATAACATCAGTAGTTACCTACTTTTATTGTAATAAAAATATTACTTATCAAACACTGTCATCATGTAAAAATAGAAATTACACTAAACAAATGGTCGGATCGGGCGGTCTAAAAAAAAAAGCTGCCGCCCTATCTCCCGTGAGCCATGTCGTCGGAGCTCCGCCGGCCTTCGGCCTACGCTCCTCATGTCCCAAATTCGGACTTCTGGGACATAAAGTTGTAATACTACTTCGGACCAATCATGGTGGTCGACATACGCAGGGCAAGTATTAAAGAAAACAATGATGCTATCTCAAACACTGACTTATAACATAGACCACGGGCCGTCGGGCATTATTAATAACGGCCGGTCAAAGTGATAAATTAATCACTTTATCCATCGCTTTTGGGCATCATTAATAATGGCCGGTCCTTATTAATAATGCCCGGTTAATCACGTTGCCCGTAACATACATATCATTCTATTCGGTTTCGTGTTATTGAGAAGTATTCCTTACCCTTATAAAATTTTGAGAATCTATATTGATCCGTAAATGAATTGGAAAATCCGTTAGCTAACTCCGTTTGAAGCTTTTAAAAAAAATTATTGAAATTTTTAAACATTTTGAAAACCTTTACCTTTACAGCTGAACAAAAACCCTAAACCTAAAGCCCTAAGGAACCCCTAAATTATTATGAAGCAGTCTAAGAACTCTTAAGATCCCCTTAAACAATCTAAAACCTTTTTTAAAAACTTAGACATTTTCCCATTAAAAAAAACATTACCCTAAAGTACCCACCACCGGAAAGCTATCGTGAACTTATCTCTGCCACCACCAGACAGGTTTCGACGCCTGCTATTATATTTGTTCCAACACCTAATGTCTTTGTCTAACCATAATAAAGTTACAGCCCTTTTAATTTTAGGGGAGGTTGGAGAGGGGAGGGTAGGGTATTAAAAATGTCAATGCTCATCAATAGTTTTAGGTCAGAATCAATACAAATGCGTATGCGTGCGTAGTACTTATATAGTTAGTTGCGGAGCGTTTTGGCGTGGCGCGAAATTTAAAATTAGAATTCAAAAAAAATTTTCCGTATGTACATAGTCATCAATGAGTTACGCTTCTCTTACTTAACCAAAGGCTGCGTGAAAAAAACAGGTGGCGAGTGAAGCGAGCCGGCGACCTCCGTAGCATAACGACTACGGAGGTCACCGGCTCGCTTCGCTCGCCACCTCCCCCCATCGCTCCACTCAGGACCTACCTACCACCGGAAAGCTATCGTGACCTTATCCCTACGCTACGGGGGTCGCCGGCTCGCTACACTCGCTCGCTCCTCCCTTCTTTTTACCGGTACCACCACCGGACAGGTTTCGACGCCTACTTTAATATTTGTTCAAGCACCTAATGGCTATCTCGAACCGTTATGAAGTTACAGACCTTCAAATTTTAGGGGAGGTTGGAAAGGGGAGTGAAGGGTTTACAGATTTCAACGCCCCCCATTAGTTTTAAGTAAGAATAAAAAAAAAACCGCTACGTGTATTGGTTTCCGAGGTACGATGGGGGGAGGGGTGAAGTGGGGGAGAGGGGGGAGTTATGAAAAAAGTTTTTGACCAACTCTGGGCCCCTTAACATGAATCTGACAAAGAAAATGTTCCAAGTCTCTGTGTTTCCGAGATAAGATAGGGAGCGGTGGGAACGGGGACAAAAAGGGGAGGTTTGACACTTTTTCCCCACTCGTGAGAGTTACTTGTTTACGAATCTGCCAAAATATAACCCCCTCCCCCTCCACCATCTGGGAGAACAATTACGTCAGTGAGTGAGTGGTAATTAACCGGAAAGGGCACGGCCGCCATCTTGAATTTCTAAAATGTCACAATTTTTCTAAAGTAACCAGGATATAAGCTACCTGTCAGTAAAAACACGGTGGCTGTATGTTGACTTTGGTAGAACAAAAGAACTCGCCAAAGTCGGGTCCGACCCGAAGATTCAAGCGCGAATGGCTCTCGGGGTTGCCAGCTGAGAGTGATGAAAATGGTCAAAAGTCATTTCGGGCACCCCATTCTTGGTGGTAATGCAAAATATCCATTTAAAATTTCTTTATTTGTACTTTTCGAGTTTTCGGGGTGATAAAAATATTACTTATCAAACAC
This sequence comes from Xestia xanthographa, assembly GCA_905147715.2. Taxonomy (NCBI): domain Eukaryota; kingdom Metazoa; phylum Arthropoda; class Insecta; order Lepidoptera; family Noctuidae; genus Xestia; species Xestia xanthographa. The sequence continues at coordinate 3,227,381 of LR990654.1, read as the reverse complement.
TATGTCATCATGTAAAAATATAAATTACACTAAACAGATGGTCGGATCGGGCGGTCTAAAAAAAAAAGCTGCCGCCCTATCTCCCGTCAGCCATGTCGTCGGAGCTCCGCCGGCCTTCGGCCTACGCTCCTCATGTCCCAAATTCGGACTTCTGGGACATAAAGTTGTAATACTAATTCGGACCAATCATGGTGGTCGACCTATGCAGGGCAAGTATTAAAGAAAACAAGTTTTAAACTTTAAAATTTAGACCGATGATGCTATCTCAAACACTGACTTATTACATACCCCACGGGCCGTCGGACATTATTAATAATGGCCGGTCAAAGTGATAAATTAATCACTTTGCCCATCGCTCTTCCTCGGCAACGTGATTAATTGGGCATTATTAATAAGGACCGGCCATTATTCATAATGCCCTATTAATAATGGCCGGTCCTTATTAATAATGCCCAGTTAATCACGTTGCCCGTTACACATAATTATATCATTCTATTCGGTTCGGTTCGGTTTTGTGTTATTGAGAAGTATTCCTTACCCTTATAAAATTTAGAGAATCCTTAAGAATCCTTAATGAATTGGAAAATCCATTAGAGCCCTTAGAAGATTTTGTAAAATGCTTTTAATATTTTTAAAACCTTTATGAGCACCCTTACAGCAGTACGAAAACCCCAAGGAACCAATAATCAATATGAAAACCTCAAAGAACCCCTCATTTTATAAACTAATTCAATAAAAAAAAAGAAATTAAAGTAAAAAAAATGAGAATTTATTTTAAAGATTTTGAAACCCCTTAAAAAACATTATTACAGTCTAAAACCTTATTTAAAAACTCAGACCTTTTCCCATTAAAAAAAACATTACCATAAAGTTTGCTTGTCGTCGCCCCTGAGTTATGCTTCACCCACTCAACCTTCGTTACGCTACGGAGGTCTCCGGCTCGCTTTGTTCGCCACCTCCCACCCTTCGCTCCACTCGGTCCCGCAGGTTCGCTCCACCTCCACTCAGGACCTACTTATCACCGGAAAGCAATCGTGACCTTGTCCCTACACTATATACCCCACACTTTGCTTTACCGGTACCACCACCGGACAGTTTTCGACGCCTACTATAATATTTGTTCAAACACCTAGCGGCTATCTCTACCCGTTATGATGTTACAGCCCTTTCAATTTTAGAGGAGGTTGGGGAGGGGAGGGTATACATATATTTCAACGCCCCTCAATACTTTTAGGTATGAATCAAAAGCTTTTTCAGTAGTAAAAAAAGGGGTGAAGAGGGGCGGTTGAAGGGGGAGAGTGGGGAGTTTTGAAAAATGATTTTCACTAATGCGTTGCCCCTTTATATGAATTTAAAAAAAAAATGTTTCAAGTCTCTTAACTTCCGAGATCCACATAAAGGGGGGCAGAAGGAGGGCAAGGCGGCCAATATTGAAAACTGGTTTTTACTTTTCCAAGGCCCCTCTATACGAATTCGTAAAAAAAACAAAACACGTGTCTCTTAGTTTCCAAGATACGATGGAAAAGGGGAGGAAGGGGGGTGACATTGGGAGGTTTGGCACTTTTCACATACTCATGAGAGTTACTTGTTTACGAATCTTTTAAAATATACCATCCTCTCCATCCACCAGCTAGGAGAAAAATATGTCGGTGAGTGAGGTTTCGGAAACCGGAAATGCCACGGCCGCCATCTAGAATTTCTAAAATGTCACAATTTTTCTAAAGTAATCAGGATACAAGGTACCTGTCAGTAAAAACACGGTGGCTGTACTTTGACTTTGGTAGAACAAAAGAATTCGCCAAAGTTGGGTCTAAACCGAAAATTCAAGCACCAATGGCTCTCGGAGTTGCCAGCTGAGAGTGATGAAAATGGTCAAATGTCATTTGAAGCACCCCAATGTTGCCGGCTAGTCAAAGTCTCTATTCAAAATATCGTTATTTCTACTTTTCACGTTTTCGGAGAAAATCTGGATAAATACCCCAAAAGTGGGGATTATTTTTGTACCAGGCAACACTGCTTGACGAAACACATAACCACTCAGTTCAACATGAACCAGTGAGATGTTGCCAACTACACGAAAAATGGATTTGAAAAAAGTCGAAATTCCAACTTTTTACAAAATGGCCGCCACACTGTCCACCATCTTGTTTTTTTTCACAACCAGTTCATACAACATAATCCAGTCGGGGGATGCCAGCTGTCCCATTTATCGTGTTGAAAATTGGGAGTTTTCGTCGTTTTTACAAGATGGCCGCCACACTGTTCGCCATTTTGTTTTTCTGAAAAGTCACAATTTTCCTAAAATTTCAAGGTTATAGGCCAAGACTGGTGTAAGTGGTGTTGCTAACATTTTAAATCGGTAGAACCAAATCATTCGTCAAAGTTTAGTACACAAAGTTTTTATGGGACCTATGAGTCGAAATTCATCCAAGTCTTTAGGAACCCCTAAATCAGTATGAAGCAGTCTAAGAACCCTTAAGATCCGCTAAAACAATCTAAAACCTTCATTAAAAAACAGACCTATAAACTATCTTGACCTTATCCCTACCACCACCGGACAGATTTTGACACTTACTATAATTTTTTCAAACACCTAATGGTTATCTCTAAGCGTTATGAAGTTACAGCCCTTTTTTTTTTGAGAAAATATTTTTTCCGAATGTACATAGTCACCTCTGAGTTACGCTTCACCCACTCAACCTTGGTTACGCAATGGAGGTCACCAGCTCGCTTCGCTTCACTCGCCACCTCCCTCTTCGCTTCACTCGATCTTGCAGGTTCGCTCCATTCAGGACCTACCTACCATCGGAAAGCTATCGTTGTCGTACCACCATCGGAGACCGGACAAGTTTTGACGCCTACTATATAATTTGTTCAAACACCTAATTGCTATCTCTAACCGTTATGAAGTTTCAGCCCTTTCAATTTTAGGGGAAGTTGGGGCGGGGAGGGGAAGGTATACAAATTTCAACGCCCCTCAATAGTTTTAGGTAAAAATCAAAAGTTTTTTCAGTTGTATAAAAAGGGGTGGAGAGAGGGGCTCAAGGGGCGGAGAGGGGGGAGTATTGAAAAAATATTTTTTACTAACTCTGGGCTCTTTTTTATGAATTTGAAAAAAAAAAATTCATGGCCCCTTATTTTTCAAGATACTCCTACAGGCGTAGAGAAGGGGGTCAAGGGGGACCGAGGTTGTGGCACTGTTCGAAAGAGATACCGTGGCCCCGGAACACAAAGGGCGATGAAGGAACATGGATGGGTTTTAGTCAGTAAAAGTCTGACACTCCCTCCTGCTCCGCCCAGAGCTGGGAGGAGTTATTTGATGATTTCCCATCCGAAAAAAAAAAAAAAAAAAGGGGGTCAAGGGGGACAACATTGAAAAATGGTTTTTACTTTTCCAAGCCTCCTCTATACGAACCCGTAAAAAAACAGAACATGGGTCTCTTAGTTTCCGAGTTACGAGAAATGGAGGGGGAGAAGGGGGGCAAAAAGGTGGGGCTTGGCACTTTTACCCCACACGTAGAAGTTTCTTGTTTAATAATCCAAAAAATACCGGCCAAGTGCGAGTCGGACTCGCGCACGAAGGGTTCCGTACCATTATCTATACAGTAGACAAAACGGCAAAAAAATCACGTTTGTTGTATGGGAGCCCCCCTTAAATATTAATTTTATTCTGTTTTTAGTATTTGTTGTTATAGCGGCAACAGAAATACATCATCTGTGAAAATTTCAACTGTCTAGCTGTCACGGTTCATCAGATACAGCCTGGTGACAGACAGACGGACAGACAGACGGACAGACAGCGAAGTCTTAGTAATAGGGTTCCGTTTTTACCCTTTGGGTACGGAACCTTAGAAACCGTTACAAACTAATACCCCTCAGTGGGATGAACCGCTTGAACGACCCCAATCGGACAAGGTTTTGGAAACCGGAAGAGGCACGGCCGCCATATTGAATTTCTGAAATGTCACAATTTTTCTAAAGTAACCAGGATATAATCTACCTGTCAGTAAAAACACGGTGGCTGTACGTTGACTTTGGTAGAACAAAAGAACTCGCCAAAGTCGGGTCCGACCCGAAGATTCAAGCGCCAATGGCTCTCGGGGTTGCCAGCTGAGAGTGATGAAAATGGTCAAAAGTCATTTTGGGCACCCCATTTTTGGTGGTTATGCAAAATTTACATTTAAAATGTCGTCATTTCTACTTTTCATGTTTTTGGGGAAAATTACCCCAAAAGTGGGGAGAATTTTTGCACCAGGCAACACTTCTTGGCAATACACACAACCAGTTCATACAACACAATCCAGTGGGGGGATGCCAGCTGTCCCATTACTCGTGTCGAAAATTATGATTTTTTGTCATTTTTACAAGATTGCCGCCACACTGTCCGCCATCTTGTTTTTCTGTAAAAAAACAATTTTCCTGAAATTTCAAGGATACAGGCCACCGACTGGTGTACTTGGTGTTGTCAAATTTTGAGTTTGGTAGAACAAAAGAACTCGCCAAAGTCGGGTCTGACCCGAAAATTCAAGCCTCAATGGCTCTCGGGGTTACCAGCTGAGAGTGATGAAAATGGTCAAATGTCATTTGAAGAACCTTAATCTTGCCGGCTAGTCAAAGTCTCTATTCAAAATATCGTTATTTCTACTTTTCATGTTTTTGGAGAAAATATGGTAAAACACCCTAAAAATGGGGAAAAAATTTGCACCAGGCAACACTCCTTGGCAATACACACATCCGGTTCATACAACACAATCCAGTGCGGGGATGCCAGCTGTCCCATTACTCGTGTCGAAAATTGGGATTTTTTGTCATTTTTACAAGATGGCCGCCACACTGTCCGCCATCTTGTTTTTCTTAAAAGTCATAATTTTCCTGAAATCTCAAGGATATAGGCTACATACCTGTGTACGTGGTGTTGCCAACTTTTGAGTTTGGTAGAACAAAAGAACTCGCCAAAGCCGGGTCTGACCCGAAAATTCAAGCCCCAATGGCTCTCGGGGTTGCCAGCTGAGAGTGATGAAAATGGTCAAAAGTCATTTTGGGCACCCCAATGTTGCCGGCTAGTCAAACTCTCCATTAAAAATATCGTTATTTCTACTTTTCGTGTTTTTTGGGAAGATCTGGGAAAATTACCCCAAAAGTGGGGAGTTTTATTTTACCAGGCAACACTCCTTGGCAATACACACAACCAGTTCATACAACACAATCCAGTGCGGGGATGCCAGCTGTCCCATTTATCGTGGCAAAAATTGGGATTTTTTGTCATTTTTACAAGATGGCCGCCACACTGTCCGCCATCTTGTTTTTCTGAAAAATCATAATTTTCCTGAAATCTCAAGACCATAGGCTACCGACCAGTGTACGTGGTGTTGCCAACTTTTGAGTTTGATAGAACAAAAGAACTCGCCAAAGACGGGTCTGAACCGAAAATTCAAACCCCAATGGCTCTCGGGGTTGCCAGCTCAAAGTGATGAAAATGGTCAAATGTCATTTGGGGCACCCCAATGTTGCCGGCAAGTCAAAGTCTCCATTCAAAATATCGTTATTTCTACTTTTCAGGTTTTTGGGGAAGATCTGGGAAAATTACCCCAAAAGTGGGGAGATTTTTTGCACCAGGCAACACTCCTCGGCAATACACACAACCGGTTGATACAACACAATCCAGTGCGGGGATGCCAGCTGTCCCATTTATCGTATCAAAAATTGGGATTTTTTGTCATTTTTACAAGATGGCCGCCACACTGTCCGCCATCTTGTTTTTCTGAAAAGTCATAATTTTCCTGAAATTTCAAGGATATAGGCTACCAACCGGTTTACTTGGTGTTGCCAACTTTTGAGTTTGGTAGAACAAAAGAACTCGCCAAAGCCAAAAAGTCCCAAAAATTAAAATATTAAATATTTTTTGGGGTTGCCAACTAAAACGAACCAAAATGGTCAAATGTCATTTGGGGGACCCCAATGGTGCCACATAGTCAAAGTCTCTATTCAAAATGTCGTTATTTCTACTTTTCATGTTTTTGGGGAAAATCTGGCAAAATACCCTAAAAAAGGGGAAAATTTTCAATTCAGGCAACACTCCTCAACAAAACACACAACCGCTCGGTACAACTTGAACCCGTCGGATGTTGCCAACTACCCTAAAAATGGATTTGAAAAAAGTCGAAAATTCCAACTTTTTACAAGATGGCCGCCATACTGTTTGCCATTTTGTTTTTTTTTAAAGTCACAATTTTTCTAAAATTTCAAGGATATATGCCACCGACTGGTGTATCTGGTGTTGCCAACTTTTGAAATCGGTAGAACAAAACAATTCGTCAAAGTTTAGTGCAAAAAGTCGAAGATTTCAAAACGTCCCAGCGCAGCCGCCATCTTGTTTTCTTTTTTTTTTTAGTTTTTTTTTAAATCGTTCTAGATTTTGGATAGGACCTACGAGTCGAAATTCGTCCAAATCCTTTCCCCATCGAAACCGGAAATGGACTCGGCCGCCATCTTGGATTTGAATCTCCTCTATAATTTTCCTCTACTCACTCTATGGTTTTATACATTTTTCCCAAACACTCCCCTAACCCATCTCTCACCCATTCCGAGAACCGACATGTCAATGAGTGAGTCAGTGGCTTTGTAGTTTTATATAATATAAACTAGTATTTGCGTGTTGCGCGAGGTGCAAGCACCTCGCGTGCTTGTCCTTTAATATGTTTCACTTTTAAAACCCCTAAATGTAGCATAAATGTCTACTCTAAAAACTTTACAAACTCTGTTGAAAGCCAACTAAAGCCCAACAGGACCCGAAAGGTTTCCACTTGGTTAAGCTGTATATATGTATATATATTACGGGCAATTTGATAAGTCCGGGCACTATTAATAATGGCCAGTCTGTATTCATAATGCCCGACTTAATTGGGCAATGTGATTAAAACAGCACTCACATCACTTTTCCCGGCCGTTATGAATAATACCCACCCTATCATGGGCAAAGTAATAAAATAGGTGAACTGTAGTGTTTTTGTTTATTCAATGAAATTAAACTTACAAAATTTTCATGAAAAGTTAACAAAAAATAAACTATTGAACATAGTAGTTAAAATTAAACACTTAAAAATGTAATAACATCAGTAGTTACCTACTTTTATTTTGATAAAAATATTACTAATCAAACACTGTCATCATGTAAAAATAGAAATTACACTAAACAGATGGTCGGATCGGGCGGTCTAAAAAAAAAAGCTGCCGCCCTATCTCCCGTCAGACATGTCGTCGGAGCTCCGCCGGCCTTCGGCCTACGCTCCTCATGTCCCAAATTCGGACTTCTGGGACATAAAGTTGTAATACTAATTCGGACCAATCATGGTGGTCGACATACGCAGGGCAAGTATTAAAGAAAACAACTTTTAAACTTTAAAATTTAGACCGATGATGCTATCTCAATCACTGACTTATTACATAGACCACGGGCCGTCGGGCATTATTAATAATGGCCGGTCAAAGTGATAAATTAATCACTTTGCACATTGTTCTTGGGCATTATTAATAATGGCCGGTCTTTATTAATAATGCCCAGTTAATCACGTAGTAGTAACATATATATTATTCTATTCGGTTCGGTTCGGTTTCGTGTTACAGAGAAGTATTCCTTACCCTTATAAAATTTTGAGAATCCTTAAAAATCCTTAATGAATTGGAAAATCAAAATTCTCGCGAAAAGTATGGCGGGTTGGCCGCTCTTAATTAGATCGATTTGATCTACAAACATTCAATTTTTGTTCTACCATCGGGTTAAACTTTCCATTGATGGACAACGATTTAAGGGGCGGGGAGGTGAGGGTGAGGGACCCTTCTGTACCACCCCCACCCCGCGCAGTCCCATGTTTATGGAACTTAGGAAGATATCCATGGTTCAACTTTTGAAGGTACAGGAAAATAGCGTTATTTAGTTATTAGAATGAAAAGAAGTAAAATTTAGTACCGTTCGGCAGAAGGAGGGAGGGGGTGGTGCCCCTGTGCCCTGGTAACACTGCCATGTAAAGGCGACGCATCGTTCTTGAGAAGGGAGAAGGAGCAAATTTTTCATTATTTTTGTGATAGGACCCGAGGTTATTAGATATTATTAGATAGATTTCGAGATAATAAGCAAATTTAGAACCTGCTACGACTCCATGACGCGCGCTCGTTACGTTCGCAGTTTACATTACACACCCACTTTCTGTCACAAATGTCGTCGTTGGTCTTCGGCCTACGCTCCTCATGCCACCTAGCAAGACTTTTCGAGACATAAACAAATTTAGAACCTGCTACGACTCCAGCAGGCCTATTACGTATCTCTGTTGACAGCTCGAAATGATAGAGTAACTCAGTGTCCATTAAATAACTGTCAAAAGGTTAGTTTCGTATTATTGTATGACCAGTCGCGATCAAATATGACGTCATCGGTGCTCATCGTGGCTTATAGTCACTGTAACTCATTTTGACAGACGCTTTCGTATCGATATTTCTAATATTGTGATTATGTAAGCATAGTAGACCTCCAAATCACTCGTAAACGATATTCTTATTCTAATTTTTGAATAAAATTAAAGTAAAAAACGGATGTCATATTCTAAATCAGCACCCCCAAATCACTTGAAAACGATACCCGTATCAACATTTTTTGATAAAATCAAGTAACCAATTTGAGAAGTAAGTACCCTTCTAAAATGTTGAGTATCCATAGGAATCCTAAAATTAATTGGAAAATCGGTTAGGTACTTCCGTTGGAAGTTTAAAAAAATAAACTGACTTTTTTTAACATTTTGAAAACCTTCATGAGCGCCCTTATAGCAGCAAAAAACCCTTAGGAACCCCTAAATCAGTACGAAGCAGTCTAAGAACCCTTATGATACTCTAAAACAATCTAAAACCTTATTTAAAAACTCAGAGCTTTTCCCATTTAAAAAAAAAACATTACCCTAAAGTTTGCTTGTCGTCGCTTCTGAGTTACACTTCACCCACTCAACCTTCGTTACGCTACGGAGGTCGCCGACTCGCTTCGGTCGCCACCTCCCCCTACGCTCCACTTAGGACCTACAGGTCGCGGCACGAAAGTCTAGCGGTGACCGTTATTGCGCAGAAGTAAAAAATAAGAATGTCTTGGGGGGTGTGTTGCGCCGATTGGCTCTCCAGTCGTATAACATGCGCAGATATCCCCTCCACGTTTCGTTCACCGCTAAACTTTCGTGCCGCGACCTGTACCTACCACCAGATAGCTATCGTGACTTTATCCCTACACCACCACCGGACAGGTTTCGACGCCTACTACGAGTATAATATTTGTTCAAACACCTAATGGCTATTTCTAACCGTTATGAAGTTACAGCCCTTTTAATTCTAAGAGAGGTTGGGGAGGGGAGGAGAGTATATACAAATTTCCCGCGCCTGGTCGAAGGGCGGCATAACTGGTAATGCACGCGGCGACGAAACAGTTAGCGGCGGGCCTGTACAGGGTGATTGGTAATTGGGTGCAGGCCTTCAAACGGGTGATACCATTAAACACCTTATTTGCTACAATTTTGACCCGATAACTCGGGGTCCGAACTGGGTGGTTTTTGAGAAATTGAAATTTAAAATTTATTTTGAAATGTTAGCACCTCTCCACCATAAAGTGCTGATTAATAGAAATCTAAGCCGTTCAGACTGTTAAACTGATACTTTTCTGATAGCAGAAAATTACAGCTTTAACAGCTGTCTGCTAGGATATGTTAAAATACACCTGTGAGAGACAGATTTTACCTGATCTGATCGACCAGGATCAAATAGCTATAATTACATAGCGGTAACAAGAAAATTTGTAACAAGGAAGACGTACCTACATCAAAAACCGGTACTATCCTGTTTTATTAAAATACTACCTTCTCAAAAACAATCGTTGTTTTCAGGTTATTCACTTACTAAAAAAAGTATACTGTGGCACCATATGGAAAACTAATGAGACAAGGAACTCGGTTCTGCAATTTGCAAGACAAGTGTCATACATTTCTTTTGAGAAATCTGCCTCGAAAAACAAGGGAAGTTTCAAGAAGTTTTCAGAACATGACCTATACGGCGCTTATTTTCCAAAGGCAGATAGATGTCTTTTTAAACAAATTGGTTTGGCGAAGGATACATTCGTTCATGAGCTATCAGAAAAGTATCAGTTTAACACCCTGAACGGCGTAGATTTATCATAATCGGGAGAGGTGACATAATTAAAAAAAAAAACTTTTTCTATTATATTCTTTTTTCGATTTCTCAAAAACCACCCAGATTAGACCCCAAGTTAACGGGGTCAATAAAAAACAAGGGACGGCGTATTTCCGGTTGGCCTCAAGCGGCGAAAACCCACGCTACGCCACTGCACGGCCGCCATTTTGCATGTATTTAGTCGTCTCTGAGTTACGCTTCACCCACTCAATCTTCGTTAAGCTACGGGGGTCACCGGCTCGCTTCACTCGCCCGCTCCTCCCTACGCTTTACCGGTACCACCACCGAAAAAGTTCTGACGCCTACTATAATATTTGTTCAAACACCTAATGGCTATCTCCAACCGTTATGAAGTTACAGCCCTTTCAATTTTAAGGGAGGTTGGGGAGGGTATACAAATTTCAACGCTCCTCAGTAGTTTAGGGTAAGAATTAAAAGGTTTTTCAGTTGTAAAAAAGGGGTGAAGAGGAGGGAGGGTGTGTGAAGGGGGGAGGGCGGGGAGTTTTGAAAAATGATTTTGACTAACGCATTGCCCCTTTAAACAAATCTGAAAAAAAAAATCCTAGTCTCTTAACTTCCGAGATCCACCTAAAGGGGTGAGAAGAGGGGAAAAGGGGGCAACTTTGAAAACTGGTTTTTACTTTTCCGAGCCTCTTCTAAACGAATCCGTAAAAAAAAAACAAAATATGGGTCTCATAGTTTATGAGATACGATAGGGAGGGGCAGAAAGGGGGCCAAAAGGGCTTGGCACTTATTTCATAGTTGTGAGAATTACTTGTTTATGAATCTGTCAAAATATACCCCCCTCCCCTCCACCATCTGAGAGAACAATTATGTCAGTGAGTGGTATTTGAGCAAGGTTTCGGAAACCGCAAATGGCACGGCTGCCATCTTGAATTGCTGAAATGTCAAAAATTTTCTATAATAACCAGGATGCCATCTACCTGTCAGTAAAAACACGGTTGCTGTACGTTGACTGGTAGAACAAAAGAACTCGCCAAAGTCGGGTCTGACCCGAAAATTCAAGCCCCAATGGCTCTCGGGGTTGCCAGTTGAGACTGATGAAAATGGTCAAAAGTCATTTTGGGCACCCCAATGTTGCCGACTAGTCAAAGTCTCCATTCCAAATATCGTTATTTCTACTTTTCATGTTTTTGGGGAAGATCTGGGAAAATTACCCCAAAAGTGGGAACAATTTTTGCACCAGGCAACACTCCTCAGCAATACACACAACCGGTTCATACAACACAATCCAGTGGGGGGATGCCAGCTGTCCCATTACTCGTGTCGAAAATTGGGTTTTTTTGTCATTTAAAAGATGGCCACCACACTGTCCGCCATCTTGTTTTTCTGAAATTTCATAATTTTCCCGAAATTTCAAGGATATAGGCTACAGACCTGTGTACTTGGTGCTGCCAACTTTTCAATTTGGTGGAACAAAAGAACTCGCCAAACTCGGGTCTGACCCGAAAATTCAAACCCCAATGGCTCTCGGGGTTGCCAGCTCAAAGTAATGAAAATGGTCAAATGTCATTTGGGAGACCACAATGTTGCCGGCTAGTTAAAGTCTCTACTTAAAATGTCGTCATTTCTACTTTTCATGTTTTTGGGTAAGATCTGGGAAAATTACCCCAAAAGTGGGAAGAATTTTTGCACCAGGCAACACTCTTTGGCAATACACACAACCGTTTCATACAACACAATCCAGTGGGGGGATGCCAGCTGTCCCATTACTCGTGTCGAAAATTGCGATTTTTTGTAATTTTTACAAGATGGCCGCCACACTGTCCGCCATCTTGTTTTTCTGAAAAGTCATAATTTTCCTGAAATTTCAAGAACATAGGCTACCGACCGGTGTACGTGGTGTTGCCAACTTTTGAGTTTGATAGAGCAAAAGAACTCGCCAAAGTCGGGTCTAACCAGAAAATTGAAACCCCAATGGCTCTCGGGGTTGCCAGCTGAAAGTGATGAAAATGGTCAAATGTCATTAAAAGGACCCCAGTGTTGCCAGTTAATTAAAGTATCCATTCAAAATATCGTTATTTCTACTTTTCATGTTTTTGGGGTAAATCTGGGAAAGTACCCTAAAAATGGAAAAAGTTTTTGCACCAGGCAACATTTCTTGACAAAACACACAACCGGTTCATACAACTCAATCCTGTCGGGGGATGCCAGCTCACCCATTTATCGTGTCGAATATTGGGATTTTTCGTAATTTTTACAAGATGGCCGCTACACTGTCCGCCATCTTGTTTTTCTGAAAAGTCATAATTTTCCTGAAATCTCAAGTATATAGGCCACCGACCGATTTATCTGGTGTTGCCAACTTTTGAGTTTGGTAAAACAAAAGAACTCGCCAAAGTCAAAAAGTCCCAAAAATTAAAATATTCAATAATTTTTGGGGTTGCCAACTGAAACGAACCAAAATGGTCAAATGTCATTTGGAGGACCCCAATGTTGCGAGGTAGTCAAAGTCTCTATTCAAAATATCGTTATTTCTACTTTTCATGTTTTTGGGGAATATCTGGGAAACTACCCTAAAAATGGGAAAAATTTTCAAACCAGGCAACACTACTCAACAAAACACACAACCGCTCTGTACAACTCGAACCCGTCGAATGTTGCCAACTACCCGAAAAATGGATTTGAAAAAAGTCGAAAATTCCAACATTTTACAAGATGGCCGCTATACTGTTCGCCATTTTGTTTTTCTAAAAAATCACAATTTTCCTGAAATTTCAAGGTTATAGGCCACCGACTGGTGTACTTGATGTTGCCAACTTTTGAAATCGGTAGAACAAAACAATTCGTCAAAGTTTAGTGCAAAAAGTCGAAGATTTCAAAACGTCCCAGCGCAGCCGCCATCTTGTTTTTTTTTTTTTTTACTTTTTTTTTTAATTAATTTTATATTTTGTATAGAACCTATGAGTCGAAACTCGTCCAAGTCTTTTCCCCACCGAAACCGGAAATGGACTCGGCCGCCATCTTGGATTTGAATCTCCTCTATAATTTTCCTCTACTCACTCTATGGTACTCTACATTTTTCCCATACATTCCCCTAACCCATCTCTCACCCGTTCCGAGAAACGGCATGTCAATCAGTGAGTGGCTTTGTAGTTTTATATAATATAAACTAGTATTTGCGTGTTGCGCGAGGTGCAAGCACCTCGCGTGCTTGTCCTTGTAGATGTTTCACTTTTAAAACCCCTAAACATAGTACAAATGTCAAGCATAACCCTAAAAGAACCATATAAATTCTTCCACTTATGAAACTCTGTTGAAAGCCAAATAAAGCCCAAAAGGACCCAAAAGGTTTCCACTTGATTAAGCTGTATATATGTTACGGGCAATTTAATAAGTTCGGGCACTATTAATAATGGCCAGTCTGTATTCATAATGCCCGACTCAATTGGGCAATGTGATTAAAACAGCATGATTAATCACTTTTCCCGGCCATTATGAATAATGCCCAAAGTAATAAAATAGGTGAACTGTAGTATTTTTGTTTAGTAAATGAATTTAAACTTACAAAATTTTCATGAAAAGTTAACAAAAAATAAACTATTGAACATAGTAGTTAAAAAATAAATAGTCAAAAATGTAATAACATCAGTATTTACCTATAAAAATATATATTAATATGTATTTTGATAAAAATATTACTTATCAAACACTGTCATCATGTAAAAATAGAAATTACACTAAACAGATGGTCGGATCGGGCGGTCTAAAAAAAAAAGCTGCCGCCCTATCTCCCGTCAGCCATGTCGTCGGAGCTCCGCCGGCCTTCGGCCTACGCTCCTCATGTCCCAAATTCGGACTTCTGGGACATAAAGTTGTTATACTAATTCGGACCAATCATGGTGGTCGACCTATGAAGGACAAGTATTAAAGCAAACAACTTTTAAACTTTAAAATTTAGACCGATGATGCTATCTCAAACACTGACTTATTACATACCCCACGGGCCGTCGGACATTATTAATAATGGCCGGTCCTTATTAATAATGCCCAGTTAATCACGTTGCTCGTTACATAATATATCATTCTATTCGGTTCGGTTCGGTTTCGTGTTATTGAGAAGTATTCCTTACCCTTATAAAATTTTGAGAATCTTTAATAATCCTTAACGAATTGGAAAATCCGTTAGAGCCCTTAGAAGATTTTGTAAAATACTTCTGAATATTTTTAAAACCTTTATGAGCACCCTTACAGCAGGACGAAAACCGTAAGGAACCCCTAAATCAATATAAAAACCTTTAAGAACCCCTCATTCTAAAAACAAATTCAATAAAAAAAGAAATTAAAGTAAAAAAAAATGAGAATTTATTTTAAAGATTTTGAAACCGCTTAAAAAACATTAATACAGTCTAAAACCTTATTTAAAAACTCAGACTTTTGACGTGACAACGTCTTATAAATTGGTTTGCCGGGTGACACTTCAAGAAACTGCGTTACGCTCCCGCTCACGTTATGCGCTCACAATGAGAGCGAGTGAGAGCCCGCCTAAGAGCGAGAGAGACAGACATAAAAAGTTTATTTTACCACTCAAAGTCGTTGTCACGTAAAACTTTCGCCCGTATACCGACTTTACAGGCAACCAATTTTTTTTTCCCATTAAAAAAACATTACCCAAAAGTTTGCTTGTCGTCACCTCTTTTTTTTTTTTTTGGAGGGCAAATCATCAAATGACTCCTTCCGCTCTGGGTGGAGCACGACGGAGTATCAGACTTTTACTGACTAAAACCCAGCAGGCATCGGCCCTTGCGGATCCCTTCCTATTGCTGACTCTCTTTTTGTCGTCGCCCCCTTGAGTTACGCTTCACCCACTCAACCTTGAGGTCGCTGGCTCGCTTCGCTTGCCACCTCCCCCTTCGCTCCACTCGGTCTCGCAGGTTCGCTCCATTCAGGACCTACCTACCATCGGAAAGCTATCGTTATCGTATCACCACCGGAGACCGGACAAGTTTCGACACCTACTATATAATTTTTTCAAATACCTAATTGCTATCCATAACCGTTATGAAGTTACAGCTCTTTCAATTTAAGAGGTTGGGGTGGGAAGAGGAAGGTATACAAATTTCAACGCCCCTCAATAGTTTTAATAAACAGTCAAAAATGTAATAACATCAGTAGTTACCTACTTTTATTTTGATAAAAATATTACTTATTAAACACTGTCGTCATGTAAAAATAGAAATTACACTAAACAGATGGTCGGATCGGGCGGTCTAAAAAAAAAAGCTGCCGCCCTATCTCCCGTCAGCCATGTCGTCGGAGCTCCGCCGGCCTTCGGCCTACGCTCCTCATGTCCCAAATTTGGACTTCTGGGACATAAAGTTGTAATACTAATTCGGACCAATCATGGTGGTCGACCTATGCAGGGCAAGTGTTAAAGAAACCAATGATGCTATCTCAAACACTGACTTATTACATTGACCACGGGCCGTCGGGCATTATTAACCATCGCTCTTGGGCATTATTAATAATGGCCGGTCCTTATTAATAATGCCCAGTTAATCACGTTGCCCGTAACATACATATCATTCTATTCGGTTCGGTTGGGTTTCGTGTTATTGAGAAGTATTCCTTACCCTTATAAAATTTTGAGAATCCGTTACCTAACTCCGTTTGAAGCTTTTAAAAAAAATATTGAACTTTTTAAACATTTTGAAAACCTTTACTTTTACAGCTGAACAAAAACCCTAAACCTTAAGCCCTAAGGAACCCCTAAATTATTATGAAGCAGTCTAAGAACTCTTAGGATCCCCTTAAACAATTTAAAAGCTTATTTAAAAACTTAGACATTTTCTCATTAAAAAAAACATTACCCTAAAGTTTGCTTATTGAACCTACCACCGGAAAGCTATCGTGAACTTATCTCTGCCACCACCAGACAGGTTTCGACGCCTGCTATTATATTTGATCCAACACCTAATGTTTATGTCTAACCATAATAAAGTTACAGCCTTTTCAATTTTAGGGGAGGTTGGGGAGGGGAGGGTAGGGTAATCAAAATGTCAATGCCCATCAATAGTTTTAAGTCAGAATCAATACGAATGCGTATGCGTCCGTAGTACTTATATAGTTAGTTGCGGAGCGTTTTGGCGTGGCGCGAAATTTAAAATTAGAATTCAAAATATTTTTTCCGTATGTACATAGTCATCTCTGAGTTACGCTTCT
Organism: Xestia xanthographa; assembly: GCA_905147715.2. Classification (NCBI taxonomy): domain Eukaryota; kingdom Metazoa; phylum Arthropoda; class Insecta; order Lepidoptera; family Noctuidae; genus Xestia; species Xestia xanthographa. The sequence continues at coordinate 3,210,983 of LR990654.1, read as the reverse complement.
CCCACTTAAACAAAGGCCGCGTGAAAAAAGCAGGTGACGAGTGAAGCGAGCCGGCGACCTCCGTAGCATAACGAATATGGAGGTCGCTGGCTCGCTTCGCTTGCCACCTCGGACCCTTCGCTCCACTCAGGACCTACCTACCACCGGAAAGCTATCGTGACCTTATCCCTACGCTACGGGGGTTTCCTGCTCCATTCGTTTTACCGGTACCACCACCGGACAGGTTTCGACGCCTACTATAATGTTTGTTCAAGCACCTAATGGCTATCTCTAACCGTTATAAAGTTACAGCCCTTCAAATTTTAGGGGAGTTTTGGGACGGGAGGGGACAGTGTAAAAATTTCAACGCCCTTCAATAGTTTTAGGTAAGAATAAAAACAAAACCAGTAGTGGTTTGGTAGGACATGTAGATGTCCTAGTTTCCGAGATACGATGGGTGGGAGGGGTGAAGGGGGGAGAGGGGGGTGTTGTGAAAAATGATTCTGAGTAACGCATTGCTCCTTTTTATGAATCTGAAAAAAAAAGTTTCAATTCTCTGAACTTCCGAGATCCGCCTAAAGGGGGGGAGAAGGGGGGCAAAAAGTGGTTTGGCACATTTTCCCTACTCGTGAGAGTAACTTGATTATGAATCTGTCAAAATATACCCCTCTCCCTCTCCACCGTCTGGGAGAACAATAATGTCAGTGAGTGGTATTCGAACAGGGTTTCGAAAACCGGAAATGGCACGGCCGCCATCTTGAATTTTTAAAATGTCATAATTTTTCTAAGTATTTAGGAAACAAGCTACCTGTCTGTAAAAACACGGTGGCTGTCCGTTGACTTTGGTAGAACAATTCGTCAAAGTTTAGTGCAAAAAGTCGAAGATTTCAAAACGTCCAAGCGCAGCCACCATCCTGTTTGTTTTTTTTTTTTACTTTTTTTTAAATAATTTTAGATTTTGTATGGGATCTATGAGTCGAAACTTGTCCAAGTCTTTTCTCTACCGAAACCGGAAATGGACTCGGCCGCCATCTTGGATTTAAATCTCCTCTATAATTTTCCTCTACTCAATCTATGGTTTTATACATTATTGTAAAACATACCCCTAACCCATCTCTCACCCATTCCGAGAAACAACATGTCAATGAGTCAGTGAGTGAGTGGTCTTGTAGTTTTATATAATTCATTACGCTACGGAGGTCGCCGGCTCGTTTCACTCGCCACCTCCCCCCTTCACTCCACTTAAGACCTACCTACCACCGGAAACCTAACGTGACCTTATTCCTACGCTACGGAGGTCACCGGCTCGCTTCGCTCGCCCGCTCCTCCCTTCGCTTTACCGGTACCACCACCGGACAGGTTTCGACGCCTACTATAATATTTGTTCAAACACCTAATGGCTATCTCCAACCGTTTGAAGTTACTTCATAACGGTTACAGCCCTTTCTTTTTTTGAGAAAATATTTTTTCAGAATGTACATAGTCACCTCTGAGTTACGCTTCACCCATTCAACCTTTGTTTACGCAATGGAGGTCGCCGGCTCGCTTCGCTCGCCACCTCCCCCTTCGCTTCACTCAATCTCGCAGGTTTGCTCCATTCAGGACCTACCTACCATCGGAAAGCTATCGTTGCCGTACCACCATCGGAGACCGGACAAGTTTCGACGCCTACTATATAATTTGTTTAAACACCTAATTGCTATCTCTAGCCGTTATGAAGTTACAGCCCTTTCAATTTTAGGGGAGGTTGGGGTGGGGAGGGGAAGGTATACAAATTTCAACGCCCTTTAATAGTTTTACGTAAAAATCAAAAGATTTTTCAGTTGTATAAAAAGGGGTGGAGAGAGGGGCTCAAGGGGGGGAGAGAGGGTATTGAAAAATTAGTTTTACTAACTCTGGGCCTCTTTTTATGAATCTGAAAAAAAAAAAACATGGCCCCTTATTTTTCGAGATACGCCTACAGGGGTAGAGAAGGGGGTCAAGGGGGACAACTTTAAAAAATTGATTTTTACTTTTCCAAGCCTCCTCTATACGAATCCGTAAAAAAACAGAACATGGGTGTCTTAGTTTCCGAGTAACGAGATAGGGAGGGGGGGAGAAGGGGGGCAAAAAGGTGGGGTTTGGCACTTTTACCCCACACGTGGAAGTTTCTTGTTTACTTATCCAAAAAACCATTACAAACTAATACCCCTCAGTGGGATAAACCGCTTGAACGACCCCAATCGGACAAGGTTTTGGAAACCGGAAGTGGCACAGCCGCCATATTGAATTTCTTAAATGTCACAAATTTTCTAAAGTAACCAGGATATAAGCTACCTGTCAGTAAAAACACGGTGGCTGTACGTTGACTTTGGTAGAACAAAAGAACTCGCCAAAGTCGGGTTCGACCCGAAGATTCAAGCACGAATGGCTCTCGGGGTTGCCAGCTGAGAGTGATGAAAATGGTCAAAAGTCATTTCGGGCACCCCATTCTTGGTGGTTATGCAAAATTTCCATTTAAAATAACGTCATTTCTACTTTTCATGTTTTTGGTCAAAATTACCCCAAAAGTAGGGAGAAGTTTTGCGCCAGGCAACACTCCTCGGCAATACACACAACCAGTTCATACAACACAATCCAGTCGGGGGATGCCAACTGTAACATTTATTGTGTCGAAAATTGGGATTTTTCGTCATTTCTACAAGATGAGCGCCACACTGTCCGCCATCTTTTTTTTCTGAAATGTCATAATTTTCCCTAAATCTCAAGGATATAGGCTACCGACCGGTGTACTTGGTGTTGCCAACTTTTGAGTTTGGTAGAACAAAAGAACTCGCCAAAGTCGGGTCTGACCCAAAAATTCAAACCCCAATGGCTCTCGGGGTTGCCAGCTCAAAATAATAAAAATGGTCAAATGTCATTTGGGAGACCCCAATGTTGCCGGCTAGTCAAAGTCTCTATTTAAAATGTCGTCATATCTACTTTTCATGTTTTTGGGAAAGATCTGGGAAAATTACCCCAAAAGTGGGGAGAATCTTTGCACCAAGCAACACTTCTTGGCAATACACATAACCGGTTCATACAACACAATCCAGTGGGGGGATGCCAGCTGTCCCATTTATCGTGTCGAAAATTGGGATTTTTTGTAATTTTTACAAGATGGCCGCCCCACTGTCCGCCATCTTGTTTTTCTGAAAAGTCATAATTTTCCTGAAATATCAAGAATATAGACTACCAACCGGTGTGCGTGGTGTTGCCAACTTTTGAGTTTGATAGAACAAAAGAACTCGTCGAATTCGGGTCTGACCCAAAAATGCAAACCCCAATGGCTCTCGGGGTTGCCAGCTCAAAGTGATGAAAATGGTCAAATGTCATTCGGGGCACCCCAATGTTGCCGGCTAGTCAAAGTTTCTATTCAAAATATCGTTATTTCTACTTTTCATGTTTTTGGGCAAAATCTAGAAAAATACCCTAAAAATGGGGAAAATTTTTGCACCAGGCAACACTACTTAAAAAGACACACTACCGCTCAGTACAACTCGAACCAGTGAGATGTTGCCAACTACACGAAAAATGGATTTGAAAAAAGTCATAATTCCAACTTTTCACAAGATGGCCGCCACACTGTCCGCCATCTTGTTTTTCTAAAAAGTCATAATTTTCCTGAAATCTCAAGAATATAGGCCACCGACAAATGTATATAATGTTGCCAACTTTTGAGTTTGGTAGAACAAAAGAACTCGCCAAAGTCAAAAAGTCCCAAAAATTAAAATATTCAATATTTTTTGGGGTTGCCAATTAAAACGAACCAAAATGGTCAAATGTCATTTGGGGGACCCCAATGGTGCCACATAGTAAAAGTCTCTATTCAAAATGTCGTTATTTCTACTTTTCATGTTTTTGGGGAAAATCTGGGAAACTACCCCAAAAATGGGGAAAATTTTCAATCCAGGCAACACTACTCAACAAAACACACAACCGCTCGGTACAACTCGAACCCGTCGAATGTTGCCAACTACCCTAAAAATGGATTTGAAAAAAATCGAAAATTCCAACATTTTACAAGATGGCCGCCATACTGTTCGCCATTTTGTTTTTTTAAAAAGTCACAATTTTCCTGAAATTTCAACGTTACAGGCCACCGACTGGTATAATTGGTGTTGCTAACGTTTTAAATCGGTAGAACAAAACAATTCGTCAAAGTTTAGTGCAAAAAGTCGAAGATTTCAAAACGTCCCAGCGCAGCCGCCATCTTGTTTTTTTTTTTTTTTTTACTTTTTTTTTAAACCATTCTAGATTTTGTATGGGACCTACGAGTCAAAACCCGTCCAAGTCTTTTCCCCACCGAAACCGGAAATGGACTCGCCCGCCATCTTGGATTTGAATCTCCTCTATAATTTTCCTCTACTCACTCTATGGTACTCTACATTTTTCCCAAACATTCCCCTAACCCATCTCTCACCCATTCCGAGAAACGACATGTCAATCAGTCAGTGAGTGAGTCAGTGGCTTTGTAGTTTTATATAATATAAACTAGTATTTGCGTGTTGCGCGAGGTGCAAGCACCTCGCGTGCTTGTGCTGGTAGATTTTTCACTTTGAAAACCCCTAAATTTAGTACAAATGTCAAACATAACCCTAAAAGAGTCTTTCACTTTTCAAACTCTAGTGAAATGGCAAATTTCCACTTGATTAAGCTCCTATTTATTCTAAATCAGCACCTCCAAATCACTCTAAAACGATACCCGTATTCTTAGTTTTGAATAAAATCAAATTTCCCATTTTGAAAATCATTATGAGCGGCCCTTGCAGCAGTACAAATACACTTAGGAACCCTTAAATCAGTATGAAGCAGTCTTAGAACCCTTAAGATCCGCTAAAACAATCTAAAACCTTCATTAAAAACTCAGACCTATATGCTATCTTATCCCTACTACCACCGGATAGGTTTCGACGCCTACTATAATATTTGTTCAAACACCTAATGGCTATCTGTAACCGTTATGAAGATCCCTTTCTTTTTTTGAGTTAATATTTTTTCCGAATGTACATAGTCACCTCTGAGTTACGCTTCACCCACTCAACCTTGGTTACGCAACGGATGTCGCCGGCTCGCTTCGCTCGTCACCTCTCCCTTCACTCCACTCGGTCTCGTAGGTTCGCTCCATTCAAGACCTACCTACCATTGGAAAGCTATCGTTACCGTACCACCACTCGAGACCGGACAAGTTTTAACGCCTACTATATAATTTGTTCAAACACCTAATTGCTATCTCTAATCGTTATGAAGTTACAGCTCTTTCAATTTTAGGGGAGGTTGGGGTAGGGAGGGGAAGGTATACAAATTTCAACGCCCCGTAATAGTTTTAGGTAAAAAATCAAAAGTTTTTTCAGTAGTTTAAAAAGGGGTGAAGAGAGGAGCTGAAGGGGGGAGAGGGGCGAGTTTTGAGAAATTATTCTGGCTCACTCTAGGCCCCTTTTTATGAATCTGAAAAACAAAATTCAGGTCCCTTATTTTTCGAGATACGCCTACGGGGGAGAGAAGGAGGCCAAGGGGGACAGCTTTGAAAAATGGTTTTTACTTTCCCAAGCCTCCTTTATACGAATCCGTAAAAAAACAGAACAGACCCGTGTTCTGTTTTTTTACGGATTCGTATAAAGGAGGCTTGGGAAAGTAAAATCTTAGTTTCCGAGTTGTGAGATAGGGAGGGAGGGGGGGAGGGGGCAAAAAGGTGGTGTTTGGCACTTTTACCCTACACGTGGAAGTTACTTGTTTACTAATCCAAAAGCCGTTATAAACTAATACCCCTCAGTGGGATGAACCGCTTGAACGACCCCAATCGGACAAGGTTTCGGAAACTGGAAGTGGCACGTCCTCCATCTTGAATTTCTGAAATGTCATAATTTTGCTAAAGTAACCAGGATATAAGCTACCTGTCAGTAAAAACACGGTGGCTGTACCTTGACTTTGGTAGAACAAAAGAATTCGCCAAAGTCGGGTCTGACCCGAAAATTCAAGCGTTCTCGGGGTTGCCAGCTGAGAGTGATGAAAATGGTCAAAAGTCATTTCGGGGGCACTCCATTCTTGGTGGTTATGCAAAATTTCCATTTAAAATTTCGTCATTTCTACTTTTCATGTTTTTGGGGAAAATAACCCCAAAAGTGGGGAGAATTTTTGCATCAGGCAACACTCCTTGACGAACAACAACAACATTCAGGCAACACTCCTTCCTTGACTATCAGTAGTTACCTACTTTTATTTTGATAAAAATATTACTTAGCAAACACTGTCATCATGTAAAAATAGAAATTACACTAAACAGATGGTCGGATCGGGCGGTCTAAAAAAAAGCTGCCGCCCTATCTCCCGTCAGCCATGTCGTCGGAGCTCCGCCGGCCTTCGGCCTACGCTCCTCATGTCCCAAATTCGGACTTCTGGGACATAAAGTTGTAATACTAATTCGGACCAATCATGGTGGACGACCTATGCAGGGCAAGTATTAAAGAAAACAATGATGCTATCTCAAACACTGACTTATAACATAGACCACGGGCCGTCGGGCATTATTAATAATGGCCGGTCCTTATTAATAATGGCCGGTCGTTATTAATAATGCCCAGTTAATCACGTTGCCCGTAACATGCATATCATTCTATTCGGTTCGGTTCGGTTTTGTGTTATTGAGAAGTATTCCTTACCCTTATAGAATTTTGAGAATCCAAAGTAATCCTTAAATGAATTGGAAAATCCGTTAGCTAACTCCGTTTGAATATTTAAAAAAAATATTGAACTTTTTAAACATTTTGAAAAGTTTTACCTTTACAGCTGAACAAAAACCCTAAACCTAAAGCCCTAAGAACCCCTTAATTATTATGAAGCAGTCTAAGAACTCTTAGGATCCCCTTAAACAATCTTAAACCTTATTTAAAAACTTAGACATTTTCTCATTAAAAAAAACATTACCCTGAAGTACCTACCACCGGAAAGCTATCGTAAACTTATCTCTGCCACCACCAGACAGGTTTCGATGCCTGCTATTATATTTGTTTCAACACCTAATGTCTATGTCTAACCATAATAAAGTTACAGCCCTTTCAATTTTAGGGGAGGTTGGGGAGGGGAAGGGAGGGTAGGGTATTCAAAATTTCAATTCCCCTCGATAGTTTTAGGTCAGAATCAATACGTTTTTTTTGTTTTTACATTTTTTTTAAATCATTTTAAATTTTGTATGGGACCTATGAGTCGAAACTCTTCCAAGTCTTTTCCCCATCGAAACCGGAAATGGTCTCGGCCGCCATCTTGGATTTGAATCTCGTCTATAATTTTCCTCTACTCACTCTATGGTTTTATACATTAATGCAAAACATACCCCTAAGCCATCTCTCACCCATTCCGAGAAACGACATGTCAATCAGTTAGTGAGTGGCTTGTCCTTGTAGATGTTTCACTTATAAACCCCTAAATGTCGTAAAAATGTCAAACATAACCAAAAAAGAGTTTTTTACTTTTCAAAGTCTCGTGAAATGTCAAATAAAGCCCAAAGGCAGGCCGAAAGGTTTCCACTTGATTAAGCTCTTAATCATTCTAAATCAGCACCTCCAAATCACTCGTAAATGATATCCTTATTCTAATTTTTTAATAAAATTAAAGACCAACATCTTGGATTAAAAGACGGATGTCATATTCCAAATCAGCATCCCCAAAATCACTCGAAAACGTTATCCATATCAATATTTTGTTGGTCCCCCATTTGAGAAGTAGATACCATACTAAAATGTTGATAATCCATTATCCATAGCAAGAGAATCCATAGCAGTCCAAAAACCCCTAAGAACCCCTAAATCATTATGAAGCAGCATAAAAACCCTTAAGCTCCCATAAAACAATCTAAAACCTTATTTAAAAACTCAGACCTTTTTCCATTAAAAAAACACTACGATTAAGTTTGTTTGTCGTCACCCCTGAGTCACGCTTCACCCACTCAACCTTCGTTACGCTACGGTGGTCGCCGGGCTCGCTTCGCTCGCCACCTCCCCCTTCGCTCCACTCGGCTCGCAGGTTCGCTCCACTCAGGACCTACCTATCACCGGAAAGCTATCGTGACCTTATCCCTACGCTACGGGGTTCGCCCTTCGCTTTACCGGCACCACCACCGGACAGGTTTCGACGCCTACTATAATAATTGTTCAAACACCTAATGGCTATCTCTAACCGTTATTAAGTTAAAACTCTTTAAATTTTAAGGGAGGTTGGGGAGGGGAGGGGAGGGTTTACAAATTTCAACGCTCCTCAATAGTTTTAGGTCAGAATCAATACGAATGCTTATGCGTGCATAGTACTTACATAGTTAGTTGCGGAGCGTTTTGGCGTGGCCCGAAATTTATAATTAGAATTCTAATATTTTTTCCGTATGTATACGTATAGTTGCCTCTGAGTTACGCTTCACCCTTTCAACCTTCATTACGCTACGTAGGTCGCCGGCTCGCTTCGCTCGCCACCTCCCCCCTTCGCTCCACTCAGGACCTACCTACCACCGGAAATCTAACGTGAGTTTATTCCTACGCTACGGAAGTCACCGGCTCGCTTCGCTCGCCCGCTCCTCCCTTCGCTTTACCGGTACCACCACCGGACAGGTTTCGACGCCTACTATAATATTTATTCAAACACCTAATGGCTACCTCCAACCGTTATGAAGTTACAGCCCTTTCAATTTTAGGGGAGGTTGGGGAGGGGAGGGGTAGGTAAACAAATTTTAACGCCCCTCAATATTAGTAACGTATAGTAAAAATCAAAAAGCTGCTACGTGTCCTAGTTTCCGAGATATGATGGGGGGGAGGAGCGCAGAGGGGTGAGGGGGAAAATTGGAAAATGATATTGATTAATGCATTGACCCTTTATATGAATCCAAAAAAAAAACAAAATGTTCCAAGTCTCTTAACTTTCGAGATCTGCCTAAAGGGGGGGAGAAGGGGGGCAAGGGGGCAATTTAGAAAACTGGTTTTTACTTTTCTAAGCCTCCTCTATATGATCTATCTCCGTATATATCTATATCCGTAAAAAAAAAACAAGAAACGGTTGTCTTAGTTTCCGAGATACGATAGGGAGGGGGAGGAAAAGGGGCTAAAAGGGGAGGTTTGGCACTTTTTCCCTACTTGTGTTAGTTAGTTGTTTACGAATTTGACACAATATACCCCCCTCCTCCTCCACCACCTAGGAGAACAATATGTCAGTAAGTGAGGTTTCTGAAACCGGTAATGGCACGGCCGCCATCTTGAATTTCTAAAATGTCACAATTTTCCTAAAGTAATCAGGATACAAGGTACCTGTCAGTAAAAACAAGGTGGCTGTACGTTGACTTTGGTAGAACAAAAGAACTCGCCAAAGTCGGGTCTGACCGGAAAATTCAAACTCCAATGGCTCTCGGTGTTGCCAGCTCAAAGTAATGAAAATGGTCAAATGTCATTTGAGGCACCCCAATGTTGCCGGCTTGTTAAAGTCTCTATTCAAACTATCGTTATTTCTACTTTTCACGTTTTCGGGGAAAATCTGGATAAATACCCCAAAAGTGGGGATTATTTTTGTACCAGGCAACACTGCTCGACAAAACACATAACCACTCGGTACAACTCAAACCAGTAAGATGTTGCCAACTACACGAAAAATGGATTTGAAAAAAGTCTAAATTCCAACTTTTTACAAAATGGCTGCCACAGCGTCTGCCATCTTGTTTTTCTGAAAAGTCATAATTTTCCTGAAATCTCAAGGACATAAGCCACTGACTGGTGTACTTGGTGTTGCCATCTTTTGAGTTTAGTAGAACAAAAGAACTCGCCAAAGTCGGGTCTGACCCGAAAATTCAAACCCCTATGGCTCTCGGGGTTGCCAGCTAAAAGTGATGAAAATAGTCAAATGTCATTAGAGGCACCCTAATGATGCCAGCTAGTCAAAGACTCTATTCAAAATATCGTTATTTCTACTTTTCACGTTTTCGGGGAAAATCTGGTAAAGTACCCTAAAAATGGGGAAAATTTTTGCACCAGGCAACACTCCTCCACAAAACACATAACCGATCAGTACAACTCAAACCCTTCAGATGTTGCCAACTGGACGAAAAATAGATTTGAAAAAAGCCGAAATTTCAAGTTTTTACAAAATGGCCGCCACAGCGTCCGCCATCTTGTTTTTTTGAAAAGTCATAATTTTCCTGAAATTTCAAGGATATAGGCTACCAACCGGTGTACTTGGTGTTGCCAACTTTTGAGTTTGGTAGAACAAAAGAACTCGCCGAAACCAAAAAGTCCCAAAAATTAAAATATTAAATATTTTTTGGGGTTGCCAACTAAAACAAACCAAAATGGTCAAATGTCATTTGGGGGACCTCAATGGTGCCACATAGTCAAAGTATTTATTCAAAATGTCGTTATTTCTACTTTTCATGTTTTTGGGGAAAATCTGGCAAAATACCCTAAATATGGGAAAAATTTTCACACCAGGCAACACTCCTCATCAAAACACACAACCGCTCAGTACAATTTGAACCCGTTGGATGTTGCCAACTACCCGAAAAATGGATTTGAAAAAAAACGAAAATTACAACTTTTTACAAGATGGCCGCCATACTCTTCGCCATTTTGTTTTTCTGAAAAGTCACTATTTTTCTGAAATCTCAAGGATATAAGCCATCGACAAGTGTTATTGGTGTTGCCAACTTTTGAAATCGGTAGAACAAAACAATTCGTCAAGGTTTAGTGCAAAAAGTCGAAGATTTCAAAACGTCCCAGCGCAGCCGCCATCTTGTTTTTTTTTTTTTTTTTACTTTTTTTTTAAACCATTCTAGATTTTGTATGGGACCTGCGAGTCAAAACCCGTCCAAGTCTATTCCCCACCGAAACCGGAAATTGACTCGGCCGCCATCTTGGATTTGAATCTCCTCTATAATTTTCCTCTACTCACTCTATGGTACTCTACATTTTTCCCAAAAATTCCCCCAACCCATCTCTCACCCATTCCGAGAAACGACATGTCAATCAGTGAGTGAGTGGCTTTGTAGTTTTATATAATATAAAAATAAAAATAATAATATAATATAAAATAAATAAATTTTTTGACCCACTTGGTCTTGTTGGACCTATATTGGTCTCAGCAAAACTTTTAATGCAAGAAGTGTGGTTTCATGATATAAGATGGGATCAGCAGTTGCCCTCAAATATTAATAAAAAATGGGTTGAATTTGCCAAAGACTTGATAAATATGCCATGTATTGCTGTTCCTAGGAATGCAAAGGGTATTGTATGTAACAGCTTTGAACTAGTTGGATTTTCTGATGCATCTAGTGTTGCCTATGGGTGATAGGTCTTGATAAACGTGTATATATTAATTTATTTTGTTCGAAGTCGCGCATCAATCCTAAAAACAAAACATTAACAATACCTCGGCTTGAGCTTGAAAGTGCATTATTGATATTTATATTGGCAAACAAAGTTAATACTAAATTATCTTTAAAATATAATGTGCGTACATATTTGTATTCAGATTCTAAGATAGTACTTGCATGGCTTAAAACAGAACCTGTAAGGCTAAACATGTATGTTGCTAATAGAGTTAAGAAAATACTTCAGTTAACTTCCTCATGTAAATGGTTGTATGTCAATACAGCAGATAACCCAGCAGACTGTCTGTCTCGAGATGTAAGCCCTTCTTCCTTGCAGGATAATTTAATGTGGTGGCATGGACCCAAGTGCATGGGAAATGCTGAATTTGTGCATGGTATTATACCACTGTTAATGTCCATAGAAAATACACCTGAACTAAAAGAAACAATTCCTAAATTAAAAACAAGCAATGTATGTGTTAAGGGCAACACGTTATTGTTGATGGTGGAGAAATACGTTACTAAGGGGATTATATGGAGGCAACATATTCAATTAAAACATGCAGGTCAAAGTTTAGTTCTTGCTAGTTTGAGTGAAAAATACTGGATTCTTAATGCTTCACGTGAAATAAAACCTGTTTTATATAAATGCATTATTTGCTTTAAATTAAAGGCTAAGAATGCTACCCAATTAATGGGATCGTTACCTTTGGATAGGGTAAATATGACAAGGCCATTTCAGATAGTTGGCACCGATTATGGTGGCCCTTTTAGCGTCAAGCAAACTCGTATTCGTAATCCAGTAATAACAAAGGCTTATATTGTATTATTCGTTTGTTTTGTAACTAAAGCGATACATATAGAACTAGCATCTGATATGTCAACAAAGACTTTTATGGGTTGCTTGAAAAGATTTATATCCAGAAGGAACAAACCCACAAAAAATTATTGCGATAATGGTGCCTGTTATAAAGGGGCTGCTAATATGTTAAGAGAATTATATGATTTGCAAGCTTCCACAAGTCACCAAGACACTGTAATAGATTTTTGCAATACGGAGAGAATATCCTTTCATTTCCATACCAGGTTACTCCCCTGTGTTCGGTGGTTTGTGGGAAGCGGGTATTAAAAGTGTTAAGTATCATATGAAACGGGTCATAGGCAATACAGTGTTAACCTATGAGGAATTGTATACTGTTATTGTGCAGATTGAAGGCTTAACTCGCGGCCGTTGACGCCTCTATCTAGAGACCCAGATCATATGTCTTATTTGACACCTGGACATTTTTTAACAGGATCACCATTGTCTTCTTATCCTGAATTAAATCTAACTAATGAGAATGTCGGAAGATTATCATTTTGGAAAGTGTGAACAAATGCAACAATTATTTTGGAAAAAATGGCATAAATATTATTTGGTGCTTTTACAAAATAGACCAAAATGGAAAACTATCCAACCAAACTTAAAACCGGGTGATATGGTAATTTTAAAATATGATAACATAAAACCCCTTGACTGGCCGGTAGGAAGAATTTTAAATGTAATGCCTGGTAAAGATGGATGTGTTCGTGCTTTAGAGGTTAAGACAGCAAGGGGATCTGTCATCCGAACTAGTGTAACGAAGGTATGTCCTTTTCCTATAGATTAGGATAATAGTTAATTAGTAATTAAGTTTATAATAATTCAATTTTTTGGGTTTCACTGTTCTGTAGAAGGCCAGAGGCGCCCGCAGTATGTTCGTATCAGAACATAGGTTTTATTTATTCTGGCTACATTGAAATGTTTTATTTTTTTATACTGGCAATAAGGCGTTATATTCTATTGTTTCGTACTTGTCTAAAAAAGGATATAAAAAATGGTCGAACAACGGAGACCAGTAAAATAAGATTTATTGATTTTTGATCATATTAAATAAAGTGATACAAAGTTTCACAGATAATTTTATTTATGTTTACGCCACGAACAACGAAACCGAAAGGCACTTGTTTTCTCCGTCATTGAGATATTTTTTTTGTTCTACACCTTTCCTGGGAACCTTCTAGTTACGGAGATATTGGGGTCAAAGTTCGAGCTTTTTGACAAGTTTTTAAAAAAAAAAAACAAGTTTTCTCTGTAAGACTTTTACTTTAATCACCTCCACCACCCCATACTATTCAATCCATCCATCAGCACAATATTTTGAGTGCGTTACATTGAGTTCTACCACAAAACATGACTTTTCACCCCAAAAAAAAGTCGCTTTCCAGCAATAATTTTTGCGTAAAGTTACTTAGTTTGATGTACCTTTCTTGATTTCATGAGTTTATCTCCGGGTGCTCTCGTCTAGCTAACGGTGAGTACTTGCTAGACACAACCTTCTAGCCAGGATTACCCATCAGCAACTTGCTCTAAAATATAACCTTGTGGAATCTGAAGTGCCTTACTATAGGTACCTATATGCCCGACCCAGTTCTCGATAATGGCAGTATCACATTGTAATGGGATCAATCCATAATCATTGACAGGACTATTTTTAGCCAATAGGCCTGATATAGTGGTTGGTGGTGGATCGATCAGAGCAGCGCACAATGATTTTTGATACGGTCCCGCATGATGAGAACCTCGTTAAAGTCGAGAAAGATAAACAAATCAAGTATCTTGATTTGGCTCGCGAGGTTGTCGTCATGTGGGATGTGGACTCAGCAATAATTGTGCCGAATAATTATTGTTTGACTAGCTGTTGCCCGCGGCTTCGCCCGCGTGAAATTTGGTAACTGTCCCACGGGATCTTACTAAAGGGATAAATAGTATCCTACGTGTTAATCCAGGTTATAAACTATCTATGTGCCAAATTTCGTAACCATCACAATTATAATCATCACAATCGCTAAAACTATAACCATCATTATCACTGTCACAATCACAATCACCATCACCATCATCGTTATCACAATCATCACAATAAATCAACAATAATCCTGTATAGAAATCGACTCCGCCATCTTTTGGATCTAAAAATAAATGCCATATTCGTAATTAGCACTAATGATAATCTCGAAATCGACACCCATATTGATTTTTAGACATTTCGACCCCATCGCACCCCAACAGGGGATGATGGTATTTCAGGTCCGCCACATTAAATCTTAAAATCGCTGTTTTTGTAATATACCCGACCCGATACACCATAAAAACAATACCAAACCCATTTCCCCCTTTAGGGGTTGAATTCTGAAAAAACCTGAAACCCATTTCTACCCATTTATCGATAGGGGTACTCCTGTGAAGTTTCGAATAAAACAGTCTAACTAATCTTGTTTCTCCATACAAACTTTCGACTCCGTTTCACCCCCTTAGGAAGTAAATTTTTGAAAAATCCTTTCTTAGTGCACCGTTAGACCTCATAAGAAACCTACGCGTTCTAAATTTTAAATCTCTAGACCAAGTGGTTTGTTGAGTTGACCCCATTTCTCCATATTAGGAGTTGAATTCTGAAAAAAAACCTGAAACACAAATGTTTACTCATTTATCGATAGGAGTACTCCCGTTAATTTTTGCTGATTAATGCTCTCTTAATGCTAAACAAGAAAAATTTTTCATTGTATTCAAAAAATTTCCAAGGTTTTCGGGGTAATGTAATGTGTATGTTTTTACATGGTTTTTTTTTAAAATTACATTTTTGGACATTATTGTTTCGAATAAAATAGTCTAACTAATGTTATTTCCCCATGTAAATTTTGGACCCCCGTTTCAGTCCCTTAGGGGGTGAATTTTAAAAATCCTTTCTTATTGCACCCCTAAACCTCTTAAGGAACCTATGTGACAAATTTGGAATCTCTAGACTCAGCGGTTTGGGCTGTGCATTGATTTTTATACTTTGTCACCCCATTTCCCTCTCTTGGGGGTTTAATTCTGAAAAAACCCCAAAACACAAATGTAAACATTTGTGTTTTGGGGTTTTTTCAGAATTAATCTCGATTTTAATCTCAATTAAATGAAATTTAATCTCAATTATCGATAGGAGTACTCCTGTTAAGTGTAGAATAAAACAGTTAAACTAATCTTGTTTCCCCATACAGAGCCCTTTTTCACCCCTTAGGGAGTGAATTTTGAAAAATCCTTTCTTAGTGCACTCTAACCACATAAGGAACCTACTTGCCAAATTTGGAATCTGTAGACCTAGTGGTTTAGGCTGTGCGTTGATATGTCAGTCAGTTTCTTCTTTCATTTATTTTTACCCGACTGCGACAGAAGGAGGGTTATTGTATAGATTTTATCTAAAATAGAAGTAGCCTAAGTTACTCCTTATTTCATCAGCTATCTGTCAGTGAAAGTCCCGTCGAAATCCCGCCGTTCCAGAGATTAGCCGCAACAAACAGACAATAGACAAAAATTGAAAAAAAAAAATATTTTGGTATAAATACCCTATATACATTCAAATGCATGTAGTAAAATGCGGTTGTTTTAATATCACAAACAGACACTTCAATTTTATTTATTTGTACAGATAAAGCCCCCTTTTCATCTTTCACCCCCTTAGGGGTTGAAATTTTTAAAAACACCGTTGCGTTATCTTCCAACCATAAGCCTAGATAATAAATTTAGTATGTTTTACTTCGATAATTAAGGACTTTCCATAGACAACTTCATTCTCTTTTTTAACCCTTCGGGGGTGGTATTATGAAATACGCTGAGACACGTATCAATTAATTTTTAATCATCAGCCTAAACACAAAATTTGAAGATCCTAACTTTAAAACTGACAATTTTCCACAAACAACTTCATCCCCCTTTTATCCCTTTGGGGGTTGAATTGAGTCAAGGTAAGCTTTGAAGAATCAAGACCAGTATCAAAGATATCCTGCAAATTGAATATGTCGTGGCAAGTACTTTTCCAGTACAGTCAAACAAACGAAAAATTTGCGCATTTTGCCCATATCAGAAGCACAGGATGACTAAAGTGTCATGCCACTCCTGCATGAAAGCCAATTGTGGCGAACATACCATTCCTCTCTGCTCAGGCTGCCAGGAATAACATTTTCAAAGTCTCTAATAGTTTTTAGGAAGTCTTATTACATGTACTCTCATGTTACCTACTTTTTAAAATTAATAAATTTCATTTAATGAAAAATATTGAGGTTTCGTTTTGTTAGTCGAAATGACTAATGTTTAGTGACTGTGTAACTCGAAAATATGTTTAGTGATCTAGGGTTAAACTGTATGTTTCCAAATGTAAACTTGACTTTTTCCTAAATAATGAGCTATGGCCAGATGGCATTGTTTTTAGGCGTTATGTGCATTTTATGTACAGAACGAAGCCCCAGGAGTCTATAGTTAAAGTTAATTAATTATATTAATTCTAATGGGTACACAAAGAATTAACAATTACCTTAGATATGTTAGTTTTAACTGTAAGTCGGTTAAGAGATCGATAGATAATATTAATGATTTATGTGTGTGGTCTGATGTGGTGGCCCTACAAGAGACCTGGTTACTTTCCCATGACATTCCAATCTTAGGAACAATTAGTCCTGACTTTGATTATACCGGTAAGTCGGCTGTGGATACCTCTGAGAGCCTATTGAAAGGAAGGCCTCATGGTGGGGTAGCCATTCTCTGGAGGAAAGGCATCTTTGATTCCGTGTCTGTTGTTGACTGTGGTAGTCCTCGCTTGGTGGCCATCACAGCATCGTCAAAGGGCCGTAATATTCTTGTTTTTTCTGTGTATATGCCTACAAATTGTTCAGACAACTTACCTATTTTTACAGATGTGTTGAGTGAAATTAGTGCTACGATAGCGAGCTGTGATATAGAAAATGTTTTTATGTTAGGCGATTTCAATGCCCACCCTCATGAGCTGTTCTATAAAGAATTAATTAACTTCTGTTCTGACCAATCTTGGATTTGTGCTGATGTAGAGAAACGGGGGTTGGACAGCGACACATACACTTTTATAAGTGATGTGTATGGGTGTAGGAGGTGGTTGGATCACTGCTTGGTATCTGTATCAGCTTGGCATACAATTGTCAGTGTTGACGTATCCGAGGATATTTACGTGTCGGATCATCTTCCCATTTGCATGGAATGTGATTTGGAAGTGATGCGGCCTAAAATGATGCCGCGGACCATCTGCCGTGATTCTGTGGTGTGGGGTGAAAGAACTAAGTCTGAAACGCTAAACTACCATAATATTTGTAATAGTAAGTTGCGAGATGTTGATTTCCCCCATGATTTTCAGAGTTGCGGTAGTGGACCGTGTAGTTTGGCTGCACATAAGTCTGTGCTGGACAATTTGTATAGGCAGATTGTAGAAATACTTTGTGTGGCGGCTAGGCAGTCTAAAGTAACACACAACGGGGGGCCGAGACGAGGCAAGCGTGTGTGTGGATGGAATGAGCATGTAAGGGATGCTCATCGCGAGGCCAGGAATAGTTTTCATGCCTGGATAAATAATAAACGCCCCTCTTCGGGACCTATCTATGATAATATGCATGAGAAGCGAAAATGTTTTAAAAGCCGACTGAAATACTGTCAAAACCATGCTGAGCAGATTATTATGGATAGATTGGCCGAACAACGCGCTAATAAAAAATTCAGCGATTTCTGGAAATCCACTGGTAAGTTGGACGGGAAACCGGGACTCCCTACCAGTGTGGGTGGTATAAATGAACCTAGTGGGATCTCTAATATGTTCAAAGAGCACTTTCGAGTTCAGTCCCCTCTCGGTCCCTCAACCGTGAAAGTAGATACTGAGTCCAACAGTCGTGGAGTTAAACCTTTAATGCGATTCTCAAGTAAGCAAGTGAGTGCAATCATAACTGGTATGAGCCGAGGCAAATCTCCAGGTCATGATGGGCTCAGTATTGAGCACTTGAAGCACGCGGGTGTACATCTGCCGCGAGTCCTGTCTATGTTTTTCACAATGTGTATTAGTCACGCGTACTTACCTGCTGATCTAATGAAGACCATCGTGACTCCCATTGTGAAAAATAGGACTGGAGATATTTCTGATCAGGGTAACTATCGTCCCATTTCTCTTGCGACTATAATAGCAAAGGTGTTGGACGGTGTGCTTGATACTTGCCTTAATGACTATATACATCTTCATGATGCTCAGTTCGGGTTTCGTCCCGGACTTTCAACTGAAAGCGCTATTTTGAGTCTCAAGCACACAGTTCAATACTATGTAGATCGCGGGACGCCGGTGTACGCCTGCTTCCTTGATCTCTCCAGAGCCTTCGATCTTGTCTCGTATGATGTGCTCTGGGGGAAAATGGCAAGCAGGGGTATACCCGCGGAAATATGTGGGCTATTCCAGTATTGGTATGGCAATCAGACCAATCACGTGAGATGGGATGGTACGCTCTCTGAGCCTTATAGGTTGGAGTGTGGGGTGAGACAAGGAGGTCTGACGTCCCCCAGGCTTTTTAACCTCTACGTAGATGACCTCATAGAGGGACTCAGCAGAATGAGTGTCAGATGCAGTGTTGGTGGTGTTAGCATTAACAACATCAGCTATGCGGACGATATGGTGCTGTTGGGTCCGTCTGCGGGGTCTGTAGGGAAATTGCTTAGGACTTGTGAAGCCTACGCTGCCGCACATGGTTTAACTTATAATGTTAAAAAATGTGAGTACATGGTCTTTAAGGTCGGCGGCAAATGCCGGGAAGAGGAACCCGAGCTGCTTATAAATGGGTCAGTAATTCGTAAAGTATCTTCTTTTAAATACTTGGGTCATTTTCTGTCCGACGACCTTAAAGACGATGTAGATATAGAAAGGGAGCACAGGGCACTTGCCGTCCGGTGCAATATGTTGATCCGTAGATTTGCTCGGTGTACGGACCTAGTTAAAATCACCCTTTTCAAGGCTTACTGTCAGAGTCTGTACACGGGTAATCTATGGATCAATTACACCAAAAGGTCGCTAGATGCCCTGCGAGTCCAGTATAATAATGCCTTCAGGATGTTGTTGAGACTACCTCGCTTCTGCAGTGCGTCGGGGATGTTCGCGCAAGCTCGTACCGACGGGTTTCACGCAATGGTCCGTAAAAAAAGTGCCTCGCTACTCAGGAGAGTGAGAGATAGTCGCAACAGCATCCTGAGAACTGTAGCGGAGAGCTACAGCTCTCCAATTGTAATTCTTCTTGTGCAGAGGGTAATTGGTACTAACACTAGATAATAAGTTATTTAATATTATATTACTAACACTCTATGGATCTTTTTGTGTCCAAAATAAAATAAATAATAATAATAGTCCCAGTCATTAAAACTGTGAAAGTACTGTAATTGGATTTGTGCCCAGTTGATGGCAGCAGGCTCACCCCCATTACGCTGTTAGGGTGCTGCTCTGCCCAGAACTTTGGGATTATAGGCGTGATTTTAATGATGTTATGTTTATGTGATGATTACGTATTTATGCAAACAGGTTTCATATGACACTTATTTCCAATCATCCTGTATACGCAACAGTTTAGGTAGTAGTATGAACAATATTGGTAACAATGCTTGATTTAAAAATGTCGCCTGTATGCTCTGAGGGGTACGCAGATGTGTACAATACACCCAAATTACGACAGTTTAGGTATGTTAAGTTCCATTTAATGAGGATAAGCCTATTACCATGACATGTATTGTTAACAATGTAAAATAAATGCATAGCATTTATTTGTATAGGATATTATAACTAAAAATGGAAAATAAAAATAAAACATTTAAAAAAAAAAATAAACCGACTTCAAAAAACACAAAACACAAAAAAGTGAAAAATAACTTTAGCTTCAGAAGTCGGTGACAAAAAAAACAACTAAATGAATCAAGCAAATGTCATCGACTTTTGAAGCTAAAGTTATTTTTCACTTTTTTGTGTTTTGTGAAGTCGGTTTAATTTTTTTACAACATAAAAACGCAGGAGGGTGGTCTCTATTCGACTGATATATTTTTTGTAGTAATAACGTATATTTGGCCGCGTCTTCACCATGTCTTAGTACTAATTTACATAAGTCTTTTTGTTTTCAAGAGTAGGTAGTGAACCAAATCTATTGACGCTCCTGATCTCCTTGATGTGCTGACGCGCTTATTTGTTCCGGACAATTACTGTCGCGGCAGAAAGCATAGGCTGTTTGCCGTGCCTCCATGTCGTTCTGTTTTTTTTTTTAATCTTTATTGAAAAATAGAGGATTTGATGTCATCCCCATAGTTACAGACATCTTAAATATTCACATCTTACTTACCTATATTTATCTTATCTGCGTTTTATAGCACAATCAACCATTTTATATATGAATCTCGCTTCCTCTGATATGGGGATAGCAAGAGTACTATTACATACATCAGTGTCGTGTAAGCTAATGCCGTAAGCAAGCCTAAAAGATACCCTCTCAGCTTCGTTCCGAACACATTCCACTAAATCTTATGAAATACATCTTCAACCAAATCACAGTCAGTGCAATTCTTAGAAGTAACTTTGCCCATTAGGTATGCAAAACTATTCAGTGGGATATGTCCGGAACGCAGCCTCATAGCAATTACTATGGTGTGTCTAGACAAATTGGAATTAATGAACCAAGAAAAACGTGACAAATTATTTTGGATTGTTTTATACCATATGCCTTTTACTAGAGAGCGCTCATCAAAATATTCCTTCCATGTGTTCCTACATTTGAGCTTAATCGTATAAAAAACGTCGGTATAATATGGCAAACAGACCATAGGGACACCATCAGTTAAGGCTTTTATAACGAGATAGTCTGCCTCTTCATTTCCTGCCAAGCCTACGTGTGAAGGTATCCATTGCAATAATATATTATAATTTTTATTGGCTAATGATGAGAGTGACTTCAAGATGCTATATGCTATCGGTGTGCCTCGACTATTCGAGGTACATCGAGCAATGTGTTGTAGTGCACTCTTGGAGTCTGTTAGAACTACGTATTTGCCCGATTGACAGGATTGAATATATGAAAGTGCCTCTGATATTGCTATCAATTCTATCAACATTATCGATATGTTTGAATCAATACGTAGTTTCATTGAGCTGCTAACTTGAGGGTCATAAATAGCTAATCCGCCACAATTACTTTCCTTCGAACCGTCCGTATAAATTTTATAATACTCTGAATATGTATTTTTAATAAAACTATTACACAATTGTTTTAAGGCCAAAGAATTATAACTTCTTTTAGCGTTACTTACGGCATCTATGTTAAACTTAATATTAATTGAAATATTCACATTGCTGAACCAGGTATTAAGTGTAAACATTTCTAATTGTGTACTAACATGTACAGCAGTATCTTTAAGGTAGCTATGAACTAAAACTAAAATGGGCTTTTCTTCGCACCTCCAATAAGGATTTTGACTAAAAAGATTTAAATCGTCCAAAATTTGCATAATCTTATGGTTAGAAAAGGATTTTGCTTTTAACCAATACTTTCTGGCAAGGTAATGTCGTCGTATACTTAAAGGCGGTAGGTGTAGTTCGCACTCCATGACCTGTATAGGTGTCGTTTTAATAAATCCACCTATTACCCGCATACACTGATTTTGTATTTTATCTAGCTTGCTTGTATGTGTCTTACAGCTACTACCATACAGGAAACTTTTGCTTCAAAAAATAACTTTAGCTTCAGAAGTCGGTGACAAAAAAAAAACAACTAAATGAATCAAGCAAATGTCATCGACTTTTGAAGCTAAAGTTATTTTTCACTTTTTTGTGTTTTGTGAAGTCGGTTTAATTTTTTTACAACATAAAAACGGAGGAGGGTGGTCTCTATTCGACTGATATATTTTTTGTAGTAATAACGTATATTTGGCTGTGTCTTCACCATGTCTTAGTACTAATTTAGATAAGTCTTTTTGTTTTCAAGAGTAGTGAACCAAATATATTGACGCTCCTGATCTCCTTGATGTGCTGGCGCGCTTCTTTGTTCCGGACAATTACTGTTGGGGCAGAAAGCACAGGCTGTTTGCCGTGCCTCCATGTCGTACTGTTGCACGTGCTAAGTCACCAATTCCTCGCACTCTGGCCGCGCTTGATGATCTCGCTCTTGGATTCTAATCCAACCGATAAATGATAAATGATGTTTATTTTGCAAGTAGGTTTTTACAAACACTTTTACACGTCAATTTTTTTAAACTAGATGGGGCCGGTGTTTCGTACCTGACTACTCTGAGAAGAAACAGCCGAAACAAACTCAGAGGTCATAGTCTCTTTTAAAGTCCAGACAATCTTGCTCAATTCACATGAGGACTATGCAGATTAGAGTCTGAGATGGTCTTTTGAAGAAAGAACCACAGTTATATTCGATTTGTTTAAATTTGAGGGATGGTCTTGCATTGGAGTGCAGTGCGATGCGCGCTCGAACACGGACGTGTTTCCGCTGTGCACGGCACGAATTTTATTCGCGTGTTGCGCGGCCATAGCCACTGCCCGTTATAACTATGAGTTCGAAACAACTCATAGTAAATGAATTGCTGGCATTCCTAGTCCATGCCATCGACTACATGGACGAGGTGAGCATACTGCAGATTTGCCGGTCCAATTTCAAGGAGGATGACATCAGCAGTGGAAAACTTTTGCTGTTCCAGTCTCTTGGAAAACTGGACCAGATGCCCTCTCGGCGCAGAGATGGAACCGAGAAGAGCCTTCAAGATATCATCGATATGTTGAAGAAAACTGACCCAGACGACGTGCCTGATTTCGTGGCGAAGGAGCTAGGTAAACTGCCTCCCGTCACATTCGACCACGTCGACGTTACACGGCTGCTAAAGGACATCACTACCTTGAAAGCGGAGATGACCAGGATGCAGTCCAGAATGGAGGTTTCAGAAAAAACCAATACTGAACTACGTGCGGAAATAGCATTATTGCGCAACGTCGGTTCGGAAATTGGGTCACCTGAGGCCTCAAAGGTGAACACACGTCGAGGGGCGCAAAATGCAACCATCGGCAGTTTTGAATCGGCGAACACAAGTGCGTCACCAGCTGCCGATAACGCTGAGCAAGCGCCGCCCGCCGCCGTCATCGCCCGCGCCACTACACCGGCTGCGGAAACGTCACGCGTAGGTACGTCGACCCCAAAACGTGCCTATGCTGCTATTGTCAACAGCCGTAAAACTGATGCGTCGCAGCCTAAGCGACAAACCAGAAAAGGGGAAACTTTGAAAATTGGTTCTCAACCAGCCCTGGCTGCGGTCCGTAGCTCCGTGCCAAGAACAAGCCAAGTTGATGAGGAGGGCTTCACTAAAGTGGAAAGGAGGAAGAGGAAGAAGCCCTGTCC
This sequence comes from Xestia xanthographa, assembly GCA_905147715.2. NCBI lineage: Eukaryota > Metazoa > Arthropoda > Insecta > Lepidoptera > Noctuidae > Xestia > Xestia xanthographa. The sequence goes on along the minus strand of LR990654.1, from coordinate 3,187,396 downwards.
TCGTAACCTGTGCGGTACCGCACCGAGTGGACCCAACATGATGCTGCGTCCTGCTGTGCCTACGACGCAGCTGTACATTTCACGTCTGCATCACTCCACTACAACTGAGGAAGTGGTGCAGTATTTGAAAGTGAAGACCAACTGGACTCTGAGGGTCGAAAGGTTGGAATCGCGCCACAACATGAACTTTAAGTCATTCGTGGTACGAGTTCCAACCCACCATCTACAGACCTGCATGAAGGAGGACTTTTGGCCGAAGGGTGTCGTATATCGACGTTTCCGAGGACGGTTACGCGACACCACGCAGCAAAACACGACGCCGACAACGTTGCGTGTATAGTTTTAGTTTCTTTAAGTTTAAAATATGTATTAGTGTATTATTGTTGTTAATTATTATTTTGTGTATTTTATCTATGGGCCTTAGTCGCCTGACAATAAAATGATTATTATTATTATTATTATTATTATTATTACCCCCGGTAAACAACGATTTTAGAAAACTATGAGAATCGATTTTATAAATAAAGACGCAAGCGTACATAACCCCGGAGCAAAATTTTTGAAAGAAATAAATGTCAACAATTCTGAACTCCAAGCGTTTGTAGATTTTGGAAGCGACGTTACTCTCATTAAAGAACTCTTTTAGGAATAGTGCAGTTTAGTCGTTAGGCAACTTGAGTATTGACATGATCGTTGATGGGGTAGAGGCTAGAGTGACATGCAAAATCGTAAATGATCACATGCTAGAGGTCCCTGTGCTTATGGGGCAGACTTTCACGGAGCAGTCACATATATTGGTTTATAAGGACAAGAATAGATTGCAGTTTTTCGATATCGTGAAAGAATTGCCTAGTTCAGAACACGCCGATGATGGTGATGCCTTAGTGAAGTTTTCTCCTGCCAGATCAGTTGTAGTTTATGGTCCAGCTTCCGTTAAAGTGAAGGCTCAGTCCCCTTTCAGTGGTGATGTCCTTCTGAGAAGTAGTATTGCAGAGAAACCTAACGAGCAGCTAATCATCACCGGCGGGCTACATCACTCGATCAACGGTGAAATCAAGATAATGGTCTTGCCTTGTTCTGAATCTTGCCACATTTCATCTAAACAGGTTCTCTGCCGTGCTGAAATAGTTGATGTGGTGAATAGGATTGTTGATGAGCGATCTATAGGGATTGTAGATAGTCGGAGGTTTTATGAAACTAAGGTCCGCGTGGGTGAGGGGGTCCCTGCAGAGATCAGGAAAGACTTAATATACATGTTGCAGAAATATCAGCATTGTTTTGCTTCTTCGTTGTGGGAGGTAGTATGTACCAGTGTTACAGAGATGAAGATTGATTTCAATAGTCAACGTCCAGTTGTTTATCGTCCATACAGGTTGTCGCATTACGAACGTGAGAAGTTACGTTCGATGGTCGGAGACATGTTGGATGCCGGTGTGATACGAGAATCTGTTTCAGATTACTCTAGTCCCATTTTACTCGTACGAAAGAAAGATGGTTCCTCAAGGTTGTGCGTAGACTGCCGGGGTTGCGGGACAGTTCGAAAGAGATACCGCGGCCCCGGAACACAAAGGGCGATGAAGGAACATGGATGGGTTTTAGTCAGTAAAAGTCTGACACTCCCTCCTGCTCCGCCCAGAGCGGGAGGAGTTATTTGATGATTTCCCATCCAAAAAAAAAAAAAAAAAAAAAGTTGTGCGTAGACTATCGTATGCTGAATTCAATGACGATTAAGGAAAGGTATCCTATGCCTATTATCGAGAATGAAGTATCATGACTTTCTGGTCAGTCCTGTTTCATAACTCTCGATCTTGCTTCTGGCTACTACCAAGTGCCAATCTCTGAGCAAACCAAACACTTGACACCTTTTGTTACGCAGGACGGTCAATACGAATTCAACCGTAAGCTGTTCGACTTAGCAAATGCGCCTGCCGTTTTCCAATGGATGATCAATAACATACTGGGATCGGCACGATTTAATAAGGCAACCGCGTACATCAATGATGTTCTTATTTATGGAAAAGACCCACGGCAGTGTCTTCAACGTCTTGAAGAGGTGCTACAGATGCTGGAAAAGGCGGCTTACTCAGAACCTACTAAAGTGCAAGTTCCTGCATGATAAGGTAGACTATTTAGGCTACGAAATTAGCGCTAGTGGTATCAGGCCCGGTGAAAACAAGATATTCAGCGTTGTCAATTTTCCCCGACCTCAGAACGTACACAATTTCCGGCAGTTTTTGGGTTTGACCAGTTATTTTCGTAAATTTACAGAAAATTTTGCGCAAATATCGTTTCCTATCTTTTGGTTACTAGGCCGGTTCTTTCTATATATGACCCTAATGCAGAGTTGGAGCTGCACACGGATGCAAGTAGGTTAGGAATTGGAGGAATTATTTTACAGCGAACGCAGGCCTCTGATAACTTCCATCATGTGGCGTTTTACATCCGATAAACTTGCCCGGAAAAAATAAAAAAAAAAACTTCCACTCTTACGAGCTCGAAACCCTAGCGGTGGTTTACTCCCTTTGTAAGTTTAGGGTTCATTTGTTAGGGAAGGAATTCAAGATTATCACCGACTGCAGCGCTTTGCGTTCTATGTTTTCAAAACGGGACTTGATTCCAAGAATAGCAAGGTGGTGGCTGACGTTACAGGAATTCGATTGCACTATAGAGTACAGGGCAGGGGTTAAAATGAGCCATGTCGACGCATTGTCGCGGAATCCTGTCGAATAGTAGGATTGTCTCGACGATCAGTTTCCAGCCATAATGTTTATCAGTAGTAATAGCCATAATGTTTATAAGTAGTAGGTGCCTACATTGAGTGTGCATATGCAAAGAACAATTCCAGCACTCGCGAAGGGTACTATATCCTATCGCAAAGTTGGAGATTCCTTTCCACACAGTTCACGTGGACCACCTTGGACACTTCATGAAATCGATTAGGGGTTTTTACTCATTTACTCGTAGTTGTTGACGGTTTCACCAAATTCTGTTTCCTCAGGCCTGTTAAAAACACGAATACCCAAAACGCAATTAGGGCTCTAGAACATACTTTCTGTATATTTATAAACCCTGACCGACTCATAAGCGATCGTGGCACTTGTTTTACTTCGCATTCATTCAAACGGTTCTGCTTAGATAAGGGAATCAAACGTCCTAAATGCGGTTTCTAGCCCTAAGTCCAACGGACAGGTTGAGCTGTATAACCGCACGATTCTCGATTTCCTCAAGGCACTGAGCATTAAACATGGTAAAAAAAGGACTGGGACAGTCATCTTGGACGAGTTCAATAGGAACTCAATAACACTATACAGAAAACTATGGGCAGAACACCGGCAGCGGTGATGTTTGGAACTTGTATGAAAAGCGAATTTAACCCCATGCTTAATGATACGAGTACTACTGCAGGCACTCGTAAAGATGATGACATGACAGAGATCCGCGAAAGTGTTAAAGCTCGGATAGATCTAGAGCAGGTCAAGCAAAAGGAGAGGTATGACATAGGTAGAAAACCTTCCCGTTCCTATAGTGTAGGGGACCTTGTTAAAATAACAAAGACTTATTTTAATAATAATGGACAAAGCAAAAAATTGATGTCTGCCTTCATAGGTCCATATCGGGTTAGCAAGGTCTTAGTCAGGGACCATTTTATTGTAGCCCCGATATCAGGCCTTGTTGATACACAGAACTCGGTCGACAACCGTGGCCGCGGATCGCATTAAGCCGTGGATTCATGTGACTGCCTTAGAAGTAAATGATAATGATATCGATGAGAGTTCAGATAGTGACATTGATGATCCTGGCAGTATATTGAGTTAAAATAAAAAAACCTTACTTCAATTGCATGGAATGTGCGAACAATTACTTACACAGATATTATTCGTTGTTACAGATCAAGTACGCGAGAATCGATCGGATCGCGGCTTGGTGCAACGAAGGCAAGACCTACGGCAGTCATTAAGAGCATTTATTGATCGGCTCGTACTGGCGTCGTTAGGCATCCTGAATTAATCGATCGTTCAGGAGGTTAGGGCACCCTGATTAATCGATCGTCAGGGAATAATAGTATTCTGAATTAATTGATCGTTCAGAATACTCGTATGCATATTTTGTCACGGGTACTCCCTTAATTCTCCTAAATAATTTTGTCCGAAAATCATTATCCATAAAACGTTTGCCATAAACTTCAGTAACCATAATGTTCAAAATCCCGAAATTTTGTTTTACATAATTATTTTTATTTCTAAAACTGTTTTGTCATAATATCGAATATTATAATAATTGAATCTTCTAATTTTACATGCCATAAAGTCAAATGTCCTAAGTATCTTATTATATAACGTGTATTATTCCGAATGTTCATATAAGTATAATGAAATTTTTGGTCCTAAAACATTTGCTAAAATTAGGTTTTAGTGACAGAAACGAATCGCTGTAAATCCGACCCCACGCCAGTCTTGTCTGCCCTACCCCGAGAGTGTAATTTAAAATCGCGTAGGCGCGGAGGGGCGAGGCAGCCCGCGAGTTGAGGAGCAGGTGGTTGTAACACTCGCCGCCGCTGCTGAGGCTGGCCGGCTTGGCCGGCCAGCAAGCCGAAGCTGCGGTGGTGAGCGTTAAACACATCTGCGACGATAAGCTCGCGTGGGACCGCCGGAGCCCCGCAACGCCGGAGCCGTGACAGAAACCATGCCTGCTGCTTGCTTGCTCGCTTGCATGCTGAATGCTTGCTCGCTTGCATGCTACATGCTTGCTTGCATACTGTATGCGTGCTTGCATGCTGCATGTTTGCTGCAAGCTTGTTGCATGCTTGCTGCATGCTTGCTGCATGCTTGCTGCATGCTTGCTGCATGCTTGCTGCATGCAAGGTGTATGTTTGTTTGGTTTGTGTTTGTTTGATTGATTGATTTTCTGCCTTTTAGTGACTACTGATATGAAATCTATGCCAAAAGAAGATTCTAACTGTGAACTTTCTGCGATATTATGATGGTTCTGGTATAAAAATGTGTTGTGTTGAGAGAAGTTCATATCATAGCAAAAGCTAAGTAATACCCTGTAGTTACCCGTAATTACAGACACAATTAACATAACAATGTTCTGTTCCCTTTTGGGAACGTTTGGGAACATACCGGTTTGTTTTAAAAATATTATAAGGATCAAAACATTGTATTTTTTTTTTAATTTAGGATTTATAACTATTATTGAAAACGGTTTTAAGTCTTTTGTATATTATTGATTGTAATATTTATGACAAACGGGTTTAGGGTATATTGTATTTAGGGATTTCAATTTTATGGCATGTGATATTATGTGATATTAAGTTAGGATAAGTTATCATTCGGACAAATGATGATTAGGACAAAAAAAGTTATGGCACTTTAAATTATGAATAAAAAAGTTAGGTAATACAATAGAGAACCTTTGTCACGACTTAATCGATCGGTTGTGACTTTGGTTAGGCATCCTGAATTAATCGATCGTTCAGGAGGTTAGGGCACCCTGATTAATCGATCGTCAGGAAATAATAGTATTCTGAATTAATTGATCGTTCAGAATACTCGTATGCATATTTTGTCACGACTTAATCGATCGGTTGTGACTTTGTTTTTTTTTTTGTCCCAATTAATCGATCGTTTGGGTTCACTATATTTAGTACCAGCAAATCGATTGCTGACGAATTTAACATCTTGTTACTTGTAATGTTATTAAAGTTGTTATTGTTAATTATCAAGACTATCTGATAGACAACGTTTATTACTTGTTTTTCAGTCAGAATATCGCCATTTCTTGTTAAAGTTTGTGAAGTTGTTTAGTAACGCAATTAATCGATCGTTTGTGTTCACTGTTCTCAGTTCCAGTAAAGCAACTGCTGATGTTTTTAAATTATTCTGTATAAGCTAGTGCCTAGATTATTTATTATTTATTGAATAACAAATTAATTTAGTAACTAATAGTATTCAGCCGTTTAGTTCCATACTCAGCACAAATTTGTTCTTTTTTCTTTCACAATCAATTGGATAATTTTAAGTTGTCATATTTTGTAATACAGTCATTGTTTTTTTTTTGGGACGTAACGTTATTATGCTACTGGCCAAGATACCTGATTGTTAGGTCACCACCTGGTGTCATGTGCAGGGACGCACACGATGTCAGGACGGACGATTGTTAGGTTTCCGGATTTTACTAGTCAATTTCCTATGTTTTCAGAAAGAATTTTGTTTATAATGTAAAATATTAAATGCTTTATATTTTATTATGTAAACTGGTAACATTGATTCCGTAAGAATGGCAATATTTCTATCATTTGATTTGTAAAATGTTTGGCGCGAAAATGAAGCGGTTCTCTGATTGGATCACGAGACTGACGTGGCGTGAAGTCGTGAGCCAATCAGGGCGCTGGATTTTCCCTCCAACGGCAGGAGTCTTGGTCAGGAGCCCGAGCGGGCAAGTAGGGCATTCTGATGCTGAACGTCGAAGACAATTGACAATTATTAAGAAGTCTTAAAACTGTACCCGAATCATTGTGCCCAGTGTTAATGTGTCAAAGTGTAATGTGAAGTAATTTGTTAGACTCAATGTATTAGTTTGAAAAGAGTAACCATGGAGTTTCTTGCCAGCTCTTCTCCATGGTAAACTACCATACCGAACCGTGCAATGTGCAATGTGAAATAAAATAGTATATCGCATCCAGTATGTTTTCATAGCACGAAACCCGTCTTCTGCCCACATAAGCTCGAGCCTAGCTAACAACCAAATACTGCTACAAATGCCATCACCTCCCTCGGGACCTGCTAGGTAGTTCTTTACATAATTTATTTTCAAAAAAGAATTCTGTGCAAGAGTAAACTAAATTAAAGTAAAAACTAACAAACAAAAAGGAAAAAAATATGCCTGGATGTTTGTAGTGCGTGCTGTGGTTTATGTGTGTGAGTATGTTTGTGTGTGTGTGTATGTATATGTGTTTGTGTGTGCGTGAGGCATTGTGTGTCCTAATTCTAAAAGGTATGGGTAAATATGTATTGGTAACATAGACAGCCAACCCGCTAATTTTATAAGTCTCTCAGACTCTTCATAGGTGAGCCATTCCATTATGCCAAACACTAACAGAATTCTTACATTGGTGTCGGGTGAGTAGGCAAATATTTAAAACAGCATTGACTTTATTGTTAGCCCGTGAACCCTACTGAGTTACGTTCCACAATGTAGGCTTAGGTGGTAATAGTTATTTATGCAACTGTTGTATAATGAGAGGTATTAAAACACGAATGTGGGTTTATCACACGAGGCGAAGCCGAGTGTGATAATAGTATCACATGAGTGTTTTAATACCTAATTATGTACAGTTGCATACAAGACTTTATCTACATCCATGATATGAATCCTCCATAAAAGGTTCTGAAACCATAGGGTGTTGCAGTGTTGTAAGAAGTCTATGTAAATTCATGGAAAGTTTAATTGGTGAGTATTTAATACAAACAAACCATGTATAGGTAATAATATAATTATTAACATTTTGGATTGTACAATTATTAAAATGCACAAAGCTTGTATCACTCATTTTTGTAAACAACAAAGTACTTAGTGCAATACTATCCAAATATCGAACAAAGATGGCGGGATACGACGTGAATTCGAATTAACCTATAAGTTTTTTTTTAATTACGTCGCTGTGGTAGTGAATCGCACGTGCTAGACAATGTTCTTTTTTTAAAACGAGTTGCATTATGAAATTCAGTACAACATTATAACACCCGTTTGGATGTTATAATGGTTATTATGACACTGGCTGTTTTAATGTTGGCCATAAGCTAACTGTTTCAGATACTTTTATAGAGGATTTAAAGCATGGGTGTAGATAAACATTTTTATACTACACTTGCTTAGTAAGTGTACCAATATTACCCCACTAATAGGCTTGAAAGCTGTTCATTAAACCTTCTCAAAAATCTAGGCAGTTATGTTGTATGGAATTTCATTACTGCCCTGAAAATCAGGGTAGTAATGCATTACTAACGCGTTTTGTTTTTGTTTTTTTTAAGTCTTGATGACGTCATCGTCATCTTCCTGCCCTTATCCCATGTTACTTGGGGTCGGCGCAACACGTTTTTTTATCTTTTTTTTCTTTTCTTTTCTTTTCTTTTCTTTTCTTTTCTTTTCTCTTCTTTTCTTTTCTTTTCTTTTCTTTTCTTGTAAGTGTAGTATAAAGCAGTATATATCACTCGAGGGTAAGTACAGATTACTAAACTCGTGTGGTTCACGGCCCTCCGCTTCGCGTCGGGCCTCAAATGCACACTCGATTAGTAATCTGTGCCTTACTCCCCTTGGTGAATAAATAGCTATTACATTGTTGTTGTTATGTTTTTCATTTTGTTCACGGGTTTACAATAAACAAAACTGCTCTTGCTCAGAGGAACAGTTTTGTGTCTCTCCGTGCCACACAGTTTAGTTTTTTTACGTTTCCCTTCTCGCAGCCGTAGGGAGTCCCTACGCCACAATACCACAGTCCCTACTAGGGACTGTGGTATTGTGGCGTGTTTGTACAATGTTATTTGGAGCACAAAGAGTTGTCTATCCGTTGGGACTTCACACTCTTTATTGAGAAGTGTGGTAGGATACCTGTCAATACGTAACATGCTGACTGCAAAGTTACCTCCCCAGACAGAGATACAGTACCCCAGCAAAGACTGGACAAGCGCAAAGTATTTGAGTGTTTTGAGAATAGATCGGTGTGGATGGATAGCTAGACAGAACATACTTTATTGCACACCAAAAGTGTCACACAGCTGTACAGTGTTGCTACTGTCCTGTCATGAGTACAACGTCGGAAAAATCGGTTGTACCTCCACATTGAACAAAAACTTTCAATTCGTACTGTGTCTGGCTGTTAGGGACTCAAGATCGATCGTCCATGATGAACTGAAAGATCACTGGCAGCTTAAGCAAACAATTGAAAGTGAAACTAACATCGCGTTGTACATGATCTCGTACACATGTAATGCATCTTGTCAAACTCAGATTGATAATGTCATGTACGATTGCTTTTATGATGTCTTATGTGTATTAACTGTGCATTGTATACTTTTTCTTTACAGATGTAACATCAGTTAAAGGGGTGACATCGACTTGCACTTCAACTGATGCCTAAAGAAGTGAAGCGATTGAAGAGTTTACTTTCTCGTCTACCACCACTAACTACGTACTGCTCACTAAACAAAATCTAGCCTCAGCTGTTTTACTGATAAGTTGAAAAAATGAAAATCAATACGATATCTGTATGTTGTCTTATAATATGAACATTAATATATTTTTGTAACTGAATTTTAATACTTTTCTTTCTCTAAAATCATCTTACCCTTATCGCAATTCTTGGTCATTATTACAGAATTGTTTGCCAGTGCCACGCTCAAAGACATGGTTGTCACGTCCTTGGTCTTGGCTCCATTTGAATTGTTTTTGGACCCATCGGTGGTTTGACCTATTTTGTAATTGTAGATTCTTGCTGAGAATGGTTAGAGCTATGTATGCACAATGAAAGGACTTCGGGAAGGAACGTCACCACACCATGGTCCTTTGTGGTTGCAATTTGGTTTTCTGATACGAACGGTAAGTGACAACGGTTCGGCCTTTTCGAGTTTAGCGTTTCAATAATTTCTAAAACTTCTCTTCTCTTCTTCTTCTTCTCTTCTTTTTTGTGTTGGGAGATTTTAATTCACACCCAGGTGAGCGTTTTGGTGTTGAATTACTTAGTTTCTGTAAAGAACAAAACTGGTTATGTGCAGATATAGAAAGACTTGGACTGAATTCGGATACATATACATATGTCAGTGACGCTCATAATAATTGTCGTAGATGGCTTGACCACTGTGTGGTAACTAAGGCCGCGTGTCAAACTATTGTAAATGTTAAGATTATTTATGATGTATTTGGTCAGACCACTTACCCGTACAGCTGACATGCAACCTAAAAGTATTGCAGCCAAAAATTGTTGGCACTAAGGCATCATGTAACAAGATTAAGTGGGGGATTAGAGAAGCTAGCCAGATAAATAAGTACCATAAGTTGTGTCATGAGAAGTTGAGAGAAGTTGATTTTCCGGTTGTTTTTCATGAATGCTGTGATAAAATGTGCCACAACCGGGAGCACAGACTGCATATAGATAATTTGTATAAAACTGTTATTGAAATTCTAAGTGAGTCAGCAGCGGCGACTTGTTTGTGTCGGACTGAATTGAGGCGGAGGTATATTACGGGTTGGAACAAACATGTGAAAGAGGCCCATGCGGAGGCTCGACTAAGGTTTGAGCTTTGGATGCAATATGGTAAACCCGGTGTGGGACCCATTTATAGCCAAATGCGTGACTCTCGAAAAGCTTTCAAGGCAAAGCTAAAGTGGTGTCAAAATAACCAGCAGCAAATTAAGATGGACATTATCGCTTCTCACCACTCGGCGAGGAATTTTGGAAGCTTTTGGAGAGAAACGAAAAGGTTGAATCCTGAGTCGAGTCTCCCTTCGAGTGTTGGGGGCAAAAGTGACTCGGTCGATATTGCTAACTTATTCCGACAGCGTTTTAAAATTGATCCACCTCTGGGTCCAGCAGACCAAACATCGAATATAAGCTATAATGACCTAAGTGTACGTTTCACTGCCCGTGACGTGTCTTCCGTCATCAAAAACATGTCCAGGGGTAAGTCGCCTGGTCACGATAGTTTAAGTATTGAGCATCTGCAGAACGCAGGTGTTCATCTCCCAAGGGTTCTTGCCTTACTATTCAACCTATGTGTCAGCCATTCTTATCTGCCGGCTGATCTAGTGAAAACAGTGGTGGTGCCCGTTCCTAAGAATAAGACCGGTGATATGTCTGATGTTAATAATTACAGACCGATATCCTTGGCAACGGTTGCAGCAAAAATTTTTGATTGTTTACTTGACCGTTGTCTAGGTAAACAATTAAAAATTAACGACAGACAGTTTGGTTTTAGGGATGGGTTATCAACTGAGACTGCAATCATGACCCTTAAGAGTACAGTGCAATATTACACTGGGAGGAGGACACCTGTGTATGCATGCTTCCTGGATTTATCCAGTGCTTTCGACCTCGTCTCATATGACATCTTGTGGGAAAAGTTGTCTAATGAAGCTAACCTGCCGCCAGAAATAATTAATGTCCTAAAGTTCTGGTACGATAACCAACACAACGCTGTGAGATGGGCAGGCTCTTACTCAGATGTGTACAGGTTAGAGTGCGGGGTGAGGCAGGGGGGTCTGACCTCCCCAAAGTTGTTTAACATCTATGTGAATAAGCTGATCGAGGAACTCAGCAGCACTGGCATCGGATGCACGATCGATGGTGTGTCGTTCAACAACATCAGTTATGCTGACGATATGGTGCTGCTGAGTCCGTCGATCAGTGCTCTTAGGAAGCTGTTAAATATATGTGAGTGCTATGCTGGAGCCCATGGACTAAGGTATAATGCCAAGAAAAGCGAGCTGTTAGTTTTTATGGCACAAAACAAGACCTATGAAGTTGTACCACCAGTCTCGCTCTGTGGTGCCACTCTAAGCAGAGTAAAACAGTTCAAGTACCTTGGTCACTGGGTTACAGAGGATGGCACTGATAACTGTGATATTGAGAGGGAGCGGAGGGCATTGACCGTAAGATGCAACATGCTGGCCCGCAGATTTGCAAAGTGCGACAGCAATGTCAAGATTACTCTGTTTAGGGCTTATTGCCAGACCTTTTATACTTGCAGTCTGTGGACCAGATACACGCAAAAAACGTTTAATGCCCTACGTGTGCAGTACAATAATGCTTTTCGGATACTGCTGTCGCTGCCTCGTTCCTGTAGCGCGTCAGGGATGTTCGCAGTAGCCCGTACAGACGACTTCTTTGCGATCATTCGTAAAAGATCCGCTTCACTACTGCGTCGGATGCGGGGCAGCGACAACAGTCTTCTGAGTGTTATTGCTAGTAAGACTGAGGGCCACCTTATGGGGCACCTGTGCGCAGTGCATGTACTGTTGCCAGGTGTCTCCGTGAGGTGGCGTAATTAAGTATTATTAGTTAGTGTGTGTTTTCGTCTATTATACTAACATAGGTTAAGGAATACTAACACAGTTATGGGTTCTACCTGAAATAAAGATAAATAAATAAATAAAAATAAAACAAACCAGCTCTTTTTGGTGTTGGTTAAACACTGTGATTCCATGTCTCAGTGAGGCCTTTAATACTTGTTAGTCCCATAGTGAGGCTATACAAATGTCGCTGCCAATTCTTATAACACGCCGTTTTACATAATGGCCCGCCGGATAGAAAAACGGCACCGTTATGTAATACGGCGTCCTCACGTTCAGCCGGATTACAATTCGGCTGAAATAAAGTCCGCCGTATTGAATGAGCCCTTTGCGTTCGACAAAGCGGCGTATTAACGTACTGCCGTTATACAAACGGGCGCATCGTCGATATGCCGCGTTGAAAGTTTTAGTTCCATTTATCGCTGCAAGTGGCGCTGCATGATCATAAAACGAAACATGGCGTCGCAATCGACAACGGTGTTACAATCAAATGGCCGTTTTCCCGCTTTTCTGTTTTATACGTTTCATTAATATCTGCTACAATTTATGTGGGTGTCCTGTTCTCCAAACAAAAAAATCTGTCTCCTTTAGAACCTGCTACGACTCCAAAACGCGCGCTCGCTACGCTCGCATTTAACAATACACACCCACGTTCTGTCACAAATGTCGTGGTGACTCCGCCGGCCTTCGGCCTACGCTCCTCATGCCAGCTAGCAGGACATTTAGGACAATTTTAGTAGGTTATTTAAGTATCTGAATTGCTGACAATACGGCTAAAGGTTAGACGCCGCTTTGTCGAACGTATCGCCACCACAATTCGGCTGCACGTGAGGACGCTGTATTACATAAAGGCGCCGTTTTTCAATCCGGTGCGCCATTATGTAAAACGGCGTGTTATACAAATTGGCTGCGACATAAACATTTCAATAAATGACTGACTGCTGAGCGTGTGGTCCAAGGTTTGATTCCCAGGGCGGACAAAGTGTTATTTGTATCTGAGATCGCGTGTCACACCGTCCTCGATAACGCCGGTATTGACGTCAAAGTTCATTGTGTCAAAAAACCACTTTTATTTGAATTAGTGCTAAAAGCTTCAGTTAAATTATACGTATACTACGTAATATAAAGCTCGATTACCACTCACTGACAGAATTTTATTGTTCTCCCAGATGGTGGAAGAGGAGGTGGGTATATTTTGACAGATTCGTAAACAACTAACTCTAAATAGTATGGGAAAAGTGCCAAACCTCCCCTTTTCGCCCCCCTTCTTCCCCTCCCTATCGTATCTCGGAAACCAAGAGACTTGGAACTTTTTTTTTTCAGATTCGTATAGAAGAGGTTCAGAAAAGTAAAAACCATTTTTCTAAAAAGCTGTCCCCCTTAACGCCTTTCTCCCCTCCTTTAGGCGGATCTCGGAAGTTAAGAGACTTGTAACATTTTTTTTTTCAGATTCATATAAAGGGTCAATGCTTTAGCCAAAATCATTTTTCAAAATTCTTCCCCCCCCCCCCTCTTCACCCTTTTTTTGACTACTGAAAAATCTTTTGATTCTGACCTAAAATTATTGAGGGTCATTGAAATTTGTATACCCTTTTTTCCTCTCCCCAACCTCCCCTAAAATTGAAAAGGCTGTAACTTCGTAGCAGTTAGAGATAACCATTAGGTGTTTGAAAAAATATTATAGTAGGCGTCGAAACCTGTCCGGTGGTAGGAAGGTCCTGAGTGGAGCGAACCTGTGAGACCGGCAACCTCCGTAGCGTAATGATGGTTGAGTGGGTGAAGCGTAACTCACGGGTGACGACAAGCAAACTTTAGGGTAATGTTTTAGGGTTTCTTATGGGTTCTCATACTGATTTAGGGATAATTCTAACGGATTTTAAAATTCATTTAAGGATTCCTATAGATTCTCAAAATTTTATAAGGGTAAGGAATACTTCTGAAAAACACGAAACCCGCGAGCTGCAAGCAGCTCGCGCACCCACGCAAATGAGTGAATTTCCCGGGACCGAAAATTGCGTGGCATCAATGAAATCGGTACTAAAAAACATAGTTATAATGTTCTCACATTTTTTTCCGGTTAGGTGAAATAGTAATCTATGTGTAGCACTAAATATTTTATTTAATTGGACTAATGGATACTCCAAAAAAATTAATTAAACCTCGAAATCTTTCATTGCCGTGTTTGTCCACACTTCACCTTGTTGTGTATTATTCCTCATTGATAAAAATCTATTGGTTATTTATATTAAAACCTAGTTTTATTTGATACATGAATAGTTAAAGTATTGTTACGGAATACATTTATTCAAATATTTAAACAATACAACGAATGGTTAATAAAAAATCATTTGTCCCAGATCTACCGTTCATCGCCGTGTCCTAATCACGTGCAAGGATATTGTTTTACCTACGACTTGCGTCCCCCCACCCGGTATGCTAAACGTTGCACATTAGTGCTGCCTAAGTGCTCAAAGTGGAAGGACGTACACATGTGCCTGCGTTTTCGCGCCATAAATGTAAGTATTCTATTTTTATGTTACTGGACATTTTTTCTTTCATCGCCGTGGATAGGTATAACTATATTTAAATAAGTTTGTCTTCATGAGTAAGCATTCGATAGAACACCCATTTCTCATATGTTAATTTGTGAAGTGTTTATTTCTTCGAATAGTTAATAGATTTTTTGTTATTTATATTTTTTGCCTTGATTTTCATCGCCGTGCTTTCATTGCCGAGGTTTTTGTGGCCGAAATTTGCTATGGCAATGAAAAAAAAGACACGGCAATGAAAAAAAATTCATTGCCATGCCTTGTAAAACAATTTAGTTTGGGTTATTGTACATTCGTCACAAAGTTAATTCGTCACATTTTTGTAAACTCCATACATTGAAAGTATATTCGTCACATGCATAAAAACTATGTGTAAATTCGTCATAAGTCTTCATAGGTACATAATTTACTGGTAGCAAACAAAGTTATTGGTTTTTAGCGCTCGTAATGAAAATGATTTCTAAAATCTTTCTTTTCTCCTGCGCTCCTGCACATGCTATCACACGCTCGCTCGCTCGCTGTATCTGTCTTTTTCTAGTCGTACTGCAGCAGCGAAGTAAAGCGGAAAGGCAGCTACTGCCATTCTTTTTCGCAGAGGAAGTACAGCCCGTACGATCGAGAACTGTAACTGTTGGCAATATGCGAGGCAATCAGGTCCTTCCGTTCCATTCCGCAAAATTCTAAAAATCTGTTTTTTCGGCCGTTTATCATAGATAAACGTTAGTAGTGGATTGTGTTCGTTGGAAGTAAAACAGAAAAAAAAAGTTTTGAAGTATACTGTTTGAAAACGATTTTTATGACGTAAATACTGTTTCAAGGCCTGTACTATTACTACTAGCGATAGACTTGACTGGGGGAGGTTAGGAGAGGTTAGTAGTGGAAGATTTTTTTATAGTATCTAAAAGAAAATATTCGAAGCTCTTAAGTTGAGTCAAACTTGTTTCGGAGCGATATTTACTGGATAAAGTCTGTTTGAAGATAGATACGATTACTAAAAACGTTAGAATATTGACTGAGGTGGGTTCGTAGAGGTTAGTAGTGGAAAAGTTTTCGATAGTTAAGTAGTAAAGTCGATTAGAAGCTGAAGGCAAATCAACATATTGCAATAGATATATATTTAACTGTAAATAAAACTGTGATTTTTTTTTGTAGACGAAAATTAACTTGAAACGTGATTATTACTGTGAGTTAATTATCTCTCTATTATTTTTCTTCTTTTTTTTTACCAGCAGTTTATTTTACAAATGACTTAAACATTTATTTGAATTCAGCCGCTAATCTCTTGAGGACATTACCAGTTGACAGTGTTGAGGAGTTATTTGACAGCATTTTTTAAGTTTTTAGTTTAAGTTAGTTTAGTTTATTTTATTAGATTTGAAAATTGTAAATAATGTACATACTTACTGAATACAAATAAATATTTAAGTAATTTGTAAAATATATTTTTTTTTTTCTTATAATTGTTATGTTGTAAGCAAATCAGCCACTTGCAATACATGTTTATTTAGGATTAGGCGTGTCACGCAGGTCACGCTGTCCTTGACAACGCGGCCTTAAAATAGAACAAAACCAGACAATATTTGCGTATATTCTAGCTGTAAGTAGAACTGTGATTTATATGTGAATTTCTGTGATTATTAAAAATAAATAAATAACGTTATAATCTACTTATTGTTTGATTTTTCTGCTATCTGTACGGAAATAAACAATATGGCGGATTTTCCTTCATGAAAATAGAGTTGTGGCGAGTTTACACATACTTTTTTTCGTGGCGAATTAACTTTGTGACGAATCTACAATAACCCTTTAGTTTCATTGCCGTGGCCAGGTATTTCATTTCCGTGACTTGTGTTTTCATCGCCATGGTATGATTAGGCAAAGAAAACATCTTTTGTCACCTGTAATACAGGTAATATCGATTACTGACAGTACAGGGAGTATATATAAGAAAAGAAAGACTGTAGTATTAAAGTCTCTAAGTAGTGTTGCGAGTGTAATTCAACAGTCTTTGTTTACTTATTGTACTGTCATTCTTTTTTTGTACTCAAACTCAAACTCAAAACTCAAACTCAAAGCATTTATTTCAATTAGACCATTACGGCACTTTTGAAAGTCAAAAATACAAAAAAGAAAATCAAAGCTACAGTCCCAGTCACAAGGCATAATAACTTGAGAAAGTACTGTAGTTGCCCATTCCCTAGCGTAGATCTCTATGGAGAAGAACGGGCAAGAAACTCCATGGACACTCTTTTAAAATCAAAATATTGTTACAAAATCTTGGTTACATCATTAATTTTGAGATTATACATATATGTGAGAACGATGTAGACAGACGTGCACACTAAGAGCATCCAGAGTAAAAGATTAGATCAATAATTTATGAATAAAGTAATTAAAATGAACCTTGGCAGCTAAGAGATGACCAGTCCCAACTGACAGCGCCCGTTCACAGACATGACGCATGTACCGGCGCCATTCAACTCAACCATATTGAAGGGAACTAAATGACCCGACACACCCGCCACCATCAGCGAGACATCTAAATGAGCATGACATTCTCTCAGCTACCAAGGCATATTCAAGTCAATGAAAGATAAATAAATGTAAATGGTGGCTGAACAGTACAAAGTACTCACACATGTGCTATGCAATTATATAATACTAAGAACTGGAATCTATACAATGCAAGTATATTTTTACAATCTTCTGCAGCTTCCACAATACATTAACATGGGAATCAATTCTTCATCTTCTTCTTTACGTGTCGATGGACTCAAATAATGCCCGACCAGTACAAACAATTAGTTTCCCCCCCACCTATGGTTGTGGAGCAGGACCAGCATTTAGCCAAGCATTTTTATCATCAATGTAATCCCCCAACTTATAATATGCTTGCCTACATAGTGTGCGTTTTATACAAGATTTAAATTTCGTCACATTCAGTTGAAGAATGTGGGGAGGTATTTTATTGTAACATTTCAAACAGTACCCCATGAAAGATGAATCCACTTTAGCAAGCCTGAAACCTAGCTGAACTAGTTGGTCCCTATTTCTAGTGTTATAGTGGTGTCTGTCCCCTCTCTTACTGAATAAATGCCGATTTTTTCTAACGTACATGATGTTTTCATAGATGTATTGACAAGGTACTGTCATGATATTAATTTCCTTAAACAGTTCTCTTAGAGAATCGCGTCTACGTAATTCATAAATGGCTCTGATGGCTCTTTTCTGCAGAATAAATATAGACTCGATGTCTGCAGCCCGTCTCCATAGTAAAATACCGTATGACATAATACTATGAAAATAACTAAAATAGACCAGCCTCGCGGTATCAACATCAGTAAATTGACGGATTTTTCTAACAGCATATGCTGCTGAGCTTAGCCGTCCTGCAAGAGATGTTAGATGAGGACCCCATTGTAACCTTGAGTCGAGCGTGATTCCCAAGAAAACCGTTTTATCGACAAATTCTAGTTTCTCTTGATTCAATATTATGTCACAATCACTACTTACACTATCACTATAATATCTCCGTACCCAAATTTTACTCCCATACAAGTGTTGGAATCAAGACCTCTTATGTACAGTCATTTATATTATATCTATCTGTCTATCTCATTAAATAAAATATTTTTGAATTTCCGTGGATTGATTCTTTCATTGCCATGGCAGAGTTCTTTCATTGCCGTGGACGCTTGTTTCATTGCCGTGCACGCATGTTTCATCGCCGTGGCATGAAATTTTTAATCCTGATTATGTCGTTAGTTTTTTAAGTTATCTGCTAGACATTAAGCAAGAATATAATATACATTATCAAAAACTTTAATAAAAGCGTTTTTTTTATTTTTAAAAACTTAAGTTGAAAAAAAACACGGAAATGAAGATTTTATAGGACCTGTTGAAATTCACTCAAATACTAGTTTTATTATAATACTAGCTGACGTACCGCGGTTTCACCCGCGTAGTTCCCGTTCCCGTAGAAGTACGGGAATAAAATATAGCTTAAAGCACTTGCAAATAATGTAGCTTTCTACTAGTGAAACAATTTTTAAAATTGGTTCATCACTTCCGGAGATTACCCCTACATACAAACTTACAAAAAAATGTTACCTCTTTATAATATTAGTATAGATATAGACTGTTATTGCAATTTTTACTTGAATGAAGCACATACAATTGGTAAAATTATTTTATTAAGGCCAAAAAAATTAGATGTAAACAAGGCAGATTGTGGATAATGACGTCATATCATGGCTGCGACAGCTACGGACGTTTGAACTGTCGTATAAATTGCAGGAGTTTAATATTATTTTTGTGCGACAAGTAGTAGTTGAACTTAACTTTTAATACTCTTCTTGGGTTGATAGTACTGTATTTTATTGATTTGATTGAAGAAAAAATTACGTGCATATTCCCTTTTCTGTCACGATTCAAAAGAAACGTTGTGCCATCTATTATCATAAGATCTTTATTGTTGTTTTCCTTGGGAACAGTACTTTTTCGGGATGAAATGAACCCTATATGCAAAATTTTAGAATTATTGGTTAAGTGGTTTATTTATTAACTAATTTAATTACAACGGTTTTTTTTTAAACCAATTACAGTAACTAAACGAGTTATAACCGTAAAATTAAAATATAAAAAATATATAAATATCGCTGGACATTAGGAACACACAGCGCCATCTAATGCCACACTAAGCAACGAGGCTTGTGTCGTGGACACCATAAAAATAACAAAGAAAAGCAAAATTATTAATGATGTTCACCCTTTCATAAATTCTTCTCACAGTACCTACTTCTGACATACCAATAAAATCTTCATCCATCAATCCGCAAACTGATCGTTTGTTGGATTAGAATCGAAGAAATCATCAAGCGATGCCAGAGAGCGAGGAATTGGTGACTTAGCACGTGCAACAGTACGACATGGAGGCACGGCAAACAGCCTGTGCTTTCTGCCCCGGCAGTAATTGTCCTGAACAAATAAGCGCCCCAGCACATCAAGGAGATCAGGAGCGTCAATATATTATTTACATACTAACTCTATAATAGAAATAAAAATATTTACAAGTATCAAAAAGGGTTACAGGGCGTCGAAAAATTCGTCCACATCGCTGTCAACAAGAAAAGTGCCCAGAAGGCTGGCAGCATTGCCACGTTGGATGGCAATGCTGATTCTTTGGCCAAAAAATAGGCCCGCCCTCTGGTCACGTGAACAGTCGACCAACCGTTTGGCTTTTTCTCGAAAAACTAGGTGGGCACTCGGACCCCATGGCCCTAGTGTTTCAACCCCAAACGGCTCAAACACATAATTACCAATTAAATTATTGTATTTGCGCCGTTTGAGGTTTTCAGCACCTGCAGCAGCCGCCCCAGCGCAGCACACTGTGCTAGGAAGATGGGATGGCGCAAGGGTTTTGACGCAAGTTGCGTCCCACACCAAAGGCCTACCCAACTTCCATGGCATTATGGTCATACCATCTGGTCTCTTGCCATCGACGCGTGCCAAGCCAGTGGGTTCTAATACAGCTGGCACCCCGGCGGTGGCAAGAGCACGACGGATGAGATCATTAATGCTAGCGTGCCGCGCTATCCGACCTGCACTCTTACTGCAAGAAAGGCCATGGTGTCCGAGGCAGTCGACTGCATCACCACATTGACAGCGATGTGGAGCCCCACAAGGAGCGCCCAAACGCAAACATGTAGTGAGCCGGAAGGTTGTGTCACCTAACATAGTGCCTATATTAGGTGACGGTAGCGCCTGAAGCCAGAGGCCCGACTCCCATTCACCCACAGCCAGCAGGCGGGCACGCTCAGCAGTATTGGTAGACGTATTAATAAGTTTATTCCGTACCAACCTGCAGAGCGGCTCATCCTACTGTCTCTGGGAAAACGGGTTCTCGGGCCGATCCGTGTCCGGGCAAGCCACTTTCCAGGCGTCTTCTGCGTCGGTCAAGCACGGCACTTCCGAGCTAACCAGGGAAAGAGTTAAAATTTTCCTGGTTAGCTTTTCAGTGCTGTGGACAGAAGACAGGAACACTAAGCTAACACTAGAAATTTTGCGGACGCCAAGGCCACCAAAACGAATTGGCAGGGTGGCTTCCAGCCACGCTCGGTCGTCCAGGGCCACATTAAGAATGGATGTTAATGTGTTGCGAATAATTTGGTCAATTTTGTCCAAAAGTTGTGGTTTCTTCCAAAGAGGAGAACAACGGAGAAAATACATAAAATTTGGACCAAAACAGCAATATCTTATAATGGTGAATGCCGAATGCAAATTAATTTTGGAAAGTCTATCCGAAATATCATTGAAATGTTTAATTTTGTCGTCGATGAAAGATGAAAAACTTTCTTCAAAAATAGGGGAACCTAGGAGGTGCAGGGAACTTTTTTCTAAAATTTTGATTTTTGGGGCTATTGCATTAAATTTATCTATAGTCGATTGTCTGTCGGTAATGTCTGAAAGGTAAATTTCGCACTTTGAGGTATTAAGGTCCAGGCCAATAGATTTAAATTGATTTTTGAGGAGTTGTAGGTCAGCCAAAACCTGAGACGGTTCATCACCTACTAGCGTTCCATCATCTAAATACCACACATTAAATTTTGAATTTAGTTGTTGAATTATGGGATGAATAGCCAAACTGAAAATGACAGGCCCGAGAGGGTCACCTTGATGGCAACCAACTGCAGATTCCAAAACATTGTCCTTGTAAAGTAATTTAGAACGGTGCCTATAACATTGCCACAAAAAACGATAAATTTCGGTCAATATATTTGGTTCACTACTGTTGAAAACAAAAATACTTATCTAAATTAAGATTAAGACCATGCGCTAAAACCGCCAAACTTATTTAAATACTACAAAAATATTTCAGTGGAATAGAGAACCTCCTCCTTTTATAAAGTCTTTTTAAATAAAACCCTTTATTGGTTCACATTGCTCGCAGAACGGATGGCCAATGGGGCCGAAAAGTTCTGGAGTGGCAACAACGAACCGGAAGACGTTGCGTTGTAGGCCTCCCACTAGGTGAACCGTTGACCTGGTGAAGGTTGCGCGGGGGATCCGCTGGATGCGAGTAGCACGGGACCGGTCAATGGACGTCTTGCGGCTGAAACAAGACTGGTTCGAATTCTATGTAGACAAAGCCGCGAGTCATAGTTATCATCATAATTATTATTATCATAGTGCCCACGATTACGGTTAACCACGGGATGATTTCATCATTTAGGTTTAACATTAAAATGGAAACAACAAAGCTAGGCAAACCCATCGAATAACAGGATGTTATATTATGAATATAAAACGTCACCTGTCGTGTCTGTGTGTACGTGTCTTAGTTCTTCTTAACTTCTGTCTGGCTTCTTCTCGATGTTTTCCTTCACCGAAGCAAGTGCAATACGCACGTGAATCCGAAAAATCAGAAGTGCATGTCTTGAGTTCGAAATCAGTCACTGCTAACATTTTTGTGCTCTCGTCACTCTTTCCTGCTTCCTTAGTTTCTGTCTAAGTTGACGAAAAATACTATAAGAATGAACGGTTATTAATAAACTATTCGAGGCAGGGTGCTACGAATACGATTCATTTCTAGTCTCCCTTAAAGAGCTAATAAACAGATTAATGCAATGCAACTGACAGAAAATATACGTAATCGTTTTCAGAAACAACTAACCCCACCTGCCCAGATATACGCATGTGCCCCCTCCCCTTTCCCCTTGATTGAAAACTTAAATTGCGCGTCTGTCTGAGCGGAGTCGGGGCGGGTCAGTAGTGTTACACAACATCAAAAACATTTTAAATCCAGCATTGTTATCAATATTGTTCATACTACCTAAACTGTTGCGTGTACAGGGTGATTGAACATAATAATTATGTGTAAGTGTCTAAGGAGACCTACTTGCTTATATAATTATAACATAAACAAAACAAAATTAACATCACGCCTATAATCCCAAACGGTTGGGCAGAGCAGCACCCTAACAGCGTAATGGGGGTGAGCCTACTGCCATCAACTGGGCACAAATCCAGACTGCTACTGAGTAAATCATAATGAAAAAAACACTAGAAAACTATATATGACTATATACGCACCCCAAAATGGTACCTACTTGGTCCCTCAAAAACAATGTGCTGATTTTTCTGATTGTTGTAGGCCAAAATAGTGTCCTAGTACCACCGGCTGACGCGCTCAGCAGCACCATGTCGTCTGTCAATGTGCTCTGCTCACTGCCACTTAAATTTGACAATTCATTGGACTACGTCGGTAACCATGATTCTCTTGCGGATGTCTTCATTTATGATTCAATCACGCAAAAGAACTCCGAACATACCCCTGTCCATTGCCCTTTAGGTGACTTAATTCTTAATCGTTCCATATAATTATGGCCGTCCACGCAAAATTTAAAAACTCACCTTGTATAACTCTGCACGATAATATTCTCTACTTAGTGCTTCTCTTATCAGAGGACCTTCCGGCTATCAATGTGCCGGATGGGACAGCGTGATTGCCAAAAAATAGCACATTGCTTTTGCAATGTTGTATTCCACGAGCATCTCTTCACAAACGACGTTGTCTGTAGTATAAAATGTATAAAACGGCATGTGTAGTATTGGCGGTGCTGTGCGCAGGGTCGGCGCACTCCTTCTCCTGGGGTGAGTACCAGAGTCATTTATTTACTATGTTTATTAATTTTGATTACCCCTTACTTTGAAGGACTAAAGATGCATCTGTTATAAGTAAACTTTACGCCAATAAATCTGTATCTTTATTGTTATTTACTCAACCTTCTGCCCCTAACTCTAAGGCTGGTGACGTCCTTACAGTCATAAGGTCATCAAGTGCGCAGGTGTCAGGCATGCGGCGCAAGATGGAAGGTAAGCCAATGTCTGTGGAGAGACGCCGCATACGCACTTGTAATTCGAGTCGTCTGTAAACCCCCATCTGTGGAGGTCTTTGCTCCGACTGACTTGGTTATGAAGTCTATTTAGAGATTTCCAAGTCGGCCAGGGCAACGTGTGCTCAGGTTGGAGACTCTCAGGTGGCTCGACGAAACCGTTGGTTTAAACAGGGGCGACGACAAACAAACTTTAGGGTAATGTTTTTTTTAATGGGAAAGGGTCTGACTTTTTAAATAAGGTTTTAGATTGTATTAGGTGTTCATAGGGGGTTTCAAAATCTTTAAAATGAATTCTCAATTTTACTATTTTTATTTTTACTTTTTTTTTGTAATTGAATTAGTTCTTAGAATGTTTAATTCATTTAAGAATTCCTATGGATTCTCAAAATTTTTAAGGGTAAGAAATACTTCTCAAATACACGAAACCACAACTGCGAGCTGCGCGCAGCTCGCGGTTGCGCACAACGCAAATACTAGTTATGACATATGCCTTGGTTGTTGACTTCAACGACAAAAGAAGTGAGATCTAAATGGGTGCCAAGTTTCATGGTCAGTCCTGAAATTTATATAAAACAACATAAAATATTTTGTAACGACTACTACTACAACAAATTATATTAAAGTTTTCGCAAGTTCTAAAGCTGCAAGTTCTTAGTTTATTCTTCCGAAAATTTGGCTCGCTGTTAGAAACTAGCCATCGAGCATAGGGCTCTTCCATGACCGTTTTAGTAGGTACTTAATAATAATTCGTATATGAGAACTAACCAAGTCAGACCATAGGCTTCAATATTATGTATTCCTAAGTTATAAGAAGAAATGATATTTTAAGTTGTTATAAAATCCTTTAAGTTGTTATAAATAACTTTCAAGACTGACCATTGAACTTGGCACCCATCTAAATCTTACTTCTTTTGTCGTTGAAGTCAACAACCAAGGCATATATCATTACAATTAACTTGGCTCTCATTTCACATTTATGTTTTTGATGGGATTAATGTAATTGGAAAGGAAAAAGAAGGCGAGATTATAAAATAGTATTTTCTTGTTTCAGACATCGTCTGGGGTGTTGACAATCGACTTGAATTTATTGATACTGACGGAACGATATCGCATACAGAAATATCGCGTATGTCGCTGCATACAATCGAAGGAATAAATTACGACCCAGTACACAACAGGGTGCTGTTCACCGACTTACATGCTATATTTAGCTTTGACATAACTACTAAGAAAACAGAATATTTGATGAGGACTACAAACGTCCAAGTTACTGGTTTGGATTATGACCCGGCTACAGAGTTACTCTTTTGGGTTGAAGACTATTCAGAAATTTACTCAATTACATTAAAACCGGAATCTGATAAAAATAATGTTAACGAAAAGCACTTCATTTTGTCGGAACAGTCTAATAATATCTTTAGAACTGCCGTCGATAGCTGTGGAGGGTACGTTACTAACAAAATAGTACATGTTGAAAAAAGTGGGGAAACTTTGTTATTGTAGTCAATGTGGAATTCATCCCTGAGACGCAGGCGAGGTTGTTATGGAGCCGAGAACTGCAGTAACAAAATTAAATGCCCACGTGTATCAAACGACATTTTTATCTAAAACACTTTCGAAGACATAAAATAATAGAAAGAAAACTGTTTTGGTCATGAATTAGGCGGACTTAATACCAAATACGACTACTACAATTACTATGATTTCCTTTGCTTTTTTTTTGCCACGCTTTGCTTTCGCCAGGTTGAAGAAAAAGCAAAGGTTTGAAGCCGCTAAACGAATATGAATAATAGAAAATTCAATTATTTCTGAATTTAGAATGTCACGGAACAGCGGTTTAGGCTGTGTGATGATATATCAGTGAGTCAGGACATTTAATTATATATGTCTAGATATTCTATTTATAAAAACAGTTCAAAAATATTACGCATACTTTCCGAGATTGAAAAAAAAAACAAGTAACGCCGACTACAAGAATTGAACAATTTGGACTTAGTATATGTATAGTAAAAATATTAATAAAATTTACAAAACATTTCAGGTTTATTTATTTCTCGTCGGGCTGCAAGATCAAAAAGGTTCGATTCCACGGCTCCGAGAAAGTTGTTGTTATCGATAATGACAGCCATATAGACTCTTTTGCCATAGACCAACAGGCACAGGAAATGTACTTTGTTGGTTCGTTGGGTTCCATTAAAAGTGTAGATTTAAATGGAAAGAACTTAAGAACGATCATTCAACTAAGAAAAAGTGCATATGTTCTCACCGTATCAAAGGATTTCATGTACTGGCGATCTTACAACTATGAAAATCGTACTAATAGCATCATGCAAATCCCAAGGAATCCACCACGCGGCATAGAAGTGGAACCTAAGCCTTTCAGTGAAGGTGGTAATTGGGAAATGGCTGCCTACTGTAACATTAACGATATAATACCTCAAGAAATTCAGAACTGTGAGAATCTGAAGAGTCTTCTACCAAACAACTCAGTTTCTACAGATGTAAGCCTGCTTTGTGTCCATGGTACAAAAGTTGATGGGGAATCTCGTTGTGAATGTGCACAGGGTTACAGCGGTGAGAGATGCGATGGTTCAGTGTGCCACAATTATTGTTTATACGGAGATTGTAGTACCAGTGCTGATGGCCAACCTAAATGCAGGTAAAACATGTTTGTTATGTGATAACAGGTGCCCGAGAGCACTTGTTAGGCGCTGAGCGTACACTCTGCTTGCGCGACAAGATGACTTTATCCTTGTTATAGCTTTTTATCCATTCACTTAATTAAGTTTCTTTACTAATTATCCTGTCTTCGTCTTTCGAGATTTAAATGTTCACCTGTAGTAGCCCCGCTACGCTTCGACTCACTCGCACATAGTTTAGCGCCATAGGAAAGAAAGAGATAGCACTATCTCCATAGGCGCTTGATCACCCTACTAAAACATTCCTCATTCGTTTCCGTGCGCGCGCGGCTACCGCACATAGTAAAAGAAGTTTTTCGGATTTTTGGATATTATTGGTGTGTTGAGTTCTAAAAAACTTAAGAAATGCCAAAAAGGAAGGACGAAGACACTAAAGAGGATAAATGGCGAAGAAAATTAAAGAAATATGAACAAAAATTATCCAGGAAAAAACGTCGTCATAGACGCGAGTCAATCGAAGGTATGTACCTACTACCCACATAATATTTTTTTTAGTGGTAATTGTTACGGTGCAAAATAAAAGGCCTAATTATAGTATTTATTTGTACAATCGTACCTTAGATCTAACACGAGATGTTAGACGGTACATCAAACATTCGAGTCAATACGAGATATTGACCTACTGTATTATTTTTTTTGAGTCAATACGAGATATTGACCTATTGTGTTTTATTAGAGTTAATACGAGATATTAACCAAAAATATCGTTCCATAATATCTGGAATCGGACAGCGGTGCGTCTAGGCCTTCGTCACCTGACCGCTCGCCTACGCCAATGGCTGTGGCGGCGGATGCTATACCTGCTGACTCAGCGAGGCCCGTGGATGAGCCAGGCACCTCTGCGCGGTCTGCGTCACCCGTGCCACCCGAACTTTCTACAACGGGGGGAAGTACATCACAGCCAGCTGACCCCCAGGGTGTGACAGCCCCGGCCGATGACGCTAATTCGAATGGCGATAATGTTCCTCCTATCGCAGATCCCGAGCTCCTAAGGGCTCTAGGGGATTTCGAAGCTGAAACCGCCGATTGGGGTCCTGATATTGTAGCTGATTTATCGAAACGATGGGATCTTATCCTTAAAGATGGCCTTAAAAAAGAAACACGAGAGGAACGAATGAAAAGGTACCTACCTTCAAGAAACTGTCCCTTAATTAAAGCTCCAGCGCTTAACCCTAAATTAGCTGCAATGCTAAATGAGTCCGCGAAAAATCGTGACTCAAGGATTCAGAAGAAGCAATCACAGATGGGATGCGTCCTGGCTATCTAAGGAAGTACGATGTCAGGTATATTGACTAAATCCAGTGACATTGCTGATATCCTTCGTCTTCTTACAGACGCGACAAAACTGTTGTCGGATTCCCATTACTCGGAAACTGAGACTAGAAGATCTCTTGTCACTCCAATAGAAAGAGAGACAGTCATCTTTTTGGTGAGAAATTAGGAGAATTTATTAAATCTTCGCGTGGCATACAGAAGACAGGCAAGCTGATCCGGTCTGCAGCTCAAACGAGCACTTTAAACTACAAAGTCCCGCCGTCACGCCAGCCTTATCACCGCTACGTTCGTGGGCAGACGAGACGCGGCGGTGGGACCAAGCCAGGATCGAACTACCGCCGCCGCGGGTCAATGCAGGCACCAGCCCCTCACCAGCACCCTGCATCACGCCGCAAGCCAGCGGGAGCGGTCCCCACAACGAACGCGAAACAGTAACTTCTCAGGTATAACTCTCATGCTGGTCGCTTAAGGCATTATATTGAAGCTTGGAAAAAGGTTACTAATGACAAAACGATTCTTGTGACCATTTCTGGTTATAGAATTCCCTTTCTTAAGCATCCTGTACAACATCCGGGTATGATTCCAAAATCATCTTTCTGGAAAGACGACAGGTTTTCTAACAAGAATTTAATCCATTCATGAATTGAATCAATTCCACAAGAATTGAATCGTTTGTTGCAAGCGAATTTCATACATAAATTTAATCCTACCCGCAATCATTTTGTATCTAGTATTTTTTATCATTCCTAAGAGTAATAGATAGATTAATTCTAAATTTAAAGAAGCTAAATAAATTTGTCGATGTTAGCCATTCTAAGATGGAAGATGTTAGGACTGCTGTCAAATAAATGACACATAACTACTTTATGGTTAACTTGGACTTGAAAGAGGCATACTTTTTGATACCTATCCACAATGATCATGTAAAGTTTTGAGATTTTATTTTGATAATATTCTTTACGAATTTTTGGTTTTACCTTTTGGATTGAGCTCAGCTCCACATGCTTTTACAAAACTTATGAAACCAGTTTCTACTTTTTTACGATCTCGAGGTTTTAAATCGGTATTCTACCAAGAAGACAGTTGTTATTTAGGAGACAGTTATGAAGAATGCTTAAGAAACATTAATGAAAGCATTAAGTGGCTAGTGAACTTAGGATATGTAATAAACTATGAGAGGAGTTCACTAGTACTAAGTCAAAGTTGTCAGTTTTTAGGTTTTATTTTAAACTCTAAAAACACCCTAGAGCTCCCTTTAAAGAAAAGACGCGACATCTTGTCACGTACCAAAAATATGCTGATTACGAAGAGAATCACTACTCGTGCCTTTGCTCGCTACTTAGGTACCCTGACAGCTGCTTGCCCGGCAGTCGAGTACGGATGGTTGTATAAAAAATCTTTAGAGCGGGCTAAATATCTGGTGTTATTGGATAATGACGATTATGACACGATGATGACTGTTCCAAATAGTTTACACGTTGATTTGACTTGGTGGAAGTCTTCAATTTTAAACACGAGTAACCCCATCAGACCAATGTGGTTTGCATTAGAGATCTTTAGTGACACATCTAGTATCGGCTGGGGTGCAGCCTCTGGGGGAGAAAATATAGACGGTTCGTGGACGGAAGACGAGCGTTCTCGTCATATTAACTATTTGGAACTCCTTGCAGCCTATTTTGGACTTAAATCTTTCGCGAACAAGATCACTAATTGTTACATACTCCTACGCATTGACAATACTACGGCGATCGCTTACATAAATAGAATGGGTGGAGTGCAATACCCACATCTCAATGCAATTGCCCGTAGAATATGGACGTGGTGTGAAGAACGGCAGATATTCCTTTTTGCTTCCTACATAGCGTCATCCCAGAATATTGAAGCAGACACAGTCAAGAAACATTGATATTGAGTGCGAATTGCACTCTACAGCATTTAATACAATTGTTTCAAAATTTGGTAAACCTGAGATGGACATTTTTGCATCGAAAACGAACGCTAAATGTAAAAAATATATATCATGGAAGCGCGATTCCTATGCATACAACGTGGACGCTTTTACTATTAAATGGAATAGGTTATTTTATGCGTTTCCACCATTTTCACTAATTTTAAAGGTTCTGCAAAAGATTGTTACTGATGTTAACCGGCATAATTGTAGTGCCTCATTGGCCATCTCAAGCATGGTTCCCAGTATTCAGATCCCTTGCTGTAAGTGAAATATTGATATTTCCTCCGGATAAATTTCTGTTATCATCTAATTTCAGGGAACTTATCCTCTGCATCGCCACCTTTCCCTGGCGGCGACTATATTATCCGTGAAGCCTTCACGCGATTGCAGATCCTTCAATCAGCACTGATTATAATGACGTCATCTGTATCTGGGAGCACTAAAACGCAATATACTTCTAGCTTTAAACGATGGTGGTCATACTGTCACGATAAGGGATTAGATCCGTTCCAGATCGGAGTACATGATTTGCTAGACTTTTTGTCTGAATGTTTCACAAATGTTTCCACATATGGAACATTAAACAATCACCTTTCGGCTTTATCACTTATTTCCGGAAATAATGTGGGACAAGACGAACGTGTCAAAAGGTTCTTTAGGGGAGTATTTAAGTTGAAGCCTTCCTTCCCTAAGTATAATTGTACATGGAACCCCAATATCGTCCTTAATTATTTTGGTGATTTATACCCCAGCGATAATTTAAGTTTGGAGCAGTTGAGCAAAAAATTGGTTGCATAATTGGCATTGTCAACAGGCCAAAGATGTCAGACGCTGTCGTTGCTTAGGTTACCCAATATTATGATCAATCAAGACAAAATTTTAATCACTATTACTGATTTGATTAAGACATCTGGTGTAGGTAAATCCCAACCAATTCTGGACCTTCCCTTTTTCCGACAGCGTCCTGCAATCTGTCCTGCAGAGACTTTAATAGCTTACATGAATGTTACATCCACCAAAAGAAGTACGTTAGATAAAAAAAAAAAAAAATATAACTTTTAAAAAAAACCTCATCACGCCGCCTCTTCGCAAACTATAGGGCGATGGATAAAGCAGGGTTTGACTGCTAGTGGCATTGACACTGAAATATTTAGTGCCCATAGCACTCGACATGCATCATCTTCTGCTGCACATCAAGCAGGAATCAGTGTTGATGTCATTAGGAGAACCGCTGGGTGGTTAGATCAATCTACCACCTTTGCTAATTTTTACAATCGGCCAATCGCTCAAACAAATTGTGAATTTGCAAACGCTGTTCTCAGTAATAAGTAAGGAAGTTTTGTTTATTTCTTTGGTTATAATCTTTTAAGTTATTTTTATTTTTTGTGTGTTTATTAATTGAAACAAGAATTATTTACTTAAGGAATTCATTTTTTCATTTTAGTCCTACCTATAACATTGCAAATGTCTATCTCTAAACATCTACAGGTGAACATTTAAATCTCGAAAGACGAAGACAGGATAATTTAATAATCAAACGAACTTACCTGAAGTGAAGTTCGATTTTAATTATCCTGTCTTCGTCGAAGAGATTTAAGGTCCCTCCCGACCCTGACATTCAGGTGGACCTTTCATTTCCCTAAGCAATGTTATAGTTCGTCCAGTAGACCGGTACCTACTCTGAACTGAATGAGGAATGTTTTAGTAGGGTGATCAAGCGCCTATGGAGATAGTGCTATCTCTTTCTTTCCTATGGCGCTAAACTATGTGCGAGTGAGTCGAAGCGTAGCGGGGCTACTACAGGTGAACATTTAAATCTCTTCGACGAAGACAGGATAATTAAAATCGAACTTCACTTCAGGTAAGTTCGTTTGATTATTAAATAACACCCTAATATAATATTATACAGGCAAAAGTTTGTATGTGTGTGTTTGTTACTCCTTGACGCTCATTAGCTCATCACCGATATCTTCATGCTCGTAAGATGAGCGATACTGCAGCCAATGCGAACAAGATTCAAGAAAGGACAGAAGATATAGAGCTAAAGGAGATTCCTGCCTACGCTAAAATACGAGGTGGACATTCGTAAAACTACCAGCCACCGCTACCAGCAATTGGAACAAGATTTAAACTATGATTAAATAATAAAGAATTATTTCTTGCTTATTGTCTCACCGCTCATCGGCTTAACAGATTTGGATAAATTCTAGTATCAAGATAGCTTATACTCTGGATTGGTACAAACGCTAGTAGTATGATCTCGTGAGACAATTACCGATCTCCAGGCGGCCGAAGCAGCAGCATAAGCTAGTATTAACTAAAACTTAAACTACTGTACATTTCGCGCAGCAACCATTAAAATCATCTGAACATCGGGGAATCATCAGGGTTGTATTGATGATTTTAATGATTATAATTATTATGTAAATACACATATTTTACGATCGCCAGTCATATTTTAAGCCACTCGCGTGCCTGTTAGAAACAGACAGGATTAATTGGTTTCCTTGTTAGTCCAGTTAGCCTGTTTTATAATTTTATAATCTATATTTCAGATGTAATGCTGGTTCCTCAGGAGAACGGTGCGAAGTAGAGGCGTGCCAGGGATATTGTTTGAACGACGGTTTCTGTTTCCTGAGTGAAGAAAGTAAGCCAGTGTGTCAATGTGCTGAAGGTTATAAGGGTAACAGATGCAATGTTTCAGTCTGTCAAGAGTATTGTTTGTACGGAGATTGTAGTACCAGTGCTGATGGCCAACCTAAATGCAGGTAAAACATGTTTATCTTAATACACCGTTAGGGCTTTTATATCCGAGTCAGTCTTAAGATGATACTCCCTGTCCTTGACGGAATACTCCCTGTCCTTGACGGAATCCTGCCTGTCATTTGTCATATCCTTCATTATTCCGTACCGTGTGGTGTTTTAAAAATGTGTTGTGTTTACATTAGTGTTGTAGCTTTGAACCGTCAACGTGCTGAGTATATATTTAACTGATGTTTTTGTGTACTAGCCTACCTTCGTTCGCTTGAAATTATTTTAAAATATAACTTCCCCTTTTGAATCTGATTTGTCATAATTAAGTTACTTCTTATAACATCAGCTATCTGCTACTAAAAGTCTCCCCTCAAAATCGGTCCAGCCGTTTCGGAGATTAGCCGTTTGAGTAAGATTTTGTTAACGATTTAATTTTTTTTGCGCGGAACCCTAATTATTTTTCTAAAATAAAAGAAGGTTCCAAGGTCGCTCGATCGAGCGACTTTGAACTTATTACTTATTATAATTTATGGGTCCGGTAAATTTGACTTCAGCTAATTAGCTGAAATCAAATTTCTCCCGAGCGCCGGCGCCGATCAGTCATAAGTATTTTGTTATATTCCATGCTCTTCACGTTGCAATGTTTCATAATTTTCTTTATTACAGTTGTTATGCTGGCTACTCAGGAGACCGTTGTGAAGTGAACTCGTGCCAGGGATATTGTTTGAACGAAGGTCTTTGTTCCCTGAGTGGAGAGGGTAAGCCCCTCTGTCGATGCACAGGACATTATGAGGGTAAAAGATGCGATGTTCCCCTCTTTCAAACGAAATGCTATCAAGCTATTTCTTTGTTGAAGGACATCCTCAATACAGGTAAGAATAGATCACTGTGGATGGACAACTAGACAGAACATACTTTATTACACACCAAAAGTGTCACACAGCTGTACAGTGTAGTCCGTGTATGATCATTTGTACCTCCACATTCCCCTGTTTTGAACAAACACTTTCAATTTGTACTGTGTCTGACTGTTAAGGACTCAAGATCGATCGTCCATGATGATCGGAAAGATCACTGGCAGCCTAATCAAACAATTGAAACTAACATCGCGTCGTACATGATCTCGTTCGTGTAATGCATCTTGTCAGACTCAGATTGATAATGTCATGTACGATTGCTTTTATAATTTCTTATGTGTATTAATTGTGCATTGTATAGGTACTTTTTCTTTACAGATGTAACATCGGTTAAAGGGGTGACGTCGACTTGTACTTCAACTGATTTCTAAAGAAGGGAAGCCATTGAAGAGTTTACTTTCACATCTACCACCACTTACTACGTACTGCTCACTAAAACAAATCTAGCTTCAGCTGTAACTTATTGCAAAAAAAATGTTACTCGTCATCATCATGAATATGATATTTGTATGTTGTCTTAAATGGGCTATGAACATAAATATTTTTTAATAACTATTTTTTATAATGTTTCTTTTTTTTAATCGTCCTCCCCTCATCCCAATTCTCGGTCGTCATTACAGAATTGTTTGCCAGTGCCACGCTCAAAGACATGGTTGTCACGTCCCTGGTCCAGGCTCCATTTGAATTGTTTAGAACCCATCGGTGGTTAGACCTATTTAGTGATTGTAGATTATTGCTGAGAATGTTTAGAGTTCAACGAAAGGACTTTTGGAAGAAACGTCACCACCCCACACTGGGACGAGGTCGAAATAAAAATCCCCCATTGTCTTTTGTGGTCGCAATTTGGTTTTCCGATACGGACGTTAAGTGACAACGGTTCATTATTTTCGAGTTTAGCGTTTCAATAATTTCTAAAACAAACCAGCTCTACCCAGCTTCCAATGCCGCAGCTGGAAGTGCGGTACAGGCACATGCACATCAAGCAACTACAATCTGAAATTTCTAAAATAATTTTTCAACTTTATGGCTAAAGCATTAGGTTCAATGTTGATTGGGAATATTATTGACAGTATCGGGTAGCTTGATGTGCTGGCGTGTGTACATAAGTCATAAAATGTTACACAATGTATTCCGTGGAGGTCACAGAGTACAGGTCGAATTTAGATTCATTATTTATTGTGTAGTTAGTACCTAACCTGGTGTATTTGAATAGAAAAGTTGTTATAGGCACAGGGTGCTCCAAATATCGCCAACATAAAAAATAGTAGATTCCTCACGCCCACGTGTATCCGAAAATACCCCATGTAAGTATGTTCCGAGATTCTACAAAGTTTTCGAGTTATAGATTTTTGAAAATTTTGCGGGGAACGCTTTAATAAATTCTGTGTTTATTTTTAAACTTCTTTTCACATTCTATAACGTTACCTAGAGGCATCTTTAAGCTCAATAGCAACAAGAGTAACAAAAGTCACACAAAAATAATTATCATGATTTTCAGTTTGTTTTTTTTTTTTTTTCCGGATTTGAACCCACGACCTCGTAATCGCATTCACATTCAACTTTTCTCAAAGTTAAATAAATATTTAGTTATATCTTAGGTGACCTAGGACACTGAGTACGCAAAAAATAAACTACTTGTTAAACCGATAAATATTATTATTACTTAACTAGCTGTTGCCCGCGGCTTCGCCCGCGTGAAGTTCGGTAACTGTCCCAAGGGATCATATTAAAGGGATAAATAATATCCTACATATTAATCCAGGTTATACACTATCTATGAGCCAAATGTCATAATCATCACAATTATAATCATCACAATCACTATCACAACCACCATCACCATCATTATCACATCACCATCACTATCACTATCACCATCACCATCACAATCACCATCACCATCATTATCACAATCACCATCACTGTCACAGTCACTATCACAATCACATCACTATCACCATCATTATCACTGTCACTATCACTATTACAATCACAATCACAGTCACTTGATGGTGACATCATCATCACTATCACAATAACCATCATTCAAAGTGATTTTAACTTAAAAAATAAAGAGCTTTAATTAAAAACAAAATTTCAGCCCCTTTTCACCCCCTTAAGAATTGAAATTCTAACAGCATCGTTGCGTTAGCTTCCAACTATACGCCTAGATATTTTTTTTTATGATTTTTACTTCGAAAATTAAGGACTACACAACTTCATCCCCCTTTTTAACCCTTTGGGGGTATAATTATCAAAACCGCTAAGACACGTATTAATTACCTTTTAATCGTCAGCCTTAACACAAAATTTGAAGATCCAAAGTTTAAAACTAACGGACTTTCATACACAAATTCATCCCCCTTTTTAACCCTTTGGGGGTAGAATTATGAAAAAACGCTGAAACACATAAAATAATTTTAAATTGTCAGCCTAAAAACAAAATTTAAAGATCCTAACTTTAAAACTGACGGACTTTCATACAAAATTTCATCCCCTATTTAACTCCCTTAGGGGTTGAATTTTGAAAAACCCTTCCTATTCCATGTCTAAATTATAAACGGAACCTCTGCGCAAAATTTCAACTTTCTAGGTCTAGGTAAGTATGGGCTGGGCGTTGATGAGTCAGTCAGTCAGTCAGGCCTTTTGTTTTTATTTAAATAGATTACTGACTAATACCGACTAGCACTTCGACCGCGACTTCGCCCGCAAAACTTGTGATAGCTCGGGTAATTTGCATGTTTTAAACATAACTTATAGCCTATGTTACTTCCTGATAAATTAGCTTTCTATTGGTAAAAAAAAAGGTTAAAATCGGACTAGTAGTTTTTGAGTTTGTTCATTACAAACATTAAAAAATACAAATCATTCCTCTCAATGTTCTCTCAATGTTAGTATAGATTACTCTAAAAATATGTACATTTCAGCGAAAATTAAAGACTATATCTCAATATCACAATAAAAAATAGTACTGTAACATATCCAAGGCAATGCCAGGTTGTATGTTGATGAAAACTGAGTCGAGCAAGTAACACGTATGTAGTTACTGTACAATAATCATCAATACAACCCCTTAGGTTCATTTAACTCTATTATTAGTTAGTTAGTTTAGTAGGAAAAAACGTAAGAACATTTGAATTTCGCGGGCTTTCCTGGCGCTGCCACCATAAAGAGCTAACTAGTTAATGCAATGCAACTGACAGCAAATAATTGTTTATTTGGTCAGCACGTACTACCCCTTTCCAGATATACGCATTTGCCACCACCTCCTTTGATTGAAAACATAAATCCGCGTCTGTCCGAGCGGAGTCGGGGTGAGTCGATAGTGTTACCTACACAACTAACACAACATCAAAACAATTTTGAAATCAAATATTATTATCAATATTGTATATAGTACTTAAACTGTTGCACATACAGGTTGGTTGGACATTCGTGCAAAATCTCTACTTAGTGCTTCTCTTATCAGAGGACCTCAGGTTATCAAAATGCGTACCTATCAACATGATGACTAGGTATATAAACTGCATGTTTTTCGAAAAACAGCACATTGGTTTTGTATTCCACGAGCGGGCACCAGGGGCGGACATTATACTATCTCTTCACAAACGACGTTGTCTGAGTATAAAATGTATAGAACGGCATGTGTGATGACATTGGTGGGGCTGTGCGTAGGAATGGCGCACTCTTTCTCCTGGGGTGAGTAACAGAGTCATTTATTTACTATGTTTATTATTTTTTTGTTATCCCTAACTTTGAAGAAGTAAAGTTGCATCGGTTAGTAGTAAACTACCAACAAATCTTTATTTTTTTTTGTTATTTACTCAACCTTCTGCCCCTAACTCGAAGGCTGGTGACGCCCTTACAGTCATAAGGTCATCAAGTGCGCAGGTGTCAGGGCATGCGGCGTAAGATGGAAGGTGGGCCATTGTCTGTGGAGAGACGCCGCATCCGCACTTTTGATTTGAGTCGTCCGTAAACCCCTATCTGTGGAGATTGTCATTGCTACGACCGACTTGGTTATGAAGAGATTTCCAAGACGGCCAGGCAACGCGTGCTCAGGTTGGAGGCTCTCAGATGGGTCGAGGAAACCGTTGGGGTGTTTAAACAGATCCCGCTAGAGGTCGCATCTTGCTGTGGAGGAGTTGTTATTAGCTGGACTGGCTAGTCACACGCCCCCAAGAAATCTTTTACGGCTTTTCAGCCTCTGGGCACTAAGTCGAAGTTGTGCTTTGGGGGGCGTGAGTCAGTTAGTAGCTTCATCCTCCCGATGCGGCTGGTTACCTAAGTTATACTTGTTCCATATGGTGTCGGACGTTAAGGAATAGCACCATCCCATATCTTCCCGTGGGTGTCGAAAGAGGCGGCTAAGGGACTTACCAGGGAGTAGGCAGCAGAGTTCTATAAATAAATATAAATAAATAAATATTGCTGGACATTATACACAGCGCCATCTAGTGCCACACTAAGCAACGAGGCTTGTGTCGTGGACACCAGATAGTTGATGTACTACATAGATACTTTTTGTTTGTAAATACATACTTATTATACATATAAACATCCATGACTCGGAAACAAATGTCCATGCTCAACACACAAACATTTGCTCCGACCGGGATTTGAACCCGGGACTCTAAGAACGTAAGGCAGCCTCACTACCGCTGCGCCAATCGGGTCGTTTCTCTGTGTTTTTGTAAAAACCGTACTGCGATCGCCAATCGATTATAGCAAAACCCCAAAGGATTGTTGTACTATATAATCGGCCTTTCCTTATTTAATCGGTCTTTTTCTATGAAATTCGAATTTTAAAATATAACATTTTGGTACTTTTTTAATTTTAACTAACCAAAGTACTGGCCCAAATTATCTATACAATTTAGCCATTTTGAACTGTAGTAGTTTGCCGGACGGGAGGCAATGAAGTCAGTGAGCGTTCTGTACTAACTCTCGGGTGTTGAATTTTTTCCACTTTAAAAGTAGAAATCTGTTGGGGCAAGGTCCGTCATTTAAAATTCCCTCGTTTCTAGCCGATTCAGTAGTTAATTATTATGATCGCTGTAACATATCTATAGGGTGTACAATATTTTTAGTTTTGGTTACATATTTATTTAACATCTTATTCATTAGTCTTAAGTCAAAATCCATCATTAGTCAGTTGTTAATTCACAAGTCAGTTTAAAAAAAAAGTAAATATCATCATCATCATCATCATTTCAGCCGAAAGACTTCCACTGCTGGACATAGGCCTCCCCAAGTGTCGCCACATTGACCGGTCCCGTGCGACTCGCATCCAGCGGATTCCCGCAACCTTCACCAGGTCATCAGTCCACCTAGTGGGAGGCCTTCCAACGCAACGTCTTCTGGTTCGCGGTCGCCACTCCAGAACTTTTCGGCCGCATCGGCCATCCGTTCTACGAGCAATGTGCCCTGCCCACTGCCATTTAAGTTTGGAAATTCTTCGGGCTACGTCGGTAACCTTGGTTCTCTTGCGGATGTCTTCATTTCTGATTCGATCGCTCAAGGAAACTCCGAGCATAGCCCTCTCCATTGCCCTTTGGGTGACTTTAAGCCTTCTGATGAGGCCCATTGTGAGTGAACACGTTTCGGTCCCGTATGTAATCACTGGCAACACACACTGGTCATAGACTTTCGTCTTGAGACGCGGTAAGTTGGACCGCAGTGTCTCAAGACGAAAGTCTATTATTATGGCAAAACCCCCCATTATGAAGTAAATATGAGCTTTTGATATGTTCATACTAATTAAATTCAATTGATTACATTAAAATTAAAACACTCATTGATTTCGTAAAAACAAATTATTCATAGATTCCATTAAAATTAAATTATTTATTGGTTTCTTACAAATTAAATTATTCAGTGGTTTAGTTGCTTGATTATACTTGACTATTATATAATATAATATATATTATATCATTTAATTCAGGTTACAAAAGACCCACTATACCTTACAGACTAACATAGTACATATTTATACATAACCACAAATCTATATACATATATTAAATCTGTAGAAAAATCGTTTTTGTACATCGAAAATATTTTGAAAAAAAATTGCCGCTTGATCGCTTGCGCAAAAACATATGGGTACCTTACTTTGCCAGTTGCTTTGGACCGCTTACTGCGCGTTCTGCCCATTGTTACTAAAACTTAATTTATGACTTGGTCGTGTTACGCATTTCAAATGTTTTAACTGTTATGAATAGCCTTTGAGATAAGGAAGAATGTGTCATTGTTTTTTTTTTTGATATATGGTTACCATAATATTTTAGAAGTGTTTGTTTTGTTTGTGTGTAAGAGTACTAGCCAATTACGCGACTTTTTGTAAAACATCGGGTTTTAATAAAAAATAAGATCGATAAGTAAATAGTTATTTATTTTATTCCTATACAAGATGTATTACAAGATATATTAAATTATATTTTTCAAATACTTACAAAAACGTAGTAAAAATATTATGTAAGACCAGGCGCAGAATTCACGGATGCGTAAAAGATCGCAATTTTTGTTAGGTATAATCTAGGCCACTTTACATTAAAACTAAAGTACTTACATAGAACAAAAATATAACCACCTATATATAGGTCATTTTCTTCGCTTTCATACGAATATAATAGTTTAAATGTTTATTCTTAAATTTGTGTCAAAGTTACAAATTAAAAATAAGTGGCTAATTTTTTTACCAATTTGCATTGCCTACCTAAATTTTTAAATGTGAAAATATCGATCGTAGTACAATCAAATATAGGTACCCATATAATTAATAGGCCAAATTCTGAAGTTTTGAAAACGTCAAGAATCTCTAAGATTATGTATTACAGTCAAACCTGGATGAGTGAGAAGTCAAGGGACCGCGATCTGTTTTTCTCTTATAGAGGTTTCTCACTAACCCGAGTTTCTAGCTTACAGAGTTACAGTAGCAATTGGTCTCACTTATAGAGGTCTATGACCTGGATGGTCTAAACCTAAATGTTTAGTCTAGGTACATAATCTTTTAACAACGTTTACTTGAAAAAATCTTTTAATTTAGGTACTTTGCGATTCTGTTTTTATATTTTATAATTTTATAGTAGGTGGATTGTGCTACGCCAAACCTACTCTGTATTTGATTTCGTAATTTCCTAGATTCAAAAGCAATAACAATTTTAAGTTTATCACTTAAAGACAACACATTGAGTACAGGAACTTTCTTCGCAACTGCTTTTATGAACTGTCTGTAATAAGCTTGACAAACAAGTCGGCGGTAGGTACGCACATTCGCACATTTGGCTTCCTGTATTTTATTATTGTTCTCAACGAACAATAATAAAAAAATAACAACGACTTACTCGGTTATTTGAATACAACGTAAGTTCCTAGAACTATAGAAAACAATAACAGACGCACATCTGGTCATTCGAATGAAAGAGTCCTTTTGAATTTAAGAATAAATTATAAAATAGCAATAGTTAACTGTCGCTTATATAGAGGTATAGGCAAGTAGCAATCTCACTTAAAGAGGTTACCTCATGAAAAATGACTGTCACTTATACAGGTTTTATGTTTCTCACTTATAGAGGCTTTACACGGGCAAAATGACGGGACCTGGCAAATACTCTCATTAATAGAGTTTTCTCGCTTACCCAGTTCTCACTTACTCAGGTTTGACTTTACAATTATTACATAATAAAATATAAACGGCTAAATACGTTACCAAAAACGCTAAGATCGAGCACTTGACGTACGAACTGCAAAGATGGCGGCCGTTCTTAGCTAGGGTTGTCAACTACTACGACCAACTGCTTAAATTAGGAGAACATAATTGTAAGTTTAAAAATATCTATTAATTTTTTTTAAATCAATATATGTTATTTATTTTTGTGTTCATTCTTCATTTTTGTCGGCGTAACTCGACAAATATACTAAACAGCTGATTTTTTTTTTCAGGATTTCGTTGTTGGTGCCATAGTGAAAATTGTTTGAATGTATATATGTTTGTGTTGTGTATGTTTATTTGTATAGTATGTATGTGCGTAGTGTGTGTGGTAGTTTGCGTGCGTGTGTTTATGTAAAAAAAAAAAAACGTAAAAATAAATACAACAATAAACATAATTGAACTAAAACTGTAAAAAATCAAAACAAAAATCACCATCTCCTAAATTAAAGCTAACAATTTTATGCACGAAAAATAATAATTATTTACCTTGACCACGAGTTAAAAATAGCAAATAAAAACATTATTAAACTTAAATTCGAATAATAAAACTCTTCACCTGTCACCAATAAATAAAATAAAAAGAAGTCAACAAAAAACACCAACTGCCAACCCTAAGCCAAAAAACGTATATTGCTTCGTGCAACCAAAGCGGCAGTAATCATTTTGAGTAGGTCAAACTCACCGAGTGGTTTAATTTTCGCAATCTGTTACAATTTACACAACTTAATACCTGAAATTGAATAAATATAATCAAATATTATTAATACTAATGTATATTTAAGATAAACATCGTATTTACGATAATCTAACAAATCAAAACTAAGTTCATGTCAACGGCATTCAAAGTATGTTTTTAAATGTCGATTTTTTTTAAATTCTGTCACCGTTTCCCCAAAAATATTACTTTATTATAAAACAACACAAGTAAGGGATTAATTTGGTATATAAACATTAACAGAAATAATTAAAATACAATACTTACGACATATTTTATCACTTCCTTGAAAACACTGTAGCGTCACTCCACTTATTAAAAATCAACTGACGCTATTTCTTTATTTTTCTACCGTGATGTTGGTAAAATGGGCTCACATCTATGAGAAATGTATCCGTCTTTGGTTTAAATACGTAATATTAGGACTCTATGCGTTTGGTATAGAGACTAAATTAAATTGAAAAAACTTCGACGCTCTGCAACCACAGTTGCACAAAGCAAAACTAACGTTTTTTTCTTTGCAACTGTGGTTGCACAAAGCAATCAAGCTGTTAAAGGATAACCAACAGAACTCATTTCCAGCATTTTTGGAATTTTTGTCTGTTTGTTTGTTTCGATGATCAAGCATCACGCAAAATATACGAAACCAATATAGATAACTTTTATACACACAAATTGTGTGTATCTTGAGGTATTATTTAGTTTTTGTTTCATCGTAATCGGTTAATTATATCAAAAGATATATGAATTTAAAGTGTTCAAGAAGAACTAATCATCAAATGTAAGATGCAATGACATCTATTGTACTAAAATGGTACTAATGCCTAACAATGTGCTCACCAGATAACTTTTAAATCGACTTACAGGCTTTAATAAAAATATTATAGCATAAGGTACTCTAGATTAGTCTACATGACGCTGCTTTGAAAATTTACATAATGATTTCCGTGCATTGTGCGTGTGGTGTTAAGATTTTCCGTAAAAGAATGACCCCTCGCACGTGTCAGTTGCCTCAACTTCTTCAGTTTGGTTTTTTAACCGACGAAACGACGGAAGATCTCAATTCGACCCGTATATTTTTTATGCATGACCACGAGAGAAGTCCGTTAAGCAAGATCCTTTTTTTTTCGAAATATATTATCTCAAAGTTGGTCCAATTTAAAATAAAAAAATCATGTTTGGGTTTATTTCCTGCACCTTTGATGAGAACTTTAAACCTAGCTAGAGTATGACTGTCATTGAAGGTCTAACGGTGGAGACAGAAGGCAGTTGCAAGAGAACTCTTGCAACTGCCTTCTGTCTGGAACAGTTTACAGCAGCCTTATCGTGTCCCAGCTTATTTCATGCACCTTGATGATAAATTTCGACCAACCTGGAGTATGACTGTCATCGAGTGTCTAAGGATGAAGACGTAAGGCCGACG
This sequence comes from Xestia xanthographa, assembly GCA_905147715.2. Classification (NCBI taxonomy): domain Eukaryota; kingdom Metazoa; phylum Arthropoda; class Insecta; order Lepidoptera; family Noctuidae; genus Xestia; species Xestia xanthographa. Next base: position 3,144,436 of record LR990654.1, on the reverse strand, counting down.
AGGCAAGCCCTTATTTGGAAAAACTTAAGTAGATTATTTTAGCGATTAATGCAAATATATCGGAGAAATTAAATACACTTGAATCTATACTAATATAATAAAGCTTAAGAGTTTGTTTGGTTGGTTGAACGCGCTAATTTCAGGAACTACTGGTTCGAATTAAAAAACCTTTTAGTGTTGGATAGTCCAGTTATCTAACATCACGCTACAACTAATAGGAGCGAAGCATCACAGATAAATGTTGCAAAATCGGGGATTTTTTTTTTCTTTTGAGAGCTACCGTTGCGAGCGCTGCATAAACGGTTAAAATTACGCAACAAAATCATGTATCATGGAATTGTACCTCTTAAGTATAAAGTTAAAAAAAATATCCGCGATAGCATATGTCTATATTTGTGACGCAGACGAAGTTGCGCGGGTCAGCTAGTATCTAATATAACTAGTGTACACGAAAAGACGGCATCATATTGCGCTGCGTGGTGTCGCGTAGTCTTCCGCGGAATCGCCGATACATGACACCCTTCGGCCAAAACTCTTCCTTGAGAAAGGTCTCAATATGATGAGTCGGAACTCGCAGCACGAACGACTTAACATTCGTGTTGTGGCGCGACTCTAACTTCTCAACCCTCAAGGTCCAGCTGGTCTTCGCTCGGACATACTCCACGATCTCCTCAACCTTCGTGGTGTGATGTAGTCGGGACACATAGAGCTGCGTCGTTGGTATCGCCGGACGCAGCATATTGGGTCCTGCCAGCGCGGTCCCGCACTGGTGCTATAACTGCTAATCTGGAGCAACAATCAAGATCGAACAACATAGAATTGCAATGTGTACCGGAGAATAAAAATGAAAATGTTTACAACATAGTAACTCAACTTGCGAGTGTGGTTAATTGCGAAATCAGTGAAAGAGATGTACTGCATTGCACTCGTATTGCTAAGGCCACCCATCAAGTAACCGCCCTCGCTCAATAATCGTCCAGTTGGCCTCACCAAGGATGCGCGATCATCTTCTGGCAGCAACCATTAAGTTCAATCAAGCCAACCCAAAAGAAAAGCTGAACTGTTCACACCTCGGATATGCTGGACCAATATCTCCAGTATTTGTTACTGAACATCTGTCCCCGACAAACAGAGCTCTTCATGCAGCTGTGAGGACAAAAGCCAAAGAGAAGAATTATAAATACGTGTGGGTCAGAAACGGCAGAATATTTGTGAGGAAAACTGATGGCGCAGATCATATACAAATTAGGAACAAGAGTAGTCTTAGTAAGGTTGTGTGATGATTGATGCGTATGTAATTGTTGTTATTGTTTTTACTATTGTAATTTAATGCATGCATTAGGTTTAAACTGCATAAAATTCAAAGATATTTCAATTTATTACCAAAATAATTGTAGAGGCGAACTAAAACGAATATTTTTTACTGTAATCTGTGCAATATGAATTATGATGTTATAGTATTAACAGAAACCTGGCTAAACAGTAATGTATTGAGTAGTGAATTGTTTGATGATCGTTATGAAGTTTACAGACGGGATAGAGAAACAGCTGGGTCTCGGAACAGCAAAAACGGGGGAGGAGTCTTGATAGCAATTAATAAAAAAAATAACTCTGGACGTGTCGAACGCTGGCAAAGTAATTGTGAAGACCTCTGGGTCACACTTGACATCTCGACATCTCACAAGTCACGCCAAGTGGCTCTTTGTGCCGTCTATCTGCCACCACCAGTGTGTCTCGCAGCGTTGGATCATTTTGTGGACAGCTGCAACAGAGTGCTCGCCTCAACGGACATCCCCTGTTACATAATTGGTGATTTTAACCTAAGTAAATTGAATTGGGATAAAACCGCCGTAAACGATTCCTTACCTAAGGCTTGTCAAAACCTCTTGGATTTTATGAATGTAAATCAACTATCACAATGTAATCACGTAAAAAACTGTTCAGGCCGAATACTAGATCTGGTCTTATCAACAGAGCAAACTTGTTTGGTGAGTGAGTCTAGTAATTCTCTGGTAGCTGTCGATAAATTGCATCCCCCCCTTGAACTAACTATGTCTTTGCTTAATAATTGTTATTTACCATATAGTATGGACTCAAGACCTAACTTTTATAAGGCTAATTACTCTGAAATTAATAATTACCTAAACAAACTAAACTGGAATGAGCTTTTTCTAAATACTCGTGATGTGAATGACATGGTGGCAATTTTTTACAAGTGTCTCCGTGATGCTATTTTGAAATTTGTGCCTGATCGGAAACCAAACAATAGTCGCTATCCGCCGTGGTTTAATATGGCATTAATAAAATTATTAAAGGAAAAAAACAGGTTAAGGTTGCGTTACAGGAAATACAAGAATCCTCTAGATAAGATTGAACTGAAACTGGTTTCCAAGCGGTGTGAAAAACTAGCCATGAATCTATATAATGACTATATTCATAGAATTGAGAAGGATATAAAAGATAACCCCAAACTTCTCTGGAGTTACATAAAAGCGAAACGTGGGGGCTCTAGTGGCTACCCTTTGGCAATGACTGATGGACAGGTTGTTACATCTAACGGTTCTGAAATCTGCGACCTTTTTGCAAACCATTTCGCAACCGTGTACACGCTTGACAAACATACAGAAATCAACTGCCATACAAAATACCTCCAAGCACTGCATAATAATAGTCAGGGCTTGAGTATTCCAGTGATTAACCGCGACTGTTTACTAAAAAAACTAAAAACAGTAAATATTAGTAAAGGACCTGGCCCGGATGGCATCCCACCTGTTTTTATTTATAACTGCGCCACAGCTCTAGTGTCTCCTTTACTAATAATATATAATGCATCGCTGGCTACTGGAACTTTTCCGTCAGAATGGAAAAAAGCCAAGGTAGTCCCAGTGCAGAAGTCAGAAGAAAAAGATAACGTAAGCAACTATAGGCCAATTTCAATTTTATCCACTTTCGCAAAGATTTTTGAATCTATTATATGTCCACACTTTCAGCAACATTTAAGATTGTATCTTAATGATAACCAACACGGTTTCGTAGCATCTAGATCTACAGCTACAAATTTGGTGTCATTCACGGAGTCCCTAATACAGGCTGTAGATGGAGGCAAACAATTCGACGTAGTGTACACCGACTTCAGTAAGGCATTCGATAAAATGCCTCACTCTATTCTGATATATAAACTAGCAGCATATGGTATAACAGGGCCTTTATTAAGTTGGTTTAAGTCCTATCTTGCTGAACGCGAATTTTTTGTTGTTGTAAACGGTTTTCGATCGGCAGCACACAAAATAACATCGGGCGCCCCTCAAGGATCTCACTTACAACAACAGCACATAACGTCCACTGCTGGACATAAGCCTCTCCCATGAACGGGGGAATTTGCCGTAATCTCCACGCTTGGCAGGCGGATTGGAAATCGCAGTGATAAAAGACTAACAGAAAACGCTGCTGCCCATTCTCAGGTCTACGGAGGTGCAAGGTGTTCTGCCTCAGACATTAGTCGCCTTATACGACACCCGTGAGTGTAATGGGTTGGTTCTATTCTACTCTGCCGGATACCACACGGCTTAAGGATCTCACTTAGCTCCAATATTATTTATTATGTTCATTAATGACCTTCTTGAGTGTTTTCGTTTTTCCGAACCTTTTCTGTATGCTGATGACTTAAAATTTGCACGAGTAATAGAGTCTATAAGAGACTGCGAACTTCTGCAACACGATCTTAACCAAGTTATAAAATGGTGCCGCAATAACAAAATGCAACTAAATCCAAAGAAATGCTACCATGTTAAATATACGAGAAAAATTAGTTGTATTGACACAGAGTACAATAAGGGATCTAGGAGTACACTTTGACAGGAAGGTCACTTTTGTGCCTCATATTGATAACATTATTAAAAAGTCATCAAAAATGCTTGGGTTCCTACTTCGTAACACCAAAGACTTTCGTAAAAGTAGCACCAAGATAATGTTATATAACAGTTTCGTACGCAGTGTTATGGAATATTGTAGTGTTGTGTGGAGACCTCACTATGCCACTCACATGTTGCGTCTGGAAAGGGTCCAGAAACGTTTTGTATGGCATTTAGCCTTCAGTGACGGGAAATCTAAGCGTCTGCCCTCGTACAAAGTCCGTCTGTGCCATTTCAAGATGCAGTCGTTGTCTATGCGTAGAGATATAACCGATGCTTTGTTTCTTTACAAACTGTTGCGCAATAAGATCGACTGCCCCGGTTTACTGAAGCTTATTAGATTCCGTGCGCCTTCTAGATATTCTAGGAATAAGATAACACCCCTGTGTCCGCCATTTCGAAAGTCAGTGTTTGGTGCGAATTCTCCGATAGCTAGATTGTGCAAGATCCTTAATGGCCACAGTGACTTAGTAGATGTACACTACGATAGTATAAATAAATTCCGACGAGCTTTTGCAAATAATCCAATGGCGATTTAATTTGATTCAATTTAATTTAATTTAACTTGATTTAATTTAATTTAATTTTTCAATTTAATTTAATTTTTCAATTTAATTAAATTCAGAACATGTTTTTAATTTCTTAGTTTATTCTTTGTATTTTTTTTTTGTATTCTCATAATTTTATTTTCTTATCAATTTTTTCATAATCCGATCAACTTAATCAATCACAATTTAATCAATTATAATTTTAATCAGTAATTTTACATCCCAATGTCTTTCTCTTTTAGTTTTTGTACAACATTTAATGAATGATTTGATAGTCTTCTTTATTATTGTTTTAAATTGTTCTTTGTATGTATAAGTTATTTTATAAATTGTTATGTTAAACCGTTTTTTGTGCATGTGGTGTTAACCTGTTATTAATTGTTGCACTTGTAAATGTTACTCTAGTCATTAAGTCATAAATGTACAGTGTAAACAATTGTTGGTTAACCTAAATAAATAAATAACTTGACTTGATTATATCTATGTAACAGGAAAGGCTAATGAAGCAGAGATTATAAAACTGTTTTTTCTTGTTTCAGAAATCGTTACGAGTGTTAGCAATCGACTAGAATTTATTAATATCAATGGAACGATATCGCTAGAAAACATTACGTCGTCGTCGAACCCAATCTGTGAAACAATTTACGACCCAGTACATAATAGGGTGCTGTTCACCGACTTACAGACTATATTTAGCTTTGACATAACTACTAAGAAAACGGATTATTTGATGAGGGATACGGAACGCTTCGTTACTAATATGGCTTATGACCCGGCCACAGAATTATTTTTTTGGGTTGAAGACTCAAGAGAAATGTACTCGATTATGTTAAAACAGAAAAATAATAAAAGCAAAGTTAACGAAAAGCACTTAATTTTGTCGGAACAGTCTTTTAGTTTTATCGCTGACATTGCCGTTGATAGCTGTGGAGGGTACGTTACTAACAAAATTGTTTATTTTGATATAAGTGGGCAACTTTGTTATTGCACTCGAGGCGGAATTCACACCTGAGCCACAGGCGAGGTTGTTAACCAACGCCAAGTAAAGGAATTGTAACAATTTGGATATTATTTAGGTATAGTTCTGCTTCTGCTGCTATCTGTGGAAATTTTCATAATATTTCTAACACATTTCAGGTTTATTTATTACAGGGCGGCCTACAAAATCAATAAGATTCGATTCAATGGTTCCGAAAAAGAAGTTGTTATCGATACTGACCACCTCATATGCTCTTTCACCTTAGACCAACAAGCACAGAAAATATACTTTTCTGATTGGGCGCGTTCCATTATAAGTGCCGATTTAAATGGAAAGAACATAAGAACAATAATTGTACCAAAACAACGTGGATATATGCTTACCGTAACAAAGGATTTCTTGTACTGGGCATTCGACAAAAATAATAAATATACCATCAATCAAATCCCAAAGAATCTACCGCTCGGCAAAGATGTGGAACCTAAACCTTTTAGTGAAAACGGTGTTTTTATGAGTATGGCTGCCTACTTTAACTTTAACGATATGATACCTCAGGAAATTCAGATCTGCGATAACCTGAAGAGTCTTCTACCAAAAAACTCAGTGTCTACAGATGTAAGCCTGTTTTGTATCCATTGTACGAAAGTTGATGGGGAATCTCGTTGTGAATGTACACAGGGTTACAGCGGTGAGAGATGCGAAATTTCAGAGTGCCACAATTTTTGTCTATACGGAGTTTGTAGTACCAGTGCTGATGGACAACCTAAATGCAGGTAAAAAATGTTCATCTAACACTGTTAGGGCTTTTTATCCGAGTCAGTCTCAAGATGATATTCCGTACCGTGTGGTGTATTAAAATGTGTCGTGTTTACATTAATGTTGTAGCTCTTTACTTTAGCCTCCCTCAACAGTTTAAAATGATAAAGTTGAAGAGTTTGTTAGGTTGACCGCGCTTATCTCAGGAATTACTGAACTGAACTGATTGGTTTTCTTGTTAGTTCAGTACCCTATTTTATAATTTATTTTCTTTATTACAGTTGTTACGCTGGTTACTCAGGACAAAGGTGCGAGGTGAACTCATGCCAAGGATATTGTTTGAACGATGGTATCTGTTCCCTGAAAGAAAATGAGCCAGTGTGTCTTTGTGGTGGAGATTATGTGGGTGACAGATGCAATGATTCAGTCTGTCAGGGGTATTGTTTGTATGGAGATTGTATTACCAGTGCTGATGGCCAACCAAAATGCAGGTAAAACGTGTGGCTTTTTATCCGAGTCAGTTTCAAAATGATACTCCCTGTCCTTGACGGAATCCTGTCTGTTATTTGTCGTATATCCTTCATTATTTCGTACCGTGTTTTTGAAATGTGTTGAGTTCACATTAGTGTTGTAGCTTTTAACCGTCAACGTGCTGACTATATTAAACTGAGTTTATTGTATACTAGCTAAGGCCGTTCGCATGAAATTATTATAAAATTTTACTTCCTTTTTTTAATAGAATTTAGCATACCTAAACTCCTCCTCATAACATCAGCTATGTGCCAGTAAAAGTCCCATCAAAGTCGATGTGGAGATTTGCCGTTTGAACAGGATTTTCTTAACAATTTCCAGGTTTTCATTTTTTTTGCATGGAACTCTAAATATTTTTCTAAAATAAAAGTAGGTCCCAAGGTCGTTTGAGCGACCTTGAACTTATTATTGTGAATAAATTAGCTAAAGTTAAATTTCTCTCGTGCGCCCTTTAGTCACAAGTATTTGTTGTATTCCATGTTCATCGCGTTGCACTGTTTCATAATTTTCTTTATTACAGTTGTTATGCCGGCTACTCAGGAGACCGTTGTGAAGTGAACTCGTGCCTGGGACATTGTTTGAACGACGGTCTTTGTTCCCTGAGTGAGGAGGGTAATCTCCTCTGTCAATGCACAAGACATTATGAGGGTGAAAGATGCGATGTTCCCCTCTTTCAAACCAAATGCTTTCAAGCTATTTCATTGTTGAAGGACATCCTCAACCCAGATAAGAATAGATCGTTGTGGATGGATAGCTAGACAGAACATACTTTATTACACGCCAAAAGTGTCACACAGCTCTACAGTGTTGCTACTTTCATGAGTACAACGTCGGAAAAATCTATAGGTAGTCCGTGCACGATCAGTTGTACCTCTAAATTCATCTGTTTTGAACAAAAATGCATCTTGTCAGACTCAGATTGATACCGTCATGTACGATTGCTTTTATGGTGTCCTTGGTGTATTAATTGTGCATTATATACGTTTTCTTTACAGATCTAACATCGGTTGAAGGGGTAACATCGACTTGTGCTTCAACTGATTTCTAAAGAAGTGAACCCATTGAAGAGTTTAATTTCACATCTACCACCAATAACTACGTACTGCTCACTAAACAAAATCTAGCTTCAGCTGTTTTACTAATAAGTTGATAAAATGTAACTCGTCATCATTAATAATATGATATCTGTATGTTGTCTTAAATGGGCTATGAACATAAATATTTTTTTACAACTGAATTTTAGTATTATTTTTTTTAATCGTCCTACCCTCATCCCAGTTCTTGGTCGTCATTACAGTATTGTTTACCAGTGCCACGCTCAAAGTCATGTGTCACGTCCCTGGTCCAGGCTGCATTTGGATTGTTTAGGACCCATCGGTGATTCGACCTATTTAGTGATTGTAGATTCTTGCTGAGAATGGTTAGAGTTATTCATGCACAGCGGAGGGACTTAGGGAAGAAACGCTACCACCTCATTCTAGGACAGGGTCGATAAAAAATCCCCCATGGTCTTTTGTGGTCGCAATTTTTTATTTCTTTAATTCCGATACGGACGACAATTGACAACGGTTCACCATTTTCTAGTTTAGCGTTTCAATAATTTCTACAACAAACCAGCTCTACCCAGCTTCCAATGCCGCAGCTGGAAGTGCGGTACAGACACATGCACATCAAGCAACTACAATCTGTGAAATTTCTTAAATAATCTTCAACTTTATCGCTAAAGCATTAGATTCAATGTTGATTGGGAATATTTGACAGTATCGGGTAGCTAGATGTGCTGGCGTCTGTAAGTAGATAAGTGAAAACATGTTACACAATTGATTCCGTGGAGGTCACAGAGATCGAGTTTAGATTGTTTCTTGAGGGATCCCTTTTTTTTGCATAATCTTCTTTTTCCTAATATACTTTGGCATAACTGTTTTGCCATAATTTGTTTTGCTATAATAATACTTTGCCAATTTTTTTTTTGGCATACTGTTTATGTTGGCATAATCATCTTGAAGGCTAATTTGTTTTGGCATAAATAGAATTTTGCATAATGTTACTAGGCATAATGACTATTAGCATAATAGTATTTAGGCATACAAATAATATAAATACCAGAATCAAATTTGAGTTAGTTTTACGTATTTATTTGAATTAAAAATTCATTAAGTTGTGCTACAAAAGTTAGTGACAGAAACGAGTCGCTGCAAAACCGACTCCACGTAGTCTTGTCTGCCCTACCCTTAGAGTGTAATCTAAGCCCGCGTAAGCGCGGAGCCGTGACAGAAACCTTGCCTGCTGCATTTTGCATATTGCATGCTTGCTTGCTGCATGCTTGCATGCTGCATGCTTGCTGAACGCATATTACCTGCTTCGGAGAGATGGTTTTTTTCCAACCGTCAAAATAAATTGGTATATCCAATTAGGGTATGTCTAACATTTTAGGATTATGCTTCTTTGTTATGCCTATAAAAAATATGTTTTAGTATCTGTGGTATATTATTAGTATTAAGGTAGATGTAAATAATTGTTATGAACTAGATATTAAGAATTGTGGGTAGGAGCTAAAATGTAGCTGAGCGCTCGGCCTCATTGTATGTGCCAGTCGGAATATATTCGTAACCGTGAACAGCTGTTTTATTCCTGGACCCGTATCCCGACATCCTGGTGCTCCAAACACTTCAGTGGCGACGAGGACTTAAAAAAACCTTCGTGTGTGTTGTTTTTGTGAGCGTGTTGGCACAAACTATTAAAATGACTATCGGCAAAATCGGAGAGTTCAAAGTACAATCGGACGACTGGAAATTGTACGTGGAGCGTCTTGAAAATTATTTTGTGGTCAACGATATCAAGGATGAATTGCGAGTGGCGACGTTGATAACGGTAATGGGTGCGGAAAGTTACGAATTGTTGGTAATTTTGTGCACGCCGCATATACCGAGCACAAAGACATTCGAATTTGTAACGGCCGTCATGGAAAAACACCTGCAGCCCAAACCGAGTGTGTTAGCCGAGCGATTCAAATTTCACCAACGGAAACAAAACGTGAACGAAAGTATATCAGAATATATGGCAGTACTAAAGAAAATGTCTAAATTATGTGAGTTTGGAACATGGCTTGAAGAAAGTATCTTCAACCATCGTGTGTGTGGTCTTCAAGACCACATTAGCAATTTATACAAAGTCTTTGACCGATTACAATCAAGTGGTCTCAAAGTAAAAAAAGAAAAATGTAGTTTCTTTTCTAAAAAAATAAGTTATTTGGGTCATATAATTAGCAAAGATGGGGTGCAAACGTGCGATGATAAGGTAAAAGCGATAATTGATACACCCGCCCCCTCCAATATATCGGAGTTACGGGCATTTATCGGTATGACAATGTACTATGCAAAATTCCTTAAGAACGTCAGCACAGTTATTTCGCCTTTGTATAGATTGCTCCGGATAGACGTACCTTTCAACTGGTGTGAAAAGTGTGAAGACGCGTTCAGGGAGGTAAAGCAGCAACTAGCTTCAAGTGAGGTGCTGGTGCATTATTCACCAGACCTACCGCTCGTGCTGACGGCCGACGCCAGCAGCGTCGGGGTCGGCGCTGTGCTGTCTCACGTCACAGCTGCCGGGGAGCGGCCGATAGCTTATGCGTCGCGTTCATTAGGCACGGCCGAGCGAGCTTATTCACAAATAGACAGAGAAGCACTCGCGATCGTTTTTGGCATTAGGAAATACCATCAGTATTTATACGGGCGTAAGTTTGTTCTAAGGACGGATCATAAACCACTGACATACATTTTCGGTGATAAAGTTGGCATTCCTGTAATGGCAGCATCACGGTTGCAGCGGTGGGCAATACTATTGTCAGGTTATAATTACGAAATAGAATATGTGTCATCAAAGAAAAATTGCGCCGATGCCTTATCGAGGCTACCCCAAGGTAAACAGCCTAGTGTGAGTACGGAGATCACATATGTTAACTTTGTGGAGGATTTTCTCCCAGTGACACACAGTGAAGTTAGGAAACAGACTATTAAAGATGTTTTGTTAAGTAGAATACTTCTATACGTGCAATCCGGTTGGCCGTTGTCGTGTTCAGATGAGTCAGTTAAACCTTATTTTTGTCGACGTCATGAATTGTATGTAGAACGCGGCTGTTTAATGTGGGGATACCGTATGGTAATACCGCAAGTCTTACGGAAGGATAATTATACTAAAGCAATTACATATAAGTCACATGGGTATAGTCAAAACAAAGTCATTAGCGCGCAGTTACTGTTGGTGGCCGAACATTGATAGTGACGTAGAAGCGTTGTGCCACAGTTGTGAGACTTGTGCGATAGAGGGCGCTGCACCACCGCAAGCGCCGCCGCAACCTTGGCCTTACGTCATACAGCCGTGGAGCAGGGTACATATAGATTTCTTAGGCCCATATCATGGTAGCACATTCTTGATTTTAATTGATGCGAGTTCTAAGTGGTTGGAAGTTTTCGAAATGCCACGTACAAATGCAAAACAGGTAATCCGAGTTTTACGTAGCACTTTTGCGCGATTTGGTCTTCCGGTAGAAATAGTGTCGGATCAGGGCCCTCCTTTCACAAGCGAAGAATTTTGTTATTTCTTAAAAAACAATGGCATACGACAGTGCTTTTCACCGGCATACCATCCATCGTCAAACGGTGCCGCGGAAATCGCAGTAAAATTATGCAAATCTGCAATTAAAAAAGCCTATAGGGAGAACAAAGAAATAGATGCCGCTTTACAAACGTTTCTACTCAGTTATAGGAACTTAATCCAAAGTACGACCCGATACACCAGCGATGTTGTTACAGCGACGGCCATTACGTACTCGTTTAGATTTGTTGCGCGCGGACCGCGCACTGGACGATCGGGTGCGAGCAGCACAACAACGACAGGTACAAAATTCCGGAGGCGTTTTGCGAGATTTAGCTCCACAAGATGAAGTGTGGACGAGAAACGGTGCCTTAGGGGATAAATGGTTGAAAGGTACAACCCAAGCTAGAGCAGGGTCGCGCGAATATATCGTAAAAAACCGGCCAAGTGCGAGTCGGACTCGCGCACGAAGGGTTCCGTACCAATTATTATAAAAAAATCACGTTTGTTGTATGGGAGCCCCCCTTAAATATTAATTTTATTCTGTTTTTAGTATTTGTTGTTATAGCGGCAACAGAAATACATCATCTGTGAAAATTTCAACTGTCTAGCTGTCACGGTTCATGAGATACAGCCTGGTGACAGACAGACGGACAGACGGACAGACGGACAGATGGACAGACGGACAGATGGACAGACGGACAGACGGACAGACAGCGAAGTCTTGATAATAGGGTTCCGTTTTTACCCTTTGGGTACGGAACCCTAAAAACGGTGACGGACGACTAACTAGAAAACACAGATCAGGTAAAACGTAGGTCTCGTTTATCCGACTTCATGGGTTCTGATAGTACAGTCTCGGAAAGTTTACCACTCCCACCGACTCAAAAGTCACAGGCGGAGGATGTGGTCCCAATACCTGAGGGTCCAGGAGAGGAAAAAGAACCGAATCTGGTTGGTGAGGGTGAAAAAGAGAGGATAGATAGCGAATGTGGTTTTGAAGTTTTATCAAAGCCTGGACTTCCACCGCCATCACCGCCGGAGGATCGACCTAAACGTACTCGTAAACCTGTAATCAAATTTAGAGTAACTTAGACATATTTTAAAGAAACATTAGTTATGTAAACCAACAGCTCTTAAAATTTGTATGTAAATTTAATAACTTAAGAATTAAGTGGTGAGGTGTGGTATATTATTAGTATTAAGGTAGATGTAAATTATTAGTTATTAAGAATTGTGGGTAGGAGCTAAAATGTAGCTGAGCGCTCGGCCTCATTGTATGTGCCAGTCGGAATATATTCGTAACTGTGAACAGCTGTTTTATTCCTGGACCCGTATCCCGACATCCTGGTGCTCCAAACACTTCAGTTAGAAGACTCTGCAGGCTATCGCAGTTCTGAAATTCCTGAGGTATTATAATCGTTAATGTTAAAGTAGGCAGCCATACTGTTAAAATAATCGCTAACACTAAGAGGTTTAGGTTCCACATCTTTGTCGAGCGGTAGATTCTTTGGGATTTGTTTGATGGTATATTTAACATTTTCTTCGAAAGATACCCAGTACATGAAATCCTTTGTTACGGTAAGAATATATCCATGTTGTTTTGTTACAATTATTGTTCTTATGTTCTTTCCATTGAAATCGGCACTTTTAATGGAACGCGCCCAATCAGAAAAGTATATTTTCTGTGCTTGTTGGTCTATGATGAAAGAGTCTATATGGTCAGAGCTAATATCGATAACAACTTCTTTCTCTGAGCCATTGAATCGAACCTTGTTGATCTTGCTGACCGACCTCCAATAAAAAAACCTGAAATGTTATGTAAATGTTAGAACATTGTGAAGTTTCTCCCCAAATTAGCACATGATCCTCCAGATCAATAACTTAGGATAGTCTTCATAGTGTACCCCCAAACAACCTGTTAAAGATTCATCAACTTCTTGCCCAGAGCGGGAAGCGTCATTGATTTGATGATTTCTCATACGAAAAAAAAAAGCTGTCTTCATACTTTTGCCTTTTCTTCAACCTGGCGAAAGCAAAGCGAAGAAAAAATTGCAAATGAAACCATAGTTGTAGTTGGCATTAAGTCCGCCTATGTATGTACCATTCTTGTACATACAGTTTCCCTATTTATATCAAAATGTTCTATTTTGTTAATAACTTACCCGCCACAGCTATCAACGGCAATTTGAAAGACATAATTCGGAAAACTCTGTTCCGACCAAATTAACTGCTTTTGTTAAACTTTGTTTTTATTAAATTCCGGTTTTGATGTAATCGTGTACATTTCTTTCATGTTTTCAACCCAAAAGAGTAACTCTGTGGCCGGGTCATAAGCCAGACCAGTAACAGTGACGTTTGTTGTCCTCATCAAACATTCTGTTTTCTTAGTAGTTATGTCAAAGCTAAATATACTATATGATTCGGCGAACAGCACCCTTTTATGTACTGGGTCGTAAGTTGTTTCACTGATTGTTTGCAACGTAACGTTTTCTGCATGCGATATCGTTCCGTTAATATTAACAAATTCCAGTCTATTTCTAACACCCGTGACGATTTCTAAAACAAGAAAAAACCATTTTATAATCTCTCCATCTTTAGCCTTTCCTGTTACATTAATATAATCACGTCTTGTTCCCATAGGAAAAGCAGAAAATGCAGAACTTCAGCTGCTATGATCATTACATACTGCATTTTAAACAAATGCTACAGTTAATTTGTGTTTCTTTGTGTGGTAACTTACGCAGTACCTAAAAATAAACATGGCATATTCAAAGCATCATATCAATAGATATTGGTATCCCGTGCATAAATATAACACTAATTATTTCTTAGGGAGATGTGATGTGTAACACGAATGGATATAATAAGGAATGAGTGCATGTCGTAAGACGAAGTCTGAAATTGGCGCCGGTAACTGAAAAGTTGTGTGGTTGTAGTCGGTTGACTGAGTCACGCCACCCAATACACAATTTCCTCTTAGTGCCATAGGCTGAAAAGCCGTAAAAGATTTCTTATGGACGTGTGACTAGCCAGTCCAGCTAATAACAACTCATCCACAGGAAGATGCGACCTCTAGTGAGACCTGTTTAAAACTCCCAACGATTTCTTCGAGCCACCAGAGAGCTTCCAACCTGACCACGCGTTGCCCTACCATCTTGGAAATCTCGATATTGACTCTAAAACCAAGTCCGTCGGAGCGAAGCCAGATGGGGTATACATACGGACAACTCGAATGACAAGTGCGTATATGCGGCGTCTCTCCACAGACAATGGCCTGCCTTCCATCTTACGTCGCATGCTCTGACACCTGCTCACTTGATGACCTTACGGCTATGGGAAGGGCGTCACAAGTCTTTAAGTTAGGAGGGGCAGAAGGTTGGGTCCGTTTGAGTAAATAACAAAAAAGATACAGATTTGTAAAGGGAAAGTTTGCTAAAACTAACAGATGCGATTTTAGTGCTTCAAAGTATAGGGGTAATCAAAATTAATGAACATAGTAAATTAAATGACTCTGGCAAGAAAGGAGGTGTCTGATGAGATGACGAGTAATAGAAAGGTATGGAAGAAGAAGACATGCTGCGCCGACCACAAATGAATTGTGATAAGGGCAAGAGATAATGATGATATTAAAGAAATGTCTCTGGTACTCACCCCAGGAGAAAGAGTGCGCCATTCCTACGCACAGCGCCACCAATGACATCACACATGCCGTTCTATACATTTTATATTACAGACAACGTCGTTTGTGAAGAGATAGTATATGTCCGCCCCTGGTGCCCGCTCGTGGAATACAAAACCAATGTGCTGTTTTTTGGCAAACATGCAGTTTATATACCTAGGCATCATATTGATACGCATTTTGATAACCTGAGGTCCTCTGATAAGAGAAGCATTAAGTAGGTACAGATTTTGCACGTATGTCCATTCAACCTGTTTATGCAACAGTTTAGGTACTTTATACAATATTGTTAACAATATTTGATGTCAAAATTGTTTTGATATTGTGTAACACTACCGACCCACTCCGACTCCGCTCGGACAGATGCGGATGTATGTTTTCAATCAAAAGAGATGGGGGGGGCAAATGCGCATATCTGGAAAGGTGGCCTGGGGTAGTTCGTGCTGAAATTGTGCGAAATTCAAATGTTCTTACGTTTTTTGCTACTAAACTAACTAACAATATGGGGTTAAATGAACTGAGAGGGTTGTATTAATGATTACATTACAGTTACTACATACGTGTTACTTGCGCGACTCAGTTTTCATCAACATATAACCTGACATTGCCTCGGTGTTGCAGTACTTTTTTAACATTGTGATATTGAGATATAGTCTTTCATTTTCGCTGAAATGTAAATATTTTTAGAGTAATCTACACTAATATTATAGAGAGGAAAGAACGAATAAACTACAACGACTGGACCGATTTTCACTAGCAGGCTAAGATATCAAGGAAGTAACATATAATTATGTTTTAAACATGCGAATTAGCCGAGCTATCACAAGTTTTGCGGACGAAGTCGCGGTCGAAGTGCTAGTCGGTAATTAAGTAATAAAAATATTTATCGGTTTATCAAGTAGTTTATTTTTTGTGGACTAAGTGTCCTAGGTGACCTAAGATAAAACTAAATATTTATTTAACTTTGAGAAAAGTTGAATGTGAATACGATTATGAGGTCGTGGGTTCAAATACGGGAAAAAAACAAATGAAAAATAACGATATTTATTTTTGTGAGACTTTTGTTACTCTTGTTGCTATAAGGATTAAAGATACCTAACGTTATAGAATGTGAAAAGAAGTTTAAAAATAAAGATAGAATTTATGTAAAGTGTTTCCCGCAAAATTTTAAAACATCTATTTGTTCGCGCCTGCTCATATTTTTAGAGCAATTCATCACATTTGTGTTTTGCGTCTACATCATTTTTTTTTGTTTGTTTAACTGTCAATTTTACCTTTTGTGAGGTAGGTCGACCAGAAAAACTTTTGTACGCATCTAAGTTAGCTCCGCTAATCAAAATTCTAAATTATTTAATATTATAAAACTATCAAGTTATCCATGAGTTTTTCTTAAAGAAATTCCAATATTGTGCTCAAACAATAAAATTGGCGACCGTGACAGGACTTTTCAAGAAATTCGGTAACATAGTACAGGAGTTGCGTCATACTCGGCGATACTAAAGTTACAAGAAGAACGAAAATTGGAGGCTACAACAATACAAGCAGTCAGCCTGGTCTTCCGTGCCAACGATTCAGCTAAAGATCGTATCGGAAATCCATCAAGACATCAAAATCTTCAAGTTAAGTGCCTTCCTTTGTTCCGTTCTACCTCACCAAACTACAACCAATTTCCAAATTCCATACATAATCCATTCTAAATTACCTCTATTACATTAACTAGTCTCTATTAGTGCTATATTCCTTAATTTTATAGGGTTTATCATGCAAAATAAGTGCATAGATAAAAGTACCTACAGTTACCGTCCACTATAAAACTAAATTGCCTTTTTTCCAACAAAATAACGTATCTACATATAAGTAAATAAATTTTATCTTAATTGTCATACTCCTACCCCGATATATTCGGTATTTTCCCTATATTTAAGCGATTTGCCGAAATTTTCAGGCGTTATCCTGTGGCCAAATCGCACGACTAAGTCTGCAGCCATAACTGCCGATGTGCTGAGTGAGGCACTGCAGCCAGCTGAAACCAGGCTCCCAGGGGATTTCACCGAAAGGAGGAGCGTGAGAATATCATTATTTTATTTCTTTTCCAAGTCAGTTTGGACATTGTCGATATAGCAAGCTTCAAGCTCTTTTGAGTTGAAGTCTAGTACTAAACATTTGATTCACTTTTACCTAGGCTTGGTTTATATTTGATTACTGTTCAAAATGACGCATGAGGGTGGCGATAAATCCTCTGCAACGGTATCTTTAAGAGAATTACTAGTAAAACGTAGTTCGATTAAAGGACAAATCACAAAATTTAGAAACTATTTAGATAAAATTAGTAAATTACCTGAGTTATCAAATATAGACCTTGCGGAATTGAATTTAAGATTAAATAAGTTTCAAGGATTATCGACAAGGTTTGATGATTTGCAGACAGAGATTGAAGTTTTAAATGCTCCAAATATTGAAGTAGAAATTGATGAACGAGAACGCATTGAACAAGAAATAGTTCAAAATATAGCCATAGCCAAGACGGAACTACAACAATATAGTAGTGATGATGATGGTAAGCGCCGTCAGTCTATCCTTGTAAATGCGGACTCGGATCATCAAAACTTGAGTTTTAGATTGCCTCAAATACAAATTTCTAAGTTCGATGGATCACACTTCCGCTGGCTCGAATTTCGGGACACATTTCTTAGTTTAATTCATAAAAATGAGCGCATTCAAGATATACATAAGTTTCATTATTTAGTTTCTTATCTGGATGGCGACGCTGCGCGTGTTATATCAAATCTCGAGGTGTCTTCGGCTAATTACCAAGATGCTTGGAAACAGGTTTGTGAGCGATACGATAACAAAAGGATTCTCATGAATCATCACCTAGACTCTTTAATAAATATTCAACCAATAACGCGTGAGTCTGACAAGTCTCTTCGGTGTCTAGTTGATAACGTCACTAAAAATCTAAGAGCTTTAAAGAGTTTAGGTCTACCTACAGACCACTGGGACATGTTGCTTATATTTATTTTATTGCTTAAATTGGATAGTCGTACCATACTAAAATGGGAAGAATATCGCAACACAATAGATTGCGTGAATGACGTGCCCACTTTGGAGCAATTTAATAAATTTTTAATTGACCGCGCAAATGTATTAGAATCATTTAATCAAAATAAATCTATAAACAACAATAATTCTAAATCACAACAAAACCCACGTCCCTCGGCTAATCAATCAAATCACAATAAATCTTCTTTTAATAAATCAAGCCGTAATCAAAATACCAACGTCTTGGCATCCACTACACAAGTTCGTAATAATTCCTCAACTGTCTATTTATGTGTAGTATGCAATGGAAATCACAGGATTTATGACTGTCCAACCTTTAAGTCAAAATCCATTCAAGAGAAAATGTCATGCATATCCCAATATAAATTATGTACAAATTGCCTGCGCCAAGGTCATCCTGCGTCTGAGTGCGGCATGGGTTCGTGTCGGCATTGCAACCAAAAGCATAATACTCTTCTTCACGATCCTAGCGTATCAGCTAACTGTAACATAATAAACACAAATAACGATATTAAAGGGGAGACGGTAGTGGCTTTTTCTCAACAAAATAATGGTCATGTATTTTTGTCTACGGCTATTATAGAAGTGTACAATCCTCTAAATAATAAAACCGAAAGGGTTCGCGCGCTGTTAGATAGTGGCAGCCAATCTACATTCATTACAAAATCCCTGCAACAAAAATTAGGATTAATGTGTAACACGTTAAATGCATTAAACGTTATAGGAATAGGAAATAATAAATGTGACACAGTATTAGAAAGTTGTGTTACTCACCTGAAATCGATGCATGGCACTTACCAAGTGAAGTTGTCTTGCTA
This sequence comes from Xestia xanthographa, assembly GCA_905147715.2. Classification (NCBI taxonomy): domain Eukaryota; kingdom Metazoa; phylum Arthropoda; class Insecta; order Lepidoptera; family Noctuidae; genus Xestia; species Xestia xanthographa. Next base: position 3,125,555 of record LR990654.1, on the reverse strand, counting down.
TGTTCTCAACCAACTTATATTATATTAGCCGATCCTAAATTAAATTAACCTGCGTCCATTGAGATGCTCATTGGTGCAGATATCTTCTGGGATATACTGGTCAGCGGACAACGCTCTCTAGACCCAAATAATCCTAAATTACAAAATTCTAAATTAGGTTGGCTTATAGCCGGCCCTATCAACGTACAAAAATACAATCAAAATATTCAATGCAATCATGCAATTGTTTCAAACAACAACTTGGATGAAATGCTCACTAAATTCTGGGAACTCGAGAGTCTTCCCCAAAGAAAGATTCTCAGTCCCAACGAAATAGCATGTGAAAAACATTTTAACAAAACCACAACTCGATTGAGTAATGGCAGATTTAGAGTGAAGTTGCCACTAAAGGATTCACCTGACTGCCTCGGTGACTCTTATAACCAAGCTAAAAAACGTTTCAAAAATCTCGAAAAAAGATTTAGAAAAAATCCGACACTAAAGTCACATTACGTAGAATTTATACGTGAATATTCAAACCTAGGACATCTTTCAGAGTCCCCTATCGCTATACCAAATCCTTCATATTTTTTATGTCATCATGCCGTATTCAAAGAGGACAGTGAGTCCACTAAGATTCGCGTAGTCTTTGACGGCTCAACTCCTACAACCTCTGGCTACTCTCTAAATGACATCTTATTGGTTGGGCCTAATCTGCAGAATTCTCTATTCTCCATTCTAATTAGAGCACGTCAATATAAGTACATTTTGACGGGAGACATAGCTAAAATGTATAGACAAATTGCTATGGATCCAAATGATTGTGATCTTCAACTAATATTATGGAGAGAAGATGAGTCGCATCCTATCCAAACTTTGCGTTTAGATACTGTCACTTACGGTACTGCAAGTGCCAGCTATCTTAGCACTAGATGTCTGTGGCAGGTAGGAGAAGTGTGATGACGAATCAATTAAAACTATAATACAAAATGACTTCTTCGTCGACGACGTCATTACAGGCTCAGATAATGAAGATCAACTATTGTACATCCAACAGGCACTATCTACTGCTCTAAATGCAGCTTGTCTACCCCTGCGAAAATACAAAACTTATTTACCTAAACTATGTCATGTTATAGAAATTAATACAAAGGAAAAACTTACCTTGAGTGAATCCTCCAGTACTCTTGGTCTAGGGTGGGATCCAAGTGATGACACTTTCAATTTTCCTGTAAAAAATAACGATATAAAATAACACAATTACAAAAAGATTTATAATGTCACAATCACTTCGTATTTTTGATCCACTTGGATTATTAAGCCCATGCATAATTCAATCTAAAATATTAATCCAAAGGTTGTGGATCAAGGGAATTGATTGGGATCAACCTGTACCTGATGATATACAGGAAAACTGGAATGAAATTTCAAAAAACTTACCGTTACTTGCAGATCTTCATATTCCACGTAAGGTGATTGGTGACTCACCCAGGTCCATAGAACTGCATTCGTTCAGCGACGCCTCTCAAGTTGCCTACGGAGCTTGTATCTACATGCGAACGCTGAATGAAAACAATGAGGTGACAGTGAGGCTGTTATGTTCGAAGTCCAAGGTTGCTCCTATAAAGCCCATCACCATACCTCGCCTCGAGCTTTGCGCGGCGTTGTTATCAGCCAAACTATGTCAATCTGTTACCGATTCTTTAAGACTTAGGCCTACAAAAATTACGCACTGGTGCGATTCTAATATCGTATTATGCTGGATAAACAATGACCCAAGTAAACTAAAAACATTTGTGGCGAATAGAATAGCTGAAATTTTAGATCTTACTAATCGCAAGGATTGGCGTCATGTTCCCACTGACGTTAATCCCGCTGACCTTATTTCTCGAGGTGTTAACGCTAATCACCTTCACGACAATTTGATGTGGTGGCAAGGCCCCTCGTTCTTATACAACGATGAAACAAAATGGCCAAAACTGCATCAAAATCAAAACATTGAGCTACCTGAAGTAAAATGTCACTATATTAATTTACCTGAATCTACATTCGATTTCAAGGTATTTTCAAATTTTTCTAAATTACAAAGAACATTTGCATATGTTTTACGGTTTTTAAACAATTCAAAACCATCAAATAAACTCAATCGCATACTTGGCCCTTTATCAGTGCATGAATTAAATAATTCCTTTATTTTTATTTGTAGAGTTGCACAAAAACAATCTTTTCCTCTTGAATATAAAAGAATTCAATCGAAATTAGAATAGAACCAACCCATTACACTGACGGGTGTCGTATAAGGCGACTAATGTCTGAGGCAGAACACCTTGCGCCTCTGTAGACCAGAGAATGGGCAGCAGCGTTTTCTGTTAGTCTTTCATCACTGCGATCTCCAATCCGCCTGCCAAGCGTGGAGATTACGGCAAATTCCTCCCATCATGGGAGAGGCTTATGTCCAGCAGTGGACGTTGTGGGCTGTTGTAGTAGTAGTAGCAATCGAAATTATCATTATTGCCTAAATCAAAACTATTATGCTTATCTCCCTTCTTCGAGCCCACAACTAATCTGATAAGAGTTGGGGGGAGATTACATAATGAAAAAACAACCCATACTATTGGATTCCTCTCATTATGTAACAAAACTTTATTTTATACACGAACACTTACGAAATTTACATGCTGGTCCGCAGTTATTGCTAGCAGCGATCAGAGAATCTGTGTGGCCTTTAAACGGAAGAAGGTTAGCTAGAAGCGTTGTAAAGCAATGTGTTACATGTGTGCGTGTTCGTGGGCAAACCATATCCCCAAAAATGGGTGACTTACCATCAAATCGTGTCTCCGTTGACTTTCCGTTCAAATCTGTTGGAATTGACTACGCCGGTCCCTTTCTTATATTAAATCGCAAGGGACGTGGTGCTAAATTAGTAAAATGCTACTTATGTCTATTTATTTGTTTGCGTTTTAAGTGCGTTCATTTAGAACCGGTCAGTGACTTGACTAAAGAAGCCTTTATTATGACATTTCGTCGATTTGTTGCCCGCCGTGGCAGACCAGCGGAGGTTTGCTCTGACAACGGACGAAATTTCGTTGCCGCTGCTAAGGAACTAAGCAATTTTTTAAAATTAAATAGCGAATCTCTTTCTCAGTTTGCAACAGGAGAAGGAATAAAATTTTCATTTATACCTGCTTACAGCCCTCACTTCGGTGGAATTTGGGAGGCTGGAATCAAGGCTGCTAAATATCATGTCAAAAGAGTCATGGGAAATTCCCATCTTTCTTTCGAAGAAATTGGTACTTTATTCGCACAAGTAGAGGCAGTTTTAAATAGTCGCCCTTTGTGCCCAATGTCTTCATTCCCTGACGATTTCCTATCCTTATCCCCAGGGCACTTCCTGATTGGCAGACCACTCAATGCGTTGCCAACACCAGTTCAAGACGATTGGAAAACCACCCCTCAAAACCGGTACGCTCGCCTTGAGCAAATAAGGCATGACTTCTGGAAGCGCTGGCAAAAGGAATATATCTCCGAACTTCATCAACGCACCAAATGGAAGACTGACGCTAAGAAGTTAAACATCGGAGATCATGTGATTTTGCAAGAAGACAACACACCACCACTCAACTGGCGCCTCGGACGTGTTGCCAGACTTTACCCTGGACCAGACGGCATATCTCGAGTCGCAGATGTCAACACAGCAAGAGGCTGCGTGCGTCGATCTCTAGTTTGCCTGTGCCCTCTTCCTACTGTGGTGAAGATTTACAAGGTTGAAGCTCTCCATCCTTCAACGGGGGGAGCTTATGTTCGCGCCTGCTCATATTTTTAGAGCAATTCATCACATTTGTGTTTTGCGTCTACATCATTTTTTTTTGTTTGTTTAACTGTCAATTTTACCTTTTGTGAGGTAGGTCGACCAGAAAAACTTTTGTACGCATCTAAGTTAGCTCCGCTAATCAAAATTCTAAATTATTTAATATTATAAAACTATCAAGTTATCCATGAGTTTTTCTTAAAGAAATTCCAATATTGTGCTCAAACACTATTACTCGAAAACTCTAGAGAATCGCGGAACATACATGGAGTATTTACGGAAACACCTGGGCGTGAGGAATCTAATATTTTTTTATGTTGTCGATATTTAGAGCCCTGTGCCTATAACAACTATTATATTCTAATACACTAGTTTAGGCACTCCCACACGATAAAGAAACAATCTAAACTCGACATGTACTCTGTGACCTCCACGGAATCAATTGTGTAACATTTTTTGACTTATGTACAGACGCCAGCACATCAAGCTACCCGATACTGTCAAGTATTCCCAATCAACATTGAACCTAATGCTTTAGCGATAAAGTTGAAAAAATATTTAAGAAATTTCACAGATTGTAGTAGCTTGATGTGCATGTGTCTGTACCGCACTTCCAGCTGCGGCATTGGAAGCTGGGTAGAGCTGGTTTGTTTTAGAAATTATTGAAACGCTAAACTCGAAAAGGGTGAACCGTTGTGACTTACCGTTCGTATCAGAAATTCAAATTGCAATCACAAATGACCATGGGAGGTTTTCTATCAATCCCGTCCCAGGGTGTGGTAACGTTTCTTCCCAAAGTTCTTTCGTTGTGCATAAAATTAATAACTCTAACCATTCTTAACAAGAATCTACAATCACTAAATAGGTCAAACCACCGATGGGTCCTAAAAATTCCAAATGCAGCCATGTCTTTGAGCGTGGCACTGGCAAACAATTCTGTAATGACGACCAAGAATTAGGATGAGGGTAGGACGATTTCGAAGAAAGAAAAATACTAAAATTCAGTTGTACAAAGTATTCATGTTCATAGCCCATATAAGACAACATACAGATATCATATTCATGATGACGACGAGTTACATTATTTTGCAATAAGTTCTGATCAATTTATCAGTAAAACAGCTGAAGCTAGATTTGTTTTAGTGAGCAGTATCTAGTAAGTGGTGGTAGATGTGAAAGTAAACTCTTCAACGGCTTCACTTCTTTAGAAATCAGTTGAAGTACAAGTCGATGTAACCCCTTAGACCGATTTTACATCTGTAAAGAAAAAGTATACAATGCACAATTAATACACCTAGGACATCATAAAAGCAATGAATCGTACATGACAGTATCAATCTGAGTCTGACAAGATGCATTACACGTACGAGATCATGTACGACGCGATGTTAGTTTCAACTGTTTGGTTAGGCTGCCAGTAATATTTCCGTTCATCATGGACGATCGATCTTGAGTCCTTAACAGTCAGACACAGTACGAATTGAAAGGTTTTGTTCAAAACAGATGAATGTAGAGGTACAACTGATCTTTCACGGACTACCTTTAGATTTTTCCGACGTTGTACTCATGAAAATAGCAACACTATAGAGCTGTGTGACACTTTTGGTATATCATAAAGTATGTTCTGTCTAGCTATCCATCCACAGCAATCTATTCTTACCTGTGTTGAGGATGTCCTTCAACAATGAAATAGCTTGGAAGCATTTGGTTTGAAAGAGGGGAACATCGCATCTTTCACCCTCATAATGTCCTGTGCATCGACAGAGGGGCTTACCCTCCTCACTCAGGGAACAAAGACCGTCGTTCAAACAATGTCCCAGGCACGAGTTCACTTCACAACGGTCTCCTGAGTAACCAGCATAACAACTGTAATAAAAAAAAAAATGAAACAGTGCAACGCGATGAACATGGAATACAAAAAATACCTTGTGACTGATCGGCGCACGAGAGAAATTTGACTTTAGTTAATTTATTGGCAATAATAAGTTCAAGGTCGCTCAAACGACCTTGGGACTTTTATTTTAGAAACATAATAAATTAACAATTAACAGGCAGGATTCCGTCAAGGACAGGGAGTATCATTTTGAAACTGACTCGGATAAAAAGCCACACATGTTTTACCTGCATTTTGGTTGGCCATCAGCACTGGTAATACAATCTCCGTATAAACAATACCCCTGACAGACTGAAACATTGCATCTGTCACCCACATAATCTCCAGCACATTGACACACTGGCTCATTTTCTACACTCACGGAACAGAGACCATCGTTCAAACAATATCCCTGGCACGAGTTTACCTCGCACCGTATTCCTGAGTAGCCAGCATAACAACTGTAATAAAGAAAATTAAATTATAAAAAAGGGAAACTGGACTAACAAGGAAACCAATCAGTTTAGTACAGTAAACCAAACAAACTCTTCAACTTTATAATTTTAAACTAACGAGGGAGGCTAAAATAAAGAGCTACAACAGTAATATAAACACGACACATTTTAATACATCACAAGGTACGGAATATTGAAGGCAATATGACAAATCAGAGGCAGGATTCCGTCAAGGACAGGGAGTATCATCATGAGACTGACTCGGATAAAAAACCCTAACAGAGTTAGATGAACATGTTTACCTGCATTTAGGTAGGCCATCAGCACTGGTACTACAATCTCCGTACAAACAATAATTGTGACACACTGAAACTTCGCATCTCTCACCGCTGTAACCCTGTGCACATTCACAACGAGATTCCCCATCAACTTTCGTACCATGGACACAAAACAGGCTTACATCTGTAGACACTGAGTTTTTTGTTAGAAGACTCTTCAGGTTATCGCAGTTCTGAATGTCCTGAGGTGTTATATCGTTAATGTTAATGTAACCAGCCATGTACCACCAACCAACCTCACCACCTCCAACAAAACGTTTAGGTTCCACATCTATGCCGAGCGGTGGATTCTTTGGAATTTGCATGACGGTATATGTATCATTTTTATAGTCTAAAGATCGCCAGTACATGAAATCCTTTGATATGGTAAGATAATATGCATTTAGTGTTGGTACAAGTATTGTTCTTATGTTCTTTCCATTTAAATCTGCACTTTTAATGGAAGGCGCCCAATCAGAAAAGTATATTTTCTGTGCCTTTTGGTCTATGGTCAAAGAGCATATGAGGTGGTCAGTATCGATAACAACTTCTTTTTCGGAACCATTGAATCGAACCTTATTGATTTTGTAGGGCGCCCTGTAATAAATAAACCTGAAATGTTTTAGAAATGTTATTAAATTTTCCATGGATAGCAGCAGCAGCAGAACTATACCTAAATAATGTCCAAATTGTTACAATTCCTTTACTTGGCGTTGGTTAACATAACAACCTCGCCTGCGGCTCAGGTGTGAATTCCGCCTCGACTGCAATAAAAAAGTCGCCTACTTATATCAAAATATACAATTTTGTTAGTAACGTACCCTCCACAGCTATCTACGGCAATGTCAGCGATAAAACTAAAAGGGTCTTCCGACAAAATTAAGTGCTTTTCGTTAAATTTGTTTTTATCATATTCCGGTTTTAACGTAATCGAGTACATTTCTCTTGAGTCTTCAACCCAAAAAAATAATTCTGTGGCCGGGTCATAAGCCATATTAGTAACGGAGCGTTCCATATCCCTCATCAAATATTCCGTTTTCTTAGTAGTTATGTCAAAGCTAAAAATATTATGGAAGTCGGTGAACAGCACCCTGTTGTGTACTGGGTCGTAAGTTGTTTCAGTGATTGTGTCCGACGACGTAATGTTTTCTAGCGATATCGTTCCATTTATATTAATAAATTCTAGTTGATTGCTAACACTCGTGACGATTTCTGAAACAAGAAAAAACTGTTTTATAACCTCTGCTTCATTAGCCTTTCCTGTTACATTGATATAATCAAGTTAAGTTAGAGTCAAGTTTAATCAAGCAACGAAACCACTGAATATTTTAATTTCTAAGAAACCAATAAATAAAGTAATTTCATTTTAATGTAATCAATTGAATTTAGTTAGTATGAAAATGTCAAAAGTTCATATTTACTTTTTTTTTTTAACTGACTTGTGAATTAACAACTGACTAATGATGGATTTTGACTTAGGACTAATGATCAAGATGTTAAATAAATATTTAACCAAAACTAAAAATATTGTACACCTTATAGGTATACAGCGATCATAATAATCATAAGAACTAATATTTCAGTCCTGTGACAAACAATAAATTAATTTGAATTTAAATTTGAAGTTTTATTACCATAAAACTACTTATTTCATTTTCAAATATCAGATGAACTCAGATGAGCGACTCAGGGGTCAAGTCGCTGGTCGGCCGTACCTCGGTTGGTGGAAACAAAAGGTAGTGATGTGGTAGGCGGTAAGTGCCGTATCTATCGATATACGGTAATTTGTCTACAGTTGATAAACATAGATTTGTAATCAAAGGGTTATTAGTATTAATTTTGTTTTTAGTATAAAAATTTTAGTGAAACTTTATATACATAATTAAATAGCAAAGGAAGTTTAATGGTTTTATGAAACCTCTGAAGATTAGTCTTAAACCTAGTTTTGTAGGATATTTTAACAGCTTTATTTTGTATAACTTGTAGTAGGTGATGGTTGGAAAGACATGTGCCACTCCAAACAGGACAAGCATACGTTATACACGGACGGACAAGTATAGTATACATCCTCAATTTAGTACCGCTACTTAATTTGCATAAAACTACTGAATCGGCTAGAAACGAGGGAATTTTAAATGAAGGACCTTGTCCCAACAGATTTCTACTTTTTTAAGTGGGAAAAATTCAACACCCGAGAGTTAGTACATAACGTTCACTGACTTCATCGCCTCCCGTCCGGCAGACTACTACAGTTCAAAATGGCTAAATTGTATAGATAATTTTGGGCCAGTACTTTGGTTAGCTAAAATAAAAAAGTACCAACATTTTATATTTTAAAATTTTCACACATGTCGCGAATTTCATAGAAAAAGACCGATTAAAAAAGGAAAGACCGATTATATAGCACACCGATCTTTTGAGGTTTTGCTATAATCGGTTGGCGATTGAAGTACGGTTGTCACAAAAACAGAGAACTCTGCTGCTATTCCCTGGTAAGTCCCTTAATCGCCTCTTTCGACACCCACGGGAAGATATGGGATGGTGCTATTCCTTAACGTCCGACACCAAACGGAACAATTATTATGTTGCCAGCCGCATCGGAAGGACGAAGCTACTAACTGACTCACACCACCCAATGCACAACTTTGTCTTAGTGCTCAAAGGCTGAAAAGCCGTAAAAGATTCCTTAGGGACGTGGGACTATCCAGTCTTGCTAATAACAACTCCTCCACAGCAAGATGCGACCTCTAGCAGGATCTGTTTAAACCCCCCAACGGTTTCCTCGACCCATCTGAGAGCCTCCAACCTGAGCACGCGTTGCCTGGCCGACTTGGAAATCTTTTCATAACCAAGTCGGTCGGAGTAATGTCAATCTCCACAGATGGGGGTTTACGGACGACTCAAATCACAAGTGCGTATGCAGCGTCTCTCCACAGACAATGGCCCACCTTTCATTAAGATGGAAGGTGGCCCATTGTCTGTGAAGAGCGGCGTAAGCGCCGCATGCCCTGACACCTGCGCACTTGATGACCTTATGACTGTAAGTGTGTTACCAGCCTTCGAGTTAGGGGCAGAAGGTTGAGTAAATAACAAAAAAAAATAAAGATTTGTTGGTAGTTTACTACTAACCGATGCAACCTTAAGGGATAACAAAAATTAATAAACATAGTAAAGAAATGACTATGTTACTAACCCCAGGAGAAGGAGTGCGACAACCCTGCGCACAGCGCCACCAATACCATCACACATGCCGTTCTATACATTTTATATTACAGTCAACGTCGTTTGTAAAGAGATTATATTCACCCCTGGTGCCCGCTCATGGAACACAAAAGCAATGTGCTGTGTTTTTGGCAACAAGAAGTTTTATATAGTATTGCATTGTGCATATTGATAACCTGAGAGGTCCTTTGATAAGAGAAGCACTAAGTAGAGATATCGTGCAGTTATACAAGGTGAGTTTTTAAATTATGCGTGTACGGTCATAATTATTATGAAACTGTTAAGAAAAAAACACTGTTTTAAGCTTTCACGGTTTAAAACTAAACTTATATTGTCACTTACGGGATATCTTCCTTGATTATTATTTGTTTTGAGCTCCCGATATTTCGACACTTTTGCAAGCGCTATGGTCGTGGGTTAACAAATGATAATCACTGAAGATATCCCGTAAGTGACAATATAAGTTTATTAAGAAAATGGTCACCCAAAGGGCAATGGAAAGGGTTGTGCTCGGATATTTCTTGCGAGATCGAATTGAGACAACCGCAAGAGAATCAAGGTTACTGACGTAGCCCGAAGAATTGTGAAACTTAAGTGGCAGCGGGTTGGACACATTGCTCGCAGAACGGATGGCCGATGGAGCTGAAAAGTTCTGGAGTGACGACCGCGAACCAGAAAACGTTGCGTTGGAAGGCCTCCTACTAAGTGGACCGATGATCTGGTGAAGGTTGCGGGGATCCACTGGATGAGAGTCGCACGGGCTCGGTCAATGTGGCGACACTTCGCCTGTCCAGCAGTGGAAGTCTTTCGGCTGAGATGACGATGACGATAGTTAGGAATTAGGGAAAATGCTAGTCAAATTCGGTATTCATATTGACGATGTCTGTGTCAGTAATTTTAGCTATGCCGATGACATGGTGCTGCTGAGCGCGTCAGCCGACGGTACTAGGACACTATTGGACATAATAACGGACTAGAATTGATAGCTCGGACGGCCGTGTTCGCTAGCGCACGCTCATTTTAAGCTCTCAGTTTTTAAATTGCCAACCCCAGTAAAAAGTGCACTACTATACCTAAAAGTTATATCAGTACAAAGCTGAATTTAATACCTATAAAACAGTGCCAGTGAATCCGTAATCGGACTACCATTGCCGAAGATACAACAGTTTTTAAATCAGTGCAAAACATAAACTTTGAACAGCTGATCGGTACGGGTGAGTCACGGAGCGCGAGAGCGCCGCACTACCACATCACACTATAGCTGTCGCAGTCACACTACCTCAATACGGGCCACTGCTGCCCTGCTCTCTCGTCGATCACGCACACAGCACGCATTCGCTCGCGTGCAATACAAGTTTGTGTGTTTATCAAAACTTACAACTTACATCGAACCGTATTATGAATATGTCGTGTGAAGCCTGTAAGCAAGACATAAAAACGACAGATAGACCAATTAAATGCTCTAATTGTGCGACCAACTACCACAAAATATGTGTTAATGCTTCATCGATCGACTCAAGTAAACAAATCGAAATCTGGCTATGCCCTTCTTGTCGGGTCAAGACACCTCGCACGGATAACAGCAACACTCCTGCTCGACCAGCGAACACAAGCGCCGAGCTTGACGTCTCGAACATAAATACACAATCGCGCGGGCACAAGCGCGTAGCTATTGGGTCACCCGCTAGAGACTTCACTGACAACCAATCTTTCGCTGAGCTTCTCTCCGAAATCAGGATTATGCGATCGGATATGGATGAAGTCAAACTATCACTGAAGTCATTGCTCGATGGTGTTATCAAATGCAATGCCCGACTTGACAGCTATGAAGGGAGGATAAAATCCCTCGAGCAAAGTAATTCGCAAGTTGTTATTTTAAACGAAACAATTTGTAACTTGAAGGACCAACTAAACCATCAAATGCAGTCAGCAATGCGTAATGAGATTGAGATCATGGGCATCGAAGAATCCCCCTCCGAAAATCTACAGCATATAGTATTACTAACCGCGTCTAAGCTCGGGGTCCAGGTGACTGTGGATGACATCGACTGGACAGCTCGAGCAGGCCTAAAGAAAAGTCCTGTGCGCGACTCAAACACAAAGTTTCCCAGGCCTATCATCGTAAGACTACTAAGAAAGGCAAAAAGGGACGAGCTCATAAAGGCATCCAAAACTAGGCGCAATTTATCCTCCAAGGACATTGACATTCAAGGACCTGTCCGTAAGATATTTGTCAATGAGCATCTTACCAAGGAGAATCGCATCTTGTTTCGTGAGGCTCGGACCCGTGCCCAGAGTGCGGGTCACAAATACTGCTGGACGAACAACGGGCGCATACTTATCCGCAAGATTGAAGGGCAACCAGCCATCACTATCAAGAGCATTAAAGAACTCGACACTTATCTTGAAAAGCAATCGAGTTCACTTATACCGGCTACCTCAACTCAGGAATAATTTTAGCTTAATAATAGTCTTTATTATGCCTTGTTGTAATTGTATAGTTCTTATTTTATGCAAAAACGCAGATATCACATTCACAACACTTAAACCAAATCTAAAATGTATTATATCATCTTACAATCAAACAGAAACACATCACACATACACCGTAACACTTCAAACTTGCAACAAAATCATTTCTTCTGATCCCCATCACTCCCTATTCTTTTCGTAAGCGGGTGTTGGACAAACACCTAGAAAAAAATGCGGCTTTAATCATCTGTCTCTCCCCTGTAATAATAATATTTGACTATGGCTAACTCCGATGTATTAACCGATATAGACGAAACACTGAGCATATCATGCCGCACTGTCGAGAAACTGGAGTTGTGCGGGACCGTGCTTCTGGAACATAACTTCAGGGTATTAACTACAAACATTAGGAGCCTACAGAAAAATTTCCTCAGCTTCCAAGTATCGTTATGCCGTCTTGAATTTCAGCCAGATGTTATAGTCTTAACGGAATGCTGGTTAAATGATAACTCCGTTATCTTCCAATTGCCCGGATATAGAAGCTATCAAACCACCAAAACCATTAATAAGTGTGGAGGAGTAATTGCTTATGTAAGGGATCTCTGGACTGCCTCAGTCTCTGAACCTGAATTTGACGACGCCAACTGTCTGCAGATTAAGCTACAGAATAAATTTACACTCCTCGGTATATACCTACCGTTCACCTTCATTCGCCAATACCGACCGCTTCCTAAACTCACTAGACGATTCCTTAAATAAACTTAAAAGCGAAACATGTGTTGTTGTGACGGGTGATATCAACATTGACTTATTAAACGACTCGCCGAATGCCGCCCATGTGGCATATCAATGTTTGATGGCTGAACACGGGTTGCTACCTGCTATCACTCACCCGACACGGGGAAAAGCATGTCTAGATCATGGCTACATTAAACTCAAAGGCAATACTGCACAGGGGATCGTCTGTGAGGCCTCAGTAACAGATCACCACATAGTGTTGCTTGGAATCAATAATCATAATCCCAACTCCAAAAATAAAAACAAATACAAACTCAAAACCGACTACAACATGGTGACTAAGGAACTGAGCCAGCTAGACTGGACTGACATTACCTCCACAAGTAATATTGATAATGCAGTACTTCTGTTTAATAAGATCCTGACAGATATTATCAACAAACACACCACCAGAATAAAAATCAGTCGTTCAAAATTTAACCTAAAGCCATGGATAACGCCAGGCCTTCTTAGATGCATTCGTCACAGAGACACTCTTCACGCTCAAACAACGCAGGAACCGAAAAACGAAGTCCTTAAAATTGTCTATTCAAGGTACAGAAACCATTGCAACGACATCCTGCGGCAGCGCAAAGCTGAACACGACAGGAATGAATTGGAAAAGAACAGTAAAGAACCAAAAAAGCTCTGGCGGACTATAAAAGAAATATGCCAAGTCCCGAAACGAACGTGCAACAATCAAGAACTGCTAAGTAATAAAGCTGACAAAAATATATCTATCGATAAGTGCAATGAATTCTTTGTCTCAGTTGGCCAGAACCTTGCAACTAATATCTTAAACAGGCAGCAGCTCACGGGAGATGTGCAGGGCATCGGTGCTACAGGTAAAATCCCACCTAAGGACTCACTATTCCTACGTCCTACTGATAATCAAGAAATAAGTGACATTATAGATAATCTCAAAGACGACAGTGCTCCAGGTCTCGATGAATTTCGGCCCCAACTCCTTAAACGCATAAAGATACATATACTGGAACCCCTAAAACATATATGCAACCTAAGCATGTACACTGGAGTCGTTCCCACCTGCTGGAAAACCGCTGTTATCACACCTATACACAAAAGTGGTACTAAAAGTGCGCCAGATAACTACAGGCCTATATCATTGCTCTGTGTGACATCGAAAATCCTTGAAAAACTTGTAAACAGTCGCCTTGTAAGCTTCCTAGAGAAAAATTCTCTACTTTCGGACAGGCAGTTTGGGTTTCGTCGGGGGAAGTCTACTGAGCAGGCTGTAAGTCTCCTAACCGGCACTATCTCCACAAACATCGCGAAAGGCCATCGTTCAGCTGGAGTCTTCCTGGACCTCGCCAAGGCCTTTGACACGGTATCAATTCCTATACTGCTAAAAAAACTCGAATCCTTCGGTGTCAGAGGCCTTCCCTTGGAGTGGTTCAACAGCTACTTGTCTGATCGTCATCAGCGTGTCAAAATTGGAGGAATTCTCAGCGAGAGCCTCCCGGTTGCCTTCGGGGTGCCTCAGGGAAGTATCTTGGGGCCTACCCTTTTCATTATGTACATGGACGACATTTTGAGGCTCAATATTGCACAGTCAGAAGTAATCTGCTACGCTGATGACACTGCTATTATTTTTCATGGTACTTCCTGGGAAGAAACTGTGTCTGTGGCTGAAAAGGGGATGAGCATCATAACAACATGGCTAGAAAAAAATCTCCTAACACTAAACCTAAAAAAAACGAATCTCCTAACCTTTTATGTCAATCAGCTTAGTAGGCCAAGCATTGATTCAATAAGAGTTCATACCGACAAGTGCAGTGTCTTAACATCAGCATCCGTCTCTGCATCCGATTGTAAATGCAACGTCATTGCCCGAGTAGAAAGCACAACATACCTGGGCGTAATAATTGACCAGAATCTGAATTTTAAAGCACATATTCGAACACTCCTTAAAAAAACTCGTAAATTCATTTACATTGCAAAACTCTTACGATCCAGTGCTCCAAAGAACATATGTATTCAAGTTTACATCTCCTTGTGCCAGTCTGTTCTCCAATACTGTGTTAGTATCTGGGGTAGCGCCGACAAGTCGTGCATGCTAGAGCTGGAACGCGCTCAACGGGCTGTCCTCAAGGTGCTCTTGGGAAAGCCGCGTCGTTTCTCTACGGACCAACTATACAAGGAGTCCGGGGTATTACGGGTACGTCAATTATACATCCTTGGGTCAGTTTTAAACATCGTAAAAGACAACAAAATTCGCTCTAGTTGTAGTAGAGGTGGCAGGAAAATAGCGGAAAGAATCCCCCTTCCAAAGACTAAAACCCTCTTCGTGGCCCGACTTTCGTTATACTTACCCATAAGAGTGTTTAACGCTATAAGTAAAACCGTCAGTATTCCCAAGAATTACTTAGAAGCTAAAACCAAGCTTAAGGAATGGTTGTTGGGCCGAACTTACGAGGAAACAGAAAATTTGCTTTGTGGTCCATGCTAATACATCATTTTGTTGCACGCACCCACACACACACTGTTGTTGTACACACCCACACTCACTAACACACACCCCCACACAGCACACAGCACACACCCACAAGAACCCACCTTAACTGTTGTTTTTGCAACCATGTGTTTTTATTTCTCTTTTCTACCATTTTTGCATTCATGCGTGTTTTTTTTTTGTTTCTATTTAATTAATCAATGTTATCAATTAATTATGTTGTTTCTCCGTTTAATTATTCAAAAACTTGTTTATCTAAAGCATATTTCTTGCGCTAGCAGAACACTGTAAAGTATTAACCTTGTGTAATGACTGTATTGTGTCTGGGTCACCAAGATACAGGCTGTGCCTAGTTTGGGACCCGTTGTTAAACCTATCTCAAATACTTATAATGAATAATTAAATAAATAAATAAAAAAAAAAAAAAAAAAAAAACGAAAAGAAAAGTCAGCACATTGTTTTTGAGGCGGGGACCAAGTCGTCTGAACGGACCGCGGTCCATTCGATTTGGTCCGTTCAGACTAAACACCCCAAGTACCATCTTGAGGTGCGTCTCATATCATATAAAGTTATGGTTTTCTCATCATGATGCATCAGTTTGCATTTGTGCCCAGTTGATGACAGTAGGCTCACCCCCATTACGCTATTAGTGTGCTGCTCTGCCCAACCCTTTGGGATTATAGGCGTGATGTTAATGATGTTATGTTTATTTGATGATTATAATATACAAGTAGGTCTCCAAGGACACTTTTACACGTATGTCCAATCATCTTGTATACGCAACAGTTTAGGTAGTATAAACAATATTGTTAATAGCTTATACTACCTCAGATTAGCAACTCTATTTGTGGTGGTTCAAACTGTTAGAAATGTCATAATTAATATAATTTTATGTAGAAAGGATAGTAGTAGTAATATTCTCTTTTTAATATCGTTGGGTAATTTTGTAATAATATTTAAAACTTGTATTGACACCGGATGTGTGCGCATCTAACATTTTTGTATCACGTGATCAACACGCGATAGCGGGTGGTGGGAAAAACAGAGCTGTCAAATAGGTTAGAGCGCACTCATTCGGGTCATTCGTGCGCTGGTTATCGGATAAGATACATCTATGCTGTCACTATGTTCGTGTGAATAACTGTGTGTGTATAATTCGTGTGAATTATTATGTGTAGATAATTCTTGTGAATTATTGTGAAGTGAAGTAAACAATATACGGACTTGTGAAAATTATCGTGCTGTTATTCTCTACCTGATAGTTATTATCAGAAGTGGAACGTTAACCTACAAAAATGGAAAGTGACCTTGAAGACAGTGAAGGACATCGTGCGAGATCTCTGTCTCGGGGGCGTAATCGGAAAAACCGCCATCGTCGAGACGTTTCCTCTGATACGGTACGGCAATCCCGACGTAAGAAGAGATCCACCAGACGAGAGAGTTCGTCTAAATCAGATCAGAGGACTCATCGTAAGAAAAGGTCTCGTACTCGTCGTGACAGTTCCACTGAGTCAGTCACGTGGTCTTCACGGGAAAGAAAACGCCATAAGAGATTGAAAAAGGATCCGAGATCCAGAGGAACAGCTACAGAACAACGGCCAACTAATGAACAAGAAGTGTACAATGCCTCCTCCACTGCGTCACTGCCTGAGCCAGCTACCAGCGAGAGTGGTAGAGCCACCACTTCAGCGACAAGGGATGCAGAGCAGCCTCTCGGAGTTGGTGCATCGACCCCAACCTCCTCGCAGTTGCAGATTGGTAAGGATGTGAATATGCATATTAATAGTAGTGATTTCGCTGTACTGTTGCAAAATATTTTAAAACCTGCTGCGTATGGCATCTCGTATGATAAAAATATTATACCTAGTTTTGATCCTAATCAGAAAAATCAGAGAATTGAACATTGGATTGCTAAGGTTAATGAATGCGCTAAAATTTATAACTGGAATGATGACCAGACGACACATTTCGCCTTGCCTAAATTAACAGGTCATGCTAAAAAATGGTACGAGGGTCTTCAAACTATTCTGTTGACTTGGTCTGAGTGGCAAGAGCGTTTGGTCAGAGCTTTTCCCTCGGAAAGTAATTATGGTGCCCTATTAATGGAAATGTTAGAAAGACGAATGAAAATGAGTGAAGCAGTAGATGATTATTATTTTGATAAAATGACTCTTATAAATGCTTGTGAAATTAACGGGAAAAAGGCGGTTGATTGTCTAATATTTGGGATAGATGATAGAATGATTAGGGCTAGCGCTTCCTCAGCTAGGCTAACTGATCCAGAAGAATTGCTTAAGTTCTTGAAAGATTTGGGGAAAGAATCTAACTTTCGTTTTAATAATAAATCAAAAACCAATATTGGTACATCGTCTGATATAATTTGTTCTAAATGTAACAAACAGGGACATCGTGGTGCTCAGTGTCGTAGTTCTTTAACTGAAGTTGTGTGTTATAATTGTAAGGAAAAAGGCCACAAAATACACGCTTGTACAAAACCTTTACTTAAATGTGACTCATGTAATCGAGTAGGACACAAGTCCACGGATTGTTATCTTAAAAAATCTTATAACAATTCCAAGTCTCAATCCCAGGACAAAAAAACTATGTTAACTCGATCGAATAAAGCGGATGATAAATTTCGTAAACAAGTTAAAATTAACGATACTATTTCCTGCGAAAGTTATGTCGATTTTGGGAGCGATTGCACCCTCATAAGCCAAGAGATTGTTGATATAAATTCTTTACCTAAGTTTGAGAATGATTTGCCAGCTATTCGAGGATTTGGAAACTGTTCATATACACCATTAGGTAGAACTCGTATTAAATTTTCTCTTGGAGAAATAACTACGGAAATAGATGCATATATAGTAGAATCTTCGATGTTGATTGAACCGTTACTCGTGGGACAAAACTTTACAGAACTTCCTGATGTGCTAGTTATTAAAACAAATGAAAAACTAGACATCCTAAAACGTAAAGATCCATTAGAACTCACTTGTTTGCCATCTGAGGTATGTAGTCAGGATAGAGTAGTATTACGAATTTCTATCGATACGTCGATAGCGGATTTTGACTTTATAGATTGTACGAATGACAGTAAAGCCACTTGTGATTTCCTTATCGAACATAGTATTAGAAACATCGGTCCTGTAAACTACTGGTTATTAGGAGGAGTCTACAATCTGCGCGACGGGAAATGTAGAATAGGAATCAAAAATTTGTCAAAAGAATGCATTAATTTTTATGAAGGGACTGTGTTGACCAGAGCTAATGTTATAACATCTCAAAATAATTTAAACGAACCTTATGCTAGTTGTAAACGAATTTTAGATACTAATCATTTAAATCCAATAAATCGAAAGGATATCAATATAAATACCGACCTTTCTGACCACCACATTAATTTGGTAGTAGAGCTTATTAACAAATATAGATCTTGTTTTGCTCAAAATATGTCTGAATTGGGTTGTACTAGTTTGTCCGAGATGTGTATTGAATTAAATGACGAAACCCCGGTTGTACATAGGCCTTATCGTCTGAGTTATGTTGAAAGAAACGTCGTGCGCGATATGGTCAATGAACTTCTTGAGAACGATATTGTTGAAGATTCGAAATCCTCTTACGCAAGTCCTATTATATTAGTTGCTAAAAAGACTGGAGGATATAGGCTATGCGTTGACTTTAGAGCATTGAACCGTAAAACAAAGAAGGATCATTTTCCTATGCCGCGTATCGATGATCAATTAGACATGCTCAATGGTAACAAATATTTTTCTAGTCTAGACTTAGCTAGCGGATACTATCAGATCCCAATACGCAACGATTGTAGACACCTCACAGCGTTTGTAACCCCTGACGGATTATATCAGTTCAAAAAGATGCCTTTTGGTTTAGTGAATTCTCCTGCAGTATTTCAAAGGACGATAAATAGGGTCTTAGGAAACGCCAGGTTCAATTCCGCCCTCGCATATATGGATGATATCTTAATACCAGGTAAAAATTTTAATGAAGAATTTGATCGATTAGAAGAAGTATTCAAACTTTTGAAAGATGCAGGTTTGACATTAAATTTACAAAAGTGTAATTTCTTTAAAACTGAGTTGGAGTATCT
This sequence comes from Xestia xanthographa, assembly GCA_905147715.2. Taxonomy (NCBI): domain Eukaryota; kingdom Metazoa; phylum Arthropoda; class Insecta; order Lepidoptera; family Noctuidae; genus Xestia; species Xestia xanthographa. The sequence goes on along the minus strand of LR990654.1, from coordinate 3,106,068 downwards.
TGGTTATGAAATAAGCGAGAGCGGAATAAGACCCGGGCGTGCTAAAATTATAGCAGTTGAGAAATTTCCTACACCAAAGAATGTTCATGAAGTAAGGCAGTTTGTGGGATTAGCGAGTTATTTTAGAAAATTTATTCAGAACTTTGCCTCTATAGCACGTCCTTTGACGGACTTGACAAGGAAAAACCACCAGTGGCACTGGGGAATAGAGCAGGAAAAATCCTTTACCCACCTTAAAGATTCTCTTATTCAAAGACCTCTGTTAGGAATTTATAATCCCCAACATGACACCTTCCTGCATACTGATGCCAGTAAATACGGATTAGCCGGATTATTAATTCAAAAAAATGAAAAGGGAGATGTTAAACCCATAGCATATTTTAGCCGAAAAACTAGTTGTGATGAGCAAAAATATCATGCATACGAGTTGGAAACTTTGGCAGTCGTAGCGTCGTTGCAAAGATTTCGTGTTTATCTTATTGGTCTAAAATTTACCCTAGTAACGGATTGTAACGCTATACGTGCAACTCTTATCAAACGAGATCTGGTACCTAGAGTGGCCCGCTGGTGGATAGCAATTCAAGAGTTTAATTTCGATATTCAATATAAACCAGGGCATACAATGTCACACGTTGATGCCCTGAGCAGAAACTCACAGCCTTATGTATCGGAGAATTGTCAGGATATTGTGCCGTCTATACTTAGAATTACACAGGAAGACTGGCTTTTGAGTTTGCAATTAAAATATCCTAATACTCAGCGCATTCGTAAAATTTTAGAAGATGAAGAATACACAGACATAAAAAAAAATTATACGTTGAAAAATAATAAGCTATTTAGAGTTGTAAATAATGAATTGAAATGGGTTGTACCAAAATGCGCTCGTTTTCAACTATGTAAGTTGAATCACGACGATATAGGTCATTTTAGTATCGAAAAAACACTGAATAAAATAAGTAAAGACTTCTGGTTTCCTAAAATGAAACGTTTCGTCACTAAATATGTTAGATCTTGTCTGGAATGCGCATATAGTAAAGAGCCAGCTGGTCCAAAAGAAGGATTTCTGCATCCAATACATAAGGTTGACAAGCCATTTGATACAGTGCATATAGATCATTTAGGACCTTTTGTAAAAAGTTCAAAAGGTAATTGTTATCTGCTTGTGTTGGTCGATGGATTTACAAAATTTTGTTTATTGAAGCCCTTGAGGAATTTAAAATCAGGACCAACGATTCGTGCTATGGAGGATATATTATCAATTTTCGGATATCCCAATAGGATTATTTCGGATAGAGGATCTGCATTCACATCTAAAGACTTCGAGAAATTTTGTAAAGAATCAAATGTAAATCATATTTTGAATGCTGTGTCTTCTCCTAGATCGAACGGACAGGTAGAAAGGTACAATAGGACGGTTTTAGATGCCTTAACTGCGTATACAGATAAATTGGGTGAAAGACTCTGGGACACAGTCTTAGGAAAATTGCAATGGGGTTTAAATAACACTCTAAACAAAGGGATAGGAAAAGCACCATCTGAAGCTCTATTTGGAACGCAATTGAATAGCAAGGGCGATAACATTTTTTCTGAAATATTAGGTGATATACGTCAACCTGGTTCTATACAAGATATTAGAGATCAAATAAGTCAACATATTGATAAAGATCAAGAGAATCAGAAAATAAGGTTTGATAAAAAAAGAGTTAAAGCTAAAATATATAATGTAGGTGATTTAGTAAAAATATTAAAACCAGTCCCTAGTAATGATGGTAAAAGTAGAAAACTGCTCCCGAAATACACTGGTCCCTTTAAGATAACTAAAGTCCTTGAGAATGATAGGTATGAGGTTTCAAGTATAGAAGGTTCCAATATTTCACAAAAAAAAATATTGTAATGTCTGGGCGGCCGACCATATAAAACCATGGATTACCATGACCAGCCTCAGCGATTCTGAGAGTAGCCTTAGCAATGAGTCTAGTAACGATTAAAAGCGATAGATGATGCCTTGTGTAGTTGGATGTGTATGTATAATTATGATAATTAAAAATTGTTGAGTAAAAATATTGTGTTGATTAAAATATCGAGATACTGTAGATATGTGAGTGTTGACAGATCCACTTGCAAAATGTGATGATATATATGTGAGTGTTGACAGATCCACTTGCAGATTTTGACGCGATTATGTAAGTGTTGATAGATCCACTTGCAGAGTCTGATTGAGATAACCAAGTGTTGATAGATCCACTTGGGTTTGTAATAAGTTGAGTGTTGATAGATCCATTCGCATATCATTTGGAGTGTTGATAGAACCACCCAAATAGTTCATTGTATGATTGATTAGTATGATGAATTATTACATTATTTACATTTGATTTGTGATCACATATATTGTTTAATCATTTATATTTGTAGTATTAATAATTAATTACCGTTTTTTTTTGCGAATTAAGTTTGTGGACAAACTTAGTGTCAGGAAAGGCCGAATGTTAGAAATGTCATAATTAATATAATTTTATGTAGAAAGGATAGTAGTAGTAATATTCTCTTTTTAATATCGTTGGGTAATTTTGTAATAATATTTAAAACTTGTATTGACACCGGATGTGTGCGCATCTAACATTTTTGTATCACGTGATCAACACGCGATAGCGGGTGGTGGGAAAAACAGAGCTGTCAAATAGGTTAGAGCGCACTCATTCGGGTAATTCGTGCGCTGGTTATCGGATAAGATACATCTATGCTGTCACTATGTTCGTGTGAATAACTGTGTGTGTATAATTCGTGTGAATTATTATGTGTAGATAATTCTTGTGAATTATTGTGAAGTGAAGTAAACAATATACGGACTTGTGAAAATTATCGTGCTGTTATTCTCTACCTGATAGTTATTAAAACTTCGTTTGTAATACTGTAAGAATAAAGTACTAATCAGCTTGCACTACAAAGCGGTTGTTACGTCAGTCACTGCGGCCGAATAGTGCGAAATGAGTGGTTTTTATTCTTTATAAAAAGTCTAGTATTTAGGAAAAAATAAAAAACATAAGACCTGCTTTGTAGTTAGTTCAGTTAGTATGCAAAGTTCCATGATATAATTTGAAGTACTTTTTGAATACCAGCGGTTTATTGTTCGATTTGGAGGTAACTTTGTTTTTTTTTTTTAAAATTTATGAAATCGTGTTTTCGCCAAACATTAGACCTAACATTAATCCTCAACTTTACCATATATTTATTTCAAAATTAATGCTGCAGTATTTTAGGCGTAACGGAAGATCATGCTAAGCCATTTGAGGTAGTATAGGCCTGTGACTCTCTGTCTCATGCCTTTAATTATTAAGCAAATATCTTAGTCTTGATTCTTATTTTAAAAACAACACACATCTGCCACTTACAAATCCATTAAATTTATATTTTATGGTTTGACGACGGGACACCGACGGACGCCTTTTGTAAACACACGATAAGAACCGGCCAAAAGAAATATTTAAAAGAATTCTTTAGAAACGTTAAAATATCCTATATTTACGAGCGACTCTTGAGTGGCAAAGGAACACGTGTTCGCAATATACTCTGGTTATTAGTTTTTACTGGACGGACCCTTAGAACAATTGAAACATTCACAAAAAGCTTCAACCAGCGAAGCGCGGGATTTCTGAGAAAGGTTCAGACAAAAAAAGGCTGAGATGGTTAAGAGAAATCGCAAGGAAGAGATGTCATGTGGTGGGCTCGAGGCAGTCGAGTTTACACAGCGAGAGAGTCCGGACGATATATATTTGAGTTAAGTTAAGAGGACGTGGTAAAATACCACGAGTCTAAGTTTAAGTATGTTGGCGCGAGAGTGCGATGTTTGGATAAGTTGAATATAGTTGTGTTAAAAGCCCTGGTTAGTCTAACCTAGTATGCGTCGTTACAGCACTAGGACGTCCTAGATTAAGATCGTGAAGTTAGCGTAATCTTGGTACCAAGATGCACACGTCGGTCAATATTTATAAGCTAAATATAATTAGTGGTAATAAGGCTAGTCAAAGTGTGTGACAACCAGGCGCGAGGGAGACGGCAGAGAAAGTAGTCGCGCGTTGGCGGGCGGAGGCGAAACTGGTAATGTGTGAGCTATAGATTGACCATCTTCAATGAACACTTGGTAAGTGTTAATTATAATTAATTCCTATCTAAAATTGTCGTTTGACGGTAGCACAGAAGGGCTGATAATAATCATTTATTTCAGCATGACCGATCGATTGCTTTACGTCATCAAAATGTATATTGTTATCCCATGTGTTATTATGTGTTCACGTCCTACTCCATACCTAAGCGAATATTCAGAAGCGGCGTTTGATTTTAGGGAGACGGCGACAGCCGCCTGACACCTGACCAATGACGAATATTGACTAATATCAGACTCACTACAAATGGGCGGTCGAACCGTAATACTCGCATTTTGATTAGAACAAACTACGTTGTCCAGTGGTGTAGACCGCACCATAGTATTCGCAGATTGATTGAAACAAATTATATTGTTCAGTATTATAATACCAGGTTGTACCTGTGTTACAAATTAATCAAACGCTACTGATGAATACTGCTTCCTGAAAGGTCTAGCTCAGAAAATGTTCAATGTCTTTGGTGACAACACTCCTGGGAGAGGGGTAGGCTCCCTAAAGTATCACAAATTAAATTGATAGCTTCGTTCTGAGGAGCGCTAGGGCCCGTGTCTCGTTAAAACCAAACCCGGCCACTGGTAGGCCTATTTCTGAATCGTCACTATTTAGCGAGACACGTAATCACGACATGGGGCAGATTAGAGGAGTGAGAGGTGACGAAACAATTACCACTTCGGTGTTCACTAATGGCAATTGTAATATGTTCTGCTACAGACTGAGTCTACGATACGCTTGTGCAAATTGTGTCATTATATAATAACTGGGGTAGGCAGCCGTAAGGGTGTTTATCAACGAGAGTACGCGTGTAATTAGAAATACTGAAAACTTGTCTTCCTCAATGGTAGTGGCCTCACAACCCATTGCCTTAGTATTGTGAAAGACATGTATAGAGTGCTTAGAGAACGTGTGTTGTTTGCGTTCGTAGCAGAGTTCTTAGTAGAACCATGCGCATAGGACTAACATTACACGTACGCCTGGCAAACGTTGTAAAACGGCTCCATGTTAATGACATGGGCTTGTTTGCGTTTGCAAATCGGCATCTAGTTTGGAATTAAATAAAGTAACGTAACGAACTAATAAATAATAATTTATTAAGCGCAAGCGTAACGTTTCCCTACCAACCTTTCATCATATATCATATATTTGCGCCCTCTTGTCTTATTAGCTTTATACCTTATTGATGTTTTGCCTTTTAAGATTTGTTATTATTCATGTATTTATGTTTAACTGTGAATTCCCAATATTAACTTCGCCTTGAATTCCACCCCTGTCCATTTGCCTCAAAGGACGGGACAGGGCAGCCCCAAATTGGGAATCAGTCCTCTTGTCAGTGGGAGGCCGACCAGTCAGGGACGAAGCCTACAGGGTCGTGCGGATGGCGGGGCGCGACCTTTTCTCCTCCGGGGGAAACTGACCAAAATATTAATATTAGCATGAATTAAGAAAAACGAAAATTTTATCAGCCTAGGGTAATTTAGAAACAGTCACAGGCCCTTAACAATGCTTGATTTACAAATGTTTATATTATTGTATAACACTACCTACCAGCCCCGACTCCGCTCGGACAGACGCAGATTTGTTTTCTTTGGACCATTCACACGATTTATGATTGAGATTTGCTTATTCAACTTAAATGCATTTTCTTTTTTCTGTATCTTTATATCTCTTTTTCTTTATCTTTATTTATAGGAATGCATTGCAATTTGATAAATAAAATAAGAGCAAGCACCGTCTGTGATCAGGGCCACAAGGTAGATGTGCCAGTGAACCTAAATGCTCAGCACATAAATATGTTCGTAAACTTAAGGGCCTATACTCCCTCAAATGGCTTAGCATGATCCTCTGTTACGCCTAAAATACTGCAACATTAATTTTTAAATAAATATATGGTAAAGTTGAGGATTAATGCTAAGTAATGTGTGACGAAAACATGATTCCATAAACTTTTCTCTATAGAAAAAAAGTCCAAAGTTACTTCCAAATCAAACAATAAACCACTGGTATTCAAAAAGCATTTCAAATTAGATCATGAAACTTTGCATACTAACTGAACTAACTATAAAGCAGGTCTTATGTGTTTTATTTTTTTAGTTCAATCAATAGATTTTTTGTAAATCACAAAAAACCACTCATTTCGCACTATTCGGCCGCAGTGACTGACGGAACAACCACTTTGTAGTGCAAGCTGATTAAAACTTTATTCCAACAGTATTTCAAACGAAGTTTGAACCACCACAAATAGAGTTGCTAATTTTAGGGTTAGAAGGGCCTGAGGAGTCAAAGGATGGCGAAAAACAGAAAAAAATCCAGTTCGATATTGCGAAGTTAAGAAGAACTAAGACACGTACACACAGACACGACACGCGACCCGTTTAATATTCATAATTTTACATCCTGTTACCCGATGAGTTTTGCCTACTTTAGTTGTTTTTATTTTAACGTAGAATCCAGATAACAAAATCATTCTGAGGTTAAGGTGAGAGGCCAGTATGATATTATAATATTATCAGGTTACGGTGCAGAACAGCCTAATTCTCAAAATGACAACAGAGTCGCAAAAGAACTATGTCTCAAAATGGCCAATTCTCTAAAAGCCTAATTCTATGAATGGCCAATTCTCTACTGAGCTAACCAAATGGATCAGTAATATTTTCCATGTATTTTAAATCATTATTTAATAACCACATTCATCGCGTTTTCTCCTCATGATGATATCATACCGAGGTTAAGGGGCAGTATGATATTATGATGTTAACTAAGCTGCTGTTGCTACTGTTAAGCTGTTGGTCCCGGCTGTCATTTGTCCATCTTTGACAGTCTTTACAGGTAGTCAGTGGCCAAAAAAGTCCGACAACTATTCTTGTGATATCGTATTAACCAGTATGAACTGGGTTGTGGAGGACAGATAGGCAGTCGCTTCATGTAAAATACTGGTACTCAGCTGCGTCCGGTTAGACTGGAAGCCGACCCCAAAATAGATGGGGAAAGGCTAGGCACTAGGCAGATGATGATGATGATCTTAACTACGCCATTCTAGTTTCTGACTCGCGGCTTCGTCTACGTATAGTACGCGCGTGAGTTCCGAGGAATCGGTGTCTTACTTAAATCATCGGTGGTTTTATTTCAAGTACAATACCCTCTTAGAATTATTTTAGAATTTAGTTCGCGCAGAGTACTAAGCCACCGATTCGTCGGAGCTCGCGCGTGTACCGTCAGTTATTCCGTCAGTTAGAGTTTTGGAAAATAACGGTCACGTATTTTTTGTTTTTGTAAATCAATAAATATTGACAAAGATAAAACGCATCAAAACTCGAGAGTGGGGGCTCGTGACGTCACAATGCACTAAAAATTATAGCACGGCCTGACGTATTGAGAATTTTAAAAGCGTCGTATCTTCGTCAATTTTGGTTTACGTAACAAAAGAAAAAATACGTGTGAAATACTTTTTGCTGACGGACTAATTAGATTTTTTCAGGACACAAGCCTATTATACCTTATTTCCTTTTAACTACAACCCATATAGAGTAATTTTTAATAGTAGATTATACAGCGAGGGGCTAGGGCACTGTTTTATGTCACGGGCGCGATATTGAATTCTGAACGTAAGGAAGGACTCCAGATTTAACTCTCGAGCGCAGCGAGGGTGTTAATTCCCGAGCGTAGCGAGGGAATTAAGACGAGTCCTGAGCGCAGTGAGGTATTAAAGCGCGCCCAAAACAAAAACAGACACAACACATCATCCCCGAGGAGTGTACTCTACTTTTCTCACCTTTTGCGAGACAATAAAAAAGCAAGGCTACTAAAAACAGCGTTTTATTATAGTAAACTAGCTGTTGCCCGCGGCTTCGCCCGCGTGAGGTTCGGTAACTGTCCCACGGGATCATACTAAAAGGCTAAATAGTATCCTACATGTTAATCCGGGGTATAAACTATCTATATGCCAAATTTCATTCCTCCTCACTTAGAATATTATCATTAGGTCGAGAAAAGTTAAGCCACGGTTTTAATTTATCAATCGCAACCACGGTGGAATAAATCACAATTATAATCATCACTATCACAATCACTATCGCATCACTATCACTATCACAATCACTATCACTATCACTATCACTATCACAATCACTATCACTATCACTATCACTATCACTATCACTATCACAATCACTATCACTATCACTATCACTATCACTATCACTATCACAATCACTATCACTATCACTATCACTATCACTATCACTATCACAATCACAATCACTATCACTATCACAATCACTATCACTATCACTATCACTATCACTATCACAATCACAATCACTATCACTATCACAATCACAATCACAATCACTATCACTATCACAATCACTATCACAATCACTATCACTATCACAATCACTATCACTATCACTATCACAATCACTATCACTATCACTATCACTATCACTATCACAATCACAATCACTATCACAATCACTATCACTATCACTATCACTATCACTATCACTATCACTATCACTATCACTATCACTATCACAATCACAATCACCATCACAATCACCATCACAATCACCATCACAATCACCATCACAATCACTATCACTATCACTATCACTATCACAATCACCATCACAATCACAATCACCATCACAATCACCATCACAATCACCATCACAATCACCATCACAATCACTATCACTATCACTATCACTATCACAATCACCATCACAATCACAATCACCATCACAATCACCATCACAATCACCATCACAATCACCATCACAATCACCATCACTATCACTATCACTATCACAATCACCATCACAATCACAATCACCATCACAATCACCATCACAATCACCATCACAATCACCATCACAATCACCATCACAATCACCATCACAATCACCATCACAATCACCATCACAATCACCATCACAATCACCATCACAATCACCATCACAATCACCATCACAATCACCATCACAATCACCATCACTATCACTATCACTATCACTATCACTATCACTATCACTATCACTATCACTATCACTATCACTATCACTATCACTATCACTATCACTATCACAATCACTATCACTATCACTATCACAATCACCATCACAATCACAATCACCATCACAATCACCATCACAATCACCATCACAATCACCATCACAATCACCATCACAATCACCATCACAATCACTATCACTATCACTATCACTATCACTATCACAATCACCATCACAATCACAATCACCATCACAATCACCATCACAATCACCATCACAATCACCATCACAATCACCATCACAATCACTATCACAATCACCATCACAATCACCATCACAATCACCATCACAATCACCATCACAATCACCATCACAATCACCATCACAATCACCATTACAATCACCATCACAATCACCATCACCATCATCGTTATCACAACCACCATCACCATCACTATCCCAAATACAATCACAATCATTATCACAATCACCATCATCGTTATCACAATCATCACAATAAATCAACAATAATCATCGTTATCACAATCATCACAATAAATCAACAATAATCTGCCAAATTTCTAGTGTTAGCTTACCGGCGCGGCGGCGTTCCTGTCTTCTATCCTCAGCACTGAAAAGCTAACCAGGAAAATTTTAACTCTTTCCCTGGTTAGCTCGGAAGTGCCGTGCTTGACCGACACAGAGGACGCCTGGAAAGTGGCTTGCCCGGACACGGATCGGCCCGAGAACCCGTTTTCCCAGAGACAGTAGCATGAGCCGCTCTGCAGGTTGGTACGGAATAAACTTATTAATACGTCTACCAATACTGCTGAGCGTGCCCGCCTGCTGGCTGTGGGTGAATGGGAGTCGGGCCTCTGGCTTCAGGCACTACCGTCACCTAATATAGGCACTATGTTAGGTGACACAACCTTCCGGCTCGCTACATGCGTTTGGGCGCTCCTTGTGGGGCTCCACCTCGCTATCAATGTGGTGAAGCAGTCGACTGCCTCGGACACCATGGCCTTTCTTGCAGTAAGAGTGCAGGTCGGATAGCGCAGCACGCTGGCATTAATGATCTCATCCGTCGTGCTCTTGCCACCGCCGGGGTGCCAGCTGTATTAGAACCGACTGGCTTGGCACGCGTCGATGGCTAGAGACCAGATGGTATGACCATAATGCCATGGAAGTTGGGTAGGCCTTTGGTGTGGGACGCAACTTACGTGTCGACACCCTTGCGCCATCCCATCTTCTTAGCACAGTGTGCTGCGCTGGAGCGGCTGCTGCAGGTGCTGAAAACCTCAAACGGCGCAAATACAATAATTTAATTGGTAATTATGTGTTTGAGCCGTTTGGGGTTGAAACACTAGGACCATGGGGTCCGAGTGCCCGCCTAGTTTTTCGAGAAATCGCCAAACGGTTGGTCGACTCTTCACGTGACCAGAGGGTGGGCCTATTTTTTGGCCAAAGAATCAGCATTGCCATCCAACGTGGCAATGCTGCCAGCCTTCTGGGCACTTTTCCTATTGACAGCAATGTGGACGAATTTTTCGACGCCCTGTAACCCCCTTTTGACACTTGTAAATATTTTTATTTCTATTATTATATATTAATTACTATTACTTTATTATAGACTTAGTATGTAAATAATGTAAATATTATAGAAAAAAAACGCATCCAGGATATAAACTAAGTATTATATGTGCTAATCCAGAACATAAACTATCTGTGTGCCAAATTTCATCCAAATTAGTTCAGTAGTTTTTGCGTTAAAGAGTAACAAACATACACACAAACACACATACAAACTTTCGCATATTTTGTAATATTAGCGTGACATTTATGATTACCTATTCAATTCGATTTTTAAGTTACAGGTCGCGGCACGTAACTCTAGCGCTGACCGTTATTGCGCAGAAGTAAAAAATAAGAATGTCTTGGGGCGTGCGTTGCGCCGATTGGCTCTTCAGTCGTATAACATGCGCATCCCCTCCACTTTTCGTTCAGCGCTAGAGTTACGTGACGTGACCTGTATTTTGACACGTTTATGTGTTGTCTTCATAACACATTCGTTGGTCATCAGTTAATACTTATTAGAAATGCGTAGTATTTTAAACCACAGATTTGTAAAATAATCTCGAGTAAGGCCAGCTTGACCGCTTATAATTTAAAGAATTACAGAACATTACTTGTGTTCTAATATTCTTTAAAAAATCCCGATTTATCTTTTTTTAAGGTTCCGTTGCCAAATGGCTAAAACCCGTAAAGATTCATCCCGTCCATCTCTCTGTCCGTCCGTGTGTCACGGTTATTTTACTCTGAGACTATTGGGCACATGTGGTGTAAAATTACGAAAATTAAAATAGGGGTAGCAATCCATACATGTAATGGAGGGTTGAATAAAATTTTATCTACATAATCAATTGCGTGGGGTGTTTATCGATAGTTCTTGAAAACTGATGTCAAAGTTCCTAACATACTTTTTTCTTAAGAGCGCTCCGAGCAAATGATATGTAATTCCAAAATAATTGCATTCGCTTGATCCCTTGCTGCATCGTTATTACTTATCCTTTATTTATGCAATTAATATGTAAGATATTTAAGGATTGACTCTATACTGTCCTATGTATGTGTCCTAGTTATAAGCCTTATATGCTCTTAGTTTCTTCCTTGTTATATAATGGCTTATCGTGAAATAAAGAATTTGTTTATTACTTATTTACATCATACACTTTAGAAACACGATTACTTTTAGTTTCCTCAATCGAAAAAAAATCCAAAGTAATCTCTAAAAAACAAAATGAACCCTAAGTAATACTTAATAATAATACTTAACGGAAGATCAGCATAATAGGCTAGTTTCCACCATCAATAAATTGGAAATCTATTTAGTCCGTCAGTTAGAGTATTGAAAGCTATTGGACACGTATTTTTTGTTTTTGTAAATCAATTGACAAAGATAAAACGCATCAAAACTCGAGAGTGGGGGCTCGTGACGTCACAACGCACTAAAAATCATAGCACGGCGTGACGTATTGAGAATTTGAAAGGCGTCGTATCTTCGTCAATTTTGGTGTACGTAACAAAAGAAACAATACGTGTCAAATATTTTTTAATTATCTAACTGGCGGACTAATTAGATTTTTCAGGACACAAGCCTATTGTTTTCTTACTTCCTTCCTACTTCTCTATTAACTCGTCATCAAAGTCAAGCCATTTATTTTAACAATCCGTTTATAAACATTTTTTGCAAAAAAAAACAACTTCCAAAAAACACTACACCATAAAACCGACTTCCAAAAAATAAGTCAAAAACAACTTTACTTTCGGAAGTCGGTGACTTTCTTTGTTTCATTGACTTTTTGCCACCGACTTCCGAAAGTTACTTTTGATTTTTTTTGTGTTTTTGGGAAGTCGGTTTTTTTTCTTCAAAAAGTTTTTTTATTTCAACATTTTTAGTGTTAGTATAGAATAATATGAGTGATATTTAAAAAATCATTAATGAATTATTTAGTGTTTAATAATTTCCTAGAACTTTCGTGCACTGTTAAACATAAAAAACTTTATTAATTGTTTTTTTGATTTACATGACAAGGTCAAGGTGAAATAAGAAGAAGAAGAGCATCGTGTAGTTCTCAGTCACGCAGTAGGTCAGCAGAGGTTTCCTCAAACTCGTTACCCTAACACCTGTTCCTGTCTCTCCTACAGTGCTGAACTGATATTTTGTCGCCAACTAGCTGCGTGAACTATAAAACTACCTTCTTCAATCTATCCTAGAGTGCGAGCTAGGTAGGTCTTTTACTACCTAGCACGCACTTTAAGATAGTTTGAACGTAGTAGTTTTACAGTTCACGCACTTAGTTGGTGACGAAACAGTTCAGCACTGTAGGAAGGTACCAGTGTAGTTCTTTGCGTCAGACGTCAGGGTAGCTCAGGTCAGCTCTGTAGGAAGGCACCAGTGTAATTCTTAGGGCCAGACGTCAGGGTTGCTCTGCGAGACAATCAGTAAGTGAGGCCGAAGACTGCTTCCGAAGATCGGAAGTAGAGGTCCCGGTCACGAAGACAGCTTCCCAAGATCGGGAGTAGAGGTACTAGGTGGAATCTTTATCGGGATCCCCTGGGTAATAAAGGAATGTAACAGCAAAAACCAAACTATTTTCTGATGCTTATCATATCAGATCCAAGAGTAGACTGCTTCTAGCCGTTCGTAAACTCGTTTTCAAAGTAGTCTTCCTTTTTCAATTTTCAAATAGTGCTGAACTGATTTGTGGCCAACTAAGTGCGTGAACTATAAAACTACCTTCTTTAGTGCGTGGTAGGTCTTTTACAATTTGCTGTATTTTTATCTTCCCTGTAAATATCTTTCCCTATTAAATTTTAATTGAACCAGTCTGCTTAAATCCATTTATTTTCATAGGATCAAGTAGATTATTTTGTTACAATGTTTATAGTAAAAGGTTGATTTTAACTTGACATTCTATTAATATAGGTAAATTCTTAAAAATCTAAGTTTTTATTAGAAAACAAAAACCATACAAGTGTGATGCATGTCAGCGTAGTTTTAGTCAGAACTCAGAAGAATAAATTAACACAACACACTCAAACACACACCGGTCATAAGTGTGACGTGTGTACGCGTAGTTTTACTCGGAAAATGTAATTGAAAAAACCTTACAAACGTGACGCCTGTCAGCGTAGTTTTACTCAGAATCATGTTTTAAAAAGTTATTAACGAAACATAGGTACCTATACTCTCTGAACACACACTGGTGAAAAGCCTTATAAGTGTGACGTGTGTGCGCGTAGTTTCAATAATAAGTCTAATTTTAGGTGTACGTTACCCCAGCAGGAAAGTGTTTCCTAGAGTTATGTGAGTGGAACGTTTAATTAGTCCCTTATCTGCTGTAACCCATACGTGTGGGGTATGTCTTGGGTAGGTCTTCAAAAATGATATTGAGGTTTCCCATATCATTTTTTTCTAAACTGAATAGTTTGCGCGAGAGACACTTCCAAAGTGGTAAAATGTGTGTCCCCCTCCCTGTAATTTCTAAAATAAGAGAATAATAAAACTAAAAAAAAATGATGTACATTACCATGTAAACTTCCAAAAATTGGTTTGTACGTGATCTAGTAAGTAGTTTAACGTCATAAACATCGATCAAAGTTACAACGAACTACAAGAACTTTTATACTATGTTACTTGCTGCTACGGAACCCTTCATGGGCGAGTCCGACTCGCACTTGGCCGGTTTTTTGTTTTATCAAATTAATAAAAATTGACGAAGATAAAACGTGTCATAGATCGTGAATGGTGGCTTGTGACGTCACATTTGAGTAAAAAATATACTCAAATATGACGTCAAACGAGTTTTCGGCGCGCTGTATGTCTTCATTTTCAACCGACTGCCAACAAGAGGAGGTTCTCAATTCAACTGTATTTTTTTTTGTGTTTGTTACCTCAGAACTTTCGACTGGGTGAACCGATTTTGATGATTCTTTTTTTATTTGAAAGCTGGTGTTTCCCGTGTGGTCCCAATTTTGTGAACATCTGATGCTGATCTTCGGAGATATACAATGGAACTCTTAAAAATAGACGGCAATTGTGCCGTGAATGTTGCAATCGCTTGGATGTTTATTGTTTATACAACATCATGACGTAACATCACGCCTGTATGCTCTGAGGGGGTACGCAGATGTGTACAATACACCCAGATTTCGACAGTTAGGTATGTTAAGTTGGCGCGATCGTGTTCCGCGTGCGTCTCAAATGACGTAACATCACGCCTGTATGCTTTGAGGGGGTACGCAGATATGTACAATACACCCAGATTTCGATAGTTCGTTCGTGTTCCGCGTGCGCCTTAAAGAGATGTCAGCAAAAGGGACTGTTCTAAAGAGATACTGCGGCCATGGAACACAAAGGGCTAAGAAGGAACATGGGTGGGTTTTAGTCAATAAAAGTCTGACACTCCCTTCCGCTCCACCCAGAGCGGGAGGAGTCATTTGATGATTTCCCATCCGAAAAAAAAGGTACTTTTGTTAAGTTCCATTATGGGGATACGCCTATTCATCATCAGCTTATTAATGTTCCCACTGCTGGGACACAGGCCTCCTCTCTATGAGAGGGAATGGGCTATAATCACAACGCGGGCCCAGTGCAGGTTGGTAGATGTCACATGTCTTCGAATTGTTTGGTTCTAGGAGGTTCGTGAGGAGACCGGCATGCGGTTTCCTCACGATGTTTTACTTCACCGTTTTGAGAGCAGTGGTGATGAAATAAATTACACAAAGTAATACGCCTGTCTGGGTCACGACTTACTGTTCGTAAGTCGGGGCCGCCACCATGACTGGGCCACCGCTGCTCACGCCTATTACCATGACATGTATTGGTAACAATGTCAAATAAATTCATGGCAAATATTTGTTTAGGAACAACAAAAAATGCAAAAATAAAAAACTTTTTTGCAAAAAATAAAACCGACTTCAAAAAACACAAAAAAGTGAAAAATAACTTTAGCTTCAGAAGTCGGTGACAAAAAAAATCAATCAAACAAAAGTCACCGACTTCTGAAGCTAAAGTTATTTTTCACTTTTTTGTGTTTTTTGAAGTCGGTTTTATTTTTTTTTACGTAAAAAAATAAAAAATATATGTGCAATATTTTTTGGAAATCTATCAGACGGACTAATTTGATTTTTTGTCATCTTCAGTCATCTTCTTAAGTGTCTGTTCAGACCAGGGACTGAAAGCGGTTACGGTTAGAGGTTAAGATACCTCAAAAATATATCGGTACCGATTTAAAATAAAGGTTGAGCTATACCGATACCTTAATAAATAAAGGTTGGGCTATATCGTTATTTAACCTATACACGATTTCGGTACTGAAAGCGGTTACGGTTAGAGGTTAAGATACCGCAAAAATATATCGGTACCGATTTAAAATAAAGGTTGAGCTATACCGATATCTTAAGTAAATAAAGGTTGGGCTATATCGTTATTTAACCTATACACGATTTCGGTACCGAAAAACATGCGAGAGGCCGCAGCGGGTGCGCGGCGCCGACGGAGTCGATTCGGGGAAACGGAGCTCGTCGAAACACGTTAGATTTATAACCTATTTTGTACAATTTGTTTGGTTTACTGTTTTTTACATAACTGTTAATTTCTTGCAGACTGTGTGCCGGCCGGGTAATACGTTTTTATTTTGTCGACCATGGATCGTTCAACGTAATAAATATTTTCAAAACACTTCCTCGAAAACTGGTCCATAACGCACTACGATTAGGTACAACACAACATGCAATGTATTTCACACTCGTGCGTTTGTTCCATTTTCCCGCACGTGCGCGGGAATGAAAATTGCCACAGATAACTATACCTATACTTAGTCCAAATTGGTTCAATGCCTATAGTCTGAGGTCAGAGGTGAATGTTTTTTTTTTTTTAATGTCGGCAAAGCACTACGCGTCTTTATGGCATAAATATTTTTTGAATATTTAAATTGTGTTTATAAATAGAATATCATAGATAAACATGATTATTAAAAATGAATAGTTACTTTTATATGTAAATTAACATTTATTTGTGTTCTGAATTCAAAAATATAAAATGAATCAATTTTTTATATTAGGCTGTTTAACGGCTTCATACCTTTGCCTCTCCTTCAACCTGGCGAAAGCAAAGCGCGAAAATTAAAATCATAATTTCTTCGTTCGTGACAAATATATTTTTCGTTAAGTATTTTATTTTATTTCTTCAAAAGTGTATTGAAAAACGTTGTTTGATACACGTGGACATTATTTTGTTAATACAGTTCTCGGCTCAAAAACACTTATAATTCCGCCTCGAACGCAAAAAACAAACTTTCTCCACTTGTATCAAAATGTACTATTTATTTGTAGGTAAATATTAAAATGGGAAGAAAGCGAAAAAACGCAGTTTACGCATTTTTTTCATTCTCAAAGGAAAATAATGCCTCTACTTGCCTAGTGATCGGATGTTCAGCAGTTATAAAAGTAAGTACCTACCAACTTTCTTCGTAAACCTATTTTAAAATTATTAGGTAGTATTATAGGTAGGCTGTATGGAAACTGGGTTGGTACCAGTCAACTGCACATGATCGGTGGTAACACTGGTAAGTAGGTACCCACCACTGACGTGCTGACTGTAGGAACTTACTTCTGACTGTAGGAACTTACTTTGATATATTACCTTCTTTTTCTTTTGTTTGCTTATTGGCACATTCACTATGCAGTGCATTATATGATTATATCGTACATGTCAGATAACTTCAGGTAAGTAGGTATCTACACAATGTAGGTACGGAAATTGTTTCTGTTCGTTTCGTGTGTTCGTGAGGGCTGTTAGGCCAATAGGTACCTACCTAGGCTACAAAACATATACCTACCTACTCTAATGACTGGGTACCTACTTCACTCGTAGAGTCAAGTTTCTGTACTTATTACTACATTAAATTTTGTGTTGTTAACTTCGTACCATAAATATACCTCTTTACCTACCAAACCACACACGCTAATTGTCAGTAGGTAGGTACAGACGCCAACACATCAAGCTACCCGAAAGTGACAAATTTTCCCAAATAAGGGTCTGGACATATGCGCAGGAATTAGCCAAAAAATTGGAAAACAAAAAGTCTCGTCAGATCAAAAAATATTGAAATTCTACTTCACCGTTGAAATGTATAAAAATGGGGGAGGGGCATGCGTGTAGGCCCACTACCACTACCAGACTAATGTGAACGAGTAACTTAACTGATCGATAGCGCACATAATCTTGCAGTACAAAGATTGAGCGTTATTGTTTTTGTATTAAATTTAGGAATGCATGTGGAAACAGTTTTAATTTTTTTTATTGGTAGGTTAAGGTACATAAGGAGATTAAATAAGCAACATTAGGTACAATTGGCTAACATAATAGTCTAATGTTTTAATCACCTCGTAGGTTATGTAGGTACCTAACTTAGAGGAACCATAGGTACGCAAGCTTGTACAAACGCGAGCACATAAAGCCACTAAAATCTGGTACTTAAACATTAATATAAGTACTTATTTTAAACTTTATTACTATAGATTCTATAGTAAGTAATAAAGTTTATATATTCTATAGTATAGAAGGTTCAAGGTTAATTGGGAAAATTTGACAGTTTTGGGTAGCTTGATGTGTTTGCGTCTGTACCTACCTACTGACAATTTTCGAACGTTGGCGTGTGTGGTTTGGTAGGTAAAGAGGTACATTTATGGTACGAAGTTAACAACACAAAATTTAATGTAGTAATAAGTACAGAAACTTGACTCTACGAGTGAAGTAGGTACCCAGTCATTAGAGTAGGTAGGTATATGTTCAGTAGCCTAGGTCCTAGGTCCTAGTAACCTATTGGCCGAGCAGTCCTCACGAACAAAAACAATTTCCGTACCTACATTGTGTAGGTACCTACTTACCTGAAGTTATCTGACATGTACGATACAATCATATAATGCACTGCACAGTGAATGTGCCAATAAGCAAACAAAAGAAAAAGAAGGTAATATATCAAAGTAAGTACCTACAGTCAGCACGTCAGTTGTGGGTACCTACTTACCAGCGTTACCACCGATCATATGCGTTTGACTAGTACTAACCATACAGCCTACCTATAATACTACCTAATAATTTTAAAATAGGTTAACGAAGAAAGTTGGTAGGTACTTACTTTTATAACTGCTGAACATCTGATCACTAGGCAAGTAGAGGCATTATCTTCCTTTGAGAATGAAAAAAATGCGTAAACTGCGTTTTTTTGCTTTCTTCTCATTTTAATATTTACCTACAAATAAATAGTACATTTTGATACAAGTGGAGAAAGTTTGTTATTGCATTCGAGGCGGAATTATAACACCCAAGCAGTAGGTGAGGGTGTTTTTTAGCCGAGAACTGTAATAAAAAATGTCCACGTGTATCAAACGACGTTTTTCAATACACTTTTGAAGAAATAAAATAAAATAACGAAAAATATATTTGTCACGAACTAAGAAACCATGATTTTAATTTTCTTTTTTTTTTCGCGCTTTGCTTTTGCCAGGTTGAAGGAGAGGAAAGGTATGAAGCCGTTAAACAGCCTAATATAAAAATTGATTAATTTTATATTTTTGAATTCAGAACACAAATAAATGTTAATTTACGTATAAAAGTAACTATTCGTTTTTAATAATCATGTTTATCTATGATATTCTATTTATAAACACAATTTGAATATTCAAAAAATATTTATGCCATAAAGACGCGTAGTGCTTTGCCGAAATTTAAAAAAAAAACATTCACCTCTGACCTCAGACTATAGGCATTGAACCAATTTGGACTAAGTATAGGTATAGTTATCTGTGGCAATTTTCATTCCCGCAAACGTGCGGGAAAATTGAAAAAACGCACGCGTGTGAAATATATTGCCTGTTGTAGGTACAACAGGCAATATATTTCACACGCGTGCGTTTGGATTGTAGTGCGTTATAGACCAGTTTTCGAGGAAGTGTTTTGAAAATATTTATTACGTTGAACGATCCGCGGTCAACAAAATAAAAACGTATTACCCGGCCGGCACACAGTCTGCAAGAAATTAACAGTTATGTAAAAAACAATAAACCAAACAAATTGTACAAAAAAAAAACTGAACTTAATAAAAAACCCACGAATATCCGTCGGGGGCTGCTATGAAATGAACTCCTTTTGCAGTTTTATAGTAACTTGAATAATTGGAGATTTTTAGCGCTATACTTACACCCTTAAGAGCTTAGACTACCTCAGATTAGCAAGTCTATTTGTGGTGGTTCAAATTTCGCGTCGTTTGTAATTCTGTTAGAATAAAGTTCTAATCAGCTTGCACTACAAAGCGGTTGTTACGTCAGTCACTGCGGCCGAATAGTGCGAAATGAGTGGTTTTTATTCTTTATAAAATCAAATTTTCATCTTTTGGAAAAAAATAAAAAACATAAGACCTGCTTTATAGTTAGTTCAGTTAGTATGCAAAGTTTCATGATCTATTTTAAGAAAATTTTATGAAATCGTGTTTTCGCCAATTATAAGACCTAACATTAATCCTCAACTTTACCATATATTTATTTCAAAATTAATGCTGTACTATTTTAGGCGTAACGGAGAATCATGGTAAGCCATTTGAGGTAGTATAGGCCCTTAATGGGCAGGCCGTGCCCCTACAGTGGCCCCACGTTTAGAAGTTGATGATTATACTTATTTTTATTTACGATGAAATTTAAAATAGTGATGGCAGCCCCCGACGGATATTCGTGGGTTTTTTAATAAGTTAGTTTTTTTTTTTAATTATTTTATCCTTTTTCAATTAAGTACTTTTAACGTCGTGGGTATTTCAAAATTTTTAATTTTGCTTTTTATTTTAAACTTTTTAGAGAGCATCAAAATCGGATTAGTAGTTTTGGAGAAAAATGAAAAACATGAATTTACACAAACAAACATCCTCTCACCCCAAACGCATATACCTACCATCCCCGTTCCGTCGTGGGTAAAAATACTGGTATTCAACTGCATCCAATAAGACTGGAAGCCGACACCAAGTCGGGACAAGCTTTTATGAAAGCTTTTCGTTTTCATTTCCTAAAAGATTTATTTTCTTCTTTTCAGTGCATTTTTATAAAAGCTTATTTAATAAGATATTTAAAAAAAAATTTCAATTACTTAATAATTTTATAATTTTTTATTTTTGTCGTAATCATTAAATTCCTGATATTTACCGTTGAGGAGTTCCATCGTGAGAAGACAATCCTGGCTGTAGGATCAGGTCATGATAGAAATCATGTTTATCTATCAAACATATGAACGCGTCTACAATTTTTCGTATTCGTGCTATTTACCGTTGAGGAGTTCCCTTGCGAGAAGGCAATCCTGGCTGTAGGATCAGGTCATAATAAAAAACATGTTTATCTATCAAATATGAACGAGTCTACAAATCTTCGTATTCGTGCTATTTACCGTTGAGGACTTCCCTCGCGAGAAGACAATCCCGGCTGTAGAATCAGGTCATGATAGAAATCATGTTTATCTATCAAATATGAACAAGTCTACAAATCTTCGTATTCGTGCTATTTACCGTTGAGGAGTTCCCTCGCGAGAAGACAATCCTAGCTGTAGGATCAGTTCATGATAGAAATCAGGTTTATCTATCAAATAGAACGCGTCTACAAATTTTCGTATCCGTGCTATTTACCGTTAAGGAGTTCCCTCGTGAGAAGACAACTCGTGAGTTGTCACCGTAACACCTATCTAAGAATATGCACCAATAAAACCCAAACCCATCATTGAAAACTGCATCAAAATCGGACCAGTAGTTTTGAAGAAAAATGGCAACATGTATATGCACAAACAAACAAACACACAAACAAACAAACATCCTCTCACCCCAAACGTCTCCGTTCTGTCGTGGGTAATAATTGGTGATAAATCTAACGTGTTTCGACATGCTTCGTTTCCTAATACAAAATAAATAGCAATAGCTGCAATAGCATTCGGGGCCTCTCAAAGTGAAGGACACAGTGGCTAGGCGGTGCGTCAAAGAAAACCCTTATTTATTAAGGTTTAGGTACTGCTACCGATACATTTATAAAGGTAAAGGTACTGCTACCGAAACATTTGTAAAGGTTATAGTACTTCTACCGAAATATACCGGTATGCATTTCCAACCTCAAAAGTCTGTTACTGAAAAAAAAAACGGTATCGTAATATTTCGGTTACCATTAAATTTCGGTATGACGTCATACCGAAATTTAATGGTACCTTAATTTTTGGGTAATTCAGTCCCTGGTTCAGACACTCCTCTGCAATGGGCCTCGTGTGACTTGAGCAAGATTATGTCTTCAAAAGAGACTTACCTCTATGGACTTCAAAAGAGACTTACCTCTGAGTTTGTTTCGGCTGTTTCTTCTCAGAGTAGTCAGGCACGAAACACCGGCCCCATCTTTTAAAACATAATATGATGTGACGTGTAAAAGTGTTTTGTAAAACCAATTTACAGAAATAAATATGATTAGTGAGGATTTATTTAGGCCTCTAGCACACGCCGTATTTTAAACGCGCAGATGACGCGCGTTATAATAATAATAATAATATTCTTTATTTTTCGGACAACAGTGATCCATCGTGTTAGTAAGCAAAACAAAATAACTTATTTCTAGTGTTAGCAGCTGAGATACAATAGAGAAGACAGAGTAAATAGTATTGTGAAAAGGACATCCCCAGATTAATGTTCAGTGATTGTCCTTCTCACAAAACTTTTAATAATCGGAGAGTCAATACTCTCCGCTATAGTTATACGCGCTTCAAACGAGATTGGAACGCAATTTTGTAACCTTAGCACACGGGGCGATCGTGAAACGCGCATCCACTGTACGTATACGCGCAGATACAGCGATACAGACGCGCTGTAGTCACTCGTAGCTTCCGCGTTTTGGTCAGAGACTCCTCGTCAGTTGTACAATGGCGTCGGTTGAGACAACACTGCTTACTGTACGGGCTTCAAACGAGTTTCGAACGCGCTTCACACGCGTGTTTGTATCGCGTTTTTCGCGCGTTTGAATCTATTAAACTACACAAATTGGCATCAACGGCGCAGAAAATGGCGTCTGCCCGTTAAAAATACGCTGTGCTAGGAGCCTTATGATTTAACAGAACTTTATGCACGACTGTTCTGCAAACCCATTCAGTGAATCATCATCTGCTTAGCCTTTTCCCAAGTTCTTATTGGGGTCGGCTTCCAGTCTAACCGGATGCAGCTGAATACTAGTATGGAGCGACTGCCTATCTGACCTCCACAACCCGTACTGTACTGGTACTGGGTAATACGATATCCCTTGGTAAGACTGGTTGTCAGACTTTTTGGGCCACTGACTACCTGTAACGACTGTCGAAGATCACAAATGACAGCCGGGACCAACTGCTTAACGTGCTTTCCGAGGCACGGAGGAAACTCGGTATGTAATGGGTGGTCACCCATCCACAGACCAACCTAGGCAAGCATGGCTTAACCTAAAGATCGACCCGAGCGGCTATTATTATTTAGCCACGAGCTCCTCATTCAGAAAACCATTCAAACCCATTCAGTGAATACAAACGTAAAGAAATGTGAGCATTCCAAACCTCTAAAATATTATTGGACTTTATTTCATTCACTCTCAACGATTCCCAGATCTCATTCAAAGAGGCGTTTTATTGTAACAGCACTTACTTTGAAGAATTCTTATTGTTGTGATGTTTACAAGAACTGCAGGTATGCGCTTTGAAAGAGTTCTTATGTTGTTGAATAGATATCCGGTGTTGCGTGGTTGGTCAATTACTTATTTGTTGGGAAAAGGTATTTTAAATGGTTGATTAACTGTATTCCAGTGTGCGAAAGAGAGAGGGGTAGTGCAAGTCACTTACAATTAATAATTATTAGTAGAATTTAACAATCAATTCGGTTTGTACTCTGCTTGTCATTCAGGCACATGGCGCCATTTATTATCATAAGAACGTAATTGTTGTTTTCCTCGGGAACAGTACTTTTTTTCGAGATGAAAGGTGCCCTATGTCCGTTTCAGTACACCTGACAACGTATATGCAAAATATCACGATGATATGTTTAGTGGTTTAGGCGTGAAAAGGTAACAAACAAACTTACGCATTTAAAACATTAGTTAGGATTTTATTTCAGAATTAAAACATTATATACATTGTTAGTAAATAATACTTATATCTATGTTAGTATATTGTTATTACAGGTCGCGGTACGTGACTCTAGCGCTGAACGAAACGTGGAGGGGGGCGCCAATCGGCGCAACGCACGCCCTAAGACATTCTTATTGTTTACTTCTGCGCAATAACGGTCAACGCTAGACTTCCGTGCCGCGACTTATACGTAATAAGATTATTAGGTAATTTATTCTGTACATTTGCACTACTTTACATTGTAAAGTAAACCTCCAGAACCGTGGACGGGATACCAGTGCTTCATAACCTCTTTTACAGCCTTTTTCTATAACTTACTTACGTATAACTGTTAGTTAATATTCCTACGTCTCGCAACTACCGGTGTTTTTATAAACAAACTTAGCTTGGAATATCCTATTTGCGTCACCTACCTGTCACTCGGAGGACTGTGATTCATAGAAAAAACAAAGAAAGCTTTTCTGTGATGTTTTGTTTCTAACGGTCCGTAAGCTAAATGTCAAACAGAGATAGCAACCTTTTGTTACCTACAGGCTTAGCCAAGTTGACAATCTACAATCGTTAACGCTAGTAGAAAACTCCGCAGCCGTTTAGATAAACGCGAGTAGAAAACTAATCAAATGTCTGGGAATGACATCATCTCAACGTTAAATCACGTGATCAACACAAACGAATAGAAAATTCGTAGACAAGTTTACATCGTTCAAAATGATAGAATAGAATGTTATCGTTTCTACAATGTTGATCGCTATACTCTTTGGTAGGAACGCTCATCATAGACTAAAGTGTAGGTTTTTTCTACAGACATTAGAGAACAGGGGATCGACTCAGTCGTGTCAACTTGGCTACCAATTTAGCGCTTTCTACAATCGCTTACGCCGAACCGTTTACGATTGTAGAAAGAGAATCGATACGAAACGTTTGTAACTTGACTAGGCCTGCTGTTAGTAAGTTATTGAAAATGACCGTTAATACCTTGGCTTTAGTGTCTTATATACATTTGTTTATTGTAAAACTCTGGTTTAAGAAAACTTTTTCTCTTTCGTTTCTTCTTGTGATGATGTCGTCGCCTTCTTTCGCTTGGGTTGGTCCCAAACTTTGGCCTCACAGTAACGATAAACTTTCTTTCGCTTGGGTTGGTCGCAATCTTTGGCCTCACTGTGTAAATCAAGTTTATGTCGATTGGATTGGTTCCAAGCTTAGGCCTCGCTGTGAAAATAAAGTATAAGTTGGGTCACTGTGCCTTAGAAAGCATGTTATAAAATGCCGTCGGTTGGTCCTGGCTGTCATTTTTCTTTGACAGTAATTACAGGTAGATACATATATATAATCGACTTAAAAAAAAGGAAGATCTCAATGAGCCTCCATTGAGATCGCGTATGAAGTCACCGCTAGAGGCGTTCGTGTAGAGTAAGGTCTTCCAAAATGTCAGATGTCATACAGTGTTCGCGCGTTGCGTGTTTTTCTATCACGTATATACTAATAGGTACTCACGATTGTGTTCTAGACTGAGCCATTCCTGACTAATTATGACTTGAAGATTTTAAGTAGCAACTTAGGATCTTATTTGTTAGTAGTTGGAGGTAGAATGATTTTTAAATGTTATGCTTGCTAATTTTAGGGAGAATTTACATTTATACATTGTTATAAGGAATTAACTCAACTTTTATAATATACAGTTAATGGTAGGTACCTAAGTATAAAATAGAATTAATGACAAGACCTTACTCGACAATCGCGCCATCTGGTGAGCTCAAAAACGGTAGCCCTCATTCGGTAGTTTTGTTTTTAAAGTTTGTTAACTCATAACTCTGTAATTTTTATGAACCGATTTAAAACATATCTTTTTTATGTGATAGGATATACTTTTATACGTCCCATATAAAGGGCTTTGAAGATTTTTATATGAAGCCTGGCCGCCTCAACTTTTTCAAAGTGGCGGCCACGCGTTTGACCTATATTAATCGATATCTGGTATCAATACAAACAAGTTTTGTAAACGACAAAAAGTTGTAAAGTGTCAAGTTTCCGAAATATGTTGTGATCGCTACCAGCACAGCTTTGATAGCTTAAATCTCGGTGTTCACGCATGATGTTGACATGTCGGTGAACTTAGCAGATCATTTCCCAGCAGAGCATAAAAAAACGTGAGTTCTATTTGCATGCAGCATAGTTCTAGAGTTCCTGATACTTTTCAGAAATAGTTCTGCCCTTTTTCAGGAAAAAAAGTCAAACGAAAATATGATCTGCTAACTTCCGGTAGCAGATCATTTTTTCCAAAACTAAAATTTTGTAAGTGTTTTAGCCGCACAAAGATGAGTTCTATAGTTCCTAATAATTTTTTGATATAGTTCTGTGACTATAAAATAAAAAAACATAAAAGAAACATAGTAACTTAAAACCAGAAAAAAGTCGATATTATACATACAAATGGCAATAATTACATAAAACGTGGATTCTCATAGATTTTTCTAGGCACTATCTGTAGTTTAGACGTCGAAGTAACAAATAAAATCTTATATGAAAAAAAAACTCGATCTAAAGTGTCAACAGAGCATGGCTGAAGCCTTAGATTAGCGAAAATAATGAAAGAATTCTATGTTTGAATAATAAAGTTCAAAATAAATTAAGTATAGTATTCCGGACAGACAACTCTTCAGTTTTAA
The DNA here is from genome assembly GCA_905147715.2 of Xestia xanthographa. Classification (NCBI taxonomy): domain Eukaryota; kingdom Metazoa; phylum Arthropoda; class Insecta; order Lepidoptera; family Noctuidae; genus Xestia; species Xestia xanthographa. The sequence goes on along the minus strand of LR990654.1, from coordinate 3,079,514 downwards.
ATACATCAATAACAGGGCTACTAAAACCCATGGCAAAAAGTCCTAGAATTCGTACTAAAGTATCAGCAGAGCATGGTTGAAAATTAAGATTAGCAAAAATCATGAACAGATTTTGTGTTCGTATATGAAAATCAATAATTAATTACGAGTAGCACTAAGAAACTAGAACTCCACGGTTTCTGATACTCTATTATAAACGCTATCAAATAACATGAAAAATAACCCTAGAACTCACACTCAGATATCAGCAGAGCATGGTTGAACATTTAGGTTTGCAGAAAGAAAGGCCAGATTTAGTGTTTGCATAAAAAAATCTATAATTAATTTTGAATAGTATTGAGGACCTAAAACTCCTCTGTTTCAGATACCTTAATAGTAGTTGTATCAAAAATATAACAGGAAAACCGAGAACTCACACTGAGGTATCAGCAGAGCATGGTTGAAGATTTGATTTGCAGAAATCATGAACAGATTTCGTGTTCGCACATAATAATCAATAAATAATTACAAGTAGCACGAGGGACCTAGAACTCCACGGTTTCTGATACTCTATTATAAACGCTATCAAATAACATGAAAAGTAACCCTAGAACTCATACTCAGATATCAGCAGAGCATGGTTGAACATTTAGGTTTGCAGAAAGAAAGGCCAGATTTAGTGTTTGCATAAATAAAAACAATAATTAATTTTGAATTATATTGAGGACCTAGAACTCCACGGTTTCAGATACCTTAATAGTAGTTGTATAAAAAAACATAAAAAGTAGACCTAGAACTCACACTGATGTATCAGCAGAGCATGGTTGAAGATTCAGATTTGCAGAAATCATGAACAGATTTCGTGTTCGCATATAATAATCAATAAATAATTACAAGTAGCACAAGGGACCTAGAACTCCACGGTTTCTGATACTCTATTATAAACGCTATCAAATAACATGAAAAGTAACCCTAGAACTCACACTGAGGTATCAGCAGAGCAAGGTTGAAGATTAAGATTTGCAGAAATTATGAACAGATTTCGTGTTCGCATATAATAATCAATAAATAATTACAAGTAGCACTAAGGACCTAGAACTCCACGGTTTCTGATACTTTATTATAAACGCTATCAAATAACATGAAAAGTAACCCTAGAACTCACACTCAGATATCAGCAGAGCATGGTTGAACATTTAGGTTTGCAGAATGTTGACGACGTGCATATTGCTATCACTAAACCGTAGGCGTTCCGTTCTTTGGGCCACCTACCTACACGTCATGACTCAAAATTATTACATCATCCTCGGACAGCCAATGAGAGGACCTCAAGGGATGCCATCGAAGAAGCACCAATAGGAGTAGTTTACGAAGATTTCCGAATTCTTTTCCGAGGAACGTTAACCACTCGGTTTTTCTAGAAGACTAACCACATTCGAACCTCAACCTTGCTCTGTATAGCTTCGTTCTCAAACCTTAAATTTTGAACCGTTTTCATATTGTAACTTTCATTGCAATAAACCATTTTGATATGTTGGAGAAACCAAGGAGTATCATTTTATCTAATCCACAACCACACATTTAAGAGGGAGGCGCCTAACGCATGTACAATCGGAAACGTGACGCTTTAGATTCTAAAGTTTTTTCTGAGACAAAATCTTCTAAAGTTTAGAAGATTTTTTCTCAGAAAAAACTTATTGCTTGCCCTTTCGATGCCATGGCATCATTTTAAAGCATAGCAATTTATGTCGTATTTCTATATCGATAGGTTTGAAAGTCCATTGGTAAAGAATTTAATCCCTTGGCGTTGGTCTTAAGGCGATTACAGGAGCTAAATTAGCAACTGTATTTGTGGTGGTTCAAACTTCATTTGAAATACTGTTAGAATAAAGTTCTAATCAGCTTGCACTACAAAGTGGTTGTTACGTCAGTAACTGCGGGCCGAATAGTGCAAAATGAGTGTTTTTTTTGCGATTTACAAAAAATCTATTGATTTTACTAAAAAAGTAAAACACTATGATGCCAATATGTTGCTTGTAGACTTATTTGCCAATAAATAAGAATGATCGCATGTATTTTAGTATGGTTTTTACTCATTAAAAGATTTTTTTAGAGATAAGTTCGTGATTTTTTCTATCGCATAAAATTAGTTGTATTATGTTTTCAAAACACTATCGTACTAGCTTAGATCCTGAAGAATATCATATATTTTTCTGGTTTTGTTTATTGCAGTGAATCATTTTATGCTTTTTTGCATTATAAAACTCGCGTTTAGCTCATGTAGTGCTGTCACCCGTTGTTTCCGGAGGGAACTGAGAGGTTAAGAGTTCCTATACTGACCACGTTCTCTTGTGAGTAGAGGGAACCTCTTCCGCAAGGCTTCGTTGAGTGAGTCGAACAGACGTGTCCGGCTCCGTGCGACGGCCGGACGTCTGAACCCCTGTATGATGTTGTCGACGAGACTTTCGCAGATCGGATAACTGGTTTTAGAAGCTGAAAACAGGTAGCATGACGTCTAAAAGCAGTATCTATTATAATAAATAGGAGCAGCGGTGGCCCAGTTGTGGCGGCCGCGACTTACGAACAGTAAGTCGTGGGTTCGAACCCAGACAGGCGCATTACTTTGTGTAATTTATTTCATCACCACTGCTCTCAAAACGGTGAAAGAAAACATCGTGAGGGAACTGTGTAAATGTCCTAGAACCAAAAATTCGGAGACCTGTGACATCTACCAATCCGCACTGGGCCCGCGTGGTGGATTATAGCCCATTCCCTCTGATCATGAGAGGAGACCGTGTCTCAGCAGTGGGAACATTATATGATGATGATGATGATGACTTCCTGGATCAAATTATGTTGATCGGCGTACACGAATCGATAATAATAGTTAATATTTATTTATTTAAATCATCATCATCATCAACCTATGATGATGATGATGATTTAAATAAATAAATAATATAAAATAATATTGCTGGACACACACCGCCATCTAGTGCCACATCTAGTGCACGCACCAGAGACACTGGTTGATATACTACATAGATATTTATGTCGGATATGGTCATGAGTACGGACGGGCGAACGTATCGAAAGCGCGCCAGTGATGACATCACGCGACCTACTTACCAGTCTACCCCACCATGGCGGCTTCTACAGAGTCCTGATGTTAACAACACGCGGAGAGGCGGACATTCTATGTCTGATCGCAGTGGAGTTAAGAAGTCTTGAAACTGTACCCGAATCATTGTGCCCAGTGTTAATGTGTCAAAGTGTAATGTCAAGTAATTTGTTAGACTCAGTGTATCTGTTTCAAAAGAGTAACCATGGAGTTTCTTGCCGGTTCTTCTCCATGGAAACTACCACGCCGAACCGTGCAATGTGAAATAAAATAGTGTATCGCATCCAGTGTGTTTTCATTAGCACGAAACCCGTCTACAGCCCACATAAGCTCGAGCCTAGCGAAATAAATTCCTGACCAACCCGACATCAGAAGTGGGATAAAATCGTGCTAATGAAAACAGTGTCAATAACAATCAGTGTCAATTGTGTAAAAACCGAAAAAGTGCCGAAAAAGTTCGCGTAAAAATAACGGACAAGAAAGAGGATAGACCGATTAGTGTGGTCATAGTCACACACCCGCAATAATTTTGGTTTATCCGTGATCATGGTGCTTGCAACAGCGCCGAAATAAAGCAGACAGTTAACAAGTGTTATTTACCGTGTGAAAAAACGGGATACACGCCGATTCTTAGTGTTAATGACAATCAGTGACGGTTACTTTTTAAAATGCAGAACAAAGTGAATAGCAAGATAGTGTTGTGGACACGTTTAAAGAATTGTTCAGTGCCAAATTCGTGTACGTCGTACGTCATTTACGTGAGTAGTGACAAACAAGCGGATTTTCGGACGACTGCCATTAAGAAGCTGTTGCCTGTGCCGGCTGCTACAGGCATTGGGCAGCGACCGCAGGCCAGCAGCAGCTCACTGGTGTGCTTCAAGTGTGGCACGCCGGGCCACATTGCCAGTCACTGCACTGCATAGCAGGCCAGCGCTGGTCCAGTGCTGCTGTACTGGTGGAAAAGCGAGTCGACCTTTTCATCGTCAAGCCGGAATATGAAAGTACTTTGGTGAGTCGTTTTCATTTTGTTATGACTCTGGAGCAGAGTGCCAATTCTGTTTAGTCTGTCTAAGAGTGAGCATATTTATCCAATCGTTACTATAACTGGTGTAGTTCAAGGTTCAGTAAATGGTAATTCGAAGATTTTAGCCTGTGTGAGAAAGATCCCCGATCACAAAGTTCCTCAGGAATTAGATGTCATAGTTGATGACAGTGATAGTGAAACCCAATCTGATTAAGAAAGGCTTGTACACTCATACTCAAAACTGTTAGACCGCACCTCATGAGTAACATGATGGTGATGGGTCTGTTATGAGTTAGACCGCACCTCGTGAGTAACACGTGGCGATGGGTCTGTTAGACCGCACCTCATGAGTAACATGATGGCGATGGGTCTGTAGGGAATCGTTTGTGCGATTTCTGTCTGTGATGGTGCACAGAGCGCTTATGAAAGTTTTATGAGTTGAGTTTGCATTGCCAAGAGTTATGGTAAAGAGAACCAGAATTTATTGTTAGAATTCCTGTGTTGTAACTTTTTGATCGGACCTTTTCTAATGTTGATCGGACCTTTTGCAATGAGAGAGCAGGCATTGCGCAATATAGTTGAAAGTTCCAATTATGACAGACTGCGAAAAGTAACTGACGTTGACATGCACGTAGGTGACAATGACGAGACTAGCCATGACGAAAATGATAACGCTGACGAGACTAGTTAAGTATCAAGTAGTCCACTTAACATTTTGAGTACCAGCATAGTAAGAGTTTTCTTATTATCTCATTTTCTAAACTAAACTAACTATGATGATTTTAATTGTTTTGATTTTAATGGATTCACTGTTTACAAGTACAATGCTTTCGATGGACTGAAAGCATACCCGATGAATTGGGTATTGTTGTGGCCGCATCAGAAGCGCCGGAGCATGTAAGAGGTGCACGTTGACTGCTTTTTATGTGCAGTATACTCTTTGCGAGGAGTAGCACTTACGCGGCTGAGATGGTTAGCTTCTGACGATGGGTTCACATTTAACGTTATGACTTGCCGATGGACTGGCAATTGAGTTTTGCTCGTGTAGAGACTCGTGTAGAGACTCGTGTAGAGACACGCGTAGAGACTCGCGTAGAGACACGCGTAGAGGCACGCGTAGAGACACGCGTAGAGACACGCGTAGAGACACGCGTAGTGTGACGCGTAGAGACACGCGTAGTGTGACGCGTAGTGACGCGTAGTGACGCGTAGTGACGCGTAGTGACGCGTAGTGACGCGTAGTGACGCGTAGTGACGCGTAGTGACGCGTAGTGACGCGTAGTGACGCGTAGTGACGCGTAGCGACGTGATGCGACGTGTAGTGACGTGTAGTGACGTGTAGAGTGACAGTCTAATTTTCTGACGAGTTTATTATTCGAACGTCAGATACACTTTCCTATCATTAAATTGTGATTGCCAGTATGAGTATGCTCACGAACTCACGAATCGCGTTCAATTGAAGAAAATACCGGTAGGGAAGTGCTTCCACACATTTTGATAACGATCATCTTTAAAAACTGAAAGCTTTAAATTATTAGAGTGCCTAAAAATATGCACAGGGTAGGCTAAGAGAGATGCCAGTGGGTCTCGTACCAGTCTATGTTGATAAGGATTTTGATGATGTTGAGCAAGCTTATGCGGTAGCAGCCTGTGTGGCAACCTGAGCCTATATGGCACTTGTAAGCCTGTGTGGCACCTGTAGGGCGGGGAGCTTTAATGTTGTGCATACGTAGTGTAAACGTAGTGCATACGTAGTGTAAACGTAGTGCATACGTAGTGCGTGCGTAGTGGATGCGTAGTGTATGAGATACATACGTAGTCCATGCGTAGCTTGCGTAGTGTGTGCGTTGCATACGTAGTCCATGCGTAGCTTGCGTAGTGTAAGCGTTACATGCGTAGTGTGTGCGTTACATGCGTAGTGTGTGCGTTGCATACGTTGTGTACCACTGTTTTAGTACCCTTTCGGTTATAGTAGTGTGAATGACCGTACTAGTAGTTATTACGTAGTCGTGATCCGTGGGGCGCGATGCGTGTTTAGCTCTGGCGGAGGTCGGGGTCTAGAAAGACCGTAGTGTGTAGTCACTGGGTGATGCACATGGCAGATCCATTTGATGGATGTGAGAGCAATGCGATTGCTGGTCGGCTGGAGTGCCGTGGCGTTAGAGGTTTTACTTGAAGGTTTCTGTAAGCTTGGCAGTTTTTAAAGCAGTAGAGTTTTAAAGGTTGATTCGAACGACTATGGTACATGGCCCATGGGTTGATCTTGTAGGGTCAGAAGTTGACCGGACCAAGGAAATTGAAAGCTAAAGGAACGATACTTGTTCGGCCTAGCTAAGTCCGGTCCAGTTTAACTGAAGGGACACCTGCAGGGCAAAAAAAAGAATTGCCGGACCAGGGGGTTGATCTTGTAGGGTCAGAAGTTGACCGGACCATGAAAATTGAAAGCTAAAGGAACGATATTTGTTCGGCCTAGCTAAGTTCGGTCCAGTTTATCTGAAGGGACACACCTGAAGGGCAAAAAGAGAATTGCCGGACCAGGGGGTTGATCTATTTTAGAGTATTCCCAATTTAACCGTGTTTGAATTAGTCGACTGTCTCGTTGGTCTAGTGGTCGCAAGTGTGTCTGAAGGTTCTGGGTTCGATTCCCGGGTCTGGCAAAGTGTTATTGGGTTTTTCCATCGGGAATTTCTCAGTAACAGCCATGGAGTTTGGATTTGCGCCCAGTTGAGGGCAATAGGCTGAGACCCGATGAATCTAGAGTTTGGTCAGGAGTGACCGAGTGGAACAAAATTCTGTCGTGGACTATTTGTTTGCAGGGTTACCATCACACGAGGACGTGTGAAGGCAGGATGGCCGTGTCGGATATGGTCATGAGTACGGACGGGCGAACGTATCGAAAGCGCGCCAGTGATGACATCACGCGACCTACTTACCAGTCTACCCCACCATGGCGGCTTCTACAGAGTCCTGATGTTAACAACACGCGGAGAGGCGGACATTCTATGTCTGATCGCAGTGGAGTTAAGAAGTCTTGAAACTGTACCCGAATCATTGTGCCCAGTGTTAATGTGTCAAAGTGTAATGTCAAGTAATTTGTTAGACTCAGTGTATCTGTTTCAAAAGAGTAACCATGGAGTTTCTTGCCGGTTCTTCTCCATGGAAACTACCACGCCGAACCGTGCAATGTGAAATAAAATAGTGTATCGCATCCAGTGTGTTTTCATTAGCACGAAACCCGTCTACAGCCCACATAAGCTCGAGCCTAGCGAAATAAATTCCTGACCAACCCGACATTTACATTTTTTTAATATTAGTTTACTGTAAATATCCATGACTCGGAAACAAAATTCCATGTTCAATACACAAACATTTTCCCCTAACTGGGATTCGAACCCGGGACCCTAAGAACTTAAAGCAGTCTCACTCCAGAGCGGGAATGAGACACCAAACGTCCTCTACAGCTCAGTCTGTCTCTCTCACACGGGAGTGACATTAAGGGCCTGCAAAGACGACAGACTGTTTGTGCGATCGAGTCTGTGGCGCACAAAATGTCTGCATGGCATATAAAAAGTTCGTCGCGGATTTTACGCAGATTCAACGCACACGACGCACATCTTCATAGTACGTTACGTTCAACTAACGAGCGCAGATTGCAGACTAAAAGTGCGCCGTCTGCGTTACCACGTGTTGGAGCAAACGTTCTATTTTTTCGCGCACATTTTGTGCGACGCGGCGCGGCGCGCGACGCAACCTGCAAGAATGAAACATATTTATTATGCGCCGGACTTTTTCGCGTCGTATGCGTTACTGCCTAGAATAGGCTAGTTTCCACAACACACGGTGTAAACAACGTCTTCAGTTGAAGTTGAAGCCGTCAACCAAGCATGCTGTACATCAAACTAAGTAACTCTACGCAAAAAAATTTGCTGGGAAACGACATTTTTTTTGGGGTTCGAAAATTTCCCGTTTCCGTATCCCGTTTACCAAGCAATGCATTCACCAGCACAATGTTTTGAGTGTGTTACATTGAGTTTTACCGTAAAACGTATTTTTTCAGCCAAAAAAGAAGCTTCCCAGCAATATTTTTTGCGTAGAGTTGCTTAGTTCGATATACAGATCTTAGTGTGATGTGCTTGGTTGATGGCTTCGTGAAATACAAAATAGTTTACGAGTATTGCTTCATAGGTTTACAAAAAGTTGAGTGTTCTGAAGTTCCCATTAAGCAAGTAATGCCTGTGTTGGGAAGCCCCCCGCTCTTTCATAACAAAACAATACAAATTTAGCAAACAGGGTATTTACAAAAAACCATAGGTACAGAAGTATGACATTATACATTACAGAAGTTACGATTTAATTTTAAACTAAAGAAAATCTTGCTTGCAGGTGTGTGTTCAGTGTCAGGGCACGCCACAATTGTGGCGATAAGTCCCCTCTTTGAGGAGTGGCTTGGGAGACGCCACGGCGTCCTCACCTTCCGCCTAACGCAGGTCCTCACCGGACACGGTGTGTTCGGGAGGTTCCTGCACCGAATCGGGCGGGAGGAAACGCCCGGGTGCTTCCATTGTGAGGATCGACCGGAGGACACGGTGGAACACACGTGGGCGGAGCACCACCGTGTCCTCGAAGCGTCGATCGGCGGCGGCGACCTCTCGCGTCCGGCCCTGGTGCAAGCCATGGTCCGGAGCGAGACGGAATGGGACGCCGTCACCTCCTTCTGCGAAGCAGTAATGCTAGAGAAGGAGGTGGCGGAACGTGAGAGGGAGAGAACCTCTCAACGTCTCGGCCGCCGCGGGAGACGCCCCGGGCGTCGGGGGACACCACCACGTGGCCCCCGGCCACCGTAGGCGCGGGCCTGTGGACGGTGGGCTATGAGCTAGCTCGCCGTCCGTCCGTCTCATGACGACAGGCCGTGTCGACGGCGCGTTCGTGTTCCACGCGCGCCTCAAAGAGAGTCAGCAAAAGGGAAGGGGTCCGTAGGTACCGATGCCTGCCGGGGTTGCGGGACTGTTCGAAAGAGATACCGTGGCCCCGGAACACAAAGGGCGATGAAGGAACATGGATGGGTTTTAGTCAGTAAAAGTCTGACACTCCCTCCTGCTCCGCCCAGAGCGGGAGGAGTTATTTGATGATTTCCTATCCGAAAAAAAAAAAAAAAATGGTGTGTGTTCAGTGTTATGTAAGGTAGTATGTTGTGTATGATTTTGATTATGAAGGATAGTAATGTTATGTTGTGTGTGTGCGATTGTGATGATATTGACATTATTATTGTGTGTTAATAATGTGTTATTATTGTTTACTATTATTTTACTTATTTTTATGTGTGTGATGTGTGCGTGAAGGGTTGAAGATGCAACTTACTGTTAGGGTAATCCTCAAACTGACCCAAGGAGCGCAGCAGGCGTTTCCCATCCTCATCACTATAGAGCATCTCAACCTGGTCCAGGATGGAGTTCATCTCAGGAGACAACACGTCCTTTCGCTGCAGCAGCGTGTGGAACATCATTGAGGAGTAGGCTGGTAGGGGAATGGTATTATTTCCAAATCACTATCACAATTCGTGGGTTCGAACCCAGACAGGCGCATTATTTTGTATAATTTATTTCATTACCGCTGCTCTCAAAACGGTGAAGGAAAACATCGTGAGGACACCGGCATGTCCTAGAAAAAATTCGAAGACATGTGACATCTACCAACCCGCACTGGGCCCGCGTGGTGGATTATAGCCCATTCCCTCTCATAGAGAGGAGGCCTGTGTCCCAGCAGTGGGAACATTAAGAGCGGGCCTAAAGCAAAATCTTCAATCTTTGATTAGATTTTTAGAGTAGTAAATCATGTTCCGATTGGAAAAAAAGTATATTTCAGGAAACTTCATTATGAATGTGATGGTTGACATTGGCGAAAAACATAATAGGATAAAATTTTCTCGATAGAAAACCATCACAAAGTTACCTCTAATTTTCAAAATTTTTGGTTTTTATTCTATTTCGGTGCATGTTACTGAACCATAAACTTGATAAATATTATCACTCATGTATAACCTATAGCTGACATTGGCATTTTTTCAAAATATTTTCTATTTTAAGAGATAATAGACTCAAAGCATTTGGCGGTTACTACATTTTTATTCCGCGCAATACGCAGTCTTCCGTCCCGCGTGACGCGAGCTTGAGACATCAGTTTGTTTCACCGATCACTCGCCGATCAGTTGCCCTCGCTCTGTTGAGACGGGTAGTCTATGTCACTTTGCTCCGCGCCAATTCGCCATTAATAATATCATTGAATCAATTATTTTTTTTGTGTAACATGGGTAACAAGAAAAATACAATTGAAAAGCGATAACTAAAACAGTTGAAGACTCAAATGATGGCTGATTGCCGAAGTCGAAGGTACTATGTATTTTTTACGTGCATAAGCTCATAGTAAACGCAAAATAAACGGATGATTGATTTATGTGCATTGTTTTTGTCTGAAATTATTTTAAATATATGCAACCCGTCCGAATTAACCGGTAGGTAGGTAGTAGGTAGGTAGGTAGTAGGTAGGTAGTAGGTAGGTAGTAAGTAGGTAGTAAGTAGGTAGTAGGTAGGTAGTAGGTAGGTAGTAGGTAGGTAGTAGGTAGGTAGTAGGTAGGTAGTAGGTAGGTAGTAGGTAGGTAGTAGGTAGGTAGTAGGTAGGTAGTAGGTAGGTAGTAGGTAGGTAGTAGGTAGGTAGTAGGTAGGTAGTAGGTAGGTAGTAGGTAGGTAGTAGGTAGGTAGTAGGTAGGTAGTAGGTAGGTAGTAGGTAGGTGGTAGGTAGGTGGTAGGTAGGTGGTAGGTAGGTGGTAGGTAGGTGGTAGGTAGGTGGTAGGTAGGTGGTAGGTAGGTGGTAGGTAGGTGGTAGGTAGGTGGTAGGTAGGTGGTAGGTAGGTGGTAGGTAGGTGGTAGGTAGGTGGTAGGTAGGTGGTAGGTAGGTGGTAGGTAGGTGGTAGGTAGGTGGTAGGTAGGTGGTAGGTAGGTGGTAGGTAGGTGGTAGGTAGGTGGTAGGTAGGTGGTAGGTAGGTGGTAGGTAGGTGGTAGGTAGGTGGTAGGTAGGTGGTAGGTAGGTGGTAGGTAGGTGGTAGGTAGGTGGTAGGTAGGTGGTAGGTAGGTGGTAGGTAGGTGGTAGGTAGGTGGTAGGTAGGTGGTAGGTAGGTGGTAGGTAGGTGGTAGGTAGGTGGTAGGTAGGTGGTAGGTAGGTGGTAGGTAGGTGGTAGGTAGGTGGTAGGTAGGTGGTAGGTAGGTGGTAGGTAGGTGGTAGGTAGGTGGTAGGTAGGTGGTAGGTAGGTGGTAGGTAGGTGGTAGGTAGGTGGTAGGTAGGTGGTAGGTAGGTGGTAGGTAGGTGGTAGGTAGGTGGTAGGTAGGTGGTAGGTAGGTGGTAGGTAGGTGGTAGGTAGGTGGTAGGTAGGTGGTAGGTAGGTGGTAGGTAGGTGGTAGGTAGGTGGTAGGTAGGTGGTAGGTAGGTGGTAGGTAGGTGGTAGGTAGGTGGTAGGTAGGTGGTAGGTAGGTGGTAGGTAGGTGGTAGGTAGGTGGTAGGTAGGTGGTAGGTAGGTGGTAGGTAGGTGGTAGGTAGGTGGTAGGTAGGTGGTAGGTAGGTGGTAGGTAGGTGGTAGGTAGTAGGTAGGTAGCAGGTAGGTAGTAGGTACTAGGTATCAAGAAACTTGCGCGAAAGACACTTGCGCGACTGGACTTTTGCGTGACTTAATGGCCACTGAGGTTCACTCTGTAAACATTCACGCCTGTTATTTATACTTGAAGTTGGTTTTTTGGTTTTTCTGTCGTGGGTGACATTTTTATGGTTTCGGAGTCGCTGATAACGAAAATGAGGTCAAAATAAAAATCCAAGAAGGCGGCGAGCAAAATTTTAGGTTTTTCAAACATGGGTGTCGTTTTCATGGTTTTCATGGTTGCTTATTACGAAAATGTGGTCAAAATAAAAATCCAAGATGGCGCTGATGAAATTTTTAGGTTTTTCAATCATGGGTGTCGTTTTCATGGTTTATGTGGTCACTGATTACGAAAATGAGGTCAAAATGAAAATCCAAGATGGCGCCGAGGAAAATTTTAGATTTTCCGTCATGGGTGTCTTTTTCATGGTTTACGTGGTCACTGATAACCAGTGATAGGAATAGGTAGTGCTTATTAGTCTAAACTTCGAAGAAGAACAGAGAAAAGAATCGGAGACTTCCTTAGACTATATTTTATTATGCGACCACGACGAGTTTTTTTTTGTAAATTCTAAGAGTAGATAACTAAATGCGCAGCCATAAAAGTCCGCCCATTGTACTTTCGTTGCAATAAAGATTAAATGATGTTTTTAAAGTTTAAGTGTGTTACTAAACAATGTAACCCGGCTATTATTTTAGAATTTTGAAATATACTTCAGAAATATATTTTAGTAAGATAAAATCCAAATACCTTTTGTTTTTGAAATAATAAATCACTTGAACTTTAGAAATTTCAACAAACGTGGCCGAGAGTGAGCTAGAAAGTAGATATTTACTTCAAAGCGCGTACGGCTCCTTGACAAAGATAGCGTTTCATAGTATTATGATGAAGAAGTCGTTTCCAAAATGTTCTTAAAAAAAGAAAACTTTCAGAAATTTTGATGGTTGTAACGACTGTGTTATGTTATTTCTAGTCGCAAACTTTAGGTAAACATAGACCAATTACTTATTCCAAATAACATTAATTTTTGATGTAGGTACTTACGTGATGTCCCGGAAAAAAATACAGTCTAAGCAAGTACTATTATCTATTCTGTGGTCTAAGGAAGTCTCCAAATCTTGTCTCTGTTCTTCGAAGTTTAGGCTAATAAGCACTACCTATTCCTATCACTGCTGATAACGAAAATGAGGTCAAAATGAAAATTCAAGATGGTGCCAAAGAAAATTTTTGGTTTTTCTGTCATCGGTGTCGTTTTTATGGTTTTTAGGGTCACTGATAACGAAAATGAAGTCAAAATGAAAATCCAAGATGGCACCGGCATAAATGTTTGATTTTACGTCATGGGTGTCATTTTCATGGTTTTTGAGGAAACTGATTACGAAAATAAGGTCAAAATGTAAATCCAAGATGGCGCCGAGGAAAATTTTTGGTTTTTCCGTCATCGGTGTCGTTTTCATGGTTTTCGAGGACGCTGATTACAAAAATGGGGTCAAAATGACAATTCAAGATGGAGCCCAGGAAAATTATTGGTTTTCCGTCATGGGTGTCGTTTTCATGGTTTTCGGGGTTGACGCAAAAATAAATTTTTTTAGGCGCCATCTTGGATTTTCATTTTGATCTCATTTTCGTTATCGGTGACCACGTTAACCATAAAAATGACACCCATGATGGAAAAACCACATTTTTTCCAGGCACCATCTTGCCTTTTGGGGTTGCTGAATACGAAAATGAGGTCAAAATTGACCTCATTTTTGTATTCAGCGACCCCATAAACTATGAAAACGACACCCATGATCGAAAACCAAAAATGTTCTGGCCGCCTGGGATTTTCATTTTGAGCTCATAAATTTTACACATTCCTCCATTTTTACTTTTTGTTTCTGATTCTTAGTGTATGTCATCAAATTTATTTTTGTTATCAATTTTATAAAATTTTCGATTTTATCTTTTGTGCTTTTTATTATTATTGCCTTTTTGTTCTTTTTATTAACGGGCACAGTATTTTATAAATATTTATTCTACCAATGTTATTAATTTTACACATTCTATAATTTTTGTTATTGTGTCTTGATGTATCAATTTAAAACAATTTTCATCAATGTTTTTATCAATTAGGTATATATCATGTATAGGTATCATTAATACAATCTTATGCATTTTTAAATATTAGCATAGTTATCAATATATTATCTTTATTTTTTTTAATTTCATTAATTTTTATTCGTTATCTATTCAATTTTACCAATGTCATAAATTTTATAGATTCTATTATTTTTACTTTTATTATTGATTCTTATTGTACGGTATGTCCTCAATTTTATTATGGTTATCAATTTTATACATTTCTCGATTTTGTCATGTTTGGTGTTTATGAATGCCTTTTTGCTCTTATTAATGGTCACAGTATTTATAAATTTTATAAGTTATTAAAAAATCGAATGTTATTTATTTTATTATTTCATCATTTTACTTTTTGTTATCGTTTTTAATGTATTTATAATAAAACATTTTCTTTTTAGTTGGTATTTGTGCAAAAATTGTAGACATTAATATTATTATGTTGTCGAGCGTATGGCACTCGTGGGCCAAAAAAACAAAAAAAAAACCACCTTCAAGTATAAATAAATAAATAAATATTGCTGGACATTACACGCAGCGCCATCTAGTGCCACACTAAGCAACGAGGCTTGTGTCGTGGACACCAGATAGTTGATATACTACATAGATACTTTTTGTTTGTAAATACATACATATTATACATACATATAAACATCCATGACTCGGAAACAAATTTTAATGTCCATGCTCATCACTCAAACATTTGCTCCGAACGGGATTCGAACCCGGGACCCTAAGAACGTAAGGCAGCCTCACTACCGCTGCGCCAATCGGGTCGTCAAAATAACAGGCATGATAATAAAACGAAATGGAGAAAAAAATTAAGATGAAATGTAGTACTCAAAAGTCGAAACTTTTATTTCACGACATACAAACAACATAGGAATGTATTGTATAGAAGGTGTTAAAAAATTAATACAAAAAAAAATAAGAAAAAAAAGTGGCTTTATTTAACTGTGTTGCTTGCATATACTACGCCCTACCCGCTACACTACGCAAGCTTGGTCCCACGCTTCGCGCGTCGTGGCGCCGCGGCCGCCCGTGTTTGTTATCGGCACTAATGCGGGTGTAGCGAGACGCGCGGGGGAAATCAGAATTTATCCTGGCGTTAGGCCCGCTCTTAATAGGCTGATGATGATGATGATCACTATCACTATCACTATCATCACTACATATTATAAAACAAAGTCGCCCGCGTCTGTCTGTCCCTATGTATGCTTAGATCTTTAAAACTACGCAACGGATTTTGATGCGGGTTTTTTTAATAGATAGAGTGATTCAAGAGGAAGGTTTTAGTATAAAATTTGTCAAGCGGGCGAAGCCGCGGGCATCAGCATATGCAAGAAATACAAAACTTGTTTATTCCCCATTTTTAAAGAATAAAAAAGTATTGGCCTATAAAAACATAGTGGTTACACTTTTTTAATTTTCTAATAGCTAAAACACTCAACACAATTGGCCGTGTGGTATCCGGCAGAGTAGAATAGAACCAACCCATTACACTCACCGGTGTCGTTTATGGCGACTAATGTCTGAGGCAGAACACCTTGCGCCTCCGTAGACCAGAGAATGGGCAGCAGCGTTTTCTGTTAGTCTTTCATCACTGCGATCTCCAATCCGCCTGCCAAGCGTGGAGATTACGGCAAATTCCTCCCATCATGGGAGAGGCTTATGTCCAGCAGTGGACGTTATGGGCTGTTGTAGTAGTTGTAGTAGAACACTATTCTACAATTTAATATTTTTAGGTAGCGTGTTTTGGTGAAATGGAACGCAAACTCAAAACGCATCGCCCCTCGGTAACGCTATTGAGTCAAAGAAACACTTTTGTTTGAAAACTACCTATGTACGGAGGAAACTCGGTATGTAATGGGCGGTCATCCATCCACGCACCAGCCTAGGCAAGCGTGGCTTAACCTTAAGATCGACCCGATCGCCTGTTATTATTTACGCATGAACTTACTCCGTACTATATCTATAGAAGCTCCTCCCGACACGAAGACTGATATCTTCTCAATGAAAATCAGGAGTGGATCACCAACCCAAGTGAGTTGACCGCGATCCGACAAACTGTAAGAAATGAGATTGGATTAATATCCCAACTATGTTGGGGTTGGCTTTCAGTCGAACAGGATGTAGCTGATTATCAGGCCTTCTCTCTATGAGAGGGAATGGGCTATAATCTACTAAGCGGCCCAGTGCGGGTTGGTCGGGTCAAATGTCAGATGTCTTCAAATATTTGGTTCTAGGGCATGCCGGTTTCCTCACGATGTTTACCTTCACCGTTTTGAGAGCAGTGGTGAAATTAATTACACAAAATAAATCCGCCTGACTGGGTTCCAAACCGCGACTTACTGATCGTAAATCGGGGCCGTTACCACTGTACCACCGCTGCTCTCACTATACCACCGCTGCTCTCACTGGGCCACCGCTGCTCTCACTAGGCCACCGCTGCTCTTACTGGTCCACGGCTGCTCTCACTGTACCACCGCTGCTCTCACTGTACCACCGCTGCTCTCACTGTACCACCACTGCTCTCATTGGGCCACCGCTGCTCTCACTGTACCACTGCTGCTCTCACTGTACCACCGCTGCTCTCACTGGGCCACTGCTGCTCTCACTGTTCCACCGCTGCTCTCACTAGGCCACCGCTGCTCTTACTGGGCAACCGCTGCTCTCAATGTGACACCGCTGCTCTCACTCAACTGGGCCACCGCTGCTCTCTTCCGTGGGATAATTTCCGATAATAATATAAAAGGAGGCGCGGGTAAATGACAGAACATAAATAAATCGACACTTACGTATTATAAATCGACACTTACGTATTATAAATCGACACTTACGTATTATAAATCGACACTTACGTATTATAAATCGACACATACGTATTATAAATCGACACTTAGGTATTATAAATTGACACATACGTATTATAAATTGACACTTAGGTATTATAAATCAACACTTACGTTTTATAGATCGGCCCCATAGGAGCTAGAACTTCTTGCACCACACGCTTGTCTTTCACAGCGATCAGTCTGAACAATTCTAAGAAGAACACCATCAGGAAATGGATTTTCATACACTTTTCTCTCCCGCTCAGATGCGTTTTCTCCCCGCATATTTGTTCGATATGCAATGACGTACTTTCTACCGTAAATTCGATAAAGTATCAAGGTACTTTACAAGCAGGTGTAGTATAAAGAAACTAGACGTGTTACTATAACATAACATAACATCACGCCTGTAACCCCCAAGGGTTTTACAGAGCTGTACCTAATAATACACCCACATTTCGCCAGCTATGTTTAGAGACAGGACATATTCACTGCAACAGTCGGGACCCATTAAATAATCTAGGCTAAAATCTTTACATCCAAAGGGTCCCGACTGTTGCAGTCATTATGTCCTGTCTCTTGAACTTGTTTTATTCTTTTCAGTTTTTATTTAAAATATTAGTTATTTTTTACGCAGTCGGGTTTTATAATTTTTTTAATTAACCCTTTTAATTTTTGGTATTTGTTAAAATATCTATTAGTTTATTTTATCTGTGTAAGGGCGGATTCGACCAAATGCCATGTTATATCAGAGTAACTAATCCTTGCATAATTTTACTCGTTGGTTTTACTCTCATATAACTTCGTTTGCGTTTGTCCATCACAAAAGTAGAGTAGCCAATACTGGATATTGTTACTCTAGAGTTGATGAATGAATGATGAATGATTTTGTAAGCCAACTAAAATGGAAATACAATTGTATGGATAGCGGAACGCAAGATTCTATGTCCATATAATTTGGCCGGTTTATATTGGAGTTATCTGTCAAATTTATTTACACGAGTTGTCATACTTGTCATTAGTTGTCATAGTGAGTTGAGTGCAGTTGAGTGAGGTTATCTTTCGAGTTTTGTATTAATTGTGGTATTTAAAAAAAAAAAAAAAATGTCTGAATTAAAAAGGAAACGTAGCCCAAATTGGTTACCTTCTGAGAAAAACTTGCTGGTGGAACTTGTAGAAATACATTTCACTAAAATCTTCGATCATATTTCGTAAACGTTGCATTATTAAAATATCCTTACAAATAACGAAACTACAAGAAATTATCAACATGCGCTCAACTGTGAACAACAGACAATGTACTTTTTCAACAAAGCATACGAAAACAGATGGTAAAATGCAGCGGCCGCCATTATATTACTCTGTGATAACTTGTTTACTCGGTGTATTTTGGCGGTATAGCGATTTACTCTCGGACCTATAATTATACCGGGATTAATATTTGGTAAAACGAAAAGTTCTACAACTCTAGAGTAATTAGTGATTTTATTCCCAGGAAAAGACTTATCCAAGTTTCGTCGAATCCGCCCTAAGTGTATTATTAGTATCAATATAAGTATATAAATTCTCGTTAACACGAAGTTAGTTTTTTAGACATTAATTCGTACTATAGCACTATGTCCAAAGGTTGACTGGTAGAGAATGACTTGTGGCATTAAGTCCGCCTTTGTAACACTATTGTACATGAAGTTTAAATAAATAAAACTAGATTCTGAAACGTGGCTTCGTCTACTTAGAATTCAATTATAAACACACTTATTAGGTCGAACCAATAAAGGGTTATTTTTAAAAGACTTTGAAAAAGGAGGAGGTTCTCTATTCGATTTATATTTTTTTCGGAGTATTTGTTTGTATTTGTTTTTGTAGTGTTTGGCTGTGTATTGGCCTTGTCTTCATTTAGATACTTCTTTTCAACCGACTTCCACAAAGAGGAGGTTCTCGACTATATTTTTTTTCGTGTTTATTACTTCAGAACTTTCGACTAGGTGAACCGATTTTGATGATTCCTTTTTTATTTGAAAGCTGGTGGTTTCCGTGTGGTTGGGACCACACGGAAACTATAAAAAATATGTGAACATCTGATACTGATACGGAGATTATACAATGGAACTCTTCAAAAATAGACGACAAATCTGTTGGATGTTTATTGAATACATCATGACGTAATATCACGCCTGTATGCTTTGAGGGGTACGCAGATGTGTACAATAAACCCAGATTTCATCAGTTAGGTATGTTAAGTTGGCGAGTTCATGTTCCGCGCGCGCCTCAAACAGATCCTCAAAAAGAAGGGGTCCGCAAGGTCCGATGCCTGCCGGGGCTGCGGGACTGTTCGAAAGATGTATTGCGGCCCTGGAACACAAAGGGCTAAGAAGGAACACCCGAGCGAGAGGGGTAATTTGATGATTTCTCATCCGAAAAAAAAAGGTATGTGTAGTTCCTTATACAGGGTGTTTGGTTTATGGACCGACACAATTTTCCCAGGGATTTGGGAGGTCATTAGCTAGGTTCTACCCATACACCCTATGTCCTAAATGGCATGGTTGGTTACATATGTTTTTTTTTTCAAATGAAAAAAATACCCAAGATGTTTCCTTTAAATGCCAAATAACTTTTTCGTTTGTGAGTGTAATGGCACAAAATAAATTTTGTTGTATTTTCCAAAGTCTTCTTAATCTTAATAAATCTTTGTTTGATAGAACTGGTTTCTAAAAAAATTCTTACGAGCTACCAAAGTTATTTTTTTTTTAAATGTATGAAATTGTACAACTTCAAAATTTATTATTAAAAAAACTTAAAGCCATTTTGAACTTAGATTTACTTTAAAAAGTTCTTTAGTTGATACCCTTTTTAACGGTATGCTACATGTCATAAAGAACAATTCATTAAGTAGTCAAAATGTTAGTTAGCAGAGTCAGGATTAAGTAACTTTGGAGAATACAACAAAATTTATTTTGTGCCATTACACTCACAAACGAAAAAGTTATTTGGCATTAAAGGAAACATTTTGGTTTTTTTTTTTCATTTGAAAAAAATAAAACAAACGTAACCAACCATGACATTTAGGACAGAGGGTGTATGGGTAGAACCTAGCTAATGACCTCCCAAATCCCTGAAAAAATTGTGTCGGTCCATAAACCAAACACCCTGTATATTGGGATACGCCTTTAACCACGACAAGTATTGTTAACAATGTCAAATAAATTTATGGCAAATATTTGTTTGGGAACAACTAAAAATACAAAAAACTTTTTTGCAAAAAATAAAACCAACTTCAAAAAGCACAAAAAAGTGAAAAATAACTTTAGCTTCAGAAGTTGGTGACAAAAAATAACTCTTTTATTTAATTTTAAACAAACATTGTAATTAAATAAATACACCACTAAACCAATCATTCCAAAATTTTGCACCTAAAGCTAAATAAATTATCGTTGTCAGGTGTACTTAAACGAACATAAGGTATATATTTCATCGCGAAAAAAACGGTTCCCTATCCACTTTACTTTTGTTACTCGTAATTATATTTCGCATAACATTATTTACGCATAACAGCTTCCGCATAATGTTTTAAGCATAATTTATCGAATCATAATATATAATAATGATTAAGCATAACATTCTAAAGCGTAAATTTATAAAACATAATTTTATTTACGCATAATGATATTTAAACATATTTTTAGAGGCATAATAAAGAAGCATAATAATTAACTGCTAAAATGTAAGACATACCTACTATAATTGGATATACCAATTTATAAGTTTTGGACATAAATGTGGGTTTTTTCCCTGTAAGAAGCATGTAAACAAGCATAAACCATGCATGCATCATGAAAGCAAGCATGCAGAAAGTATACAGCATGCAAGCAAGCATGCAGCATGCAACATGTAGCAGGCAATAGTTTCTGTCACGGCTCCAGCGCTGCGGGGCTCCGGCAGTTCCTACACTCTAGGGGTAGGGCAGACAAGACTACGTGGAGTCGGTTTTGCAGCGATTCGTTTTTGTCACTGACTTTAGTAGCACAATGTATTGAATTTTTAATTGAAAATAACACGTAACAATAAATAAATTTGTTTTAGTTATTTCTATTTATGTTATGCCTAAATACTATTCTAACACTCATTTTGCCAACACTCATGCCAACACTCATTTTGCCTAGGAACATTAAGCAAATTAAATTTATGCCTTCAAGATAATTATGCCAAAATAAACTGTATGCCAAACAAAAATATGGCAAAGTATTATTATGGCAAAACAAATTATGCCAAAATAGTTTTGCCAAAGCATATTAGGAAAAAGAAAATTATGCGAAAAAAAGGGATCCCGAAAAAAGCCTTTATTCCCGTCAGCCACCACCGGTCCGCCACCACTGGTGGCAGTTGCAACTATTTGTCGCATCTACCACCACTGGTGGTGGTTGCGTCAGTGGAGTCGCATTTGCCCCGAATTCTGCCACCACTGGTGGCAGATGACACTTAAATTAGTGGAATCCTCCACCAGTGGTGGCAGACTCGACGATCAAGTAGCCGTCTGACACCACCAAGTATTTCAAATAACAAATAGAAAGAAGGATGGCCTTGCTGGATCCAGCTATTAACTAGTTAATTTTCAATAACAAAAATGGTTAAAATTTCGTATTATTCCAAAATAAACTATTAAATCCATGTTATGTTTGCGGTTGTCTGTTAAGGTGCCTTGCAACCTTAACAGACAACCGCAACACAACAACAGGCGACACTGCGGCTAGCGGCTACGGTTGGACTGCAGTGCGGCCTGCGGTCGTGGCTGCTTCTATTCCAAGCGCGGCGGCATGGTGGCATGCCGCGGCTGCATAATGCATGGAATTAATTTATCGAATCGTCATCTTGCGAAAAAGTCGAAATTTTTTACGTGTGCTGTGTACTCTCTGCGGTTCGCGACACCACTGGGCACTGCAGTCTGTGGTCAGTTGATTTAGTTAACACCTAGATCCAGGACAGGATGGAGCAGAGTCTTTCTACTTTACCATTTCTTTGTAGAGTACTAATAATGAAACTACGCTCGGATCGTTTTTATATATTTTTTTAATAGTCAGATATTATGTATATTTATTAAAGAAAGGTTATTATGTACAATTGTACATTATACAGAAGCCGTGTGGTATCCGGCAGAGTAGAATAGAACCAACCCATTACACTCACGGGTGTCGTATAAGGCGACTAATGTCTGAGGCAGAACACCTTGCGCCTCCGTAGACCAGAGAATGGGCAGCAGCGTTTGCTGTTAGTCTTTCATCACTGCAATCTGGAGATTGCAGTGATGAAAGACCCACCTGCCAAGCGGAGAGGCTTATGTCCAGGAGTGGACGTTATGGGCTGTTGTTGTTGTACATTAAACAGGGTGTAAACAGACCTTTCACCAAGCCGTCAACTAAGCATTCTGTATATCAAACTAAGTAACTACACAAAAAATATTGCTGGGAAAGGCCTTATTTTTTGGGGTAAAAAATCACGTTTCACGTCTAATCCATAAAAACGAGTATTAAAAAAAAAATTGTGAAGTAGTTGGAACTTTGATCTCCAATATTTCCTCCGTAACTAGAAGGTTCCCAGATATGGTCCCTAACAAAAAAAATGCAATGACGGGGAGAACAAGTGCCTTTTAGTTTCATTAAGGGTTATTTAATTTTCTTTATACAAACTACAAATAAAACTAAAATAATAAATAAATAATTAAGACTACAAGTATGTAAACAGGGTGGATACGGTAAACGGGACAGTAGGGGAAGTACTTTAACCGTTGCAGCTACACAAAAATGGTCTGGGAGACTATGAAGAGTATCCATCACTTTTCGTGAAATTTAGATCCCCTTTCACAGATATTCGAAAAAAAAAATACAGTTAGCAAGAAAAAGGCCATTTTACACAAAATATTTTTTGATGCCTGAATCGATCCTGTTTCTAATACTGACCAAAAAATAAAAATAAAATACCATTCGCGGGATGTGGAGTTAGGAGTATTTTTAAAGATTTATTTGCATTTACATTATTATTATTTACATCTTACATTCCGTATTCAAATTTGATTTAAAAAAAAACCAGCTGTAATGCTGCCTTCAATATTTATTGAAAGCAGCATTTACAGCAGGACCCAAAGGCCATCCTTCTTTCTATTTATTATTTGAAATACTTGGTGGTGTCAGACGGCTACTTGATCGTCGAGTCTGCCACCACTGGTGGAGGATTCCACTAATTTAAGTGTCATCTGCCACCAGTGGTGGCAGAATTCGGGGCAAATGCGACTCCACTGACGTAACCACCACCAGTGGTGGTAGATGCGACAAATAGTTGCAACTGCCACCAGTGGTGGCGGACCGGTGGTGGCAGACGGGAATAAAGGGAAAAAAGTACTGACGACAACAACAATTACATACAGCAGAGTACAACCCGAACTGATTGTCAAATTCTAAATTTACGCGAGTGAACCCGCGGGTAAAAGCTAGTAGACTATAAAACAAAACCAGACTTTGGGCTGCTACTGCTAAACTCCGATGTAAGACACAAATAACACTTAGTTCGTCCTGGGAATAGAATCCAAGACCAAACGCTCAACGCACGCTCGTCGTTTATTGAAATCTTTATATTGCCTCACTATGGAACTAATAAGTACTAAAGGCCTCACTGAGACATGAAACACACAGTTTTTAACAAACTTCCAAAACGGAGGTTCTAAAATTTGTTTTACATTCTTAGGTAAACTGACGCCCTTTTCTCATGGGGGAAGGAGAAGGCAGAAACTACAGAAACCACCACAGAACATATAAAGGAGGTTTATATGTTCTGTGGAAACCACATACTACGATCCTCAGTCATATTCTTATGAACGTGGACGAGGCATCCACGACAGGCACGCAGGTCACGAGAACCACGCACCTGAGCTTTCTGAATAGGACTAGTTGTTCAACTAGTCCAGGGTATGGACTACCTTTTTTTTTTTTTTTTTTTTTTTTTTCGGATGGGAAATCATCAAATAACCCCTCCCGCTCTGGGCGGAGCAGGAGGGAGTGTCAGACTTTTACTGACTAAAACCCATCCATGTTCCTTCATCGCCCTTTGTGTTCCGGGGCCACGGTATCTCTTTCGAATAGTCCCGCAACCCCGGCAGGCATCGGTCCTTACGGACCCCTTCCTTTTTGCTGACTCTCTTTGAGGCGCGCGTGGAACACGAACGCGCCGTCGACACGGCCTGTCGTCATGAGACGGACGGACGGCGAGCTAGCCCATAGCTCACCGTCCACAGGCCCGCGCCTACGGTGGCCGGGGGCTACGTGGTGGTGGCCCCCGACGCCCGGGGCGTCTCCCGCGGCGGCCGGGACGTTGAGAGGTTCGCTCCCTCTCACGTTCCGCCACCTCCTTCTCTAGCATTACTGCTTCGCAGAAGGAGGTGACGGCGTCCCATTCCGTCTCGCTCCGGACCATGGCTTGCACCAGGGCCGGACGCGAGAGGTCGCCGCCGCCGATCGCCGCTTCGAGGACACGGCGGTGCTCCGCCCACGCGGGGCACACCTCCACCGTGTGTTCCACCGTGTCCTCCGGTCGATCCTCACAATGGAAGCACCCGGGCGTTTCCTCCCGCCCGATTCGGTGCAGGAACCTCCCGAACACTCCGTGTCCGGTGAGGACCTGCGTCAGGCGGAAGGTGAGGACGCCGTGGCGTCTCTCAAGCCACTCCTCAAAGAGGGGACTTATCGCCACTATCGTGGCGTGCCCTGCACGGGGTTGCGACAGTCGCTCTCTCCATGTCGCCATGAGATCTCGCCGGAAGTCTGTCCGCTGAGCGACAATTTGCCGCGGCAGCGGAGTTTCCCCCCGGCTTAGCGCCTCCGCGCGCCATTCATGTAGGCGCGCGAGGACTATCGCCTCCAGATCCCATGGCGGCAATCCGGCAAGGAGGCTCGCCGCCTCGCGGGCAATCGTGCGGTAGCCCCGGGCCAGCCTTACGGCTACCTCCTTTTGGGGCGCGTTTAGGTAGTGGGCGGCTCGCCGCCTCAATGAACGCGCCCACACCGGGGCCCCGTAAAGGGCCATTGACCGCACGACTCCCGCGTAGAGCCTCCGGCAGGAGGCGTTCGGCCCCCCCAGATTGGGCAGGAGCCGCCTGAAGGCAGCCCCAGTCCGTTCCAGTTTGGGGGCCAAACGTCGGAAATGTTCTACGAAGTTCCACCGGCTGTCAAGGACAAGTCCCAAGTACTTTAACGTCGACTCAACGCCGATGGATACCCCTCCTACCGTCAGTGAGGATCCCGGAGGTGGCGCATTCCAAGGCCCATGAAAGCACATGGCATCGGACTTGTGCAATGCCACCTCGAGACCCAATTGCCGGATCCTCTCAACGACTATCGCAACCCCGCGTGTCATCGCTTCGGCCGCCGCCTCGTGCGACCTCCCCTGTGCCAGCACCAGCGTGTCGTCAGCGTTGCAGCTAGGGAGGTCGGCGCGCAGCACCCAGTCGTAACCGATGTTCCACAAGGACGGCCCCAGAACCGATCCCTGCGGAACACCGCACGACATCTCTCGCCGGTTCCATTCTCCGCTGCGACCGGGGTAGATGACGGCTCTGTCCGTCAGATAGTCCCCGACCACTCGACGGAGGTAGGTCGGCACCCGGTGATACCGGAGTGCCTCCCTAATGCAGCTCCAGGGCATGGAGTTGAAGGCGTTGGCGATGTCGAGAGACACCGCCAAGACAACCCCACCCCTGGACACCGCATCCCCCGTCGTGAGGGCTCTCACGCGCATGATGGCGTCCACCGTAGAGCGCCCCTTGCGGAAACCGAACTGGTGTTCCGCATGGTCCGGCCTTTTGTACCGACCTTTATGTATCAACGTGCCATTATTCCTAAAGTAATGTTAAATGAGGTCATAGACGTGCCATCATATAATTTTGGCTGTGATTACTGGGAAAATAATAATAATAATCATCATCATCAGACTATAACAGTCCACTGCTGGACATAACCCTCCTCTAATGAGCGCCATGGTGCCCTGTCTTCAGCTAGCCGCATCCAGCATCTGCCTGCAGTCTTTCGCAGATCCTCATCCCACCTGGTCGGAAGGCGTCCTACACTACGTTTGCCGAGCCGCGGTCTCCGCTCAAGAACACGTTTACCCCTACGGTTGTCGGTTCTTCGCAAGTTAGGGCCAGCTTACAATATAATAATAATAAATACTATCTAAAACTAAAAACTCTTTATTTACTACAAAAAAAAAAATACTTTTTGCAATGTCACACTTTTTTTTTTAAGTGCATTATGAGTTTTTGTGTTAATGTGACAAGCCCAAAATATTGTGTCGCGTGCCATTCATGACACGCGTGCCATTGGTTCGCCGTCCCTGAACTAGTCTATAGTGTCTTAAATCTGTTTGTTTCCCAGCAAGCGAACATCCGAGGACCTAGGCTACAGCACCACAGATTTCTGGTGGAGCAGCACACCAGAGATCAACGCGACAGACCTGATGACTGCACCGTACTCCTTCCTGCCCGCACCCCGCGGCCTCGTCCAGTTCGATGAACAACAAATAATAAAAATAAATTAAAGAAGACTCCCGATCTACGATGGTACGGAGTCAGCTCACATCACAGAGACATCATCATATTTCAGTTTATGATTTACTAGTTGACCCACGCAACTTCGTCTGCGTCACATAAAACTGTGATATCTCTGATATTCATTGAAATCAAATCGTGAAGAGTAATTTATTTCAAAACTTGTGATGAGCGTATTGGATAAAAATATTAATATCGTGCTTTTGAAAACACCTTCGCAAATGATGCATTATTTTTAGAACTTTTATTACTATACAAAAGATTATTACTAAAGTCATGCGCAAGTCCGACTCGCACTTGGCTGGTTTTTACATTCGTTGGCTTGTTGGGTTTCAATTTTTTTACATGTATTTTGTACCTCCTTCATTCAATCCGTATGTGGAATTGAACTCCAAGTTGCCCATTGCACCGCACTTCCGCCTAGAGGTATTTTATGTTGGATACATTGAGTGGACCACCTTTGTAAATCTACTAAAAAGTCACGGTGTAATAAAGAAATCTGACTAATTGTAGTAGCTTGATGTGCTCGTCTGTACCGCACTTTCAACTGCAGTATTGGAAGCTAGGTAGAGCTGGTTTGTTTTAGAAATTGTTGAAATGCTGAACTCGAAGGGTCGACCGTTGTCACTTACCGTTCGTATCAAAATACCAAATTGCGACCACAAAGGACCATGAGGGATTTTCTTTCGATCCCGTCCCAGGGTGGAGTGGTGAAGTTTCTTCCCAAAATGCTTTCGTTGTGCATTAATAACTAACCTTAGCAAGAATCTACAATCACTAAATAGTTCGAACCGCCGATGGGTCCTAAACAATCCAAATGGAGCCTGGACCAGAGACGTGACAGCCATGTCTTTTAGCGTGGCACTGGTAAACAATTCTGTAATGACGACCAAGAATTGGGATTAGGGTAGGACGATTAAAAAGAAAGTTGTAAAAAGTATTAATGTTCATAGCCCATATAAGATCTTTTAGCGTGGCACTGGTAAACAATTCTGTAATGACGACCAAGAATTGGGATTAGGGTAGGACGATTAAAAAGAAAGTTGTAAAAAGTATTAATGTTCATAGCCCATATAAGACAACAGAGTTATATGATATTATTATGATGATGATGACGAGTTACATTTTACAACTTATCAGTAAAACAGCTAAGACTGGATTTTGTTTAGTGAGCAGTACGTAGTTAGTGGTGATAGATGTGAAAGTAAACTCTTCAACGGCTTCACTCCTTTAGAAATCAGTTGAAGCGCAAGTCGACGTCACCCCTTTAGCCGATGGTACATCTGTAAAGAAAACGAATACAATGCACAATTAATACACATAAGACATCATAAAAGCAATCGTACATGACATTATCAATCTGAGTCTGCATTACACGTACGAGATCATGTACGACGCGATGTTAGTTTCAACTGTTTGGTTAGGCTGCCAGTGATCTTTCAGTTCATCATGGACGCAGGACGATCGATCTTGAGTCCCTAACAGCCAGACACATTACGAATTGAAAGTTTTTGTTCAAAACAGGTGAATTTCGAGGTACAACTGATCATGCACGGACTACCTTTACATTTTTCCGACGTTGTACTCATGAAAGTAACAACACTGTAGAGCTGTGTAACATTTTAGGTGTGTAATAAAGTATGTTCTGTCTAGCTATCCATCCACAGCGATCTATTCTTACCTGTATTGAGGATGTCCTTTAACAATGAAATAGCTTGGAAGCATTTGGTTTGAAAGAGGGGAACATCGCATCTTTCACCCTCATAATGTCCTATGCATCGACATAGGAGCTTACTCTCATCACCCAGGGAACAAATACCGTCATTCAAACAATATCCTAGACACGAGTTAACTTCACAACGGTCTCCTGAGTAACCGGCATAACAACTGTAACAAAGAAAATTATGAAACAGTGCAACGCGATGAGCATGGAATACAACAAATACTTGTGACTGATCGGCGCACGGGAGAAAGTTGACTTTAGCTAATGTATTGACAACAAATAAGTTCAAGGGTGTTCGACCGAGTGACCATGGAACTTACTTTTATTTTAGAAAAGTAACTAAGGGTTCCGTGACAAAAAAATAAAACTCTTGAAATATTTAACAAAATCCTATTCAAGCGGTTAATCTCTGAAATGGCTGGACTGATTTTAACGAGAGACTTTACTGGCAGATAGCTGATGATATAAGAAGTAACCTATGCTAAATCCGATTAAAAAAGGAAAGTATTATTTTTATAATCATTTCAGAACGAAGGCCATAGCTAGTTTAGAATAAACTCAGTTAAATATACTCAGCACGTTGACGGTTAAAAACTACAACTGTGAACACAACTCATTTTAAAAACACCACACGGTACGGAATAATGAAGGATATGACAAATGACAGGGACAAGGATTATTATCTTGAGACTGACTCGGATAAAATGCTCCAACAATATTAGATGAAAATGTTTTACCTGCATTTAGGTTGGCCATCAGCACTGGTACTACAATCTCCGTATAAACAATAATTGTGGCATACTGTACCATCGCATCTCTCACCGCTGTAACCCTGTGTACATTCACAACGAGATTCCCCATCAACTTTTGTACCATGGACACAAAGCAGGCTTACATCTGTAGAAACTGAGTTGTTTGGTAAAAGACTCTTCAGATTAGCGCAGTTCTGACTTTCCTGAGGCATCATATCGTTAATATCAATGTAAGCTGCTATATTCCACCAACCAGTCTCGGCACGTCCATTAATAGATTTGGGTTCCACATTTATGCCATGCGGTGGATTCTTTGGGATTTGCTTGATGGTATATGCTTTAAAATCATCGTTTAAAGATCCCCAGTACATGAAATCCTTTGATACGGCAAGAACATATTCAGATTTTGTTGTTACAAGTAATGTTTTTAGGTTCTTTCCATTTAAATCTGCACTTTTAATGGAAGGCGCGTCATCAGTAAAGTATATTTTCTGTGCCTGTTCGTCTATGATGAAAGAGTGTATATAGTGGCCAGTATTAATAACAACTTCTTTCTCTGAGCCATTGAATCGAACCTTATTGATTTTGTAGATAGACCTATAATAAATAAACCTAAAATATTTTGCAAATGTTATTAAAATTTCCACTGAAAACTTTACATAAACAAGTCTACATTGTTTAAATTTCTATAATCGGCGTTGATTGTTTTCAATATGTGTAAATCAACTTTATTAAAATAATAAAAAAAAAAAAAATATATATTGTTGGACACAGTCAATGAACGAAAATGGGATGCGCGCATAATATGGGGCTACAGAGGGAGGGATTAACTTGACTGCGTATCGTAGTCAGATGTTCTCTCTGTTTCAGGTGCTTGAGCCAGGTGTCGGCGCGTGGGGTGCGATGTCAGAAGTCCTCCACGTGTGTCTGGCGGCTGCTGGTCCCTCTCGATACGTCTGGAGGGAAGAGCAGCTGCTGGGCCGGTGCACCCTGGACGCGGCGGTATCCTTCTCCGGGGAATGAGAGGAAATGAGAGTTTCCTTTTATCCCCCGGGGAATGTGACCGCCGCGGCTAATGAATCTGACAAAGGTAGGGTCCTTTCAGGACCAACGGTGCGTTCCTCTGCGTGACCCTCTGTAAAGCAGAGGGCACAGCTGAGGAATGAGGGCGGGCTCGGTGTGCACTCACCCTGCCTCCGAGCAGACAGAGAAGGATCCGTCCTCCTCTGTCACCGCCAATCTCGTAATCTGGCTATCGAAGCGCTGTGGATCACGTCTCGCGGTTTCGATAGGGGACCGAGGGTCTTGGCTTAACCGCCCGGACCGCGAGGTAGAAAACCTCTATAAAAAGTTACCCCGAATCCCAAGTGGCGACGCACCGCGAGGGGATGTATGGCTGACGGGTGTTCCATGGAACAAATCAGTCGCTAGTGCACTCCTCGCCAGGGTACCTGCAGACCCCCATGGCGAGTAATAAATACTTAAATCTGCCCTTCTAGGTACAGGGGTCTCTGCCTAGATTGAGAATATTTCCCCCATACTCGTGGGATTAAGTATGGATTTAGCAACAAAAAAAAACAACACCGCCGGCAACGGCAAAGAAGAGGAGAGGAGGGATGCGGCGTCGGAGTCCGGCGTTGCATCAAGTGAGGTGAGCGCGGGAGGCTCAGAGAGCTCCCGCCGCGCGAGGGCCGGGACGCCTGCGGAGAACAGCAAGTTCTTCCGCAAGCGCCCCAGGCGGGATGGCGACCGGGGGTCGTCATCCGGAGATGAGGAGGCCTCGGCCCGAAAAATCCCCACCAACAAGCGTGGGGGGATCCGGGGCAAGGGGAGGGGGCTCCCTGCCTCCGTGAGTTCGGCAAGAGTTGCCGAGGAGGTGCGCCCCCCGGGCACTACTGTTCCCGGGCCTGGCGATGAGGCGGGTGAAACTGGCGGCTCCGAGGCGGAGCGTAAGGCCAGGTTCACAAAGGCGGTGGAAGCCGCGATAAGGGGCGTGGCCAATAAGGTGAAGACGGGCACGAAACTTAAGGCCATACCCGCGGCTTCCGCCTCCATCTTGGCGGCAGCGGAGGCCAATTTTGCGGGGCCTTCCCCTCCTCCGCCTCCGGTAGGTGGAGAGGAGTTGGCCAAGCTGCGGGAGGAGGTGGCCCGCCTGACGGCCACCACGGAGCTTCTCCAAAAGGAGAATGCGAAGCTCCGGGCAGATCTGGCCAGCCTGGGGGGGCCGGGCTCTCAAAAGGGGGGCCAGACCCAGCGGCCTAGTCAACCCGAACCGGCGGAGAACCAGATCCTTAATCTGGTTCGGAAGGAGCTGGCTGCTTTCGAGCAGCGGTTCTCCGTCCTGGAGGGAAGGGTCCTGCGCCCCCCCCTGGGTGCAAACAGGGCAGCCGCGGGCCCGAGCACGGTGTCGTACGCGGCTGCCGCTGCGGCTGTGGCACCCGCACCTGGACCGGGGCCGGCGGGTCAGCCCTCCGGCAGGGCTGTGACGGCCACCCCCGAAAAGCCGGCTTCGGTGAATCCAGCGCCGGCCAAGAAGTCGCCCAAGAAGAGGAGGAAGGGCAAGGCAGCGGCACAGGCGGTGACGGTGCTGGCGCCAGTGCCAGCGGCGATTGGGCCAGTGCCGGTGGCAGGCCAGCTGCCGCCGCCACCACCGCCCCCCAGCCCCCGACACCTGCGGCTGAAGCCGGATGGCAGGTGGTCGGGGAGAAGAAGAAGGGGAGGAAGGCGGCCAAAAAGGCCCGAAATGCGGAGCGGCAGCGCCAGCACAGGGCGCGAAAGATCGCGGCTAGGCTCCGCGCCCCGAAGACCGCGGCTGTAGTGATCACACTACAGCCGGACGCGGAAAAGAGGGGCGTGTCTTACCGCGATCTCCTAGCGAAGGCTAAAGAGACGGTGGACCTGGGGGAGCTCGGGATCACCGGGGGCCTCCGGCTTAAAGTCACCGCGACGGGAGCTCGGTTGCTGGAGATCCCCGGGGAAACTAGTGGCTCGTCCGCTGACGCTCTGGCTGAGAAGCTCAGAGCGTCCCTAAACGCGGACGAGGCCCGAGTGTCCAGGCCCGTCAGATGCGCAGACCTGCGCATCCTGGGTCTGGACGACTTGGTGACCGAGGAGGAGGTGGTGGCCGCCGTCGCCAGGTCCGGAGGGTGCCCTGCCGATCAGGTCAGGGCAGGCACCCTTCGCCCGGACTCCACGGGCATGCGAACCGTCACGGTGAGCTGCCCTGTGACGGCGGCCAAGACTATTGTGGAGGGCGGTAGGCTATTGGTGGGCTGGGTTTCAGCGCAGGTGAAGCTGCTGGAACCCAGACCTCTGAGGTGCTACCGATGCCATGTGGGACACCATGTGTCGGTGCAGTGCGCCTCGGAGGTCGACCGCAGTGGCCTCTGCTTCCGATGCAGTAAGCCCGGTCACACATCCGCGACTTGCTGCGACACACCGCACTGTGCCGCATGCGCGGCGGCCGGCCAGTCAGCCGATCACCGGGCTGGGAGCAAGGCCTGCGCTGCACCCACCAAGACCAAGGCCAGAGGCAGGGGAGGGCCCTCCACCACCACCGCCACCACCACCACCACCACCGTCACCACAGCCGCAGCCGCAACCGCAGCCGCTGCCACTGTCGCCGCCACCGCCGCCGCGACAATTGTGCCCGTAGAGGGGCCCTCACAGGGGGCCCGAGTGGAGGAAGCGGTAATGGAATGCCAATAACGGCCCCATTGCGCTTCCTCCAAGCGAATATCAACCACTGCGCCTGCGCTCAGGATCTGTTGCTCCAGAGCATGGCGCAGTGGTCGATTAACATCGCTGTGGTCGCTGAGCCGTATTTTGTCCTGCCCAGGGAAGACTGGGTGGCGGACGTTAGCGGCTCAGTGACCATAGTGTCGTCGGCCACCGCCGGTACCCCGACCCTTGAAGGTGTCAGGAGGGGTCGGGGGTGCGTAGCAGCCCGGTTCGGGGAGATCGTCGTGGTGGGAGTCTACTTCTCCCCGAGCCGAACTCTCGCCGAGTTCCACAACTCTCTCGCAGAGTTGAGTGTCGTCGTCGGAAACCATTCCCTTCCTGTGCTTGTCCTCGGGGACTTCAATGCCAAGAACTTGGCTTGGGGTTCTCGTTGCACAGACGTGCGGGGAAGGATGGTGGAAGACTGGGCCCTGGAGAAGGGCCTGGTCGTCCTAAATCGGGGTTCTGTACCCACGTGTGTGCGGATGCGGGGCGAGTCGGTGGTGGACATTTCGTTCGCTAGCCCCGCTCTGTCGCCGCGTGTCGTTGACTGGCGTGTCATGGAGGGGGTGGAGACCTATTCCGACCACCGGTACATCCGGTTCGACGTCTCCACCCAGACCTCAAGCGCGCCGGTCCAACAGGCCCCGAGTGGTCCGCGTTGGGCGCTGAAGCAGCTGGACCGGGAGCTCCTCCTGGAAGCCTCGATCGTGCAGGCCTGGGTGACATCACCGGACAGGCCTGCCGACATAAACAACGAGGCAGGGTGGTTCCAGGAGGCCATGTCCGACATCTGCGACGTGGCAATGCCCCGCGTTCGGCCAAGAAGCGCCCGGCGTCAGGTGTACTGGTGGTCGCGAGAGCTAACTTCTCTGCGCAAAGCGTGCGTCGCTGCACGGCACCTGTACGCCAGGCATCGCAGGCTCCGCATCCGCCCACCGGATGCGGCAGCCATTGAGGCGGAGCTATATGAGGGGTACAGAGCGGCGAAGACCGCTCTCCGCGAGGCTGTCCTGCGGGCCAGAGATCTGGCCCGCGAGGAGATGCTGGGGACTCTCGACAGAGATCCGTGGGGGCGCCCTTACAAGTTGGTGCGGGACAAACTCCGCCCCTGGGCCCCCCCACTGACGCAGAGTCTCCGGCCTGAGCTCGTGGAGGACGTGGTGAGCACTCTGTTCCCTTCGCGAGGGGAACACCCACCCCCGCCTATGGCGCTGGTTGGTGCTGGAAGCGGATCATCAGGACGACGACGACGACACTCCGGAGGTGACTGGGGTAGACCTGAGAGTGGCGGTACGCAGGCTCAGTGCCAAAAATACCGCCCCGGGACCCGATGGCTTGCCTGGCAAAGCCTGGGTCCTGGCCTCGGAGGCTCTCGGGCCCCGACTGGAGGGGCTCCTAAGCGCATGCTTGGAGAGAGGCCAGTTCCCGCTTCGTTGGAAGACGGGGAAGCTGGTCCTCATCCGGAAGCCGGGGCGCCCTGCGGACTCTCCGTCCGCATACCGGCCCGTGGTGCTACTCGACGAGGTGGGCAAGCTCTTTGAAAGAGTCATTGCAAACCGCCTCGCCGAGCACCTTGCGGGGACTGGGCTGGACCTTGCGGAACACCAGTTTGGTTTCCGCAAGGGGCGCTCTACGGTGGACG
The DNA here is from genome assembly GCA_905147715.2 of Xestia xanthographa. NCBI lineage: Eukaryota > Metazoa > Arthropoda > Insecta > Lepidoptera > Noctuidae > Xestia > Xestia xanthographa. The sequence goes on along the minus strand of LR990654.1, from coordinate 3,045,330 downwards.
CCATCATGCGCGTGAGAGCCCTCACGACGGGGGATGCGGTGTCCAGGGGTGGGGTTGTCTTGGCGGTGTCTCTCGACATCGCCAACGCCTTCAACTCCATGCCCTGAAGCTGCATTAGGGAGGCACTCCGGTATCACCGGGTGCCGACCTACCTCCGTCGAGTGGTCGGGGACTATCTGACGGACAGAGCCGTCATCTACCCCGGTCGCAGCGGAGAATGGAACCGGCGAGAGATGTCGTGCGGTGTTTCGCAGGGATCGGTTCTGGGGCCGTCCTTGTGGAACATCGGTTACGACTGGGTGCTGCGCGCCGACCTCCCTAGCTGCAACGCTGACGACACGCTGGTGCTGGCACAGGGGAGGTCGCACGAGGCGGCGGCCGAAGCGATGACACGCGGGGTTGCGATAGTCGTTGAGAGGATCCGGCAACTGGGTCTCGAGGTGGCACTGCACATGTCCGAGGCCATGTGCTTTCATGGGCCTCGGAACGCGCCACCTCCGGGATCCTCACTGACGGTAGGAGGGGTATCCATCGGCGTCGAGTCGACGTTGAAGTACCTAGGACTCGTCCTCGACAGCCGGTGGAACTTCGTGGAGCACTTCCGACGTTTGGCCCCCAAACTGGAACGGACTGGGGCTGCCTTCAGGCGGCTCCTGCCCAACCTGGGGGGGCCGAACGCCTCCTGCCGGAGGCTCTACGCGGGAGTCGTGCAGTCCATGGCCCTTTACGGGGCCCCGGTGTGGGCGCGTTCTTTGAGGCGGCGTGCCGCCCACTACCTGAACGCGCCCCAAAAGGTAGTAGCCGTAAGGCTGGCCCGGGGCTACCGCACGATTGCCCGCGAGGCGGCGAGCCTCCTTGCCGGATTGCCGCCATGGGATCTGGAGGCGATAGTCCTCGCGCGCCTACATGAATGGCGCGCGGAGGCGCTACGCCGGGGGGAAACTCCGCTGCAGCGACAAATTATCGCTCAGCGGACAGACTTCCGGCGGGATCTCATGGCGACATGGAGAGAGCGACTCTCGCAACCCCGTGCAGGGCACGCCACAATAGTGGCGATAAGTCCCCTCTTTGAGGAGTGGCTTGAGAGACGCCACGGCGTCCTCACCTTCCGCCTGACGCAGGTCCTCACCGGACACGGAGTGTTCGGGAGGTTCCTGCACCGAATCGGGCGGGAGGAAACGCCCGGGTGCTTCCATTGTGAGGATCGACCGGAGGACACGGTGGAACACACGGTGGAGGTGTGCCCCGCGTGGGCGGAGCACCGCCGTGTCCTCGAAGCGGCGATCGGCGGCGGCGACCTCTCGCGTCCGGCCCTGGTGCAAGCCATGGTCCGGAGCGAGACGGAATGGGACGCCGTCACCTCCTTCTGCGAAGCAGTAATGCTAGAGAAGGAGGTGGCGGAACGTGAGAGGGAGAGAACCTCTCAACGTCCCGGCCGCCGCGGGAGACGCCCCGGGCGTCGGGGGCCACCACCACGTAGCCCCCGGCCACCGTAGGCGCGGGCCTGTGGATGGTGAGCTATGGGCTAGCTCGCCGTCCGTCCGTCTCATGACGACAGGCCGTGTCGACGGCGCGTTCGTGTTCCACGCGCGCCTCAAAGAGAGTCAGCAAAAAGGAAGGGGTCCGTAAGGACCGATGCCTGCCGGGGTTGCGGGACTATTCGAAAGAGATACCGTGGCCCCGGAACACAAAGGGCGATGAAGGAACATGGATGGGTTTTAGTCAGTAAAAGTCTGACACTCCCTCCTGCTCCGCCCAGAGCGGGAGGGGTTATTTGATGATTTCCCATCCGAAAAAAAAAAAAAAAAAAAAAGGTGTCGGCGCGTTGTTGGATCAGAGGCCCTATTCTCTAACGTTCGTCCGTTCATCCGTCTCTATCCATCTGTATCGCGCACGTATGCAGATGAGTGCGAGTGGGAGAGACGGATAGAGACGGACGAACGGACGGACGTTAGAGAGTAGGGACCCAGGTGCGAGTTATCCAGCGTAACCGTATATTGGATGACACCGTACTTGATCGACTATGCTCCGAATCACTGAGTAACCTAAATACGCCTGCTTCGCCAATGATCGCGGTACAGGTACAAAATTTATCCAGTGCGCTGCCGCGATCCGACCAAGATGGTGAAGAGGATGATGACGAAGTTATTTCCGTGAGTACCCAATGCAATGCACAATTGAGGAGTGCTTTGGAGAGTGCATTCCGGGAGTACCGTTCCACAACGCCTGAACTTAGACCACGTCTAACTCGTTTGCCTATGCACAACAAAAACAAGGTGCTAGTGTGTACTCTAGATTGCAGCTGCTGTCAAATCGTTTTGACAGCAGGAAAGACCTCGCCGATACTCACTCAATATTGTACTGTGGAGCTGTGGTGGCATGTCGTGTAGCTCACGTCAAATTTCCCAACAGCGACAGAGCCACACGACCAAAATTTGCTGCTCATGCTTGGCAATGCAGAATTGTGCGGCTTATCGGTGAGGCTAGGGCACTCATCGGCAAGTTAATCTGCTTCAGGGAGGGCAATACTTGCCCTAGAGTGATGCGTTTTGTAAGGCGGGCGTTCTCGGGAACTGATACTAGTTTTCGAGATTACTTGGCCCGCGTCACAAAGCGTATCGACTTCTTGAAGCAGAAGATCTGTGCTTGGGCAAGCCGTATTCGTCGGTACAAGCGGCAAGTGGAGCGGTAAACTCAGAATCGCACATTCCAAAGCGATGAAAGGTATATAGGGCATATAGGGCTTGGGAGCGACCGGACCAAGGTGTGACTGACACGCGTCTGCCAGATGATAACGCCATGTGTTCATTCTGGCGCAGCATCTGGTCGGTGCCTGTCAGTCACACTTAGGGCGATTGGGTCCAGGAGGTTGAAAAAGCGTGTGATCCAATACCAGAAATGGGGGCAATCATCATCAGCCCCCAAGACGTAGCTCGTGCAGTCCGTCCGTTGCCTAACTGGAAATCTCCAGAGCCGGACGGACTGCCCAACTTCTCGATCAAATGGTTCCAAACACACACCTGCTTGACGTCCCAGTTTCAATCAGCCTTAGAGACAGGGTCGCTGCCCCAGTTCTTGACGACAGGAATTACCCACCTGCTCCATAAATCAGGTAGTACTGCGGGGACCAAAAATTATAGACCAGTCACTTGTTTACTAACGGTCTATAAAGTCTTACATCCATTTTGAGAGCTAAAATCAACCAACATATTGAGAGTAATTATATCATGTCTGCCTCTCAGAATTGATGTAGGAACGGGTCCCACGGCACTAAGGAGCTGCTCCTCATTGATAAGCCATTAGCCAACAGGTTCGCCGCTCCCATATGAACCTGTCTACATGTTGGATAGATTTTGAGAAGGCTTATGATTCTGTGCCTCATACATGGCTCTTATGGGTGAGTTGTATAAAGTAGATGTAACTCTACATACGTTCGTTCTGATGTCATGTATGGGGCACTGGAGAACGGTTCTTCGTTATACAGGATGTCGACAGATCCAGGGGAATAGCGAACCGATAAGGATCGAGCGTGGTATATTCCAGGGTGATAGTCTGAGTCCATTGTTGTTTTGTCTAGCCTTGAACTCTCTCGGAACACAGTTATATAAACTTTCAGTAGCGCCATCAGGATGGAATTTGGTGTGGACAAATGTGCAGTCATGCATGTGAAGCGATTATAGAATCCGTGGGAACTCAACTCTCGGATTCCATACACCTTAGATCACTCTCCTCAACATAAACTTACAAGTATTTGGGTATGTCGGAAGCATTAGGTATCAATACTGTCGACATGAAACAATCGTTGAGACAGCGCTTCTTTGGCCGCCTTAATAAGGTGCTAGGCAGTCTTTTGTCAGGCGGAAACAAGGTGCGCGCCGTCAACAGTTAGGTCATGCCGGTTTTTATGTATTCTTTCGGCATAGTCAAATGGACTCAGACGGAACTTGGTACCCTGGATAGAAGGGTACGTACACTGCTGACCGCAAATCGAATACATCACCCACGGTCGTCCGTGATGACACTGTATATCCCGCGGAAGTGTGAGGGTCATGGCTTCTTAAATTCTAAGACCCTACACAACCGTGAGGTATGCAGTCTCAGGAAATACTTCCTAGAAGCCGACGGGGAGATGCACCAAGATATGGTCTCAATGGACAAGGGCCTCATCCCGCTTTCTCTGGCTAACGGGAACTGGTGCAAGCCTAAAGTATTAGACACTAATGACCGCAAGGAGGACGCTTTTACCGGGCCCTACATAGCCCCGATGTAGACTTCTTAGCGTCCGTATCCTGGCTGCGCTTTGGTGATCTCTTGATCAAGTTGCTGGTGTATAATCCTGGCTACTTGTTGTGCATGTGCAAGTACTCGCCGTTAGCCAGACGAGAACAACCAAAAATAATATGTCTGATGGACTCACCCGAAAGGTGGTATGCCCGACACACGTCAACCGTCTCGTCCTTCATAATATATTTCCGGTAGTTGTTCGTCAACATAACTTCGTCCATAATCGCACAGACAAAACCTTCAGTTTCCCCAAAGAGGTCGCCGAAACGTAATCAGGACACGGATGCTAGATAATCTACATCGGGCCCATGAAGAGCCCGGTAGAAGCGCCCGTGAACCTCTTTGCCTTGCCATACTTCGTTGCGATCATCGGTGGTAAGTACCTCAGGTGTGTGCCAGTTCTCAGACATGGACAGAGGGGTAAGTCCCTTGTCCACTGCGACCACATCTCGGTGTATACCCACCAAAATATATTCTCTGAGACTGCACACCTCGCGGTTGTGAAGGGTCTTCGCGTTTAAAAAGCCTCGACCTCCGCACTTCCACGGGATGTACAGTCTCATAACCGATGATCGTGGTGATGCATCCGGCTTTCGGTCAGCAGTGTACGAACTCTTCCAGGGCGTTGAGTTCAGTCTGAGTCCATTTGAGTATGCCGAAAGAGTACATTAAAACCGGCATGACCCAACCATTGAAGGTGCGCACCTTGTTTCCGCCTGAAAGAAGGCTATTTAATACCTTCCTCAGGCGACCGAAGAAGCGCTCCTTCAACCATTGCTTCATGTCAGTTACGTCAATGCCTAACGCTTCCAACATACCCAAATACTTATAGCTTTCGGATGAGGAAAGATATCTTAGGTGTATGGAGTCCGAGAGCTGAAGTCCCTCGGATTCCATAATCTCCCCTCGTTTTACATACATGACTGCACATTTGTCCACACCAAATTCCAGCCTGATGGCGCTACTAAAAGTTTCAGTTACTTTCAGTAGCTCCATCAGTCGTAATTTGTTGTAATTACAGGTACCGACCAGATGCTGCGCCAGAAATAATAATTATTATTAATATAATTGAATATATATAATAATTATGAATTTACTTTTATGAATAAATTAACATTTATCTGTGTTCTAAATTTAAGAATATTAGAATTTTCAATTTATTAATTTTAGGCCGCTTAACGGCTTCATGCCTTTGTTTCTCCTTCAACCTGGCGAAAGCAGCAAAGCGCGGGCAAAAAAGAAAATGAAATCATAGTTGTAGTTGTCATTAAGTCCGCTTATGCGCTCTTGTAGATATTAATTTATTTCTTCGAAAGTGTAATTAAAAACCTCGTTTGATACACGTGGGCATTAATTTGTTACTGCAGTTCCCGGTTCCATAACAACCTCGCCTGCGGCTCGGGTGTGATTTCCGCCTCGGCTGCAATAACAAAGTTTCCCCGCTCTGTCATAGTGTACTATTTTGTTAGAAACTTACCCTCCACAGCTATCAACCGCAATTTCAATAATACGAGAACTTTCCAACAAAATGTGCTTTTTGTTAACTTTGCTTCCATCAGATTTCGGTTTTAATGTAATCGTATAAAATTCTGTATAGTTTTCAACCCAAACGAGTAACTCTGTGGCCGTGTCATACGCCATACTAGTAATTTCTTTTGTAGTCCTCATCAAATGTTTTGTTTTCTTAGTAATTATGTCAAAGTTAAATATAGTATAATATGTATTATATGTGTCGGCGATCAGCACCTTGTTGTGTACTGGGTCGTAAGTTATTTCAAGGATTGTACCCACCGTGATGTTATCTGTATGCGATATCGTTCCGTTAATATCAACAAATTCCAGTCGATGGTCGACACCCCTGACAATTTCTGAAACAAGAAAACACAATTTTATTATCTCTACATCTTTAGCTTTACCTGTTACATAAATATAATCACGTCTTATTCCCATAGGGTAGGCAGAAACTGCAGAACTTCAGCTGATATGATACTTAATTATTGCATTTTAGATAAATGTTACAGTTAATTTGTGTTTCTTTGTTTGGTTCTAAGGGGAATGTGTGGTCGCCATGGGATCTAGAGGGAATAGTCCTCGCAAGCCTACATGAATGGCACACGGAGGCGCTCTGGGGGGAAACTCCGCTGCTGCAGCAAATTGTCACTCAGCGGACAGACTTCCGGCGGGATCTCATGGCGATAAGGAGAGAGCGACTGTTGCAACCTCGTGCAGGGCACGCCACGATAGTGGCGATAAGTCCCCTCTTTGAGGATTGGCTTGAGAGACGCCACGGCGTCCTCACCTTCCACCTGACGCAGGTCCTCACCGGACACGGTTATTTCGGGAAGTTCCTGCACCGACTCGGGCGGAAGGAAACATCCGGATGCTACCATTGTGAGGATCGACTGAAGGACACGGTGGAGCACATGGTGGAGGTGTGTCCCACTTGGGCCTCTCGCGTCCGGCCCTGGTTCAATCCATGGTCCGGAGCGAGACGGAATGGGACGCCGTCACCTCCTTCTGCGAAGCAATCATGCTAGAGAAGGAGGTGGCGGAACGTGAGAGGGAGAGAATCTCACATCGCGGCCGCCGCACAGTGGGCTTAAAAGTCGACTCTCATAGACATTTAATTATTTTTACCAAATGTCAGGGGACTAAATACGTGTCTAAAAATATCAAAATTATGGAGTAGCATTGCAAACCCAAACTCAAAGAATTTATTTCAATTAGACCATCACGGCACTTTTGAATGTCAAAATTATAAGAAAAAAAAAAACAATTTTACAGTCCCAGTCACAAGGCATAATAACTTGAGAAAGTACTGTAATTGCCCATTCCCTAGCATAGATCTCTATGGAGAAGAACGGGCAAGAAACTCCATGGAGTGTCCATGGAGTTTTAATTCAAAACTTGTTATAAAATCTTGGTTACATCATTAATTTTGAAATTATACATATATTTGAGAACGATGTACAAAGACGTGCACATTAAGGGTGTCCAGAGTAAAAGATTAAATTAACAATTTAAAAATAAAGTAATTAAAATGAACCGTGGCGGTTAAGAGACGACCAGTCCCAACTGACAGCGCCCATTCACGAACATGACGCATACATCGGCGCCATTCAGCTTGACCATATTGAAGGGAACTAAATGACCTAACACACCCGCCACCATCAGCGAGACATTTAAGTGAGCATGACATTCTCTCAGCCACCAAGGCATATTCAAGTCAATGAAAGTTAACTAAATGTAAATGGTAGCTGAACAGTACAAAGTTCTCACACATGTGCTATGCAAAAAACTAGAATCTATACAATGCAAGTATATTTTTACAATCTTCTGCAGCTTCCACGACACATTAACATGAGAATAAATTTTTCTTCTTCTTCTTTGCGTGTCGATAGACTCAAATAGGTAATGCCCGAACAGTACAATCAATTAGTTTGCCCTTACGGTTGTGGAGCAGGACCAGCATTTAGCCAAGCATTTTGATCATCAATGTAATCCCCCAACATATAATATTTTTATATAAGTTTTAAATTTCGTCTCATTCAGTTGAAGAATGTGGGGAGGTATGTGGTAACATTTCATTTTCTAACAGTATAATTATGCTGCTGAGCTCAGCCGTCCTGCAAGAGATGTTAGATAGATAGAACCCCATTGTAACCTTGAGTCGAGCGTGATTCCCAGGAAAACCGTTTTATCGACAAATTCTATTTTTTTTTATTAAATATTATGTCACAATCACTACTTTTGACATTTGGTAGAGCAAATCTAATGCACTTAGTTTTTTTCTAAATTATCAGCGGTAAACCAATTAAGAACCTGCAGTACGGCGTTATTTATGTCGTCAAGATAAGTGGCACGTCTGTTTATCCTAAATATTAAAGAAGTATCGTCAGCAAACAACACCACATGCTGATGTTTGTTTTAAATAAATGGAGTAGGTCATTTCAACCCAGAGGAACAATGGGGTAGGTCATCACGTTGGTGGTTTGGTCAAATATAGATGTAATCTTAGGATGAATCTGAAATAAGTTATTTATTATTATTATTAATATACACTAAAAAGAGGAAAGGACCCAATATCTCCGTTTCGTATTTAAAATTAAATTTAATTAGTAAATAAGTTATGGTGTAATTGTTTGTGTAAACGTATCATAAATGCGTAAATACTCAGGAAAATTGTTATCCTGATAATTAATAAAGTTTTCGTCACTACAACGGTACCCGTAACCTAAAAAATACAGCTGACGTTCTGACTACGGACAAACGGATAATTCAGGGGATCATTTTATTTAATAACAGCACACAAACGTCTCTTGAACTCTATAACACAGGCATGCCCATTTCTAGTATAATTTTTCGCTCATTTATTGATAAATCATGTTTATTTTGCAAGTAAGTTTTTACAAACACTTTTACACGTCATTTTTTAAAACTAGATGGGGCCGGTGTTTCGTATCTGACTACTCTGAGAAGAAACAGCCGAAACAAACTCAGAGGTCGTAGTCTCTTTTAAAGTCCAGACATAATTGCTCAATTCACATGAGGACTATGCAGATTAGTGCCTGAGATGGTCTTTTGAAGAAAAGACCATATTACCCTGTACTGGTTCTAAATCTCTTTGTTGACAACCGGTCATAAAACAACAAAACTGAGTAATTCCTTAATTAATTCTGTTTATTTATTCAAATCAATCTTTTCAATGCAAAAAAAATAAAACCGACTTGAAAAACACAACAAAGTGAAAAATAGCTTTAGCTTCTGAAGTCGGTGACTTCTGTGTGTTTGATTCAATTTCTTTGCCACCGACTTCTGAAGCTAAAGTTATTTTTCATCCCATCTATTTGAAAAGGACGACTTGGTTCGCCTTTAAGTGCACCCAAAGGTTGTGTTTTCTATAATAAACTTTTAGCGGGCAGTAATGAGTTTTTAATCCTCTTTATAAGTGCGCCGCCGCAATTATCTTTGTCACGCACTTTTTGAATTTCACATATTAAGAAACTTTTAGCGGGCAGTAATGAGTTTTTATTCCTCTTTATAAGTGCGCCGCAATTATCTTTGCCGCGCACTTTTTGAATTTGGAACCTCTTAGTGTTCAGCGCCAAAGAAATCGAACGCAAAATATTGTTTGAATAAAGACTGGCTGGTACGACGGCCCGTAGTCCCGCCCGAAGGCTGAATAAAAAAAAAGAAATCAAATTAAAAACGCGCGAACTACAGCCCGCGTTTTCGTAAAATTTCACGGATTAGGTATTAGAAGTTCATGGTTTTGTTTTGAAAAACAAGTTCTTCAAGTGACAGTGAACAAAATATGAGGCACCTTTTATTTTCTCATAGTGGGTGATGAAAAGTAGACTGTATCACTCGGGCGCAAAATATATTTTTGACTCGGGCGACATACTTTGAATCCCTCGCTACGTTCAGGATTCTTCAGTTGAATCTACTCTATAATCTACTCTAGAATCCCTCACTTCGCTCTGGATTCAAAAAAGTGCCCTCGCCGTAAAAATATTATTTTGCCCCCTTAAGATACAATCTACTATTTCACTTTGTTGTGTTTTTGAAGTCAGTTTTATTTTTTGCAAAAAAGTTTTTTATTTTCCATTTTTAGTTGTAATATCCTATACAAATATTAGCTATACATTTATTTTAACATAACATAACATCTTGCCTTGTACTACTCATAGTACCCAATAGTACCTACCCACATTTCGCTAGTTATGCTTACGTCCAATGTAATATGCAGCGAGCGCTGGCACAAATCCAGACTCCGCTTCTGAGAAATTCCTGATGGAAAAACCCAATAACACTTTTCCCGACCTGGGAATCGAACTTAGGCCCTTATGCTGAGTAGTTGCCACCACTAGACCAACGAGGCAGCCATTTATTTCATACTAGCGGACGTCCCGCGGTTTCACCCGCGTATTTCCCGTTCCCGTGAGAGTACGGGGATAAAATATAACCTATGTTACTCGTTGATAATGTAGCTTTCGAATGGTGAAAGAATTTTTTAAATCGGTCCAGTAGTTTTTGAGCCTATTCATTACAAACAAACAAACAAAGTTTTCCTCTTTATAATCTATACTTCTATACTAATATTATAAAGAGGAAAACTTTGTTTGTTTGTTTGTTTGTAATGAATAGGCTCAAAAACTACTGGACCGATTTAAAAAATTCTTTCACCATTCGAAAGCTACATTATCCCCGAGTAACATAGGCTATATTTTATCCCCGTACTCCCACGGGAACGGGAACTACGCGGGTGAAACCGCGGGACGTCGGCTAGTATTATATATATAGTAAGATTGTTAACAATACATGTCATGTTAATAGGCTTATCCCCAATAAAATGGAACCTAACACACTTAACTGTCGAAATGTGGGTGTAGGTACTGCACACATCTGCATACCCCCTCAGAGCATACAGGCGTGATGATACGTTATGATGTTGTGAAAACAACAAACATACAAGCGATTGCAGCAATAACGACCGATTTGCTGTATTGAAGAGTTCCATTATATATCTCCGAAGACCACCATCAGATCTTCACCAAATTTAAACGGGACCACCACGAAGTAATTTTCTTCCAAACAAAAAAGAATCAACTAAATCGGTTCACAATTGGCGAACAAAAGGCTGAACATACACACAGAAAAAAAAACAGACAAATTGATAACCTCTACTTTTTGGAAGTCGGTTAATGATTAGATATATCGTTTATGGCATTTTGCTATGGAGACGGGCTGCAGATATTGAGTCTATATTTATTCTGCAAAAAGAGCCATCAGAGCCATATAATATAATCTTCGTAGGCGCGATTCTCTAAGGGAAATGTTTAAAGATATTGGCATCGTGACGGTACATTGTCAGTATATCTACGAAAACATAATGTACGTCAGAAAAAATCTGCATCTTTTTGGTACTAGAAATAGGGACCAACTAGTTCAGCCAGGCTTCAGACTCGCTAAAGTAGACTCATCTTTCATGGGGGAGTATTCTTGAACTGAATGAGACGAAATTTAAAACATGCATCAAACGCACACTATGTAAGCAAGCTTATTACAAGTTGGGCGATTTTATCGCTGATAAAAATGCGTGGCTCAATGCTGGTCCTGCTCCACATGGACAGGGGCGCATAAATTAGATAGCATTACATATAATTGTTGGAGCTGCTGAAGATTGTACACCTATCTTTGCATTGTATAGATTCAATCTCTAGTATTATATATAATCGCATAGCCCATATTGTGTGAGTACTATATAAAGCTATCATTCACTGGAATCCTACGTCTTTTCTTGATTTGAATGAGCCCTGGCAGTTGAGAGTATGTCATGCTCACTCTAATGTCTCGCTGATGGTGGCGCGTGTGTCCGATCATTTGGTTCTCTACAAAATGGTTGAGTTAAATGGTGCTGATCCATGCGTCATGTTCGTGAACGGGCGCTGTCAGTTGTGACTGGTCATCTCTTAGTTGCCGTGGCTTATTTTAATGTTTATTTTTGAATTGTATTTTTTGTTTTTACTATGAACACTTTTAACGTGCACATCTTACTACATTGAAAATTTTGATTTTGTAACAATTTTTTGATTTAAAGAGTGCCCATAGAGTTTCTTGCCCGTTCTTCTCCATAGAGATCTACGCTAGGGAATGGGCAACTACAGTACTTTCACAGTTTTTATGTCTTGTGACTGGGACTGTAGCTACATTTAATTTTCATCTTTGTTTCGACAATTCAAAAGTGCCTGCAACTGGCCTACTTGAAATAAATGATTTGATTTTGATTTCGAGAGACAAATAGCAACATCAACAAGAGGTTTCCTTGTATCTTTGGGAACTGACTGTACTGTACAAAAAAGAGGTTAAATTTAAGGTTGACGAAATGGGATTCAATGTATGAAGATTAAAATAGTTACGAATTCGGACACTTTTTCACTTGTTTTGTACGTCTTTTGTTTAGTTGCTGAAATGGGAAAGTTACGAGATGTGACGTAGCCAAATAAAATTTTTTGCATAGTCAAAGCATTAGATCAATGCATATTGGTAATCCCGTGTCTAGATAACACTAAGCATTTCTAAGGGGGATGTGTGGTGTAACGCGAATGGATAAAATAAGGAATGAGTACATGTCATTAGAGGAAGTCTGAAAGTGGCGCCGGTGACTGGTAAGTTGTGTGGTAATCGGTTATCGTGAAATGTAATGTGGAGGAATGAGCAAAATGTTGAGTATGAATGAAGATGAGTATAAGAGTAGAGCAAGACCAAAGAAACGATGGATGGACTGTGTGAAGGATGATATGGATAGAAAGGAGGTGTCTGATGAAATGAAGAGTGATAAAGAAGTATGGAAGAAGAAGACATGCTCCCCGACCACAAATGAATTGGGATAAGGGTAAGAGAATGATGACGATGATGACTAAGCATTTCCTATTACATATAAACGCAAAAGCAAAATTTGAATCAAGAAATATACAATAAGTACCTACATGCATAGGTATAATAAAGTTAACATAACTTCACGCCCAAGAGTTAGACAGAGTGGTATCTATAAATAATAATATAATAGTACACCGATCTTTGAGGGGTTTTGCCATAATCGCCACACTTGGCAGGCGGGTTGGCGACTGCAGTACGGTTGTTACAAAAACACAGAAAACGCTGCTGCCCATTCTCTGGTAAGTCCCTAAGTTGCCTCTTTCGACACCCACGGGAAGATACGGGATGGTGCTATTCTTTACGTCCGACACCATACGGAATAATTATTATGCAGCCAGCCGCATCGTTAGGACGAAGCTACTAACCGACTCACGCCACCTAATGCACAACTTCGTCTATGTGCCCAGAGGCTGAAAAGCCGTAAAATATTTTTTAGGCACGTGGGACTATCCAGTCCAGCTAATAACAACTCCTCCACAACAAGATGCGACCTCTAGCGGCAGCTGTTTATGCTTCCCAACGGTTTCCTCGAGCCACCTGAGAGCCTCTAACCTGAGCACGCGTTACCCTGGCTGACTTGGAAATCTATAAGTAGACTTCATATCCAAGTCGATTGGGGCAAAGACCTCCACAGATGTGGGTTTACGGACGACGAATCACACACACACACAAGACGTATGCGGCGTCTCTCCACAGACAATGGTCCACCTTCCATCTTGCACCGCATGACCTGCTGCGCACTTGACGACCTTACTTAGGAGGGCCAGAAGGTTGAGTAGGTAACTAACAAAAATAACTACAGATTTATTAGGGTAAAGTTTACTACTAACAGATACAACTTTAGTTCTTCAAAGTAAGGGGTAATCAAAATTAATAAAAACAGTAAATAAATTACTCTGGTACTCACCCCAGGAGAAGGAGTGCGCCATTCCTACGCACAGCGCCACCAATGCCATCACACAAATGCCGTTCTATACATTTTATACTACAGACAACGTCGTTTGTAAGAAATAGTATATGTCCGCCCCTGGTGCCCGCTCGTGGAGAATAAAAGCAATGTGATGTTTTTTTGGCGAACAGCTGTTATATAGGCATCATAAATTATTGATACGCATATTGATAACCTGAGAGGTCCTCTGATAAGAGGATAAGAAAAACAGTCCCAATCGTTCCGAGTTCGATGATCGAGTTATGGCTTTCGGTTCTAGAACGACCTAAAATTAACGGTGTATAAGCAAGTAAGTTAGTTCAGTCCAATCATCCTGTATTACGCAACAGTTTAGGTAGTCTAAACAATATTGATTCTAGACAATGCTTGATTTTAAAATGAAGAATGATTTTTGATATTACGACTGTAACACTACTAACCCGCCCCAACTCCGCTCGGACAGGCGCGGATTTATGGGGTTGGCTTTAGTATCATATTTCTACCTCAAATCAGTTTTATAACGAAAACGGAACGTTAAAATGGGTGATTGACACCCAAATCTGTTCCACATATTGTCTATGGTGTAAAATGACGTGAAAAATGTGCAAGACAGAACGTAAAAACTAATAATTGTATGCTATGTGTCACTGTAATTCGTTTGGTAATTTCGTTTGTCCTGGAGTTGCGTGAATGTGTTCCCTATGCTTCGTGGTGTTTTTCTTGTGGTTGTATTCGACGACTATATACGACGGTTAAAATTTGGCCAGCCCTCTCGATGGATGGCGAGGTCCCCCGACATTCCCTCCATACCCGCTACTAGGTGAACTTGGATTCAAGAGCGAGCGAAGCGAGCTCGGGACTTGGGGCACCTCGACGTTAGGTTAGTTAGGTTCCTTTAAACCTTGGGGATAGAAATAGGAGCCCCGCGACTACGCTTTTCATGCGAATTATGTTTTGAGATTAGGTTACAATAATTGTTTTTTCTCAAGAACGGTGCGTTACCTTTATATAGGAGTGGTGTCAGGGCAGAGGGGGTACCTCCCTCATCCCTCTTCCTGCCAAACAATACTAAAGCCAACCCAAAGTTTAGCCCTAATACGCCTTATAAGCGACTATAAAGTGTTTGGAGGTTAGGTTCCATTAATTAGTTTTTCGCAAGAATGGTGCATTCCCTTTTCATAGGAGTGGTACCAAGGGGGCCCCAATCCGCGTGCGACACGATACTAGATTTTTACCGGAGTTGTAGGTATTAATGATTATAATACAGTAACTACATACATGTTACTTGCGCGACTCAGTTTTCATCAACATACAACCTGACATTGCCTCGAATTTGTTGTAGTACTTTTTTTTACCTACTGTTAGTCTTTAATTTTCTCTGAAATGTTTAAATTTGTATGTTTAAAACGATTAAACTCTAAAACTACTCGACCGATTCTAACCATTTTTTCACGAATAGAAAGCTATATTATAAAGAAGTAACTTAAGCTATCAATTATATTGATATCATTCATAATATTAGCCGAGCTATCACGATTTTTGCGGGTGAACTCGCGGTCGATCGGTCGGTAATTAAGTACTAAACATATTTATCGGTATAACAAGTAGCCTATTCTTTGTGACCTAAGTGACCTGAAGATAAAACTAAATATTTATTTAACTTTTCAAAAAGTTGAATACGATTAGGAGGTCTAGGGTTCAAATCCATGAACAATTTTAAAAATGTAACTATACTAGCGGATGTCACGCGGTTTCACCCGCGTAGTTCCCGTTCCCTTGGGAGTCCCAGAGCAAAGGAATAAAATATAGCCTATGTTACTTAAGGTGAATGTAGCTTTCTAATGGTGAAAGAATTTTTGAAATTGGCGCAGGAGTTTTTGAGTTTATTAATTACAAACATACAAAAAATAGGTACATATCTTTTCTCTTTATAATATCGGTGTAGATTATTATATTTTATTTTTACGAGGCTTTTTAAAACTCTTGCTGCAATTGAGATTAAAAAATGCCTCTAGTTAATGTTAAAGAATGTGAAAAAGCGGTGTAAAAATAAAGATATAATTTATTTAAAGCGTTTCCTGTAAATTTCTCAAAGATCTATGGGTAACTCGAAACTATAAAGAATCTCGGAACATACATGGGGTATTTAGGTACCCCTGGGCGTGACAGTCTAAGATCCCTGTATAGAACGACCTTCACCGAGCTGGTTAATGGATGAAAAGTATTTAATCTCAAATTAAATATGTCAAAAATTATATTGCAAATGGAATAACTAAAAATATTCAGTCCAGAATATGATTAATTAACAGTGATAGGAATAGGTAGTGCTTATTAGCCTAAACTTCGAAGAACAGAGACAAGAATCGGAGACTTCCTTAGACTATATTTTTTTCCGGGACATCACGTAAGTACAGTGGGCCAAGCTAATTAGTTTACATCACTCACACATTGGTAACAGTCACTGTACGAGCCAACAATGTCAGCCGCTCATTATTATTGTGTGCGTATACGAATTCTACATACACGGGTAAATATAAAATAAACGGATTCGCAATAGAGGCCCAACATTTCATACGATGTTATCACTGTAACTATGGCTGATTGGTGTAAGCTCCTGCTTTAGATACAGATCTAATCTCTTCGACTTGAGTTCGATCCCAGCTGAGGAATTTATTTTGTTTTTTACTTTTAGCTTTTTATTAAATTTATTTTTACTAAAATCACTCTAGCAAAAAAGTAGAAAGGTAAATAAAATCATTTGTTTTTTTTTATTTTTATTTTTTTTATTAGATAAACGAGATAAACATTGGTATTGGTTGGAATGAGCGATCTTATTTATCACTTGGGTCATTTGCAAATGATCCGTCTCATTTCTTCCATTAAGTTCCTAAGTTCCTTAGTTTCTTACGTTGATTGTTTTAAGGTTCAATTTAGCAACAAAAAAACATCTGTGGCCGATACAATGATTTAATGCAAACTGGTTTTAAACATAGCATAAGCATAATTATAGGCTATAACTGTTGGAGATGATAGAGTTTGTGAACGAAACCAATGTCTATGATGCTTGTCTATGGAACATTTAGAGCTGTCACTTTTACTTGCTTTTACTACGTTCCCCTGTTCTAGAATAATCTGGTAATGTGTCCGTGCAATAAAACTATTGTAATCTTATTTGAAGTCTTTATTCACACCTGAAAACTCAAGTAATAACAGGTTATGGGCCCAGACACCTACTCAAATAAGGAAAGTTGTTTTTTGTAAGAAGAAAAGAAAAACTAAGAAAAACGATCGGCACGTGTTTTTTCTTTGGTTACAAAATATGTTACAATAATAGAAGAAAACATGACCAACGAAGCAAACCACACAGGAATTCCAATAGAAAGGCTGAAGGGGGCGGAAAACTATATTATCTGGAAGTTTTCCATGAAGATGCTCCTGATGCACGAGGACCTACTCGAATGTATCGAGTCCACCGACGGAAGCAAAGATGTAAGGAAAAATCAGCGCGCGCTTGCAAAAATTTGTCTTTCTGTACATCCCAACGCTTTCTCGCTTGTGCGTAATGCAAAATCTGCTTACGAAGCATGGACAAATCTACAAAAGGCGTATGAGGACAAGGGTCTGTGCAGACGCTTAGGATTACTGCGGTTGCTTTTTGGAACTAAGCTCGAAGAGAATGCTTGTAACATGGAGTCTTACATTACGAAAATAACTGAAATTACTCAACAATTGCATGACATAGGTACTCCACTAGACAATGACTTCATAGCAGTGATCATGTTAAGCGGACTGACATCCGATTACGACCCGCTCATCATGGCGTTGGAGAATTCCAGTGACAAGCTTGTCAGTGAAACTGTGAAAATGAAATTATTACAGGAGTTTCACAGAAGAGATGACAAGACAGAGACTGCATCGGCTTTGACTACTATCAAGAAGATCAAATGTTACCGATGTAAGAAGCTAGGACACACAAAGAAGAATTGCCCTAAGAATGCTGCTTCTACGACTCCAGTGAGTAATGTCAAGGACAAGAAGAAGGTGTTATTGTCAGCATTGTCGGTTAATCTCAAGAATGATGTCTGGTACGTGGACTCGGGTGCAACCAACCATATGTGCAACAACAAAAGTGTTATGTCAGAATTGAAATCAACTAAAGAACTCTCTGTGAACATTGCAAATGGTGATCAGTTATGTACTGCAGGATTAGGTAAAGTTAAAATTAAGTTAGACAGCGGTTTTACAACAATAACTAATGTTTATTTAGTTCCTCAATTGTCAACTAACCTTTTATCTGTGAGTGAGTTAACAAGAAAAGGTTATAAAGTCAATTTTAATTCTAAAAACTGTAGAATAATGGATGGGCATGAAACCATTGCTACTGCTAGTTATGTGAATGGTATTTTTCAGTTAGATTCAATAGGGAATAGCAGTAGAGATGATGTTGAAGTGCAGCCTCAATGCATGGTGTCTGACAGCAGCAGTAAAGCACTACTGGACTGTGATGTGTCAGAGCAAGAGCAGAGCAGCAAGGTGTCACAGGAAGTATGGCATCGCAGGCTGGGGCACCTCAACTCTAGGAGCATGAATGTCATGAAACAAGGTATGGTAATTGGTATGAATTATGATAGTACTTGTTTTCAATCATGTATTGCCTGTATTAAAGGAAAACTAACAAAACTACCTTTTCCAAAAGTGTCTCATAGTAGGTCTAAGGAGATTTTAGGCTTAATACATACAGATTTATGTGGTCCAATGCAAGAGAAGTCATTTGGTGGTGCTTGTTATTTTCTTACTTTCATAGATGACTGTTCAAGAAAAACATTTGTTTATTTTTTAAAAACGAAAGGTGAAGTTTTTGAAAAATTCAAAATATTTAAAAAGCTTGTTGAAAATGAGACAGATAAGAAAATAAAAACTATTCGTAGCGACAATGGTGGTGAATATATTAATAAAAAATTTCAGGAGTTCCTGCAGCAGCAAGGGATCTGTCACCAAACGACTGTCCCGCACTGTAGTCAACAGAATGGTGTGGCAGAAAGAGCTAATCGTACCATCATGGACAAAGCTCGCTGTATGCTAGAAGATGCTGGTCTTGACAAACGTTTTTGGGCAAAGGCCGTAAACACTTCAGTGCATCTGAAGAACTGCTCACCTACAAAAGCTGTCATGTGCATGACACCACTGGAGAAATGGACTAATACAAAGACAGATGTAAGTCACCTTCGTACATTTGGTTGCTTGGCTTATGCTTTGACTTCAAATCACAAGAAACTGGATTCGAAGGCAAAGATTTATATATTTGTAGGTTACTGCAATAATACAAAGGGTTATAAACTCATGGATCCAGAAAATCTTGGGCATTGCATAAATGCACACCATGTAAGGTTTTTAGAAGATTGTTTTTGGAAAAAGGATCTGTCAGTTAATGATACTAATCGGGTGGTTCATGTTGTTTCACAAACAGAATTGACATGTAGGGCAGACGAAAACACTGGGGATGAAAGTTCACAGGATGTTTCTGAAAACTGTCCTTCTGATGTTAGAAATAGGAACAGGAACACAGTGTTTAGCATTAATGACAGTAGTAGTTCATCTGAGGCAGATAACTCATCGGATGAAACCTATATTCCAGGGAGTTCAAGTGAAGACTCGACAATTACAGACTTCACTGATGCTGTAGATGAAAATCTATCTGCACAACTGGTAGCTCAACAGTACAGAGATCTTGGAGACCCGGAGACTGTTAAGGAAGCACTTGGTGGCGATGAAGCTAAAGAATGGAAGGAAGCTATGGAAGATGAGTATAAATCTTTTATTACCAATAAAGTCTGGCGCCTTGTAGATCTACCTAAAGATCACAAAGCAGTAAAATGCAAATGGATTTTTAAAAGAAAAAGGAACTTAGATGGAAGTCTCCTAAAATACAAGGCACGGCTGGTTGCCAAAGGATTTACTCAAAGGTATGGCATTGATTACAGCGAAACTTTTTCACCTGTTGTCCGTTACTCTACAATCCGTTTGTTGTTAGCACTAGCTGCAGAATATGATCTGGAAATAAATCACCTAGATGTCAAAACAGCTTTTTTGAATGGTGATCTAAAAGAGTATGTGCTAATGGAACAACCAGAAGGATTTGTTAAGAAAGGACAAGAACATAAGGTGTATAAGTTAGATAAAGCCGTTTATGGATTAAAACAGGCTGCAAAGTCATGGTATGAAAAAATAAACGGAGTGTTAATAAATAAACTCCATTTCAATAGGATGCCTTCAGAACCATGTGTCTATTATAAAGGACAAAAGAGGGAAATGGTTATAATTGCCCTTTATGTCGACGACATAATGTTATTCTCTTCATCAATATCCAAAGAAAGAGATATAGTGAAAGAAAAACTCATGTCAGAGTTTGACATGAAGGATTTGGGACCAGCTCATCAAACATTGGGCATGAGCTTATGCAGAAATAAAGAATCAATTACTTTAAATCAGTCACATTCCATTGAAACTGTTCTACGTAAATTTAATATGACTGACTGCAAACCGTCTCCAACCCCTATGGAAGCTGGATTGAAACTGAAGAAAAGTGAAGTCAAGGATACTCGTTTTGACTACAGAAATCTCATAGGTTGCTTGATGTATATTTCAGTTTGTTCCAGGCCAGATATCTCTCATGCAGTAGGTGTTTTGAGTCAATTTAACGAATGTTTTGATGAAACTCATTGGAAAGCTGCGAAAAGGGTTCTTCGATATCTCAAAGGTACAATCCATTACTTTCTTAAGTATGCTAAGGGCGGATTGGTTATAAATGGCTACACAGATGCTGATTGGGCATCCAATGAAGTTGATCGTCGCTCATATACAGGGTATGTATTTAAATTAGGCGATTCTATTATATCCTGGGAAAGCCGTAAGCAGAAAACTGTGGCTCTCTCCAGTACTGAAGCAGAATACATGGCTATTTCAGATGCTTGCAAAGAAGCGTTGTTTTTACGTACTTTTTTGAAAGAATGCCTTCAAGTAAATTGTAAGATAAATTTGTACAATGATAATCAGTCAGCACAAAAACTATGCTATAATTCAATGTTTCATGCCCGTACCAAACATATAGATATTAGACATCATTTTATTAGGGATATTGTAAATAATAAATTTATTGATATTTATTATATGCCTACAGGTGACATGGTAGCAGACTTGCTCACTAAACCGTTAACTAAAGAGAAACATCTTAAGTTCTCTTTGTCTCTTTTAACAATGTAATATTGTTAATTATTATATCTTTTAACAGCGTAATATTGTCATTCGTTACTATATGATGTTATGATGTTAGTTAGATCTTTATAAGTAACATTTGTGTTTTTATATAATATATGATATGTTTAGTTCAAGGGCTAGTGTTGGAGATGATAGAGTTTGTGAACGAAACCAATGTCTATGATGCTTGTCTATGGAACATTTAGAGCTGTCACTTTTACTTGCTTTTATTACGTTCCCCTGTTCTAGAATAATCTGGTAATGTGTCCGTGCAATAAAACTATTGTAATCTTATTTGAAGTCTTTATTCACACCTGAAAACTCAAGTAATAACAATAACTATCCATACTAGACGTTCGAATGAGTAAAACACTGTTGTTTACCAGTTTTTTTGACAAAGACTAAGTTTTCAGTTGGTAAGGATGGGCGTAAATAATTTGTCAAAGTGGGTAGGTATATAAATTGAATCAAAGTAAAATTAGAGGTGAAGTGAATTAACATGTTAGATAGTTAGAAATTATGACAAATTCTAACCGCATAACAATAACATCACTTCACCAGACTTTAAAAAATACGAGCTGTGGTTTAAAAAATAGGATTACGGCAACATGAATACCTAATTATTGCTAAAGGTGGTATTTGTTCACAATAGCTGAACAAATATGAACATTATGTGCAAAAACGTAAGATTTATAATCGTCTACTAATAAAAATAAATTCGACTAATAATGAGTCGGCCCTCCTTCGTTTTCTATAACTTCTTGTAACCTTCTGCGCATGCTGTTCACCATATTCTCGCATATATTACTTCCCCGTAGCGACTCCCAGGTGGAAGTAACAAGGTTATCTAAATTAGGCTTAGACCTTACTTGTGATGAGTCCCAGTTTAGCACCATAAGACCCCACAGATTTTCTATGGGGTTTAAATCAGGACTCTTAGCAGGCCAATCGATAACAGTCATGTTTACTTGGTTTCGAAGCCAGTTTTGCACGATATGTGCACGATGCACTGCGCAATTGTCTTGCACAAAGTAAATGTGCTCGTGTGGATAGGAAACCCGCACAGAAGGCAGCATTAAATTTGACAGAATATCCAAGTAATCATGACTGTTACTTCGACCTGCTATTTCTACAAGCTCACCAGGACCCATCGAAGACATCCAGCCCCAATACCCGACAGAAATTCGGCCACTGGTCCTGCAAGGCAGAAGGTTACTTTCCTTATACCTTTCTCCACCTTTTCTCCACAATATTTTACGCCCATCCTTATCCGACTTAAATGTTTTTTTTATCGCTGAAAATCACCACATTGTTCTCCCAATCAAAATCGACGTAAGACCTAGCAAACTCTAGTCGTTTTTGCCGGTGCGCAGTGGACAGCAAGATTTTGTGCGCTGGCTTGCTGCAACGTAACCCAGCAGAACGAAGGTGGTTTCTCACAGTTTGTAAGCACACATTGTGTGCTGTTGCTGTAACGCGGGTAGACAAGAAAGGATCAGCCTTGTGCCTTTCCACGATATCGTGGTGTCGAGCCGATGAACTAGCTTTTGGTTTTGGACCTCGTCGAAGATGTTCCACCTCTCCAGAATCCGAATATTGGCGGACCCATAACTGCACAGTTCTCCTCTGTGGATAGAAAAAAAAACATTATTTAAAATACTCATAATAACAGCTATTATATTTATATACTATACATACACTATGTACCTATATTTAGAGGCCCCTGCCTTAATAGGACAAAAATGAACTAGACCCAGTTAATTTTATCATAATCATCATTATGATTTCAGGCAAATAAATAATCTATCTATCAATCTATCTATGATAAAAAAACACAACATATTACATATTACACAACATATTAACATTAACACATCAATAACATTATTAACACAACCTATTATTATACTTATGGTAGGTATTGCACTTAAGTTACATGATTTTTTATTTCTAGGTTGACATTGAAAGGTGAGATAAGTTAATTAAGTTTTATAAATTCTATTCTATTCTATTCTATTCTATTCTATTCTATTCTATTCTATTCTATTCTATTCTATTCTACTCTACTCTACTCTACTCTACTCTACTCTACTCTACTCTATGTCGTGTGTAAAAAAAAAAAAAGGACAGGTAGATTGTTATTGAGAGTTGAGACACACGATTAGTTTATTTAAGTATGAAACGTGATTGTCAAATAAAAGGTTTTTCAAGCTCTCGGCTTTCAGCATCCAACTATTAGTTCAAGGACCTCTTGCTATAGAAACCTATGGGAGGTTTATTTGGAATAAAACTAAGTTTAACTTAAAAGTGCAAACACTATATTGTTTTTCAAAAATAACAAACTAAAACATTAAGGATTGGGTAGAACCTAGCATCTTAAAATTAGACAGTCCAAGTAGGAACGAGGCAACGGTGCCTACGGAATATGTCGCGCACTGACTCTACACTACTGGCCAGATAATAAAGAAATAAAATGACTTACTCATGGTACCATGAACGCACACTTCCCATCACGTATTGCTACCGAAGCAATAGTTGGTTCCCCACGAAGATGGTAAACCGGACGTTCACCGGGGCACTGCTCGACAGTGTCTCTTGAAGACCGGGCACGTAGAGGATACTGGAGGACCCCTCCAACACACCTAACGAAGGTGCGCGGAAGCTGGCGCGGGATGCCGGAGGCGAAGTTAAGCAGGAAACACGGTGAGTAGTCCTTGGGATCGTCTACCACACAGGGTTGGTGGCAGACACTAGCGCTGGTGCGAAGCCCTACGGACGTAGTACTTCCGCATGAAGCTGGTCAGATGACACGATGAGCCGAAGATGATCAAAGACTCTTCAGTTTGTCCTTGAGGCGATGGTGCAGTTAAAAATACATCATCGGAGATGCGCACGTAAACAAATAATGTTATAACGGCGTTGAAGTCCTCTTGGAATCGTTCATTAGTTACGGAACTACAGTGAACACAGACCGCCGTTGACTGTCCTACGAGGAATCACTGACACACAAATACCTAGCTTTACAGGTTCATGTTGCTAACACTGATTCTAAGTTATTACAATGGTCTGGACCGAAGTCCAGTACGAAAAAAAAAGAAAAGCGAACCTCGCGCACGTGGCGCGTACTAGGTTAACCTTTTCACATGACGTGTACTTTTGAACTGTCAAAATACGTGAGCCTGAGGAACGCGGGCAGCGTGCCCCGCTGTTGGACTCAGACTGACAACCCAAAATCGATAAAATCTATACATTAAAATTCGTTCCACGTAGAATGATTACTTATGAAATATATCTATTATTTTTTCTATCTCTAAATTTAGAACAGTACATAATACCTATTACGTTACAGCATCCCATAAACGAACATGATTTAATTGTTCGCGATAGTATAATTTTCGAAAAAGAGACTGATGATTATGTGCGACTACATAATCACTAACGTCATGACCTATAACTTTGACAGCTGCATGAAACGAAACGCACTATGCCTAATAAATGTTATGGTTATAATTAAACAAAAGTTTTAATAAATCCGAAAACTATTGTCATATTTGAAAAGATCGTTTTACGAGCATTCTAAAAAGTGGCTATATGTTCCAAATCCGTACAGTAGTTACTGAGTAATTTGCATGCCAATATTGCCGGTTTTGTAAAGTGTTCCTACGCTATTATGAGATAAATACAGCATCCCATTTCAAAGCAGATGCTGTTTCTGATCACTTAATACATTGATGTCCTATACACGATGATGGTTATTCTTTTCCAATTGTAATTCATGTTCATGGGTTTCATTGTAAAATAAATAACCTCAAAATGTTGTCGTCTAACATTGATTGAATTGTTGGGAAACAAGTAGCAGGTTATGAAATGTATCTGCTACAATACCCCCCTTCGCGGAAAAAGGCTAACCCAGTTAGCCGACACAGCCGGTCCAACCGAGGAAAAAAAAAAAAAAGTTTTTCTTAATTTTTCTGTTCTACCCTGGATCCTAACTAAAAGTATGAGCTTACTATACTATTGACATACTAGCCATCAACCTACCGAGCATTTGTTGTTGGTTAGCTATGTACTATTGTCTTATGACCTGTTGACTTATATACTATTGATCATTAATCTATTGACTAATTTACTTTTCACTTATTAACTATTGACTAATAATCTATTGTCTTATGAGCTATTGACCATGGCCTATCAACTACTAGTGTATTCTACTAACTAATATGTAATATTACCTAATACCAACTAGAGTAACTGGACTACTTTCAATATTGATTTGTAAGTGTCTCCTATTATCAAATAATTCTATCATCTAAGTTGCTAAGCAAATAATTATTGTTTACAAAATTATAGTAACCACAGTACTGGTCTAGAAACAGTACTGGATAACTTTCTGTATGTCACTGGAATGACAACCAATGCTGTTTATGAATATGAGTCGTCACCCAATTCAAGGCAAACAAATTGTAAATGAGTTTGAGAGTTAACTCAATAGTAAAAAAAACTTATTTTCAATTGTTTTGAAAAAAGTACTGAACCGATTTTGAAAAAATAAACGGGATCAGGGCCGTCGAGTGCCACTGATACTGGAACAATTCTGTTTAGTGATGCAAATAGTGAGTTAAAAAGATTTTTTTTTTTTTTTTTGTTTTTTTGTTAAAAAAAAATTGTGCATGTGTAATTATTTTCAACCTTTCTCAAAATAATGCTTAATTAACAGCACCCTTTATGGCACTTTTATTATGTCCTTGACATGATACTTCCCTAAATTTTTTGTGTCTATTTCCTCTAATTGGTAAACAACATCAGATAGTTTATCAACTACTTTACATTTGACAAATCTCGGTGCTAATTTAGCTGAGAAAAACTTTGCTGCGTTTGACTGTACAAAGTTACGCCTCCACACGATATCACCAACACTTAGCCTGAGTTCACGGCGACGTAGGTTATATCTGTTAGCGTTCTGTTTGTACGCTTTGGTCAATGTACAGCTTACACGTTGGAAAATATCTGCAAGTTCATTTAAGGAATCGGCTTTTTCGTTCCTATTTGCGAGCTGAATATCATCAATTGAATCTGGTGCATTGCCCCTCAAGGTATGCAATGCTCCGTCCGTGATGATTTCACGGCCTCTGGCCAAAAAATATGGTGTGTGTCCTGTAGCAAGATTTATAGTGGTGTTCATAGATAGCTGAATTTGAGGAAGGAACCTAGACCAATTCCTGTGATCCTCCTCTACTAACATAGCTAAGCAAGTTTGAACAGTTTGATTGTAACGTTCAACAGTGTTTGATTGTGGTGCATAATATGCGTTATAGAAAATTTTTGGTATTGAATATTTTATGCAAAAATTCTTGAATTCTTTACTTTGAAAAATCGTGGCGTTGTCACATATAATAATGCATGGTGTGCCCTCTTTCAATAATATTTCTGATTCTATGAATGATGTTACTGTCTTTGTGGTTGCTGTTCTAAGGGGATGGAGCCAACAATATTTTGTGAAAACATCTACTATTGACAGAATATAAACATGTCCAGAATATGATTTGGCAAAGGGACCTATTGTGTCTATGGAGAGTGTATGCATCGGACGATCTACCTGTTTCTGGTTTGTCATGTGTCCGTGTGGTATATTGTTGGAGTGTTTGTATGCTTTACACTTTTCACAGTTAGACACATAACTCTTAACGTCTGTATTCATACCTTTCCAGAAATAGTTTTCTTTAATTTTGGCTAGAGTTTTAAATATCCCTGGATGTATTGCGCTTAATTCATGTTTTTCCTTTATACATTTCTGTACTATATCATGAGGTAGAACTATTTTCCATGAATTTTCGTCTTGTAACTGTGACGTGGGTTTACTAAATCTATACAATATGTTTTCTTTTATTTGATAGTTTTTATGAAATATTGGATTTGATTGTACATTTTTAAGTAAGTTATTGTACCATTCATCATTTGAGTTTATTCCCCCTGAAAATGTTACTGCATTGAGTTCTGCTCTTGATAACACGTCGGGAACTGCGTGCAGAGCACCTTTCCTATGACGGATTTCAAAGTCAAAACAAGCTAGTTGCATTGCCCAACGCGCTAAACGACCGGATGGGTTGTTTAATGTTTTTAACCACTTAAGACACATATGATCTGTTACTAAAATGAAATGGCCACAATCAATGTAAGGTCTAAAATGTATGACTGAATCAACTACAGCCAATAGCTCACGCTCGGTTGTGCTATAATTTCGTTCTGTTTTTGAGAGTAAACGGGAGTGAAATGCTACGGGATGTTCTATACCGTCTACTTCTTGTACGAGAACACTTCCAATTCCGACTGATGATGCATCTGTATGAATCTGAAATGGTATTGAAAAATCAGGACAAGCTAATACTGGTGCTTGAGTGAGTGCCTCTTTAAGTGCTATGAAAGACCCTTCTGCTTCACTACACCATGCTATTGCCTCTTTTCCTTTTCTTTTACCGATTAATGCCGTCATTGGTGTAATTATTGTTGAGAAGTTATTAACAAATCTCCTGTAATATGAACATAAACCTATAAAAGCACGCAATTGTCTAGCTGTAGTTGGTCTAGGGAAGTTTCTAATACAGTCCAATTTTTTTGGATCTGTTTGCAGACCTTTTGAACTTACTACATATCCTAGGTAATTTAGCTGATCTTTGCAAAATTCACATTTATTAAAATTTATTGTCAACCCTGCTTTGCTTAAAGTTTCCATAACATCATTTAATATATCAATATGCTCTTCAAATGTAGTGGTAGCTACCAATAGATCGTCACAATATCCGAAAATCTTTTCACCATACCTATGTTGAAATAGTGAGTCGATCAAACGTTGCATATCACAACCAGCGTTACATAAACCAAAGGGCATTCTTTTGAATTCAAAAAGTCCCCTGTTAGGTACTACAAATGCGGTTTTCTGACAAGAAGTGCCGTTTCCATCTAAATTATCTGAATCACAAAGTGGTAGCTGCCAGTATGCAGCTGATAAATCTATTGATGATAAATAACGAGCTCCTTTAAGGTTATCCAATATTGATGATATATATGGCAACGGATAGGAGTCTTTATGAGTGACATCATTCAGTTTTCTAGCGTCCAAACAAAATCTGAGTGAACCATCTTTCTTTGGTGTCATAACAACTGGATTAGACCAAGGTGATTTTGATGGAGCAATTACGCCCAGTTCTAACATCCTATCAACTTCATCATTCAGTGCCTGCAGTTTCACTGGTGATAAAGGGTAGTATTTTTGTTTTATTGGTGTTCCCGTTGTTACAATCCTATGTTCCATTATATCGGTTTTACCTAAACCTTTCTCTTCGGTACTAATTGTTTTAAATTTTGAAATTATTTTTTCTAATTCTATATATTCTAATGGTGAAAGTTCACCTTTGGACATTATACCGCACAACTCATTTGAAGTTTGTGGGTGGTTATTGTCAGTTTTATCCACTAGCTGTATGCTGTCAAAATAAAAATAATTTAAAATTTCAAATTGATGTACGAAGTCCATGCCTAGTATGAAGTTATCTGATATTTCTGGTATAACCATGAATGTTATTTCGCTCCTTTTATTTTTAAAAGTAACTGGTAATGACATTACTCCTATTGTTTCTACTTGAGAACCATTGGCACACTTTGCGCTCCAGCTAGTTGTTTCTTTTTTAAATCCTATATCTATTAGTTGCTTATGGTATCCATTACCTATAACTGAGAGATTCGCACCTGTATCTAAAAGTCCACTGTATGTTTTGTTTTTAATTTGGAATTCTACAAAAATTCTGTTGTCCATTTTTCCACATGATATACCAGGAGTCACCGTTCCTAAGTGTTGTTTACTAGAGCACGAACTAGTCACTCCCGGACCATCTAGTTTTTTGAATTCGATTTTTGAACAGGGTGGGCGTCTGTGGGTGGGTTACACTTAGAACAACGCGAGGTGAGTACCCCCTTTGCTCCACACTTAAAACATACAATGCCTGGTACTGATCTGCATTGTTTGTATGAATGTCCGGTTTTTTTACATTTTCTACATGTAATGGTTGGGTTTTCAGTTTTCTTATACTGAGTGTTAACAACTGTAACTTGTTTCTGGCCCTTATTAGGTTTTGAGGCTGAGTTACATGGTGTGGAAACCGCATATGCTTCGTAACGCTTGCCTAGTGAAATTAATCTGTCAATGGTCTGTATGTCATTGACAGCTAAAAGTTGTGCATAGGTTGGTAATAAATTATGTTTTACTATCTCTATTAGGGTTGCTTCTGATAATGGTGCAGTAAGTCTTGAATTTAAGGTTTGCATATCTAGCACATAAATATGCAATGGTTGTCCTAGGCTTTGCTTATGATCCCTAATTTGTTTCTTTAAGATGAAATCATTGTCAAAGGATGAGAAGAATGTTCTGAATTTATTTTGCAAATCTTCCAAGGTGACTACTGTGTCTCTAATTTGTCTGTAATAATCTAGTGCTTTTCCGCCTAAGAAATCTGAAAAACATTTGACGATTTTATATTCTGGTATGTCTCTAGTGCGCATGCAGTCATCAATCCGCAAGAAAAAATCCACTATACTTGATTCTCCGGTGAACTTTAAATTCCATGACCTGAAATTGTCATCGCGTACTACATAAGTTACGAGGTTCGAGTGGTCTGCTGTTACTGACTGACTATGTGAAGGTTGGTAAATATGTTTCGTGTCATGGGATGCGGCTGACATTGGTGGCTGAGCTACTTTACGTCTACGTGCTACATTATGCGAGACATCATCTGTATCTGATTCATCGGGCTTGTGCGCCGTATCTTCTGTATCAAGAAACTGTTCTAATGGATCTGCCATTGTGACAACACTATTCTTAATTAAAAGTTAGTAACTAAACAGTGCCTGCATATGGCGTTGTGATTCAAATCCTTGGCTATTGTGATTAACGACAAAAAACTTATCATTGCAAGTACACAAATATTCTCAGAAATTAGTGTTTGCAACTGGTATTTACATGACACAAGCAAGGAATGTTGCTTCACCCAATACTACGCTGACAAAAATGCTGACATGCATTCACCATTTAGGTACCCCACGATATGCTATGTGAATTTCCACACAAGCTCTAAAACGTTGACATGCAAAATATGTTGGAGAATGTTAATCTATCATAGGTAAACTGTATAAAAATTTCAGTAATATTCCAAACAGCTCCCATAGATTATGAATTTATTAAATGTTCGGGCGCCATTGTCGTGTGTAAAAAAAAAAAAGGACAGGTAGATTGTTATTGAGAGTTGAGACACACGATTAGTTTATTTAAGTATGAAACGTGATTGTCAAATAAAAGGTTCTTCAAGCTCTCGGCTTTCAGCATCCAACTATTAGTTCAAGGACCTCTTGCTATAGAAACCTATGGGAGGTTTATTTGGAATAAAACTAAGTTTAACTTAAAAGTGCAAACACTATATTGTTTTTCAAAAATAACAAACTAAAACATTAAGGATTGGGTAGAACCTAGCATCTTAAAATTAGACAGTCCAAGTAGGAACGAGGCAACGGTGCCTACGGAATATGTCGCGCACTGACTCTACACTACTGGCCAGATAATAAAGAAATAAAATGACTTACTCATGGTACCATGAACGCACACTTCCCATCACGTATTGCTACCGAAGCAATAGTTGGTTCCCCACGAAGATGGTAAACCGGACGTTCACCGGGGCACTGCTCGACAGTGTCTCTTGAAGACCGGGCACGTAGAGGATACTGGAGGACCCCTCCAACACACCTAACGAAGGTGCGCGGAAGCTGGCGCGGGATGCCGGAGGCGAAGTTAAGCAGGAAACACGGTGAGTAGTCCTTGGGATCGTCTACCACACAGGGTTGGTGGCAGACACTAGCGCTGGTGCGAAGCCCTACGGACGTAGTACTTCCGCATGAAGCTGGTCAGATGACACGATGAGCCGAAGATGATCAAAGACTCTTCAGTTTGTCCTTGAGGCGATGGTGCAGTTAAAAATACATCATCGGAGATGCGCACGTAAACAAATAATGTTATAACGGCGTTGAAGTCCTCTTGGAATCGTTCATTAGTTACGGAACTACAGTGAACACAGACCGCCGTTGACTGTCCTACGAGGAATCACTGACACACAAATACCTAGCTTTACAGGTTCATGTTGCTAACACTGATTCTAAGTTATTACAATGGTCTGGACCGAAGTCCAGCACGAAAAAAAAAGAAAAGCGAACCTCGCGCACGTGGCGCGTACTAGGTTAACCTTTTCACATGACGTGTACTTTTGAACTGTCAAAATACGTGAGCCTGAGGAACGCGGGCAGCGTGCCCCGCTGTTGGACTCAGACTGACAACCCAAAATCGATAAAATCTATACATTAAAATTCGTTCCACGTAGAATGATTACTTATGAAATATATCTATTATTTTTTCTATCTCTAAATTTAGAACAGTACATAATACCTATTACGTTACAGCATCCCATAAACGAACATGATTTAATTGTTCGCGATAGTATAATTTTCGAAAAAGAGACTGATGATTATGTGCGACTACATAATCACTAACGTCATGACCTATAACTTTGACAGCTGCATGAAACGAAACGCACTATGCCTAATAAATGTTATGGTTATAATTAAACAAAAGTTTTAATAAATCCGAAAACTATTGTCATATTTGAAAAGATCGTTTTACGAGCATTCTAAAAAGTGGCTATATGTTCCAAATCCGTACAGTAGTTACTGAGTAATTTGCATGCCAATATTGCCGGTTTTGTAAAGTGTTCCTACGCTATTATGAGATAAATACAGCATCCCATTTCAAAGCAGATGCTGTTTCTGATCACTTAATACATTGATGTCCTATACACGATGATGGTTATTCTTTTCCAATTGTAATTCATGTTCATGGGTTTCATTGTAAAATAAATAACCTCAAAATGTTGTCGTCTAACATTGATTGAATTGTTGGGAAACAAGTAGCAGGTTATGAAATGTATCTGCTACATCTACTCTACTCTACTCTACTCTACTCTACTCTACTCTACTCTACTCTACTCTACTCTACTCTACTCTACTCTACTCTACTCTACTCTACTCTACTCTACTCTACTCTACTCTACTCTACTCTACTCTACTCTATTCTATTCTATTCTATTCTATTTTATTTTATTTTATTTATTAAGGGACAATAAACAGCTACACTATGTGTTGGAACAGAGACATTAACAATATTGCAGCCCACAACATTATCCGCATATTAACATGAGATAATTATGATAATGAGTGCCACTAGATAGGTTAGAAAAAAATTAAAAATGATAATAATTATATCACATTATTAAAAAATAAATTTTAGAAATAATAAATAATCATAGAAAATATCCATTAAAGTAATTATTACAAATTCAACTAAAATTAAATAAACAAATTATTAATTACATCATGCAAATTAGAAATTCAATTAGATTTAATTGCTTGCAACAGAGTAATAATAAAAAGTTGAGTAGTTAAGTATAATATCTACGTAATAATCTAACTGTTACTCACCGATATCATTAGACGCCTTGCAATTTCACTTATTGATACGTTTTGCTCATGAAGAACAACGATTTCTGCCTTTTTAAACATTGATAAATGTTGCATGGTTGGACGAAAAGTAATAAATTCGCAAACGAATATGAGTGAGTAATTATCAACTCAGTAATGCAAATACTCGTAGCTTGACAACTAAGAACACTAATTTTTTATAAATTAAGGTATTTGAAAACAATATTTTAAAATTGTCGGTAGTTAGATTTTAAACAGTCAAAATAAAATGGCCTGCGAGTTCCGTGGTTGTCTCAAACGTTGCAAACTTCATAACTCATCCACGAACGTGATCGAATCGTTTTAAATTCTCTAAAAAGTAATGTTTTAACAAAATAATGAATACAAAAAGAATTGCTGCGCCCATGGTTTGAACTTATGACTTCTCGATAACTGACTAAAGGCGATAGCCGTTGTGCCAAGATCGTTATAGAAACTCAATGCGAAATATTATATCCAATTCAGTCAAGACGAATGATTACTATATATTGGTATACGGTATTGATGTGCCATACGCACACTAAAAACAGAGCTCGCCCGTTTTATTTTGTGTTTGTGTGCATAGTTATGACTTAACGCACACGTCATGTAAACTGTAAACCAAATAGATTTGCCCACCGTACATCAAAAATTAATGTTATTTGGAATAAGTAATTGGTCTATGTTTACCTAAAGTTTGCGACTAGACATAACATAACACAGTCGTTACAACCATCAAAATTTCTGAAAGTTTTCTTTTTAAGAACACTTTGGAAACGACTTCTTCATCATAAAATTATGATACGCTCTCTTAGGTACGCACTCTTAGAATTTACAAAAAAAAACTCGCCGTGGTCGCATAATAAAATATAGTCTAAGGAAGTCTCCGATTCTTTTCTCTGTTCTTCTTCGAAGTTTAGGCTAATAAGCACTACCTATTCCTATCACTGTTAATTAACAATTAAAATTATTTTTTTAAACATTTCATTGGTTTGGTTAATACACAAATTCAATACCAATGAAAAGTATGAAGCCTATAGAATATTCAAACTTTAGGTTAACCTAACCTTAAGGGGGCCCCACTCCACGTCCTTGACACCGCCGTGTCCTCGTATTAGCGGCGATCGGCGGCGGCGCCCTCTCGCGTCCGGCCCTGGTTCAATCCATGGTCCGGAGTGAGAGGGAATGGGAAGCCGTCACCTCCTTCTACGATGCAGTCATGCTAGCAAAGTAGGTGGCGGAACGTGAGAGGGAGAGAACCTCCCAACCTGTCCCAGCCGCCGCGGGATACGCACCGGGCGTCGGCCACCATAGGCGCGGGCCTGTGGACGGTGAGCTGTGGGCTAGCTCACCGTTCATCCGTCTTATCCGACAGGCCGTGTCGATGGCACGTTCGCGTTCCACGCGCGCCTCAAAGAGATGCCAGCAAAAGGAAGGGGTCCGCAAGGGCCGATGCCTGCCGGGGTTGCGGGACTGTTCGAAAGAAATACTGCGGCCCCTGAACACAAAGGGCTAAGAAGGAACATGGATGGGTTTTAGTCAGTAAAAGTCTGACACTCCGTCTGATCCGTCCAGAGCGGGAGGGATCATTTGATGATATCCTATCGGGAAAATAAAACAAAAAAGGTGTTAACTCAATCAACTAGCCTTATTTGTAAGAGGATATATATATATTTTATACAAGGCCTCACTGAATATTTGGTGTAGAGGAGCTGGCGGCTAAATAATAACAGCCGCTCGGGTCGACCTTTGGGTTAAGCCGTGCTTGCCTAGGTTGGTATATGAATGGGTGACTACCCATTACATACCGGGTTTCCACCTTGCCTCAGAGAGCACGTTAAGCCGCTGGTCCCGGCTTACAGCGGGGTATCGTATTACCCAGTACTAACTGGGTTGTGGAGGTCAGATAGGCAGTCGCTCCATGTAAAATACTGGTATTCAGCTGCATCCGATAAGACTGAAAGCCGACCCCAAGTTTTAAAATTTGATGTTATTTGCGAAATTTTTTTGAATGGTTTCGGTTGTGTAACGGTTTTATGCATTGGCAAGTAGAGCTTCCACGTGTGACGTGTCGAAGATCTGGCTCGTTTGGCACGCTCTGGACAGTCTCTTCATCCAAAATCGTGCACTTAGAAGCAGTTGGTAGGTTAACATGAAATTGTAGACAAAAAATAAAAAATATTGTTGATTTGCACATTTTTTGTGGAGTTCAATATTTTCTTCTGAAAGTTACAAATCGATTATTTCGTAATTTTAATGATAAACAACATTGTTGACGTCCAAATAAGCTTAAACATATTTTTATCTCAGTAAGATCAAAACTTTGAGAGATATGATATTTTTTTGTACACACGTAGAGTTTATCACAACAAAAATACTCGGCCAAACAGCGGGGAAATGGTTGGGACCCAAGTATGTAGTGTATGTGTATTTAAATATAAATAGTTGTTTTAATAATAAAGGGTGTAAAACACCTCTTAACGAAGCCGTTAAGAGTTTGGACTTGTTCTCCCCGCCATTGCGTTCAATTTTTTCTTCTACACCATACCTGGGAACCTTCTAGTTACGGAGATATTGGGGGTCAGAGTTCCAACTTTTTGACAAGTTTTTTTTAAATACAAGTTTTCAATGTAAGATTTTTACTTTGAACACCTTCACGACCTCCATACTATTCAATCCATCCATCAGC
Organism: Xestia xanthographa; assembly: GCA_905147715.2. Taxonomy (NCBI): domain Eukaryota; kingdom Metazoa; phylum Arthropoda; class Insecta; order Lepidoptera; family Noctuidae; genus Xestia; species Xestia xanthographa. Next base: position 3,010,150 of record LR990654.1, on the reverse strand, counting down.
ACAATGTTTTAAGTGCGTTACATTGAGTTCTACCACAAAACATGATTTTTCATCCCAAAAAAAAAGTCGTTTCCCAGCAATATATTTTGCGTAAAGTTACTTAGTTTGATGTACAGAATGCTTGGTTGACGGCTTCGTGATGAGGTCTTTTACACTCTGTATAAGCACCTACAATATCGCTTGTCCATGACCGGACACATTGAACTTACTAAGTTTATCCATCTTGTTTTACGATTTTGTGAAGTTAACAAACACTTGTTGTCAGGACAATATAAATCCAAATATTTTTAATTGCACCACCAATATTCAATATTCTTCGATAATCTAACTGACGGACTTAACAGAATCATATTGCTTTAGTCAGACATCATCTATAATGTAAATAAAGCCTGCTTGGTACCGAATAAATAAGTAATCCAGTCACATCTATTTACCGAGTGAATAATATTTTTAAGATAAGGTGTATCTATTCATACACGAAATCTCTTAAGGGGTCATTGTACTCATCATTATGAACAACTTTTACTATGGGACCAAACCCTGAATCGCGAAAAATCAGCTGTTCATCACAATATGTTCGTGTTCGGTACTTTTGTATATGTAAGCACAATTACTACGTTTTTCTTTTTATTCTTTTAAATCGATTTATACTTAATCGACTAGCATATTCCAAACGGGACATGCCTAAAACGGAACGCTTTTAAAAGAGCGCAACACTGAACGCTGTGGTGTTGCCTCACTTCTCTTCTACCCGCACGTTTGCTAAGAGCTCACTCCGGTAGCTTGAGCCTATAAAACCAAAAATCACAATTTTCAAGTGTTCAGCAAAATAGACCACGTATATCGACTCCAGCCTATGCGATTGCTACATTCATCATCGAAGGACAGGGGCCCCTGAAGAAAGCTTCTTCAGGGGCCCCTGTCCTTCATTATACCAGGTCAGTCCCAACGTTACGGTTTATGCTAGCCAGTTTCTCCATTTATGCGACAGTTCGCATAACTCGTCAAAATGTATGTAACAGCGGATTTTTTTTCGCGATTTTTATGGCCCGAATACAAAAAAAAAATCTTTAAGCAACAATTACTTAATGAAAACATAAATCTTCGAGCGGAGTCGGGGCGGGTCGGTAGTGTTACACAATATTGAAAACATGTTTAAATGGGTCAGAGCCCATTCGTCCCCTAAGATTCGCACCCTGTGCCCACTCGTCCCCTGGAACTTTTGAGGGGCCCATTCGTCCCCTGAAACATTGTTAATCAATATTGTTCATATTATGTAAACTGTTGCGTGTACAGGGTGATTGAACATTATTTTATGTGTTAAAGTGTCTTAAGAGCCGTACTTGCATAAATAATCATCATGAACATAACATCATTAATATCACGCTTATAATCCCAAAAGTTTGGGCAGAGCAGCACCCTAATAGCGTAATGGGGATGAGCCTAGTGCCATCAACAATTCCAAACTCGATAACTGAGTAAATTGTGACGAAAAAACCCTAGATAACTGTTAAATGATACTAGGTTCTGCTAGCGGCTCCGCCCGCGTGAAGTTTGATAATTTTGTCCCATGGGATCTTACTACCGTGATAAAAGTACCCTTTGTGTGAACACAGGTTATAAACTATCTATGTGCAAAATTTCATCTCAACCCGTTCAGTAGTTCTCGTGTAAACGAGGAACAAACTACATCCATACTCACAAACTTTCAAACATTTATACATATATTAGTAGGATGAGCCGCACCCCAAGATGGTACCTACTTGGTCCCCTCCTCGAAAACAATGTGCTGACTTTTATAAAGGCCATACTATGGCCAATAGTGTCCTAGTACCACCGGCTGACACGCTCAGCAGCACCAAGTCATTCGCGTTACTAAAATTATTGGGCATACAATTAACGAACCACCAGATTTAGCAAAATGTAACGGCAAAAAAATCACTTTTGATTGCCAAAATTAGTAAATGACCACCAAAATTAATCCCCATTTTATCGTAAAATTAGAACCAAAAATTTATTTATGACCACCAGAAATTGAACTGTTATGCTTTAGCATCCGAGTCGAGGGAGACCCCCCGGTCGACGGAGCCCCGCGAAGCGGGCTTCTAGCCTAATCTATCCATGTTGGGGTGCCCCAAGTTGGCCTAGGCAAAACTAGTTTGTCATCAACCACCTCATTCAAATTTGGTGTTCAATTTACTAAATTTGGTGATCAATTGATATTTTAGGTGATAGATGTTAGTGGTCACAAAGTTATTTTTGGTGGTCATTATATTTTCCCCCAGATTATTGTTATAAGCATCCTCAACAACATATGACAACCTAATTTGACGAGCATTTTTCCTTATTTCTAATCATAATCATTTCAGCTGAAAGATGTCCATCGCTGGACATAGGCCTCTCCCAAGTGTCGCCAGATTGATCGGTTCCGTGCGTCTCGCATCCAGCGGATCCCCGCAACCTTCACCATCACCAGGTCATCGGTCCACCTAGTGGGAGGCCTTCCAACTCAACGTCTTCAGGTTCGCCGTCGCCATTCCAGAACTTTTCAGCCCCATCGGCCATCCGTTCTGCGAGCAATGCGCCCTGCCCACTGCTACTTATGTTCCACAATTCTTCGGGCTACGTCGGTAACCTTGATTCTCTTGTGGATGTTTTCATTTCCGATTCGATCACGCAAGAAAACTCCGAGCACAGCCCTCCCCATTGCCCTTTGAGTAACTTTTTTCCTAATAGTTTCATTTATTTATAGTCGTACACGCAAAATTTAAAAACTCACCCTGTATGACTGCTGGATATCTCTACTTAGTAAGCACTAAGTAGAGATTTAACAGAGGACCTCTCGGGTTATCAATATGCCTAACCATACTATTTATAACTTCATGTTGCTGAAAAAACAGCACATTTCTTTTGTATTCCACAAGCGGGCACCAGTAGCGACATATACTATCTCTTCACAAACGACGTTGTCTGTAGTATAAAATGTATAGAACGGCATGTGTGATGGTATTGGTGGCGCTGTGCGCAGGGTTGGCGCACTCCTTCTCCTGGGGTGAGTACCAGAGTCATTTAATTACTATGTTTATTAATTTTTGTTATCCCTAACTTTGAAAACGTAAAGTTGCATCAGAAATAGTAAACTTTGCCCTAACAAATTTGTTTTTTTTTTAAATTATTATTTACTCATCCTTCTACACCTGTCTAACTCGAAGGCTGGTGACGCCCTTGTAGCCATAAGGGCATCAAGTGCGCAGGTGTCAGGGCATGCGATGTAAGATGGAAGGTGGACCATTGTCTGTGGAGAGACGCCGCATACGCACTTGTGATTCGAGTCGTCCGTAAACCCCCATCTGTGGAGGACTTTGCCCCAAACGACTTGGTTATGAAGTCTATTTAGAGATTTCCAAGTCGGCCAGGATATCGCGTGCTCAGGTTGGAGGCTTTCAGGTGGCTTGATGAAATCGTTGGGGAGTTTAAACAGCTCCCGCAGTGACTTCAATATCCTCAAAGTTAGTAGCTTAATAGGTGAGTGAAGGTAATCAGCGTATAGGACGCGGGTTGTACTTGGGTCGCCAAATGTTGAAAGTAGGGGTAGGGTTCAAAGATTTTTTTTGAAGTGATTTAGGAGGGCGATACCTGATTTGTGTTTATCTATGATAATTCAAACTAAAATCAGAACTAATCTACCACACTTCATCGATAATTTTGTGTTTATTCCTGCTCAGTTTGATTGTATAAAATAACTGGCCTTTTTCCGCGGCTTTACTCGCGATAATTTATAATTTGATAATCAATTCGGTTTGTACTCAGCCTGTAATACTATTCAATCATGAATTCTAAAGACAAGTGGTTCCATCTATTATCTTACGCACGTTATTGTTGTTTTCTTCGGGAATAGTACATTTTCGGGTCGAAAGGAACTCCATATCAGTTTCTGTACACCTACCAACGTATTTGCAAAATTTTAGAAAGATCGGTTCAGTAGTTAAGGCACTACAGGAACTGATGGCCGCCACTGAAACCCAACTGTAACATTTGTATAAAATACAGTAAGTAAGGATCATAGTAGCTGAAGCTCTGCAGCTACTGCCTACCCTATGGGAATAAGACGTGATTATATATGTGTAACAGAAAAGGCTAAAGATGGAGAGATTACAAAATATTTTTTTCTTGTTTCAGACATCGTCAGAGGTTTTCACCATCGACTAGAATTTATTGATATTAACGGAACGATATCGCATACAGAAAACGTTACGTCGGATATAATCCATAGACTAACTTACGACCCAGTACACAACCGGGTGCTGTTTACCGACTGGCACGATATTTACAGCTTTGACATAACTACTAAGAAAACAGAATATTTGATGAGGACTACAAACGTCACCGTTACTGGTTTTGCTTATGACCCGGCCACAGAGTTACTCTTTTGGGTTGTACTCTGGTACTTGCATGGCCTTCATACAGACATTTATTCGATTACATTAAAACCGAATTCTGATGGAAACAGAGTTAACGAAAAGCACTTAATTTTGTCGGAACAGGATTATATCAATTTAATTGCCGTCGATAGCTGTGGAGGGTACGTTACTAACACAATGGTAAAAGAAAGAAACAAAGAAAAGGCTTTTATTAGCCGGCACAGGACAATACACACGAAATAAAATGGTGAAATTATCAGTATAACTAATAAAAATTAAACAGATAAAAAATTAATAAAACGAAACGAAATTGGTCCTGTCCGAGGCCAAAAAGGCCCCTATCTAAGCATGGTGCTGTAACATTAAAAAATGTCACAACGCTGGAACATTTTAATATATGTGGGAAACTTTGTTATTGCAGTCGAGGTGGAATTCACACCCGAACCGCAGGCGAGGTTGTTATGGAGAACTGCAGTAACAAATGCCCACGTGTATCAAACAAAATAAAATAAGTAGTAGGATGTTTTTTTTTTTGTAATGAAACAATTTATGTATTTATTTAAACTTTATATACAAGAATGTTACATTGGCGGACTTAATGCCGAGTACAACTACAACAACTATGATTTCATTTCCTTTTTTTTTTTTCACTTTGCTTTCGCAATTTTGAAGAAAAAGCAATGGTATGAAGCCGCAATTAGTGCAATTAGAAACTAGTCCCGAAGTTTAGTTTAGTTTTTTACTAGTATTCAGAAGTTGAGGTTGTTTGGGGGTACACTACAAAGACTATCCTGAGTTTTCGACCTCGAGGACTGTGCGCTAACTTTGGGATAGGGAGCGGGAGGAGGGGATGATAACTTCAACATGTTCTAACTTTTACAAAACATTTCAGGTTTCTTTATTGGATATCGGGCAGCAAGATCAATAAGGTTCGATTCAATGGCTCAGAGAAAGAAGTTGTTATCGATAATGACAACATTATAAACTCTTTCACCATAGACCAACAGGCACAGAAAATAAACTTTACTGATTGGGCGCCTTCTATTAAAAGTGCAGATTTAAACGGAAAGAACCTAAGAACAAAATTCGTACTAACACAACCTGGATTATTTCTAACCGTATCAAAGGATTTCATGTACTTGGATTTTTACGACCATCATGTTACTGTTACTACCATGCAAATCCCAAAGAATCCACCACGCGGCATAGATGTGCAACCTAAACAGCTTTTTAAGATTGGAACATTGTACTGGAATATTCACGATACTACCCACCTAACGGCCTACTGGAACATTAACAACATAATACCTCGGGAAATTCAGAACTGCAATAACCTAAAGAGTCTTTTACCAAACAACTCAGTTTCTACAGATGTAAGCCTGCTTTGTGTCCATGGTACAAAAGTTGATGGGGAATCTCGTTGTGAATGTACACAGGGTTACAGCGGTGAGAGATGCGATGGTTCTGTGTGCCACAATTATTGTTTATACGGAGATTGTAGTATCAATGCTGATGGTCAACCTAAATGCAGGTAAAACATGTTCATCTTACACGGTTAGGGGTTTTTATCAGAGTCAGTCTAAAGATGATAATCTTGTATTCCATGCTCTTCACGTTGCACCGTTCAAGAATTTTCTTTTATTACAGTTGTTATGCCGGCTACTCAGGAGACCGTTGTGAAGTGAACTCGTGCCAGGGATATTGTTTGAACGATGGTCTTTGTTCCCTGAGTGAGGAGGGTAAGCCCCTCTGTCGATGCACAGGACATTATGAGGGTGAAAGATGCGACGTTCCCCTCTTTCAAGCGAAATGCTTCCAAGCTATTTCTTTGTTTAAGGACATCCTCAACACAGGTAAGAATAGATCGCTGTGGATGGATAGCTAGACAGAACATACTTTATTACACACCAAAAATGTCACACAGCTGTACAGTGTTGCTACTTTCATGAGTACATTGTCGGAAAAATCGAAAAGTAGTCCGTGCTTGATCAGTTGTACCTCGACATTCACCTGTTTTGAACAAAAACTTTTAATTCGTACTGTGTCTGACTGTTACGAAGACGGAGTCAAGATCGACGATGACGATCGGAAAGATCACTGGCAGCCTAACCAAACAGTTGAAACTAACATCGCGTCGTACATGATCTCGTACGTGTAATACATCTTGTCAAACTCAGATTGATAATGTCATGTACGATTGCTTTCATGATGTCCTAGGTCTTCCTAGGTGTATTAATTTTCATTGTATGTTTTCTTTACAGATGTAACATCGGTTAAAGGGGTGACGTCGACTTGTGTTTCAACTGACGCCTAAAGTATAGAAGCCGTTGAAGAGTTTACTTTAATAAAAAATGTAACTCGTCATCATAATTATGATATCTGTATGTTGTCTTAGATGGGCATCGAACATTAATATTTTTTTATAACTTTTTTTAATGTTTCTTTTTTTTTTAATCGTCCTACCCTCATCCTAATTCTTGGTCGTCATTACATAATTGTTTCCCAGTGCCACGCTCAAAGACATGGCTGTCACGTTCCTGGTCCAGGCTCCATTTGGATGATATAAGACCTATCGATGGTTAGATCTATTTAGTGATTGTAGATTATTGCTGAGAAGATAGAGTTATTAATGCACAACGAAAGGACTTTGGAAAGAAACGTCACCACCCCACCCTGGGACGGGGTCGAATGAAAATCCCTCATGGACCTTTGTGGTTGCAATTTGGTATTTCGATACGAACGATAACTGACGACGGTTCACCATTTTCGAGTTTGGCGTTTCAATAATTTCTAAAACAAACCAGCTCTACCCAGCTTCCAATGCCGCAGCTGTAAGTGCGGTACAGACACATGCACATCAAGCAACTACAATCTGTGAAATTTCTTAAATAATCTTTCAACTTTATTGCTAAAGCATTAGGTTCAATGTTGATAGGGAATATTTGACAGTATCGGGTAGCTTGATGAGCTGGTGTCTGTTAGTACATAAGTGAAAAAATGTTACACGATTGATTCCGTGGAGGTCACAGAGTACAGGTCGAGATTAGATTGTTTCTTTATCGTGTGGGAGTGCCTAAACTGGTGTATTAGAATATAATAGTTGTTATAGGCACAGGGCTCTAAATATCGACAACATAAAAAAATGTTAGATTCCTCACGCCCAGGGGTATCCGAAAATACCCCATGTCAATATGTTCCGAGATTCTTTATAGTTTTCGAGTTATAGATTTTTGAAAATTTTGCGGGAATTGCTTTAAATAAATTCTATCTTTATTTTTACACTTATTTTCACATTCTATAACGTTATCTTGAGGCATCTTTAATCTCAATAGCAACAAGAGTAACAAAAGTCTCACAAAAATAAATATCGTCATTTTTCATTTGCTTTTTTCCCGTATTTGAACCCACGACCTCGTAATCGCATTCACATTCAACTTTTCTCAAAGTTAAATAAATATTTAGTTGTATCTTAGGTGACCTAGGACACTAATTAGTCCACAAAAAATAAACTACTTGATAAACCGATAAATATTTTTATTACTTAATTACCGACTAGCACTTCGACCGCGACTTCGTCCGCAAAACTTGTGATAGCTCTGCTAATTTTCTTATTACATAATTTATAGTATTTATATATATAAATTGTGTAATATTATTTATTATATAATTTATGGCATAAGTTACTTCCTGATATCTTAGCATTCTTATGGTGAAAAAATGGTTAAAATCGGTCCAGTCGTTATAGTTTATTCGTTACAAACATACAAATCTTTCCTCTCTATAATATTAGTATAGATTACTCTAAAAATATGTAAATTTCAGCGAAAATGAAAGACTATAATCTCAATATCACAATGTTAAAAAAGTACTGCAACATATCCGAGGCAATGTCAGGTTGTATGTTGATCGGGGTAGCGGGACTGTTCGAAAGAGATACCGTGGCCCCGGAACACAAAGGGCGATGAAGGAACATGGATGGGTTTTAGTCAGTAAAAGCCTGACACTCCCTCCTGCTCCGCCCAGAGCGGGAGGAGTCATTTGATGATTTCCCATCCCAAAAAAATAAAAAAGTTGTATGTTGATGAAAACTGAGTCGCGCAAGTAACTATAAAAGTTACTGTATTAAAATCATTAATACAAACCTTTAGGTTCATTTTACCCTATTATTAGTTTAGTAGCAGAAAACGTAATAACATTTGAATTTCACGGACTTTCCTGGCGCTGCCACCATAAAGAGCTAACTAGCTAATGCAATGCAACTGACAGCAAATAATTGTTTATTTGGTCAGCACGAACTACCCCTTTCCAGATATACGCATTTACCCCCCCACCTCCTTTGATTTAAAACATAAATCCGCGTCTGTCCGAGCGGAGTCGGGGTGAGTCAATAGTGTTACACATTAACAAAACAATTTTGAAATCAATCATTGTTATCAATATTGTTTATAGTACCTAAACTGTTGCGTATACAGGTTGGTTGGACAAACGTGCAGAATATCTACTTAGTGCTTCTCTTATCAGAGGACCTCAGGTTATCAAAATGCGTACAATATGATGCCTAGGTATATAAACAGCATGTTTGCCAAAAAACAGCACATTGGTTTTATATTCTACGAGCGGACATATACTATCTTTTCACAAACGACTTTGCCTGTAGTATAAAATGTATAGAACGGCATGTGTGATAACATTGGTGGGGCTGTACGTAGGAATGGCGCACTCTTTCTCCTGGGGTGAGTACCAGAGACGTTTCTTTAATATCATCATTTGTCTCTCTTGCCCTTATCCCAATTCATTTGGGGCCGGCGCAGCATACCTTTCCCTTTCTTCCATACCTTTCTTATTACTCGTCATCTCATCAGACATCTCCTTTCTATCCATATCGTCCTACACAGTCACAGTTACAGTGAATGTAGATATTCATAACTCATACTCAACATTTTCCTCATTCCTGGCGGGTACGTGAGGTTCTTTCACTCTCACGTTCCGCCACCTCCTTCGCCAGCATGACTGCTTCGCAGTAGGAGGTGACGGCTTCCCATTCCCTCTCGCTCCGAACCATGGATTGAACCAGGGCCAGACACGAGAGGTCGCCGCTGCCGATCGCCGCTACGAAGACACGGCGGTGCTCCGCCCATGTTGGACAAACCTCTACTGTGTGCTCCACCGTGTCCTCCGGTTGATCCTCGCAGTAGTAACACCCGGGCGTACACCACACATACCCTTTAGAAATGCTTAAGTGTTATCTAGACACGGGATTACCAATATCAATTGATACAATATTTTGACTACGCCAAAATGTTTATTTTCGGGTACTGGGTAAGTGACCAAACAAAGAAACAGAAATAAACTGTAACATTTGTATAAAAAGGATACTGCCTTTTTATACAAATGTTACAGTTTATTTCTATGTAAGGATCATAGCAGCTAAAGTTCTGAAGTTTGCAGTAATAAGACGTGATTATATTTATGTAACAGCAAAGTAGAATAATAAATAAAATAAAATAGTTTTTTTCTTGTTTTAGAAATCGTCAGGGGTGAGGACAATCGACTAGAATTTCTTGATATTAACGGAACGATATCGCATACAGAAAACGTTACGTCGCATACAATCCATAAAATTACTTACATCCCAGTACACAACAGGGTGTTGTTTACCGACTTACGTGCCATATTTATCTTTGACATTACTACGAAGAGAACAGAATATTTGGTCAGGGATACGGAAGGCTACGTTATTTGAATGGCTTATGACCCGGTCACAGAGTTACTTTTTTGGGTTGAAGACGGGTTAGAAATTTATTCGACTACATTACAAGCGGAATCTGACAAAAACAAAGTTTACGAAAAGCTCTTCAGTTTGTCGGAACAGTTTAGTTTTATATCTGACATTGCCGTCGATAGCTGTGGAGGGTACGTTACCATCAAAACAGTACATTTTGATATAAGTGGGGAAACTTTTCCGCCGGCTAGCTTGGTGTGTTAATCAACGCTTACTGTAAGAATTGAAACAATTTGGACACAATAAAGTACTAAGTATCTGTGGAAATATTAATAACATTTACAAAACATTTCAGGTTTATTTATTTTCAGTTGTACGACAAACTAATTAAGGTTCGATTCAATGGCTCTAAGCAAGAAGTTGTTATCGATAATGGCCTTAATAAATAATAATGGCCTAAAAGTGCAGATTTCAATGGAAAGAACATAAGAACAATACTTAAATCAACACGGTATTGATATTATCTTACCGTATCAAAGGATTTCATTTATTGGCGATCTTTCAACGATGGAAATAATAAATTTATCAACAATAAAATTCCAAAGAATCCACCGGTCAGCATAGACGTGGAACCTAAACCTTTCAGTGAAGGTGGTGATTGGGAAATGGCTGCCTACTGTAACATTAACGATATAATACCTCAAGAAATTCAGAACTGTGATAACCTGAAGAGTCTTTTACCAAACAACTCACTTTCTACAGATGTAAGCCTGCTTTGTGTCCATGGTACAAAAGTTGATGGGGAATCTCGTTGTGAATGTACACAGAGTTACAGCGGTAAGAGATGCGATGGTTCAGTGTGCGACAATTATTGTTTATACGGAGATTGTAGTACCAGTGCTGATAAACACCTAAATGCAGGTAAAACATGTTCATCTTACATGTGTTAGGGCTTTCACCCGAGTCAGTTTCAAGATGATTAACCCTGTGCTTGATGGAATCCTGCCTGCCATTTATCATATTTCCTTCGTTTTTAAAATGTGTTGTGTTTACTTTAGTGTTGTAGCTTTTAACCGTCAACGTGCGTGCGTTGCGTGAAATTCTTATAAAAATATTACTTGCCTTTTTTAATCGGATTTAGCTTATGTTATTTTTAGTTACATCAGCTATCTGCCAGTAAAAGTCCCCGCTCAAAATCAGTCAATAAATTAGTCTAAAGTCAACTTTCTCACGTGCGCCGATCAGTTACAATATTTATTGTATTCCATGCTCAGCGCGTTGCACTGTTTCATAATTTTCTTTATTACAGTTGTTATGCCGGTTACTTAGAAAACCGATGTGAAGTGAACTCGTGCCAGGGATATTGTTTGAACGGCGGGCTTTGTTCTTTGAGTGAGGAGGGTAAGCCCCTCTGTCGATGCACAGGACATTACGAGGGTGAAAGATGCGATGCGATGTTTTGAATGATTACTGGCAGCCTAACCAAACAGTTGAAACTAACATCGCGTCGTACATGATCTCGTACGTGTAATGCATCTTGTCAGACTCAGATTGATAATTTCATGTACGATTACTTTTATGACGCCTTAGGTGTATTAATTGTGCATTGTATGCGTTTTCTTTGCAGATCATGTAACTTCGGTTAAAGAGGTGACGTCGACTTGTGCTTCAACTGATGCCTAAAGGAGTGAAGCCGTTGAAGATTTTTCTTTATCACTAACTACGTACTGCTCACTAAACAAAATCTAGCCTCGGCTGTTTTACTGATAAGTTGATCAGAACTTATTGCAAAAAAAATTAACTAGTCATCATCTTAAATATGATATCTATATGTTGTCTTATATGGGCTATGAACATTACTACTTTTTACAACTCAACTTTAGTATTTTTCTTTCTTTGAAATCGTCCCACCCTCATCCTAACTTTTGGTCGTCATTACAGAATTGTTTGCCGGTACTACACTCAAAGACATGGCTGCATTTGGATTGTTTAGGACCCATCGGTGGTTCGACTTATTTAGTGACTGTAGATTCTTGCTGAGAATGGTTAGAGTTATTAATACACAACGAAAGGACTTTGGGAAGGAACGTCACCACCCCACCCTGGGACGGGGTTGATAGATATCCCCGATGGTCCTTTGTGGTCGCTATTTGGTTTTCGGATACGAACGATAAGTGACAACGGTTGACCCTTTTCGAGTTTAACGTTTCAATCATTTCTAAAACAAACCAGGGGGGCATGACGTCTTAAAGCAGGATTGTTTTAATGTCATTCCATTGTGGGAAAGAGACAGTGCTATAGAGGACGTCTAGCGCCATCTCTTTCTCACTCTGGAATAAAATTAAAACAATCCTGCTTTAAGACTTCATGGTACCTGCCACCTGCTCTTTTTTGGCTGTTGGTTAATAAAACTGTGATTCCATGTCTCAGTGAGGCCTTTAGTACTTATTAGTTCCATAGTGAGGCGATAGAAACATTTCAATAAACGACTGACTGCTGAGCGTGTGGTCCTTGGTTCGATTCCCAGGGCGGACAAACTGTTATTTGTGTCTTACATCAGAGTTTAGCAGTAGCAGTCCGAAGTCTGGATTTGTTGTTATAATGTACTAGCTTTTACCTGCGGCTTCGCTCGCCATAATTTTAAATCTGGTTATCAGTTCGGGTTTTTACTCTGCTTGTAATATACCTAATTCAATCATGATTCTAAAGACACGTGACGACATCTATCATCACTTGAAAGTTATTGTTGTTTTCTTCGGTGACAGTACTTTTTTTCGGGATGAAATGTACCCTATGTGCGTTTTCGTACACCTGACAACGTAAGTATGGTATGCAAAGTTTTAGAATGATTGGTTCAGAGGTTTATTTATTTAATAACAACGCTTGTTTAAACCAATGATGTAACTAAAAGAGTTATAACCATAAAATTAAAATATACAGAGTAAAGCAAAAAACAAAATTAAGTGTTCACAGTTTCATAAATTCCTCTCACAATTCTTCTGACATAATATACCATTAAAATCTTCGTCCATCCATCCGCAAACAGATCGTCTGTTGGATTAGAATCCAAGAGATCATCAAGCGCGGCCAGAGTGCGAGGAATTGGTGACTTAGCACGTGCAACAGTACGACATGGAGGCACAGCAAACAGCCTGTGCTTTCTGCCGCGACAGTAATTGTCCGGAACAAATAAGCGCGCCAGCACATCAAGGAGATCAGGAGCGTCAATAGATTTGGTTCACTACTCTTGAAAACAAAAAGACTTATCTAAATTAGTACTAAGACATGGTGAAGACACGGCCAAATATACGTTATTACTACAAAAAATATATCAGTCGAATAGAGACCACCCTCCTCCGTTTTTATGTTGTAAAAAAAATTAAACCGACTTCACAAAACACAAAAAAGTGAAAAATAACTTTAGCTTCAAAAGTCGATGACATTTACTTGATTCATTTAGTTGTTTTTTTTTTGTCACCGACTTCTGAAGCTAAAGTTATTTTTCACTTTTTTGTGTTTTGTGTTTTTTGAAGTCGGTTTAATTTTTTTGTAAAAAAGTTTTTATTTTATTTTCCATTTTTAGTTATAATATCCTATACAAATATATGCAATGCATTTATTTTACATTGTTAACAATACATGTCATGGTAATAGGCTTATCCTCATTAAATGGAACTTAACATACCTAAACTGTCGTAATTTGGGTGTATTGTACACATCTGCGTACCCCTCAGAGCATACAGGCGTGATGTTACGTCATGATGTTGTATAAACAATAAACATCCAAGCGATTGCAGCAAACACGACCGATTTACCGTCTAGTTCTGAAGAGTTCCATTGTATATCTCCGAAGATCAGCATCAGATCTTCACCAAATTCAAATGCGACCATCTCAAAACAATAATTTTGAGAATTGCTCCACAAATGGAGGAGAAATCGGAAACATACATGAAATTATACCACACGACTGAAGTAAAAATGTTCATAAAATGAAAAATATTGGGCCAAACTATGTTAAATTTTTATGGGACCAAATGGCAATTATTCTGCATCAAACTAAAAAAGAATCATGTAAATCGGATCACAAATCTCAGCGTAATCGGTGTACATACATCTAAAAAAAAACAATCGAATTGAGAACCTCCTCCGTTTTGAAGTCGGTTAAAAATAATCCTTTTCTTAAAAATGTTTCTTTGAATTCTACGTAGACGAAGTTGCGAGTCAGAAGCACTAGCTTCTGACTAAGCCATAGGTACTAACCTATGGCATAGTTATAATCATATTATTATCATACTGCCCCTTAACCTCGGAATTACATCATCATCTGGATTTTACGTTAAAATGGGAACAACAAAAGTTGGGAAAACCCATCGGGTAACAAGATGTACCTAATATTATGAATATTCAACAGTATTAAATGGATCGCGTGTTGTGTCTGTGTGTACGTGTCTTAGTTCTTCTTAACTTCGCAATATCGAACTGGATTTTGTTGTGGTTTTCGCCATCATTTGAAGAACTCTTGAGTTTACGAAACATATTTATGTGCTGAGCATTTAGGTTCGGTGGCGCATCTACCTTGTGGCCGTGATCACAGACGGTGCTTGCTCTTGCATCTTTATTTGTTAAACTGTCATCAGCTAAAGAGATATGAAGATTAAGGTTGACTGGTAGAGAATGCCTTGTGGCATTAAGTCCGCCTATGTACCACTCTTGTACATGAAGTTTAAATAAATAAATAAAAAGAGATAAAATGCATAAGTTTAAATGTAATGCGGGCTGTACACTCGGTGTTCCTCGCTAGCTCTACGTCCCGAGTCGGTTTTTGCGCGCGAGTCAAAGGGTCTCGAGTCGCCTCGCGCCTACTGCAAGCGCGTCGCTGTATACTCTCGTTTCTTCCAGTTGCGATGCCGATATTATCAATTAAGAAGTAAACATACATTAAAATATACGTACCATGTTCTATTACGGTGAATTATGACCATCCACCAACTTCGTTTACGCCACCTTTTTTTGTATTTTTTTTGCATAATAAATACGTTAGCAACGGCAATAACCGATGGCACATAGTGAAACAGCATCAGCAACTTCTGTTTCGTCCATTCCCTCGGCATCCACAATTGAAAATGACGAGTGACCTCGCTCGGCGAGAGTTTACATGGTCACTCGTTTCGACCGAGGCTCTCGGGCGAGGCACAGCGAGTGCTCTCGGGCGAGAGTGTACATGGTCACTCGTTTCGACCGAGGCTCTTGGGCGAGGCACAGCGAGTGCTCTCGGGCGAGAGTGTACAGCCGGCATTAAATCTTGTCATTCTGTAAATCGTATGAACGGTCCAAAGAAAACATAAATCCGCGTCTGTCTGAGCGGAGTCGGGGCGGGTCGGTAGTGTTATACAATATCAAAAACATTTTTAAATCAAGCATTGTTATCAATATTTTTTATATTACCTAAACTGTTGCGTATACAGGATGATTGGAAATAAGTGTAAGTGTCCAAGGAGACTTTGTTTGCATAAATAATCATTTAATGGGGGTGAACCTACTGCCATCAACTGGGCACAAGTCCAACTGCAGTACTTTCACAGTTTTAATGACTGGGACTGTAACATTTAATTTTTATCTTTGTTTCGACAATAAAATTCAAAAGTGCCTGTAACTGGCCTACTTGAAATAAATGCTTTAATTTTGACTGCTACTGAGTAAATCGTGATGAAAAAACTCTAGATAACTTTACATGATATGAGACGCTCCTCAAGATGGTACTTGGTCCGCGCCTCAAAACAATGAGCTGATTTTTCTAAACGCCGTTATATTTTTATTTTTATTCATAGTTATGATCTCATCTTTGATCTCATTTTTTATCTTTTTTATTACTAATAATTTTTATATCTCACGTCTTTTTTTTTCTAATCGTAATTATGTTATGTTTCGTAAGCTATGTAAACTCTTAATGTAAAGTTTACTGTTATATTTCATCTCTAGACCCACTTGTTTAAATTTTTGTATTTTTTTTGTTGTCACTTATTTTTGTGAATGCTGGTTAACCTGTAATTGGTGACTGTGTAAGTCCAAGACTGTAAAACCTATGTATACCAACCTAAATGCTGTACACAGGTGTTGGTGAACCTATATTATTAAATAAATTATATAGTCAATAGTGTCCTAGTACCACCGGCTGACGCGCTCAGCAGTAGCACCATGTCATTTGCGTCACTAAAATTATTGACACAGACATCGTCAATATGACAACCGAATTTGACAAGCATTTTTCCTTATTGCAAATCATCATCATCATCATTTCAGCCGAAAGACGTCCACTGCTGCATATTGGACTCTCCCAAGTGTCACCACATTGACCGGTCCCGTACGATTCGCATCCAGTGGATTCCCACAGCCTTCACCAGGGCTTCCAACGTAACGTCATCCGGTTCGCGGTGGCCACTTTTCATCCCCATCGACCATGCACTCTGCCCTGCCCACTGCCACGTAATTCTTCGGGCTACGTCGGTAAATTTGATTCCCTTGCGGATGCCTTCATTTTTTATTCGATCACGCAAGAGAACTCCGAGCATAGCCCTCTCCATTGCCCCTTGAGTGACTTTATTCCTAATCGCTTCATGTAATTATGGCAGTCCACGCTAAATTTTAAAACTCACCCTGTATAACTCTGCACGATATCTATACTTAGTGCTTCTCTTATCAGGAGACCTCTTAGGTTATCAAAATACCCAAATGTCTAACCATACGATTTATAACTAAATTTTGCCAAAAAATCAGCACATTTCTTTTGTAATCCACGAGCGGGCACCAGGGACGAACATATACTATCTCTTCACAAACGACGTTGCCTTAGTATAAAATGTATAGAACGGCATGTGTGGTGGTATTGGTGGCGCTGTGCGCAGGGCTGGCGCACTCCTTCTCCTGGGGTGAGTACCAGAGTCATTTATTTACCATGTTCATTAATTTTAATACCCTTACTTTGAAGAATTAAAGTCACATCTGTTAGTAGTAGACTTTGCCCTAACAAATCTGTATCTTATTTGTTATTTACTCAACCTACTGCCCCTCCTAACTCAAAGGCTAGTGACGCCCTTACAGCCATAATGTCATCAAGTGTGCAGGTGTCAGGGCATGCGGTGCAAGATGGAATGTGAGCCATTGTCTGTGGAGAGACCGCATACGCACTTGTGATTTGATTCGTCCGTTAACCCCCATTTGTGGAGTTCTTTGCGCCGACTGACTTGGTTATGAAGACTTTTTAGAGATTTCCAATTTGGCCAGGTCATTGCGTGCTCAGGTTGGAGGCTCTCAGGTGGGTCGAGGAAATCGTTGGGGGTTTGAACCGCTCCCACAGTGACTTCAATATCCTCAAAGTTGGTAGCTTGATAATTGAGTGAAGGTCATCAGCGTATAGGACACGGGTTGCACTTGGGTCGCCAGATGTTGAAAGTAGGAGCAGAGTTCAAAGAAAATTTGTTGAAGCGGTTTAGGAGGGCGATACCTGATTTGTGTTTATCTAAAATATTTCAAATTAAAATCAAAACTTATCTACCACACTTCATCGATAATTTCGTGTTTATTCTTGGCCAGTTGGTAATGTAGAATTTGACAATCAATTCGGGTTGTACGTACACAGCATGTCAGTTTTTGTAGACCTGCCAACAATATGTTATTTCAGAAAGATCGGTTCAGTAGCTTAGGTACTACAGGAACTGATGGACACCACCGAAAGCGCCAAACTAGTAGCTCAGTTCTGGGCCAACACAATTTAGATTGCCATCGAAACGTTTAGAAGAAGTAGTTTAGGCGTGAAAAGGTAACAAACAAGCTTACTTTAGCGTTTATAATATAAGTTATGATAAAGTTGCTTTTTATTGCTCACATTAGAACTGGCTCATTTAAATGTAAGTTTGAACTTAAAAACAGGATAAGACAGAAATAAATGGCACAATTCATGTGAAGTGATATATTATTTTGAAATTGTAGGAAACACAGACAATAGATAATAGATTCTCAGTGACAAAGAGACAACATTCAAACTCAAACTCTTTATTGCATTCATGTGTACATTTAGTTGTTACATATATATAGGTATGTAAGTAAGTTCCAACATGAAACCCGGTTAGGGCACGAACTTTGATGTGGTAGCAAGTGTGGCTAATGAGCGTCAGGTCTTTTTAGTAAGGCATTTCTAACGCGCACCCAAGGGTTGGAATTTGTGCCCAGTTAATGGCAATAGGCTCGCTCCTATTATGTAAGACTTAAACATTACCTACTGGCGCAACATCCGTGTACTACGAGAAAGTTCTTAGAAAATCAAAAACTGAACAAACTAATAACTTGCGTAGGTAATGATCTGTCTTTCCGAAGAACGAGGCCACCATCTTTTTACCCAAGCTTCGACCTCTCTTCACTTTAGTTGACAACTCCTCTGAAGGAAACACGCAGACAGCAGACTGTCTCTTAGTTTCAGGATCATAACAATAAATCCAGCTTCCGTCACCCGTAAGTATGTCGAACACAGCATTTGAGTCTTCTCCGTTACAATTTCACGACACCAATCAACACGACGGAGTTTTTGGGCTTCTGTCAAATTATGAGGTATCCACCGGACACAAAGCTTCCTGACTGCTGCTCATGCTTGCTTGCGTGTTTGCTTTGCTGACTTATGTTCATGGAGGATTTTGTGCACTTGACTCATACCGATGCCTAAGCTTGTCCGAATCTGCTGATAAGTCACTATTTTGTCAGTCTCGCATACGGCGCACAACATTGATGTTATCTTCAGAGTCCGCCGTAGTTTTATAGCCATCTACATTCATACTCAACATTTTCCTCATTCCTCCTCATCACATGTCCATGCCATGATAACTGATTACCACACAACTTTTCAGTCACCGGCGCCACTTTCAGACGTCCTCTAAATTCATTATTTTACTCATTCCTTATTTTATCCATTTGCGTTACACCACACATATCTCTTTGTTATCTAGATACGGGATTCAAAATCAAAGCATTTATTTTAAGTAAGCCAGTTACAGGCACTTTTGAATTGTCGAAACAAAGATGAAAATTAAATGTAGCTACAGTCCCAGTCACAAGACATAAAAACTGTGAAAGTACTGTAGTTGCCCATTCCCTAGCGTAGATCTCTATGGAGAAGAACGGGCAAGAAACTCCATGGACACTCTTTTAGACAGAATATTGTTACAAAATCTTAATTACATCATTCACGTTGAGATGGTATATTATGTGAGAACAATGTAGCAAGATGTGCACGGTAAAAGTGTCCACAGCAAAAACACACAAATAAAAAAATAAAAAAAATATAATTCAAAATAATTCATTCAAATAAGCCATGGCAACCAAGAGATGACCAGTCACAACTGACAGCGCCCGTTCACGGACATGACGCATGGATCAGCACCATTCAACTCAACCATTTTGAAGGGAACTAAATGATCCGACACATGCGCCACCATCAGCGAGACAATTGAGTGAGCATGACATACTCCAAACCGCCAGGGCACATTCAAGTCAAGAAAAGACGTAGGTTTCCAGTGAATGATAGCTTTCTAGTACATAGTACTCACACAATATGGGCTATGCATTTATATAATACTAAAGAGATTGATTCTATACAATGCAAAGATAATTGTACAATCTTCAGCAGCTCCAACAATACAATTTAATGCTATCAATTTATGCGCCCCTGTCCATGTGGAGCAGGACCAGCATTGAGCCAAGCATTTTTATCAGCGATATAATCGCTCAACTTGTAATATGCTTGCTTACTTAATGTGCGTTTAATGCATGTTTTCGATTCAATTTCGTCTCATTCAGTTCAAGAATACTTTGTGGAATTTTATTATAGCATCTCAAACAGTACCCCATGAAAGATGAGTCTACTTTAGCGAGTCTGAAGCCTGGCTGAACTAGTTGGTCCCTATTTCTAGTACTGTAATTATGTCTGTCACCCCTTTTACCAAAAAGGTGCAGATTTTTTCTGACGTACATTATGTTTTCGTAGATGTATTGACAATGTACCGTCATGATGCCAATATCCTTAAACAGTTCCCTTAGAGAATCGCGCCTACGAAGATTATATACGGCTCTGATGGCTCTTTTCTGCAGAATAAATATAGACTCAATATCTGCAGCCCGTCCCCACAGCAAAATGCCATAAGACATTATACTATGAAAGTAACTAAAATAAACCAGTCTAGCGGTATCTACATCAGTATACTGACGGATTTTTCTAATGGCATAGAACCCCATTGTAGCCTTGAATCAAGCGTAATCCCCAGGAAAACCGTTTTATCTACGAATTCAAGTTTCTCTTTATTCAATATTATATCACAATCACTACTTTTAACATTCGGTAAAGCAAATCTTATGCATTTGGTTTTTTTTTCATTTAATACCAAATTGTTTGCTGTGAACCAATTTTAGACCTGAAGTAGGGCATTATTCACGTCATCTAGATTTTGGGCCCGCCTATTTATCTTAAAAATTAGGGAAGTGTCATCAGCAAATAACACCATATTTTGAGGTTGGTTTTTTCAGTAAATAGGGTAGATCATTTATATATACTAGAAAAAGGAAAGGACCCAATATTGAGCCTTGTGGAACCCCCATTTTTACTTTTAACCCCTGTGAATTAACACTATTTATTTGAACATGTTGTTGTCTATCATTCAAATAAGATTTTACCAAACTAAGTGCAAGTTTACCCAGTCCGTAATGCTCAAGTTTCAAAAGTAATGTGTCGTGATTTACGCAATCAAACGCTTTGGAGAGGTCACAAAAAATTCCTATGGCGTCTTGTGACTCTTCCCACGCAGTAAATATGTGCTTTAATAAGGTTACACCAGCGTCAGTTGTACAACGTCCCTTGGTGAAGCCATACTGTTGATCATGTAAGATTCTGTTGGTGTTAAAATGATAGAGCATTTGATTAAGCATTACTTTTTCAAAAACCTTGCTAAAAACTGGTAACACGGATACAGGTCTATAATTATTAGTATCTTTACTGTCCCCGGATTTGAAAAGAGGTATGACTTTACTGTATTTCATTTAATCAGGGAAAACTCCTTGGTCTACACATAAATTAAAAATTAAAGCTAAGTAAGGGGCTATAGTCTCAAGTATGGATGTACAAACTTTGACAGACATTCCCCATAGATCTTCGGTTAGTTTGATTTTTATTTGCCGGAAAGTTTTAATAACAATCATAGGGTTAATGTGTTTAAATTTAAATTCAACCAGGCAGCCAGACACATTCGCCTTTAATAACCCAATTGAGAGTTCAGGTGAGGAAATAAGAGCCTCCGTTGTTTTTTGTGGTATATCGGTAAAGAACTTTACAAATTCTTGAGCTACTTCCTGATTAGAGCTTTTAGGACCACATGCTGTATCTAATGTGTAGCTAGTGTTACGTATTTTCTTCCTGTTAGTCTCGTTATTTATAACTTTCCAAACTGTCTTTATTTTATTTTCTGCTGTTTTGATCTTGTTGCTAATGTGCAGTGCTTTAGCAACCATGCATGTATTTCTAAAAATGTTTGAATACTTAGCAACATACTTGTTAAAAGTTTCAGTGTTTATAAAAGGCTTAAGGCCATAAAGCTCAAATAGTCTTTCCCTACTTTTTCTGATACCTCTAGTTGCCCAATCACTAAATATGAATTTAGGGCAAATACTTTTTGTCTTCTTTTCAAAAGTTTTATTGAATTCCGTGTGAACTATTGAAAAGAAACGATCATACAATTGATCTATATTAATATCATCAAGGCCCATAACGCTTAACTTGTTCTGTAGCAAAATATTATACCTATTTCATCTGCTAGAAGTTATAAATCTAAATTTAATTTGAACTTTTTGCGATGGGGGTGTATTACACCTGAAGGTTACAGTTTGTCCGCTATGGTCAGAGGGTAGACAATTTACTATTGCTTTATCTAAGTAATCACAATCACAGAAAATATTATCTATACAAGTAGCAGAAGATGGAGTGACTCTAGTAGGTTCTGTAAAAGTGTTGGTCAAGTCAAATGACTTAAAAAGATTTAATAAGCGACTGCTATTTGCACATTCTTCTAAAATATTGATATTAAAATCACCACAAATAATTGTAGATTTATTACTGACTGCAAGTTTTGCCATCACATCTTCCATTATTGATTCAAATAAAGAAAAGTTTTGATAGTTTGGGGGTCTGTACACACACACAATTACATGCGTATCTAGCTCAACACAGGACAGTTCAACGCAATGTTCAACCGAGAGACCTACTATGTCATTACGTTGCTTATATTTAAAACAATTTCTTATTAATATTAGGGAACCTCCACGAAGCATACTTTTACGGTTAAAGCAGCTACCCACCATATAGTTCTCATAATTGATAAGCATTTGGTAATCCTTAAGCCAATGTTCAGTAAAACAAATAATGTCAAACTTACTATTTTCTAAAAACAATTCAATTTCTAATAATTTGGAAGAACTGCCTTGGATATTTTGGTGGAATAATTTCAAAGTGTTCTGCTGAGGCCCTTTTTTACTAACTAATTGAGTGCAAGAAGATACGTTGGTAGGATTAACAATATTGTTAATCGTACCTCCTGTTGTCTCATTTCCTAGTTTAAATTAATTTTTTGAGTGAGGCTGGAGACACCTGTACCATCCTCAGACAACAAGACCCTATCACTAATACTAATATACCCTAATTGAGAATTCTCCACGGTGACACATGGATCCTCCTCAGTACAATGTTTGTAAACATTTATAGCACTAGTGCTATATTCACTTAAAGTCACCTGTATATTAGTATTACTACTAACAGTCGCAGTGTTAATAATAGAACTAAACTTAGACATACTATTTATGTCTGTGTGAATATTATAAGCTAATAGCCGAGCTATTTTGTGTCTACATCTAATGGGTAGATACACGTTACCCCGTGTCGACTTCAGTTTACCAACAATAGTGTTGATATCCAGATATATAAGTCTGTCACTATAGTGACCTACTAAAAAATGTACATGGTTATTTAACATATGTATATAATTGTTTTTTCTATTACCCAAATTTTCAAAAAATGGAAAACCACACAATATTATTTTGTTACAATTTAACTTCAACAACTCTGAAACACAGTCAGTGATGTCTTCCTTTTTAATCTTAGAACTATTACCAACACATATAGTAATGGTGGTACTAGGATCACAAACAGTCTCTGTTACTGATGCCATAATCTTTTTGTAGGTTGATCCTGGCATGCAATAATTTTGGGTACAATAACTCAGGTTATTACTGATTAATTTCCCTAACCCTCTACCTATACTATCAGAGAACATAACTGAAAGATTAGAACCAAGACTATTAGGTGAGACCAAATTACCTAAGTCAGGTATTGTATCTTGGGTGGAAATACAGTCCTGAGTACTCACAGCTAGGGACGGGTCCTCCGTTGCCTCAAGCTGGAGGGCATCATTGCTGGATTCCCTCTGACAAGTACACTGAGTGTTGCTGAGAGTCAGCGAGTCCACTTTGTCTACCAATGCATTTGTAGCAAGTATATGCTCTTTAATTTGATTTTCCGAGCATATTTATTACATAAAGATTTTAGTGACTTATTAAGAGCCTGTATTTCTGATTGTAAGTGCTGAGTGTCAATTTCATAAATATTTATACTATCTTCCAATTTAATCTGATAGTTATTTAATTTATTAACTAGAGAAACACGTTCCTTCCTTAATTGAATATTTTTGGAAAGGTGTTTTTGTTGTTTCTTGTATTTATTACATTTTTTAATTATTCTATTTAATCGTGCATATTTCTTAATTTTATTTTTACTAATTTTGTGGCTGTAGTTATGCTTTAGTAAGGAGTCCTCTGTAAGGTCTATTGTTATAATGGAATGAGGGTTGCAATTTGTATTAACTAATTCATTATACAAATGTTCAGTTTCCTGAGCCTGAGTATGATCCTTTTCCTTTTTCAAATTTAAAAGTTTAACATTTGCATGGACTTATTCATCCTCTAGGTCCCTAATTTTACATAAAGCCTCCTCATACAAGTTGCTACAAGAGTTGAACCCATCCGTGACCGCCCTTAGTTGATCCCGTTCATTGACAACATTCAAGAATTCCTGATGAAGGTCTACTAGCTCCCGTTTTAAGCTCGAGTTTTTGCTATTTACGTTAATGACCTCCTCCTCACTGTCCTCTCTCTCTTGCAACAGCTGCTGGCATTGGAGTGTATAGTCCTTAAGTTCTTGGAGGGCCGTTCTCAATTTTAGCTCCATATCTTGAGCAGTAGCCTTACGGGTCATCACAGGCATGGTTTCCGGATTGGTTACTGAAAATTGTAAATAAAGAAATGGTGAGAACTAATAGGATAGACCAATGGAGAGAATTTAGAGATAAAAAATGGGAAAAACAGGGAAAAAGTTTGTGTTACTCAAAGAAATGAGGTAGGCTGCTATATTAGCTTGACAATAATTATATTAGCTTACTGAATAATTAATTTTATTGTTTCAATGAGAATTTTACTTTCTTAAGATTTTACTTTTTCATGTGGGTAGATTGCCAGGACTAAAAACTTATGATTATTACTTCAAGACGTTAATGAAATAACTATCACGAACATCTACAACATATTTAACTAATATTGAAAAGATTGATAGCAAGTTTATATCGTTAAAGTTTTACTTTTTACGAAATGACAATTGTCAACAATGCAATCTAGAACCTTAGAAGAAAATTAGCAAAAAAAACAAAAACTATACTAGAATTGGCGTGGACGTGTTGTAAAGTTACGATTATGGGATGATTGTGTGCTATTCTAAATATAAAAGTAAACAAATACTCCCCGTATCAATCCGTAGTCCGAACATCAGCTGTTGGTTTTAGGTTACCGGTAACGTCGTTTCGTCGCCGTACAACCGAATCCTTTATTAATTAACAGGAAAATATGTTTCCTGGGTATTTACACATTTAAAATACGTAATTACATATGATTACACCTTAATTTAACTTAATTACTATTTAATTTTAATTTTAAAATACGGAACAAAATTTTGACATGTCACTCGGCAAGGTCAATTACCAATGATATAATGCTTTGGCTATGCCAACATGTTTATTTTTGGGAACTGGGTAAGTTACAAAACAAAGGAATACAAGTTAACTGTAATATTTGCATTAAATGCAGTATGTAAGGATCATAGCAGCTGGAGTTCTACAGTTTCTGCCTACCCTTTCTGAATAAAACGTGATCATATTATGTAACATTAAAGGCTAAAGATGGAGAGATTATAAAATAGTTTTTTCTTGTTTCAGACATCGTCAGGAGTGTTGACAATCGACTGGAGTTTGTTGATGTTAATGGAACGATATCGTATACAGAAAACGTTACGTCGGATGCAATCCACGCAATTACTTATGACCCAGGACATAACAGGGTGCTGTTGGCCGACATACATAATATATTTAGCTTTGACATAACGACTAAGAAAACAGAATGTTTATTACGGCATACAAATAATAACGTTATTAGTTTGGCTTATGACTTGGCCACAGAGTTACTCGTTTGGGTTGAAGACTCAAGAGAAATATACTCGATGTCATTAAAACCGGAATCCGATAAAAACAAAGTTAATGAAAAAAAGTTAATTTTGTCGGAACAGTCAAACCATGTCCGTTACATTGCCGTAGATAGCTGTGCAGGGTATGTTACTAAATAATAGTACACGTTAATATAAGTGGGGAAACTTTTTTATTTTAGTCGAGGCGGAATTCATACCCGAGCCACAGGCGAGGTTGTTATGGAGCCGAGAACTGCAGTTAAAAATGCCCACGTGTATCAAACGACGTTTTTCAATACACTTTTGAAGAAATATAATTTTATTGAACGAAAACTATTTTTGTCATGAATTATTAGGAAACTATGTATTCTATCTATTTAAACTCATACATAGGCGGATTTAACCTCTAAGGAAAGATTTGTAAAACAATGGTTGGACCTGCTGTCTTGTATGGATCAGAATGTTGGGCCACAAAAGGAATGAACGAAAGGCATTCGCATATTTATATTATAGCCTATTCCACGATTTATTTAGTTCATGTTTAGTAAAAAAAACATATTGTATAAAATAAAATAAATTACAATTGGAAATTGCAGTAAAAAATATGAGTAAAGAGCTAATGCCCGCGGCTCCACCCGCGTGGAGTTCGATAATTGTGCCACCGGATCATACTACGGGGATAAAGAGTATCGTATGTGTTATCCAGGTCATAAACTATCTGCGTGCTAAATTTCATTCAAATCTGTTCAGTAGTTTTTGCGTGAAAGAGTAACAAACACGCACACATAAAAACTTTCACCTTTATAACTTTATAAGTGTGAAGTGTGATTGTAGACAGTTATTCGTCTGATTGATAAATACTACAATTTTATTATCTAATGAAACTTAAAGGAGTGCAATCAGTTTGTCTTCCCACAACCTCTGTTTCTGCTTGGAATTTAATTGGCAATACATTGTAGCCAATATAGACAATACTTCAAAACTTAGTATTAAGGGGTTTTCCGGTGCAGGTAGCACCGGAAAAACTCATACATTTTTTTTGTGATTTCTATGCATGCTTATTGCGACTGCAACAAAGTTGGGTTGGGTCAGTCGTTGAGCCAGTCGTGCTCCAATGTTGAATCGCCTTTAGAAGAGTTTTCTCATGATATCAGCGAGGAGATATCTGATGTATCTGTCATAGAACAATTTACTTGTACTCAGCAGGAAGAAGATGAAAAAAAGAAGAAGACATTTGAAATTCCATTATATTATTTTACCAATCAGACGAATGATTTTCGCCAGTTACTCGTAATTTACACCGCTTTAATCATTTCCAATTGTACCATTTTTTATTTAAAACAATATTTTTATGGTTCTGTTTCCGAAAGGTAGCCAACGGGACCCTATTACTAAGTCTCCGCTGTCCATCCGTCCGTCCGTCTGCTGTTTATCAGCGGGCTGTATCTCATGATCGTTCTATAACAACAAATAATAAATTAAAAATTACAGGCTCACCTACTGCGATGGTACGGAACCCTTCATGCACGAGTCCAACTCCCACTTGGCTGGTTTTTTTAAATAAACAGGGCCACAATAGATCGTGGAATAGGATCACTGGGGTAACCACCGTTTAAAAAAAAACACGCCAGGTACACTACTTCACCGGTGAACGGTGACGTGGAAACGTTTGATTATTTAGAAGAACACAACTTTTTCATCTTTTTGAGCAGACGACTGAACAGCTATATCTCAGAAATGGTGATTCTTAAGAAAAAATATAAAACCAATTATTATAGATAATTGCGTGATCTACAATTATGCCGAACATATTTTAATGATAAAACTTATCGTTTGGCTGAAAAATGCAAAAAACCCACCAACGACCTTTGACCTTGAAAATTTCGTTTGCACAAGTCGGATCGATCGGGACTTTCGACATTTCATTTATAGTGTTGTTCCCAACATTCGTAACAATTTTTAGCTCTATGCGAATTATTGTAACCAAGCATGTCTAATTTGACTGGGCTATTCAGGAAATGAACAAATTTGGACTTAGTACCAAAGAACCCGTTAAAGTTCCATCGACTTCTAAATACTTTCTAATTGTAGGCTGTTTTGTGACTTTGCTTCTTCTTCAACCTGCTATGGCAAAGCGCGAAAAAAAGAAAATGAAATCGTAGTTTTATAATAATTTTAGATGCCAAAAATAATCTTCCTCTTATTATTTAATTTCATTGTAGATGTATTCACAAACGTTGTTTGATACACATTGGCATTTGTTGTTGCAGTTCTCGGTTCAACAACACAATCCATTCCGCCTCGGCTGCAATAAGTTTGTTCCTGTATCAAAATGTACTTTAATAGTTTTGCAAAAAAGTTAAATTTTGTCAAAATTATAAAATTTAAAAAACGTTTCAGGTTCATATATTGGATATATTTAAAGAAGATCTATAAGGCTCGATTAAATGGCACCGAGAAAGAGATTGTTATCGATAATGACCACTTTCTAAACACTATAACCATAGACCAACAGGAACAGAAAATATACTTTACTGATAGGTGGGGTTTCATTAAAAGTGCAGATTTAAATGGAAGCAACTTAAGAACAGTACTTCTACAAACACGAAATACATATTTTCTTATCGTATCAAAGGATTTCATGTACTGGCTATCTTCTATCGATGGAAATGAAAAATATTACATCAAGCAATTCCCAAAGAATCTACCGCTCGGCAAAGACGTGGAACCTAAATCTTTTAGTGTTAGCGATCGTTTTTGGAATATGGCTGCCTACTTTAACATTAATGATATAATACCTCGGGAAATTCTGAACTGCGATAACCTGAAGAGTCTTCTACCAAACAACTCAGTTTCTACAGATGTAAGCCTGCTTTGTGTCCATGGTACAAAAGTTGATGGGGAATCTCGTTGTGAGTGTGCACAGGGTTACAGCGGTGAGAGATGCGATGGCTCAGTGTGCCACAATTATTGTTTACATGGAGATTGTAGTACCAGTGCTGATGGCCAACCTAAATGCAGGTAAAACAATCATGTTTATCCCATTATGGACTAGTTATAACAGGCACCCATGCACGTGTTCACTCAGCAATTGCGACAAAATGACCTAAGTTAAGTTTACCATTAAACTAATATTATAAGTTTGTATGTGTGTGTGTATGTTTGTTACTCCTTCACGCTCAAACGGCTTAACATATTTGTATGAATTCTGGATTAACACATAGGCTACTTTTGATCCCAGTAGAATGAGGAACAATTACCGATCTCTACGCGAGCGAAGCCGCGGCCATAAGCTAGTATTAACTAAAACTTCTTAACTTTCTTATTAATTCGACTCCGTGGTAGTTATTGGGAGAGACCTTTGCCTAGCAATAAAATCATCAATATTGAATGAACTTAGAGGGTTGTATTGATGATTTTAATTATTAAAATACTGTAATGAGAGTATTTTAACCAGAACCTGTTAGAACCAGACAGAATTAATTGGTTTCCTAGTTGGTACCCTATTTTATAATATTTTACTATCTATATATTTCAGATGTACTGCTGGATACTTAGGAGAACGGTGCGAAGTGGGCGCGTGCCAGGGGTATTGTTTATACGGAGATTGTAGTACCAGTGGTGATGGCCAACCTAAATGCAGGTAAAACATGTTTATCTTACACTGTTATGGATGTTTAACTTAATCAGCCTCAAGACGAAACCCCCTGCCTCCGGCCTCCTCCCTGTCCTTGACGGAATCCTGCGTGTCATTTGTCATATTTCTTTCATTATTCCGTACCGTGTGGTGTTTAAAATGAGTTGTGTTTACATTAGTGTTGTAGTTTTTAACCGTTAACGTGCTGAGTATATTTAACTGAGTTTATTGTGTACTAGCTTTCGTTCGCATGAAATTATTAAAAAAAATGTTCTTCCTCTTTTTAAATTGAATTAAGCATAAGCTACCCCTTATCAAAATCGGTCCAGCCGTTTCGATGATTAGCCGTTTGAATAGGATTTTGTTAACAATTTCAAGGGTTTAAATTTTTTGAACGGAACCCTGATTACTTTTCTAAAATAAAAGTCGCTCGCGAGCGACCTTGATCTGATTATTGTCCAAGCATTTGTTGTATCCCATGTTCATCGCGTTGCTCTGTTGCATTCATAATTTTCGTTTATTACAGTTGTTATGCAGGTTACTTAGGAGACCGTTGTGAAATGAACTCGTGCCTGGGATATTGTTTGAACGACGGTCTTTGTGCCCTGAGTGAGGAGGGTAAGCCCCTCTGTCGATGCACAGGTCGTTATGAGGGTGAAAGATGCGATGTTCCCCTCTTTCAAACCAAATGCTTCCAAGCTATTTCTTTGTTGAAAGACATTCTCAATACAGGTAAGAGTAGATCGGTGTGGATGGATAGCTAGACAGAA
Source organism: Xestia xanthographa (assembly GCA_905147715.2). Taxonomy (NCBI): domain Eukaryota; kingdom Metazoa; phylum Arthropoda; class Insecta; order Lepidoptera; family Noctuidae; genus Xestia; species Xestia xanthographa. The sequence goes on along the minus strand of LR990654.1, from coordinate 2,980,011 downwards.
CTTACTTTATTACACACCAAAAGTGTCTCACAGATCTATGTACAGTGTTGCTAGTTTTACATGAGTACAACGTCAAAAAAACATGTAAAGGCAGTCCGTGCATGATCAGTTGTACCTCTACATTCACCTGTTTTGAACAAAAACTTTCAATTCGTATTGTGTCTGACTGTTAGGGACTCAAGATCGATCGTCCACGATGATCGGAAAGATTACTGGCAGCCTAACCAAACAGTTGAAATTAACATCGCGTCGTACATGATCTCGTACGTGTAATGAATCTTGTCAGACTCAGATTGATAATGTCATGTAGGTACTCTTGCTTTTATGATGTCCTAAATGTATTAATTGTGCATTGTATACGTTTTCCTTACAGATGTAACATCGGCTAAAGGGGTGACGTCGACTTGTACTTCAACTGATTTCTAAAGAGGTGAAGCCGTTGAAGAGTTTACGTTCACATATACCACCACTTACTACGTACTGCTCACTAAAACAAATCTAGCTTCAGCTGTTTTACTGATAAGTTGATCAGAACTTATTGCAAAAAAATGTAACTCGTCGTCATCATGAATATGATATCTGTATGTTGTCTTAGATGGGCTATGAACATTAATACTTTTTGCAACTGAATTTTAGTATTTTTCTTTCTTGGAAATCGCCCTACCCTCATCCTAATTAAAAAAAAAAAAAAAAAAAACGTTTATTTCAATTACAATAAGCATTTCGATACACATTATTGGAGATCACCTTTTAAGCAAGGAATTGCTTGTATTAGGAGACTCCGCACTTCCACTTGTCATTTTTATGCAATTGAAATGTAGACAGTATAAACATGAAAGACTAAACAAAGATAAAAATTAAAATAAAATAAATGATAAATGGGTAGCTTAAAAATTATACAAAGAGCTCCGCAGATAAATAAATGAGCGTTATGTAGAAAAAGGCCAGATCGCGCGTGTACGTGTGGTATTTGTAACATGAGTGAGAGTGTAAGTGAGTGTGGGTGTGAGTGTGTAAGTGAGGTTGTGTGGTGTGTGAGATAATGAGCAATGCTTAGTTCACTCTTCCCAATTAATGTTCAGTCTGTTTGTTTATTAAACACGTTTTTACGGTTTTTACGGTTAGCCCTGAGACAATGTCTTGGGATCGAAAGAAACTAAATAAGTCTTCATTCACTAACCTAGCGCACAATAACCCAAAATGTATCTTGGTTGATGTAATTTGGTTATTGAGAAATAGATATAATAGACTCAACTTCGTCGTAGGTTTTAGTTTTAAGCCAATCGGTTACAACTTTTTTACAGTCCCGTAGCTTCATGGAATATATTCGTAATTCTTTATTCAGCAAGTTGTATAGATGAGATGATTGCCTTGAGTATTGCCTTTTAGCGAAAACAGATCTAACCTTGACCGTTGGAGCGACTAAGTAGGTTCTTCTACTTTTAGGCTTAGAGGGGTCATACGGAAGGGATGTGTGTTTCTTTAGTGTTAGCTGCAGCAAATAAAGCTTTCTTACAGACAAAAGGTCAGATAATAGGTAGAGGCTGTGGGTGGGGTACCTATAGGGTTTAAAGAACATGACCTTAAGTAAGGCTCTCTGCGCCCTCTCAAGTTCCAAAAATTTTTGTTTTGTAGTCCCTCCCCAGCAAGACAGACAGTACATGAGTATAGATTGGGCCAATGAAGTGTATACTTGCTTCAGCAGTTGCTTTGAAGCCACATGTCGTAGTGTTTTAAAAGTCCAAATCAGTTTCCTAACTCTTTTCATAACAAGTTCGGTGTGCATGTGCCAGGACAGGCGCTGGTCAATCATCCTAAATATTTGGTATGCTGTAACCTGTCAATTTTTAAGCAAGAGCAGCCGGGGGTGGAGGGTTTGGAACAGTTATGGATTTTTATTTGGAAATCTTGAGATGGTTGCGAGTTATTATACTTAGTAAAGCAGATGTAGTTGGATTTGGAGGCATTTAGTGTGAGGAGACTATGGTTAAGCCAGGCTGCTATCTTCGCAAGGCCACGCTCGGCCAACCTACGAACATTATCCCAAGTCTTAGCAGTGAAAACAATAGCAGTATCGTCGGCGTATGAGAAAATGAGTCCGCCATCAATCTTCATGTTGCAGAGATTATTAATGTAGATGAGGAATAAGGTTGGCCCGAGAACACTACCCTGGGGGACTCCAAAAGTGACGGTTGACTCGGAACTGGTGTACATCGCATTTTTAACCGTTTGTTTGCGATCAGAAAGGTAAGATTTAAAAAGATCAAGAGCTGGTCCCCTTATGCCGATGCGTTCAAGCCTCTGTAAAAGTAAGGGGACAGACACTGTGTCAAACGCCTTTTTAAGGTCAAGAAAAACAGCTAAACACTTGGCTCCACCATCTACACCGTCTACCAGAGCTGAAGTTAGTGACAGAACTGCATCCTCAGTAGACTTTCCATGTCTAAACCCAAACTGAGAAGGCGACAGTATTTTATAATTATTTAGATAGGAATTTAATTAGGCGTGAGTTAATTAGTCTCTCAAGGATTTTTGAAATGGACGGTAGGACCGAAATTGGTCTATAGTTCGACGGGTCAGACTTATCACCAGACTTGTACACAAGCGTTATAAGGGCTACTTTCAAAGCGTCCGGGAAAAGTCCCTGCTTGAAGCATATGTTTATTAAATGGGTTAAGACTGGTACAATTTGTTCGTGTGCTGATTTTAGAAAATTGACTTGTATTTTGTCCCAACCGGGGGCGCTATCCGATTTCAAGCTCATTAGAGTGGCTCGAACTTCGTCGGGGTCTGTGTCGAGAAGAACAAAAGATGTGGCCAGGGGACTGTCTGCCGAGAATGAGTCAGGGTTGATATTATTTCCTGCTGAAGACTGAGACGTTGTGATGTTCTCAGCAAGAAGTTTGCCTATGTTATAGAAGTAGTCATTAATCTTGTCAACAGAGTTTTGTGGGGGAGTGGGTATATCTAGCAGTTCCGAATTTGTTGTTTTTTGTGGTTTACGTTGTGTGATGTTGTTGATGATAGCCCATGTTTTTTTAGGATTTTTGTGCGTTTTAGAAAGTTGATCTCTGTCGTGTTTGCGTTTTTGTTTTCGAATAATGGTACAACAGTAATTACGATACCTTTTATATGTGATTTTTAACACCTCGTTGTGTGGGTCAAGCCTAAGTCTCTTTTGCATTCGATTTCTATTTAAAATACAGCGCAACAAGCCAACTATCATCCATGGTTTTAGGGTTCTATTTTTCAAAGGTATATTCATAGTAATTGTACTGAGTGTGACACAATTTTGTAGTATTTCGATTAGGTTATTAGTAAGGGTGTTAGGGTTATCTAGTTTTAATAGGTCCGATAGGTTACTGACTTTGAGTAACTCAAGCGCCTTCTCCGAATTAAAAGCTGTTTTTGTTTTTGAGCATCTTATTAAGTTATTATGGTTTGAGATTTTTAAGAAAGTCATGAAATGGTCAGTAATGGTCGTGTGAATAACTGCAATGGTTGCAGTTTGGTTACCAGGTTTGAGTTTTATTATAAAGTGGTCAAGACAGGTTTTGTCTCTCGCGGGAAGCGAGTGACCAGGGAGTAGACCATGCATTGCTAACATATTAAGATAGTTAAGTCTGTTTGTACTTTCGTGTGACTGCTCATTTTCATTGTATAATAGATTAATATTTATGTCTCCAGTGATTATTATGGTTTTAGTTGATGCAAGGGTAGCTAGGTGATTATTTAAGGAGTGAATAAATTGGTCTGCGTTCGCAGTTGAAGGGGATCGATAAATCGCAATAACTATAATGTCAGGCGTAACATGAATCTCTAAGCAAGACGCATGAGCTAACTTAACTTCACTTGTTTTATTTTTGTGTGTGCTTTTAATATAGGCTACTACACCGTCTGCCTTATTCAGATGGTTTGTAGTTTGGTACGAATTATAGTTAGTTATTTGAGGTATTGGTTTATTTGAATTCAACCTACATTCGGTTAGGATTACCAGATCAATATCCGTTCCAAGATTGAGTAAATTTAATTGAAGATCATCAAAATTAGAGTACACAGATCTAATATTCTGCGAAACAATGGCAAAGCCGGAAGAGTTAGGTGCTATATGCTTAGTGAAGTCAGCAATATCACAATCAAACACTTGTGCTATTTCGGAATTGTCGATGTCATTCAAAGTGAGTAGAGTATTATCCATTTAGATAAGTTTTATAAATGCAGGATAACGTTATAATATTCGTATTAATATTTCGTGTGTGTGTAAGGGTGGATGTGTGTGTCTGTGAGTGTGTAGATGTATGTGTGGTTTGTAAGTTTGTGAGTTTGGTATCCGGATTGAATGTAGGTTTGAGTGATGAAGAATGAGTGTTATGGCGCGATTGGTAAACAAAAAATAACTTATTACGTAACTTATGGTTTAACTTAATTCTAATTAATTTTAAGAGTTTCAAAAACCGATGACAGTCTAACAAATAAGTGAAATATAGTAATAAAATAAAGTAACAACTGTAGGTCGCTTGTAAGATGAAAACTAGTCATTTAAGCTGTAATAGGTGATGCACCTGTGACTCACAATTTATGACAATAGTAGGAGAATCATCATCCTTCTATTCTTAATGTATACCTTCCCGTACGCTGTCCAGCAGTATTTATATTCCTTAGATTTTGCCAGGTCACGAGCAAGATAGTGTAGTCGAGCTCCTCTTGTAGTTAACTGTTCCGAGATGTATATTGGCGTATTCTCATCTGTCTTATATCCGATTCTATTAGATTCTATATTAATTCTTCGTCGTCATTACAGTGAAGTGTATGGAGGAAACGACGAATGAAACGGCGGTCCGGAATATAATTTCTATATTACAAATCTCTCGACACTTCCAGCAGCTTTAAGGTTACAATTAATTTAGGACGACAGAGAAAAAATTACTTAATACAGACACGAGGCTGCGGAGAGGATATCTAGTCGATAAGCGAGATCTAGGTCTACGACACAAGTCTAGATTTGGTTGCCAGATGTAGCGTGTACAGGTTAGGAGGCCAAAACGAGTACTGAGCTCAATGACCGTGCCTAATTGATTTTTAGCTAGTCATATGCTCCGACGGAGGCCGAGCTTTGCCGAACGCGCCCGAAGTTGCGTTCGGAAAGGTACACACCAGTACATTACAAATGTATGCTTATATTTTGTTCAGTGTAAATATTTATTAGTATTGTTAAATTTGTAAATAGATCTTATGTGTGATATAAATATAGCAACTAAATAAATGTGTATATTCCTGTTAATAACTGTTAGTTTATTTATACCCAAAGACAATGATTGTGTTTTCTGTTGTTGTCTATGATCTGACATTTGTTCGAATTTGACAGCTCTGTGTAACGGGGAAATAAGATGTACTACTTGTATTGTGGAGTGTTTACATTTTCGATTTTATGCTAATTAAAGTTATTAATTGCTGGAGTAGCGATGACCGCCACACTACTCCCCCCCTGAGACCGTGGCTACTTAGCTACGGGCGATAGTAATCCGGGAAGCGAACGGTGCGGCCGGAGCGTGTTTTTCTCTCGGCGGCGTCGGTGGGTAGCGGAGGCGTCGGAGCTGTGTTTGCGCCCGTTGTTGCGCCGGAGGGACTGTAGTCTGCGTTATTGAGGTAAGCGGGTTTCAACCGATCTATGGTCACTGTGGTTTCCTTTCCGTTTACCTCAATACGGTATGTTTTGTCGCCTCTTTGCAGGACTCTGTAGGGCCCGGTGTACGGCGGGTCTAGTGGCCGGCGAACGGCGTCATGTCGCAAGAATACATGAGACGAAGTTGACAAGCTGTCGGGCACGTAGAACGGCTTGTTGCCGTGTCGACTCGTCGGTTCTGGAGCCAGCTTCGCCATGTGATGCCGGAGTCTTGACGCGAAGTCGGTGTAGTCGACTGTGTTGGTGAGTGTGGGGGCGATGAACTCGCCTGGGAGCCTTAGGGGCTCGCCGTAGACGAGCTCTGCTGACGATGCTTTGATGTCTTCCTTCCAGGCGCTGCGGATGCCGAGCAGCACCAGGGGTAGTGCCTCGGACCAGTTGGTGTTGGTATGGCACCGGATGGCCGCCTTCAGCTGGCGGTGTAGGCGTTCCACCATGCCATTGCAGGCTGGGTGGTACGCCGTGGTTGGCCGGTGCTGGCTACCGAGGGTAGCTGCGATGGTGTGGAACAGCTTGCTCTCAAACTGTTTGCCCCTGTCAGTGGTGATGCGATGGGGGCAGCCGAAGCGGGACACCCAGCCAGTGATGAAGGTGCGGGCGCATGTCTCCGCTGTGATGTCCTCGATGGGGAAAGCCTCGGGCCAACGGGTGAAGCGGTCGACCACCGTAAGTATGTATCTGTAATTAGATGAGACGGTCAGTGGCCCTACTATGTCCATGTGGACATGGGAGAAGCGTTGGGAAGGGACAGGGAAAGCTGAGGTGGGACTGGTTGTGTGCCGCGAGATCTTGTTCTTCTGGCACTCTACGCACTCTCTGGCCCAGGCCCTGCAGTCCTTCTTCAGACCGGGCCAAACGAAGCGTGTGGAAATCAGCTTGACCGTGGCCTGACTGCCGGGGTGACTCAGCTGGTGAAGTTTCTGGAACACCTGCCTCCTGAAGGGTTCTGTAACATAAGGACGGGTGTTACCAGTGGAGACATCACAATATAGTTCCGTGCCTGTGCCTGCCAAGTTCACTTTACACAACTTGAGTGACGTGGTGTTGTTGTTTAAGAGCCCCTGCAGCTCATGGTCCTTAAGCTGGGATTGTGCAAGAGCTGCGTAATTACATGCCGGTACTGCCACTGACTCCACACGCGACAGCGCGTCCGCCACAACGTTGTCCCTGCCTGCGACAAACCGGATATCTGTAGTGAACTGAGCAATGTAGTCTAGGTACCGGTATTGCCTCGGTGAACAATTGTCACGGTTGTGTGCATACACATATGAGAGGGGTTTGTGATCCGTGTAGATGGTGAAGTGCCTTCCTTCAACCATGTGCCGGAAGTATCTGACTGCGTCGTAGATGGCTAAGAGTTCCCTGTCATACGGGCTATACTTCTTTTGTGATGCTGACAGGCGCCTGGAGAAAAATGCTAGTGGTTTCCATGTGACACCTGCCTTCTGCTGTAACACTGCGCCCATTGAGGTGTCTGAAGCGTCTGTAAATATCGCCAGCTCGGCGTTAGGCTCTGGGTGAGCAAGCAGGGCCGCCCTAGATAAGCTACCCTTACAAGCGTTAAAAGCGTCTAGCATTTCTTGCGACAGAGTAATAGCTTGCGTTCCCTTTGTTTTAGGCCCTGTAAGAACAACGTTGAGTGGCGATTGTATGCGAGCGGCCTCCGGGACAAAGCGGCGGTAAAAATTGAACATACCCAGGAAGCGACGCATCTCCTTGACGGTCCTGGGAGCTGGGAATTCCTGGATTGCCTGCACCTTCTCTGGCAGCGGGCGAACACCTTCCTCAGTAACTTCGTGTCCTAGGAAAGTGATGCTGGTAAGTCCAAACTCACACTTAGCCGAGTTAATGACTATTCCATACTGGGATAACCGCTTCAGGAGCTGATGTAGGTGCTCGGTGTGCTGGGCTGCTGTCTCTGAGAACAGAAGAATGTCATCCAAATAGCAGTAACAGAACGGTAGTCCGCGAAGCACCTCATCCATAAATCGCTGGAATGTTTGTGCGGCATTCCTGAGGCCAAAGGTCATAAAAGGAAATTCGAATAGTCCGAATGGTGTGGTGATCGCTGTCTTGTGAATGTCAGCTGCCTGGACAGGTATTTGATTGTATGCCTTTATGAGGTCAATTTTGCTGTATATTCTACTGCCAGACAGCTGTTGTGAGAAGTCCTGTATGTGCGGGATGGGGTATCTATCCGGAACAGTGCGGGCATTGAGTGCCCTGTAGTCACCACATGGCCGCCAGCTGTTATCCTTCTTAGGAGCGAGGTGAAGAGGGGATGACCACGAACTCTCTGACGGCCGTGCCGTGCCGTTAGCTAGCATGGCCTCGAACTCTTTCTGTGCCACCTTCAGTTTGTCTGGGGCAAGACGGCGAGGTCGTCCAGTGATAGGCGGACCTGGTGTGGTGCGGATGTGATGCTCGGTACCGTGACTAACCTGTTTCTGTGTTCCCGCAGGCCGTGTGACTTCCGGGTACTGGCGAAGTATCTCGTGGTACTCCGTGTTGCCTCCTACAGACTTCACTGAGGCGATCACTGTCGTAGAACCGGCCGCAGACAACGCTGGTGAAGACAGCTGGGTCAGCCCATCGATTAGCCGGTAACTTTTGAGGTCTACCAGGATGTTGTAATGCGCCAAGAAGTCAGCGCCTATGATTGCCTTGGTGACGTCTGCAACCACGAACTTCCACGTGTACACGCGGCGGAGCCCTAAATTCAAGTGGAGCTCCACCCAACCGTATGTGTCGATGGCAGTTCCGTTTGCCGCGTATAACTGGTACGCCGTCCTGCTGCGCCGCTGTGGTAGGGCTGCACGTGGGTACACGCACAGGTCGGACCCTGTGTCCACTAAAAACGTGGTTTTAGAGTCTCGATCCGTCACGAATAGGCGGCGTGGTTTGTTAGGGCAGCCATTTGCCGCTATTTCCGGCTGCCGGCGGCGTTTCCCGCGTACGTACATGGCGACCTGCACCGCGTGGCCCTGTCACCGAAACTGTTATGGTACCAGCAGTGAGCATCGTTCCACGTGTTGCCGGAGCGCGAGCGACTGCGGCGTCGGCCTGGGGTCGGCTCTCTGCCACCACGCCGGTACCTTTCTGTGGAGCGCGAGCGATGGTGTACCTGACCTTGCCTCTGTAGAGCCGCTACCTGTAGACATAACTCTGCCATGCACTGTTTCAGCTCCGCGATGTCACTACTGGCGCTCGTGCTCGCCACTGCGGGAGGTGTCGCGAGCGCTGGCCGCGTTGGCGCGATCTCGTGCACGCGGTCGGCCAAATCTGCGACAGATTGAAGAGGGAGATTAGGCTGTGAAGCAATTACAGTCTGTATGTTCGTCGGCAACCTGCTCGCCCACAGCGTGGCCAGGAATGTGTCTGGTACATGTGGTCCGGCCAAAGTCTGCAGGTGCCGCAAAAACTGCGATGGCTTCCGGTCGCCGAGCTCCTCTTGAGTGAGGATTTGCTGAACCCTTTTCTCACGCGAGTCGGATAGCCGACGTATGAGCTCAGCCTTCAGCTTACCGTATTTGTCCTGTGCAGGTGGGTTCTCGATTATGTCCCGAGCCTCTACCATGTAGCGATGGTCTAGCTGGCCCACGACCGTGTAAAATTTTGTGGTGTCGGCGGTAATGCCGGCTATAGCAAACTGACCTTCTACTTGGGCAAACCAAAGTGTCGGCTCCTCAGGCCAGAATGGCGGCAACTTCACGCCGACTCTGCACACGTCCTGCTTGACCTCTGCTGCGCCCGCCTGTGCTCCCTGCTCTGCTCCGGTAGGCATCTTAGCTCCACGTGGCTTCTATGCTCCTTGTCGGGGTCACCAATGAAGTGTATGGAGGAAACGACGAATGAAACGGCGGTCCGGAATATAATTTCTATATTACAAATCTCTCGACACTTCCAGCAGCTTTAAGGTTACAATTAATTTAGGACGACAGAGAAAAAATTACTTAATACAGACACGAGGCTGCGGAGAGGATATCTAGTCGATAAGCGAGATCTAGGTCTACGACACAAGTCTAGATTTGGTTGCCAGATGTAGCGTGTACAGGTTAGGAGGCCAAAACGAGTACTGAGCTCAATGACCGTGCCTAATTGATTTTTAGCTAGTCATATGCTCCGACGGAGGCCGAGCTTTGCCGAACGCGCCCGAAGTTGCGTTCGGAAAGGTACACACCAGTACATTACAAATGTATGCTTATATTTTGTTCAGTGTAAATATTTATTAGTATTGTTAAATTTGTAAATAGATCTTATGTGTGATATAAATATAGCAACTAAATAAATGTGTATATTCCTGTTAATAACTGTTAGTTTATTTATACCCAAAGACAATGATTGTGTTTTCTGTTGTTGTCTATGATCTGACATTTGTTCGAATTTGACAGCTACTTGTATTGTGGAGTGTTTACATTTTCGATTTTATGCTAATTAAAGTTATTAATTGCTGGAGTAGCGATGACCGCCACAACAGAATTGTTTGCCGGTACCACGGTCAAAGACATGGCTGCATTCGGAATGTTTATATAGGACCCATCGGTGGTTTCACCTATTTAGATTCTTGCTGAGAATGGTTAGAGTTATTAATGTTATGCACAACGAAAGAACTTTGGGGAGAAACGTTACCACACCCTGGAACGGGATTGATAGAAAATCTCCCATTGTCCTTTGTTGTTGCAATTTGAATTTCAGATACGAACGGTAAGTGACAACGGTTCACCCTTTTCGAGTTTAGTGTTTCAATAATTTCTAAAACAAACCAGCTCTACCCAGCTTCCAATGCCGCAGCTGGGAGTGCGGTACAGACACATGCACATCAAGCAACTACAATCTTCTTTATCGCTAAAGCATTAGGTTCAATGTTGATTGGGAATACTTGACAGTATCGGGTAGCTTGATGTGCTGGCGTGTGTACATAAGTCAAAAAACGTTACACAATTGATTCCGTGGAGGTCACAGAGTACAGGTCGAGTTTAGATTGTTTCTTTATCGTGTGGGAGTGCCTAAACTGGTGTATTAGAATATAATAGTTGTTAAATACCGGATGGTATTTAGGGGAGGCTGGCTGACCTGAAGGTACACTAGCGGAATCGAAAATAAAACCACTGTGTACTGATCTCACTTGATAGCTGATTTTATTCTCATAAAAAATTAAAAGTGTTTGCTTATGTACTAATCGAGGTAACGAAACCATATCGACTTTTATTTCGACTACAACGCCATCTATCGAGCATGCCGGAAGCTTTTCAAATAATTAAGTCTTAAACATACCGCCCACCAAGGACGTTACTGACGGAATGTCCTTCTAAATTGAACTAAAGTGACACATTGCAAAGCATATTGAACTAAACATTTGTACTATAACTAAAATCTGCAAGTTACGGTTCTTATAATATAACTATAACACTCGATTTGTAATGGCTAAGAAGGATGTTACAATAACTAAAAGCTAAACATGAATAATTACATGAATATTCTAGGTTGTAAAAATTGTAAACAGTGTAAAGAAACTTAACATCTATTATTTGATTTCTCACAGTGAATCTAAACTTAACAAGCGTAAAAATAGTAAAATGTAAAAAATAAATAAAATATGTAAACAGTAAAACAATACAACTTCCTTAATCGGCTACGGGTCAAATACATATTTTGGATGTTGGTCTTTTAATTGTTGACGATTTGGTGCGTAACGTGACGACACGGGTGATGTTATCATCCCCAGGATGTTTTTGTAGTATTCTACTCATCAACCAACGACTTGGCGGTAAGTCGTCTTCTTTGACTAGCACAATGTCTCCAATTTTTGGCTCAGCAACTTGGGAAGACCATTTGTAACGTCTCGTCAAAGTAACGAGATATTCGTGAGACCAACGTCTCCAAAACGACTGAAGCAATCGTTGTATAAATTGCCAGCGTGATAAATAGTTAATGTTGGAATTTTCGTACTTGTGATCTGGTACATTGACTAAGGACTCTCCAACAAGAAAATGTCCAGGCGTCAAGGGCAACGGTTCACCAGGATCGTCAACCTTAATTGTGCACATAGGCCGCGAGTTCAAGCACGCTTCTACCAGACTGAGGAGCGTTGTCCGTTCTTCTTGTGTTTTTCGAATACAACATTCGAGTGCAGCGTCTAATTCTATTTTTTGTATGTATCCTTTCCTGTATATTTTGTTCTCCTTTAAAAATCTTCGGCAGTATGCAACGACCCTAACCAATTTTCGTAACTGAGAAAATTGATCTAAGAAGGAACAGTTTGGAATGATCGCTACATGTGCCTTTGCTGATTCTTCTAAATTTGTACTGCAATAATTATTTGGCCTATGGTAAATTACGTTTTGTAATTTAAGAAACGATGGTCCAGAAAACCATAAATCGTTTTCTAGCAGTGAACTTGGAAGTATCCCTTTAGAGGCGCAGTCTGCGGGATTATCTTTAGTGGAGATGTGAAACCATTGTGTCGCTTTCATCGAGGTCAATATTTCAGAAGTCCTATTGGCCACAAACGTCTTCCACTTACTTGGGTGGCTATTTATCCAGGCCAACACCACAGTGGAATCCATCCACGCTTTTACCTTGTCTTGGGAGATACTCAAGACTTCAGATGTTTGAGACAGAATCTGAGACAGCAAGACTGCTCCACAGAGCTCTAACCGCGGAATACTTATTTGCTTTACTGGCGCAACCCTGGTCTTAGCAACCAGCAACGACACTTGAACATTGCCGTCTGTGTCTACAATCCGCAAGTAAATCACAGCTGAGTAAGCTGTTTTGGAGGCATCACTAAAACCGTGAAGTTCCAGATAATCGTTCAACTTGGTGCCAAGCCAACGGGGAATCCGAACCTTGGTGAGTAGTAAAAATTCCTCACGATATGATCTCCATTCATTTATTAAGTCCTTGGTTAGCTCCTCATCCCAACCAACACCTGCAAGCCACAATTTCTGGATGAATAGTTTGGCTAACACCACACTAGGGGCTAACCAGCCTAACTGATCAAAAAGTCGTGCTATCACAGAAATAATGGATCTTTTAGTTACAGGTGCGGTCGTCGGCGGCGGGAGATTCACCGTGTACTGGAAAGTATCTGCGTTGCGGTTCCAGGTAAGTCCTAGAATTTTGATGGTACTATCTAATTTTATTTCTACTTCCCTTTCCTTGTGTTCTGGTTTCTTTGGTTTGTTGTACTCTATTGCTTGTTTGACGTCCTGTATGATTTTGTGCTTATTTGTGTTGTCCTTGTTTATATTGTCTTTTTCTATGTTGTCCTTTTCCATATTGCCCTTTGTCCTAATTTGATCTATTTGTCCTTCTAAGGTGTTGCTTTCTATTTCCTGTATCCTTTCTATTGTTTCTTGATTGTTGCTATTCCATTTTTGGAGCGTGAATCCACCTTTTCCTAATAACGCTGTCATTTGCCTGTAGATTTCCATGCCTGCTTCTACGTTATTACAACCAGTCATCAAGTCGTCCATATAGAAGCAGTCCAGAACCATACCAGCAGCAAGATTGTAATTTTTACCTTCATCGTAGGCGACTTGATGTAGAGTTCTAACGGCTTGGTATGGTGCTGATGCCGTACCAAAAGTAACCGTCACCAGCTCGTAGTCCTTGATTTCGTTTTCAGGACTGTCTCGCCATAATATGCGCTGAAGCATTGCGTCTTCTTCCGAAATTCTGACCTGACGGTACATTTTGACGATGTCCGCTACCAGTGCTATGGGATGAAGTCTCCATCTTAACACTGTGTGTCGTAAATCAGACTGCAATGTAGGTCCCACCATCAACGTGTCATTGAGTGAGACTCCATTGTTGTTCTTCTCAGACGCGTTGAAGACAACACGTACCTTCGAGGTAAGTTTGTCTTCCCGGATTACAGCATGGTGAGGTAAGTATACTGCCAGTTCCTTGTTCTTATCATTCTCGTCTATCTGCCTCATGTGTCCTAGTTGTAAATATTCTTCTATTACCTGCTTGTACTTTTCCTTTAGATCTGTATTTCTTTCTAGCCTTTTTTCTAAAGACTTAAATCTTTTTTCAGCGATAGCACGAGAGTTTCCACCTTTGCAAGAAGGATTTTCATCGCGGAAAGGTAGTCTCACTACGTACCTTCCACTGCTATCCTTTATTGTAGTTTGAGTATACAACTCTTCACACTTCTTTTCTTCAGGTGTAAGTATTTTCTTCGAACTACTAGGCTCTTCGATTTCCCAAAATTTTCTTAATATTTCGTCTTCATTAACTTGTGCATGCAATACATTAACTTTAGGTGAACTTTTAGATGTGTCCTTACTAACTGCTCCGGACAGAACCCACCCTAAGGTAGTGCTCTGAGCAATCAGAGTCCCTGACGGATTCTTAACTATGCCTACCTTAATGATGCAGCTATAAGCATCAGCGCCCAGTAAAACATCTATTTTATTGGGAGTGTGGAAGTTTGGATCTGCAAGCTGCAGCGTGTTGACGCTTAACCAATCTAAGTTAGTGTCAACTCTAGACTCGGGTAAGTACGATGTAATTTTACTTAGTACATAAGCGTTTATTTTAAGATTAAAATTTGAATCTACTCGAGATTGGATCTTCAATTGTACCATGTACGTTGCCTTGGTTGAACTATTACCACCAACCCCTGAAATAGTTCCTTGAATGGGGATTTTTTTCAGGTTGAGTAGCTGAACTACGGCCTCTGTTACAAAACATGCCTGCGAACCCTGGTCAAGCAAGGCTCGGACAGTCTGAAATTCACCAGAACGTGACTCGGCTTTTATTAGCGCCGTGGCTAATAAAACCTGTCTGGGCTTGGGAATATTACCTGTCGACAGACACGAAACAATCGGACCGGTATTAGATGAACCAACACTGTCGATAGCCGATGATGTCGAAGGTTGGTCCTTTTTATCCGACTCCTGACCTAAATGCAACAGCGAATGATGGCGCTTTTGACAAACTTTACATGTGGTTGGTTTTCTACATTCAGAAACAATGTGATTGCCGCCTAAACAGTTGAAGCAAATTTTATGTTTTGCTACAAAATCGCGTCTAACTTCCACTGTCTGCTTTGAGAATTTCTTGCAGAAACAAAGTTTGTGTTCTTCTGAGCAGAACTCACATTTTATTGACGAACTCGTAGCCAACATTGCTTTTGGAGTATGAGCAACTGAACCTTTATTATTGTTGTTGCCCTGATGAACTGGTGCCCTTTTAGGCTCTACACACTCTAACGCACGAAACCGATTTTCCATAAAAGTTTTAAATTGGTTGAAAGTTGGTAAGTCATCGTTGGAGTCATTGTTGCAAGTACTAAGCTCCCATTGTTTACGCGTTTCGTTGTCTAATTTAAAGGTAACAATGTCTATGATGATGACATCCCATGTACTCACGTCTATGTTCAAATTAGTCAACGCATTAAGACAATCGCACGTGGTATCCAGCAACTCCTTTAAAGCTGAGGCTGATTCCACTTGCATACGTTTTTGACCGAACAACCTCCTAAGAATACATTTTGATAAGTATTTTCTATTGCTATAACGCTTCTGTAACTGAGTCCAGCACTGGATATAATTGGCATCAGTTATAGGAGTATGACGTATTAATTGCTCTGCTTCGCCAGAAAGGTGACTTTTTAAATAATGGAGCTTTTGCACATTATCTAAAGCATCATTTTTGTGTACTAGTGATGTAAAAAGATCATGGAATGTTGTCCATTCATCATATTTACCCGAGAATGTAGGAATGGATATTTTGGGCAACTTAACAAACGAATTACTTGACTTATTGATACTTGTTGAAGCTTTATCTGATTGATGTACAGAATCCTTAGTTAACTGAATTTTATTAAGAGCTGTTTTCATTAAACTTTTATAAATAATATAAGTGTCCTCTGTCGCATCATATATGTCAACCACTTTCTGCACTATATCTTCTGATTTAAAACGTTCATATAACTTAGTGTTATTTTCTTTAAATAATGCCCAATCCCTTTCTAACAATTCTTGCCTTGTTTCAATGTATTCTAGCATTAATCTATCTTTACTACATTTCTTAAAATTTGTCAATCCCTTCGTGATAATATTCTGTTGATCTTTTAAAACGTTAATTAATCCTTCCATTTTTACAATTGATTTGTGTACTTAAAAAAATAAATAAAATGCTTTTAAATTGATTTTGACTTGATCAAATTTTGTAAACACAACAAATGAATTAGTTGATAAATCAATGTAAATATTAATAACAACTTTCTCAAAGGAGATGAAATCTAAATTTCTGGAGTGTTGCAAACTTAAGCAGTAAACTTCTATAAGTTAACAACAGCTGACTAAAATTTTCTAAGTGTGGACAATCTTATCAAACAAAATACAAGTCCCAAAAATAACTTAAATTTTTACAAGTGTTTTGGAAACACAAAATCTGGTGGAAATCGGGCATAGGTTCCCCGTTCCCCCGTTTTCTATAAAATATTCTAAGTCCTAATCGTAACATGCACACAAGTTAGTAAAATTTTACAAGTTCAAGATATTTTCTAAGTTGAAACTTCGTCACTGTATATTTCTTCTTGATAAAATTAGTTGGAATAGAGTTCAAAATCGTTTGACTCGACCTGCTTGTCCAATTCGTGGACAGATAAAATAAAACAAAAGAATGTACTCACAAAACTGCACTTCACACAAACACCGTTTTCAACCTGCAAGTGGCGCCGTCTGGTGGCCGCTATCGGAACTGCGCGTGACGTCCCTGCGACGTCGCGTGATAGCTGCGCTGCGCCTGCGTCACCTTGCCGTCGCGTCGTCCAGTGAAGCGTTGAACTGAGAGTGGCGCCCTCTGTGGCCACTTCTTGAACTAGTCCGCCAATGCTGACTCAGCTCACCGCCAATGCTGGGTGAAACTGTAGCCGCTAGTGCGGAAGACCGTGTACCTTGCTGCAGCGATCCACTGCAAGTACACGGGACGGAGAAGCGGGCCAACTGTGGCTCCACTTGTATCAACTTGATATACTATCAAGTAAAAACTGTCCCAATGATCGGGCTCGTAGGACCAATGTTAAATACCGGATGGTATTTAGGGGAGGCTGGCTGACCTGAAGGTACACTAGCGGAATCGAAAATTAAACCACTGTGTACTGATCTCACTTGATAGCTGATTTTATTCTCATAAAAAATTAAAAGTGTTTGCTTATGTACTAATCGAGGTAACGAAACCATATCGACTTTTATTTCAACTACAACGCCATCTATCGAGCATGCCGGAAGCTTTTCAAATAATTAAGTCTTAAGTCTTTAGTTATAGGCACAGGGCTCTAAATATCAAGAACATAAAAAATATTAGATTCCTCACGCGAATATGTAATAATATAATGTTTCCGTAAATACCCCATGTATGTTCCGCGATTCTTTAGAGTTTTCGAGTTATAGATTTTTTAAAATTTTGCGGGAAACACTTTAAATAAATTCTATCTTTATTTTTAAACTTCTTTTCACATTCTATAACGTTATCTAGAGGAATATTTAATCTCAATAGCAACAAGAGTAACAAAAGTCTCACAAAAATAAATATCGTTATTTTTCATTTGGTTTTTTTCCCGTATTTGAACCCACGACCTCGTAATCGCATTCACATTCAACTTTTCTCAAAGTTAAATAAATATTTAGTTTTATCTTAGGTGACCTAGGACACTTAGTCCACAAAAAATAAACTACTTGATAAACTGATAAATATTTATATTACTTAATTACCGACTAGCACTTCGACCGCGACTTCGCCCGCAAAACTTGTGATAGCTCGGCTAATTTTTTTGTTTTAAACATAATTTATAGCCTATGTTACTTCCTGATATTTCAGCTTTCTAGTGGTGAATTTTTTTTTTAAATCGGTCCAGGCATTTTTGAGTTTATTCGTTACAAACATATAAAATACAAATCTTTCCTCTCTATAATATTAGTATAGATTACTTTACTTATTCCTAAAACGATGTACATTGCAGCGTAAATGAAAGACTCGCAAGCTAACACGCAAACATCACACACATCCACACAAACTGAATACATAACCCTTACGCCAGAAAATGATATTGAGACCTTAATCGCCGAAAATCATGACCTAACCAAAGATACATACATCCAAGAAATACATGATAAATTCAGAACAACTCTCGCACAATAATCTGGGATTATCTCAATATCACAATGGTAAAAAAGTACTGCCTGCAACATATCCGAGGCAATGTCAGGTTGTATGTTGATGAAAACTGAGTCGCGCAAGTAACACGTATGTAGTAACTGTATAATAATCATTAATACAACTTTTTAGGTTCATTTAACCCCATTATTAGTTAGTCAGTTTAGTAGCAAAAAACGTAAGAACATTTGAATTTCGCGGACTTTCCTGGCGCTGCGCTGCCACCTTAAAGAGCTAGCTAGTTAATGCAATGCAACTGACAGCAAATAATTGTTTGTTTGGTCAGCACGAACTACCCCACCTTTCCAGATATACGCATTTGCCCCCCACCCCCTTTGATTGAAAACATAAATCCGCGTCTCTCCGAGCGGAGTCGGGGTGGGTCGGTAGTGTTACACAATATAAAAAAAATAATTGAAATCAAACATTGTTAACAATATTGTATAAATTACCTATACTGTTGCTTATACAGGTTGGTTGGACATATATGCAAAATCTCTACCTACTTAATGCTTCTCTTATCAGAGGACCTCAGGTTATCAAAATGCGTATCAATATGATGCCTAGGTATATAAACAGCATGTTTGCCAAAAAACAGCACATTGGTTTTGTGTTCCACGAGCGGGCACCAGGGGCGGACATACACTATCTCTTCACAATCGACGTTGTCTGTAGTATAAAATGTATAGAACGGCATGTGTGATGGTATTGGTGGCGCTGTGCGCTGGGTTGGCGCACTCCTTCTCCTGGGGTGAGTACCAGAGTCATTTATTTACTATATTTATTAATTTTTGTTATCCCTAACTTTGAAGAAGTAAAGTTGCATCGGTTAGTAGTCAACTACTAACAAATCAAAAAAAATCTTTATTTTTTTTTGTTATTAACTCAACCTTCTGCCCCTAACTCGAAGGCTGGTGACACCCTTACAGTCATAAGGTCATCAAGTGCGCAGATGTCAGGGCATGCGGCGCCAGATGGACGGTGGGCCATTGTCCGTGGAGAGACGCCGCATACGCACTTGTGGCTTTTCAGCCTCTGGACACTAAGACGAAGTTGTGCACTAATAATAATAATAATAATAACTTTATTTCCCAAATACACAGATAGTTGTACTTACAGTTTACAATTTTTAATTAGTAATATAGAACAATTACATTAAACATTTGGATGCTTCAAAAATCTGTACACAATTGATTAAACTCTGTCTCTTAAACTAGGGTATCCTGTATCTTAAGAGGCAGTGTTTCACAATGAGGTTCCAATTGATTGATGCATGAGTGGACTGTGTCGATTTACCATCAGAAGGGTGAGAAGTTATTGGTTACTCTAGTTTTTTTTAAATAATATAGGTATGGGTATGTGAGAGGATGAGGGTGAATAAATGTGATTGTGGGTGTGTAAGTGGTTTGTGTGTGAGTGTGGATAAGTGGTGTGTGTGGTGTTGGTGTGTAAGTGAGTTGGGGAGTTGTATGTGCGAGTGTGTATGTACGCAAGGATAAAAGTATTCGTGCAAGGATGGAGATGGATGTGTGCTTATTAGGTGATGTAGGTAAGTAAAGTCTCTGTTGTGGCATAGTCTTGTTGAAGTAGCCATTCTGTCACTTTTAATTTTAGGTTGTGCTTGTTGAGGTCTATGATATTCAGATGTTTTTGAATCTTTTTGTAAATGTACGCGCTAATTACATAGTACTGATGCCGTGCGAACGTGGTTCTGTGTTGGGTGCCTGGGGGAAGATTAGTACGCTTTTTTGGATTAGACGGGGGAAGACTGCTATGTTTCCTAAGGACAGATTGAAGCACAAAGAGTTGACGGACTGTAAGAACCTTGCAGTCTGCGTACAGCTGTATTGTTGGGTATCTATGGGGCTTCCTTGTCATTACTTTTAGTACGGCTCTTTGTGCTCTCTCTGCCCTCAGCATGCAACCTTTCGTTGCAGCACCCCATACAGCGATGCAGTATCCTATGACCGATTGGCATAGTGCATAATACACCATTTTCAATATATCGGCGTTAGCCGAATTTCGGAGGGATTTAAATATATGAATGAGGCGCAAAGTTCTAGTCGTGACAGCGCCTAGTTGTTTTTTCCATGTGAGTCCATCATCTATGAGGACTCCTAAGTACTTTACGTAGTCACTTCTAGTTAGTGTTGGACAATGGCATGGCGCTGATCGGTTAGAGCATGAGTGAGCAGTAATTGAAAAACTGGGTGACGGTGTGGTCTTTCGCCTAATTGCAAATGGGATGTAGCAGGTTTTGGATATGTTTAAGGTGAGAAGATTAGAATTGAGCCATTTCATTATTTCCGCTACTGCCGACTCTGCCAAAGTTTTTACTATATCCCAAGTAGGGCCATGAATTACGATCGCGGTGTCATCAGCGTATGTATAAATTTTAGTATTTGGAAGGTTCATTTTGCAAAGGTCGTTGACGTAAATTTGAAATAAGGTGGGGCCCAGTATGCTGCCTTGAGGGACGCCGAAAGTAACAAACTCCTCATCACTGAGGTGGGTATCAACTTTAACCCTCTGGGTGCGATTCTTGAGATAATCTTTGAATATTTCAAGTGACACGCCACGTACACCTGAGTGTTCTAATTTTGAAATAAGGATGGGAACAGAAACTGTGTCAAAGGCCTTAGAAAGGTCTAAGAATATACCTAAACATTTTGTCTTCTTATCTAGATTTTTAGCTACATCTTGTGTCAATCCCAGCACGGCATCTTCTGTTGAAACACCAACTCGGAAGCCATACTGGTTGTCTGCTATAATGTTGTGTTTTTCTAGAAAGGTCCTGAGACGATTGTTTAAAATCCTCTCAAGGATCTTAGACAGTGTCGGCAAAACAGATATAGGCCTATAATTATTGACACAGATTCTGCTCCCTCCCTTGTGTATAGGATGGACTATAGCCTTTTTAAGAGCATCTGGGAACACGCCAAATTGTAGACAGCGGTTGTAAATGAAGGTAAGTGGTGGTATCAGTACGTGGCGACAGTTTTTCAATAAAAGTGGCGATATACCGTCCCATCCAATAGCACAGTCATTACGTAACTGTAGGATAAGTGACTCTGTTTCAGCTTCATCTACTTCTAACAGGGCAAGAGAGTTTACAGGGGAGGGGTTTGTACTATTTAGATGAAACTGATTGTTAGTCTGAGGTGATGTGGTGTGCTGTTGTGATAATATGTTGTCAGCCAGCTTTTTTCCCACATTACTGAAAAAACTGCAGACCTCATTTACGGAAGACTTTGGATCATTGCATATTTTTAATAGCTCAACGGGTCTTGTACATATTTTCGTGGTGTTGGTTATTTCCTTTATTGTTTTCCATAAAAGCTTTGGTTTATTACTTGCTTTCTCAAGCTCACTCCTTTCGTATGATATTTTTAGTTTTCGCAGTAAGTCATTACAAAAGTTTCGATAGCGATTATAGGTAATTTTAATTGTAAGATTGTCTGGTGCTTTCTTGGACCGTATGTGTAACTTATCTCTGTGTTTAATGCATTTTAGAAGACCAGGAGTTATCCAGGGTTTTAGCGTTCTTTTTTGTCTAGGGACTTTAACCTGAGTGGTGTGTTTGGATATGACCATTGTTACGATGTCTATAAATTTGTTCATAGAGATATTAGCATCCTCCTCAGAGTATATATTTGAAAAATCGGTATTTTCCAGTTCTAGCCTAATTGCTTCATGGTTAAGGCGGGTGGACAGGTAACATGTTCTGCGCGCAGGGTTTGCGTCCATGATGTCGAGGAGAATCGGCTTGTGGTCAGTAATATGGGACTCTAAAATAAGTGTGGTCGACAATAGTTTGGTCTTTAGAAGTATGTGATCCAGGCTTTTCTCAAGGCGAGTGGGAAGTTCGTGAGTGGGCAATAACCCTTGAGAGGCACTTAAGATGAGGTAGTCAAGACATTTGTTGTCCTCATTACGTTTGATTATATCAAAGTTTAGATCGCCTACTAATACTATATTTGGGCAACTGGATATGGTATCATATACATTACTCAAGCTAGTCTTGAAATAATCAAAATCATCGTTGGACTTGTATGACGGAGATCGGTAGATTGCCACTACTGCTAACTTGTTGTCTATTTGACACATGAGGCAATTTCCGCCCCTAAAGGTGGGTTCCCATACATTAGTTTGCAGTCCCAGTTTAGTGTATATGATAACTCCATCATTTTGATTTTTATTAATTTCAGTTGAGTGAGACTGAAAACCTTCCAATATTGGTAGATTACTAACTTTACTCAGCCAACATTCGGTTAGCACTATTATGTCAAAGTTAATTTTGGTTAAGCGCAATAGTACTAGAAGTTGATCAAAATTTTTATTAACACTACGAATATTTAAATGCAGTAATTTAATATCGCTACCAGTAACGTTTACATACTTTAGACAGTCTTCTGGGTTACATATAAAGGAGTTGCCAACGGTAAACTTGTCAAGGTCATTATTAATATTAATCAAATTAGCCATTTTTAATTGAGAAATAATTATTAGAACGTGAGCTAGTTGTGTGAGCAAGTAATATTTTGTACGTAAAGTAAGAATGACATGTGCATCGCACATTATGATATGTGTATTTTATATTGAGAAGTATTGTTATGTATGTGTATGTCGTGTGAATATGTTTGTGATTTGGCTTTTCTGTTCTGTGTTGTGTTTGTGAGAGTGTAGTTGTGTTAGTTAATAACTGGTTATTTTGATAATTTAAGGAGATGACAATTTGAGTAAAAAATGATCTTACATTTCTAAACAGATAAAAATAAAGGTTTTCATGATTTAAGAAAATAACAATTTGAATAAAAAATGATCTTACAATTCTAAACAAATAAAAATAAAAACAATTTACGGTGAGTTTCAGGCATAGTCAAATATTTTTGTTTCCAAGATCTTGTAGGTTTTTTTCGGTGGTGATTAAGATCTGTTTGTCGCCCTCTTGCTTCCTCAGGAAAATATTACCATTGGATAGCCAACAGTATGTGTATTTGTACTTTTTGGCGAACTCACGGGATAAATAAAATAACTTCTTGGTACTGGCAGGTAGTTGTTCAGCGACATACACCGGTTGGTGTTTCCCTGGTAATCCAATCAGGCTAGTGTTAAGTTTTCCGTCTCTACCCTTATCCTTGTTAAACGACCGTACTGCGGATAAGAGTGTCTGTTTTATCTGCACTCTGGTAAATTCTGCTATTATTGGACGTGGGGTTTCAGAAGTGGTAGACTTCCCTGGTAGACGATAGATGTCGCGCAACTCGGATTCGGGAATTTGTACTCCAACAGCTTCGCCTAAACTGCATACTGTTTTAACGAGACTAGTGTGGGTTTCCGTATTTTCTTGTGGAACATTTCTCAGTTCAATTCCAGACGAGCGGGACTTGTGCTGTAGATCTGTTATCTTTTGTTCCAGGTTTAATATATACTTTTGCTGTTCTTGCCTTTCATTCCTTAAGTCCTCAACTTCTTTTCTCAAATCTTCGAACTTTTGATTCATAAAGAACATCGATTTCTCGATTTCTTCATTCGATTTACGGATTTCCGTGTTGGTAGCCTGTATCTGGGAATTTTGTGTTTTGATTTGAGCAACCTCAGACAACAGTTTAGTCATAAGGGTAGTCTGTTCCGTTAGCGTTTTTGCTATGTTGTTGTCTTCAGAAATTAAATCTGACCCGCCTTGTGGCGAATTATTGCGGCGAGGTCGTTTGTTCCGATTACTGTTTACGTAGTCGCTCATCATTATTGCCGTGTTAATATCCGGTTCAGATTGAGATTGAGTTTGACTCTGACTTATGTTGGTTATTTGTGTTTTTGGCGTTTTAGGTGGGGTGCGCTGAATACTCGTCATTTTGGAGCACAGTTAACAAATGTATGTAAACACGGACACACGTCCACATCCAATGACGGCCGAGGACGTTGGATAACTAACAGGTTTTGTCGATACTGATTCAAGCTATTCTCACTGTTTTGTGTTTATTTTGACTTCTTGTTATTCTTAGTTTTCCTATTTCTTTGGACTCTTTGGTGATGCTAAGGACCTCTGTTGACAAATTTTTAAACTAAAAAGTGTTTGCTATTCCTCGATAGATGGCGCCAAAGTCAAAGACCTCTGTCGGCTAATTTTTGAACTAAAAGTTTTTACTATTCCTCGCTAGGTGGCGCTAGCCATATGCGTATGCGCATAGATGAGATGGTGAGTCCTAGAGACTAGCCTTGGTTTATCCACTTTAGCTAGATGGCGATACCACCTGCGTATGCGTTCTGTGACGAGTCCTTGAGACAAGACTTGGTTCGCCTACCTGCCGCTAGTGGCGCTGGTTGTGGTTGCGAATGCGCAACTTGTAGGTCTTTGATACAGGTCTTGTCTGTCCACTTATCGCTAGATGGTGCCAGATACAGTCCGTTTGGTTGGAGGATGACTTTGGAGCAAAAACTTTGAGGTTATCTTGATTATTATAGTTAGTTGCAATGTTTATTAACACTTTGTTTAGTACAGTTTTAGTTGGATCTCACTGTTGACACGATATTATAAGTATTTAGGTCTTTTCACATGGGTCTGTTAACTGTCACTTTGTGGTTTAGTCACTTTGTTCAACGATGCCGTTGCGGTTATATTGTTTGAATTATCTCATCACCAACAGTTTATTTTCACTTGTCTACACTTTCACTTTAGTGTTATAAGTTTATGCATCTAGCTATACCGTTACACTGTCAATATTGTTCGTATTTACAATGAAATCCAAATTAAAATCAGAGGTCGTACACAGACACTGTTTACGATACCACGCCCTCTAGCGGAATCCAGCACTGTGTGGAGTGAGTCAGTTAGTAGTTTCGTCCTACCGATGCGGCTGGCTACATAATAATTGTTCCGTAAGGTGTCGGTCGTAAAGAATAGCACCATCCCATATCTTCCTGTGGGTGTCGAAAGAGGCGAATAAGGGACTTACCAGGGAATGGGCAGCGCTAACCCGCCTGCCAAGCGTGGCGGTTATGGCAAAACCCCCCAAAGATCGGTGTACTAATTATATTATTATTTATAAATACTTTTAATTGCTTAGTGTTATCTAGACACGGGATCACTATATTCATTGATATAAAACTTTGACTATGCCAACATGTTTAATTTCGGATACTGGGTAAGTAACCAAACAAACAAACACAAATTAACTGTAACATTTGTATAAAATGCAGTATGTAAGGATCATAGCAGCTGAAGTTCTGCAGTTTCTGCCTACCCTATGGGAATAAGACGTGATTATATTAATGTAACAAGAAAGGCTAAAGATGGAGAGATTATTAAATAGGTTTTTCTTGTTTCAGAAATCGTCAGGGGTAATGACAATCGACTGGAATTTATTGATATTAATGGAACGATATCGCATACAGAAAACATTACGTCGTCGGTTAGAATCCGTGACATAACTTACGACCCAGTACACAACAGGGTGCTGTTCACAGATGATACAAATACTACAGATACTATAGTTAGCTTTGAGATAACTACAAAGAAAAAAGAATATTTGATGAGGAATACAAACTATGACTTAACTGGTTTGGCTTATGACACGGCCACCGAGTTACTCTTTTGGGTTGAAGACCTAACAGAAATTTATTCGCTTACATTAAAACCGAATTCTGATAAAAACAAAGTTAACGAAAAGCAGTTAATTTTGTCGGAACAGGCAATTCTACGTAGAATTGCCGTCGATAGCTGTGGAGGGTACGTTACTAACAAAATAGTACATTATGACATAAGCGGGGAAACTTTGTTATTGCAGCCGAGGCGGAACTCACACCCGAACCGCAGGCAAGGTTGTTATAGAGCCGAAACTGCAGAAACAAATGTTCACATGTTTCAAACGACGTTTTTCATTACACTTTCGAATAAATAAAATAATCGAATGAAAAGTATTTTTGTCATGACTAAGAAACTATTTATTTATTTATTTAAACCTTTTGTAAAAGAGCACTTAAGCGGACTCAATGGCAACTACAGCTATGTTTTTTTTTTCCGCCCTTTGCTGCTTTCGCCAAGTTGAAAGAGAAGCAAAGGCATGAAGCCGCTAAACAGCCTAATATGAAAAAAATGAAAATACAATTAATTTAGAACACAAGTAAATGTTAACTTATTCAATAAAAGTAAATTCATAATTGTTTTAAATAAGTTCATGTTGATTTACACACATTGAAAACAATCAACACCGACTATAAGAATTGAAACAATTGGCCTTAGTATACATCTGTGAAAATTTTAATAATGTTTACAAAACATTTCAGGTTTATTTATTATACGAGGGACGACAAAATCAATAAGGTTCGATTCAATGGCTCCGATAAAGAAGTTGTTCTCGATAATGGTCAACCTATTAACTATTTCACCATAGACCAACAGGCACAGCAAATGTACTTTACTGATGAGGCACATTCCATTAAAAGTTCAGATTTAAATGGAAAGGACATAAGAACAATATTACAACTAACACAAGATGCACATTACCTTACCGTAGCAAAGGATTTCATGTACTGGCAATCTTTCAACCATGGATATACCATAAAGCAACTCCCAAAGAATCTACCGCCCGGCAAAGATGTGGAACCTAAACATTTTATTGATACTGAAGGTTTTTGGAGTATGGCTGCCTACTGGAACATTAACGATATAATACATCAGAAAATTCAGATCTGCGATAACCTGAAGACTATTCTACCAGATAACTCAGTTTCTACAGACGTAAGCCTGCTTTGTGTCCATGGTGCAAAAGTTGATGGGGAATCTCGCTGTGAATGTACACAGGGTTACAGCGGTGAGAGATGCGATGGTTCAGTGTGCCACAATTATTGTTTATATGGAGATTGTAGTACCAGTGCTGATGGACAACCTAAATGCAGGTAAAACAAATGTTCATCTTACACTGTTAGGGGTGTTTGACCGAGTCAGCCTCAAGATCCCTTTCCTTGACGAAATCCTGTTAGTCATTTGTCATATTTCCTTCATTATTTCGTACCGTTTGGTGTTATTGAAATGTGTTGTGTTCACATTAGTGTTGTAGCTTCTAAGCGTCAAGGTGTTATTTTAACATGTTTATTGTGTACTAGCTATTACTTTCGTTCGTGTGAAATTATTATAAATATATATGTCGCATCCGGTCATGAGTACGGACGGGCGAATGAATCGAAAGCGCGCCAGTGGTGACATGACGCGACGTACTTACCAGTCTACCCCACCATGGCGGCTTTTACAGAGTCCTGATGTTAACACCTCGCGGCGAGGCGGACATTCTGGGTCTGATCGCAGCGGAGTTAAGACGTCTTGAAACTGTACCCGATTCATTGTGCCTAGTGTTATGGTGTGAAAGTGTAATGTCAAGTTATTTGTTACGCTCAGTGTATCTGTTTGAAAAGAGTAACCATGGAGTTTCTTGCCGGTTCTTCTCCATGGAAACTACCAACCCGAACCGTGCAATGCGACATAAAATAGTGTATCGCATCCAGTGTGTTTTCATAGCACGAAACCCGTCTACAGCCCACATAAGCTCGAGCCTAGTGAAATAAATTCCTGACAACCCGACATATATTACTTTCCTTTTTGAATCGAATTTAGCATAAAACTACTTATAATATCAGCTATCTGCCAGTAAAATTCCCGTCAAAATCGGAGTAAAAGTAGGTTCCAAGATAAGTAGGTCGAGTGACTTTGAACTTATTGTAGTCAATAAATTATATAAAGTCAACTTTCTCCCGTGCGACAATCAGTCACAAGTATAATTTTGTTGTAATTCATGGTCATCGCGTTGCTCACTTTCATAATTTTCTTCTTTATTACAGTTGTTATGCCGGTTACTTAGGAAAGCGATGTGAAGTGAACTCGTGCCAGGGATATTGTTTGAACGACGGGCTTTGTTCTCTGTGTGAGGAGGGTAAGCCCCTCTGCCGATGCACAGGCCATTTTAAGGGTGAAAGATGCGATGTTTCACTCTTTCAGACCAAATGCTTCCAAGCTATTTCATTGTTGAAGGACATCCTCAATACAGGTAAGAATAGATCGCTGTTGATGGAAAGCTAGATGGAACATACTTAATTACACACTATAAGTGTCACACAGCTGTACAGTGTTTCTACTTATATAAGTACAACGTTGGAAAATCTAAAGGTAGTCCGCGCACGATCCGTTGTACCTCCACATTCATCTGTTTTGAACAAAAGCTTTCTATTTATACTGTGTCCGACTGTTAGAGACTCAAGATCGAAAGTCCATGATGATCGGGAAGATCACTGGCAGCACTAACAGTTGAAACTAACATCGCGCCGTACATGATATCGTTCGTGTAATGCATCTTGTCATACTCGGATTGATAATGTCATGTACGATTGCTTTCATGATGTCCTAGGTGTATTAATTGTGCATTGTATACGTTTTCTTTACAGATGTAACATCGGGTAAGGGGTGACGTCGAATTGTGCTTCAACTGAAGCCTAAAGAAGTGAAGCCGTTGAAGAGTTTACTTTCACATCTACCACCACTAACTACGTACTGCTCATGACGACTGTTAATGTTTGATGATGGTGCCGATTCCCTTGTTTACAAACTAAACCAAATTTAAGTTCAGTGCATCTTTTTCTTTCTATTTCATTAAGAAAAGGACAGAAGATAAATTTTAGTTATGTTCTGTCAAATTAATCAGCGCCATACAAGTTTTAGACGCGATTAAAAAGTTGGCTACTAAAATTACATCAAATTACGTCAGGTGCTGACTAATTTGACAGGATTAAACTAATATTTATCTTCTGTCCTTTTCATAATGAAATAGAAAGAAAAAGATGCATTTAAAACTTAAATTTAGTTTAGTTTGTGAACAAGGGAATCGGTACCACTGTTTGGCTGAACTTAATTTTAATATTATGGATACTGCTGTTGTTTTCTTTGTTTGTTTTGTTTTTTTTTTATAGTTTCTTTTTTTTTTTCATTGTTTAATTAGCACTTTTGGCGTATAATAATTATAGTGAATGTAGTGCTTTTCCATAAGTAATGGGGCACTTAGACATAAGTTTGTAACGTTTTACTAAATGGAATTATGTAATAGTGTACTCATTGTGGAAGAGCCAAATAAAATAAATAAATAAATAGACTGCTGAGATTCGAAGAGTTAGCACCGTATTTGTTTTGTCTCTGTAAAATTTGTAAAAAGATGTGTTTAAAAGTTGCTCAATTTATGAGTGCATCATTGTAAAGCTTGTGAAACGGGCTTTAGAGAGTAACAAATATAATATACAACAAAGAATTTAAACAAGAATAAATAAATAAATAAAATAAATATTGCTGGACATTACACACAGCGCCATCTAGTGCCACACTAAGCACTGAGGCTTGTGTACATTTCTTATTATACATTTAAACATCCATGACTCGGAAACAAAATTGGGTCGTCAAACTGGAGTAGTACCTGCTAACTTTCACGTATCAGATTTGATAACTGCCATAGAAAAACCAAACTTGTAGTGTTAATAAGGTAAGTAAATTATAACTTATATAAGTACGTATACTTTTATTCAATATTGTAGTTTTATAAATGTGAGTAGTTGTGAGTAAAGGTTAAAGTTACATTAAAATACCTATTAAATAACATCACTAAAAAATAAAATTAAATAAAAAAAAGCCTTTTATTTCCTACTCTTACATTATTTTTAGTTACAAGTTATCTATTTTATTACTTACAATACAAATATTATAATTTTTCTTAGACTGCTTAAATATTTTTTTTTAATACAATCATAATTATCATTATTATTCCGGGTTAATTCTGCTGTTGAGTTTGTTAAGTCTGAAAAGTAGCCTTGATTAGATCCACTGGGGCCAGGAGCAGAATAATATCTTTAATTTTGATATAAAAGAACGTTCATTCTCTGTAAGAGCATTTAACAGCCAATCATTATTTTTTCCACGAAAACGTAGTTTTTGTAAATCTCACAATTTCTTTATAGAACGCAGTATGCTTTGCGGAAATAGAAAATCCTCATCGTCTTTTAGTTGTTCATCTTGTCGGCTGTCCTTTAAACGTGTCTCCATTGACAATAGTTTCTTTTTTTCTATTTCCAACATATCGTCTCTGGTATTTGTACGTTTTCTGGACGATGATGGATGATGATGATTCAGATACTGAAGAGTCAACGGGTACAGTTTGAGATAGCTGAGATGATACAGACTCGATCTTTTCATTAACAGATTGCAGGTCACTCTGCGTCTCTAAAACAGTTTGAAGGACACTCTCATTTTCATTAATATTTAAATGGCTGCTAGACGGTGCAGGCTTTACTTCATCTTTAACGAATGACATAATATCAAAATATTGCCAAGTAGACTTCCATGGATCGGACTCTGATCCAGATCTGAGAGCTGGTTGCTTCTTCAGCTCTTTTCCATACCGGTCCTTTAAATGCTTCGAACGTTTGTTTAATGCATCTTCTGTAAATAAAAAATAAAGTAAGTACCTATTTGCCTGATTACAGGTCTCGCTATGGGAAGTTCTTTTCGATCATTGGCTATAAGTTTACTTATGAAATTAATAAATAAATGAAAAAATTCACTGGACCCTTTAACCGATTTTATATCTGTCAAAAAAACGTATACAATGCACAATTATAACACATAGGACATCATAAAAGCAATCACACGTGACATTATCAATCTGAGTCTGACAAGACGCATTACACGTACGATATCGTGTACGACGCATTGTAAGTTTAAACGGTTCGGTTCGATCTTGAGTCCATGACAGTCAGGCACAGTAAGAATTAAAGTTTTTGTTCAAAACAGGTGAATGTGGAGATACAACTGATCATGCACGGACTACCTTTAGATTTTTCCGTCGTTGTACTCATGAAAAATGCAACACTGTAGTAGAGCTGTGTAACAGTTTTGGTGTGTTATAAAGTATGTTCTGTCTAGCTATCCATCTACAGCGATCTATTGAAAAAAGGGAAAAAAGGTGGCAACACTGCCCGAGTGACATGTCAAAATTTTGTTCCGTATTTTAAAATTAAAATTAAATAGTAATTAAGTTAAATTAAGATGTAATCATATGTAATATCGTATTTTAACACTTCAATACCCGCAATTACAGACACAATTAAAATAACAATGCACTGTGCCTCTGGAGGCACGGCCGGGAGCATACGGGTTAAATGTGTAAATACCTAGGAAACATATTTTCCTGTTAATTAATAAAGGATTCGGTTGTACGGCGACGAAACGACGTTACCGGTAACCTAAAACCAACAGCTGATGTTCGGACTACAGATTTATACGGGGAGTATTTGTTTACTTTTATATTTAGAATAGCATACAATCGTCCCATAATCGTAACTTTACAACACGTCCACGTCAATTCTAGTATATAATTTTGTTTTTTTTGCTAATTTCCTTCTATGGTTCTAGATTGCATTGTTGACAATTGTCATTTCGTAAAAAGTAAAACTTTGACGATATAAACTTGCTATCAATCTTTTCAATGTTAGTTAAATATTAAATTCGTGATAGTTATTTCATTAACGTCTTGAAGTAATATTGTAATAATCATAAGTTTTTAGTCCAGGCAATCTACCCACCCACATGAAAAAGTAAAATCTTATGAAAGTAAAATTCTCATTGAAGCAATAAAATTAATTAATTATTCAGTAAGCTAATATAATTATTGTCAAGCTAATATAGCAGCCTACCTCATTTCTTTGAGTAACACAAACTTTTTCCCTGTTTTTCCCCTTTTTTATCTCTAAATTCTCTTCATTGGTCTATCCTATTAGTTCTCACCGTTTCTTTATTTACAATTTTCAGTAACCAATCCGGAAACCATGCCTGTGATGACCCGTAAGGCTACTGCTCAAGATATGGAGCTAAAATTGAGAACGGCCAAATGTCAAACTTTTAAATTTGAAAAAGGAAAAGGATCATACTCAGGCTATGGAAACTGAACATTTGTATAATGAATTAGTTAATACAAATTGCAACCCTCATTCCATTATAACAATAGACCTTACAGAGGACTCCTTACTGAAGCATAACTACAGCCACAATATTAGTAAAAATAAAATTAAGAAATATGCACGATTAAATAGAATAATTAAAAAATGTAATAAATACAAGAAACAACAAAAACACCTTTCCAAAAATATTCAATTAAGGAAAGAACGTGTTTCTCTAGTTAATAAATTAAATAACTATCAGATTAAATTGGAAGATAGTATAAATATTTATGAAATTGACACTCAGCGCTTACAATCAGAAATACAGGCTCTTAATAAGTCACTGAAATCTTTATGTAATAAATATGAATGCTCGGAAAATCAAATTAAAGAGCATATTCTTGCTACAAATGCATTGGTAGACAAAGTGGACTCGCTGACTCTCAGCAACACTCAGTGTACTTGTCAGAGGGAATCCAGCAAGGATGCCCTCCAGCTTGAGGCAACGGAGGACCCGTCCCTAGCTGTGAGTACTCAGGACTGTATTTCCACCCAAGATACAATACCTGACTTAGGTAATTTGGTCTCACCTAATAGTCTTGGTTCTAATCTTTCAGTTATGTTCTCTGATAGTATAGGTAGAGGGTTAGGGAAATTAATCAGTAATAACCTGAGTTATTGTACCCAAAATTATTGCATGCCAGGATCAACCTACAAACAGATTATGGCATCAGTAACAAAGACTGTTTGTGATCCTAGTACCACCATTACTATATGTGTTGGTAATAGTTCTAAGATTAAAAAGGAAGACATCACTGACTGTGTTTCAGAGTTGTTGAAGTTAAATTGTAACAAAATAATATTGTGTGGTTTTCCATTTTTTGAAAATTTGGGTAATAGAAAAAACAATTATATACATATGTTAAATAACCATGTACATTTTTTAGTAGGTCACTATAGTGACAGACTTATATATCTGGATATCAACACTATTGTTGGTAAACTGAAGTCGACACGGGGTAAGGTGCATCTACCTATTCGATGTAGACACAAAATAGCTCGGCTATTAGCTTATAATATTCACACAGACATAAATAGTATGTCTAAGTTTAGTTCTATTATTAACACTGCGACTATTAGTAGTAATACTAATATACAGGTGACTTTAAGTGAATATAGCACTAGTGCTATAAATGTTTACAAACATTGTACTGAGGAGGATCCATGTGTCACCGTGGAGAATTCTCATTTAGGGTATATTAGTATTAGTGATAGGGTCTTGTTGTCTGAGGATGGTACGGGTGTCTCCAGCCTCACTCCAAAAAATAATTTAAACTAGGAAATGAGACAACAGGAGGTACGATTAACAATATTATTAATCCTACCAACGTATCTTCTTGCACTCAATTAGTTAGTAAAAAAGGGCCTCAGCAGAACACTTTGAAATTATTCCACCAAAATATCCAAGGCATTTCTTCCAAATTATTAGAAATTGAATTGTTTTTAGAAAATAGTAAGTTTGACATTATTTGTTTTACTGAACATTGGCTTAAGGATTACCAAATGCTTATCAATTATGAGAACTATATGGTGGGTAGCTGCTTTAACCGTAAAACTATGCTTCGTGGAGGTTCCCTAATATTAATAAGAAATTGTTTTAAATATAAGCAACGTAATGACATAGTAGGTCTCTCGGTTGAACATTGCGTTGAACTGTCCTGTGTTGAGCTAGATAAGCATGTAATTGTGTGTGTGTACAGACCCCCAAACTATCAAAACTTTTCTTTATTTGAATCAATAATGGAAGATGTGATGGCAAAACTTGCAGTCAGTAATAAATCTACAATTATTTGTGGTGATTTTAATATCAATATTTTAGAAGAATGTGCAATTAGCAGTCGCTTATTAAATCTTTTTAAGTCATTTGACTTGACCAACACTTTTACAGAACCTACTAGAGTCACTCCATCTTCTGCTACTTGTATAGATAATATTTTCTGCGATTGTGATTACTTAGATAAAGCAATAGTAAATTGTCTACCCTCTGACCATAGCGGACAAACTGTAACCTTCAGGTGTAATACACCCCCATCGCAAAAAGTTCAAATTAAATTTAGACCTATAACTTCTAGCAGATTAAATAGGTATAATATTTTGCTACAGAACAAGTTAAGCGTTATGGGCCTTGATGATATTAATATAGATTAATTGTATGATCGTTTCTTTTCAATAGTTCACACGGAATTCAATAAAACTTTTGAAAAGAAGACAAAAAGTATTTGCCCTAAATTCATATTTAGTGATTGGGCAACTAGAGGTATCAGAAAAAGTAGGGAAAGACTATTTGAGCTTTATGGCCTTAAGCCTTTTATAAACACTGAAACTTTTAACAAGTATGTTGCTAAGTATTCAAACATTTTTAGAAATACATGCAAGGTTGCTAAAGCACTGCACATTAGCGACAAGATCAAAACAGCAGAAAATAAAATAAAGACAGTTTGGAAAGTTATAAATAACGAGACTAACAGGAAGAAAATACGTAACACTAGCTACACATTAGATACAGCATGTGGTCCTAAAAGCTCTAATCAGGAAGTAGCTCAAGAATTTGTAAAGTTCTTTACCGATATACCACAAAAAACAACGGAGGCTCTTATTTCCTCACCTGAACTCTCAATTGGTTTATTAAAGGCGAATGTGTCTGGCTGCCTGGTTGAATTTAAATTTAAACACATTAACCCTATGATTGTTATTAAAACTTTCCGGCAAATAAAAATCAAACTAACCGAAGATCTATGGGGAATGTCTGTCAAAGTTTGTACATCCATACTTGAGACTATAGCCCCTTACTTAGCTTTAATTTTTAATTTATGTGTAGACTAAGGAGTTTTCCCTGATTTAATGAAATACAGTAAAGTCATACCTCTTTTCAAATCCGGGGACAGTAAAGATACTAATAATTATAGACCTGTATCCGTGTTACCAGTTTTTAGCAAGGTTTTTGAAAAGGTAATGCTTAATCAAATGCTCTATCATTTTAAGCCTCGTTGCTTAGTGTGGCACTAGATGGCGCTGTGTGTAATGTCCAGCAATATTTATTTATATTATTTATTTTAACACCAACAGAATCTTACATGATCAACAGTATGGCTTCACCAAGGGACGTTGTACAGCTGACGCCGGTGTAACCTTATTAAAGCACATATTTACTGCGTGGGAAGAGTCTCAAGACGCCATAGGAATTTTTTGTGACCTCTCCAAAGCGTTTGATTGCGTAAATCACGACACATTATGTATAAATAAAACATGCGGGGAAAATGGAAAACTGAATTTATTGCAATTCACAGTATTTTAGAAAAGAACAATTAGACTTGCCGGTCCGTCTGAGAGCAAAAATCAGAGAGAACCTAATCTAGAACAGTTGCTAGCCATCAAATATTAATAGTGTTGCAAGTTAAATGTTACTAAAACGAGTAATTATTTCGGAATCGATTTAAACTGATATAAAAATGTTTATTTTAATATTTATGTTGAATTTACTTTAACATAGTTGGGGCCGGCAAGTTGGTTAAAAAACAACTTAGTAATTAAACTTTAACTTAATGAATGAACTAACTTAAATTATATGATAAATCCACATAAGTGTTTTGCTTATTTCTATAAAGGTAATGGACAAAGTTTTCTCAAAGAGCGAGTATAGATTTTGCTACCTATTTTACAATCGGCTACCCTGACCTTACCATCGGGCCCAGTGTAAATTTTTACAATTCTGGCCATAGGCCATGATAGTGGAGACACATTATCTTGTTTAACAATAACTAAATCCCCTACATTTAAATTGGGATGTGTTTGATGCCACTTGGGCCTGTTTTGTAACAATGTTAGATAGTCCCTTGACCAAGCCTTCCAAAAGTCTTGTTTAATCTTGGAGCACATATTCCAGAACTTAAGCCTGTTTATGGGTACTGCTGAAAAATCTAATTCAGGATAGGAGGTCAAGGAGCTACCTATTAAAAAATGACCAGGCGTTAAAAAACTAAGATCAGAAATGTCTGAGCTCATGGGCAGCAGGGGACGAGAGTTCATCACTGCTTCTATCTCTGTTATAATGGTATAAAGACCTTCAAACGTTAAACATAAACTTCCTATGATTCTTTTAAAGTGATATTTAAAGCTCTTGACGCCTGCCTCCCAGAGTCCTCCAAACTCAGGAGAATAACTTGGAATAAAGTTAAATTTTATCATATTTGTAGCACAAAAATGTTCTACAGAATCCCTGTGAGCTTTCGAATGAAATAAATCATACAGACCCTTCAGTTGATTAGAGGCTCCTTTAAAAGTTTTTGCATTATCAGAAAAAATCTGAGTAGGCATGCCACGCCTTGCAATAAATCTTTTGAGACATCCCAAAAAGGTCTCAGTAGTGAGGTCACTAACAAGTTCTATGTGAACCGCCTTGACAGCAAAACAAACAAACAGCGCGACATAGCATTTAGTCACAAGAGGTCTTCGAATTCTCGCAGACTTCATGCTGAATGGACCACAGAAATCTACACCTACGACCTCAAATGGTCTTGCTGACGTGAGCCTTTCTTTGGGGAGAGAACCCATCAGTTGTTTAGCCGCTGCAGCCTTTAAACGTGAGCACTTCATACACCTGTGTAGTACCTTTTTGACCTCTCGATGCCCACTGACAAGCCAGTAGCGCTGGGATAGTGAACTCAATATTATCTTGGGTCCCGCATGCAGCAGACGCATATGTTCCCTTTCTATTAATAATCTTGTTATATGACAAGCCTTCGGTAAGATTATTAGGTGCATTTTGTCATATGGTATACTATTTGCATTTTGTAAGCGGCCACCGACCCGTAGTATGTTTTCATTGTCCAAAAATGGATGAAGATTGGATATACCAGACTTTAAAACTTTGTCGTTTAAAATTGAAACTATTTCTTTAGGAAAATACTTTTTCTGGGTACATTTTATAATTACCAATAAAGCTTTTTGTAACTCCTTGGGAGTTGGCACACCTGTGAGTCTGTTATTTAAAATCAAAGTATTATTTTTAAATCTAAGCATATACGCTATAATTCTTTGTAATTTATTTAGATTTGAGAAATTTTTAAAGATATCAAACAATTCTGACTGGTCGACCATAGATGGGTTTGCTACAGTAGCTGCCGACACAGTTGGAGGTGGAATAGGTAAATTGCAATGAGCATAAAATGGATGTATATAGTCCTTACTGGATAGCTCCGCGGGGCCCTCCCACCACAGCCTGATGGACTGCAATTTTTGTGGCTCAACTCCTCTAGACAGCAGATCAGCAGGATTATCTGAGGTTTTTACAAATGACCACTCGACTTCACTTGTCAATTCATGTATTTGTTTGACTCTATTTGCAACATATGCATTGGAATTAATATTGGTTGACTTAATCCATGCCAACACAATTTGTGAGTCACTATACAGGTATACTTTTAATGAGAATCGTGACAACAATAGGTTGTTCAGTCTGTGGGTTAGTTGGGCTAATAATAGAGCGGCATTCAGTTCAAGCTTAGGAATGGTTAAGGCTTTATTTAGCGGAGCAAGACGAGACTTTGAACACAATAAATTTACAATGACTGACCCGTCTTTTTTCAAAATTCTTAAATATAGGCAGCAACCAAATGCCTTTTGTGATGCATCTGCATAGCCTACTAGCTCTATGGAGAGTGTGCCACAAGAATTGACACAACGCGGAACAGTGACAGTACCCATCTTGTTTAAGTTGGTTAAAAATGTATGCCAAATGTCCAACAAGCTCTGAGGTAACATAGCATCCCATCCTAAATTGACAGACCATAATTGCTGCATAAAAAGCTTAGCAACCACAATTATAGGTCCTATTAAACCAAGCGGGTCAAACATTTTGCCGACAAAGCTAAGTACCTGTCTCTTAGTGTACATGCCATCTTTAAATGGTGGACTTGTAAAACTAAACTGATCTACAATATTGTTGTATTTTAAGCCCAATGTTTTTACAATGTTATTTTTATCAAATTCAATGTTATCATCAAAATATTTATGTTCAATAGGAACATCTTCTAGGACTTGAGGAACATTTGAAGACCATTTGTGTAACTTGAAGTTTCCCAATTGTAAAAGTTCTACTAATTGTGCCTTGAGATCATTCAGGGACTCTGTACTGTCAGAGCCACATAGTACATCATCTACGTAAGTATTCGAGAACATAGCCTCTGCTGCAAGCGGATACCTCTTTCCATACCTATGGGCCAACTCTATTAGGCATCGGGTTGCCAAAAATGTAGATGCTTTTAACCCATATGTAATTGTCTGCAGCTGTAAACAACTGATAGGCTTGCATGGATCATCTCTCCAAAGAATGTTTTGGAGGCAGGCTTGCTTTGGATTTATCCTCACGCAGCGGAACATCTTGGCAATGTCACAAATTAAAGTAAAAAGGTACGTACGGAACAGGAGCAGGATATCAAATAGTTCTTTTTGTACAACTGGTCCATTCAACATGACATCGTTGAGGGAGACTCTACCTTTTGACTTCATGCTA
Source organism: Xestia xanthographa (assembly GCA_905147715.2). Taxonomy (NCBI): domain Eukaryota; kingdom Metazoa; phylum Arthropoda; class Insecta; order Lepidoptera; family Noctuidae; genus Xestia; species Xestia xanthographa. The sequence goes on along the minus strand of LR990654.1, from coordinate 2,941,618 downwards.
CCATCGAATACCACACGCAGCTTGGTTGTTCTGCTGTCTTCATTGATCACAGCATGATGAGCTAAAAAATAAACATGTCCATTAGTCACTTCATATTCACTAATGTCGACCTCTTTGGCATGTCCCAAGGCAACATATTCTTCAATAAATTGTTTATATTTATCCAAGTACAAATGATTTCTTTTGAATTTCTTTTCCAGTGTCAAAAATCTTTGGTGGGCGACTGAAAAGGAATCTCCAAGCTGTAGTTGTTCTAAGTCACAGACAAGTGGCATATCAACTTGAAATATATTATTTTCAATTTTAACTGAGCTTTGAAATGTAGCCTCAGCCTTTTTATACTCGTTAGACAACTTATCAGCTGGTTCTGGGACCTTTTCAGTGAGCCAAAATCGCTCCATTACATTTTCCAGTTTTTTGGATTCACAGATAGCCAGATTTGAAACATAATTGTTACCGACATTACATATATTTATAGTACCCCCAAGAACATATCCGAATAAAGTTCTCTGCAAAACAGGACCATTTGGAATTTTTATATTTCCATCTAACAAAATACTGAAGTATATGTCGGCACCTAAAAGCAAAGAAATTTCTTCAGGAAGATTAAACTTATCATCAGACAAAATTATATTTTTAGGTAAATTAAGTTGTGAGATATCAATACATTGCTGGGGTAATTTTGTGATTATAGAATCCACGACATGGCATTTTGCATTTAATTGAGTTTTTGACACTGGGGAATGCAAATTTACATTAACAAAATGACTGATTTTGTTGTGTTTATTTGTAACACCAATAATATGTGTTTCTTCTTTATTGTATGCCAAACCCAAAGCCTTCACAAGGGAGTTTTTGATGAGTGACACCTGACTACCTGAGTCAAGCAGTGCCCTGACATAGACTTCATGGCCTGCAATATTAAATAATTTTACCTTCACAGTTGGCAATACAACATTGTTACTTAGCGCTATACTGGAGTATGCAACAGCCTCCTTTCCCTCTATTTCCTTGCCTACATGCAGAAGAGTATTGTGCTTCTCCTTACACACTTGACAGGTAAAGTGAAATTTACATTTGCCATTATGTGAGTTTAGACATGTAGAACATAGGTTGTTTGTAGAAACAAATTTCTGACGGTCTTCTACGGAAGCTGTTTTGAAGGAAGGGCAATTGTAAAGTTTGTGGGAGTTATTACCCTTGCAAAATGTACATAATTTTGCATTATTAGAAGTAGCAACATTGGTTACCTTATTTGACTTCTTTGAAATGGCTTCATGGGAGCCGCAGTCCTCAAGCGCCATAGCACGCTTTTCAAGGAAAGCTGTAAATTCTTCCATCGTTGGTAATACTTCAGGGTTCCTGTCAAGTTGATAGGCTCTGTTTGTAAATGTGTCTAGTTTCCTAGATAATATAGAAATAAGAAGCATATCCCACGCCTTCGTGGGTTGCTTTAAATTTTGTAAAGCATATAGCTGCTGCTTAATTTCAGTAATTAAAGACCTTATAGAGGCCGCAGTACCCTTCTGCATTGTAGGCAAGTCTAAAAGTACATTAATGTGGTTTATAATTAACCTGGACTTATTTTCAAATCGTTTCTTTAATAATATTAAAGCCTCTTCATAAGATTGATTTACAAGAGGTAAATTAACAATCTCATTAAGTGCATCGTCACTTAAATATTTCCTTAGGTAAAACAACTTTTGTACATCAGAAAGTGCCTTGTTGTTGTGTATTACAGCGGTAAACAAATCTATAAAAGGTGTGTACTTTGTGAAATCCTTTCCACTGAATACTGGTAAATCAATATTTGGCAATTTAGATGAAGATACACTTGTACACTGGGACACCTCTGATGTATTTAAGTTTTTTAAATAATGGTTTATTTTGGATATGATTGAGAAGTATTTTTCTTCTAGAATGGCAACATCTTCGTTGTCTTTACCATCTAATGACAAAATATCTAGTTGGACCTTTTCGTAGTCCTTTAAAGTACAAATTAACTTTTCTTTCCGAGCTTGAAGAGCTTCAGTAGTGACACTAGCAATATTCACTGGGTCGTTGATAAAGTTCTCAATGCGAGTTACGGTACCTTTGAGTTGACCGCGCTTTAGACGCAAAGTCTTGAGATCCTCTTCCATCCTGGTTAGGTTACAGCACCTTAGGCTGACCGTCGTACTAAACACCGTTGTATTTCTTGTTGCAAATAACAACAACCGCAGCAACCAGTCACAATTCACAAACTCAGAACACATTCAGAACAGGTCACTGTCAAGTTGACAGCAGTGACATGTAGCTGTCAATGTCAACTGTCTTCGCGTTCCGCGTTCCAACTTTATGGCGCCAGGCGCGTTCCCGCCTTTTTTGTTGACGTAGTAGGTAGGTACCAAATTTTCCAAGGAGAATCGAAGTAGGTACTTACGAATTTTTCACTTTCTTTTACAGCCACTTTTAGATTGAATTCGATTTTATAGAAATACGAACCAACACGATGACTGTAATAATTGTAATGAATGATATTTTCTGGACTGTAGGTATCTTGAAAACAAGTAATGGGTCGATGGTTTCTTCGTGCTCCTTCAGAGCTGCCCAAGTGCGAAATTGCTTGATTGATAAGCTTGATTCTGCACGAATCTATTCACGGTAGATGTGCACGCGAAGTAGATATAGCTGCGCTTCACGAACAAAACGTCGTCGCCACGAACCACGGAGAATAGTTTCACGAAGTCCTCGTTACACTAATCGAAGGACCACACGCGCATGTATAAATAAAACATGCGGGGAAAATGGAAAACTGAATTTATTGCAATTCACAGTATTTTAGAAAAGAACAATTAGACTTGCCGGTCCGTCTGAGAGCAAAAATCAGAGAGAACCTAATCTAGAACAGTTGCTAGCCATCAAATATTACGCAAACAACCTGAGTCAGAATTCTCTGTGGCGATTAGTGCATTATCACTTGATTTGAAAAATACTTTGAGCGAGTGGAGACTCGACATGGATGCCAGATTATCTATAATATCTGATAGCGTAGCCAATATAACATCAGAATTAGCCGCTCTAACGCAAGTCACTACTGCAATAAAAAGCGATGTCAGTTTTCTCCGCTCAGAACAGCTGTCTATCAAACAAAGCATTAAAAAACAAGACGAGAAACATAATGCATTGTCACAAGAACTAGTCGAAATACGTAAGTCGGTTCAACATACCATGGACGAGCAAACTAACATCCAGGAGCAAGTAGCTGATTTGAAAAGACACAGTAAAAATATGGTGGACTTGCAAATGACTATGGCTGGGCTAGTTGCTAAAGTAGACTACATGGAACAAAGCGCTCGGAGTTGCAATATTGAGATTTGTAACATACCTGAAAGGCGAGGTGAAAATCTAGTCACCCTAATAGAAAACATCGGTTCAAAAATAAATTTTAAAATAACGCAAAAAGACATAGTAGCCGTACATCGCGTCCCCCATGCTCATGAACAAAACGATAGACCTAAAAACATTATTGTGAAGTTTACTTCCCGAATACTCAGAGACAACATGCTCAGCGCCTGCAGATTATTTAAGAACCTGAACGCGGATTTGCTAGGCTTCCCAAACTCAAAACTACCCATTTACGTTCATGAACATTTGACCCTGAAAAATAAGCAGTTGTTTCGGGAATGTCGTAATGCAGCCACCATGCACAACTTCAAATTCGTGTGGGTCAAGAACGGCACCATTCTTGCTAGAGAAAAGGAAGGAGCGCGAGCATTCGCCATCAAATCTACACAAGACGTTGGTAAAATTAAACCCGCCTCACCGGCAGCTGGGTCTTCTGTTCCTAGTCATTGACACTGTCAACATTCAGAACTTCAGACCGTATTTACCGATTCTCTTATATTTGTTTTGCCAATTCCGGATATTTATTATTTTATCATTGTATTGTGTCTGTCTCATTGATTGCTTTGCTTACGCTTACTTTTTTCACTCAATGCTTATCAAACTGCAAGTCTTCTTTAAGTTATTATTGGTTTATGTCTTTAAGCTCAAGCTTTTGTTTCATGTGCCACTATATTGCCTATATTACATCGCTATCGTGTTGCACAATTCACTCGTAGTCATGAAAGCTTTATTAATGTATTATAATATTGTCATACTTATTTGTAGTACTTTCTTCAGTAATGGATGATCAGTCTCTTACTGTTTACTATCAGAACTGTAGGGGAGTTCGCACCAAACTGCATACGTTATACGTAAATATTTTGGCTAATTGCTACGACGTTATCGTCCTAACGGAAACCTGGCTTACGCCGGAGATATCTGACGCTGAATTCATTGATGATCGCTACACTGTACATAGGTGCGACCGCGACCGTGAAGCCACTGGTAAGAAGGAAGGAGGTGGAACCCTGGTAGCGATTCTCAAATCGCTACGTGCGGTTAGAATCAACCCTGTTGCAGCTTTAAATGCCGACATTGAATATGTTATTATTCAGATACCCAGCATAAATAGGGGTAAATTGCATATGATTAGTGCAGCTTATGTGCCACCAAAAACTCCGGAATCTGTCTATGATGCCTACTTTCAAATGTTGGATGCCCACCTTGGCGATACTGACGTTGAACGCTTCTACCTGATCGGTGATTTCAATTTACCTGCTCTTAATTGGGATACCAACATCAGTAACCACTCCACCTTTGGTCAGGTCTGCGGAAATAACACCCCTGTGGGTGGAGTTGTGAGTAATTTTCTGTACACACATAATGCTATCCAGTACAACACTCATAAAAACATACGTAATAATATACTCGATCTCTTTATCAGTAATGGTGACTGCATAGTGTGCGAAACTAATGACCTTTTACTGCCTCCTGATCAATATCATCCCCCGTTTTATGTATTGATTCCCTTCCAGACACGAAACAGTAATATGAGACGTAATACAATTAAAAGATTTAACTATTATAAAGCTAATTATGACAATATTAACCAAGATTTATCGGAAATAAACTGGGAGTCTTCTCTACGTAACTGCTCTGTAGAGGAATCACTGGAAGTCTTCTACGATATAATTTTTAATGTTATCAAAACACATATTCCTTTAACATCAGTAAAGTCATCGAGGTTTCCAGTTTGGTTTTCACCGGCTCTCATACATATTTTTAGAAACAAGTGTAGAGCTTGGATAAAGTGGAAAAAATATAACAATTTGTCAGATTATGAACAGTTTTCGCTTTTCAGATCCCGATTTCAAGTTGAGTGCAAACATTGTTATGACCGGTACATCAATACTGTTGAGGACAGTATTAAACAAAATGTAAATTATTTTTGGAAATTCATCTCAAACCGTAAGTCATCTAAAGGAATTCCATCTAGTGTGCGTTTCAAAAATCAATCCTCAAGCAACCCTAATGAAATCTGCAATCTCTTCTCTGTATATTTTAAATCTGTGTATGAACCTTCCACTTTGTCAAATGATTTTTGCTCAAGCGCAGATTGTTCTGAGGACTGTACTGCAGTGGACAATATTCAATTCTCAGTTCAGCAGGTATTGAGGCATCTGGAAACCTTAGATACCTCAAAAGGGCCTGGTCCCGATGCACTTCCTGCAATATTTCTCAGAAATACTGCTAAGAACATATGTGTTCCTATACAAATTATTTTTAATCGATCCCTGGCACAAGGAATTTTTCCTGATGCTTGGAAGCGAGCTAACGTAACACCAGTGCACAAGTCTGGCCCTAAAGATGACGTCGAGAACTATCGCCCAATATCAATATTGTCGACCTTATCGAAACTCTTTGAAAAGCTTGTACATAGTGTACTTTATCCGTTGCTTCATAATGTTATTGTTCCACAACAACACGGATTTGTTAAAAGGAGATCTACTGTAACAAATCTTTTAGCGTATTCAGAATACCTTTTTAATGATATGGATGCTGGTATTCAAGTAGATTCAGTCTATACTGATTTCCAGAAAGCGTTCGATAAGGTCGACCACGAGCTGCTATTGCGCAAAATTGCGTTTAATGGCATACGTGGGAACCTGTTGAGGTGGTTTTCGTCGTATGTTTCCAACAGGACGCAGCGCGTTGTGATTAATGGTTATCAATCATTTTCTATACCAGTGACATCAGGTGTTCCTCAAGGATCGATTTTAGGACCCCTTTTATTTATTTTGTTCATTAACGACATAGGCAAATGTTTCCAAAATTCAAAATTTCTTTTATATGCAGATGACTTAAAAATATTTAGGCCAATTAAAAACACTAGCGATTGTCTTGCTTTGCAAAGCGACTTAAATAGACTTTCTGAATATTGTGCGTGTAATAAACTAAAACTTAGCGTGCCTAAATGTTGTTATTTGAGCATCACCAAAAACAAAAACATCTACAGATACCAGTACTCTCTAAATGATGTCGCTTTAAATAGAGTTACCATGGTTCGCGATCTGGGTGTCATTTTTGATGACAAGCTTCATCTTGATGTACACATTAATACAATTGTTAACAAGGCTTGGCGCATGTACGGATTTGTTATGCGATCATCCACTGAATTCGTGCGCCCTCAGACCTACCTTTATCTATACAAGACCTTAATTAGATCTCAAATAGAGTATGCAGTTGCGGTGTGGAATCCCCTATACGTTAAATATTCTAACTGCCTAGAGATGGTACAAAAGAAATTTTTAAGAACTATGACTTACAGATGCTTTCACTCTTCTGCGTCTTATGTGAATTTACTGGGAAAATATAATCTTCTAAGCCTAACTGGCCGGCGGTTGCTTTTGGAGACCGTGCTCCTGTACGACCTCTGCAGAAACACGTACAACTGTTCTGATATTTGCAACAGAATTGGTTATTTAGTTCCCAGAAGAATACATTTGCGTGCAGTGCGTAGGCAACCTTTGTTTGCAGTGAGAGCATGTCGAACAAATGCTGGTGTTCGAGCACCGTTGCGACGTTTTGTTGACAATTATAATAAACACTTTCTTGACATCGATTTATTCTGTGCAATACGTGTAAAATTTCGAAACTCGACTCACGAGGCAATCAAAGAATTAGACATCTTGTCCTTTAACTCTTAGATTATTGTAGGTCAATGTGGGCCATAATCAGTGCACTTACTTTTAATTATTCAAAAGTTTAAAATAACTGTTTTATTTTAATTTATATCTTTGGTACTTTTATCTTCTCTTTGAAGCGTGTTATTAATATTTTACTTGTATTCTGTGAATAACGCTGCTGATTACATAATTGTTAATTTTAAGTTTTATATCTCTATGCTTTATTATGTAATTGTTTGTTGTTCCAAATAAAATAAAATAAAATATTAATAGTGTTGCAAGTTAAATGTTACTAAAACGAGTAATTATTTCGGAATCGATTTAAACTGATATAAAAATGTTTATTTTATTATTTATGTTGAATTTACTTTAACACATTACTTTTGAAACTTGAGCATTACGGACTGGGTAAATTTGCACTTAGTTTGGTAAAATCTTATTTGAACGATAGACAACAACATGTTCAAATAAATGGTGTTAATTCACAGGGGTTAAAAGTAAAAATGGGGGTTCCACAAGGCTCAATATTGGGTCCTTTCCTCTTTCTAGTATATATAAATGATCTACCCTATTTACTGAAAAACCAACCTCAAAATATGGTGTTATTTGCTGATGACACTTCCCTAATTTTTAAGATAAATAGGCGGGCCCAAAATCTAGATGAAGTGAATAATGCCCTACTTCAGGTCCAAAATTGGTTCACAGCAAACAATTTGGTATTAAATGAAAAAAAAACCAAATGCATAAGATTTGCTTTACCGAATGTTAAAAGTAGTGATTGTGATATAATATCAAATAAAGAGAAACTTGAATTCGTAGATAAAACGGTTTTCCTGGGGATTACGCTTGATTCAAGGCTACAATGGGGTTCTCATTTGACATCTCTTGCGGGGCGGCTAAGTTCAGCAGCCTATGCCATTAGAAAAATCCGTCAGTATACTGATGTAGATACCGCTAGACTGGTTTATTTTAGTTACTTTCATAGTATAATGTCTTATGGCATTTTGCTGTGGGGACGGGCTGCAGATATTGAGTCTATATTTATTCTGCAGAAAAGAGCCATCAGAGCCGTATATAATCTTCGTAGGCGCGATTCTCTAAGGGAACCCGTTTAAGGATATTGGCATCATGACGGTACATTGTCAATACATCTACGAAAACATAATGTACGTCAGAAAAAATCTGCACCTTTTTAGTAAAAGGGGTGACAGACATAATTACAGTACTAGAAATAGGGACCAACTAGTTCAGCCAGGTTTCAGACTCGCTAAAGTAGACTCATCTTTCATGGGGTACTGTTTGAGATGCTATAATAAAATTCCACAAAGTATTCTTGAACTGAATGAGACAAAATTTAAAACATGCCTTAAACGCACACTATGTAAGCAAGCATATTACAAGTTGAGCGATTATATCGCTGATAAAAATGCTTGGCTCAATGCTGGTCCTGCTCCACATGGATAGGGGCGCATAAATTGATAGCATTAAATTGTATTGTTGGAGCTGCTGAAGATTGTACAACTATCTTTGCATTGTATAGAATCAATCTCTTTAGTATTATATAAATGCATAGCCCATATTGTGTGAGTACTATGTACTAGAAAGCTATCATTCACTGGAAACCTACGTCTTTTCTTGACTTGAATGTGCCCTGGCGGTTTGGAGTATGTCATGCTCACTCAATTGTCTCGCTGATGGTGGCGCATGTGTCGGATCATTTAGTTCCCTTCAAAATGGTTGAGTTGAATGGTGCTGATCCATGCGTCATGTCCGTGAACGGGCGCTGTCAGTTGTGACTGGTCATCTCTTGGTTGCCATGGCTTATTTGAATGAATTATTTTGAATTGTATTTTTCGTTTGTGTGTTTTTGCTGTGGACACTTTTACCGTGCACATCTTGCTACATTGTTCTCACATAATATACCATCTCAACGTGAATGATGTAACCAAGATTTTGTAACCATATTCTGATTTAAAAGAGTGTCCATGGAGTTTCTTGCCCGTTCTTCTCCATAGAGATCTACGCTAGGGAATGGGCAACTACAGTACTTTCACAGTTTTTATGTCTTGTGACTGGGACTGTAGCTACATTTAATTTTCATCTTTGTTTCGACAATTCAAAAGTGCCTGTAACTGGCTTACTTGAAATAAATGCTTTGATTTTGATTTTGATTCTTACCTGTATTGAAGATGTCCTTAGACAAAGAAATAGCTTGGAAGCATTTGGTTTGAAAGAGGGGAACATCACATCTTTCACCCTCATAATGTCCTGTGCATCGACAGAAGGGCTTACCCTCCTCACTCAAGGCACAAAGACCATCGTTCAAACAATATCCCTGGCACGAGTTTACTTCACAACGGTGTCCTGAGTAGCCAGCATAACAACTGTAATAAAGAAAATTATGAAACAGTGCAACACACTGATCGGCGCATGGCAGAAAGTTGACTTGCTAATTTATTGACAATAATAAGTTCAAGGTCGCCCGGTCGAACGATTTTGGTATCTACTTTTATTTTAGAAAAGTAATTCAGGGTTCCGTGCAAAAAAACTAAATCTCTTGAATTTTTTAACAAAATCCAATCCAAACGGCTAATCTCCGAAACTGAGAGACTAATCTCCGAGACTGATTTTGAGGAGGGACTTTTATTGACAGATAGCTGATGTTAAGAAGTAATGCTAAATCCGATTAAAAAAGGTAAGTAGTATTTATATTATAATTTTATGCGAACGAAGGCAGCTATTATACTATAAACTCAGTTAAATGTACTCAGCACGTTGACGGTTAACAGCTACAACACTAATGTAAACACAACACATTTAAAAAAACAGCACACGGTACGGAATAATGAAGGATGATTATGACAAATGACAGGCAGGATTCCGTCAGGGATATTGAGTATCATCTTTAGATTGACTCGAAAAAAAAAGCCCTAACAGTGTAAGATGAACATGTTTTACCTGCATTTAGGCTGTCCCTCAGCACTGGTACTACAATCTCCGTATAAACAATAATTGTGGCACACTGAGCCATCGCATCTCTCACCGCTGTAACCCTGTGTACATTCACAACGAGATTCCCCATCAACTTTCGTCCCATGGTCACAAAGCAGGCTTACATCTGTAGAAACTGAGTTGTTTGGTAGAAGACTCTTCAGATTATCACAGTTCTGAATTTCCTGAGATATTATATCGTTAATGTTATAGTAGGCAGCCATATCCCAAAACCAGTCACGATCATTAAAATGTTTAGGTTCCACATTTATGCCGCGCGGTGGATTGTTTGGAATTTGCTTAATGGTATGTGTACTATTTTCATAGTTGTAAGATAGCCAGTACATGAAATCGTTTGATACGGTGAGACAATATCCATATTGTGTTAGTACAAGTATTGTTCTTATGTTCTTTCCATCTGCAGTTTTAATAGAAAACCCTTCATCGCAGTAAAGTATATTTTCTGTGCTTGTTGGTCTATGGTAAAAGAGTATATAAGGCGGTCATTATTTATAACAACTTCGTTCTCGGAGCCGTTGAATCGAACCTTATTGATTTTGTAGTGCACCTTATAATAAATAAACCTGAAATGTTTTGTAAATGTTATTAAAATTTCCACAGATATGAGTACATAGATCAAGTCCAAATTATTTCAATTTCTCTAATCGTTTTTTTTTTCATTATCGGCGAAGAGATAATAATTATATGCATCTTTAATTCTTAAAACTTTTTTGAATATTTGGAATGTTTTTATAAATACAATACGAACTCATTAAAAAATACTTATAAGGACAAATTAATATTTATTTGTGTTTTATATTCAAGAATATTTGTTTTATTTTTTTATTAGGCTGTTTAGCGGCTTCATGCCTTTGCTACTCCTTCAACCTGTCGAAAGCAAAACACGGAAAACAAAAAAAAACATAATTGTATTTGGCATGACAAAAATAGTTTTCGTTCTTTTATTTTATTTTTTCGAAAGTGTATTGGAAAACGTCGTTTGAAACACGTGGGCATTTGTTACTGCAATTTTCGACTCCATAACAACCTCGCCTGCGGCTCGGGTGTGATTTCCACCTCGACTGCATATAACAACGCTCTATCTCTCCTCTCTATCAAATCTCCACTTATATGAATATGTACAATTTTGTTAGTAACGTACCCTCCACAGCTATCGACGGCAATGTCAGTGGTATAACTTGAAGACAAAATTAAGTGCTTTTCGTTAACTTTGATTTTATCAGAACTCTGTTTTAATTTAATCGAATAAAATTGTGTTAAGTCTTCAACCCAAAAGAGTAACTCTGTGGCCGGGTCATAAGCCATAACAGCAACGTTTTTAGTCCTCATCAAACATTCTGTTTTCTTAGTAGTTATGTCAAAGCTAAATATATTATATGTGTCGGTGAACAGCACTCTGTTGTGTACTGGGTCGTAAGTTATTTCTTGGAGTGTATCCGACGTAAAGTTTTCTGTATGCGATATCGTTCCGTTAATATCCATAAATTCTAGTCGATGGTCAACACCCCTGACGATGTCTGAAACAAGAAAAAGATCTATTTTATAATCTCTCCATCTTTAGCCTTTCCTGTTATATAAACATAATCACGTCTTATTCCCATAGGATAGGCAGAAACTGCAGAACTTCAGCTGCTATGACCCTTACATACATTAGGGGGTTAGAGTTACTCGCGTCCGTAGGATTTACCATCTTTTTCTAGACCCACCCTACACGTGCCCCCCGGGTGGTGCCAAACGAGTAACAGGGCTCAACCAGCTATGCCCAACGCCAAGCAACAGGCGGCGGTAAATAACCTGTCTTCAAGGCTTCGCAGATCTTGGAGGACTACATAACTCCAAAAAGAGTGACAGTAGTGCCGTGGGAAAGTGCTGCAGTAAAATCTCCCAAACCCCTTTTCAAAATATGGAAAAGTCTTATAATGAGGAATGCGATATGTCATGCGATCCGGCTAACTCTCGGCGCTCTCTGGTACCCGGGCCAGAGAGTGTGAAATTGGCTACTGAAGACTACGTGGATGTGGGTAACCAGGCGTCTACGTCAGTGAATGTTACTGGAAAACGATTTGTTCAACAAGCTTTCCACCCTAGTTTGTTTAAGAGTAGACCAAGAAGTCAATCCCTTGGAAATAAACCACAGCTTGAAGCTACCAACACAGTCCCCTTAACAAAGGGACAGAAAAGTCAGACTCCAACAAATAATACCAATAACACACCTTGTCTTCCCGAATGGCAAAAAGATCAACAGCTAGAAGCAACAAGCGAAAGAAGTTATCGCAGTCGCCCTCTCCTGAAACAATCAAAACCACCAATAGGTACAATGGCCTACAGATAGATCTGACAGAAGATGAGCCCAAAATACAAAGAGAAACACCCAAACAAACCTCCACCGATTACCTTGTATGGAATTGAAGATGTAAATAAACTAAGTGAATTACTTAACACTGTTGCTGGTAAAGATGATTTTCTTCTAAAATCTATACATAAAATAAATCTGTGGAAAAATCGTTTTTGTACATAGAAAATATTTAAAAAAAATTGCCAGGGTGTGAAAGGAGTTATCCTTTCACACACTGGCTTTTTTTTTTTTTCAATTTTTTTTCAACAGAACTCATTTCCAGCATTTTTGGAATTTTTGTCTGTTTGTCTGTTTCGATGATCAAACATCACGTAAAATATACGAAACCAATACAGATAACTTTTATACGTACAAATTGTGCGTATCTTGAGGTATTACTTAGTTTTTGTTTCATCGTAATCGGTTAATTATATCAGAAGATATACGAATTTAAAGTGTTCAAGAAGAACTAATCATCAAATGTAAGATGCAGCGACATCTATTGTACTAAAATGGTACTAATGACTAAAAATGTGCTCACCAGATAACTTTTAAATCGACTGACCAGCTTTGTACATTGTAATACAAGTGGCTAAAATTACCCATTATATACGAGGTAGTTTTAATACCGAGGTTTAGCGAGGTAGTAAATAGGTACCAAGTTATAATGGGATTTTAGCGCCGTGTGCTACACTGTAATTTTTACTTTGAGTGCGAGAAAAATAATCAATTTAGTCAGATGGACAGACAGACGGACGGATGGACAGGCAGACGGACAGACGGACGCATAGACGGACAGACAATCGAACAGATAGACGGATAGACAGACAAACAAACCTACAGACAGATGGATGGACAGACAGACAAATGGACAGACAGACGGACAGATGGACAGGCAGATGGACATACAGACAGACGGAGCATAGACGGACAGACAGTTGAACAGACAGACAGGCGGATGGAAAGACAGATAGACAGACAGACAGGCGGATGGAAAGGCAGATAGACAGACAGACGGACAGACAGATAAACATACAGACGGATAGACAAACATATGGACAGCCAGATGAATTAAAATAAATAGGTTATTCTATGAAGTTGAAGTTGTTCGTGTGGCTGTTGGACCGATTGTCTTGGACTTCGACGAAGATTTTACTTTATGCTCTAGAGCATAAAGCGACTTTATGTCGCCTACGCACGACACAAAGGCGAACTTTAGAGCATGAGAAGTGAAAAAGTTCTTATAGCATAAGGTATTCTAGATTAGTCTACTAGTTTAGTTTTTTAGTAACTAATAGGAGCGAAGCATCAATGATAAATGTTGCTAAAACGGGGAAAATTTATTTATTTTGAGAACTTCCGTTGCGAGCGCTGCATAAACGGTTAAAGTTACGCAACAATCATGTATTAGGGAATTGTTCCTCTTAAAAAGTTCAACATAAAATCCGCGATAGCTTAATAATGTCTATCTTTTAAGGTTGACTCATACTCTCTCTCTAACCCTCTCTCTCTCTCTCTCATGTGACGCAGATGAAGTTGCGCGGGTCAGCTAGTCATAAATAAAAATCAACTAAGATTAAGTTCTCTGGACATAGAAGCATACAAAAAAATCATCACCGTAGTCCGAGAAAATGGATTCATAGGCCATACTTTTAATAGAAAGGACCAACGTTGCTGCCGCCTAGTAATAAAAAAGCTCCATCACTCAACCCCGCACACTGATATAATAGATGAATTTGAACAAACTGGAAATAAAGTACAAGGAGAAATTATCAATGTAAAGTATGGCCCAGAAAAAATACCAATTTCGACATTCTTTATAAAGCTCGTTGCCAGCCCAAACAACAATGCTGCCAAATCCATCAAATCCATTGGTATTGGCAAACCAAATAGTTATAATTAGATATCAAACTTCACAAGGTAAGTTCGTTTGATTCTTAATTATACTTCGTATCTCTCCCGAAGATGACTACAGTTTACATGCAGATGTTTAGAGCATCGAAAAAATTTAATATTGAAGCGATCGATATATGCTATTTATTATATTTTAATCACTTAAACATAATGTTAACTTATCTGTATGTAATAATTATTTAATTTATATAACGATAACAAATTAATAATCATCGAAAGAGTGCATCTATAAATTCAGTTTCATTAGGGGTAGATACAACCTTGTTATAATATTTTTGGAATACATGGGAAGATTCAGTCCAGCCTGCGGCCTTTCGAATAGTTTCCAGATTGACACCTGCTCTGCGAGCAGCAGACGTAGATGCGTGCCTTGTGCTGTGCGCACCATACAACTTCACATCTATGCCACTTTTTTCTAGAACTTGTTTTACCCAGTGAGACAAAGTTTGAGAACCCACTTTCTTATGTGGTTTTTGATAACTTAAAAATAAAGAATCTTCTTGACTTGTGACACGTAAGCAAACAGTTTTTTCCATATAATGTTTGAGGGTTAAAGCTGGGCAAATCTTAGGGTTTTCTTTAATATATGGCAACAGAATCAATGGTTGGTAAGCACCTGGCCTTGAGGTTTTTATTAAATCTTCGATTTTAATTATAATTTTGTCTGAATCAAAAATTTAATTTTTTATTTTTATTAGGCTTAAAGTTTGCATTCTCTGAGCAGATGCTAGTGCTAAAAGAGTTACGGTTTTTAATGACAAATCTTTTAGTGTAATAGAATCATTAGGGTAATAATTTGTTAAATAATTTAACACAAGCTTGGGATTCCAGGTGGTGTGGTATTTTGGTGCGGGTGGCTTTATACGATAAATCCCTTTGAAGAACCTTTTTATATAGTCGTTACAAGTTACTTCCTGACCAAACAATATTGATATTGCAGAACGATAACTATTAAGTGTGCTGTAACTAGCACCTGAATTAAATTTCTCAGTCAGGAATTCTATTAACTGAGTAGTGTGGGAATTACAGTAATCTAATCCTTTTCCTAATGGAAAATCATGGTGGCTATACTGTAATAGTATAGCCACCATGATTTTAGAGAAGTATTATATTGGTTCAGCGTGTTTGTGGAGAAAGAGGCCATCATTATATCGAGAGATGCGTTGGGTATTCCGCGCCTTAGTAGCGACTGCCGGATAATTTCCCTGCCATCAGGGTGAGATCCGTGTGGAGAAGATGCTCCTCCCTGAAAGGAGAACACAGTAAATTTTTGTCAGGATTAAAATACAGTACTTTCGAAATAATTAACTTTAACCAGACTGGGTACCACGGTTGTGTTGGCCAATATGGCACCACTACAATCCCTTCTGCTTTGTCACTTTTGATATTATGTAGGACTTTTCAGATAAGACTAAAGGGACGGTTAGTACTGAAGCCTTACCGGTACTTGCAGGTGTACTTCCAGTCGATCTTGAAGTGCAGCGACGGGCTGCAATGTACTATAACGCGCGTGAGACCACGGACGCAGACTTTTTAACCCTACGTGACCGTGATAAGATTTCTAGATTATTCAAACCACAGACCGACGTCTGGGAGGAACTTTTGTCTGAATGGCAATGTAGGTGGGATAATTCCATCAAGGGCCGACACCTCCACCAGTTCTTTCCATCCGTTCGTGAACGGCTGGCCAGGACATGGCTGGAGGTTGATCACTGTGTTGCTCAATTTCTCACCGGTCATGGTAACTTTAAGAGTAAATTATTTTCCTTCAAGCTTGTTGACTCGCCTCTTTGTCAATGTTCCACATCTGACTGCGAATATGAACAATCAGCACATCATATTTTATGGGAGTGCAGTCTTTGGCAGAATGAACGCAATATTATGTTGGATAGTGTACAGGTTACATCCGGAGTTATTTACTACACAGACCTTGTAGAAACTAGAACAAATTTCCGTGCGTTCAAGCGTTTTTGCCATACCTATTATTGGAATCAAATATAACTGCTCACAACTTAGGACCCATTAATGTTAATATTTTATCCGTGGTGCTAGGCAACTGGGCCTATCCCAGTTGTGAACGTCCCTTTGTGCCTATTGGCCTTGTTTCTTTGTGTCTCCTGCTGATATGGAGGGAAGTGGAAATTACAGATTTTCCTACTCCTCCGCTATACTTTTCTGATTAATTTCGTTGCGGGATCCAAGACAGTTAAATTCATTCTCTGGGACTTCGTCGAGCTTCATTGTCTCGGCGCTTTTCTGGTGGTCGCCACTGTTGATTCTGGCTTTCAGGAGTTACAGTGGTTGGGAACAGTGTGGCGGGCTTGTCCCTTATAAAAAAAAAAAAAAAAAAAAAAAGACTAAAGGGAGGAAAAGCATAAAATTTTATGTTTTCTAATTTAATGTGAATGCATCGATAATTTCGGAATTTGGATCTAATTTCCAGGAATCATATCTATAACATTTATAATTCTGACTACTTGCAAATAAATCGAACTGTGGAATACCGAGTGAAAGTGTTATTTTATTAAATGCATAATCTGCTAGTTCCCATTCTGTGTCCTTATTATATTCCTGACGAGATTCAAAGTCTGCTATTAAATTTTCTTTGGATTGGATATAAGATGCAAAAACATGTATACTACGCCTTTCACACCATTTCTATATATCGCGTGCGATATTATTCAGATGTATAAATTGTATACCTCCCATTTTATTAATATAGGCAATTGCTGTGGTATTGTCTATTCTGAGTAAGATATTGCAACATTTAAGGTGTGATGCAAAGATTTTTAGACCATAAAAAGCTGCAAGTAATTCAAGAGTATTTATGTGTAATGATGATTCCGAGTGTTACCAATGTCCATGAGCGGTTTGGTTATTGCAAACTACGCCCCAGCCAGTGGTTGAAGCGTCGCTGAATATTACAAGTGCATAATCATTTGTTTGAAAGGAACAAAATGAAGCATCAATATATTCTTTCCATCAAATTAAATCATTTTTTATGTTATCTCGTAATATCATCTGTTTATTGTAATTGTTAGAGTAATTTAGTGCCAGAAATTTTTCTCTTTCTAGAAACTTTGTGTATGACCAGCCGTATTTAACTGCGGGACATGCTGATGTTAGCAGACCTATGAATCTAGCAAGTTCTCTGATTGTGCATTTGTTTGTATTTAACAATTTGTTTGATATTAATTTAATGCGTTTTTTCTTTCCGATAGGTAATGTTAGGGACATGTTCTTTGAATCAAATATGAAACCAAGGAACAGACATCTTTTAGTTGGGTGAATTTTACTTTTGTCAGTATTGATTAAAAAACCTAATTTTAATAATAATTATTTTGTCGCTTCGACGTTATTAAGACAGCTTTTATATGAATTACCAATGCATAAGAAATCGTCTATATAGTTTACTGATAAATGGCCCAATGAACGTAATTGATGTAATGCAGGTTTTAGTAATTTAGTGAATACATAGGGTGCAGTACAGAGTCCAAATGGCAAGACGTTAAATTCAAATAATTGATTATTATATATTTTTGAGTTCCAAGTAAAACGAAGGTAAATCCTGTCGCTTTTGGCAATTGCGACCAAAAAATACGCGTCTTTTAAGTCTAAACTTGCCATATAACAATTTTGATCGATTAATTTTATAGCTGTGCGATAGTCTTCCATTTTAAAATGGTCAACATGAATGAATTTATTTAATTCCTTTAAATTAAGGATGAAACGATGTTTTCCGTTAGGCTTAGGTACTGTAAATATAGGTGAAATGAATTGCTTTTCACATGGGGTACATTGAGAAATAAAACCTGATTCTAATAATTCAGAAATGCAATTATCAATTATGTTAGATTCTGTGATTGTGAATAAACTTTTAGGTGTGCCTGTTTGATATGGTTCACAAATAAATGGTATTTGTTATCCTTTAATCCAAGAAAGGATAGTTTTATCCTTTGTTATAAGATGCCATTCATGAATGTATTGCTGTAACCTGCCAGCTATAGGTACATTATTATTATCTACCTGTGGCGAAGTGATTAGCGGCGTCGGGCTAAGTAGTTGGTCGTCCGGGCACGTGAGGCCGTCTGCGCTCGGCGATGGTCCCGCGGCGGTGGTAGTGGCTGGCGCCGAGATTGGTTGGGGTACACTCGCGACTCGGCGGCTGGTGCCCGCGGTGCCCCCCGTGCGTTTAAAGCACCGGTTTGACGATACGTAGAAGTACTCGGCTGATTGCGCTGTTGATTGAATCTTGCACTATTTGCGGTGAATCTCAGTTCTGAAGCAGACATTGTTATAGCCTTGGTGGATTTAAGATAATCAGACAAGTTAGAACCGAATAAATAATCGTCTATTTTAGTGTTTTTTATTATTTCTCTTTTTTGTTTACTTATAGTATTAATGATAGTGAATCTTCTAGACAGAGATTCTCTGTAATGCGTGTCACACATTAGCCGCCCTGCATCACTGAGCGTTTTAATAATATCTTGTGGAATATTTTCGGTTTGTGTCAAAGCTACATTCAGTGCTTTGCCGATTGCCGAGATACAGCTGGCCATTTGATTTTGTTTCTGCTCACTGTATGAATCTTTCTTAATGTTGGAATCAGACAGTGCCGATTTTAACTCAGGGTTTAGCTTTCATGTATATACAATTTTCAGCAGGTAGATACTGTTTTAAGATATCAACTTTTTCCTCTTTAGTCAGACCGTTAGTTAAGATGTGTTTCCACCGCGTTGCCAAATCTTTGTGTAAATTGTCTCCAAATGATTTATTAAGTGTAGGGTCTGAACCTAATAATTGCAAAATATCCGGGTCTAGTTCATCAGGATTTTCATCAACAGTTTCTTCACCTTCTAATGGTGCCTCAGTATTTGGGATCTCATCTGCCAAGAAGTAAAATATAATCATAAGTAGATGCCCACCGTAAATAGGTGGGTACTTTATCCACACACGCTTTGCGTCGGGATATTTAAGCTGGTGTTGTAGTGTAGGTACACATAAGTCGGCCATAGTATCCACACACGATAAACGTTGGGATATCACAGTGAACATATTCATTTTATGGCACTTGCAACTTGGCCTTAGGCATCCACACACGATATACGTCGGGATATTAGAATTGGTTTTGAAGGTAACACCTAGATAAATTACGGTAATAGGCAGAAAGTATCCACACACGATAAACGTCGGGATAACACCTTTAAGCATAATAGATACTAATTTTATGACGCTTAGAGGTTATTTTTTGAGAAATCTCAAAGGCAGTAGATAAGAACAATATGTGCAGGTATTTGTCTATTCACTTACCTTGTGGTTCTAGATCACTGGCTAAATCGTGCAGCAGTGAACGCGAAGGAGATAACGCTGGTTCACTTTCCGATGACGATGAAGAAATTCTTCTTCTTTTTTTAACTAACTTTTCCACTTTTTTTTAGTAGTTTTTCGACACTGTCACTATCGTCTTTATGAGATCGCTTTCTTTTTCCCATAGTGTAACGAAATTAAGTTATTTCCGGACGAAGCAAAGTTACGTGTGAGTCGGACAACACTAAATCACGTAATGAGTCAAGGATTGGCATTGCAAAGGCAATGGCGGATCGCACTGCAGTGGGGGAGATTAGTCAATACACTACTTTTTCTTTATTTATTTAAAAAATAAATTCTATAAATAAGCATTTAAATAGCTTTAAAAAGTGTGATTAGGACAGCATCAACTCTCGTACTGCTGCATGTAAACTGTAGTCATCTTTGGGAGAGATACGAAGTATAATTGAAGTGCCTAAAAAAAGAAACACAGTACCACAATGCCAGAGGTGCCAACAATACGGGCATCCTAAAATTTACTGCATGCGGCCGTATCGCTGCGTAAAGTGTGTACAAGATCACAAAACATCTGATTGTCCTAAAAAGGACCGGAACACCCCCGCCACCTATGCTTTGTGTGAAAGAGCACACCCCGCTAATTACAAAGGCTGTGCGGTGAACAAAGAAATATCAGCTAGAAAAATAGGTAAACAAAAGTCAATGGAGGGACCATTGACTTTTGTTTACCTATTTTTCTAGCTAATATTTCTAATTTCTTACAAAGCACAGCACAACACAAAATAAACCAAATAACGCAGGACAACCAAACACCACTACAGAAACAACCCAACAATACCAAATTTTTGATAAATCAAGACATAAGTACAAAAACTCCATAGAAACAAAAACCTATGCAGAGGCTACATTAGCGCAACCCACAACAAACAATAGTAACTTAGAAATGATACTCACACAACAAGCTGTACAGCTGGATAAATTACTAGATCAAATGTCAACAATGATGAACCTTCTCACAACAGTAATCAGCAAACTTGTCCATTGAAATGGCTACCCTGAAAGTAGTAACACGGAACACAAATGGGTTGATTAAACACAAATATGACATACAAACTTTATTAGAACATGAAAATATTGACGTACTTCTTGTATCGGAGGCACACTTAACACCAAATCACACCACGACAATAAGAAATTACAGCATATACGCGACATTCCACCCGGACGGAACTACTCATGCAGGCACAGCTGTAATTTTCAAACAACACATCAAGCACGAGATCCTCCAGGAATATAAAACAGAGCCAATACAAGCTACCACAGTAATGGTGCAAGATAAAGAAGGATCTGTAAAACTATCAGCTGTATATTGTCCACCAAGGCACACCATTAAGGAAGAAGAATTCACAAATTACTTCAAAACCCTTGGACACAGATTCATGTGTGGAGGCGACTGGAACGCCAAAAAGCTGCTGGGGATCCCGACTAACTCTACCTAGAGGTCGAAAAATGAATAGAAGTAATAATAATAATAATAATAATATCTTTATTTCAAAAACACAGATAAATTGCACTTTCAGTTTACATTTTTTTGAATTAGTGGTAGAGAACACTTAATTAAACATTTGGATGCTTCAAGAATCTGTACACAATAGATTAAACTCTGTCTCTTAAACTAGGGTATCCTGTATCTTAAGAGACAGTGTTTCACAATGAGGTTCCAATTGATTGATGCATGAGTGGACTGTGTTGATTTACCATCAGAAGGGTGAGACGCTATTGGTTAAGTTTTTTTTTTTTTTTTTTTTTTTTAATAATGTACGTATGGGTATGTGAGGGGGGTGAGGGTGAATAAATGTGATTGTGGGTGTGTAAGTGTTTGTTTGTGAGTGTGGATAAGTGGTGTGTGTGGTGTTGGTGTGTAAGTGAGTTGGGGAGTTGTATGTGCGAGTGTGTATGGACGCAAGGATAAAAGTATTCATGCGAGGATTGAGATGGATGTGTACTTATTAGGTGATGTATGTAAGTAAAGTCTCTGTTGTGGCATAGTCTTGTTTAAGTAGCCATTCTGTCACTTTTAATTTTAGGTTATGCTTGTTGAGATCTAAGATATTCAGATGTTTTTGAATTTTTTTGTAAATGTACCCGCTAATTACATAATACTGATGCTGTGCGAAGGTGGTTCTGTGTTGGGTGCTTGGGGGAAGGTTAGTACGCTTTTTTGGGTTAGACGGGGGAAGACTGCTATGTTTCCTAAGGACAGATTGAAGCACAAAGAGTTGACGGATTGTAAGAACCTTGCAGTCTGCGTACAGCTGTATTGTTGGGTATCTATGGGGCTTCCTTGTCATTACTTTTAGTACGGCTCTTTGTGCTCTCTCTGCCCTCAGCATGCAACCTTTCGTTGCAGCACCCCATACAGCGATGCAGTAACCTATGACCGATTGGCATAGTGCATAATACACCATTTTCAATATATCGGCGTTAGCAGAATTTCGAAGGGATTTAAAAATGTGAATAAGGCGCAAAGTTCTAGTCGTGACAGCGTCTAGTTGTTTTTTCCATGTGAGTCCATCATCTATGAGGACTCCTAAGTACTTTACGTTGTCACTTCTAGTTAGTGCTGGACAATGGCATGGCGGTGATTGGTCAGAGCATGAGTGCGCAGTAATTGAAAAACTGTGTGACGGTGCGGTCTTTCGCCTAATTGCAAATGGGATGTAGCAGGTTTTGGATATGTTCAAGGTGAGAAGATTAGAATTGAGCCATTTCATTATTTCTGCTACTGCCGACTCTGCCAAAGATTTTATTATATCCCAAGTAGGCCCGTGAATTACGATCGCGGTGTCATCAGCGTATGTATAAATTTTTGTATTTGGAAGGCTCATTTTGCAAAGGTCGTTGACGTAAATTTGAAATAAGGTGGGGCCCAGTATGCTACCTTGAGGGACGCCAAAAGTTATAAACTCCTCATCACTGAGGTAAGTATCAATTTTAACCCTCTGGGTGCGATTTTTGAGATAATCTTTGAATATTTCAAGTGACAGGCCACGGACACCTAAGTGTTCTAATTTTGAGATAAGGATGGGAACAGAAACTGTGTCAAAGGCCTTAGAAAGGTCTAAGAATATACCTAGACATTTTGACTTCTTGTCTAGATTTTTAGCTACATCTTGTGTCAATCCCAGTACGGCATCTTCTGTTGAAACACCAACTCGGAAGCCGTACTGGTTATCTGCTATAATTTTGTGTTTTTCTAGAAAGGTCCTAAGGCGATTGTTTAAGATCCTCTCAAGGATCTTAGAAAGTGTCGGAAAAACTGATATAGGCCTATAATTATTGACACAGATTCTGCTCCCTCCCTTGTGTATAGGATGGACTATAGCCTTTTTAAGAGCTTCTGGGAACACGCCAAATTGTAGACAGCGGTTGTAAATGAAGGTAAGTGGTGGTATCAATACGTGGCGACAGTTTTTCAATAAAAGTGGCGATATACCGTCCCATCCAATAGCACAGTCATTCCGTAGTTGTAGGATAAGCGACTCTGTTTCAGCTTCATCTACTTCTAATAGCGCAAGAGAATTTACAGGGGAGGGGTTTGTACTATTTAGATGAGCCTGGTCGTTAGTCTGAGGTGATGTGGTGTGCTGTTGTGCTATGTTGTCAGCCAGCTTTTTTCCCACATTACTGAAAAAACTGCACACCTCATTAACGGAAGACTTAGGATCATTGCATATTTTTAATAGCTCAACGGGTCTTGCACAAATTTTCGTGGTGTTGGTTATTTCCTTTATAGTTTTCCATAAAAGCTTTGGTTTATTACTTGCTTTCTCAAGCTCACTCCTTTCGTATGTTATTTTTAGTTTTCGAAGTAGGTCGTTACAAAAGTTTCGGTAGCGATTATAGGTAATTTTAAGTGTAAGATTGTCTGGTGCTTTCTTGGATCGTATGTGTAACTTATCTCTGTGTTTAATGCATTTTAGAAGACCAGGAGTTATCCAGGGTTTTAGCGTTCTTTTTTGTCTAGGGACTTTAACCTGAGTGGTGTGTTTAGATATGACCATTGTGACGATGTCTATAAATTTGTTCATAGAGATATTAGCATCCTCCTCAGAGTATATATTTGAAAAATCGGTATTTTCCAGTTCTAGCCTAATTGCTTCATGGTTAAGGCGGGTGGAGAGGTAACATGTTCTGCGCCCAGGGTTTGCGTCCATGATGTCGAGGAGAATCGGCTTGTGGTCAGTAATATGGGACTCTAAAATAAGTGTGGTCGACAATAGTTTGGTCTTTAGAAGTATGTGATCCAGGCTTTTCCCAAAGCGAGTGGGAAGTTCGTGAGTGGGCAATAACCCTTGAGAGGCACATAAGATTAGGTAGTCAAGACATCTGTTGTCCTCATTACGTTTGATTATATCCAAGTTTAAATCGCCTACCAATACTATATTTGGGCAGCTGGATATGGTATCATATACATTACTCAAGCTAGTCTTGAAATAATCAAAATCATCGTTGGACTTGTATGACGGAGAGCGGTAGATTGCCACTACTGCTAACTTGTTGTCTATTTGACACATGAGGCAATTTCCGCCCCTAAAGGTGGGTTCCCATACATTAGTTTGCAGTCCCAGTTTAGTATAGATGATAACTCCATCATTTTGATTTTTATTTATTTCAGTTGAGTGAGACTGAAAACCTTCCAATATTGGTAGATTATTAACTTTACCTACTCAGCCAACATTCGGTTAGCACTATTATGTCAAAGTTAATTTTAGTTAAGCGCAATAAGACTAGAAGTTGATCAAAATTTTTATTTACACTACGAATATTTAAATGCAGTAATTTAATATCGCTACCAGTAACGTTTACATACTTTAGACAATCTTCTGGGTTACATATAAAGGAGTTGCCAACGGTAAATTTGTCAAGGTCGTTATTAATATTAGTCAAATTAGCCATTTTTAATTATAGAAATGTAGATAAAAGTAAATTATATGTACTGTAATTAATTAAATGTATGTTTCATTGATATGGAAAATCAATATGATTCCAAAGCCTGGCAAACCCCCACATCTCGTAACGTCCTACATGCCAATTAGTTTGCTACCAACCATATCGAAACTATTTGAGAAGATCGTTCTATGAAGGCTAACACGAATACTTACCGAAAATGATCTCATTCCTCGACATCAGTTTGGTTTCAGAATTGGCCATTCCACCATAGAACAGGTTCACCGTATCGCCAATAAAATAAGAGAAGCTCTCGAGAAAAAGCAGTACTGCTCTGCCGTTTTTCTCGTCGTACAACAAGCATTCGATAAAGTTTGGCACCAGGGATTGCTTTTCAAAATAAAGAACTAACTCCCATACAACTTCTATCTGCTCCTTAAGTCGAACTTGGATTTAGAGTTAAAATCAATGATGCCTACTCCGCCTTTCAAGACATTAAAGCTGGTGTGCCACAAGGTTCTATTTTGGGCCCTATTCTGTATCTTTTGTACACTGCAGTTATACTTACAACGGATAATGTCACTATCTGCCACTTTTGCAGATGACACCGCTGCACTTAGCAACCATGAAAATCCCAATGTAGCGTCCTTAACTCTACAAAGTCACCTCAACAAAATCAGCAAATGGATGGAAAAGTGGCGTATCAAAGCCAGCTCAAGCAAGTCAGTGCATGTCACGTTTACCTTAAGAAAAGACAACTGCCCCCCAATCAAACTAGGAAACGATGTTCTTCCCCACCAAGATTCAGCAAAATATTTAGGCAAAAACGTGACGAGCTGATGAGAAACCTCAACTGGATAATAGGCAGAAGATCAAACGTCACCATGGAAACGCTCATCTATAAAACCATACTTAAACCCATCTGGACTTATGGAATTGAGTTATGGGGATCAGCAAAAAATAGCAACGTGGAAATCTTACAACGGTTCCAGAATAAAGCCAACGCAAACAAAATGATAACCAACGCACCTCTGTTTATCAGAATCAGTGAATTGCATGAGTACACAGAAATGAAAACAGTCAAAGAAGAAGTGGAACAAAAAACAATAGCATACCAAAGCCGAATAAAAACCCACACAAATACCCTGGCAAGAGCGCTAGGTGAACCACTATGTTACAGAAGACTCAAAAGGCAACGCGTATGGGACTTTGTTCCCAAATAAATCCGGAATTAAAATAAAAGACAGCTTCCTCACAGGAACAGTTCTTACCCGACAAAAACCCCAACAACAAATCTGCTAAGGGCTTGTAAAGCCGATCGCAAGACGATACAAGGAAAAAAAAAATCATAATGTGTTGCAGTTAATTGTGTTTCTTTGTTTGTTAACTTATCCAGTACCTGAAATTAAACATGTTGTCATTGTCAACAGTAGCGGCGATAAGGGGGTGAGGGTGGGCAACCACCCATGGCACCGGCTTCGGAGGGATATGTATCCCCTTCGAAGCCCACTTACTCGTAAATATCCTAAACTAGCTGACCCACCTAACTTCATCTGCGTCACATGGGAGAGATAAGCTCACAAAAGGAATACATTTTCTCCGTTGACAAACTTGGCAACTTTGTCAATCGAAAATTAAATTGCTGAAAACATCGACTTTGATAACTTAATAAAAGACGAGACGACTTAGTGTCGAGTTCCAGTAGTGCGAGTAGCAAAAGACAAAGAAAGAGGGTAGACAGATTTGTCTGCTCCTAACATTTTTTTCCAGCCACCCGCATTCTCCAGTTAACCCGCGATCATGGCGCTTGCAACAGCGTCGAAATATCGGAAGCTCAAAATAATAAATAATCACGGAAGATATCCCGTAAGTGACATTTGTAGTTTAATAAAAGAGTTCGCCGCTAGAAAGGCTAGAAAAGTAAATTTTTATTATTAAAAAAAGGATTATTTTTTTAATGAATGGTTGTTTCCTTAAACTTATCCTTTGCCTTTTTTTCGTATGGGTTTAAAATTGCAGTTAGGGGGCGCGCTAGAAATCTCGCACAGGGCGCTGGTAGTGCTAAAACCGGCACTGATTGTCAAAGCATTATATCAATGGATATTGGTAATCCCGTGTCTAGATAACACTAAGCATATCTAAGGAGTATGTGTGGTGTAACTTAAATGGGTAAAAAAGCTTATAAAAATAAGGATGTGTGATCTAACGACATTTATCTGTACTCATGTACAGATAAATCTCATAAGAGGAAGTCTGAAAATGGCGCCGGTGACAATGAAAAATTTTGTGGTAATCGGTAAGTTATATATCGTGGCATGGACATGTGATGCGGAGGAATGAAGAAAATGTTGAGTAAAAAATAAGGATGCTTTATGAGTAGAGCGAGACCAAATAAACGATAATTATGTGGACCTTGTGAAAAATGAAATAGCTTAGAAAGGAAGAGTTTAAAAAGATGAAGAGTGTTATAAAAGTATAGAAGAAGAAGGGACGCTGCGCCGACAACAAATAAATTGGATAAGGGCATGAGAATGATGATGAAGCTTTTCCTATTACATAAACGTGAAAGCTAAATTTGAATCAAGAGATATACTATAAATACCTACATGCATAATAAGGTCAACATTACTTCACGCCTCTATTCCCCTGAAGGGTTACTCAGAGTGGTATCTATAAATAATAATAAATAGCATATACCGATATTTTGCCAGTTATATTTAAGTCTCATGTCATAAGGGGCGAGCCTATTGCCAGCAATCGGGCACAAATCCCAACCCTAGGGTGCTCGTCAGAAATGCCTGATTTAAACGGCTCAAAGAATCGAAACCAGGACCTGACGCTCAGCAGCAGCGCTTGCTACCACATCAAACTTCGCAATCTTTGTCACTTTGAGAATCCATTATTGTCAAGTGTTCCCTAGTATTATAAAACTGTAACAAATCTTAAACATCACAATCGCAATAATTATCACTTTACATTCATTGTGCCATGTGAGCAATAAAAAGCAACTTTATCCTAACTAACGCGAAAGTAAGTTTGTTTGTTTGTTACCTTTTCACGCCACTAATGAACCGATCACATTAAATAGCAAGATGCATAATAACAATTTGTTACTCAATTGTCACCCGCACATCACATACATACAATCTCATTAAAAAAAACTGGCACTTAAAATCAAATAGAAACATACACACACACACACGCACAATCACACTCTTACACACACACTCACACTCATCACACACTCACACTTTTACACTATTTTCCTTGATTTTTGCTATGCTTTTATTTTTACTCTTTATAAATAATAATAATAGAAATAAGTAGTTAAGTATAAGTTTAATTACCCACATATTTGTTACTGTTTTAATTTATTTTGCTATGGAAGAGCGGGGTCTCCTAACACAGGCATAAATTGCTTAAAAGGAGTCCCCAAACACAACCACCCATTTTTGTAACAAATTTCTGGAATAAAATATTTTTGTATTTGTATTTTTTTTTTGTATCATTCTGAAATTTTGCATACACACTGATGAGCTTCATTCACATGAATCAAGCTAACAACTTTCAGGATATTGAAGTCATACTAACAGAAGCAACTTTAGTTCTTCAAAGTAAGGGGTAAACAGAATTAATTAAAATAGTAAATAAATATCTCTGGTACTCACCCCAGGAGAAGGAATGCGCCAACCCTGCACACAGCGCCACCAATGCCATCACACATGCCGTTCTATACATTTTATACTACAGACAACGTCGTTTGTGAAGAGATAGATGTCCGCCCCTGGTGCCCGCTCGTGGAATACAAAAGCAATGTGGTGTTGCTATTTATAGGCATCATATCAATACGCATATTGATAACCTGAGAGGTCCTCTGTTATGAGAAGCAGTAAGTAGAGATCTTACGCAGTTATTCGCGGTTACCTTATTACTAATAGTTTCATATAATTATGGCTGTACACAAATGAATTTCAAAATTCACACTGCTCTTGCTTCGGTGAAGGAAAAAAGCTTCGGTTGTGTAACGGTTTTATGCATGGAGTGCTAGTAGAGCTTCCACGTGTGACGTATTGAAGATCAGACTCGTTTGGCACGCCCTGTCTCTTCATCCAAAATCCTGCACTTAGAAGCAGTAAGTACCTAAGTTGCTTTGAAAAGAAATTTTTAACAAAAAAAAAGTTTTTTCACAAAAAAAATTGTCGATTTGCATCTTTTTTTCTAATGTTGACGATAAACAATATTATTGCTCTCCGAAAAAGCCTATTTTTATCTCAATAATACCTAAATATTAAGAGATATGATTTTTTTTTTGTACACACGTGTAGAGTTTAACAAATAAAATACTCGGCCAAACAACGGGGAAGTGGATTGGACCCAAGTTTGTCGTGTTTATATGTATTGAAACAGTTGTTATCTAATACCTAGAATGTCGCTTGTCCATGACCGGACACGTTGAACTTGATAACTTTATGTATCTTGTTTTACGATTTTGTAAAGTAAATAAACACTTGTTATCAGAACATTATAAACCAAATATTATAAATAGCACCACCATGATGTTTCTTGCTGTTTCTTTACAATAGGGAACGACAAACACGAGCCGTGCAATAATCTTTTGACGTTTTATAAGTGCTCATTGAATGCCTACGTGACTCTTTAGTCAACTGATCCCACACAGGCGAGGCCCGCGGGTCCACTCAACCTAGTGCTTGCGTGAATTAAAATATTTTGAAGTGACCTGCCTTTATCTCAACTTATTAGTGGTCGGCGCAGCATACATTTAACATTTGGAAAAAGATTCTCGTCATCATTCTCTTAACCTTATCACAATTCATTACGGGTAGGAGCAGCTTCCTCTTCCATCCCTCTCTATTACTCGACATCTCATCAGACACCTCCTTTCCCGCCATTTCATTCTTAACACAGTCCATCCATCGTTTCTTTGGTCTTCCTCTACCCATCATCTTATACCCGTCAAAAATATTTTCGTGTGATGCCATAACCAACAGAGCAAGAAACTCATGAACTAGCTAGATAAATTATGGAATCGGGCTTCACTCTCGCGTTACGTTTCACGTTACGTTGCAAATAAATCCAGGGTTGGGTACAAGATGCAGCACCAATTTGACAGAATGTAGTTGCTTGATGTGCTGGCGCCTGTACCGCACTTCCAGCTGCGGCATTGGAAGCTGGGTAGAGTTGGTTTGTTTTAGAAATTATTGAAACGATGTACTCGAAAAGGGTGAACCGTTGTCACTTATCGTTCGTATCGGAAAACCAAATTGCTACCACAAAATACCATGGGGGATTTTTTATCAACCCCGTCCCAGTGTGGGGTGGTGACGTTTCTTCCCAAAGTCCTTTCGTTGTGCATTAAAAACTCTAACTATTCTCAGCAATAATCTACGATCACTCATCATCATCATTTCAGCCGAAAGACGTCCACTGCTGGACATAGGCCTCCCCCAAGTGTCGCCACATTGAACGGTCCCGTGCGACTCGCATCCAGCGGATTCCCGCAGCCTTCACCAGGTCATCGGTCCACCTAGTGGGAGGTCTTCCAACGCAACGTCTTCCGGTTCGCGGTCGCCACTCCAGAACTTTTCGGCCCCATCGGCCATCCGTTCTGCGAGCAATGTGCCCTGCCCACTGCCACTTAAGTTTGGCAATTCTTCGGGCTACGTCGGTAACCTTGGTTCTCTTGCGGATGTCTTCATTTCTGATTCGATCGCGCAAGGAAACTCCGAGCATAGCCCTCTCCATTGCCCTTTGGGTGACTTTAAGCCTTCTGATGAGGCCCATTGTAAGCGACCACGTTTCGGTCCCGTATGTAATCACTGGCAACACACACTGGTCATAGACTTTCGTCTTGAGACACTGCGGTAGGTTGGACGAGAAGATACCGCGCAACTTCCCGAACGCTGCCCAGCCGAGTCGGATTCGACGATTGACCTCTTTCTCGAAGTTAGACCTACCTAACTGGACCGTTTGTCCCAGGTACACATAATCGTCTACAACTTCGAGTGTAGAGTCTCCGATCTTGATAGGAGTGGGTGTGACATGGGCATTCAACATGACCTTGGTTTTGTCCATGTTCATTTTAAGACCCACTCTTCCGGAAGCTCTACTGAGGTCATCGAGCATTGTACTGAGGTCCTCCATGGTCTCAGCCATGACCACTATGTCGTCGGCAAACCGAAGGTGAGTGATGTACTCGCCATTGACGTTGATGCCTAGCCCTCTCCAGATATGACGTCTCCCTGTCTCACACCTCGCTGCAGGAGGATAGGTTCTGAGACTTGGTCTTGAAGTCGGACTGACATGGTGGCGTTTTTGTACAAACACTTCAACACCTCGATGTACCGATAGTCGATTTGGCACCGTTGGAGAGACTGCAGTACAGCCCAGGTCTCGATCGAATCGAAGGCTTTCTCGTAGTCCACAAACGCTAAACAGAGAGGCAGGTTATACTCTTCGGTCTTCTGTATAACTTGCCGCAGCGTATGTATGTGGTCTACGGTGCTATAGCCTTTTCGGAAACCGGCTTGTTCGGGTGGCTGGAAATCGTCAAACCTGCGCGCGAGACGATTCGTGATGACTCTAGAAAACAACTTGTAGACATGGCTTAGAAGTGAGATGGGCCTATAATTCTTCAACCAGGCATTGTCACCCTTTTTGAAGAAGAGCACCACCACACCCCTGCACCATGCCTGTGGCGTTTTTCCCTCAAGTATGACGGAATTAAACAGCTTCTGAAGGGCCTTAAGTACCGGTTTTCCACCCGCCTTCAGGAGTTCGGCCGTAATTCCGTCATCACCCGGTGCCTTGTTGTTTTTGAGCTGCTTCAGAGCCATCCTAATCTCGTACAGGCTGACGTCCGGAATGTCTTCAGTATAGTGTCGGGTCAGTCTAGCTCTTGGGTCGTTTGCTAGATCTACGACGGGTTTGCTAGTTGACGTGTACAACTGTCCGTAGAAGCTCTCGATCTCCCTCAGAAGCTCCGGTTTGGCGGATAAGATCCTACCATCGTCGGTCTTCAGTTTCGTGAGCTGGCTCTGCCCAATAGCCAGATCTCTTGCAAATACCTTGGAGCCTTTATTCCGCTCAATCGCGTCTTTAATACACTCGGTATTAAAGCGGCGGAGGTCGCTCTTCAAGGATTTAGAGATCCGTCTATTGAGCTGCCGATATTCACACGCCTCGTCTGAAGACTGGGATCATCTCACGCCGCTCCTTCATGAGCTTGAGAGTGTGATCGGAGAGCCTCTTGTTCTGATCTGTACGACGCGCCTTGAAGAACTTAGACCCGGTCGTATGGACAGTTTCCACGAACCCATCGTTGTACTCGTCCACTGAGCTTCCTAGGCACTCGAAACGGTTGTGGAGTTCAAGCTGAAAGCTCTCGGGGTTTTGGATTTGGATCTGTGCTGGACGGAGCGTAGACTTCATTAGTCGATACCTTTCAAGCTTGATATTGATGTTCAATGTGCCTCTTACCATGCGGTGATCGCTCCCGGTTTTCACCGAATTGATCACAGAGACATCATTGAACATTTGCTTCTTGGTTGACATGATGAAGTCGATCTCATTTCTAGTTGCACCATCGGGGCTCTGCCAGGTCCACTTCCTGTGCTCACGCTTTCTGAAGAAGGAGTTCATCATATAGAGGCCCTCCTTCTCCATAAAACTAGCCAGTTGGTGACCCCGGCGATTCCGATGTCCAACTCCAAATTTCCCCACTTGCAGCTCATCGCCGTCTCGTTTGCCCAGTTTCGCGTTGAAGTCCCCCATGACAACTGTGAAGTGAGTTTTGGGACCATGCATGGCTTTAGAGATATCCTCATACATGGTCTCCACTTCGTCGTCGGGGTGTGCCGAGGTTGGGGCGTAGACCTGTATGACCATCAGCGAATATCTTGAGGATATTCTGAGTATAAGGTACGCCACCCTGGTCGACACACTCTCGATCTTCACCACGTTGTTCACAAGGGACTTGTGGACGATAAACCCAACACCACCCTGGGATTGCCGGTCACCCTCGCAGAAATAGAGCAGGTTGCCGGATTTCAGGATTATCGTGTCCTCCCCCTCTCTTCGGACTTCAGATAATCCCACAATACTCCATCGCAGCCTGCTCAATTCCTCTTCGAGTTCCGCTATCTTCTCGTCGGTCCGGAGTGTGCGCGTGTTATATGTTGCCAGGTCTAGTCGTCGGTATTGGCAGCCGAATCCCTTCCGGAGATTCTTCGCACCCCTTGCCACGCCGTAGCCTCGACCGCTGCCGTAGTCGAGGGTAGACGGGCTGCCGGGCACTAGGGGCCATTTTTGTGATGCGCTATTCATTTGGGGGGGTTTTGCCATAATCGCCACGCTTGGCAGGCGGGTTGGCGATCGCAGTGAGTGCGGTTCTTACACAAGACACAGAGAGCGCTGCTGCCCATTCTCTGGTACGATCACTAAATAGGTCGAACCAGCGATGGGTCCTAAGCAATCCAAATGCAGCCTAGACCTTTTTTCGGACCACTGCAGGCAATTAGGATAATATGGGGATATAACCCTCAACAAGGAAAAGATTTAATTAGTGACAGATGTCAAATTTCTGGTCGTAATTTATTTTATTTTGTAAATTTTATAAATTTGTACGCCATATTGATGAAACATGGACTTACAAAATATTAATATTGTGTCATTCTGCGTGCTTAATTTGCATGTATACAACATGCGTATACATGCAAATTAAGCACGCAGAATGACACAATATTAACAAATAAATTATCTTTATCCATTTTTATGATTTGCCGAACTGGAAAAAGGAGCTAGCACACATAGACTCCACTATATCATCTGCGTGTTATGCGTTGAGGAAATTGAGAAACGAAATAAATACAGAACAGTTAAAGATTGTATATTATACTCTGTTCGAATCCAGACTTTGACACAGTATACAGTTCTGGGGGAAAAGCTACGGTTATAATCCTCAATGAGCCTTCATTCTCCAAAAAAGATCAATACGTACAATTGTCAGAATTTCACAAAGAGAAAGCTGTCGATCTCATTTTAAGTGTTTAAATATTCTAACATTGCCCAGCTTATACATACTTGTTTTGTTAGCTAATTTAAAAAAATGAAAATTTTAATATGTCCATGAATTCGAGTCTGAGGAAGAAAGAACAGCCAGGGAAAACACTCGTTGGAAGGATTTTAAAAATAAAATAGTACCTAATTTTAACATTGTCAAGCATAGTTCTCATTACCAAGTTGTACTAATATTTTAAAGACTGCCAGCGGACTTAAAAATCTTGTTTTACACTAGATCTTTTAAGGCTAAGCTAAAAGCATTTCTGTTGGATAGAAATTTGTACTCAATAGACGAACTGTATAATTGATAATTCCAATTTTCTTTAAAAAAAATGCTGTTTATTATTATTGTATTTGTAATCATGTATGTTTTTAATCTTGTGTGTTTTGTTTTTAATTATCGCTGCATGTTGTTTGCATGTCACTTTAGAATTTTTATTATTAATTATGGTGACGTATCAAACACAATGAAATAGTTATAAAAATACAGCCTGGACCAGGGACGTGGCAGCCATTTCTTTGAGCGTGGCACTGGCAAACAATTCTGTAATGACGACCAAGAATTTAGGATAAGGGGAGGAGGATTTCAAAGAAACAAAAATACTAAAATTCAGTTATAAAAAAAGTATTAATGTGCATAGCCTATAAAATACAACACACAGATAACATATTTATGATGATGACGAGTTAATTTTTTTTGCAATAAGTTCTAATCAACTTATACAGTAAACTTTGTTTAGTGAGCAGTTCGTATGTTAGTGGTGCTAGATGTGAAAGTAAACTCTTCAATGGCTTCACTTCTTTAGACATCAGTTGAAAAACAAGTCGACGTCACCCCTTTAACCGATGTTACATCTGTAAAGAAAAAGTATACAATGCACAATTAATACACTTAGAATATCATAAAAGTAATCGTCCATGACCTTATCAATCAAAGTCTGACAAGATTCATTACACGTACGAGATCATGTACGACGTGATGTAGAGTTTCAATTATTTGGTTAGGCTGCTAGTTATCTTTCCAATCATCATGGACGATCGATCTTGAGTCCTTAATAGTCAGACACAATACGAATTGAAAGTTTTAGTGTATACCAGATGAATGTTGAGGTACAACTGATCATGCATGGACTACCTTTAGATTTTTCTGACGTTGTACTCATGAAAGTAGCAACACTGTAGAGCTGTGTAACACTTTTGGTGTGTTATAAAGTATGCTCTGTGTAGCTATCAATCCACAGCGATCTATTCTTACCTGTATTGAACATGTCCTTCAACAATGAAATAGCTTGGAAGCATTTGGTTTGAAAGAAGGGAACATCGCATCTTTCACCCTCATAATGTCCTGTGCATCGACAGAGAGGTTTACCCTCCTCACTCAGGGAACAAAGCCCGCCGTTCAAACAATATCCCTGGCACGAGTTCACTTCACAACGGTCTCCTGCGTAACCGGCATAACAACTGTAATAAAGATAATAATGAAACAGTGCAACGCGATGAGCATGGAATACAACAAATACTTGTGACTGATCGGCGCACGGGAGAAAGATGACTTTAGCTAATTTATTGACAATAATAAGTTCAAGGGTGCTCGGCTGAGTGACCATGGAACCTACTTTTATTTCAGAAAAGTAACTAAAAGGTTCCGTGCCAAAAAATTAAAACTCTTTAATTTTTTTAAAGGAGACTTACTGGCAGATAGCTGATGTTTTAAGAAGTAACTTATTTATGCTAAGTCCGATTCAAAAAGGGAAGTAATATTTTCATAATAATTTCATGCGAACGAAGGCAATTGCTAGTGTAAAATAAACTAAAAAAATATGACAAATGACAGGGACAAGGATTAGATATCATCTTGAAACTGACTCGGATAAATACCCTAACAGTGTTAGATGAACATGTTTTACCTGCATTTAGGTTGTCCATCAGCACTGGTACTACAATCTCCGTATAAACAATAATTGTAGCACACTGAAACATCGCATCTCTCACCGCTGTAACCCTGTGTACATTCACAACGAGATTCCCCACCAACTTTCGTACCATGGACACAAAGCAGGCTTACATCTGTAGACACTGAGTTTTTTGATAGAAGACTCTTCAGGTTATCGCAGTTCTGAATTTCCTGAGGTATTATATCGTTAATAATGTTATAGTAGGCAGCCATGGTCCAAGCAGTACGCTCCTCACGTTCAATGAAAGGCTTAGGTTCAACATAATAATATATGCCAACCGGTGGATTCTTTGGGATTTGCTTGATGCTATATGTATGATTTTCATCATTGAAAGAAAGCCAGTACATGAAAACCTTTGATAAGGTGAGACAAAATCCATCATTTGTTAGTACAAGTATTGTTCTTATGTTCTTTCCATTTAAATCTGCACTTTTAATGGAAGGTCTCTCATTTTCATTTGAATTTGAATCAATGAAGTATATTTTCTGCGCCTCTTGGTCTATAGTGAAAGAGTCTATAAGACCGTCATTATCGATAACCACTTCTTTATCGGAGTCATTTAATCGAACCTTATTGATTGTGTAGTGCATCATATAATAAATAAACCTGAAATGTTTTTAAAGGTTATTATAGATAACCATAGTTATATCAAGTCCAAATTATTTCAATTCCTATAGTCGGCGTTGATTGTTTTATTTTGTTCAATTTCGGCAGAGTTATGCGTCTTTACGTCGTTAATATTTTTTGAATATTTAAATTGTGTTTATTATTAGAATATCTATATATCTATATACATATAATAAAACAGTAAAAAAACTGTGTCTGTACATTGAATATATTAAAAAAGAAATAATTGAGGGGGGTTTAGAAACTGTAATAGAGCACGAATCCAAAAACAAAAATTTCTGTTTGTCTGTGTGTCTGTTTGTCTGTTTGTTTGTACACGCTAATCATCGGAACTACTGGACGGATTTGAATGTTTTTTTTTGTTGTATAGGTATTAAGTCTGGGCAACATATAGGCTATAATTTATCTTGGAAACTTGAATACCTGATGCAGAACCGCAACAGACCAGCTAAACTATAAGAGACACAAAAATGGTACCATAGCAAAATTGTTTCACGTGATGAGAATTTTCTGATGAGAGAATAAATTTGAAGATCTGGAACACCTGATGTGGAACTCCAAGAGCCCAGCTACACTAACATATATATAAGAATGACGTTTTAGCAAAAGTTGTTCAATCTGATGAGCACTCTCTGTTGACTTATAAAATCGAAGATCTGGAACACCTGTTGTGGAACTCCGAGAGCCCAGCTACACCATAACACATTTAGGAATGACGTCTTAGCAAAGTTGTTCGGTTTGATAGGCATTTCCTGTTGACTTAATAAAAATCGAAGATCAGAAACATCTGATGTGGAAATCAAAGCTATCACTAATTTCAATGTATAATTATACAATAACATAAGCTGGGAGTACCTCCACGCGGTAAAGGAAGGTGGTAACAGTTTAGGACTGATTTTCGATGACGATGGTATATCATTGAAAATTTGACTCTACTGGCCAAAACTCCCTTTTATTTTATCGAATAAATATGCCTTCCGACTTATGTTATTTTAGTGTTTAATTTCCTTTTCTATTTTTCTTCGTGACACGGTAGCCTACCCGGTAACGCAGCGGAGTAGTCACTTAGATTTTAATAAAACTATAACCATGCCTAGAAAGAGGTCAAATCTTTCCCAATGTTCCAAAGGAGCTAAAACATTGAGGATCATAAGATCCCAACAATCTACCGAAGAGCGTCAGGAGAGACTTGATGCTGTTCGAGAACATCAGGCTTCAACTCGCTCCGTGGAAACCTCTTCGGATCGCGAAGCACACCTGCGTTCTTCATCCAGGTATTTAGAGACGAGTGAAGAATATGATGTGCGACTGTCCGCTGATCGTGAACGTCTGCATTGTCTCGCGAGTTGGAGACGTTCACGGATGGAGAATTGCGCTTCGACATCAGACGTATCAGACCCCGTTGTCGCTGGCATAAGCAACAGGTTCCGCGTACGAAGTCGCGGGCAGAAGCTAGTCTATACTAATATTATAAAGAGGAAACCTTTGTATTTTTGTATGTTTGTATTGAATAGGCTCAAAAACTACTGGAACGATTTCAAAATTTCTTTTACCATTACTTAGAAGGATTCTTCCGAATCCGTATAGGCTATATTTTATCCCCGTACTCCCACGGGAACGGGAACTACGCGGGTGAAACCGCGGGACGTCCGCTAGTCATTAATAAATATGAACTTATAAAAAAAATACTTTTATGGACAAATACACATATAATTGTGTTCTAAATTCAAAAATAATTATTTGATTTTTTTATTTTTCTTAGTAGGCTGTTTAGCGGTTTCGAGCCATTGCTTCTCCTTCACGCTGGCGAAAGTAAAGCGCGGAAAAAAATAAAATAAAATCATAGTTGTAGTTGGCATTAAGTCCGCCTATGTACGGTCGAACAAGCTATTTGGTTTACGTTTTACAATGTAATTTGTTGATTAAACTGTAATCCAAATAGCTCTTGTATGTAAACAAAGGGAACCGATCACTTTTCCGAATTTTGTTTGCTCGAATTTCATTTTACCAAAAGCTATTGACCAACTCCTTCTTATGTGTGTGAAGTTGGCAGATCATTGTCCAGCAGATCAAAAATAAATCGGAGTTCTATTCGCATGCAGCATAGTTCTGGAGTTCCTGATACTTTTCAGAAATAGTTCTGCCCTTTTTCAGGAAAAAAAGTCAAACGAAAATATGATCTGCTAACTTCCGGTAGCAGATCATTATTTCCAAAATTAAATTTTTCAAAGTGTTTTAGGCGCACAATGATGAGTTCTATAGTTCTTAATACATTTTTGATATAGTTCTATGACCATAAAAAAGAAAAAAAGAAAAAAACACAGTAACTTCAAACCAGAAAAAAGTCGATACTATACATACAAATGCCAATAATTACATAAAACGTGGATTCTCATAGATTTTTATAGGCAATATCTGTAGTCTAGACGTTGAAGTAACAAGTAAAATCATGTATGAAAAAAAAACTAGATCTAAAGTGTCACCAGTGCATAGCTGAAGCCTTAGATTAGCGAAAATAATTATAAAATTCTATGTTTGAATCATAAAGTCCAAAATAAATTATTCATAGTATTCTGGACAGACAGCTCTCCAGTTTTAAATACAATAATAACAGGGCTATAAAAAATCACGGCAAGAACACTCAGAATTTATACAAAAGTATCAGCAGAGCATGGTTGAAGATAAAGATTAGCAAAAAAATATGAAAATTACTGTCAACAGATTTCGTGTTCGCAAAAAAAAATCTATAATTAATTATGAGTGGTATAGAGGACCTAGAACTCCTTGGTTTCAGATACAATAAAAGTAGTGCTAAAAAATTACTTGGAAAGTAGACCTAGAACTCACACTCAGATATCAGCAGATCACGGTTGAAAATTAAGAATTGCAGAAATCATGAACAGATTTCGTGTTTGCATTATAAAATCAATAATTAATTATGAAAAGTATAAAGGATCTAAACTTCCTTGGGTTTACATACCTCAATAGTAGTGCCAAAGAAAAACATGGAAAAAAAACCAAGAACTCACACTCAGATATCAGCAGATCACGGTTGAAAATTGAGAAATGCAGAAATCATTAACAGATTTCGTCTTCGCATTAATAAATCAAGAATTAATTATGAGTAGTATTGAGGACCTTCAAAGTCAGCTCGGTCTTACCTAGAGGACGGACGTGCCTCTCGCGATCGCGCGTTCTAGATAGCAAAGTGCATACGCATCACAACAGTGTGGCCGATCCGTGCGTCATCCGTTCGCTCGGAGTGGTCGCGATGACCCAGATACTGTTTGTGCGAAACATGCCTGATCATCATTTCATTTGTTAAGGCGAAGACATCTTTCACCGACATGGCTTCGCAAACGCAGACAATAAAATTAACTACCAATTTGGAACACGAGCTGTTTAAGTACTACAGCGAAGAAAAGGCAAAACGACAAGAATTACAATGTCAAGTAACGGAGCTAAAAACCGAAATGGAAAACCTACGTGAAATTTTGAAACACCAAAGTGATCAAGAGAAAAACAAGGCCACTGAAAAGGCTAACAAAGAAAGTTCACCCAAACCTATCGAATATGAGACGGATGAGGAGGAACTAGCCAGAGAAACGGAGTGGATTAGGATAGAAAATAAAAGAAAAAAACGGAAACTGAACCGTACGCTGACTCCTCCCTCCCAAAACAATGCTAATAAAGAACAAGGGAACATAAATCCCAAAAAAACACCAAAGCCACCCCCAATAAATGTGCAGGGTGTTAAAGATTACCAGTCATTCTATGACTCAATAGCCAGTACTCAGGGCGACACGTTCACCATAAACATGATGAACGGGGATAGCGTCAAAGTAAATGCAACCAATGAAGATGCCTACAGGGAGATTACGAAGCTACTAACTTCAAATAATTTACTCTGGCACACGTATGAGAACAAACAAACCAGACCGATACGAGTGATGGCCAAAAAGCTGCATCATACATGCCAGCCAGAAAGAATTGTAGAGTACCTGAAAAACAAGGGCTACAAAATTGAAAACGCTGTAAGTAAATTGAGTTGGAAGAAAAAAGAACCACTCAACATGTTTATGTTGACATTTGAAAAAGATGAAGATATAAACAAAGTTCATGGAATCACCAATATTCTAGGGTGCAAAGTTGAAATCCACCCACTTAGAGCATCTAAGCTAGTTCCTCAATGCAAAAGATGCCAAGCCTATGGACATACCCAGAAGTACTGTTCGAAAGAACCAAGGTGCGTCAAGTGCACGGGTAAACACCTCACAAGAGACTGCGTGAAACCAGCACAAGATAAACCAAAATGTGTCCACTGTGGTGAGCCACATCCAGCCAACTATAGGGGGTGTATAGTAGCAAAGGAGATGCAGGTATTAAAAAGTAAATACACTAAAAAGCAAACTGCATCCCAACCAAATAAGCATACCGAACCATCAGCTACCAAAGAAGCTCATGAAAAGAAGGGAATGGCCCACCAACCACCCAAGCCGTCCTCGTACTCTCAAGTAGTCAAAAACAATATGGAGACAAGTTCGGAATCAAAGCTCGACCAAATTTTAAGTCTATTGTCAACATTTGATGAACGGCTTAAAAAACTAGAAATGAGTGCCAAAAAGGCTCCTATTCATCTGCGAAAATGATTAATAACCTCAAGATCATGGCTTGGAATGCTAATGGACTGCTGCAACACCAACATGAGTTACAAGTAGTCCTAGATACAGAAAACATAGACATATGTTTAATTTCAGAATCACACTTTACACGACAATCATTTGTAAAATTTCAAGGCTACAAGATATATCATGCCCTGCATCCTGATAACGCCGCGAGGGGAGGCAGCGCCGTCATAATTAGAGAAAACATACATCATTATGAACAGACCAAATGTGAAGATCAGGAAATGCAAGTGATCGGTGTAACTATTAAAATGAAAAGATACGACTCGGTTACTATAGCAGCTATATACATCCCCCCAAAATACGCACTAAAAAAGAGCAATACAAGACAATCTTAGCTCTACTTGGAAATAGATTTATATTAGGTGGAGACTTCAATGCCAAGAATACTTATTGGGGCTCCAGACTAACTACAACAAAAGGCAGAGAGCTATTAAGTGCCATACAAGAAACTAAATCAGAGGTTCTATCAACTGGAAAACCGACATATTGGCCAACAGACTTAAGAAAAATTCCAGACTTAATTGACTTTTTTATATATAAAGGGCTATCCCCTGACTTTATAAGTGCCGAAGAAGGATTTAATATGAACTCTGATCATTCACCCATAATCTTATACACTAGTGAACATGTCAAACAGAGAGAAGGCAATCCGTTTCTAGTGAACAAGTTCACAGACTGGGAATCCTTTAAAATAGACTTAGAAAATAAAATAGACTTAAATGTATTTATAAACGATAATCACCAACTTAATTTAGAATTACGCAAATTTATTGTAGATGTCCAACAAACTGCATGGGCTAATACACCCGAGAAAAAAAGAACTGTTAAGGTTAATACTTATCCAAAAGAAATAACAGATCTGATCAGAGAAAAGAGAACCTTGAGAAAAAAGTGGCAGCGAAACAGGTTTGCCCAAGATAAGACACTGTTAAATAGAATAACTAAACAAATTAGGAAGGCAATCAAGAAAGTTCGGGACGAAAATTTAACTATGCATCTTCTTCAACTGACTAATGATCGATCGACTGATTATTCACTATGGAAAGCCACAAGGAATCAAAAACAACCTATTGCTCACATACCGCCAATAAAAGAACTAAATGGACAATGGGCAATAAGTAACGAACAAAAAGCATCAAGGTTTGCCCAACACTTAGAGGACACTTTTACACAAACCGAGAGTGCTGACCAAGATCTCCACTGGGAACAACTACAACAAGTAGACCAAGAGATAAAACTGGTAACACCAAAAGAAGTATCAAAAGAAATCAGAGATCACATCAGCCCGAAAAAATCCCCTGGTTATGACCTTATCACAGGGGAAATCCTAAAGAATTTGCCAAGAAAAGCCCTGGTAAAACTTACTAAGATACTCAATGCTTCTTTTAGACTAAAGCATGTTCCAGACCTATGGAAGGTTGCAGAAGTGATCATGATCCCAAAATCGGGGCAACCACCTCAAGATGCGTCATCATACAGGCCTATCTCCTTGCTGCCAGTGATGTCAAAGCTTTTTGAAAAACTACTTTTAAAACGACTGAAACCTATTATAGAAAATAGTAACATTATACCAGACTATCAATTTGGATTCAGAGAAAAACATTCAACAATAGATCAGGTGCATAGAATTACAACAGTAATTGAAGAAGCTCTTGAAGATAGAAAAGTATGTACTACTGTATTTTTAGATGTAGCCCAGGCTTTTGACAAAGTTTGGCACAAGGGATTGATTTATAAACTAAGATCTATGTTGCCAAAACAGTTCGCAGATATATTAGAATCATATATAACTGGTAGAGTCTTTAGAGTAAGGCAAGAAAATGCCTATTCTGAACTAAAAGAAATAAAAGCTGGTGTACCACAAGGAAGTGTTCTAGGCCCGGTCCTGTACCTATTGTACACATGTGATATACCAGAACTAGAAAATGCAACTATTGCTACTTTTGCTGATGATACCGCAATAATGTCCACAGCATCTAGTCACAAGGAAGCTGTGGTAAAAGTACAAACAGCGATAAATCAATTCTGTGATTGGACCAAAAAGTGGAAGATCAAGTTGAATGAAACAAAATCCATTCACATTGACTTCACTAACAAGAAACCAGAACACAACCCAGTGTACATAAACAACAAAATTGTACCGTACGAAAACACTGCCAAATATCTTGGTATGACCTTAGACGCAAAGCTTCGCTGGAAAGCCCATGTCAAAAAGAAACGAGAAGAATTAGAAATTCGTTACAGAAGCATGAACTGGCTACTAGGAAGGCATTCCGCGTTGTCAGTTCCTAACAAAATCCTGCTCTACAAATCAGTCCTTATGCCAGTATGGACTTATGGTATACAACTATGGGGTTGCACCAAAGAAAGCAATATAGAAATTATACAAAAGTTCCAGAACAAAGTACTCAAGAACATCGTGAATGCGCCTTGGTATATAAGAATTGACGACATCCATCGGGACCTGAATATAGAGTTCGTAAACAGTATAATCCAAAAATATGCAGAAGCTCATGAACATCGGCTTCATCATCATGTTAATGTCGAGGCCATCCAGCTCCTCGATAACACGGACATAGTGAGAAGGCTCAAAAG
This sequence comes from Xestia xanthographa, assembly GCA_905147715.2. Lineage (NCBI taxonomy): Eukaryota > Metazoa > Arthropoda > Insecta > Lepidoptera > Noctuidae > Xestia > Xestia xanthographa. The sequence continues at coordinate 2,898,087 of LR990654.1, read as the reverse complement.
GACTAAACCTTTTGAGTTAGTGTAGTGTAATATAATTGTGACTTTACCGTGAGTGTAATATAGTACCTAGCTATTTAAATGGACACAAGAACAAAGTGACTTCGCCTTAATAGACGCTAAGTAAACGCAATGGACGTGCTCTTAGATATAATTATACTTTTAGCAAATTAAGTTAGATTAAAATTGCTTATTAGCCTTATTAGGCTAGATTGTAATATAATAAAAAAAAAAAAAAAAAAATGTTTTTCTTTAGCACTACTATTAAGGTATCTAAAACCGAGGAGTTCTAGGTCCTTAATACTACTGATAATTAATTTTCGATTTTTTAATGCAAACACGAAATCTGTTAATGATTTCTGCAATTCTTAATTTTCAACCGTGATCTGCTGATATCTGAGTGTGAGTGCTAGGTTTACTTTTCATGTTTTTCTACAGAATTTCTATTGGTTTATCTAAAACCGAGAAGTTCTAGGTCCTCAATACCACTCATAATTAATTATTGATTTTATAATGCGAACTCGAAATCTCTTCATGATTTCTGCAATTCTAAATTTTCAACCGTGATCTGCTGATATCTGAGTGTGAGTTCTTGGTTTGTTTTCCATGTTTTTCTTTGGCACTAATAAGGAGGTATGTAAAACCAAGGAATTTGAGGTCCTCAATACTTTTCATAATAAATTATTGATTTTATAATGCGAACACGAAATCTTTTCAAGATTTCTGCAACTGTAAATATTCAGGCATGATCTGCTGATATCTGAGTGTGAGTTCTAGGTTTGAGTTTCATGTCCTTCTTTAGCACTTTTATTGAGGTATGTAAAACCGTGAAGTTCTAGGTCCTCAATACTCATCATCATCATCATCAGCCTATTAATGTTCCCACTGCTGGGACACAGGCCTCCTCTCGATGAGAGGGAATGGGCTATAATCCACCACGCGGGCCCAGTGCGGATTGGTAGATGTCACATGTCTTCGAATTTTTTGGTTCTAGGACATGCCGGTTTCCTCACGATGTTTTCCTTCACCGTTTTGAGAGCAGCGGTGATGAAATAAATTACACAAAGTAATGCGCCTGTCTGGGTTCGAACCCACGACTTACTGTTCGTAAGTCGGGGCCGCCACCACTGGGCCACCGCTGCTCCCAATACTACTCATAATTAATTATTGATTTTTTAATGCGAACACGAAATCTGTTCATGATTTCTGCAATTCTTAATATTCAACCGTGATCTGCTGATATCTGAGTGTGAGTGCTAGGTTTACTTTTCATGTTTTTCTACAAAACTTCTTTTGGTTTATCTGAAACCGAGGAGTTCTAGGTCCTCAATACCACTCATAAATAGGTAATTATAGATTTTTGTTTCGTGAACACGAAATCTGTTCATGATTTCTTCAATTCTAAATTTTCAAGCATGATCTGCTGATATTTGAGTGTGAGTTCTAGGTTTGAGTTTCATGTCCTTCTTTAGCACTTTTATTGAGGTATGTAAAACCGTAAAGTTCTAGGTCCTCAATACTACTCATAATTAATTATTGATTTTTTAATGCGAACACGAAATCTGTTCATGATTTCTGCAATTCTTAATACTCAACCGTGATCTGCTGATATCTGAGTGTGAGTTCTAGGTCTACTTTCCAAGTAATTTTTTAGCACTACTTTTATTGTATCTGAACCCGAGGAGTTCTAGGTCCTCTATACCACTCATAATTAATTATAGATTTTTTTTTGCGAACACGAAATCTGTTGACAGTAATTTTCATATTTTTTGCTAATCTTTATCTTCATTCATGCTCTGCTGATACTTTTGTATGAATTCTGAGTGTTCTTGCCGTGATTTTTTATAGCCCTGTTATTGTTGTATTTAAAACTGGAGAGTTGTCTGTGCAGAATACTATACATAATTTATTTTGGACTTTATGATTCAAACATAGAATTTTATAATTATTTTCGCTAATCTAAGGCTTCAGCTATGCACTGGTGACACTTTAGATCTAGTTTTTTGTCATACATGATTTTACTTGTTACTTCAACGTCTAGACTACAGATATTGCCTATAAAAATCTATGAGAATCCACGTTTTATGTAATTATTGGCATTTATGTATAGTATCGACTTTTTTCTGGTTTGGAGTTACTATGTTTCTTTTTATTTTTTTCTTTTTTATGGTCACAGAACTATATCAAAAATGTATTAAGAACTATAGAACTCATCATTGTGCGCCTAAAACACTTTGAAAAATTTAGTTTTGGAAAAAATGATCTGCTACCGGAAGTTAGCAGATCATAATTTCGTTTGACTTTTTTTCCTGAAAAAGGGCAGAACTATTTCTGAAAAGTATCAGGAACTCCAGAACTATGCTGCATGCGAATAGAACTCCGATTTATTTTTGATCTGCTGGACAATGATCTGCCAACTTCACACACATCTCCTTCTTTGCTATATGCATTATTTGACATATGTTTAGTTCATCGAAGTATCATAATAATATGTCTTAAGTATTATTTTTAACCGACTTCAAAAAAGGCGGTGGTTATATTTTCGTGTGTATGTATTTTTTTTTTTATGTATGTTACCTGATTTCTCTCCTATTTGTGGACCGATTTTCAATTTTTTTATTTGAAGGAGTATACTCCTGAGGTGGTCCCATTTTAATTTGGTGAAGATCTGATGCTGATCTTCGGAGATATACAATGGAACTCTTCAAAAATAGACGGCAAATCTGTTGTGATAGCTCCAATCAGTTGGATGTTTATTGTGTATACAACATCATGACGTAACATCACGCCTGTACGCTCTGAGGGGGTACGCAGATGTGTACAATACACCCAGATTTCGACAGTTAAGGCATGTTATGGTCCATTTATTGGGGATAAGCCTATTACCATGACATGTATTTTTAACAATGTACAATTAATGCATAGCAAATATTTATAAGCATAGGATATTACAACTAAAAATGGAAAAACAAAATAAAACTTTTTAGCAAAAAATAAAACCGACTTCAAAAAAAAACCAAAAAAGTGAAAAATAACTTATGTTTCAGAAGCCGGTGAAAAAAATACCAAATCAATCAAACAAAGGTCAAGCGTCGAAGTCGGTGACCTTTGTTTGATTGATTTAATATTTTTGTCACCGACTTCCGAAGCTTGACCTTTGTTTGATTGATTTGATAGATGAGAAGAGATTTGAAGTCGGTTTTATTTTTTTGCAAAAAAGTTTTTACCGAACTACGTTTCGCCGATTTACAAAATAACTTTTTACTACTACTGGCCGGAGCCTCTTTTGAACTTTATTAATTTGCCTAATTTTCACCACACCGAAACAAAACTTTTCGGAATACTATTTATATATTTAGTCACAAAGATGTCACAGTCAAAACTAATTTAACAATAACTAAGAACTAACATTTTCTTAGAAACTTATAATGTTAAGGTTTTTTTGTGACCCTTTGAAAAACATCATGTAATTCTAGGACTAGGTAATTACAACTGCGGCGTTCTAAAACAACATATTTTTGAAGCAGATAACGCATTTTAACTTTGAGGATTTTGACTGACACCAGTCAAAAGTGGTTTTGACTGATTAACTTGTAACATTATATAGCCGGTTACTTTTCCTAAGTCTTGCTAGCTGGCGTGGGGAGTGTCGGCCGAAGGTCAGCGGAGTGACGACGATGTTTGTGACAGAAAGTGGGTGCGTATTGTAAAACGAGAGCGTAGTGAGCGCGCGTCATGGAGTTGTAGCAGGTTTTCTTCTAAGTTTGCTTATTATATCTCGAAAACGGTCGTCCTATCGCAAAAATAATGAAAAATTTGCCCCGTGAAACCCCCGTTACTTCAGTAAAAAGTTTGTCGACCAAATGAAACGTCAGTCTAAAAAATCGAATTGATAATAAGGTCAACTGATACAGTGGTAGACGTGACTTCGATCAATTGAAAAAAACGCAACGATAATAGTTGAAAAGTTTTAGGTGAAATGAAATTCGGTTAAATGATTTTCTAACTTATGATAGGTACTCGTAAACAAAGTTTAAATAAATAAAAAAATATCCTAATAATTCATGACAAAAATAGTTATCGTTCTATTATTTTATTTCTACGAAAATGTTTTGTAAAACGTCGTTTGATACACGTAGGCATTTGTTACTGCAGTTCTCGGCTTCATAACAACCTCGGCTGCGGCTCGGGTGTGAATTCCACCTCGATTTCAATAACAAAGTTTCCCCACTTATAATACATGTACTATTTTTGCTAGTAACGTACCCTCCACAGCTATCGACGGCAATTTCAAATATTATATTATTATTATCTGACTGTTCCGACAAAATGAATTGCTTTTTGTTAACTTTGTGTTTGTCAGAATTCGGTTTTAATGTTATTGAATAAATTTCTGTAAAGTCTTCAATCCAAGCGAGTAACTCTGTGGCTGGGTCATAAGTTATTCCAGTAACGGTGGCATCGGTGGTAGTCTTCATCAAATATTCTGTTTTCTTTGTATTTATGTCAAAGCTAAATATAGTATTTGAATTGGTAAACAGCACCCTGTTGTGTACTGGGTCGAAATTTATTTTTTGGTTTGTTTTCGATATAATGTTTTCTGTATGCGATATTGTTCCGTTAATATCAATAAATTCCAGTCGATTGCCAACACCCCAGACGATGTCTGAAACAAGAAAAAACTATTTTATAATCTCTCCATCTTTAGCCTTTCCTGTTACATAAATACATACGGGGTGGAATTTTGTAATGCCACCTGGAGGGAAAGTAGTCTTAATACTGCAGATAGAAAATTTTACCATTTAGTTTACCATTTTTTGTAAATAATTAAATTAAGTTAAGATTACCTGGTTTTCCTTTCATTTAATTTATCATGTTTGTTAGAGAGATTTCCTCCTTATAATTGACCCTAACGATCGATGCAATAAAAGTCCAGGGTATAATTTTTCAGATTTTAGCCGGTTCGATTCCCGGGTGTGGAAGAAGAGAATTTTCGAAAATATTTGAATGCAGTTTGCTTTCTATTCAAAAATAAAGGAATGTTGCCTTTGAGTAAAATTTTCTATCTGCAGTATTAAGAGTACTTTCCCTTCAGGTGGCATTACAAAATTCCACCCTGTATAATAAAATCTTATTCCTGGACAGGATACGTAGGCATTGCGTCAGCTGCTATGCTTACATACTGCATTTTACACAAATGTTACAGTAAATTTGTGTTTCTTTGTTTTGTAACTTACCATATACCCGAAAATTAACACGTTGGCATAGTCAAAGCATTATATCAATGGATATTGGTAAAGAACTCTTAAAAAATAAAAAATAACAATATTTTTTATTCAAACAAAATGCTTCATATACAATGCATTGTGTTTGGAGCATCAAAACTCAAACTCAAAGCATTTATTTCAATTAGACCATTAAGGCACTTTTGAATGTCAAAAATACAAAAAAGAAAATCAAAGCTACAGTCCCAGTCACAAGACATAATAACCTGAGAAAGTATTGTAGTTGTCCATTCCCTAGCGTAGATCTCTATGGAGAAGAACGGGCAAAAACTCCATGGACACTATTTTAAAATCAAAATATTGTTACAAAATCTTGGTTACATCATTAATTTTGAGATTGTACATAAAGGGTGTAAAACACCTCTTAACGAAGCCGAAAAGCACTTGTTTTTCTCGTCATCGTGATCATTTTTTTGTTCTACACCATACCTGGGAACCTTCTAGTTACGGAGATATTGGGGGTCAAAGTTTTAACTTTTTGACAAGTTTTTTTTAAATACAAATTTTTAATGTAAGATTTTTACTTTAAACACCTCCACGACCTCCGTACTATTCAATCCATCCATCAGCACACTGTTTTGAGTGCGTTACATTGAGTTCTACCACAAAACCTGATTTTTCACCCAAAAAAAAAGTCGTTTCCCAGCAATAATTTTAGCGTAAAATTACTTAGTTTGATGTACAGAATGCTTGGTTGACGGCTTCGTGATGAGGTCTTTTACACCCTGTATATGTGAGAACGATGTAGAAAGACGTGCGCACTAAGTGCTCGGCCAGACTGCAAACGCGGGTGCGGTGCGGGCGCGGTGCGACGAGCTCAAACATTATGAACTTCATTGTAGTGTCCATAGTAGGCATGCGGGCGCGGGCTGCGGCGCGGGCCGCACAAGAATCGCGCGTGGGCAGCTCAAGCCATAGCTTGTTCATACAAGTGCATAAGTGGCCGCAGTGAGGGCGCGGGTGGCAAGTGCGGGAGGCCAGGGTTACCAACTTAGGGGTTTTCTCCCCCTTGCGGAACACCAGTTTGGTTTCCGCAAGGGGCGCTCTACGCCCACATGCGCGTGAGAGCCCTCACGACGGGGGATGCGGTTTCCAAGGGTGGGGTCGTCCTGGCGGTGTCTCTCGACATCGCCAATGCCTTCAACTCCATGCCCTGGAGCTGCATTAGGGAGGCACTCCGGTATCACCGGGTGCCGACCTACCTCCGTCGAGTAGTCGGGGACTATCTGACGGACAGAGCCGTCATCTACCCCGGTCGCAGCGGAGAATGGAACCGGCGAGAGATGTCGTGCGGTGTTCCGCAGGGATCGGTTCTGGGCCCGTCCTTGTGGAACATCGGGTACGACTGGGTGCTGCGCGCCGACCTCCCTAGCGGTGTCAGCGTAGTTTGCTACGCAGACGACACGCTGGTGCTGGCACAGGGGAGGTCGCACGAGGCGGCGGCCGAACTCATGACACGCGGGGTTGCGATAGTCGTTGAGAGGATCCGGCAACTGGGTCTCGAGGTGGCACTGCACAAGTCCGAGGCCATGTGCTTTCATGGGCCTCGGAATGCGCCACCTCCGGGATCCTTGATCACGGTAGGAGGGGTATCCATCGGCGTCGAGTCGACGTTAAAGTACCTGGGACTTGTCCTCGACAGCCAGTGGAACTTCGTGGAACATTTCCGACGTTTGGCCCCCAAACTGGAACGGACTGGGGGGGCCAAACGCCTCCTGCCGGATGCTCGACGCGGGAGTCGTGCGGTCAATGGCCCTTTACGGGGCCCCGGTGTGGGCGCGTTCATTGAGGCGGCGTGCCGCCCACTACCTGAACGCGCCCCAAAAGGTGGTAGCCGTAAGGCTGGCCCGAGGGTACCGCACGATCGCCCGCGAGGCGGCGAGCCTCCTTGCCGGATTGCCGCCATGGGATCTGGAGGCGATAGTCCTCGCGCGCCTACACGAATGGCGCGCGGAGGCGCTACGCCGGGGGGAAACTCCGCTGCCGCGACAAATTGTCGCTCAGCGGACAGACTTCCGGCGGGATCTCATGGCGACATGGAGAGGGCACGCCACAATTGTGGCGATAAGTCCCCTCTTTGAGGAGTGGCTCGAGAGACGGCACGGCGTCCTCACCTTCCGCCTGACGCAGGTCCTCACCGGACACGGTGTGTTCGGGAGGTTCCTGCACCGAATCGGGCGGGAGGAAACGCCTGGGTGTTTCCACTGCGAGGATCGACCGGAGGACACGGTGGAGCACACGGTGGAGGTGTGCCCCGCGTGGGCGGAGCACCGCCGTGTCCTCGAAGCGGCGATTGGCGGCGGCGACCTCTCGCGTCCGGCCCTGGTGCAAGCCATGGTCCGGAGCGAGACGGAATGGGACGCCGTCACCTCCTTCTGCGAAGCAGTAATGCTAGAGAAGGAGGTGGCGGAACGTGAGAGGGAGCGAACCTCTCAACGTCCCGGCCGCCGCGGGAGACGCCCCGGGCGTCGGGGGCCACCACGTGGCCCCCGGCCACCGTAGGCGCGGGCCTGTGGATATAATAATATATAATAATAATAAAAACGTTTAATTCATCTCCACAAGTTACATTGTTTATAGGTTGACACATAGTTTGGCAGAAAGTTGTAATTTGTGGAAGATCTGGAGTCTAAACTAAGCCTAGGCCTGTATTTTAGAACTCCAGGCCCCCCATCACAATATCATAAATAGTGGTTGTCAACGTGGACATAGTACGAACATTGGTGACGGTGTGTATGTGCATGTTATGTGTGTGTGTGTGTGTGTGTATAATATTTAAGTATGTATAGATTTATTGCATAATTAGTATTTTATGAATATGTATATATATATAAAAATATATTTATATGTATTTATACATAGGGAATATATACAATAGTATGATTATAATCTTACCTACAAGTATGTGTACGCAAGTATGAACTACCAAGCCTGCCTACTTGGCTATCTCAAGTAATTTTTCTGTTTCCGTATAGTTTAACTTTAACAACAATTTGATAATTTTAGTTTTACACTCAATTTTACTACAGTTCGCTATATTTATAATTTTATTTAGTTTGTTGTACAATTCACCTCCACGGAAAGGGAAGAATCTTTGCGCAAAGGAAGTACCAACAGCAGTCGTCTCACAAACTGCGAAGTTTCTCCTGGAGAGACCTATGCGTTTTCTCCTTTCTTCGGATAGGTTTGAGTGTTGGAGAAGTGCAGTAAGCAATACGTACAGCTGGCGTACAGTTAGTACCTGTGCTTCCTCATAAAGAGTTATGGTGTTGAAAAGACGTGGCTTAGATAAACTAACTTTTAGTATCAACCTTTGGGCTCTTTCTACTGTTATTAGTTTAGTTTTACATGCCCCTCCCCATGTGGTAATGCAATAGCCAATGATTGATTGCACTAGAGCCTCATATACCATTCTCATCGTTTGTTTGTCAGCTACGTCACGAAGTCCTTTAAAAATGTAAGTAAGCTTCCGTATTCTTTTAGATAGAAAACTAATGTGGTTTTCAAAAGTCAAGTTTGCATCAATTTCAACTCCAAGGTATTTAACACTTTTTGTAGGCTTAATATTGGGACAATTACAGTTTGGAGTTGGAGGGAAATTACATTTATGTGCGAGGATATTATATTTAGTGCAGTTGGCAAGTCCAATTTGATTACGAATACAGTATAAAATGTATTTGGTTTTATCTTCATTTAAAGTGAGGTAGTTAGAGGATAGCCAGTGACACACAGTGTTAAAACCGTTTTGTGTGAGATCAAAAAGCTCATTCCACGAGTCGGCAAAAAAGGTTAGGGCAGTATCGTCTGCATATGCGGAGATGCGGCAATTTTTAATCTTAAGGGAACAGAGCTCATTTATATAGCAGAGAAAAAGAGTGGGACCTAATATACTGCCTTGTGGCACCCCAAATTCAACTGGCAGTTCGTCACTAATGTGCTCTCCAATTTTAACTGATTGGGTTCTATTTTTTAAATAATCCGAAAGTAAGTCCAGTGGAACACCTCGAATACCATGATCTTCCAGTTTTTGCACAAGGCGGGGTACAGAAACCGTGTCAAAGGCTTTTGCCAGGTCGAGAAATATTGTCAGACATTTATTTTTACCATCCAATTTATGTACTAAAAAGTTCACAAGATCAAGTACTGCGTTGTCAGTTGAGCGGCCGGCTCTGAAACCGTATTGTGTATCAGAATACAAGTTGTATTCTTCTAGGTATTTTGTAAGCCTATTGTTGATTATGCGTTCAAATATCTTTGATAGTGTTGTTAGGATTGCAATTGGCCTATAATTGCTGACGTTGCCTCTGTCTCCCGCCTTATGTATCGGATGTACCACAGCTCTTTTTAATGCGAGGGGAAATACTCCCAAAACAAAACAGCGATTTATTAAGTCGGTTAGAACGGGTGTTATAGACACGGATATTTTCTTTAGTACATCAGCACTAATCTGATCCCAGCCAGGCGAGCAGTCACTTTTCAATAGTTGAAGCGTTCTTTCAACTTCTTCGATGTCCGTGGGTAGGAGAACGAAAGAGTTTATTGGTGGCTTAGAAACTTTCTTAACGCAAGGGATATGGGGGGGAATCATGTTCGATAGTCGTTTCCCAATATTTGAGAAGTATTCGTTAGTGTTGTTTATTGATTCTTGAGGGGTTTTATGTGTAGTTAATAGTTGAAGTGGAAGCTGCTTGTTTTTATTATTGTTGGTGATTGTTTTAATGGTGGACCAAAGCTTTTTAGAATTATTTTTAGACATTATTAGTTGACTTCGCTCATATTGTTTTTTAAGTTTTTTTAGTAGGTTATTGCAATGGTTCCGGTACCGCAAGTAGGATATTTTCAAAATGACGTCATTATTCGTTTTTAACTTCTTATGCATTCTGTCTCTGGTCCGAATGCAACGTAACATACCAGTAGTTATCCACGGTTTAATTATAATTTTATTTCGAGGGATTAGTCGTTTTATAGAGTTATTTGCAATTAACAATTGAATAATATTAATGAAATTGTTCATAGCGGTATTTACATTTGCTTCCTGATACACTTTGTCAAAATTTAAGTTCTTACATTCGGATTTTAATTTGTCTGTGTCAATTTTAAAACATATTTTCATCGTCGTGGATTTAGGTTTAGCCACCTGGGTTTTTAACAGAATAAAACTGCTTTATGATCTGTGATACTAGTACCCAAGGAAAACGTAAACGCTTCTAACTTGGTTTTTAGTATCACATGGTCCAGGCATGTCTTATCTCTGGTGGCAGTATTTATGGCAGGGAGAAGTCCATGGAAGGCAATAGTTTCTAGATACGAGGTGGACCCGGAACCATTTCCCAAGAGATCAATATTTATATCACCGACTACGATAATATTTTTAAACGACGATACGGTCGTTAGCAAGTTATGAAATGAATCAAGAAAGGTATCGAGTGATTTAAAACTAGGGGGCCTATAAATTGCGATTATTACTGTATCATTTTTAATTTTTATCATCAAACAATTTGCTTCTGATAGGAAAGGTTCTTCCACAGTGCATTTTAAATTATTATTGGTGTATACGACTATGCCGTCGTTTTGATTGTAATTATCATTCGTTTTATGTGAGTTATATCCCTGGAGCAATGGTAAGTTAATAACACGCGATAACCAGCATTCGGAAAGCACAATGATATCGCATGATAATTTCAACCTCTCGAGTAAAACATGTAATTCTTGAAAGTTACAGTTTAGACTACGTATATTTTGCTGTAGAACCTTTAGGTAATGTGAAGAGTTTTTGAGATATGAGTTGCATTGCTCAGGTTCACATGTGATTGGGACAGAAATATCAAATTGGACAATTTCGCTTATTAGGTTACTTGTGGTATCGAATGATGTACTTTACTGACTTCAGTGAAGATAGATTAGGCGCAAATGACATTAAATAAGGTAGCTGTAATCTATTCCGAGATGTAGGCAAAGAAACGATATTCTCGTACATGAAATTGGTAACGCAAGTTTTGGTTTGTTGCGAAATAATTATGTATTATTGTAGGATGGTGGGCTATAGCTCGCCGTCCGTCCGTCTCATGACGACAGGCCGTGTCGACGGCGCGTTCGTGTTCCACGCGTGCCTCAAAGAGAGTCAGCAAAAAGGAAGGGGTCCGTAAGGACCGATGCCTGCCGGGGTTGCGGGACTGTTCGAAAGAGATACCGTGGCCCCAGAACACAAAGGGCGATGAAGGAACATGGATGGGTTTTAGTCAGTAAAAGTCTGACACTCCCTCCTGCTCCGCCCAGAGCGGGAGAAGTCATTTGATGATTTCCCATCCGAAAAAAAAAAAAAAAAAAAGGGGTGTTCTCCCCAAAATTAGAGGTAAATAAGAAGGATGTGTTTTTTTTGGGCCGTTCTATTTTTAGGGGTACTTTTAGTGCTGGGCTAGACTGCAAACGCGGGTGCGGTGCGGCATACTCAAACATATGAACTTCATTGGAGACTTGGAGTGTCCATAGTGGGAACGCGGGCGCGGGCAGCGACGCGGGTTACTACGCGCGGGCATCTCACGCCAAGACGCCATAGCTGCATAGTTCGTTCATACAAGTGGAAGGAAAGGAAAGAAGAAAGAAGGAACATGGATGGGTTTTAATCAGTAAAAGCTAGAGCGGGAGGGGTTTTTTGATAATAATTTCCCATCCGAAAAAAAAGGGGATTTTCAAGTACCTAATTGAGGGAATTTTGACTTAGCTTGAGGGGTAAATAATTTTGGGAGTTGGTAACCCTGGTGGGAGCGGGGATCTCCGGTGCCGCGTCGCTCGCCGCACCGCGCTGCCAATTTGGCCAGGCAAACCGCGCAAGTTACCGCACCCGCACCGCACCCCGCACCGCGCTGCCAGTCTGGCCGAGCACTAAGAGCGTCCAGAGTAAATGATTAGATCAACAATTTAAGAATAGAGTGGGTGAATTTCCCAAATGACTTATTTTTTTGTCTTCGGTGAAATTAGTATTTGAAAAAAAAATATTGTTCTGAATATTTTTTTTTAGTATTCAATAGGACGTAGTTATTGGGTTGTGGCAACAATATAATTTGCCTAGAACTATTACAAAAATAGAAATAAATACATAAACCTCCATTTTTTTCCAATCGCTGCTGTCCCTCTACTTTTTTAAAATACAAAAAGCTTATACACTAATTAAATAAATTAAGTACTTATTCTATTTCATATATTATTAGTTTTGTTATTAATATATAGCATATTTTATTACATAATTAACGATTATTATTACTGAGAGGCACAAACGTACTTGTCCTGCAAAATGTTCTCATATCGCTGGACAAAAGTAATTTAAACCTAACTTTACATCGACGAGTCCGACAGCGTCCCCACCCCAATTTTATTTCCCTCGTTAGTGTGTGCAAGTGCGCAGTCAGGACAGACTTGTGTCAAATCGCTGCATTTTCCCGCCAATAACGTAAGTACGCCATTTCAATTTCTCCCGGACAATTATTTTATATTATTGGTGGTTGCATTTTTCTAGTGTAATGAGTACCTAGTTTTATTATTATTGTTTGGTTCTAACAGAGATAGTAAGTGAATTAGCTTCATTGACTGTTATTGAATTTATCCTAGAAAGTATGTTTTTTTTTTTAAAAAGTGTGTTATTTCTCACGTCGCTGTTCTCATATCACTGTAATCGGTGGTCTTTATTACCACCGATGTGAAAATTTACACCGAAATGATAAGAAAAAAATTAATCGGTGTATTATATCTAATGTCGGTGTTTTGATTCATGATCAACGCACAGTTTTGTCATATCGGTGAATTGCTTTGTCATATCGGTAGATCATTGTATCATCTCGGTGAGTCGTTTTATCATATCGATAGATCCCGTGTCATTTCGTTAATTTGGTGGTAATGACACTGATGATGACTTATTTTAATCTGGTGTGATTTGTTTTAACTAATTTATAGTGTTAATAAAATTGTTGTAACTGATAATAATTATAAAAGTATACATATAAGTGCTGTGATTAACTATTTATAAATAGAGAGACTATTTATAAATAGTTAATCAGAGCACTTACATATATACTTTTTACTTTTTTTTTTACTTAAAACTCTAATTATGGTGCAATTTTACAAATGCGGAGTACGAAGATGGCAACTAAAGTTCTGTTGTGATTAATGTTTAACTTAAAGGCTGATTAACATAAAAACCAAAAAAAAATATACTTACAGATTTAATTATGTTTCATTTTACTAAATATTTGACTAGGTGAAGAGTATTTGCTTAGTAGTAGCAGCGAAAAGATTTTTTACTAGATGTAAGATATAAACGATCTGGGGCCTGAGACTGCTATTACAATAGTGTCACAATGATCTATCATTGATTTCATAATTTTATTGTTGAACGATGCCATTGTCGTTTTGTTAAAAGTTCGTAGTCTGCTAACTTCATAATAGTCGATCATTGGTCGGTCAGTGGTCTCGTAATAGAATATTGTTTGTATTGCCATTATTATAAAACCTGTCAATAGACATGATTTTCGAAAAACTAGATTTAAACTTGAACATTTAATCATGTCAGATTTCATTTACATATATTTTTACATATTATTTTGTAGTGTACTATGCAATCTGAGGTAGTAAGAAGTTTGTAAATAGCAAAAATCATTAATTATGTGTAACGTGGAATGTATGTGAAACTATAAAATTCAATAATATTTTATCTGTTTAGCTGTCAAAGTCAAATATGACATTACTGCTTACTGACGTTTTATCTGTTTTTATTTCTAGTGCCGGTGTTTTAATTTATTTTCATTTATGTGTTTTAAATTATCTTTAATAAAGAAGCTTATATTTATTGCAATACAAAATGGTGATAATTGAGCAAATTTCGGCTGGAACTGTAAAAATTTTTGCAGATTACCGCGTAAGTCAGTCATTCATTTATCATTGTGTACGAGATTACCATTCTAAGCTATATCTTTCAATGGAGTGTCAGTGCTTGATCATTGGAAAGTCATAATGACGCTATTATTTAGTAGATTACCAAACTTGTCAAAATCAACAATTATGAGATCAATGATCGAATATTCTGACACTATTGTAATAGCAGACTTGAGGTCCTGTAATCTGTGATGAGGACTGAGATCAAAGATTTAAAAAAATATTAAAGTAAGTAATCATTAAAGCTGTGATTATTGTAGTGTGATTGTGATTAATGTTAAACTTAAAAGGCTGAATTAGGTATATAAAGTTCCTATTCTTATTATTGTTAAACCTTGAAGGCTACAATGTTTTAAGTGTACACACGGTAAAACAATTAGCTGGACCATCCACAGTAATAAATGTGTATTGTGCAATTTTAACCTATAAGAGATTTTTGATTTTTTTTATACTTCATTTTAATAAAGATAAAAAAATAAACATTCTTTTTTTAAATTCTAAGTACCTTTAATAAATACAATAAAAAAAAAAGTAAATACAATAAATTAGGTACATAATTTCAAAAAATATTTTAATTGGATTTCTAAGACCTCAGTTCTCTTTGGATGTGATCTACTTACGTAAGACCCTCAGTTCAGGTCTTCAGTTCTGCCTTTCATTTAATTTATCATGTTTGTTAGAGAGATTTAATCCTTATAATTGACCCTAACGATCGATGCAATAAAAGTACAGGGTATAATTTTTTCAGATTTTAGCCGGTTCGATTCCCGGGTGTGGGAGAAGAGAATTTTCGAAAATCTTTGAATGCAGTTTGCTTTCTATTCAAAAATATAGGAATGGTTCCTTTGAGTAAAATTTTCTATCTGCATTATTAAGAGTACTTTCCCTCCAGGTGGCATTACAAAATTCCACCCTGTATAGGTACCTGTAGGTAGTAGGTGCTAATAACTATTTCCTTTTTGATTTTCAAAGGTTGATAGATTATCATATCGCTGGATATGTACATCATTTCGGGGGATAAACTTATCATATCGGTGTACAGAAAAAAACCGACTTCAAAAAACACAAAAGACAAAAAAGTGAAACATAACTTTAGCTTCAGAAGTCGGTGACCTTTGTTTGATTCATTTAGTTTTTTTTTGTCACCGAATTCTGAAGCTAAAGTTATTTTTCACTTTTTTGTTTTTTGTGTTTTTTGAAGACGGTTTTATTTTTTTGTAAAAAGTTTTTTTTATTTTTCTATTTTTAGTTGTAATACCCTACACAAATATATGCTATGCATTTATTTTACATTGTTAATAATACATGTCATGGTAATAGGCTTTTCTCCAATAAATGGAACTTAACATACCTAAACTGTCGAAATTTGGGTGTATTGTACACATCTGCGTACCCCTCAGAGCATACAGGCGTGATGTTACGTCATGATGTTGTATAGACAATACATCCAAGCGATTGCAGCAATCACGACCGATTTACCGTCTAGTTTTGAAGAGTTCCATTGTATATCTCCGAAGACCAGCATCAGATCTTCACCAAATTTAAATGCAACCATATCTCAGATGTATACTCTTTCAAATAAAAAAATAATTTTGATAATCGCTCCACAAATGGAGGAGAAATCGGTGAACATACATGAAATTCTACCACACGACTGAAGTAAAAATGTTCATAAAATGAAAACTACTGGGCCAACCCAACTAAAAATGTAACATATTTTTATGGATTCAAATGGCAACTATTTCGCATCAAACTAAAAAAAAATACCAATCGATTTGAGAACCTCCTCCTTTTTGAAGTTGGTTAAAAATAATCGGTACCGGTTTGTGATATCGGTGGAAACCAGAATTCAAACTGAATTTTCTGCTTAGTCTTAAATGATCCTAAAGATTACATAAAACCTGAAAAATATACAAAAAAAAATCTAGATGAAAAAGTTCACCGATATGATAAAAAAATGGCATTTGTAATTTACCCAAGTAATTAAAATAAACCGTGGCAGCTAAGAGATGACCAGTCCCAACTGACAGCGCCCGTTCACGAACATGAAGCATGTACCGGCGCCATTCAACTCAACCATGTTGAAGGGAACTAAATGACCCGACACACCCGCCACCATCAGCGAGACATTTAAGTGAGCATGACATTCTCTCAGCCACCAAGGCATATTCAAGTCAATGAAAGATAAATAAATGTAAACGGTGTGCTATGCTATTAGTGAACCGGACGCGGTTGGAAGTGTAAACAGGCTGGGGAAGTAAGTGAACCGGACGCGGTTCAGTCGATTGAGAGTTAGAAGATTAGAAGAGTTAGAAGAAGAGTAAATATGTACCTACACCTTAAAATATCACCTAAGGACCAAATAGTTGAACAAATTCATAAAACAAAATTTCTTGGTATTACTATTGATGAACATCTCACCTGGAAGGATCATATTGATGAAATATGTATTAAAATAAATAGATTTGTTTTCGATTTGAAAAAAGTTAAAGATGAGACCTCCAGACAAACTGCGTTAATGGTATATCACGCCTATGTTTGCTCCATCATCAGGTATGGAATTATTGTCTGGGGAAACTCTTCTGAAGTCACTAGGGTGTTGTTAGCACAAAAAAATGCATACGCTCAATTTTCAATATGGACTGGACTGATTCTTGCAGACCAGTGTATAAATCACACAACCTTCTCACGGTTCCTTGTATTTATATTTATGAAATTGCAAAATTTGTCAAAACGAACTCTTCACTTTTTGAACTAAAAAACAATATTAATAAACGTACAGTTACACAGTATCTACTTACCATGCCTATACCTAGGATTGAATTATTTAGACGTAATTGTGTATATATGGCTCCACTCATCTTTAACTCTCTACCTAATTTTATTACTGATTTTCCGTACAGAAAATTCTGCAAAGTTATGAAAAAATGGCTCATTTCACATACCTTTTATTCCATAACTGAATTTCTCAAAAAATCTAATTGTCAATCCTACCATTACCGGAATGTATTATAGAGAATTTCCTAAAATTATAATAATATTGTTGTGTTTGTATATTAGATAATATTCTATTTTCCTATTATTTTCCTTTTGTTAACAATTTCTTTGTTTGGTTTTAGTGTTTAACAGCAAAATTTTGTTATGTATTGAGTAACTTTGCAATACGCATAGTTAACTAATTTAATGTTTGTTTAACATTCAGTTATTATGTTTTGAAATTAGCATCTAATTCTTTAATGTTTGCATGCCAATTTTATGGCGAAATGTGTCATTGCACTACATATTATTTTTACCATCTTTTGTACCACATTTACTGCAAATAAATAATTTTGACTTTGACTTTGACTATATGTATTCGTAATAGTAAATTAAAATTGGGCCCAAACTCAGCGCCATCTATTGACATTATTAAAACTTCTCTACATCTACACTAACTAATAGTTCTTTGAACATTATTTTCTCGAAAATTCTGGCAATTTCCAGCTTGACACTTGAGATTAGGCAGTCTATTGTGCAGTATTATCTGTGATATTTTTCTTTACAGTGAGTGGTTAGATTTTCTCAGAATAAAGTACCAAAAAAAATCATGTCCTTTATTGTTCAGTCTACTTTTACCTTTTATTTGATATGAATAGGTAGACACGACACCTACCTACTTGCACCGCATGCCCTGACACCTGCGCTCTTGATGACCTTTTGGCTATGTTAAGGGCGTTACAAGTCTTTGAGTTGGGATAGGCAGAAGGTTGAGTAAATAACAAAAAGGATACAAATTTGTTAAGTCAGAGTCTACTTCTAACAGATGCAACTTTAGTACTTCATAGTAAAGGGTAATCAAAATTAATGAACAGTAAATAGATGACTCTGGTACTCACCCCAAGAGAACGAGTGCGTCAAACCTACGCACAGCGCCACCAATACTATCACAAATGCCGTTCTATACATTTTATACTAGAGACAACGTCGTTTGTGAAGAGATAGTATATGTCTGCCCCTAGTGCCCGCTCGTGGAACACAAAAACAAATGTGCAGTTTTTTGGCAATCGTGCTGTTATAAATAGTGTGGTTAGGCATTGGGTGTATTGATAACCTGAGAGGTCCTCTGATAAGAGTAAGCACTAAGTAAGTAGAGATATCGCGCAGTTATACAGGGTGAGTTTTACAATTTTGCGTGGACGGCCATAATTATACTGTACGGTGTCGGACTTAAAGAATAGCACCATCCCATATCCCGTGGGTATCGTAAGAGGCGACTAAAGAACTTACCAGAAAATAGGCATCAGCGTTCTCTGTGCTTTTGTAACAAACGCACTGCGATCGCTATAATTCCGCCTGCCAAGCGTGGCGATTATGCCAAAACCCCCGTTTTGGGGAGGCCTATTAGAGGCCCCCTTTCGATGATTAGGGATAAAGTTACACAAAGGACAATGGAGAGGGCTATGCTCGGAGTTTTCTTGCTTGATCGAATCAGAAATTAAGACATCCGCAAGAGAATCTAGATTATCGACGTAGCCCGAAGAATTGCCGAACTTAAGGGACCGGTCAAAGTGGTGACACTTGGGGGAGGTCATGTCCAGCAGTGGACGTCTTGCGGATGAAAAAATGATGATGATGATTAAGAATTTAAAAAAAATGCACGTTATATTTGGTTGTCATATTTACGAGGTGTGTGTCAATCATTTTAGTGACGCGAACGGCATGGGGCAGCTGAGCACGTCAGCCGGTGGTACTAGGCAGGCCCACCGCTGTTTAGTCACCCGCGTGCAATACCGATTATGCCGCCCTACGACCAGGCCCGGACTGGGACCCGAAACCGGCCCGGGCATTTGAGAGACGATCCGCCCTCCACTCTCAATAGAAGTGAAAACTACTAATGTTTTTGAATCAACTGTAGAAAACATCTAAAATAGAACTTCGATAAAGAAGAGGCTCGAAGATAAAGGAATATCGACGCTGTCGAACAAGGACGTCGGTCGCCGGCTTTTAAAAAAGAAAACAACAACAACAACAACAGCCCATAACGTCCACTGCTGGACATAAGCCTCTCCCATGATGGGAGGAATTTGCCGTAATCTCCACGCTTGGCAGGCGGATTGGAGATCGCAGTGATGAAAGACTAACAGAAAACGCTGCTGCCCTTTCTCTGGTCTACGGAGGCGCCAAGGTGTTCTGCCTCAGACATTAGTCGCCTTATACGACACCCGTGAGTGTAATGGGTTGGTTCTATTCTACTCTGCCGGGCACCACACGGCTAGAAACGGACGGAACGGTTAAAAAAGAAAAGTGCGAGTAAACACGGATTTGTAAGGGTTAAGCGTACTAGTCACAGATGCAGCTGAACTTCTTCTAAGTATCTAAAATACTTGATTAAACAGAAGTAGAAGATACTAATTTTGAAGAGTTTTTTGATAAATATGGGAACTAAAAAAAAAAATTAAGCTCACCACTTCAGAGAAGTTAACTTTTCTTTAGTCCTTTTATGCAGAAATAGACGTTACTTAAATGACTTAGAAAGACAATTTTAAAAACATAAAGAAGTAAGGCTCCAAGAGCGAGCGAACCGAGCTCGAAAATTTTAACACCCCATCTTGGACAGGTTATAATTATTGTTTCGACCCTTTATACAAAACAGGTAAACTTAGGTTCTGGCCTACCGGTGAGCGTCGACGGGGTTAGTGAAGCGGGAGATATAGCTAGTCTATTTAAGTCCTACTTTTCTGTAAAGCCTCAGTTGGGCACGCGGATCGCGGAGGCCAATGCTGAAGAGCTTACGAGAGTGAAAGAGAGAAAATCATATTATGTATGACCAGGGGAAAATCTCCTGGCCATGATGGTCTAAGTATTGAACACCTACAGTATGCCCGCATGTGTCTAGGGTTTTAGCTATGTTCTACTCGCTATGCCTGAGCCATTCATACCTGCCGTACGACTTCATGAGTACTGTAGTAGTGCCTGTGGTGAAGAACAGAACTGGGGATCTAGCCGATAAAACTAATAAAGGCCTATCTCTCTTGCTACTGTTATAGCAAAAGTGTTTGACGGTTTGCTTGATACACGGTTAAGTAAACTCGTGTCACTGCATGACTATCAGTTTGGGTTTAGACCTAAGTTATCTACAGAAAGTGCAATACTGTGTCTCAAGCATACTGTCAGATACTACACGGCTCGAAAAACACCAGTGTACGCGTGCTTTTTCGACCTGTCCAAGGCCTTTGACCTGGTTTCGTATGATTTGTTGTGGCAAAAACTTGAGGTCATAAACATGCCGCATAAACTTGTTAACATCTTCAAATATTGGTACGAACACCAGGTTAACAATGTTAGATGGGCGCGTGCATTATCGGAGCCATACAGGCTTGAATGTGGGGTGAGACAAGGTGGGTTGACTTCACCCACACTTTTCAATCTCTACATGGATGCACTCGTCGTCGCGCTCAGTAGTCGGCATGTAGGCTGCCATGTTGATGATGTTTGTGTAAACAATCTGAGTTATGCAGATGACATGGTGCTGCTGAGCGCGTCGGTTTGTGGATTACGCAAGCTGCTGAATATCTGTGAGGACTATGCGGGAAGTCATGGTCTTATCTATAATGTCGTGAAAAGCCAATTCATGGTATTTCAGGGAGGCGCCAAATGCCCAGAGCAAGTACCACCTATTCGTTTGAATGGTGTACCGTTGGAACGGATGGATCAATTTAAATACTTGGGGCCCTGGGTAACAGCCGATCTGAAATACCATGTCGACATTGAGCGTGAGCGGAGGGCACTGTCTAAGATAACAAATATGATAGCACGTAGGTTTGCACGTTGTTCAGATCAGGCTAAAATCACGCTTTTCAAAGCTTTCTGCACCACCTTATACACGTGCAGCCTAAGGGCATCTTACTCACAAACTGCTTACAGTGCCCTTCGTGTCCAATACAACAACGCGTTCAGGGCAGTGTTGAGGCTGCCCCGCTTCTGCAGCGCCTCGAGCATGTTTGCGGAAGCGCGCACCGACTGTTTCCATGCCACCATGCGCAAGCGGTGCGCGTCCTTAGTGTGTAGAGTGCGGGCTAGCTCCAACACGGTCCTGGCGATGATTGCTTAGCGACTGGATTGCCCCTACGTTGGGCATTGTTGTAGCAGGCATATTGCTGGTGCTTGATTTGTCATTTTATACAGCTCTCATGTCATTTTATTTTTTGCTTCTGACATCAAATATATTCGTTATTTTAATTCATTGTTGTTTTGTGCCATTGACATGAAATGAAAATGAAAAATGGTTTATTGTTTCAACAGGTAAATCTTAAAAACTAGTGATTGGAGCCTCCTTTTAAGCATATAAGCCTGTGTTAGGAGACTCCGCTCTTCCATAACATAATAATTGTCATATAAGTACTTATTTTATACAAAAACTAATTAAAAAAAATAAAAAATAAATAACTAGGGTACAATAATCCACAAAGAAAGAATTAAAACTAAAAATTCAACACGCACGCAGGCATGCGAGTGTGTGAGTGTGAGTGTGTATGCGAATGTAAGGGTGTGTGATAGCATTTGCAAATGTAAGGGTGAGTGAATGTGTGTGTAAATGTGTACATGAATAAATGAGAGTGATTGCATTTTGTTATCAATAGTGAAGTCATTAAGCAGGTGTAGGGTTATATTTTTATCCTAGCAACGCCTCCGTGTCATCATAGGTCAGGGGTTTTATCCAGTTAGTAACAATTTTCTTTAATTCCTTTTTTTTTCTTATTATATACGTAAAGCTCTTTGTTAAGTCTATTGTATAGCTGAGCTGAGCGTTTTTTGTATTGTATACAAGCAAACTTGGTTTTGGTTCGAGGAACTTCTGCTACTAAATCTTTTCTTCTTTTCAGAGTTAAGCTGGGGTCAAAAGGAAGAGTTTTGTGTTTCTTTAAAATAGTATTAATTACGTATAACTTCCGCACCGAGAGTAAATCGCTTATTTGGTAAAGACTTTGTGTAGGATATCTAAGGTTTTTAAAGTAGATTAGCTTTATTAAAGCCCGTTGTCCCCGCTCAAGGTCTATGAATTTAGTCTTAGCTGCACCCCCCCAAACGGGGATGCAGTATACTAGGACCGACTGTACTAAGGCTACGTATATTTCGTTTAGCAGGTTTCTAGGGGTATTTGTGCTGGTGGGTACCTTTTTTGGTACGATATACCTCAGCATTCTGAATATCCAACTTAGTTTTCTGATCCTGTTAGTGACCTGTTCAAGATGGGGGTACCACGATAATCTGTGATCAACAATAACACCAAGATATTTAGTTTGTGACACTTTGACTAGGATTGGACATTGACAGTTAATTGCATTGCCGCACGTGTGTACTCTTAAGTTAAAATCTGTATTTGGTTGTGTTCTGTGTGATATACTGAAACATATGTAATTCGTTTTATCTGTGTTAAGAGTGAGCAGGTTATTTTTGAGCCATTCAGCTATTTGGGTTATTCCGGTTTCAGCACTTTTGGCAACTTCGTGCCAGGAATTCCCGGAAAAGACTAGAGCAGTATCGTCTGCATACGAGAATACTCTAGCGTTATTAATGTTAAGGTTGCAGAGGTCGTTGATGTAAAGCAAGAACAACGTAGGGCCCAGCACACTACCCTGAGGGACTCCGAATGTGACATTTGCATCACAACTAACGTGTTCTCCCACTTTAACCCTTTGCTTTCTGTTTGTGAGGTAGTCCTTAAACATTTTGAGCGGAATTCCTCTCACACCTGACGATTCCAGTTTGTTTATGAGAATGGGAACAGAGACGGTGTCAAACGCCTTTTTGAGGTCCAGAAAGACGGTCAAACACTTGCTACCATTACCCAGATTATCAGCCACTAGCGAACTGAGGGCAGTAACTGCATCCTCGGTTGATATTCCTTGCCTGAATCCAAATTGTGAACTACTTAAGGTATTAACTTTACATTAATTGATTTTATCTGACATTTGTTTGTTTCTAATGTTTTATTTATTTTTGATAATGAATTCACTTATTATTATTATTTTTTTAAATTATTCAATCAACAACAACAGCCCATAACGTCCACTGCTGGACATAAGCCTCTCCCATGATGGGCCATAATCTCCACGCTTGGCAGGCGGATTGGAGATCGCAGTAGTGATGAAACACTAACAGAAAACGCTGCTGCCCATTCTCTGGTCTACGGAGGCGCAAGGTGTTCTGCCTCAGACATTAGTCGCCTTATACGACACCCGTGAGTGTAATGGGTTGGTTCTGTTCTACTCTGCCGGATACCACACGGCTCATTATTCAATCAGCTGACTAAAATTGACAAAAATGTTGTTGAAATAAATGTTTTTTTTATACAAGAGTTACTTAGCCGACTTGCAAGAGCGAGCGTAGCGAGCTCGAAAATTTTTTGAAACCTTGCCTTAAACAGGTTAGAATTGTTTCGACCTATTGGAGCTACTTGATCGACTTGAATATAAAGACCCAAGAGAAAGTAGGGTGACAGAGCGAGCGAAGCGAGCTCGAATATTTTTACATCTTGCCTCGAAATTCAGGTTTTAGTAACATGTAATTCGCTCGATTTGCCGCTCCTTGGGTATGCCTGGGTGTGATTTAAAGGCTTGTAACGTTCAGAAATTTCAGCACTTTGTTTTGAGGCTTGGCCCCACCAAGTACCATATTGATGTGCCTCCCATATGGCTAAGCGGTATTCGTCTTGAGCCAGTAGAATGGTTGATCACCTCTAACCTCAAAGATAATGCTGATATTGGAAGGGAAGGCTTTGTCCGTTCGTGTGCGAATGTGACAGCCCGCAGGTTTGCACGTTGTACTGCAGACGTAAAGTTTAAGAGCATTCTGTACCACCTTCTTGCAACTTGTGGGAGAAATATTTGCAAGCGTTGTAAGGAGAGCAGGAGTCATGGCTAGCAATATCATTATCATCTTCCGGCCCTTCTACCATGTTATTTGGTGTCGGCGTACCACGGGTTGGGATTATAGGCGCGATGTTAATGTATGTTTATGTGATGATTATTTATGCAAGTATACTTATTTGCATAAACAATCATCACATATAATCCTGTATAGTGTAGG
Source organism: Xestia xanthographa (assembly GCA_905147715.2). Taxonomy (NCBI): domain Eukaryota; kingdom Metazoa; phylum Arthropoda; class Insecta; order Lepidoptera; family Noctuidae; genus Xestia; species Xestia xanthographa. Next base: position 2,873,812 of record LR990654.1, on the reverse strand, counting down.
AGCAAATAGTAGAGTAGGTGTAAATAATAACAGCCGCTCGGGTCGATCGTTAGGTTAAGCCGTGCTTGCATAGGTTGGTCTGTGGATGGGTGACCACCCATTACATACCGAGTTTCCTCCGTGCCTCGGAAAGCACGTTAAGCCGTTGGTCCCGGCTGTCATTTGTAGATCTTTGACAGTCGTTAGGTAGTCAGAGGCCCAAAAAGTCTGACAACCAGTCTTACCAATGGTTATCGTATTACCCGGTAATAACTGGGTTGTGGAGATAGGCAGTCGCTCCATGTAAAATACTGGTATTCAGCTGCATCCGGTAAAACTGGAAGCCGACCCCAATATAGTTGGGAAAAGGCTAGGCAGATGATGATGATGACATATAATCCTGTATACGCAACAGTTTAGGAACTCTAGACAATATTGATAATGCTTGATGTAAAATGTTTTTAACTGACTTCCAAAAAGAGAAGGTTATTAATTCGTCTGATTTTTTTTTATTTTTTTTGTGTGTATGTTTAGCCTTTTTTTCGCCAATTGTGAACCGATTTCGATGATTATTTTTTGTTTGTAAGAAAATTACTTCGTGGTGGTCGCGTTTAAATTTGGTGAAGATCTGATGGTGATCTTCGCAGAAATACAATGGATTTCTTCAATTGTGGACAGCAAATCGGTCGTGATTGCTGCAATCGCTTGGATGTTTGTTGTTTTTACAACATCATAACATAACAGCACGCCTGTATGCTCTGAGGGGGTATGCAGATGTGTACACCCACATTTCGACAGTTAGGTATATTCCAGGTTAGGTTAGGGGGGGGGGGGTTAGGTTTAGGTTCCATTTTATTGGGGATAAGCCTATTACCATGACATGTATTGTTAACAATATGAAATAAATTAAAATAATACATTTTAAAATGCATCTGTTTTATACATCGATAGAATCAAATCAAGAAGAACGTTTAACTTTTATGATTTTATAAAACTATTTATTTTACTACCTCGACTGCGTTGGTCACAAGCGCCGGTTCCCGGGTCGGCAAAGTGTTAATGGGTTTTTCCATCAGGAATTTCTCAGTAGCAGCCACGGAGTCTGGATTTTTGCCGGCGCTTCTTCTTCTTAGCGTGTCGATGGCAAATATTTATATGTGTTTGGTCCAAAATTCAGCAATGCGAATTCCACTCGCTGATGCAGTCATAAGGTCGTCAATTGTGCAGGTGTCAGGGCATGCGGCGCAAGATGGAAGATGGGCCATTGTCTGTGGAGACACGCCGCATACACATTTGAGGTCTGAGCCATCTATAAACCCCCTGTTCACGTCTACTGCTAGCGCCACCTATCCACAAGATGACGCACTCGGTGCGTGAGCGCAGCGGCCCGACCTCTGCAGCTGGGTGGACATCAGCTCCGCCTAGTTCGTCCACTGGCCACCACGCTCGCCTGGCGCTGCTACGTTCATTCTTCAGCATCATACAGTCATTCAGTCATTCTGTTCATTCACAGCGGCTATAAAAAGGCTTGCATTGTATCGAATCATTCCTTTTCACCTCGCATCCATCATCCAGTACAGACCCCCCGCCATGGTCATGGCGGTGTAACCCAAAACTCTGTACAAATCGTAAATTATTCAATATAGATGTGAAACCATAACGATAGATTCATTTCATCACCGGGGATCTGTTCCCCGGTGATGAAATGAATCTATCGTTATGGTTTCACATCCTCAACATTTTGGTCCTACGAGACGGATTCATCATTCATTATCAATCACACCATCCGGAAGAAGACTCCACATACACGGTGCCGACCACGTTGCTGGCACGTTGCGGAACTTCGACTTGGACTGGAGCCGGGCGCTGAAGACGATAGCTGGCTGTGAAGACGATCGACCGAGTGCAGCGATCATCACAGCCGGTCCAGTGACCCAGCAATCATTTCATGAGAAGAGGAAAAGGCGAAGGCGTAAGAAACGGTCAGGTCTCTGTTCCCGTCCCGTCCGTCCCCCGTCACACCCATTCATTAGTTTCAATTTGTGTTAAAGCTGTGTTTCGTTTCAGTTCACGCGAGTGTGTGGCAGCCACGTGGTCCAGGTGATATTTGCATGTGAGTACAACTACATCACACCACACCACAGCACATAACGCTCATCCATATTCCGTCGGAATGTTAGTTAAGGCAGTAGAAGAAGTTCTTTCCGAGTTAAAGAAACGTAGGGGTAACATTAAGGGTCGGTTAACCCAGTTTAAAAATTATGTAGAATCGTTCGCGGGAGCTCACTTAACAGCCTTACAAGTAGCGGAGCTAACTTTACGTGTTCAAGCCGCGAGTAAATTATACGATAAATTCGACAACGTAGAAAATGAAATCGAACTACTGTTCGTGGCGTAAACATAAATAAAATTATCTGTGAAACTTTGTATCACTTTATTTCATATGATCAAAAATCAATAATTCTTATTTTACTGGTCTCCGTTGTTCGACCATTTATTATATCCTTTTAGACAAGTGCCAAACAACAGAATATAACGCCTTATTGCCAGTATAAAAAAATAAAACATTTCAATGTAGCCAGAATAAATAAAACCTATGTTCTGATACGAACATACTGGGGGCGCCTCTGGCCTTCTACAGAACAGTGGAACCCAAAAAATTGAACTATTATAAACTTAATTACTAATTAACTATTATCCTAATCCATAGGAAAAGGACATACCTTCGTTACACTAGTTCGGATGACAGATCCCCTTGCTGTCTTAACCTCTAAAGCACGAACACATCCATCTTTACCAGGCATTACATTTAAAATTCTTCCTACCGGCCAGTCAAGGGGTTTTATGTTATCATATTTTAAAATTACCATATCACCCGGTTTTAAGTTTGGTTGGATAGTTTTCCATTTTGGTCTATTTTGTAAAAGCACCAAATAATATTTATGCCATTTTTTCCAAAATAATTGTTGCATTTGTTCACACTGTTTCCAAAATGATAATCTTCCAACATTCTCATTAGTTAGATTTAATTCAGGATAAGAAGACAATGGTGATCCTGTTAAAAAATGTCCAGGTGTCAAATAAGACATATCATCTGGGTCTCTAGATAGAGGCGTTAACGGCCGCGAGTTAAGAATGCCTTCAATCTGCACAATAACAGTATACAATTCCTCATAGGTTAACACTGTATTGCCTATTACGCGTTTCATATGATACTTAACACTTTTAATACCCGCTTCCCACAAACCACCGAACACAGGGGAGTAACCTGGTATGAAATGAAAGGATATTCTCTCCGTATTGCAAAAATCTATTACAGTGTCTTGGTGACTTGTGGAAGCTTGCAAATCATATAATTCTCTTAACATATTAGCAGCCCCTTTATAACAGGCACCATTATCGCAATAAATTTTTGTGGGCTTGTTCCTTCTGGATATAAATCTTTTCAAGCAACCCATAAAAGTCTTTGTTGACATATCAGATGCTAGTTCTATATGTATCGCTTTAGTTACAAAACAAACGAATAATACAATATAAGCCTTTGTTATTACTGGATTACGAATACGAGTTTGCTTGACGCTAAAAGGGCCACCATAATCGGTGCCAACTATCTGAAATGGCCTTGTCATATTTACCCTATCCAAAGGTAACGATCCCATGAATTGGGTAGCATTCTTAGCCTTTAATTTAAAGCAAATAATGCATTTATATAAAACAGATTTTATTTCACGTGAAGCATTAAGAATCCAGTATTTTTCACTCAAACTAGCAAGAACTAAACTTTGACCTGCATGTTTTAATTGAATATGTTGCCTCCATATAATCCCTTTAGTAACATTAGATTTTTTAGGTAAGATTATTGGATGCATCTCTGTAAAAGGTAAGTCAGCATTTTGCAATCGACCACCTACTCTTAATAATTTACAAGAATCAAGAAAAGGATTGAGACTACTCAAACTGGATTTAACATTGTTACCAGTTTGTAAGCATTGAATCTCACTTTCAAAGTATTTACCCTGATCTAATCTAATTATTGTCTGCAAGGCAGAATCTAGCTCATTTGGACTAAATTTTTTCACACCTTCAACGTGTTGTGCCTTACAAAGATTTATAAATCTTAACACATATGCCATTATTCTAGTAGTTTTTTCTATATCTGAGTATTTCTCCACCATCAACAATAACGTGTTGCCCTTAACACATACATTGCTTGATTTAAATTTAGGAATTGTTTCTTTTAGTTCAGGTATATTTTCTATGGACATTAACAGTGGAATAATACCATGCACAAATTCAGCATTTCCCATGCACTTTCCATGCCACCACATTAAATTATCCTGCAAGGAAGAAGGGCTTACACCTCGTGACAGACAGTCTGCTGGGTTATCTGCTGTATTGACATACAACCATTTACATGAGGAAGTTAACTGAAGTATTTTCTTAACTCTATTAGCAACATTATAATTTTCATCAGTCAACATTAAATTTTTTATTAGATCTAGAGCCTCCCCAGTCAAGAATGAGCGTAAATAATGCAATTTTTCACATAAACTTAGCCGATTATCTGCATCAATAACCGACATAAACATATTAATGAACGGTGGAAAATCCACTACATTTTTGCCACAAAATGAAGCTATGTTTACAACAGGCAACCTTTTAAATTCACCTCTATGAGGTTTGGCATCTTTGCGAATAGTTAATGCACTAATTGCTGTGTTTATATTGGAAACTGCAGTGAAATATTTTTCTTCCACTTCAGAATAATCTTCCTTAGTTATATCTTTAGGACATAAATACAATATAATTATTTTTATTTAGAGTTTCATACTCACTGAATGCCTCAGATAATTTCTTATATTTTTCTTTAAGCAATTCCTGATGCAGTTCGGAGAGATTATTTTGTGAAAAATTATAAATTCTCGTAATACTACCTTTCACGTAGCCTCTTTGAGCAATGAGCTCCTGTAACTCGGCCATTATACCAATTTTTTGCAACAACAATGTCCTTGTCCAATTTCGTTGCGCAGAACACAAACACAAAGGAAGTAAAAATTAAAATTAATACGAAATATACGAATCCAAAATGGCGCAGCTATTGAAGACTTGACAAAATCATCGCAGACAACACAACGCGTTTTTTCTTTTCTTTTTCCAAGATAGGCAACCTGATGACGTGCAATGCTGACGAATCACGAGGCTCCGCAACGCTGATTATGTTGGTATAACTTGCCCAGTCCCGTTATTCTATCTTCTGATTGGATGCCACACCCTCACTTCCTTCACTTTATTTGCGTTCCAGCACCAGAACAAAAACGAAAGTTTGATGTTATTCTTAATTTTGTTGCCGTTTCTTTCTTGCACAGTACAATGTGAGTTGTTTTTTCAATGAAAATTTTTGACACCCCGCTTGACACTTGAAGGCCCCGCAAGCCAGCAGATGAAGCCCTGATGTATAATACTGAATTTTCAGCAATCCTCCGGGCCCTCCGCCAAGACCGCAGGAAATTCTCCTCCACGCCCACACGAAATAGTTATAGCAGGAACCAAATTTTCTTTGATAATTGGAACCAAAATTTCTTTGGAACCAAAATTTTTCGGTATCGGAACCAAATTTATGTTCGTGGCGTAAACATAAATAAAATTATCTGTGAAACTTTGTATCACTTTATTTCATATGATCAAAAATCAATAATTCTTATTTTACTGGTCTCCGTTGTTCGACCATTTATTATATCCTTTTAGACAAGTACCAAACAACAGAATATAACGCCTTATTGCCAGTATAAAAAAATAAAACATTTCAATGTAGCCAGAATAAATAAAACCTATGTTCTGATACGAACACTACTCCTGCCGGAATCAGAAACAAACGCGAATCTACAATACATAGAAGCATTAGAGGCAATATATTTTACGGCAATAGCAAGCGCGAATTGTTTAATTAAAAACGCGGAAATTCATAGTCGACTTCCAATTGCATCAGAACCACGTGTCAATATTAAATTACCAGACATAAAATTACCTGCCTTCGATGGAGCCTATGATCACTGGCTAGAATTTAAACATTCATACGAAACCATGATCCACAATCGTTCCGACTTAGACGAGATTCAAAAATTCCATTATTTGCGGTCAGCCCTTGGTGGAAGCGCGTTACAGGTGATAGCAGCCTTAGAGTTCAGCCCTGCCAACTACGTACACGCATGGGATTTATTAGGAAACCGTTATCACAACGAGAGGTTATTAATTAATAATCACGTAAAAGCGTTGCATAATATTCCGTCATTAAAACAAGAATCGCCATCGCAAAGAAGGAAATTAATTGATACTATCTTACGTAATCTGCGCGCTTTAAGTTCACTAAATGAACCCACTGTCAATTGGGACACGTTAATAATTTATTTGGTGGTCAGCAAGCTGGATTTGTCTACGGAGCGCGAATGGGAAAATCACATCGGAGCCACGTGTTTAGGTTCACGCGAAAAAATAAAACTTAGCGATTTAATAACGTTCCTCCGTAGCCGAGCGGACACGCTGGAGATGATCGGCGCGAACCACACTAAAGATAAAACGCCTCATAGCGATTATAAGCATCAAAACGTGAGCGAGAAGCGTAATTCGCACCGCGTACATAGCTACACTTCTACTAAACCAACGCGCTGTAATAATAACCGTGGTGATACAAATAATAAATGGGATTTACCTAAGTGTGTCCTAAGCAATAGAGAACACTCATTACACTCGTGTTTAGCCTTCCTTAACATGTCCGTGAGAGACAGATTTAAATTGATTAACGATAACAAGATGTGTGCAAATTGCCTGCGAACGGGTCACGCGTTAAATCAATGTAGATTCGGGTCGTGTAAACAGTGCTCAAACAAACATAACAGTCTGCTACATTTGGACGAGAAAGGTAACGGCGCGTGTGTGCGTGCTCAATCGCACGGAGAGGTTGAACACGCACACATCTCAGCGACGTCAACATTGCATCTCAACGACTCGAGCAGCACTGTCGTGTGTGAAGCGAACACTACCGAATTTAAATTAATAAATACTGTTTTGCTCTCTACGGCGTTAATTGAAGTAGCTGACAATAACAACGTGTATCATACGGCTCGCGCGCTATTAGACAACGGAAGTCAGAACTGCTTCATAACAGAAAAACTAGCAAAGAAAATAAATGCGTTATATATACAGTCCACTATTCAAATCTCGGGTGTGGGAAAATCGGTTTCGCAATCACAGCATTCATGTGACGTCACAATACGTGCAAAATTAAGCGATTTTAATACCAAGCTTCGTTGTTTGATCTTGCCATGCATAACATCCAGTTTGCCTATGATGAACATCGAAGCCGGTAATATACGTATACCTGAGTTCTTACAATTAGCAGATCCGACGTTTAACATTAGTTCAGAAATTGACTTGTTGATTGGCGCGGATAGATTTTGGGATCTTCTAGAAACAGACAAAATACGTCTAGCGAGTGGCCCATTCCTACAAAACTCAAAATTGGGGTGGTTATTGTCTGGACCTGTGTTCGCGAGGAACCCAAAACCTGCTCACGTTCGTTGCCACTTCAGTCAGGAAATTGATAAACAACTCCGGCTGTTTTGGGAACTCGAAAACATTCCTTCATCATCATGCGTACCCCTAACAGATGATGAACGCACATGCGAAGAAATATTCAATTATACAACAAAACGCGTTGAAAACGGTAGATTTTCGGTTCGTATACCGTTGAGAGAAGCACCAGATGCGTTGGGTGATTCTTATACGTCAGCGACGAAACGATTTCTGACCTTAGAACGTAAACTCAATCGTTCACCAGAATTTAAACGTTTATATTCTAACTTCATGCGTGAATACAATGACTTAGGTCATATGTCCAAGTTAGAGACTTGTAGTCAACTAAAACTATTACCTTCCACATCACGGCGTTGTTAGGGAATCTAGTTCAACTACCAAACTACGCGTTGTCTTCGATGCAAGTGCCGTCACTAGCTCGAATAAATCATTAAATGATATTCAGTATCCGGGACCCGCGTTACAAAACGATATTCTCTCGATTTTGTTACGATTCAGACAATATAAATACGTAGCTTGTGCAGACGTGGAGAAAATGTTTCGTCAAGTTCTTCTACAGCCTGACCAAAGGTCACTGCAATTAATATTGTGGCGGGGGTTTTTGATTTTGATTTTGAACTAAACGCGATAATTCCGAAGTATGTAACTTACCAGATTTAAAACACAAACAAACCTGCTTACCCAATATTCAAAACGAAGACATAATCAACTTCGATAAATACGCGTCATTTACTAAACTCATACGAATAGGTAGCTACGTACTTAGTGTTTAGTAATATCAACGTCATGTCAGTTGTCAAAACTAAATACGAACCTGGCAACACTAGCTTCCTTCTATCTTCACGATGAACAGAGCGCACACGTCTCTTGTGATATTTAATATTATAAAATGCTTATAAAGTGCTTAATAACTCCTAAAAATGTACAAAAGTGTAACAGAACAGTCAATAAACGATAACAAGTACAGTGCATAGTGGTTTCCATCAAGATTCCCAACATTTTGGTCCTTTTTTTTTTTTTTTTTTTTTTTTTTTTTTTTTTTTTTTTTCGGATGGGAAATCATCAAATAACCCCTCCCGCTCTGGGCGGAGCAGGAGGGAGTGTCAGACTTTTACTGACTAAAACCCATCCAAAAATGAGCCCCCCAGGTTGGGCAGGAGCCGCCTGAAGGCAGCCCCAGTCCGTTCCAGTTTGGGGGCCAAACGTCGGAAGTGCTCCACGAAGTTCCACCGGCTGTCGAGGACGAGTCCTAGGTACTTCAAAGTCGACTCGACACCGATGGATACCCCTCCTACCGTGAGTAAGGATCCCGGAGGTGGCGCATTCCGAGGCCCATGAAAGCACATGGCCTCGGACTTGTGCAATGCCACCTCGAGACCCAGTTGCCGGATCCTCTCAACGACTGTCGCAACCCAACATTTTGGTCCTTCGAGCCTGCCTACGTTATACGGATCGCTACATAGGATCGCCATATTTTTTTCTTCGCGTCGTTGTGTGGAGGCGGAGAGAACGAAGCAAACATCGCTCGTATGCATTAGAGATGGTATGCACCTCGCAAACGCAGGAGTTTTGGCGGCGAACCAGCGACGGGCAGCGACAACAGTCGAAAATCGATAAATAATTCAAGATTTCAAGAAGTAATCAATCAAATCAATCGGACATTGCTTTACCGACACAGCGACATCTACATTCGGACATAGGCAACAGCCACATACTTCGTACATCGGCATCTCTAATTGGCCAATCAGCGAACACGCAAAACTGTCATCTACAAGACGTACGTCAACTGACAGTGACAACTGACATATCGAGCGGACAGAACAATCCAGAATATTCAGAACTTCCGCTCGGCTCCACGCGGTCAGCAAGCAGACACGCGGTTTTTTCTACGGCTACAACGCACCGCACCCATTCTATTCAACTCAATATACGCAACAGCGAAACAACACATGAAAATATTCTATAATGTCTCACAATGGAGAAGAAAATATCGATATCAATCTACAAACCCTCAAACAAAAGAGAAGCGCAATCAAAGGCAAGCTTACTAGGATAGAAAGATACTTGCAGAACTTCGACGCAGAACGACACTCCGTGAGCGAAATAAAAGTCCGACAAGGCGACTTAGAACAACTGATTCAGCGGTTCGAGGAGCTGCAGCTACGAATCGAATTAATCGACGACGCCGCGGACAGACAAGACACACACGAAGAGGAGCGGGGCGCCTTCGAGGACAGATTCTACGGACTAAAGGCATCTATGATGGACGCCTTGACGGCAAGATCGCCTATACCCACGGCGACGGCATCACCTTCACGCCACAATGATCAATTATTGAACTGTACGCACTACGACCACGCCAAGCCACGTGTCAAGTTGCCTCAACTCGAACTCCCTAAGTTCGATGGGGACATCCGGCAATGGCCAGCATTTAAGAACATCTTCTTCGCATCCGTGGACAGCACCGACCTGCCCGTGGTGAACAAGCTGCAGTACCTGAAGACGGCGCTGACGGGGGAGGCTGCGGGCCTTATAGCCTCACTGCTCATCATCGAAGAAAACTATCCCAGAGCCCTCGAAATCTTAGCTAAGAGGTATGAAAACCAAACCATAATTGTAAACTTCCACTTAAAAAGTATCACTAGCTTTAGTACTATCACTAGAAATAACCTCAAAGAGTACTTGGTTCTGCTACAACAAAGTTTAGATTCCCTAAGAGCCATCCAGCTCCCTGTGGAGCACTGGGATGCATTGTTGGTTTTTATAATAACACAAAAATTAGACAATTCACTCCGAGCCGCTTGGGAAATCAACCGCAAAGAAAATTCTATTGCTTCCCTGAGCGAGCTACTTGATTTCTTAAACCAACGCAGAACAGCCTTCGAGTTAATGTATGATGCTAAATCTAATACTGATAAAAATCAAAATGTTAAAGTCTCTCATGTAGCATCTGCATCAAACAGTGAAACCTGTATTCTATGCAATAGCGGTCATGCTTTGCATAAATGCCCTACATATCTCGAGCTTACAACTCAGAAACGTATTGAACTGATCAAATCTAAATCATTGTGTTATAACTGTTTACAGCCCTACAAATTCAGGCATAAGTGCTCCAAATTTCACTGCCTAAAATGCAAAGGTAAACATCACACATCCATACATGAAGACAGGCCTCAACCACAGGTTAATCTCATTACAACTACTCACAGCCAACAGGCAAACAATTCAACTTATAGCCAACAGGCAAACAATCCAACTCAAAGTCAAGAGACAAACCATCTTACACAAAGCCAACAGGCGGTAGATTCTACACAAGTACACATTCAACAAGGTTCCTTACAGCCAACTAACACTCAATCTTCAAACTTATCAGTCACTACACCTTCTACAGTACTAGTAACAAACACTAACAGATATCAAATGTTGCTTTCCACAGCTCTGGTACGGGTTCAACATGCTTCAGGCCGGTGGATCACTGCCCGAGCACTTCTGGACACAGGAAGTGAAGTCAACGTTGTTGCCCACAGACTTGCAACTCAACTGGAACTACAGGTCAAGCAGCAATCATGCCTTATAATTGGTGTAGGCAATAGCAAAGAGCATACTCAAGTAAGTGTAAACATGAATGTTGCATCTCGGTATAACACCTATCAAAGCAATCAAACTTTCTTGGTCAAGGACAGTATTTCAGTGCCACTACCGCACACACATGTACATACACAAGCATGGCATATACCAGACAAACAAGCTCAATCACTCGCTGACCCCACATTCTTCACGGTTCTATTGACTTACTGCTTAACGCTGAAGTGTTCTATGCTACACTGCAAACTGGGCGCATACAGATTGGTTCGCGCCTACCATTCCTAATTGAAACACTATTTGGATGGGTTGTTTCTGGTTCCTACTTACCTGATACTCACCTAAATACACCTAAATGCGCCATGCATGCTAGCATGATTTCTACATCTACATCAACAGATGATATACTACAATCCTTTTGGGAGCAAGAGGAGCTGCTTCCAAAAAAGCTGCTCTCACCTGAGGACAAACACTGCGAAGAGTTATACATGTCTACAACTACACAGGACAGCTCTGGCAGATACACAGTGGATCTACCACTACAGGTTGATAGAATAGAGGATCTAGGGAATTCCTTCAACACAGCTTATAGATGCTTATTAAAGCTTGAATCTAAAATGCAAAGAGATACAAATCTCTACACACAGTATAAATCGTTCATACATGAGTTCATACAGTTAGGACATGCTCACTACATTGAGGACTACTCACCCACAGATACACATGCTTACTACATGCCACATCTAGCGGTCATAAAGCCTGACAGTATCACCACAAAATTACGTACAGTCTTCAATGCTAGTGCCAAGACATCCACTGGTATATCACTCAATGATATAATGTATGAAGGTCCAAACATATACAATGATCTTTTAGAAATTATCCTCAGATTTAGACTTTACAAATATGCTTTCTCTTGTGACATAGTCAAAATGTTTAGAGCTATAAAAATAAATTCACAACAGACATCTTTACAAAGAGTGCTATGGAGAGACTCCAGATCTGAACCGCTCAAGTGTTTAGAGATCAACAGAGTCTGCTATGGTAAAAAGTGTGCACCATACTTAGCTTGTCGCACTATGATACATTTAGCTGACACACACTCAGATACTCACCCGCAGGCAGCTGACTGTATTAAAAGCTCTGGGTACATGGATGATTATTTGTATGGCTGTCAGACTCTAGAACAATGTAAACAAGTATGCTTTGAGCTTATAGACTTATTGAGCAAAGCAGGTTTTCAACTGCACAAGTGGTCATCTAACCACACTGACTTTTTATCACATGTAGGCACAAGTTCTACGGAAAACACAAAACATATACAGTCTGTACATAACAATGTAGACTCAAATAATACATACAATTTTACATCAACTTCTGTCAAAACCCTTGGCTTACAATGGCTACCCACACAAGACACAATTCAGGTTAGCATACCGGATTACAGTGCTTCTCCTTGCACTAAAAGGAATATACTCTCACAAATAGCTCAATTATTTGATCCTATAGGTATCCTAGCACCTACAACTATTCTAGCTAAGATATTAATGCAAGACATATGGAAACAAAATATTGATTGGGATTCTTTGATCTCAAAGGACTCTCTAGTCATCTGGCAGAACTATGTTCAGCAACTACACTGCTTGAAAGCTATACACATACCTAGATATTATTTTACAGATATACCTACAGAAATAATATTATTAGGGTTCTGTGATGCTTCTCACAAAGCTTATGGTGCTTGCCTGTATCTAAGAGCAACCTACCTTAACAAACCTACAAATTGCACACTAATCACAGCTAAGTCTAAGGTTGCACCTATCAAAAAACAACAATCTATACCACGCTTAGAACTGTGTGGATCACTCTTGCTAGCCCAATTAGCAAAAAGATTCATAAACACTACATATAACAAAATTAACATTGAGAAAACTTATTTATTCACAGATTCATCTATTGTACTACACTGGATCAAAGCTCCATACAAGCACAAACACGACACATATGTCACACACCGCCTCATGCAGGTCATTGATACCACCAGCGGTGATGACTGGTACTACATAAACAGAAAACAAAATCCAGCTGATCTGATCACCCGGGGAGTCATGCCTAAAGACCTTCAATCTTGTACACTATGGTGGCAAGGCCCTTCATGGTTGACTCGAGATCATTCACAATGGCCATCTTCAATGACACAAACGCCTAATGTAGACACATTTAATACATCACACAATCAAACCCCACAAGTAGTCAATTTATGCACAGACTCACTCATCAATCATTCATTCTTCTTTGATAAATTCACAAAACACTCCAGTTTCTCTAAGCTTATCAGAATTGTCGCATACATACTAAGATTTGTACATAATATAAAAAACAAACATAACAAACATACAACACATTTAACAGTGACAGAAATAAAACATGCTCACAATTTTATAGTTTTCACAACACAGAGTCATTCTTTCTCAAAGGAAATGCATGAACTACAATCTATAAAAAATATCACTAACTCACAGACTTCACATAAACAAAAGTCTTACACATTCACATCCAGCCCACTAAGGAAACTGAATCCATTCTTAGATGGAGATGGCATACTAAGAGTTGGTGGTCGCATAAAACACTCAGACATTCCATACAATCAAGCACATCCTATCATACTTCCTGCCAAAAATCACATCACACAGATTTTGGTACAGCATTATCACCTCAAACTACTACACTCAGGTGTTCAGAACACACTCTGTAACATAAGACTGAAATACTGGCCTATCAATGGTAGAGGTGAAGTAAAGAAATGTGTTTCATCCACCAAGTTTCTGAACGCACCTTTTTGACGTTTGACAGATTACGTTTCGTTGTCTGTGCGATGACGTTTTGCTTGTCAGTGCAATTTTGGTTGAAAGATGGTCGCTCCGTGCTTGTAATTTTTGGATGCACGCGGCTGTCATGTAATTATTGATTGAAACTTTGAGTTAACGTTAATCCGATGCCATCGTGATCGGTGTTTGATATTTTGTTGATAATTGAGTGAAAATTGAGAAATCTCGCCATTTTGGGTCTTGACCGCGAGTGATTTGTTGGTTATGTCCGGCCTTTTTTGTGTCATTTGAACGCCGGTAAATTCCTAAATTTAGTGCTGGACTATTGTGAATCCCCGATTGGGTTAGCGAACCGGGATGGAGTTCAGTTGAACATTGGTGAAAGGTGCCACGTGTGGGATCTGAAGGTTTGTTCCGGGAGTCGACGGTACGAGCCGAGCGCGTCCTTTGGAGCCGTCGAATCTTACATGACCTTACAAACACAACACAAGCACAGTTATACTTACACCCCACCCAGATAAGACGTGACCAGGGAATGCGCCACATCTCCGGTTCCAACGTGATGGGTAAGTTATATCTAATAGTTAAATAGTTGTTTTTCCGTTGTCAATTGGACAAATATTGTTTGATTAGGGCTCCGCGTAATCGCGGACATCGTGAGTCTGCTGGTGCAGTCTCACATATATTATTATATATATTCCTGTGTTAGATGCACTAGGTTTAGAGGCAAGGTTTGTGGGCAGCAGATGTCAGATCTTCCTGCTCCCAGAGTCACGTTGACCCGTGCATTTACTCATGCAGGGATTGATTTTAGTGGTGCTATTGCTATAAGAAGTTCAATGACCCGAAACTGTAAATACTCTAAAGGTTATATATGCCTATTTGTTTGCCTAGCTACTCGAGCTATTCATTTGGAATTAGTGTCTGATCTATCCGCACAAGCCTTTATTTGTGCTCTTAAAAGATTTATTTCTAGGAGAGGAATACCTACTTGCTTATATACAGATAATGCAACAAATTTTAAAGGTTCCAAAACTGAGTTACATGAACTCTATAAAATGTTCAAAAATGATACTAGTTACAGTGAAATTATTGATTTATGTACCACGAATTGCATAGAATACAAGTTTACCTGTCCTCTTGCAAGCCATATGGGAGGGATATATGAAGCAGGGATTAAAGCTGTGAAATCTCTCCTCAAGAGACACCTATATAACACAAAATTAACTTATGAATTGTTGTATACTATTCTGGTTCAAATTGAGGGAATACTTAATTCCAGACCATTATATCCTATTACTGATTTACCTAATGACTTAACTTGCCTAACACCTGCTCATTTCATTATAGGTACTGCTATGACTGACCTACCTGAACCTAATGTACTAGATGTAAGCGAATCTTGACTGCATGTATACCAAAAAATAATACAATTTAAACAAAGATTTTGGAAACAATTCTATTTTAGCTATTTATCTGAATTACAAACTAGAAATAAGTGGTTACAAGTGCAAAATAACTTAAATATAGGAGACTTAGTTTTAATTAAAGATGAAGCTTGTCCACCCACTTCATGGGCTTTAGGTCGAATTACTTCTGTATACAATAACAAGACAGACGGCCTATGTAGATCTGTAAAGATTCGAACTAGTAAAGGAAAATTTACTAGACCTGTAAATAAAGTAATATTGCTACCACGCAAAGATTGAATCTAGATGTGTTAATATTGTGTATTTTTTACTTGTATTAACATATACCCATATACCTATAATATGTAATGTAACTTACTATACTTTAGACATAGGTGTGTGTGTACTAATTATTCATAAGACCTAGATTTAACCTAGATTTAGATTTACCTAGATTAAGATTTACCTAGCTATGTTTGTTTATCTAACTTTTATGTTCTCAGGATTGCTAGACTCATTAGATTTACTTTCCTTACTTATTATATAACTAAACTAATAAGTTTCCTAAACTTATCTAGTACCTAATTAATAATACTTAAACAGTAACTTATCTGATAAGTAAATACTTATGTACATAATGTAAGAGACAAGACTACTACCTAGCTAATGCTATACTATAATATATTATAGAAACTATGTTCCTTACACATACCTTATTATCATATAACTGTTCTCTACTCATATTAAGGCTCTAAACTACGTGAAAGAAACTCAATGTTCTATTTAATTTCAATAATTTTATTTATTATTGTGTAAACTTAGATGTACATATGTACCGAGGCTTTCCTTTCTTTGGAGGCCCGAGAATGTTTAGTAATATCAACGTCATGTCAGTTGTCAAAACTAAATACGAACCTGGCAACACTAGCTTCCTTCTATCTTCACGATGAACAGAGCGCACACGTCTCTTGTGATATTTAATATTATAAAATGCTTATAAATCTCACGCCTCAAGTCAGCTGACCGAGCATCGGCAAACCGGTTTGTTAACAGTAAACGAATTAAGCTCCTCGCAAAGAATGCTAATTAGACTCGTACAAAGGCATTCCTTTCCAGATGTTTTAAATAACTTAGTCGCTCAGATTCCTATTAAGCGAATTTGTAAACAATATAATAGGATTTCAAGTCTAAATGTTTTTATTGATGAACATAAAATAATTCGGGTTGGCGGTAGATTGTGTAATTCGTCCGATTTTACCTACGATAAGAAACATCCGATTTTATTATGTAGTAAGCATCCTTTTACAATTTGTTTATTTAAATACGAGCATGTACGATTATTACATGCCGGGCCTCAACTTCTATTAGCTACCATGCGTGAATGTTGGTGGCCGTTGAACGCTAGAAATCTCGCTAGAAAAATAGTACACGAATGTGTAACGTGCACACGTATCCGGGGTAAGACATTAGCACCTATCATGGGCAACTTACCTCCCGAGCGCTTAGAACCTGGCTACCCGTTTATGCGAACCGGTGTAGACTATGCGGGGCCAGTTTTCATAGTATCCAGAAAGGGCAGAGGTTCTAGACTCACTAAGGCATACATCTGTCTTTTCATTTGTTTTACGACTATAGCCATGCATTTGGAACTCGTCACTAGTTTATCCACAAACGACTATATTTTAGCATTAAAACGTTTTATTAGTAGGCGAGGTACGCCTCGCACTATCTTTTCTGATAACGGTAGAAATTTCGTGGGCGCGGAAAAGGAGTTTCCTTTATTCTTAGAGAAGGAATCGGAAGCCATCATTAATTACGCTTCCAATAATAGCATTGAATTCCGATTTATTCCTCCTTATTCCCCACATTTTGGCGGTCTATGGGAGGGCGGGGAGAGATCATGCAAGTATCACCTGAGACGCATAGTAGGTAACGCGCGACTAACTTACGAGGAATTTTCCACGGCTTTGACACAAATCGAAGCTGTCTTAAATTCCCGTCCAATTTCACCTCTTTCCTCAGACCCTTCTGACCTTACCCCCCTCACCCCCTCACACTTCCTCATTGGCCGACCGTTAACGTCGCCACCTTCAAGGAATGTTCCAGACCAGCCAAGTTCGAGTCTGACACGCTACGAACGCATCGAGCACCTGCGGCAGCACTTCTGGCGGCGCTGGTCCACAGAATACGTTTCGGAGCTACAACTGCGAACTAAGTGGAAGATCAGGCAGGAGGACATCACCTTGGGCAGCCTCGTCCTCATCAAGGACGACCAGTTGCCACCGTTAAAGTGGCGACTTGGTCGTGTTCTGCGTATACTTCCAGGAGGAGACGGCGTGGCACGAGTGGCTGACATCCACACAGCTGCTGGGACGATCAGACGTGCCTTCTCCAAGAACTGCCCGCTGCCTCCGCAGCCTGTGGGCGACGACGCCTGACTCCGTGCCGGGAACCATTTTGGAAGCAGTGCTTCCAAGGCTGGGGGCATGTTCACGCCTACTGCTAGCGCCACCTATCCACAAGATGACGCACTCGGTGCGTGAGCGCAGCGGCCCGACCTCTGCAGCTGGGTGGACATCAGCTCCGCCTAGTTCGTCCACTGGCCACCACGCTCGCCTGGCGCTGCTACGTTCATTCTTCAGCATCATACAGTCATTCAGTCATTCTGTTCATTCACAGCGGCTATAAAAAGGCTTGCATTGTATCGAATCATTCCTTTTCACCTCGCATCCATCATCCAGTACAGACCCCCCGCCAAGTCAAGATGGCGGTGTAACCCAAAACTCTGTACAAATCCAAAATTATTCAATATAGATGTGAAACCATAACGATAGATTCATTTCATCACCCGGGAACAGACCTCATCCTCAACAGTGGTGTTTTTCTTGTAGCTGTATTCGACGATTAAAATTTGGCCACCTCTTTCGATGGATGGCGAGGTCCCCCGACATCCCCTTCAAACTCGCTACTAGGAGAACTTGGATGCAACAGCGAGCGCAGCGAGTTCGGGACTTTGGGCACCTCGACGATAGGTTAGTTAGCTTCCTTTAAACCCTGGAGACAGAAATAGGCGCTCTGCGACTACGCTTTTTATGCGAATAGTGTTTTGAGGTTAGGTTACAATAATTGTTTTTTCTCAAGAACGGTGCGTAACCTTTATATAGGAGTGGTGTCAGGGCAGAGGGGGTACATCCCTCGTCACTCTTCCTGCCAAACAATACTAAAGCCAACCCAAATTTTAACCCTAATACGCCTTTTATGCGACTATAAAGTGTTTTGAGGTTAGGTTCCATTAATCAGTTTTTCGCAGGAATGGTGCATTATCTTTTTATGGGAGTGGTACTAAGGGGCAAGGGGGCCCACCCCACTTCCCTCCCCCCACTGCCCCCCCCCCCCGCGTGCGGAACGATACTAAATACAGTAACTACATACGTGTTACTTGCGCGACTCAGTTTTCATCAACATACAACCTGACATTGCCTCGGATATGTTGCAGAACTGTTTTCTACCTACTGTTAGTCTTTAATTTTCGCTAAAATTTTCAGATTTGTATGTTTGTAACGATTAAACTCTAAAACTACTCGACCGATTCTAACCATTTTTTCACTAATAGAAAGCTAAATTATCAAGAAGTAACATAGACTATCAATTATATTTATATCATGCATAATATTATAGCCGAGCTATCACAATTTTTGCGGGTCAATCCCGGTCGGAGCAAATGTTTGAGTCATGGATGTTTATATGTATGATAAGTATGTATTTACAAACAAAAAGTATCTATGTAGTATATCAACTATCTGGTGTCCACGACACAAGCCTCGTTGCTTAGTGTGGTACTAGATGGCGCTGTGTGTAATGTCCAGCGATATTTATTTATTTATATTTATTTATTAATACGAGTCCGTGGAAGTAATTGGAGGAGGCCTTTACCCAGCAACCATTAATTATAATTTTATATAAACTAATATTAAAAAGAGGAAAGATTTGTATTTTTGTGTGTGTTTGTAATGAATAAACTCAAAAACTACTGCGCCGATTTCAAAAATTCTTTCACTATTAGAAAGCTACATTTACCTTGAGTAACATAAGCTATATTTTATGCCCGTACTTCCACGGGGACGGAAACTACGCGGGTAAAACCGCGTGACGTCCGCTAGTTTTCTATATTTCAGATGTAATGCTGGTTACTCAGGAGAACGGTGTGAAGTGGGCGCGTGCCAGGGATATTGTTTGAACAACGGTATCTTTTCCCTGAGTAAAGAGAGTAAGCCAGTGTGTCAATGTGCTGGAGATTATGAGGGAGACAGAAATGCAATGTTTCAGTCTGTCAGGGATATTGTTTATACGGACACTGTAGTACCAGTGCTGATGGCCAACCTAAATGCAGGTAAAACATGTTCATCTCACACTGTTAGGAATTTTTATTTGAGTCACTTTCAAGATGATACTCCCTATCCTTGACGGAATCCTGCCTGTCATTTGTAATATCCTTCATTATTCCGTACCGTGTGGTGATTTAAAATGTGTTGTATTCACATTAGTGTTGTAGTTTTTAACCATCAACGTGCTGAGTATACTTAACTGAGTTTATTGTATACTAGCTATTTATTGCTTTCGTTCCCATGAAATTAATATAAAATGTTGTTTTTTTTTTAAATCGGATTTAGCATAAGTTACTTCTTCTAACGATTTATTAGCATAAGAACAGATTCCCTTTACGCCAGATTTGCGTTAGGACAGATTCGCTTAAAGACAGAAGTATAGTCGTAGAAGTAAATCTTTATTTTTTTATGATTGTTAATTTTTAGTCTTTGACATTTAATTTTGGAATTTTAGTTTTAATTTATATTATTTTTGAGTAAATGCTGTAATTGTTATTTAATAATTGTTAATTTGTATTTCAAGTGTGTGTGTGTGCAATTATGATCCTAAATGGATTGAAATAAATTATTTTGAATTTGAATTTTGAATAGTCGGATGAAAATTATTTTTATTAATTAATACGAAACATCAGAGAAAACAAACTGAAACCTTAGAGACATCGTAACTAACTAAAATTTAATCCCTGTACTAATTTTGAATCCTATTTTTTTCTATATTAACCTAATTTACTAATTGATTTAAATATTCTAAAGTTGAAATTTGTCTTTCTCTGTCTGCTCGGCGGCAGGGTGAGTGCACACCGCACCCACCCTTGCTCCTCCACTGTGCCCTCTGCGTTCCAGAGGGTCACGACAACCGTGTCAGAATATTCGCCACTGGCAGTAACATTCTCCGAAGAATAAGAATGCCCAGGGTGCACCGGCCCAGCAGCTGTTCCCTCCAGACGTATCGAGTGGGACCGGCAGCCTTCAGGCACACGTGGAGGAATTCTGACAAAGCACCCCAGGATTCGAACCCCTTGCGTGGCAATTCGGCAGATTGTGGTGTAATAGTCTGGCGTAATGTGAATCTGTCCTTCTGCGAACAAAGGAACTCTATGTTGCGGACTGTACATATTCTGTCTTTAAGCGAATCTGTCCTAACGCGAATCTGTCCTAACGCAAATCAGGCGTAAAGCAAATCTGTCTCCCCTCAAAATCAGTCCAGCCGTTTCGGAGATAAGCCGTTTGAAAAGTATTTTGTTAACTATTTAAATGGTTTTTTTTAAAACTTTTCTTGCACGGATCCCTACTTACTTTTCTAAAATAAAAGTAGGTTCCTCGGGTATGGTCATTCGGTCCTTGAATTTATTATCTATACATACATGTAATAAAATAGTAAAAAAACTGTGTCTGTACATTGAATATTAAAAAAGTAATAATTGAGGGGGGTTTAGAAACAGTAATAGAGCACAAATCCAAAAAAGAAATCTGTCTTTTTGTCTGTTTGTCTGTGTGTCTGTTTGTCTGTGGGTCTGTTTGTTTGTACACGCTAATCTTCGGAACTACTGGACGGATTTGAATGTTTTTTTTTTGTTGTATAGAAATTAAGTCTGGGCAAGATATAGGCTATAATTTATCTTGGAAACTTGAACACCTGATGCAGAACCGCAACAGACAAGCTAAACTATAAGAGATACAAAAATAGTACCATAGCAAAATTTGTTCCACGTGATGAGAATTTTCTGCTGAGAGAATAAATTTGAAGATCTGGAACACCTGATGTGGAACTCCAAGAGCCCAGCTACACTAACATATTTATAGGAATGACGTTTTAGCAAAAGTTGTTCAATCTAAAGAGCACTTTCTGTTGACTAATAAAATCGAAGATCTGGAACACCTGATGTGGAACTCCAAGAGCCCAGCTACACTAACATATATATAGGAATGACGTATTAGCAAAAGTTGTTCAATCTGATGAGCACTCTCTGTTGATTTATAAAAATTGAAGATCTGGAACACCTGTTGTGGAACTCCGAGAGCCCAGCTACACCATAACACATATAGGAATGACGTCTTAGCAAAAGTTGTTCAATCTGATGAGCACTCTCTGTTGACTTATAAAAATCGGAACACCTGATGTGGAACTCCAAGAGCCCAGCTACACTAACATATATATAGGAATGACGTTTTAGCAAAAGTTGTTCAATCTAAAGAGCACTCTCTGTTGACTAATAAAATCGAAGATCTGGAACACCTGATGTGGAACTCTAAGAGCCCAGCTACACTAACATATATATAGGAATGACGTTTTAGCAAAAGTTGTTCAATCTGATGAGCACTCTCTGTTGATTTATAAAAATTGAAGATCTGGAACACCTGTTGTGGAACTCCGAGAGCCCAGCTACACCATGACACATATAGGAATGACGTCTTAGCAAAAGTTGTTCAATCTGATGAGCACTCTCTGTTGACTTATAAAAATCGGAACACCTGATGTGGAACTCCAAGAGCCAAGCTACACTAACATATATATAGGAATGACGTTTTAGCAAAAGTTGATGTTCAATCTGATGAGCACTCTTTGTTGATTTATAAAAATTGAAGATCTGGAATACCTGTTGTGGAACTCCGAGAGCCCAGCTACACCATAACACATATAGGAATGACGTCTTAGCAAAAGTTGTTCGGTCTGATGGGCATTTCCTGTTGACTTATAAAAATCGAAGATCATAAACATCTGATGTGGAAATCAAAGCTATCACTAATTTCAATGTATAATTATAAAATAACATAAGCTGGGAGTACTTCCACGCGGTAAAGGTGGTAACAGTTTAGGATTGATTTTCGATGACGATGGTATATCATTGAAAATTTGACGCTACTGGCCAAAACTCCCTTTTAGTTTTTTTAATATGCCTTCCGGCTCATTTTATTTCAGTGTTTAATTTCCTTATCCATTTATCTTCGTGACACAGTAGCCTACCCGGTAACGCAGTGGAGCAGTCACTTAGATTTCAATAAAACTATAAGCCTAGAAAGAGGTTAGAAGAGACGAGAAGAGGTCAGAAGAGAGGAAATCTCTTCGGATCGCGAAGCACGCCTGCGTTCTCAGCGTATTTATGCATCTACATCCAGGTCTCTAGAGACCAGTGAAGAATATGATGCGCAACTGACCGTTGATCGTGAACGTCTGCATTGTCTCGCGAGTTGGAGACGTTCACGGAAAGAGAATTACGCTTGAGTTCTCAGCGTATCTACACATCGACTTCTAGGTATCTAGAGACAAGTGGGGAACGTGATGCGCGACTGACTGCTGATCGTGAACTTCACGCATTGTCTCGCGAGTCGGAGACGTTCACGGATAGAGAATTGCACTTCGACATCAGACGTATCAGATCTTCGATTTTGACGACCCCGTTGTCGCTTGCATAAGCAACAGTTTCCGCGTACGAAGTCGCGGGCAGAAGCTAGTTGTCAATAAATTAGCTAAAGTCAACTTTCTCTCGTGCGCCGATCAGTCACAATTTGTTGTATTCCGTGCTCATCGCGTTGCAGTGTTTCATAATTTTCTTTATTACAATTGTTATGCTGGTTACTTAGGACAGCGATGTGAAGTGAACTCGTGCCGGGGATA
The DNA here is from genome assembly GCA_905147715.2 of Xestia xanthographa. Taxonomy (NCBI): domain Eukaryota; kingdom Metazoa; phylum Arthropoda; class Insecta; order Lepidoptera; family Noctuidae; genus Xestia; species Xestia xanthographa. The sequence continues at coordinate 2,850,423 of LR990654.1, read as the reverse complement.
TTGTTTGAACGGCGGTCTTTGTTCCCTGAGTGAGGAGGGTAAGCCCCTCTGTCGATGCACAGGACATTATGAGGGTGAAAGATGCGATTTTCCCCTCTTTCAAACGAAATGCTTCCAAGCTATTTCTTTGTTGAAGAATATCTTCAATACAGGTAAGAATAGATCGGGTTGGGTGGATAGCTAGACAATAGTACATTTCAATACAAGTGGAGAAAGTTTGTTATTGCATTCGAGGCGGAATTATAACTGCAATAACAAATGTCCACGTGTATCAAACGTCGTTTATCAATACACTTTTGAAGAAATCAAATAAAATATAACGAAAAATATTTTTGTCACGAATTAAGAAACTTTTATTTTAATTTTCCTTTTTTTCGCGCTCTACTTTCGCCAGGTTGAAGGAGAGGCAAAGGTATGAAGCCGTTAAACAGCCTAATATAAAAAATAGATTTATTTTATATTTTTGAATTCAGAACACAAATAAATGTTAATTTGTGTATAAAAATAACTATTAGTTTTTAATAATCATGTTTATCTATGATATTCTATTTATAAACACAGTTTTAATATTCAAAAAATATTTATGCTGTAAAGACGCGTAGTGCTTTGCCGAAATAAAAAAAGAAACATTCACCTGTGTAAAGTCCAGCGGTAATTTTTAACCGACTTCCAAAAAGGAGGAGGTTCTCAATTCGATGGGTATTTTTTTTTTTTTTTTAACCGACTTCCAAAAAGGAGGAGGTTCTCAATTCGATGGGTATTTTTTTTTTTTTTTTTTTTTATGTATGTACACCGATTACGCTGAGATTTATGATCCGATTTACGTGATTCTTTTTTAGTTTGATGCGGAATAGTTGCCATTTGGTCCCCTAAAAATTTAACATAGTTTGGCCCAGTAGTTTTCATTTTATGAATATTTTTGCTCCAGTCGTGTGGTATAATTTCATGTATGTTCACCGATTTCTCCTCCATTTGAGGAGCGATTCTCAAAATTATTATTTTATTTGAAAGAATATACTTCTGAGATGGTCGCACTTAAATTTGGTGAAGATCTGATGCTGATCTTCGGAGATATATACGTACAATGGAACTCTTCAAAACTAGACGGTAAATTGGTCGTGATTGCTGCCATCGCTTGGATATTTATTGTTTATACAACATCATGACGTAACACCACGCCTGTATGCTCTGAGGGGTACGCAGATGTGTACAATACACCCAAATTTCGACAGTTTCGATATGTTAAGTTCCATTTATTGGGGTTATGCCTATTACCATGACATGTATTGTTAACAATGTAAAATAAATGCATATAATATATTTGTAGAGGATATTACTTACAACTAAAAATGGAGAAATAAAAAAACTTTTTAACAAAAAAATAAAACCGACTTCAAAAAACACAAAACACAAAAAAGTGAAAAATAACTTTAGCTTCAGAAGTCGGTGACAAAAAAAACTAAATGAATCAAACAAAGGTCACCGACTTCTGAAGCTAAAGTTATTTTTCACTTTTTTGTGTTTTGTGTTTTTTGAAGTCGGTTTTATTTTTTTTTATTTATTTATTCACCTACACCTTTACTAACACGATGGATCACTGTTGTCCGAAAAATAAAGAATATTATTGTTTATTATTATAGGCATTGAACCAATTTGGACTAAGTCTAAGTATAGTTATCTGTGGCAATTTTCATTCCCGCACACGTGCGGGAAAATGAAAAAAAAAGCACGCGTGTGAAATACATTGCATGTTGTACTTAATCGTAGTGCGTTGGACCAGTTTTCGAGGAAGTTTATTGAAAAACATATTTTCAACAGATTTTCAATACACTTTCTCTAAAACGGGTTCTTACGATTAGGATCAACATGCAATGAATTTGACACGCGTGCATCTTCTTTATTTTTCCGCACGTATATAAATATTTTTTGAATATTCAAATTGTGTTTTTAAATAGAATGTCAGATAAACATGATTATTTAAAACTAAAATTTACTTTTATAAACAAATTAACATTTGTTTGTGTTCTAAATACAAAAAACTTTTTTTTTTAATTATGTTGTTTAATGGCTTCATACTCTTGCTTCTCTTTTGACCTGGCAAAAGCAAAGTGTGGAAAAAAAAGAAAATTAAAATCATTGTCTCTTAATAATTCATGACAAGTATATTTTGCATTCTTTTATTTTTTTTCTTCAAAAGTGTATTGAAAAACGTCGTTTGATATACATATTTGTTATTGTAGTTCTCGGCTCAAAAACACCCTCGCCTGCGGCTGGTGTATTAACTCCGCCTCGAATGCAATAACAAACTTTCCCCACTTGTATCAAAATGTACTATTATTACACACCAAAAGTGTCACACAGCTGAACATTGCTACTTTCATTAGTACAGCGTCGGAAAAAAAGAAATGTGTGCTGGGAGCCTGGGACACAATAGTAGAAGTGAAACTTCAACGGACAAGACAAGTGGAAAACCGAATCGTTCGCTTTATTATATTCTATTCGTTTTACCACTTGTCCGTTGAAGTTTCACTTCTACTACATATTATGTGTCCCAGCACACATTTATTTTTTTTCGCAGGTTTACTGCAAATTATGATTTGGTTAGGTCAAGTGCATTTAATTTTTTTTTAATATTTAAAACAAAAAAAAATGTTTGTGTGATGAGCAAGGACATTTTGTTTCCGAGTCATGGATGTTTATATTTATGGTATGTACTATGTATTATAATTGACAAAAAAAAAGTATTTATGTAGTATATCAGCTATCTGGTGTCCACGACACAAGCCTCGTTGCTTAGTGTGGCACTAGATGGCGGTGTGTGTAATGTCCAGCGGTAATTTTTATTTATTTATTGTAGATTTCTCCATACGAAAAATAAAAGCTAATGATCGAAAAGAACTTCCCGTAGTGAGATACCTGTAATCAGGCAAATAGGTACCTAATTTAATTTTATTTACAGAAGATGCATTAAAAAAACGTTTGAAGCATTTAAAGGACCGGTATAGAAAAGAGAAAAGAGCTGAAGAAGCAACCAACTCTCAGATCTGGATCAGAGTCCGATCCACGGAAGTCTACTTGGCAATATTTTGATATTATGTCATTCGTTAAAGAAGAAGCTGCACCGTCTAGCAGCCATTTAAATATTAAATAGTCCTTCAAACTGTTTTAGAGACGCAGAGTGACCTGCAATCTGTTAATGAAATGATCGAGTCTGTATCATCTCAGCTGTCTCAACATGTACCCGTTGGCTCTCCAGCATCTCAATCATCATTATCGTCCAGAAAACGTACAAATACCAGAGACGACATGTTGGGAATAGAAAAAAAGAAACTATTGTCAATGGAGACACGTTTAAAGGACAGCCGACAAGATGAAAAACTAAAAAATGACGAGGATTTCTTATTTCTGAAAAGCATACTGCCTTTTTTAAAGAAATTGTGAGATTTAAAAACACTACGTTTTGTGGAAAAATTCACGATGGCCATTAGATGCTCTTACAGAGAATGAACGTACTTATCGCCGTCCCCAGAGAATAAAATGATAACTACAAAAATGTAACTTTTCAGGAAAAATAAAAAATATGTTTTCATCGATTGCTCTTTAAATACTGAACGTAGACAGATGATTGTATGCTTTTAAAAAAGGTTATTTTTCGTTTGTTCTAAATGTTTTAGTGAAATACGAATAAGTATCAAAATAGAGATATTATTTAGAAAATAAGAAGTTAGTCAAAATTAATCATAGTCTAAGTTGTATAATGTCGTCTATCATTTTATTCTCCGTAAAGCCTGACCAGAATCAAATATTGCACTCTTCGCTTATCATTTTATTCTACGGGTTTTTAAGAAGAAAGTGATACTGATAATACTTTAATATCGTCTTACTCTCGTAAATATTATAAAAAAAGTATATGATAAGGACTTTGAATTTGTTTTCCTAATAAAACTATGATATGATAATAATCAACGTTAGTTTTATTCAAAATTATAGTAATAAACAGCAGTATTTTTCTTAATTTACTCTTATTAGTCTTTTATCAATAAAAATCAGCCTTATGATCACATTTATGTGAATTATGAATACAATACTAATTAAATTATTAAGAAATATAATCTTTTACGCAATTTTTTATCAATAAAACAGCCTCATAATTACATTTATCACATAAAATCAGTTTCTTATAATGATAAAAAAAAAATTAAGGGTGGTGATTAATCATCATTATCTTCCTCATTGCCGTCATTGTCACCAGAACAGCTACTGCCATAAGTCAAGGACTCGTAGAAACCACAATAGTAACTTGGATATCTCCTGCCTTGAAGGCTTATAAGATCATCGTATAATCGTATAAAGCCTTGCTTATTGGAACAGATTCAGTGTACAACGTTTGGAGTTCGGGAACACAGCTAGGACTTGGGCTTGGTATCTGTCTGGTACCCTGCTTGCTTCTTATTCTTCGGACACGCTCTGTATTTAATTGGGAATAGTCGGAATCAAAGTTGTATTTATATTTTAAAATTGATGGATTTGAATGTGAGGCATTCACTTCCATGATTTGAGTCTATGATATTTTTTGACCCTCCTCATTTTTTAACCAGTTCTTATTCTCTATTAACTCCTTTATATTGTAAAACTCTATTTGCGTCATCTCTTTAACTTGATATTTTTTTCCATGTACCTTCGCGTTAATAATTATTGTGTACATCTGATCAGGCGTGTATACAACTCTGTGTTTTAATTCACGTTCAATGTTGGAATGCATAGAATCTCCCTCACTCTGCCCATGTCCGGTTTCAAAGAATCTATGTGTAATGTTCAACTGAAGCTTTTGTGCAGCAAAAATATATAGAGCGAATATAAATCTGTTTTTGTTCTGCCCGCAACAACCGTCGGAGTAAAACGATATGTTCTGGATGCCTCTTTGTTTTTCACTAAGCAGAAATTGCCATAAGCAACTACCAATTTCATTGGCCCCTCTTTTAGCAATCTGACCATGCCAAACATAACAATAACCTTGACTCTGAGTAGCATCATACACAGTGAAATTATATATGGGATACTTTCTTTTGTAGTGAAACGATCCAACTTCAGATTGTGGGATGCTCAAAACCTTTTCCAAATCGAAGATTGCCACTGTTGTTTCTGAAGGATCAACTGATTCTTTTTCTTCTTTTTTAATTTGCCGTACTCTTTCTTTGTTTTTTGTATGTGTATCATATTTTTCTTGCAATGTTTCTTGAGTTTTTGAATCAGCTTGTCGATAACAAGTACACTGAGAGCACTGATCTTTTTTCGGTTTAAAAAATGAAAAATTAAACTTGGTGTTAAATATTGTCTCGTATTGACGTTTAGTTGCCAAAGGACAGTCAAATCTTTGCTGTCCAAACCAAGCTGTGTAGAGGCGATACATCTTGGATATGTTAAATAGTTCTGAGAGGTATTTTCTTGAAGAATCTTTTCTAACATATAGACTCAACAGTAGGGAACAATTTAATGTGCTTTATGATGCTTTCTTCTGTCAAAATGGGCATTTTACGTGGCCTATTTTCATGTCGCCCTCGTTTGTCCATAAAGTTTTCTTCAGGTTTGGATTTTTCTAGTGCTGTATATACAGTTTGATGTGAAATGCTTAGAGTATTAATGAAAAAGGTTTTGCACACTTGAATTTTGATTGAATCTATTGTAAAGAAGTATTTGATCGATTGAGTTCGTGTGCGTTTTCGCTCTACTGTGATTTGCTTAACATCTTCGACTAATGTATGATTTACGATATATTGCCATTGTCTCTCGTGGTCTCCAATTTTATAATATTGCTGCATTATGTACTCTCTTTGCTCATGAGTTACCTTTTCACCACATTTCTTTGTGCACTTACAGCTAGCTTTTAAAACTTTTTTGTCGTACATTTTCTTCGATCGACAGCCTTTATAGGCTTCACCGGAATTTTTTAATTTTTTATTCTTTACATCTTGATTTTCATTTAAGTTACGTTTTCTTGTATTTTTTCCCTGTGGTGTCGATTCTTGAACTGTACTAAATGAATGCATTATGGCTTCGTCTTCTCCATCATAGTCACCATTATGATTAGGGCTCTGATGGTCCGCTGCGTTACTGTTTTGTTCTGTTTGTGTCAGATTTTGAGGACTAGGTATTATGTATCGTTTAAAAATAATTTATTGAGGCATCTTTTTGATGACAGCTTTGTTTTGTATCTAGACGGTCCATTATTTTCATGTGTTGAAGTTGGTGTCAAATCCAAAATACAGTTTGTGTCTGCTTTAGGATTGTCTTGCAACTTATTAGCTTCAAATATGACTGAAGGGGATGCTATGATCCGGGGTTGCGGGACTATTCGAAAGAGATACCGTGGCCCCGGAACACAAAGGGCGATGAAGGAACATGGATGGGTTTTAGTCAGTAAAAGTCTGACACTCCCTCCTGCTCCGCCCAGAGCGGGAGGGGTTATTTGATGATTTCCCATCCGAAAAAAAAAGGGGATGCTATGATTGCTATGAAGTCTGTTGTGTTCAATACTAAAGATATGTTGGAAATAGTTGATGGTGTTTTAAGTGTTTTTACTATTTTCTGACTGGCTGTTTCTATGTAATCTAAGTTTCCTCCAATACTTGATGAACTTCCGCTTTTCTGTAAAATGTTCATTCTTTCTGGGCTCGGCAAATACTCAGATGCATCCGGTGAGAAATCTTCATTTATTTAATTTTCGAAGAGGATGATAATATGTCTTACTGTTCAAAACCATAACAGTCATTTTACTAACATATCTTATACGAAGCGACTGGATGGTTTTGAACGAGAATAAAATGATAACTGCGTTTATAATTTTCTTATCGAATATTCTTTCACGGGAACATAATTGTATGACTATTTGTCATAATAACAAGTGGCAATACATTTTGATAACATTATATTAACATTTTATTCTCGTAATTTAAGACCTGTTTTAAATATTTGAATACTATTGTAGTATTTTGTAACTTCGTCAATAACTGTATAAAAATTACGAAAAAAATTGAGCAGATGTATTAACACCCACAGATCCCAAAAATTACATAACACTAAGACTAAGATAATGGCAGTTATCATTTTATTCTCTGGGGACGGCGTTATTATCAGAATTAAAGATATTATTCTGCTCCTGGCCCCAGTGGATCTAATCAAGGCTACTTTTCAGACTTAACAAAATTAACAGCAGAATTAACCCGGAATAATGATGATAATTATGTATAAAAAAATAATAAGTTAAGCAGGCTAAGAAAAAATATAATATTTGTATTGTAAGTAATAAGATAGATAACTTGTAACTCTTAATAATGTAAGAGTAGGAAATAAAAGGCTTTTTTTGTTTTTTTTTATGATGTTATTTAACAGGTATTTTAATGTTACTTTAATAACCTTTACTCACGACTACTCACATTTATTAAATAACAAAATTTAAAAGTATACAGCACTAATAAATTGAGAAACTTTTAAACACAGCTCTTTACAAATTTTACGGAGACAAAACAAATACGGAGCTAACGAACGAAACTCAGCAGTCTATTTATTTATTTATTTTGTTTGGCTCTTCAACAATGAGTACACTATCACATAACATAATTCCATATAGTAAAACGTTACAAGCTTATGTATAAAAGCCCCATTAAGAAGAGAACTACATGCACTATATTATGCGCCAAAAGAGCTAGTTAAACAATGAAAAGAAACTATAAAAATACAAAACAAATAAAGAAAACAACAGCAGTACCCATAATATTAAAATTAAGTTCAGCCAAACAGAATAAAACATTTACAGTCGTCATGAGCAGTGCGTTGTTATTGGTGGTAGATGTGAAAGTAAACTCTTCAACGGCTTCACTTTTTTAGAAATCAGTTGAGGCACAAGTCGACGTCACTCCTTTAACCGATGTTACATCTGGAAACAAGAAGGACACAATGCACAATTAATACACCTAGAACCACATAAAACCGATCGTACATGTCATTATCATTCTGAGTCTGACAAGATGCATTACATGTACGAGTGTTAGTTTCAACTGTTTGGTTAGGCTGCCAGTGATCTTTCCGATCATCAACGATCGATCTTGACGCCGTGACAGTCAGACACGATACGAATTGACAGTTTTTGTTCAAAACAAATGAATGTGGAGGTACAACTTACTGATCATGCACGGACTACCTTTAGATTTTTCCGACATTGTACTCATGAAAGTCGCAACACTGTAGCAATGTGTGACTCTTTTGATGTGTAATGAAGCATCCACATCGATTATTCTTACCTGTATTGAGGATGTCCTTCAACAATGAAATAGCTTGAAAACATTTGGTTTGAAAGAGGGGAACATCGCATCTTTCACCCTCATAATGTCCTGTGCATCGACAGAGGGGCTTACCCTCCTCACTCAGGGAACAGAGACCATCGTTCAAACAATATCCCTGACACGAGTTCACTTCACATCGGTTTCCTAAGTAACCGGTATAACAACTGTAAGAAAGAAAATTATGAAACAGTGCAACGCGATGAACACTACAAATACCAATCAATACCACAAAAAACAAATCAATACTACAAATACTTGTGACTGATCGGCTTACGGGAGAAAGTTGACTTTAGCTAATTTATTGACAACAATAAGTTGAAGGTCGCTCGACCGAGCGACGATGGAACCTAATTTTATGTTAGAAAAGTAATCAGGGTGGACTGCAATAAAATTAAAACCCTTCAAATATTGTTAACAAAATCCTATTCAAACGATTCAATCCTATTCTAAACTCTAAAACGGTTGGACCGATTTTGAGAGGAGACTTTTACTGGCAGATAGCTGATGTAATAAGAAGTAACTTATGCTAAATCCGATTAAAAAAGGGAAGTCATATTTTCATAATAATTTTCATGCTAACGAAGGCAGTAACTCGTATACAATAAACTCAGTTTAATATACTCAGCACGTTGACGGTTACTACAACAATAATGTAAACACAACACATTTTAAAACACCACACGGTACATAATAATTAGGGATGTATGACAAAATATGACAGGCAGGATTCCGTAAGCACAGGGATTATCATCTTTAGACTGTGTAAAATGAATATGTTTTACCTGCATTTAGGTTGTCCATCAGCACTGGTACTACAATCTCCGTATAAACAGTAATTGTGGCACACTGAGCCATCGCATCTCTCACCGCTGTAACCCTGTGTACATTCACAACGAGATTCCCCATCAACTTTTGTACCATGGACACAAAGCAGGCTCACATCTGTAGAAACTGAGTTGTTTGGTAGAAGACTCTTCAGGTTATCGCAGTTCTGAATTTCCCGAGGTATTATATCGTTAATGTTAAAGTAGGCAGCCATCGACCAAGTATTATCCTCATCATGTCCAATAAAAGGTTTAGTTTCCACATCTATGCCGCGCGGTGTATTCTTTGGAATTTGTTTGATGGAATATCTATTAGTTCTATAGTTGAAAGATGACCAGTAAATAAAACCTTTTGATACGGTGAGATAATATGAAAATGATGTTGGTACAAGTATTGTTCTTATGTTCTTTCCATTTAAATCTGCACTTTTAATGGAAGGCGCCTCATCAATAAAGTAGATTTTCTGTGCGTGTTGGTCTATGATGAAAGAGTATATTTGGTGATTATTATCGACTACAACTTCTTCCTCGGAGCCATTGAATCGAACCTTAATGATTTTGTTGAGCGCCTTACAATAAATAAACCTGAAATGTTTTGTAAATGTTATTAAAATTATTACGGCGTAACCATTATTTGAATATTTAAATTGTAGCGTAAATAAAATATCATTAGTTAATATTGAACTTATTAAAAAAAATACTTTTATGTTAACATTTTCGTGTTCTAAATTCAAGAATATTTGAATATTTGATTTTCTATTTTAAAATTAGGCTGTTTAGCGGCTTTATGCCTTTGCTTCTTCTTCAACCTGGCGAAAGCAAAGCGCCAAAAAAATATAAGGAAATCATAGTTGTAGTTGTCACTAAGTCCGCGTATGTACATAAAGTTTAAATAATTAATCTACATACTCATGACAAATACATAATTCTCGTTCTATTATTTTATTTTTTCGAAACTATTCTGAAGAACATCGTTTGATACACGTGGGAATTTGTTACTGCAGTTTTCGGCTCCATAACAACCTCGCCTGCGTCTCGTGTGTTGATTCCACCTCGACTGCAATAACAAAGTTTCCTCACTGAATCTTATAACATGTACTCTTTTGCCAGTAACGTACCCTCCACAGCTATCGACGGCAATTCCAAATATATCATTAGACTGTTCCGACAAAATTAAGTGCTTTCGTTCATTAACTTTGTTTTTCTCAGAATGCGGTTTTAATGTCATCGAATAAATTTCTGTTAAGTCTTCAACCCAAAAGAGTAACTCTGTGGCCGAGTCATAAGCCAAACCAGTAAGGATGACGTTTTTAGTCCCCATCAAATATTCTGTTTTCTTAGTAGTTATGTCAAAGCTAAATATAGTGTATGTGTCGGCGAACAGCACCCTGTTGTGTACTGGGTCATACGTTATTGTACGGATTGTATCTAACGTAACGTTTTCTGTATGCGATATCGTTCCGTTAATATCAATAAATTCCAGTCGATGGTCAACACCCCAGACGATGTCTGAAACAAGAAAAATCTATTTTATAATCTCCATCTTAAGCCTTTCCTGTTACATAAATACCTATAATCACGTATTACTACTTACTTACTCCATAGGGTAGGCAGAAACTGCAGAACTTCAGCTGCTATGATCCTCTTACATTTTATACAAATGTTACAGTTAATTTGTGTTTGTAACTTACCCATCATCATTAGCCTATTAATGTTCCCACTGCTGGGACACATGCCTCCTCTCTATGAGAGGGAATGGGCTATAATCCACCACGCGGGCTCAGTGCGGATTGGTAGATGTCACATGTCTTCGAATTTTTTGGTTCTAGGACATGCCGGTTTCCTCACGATGTTTTCCTTCACCGTTTTGAGAACAGTGATGATGAAATAAATTACACAAAGTAATGCGCCTCTCTGAGTTCAAACCCATGACTTACTGTTCGTAAGTCGGGGCCGCCACCACTGGGCCACCACTGCTCCCCACTTGCCCAGTACGCGAAAATAAAAATGTTATCATAGTCAATGCATTATATCAATTGACATTGATAAGCCGTAAGGCTAGTTCGCGGGTACCACGCGATCTCTGGCGAGGCAAGCCTCTTCCTCAATGGCCGTATTGCCGTCATGAGATCTGCAGGTGATAGTCCTCGCAAGCCTGCACGGATGGCGCGCGGAGGCTCTACGCCGGGGGGAAACTGCTACCACGGCAATTCGCCGCTCAGCGGACAGACCTGCGACGCGATCTCCTGGCGTCACGGTGAGGGCGACTGCCGCAACCCCGTGCAGCACCCCACGATTGTTGCGATAAGTCCCGTCTTTGAGGAGTGGCTTGAGAAACCCGTGTCGCTCTCACCTTCTTCCTGATCTTTACTGGACTCGGTTGTTTCGGGGGGTTCCTGCACCAAATCGGGTGGGAGGAAACGCCCGGGTGTTACCATTGCAAAGATCGCCCGGAAAACACAGTGCAGGACACCGTGGAAGTTTGCTCCCCTTGGGCGTAGCACCGCCGTTTCCTTGTAGCGGTAACCTCTCGTGTCCGGCCCTGGTTCAATCCATGGTTTGGAGCGAAAGCCATCGCCTCCTTCTGCAAACCAGTCATGCTAGCGAAAGAGGTGGCAGAACGTGAGAGGAAGAGAATCTCACGTCCCAGTCGCTGCGGGAGACGCCCCAGGCGTTGGGGGCCGCGTGGTCTCCTCCGGCCACCGTAGGCGGGGCCTGTGGACGGTAAGCTATGGGCTAGCGCGCCATCCGTCCGTCTTATGACGATGTCAGGGCGATTTCTGGTGCACGTCTGCAGGTGAGTGCGAGTGAGAGAGACGGATAGAGACGGACGAACGGACGGACGTTAGAGAGTAGGGCCCCAGCACACAAGAAAGGGTCCGCAAGGGCTGATGTCTGCAGGGGCTGTAGGACTGTTCGAAAGAGATACCGCGGCCCTGGAACACAAAGGGCTATCCAGGAACATGGATGGACTCATGGAGTGACTTTTCATGCCGTTCCGGCCAGAGCGGAGGAGTCATTTGAAGCTTTCCAATCCGAAAAAAAGGGGGTCATTTGAGGACTTTCCATTCGAAAACAAATAAAGAAATAAAACACATATAAACGGGTATTTTCGCGAATTTTTACCTTTTAATATTTGCCCGACGTTTCGACCGGATTGCACCAGCCGTGGTCGCGGGAAGACTGAAGTATTGGAGGTACCGCCACAGCAAAGCGAAGGTGTTTATTCAACTACCCTCACTTGATCTTCATAAATGTTAATTAGGGCCGGTTCACACTAGGACAGCACACTACACTAACAGTGTCCGCATACTGAGATGATTTCACTTGACGAGTACACTTAGTGATCACTGGATTCCAAGCGGGAGAGAGTCTGAAGCCGTCTTCGCGATTGAAATTAGGATACTTCTTGATCTCAATCGCTTCCCGAACCATTCTCTTATAGTAGTGCTTCTCATTTGCAAGGATTTTTGGGTTGTGTAACTCCATCCAGTGGTTGGGTCCTGAGTCTATCACATGCTCCGCTATAGCGGACTTGTTTGTTTGTCGATTTTTGACCGCTGCTATGTGTTCCTTGACCCTTTCAGCGACTGTTCGCTTCGTTTGGCCTATGTAGGAACGGCCGCAGCTGCAATCGATTTTGTAAACACCAGGAACCTGGAAAGGTACTACATCCTTCGGTGTACGCAGACGCTTAGCCACTTTGTTGAATGGAGTATAAATCGACTTAATTGAAAACTTCTTGAAAAGGTTCCCAATTTTGTCCGTAACCCCTTTCACATAAGGCATGAATGCTGGCTGTCTTGTTACATCAATGTGTTTTTGCTTTTGCTTGCGTCTGCTATCTGGATGCCACCCATTAGTCTTGTACCCGTTTCGTTTAAGAACCTCCTGAACATGTTCCAGCTCTCCGGGCAGATGTTCAGGGTCACAGAGGTCATAGGCTCTGTTCATGAGAGAAGAAACTACTGACTGAAGATGTGCTGGATGATGATGTGAGGCAGCATTCAGATACCTGTCCGTGTGTGTCGGTTTTCTGTACACAGTATGCGACAAGGTTCCATTGGACTTAACCATCACTTTTAAATCTAAGAAGGCTAAAGATCTGTTATCTTCCATCTCATACGTGAATCTTATCTTCGGGTGTATGGAGTTAAGATGTTCTGTCAGTTGATCAACTTCTTGTTTACCTCCATTGATAATGCAGAAAACATCATCGACGTACCTTTTCCAGAGTCTTATACCGTGAGCTGTCATGTTGATCATAGTCTCAAAGTGCTCCATCCAGATATTGGCAAGTACAGGAGCTACAGGACTGCCCATAGCTACGCCATCAATCTGGAGGTAATGTTGCCCCTGGTATAAGAAAAAATTTCCGTCTAAACAGTTCTCCAGAAGACAGATATACTGGTCAGGAAGTTCCTGATCACACAATCTTTGCCTAACAACATCAAGACAATCCTTCAAAGGAACACATGTAAAAAGAGACTCAACGTCAAAGCTCACCATTGTATCTCTGGGTTCCAACTTCATGTCCTTGATGATGCCGATGAAATGTCGCGAATCCTTGACAAAAGAAGACGTCTTGCCCGTTAGCGGCTGCAGTATACCAGCAACATGTTTCGCCAAATTGTACGTAGGCGAGTCCACCTGGCTAACGATCGGTCGCAGGGGCACGTTGGATTTGTGAACTTTAGGTAATCCATACAATTTGGGTGCTTGAACTATGGCTGGTCTATATAGGCGTTCAAAAACATCTTCATCGAACAAGTCACTATACTCGTGTATAACTGCCCTGACCCGTTTCGTGACTCTTGCCGTGGGATTATATGAAACCGGCTTATACACCTTTTTGTCTTCAAGCAAATTCCGTATTTTAGTGTCATAGTCTTCTGTCTTCATTATAACGGTAGCGTTACCCTTATCTGCTTTAAGCACGAGAATCTCATCATTATTACGTAGGTGCTCAAGCGCCTGTAGCTCACCCGCCGTTACGTTGGGCTTTGGAGGCCGGCATTTTCGTAATATAACGGAGACATCCTGTCTTAGCGTTTCCGCGTCATTCGAAGGAATCTTATTACGAACAATGGCCTCCTCGACACTGCTCACTATATCCTCATACGGAATCCTTTTAGGCGTTAAAGCAAAATTTGTTCCTTTTTCTAGAATGCTAAGTGTGTCGTCGTTGTAATTATATTCAGTAAGATTTATCACCGTCTTAGCCTTTTGTGTTTGTACCTTATTATACTGGACCTTACCACTTCGAGCCAACAGACGGTTGAACTTCTTCTCATGTCGCTCGGCACAACACTCCTTGGTTCGTTGCGCTTGATAATAAGTAACTCGGTCACACACATCAAAATCACTGAATGACAACACTACGCTACACTCCATATGAACATTATACAGGTCACTTTGCACTTTGTTAAGATAGTTATTATCATTTCTAATTAACTGCTTAAGAAGGCGGACACTCGCATTCCTTAGAATTTTTCCGGAATGTTCGATATCACTACGCGGTTTGAGTCGACAACACGTAGGTATTAAGTCCCAATCACGACATTTAGTTAAAAATGCCAGTGATGTAATGAGACGTGCACTTTTGTTCCGTAAATATTCTAGATGGTGAACTTTCTTTACTATTTCCGGCCCGTACCGGTTAGCAATTGTCTTTTTTAAACTTTCACGATCAAAACACATTATAAAACACATATAAACGGGTATTTTCGCGAATTTTTACCTTTTAATATTTGCCCGACGTTTCGACCGGATTGCACCAGCCGTGGTCGCGGGAAGACTGAAGTATTGGAGGTACCGCCACAGCAAAGCGAAGGTGTTTATTCAACTACCCTCACTTGATCTTCATAAATGTTAATTAGGGCCGGTTCACACTAGGACAGCACACTACACTAACAGTGTCCGCATACTGAGATGATTTCACTTGACGAGTACACTTAGTGATCACTGGATTCCAAGCGGGAGAGAGTCTGAAGCCGTCTTCGCGATTGAAATTAGGATACTTCTTGATCTCAATCGCTTCCCGAACCATTCTCTTATAGTAGTGCTTCTCATTTGCAAGGATTTTTGGGTTGTGTAACTCCATCCAGTGGTTGGGTCCTGAGTCTATCACATGCTCCGCTATAGCGGACTTGTTTGTTTGTCGATTTTTGACCGCTGCTATGTGTTCCTTGACCCTTTCAGCGACTGTTCGCTTCGTTTGGCCTATGTAGGAACGGCCGCAGCTGCAATCGATTTTGTAAACACCAGGAACCTGGAAAGGTACTACATCCTTCGGTGTACGCAGACGCTTAGCCACTTTGTTGAATGGAGTATAAATCGACTTAATTGAAAACTTCTTGAAAAGGTTCCCAATTTTGTCCGTAACCCCTTTCACATAAGGCATGAATGCTGGCTGTCTTGTTACATCAATGTGTTTTTGCTTTTGCTTGCGTCTGCTATCTGGATGCCACCCATTAGTCTTGTACCCGTTTCGTTTAAGAACCTCCTGAACATGTTCCAGCTCTCCGGGCAGATGTTCAGGGTCACAGAGGTCATAGGCTCTGTTCATGAGAGAAGAAACTACTGACTGAAGATGTGCTGGATGATGATGTGAGGCAGCATTCAGATACCTGTCCGTGTGTGT
The DNA here is from genome assembly GCA_905147715.2 of Xestia xanthographa. Classification (NCBI taxonomy): domain Eukaryota; kingdom Metazoa; phylum Arthropoda; class Insecta; order Lepidoptera; family Noctuidae; genus Xestia; species Xestia xanthographa. The sequence continues at coordinate 2,834,617 of LR990654.1, read as the reverse complement.
CGGTTTTCTGTACACAGTATGCGACAAGGTTCCATTGGACTTAACCATCACTTTTAAATCTAAGAAGGCTAAAGATCTGTTATCTTCCATCTCATACGTGAATCTTATCTTCGGGTGTATGGAGTTAAGATGTTCTGTCAGTTGATCAACTTCTTGTTTACCTCCATTGATAATGCAGAAAACATCATCGACGTACCTTTTCCAGAGTCTTATACCGTGAGCTGTCATGTTGATCATAGTCTCAAAGTGCTCCATCCAGATATTGGCAAGTACAGGAGCTACAGGACTGCCCATAGCTACGCCATCAATCTGGAGGTAATGTTGCCCCTGGTATAAGAAAAAATTTCCGTCTAAACAGTTCTCCAGAAGACAGATATACTGGTCAGGAAGTTCCTGATCACACAATCTTTGCCTAACAACATCAAGACAATCCTTCAAAGGAACACATGTAAAAAGAGACTCAACGTCAAAGCTCACCATTGTATCTCTGGGTTCCAACTTCATGTCCTTGATGATGCCGATGAAATGTCGCGAATCCTTGACAAAAGAAAACGTCTTGCCCGTTAGCGGCTGCAGTATACCAGCAACATGTTTCGCCAAATTGTACGTAGGCGAGTCCACCTGGCTAACGATCGGTCGCAGGGGCACGTTGGATTTGTGAACTTTAGGTAATCCATACAATTTGGGTGCTTGAACTATGGCTGGTCTATATAGGCGTTCAAAAACATCTTCATCGAACAAGTCACTATACTCGTGTATAACTGCCCTGACCCGTTTCGTGACTCTTGCCGTGGGATTATATGAAACCGGCTTATACACCTTTTTGTCTTCAAGCAAATTCCGTATTTTAGTGTCATAGTCTTCTGTCTTCATTATAACGGTAGCGTTACCCTTATCTGCTTTAAGCACGAGAATCTCATCATTATTACGTAGGTGCTCAAGCGCCTGTAGCTCACCCGCCGTTACGTTGGGCTTTGGAGGCCGGCATTTTCGTAATATAACGGAGACATCCTGTCTTAGCGTTTCCGCGTCATTCGAAGGAATCTTATTACGAACAATGGCCTCCTCGACACTGCTCACTATATCCTCATACGGAATCCTTTTAGGCGTTAAAGCAAAATTTGTTCCTTTTTCTAGAATGCTAAGTGTGTCGTCGTTGTAATTATATTCAGTAAGATTTATCACCGTCTTAGCCTTTTGTGTTTGTACCTTATTATACTGGACCTTACCACTTCGAGCCAACAGACGGTTGAACTTCTTCTCATGTCGCTCGGCAAATATTAAAAGGTAAAAATTCGCGAAAATACCCGTTTATATGTGTTTTATAATGTGTTTTGATCGTGAAAGTTTAAAAAAGACAAATAAAGAAATATGTGTGGTGTAACGTGAATGGATAAAATAAGGAATGTCATAAGAAGAAGTCTGAAAGTGGCGCCGGTGGCTGAAAAGTAGCTTGGTATTCGGTTATCGTGGTATGGACAACATGGACATGTGATACGGAGGAATGAGGAAAATTTTGAGTATGAATGTAGATGACTATAAGAGTAAGCAAGACCAAAGAAACGATGGATGGACTGCGTGAAGGATGATATGGGTAGAAAGTTGGTGCCTGATGAGTTAATTCATACAGGCTCATCGGTCCCCTAGATCTGTCGACATCCTGGATATCGAAAGACCGTCTTCCATTGCCCTACACATGACTCTAGTCAAAATGTCAAAAATTTCAAGTGGAATTGAACTTAAAGATATGCTATATCAATAAGTACTGACTATAATATGGTCAAACAGTAATTACAATTTGTCTGTTAAAAATTCCGAAATCCTGTAATAATTGTTGTAAATATTAGCCCAGAACTGGGGGCCTAAAATGGCCGCTTTATCAGAATCGTAATATGAATCACGTTAAAAATTTAAAATTCTTAAAATGGACTTTATTGTTAAAAGCATAAAGCCCATTTTAAGATTTTTTTTTTAACGTGATTCATACTAGGATTCTTCGTGGATTCTGCTAAAGCGGCCATTTTAGATCCCCTGAGCTACTAGTTTGGCGCTTTCGGTGGTGTCCATCTGTTCCTGTGGTGCCTAAACTACTGAACTGATCTTTCTGCAATTTAGCATATACTTTGGCAGGTGTACAGAAACTGACATACTTTTCATTCCAAAATAAGTACTGTTCCCGAGGAAAACAATAATAACGTTCTTAAGATAATAGATGGCGCCACGTGTCTTTAGAATTCATGATTGAATTATATTATTACAGGATGAGTACAACCCGAAGTGATTGTCAAATTCTAAATTATCAACTGGGCAGGAATAAACACGAAATTACCGACGAAGTGTGGTAGATAAGTTTTGATTTTAGTTTGAAATATTGTAGACAAACACAAATCGGAGCCTGATCACCTGAGAGCATCCAACCTAACCACGCTTTGCCCTGGTTGACTTGGAAATCTCTAAATAGACTTCGTAATGAAGTCGGTCGGAAAAAAGACCTCCACAGATGGGGGTTTACAGACGACTCGAATCACAAGTGCGTATGCGGCGTCTCTGAACAGATAATGGCTCATCTTCAATTTTGAACCGCATACCCTGACACCTGCGCACTTGACGACCTTATGAATGTAAGGGCATCACTAGCCTTTGAGTTAGGAGCAGAAGTTTTTATTTGAGTAAATAAAAAAAAAGATACAGACTTTTTAGGGCAAAGACAACTACTAACAGATGCAACTTTACTTCTTCAAAGTAAGGGGTAATCAAAATTAATAAACATAGTAAATAAACGACTCTGGTACTCACCCCAGGAGAAGGAGTGCACCGACCCTGCGCACAGCACCACCAATACTACACATGCTGTTTTATACATTTTACACTACAGACAACGTCGTTTGTGAAGAGATGCTCGTGGAATACAACAATGCAAAAGCAATGTGCTATTTTTTGGCAATCACGCTGTCCCATCCGGCACATTGATAGCCGGAAGGTCCTCTGATAAGAGAAGCACTAAGTAGAGAATATCATCGTGCAGAGTTATACAAGGTGAGTATTAAAATTCTGCGTGGATGGCAATAATTATATGGAACAACTAGCTGACCCGCGCAACTTCGTCTGCGTCACATGGGAGAGAGAGAGAGGTTTAGAGAGAGTGTGAGTTAACCTTAAAATATAGACATATCGCTATAGCGGATTTTATGTTAAACTTTTTAAGAGGAACAATTCCCTAATACATTATTGTTGCGTAACTTTACCGTTTATGCAGCGCTCGCAACGGAAGTTCTCAAAAGAAATAAATTTTCCCCGTTTTTGCAACAATTATCATTGATACTTCGCTCCTACTAGTTACTAAATTTACATCATCACGCTACTGCGTGAGTTGTCGCTAAAGCTCGGTAGTAAAACTACCTCGTATATAATGGGTCATTTTAGGCCCCGACTTACGAACAGTAAGTCGTGGGTTCGAACCCAGGCAGGCTACATGGAGACATGGAGAGAGCGACTGTCGCAACCCCGTGCAGGGCACGCCACAATAGTGGCAATAAGTCCCCTCTTAGAGGAGTGGCTGAGAAGGAGGTGGCGGAACGGGAGAGGGAGAGAACCTCTCAGCGTCCCGGCCGCCGCGGGAGACAACCCGGGCGTCGAAGGCCACCACGTAGCCCCCGGCCACCGTAGGCGTGGGCCTGTGGACGGTGGGCTATGGGCTAGCGCGCCGTCCGTCCGTCTCATGACGACAGGCCGTTTCGACGGCGCGTTCGTGTTCCACGCGCGCCTCAAAGAGAGCAGTAGGAAGGGGTCTGCAAGGGCCGATGCCTGCCGGGGTTGCGGTAATGTTCGAATGAGATACCGTTGGCCCCGAAACACAAAGGGCGATGAAGGAACATGGACGGGTTTTAGTCACTAAAAGTCTGACACTCCCTCCTGCTCCGCCCAGAGCGGGAGGAGTCATTTGATGACTTCCCATCCAAAAAAAGAAAAAAACTTTGTGTAATTTATTTCATTACCGCTGCTCTCAAAACGGTAAAGGAAAACATCAATCCGCACTGGGCCCGCGTGGTGGATTATAGCCCATTCCTTCTCTCAGAGAGGAGGCCTGTATCCCAGCAGTGGGAACATTAATAGGCTGATTATAATGATGATGACTATAAAGCTGGTCAGTCAATTTAAAAGTTATCTGGTGAGCACATTTTTAGTCATTAGTACCATTCTAGCACAATAGATGTCACTGCATCTTACATTTGATGATTATTTCTTCTTGAACACTTTAAATTCGTATAGCTTCTGATAGAATTAACCGACTACGATGAAACAAAAACTAAATAATACCTCAAGATACGCACAATTTGTATGTATAAAAGTTATCTACATTGGTTGCGTAAGTTTTGCGTGATGCTTGATCATTGAAACAGACAAACAGACAAACAGATAAACAGACAAAAATTCCAAAAATGCTGGAAATGTGTTCTGTTGCTTATTTTTTAACACCCTGGCATTTTTTTTTCGAAGTATTTTCGATGTACAAAAACGATTTTTCTACAGATTTATTATATGTATAGATTTATTATATGATGTATAGATTAAGAACAAAGTCACCTAAAGGGCAATGGATAATGCTATGCTCGGAGTTCTATTGCGTGATCGAATTAGAAATGAAGACATCCTCAAGAGAATCAAGGTCACCGACGTAGCTCAAAGAATAGCTAAATTTAAGCGGCAGTAGGCAGGGCACATTGACAGATGACATGGTGCTGCTGAGCGCGTCAGCCGGTGGTACTAGGACACTATTTTAGTCATATAACGGCCTACAACATTCAGAAAAGTCAGCACGTTGTTTTTGAGACAGGGACCAAGATGGTACTTGGTCCATCTTGGGGTGCGTCTCATATAATTTATAGTTTCTCTCTGTTTAGGGTTTTTTCATCATGATTTACTCAGTAGCAGTTTGGATTTGTGCCCAGTTGATGGCAGTAGGCTCACTCCCATTACGCTGTTAGGGTGCTGCTCTGCCCGACCCTTTGGTATTATAGGCGTGATGTTAATGATGTTATGTTTATGCGATGATCATACAATCAAGTAGGTCTCCTAGGACACTTTGTATACATTATTATGTTCAATCACCCTGTACACGCAACAGTTTAGGTAGTATGAACAATATTGATAACAATGCTGGATTTAAAATGTTTTTGATGTTGTGTAACACTACCGCACCGCCCCGCCCCGACTCCGCTCAGACAGACGCGCAATTTATGTTTTCAATCAAGGTGCGGGGGCACATGCGTATTGGGCAGGTTAAAGTGATTTTTTTTTTGGTCCATTCATACAATTTACAGAATGATAATGAATTTACTTTTTCAACTTATGCATTTTCGTCTTTCTTTATCTTTATGTCTCTTTTTCTGATGGCTGTTTGACAAATAAAGAGCAAGCACCGTCTGTGATCACGGCCATAACAATACAAGGTACATGCGCCACCGAACCTAAATGCGTGACACATAATTATGTTTCGTAAACTCAAGAGTTCTTCAAATGATGGCGAAAACCGTAACAAAATCCAGTTCAATATTGCGAAGTTAAGAAGAACTAAAAGAACACACAGACACAACAGGTGACATTTTATATTCATAACATTACTTCCTGTTATTCGATGGGTTTGCCGAGCTTTGTTGTTTCCATTTTAATGTAAAATCTAAATGATGAAATCATTCCGTGGTTAAGGGGCACTATGATAATAATAATTATGATAATAACTATAACTCGCGGCTCGCGGCGTCTACGTAGAATTCAATTCATCATCATCGTTTCAGACGCAAGACGTCCACTGCTGGACATAGGTCTCCCACAAGGTTTGCCACATTGACCGGTCCCGTGCGACTCGCGTTCAGCGGATTCCCGCAACCTTCACCAGGTCATCGGTCCACCTAGTGTGAGGTCTTCCAAGGTAACGGCTTGCGGTTCGCGGTCGCCACTCTAGAACTTTTCGGCCCCATTGGCCATCCGTTCTGCGAGCAATGTGAACCAATAAAGGGTTTTATTTAACAAGAAAGTGGTCTTATAAGGGTTCCTTTTGAGGAATGGAACCCGTTAGTTATTTTTCACTTTTTTGTGTTTTTTGAAGTCGGTATTATTTTTTTGCAAAAAAGTTTTTTTTAATTTATTTATTTATTTATTTATTTATGTACACACAAAATACTTAACAGGACATTACATTAAGAAAGAAGCGCACAAAGGTACTGCTTATTTCATAAGAAATCTCTTCCAGCAGACCTGCGAGAGGAAAGTTGGATTAGAAATGTAGACACAGTGCGTAGAAAAGACAAAACAGGAAATGTAAAATAAAACTTAAAACAAAATCTAATATAAGTACCTATATGAAATAAACATACATACAAATACATACACATATAAAAAAAATACTCGTATAGTAAATATTTACCTATAATATACATACATATATATGTAGAATATTACTGTATAGAAGAAAGGTAGTGCTCTTTTCTTTATTTTTCCATATGTGTAATGATTTGTTTAATATTTAATAAAAATTATTCTTAATTCTAGCATAAATACTTGTTATCTCATTAATAATAAGATTAATAAGTAGTTAATAGACTGTATTTGTTGAGAGCGTCAGCAGCGCCAAGGCGGTAGAAATAGGAACTATCGTTACCGGTGGCCTCGATGAAGGGAAAAGTGGATTGGCGTCTGCTGGCATTCTCTCGGGCACTCTCGGTTCAGCCTTCAAGCGAACAGTACTAACTAGTTTAAGGGAAATCACTGTAGAAATTGTGAGAAATATAATATAGATTCTATCGAAGTCTTTAATTTATAAAAACTCAGAAGTGACATCGTAATTTCAAGCCTACAAAGTGGTTGGTGACATCCTGAACGTAAGTACCATGATTATATTATATTTCGATGCTTTGATTTATTAATTTATCAAACCGTATAAGGCAATCATGTTTATTCACCCCATGGTAACTTGAATTGCAATCATGCTATCCGGACTGTTCATAACTGTTCATTAATTTTATTTCGGAGGGTAGTTGAAAAATAAAATCAATAGATTTTTAATGAAATATAAATCGTAATATATGATCACAATAACTGTATTCTAAGGTTTAAGATTTAGAACCATTTAGATTAATATATCAATCCAAATACCTTCAGAGTTATTGCTCACTAAATTAAATCTTGGTTGTTCCTAGAAATTAATTACTAAGATTATGAACAGTCCCTTTTGGAATGTGTATTTTTAGGTTCCTAGGTATACTAAATTAAATGTACCTAATATTACGGAACGATTGCATTTGATTGTCGAAATGTAACTTTATACGTTGTACCTACCTACATTAACTAATTACATTTATGTGGGTGTGGTTTCCATTGCAAGATTTTTATGAAATGAGATACTAATGTATTGAATTTAAATATTAACAAAAATGAAACATCATTGAGAAGGATAATTTAAATTTTAGTTTAAACTTGCATCATGTAGACATAAATAAGCCATGTATGCGTCTCCAATATTATCTTATGTACAAGTTAGACATGTACGTGTTTTATCAATTTTAATTAAGTTGGTGGACGTGTATGTGTTTTCCACAATATAATGTAAAGTTTAAAGTTGGCCATGTATGTGTTTCCAAAATATTTTATGCCGTTTATTGGTGGACATGTATGTGTTTTCCATAATATTTCATGAAGTAATCACTTGGACATGTATGTGTTTTCAAAATATTTTATTTATTTATTTATTTGTTTATGCAGTTTAAAGGTGAACATGTATGTGTTCTCAACAATATTTCGAGAAGTAATTAGTTGGAGATGTATGTGTTTTCAAAATATTTTATGCTATTTAAAGGTGGACATGTATGTGTTTTCCACAATATATTAGGAAGTTTAAAGTTGGCCATGTATGTGTTTTCAACAATATTTCGAGAAGTAATTAGTGAAACATGTATGTGTTTTTAACAATATTTCGACAAGTAAATAGTTGGACATGTATGTGTTTTCAATAATATTTTATGAAATAATTAGTTGGACATGTATGTGTTTTCAACAGTATTTTATGAAATTTAAAGTTGGACATGTAGGTGTCTTAAAATATAATAAAATATGAAGTTTATAGTTGAGACCTGTATGTGTTTTAAATTATAATTATGAAGTTAGTTGGAGTTTGTATGATGTAGGTATGTGCCTTTAGTAACATTTTAAGATGTCTAAAATTAGACAAGTACCTTCTACGTGCGTGTGTTCAATAATATTTTATGAAGTTTATAATCTAAAAATGTTTGTCTCTAATATAAATTATCTTATAAAGTTATGATTTTGTAACTCAGGTTCATAATTTTAGTTACTCATGGCTATATTAAAGTTACATTATTCTGCCAAAAAGTGCATAACGCGACATAAACTTAAATGATGATCTGGCTTGTTCCAGTATGAGTTCCGACGAAGAGTATGTTCCTAAAAGAAAGAAGGGGCGTTACGTCCGATTTCCGTCGACATCATCGGAGTCTGAGAAAGGAAATGATCCTGACGGGATTCAGCAAGAAGTCAGTGATCATGAATCTAGTAATACAACTCACGTTTCCACTCAAAGTTTGACTGCTGAAGATCTTATGAAAATTATTGCTTCGCTGCGAGGTGACTCTAACAAGTTATTAGGCGCTAACTATCAACACAATGTAATCCCAGAGTTTGATCCCAATAACAAGTCACAAAATGTAGATAGATGGTTAGGAAAGGTAAATGAATGTTCAACTATCTATGGATGGAACGAAAGGCAGACGATACACTACTCCTTGCAAAAACTATGTGGCTTAGCCAAAAAGTGGTACGAATCACTTTCCACTCTCACTTATTCCTGGGAGGAGTGGCAGATTAAGTTGCGAAAGTCATTTCCAAGCGAGGAAAATTACGGAATTATTTTACAGGAAATGTTGAATAGGCGTTGTCGTCAAGACGAAAATGTTAGGGAATACTTTTATGAAAAACTGTCGTTGATAACACGTTGCGAAATTATAGGGCGTAAAGCTGTAGATTGTGTAGTCCATGGCATTAATGATCCATCAATAAGGAATGGAGCCCAAGCACTACAGTGTACAGAGCCAGAAGATCTATTAGCTTATTTAGTATCTCAACAACCCAAAGATCAGATAGGGTTCCAAACGACTAGTCATCTTAGAAGGAAAGACCATCCTAATACATATGGAAGTAACGCATCCAATGCGACTAGACGTACTGATGCTAACGATTCAGGCCGTAGAGTAGGTCCAATCTGCTACAATTGCCAAGAGAGAGGTCACACTTTCTATAAGTGCCCTAAACCTGTGATTAAATGTCAAAAATGTGGTAGGGTAGGTCACGACCTTAGTAATTGTACGAAGAAACCCTTATTAAGCTATGATCCAAAGCAAGTAACTCCAGTTAGGAAAACTTTAAAGATTTCTTCAGCGGTACCGGACATTATACAGCCTAATATTGAAGAATCAAATCAAAAATTCTATAAGATCATTTATGTTAATGATACATCATTGCAGGCATATGTTGATTTTGGAAGTGATTGCACTTTAATCCGATTCTCGGATGCCAAAAAACTTGGTGTGATTGAAGATAGGAATAACCTGCCAACAGTACGCGGTTTTGGCAATACGACCATTAGACCTTTGTTCAAAACCCTGATCAACGCAAAGTTAGACGATATAGAAGCTCGTGTAGAAGTTTTAGTTGTAAACGATGAATATTTACATACGCCTGTGCTTGTTGGTCGAAATTTTACCGAACTACCTAATGTTATGGTATTGAAGGATAAGGAAACTCTATACTTTTACAATAGTCCTACTTTAGTGACGAATGATGTGACAACAGACAAAATTGACCTATTCGTTGTCAATAGAACAGTAATAACCAAAGGGGGATTCATAGAGGTCAGTTCAAGACAAAATAAGACAAGTGACGTTTATTTAGAAGGTGATACTAGATTAAATCCAAACCAAGAGTATAGATTACACAGTGGCTGTTATAGGCTAGATAAGGGAAAGGGGTTTATTGTTGTTACAGCACTGACCAGTACTCCTATAGTTTTCGATGAAAATGTTTTGATTGCTAGAACTAAACCCATAACTGAAAGCCAAACCCTTCAAATTAATTCGGAAGGTGCTTCAAGTTTCCTACCATTAGACAAAGATGATATTAAGATAGGATCACAATTAGATGAGAAATACGTTACAAAGCTGTATGAACTTTTACAAAAATATAGGTCATGCTTTGCTACAAGCCTTAGTGAGTTAGGGTGCACACAAAAAGCTGAAATGAGTATTGAACTAAACGACGAAAAACCAGTAGTATATAGGCCTTATCGTATGTCGTTTTATGAACGTGGCAAAGTCAGGGAAATTGTAGATGAATTGATTGATAATGATATTGTGCAGGAGTCCGAGTCTAATTATGCTAGTCCAGTGTTATTAATAAAAAAGAAAACAGGTGACCATAGACTTTGTATTGATTTCAGGGCATTAAATAGTAAAACTGTAAAAGACAAGTACCCGCTTCCACTGATAGATGATCAAATCTCAAATTTGAGTGGTAATAAGTTCTTCATAACTTAAGATCTTGCATCGGGATACTACTAGATACCGATAGCAAAAGAAAGTCGTCATCTGACTACGTTTGTTACACCGGACGGCCATTACGAATTTAAACGTATGCCGTTCGGTTTGGCAAACGCACCTGCAATTTTTCAAAAAATGATAAATAAGGTTCTTGGGTCGCGCAGGTTCACTTCAGCTCTGGCCTATATGGACGATCTTCTTATACCATCGGAATCTGTAGAAGAAGGGTTCGAACATTTAGAAGACGTGCTTAAATTGTTGAAAGATGCGGGACTTACTCTTAAATTGTCTAAGTGCAGGTTTTTTGACACTCAGCTAGAGTATTTAGGCTACGAAATATCTGCTGAAGGTGTCAAACCAAGCGAAAGGAAAATTAAAGCAGTCAAAGACTTTCCTACACCTCGAAATGTCCACGAGGTTAGGCAATTTTTAGGTCTAGCCAGTTATTTTAGAAAATTTGTACAAAGTTTTGGAGAAATAGCTAGACCTTTAACAGTGTTACTAAAAAAGGAGTCTACATGGCAATGGAGTGAAAATGAGAGTTCAGCTTTTGTAACATTAAAAGATCGTTTAGTAGAGCGGCCAATATTGGCGTTATACAATCCTACATTAGAAACTGAATTACATGCAGATGCAAGTGCTCTAGGTTTGGGTGGTATACTTTTTCAATGGCAAGTTAATCCCAGGGTATTAAAACCAGTCGCATATTTCAGTAGGCAGACCACTCCAGCGGAGCGGTTCTTTCACTCTTACGAGCTAGAAATACTAGCTGTGGTCTGCTCACTAAAAAAGTTCCGCGTATACCTGTTAGGCTTAAAGTTTACCGTGTTTACAGATTGCAATGCATTAAGGACCACCCTTACAAAACGAGACTTGATTCCTCGGATTGCAAGGTGGTGGTTGCAGATCAGTGATTTTGACTTTGTCATTGAATATCGCGCTGGTATTCGAATGTCTCACGTTGACGCGTTAAGTCGTAATCCGATAGTTGAGGATTTAGATTTAGGAGTGCCCAACGAAAGAGAACTTCTAACCGTTTATAACATCTCCACTGAGAACTGGCTTGTAACACTTCAATTAGCTGATCCTGAACTCGTTAGAATAACTAAAATTCTTAAACCTAAAACAGATATTGAAGTTGTTGAAACAAAAAGGGATTATGCAATGAAAGATAACGTTTTGTACAGAAGAGTTGGGGATCAGTTAAAGTTGGTGGTACCACGTAATGCTCGATGGCAAGTCTGTAAGATGAATCATGACGATATTGGTCATTTTGGACAGGCAAAGACGCTTGAAAGAATTCAAGATCAGTTTTGGTTTCCCAAACTTCGACGATTCGTAAAAAAATACGTGGCTGCATGTATTAATTGTGCATATACTAAAGATAGCGCTGCTAAAGTTAAATCTGGATATTTGTACCCGATCGAAAAGAAAGATATTCCATTCTATGCTCTTCATGTAGATCATTTAGGACCTTTCGTTAAGAGTAAATCTCGAAATAGCTACATTCTGACTATCGTGGATGGTTTTACAAAATATTTGTTTGCTAAGCCCGTAAAAGACACCAAAACTAAAAATGTTATTAGAGTATTAGAAAATATATTTAATGATTTTGGGGTACCTGAAAGAATTATTTCTGATCGTGGATCGTCATTCACATCAAACCTCTTTAAAGACTTCTGTATCAAAAATGGTGTAAAACACATCTTAAACGCTGTTGCCAGCCCACGTTCAAATGGACAAGCTGAGCGTTTTAACCAAACCCTTCTCAATGCATTGTCTTCAAAAAATCTAAATAATGACGAGAGAGACTGGGACAAACAGTTAGGTAGCATACAATGGGGTATCAACAACACAGTTAGCGCAACGACGAAAAAGACTCCCTCAGAGCTTCTATTTGGTGTAAAACTTCGAAATGCTTCTACGAATAAATTAGGCATTAGTAAAGATGGTAGTTCAGAAGATGCAACGACAAATAGGGAAGCTCTAAGGCAGGTAGCATATGAAAACATTAAAACATCTCAGGAAAAACAGAAGGTTTTGCATGACGCTAACAAATCCCCTGCTAAAATCTATGAAGAAGGTGATTTAGTAAAGATAGTTAAGTCTAATTTTAATAATGATGGAAAGAGTAAAAAACTTTTGCCTAAATTTGTAGGGCCTTATAAAGTAATAAAACAATTAGGAAATGATAGATATAATATATCCAGCGTACCAGGATTTAAATCAGCATGATTGTATAATACAGTTGTTGCTGCAGATAGAATGAGACCGTGGATTCATGTTGAATCACTTAACTTGAATAGTGATGTGAATATAGTAACAACTAGCGAAAGTGAAACAGATGAGGAGGATGTAAAACGTGATCGTTGTTAAATCAAAATTTAGGTTAATAAAGTAGGTTAGATGTTTATAGTTACACCTAGTAATGTGATTAGAATCAGATTGTTTTACGATTTAGTACACGAATGTAATGATTGTTCTGTTATGTAAGTGTAATACCTACACTCTTATATGTGTATGTAAGTAAATAAGATATGAATGTTGCTTGAAGTATAAAAATATTGTTATCGTTAGTCTAAATACTGTCTTGATTAAATTGATTCATGGTTAGCATGAAGTCGAAAGTATTATTATTTTGAATGAGACTTAGAATTTAGTAGATTTAAATATCTAGGTAATTTAGAAATATTGTTTTAATAGATCAATGCAGTTGTGAGTTAGTTGAGAAAAGATTTAATTGGAGTTGGTTTGTGTTTATTGTAATTAATTATGTAAAATTGTTAGTTAAGATGTTCTTGAATAATAAAATCAAAAGAATAATTGCCATAATTACGTAGGTACCTACATAAGTACCTACCTTAGATATTTATGAAAAATCCTAACTATTTAGTAATGTTATACAATTTAGTTGAAAGTAGGTACCTTTTTAGTTTTGTATTCTTTTGTTTTAAAACAGTTGTCTACTTGAATTTAAGGTGAGATAGTGGAAGTAATTAAATTGAAATACTCACTCTTAGTGCACCAGGAGGTAGCACTAGTTCAGATGGCCGAATGTAATGATTTGTTTAATATTTAATAAAAATTATTCATAATTCTAGCATAAATACTTGTTAACTCATTAATAATAAGATTAATAAGTAGTTAATAGACTATTGGTTGAGAGCGTCAGCAGCGCCAAGGCGGTAGAAATAGGAACTATCGTTATCGGTGGCCTCGATGGAGGGAAAAGTGGATTGGCGACTGCTGGCATTCTCTCAGGCACTCTCGGTTCAGCCTTCAAGCGAACAGTACTAACTAGTTTAAGGGAAATCACTGTAGAAATTGTGAGAAATATAATATAGATTCTATCGAAGTTGTGCGCAACGCACCTGTTTTCACGTTTCGCCTATTTATACTTTTTATATTTTTTTATTATGTTTTTTGTTTTATGATGTTTGAAGGTGGTCTTGTCATTGCAGTAAAAATATTATATGCACTCATATCTTGAACCGGCAGTTTTAATTATTAGTCGATAATATTTGGTCCTTCTACTGTGAATAGTGATATGGTGCAGACTCGATCAGCTGCAAAAGCTATGGTAAAGGGTAACGAAGGTAAGACCGTTGCGGAGAGGGAGCTGGAGCCGTTGCTTGCGCCCAGCGATCCTCGCGTCAGTTCGGCGACCGCACCCCCGGCGCCTTCTCGCCCCGTTAGTACGACCTCATCTCGCTCCTCAACCACGATAGTGGCCAGACGGTTGGCCGCGGAGGCGCTACATGCGCGTCGCCTTGCCGAACTAGAGAGCGAGCGATTAACAGTCGAACGTGAGGCTGCTGATTTAGAGCTCCGCGCAGAAATTGCCGCCATCGAAGCTGACGCGAGTCAGCGCAGTTCGAGGAGCAGCCACCACGTACACCAATGGCTTAGTAAGTCTGAAGCGGACCGTAATTGCAATACAACGTTAAAACATAATAATGCTTTCAGGCAAGCAGACCCCGAACCGCATGTCGTGCCCATTGCGTGGACAGCGACAGGGCCACAGGCCTCCATTGCCGTCCCGGAAGCGGCACGCAACGAGAACAACACGGAGGTTCCAAAGCTCATAAAGTCCCTCGAAGTATTGATTAATAACGTTAATAAAGGCAATAGCCCCGGAATGCATAACGTTCCTTTACCTAGGTTTGATGGAAAGTCTCATTTAGATTGGCTTAGCCTTAAAAAGGTCTTCCAAGATACGCAAATTTCATATAGTGCTGCCAACAACCTAGCACGCCTGAACGCGGCGCTCACAGGTGCAGCGCGCGAAGCGGTGGCGGCGCTGCTAGTTACAGCGCGCGAACCCGGCGCCGTGCTGCATGCGCTCGACACCCGCTTCGGCCGCCCTGAGCTCGTGGTGGCGCACGAGGTCGCCGCAGTGCGCGCGCTGCCGCGTGTTGGTGGAGAAGGTAAAGATCTAGCTATTTTTGCTAGCCGAGTTCGCAACTGTGTTGAGGTAATTCGTTTGTTAGAACATACGGAGTATCTCGCGTCGCCGGAACTTTTTCAGGCGGTTATTACGAAAATTTCACCATTATTGCGAGCTAAGTGGCTGGATTTTGCCGCTCGTCACGAGGCCGGTGATCAGTCGAAGCTAGAAATATTAGCAGACTTTCTAACACACGAGATCGATCTCCAGGCTCGCTTTGGCATCATAACTGAGCCGGCTACTGTGTCATACGTATCAGACAGTAGACGGGCCAGGGATCACGTGCACTCTGTCGCTGAGAACCAGCACGCTGTTGCAAATTCAGCGTCGGATTTTTCATCAAATTCATCGAAAACTACGCGTAATAACCAATGATGTTATATTATATAATACTGAGGTAGATACGTTTTACCGACGTCAGCGTGGCAATGCAAACACAAGCTGACCAGCTTGTGTGACTTCAGTATGTCCTGCGCACGTCCTGCGTCTGGTCGCGACGCGAACTGACGTTTAAAGGGAGTTTGCTATAGGAAATTAAACAAATAAGGCAGTTGTGTGTTCAGAAAGTGCGATACTTATACTGGGCCGGCTGTAAAAATCAAGAAGGATGTGTCTTTTCATTTGTAAGTACTGTTTATTCTATTTAAAATGGAAAATCATAAATTTAATTTTACTCAAAAATGACTGCCGCGCTGTTGCCGCTTTGTCACCTACACGAAAGAGACAAGTAGCGTGTTGCATTTATGAGTGATAGAGAAAACGAGATAATGGCGCGCGGTGTTGTCAGTTCGAACGACGCTAAAGGATGTTGGGGTGATATGGCCATATGGGGCCTGGCCTAATATATTATTCGAATATCACATATTATTTTTCAATACACTTCCTCGAAAACTGGTCCATGACGCACTACGATTAGGTACAACATGCAATGTATTTCACACACGTGCGATTTTCTCCACTTTCCCGCACGTGTGCGGGAATGAAAATTGCCACAGATAACTAAGTCCAAATTTATTGGTTCAATGCCTATAGTCTGAGGTGAATATTTTTTTTTAAATTTCGGCAAAGCACTACGCGTCTTTATGGCATAAATATTTTTTGAATATTCAAATTGTGTTTTTAAATAGAATATCATAGATAAACATGATTATTAAAAACTAATAGTTACTTTTATACACAAATTAACATTTATTTGTGTTCTTAATTCAAAAATATAAAATAAATCTATTTTTTATATTAGGCTGTTTAACGGCTTCATACCTTTGCCTCTTCTTCAAACTGCCGAAACGAAAGCGCGAAAAAAAAAGAAAATGAAAATCAGTTTCATGGTTCGTGTCAAAAATATTTTTCGTTATTTTATTTTATTTCTTCAAAAGTGTATTGAAAAACGTCGTTTGATACACGTGGACATTTGTTATTGCAATTCTCGGCTCAAAAACACCCTCGCCTACGGCTCGTGTGTTATAATTCCGCCTCGAATGCAATAACAAACTTTCTCCACTTGTATCAAAATGTACTATTTCACCACTGGTGTCCATGTCCAATATTGTCCATAGTAGACAATGATATTCTAATAAACAGATATGTTATACACCTACAAAACCACCGAAAAAAGTGTTTCGCGCAGCAGCGGCACCACACCTTTTTATTCATTCTACATTTCACTACAAGTCAAAACGACACAAAAGGGATAGCTCGATAAAACCAATAAGAAAAAAAGAGACAGATAGTGTTGTTCTATGTCTGGACTCTAGAGTTAACGCGTCGTTGTCGTACTCACGACAAAAATGCATTTCCCATTTCTTTCTTTTTTATCCTCCAAATATCAGAATATTAAGAAAAAAAATTAAAAAATCAAAGTATATTGCGTAGTTACATGTGGTATGAGATCCCTTGTGTTTTATTTACTTTGGTATCATAATTGGTACACTTTCTGAACACGCACGATGGCATTTTAACAATTTTTATCTAAATTCGTAGCAGCGTATCGCTCGTCGCCATGCGTGTTGCAGACTAAAGGCTATACGGCCCAATTGGGCCGTTTTCGAGTCTTTACGATTGTGTCATAACTGTTTACTAGAATATCATTGTTATTAATTAAATATAACATTTGCCTTTCATCATTAACTTCCATTTTGTTTTAGATTTCATAAAGACGGATTAATTAAAGAAAAATGGGTACAAGTAGTTAGCACCCAAAGACGAGAAGATGAATGGATGCCAAATGCCAACAACATACTCAACTATTTGTTCTCAACTTTAGTGATAGTGAAGTGATAGTGAAACAAAAAAAACATACATAATATTATTATTTGTAAATAAACATTTTTATATTTGTTACGATGCCAACCTGCAAGCTCAGCACATCGTACGGACAAAGCGACCGTTCGTATTACGACACCGCGCTTCACACGTCACCGACTATTGTCATCGCCTTTCCTTTACCTAACTTCGGTGGGAACGGACACATTATGTTAAACCTAATTCATAAGAAATCAATTTTATAATTTTTATCTGTAATTTGTGTATCTTCGAAATATATTTCGTAACCTAAAAGGACTTAGTCATTGAAGAGTTTCCCGACACGCGCCCCCACACATATTTGGCGCAGCCGGTGCTCGTTACAGACTTAAGGTTTGGTGATGTGAAAAACCTAAAAATCAGGAAAACGCCGCATCAACTGTCTGGACGAAGAACCTACTGGAGGCCTGTCAAGGAAGCTGTTGCTACGCAGATTGGGACATCCAAAAATCGATGAAACAACGCTCGCAAGCAATGCTACTCATGTAAGTACATAAGTCCTATTATTGGTTGCTATATTTCTAACGCAGGGTGGTACTATAATTTTCCAAAAATTTTCACCCACGTAGTAATAGGGACCTTAGTTTTAGTAGGCGCAATCAACTCCGCACCGCGCGAAGTGACGCCTTTCGTAATTTAGAAGATATAATAGAAAATTTAGAAACCATGACGGAATCGAGTAGTAGTTCTACACTCGACATGAATCAAATAGATTTATCAGATAAGATTTATAGATCACTTAGACTAGTTCCGGAATTTGACGGAAATCCAAATGTTTTAACTAGGTTTTTGAACTTGTGCGATCAATTAGTGCTCACTTATGTCAGTCCAGAACCTGGACGTCAGCTTTCGAACTTATCTTTGATCAATGGAATTTTAAACAAGATTACTGGTAATGCTGCACGTACTTTGGCAAGTAACGGAATTCCAAGTGACTGGAATGGTATAAGATCAACCTTAATTAATACATTTTCGGATCACAGAGATGAATCGTCGTTGTATACTGATCTTTCTCTCTTAGTTCAAGGAACCGATTCGATACAAGTTTTTTACGAAAAAGTTCAACACTTGTTATGCACAATTATGACGTACGTCGAATTACATGAATCTTTAAAAACTACCATAGAATCCAAACGAACTCTCTATAAAAAACTAGCTTTACAGAGCTTTTTGAAAGGTTTAGAAGAACCACTAGGATCGAGGGTAAGATGCATGAGACCTTCAACCCTTGAAAGCGCTCTTGAATACGCTCAAGACGAATTAAATATATTATATCTCCAAAAACGAAATAAATCAGTACGAGCAAAGGAAAAACCACAAAATGAGCAGATTTATCCTTATAATTCTTGGTCTTCTAATTTCCGTTCGGTTAGGCCAGCAAATCAATATCCACCACAATATTACCCGCAACCTGCACGACCAGATCAGATCAGACAACCCTACCCGAGACCTACAAAGACTCAACAAATGTTCGGAGCCCCCCCTACCAACATGTCATCTGGCTTTCGAATCCCACTACGCCAAGCACCTCAGAATAATTATCCAAACCCTATGAGTGGCATCAGTTACCCCGTTGCGCGTACTCTGCCACCCACGAACTATAATGGCAGACACAGTTTTGGCGCTGAATGTGAACCGAACTTCAACGAATCGTTTAACGAAAATTATTGCTACTATGATTATAATATCCAGAACACTGACGTTCCTAATACAGATACAAGTAATCCTAACATTTTTTTGACCGACCTTGACGTTGATAATCGTATTTTAGAAGATGGACAGAACCTTCAAAGTTCAAATTTTTACCCAACCTCGGAGGACAATGCCCAATTAAATTTGCACGGTCAACGCCATTTACCTTATATTCAAATAAATAATCCACCAATAAAACTTTTAATCGATACGGGCGCAAATGAGTCCTTTATAAGCCCGGAAGCGTACGAAAAATTTTACCCGCATATCCCTCTTGTTTATGACCCCTTTTTGGTCTCAAATACCCACGTGACTACCCAAAATTATTACTCTCTAACTGTGCCCTGTTTCGATGAATTTAAAGATACTATGCCTGTAAAATTATACCTATATAGATTTCATAATTTCTTCGATGGGTTGATAGGTTGCGAACAATTAAAAAAATGGAATGCAAAAATCGACCTTGCTACGCATACTTTAGAAACTAAATTTACTCAAATTCCAATAGTTTTATATAATCCTGAATGCTTAAATTCTTATCAAATCACCATACCTGCACAAACTACTCAGTTAATCAAGGTGCCTACTAATATTGCGCAAGGAGACATTTACATTGAAGAACAATCGATTTCTGCGTGCTTCATCAGCGAATGCTTAACATCCGCCGAAAATAATCATACTAATGTACAAATTTCAAATCCCACGGATAATGATATTGTAATTTCTATAACAAAACCTATCTTTGCACATATTTATAACGAACAAACAATGCCAGTAACTCGAGTAGATACGACCGTGAATACCGAGATGCGAACTCAGCAAGTATTATCGCACCTGCGCATAGAACATTTAAATGCAGAAGAGACAGCCAATTTAATGAACCAAAATGAAACTATGTCCTTGTGCGTTAATCATTCTGAAACGGCACACTTGGATACATCTTCTACATTAACTGCTGAAGGAAACAGCCCGATACATTCGTCATCAACCCTCACAGCTCATTCAGTTTTTGATGGAGGATCAAATGACTCGCAGTATCAAGAAAATACAGCATCCCCACATATTGAAACCATACACACTAGTTTAGAAAACCCTGTTCTGGAAATTCCAATATCGGACGAACCTTTAAATAAATTTAGGAGGCAGTTACTCATAAATATAATAAATGATAACCCTAAAAGTAGACCAACCACAACTCAACCTTTTCAATCCTTTCAGAAAACTACTGTAGACATTAACGAACATAGCATTGAAGGCAGTCTTATTAACGCTGTAAAGTCTCACGTTGATCCAAAACTCCGGACAGCGATTCTTGTAAATCCTATCGAAAGAATGCTGAATATAATACCGATTTTACAGGAAACTTTCGAAAATTCATCGATGAACTTAGTTTTAGTCAAATATGAGGTACTAAACGTTAATGATCAGTCAAACCAACTTGAAATAATAAAGAAATACCACGAAGGCAAGACCAATCATCGCGGAATCAACGAAACCTACCTTTCGTTGTCACAACGTTATTTTTGGCCAAAAATTAAAACTGATATCACTAAATTTATAAACGAATGTAATGTATGCAGATGTGCGAAATATGACCGTAATCCAATACGTCAGCAGTTCAGAGTTGTACCTCCATCAAATCAACCGTTTGAATTAGCACACGCAGACGTTCTGACTATTGACCATGAAAAATACTTGACTATCATAGACTCATTTTCTAAATACGCGCAGGCGTATCTTTTACCCGATTGTACTGCACCTAATAATATATTAAAAGCCCTTTTAACTTACAGTACTCATTATGGGTTTCCTTTAAATTTAATTACGGATCAAGGTACCGAATTTAGTAATCAAGTAGTGTCAGAATTTCTCCGTTTGCATAAAATAGAACACCATATGACTAGTGCATATGCACCAAATGAAAACGGTATCATAGAACGTTTCCACAGTACGCTTTTGGAACACTTACGGTTATTTAAAATTCAGCATAAAAACGAGCCCACCCGAAGTCTTATACCGTACGCGTTAATCGCCTACAATAGTTCTATCCACAGTTTAACCAAGTGTAGACCATTTGATGTCATTTCTGGACATTTTGATCCTCGAAATCCTATTGATTTAAATATGACGGACCGATATCTTCAAACTTATATCCAAGAACATCGTAGTAGAATGGAAACGGTGTATAAAATTATTCATGACTCTGCACTATCCGATCGTATAAATATAATGACGCGGCGTAATGCTGATAGGGAACCTGTTTTAGATTATGAACAAGATCAAGTCATACATTTACGAAATCCAATGGCCAGTAGACAAAAATTGGCACCTCGATTTCTTCAGGATAAAGTACTTAAGAACTTACCTGTACACATTTACACCTCAAAAAGTCGTGGCCCGGTCGCTAAATCACGGTTAAAAAGACCACCAAAGAAATGACAATGTTCATTTGTTACAGCGCTCTCTTCAACTATCAGACTAAACATTTACACACAAAGTTAGAAAGAGTTTCGGTGCATTTAGACACATTTAGGCCAACCAGAGTTAAGAGAGGACTGATCAAATACAATAGGCACAATCATCAAAAGTATTTCTGGAAATTTAGACTACGATGACACTCTGAAATTTAAAAAAGCATTACGTATATTAAATAAAAACGATCAAACTATGTCACAATCATTTTACAAGCATATTACTTTATATAAAGAAATGACAATTCAGCAAAACCAGATACTCCGCAATCTTTCAATTAATCAGAGAAAATTGGAAAAAGCTCTTTCTTATGTCATGAATATGACTAATAATGATAATGAGCGAATAATTCATTACGCTCATCTTGTGCAACATTTCGTGATTTTGACCGAAAATGTACAAGAACTACTGAGTGAAATTAATAGAACAGAAAATATACCTTTAGTCGAGATAAATCACTTCATCATTCCATACTTTCTGTCAAAGATCTTAAAAATGCGATAAGCCAACTAAAACAAATTTAGAATTCCAATGAAATCATTGACTTAGATATTAGAAATTATTACGAAAACTTTAACTTAGTTTCATTTTTTTACCGAGTCCACAGTTCATAAAGTTTCCTATTACATTTACTACTGAGTATCAGTTATATGAACTGTGTCCCGTTCCAAATAACAATAGCGTTATTATAGTACCACTTGCAACCTATATAGCATCTAATTCTCAGGAATTTGTGTATATAGAGGCTGAATGCCCGAAGGTCAACTCTTGGCACCTATGCGAGCAGAGGATCGTCCACCAGATTATGTCAAGAACAGACTATATTCAAAAACTCATACAATTTCAGGAGATAGATGTAACGTGCAAAACCACGCCTATCTCTCTGATCAAGGAAGCTCTGATTGATCTAGGCAGCTACCACTACATAATTGCTTTCCCCAACAGTACAAAAGTAAAACTATCCTGTGAAAAAAAACTATACCTATCAGATGTTACGAGGAAGCTTTTTGGTCACCGTTCCTCAAGGTTGCAAGATAAAAACCCCAGAGATCAGTACAATCAATTAGGATAACAAATTAGTTGGGCAACCATTAGAACTCATGGCTCTACCGCACTATGAGATATTGGCAAAGGCACGCAGTTTCCATTTACAGATCTAAGTAGTCTTCGCAAAATACAGAACCAAATTACCATGCAAGACGAAATATCAATCATTAGATATGATTGGAATGTACCATATCACAATTCCATTTTATTCACACATACTATTCGGTGCAGGCGCACTGAGCATTTGGTATTTCATTCGTTGCCGCCGCCGCCGTTGAGTTGAGCTGCGAAAGTAAATATTACAACTGAAACAGCTAACACCGAGCTGACAGAAGATGAAAGAAGAGCCGCAACTTTTGGCGTCAAGGTCACCAAATAGTTGCTCATCTGGCAGGGGAGGTGTTACGATGCCAACCTGCAAGCTCAGCACATCGTACGGACAAAGCGACCGTTCGTATTACGACACCGCGCTTCACACGTCACCGACTATTGTCATCGCCTTTCCTTTACCTAACTTCGGTGGGAACGGACACATTATGTTAAACCTAATTCATAAGAAATCAATTTTATAATTTTTATCTGTAATTTGTGTATCTTCGAAATATATTTCGTAACCTAAAAGGACTTAGTCATTGAAGAGTTTCCCGACACGCGCCCCCACACATATTTTATTGAAAATTTACTGTTTATTTTCTTCATGCTGCCTGATAGGTACCCATTTTTCCCCATTTCACTCTATCTAGCTACTGTCATAGACTGACATTGGCCGTCACCCAGCTAGCCGCTCATGTAAAATATCGCCATGTTTTTATTTCTTTATAATCAGTATGACGTCTCTATTGGTAAAATCTCATTGGTAATAACAATATTTGCATCGTTTGTCAACAATCGCATGCATTAAATCAATGTGACAAATTTGTGTCAATGTCAGTTGATGACCGATGGAAATTAATTAAAAAGAAACGAGTTTGCCATAGATGTCTAAAAGTAGGTTGGCATAGATTAAATTCGTGTAAGGCTAAAAAGTCGTGTGACATTGACGGTTGTAAGTTCCGTCACCACGCATTACTGCACAACCCGAACTATGAGCACGCCGCAACCGCGCACGTAGACGTGGATGACGATGAGCCCGCGCTGGGCCCGTCCAACGCCCTGCCGCAGGCCGCCGCGACCGCTACCGTGCCAGTGTCTGCTTCGTTGCCTTCCACGCTTGCTTCTGCGTCCTGCGACGTCAAACTTAAGGAATTCCTTACACATGCCTCGACTTCTATCACGCCAGAAAATTCAGGGCACGTTTGTCCTCCGCGTCCGTTGTTGAAGATCGTCGCTGTGACCGTGTCCGGCCCAGCTGGCAGCGTAGATACCTATGTCCTACTGGACGACGGCTCCACAGCCACGTTCATTGATATGAAAATCTCGAAGAATTTGGGCGTTTGGGGGCCTGAGAAACAAATACGTCTAGATTGTGTAGGCGGTTTGAGCAAAGATACGACGGTTCAATACGTTGATTTTCAAATCAAAGGCCGTCGCGCTAAAGAAACATACGTAATTCGTAAAGCTCGGGCAATCCCAGGATTAGGCACCGCACGACAAACGATCGACAAGGCGAGCGTATCGAAATATTCTTATCTTTCGGACATAATCGATGAGTTTTGTTATGACGAAGTGAGGCCTACGATAATTATTGGCATCGACAATTGGCACCTTAGCATGTCGAGAATCACACGTAAGGGCAACAAAAATCAGCCGGTTGCTATTTGTACTGCCTTAGGTTGGGCGCTATTTGGTTTTGGTTGCAGTAGAACTGTGCCGGTTGGCACTGTAAACCATGCAACGGTGAACGAGTCATCAGATGCTGACATTAGCGATCGCGCTGTGTTAGAGCAATTAGTTAGAGAGCAATACAGTTTAGATTCTATTGGCATTTCGAAGCGCGAAGCGCGCAATGTTGACGATGAACGTGCTATCCAAATTCTTGAGCGCACAGCGCACCGTTTACCTAGCGGTCTTTTTGAAGTTGGTTTGATTTGGGAGTCTTACAACTTGCTTGTACCCGACAGTTATAAACTTGCCTTATCGAGGTTTCTCAGTCTTGAAAGGAAGATGTCTAGGGACCCTAATTACGCAGAGCGGTACCGTCAAAATATCCATGATATGATTCGGAAGGGTTACGCTGAATTGTGCTCGGAAGCGCACAGCGCCAAGTCACCTGTCTGGTATCTACCGCATTTTGGCGTAATCAATCCGAATAAGCCGAATAAATTAAGAGTCGTGCATGACGCTGCCGCGAAAAGTAATAGTGTATCATTGAATTCGCTTTTGTTGACTGGCCCCTGATTTACTTCAGCCACTTTTAGGTATCCTGTTGCGCTTTCGGGAAGGTCAAATCGCTCTAACAGGAGATATACGCGAAATGTTTCCCCAAATCAAAATACGTATCGAAGATCGTGACGCACAAAGATTTTTATGGTGCGATAGCCTTAGCGAACCAATAAACCTATCGCATGTCGTCTATGATCTTCGGTGCCGTTTCTAGTCCTTTCACTGCCATATACATCAAAAACAAAAATGCAATGGAATGGCAAGAACGATATCCAGACGCAGCTCGAGCCATCATTGTCGACCATTATATGGACGATTGTATCGTAAGCTTAGACTCTGTCGATGAAGCTGCTAAGCTTGCAGCCGAAATTCACGCTATTCATCGACATGCTGGCTTCGACATGCGCGCATGGGCTTCAAACAATCTCTCAGCACTCTCTCTGTTGCCGCAAGAGAGTTTGCTTGAAGTGCCTGTAGCTAGCAAAAATGTAGACGTAAACTTAGGTCACATGACTGCCCCTGTACGTACGCTTGGGTTAATTTGGCAACCTATCGCTGATACGATCGGTTTTAATACTGGCTTAAAAATTCAAGACGCGTTGTCAAATAAGCTCACTAAACGGGAGGTGTTGGCGCACGTCATGCGTGTCTTCGACCCACTGGGAATTTTAGCGCCAATTGTTGTAAGAGGCCGTATTATGTTCCAGAACGCGTGGCGCAAAGGTCTCGACTGGGACGAGGAACTTTCGCAGAGTGACAGTGCGGCGTGGAGATTTTGGTTTGAAGATTTATTCGCGGTCTCCCATTTGCAGATCCCACGTTGCTACTGTCCAGGCGAGTTCAAAGTAGATAAGTGCGAACTTCACATTTTTTGTGATGCAAGTGAAGCCGCCTTTGCTGCGGTTGCGTATTGGCGTTTTATTTTAGAGAATTGTGATGTGAAGTTGGCACTGATTTGTAGCAAAGTTCGAGTAGCTCCTCTAAAACCAGTTTCCATCAATCGTTTAGAGCTCCAAGGAGCTTTGATCGCAGCTCGCCTCGCTGCAACAATCTGTCAAGCACATAGACGTCAGCCAGTTCTTTCAAACCATTTGTCTCACATAGAATAGGCGAGATTTTGGAGATAACGGATGTCAAAGAATGGCGCTGGTTGCCAAGTCATTTATATGTCGCGGACGATGCAACCCGCATCAAAGGTACAACGTTATCCCCAGAGTCACGCTGGATTTCCGGCCCTGAATTTTTACTCTCTTCCGAGTGGCCCAAAGAGCCCAGTGCTTCCGAATACCACGGCATAGAAAAAGAGAGTAAACGTGCAGTGCGATCCGACTTAGTTCACCTCATTAGTCATGTTGAAAAGCACGAGCCAATTTCAGCGGATCCAAGGCGTTTTAGTTCCTGGCTGAGACTGGTACGTGCGACTGCAAATGCGCATAAGTACTTGACATTGCTGCGAATGCGTAGTCTTAATAAAAGAGGTTTGTGCGTAGACAATCTCGTTCGTTTTGAAGGGGGGATGTGTACCTTTATGTTCCAGCCTACAGACCAGTTGTCTACATTAAGTATCTCACGTCCTTCGCGTGAGTCTGCCAGAGAGTTGACTGCTGCTGCCATACGTCTAGCAGAGACACACATTTTACGACAAGCACAGCTAGATTTATTCCCTGACGAGATTAGACATCTGGCCAGCCATCTAGACCAACCCTTGCCACGCACCAGCCGATTGTCAAAATTATCTGTTTTTATGAGCGTCGATGGATTGATGCGCTTGTCTGGCCGCATATCAGCCGTATTACAAGTAAGAGCAGAAACGAAAAGCCCCATCGTTCTTGACGGAAGACATCCGGCCGTGCATCTCCTTGTGGCCCATCAGCATCGAAAGGCTGCACATGCAAATACAGAAACCGTTGTTAACGAGTTGCGCCAAGACTACTACCTACTTAATCTAAGAAATACAGTCCGCAGAGTCGCCTTTAATTGTCAGTTCTGCCGAATTCGAAGAGCTGTGAACTTTCAGCCCCCTAAAGGAGATTTACCAGAGGCACGTCTGGCGCACCATAGACGAGCGTTTACGTTTTCGGGACTGGATTATTTCGGGCCAATTCAAGTTGCTGTCGGCCGAAGAAGAGAGAAGAGGTACGTCGCTCTTTACAGGTGCCTCGTGTCCCGCGCCATCCACTTAGACGTTGTACACTCGTTATCTGCAGACTCTGCCGTTATGAGCCTCCGCCGCTTCGTAGGCTTACGGGGAGTGCCAACAGAAATTTGGTCAGATAATGGAACCGCCTTTGTAGGCGCCAATAGAGAACTTCGAGCCTTCTATGATGCTGCTGTGCCCCGTTATGCAGCGACAGAGAAGATTAACTGGCGCTTTATACCCCCCGCAGCTCCCTTCATGGGTGGGGCGTGGGAAAGGCTGATCAAATCGGTGAAAGTGGCACTGAGAGTCACCCTTACAGAACGAGCTCCTACGGATGAGGTACTGCGCACACTCCTCGCAGAAGTGGAGGCGTTAGTGAACACGCGCCCGTTGACGCATGTTCCAGTAGACCCTGACAGCGAGGAAGCATTGACGCCGATGCATTTCATATTAAACTCGTCTTCAGGCCGCCCAATACCAGCGACTCTGTCAGACTCGGACCTGTCTTCGAGAAGTGGCTGGCGCAGAGCAGTTCGTTTAGCGGACCATTTTTGGCGACGGTGGGTGCTCGAATATCTACCGACCCTCATTCCACGGCGCGGGCGAGGAGAAATACCAGATGTTGCAGTCGGAGATCTTGTCCTGATTGCTGATAGCAATATGCCAAGAGGCGCATGGCCTAGAGGACGCATCACTGCGACCTTCCCAGGACGCGATAGCATTGTGCGGGTAGCCGATGTTACGACTTCGGCTGGTGTCTTACGGCGACCCCTCAAGAAGTTGGTCAAGCTGTCTTAAGAAAAAAAGGAGGAAATGTGCGCAACGCACCTGTTTTCACGTTTCGCCTATTTATACTTTTTATAGAAGTCTTTAATTTATAAAACGACTGAACCTAAAATGTTGAAAAAAAAAATTGTTCATTGGTTGCTGGTTACAGGAAAACCTATAAGAATTCTATCAATTGAAAATAAAGTGGTAAACTCAATATAAGACTTTGGCATTGTACGGAACCCACTCCACGCGAGTTCAACTCGCACTTGGCTGGTTTTTAGGGTTCCGTACCCAAAGGGTAAAAACGGAACCCTATTACTAAGACTTCTCTGTCTGTCCGTCTGTCCGTCTGTCCGTCTGTCTGTCACCAGGCTATATCTCATGAAACGTGACAGCTAGACAGTTGAAATTTTCACAGATGATGTATTTCTATTGCCGCTATAACAACAAATACTAAATATAGTCAATGGTACGGAACCCTTTATGTGCGAGTCCGACTCGCACTTGGCCGGTTTTTTTTAGGTAGATAAAACCTAAAATTTTGTCGCTCATGTTGACCTTGGACATTCAGACTCCAGACTGTCAAGGGTACAACGCGGTCACAATATCTCTGCACCTCGCTGGAATGCGATGCCCCTTCCGATTCCGCCCTCACCACGCCGTGCTCGCCCTGATCGCATCAGTCAATATGGTTAGCATCTTTGTTGCCGATACGCGTCAATGTGTACATGTGCGTTAATGTGACGTCATCGAGCGAGGTGCAGATAACGTGACCAAATTGTATGTTGGTAATTCCGACCGAACTGTTACCACTTTATCCGAAGATAAACCTCGGTTGTCATCAAATATGAACATTAACGTTATACACATCAAGTTCATTTTTGTTCCTGAGTCTTCGACGATCTTCTGGACAGTGTGGCTTTCAGTCTTCTAGGTCTTCTGTGGTTTATAGACTGCTTGAGAGGTTTCGCTTGGTGAAAGGTTTCGCTTTGTGCTTATTTCGGGTGCTTTTCCACTGAAACGGCGACCATAGGAGGTGGAGAACGAGGAGCTGTGGAAAGAGGTCAGTGTTTCTACCGTGACTAAGACAAGTGGTGACGCCGCGTGTAAGTAGCCGCGCCAGGCGGGGAACTCAATTTATTTTGTAGGATAAGGTTTAATACTAAGTAATTATATAGATTCCTAAGAAACCCACCCTGTGAACTGCAGAATGAGAAAATGGTTTCTACGTCAGCACCGAAAAACTATTGGCCCACTAACCTTCAGACCAGCTTCGGGACGCCTCACCAGCAACTCTCAGCAGCTCACACCAACGTGAAGCACTTTCACGTAACCGAATGTTATATCACTCGGTATCTGTCACGAGTTTCTTGAAGCTTTAGCTGTCCATCACGGTGAAAAAAACGCACTTTTCATCAAAATTACACGAAAAAGCACCACCGTCGTTTCCAAAAAAAGGTAGGAATGTCTTATTGGTCGGCGCGCCGTGAGCGGCCGTCAAAACTATGGCGCTAGTGTCACCAGGTTCAGCGAATCCCAGCGTGAAGTCTTATGGTGCGTAAACCAAATAGCTTCAGATACTAACTAGAAACCATTTGAAAATGAATTAATTATACCTAAAGAAATTACCATATACTTAGGTTGAACAGAAATAAATATTAAAACAAAAAATCAATTTGGGTCACTCAAGGTGCCCAACCATGCTGCCCGGTTTGGAAGTTCGCAGAACTTTCAAAAGAAGACAAATTAATAAAGGTAAATGAATTATGGTTGTTAGAATTATGTTTATTAAATTAATTGCATTATACTAAATAATATGAGAAAGAGATAATGTTATTATTGCGTTGGTATGGGATACAGTTTTACAACCGGACGCTTGAAAATTCCACATTTCGTTTTAACCGTCGCAACACGAATGACTTTATCAGAACCGGGATGAATTTCTGTGATTACACCTAATGGCCATCTTAAAGGAGGGCAAACGTCCTGTCCAACAAGTACGACAGTTCCGATTTCTATAGGACGGTCAGGAGAGGTCCACTTCTGCCTGACTTGCAGCGTGTGCAGATATTCCAAACGCCACTTTTTCCAGTAAGACTGAACCATGCTATCTAGTAATTGTTTGCGATGAATAAGAATTTGTAACAGATCTACTTGCTCCTATTTAAAATAAATGGATAAGCAGACTTGTTCAATTAAATTTTAATAGAGGGGAAAGATAAAAAATACAGCTAGTTATAAAAAACTACCTAGCACGCACTCAGTTTTAAAGTTTATGCACTTAGATGGACAATAATGAGTTTACCACACTGTAAGAACGGGAACAGGCGTCAGGGTAGCAGGTCGATACCGGAGTAACCTTGAAGTTGAGCTCTGAAGCAGTAGAAACGGCGGCAGCGCAGATCTCAGAGTTCACCAGGACAGCTCAGCAGCAAGACAGTGCAGAACTCAGGGCCAGACGTAGGACAGCCCTGCGAGACCAGTAGACGGACAGGCACGTAGTTAGCCTCCGAACATCGGGAGTAGAAGTCCCAGGAGAAACTTTCGTTGGATCCCCTGGACAGTTTAAGAATCTCACCGCCAAAACCAAGCTGCTCTCTGATACCCCTCAAATCAGATTTCAGAGTCCACTTTTCAGCCGTCCGTCAGCTCGTTTTCTCCCAAAGTAGTCTTCTTCTTTCAAATCTTAGTTTTCTTAGTGTCGCCATCATCTCAACTGACAAGTGTAGTCGGCCAGGACATATACATGAGTGCGTAAAGAATTTTATAAATATAATCATTTAATATTAAGTTATTAAACAATCGTAATAATTTATAAAATACATTGGCTAAGCATATTGATAAAAATAATTTAAATTATACAAACCAAAAAGAGAAATCATAGAGCTAGACCATAGACTGAGCAGAAAGAGAATAAAAAAACTAACTGACAGTTTGACAATTTGACGCTTGACGTAAATATCACAACATGAAAATTATAATAATATTTTATTTCAGCTATTTCCAAGTTAAAGAATCGTATTTAAATCGATTTGCTGAGTGTAGATATATAAACAAATAAAATGCATGATAAATAGTATTATGAATGGTGAATATGAAGCGTAAGTATAGCATAATACTATATTTCCCCAACGACCCCGAGAAAATTTTTGGCCTAGAACAAAAATTTTGCTAAGGTTAAAGTATTACAGCATTCACAAAACTTACATAACTCATTCAAACACACCGACATCTTACGAAGTTAGGTCAGGTAGGATTCACATTCAATGATCACTACTCAACCTGATAAATCAATAACTTTAAGGCTTTATAAAACACATATAAACGGGTATTTTCGCGAATTTTTACCTTTAATATTTGCCCGACGTTTCGACCGGATTGCACCAGCCGTGGTGGTGGTGGTGGTGGTGGTGGTATATTAAAGGTAAAAATTCGCGAAAATACCCGTTTATATGTGTTTTTAATGTGTTTTGATCGTGAAAGTTTAAAAAAGACAACTTTAAGGCTTATTTTAGGAGTTGTAATCCGCTCGCGTCTAAAACCACTAATGAGATGAAAATAGAAAGATTTTAACAAAGGCTTATTTTTAACGGAGTTGTCATCCGCTCCTAATCAACTTTAGTTGATAATTAGTTGACTTTTAGAGTCAATAGTTAACAAGGGCATATTTTTATGGAGTTGTCATCCGCTCCAATCAACTTTTAGAGTTGATAGTAAACAAAGGCTTATTTTTATGGAGTTGTCATCCGCTCCAATCAACTTTTAGAGTCGATAGAAAGAAACAAGTTAGTCATATTAACTTGTAGAAAAGAAAATAATAGATATAAGGAAGGATTAAAAATAATCTTTTAATGGTTTAAGAAGTGATCAATGAATTAGAAAATAAATAGAGTTTTAATAAATCGAAAAGAACTCTATTATAGAAGAAAGAAGGAAGATAAAGATGAGTCATGAGTAAGTATATGAAAATAGCAAAATACTAGTGTAAGGATAGCAAAAGAGGGTAAAAGTGTATAAACGAGAACTCTAGACTTTAGGATCTGAGTTCTGAAACAGGAATCTAAAGTAGCCTACTTGAAGTAGCTATGTAGTTTAAGAGGGAAGGAGGGAAAGAGGGGTCAGGTCAGAACCACAACACCGCAGACAGTAAACTCCGAGTAGACGTCAGGGCAGCTCCCGTTATACAGTAGTCGGTAAGCTCCGAGTTAAACGTCAAGGGCAGCAGTAAGTAAGCTCCGAGTAAACGTAAGGGCAGCTCCCGCAATACAGTAGCCGGTAAGCTCCGAGTAAAACGTCAAGAGAGTCTGAGTGTTGGACACGGTTCAAGAGTGTTTAAAAATTTAAGAGTAAGACAGAGAGCGTCCAAAGAAAGAAGTCGACTTAATGTACACAAAAAAAAATATTAACTGAGTTGGTGGTAAAATTCGGAACTAAAGCATAAAGTTTAGTACATATGATTGCCACCGCAAAGTTTGATAAACTTTAGTACCTAGTTTTGCCACCACGCAAAGACTGGTACTCCATGCCCATAATACTCCATGGCCCGTTTGTTACCTAGCAACCGATGACAAATAACAAGTCGATATAAATATTTTGAGAGCCCACGTAACTAAACTTGTTTTGGTATGATTCCCAGATGAAATATGTATAAATATATTATAAGTGTTTAGGAGGATAGTGAAGTATTTGTATTAACACTCCCAAGAGGCCGAAAGGGTGCCAATTATCTTTCGATAACGATAAGTGTGTAGGGGTGAAGAATACCTAGATGATGTTTAGTTGTAGAAGAGTTAAGTTGAATAGAAGAGTCTTTAAGAGGAGAGCTGAAGAAGAAAAATAAGTTAGTTAATATTCAAAAGAGTAAGCCAAATAGGAAGTCCAAAAAGAAATACTAGTGCTAGTTTTTTTAGAATTTTGAAAATAAATGAGTGGGTTCGAGTTGATTTTACGGGGGGCGCGCACGTCATTCAAGTCCACGGCAGGCAAATACTGCAATGGGGTTAACATTAAGAAATGCGCAGGGGTTATAACTTCTGGTGAAGGATCAGAAGACACAACAGTAAGTGGACGAGAATTCATAATGCACTCTATCTGAACCAATACTGTCTGCAACTCCTCGTAAGTGAGAAGCTGATCTCCTATCACACGGTGAAGGTGAGTTTTCAAGCTCTTAATGTTCCGAATCCACGATGGGCCGTTCCAACACAAGTCGTGCGACATGAGCTGCGAAGGTAACATACCACGCGAAAGACAATCGCTCGGGTTTTCACACCCGGTGACGTGATAATAATTTTCAGGAGGTAAATTCTCCTGACACTGGGCAACGCGGTTGCTGACAAATACTGACCACCGATGCGAGGAAGAATGTATCCACGAAAGAGCGATGGTAGAATCCGAGAACGCGAAAGTTCCTGCAATAGGAAGACGTGCACGATAAGTTTCATGAACTGTACGTATCAGCTTAGACATAAGAACAAGTAAAGTTCCAAGCGAGCAAGTGTGGTTACTTTGGTAGAGGAAACCTTTGATTTTGCACACAATAATCTCACTGTTATATTCCCAGCAGGATCAGTAGTGTGTAGGTATATGGCACATCCATACCCATTCATACTGGCGTCACAGAAGGCAACGATCAGCACAGTGCTATCACGCAAAACGCCTACGTGTCGAGGAATTTTCAGAGATGAAATTAATGGAAATTCTTGTATGAACGCCGAGAACTTTTAAATAATGCTTTCGAGTGGAGTGTCATCCCAACCAATATTGGACAGCCACAGCTCTCTGATAAGCAGCTTGGCATATAAAATTATAGGGGCTACTAAGCCGAGGACATCAAATAGTCGGGCAACTACCGACAGTATGCTCCGCTTAGTACACTTCTCTTCTACATTAAGAGTCTTGAAGAAAAAGCTGTCATCTACCGTTGCCCATGAAAGGCCTAATACCTTTGAAGCATTGGTAGACGAATCATCACAAAAGTCTACCGTACTGCGATGCAAATCCGGAACATCATCAAGTAGCATTTGAGAATTACTCGACCACTTAACTAAATCAAAGGCGCCAGACTTAAACAACGAGATCAATTCTCGTGAAAGGAGAATGGCGCTGGATTCATCTGGAATAGAATGAACCAAATCATCCATATAAAGTTTAGACTCTGCCACAGTGGCAGCATCCGGGAAATGTGGCCTCATATCCTGGGCTAATTGGCGAACGGTCCGCATTGCCAAATACGAACTTGACTTGAGTCCAAAAGGGACCCGATTAAATTGAAAGGTTCCTATTAAATCGTCAGGATTGAATCTATATAAGATTCTCAAATATTTACGATGTTCATCAGGGACTTCAATCTGCAAATACATTTGCTTTATATCCGCAGTCATAGCGACAGGGAAAAGCCGAAAATCAAGCAATAGCAAGAATAAATGTGCCTGCAAGTTTGGACCGGTATGTAACACGTCGTTCAATGACAATCCGGTGTGAGTTGTGGCACTAGCATCAAGTACGATCCGAGGCATCGGCTTATCCGGACGGGTAACAGCGTGATGCGGGATATAGTATCCCTCGTCAGTAATATCGGACTCAGCGACTTGTGACAAGTAACCCTTATCGACATACTGATTAATTACGTTATTATAGTTTTTTTGTAAATCAGGCGATTGTTTGAACTTGCGTTCCAAGGCCATCAGTTGACGTTGAGCAGCAATGCGAGAACTACCAAGTGCACTCGGGTCTTTAGAAAAAGGTAACGCAACAGAATACCGGCCACTATCAGCGCGAGTGATCGACGATGCAAACAAGTTCTCACATTCAGTCTCTTCTGGACTTAAAAATCGCATATTCGGTATTTCTTCCAGTTGCCAGATTTTTTGAACTAAATCATTAAGTGCGAGTGCAGAAAAAGAAGTTTTATTAATTTTATTTTGAGACTCATTACAGGGATAGTCACCCATCAACATGAAACCGAACGCGGTCAATAAAGCGGGGGGCGCGTTAGTGCCCGACTCAACTTTGTTACCTAAGTAAATGTACGGAAATAATTGCGCACCTAATACGACGTCCACGTTCCCGGGAATATTCCACGTCAAATCAGCAAGGGGTAATCCCTCTAAGTAGCCGACATCACCCTTGGTTATATAGTGAGTAGGCAGCTGATCTGTTATACCGACAACGACAAGTGCATGTATCGAGTATTTATTATTTGGGTGTACGCGAGACTCAATGTCCAAATTAACGTACCCCAATATTGGCTGAGACACAGAGCCAATTTCCTTAACAAAAGAATTACTCAAGGGGATTATAGCTAAGTTAAGCGCCTTGCAACAATCAACGGTTATCAAGTTATTTTGAGAGCCATTATCAATAAGGCAACGTATTATTATTTTATTACCAGTCTTAGCTTTCGCGTAAACTTGCGCGGTTGACAATAAAATAGAAGAATTAGGTCTAACTTCAGCACTTAATGACAGCGAGGGAATACCTGAAGAAATATCAACACTATGATTCGAGTTATCAATACGCAACGCAGCCGAAACCGGTGCGCTGTTATCAACTGAGCAACTTTTCATAACGCGCGAGTCTATGTTTACATCGGCCTGTCCGGACAAAGCGCACGACGACGGGATCACAGGTGAAGTCAATGACCCTTTGACCGGTAGGGAGTTGAGACACTTGAACGTAATTATTTGACCTAATATTATGATCTTTTTTATTATCAAAGTGTAAGTAAGTGTGATGATTTTTCTTGCATGTAGGTATCGCAAACATGCGTAGATTTACAAGACGTAACTGTGTGAGACCCACTTAAGCAATTAACACAGCCATGTTTTGATTGAATAAATTCAAATCGTGCTCGCGGAGAACTTAAGTTCTTGAACTGAGAACACGCGTAAGTTAAATGATCAGCACTGCAAGTACGTAGCAATCGATAACGATCGAATCGATACGATTCGATAAATCCGACTTTTCGATTGGTTAAAAACTCATTTTATCGAGAATAACTGTCAGATTTATCGAATCGTATCGAATCGAGTGCTACGTACTTGCACTGCAGTTTTGTTACAAAATTCACACGATTTCGACGGCGAAGTAGTAGGCACACTCTCATTACTCGCGACAAACGACTTGTAGGTATGAGGACGGGACGATTGATTAGCAGGCGGCTTGCTTGCGCTCGCGCCAGTGTTCGATGTCCGCGTCGAATTATTGTTTAAACGTTGCTATATTTTGCTTGATCTTGTACGAAAGATACCAAGTCATTATAAGACGGAATTTCTTTAATACGAAACGCTAACTCAAACGCTTGTACTGTTTGTGAATCAATTTTCCTAAGCGCGCAATGAAATAAGATGAAATCGGACAAATCCTCGATACCTAATTGTTTCAATGCCGCCACGGAGAAGGTATACATACCAATAAATGTATCCAAACTGTTAGACGTGTGTATGCAACTCTTAGAGTCAAGAATATTATTTAAGTTATGTGTGCCTAACGCACGTTTATCTCGAAACTTTTTTACTAAACTTTCCCAAATAATATTATAGGTTTCCCCCGTAGGCACAATGCCTGCCGTGACCTTGAGTGCGTCGTGCGTAAGTTTACCTACTAAATACTGTACGCGCTGCGAGTCAGTCAGCTGGCAGTTGTTATGAATGTTAGATTTAAAACTTTCGTAAAACTTAGGCCAATTTTGTGTTTTGCCATCGAAACTTGGCAATTCTATTGGAGGCAACTTAATGGTGCATGCAACATTAGAATTAGACAAGTCATTTCGCGATGATGATTCATGTGATCGCAACGCCTGAATAATATTATTTCGGGTGTGCTTTACTCGAAGGTATAGATCATCAAACGAATCTAAAGGCTTGTAATCTGGCTTAAACGACATATCAACTGATAACTGGAGACCATTTAAATCATCTAATAACGTTTCGAACTGACTACGCATCTCATCAATTGGTTCAGACTTAGCCATGAAAGTTTCGTTACTTCTTGACGCGTAATTAGAAATGTTTTTTGAAAGATCAAATAAATCATTCATCCGCGAAAAAAGTCTTTCTTTTTTAGCCGTCAAAAGGACGAACTGTTTATCAATCGAACTAGACGTATTGTCTTTATCCGTAGGCATTTTAAAGCAAGAATTCACAATGAATACCTATACAACAGAAAAAAAAAAATTATTAACTACCTACGTGATAATAATGACGCAAAATTATGTGGAATTTGCAAATGGCGTAACCGGCGCCGCTAGTACTACTATCTATTCTGTGCCGGCGCACAATGGCGGTAATATGTAAGTACTTCGAGAACTTTACCAAAAAATTACGTAAATCTGCGAACATCCAAGCATTTATGTGGAAAATAATACTTTTAATAAGTATTTGAATGAAAATATATGCTAGTGTACAATATCCGAGCTATGAAGGACCAAATAAAAATGGTGACGCCGCGTGTAAGTAGCCGCGCCAGGCGGGGAACTCAATTTATTTTGTAGGATAAGGTTTAATACTAAGTAATTATATAGATTCCTAAGAAACCCACCCTGTGAACTGCAGAATAAGAAAATGGTTTCTACGTCAGCACCGAAAAACTATTGGCCCACTAACCTTCAGACCAGCTTCGGGACGCCTCACCAGCAACTCTCAGCAGCTCACACCAACGTGAAGCACTTTCACGTAACCGAATGTTATATCACTCGGTATCTGTCACGAGTTTCTTGAAGCTTTAGCTGTCCATCACGGTGAAAAAAACGCACTTTTCATCAAAATTACACGAAAAAGCACCACCGTGGTTTCCAAAAAAAGGTAGGAATGTCTTATTGGTCGGCGCGCCGTGAGCGGCCGTCAAAACTATGGCGCTAGTGTCGCCAGGTTCAGCGAATCCCAGCGCGAAGTCTTATGGCGCGTAAACCAAATAGCTTCAGATACTAACTAAAAACCATTTGAAAATGAATTAATTATACCTAAAGAAATTACCATATACTTAGGTTGAACAGAAATAAATATTAAAACAAAAAATCAATTTGGGTCACTCAAAGTGCCCAACCAACAAGCAAAAGCATACTACGCCTATAACGTTCCCATTGCTGGGACACAGGCCTCTTCGCTAAGAGAGGGAGTGGGTTGTTTTCCACTCGGGCCCAGTGAAGCTTGCTAGATGAGGTTCCAGGACATGCCGGTTTTGCTATTATGTTTTCTTTAACCATTGCCAAAGCAGTCATCATCATCATTTCAGCCGAGAGACGTCCACTGCTGGACATAGACCTGCCCCAAGTGTCGCCACATTGACCGGTCCCGTGCGACTCGCATCCAGCGGATTCCCGCAACTTTCACCAGGTTATCGGTCCACCAGGTGGGAGGCCTTCCAACGCTACGTCTTCCGGTTCGCGCTCGCCACTTCAGAACTTCTCGGCCCTATCGTCCATCCGTTCTGCGAGCAATGTGCCCTGCCCACTGCCACTTAAGTTTGGCAATTCTTCGTATAGTTCTATAGCGAGCAATCGACTGAGTGAACTGCGGCCGGCCGACCGCAGTTGAACGAAGCACAGATTTTGTTCGCGCTGTCTTCTCTATACTTAGTAGTTATAGCTCAATGTAAGTTGCGGCCGTTACCACCGAGCCAGTAGTAATTGACAGCATACCTCTTTTTTTCTCCACTCGTACCCGAGGGAAGAACTGCATCATATCATTGGGTGGATGAGTTGGTCCACTAAGTCTTCTCCGATAATCCTGAGTTCTTCTCTCATTGCTGTTCACGTTAGTCCACGGTTGCCTCGGCGTGATCACTCTGAATCGTTTCTGGTGTCGTGTTATCGGCAACATGGACCTTATGATTGGGATCGAAGGAGTTTGGTAGTTGTATTGTCTTCGGTAACTGTCGTCTGTTTTCTGATTTCTCGTACGATTAAGTTCACATCTCTTTTTACTGATTCTCCTCTTCAGTGAAGGGGTGTAGCGTTTATTCAGTCTTGAGAGGCCTAATTTTGGGGTGGCTGTAAAATTTATGGAGCCGTTATTAATAAAAAAAAAACAATCATTTTATTATTAGGAAATTATGGCGCATAGATAAAATACACAAAGTAATATTTAACAACAATGATAAATTAATACAATGTTTAAAACCCTATGAGACTAAAACTATACACGTAACGTTGTCGGCGTCGTGTTTCGCTGCGTGGTGTCGCATAACCGTCCTCGGAAGCGTCGATATACGACACCCTTCGGCCAAAAGTCCTCCTTCATGCAGGTCTGTAGATTAGCCTAAAGATCGACTCAAGCGGCTGTTATTATTTCTTGCTCCATTGGGAATACTATCATGATATCATTATGGCGTCAGACATACCTCCGCCACGCATCACCTGTCCGCCCCACCTCCTGTTGCCAACTTTGCGCTGATCAAAGCCAAACCGGTCCAGGAGGGCCTTGTTAATGTTGTCGAGCAGAGCCTGGCCGCGCTCCGTTTCCGGGAGCACTTTGAATGGTTCGATGAACCTGATTAGAAGGTTATAGCAGACTTGATAGCCTGTATTTGTAGCTGAAATAGGAAAAAAAATGTTGTAGTGGAATCATAAAGACCCTTTACGATGCCAAAAGGCACTTGTTCTTCCCGTCATTGCAATCACTTTTTTTTCTAGATCTTACCTGGGAACCTTCTAGTTACGGAGATATTGGGGGTCAAAGTTCCAACTTTCTCACTTGTTTTTTTTTATTGTAAGACGACCCTCGTACTATTCAATCTGTTATAAATATGGGACCCCGAAAATACCGTTTTAAAAAAAACACTTGTTTATCGGAAAGAAATAGTAAAAGTTTAATTTGGGGTTTGACCTTGTACAATAATTTAAAGAACTGGCAGACACGGAAACGAGATGGTCACGAAACGGCGATCGGAAAAAGACTGGTGCCCCGCGGGTGCGGGAGGCAATACCGCCTTTTAAAATGATGACATGATGATTAAGAGAAAACCCTAGTAATCAATTATTATTGATTACTAAGAGTTTTCTCTAGCATTGGGAAATCGTAATAGCCCCCCGATTTAGAGTAAACTACACTTTTTAAAGTTAATTAGTTTGATGTACGGACAGCTGCATTAATTCATCACCTCTTTTATTGAGTGTATTAATGCGTGACGGATACTTAGGTATCCGTCACGCATTAATACACTTGCACCGCAAATGAAGCTGTATGTACATAATGCTTGGTTGTAGCTTACATTCTGTATTAGGCCTTTACTTTATAGGAAATTCTTACATCAATATCGATGATGGAAAATTCAAAACTGTAAGCCTAAGATGCTTATGCCAATCCTGTTTAAGTGGAAAATCTACTGCCACTTGTACCAGACTCTCTGGAATGAAGTCAACAGTCTACAGACAGGTAGGATGTGCACGGAGAGGTTCGCTACGTTAGCTGCGCGCTACGCATCTATCCCAAGCGATCGTCACTTGTACTAGTCTACTTTATCATTTTAGCCGAAAGACGTCCACTGCTGGAATGCCTCCCCCAAGTGTCGCCACATTGACCGGTCTTGAGCGACTCGCATCCAGCGGATCCCCCCGCCTGGTCACAGTTTCACCTAGTGGAAGGCCTTCCAATGCAACGTCTTCCGGTTCGCGGTCGCCACTCCAGAACTTTTCGGACCCATCGGCCATCCTAGTCTACTTACTATTAGGAAAGTCCTCGAAATCTCTGAGGGCATCAAAGAGAGGATCTCCTTTTGCATCGTCGAACAGCAAGTCCGTGTAGTCTATTAGCGCGTTCACTTCGTGTGACAGAGATGTCCCGCGTTCATTGAGTAGTAAGTGCAGGAACACCGCACTGCCTGGTGGACAATCATTATCATCATCTTCCT
Source organism: Xestia xanthographa (assembly GCA_905147715.2). NCBI lineage: Eukaryota > Metazoa > Arthropoda > Insecta > Lepidoptera > Noctuidae > Xestia > Xestia xanthographa. The sequence continues at coordinate 2,793,972 of LR990654.1, read as the reverse complement.
GCCCTTTTATTTATTTACTAAAACTTTATGCACAACTAAAAAATTGTACAAAGGCGGACTTATTGCCTTGGGCATTTTCTACCAGTCTACCTTAGGGTGATGCAGAGACCCTGCCGGGGTTGCGGGACTGTTCGAAAGAGATACCGTGGCCCCGGAACACAAAGGGCGATGAAGGAACATGGATGGGTTTTAGTCAGTAAAAGTCTGACACTCCCTCCTGCTCCGCCCAGAGCGGGAGGAGTTATTTGATGATATCCCAAACGAAAAAAAAAAAAAAAAAAGGGTGATGCAGAGACAATACACAGTAGGCGCATTAACAGATAAAAATACTAAAAAGTATTTATTAAAAATTTATAAAAAAAAAAAGTTTTTTTTTTCTTTTTTCGTTTTCATATACTTTGGGCCGGCGCAATACGTTGGCTACATTCTCCCCTGTCAGCCATAAAGGTGCTCTTACATTTTTTGAGCAATAATTGCTTGGAAACACTAATGGATCGATTAAGTGAAGCAATCTGGAGCAAACGGGAATAATGCTTCTAATTGCTCCACATATTTCACATTCCTCAATGTCGCCAATATGAGTTGCCGAAATATCCAATCGATTTTCTTTGAGTGTTTATGTCGTTTGTACGTATAACTACTACTTGTTTTTGCGAGATGAACCGGCCGGCGCGGAGTGGCTAGTTTTTAAGTTGCTCCATATTGCATGGTATTGTGTGGACGTATCTCTGGCAACAGGTTGCCGCAATATGTTGCCATCGCCTTAAATTGCTGGATGAATCAGTGACGTCATAGTTGACGAGAATTGAACAGGATTGAGCAATTTTAGTTAGAAAGATTGACTGTCAGACTTTCCGGCAACTGACTATCTGTAGTGACTGTCAATGATCTACAAATGACAGCTGGGATCAACGGCTCTACATAATGATCGGTTACCCATCCACGGATCGATCTCGACAAACGTATAGCTCAAGTGTTTACTTACTTTTTAAACGGCCCGGATCGAAATATCCTTCTGTCAGAATTCGACTGAGCTTCCTCGCTGCCAATTCTATCTGCCTACCAGCGAATCCAAGCATATTTTGGCTGAGTAACCTGCAACATGGCACAGCGTTATATGCTGGTGGAGGACATAGTAAGGCCTATTGTCTTTTTGACGTGACAACGTCTTATAAATTGGTTTGCCGGGTGACACTTCAAGAAACTGCGTTACGCTCCGCTCACGTTATGCGCTCACAATGAGAGCGAGTGAGAGGCACGCGTCCCTTTCACTCGGGCATGGTTAGCCCGCCTAAGAGCGAGAGAGACAGACATAAAAAGTGAAAGGCACGCGTCATTCACATTAAAATTATTTTACCACTCAAAGTCGTTGTCACGTAAAACTTTCGCCCGTATACCGACTTTACAGGCAACCAATTTTTTAAACTTTTAAGATCAGAACACATTATAAAACATAATGGAAACGGGTATTTATCGCGAATTTTACCTTTAATATAAGACCGACGTTTCGACCGAATTGCACCAGCCGTGGTCACGGGAAGACTGAAGTATTGGAGGTACCGCCACAGCAAAGCGAAGGTGTTCATTCAACTACCCTTTTTTTTGGATGGGAAATCATCAAATGAGTCCTTCCGCTCTGGGCGGAGCAAGAGGGAGTGTCAGACTTTTACTGACTAAAACCCATCCATGCTGTTGCATCGCCCTTTGTGTTCCGGAGCCACGGTATCTCTTTCGAACAGTCCCGCAACCCCGGAAGGCATCGGTCCTTGCACCGATCAAGACGAGCGAATCCACATATATCGATATGGACACTCTGAACGCCCGTGACCCCAAAGAAGCTCGTACCTATTTACGATGGGTTCTGCATATCTAATCACTCGCTGTATATCGTTATCTTCCTTCAGCGCCACAAGCTCGGCGAGCTCGCTGAGGAACACCACCAGGAACCCCTCGTCCGTCGCATCCATAATGTCGTGGAACGGTTTGTTGGGGTCGGCAAACCGTATTGGGGTCGATTTGAAGCTGTCGGCTGGAAACGAATTGTTGATTAGCATGCACATTTTAGATACTATACAGGTTGTAAGTACCGCAGTGTCTCAAGACGAAAGTCTATGACCAGTGTGTGTTGCCAGTGATTACATACGGAACCGAAACGCAGTCACTCACAATGGGCCTCATCAGAAGGCTTAAAGTCACCCAAAAGGCAATGGAGAGAATGGAGAATGGAGTTTCCTTGCGCGATCGAATCAGAAATGAAGACATCCGCAAGAGAACCAAGGTTACCGACGTAGCCCGTAGAATTGCCAAACTTAAGCGGCAGTGGGCAGGGCACATTGCTTGCAGAACGGATGGCCGATGGGGCCGAAACGTTTTGGAGAGGCGACCAAGAACCGGAAGACGTTGCGTTGGTAGGCCTCCCACTAGGTGGACCGATGACCTGGTGAAGGTTGCGGGAATCCGCTGGATGCGAGTCGCACGGGACTGGTCAATGTGGTGACACTTGGGGAGGTTTATGTCCAGCAGTGGACGTCTTTCGGCTGAAATTATGATGATGATGATGATGACAGGTTGTAACAGAAAGGTGTGTAAAGACCCTCAAACTGAAAAAAAGGGGTTTTCATTTAATTCCCGGCAACGCAACGCTTAGAACCTATAATCGAAAGCTGGTATCAATACAAACAAGTTTTGCACGAGACCAAATGTTCTAGTGTCACTTTTTCGAGATATCCATTCACTGATGTCATCTTCAGCACAACTACGAGCTATATCAACTAGATAATTTAATTGCTTATATGTCTCTGCTTCACGAGGTTCTTGTCATGATTAATTATTGGGAAACTCCCACAATTACAATAAAAATGTATTTTAAATAGCCGCGCTTCCATACTGTTTTTCCCTTGCAAAACAAAAGTATGGAAAAGGCTTTAGGTAAAAATGCATCGCTTATCCTGTGCTTGTTAATAAGAAACAAATACAAACCGTCATAGAGCACGTCGCCCGCCACAGTGGACGGAGTCGGGCTAGTGGTATCCAAGGTCGCGGGCGTCGAAACGTACAGGAAGCCCATTTCATCCTCGTGCAAAAGATTCTCCGTTAATGCTGTGGGAAACAAAAACTCTGTCAAAAATGTTTCTGATATGTTAAAGAGTACCTTAACCACAAAACGGCTTGGCAGTTAGTTACTGCAATGCATCCCATAGCTACAGAACAATTACAAATAGTTTGAGAAAAAAAAAAAAAACATTTTAAACACGTTAATGGTTAACGTGTTTAAAATTATTCGTTTATGTTACATACATTATAATATTTTTACGAAGTAATTTTCATTGTGAATGTAAGGAAAATGTGTGTTTTCTAGCGCCAGGGTAGCCCGCGAAATTCAAATTTTTGTTATTTTTTTTTGCAATTTGCAGGTCAGTGTCATATATGAATCGCGCAAGTAACACGTATGTAGTAACATAATTATAATCATTAAAACATTACAACCCTCGTCAGTGCATTTAACCCCATTGAATATTTTTTTCATGAAATAGTGGAGGGGACTTATTTTTCATCAACACACAACCTGACACGGTTTATTCGTTTATTTCAATGTATAATTACAATCTCTGTACGCGACACAAAATTTATGTAAAGTATACAGCTAAAATAACCCAGTTACAGAGTTTATTGAACTCGTCGTCGTACTTGCCGTTCGCTACGAGCGTTTTTCCACGGTACCGATACACTGCGTATGAGAAATTAAAACAAAATCAAATTAATTTGATTAAATCAAATTGTCCCTTACAACTTGTATAAAAACGTGAGCCATCGCGGGACCCCTGGCAGATGTGAAACATCGAAATTATTTTGTATAAGTAATATGCTTAAAAAAAGTCAATATAAAAACGAACACATAAGATAAAAACACAATAACTCGATTACCAAAAAATTAAAATCCTTATGCTGGAATCGAACTTGAAGTCACGAGATTGTAATCCAGCGCTCTGTGCCCCGAGACCAGCTGACTTGTTGTAAACCATGACGAATAATATGTAGATCTTATGCTGCTTCAAACACGCGATTTTCATTTGTTCTGCCACGGCATGCGTCGCGATGCTCGCCATGCGATTTTCATTTGATTTTTTGGCTTAAACGCGCCTATAGACGTTTGACGTCAATAAGTAATCATTGACCTGTGTTCGTGCTCAAGGTCGCCCCTGTCCGAGCTACCCGCGCTGTCTCCGAGCTGCCCGCAGACGTGCTACTGCCACGCGTGGGGGTGGTCGTCCATCGTCTGTTCTGCACCCACGCTTGGGCCTTGGAGAGAGTGCGTGCGAGGGGGCGGGCTGTGGGGGGAAGGAGGGGTTTACTGTGGTGTAGTAAATCAGCCTACGGCGACCTCTGTACCACCTCATGCGAACTAAACTAACATTTGCATTTGAAAGGCACTTGTTCTTCCCGTCATTGCGATATTTATCTTGTTTTAGATCATACCTGGGAACCTTCTAGTTACGGTCATATTGGGGATCAAAGCCATAGGATATTTTTTATCCCAAGAGTACGAATCTGTAGGAGAATAAGCGAACTCCACCCGGGCGAAGCCGCGGGCATAAGCTAGTGTGTTTATTTATTCAACAATATGAGGATGACGTTTTAAATCTAAGTCAATGGAACAAAGCAGTGAAAGCATACTGGTGTGACTGTTGGACTGCAAAGTCATAGGTATCGAGTTCGAACCCAAGACACGCACCTCTTATTTTCTGATTCATGTGCGTATTGTATAATTTTCACTTGCTTCGGTGAAGGAAAACATCGTGAGGGAACCAGCATGCCTGAGAGATATTTCTCGACGGCATGTAAAGCCAAATCAGAGGCCTATGTGCGGCATAAAACTCTGACACCAGGTTAGGCACTAACTGCACGATAAAGCTTGCACCAATATGAGGATGACGTTTAAATCTAAATCAATGGAACAAATACTCACGTTTGGGATTTAATGGATTCCCTTCTATACGTTTTTGAACTGGCGCGTCACCAGTCTGTGCTTTTCCGACCTTCATGTTGGTATCTCTTAACATTTTGAAGTATTTGGAGATCGTGATCGGATTAGCTGTCGATCCTATTAGGGCTGGCCGTATGGGCGGGTGTACTGAGGCAAATTGCATATTAGTGCCCTCTATGAGAGATGGAGCAGTAGATGGTGATGTTTCCTCAGGCGACGGATGATAGGGAGACGATACTTCAAAGTCTTTAGTTGTTAAAGATTCAAAAGTACCATCATGATAATCAAAAGTAGATAAGGAAGGTCTTGAAGAATTGAACAGTAATTTTGGAGGAAAAACAGGTGGAATAACAAAACCTGTAGGGACTTTATCGTAGGAAACACCAGGCAAGGAATTGAGTCTTGTCCATAATTTATTTATACTAGCAGCTGTGGTAGAGTCAGTAACTCCGAAAGCTTCTGATGTTGGGAGGAAGGTTGCATCTGGGGTGTTCTGTCCTGCTGTCCCATTGTGGTTGTAGTCAAACAATCCGAGGTCTTCTTTTTCATCAGAATCAGTTCCCAGCCTTAATTTCTCTATGTGTATATCTCGTCTGAAATCCCTGAGGAGTTTATCTATTTCGTGAATAGATTTGTGTATCAGGGCTGTGAGTGGTGTGTTGTTGAACTTGGCTGGAATGATAGGAAGGGTAAGTAGTAAGTTCATCATCAGTGTACAGGAGTCTAATGTTGGGACATAGGACTCTCAAATCACACGTCTCTCACTCAGTTCGAAATTTTTGATTGAAACTTATTATTTATCGATGTTTTTATTGTTAAAATCTTATAAATAAAATAAAAGCGATGCCAGTCGTTATTCAGCTTTCAACTCAACACATTTTTAAGATAAATAACACCTCTGTAACACACACTCCTGGACCACATGGAGTACTACAGCCTGCAGGTCTTAAAGAAAGTAGAGCAAAGACTGAACATCTACAATTAATTAATCTTCGTTTTTAATATCCAACGTCATTACTTCGGAAAATGAGAGAAAGAATAAAAAAAACCGTGCGAGTCGGACTCGCGCAAGAAGGGTTCCGAACTATTATCTATACAACATATTTAGACAAAACGGCAAAAAGAACATGTTTGTTGTATGGGAACCCGTCCTTAAATATTTATTTTATTTTAATTTTCATCTTTGTTTCGACAATTCAAAAGTGTCTGTAACTGGCCTACTTGAAATAAATGCTATGTTTTTGATTTTAATTTAATTATTGATACAACTAAATATTCTGCGAATATTTCAAGCGTCTACCTGTTGCCGTTAATATCGAGCAAAAAATCACGTTTGTTGTATGGGAACGTCCCATAAATATTTATTTTTGTTCTGTTTTTAGTAGTCGTTGTTATAGCGGCAACCAAAATACATCATCTGTGAAAATTTCAATTCAATGTCTAGCTATCACGGTTCATGGGACATGCCTGGTGACAGACAGACGGACAGTGGAGTCTTAGTAATAGCGTCCCGTTTTTACCCTTTGGGTACGGAACCCTAAAAATAATAAACGGCCAGACCGTTGTTATTTTTTAAATTAAAAAATATCTTTAAAAAAGTTTAAACTGAACTTACGTTGTTCTTCTTGATTGCAATTAAATACATCATAATTTAAAAATAAAGTTAAAAAGAAGAGTAGCATCGTTTTTGGTATTAATTATTTAAAATAATTACTGTCATATTTAAAATATTTCAATCTTTTAGCTAATGTTAAATAGATTTTTATCATGTTTTAAGCTTTTGCCTCAGCAGTAAATATAAAAAAACGCGCTGATTTGAATGATTTTTATGAATTAAAAGTATATTGTTTTTGATATGCTCCACGCTGTAGTGTTGACTTATTGATCCACAATATTTATTCCTACGCTGCAATATTTTGTGATCAAAGATTTATATTTCACTACGAGGCCAAAATAACAGATATTCAAAATCCGTTACGCAAAATAACAGTTATTACTGAAATGGTATATTGGACAAAGTTTTTTTGTTTAAAAGCAGTTACGTTTAACTATCAATAAAATTGTAGTAATATTGTAAGAACTCAATTTGAAATAAAAATAAATATGTGTTTGATTTACAGCTTACATAATTCAATAAACGTCGTATTTTTGTAATAAAATGAAAGTGCGTGCTTGTTTTTTGCTGTTCGGGATATTCGGTAGTTATTTTGTGTTTATTTAAAAACATAATTTTGGCAAAACGGCTTTGAATTATTTGGCCTGCCACACTTTCCGGCCTGCCATTTTATTTAATTTTGAAAATAGCGCCTACGCATTAAACCATAGAAAACCTTCTCTAACGTCACGTTTCCGAAATTTTATATAAGCCGTCAAAGTTACAAACTGCGCCATCATTACAACTTTGGTTCTTATTTCTGAAATGTGTCGCTTTAGAAGATTTTATCTACACTAATATTATACTGTTATAGAGGAAAGATTTGTATGTTTGTAACGAATAAACTCAAAAATGACTGGACTGACTCCAAAAATTCTCTCCCCATTCGAACGCTACATTATCGTGACTAAAAAACGTGGACATTCGTTTTTGCGCCGGTGACCTTCCTTATGCATGCAGTACAATATGCGCCATATAATATTGTAGCATGTACCTGAAAGATCTTTTCATGACATAGGCTGGTTATATTTCTGTTTTGGTTTCTTTACAAGAAAAAGGGTGTTCTGTAAACCATCAAACTTATTTATTTCTTTTGGCAAATTCCGATGATAGTCCCATTTAGCAAGTGGTTCAGTTTGGTCTGTACTTCTGTAACACACCCTTATAATTATGACCATACCTTTCTGATATAAGCTGTAGATTATATCCAAAACTTACCCTTAAAATGGATTTAAATCCAAAATCATTACAATTACTTAGGAAAAAACGTTTTTTTTTTTAACTTCTCTCAATTTTAGGAATAAAAAAATCCTCCAATAAACAACATTCTGAACTTTCTTCCAGCTAACATACAGTCTTTCGCTTACCAACCGGAAATAGACCCGAAACGTGTCAATTTAGCACTAAAAACAGTACTCGAATTCCACCCCAAAGACAAACAAAGTGATATTAAATTATTAGACAATATACAAAACGTCATAACAGAAATCAGAACAATTATTGATGAAAACGGCAAAACAAAAAACTTTCGACGTAACTCCAGAGGGAAGACCCTCACTGGCTTCATTCAGGATGCCATTAACATAATCAACACTTATGCAGATACTGCATTTGATGATTTTGTCCACATTCTAGACGCCGAAATCAGAAAATACCAGTACAGAGGTTGTAAATTTTCTGAATTGACGGCGAATCATGAAATTGTAAAGCTTATTACCGCAAAATTGGACTCGATTAAAAGTAGATCAACACCTAATAAGAAAATGAAAATCAATGCTCTTTCTGGTGTGCTTAAATATGAAGATTATGACGGTGATGTGAAAAAAATCATGGATTATATAAATTCTTTGTATGCACAGGCTGGAGATAAGTTTCTGAAATTCTTATCAAATCTGGAACGTTATGGCAAATCGAAATCAAGCAGGTCTAATATTGATTTGGTTAAGATTATAAGAAATGGACTCCGATCTATTATTTTCGATCATTATACGAACTTAAATGTGAATACTAGAAGGCACTTGAGATACCAAATTGAAAATTTTTGGCGACGATACAAAAATAATCATCCTTCCAAAGGAGACAATATAGTAAAAGTAATACCTTATAATACCAAGAACTCTAAAAACATTATACACGAAATTAAGAATCAGGAACATGATTCAAGAAAATATAAAAAATCTAAAATCAAAACGAAACAATCTCAACACAAAAACAAGATAACGAAGAAATATGATCTGAAAGATGAGAAGAAACGACATAAGAATATTAGAAAAGAAACCATCGATGAATCTTTTGAGATTCAAGAAGAGGAAACTAGGCAACCCTCTCAGAATACTGATCTTGTCGTTCAACCATGGAATGAAATCAAACTTCAGGTACAGACAGGAGATATAGACAGTCTATCTGCATCATTCAATTCTATAGAGTTACATAAAGACCAGCAAGGTAGCACACAGCAGTTTATAACGATAGTCCCTAATAAATACACCGAAAAATCGACAAAAGTTACAAATACACCGGAGAAAATCGACACTATGAATGTGATGACAAAAACAACTACAAACAATACGATTCAGAAAAAACCATTATGGATTGAGCAATCAACGGGAAGACTACCAAAAGCTGTACTAGATAAACTGGCAAATAAAGCAAGCAGGTCGAATACTGACTTGACGGGTAAAAATTTAAGCATATATGGCCATAAACATAAGAAAACTAAGAACCAAAAAAGGTGGCATAATAGTAAAGTGAATAAACCGGACAAGACACGTAGAAAAGGATATGAACCGGAAAATGCAAAGACGTATGAGAAAATGTATGAACAGCAAAATCACAAGACGCTTACATATTCAGAACTGAAACGTGATAAGACAAACGAAAAAATGTATCAACATGAGAATGAAAAGACGTATGGAAAAATATATAAACAGGCAGGTGGAAATATATATGAACCAGAAAATGTAATTAATAACAAGGACGAGGAGATACGGCAGTACAATAAAACTAAGGAGATGTTAAGACTGAAGTTGAAGTAAGATTTTGAATTATCATTAAGTACAATACAGGGTGTAAAAGACCTCATCACGAAGCCGTCAACCAAGCATTCTGTACATCAAACTAAGTAACTTTACGCAAAAATTATTGCTGGGAAACGACTTTTTTGTGGTAGAACTCAATGTAACACACTCAAAACATTGTGCTGATGGATGGATGGAATAGTACGAGGGTCATGGAGGTGTTTAAAGTAAAAACCTTACATTAAAAACTTGTATTAAAAAAAAAGCTTGTCAAATAGTTGGAACTTTGACCCCCAATATCTCCGTGACTAGGAGGTTCAGAACAGTTCAGTATGGTGTAGAACAAAAAAATAATCGCAATGATGAGGAGAACAAGTGCCTTTTGGCTTCGTTAAGAGGTGTTTTATACCCTTTATATTGATTTGACAATATTTTTTTGAAGAAAAAACTCTGTATGATGATAAGTTTAGTTGTGCTTATGTCCAAAATGTACCAAAACAGCCCACATCAAAATTTCCTCATTTTCAAAATAATTGTACATAGTTATCGCTGAATAATGTTTAATCTGTTTAAAGAATATGTTTTGGATAAATTACTGGACATAAATTATATAAATTGTGTTTAACTTTAAAATAATATAGCTTTTTAAATTTCAGACACGACGATCGACAGATCAGATCTACCACTGAACCTGGTAAAACAATAAAACATCTAGCTAGGGAAACTGCTACTACTAAGAAAGCACCTGCCTTTACAAGACTTCCAAAATCACAATTCGATGATACAGCACGCATGAAACCAACTCATCCGACTTCACCTCATATTAATTCTTCCATAGGATGGGTAAATGTACAACTACCACTGAAAGCATACTCTAAAAGCCACAATAAGTGGTCCAAGACATCAACATCATTTAAAGACGGTGTAACCGCAAGAAACATTGAAATAATAGACGATAAGAGACACAACGCTCAAACAACAACTTCAAGCTATTTAAAAGACTCATTTGAGAGACAGAATCGAGGTATAAATAGAGCAAACGAAAATATAGAGGAAGGAAGCAAAGTTAAGCATAGGTTTGAGTTAAAAAGATACGTAGAAAAACCTAAACAGCTTCAAACTATGTCTACAACAGATGACACGTTAAAGCAAGATACAAAAGATGAAATATCAAAGATGGCAGACACTGCAGACCACGAAACGGATTCAATTAACTACGTTACTGATAAAGATTTTAAAATTAAAGAGCATGACGAAGTAAGAGGTGTAACGTTTAGATCTGGTGTTAACATTATCCCGGATGAGTTTAAGGTAAAAGACAAATTAAAATCAGTAGAAACTAATGTTAACAAAACAGAATTTCCCATTGAAGACGATAACAGACACAATGCTCAAACAACAACTATTAGCTATTTAAAAAACAAATTTGAGGGAAAATTGGATAGAGGCATAAATAGAGCAAACGAGGAAGAAGTAAAAGAAGAAGAACAGAATATACAACAACTGAGACAGAGAACAGAGAAGGAAGGAAAAGTTAAGCATAGGTTTGAGGTAATAAGAAACGTAGAAAAACCTAAACAGATTGAAACTATGTCTATAGTAGATAACATGTTAAAGCAAGATATATCAAAAATGGCAGACACTGCAGACCAGAAAACGGATTTAGTTAACTACGTTCCTGATAAAGATTCTAAAATTAAAGATTATGACGTTACACGCGAAACTGCCGCTAATAAAACAAAATTTTCTATTGAAGACCATAAAGATAAATATGCTGAAAAGAACATAGATTATGGTAAAAAATCAGAAACTGGGTCCAAATCAGATTTTAAATTGCTCCTCATTGATAACATGGTTAGGCTTAATGTGACAAGAGCAGCCAAAAACGAAACAGACTTTATAATTAAACATGTCGTAGACGAGGATTTTAAAAACAATGAAAATACAATAGAAAAAGCTGAAAAGTTCAACACAAGGACCAGATCGAATGAAAATCATGATTTTAAGGTTACGCAAAACAAATTGGCAGGAACGGCAGTTAATAAAATCGAACATATTAAAGAAAACAGTTACATTCAAGACAAAGATTCAAAAAACAACGAAATGCCCTTATTGAGATTCAGATCAGATAATACAGAGATGTCAGAAACAGTTGATAACATTACAGCGTATAAAGATTCTAAAATTAACATAGAAAATGGTAAAAAGTCTGAAACTAACTTTACATCAGATATTAACATGATGCCCAATGATTTCAATGACAAAATAGAAAAAATTAATACAAGGACAGCAGATATCAAAGTAGGCTTCATTGAAAAAGAAAATTATTTCAAAAGCAAAGAAAGTGTAGTTGACAAAGACCATCATATATACCAAGTTGATAACCAAACTTCAATAATTAGAGATACACCAAAAGAAAAAGATCAAATCGAGAAGGAAACTTTAGTATCCTTCTCGATTTGATCTTTACAGCAATTTGATGACGTAACGTATTTTGAAGCAAAATATAAAGAAACGAACGACCAGGGTGGCGAGACTCTTACAAAAGATAATGAAATTAAAGTGCTCATTAAATATCAGAAAGATGATAATATCTATGGTACACAAACTCAGACTACAAGCATAGCCTCAACGAGTTCTTCAATGAAGGGTACTGAATCTACTACGAAAGCTTCTGCAACTACTATAGTAGTAGCTGCCCCTACAACTCCAAAATTAACTGCTCCTATATAAGCTGAATCTGATGCAATAGTCAATGAAACTAAAACTAAATTGCTGACACATTTCCAGATAAGGACGTTTTTAAAACTTTAAAGTGAAAAAACTCCCACGACGTTGTAACAAGAAAAAATATAATCCCATCAAAAACATAAATGTAAAATGAGAGCCAAGTTCAATATTATGATATATGCCTTGGTTGTTGACTTCAACGACAAAAGAAGTGAAATCTAAATGGGTGCCAAGTTCAATGGTCAGTCCTGAAATTTATCTATAACAACATAAAATATCATTTCTTCTTATAACTTAGGAGAATATATTGTAGACTAAGGTCTGACTTGGCTAGTTCTCATATACGAATTATTATGTTCGGTGGTTAGTTTTTATCAGCAAGCCAAATTTTCGGAATAATAAAATAAGAACCGACAGTAAGTAGAAGTAACAGGTTGAACTTGCGAAGGCTATAATATAATTTGTATTTGAAAACTAGCCAAGTCAGACCTTAGTCTACAATATATTCTCCTAAGTTATAAGAAGAAATGATATTTTATGTTGTTATAGATAAATTTCAGGACTGACCATTGAACTTGGCACCCATTTAGATTTCACTTCTTTTGTCGTTGAAGTCAACAGCCAAGGCATATATCATAATATTGAACTTGGCTCTCATTTTACATTTATGTTTTTGATGGGATATCATTACTTTTTGTACATACGCCATCTAGTGTCACTTTTAAATAAATCAATGAAGGCGGCATGGTGTAGTGAGTGAGTTTCTGAGAATGATAATAGGTGGTGCTAGTGGTTGTAGAATACGGTTAGTTACGCGTAATAAATACGAAAATCTACTATATTCTTATTTATAAGTACAAAAACGGAAATATTTGGATTAAAGAAAATAAAGATCATACAATCCACATATAGAGATTTACAGGCACTAATTAATAAGTTAAGTGAAAATTATAATAAAATGATAAAAAATTACAAGTTTCTGATTTTTTCCTTTGTCTTCACCTAATTACCTATCTGCACGCCAAATTTGAACTTTCTAGGTCATCTGGAACTGGGTTATAGTTTTGATCTATAGGTCAGTCATAAAAATGACGATTTTTGGACGTTAATATTTAAATAACCGTTAGAGATATGTTCATAAAATTTGGAACACATATACATCTTGCTAGTTTCAATATATGAGCCAAATTTGACAAGTTTAGGTGAAATAGTTTTTGAGTTATGAGGGGCTCAAAAGTGGCTCCAAATGGTTCGTGTAATATTACACACTGTGAGCTGCGCGCCGGAACTTGGCTTGACACGCTCCCGCGTGTCTAGATAACTCGTAAAGATTCTTTATGTTTTTCTTCTTTGTTCACTTCGATTCAGCTTGTCCCTGTTATCCGTCCTCTAGCAACGACCTTGAAGTATGGGATGCTCTTAGTGTCTCGAACTTTCGACTGCCTGGTACATACGTTAATTGTAGCACAAATTATTCCGTGGAGAAACACAGGTCGAGTTTAGATCCTTTCTTTGTGTCGTGTGGTCAGAGCCTGACTGTGGTGGTGTCAGAGTATTTTTATGACCGCCACTGGCCTGGGACTTGGCTTTACAATAAATAATATAACATATAATATACTTTGTCGGAGCTCGTGGCTAAATACAAATAGTGCTTGCCTCGGTTGGTCTTTGGATGGGTGACCACCCTTACTTACAGAGTTTCCTCAATGCCTCAGAAAGCACGTTAAGCTGTTGGTCCCGGCTGTTATTTGTCCATCTTTGACAATCGTTACAGGTAGTCAGTAGCCCAAAAAGTCTGACAACCAGTCTTACCAAAGTGGTATCGTATTACCCAGTATGAACTGGGTTGTGGAGGTCAGATAGGTAGTCGCTCCATGTAAAATACTGGTACTCAGCGGCATCCGGTTAGACTGGAAGCTGACCCCAAAATAGTTAGGAAAAGGCTAGGCAGACGATGATGATACTTTGTCGAGTACAATCTCTAAGTCATGCTGGTTTTCTCACGATGTTTTCCTTTACCGAACCAAGTGAGTTCTAAAATACGCACATTAATCCGAAATGTGCGTGTCTACTTCAAAATCTTTTATTTCACATAGGCATTGAATGGGCACATATGAAACGTCTAAAGATTATTGCACGGCATGGTCGTTTTCTATGGTGAAGAAACGGCAAGAAATTCCATGGTAGTGCTTTTAAATATTTGGTTTTACAGTCTCCTGACAACAAGTGTTTCCTTACTTCACAAAATTGTAAAACAAGATAAATAAAGTTAGAAAGTCGAAGCATCTGGGCAAGCATTTTTGTTACGGGTGTTCAATGTTTTATTTATAAGTACAGTGAACTCGATATGGATAGTCAAGTTCACTAGACTTCTGTCGTAAAGTGAATCTGTCTTAGAGCGAATTTGTGTCGTAGGTACTTATTTATCAGCTATTTTAATACACACATACTTCCCCACTGCACAGTGAATCACTTAGAACAAGCTAGGTGGACAAAAATATTTCATCGTTCTTATTACTTTTTTTGATGACCAACTTTCAAATTTTATTGTTTTAATATTACCCTTAACCTTCGTAAATATGATGACCTTGAATTTAAAATGTAAAAATAGGTATATTCCCAACAAAAAAATACAGTAACAATAAAACATTATTATTTATTTACAAATAGTAATATTTACAATATTGTTAATATGAAAAAAAAAACTATAATTAGCTAAACCAAAGCTATACAAAAAATATCAAAACTACCTACCTAATAACATCTAAAAAAATTGTAAAAATCTTACTGCCTATTTATATTACCACAAATTCTTAAAACATACTATAGAAATATTACATTTATTATGAATAGAAATCATCTGATGAGTCCTCATCACTTTGGCATTCAGAATCAGGTAATCTTTTTAGGGTTCCGTACCCAAAGGGTAAAAACGGAACCCTATTACTAAGACTTCGCTGTCTGTCTGTCTGTCCGTCTGTCCGTATGTCTGTCACCAGGCTGTATCTCATGAACCGTGACAGCTAGACAGTTGAAATTTTCACAGATGATGTATTTCTGTTGCCGCTATAATAACAAATACTAAAAACAGATAAAATTAATATTTAAGGGGGGCTCCCATACAACAAACGTGATTTTTGTGCCGTTTTGTCTAATGTATAGATAATGGTACGGAACCCTTCGTGCGCGAGTCCGACTCGCACTTGGCCGGTTTTTTTGTAATTTTTCCTCGGCGTATTTCAGCCATTCTTAAAAAAAACCTTTTTTGAAACAGCGTACTCTTGTTCTGAAACAATACAAAATGAGTCATGGTGGTTGCTTGGAGTATATAAATTATAATTATATTATTTTAAAGCTAAATTATTCAATCCTTCAAGTTACACAGAAGTTATCATCGTTTTTCTTCAATCCAACCGCAAAAATATTTAAATTGACAACAGCAGCGTGTGTGAGTCATCGTAGGAACGAGCGGTGCACGTGCGACGCTGACCTTCGTGACGAAGGACACACCTCCAGTGGGCAGTCGGGCGCGTTCGGGTAATACTCGGAAATATTCGTCGCGTCGTTGTGGAACACGAAGATCAACGAATCTTGCGGCGAGCCGTGTGTTTACATATAAACACAGATTTATAGCGGTCATTTCTGCGCATCGAGATTCTCAATCCCAATATGCTCTCCGGTGTTAGACGCACGCCTCCACCAGCCTCGCCCCACTCGGCATCTGAACCAAACCTGACATCGAGTACTAATAGTAATAGTGATAACAATACGAATGTAACCCATAGGAGAAAGATACGCAGTGCAGATGACATGACGAGAATGGAGAAAATGATAGAAGATATGAAGGAAATGTTCTCTGAACTAGTTACCATACAAAATATACAAAATGAATTCGTTACAATTGGCTCTTGATGATATACGGTCCCAAAATACTGCGATCAGCTTGCAAAACTCTGAAATACGAAGTCAGAATGAAAAAATAAAAGAGACAATAGATTTCTTATCAGAGAAATATGATGATGCTCTGGTGGAAATTAACGATTTAAGGGCAGAATGTAGCAGTAATAAAAAGGTTATAAAAGCGCTTGAAATCAGAGTAGACTTCTTAGAAAAGCAACAAAAAGCGGCTTCGCTTGAAATTAAAAATCTACCGTCGTCAACCCATGAAACTCGTGACTCCCTTACCGGCACAGTACAGAAATTGGGTCAAATCATCAGTCAACCCGTGAGTACAACAGAAATAAAAAACATATTCCGTTATAAGAGCAAGTCTGACGCGGTGGGTCCCGTATTAGTCGAATTCACGTCGGTTAACATTAAAGAACAGTTTCTTAAGTTGACCAAAGACTTTAACAAGCACAACAAGGAAAATCGCCTGAATACATCCCATCTAGTAGAAAACGGACCTAGGCAACCCTTATACGTAAATGAAGTGCTTACGGCTATGACCAGACGCCTACATTATCTCGCCCGAGAACTTACGAAGGAGTTCGGTTACCATCAATGTTGGGTTGCAAACGGCAAGGTGTATATTCGTGAAAAAGACGGAATGTCAAGCCGCCTCATCAAATCTGACGAAGACCTCGCAAAACTCCGTAAGGAAATATGACTGGCCCTGTACCTACCATTGCATGCTACCTTTTTCATCACTATTTTGTTAACCCTAGTCCTAACTTATACTATTTCATTAATAATTAAAACTAACAAAGCAAATAATCAATTAAACATACACTGCTCAATACAAATATGTTTGTTACTAATTTTAACTATACATATGATTGAATGAATGAATGAATGAATGATACATTTATTTGCAAGAATACAGGTAGTTAACACAGGTAAGTTCTTAATATCTATTGTTTTCACTATATTCGGCATTTCGGCCATACAAATATTGAGATTTTTCATCTTGGTATACTAATAGCATGCAGTCCACATTTAGTAATTAGCAATTACATTAAAATACTTATCATAAATAAAATTACAAATCAATTAATAAACTTAAATAAAATTAGATTCATTTAAAATAATAATTTATACATATTAAAGTAGCGATCAATAATAATTATGTCATGTCAATAAAAATGGTACTTGATGAATCCAAAAAAAAAAAAACAATAAAATAGCACTGTCGAATAAAATAGCAAGAATAATTAAAAATATTTCAATATTATATAAACAATGGCAATAATTACAGATCTGTCATAATTATTATAGTAGGTAAGTCAGTTTTACATTTTACACTCAAAATATTCGTTGATGGAATAAAAACATCTCTCACACAACCAGTTATGTAGTTTCCTATTAAATTCTAAATCTGAAGCACTTCTAAATTCTTTAGCTAAGTGATTATATATTTTCACCGCCATAGTATAACAATTTTTGTCGCATACTCTTAATCTATTACGCGGGACTACCAGTGGCTTTTGTGCTATTTTCCTCTTTGTCATGGCCTTTTCATCTTTTTCAAAAAGCGAGTAATTATTTCTTACAAATTTGCAGGTTTCCAATATATATAGAGACGGGAGGGTAAGCAGCTTTTCTTTAATAAATACAGGTTTGCAGGAGTCTGTCCACTTAAGATTGAAAATTGATCTTACACACTTTTTTTGGGCTATGAATGCCCTTTGGGCATCTGTTGAATTCCCCCATACAGTTATTCCATACCTTAAAACAGAACAAACATGGCTATGGTATACCAATAAGGCTGTTTGAATGTCTGTTAAATTTTTGATCCTCCTAAGTGCAAATACGAATTTGTTTATTTTCTTACAAACATTATCTACTTGAGCTTTCCAATTGCAATGTTTGCCCATAACTATTCCTAAAAATTTTATATTATTAACTTCTTCTATGTCATTATTATTATATTTTAAACTTAATTTCATTTCATTTCCTAATTTTTTGTGGTTATTATATGTCAAAATTTTTATAAATTTAGTTTTACTTGTATTTATTTTTAAATTATTCCTATCTAGCCAATTGATTAAATCTGTCAATGCTTTGTTCGTAACTATTTTACTACTATCTAGAGTTTTCTCTTTTGTCAACACGGTAGTATCATCTGCAAATAATATGGTATATTGGTTCGTGGAGTTGGGCAGTTCGTTTATATATATTATAAACAATAGGGGACCAAGGACACTTCCCTGTGGTACACCGCAGTAGTTTGCCAAGTACGGTGACCTAAAAGTTTTCTGGGTGTTAGTTTCAAAACACATTTTATTAATCTCCGTGCATTGTTGTCGGCCTTTTAAGTAGCTTTCAAACCAACTTAACGCAACGCCTCGTATACCATATTGCTCAAGTTTACGCAATAAGGTTTCATGACATACCATATCAAACGCCTTACTCATATCCAAATATACTGCTACTGGGATTTCTTTTTTATTGATAGCGTCCATAATTTCTTTAACTAGTTTAAAACATGCTAAAGTTGTAGATTTATGCTTAATAAAACCGTTCTGTTGATTACATAACACATCATGTTTCTCTAAGAAATTTATAAGCCTTTTGCTCATCACCTTTTCAAATATTTTTGAAAGTATGGGAACCAAAGTAATTGGTCTATAATTATTTGCCTCAGATCTAGGTCCTTTTTTGTGAAGGGGTTTTACAATAGAAAATTTTAATTTTTCAGGGAATATAACCCTTTTCCAAAGATAAATTAATTATGTAAGTCAAGGGTTTTGTTAAAGTTGATAAATTTTGCTTTCACTATTCACTATTTAATATAAGAATAAGCACACATATTCATATTTATATAGATTTCAAGTGTTTTCAAATCGAGGTCAATGACAATAAAATGACAGTTCGCCGTAAAAGATTTTTTTGTTACAATCTAGTTGAAATCTGATTAGAATGTATCAGTAAGACTCTTATATGAATTATGTATTAGGTTACTTGTGTATTTGTTACATTGGTTCTAAAGTTTCGTGTAAATTGAATCAGTATTTTTACCAAAAATAAATAAAATACGGAGCGCGGCAAATTCTCATATGTCATCTATCTCATATCCTTTGTTTATAATACTGAAGTGGTTTACAAGTGTTGTTTATGTAATAAAACACAAGTATGTTTCAAAACGATTCTGAGAATGTTTACGGCTTAAGATAAGACCGACTATATCGCGAGCGATAAGAGTTTGAAGAGGCGAGGTCGGGTGACTCATGCGATGACGTAATGCGGCTGTGACGGCGGAGCGGGAGGGGAGTTAATCGTTTTTTTGCGCGGCGTCTGAGAGGTTAAAGTATGTTGCTATGTCATTACCTTCTTTTATTATATTTTCCCCATCCAAAATTTTCCTAATTTCATTACTAGCATTGTTCTGTTTGAGTTTATCATTTATACTTTTCCACGTAGCTTTACATTTATTATCTGCTTTTTCTATATATTTTTTATTATTATCCCTTTGTATCGTATTTACACATTGTTTTAGTCTTTTGCTATATTTTCTAATTTTTTTTTTATTGTGGGTAGTTTTGTTTTTATAATAGAGACCTTGTAGTTTTCTCTTTGTTATAAATGACTTTTTTAGACCTTTAGTTACCCATTTTGGGTTAATAGAGTTAGAGTTCATCTTAATTTTAATCAATGGGAAACACAGTTCATAAAATAGACAAAGTTCATCGTACAATAATGAAAAGGCTTTATTTACGTCTGTTTCCAAGTATAATTCTGAAAATGATAGCTTACTTATATAGTAGTTAAACTTTTCTATATTTTCTTTACTCAGGTCCCTTTTGTATGCAAACCAATGCCTTCGAAATATATTATTTTCTGATTTTAATTTTATTGACAATGATTGTCCGGTATTGTGATCTGATAGTCCTAATTCATGTGTTTCACCTTTTGCTTCTTTGATGTCACTTATAATATTGTCATACACAATACAATAAACACATCATATATATGACGGCGCGACATTGCGGCGTGACATTTGACGTTTACTGTCGACGACGTCGGAACAGAATGGCAGCATGACATATGTCAGCTGTCTGTCAGCTGCCATTCTTGCGGAACGTCACACCAGTGGGAGCGGGGCGGCCATCGTGTTCACTTCGGAATCGAGAACCGCCAACGCACCACGCGCTCGACGAATCGCTTACTTCCGACGCCATCTTTAACAGTTTCTAAGTTGATTTAATTTAGTATCGTTATCTATGCCTAATTAAAGAGTGTTAGCGTTATATTTTGTTAATCTGTGAAGTTAAGGAGAAATAAATCATTGGAGAATCAATTTGTGACTTTGTTCGAGTTTCTGACCCACGTGAAACATGGAAGATTCTGATATAGGCCATCCTGAGTCTATATCAGAAGTGGGATCCCACGGGCCACAAACAGGGAACACGCAGCCTGCCGAAAACATCCCTGCAACGAGAATATTGTCGAATATGAAGGAAATGTTTACCCGGATTTTTGCGATGTCGCAAGCATCAACTCCTGTGAGTACCAACACGATAAAACTAATTGACTTTGATCCTGATGATTCCGAATCTGGCATCGAGGGCTG
This sequence comes from Xestia xanthographa, assembly GCA_905147715.2. Taxonomy (NCBI): domain Eukaryota; kingdom Metazoa; phylum Arthropoda; class Insecta; order Lepidoptera; family Noctuidae; genus Xestia; species Xestia xanthographa. The sequence goes on along the minus strand of LR990654.1, from coordinate 2,773,075 downwards.
GTGCAACGTCACAGAAGTAATAGTGCAGGAGAAAAATCTTGTAGGTGTTGATCTGTTGATGGCACTTACTAAGGCGCTCAAAGGTCGCGCAGCGACCCAATTGACCAGAATGAACCTCAAGGAATTAACATGGGCTGCAGTTAAAGAAACTTTGCTAGCTAGATTTGCTAAACCTAAACTAATGCAAGATCATTTTGATGACATTTTACGATTTCAAATTAATGTCAAAGAAACCGCATCAGAGTCTGCAATGCGATTGTGGAACTTGATCGAACGTATACCAAAAACTGACCTTCCTGAGGAAGTTATCACTGGGTTCGTGATATAGGTGCTATGTCAAAAGGATAATTTGATACGTAGAGAGTTGATAGCACATGTGATAACTACTCGTGCTCAGTTTTTTCGGATCCTCAATGGCATATCACTAAAGCGACGGTTGGACGTCAGTGATGGAAATCAAGACGCCGATTCTAAGCGACCTCGAATAACAGACTCTAGATTCCCTGGAAAGTGTCATTGGTGTGGCGTGCCAGGACATCGACAGTTTGAATGCAAGAAGCGAAAGGATGACTCCAAATCATTGAAGTCTCATGAAGCATCCAGTTCTACAAATAATCAAGACAAGCCGTCTATAACCTGCTACACGTGTGGCAAACCTGGTCACGCGTTTACGACTTGTCCAGAAAAGAAGAATGGAGGAAAGTCTGAAAGGAAGGAAGTCAACTTTTGCGACCACCAACTTTCCAGATCTACGTTAGAGACATCAGCTGGTGAGAGATTTCTATTTTTATTTGATAGCGGATCATTTTGCTCGCTTTTATCTGAAAGTATTCGCTGTCGGTTTCCGGGTACTGTGCGCAATAATCTAGTTCATCTTTCTGGTATCGGAGGTGATGACGTACAGTCCACTTACCAAATTTTAAGTACCGTAAAAATTGGATATGCCTCAGTAGACCTTATGTTTCACATCGTTCCAGATACGGTAATGTCTGTGCCGATTATTGTAGGCAGGGATATCTTAGATAAAGGCTATTCTGTGACGATCGATAATGACAAAGTCCTATTTAAGACCAAAGATCATACTAATTTTTGTGAAACTAAATCGGCAGATTTTGATATTTCTTCAATCGATACTGACTTAGAAGGCGAAGATAAAATGCTGCTGTCAAAAATAATTAGTAAATATTCAGACTATTTTATAGACGGTATACCTACTAGGCGCGTTACTACAGGGCAGTTGAGCATTAAATTTATAGATCCTCATAAAATAGTTCGAAGGTCTCCCTATCGACTAGCACCTATAGAGAAGCAAATAGTCCGTGAAAAAATACAACTATTGTTAGATGCCGGTATAATTCGTGAGAGTTCCTCTCCCTTTGCAAGTCCGATACTCCTCGTAAAGAAAAAGGATAATACCGACAGAATGTGCGTTGATTATCGGGAACTGAATTCCAACACACAGCCGGAACACTATCCCTTGCCTCGCATCGAGGAATAGATAGACCAGCTCAGTGGAGCCAACTACTTCTCCTCATTAGATATGGCTAGCGGATTTCGCCAAATTTTAATTCACCCCGATTCAATTGAGATGACTGCATTCGTCACTCCGGAGGGCCAATATGAGTACCTCGCGATGCCTTTCGGTTTACGCAACGCACTTTCTGTGTACCAGCGTTGTATCACAAAAGCACTACAACACCTTAATGACAGGCCTCTCATCTATATGGACGACGTACTTTGTTATTCTTCCAATATTTCGCAGAGTTTGGACCGCCTAGATGAGGCCTTACAAGCCTTAACTGCGGCAGGTTTTTCATTTAACCTTCGGAAGTGCAAATTCATGAAACAAAAAGTAGACTATCTAGGTTATTCCTTACAGTCTGGGGAAATTCGACCCAATTCCCGCAAAATTCAAGCATTAGTCGAAGCACCATCACCACATACAGCTACGCAGGTTCGCCTGTTTCTCGGACTCGCGTCATATTTTAGGAAATTTATACCTGGGTTTACAAATGTTGTTGGACCGTTATACCCGTTAACTAAACTAAAAGGCCCCATTAATTGGACCGACAAACATGAAGATATCCGTAGAAATGTGGTTAAAATACTAACTTCAGAACCAGTTTTAACGATTTTTAATCCTGAATTGCCGGTCGAGTTGCACACAGACGCGAGTGCCGAAGGTTATGGTGCGATCCTTATACAAATAGCGAATAACTTACCCCATGTTGTGGAGTACTTCAGCCGGCGTACATCTGAGGTAGAATCTCGCTACCACTCGTACGAATTAGAGACCTTGGCTGTCGTACGAGCGGTAGAACATTTTCGGCATTAGTTGTACGGCTGACATTTTGTAGTTTACACTGATTGCAATTCGCTCAAAGCATCAAAATCTAAGGTTGATCTGACACCTCGCGTGCATCGTTGGTGGGCTTTCCTACAAGCCTACGACTTTGAGATAGTATATCGTGAAGGCCGTAATATGGAACATGCAGACTTCTTTTCCCGTAACCTTCAGTCAGATGCTGGCGCGTCTTCGTCCCAAACCCCTACTACTAAAAGTGTCCAGTTTGTTGAGTTACATCAAGGATGGCTCTCAGTTGAACAAAAACGCGATAGCGAAATCCAAGACTTGATTAGTAAGCATAACAACGGTGACTTCCCGGAAACAGTAGCACATAGCAACAAAACAATTTCTTGGTTACCGGTCGTTCCACGCTCTCTGATTTGGACTCTTATCAACCACGTCCATAACGAAATTCAACACCTTGGTAGTGATAAGACACTAGATAAACTCTACGAACAATACTGGTTCCCGCAAATGTCCAAGTGCGATCGTAAGTTTATTGACTCCTGCATAGTTTGCAAAGCATCGAAAGGACCATCAGGCGCTCAACCCATTCAGTTACATTTGATCCCAAAACTATCTGTGCCATGGCACACAATCCACATAGACTTTACCGGAAAGCTTAGTGGTAAGAGCGACCGGAAAGAGTATTGTTCAGTCATAATAGACGCGTTTACTAGTATGTCCTGCTAGAACACACAATATCACTAGATGCAAGTAGCACGGTGCGAGCTCTCGAAAAGGCTGTTTGTCTTTTTGGGGCTCCTGCACGCGTAATTGCTGATCAGGGCCGATGCTATGTGAGTAGTGAATTTAGAAACTTTTGCAAAAATTATAAAATTGATCTGCATTTCATTGCGATCAGGGCATTAAGGAAACTGATTAACGTGTGTGAATCGTACGCTGAGACCCATGGACTTAAATATAATGCATCAAAGAGTGAACTCATGATATTTAAAGCAGGCAGTAAATGTTACAGCTCAATTCCACCTGTTATGCTAGGTGGCAGACCTCTAAAAAGAGTTACACATTTTAAATATCTGGGTCATTGGGTCTCAGACGATTTAAAAGATAATGTGGATGTAGAACGGGAGCGCAGGTCGCTGGCTGTTCGATGTGGAATGTTGGCCCACAGGTTTGCACGTTGTACGGCTCAGGTTAAGGTGACGCTTTTCAAAGCCTACTGCCAATCCTTTTACACGTGCAGCCTGTGGGTGAACTTTACGCAAAGGGCATACAGTGGTCTGCGCACACAATATAACAACACGTTCCGGGTGCTGATGGGGCTGCCGCGTTTTTGCAGCGCGTCCGGCATGTTTGCGAACGCGGACGTCGATAGTTTTTCGGCCATCATGCGCAAGAGATGTGCATCTTTGCTACGCCGTATTCGCGCCAGCCCCAACATCATTCTGAGAACGTTGGCTGATAGGTGGGACTCTCCGATCTTGGGGCGGTGGATACGACTGCACGCAGTCAAGTAGACATTCCCCAGGATCGGCGTGCCTCACCCAGCTTAGAGTAAATATTACTAACATAGTTTATAAGTTTTCATTGTTACTAACAAATATATATATTTAAATTAAATTGTTCATTATTATTAAGATACTAACAATACTAACTTAGTACCTAAGCATCTTTGTTACTAAAACTAAAATACTAACAAACTATGGACTTCAGTCTGAAATAAAGTTTAATTTATTTATTTATTTATTTATTGCGACCGGCTCCAGCAGGGCTAACGGACAAGTTAATAATAATAATAATAATAATAATTGTTGGGAATCGCACCCAACAGACACGCAGACGGCACGCGCAGGCGACGTGACCGACCTGCGCAGCGAGCAAGCGGCGGTGCGGCGCGGGGAGCCAGCCCGGCCGGCGGCGGCACAAATCGTTTATTTATAAAAAGGGGCACATATACAATTAAGTATCTTAACAAATAAAATAGAGCACAGTTGTTTATTGCCTGAACTAGGAGGTGGAACCTGTGTTTCAGGCTAGGAGGTGCATAAATACCTACTTAAAATAAATTTATAAATTAACATCGAAAGAAAAATAAATTACTAAAATTGCGACTTACATAGAAAATAAACAAACAAATGTCAGCAGTTTACTTGCAGACAACAAGTAAATCTTCTGTCTGTGCATAGGATATGGGTTGTAAAAAAGTAATAATAGAATTTTACAGGTAAAATAGTAAAACTTATATATACTTAGTTTTCTATTTAATCTATTGTACAGAAATGGGCCTAAAAATGAAAAGAATCTTTCCACAAAGACGAGACGACGAGTTGAGCGAGTTATGCGAACACTAAAAAGCCTGCTCACAATAGTCGAAAACGACCCCAATAAGACATGGCGCGATGAGTTAGGCAATATACAACTAGCGCTCAACAGTACAAAGTCGGCTGTTACTAAGTACTCACCTACGGAACTATTGTTCGGGATACGTGCAGAATCATTAGGTATGTCCCAGATATCTTCACATTCTGATAAGCGAAATAACCGTTTAGATTTAGAGTCCATTCGAGAAAGTGCATCGGAAAATATTCAAAAGGCAGCCGCGGCGGATACTCTAAGGTTTAAGCGGGGCCGTGCTACCATTAAACCATTTGCTCAGGGCGATTTTGTTTTTATCAAGAACAGTGAACGAAATCAAACTAAACTAGATAGAAAGTTTAGGGGACCGTTCGTTATTACCTCCGTGTTAGAAAATGATCGGTACGAGCTAAAAAGTGTAAGTGGTTCACACCGCACTTATAAATACGCACACGAGAGTTTGCGCGCAGTGCCTCAGGGACACGCTGGGTTGCTTGAAGTCACTACCTGTTTGTTGAACGATGAGGAGGCCGAGACGGCGCCGGAAGATGCGGAGCAATTAGAATCCAGTAGTGATGTCATGCTACCACAAAGCCCAATTCAGGGAGGCGATGACCTAAATATTAGAGATGAAAGGTCGAACACAGACTCGGACACTGTCTCGGCAAATTCAGTTACCCTTACTGCCGGGTCAGATACACTCAGTGTGTACTCTGATCCCGGCGCACTAGATGAAGTCGAAATTCAAAATGAGCAAGATTGTCCGTAACTTATAGGTATGCCACATTTCTGTTCCTTTGTATTTAAAATGCTGTGTTATAACTGGTCGCAAAGACGGTGCCGTCCGGTCCATGCCATTGGGGCTGGTCGAAGGCACACACTTGTCTAGACCCTGTCTGTGATCTGGTCGAAGGGACAGTGCCGTCCGGTCCATGCCATTGGGGCTGGTCGAAGGGACACACATGTCTAGACACTGCCTGAACCGGTCGAAGGGACAGTGTCGTCCGGTCCATGCATTGAAGCTGGTCGAAAGGACACACTCGTCCGGTCCGGGTTGTGTTGTCCAGCTTGTGAGATGTCATCCGGTCCATTATTCATAATGGTCGAAGGGATACATGGTTTCATAATGTTGCTTCTGAAATTTGTTAGAATTACTGCTGTGTTGCTTGTCAGGCTGGACGAGCAGCTAACCATGAAATAATAAAATTGCGTGTTTTAGGACAACGTTAGCTCTACGCCCGAGGACGGTCGAATGTCAGTCCGGCCGTGACGGCGCGACACATGACATTTGACGTTTGCTGTCGACGACGTCGGAACAGAATGACAGCATGACATAATTATGTCAGCTGTCTGTCAGCTGCCATTCTTGCGGAACGTCACACCGGTGGGAGCGGGGCGGCCATCTTGTTCACTTCGGAATCGAGAACCGCCAACGCACCACGCGCTCGACGAATCGCTTACTTCCGACGCCATCTTTAACAGAAAAGAAAAGGTTTCTAAGTTGATTTAATTTAGTATCGTTATCTATGCCTAATTAAAGAGTGTTATCGTTATATTTTGTTAATCTGTGAAGTTAAGGAGAAATAAATCATTGGAGAATCAATTTGTGACTTTGTTCGAGTTTCTGACCCACGTGAAACATGGATGATTCTGATATAGGCCATCCTGAGTCTATATATATATCACGGCAGGGAAAGCCTAGAGGAACACTCTGCCCATATATTGGCGACATCCGCCGCCAATCCGCCTTTGTCTTTCAGTCTCTACTTCTCTAGCCATCACATCGCCGTGCGACACCTACAATTCTTCATTGTTGGTAGAGGTAGGTGGGTATTTGAAATCACACACAGCACTTGGCTCAAATTCCAAACGTTTATTTCTATGAAACCATTTAGGTACAGAAACTGATTAACTTATAACGTTCACTTAATTAAACACTTATAATTACATAGTATTTCAATTGTTTTTGCTAATCGTAGGATAACGTGACTGCTCGTTGCTGACGCGTCCATTCTGCCTGCGTGAGCGGAAGTACCACAATATCCGTTCAGCAACTTATTACAATAGTAAATTCAATCAGCCTCACAAATAATACTGAAACACTTTACAATAATTTTGTTACTATTAAATAATGACAGAATTCACCAATTTGAACACGTTTTCAATTATTAATAATAAACTAGTTGTCTCATTACTTTTTAGTCTTTAATCTGTGCTATCATGGAACATTTCCGGTGATGTACAACAGTTATGTTAAACAAAAGCTTTTTACTAATAAATCACTGTGTAAAATAGTCTTATTAATTTATAGTTGGGAATCTATTATTGAGACTTACTTAGTTCTCGTACTTAATTTAAGCATTCAGGTATTGATGGTAAAATCACAGTCGGCGCCATTTTCCCTGACAGGTAACGCCGTTTCATAAAGAAACATAATGTCAAGTGATTAACTATCAATTGCTAATATGAATGAAACCCTAAAGTTGTTAAACAAATATTCTATGTTAATTATAGCGATAGTTTCAAATAGAACATCGAGTTTAGTTTGATAATTGATTTTCAAGTGATACTGATTAAGATAAGCCAACAGATGGCGCTGTTGCTCTTGATACTCAAACGAAATTAGTCAATGGCACTCACAGGTGTTATAATAGTTGCCAGAGTATCTCACAGATAGCAGTATTATCGTTCATGGAATAAGAAATTATAATTTAACTAGTTACAATCAATAACATTATGTAATAAGCTTAGCATAAAGGTGTCCTCGCGGCGACATATACAATGTCGACCTGCACGCCATATCCATAACGCACACAAACTGAACTGGCCGGCCATACTTTATAAATAAAAGCCAACTATATGTACCTACTATCGCACCTGCTCTGTACCAGTATATATTGAACGTTATTGTTATGCCATAAAGCAGCGCTCAAAACATGAATATCAAAGTGGAAATTGTCAACATTAACATTCGATAACACACAAAATAACCTCAAAAACCTAGATGATGTCTCTGTGTCGGATGCCTCGACTTGTGACCTGGAAAACTGTACTCCACCAAATTTCATACCTAATCAAACACTTAAAATCATTACACAGAACATAAGAAGTATAAATAAAAACAGCGTACAAAAACAAATTAAGGAACATATCCTTGCTGCAAACGAACTAGTTGATAGCGGTAATAGCAATGCAGACTGTGTAGACACGATGACCTTCAACAACACTCAATGTACATCACAAAGTGAATCCAGCCCGGACACTCTCCTACCCGAGGTAACGGAGAACCCGACCCGGCTGAGCAGTGTTCCGGACTGTATCTCCATTCAAAATTCACCAGATATTGTACAAGGTTCATCACAGGTAGGACAAATAGATAGTAGTTCTCCCCCTTCTTGTAATACACACAGTTGCTGCTCCATTTTGTTCTCAGATAGTATAGGAAAAGGGTTAGGCAAGTTAATTAGTAACAATCTGAGTCATTCTTCTCTAAATTATTGTACTCCTCAGGCTTCTTACAACCAGATAATAACATCAATAACTCGGAAGGAATTTGATCCTAATACCATTATAACTGTACTTGTAGGTAACAGTTCTAACGTTAAACTTGATGATGTCACTGACAATGTCACTCAACTATTAAAACTAAATTGTAAGAGAGTAATTCTGTGCTCATTCCCATATTTTGAGAAATTATCAAGCAGACGGAATCATTATATCCATAAACTAAACGATAGGCTACATTTGTTGGTTAGTCATTTTAGTGACAGGTTGACATTTTTCGACACCAACAGTTTCGTTCAGAAATTAAAGTCAACTAGGAATGATGCGTACCTGCCTATTAGTTTTAGACGTCAAATAGCAAGGCTATTAGCTTTTATTATAAACTCAGACATAAGTGGTATGTCGCAGTTTTTTGTAAATATGTCTACGGAAATTAGTAATTATACTAATTGTAATTATACAAATATTAGCTTAGATTTAAACTAGTCAGTAAGACAATAGAAGGTACGAGTGACAATTTAGTTAAACATAGCAACTCTAGGGTATCTTCTAGCTCTCAATTAATAAATTGTCAAAAAGGGTTTGAGCAGAATTCCTTTAAATTATTTCATCAGAATATTCAGGGTTTTTCTTCCAAACAATTAGAAATTGAACTATTTTTAGAAAAAACCAAGTTTGATATTATCTGTATAACTGAACATTGGATGAAAGATTATGAAATGCAAATAAATTTTGAGAATTACAGTACGGGCAGTTGCTTTAATCGGAAATCTAAGATGCGTGGGGGTTCACTAATCTTAGTTAAAAATTGTATTAAATTTAAGCCTAGAAATGATATTGTCGAGCTATCGGTTGAACATAGCATCGAATTGTCTTGTGTTGAGCTAGATAGGCATGTGATAGTGTGCGTTTACAGACCCCCTAATTACCTGAACTACTCTATCTTTGAGTCAGTAATGGAAGATGCTTTAGCAAAACTTGTTACTGGTAATAAACTAATAATTATCTGTGGTGACTTTAACGTTAATATCTTAGAAAATAACGTAAACAGCAGTAGATTTTTAAGTCTCTTTAAATCATTTAATTTGTCAAATGTTTTTTCAGAACCTACCCGAATTACTACCAATACTGCTACATGTATTGATAATGTTTTTTGTTGCTGCGAGTACTTAGACAAATCCATTGTAAATTACCTTCCTTCAGATCACAGCGGACAGTCTGTGACTTTCGCATCCAAGATACAATTACAAAGAACTCAGATTCAAACTAGACAAATAACACCTAGCAGTTTAGAAAAATTTAATAATAATTTAAATAACAAGTTAAATATACCAGGCCATATTAGAAACAATGTAAATGAATTGTATGAAGAATTCTTTTCGGTAGTGCACGCCGAGTTCAATAATACTTTAAAAAAGAAAACAAAAACTATTGGCCCAAAGTTTATTTTCAGTGACTGGGCAACACAGGGTATTAGGAAAAGTAGGGAACGATTGTTTGAGCTGTACGGCCTTAAGCCTTACATGAACACAGAATCTTTTAGTAAATATGTTGCTACTTACTCGAAAATTTTTAAAAACTCTTGCAGGGTAGCCAAATCTCTTTTTATTAGCAACAAGATTAAATCAGCTGATAACAAAATTAAGACAGTTTGGAAAATTATCAACAGTGAAACAAGTAGAAATAAAAAACAAAGTAATGACATAACACTAGAGACCTCACGTGGCCTCGTGAGCTCTAATAATGAAGTTGCTCAAGAATTTGTAAATTTCTTTACCAGTATCCCACTTAAAACTACAGAAAGCTTAAATTCCTCTCCCTTGCTCTCTGTTGATTTATTGAAAGCGAACGTTCCAGCCTGTTCTAATGAATTTAAATTTCAGCACATAAACCCCATAACAATCGTAAAAGCTTTTAAACAAATCAAGATTAAATTAACCGAAGATCTATGGGGTATGTCTATCAAAGCTTGTACCTCAATTATTGAGACTGTAGCACCGTATTTAGCCTCGATATTTAATTTGTGCGTGGATCAAGGGGTCTTCCCGGATTTAATGAAATTCAGTAAGGTAATACTTCTTTTTAAATCCGGAGACAGTAAAGACACCAATAACTATAGGCCCGTATCCGTGTTGCCGGTTTTTAGCAAGGTGTTTGAAAAGATTATGCTCAATCAAATGCTTAACCACTTTAACACCAATAAAATATTACACGAGCAACAGTACGGTTTCACCAAAGGACGTTGTACGACTGACGCCGGTGTCACTTTATTAAAACACATATTTACTGCGTGGGAAGAGGCACAAGATGCCATAGGAATCTTCTGTGACCTTTCGAAGGCATTTGATTGCGTAAATCACGAAACCCTGATTTTGAAACTGGAGCATTACGGTTTAGGTAAACTTGCGCTCAGTTTAGTAAAATCGTATTTGAATGATAGACAGCAGCATGTACAAGTAAATGGTGTAAATTCAATGGGTTTAAAAGTAAAAATGGGTGTACCACAAGGTTCGATATTGGGTCCCTTCCTCTTTTTAGTGTACATAAATGACCTACCCCATTTATTTAAAAACTACCCGCAATTGGTGTTGTTTGCTGACGATACTTCTTTAATATTTAGGATAAACAGACGTGCCACAAATCTTGACGACATAAATAACGCCTTGCTGCAGGTTAATAATTGGTTTACCGCTAATAACTTAGTACTAAATGGGAAAAAAACAAAGTGCATAAGATTTGCTTTACCAAATGTCAAAAGTACGGACTGTGACGTGGTATTGAATCAAGAGAAACTAGAATTTGTCGATAAAACGGTTTTCTTGGGAATGACGCTTGACTCAAGGCTACAATGGGGTCCTCATTTAACATCTCTTGCAGGACGGCTGAGCTCAGCAGCATATGCTGTTAGAAAAATCCGTCAATTTACAGATGTTGATACGGCGAGGCTAGTCTATTTTAGTTATTTTCATAGTATTATGTCATACGGTATTTTACTATGGGGACGGGCTGCAGACATCGAGTCTATATTTATTCTGCAGAAAAGAGCCATCAGAGCCATTTATGAATTACGTAGACGCGATTCTCTAAGAGAACTGTTTAAGGAAATAAATATCATGACAGTACCTTGTCAATACATCTATGAGAATATCATGTACGTTAGGAAAAATCTGCATTTATTCAGTAAAAGAGGTGATAGACACCACTATAATACTAGAAATAGGGACCAACTAGTTCAGCCAGGTTTTAGGCTTGCTAAGGTAGATTCATCTTTCATGGGGTACTGTTTAAAATGTTACAATAAAATACCTCCCCACATTCTACAACTAAATGAGACGAAATTTAAATCTTGTATAAAACGCACACTATGTAGTCAAGCATATTATAAGTTAGGGGATTACATTAATGATAAAAATGCTTGGCTCAATGCTGGTCCTGCTCCACAACCATAGGGGAAAACTAATTGGGCAAATTATTGTGGTAGCTGCAGAAGATTGTAAAAATATCCTTGCTTTGTATAGACTCCATCTCTTAGTATTGTATAATTGCATAGCTCATGTGTGAGTACCATGTACTGTAAAGCATTTAGTTATCTTTCATTGACTTGAATATGCTTTGGTGGCCGAGAGAATGTCATGCTCACTCAAATGTCTCGCTGATGGTGGCGGGTGTGTCGGGTCATTTAGTTCCCTTCAATCTGGTTGAGTTGAATGGCGCCGATACATGCGTCATGTTCGTGTACGGGCGCTGTCAGTTGGGACTGGTCATCTCTTAGCTGCCATGGTTCATTTTAATTACCTACTTTATTTATACATTTTTGATTTAATATTTTGCTCTGGACGCTCTTAATGTGCACGTCTTTCTACATCGTTCTCACATATATGTATAATCTCAATATGAATGATGTAACCAAGATTTTGTAACAATATTTTGATTAAAAAGAGTGTCCATGGAGTTTCTTGCCCGTTCTTCTCCATCGAGATCTACGCTAGGGAATGGGCAACTACAGTACTTTCTCAAGTTATTATGTCTTGTGACTGGGACTGTAGCTTTGTTTTTTTTTTGTATTTTTGACATTCAAAAGTGCCGTAATGGTCTAATTGAAATAAATGCTTTGAGTTTTGAGCGGGATTTATGACTACACTTGCTCGGACGAAACTTGACTGGGACATAATTGTGTTAACCGAGTGTTGGCTCCCTAATACCCATAATATTCCCGAGTTACCGAACTATAACTATTACCTTACCAACAATAACTGTTGGCGACAGATCTGGCAACCCCGTTGCTAGGTCTTGTTGTGTGGTAGTTGGCTAGCAACGGGGCGGTTTACCTATATTTTCTTTTCTAAATATTGTGATTTATTAATTATACCCAATTGCGCCTCATCTATAAAGACTTTAATTTGGTGCCTAATATTGGTCCTTCGATCCGACCTGAACCAGCGGTCTAACAAAATTCAAAATTAAAATTTTCTTCCGGGTGTAATTTTTTTTTTTAAGATGATCACACGAGCACAAACTCGTAAAGCCAACCCGCAGGAGCAAGTGGCCGGGGAAAAATCACGCTCAGTATCCTCGGCTTCAAGCGCCACGACAATTGCTCGCTTCAAAGAGGCGGAAGCAGCTCGCAAGATGCAGCTTGCAGAAATTGCAAAGCGGGAGGCGACCGCCGTAGCCGCTGCTGAACGTGAAGCTGCGGAAGCTACCTTTGAGGCGAATATCGCGGCACTCGAAGTGGAGGAAGCCTTGAGCGCCAGGAGCAGTCGTACTGCAGACTGGATTCAGAAAACTAACTTCGCAGAAATGGCAGACGACGTGGCAGCTCCTGACGGGAGTTTGCTGCGCGAGCATAGTATGGCGCAACACATTGCACACGCAGCACCAGGTACGGAGCTCGTGCGCGACGTCATGCAGCGCTCGCCAGCGGCAATTGCCAAGGTTGCAATCGCTATGTCACCACGTCAACTGCGACCTACGAGTGATCTACCTCCTCAGCCCTCATGTCCTGGTAATGTTACCGTACCCCGGGTAAGTGACATAGAAAAACTAACTAATGCTATAATTGCTTCACTACCAAAGCCGAACCAAAATCAAAGCCGTTGTCAGATAAAGCTTACCGAGTTTAGTGGCAACATAACTGACTGGCTCTTGTTCAAGCGGACGTTTGATGACACAAAGAATAATTATACAGCTAGCGAGAACATAGACAGGCTACGCAAAGCCTTGAGTGGAGAGGCTAAAGACTCAGTTCTTTCTCTTCTATTATGTTCCGCCAAACCTGAGCTGATTATGCAGTCGCTCGAGTCACGCTTTGCTTGTCCTAAGCAAATTGTTCTCAATGAACTCGCTTCCGTGAGAAGTTTACCTAAAGTTGGGCGAGAACCCAACGCATTGGCTATTTTTGCCAGTAAAGTAAAAAACTGTTTAAGTATAGTTAATTTATTAGGTGAATCACCGTACATACAATCACCAGAACTCATTCATATTCTTGTTTCAAAGATGAACCCGCTTCTTCAAAACAAGTGGTGCGACTACGCGGCGGAGCACTGCGTTTCAGGGCATCCGCAGATCGAAGTCTTCGCTCGTTTCCTTGAGGTGGAGGCAGACAAGCAAGCCAACTTTGGCCTTTGTGAAGTCTTCAATTTTCCATCTTATAGTGACAAACCCCGGCAACAGGCATCGCAACCGGCGGGAGTCCATCAGCGCAGTAACCCACGACCGAATCGCATTTCACAGACACATCATACCGATACGTTCTCATCCGCCGATTCATCTGCCCATCCAACTGTAAACTTAGTATCCTCATCAAACGCCAAACCGCCTTTGTCATGCCTCTACTGTTCTGCGAACAATCACAACGTAAAATCCTGCCCAGAGTTCGCAGCGTTGAAAATTACCGATCGCGTATCTTGGGTTAGCGATAACAAACTTTGTGTGAAGTGTTTACGCAAAGGCAAGCACAGCTATAAGTTTTGCAAAGCAAAGCCATGTGGTGTTGATGGTTGCAAGGAATTTCACAATAAAATTTTACATTTAGCGAATAATCCATTATTTTTATCCCATCCAAATGTAAATAATGTCATGTCATCTGTCAATTCAGAACCCTCGACATCTCATGTCATCAATGACAACCATAAAAAAGAAACTCAGTTGGATCGTGATAGAAAAGGTTTTATCAGTTCCAATGAGTTTTCATCTAATAAGGATATAATCACAAATACTTCGTATTCTTGCGCGTCCAATAATGAGCAATCTGTCTTTTTAAAAGTAATTCCAGTTATTCTTTCTGGCCCAAAGGGCGAGGTAGAAACTTTTGCTCTGCTGGACGACGGATCCACAGCAACCCTCCTTGATTCGGAGTTAGCGGATCAGCTAGGTGTTTCTGGGACCGACGAGAATATGCGTATTGAAACTATTACAGGAATTAGTGATAGTATCCCTGTTCGATTTGTAGATTTCCAAATTCGCGGGAAACACGAGAAGGAGAAGTATTTTATACGTAAAGCCAGCGCTATTCCTAATTTAAAACTGAGACCGCAAGAGGTCACAGTTAGGGACACTAGCTTCCAGCACCTCCAAGGTATATCAGCCGAGTTAGTGTTTAGTATGGCAACGCCCAAATTGCTAATAGGTACATCAGATTGGCATTTGCTGCTATCAAAGGAGAATAGAGTAGGAACCGCGCGGCAGCCTGTTGCCTGTCGTACTGCCTTAGGTTGGGTTTTATTTGGTAATCTTACTCCAAATTCTTTCTGATGTTTCTATTAATCATATTGTCACTAACGATTCTCGAGATATTGAGCTAGATAGCCTTATCAGAGATTATTATCCGTTAGATTCCATCGGCATCAGACCCGAGGATAAGGTAAATTCGGAGGATGCTAAGGCTATTAGCATTTTAGACAAAACTACACGTCGTTTAGACAATGGTAGATTTGAAGTCGGTCTGCCCTGGCGTGAAGATGAACCTCATATCCCAGATAGTTATTATCTTGCCTTGTCGAGGTTTCGCAGTTTATGTAAGCGGTTTGATAAGGATAAGTAATATGAACGGTTGTATAAGCTTAACATTGAGGCACAAGTTCAAAAAGGCTATGCCGAAGAATGCGTTGACGGGCATGATAACCCGAGTTCATCTTCGCGTCGCTGGTATTTACCTCATTTTGGAGTGATCAACCCAAACAAACCGGGAAAGCTAAGAATAGTTTATGATGCATCAGCTAATTCATCAGATGTCAGCCTCAACTCGCTCATTCTCCCCGGGCCTGATCGGCTCCAGTCACTTTTTGGAATTTTAATGAGATTTCGTGAAGGTCAAGTTGCTCTGAATGGGGACATTCGGGAAATGTTTCCCCAGATCAGGATTAGAGAGGATGACCGAGATTGTCAGCGTTACATTTGGTTTTCCCCTGACGGACATTTGAAAGAGTTTCGGATGTCATCTTTGATTTTCGGTGCATCGGCATCACCCTTTATCGCGATCTATATTAAAAATAGGAACGCTATGGACTTCCAGGATCGATATCCTGAAGCCGCCAGATCTATAATCCGAGATCATTACATGGACGATTTCCTGGCCTCATGTGATTCTTTCGAAGACGCCTAGTGAGAAGTGTGAAAGTCGGCTTATCGGTTACACTCCGCGAAAAGGCGCCTAGAGATGAAATATTGCTGACACTTTTGGCAGAGATAGAGCAAGTTATCAACTCTCGACCGCTAACGCACGTGCCGGTAGCACATGAAGACGAGCCAGCCCTGACTCCCAACCATTTCTTGTTGGGGATTCACTCCACACTACCATCGCCAGCATCCTCGGACGCGGACCTCAGCAGTAGACAAGGATGGCTGAAGGCCAATCGTCTTGCTGACCAATTCTGGTCACGTTGGCTAAGGGAATACTTGCCCAATCTCCTGCCTCGGAGCCCATCTTTGGAACACCACAACTTGCAAATTGGTGATGTTGTTCTTGTCGGTGATACAAATTTCCCCAGAGGGATCTGGCCTCGCGGTAGGATTGTGCAAGTGTTCCCTGGTAGAGACGGGATAGTGCGAGTAGCGGATGTAAGGACTAGTGCAGGGGTCCTACGTCGTCCTTCACGTAAATTAGTTAAACTGGATCTGTCACCATAGTTGCTTTGGTAAGACTTTAGCTTCTTACCAGGGGGGAGACATGTTGGCGACAGATCTGGCAACCCCGTTGCTAGGTCTTGTTGTGTGGTAGTTGGCTAGCAACGGGGCGGTTTACCTATATTTTCTTTTCTAAATATTGTGATTTATTAATTATACCCAATTGCGCCTCATCTATAAAGACTTTAATTTGGTGCCTAACAATAACCATACACAAAATGAGGGTGTAGTCCTATACGTGCATAAAAAACTGCAACTAGTTGCAGAGGAGCCGTCATTCGTAGATGCAAACAGTCTCCAAGTAAAAATCGATAGAAATACTGTTCTCTTAGCGATATATCGTCCGCCAGGTTACCAAGACCTAGATAATTTTCTAAACTGCCTAAATATCACCGTAACTAGGTTATCCAAATACAATACTATAATTATTACGGGAGACATAAATATAAATATACATGAACACTGCAAGGATTCCGCTAAACATTCCTACCTAAACTTACTAGCTACCCATAGCCTTTTACCTGCCCATACAATACCTACGCGACAACAAGCTTGTCTTGACCACGTTATACTGAAAACTAGACTACCTGCTTCTACTTCAGTCGCACACTCTGCTCTAACTGATCATGAGACAGTAATGCTATTCTTGTCAAAACGAATGCCTAAAATAATTAAAAAAATTGTATTCGTTTTAATTATGTTAAGATGGACACAGACATTGAACAACTAGACTTTAGTGCAGTATACAAGACCCAAAATCCTCATGTGGCAGGGAAACACTAGCTAGATTAGTAAAACACGTGATAGACTCAAACTCCAAACCTGGTAAGACTCCGAACCGTAAACAAAAATTAAAGCCATGGATTACTTCTGGTTTACTTCGCTGTATGCGGCATCGTGACACATTGCATAGAAAATTTAAACAGGCGCCTAATAATGAGACTTTGAAGATTACTTTTACTAGGTACAGAAACTATTGTAATAAATTATTAAGGAAATTAAAAATTGAATTTGAAAAAAACCGGCCAAGTGCGAGTCGGACTCGCGCACGAAGGGTTCCGTACCATTATTATCAAAAAAGGGCAAAAAAATCAAGTTTGTTGTATGGAAGCCCCCCTTAAATATTAGTTTTATTCTGTTTTTATTATTTGTTGTTATAGCGGCAACAGAAATATATCATCTTTGAAAATTTCAACTGTCTAGCTGTCACGGTTCATGAGATACAGCCTGGTGACAGACAGATGGACAGACGGACAGACGGACAGACGGACAGACGGACAGACAGACGGACAGACGGACAGACAGACGGACAGACAGACGGACAGACGGACAGACAGACGGACAGACAGCGAAGTCTTAGTAATAGGGTTCCGTTTTTACCCTTTGGGTACGGAACCCTAAAAAATGAGATCATTAAAGCAGGGAAAAACACTAAACAGTTATGGTCGGCTATAAATAATATTTCAAACAGGTCGACAAGGAAAGCTAACACATCTACACAATTATTAGCCTCATCAAGTACACCACAAAATTCTGTAAACCATGTCAATGACTTTTTTGCCAAAATAGGTGAAAAACTAGCTAAAAATATAAAGAGTACACAAACAAAATCTACAAAGGGAAACCTATCTAACGGAACACAATCCATGGTAATGCTCCCAACAGATGAGAAAGAGGTAGCCGGAATATTAATGTCGCTCCGCAATAACTGTGCTGCGGGTTGGGATGGGATATCCGGTGACCTGTTGAAGAAGCATGCGACCGTGATTGTGCCTCCATTAACGTATGTATGTAACCTTGCTCTTTCCACCGGTAAATTTCCTAACGTGTTCAAAAAAGCCATAATTCATCCGGTCTACAAGAGTGGGGACAGGAGCCGTGTTGATAACTACAGACCTATATCTGTGCTGACTGCTTTTCCAAAATACTGGAACGGGTAATGAATAGCAGACTTGTGAGCTACTTGGAAAACAATAATCTTATCGCACCAGCGCAGTTTGATTTCGCTCAGGTAAATCCACCTCTGACGCGGTCCATGAGCTAACAGAATACGTGGTTACAAACATGGATAGTGGAGATAAAGTTATGGCCATATTTCTAGATGTTGCTAAGGCTTTCGACACGGTTTCTGTCCCAATTCTTATCCGTAAGATGGAAAGCTTGGGAATCAGAGGACTTCCACTGGACCTCTTTAAAGACTATTTGAGTGAGCGTACCCAGAGAGTAAAGATAGATGAATTCATCACTGCGGAACAAATAATTAACTACGGCACGCCTCAAGGTAGTGTCCTCGGACCTTCATTATTCCTCATTTATATCAACGATCTAGGTTTGCTCAATATCCCCAATGGCAAAATTATTAGCTTTGCTGATGACACTGCCCTCTTGTTCAGCGCGAGCTCGTGGGAGGATGTTTATGAGCGTGCACAATTAGGCTTTAATACGGTATCTAACTGGTTACGCGACAATCTGTTGACCCTTAATACAACCAAAACCAATTACATAGCGTTCTCCATGAAAAACAATGGATCCTCCCAAACATTACCTAATACTATTGTAGCTCACTCTTGCACAAACCCATTCACCCGTAGTTGTAGCTGCAAACCACTCACCAAGGCTGAGAATGTGAAATACCTGGGAATAACAATCGATAAAAACCTAAGATTTCATGATCACATAACCACCCTTAGTAACAGATTACGGAAACTAATATATGTGTTCAAAACGCTGAGACATGTACTCGATCAAAATATTATGAAGTTAGTGTACTATACACTTGCACAATCCATAATATGCTACTGCATCACCTCTTGGGGTGGAGCTCCAAAAACTACCCTAATAGAAATTGAAAGAACCCAAAGAGCTATACTGAAAGTGTCGTCTTTTCGACCGTATCGCTACCCCACTGAACAGTTATACAAAGAGAGTGAAGTCCTGACAGTGCGTCAACTGTTTATATTGCACATTCTACTGAAACAGCATTGAATCAAATAAGATTTAAATATAAAAGTACTTACCCTCTAGAGTAAAATCCATCATACAAAATACTAATGTAATCACTACAAAGTTGTCATAGATGTTTTCGAAAGCACTGCAAACAACAACAACAACAGCCCATAACGTCCACTGCTGGACATAAGCCTCTCCCATGATGGGAGGAATTTGCCGTAATCTCCACGCTTGGCAGGCGGATTGGAGATCGCAGTGATGAAAGACTAACAGAAAACGCTGCTGCCCATTCTCTGGTCTACGGAGGCGCAAGGTGTTCTGCCTCAGACATTAGTTGCCTTATACGACACCCGTGAGTGTAATGGATTGGTTCTATTCTACTCTGCCGGATACCACACGGCCTTATGCAGCACTGCAAAATTGCAACTAAATTGTTACGTAAATAATACCGTTTACCTTATCAGCTACTTTGAGTTTTAACCCATATGACTCATTACTGTGGAATATTTAACGTTTTTTTTGCCTGGCATTATGACTTTGGGGGTGTTGTTACTGACAAGTAATTACTAATTAGAGGATTAATTAAAGTGACTTTTATCCACCTAGCTTGTTCTAGGTAAATCACTGTGCGCTGTTTAGCCGAGTATTTTTGTTGTGATAAACTACGTGTGTACAAAAAAAAACATAATTATCTCTCAAAGTCTCTCAAAGTCTTACTGAGATATAAATATGTATAGGCTTATTCGGCCAACAATATTGTTTATCGTTAACATTACGAAATAAAGGATTCTTATTTATTTGGAACGTGCAGAAAAAAAATTGAACTCCAAAGAATAATGCAAATCGTAAATTTTTTTAGTGAACAAACAAATTTTTTTTTTGTCAACAAGTTATTTTCAAATCGACCTACCTACTGCTTCCAAATGCAGGATTTTCGATGAAGAGACTTGTCATCGACTGTAGCGACTGTCCAGGGCGTGCCAAACGAGTCAGATCTTCGAAACGTCTGACGTCACACATGAAGGGTCTCCACTTCCACTCCATGCATAAAACCGTTACACAACCGAAGCCCTTCAAAAGAATATCGTAAATTATATCAAAAACCTACAGTGTTATAATGTAACCTCACTTTTACTATTCTTCATATAATTTGATTCCTCGATAGCCTATGTATGCTGTATGGTGTCGGACGTAAAGAATAGCACCATCCCATATCTTCCCGTGGGTGTCGTAAGAGGCGACTAAGGGACTTACCAGAGAATGGGCAGCAGCGCTCTCTGTGCTTTTGTAACAACCGCACTGCGGTCGCCAACCCGCCTGTCAAGCGTGGCGATTATGGCAAAACCCCCCCTTGGGGGAGGCCTATGTCCAGCAGTGAACGTCTTTCGGCTGAAGTGATGATGTGGTGTGATAGCCTTATTTCATCAAATGCCTGCCACAAGACCCTTAACGAAACCGAAAGGTTCAGTTGTTTTAAGGTAAAGTTGTTCTCCCACAAAAAATGAAAAAATAATAATAATAAAATTGGTAAATGGTTAACCAACCACGTGGTTTGGTATGGTTATGGTGGTGGTTGGTTTGGTTAATGGTAATTGTTGTAAAAATTGTTCACAATAAGTGGACAATTTTTTGTACTAGCATGAACCTGAGAACCTAATTTTGTTACGGAGATATTAGGGGACAAAGTTCCAACTTTTATACAAGTTTTTTTTTTAAAACTTCATGTTTTTAATGTAAGATTTTTACATTAAAATCCATCACCACAATGTTTTGAGTGCGTTACATAAAGCATGATTTTTCACCCCTAAGTAAAAGTCGTTTCCCAGCAATAATTATCGCGTAGAGTTAGTTTGATGTACAGAATGCTTGAGAGCAGTGGCGGCCCAGTGACGGCGGCCCCGACTTACGAACAGTAAGTCGTGGGTTCGAACCCAGACAGGCGCAATACTTTGTGTAATTTATTTTATCACCACTGCTCTCAAAACGGCGAAGGAAAAAAAAAATCGTGAGGAAACCGGCAAGTCTTAGAACCAAAAAATTCGAAGACATGTGACATCTACCAATCCGCACTGGGCGCGCGTGGTGGATTATAGCCCATTCCCTCTCATAGAGAGGAGGCCTGTGTCCCAGCAGTGGGAACAATAATAGGCTGATGATGATGACAGAATGCTTGGTTGACGGCTTCTTGATGGGTGCGTTTTCATCGGATATACAGGAGTATATCCTCTCATAAATAAGGCTAGTGTGAGTGAGTTAACACCTGCGCCCCGGATACTATGGAGTCCCTCCCTTCTCCTTTTAGAATAGAATAGTTATTATAGACTGTGCCGCCATCAAAAAATATTTGATTCCTCAACAACAACAACAACAGCCCATAACGTTCACTGCTGGACATAAGCCTCTCCTATGATGGGAGGAATTTGCCGTAATCTCCACGCTTGGCAGGCGGATTGGAGATCGCAGTGATGAAGGACTAACAGAAAACGCTGCTGCCCATTCTCCAGTCTACGAAGGTGCAAGGTGTTCTGCCTCAGACATTAGTCGCCTTATACCTACGACACCCGTGAGTGTAATGGGTTGGTTCTATTCTATTCTGCCGGATACCACACGGCTTTGATTCCTCACGCTCAGGGGTATTTAAAAATACCCCATGTATGCTCCGCGATTCTTTATAGTTTTTGAGTTATAGATTTTTGAAAATTGTATGGGAACCGGTTTATATATATTGCTGGACATTACACACAGCGCCATCTAGTGCCATACTAAGCAACGAGGCTTGTGTCGTGGACACCAGATAGTTGATATACTACATAGATACTTTTTGTTTGTAAATACATACTTATTATACATATAAACACCCATGACTCGGAAACAAATGTCCATGCCCATCACACAAACATTTTCTCCGACCGGGATTCGAATCCGGGACCCTAAGAACGTAAGGCAGTCTCACTATCGCTGCGCCAATCGGGTCGTCAAATATTAATTTTATCTTTATTTTTAAACGGCTTTTTCACATTCTTGAACGTTAACTAGTTGTATTTTTTAATCTCAATAGCAACAAGAGTAACAAAAGCTTCGCAAAAATAAAATAAATTTAGTTTTTTTTAAATGGTCCCCGGATTTGAACCCACGACCTCGTTATCGTATTCAACTTTGTTTTAGTTTAATAAATATTATTTAGTTTTATCTTCAGGTCACCTAGGTAGGTCACTCATCCCAAATTTAAACACATACCGATAAATACCGATAAATAATTATAGTAGGTACTATTTAAGTTGAAAACCAGTGACAAAACCAAAGAACTGGTGCAAAAAATCATATGACCCGAGCATATTAAGCACGTGGTGTCCGAAAAACGAAAAATGGTGGCGTAATAATAAGTACCGAGACCATTGAGCTGTTGTTGAGCAGCGATCAACATTGTAGAAACGATAACATTATATTCTATCCTTTTGAACGATGTAAACTTGTCTACGAATTTTCTATTCGTTTGTGTTGATCACGTGATTTAACGTTGAGATTATGTCATTCCCATACATTTGATTAGTTTTCTACTAGCGTTAATGACTCAACTTCTCAACTTGGCTAAGCCTGCTGGTGTCAGAGTTTTTAAGCCACCCATGGGTCTCTTATTTGTTGTTATAGCGGCAACAGAAATACATCATCTGTAAAAATTTCAACTGTCTAGTTATCACGGTTCATGAAATACAGCCTGGTGACAGACAGACAGGCAGACAGACAGTGGAGTCTTAGTAATAGCATCTTTACTTTATTTTAAACGCACCTTTCCAGATATTATACGCATTTTCCCCGAAGCTTGATTGAAAACATAAATATCCGAGTGGAGTCGGGGTGGGTCGGAAGTGATATACAATATCAAAAACAATTTACATCAAGGCATTGTTATCAATATTGTTTATAGTTCCTAAACTGTTGCGTATACAAGATGATTGGACATACGTGTCCTAGGAGACCTACTTGCATAAATAATCATCACACATAACATCATTAACATCGCGCCTACCTATTCTATTGGCTCAAGACGAATACCGCTTAGCCGTATGGGAGGCACATCAAGATAGTACTTGGTCCTCGCCTCAAAAACAATGTGCTGACTTTTCTGAACATTATAGGCCGTTATATGGCCAATAGTGACCTAGTTCCACCGGCTGACGTGCTCAACAGCATCATGCCGTTCGCGTCACTAAAATTATTGACACAGACATCGTAAATATGACAACCGAAATTGATGAGCATTTTTTAAAATTCCTAATCATCATAATTTCAGGGCCTCCCCCAAGTGTCACAGTTTGACCGGTCCCACGACTTAATGTGCTCTGCCCACTGCCACTTAAGTTCGGCAATTCTTCGGGCTACGTCGATAACCTAGATTCTCTTGCGGATGTCTTAATTTCTGATTCGATCACGTAAAAAAACTCCGAGCATAGCCCTCTCCATTGCCCTTTGTTTGACTTTACTCCTAATCATCGAACGGGGACCTCATATAGGCCTCCCCGAAAGGGGGAGTTTTGGCAAAATCGCCACGCTTGGCAGGCGGGTTGGCGATCGCAGTGCGGATGTTACAAAAGCACAGAGAACGCTGATGCCCATTTTCTGGTAAGTCCCTTAGTCGACTCTTACGAAAACCACGGGATATAGGGTGGGATTTATGTCCGACACCATACAGTTATAGTTTTATAATTAGTTTTATAATTAGATTTATAAAATTTAATGTAATTATAATATAATTATTGCCCTCCACGCAAAATTATAAAACTCACCCTGTAAAACTGCGCGATATCTCTACTTACTTAGTGCTACTCTTATCAGGGGACCTCTCAGGTTATCAATAGACCCAATGCCTAACCACACTATTTATAACAGGTTGGTTGCCAAAAAACAGCACACTTCTTTGGTCTTCCACGAGCGGCGGACATAATACTATTTCTTCACAAACGACATTGCTTGTAGTAAAAAATGTATAGAACGACATGTGTGATGGCATTGGTGGCGCTGTGCGCAGGGTTCGCGCACTCCTTCTCCTGGGGTGAGTAACAGAGCATTTATTGACTATGTTCATTAATTTTGATTACCCCTTTGAAGAAGTAAAGTCGCATCTGTTAGTAGTAGACTTTGCCCTAACCTATCCTAACTCAAAGACTTTTAAAGCCCTTACCATAGCCATGAGGTCATCAAGTGTGCAGGTATCAGAGCATGCGGCGTAAGATGAAAGGTGTCGTGTCTACCTTTTCCTATCAAATAAAAGGTAAAATTAGACTGAACAATTAAATTTAATGAATTTTCAGTAGGAGGTAAAAAATACAGTTATTAGTTTTAAAATAATTAGACCTACCTAATACGCACTCAACAGGAGGAATGAGGGAGATAGTTTTAGATAACAATACTTGAAATGGCGTCAGGCCAGGTCAGTTCTGCGGTACAGGAGTCGTGGCAGCTCCGAAGATCAGGCGTCAGGGCAGCTCTGCAGAACAGGCGTCAGGCCAGGTCAGCTCCACAGTATAGGAGTTAGGTCATCTCTGTAGTAAAGAGAAGAGTTCCAGAGAAATATAGGGACACGTCAGAGTTTCGGCGACCCTAACCCTTATCTATATTATCTGTGCCCTTATTCACTCCTAATCGTCGTGAACTCTACGTATTTTATATAGGTCACCCTTTAAATCCGATGCTGTACTCCCACCACTCCACCGCGGCTCTCACCTAGATTTTCAAGTCGTGTTTTCTTCCATTCCTTCCAAATTTTAGTTTTTGTAGCCATCATCTGACCTGACAAGCGTTGTCGG
Source organism: Xestia xanthographa (assembly GCA_905147715.2). Classification (NCBI taxonomy): domain Eukaryota; kingdom Metazoa; phylum Arthropoda; class Insecta; order Lepidoptera; family Noctuidae; genus Xestia; species Xestia xanthographa. The sequence continues at coordinate 2,748,028 of LR990654.1, read as the reverse complement.
CCAAGACGTATAAAACCTCCTTGATAATAACCGAGGATGCGTTAAGAATCTTATAATTATAATATAGAATTCCGTTATTTAGAAGACAACGTAATTAGGTATAAAATACAGATTTAGACAATCTATATCGATGTAAAATTATTTTTAGTTTAAACAATCCAAATACAACCTTCATTACATAGGCTGATGGAAATTAAAGCTTAGTCATCATCATCATCATTCTCTTGCCCTTATCCCAATTCATTTGTGGTCGGGGAGCATGTCTTCTTCTTCCATACTTCTTTATCACTCATCATCTCATCAGACAACTCCTTTCTAGCCATATCATCCTTCACACCTAGTCCATCCATCGTTTCTTAGGTCTTGCTCTACTCTTATAGCAATCTACATGCATACTCAACATTTTTCTCATTCTTCACATGTCCATGACACGATAACCGATTACCATGCAACTTATCTGTCACCGGCGCCACATAAACTTCCTCTTATGACATGTACTCATTCCTTATTTTATTATGTCACGCACGTCGTTACACCACGCATTCCTTTCAGAAATGCTTAGTGTTATCTAGACATGGGATAACCAATTTCTATTGATATAATACTTTGACTATGCCAACATTTTTATTTTCGGGAATTGGGTATGTTACAAAACGAAGAAATACAAATACTGTAACTTTTGTATAAAATGCATTATGTAAGGATCATAGCAGCTGAAGTTCTGGAGTTTCGCTTATCCTATGGTAATAAGACGTATTCTATGTATGTAACAGGAAATACTAAAGATGGACAGGTTATAAAACAGTGTTTTCTTGTTTTAGAAATCGTCAGGGGTGTTGGCAATCGACTGGAATTTGTTGATATTGACGGAACGATATCGCATACAGAAAACGTTACGTCGGATACAATCAGTGAAACAACTTACGACCCAGTACATAAAAGGGTGCTGTTCGCTGAATCATATGCTATATTTAGCTTTGACATAACTACTAAGAAAACAGAAAGTTTGATGAGGACTTCAAACGTCACCGTTACTGGTCTGGCTTATGACCCGGCCACAGAGTCACTCTTTTGGGTTGAAAACATAAGAGAAATGTACACGATTACATTAAAACAGGAATTTAATCAAAACAAAGTTAACGAAAAGCAGTTAATTTGGTCGGAAGAGAGTTTTCCGAATTTTATCTTTCAAATTGCCGTTGATAGCTGTGGCGGGTACGTTATTAACAAAATAGTAAATTTTGATATAAATACCCAACTTTATGTACAAGAGTGGTACCTACATACGCGGACATAATGCCAACTACAACTATGATTTCATTTGCTATTTTTTCTCCGCTTTGCTTTCGTCAGGTTGAAAAAAAAGTAATAGTATGAAGACAGCCTTTTTTTTCCATATGGGAGATCATCAAAGCAAGCAAATAGTTGATGAAACTTTAACAGGTTGTTTGGGGTACACTATGAAGACTATCCTAAGTTTTCGACCTGGAGGATCGTGTGCTAACTTGGGGAGAAACTTCACAATGTTCTAACTTTTACATAACATTTCAGGTTTATTTATTGGAGGTCGGTCACCAAGATCAACAAGGTTCGATTCAATGGCTCAGAGAAAGAAGTTGTTATCGATATTGACCCTGACCATACAGACTGTTTCATCATAGACCAACAGGCACAGAAAATATACTTTTCTGATTGGAAGCGTTCCATTAAAAGTGCCGATTTAAATGGAAAGAACATAAGAACAATAATTGTACCAACACAATATGGATATGTTCTTACCGTAACAAAGGATTTCATGTACTGGGTATCTTTCGAAGAAAATGATAAATATACCACCATGCAAATCCCAAAGAATCTACCGCTCGGCGAAGATGTGGAACCTAAACCTTTTAGTGATAGCGGTCGTTTTGCGAGTATGGCTGCCTACTTTAACATTAACGATATAATACCTCAGGAAATTCAGAATTGCGATAACCTGAAGAGTCTTCTAACAAATAACTCAGTTTCTACAGATGTAAGCCTGCTTTGTGTCCATGGTACAAAAGTTGATGGGAAATCTCCTTGTGAATGTACACAGGGTTACAGCGGTGATAGATGCGATGTTTCAGTGTGCTACAATTATTGTTTAGACGGAGATTGTAGTACCAGTGATGATGGCCAACCTCAATGCAGGTAAAACATGTGTATCCCATTATGGACTAGTCATAGATGAGAGAAGATGGCCTCGGTGCTCGTCTATGTTACAGCATTTTAACCTTTTACTATTTTTTTTTTATTTTTGCTATTATTAAACTAATGTTATAAAGGCGTAAGTTTGGATGTGTGTGTGTGTTGTACGTTGGTTAGTCCTTCACGCTCAAACATCTTAACAGATTTCGATGAAATTAAGTGTCAGGATAGCTTATGTTCTGACTTAGGCTACTTTTGATCCTGGTAGTATGATCCCGTGGGACATTGTATCGATCTCCACGAAGCCTAAGCTAGTATTAACTAAAACTTAAACTACTATACATATTTTATATTAATTCGACTCCGTGGAAGTGATTGGGGGAATCCTTTACCATGCAAAACATTCCAATAATCAATACTAAATGAACTGAGAGGATTGTATTGATGATTTTAATAAAAACAAAAAAAAAATGAATATTTTTTCAATTTTGTAAAAACAGATTTGTTGCTTGCAATATATGGCAGTGTGTGTTTATTTATTTAATTTATTTGTTACGATTGCGAATCATATTTTAACTATCATACAACTTAACACTGACCAGCAAATTACAAAAAATGTAAGAACATTTGAATTTCGCGGTCTTCCCTGGCGCTTCCACATCTTATATTGAAAAATATTGTTGAAGTCTGACACTACCCCTGACTTACAAAGTAATAGTGATTCGCTTCTCTGGCTTAAACTTCTATTTAAATAGCTTCGGGTTTCGGGATCATTTGGTAGGTACCTCAGTTTCCATCAAATAAAGCTCAGAAACGTTTGTAGCGACTCGCGTGCCTGTTAGAGCCAGACAGAATTAATTGGTTCCCTTGTTAGTCCACTTACCCTGTTTTATAATTTTGTTATCTATATTTCAGATGTAATGCAGGTTACTCAGGTAAACGGTGCGAAGTGGGCGCGTGCCAGGTATATTGTATGAACGGACATTGTAGTATCAATGCTGATGGCCAACCTCAATGCAGGTAAAACATGTTCATCTTACACTGTTATGGCTTCTTATACGATTCAGTTTAAAGATGATTCTCCATGTCCTTGACGGAATCCTGCCTGTCATTGGTCATTATTTCCTTCAATAATCCGTATCGTGTGGTGTTTTTAAAATGTACTGTGTTCACGTGTTGTGGCTTTTAACTGTCAACATGTTGAGTGTATTTAACTGAGTTTATGGTATACTATAAAGGGTGTAAAACACCTCTTAACGAAGCCGAAAGGCACTTGTTCTCCTTGTCATTGCGATCATTTTTTGTTCTGCACCATACCTGGGAACCTTCTAGTTACGGAGATATTGGGGGTCAAAGTTCCAACTTTTTGATGAGTTTTTTTTTTTTTAAATACCTACAAGTTTTTAATGTAAGATTTTTATTTTAAACACCTCTACGACCCTTGTACTATTCAATCTATCCATCAGCACAATGTTTTCAATGCGTTACATTAAGTTCTACCTTGAAAATGATTTTTCACCCCAAAAAGAAAAGGTGGTTTCCCTGCAATAATTTTCGCGTAAAGTTACTAAGTTTGATGTACAGAATGCTTGGTTGACGGCTTCGTGATGAGGTCTTTTACAACCTGTTTATTATGAAATTAATTATTATACAAATATTACTTCCCTTTTTGATTAATTTAGTTACTTCTTAAAACATCAGCTATTTGCCAGTAAAAGTTTTCTTCCAAAATCGGTCTAGCCATTTAAATAGGATTTTGTTAAAAATTTCATGGGTTTAAATATTTTTGCACGGAGCCCTAATTACTTTTCTAAAATAAAAGTAGGTTCCATCCCTGAACTTATTATTGTTAATAAATTAGCTAAAGTCATCTTTCTCCCGTGCGCCGATCAGACACAAGTAGGTATTATTGGGATAGCCTCAGAAGTATTGCACAAATAAAATCCAGTAATATCTCCACAGCACTTTAATCACAAAATTCACCTCTTCCTTGTACAACGGCTATGCGATGACTGACTATCGCAACGACTGTCAGTTATGACATTGACTTCGATTAAAAATACACTATCTTAAATTAATATAATGGCTATTTAACAAACGATTATTCCTCTAAAATTAGTTTATAATTAATAATACATTTAATTATTATCATTTAGATTAACAATGTAATATATTTCGTTAAATATCAAAACTGTTTAAACTTTAACAGTTGCTACTTAATACAGTCAATACAACATCTATATATTAGATTTAGAGGTATAATAATTCCAGGATATATAGAATAATATTAATCAGTCGTACATTAAACTAATTAGGCTTACAGCTCGGCCTTCCTGTGAAAGCGAGTCCCTTCGCGAAAAAGAAAATGACTTTACTATTATCAGGCTAAACAGAGTATTATTAGTATATATAATCTTTTTTTTCAATACTTTTATTAGGACTTGATTGAATTGAGAAAGGAATCATTGTTGTTCTAAATAAACCACATTACTATTAGCAATGAAATAATTATTGTCATGGTAATGGAACCCAAATCAAACAGGACCTGTAGCTTGTAAGCGCTACAGACTGATATTAAAACATTAATAATGTATAATGTTCTGACATAAACATCTGACATCTAGACACGAAACAAGCACAAATGCTGATTGAGGCTTATAATTACACGAGACACTAATCTAATATAATCTAAATAATGTTATTTAATCATAGTACAATTTAATATTAAATTATTTATATTAGATTAATATACATAAACACTTAACGAACAAGAACATAACTTTTATTTATAAATTTATTTTTACTCATTATCTGAACCACTTTCTTCACAACTACTTTCCAAGTTTCTACTAAAATTTAACCAGGGCTGTATTTTGTCGATTGCTACGACGGCTTCGTAACGACGATTATTTTTGCGCGATAAGGGAGTGTCTTCGATGACATATCTATCGTTGGGAAGTACTTTTATTACCCGGTACGGACCCTGATATTTGACAACCAGTTTTTGTGATTGTCCATCGTTAGGAACCTGTCGCTCTACACGTACTAAGTCTCCTACTGAATAATTCTTCGCTGGTTTCCTACGACGGTTAAACCTTTCCCTATCTTTAATCTGAGTCTCACTTATTTTCTTTCCAGCTACGTCCCTTACTTCTACTAATTTCTCCGCCGATGTTACGGTCATGGTGTCGTCTAAAATCTCACTCAATATGCTTTCACTCCTACACTTAATATTAAATCCGAAAAGTAACTCTGATGGAGTCTTTTGCGTCGTTTTATGAGTCGTAGTATTTAAACCTAGTTGTATATCGAGAATTTGTTCATCCCAAGACTTTTCGTCTTTACCGTGGGCTGAAGTAGAAAGAGCGTCTAATATGGTCCTGTTGAATCTTTCAACTTGACCATTGGCCCTGGGAGTTGCCACGGCATTCATAATGTGCTTAATGCCGTATAGCATTACAAACTCCCTAAAAACCCCGCTAGTGAAGCTGGTGCCCCTGTCGGTGATAAGGCGTGTTGGCACACCAAAGTAGCTGATATGGTCTTTGAGTACTTTTATCGTGGTCGCCGATTTGGTGTCTCTAACCGGCTTTACGATAACATATTTTGTAAAGCCGTCGACCAAAACGAGTAAATAACAATTGCCCTTTTTACTCTTTATAAATGGACCCAAGTGGTCAGCATGAACCGTATGAAATGGTACGCTTGGTCTTTCGATAGGGTGTAATTCACCTTCACGCTTACCACCAGGTGTTTTGTGGTGTAAGCATTCGAGGCAGGATGAAACGTATTTCTTCACGAATTTGCGCATTTTGGCAAACCAGTAATTTTTACGGATCCGCTGTAAGGTTTTATCATAACCACAATGACCGACGTCGTCGTGATTCATTTTTAAAATCTGCCAGCGAACGCCTTTCGGTACCAGCCATTTTATTTCATCCCCGACTATTCTGTAGACCCTATTGTTTTTTAATTTGTAATTTTTGTGAATATCCATCACTTGCTCTGAACCAGGATCCGATAACGTCTCTTTTATCTTCCTGACCTCTTCGTCAGCAGACTGTACAGTAGCAATCCAGTCTTGCTCGCAAGTTTCGATGGTTAGGACATCAAAACACGTCGGCGGCTCTGATTCGCTTCCATCGACTGGATTGCGACTCAGCGCGTCGACGTGAGACATGCGCAATCCCGAACGGTATTCGATGGTGCAGTCATATTCTTGTAACTGTATCCACCATCGGGCTATTCGTGGGATCAAATCGCGTTTGATTAACGTTGCGCGTAATGCGTTGCAGTCGGTGAGTATTTTAAAGGGAATTCCGATGAGATAGACGCGAAAACGATTAAGTGACGCAATTACCGCCAATGTCTCTAGATCGTACGAGTGAAGTTTTTGTTCATCTACGTTAGTTTTTCGACTAAAGTACGACACTGGCTGGAACACACCGTTTGAGTTAGCCTGTAATAAGATACCTGCTAGTCCGGCTTTGCTAGCGTCAGTATGCAATTGGGTTTCCGCACTATGATTGTAGAGCGCAAGAATGGGTCTATCAACCAGGAAAGCTTTGATTTTGTTAAATGCTGAATCCTGGTCTTTGTCCCATGCCCATTTAATATCCTTTTTTAATAAATCGGTTAGTGGGGCCGCTAATAAAGCATAATTCATAATAAATCGCCTAAAATATCCCGATAGCCCAAGGAATTGTCTCAATTCATGTTGATTCCTGGGTGTCGGAAATTTAGATACCGCCTCAGTTTTTCTCTGGCCGGGTCGTATACCTTCGGAACTAACCTCATAACCGAGAAAGTCTATTTTTTCAAGAAAAAAGTGGCATTTGTTTAATTTTAGTGTTAGACCGCCCTTTTGAAGAAGTGTTAAGACTTCTTCCAATCGTTGTAACCCTTCGGTAACGTCCTTAGCTGGAATAAGGACGTCATCCATGTAGACTATTGCATATTTGATCTTAGCCTCGAGAAGTATTTTATTGATAGTGCGCTGGAAAACTGACGGCGCATTCACCAGACCAAACGGCATCCGATTATATTCATATTGGCCGTCTGGTGTCACAAAAGCGGTTTTGTGCCGCGACTCTTCAGCGATTGGTATCTGGTAATACCCAGAGGCTAAATCAAGCGACGTAAATACTTTGTTTCCTGACAGTTGATCCAATTGATCCTCAATCCAAGGGAGAGGGTAATGTTCTTTTTTAGTTTTGCGGTTCAAGGCACGGTAGTCAACACACAAACGTTTATCTCCCGTTTTCTTTTGTACGAGGACAATAGGGCTTGCGTAAGATGAGGTAGATTCTCTAACAATACCGTGTTCGATCATTTCCTGCACCATATTTCTTACCAAAACGCGGTCCGCGTAAGACATACGATACGGCCTATAAACAACTGGCTCTGAATCCTCAAGCTCAATCACCATCTCTGTCAGATCTGTGAACCCCAAATCGTCAAGACCCTTTGATAAGCAGTTACTATATTTATTAATTAGTTGTTTTAAATTTAATTTATCTTCTTCACTTAGAGCATCGTTACAGTTCAAAACGTCATTGTTTTGGGATTCACAGATTGTGACATTGCACGAGTTTAAGATATTTTCCAAATTGTCTACATGCTTATATTGTACTCGTGTCAAAAGGGTTCCTTTCTCAAGTGTGATTGAACTGGATGATGCATTGTGAATCAGGAGCGCGCTACGCCCACCTTTTACCTCATATTCTCCAGGCAGGAGGTAGTATTCCTTCCCTTCCGGACCCCGCAAGGAACCATTAACATAAACTCGTGCATCTACGCTAGGATCAGTAGAAACTCGCAAAGCGCGTAAAGTATTCGACGGGATTTCAGCATCATCGCTAGTTGAGAGACGCATTTTAACGCTCGGAATTTTGTTAAATATCACAGCGGTAGGGGTTTTTGTAATAACGATATCTGGTTTCTCGGTAAAGGAATGTCCTAATAGAACTGACTGGTTGATTACGAAATCGTTTACTACATATAAATTTATCGTCTCTTTTATGCCTTGAACTTCGACAGAAACAATCGTCATACCTACTGGCGAGATAAGGTTAGCGCCTATACCCCTAAGAACAGGTAAATCTTCCGGTACTACTATATCTAAATTGAGTTCCCTAGCTTTTGTTAGCTTTATAAGAGAACATTGACTCCCTAAATCTAGATGACAATCTAAATTATGGTTATTTACTTTGATCTCAAGCATGTACTTAGCAGTCAAGTCTTCAGATAAACATAATTGGGACACTTGTTTTTCGGTTTTGTTATTATTCTGACTAGTTTCCTTTTCGCGATCTTTATTCAGGCGTTTGTTTTTAAAGCAGTGAATTGACAAATGACCCGATTTATCGCAAGTGACGCACTTAGCAGGGGGTTTATCACAACGGAAACTTGGATGACCAATTTGATCGCAATTGTAGCATGTCATTTTCGAACCCGCTGGTTTAGATAAAATAGTTGTACCCTTACGTTCGTTTCGGGATTTAAAACTAGAATCAGGATTTTCCCGACTATGCCCTATTTTCACAGTTCTGAAATATTTCAGCACTTGCTCTGGCTCAGAGAATTGTGCAGCCTGCGCACCTATTTTAACAGCCCTATCTTCAACGCCGTATAGCAAGCAATCGACGGCTTGACGCCCATAGATCTTACATCTATTTAGCAAATTAATTTTGGCGTAATAGTAATGTTCAAGTGACTCTCCATATTTAACCCTTTTGCCCAGCATTTCAGTCAAGAGTTCAGCATAGTCTTCGCGAACAGGAAAAGATTCAATCAATTTCTTTTTCCACTCACTCCACGTATACATCATTGTCGGCAAACTCTGATACCAATTTTTCGCCACCCCTGTCAACTTTGGCAGGGCGTAGTGAATTATTTCTCTATCTTCCCACCCATAAATTTCTGAACATTCTTCTACCTTTGTCAACCAAGTCAAAATAGTTTGCTCCTTTGTCATAGGATCAAACTCGGGAACAATATTAGTATTAAAAGGCAACTTCGACTTATCTGAACTCTTAACTGATTGCAAAATTGTCAAAAATTTATCTAAAATAATCTCAGTGGAGTCTACACTCCTAGGTTTCTTATTATTAGATGACATTTGTTGCTCACCCTCGTCTCCTCGCTCAAGATGATGGCTCCTCTTCCGGTCACGACTAAAACCCGACCTTGAATCCTTATCGTCCTCCGGTCTCCTACCTCGTCGACTCGTACTTCTCTCTCTGGTACCCTCACGGCTATAGGATCCATCGTTCGACGAACGGCTACGCCTTGACCTCGAAGGTGTGCGGAGAAATCTCTCCTTAACCCTTTGTGGACGAAGCACCCTTCGTCCTTGACGCTCTCCGTCAATATTGTCATAATTATTATCAACCTCAGTATCACGCACCCGTGATACCCCTGGTTGTTCCGAATATGTCCTCCTAGCCTGACCCTCATACATGGGTACTCTTGGCCAAGTTGCGTGGCTAGACTCACGTCTCAAATCAACCGCTTCCCGACCCTGACCCTCAAACCTGGGTACTCCTGGGTCCGGACTAAGAGTCCTATAATCTCGGGTTTGACTCTTCTCTCTCTCCATGTCGAGCACTGAAACTGACAGACGATAGCTTAGTAAACCATTATTTTTAACATCATCAACATAGATTAAGTTATGCAGCAATATGTATATTTCTTTAAAATTTTCGGTAATAGTAACTGAATCACTCCTGATTAAGCTCGGTCTTTCTCACATAGTACTGCTACTACCACCGTAGCACACCACACAATGTTCATTTCGAAATACGCAATTTCAGAAACAGGGAGAAAAAAAAGAACACATTTACTATCTTCGATTGCAACAATCGACCCCAGTACCTTTGCCAATCGCGAGCAATGATAAATAATGCTTTCCAAAATATTTGTATTAATTGCTTTGTACAGCAAGCACCGAAATTCTATATATAAAAAAACAATACTCGTTACTTTCGACAAGCGTGGGTACTTACACAAACGCCAAATAGTTAAATGATAATTCCATTTATCTTATTGTGAATCAGTATGTTTAGTTGTTAAATACTCTTATTTACGGTAAACTTTCTAACCGACTAGCAACCCGTTATAATTATCACTTTAAACAGGAGATAAATAACCTCAATTCGAATTCGTCGTAACTACTTATTGGTAATATTTGATTTACATATTTATTTCTATTTTATTTTTTTAAAGACAACAGTCAAACATTTTTCACGCTATAAAATTCAAATCAAACAATTAAGTTGTTGGTACAATACAAATAAATGTACTTACGTTTTTCTCGTAGGCGTAAGTCGAAAAGAGTAATACTTTTCGTTGATCCCACTTCTGAAGCTATTGGGATAGCCTCAGAAGTATTGCACAAATAAAATCCAGTAATATCTCCACAGCACTTTAATCACAAAATTCACCTCTTCCTTGTACAACGGCTATGCGATGACTGACTATCGCAACGACTGTCAGTTATGACATTGACTTCGATTAAAAATACACTATCTTAAATTAATATAATGGCTATTTAACAAACGATTATTCCTCTAAAATTAGTTTATAATTAATAATACATTTAATTATTATCATTTAGATTAACAATGTAATATATTTCGTTAAATATCAAAACTGTTTAAACTTTAACAGTTGCTACTTAATACAGTCAATACAACATCTATATATTAGATTTAGAGGTATAATAATTCCAGGATATATAGAATAATATTAATCAGTCGTACATTAAACTAATTAGGCTTACAGTATTTTTGTTGTATTCCATGATCATCGCGTTGCACTATTTCATAATTTTCTTTGTTACAGTTGTTATGCCGGTTATTCAGGAAACCGTTGTCAAGTGAACTCGTGCCACAGATATTGTTTAAACAATGGTCTTTGTTCCCCGACTGAGGAGGGTAAGCCCCTCTGTCGATGCACAGGACATTATGAGGGTGAAAGATGCGATGTTCCCCTCTTTCAAACCAAATGCTTCCAAGCTATTTCTTTGTTGAAGGACATCCTCAATACAGGTAAGAATAGATAGCTGTGGATGGATAGCTAGACAGAACATACTTTATTACACACCAAAACTGTTACACAGCTCTACTACAGTGTTGCATTTTTCATGAGTACAATGTCGGAAAAATCTTAAAGGTAGTCCGTGCATGATCAGTTGTACCTCGACATTCACCTGTTTTGAACAAAAACTTTCAATTCTCACTGTGCCTGACTGATACGGACTCAAAATCGAACCGAACAGTTTAAACCAACATCGCGTCGTACATGATCTCGTATGTGTAATGCATCTTGTCAGACTCAGATTGATAATATCATGAACATACTTTTATGATGTCCAAGGTGTTTTAATTGTGCATTGTATACGTTTTCTTTACAGATGTAACATCGGAGGAGTGACGTCAACTTGTACTTCAACTGACGCCTAAAGAAGTGAAGCCGTTGAAGAGTTTACTTTCACATCTACCACCGCTAACTACGTACTGCTCACTAAAAACAACATCTAACCTCAGCTGTTTTGCTGATAAGTTGATCAGAACTTATTGAAAAAAATGTAACTCGTCATCATCTTAAAATTAAATATGATATCTGTACATGTTGTCTTATACGGGCTATGCACATTAATACTTTTTTACAACTGAATATTATTATTTTTCTTTCTTTATAATAGTCCTACCCTCATCCCAATTCTTGGTCGTCATTACAGAATTGTTTGCCAGTGCCACGCTTAATGGCTGTCACGTCCAGGCTCCAGTTAGATTATTCAGAATTTTCATCGCGGTTCGACCTATTTAGTGATTGTAGATTCTTGCTGGGAATAGATTTAGGAAAGAAACGTCAACACCTCACCCTGGGACGGGGTTGATAGAAAATCCCCCATGGTCCGTCTGGATCTGTTTAAAGAATGATATGGCAGGAAAGGAGGTGTCTGATGAGATGTCGAGTAATAGAGAAGTATGGAAGAGGAAGACATGCTGCGCCTACCTCTAATGAATTGGGATAAGGGCAAGACAGCTATGACGAGAATCTTTTTAGAAATGTTACATGTTGCGCCGACCACAAATAAGGACAAGAGAGCTATCGGTCGGCATGCTCGTCGCGAGCCGGCTCGAGCATGTCGCTCGCATCGGCAGGGTCGGATGACTCGGGGCCGAGTGCGCTGGGGAGGCGCACCCCAGAAGAAGCACCATCAAAACACTATCACTGTGTTTTTTAGCGGAAGTTTCTTGACATTGTTACGATATATTAATCTTGAGAATCTTTTTAAAAATGTTACATGTTGCGCCGACCACAAATAAGGACAAGAGAGCTATGACGAGAATCTTTTTAAAAATGTTAACATGTTGCGCCGACCACAAATAAGGACAAGAGAGCTATGACGAGAATCTTTTTAAAAATGTTAACATGTTGCGCCGACCACAAATAAGGACAAGAGAGCTATGACGAGAATCTTTTTACAAATGTTACATGTTGCGCCGACCACAAATAAGGACAAGAGAGCTATGACGAGAATCTTTTTACAAATGTTACATGTTGCGCCGACCACAAATAAGATGAGATAAAGGCAGGTCTACTTCAAAATATTTTATTTCACATAGGCATTATAAGGGCACATACGAAACGTCAAAAGATTATTGTCACGGGTTAGTCGTTTTCTATGGTGAAGAAACGGCAAGAAATTTCATGGTGCTTTTAAAATTGTTGGTTTTACAATCTCCTGACAGCAAGTGTTTCCTTACTTTACAAAATCGTAAAACAAGATAGCTTAAGGCCCTTCTACCCTAAAATTAGCAACTCTATTTGTGGTGGTTCAAACTTCATTTGAAATACTGTTAGAATAAAGTTCTAATCAGCTTGCACTACAAAGCGGTTGTTAAGTCAGTCACTGCGGCCGATTAGTGCGAAATGAGTGGTTTTTTGCGATTTACAAAAAATCTATTGATGGACTAAAAAAATAAAATATATAAGATCTGCTTTATAGTTAGTTCGGTTAGTATGCAAAGTTTCATGATCGAATTTGAAGTACTTTTTGAATACCAGGTTTATTGTTCGATTTGGAGGTAACTTTGTATTTTTTTTCTATCGAGAAAATTTTATGGAATCGTGTTTTCGTCACACATTGTACTTAGCATTAATCCTCATCTTTACTATATATTTATTTCAAAATTATTGCTGCAATTTTTTAGGCGTAACGGAGGATCGTGCTAAGCCATTTGGGGGAGTATAGGCCCTTAAGTTAGCAAGTCCAAAGTGTCTTGTCAATTTTTTTGTCAACAAATACTTTTCAAATCAACCTATTTACTGCTTCTAAGTGCAGGATTTTGGATGAAGAGACTTGTCTTCGACCGTAGCTGTCCAGGGCGTACCAAACGAGTCAGAACTTCGACACGTCACACATGCAAGCTCTATTTGCACTCCATGCATAAAACCGTTACACAACCGAAGCCATTCAAAATATTTCGCAAATAACATAAAAAACTAATCTTCATCTGCCTAGCCTTTTCCCAACTATATTGGGGTCGGCTTCCAGTCTAACCGGATGCAGCTGAATACAAGTATTTTACATGGAGCGAATGCCTCCACAACCCAGTTAGTACTGTAAGACTGGTTGTCAGACTTTCGGGCCGCTGAATACCTGTTATGTCTGTCAAAGATCTACAAATGACAGCCGGGACCAACGGCTTAACGTGCTTTCCGAGGCACAGAGGAAACTCGGTATGTAATGGGTGGTCACCCATCCACAGACCAAACTAGGCAAGCACGGCTTTACCCAAAGATTGACCCGAGCGGCTGTTATTATTTAGCCATGAGCTCCTTTTCACTAAATTTTCAGTGAGACCTTGTATAATAAATATCCTCTTACAAATAAGGCTATATAGTTTGATTGAGTTAACACCTGCGCCCAAGAAACTATGGAGTCTTTCCCTTCTCCTTTATGTATTAGAATATAATAGTTGTTATTTGGCTGGTCCAAATATCGACGTCATAAACAACAATATTAGATTCCTCACGCCTATTCGAAAATACGCCATGTTTGTTCCGAGATTCTTTATAGTTTTCAAGTTACTTATAGACTTTTGACTCAATCACGCAACTAGCAGTAAATCAGTATATAACTTTTCACAAAGACTTATACGTGAGAGCAAGTATACTAACCGGGCTACGGGAATATCTTTATATTTACACGGCTTTTACGCATTCTTAAAACGTCATTTTATAATCTTAATAGCAACAAGAGTAACAAAGAGCCTCGTAAAAATAAATATATTGTTTATTTTTAAAACTGTTCCCGGATTTGAACCCTAGACCTCGTAATCGCATTCAACTTTTCGAAAAGTTAAATAAATATTTAGTTTTATCTTCAGGTCACTTACACCACAAAGAATAGGCTTCTTGATAAACCGATAAATATTTTTAGTACTTAATTACTGACTAGCACTTCGCCCGCAAAACTTCTGATAGCACGGCTAATTTGCATGATATAAATATAATTGATAACCTATGTTACTACCTGATAATTTATCTTTCTATTGGTGAAAAAAACACAACAAAGTGAAAAATAACTTAAGTTAAGTTTCTTTGCCACCGACTTCTGAAGCTAAAGTTATTTTTCACTTTGTTGTGTTTTTGAAGTCGGTTTTATTTTTTGCAAAAAAGTTTTTATATTTCCATTTTTAGTTAATAACTAGCTGACCCGCGCAACTTTGTTTGCGTCACTTGAGAGAGAGAGGGTTAGGTTAGGTTAAGTTAGAGAGTGTGAATCAACCATACAAGATAAAAGACATAATTATGTTATCACGTATTTGTTTGATTCAGTTTCTTTGGCACCGACTTCCGAGTTAAAGTTATTTTTCATTTTGTTGTGTTTTTGACATAACCGACTTCCGAGTTAAAGTTATTTTTCATTTTGTTGTGTTTTTGACATAAACTCAATGGTTTTTGATTTCGGTTTTATTTTTTGCAAAAAAGTTTTTTTGTTTTTCCATTTTTAGTTGTAATATCCTATAATTTTTTTTAGCTATACATTTATTTTAATACAGCATAACATCACGCCTTTAATCCCCGAAGAGTTGGGCTGAGGTACGTGTACCTAATAGTATTTACCTACACCCACATTTCACCAGTAATCTTTAAGTCCCATGTAAAAGGGGGTGAGCGCCGGCAAATATCCAGACTCCGTGGCTGCTACTGAGAAATTCCTGATGGAAAAACCCAATAACACTTTGCCGACCCGGGAACCCGCGCTTGCGACCAACGCAGTCGAGGTAGTAAAATAAATAGTTTTATATATTGTATAATCATAAAAGTTAAACGTTCTTCTTGATTTGATTCTATATATGTATAAAGTAAAGCCGTGTGGTATCCGGCAGAGTAGAACAGAACCAACTTATTACACTCACGGGTGTCGTATAAGGCGACTAATGTCTGAGGCAGAACATCTTGCGCCTCCGTGGACCAGAGAATGGGCAGCAGCGTTTTCTGTTAGTCTTTCATTACTACTGCGATCTCCAATCCGTCTGCCAAGCGTGGAGATTATGGCAAATTCCTCCCATCATGGGAGAGGCTTATGTCCAGGAGTGGACGTTATGGGCTGTTGTTGTTGATTGAATAATTTAAAAAATAAATAATAATAAAGTGAATTCAATAACAAAAATAATTAAAACATTAGAAACAAACAAATGTCAGCTCAAATCCATTAATGTCAATGGCACAAAACAAAATTAAATTAAATAAAACAATGAATTAAAATAACGAATATATTTGATGTCAGAAGCAAAAAATAAAATGACATGAGAGCTGTATAAAATGACAAATCAAGCACCAGCAATATGCCTGCTACAACAATGCCCAACGTAGGGGCAATCCAGTCGCTAAGCAATCATCGCCAGGACCGTGTTGGAGCTAGCCCGCACTCTACACACTAAGGACGCGCACCGCTTGCGCATGGTGGCATGGAAACAGTCGGTGCGCGCTTCCGCAAACATGCTCGAGGCGCTGCAGAAGCGGGGCAGCCTCAACTTTGCCCTGAACGCGTTGTTGTATTGGACACGAAGGGCACTGTAAGTAGTTTGTGAGTAAGATGCCCATAGGCTGCACGTGTATAAGGAGGTGCAGAAAGCTTTGAAAAGCGTGATTTTAGCCTGATCTGAACAACGTGTAAACCTACGTGCTATCATAATTGTTCTCTTAGACAGTGCCCTCCGCTCCCGCTCAATGTCGACATGGTATTTCAGATCGGCTGTTACCCAGTGCCCCAAGTATTTAAATTGATCCATCCGTTCCAACGGTACACCATTCAAACGAATAGGTGGTACTTGCTCTGGGCATTTAGCGCCTCCCTGAAATACCATGAATTGGCTTTTCACGACATTATAGATAAGACCATGACTTCCCGCATAGTCCTCACAGATATTCAGCAGCTTGCGTAATCCACAAACCGACGCGCTCAGCAGCACCATGTCATCTGCATAACTCAGATTGTTTACACAAACATCATCAACATGGCAGCCTACATGCCGACTACTGAGCGCGACGACGAGTGCATCCATGTAGAGATTCAAAAGTGTGGGTTAAGTCAACCCACCTTGTCTCACCCCACATTCAAGCCTGTATGGCTCCGATAATGCACGCGCCCATCTAACATTGTTAACCTGGTGTTCGTACCAATATTTGAAGATGTTAACAAGTTTATGCGGCATGTTTATGACCTCAAGTTTTTGCCACAACAAATCATACGAAACCAGGTCAAAGGCCTTGGACAGGTCGAGGAAGCACGCGTACACTGGTGTTTTTCAAGCCGTGTAGTATCTGACAGTATGCTTGAGACACAGTATTGCACTTTCTGTAGATAACTTAGGTCAAAACCCAAACTGATAGTCATGCAGTGACACGAGTTTACTTAACCGTGTATCAAGCAAACCGTCAAACACTTTTGCTATAACAGTAGCAAGAGATAGGCCTGTAGTTAGTTTTATCGGCTAGATCACCAGTTCTGTGGCACAGGCACTACTGGCACTACTACAGTACTCATGAAGTCGTACGGCAGGTATGAATGGCTCAGGCATAGCGAGTAGAACATAGCTAAAACCCTAGACATATGCGGGCATACTGTAGGTGTTCAATACTTAGACCATCATGGCCAGGAGATTTTCCCCTGGTCATACATAATATGATTTTCTCTCTTTCACTCTCGTAAGCTCTTCAGCATTGGCCTCCGCGATCCGCGTGCCCAACTGAGGCTTTACAGAAAAGTAGGACTTAAATAGACTAGCTATATCTCCCGATTCACTAACCCCGTCGACGCTCACCAGTAGGCCAGAACCTAAGTTTACCTTTTTTGTATAAAGGGTCGAAACAATAATTATAACCTGTCCAAGATGGGGTGTTAAAATTTTCGAGCTCGGTTCGCTCGCTCTTGGAGCCTTACTTCGTTATGTTTTTAAAATTGTGTTTATAAGTCGATTAAGTAACGTCTATTTCTGCATAAAAGGACTAAAGAAAAGTTAACTTCTCTGAAGTGGTGAGCTTAATTTTTTTTTTTTAGTTCCTATATTTATCAAAAAACTCTTCAAAATTAGTATCTTCTACTTCTGTTTAATCAAGTATTTTAGATACTTAGAAGAAGTTCAGCTGCATCTGTGACTAGTACGCTTAACCCTTACAAATCCGTGTTTACTCGCACTTTTCTTTTTTAACCGTTCCGTCCGTTTCTAGCCGTGTGGTGTCCGGCAGAGTAGAATAGAACCAACCCATTACACTCACGGGTGTCGTATAAGGCGACTAATGTCTGAGGCAGAACACCTTGGCACCTCCGTAGACCAGATAATGGGCAGCAGCGTTTTCTGTTAGTCTTTCATCACTGCGATCTCCAATCCGCCTGCCAAGCGTGGAGATTACGGCAAATTCCTCCCATCATGGGAGAGGCTTATGTCCAGCAGTGGACATTATGGGCTGTTGTTGTTGTTGTTGTTATCTTTTTTAAAACCCGGCGACCAACGTCCTTGTTCGACAGCGTCGATATTCCTTTATCTTCGAGCCTCTTCTTTATCGAAGTTCTATTTTAGATGTTTTCTACAGTTGATTCAAAAACATTAGTAGTTTTCACTTCTATTGAGAGTGGAGGGCGGATCGTCTCTCAAATGCCCGGGCCGGTTTCGGGTCCCAGTCCGGGCCTGGTCGTAGGGCGGCATAATCGGTATTGCACGCGGGTGACTAAACAGCGGTGGGCCTGCCTAGTACCACCGGCTGACGTGCTCAGCTGCCCCATGCCGTTCGCGTCACTAAAATGATTGACACACACCTCGTAAATATGACAACCAAATATAACGTGCATTTTTTTTTAAATTCTTAATCATCATCATCATTTTTTCATCCGCAAGACGTCCACTGCTGGACATGACCTCCCCCAAGTGTCACCACTTTGACCGGTCCCACGACTCAATGTGCTCTGCCCACTGCCACTTAAGTTCGGCAATTCTTCGGGCTACGTCGATAATCTAGATTCTCTTGCGGATGTCTTAATTTCTGATTCGATCAAGCAAGAAAACTCCGAGCATAGCCCTCTCCATTGTCCTTTGAGTAACTTTATCCCTAATCATCGAAAGGGGGCTTCTAATAGGCCTCCCCAAAACGGGGGTTTTGGCATAATCGCCACGCTTGGCAGGCGGAATTATAGCGATCGCAGTGCGGTTGTTACAAAAGCACAGAGAACGCTGGTGCCTATTTTCTGGTAAGTCGCTTAGTCGCCTCTTACGATACCCACGGGATATGGGGTGGTGCTATTCTTTAAGTCCGACACCGTACAGTATAATTATGGCCGTCCACGCAAAATTGTAAAACTCATCCTGTATAACTGCGCGATATCTCTACTTACTTAGTGCTTACTCTTATCAGGGGACCTCTCAGGTTATCAATACACCCAATGCCTAACCACACTATTTATAACAGCACGATTGCCAAAAAACTGCACATTTGTTTTTGTGTTCCACGAGCGGGCACTAGGGGCAGACATATACTATCTCTTCACAAACGACGTTGTCTCTAGTATAAAATGTATAGAACGGCATTTGTGATAGTATTGGTGGCGCTGTGCGCAGGTTTGACGCACTCGTTCTCTTGGGGTGAGTACCAGAGTCAACTAATTACTGTTCATTAATTTTGATTACCCTTTACTATGGAGTACTAAAGTTGCATCTGTTAGTAGTAGACTCTGACTTAACAAATTTGTATCCTTTTTGTTATTTACTCAACCTTCTGCCTATCCTAACTCAAAGACTTGTAAGGCCGCGCCCTTACCATAGCCAAAAGGTCATCAAGTGCGCAGGTGTCAGGGCATGCGGTCCAAGTTGGTAGGTGTCGTGTCTACCTATTCATCTATACTAATCTATACTTAATACTTAATATAATAATATTATAAAGAGGTAAAATTGTTTGTAAGTTTGTATGTAGGGGGTAATCTCCGGAAGTAATGAACCGATTTCAAAAATTCTTGCACCATTCGAAAGCTACATTCACCCTAAGTGACATAGGCTATATTTTATCCCCGTACTCCCACGGGAACGGGAACTACGCGGGTGAAACCGCGGGACGTCAGCTAGTATCAAATAAAAGGTAATAGTAGACTGAACAATTAAATTTAATGAATTTTCAGTAGGAGCTAAAAAAAACAGTATTTAATTATTAGTTTAAAAATAAAAGAACATAATACGCACTCAACGGGAGGAATGAGACAGGTAGTTCTAGATTACAATACTTGAAATGTCGTCAGTCAAGAAACGCGCCCACACCGGGGCCTCGTAAAGAACCATGGACCACACGACCCCCACGTAGAGCCTTTTGGACCCCCCAGGTTGGGCAGGAGCCGCCTGAAGGCAGCCCCGGTCCGTTCCAGTTTGGGGGCCAAACGTTGGAAGTGCTCCACGAAGTTCCACCGGCTGTCGAGGACGAGTCCGGTACTTCAAAGTCGACTTCGACGCCGATGGATACCCCTCCTACCGTCAGTGAGGATCTCGACGGTGGCGCATTCCAAGGCCCATGAAAGCACATGGCCTCTGACAAGGTCCGGTCCAATCCCCGGAAGGTGATTGGTGCTCTCCTTTTGTTTTTCAAGTCGTGTTCTCTCCCAATCCTTTCAAATTTTAGTTTTTGCGGCCAAGACGTATAAAACCTCCTTGAAAATAACCGAATTCCATTATTTAGTACACAACGTGATCACTACATAGTATAACACAAAGTCGCTTCCCGCTCTCTGTCTGTCTGTTTGTCGCTATGTATGCTTAGATCTTTAAAACTACGCAACGGATTTTAATGCGGATTCGTTTAATAGATAGAGTAATTCAAGAGGAAGGTTTATATGTTTACAACATGCATAATATAGTAGATAAACTCTGATAATTTTAAAGTGATGTCGTAAATATTATAAACACATTTTTTTGCGCTTACATTGCAAACGCTGGCTGTATCCTACGAGATAGATCCAAATAATGTACTACAGTTAATAATGTATGTAATATGTTAATATGTAATTACACTACACACTTTAAACTACACCTTAAAAACGTCTACAAAAAAGTCCGCGATGGTATATGTCTATCTTTTAGAGATAATCCGCAGTAACCATTTTTTATCCTTTACTTTTTACGAGAAATAGGTAATGGTTTATTTACAAAGCGATTTTAAGCAATACAGCATTAATCCTTATCCAATTCGTGCATTTATTATAGATTAATATGGCCCTTTCCAGTATATCATTGAAATAAATAATTTAGAAGATATCACAGAATTAAAATTACGCTTGACTGAAAATATCATTCTAAGCGAAACAAATAGGGCCGCAGTGTAACAGTTGGTCACTATAATCATTTTCATCTTTTAAGTTTTGCGTAAAAAGTAATGCATTATTTTAGAAGCTTATTTATGGTGTATGGTGTAAATCTATATATATTATCTACAATACCTATCTATTGTAGAACGTATTTACCCTACACACTATTCAATTTAAATGAATAAGTTAGGAGTTATCGCAACTGCCGGGGTCGCGGAACTGTTTAAACATTGGGTGGCGTGAGTCGGTTAGTAGCTTCGTCCTCTCAATGCGACTGGCTACATAATAATTGTTTCGATGGTGTCGAACACAAAAGAATAGCTCCATCTTATATCTTTCCGTGGGTGTCGAAAGAGGCGACTAAGAGACTTATCAGCAGCGTTCTCTGTGTTTTTGTAACAACCGTACTGCAATCGCTAACCCACCTGCCAAGCGTGGTGATTATGGCAAAATCCCCCAAAGATCGGTGTACTAATTATATTATTATAATTATAGAAATACCACTCTAACTAGCACTTGGGAGTGCAGTTGTGTTAACTCTTTATGTATATCTCTTGATTCAAATTTCTTTTTTGTGTTTATGTAATAGGAAATTAATGCTTAGTCAGCATCATACTCAATACTCAATTCTATAATGTATTCCACAATGTAGTCTTAGGTGGTAAACATGTCTTTGGGAACAATCGTGGACCCTGTCGGGCACAGCAAAAATAAGATAATGTTGATCATCATCTACTGATGATGATCCCTTGCCCTTACTTATCCCAATTTATTTGTGGTCGACGAAGCATGTCTTCTTCTTCTTCACCTCCTTTCTAGCTAAATCATCCTTCACACAGTCCATCCATCGTTTCTTTGGTCTTGCTCTACTCTTATATCAATCTACATGCATACTCAACATTTTTTTCTCATTCATCGGCGGCAACATATCAGTCGTCGGCGCCACTGTCAGACTTCCTCTTATGAGATGTACTCATTTATTACTTTATCCATTCGCGTTACACCACACATCCCCCTTTTTTTTCTTATGGGAAATCATCAAATGACTCCTCCCGCTCTGGGTGGAGCAGGAGGGAGTGTCAGACTTTTACTGACTAAAACCCATCCATGTTCCTTCATCGCCCTTTGTGTTCCAGGGCCACGGTATCTCTTTCAAACCCCGGCAGGCATCATCAGCCCTTGCGGACCCCTTCCTATTGCTGACTCTCTTTGAAGCGCGCGTGGAACACGAACGCGCCGTCGACACGGCCTGTCGTCATGAGACGGACGAACGGCGAGCTAGCCCATAGCCGTCACCGTCCACAGGCCCGCGCTTACGGTACGGCTGTGAGGTTCTCTCTCTTTCACGTTCCGCCACCGCCTTCTCTAGCATTACTGCTTCGCAGAAGGAGGTAACGGCGGCCCATTCCGTCTCGCTCCGGACCATAGCTTGAACCAGCCGGACGCGAGAGGTCACCGCCGCCAATCACCGCTTCGAGGACACGGCGGTGCTCCGCCCACGCGGGCACACCTCAACCGTGTGCTCCACCGTGTCCTCCGGTCGATCCTCGCAGTGAAAACACCCGGGCGTCTCCTCCCGCCCGTGTCCGGTGAGGACCTACGTCAGGCGGAAGGTGAAGACGCCGTGGCCTCTCTCAAGCCACTCCTCAAAGAGGGGACTTATCGCCACTATTGTGGCGTGCCCTGCACGGGGTTGCGACAGTCGCTCTACCACACATCCCCCTTAGAAATGCTTAGTGTTATCTAGACATGGGATAACCAATTTCTAAAACAAAGAAACACAAATTAACTGTAACATTTGTATAAAATACAGTATGTAGTTTAGTTTAGTTTTTTTATTACTAATTGGCAAGAATTACATGTCAGATTTGAACAAAAATGTAAAATAAAAAGTAAAAACACAAATCTCTTTAAGTAAGTACATTAAAAACAGTAAGTAAGTCACCCAAAGGGCAATGCTTGGAGTTTCCTTGCGCGATCGAATCAGAAATGAAGACATCCGCAAGAGAACAAAGGTTACCGACGTAGCCCGAAGAATTGCCAAACTTAAGTGGCAGTGGGCAGGGCACATTGCTCGCAGAACGGATGGCCGATGGGGCCGAAAAGTTCTGGAGTGGCGACCGCGAACCGGAAGACGTTGCGTTGGAAGGCCTCCCACTAGGTGGACTGATGACCTGGTGAAGGTTGCAGGAATCCGCTGGATGCGAGTCGCACGGGACCGGTCAATGTGGTGACACTTGGGGGAGGCCTATGTCCAGCAGTGGACGTCTTTCGGCTGAAATGATGATGATGATTAAAAACAGCATCAGTAAAATTAAAATAAATAAAAGTTCAATTCAAATTATCATAAATTAAACAAAATTACAATACGCATTACGTCATCGCATGCGTCATCCGATCCCACTTGGTAAAACCACTTAAAGCTCGAGTTCTATGAATGCCTTTCTTGTGCCGTAAACATTGTTGCAATCGTTAGTTAACAGACGTGTTTTATTATATAAACAGCACTTGTGAAACCACTTCAGTATTATAAACAAAGGATATGAGTTAGATGACATATGAGAATTTTCCGTGCTAAGACCTGTGGCCGTATTTTATTTATTTTTGGCAAAACGACTGATTCAATTTACACGAAACTTTAGAACCAATGTAACAAATACACAAGTAACCTAATACATAATTCATATAAGAGTCTTACTGATACATTCTAATCAGATTTCAACTAGATTGTAACAAAAAACTCGTATACGGCGAACTGTCATTTTACTGTCATTGACCTCGATTTGAAAACACTTGAAATCTATATAAATATGAATATGTATGCTTATTCTTATAGTAAATAATGAATTATGATTATTACTTACCTTGTTTTTGCTGTTTCCAAGACCATATTTCATTTTATAACAGTCAAATTCACATTTTCAATTGTTCACTGCATGTTGACAAAAAAATCGTTCTACGAAAATTTTGTTGGCTCACAAAATAATTTTGGTTCATTGTTCTACCTAAGTATCTTGCTACAAAGTAGCATTATATAATAATAAGGTAATAAACATTCACTTCACAACGTTTTCAAGCACATAACTAAACAAAAACATAATAAATCACTCGCGTGGCACTAAATGTTTACCTAAACTGACGTTTCAACGACTAACGCGCTTCTATATTTTTTTTTTTAAAGTTGCCCGTTATAAGTTACTAGTGTTTGGCATCGTTCGAATCGACTACTGTCAGGCACCAGAGGTAAAAATTGCCTAACGATTTAGAACCGTATGTTAAGTAAAAATAAGGTTTTAATTTGCTGATACGAGGTGGGACGTTTTCGTCCCGGCGGGACTCAACGGAGTTTTCCGATCGGTTGGAATTCCACCCGGTCGGGACTTTAGAGGTTAAGCACACGCAATACACAGAAAATATAAACATACACATACTAATCTCGTCAAATTACTTAAAACCATTCCTTTAGGTCATATAACGCCTGGTCGGTTAGCCAGCCTTTTAGTTTAGCTTTAAAAGCATTGTCAGATGTCGCGCTCACGATATAATCCGGTAACCGGTTGTATACCGATGGAACCATAACGTGAATTAACTTTCCAGATTTAGATAGGGTGTGTGGGTAGCCAGCTAATTTGTTTCTACCACGAGTACAGTAATTATGTCTATCTCCGCGTTTACTGTATTCATTTAAGTTTTGCCTAACGTATATCGCCGCCTGCAATATGACCATGGCGGGAACAGTCAATATTTTAAGACGTATAAAAAGTGGTCTCGCAGTGGCATCCCATTGTGATCGCGTAATGGCTCTCACAGCACGCTTCTGCATTCTAAAGGCTCGCTCCCAATCGGCAGCCCGGCCCCAGAACTCAACGCCATACTGGAGCACCGAGTGTACCAACGCAAAATAACACCCTCTCACCATTTTACGTGGGAGTGTTTGCGCTAATCGTTCCAGAGCGAAGCATGCTCGTCCGAGTTTGCCGCACATTTTATCAATATGGCCCCCAAGTTACAGAACTGTCCAGTTTGAAGCCGAGAAATGTGGTGATGTGTACCTGTTCGAGCACACTGCTTCCTACGCGAAGTGACAGTGGAGTACACATTCGACCGGAAAGATTGACGTGCATGTAGTGGGTCTTGGTAGTGTTCAGTACCAAACCTTTTATTTTAAACCAGTTGTTAATTTTACCCACCACTAAGTTGAGCTTTTCTTGAAGTCTCTCCATCGACTGCGCGCACACGACTGCAGCCACATCGTCCGCGTACATAAAGACGTAAGCTTCACTTACTGCTGCAGGTAGGTCATTGAGCAATAGACTGAACATGATGTTAGAGAGGGAGGAGCCTTGTGGTACACCTTTAGTGATGTTGAGAGGGTCCGATCTAACTTCTCCGCCGTCACCCTTCACGACTTGCGACCTGCCTTTTAAAAAGTCAAGCAGCAAGTCTAACGCTTTTCCCTCTATCCCAAGATGCCTCATCTTCCGTGCCAGCACGCCATGGTCCGCGACATCGAAAGCTTTTGAGAGGTCGCAGAAGAGCACTGCTACCTGCTGTTTTTCCTCCCGAGCCTTCATTAAATGGCGGATGACCTCACGTGCAAGGGCAGTTGTCGATCGCCCCTTCCTGTAAGCGTATTGTCGGTCGGTGAGGTAGTCAGTCTTCTCAAGAAACCCCAGTAATCGGTCACATAGTCCGTTCTCAAAGACCTTGGCGACTGTTGGAATGATAGACACCGGCCGATAATTGTATATGTCGCTCTTCTTGCCTTTGCCCTTATACAGTGGAGACACCTTAATTTTTTTAAATGAACTGGGATAGCATCCACTACGCAAACACCTATTGAATAACACCGACAGAACATTCGCAAGCGGTGCAGCCGCGGTATTCAGTAGCTCCACTGATGTATCATACAAATCTTTTGTGGGTTTGCGTGCGATCCGTTTCGTAATAATGCGGTATACCTCAATCGGTAAGAAGGGATGTAGCCACACTCACTGACCGGCTGGGGGTCGCGCTTCTAGAAGGATAGCCAATAGCCAGAGCTGTGTTCGGGCCCGCTTGAGGAGCGCCACATGATATAGCCGCAAGGATGAATTTGGCATTGACCATATTTACCAACTCCTTTTTTGTGGAAAAAGACTTACCATCTGCTTGCTTCATACTCTCAGTGTAGTCCGATCTTGCTTGATTTTTTCTGCCAGTTTCTACACTTACTACATATGGATTATGGATTATATGTATGGATCATAGCAGCTGAAGTTCTGCAGTTTCTGCTTATCTCATGGGGATAAGGCGTGATTATATTTATGTAACAGGAAAGGCTAAAGATGGAGAGATTATAAAATGGTTTTTTCTTGTTTTAGAAATCGTCAGGGGTGTTGGCAGACAACTGGAATTTGTTGATATTAACGGGACGATATCGCATACAGAAAACGTTACGTTGGATACAATCCTTGAAATAACTTACGACCCAGTACATAACAGGGTGCTGTTCGCCGAATCATATGCTATATTTAGCTTTGACATAACTTCTAAGAAAACAGAATGTTTGATGAGGACTTCAAACGTCGCCGTTACTGGTCTGGCTTATGACCCGGCCACAGAGTCACTCTTTTGGGTTGAAAACATAAGAAAAATGTACACTATTACATTAAAACCGGAATTAAATAAATACAACGTTTACGAAAAGCAGTTAATTTGGTCGGAACAGGGTTTTCCGAATTACATCTCTCAAATTGCCGTTGATAGCTGTGGCGGGTACGTTATTAACAAAATAGTACATTTGGATATAAATAGGGAAACTTTATGTACAAGAGTGGTACATATTATAGAGGCGGACTTAATGCCAACTACAACTCCTACAACTATGATTTGATTTGCTATTTTTTCTTCGCTTTGCTTTCTTCAGGTTATAGGAGAAGCAATGGCAAGAAGCCGCTAAACAGCCATCAGGTTTTTTTGGTGCAGGTTGTTTGGGGGTACACCATGAAGACTATCCTAAGTTTTTGACCTCGAGGATCGTGTGCTAACTTTGGGAGGGGGGGGGAATAAAAACTTCACAATGTTCTAACTCTTACATATCATTTCAGGTTTATTTATTGGAGGTCGGTCAGCAAGATCAACAAGGTTCGATTCAACGGCTCAGAGAAAGAAGTTGTTATCGATTTTGGTTTCGACCATACAGACTATTTCACCATAGACCAACAAGCACAGAAAATATACTTTTCTGATTGGTCGCGTTCCATTAAAACTGCAGATTTAAATGGAAAGAACATAACAACAATAATTGTAATAACATCGACTGCACGTAGTCTTACCGTAACAAAGGATTTCATGTACTGGGTATATTATGATAAATATGATGATAAATATACCATCCAGCAAATCCCAAAGAATTCACCGCTCGGCAAAGATGTGGATCCTAAACCTTTTAGTGATAGCGGTCTTGTTTCGAGTATGGCTGCCTACTTTAACGTTAATGATATAATACCTCAGGAAAGTCAGAACTGCGATAACCTGAAGAGTCTTCTAACAAATAACTCAGTTTCTACAGATGTAGTAAGCCTGCTTTGTGTCCATGGTACAAAAGTTGATGGGGAATCCCGTTGTGAATGTACACATGGTTACAGCGGTGAGAGATGCGATGTTTCAGTGTGCTACAATTATTGTTTAGAAGGAGATTGTAGTACCAGTGCCGATGGCCAACCTAAATGCAGGTAAAACATGTGTATCCCATTATGGTCAAGTCATAGATGAGAGAAGATGGCCTCGGTCCTCGTCTATGTTATAACATTTTAACCTTTTGCTAATTAAGTTTATTTACCTTATCACACAATTTGAAAATTTCGCGGTCTTCCCTGGCGCTTCCAGCATTTTATATAGAAAAATATTGTTGAAGTCTGACACTACCCCTGACTTACAAAGTAATAGTGATTCGCTTCTCTGGCTTAAACTTCTATTTAATGGTTTCTAGTTTCAGGATCGTTTGGTAGGTACCTCAGTTTCCATCAAATAAAGCTTAGGAACGTTTGTAGCGACTCGCGTGCCTGTTAGAACTAGACAGTCCAGTTACCCTGTTTTTTTAATTTTGTTATCTATATTTCAGATGTCATGAAGGTTACTCAGGTGAACGGTGCCAAGTGGATACGTGCCAGAGATATTGTATGTACGGACATTGTAGTATCAATGCTGATGGCCAACCTAAATGCAGGTAAAACATGTTCATCTTACACTGTTAGGCCTTTTTGTTCGAGTCAGTCTCAAAATGATAATCCCTGTCCTTGATGGAATCCTGCCTGTCAGATTCAAAATCAGAATGTTTTTGTAAACATATATTAGATATTGGGGGTCAAAGTTCCAACTTTTTGACAAGTTTTTTTTTAATACAAGTTTTTAATGTAAGATTTTTACTTTTAACACCTTCACGACCCCCGTACTATTCAATCCATCCATCAGCACAATGTTTTGAGTGCGTTACATTGAGTTCTACCACAAAACATGATTTTTCACCCCAAAAAACAAAGTCATTTCCCAGCTATAATTTTTGCGTGAAGTTACTTAGTTTGATGTACAGAATGCTTGGTTGACGGAGTCGTGATGAGGTCTTTTACAGCCTGTATAAGTGACGACCTGCCCTGACTTCGCTCGGGACCAATTTAGAACAAAAAAGAAGTGCGCTCTTCTTTATCTTGATGGTGTCTTTATTTTCCAATAATTCCATGTTTTTTGGGTGGTAAAAACATTAATGTGTCCTTCCGTCCTAGGTGGAGCGGAACGGACTGTCAGACTTACTGACTTAAACACACTGACTAAGTCACCATGTTCTTTTGGTTGCCCTTTGCGTTCCAGGGCCCCGTTTAGACAGTTCCGCGACCCCGGCAGTTGCGATAACTCCCAAGATATTCATTTAAATTGAATAGTGTGTAGGGTAAATACGTTCTAAAATAGATATTGAAGATAATCTATAAAGATTTATACCATACACCATACATAAACTTCTAAAATAATGCATTAATTTTTACGCAAAACTTAAAAGATGAAAATGGTTTAAGTGACTGCGACCCCATTTGTTTCGCTGAGAATGATATTTTAAGTCACGCGTAATTTTTAATTCTGTGATAATTATCTTCTAAATTATTCATTTAAATGATATACTATAAGGGCTGTATTGATCCATATTAAATGCAAAATGTATTAGATACTGATTTAGATAAGGATTACTGCTGTATTGCTTAAAATCGCTTCGTAAATAAGCCATTATTTCTCGTAAAAAGTAAAGTATAAAAATGGTTAGTGTGGGTTATCCCTAAGAGATAGACATACTATTGCGGACTTTTTTCTAGACCTTTTTAAGGTGTACAATACTGTAGTACATTATTTTGATCTATCTCGTAGGGTTCAGACAGTGTTTGCAATGTAAGCGCAAAAAAATGTGTTTATTTACGACGTCGCATTAGAAACCTCTACAATTATCAGTGTTTCTCTACTGTATTATGCATGTTATAATTATACAATATAAACCTTCCTCATGAATCACTCTATCTGTTAAAAATCCATCATCAAATCTGCATCTGGTATACTACCAGGTCGATGACAGCGGGTAAATATGATGTACCCAGAGTTAGTAATTACTATGGAGGCAGAAATTTAAAAAAACGCGTTCCCTATTTATTGAACACTTTGCCTGCTGAAATCAGACAAGAAGGTAATAAAGTAAAATTTGCGCGTAAACTTAAAAAATACTTGTTAGATTCTATGTGAGTGTACTTACATGTTAAGTATATATAGGTTATAGATGTACCTGATATTAAGTTTATTATGAGAGACTCAACGATCTCACAGTTAAACTGCGTAAGCAGTTTTGTGGGGCATTGTGATTAGTGTTAAGGATTTTTTTAAAGAAAATAAATAAATCTATCTATCTATCTATCTATCTATCAAAATCCGTTTCACAGTTTTAAAGATCTAAGCATACATTAGGGACAGACAGATAGAAAAAGTGACTTTGTTTTATACTATGTAGTGACTTAGCTAATGCCTTCGTTCGCATGAAATTATTATATAAATAACACTTCCCTTTTTAAATCGGATTTAGCATAAGCTATTTCTCATAACATCAGCTATTTGCCAGCGAAAATCCCGTCAAAATCGGTCCAGCTGTTTCGGAGATTTGCCGTTTGAATAGGATTTTCTTAACAATTTCCAGGCTTTTAATTGTTTTGCATGGAACTATAATTATTTTTCAAAAATAAAAGTAGGTCCCAAGGTCATGTGAGCGACCTTGAACTTATTATTGCCAAAAAATTTGCTAAAGTCAATTTTCTCCCGTGCGCCGATCAGTCACAAGTATTATTTTGTTGTATTCCATGTTCATAACGTAGCACTGTTTCATCGTTTTCTTTATTACAGTTGTTATGCCGGTTTCGTAGGAGACCGATGTGGAATGAACTCGTGCCAGGGATATTGTTTGAACGGTGGGCGTTGTTACACGGGTAAGGAGGGCAAGACCCTCTGTCGATGCAAAGGAACTTATGAGGGTGAAAGATGCGATGTTCCCCACATTCGAACCAAATGCTCCCAAGCTATTTCATTGTTGAAGGACATCCTCAATACAGGTAAGAATAGATCGCTGTGGATAGATAGCTAGACAGAACATACTTTATGACACACCAAAAGTGTCACACAGCTCTACAGTGTTGCTACTTTCATGAGTACAACGTCGGAAAAATCTAAAGGTAGTCCGTTTATTACTCCTATTTGCTTATTTTAAAAAGACTCAACAGTAAGGTCGAATAAGATCCATCATGGGTATGGCTAATGGGTCTTTTGAGAAAAAAAAAAACCTCACTAGATCCATCATGGATCTGGCCAATGGATCTTCTGAGAATGATCCTTCTCAGTAGATCCATATCTTGGAATCAGGATCCAATGAGAAAAACAATTCTCACTAGATCCATCATGGATCTGGCCAATGGATCTTCTGAGAATGATCCTTCTCAGTAGATCCATTTTTTGAAATCAGGATCTAATGAGAAAAACAATTCTCACTAGATCCATCATGGATCTGGCCAATGGATCTTCTGAGAATGATCGATCAGTAGTACCTCCACAGTCACCTGTTTTGAACAAAAACTTTCAATACATACTGTGTCTGACTGTTAAGGACTCAAGATCGATCATTTATGATGTTCGGAAAGATCACTGGCAGCCTAATCAAACAGCTGAAACTAACATCGCGGCGTACATGATCTCGTTTGTGTAATGCATCTTGTCAAACTCAGATTGATAGTGTCATGTACGATTACATTTATGATGTCCTAGGTGTTTTAATTGTGCACCACTTATATGCTTTTATGCCACTTACAGATCTAACAACGGCTAAAGGGGTGACGAATACTTCTGTTTAAACTGATTTCTAAAGAAGTAAAGCTGTTGAAGAGTTTACTTTCACATCTACAACCACTAACTACGTACTGCTCACTTTACGAAATCTAGCCGCAGCTGTTTTAATGATAAGTTGAAAAAATTGTAACTTTATACAATATCTGTATGTTATCTTATAATATAGACTTTGAACATTAATATATTTTTATAACTGAATTTTAATATTTTTCTTTCTGTATAATCATCCTACCCTCATCCCAATTCTTGGTAGTCATTACAGAATTGTTTGCCATTGCCACGCTCAAAGACATGGTTGTCACGTCCTTGTTTCAGGCTCCATTTGAATTTTTAGGACCCATCGGTGGTTCAATCTGTTTAGTGATTGTAGATTCTTACTGAGAATGGTTACAGTTTTTCATGCACAACGAAAAGACTTTGGGAAGAAACGTCACCACCTCACCCTGGGACGGGGTCGACAAAAAATCCCCCATGGTCCTTTGTGGTCGCAATTTTGTTTTCCGATACGGACGATAAGTGACAACGGTTCACCATTTTCGAGTTTAGCGTTTCAATCATTTCTAAAACAAACCAGGGGGGTTACCATGACGTCTTAAAGCAGGATTGTTTTAATGTCATTCCATTGTGGGAAAGAGTGCTATAGAGGACGTCTAGCGCCATCTCTTTCTCACTCTGGAATAAAATTAAAACAGTCCTGCTTTAAGACATCATGGTAGGCCACCTGCTCTTTTTTGGCTGTGTTGGTTAAAAAAACTGTGATTCCATGTCTTCAGGGCGGACAAAGTGTTATTTATGTCTTACATCGGAGTTTAGCAGTAGCAGCTCGAAGTCTGGTTTTGTTGTTATAATACTCTAGCTATTGGGTGGCCCGTGGTTTCGTCCGCGTTAATTTAGAATTTGGCTGTCGGTTCCGGTTGTACTTTGCTTGTATAATAATATAATTCTATCATGATTCAAAAAGACGTGGTGCCATCTATTATCATAAGAACGTTCTTGTTGTTTCCTCGGGAACTGTACTTTTTTCGGGATGAAATGAACACAAGGTCTGTTTTCGTATACCTGACAACGTCTGCAAATGCAAAATTTTTGAATGACTGTTTCAGTTGTTTATTTATTTAATTGTTTAAAACCAATTACAGTAACGAAAAGAGTTTTACCTATAAAATTAAAATATTCAAAGTAAAGCAAAATTAAGTGTTCACGGTTTCATAAATTCTTCTCACAGTACTTCTGACATACCAATAAAATCTTCGTCCATCCATCCGCAAACAGATCGTCTGTTGGATTACAATCCAAGAGATCATCAAGCGCGGCCAGAGAGCGAGGAATTGGTGACTCAGCACGTGCAACAGTACAACATGGAGGCACGACAAACAGCCTGTGCTTTCTGCCCCGACAGTAATTGTCCGGAACAAAGAAGCGTGCCAGCACATCAAGGAGATCAGGAGCGTCAATATATTTGGTTCACTTTTCTTGAAAACAAAAAAGACTTATCTTAATTGAGACTAAGACCAGGCGAAGACGCCACCAAATTTATTTAAATACTACAAAAAATATTTCAGTCGAATAGAGAACCTCCTCCTTTTTTAAAGCCTTTTTAAATAAAACCCTTCATATTCATATTCATATTCATATTCATTTATTTTGCATTCCATATTGTATAAAAGGTGTTACAAAGGGCTTAAAGCTAGGTACATTAATATGGACCCTGTAAGGGCACAGCAAAGTAGGACAGAGAAAGAGCTTAATTTTTCTAATAAATTGGTAATACAAAGTAACAATACTAATTAAAAAATATATAAGTGTATTAAGTAATTTAAAATTTGTCATTTAGATATTCATTTATAGTATAATAACATTTATATAATAAAAATTGTTGTAATTTATTTATGAATGGAATAAAGTTTTGTTCCTTTTTAATTATTTCCGGCAATTTGTTATAAACTTTCATTGACATGACTAGAGTACTTGTTGAATGCATTTTTAGCTTAGAGCTTGGTAGGTTTAGTCTATTTTTGTGGCGTAATGTGTATCTTGACTGTATATTTTCTCGTGTAGTGTAAAAATGTGGGTACTTGCGAACAAATTTGCAAATTTCTAGAATGTATAGGCAGGGGAGGGTTAATATTTTATGTTCTTGAAAATGAGGTTTACAGCTGTCAGTGTCTTCTATATTTACTAATATTCTTATCAGTCTTTTTTGCAGTGTGAAAAGTGTCGGTGCGTCTGTACTGTTTCCCCACAATATCACGCCGTAACTGAGCCACGCATGTGCATAGGCATAATAGGTAATTAGTGCGGTTTTAAGGTTGGTAGTCTTTTTAACTTCACGTAGGGCGTATGCAAATGTGGATAGTTTAGATCTTATCTTTTTAATGTGAGATTTCCAGTTAATGTTAGTATCTATGGATAGGCCAAGTAGAGTAAATTCTTGAACGACTTCTATTGTAGTGCCGTTGTAGGTGAAGTTTATTTCTAGTGGAGTTTTTTGACGGGGGTGGAAGGACATTATTTTAGTTTTAGAGAAATTGATTTCTAGGTTATGGTTTTTGAGCCAAGTTATGGTTTTATTTAGTGTAGTGGTTAGGTCCTCGCTCAAGCCAACACTGTTCCGGCATGAAGTTAGAAGTGAAATATCATCAGCAAACAAGACGCATGGCCCCTCTATGATTTTCGGAAGGTCGTTTATGTAAATTAGAAATAGGAGGCATCCAACTACACTCCCTTGGGGAATAGAGGCGTTAATTATTTTACAGTCAGACCGAATATTTTGTATTTCTTTGGTATTTTCATTATAAAAATCTATTTCGACCTATTATTGGTTCACATTGAATCCGAAGAACGGATAGCCAATGGGGCCAAAAAGTTTTGGAGTGGCGACAGCGAACCGGAAGACGTTGCGTTGGAAGGCCTCCCAGTAGGTGGACCGATGACCTGGTGAAGGTTGCGGGAATCCGCTGGATGCGAGTCGCATGGGACCGGTCAATGTGGCGACACTTGGGGGATGCCTATGTCCAGCAGTGGACGTGTTTCGGCTGACATGATGATGATGAATTGAATTCCACGTAGACGAAGCCACGAGTCATAGTTATTATCATAATTATTATTATCATAGTGGTTTTTGCGTTATTATTAACCACGAAATGATTTCATCATTTAGATTTTACATTTAAATGGAAACAACAAAGCTAGGCAAACCCATCAAATAACAGGATGTTATATTATGAATATAAAACGTCACCTGTCGTGTCTGTGTGTACGTGTCTTAGTTCTTCTTAACTCCTGTCTGACTTCCTCTCGATGTTTCCCTTCACCGAAGCAAGTGCAATACGCACGGGAATCCGAACAATCAGAGGTGCATGTCTTGGGTTCGAAATCAGTCACTGCTAACATTTTTGTGCTCTCGTCACTCTTTCTTGCATCCTTAGTTTCCGTATAAGTCG
The DNA here is from genome assembly GCA_905147715.2 of Xestia xanthographa. Lineage (NCBI taxonomy): Eukaryota > Metazoa > Arthropoda > Insecta > Lepidoptera > Noctuidae > Xestia > Xestia xanthographa. The sequence goes on along the minus strand of LR990654.1, from coordinate 2,713,156 downwards.
ACCAAAAATACCATTAGTATGAACGGTTTTTAATAAACTATTCGAGGTGGGGTGCTACGAATACGATTAATTTCTAGTCTCCCATAAAGAGCTAATAAAAAATATTAATGCAATGCAACTGACAGAAAATAATAATTGTTTTCAGCAACAATTAACCCCACTTGCCCAGATATACGCATGTGCCCCCTCCCCTCCCCATTGATTGAAAACATAAATTGCGCGTCTATCTGAGCGGAGTCGGGGCGGGTCAGTAGTGTTACACAACATCAAAAACATTTTAAATTCAGCATTGTTATCAATATTGTCCATACTACCTAAACTGTTCCGTGTACTGTACAGGGTGAATGAACATAATAATTATGAGTAAAAGTGTCATAAGAAACCTATTTGATAATCATCACATGAACATAACATCATTAACGTCTATAATCCCAAAGGTCTGAGCAGAGCAGCACCCTAACAGCGTAATGGGGTGAGCCTACTGCCATCAACTGGGCACAAATCTAAACTGCTACTGAGTAAATCGTGATGAAAAAATCCTAGATAACTATATATGATATGAGGCGCACCTCAAAATGGTACCTACTTGGTACCCGTCTCAATAACAATGTGCTGACTTCTCTGAGCGTTATAGGCCGTTATATGGCCAATAGGGAGTAACACCGGCTGACGCGCTCAGCAACACCATGTCGCCTGTCAATGTGCACTGCTCACTGCCACTTAAATTTGGCTATTCTTCGGGCTGCGTCGGTGACCTTGATTTTCTTGCGGATGTCTTCATTTCTGATTTGATCACGCAAGAGAACTCCGAGCATACCCCTGTCCATTGCCCTTTATAGGTGAATTTATTCTTAATCGTTCCATATAATTATGGCCGTCCACGTACATTTATAAAACTCACCTTGTATAACTCTGCACGATAATATTCTCTACTTAGTGCATAACCACATAACCGGAAGGTCCTCTGATAAGAGAAATCTTATCAGAGGACCTTCTGGTTATGCCTAACCATACTATTTATAACAGCATGATTGCCAAAAAATAGCACATTGCTTTTGCATTGCTGTATTCCACGAGCATCTCGTCACAAACGACGTTATCTGTAGTATAAAATGTATAGAACGGCATGTGTGATGGCATTGGTGGCGCTGTGCACAGGGTTGGCGCACTCCTTCTCCTGGGGTGAGTACCAGAGTTATTTATTTACTATTTTCATTAATTTTGATTACCCCTCACTTTGAAGGTTAACGAAGGGAACGTTAACTGAAAAATGCTTGCACTGACTGGACAGGTCCACTCAAATCTGTATGGATCTTTCTTCAAAAGACCATCTCAGACACTAATCTGCATAGTCCTCATGTGAATTGAGCAAGATTGTCTGGACTTCAAAAGAGACTATGACGTCTGAGTTTGTTTCGGCTGTTTCTTCTCAGAGTAGTCAGGTACGAAACACCGGCCCCATCTATAGTTTTAAAAAATGACGTGTAAAAGTGTTTGTAAAAACCTACTTGCAAAATAAACATCATTTATCATTTATCATTAGTAGTAAACTTTACCCTAATAAATCTGTATCTTTATTGTTATTTACTCAACCTTCTGTGTTTATTCCTGCCCAGTTGATAATTTATTTCTAAGTATTTATATACATGCATGTGTTTTTTCATTCGCCATGAAAGTTACGCGGAGAAAATAGCTTTTGAAGAACTACCCAATTAATCTTCCTTATTTTATCCATTCGCGTTACACATACCCCGCCCTTATAAATGCTTATTGTTATCTAGACACGGGATTACCAATATCCATTGATATAATGCTTTGACTAAGCCAACATGTTTATTTTCGGTTACCTACTGCGTAAGTTACCACACAAAGAAACACAAATTAACTATAACATTTATATAAAATGCACTACGTAAGGATCATAGCAGCTGAAGTTCCGCAGTTTCTACCTACCCTAATGGAATAAGACGTGATTATATTTATGTAACAGGAACGACTAAACCCGACTAATGAAAAATCACGCACTAATTTATTAAATTCGGGGTTTACACGATAAAATCGACTCCTTGTGTTGAAGTCGGTTAAAATGTAGCCTATGTTACCCAGGTCATAATAACGAATTGATTGACACCTTATTCACCAAAATCGAATGAATAGTTTAGGCCCTACGGAGGAACATACGTAAATACAAACATACATTTACATAGACTGCTAAAATCATTACCCTTCCTTTTGGCTTCGTCGTAGTCGGGTTAAATAGTATTTTCTTGTTTCAGAAATTGTAAGGGGTGATTACAATCGACTGAAATTTATTGATATTAACGGAACGATATCGCATACAGAAAACATTACGTCGTATCGAATCAATGGAATTACTTACGATCCAGTACACAACAGGGTGCTGTTCGCCGACTCAAAAACTATATCTAGCTTTGACATAACTACTAAGAAAACAGAATGTTTGATGACGACTACAGACATTATTGGCATTACTGGTTTCGCTTATGACCCGGCCACAGAGTTGCTCGTTTGGATTGAAGACTCTAGAGATATATACTCAATTACATTAAAACCGGAATCTGATAAAAACAAAATTAATAAAAAGCACTTTATTTTGTCGCAGCCTCAAATAACTCAAATTGTCATCGATAGCTGTGAAGGGTACGTTACTAACAAAAAAGTCCATGTTAATATAAGTGGGGAAACTTTGTTATTGCAATCAAGGTGGAATTCACACCCGAGCCGCAGGCGTGCTTGTTATGTAGCCGAGAACTGCAGTAACAAAGGCCTACGTTTATCAAATGTCGTTTTCCAAAATACTTTCGAAGAAATAAAATAACAAAACGAAAACTATTTTTTTTTAATTGAAACAATCAAATGAATCTGTTGACATTTTAATAATATTTACAAAACATTTCAGGTATATATATATATTTTTCGATTCATACAAGAAACTCATTAAGGTTCGATTAAATGGTTCTGAGCGAGAAGTTGTTATCAATGGACGCCATATAGTCTCACTCACCATAGACCAACAAGCACACAAAATATACTATACTGATGGGGACCTTTCCATTAAAAGTGCAGATTTAAATGGAACTAACATAAGGACAATACTCGTTCCAACACGTCATTATGCATATTATCTTACCGTAACAAAGGATTTCATATACTGGCTAACTACCAACACACATAATAAATATACCATCAAGCAAATGGCAAAGAATCCACCGCTCGGCATAAATGTGGAACCTAAACATTTTAGTGATAATGCTGATTTATGGGAAATAGCTGCTTACTGGAACATTAACGATATAATACCTCAGAACTGCGATAACCTGAAGAGTCTTCTACCAAACAACTCAGTTTCTACAGATGTAAGCCTCCTTTGCGTCCATGGTACGAAAGTTGTTGGGGAATCTCGTTGTGAATGTACACAGGGTTACAGCGGTGAGAGATGCGATGGCTCAGTGTGCCACAATTATTGTTTAGACGGAGATTGTAGTACCAGTGCTGATGGCCAACCTAACTGCAGGTAAAACATGTTTATCCCATTATGGACTAGTTATAACAGGCGCCCAAGAGCACACGTTAGTCGCTGAGCGTACACTCGGCTAGAAGTACAAGATGACCTAATCCTTGTTATAGCTTTGTAACGTTTTACCAAATTACGTTTCATTAGTATTATCACATTAATATTATGAGGCGATAGTTTGTATGTGTGTGTATGTTTGTAACTCCTTCACGTTCAAACGTCTTAACAGATATGGATGGTATTAAGTATGAGGATAGCATATATTCTGCATTAACACAAGGGCTACTTTTGATTCTAGTAGTATGATCCCGTGGGACTATTATAGAACTCCACGCGGGCGAAGCCACGGGCATAAGTTAGTATTAACTAAAACTTAAGCTACTATACATTTCTATTAATTCGACTCCATGGAAGTAATTGGGGGAGACTTCTGCCCAGCATTCATTTAAATCATCAATAATATATGAACTTGCGAGGGTTGTTTTGATGATTTTAATGTTTAGGATTCTGTAAATTTGTTACGATCGCGAATCATATTTAAAGCCACTCGCGTGCCTGTTACAACCAGACAAAATGAATTGGTTTCCTTGTTAGTCCAGTTACCCATCTATATTTCAGATGTAATGCAGGTTACTCAGGAGAACGGTGCGAAGTGGAGGCGTGCCAGGGATATTGTTTGAACGACGGTATCTGTTCCCTGAGTGAAGACAGTAAGCCAGTGTGTCAATGTGCTGGAGATTATGAGGGTGACAGATGCAATGTTTCTGTTTGTCAAGAATATTGTTTATACGGAGATTGTAGTACCAGTGCTGATGGCCAACCTAAATGCAGGTAAAACAAGTTCATCTTAAACTGTTAAGGCTTTTTTTTCTAGTCCGTCTAAAGATGATACTCCCTATCCTTGACGGAATCCTGCTTGTCATTTGTTATATCCTTCATTATTCGGTACCGTGTGGTGTTTTTAAAATGTGTTGTGTTTACATTTAGTGCTGTAGCTTTTAACCGTCAACATGCTGAGTATTTTTAACTAAGTTTATTGAACACTGGTTAATGCTTCTACTACTACTACATTACAACAGCCCATAACGTCCACTGCTGGACATAAGCCGCTCCCGTGATGGGAGGAATTTGCCGTAATCTCCACGCTTGGCAGGAGGATTAGAGATCGCAGTGATGAAAGACTAACAGAAAACGCTGCTGCCCATTCTCTGGTCTATGGAGGCGCAAGGTGTTCTGCCTCAGATATCAGTCGCCTTATACGACACCCGTGCGTGTAAAGGGTTGGTTCTATTCTACTCTGCCGGATACCATACGCAATAACCTCACACTTACAAAACTACGCAATAATAATGTCTCCGTTAGCCTGAAATTATTGTACAAAATTACTTTAAGGCTTTTCATTTTTTTGCACGGAACCCTAATTATTTTCCTAAAATAAAAATTAATCCCAAGATCGCCCAACCGAGTAACCTTGAACTTATTATTGTGAATAAATTTGCTAAAGTCAACTTTCTCCCGTGCGCCGATTAGTCACAAGTATTTGTCGTATTTCATGTTCATCGCGTTGCACTGTTTCATAATTTTCTTTATTACAGTTGTTATGCCGGTTACATAGGAAAGCGATGTGAAGTGAACTCGTGCCAGGGATATTGTTTGAACAATGGTCTTTGCTCCCTGTGTGAGGAGGGTAAGCCCCTTTGTCCATGCATAGGACATTATGAGGGTAAAAGATGCGATGTTCCCCTCTTTCAAACCAAATGCTTCCAAGCTATTTCATTGTTGAAGGACATGTTCAATACAGGTAAGAATAGATCGCTGTGGATGGATAGCTAGACAGAACATACTTTATTACACAACAAAACAGTCACACAGCTCTACAGTGTTACTACTTTCATGTGGACAACGGTAGTCCGTGTATATAATGATCAGTTGTACCTCCACATTCACCCGTTTTGAACAATAACTTTCAATTCGTACTGTGTCTGACTCTTAAGGACTCAAAATCGATCGTCCATTGTGATCAGATAGATAACAGCTAATCCAATAATTGAAACTATACATCGCGTCGTACATGATCTCGTACGTGTATTGCATCTTGTCAAACTCAGATTGATAATGTCATGTATGATTGCTTTTATGATTTCTTATGTGTATTAATTGTGCATTGTATACTTTTTCTTTACAGATTTAACATCGGTTAAAGGGGTGACTTCGACTTGTGCTTCAACTGATGCCTAAAGAAGTGAAGCCTTTGAAGAGTTTACTTTCACATCAGAATCTACCACCACTAACTACGTACTGCTCACTAAACAAAATCTAGCCTCAGCTCTTTTACTGACAAGTTGAAAAAATTTAACTCGATACGATATCTGTATGTTGTCCTAAATAGACTATGAACATTATTATATTTTTATAACTGAATTTTAATATTTTTCTTTCTTTATAATCATCCTACCCTCATCCTAATATTCTTGGTCGTCATTACAGAATTATTTGCCAGTACCCCGCTCAAAGACATGGTTGTCACGACCCTTGGTCAAGGCTCTATTTGAATTTTTAGGACCCATCGGTGGTTCGACCTATTTAGTGATTGTAGATTCTTGCTAAGAATGGTTACAGTTTTTCATGCACAATGAAATAAAAGACTTTGGGAAGGAACGTCACCACCCCACCCTGGGACGGGGTTGATAGATATCCCCGATGGTCCTTTGTGGTCGCTATTTTGTTTTCCGATACGAACGATAAGTGACAACGGTTCACCCTTTTCGAGTTTAGCGTTTCAATAATTTCTAAAACAAACCAGGGGGTTACCATGACGTCTTAAAGCAGGATTGTTTTAATGTCATTCCATTGTGGGAAAGAGACAGTGCTATAGAGGACGTCTAGCGCCATCTCTTTCTCACTCTGAAATAAAATTAAAACAATCCTGCTTTAAGACTTCATGGTAGGCCACCTGCTCTTTTTTGGCTGTTGGTTAAAAAAACTGTGATTCCATGTCTCAGTGAGGCCTTTAGTACTTACTAGTCCCATAGTGAGTCGATACAAACATTTCAATAAACGACTGACTGCTGAGCGTGTGGTCCTGGGTTCGATTCCCAGGACAAAGTGTTATTTGTGTCTTACATCGGAGTTTAGCAGTAGCAGCCCGAAGTCTGGTTTTGTTGTTATAATCTACTAGCTTTTAGCTGTGGCTACGTCCGCGTTAATTTAGAATTTGCTGTCAGTTCCGGTTGTACTTTGCTTGTATAATAATATAATTCTATCACGATTCAAAAAGACGTGGTGCCATCTATTATCATAAGAACGTTCTTGTTGTTTCCTCGGGAACTGTACTTTTTTTCGGGATGAAATGAACCCTATGTCTGTTTTCGTACACCTGACAACGTATGTAAATGTAAATTTTAGAATGATTGGTTCAGTGGTTTATTTATTTAGTTAAAGATAATAACAACGGTGGTTTAAAACCAATAATGTAAGTAACTAAAAGAGTTATAACCATAAAAGTAAAATATACAAAACAACAAAGTAAAGCGAAATTAAGCTAATGTTGACACTTTCATAAATTCTTCTTACAGTTCTTCTGCAAACAGATCGTCTGTTGGATAAGAATCCAAGAGATCATCAAGCGCGGCCAGAGTGCGAGAAATTGGTGACTCAGCACGTGCAACAGCACGGCAAACAGCCTGTGTTTTTTGCCCTGACAGTAATTGTCCGGAACAAAGAAGCGCGCCAGCACATCAAGGAGATTTGATTCACCATTCTTGAAAAAAAAAAGGATTATCTAAATTAAGACTAAGACATGGCGAAGACATGGCCAAACATACGTTATTACAACAAAAAAATAAATCAGTCGAATAGAGACCCTCCTCCTTTTTTATGTTGTAAAAATAATCCTTTCCTTAAAAATATTCCTTTGAATTCTACGTAGACAAAGTCACGAGTCAGAAGCACTAACTTCTGGCTAAGCCATAGGTACTAACCTATGGCATAGTTATAATCATATTATTATCATACCTTAACCTCGGAATTACATCATCATCTGTATTTTACGTTAAAATGGAAACAACAAAAGTTGGGAAAACCCATCGGATAACAAGATGTACCTAATATTATGAATATTCAATAGTATTAAATGGATCACGTGTCGTGTCTGTGTGTACGTGTTCTGTGTTAGTTCTTCTTAACTTCGCAGTATCGAATTGGATTTTGTTGCTGTTTTCGCCATCATTTGAAGATCTCTTGAGTTTACGAAACATAATTATTTATGTGCTGAGCATTTAGGTTCGGTGGCGCATCTACTTTGTGCCTTGTGCATGCCTTGTGCTTGGGCCTGATCACAGACGGTGCTTGCTCTTGCATCATTATTTGTCAAACTTTCATCAGCAAAATATATATAAAGATAAAATGCATATTAAGTAGAAAAAGTAAAATCTTATCATTCTGCAAATCGTATGAATGGTCCAAAGAAAACATAAATCCGCGTCTGTCTGAGCGGAGTCGGGCGGGTCGATAGTATTACACAGTATTAAAAACATTTTTAAATCAAGCATTGTTATCAATATTGTTTATACTTCCTAAACTGCGTTGCGTAAACAGGATGATTGGAAATAAGTGTAAGTGTCTTAAGAGACCTGTTTTCATAAATAATCATTTAATGGGGGTGAGCCTACTGCCAATCATCAACTGAGCACAAATCCAACTGCAGTACTTTCACAGTTTTAATGACTGGGACTGTAGCTACATTTAATTTTTATCTTTGTTTCGACAATTTAAAAGTGCAAAGACAATTCAAATTGTAACTAGCCTACTTGAAATAAATGATTTGCTAAAAACTTATATTTATATGAACCTATATTATTAAATAAATTATATGGTCAATAGTGTCCTAGTACCACCGGCTGACGCGCTCAGCAGTAGCACCATGTCATTTGCGTCACTAAAATTATTGACACAGACATCGTCAATATGACAGCCGAATTTGGCAAGCATTTTTCCTTATTGCTAATCATCATCATCATCATTTCAGCCGAAAGACGTCCACTGCTGCATATTGGACTCCCCCAAGTGTCACCACATTGACCGGTCCCGTGCGATTCGCATCCAGTGGATTCCCACAGCCTTCACCAGGTAATCGGTCTAACTAGTGGGAGGGCTTCCAACGTAACGTCATCCGGTTCGCGGTCGCCACTTTTCATCCCCATCGACCGTGCACTCTGCCCTGCCCACTGCCACGTAATTCTTCGGGCTACGTCGGTAACTTTGATTCCCTTGCGGATGCCTTCATTTTTGATTCGATCACGCAAGAGATCTCCGAGCATAGCCCTCTCCATTGCCTTTTGAGTAACTTTATTCCTAATCGAAGCGATTAAAGTAATTATGGCAGTCTACGCTAAATTTTAAAACTCACCCTGTATAACTCTGCACGACATCTATACTTAGTGCTTCTCTTATCAGGAGACCTCTTAGGTTATCAAAATACCCAAATGTCTAAACATACTATTTATAACTAAATTTTGCACAAAATCAGCACATTTCTTTTGTATTCCACGAGCGGGCACCAGGGACGAACATATACTATCTCTTCACAAACGACGTTGTCTGTAGTATAAAATGTATAGAACGGCATGTGTGGTGGCATTGGTGGCGCTGTGCGCAGGGTTGGCGCACTCCTTCTCCTGGGGTGAGTACCAGAGTCATTTATTTACTATGTTCATTAATTTTGATTACCCCTTACTTTGTATAAGTATAGTTGTATCTGTAAATACCTAGTAGACTTAGCCCTAGCAAATCTGTACCTTTTTTTTATTTACTCAAACATCTGCACCTCCTAACTCGAAGGCTGGCGCCCTTACAGTCATAAGGTCATCAATTGCGCAGGTGTCAGGGCATGCGGCGCAAGATGGAAGATGAGCAATTGGCTGTTTAGAGACGCCGCGTACGCACTTGTGGCTTTTAGCCTCTGGGTACTAAGACGAAATTATGCATTGTGTGGCGTGAGTCATTTAGTAGCTTCGTCCTCCCGATGCGGCTGGCTACATAATAATTATTCCGTATGGAGTCGGACGTAAAGAATAGCACCATCCCATATCTTCCCGTGGGCCTTGAGAGAGGTGACTAAGGGACTTACCAGAGAGTAGGCAGCAGCGTTCTCTGTATTTTTGTAACAACCGTACTGTGACCGCCAACCCGCCTGCCAAGCGTGGCGATTATGGCAAAACCCGTCAAAGATCGGTGTACTATTATATTATTATTTGTAGATACTACTCAGACTAACCTTTTATCACACACCTCCTTTCTAGCAATATCATCCTTCACAGAGTGCATCCATCGTTTATTTGGTCTTGCTCTACTTTTATCCACATTCATACTCAATATTTCCCTCATTCCTCCGCATCACATGTCCATGCCATGATAACCGATTACCACACAACTTTTCAGTCACCAGCGCCACTTTCAGACTTCCTCTTAAGACATGTACTCATTTCTTATTTTATTCATTCGCGTTAAACCACACATCCCCCTTAGAAATGCTGTGTTATCTAGACATGGGATTACCAATAGTCATTGATGTAATGCTTTGACTATGTACCAATATGTTTATTCTCGGATAAAACAAAGAAACACAGATTAACTAACATTTGTTTAAAATGCAGTATGTAAAGATCATAACAGCTGAAGTTCTGCAGTTTTTGCTTATCCTATGGGTATAAGACGTTTATTTATGTAACAGGAAAGGCTAAAGATGAAGATAATTTTTATAAAATAGTTTTTTCTTGTTTCAGAAATCGTTAGGGGTGTTGAAAATCGACTGGAATTTGTTGATATTAATGGAACGATATCGCACACAGAAAACGTTACGTCGTCGTACACAATCCATTAAATAATTTACGACCCGCTACACAAAAGGGTTCTATTCACCGACTTACGTACTGTATTTATCTATGACATAACTACTAAGAAAACAGAATATTTGATGAGGGACCCGGGAGGCTCCGTTACTAGTATTGCCTATGACCCGGCCACAGAGTTATTTTTTTGGGTCGAAGACTTAAGAAAAATGTACTCGTTTACGTTAAAACCGGAATCTGATAAATACAAAGTTAACGAAAAACTCTACATTGTGCCGGAACAAACTATTAATTTTATTTCTGACATAGCCGTGGATAGCTGTGGAGGGTACGTTACCAACAAAATAGTACATTTTAATATAAGTGGGAAACTTTGTTATTGCAGTCAAGGTGGAATTCACATTGTTATGTTAATCAACGCTGACTATAGGAATTGAAACAATTTGCACTTAATTCCACCTATCTGTGGAAATATTAATAACATTTACAAAACATTTCAGGTTTGTTTATTTTCAGTTTTACGACAAACTCATGAAGGTTCGATTCAATGGCTCCATGAAAGAAGTTGTTATCGATAATGGCCACGTTATAAAGTCTTTCACCATAGACCAGCAAGCACAGCAAATATACTATACTGATGAGGAGCCTTCCCTTAAAAGTGCAGATTTAAATGGAAAGAACATAAGAACAATACTTAAATCATCCCAATTTGGATATTATATTACCGTATCAAAGGATTTCGTGTACTGGCGATCTTTCAACGTTGTCAAGAATAGATTTATCATCAATCAAATCCCAAAGAATCAACCGCTCGGCATAGATGTGGAACCTAAACCTTTTAGTGAGGGTAGTATTTGGGAAATTGCTGCATACTGTAACATTAGCGATATAATACCTCAGGAAATTCAGAACTGCGATAACCTGAAGAGTCTTCTACCAAACAACTCAGTTTCTACAGATATAAGCCGGCTTTGTGTCCATGGTACGAACGTTGATGGGGAATCTCGTTGTGAATGTACACAGAGTTACAACGGTGAGAGATGCGATGGTTCAGTGTGCCACAATTATTGTTTGTACGGAGATTGTAGTACCAATGCTGATGGACAACCTAAATGCAGGTAAAAAATGTTCATCTTACACTGTTAGGGCTTTTTATCCGAGTCAGTTTCAAGATGATAATTCCTGTTTTTGATGGAATCCTGTCTGTCATTTGTCATAATTCCTTCGTTTTTAAAATGTGTTGTGTTGAAGCTTTTAACCGTTAACGTGTGTGTTATTCTTCTAAACATATTACTTGCCTTTTTGAATCGGAAATAGAATAAGTTACTTACTTCAAGTTACAACAGCTATCTGCCAGTAAAAGTCTTCCCTCAAAATCGGTGTATCCGTTTCGGAGATAAGCCCTTTAAATAGGAATTTGTTAACAATTCCAAGGCTTTTAAATGAATGAATGTGGGGACCATGTGGGTCACATTTATATTTTTTGTTTATTTTTTCCCACAACTGTCTGGCAGTTTGAGTACTCTAAGCGACCTACCCAAATGTCCTTTCTTTGGTATTGTTCGTCGTTTCGTTGAGCTCTTTGAGTTATAAGTCGAGCTACACGTTAACTGACAAATGCTTGCACTGACTGGACAGGTCCACTCAAATCTGTATGGTTCTTTCTTCAAAAGACCATCTCAGACACTAATCTGCATAGTCCTCATGTGAATTGAGCAAGATTGTCTGGACTTTAAAAGAGACTATGACCTCTGAGTTTGTTTCGGCTGTTTCTTCTCAGAGTAGTCAGGTACGAAACACCGGCCCCATCTAGTTTAAAAAAATGACGTGTAAAAGTGTTTGTAAAAACCTACTTGCAAAATAAACATCATTTATCATTTATTTTTTTTGAACGGAACACATTACTTTTCTAAAATAAAAGTAGGTTCCAAGGTCGCTAGGTCGAGCGACTTTGAACTTATTATTGTCAATAAATTAGCTAAAGTCAACTTTCTCCCGTGCGCCGATCAGTCACAATTTGTTGTATTCCATGCTCATCGCGTTGCAGTGTTTCATAATTGTCTTTATTATTACAGTTGTTACACCGGTTACTTAGGAAACCGATGTGAGGTGAACTCGTGCCAGGGATATTGTTTGAATGGTGGGCTTTGTTCCCTGAGTGAGGAGGGTAAGTCCCTCTGTCGATGCACAGGACATTATGAGGGTGAAAGATGCGATGTTCCCCTCTTTCAAACCAAATGCTTCCAAGCTATTTCTTTGTTGAAGGACATCCTCAAAATAGGTAAGAATAGATCGTTGTGGATGGATAGCTAGACAGAACATACTTTATTACACACCAAAACAGTCACACAGCTCTACAGTGTTGCTACTTTCATGAGTACAATGGTAGTCCGTGTATATAATGATCAGTTGTAGTACCTCCACATTCGCCCGTTTTGAACAATAACTTTCAATTCGTACTGTGTCTGACTGTTAAAGACTCAAAATCGATCGTCCATGGTGATCGGATAGATAACTGACAGCCAATCCAATAATTGAAACTATACATCGCGTCGTACATGATCTCGTACGTAATGAATCTTGTCAGATTCTGATTGATAAGGTCATGGACGATTGCTTTTATAATGTCCGAGGTGTATACATTGTGCATTGTATACTTTTTCTTTACAGATGTAACATCGGTAAAAGGGGTGACTTCGACTTGTGCTTCAACTGATGCCTAAAGAAGTGAAGCCGTTGCAGAGTTTACTTTCTTATCTACCACCACTAACTACGTACTGCTCACTAAACAAAATCTAGCCTCAGCTCTTTTACTGATAAGTTGAAAAAATGTAACTCGATACGATATCTGTATGTTGTCCTAAATAGACTATGAACATTAATATAATTTTAAAACTGAATTTTAATATATTTCTTCCTTTATAATCATCCTACCCTCATCCCAATTCTTGGTCGTCATTACAGAATGGTTTGCCAGTGCCACGCTCTAAGACATGGTTGTCACATCCCTGGTCTCCATTTGAATTTTTAGGACCTATTCAGTGATTGTAGATTCTTGCTGAATATGGTTAGAGTTATTTTATTAATACACAACGAAAGGACTTTGGGAATAAACGTCGCCACATCCTGGGACGGGGTTGATAGAAAATCCCCCATGGTCCTTTGTGATTGCAATTTGGTTTTCTGATACGAATGGTGAGTGACAACGTTTTACCCGTTTCGAGTTTAGCGTTTCAATAATTTCTATAACAAACGCAGCTGTAAGTGCGGTACAGACGAGCACATCAAGCTAGTTATGAAAAGACCACCACCGATACGAATTGTGCGTATGTCAGCATAAGAGCAGGACTGCATCGCGGTGCTTGCGTAATTCCTGGAGAGATAGTTGTTATGTCTAGATTTAAGTTTAGCTGTAAAGACCACACTCCGTGTGCGCATCTGAATCTGTAAACACGTTGCCACCTATTAAATAGTAATTAATCGAATTATTAATTTTTATTTCAAAAATCTCGTCGAAGACGCTCCCAATCCTGACTGGCGCAGGCGGTAGGATCACTGAGGAAGCTGTCCCGCGATAACTAGTGATTTTTCGTGAATAGACTTTTCCGATCTTCACAACGGTACGCGTGGTGTCCGGCGAAGTGATCCAACGAATCAAACAAATATTGTCAGCGACGCGACTTGGAGCCGAAAGCTGATGATGGGCGAGGCAGGCTGGTGAGTACGACTTTTCACCTCCTTTCTTATACCTCATATCCATCAGACCCCTTGTTAACTTGGAATTGGACATTTCCATTTTGACTGTTATATGGTTTTCTTAAATTAATTATAAGTGCCTAGTGTAAAAATACATGAGATAGTAAATAATAAAAATAAATAGAAATAGAGTGATAGAATAGTAATAGAGTTTTAGAATAGTAGTAGAGATTTACATTGTAACATTAGTTATAACATAATTTTAGTGAGTTCTAAGATATAATTTACTAATAATAGGGAACTAGTTATAATTATTGTAATATATAGGTACATAATTTTTTTGAGTTCTAAGATATAATTTACTAATAATAGGTAGCTAGTCTACAATTATTGTAATAAATAGGTAGAGTTCATAGAGTTAATTTTAACGTAAAAATTTATCAAAAATTACCGCCGAAATGACGGAAGTTAAACTCATTCCCAAAATAAAATTCTCCCAAGTTTCGATGGCAATAAACGCCATCTGAATTTGTTCTTGCGTAAATGTGAGTACATAATTGACAAATTTAAATCATCCGAATTACAAGAACAATATTTAATGCATGTTGTGACTAGCCACTCAACGGGCGACGCAGCAGTGCTGATAAGCCAGCGCGTAGACATCCGGACGTGGGCGGAATTCAAATGTTTGGCCATAGAATTGGAGACATTAAAAATTAAAAACAATGCAAGTCATACAGATTTTTGCGCACGGATTCAATCAATAAAGTCTGTTCTGTTATCAAAAGTTAATCAAACCAATGACCAAAACTCACGAGTTAGTAAGACTGCCATATATAATAATACAGCCTTACAGGTATTTTTATACAATTTACCTGAAAATATGGTACGTGTAGTTTGTCTAAAAAAGCCACAGACCTTGGAAGAGGCCTTGTCCATAGTTTTAGAAGAAATAAATTTCTATGAGCAGTATCAGATGCGAGGTAAAATCCTAAACTCAAACCATAATTCGAAACCACAGCTTACTGGAACAACGGCACCTCAGCAATCTTTTAAATTTGGTTTGCCTCAACAGCCTACGGGCTTCAGACTTCCGATAATGCAACAAAATCAACCATTTAAAAATAATTTTGGTACTACACCCAAATTTAATTTTGAAATCCCACAGAATAGGCCTTTTAACTTGCCGCAGGGACCCCATCCATCCCAAGGACAATTTGGTATGAATAAACAAAACTATATGCCAATGCAATTCCAGTTTGGATATCGACCTAATTTCGGTTGTTACGCATAGCGCTACCTACGACCTTGACCCCGACCAGTGACTTACACGCCGCTGCGTAAGGGAAACAGCTAAATGCCGACGCTGCAATTCGTGACGCGCGGACACCGAGTGATCGACCTCGCAATGCGGAAATCATCAACTCAGCACCCGATACTTTCAAGATGGAACCGTACAGAAGCAAAGAGCAAGACAAGTACTTAATTGCACGTACCTAAGATTAGCTAATAATAAGAATCCAGGAAGATTCTCATTTCATATTCCCACTTCGAATAGGAGCTAGGCTAGTTTAGGCTATAGTTAATGTAATTATTATACCCTAATATAGATTAAGTAGTCATCTTTGGTTTCATTTCAATCTTCCGATTGCAGCTAACGTAATTGGCGCAGTTGAAAGGATATTCGCGGGCTGGTTCGCGAGCTTAGGGATCTCTAATATCAAAATCCGCGTACGCGAATCGCCTGGGTGGCTATCGTGCTCCGGCATCGAATATTCGAATCTACGGGCCAGCTGCAGTTTCGGGAGGAGAATCCAAACTTCGATTCACGAGAGAGCCAAAGATGAAGAATTTGTAAGTACACTTGAATTGTTCCTGTGTTGCTTCCCTCTTAGTCCTAGAACCACTCAACTTCCAAAATTTCCCACCCGAAAAATTCCAGTTCCCAGGAGCCCGCATCTCGTACGACTCGCTGGGATATGTAACGGTAGGGATTTGGATAGTGATAGTAAGAATAACATAGGTAGTAGCGTAATTAGCATAAAAATGGCCCACGACCCCGATACGATTTTCAAGGCCCTTCGTATGGTCCCGGAGTTCGACGGGAACCCTAACGTTTTGACTAGGTTTGTTAAAATATGCGATCAAATAGTAATTGAATATGTTAGTAATGCCCAAGGTAGTGAGTTAAGCAACTTATGCGTATTAAATGGCATCTTAAATAAAGTAAAAGGCACTGCCGCCTGTACCATCAATTCCAACGGCATACCTGAAAATTGGCTAGGTATCCGAACGGCCCTAGTCAATAATTTCTCAGATCAACGAGATGAGACCGCCTTGTATAGAGACCTTTCCTTAGCTACGCAGGGAAATAGGACACCCCAGGAGTTCTATGAGGAATGCCAAACCTTGTTCAGTACGATGATGACGTATGTAACGTTACAGGAGCAGATTTCTTCTACAATAGAAGCAAAACGTACACTGTACAAAAAAGTTAGCATGCAGGCTTTTGTGAGAGGATTAAGGGAACCATTAGGATCCCGCATTCGGTGTATGCGTCCCGACACTATTGAGAAAGCCCACGAATATGTACAGGAAGAACTTAACTTTATGTATTTATAGGAACGTAGTGAGTTTTCATCAAATACCTACCTAGTTCCTCCACGTAGTAGCAATTTAGCAGAGCCAATTCCCAACTGGCCCAATCCCATAGGAATCAGACCCAACCAACTACCACCACCACAACCATTTAGGTTCAACCCTAACTTTATTAACCACCAGCCCTAAAACCGCATGCATAATCACACGCAGCCAATATTCCGTGCGGTACCCCAAACCTATAACGCTCAAAGTAACATGTCCCTGTTGCCATTACTTTAAAAATCGGGAAATGAACATGAGTGAGTGTACGTCATACGACGACTCATATTACCCGACGGAGCATTAATACGAGCCGACCTGGTTTAGTTACGATAACATTTGTTACGATTATAACCCGTTCGCTACATTAGAGCGCAGCCATGACCCGACTTTAGGCGATGTGGGTATCCAAGGGAATGTTACAGATTCAACTGAAACAAAAATAGAGTTAAATGTCCAAACCCAGCGTCAGTTGCCTTACATACTAATATCAGAACCACCCTTGAAATTGCTAATCGACACCGGCGCGAACCAATCTTTCATCAGCCCAGAGGCCGTAGGGAAATACTTCTCAAATTTCCCCTTGAACTACGACCCGTTTGAAGTTACCAACGTACACGCGGTCAGCAGGAATAACCATTCTATAAGTCTACCCTGTTTCGCGGAGTTCAATGACCCGGAGGGTATCAAGTTATTCGTATATCGCTTCCATGAGGACTTTGACGGTTTAATCGGTCTAGACTTGCTAACTAAACGGGAGTTCAAAATAGACTTAAAAGATCGGAGATTAGTAACGCGTACATCATCAAATCCTATCCATATGTACACTTCCTGCAATGTCAATCTGTACGAGGATATAATACCCGCTCAATCCTCAAAATTAGTTAGAATACCGATCGACGCTCCAGACGGTGCAGCATTAGTCAGTGAACAGACCATATGCAATTGTACTGTACGCGAGTGCCTCACCATTGTAGATAATAACCGCGGCTATCTAGAAATAGAGAACACGAGTCCGAACGGTATAATAATATCACTCGATCGACCAGTGCGCTCGAGCCTATTTAATAACGAGTGCACGAACACCGAACATCGCACCGCACGAGCTCAGAAGGTGACGAAGCGATTACGATCTGACCATCTAAACGAGGAGGAGAAGGCCAACCTTATAGCCCTTTGCTCAAAATATTCCGATGTATTCTACGTTGAAGGCGAAGCGTTAACTACCGAATAAAACACCATATAAAAACCACGGATGAGGTCCCGGTTTACACAAAGAGCTACAGATACCCGTTCGTTCATCGTCAGGAGGTTAGGGAGCAGGTTACGAAGATGTTAGACCAAGGAATAATAAGGCCCTCGGATTCAGCGTGGAGCTTACCCATCTGTGTGGTCCCCAACAAAATAGACGCCTCAGGCAAAAAAAAAATGGCGCTTAGTAGTTGACTTCAGGAAGCTCAATGAGAAAACCATCAACGACAAGTACCCCATCCCGAATATTAACGATGTCCTTGATAAACTAGGGAGGTGCCAGTACTTTACCACTCTAGATCTGGCCAGCGGCTTTTACCAAGTCGAAATGGACCCCTAAGACGTCCAAAAGACAGCCTTCAATGTAGAGCACGGGCATTTTGAGTTTCTTCGAATGCCCATGGGACTTAAGAATTCACCATCCACATTCCAGAGGGTTATGGACAATGTCCTCAGAGGTCTCCAGAATGACATATGCCTCGTTTACCTTGACGACATCATTGTCTTCTCCACATCACTGCAGGAGCATATCATCAATCTCGGGAAGGTTTTCCATAGACTCCGGGAGTCGAATTTCAAGATCCAAATGGACAAGTCCGAATTCTTAAAGCGTGAGACTGGTTACCTCGGACATATAATAAGTAGCGAGGTGATAAAACCTAATCCGGATAAAATTCATGCAATAGAGAAATACCCTATCCCAAGAATTCCAAAGGAAATCAAACAATTTTTAGGACTTGTAGGTTATTACCGTAAATTCATTCCTGACTTCGCAAAGATTACGAAACCACTCACAGCGTGCCTGAAGAAAGGTAGGCAAGTTGTACTAGACTCCGAGTACTTAAGCAGCTTTGAAAAATGCAAGATACTCCTAACGAATGATCCCATACTGCAGTATCCTGATTTTGATAAGGAATTCACACTGACGACAGACGCTTCAAACGTTGCCATTGGTGCCGTACTCTCCCAAGGACCCGTAGGCTCCGACAAATCTGTGTGTTTTGCGTCCCGAACCCTGAATGAAAGTGAGCTCAACTACAGCACCATCGAAAAGGAACTGCTCGCCATAGTCTGGGCCACCAAGTATTTTCAGACCGTACTTGTTCGGTCGTAAATTTAAAGTGCTGACAGACCATAAACCTCTACAGTGGATGGTGAACCTCAAGGAGCCCAACTCGCGATTGACTAGATGGAGGCTGAAACTTAGTGAATATGATTTCACCGTAGTCTATAAGAAGGGCAAAGCTAATACTAACGCCGATGCCCTATCCCGGGTGGAGATTCACAATGAGAACACCAACGACCTAACAGACGGATCGTGTTCCCTAATTCCTAACCCGTCGGAGACCCCACCATCCACGAACTCGTCCACCGCAACTGCACACACCAGCCACGAGCATCCCATACTGGAGGTCCCAATCACAGACGAACCCCCGCAATAAGTTTCACAGGCAACTATGCTTCACGGTAGTGCAAAGTGTCAAACGCAAGCCAGTCGTCACTAGGCCATTCGAGACTCACACACGCATAGCAATCCAAGTATCGACATCCAAACTGGAACAGGATGTAGTCAACGCTCTCAAGGAATACGTGAACCCTAAGGTCAAGACCGGTATCCTAATAAATCCACCTCTCGCCATGTACTCAATCGTACCAATCATACAGGCCAAGTGTAACACTGTGTGATTTTAATAACTTTTATTTACATTCACACTACTTTAAAACACTTATAAAAAAAAACTAAACTATAAAAATAATAATAATACTTAAACTATCAAACATTGAATTGAATTGTCTGGCAATACAGTTCTATGCGCGCGCGGCGTTCGTACATACTCGGATGTTGTCGGCTAGGCTCGTGGCTAACGGCCGGTTTTAAAGGTGACCTCCAGTCGACCGTCAGTCCAGCGTAATCACTAGCTGTGCGAATACGTTGCATTGTCGCTGATTTCCCTCCAAACCATTCTAACGGTTTTACTAAATTTGTATATTTCTTTGATTGCAATAATATGTTCTGTTGTTCTACCAAAGTATAATTTACAGTGTATTGAATAGTATAATTAACAGTGAATTTGTATAACCCCTGATTGGGTAAGTGTTGCATATTTTATTTAATAATTGTAGTACCTAAGTACGTAGAAATCTTAGTCTGTATTTAGTGTAGTTGTAATTAGAATACTGAATATTATCTAGTAAATTCTAGCGAACATCTTGATATTGGTTAATGAAATGTGACTTACTTATTTTATCACGTAATTGTTCCTTTGTAGCTTGTTAAAGTACCTACCTACATGTTCGTTATTGTTGAACATTTAATTTTATATGTCTTCATTTAATTTATTTAGTAACGCTTCTGTGCTATTTGTCATTTTTCACATTTTGAATACATATTGGGCGACCCATGCTTAGTATGTGTCGGTCAAATGCTTTTGTTCTGTGTTTTGTATTTTGAACCGTTTAACGGTTATTTTTTATAAATGTAACTGCTGATTTTACTTGTGATCGCAACATCATTGATCATTATTTCATGCTTTGGTTCCACTTCGCTAAATCAACGCTTTCGATTCCGGGACAAGAATCGATGTTGCAGTCACATGTATGAAATCGGACTTTTGCTAAAATGTCCAATTTCCCGGAATTCCAGGGTCCCGATACGAGACTACGCTCGAGCCCTAAATTTACATTCCTCATGCTGTCTACGTCCCTGAAGCCGAGATTTACGTAACTGCCAGACCGTGACGTCATCAACCACTACTACTGCCCGAAACGACCATTACAACTGCCAGGGAAGTGGTTACCTTTTAAACGCTCCGAATCAACTCAGCGAAATTGACGGACCCGCGACCCGGTTCTTTTCCTAACTTTAGTCTGTTTTACCGAGCAATATAGCTAATTTTATCTCATTCGTTAGTTTTATTTTTAATCTATATCCTGTATTTAATGTTGACGGCTAGGAACGTCACACAAGTTTAAGAGCTCGTCTATGAACTTAGTACTAGCTAAGATAGAATTAGAAAACGTTGGGGATTATTTGCGCCAACAAGAGATAATCCGACATTACCATGACGGCAAAACTAACCACCGAGGAATTACCGAATGCCATTTAGCCCTCTCAGGTAAGTACTAGTATTTTACTGGCCTAAAATGAAGGACCAAATAACCAAATTAATTAATGAATGCACCATCTGTGGTTAAGCCAAATACGACCGGAGACCTATTAGACCCCAGTTTAATATCGTGCCCCCGACGACGAAACCCTTCGAGATAGTACATATAGATTTAATCACCGTCCACAACGAAAAATACGTCACATTTATGGATGTTTTTACCAAATATGGGCAGGCATACCATCTCCGAGATGGCACGGGTATTAGTATACTTCAGTCATTGCTGCGATATTGCACCCACCATGGAGTTCCACTAAACTTAGTGACTGACAACGGAACGGAATTCACTAACCAACTGTTCCTAGAATTCACACGCCTACACAAGATAAACCACCTTATGGTTCTGCCGCATTCACCTAACAATAACGGTAATATCGAGCGATTCCATTCAACACTCCTGGAACATAATGAATACTAAAGCTAAAACACAAAGAGGAGGCCACCGCAAATCTTATGCCCTATGCTATAATCGGTTACAACTCCTCAATACACAGTTTCACTAAATGCAGACCATTCGACCTACTAACCGGAAATTTCGATCCACGCGATATCATAGACTAGGACTTCACCCGACAGTCTATGCAACAGTATGTTCAGAACCATAGGGCGCGAATGAAAGAATTCTACAATATCATCAACGAGCCTTCTTTATCAAACCGTACCGCGTTAATAGAAAATAGAAATAAGAACCGCGAACCCGAAATAGAATACGTACCTCAACAGCAGGTATTCATTCAGAACCCCTCTGCAAGCCGCCAGAAAATGGCACCGCGATTTACTCAAGATACCGTTCTAGCCGATTTACCCATACACATTTACACGTCCAGAAAAAGGGGACAAGTAGCCAAAAATAGGTTAAACAGCGTCCGGGTACCCTACATACCCAGGAGGTGCGTACCCCTAACCGCGTCCGGGTACCTTAATTCCCCATTAACATTTATAAAATACCCCGTCAATTAATCATTTAATAATCGACTAAACGTGCTATAGTCGTGAATAGGCTGATTTACTTCCCATCTCTACAATATTCCTCAACTCCATACCAAAAACCATAGATATAATCCGTCAACAAGTGTCACAATGAAGTAACAAACTTACGTCAACGGAGAGCGCCATTTTTTGCGTCATCGTTTTAGCGTTAGTGTCACACTTCAAGTAATTACGAGGATTCTCGCCACAGAGTGTATTTGGTTAGCACGTGTGTCCTGAATTTTAAGTTGTTTTTAGTGAAAACGTGACTTGTTGTGACTTGTTTTTGTATTTCTGTGTTGTCCTTGTGTCGTTAATCGGGTTTGTATTGTTCATTTCTTGTTATAGTAGTTTTTACCGTAGTAATGGAACGAAATAAACCTCCCGACCCGGATCCTCCACCTGACATCCCTTCTTCCTCAATTTCCGATTATGCCCCCCTATCACCGAACTCCCCGCTATCCCAACTCGCCAATGTTGCTTGCAGCATAGCAGACACGCAAATTTCAACCAATCCGTCACGCAAACGCCCAGTTGACGATGTTAATATGACGAGCCCTCCTACGAAGCAACAAAGAGCCCAAGTTGGTCGTACTAAGTACTCAGCGACAGATAAAGCGCCTTTCCTAGTCCATGTATCCCGCACGGAATCCCAACCTAATGCTAATACAACACTTCATCCCGTTACATTTGGCATGTTCCTATTCAATAATAACATTGGTAACGTAGTTCGTGACGGAGTTAAACGTGTTGGTCGTAACCGAGTTTCTGTGGAATTTACTTCCCCTCAGGATGCGAATGCCTTTATCATAAACAGTATTTTGTCAAAAAATGGTTATATCGCTAGTATCCCTACATTTAACATTACCCGTATGGGTGTTGTAAAAGGAGTTCCCCACGACATGTCGGAAGAGGAGTGTAAAAGTTATTTATCCGTTCCATCGGGCTGTGGACAAATTCTTAAGGTCAGACGCATAAACAAAAAGAATTTTCATGACGGGGCTATAGAATGGAAACCCACAGAAACCTGCGTCATCACGTTTGACGGACAGGTTTTACCAAATAGAATTTACTGTTGCTACACATCTCTCCCAGTACAGCAATATGTCTTCCCTACAATTCAGTGCCGTAAATGCTGCAGATTTGGACACATTGCATCAATCTGTAGGTCAAAACCACGCTGCAGTAAATGTGGCAATGATCACCCTGGTGATGGTTGCAGCATTGCTGAGGCTGAAGCTTTCTGTGTACTATGCTCGGGGAATCACTTTGCTAATAGCAAGTCATGCCCGGAGTTTGGTAGACAGAAGGCTATAAAGACTATCATGGCTGAGAAATCCTTGTCCTATGCTGAAGTAAGCAAAACGGTCCCAGCTGCTTCCCGTAACTATGCCAATGTAACAAAATCCCAACCCCAATCATATCGCAAAACAGTTTTTCTAAAGCCTAAGACCCATGCCCCCCTTTCCCCATCATACGATAGAGTTGCTCATGAGCAAATAACTAGTTCTCCCCAATCTTCACAGCCTAATGGCTGCACTCTTAATAACCCCTACGTCGACCGTAATAATATTTCCTCTATTATTGAAATTCTCGTAAAACTCCTAACCACTGTAATGTCTTCTTCTAGCTCACAAATACCGTCCAACGTTGCCCACCAACTTGTAACTCTTCTTTTAGAAATTAAAAATGGCGGGTCGCCAAGTGTTCCTTCAGTTGAATGTGAGGAGCGTGTGGCATAAAAAGCACGACCTCATATCCCTCCTAAATGAGTACAAGCCCTTGGCTTGCTCCATTGCAGAGACTTGGCTTACCCCATGTCTTAGCTTTCGTGTACCACATTTTAATATTCTTAGATGCGATAGATCTGATGGCTATGGAGGGTCGGCCCTCCTTTTCAATAACCGTGTCCCACTTTTGTCCTTATCCTTA
Organism: Xestia xanthographa; assembly: GCA_905147715.2. Lineage (NCBI taxonomy): Eukaryota > Metazoa > Arthropoda > Insecta > Lepidoptera > Noctuidae > Xestia > Xestia xanthographa. The sequence goes on along the minus strand of LR990654.1, from coordinate 2,689,118 downwards.
CCTGCGCTTGATGGTGATGTGAATGTTGTTGGAGGGACTGTTGAGGGGATCACGGTCCTCTCTGTATACATTTCGCATCCCCATCAAAACTTTTTAACCATTTTAAGAAATATTTTTAGTAATATCCATGGTCCCCTTTTGGTCATGGGTGACTTCAATTGCCATCACTTTAGGTGGGGTTCTAATAGATGCGATTCCTTCGGGGAAGGTTTAGTAGAAATTCTAGATGACCTTAACCTCTGTGTCCTAAATGACGGTTGCTCGACCCGTAGAACTCTTCCTGGGCAGCAAAAGAGTTGTGTAGATCTCACATTCTGTTCTGTGGAGTTGGCGGCATCGATTCATTGGCAATACACTACTCTGACGCATGGTAGTGACCATTACCCTATAGTTATATCTTTGATTAATAAGACCTTTTTAGAAAAAACTTCTCCTCCACTTCTGAAGTACAACTTGTCCAAACCCGATTGGACAAAGTTTTCATCATTACTGGAGGAGAAAATTAGTGAACTCCCAAATTTAAATTCAGCATTTTCAGGCTTTCTTGGTCACTGCCATGTTAAGAATTGTTACGAAGGCTTTGTTTCGGCCATAATTTCAAGCGCAGATTCGTCATTTAAGTTGCGGAACTGTGCCAGAAACAAGATTCCATCACCCCCATGGTGGGACCATGAATGCACAACAGCAATACAGTCGAGGAATGACGCCGAAATACAGTACAATGAATCGATGAATATCGACAATTTACTACAATATAGACGAGTGTATGCTCAATCTAAACGTCTTCTTCGTAAGAAGAAACGTTCAGGTTGGGTTAAGTTTTGCACTTCTCTATCCCCCTCCACTCCCGTATCAGCAGTCTGGAAGAGTATAAACCACTTTAGGCGTGGTTGCTCCCCGTCAATCTCTTCCCCCATCACCAGACAAACTGCTGAATCCTTTTTCGACAAAATTGCTCCAGCCTATGTTCCCTTATCTTCAGAATTATTACTCACGCCTGTAAATACTGCGGATGATCCGCTGGATTACCCCTTCTCAATGGAGGAATTGAATACGGTGCTTCAAAATGTACGGGATACTGCCCCTGGCAAGGATGGCATCCCATACTCTTTTATAGTCCACTCTGGTACCAACGCTAAGAACTATTTTCTCGAAATTGTAAATTACTGTTATCGTTTTGGTTGGGTACCGGATCAGTGGAAACAACAAATCGTCATTCCTCTTTTGAAACCTGGCAAGAATGCCGATGACCCGAATGGACTTAGACCAATTGCTTTGTCGTCCGTCTTGGCCAAGTTACTGGAACATCTAATTAAAAATAGACTTGAGTGGTTTGTTGAGTCTCGGGATCTACTACCCAGCCATCAATTTGGCTTTAGGAAGGGACTTAGTACAATGGACAGCGTGGCAACGTTAGTTACGGATATACGTACAGCCTTTTCCAAAAATGAATCTGCTGTAGCCGCCTTCCTAGACATATCTTCCGCATACGACAATGTCCTTCTTCCCATTCTCAGGCAAAAATTGCAACAGCTGAGTATTCCGGCGAAGATGGTACAGTGCATATGCGGGCTTCTTATGTCCCGCTCTTTGGTGTTGAGAGTCCAGGGTGAGATATTTGAGGAAAGACAGACGTGGAAGGGTCTTCCCCAAGGCTCTGTCCTCAGCCCATTACTGTACAACTTATACACAGCTGACATTGGCTCCTGGCTTAATACTGACTGTCATCTTTTACAGTATGCCGACGACCTTGTCCTGTACGTAGCCAATGCATCAGTTGTTGATGCTGCTACTTCCCTCTGTCTCTCTCTGGACTCTTTAAATCAATGGCTTTTAGACCATGGTCTCTCCCTATCTGCTCCGAAAAGTTCGGTTGTCATTTTCTCCCGGAAACAACAGATTCCTCAAGTCTCAGTTAGCATTGAAGATCAAGGTATTCCAGTAGTTAATAAAGCAAAATTTTTAGGCGTGTATCTGGATTCCAAATTATCTGGTTTACCCCACATTAATTACTTAGTTAAAAAATGCGAAAGGGTTATCCCTATTTTAAAAGTCCTTGCAGGTGTCTGGTGGGGTGCCCATCCTTACACTATGAAATTAATCTATAATGCTTTAGTCCGTAGTATTATGGATTATGGCTCATTTTTGTTGATTCCATGTAACAAAGGCGGTTTAGTTGGATTAGATAGGCTTCAGTCCCAATGCCTTCGGATCATCTCAGGTTGCATGAAGTCCTCTCCCATTAACGCCTTGCAGGTCGAATGCGCCGAACCTCCCTTAGCCCTGAGGAGGCAGTATCTGGCATCCCGGTTCCTGTCTAGGGTTATCCCCAAAACTATACATCCTCTTATTCCAAAATTGAAACAATTAGATACTCTGTACAGAAATTCAAAATATTGGAAATGCAAGGAATCTCCTTTAATATTAAAAGCGTTTTACCAGCTCCAAAATTTAGATTGTCCTATTGTCCAATATCCCAGATTACCATTGTTTAACTTCACGTATGAAGTACTCTGCTTCAAACCCCAAATATTTTACAACATTGGTATTTCCAAAAAGTCCCCTTCGGCAAACTCGACCTTTAATGCGGTGGTGTGTGAGCGATGGAATGGGTTTCAAAGGTTTTTCACCGATGCCTCTAAGTTAGCAAGTAACAGTTATACGGGCGCTGCTGTTTATTACCAAAATTCAAAAATAATCCTGCAATTTAAATGTCCAAAGGAATCTTCTGTGTTTACAGGTGAGAGTGTGGCTTTATTGGAAGCATGCCTTTTCATAGAATCCCATAACATTAACTCTGGTGTCATTTTTACAGATTCCCTCAGCTCTCTTCAATCCTTATCCCAGAATCCCTTCAAAAGTAAATTACATAGCCCACTAATTTTAAATATTAAAAATACACTCTTATCCTGTGCCAATCAGCAAAAAAACGTTCATCTAGTTTGGATACCCAGCCACTGTGGCATTAAAGGCAATGAATGTGCTGATACATTGGCTAAGGCCGCATGCACCTCCCCAACTGCAGACCTTAAACACCTTAATCACCAAGGCTATGATCTACTAAACCTTCCCAAGTCGGATTTGGTAAGCTCGTGGCAGGAACTGTGGAACAGCTCGAGCAAAAAGAAAGGTAGTTTTTACTACGCGGTCCAACCGCTGATAAAACCGAAACCATGGTTCTACCATTACAAGAAGGTACCTAAAAGTATCGTATCGGTCCTATGTAGAATTCGCCTAGGCTTTTGCTGTTCTCCAGTTTTCCTTCGTAAAATTCGTGTGCAGGACTCGTCCCTCTGCGAATGCGGATTGGATGAGGGTAGCTTGGATCACATCTTTTTTGACTGCATCAACAATGATCCATCCTACGACTTATATAGTCGTCTCCCCAAATTAAAGATTCCTGTGCCAATTAATTTCCCTTCTCTTTTAACACACTCCTCCCCAGAACTGCTCCAGATGCTGATGGTTTTTATCCGTCTAAATAATATTAAATTGTAAATATGTTTGCGGAGCGGTTCGTTGCAAAAAATATACGCTTTTGGCGCTATCGACGCTGGAAAGTGGCTGGAACCTAACCTGTTGCAGGATTCCACACATGCCAATACAGTGTAATAAATTTAGGAATTCATTTTATCAAACTACGCAAAGTTGGTCAACTCCTACCTATTATAAATGAAAATTTAGAAGACTTAAGATTAGATTAGTAAGAATAGGAAATATGTTAGCTATTAGATAGATTAAACTTAGAGATCATATTTCAACGAAAAACAGATAGTTATAGCTTCCAGATCTCCTACAATTTCCAAAATTGTTCATGATTCATGTAAGTTATCTAAAGTACCCAACAAAAGCCGTCAAGCCCTTATCCCTACCTATACCTTCATAGCAACTAATGGGGACACTTCCGTGTACATAAAAGCAGAATGCTCGAAGTTCAGCAACTGGTATCTCTGTGAGAAGGAAATAACCCATCGAGAACGAAACCTAACCGCATACAAGAACTTATCATAACCCAAGCCCTCAAGAGTTCCTGACTAACTAACTTTAATTAATGACAACGACGTAATACAAGGGCAACCTTTGAAACTGATGAACATCCGGAGACACAGGGAGCCGCATTAACCCAAGTTCACCTCAGCTCAATCGAACTAGAAGGACTGATCGACCATACCCTTCTACGTTGCACTACTAGGTGCAGGCGCACTCATTATTGCAATACTGGGCTATCGCAGCAAATGGTTTCGCAAACGCACTGAAGCACCCAGCACTGAGGGACGCACCCACGAGGAGCCCGAAAGGATGGAAGAAGACTATACACCCAGACAAGTTCCAGAAACATTTTCTCTCAAAGTTCTAAAATAGTTCCTGATCTGCGGGTGGAGATGTTACGCATAGCGCTACCTACGACCTAGACCCCGATCATCGACTTACACGCCGCTGCGTAAGGGAAACAGCTAAATGCCGACGCTGCAGTTCGTGACGCGCGGACACCGAGTGATCGACCTCGCAATGCGGAAATCATCAACTCAGCACCCGATACTTTCAAGCTGGAACCGTACGGAAGCAAAGAGCAAGACAAGCACTTAATTGCACGTACCTAAGATTAGCTAATAACAAGAATCCAGGAAGATCCTCATTTCATATTCACACTTCGAATAGGAGCTAGGCTAGTTTAGACTATAGCTAATGTAATTATTATACCCTAATACAGATTAAGTAGTCATCTTTGGTTTCATTTCAATCCCCAGATTGCAGCTAACGTATTTGCATGAAATAAAAGGGTTTTTTTTTATTTTTATTTTATTTATTTACTTTACATTTAGTAGCATCGGCTATTTTACCGATAAGGTTTTTCATTTGGAATTCCATATCAGTACGTAATTTAATCATTTCTTCTAATATTTTTGCATTATCTGGTATTTCGTGTTTGGCTGGTATACCGCTGTCTCTTTTGACAATAACTTTATGAATTTCATCCATCTTTGTTTGGTATAGTTTCGATCCTAGCTTTTCATGTGATTTCCTTTTCTGTAACTGAACGTTTTCAAAAATGGCTTCTATTAAACGAGTTGGTAAACCATGATTATCATTTCTGGTCTGACCTTTTCTTACATAGAAGTTTCTCGGTATGTTGACCTCAAACCATCTTTTGTATAGACTTGCCGGAAGTATATTTTCCATGAAAAGATATAAAGCGGTATCTTCAAGTGATTGTATAAATTGCACCTGTTTTTTCAATCTGTTTATGTTACCAATTATTTCTAAAGTATTGACGTCATTAACGGCAACACCAACTAAGAGATTCATAAGAATTATTGAAACAAGTATGAGAAACGACACAAATATTAAGCGTATCATAACAAGAGATGCTGATGCATGCTCAACGCTCTTCTTATTTATAATCTCATTATAACCAAGCTCTGATGTCATCATGACCATTGTTGTCAGGAGAGAGGACCAAGGATCTTCAAATGGTTGTTGTGCATGGAACTGTATCATGAAGCTCACGCTGAAGCCAACTATGAGGAACCCAAATGATACAAGTATCTGAAAGATAAAGAGAAATTAATAATGATAATTTAAAACAAATCACAACTAGGTACCCTTAAAATTAAATAAAAACTATTGGGTGTAACCATTTAGTATTTTTGGGTGATCATGTTTGCTATTAATAAATATTTTGTGTAATCTTCGTAATGCACTTATGGCAAAAATTAATTGCGCATACATTATTATTTTTGTTTGCAATGGATATTTTTGAGAACGACTGATTTTGAATCTATACCTAACAACATAATGAAGACAATTATAGGAAAATTTTTTCATTGTGTTTTTGTTTACTTAAGAGGGCCCTTCCCGGCCCGCCTTTCGTCAACACGAGCATGGTCAAAAAGCTTGTTGTTTCATCTAGAGCCACAGCGGTGGTATTCTTTCAACTCCCCTGTCTTACCTAGCCCCGAACCCGCACTACTTGCCTCCCGCGTGCCTCATACCGCCTAACGCGAGGACATTGAACGAAAAATATTGTTCGAAAATTTATAAAACTTGTTCCAGGAAATACGTGTTTTTGAATTAGTCTTACAAGTAGGTGAAATAAATATTTGTTATTTAGAATCTCCACTACATTTGCAAGGCTTCTATCATGATGCTTTCTTTAGTTTTACAATTTATAAGTACATTATGAACGGCCAAAGTTGAGGTAAAAGTTGTGCAAAACAGCAATTTTTGGGGGCTTATACTGAATTTGTTTCTACAATTTTTTATTTTCTGCTTCAATAGAAGCTTAGATATAATAGTTCACTAGATATCTATTAGATCAAAAAAATCAAAGATATACGTCTAACAACGGCATAATCACGCACGAGCTATTGTCAAAATTCTCGCGAAAAGTATGGCTGGTTGGCCGCTCTTAAATGTCCAGTACCCAGAATAATGGAAGTGCTTAAAGTTTTCAACGATATCGGTCGACCAAGCTATTTAATATACATTTTACAATGTAATTTTAATGTTAAGAGTACTATTACATTGTTTTCGCAATTTTTTTATTTTTGCTTCCTGGATCAAATTATTTCGATCGGCGTACACGAGTCGATAATAATAGCGATCTCCGGACGATTTTCAATTGTTATCGACGAAAATTAGAGACCAGACTGACATGAGACTGAGGTGCGAGCTGAATTGACGCAGAATGATAGTACTTTAATTTGATTTATTGTAATTTTGTCTTATTATATTGACAAACGAAAACTAATGAAACGTTTTCATTGTAGATTGAAGTTTTAAATCATATTAATTTATTTGATAAAATTTGTTTATTTGGAATATAATGGAGACTGAATCAAGACATTTATGGCTTAAATTACGCTTTCTTTTCGATTTTTTCCGTGAAAACTCAAGGAATTTTAAGAAATTTTAGAACTCCAATAAACAAGTAAAACATTCAACTTATCTTTTAATAATTTTAGCTTTTATAAGAATTGAATGTAATAATGTGAATTTGAGCGTCAAAGTTCAATCACTGACGGTTTTTCTTGCAAACTGAGTTCGTAAAATATTTATAGTAAATTACACGAAAAGAAAAATGAAAATGTGTGACTCCAACTTACAAGAAAGAGAATGGCACTATCGTTATCCATAAGCAAATATTTAAAATATCTTTCTGCTGCTGAAAATTACTGCGTCAAAAATCATGAATTTGCGTAAAAAATGTAACTCTTAAAGTGTAAACCAAATAGCAAGCGGTCGACCTTACATACATGAACTTTTACTACTTCACGCTCTTTTGTTTGGGCAGTCCTGTATAACACTTTATACGTACTACAATATTGGAATTGTATTTTGAACTTGTATAATTATGTGAATTTGAAATTAATTCGTTTAGAAACGATTCATACAAAATCAGCTCACCTTAAATACTTTGATAGCCACTTTTCCGTACATCAGAACATAATATCCACAATCCGGGAGTCTGGAAAGTAGGTACATCATTCTAACCCAGGCGAGGAACAATGTGACTGACACAAATAGCCGCACCCACTCTGGGTTGGGTTTTGAATCCCACGACACAACTTGAGGCAAGCCAACCGCAAGTGTAGTGGACAAGCAAGTCACTGATGTCTCTAAACATAGACGGTACCTTATAGTTTTCATTTGAATGATGATGACCTCCTAGTGACAGAAAATGTGTTTTATCCTGTTAAAATAGCAGTGACAAAAATAATATCACAATGAATTAATGATGATGTACCTGTACAGTAAGCAGGAAGGTCGTCAAATAAACGATATAAATCCATACACCACTACGAAATACAATTGGCACAGGTTCAATTTTTCTGTCTGTATACCAAAACAAAGATAAGGCAAACACATTGAGAGACAACACGAAGCACATGTGTAATACCAACATAATATAGAAAAATGGTAATAATGATTTCCACTGTAGAAACGAAAAGCTTTCCACCAAAGGATGAAGGAGTAGCTTCTGCTGGTCGTGTGTATTTCCGGTATTAAGCAGCGCCTGGATCACCCTCAGTTTTTTTCGGTGATTTAAAGGTGATAAAACTTGAAAGTTTACAAATACTTTATCGTAATTTTCTCTCTGAAGACAGCTATTTATATTTGAGTCAAATATATCTTGCATGAATTCGGTGGGTTTTGAAAAATTATTCATTAATATCTCTATGGGGACAAACTTTCTTCCATTATTGTTTACGCCAGATAGGTCAGCTCCATTGCGGAGTAGTAATGCAATCATTTCTCTGTGTCCGTGACTACAAGCTTCGTACAAAGGTGATCGACCCTCGCCATTGACAGCGTGAACAGTTTCCACGTCTCTTTCTAGAATCATTTCTGCTATCTGAATATTGCTGTTTTTTACTGCTATGTCCAAACATTTATTGTCACTGTCCCGATTCACTTCAGCACCTTTGAAGATAAGCATTCTTACGAGATCGACATCGTTTTTGCTTATAGCGTATAATAAGGGTGTACCATAGTAGTCAGACGTGTTGATATGTTTTTTTACTACTGCATGGTCGTAATTGTTCAGTAAATGTTCTAGAACATCATTGTTGCGTAGATTAGCGGCTACATGGAATACAGTCCTTTCAACATCTAACGTCGGTACCTGTAAATACAGCATATTTTTTTTAAATCTTTAAGGTATATTTAGGAAAATATGCTGACATGTTTTATTTTGTCAAGATTCAGAGATAACAAGTACTATGTAAAGCACTCATAAGCTTGTGCCAGGCCTGTGAGTGGCGGCGGCGACCTCTCGCGTCCGGCCCTGGTGCAAGCCATGGTCCGGAGCGAGACTGAATGGGACGCCGTCACCTCCTTCTGCGAAGCAGTAATGCTAGAGAAGGAGGTGGCGGAACGTGAGAGGGAGAGAACCTCTCAACGTCCCGGCCGCCGCGGGAGACGCCCCGGGCGTCGGGGGCCACCACCACGTGGCCCCCGGCCACCGTAGGCGTGGGCCTGTGGACGGTGGGCTATGGGCTAGGTCGCCGTCCATCCGTCTCATGACGACAGGCCGTGTCGACGGCGCGTTCGTGTTCCACGTGCGCCTCAAAGAGAGTCAGCAAAAAGGAAGGGGTCCGTAAGGACCGATGCCTGCCGGGGTTGCGGGACTGTTCGAAAGAGATACCGTGGCCCCGAAACACAAAGGGCGATGAAGGAACATGGATGGGTTTTAGTCAGTAAAAGTCTGACACTCCCTCCTGCTCCGCCCAGAGCGGGAGGAGTTATATGATGATTTCCCATCCGAAAAAAAAAAAAAAAAAAAAAGGCCTGTAAGTGGGAGTGGGCCATCACGCAATCCCAGATTAAATTATAATGGGTGTAAAGGTACCCTCGACGAAGCTTATAGACTTATTTTCCCCGTCATTGCGATCATTTCGATATTATTGATCTAGACCACACGTGGAAAAATTATAGTTCTGAAGACGGTTCATGAAGGGTCCGTTTTTTTAGGGACTGTTTCTTTTATTGGATTTCAAACAGAATTCCTTTGGTTAGATAAATACTTACGGTCCTTACGTTGACGGCCCCAGCGGCGACAGCTACACGGACTCCTTGCAACCATCCTTCATTTACAGCCATTTCTAGCACAGTGCGGCTCCATCGATCAACCACGTCTATAGAGGCCAAGTTTGATCCTTCATTGCTGCTCATATGGTTGATCAACAACTAGAAAACAACACGTACATACATGTAAGTATAGAACTACATAATGTTTCCGTTTTATAACAATAAATATAGCCGAGTGCAATAAGGAATATGCATGTATTTTTTCTTCACTTTCATCAATAAAGTACAGTGTTACCCAGTTAATGTGAGCCCAAGAAAATACCTGATTAAAAGTTATATTAAACGACTGCTTGTCGGTAAAAAAAATATTAAACTTGTTCAATTATTTTCTACTATTTTCTAATACTTACATCGAATAGGGACCTCAGCATCTGGTATAAATTTCAACTTGCTAGGTCCACCCGTTCCCGAAAAAACCGGTGGTGACAGACAGACAGACGGACTGACAGACAGACGGACCGACGGACAGACAGACAGACGAACAAGAAAGTGATTTTCTATGGGTTCCATTTTTTACCTTTTGAGGTGCTGAACTCTAAAAACAGCGGTCTTAACTATTTTCTTCTAGTCTGTCTGTGACTTAGCATTAACAATAACAATTTAGCTCACCCTTCAAGTAATAACAGGCGTCATGATATGTTTACGCTGTAAGTCACTGCTGGGTATTAAGTCGCGCACGTGTTCAGTCTCACAAGTATCGGTCGAGCAAGTATCAGTCGCGCAAATATCCAAGATCCACGGCCCTGGGATCTTGCTCTAGATGTCTTACATCTGCCGGGGGGTCTCATGACGGCCAACATTTCTTTTTGCCTCCTGCGCCTGACACCTTCCTAGCCCGGTCATTATATGATACGGTGTAGTGGAGGTTCGACGTATGTCCCAAAATCCATCGCCCCCGGACGTTTAGGGGGGCCGGAAGAGGGCGTACTCTGCCGACACCCGATGCATCTGCTGCAGGATGGGCGGAAGCTCGTTATCTCTCTCTCCCTTTCGGCAACTTCCTTCTACGACATAACAGTTACGCAGAAGGACATCAGAGCATCCTTACTGCGCTGCAGACCTTCAAGCGTACAACGGCCGGCAGCAACAGGTCTCCTCTCTACCTCTGTAACGAAGGCACGGCGCGACTCATCCCACGCGACACACTGGGCCAGCGCAGTGATGGCACTAGCCGTCCGGTTTCGCGGGATTTTGGATTTTTCTAGCTACATCCATAATTGCACTAGCAATAGACGTAAAAGTACTCGATGCTTGCACTGTATTTCCGCTTCTCTAACTGCCCTGTCATGGTTCGATAATCTTCGGCTCACCTAGCTACCTACAAAACGGTGCTGCCAGCCGCGAAGTCACGTGTGCGTGTACATACGATTTTAGTTCTGAATTCTGACACTCAAGCGCGCCGGCTTATTTGGCGCTACCTGTTGCTTGCTTAAGCCGCTTTTGTAAGCCGTGTGGTATCCGGCAGAGTAGAATAGAACCAACCCTTTACACTCACAGGTGTCGTGTCGTATAAGGCGACTAATGTCTGAGGCAGAATACCTTGCGCCTCCGTAGACCAGAGAATGGGCAGCAGCGTTTTCTGTTAGTCTTTCATCACTGCGATCTCCAATCCGCCTGCCAAGCGTGGAGATTACGGCAAATTCCTCCCATCATGGGAGAGGCTTATGTCCAGCAGTGGACGTTATGGGCTGTTGTAGTAGTAGTGTAGTGTTGCTTTCTTTGTTGACATGAAAAATGTCGGCATTTTTGTAATGTTTTCAATCCTGTTTAGGTATTAAATGTACTATGATGTGATACCCACAGATGTGTTTGTGCTATACTATTTGGACACTGTAGGCACCTAGACACTACGTAGAGTGCCTTTTCCCGAAGGTAAGCCGGCAGCAATCGGCTTCTTAGGTACCTTTGGGCCTGGTGGGCAGACCCTTAATAAGAGTAGTTCGGAACACTAGTTGTAAAAACTTAATGAGTATGCTCTGGTCGTCACTCAGCTGATATGAATATTAGATGAAGTCAGGTGTGATAAGATTACCCAAAAGATATCGATATTATGTTCAGTTATAATACCTGCAACAGTTCTCTATCCTGTAGCTTTACACACAAATGGGGCAGACGCTCCACCCTGTAGCAATTGTTTCACGGCTGCCTCGCTCTAAGCCTCACCGCTGTATGTAGTGGTGTGTCCAGGCAATTAAATCGGTAGCACCTCTGGAATTTGCCTCCGGCTTTCAGTAGTAAGTCTACGGTTTTGATAAAACTGAAAATAAATATAACATTCATAACTTTTCTCCTTAAACCAGTTTAAATACATACAGGGCGTAAACAGAGTCTTCACAAAGCCATTAACCAAGCATTCTGTACATCAAACTAGTAACCCTACGCAAAAATTTTGCTGGGAAATGACTTTTTTTTTTTGGGGTGAACCATCAGATTTTTCGGAAGGTAACCCAATGTAACGCACTTAAAACATTGTGCTGATGGATGGATTAAATAATACAAGGGTCATGAAGGTGTTTAAAGTAAAAATCACGTATGTATTGAAAAAAAAAACTCGTCTTTGGAACTTTGACCCCCAATATCTCCGTAACTAGAAGGTTGGTATGGTAGGTATGGTCTAGCTGGAACAAAAAAATAATTGCAATGACGGGGAGAACAAGTGCCTTTCGGATTCGTTAAGAGTCTTTTTACACCTTTTATTGGTGCCTTTTTTGTTAAGTAACTTACTTATTAACATCAATTTTGTGTCCTAGATAATGAGCCCAGCCAGCAACGTCCAGTGGAGTCCTATATAAAAACATTTGTTGCGCGGTTGCGTTGGCACCGGCGGCGAGCAGTAACTGCACGCAAAGGTGTTGTGCGCGGGCGCTGGCTGCGTGTAGCGCTGTCCATTTTCGTTCGAACTCTGGCAACTGGCAATACAGTAAAAATCTTTCTTTTCAATCATTTTTTTATTCTGATTTTCGGATCAGACTATTGGATTGAACTAGTGTACGAAAACAATATAAAAAACCGTGCGAGCAGTAAACATCCGGGTAAGTATCCGGCGGCGACCTCACGCGTCCGGCCCTGGTTCAAGCCATGGTCCGGAGCGAGATGGAATGGGACGCCGTCACATCCTTCTGCGAAGCAGTAATGCTAGAGAAGGAGATGGCGGAACGTGAGAGGGAGAGAACCTCTCAACGTCCCGGCCGCCGCGGGAGACGCCCCGGGCGCCGGGGGCCACCACGTAGCCCCCGGCCACCGTAGGCGTGGGCCTGTGGACGGTGGGCTATGGGCTAGCTCGCCGTCCGTCCGTCTCATGACGACAGGCCGTGTCAACGGCGCGTTCGTGTTCTACGCGCGCCTCAAAGAGAGTCAGCAAAAAGGAAGGGGTCTGTAAGGACCGATGCCTGCCGGGGTTGCGGGACTGTTCTAAAGAGATACCGTGACCCCGAAACACAAAGGGCGATGAAGGAACATGGATGGGTTTTAGTCAGTAAAAGTCTGACACTCCCTCCTGCTCCGCCCAGAGTGGGTCTCCACCCGCTCTAATGACTCCTCATTTGATGATTTCCCATCCGAAAAACAGTACATATATAGTTAAAAGCACCCACCATTTCTTTAATACTGTCGCAGTTGTGGTCCACGCCGTCGCTCCAATCATCCGGCAGAGTAGACTTGACGTAAGGGCGACACGGTAAGTTTGTCAACTTATTCACCGATAAACTATGCCGCGCAACTTCTGCCACGATTTCAGGTGACAAGACGACCTGATCTGCCACACTTTGTCTAAGTGCTGAAAAGAATGCACAATATCTTTGATTTTGATAGGAATGTTCAATTAACTGACTTTTTCCTCTTACCCCCATAAGGCTGAAAGTATTACTAAAGCTTGCTTGAATGTAGCGGTATAAATGCGCTGATTCGTAATTAGGGGACAGCGGCAGCGTTCGCAAAAACTCAATTAACCTTCCGGAAATTTCAGCAGTACGGCAATGTGCTTCACGTTCCCAGCCCAGGCAGCTAGGTGGAGAGGTGTTCTGCCGAGCTGGTCAGACCTGGAGCCATCAGCTCCTGAGCTGAGCAGCAGGTTTAGGGCACCGTTGTCGAACATGGCGGCGATGTGGCACGCTGACACGTGGTGCAGACGGCACGACAGTAGGTGATAATTGGGGTTTCTAGATCACAGGAGATCTAGAAACCCCAATTATCTTTTCAAATATAACATATTCATCTATTCAAATTATTTCATCATCATGATATTAATCAATCATCTATTCAAAATAACGTTATTTCACTTATTCAAATAAGTAGATGTTATTTTCTTTTAATTAATACTTATCATCATCATAATATTAATTAATCATCTATTCAAAATAATGTTATTTCACTTATTCATATATATTTTATATTTCTAGACCAGAAGAGATCTCTTGTCCGTAGTAATATTTGTTTATCAAACGTCAAATACGACCTACATTTTACTGAATCTTGCTCTGTCCGTTTGTATGGTTGTGATAGTTTGGTGAACGATGAAATGAGATGTGTTCAATATTTTCTGATCAGTCATATCTTGAGTAAATATTATCTCACCACTTGCATTTGTTGATGCTGTTCAAAGGGCGAGTAATCATGACGTCATTTCATGATAATGGTCATTGTTTTTAGAGTGGTTTCACCGAGACTCGTTAGCTCAGTCGGTAAGAGCGCCGCCGATTAACGATTCGGGGAAACGGAGGTCGGAGGTTCGATTCCTTCACGAGTCTTTTTTTGTAGATGTGTCAATTTTATCGAATAGATTTATATTTTTGTTTCTCTAAAAAATAGACGTCTTGCTTTGTCGACATAATATTTTCCTTTAACAGCATTTAAATAAAAGCAATCAGGAAAGTTTTGAACATGCTGCAACCAAGGATCATCGTAAATTTCCCAATTTTCTATAACACCTCCACATGAGAAACAAGCTGCTTTATCATTTACACTATTTCCACAATAGAAAAATCCAGCGTCAGCCATTTCCATCACTAATCTTCTCCTCGAATTTACCGTTGCCCAATAATGATTAAATGAAAATTCACGCATTTTATACGTGTTATACATGTCATAGCGCGGATTGTATTTATTTTGAGACATGTTCTGTTTACTCGCTCTCTACTTCTTGCTACAGATAATTATAAAAGCATAATGAGGCTGTATAGTTGTTGCTAGCAACTTATAAAGATTAATATTTAGGGGTTTGGGAGGGATTGGAAACTGTAATCGTAAAAAATTAAACAAGGAAAATATTTATATCAAAATTTTATTATCTATACACCATCTATTTAAATATAAAACATTTTTAAAGCACATATTGAATCATGATAAATACAACTATACAAATCATGGCAATCTTCATATTTTTTGTACAAGCTTATCAAACTAGGACAATCTTTATCTTCTAAATTATTTACATTATTATTATTTGAAATATCTTTTAACCACAATACTTTTTCTTTACCTTTGGTGTAAACACATTTATCTTTTAAAATATTTTCACTCAAATACCGATAATTTTCGTAAGACACAAATCCTTCATCCCAGTATATCTTTCTATTACGTTCAATCCAACTAACTTGTCGTTTTTCTGGCTCCGTCAAACCGTCATATGGAAATGGCGGCTTAATTAAAAACACCTGAATTTTATTATTACATAATATAGCAATTTCTTTAATGACAAATAAATTTGATTCTGTTTTGAAACCTTGAACATCTACAATGGCAGTCATGATAACCTGCGCACTATGTTACTCAAAGGTTTGTATTCCACAAGTCGATCGTTAATAATTAAACAATATCCAGTTGTGTTATCTGGTATTGGTGCTGAGCATTCAACCTCCAGACGCACATCTACGGGGCCTGTTTTCAAACTATCGTTTTGTCTTGAACAGTCTATGATAAAGAGAGGAGCCTTTTCCTTGAAACCGACCAAATCAAGCAAGGGATCTGCAGGACAGTTGTAATACGACTGACGAAATTTCACATACATTTCATATAATATATTGTATTTGTTCTCGGAAAAATCTAAACTTAGAGGCTCGTAAGGATAATACTGTGAATTCAAGAATAGCGTTACGTTGGTAACGCCACAGTGATCAAACAGAGAACTGTCTCTGGTTTTATTATTTTTTCTGTTGGTTTGCAAGCAAAAAATTACATATCGGGGTTTCTCTAATTGCGATGCAGTCTTAACTGACCAAGAATGTTTTGTAGTTTTGGGGAGCAAAGGATACTCATATAAATCCCAATTTCGAAACGCTATCTGAATCGGTTTATCTCTTTCCAAGTGTTTGAGCAGTGTCAGTCGTTCGCGATCTGACACTTTTATATGTGGTACACGCCATTGCAATCTTTGTATATCTATTTGAATATGTGCCATGTCATCATTCACTACGATACTGTTTAAGTTAGAGTTACTTCTATTTAGAATAAGTTCATGTTTACAATTTATCACAATCTTATTGTAATCCTCTGCAAATCCTAAAATCTTATTAAGAGGTACAATAGCACTAAAATGACCATCAGTTTTGAATCCATCTATGTTCCAACCCCACAAGGCAGCGATTTTATTTTCTCCGTCATTCATTGAAACGTATGACTTTATTGTCGACGTTATTCCAGAATTTTTAATGCGATCTATTTCAATACCATTTATTTCGTATCTGATATCTTGAAACAAAAACATAACAGGGTTGTTACTAAACGTAATATGTTTCTTAATCGGTTTTCCATCTTTGTCGAAGAACTTTGCTTGGCCCTCGACGTAAATTGAACTGGCTGACGGTAACACGTATGTCTTGTTGGTGTACGGGAATTCTGATTTCATCGTTTTCTCTAAAGCTGTTAGTGTAGGGATTGTATGAGTGGACTTCATAGCTTTCAATCGAACTATCGAAGTGGGGTACTTCAGTAATTTGTAGTATACTCATACTTTAAAACCTAGAGCTATAAGAAATCCTTGATTAGCTTTACTCAATTTATTCACGGCTTTCTTACGTCTATGCACCTTAATGGTCGTAGATGGAATAAGACGTTTGATTTTCACTGGAATGCTTTTATAATATACAATCATTTTGTTTTTCTTAAATGAAGGCGTAATTGAATATGTTCTTCACCAAAATTAATACAGTTACCGAGTTGATCAACAATTTTAACAGATATAGATGAAATTGGATTTTTGTTCACTGGAAAGTAAATAACGTTTTGCGGAATTTCTATGTACCGATGACCTGGAGCAGTATCAGATACAAATTCGTGAATATAATGAGTTGGTAATCCGTTGCAGTATGAACCGTGAACAAGATCGCATTCGATTCTGATTACAGACAGTTTACTATTATTGATGGTCACATTAAAATTTGGTTTTGAATTTAATACTGAAAAGTATAGCAAACCGCACTCGTATTGCTCAGATAAATGAAGAGGTGGTTGAAAATACGAAACCAATTCAGATTTGTTTCCAAAGATGGTAACCGTAGTAGACATGCTTTCATACTGAAGCCTTATAGAAAATTCTGCTTATTTTATCCTTGACTGCACCAGAACTTCTTTAAAAAAATTTAAACAAAGATGTCCACAATTAAATGGGTTATCACGTTGAATGTTATCATAATTATATTGAACTTTGGGTCCTACGTATTTTATAAATTCCTTGGGAGGTTTAAGATTTCCGTAACTATCGAAATACTCAATATAGTCATTATATTTTGCATAGGCTACCCAATGAGAACCAGGATTTTTAGAACTGTCCAAATTAATAACTCCACATTCTTTTTTTAAAGGGTATTTAGGGAGCTCATCTCTCATAAAGACGCCTCTAAAATAAGGAATATTATTTCCATATTTCAAAATGTCAAAGTTAGTTAGGGCTCGTTTGGGTAGCCGATATTTTAGTTTTTTTCTTTCGATACAAAAATACCAAGTCCAGCTTTATGTGGTTTAAGGTGTAGTCCTTTTCCAATGCAGAGAGCTTCCATCTTTTCATTGTGCCTCTTCGATTCAATCATTTTTTTTTTAGCCATCTTGAATTCATTAATGGTTTTAGCTATTCCAGCTGCACCGCCTGCTAAAGCTCCCACAGCTGATAGTCCAGCAAAAATAGGAATCAACGGCAATACTCCACCAATTTTTGGTATAGGAATGACACGGGGGAGTTTACAAGATGATTCATCGGCTAATTCTCTTGCAGCGGCAATAGCCAACTCTATGGCCATTTTCTTGCTCTTTGGTTTCAATTTTGTAATGTGTCTTTTTGTTTTAGAAATAACATATTTTAATTTATTTTTTACCCCTTTTCCAGATGTTACTTTTCGACAACACTTTTTAATACTACTTCTTAGACCAGAACCAGTTTTAATTTTTGTCGACATAGCCCGGCTTACTAAGCGTGCGGCAAGTTTTTCACCTACAGTTGCATCCGAAGCGACTGCTCGTTCTTTCGCCATTTCTAATAATACTAAATCAGCTTCGTGTCGATCCTTTAAGTTTGATGATTTATGATAGGCAATGTCGTGATCTTTGCAATATTCGTCTAATTTATTAATTCCATTGTCACCTTGTGTAAGCCTTTTAATTAATTTTGTACCAGGACCACAAAACTTGTATCCTGGTAAGTGTAATTCAAAAGGTAGATGATTTATAAGCCAATTGAGAAGACTACTCTCTCCAATACACATTATACGACTGATGAATCTGGTTTGAACATTTTAATAAATACTTATAAATTGAAGCGCTCGCCCGTTATTTTATTTTTATAATATTACATTTGATTTATCAATCCAACTGTTTTCAGCTGAAGATAAACCTAACCATTTTACTAAAACCTTGTTACCTTTTTTTCTTAGAACTTTCTCCACTAGATATACATTGGGATGTTTTGTTTCTTGAAGCTCTTGCTCATAAAATGCACCTAAAATAGGCTGACCTCTGATTGCATCTTCTATTAAGTAGGTGATGGGGGTTGTGTTTTGTCTCTTTCGAATTTTAAATATTTCTGTTGACCAGTTCGGGGTGTAACCTTTTTCAAATGCTCCTTTGTACTTACTGATTCGCACATAATCACCAATTTTATACCTGCTTTTTATATTATGATGATTTTTTACTAACTTTAAATGTCTTTCTAATATGCGTTTTTTATTCATGTTATTCACATTGGCGGGGGCCTCATCAATTGTCCGATGATAAGTGAGATTGTATTTGTAAATAACATTATTAAGCGTACTATCTACCCAACTGTAGTTGCCTTTTAAACTAAACTCCTTATAGACTTTCGATTTCAATGTCCTGATAAATCTCTCAACTATTGAAGCCTTTTTTGTTGAGTAGGTTGAATAATGATTAATATTATAAGTTTTCATAAGCTTTTGAAATTGATTGTTATAAAATTCTGCTCCATTGTCCGTTTGCAGATGTTTAGGAATACGTCCTTTATTCAGCAATTTCTTGAAAGTGTTACATACATCATCTTTAGTTTTACTTTTCAGAGGAAAGGTCCAAGCATATTTTGAAAATGTGTCAATAATAGCTAGAATAAATCTGTAATTTTTATTTTGTTTCGAAATTGATTGCATATCGATTAAGTCTGCTTGCCACAAGTCATCTATATCTTTCATAATAACACATCTTCGTGGGAAGTTCACCCTCGCATTTTTATGAATTTCGTTTACCACGTCTGCTTTGCTCATGTTCACAATACAGCACATTCGTCTTGAATTCGTATATAATACTGAATAAAAAGTATATTATTGAGACTATTTATTCTTTAATTATGCCAGCTTCTTTCAATTCTTCTATTATCGATAAAATTTCATTATCATGATTTGTATTGCCAGCATCTCTAGAAGCAACTAATAGTTTCAATCTCTCAACCAGTTCGTTAGGGTCATCCCAATAAACTAAGTCAGTGTTATTTCTGTATTTCTTTAGGGATGGTAAGTTTCCCCCAAATTTTGGGAGAATGTTATCGTTTAACGATTCGAAAAATAATGGTTTGATTACTTCGCGATATTTTAATCCTTTATCACCTCTTATTTGACCATCAGGATTAAAATCTCTCTTATGAGCATTTGTGTAATGCAGCATATCCTTATAAACGAGTCTATCTTTGCCTGATATTAATTTTAAATCAGGTCTTCTTCGAAATAAAAGTTCTTTTAAGCCGGGGGTTAAATTGTAGGATTTGTCACCGATTTTAATTAAAATAACGTTCGCGTCATTCAAACTATCAATTTTAGAAAATGAAACTACTGAATTACCCATTAATAATGTTTTGTTTATACTTCTTATTCCAAACGGTATATTTACCCCATCATAAATATCATGGATATCCCGACCCTCTAATGAAATTTCTAAATCATCCGGTAATTCTTTTGCGGGGGAGTTTTTAACAGAATTTAATTTTGGATCACAGCAGTCTTCAAACTTTGTAGATGAGCTAGTATTAATGTCATCCAATTCAATGTGCTTCATTTTTTCCACAGACATATTCGAATCAACTAGAGTTTTAAGGGGGTCTGTGACAGGTTTTAGCATTTTATCGAGTGACAAATTCATCTAGTGTTCGTGGTTCTTCATTTGTTTTATTTTATTTTTTATGGAGTCTACAGACTTCATTAATTCTATTTTAATGTTCTTTTCCATAGTTTATAACGAGTGCACTCAGTTAAGGAAGATATAATACTAAGTAAATTTTTTATGTTATTGATTTATATATTAATATCATCGAAATCAACCAAATTTAAAAAAGCTATCTAAATTATGTCTGTATCTTCCGTTATTTAATGAGGAGTCTTTGCTAATACTAACAAAGCTATACGGCTCTCTCCAAACTGAATTACAAACACTCTTGAATTGATTCCAGGACATGTCAGAACTGACATGCTCTTCATAAATATGTTTCAAGTTTACATCGTCTTGTTTAAATATAATAAGAAAGTTTGCGTTATCACGCAACAACTGTTTCGGGATTTTAGAGTACGTCTGACATAAATAAAAGCAATCGATTTGTTTATGTCTACCCATAGAGAAGTAATTGCGAATGTTTATTTGATTTTCACATGCCACATCATCGAAAATAAATACCGAATTGGTTAGTGCTTCATCCGGAGCTATGACTTCTCTATTATTATTAAATTCATTAAACTTAATCTGCGGTACTCTCTTTATGACTTCTTTTAAGAAACTGTATTTTGGTTGAAAATTAGTTTTCGAGTATAGGTAAAGGTTTTGAAATTTGAGACCATTTTTATGTAACAATAAACTAAGCACTACGTTTGTTTTCCCGCAATTCGAGGGACCACATATTATACAACGAATCGTATTTGGAAACAGAATGCTATGTCTAATCTGGTCATCAGAGTCACTAAGATTTAGATGACTAACATTAAGTGATGTGTGTTGTTTGATCAACTTCATTTTGTATATTAATAAAATGCCTACCTTACATCGATATATATAGAAAAAAAAAGCGATGGATTCCAATTTCATTCTTTGTAAGTGCTTCATACTACAATATAAAACGAAGTTACTGTTTGAACATTCTTAATTCCAATTCTACAACTTGATGTCATCGGTTGGTTTTTTTTCAAATTATAATATTACTGACTAATTTAAATCGTAAGTACTGAACTAATTTATATTATTTTATATTTAGTGCAAATCGTTAAAAAATATATAAATACAAATTGATTTAAGATTAAACCATAGCAATTTTTTTTTTTCAGAAAATGGAAGACCTTGATATTGTGGATGATGCTATTAAGTCATTCTTTTTTGCTCAAGAACACCCAGGAAACAATATAGAGGAGACTGAGTACCATAACCGACAACAGGACAACGAAAACAGTGTAAAAGAGCAACCAATAAAAGGAAAGGCTAAGAACAAGTCCAAATCAACTTCTAAAATTACGTTATCCAAATTATTTACCTCGCCATCTTCATCTTACGTTCTTCGTAAGGAGCCAGGAAAAGCACATCATTTAATTAAAATATGTATTTATGATTTAAGTAACAGCAATGTAATACGCAATCTTGACCACTGTGATAGTGCTAGTGTGAGCGTTCAGTATCAAGTTAAAGACAATCATGACGAAATTATGGATGAAACAGACTATCTAGTCAGTAAAATAGTTAAAAAGTTAAGTTCGGCTTCACATAGTTTTTAAATGATATTTGTATTGTGTATACTTAATTATTCATTGTAACTAAATATAAGAATGTTAAATAAATTTGAAATTTGTCCTCTAGGCTGTGCTTTATTTACCTGAAGAACTGTTTTCAAATAGTAAGTAATCAAAATAAACAGACTTAAGTGCAAGGTCAAATAAGAATAAAAAACACGTTTTTTTTTAAGTAGATACATTACTTATATTTCACTTTCAATACAACATCTGCCACTAATACTAAATTACTTAATCATTTTTATACTTAAATTAATTATTACTATTGTCATTCTTATAATAAACTATTTTAAAGGATTTATGATATTATTAGTATATGTTAATTAAAATATCGTATCACTATGCCCCCACGGTAACGTATCAACTTGGTTTAATAATATCTGCCTCTTGTCATCATTTTTATTAATAATTATTTTATCTGTCTCTTGAGAGTACAATACATGTTTAATAGATTTAATAGTGTTCATTTTGCATTTAAATATTCTGTCACTCAGTAAAGCTGTATTATAATTATACAATCGTAATCGCTTTGTAACGGGCTTAGTTACACCCTTAGCTTTTTTAATTTCTCCATGCAAACTGTTTATGCAGTAAAGTTTGGCTCTAAGCCCTGTAAACTCAGTAATAATATCACCCCCCAGCTCATCTTTGAATAGGCCTGGAATTTGTGCATTGACTCTTGGTATATCATGTCTGTTGTTAACATTAAAATTACTAGTATCAAATTTTGATATGTCTTCTTTAATATCTTGATATACATCTGGAGTTTTAATAAAATAAAGCAAACTATCTGTATCGGTAACATAGCCTTGCTTTGTTCCTATATTTATTTTTGATATAGTCGTAGTGAAAATTATACAAATGCTGTTTTGCATACTCTAAAACAGTAAAACCGATATATATTGGTCTGTCAAGATTAATTTTTTCCGGACTCAAATGAATAGCAACAAAGTTTTCAGAAAATATTGTAATATTCTTTAAGTTAGGTTTCGCGATCAAGTTTTCGGCACTAAGGTGTTTGTTTGTCTTGTTATTCTTTTCATTCCATACCGTTACTAATTTTATATTTACTTGTTTTCGTCTATTTTCAATAGTTTTTCCGAATATAGCATTATTCAACAGTTTGAATAAACTTTTTTCAAATGGCGAGGATGAAGCTTGACGTAATCGGGTATTTAAGTCAATGTATTTTTGTAAAAAGTTTTCTTGCCTAAAGGTAAGCACACGGTGAGTTTTTTTCAAAACGAGCCCGTTCCTTAAACATTCTTTTAAATGGATGTAATGTATCACATACTTAAATTTGTCATATAAGTTTGCAATTAACTTTGGGGTTTTACCTCCTGGGGGGGTAAATTTTTCTGCCGCGAAAGGTAAATCGCGATGATACTTATGTAAATAATCCGGATAAGCTAAATCAACTTCTAGAATATATCCAAAATCTGAATCGTCTGGTATATTAGTTACATTAATTGCACATATTTCTTCGGGTAACAAAAACCGGAAATCAGATATTGGTAATTTTTTTGTCATCGCATAACCATATAAATTATTACAATCCAGATATATCAAGAAAGTTGATGTTTCATTGTTATCAAAATTCGATAAATATTTATTATTAGCCTTTGCATTACGAAGAGAACACTGAGCTAAGCCTCCACGTATTCCATTTTCTATTAACTCATAAATCTCTAAATCACTAATTAATTCTAACTTAACCCCTGTATACAACATCATAGCATCCCAGCTCAAGCTAGGTGCAGTGATATAATAAGCTGGATCTAGATTATAATGTCGTAAACTGGTATCTCTAAAATTTTCAAATATGTCGCAAAGTAACAAAACATCCGTTTTTAAATATAAGTCTGTATATTCACCGAGAGATTTCATTTGAAAAGTTTGCCATATTTTTTGCACGTGCCTGTATTCTTCATCACTTATGTGTTCACATTTTAAACTATTATAGAAACATTCTTTGGGAGGAAGAACATTTTCATCGTATTTTGTGAAAGAGTCCATATAGTCGTACGGGTAAATACCTTTTCGTTGCAACAATTTCAATAACTTTTTATCACGAAATTCATTTGATAAATTAATAAAGTCACTGTCGCTTAAATTTCCAGATAATACTTCCAAACTTGAATTAAGGAACTGGAAAGAATCAATAAACTTTATTTGAATAGGCTTTGAAGTATTCTTGGTTTGAATAATTTTAGTAACAGACATGTATTTTTCTTTAGTTTTTGGTATTATTTTAAAATAACCTTCATATTTTGCTAGCTCTTTGATAAATAGATGACAATCATAACCTGCCAAATTATGAAAAACTATCGGCACGAAAGGACAAACCCTATGCATTAAATTGCAATGCGAATGTGCAGCACCTCGGTACTGTGATGTTACATGATCGTGGTCTGTCACCTTGTCTTCAAATAATAAATGTTTACATATATGGCATACAGTGGCATTATTGAAGTCATTTTCTTGATCTTTAGTTAAAGGTGACATAGGTTGTACTTTTGATAATATATGATAAATTTTTTCTATATCCTTAAGCAAATATGTAACAAAAATTTCAACACAATCTGGCCCTCTATACGTGACGTATTTATTTAAATTACGATCATATGAACAACAAATGTAGTAACCAAAACAAGAAGGTTTATGTTCTTTGTATATGCGAGTACTATCTGTTATAAATTGATTATGATTTACTAAAAGGCTTTCAAAATCTGCATATATAACAAAGTTAATTTTCTGTTGCCGTTCATAATTTTTAAATTGAAGAATAGTATTTTTCTCCGGCAGTACAGTTAATATTCTGTTACACATATGGGAGTTGTACTTAATTTCACTTTTAAAACATTGTAAACATAAATCGCATAAATACATTTTACCTTTGTGATGAGTAATTTGCCGTTTAACTAGTCGTAAAAGATCTTTGATCAAGCAATAGTGACTTTTACCATTTCTCTCAATAAACAACAAATTAATATGACAGCGCTTTCTTGAATTAGTCACATATAATGGGCCGGTTACAATGCTTTTGTTATCTAATCCATAAATATTAAGACTTATGTCGGGATTAATTTTTTCAAAATGTCTTATATCAGTGTTTGTCGGGGGAAACATCATGCCATCTATATTCAACACCGTAGAGTAATGCGGATATGAATTAGTTCTACAGACATTGCTCTTTTGTGGAAATAATGCTGCTACAACACTCCATAGGAAACAGTGATTGTCTTTGTTTTTTATATTAACACAACTTTTGGAACGTTTCACTACATTTGGTAACTCTATGTAAGAACCACCTCTCAAAGGATTAAATTTATTAACATTTATTTCTAGATGATTCATAAAGAGGCAAGTCCAGCCAGACTCACGGTGCTGAAATTCAGACAGTTTTCTTATAAAAGTACGCATAACATTTAAGTATAATTCTTTTATATCGGTACTGTAAAATATTGATTCATACTTTGTATTAAATGATTTCAGCTCTTGTTCACCAGACGTTGGTAGAACAAAGTAAGCGAAAAGCTCAAAGTTCACTTTAATACAGCTATGTTTCACAAGACAAACAACCAATAAATTCATTACATGTTTCTGATAATCCTTTAGGAATGCCTCTGGCGTGAGATATTCCTCTGATGGATTAAGTCTGTAAGTAATTATTCTATTTTTAAATGCTGTCGCAATGATATCGATATTCTTAAATTCAGATTTCAATATGCTATTTGATTTATGTAAGTTCGTTCTCAAGTGATATTGATATTCGTTTTTAGGTATCTCAATATTACAGTAATCACATTTCAATAAATTGGCACCGGATCTGGTAATAGAAGTTCGTGTAACTGTAAAAAATAAAAATAAAACTTAAACTTTAGAAAAACGTATCTATTTATTCTACACGAAACTTAGAGATACAAGAATGAATATGAAGGTAAATACGAGTAAATAAAATATAAATACACTAATATAATATAATAAACATTAATTTAAGTACCTACAAAAAGTTTGTAGCATGATAATACATATCATTAGTAGGAACTTATTATAACAGGACAAAATTCCATGGAGAGACTGGTGGTTCAGGGCCAGGTGGAGGGCAAGAGGTCACGCGGCCGATCACCAACTCGATGGACTGACCTGATCAAAAAAGCTACCGAGTCCACCATGGTCCAGTGTACTCGCAACGTCTCCAATCGGCAGAAATGGAAGCACATCGCTGAAAGGGCAATCCTCGGGGAAGTCAACGACCCACCGAACATCTCTCCGTGTACCACGTCTGCGCAACCACGACCACTCTGACAAGAGTGTCTCGACTAAGAAGATTATAACAGGTGATTAGTAATAATTACTGACAAAGTTGACTGGACAATCTCTGAACTCTTTTCTCGTGGCAGTTATAAAATTACTGAGGTGCTGCCACGAGTCCGTGTTCTCATCTGTTCTATTTTTAATAGAGATAATCGCGTGGCGCCACCTATTCATAGGGGCCACATGTTGAATTTCGTTACAACTGTACACCTTTAACTCTACAAAATGTGTCCCTTTTTTGAAGTCAAATGTTTGACGAGAGTGACCGTTAGCAACTCTTCGGCTCATGACTGACTGTAAGGGATGAATTGGTTTACCCGCGACTGGTTGATCCTGGACATCATCGTCACTATCAGTTCCGAATATGTCATGGACCGTGGCTTTCTTCAGGGCGATAGGCTTGATGACAGGTTTCTTGGTTTTAGCCGGTGGTGGAGACGGTGCATGCGTAAAGGCTTGACTCCCCCTTGATGTACTGGGTGCGGGCGGTGCGGCACCCGAAGATTGTTTTTTCTTTTTCGGGTTGACTTTTTCAGGCTCACGTGGCTGCCTAACTTCGTCATCCGACGGGGGCAACGATTCAGAATATCCATGATGTGACCTAAAACACATAATTAAGTTTAATTTTAATTAAATAAATAATTAATACATAATACAGGAGACATTCTTAGTGTGGCGAAACGTTTAAAAAAAATAGAATGTACATGCTAAGTATATCATATCTAGGTAGGTAGGTATATCTACTCCAAATGTGAATACCGTAAGGAATGGGACATACATAATTATGTATAATCATTTTTTTAAATAAAAAATTTAGACACAAATAATGAATCAAGAAATAATACTTAATATTAATTAATTGTTTTTTGTTTCACTGAGTAAAAGTTGGCTCTAACAACTGTTGGATATAAGCTACTGAATGAATAGATGAAATTAATGAATAGATGAAATGAATGAATAGATGAAATGAATGAATAGATTCTACTATTTAAAAACCAGAACAAATAAAACAGTTAATATTATTATTTATTAATACAACTTACATTTTCCTTGAGGTACTGGGTGCGACCACCGAGAGGGATTTCCTCTTTTTTGTTTTTAGTTTTTCAGGCTCACGTGTCTGCCGAAGTTCATCATCTGACGAGAACAACGATTCAGCATTTTCATGATGTGACCTGAAATTCAAACACATAATTGTTTCAGATAAAATTAATTAATAATAATTACTTAGTATATGGTCATTGGTACATTAAAAGATCTAGGTTTATCTGTAAGGTGTATCTACCCCTAAATGTGAATACCGTAAGGAATCGAATGATACATATTATGTAAAACATTTTTAAATTAAGACAAAAAAAATAATATAACATTAGTGAATTGTATTGTTTCCCTGAATAAGGTTGACACAACAAGCAGCTGCTGGATATGAGCTACTGAATGAATAGATGAATAATTAATGAATAGATTCCTGATGAATGAATAAACGCTACTATTTAAAAACAAAACACAAATAAAATTACAATAGACTTTGAAGATAATATTATTAATAAAACTTACATTTTTTTATGGTGTAGTGTCCTGGTTCTTGATGGCAGGTCAGGGGAAATAGTAGTGATGTTCCAAATGCCCGCGTCCCGATTTAAATACTATTCAATCCATGTGATTTTAATCCATATATGGGGTGTACGTTTGAGTAAAAATCCTGAGTCAAATCACGACACCAAATAAGAAAAGTGCTTAACTAGCACCGTCGTAACTAAGTTTAACTTTCAATCTTAAGTACATGTAGTTAAGATTTCAAACTAATACTTGTATTTTCATTACCGCTATTATTATGTGCAAAACTATTTTTATACTCTGACTTTGCTTATGATTAATTTTATGATAAGTATATGAAAACATCTTCAAACGAACAAACATAGATTTAGATCTTGGATATTAGTATTGATTCGATGTAAACAAAGCAATGCAGGCGTCGCCCCGTCGGCAGCATCCTATTTCATCAGTCCATAAAAGTAAAGTAGTTTCATGGCTTAAATGTTTAATTTTTAACCTTATAGACATATTTAAAAAAACTATACATGCATAAAAATGATTACGGATTATTATTATGTATAAGAATGATGTGCATGATATTTTATCCCAACATTTGTATTTCTGCTATTTAAAAATAAATCAATAATAAATAAAACGATTAATATTTTATCTTTATATTAATAATATATTAATAATAGCAGGTAAAACCACGCTTAGCAGTTGTATGTTAATATTGTTCAATTGTTTTGATCCGTCTCCTTAAAAAGAATTCAACTTACGTTGCAAATTCATTAGGTTGATATACTATTAACATACCATGACTTTGCAAGCCAAATCATCTGAATAAAATGTATGAAAACAATCACCGTGAACAAACGGACAGTAGTATTATTTTATTGATACATATTTATAATAAACAATAACATGTTAGGCGTCGTAATGTCTGAGGTTTCAATTTCACCATACCATTTTTGTACAGATATTGAAATCTAACAAAAGTATACGAATTTGAACTTTATGTATTAAAAAATGCATTAAATTAAAAATTATAAAAGGGGGAGTTTAATAACTTTGAAATCCATTTCAAGTTTTATATCTGACGGTGAAGAGTGATATAATTGCAGAATGTCGGTAAGTGTTCCATATTAAATATATTCTCTGACAATTTAAATATGTATCTATTAACAGCATTCTGTAAATAATTAGCATCACTGAATAAGTTATTTTCACACATGCTTTATTTCAATCGTAAACGTTATATTAAACTAATATAATATATTGCATCGTTCTTTTTCAGGACACGGAGGATCTTTTCAATTTTGTACCCGTGAATCAACCAGTTCAACAAACTACCGGACAGAAAACGCTTAATCAACCAGTTCAACAAACCACTGGACAGAAAACGCTAGGTCTTGCTCGCAAGAGATCAAAAACAGATCAAACATTCTATCAATACATAAAGAAGCCTGTAACTCGTGGAACAAAAATAATCAAAATAGAAATATATGATATCGACGGTTTTCAAAAATTCGAACAGCCGATGTGTAATTGTGATGCTGATATGTGTGCTCAACATGTTGTAAAATCTATATTATTCGATGATATATATACCAGTACGAGAGAATTAATTGCCAAAATTCAGGATGTCATCGAACCAAAAGTGTAGATTTAATCATTTATATTAATGTACAGACCCAATAAAATTAACAATATACAATTAATTAATATATATATTTACGCTGTCAATTGTATATGTTTAAATTTCTGAAAAGTAAGTTTTTGTATCTATGTGTAAGAAGTAATGAATAGGCATCAATATGCAAAAAAAAAATGTAAGTAAGTCAATATTCTGTGTCATTTCTTATCGTATTTGTAATTCATTGTTAGTGTGCTTAAATTCTAAAATAAATAAATACCTTAAAAAATTATGAAGTTTTTTTTTACTTACAATAGTTGTAAGCATTAATTAAAAGAAAATAACACCTACTCATTTGAATAAGTGAAATAACATTATTTTGAATACATGATTGATTAATACTATGATGATGAAATAATTTGAATACATGAATAGATTATATTTGAATAGATAATTGGGGTTTCTAGATCTCCTGTGATCTAGAAACCCCAATTATCACCTACTCACGACGCGTTTGGGTTGGCACCCATGGCCATAATTCTAAAACAATCATTGTTTGTTATTGTCTTTTGCCGAATAGGCTCATTAACGATTTGTTAGCATAAGGACTGACTCTGTCCTTATGCTAACAAATGTCATCAACTGATCTACATGCGTCAATGAATTTTGCGAACCGGCTCGCCTTAGAAGTAGGACTCACCTCTTCATGTGTGTGATGTCACCATCCGGAATAGATTCTATAAGTTGTGTGTTTAACTTCTCACAAGTGGTCATATTTAACAACGGACCTAAGCTCCCTCCGGAACATGACGACTCATCTAAAATCAAACACCAGTTTAAATTCAATCAACCTCATGCCTTGGTACTTCTGAAGCGCTTGAAATTCGTTTAGTGTTTGTCGTTGAAGGTGGTTTTTGTGCGGTAAAGCTAATCTTCGCTCTTCACCTATATTGTTACTGTTAGCCTGTATCATCTCACAGCTGGGCAAAGACCTCCCTCCAAATCTCCAAATCCTCAAATCTTTCAATCCGGGGCACAATCATGTGGACCACTGGTCGTTGGTTTCGTCCAGCTTGTCCCGCCATGTCCTGCAAGGTCTACCGCGTCGCCTTCTGTCAAACACAAATAACTGACGTTGCTCAAAAAGCCGTTAATCTGAAGTGGGAACTGGGCTGGCCATGTCTGCCATATGCCTGACGAGTTGTGGGCCAAAATAACCACGTAGTGAAGTCCTATCTATAAAGAAAGTTTCGTTCCCTTGTGAAGTGTGCGCCAAAAGACGAGTTACACACCGAGGGCGCAGTTACTGGAGTCGGACCGCAACGTCAAGTTCAAGACGTTTGTGGTGCTAATGCCGAATTGTTATCTGCCAATGGTGATGGAGGAAGAATTTTGGCCGCAGGACGTGGTGTTCCGTCGCTTCCGCGGACAAGTTCCCCTGGACAGCCAACACAAGTGAAGTGTGGCTAAGTAAAGTGCTACTAACATACTTTGTTTTAAGTCTTATTTATTAACACAAGTCTTGTAGTTACTTTATATTTATGTTGGTTTATAAGGTATATGTTTATGGGCCATTGTAGCCTGAAATAAATTGATGTTGTTGAATCTCTACACTCAGCGGTTAGGGCTGCGCATTGATTTTTAGACTTTGTCACCCCATTTCCCCCTCTTAGGGGTTGAATTCTGAAAAAACCTGAGACCTGTTCCTACTCATTTATCAATAGGAGCACTCCTGTGAAGTTTCGAGTAAGATAGTCTAACTAATCTTGTTTCCCCATACAAACTTTGGAGCCCCATTTAACCCCCTTAAGGGGTGAATTTTGAAAAATCTTTTTTATTGTACCCCTAGACCACATAAGGAACCACCTACTTGCCAAAATTTTAATCTGTAGACCCAGCGGTTTGGGCTGTGCATTGATATGTGAGTCAGTCAGTTTCTTCTTTTATATATTTAGATGCAAGCTCAGTGTGGCTGTCGCGCTATGTACTCTGTGGTCGCGCTCCAGCCGTGTGTACGTATCGGCGGTGCGTCCAAACATTGAGCGGCAAGAGCGCGGCAGAAACATCGCCGCCGCGCGCGGCCGTCGTATATCGCAAAGCGCACAGGCCGCCGCGCGCGATTGCCGCTTTATGTTTGGACACACCCTTTTAAGTTTTCGCGCTCTTTCGACTGGTTGCTTGCGTCGCGTACCTACTCTTGTTAACTGACTGATTTATTGATCATTAATCATTATTAGTGAAAATGACAAGCCGGATAAATTGTTGCGTGTATGGATGTTTAAATACATACTAATACTCTAAAATTCTGGCCAGTTTAACAAAAAATATTATATAATAATAGTTTAGCAGGAAATATATGAGACATTATAATATAGTAAACCAATTGTAATTATATAAGTATTAATTAACATTTAAATAATAATACATTATAGTACAAAAATGTTGGTAGTATTTTATTTTTAGTACCTACTTGAGGCAACCCTACCGATTGGCCACTGAGCAGTGAGACGCCAAATAACATACGCTAACGCGTGGCGTCAAGGCACAATTTAGATCGAGCGCGCCCAGTGTAGGTATTTAAAATGTCGGCTTTCTTCAAGATCAAAAGAGTGCAACTTCTGTACGCTAGTACTATTATCTACTCTGTGACGAAATGCCTGAGATTAAAAATACTCGCCGAATTATTTACCGCAGTGCGCGCCCTATAGTTTTTGCGATATTCTACAGCATGATTTTAAAATCTTGTCGCAAAAAGCAAAATCGTGGTGCAAAATGCGCCTGCATTGATGTCGGCAATATTCATAGCAATAAGTATTAAGGGCCTATACTCCTTCAAATGGCTTATCATGATCCTCCGTTACGCCTAAAATACTGCAGCATTAATTTGAAATAAATATATGGTAAAGTTAAAATAATGTAAAGTTAGCTTAATGCTAAGTATTATGTGTAACGAAAACACGATTCCATAAACTTTCCTAGATAGAAAAAAAATCCAAAGTTACCTCCAATCGAACAATAAACCGCTGGTATTCAAAAAGTACTTCAAATTAGATCTTGAAACTTTGCATACTAACTGAACTAACTATAAAGTTAGTTCAGTTAGTATGCAAAAAATCTATTGATTGGACTAAAAAAATAAAACACCTATTTTTTTAATCCAATCCTGCTTTATAGCAGGGCCATAGGTGTTTTATTTTTTTAGTCCAATCAATAGATTTTTTGTAAATCGCAACAAACCACTGATTTCACACTATTCGGCCGCAGTGACTGACGTAACAACCGCTTTGTAGTGCAAGCTGATTAGAAATTTATTCCAACAGTTTTTCAAACGAAGTTTGAAGCACCACAAAAAGAGTTGCTAATTTTAGGGTTAGAAGGGCCATAAAAGAAAAATTAAAATAAATACCTGAGCAAAGAGATGACTCGGAAAAGTATGCCTCTTTTTCATTATCGTTATTTTCCATGGCTCTTGACTTATAGATACGTGTGTAATTCAATAGAAACACGCGAATACTGTGTCGGATAAGCACTGTAGTAATTAAGGAAAATAAATCATTTTCCTCCTCTTTGATTCACACTGAACGGACCTATCTACGTAATATAATAACACATATTTATTTAAAATGTAACTTCGGAAAATACAATATGAATCTATAAAAACCAACTTCAAATAACTCAAAACACAAAAAAGTGAAAAATAACTTTAGCTTCAGAAGTCGGTGACCTTTGTTTGATTCATTTAGTTTTTTTTGTCACCGACTTCTAAAGCTAAAGTTATTTTTCTTTTTTTTGTGTTTTTTTAAGTTGGTTTTATTTTTTTTTGTAAAAAAGTTTTTTTATTATTCCATTTTTATTTGTAATATCCTATACAAACATATGCTATGCATTTATTTTACATTGTTAACAATACATGTCATGGTAATAGGCTTATCCCAATAAATGGAACTTAACATACCTAAACTGTCGAAATTTGGGTGTATTGTACACATCTGTTTACCCCTCAGAACGTACAGGCGTGACGTTACGTCATTATGTTGTATAAACAATAAACATTCAAGCGATTGCAGTAATCACGACCACTTTACCGTCTAGTTTTGAAGAGTTCCATTGTATATCTCCGAATATCAGCATCAGATCTTCACTAAATTTAAATGCGACCATCTCAAAAGTATATTCTTTCAAATAAAACAATAATTTTGAGAATCGCTCCACAAATGGAGGAGAAATCGGTGAACATACATGAAATTATAAACACGACTGAAGTAAAAATCTTCATAAAATGAAAACTACTGGGCCAAACTACGTTAAATTTTTATGGGACCAAATGGCAACTATTCCGCATCAAACTAAAAAATATTCACGTAAATCGGGTCATAAATCTCAGCGTAATCGGTGTACATACATAACAAAAAAAATACCAATCGAATTGAGAACCTCCTCCTTTTTGAAGTCAGTTTAGTAAGAGTTTGATGTCTGCTGTACAAGGATAAACCTGTATCACAAACTCAGTCACTCATTACATTCTAATAATAGGGTAGATGACACCATAAAACAATAATTCCAAGACACCTATCTCTAAAAAAAAACACTATGTTTTGGGCCTGAAAACCCGATTTATTTTCAATTAATTGACAAATTCGATTTTTAGCTGCTTTGAAATCAATAAATAGTTGAGTCATTGAGTTGAATAAACAGTGACGTCACAGTTGGCTATTGCTATACAAAATCTATGAGAGAACCGCGTTTTGACAGCTCTTAAAAAGTATCTCAATTGATTGGTGTGTCATCTACCCCATTCGACATAGAGACAGATATTTGGACAGCAGATGAAAATTTGTGAAATAGTTATTTAATTTATTATGGTACACCTTGATCCTAATATGTCTATCTTTCCCAGAAAACCTGTATGTTTTTAAATATTTTTTTCTGATTATTGTAAATCATTTGAACAAATATATCCAAAAAAAATCACGATGATTGGGGATGAAAAGTTAATGGTAGATCGCGAAAAGATGTATCGATATTGTATTTTTAGGAAATCAATAATAAATAATAATATTTAATAAAACTATTTGTGCATCTCAAAAAGGGGTTCCATTAATATTTTAAGAAAATCAAAAGGAGAGTTATTTTGGGTTTGATTAAATATTTTGATGCGTTAATACAGGGTGTAAAAGACCTCACCACGAAGTCGTCAACCAAGCATTCTGTACATCAAACTAAGTAACTTAAAAATGATTGCTTGGAAACTTTTTTTTTTTTGAGGTTAAAAATCGTGTTTTGTGGTAGAACTCAATGTACTCAAAACATTGTGCTGATTGGATTGGATGGATTGAATAGTACGGGGGTCGTGGAGGTGTTTGAAGTAAAAATCTTACATTAAAAAGCTGTATTAAAAAAAAAAAAACTTGTGAAAAAGTTTGGACTTTGACCCCCAATATCTCCGTAACTAGAAGGTTCCCAGGTATGGTGTAGAAAAAAAAAATGATCGCAATGGCAATGATGAGGAGGACAAGTGCCTTTCGCCTTCGTTAAGAGGTGTTTTACACCCTTTTATAATGTTCTTGTCTAGGTTTAACCCAGTTTGTAATCGTTCCTTTGCGCCTATTGACCTAGTTTCGTTCTGTCTCCTGCTGATATGGAGAGAAGTGGAAATTATGTATTTCCTACTCCTATTCTTTTCTGATTAATTTCATTGTGGGATCCAAGACAGTTAAATTCATTCTATGGGACTTCGTCGAGCTTCATTGTCTCAACGTTTTTCTGGTGGTCGCTACTATTGATTCTGACTTTCAGAAGTTGCAGTGGTTTGGAAATAGCGTGGTGGGCACACGAGCAGAACTGCGGGCACAGATTGTTATTTTCTTAAATAAAACTTTAGTGTGTGAGTCTCCATTCCTCAAAATACCCATAGAAGAGATCTCTGTCCACAGGTGCCTTCATAATTCCGTTCCTCATAAGGTTAATACTGGAAGGCATACCCCTCTTCCTGATCGAGATGGCCATCGGTCAGAAGATGTGTCTCATCTCCCTCGGGATTACAATAGAATAGAATAGATGTTTATTGCTTTGGTTAATATCTTACAAATAGGGATTATTACAGGTCCATTTGGCACAGTTTGTCCGGGGTCATTTGCGACCTATTATGTAATTCTTTTCACACACGGTTGAATTATATAAAGCAAATGTGAGAAGTTTTGGATTTAGGATCCCATCAGGTCTAGACCTGAAGTAACTTAAAGACTAGGAGTGACTGTACGAGGCAAAACCTGTGCTGACGATGAGGGGGCGTTCTCTTATGGAGCGGTTTGTCCCTCTCCGATGTGTTTATACATATACTCTATATCTCCTATTGAATTGTCCATATCTCGTATATGCTCCCTCGGGGTCTGGAACACCATCCATCCTTGGCTGGGTGGCATTGGGATCCCAAGCTACGTGGTGATTCTCTTCGTGGCGCTGTACTACAATGTCATCATCACTTGGGTGTTCTTCTATCTTTTTAATAGTATTCGGGTGATATATAACGTGCAGTGTCTTTGCAATTAAACCACTATAATTAATTAATATTGATTTATTGGATGGCAAACGCATGCACAGTTCGAGTCTTGACCACAGAGAGAGCAAAAACCCACAGACTAAAAATGAACCAAATTTTGGACGCGCGTTCTCACATAACGTTTATACAATTTAAACCAGGGACTGAAACGGCTACCCGTATTTGGGTTTTAATCGGTTATTTTTTTTGGGGTTAGGGGAAAAGCCTTAGAGTAAAAGTTAACGCACTGAGTTCATTTTTGAAAACAAAATAATGTGCAAGGAAGTGATAGAGCTAGCCCGCGCTTTGTGCTTTTTGCCAGGCTGACGACCACAAAAGACGATGGGGACCTTTCTATCAACCCCGTCCCAGTGTGAGGTGGTGACGTTTCTTCCCAAAGTCCTTTCGTTGTGCATTAATAACTCTAACCATTTTCAGCAAGAATCTACAATCACTAAATAGGTCGAACCACCGATGGGTCCTAAACAATCCAAATGGAGCCTGGACCAGGGACGTGGCAGCCATTTCTTTGAGCGTGACACTGGCAAACAATTATGTAATGACGACCAAGAATTTAGGATGAGGGGAGGAAGATTTCAAAGAAAGAAAAATACTAAAATTCAGTTATAAAAAAGTATTAATGTGCATAGCCTATACAATACAACACAGAGATAACATATTTATGCAATAAATTCTGATCAACTTATCAGTAAACTTTGTTTAGTGAGCAGTTCGTATGTTAGTGGTTTTAGATGTGAAAGTAAACTCTTCAATGGCTTCAATTCTTTAGACATCAGTTGAAAAACAAGTCGACGTCACCCCTTTAACCGATGCTACATCTGTAAAAAAAAGTATACAATGCACAATTAATACACCTAGAATATCATAAAAGTAATCGTCCATTACCTTTTTAATCAGAGTCTGACAAGATTCATTACACGTACGAGATCATGTACGACGTGATGTAGAGTTTCAATTATTTGGTTAGGCTGCTAGTTATCTTTCCAATTATCATGGACGATCAATCTTGAGTCCTTAATAGTCAGACACAATACGAATTGAAAGTTTTAGTGTATACCAGATGAATGTTGAGGTACAACTGATCATGCATGGACTACCTTTAGATTTTTCTGACGTTGTACTCATGAAAGTAGCAACACTGTAGAGCTGTGTAACACTTTTGGTGTGTTATAAAGTATGTTCTGTGTAGCTATCTATCCACAGCGATCTATTCTTACCTGTATTGAACATGTCCTTCAACAATGAAATAGCTTGGAAGCATTTGGTTTGAAAGAGGGGAACATCGCATCTTTCACCTTCATAATGTCCTGTGCATTGACAAAGGGGATTCCCCTCTTCACTCAGGGAACAAAGACCATCGTTCAAACAATATCCCTGACACGAGTTCACTTCACATCGCTTTCCTAAGTAACCAGCATAACAACTGTAATAAAGAAAATTATGAAACAGTGCAACGCGATGAACATGGAATACTACAAATACTTGTGACTGATCGGCTTACGGGAGAAAGTTGACTTTAGCTAATTTATTGAAAACAATAAGTTGAAGGTCGCTCGACCGAGCGACGATGGAACCTACTTTTATGTTAGAAAAGTAATCAGGGTGGACTGCAATAAAATTAAAACCCTTCAAATATTGTTAACAAAATCCTATTCAAACGATTCAATCCTATTCTAAACTCCGAAACGGTTGGACTGATTTTGAGAGGAGACTTTTACTGGCAGATAGCTCATGTAATAAGAAGTAACTTAACTTAACTTAAAGAACGGTACATAATAATTAGGGATTTATGACAAAATATGACAGGCAGGATTCTGTCAAGCACAGGGATTATCATCTTTAGACTATGTAAAATGAATATGTTTTACCTGCATTTAGGTTGTCCATCAGCACTGGTACTACAATCTCCGTATAAACAGTAATTGTGGCACACTGAGCCATTGCATCTCTCACCGCTGTAACCTTGTGTACATTCACAACGAGATTCCCCATCAACTTTTGTACCATGGACACAAAGCAGGCTCACATCTGTAGAAACTGAGTTATTTGGTAGAAGACTCTTCAGGTTATCGCAGTTCTGAATTTCCCGAGGTATTATATCATTAATGTTAAAGTAGGCAGCCATCGACCAAGTATTATCCTCATCACGTCCAATAAAAGGTTTAGTTTCCACATCTATACCACGCGGTGGATTCTTTGGAATTTGTTTGATAGAATATCTATTAGTTCTATAGTTGAAAGTTGACCAGTAAATGAAACCTTTTGATACGGTGAGATAATATGAAAATGATGTTGGTACAAGTATTGTTCTTATGTTCTTTCCATTTAAATCTGCACTTTTAATGGAAGGCGCCTCATCAATAAAGTAGATTTTCTGTGCGTGTTGGTCTATGATGAAAGAGTATATTTGGTGATCATTATCGACTACAACTTCTTCCTTGGAGCCATTGAATCGAATCTTAATGATTTTGTAGAGCGCCTTACAATAAATAACCTGAAATGTTTTGTAAACGTTATTAAAATTATTATGGCGTAACCATTATTTGAATATTTAAATTGTAGCGTTTATAAATAAAATATCATTAGTAAATATTTAACTTATTAAAAAAAAATACTTTTATGTTAACATTTTCGTGTTTTAAATTCAAGAATATTTGAATATATGATTTTCTATTTTAACATTAGGCTGTTTAGCGGCTTTATGCCTTTGCTTCTTCTTCAACCTGGCGAAAGCCAAGTGCCAAAAAAAAAAAGGAAATCATAGTTGTAGTTGTCATTAAGTCCGCGTATGTAATAAAGTTTAAATAATTAATCTATATACTCATGACAAATATATAATTCTCATTCTATTATTCTATTTTTTTGAAACTATTCTGAAGAACATCGTTTGATACACGTGGGAATTTTGTTACTGCAGTTCTCGGCTCCATAACAACCTCACCTGCGTCTCGTGTGTTGATTCCACCTCGACTGCAATAACAAAGTTTCCTCACTGAATCTTATATAACATGCACTATTTTGTCAGTAACGTACCCTCCACAGCTATCGACGGCAATTCCAAATATATCATTAGACTGTTCCGACAAAATTAAGTGCTTTTCCTTAACTTTGTTTTTCTCAAAATTCGGTTTTAATGTCATCGAATAAATTTCTGTTAAGTCTTCAACCCAGAAGAGTAACTCTGTGGCCGAGTCATAAGCCAAACCAGTAATGGTGACGTTTGTAGTCCCCATCAAATATTCTGTTTTCTTAGTAGTTATGTCAAAGCTAAATATAGTATGTGTGTCGGCGAACAGCACCCTGTTGTGTTCTGGGTCGTAAGTTATTGTACGGATTGTATCTAACGTAACGTTTTCTGTATGCGATATCGTTCCGTTAATATCAATAAACTCCAGCCGATGGTTAACACCCCAAACGATGTCTGAAACAAGAAAAATCTATTTTTAATATCTGCATTTTTACCCTTTCCTATTACATAAATAGAATCACGTCTTATTCCCATAGGGTAGGCAGAAACTTCAGCACTTCCGCTGATGCTATGATCCTATTACATTTTATACAAATGTTACAGTTAATTTGTGTTTCATTGTTTTGTAACTTACCCAGTACGCGAAAATAAAAATGTTGTCATAGTCAAAGCAACGCTGGACATTGGTAAACCGTAAGGCTTGTTCGCGGTACCATGCGATCTTTGGCGAGGCTGCAAGCCTCCTTGCCTGTTTGCCGTCATGAGATCTGGAGGTGATAGTCCTCGCACGCCTGCAGGAATGGCGCGCGGAGGCTCTACGCCGGGGGGAAACTCTGCTGCCACGAAAATCGTAGCTCAGCGGACAGACCTCCTACGTACCTTCAACCACCTCTCATGGCGACATGGTGAGGGCGACTGTTGAACCCCGTGGACTTATATATATATAAGTCCCGTCTTTAAGGAGTGGCATGAGAGACCCGTGGCGCTCTCACCTTCTTCCAGATCTTTACCGGATGCGGTTGTTTCCGGAGAATGCTGCACCGAATCGGGGGAAGACGGAATGGGAAGCCATCGCCTCCTTTCACGAACCCGTCATGCTAGCAAAAGAGGAGGCCGAATGTGGGAGGAAGAGAACCTCGCATCCCAGCCGCCACGGGAGACGCCCCTGGCGTCGGGGGCCGCGTGGTCTCTCCCGGCCACCGTAGGCGCGGGCCTGTGTACCGTGAGTAATGGGCTAGCTTGCCGTCCGTCAGTCTTATGACGATGTCAGCACACAGAAATAGGCCGGCAATGGCTGATGCCTGCTGGGGCTGCAGGACTGTTCGAAAGAGATACCGCGTCCCTGGAACACAAAGGGCTAACCAGGAACATGGATGGGTTTTTGTCAGTAAAAGTGTGACTTTCCCTTCCGCTCCGGCCAGAGCGGAAGGGTTCATTTGATGACTTGCCATCCGAAAAAAATAATGAAAAACAAAAGGATAAATGTGTGGTGTAACGTGAATAGATAAAATAAGGAATGAGTATATGTCATACGAGGAAATCTGGAAGTTTCGCCGGTGACTGAAAAGTAGCGTGGTATCGGTTATCGTGGTATGGACAACATGGACATATGATACGGAGGAATGAGGAAAATGCTGAGTATGAATATAGATGACTGTAAGACTACAGCAAGACCAAAGAAACGATGGATTGACTGTGTGAAAGATGATATGGCTTTATAGTTGGTGCCTGATGAGATGAAGAGTGATAAAGAAGTATGGAAGAAGAAGACATGCTTCGAACCACAAATAAATTGGGATACGGGAAAGATAATGATGATGATAATGATGACTAAAGCATTTCCTATTACATAAACGCGAAAGCTAAATTAGAAGCGAGAGATAAACTATAAGTACCTACATACATAGATATAATAAGGTTAACGTAACTTCACGCCTCTATTTCCCTGAAGGGTTATTCAAAGTGGTATCTATAAATAATAATATTATAGTACCTACACCGATATTTCGCAAGTTATGTTTAAGTCTCATGCAGGTAATAATGGCGAGCCTATTGCCATCAATCGGGCACAAATCCCAACCCCAGGGTGCCCGTTAGAAATGCCTGATTTTAAGCTTAAAGAATCGAAACCACGACCTGACACTCAGCAGTAGCGCTTGCTACATCAAAGTTCTCAAACTTGGTTACTTTGAGAATCCATTATTGTTTAGTGTTCCCTACAATTATAAAACTCTAACAAATCTTAAACATCACAATTGCAATAATTATCACTTTACATTAATTGTGCCATTTATAAGACTTATTCTGTATGTATATATCTGTCTAAATATCTTATTTTTCAAATGAGCCAATAAGGGGCAGAAGGTTTAGTAAATAACAAAAAAAATACAGATTTGATAGAGCAAAGTTTACTAATTACAGTTGCAACTTTACTTCTTCAAGGAAAGGAGTAATCAATTAATAAACATAGTAAATAAATGTCTCTAGTACTCACCCCAGGAGAAGGAGTGCGCCGACCCTGCGCACAGCGCCACCAATACCACACATGCCGTTCTATACATTTTATACTACAGACAACGTCGTTTGTGAAGAGATGCTCGTGGAATACAACAATGTAAAAGCAATGTGCTATTTTTTGGCAATCACGCTGTCCCATCTGGCACATTGATAGCCGGAAGGTCCTCTGATAAGAGAAACTAGAGAATATTATCGTGCAGAGTTATACAAGGTGAGTTTTAAAATTTTGCGTGGATGGCCATAAATTATATGGAACGATTAAGAAAAAATGTACCTAAAGGGCAATGGACAGGGGTATGCTCGGAGTTCTCTTGCGTGATCGAATCAGAAATGAAGACATCCGCAAGAGAATCAAGGTCACCGACGTAGCCCGAAGAATAGCCAAATTTAAATGGCAGTGGGCAGGGCACATTGACAGACGACATGGTGCTGCTGAGCGCGGCAGCGGGTGGTACTAAGACACTATTGGCCATAGAACGGCCTAAAACGCTCAGAAAAGACAGCACGTTGTTTATGAGACGGGGACCAAGTAGGTACCATTTTGGGATGCGTCTCATATCATATATAGTTATCTAGAGTTTTTTCATCACGATTTACTCAGTAGCAGTTTAGATTTATGCCCAGTTGATGGCAGTAGGCTCACCCCCATTACGCTGTTAGGGTGCTGCTCTCCCAGACCTTTGGGATTATAGACGTTAATGATGTTATGTTTATGTGATGATTATCAAGCAGGTCTCCTAGGACACTTTTAGTCATGATTATTATGTTCAATCACCCTGTACAGTACACGCAACAGTTTAGGTAGTATGGACAATATTGATAACAATGCTGGATTTAAAATGTTTTTGATGTTGTGTACACTACCGGTGCGCCCCGACTCCGCTCGGACAGACGCGTAACTTATGTTTTCAATCAAGGGCGGAGGGGAGGGGGTGCATGCGTATATCTGGGCAAATGGGGTTAATTGTTGCTGAAAACAATTATTTTCTGTCAGTTGCATTGCATTGATATTTTTATTAGCTCTGGGAGACTAGAAATGAATCGTATTCGTAGCACCCCACCTCAAATAGTTTATTAAAACCGTTCATACTAATGGTATTTTTGGTCGACTTATACGGAAACTAAGGATGCAAGAAAGCGTGACGAGAGCACAAAAATATTAGCAGTGACTGATTTCGAAGCCAAGACATGCACCTCTGAGTTTTCGGATTCACGTGCGTATTGCACTTGCTTCGGTGAAGGAAAACATCGAGAGGAAGCCAGACAGAAGTTAAGAAGAACTAACACACGTACACTCAGACACGACAGGTGACGTTCTATATTCATAATCTTACATCCTGTTATTCGATGGGTTTGCCTAGTTTTGTTGTTTCTGTTTTAATGTAAAACCTAAATGATGAAATCATTCCGTGGTTAAGGGGCATTATGATAATAATAATTATGATGATAACTATGACTCGCGGCTTCGTCTACGTAGAATTCAATTCATCATCATCATTTCAGCCGAAAGACGTCCACTGCTGGACATAGGCTTCCCCCAAGTGTCGCCACATTGACCGGTCCCATGCGACTCGCATCCAGCGAATTCCGGCAACCTTCACCAGGTCATCGGTCTACCTAGTGGGAGGCCTTCCAACGCAACGTCTTCTGGTTCGCTGTCGCCACTCTAGAACTTTTCGGCACCATTGGCTTTCTATTCTGCGAGCAATGTGAACCAATAAAGGGTTTTATTTAAAAAGACTTTAAAAAAGGAGGAGGTTCTCAATTCGACTGAAAT
Organism: Xestia xanthographa; assembly: GCA_905147715.2. Lineage (NCBI taxonomy): Eukaryota > Metazoa > Arthropoda > Insecta > Lepidoptera > Noctuidae > Xestia > Xestia xanthographa. The sequence goes on along the minus strand of LR990654.1, from coordinate 2,646,026 downwards.
ATTTTTTGTAGTATTTAAATAAGTTTGGTGGTGATTTCGCCTGGTCTTAGTCTCAATTTCGATAAGTCTTTTTGTTTTCAAGAATAGTGAATCAAATATATTGACGCTCCTGATCTCCTTGAGCTGCTGGCGCGCTTCTTTGTTCCGGACAACGACTGTCGCGGCTGAAAGCACAGGCTGTTTGCCGTGCCTCCAGGTCGTACTGTTACACGTGCTAAGTCACCAATTCCTCGCACTCTGGCCGCGCTTGATGATCTCTTGGATTGTAATCCAACAGACGATCTGTTTGCGGATGGATGGACGAAGATTTTATTGGTATGTCAGAAGTACTGTGACAAGAATTTATGAAACCGTTTAGCTTTACTTTGAATATTTTAATTTGATAGGTAAAACTCTTTCCGTTACTGATTTTGGTTTTAAACAATTAAATAAATAAACAATTGAACCAGTCATTCTAAAATTTTGCATTAGCAGACGTTGTCAGGTATACGAAAACAGACATAGGGTTCATTTCATCCCGAAAAAAGTACAGTTCCCGATGAAACAACAAGAACGTTCTTATGAAAATAGATGGCACCACTTCTTTTTGAATCATGATAGAATTATATTATTATACAAGCAGAGTACGACCGGAACTGACAGAATTATATTATTATACAAGCAGAGTACAACCGGAACTGACAGAATTATATTATTATACAAACAGAGTACAACCGGAACTGACAGAATTATATTATTATACAAGCAAAGTACAACCGGAACCGACAGCCAAATTCTAAATTAACGCGGACGAAACCACGGGTAATAGCTAGAGTATTATAACAACAAAACCAGACTTCGGGCTGCTACTGCTAAACTCCGATGTAAGACACAAATAACACTTTGTCCGCCCTGGGAATCGAACCAAGGACCACACGCTCAGCAGTCAGTCGTTTATTGAAATGTTTATATCGACTCACTATGGAACAAATAAGTACTAAAGGCCTCACTGAGACATAGAATCACAGTTTTCTTAACCAACAGCCAAAAAAGAGCAGGTGGCCTACCATGAAGTCTTAAAGCAGGATTGTTTAAATTTTATTCCAGAGTGAGAAAAAGATGGCGCTAGACGTCCTCTATAGCACTATCTCTTTCCCACAATGGAATGACATTAAAACAATCCTGCTTTAAGACGTCATGGTAACCCCCCTGGTTTGTTTTAGAAATGATTGAAACTTGTTGTCACTTATCGTTCGTATCGGAAAACAAAATAGCGACCACAAAGGACCATCGGGGATATCTATCAACCCCATTCCAGAGTGGGGTGGTGACGTTCCTTCCCAAAGTCCTTTCGTTGTGCATTAATAACTCTAACCATTCTCAGCAAGAATCTACAGTCACTAAATAAGTCGAACCACCGATGGGTGGACAACAATCCAAATGGAGCCTGGACCAGGGATGTGACAGCCATGTCTTTGAGCGTGGCACTGGCAATTCTGTAAAGACGACCAAGAATTAGGATGAGGGTAGGACGATTTCAAAGAAAGAAAAATACTAAAGTTCTGTTGTAAAAAGTAAAAATGTTCATAGCCCATGTAAGACAACATACAGATATCATATTCATGATGATGACAAGTTACATTTTTGTACAATAAGTTCTGATCAACTTATCAGTAAAACAGCTAAAGCTAGATTTTGTTTAGTGAGCAGTACGTAGTTAGTATTAAAAAAAATCTTCAACGGCTTCACTCCTTTAGGCATCAGTTGAAGCGGGTCAGAGCCCATTTGTCCCCTAAAATTCGTCCCCCAGCATAAAAATTGTGGATTCGGCCCCTATATAGGTGCCCATTGGTCTCCTGGTAGGGGACCAATTAATATTTTAACAAAAAATATTATTTTTAAGGTACCCATTCGTCCCCTCTAATATATATACAATATAAGTTAAAGATTCGGCACCTATTCAGGTGCCTATTGGTCCCCTGAGATAAAATTAGCTATATTTTACATAAGAAACGGTTAACATAGTACACTTGCTAACAGTTTATTAACGGAATTAATTTAATAAATCATAACAGATCATTGAAAAAAGAGCTATGATCAATGATAATCCGTCATGATAATAATATAACCTGACGATAGACTTACGATGTAATATTGTCTCTCGTCTCACGAATGGCTTGTTAAAAAAACGGGTTACAAAATAGATAAGGTGTTTTGTTTGTATGTTATGGCTGCCTCGGTGACATATTGGTTCTTGAAAGTGACTGCGAATACGAGACTGTTCAATGTGTCTTTGGTCTTTTATTAAATGAAGTTCGCCTAACGAAATAAACAATACTGTTAATATTATAATAATAATATTTTTAACATAATTGAATCGAATTATCTCATTTGAATCCTGGAATATGATTAGTATTATTATTGATGGTAATTCACTTTATGGTGGAATACTACAGTCATATTTTGATTAAAAAGACAAAACTAAATTATTTACTCCTAAATATGTATAGCAATTTTTTTTCCGTAATTATAATTTTATCATATTAGTGGATGTTATTATGTTCTTGTATTCAAAGTGTTTCGTTTTAGCTCAATGTGGAGTCGTTGTCACCCTTTTACAAAAATAATGAACGTTCTAACATTAATTCTGTTTTCGTAATAAGATTAGTTTTATACTGAAATAATGTTGATTTGTTTTATCTTCAATAATTATTGTGATTTTAGTCATTTTTTGTTATTGTAGTTATAGTTTGTTAGATTTAACTTATTATGATTTTGCATGTAGTTGGTAAATATACAAAAAATACGGTGATTATAGCCAATTTTTATGTAGGTACTTCTAGTTATAATTTATTAGATGTAAGTTTTTACGATTTTGCATGTAGTTGGTCAATATACAAAAAAAATATGTTGATTTATCTAGTCTTCAATAATTACTGTGATTTTAGTATTTTTTTGTGCTGTTATAATTTTTTAGATTTAAGTTATTATGATTTTGCATGTATGTAGTTGGTAAATATACAAAAAAAATAAGAAGTGATTATTTACTGTTGATATGTGTTCTGACTGACTATATATGTGTTGTGACTATTTTTTTGCATATTTTATATTTAATGTTGATTTAATATGATGGTCAATCAAGGCTGATTTTTGTAAAAGAGTTGTATTTTGTTAGTTTCTAGGACATTGTGATTTTGCATGTGTATTTGTAGTTAGTAAAAATGTTGGTTTTACATAGTTGATAAAGACTGATTTTATTTTTTATATTACTTTTATACAAAGTTATTGTGATATTGCATTATTTTGTAGATCTCTTTGACTGTTCAAAGTACTAACAATTAATTGTTATTTTTGTTATATTGGTATTGATATTTGGTTATTTGTTTGTACACTGGATGTAAATTAATCTAAAATTCAGTTATTACTGGGATTTTATTTAAATAGTTACACAGTTTTATTTTACTGCATAAAGATATAATAGTTATCATATCATATATTTTGCTAAATATTTACAAATGTACAAGAAAGCAAAAGTTGATTAATTATTTTGAAGACTGACTTAATGCCTAGAGCCTAGAGGCATTTTATTAAACTTAATCTTATTTGAAATAAACATGATATCTACCGAATTACTATATTTTTGTTTTACCCTTTTCTGCGCGACTGTACCAGGACTACCAAGCTGCAGTATACACATATACATGTACTTATATTAGAAGAATGAATAAAAATAAATATTCTTCAGGGGATGAATGGGCCTCTCAAAAGTTCCAGGGGACGAGTGGGCACAGGGTGCGAATCTTAGGGGACGAATGGGCTCTGACCCGTTGAAGCACAAGTCGACGTCACCCCTTTAACCGAAGTTACATGATCTGCAAAGAAAACGTATACAATGCACAATTAATACACCTAAGACGTCATAAAAGTAATCGTACATGAAATTATCAATCTGAGTCTGACAAGATGCAATACACGTACGAGATCATGTACGACGCGATGTTAGTTTCAACTGTTTGGTTAGGCTGCCAGTGATCATTCCGATCATTATGGACGATCGATCTTGAGTTTTTAACACAGTAAGAATTGAAAGTTTTTGTTCAAAACAGGTGATTATCGAGGTACAACTGATCATGCACGGACTACTTTTAGATTTTTCTGACGTTGTTCTCATGAAAGTAGCAACACTGTAGAGCAGAATGCTTCCTAGCTATTTCTTTGTTGAAGAACATCCTCAATACAGGTAAGAATAGATCGTTGTGGATGGATAGCTAGACAGAACATACTTTATTACACACCAAGTGTCACACAGCTCTACAGTGTTGCCACTTTCATGAGTACAACGTTGGAAAAATCTAAAGATAATCCGTGCATGATCAGTTCTACTATCGAGGACACTCCCGCTTGACCACCACTAAGCTAATTTTTGCTTGCACTCGCAACATAGAAACGCTCTCTAGTCCCGCCCCGTTGACTTTGTATAGAAATAATGAATGAAAAGATACCGAATCGGCCGAGCGCACTGACGACGCACGCCAAACGAAAGTTATTGTTATTTTGCGCGCCGAGTTGACGCTTTCCTAATAGGCCCAAACTTTAAGGGGGCGTGGCTCGGCGCCTCCGCATATTTTAAGTGAAAAAAATGTAAAATGGTCAGGCGGAAAAGACCACGATAGTACATTCACCTGTTTTGAAAAAAAAACTTTCAATTCTTACTGTGTTAAAAACTCAAGATCGATCGTCCATAATGATCGGAATGATTACTGGCAGCCTAACCAAACAGTTGAAACTAACATCGCGTCATACATGATCTCGTACGTGTAATGCATCTTGTCAGACTCAGATTGATAATGTGTACGATTGCTTTAATGATGTCCTAAGTGTATTAATTGTGCATTGTATACTTTTTCTTTACAGATGTAACATCGGTTAAAGAAGTGACGTCGACTTGTGCCTCAACTGATTTCTAAGGAAGTGAAGCCGTTAAAGAGTTTACTTTCACATCTACCACCACTAACTAGGCTCATTAAAACAAATCTAGCCTCAGTTGTTTTACTGATAAGTTGATCAGAACTTATTGCAAAAAAATGTAACTCGTCGTCATCATGAATATGATATCTGTATGTTGTCTTATATGGGCTATGCACATTAATATTCTTTTACGACTGAATTTTAGTATTTTACTTACTTTTTAATCGTCCTACCCTCATCCAAATTCTTGGTCGTCATTACAGAATTGTTTGCCAGTAAATATTGCTGGACATTACACACAGCGCCATCTAGTGCCACACTAAGCAACGAGGCTTGTGTCGTGGACACCAGATAGTTGATATTACTACATACCTAGATACTTTTTGTTTGTAAATACAAATTATATGTAATGTGTTTGTAAATAATATACTAATGTAATTATGTTTGTAAATAATATACATATAAACATCCATGACTCGGAAACAATGTCCGTGCTCATCACACAAACATTTGCTCCGACCGGGATTCGAACCCGGGACCCTAAGAACGTAAGGCAGCCTCACTACCGCTGCGCCAATCAGGTCGTCAAATGTCGCCAGTGCCACGCTCAAAGACATGGCTGTCACATCCCTGGTCCAGGCTCCATTTGGATTGTTTAGGACCCATCGGTGGTTCGACTTATTTAGTGACTGTAGATACTTGCTGAGAATGGTTAGAGTTATTAATGCACAACGAAAGGACTTTGGGAAGGAACGTCACCACCCCACCCTGGGACGGGGTTGATAGATATCCCCGATGGTCCTTTGTGGTCGCTATTTTGTTTTCCGATACGAACGATAAGTGACAACGGTTGACCCTTTTCGAGTTTAGCGTTTCAATCATTTCTAAAACAACCCAGGGGGGCATGACGTCTTAAAGCAGGATTGTTTTAATGTCATTCCATTGTGGGAAAGAGACAGTGCTATAGAGGACGTCTAGCGCCATCTCTTTCTCACTCTGGAATAAAATTAAAACAATCCTGTTTTAAGACTTCATGGTAGGCCACCTGTTTTTTTTTGGCTGTTGGTTAAAAAACCTGTGATTCCATGTCTCAGTGAGGCCTTTACTTATTTGTTCCATAGTGAGTCGATATAAACATTTCAATAAACGACTGACTGCTGAGCTTGTGGTCCTTAGTTCGATTCCCAGGGCGGACAAAGTGTTATTTGTGTCTTACATCGGAGTTTAGCAGTAGAAGCCCGGCGAAGTCTGATTTCGTTGTTATAATACTCTAGCTATTACCCGTAGTTTCGTCCGCGTTAATTTAGAATTTGGCTGTCGGTTCCAGTTGTACTTTGCTTGTATAATAATATAATTCTATCATGATTCAAAAAGAAGTGGTGCCATCTATTTTCATAAGAACGTTCTTGTTGTTTCCTCGGGAACTGTACTTTTTTCGGGATGAAATGAACCCTATGTCTGTTTTCGTATACCTGACAACGTCTGCAAGTGCAAAATTTTAGAATGACTGGTTCAGTTGTTTATTTATTTAATTGTTTAAAACCAAAATCAGTAACGAAAAGAGTTTTACCTATAAAATTAAAATATTCAAAGTAAAGCAAAATTAAGTGTTCACGGTTTCATAAATTCTTGCAAGGTAGCCAAATCCTTATTCATTAGCAACAAGATTACATTAGCCGACAACAAAATAAAGACGGTTTGGAAAATTATCAACAGTGAAACAAATAGAAATAAAAAAACAAGGTACTGACTTCACACTAGAGACATCGCGTGGCCTTGTGAGCTCCAACAATGAAGTTGCTCAAGAATTTGTAAATTTCTTTACCAGTATCCCACTTAAAACTACAGAAACCTTAAATTCCTCTCCCTTGCTCTCTATTGATTTATTGAAAGCGAACGTTTCAGCCTGTCCAAATGAATTTAAATTTCAACACATAAACCCCCTAACAGTCATAAAAGTTTTTAAGCAAATCAAGGTCAAATTAACGGAAGATCTATGGGGTATGTCTATCAAAGCTTGTACCTTAATTATTGAGACTGTAGCGCCGTATTTAGCCTCAATATTTCATTTGTGCGTGGATCAAGGGGTCTTCCCGGATCTAATGAAATTCAGTAAGGTAATACCGCTTTTTATATCCGTGGACAGTAAAGACACCAATAACTATAGGCCCGTATCCGTGTTGCCGGTTTTCAGCAAGGTGTTTGAAAAGATAATGCTCAATCAAATGCTTAACCATTTTAACACTAATAAAATATTACACGAGCAACAGTATGGTTTCACCAAAGGACGTTGTACAAATGACGCCGGTGTCACTTTATTAAAACACATATTTACTGCGTGGGAAGAGGCACAAGATGCCATAGGAATCTTCTGTGACCTTTCGAAGGCGTTTGATTGCGTAAATCACGAAACCCTGATCTTGAAACTTCAGCATTACGGTTTAGGTAAACTTGCGCTCAGTTTAATAAAATCGTATTTGCATGATAGACAGCAGCAGGTACAAATAAATGGAGTCAACTCAATGGGTTTAAAAGTAAAAATGGGTGTACCACAAGGTTCGATATTGGGTCCCTTCCTCTTTTTAGTATATATTAATGACCTACCCCATCTATTTAACAACCATCCGCATATGGTGTTGTTTGCTGACGATACTTCTATAATATTTAAAATAAACAGACGTGCCACTAATCTTGATGACGTAAATAACGCCATACTGCAGGTCCACAATTGGTTTACCGCTAATAATTTAGTACTAAATGGGAAAAAAACTAAATGCATTAGATTTGCTCTACCAAATGTCAAAAGTAGTGATTGTGACATAATATTGAATCAAGAGAAACTAGAATTTGTCGATAAAACAGTTTTCTTGGGAATCACGCTCGACTCAAGGTTACAATGGGGTCCTCATCTAACATCTCTTGCAGGACGGCTAAGCTCAGCAGCATATGCTGTTCGAAAAATCCGTCAATTTACTGATGTTGATACCGCGAGGCTGGTCTATTTTAGTTATTTTCATAGTATTATGTCATACGGTATTTTATTATGGGGACGGGCTGCAAACATCGAGTCTATATTTATCCTGCAGAAAAGAGCCATCAGAGCCATTTATGAATTACGTAGACGCGATTCTCTAAGAGAACTGTTTAAGGAAATTAATATCATGACAGTACCTTGTCAATACATCTATGAAAACATCATGTACGTTAGAAAAAATCGGCATTTATTCAGTAACAGAGGGGACAGACACCACTATAACACTAGAAATAGGGGCCAACTAGTTCAGCCAGGTTTCAGGCTTGCTAAAGTGGATTCATCTTTCATGGGGTACTGTTTGAAATGTTACACTAAAATACCTCCCCACATTCTTCAACTGAATGAGACGAAATTTAAATCTTGTATAAAACGCACACTATGTAGGCAAGCATATTATAAGTTGAGGGATTACATTGATGATAAAAATGCTTGGCTAAATGCTAGTCCTGCACAACCATAGGTGTGGGGGGGGGGGGCAAACTAATTGTTTGTACTGGTCAGGCATTATTTGAGTCCATCGTCACGTAAAGAAGAAGATGAAGAATTGATTCCCATGTTAATGTATTGTGGAAGCTGCAGAAGATTGTAAAAATATACTTGCATTGTATAGATTCCAGTTCTTCATCATCATCATCATCATTTCAGCCGAAAGACGTACACTACTGGACATAGGCCTCCCCAAGTGTCGCCACATTGACCGGTCCCGTGCGACTCTCATCCAGCGGATTCCTGCAACCTTCACCAGGTCATCGGTCCACCTAGTGGGAGGCCTTCCAACGCAACGTCTTCCGGTTCGCGGTCGCCACTCCAGAACTTTTCGGCCCCATCGGCCATCCGTTCTGCGAGCAATGTGCCCTGCCCACTGCTACTTAAGTTTGGCAATTCTTCGGGCTACGTCGGTAACCTTTGTTCTCTTGCGGATGTCTTCATTTCTGATTCGATCGCGCAAGGAAACTCCGAGCATAGCCCTCTCCATTGCCCTTTGGGTGACTTTAAGCTTTCTGATGAGGCCCATTGTAAGCGACCACGTTTCGGTCCCGTATGTAATCACTGGCAACACACACTGGTTTTCTTTCGTCTTGAGACACTGCGGTAGGTTGGACGAGAAGGTACCGCGCAATTTCCCGAACGCTGCCCAACCAAGTCGGATTCGACGATTGACCTCTTTCTCGAAGTTAGACCTACCTAACTGGACCGTTTGTCCCAGGTACACATAATCGTCTACAACTTCGAGAGTAGAGTCTCCGATCTTGATAGGAGTGAGTGTGACATGGGCATTCAACATGACCTTAGTCTTGTCCATGTTCATTTTTAGACCCACTCTTCCGGAAGCTCTACTGAGGTCATCGAGCATTGTACTGAGGTCCTCCGTGGTCTCAGCCATTACCACTATATCATCGGCAAACCGAAGGTGAGCCATTGACGTTGATGCCTAGCCCTCTCCAGTCCAGAACCTTGAAGACATCCTCCAGTGCAGCGGTGAACAGTTTCGGAGATATGACGTCTCCCTGTCTCACACCTCGCTGCAGGAGGATAGGTTTCGAGGCTTGGTCCTGAAGTCGGACTGACATGGTGGCGTTTTTGTACAAACACTTCAACACCTCGATGTACCGATAATCGATTTGGCACCGTTGGAGAGACTGCAGTACAGCCCAGGTCTCGATCGATTCGAAGGCTTTCTCGTAGTCCACAAACGCTAAACAGAGAGGCAGGTTATACTCTTCGGTCTTCTGTATAACTTGCCGCAGCGTATGTATGTGGTCCACGGTGCTAAAGCCTTTTCGGAAACCGGCTTGTTCGAGTGGCTGGAAATCGTCAAACCTGCGCGCGAGATGATTCGTGATGACTCTAGAAAACAACTTGTAGACATGGCTTAGAAGTGAGATGGGCCTATAATTCTTCAGCCGGGCATTGTCACCCTTTTTGAAGAAGAGCACCACCACACCCCTGCACCATGCCTGTGGCGTTTTTCCCTCAAGTATGACGGAATTAAACAGCTTCTGAAGGGCCTTAAGTACCGGTTTTCCACCCGCCTTCAGGAGTTCGGCCGTAATTCCGTCATCACCCGGTGCCTTGTTGTTTTTGAGCTGCTTCAGAGCCATCCTAATCTCGTACAGGCTGACGTCCGGGATGTCTTCGGTATAGTGTCGGGTCAGTCTAGCTCTTGGGTCGTTTGCTAGATCTACGACGGGTTTACTGGTTGACGTGTATATGGGCGCAAAACCATCATTTGATTTTAATTTTAAGTTAGTTTGTAATTTGAGGGTAGTTCCGTTTTTATTTTGACTTATTATTTATTGTAGGGTAGTGAGTTTTCTATTTGACATGTGTTGAATTACTGAACTAATATTTGTATTTCCGTCTATTTAATTTAAAAAGTAATCGTAACTTCCGTTTGCTTCAATAATAAGGATTATGTATGATTTATGTAAAATGTTGTGAATGAATGTTACTTCTGTTTATTTTAATAGGAGTTTATTTTGATATGTTCTCTAGAATCATTTAAGAGTCTAGTTTTGAGCGAAGATTATTAAGTAGTTAATTTGATCTCTCCCGCCTTTATTCTACCTATCACTACCAACCTCTGTTTGAATTTCTGTGTATAAAAGCCGTTGTAATGTGAATGAAAGGGGGCATTCTTGGTTTACCTCATGGAATAAACACTCTGAACTGGAGTAAGGTATTTTCTTTAACTGGTGCTAATATTTCCTTCTATTTATTATTTGCTGAGTAATAATTGTGTAACTGTGTGTATATATATTGGTGCAAACCAATATGTTGTGTGACTCTCAACGACGACGGCCATGTTGCCGCCGACAGCAGCGGTGGGATCCAACTTGCTCCTACTGAAGTCTTCTGGATCCCAGGTCCGCTAACCTGTGCGGACTGCCCAGCCAGACCCAAGTTTTTCCATGGAACATGAAGCAAGCTACAACAAGCGCCGTGGCAGTAGCACTGTCTGCCACACCGGTGCCATCTATCGATTAACGTAATTCAATTCCGATGTGCGTACCCATGACGTGAGGGGAACTATTGCGACTATTTGCATATCACCGCAAGGCAATACTGCAACTGAAAGGAAGAGCGAAGACATGGGCAGATACGTGGCCCTGCAATCCACCACCTGGGAGCAGGTTAAGCAAGACCTGATCCAGACATTCGGCGAGGAATTCCGGTTTGCTGGCGACGCCCAACGATGGCGCGACTACACGTCTGAGCAGGCAAGCAGCTATGCACGGGATGGACGCTGTTTAAGATGATGCAGCCTGATGCCACTGATGCAGAGGTAATTGATTCTTTTATCACTGCTATCTACCATAATTTTGTGAAATTATGTGAATTGTTACGTAATACGCCTGACCGTTTGTCCAAACTTGTCTGAGTTCTATAAACTTTTCGTAAACGTAATCGAAACGTAATGAAATCTGATATTACAAACATACCAAAATCACAACAAAAGGCCCGATTTTCGAAATGATTGTTTAGGTCTTTCAAAGCCAATTTGTTTTTGTTGTAAAAGACAACATTAGTCAATGCCATAAAAACGGGTATTCCGAGAAACCTTGTTTCCGTCAACAAAGTGACGAAAAATGTAGGTCAACTAATTAAAACTACGTAATTTTTTGTTGTCATGTAAATCGTTGCATGACAACAGTTAAAATTCCGGTGCAGATTGTTCTTCAGTAGGAAAAAGTTTTTACTGGTTCGATTCCAGGCAAAAGAAAGAATATTATTTTCAACGGAATAGGCAGTGTGAATGTCACGTGTTCCGAGAGTATCTCGACCATTGTTGAGTGAGATCTGCAACTTTTCGTGGTAGAAGATAAACAAACCCAGTTTAATATTTTAATTGGCTATGATTTAGTTCTAATTCCGGGTCTTGCTATCACGTTGAATGACTAGGTATATCGAGAAATATGATTATTAATGAGTGTTCATAAAAGTCGGAAATAAAATGAAATACCGTCCTTAGTGACCTTACCATAATAAAAAGTTGTAATATAGACATAAGTATTAAATTAAAGAATGCAAACAAAATTGTTCCACGTTGGCCCTACAGATTATCGCTAGTGGAACGCAAAATAGTCAAAGATAATGATCTTAAAGCGATAGTTTGCCCCCATTGAGCAGTACTATGGGAGTTGAATTCAAAAATAGTTAGCTTTCCATTACCAATTTTTATTCTTTATTGCACACAAAATCAACCATGTGACCACCAACCATGACCTTGTTACCATGCGTGGTGTGTTGGCCATTAATTGCCAATCATTGATAGATTTCTTGTGGCTAATATTAATAGCCACTCGTGGTCTGTAGATGGGTTTTCAACCATTACAGACCGAGTTTTCTGCGTGCCTCGGAAAGCCCGTTAAGCCATTACAGGTAGTTCGTAGCCCAAAAACTCTGACAAACCAGTCTTACAAAAGGGTATTGCTTTACCCAGTACTAACAGGGTTGTGAAGGTCAGATAGGCAGTCACTTCATGTAAAATACTGGAATTCAGCCGCATCCGGTTCGACTGGAAGCCGATCCCAACATAGTTGGGAAAAGGCTAAGCAGATGATAAGATTGATAAATTAGGTAAATAAAATTTACTTGTCTAGATTTATGGCTGCAGGATTTTTAGGAAAACCAATTTTGTTGTTCTGTGTTAGTTATGATTACTAATGGTCTTCATTTTTACATTTTCATGATCAATGTCGGAGCTATTGGTGTGATGCTGAAAGCTGTGACGTCTTCGGGTTACCGGCTCGATTCAACAATGGCTATGATGACGTGCTGACGACTCTGATAGCGAGGCTGAATAGCTGCTGGGACAGCTTCGAAGCCATGCCGTGGATGAAACTGAGCAATAGTACGAAATAGCTTATGTCGGTAAGGCCTTTATAGGCTCTGCTTTAATATTTTGCTATCTGAAAAGTCAGACATGAAATATCCCAGAGAAAACTTAAAATTTAAACATAAATAATTTAACAAATTATTGTCTTTGAAAATTAAGCTTGGGTTAAAAGCTTGTGTTAATTAAATTAATGAGATGTTGAAATTGAAGTTTGTTAAATATCTAAAGGTTTGTGAATATATTTATGAAGTTTGGCTTATAAATAGCTTTCATATTAATATTTTACTTAGTTGGTCATCCCAGTTCTCACAAATATGAGACTGAGAATGGAATAAAAGTATTTATGTTGAATGTTGCTTGACTGACTTGAGCTCGTTTAGTTTAATTAAAAAATATCAATACTGTTTGATAATTAAGGATGGACGAGCGATCATTTCGGAACAAAGATTTTGTCCTAAAGTATAAGCGTGAAAGACTTACGAATAAACTTGGTCCTAAATATGAAGGTCCTATGAAAATTCTTAAGGTTTTGCCTAATAATAGCTACAAGGTAAAGCATGTTAATTTGAAGGGTTATTTCGAATAGATCGCTTGTCATGATTTTTTGAGACCAGCACCTCTGGCTCAAAATTATCTATTTATGGATGACTATGAAAATGACCCGACCGTATGGGCGGATGATTTATCATCATAAAATGTTTGTATTAACTGCTCCACCTTTCCCACCTATTACGCTGGCTGGCCACCATGCGTATCCTTTTTCCCGGTCGAGACGGCTAAATCCAAGGCGGGTGATGCCATGAGCAATAGACTATGGCTAGATCCAAGGCGGGTAATGCCGTGTTAGGCGGGCTATATCCCAGGCGGGTGACGTCATGATGTATGGCTAGATCCAAAGCGGGTGATGCCGTGTTAATAATTGTATGTCATTATATTTTTAGTTGAAACTACTTTGTTAAAATTATCGAAATAATATTGTATTAACAAGCCCACCTTTCCCACCTACTACGCTGACTGATCACCATGCGTATCCTTTTTCCCGGTCGAGACGGCTAAATCCTAGGCGGGTGATGCCATGAGCAATAGACTATGGCTAGATCCAAGGCGGGTAATGCCGTGTTAGGGGGGGGCTATATCCCAGGCGGGTGATGTCATAAAGTATGGCTAGATCCAAAGCGGGTGATGCCGTGTAAATAATTGTATGTCATGAAATCATGAAACTACTTTGTTAAAATTATCGAAATAATATTGTATTAACTAGTCCACCTTTCCCACCTATTACGCTGACTAATCACCATGCGTATCCTTTTTCCCGGTCGAGACGGCTAAATCCTAGGCGGGTGATGCCATGAGCTTAGACTATGGCTAGATCCAAGGCGGGTAATGCCGTGTTAGGGGGCTAAACCCTGGATGGGTGATGCCATGTTATTAAGGCTTAAACCCTAGGTGGTTAATGCCGTGTATGTAAGATATTTTTAGCGCAGAGAGCGCGCTTAATCAGAATGGCCGTATGGGCGCAAAACCATCATTTGATTTTAATTTTAAGTTAGTTTGTAATTTGAGGGTAGTTCCGTTTTTATTTTGACTTATTATTTATTGTAGGGTAGTGAGTTTTCTATTTGACATGTGTTGAATTACTGAACTAATATTTGTATTTCCGTCTATTTAATTTAAAAAGTAATCGTAACTTCCGTTTGCTTCAATAATAAGGATTATGTATGATTTATGTAAAATGTTGTGAATGAATGTTACTTCTGTTTATTTTAATAGGAGTTTATTTTGATATGTTCCCTAGAATCATTTAAGAGTCTAGTTTTGAGCGAAGATTATTAAGTAGTTAATTTGATCTCTCCCGCCTTTATTCTACCTATCACTACCAACCTCTGTTTGAATTTCTGTGTATAAAAGCCGTTGTAATGTGAATGAAAGGGGGCATTCTTGGTTTACCTCATGGAATAAACACTCTGAACTGGAGTAAGGTATTTTCTTTAACTGGTGCTAATATTTCCTTCTATTTATTATTTGCTGAGTAATAATTGTGTAACTGTGTGTATATATATTGGTGCAAACCAATATGTTGTGTGACTCTCAACGACGACGGCCATGTTGCCGCCGACATGTACAACTGTCCATAGAAGCTCTCGATCTCCCTCAGAAGCTCCGGTTTGGCGGATAAGATCCTACCATCGTCGGTCTTCAGTTTCGTGAGCTGGCTCTGCCCAATAGCCAGATCCCTTGCAAATACCTTGGAGCCTTTATTCCGCTCAATCGCGTCTTTAATACGCTCGGTATTAAAGCGGCGGAGGTCGCTCTTCAAGGATTTAGAGATCCGTCTATTGAGCTGCCGGTATTTACACGCCTCGTCTGAAGACTGCAGGATCACGCCGCTCCTTCATGAGCTTGAGAGTGTGATCGGAGAGCCTCTTGTTCTGATCTGTACGACGCGCCTTGAAGAACTTAGATTGATTTATCTTTCATTGACTTGAATATGCCTTGGCGGCTGAGAGAATGTCATGCTCACTTAAATGTCTCGCTGATGGTGGCGGGTGTGTCGGGTCATTTAGTTCCCTTCAATATGGTTGAGTTGAATGGCGCCGGTACATGCGTCATGTCTGTGAACGGGTGCTGTCAGCTGGGACTGGTCATCTCTTAGCTGCCAAGGTTCATTTTAATTACTTTATTCATAAATTTTTGATCTAATCTTTTACTCTGGATGCTCTTAGTGTGCACGTCTTTCACATCGTTCTCACATAAATGTATAATCTCAAAATTAATGATGTAACCTAGATTTTGTAACAATATTTTGATTTTAAAAGAGTGTCCATGGAGTTTCTTGCCCGTTCTTCTCCATAGAGATCTACGCTAGGGAATGGGCAACTACAGTACTTTCTCAAGTTATTATGCCTTGTGACTGGGACTGTAGCTTTGATTTTCTTTTTTGTATTTTTGACTTTCAAAAGTGCCGTAATGGTCTAACTGAAATAAATAATTTGAGTTTTTTTTTGAGTTTTGAGTTTCTTCTCACAGTACTTCTGACATACCAATAAAATCTTCATCCATCCATCCGCAAACAGATCGTCTGTTGGATTAGAATCCAAGAGATCATCAAGCGGGGCCAGTGAGCGAGGATTTGGTGACTTAGCACGTGCAACAGTACGACATGGAGGCACGGCAAACAGCCTGTGCTTTCTGCCCCGACAGTCATTGTCCGGAACAAAGAAACGCGCCAGCACATCAAGAAGATCAGGAGCGTCAATATATTTAGTTCACTATTCTTGAAAACAAAAAAAGAATTATCTAAATTAAGACTGAGACATGCCGAAGACACGGTCAAACATACGTAATTACTACAAAAAAATATATCAGTCGAATAGAGACCTTTTTTATGTTTCAAAAATAATTCTTTCCTGAAAATATTCCTTTGAATTCTACGTAGACGAAGTCGCGAGTCAGAAGCTAGTACCTATGGCATAGTTATAATCATATTTTTTATCATACTGCCCCAACCTCGTAATGATATCATCATCTGGATTTTACGTTGAAATGGAAACAACAAAAGTAGGGAAAACCCATCGTATAACAAGATGTACCTAATATTATAAGTATTCAACGCGACGTAGCCCGAAGAATTGCCGAACTTAAGTGGCAGTGGGCAGGGCACATTGCTCGCAGAACGGATGGCCGATGGGGCCGAAAAGTTCTGGACTGGCGACTGTGAACCAGAAGACGTTGCGTTGGAAGGCCTCCCACTAGGTGGACCGATGACCTGGTGAAGGTTGCGGGAATCCGCTGGATGCGAGTCGCATGGGACCGGTCAATGTGGCGACACTAGGGGGAGGCCTATGTCCAGCAGTGGACGTCTTTCGGCTGAAATGATAATGATGATGAAACTGGTCACGTGTCGTGTCTGTTTGTACGTGTCTTAGTTCTTCTTAACTTCGCAATATCGAACTGGATTTTGTTGCGGTTTTCGTCATAATTTGAAGAACTCTTGAGTTTACGAAACATATTTATGTGCTAAGCATTTAGGCTTGGTGGCGCATCTACCTTGCGATCGTTATCATAGACGGTGCTTGCTCTTGCATCTTTATTAATCAAACTGCCATCAGCAAAAAGATTAGATAAAGAAAGATGGAAATTCTTGTTGAAAAAGTAAAATCTTAGCATTCTGTATGAATGGTCCAAAGAAAACATAAATATCCGCGTCTGTCTGAGCGGAGTCGGGGCGGGTCGGTAGTGTTATACAATATCAAAACATTTATAAAACAAGCATTGTTATCAATATTGTTTATACTACCTAAACTGTTGCGTGCACAGGGTGATTGAACATAATGTGTAAAAGTGTCCTAGTGTCCTAATATCATTAACATGACGCCTTTAATCCCAAAGGGTTGGGCAGAGCAGCACCCTAACAGCGTAATGCGGGTGAGCCTAATGCCATCAACTGGGCACAAATCCAAACTGCTACTGAGTAAATCGTGATGAAAAACCCCTAGACAACTTTATAGTTAGTTACATATTATATTATGAGACGCACCCTAAGATGGTAATTGGGCCCCTCCTCAAAAACTATGTGCTGACTTTTCTGAACGTTAAAGGCCGTGATACGGCCAAAAGTGTTCTAGTACTACCGGCTGACGCGCTCAGCAGCACCATGTCATCCGTATAACTAAATTATTGACACAAAGACATCGTCAATATGACAACCGAATGTGACGAGCATTTTTCCTTATTCTTAAACATCATCATTTCAGTCGAAACGGACACAAGACGTCCACTGCTGGACATAGGCCTCTCCCAACTGTCGCCACATTGAGCGGGTCCCGTGTGACTCGCATTCAGCGGATCCCCGCAACTTTCACCAGGTCATCGGTCCACCTAGTGAAAGGCCTTTGAACGCAACGTCATCCGGTTCACAGTCACCGCTTCAGAACTTTTCGGCCCCATCGGCCATCCGTTCTGTAGTGTAGTTTGGCAATTCTCCGGGCAACGTCGGTAACCTTGATCCTCTTGCGGATGTCTTCATTTCTGATTCGATCGCGCAAGAAAACTCTGAGCATAACCCTCTCCACTGTCCTTTGGGTGACTTTATTCCTAATCGAACTCCTCCGAAACTAGAATTTTTTGTGTATATTTGGTAGGTCCGAGAATAGGTTACAGGCTATTTTTTAGTCTCACACATACAAATCAATATTTCCACATGAACGAAGTCGCGGGCAACAGCTAGTAGTTGCATATAATTATATACATATACATTGCACATAACTCTGCACGATACGAGGACCTCTGAGGTTATCAATATACCTAATGTCTAACTATAGTATTTTTATCAGCATGATTGCCACTAAAACAGCATATTGCTTTTGTATTCCACGAGCGGGCACCAGGGGCGGACATATACTATTTCTTAACAAACAACGTTGTCTGTTGTATAAAATGTATAGAACGGCATGTGTGTTGGCATTGGTGGTGCTGTGCGCAGGGTTGGTGCACTCCTTCTCCTGGGGTGAGTACCAGAGTCATTTCTTTACTATCATCCTCATTATCTTACCCTTGTTTCAATTTATTTGGGGTCGGTTCTTCTTCCATACTTCATTATCACTCTTCATCTCATCAGACTCCTATATCTAGCCATATCATCCTTCACACAGTCCATGAATCGTTTCTTTGGTCTTGCTCTACTCTTATAGCCATCTACATGCATTAATAAAAAAAAAATCTCATTCTCCCGCATCACATATCCATACCACGATAACCGATTACCATACAACTTATCAGTCATCGGCGCCACTGGCAGACTTCCTCTTATTACAAATGTAGTCAATATGTAGTAAATACGGAAATAAAATAAATCAAATTATATGAAGTAACAAATAAAGGTAGTGAGGGCGGTCACATAGGTCAGTACTGACTGTCCGGGACACTGGTCCATGCACGCACCGCAATAAGGACGGTACAACGTTCCACGACCAGTAACCGGGCAGTACTGACTGTCGAGAGACAGTGGTCCGTGCACCAGGACGCTTTTTTTTTTTCTAAGAAATGATCACTTGCTGATGCAACTCGCTACGGGTGCTAGACTGCTTAACCAGACTATTCTGTGGTGGCCAAACATACCTTTAAGGCCCCCAGCCAGGAGTTACAAACTAAGGATTTAAATTAAATGATCAATCACTAAGGCACCCACTGGCCCACTGTGTTGTTCGGGCCTCGGTTTAGTGCGTCATTGAGGGGAGGGCAGCAAGGGTCAGGCTGGGTCGGATTATTATTTAGGGAATTTAAAGCTACATGCTTAGCGTCGCGGGCTGGCTCGTCGAGCAAGGGTCGGACGGTGGCGTGCTGATTCACAGCGCAGTTGCTGCTTTTATAGGTGTTCGCTCGGAAATCGAACGTTCGTTTCAAATATTTCGAATATCACAAAATTTAAAATATTTTACTGGCTGGATTGAATTCAAGTCAAATGGCCACATGCCCAAAAGTGAATAACTCCTCTATAGTGCGTCCGGTGCAAGTTCCACTAGCCCCATCTAGTCGCCGTCTCTCGCAGCTGCAACATGGCTGCCGTTAGATGCATAGAATAGTACGGATGGAGGAGGAGGAGGAGGAGGAATGGAGGAGGAGGAGGAGGTATTTAAAGTTAAGTTAATATATATAATAAAAACTGTGGTTAAAAAAATACTTGTAAAAATGTTGGAACTTTGACTACATATCTATATCTCCGTAACTAGAAGAGGTTTCCAGGTATGGTCCAGAGTCGGGCAATGACGGGGAGAACAAGTGCTCTTCGGTTTCGTTAAGGGTCTGTTTATACCCTTTATTTGTATAACAGGAAAGGCTAAAGATGGAGAGTTTATACAATAGTTTTTTCTTGTTTCAGAAATCGTCAAGGGTGTAGACAATAAACTGGAATTTATTGATATGAACGGAACGGTATCGCATACAGAAAACATTAAGTCGTCTTACACAATCTATAGAATAACTTACGATCCAGTACACAAAAGGGTGCTATTCACCGACTTACGTAGTATATTTAGCTACGACATAAGAACTACGAAAACAGAATCTTTGATGAGGACTACAAACGACCTCGTAACTGGTTTAGCTTATGACCCGGTCACAGCGTTACTCTTTTGGGTTGAAGAGGAAGACTCACAAAAAATTTACTCGATTATATTAAAACCGGAATCGAATGAAAACAAAATTAACGAAAAGCACTTAATTTTGTCACAACAGTCTACTGGTTATATCTCTGACATTGCCGTCGATAGCTGTGGAGGGTAAGTTTCTAACAAAATTGTACATTTTGATAAAAGTGGGGAAACCTTTTTAATGCAGTCCAGACGGAATTCACACCCGAGTCGCAGGCAAGATTGTTATATTAACCAACGCCAACCATAGGAATTGAAACAATTTGGACTTAGTATTAGTAATAAAGTTATCTGTGGAAATTTTAATAACATTTACAAAACATTTCAGGTTTATTTATTTTACGTCGTTTAACAAACTCATTAAGATTCGATTCAATGGCTCTGAGAATGAAATTGTTATCCATAATGACGGCTATATACACTCTTTTACCATAGACCAACAGGCACAGAAAATATACTTTACTCATGAGGGGCCTTCCATTAAAAGTGCAGATTTAAATGGAAAGAACATAAAAACAATACTTCAAGTACGAACAAAATATGCAGATAAACTTATAGTAACAAAGAATTTCATGTACTGGCTATGTTACGAGGCTCAAAATAGGAAACGTATTATCATGCAAGTTCCAAAGAATCTACCGCTTGGCAAAGATGTGGAACCTAAAAAATTTACAGATACTCTACGTTTATGGAATATGGCTGCCTACTGGAACATGAACGATATAATACCTCAGGAAATTCAGAACTGCGATAACCTGAAGAATCTTCTACCAAATAACTCAGTTTCTACAAATGTCCTGCTTTGTGTCCATGGTACGAAAGTTGATGGGGAATCTCGTTGTGAATGTACACAGGGTTACAGCGGTGAGAGATGCGATGGTTCAGTGTGCCACAATTATTGTTTATACGGAGATTGTAGTACCAGTGCTGATGGCCAACCTAAATGCAGGTAAAACATGTTTATCCCATTAACAAACGCTCGAGGGCACGCGTTAGGCACTGAACGTAGTACAATCGGCTACAACAAGTTGACCTCATCCTTGTTATAGCTTCTTAACCGTTTACTATTATTATTTTTCGATAATATTGTATTAACAAAACTTAAACTACTATACATTTCTATTAATACGAGTCCGTGGAAGTAATTGGGGGAGGCCTTTACCCAGCAACCATTAATTGTAATTTTATATAACCCAATATTATAAAGAGGAAAGATTTGTATTTTTGTGTGTATGTTTGTAATGAATAACTCAAAAACAACTGCGCCGATTTCAAAAACTCTTTCACTATTAGAAAGCTACATTTACCTCGAGTAACATAAGCTATATTTTATGCCCCTACTCTTACGGGGACGGAAACTACGCGGGTAAAACCGCGTGACGTCCGCTAGTTTTCTACATTTCAGATGTAATGCTGGTTACTCAGGAGAACGGTGTGAAGTGGGCGCGTGCCAGGGATATTGTTTGAACAACGGTATCTGTTCCCTGAGTGAAGAGAGTAAGCCAGTGTGTCAATGTGCTGGAGATTATGAGGGTGACAGATGCAATGTTTCAGTCTGTCAGGGATATTGTTTATACGGACACTGTAGTACCAGTGCTGATGGCCAACCTAAATGCAGGTAAAACATGTTCATCTCACACTATTAGGAATTTTTATTTGAGTCACTTTCAAGATGATACTCCCTATCCTTGACGGAATCCTGCCTGTCATTTGTAATATCTTTCATTATTCCGTACCGTGTGTTGATTTAAAATGTGTTGTATTCACATTAGTGTTGTAGTTTTTAACCATCAACGTGCTGAGTATACTTAACTGAGTTTATTGTATACGAGTACTAGCTATTTATTGCTTTTGTTCGCATGAAATTAATATAAAATGTTGTTTTTTTTTTAAATCGGATTTAGCATAAGTTACTTCTTATAACGATTTATTAGCATAAGAACAGATTCCCTTTACGCCAGATTTGCGTTAGGACAGATTCGCATAAAGGCAGAAGTATAGTCGTAGAAGTAAATCTTTATTTTTTTATGATTGTTAATTTTTATTTAGTCTTTGACATTTAATTTTGGAATTTTAGTTTTAATATTTATACTATTTTTGAGTAAATGCTGTAATTGTTATTTAATAATTGTTAATTTGTATTTCAAGTGTGAGTGTGTGCAATTATGATCTTAAATGGATTGAAATAAATTATTTTGAATTTGAATTTTGAATAGTCGGATGAAAATTATTTTTATGAAATAATACGAAACATCAGAGAAAACAAACTGAAACCTTAGAGACATCGTAACTAACTAAAATTTAATCCCTGTACTAATTTTCAATCCTATTTTTTTTTCTATATTAACCAAATTTACTAATTGATTTAAATATTCTAAAGTTGAAATTTGTCTTTCTCTGTCTGCTCGGCGGCAGGGTGAGTGCACACCGCACATACCCTTGCTCCTCCACTGTGCCCTCTGCGTTCCAGAGGGTCACGACAACCGTGTCAGAATATTCGCCACTGGCAGTAACATTCTCCGAAGAATAAGAATATCTTCCCATTCCTTGGGGAAGGATACTGCCCGCGCCCAGGGTGCACCGGTCCAGCAGCTATTCCCTCCAGACGTATCGAGTGGGACCGGCAGCCTTCAGGCACACGTGGAGGAATTCTGACATAGCACCCCAGGATTCGAACCCCTTGCGTGGCAAT
This sequence comes from Xestia xanthographa, assembly GCA_905147715.2. Lineage (NCBI taxonomy): Eukaryota > Metazoa > Arthropoda > Insecta > Lepidoptera > Noctuidae > Xestia > Xestia xanthographa. The sequence goes on along the minus strand of LR990654.1, from coordinate 2,623,365 downwards.
TCGGCAAATTGTGGTGTAATAGTCTGGTGTAAAGTGAATCTGTCCTTCTGCGAACAAAGGAACTCTATGTTGCGGACTGTACATATTCTGTCTTTAAGCGAATCTGTCTTAACGCGAATCTGTCCTAACGCAAATCTGGCGTAAAGCGAATCTGTCCACGCAAATCTGGCGTAAAGCGAATCTGTCTCCCCTCAACATCAGTACAGCCGTTTCGGAGATTAGCCGTTTGAAAAGGATTTTGTTGAAAACAATTTGAAAGGTTTTTTTAAACTTTTTTTGCACGGATCCCAACTTACTTTTCTAAAATAAAAGTAGGTTCCATGGTCACTCGGTCCTTGAACTTATTATTGTCAATAAATTAGCTAAAGTCAACTTTCTCCCGTGCGCCGATCAGTCACAATTTGTTGTATTCCGTGCTCATCGCGTTGCACTGTTTCATAATTTTCTTTATTACAGTTGCTATGCTGGTTACTTAGGACAGCGATGTGAAGTGAACTCGTGCCGGGGATATTGTTTGAACGACGGGCTTTGTTCCCTGAGTGAGGAGGGTAAGCCCCTCTGTCGATGCACAGGACATTATGAGGGTGAAAGATGCCATTTTCCCCTCTTTCAAACGAAATGCTTCCAAGCTATTTCTTTGTTGAAGGATAATATGTTCAATACAGGTAAGAATAGATCGGTTTGGGTGGATAGCTAGACAATAGTACATTTTAATACAAGTGGAGAAAGTTTGTTAATGCAATAACAAATGTCCACGTGTGTCAAACGTCGTTTTTCAATACACTTTTGAAGAAATCAAATAAAATATAACGAAAAATATTTTTGTCACGAAATAAGAAACTTTGATTTTAATTTTCTTTTTTTTTTCGCGCTCTGCTTTTGCCAGGTTGAAGGAGAGGCAAAGGTATGAAGCCGTTAAACAGCCTAATATAAAAAATAGATTCATTTTATATTTTTGAATTCAGAACACAAATAAATGTTAATTTGTGTATACTCTTGCTTCTATTTTAACCTGGCGAAAGCAAAGTGTGGAAAAAAAAGAAAATTAATAGTCTCCTATTAATTCATGACAAGTACCTATATTTTGCATTCTTTTATTTTTTTTTCTTCAAAAGTGTATTGAAAAACGTCGTTTGATACATGTGGATATTTGTTATTGTAGTTCTCGGCTCAAAAACACCCTCGCCTGTGGCTCGTGTATTAATTCCGCCTCGAATGCAATAACAAACTTTCTCCACTTGTATCAAAATCTACTATTATTACACACCAAAAGTGTCACACAGCTGTACATTGTTGCTACTTTCATTAATACAGCGTCGGAAAAAAAGAAATGTGTGCTGGGAGCCTGGGACACATTGTAGAAGTGAAACTTCAACGGACAAGACAAGTGGAAAACCAAATCGTTCGTTTTATTATATTCTATTCGTTTTACCACTTCTCCGTTGAAGTTTCACTTCTACTTTATATATGTGTCCCAGCACACATTTTTTTTTTCGCAGGTTTACTGCAAATTATGATTTGGTTAGGTAAGTGCATTTTTTTTTAAATATTTAAAACAAAAAAAAAATATTTATGTAGTATATCAGCTATCTGGTGTCCACGACACGAGCGTCGTTGCTTAGTATGGCACTAGATGGCGGTGTGTAATGTCCAGCGGTAATTTTAATTTATTTATTGTTGACTAGCTTCTGCCCGCGACTTCGTACGTGGAACCTATTGCTTATGTCAGCGACAACGGGGTCGTCAAAATCGAAGATCTGATACGTCTGATGTCAAAGCGCAATTCTCTATCCGTGAAAGTCTCCGACTCGCAAGACAGTGCGTGACGTTCATGATCAGCAGTCACTCGCGCATCACGTTCCCTACTTTAGAAGTCGATGTGTAGATACGCTGAGAACTCAAGCATAATTCTCTTTCCGTTAACGTCTCCAACTCGCGAGACAATGCAAACGTTCACGATCAGCGGTCAGTCACGCATCATATTCTTCACTGGTCTCTAGGGACCTGGATGTAGATGCGTAAATACGCTGATAACGCAGGCGTGCTTCGCGATCTGAAGAGGTTTCCACGGAGCGAGTTGAAACCTGATGTTCTCGAACAGCATCAAGTCTCTCCTGACGCTCTTCGGTAGATTCCTGGGACCCTATGATCGTCAGTCTTTTAGCTCCTTTGGAACATGGGGAAAGATTTGACCTCTTTCTAGGCATGGTTATAGTTTTATTAAAATCTAAGTGACTGCTTCGCTGCGTTACCGGGTAAGCTACCATGTCACGAAGATAAATGGAAAAAGAAATTAAACACTAAGATAACATCAGCCGGAAGGCATATTTATTCGATAAAATAAAAAAATAAAAGGGAGTTTTGGCCCAGTAGAGACAAATTTTCAATGATATACCATCGTCATCGAAAATCAGTCCTAAACTGTTACCACCTTCACCGCGTGGAGGTACTCCCAGCTTATGTTATTTTATAATTATACATTGAAATTAGTGATAGCTTTGATTTCTACATCAGATGTTTCTGATCTTCGATTTTTATAAGTCAATAGGAAGGGTTATTGTACATTCGTCATAAAGTTAATTCACCACGAAAAAAAGTATGTGTAAACTCGCCATAACTCTATTTTCACGAAGGAAAATCCGCCATATTGTTTATTTCCGTATAGATAGCAGAAAAATCAAACAATAAGTAGATTATAACGTTATTTATTTATTTTTAATCATCACAGAAATTCACATATAAATCACAGTTCTACTTACATGCCCATCAGACCGAAAAACTTTTGCTAAGACGTTATTCCTATATGTTAAGGTATAACTGGGCTCTTGGAGTTCCACAACAGGTGTTCCAGATCTTCGATTTTTATAAGTCAACAGAGAGTGCTCATCAGATTGAACAACTTTTCCTAAAACGTCATTCCCATATGTTGAGACAAGCAACGCCATCTATTGTGTTTTGTCCGAAAATCGATGGGCGACTGCGACACTGCGAGCGAGAGTCTCCAAAGACGTCCGCCCGCGGCGCTACTGAGCACAATTCCGCTGGACCGACCGCGCGCACATACTACGTGACGTGTGATACTCAAATTATTGTAAAAACCGAACATTAAACCATAATCTGGAATTTTCGAGCATTATTGAAGAGGCCTGCCTGCCCCCCTGTCTTCACTGCCAACATTGGTCCTTCGAGCCGGATTTGAAGATATTCAGCGAAGCGACGAGTGGATTTTGAAGATATTCAGCCACGCGACGAGCGGATTTGAAAATATCAGCCACGCAACGAGCCGGGTTGAAGAAGCAAGGAAGCGAGGTGTATACGTTGAGGAGACTTGGAAGACCAGCCACAGATTACTGAGCAGAAGCCATTGATGTGAAAGCCAGCAACGGTCAGGTTATCCAGTCGTTCCTTTCCCTCCAAAACCTGTGTCTTCGCCTTGTGTTAATATCGTACCTAAACGTTTTCAGGAGTTCGTTTTGGCAGCGCTGAGGCCGTCTTCAGGTGAGAAAACACGACTGAACAAGCAAACTGTGAGTACCTACTTTCAATAAGCTACCAAAATGAGTGATGATGAAACTATTTCTCGTTTAGATAGTCAGATGTCTGATCTTAAAAGACAACGTGGTGTAGTAAAAGGTAGATTAACATTATTTGCGAATTATATTAATAAGTTAGATAGATCGTGCTTAGATTCTGTGATTAAAACCCAAGTGCAAATGCGTATTCATTCGGCAGCCATTTTCTTTGCCGAGTTTAACGACTTGCAATATAAATTAGAAAGAATCGTTGATGAAAAGGAATTACTATCACATTTAGAGTACAGAGATTCGTTTGAGTGCCAATATTATTCAACTGTAGCCATAGCAAAAAACATGATAGGCGACTGTGAACAGATGGGATTGAATAATTCTCAATGCACTACCGGGAAATCAGTGTCAATAAAATTACCGCAAATAAAGTTACCTGTCTTTGACGGTTCGTTTGACAAATGGCTAGAGTTTAGGAACTCGTATGTTACAATGATACACGATCGCGACGATTTAGATCCGATACAGAAATTTCAGTACCTAAAGTCGTCTCTCAGCGGATCTGCGATAAATGTCATCAGTTCGTTGGAGTTTACTGCACCGAACTATAGTAACGCGTGGGACCTGCTGGAAGCTAGGTATCAAAATAATAGGCTATTGATACATAATCATGTAAAGGCATTGTTTGCGGCACCTTCACTGGGTAAGGAATGTCCGACACAGATCAGAACGTTAGTAGATTGCGTTTTACGTAATCTGAGAGCCCTAAATTCTCTTAAAGAACCTGAGTCTTCACTCGAGGATATGCTTATCATTTATATAATTGTCAGTAAACTTGACTCTGCTACTGAACGCGAGTGGGAGAACTACAGAAGCTCACTTATCTCTGATTCTCACAAAACCTCTAAACCTTTAAAACTAGAAGACTTATTAACGTTTTTAAATAATAGGTCCGACATGTTAGACATGATAAGTTCGGGTAATAGTAAAAATAATCAGTCACATTCACAAAGTAAAAATGAGGGTAAACAGTCAGCTGATCATAAGAAACAGAATAATTCTCAAACTACACTTAGTTATGCGAGCGTGAATAATAATAATAAGGTCTCATCAGGTAGTAAAAGTAAAACAAATAAACATAACTTGACATGCCCGTTATGTAGTGATAAACATGCATTATATTCATGTGTCAAGTTTTTAAATATGTTCGTTCAAGAAAGATTAAATTTTGTTCAGTCGAAAAACGTTTGTCAAAACTGTTTACGTACAAACACTCACACAATTGAAAATTGTAAATTCGGTCCTTGTAAATTATGTCAACAAAAACATAATGCGTTAATTCATGTTGACAATAATAGCGTTATTCCAAATACGTCGTCACAACGTTCCGTTATCAATAATACGTTGCCACAGTCGTCTGTATTACACTGCGTTAGTAAAACAGCTGACAATATTGATAATAGTAAATGTAATGCGTTCGTAGATAATGCTAAATCGTTACAGACTGTCTTGCTGTCTACGGCGTTAGTTGAGATCGCTGATATTGATAACCGTTATCACACAGTTCGCGCGTTGCTTGACAGCGGCAGTCAAAATTGTTTTATAGCTCAAAGCTTATGTAAACGTCTAAATTTACCTATTATACAGTCCACTATACGTGTTTGTGGCGTTGGACAAACCGTTTCACAGTCCAGTCACAAATGCGATGTTAATATTCGTTCTAAGGTATATGATTTTAATACAACCTTACATTGTTTAGTGTTGCCTAGTATCATTTCGAAGTTGCCTTCGACACACGTTAAGAGTGATGCTATAAATATACCTAGCAATATTCTACTTGCAGATCCCACATTTTATGTACCGAGCGACATAGATTTATTAATTGGCGCGGATGTCTTTTGGGATTTGCTAAAAGAAAATAAAATTAAACTTCACACCGGTCCATACTTACAAGATTCGTGGGTAGGTTGGATTATATCCGGTCCAGTTTATAATAATAATCGTTTTTTTGCGGCTGACATGTCAGATGTCCAGTGCAATTTGTCGTTAGTTGATTCTCAACTACGACAATTCTGGGAAATCGAAGAAGTAAATATCCCTCCCGTTATTACTGAGGAGGATCGTTCTTGTGAAGAGTTGTTCTTGCAGACTACTGAACGCGATCAGCACGGTAGGTTTACTGTAAGAATGCCACTTAAACAATCTCCTGATTGTTTGGGTGACTCATATAATTCAGCGTTGCAGCGTTTTCTATCTTTAGAGAAGAAACTAAATCGTTTACCACAATACAAAAAAATGTATTGTGATTTTATGCACGAGTACGAGCAATTAGGTCACATGACTCTTTTCGCGGACTTCAATAGTTTAAATAAGCCATACTATATTGTACCACACCATGGGGTATATCGTGAAAGTAGCGTGACAACCAAATTACGTGTTGTGTTCGATGCAAGCGCGATAACTTCTAATCATAATTCGTTGAATGATATCCAATACGTGGGACCTAGGTTACAAAACGATATCTTCTCAATATTGCTCCGTTTCCGCCAATATAAATATGTAGCTTGCGCAGATATTGAGAAGTTCTTTAGGCAATGTTTAATTCATACTGAACAACGTAACTTACAATTAATATTATGGCGAACTGATAACAACATGCCAATTCAAGTTTATCGTCTCAACACAGTGACGTATGGCACTGCATCAGCACCGTACCTTAGTAACCGTTGCTTGAAACAGCTGGCAAAGGAATGTAAGGATGACGTCATCGCTAGCGTTATTAATGACGATTTCTATGTAGACGATCTCTTGACGGGGCATGATCAGCGCGACATGTTATTAGATATTTGCAATAAAACGTCCGTCATTCTACAAAGCGGTTGCTTTCCTTTAAGGAAATGGAGTTTTAATTTCGATGTAACTTCAGAGAGTACCAAGGATTTATGCATTGGTGAATATTGTCAGTCTAAAACCCTAGGTGTTGGTTGGTCTAACAAGAACGATTTATTTAATTTTTCAACTTGTGTAAATAAATGTAATAGTGATACGAAGTTAACTAAACGTTTAATTATGTCTGTCATTGCACAGATTTACGATCCACTAGGATTATTGGCACCAGCTATTACAACGGCTAAGGTATTATTACAAAAACTATGGCTTGCTAAAATAAGTTGGGATGATGAAGTTCCTAGTCAGATTGCATGTGTCTGGTATAATTTTATTAATTCGTTACAATATTTGTCCGAAATATTAGTGCCGCGTTATGTCATGTGTACTAATGCTGTAAATAAAGAGCTACATATTTTTACCGATGCTTCTCAGTCTGCATACGGTGCATGTGCGTACATTCGTTCACACCCTAACATTGATGAGTCACAGGTTACATGTCGATTACTATGTGCTAAGAGTAAAGTCGCGCCAATTAAAGCGTTAAGTATTCCACGACTTGAACTGTGTGGAGCTTTAGTTGGAGCTAAACTTTATAATAAAATCATAACTTCCCTTAGGCTGAAATTCGATAAGATCTATTTCTGGACTGACTCCACTATAGTTCAAGCTTGGCTTCGGACATCACCACATTTGTTAAAAACATTTGTGCAGAATAGGGTTGTGCAAATCAACGAATTAACAAGCAACACTACTTGGTTGCATGTTAAAAGTAAGGAGAATCCTGCTGATATATTATCAAGAGGTGTTCTCTTTGATTCATTAATGGACAACACTAGTTTGTGGTGGTGTGGTCCGATTTTTCTTTGTGAACCGACTTCAAGTTGGTTAACAACAAACAGTAATCAAACCGAGTTTATTGATAATAATAAGTTACCGGAGTTAAAATGTCCTAAAACTACAAATTTATTAAATGTGGAATCGTGTAATATTAATGTAATTGATTTCGATAGGTTTTCTTGCTTTAATCGTTTGCAAAGAACAATGGCGTATGTCTTACGGTACATTTTTAATCTACGTGCATCGCGTGTCGGTCAAGGTCGCAAAACAGGTTCGTTGACCGTGAGCGAGATTAATAGTGCATTAGTTGTGTTGACACGTTTAGTTCAATCACAATCATTCAGTAAGGAATATCATAACCTTAAAGAAAAGTTGCCTTTAACCAATAAATCTAGTAATAAAACAATAGGTTTAAGTTTATTTTTAGATAACGATAATATAATTCGTGTTGGTGGTAGACTTAGTAATTCCAAATTTAATTACGATAAGAAACATCCAGTGTTGTTGTGCCATAAACATCGGTTTACTTGGTTATTGTGTTCATATGAACACAAACGTTTACTTCATGCTGGACCTCAGCTTCTCGTGGCTACCATGCGCGATAGATGGTGGGTGCTGGGAGCACGTAATTTGGCTAGGCTAGTAGTTCATAAATGTGTAACCTGCATTCGCATGAAAGGAAATACGTTAACTCCACTCATGGGTGATCTCCCTGCTGAACGTTTAGAAGCTGGATTTCCATTCATGCGATGTGGTGTTGATTATGCCGGGCCAGTATCTATATTGAACCGCAAAGGCAGAGGTTCACAACTAATTAAAGGGTATATTTGTTTATTCGTTTGTTTTGCTACCCGAGCTGTGCATTTAGAATTAGTTAGTTCTTTGTCCACTCAGGATTATATAATGGCATTCAAACGATTCATATCACGACGCGGTAAGCCGTGTCAAGTTTTTTCCGATAATGGTAGAAATTTCGTTGGAGCTGAAAGGGAGCTTACATCTATGTTTGAAAAATCCAACGAAATAATTGATTTTGCTAGTAGTAATAATATTATATTTAGTTTCATTCCGCCTTATGCGCCTCACTTTGGTGGTTTATGGGAGGCAGGAGTGAAGTCGTGTAAGTATCACTTGAGACGTGTCGTAGGTAATGCTAAACTAACTTATGAGGAGTTTGGTACGGTATTGACCCAGGTTGAGGCCGTCCTGAACTCCCGTCCTATATCACCTATGTCCGCAGATCCAACTGATTACCTTCCACTCACACCTGCTCATTTCCTAATCGGCCGACCGTTGACTGCACCTGCCAGTGAGGACCTCACGACATCTAAGCCTGCCTGTCGCTATCATCGGCTGGAACAGTTGCGGCAACATTTTTGGAAGCGGTGGTCAAAGGAATACGTGTCTGAGCTTCAACGCAGGACAAAGTGGGCGCACAAGACAGACGACATCGCTAAGGACAGCCTTGTCGTCATAAAAGAAGATAACCTACCACCACTCAAGTGGAGAATGGGTAGAATCATTAAACTGTTCCCAGGCAATGACGGGGTCTCCAGAGTAGCTGAGATCCAAACTTCACAAGGCACAATCAAGCGTGCTTCATCAAAAATCTGCCCGCTGCCGGTTTAGACTACGTGACTCCAAGTTTAGTTGGAAGCTGCACCTTCCAAGGTGGCCGGTATGTTGAGACAAGCAACGCCATCTATTGTGTTTTGTCCGAAAATCGATGGGCGACTGCGACACTGCGAGCGAGAGTCTCCAAAGACGTCCGCCCGCGGCGCTACTGAGCACAATTCCGCTGGACCGACCGCGCGCACATACTACGTGACGTGTGATACTCAAATTATTGTAAAAACCGAACATTAAACCATAATCTGGAATTTTCGAGCATTATTGAAGAGGCCTGCCTGCCCCCCTGTCTTCACTGCCACAACACCATATATATGTTAGGGTAGCTGGGCTCTTGGAGTTTCACATCAGGTGTTCCAGATCTTCAAATTTATTCTCTCAGCAGAAAATTCTCATCACATGGAACAATTTTTGCTATCATACCATTTTTGTATCTCTTATAGTTTAGCTGGTCTGTTGCGGTTCTGCATCAGATGTTTAAGTTTCCAAGATAAATTATAGCCTATATGTTGCCTACCTATACAAAAAAAATCATTTAAATCCATCCCGTAGTTCCGAAGATTAGCGTGTACAAACAAACAGACCCACAGACACACAGACAAACAGACTTATTTTTTTTTTTGATTCGTGCTCTATTACTGTTTCTAAACCCCCTCAATTATTTCTTTTTTCATATATTCAATGTACAGACACAGTTTTTCTACTGTTTCATTATATGTATAGATTTCCCCATACAAAAAGTAAAGGCCAATGATCGAAAAGAAGTTCCCGTAGCGAGATACCTGTAATCAGGCCAATAGGTACTTACTTTAATTTTATTTACAGAAGATGATTAAACAAACGTTCGAAGCATTTGAAGGACCGGTATGGAAAAGAGCTGAAGAAGCAACCAACTCTCAAATCTGGGTCAGAGTCCGATCCATGGAAGTCTACTTGGCAATATTTTGATATTATGTCATTCGTTAAAGATGAAATAATGCCTTCACCGTCTAGCGGCCATTTAAATATTAATGAAAATGAGAGTGTCCTTCAAACTGTTTTAAAGATGCAGAGTGACCTGCAATCTGTTAATGAAATAATCGAGTCTGTATCATCTCAGCTATCTCAACCTGTACCCGTTGGCTCTTCAGCATCTGAATCATCATCATCGTCTAGAAAAAGTACAAATACCAAAGACGACATGTGGGGAATAGAAAAAAAGAAACTATTGTCAATGGAGACACGTTTAAAGGACAGCCGACAAGATGAAAAACTAAAAAATGACGAGGATTTCTTATTTCTGAAAAGCATACTGCCTTTTTTAAAGAAATTGTGAGATTTAAAAACACTACGTTTTGTGGAAAAATTCACGATGGCTGTTAGATGCTCTTACAGAGAATGAACGAACTTATTATCAAAATTAAAGATATTATTCTGCTCCTGGCCCCAGTGGATCTAATCAAGGCTACTTTTCAGACTTAAAAAAATTAACAGCAGAATTAACCCGGAATAATGATGATAATTATGTATGAAAAAATAAAAATAATACTATGTTAAGCAGTCTAAGAAAAATTATAATATTTGTATTATAAGTAATAAAATAGATAACTTGTAACTAAAAATAATGTAAGAGTAGGAAATAAAAGGCTTTCTTATTTTTATTTTATTTTTAGTGATGTTATTCAATAGGTAATTTAATGTAACTTTAACCTTTACTCACAATTACTCACATTTATAAAACTACAAAATTCAATAAAAGTATACGTACTTATATAAGTTATAATTTACTAACCTTATTGACACTACAAGTTTTGTTATTCTATGGCAGTTATCGAATCTGATACGTGAAAGTTAGCAGGTACTACTCACTTTGATTCTTGATTAAATTCTTTGTTGTATATTATATGTTATTCTCTAAAGCCCGTTTCACAAGCTTAACAATGATGCACTCATAAATTGAGAAACTTTTAAACACATCATTTTACAAATTTTACGGAGACAAAACAAATACGGTGCTAACTCTTCGAATCTCAGCAGTCTATTTATTTATTTATTTTATTTGGCTCTTCCACAATGAGAACACTATTACATAATTCCATTTAGTTAAACGTTACAAACTTATGTCTAAGTGCCCCATTACTTATGGAAGAGCACTACATGCACTATATTATACGCCAAAAGTGCTAATTCAACAATGAAAAAAAGAAACTATAAAAAAAAATAAAGAAAACAACAGCAGTATCCATAATATTAAAATTAAGTTCAGCCAAACAGTATCAAACATTAACAGTCGTCATGAGCAGTACGTAGTTAGTGGTGGTAGATGATGTGAAAGTAAACTCTTCAACGGTTTCACTTCTTTAGAAATCAGTTGAGGCACAATTCGACGACGCCCCTTTAACCGATGTTACATCTGTAAAGAAAACGTATACATACAATGCACAATTAATACACCTAGGACATCATGAAAGCAATCGTACATGACATTATCAATCCGAGTATGACAAGATGCATTACACGAACGATATCATGTACGACGCGATGTTAGTTTCAACTGTTAGTGCTGCCAGTGATCTTTCCGATCATCATGGATTATCGATCTTGAGTCTCTAACAGTCAGACACAGTATAAATAGAAAGCTTTTGTTAAAAACAGATGAATGTGGAGGTACAACTGATCGTGCAGGAAACTACCTTTAGATTTTCCAACGTTGTACTTATATAAGTAGAAACATTGTACAGCTGTGTGACACTTATGGTGTGTAATTAAGTATTTTCTATCCAGCTTTCCGTCAACGGCGATCTATTCTTACCTGTATTGATGATGTCCTTCAACAATGAAATAGCTTGGAAGCATTTCGTTTGAAAGAGGGAAACATCGCATCTTTCACCCTTAAAATGGCCTGTGCATCGGCAGAGGGGCTTACTCTCCTCACTCAGGGAACAAAGCCCATCGTTCAAACAATATGCCTGGCACGAGTTCACTTCACATCGCTTTCCTAAGTAACCGGCATAACAACTGTAATAAAGAAGAAAATTATGAAAGTGAGCAACGCGATGACCATGAAATACAACAAAATAATACTTGTGACTGATTGGCGCACGGGAGAAAGTTGACTTGAGATAATTTATTGACTACAATAAGTTCAAAGTCACTCGACCTACTTATCTTGGAACCTACTTTTATTTTAGAAAAGTAATTGGAGTTCTATTCAAAAAAAATTAAAACCCTTGAAATAGTTAACAAAATTTTGTTCAAACGGCTAATCTCCGAAACTCCGATTTTGACGGGAATTTTACTGGCAGATAGCTGATATTATAAGTAGTTTTATGCTAAATTCGATTCAAAAAGGAAAGTAATATATGTCGGGTTGTCAGGAATTTATTTCACTAGGCTCGAGCTTATGTGGGCTGTAGACGGGTTTCGTGCTATGAAAACACACTGGATGCGATACACTATTTTATGTCGCATTGCACGGTTCGGGTTGGTAGTTTCCATGGAGAAGAACCGGCAAGAAACTCCATGGTTACTCTTTTCAAACAGATACACTGAGCGTAACAAATAACTTGACATTACACTTTCACACCATAACACTAGGCACAATGAATCGGGTACAGTTTCAAGACGTCTTAACTCCGCTGCGATCAGACCCAGAATGTCCGCCTCGCCGCGAGGTGTTAACATCAGGACTCTGTAAAAGCCGCCATGGTGGGGTAGACTGGTAAGTACGTCGCGTCATGTCACCACTGGCGCGCTTTCGATTCATTCGCCCGTCCGTACTCATGACCGGATGCGACATATATATTTATAATAATTTCACACGAACGAAAGTAATAGCTAGTACACAATAAACATGTTAAAATAACACCTTGACGCTTAGAAGCTACAACACTAATGTGAACACAACACATTTCAATAACACCAAACGGTACGAAATAATGAAGGAAATATGACAAATGACTAACAGGATTTAGTCAAGGAAAGGGATCTTGAGGCTGACTCGGTCAAACACCCCTAACAGTGTAAGATGAACATTTGTTTTACCTGCATTTAGGTTGTCCATCAGCACTGGTACTACAATCTCCGTATAAACAATAATTGTGGCACACTGAACCATCGCATCTCTCACCGCTGTAACCCTGTGTACATTCACAGCGAGATTCCCCATCAACTTTTGCACCATGGACACAAAGCAGGCTTACATCTGTAGAAACTGAGTTATCTGGTAGAATAGTCTTCAGGTTATCGCAGATCTGAATTTTCTGATGTATTATATCGTTAATGTTCCAGTAGGCAGCCATACTCCAAAAACCTTCAGTATCAATAAAATGTTTAGGTTCCACATCTTTGCCGGGCGGTAGATTCTTTGGGAGTTGCTTTATGGTATATCCATGGTTGAAAGATTGCCAGTACATGAAATCCTTTGCTACGGTAAGGTAATGTGCATCTTGTGTTAGTTGTAATATTGTTCTTATGTCCTTTCCATTTAAATCTGAACTTTTAATGGAATGTGCCTCATCAGTAAAGTACATTTGCTGTGCCTGTTGGTCTATGGTGAAATAGTTAATAGGTTGACCATTATCGAGAACAACTTCTTTATCGGAGCCATTGAATCGAACCTTATTGATTTTGTCGTCCCTCGTATAATAAATAAACCTGAAATGTTTTGTAAACATTATTAAAATTTTCACAGATGTATACTAAGGCCAATTGTTTCAATTCTTATAGTCGGTGTTGATTGTTTTCAATGTGTGTAAATCAACATGAACTTATTTAAAACAATTATGAATTTACTTTTATTGAATATGTTGACATTTACTTGTGTTCTAAATTAATTGTATTTTCATTTTTTTCATATTAGGCTGTTTAGCGGCTTCATTCCTTTGCTTCTCTTTCAACTTGGCGAAAGCAGCAAAGGGCGGAAAAAAAATCATAGCTGTAGTGGCCATTAAGTCCGCCTAAGTGCTCTTTTACAAAAGGTTTAAATAAATAAATAAATAGTTTCTTAGTCATGACAAAAATACTTTTCATTCGATTATTTTATTTATTCGTGTAATGAAAAACGTCGTTTGAAACACGTGAACATTTGTTTCTGCAGTTTCGGCTCTATAACAACCTTGCCTGCGGTTCGGGTGTGAGTTCCGCCTCGGCTGCAATAACAAAGTTTCCCCGCTTATGTCATAATGTACTATTTTGTTAGTAACGTACCCTCCACAGCTATCGACGACAATTCTACGTAGAATTGCCTGTTCCGACAAAATTAACTGCTTTTCGTTAACTTTGTTTTTATCAGAATTCGGTTTTAATGTAAGCGAATAAATTTCTGTTAGCCAAACCAGTGAAGTCATAGTTTGTATTCCTCATCAAATATTCTTTTTTCTTTGTAGTTATCTCAAAGCTAACTATAGTATATGTAGTATTTGTATCATCTGTGAACAGCACCCTGTTGTGTACTGGGTCGTAAGTTATGTCACGGATTCTAACCGACGACGTAATGTTTTCTGTATGCGATATCGTTCCATTAATATCAATAAATTCCAGTCGATTGTCATTACCCCTGACGATTTCTGAAACAAGAAAAACCTATTTAATAATCTCTCCATCTTTAGCCTTTCTTGTTACATTAATATAATCACGTCTTATTCCCATAGGGTAGGCAGAAACTGCAGAACTTCAGCTGCTATGATCCTTACATACTGCATTTTATACAAATGTTACAGTTAATTTGTGTTTGTTTGTTTGGTTACTTACCCAGTATCCGAAATTAAACATGTTGGCATAGTCAAAGTTTTATATCAATGGATATAGTGATCCCGTGTCTAGATAATACTAAGCAGTTAAAAGTATTTATAAATAATAATATAATTAGTACACCGATCTTTGGGGGGTTTTGCCATAACCGCCACGCTTGGCAGGCGGGTTAGCGCTGCCCATTCCCTGGTAAGTCCCTTATTCGCCTCTTTCGACACCCACAGGAAGATATGGGATGGTGCTATTCTTTACGACCGACACCATACGGAACAATTATTATGTAGCCAGCCGCATCGGGAGAACGAAGCTACTAACTGACTCACTCCACACAGTGCACAACTTCGTTTTAGTGCCCAGAGGCAGAAAAGCCACAAGTGCGTATGCGGCGTCTCTCCACGGTCAATGGCCCACCGTCCATCTGGCGCCGCATGCCCTGACATCTGCGCACTTGATGACCTTATGACTGTAAGGGTGTCACCAGCCTTCGAGTAAGGGGCAGAAGGTTGAGTAAATAACAAAAAAAAATAAAGATTTGTTAGTAGTTGACTACTAACCGATGCAACTTTACTTCTTCAAAGTTAGGGATAACAAAAATTAATAAATATAGTAAATAAATGACTCTGGTACTCACCCCAGGAGAAGGAGTGCGCCAACCCTGCGCACAGCGCCACCAATACCATCACACAGGCCGTTCTATACATTTTATAATACACACAACGTCGTTTGTGAAGAGATAGTATAATATGTCCGCCCCTGGTGCCCGCTCGTGGAATACAAAACCAATGTTCTGTTTTTTGGCAAACATGCTGTTTATATACCTAGACATCATATTGATACGCATTTTGATAACCTGAGGTCCTCTGATAAGAGAAGCACTAAGTACAGATTTTGAACGCACGTCCAACCAACCTGTTTAAGCAACAGTTTAGGTACTATTAACAATATTGATAACAATGTTTGATTTCAATTTTTTATATTGTTTAACACTACCGACTCCGCTTGGACAGACGCCGATTTATGTTTTCAATCAAAGGTGGGGGGGCAAATACGTATATCTGGGCAGGTGGGGTAGTTCGTGCTCACCAAACAAATAATTATTAATTGCTGTCAGTTGCATTGCATTAACTAGTTAGCTCTCCAAGGTGGCAGCGCCAGGAAAGCCCGCGAAATTCAAACGACCTTACGTTTTTTGCTACTAAACTAACTAGCAATGGGGTTAAATAAACTTACAGGTTTGTATTAATGATTATAATACAGTAACTACATACGTGTTACTGACGCGACTCAGTTTTCATCAACATACAACCTGACATTGCCTTGGATGTGTTGCAGTACTTTTTTAACATTGTGATATTGAGATATAGTCTTTCATTTTCGCTGAAATGTACATATTTTTAGGAATAAGTATAGTAATCTATACTAATGTTATAGAGAGGAAAGATTTGTATTTTTGTATGTTTGTAACGAATAAACTAAAAAACTACTGGACCGATTTTAACCATTTTCTCACCACTAGAAAGTTAAAAAATCAGGAAGTAACATATATAGGCTAATTATGTTTAAAACCTGCAAATAAGCCGAGCTATCACAAGTTTTGCGGGCGAAGTCTTATCAAGTAGTCTATTTTTAGGGTTCCGTACCCAAAGGGTAAAAACGGAACCCTATTACTAAGACTTCGCTGTCTGTCCGTCTGTCCGTCTGTCCGTCTGTCTGTCACCAGGCTGTATCTCATGAACCATGACAGCTAGACAGTTGAAATTTTCACAGATGATGTATTTCTGTTGCCGCTATAACAACAAATACTAAAAACAGAATAAAATTAATATTTAAGGGGGGCTCCCATACAACAAACGTGATTTTTTTGCCCTTTTTTTGATAATAATGGTACGGAACCCTTCGTGCGCGAGTCCGACTCGCACTTGGCCGGTTTTTTGTGGACTACGTGTCCTAGGTGACCTAAGATAAAACTAAATATTTATATAACTTTGAGAAAAGTTGAATGTGAATGCGATTACGAGGTCGTGGGTTCAAATCCAAGAAAAAAAAAACAAATGAAAAATAACGATATTTATTTTTGCGAGACTTTTGTTACTCTTGTTGCTATTGATAAAAAAAAAATTAAAATGCCTCTAGATAACGTTATAGAATGTGAAAAGAAGTTCAAAAATAAAGATAGAATTTATTTAAAGCGTTCCTCGCAAAATTTTCAAAAATCTATAACTCGAATACTATAAAGAATCGCGGAACATACATGGGGTATTTTCGGATACACCTGGGCGTGAGGAATCTAATATATATTTTTTATGTTGTCGATATTTGGAGCACCCCGTGCCTATAACAATAAAATTCTATTCTATTACACCAGGTTAGGCAGTAACCACACGATAAATAATCTGGGGATCTGCCGCAAATACTATTCTAATGCCTTTACAACGAACCCAGAACAAAATTATAAAAAACATTATACCACTATCACTACCTTACTCCAACTATAACACTATTTGAAAAAACCAAATTATTAAATTTCAAACAACTATACACATACGGTACCTGAATTCTAATAAAAAAAAAAACACCACGAACAGCGTACAATCAAAACTAAAATTACATAAAAAACTGCAACTACAACCTAAGAAATAAAAATAAATTACAACGAAGACAAGCTCGGGCAAACTACGGTAAAAAACCATATTGTTCGAAGGAGCACAGCTGTTTAACGACCTACCAAATAACGTAAAAGATTGTGATAATATTAACAGATTTAAACTAAAACTGAGAAAATACGTTTATGAAATTATAATGTAGTCATACCGCAAATTAAATGTTAGCAATTACATACTTCCTATATAAGTGTTTTGTATAACTTCATCAACACGCATCGGAGGCAAAATGTCTTTAATTAGATATAAAAATTACTTTATATCTCATTTTAAGTGAACCTATGTATTGTTCTTATAAGAATAAATTCTTTAAACCGAAACCGATCTTAACTCGACCTGTACTCTGTGACCTCCACGGAATAAATTGTGTAACATTTTTTGACTTATGTACACACGGCAGCACATCAAGCTAGTTATGGAAGGACCACCGCCGAAGCGAATTGTGCGTATGTCAGTATAAGAGCGGGACTGCATTGCGGTGCTTGCGTAATTCCTGGAGAGATAGTTGTTGTCTAGATTTAAGTTTAGCTCTAAAGACGACACTCCTTGTGCGCATCCGAATCAGTAAACACGTTGCCACTATGAAATAGTAATTAATCGAATTATTAATTTTTATTTCAAAAATCTCGTCCAAGACGCTCCCAATCGATGTCACAAATATAGGACAACTGAAGTCATCAGCCCATGATCTCATAGCGAATAATCAAGATAAGCAGGGCACTATAAATCAAATTAATGATTACTTCGCAAATGTAGGGAGACGTCTCGCTGATAAAATACATAGAGACCCTCGATCTTTTTCATTACCCGACCCACAGAAAGAGTCTTTTGTACTGCTTAAGACAAATGAGCAAGAGGTGGAACACTTAATCCTTTCACTTAAGAGTGATTGTGCAGTTGGCTGGGACGGTATTTCTTCTAGTTTTCTAAAACGACATAGAAACATTATTGTACCTCCACTGACACATGTTTGCAACCTTTGCTTAGACTCTGGTGTCTTCCCTAACTGGTTCAAAAAGGCAATTCTTCACCCTATTTTTAAATCTGGAGATCGTGACCGTGTCGAAAACTATAGGTCCATATCAGTTCTGCCAGCACTGTCCAAGATACTGGAAAAAATGATAAATACAAGGCTGGTTGCATATTTAGAGGAACGCAATCTTTTATCGATTAACCAATTTGGCTTTCGAAAAAATCTATCGACTGCTGATGCTGTTCACAAACTGGTTAATCACATAGCTCAGAAACTTGACAACGGTAAGAAATGTGTTGCATTGTTCCTGGATCTCGCGAAGGCATTCGACACGGTCTCGATTCCCATCTTAATATCTAAGCTCGAATGCCTGGGTATACGAGGTACCCAGCTATCCTTATTTCAGAGCTATCTTACAAATAGAACACAGAGTGCCAAAATTGGAACCTACTCCAGCTCTGATCTGAATGTAGTTTTTGGTGTGCCACAGGGCAGTATTCTTGGCCCCAGTTTATTTTTATTTAATTTACATGAATGACCTGTGTTGCCTCGACCTGGAAAGCGGTACAATATTTTCCTATGCGGACGATACAGCACTCGTGTTTGCGTCGGACAGCTGGGAAGAGGCATATCGCCTTGCTCAGAAGGGTTTCGATACAGTCAGTGAATGGCTGAAGAACAATTTGCTTACCCTAAACATATCAAAAACAAAGCTAATAAATTTTTCGATTCGAAATACCAAGGTGTCAGTTACAAGCTCGCTTAATGTTGCTGCCCAGTTGACACTATCAAATGGTAGTAGCGGCGGCAGTGGCACCCTTGATCACTGTGAGATTGAACGAGTCACTTAGATAAAGTATCTAGGCATAGTGATTGACTGCAACCTTACATTCAAAGAATACATAATACACCTATCAAATAGAGTGCGCAAACTAATGTACATTTTTAAACAACTACGCAATTCAGCAGATGCTGTTGTCATGAAAATGACATATCAGGCACTGTGTCAATCAATTTTGGTCTATTGTATCTCTTCCTGGGGCGGGGCAGCTAAATCCCACTATATTCAGATTGAACGTGCGCAGAGAGCAGTTCTTAAGGTGTGCTGTTTCAAGCCAAGACTTTATCCCACCGTCAAGCTCTATGAATATTGTCAAGTCCTTACGGTTAGGCAATTGTTTGTACTGACCACCGTTATATATAGTTATATAATAGTTGGAAATAGAGTGTTGCTTAATGCAACACTCTATTTCCAACTATTCACAGCAAACAAATCGCCGTAACCGTATAGTTGCCTTGGCTACTCCTCTTAAAACCTCTTTCAGTCAAAGATTCTTTGTTTTCCTCGGACCCTATCTTTACAATAAATTAAACCAAATTCTTTCCCTACACTCATTGAACAAGCATAACTGTAAAATCACTTTACATGCCTGGCTACAAAGCCAAACATATACTGCCACAGAAGCTCTCTTTAACGTGTTAGTCTAATCAGACTCATCCTCTAACACTCTCCAACACACATACACACACACACACACACATACACTCACGCACACACAAACTTACATTCATAAAAACCACCAACGTTTGTACTTTAACTTTTTAATTATTTTACTTAAAGTACTGCAATACTCTCTTGTGTCTCTTTTTTTCTAATAAGCTCACTAATCGTTTGAAATGTTTGTTATTTGCTGTGATACCAGATGTAAGCTATCAAATGTGTAACTTTAAACAAGTGGGGACCTGGTGACCTGTATTACAGGTATTACTACCTACCACAGGCACCAGCGATCCACAACCAAAAATCGTTGGCTACTTTTTATATGTTAATATTGTTTGTATTTTTTGGCTTGTGGTAAGAAATAAACAATTTATTATTATTATTATTATTAATCCTGACTGGCGCAGCCAGTAGGATCACTAAGGAAGCTGTCCCGCGATTACTGTGATTTTTCGCGAATAGACTTTTCCGATCTTCACAACGGTACGCGTGGTGTACGGCAAACTAGTCCAACGAACCAAACAAATATTGTCAGCGACGCACAGTGGATCGTCCCCATACAAGAGGTCGGACATAGAATGAAAAATTAAAAAAGTACTTAATTAAAAAAATATATATATACAGTTGCATTCCTCTATTAAAGATCAACAAAAAATGTTACTACGCTTTTTTTATTTGACCAGCACTTTAGGAGCTATTCGATGAAAACTGTTATTTTTGTATGGAAACGAACACAAAAATGTCTGTATCTCATGATTCCCTCCTTGTTTCGATTTGCGGTTTTCACTACTGTCTTTTACATATTTTATGCCACGTTTTCTTCAAGGACACATGGTGCCCGCAGAGCGCCCCTTTCGAGATATTTTGCCTATAGTAACTATCTTTGTTATTGTATTACTGATGGAATGGAGGTACATTAAGTATACTTATTACTGAGAATTAGTCATCACTAAGTAGTTCCTTAAATAACAGGTGCATTTGTGAGTACTTCAATGACTTATTAACGCTTTTGTTGCAATATAACAAAAGCGTTAATGAGTCATTAAGTAACGACTACCAGTACTTGCTTAATTATTTATTATAATTACTAAGAATTACACATAAGAATTGAAGTTAAATGAAGAAAAGGTGCATTAGTGAGTTCTATATGTATATTGAAAAAAAAAATATCGGTAATGAGTTGTGACATCGCATTAACAATAACAAATCAAACAGAAAAGAAATGTTTTATGATGTTGATAAATAAGAAAATACGTATTTATAATTTTTTTATTTATATAATATAACACTGTAAAATATATTTAAATCTTTAAATAAATTACACTTAAACCTATAATAATTTATAAATAAAAAATAAAACAATTACTAATAACTAAATTGTAAATATTGATTATAATAAAAAATAAATAAACTAATACTACCTTAACGTTACTAACAATTATATTACTATAAGACTTAAACTATATTTTCTTCGTCTTCATCAATAACGACATCATGATCATTATTGTCGTCATCTTCTTCAATGTCACTACATTCCGAAACTGCTCCAACTATTGTATCTGTTGAAATGTCAATAAGCTCCAATTCACTCTGGTCATGTATGAGCAAATCGTCCAGTTCTCTAAATGAAGATTTTTTAACTCTATTGGGCATCCTCGGTCGTAGGCTCGTTAGAAGAGGATCGGAAGATAAAAGAAGATTATGAAGAATGTCTTCATTAGTGGCGATGCTACTGTGCTTTCGCGTATGAGTTTCTCTAAATTTACGAAAATCCTTGTTTCTTGCTTCAGATGCTTCCTCAGACAAAAAACCTATAGGCACTACTGATAGGTGTTCCACTATCTGCGATCCATGAATCAGCAATTTATGCAAACTTGATGGCATGTTATACCATGGATATAACTGTACGAAGAAATTTGCTGTTTCATCACAATATAACTTTTGGATTTCAATTTTTTCGCCTGAGGAAATGCATTGCAAAATTACAGCGAGTCTTCTAATTAAATTGACGTCTAATTTTGTAATTTCCGCAGTCGTTTCAGGGTTTGCAAAAACCTTCTAGCAGTATTTCCAGTGTTTGTATTGCCACTACCCTGCTTTACAACATCCAGAAGTAAGCCTGTGTTTCTTCGGAAAGCAGCTTGAATAGCTTCTTTCTTATCTTTAACAATTCTTTTATTATCGTCACCTTTTGCTTGCCATGATTTTATGTCCATTCTGTAGGCAATGTGTAATAAACACTCCATAGACCGAATCCAAGCATGCAACGAACTAAATCCATGCTTGTATAAATTTTCGTTCACAGGTTTAGCTCTCACTTCTTCCAAATTATTCATCTCACTTCGGCGAGCTTTGCACAAATCACATACTGCTGCCGATGTTCCCGATATGATTGAATGTACCTTACCATCAATCATGGTTAACCACAGATTGTGCGTAACAGTAGCATTGCCGCAAGCAGTTGGGTTCAGTTCACGAATCTCGGTCTCAAATATATCCATTTCAGCCTTTACATTTGCTTCCGTTTCTTTCATAAACGTAAATGAAATTGGACGACAATATGTGGTTGACGATGGCCGATCATTCTGCCACATTGTGTTTCCACTAGAAGTCACTAACTTAAGAGGTACAAGACTTGCCATAAATACACTGGATAAATCTTGTTCACTTGTTGTTCTTTGATGATAAATGCTTTGACTTGAAGCTCCATCAAAACCCCATTTACTGTGAAGCACAAGTTGTTCACCAGCATCAAAATTCGGTTCAAGTGAATCGATCAGCCTCCTAACTGTGAGATCAAGGAGGGCTTGGAGTCGTATCTTTGCGGAAGTATCAGTCACAGTTACGTCTTCTTTTGCCGGGTAACACTTAAGTTTTTCTTTCACTAACATGTAATAGCTTGGATATTTCGCATGACCTTCTTTAAAAATAAAGTCCCTTTAGTGTGATGTAACGCCACTTGGATAACTGCATGTGAACGTAAAGAGCAAGTGCTTTGTGAGTAGGAACTTCACGAAGCAAAGTATTCTGTTTAGTTTCCAGGACATTCAGAACGGTTGAGACATGTTCAGGATTTCCCAGCAAATGCTTCATGATTCTGGCCACATCATTTTTTCCGGCAGACTTAAGTGCACTTTCAACAGTATGTAAAAGCTCATCTGGACGACTGCAACTAGCCATATTTTCATCAACACGTCTTCTTTTCTGTCTACTGGATAAATCTTCAAAGCGTTTTCGAGGAGATTTAAATGTTGAAGTTGATGCATCTGATTTTGATGGACTGATTACCTCTTCTGTCTCATCTTTTGCTTCTTCAGTGTGAACAATATTTTCCTTAAAGCAATTTGGCCAAAAATGATATCGGAACTTAACCACTCTCTGTTCTTGTCCATGAACTTGTCGACTGTCCTTCTTGATTGCACCCATTTGGAGTAAACCCGATAGCAAAATCGTCGACACCAGTTCTTTAGATCCGATACATCATTTTCAATTAACTGGACGTTACTATTCGATTTCAATGTATTACATAAATTTTCATAGTCACGAAGATCTTTATGATTACGAAGAGCAACATAAAGATCAAGATAAGTAGAAAACCCACGGAAAGCCATAATGACAACACTTGGTAGAGGTTGAAATTACAACTGAATAATATTTGCAAAACACACTAAAATATATAGGGCAGCAAGTTGCAACTGGTAATGAATTTGATAAGCTAATGATGACATATGAGCCAATCACAATGCAGAGCTTAAGGGCTGTTAACATGGTAATTACAATAACTAATTAGATTAAGCAAGTACTGGTAGTCGTTACTTAATGACTCATTAACGCTTTTGTTATATTGCAACAAAAGCGTTAATAAGTCATTAAAGTACTCACAAATGCACCTGTTATTTAAGGAACTACTTAGTGATGACTAATTCTCAGTAATAAGTATACTTAATGTACCTCCATTCCATCAGTAATACAATAACAAAGATAGTTACTATAGGCAAAATATCTCGAAAGGGGCGCTCTGCGGGCACCATGTGTCCTTGAAGAAAACGTGGCATAAAATAGGTAAAAGACAGTAGTGAAAACCGCAAATCGAAACAAGGAGGGAATCATGAGATACAGACATTTTTGTGTTCGTTTCCATACAAAAATAACAGTTTTCATCGAATAGCTCCTAAAGTGCTGGTCAAATAAAAAAAGCGTAGTAACATTTTTTGTTGTTAAATTAAATACTTTTTTAATTTTTCATTCTATGTCCTACCTCTTGTATGGGGACGATCCACTGTGCGACGCGACTTAGAGCCGAGAGCTGATGATGGGCGAGGCAGGCTGGTGAGTACGACTTTTCACCTCCTTTCTTATACATACCTTTTATCCATCATACCCCTTGTTAACTTGGAATGGGACATTTTCCATTTTGACTGTTATACAATATGATTTTCTTAAATTAATTATAAGTGCATAGTGTAAAAATACATGAGATAGTAAATAATAAAAATAAATAGAAAGATAGAAATATACGTAGAGTGATAGAATAGTAATAGAGTTTTACATTGCAACATTAATTATAAAATATTTTTTTTGAGTTCTAAGATATAATTTACAAATAATAGGTGACTAGTTATAATTATTGTAATAAATAGTTAGAGTTCATAGAGTTAATTTTAACGTAAAAAATTATCACAAATTACCGCCGAAATGACTGAAGTTAAACTCATTCCCAACGAATTATATAAAATTCTCCCAAGTTTCGATGGCAATAAACGCCATCTGAATTTGTTCTAGCGTAAATGTGAGTATCTAGTTGACAAATTTAAATCATCCGAATTACAAGAAGAATATTTAATGCATGTTGTGACTAGCCGCTTAACGGGTGACGCAGCAGCGCTGATAAGCCAGCGCGTAGACATCCGGACGTGGGCGGAATTCAAAGAATTGTTTGAGATGCACTTTGGTGATCCACGAAGCGAAGAATGTTTGAGGTGCGGTCCAACAGACCCATCGCCATCATGTTACTCATGAGGTGCGGTCTAACAGACAACAGACCCATCGCCATCATGTCACTCATGAGGTGCGGTCTAGCTGACCCATCGCCACATGTCACTCATGTGGTGCGGTCTAAAGTTTCGAGTATGAGTGTACAAGCCTTTCTTAATCAGATTTGGTCTCACTACTACTGTCATCAACTATGACATCTAATTCTCGAGGAACTTTGTGATCGGGGATCTTTCTCACACAGGCTAAAATCTTCGAATTACCATTCACTGAACCTTGAACTACACCAGTTATAGTAACGACAGGATAAATATGCTCACTCTTAGACAGACTAAACAGAATTGGCACTCTGCTCCAGAGTCATAACAAAATGAAAACGACTCACCAAAGTACTTTCATGTTCCGGCTCGATGATGCAAAGGTCGACTCACTTTTCGACCAGTACAGCAGCACTGGATCAGCGCTGGCCTGCTGCGCAGCGACTGGCGATGTGGCCCGGCGTGCCACACTTGAAGCACATCAGTGAGCTGCTGCTGACCTGCGGTCGCCACCCAACGCCTGTAGCAGCCGGCACAGGCAACGGCTTCTTGACCGCGGTCGTCTTCGTCCGAAAATCCGCTTGTTTGTCCTTGTTTGCCGCATGCGTTGATTGGTGGTTACGATGAAAACTTCTCACGTATCTAGTTCCCGGCGTGTTTTCTTTTGTTTGTCACTACTCAGGTTAATGACGTACGACGTACACGAATTTGGCACTGAACAATTCTTTAAACTGGTTTCACGACATACCACAACACTATCACTGGCTAGGTTTTAAGAATTTGTAAACGATACAAAGTCTAAACGATACGAAGTCTTTGTTTTGCGTTTCAAAAAGTAACCGTCACTGATTGTCATTAACACTAAAAAACCGGCATTGTGTATCCCGTTTTTCACATGGCAAATATCACTTGTTTACAGTCTGTTTTATTTCGGCGCTGTTGCAAGCACCATGATTACGGATAAACTAAAGTTATTGCGGGTGGGTGTTTATTAGCACACTAATCGGTCTACCTTCTTTCTTGTCCGTTTTTTCACGAACTTTTTCGGCACTTTCCGGTTTTTACACAGTTGACACTGATTGTTATCGACACTGTCCCCGCGACATGATTTCATTAGCACGATTTTATCCTAATTCTGATGTCGGAGTTGGTCAGGAATTTATTTCGCTAAGTTCGCGCTTATGTGGGCAGAACACGGGTTTCGTGCTATGAAAACACACTGGATGCGAAACACTATTTTATTTCGCATTGCACGGTTCGGGTAGGTAGTTTCCATGGAGAAGAACCGGCAAGAAACTCCATGGTTACTCTTTTCAAACAGATACACTAAGTCTAACAAATAAGTTGACATTACACTTTCACACATTAACACCAGGCACAATGAATCGGGTACAGTTTCAAGACGTATTAACTCCGCTGCGATCAGACCCAGAATGTCCGCTCGCCGCGAGGTCTTAACATTAGGACTCTGCAAAAGCCGTCATGGTGGGGAGTAGGTCACGTGATGTCACCACTGGCACGCTTTCGATTCATTCGCCCGTCCGTACTCATGACCGGATGCGACACATATGTAAAAGAAAACCAAATAACATTCATTATGGAAACCCCATTAATAGATAAAAATACGTACGTACAACTACTTCAACATTTATTCATTACCAATTCTTAATGAAAATTCTATAGCTACTGTTATAATTCCTAAATATCCTTACATTCTGGTGAAAGGTCCTATATACTTACCGCTGGCCAACCCATGTGAAGAGATTGCAGCCAACCAATTCCTGTGCAAGGAAAACGATGTTATATTGTATCCTGAAACTACGTGTATAGAACAATTGATGAATTTTGCTTCAAACCTCAGTCTATGTTAACCGCTCGTGGTTGACTTGGAAAGCTTGAAAGTACAGCCCATTGATTTCCTGAAATGGATAATTTATACAAGAAATGAAATAATACTTACCGAAACATGTGCTGATGATATTATCAGAAAACCGATCAAGGGCACATATATATTGGAAATTAATGAAAAATGCAACGTTTATTTGAAAAACATAAAACTACACAAACGATAATAATTATAATTCAAGGAAAATACAATATCAAGTAATCCCGGTTGCGGTTCTACCTAAATTAGAGGAAACATCTATCGATTGGAACAGGACAGTGAATCTATACCACCTCAATTTCGATGATTTGAAACATCTATCCTACTCATTAAATGGTGAAATAGTGGAAAGTGAAATAGTAAAAAGTGATAGTGCGGTAAAAACAAATAGTGTTAGCTTAGCGACTACACTACTCTATGTAATTTTAGCTATAACATGTCTTAGTATAGTACTTTGGAAGCAAATGTCTTGTAACAGTCAAGTTCTGCGAAATCATCGGAATCCAACTATTACCGATGATCTCGCACTTGGTGAGGGAGGAGTTATGGAAGGACCACCGCCGATACAAATTGTGCATATGTCAGCATAAAAGCGGGACTGCATCGCGGTGCTTGCGTAATTCCTGGAGAGATAGTTGTTATGTCTAGATTTAAGTTTAGCTCTAAAGACGACACTCCGTGTGCCCATCCGAATCTATAAACACATCGCCACCTATTAAATAGTAATTAATCGAATTTTAATTTCAAAAATCTCGTCCAAGACGCTCCCAATTCAGACTAGCTACCCGATACTGTCAAATATTCCCTATCAACATTATTCAATGTTGTAATGCTTTAACGATAAAGATGAAAAATTATTTAAGAAATTTCACAGATTGTAGTTGCTTGATGTGCATGTGTCTGTACCGCACTTCCAGCTGCGGCATTGGAAGCTGGGTAGAGCTGGTTTGTTTTAGAAATTATTGAAACGCCAAACTCGAAAATGGTGAACCGTCGTCAGTTATCGTTCGTATCGAAATACCAAATTGCAACCACAAAGGTCCATAAGGGATTTTCTTTCGACCCCGTCCCAGGGTGGGGTGGTGACGTTTCTTTCCAAAGTCCTTTCGTTGTGCATTAATAACGCTATCTTCTCAGCAATAATCTACAATCACTAAATAGGTCTAACCATCGATGGGTCTTATATAAACCAAATGGAGCCTGGACCAGGAACGTGACAGCCATGTCTTTGAGCGTGGCACTGGGAAACAATTATGTAATGACGACCAAGAATTAGGATGAGGGTAGGACGATTAAAAAAAAGAAACATATTAAAAAAGGTTATAAAAAAATATTAATGTTCGATGCCCATCTAAGAAAACATACAGATATCATAATTATGATGACGAGTTACATTTTTTATGAAAGTAAACTCTTCAACGGCTTCTATACTTTAGGCGTCAGTTGAAACACAAGTCGACGTCACAACTTTAACCGATGTTACATCTGTAAAGAAAACATACAATGAAAATTAATACACCTAGGACATCATGAAAGCAATCGT
Source organism: Xestia xanthographa (assembly GCA_905147715.2). Taxonomy (NCBI): domain Eukaryota; kingdom Metazoa; phylum Arthropoda; class Insecta; order Lepidoptera; family Noctuidae; genus Xestia; species Xestia xanthographa. Next base: position 2,595,164 of record LR990654.1, on the reverse strand, counting down.
ACATGACATTATCAATCTGAGTTTGACAAGATGCATTACACGTACGAGATCATGTACGACGCGTTCCAGTTTCAACTGTTTGGTTAGGCTGCCAGTGATCTTTCCGATCGTCATCGTCGATCTTGACTCCGTCTTCGTAACAGTCAGACACAGTACGAATTAAAAGTTTTTGTTCAAAACAGGTGAATGTCGAGGTACAACTGATCAAGCACGGACTACTTTTCGATTTTTCCGACAATGTACTCATGAAAGTAGCAACACTGTACAGCTGTGTGACATTTTTGGTGTGTAATAAAGTATGTTCTGTCTAGCTATCCATCCACAGCGATCTATTCTTACCTGTGTTGAGGATGTCCTTAAACAAAGAAATAGCTTGGAAGCATTTCGCTTGAAAGAGGGGAACATCGCATCTTTCACCCTCATAATGTCCTGTGCATCGACAGAGGGGCTTACCCTCCTCACTCAGGGAACAAAGACCATCGTTCAAACAATATCCCTGGCACGAGTTCACTTCACAACGGTCTCCTGAGTAGCTGGCATAACAACTGTAATAAAAGAAAATTCTTGAACGGTGCAACGTGAAGAGCATGGAATACAAGATTATCATCTTTAGACTGACTCTGATAAAAACCCCTAACCGTGTAAGATGAACATGTTTTACCTGCATTTAGGTTGACCATCAGCATTGATACTACAATCTCCGTATAAACAATAATTGTGGCACACAGAACCATCGCATCTCTCACCGCTGTAACCCTGTGTACATTCACAACGAGATTCCCCATCAACTTTTGTACCATGGACACAAAGCAGGCTTACATCTGTAGAAACTGAGTTGTTTGGTAAAAGACTCTTCAGGTTATTGCAGTTCTGAATTTCCCGAGGTATTATGTTGTTAATGTTCCAGTAGGCCGTTAGGTGGGTAGTATCGTGAATATTCCAGTACAATGTTCCAATCTTAAAAAACTGTTTAGGTTCCACATCTATGCCGTGCGGTGGATTCTTTGGGATTTGCATGGTAGTAACGGTAACATGATGGTCGTAAAAATCCAAGTACATGAAATCCTTTGATACGGTTAGAAAGAATCCAGGTTGTGTTAGTACAAATCTTGTTTTAAGGTTCTTTCCGTTTAAATCTGCACTTTTAATAGAAGGCGCCCAATCAGTAAAGTATATTTTCTGTGCCTGTTGGTCTATGGTGAAAGAGTTTATAATGTTGTCATTATCGATAACAACTTCTTTCTCTGAGCCATTGAATCGAACCTTATTGATCTTGCTGCCCGATATCCAATAAAGAAACCTGAAATGTTTTGTTAAAGTTAGAAAAAAACAGCAGTTGGTGTAGTTCTACTCGGCATTAAGTCCGCCTATGTAACATTCTTGTACATAAAGTTTAAATAAATACATAAATAGTTTAATTACAAAAATTATTTTCATTCCATTATTTTATTTGTTTGATACACGTGGGCATTTGTTATTGCAGTTATAACAACCTCGCCTGTTGTTCGGGTGTGAATTCCATCTCGACTGCGATAACAAGGTTTCCCGCGTATAATATCAAAATGTTCCAGCGCTGTGATATTTTTTATTTTTACAGCACCATGCTGAGGGACTTTTGGACTCGTACAGGACCAATTTCGTTTCTTTTTATTTATATTTTCTTTATGTTTAATTTTTATTAGGTACTGCTTATACTACTGATAATTTCAACATTTTATTTTATGTGTATTGTCCTGTGCGGGCTAATAAGTGCTTTTTCTTTGATTCTTTTTTCTTTTAAAATTTTGTTAGTAACGTACCCTCCACAGCTATCGACGGCAATTAAATTGATATAATCCTGTTCCGACAAAATTAAGTGCTTTTCCTTAACTTTGTTTCCATCAGAATTCGGTTTTAATGTAATCGAATAAATGTCTGTCTGAAGACCATGAGAGTACCGGAGTACAACCCAAAAGAGTAACTCTGTGGCCGGGTCATAAGCAAAACCAGTAACGGTGACGTTTGTAGTCCTCATCAAATATTCTGTTTTCTTAGTAGTTATGTCAAAGCTGTAAATATCGTGCCAGTCGGTAAACAGCACCCGGTTGTGTACTGGGTCGTAAGTTAGTCTATGGATTATATCCAACGTAACGTTTTCTGTATGCGATATCGTTCCGTTAATATCAATAAATTCTAGTCGATGGTGAAAACCTCTGACGATGTCAAACAAGAAAAAAATATTTTGTAATCTCTCCATCTTTAGCCTTTCCTGTTACACATATATAATCACATCTTATTCCCAAAGGGTAGGCAGTAGCTGCAGAGCTTCAGCTACTATGATCCTTCCATACTGTATTTTATACAAATGTTACAGTTGGGTGTCGGTGGCGTCCATCACTTCCTGTAGTGCCTAAACTACTGAAACGATCTTTCTAAAATTTTGCAAATACGTTAGCAGGTGTACAGAAACTGATATGGAGTACCTTTCGACCCGAAAATGTACTATTCCCGAAGAAAACAACAATAACGTGCTTAAGATAATAGATGGAGCCACGTGTCTAGGATTCATGATTGAATAGTATTACAGGCTGAGTACAAACCGAATTGATTATCAAATTATAAATTATCGCGAGTAAAGCCACGGAAAAAGGCCAGTTATTTTATACAATCAAACTGAGCAGGAATAAACACGAAATTATCGATGAAGTGTGGCAGATTAGTTCTGATTTTAGTTTGAATTATCATAGATAAACACAAATCAGGTATCGCCCTCCTAAACCACTTCAACAAATTTTCTTTGAACCCTACCCCTACTTTCAACATCTGGCGACCCAAGTACAACCCGCATACTATACGCTGATGACCTTCTCTCACTTATCAAGCTACCAACTTTGAGGATATTGAAGTCTGCGGGAGCTAATATAACTCCCCAAAGGTTTCCTCGAGCCACCGAGAGCCGCCAACCTGAGCACGCGATGCTCTGGCCGACTTGGAAATCTATAAATATACTTCATAACCAAGTCGGTCGGGGCAAAGACCACCACACATCTTTTTTTTTTGGATGGGAAATCATCAAATGACTCCAACTTCAACTTTTACTGACTAAAACCGATCCATGTTCCTTCATCGCCCTTTGTGTTCCGGGGCCACGGTATCTCTTTCGAACAGCCCCGCAACCCCAGGCATCGGCCCTTGCGGACCCCTTCCTATTAAGAACTTAAACAACGTTGCCCAATCTTATATACATTTAATGTTAAACCAAAATAACACTGTACATTATTATTTTAATGTAGGCTAATAAAATAACTATATGTCGGGTTGTCAGGAATTTATTTCGCTAGGCTCGAGCTTATGTGGGCAGAACACGGGTTTCGTGCTATGAAAACACACTGGATGCGATACACTATTTTATTTCGCATTGCACGGTTCGGCTTGGTAGTTTCCACGGAGAAGAACCGGCAAGAAACTCCATGGTTACTCTTTTCAAACAGATACACTGAGTCTAACAAATAACTTGACATTACACTTTCACACATTAACACTAGGCACAATGAATCGGGTACAGTTTCAAGACGTCTTAACTCCGCTGCGATCAGACTCAGAATGTCCGCCTCGCCGCGAGTTGTTAACATCAGGACTCTGTAAAAGCCGCCATGGTGGGGTAGACTGGTAAGTACGTCGCGTGATGTCACCACTGGCGCGCTTTCTATTCATTCGCCCGTCCGTACTCATGACCGGATGCGACATATATTTATACAAATCAGCCGAAATGATTCTAGGTAGATACTTGATAATTACGTATATAGTCAGGATCACAAACACGATGTTAGGAATGACTGAACCCGTAGAACCGTGAACCGTAGCAGTATTGGGCAAAATGTAATCTAACTACTGATTACTAACTACGACTACATAAAGTAATTAGTAATCATAACTACAAACTACATAAAAAAATCGAAAAATGTAGTTAAAAATTTTGACTACTAACTACTAATTGTAGTTGCAATCACGATTACTTGATTACTTTCTAAAACTACAGATTTAAAATGATGTTGCGTCAAAAAAAGCAAACACGCGCGTGTTTCGAATTGTCGTTTGGTAGGTAGTTAGAGCATCGCGTTGTAGTCGCGTGTGTTAGAGCAAGAGATGCCGAGTCCAGAGGTCAAAAGCAGATCTGATTGATTGTTTCTTGTTATTGACCAATTAAAAGCCGGGTCGACTGAACGCGATATAATAAACAATTATATGTCAGATATGGATCGAGAACTAAATTGTCTTCATAGATATCCAGAAGTGAAAAAAGTATTCATAAAATACAATACTCCATTACCTTCTTCGGCTCCAGTAGAAATACTGTTTTCATACGCAACTATGATAAACCATCCCAAATCCCACAGGCTATCGGATGAAATGTTCGAAAAGCGTGTAGTACTAAAAGCTAATTTAAATGATTAACCCAATCGACCTTTTTTGTTTATTTATTTGATTCGCAAATAATTTTAATTAAGTTGATGTTTGCTGAGTAATTTAATTTTTTTGAATACATGTCAATAAAAAGTAATTAAGATCTGATAAGTATCGGTACATTTAATATGTACAACTTTAATCCTTGCATTTAATTATGCATGAAAATAAACATAGGTATGTGCAATAAACTGTTTTTTTTTATGCAGCCATATTCCAAAATATTTCTTACTACACATTACATGTTTAACTAGCTGCAAAATATAAGTTCAGAAAACTTAAATAATCAGTAATTATAACTACTAGATTGCAGCAATCAAATTAATAACTACTTATTGTAGTTTGATTATTGTAGTTAAGTTACATGAAATCATAACTACATGTAGTTAACTACTTTTAATCGTAATTAGTAACCAGATTTCAAAATTGTAGTTAACTACGCCCTATACTGCTCCGTAGTCGAAAGCAAAGTAAGCGGTGCCGCCGCTGCAGCCTAGATGACGCCTTGCAAGCGCCCTCTGTCAGCGTCTGGTGTAGTTTGCGGCCGAAAAGTGTTGCCAGCGACAACATTCCTATTGCTGACTCTCTTTGAGGCGCGCGTGGAACACTCCTGCGCCGTCGACACGGCCTGTCGTCATGAGACGGACGGACGGCGGGCTAGCCCATAGCCTACCGTCCACAAGCCCGCGCCTACGGTGGCCGGGGGCCACGTCGTGGCCCCACATGTTACGCCACATGTTCTGATACCTACGCACTTGATGACCTTAAGCGTCACCAGCCTTCGAGTTAGAAAGGTGCGGAAGGATGAGTAAATAACAAAAAAGATACAGACTTTTTAGGGCAAAGTCTACTACTACCAGATGCAACTTTACTTCTTTAAAGTTAGGGTAATAAAAAATTATTGAACATAGTAAATAAATAACTTTCGTACTCACCCCAGGAGAAGGATTGTGCCAACTCTGCGCACAGCGCCACCAATTCCATCATCACACATACCGTTTTATACATTTTATACTACAGACAACGTCGTTTGTGAAGAGATAGTATATGTCCGCCCCTGGTGCCCGCTCGTGGAATACTAAAGAAATGTGCTGTTTTTTTGGGAACATGAAGTTATAAATAGTATGGTTAGGCATTGTGCATATTGATAACCTAAGAGGTCTCCTGATAAGAGAAGCACTAAGTAGAGGTATCGTGCAGTTATACAGAATGAGTTTTTAAATTTTGCGTGTACGGCTATAATTATATTATGAAACTATTAGGAAAAAAGTTACTCAAAGGGCAATGGGGAAGGCTGTGCTCGGAGTTTTCTTGCGTGATCGAATCGGAAATGAAAACATCCACAAGAGAATCAAGATTACCGACGTAGCCCGAAGAATTGCGAAATTTAAGTGGTAGTGGACAGGGCACATTGCTCGCAGAACGGATGGCCGATGGGGCCGAAAAGTTCTGGAGTGGCAACCGCGAACCGGATGACGTTGCGTTAGTAGGACTCCCACTAGGTGGACCGATGACCTGGTTAAGGTTGCGGGGATCCGCTGGATGCGAGACGCACGGAACCGGTCAATGTGGCGACACTTGGGGGAGGCCTATGTCCAGCGATGGACATCTTTCGGTTGAAAAGATGATGATGATGATTAGGAATAAGGAAAAATGCTCGTCAAATTCGGTTGTCATATGTTGTTGACGATGTCTGTATCAATCATTTTAGTAACGCGAATGACTTGGTGCTGCTGAGCGCGTCAGCCGATGGTACTAGGACACTATTGGCCATAGTATGGCCTTTATCGTTTAGAAAAGTCAGCACATTGTTTTCGAGGAGGGGACCAAGTAGGTACCATCTTGGGGAGCATCTCATCCTACTAATATATGTATATAAATGTTTGAAAGTTTGTGAGTATGGATGTACTTAGTTTGTTCCTCGTTTACACAAAAACTACTGAACGGGTTCAGATGAAATTTTGACTTTTTCACATTCTTTAACGTTAACTAGAGGCATTTTTTAATCTTAATAGCAACAAGAGTAATAAAAAGCCTCGTAAAAATAAAATATAATAATCTACACTTAATATTATAAAGAGGAAAGATTGGTATGTTTGTAATGAATAAACTCAAAAACTCCTGCGCCGATTTCAAAAATTCTTTCACCATTAGAAAGCTACATTCACCTTGAGTAACATAAGCTATATCTTATTCCCTTACTCCCAAGAGAACGGGAACTACGTGGGTGAAACCACGTGACATCCGCTAGTATCGTTACATTTTTAAGACTGTTCACGGATTTGAACCCTAGACCTCCTAATCGCATTCAACTTTTCGAAAAGTTAAATAAATATTTAGTTTTATCTTCAGGTCACTTGGGCTACAAAGAATAGGCTACTTGTTATACCGATAAATATGTTTAGTACTTAAATGAATGATATCAATATAATTGATAGCTTAAGTTACTTCTTTATAATATAGCTTTCTATTCGTGAAAAAATGGTTAGAATCGGTAGAGTAGTTTTAGAGTTTAATCGTTTCAAACATACAAATCTAACCATTTCAGAGAAAATTAAAGACTAACTGTAGCTAAAAAAAACCGGCCAAGAGCGTGTCGGGCCACGCTCAGTGTAGGGTTCCGTAGTTTCCCGTCCGTCACAATAAGTGTTCCCACTTATGAGTTTAAAGGTCCATCCATTATGTAAAAATGCTTGCATATACGAATATACTACAAACTTAGTCCAGAAATTATTTTGTACAACTTTTTGTCTTTTTTGTACAAAAACTGTTGTTTCCATCAAGTTCAAAATGATTTTCCTAGAAAGTCCTTATAAAGTTTTACTTTTCAGATTTTTTCATATTTTCTAAACTTATGGTTCAAAAGTTAGAGGGGGGGGGACACATTGTTTTTTACTTTTGGAGCGATTATTTCCGAAATTATTGACATTATCAAAAAATGATTTTAGGAAACCCCTATTCATTTTTAAATACCTTTCCAACAATATATCACACGTTAGGATTGAAATAAAAAAAAAAATCACTTCCCACTTTACACATAGGGGGGGGGGCTACCCTAATAAAACAATTTTTTCCAATTTTTATTTTACCACTTTGTTGGCGTGACTGATATATATATTGGAACCAAATTTCAGCTTTCTAGTGCTAACGGTCACAGAGATTAAGCGAGGACGGACAGACGGACGGACGGACAGACATGGCGAAACTATAAGGGTTCCTAGTTGACTACGGAACCCTAAAAAGTACTGCAACATTCCAAGGCAATGTCAGGTTGTATGTTGATGAAAACTGAGTCGCGCAAGTAACACGTATGTAGTTACTGGATTATAATCATTAATACCTACAACTCCGGTAAAAATGTAGTATCGTGCCGCACGTGGAGTAGGGCTCCCTTGGTACCACTCTTATGAAAAGGGAATGCTTGCGAAAAACTAATTAATGGAACCTAACCTCAAAACACTTTATAGTCGCGTATTAGGGTTAAAATTTGGGTTGGCTTTAGTACTGTTTGGCAGGAGGAGGGACGAGGGAGGTACCCTCTCTGCCCTGACACCACTTCTATATAAAGATAACGCACTGTTCTTGAGAAAAACCAATTATTGTAACTTAACCTCAAAGCATAATTCGCATGAAAAGCGTAGTCGCGGGGCTCCTATTTCTATCTCCAAGGTTTAAAGGAACCTAACTAACCTAACATCGAGGTGCCCAAAGTCCCGAGCTCGCTTCGCTCGCTCTTGAATCCAAGTTCACCTAGTACGGGTATGAAGGGAATGTCGGGGAACCTCACCATCCATCGAAAGGGCTGGCCAAATTTTAACCGTCGTAAATAGTCGTCGAATACAGCCACAAGAAAAACACCACGAAGCATAGGGAACACATTCACGCAACTCGAGGACAAACGGAATTACCAAACGAATGGCAGTGACACACAGCATACAATTATTAGGTTTTACATTCCGTCTTGCACATTTTTCACGTCATTTTGCACCATAGACAATATGTGGAACAGTTTTGGTTGTCAATCGCCCATTTTAACGTTCCGTTTTCGTTATAAAACTGATTTGAGGTAGAAATATGATACTAAAGCCAACCCCATAAATCCGCGCCTGTCCGAGCGGAGTTGGGGCGGGTTAGTAGTGTTACAGTCGTAATATAAAAAATCATTCTTCATTTTAAAATCAAGCATTGTCTAGAATCAATATTGTTTAGACTACCTAAACTGTTGCGTAATACAGGATGATTGGACTGAACTAACTTACTTGCTTATACACCGTTAATTTTAGGTCGTTCTAGAACCGAAAGCCATAACTCGATCATCGAACTCGGAACGGTTGGGACTGTTTTTCTTATCCTCTTATCAGAGGACCTCTCAGGTTATCAATATGCGTATCAATAATTTATGATGCCTATATAAAAGCTGTTCGCCAAAAAAACATCACATTGCTTTTGTTCTCAACGAGCGGGCACCAGGGGCGGACATATACTATTTCTTACAAACGACGTTGTCTGTAGTATAAAATGTATAGAACGGCATGTGTGATGGTATTGGTGGCGCTGTGCGTAGGAATGAGGCACTCCTTCTCCTGGGGTGAGTACCAGAGTAATTTATTTACTGTTTTTATTAATTTTGATTACCCCTTACTTTGAAGAACTAAAGTTGTATCTGTTAGTAGTAAACTTTACCCTAATAAATCTGTAGTTATTTTTGTTAGTTACCTACTCAACCTTCTGGCCCTCCTAAGTAAGGTCGTCAAGTGCGCAGCAGGTCATGCGGTGCAAGATGGAAGGTGGACCATTGTCTGTGGAGAGACGCCGCATACGCACTTGTGATTCGTCGTCCGTAAACCCACATCTGTGGAGGTCTTTGCCCCAATCGACTTGGATATGAAGTCTACTTATAGATTTCCAAGTCAGCCAGGGTAACGCGTGCTTAGGGTAGAGGCTCAGGTGGCTCGAGGAAACCGTTGAGAAGCTTAAACAGCTGCCGCTAGAGGTCGCATCTTGCTGTAGAGGAGTTGTTATTAGCTGGACTGGATAGTCCCACGTGCCTAAAAAATATTTTACGGCTTTTCAGCCTCTGGGCACATAGACGAAGTTGTGTATTAGGTGGCGTGAGTCGGTTAGTAGCTTCGTCCTAACGATGCGGCTGGCTGCATAATAATTATTCCGTATGGTGTCGGACGTAAAGAATAGCACCATCCCATATCTTCCCGTGGGTGTCGAAAGAGGCAACTTAGGGACTTACCAGAGAATGGGCAGCAGCGTTTTCTGTGTTTTTGTAACAACCGTACTGCAATCGCCAACCCGCCTGCCAAGTGTGGCGATTATGGCAAAACCCCCCAAAGATCGGCGTACAATTATATTATTATTTATAGATACCACTCTCACTAACTCTTGGGCGTGAAGTTATGTTAACTTTATTATATCTATGCATGTAGGTAAGCACTTATTGTATATTTCTTGATTCAAATTTAGCTTACGCGTTTATATGTAATAGGAAATGCTTAGTCATCATCATCATCACTCTCTTGCTCTTATCACAATTTATTTGTGGTCGGCGCAGCATGTCTTTTTCTTTATCACTCTTCATTTCATCAGACACCTCCTTTCTAGCCATGTCATCCTTCACACAGTCCATTCATCGTTTCTTTGGTCTTGCTCTACTCTTATACCCATCTTCATTCATACTCAACATTTTGCTCATTCCTCCACATTACATGTCCATGCCACGATAACCCATTACCACACAACTTATCAGTCACCGGCGCCACTTTCAGACTTCCTCTTATGACATGTGCCAACATGTTTATTTGGCTACGTCACATCTCGTAACTTTCCCATTTCAGCAACTAAACAAAAGACGTGCAAAACAAGTGAAAAAGTGTCCCAATCGTGGAAATCAAAAAATTGTTACTAAATCTTGGTTACATCATTCGTGTTGAGATGGTATATTATGTGAGAACAATGTAGCAAGATGTGCACGTTAAAAGTGTCCATAGTGTTTTATCCACCAAGTTTCTGAACGCACCTTTTCGACGTTTGACAGATGTCGTTTCAGTTGTCTGTGCGATGACGTTTGCTTGTCAGTGCCATATTGGTTTGGAAAAATCTTGCTTCCGTGGTCTTGTATTTTTGATGCACGCGGCTGTTGTGTAATTATTGATTGAAACTTTGAGTTAATGGTAATCCGATACAATCTTGATCGGTGTTTGATATTTTGTTGATAATTGAGTGAAAATTGAGAAATCTCGCCATTTTGGGTCGTGACCGCGAGTGATTTGTTGGTTATGTAGCCGGCCTTTGTGTTTTATTTGGACGCCGGTAATTTCCTAAATTCAGTGCTGGACTATTGTACATCCCCGATTGGGTTAGCAAACCGGGATAAAATTCAGTTGGATATTGATGGAAAGTGCCACGTGTGTGATCAGAAGGTTTGACCAAGGAGTCGACGGTACGCGCTGTGGGGCGCCCTTTGGTTATCGTCGAATCTACATGACTTTACATACACCACACAAACCACAGTTACACTTACACCCTACTCAGATACGACGTGACCAGGGACTACGTCACATCACCAGTACCAACGTGATGGTAAGTGTATCTAATAGTTGTTTTCCCTTTGTCAATAGAACAAATATTATTTGATTAGGGCTCCGCGTAATCGCGGACATCGTGAGTCTGTTTGTGCAGTCTCACACAACTGGTAGCAGAGCGTGGTTTAATTGTTAAATTCACCACTTATTGTCGAGTAAAAGTATTAAGAAGTCTGATTTGTTGCCGTCAGCCTGACTCAAATTAAACATAGATTGTTTGACATAATATATTTTGATATGTAGTGTCCCTTGTGGCTTGTACTTTAATTTGTTGTTGTATAAACAAGGTATTGCTTGTACAGGGTCGGATTTGAGCTTGTAATAATTCAAACTGAGTTTTATTATTTGGTTTAAATTGTAGTTTGTGTCCGGGAAAATTGTTCCTGTTGATTATTTAATTGAATTTGATTTGTTTATTTGATATTTGTCCCAATGGCTTCATTGAAAGCTGTAAACCAAGCCATTGGTGGATTGACCTCACAGCTAAGATGGTTTGCCTCTGCTGCTGCAACCGCTGAGCGTCTAGACCTGGAAGAGGCCACGCTTGCCCGGTATGAGCAGTTGAATGCGAGATTGAGTGCGGTTGACACTTTGTTTGCTCGCTTCAATGAATTGATCTTGGACTTGGACCTGGAAACATTGGGTCAAGCAGCCCGTGATAAGGTTGTTGCGGATTATGACCAGATGTTGAACCTGAGTGACATAATAAGTATGCGCGCCAGGAAAATTTTGAAGAGTCGGGACCCTGCCCAGGTCAAAACAGAGACCTCTGTTGTTGCAGGCCCTGGACTTTTGGGTAGACTGCCTACCCTGGAGCTGCCACATTTTGACGGTCACTTGGACCATTGGTTAAGCTTCAGGAACCTGTTTGACAGTTTGGTTGATTCGCGCTCTGACCTCCGACCGGCCCAGAAGTTGGCTTATTTGTTGTCAGCCCTAGGAGGTGAGGCTCGAGCCTTGGTGCAGCACTTGCCGGTGACCGACTCGGCCTATCCCACCGCTCTGGAACTTCTATCCCGACGATACCAGAACAAACGTTGCCTGGCTGATGTCCATATTGACCAGATCTTGGGGTTGCCGGCCATCACCAGAATGTCAGCCTTGCGTGCTGACCTATTGAATCCATTGCTGGCAGCAACCAACGCCTTAAAACGATTGGAGTTGCCGGTGGACTATTGGTCCTATCTTTTGGTGCACTTGGTGTTGCAGCGGCTTCCGTCAGACTTGAGGTCCCGTTTTGAGCAGAAGTATGGTGGGGATAGTGCCACCCATCTTCCCCCCTTTGAAGACCTCGTCAAATTTTTGGAGGATGAGTGTCGTTTCCTCGACAACGCTCGTGGTGCCACGGGGTCAAGCCAACCGCCCTCTCGGCCGAGGGCCCAGGGACGGACTAGGACTGTCGGGCCTGGTGATAGCCGCCCTGCCCGCCGTTTTGGTGGCACCCAGAGTAATCTTGCTTGCGGCTATTGTAAGGCCACGGGACATGGCGTACCAACTTGCGCGGCCTTCTTGGAGTTGCACGTGAGTGCCCGCCGCCGAGTTGCCAATGCACGCCGTCTGTGCTTTTCTTGTTTGGGGAATCATTTTCATCGGGATTGCCCCAACCCCCGCCCTTGTTCAATTTGTAGGGGCTCACATCTGGAAGTTTTGTGCGCCAACGCGAACCGCTCTGACAGACCAGCCTCTGATGGGGGTTCGCGCAGGGGGGGGTATATTGGAGATGAGCACCGGGCTCCTCGCTCGCCGGTTCAGAATCGAGGAGGGGCCTACAACTTTGCCCGCCGTACTCCACCCCCCGCGCCAGTTGATCGGGAGCCGCGCGACCGCCGATTGACCTCCCCTCGTGAAGGCGACTATGCAGCTGCTGGTAGGCGACATTGGCCAGACCAGCACCGCCTTCCCTCCCCTCTGTTGGCGGAACGTCCCCGTTTGGCGACGCGCCCCCCGCCACTCAGGCGTCAAGTGGGATATGCCCCTCCAGCGATGGCGCGCGGCTCGGGACATCGCGCGGACGAGGAGTTTGATTACTATCCTCACCGGGATAGACCCCAGCCTGGATGCGGCGATCGGTCGCCGCCCAGGCATTGCTAGGAAATTGGCGCCTGTCCCGCTAACGTACCTCCCCAGATCGACACGGTTTTGTTGCCAACGGCATCGGTCAGGGTCTGGGGACCCACGGGGGACTCTGTTGTGGTCCGTGCCATTTTGGACACGGGAGCCCAGGGTTGCCTTTTGTCGTCTTGGTTAGCGGGTCGGGTGAGCCTGGATGTCCGTGCCTTTTCAGGCACGATTAATGGAATAGGCGAAACACCTATCCCGACTGTTGAGGGACAAACCTTATTTGGGCTCACTCCTGTGAGTTGTTTGGACCCTAAGTTTTTTCCTTCGGCTATTGTTCTGACGAGTATTTTGGGCTGTCATCCCCAACGTCAGCTGTCGCCTGATATTGTCCGGTTGACGTCAGGCCTGGATTTGGCTGACCGCCGGTTTGATTCCCCTAATACAACTCATTTGATATTGGGTTCCGATGTACTAGGGAGAATATTGTTGGGTAATATGAAAGTCTTGCATCCGAACGGTTTGGTGGCTGTCTCGACCATCTTTGGCTTTGCGGTGATGGGCCCAGTATTGAAGGCTTCCCCTCCACCTGAGCCTGATTTTGCGCTGGCGTGTGGCTCCGCTCTCTCTGACGCTGTTCAGAGGTTTTGGGAGGTTGAGGAGCCACCGCAAGTGGCCCGCTTGAACCCGGAATATGAGGAGTGCGAGTTGTTCTATCAGAACAACACAGGTCGACTCCGTTCCGGTCGGCTCGTAACACGGTTGCCTTTTGTTGCAGTTCGACCACCTCTCGGCGAGTCCAGACCTATGGCCGAGAAGAGATTGTTGGCGATGGAGCGCCGTATGGCCAGGGATCCGGTGCTGCGGCAGAAATATTTAGATTTCATGCGTGAGTACGCAGACTTGGGACACATGTCGGTGTCAAATTTGGATTGGCGCTCAGTTGAGCATTACTTTCTGCCGCATCACGCGGTCCTCAAGGCATCCACCGGTAAGCTGCGCACAGTGTTTGATGGGTCTGCGCGGACTTCCTCTGAAAAGAAAGAAAGAAAAAGCATTTATTAGCCCGCACAGGACAAAACACAAATAAAAATGGTTAAATTAACAGTACTTACAATAGTAAAAATAAAAAAATAAACAAAGAGAAAAAAAAACATGAAATGAAATTGGTCCTGTACGAGGCCAAAAGGCCCCTAACTCAGCATGATGCTGTAACATTTAAAAAAAAAAACGTCACAGCGCTGGTATTCTGATAGGGCCCAGACAGAGTGATGTCACGGTCAGACACGGATAAATAATAAATACATAAAGTGTAAACGAAAAAATAATACAAATATGGGTAGAATAAATAGATAAAATAAAATTACATCTTCACTCCACTTATCCACTACTTTGTGTTGACTTTCACAGGCAACCTTAGAGTATATTACTACTGTAATATATACTCTAAGCAGGCAACACTGACGAACAGAGACGCGGGCGCAGACATACATAATATAATCTGTGATTTGTTAGAGACAGTAATCTGTGGTTAGAGAGTATATATATCTGTCTGGTGTCTCTTTGAATGATTGCTTGCACTCCGGCCCCAAATTGTTGAGGGACCTTTGTGATGTCATCACGACTTTTCGTCGTCATCAAGTAGTCTTTGTGGCTGACATCAAAATGATGTTCCGGCAAACGGTTATTCACCGGGATGACAGACGTTATCAGTTGATCCTGTGGCGAGAGAATCCCCGGGACCCCATGGTTGTTTATGAGCTCAACACGAATACGTACGGCCTTCGATCGAGCCCTTTTGTTGCTATTCGTTCGCTTTGGGAGCTCGCGGACCGAGAACGCTTGAGGTTCCCTCGGGCGTCCGCCATCTTGAAAACGGACTTGTATGTTGATGACGTCTGCACTGGGGCTTCCACGGTTGAGGAAGCTATCCTGTTGCGTGACGAGTTGGTTCAAATTTTGTATTCCGCTGGCTATGTTTTTTTTAGACTGGCAACACTGCCCGAGTGACATGTAAATTTTTTGTTCCGTATTTAAAATTTAAATTTAATTAGTAAATAAGTTATATTATGGTGTAATTGTTTGTGTAAACGTATCATAAATGCGTAAATACTCAGGATAATTGTTATCCTGCTAATTAATGAAGTTTTTCGGCACTACAACGGTACCGGTAACCTAAAAAAAACAGCTGACGTTCTAACTACGGACATAAACGGATAATTCAGGGGAAGTATTGTTTAGTTTTTATTTAATAACAGCGCACAAACCTCTCTTTATCTCTATTACAAATCCATGCCCATTTCTAGTATAATTTTTCGCGTATTTAGTTCCCTGTACTGGTTCTAAATCTCTTTGTTGACAACCGGTCTTATAACATCAAAACTGAGTAATTCCTTATCTCATCTCTGTTTATTTTTTTTATTTTATTCAAATCAATCTTTTCAATGGAAATGATTAGATAATTATATCGTTTAAGATAATTTATTGTCTTGCATTAATGTAATAGTATTTTTTTTTTTTCTTTTTTTAGCAACATACCCACATAGGAAAAAGTAAATCATTAGGACAATAGAACCAATGAAACTGAATATTTATTCAATTATTTACATTGAATTGGATAATATTTTAAAGCTATAGCAGCCTACCTCATTCCATTTCATTACTTTAACTTTTTTTCTTTCCCTTTCATCGCTAACTTCACTTTATTTGTCTATTCTACTAGTTAACACCGTTTCTTTACTTCTAATTTTCAGTAACCAATCCTGTAACCATGCCTGTGATGACCCGTAAGGCTACTGCTCAAGATATGGAGCTAAAATTGAGAACGGCCCTCCAAGAACTCAAAGAATCCAACCTCCAAGTTCAACTACTGTTGCAGGAAAGAGAAGAGAGTGAGGTGGAAGTCAATAAAGTTAATAGCAAAAACTCCAGCTTAAAACGGGAGCTAGTAGACCTACATCAGCAATACTTGGACGTTGTTGATGAACGGGATCAGCTGAAGGTGGTCACGGATGGTTTTCATAATTGTAGTAACTTGTATGAGGAGGCTTTGTTTAAAATTAGGGATCTGGAAGATGAGTTAATTCATGCCAATAATTGTATAGTTAAGTTACAGAAAGAAAAAGAATGTACTCAGGTTATAGAAACAAATCTCTTATATGATGAATTATTAAAAACTAATTGTAACCCCCCTTCCTTAATAACAATTGATCTAACTGAAGATTCCTTACTAAAACAGAATTTTATAGTTAGCAATAGGAAGATTAATAAATATGCAAAATTAAACAGAAAAATTAAAAAATGTAATCAATTTAGGAAACAACATAAATGCTTTTCCAAATTTATTCCACTGAGGAAAGAGCGTGTTGATTTACTTAATAAGTTAAATAATTACCAAATAAAATTAGAGGACAGTATAAAAATTTATGAAATTGATACTCAGCATTTGCAGTCTGAAATACAGGTACTTCAGGAATCACTAAGTTCCCTTTCTAATAGGTATAAGATTTCTCAGAAACAAATTAGGGAACATATTTATGCAGCAAATGAGTTGGTAATGGGTCAATGTAGTTGCCAGACAGTTACCAACCATGATACTATCCAGCCTGAGGTAATGGAGGACCCATACCAGGTTGAGAATTTGTCTCAGGACAGCATATCAAACCAACAAACAACTAATATTACATTAGATTACTCACACGTAGTACAGCCTGAGTTGCATGATAGTCTGCCTGAGATTGGTAATTTTGTTTCTCCTATTAGTCGTGACTGTAATCATTCAGTTATGTTCTCTGACAGTATAGGTAGGGGGCTAGGTAAATTAATTCGTAATAACCTGAGTTATTGTACCCAAAACAATTGTATGCCAGGGTCAAACTACAAACAGATTATGGCATCTGTAACTAAGACTGTTTGTGATCCTAGTACCACCATTACTATATGTGTTGGTAATAGTGCAAAGATTAAAAAGGAAGACATCACTGATTGTGTCTCAAAGTTGTTGAAATTAAATTGTAATAAAATAATATTGTGCGCTTTTCCATATTTTGAAAATTTATGTAACAGAAAAAACAATTATATTCACTTCTTAAATAGACATTTACATTTTTTAGCAGGTCACTACAGTGACAAACTTATATTTCTTGATATCAACACTTTTGTTGATAAACTTAGTTCGACCCGGGGTAAAGTGTATCTACCTATTAGTTGTAGACACAAAATAGCTCGGCTATTAGCTTATAATATTCACACAGACATAAGTAGTATGTCTAAGTTTAGTTATATTGTAAATACTGCGACTATTAGTAATAATACTAATGAACAGGTGGTGACCTTAAATAAATATAGCATTAGTGCTATTGATGTTTACAAACATTATACTGAGGAGGATCCATATGTCACCGTGGAAAATTCTCAATTAGGGTATATTAGTGATAGGATCTTGTTGTCTGGCGATGGCACGGGAGTCTCGGGGCTCTCTCCAGATATTAATATTAATTTAAACTAGAAAGTCAGACAACAGAAGGTGCCATTAACAATATTGTTAAACCTACCAACAGCAAGGTATCTTCTTGCACTCAATTAGCTAGTAAAAAAGGGCCTCAGCAGAACACTTTAAAATTATTCCACCAAAATATCCAAGGCATTTCTTCAAAATTATTAGAAATAGAATTGTTTTTAGAAAAAAGTAAGTTTGACATTATTTGTTTTACTGAACATTGGCTTAAGGATTACCAAATGCTTATTAATTATGAGAACTATATGGTGGGTAGCTGCTATGACCGTAAAACTATGCTTCGTGGAGGTTCCTTAATTTTTGTAAAAAATTGTTTAAGATATAAGCAACGTAACGACATAATAGGTCTCTCGGCTGAACATTGCGTCGAACTGTCCTGTGTTGAGCTAGATAAGCATGTTATTGTGTGTGTGTACAGACCCCCAAACTATCAAAACTTTTCCTTATTTGAGTCAATAATGGAAGATGTCCTGGCAAAACTTGCAGCCAGTAATAAATCTATAATTATTTGTGGTGATTTTAACATCAATATTTTAGAAGAAAATTCAAATAGCAGTCGGTTATTAAATCTTTTTAAGTCATTTGACTTGACCAACACTTTTATAGAACCTACTAGAGTCACTCCATCTTCTGCTACTTGTATAGATAATGTTTTCTGTGATTGTGATTACTTAGATAAAGCCATAGTTAATTGTCTGCCGTCTGACCATAGCGGACAAACTGTAACTTTTAGGTGTAATACACCATTGCAAAAAATTCAGATTAAATTTAGACCCATAACTTCTAACAAATTAAATAGGTATAATATTTCTCTACAGAACAAATTAAGTGTTATGAGCCATGACGATATTAATATAAATCAATTTTATGATAATTTCTTTTCAATAGTTCACACTGAATTCAACAAAACTTTTGAAAAGAAGTCAAAAAGTATTTGCCCTAAATTTATATTTAGTGATTGGGCAACTAGAGGTATCAGAAAAAGTAGGGAAACACTATTTGAGCTTTATGGCCTTAAGCCTTATATGAACACTGAAACTTTTAACAAATATGTTGCTAAGTATTCAAAAATTTTTAGAGATACATGCAAGGTTGCCAAAGCCTTGCACATTAGCAACAAGATCAAAACAGCAGAAAATAAAATAAAGACAGTTTGGAAAGTCATAAATAGCGAGACTAACAGGAAGAAAACACGTAATACTAGCTACACATTAGATACAGCATGTGGTCCTAAAAGCTCTAATCAGGAAGTAGCTCAAGAATTTGTAAATTTCTTTACCGATATACCGTTAAAAACTACGGAGGCTCTAAATTCCTCTCCTGAAGTCTCAATTGGTTTACTAAAGGCGAATGTGTCTGGATGCCAGGCTGAATTTAAATTTAAACACATAAACCCGATGATAGTTATTAAAGCTTTTCGGCAAATAAAAATCAAACTGACCGAAGATCTATGGGGAATGTCTATCAAAGTTTGTACATCCATACTTGAGACTATAGCTCCATACTTAGCTTTAATTTTTAATTTGTGCGTAGACCAAGGAGTTTTCCCTGATTTAATGAAATACAGTAAAGTTATACCTCTTTTCAAATCCGGTGATAGTAAAGATACAAATAATTATAGGCCTGTATCCGTGTTGCCAGTTTTTAGTAAGGTGTTCGAAAAGATAATGCTTAATCAAATGGTCAATCATTTTAACACCAATAGAATCTTACACGATCAACAGTATGGTTTCACCAAGGGACGTTGTACAACCGACGCCGGTGTAACCTTAATAAAGCACATACACACATCAAAAGTATCTAGGGATCAACATATATTTTTGCAATAACTTTTCTCCTGATTGATATTAATTAAAATTTTCTTTAAGGATTCATCAAATAAAGTGTTTTCGTTTGTCACAGTAACGATAAACCAAGTCACCTTTGCATTAATAAAGAAATTTGCCATTTTCCTAATAAAGGGATTTTTGACATTTGAACCACTAACATTAAAGTTCGAAAAAATGACTGAAAACACAGTTTTCTTTAAAATTTTATTGGGTAACTTAAACAATTAATAATCCGTGTTTCTACCGCGAACACTAACAACACAAGAACATCGGTTTGGCATACTCAAAATGAGTTCATCCAAATCACGCTGTGGAATGGCCGCCCATGTTCGTTGCAACAACAAAAAAAGGTCTTCTTGCGACTGGATACCCTCCATATTCGGCAGAGCTCTTCTCTGTAGCATATCCCATGCATGCTCAATCGGGTTCAAGTCTGGCGACTGAGCAGGCCAGGGCAGGACATTGATGTTAGCTGCGGCGAGAGTCTGTCTTACAACTCTTGCGGTGTGCGGTCGTGCATTATCATGCATTAACTGAAATAAGGGACCGATTTGCACTTGTAGAGGAACGATGACGTCTGATACAATCGTCTCAGCATAAATTTGAGCGTTGAGGTTGCCTCTGATCCAAATCAACTCAGTTCTTCCGCCGATCCAAATACCCGCCCATACCATGATGGTTCCACCACTATAAGGATGGACTTCCTGGCAGGATTTTAATCGCTGTTGGCGTCCAGGGGTTCTCCAGTGTCGTATACGTCTTGTATCCGGTCTCATACCAAAACGAGACTCATCAATAAAGCACACGAAACGCCATTGTTCTTCTGCCCAATTTCTGTGTTCAAGAGCCCATTGATATCGAATCCTACGATTGTGCATTGCTATAGGTGGTACCCGTAGCGGTCTTCGGGAATGAAGGTTCACTTCATGCAAGCGGTTTCTGACTGTTTGGTCGCTAATTAAGTTCCCTGAAGAGTGATGAAGCCTCACGGCTAACATCATGGCGGTTATTGTTGGAGCTCTTCGAGTTAAGATTTGAATGTATCGGTCTTGTCTCCGTGTGGTGCAGCGATACCGTCCTCCATGGCGCTCAGCCACGGTACCAGTGCTTCGGTAACGTGTCCAAAGTCGACTGATAACACTCTGACTTGTATTCAGAGCTAAAGCTACAGTACGTTGCCGGGAACCAGCTTCTATCATTCCCACGGCTCTGAGCATTTCTTCCCTGCTTAAATGACGTCGCCGCTCCATAATAACGTTGGTTTTAATCAGTAGTAGGGAAACAGTAGCACTAATAATGTCTTCAATGCGTTGTATGTTTTTATAGGGAAAATATTGACAGCTTATTTTCATCTTTTACTCGAATTTGATTGAGAGTTCCTGATTCAAATTATGAAATGCACCAAAAAGGATCCATATAAATTTATAAAATCATAAATTTATTACAAAGCCACATCTCAATCTCAAGAAATCCGCATAAAAATGCTTGATCCCTAGACACTTTTGATGTGTGTATTTACGGCGTGGGAAGAGTCCCAAGACGCTGTAGGAATATTTTGTGATCTCTCCAAAGCATTTGATTGTGTAAATCACGACACATTGCTTTTGAAACTTGAGCATTACGGACTAGGTAAACTTGCACTTAGTTTGTTAAAATCTTATTTGAGTGATAGACAACAATATGTTCAAATAAATGGTGTTAATTCACAGGGTTTAAAAGTAAAAATGGGGGTTCCGCAAGGCTCAATATTGGGTCCTTTCCTCTTTTTAGTATATATAAATGATCTACCCTATTTACTGAAAAACCAACCTCAAAATATGGTGTTATTTGCCGATGACACTTCCCTAATTTTTAAGATCAATAGACGGGCCCAAAATTTAGATGACGTGAATAATGCCCTACTTCAAGTCCATAATTGGTTCACAGCAAATAATTTAGTACTAAATGAAAAAAAAACGAAATGCATAAGATTTGCTTTACCGAATGTTAAAAGTAGCGATTGTGATATAGTACTGAATAAAGAGAAACTTGAATTCGTAGATAAAACGGTTTTCCTGGGGATTACGCTTGATTCAAGGCTACAATGGGGTTCTCATTTAACATCTCTGGCGGGGCGGCTAAGTTCGGCAGCATATGCTATTAGAAAAATCCGTCAATTTACTGATGTAGATACTGCTAGATTGGTCTATTTTAGTTACTTTCATAGTATAATGTCTTATGGCATTTTGTTATGGGGACGGGCTGCTGACATTGAGTCTATATTTATTCTGCAAAAAAGAGACATCAGAGCCGTATACAATCTTCGTAGGCGCGATTCTTTGAGGGAACTGTTTAAGGAAATAAACATCATGACTGTACATTGTCAATACATCTACGAAAACATAATGTACGTAAGAAAAAATCTACATATTTTTGGTAAAAGAGGTGACAGACACAATTACAGTACTAGAAATAGGGACCAATTAGTTCAGCCAGGCTTCAGACTCGCTAAAGTAGACTCATCTTTCATGGGGTACTGTTTGAGATGCTATAATAAAATTCCACAAAGCATTCTTGAGCTGAATGAAACAAAATTTAAAACATGTATTAAACGCACACTTTGTAAGCAAGCATATTACAAATTGGACGACTATATCGCTGATAAAACTGCTTGGCTCAATGCCGGTCCTGCTCCACAAGGACAGGGGCGCATAAATTGATAGCATTAAATTGTATTGTTGGAGCTGCTGAAGATTGTACAACTATCTTTGCATTGTATAGAATCAATCTCTTTATTATTATATAGCCGCATATCGCATATTGTGTGAGTGCTATGTACTAGAATGCTATCAGTCGCTAGAAACCTACGTTTTTCCTTGACTTGAATGTGCCGTGGCGATTAGGAGATATGTCATGCTCACTCAAATGTCTCGCTGATGGTGACGCGTGTATCGGATCATTTAGTTCCCTTCAAAATGGTTGAGTTGAATGGTGCTGATACATGCGTCATGTTCGTGAACGAGCGCTGTCAGTTGGGACTGGTCAGCTCTTGGTTGCCACGGCTTTTGAATTTAATAATTTTATTTTTTAATTGTTTTTGTTTTTTTTTTTACTATGGACACCTTTAACGTGCACATCTTGCTACATTGTTCTCACATAATGTACCATCTCAACATGAATGATGTAACCAAGATTTTGTAAAAATATTCTGATTTAAAAGAGTGTCCATGGAGTTTCTTGCCCATTCTTCTCCATAGAGATCTACGCTAGGGAATGGGCAACTACAGTACTTTCACAGTTTTTATGTCTTGTGTCTGGGACTGTAGCTACATTTAATTTTCATATTTGTTTCGACAATTCAAAAGTGCCTGTAACTGGCCTACTTGAAATAAATGCTTTGATTTTGATTTTGATTTTATGAGTTGCGTAAGTGGGTGTCCAACTCGCCAGCACTGTTGGAAGATGTGGAAGAGGATCATAAGCAGGATCCTCATTTGTTTGAAAATGCTGACAACCCTGCTATGTTGGCCGTTCTCGGCGTTCAGTACCGACCAGTCCAAGACACCTTTACGTATGATGTCGATTTGGAGTCACCACACACTTGGACTAAACGACTGGTATTGTCTACTGTCGCGAGAACCTTTGACCCGAATGGTTGGATATGCCCGGTATTGTTTTGGGCGAAATGTTTTCTCCAGCGCC
The DNA here is from genome assembly GCA_905147715.2 of Xestia xanthographa. Taxonomy (NCBI): domain Eukaryota; kingdom Metazoa; phylum Arthropoda; class Insecta; order Lepidoptera; family Noctuidae; genus Xestia; species Xestia xanthographa. Next base: position 2,572,044 of record LR990654.1, on the reverse strand, counting down.
TTTGGACCGCGGAACTTGGTTGGGATGAGCCACTTCAGGAAACCCTTTTGGAAGATTGGCTCCAATTTGTATACGCACTTCCTGCGGTCAACGAGGTCGCGTTACCACGCGCTATCCTCCCCCCTGGGAACTATACTGCTACCCTTCATGGGTTTTGTGACGCATCTTCGCACGGTTATGCAGCTGTTGTTTATCTGCGCACCGTCAGCGCGACAGGCCAGGTGAAGTTGTCACTGATCATGGCCAAGAGCAAGGTGGCCCCCCTCCGGACGGCATTGACCATCCCTAAGCTAGAGTTGTCAGGGGCGGCGCTTCTTGTGCGTCTCTTGAATCACGTTGCTCAAACTTTAGGTGGATCTGTGAACATTCGGAATTCTTACGCCTGGACGGACAGTCAAATTGTTTTGTGTTGGTTGAAGACGTCCGTCCACTCCTTGGAGGTCTTTGTTGCGAACCGAGTGTCACAGATACAAAATTCCGAAACGCCTTTGATTTGGAGGCACGTGCCTGGAGACTTGAACCCCGGCGACGTAGCCTCACGTGGGTGCATGGCCCCCCGCCTGATTGTGCACCCCCTTTGGTGGGGACCGGATTGGCTGACTCGCCCCGAGGATGATTGGCCTCGAACGCCAATTTTGATGTCGGATCCTTTGCCCGGGCTTAAGGTGCTCGCTGTTGGGACGAAGGACCCTCCGTTTGATCCTGATATTTTGTTGAATCGATACAGCTCCCTCGACAAATTGTTGAACGTTACCTCGTGGATCAGGCGTTTTGGTCACAATGCTAGGAATCCAGGGGACAAGCGCCTGTCACCGGTTCTCTCTCCTCAAGAGCGACAGGAGTCACTCCTCCTGTGGGTTCGCTCTGTGCAGGCCATACACTTTGAGAAGGAGATCGAGACCTTGAAGTCCGGTAGAGTTAAGTTGTCGGGAGCCGTTAGTAAGTTGAACCCCTTTTTGGATGAAACGGGTCTTTTGCGTGTTGGAGGACGGTTGAGGCACTCTAGCCTTCCTTATGGAGTCCGTCACCCCATTTTGTTGCCCAAGGCGGGCCATTTGATTAAATTGTTGGTGACTGATCGTCACATTAAGAACTCGCACGCCGGTTGCAATGCGCTGTTGGCCATTCTGCAGCGAGAGTTTTGGATTTTGTCGGCTCGTCGTACCATTTGTAGCATCGTCTTCCGTTGCATACCGTGCTATCGGACTAAGGCCCCAACGATGCAGCCCCAGATGGGAGACTTGCCTGCTGATCGTGTCAATGAGGCGAGGCCCTTTGCAGGCGTAGGAACGGACTTTGCTGGTCCCTTTTCGATAAAGACGTCTACCCTTCGCAATAGTAAAATTGTCAAGGCTTATTTGTGCGTATTTGTCTGCCTGTCAACTAAGGCAGTGCACTTGGAGCTGGTATCCTCCCTCTCGACGGAGGCCTTTGTGGCAACTTTGGATAGATTTACGTCTCGCCGTGGGTTACCTTCTCTGATCAGGTCTGATTGCGGTACCAACTACAAGGGTACAAGTAACTATTTGAAAGAAGTGTATGACTTTCTTAATGAGAGCCAGGTTGACATTGGTAACAAATTGGCCCGTCGAGGGGTCACTTGGTTGTTTGACCCGCCAGCCTGCCCCCATTGGGGGGGTATTTTTGAGGCCGCGGTGAAAGCGGCAAAGGGACTCTGGCGGAGATTGTTGGGAGACACCGTTCTTACCTTTGAGGAATTAGCTACGGTATTTTGTCGCATTGAAGCGGTACTAAATTCGCGTCCATTGTGCCCGCTCTCTTCGGACCCTAACGATTTGGAGGCTCTAACCCCGGGCCATTTCTTGATTGGACAGCCACTTGTCGCTCTGCCTGAGTACCCTTTTGTTGATGTGAGCCAAAATCGGCTATCGCGGTTTCAGTTGGTGCAACAGCTCACTCAGAGCTTTTGGAAGCGTTGGAGCTTAGAGTATCTGCACATCCTCCAGCAGCGCGTCAAGTGGACTGATAAAACTCATCCGCCCAAGATAGGAGACCTCGTCCTTATTAAGGATGCCAACCTTAAGCCTCTGTATTGGCGCCGGGGGCGCATTCTCAATTTGGTGGCTGGCACCGACGGGGTACCTCGTTTTGCTGAGGTTTTAGTGGATGGATCGGTTATGAGGAGAGCGGTCGCAACCTTGTCAAGACTGCCAATTGATTAGCGGACGGGACGGCCCGTCCGGGGGGGGTAGATGTTTCATCCACCAAGTTTCTGAACGCACCTTTTCGACGTTTGACAGATGTCGTTTCAGTTGTCTGTGCGATGACGTTTGCTTGTCAGTGCCATATTGGTTTGGAAAAACTTGCTTCCGTGGTCTTGTATTTTTGATGCACGCGGCTGTCGTGTAATTATTGATTGAAACTTTGAGTTAATGGTAATCCGATACAATCTTGATCGGTGTTTGATATTTTGTTGATAATTGAGTGAAAATTGAGAAATCTCGCCATTTTGGGTCGTGACCGCGAGTGATTTGTTGGTTATGTAGCCGGCCTTTGTGTTTTATTTGGACGCCGGTAATTTCCTAAATTCAGTGCTGGACTATTGTACATCCCCGATTGGGTTAGCAAACCGGGATAAAATTCAGTTGGACATTGATGAAAAGTGCCACGTGTGTGATCAGAAGGTTTGACCAAGGAGTCGACGGTACGCGCTGTGGGGCGCCCTTTGGTTATCGTCGAATCTACATGACTTTACATACACCACACAAACCACAGTTACACTTACACCCCACTCAGATACGACGTGACCAGGGACTACGTCACATCACCAGTACCAACGTGATGGTAAGTGTATCTAATAGTTGTTTTCCCTTTGTCAATTGAACAAATATTATTTGATTAGGGCTCCGCGTAATCGCGGACATCGTGAGTCTGTTTGTGCAGTCTCACACACATAGTAAAAACAAAAAATACAATTAAAAAATAAACATTAAAATAAGCCACGGCAACTAAGAAATGACCAGTCACAATTGACAGCGCCCGTTCACGAACATGACGCATGGATCAGCACCATTTATGGTTAAAGAAATTTATTTCTCAATAAGAAATTACAGTATTTCACTTACTTGAGAACATTTTGGAACTTAAATATTATTATAGTAACTTTACACTAACTTTGACATACAAACTAAATAGGTAGTTTTTCTTTATATCAATTCACAAATCTATACAACAAAATTAAATTTCGTACCCAACTAACATTTACAAAACACAAAGATTACATTTTTTTTTTCTTCATCCACCCGCAAAAGAAATAGTTACTGTGGTCGCAAATAATCATAACAGCTATGGAATGCGAGCTCGGTGCCACAATGAAGGCGACGCAGCAGTAGGGCAAGTTCGTTTATAGTAGTGTTTGATCATTCAGAATGTGATTTTTTAATTTAGTTTTGAAAATATTAAACGAGCTCGCATTCTTTACTTCTTTAGGTAGCTTGTTATATTGTTGCACTCCCGAAAAAATAATTGTCCTCTCACCATTGACTGTCCTCACTCGTGGCAGTAAAATGTGATCCTTCCTACGACTGCTACGATTATGTACTTGATGTATTTTAGTGAAGTGTATTTGTGAGTGAATGGACTTGTTAAGAATTTTTCTTATAAGTATGCTGGTACAGTATGTGTGGAGTTGTTTGATATTCATGAGTTTCGTTTCCCTGTAAATTTTAAATGTAGGTGTAAGGTAATCATAGTGGAATAGCAGTTTAACGATTTTATTTTGAGCAATCTGTAAGTCCTTTGGATTAGTTTTTGGCGCATTGCCCTAGATTTCAATGAGATACAACAGATGTGGCTTCACTAGAGAGTTGTAGATGGTCTGGCGCACTCAAAGAGGAAGACAATGGACAACATTGCGCAATGAGCCCAAAAGTGAAGAAAGCTTGGATCTAATGTGTTCAATTTGTATTTTCCAGTTTAACTGACTATCTACTCTTAGTCCAAGGTATTTTTCGTGTTGTTTTTGCTGTATTATTTCATTATCAATGGTCAAGGGGGGGTGAGCTGGTATTTTATTATTTTTGGCTTTAAAGATAACATAGCTAGTCTTAGCAGCATTTATTGTGGTAAGTTTTGTTGGAACCAAATAGACAACGTGTTTAAATCTTGTTGCGCTTTGTTGATCATGTCATCAATCGAAGTACCATAGTAAAAGAGACAGGTATCGTCAGCATAAAGAGACACATGTCCGTGTAATGAGATTTCGTGTACGGAATTGATGTAGATGAGAAAGAATAGTGGTCCAAGAACGGATCCGTGAGGCACACCGAATGAGCCGGTGCTATGTGGTTTACTTTGGTATTCCCCGACTTTTACTATTTGAAACCTGTTCTTTAGGTTTGATTCAAACATTTTGAGTGCAACCCCAGAAACACCTATGTTGCTGAGCTTTTGCAGTAATATTGAGTGACTAACGGTATCGAAAGCTTTTTTTAGGTCGATAAAAAGACCTAGTGCTATCTTTTTTTGGTCAATATTGGTTTGTGTTGCTGTGATTAGGTCTGCTGTAGCTGATAAAGTGTTGGACAGAGAGCGAAACCCATACTGTCTCTTGTAAAGGAAGTTAATAGAGGTGATGTATTTGTTTAAACGTGAATAAATAACCTTTTCAAAGATTTTCGACACGACAGGAAGGACAAAGATAGGCCGGTAATTGTTTGGGTCTGTTTTTGTGCCAGATTTATGGATAGGAGTAACTTTAGCAATTTTTAGTGCATCCGGGAACGTTCCCACAGCAAGGTGTTCATGAATGCAAGTTGTCAGTTTGTGTGTTATCAGGGATCTAAAACATTTAATAATTTTTGTGGTTATCCCGTCAATCCCTACGCTACAGTTTGGATCAAGACTAGCGATTATTAGACTAGCGATAACAAGGTGTAAAAGTAGTTAATTCATTTGTACAATCTCTTGTCTGTGTTGTGGTGTCTATGTTGTGTTTTTGCTGTGTCGTTAGAATAGCGTTAGCAAGTGTCGAACCGATCGTTGAAAAGAAGATGTTAAAACTTTCACAGATTTCATTACCATCGGTTACAGGCCCATCTTTGGGTAAGAGATTTGGAGGAGTACAATGTGCTTTGACCTTATTGCTGGACAGTGTGTTAATAAGTTTCCACATCTTTTTTGGGTTTCCTGAGTATTTCTTGAATGTGGCGTAGTCATATTTCTTTTTAGTATTTTGTATTCTGTCTGTAGTTTTGTTTCTTTCTATTATAAATTGTTTGTGTAAATCTTTGTTTTCTGGATCTTGCTTCAATTTGTACCAAACTATATTTCTTTCATGGATCTTTGTTATTATATCTCTAGATATCCAGACCTGTTGAGGTGGATTTAGGAATTTAGTTTTGGTAACTTTGCCTTCAAGTATTGTACATTATATGATTTTTGAAGTTATCGTAGTGGTTGTCACTTGGCTGATAGTTTGTGCTTTTTATATATTCGAAGAGCTTTTCGTAGTCCACCCCATCACACTTGACACGCTTTCTAGTTGGTGATTTGCACTTTTTCATTGCTAGGTAAATCTGCTTATGATCGGACATGGGCGAGTCCACAATTGCCATGTGGAAGCCCTTATGTTTCAAGTTTGTGCACACATGATCGAGAATAGTCTTTGTTGAAGTGGTTTCACGTGTGCAGTGGGCTTCGCTGATATTGTTGATAATTTCGTAGCCAGATTCTTGTATGGCACTTCTATACCGTTTGCTGTTGATATTTTTCGTCAATAGGTCGATGTTAAAATCACCAAAGACAATAGCTCGCTTTTTGCTGATCAATTGTGATGAGTACACTTCAAGAAACTCCTTTACATTGATATTTACTGGGTTGTAAACTAAACCTATATTCAATGCATATTTTTCTAGACTTACCCACAGGTAGTTTACACCTCCAGTGTAGGTTTCTGCGTTCATGCTATGATTTATATTATTATGCACATAAATGGAAACCCCACCACCTTTAGAGTCTGTTCTGAGATTGTAGTAATGTGTATAGTTGGGTAGTTGAAATGATTCCGCATCCTCTCGAGATCTCAGCCATGTCTCGGTGAGCAAGATAACATGGGTTGTGTTTTCGATCGATTTTAACGAACATTTCAGTTCGTCAAATTTTCCTCGCTTGCGTATACTCCGCACATTTGCGTAAAATAAATTTAAGGTAGATTTTGATGTAGATAGATCCTGGTAGGTGTGACATAGTTGGTGGGTAATGCTTTCGTGGGTTGGGTTTTGGAAAATAGGTGAGATTAAGGGTTGAAGTTTTTTGAAGGCATTTCTACGATCTTTGGAGAGCCGTTAACATACTTGATAATAAGATCCTTTTCTCCGTTTTCTTTACGTCGAGCCAACTCTTGGCTCAGTTCCTTCATTATATTCTTCTGAGTAAGGGTCTGATCTGAATAAAGTTTGATATTGTTTGGTACTTTATTTTTATTCTGCTTTATTTAACTCAACCATTTTGTAGAGAACCAAATGATCGGACACACGCGCCACCATCAGCGAGACATTAGAGTGAGCATGACATACTCTCAACTGTCAGGGCACATTCAAATCAAGAAAAGACGTAGGATTCCAGTGAATGATAGCTTTACATAGTACTCACACAATATGGGCTATGCTCTAGACTTCGTGAAATTGATTTTCTTTCAGAGCTAAGAAGCTGCTCAGATAATATGTGTTGTAACAAAAGTCATAAAATCCTGTTAGATAACATGTATGACGAGATTATCTGTATACTGTCGGAGGCCGCTTTAAGTAGTTATAATGTTACCGAGAAGCGTAGAGGTAAATACATTACCGGGTGGAATAGGCACGTCCGCGGCGCTCACGAGAGGGCTTGGCTATGTTTTCAGGCTTGGTTGTATGGGGGTAAGCCCGGGGCTGGCCGTCTTTATGATGATATGTGTGAAACTAGGCGCGCTTTTAAATCAAAATTAAAGTGGTGTCAAAATAATGAACAACAAATAAAAATGGACATTATTGCTGAACTTCACTCAAACAAGAAGTTCGGTCAGTTCTGGAAAAACACCAATAAAATGAATCATAAGCCGGGCCTCCCCGTCAGCGTGGTGGACGTGCACGAGCCTAGTGAGATCGCCACTATGTTCTCCCACCATTTCAGGGTGGACTCGCCTCTGGGGCCAGCGCGGCAGGGGCCCGATGCTGAGGAAGGTAGTGAGCGTAGTGTTTCTTTTACTACGAAGGAAGTGCGTGCGGTGATTAAAGGCCCGGGTCACGACAGCCTTAGCATCGAGCACCTGCAGCACGCAGGTGTACACCTACCCAGAGTTCTTGCTATGTTTTTTACCCTGTGTTTAGGCCACTCCCATCCGCCCGACAATCTAATGCGTACTATAGTTGTACCAATCATCAAAAATAAAACTGGTGATACTTCGGATGTAAACAACTATAGACCGATCTCACTAGCCACAGTGGTCGCCAAAGTGCTGGACAGTCTGCTGGTTCAGCACCTGGATAAACACGTCTCGCTAAACGACGCGCAGTTCGGTTTCAGGCCCGGGCTTTCCACCGAGAGTGCTATCCTGTGCCTTAAGCAGACTGTACAGTATTACACGAGCAGGAAGACTCCAGTCTATGCATGCTACCTCGATTTATCGAAAGCGTTCGATCTTGTATCGTATGATATTTTATGGGGTAAATTAAGGGATGAAACTTGTCTACCTAGGGAAATTTTACTGTTATTTATGCATTGGTATAACAATCAGAAGAATTTTGTAAGATGGGCAGGCTCTCTTTCGCAGGAGTATGGGCTGGAATGCGGGGTGAGGCAGTGGGGGCTGACCTCTCCCAAGCTCTTCAGCCTGTACGTCAACCGACTGATCGATGAGCTCAGCAGCACCGGCATAGGGTGTCATATAGATGGAGTGTGCGTGAATAACATCAGCTACGCAGACGATATGGTGCTGCTGAGCCCGTCGATTGGTGCCTTGCGAGGGCTCTTGAAAATTTGTGAGTCCTACGCGGTGGCCCATGGGCTCAAAATACAACGCGAAAAAGAGTGAAATAACGATTTTTAGGCCGGACAACAAGCGATACACATTTGTTCCGAATTTCACTCTAAGTGGTACAGTTCTAAACAAAGTCGAGCAATTTAAGTATTTGGGCCACTGGGTCACCGAGGACCTTAAGGACAGTGTGGATATCGAAAGGGAGCGCATAGCGCTGTCTGTCCGATGCAACATGTTGGCTCGCAGGTTTTCACGGTGTACGGGGACTGTAAAGTTGCGCTTTTTAAAGCGTACTGTCAGTCCTTTTACACCTGCAGCCTGTGGGTTAACTATACACAGCGGACATACAGTGATCTGCGCATTCAATACAATAACGCGTTCCGGGTGCTGATGGGGCTGCCGCGCCACTGCAGCGCCTCCGCGATGTTCGCGGCGGCTGACACAGACGGCTTTGCGGCCATCATGCGCAAACGGTGCGCATCTATCATGCGCCGCACGCGCGACAGTCCCAACACCATCCTGCGCGCGCTGGCGGACCGGTGGGACTCTCCGATACTGTCGCGCTGGATACGGCTGCACGCAGTCGTTTAGTGATGTGCCGCCACTATCGGGAAGTCCACCCGGACCTGCCACTTTACTATTATTATTAAATACAATAGTTATTACTAACACTAGTTTTTAAGCTCGCAATTTTACTTACAAATATGGATGTAATCTTAGGATGAATCTGAAATAAATGATTTATTATTATATAGGTATACAGAGATCATAATAATCATAAGAATTAATATTTCACCTGTGACAAACAATAAATTAATTTAAATTTGAAGTTTTCTTTTCATAAAACTACTGAATCGGCTAGAAACGAGGGAATTTTAAATGACGGACCTTGCCCAAACAGATTTCTACTTTTTTAAGTGGAAAAAATTCAACACCCGAGAGTTAGTACAAAACGTTCACTGACTTCATCGCCTCCCGTCCGGCAGACTGATACAGTTCAAAATGGCTAAATCTATACTAATATTATAAAGCTGCAGGGTTTGTTTGTTTGTTTGAACGCGCTAATCTCTGGAACTACTGGTCCGATTTGAATGATTCTTTCAGTGTTGGGTAGTCCATTTATCGAGGAAGGCTATAGGCAAGAGGTTTCTAATCTTATTTTGTCTACTGCCCACTTTGAGAATAAATTATTTTTTAGCGCCCCTATTTTTTCACCTACTTAAAAACCACTATAACTTCAAATTAAATTAATTATTGTGAGCTATATTAGCGGAGATTAAAAAATCATTCTAAACGAGACTTTTACTATAACCCGCAAGAGTTAACTGGGGAGAGAAGCTAGGGTATGTTTGGTGGGAATCGCTGTTGGTGAGAGCAGCATTACCTATAAAGTGCCAAAAATACTTTCTGCTGTACCCGTGGCGGAGTACCGTATAAAGCAGAACCCTAGCCAGTCCGAGTCATCCACGTCCCCGTCGTTCTCCCTGGGACCTGCTGCAACCGCGCCGCCGCGCGCCCGCCACCCCGAGTTGCAGCTGAGCTAACGGATGCAGGGCGAAGGGCGAATATTTTGCGCCTTAAAACAAAATCACCTCACTAGGGAGGATACCCGAAACAAAACAGAGCACATCCGAAGGCTCTAAAGCGGCAGCCCCGCTATCGGATTAAGGCACAGTGGGCTAATCACCTGCTTGCAATAATACAATAATTGATTCCTGAAACTGAAACAGATAGAAACCGGACCGATCTTTTACCGACGACTTTTGGCATGAAAAAACGGACACGAATTGCTTATTGGAACGTACGCACGCTTAGCGATGACAGTCGACTAGCCCAAGCAGAAGCAGTAATGCTTAACTACAACTTGCAGATACTCGGTCTAAGCGAAGTGAGGAGGAACGGGTTTGGGGAGCTGAGAACGTCCAGGGGCTTGACATTGCTATATTCTGGTAAAGAAAGTGAGGAAGATGTGCGCGAGTATGGCGTGGGGCTCTTCCTTTCTAAAGCAGCCAAAAATAGTCTCTTGGACTGGAAACCGATCTCAGACCGGATCATGTATGCCCGTTTCAATTCAAGAGCCCGGAAGATCTCTATTGTCCAGTGCTACGCCCCAACCAATGGATCACCTGAGGATACCAAGGATGACTTCTACAATGCCCTCAACGCCACCCTTAAGAGCATAAAAAAGCAAGACATCATCATCGTCATGGGGGACCTGAATGCAAAGGTTGGGAGTGTTAATACTAACCGCGAGCGACATATGGGTACACAGGGACTTGGGGTGTGCAACGAGAATGGGGAGCGATTTATTGAATTTTGTCAGAACCACGACCTTACAATCGGAGGAACATTATTCATTCATGGTGAACATCATAAGTACACGTGGAACTCACCCGATGGGGTCACCAAGAACCAAATTGACCACCTTGCCATTAGTTCCAAATGGCGTTCTTCATTGCTTGATGTTCGCAACCGTAGGGGTGCCGATATTGATAGCGACCACCATCTGGTGGTTGCTGAAGTCCGGCTGAAAGTTGCAGTAGCCCGTGCGGCTTGAGGACCCGGCAAAATTGGAAGGCGGTTCGACATAAACAAACTGCATGACCCAGACACGCATAAAGCCTTTCAACTCGAGTTGCGCAATCACTTTTCTGTACTCGATACTGCTCCGGACTCAATAGACGAGGAGTGGAAGCGCATAAAAGTGGCCTATACAGAGACCAGCTCCGCCGTTCTAGGGCACAAATCGACTCACTCTCGGGAGGACTGGATGTCACAACACACGTGGAGCCTGATCGAAGAAAGGAGAAATCTTCATCTGAGACTTTTAGAAACCCATAACGACGCCATACGGGCCGACCTTAACATCCAATACCGTCAGAAACGCAAAGAAATCTACCGCAGTACACGCAAAGACAGGCGACAGTGGGCTGATGGTATTGCTGATCGTGCTCAACAAGCTGCAAACACCGGCAACTTGAAGGAGCTGTACAAATCTACCAAAACCCTGGCAGGTAACAGCAGGTCAAAGAAGAAGCCGCTGAAGTCCAAAGATGGTCAGCTCATTGTGACATCAGAAGGGCAGCTGCTACGCTGGCGTCAACACTTTGAGGAGGTCTTCCGTTTGGCAGCTACATCAGCGCCTGACGCGCTGCAAGTCAATCCCCCACCATCCCGGCATCTGAACATCAACACGGAACCACCGACAGCCTCTGAAGTTGCGGAGGCAGTCCGTTCTTTGAAGACAGGCAAAGCACCAGGTTTCGACCTGATAACGGCGGAAATGTTACAAGCCGACTTACCCTCCGCAGTCAACGTTCTGACGCCTCTTATTGAAAAGATCTGGACCGCTGAAGAGCTCCCTGATGATTGGAACAAAGGTCTTATCATAACTGTTCCTAAGAAAGGTGATCTTAGCCAGTGCGATAACTGGAGAGGTATTACTCTGTTCTCGATTCCCTCTAGGGTTTTGTAATGTAGGTAGATGATGATATTTTATTATTGTAATACGTGAGGTAGGTCAGGCGCCGGCCGCCGCCGGCAGTCCGCAATATACGAACTAAACGAGTGCCCGTGTTTCATTTGCTCCGCCGTACAAACATCACAGTGGCGACGAGGATTAATTACCTTTCGTGCGTGCGGGTTTGAACAATAGTTAAGATGTCGATTGGGAAGTTATCCGAATTTGACGTAAAAACGGGGCAGTGGTCATCCTATGTGGATAGGTTAGACATGTACTTCCTAGTAAATAAAGTGGCGGAGGAATTGAAGTTACCAACTTTAATTTCTACCATCGGTGATGAAGCGTACGAGTTACTCGTCAACTTATCGAGTCCAAAGAAACCGTCGGAGTTAAAGTACGGTGAAGCCATTGGGATAATGCGTCAGCACCTTCAACCGACGCCATCTTCATTAGCGGAAAGATACCGTTTTCGGCAAAAAAGACAGGCAGTGGACGAAAACGTGGCAACATACGTCACGGAGTTAAAAAGATTAGCTCGATACTGTAAATTCGCAGAAAATTTAAGCGAGAGCTTGCGTGACCAGTTCATATGCGGACTCAAGAGTGATGTCATCAGGCAACGACTGTTTGCGGAGGATGACTCGATAACATTTTCGCAAGCCGTGAAGATAGCGAACGCAATGGAAGCTGCTGAAAGAGACGCAGCGGTAGTGGATGAAGCGTTCACATCTAGCCCCAAGGCGGAAGCGGTACATTCGGTCGCGTCAAATAAGGGGGACAGCGGCGGAGCGAGTCGCAGCGGGAGCGGTGGCAGCATGCGGCCACGCGGCCGCCGCGGGCCGGGCGGCGCGGGCGGCGCGGGCGGCGGCGGGCTAGCCGCGAGCCGGGATGCGCGCGCGACTAGCACGAGTTTCACATCGGGACGCAGCAACAACTGCACAGCTTGCGGAGCCACTAACCATAGTGTGGCAAGCTGTCGCTACAGGGAGTTTGTGTGCAGCAAATGCCAGCGTACGGGGCATTTACGTCGGGTTTGTTCGGAGAATGTCGAACAATCGTCGCGAGGTACTTCATATCGTCGCGGTCGACGGACTGGGAATATGTATTCCGCGGAGGTCGTAAGCGAGTCCGATGTGGAAGACATCGAAGAGAGTTTAAACCTGATAGGACTCAATAATTATAAGCCAGTAAGTTTACCTATTTTTGTAGATGATACCGTGTTAAATATGGAAGTAGATACCGGGACGGCAATTTCATGTATAAATAATTGCACCTATGAACGTTATTTTTCACATCTGTGTCTTATGAAGGACGATACAATTTTAAAATTTTATGATGGTACAAAAATAAGACCATTGGGTATAATTCGGCCACGAGTTCGATTCCAAGGTCAGGAAAAACAGCTGGAATTGTTCGTAATAAAAAACGGTACTACATCTTTGATAGGTAGGCAATGGTTAGCAGACCTACAAATTAAAATACCTTTGCTAACATGTACCCGCAAAAGTAGTAGCATGAATAATGTGCAAATTAATGAAGGAATTGAAAATATCCTCGACAGATATAAGGAGTTGTTCAGCGGCGGACTGGGTCGGTACAAGGGCGGCAAGGCTACGCTGCGAGTGCGCACGGGGGCGACGCCGGTGTTCCAGCGCGCGCGGCCCGTGCCATACGCGCTGCGCGAGCGCATCGACGCTGAGCTTGATGCCATGCTGCGCGACGGCGTCATCGAGCCCGTCGACTGCTCCGACTGGGCCTCACCTTTGGTGCCGGTGACTAAAGCAGACGGTACGTTGCGAATTTGTGCGGACTATAAAGCGACTCTGAATCCCGCCTTGCTGATCGATCGATACCCGCTTCCTAAGATTGAAGATGTGCTCGTAGGCCTAAACGGGGCACAATTTTTTAGTAAAATTGACCTCTCACGTGCGTACAACCAAGTAGAACTAGATGATTCAAAAAAATACACTGTTATCAATACACATCGGGGTCTCTTTCAGTATAATAGGTTAGTTTACGGTTTGTCGTCAAGTGTAGGTATTTTCCAACGTATAATGACGAATTTGTTGGGTAACATACCGAATGTGCAAGTATTTCTCGATGACGTCATAATTGGCGGGAAAAATAAAAGCGAGCATTTACATGCACTCGAACAAGTCCTACAGCGGCTATCTGCGAGTGGGCTAAAGCTAAAGCAAGAAAAGTGTGTTTTCTTGGTTGATGAAGTGACTTATTTAGGCTATGTTGTTTCTAAGGAAGGGGTCAAAGCGGACAAATCAAAAATAAAAGCAATAAGTACACTAAAAGCTCCTAATAATATTAGTGAATTACGTTCCTTTATAGGAATGGTTAATTTCTTTTCAAAGTTTATCAAAAATTTTAGTCCCATGTTAGTACCTTTACACAGGCTATTACGAAAAGGGGTAGACTGGAACTGGGATGAACAGTGCGAGCGTGTGTTTACACAGATAAAACTAGCATTGATGGGTACCGAAGTATTAGCACACTACGATCCCAACAAACCTCTAATCGTGACATGCGACGCGAGCGCGCGGGGCGTGGGGGGCGTGCTGGCGCAGCCCGGGCCGAGGGGCGAGCGCCCGATAGCATATGCGTCACGTACGCTTACCGTCGCGGAGAAAAACTACTCGCAGATACATCGCGAAGCACTTGCGATTATATTCAGCGTACGTAAATTTCATCAATATATTTACGGAAGAAAGTTCATTTTACGCACCGATCACAAACCCCTAGTATCAATGTTAGGCCCGCAAACGGGGATACCAACAATGACGGCTAGTAGGATGCAACGATGGGCAGTGATATTATCAGCATACAATTACGATATAGAATATATTCGCACTAATGAAAATTGCGCTGACGGCCTATCGCGTCTGCCGGAAAATAATAGCGTTAAAAACGGGAAGGAGGAATCAATTCCTGAACAAACATACCTGCACTTCGCACAAGACGGGTTGATGCTTGATTATAGTGAAATAAAAAAACAAACGGAGAGGGATCCGTTATTAAGTAGAATTTTAAACTACCTACGAGACGGTTGGTCAGACCGGTGTGACATCGTGAACTTACAACCGTATTTTAATAGGAAAGCGGAACTGTACGAGGAGCTAGGTTGTGTCATGTGGGGTCACCGGCTGGTAATACCGGAAAAATGCCGCGATAAGATTTTAAAGATCATCCATGAGCCGCACATGGGCATCGTAAAGTCCAAGGCGTTGGCACGCAGCTACGTATAGTGGCCGGGCATCGACGAGGCGGTGGAGCGCGAGTGTCGCGCGTGCACCGTGTGCGCCGCGTACGCGGACGACCCCCCGCGCGCTGCCCCCCGCCCCTGGCCCTGGCCCACCAGGCCGTGGTCTCGCCTGCATCTGGACTTTATGGGGCCAATATGCGGGAAAACTTATTTAGTAATAGTAGACTCAACATCCAAGTGGCTGGAGGTATTTCAAGTTCCCAGTACTGCAGCGAGTCATACGATGGCCAGGTTGCGCGAGCTGTGGAGTAGGTGGGGAGTCCCCAGGCAGATAGTGACGGATAACGGACCGCCGTTCACTAGTAGTGAATTTGCACAATTCGTACAAAGTGACGGTATCCAGCACATATTCACAGCCCCCTATCATCCATCATCCAACGGGGCCGCGGAAAATGCTGTTAAGACTTTGAAAAGAGTTATTAAAAAAGCTAATTTAGATAATAAAAGTGTAGAACAGGCTCTGAACACATTTTTATTATATTATAGGAATACGGAACACTGCACTACGGGAATAAGCCCAGCAGTCGCACTTATAGGGAGACGGTTGCGAACTAAGTTAGACGTGATAAAACCCGATATTGAAGTTAGAGTACAAAAAGCACAGCAAGGGCAGGTTGATAGTGCGGGAGGGACGGAAAGGACGGTGACAGTAGGAGACGACATTTGGTATCGACAATATCTAAAGGGGGAGAAGTGGCTGCCCGGTACTATAGTTAACTCGACAGGGCCAAGCAACTATAAAGTACTAGACAGTAACGGTAAACAGGTGCATAGACATATCGATCAGCTTAGGCGTAGGACAAGGAGTTCTCTAGTAGTCCCCACAGATTGGTCACGTTCGCCGGAAGCTTCAGCTCCTAGAGTAGCACCTACGTCGCCCCTCGAAAGCCGGTCGGAGCGGCCGGAGGCCTCGGTGGCGTCGTCGTCGCCTGCGCGGGAGCCTGCGTCGTCATCGCCTCAGAAAAACGATCAGACCGATCGAGATACAGTGGCAGAAGAATTCTCGACACCACCGTCTATACCTGTACCGCCCCAGTCTCGCCCCATTAGGAAATGTAGATTAAATAAAGATGTTAATTTTAAGATTAATTAAAGATTTAGTTAAGGATTAATTGTTAAGTATTAGTTAAGTATAATGTTGTGTTATCATTAAGTTTATAGAGTAAGTTAGTTAGTTAGCAGCTATTGTACCAATTATTAAGTTAGTCGCTTGTTGTTAAATAGTGGTGGAGGGATGTAATGTAGGTAGATGATGATATTTTATTATTGTAATACGTGAGGTAGGTCAGGCGCCGGCCGCCGCCGGCAGTCCGCAATATACGAACTAAACGAGTGCCCGTGTTTCATTTGCTCCGCCGTACAAACATCACAGGTTTTCTGTAAAATCATCCTGGATAGACTGTCGAAGGCCGTGGATCCTCTTCTACGTAGGGAACAGGCTGATTTCCGCTCGAACCGCTCATGTACGGACCAGATCAACACCCTCCGTATCATACTGGAACAGGCATCAGAATGGCAGAGGGAGATTTATCTAACCTTTGTAGACTTCGAAAAAGCCTTTGATACGCTGAAGTGGTCTAGCATCTGGTCCCGTTTACTGGAAATTGGAGTGCTGCCGAAAATCATCCGTTTGTTGGAGAGTATCTACAAGAAGTATTCTTGTAAGGTAACCCATGACGGCCTCATCTCGGATGACGTAGCAGTACACGCGGGTGTCCGCCAAGGCTGCCTTCTGTCACCGCTTCTCTTCATAGTTGTTCTTGACGGAATTATGCTTCGCATCTCTGAAAACAAGCGCCGCGGCATAGAGTGGGGACTATCCAACGTCTTGGAAGACTTGGACTACGCCGATGACCTATGCCTGCTGAGTCATACCCGCGCCGATATGCAAGCAAAATTGAACGATCTTCAGCAGGAGGCGGCAGAAACTGGGCTTAAAATAAATATCAGGAAGACCCAGGAGATGAGAACTGGTGTGAAGAATCACCCACCGTTGCTGATTCAACCGACTCCCAAAAAGAGGAGGTTCTCAATTCGACTGTATAGTTTTTGTGTTTCATCATCATCATCATCATTTCAGCCGAAAGACGTCCACTGCTGGACATAGGCCTCCCCCAAGTGTCGCCACATTGACCGGTCCCGTGCGACTCGCATCCAGCGGATTCCTGCAACCTTCACCAGGTCATCGTTCCACCTAGTGGGAGGCCTTCCAACGCAACGTCTTCCGGTTCGCGGTCGCCACTCCAGAACTTTTCGGCCCCATCGGCCATCCGTTCTGCGAGCAATGTGCCCTGCCCACTGCCACTTAAGTTTGGCAATTCTTCGGGCTACGTCGGTAACCTTTGTTCTCTTGCGGATGTCTTCATTTCTGATTCGATCGCGCAAGGAAACTCCGAGCATAGCCCTCTCCATTGCCCTTTGGGTGACCTTAAGCTTTCTGATGAGGCCTATTGTGAGCGACCACGTTTCGGTCCCGTATGTAATCACTGGCAACACACACTGGTCATAGACTTTCGTCTTGAGACACTGCGGTAGGTTGGACGAGAAGATACCGCGCAATTTCCCGAACGCTGCCCAACCGAGTCGGATTCGACGATTGACCTCTTTCTCGAAGTTAGACCTACCTAACTGGACCGTTTGTCCCAGGTACACATAATCGTCTACAACTTCGAGAGTAGAGTCTCCGATCTTGATAGGAGTGGGTGTGACATGGGCATGAGCGTGAGTTTTTGTGTTTGTTACCTCAGAACTTTCGACTGGGTAAACCGATTTTGATGATTTTTTTTTATTTAAAAGCTGGTACTTCCCGTGTGGTCCTATTCAAATATTGTGAACTTCTGATGCTGATTTTCGGAGATATACAATGGAACTCTTAAAAAATAGACGGCAAATGTGCTGTGAATGTTGCAATCGCTTGGATGTTTATTGGTTATACAACATCATGACGTAACATCACGCCTATATGCTCTGAGGGGGTACGCAGATGTGTACAATACACCTAGATTTCGACAGTTAGGTATGTTAAGTAGGCGCGATCGTGTTCCGCGTGCGCCTCAAATAACGTAACATCACGCCTGTATGCTCTGAGGGGGTACGCAGATGTGTACAATACACCCAGATTTCGACAGTTCGTTCGTGTTCCGCGCGCGCCTCAAAGAGATGTCAGCAAAAGGGACTGTTCTGATACTGCGGCCCTGGAACACAAAGGGCTAAGAAGGAACATAAATGGGTTTTATCCACCACGCAGGCCCAGTGCGGGTTCGTAGATATCACATATCATCAAATTTTTTGGTTCTAGGACATGCTGGTTTCCTCACGATGTTTTTCTTCACCGTTTTGAGAGCAGTGGTGATGAAATAAATTACACAAAGTAATGAGCCTGCCTGGTTCGAACCCACACGACTTACTGGGTCGTGGAGTCGGGGCCGCCACCACTGGGCCACCGCTGCTCACGTCTATTACCATGACATGTGTTGGTAACAATGTCAAATAAATTCATGGCAAATATTTGCTTGGGAACAACTAAAAATGGTAAAATAAAAAACTTTTTTGCAAAAAATAAAACCGACTTCAAAAAACAAAAAGTGAAAAATAATTTTAGCTTCAGAAGTCGGTGACAAAAAAATCACTTCTGACTTCTGAGGCTAAAGTTATTTTTCACTTTTTAGGGTTCCGTACCCAAGGGGTAAAAACGGAACCCTATTACTAAGACTTCACTGTCTGTCCGTCTGTCCGTCTGTCTGTCACCAGGCTGTATCTCATGAACCGTGACAGCTAGACAGTTGAAATTTTCACAGATGATGTATTTCTGTTGCCGCTATAACAACAAATACTAAAAACAGAATTAAATCAATATTTAAGGGGGGCTCCCATACAACAAACCTGATTTTTTTGCAGCTTTGTCTAATGTTTTTAAATAATGGTACGGAACCCTTCGTGCGCGAGTCCGACTCGTACTTGGCCGGTTTTTGAAGTCGGTTTTATTTTTTGCAAAATAGTTTTTACTACTAACCGATGCAACTTGAAGGGATAACAAAAATTAATAAACATAGTAAATAAATGACTCTGTTACTCACCCCAGGAGAAGGAGTGCGCCAACCCTGCGCAAAGCACCACCAATACCATCACACATGCCGTTCTATACATTTTATACTACAGACAACGTCGTTTGTTAAGTGATAGTATATGTCCGACCCTGGTGCCCGCTCGTGGAATACAAAACCAATGTGCTGTGTTTCGACAAACATGCAGTTTATATACCTAGTCATCATATTGATAGGTACGCATTTTGATAACCAGAGGTCCTCTGATAAGAGAAGCACTAAGTAGAGATTTTGCACGAATGTCCAACCAACCTGTATGCGCAACAGTTTAGGGACTATAAACAATATTGATAATAATATTTGATTTCAAAATTGTTTTGATGTTGTGTAGGTGACACTATCGACTCACCCCGACTCCGCTCGGACAGACGCGGATTTATGTTTTCAATCAAAGGAGGTGGTGGCAAATGCGTATATCTGGAAAGGGGTAGTACGTGCTGACCAAATAAACAATTATTTGCTGTCAGTTGCATTGCATTAGCTAGTTAGCTCTTTATGGTGGCAGCGCCAGGAAAGTCCGCGAAATTCAAATGTTACGTTTTTTGCTACTAAACTAACTAACTAACAATGGGGTTAAATGAACCTAAAGGGTTGTATTAATGATTAAAATACAGTTACTACAAACGTGTTACTTGCGCGACTCAGTTTTCATCAACATACAACCTGACATTGCCTTGGATATGTTGCAGTACTATTTTCCATTGTGATATTGAGTCTTTCATTTTTGCTGATATGTACATATTTTAAGAGTAATCTATAATTACATTATAGAGAGGAATGATTTGTATTTTTGAATGTTTGTGATGAAAAAACTCAAAAACTACTGGACCGATTTTAACAATTTTTATTTTACCAATGGAAAGCTAATTTATCAGGAAGTAACTTATGCTATAAGTTATGTTTAAAACATGCAAATTGGCCGAGCTATCACAAGTTTTGCGGGCGAAGTCGCGGTCTAAGTGCTACTCGGTAATCTATATAAATAAAAACAAAAGGCCTGACTGACTGACTCATCAACGCCCAGCCCAAACCCTTGGACCTAGAAAGTTGAAATTTTGCGAAGAGGTTCCGTTTATAATTTAGATATGAAATAAGGAAGGGTTTTTTGAAATTCAACCCCTAAGGGAGTTAAATAGGGGATGAACATTTGTATGAAAGTCCGTTGGTTTTATGGTTAGGATCTTTAAATTTTGTGTTTAGGCTAACAATTGAAAATTAAATTATACGTGTCTCATCGTTTTTTCATAGTTGTTATCCCAAAGGGTTAAAAAGGGGAATGAAGTTGAGTATGAAAATCCGTTAGTTTTAAAGTTTGAATCTTCAAATTTTGTGCTTAGGCTGACAATTAAAAGTTAATTATTATTAAATTTCATAATTGTACCCCCAAAGGGTTAAAAAGGGGGATGAAGTTGTGTAGTCCTTAATTTTCGAAGTAAAAGTCATAAAATGTATTATCTAGGCTTATAGTTGGAAGCTAACGCAACGATGCTGTTAGAATTTCAATTCTTAAGGGGGTGAAAAGGGGAATAAATTTTGTTTTTAATTAAAGTTCTTTATTTTTTAAGTTAAAATCACTAATATTTGAATGATGGTGATTACGATAGTGATGATGATGTCACTTTCAAGTGATTGTGATTGTGATTGTAATAGTGATAGTGACAGTGGTAATGATGGTGATAGTGATGGTGATTGTGATAGTGACTGTGACAGTGATAGTGATTGTGATAACGATGTTGATGGTGATTGTGATACCGTAGTGATAGTGATGGTGATTGTGATAATGATGGTGATGGTGGTTGTAATAGTGATTGTGATGATTATATATTGTGATGATTATGACATTTGGCTCATAGATAGTGTATAACCTGGGTTAATATGTAGGATATTATTTATCCCTTTAATATGATCCCTTGGGACAGTTACCGAACTTTACGCGGGCGAAGCCGCGGGCAACAGCTAGTTAAGTAATAATAATATTTATCGGTTTATCAAGTAGTTTATTTTTTGCGTACTCAGTGTCCTAGGTCACCTAAGATATAACTAAATATTTATTTAACTTTGAGAAAAGTTGAATGTGAATGCGATTACGAGGTCGTGGGTTCAAATCCGGAAAAAAAAAACAAACTGAATATAATGATATTTTATTTTATGAGACTTTTGTTACTCTTGTTGCTATTGAGATTAAAGATGCCTCTAGGTAACGTTATAGAATGTGAAAAGAAGTTTAAAAATAAACACAGAATTTATTAAAGCGTTCCCTGCAAAATTTTCAAAAATCTATAACTCTAAAACTTTGTAGAATCTCGGAACATACTTACATGGGGTATTTTTGGATACACTTGGGCGTGAGGAATCTACTTTTTTTTATGTTGGCGATATTTGGAGCATCCTGTGCCTATAACAACTATTATATTCTAATACACCAGGTTAGGTACTAACCACACAATATAGAAACAATCTTAACTCGACCTGTACTCTGTGACCTCCACGGAATCAATTGTGTAACATTTTTTGGCTTATGTACAGACGCCAGCACATCAAGTTACCCGATACTGTCAATAATATTCCCAATCAACATTGAACCTAATGCTTTAGCGATAAAGTTGAAAGATTATTTAAGAAATTTCACAGATTGTAGTTGCTTGATGTGCATGTGTCTGTACCGCACTTCCAGCTGCGGCATAGGAAGCTAGGTAGAGCTGGTTTGTTTTAGAAATTATTGAAACGCTAAACTCGAAAAGGGTGAACCGTTGTCACTTACCGTTTGTTTCATCCCATAAGTTTCCGAACGCAGTTTTTTGACGTTTGACAGATGACGTTTCAGTTGTCAGGGCGATGACGTTTGGTTGTCAGTGCGATCTTGATTGGGAAGAAACTTGCTTCCGTTGTTCTTGGTTTTGATGCACGCTTTTTTCGTGTAATTATTGATTGAAACTTTGAGTTAATGTTAATCCGATACAATCTTGATCGGTGTTTGATATTTTGTTGATAATTGAGTGAAAATTGAGAAATCTCGCCACCTTGGGTCGTGACCGCGAGTAATTTGTTGGTTATGTAGCCGGCCTTTGTGTCATTTGGACGCCGGTAACTTCCTAAATTCAGTGCTGGACTATTGTAAATCCCCAATTGGGTTAGCAAACCGGGATAAGATTCAGTTGGACATTGACTGAAAAGTGCCACGTGTGTGATCTGAAGGTTTGATCAGGGAGTCGACGGTACGCGCTGTGGGGCGTCCTTTGCATACCGTCGAATCTACATAACTTACATGCACGACACAAAACACATTTACACTTACACCCCACCCAGATACGACGTGACCAGGGACTACGTCACATCACCAGTACCAACGTGATGGTAAGTGTATCTAATAGTTGTTCCCCTTGTCGATTGGACAAGTATTATTTTGATTAGGGCTCCGCGTAATCGCGGACATCGTGAGTCTGTTGGTGCAGTCTCACACACCGTTCGTATCAGAAATTCAAATTGCATCCACAAAGGACCATGGGAGATTCTCTATCAATCCCGTCCCAGGGTGTGGTAACGTTTCTTCCCAAAGTTCTTTCGTTGTGCATAACATTAATAACTCTAACCATTCTCAGCAAGAATCTACAATCACTAAATAGGTCAAACCACCGATGGGTCCTAAACATTCCAAATGCAGCCATGTCTTTGAGCGTGGCACTGGCAAACAATTCTGTAATGACGACCAAGAATTAGGATGAGGGTAGGACGATTTCAAAGAAAGAAAAATGCTAAAATTCAGTTGTAAAAAGTAGTATAGCCCATATATGACAACATACAGATATCATATTCATGATGACGACGAGTTACATTTTTTGCAATAAGTTCTGATCAACTTATCAGTATAACAGCTGAGGCTAAATTTGTTTTAGTGAGCAGTACGTAGTTAGTGGTGGTAGACGGGAAAGTAAACTCTTCAACGGCTTCACTTCTTTAGAAATCAGTTGAAGCACAAGTCGACGTCATTTCTTTAACCGATGTTACATCTGTAAAGAAAAAGTATACAATGCACAATTTATACACCTAGGACATCATAAAAGCAATCGTTCATGACCTTATCAGTCAGAGTCTGACAAGATTCATTACACGGACGAGATCATGTACGACGCGATGTGAGTTATCATTCCGATCATCATAGACGATCGATCTTGAGTCCTTAACAGTCAGACACATCACACAGTACGAATAGAAAGTTTTTGTTCAAAACAGATGAATGTGGAGATACAACTGATCATGCACAGACTACCTTTAGATTTTTCCGAAGTTGTACTCATGGAAGTAGCAACACTGTAGAGTTGTGTAACACTTTTGATGTGTAATAAAGTATGTTCTGTCTAGATATCCATCCACAGCGATCTATTCTTACCTGTATTGAGGATGTCCTTTAACAATGAAATAGCTTGAAAGCATTTGGTTTGAAAGAGGGGAACATCGCATCTTTCACCCTCATAATGTCCTGTGCATCGACAGAGGGGCTTAGCCTCCTCCCTCAGGGAACAAAGACCATCGTTCAAACAATATCCCTGGCACGAGTTCACTTCACATCGGTTTCCTAAGTAACCGGCATAACAACTGTAATAAAGAAAATTAAACAGTGCAACGCGATGAGCATGGAATACAACAAATACTTGTGACTGATCGGCGCATGGGAGAAAGTTGACTTTAGCTAATTTATTTACAATAATAAGTTCAAGGTCGCTCGGTCGAGCGATCTTGCGACCTACTTATATTTACCCGACTGCGCCAGAAGGAGAGTTATGTTTTCGAGAGTATTTTTTAAGCAAATAATTAGGGTTCACTACAATAAAATTAAAACCCTTCAAATTGGTAACAAAATCCAATTGAAACGGCTAAACTCCGAAACGGCTGGACCGATTTTGAGAGGAGACTTTTACTGGCAGATAGCTGATGTTATAATAAGTAACTTATGCTAAATCCGATTCAAAAAGGGATAAATAATAATTTTCGTGCTAACGAAGGCAATAAATATTAAACAATAAACTCAGTTTAATATACTCAGCACGTTGACGGTTAAAAGCTACAACAATAATGTAAACACAACACTTTTAAAAACACCACACGGTACGGAATAATTAAGGATATTATGACAAAATATGACAGGCAGAATTCCGTCAAGCACAGGGATTATCATCTTTAGACTGTGTAAAATGAATATGTTTTACCTGCATTTGGGTTGGCCATCAGCACTGGTACTACAATCTCCGTATAAACAGTAATTGTGGCACACTGAGCCATCGCATCTCTCACCGCTGTAACCTTGTGTACATTCACAACGAGATTCCCCATCAACTTTTGTACCATGGACGCAAAGCAGGCTCACATCTGTAGAAACTGAGTTGTTTGGTAGAAGACTCTTCAGGTTATCGCAGTTCTGAATTTCCCGAGGTATTACATTGTTAATGTTATAGTAGGCAGCCATCCTCCAAAGGATTACCCTCAACACGTCCAATAAAAGGTTTAGGTTCCACATCAAGGCCGGGCGCTGGATTCTTTGGGATTTGATTGATGGTATATGTATATTTTTCAAAGTTGAAAGATAGCCAGTACATGAAAGTTTTTGATACGGTGAGAACACATCCATATTGGGTTAGTTCAAGCATTGCTCTTATGTTCTTTCCATTTATATCAGCACTTTTAATAGAAGGCCCCTGATATTCAGTAAAGTATATTTGCTGTGCCTGTTGGTCTATGGTGAAATAGTCTATAAGGCGATCATTATCGATAACAACTTCTTTCGCGGAGCCATTGAATCGAACCTTATTGATTTTGTTGTGCGCCTGATAATAAATAAACCTGAAATGTTTTGTAAATATATAATTAAAATTTCCATAGATACATCTACATAAATTAAGTCCAAATTATTTCAATCAATACTGTCGGCGTGTTTTATTTTTTTTTTCAATCTCGGCAAAGAGATTATGTGAATTTACGTCGTAAATATTTTTTAAATATTTAAACTGTGTTTATAAATAGAATTTCATAAAAAATAAATATGAACTTATTAACTAAAAAAATATGGACTAATTAACATTTATTTGTGTTCTAAATTCAAGAATATTTGAATGTTCTATTTTCCATAATTATTAATTAGGCTGTTTAGAAGCTTCATGCCTTTGCTTCTCCTTCATCCTGGCGAAAGCAAAGCTCGGAAAAAAAGAAAATGAAATCATAGTCGCAGTTCTGTGTAATGTATGTACATAAAGTTTAAATAAGTAATCCTAATAATTTATGACAAAAATAGTTTTCGTTCTATTATTTAATTTCTTCGAAAGTGTTTTGGAAAACGTCGCACGTGGGGATTTGTTACTGCAGTTCTCGGCTCCATAACTACCTCGCCTACAAAGGAGATGGCGCCACTGCCAACGTAAACATTAGCTCCGTAATAAAAAATAAAAATAAATAGTAATTTCGTCTAAAAGTGCCTAAAATGTAATGTAAAGTGTGCGGAAACGAACAATAATTACTACAAAACGTTTGTGGAAAGAACTGTGATTGTGTCAATGTGAAAAACACTAAAAACTTAACACCGAAACATATTGATAAAACTTTCTAGTTAAAATCAATATTTGTCTGTAAAAAAAACCCTAAAACTCAATCTTGGACTTTAATTGTGTATAAAGTGTATAATAAAGTGTATAGTGACTACTGACAATTCATAATTCTACACAAAAACTGAGAAAACTCTAATACAAACTTTATACATAACTGTTTATTTTAAAAATTTGAGATTCGGCGACTAAACAAAACTGTCAACAAATGTGTAAATTGTACTAAAACATCGTAAAATAATTTATAAGTAAGCATAAATATCCAAAACCAAGTGAACAACTAACAAGTGATTTATAGTGAGAAACTGTAATAATAAAAACAGATGTCTAAACGATTTTTCAAATTTTAAACCGACGCGCTTTACTAAGCGTCATTTAACGATCAGAAATTCTACTAGTTATACGGCTATTTCACCTCATTAGCATAGAAGAACTTGGCGAGATTCGTAACGCACCTACACTTCCGGCTGAATTGACTCGGTCCGAGTTCAAACCACATTGAAAACAAAAGTTCTTTTAGTTTTGTTTTATTTTTTAATTATTTATTTTTTTCACATTGTTCCTGCAATGGATTACGAAATGGATTACGAAAATATAACTATTCGGAAAAAGAAGTCCTTATTAAATGAATCATTAAATGATTCATTTCAGTCAACACGATCAGCTGATAACTATATGTGTAAAAGTTTACCAGACCTGTCAACAAGGAACGAGGCCTCTGAAGTGCTACATGACATAATAGAAGACCTGAAACAACAACTAGAACAAGCTCAGAACAAAATAAAGAATTTACTTTACGAAAACAGTGCGTTGAAAGTACAAACTATTGAACAAAAAAATATCATCACACAGTTTCAAAGTAAAAAAAAAATACATACAATCTCTACACCTAAAAAGAAAGTGAAGCAGAAGCAGTCTGAACCAGTATCTCCATTAGAAGTAAAAACATTATCTCCCAACAAAACTGTCCTAAAAGACTCTCACTCGGAAAACAATGCCACCACTAGTAGTTGCGACCAGTTGCCAACAGATGGAGTTGTTACTGAATGCGAACGATCGACCAAAGACCTGCCAAATTCGCTTCAGAAAAATACGATAGATAGAGTTGATAGCTCCGAGATGAAAAAATGCCGGAAAATATACATTTATGGTGGTCAACAATGTGCTGGATTAGGAGACATTCTAGTTCGTACGAGACAAAGTACAAAATTTGAACGGTATAAAATATCCTCTACAATAAAACCGTCTGCTCAAACTACAGATATCCTCAAAGACTGTTACAAGTATATAGAAGATGCACCTGAAAATTATATTATCTTAAGTGTTGCACAGAATGATAAAAATCCTACAAAAATAACTATGGACTTGGCTGCGTTATTAAGTAAGCTAAAATTTATAAACATTATAATTCTAAGTGTCACTTATAACCCATACTTGAATGAATGGAAGCTCAATAATTTACTGCAAGGTATTTGTAATAATTTTAAACAATGTAAATTCCAACCATTATCAAATATCACAATATATAAGACATCCTTCTTATATGACACTAGTAAGCGAATTAATAGTTTGATAGACAGAAATGACTATGGGAACTTAACTAAAAGACATTTTCCTGACCCTGAACCTGAATTAATTAAAATTGTTTCAAAACCACCACCAAAGAGGGGCACTATTCCATTTTATTTCTCAGTAAGCACTAACCAACGTTCTACTTATACACAGGAAAAAATAAATTGTAACACGGATAATTTTTTTCGTGACCATTAATAAGACTGATTGCAACTATGATTATACCGCTACTCTTTTGCACCAAAATATTGCTGGTTTGATCAATAAAGTTGATTCTGTCCAACTTTGTTTAAATGAATTGGCTGATAACAATTTGAATGTAGATATTCTTTGTTTTTCTGAGACGTTTGTAAGAGCAGGCGATGAACTTAATATTAATTTTAAAAACTTTAATCTTGCATGCTCGTTTTCAAGGAAAAGAGAAAAGCGTGGAGGTGTTTGTATTCTGGTACAAAAAAAAATCGACTTTAAGAACATAGAATTACCTAAGGATTTATGTACTGAAAAAATATTTGAATGTTGTGGAGTAGTAGTACCTTCTTTAAAATGTATTGTTATTTGTATTTATAGAATTCCTAATTCAAGAACATTTCTATTTTTTGAAAAATTAGACCTATTGTTGCACAAATTACTCAAACGGAAAAAACGTATTATCATTACAGGAGACCTAAATATTGATACATTAAAAGAAAGCAATGATACAACCAAACTTAAAGATATTTTATCTAATTATGGGTTAAGTCTGCATATTGATACACCAACACGCCAACTTTCTTGCTTAGATCAGATTATAAGTAACATAGAAAATTCAACTGGAACCACCCACGAAGTTTTCTTATCAGATCATAACACATGCCAAACACTAACATTCCCAGTTGAGGAGAGGAAACCTGCCTTAAAATATTGGTATAAAGTAAACAGGGATTATTCAGATGACAACATAAAAAAAATTGTGGAAGCTATTCGGAATTTGTCTTGGATCGATGTTTTCGACAACACCGACGCAAACGATAGCTTTAATATATTTCATGAAAACTTCTTGCTGTTCTATAAATTATGTTTTCCCTTAAGGAAAACTAAAGTCTATGTTAATAATACATCACCTAAATGGATTACCAAAGGCATTAGAAAATCTTGCTCTTATAAAAGACAACTTAAAAAGATGTGTTACTTGAAAAATAAAAATAACGAAATTCGATCTAAATATTTAAAACATAATAAAATATTAAAATCTTGTGTCATCCGCTCAAAGAAAAGTTCTAACCTTAACTACATACTAAAATCTAAAAATAAAAATAAAGCTACATGGGATATCATCAAAAATAGAACAGATACACACAAAACATTTAATCAGATAAACGCAATAAATCACGATGGTTTTATTTTAAATGACCCAACCCAAATAGCTAACTCATTAAATAATTTCTTTATTGATATTTCTAATACAAAACCTCAACCTGTCAAAAGTACCTGTACATCTCTACCCACACGGAACAACTCCAGTATATTTTTGAATCCATGTTCTGACGCCGAAGTGTTTCGTGTAATATCATCCTTAAACAATAAGAAGTCGGTAGGGTATGATGAGATCTCCACTCACATACTGAAACTATGCGCTAAAGTGATATCACCAATACTTTGTCACACAATTAATTTATCTTTATTTGAGGGAATCTTTCCTAATATTCTAAAATCTTCCATAGTCAAGCCCCTTCATAAAAGTAAGAGTACACTAGATAAAACTAACTATAGACCTATCACACTCATCTCAATATTCTCTAAAATTTATGAAAAAATAATGAATAGTCGTTTAATTCAATTTATAAACAAGCATACAATTATTAATCAAGAACAAAATGGGTTTCAAAAAGGTAAGTCAACCACTTTGGCAGCATTCTCTCTAGTAAGGTCCATAACAGATAACATAGATAAAAAACGTTCTGTTTCTGTAATCTTCCTTGATATGAGCAAGGCTTTTGATCTCGTTAATCATGATACACTTCTTGATAAGTGTGAGCGCTATGGAATTAGAGGTCCTGCACTAGAATGGTTAAAAAGTTACCTGAGCAATAGACAACAGTGTGTTGAAGTAAACCGTATCAGAGATAAATTTGTTGCAATGCCATACAGATCCTTATTTCGTCACAATGGGTCAGGAGTGCCTCAAGGAAGTATCCTTGGGCCTCTGCTCTTCCTCTTATATATAAACGATTTACCAAATATTACAAAACATAAATGCGTACTATTTGCCGATGATGTGTCGGTAATAATACCTGAGAGTGACAAAACTCTACACCAACAAGAAGTAAAAGACACCATTACCAATATAATAAACTGGCTAGATGGAAATAACCTAAAAGTTAACCTTTCTAAAACAAAATTCATTCAATTTGCGAACCATAAACAGAACCCACCAAAAATTAGTTTAGAACACAGTAATGAAATAATTAATAGAGTAAATAACATAAAATTTCTAGGGTTAACATTAGATCAAAATTGTAATTGGGAAATCCATATTGACAACCTATGTAAAAAAAAAAACAGATTTGTATATGCGCTAAAAGAGCTACGCAAAACAGCGAATGAAGAGGCCGCACTCAACGCCTACCATGGCTATGTAGCGTCTGTACTGAGATACGGCTTACTAATTCCAGTCGGTGGTCAACACCCCAGACGATGTCTGAAACAAGAAACAACTATAAATTATAATCTCTTCTTCCTTAACCTTTCCAGTTACATAAATATAATCACGTCTTATTCCCATAGGGTAGGCAGAAACTGCAGAATATCAGCTGCTATGACCCTTACATACTGCATTTTATACAAAATTTCACAGTTAATTTGTGTTTCATAAACATGTTGGCATAGTCAAAGCATTATATCCACTGATATAATATACATTTCTGTGATAATATCAATGGATATTGGTAATCCCATGTGTAGATAAAACTCTAAGCATTTTTATGGGGTATGTATGGTGTAACACGAATGGATAAAACTTTTTAACAAATATTAAAACCGACTTCAAAAACACAAAAAAGTGAAAAATAACTTTAGCTTCAGAAGTCGGTAACCTTTGTTTGATTGATTTACTTTTTTTGTCACCGACTTCTGAAGCTAAAGTTATTTTTCACTTTTTTGTGTTTTTGAAGTCGGTTTTAATTTTTGTTAAAAAGTTTTTTATTTTTCCATTTTTAGTTGTCCCCAAACAAATATTTGCCATGAATTTATTGTCAAATTGTTGACAACACATGTCATGGTAATAGGCGTATCCCCTACCTTTTTTTCGGATGGGCAATCATCAATTTACCCCTCCCGCTCTCAGTGGAGCGGAAGGTAGTGTCAGAATTTTACTGACTAAAATCCATCCATGTTCCTTCTTAGCCCTTTGCGTTCCAGGGCCGCAGTATCTCTTTAGAACAGTCCCTTTTGCTGACATCGCTTTGAAGCGCGCGCGGTAACTTAACATACCTAACTGTATAACCGAAATCTGGGTGTATTGTACACATCTGCGTACCCTCTCAGAGGATACAGGCGTGATGTTACGTCATTTGAGGCGCGCGCGGAACACAATCGCGAAAACTTAACATACTTAACTGTCGAAATCTGGGTGTATTGTACACATATGTGTACCCCTTCAGAGTATACAGGCGTGATGTTATGTCATGATATTGTATAAACAAGAAACATCCAAGCGATTTCAGCAATCACGGCAGATTTGCCGTCTATTTTTGAAGAGTTCCATTGTATATCTCCTAAGATCAGCATCAGATGTTCACAACATTTAAATGGGACCACACGGGAAGCACCAGCTTTCAAATAAAAAAAGAATCATCAAAATCGGTTCACCCAGTCGAAAGTTCTGAGGTAACAAACACAAAAAAAAAAAAAAAAAATACAGTCGAATTGAGAACCTCCTCTTTTTGGAAGTCGGTTGAAAATAAGGAATGAGTATATGTCATAAGGGGAAGTTTGACAGTGGCGCTGATGACTAATAAGTTGCAGGATAATCGGCTATCGTGGTATGGACATGTGATGCGGAGGAATGAGGAAAATGTTGAGTATGCATGTAGATGGGTATAAGAGTAGAGCAAGGCCAAATAAACGATGGATGGACTGTGTGAAGGATGATATGGATAGAAACGAGGTGTCTGATGAGATGACGAGTGATAAAGAAGTATGGAAGAAGAAGACATGCTGCGCCGACCACAAATGAATTGGGATAAGGGCAAGAGAATGATGACGATGATGACTAAGCATTTCCTATTACATATAAACGCGAAAGCTAACTTTGAATCAAGAAATATACAATAAGTACCTACATGCATAGGTATAATAAAGTTAACATAACTTCACGCCCAAGAGTTAGTCAGAGTGGTATCTATAAATAATAATATAATAGTACACCGATCTTTGACGGGTTTTGCCATAATCGCCACGCTTGGCAGGCGGGTCGGCGATTGCAGTACGGTTGTTACAAAAACACAGAAAACGCTGCTGCCCATTCTCTGGTGAGTCCCTAAGTTACCTCTTTTGACACCCACGGGATATAGGGTGGTGCTATTCTTTACGTCCGACACCATACGGAACAATTATTATGTGGCCAGCCGCATCGGGAGGACGAAGCTACTAACCGACTCACGCCACCTAATGCCAACTTCGTCTATGTGCCCAGAGGCTGAAAAGCCGTAAAATATTTTTTAGGCACGTGGGACTATCCAGTCCAGCTAATAACAACTCCTCCACAGCAAGATGCGACCTCTAGCGGCAGCTGTTTATGCTTCCCAATGGTTTCCTTGAGCCACCTGAGCCTCTAACCTGAGCACGCGTTACCCTGGCTGACATGGAAATCTATAAGTAGACTTCATATCCAAGTCGATTGGGGCAAAGACCTCCACAGATGAGGTTTACGGACGACTTGAATCACAAGTGCGTATGCGGCATCTCTCCACAGACAATGGCTCACCTTCCATCTTGCGCCGCATGACCTGCTGCGCATTTGATGACCTTACTTAGGAGGGCCAGAAGGTTGAGTAGGTAACTAACAAAAATAACTACAGATTTATTAGGGTAAAGTTTACTACTAACAGATACAACTTTAGTTCTTCAAAGTAAGGGGTAATCAAAATTAATAAAAATAGTAAATAAATTACTCTGGTACTCACCCCAGTACCACCAATACCATCACACATGCCGTTCTATACATTTTATACTACAGACAACGTCGTTTCTGAAGAGATAGTATATGTACGCCCCTGGTGCCCACTCGTGGAAAACAAAAGCAATGTGCTGTTTTTTGGCGAACAGCTGTTATATAGGCATAATTAATTATTGATACGCATATTGATAACCTGAGAGGTCCCCTGATAAGAAGATAGGAAAAACAGTCCCAATCGTTCCGAGTTCGATGATCGAGTTATGGCTTTCGGTTCTAGAACGACTTAAAATTAACGGTGTATAAGCAAGTAAGTCACTTCAGTCCTGTATTACGCAACAGTTTAGGTAGTCTAAACAATATTGATAACAATGCTTGATTTTAAAATGTTTTGATATTATGACTGTAACACTACCATCCCGCCCCAACTCCGCTCGGACAGGCGCTGATTTATAGGGTTGGCTTTAGTAGCGTGCCCCACGCAGGGGGGGGGGTAAAAGGGGTTAAAGCGGATAGAGTTTTGTTCCCCAATTATAACGCTACCACTCTTATTACAAGGTAATGCGTATTTTTCGAGAAAATAATGAAATATATTTCTAACCTCAAATCAGTTTTATAACAAAAACGGAACGTTAAAATGGGCGATTGACAACTAAATCTGTTCCACATGGGTCCACCCTTTATAGCAGAACTTTTTATGTCATAATATTACCTTGCATAACAGCGGGTAGCATAAACTTCATTTCGCAGAAAATCGTTTGGCAGACACTCATTTATCATACATTCAAAACTCATAATTTTGTAAGTCGGAATCATCTTTAGGCATAAATTTCAAATGCATAAGAATTAAAAGTAGAACCATCTTAGCGCAGAAAGTTCACAGCCAGAATCATCTTTTGGCATAAATTTTATATCGATAGTCACTAAAAGCAGAACTATCATATCTCAGAAAGTTTATAGTTAAAATCATCTTTTGGCATACATTTCTTATGCACAATGGAAATACTCGTCTATCACATCCACATCACAGAAAATTCATTAAAACAGTTGATTGTGAACATGTGGTTTTTATTTTCCTGTAAGCAGGGGCAAACATGCAAACAAGCATACATCTTGCATGCAGCAAGCATGCAGTATGCAAACAAGCATGCAGTATGCAAACATGCAAACGAGCATACAATATTATGCAAACATGCAAACCAGCATACACCATTCATGCAGCAAGCATACACCATTCATGCAAGCAAGCATGCAGCATGCAAGCAAGCATGCAACATGCAGCAGGCATGGTATATGTCACGGCTCCGGCGCTGCGGGGCTCCGGCGCACAGTGGGCTGAAATTCGCGTTTCATAGACATTCAAATATTTTTTATCGAGTGAACCTTTTTTTGTTTGGACACGATTGGTAATACCTACTATATGCCTTATATAATGAACTTTTAGGTTTATAATCGGAAACAGCGAGCTCAGAATTTTTTTTGGAAAAATTTGTATGGAGTCGGCGTAATAAATGATGATATCTCCATTATCGCACAATTGCGCCTAATATCCTCTTAGGTTATTAATATATGAATTATTTTGAATTTTTTGACAGACTCCATGTCAAGGTCAAACAAGCGCTTTTTTTAAAAAAAATCTTGAAAAAAAAATTTTGTTAATGTTTATTTTTACGTATTTAACTAATATTAAGCTTAACATGGATGCATATAGACTAGACATTTACGCAAATCAATTATGTGCCATATTGGAAAGTGAAATTCATTAAAAACCATAAAAGGCTTAATATCTTTATTCTTATATTTATATCATAGAAACATATACACATAACGACTTAAATTTGATGAACAACTAAGTAGTACAAATGGTCAGCTAACGAAGTAATTATCTAACGGCTCTCAAAATCAATTAAGTAAAATATTAATATTTAACAATACACTATTTACTGATTTACTGAATATCTATTGGATAATTAGGCTTAAAATTAGTTATAATTGGTAATATTTGTTAAATAACATCATAAGACACATTTTGTTGTTAGTAGTACTAGAAATACCATAAATCTAAATTTTAGTAGTTGTGCAATACAAACAATCATAAAAATGAATGACATCTCATTAGAATCGAATATTAAAATGATTACAATAAAAATATATGATAAAATTAATTAAAACAATGAATATATTATTATTGAGCGATATCTCTAAACTCGAATTCAGGTGTTTGAAGATTCAGCAGATCCAATGTTTCATCAAACAAAGGTTTCTTTTTCTTTGCATTCATCGTTGGTCTTACTGCTGAAATAAGCGGATCGGACGAAAGAAGAAGGAAATTAAAAATATCTTCATTAGAACTCACTCTGCTTTTCTTACGTGAGTTCTCTGAATCTTCTGAAGTCCTTGTTCCTTGCTTCTGAAGCCTCTTCAGATAAACTGCCAATCGGTACTATTGCGTTAGAAGCGATAATTTCGGCTCCATGAAGCAGTATCGTGTGCACTGTCGATGACATGTAGTACCAGTTGTACAATTCAACATACTTCTCAGCAGTTATGTACGCATATTCCTTAAATTTTGAAATATTGATAGGTTCACCTGAAGTTATGGCTTGCAAAATTATAGCGAATCTTCGGATCAGATCTTCATCTAGTCCAGTGATAGCCGCAGTCTTTTCAGGAAATTCAAAGAATCGTCGTGCAGTGTTGCCGTCGTTAGTTGTGCCATAACCTTGTTTTACGACATCGATTAATAGGTTGAGCTCAGTTTTGAACCTGGCTTGGATAGTTTTCTTTCTTGCATCCACTGAGCCTTTCTCACTTTCCCCTCTAGCAGACCACTTCTTAATGTCTAATTTATATGCGATATGCAAAAGTTATTCCATCATGTTTATGCGTGCATGCAGTGAAGAAAGTCCGAGCTCCATCAAGTCATCTTCTGTTGATTTCTTCATAACTTTTTCCAAGTTGTTCATCTCCGAAGGTTTCGCCAAACAAATGTAGCACGCTGCATTCGATCTTACGTTAGGAGACAGATATATTTTTATTTTAGCATCAACCATGGTGAGCATTAGCTTATGACTCACCATATTGCTATCACAATCAGATGGTTGGAGAGCTGATATCTCAGCTTTGACTCTTTCATTTTCTTCCTTCACCACTGTTTCACTTTCTTTAACAAAGGTGAACTGTACTGGACGACAATACGCTGCTGAGCAAGGTTTCGGGTTTTCCCAAACTGTGAAGTCTTCAAATGTCATCTTCAGTGGTGATAACGAAGTCATGAAGATACTAGAGTCATCTTGTGTACAATCCATCTTCTGTTTGTATCTGCTTTGACTGGATGCTCCGTCGAAACCGTATTTTGATATTAAAATTAGTTCTTTATTTTGTATACCTTCTGGCAAAGATTTAATAATTCTTTTTGCTGTCAGATCTAGCAAAGCTTGCAGTGAAATTTTTGCTGAGGAATCTGTCACCATAACTGAATTTTTCGGTTCAGGTGGAAAGCACACATTCTTCTCTTTTTGCACGCAGTAATACGAAGGGTACAAGTGCTTAAGGCCTTCTCGAATTGCTGATTCTCGCAGAGTTATATATTGCCACTTTGATAATTTCAGAGATATTAGTAAACCAAGTGCTTTTTGGGGTGAAAACGTTTCTTTACTGGTTGGTTTTTTAATTAAATCTTGAAGTTTTTCGATTGATTCTGGGTGCTTCACCATATATTCAATCACAGAAGCAATGTTGTTTTGGCCTTCATCTTTCAACTTAGAAATAGTTGCAAATACAAGCTCACTGGAATCTTTGTCTGTCAGGTCTTTACTCCGCCTCTTTTTCTGTTTCGTTCCCAAGTCTTCAAAAGGTTTACGATTTGAGATTTTTCTTTTCGTCATAGTTTCAGTTGATGATGTAGATGGCTCCAAAAAAGAACCAGTAGCGCTTGAAGATGACTCCAAAATAGCAACGTTAGAACTTGGTGATGGCTCCGAAAGTGGCACTATAGGGCTTCCCTCATCCTGAGTAATCGATTTTATATTTTCTTTTAAACAACTCGGCCAATCAACATCAGCCTCGAGCCAACTTTCGTAGTCAGTTCGGAACCTCTCATATTTCCGTTGTGTTGATTCATATCGTTTCTCTGCAGCCCTAGTGAATCTCCGGCAAAATTCTTTTAAAGTCACACAATCTTCTTCAGATACACTGTTGTTTAAACGAGATAGCACGGTTTGAAACAAAAAATTATAGTCACTAAGTTTGTGAGCGTTTTTCAAAATAACGAACAAATCCAAGTTTGTTACAATGCTTGCCATGATGTATGTACTTTCAATGATTGAAGAATACTAAATTATTTTCCTATATTACGATCCTATTTATTGCGATCGATTTTAATGTATGTGTCCGAACGACTAATTTACTGACTACCCTCTTAATTGCTAACTAATGAGAACCCAATTATTTAATAGATATAGGTATTCAAAAAGTCAGTAGATAGTTAAAATGTTATTAACAAACAATAATTTCCTTAATTTTATTAGGGATTTTGAGAATCATTAGATAATTACTATTTGAGATTTCGGCTAATGAGTCTTTAAGCGAATTTCACTTTCTAATATGGCACATAATTGCCTTGCGTAAATTTCTAGTCTATATACATCCATGTGAAGCTTAATATTATTTAAAAATGAAAAAATAAACATTCTAAAAATTGAAAAATTTTAAAGATTTTTTTAAAAAAAAGCGCATGTTTGACCTTGACATGGAGTCTGTCAAAAAATCCAAAATAATTTATATATTAATAACCTAAGAGGATATTAGGCGCAATTGTGCGATAATGGAGATATCATCATTTATTACGCCGACTCCATACAAATTTTTTCAAAAAAAAAACTGAGCTCGCTGTTTCCGATTATAAACCTAAAAATTCATTATACAAGGCATATAGTAGGTATTCCCAATCGTTTCCAAGCAAAAAAAGGTTCACTCGATAAAAAATATTTGAATGTCTATGAAACGCGAATTTCAGCCCACTGTGCGGCGGTCCCACGCGAGCTTATCGTCGCAGATGTGTTTAACGCTCACCACCGCAGCTTCGGCTTGCTGGCCGGCTTCACCGGCCAGCCTCAGCAGCGGCGGCGAGTATTACAACAACCTGCTCCTCAACTCGCGGGCCGCTTCGCCCCTCCGCGCCTACGCAATTTTAAATTACACTCTAGGGGTAGGGCAGACAAGTGTTACAGACGTCCGGTACTGCTTATACTAGCTCGACTTAATTACAGTATTAATGGTATTTAATGAACGTCAATAATTCTAATTTGATTTTAATAAGTTGCATTTAATTGTAAAATAATTATTTAGTTTAATTGTTTAGCAGAATATTTACTTTATGGCACCTTCCGCTTGTCAGCTTCCGGTGCGCCGAATATTATATATGTCGGGTTGTCAGGATTTTATTTCACTAGGCTCGAGCTTATGTGGGCAGAAGACGGGTTTCGTGCTATGAAAACACACTGGATGCGATACACTATTTTATTTCGCATTGCACGGTTCGGTATGGTAGTTTCCATGGAGAAGAACCGACAAGAAACTCCATGGTTACTCTTTTCAGACAGATACACTGAGTCTAACAAATAACTTGACACTACACTTTCACACATTAACACTACAGTTTCAAGACGTCTTCACTCCGCTGCGGTCAGACCCAGACTGTCTGCCTCGCCGCGAGGTGTCAACATCAGGACTCTGTAAAAGCCGCCATAGTGGGGAGTAGCTCGCGTGATGTCACCACTGGCGCGCTTTCGATTCATTCACCCGTCCGTACTCATGACCGGATCCGACACGGCCATCCTGCTTGCACACGTCCTCGTGTGATGTTTACCCTGCAAGCAAAAAGTCCACGACAGAAATTTGTTCCACTCGGTCACTCCTGACCAAACTCATAACATCACATCTGTAATCCCCAAAGGGTTTAACAGAGGTGTACTTAATAGTACACTTACAGTTCGCTAGTTATCTCCAAGTCCCATGTAATAGGGGCGAGCCTATTGACATCAACCGGCGCAAATCAAGACACCGTGGCCGTTACTGAGAAATTTATGATGGAAAAACTCAATAACACTTTGCCCGACCTGGGAATCGAACCCAGGACCTCATGCTCAGCAGTCACGCTTGCCATCACTATACCAACGAGGCAGTTGATTAAATCAAACACGGTTAATTTGGAATAATCGAAAATGGGTCAACCCTTGGGCCATGTAACAGTCGTTCGAATCAACTTTTAGAACTCTACAGCATTAAAAACTACCAAGCTTACAGAAACCCTCGAGTAAAACCTCTAACGCTACGGCTCTCCAGCCGACCAGCAATCGCATTGCTTTCACATCCATTAAATGGATCTGCCATGTGCATCACCCAGTGACTACACAAATTAAATAAAACACAAAAAATACGTAAAATAATATGAACGCGCCGTCACGGCCGTCCTGCGCCTTCACACGTCCTCGTGTGTCTCGTCATCGGAACTATCTGTAAAGAGCAAAATTACGGTAAGTAGTACACTCAAGCTCGGCCATTCTGGCCCTATTCTTTCTTTAATCAACATCACCCAAAATGGTTGTCATTCAGACATATCTAATTATCTCATAGAGGGATAGTAATATCAATGGGTTAACACAAACATTTTGTCACACATACGGTTCGTCACACAGACTGATTGTCACACAGACAAACTGATTGTCACACAGACTGATTGTCACACAGACTGATTGTCACACAGACTGATTGTCACACAGACTGATTGTCACACAGACTGATTGTCACACAGACTGATTGTCACACAGACAATTTGTCACATGATAGGTTAACACTGCTATATCTACTTACTTTTGCCGTCATCGGCACTTCCAGGTACTTCCAAATTAGCATTCAATTCCAACGGAACATAGCAATCTGGCATAGCACGTACACGGTCGTGAGCATATTCACACTAGCAATTACAATTTAATAATTGCAAAGTGTATCTGATGTCAGAATAATAAACTCGTCGGAAAATTAGACTCTACACGTCACTCTACATGTCACTCTACATGTCACTCTACATGTCACTCTACATGTCACTCTACATGTCACTCTACATGTCACTCTACATGTCACTCTACATGTCACTCTACATGTCACTCTACATGTCACTCTACATGTCACTACGCGTCACTACGCGTCACTACGCGTGTCTCTACGCGTGTCTCTGCGCGTGTCTCTACGCGTGTCTCTGCGCGTGTCTCTGCGCGTGTCTCTACGCGTGTCTCTACGCGTGTCTCTACGCGTGTCTCTACGCGTGTCTCTACGCGTGTCTCTACGCATGTCTCTACGCGTGTCTCTACACGTGTCTCTACACGTGACACTACACGTGACTCTACACGTGACTCTACACGTGACTCTACACGTGACTCTACACGTGACTCTACACGTGACTCTACACGTGACTCTACACGTGACTCTACACGTGACTCTACACTCAATTGCCAGTCCATCGGCAAGTCACAACGTAAAATGTGAACCCATCGTCAGAAGCTAACCATCTCAGCCGCGTAAGTGCTACTCCTCGCAAAGAGTATACTGCACAGAAAAAGCAGTCAACGTGCACCTCTTACATGCTCCGGCGCTTCTGATGCGGCCACAACAATACCCAGTCCATCGGGTATGCTTTCAGTCCATCGAAAGCATTGTAGTTGTAAACAGTGGATCCATTAAAATCAAAACAATTAAAATCATCATAGTTAGTTTAGTTTAGAAAATGAGATTATAAGAAAACTCTTACTATGCTGGGTACTCAAAATGTTAAGTGGACTACTTGATATTTAACTAGTCTCGTCAGCGTTATCATTTTCGTCATGGCTAGTCTCGTCATTGTCACCTACGAGCATGTCAACGTCAGTTATTTTTCGCAGTCTGTCATAATTGGAACTTTCAACTATATTGCGCGATGCCTGCTCTCTCATTGCAAAAGGTCCGATCAACATTGGAAAAAGTCCGATCAACATTGGAAAAGGTCCGATCAAAAAGTTACAACACAGGAATTCTAACAATTCTGTTACTTTTACCATAATTCTTAGGCAATGCAAACTCAACTCATAAAACTGTCATAAGCGCTCTGTGCACCAACACAGACAGAAATCGCACCAACGATTTCCTACAGACCCATCGCCACATGTTACTCATGAGGTGCGGTCCAACAGACCCATCACCACGTGTTACTCACGAGGTGCAGTCTAACTCATAACAGACCCATCACCATCATGTTACTCATGAGGTGCAGTCCAACAGATAACAGACCCATCGCCATCATGTTACTCATGAGGTGCGGTCTACCTGACCCATCGCCACATGTCACTCATGTGGTGCGGTCTAAAGTTTCGAGTATGAGTGTACAAGCCTTTCTTAATCAGATTTGGTCTCACTACCACTGTCATCAACTATGACATCTAATTCTCGAGGAACTTTGTGATCGGGGATCTTTCTAACACAGGCTAAAATCTTCGAATTACCATTTACCGAACCTTGAACTACACCAGTTATAGCAACGACAGGATAAATATGCTCACTCTTAGACAGATTAAACAGAATTGGCACTCTGCTCCAGAGTCATAACAAAATGAAAACGACTCACCAAAGTACTTTCATGTTCCGGCTCGATGATGCAAAGGTCTACTCACTTCTCGACCAGTACAGCAGCACTGGACCAGCGCTGGCCTGCTGCGCAGCGACTGGCGATGTGGCCCGGCGTGCCACACTTGAAGCACATCAGTGAGCTGCTGCTGGCCTACGGTCGCCGCCCAATGCCTGTAGCAGTCGGCACAGGCAACGGCTTCTTGACGGCGGTCGTCTTCGTCCGAAAATCCGCTTGTTTGTCCTTGTTTGCCGCATGCGCGACACTTGATTGGTAGGTACGATGAAAATTTCTAACGTATCTTGTAACCGGCGTCAGTGCGCATATTTTTCTTTTGTTTGTTACTACTCACGTAAATGACGTACAACGTACACGAATTTGGCACTGAACAATTCTTTACACTGGTTTCACGACATACCACAA
Source organism: Xestia xanthographa (assembly GCA_905147715.2). NCBI lineage: Eukaryota > Metazoa > Arthropoda > Insecta > Lepidoptera > Noctuidae > Xestia > Xestia xanthographa. Next base: position 2,530,830 of record LR990654.1, on the reverse strand, counting down.
CACTATCTTGCTATTCACTGGTTAGGTTTTAAGAATTTGTAAACGATACAAAGTCTAAACGATACAAAGTCTTTGTTTTTCGTTTCAAAAAGTAACCGTCACTGATTGTCATTGTTTTTCACATGGTAAATATCACTTGTTTACAGTCTGTTTTATTTCGGCGCTGTTGCAAGCACCATGATTACGGATAAACTAAAGTTATTGCGGGTGGGTGTTTATTAGCACACTAATCGGTCTACCTTCTTTCTTGTCCGTTTTTCTCACGAACTTTTTCGGCACTTTCCGGTTTTTACACAGTTGACACTGATTGTTATTAACACTGTCCCCGCGACATGATTTCATTAGCACGATTTTTTCCCAATTCTGATGTCGGGGTTTGTCAGGAATTTATTTCGCTAAGTTCGAGCTTATGTGGGCAGAAGACGGGTTTTGTGCTATGAAAACACACTGGATGCGATACACTATTTTATTTCGCATTGCACGGTTCGGTATGGTAGTTTCCATGGAGAAGAACCGGCAAGAAACTCCATGGTTACTCTTTTCAGACAGATACACTGAGTCTAACAAATAACTTGACACTACACTTTCACACATTAACACTACAGTTTCAAGACGTCTTCACTTCGCTGCGGTCAGACCCAGACTGTCTGCCTCGCCGCGAGGTGTCAACATCAGGACTCTGTAAAAGCCGCCATGGTGGGGAGTAGCTCGCGTGATGTCACCACTGGCGCGCTTTCGATTCATTCACCCGTCCGTACTCATGACCGGATCCGACATATACGTATTATAATTAGTTAAGGTTTTAATGATTATTGATCAATAATTTCGTTACTAGCAGTTAATTAATACTAGACAGCTTATTGAGTGATTTGATTGTACTGTTTAGGTTTTTGTAGAAATGTATAAAAGTCGTTGCGTCGGGATTTTGAATGCAGTCGTTTTGTAACCGTCAAGTGTAAAAGTTATAGTGGAAACTCTGACCAAAATAAATTCGTTATACTGCAACCATAATCTTATTTGGACCATTGAATCTGACCACCTTCTACACTTCAGAAGTGGGATGATGTCTGGCCCATATATTGATGGTATTGGCGCAAAGAAAAGGAGACACTGTGAAACAAAGACGTCGGATGATAACGAAAATTCCGATTTTTTTTCTTCATCTGATCCCGAGGATACCGACAGAAGATACCTGCAACGAAAAAGGCACCGTGTTACCCAAACTGACGCCGAAGTTATCCCAAAGTTCCAGCCGGATGAAAAATCTAGCAACGTGAAGGGATGGTTGCACAAAATTGACCAATTAGGCGATGTATATGGCTGGGACAATAAGGATCGGCAGTTCCGAGGATCCGCTAGAGATTGGTATGACGACTTAGATAATTACAATCTCACGTGGAAGGAATGGAAAGACTCATTAGAGGCCGCCTTTCCACGTTCAACCGATTTAATTGACCTTCTTGAAACCATGCTCGCAAGGAAAAAAACTAACACCGAAACAATGACCAAATATTTCCATGACAAGGTGTCGCTGCTTAAAAAATGCAATATTTTCGGTGAGTCTGCGATTTCTTGCCTAATCAAAGGTTTACCAGTAGAGATAAGGGCCAACGCAAAAGCTTATCAATGCGAGACACCACAGCAGCTGTACTATGGATATTTGTCATCCCTTGAAAACTACAAGCAAGTGGAAGCTAGCAGCTCCAAGCAAGAAGAAACAAACAACTCCAAGCGGCCGACTACTACGTGGAGGAGAGGGGGCAATGTATCTTCGAGTTCAAAAGAAAACGAACTTGGTCTGAAGAATTGTTATGCCTGCAGAAGAACAGGGCATGAGGCGAAGGACTGCAGGACGCCACGCTGCGAGGTGTGTCGTCGGCCTGGCCACGCTGCGGCTAGCTGCTGGTTTGCGGCTGGCTCTTCACATCAACAGCCACACAAGGTTCGTAACGTGCTATTTACAACGTACAATATATTTATAGACCTGTACAAGAAGGCAGTGGTAATTAATGGACACAATCTTATTGCATACATAGATACAGGCAGTAAGCTGAATATTCTCACAATGTCACAAGCTACTAATTTAAAGTTAAAAATCATGCCTTCTTCAGTTACTATGAAAGGTTTTGGTGGTGCATATTCAAATTCTTTGGGAACATCACAAATTAATATAAATATAGATAAAATCATGTTGAGTGGTTTTGTTGAGCTGACTACTAATGATCTAGCTGATATAGACTTAATAATCGGTCAATCAATGATAAATCAGAAAAATATAAACTTAGTAATTTCAGAAAAATCTGTTAATTTTGTGTGCAACTTTGATTTTAACAATGATCTATTTTATATACAATTGGATGAGATTGATTGCATTACAAAATTTCCAGTCTATTTAAAACATAATAGTGTAATACCAAAACAAAGTTGCGCTTTTGTACAGGTTTATGTCGATATTAATGCTAACCATTCATTTTATACTAATTCTGTGTACTTTGAGTTAGGAAGTATGTCTTATGTAATTATAGGAGGACATATAAGGTCAAGGGATTCCTTTTTGAAAATAGTAAACATCGGAGATGATAATATTGAGTGGCAAGCAAATAGACTCGTAGCGCGCGCGGAACTAGTTAGTGACAAAAATAATAATATACCCACAAATGTAATGACAATTGACCAATCTGCGTATAACGAATTACAGTTATCCGATTTAGATGTAGGTGACTTAGAAATCAATGATTGCAGTCGATTGTTACAATTATTAAATAAATACAGATATTTGTTTGCGGAAAATACGAAAGATTTGGGATGTACTGACGTACTGGAAATGCATATTCGGACAACAACTGAACAACCTGTTTACTGTAAACCTTATCGACTTTCTTACAAGGAGAATGAGATTGTTAACGGAAAAGTTCAGGACCTTATTGATGCAGGTGTTGTGAGGGAATCTATGTCCGACTATGCAAGCCCAGTGGTCCTTGTAAAGAAAAAGGGCGGTGATTATAGATTATGCATAGATTACAGAGCACTTAACGCACGTACAATCAAAGATCGATATCCATTGCCTCATATAGATGACCAGGTAACGCGCTTGGCTGGGAAAGCTTTATTTACCACCCTAGACCTTGCGCAAGGTTATTATCAGGTAAAAATATCTGAAGACTCTATTCATAAAACCGCATTTGTAACACCTTCAGGGCAATACGAGTTTTTGAAAATGCCATTCGGTCTGGCCAACGCACCAGCAGTTTTCTCACGTCTAATCAAAATAGTCCTAGGTGGACTGGGTAATGACGTTGCTACATATCTCGATGACGTCATGCTTCCAACTGTTTCGGTTGACGACGGACTCAGGTTATTGGGAGACGTCTTACAACTTTTATCAGAAGCCAATTTAAAACTAAATCTTAGTAAATGTTCTTTCTTAAAGAAAAGTGTAAATTATTTGGGCCATGAGATTACCGCAGGTACAATACAACCGGGAGAGGCTAAAATTCGTTGTGTAGCAGAATACAAAAAACCCCGTAATGTGCATGAAATCCGTCAATAATAATGGTTTGGCGTCGTATTTTATAAAATTTATTCGTGGATTTGCCGAGATTGCTAGACCGCTTACACAGTTAACAAAAAAGGATATAGAATGGACTTGGGGGTCCGCCCAAGAAATTGCTTTATATAATACCAAACTGATGGTGTTTTAAAACCGATTTCGTATTTTAGTAGGGTTACAAGTAAAGAAGAACAGTTTTATCATAGCTATGAACTGGAGACATTAGCAGTTGTAGAATCTCTCAAACGATTTCGTATTTATCTTGTAGATATCCCCGTAACCATAGTGACAGACTGTGCTGCGTTACGAACTACATTAGTTAAAAAAGACCTAATTCCTCGTATAGCCCGCTGGTGGCTTTCAATTCAAGATTTTGATGTACAAATTGAGTATCGGTCTGGTGACCGAATGCGACACGTAGATGCTTTGAGCAGGAATCCAGTATCGAGCCCCGTTTTATTAATTGAGGATTCCGACTGGCTATTAACCTTACAGTTGCAAGACGAAAAAATTCAGTCAATTCTGACTCAATTGCGTAATAGTACGGACAATGCTAATATTACTAATAATTATTTAATAAAAGACGATCTTCTCTATAGAAAAACACTTGCCGGGGATCGTTTTGTTATACCTAAATTAGCAAAATGGGGTTTACTACAAAAATTCCATGATCAGATAGGACATGTTGGCTTTGATAAGTGCGAAAAGACCATTAAAGCACAATTTTGGTTTGAGGGCATGACTAGGTTCATCCGAAAATATATAAAATCATGTCTTCAATGTGCTTACGGAAAAGGGGAACATGGTAAATTAAAAGGAGAACTGTACCCAATTCAAAAAGCAGCTGTCCCCATGCACACACTACATGTTGACCATTTAGGTCCGTTTGTTAAGACTCGTAAAGGAAACTCTTATAAACTCGTTGTTATAGACTCTTTTACAAAATGTGTTGAAACTATAAAACATTTGAAATATATTATTTCTCAGTTTGGAAATCCCAACAGGATTATCACGGATAGGGGAAAATCATTTACGAGCCGCTACTTCAAAAGCTTTGCTGATGAAATGCAATTTAAACATGTCTTAAACGCTATCGCGAGCCCTAGGTCGAATGGCCAAGTAGAACGTGTGAATCGAACTTTGATTAACGGGTTAAATACGATGTCTGATAGCGAGTGCACATGGGATGATTACTTGAATGATATAGTTTGGGGTATTAATAATACTCCTCATGCGACAACTGGTTTTCCTCCATTTAAACTTCTATTTGGTCATTCTAATTCAAGGCTACCCGCTTATCCCTCCGGAGAACCGAATGATTTTGAAGGTCAAACAAAGGCACTACAAGAACGCCGATGCGCGGCTAAATTGCGTATTGATAAAAATATGTCTCTCATGAAGGATCGATTCGATCAATCTCATAAGAAATGCATTAAGTACTCTGTAGAACAATTGGTCTTATGGAAAGGAGGAATTACTAGAGAAAGCGCGAAAATTACTAGGAATCTTAATGGGTTGTACACGGGTCCTTATAAAATATGCCAGGCTGATCAGTCATTAGATCGTAACACGATAAGTAGCATTAAAGGAATGAAAGGGTACAGAAAATTCACTGCAGTTGTACGCGGTGAAGTCCTCCGACCTTATAATTCGTCTATTTCTGATGAAAGTAGTGGTAGTGATCATGAAGTTGATAGGGACGATCTGATAGACTTGTTAGAAAGTTAATTAAAATCATAGTTATCCATATTTTTAATTGTATAAACAAAAAGAAGAAGAATCATAAATTAGAATATTTATAAATTAATTCATAGGTAAGCAATCAATAAAACACTCGTATAATAATTTATGTAGAGATTTCATTTAATATTAACGGTTACTGCAGTCGTCCACAAACCGAGGGGTCAAATTTAAACATAAACAAATCTGTGTGCAATGGGGGAGCTATCAAAGCTATGTGCAATTTGAGTAACCAAAGCTGTGTGCAATAAGAGTAATTAAAGCTGTGTGCAATGAGAGTAATCAAAGCTGTGTGCAATGGGAAAATCAAAGCTGTGTGCAATGGGATAATCAAAGCTGTGTGCAATTGGAATATCCAAAGCTGTGTGCAATGGGATAATCAAAGCTGTGTGCAATGGGATAATCAAAGCTGTGTGCAATACGGAAAAAAAAAATCTGTGTGCAATGCAAAGCTGTGTGCAACAGAAATAATCAAAGCTATGTGCAATAGGAGTTAATTAAAGCTGTCTGAAATAAATGTAATTAAATCTTTGTAAGATACAAATAATTAGTAAAGCTGTGTGAGATAGGAGTTCCCAAGTAAAGCTTTATGAAGTAAAATACAAAACAACATGAAATGCAAGCTATGTAAAATCTTACATACAGTCAAATTATCATCATAAGAATAGCAACTACTACAGATATAAATGTGTACTGCCCATATTATTTACTATTTCAGATGCCGAATACCAGTGACAGACAAGGAGCTGTAACTAAGGATGCCGACCGCCGTGGGCCACGGCAAACGCAGGATGGCTGAGTGTTATAGACGTCCGGTACTGCTTATACTAGCTCGACTTAATTACAGTATTAATGGTATTTAATGAACGTCAATAATTCTGATTTGATTTTAATAAGTTGCATTTAATTGTAAAATAATTATTTAGTTTAATTGTTTAGCAGAATATTTACTTTATGGCACCTTCCCCTTGTCAGCTTCCGGTGCGCCGAATATTATAATATATACGTATTATAATTAGTTAAGGTTTTAATGATTATTGATCAATAATTTCGTTACTAGCAGTTAATTAATACTAGACAGCTTATTGAGTGATTTGATTGTACTGTTTAGGTTTTTGTAGAAATGTATAAAAGTCGTTGCGTCGGGATTTTGAATGCAGTCGTTTTGTAACCGTCGAGTGTAAAAGTTATAGTGGAAACTCTGACCAAAATAAATTCGTTATAGTGCAACCATAATCTTATTTGGACCATCGAATCTGACCACCTTCTACACAAGACTACGTAAAGTCGGTTTTGGAGCGATTCGTTTCTGTCACTAACTTTTGTAGTCCATCATATTGACTTTTTGAGACAATATTTAAATGTTTGGTTAAAAATGCTATTTTATAGAAATGCCAAGAATGCCAAATAAAATTATTCCAAATGAAATTCTGCCATCTTCGTAATATGCCAAGTGAAATTGTGCGAAATTTGAACATTGCCAAAAGTGATTATGCCAAATAAAATTCTGCCATCTTAAAAGTATGCCATTGTAAATTCGGAAATACAAACATTCGGCCAAACAATAACTATATTAAATATTTTTTATGCCTTAGAAATATTCGTATAAAGAAGATTATGCCATGTGTGTTATGCCAAATAAATTTCGGAGCATCAAGATTCTGCCAGATAGAAGGAACCCGTTCCACATATTGTCTATGGTGCAAAAGACGTAAAAAATTGGCAAAACAACGTAAAAAATAATAGTTGTATGCTATGTGTCATTCATTTGGTCATTCCGTTTGTCCTCGAGTTGCGTGAATGTGTTCCCTATGCTTCGTGGTGTTTTTCTTGTGGCTGTATTCGACGACTATTTACGACGGTTAAAATTTGGCCAGTCCTTTCGATGGATAGCGAGGTTCCTCGACATTCCCTTCATACCCGTACTAGGTGAACTTGGATTCAAGAGCGAGCGAAGCGAGCTCGGGACTTTGGGCACCTCGATGTTAGGTTAGTTAGGTTCCTTTAAACCCTGGGGACAGAAATAGGAGACCCACGACTACGCTTTTTATGCGAATTATGTTTTGAGGTTAAGTTATAATAATTGGTTTTTCTCAAGAACGGTGTGTTACCTTTGTATAGGAGTGGTGTCAGGGCAGAGGGGGTACCTCCCTCGTCTCTCCTCCTGCCAAACAATACTAAAGCCAACCCAAATTTTAACCCTACTACGCCTTTTTAAGCGACTATAAAGTGTTTTGAGGTTAGGTTCCATTAATCAGTTTTTCGCAGGAATGGAGCATTAACTTTTTATGGTAGTGGTACTAAGGGGCAAGGGGGCCCACCCCACTTCCCTCCTCCCACTGCCCCCCACCCCCCCCCCGCGTGCGGAGCGATACTAAATTTTTACCAAGGATTGTATTGATAATTATAATACAGTAACTACATACGTGTTACTTGCGCGACTCAGGTTTCATCAACATACAACCTGACATTGCCTCGGATATGTTGCAGAACTGTTTTCTACCTACTGTTAGTCTTTAATTTTCGCTGAAATTTTCAGATTTGTATGTTTGTAATGATTAAACTCTAAAACTACTCGACCTAATTTCTAACCATTTTTTCACGAATAGAAAGCTATATTATAAAGAAGTAACATAGGCTATCAATTATATTGATATCATTCATAATATTAGCCGAGCTATCACAATTTTTGCGGGTGAAGTCGCGGACGAAGCGCTAGTCGGTAATTAAGTACTAAACATATTTATCGCTATATCAAGTAGCCTATTCTTTGTGACCTAAGTGACCTGAAGATAAAACTAAATATTTATTTAACTTTTCTAAAAGTTGAATGCGATTAGGGGTTCAAATCTGTGAACAGTTTTAAAAATGTAACGATACTAGCGGTTGTCACGTGGTTTCACCCGCGTAGTTCCCGTTCCCTTGGGAGTAAGGGAATAAAATATAGCCTTTACAACAGTGAAAGAATTTTTGAAATCGGCGCAGGAGTTTTTGAGTTTATTCATTACAAACATACCTGCAAAAATAGGTACAAATCTTTTCTCTTTATAATATTGGTGTAGATTATTATATTTTAATTTTACGAGGCTTTCTAATACTCTTGTTGCTATTGAGATTAAAAAATGCCTCTAGTTACTGTTAAAGAATGTGAAAAGGCCGTGTAAAAATAAAGATATAATTATTTAAAGCGTTTCCTGTAAATTTCTCAAAGATCTATGGGTAACTCGAAAACTAGAATCTCGGAACATACATGGGGTATTTAGGTACCCCTGGGCGTGACAGTCTAAGATCCCTGTATAGAACGACCTTCACCGAGCTGGTTAATGGATGAAAAGTATTTTATATCAAATTAAATGTGTCAAAAAATATATTGCAAATGGGATAACTAAAAAAATTCAGTCCAGAATATGATTACTTAATTAACAATTAAATTTTTTTTTTTTAACATTTCATTGGTTTGGTTAATACACAAATTCCATACCAATGAAAAGTATAAAAAAAAAAAAAAAAAAAAACATTGCGGCGGTATGAAGCCTATAGAATATTCAAACGTTAGGTTAACCTAACGTTGCCCCGCTTGGGCGGAGCACCGCCGTGTCCTCGTATTAGCGGCGATCGGCGGCGGCGACCTCTCGCGTCCGGCCCTGGTTCCATCCATGGTCTGGAGTGAGAGGGAATGGGAAGCCGTCACCTCCTTCTGCGACGCAGTCATGCTAGCGAAGTAGGGGCCGGAACGTGAGAGGGAGAGAACCTCACGTCCCAGCCGCAGTGGGAGACGCACCGGGCGTCGGCCACCGTAGGCGCGGGCCTGTGGACGGTGAGCTATGGGCTAGCTCGCCGTCCGTCTTATGACGACAGGCCGTGTCGACGGTCGTTCGCGTTCCACGCGCGCCTCAAAGAGATGTCAGCAAAAGGAAGGAGTCCGCAAGGGCCGATGCCTGCCGGGGTTGCGGGACTAACTACGGGAAATACTGCGGCCCCTGAACACAAAGGGCTAAGAAGGAACATGGATGGGTTTTAGTCAGTAAAAGTTTGACACTCCGTCTGCTCCGTCCAGAGCGGGAGGGGTCATTTGATGATATCCCATCGAAAAAACAAAACAAAAAAGGTGTTAACTCAATCAACTAGCCTTATTTGTAAGAGGATATATTTTACACAAGGCTTCACTGAATATTAGGTGAAGAGGAGCTGGCGGCTAAATAATAACAGCCAGTCGGGTCGATCTTTGGGTTAAGCCGTGCTTGCCTAGGTTGGTATGTGGATGGGTTTCCACCTTGCCTCAGAAAGCACGTTAAGCCATTGGCCCCGGCTTACAAAGGGGTATCGAATTACCCAGTACTAACTGGGTTGTGGAGGTCAGATAGGCAGTCGCTGCATGTAAAATACTGGTATTCAGCTGCATCAAGTCTGCAAACCAACCCCAAATTTGATGTTATTTGCGAAAAATTGTTGAATGGCTTCGGTTGTGTAACGGTTTTATGCATGGAGTGCAATTAGAGCTTCCATGTGTGACGTGTCGAAGATCTGACTCGATTGGCACGCCCTGGACAGTCGAAGACAAGTCTCTTCATCCAAAATCCTGCACTTCGAAGCAGTAGGTAAGTTGATTGATGATGATGATTGAGCACCACACCCAGCCAGGAGCAAGCCTGACCGATGTGAAAATAATTTGTAGACAACAAAAAAATATTTGTTTGTTCACAAAATAAAATATCGATTTGCATATTTTTGTTGGAGTTCAATCTTTTTTTCTGTAAGTTACAATTATGTGAATCCATTAATTCGTAATGTTAGTGATAAACAATATTGTTGCTCTCCAAATAAGCTTAAATATATTTTTATCTCAGTAAGACCAAAACTTTGAGAGATATGATTTAGAGTTTATCACAACAAAAATAATCGGCCAAACAACGGGAAAGTGGATGGGACTCAAGTATGGCGTGTACATGTGTGTATTAAAATAGTTGTTATAATAATAAAAGCACCTAGAATATCACTTGTCCATGACCGGACACATTGAACTTGCTAACTTTATCTATCTTGTTTTAAGATTTTGTAAAGTAAACAAACACTTGTTGTCAGAACATTATAAAACCAAATATTTTAATAATAGCACCACCATGATGTTTCTTCACAATAAGGAACGACCAATACGAGCCGTGCAGTAATCTTTTGACGTTTTATAAGTGCTCATTGAATGCCTACGTGGCTCTTTAGTCAACTGACCAGGCGAGGCCCGCGGGTCCACTTGACCTAGTGCTTGCGTGAATTAAAATATTTTGAAGTAGACCTGCCTTTATCTCAACTTATTTGTGGTCGGCGCAGCATGTAACATAAAACAAAAGATTCTCGTCATCATTCTCTTACCCTCATCACAATTCATTACGGGTAGGAGCAGCTTCCTCTTCCATACTTCTCTATTACTCGACATCTCATCAGACACCTCCATTCCCGCCATATCATTATTTACACAGTCCATCCATCGTTTCTTTGGTCTTCCTCTACTCTTATACCCATCAAAAAGACTTTCGTGTGATGCCATAACCAACAGAGCAAGTAACTCATGAACTAGCTAGATAAATTATGGAATCAGGCCTCACTCTCGCGTTACGTTTCACATTACGTTGCAAATAAATCCAGGGTTGGGTGCAAGATGCAGAAACGCTAAACTCGAAAATGGTGAACTGTTGTCAATTGTCTTACCGTCCGCATCGGAATACGAAATTGCGACCACAAAAGACCATGGGGGATTTCCTTTCGACCCCGTCCCAGTGTGGGGTGGTGACGTGATTTCCCAAAGTCCTTTCGTTGTGCATTAATACCTCTTACCATTTTCAGCAAGAATCTACAATCACTAAATAGGTCGAACCACCGATGGGTCCTAAACAATCCAAATGGAGCCTGGACCAGGGACGTGGCAGCCATTTCTTTGAGCGTGACACTCGCAAACAATTCTGTAATGATGACCAAGAATTTAGGATGAGGGGAGGAAGATTTCAAAGAAAGAAAAATACTAAAATTTTGTTATAAAAAAGTATTAATGTGCATAGCCTATACAATACAACACAGAGATAACATATTTATGCAATAAATTCTGATCAACTTATCAGTAAACTTTGTTTAGTGAGCAGTTCGTATGTTAGTGGTTTTAGATGTGAAAGTAAACTCTTCAATGGCTTCAATTCTTTAGACATCAGTTGAAAAACAAGTCGACGTCACCCCTTTAACCGATGCTACATCTGTAAAAAAAAGTATACAATGCACAATTAATACACCTAGAATATCATAAAAGTAATCGTCCATTACCTTTTTAATCAGAGTCTGACAAGATTCATTACACGTACGAGATCATGTACGACGTGATGTAGAGTTTCAATTATTTGGTTAGGCTGCTAGTTATCTTTCCAATCATCATGGACGATCAATCTTGAGTCCTTAATAGTCAGACACAATACGAATTGAAAGTTTTAGTGTATACCAGATGAATGTTGAGGTACAACTGATCATGCATGGACTACCTTTAGATTTTTCTGACGTTGTACTCATGAAAGTAGCAACACTGTAGAGCTGTGTAACACTTTTGGTGTGTTATAAAGTATGTTCTGTGTAGCTATCTATCCACAGCGATCTATTCTTACCTGTATTGAACATGTCCTTCAACAATGAAATAGCTTGGAAGCATTTGGTTTGAAAGAGGGGAACATCGCATCTTTCACCTTCATAATGTCCTGTGCATTGACAAAGGGGATTCCCCTCTTCACTCAGGGAACAAAGACCATCGTTCAAACAATATCCCTGACACGAGTTCACTTCACATCGCTTTCCTAAGTAACCAGCATAACAACTGTAATAAAGAAAATTATGAAACAGTGCAACGCGATGAACATGGAATACTACAAATACTTGTGACTGATCGGCTTACGGGAGAAAGTTGACTTTAGCTAATTTATTGAAAACAATAAGTTGAAGGTCGCTCGACCGAGCGACGATGGAACCTACTTTTATGTTAGAAAAGTAATCAGGGTGGACTGCAATAAAATTAAAACCCTTCAAATATTGTTAACAAAATCCTATTCAAACGATTCAATCCTATTCTAAACTCCGAAACGGTTGGACTGATGTTGAGAGGAGACTTTTACTGGCAGATAGCTCATGTAATAAGAAGTTACTTAACTTAACTTAAAGAACGGTACATAATAATTAGGGATTTATGACAAAATATGACAGGCAGGATTCCGTCAAGCACAGGGATTATCATCTTTAGACTATGTAAAATGAATATGTTTTACCTGCATTTAGGTTGTCCACCAGCACTGGTACTACAATCTCCGTATAAACAGTAATTGTGGCACACTGAGCCATCGCATCTCTCACCGCTGTAACCTTGTGTACATTCACAACGAGATTCCCCATCAACTCTTGTACCATGGACACAAAGCAGGCTCACATCTGTAGAAACTGAGTTGTTTGGTAGAAGACTCTTCAGGTTATCGCAGTTCTGAATTTCCCGAGGTATTATATCGTTAATGTTAAAGTAGGCAGCCATCGACCAAGTATTATCCTCATCATGTCCAATAAAAGGTTTAGTTTCCACATCAATGCCGCGCGGTGTATGTTTTGGAATTTGTTTGATGGAATATCTATTAGTTGTATAGTTGAAAGATGACCAATAAATAAAACCTTTTGATACGGTGAGATAATATGAAAATGATGTTGGTACAAGTATTGTTCTTATGTTCTTTCCATTTAAATCTGCACTTTTAATGGAAGGCGCCTCATCAATAAAGTAGATTTTCTGTGCGTGTTGGTCTATGATGAAAGAGTCTATACGGTCAGAGCCAATATCGATAACTTCTTTCTCTGAGCCATTGAATCGAACCTTGTTGATCTTGCTGACCGACCTCCAATAAATAAACCTGAAATGTTATGTAAAAGTTAGAACTTTTTGAAGTTTCTCCCCAAATTAGCACATGATCCTCCAGGTCAATAACTTAGAATAGCCTTCATAGTGTACCCCCAAACAACCTGTTAAAGGTTCATCAACTTCTTGCCCAGAGCAGGAAGCGTCATTGATTAAATGATTGCCCATACGAAAAAAAAAAAAGCTGTCTTCAAACTTTTGCTTTTTCTTCAACCTGGCGAAAGCAAAGCGAAGAAAAATAGCATACAAAATCATAGTTGTAGTTGGCATTAAGTCCGCCTATGTATGTACCACTCTTGTACATAAAGTTTCCCTATTTATATCAAAATGTACTATTTTGTTAGTAACGTACCCTCCACAGCTATCAACGGCAATTTGAAAGATAAAATTCGGAGAACTCTGTTCCGACCAAATTAACTGCTTTTCGTTAACTTTGTTTTTATTTAATTCTGGTTTTAATGTAATCGTGTACATTTCTTTCATGTTTTCAACCCAAAAGAGTGACTCTGTGGCCGGGTCATAAGCCAGACCAGTAACGGTGACGTTTGTAGTCCTCATCAAACATTCTGTTTTCTTAGTGGTTATGTCAAAGCTAAATATAGTATATGATTCGGCGAACAGCACCCTTTTATGTACTGGGTCGTAAGTTGTTTCACTGATTGTTTGCAACGTAACGTTTTCTGCATGCGATATCGTCCCGTTAATATTAACAAATTCCAGTCGATTTTCAACACCCGTGACGATTTCTAAAACAAGAAAAAACCATTTTATAATCTCTCCATCTTTAGCCTTTCATTTATGGAACAGCATAAATATAATCACGTCTTATTCCCACAGGATAAGCAGAAACTGCAGAACTTCAGCTGCTATTATCCTTACATCCTGCATTTTATATAAATGTTACGGTTAACTTGTGTTTCTTTGTTTGGTAACTTATGCAGTACCCGAAAATAAACATGGCATATTCAAATTAGCATCATATCAATAGATATTCGTAATCCCGTAGATAACACTAATTATTTGTAAGGGAGATGTGATGTGTTACACGAATGGATATAATAAGGAATGAGTGCATGTCGAAAGACGAAGTCTGAAAGTGGCGCCGGTGACTGAAAAGTTGTGTGGTTGTAGTTGGTTGTCGTGATATGGCTGTGATGCGGAGGAATGAGGAAAATGTTGAGTATGAATGTAGATGGCTGTAAGAGTAGAGCAAGACCAAATAAACGATGGATGGACTGTGTGAAGGATGATATGGATAGGAAGGAGCAGTCTGATGAGATGACGAGTGATAAAGAAGTATGGAAGAAGAAGACATGCTGCGCCGACCTCAAATGAATTGTGATAAGGGCAAGAGAGAATAATGATGATAGTAAAGAAATGTCTCTGGTACTCACCCCAGGAGAAAGAGTGCGCCATTCCTACGCACAGCGCCACCAATGTCATCACACATGCCATTCTATACATTTTATGTTACAGACAACCCCGTTTGTGAAGAGATTGTATATGTCCGACCCTGGTGCCCGCTCGTGGAATACAAAACCAATGAGCTGTTTTTTGGCAAACATGCTGTTTATATACCTAGGCATCATATTGATACGCATTTTGATAACCTGAGGTTCTCTGATAAGAGAAGCATTAAGTAGGTAGAGATTTTGCACGTATGTCCAACCAACCTGTAAGCAACAGTTTAGGTACTTTATACAATATTGTTAACAATATTTGATGTCAAAATTGTTTTGATATTGTGTAACACTACCGACCCACTCCGACTCCGCTCGGACAGATGCGGATGTATGTTTTCAATCAAAAGAGATGGGGGGGGGGGGGCAAATGCGCATATCTGGAAAGGTGGCCTGGGGTAGTTCGTGCTGAAATTGTGCGAAATTCAAATCTTCTTACGTTTTTTGCTACTAAACTAACTAACAATGTGGGGTTAAATGAACTGAGAGGGTTGTATTAATGATTACATTACAGTTACTACATACGTGTTACTTGCGCGACTCAGTTTTCATCAACATAATATAACCTGACATTGCCTCGGTGTTGCAGTACTTTTTTAACATTGTGATATTGAGATAAGAGTCTTTCATTTTTGCTGAAATGTAAATATTTTTAGAGTAATCTACACATTATAGAGAGGAAAGAACGAATAAACTACAACGACTGGACCGATTTTCACCACTAGCAGGCTAAGATATCAAGGAAGTAACATCATTATAATTATGTTTAAAACATGTGAATTAGCCGAGCTATCACAAGTTTTGCGGACGAAGTCGCGGTCGAAGTGCTAGTCGGTAATTAAGTAATAAAAATATTTATCGGTTTATCAAGTAGTTTATTTTTTGTGGACTAAGTGTCCTAGGTCACCTAAGATAAAACGAAATATTTATTTAACTTTGAGAAAAGTTGAATGTGAATGCGATTACGAGATCGTGGGTTCAAATACGGGAAAAAAAAACAAATGAAAAATAACGATATTTATTTTTGTGAGACTTGTTACTCTTGTTGCTATAAGGATTAAAGATAGGCATAGGTAACGTTATAGAATGTGAAAAGAAGTTTAAAAATAAAGATAGAATTTATTTAAAGTGTTTCCCGCAAAAATTTAAAAATCTATAACTCGAAAACTCTAGAGAATCGCGGAACATACATGGGGTATTTACGGAAACATTATATTATTACATATTTGCGTGAGGAATCTAATATTTTTTATGTTGTTGATATTTGGAGCCCTGTGCCTATAACAACTATTATATTCTAATACACCAGTTTAGGCACTCCCACACGATAAAGAAACAATCTAAACTAGACCTGTACTCTGTGACCTCCACGGAATCAATTGTGTAACATTTTTTGACTTATGTACAGACGCCAGTACATCAAGCTACTCGATACTGTCAAGTATTCCCAATCAACAATGAACCTAATGCTTTACGATAAAGTTGAAAAAATATTTAAGAAATTTCACAGATTGTAGTTGCTTGATGTGCATGTGTCTGTACCGCACTTCCAGCTGCGGCATTGGAAGCTGGGTAGAGCTGGTTTGTTTTAGAAATTATTGAAACGCTAAACTCGAAAAGGGTGAACCGTTGTCACTTACCGTTCGTATCAGAAATTCAAATTGCAACCACAAAGGACCATGGGAGATTTTCTATCAATCCCGTCCCAGGGTGTGGTAACGTTTCTTCCCAAAGTTCTTTCGTTGTGCATAACATTAATAACTCTAACCATTCTCAGCAAGAATCTACAATAACTAAATAGGTCAAACCACCGATGGGTCCTAAACATTCCAAATGCAGCCATGTCTTTGAGCGTGGCACTGGGCAAACAATTCTGTAATGACGACCAAGAATTAGGATGAGGGTAGGACGATTTCAAAGAAAGAAAAATACTAAAATTCAGTTGTAAAAAGTATTAATGTTCATAGCCCATCTAAGACAACACACAGATATCATATTCATGATGACGACGAGTTAAATTTTTTTGCAATAAGTTCTGATCAACTTATCAGTAAAACAGCTGAAGCTAGATTTGTTTTAGTGAGCAGTACGTAGTAAGTGGAGGTAGATGTGAAAGTAAACTCTTCAACGGCTTCTCTTCTTTAGAAATCAGTTGAAGTACAAGTCGACGTCACCCCTTTAACCGATGTTACATCTGTAAAGAAAAAGTTTACAATGCACAATTAATACACATAAGAAATTATAAAAGCAATCGTACATGACATTATCAATCTGAGTCTGACAAGATGCATTACTCTTACGAGATCATGTATGACGCGATTGTTTGCTAACCAAGTTGAAACTATACGTTTCAACTTGGTTAGGCTTCTTGTAATTTTTCCGATCATCATGAACGATCGATCTTGAGTCCATAACAGTCAAAAGTTTTTGTTCAAAACAGATTTATTTATTTATTTATTTTATAAAAGGTAGCTTCACAGCTGACAGTACATTAACATAAAAAAAAAAAAAACGAACATTACGCCAATTACGAAGTACACAGAAAAAACATTTGATTAGCTGAGAGTGACTCGAATTAAATAGGCATTTTAATTTGTGGTAAATAGGCATTTTAATTATCTCTTTTTTAAGACGGTTCCGTGTGGTATTAAAGGGGTCGAGTGTTGGGAACTTGTCGTTGTATAAAGCGGGTAGACGTAAAAAAGGCGACATCTTCATATAATTAGTCGAGGCCGAAGGAACTGATAGCAAAGAGGTATGTCTGGTACGTCTGAGCGGGACGTTAAAGTATATTTTGCCGAGTAATTTAGGACAGTCAAATCTATTGTTAAGTAGGTCGTACAACAACACCATGTCATTCATCTGCCGCCTCTCTTCCAGAGTATTTAAGTGATGGTAGCGACAAGAGTCTTGATAATTTACGATGTCAGCTTTTGTTTTATAATTTAGGTATTTAATAAATTTACGTTGGATGGATTCGATTAGATCAATATATTTCTTATAACAAGGTCTCCATACTACACTTGCAGATTCTAGTATGCTCCTTACATAACAGTAGTATAATGTTTTTAAGCAGAGTGGGCTGTTAAACAGCTGGCTGTTACGTATAACGAAACCTAGGGACTTGTATGCTTTACTGGTGATGTGATCAATGTGTGCCTCGAACGTGAATTTTTCGTCAGGATCACACCCAAATCCCTGACCTGTGATGTTCGCGGTATAATATCGTCACTGATGCTGTAATTGAAAATAATATTGTTGCGTTTTCTAGTAAAGGTTATTATTTGGCATTTCTTAGTATTTACCTTTATATTGTTTAACGCATAGTAGTCACTAAGTCTATCTAAGTCAGATTGGATCAATTGACAGTCATTGGTGTTAAGTATTTTCATGATTTTTTTTTTGTCGTCGGCATAGAGAAGGTGTTTAGAGTAACAGAAACATTGCGTTATGTCAAATAAATAAATATTATAAAGTAAGGGGGATACAAGTGAGCCTTGGGGCACCCCGGATGTAACATCCACATAATCAGATCGGTAACTACCGATAACAACAGCTTGCCGCCGATTTCTCAAGTAAGAGTCTATCCATCTTAGCAAGTTCCCCTTAATACCTACGGCTTTTAGTTTTTCGGTCAGAATGCAGAAATCGACCCGGTCAAACGCTTTCTCAAAATCTGTGTATATCACGTCCACTTGGGCACCGTCGTTCATACCAGCAACAACATAGTCGGTAAGCTCAAGAAGGTTGGTATTGACTGTACGAGATTTTACGAAACCGTGTTGGGAGGTGGGTATACAATGTTTGGTCGCAGCGTAGATGTGGTCGTATACAATTTTCTCAAGCATCTTCCCAAAGTTATTCAATAGCGATACACCTCGGTAATTAGTTACATCCCGTTTGGAACCTTTTTTGTGGATTGGTACAATTTGAGCCTCGCGCCATTGTCGCGGAAATGTGCCCTCGTCGAGAGATCGCTGGAAGATGATCTTAAGGGGACTAGTTAGACCTAATTCACATTTTTTTATAAATATTGTAGGAAGCCCATCAGTACCAGCTCCTTTCTTGCTATCTAATAATCCGAAAACGGTTTTTAAGATGAATGTGGAGGTACAACTGATCATGCACGGACTACCTTTAGATTTTGGCGACGTTGTACTCATGAAAGTAGCAACACTATAGAGCTGTGTGACACTTGGTGTGTAATAAAGTATGTTCTGTCTAGCTATTCATCCACAGCGATCTATTATTACCTGTATTGAGGATGTCCTTCAACAAAGAAATAGCTTGGAAGCATTTGGTTTGAAAGAGGGAAACATCGCATCTTTTACCCTCGTAATGTCCTGTGCATCGACAGAGAGGCTTACCCTCTTCACTCAGGGAACAAAACCCGCCGTTCAAACAATATCCCAGGCACGAGTTCAATTCACAACGGTCTCCTAAGTAACCGGCATAACAACTGTAATAAAGAAAATTATGAAACAGTGCAACGCGATGAACATATGGAAGACGACAAATACTCGTGACTGATCGGCGCACGAGAGAAATTTGACTTTAGCTAATTTATTGACAACAATAAGTTCAAGGTCACTCAAACGACCTTGGGACTTACTTTTATTTTAGAAGAATATTTAGAGTTCCATGCAAAAAAAATAAAAGCCTGAATATTGTTAAGAAAATCCTAATCAAACGGCAAATCTCCGAATCAACTGGACCGACTTTGACGGGACTCTTACTGTGACATAGCTGATTTTATAAGGAGAAGCTTATACTAAATTCAATTCAAAAAAGGAAGTAATATTTTTATAATAATTTCATGCGAACGACGGCCTTAGCTAGTATATAATAAACTCAGTTTAATATACTCAGCACGTTGACGGTTAAAAGCTACAACAACACTGATGTGGACACAACACATTTCAAAAACAGCAGACAGTACGAAATAATGAAGGATATACGACAAATAACAGGCAGGATTCCGTCAAGGACAGGGAGTATCATTTTGTAACTGACTCGGATAAAAAGCCACACATGTTTTACCTGCATTTTGGTTGGCCATCAGCACTGGTAATACAATCTCCGTAGAAACAGTACCCCTGGCAAACTGAAACATTGCATCTGTCACCCTCATAACCTCCACCACAAAGACACACTGGCTCATTTTCTACACTCAGGGAACAGATACCATCGTTCAAACAATATCCTTGGCATGAGTTCACCTCGCACCGTTCTCCTGAGTAACCAGCAAAACAACTGTAATAAAGAAGATATAATTATAAAACAGGGTAACTGCACTAACAAGAAAACCAATCAGTTCAGTACAGTAGTTCCTGAGATAAGCGCGTTCAACCAAACAAACAAACTGTTTAGCTTTATAATAATTATACTATCGAGGAAAGTTTACAATAGGCTATAGAACATTACGCTACGATTATTTATATCCGACAATCAATGAAAAATGTTGCAATAACGGGTTAAAAGACGATGGGTCAACACGTTCTCCAAACTAAAGGAACCAACAGAATTAAAATGTAACTATCTCATTCAAAACATCTTACTAATGTGATCATTTTCTATTATGGTGACATCTCTCAAAAGTGTGAGATATTCCGAGAAAAAACATGTTTTAATACTAAGATTTTGGCACTAGATAACTGTTTGTAAACGATGATTTTTGATTTTCAAAGAATTACAATTATTGTCTTTATTTATTTTTGTGCATATTAATTACATTTTGAAATATTTAAATAATATAAAAAAAAAGAAATTACAATACAAAAATATTTATTACAAATTGAAATCGAACTGTGTACTCAACTCAGCACGTTGACTGTTAAAAGCGACAACACTGATGATAAATGATGTTTATTTTGCAAGTAGGTTTTTACAAACACTTTTACACGTCATTTTTTTAAAACTAGTCGGGGCTGGTGTGTCGTACCTGACTACTCTGAGAAGAAACAGCTGAAACAAACTCAGAGGTCATAGTCTCTTTTGAAGTCCAGACATAATAATCAATAAACAATAATAATAATGCTCAATTCACAGGACTATGCAGATTCGTGTCTGAGGTGGACTTTTGAAGAAAGAACCACACAGATTTGAGTGGACCACTCATCAGTGGTGGTCCAGTCAGTGCAAGCCTTGTCAGTTATCGTGTAGCTCGACTTATAACTCAAGGAGCTCAACGAACACAATCAAAAAGAACACAAATGATGTTAACACAAAACATTTTAAAAACACCATAGGGTACGCGCCTAAAATAATAGGATCTTTAGTAAACTGATCCCACACAGGCGGATCCCGCGGGATCAGTCGACCTAATTAATTTTTGAATTGGTCAACTGATCCCGTTGACCAATTTTATGATTTGTATTATGGTCAAGTAGAAAAGTACCTTGATATTAATTTATATCTATGAAGGATAAGTATATGACAAATGACAGGCAGGATTCCGTCAAGGACAGGGATCATCATCTAGAAACTGACTCGGATAAAATGCCCTTACTGTATAAGATGAACATGTTTACCTGCATTTAGGTTGGCTATCAGCACTGGTACTACAATCTCCGTATAAACAATAACCGTGACAAACTGAAACATTGCATCTGTCACCCTCATAATGTACAGCACATTGACACTCTGGCTTACTCTCTTCACTCAGGGAACAGATACCGTTGTTCAAACAATATCCCTGGCATGCCTCCACTTCGCACCGTTCTCCTGAGTAACCAGCATTACATCTGAAATATAGACAATAAAATTATAGAACAGGGTAACTGGACTAACAAGGAAACCAATTAATTCTGTCTGGTTCTAACAGGCACGCGAGTGGCTTTAATATGATTCGCGATCGTAACACATTTGTATGTTCAGAATTATAATCATCAATGCAACCCTCTAATTTCATTATTTTAATATTGATTATTTTAATGGTTGCTGAGCAAAGGCCTCTCCGAATTATTTCGACGGAGTTGAACTGATATAAAATAGTAGTTTAAGTTTTAGTGAATACTAGCTTATTTCCGCGGCTTCGCTCGGGTGGAGTTCTATAATTGTCCCGCGGGATCATAGGTATTACCGGAATCAGACCAAAATATAAGCTGTTTTGATACTAAAATCATCCAAATCTGATAAGACGTTTGAGCGTGAAGGATTAACAAACATACACACAGAGGACACAGATACAAACTTTTGGCTACAAAATATTAGGGTGTTTATTTTATTACCCACCAGGACATTACACTAAGATAGAAGAGCACAAAGGTACTGCTGGTGTTAATAGTAAAGAAGCTTAATTTAGCAAAAGGTTAAAAAGCTATAACAAGTATGAGGTCATCTTGTCGCGCTAGCCGAGTGTACGCTCAGCGCCTAACGCGTGCTCTCGGACGCTACTAGTACGCCAACTAGTCCATAATGGGATAAACATGTTTTACCTGCATTTAGGTTGTCCATCAGCACTGGTAATACAATCTCCGTATAAACAATAATTGTGGCACACAGAACCATCGCATCTCTCACCGCTGTAACCCTGTGTACATTCACAACGAGATCCATCAACTTTCGTACCATGGACACAAAGCAGGCTTACATCTGTAGAAACTGAGTTGTTTGGTAGAAGACTCTTCAGGTTATTGCAGTTCTGAATATCCTGAGGTATTATATCGTTAATGTTATAGTAGGCAGCCATCGTCCAAAGAAAATCATAATCACGTCCCAATCGTTCGATAAAAGGTTTAGGTTCCACATCTATGCTGCGCGGTGGATTCTTTGGAATTTGCCTGATGGTACGTTTCAAATTTTGAACGTCGTAATATTGCCAGTACACGAAATTCTTTGATTCGATAAGAAAATATGCATATTGTGCTCGTACAAGTATTGTTCTTATGTTCTTTCCATCTAAATCTGCACTTTTAATGGAAAACGTCGAATCATCCAGCAAGCCCCCAGCAAAGTACATTTTCTGTGCCTGTTGGTCTATGGTGAAAGAGCATATAAAGTCATGGCCATTATCGATTATAACTTCTTTCTCAGAGCCATTGAATCCAACCTTGTTGATTTTGTAGGGTGACCTAAAATAAATAAACCTGAAATGTTTTGTAAATGTTATTCAAATTTCCACAGATACATATACATAAGCTAAGCCCAAATTGTTTCAATTGCTGAATAGTTGGCGTTAATTTTTTTTTTTTTTCAAACTCAGCAAATAGATATGCGTAATTTTTGAATATAAATTTTATTGTGTTTATAGAATATCTTATAATTATACATATAAAATTCAATGTCCTGACTGACTGACAAATCAACCCATAACCCAAACCACTGGTCCTAGAGACATGACATTCTGAATTCAAAAATCAATTAAGTTTTCTGTTTTTCATATTCGTTTAGCGGCATAATTTATTTTCTTCGAGAGTGTATTGAGTTTAGAATATTAGATAAAAATGTCGTTTTATATACGTGGGCATTTGTTACTTGCAATTCTCGGCTCTATAACAACCTCACCTGTGGCTCGGGTGTGAATTACACCTTGACTGCAAAAACAAAGTTTCCCTACTTATATAAAATGTACTATTTTGTTAGTAACGTACCCTCCACAGCTATCGACGGTTATTTGAAAGATAAGATTAGGATCATATTCCAACAAAATTAAGTGCCTTTCGTTAACTTTGTTTTTATCAGATTCCGGTTTTAATGTAATCGAATAAATTTCTGTATATCGTTCAACCCAAACGAGTAACTCTGTGGCCGGGTCATAAGCCAAACCAGTAACGGTGACGTTTGTAGTCATCAAATATTCTGTTGTCCTTGTAGTTATGTCAAAGCTAGATATAGTATTTGTGTCAGCGAACAGCACCCTGTTACGTACTGGGTCGTAAGTTATATCATTGATTATATCCAACGTAATGTTTTCTGTGGGCGATATCGTTCCGTTAATATCAACAAATTCTAGTCGATTCCTAACACTCGTAACGATTTCTGAAACAAGAAAAAACTATTTGATAATCTGTCCTTCTTTAGCTTTCACTGTTACATAAATATAACCATGACTTATTCCCATAGGGTAGGCAGAAACTGCAGAACTTCAGCTGCTATGATCCTTACATACTTCATTTTACACAAATGTTACCTACAGCTTACCCAGTACCCGAAAATAAACATGTTGGCATAGTCAAAGCATTATTTATATCAATGGATATTGGTAAAGAAAATGAAAAATAACAATATTTTTTTATTTAACACTTCAATACCCGCAATTACAGACACAATTAAAATAACAATGCACCGTGCCTCTGGAGGCACGGCCGGGAGCATACGGGTTAAATAAAATGCTTCATAGACAATGCATTGTGTTAGGAGCATCCTTTTAGGCAAAAGGTAATCCCATGTCTATGTCGCAGGCATAACGTATAACACGCTGTATTAAATAAAGGCCCGCCGGATTGAAAAACGTCGCTGTTATGTCATACAGCGTCGTCACGTTCAGCCGGATTACAATTCGTCTGAAATAAAGTATGCCGCATTGAATGCGCACTTTACGTTAGCGCGTCGGTGGCGTAATAACGTACCGCCCAAATACAAACGGGCGCATCGATGTTACGCCGCTTTGAAAGCGCGCGAAGCGAGCTCGGTATTTAGAGGAACCGACGTTAGGTTTGGTTAGGTTCCTTTAAACCCTGCCGACAGAAATAGGCGTACCTAGTTGACGTAGCGCCACCACGCGGGGCTCCGCGTAGCGGCACTACGTCGATTAGGTACGCCTTATTACATTTTTCTTGACGTTGTTTTTATTCCTGATTTATTTATTTAATAGGTTAGAACGCAATTTAAGCTGGTAGAAAACTACTCCAAAGTAAGCTTTTAATCAAAATTCATGAACATAGCAAATAAATGACTCTGGTACTCCCCCCAGGAGAAGGAGTGCGCCAAACCTACGCACAGCGCCACCAATACCATCACACATGCCGTTCTATACATTTTATACTACAGACAACGTAGTTTGTGAAGAGATAGTATATGTCCGCCACTGGTGCCCGCTCGTGGAATACAAAAGAAATGTACTGATTGTTTGGAAATATGAAGTTATAAATAGTATGGTTAGACATTGGGCATTTTGATAACCTAAGAGGTCTACTGATAAGAGAAGCAATAAGTAGAGATATCGTGCAGAGTTATACAGGATGAGTTTTAAATTTTGCGTGGACTGCCATAATTAAATGAAACATTCGCAAGAGAATCAAGGTTACCAACGTCGCCCGAAGAATTGCCAAACTTAAGTAGCAGCAGGCAGGGCATAATTCTCGCAGAACATCCGTTCTCAAGAACGGATCGGACGGCCATCCTGCCCATGGGGCTGAAGAGTTCTTGAGTAGCGACCGCGAACCGGAAGACGTTGCGTTGGAAGGCCTCCCACTAGGTGGACCGATAACCTGGTGAAGGTTGCGGGAATCCGCTCCATCTCATATCATGTAAAGTTTTCTAGGGTTTTTCCATCACAATTTACTCAGTAGCAGTCAAAATCAAAGCATTTATTTCAAGTATGCCAGTTATAGATGATGATGAGGCCAGTTCCAGGCACTTTTGAATTTTATGGTCGAAACAAAGATAAAAATTATATGTAGCTATAATTACGTGTCGAGGATATTTTTTCATTTACGTATCGGATCATCTTCCCATTTGCATAGAATATGATTTAGAAGTGGTGCGACCTAAAATGATGCCGCGGACCATCAACCGTGATTCTGTGGTGTGGGGTGAAAGAACTAAGTCTGAAACGCTAAACTACCATAATATTTGTAACAGTAAGTTACGAGATGTTGATTTCCCCCATGATTTTCAGAGTTGCGGTAGTGGACCGTATAGTATGGCTGCACATAAGTCTGTTCTGGACAATTTGTATAGGCAGATTTTAGAAATACTTTGTGCGACGGCTAGGCAGTCTAAAGTAACACACAACGGGGGGTCAAGACGGGGCAAGCGTGTGTGTGGATGGAATGAGCAAGTAAGGGACGCTCATCGCGAGGCTAGGAATAGTTTTCAAGCCTGAATAAATAACAAACGCCCCTCTTCGGGACCTATCTATGATAATATGCATGAGAAGCGAAAATGTTTTAAAAGCCGGTTGAAATACTGTCAAAACCATGCTGAGCAGATTATTATGGATAGATTGGCCGAACAACGAGCTAATAAAAAAATCAGCGATTTCTGGAAATTCACTAGTAAGTTGGATGGGAAACCGGGACTCCCTACGAGTGTGGGAGGTATAAATGAAACTAGTGGAATCTCTAATATGTTCAAAGAGCACTTTCGAGTTCAGTCCCCTCTCGGTCCCTCAACCGTGAAAGTAGATACTGAGCCCAGCAGTGGTTGAGCTAAACATCTAATGCGATTCTCAAGTAAGCAAATGAGTGCAATCATAAATGGTATGAGCCGTTGCAAATCTCCAGGACATGATGGGCTCAGTATTGAGCACTTGAAGCACGCGGGTGTACATCTGCCGCGAGTCCTGTCTATGTTTTTCACAATGTGTATTAGTCACGCGTACTTACTTGCTGATCTAATGAAGACCATCGTGACTCCCATTGTGAAAAATAGCACTACAGATATTTCTGACTAGGGTAACTATCGTCCCATTTCTCTTGCTATTATAATAGCAAAAGTGTTGGACGGTGTGCTTGATACTTGCCTTGATGACTATATACATCTTCATGATGCGCAGTTCGGGTTTCGTCCCGGACTTTCAACGCTATTTTGAGTCTCAAGCATGCAGTTCAATACTATGTAAATCGCGGGACGCCAGTGTACGCCTGCTTCCTTGATCTCTCCAGAACCTTCGATCTTGTCTCGTATGATGTGCTCTGGGGGAAAATGGCAAACAGGGGTATACCCGCGGAAATATGTGGGCTATTCCAGTGTTGGTATGGCAATCAGACCAATCATGTGAGATTGGATGGTACGCTCTCTGAGCCTTATAGGTTGGAGTGTGGGGTGAGACAAGGAGGTCTGACGTCCCCCAGGCTTTTTAACCTCTACGTAGATGACCTCATAGAGGGACTCAGCAGAATGAGTGTCAGATGCAGTGTTGGTGGTGTTAGCATTAACAACATCAGCTATGCGGACGATATGGTGCTGTTGGGTCCGTCTGCGGGGTCTGTAGGGAAATTGCTTAGGACTTGTGAAGCCTACGCTGCCGCACATGGTTTAACTTATAATGTTAAAAAATGTGAGTACATGGTCTTTTAAGTCGGCGGCAAATGCTGGGAACAGGGACCCGAGCTGCTTATAAATGGTTCAGTGATCCGTAAAATATCTTCTTTTAAATACTTGGGTCATTTTCTGTCCGACGACCTTAAAGACGATGTAGATATAGAAAGGGAGCGCAGGGCACTTGCCGTCCGGTGCAACATGTTGATCCGTAGATTTGCTCAGTGTACGGACCTAGTTAAAATCACTCTTTTCAAGGCCTACTGCCAGAGTCTGTACACGGGTAATCTATGGATCAATTACACGAAAAAGTCGCTAGATGCCCTGCGCGTCCAGTATAATAATGCCTTTAGGATGTTGTTGAGACTACCTCGCTTCTGCAGTGCGTCGGGGATGTTCGCGCAAGCTCGTACCGACGGGTTTCACGCGATAGTCCGAAAAAAAGTGCCTCGCTACTCAGGAGAGTGAGAGATAGTCGCAACAGCATCCTGAGAACTGTAGCGAGCTACAGCTCTCCAATTGTAATTCTTCTTGTGCAGAGGGTAATTGGTACTAACACTAGATAATAAGTTATTTAATATTATATTACTAACACTCTATGGATCTTCTTGTGTCCAAAATAAAATAAATAATAATATTAATAATAGTCCCAGTCATTAAAACTGTGAAAGTACTGTAGTTGGATTTGTGCCCAGTTGATGGCAGCAGGCTCACCCCCATTACGCGGTTAGGGTGCTGCTCTGCCCGACCCTTTAGGATTGTAGGCGTGATGTTATGTTCATGTGATGATAATTTTATGCAAACAGGTCTACTAGGACACTTTTAGTGATTTTAATGATGTTATGTTTATGTGATGATTATTTTATGCCAACAGGTTTCATATGACACTTTTACACTTATTTCCAATCATCCTGTATACGCAACAGTTTAGGTAGTAGTATGAACAATATTGGTAACAATGCTTGATTTAAAAATGTTTTGATTTTGTATAATACTACCGACCCGCCCCGACTCCGCTCAGACAGACGCGGATTTATGTTTTCTTTGGACCATTCATACGATTTACAGAATGATAAGATTTTACTTTTTCTACTTAATATGCATTTTATCTTTACATATATTTTGCTGATGACAGTTTGACAAAAAATAATGATGCAAGAGCAAGCACCGTCTGTGATCATGCCCAAGCACAAGGCATGCACTAGGTAGATGCGCCACCGAACCTAAATGCTCAGCACATAAATAATTATGTTTCGTAAACTCAAGAGTTCTTCAAATGACGGCGAAAACCGCAACAAAATCCAGTTCGTTATTGCGAAGTTAAGAAGAACTAAGACATACACAGACACGACACGCGATCCATTTAATACTATTGAATATTCATAATATTAGGTACATCTTGTTATCCGATGGGTTTTCCCAACTTTTGTTGTTTCCATTTTAACGTAAAATCCAGATGATGATGTAATTCCGAGGTTAAGAGGCAGTATGATAAGCAGTCGAAGCACAGGTCGACGTCACCCCTTAACCGAAGTTACATGATCTGCAAAGAAAACGTATACAATGCACAATTAATACACCTAAGACGTCATAAAAGTAATCGTACATGAAATTATCAATCTGAGTCTGACAAGATGACGTACGAGATCATGTACGACGCGATGTTAGTTTCAACTGTTTGGTTAGGCTGCCAGTAATCATTCCAATCATTATGGACGATCGATCTTGAGTTTTTAACACAGTAAGAATTGAAAGTTTTTATTCAAAACAGGTGATTACCGAGGTACAACTGATCATGCACGGACTACCTTTAGATTTTTCTGACGTTGTTCTCATGAAAATAGCAACACTGTAGAGCTGTGAGACGCTTTTGGTGTGTAATAAAGAATGATCTGTCTAGCTATCCATCCACAGCGATCTATTCTTACCTGTATTAAGAATTTCCTTCAACAATTAAATAGTTTGGAAGCATTTGGTTTGAACGAGGGGAACATCGCATCTTTCACCCTCGTAATGTCCTGTGCATCGACAGAGGGGCTTACCCTCCTCACTCAGAGAACAAAGCCCGCCATTCAAACAATATCCATGGCACGAGTTCACTTCACATCGGTTTCCTAAGTAACCGGCATAACAACTGTAATAAAGAAAATTATGAAACAGTGCAACGCGCTGAGCATGGAATACAATAAATATTGTACCTGATCGGCGCACGTGAGAAAGTTGACTTTAGCTAATTTATTGACCGATTTTGTGGGAGGACTTTTACTGGCAGATAGCTGATGTAACTAAAAGTAACATAAGCTAAATCCGATTCAAAAAGGCAAGTATAATTTTTATAAGAATTTCACGCAACGCACGCAAGTAAACACAACACATTTTAAAAACGAAGGAAATATGACAAATGACAGGCAGGATTCCATCAAGCACAGGGTTTATCATCTTGAAACTGACTCGGATGAAAGCCCTAACAGTGTAAGATGAACATGTTTTACCTGCATTTAGGTTGTTTATCAGCACTGGTACTACAATCTCCGTATAAACAATAATTGTGGCACACTGAACCATCGCATCTCTTACCGCTGTAACCTTGTGTACATTCACAACGAGATTCCCCATCAACTTTTGTACCATGGACACAAAGCAGGCTTACATCTGTAGAAAGTGAGTTGTTTGGTAGAAGACTCTTCAGGTTATCACAGTTCTGAATTTCTTTAGGTATTATATCAGTAATGTTACAGTAGGCAGCCATTTCCCAATCACCACCTTCACTGAAAGGTTTAGGTTCCACGTCTATGCCGAGCGGTGGATTCTTTGGGATTTTATTGATGATAAATTTATTATTTCCATCGTTGAAAGATCGCCAGTAAATGAAATCCTTTGATACGGTAAGATAATATCCATACCGTGTTGATTTAAGTATTGTTCTTATGTTCTTTCCATTTAAATCTGCACTTTTTAAGGAATCATCAGTAAAGTATATTATTTTCTGTGCCTGTTGGTCTATGGTGAAGGAATTTATAACGCTATTATTAAGGCCATTATCGATAACAACTTCTTGCTTAGAGCCATTGAATCGAACCTTAATTAGTTTGTCGTACAACTGAAAATAAATAAACCTGAAATGTTTTGTAAATGTTATTAATATTTCCACAGATACTTAGTACTTTATTGTGTCCAAATTGTTTCATTTCTTACAGTAAGCGTTGATTAACACAACAATCTAGCCGGCGGCAAAGTTTCCCCACTTATATCAAAATGTACTGTTTTGATGGTAACGTACCCTCCACAGCTATCGACGGCAATGTCAGAGATAAAACTAAACTGTTCCGACAAACTGAAGAGCTTTTCGTAAACTTTGTTTTTGTCCGATTCCGCTTGTAATGTAGTCGAATAAATTTCTAACCCGTCTTCAACCCAAAAAAGTAACTCTGTGACCGGGTCGTAAGCCATACAAATAACGTCGCCTTCCGTATCCCTGACCAAATATTCTGTTCTCTTCGTAGTTATGTCAAAGATAAATATGGCACGTAAGTCGGTAAACAACACCCTGTTGTGTACTGGGACGTAAGTAATTTTATGGATTGTATGCGACGTAACTTTTTCTGTATGCGATATCGTTCCGTTAATATCAAGAAATTCTAGTCGATTGTCCTCACCCCTGACGATTTCTAAAACAAGACAAAAACTATTTTATTAAAATCTCTACATCTTTAGCCTTAAGTTTGCTGTTACATAAATATAATCACATCTTATTACTGCAAACTGCAGAACTTTAGCTGCTATGATCCTTAAATACTGCCTTTTATACAAATGTTACAGTTTATTTCTGTTTCTTTGTTTGGTCACTTACCCAGTACCCGAAAATAAACATTTTGGCGTAGTCAAAGCATTGTATCAATGGATATTGGTAATCCAGTTTCTAGATAACACTTATGCATTTCTAAAGGGTATGTGTGGTGTTCATCCGGGTGTTACTACTGCGAGAATCAACCGGAGGACACGGTGGAGCATACAGTCGAGGTTTGTCCAGCTTGGGCGGAGCGCCGCCGTGTCTTCGTAGCGGCGATCGGCGGCAGCGACCTCTCGTGTCCGGCCCTGGTTCAATCCATGGTTCGGAGCGAGAGAGAATGGGAAGCCGTCACCTCCTACTGCGAAGCAGTCATGCTGGCGAAGGAGGTGGCGGAACGTGAGAGGGAAAGAACCTCACGTACCCGCCAGGAATGAGGAAAATGTTGAGTATGAGTTATGAATATCTACATTCACTGTGACTGTGACTGTGTAGAACGATATGGATAGAAAGGAGGTGTCTGATGAGATGACGCGTAATAGAAAGGTTTGGAAGAAAGGGAAAGGTATGCTGCGCCGGCCCCAAATGAATTGGGATAAGGGCAAGAGAGACAAATGATGATAGTAAAGAAACGTCTCTGGTACTCACCCCAGGAGAAAGAGTGCGCCATTCCTACGAACAGCCCCACCAATGTTATCACACATGCCGTTCTGTACATTTTATACTACAGACAAAGTTGTTTGTGAAAAGATAGTATATGTCCGCTCGTAGAATATAAAACCAATGTGCTGTTTTTTGGCAAACATGCTGTTTATATACCTATGCATCATATTGTACGCATTTTGATAACCTCAGGTCCTCTGATAAGAGAAGCACTAAGTAGATATTCTGCACGTTTGTCCAACCAACCTGTATACGCAACAGTTTAGGTACTATAAACAATATTGATAACAATGATTGATTTCAAAATTGTTTTGTTAATGTGTAACACTATTGACTCACCCCGACTCCGCTCGGACAGACGCGGATTTATGTTTTAAATCAAAGGAGGTGGGGGGGTAAATGCGTATATCTGGAAAGGGGTAGTACGTGCTGACCAAATAAACAATTATTTGCTGTCAATTGCATTGCATTAGCTAGTTAGCTCTTTATGGTGGCAGCGCCAGGAAAGTCCGTGAAATTCAAATGTTATTACGTTTTCTGCTACTAAACTAATAATAGGGTAAAATGAACCTAAAGGTTTGTATTAATGATTTTAATACAGTAACTTTTATAGTTACTTGCGCGACTCAGTTTTCATCAACATACAACTTTGTTTTTTTTTTCGGATAGGAAATCATCAAATGACTTCTCCCGCTCTGGGCGGAGCAGGAGGGAGTGTCAGACTTTTACTGACTAAAACCCATCCATGTTCCTTCATTACCCTTTGTGTTCCGGGGCCACGGTATCTCTTTCGAACAGTCTCGCAACCCCGATCAACATACAACCTGACATTGCCTCGAATATATGTTGCAGTATTTTTTTAACATTGTGATATTGAGATTATAGTCTTTCATTTTCGCTGAAATGTACATATTTTTAGAGTAATCTATACTAATATTATAGAGAGGAAAGATTTGTATGTTTGTAACGAATAAACTATAACGACTGGACCGATTTTAACCATTTTTTCACCACTAGAATGCTAAGATATCAGGAAGTAACTTAGGCTATAAATTATGTAATAAATAATATTACACAATTTATATATATAAATACTATAAATTATGTAATAAGAAAATTAGCAGAGCTATCACAAGTTTTGCGGGCGAAGTCGCAGGCAAAGTGCTTGTCGGTAATTAAGTAATACAAATATTTATCGGTTTATCAAGTAGTTTATTTTTTGTGGACTAAGTATCCTAGGTCACCTAAGATAAAACTAAATATTTATTTAACTTTGAGAAAAGTTGAATGTGAATGCAATTACGAGGTCATGGGTTTGGACCCACGACCTCGTAACGGGTTCAAATCTGAAAAAAAAAACAAATGAAAAATAACGTTATTTTTGTAAGACTTTTGTTACTCTTGTTGCTATTAAGATTAAAGATGCCTCTAGATAACGTTATAGAATGTGAAAAGAAGTTTAAAAATAAAGCCAGAATTTATTTAAAGCGTTTCCCGCAAAACTACGTAACGTAAACGTTTAACTTAATTTATTTATTTATTTATTTATTTAAGGATCTCCAACAAAAGATGTACACAAAGCATTGTTAGTTAGTGGAAGACACAAGGTATTAGGTAGGTGTACTCCTTCACTTATGGGAGACCACAGCATGCACAATAAAGTTATTAAATTAAGCTCCTATTACTAATTAATATAAAAATGTTATTTTTGTAAGTTTAAGAACGATAAAAAAAAATACAAATAATTTTAGTAGAATTTGGATAATAATAGAATAAATTATATGATTAACATTGACATAAATTGTAATGATGCAAAAAAATTAAAAAAAAAATATCCTATTTAAAACATGGATATACTTTAAAAATTTAATTCAATTAAATTCCTAACATTAACATTAATATAACATAAATTCTTTCTTGAGATGTTGTATAATAATTTTGTTTTGCAAGGTGAGCATACTGGATAAAAAATAAAAATAAAAATGAGAAATGGAATATTAAAAAATAACGTGCTAAAAGACGACTACAAATGAATTTCCAACAATTTTTGCTTGAGACTCTGTAAGCTGTTGCGGAAAATGTCGATCTCGGTATTAATGGAGATGACCCTATTGGTGGTGTCCATCATTCTGTTTAATGGTGCTGATCGGCCAAAATTTGTCCGAGATGATTTGACGGCGAACATTTCAGGCTTTCGTACTGTTCTGACTGGACATTGACGGGGCACGCTCAGGCGCAGGTCAGCAAGAAGGTCGGAGGATGATATTTGACCATTAAGAATTTTAAAGAGGGTTGTGACGTCAGCCAACACGCGCCGCTGTTCAAGGGAATGCCAGCCAAAGTGAGACAATCGCTGTGAGTAGTCAGCTCTGTAAGGACAGTTGCGATCTCTGTACCGAAGGAATCTGGTGAAGTTTTTTTGGATGCGTTCGATACGATTAATGTGTACTTTGTATCTTGGACTCCAGACTGGAGAAGCGTATTCTAGGGTACTTCGCACGAAAGAGTTGAAAAGTACTTTCAATGCATGTGTTCCTTTGAAGTCATGCCCGATCCTTTTTATGAATCCGACCATCTTTCCGGCCTTGGTCAAAATGTTATCTATGTGAG
The DNA here is from genome assembly GCA_905147715.2 of Xestia xanthographa. NCBI lineage: Eukaryota > Metazoa > Arthropoda > Insecta > Lepidoptera > Noctuidae > Xestia > Xestia xanthographa. The sequence goes on along the minus strand of LR990654.1, from coordinate 2,496,895 downwards.
GAATGAACGACAGGTTACTACTGAGTAAGACTCCCAGATCCCTTATGATGTCGACTTTTTGCAGTACTGTTCCGTTGAGTGAGTAAGAAGATGACACTATTCGCTTTTTGCGGGTAAATGTAATGTGCTGGCATTTACTGACGTTGAGCACCATCTTGTTCGCAATACACCATTCCTGAAGGGAGTCCAAGTCAGACTGTAGCAAGGCAATGTCTGCTGGGGATTCGATTGTCCGATACATTTTAAGATCGACTGCAAAGAGTGAACATTGGCTGTGCTTGATATGGTTTATTATGTCATTGATAAAGACAATGAAGAGTATCGGGCCGGCATGAGAGCCCTGAGGCACACCGGAAGTAGCGTAATAATGTGTCGAGTGGAAGCCGTTTACCACTACTTTTAGTTTCCGATCGCTTAAGTATGATCTAAACCATTCCACAAGGTTCTTATGAACACCGTGTCCCTCTAATTTGGCAAGTAGTATCTGGTGGTCAACTTTATCGAACGCGCTGCTAAAGTCAGTATACAATGCATCGACTTGCTGACCCGCGTCAACGTGGACGGAGATGTCATTGAGATATGATGATAGATTAGTGACAGTTGATTTGTTGCAACAGAAACCGTGTTGCTGTGGAGCTATATGTATTTTGAGATGTGAAGTTAAGATGGGAACGACTAGGGATTCGAATATCTTTGGAAATAATGATAACAGCGAGATAGGGCGATAGTTCTTCGCGTCAGTGTTGTCTCCCTTTTTAAAAACAGGTATGACGTTAGCCTGTTTCCATTCTGAGGGAAACTGGGAAGTTTCAATTGACCTGTTATATATCAGTGTTAATGGCAGAGACAGATAGCGAGCGCATCTTTTAATGAAAATAGGTGGAATCCCGTCGGGACCAGCTCCCTTAGAAACATCAATTCCTGACAGTGCTTTTAGGACTTGTCTTTCGGTGAATTTCATCGTCGTTAGTGTAGTCTGAGGAAACTGTTGTGTCTGCGACTCAGGAGGTAGTACCGTGCTATTAGCGGCGGAAACACTAAGCGTTGAAGAGAAATGTCGAGCAAAGATGTTGCATATGTCGTCACCCGTAGTAGCTGTTGAGTCATCAAGCTTAATTTCTGAAGGAATTACTGATGAGTTGGAATTTTTTGCCTTCACAAATGACCAGAACGATTTTGGATTGTAACGAATATTATTTTCCATTGTATGCACATATTTTCTAAAACATTCTTTAATGAGTAGTCGCGCTCGGTCGTCAAGAAGTCTATACTCAACTTTATCACGGGGGTTGTGGTACTTTTTAAAGCGTTTTCTTGATTTTTCCTTTTCATTGAGGACTCTGACTAGAGTTTTGGTGTACCAAAGAGGGAAGTTACGATTAGTATAGATGGTTTTAGGAACAGTTTCCTCAATTATGTTGTACAGACATTCATATAACGAAGTAACCATTGAGTTTACATTAGAATAAGACTGGAACCTGTCACTCCAATTAATTTTACTAAGTTTGTCGTTGATTGATTTGTAGTCAGCCTTTCTGAAGTTATACTTATATGAATTTTTAGGTTTTAAGCTATTGCAAACACCAATATCAAAGTTTATTTCCAAGGGCGGATGATGATCGTCTACTTTTGATAAACAAGTCACAGATTGTTCAACTTTTACATTTTGTATATTACTTAGAATTAAGTCTAGGATTCTGTTTTTTGAGTTCTTAACATGATTAAATTGACAAAGAGAATTCGATGACATAAAATCCACTAAACAGTAGCCTAAGCTACTGCTGTAGTTGACAGGTTTAGTAGCAGTCGCATGAGAGGTCTGTTGGTCTGCGATCCATTCTATGAATCCTAAGTTAAAGTCTCCGATGATTATCATGTCATCGCCAGTAGTCTCGCTGACCATGGATACGTTGTCTAACAACGATTCGAGGTGGTTCTGAGTTACGGGCGGGGGTAGGTAAGCGGCACATATGTGTATCTTCTTACCTTCTCTTATTTTGATGCTTACCCAAAGATCCTCAGCGGAGGTTTCCCATTGGCAAGCTCGCATGGAAATGAAAGCTTTTGATACGGCTATTAATACTCCTCCTCCCTCCTTCCCATTACGCGCACTGGAGCTCCTGTCCCTCCGATATATATGGTACTGGTTATTGAAGATCTCGCCGTCATTGATGTTTGAATTGAGCCAGGTTTCTGTAGCTACAATAAGGTCGTACTGGGTTATACTAGCTGCCATATTTATATCAGAAAGTTTAGTTCTCATGCCTCTGAAGTTCTGGTAATAGATGTTGAACTTGAAAAGCTTCCCTAGGGTTTTATATTAGACATTACCCAGTTTTGAACTTATAGAAGTGCAACGGCTTGTAAACTTTTTACCTGTTTAGGGCGGGCACCGTCTTCTTTGCGAACAAGTATGCGGCCATCACGAACCCATACGTATTTGTAACCCTTTTCCCGAGCAATTTTCCTAGTCTCTGCATGGATTGCCTTGTTCATGGGAGATAAGTGCTCTGACACGAACACAGGAGTCTTTGTGCCCCCGTAGCCTAAAAGGCTTGAGTTTAATTTCTTATCCTTTTCGAATGACTTGTTAAATTTCATAACTGAGGCCAAGATCTCGTCACGAATTCGCGTGTTACGCAATTTAACAACAATTGAACGTGGACGTTTACTATCCAAGTCTAGCTTCTTAATACGAGTAATTGATAGGATATCTTGTTCTTGAATGTTGCATGACACCACCTTGCCCAGCTGTACTACAGTGCTAATGAGGTTTTCCTTACTGTTTTCAGGTAGCCCATTAATTTCAACATTTTCTTGGCGCGTGTATTGTTCGAGTATATTTAATCTTGTGGACAGGTCAGATACAGAAGTCTTCAGCCCCTCGTTTTCAGATTTCAGTTGTTTTAATGCTACCTTGTTTGTTTCACATTCTTGTCTCATTTCATCAAATTTTGCACTCATAAATTTCACAGACTTTTCAAGTTCATGCAGCGAACGAAGACTTTCTTTTATAACTTGGAACTCTTGACTAAAGTAATCTTTCAGGGATAATTGCATCTGGGCCGATATTGTTGATTCGATTTCTTTGCAAATGGTGTCAACTAGGTGTTTGTTTACACTAGGATCCGTGTGCACGAGATAATTTTCACTGTCACTCCCATCACTAGCGGTGGGAGAATTTCCAAGGCGAGGACGTTTTCGGATAGATGCGTTCACTGAGTTAGAATGGACAGTTTCGGTTAAAGTACCTTGTAACTTCGGTTCTGGTGGTAACTGAGGTGTTAGCTGGTCATTAGAACAAGGTGGGGATCTATGTAATTTAGGCATTGTTGACATAGTACTGGTTTACCACTCTTCCTTATGAATTGCCTTAATAGCGTACTAAACACAACACTTTTTAGTTTTATTCGTTAACAAAGTTTGTTTACATGTAGTTTAGATGTCACAGCTGAGCGCGTTCCAATCTTGTTTGACGAGTCGTGCGATATGCGTCGCCTGCGCAGGCGCCAGCGCGGGGACGGACGCTTGCGGGCGAGGGGAAGTATTGAGCACTATGACGACCGTTGGCAATGTTTTGGTAGAAGTATTATCCGTATTACTTTTGATTCCGTTATAATAACAATGTAAGATCCAAAAGATCAGTAGTTCACTTTGCTTCTCTTGTAATAACACTATAAACTTGAATGCGTAATAAGTATTTGTATTGATACGAATTTATAATTACGGAGCAAAAAAAATAACGTCTTAACTTAATCTAAATTTATGATAATATTTCTATACGCCATCTCAAGCACACTGTAACACGGGTAACACCTATATACATACTTTAACAAATAAACATTCTGATTCTGGGTTAGTGACATAAGCTTTGTTTTTGTATAAAAAAAATTGTACGCCATATTATGGCAGGATATTATTATGCTGGAACCAATATTGTAACATCTTTATGTACCATGTCCTGACAAATAAACATTTTTGATTTGATTTGATTTGATTTAAAAAAATCAAAAATCTATAACTCGAAAACTCTACAGAATCTCGGAATATACATTGGGTAGTTTCGGATACCCCATGGGCGTGAGGAATCTAATACTTTTTTATGTTGTGTCGATATTTAGAGCCCTGTGCCTATAACAACTTTTATATTCTAATATACCAGGTTATGCACTAACCACACGATAAAGAAACAATCTAAACTCGACCTGTACTCTGTGACCTCCACGGAATCAATTGTGTAACATTTTTTGACTTATGTACACACGCCAGCACATCAAGCTACCCGATACTGTCAAATATTGCCAGTCAACATTGAACCTAATGCTTTAGCGATTAAGTTGATAAATTATTTAAGAAATTTGACAGATTGTAGTAGCTTGATGTGCATGTGTCTGTACCACACTTACAGCTGCGGCATTGGAAGCTGGGTAGAGCTGGTTTGTTTTAGAAATTATTGAAACGCTAAACTCGAAAAGGGTGAACCGTTGTCACTTACCGTTCGTAACAGAAATTAAAATTGCAACCACAAAGAACCATTGGAGATCTTCCATCAATTCCATCCCAGGGTGTGGTAACGTTTCTTCCCAAAGTTCTTTCGTTGTGCATAACATTAATAACTCTAACCATTCTCAACAAGAATCTACAATCACTAAATAGGTCGAACTACCGATGGGTCCTAAACATTCCAAATGGAGCCTGGACCAGGGACGTGACAGTCATGTCTTTGAGCGTGGCACTGGCAAACAATTCTGTAGTGACGACCAAGAATTTGGATGAGGATAGGACGATTAACAAAAAGAAACATTAAAAATAGTTATAAAAATATAATTTATGTTCATAGCCCATTAGCCGATGGACAACATACAGATATCTTACTGACGTGACAGTCATGTCTTTCAGCGTGGCTCTGGAAAACCAAGAATTAGGATGAGGGTAGGGCGATTTCAAAGAAAGAAAAATACTAAAATTCAGTTGTATAAAATATTAATGTTCATAGCCCATCTAAGACAACATACAGATATCATATTCATGATGACGACGAGTTACATTTTTTTGCAATAAGTTCTGATCAATTTATCAGTAAAACAGCTGAAGCTAGATTTGTTTTAGTGAGCAGTACGTAGTAAGTGCTGGTAGACGAGAAAGTAAACTCTTCAATGACTTCACTTCTTTAGAAATCAGTTGAAGCACAAGTCGACGTCACTTCTTTAACCGATGTTACATCTGTAAAGAAAACGTATACAATGCACAATTAATACACCTAGGACATCATAAAAGCAATCGTACATCACATCATTATCAATCTGAGTCTGTCAAGATGCATTACACGTACGAGATCATGTACGACGCGATGTTAGTTTCAACTGTTTGGTTGGGCTGCCAGTGATCTTTCCGATCATCATGGACGATCGATCTGAGTCCCTAATAGTCAACACAGTACGAATTGAAAGATTTTTTTCAAAACAGGTGAATGTACTATCGTGGTCTTTTCCGCCTGACCATTTTAATTTTTTTTCGCTTAAAACATGCGGAGGCGCCGAGTCACGCCCCCTTAAAGTTTGGGCCTATTAGGAAAGCGTCAACTTTGGCGTGCAAGATAACTCTAACTCTCGTTTGGCGTGCGTCGTCAGTGCGCTCGGCCTATTCGGTATCTTTTCATTCATTATTTCTATACAAAGTCAACAAGGCGGGGCTAGAGAGCGTTTCTATGTTGCGAGTGCAAGCAAAAATTAGTTAAGTGGTGGTCAGGCGGGAGTGTCCTCGATAGTACAACTGATCATGCACGGATTATCTTTAGATATTTCCGACGTTATACTCATGAAAGTAGCAACACTGTAGAGCTGTGTGACACTTTTGATGTGTAATAAAGTATGCTCTATCTAGCTATCCATCCACAACGATCTATTCTTACCTGTATTGAGGATGTCCTTCAACAAAGAAATAGCTAGGAAGCATTTGGTTTGAAACAGGGGAACATTGCATCTTTCACCCTCATAATGTCCTGTGCATCGACAGAGGGGCTTACCCTCCTCACTCAGGGAACAAAGCCCGTTGTTCAAACAATATCCCTGGCACGAGTTCACTTCACATCGCTTTCCAAAGTAACCGGCATAACAACTGTAACAAAGAAGGAAATTATGAAACAGTGCAACGCGATGACCATTAAATAAAACAAAATACTTGTGACTGAATGGCGCACAGGACAAAGTTGACTTTAGCTAATTTCATCATCTTCATTCTCTTACCCTTATCACAATTCATTTGTGGTCGGCGCAACATGTCTTATTCCTCTATACTTCTCTAGTTTTCGTCATCTCATCAGACACTTCTTTTCTTACTTTCTTCACTTCCTTCACTTCGGAGGGAAGTAAGAAGGGGGGCGAAAAGGGGAGGTTTGGGACTTTTCCCATACTCACGGGAGTTACTTGTTTACGAATCTGTCAAAATATACCTACCTCCCCATCCACCATCTGGGAGAACAATTATGTCAGTCAGTCAGTGAGTTAGTGAGTGGTAATCGAGCTTTATATAGTATAACTAGTATTTGCGTGGTGTCGTGTTCTTGAGAAGTATTCCTCACCATCATAAAATTTTGAGAATCCATAGGAATCCTTAAAATAATTGGAAAATCCGTTACAACTACCCCTATATCAGTATGAAAACCCCTAAGAACCCCTAAAACATTATAAAATTAATATATAAAAAAAACCTTATAAAATAAAAGTAAAAAACCTTACTTAAAAACTGAAACCAATTAAAAAAAACATAACCCTAAAGTTGCTTGTCGTCGCCCCTGAGTTACGCTTCACCCACTCGACCTTCGTTACGCTACGGAGGTCGCCACACCTCCCTTCTTCACTTTAGCTAATTTATTGACAATAATAAGTTCAAGGTCGCTCAACCGAGCGACTGTGGAAAATACTTTTATTTTAGAAAGTAAGTAAGGTTCTATGCAAAAAATAACCCTAGAAATTGTTAACAAAATCTTGTTCAAACGTCTAATCTCCAAAACACCGATTTTGAAGGGAATTTTACTGGCAGATAGCTGATAAATTATAAGGAGTAATTTTATGTTAAATTCGATTCAAAAAGGGAAGTAATATATTTATAATGCAAAAAACTTATAACTGAATGGATTAAACCTCTTACATATGAGGAAACCGAGGCCCTCTTACAACATGCATCGTAACTCTGTCATACACATGAACACCCACTCACAAAAACACATACACTCCTCACTCACTTACACACATACATCACACTCACACCCCACTGACTTATCTCATTTACCACGAAACACACACACCACTACTACTGTTTTTATATAAATGTATAAATATGAGTATTATTCGCTGTTATATAACTTACTTTTCTTTTGTAAATTTTTAAATCAAAATCTTACATTCATCTTTTTCTTTTTGTAAAAATACTTTGAAATGTTTTCTTAAGACAATAAGATTTAAAATTGTTTGTACACCACGTAACTTTAAGCTTTGGAAGAGCAAAGTGACCTAACACAGGCAATTTTTGTCTAAAAGGTCACTTCAACCACTAGATGTAGTACATAACTTGTGAAAGAAAATAAATTATTTGTATTTGTAATGTAGTTTGTATTGTATAATAATTTCACACGAACGAAGCAAGTATACAGTAAACTAAGTCAAAATACTCAGCACGTTGACGGTTGAAAGCTACAACACTAATGTGAACACAACACATTTCAATAACACCATAAAATGGTACGGAAGAATGAAGGAAATAATGACTAATGACAGACAGGATTCCGTCAAGGACAGGGATCTTGAGGGTGACTCGGTTAAACAGCCCTAACAGTGCAAGATGAACATGGTGTTTTACCTGCATTTAGGTTGTCCATCAGCAGTGGTACTACAATCTCCGTATAAACAATATCCCTGGCATGCGCCTACTTCGCACCGCTCTCCTGAGTAACCAGCGTTACATCTGAAATAATATATAGATATTAGAATATTATAAAACAGGGTAACTGGACCAACTAGGAAACCAATTAATTCTGTCTGTTTCTAACAGGTTCTGGTTTTAAATACTCGGTTTACAAAATTTCATTATTAAAATCATCAATACAACCCTCTAAGTTCATTCAATATTGATGTTTTTATTGCTGGGCAAAGGTATACCTAATTACTTCCACGGAGTCTAATTAATAGTAACGTTTAGTAGTTTAAGTTTTAGAAATTACAAGCGTAAGCCCGCGACTTCGCCCGCGTAGAGATCGATAATTGTTGCTCATACAACTGGGATCAAAAGTAGCCTATGTGTTAATCCAGAATATAAGCTATATTGATACTTAATTTCATCCAAATATGTCAAGCCGTTTGAGCGTAAAAGAGTAACAAACATACACATGCAAACTTTTGCCTTCATAATATTAGTTTAATAGTAAATAAACTTAATTTAGTAAAAGGTTAAAAAGCCATGACCTCATCCTTGTTGGTCATTTTGTCGCACTTGCTGAGTGAACACGGCTCTTGGGCGCCTGTTGTAACTAGTCCATAATGGGATAAACATGATTGTTTTACCTGCATTTAGGTTGGCCATCAGCACTGGTACTACAATCTCCGTGTAAACAATAATTGTGGCACACTGAACCATCGCATCTCTTACCGCTGTAACCCTGTGTACATTCACAACGAGATTCCCTATCAACTTTTGTACCATGGATACAAAGTAGGTTTACATCTGTAGAAACTGAGTTGTTTGGTAGAAGGCTCTTCAGGTTCTTGCAATTCTGAGTTTCCCGAGGTATTATATCGTTAATGTTATAGTAGGCAGCCATACTCCAAGCAACACCCTCAATACGCCCAGTGAAAGGTATAGGTTCCACATCTATGCCGCGCGGTGAATTCTTTGGGATTCGCTTCATGGTAAATCCATGGTTGAATGATTGCCAGTACATGAAATCCTTTGATACGGTAAGGCAAAATGCATCTTGTGTTAGTTGTAATATTGTTCTAATGTTCTTTCCGTTTAAATCTGCACTTTTAATAGAAGGCGCCTCATCAGTAAAGTACATAAGCTGTGCCTGTTGGTCTATGTTGAAATAGTAAATATTATGTTGACCATTATCGAGTACAATTTCTTTTCCGGAGCCGTTGAATCGAACTTTATTGATTTTGTAGTCCCTTGTATAATAAATAAACCTGAAATGTCAAATCAAATCAATTCATCTTTATATTTTGTAAACACAGGTTTTCAAATAAAGGTCTTATTCATACATTTTAGTTGAGCTCTATGTCCTACCAAAAAAATTGGCGGATTTATACAATACAAAGCCAGGTTCGAGTAAATAATGAGAATTCAATGTATTATAAATCATTAATGAATCAATAATCATTAATTTATTATTCATGCATGTCACCGGTAAATTATTTATAAGGCTATTATTGTAAAATTTTGTAATATTGTAAATAATGTCAATTAAATGTACCTATTACTAATAAATAAATTAAAAATAAATTATAATAAAGGGCTGGTATATTGTCATATTTTATCATAAAAAAAAATATTCGATAGAGTAATACGTCTTATATATTAGAAATGAATGCAATTTACTTGTGAAAATATTATTAAAATTTTCACAGATATACGTATATGTATACTAAGGCCAAATTGTTTCAATTCCTATCGTCGGTGTTGATTGTTTTTAATGTGTGTAAATCAACATGAACTTATTAAAAACAATTACGAATATACTTTTATTGAACTAGTTTTATTTGTGTTCTAAATTTAAAAATATTAGTATTTTACATTTTTTCATATCAGTCTGTTTAGCGGCTTCATGCCTTTACTTCTCCTTCAACCTGGCGAAAGCAGCGGAGGGCGGAAATAAAAAATCATAGTTGTAGTTGCCATTAAGTCCGCCTATGTGCTCTTGTATATAAGTTTAAATAAATAAATAAATAGTTTCTTAATCATGACAAAAATACTTCTTATTCGATTATTTTATTTCTTCGAAAGTGTATTGAAAAGCGTCGTTTGAAACACGTGGACATTTTGTTACTGCAGTTTTCGGCTCTATAACAACCTCGCTTGCGGCTCGGGTGTGAATGCCGCCTCGACTGCAATAACAAAAGTTTCCCGCTTAAGTCATACTGTACTATTTTGTTAGTAACATACCCTCCACAGGTATCGACGGCAATACTAAGTAGAAGTGACTGTTCCGACAAAATTAAATGCTTTTCGTTAACTTTGTTTTTATCAGAATTCGGTTTTAATGTAATCGAATAAATTTCTTTTAAGTCTTCAACCCAAAAGAGTAACTCTGTGGCAGGGTCATAAGCCAAAACAGTAAAGTCATTGTTTGTAGTCCTCATCAAATATTCTGTTTTCTTTGTAGTTATGTCAAAGCTAAATATAGAATCTGTAGTATCTGTAGTATCTGTGAACAGCACCCTGTTGTGCACTGGGTCGTAAGTTATTGCAGGGATTCTAACCGACGTAACGTTTTCTGTGTGCGATATCGTTCCTTTAATATCAATAAATTCCAGTCGATTGTCAACACCCCTGACGATTTCTAGAACAAAGAAAAACTATTTTATAATCTCTCCATCTTTAGCCTTTCCTGATACATAAATATAATCACGTATTATTCCAATAGGGTAGGGCAGAACCAGGTGAAGCAGGTGGTGGCACACGAGAGGGAGAGAACTTCACGTCCATACGTTATAACATTAGAACAAGATCAAATAAACGATGGATGGACTGTGTGAAGGATTATATGGCTAGAAAGTTGGTGCCTGATGAGATGCATAGTGATAAAGAAGTATGGAAGAAGAAGACATGCTGCGCCGACCACAAATGAATTGGGATAAGAGCAAGAGAATGATGATGATGATGAAAATGATTAAGCATTTATTAATACACTAGCTGTTGCCCGCGGCTTCGCCCGCGTGCAGTTCGGTAACTGTCCCACTGAATCATACAAATATAATATAATATATGATAAATAGTGTCCTACATGTTAATCCAGGTTATATACTATCTATGTGCCAAATTTCATAATCATCACAATTTATTATTACCATCATAATCACCATCACCATCACAATCGCCATCACTATCACAATCACAATCACAATTACAATCACCATCACAATCACAATTACCATCACAATCACCATCACACTCACTATCACAAACACTAACCTCGTTATCAGAATCATTATCATCGTAATCACGACCATTTTCATCATCATCACAATCACCATCACTGTCACAATCACAATCACCATCGCTATCACCATGACAATCCCTATCACCATCGCTATCAGCATCACAATCACCGTTATCATCACAATCACCATTACAATCACCATCACAATCATCGTCATCACAATCATTATCATCGTAATCACAATCACTATCATCGTAATTTCAATCATTTTCATCTTAATCACAATCATCATGATCACAAATTCACAGTTATTGCCAAAATTCGCCATCACCATCACAACCACAATCATTATCGCAATCGCCATCACTATCACAATCACAATTACAATCACCATCACAATCACAATCACCATCATAATCACCATCACCACCACAATCACCATCACAATCACTAACCTCGTTATCACAATCATTATCAGCGTAATCACCATCATCTTCATCATTATCACAATCACAATCACCATCACCATCGCTATCACCATCACAATCACCGTCACTATCACAATCACTATCACAATCACCATCACAATCACCATCACAATCACCTTCAAAATCACTATCACAATCACCATCATAATCACAATTACCATCACAATCACCATCACACTCACTATCACAAACACTAACCTCGTTATCACAATCATTATCATCTTAATCACAATCATCATTATCACAATCATCATTATCACAATCATCATTGTAATCGTTATCATTATGATCTTTATCACAATCATCATCATCATAATCATCATTATCACAATCATCATCCTCATAATCATCAGCATCATTATCACAATCATCATCATCGTTATCACAATTATCACGTTAAATCAACAATAACCCTGTATAGAATTCGAATCCGCCATCTTCTGGATCTCAAAATAAATGCCATTTTCGTAATCAGCGCCCCTGATAATCTTGGTATCGACGCCCATGTTGATTTTTAAACATTTCTACCCCATCGATTCGCACCCCAACAGGGAATGATTGTATTTCAGGTCCACCACATTAAATCTTAAAATCGTTGTTTTTGTTATACACCCGACCCAATTCACCATAAAAACAATACCTATGTTGAATTTCAGGCTATGTTACCCCATTTCCCCCTTTAGGGGTTGAATTCTGAAAAAACCTGAAATACAAATGTTAACTCGTAAAACCCGTTTCTACACATTTATCAATAGGAGCACTCCTGTGAAGCTTCGAATAAAATAGTCTAACTAATCTTGTTTTCCTATACAAACTTTGGAGCCCCGTTTAACCCCCTCAGGGGGTGAATTTTGAAAAATCCTTTCTTAGTGCACCCCTAGACCACATAAGGAACCAATGTACCAAATTTGGTATCTCTAGACTCAGCGGTAACTACAGTACTTTCACAGTTTTTATGTCTTGTGACTGGGACTGTAGCTACATTTAATTTTCATATTTGTTTCGACAATTCAAAAGTGCCTGTAACTGGCCTACTTGAAATAAATGCTTTGATTTTGATTTGATTTTGATTTTGGTTTGGGCTGTGCATTGATTTTTATACTTTGCCACCCCATTTCCCCCTCTTAGGGGTTGAATTCTGAAAAAACCTGAAACCCATTTCTACTCATTTATCAATAGGAGCACTCCTGTGAAGTTTCGAATAAAATAGTCTAACTAATCTTGTTTCCCCATACAAACTTTGGAGCCCCGTTTAACCCCCTTAGGGGATGAATTTTGAAAAATCCTTTCTTAGTGCACCCCTTGACCATATAAAGAACCTACTTGCCAAATTTGGAATCTGTAGACCCAGCGGTTTGGGCTGTGCGATGATAGATGAGTCAGTCAGTCAGTCAGTCAGTCAGTTTCTTCTTTTATATATTTAGATAAACGCAAAAGCTAAATTTGAAGCAAGAGATATATTATAAGTACCTACTTGCATAGATTTATTAAAGTACTATAAATTAATAATAATATAATTAGTACACCGATCTTTGGGGGGTTTTACCGTAATCGCCACGCTTGGCAGGCGGGTTGGCGGTCGCAGTACGGTTGTTACAAAAAAATACACTAAAAGAAAAACAAAAAAAAACACTAAAACAAAACCACAAAAAAGTGAAAAATAACTTTAGCTTCAGAAGCCGGTGAGAAAAACACCAAATCAATCAAAGGTCAAGTTTCAGAAGTCGGTGACCTTGTTTAATTGATTTAGTGTTTTTGTCACCGACTTCTGAAACTTGACCTTTGATTGATTTGGTGTTTTTCTCACCGGCTTCTGAAGCTAAAGTTATTTTTCACTTTTTTGTGGTTTTGTTTTAGTGTTTTTTTTTGTTTTTCTTTTAGTGTATTTTTTTGTCCTTTTCTTTTTGTGTTTTTTTTTGAAGTCGGTTTTATTTTTGGCAAAAAAGTTTTATTTTATTTTTCCATTTTTAGTTGTAATATCCTATACTTACAAATATTTGCTATGCATTCATTGTACATGGTTAACAATACATGTCATGGTAATACGCTTATCCCCAATAAATGGAACATAACATGCCATAACTGTCGAAATCTGGGTGTACTGTACACATCTATGTACCCCTCAGAGCAAACAGGTGTAATGTTACGTCATGATGTTGTTTAAACAATGAACATCCAACCGATTGGAGCTATCACAACAGATTTGCCGTCTATTTTTGAAGAGTTCCATTGTATATCTCCGAAGATCAGCATCAGATCTTCACCAAATTAAAATGGGACCACCTCAGGAGTATATTTTTTCAAATAAAAAAAGAATTTTGAGAATCGGTCCACAAATGGGAGAGAAATCAGGTAAATTGTACACTTCTGCGTACCCCCTCAGAGCATACAGGCGTGATGTTCCGTCATGATATTGTATAAACAATGAACATCCAACCGATTGGAGCTATCACAACAGATTTGCCGTCTCTTTTTGAAGAGTTCCATTGTATATCTCCGAAGGTCAGCATCAGATCTTCACCAAATTAAAATGGGACCACCTCAGGAGTGTACTCTATCAAATGAAAAAAGAATTTTGAAAATCGGTCCACAAATGGGAGAGAAATCAGGTAACATACATAAAAAAAAAAAAAAAAATACATACACACGAACATATAACCTCCGCCTTTTTTGAAGTCGGTTAAAAATACAGAGAACGCTGCTGCCCACTCTCTAGTAAGTCCCTTAGTCGCCTCTCTCGAGGCCCACGGGAAGATATGGGATGGTGCTATTCTTTATGTCCGAAACCATACCGAACAATTATTATGTAGCCAGTCGCATCGGGAGGACAAAGCTACTGACTGATGTCTGTCTGACTGTAAAGTCTACTACTAACAGATGCAACTTTACTTCTTCAAAGTAAGGGGTTATTAAAATTAATGAACATAGTAAATAAATGACTCTGGTACTCACCCCAGGAGAAGGAGTGCGCCAGCCCTGCGCACAGCGCCACCAATGCCACCACACATGCCGTTCTATACATTTTATACTACAGACAACGTCGTTTGTGAAGAGATAGTATATGTTCGTCCCTGGTGGCCCGCTCGTGGAATACAAAAGAAATGTGCTGATTTTGTGCAAAATTTAGTTATAAATAGTATGGTTAGACATTTGGGTATTTTGATAACCTAAGAGGTCTCCTGATAAGAGAAGCACTAAGTACAGATATTGTGCAGAGTTATACAGGGTGAGTTTTCAAATTTAGCGTGGACTGCCATAATTACATGAAGCGATTAGGAATAAAGTCACTCAAAGGGCAATGGAGAGGGCTATGCTCGGAGTTCTCTTGCGTGATCGAATCAAAAATGAAGACATCCGCAAGGGAATCGAAGTTACCGACGTAGCCCGAAGAATTACGTGGCAGTGGGCAGAGCAGAGTGCATGGTCGATGGGGATGAAAAGTGGCGACCGCGAACCGGATGACGTTACGTTGGAAGCCCTCCCACTATTTGGACCGATTACCTGGTGAAGGCTGTGGGAATCCACTGGATGCGAACCGCACGGGACCGGTCAATGTGGTGACACTTGGGGGAGTCCAATATGCAGCAGTGGACGTCTTTCGGCTGAAATGATGATGATGATTAGCAACAATGAGATTTTACCAATAGAGACGTCATACTGATTATAAAGAAATAAAAACATGGCGATATTTTACATGAGCGGCTAGCTGGGTGACGGCCAATGTCAGTCTATGACAGCAGCTAGATAGAGTGAAATGGGGAAAAATGGGTACCTATCAGGCAGCATGAAGAAAATAAACAGTAAATTTTCAATATAAAAATGTTTATTTACAAATAATAATATTATGTATGTTTTTTTTGTTTCACTATCACTTCACTATCACTAAAGTTGAGAACAAATAGTTGAGTATGTTGTTGGCATTTGGCAACCATTCATCTTCTCGTCTTTGGGTTCTAACTACTTGTACCCATTTTTCTTTAATTAATCCGTCTTTATGAAATCTAAAACAAAATAGAAGTTAATGATGAAAGGCAAATGTTATATTTATCTAATAACAATGATATTATAGTAAACAGTTATGTTGTGAGCGCACAATCGTGAAGAATCGAAAACGGCCCAATTGGGCCGTATAGCCTTTAGTCTGCAACACGCATGGCGACGAGCGATACGCTGCTACGAATTTAGATAAAAATTGTAAAAATGCCATCGTGCGTGTTCAGAAAGTGTACCAATTATGATACCAAAGTAAATAAAACACAAGGGATCTCATACCACATGTAACTACGCAATATACTTCGATTTATTAATATTTTTCATTTATTTTCTTAATATTCTGATATTTGGAGGATAAAAAAGAAAGAAATGGGAAATGCATTTTTGTCGTGAGTACGACAACGACGCGTGAACTCTCTAGAGTTCACGCGTCGTTCCAGACATAGAACAACACTATCTGTCTCTTTTTTTCTTATTGGTTTTATCGAGCTATCCCTTTTGTGTCGTTTTGACTTGTAGTGAAATGTAGAATGAATAAAAAGGTGTGGTGCCGCTGCTGCGCGAAACACTTTTGTCGGTGGTTTTGTAGGTGTATAACATATCTGTTTATTAGAATATCATTGTCTACTATGGATAATATTGGACACCAGTGGTGAAAAATAATTATGTGATATTCGAATAATATATTAGGCCAGTCCCCATATGGCCATATCACCCCAACATCCTTTAGCGTCGTTCGAACTGACAACACCGCGCGCCATTATCTCGTTTTCTCTATCACTCATAAATGCAACACGCTACTTGTCTCTTTCGTGTAGGTGACAAAGCGGCAACAGCGCGGCAGTCATTTTTGAGTAAAATTAAATTTATGATTTTCCATTTTAAATAGAATAAACAGTACTTACAAATGAAAAGACACATCCTTCTTGATTTTTACAGCCGGCCCAGTATAAGTATTGCACTTTCTGAACACACATCTGCCTTATTTGTTTAATTTCCTATAGCAAACTCCCGTTAAACGTCAGTTCGCGTCGCGACCAGACGCAGGACGTGCGCAGGACAGACTGAAGTCACACAAGCTGGTCAGCTTGTGTTTGCATTGCCACGCTGACGTCGGTAAAACGTATCTACCTCAGTATTATATATAACATCATTGATTAGCAATAAGGAAAAATGCTTGTCAAATTCGGTTGTCATATTGACGATGTCTGTGTCAATAATTTTAGTGACGCAAATGACATGCTACTAATTTATTTAACAATAATTATAGGTATTATAACAATCTGCTGAACTCGTCTTCTACTACTGCTGAGCGTGCGCGCCTACTGGCTGTGGGTGAATGGGAGTCGGGTCTTTGGCTTCACGCACTGCCGTCGTCGACAATTGGCACATTGTTTGACGATACGACCTTTCGCCTCGCTGCTGCCTTACGCCTCGGTGCCGCCTGCTGTTCTCCTCATCGCTGTCACTGTGGTGAAGCTGTCAACAGCCTCGGTCACCACGGCCTGTCGTGCAGCCGAAGTGCGGGGCGTTTTGCACGGCACGCGAACATAAACGACATTATCCGACGAGCTCTTGTCACCGTCGGCGTTCCAGCTGTTTTAGAACCTAATGGCTTGGCACGCGACGATGGCAAGAGACCGGACGGCATGTCTTTGTTTCCTTGGAAGATGGGCAGGCCCTTAGTATGGGACGCAACTTGCGTCGATACTCTTGTGCCTTCTCATCTTCCAAGTTCGTCGTGCTGTGCTGGCGCTGCTGCTGCGGCTGCAGAGAACCTCAAACGGCGTAAATATAGAAACCTTTGTGGTAACTACATATATTTTCGAGCCGTTTGGGGTTGAAACTCTAGGGCCGTGGGGTCCGAGTGCCCATAGCCTGTTCAAAGAACTTTCAAAACGCCTAGTTGACTCTTACCGTGACCCAAGAGCTGGCTTTTACCTTGGTCAGAGGCTAAGTGTTGCCATACAACGTGGCAACGCCGCCAGTCTCTTGGGCACATTACCAGCTGACAGCGTTGAGGAGGAGTTTTTCGATGCCCTTTTATAGTTTGTTGTTAGTTTATTTATTTTAGTTTATTTAATATTTAGTTTTTAATTAATTATGTAAATATACCTGTAATTGTACATTATGGATTAGCAATAAATTATAGGTTCACCAACATCTGTGTACAGCATTTAGGTTGGTATACATAGGTTTTAGAGTCTTGGACTTAAACAGTCACCAATTACAGGTTAACCAGCATTCACAAAAATAAGTGATAACAAAAAAAAAAAACAAAAATTTAAACGAGTGGGTCTAGATATGAAATACAATAGTAAACCTTACATTAAGAGTTTACTTAGCTTACGAAACATAACATAAAGAAAAACAGATAATTTAACAACGACTTACGATTAGAAAAAAAAGACATAAGATTTAAAAATTATTTAATAAAACAATATAATTCGGTGTATCAAAATGAAAAGATTTATTAGCAATGTAAAACAAAAGACATAGAGAACACAGATTATAGAATATCAAACATAGAGCTTCATAGAGTTAGTTAATGGCGCTAGTGTGTTTATTTGATGTTACTTGCTTTAAATAATAATATTTATAACACCCCAACTACAGCAAATAAACAACACTTCTCAAAACAACAGTTTTTCACTTTAACTAACATTCTGCCTCTATTAAACTAATACCTAAGCCTTCTATACATTTGTTATGCTTTACACAATTTAAAGCTTTAGTAAGCACGTAACGTAACGTTAGTATGCATCAGCTGGCATATAAGTTGTTGGCAAATAATCTAAATTAATAATTTTATTGCTAAGAGCATCTTTTATAAAATGATATCTAATATCAAATATATATTACGAGTACTCTTTCTATGACATGCATAATTTGCCACCAACTTCTGTGCACTCTGACTGTCATTATATAATTTCACAGCACACAGATTACCAGTAAATTCATATAACAAAGATCTCAAATATAAATCTTCTTTGCTAACCTCTGCTATTAGCCATATACTCTGAGTCTCTGACCATGCTTGGCAACGCTACCGTTCTCTATTTCTTACTCTCCCAAGAAATAGCCGATCGAGACAAATCAAAGCAAAATCCTGTATGTATATGATTTGCGATCTACATCAATTACCCAATCAGCATTAAGTTCCTATAAGTCCTATAAGTTCAAATGTTTCTTTTACAAATTTTAAACAATATTTTTAGTTTTCTTAAGATACCTGAGTATTCGTTTTGCATAGTTCCATTGAACACTAGTGTAACACTTATTATATTGACTCAGACAACTTATACTAAAATATATGTCATTAAGAAACTGAAACAAAACAAACTCTGGAGGTTTCCTTATACGTTATGATCTTACTTGTGCTAGATCTGATTCTGGTTCTTTAATTTTAAGCTCATCAGGTGTCTGTAACGATTAGATTCATCCCCAACTGAAACTAATACAACTGCTTTGCTTGTACAGTTTCTTTCTGTATTTTCATGAATAATCACATCTATACTTGTTACTACACACAGCTTGACAGGATCATACACTCTGTATCCTTTGACATTTTCAGAGAAACCAACTAAAATATGTTTCTTCGACTTACTGTCGCATTTACGACGTTTCTCTTTTGGTACATAGATCATCACTTGGCTGCCAAATATACGAAACATGACTAAAATCTGGTTTATTTTTTGTCCAAAGCTCTTAAGGAGTTTTATTATCTAATCCTGATGCAACAGACCTATTTCTAAGATAGACAGCATTATTTGTTTCCTCTGCCCAAAACTTCTTATCTTAGCCTGCATCAAATAATAAACAACGAGCTCTTTCTACAATGGTTCAATTGATGCGTTCACTCATACCATTCTGTTTAGAAGTATAAACGGTATAAACATTAGTTTACTGGTGAACTACCTGCATCTTTTAAATTTTCCTCAAACTCATTGATACAAAATAAGAAACTCTTAACCATTATCTGTTCGAAATATTTTAAACTTTCTGCCTTGTTGATTTTCTGCCATACTTAATATTCTTTAAAATTTTAAGTCTCACTTTTAGAAAAAATCATCAATAAAAATAAGAAAATACATTGATCCTCCTAAGGAAATACCTTGATCCTCCTATATAATTGCACTCCATTGGTCCACAGACATCAGCATGGATTGTGTCCAATAGCTTGCTGATCCTTGTACTCTTGTGACCAAATGATAAACGTGATTGTTTCCCTTCACAACATACTGTGCATGTATTTTTGTTGAACACTGACTTATCTGTATATGATATTCCCGTGACTGCACCATCCTTCATCTTGTTCTGATCATTCATATTCAAATGGCCCAATCTCCTATGCCATACTTCACTGTTAACTGCCACTAGAGTAGATGTAACATTGTTACATTGTTTACATTCCATCGCCAGCTTGTAGACACCGTCAATCTCATTTGCCACAGCCACTAAACACTTTTCTCTGTTGTAAACATAGCAGTACTTCTCCTTGAAAGATACACTGTTACCATTTTTGATAAGCTGACTGATAGATAGATAATATCAAGTTCGTTGTGTGGCTAGGTATACACATCTTTCAAAGTAACTTCGAGGAGTAATTGTCATTATGTCCACGTCTCCCGAACACAATACTGGCATTACATTTTTACTGCAATAATCTCCGTGATATTCGGTATATATCATGCGTTTTTCATCATGTTTACATCTGACGCCATATGAACACTCGCACCGCTATCCAGATAAAAATCTTGTTTACTGTAGTTTCCACTTCGGAAAACAACTGAGAAAGCATTCGACTTTTTAACTTGTTGTTGATCATTCTGTTTGCATTGCGATGTCCTGTTTGTTAACAACGATAACATTTTTTGCTATGCGATTTATCTGTTTTCTTCGTATTGAACTTTTGCATAAACAATCCGCCATGATGACTTGAACTGTCATTTTTTGCATTGCTGCCAACTTTAGAAAATGAATGTTGGCGGTTACGCTGCGGGTGCGGGTGCTGCACTATAGTCCAGAAAGCACACCCAGTCCCTTTTTCTGACTCATCATTACCTGCAATATCGATCAACTTCGTTTTGATTACGTCGGCTGTAATGGCAATCCCCGAATGTTCTACGGATCAATTGTAAGGATTAACTGGCTTTTCTTTTTGCATCGTCTGCGGCTGCTCCACTTGCACTTTTAACATAAATTTCTGTGCCTTCTAAGATAAGCAAATTCTCCGCTGCAAACGCCCACTCGTGATAATTCTCACGTCCCTTCAGCTTAGGAACGTTAGCTAAGAACGACGTGTTGGTAGCCATTTTCGTTACTATTTGAAAAATTCGCAACACCGTCAATAAACTTCACGGAAAAACGACGCTTACACCTATGCTAGCTTTTTCTACCAAAATATTCACATATTTTACTTTTATTAGACCCTAAAGAGCATGTCTGGGCCCATAACCTAATAAAACAATATAATTCGGTGTATCAAAATGAAAAGATTTATTAGCAATGTAAAACAAAAGACATAGAGAACACAGATTATAGAATATCAAACATAGAGCTTCATAGAGTTAGTTAATGGCGCTAGTGTGTTTATTTGATGTTACTTGCTTTAAATAATAATATTTATAACATTATTAGTGATAAAACAGATAAAAAATGAGATAAAAGTTGAGATCATAACTATGAATAAAAATAAAAATATAAAGGCGTTTAGAAAAATCAGTGCATTGTTTTTGAGGCGCGGATCAAGTACCATCTTGAGGAGCGTCAATTCAATTCAATTCAATTCAATTCAATTCTTTATTGCATATCACATGTGTGTTTTACAAGGTCTTATTAATTAAATAAAGTTCACATGGACCCTGTCGGGCACAACAATTTAGCAGTAAGTAGCATTAAAAAATCATCATTAATTAAAAATAACTATATAACTTCATTCACATAAGTAAAAATAATGTCAAAAGTATAAAATAAAAAGATAAAATGGAGAATAAAAAATAAAAAAATGGAATAAAATAAAATTATGGTCAAATACATCTGGTCATTAGAATATAAATAAATATAATCATGTCTAAAAGATAATAATTAAAAACAAAATGTCAGTAAAATTAAATTAAATTACAGTCAAATAAATCACATGTCACTAAAAAATAATGATCAAAACACAACCATGTCAAAAGCTAATCAAAACAAAATGTCAAATTAAATAAAATAAAATTAAAGTCAAAGTCAATTATATCATGTCATTAAAATAACACTTACTTAAAAGATATTAAATCAAATACAAAATGTCAATAGAATAAAAAGCAAAATTAAATAATAAGTAAAGGTAGTAAAAGTCAATCCATTTTTAAGTCGTCATTAAAAAAATCATTCAATGAATAGTAGCATTTTTGAATTAATAGCTTTCTGACTCGACTTAAAAATATTTTGTCATTTTCTTCCATTCTGATGTTATAAGGAATCTTGTTATATATTTTTATTGAAGTAACGTAAGGGCTAGTGCTGTGTAATTTTAGCTTTGATTGGGGTATTACGAGCGTGTTTTCGAGTCGTGAACGCGGTGCATATCGGCGAGGCTGATCCGAGATTTTAATATAGAAGTTTGGATACTGTCTCACGAATCTACAAATTTCTAGGATATAAATCGATGTCAGAGTTAGAATGTCCAGTTTTTTAAAATGTGGTCTACAACTGTCGTCGTTTTCAATATGGACTAATATCCTAATACATTTTTTCTGCATGATAAACAACTCATTTATGTCAACACTATTTCCCCAAAGAATTATTCCATACTTAAGCCATGCGTATGCGTAAGCCCTATCTGCTTACTACGAAGCAGATAGGGCTGTTTTTAAATCTGTTGCTTTCTTGAGCTCACGTAGTGCATATATAAAACTAGATAGCTTTGATTTTATTTTTTGTATGTGTGCTTTCCACGTCATATTAATATCTAAGTCCAGACCTAATAAATTAAAAGTATCTACACATTCCATTTTGACACCTTCAAACGTAAAATTGATATCGAGTGGTTTTTTTTTATAAGGCCTAAATTGCATTATTTGGTTTTAAAAAAGTTTATTTCTAAATTATGGTCTTTCATCCAATTTTGTATATTTATCATAATGTTATTTAAAGTGTCATGTAGGCGTTCAGAGTCATTACAGGAAGTCAATATTGAGATGTCATTGGCGAACAGAACGCACGATTCCGTCATAATTTTAGGGAGGTCGTTTACATAACATGTAAAGTTACCTAGAGTTTTTTCATCACGATTTACTCAGTAGCAGTCAAAATCAAAGCATTTATTGTTGGTAGGCCAGTTACAGGCACTTTTGAATTGTCGAAACAAAGATAAAAAATAAATATAGCTACAGTCCCAGTCATTAAAACTATGAAAGTAGTGCAGTTGGATTTGTGCCCAGTTGATGGCAGTAGGCTCACCCCCATTACGCTATGATTATTTATGCAAACAGGTCTCATAATTATTACACTTTTACACTTATTTCCAATCATCCTGTATACGCAACAGTTTAGGTAGTATAAACAATATTGATAACAATGCTTGATTTAAAAATGTTTTTAATACTGTGTAATACTATCGACCCGCCCGACTCCGCTCAGACAGACGCGGATTTATGTTTTCTTTGGACCATTCATACGATTTACAGAATGATAAGATTTTACTTTTTCTACTTAATATGCATTTTTGACAAATAATGATGCAAGAGCAAGCACCGTCTGTGATCATGCCCAAGCACAAGGCATGCACAAGGCACAAGGTAGATTCGCCACCGAACCTAAATGCTCAGCACATAAATAATTATGTTTCGTAAACTCAAGAGTTCTTCAAATGACGGCGAAAACCGCAACAAAATCCAGTTCGATATTGCGAAGTTAAGAAGAACTAAGACACGTACACACAGACACGACACGCGACCCGTTTATTACTATTGAATATTCATAATATTAGGTACATCTTGTTATCCGATGGGTTTTCCCAACTTTTGTTGTTTCCATTTTAACGTAAAATGCAGATGATGATGTAAATCCGAGGTTAAGAGGCAGTATGATAATAATATGATTATAACTATCCCAAAGGTTAGTACCTATGCCTTAGTCAGAAGCTAGTGCTTCTGACTCGCGACTTCGTCTACGTAGAATTCAAAGGAATATTTTTAAGGATAGGATTATTTTTACAACATAAAAAAGGAGGAGAGTCTCTATTCGACTGATATATTTTTTTGTTGTAATAACGTATGTTTGGCCGTGTCTTCGCCATGTCTTAGTCTTAATTAGATTTTTTTTTTTTGTCAAGAATAGTTAATCAAATCTCCTTGATGTGCTGGCGCGCTTCTTTGTTCCGGACAATGACTGTCGGAGCAGAAAGCACAGGCTGTTTGCCGTGCTGTTGCACGTGCTAAGTCACCAATTCCTCGCACTCTGGCCGCGCTGGATGATCTCTTGGATTCCAATCCAACAGATCCAACAGATTGCGTATGGATTGACGAATATTTTATTGGGATGTCAGTAGTACTGTAAGAAGAATTTTGTATTTTTGAAGTGAACTTCTCTAAGCGCATTGAGCACTTTTTGGGTGAAGGAAAAACATTGAACTCATCGTCACGTAACGTAACGTGTGGTCACGCTTCGTAGCCGTTCGTAGCACTCGTAGCAACCGCTACGGCGTAGCATCCGCTACGGCGTAGCACCACATAGGCATGCGCGGTGCATAACCAGTGCTACGACTGGGGCGGGGCCTGTGTGTTTTTTGTTTTCACTTCTATGGGCAGTCCCCAAAGATTGCCCCGATTTTTTAATTTTTTTCTATACTTTATTACTTTTTATATTTTAATTATATAGTTTTCTTTTTTTAGATACTGTAATTGGTATTAAACAACCATTGTAAATAAATAAATAAACCACTGAACCAATAATTCTAAAATTTTGTAAAAACGGACATATGGTAAATTTCATCACGAAATGAAGTACTGTTCCCGAGGAAAACCAAAATAACGTTCTAGATTATTATTATTATCAGTTATCAGTTCTTATTATCTATAATAGATGGCGCATGTGTCTTTTGAATCTTGGTTGAATTTTATTATTACAAGCAGAGTAGAACCCGAATCGTCAAATTCTAAACTAACGCAAGCGAAGCCACGGGTAAAAGCTAGTAGATTATAACAACAAAACCAGACTGCTACTGCTAAACTCCGATGTCAGACACAAATAACACTTTGTCCGCCCTGGGAATCGAACCAAGGACCACACGCTGAGCAGTCAGTCGTTTATTGAAATGTTTGTATCGCCTCACTATGGAATTAATAAGTATTAAAGGCCTCACTGAGACATGGAATCACAGTTTTTAACCAACAGCTAAAAAGGAGGTTCTACTAATTGTGTTTTGATAATCTCTCTTCGTACGGTAGAACAAGCTATTTGGTTTACAGTTTAACCAACAAATTAAAAAAAAAAAAAAACTCATCCTCTATAAGGGCTACCGCACACCATAGACAAGGCTGTCTTTAGACAGACAATGAGGGATTTTCTTTTTAGCTCTTCCCTAGTCGCTGGATAGATGGCGCTAGGAGTAAGTATGATAATGCAAGGAACGGAACCTAAAAAAAACTGATTTTAACAAAGCGCGAGAAATGTTGGTTATATTCGGAAGGATAAGCAAATGAAAGTGTCAGTCAACGAGAGTATGTGACGTGACACAATGTTTTTTTTTCAAGCGTTTTGGCTTTGGCACCAACTATCATAGTAAGTTCAACGCCATCTATAGAGTTCTTGGAAACTAAGTTTTTTTTTAAAACCTCAAAAGGAAAACCTCTCATTACCCTACTAGTGCGAGCGAGAATACATAGTCTATCCCGCTGGTACTAGTAGGGTAATTGTCTGTCTAAAGACAGCCTTGTCTATAGTGTGCGGTAGCCCTAACTCTGCACGATATCTCTACTTAGTGCTTCTCTTATCAGGGGACCTCTTGGGTTATCAATGTGCCAAATGCCTAATCATACTATATATAACTTCATCTTGCCAAAAAAACAGCACATTTCTTTTGTATTCCACGAGCAGGCATCAGGAGCGGACATATACTGTCTTACAAACGACGTTGTCTGTAGTATAAAATGTATAGAACAGCATGTGTGATGGCATTGGTGGCGCTGTGCGCAGGGTTGACGCACTCCTTCTCCTGGGGTGAGTACCAGAGTCATTTATTTGCTATGTTCATTAAATTTGATTACCCTTTACTTTGAAGAACTAAAGTTGCATCTGTTAGTAGTAAACTTTGCCCTAATAAATCTGTATATTTTTTGTTATTGATTAAACCTTCTGCTCCTCCTAATTAAAAGGCTGGTGACGCTCTTACCATAGCCATAAGGTCATCAAGTGTCCAGGTGACAGGACATGCGGCGCTAGATGGAAGGTAGGCTATTGTTTTTGGTGAGACGCCGCATACGCACTTGTGATTCGAGCCGTCCCCCATCTGTGGAGGTCTTTGCTTCGACTGATTTAGTTATAAAGTCTATTTAGAGATTTCTAAGTCAGCCAGAGCTACACGCGTGCTGAGGTTAGGAGGCTCTCAGGTGGGTCGTGGAAACCGTTGGGGTGTTTAAACTATGTACTGCGTTCGACAACCCGCCTGACAAGCGTCGTGATTATGGCGAAACCCCCAAAGATCGGTCTACTATTATATTATGACTACTAACTGTTGCCCTCGACTTCATTCGCGTGGAAATTTTGATGTGTATAATGTAAGACTAAAAAATAGCCTACAACCTATTCTCAGACTTACCAAACAATTTCATAAAAATTGGTCAAGCCGTTTCGAAGGAGTTCTATAACAAACACTGACACGAGATTTCTAAATATTAGATTAATTTATATATATTATACCACTCTGATTTATGTAACTCTTGGGCGTGAAGTTTTGTTAACCTTACAATATCTATGCATGTAGGTACTAATAGTATATCTCTTGATTCAAAGGAGACATTTTTTTTTTGTTTGGAGAACAGGCCCCCACATAAATTGTGGCAGATATTAATGAAACGTATATAGATTTCTTCCTTATAATCTCTAGATTACAGTGGTAATATTAGCTAAGCCATGTCTAACCGGAATGATGAGAAATTCGAAAATGAAAATGTGAATCCAAAGAGATTTAAAAAGACTATACATAGAGCGGACATTGGGACTAATATCATACAATAATTTTGATGTCGTACGTCAGTAGCGCTATCTAGCTATGAATAGAAAAAAAACACAAATATATTTTTGTTTTTTTATATAATTCAGCTATTACACGGTAGATCCCACTAGTACCCACCTATGATAGGGGTGCTACAGTTTAGGATGGCTTCAAATTATCGATAAATCTTATCGATAACGCTTAGTAAGATTAATTAAATATTTGTATTATATTGAGACTGCCTCGTTGGTCCAGTGGCCGCAAACGCAACTGTTGAGCACGATGGGTTCGATAACCAGGTCGGGTAAAGTGTTATTGGGTTTTTCCATCAGGAATATCTCAATATCAGCCGCGGAGTCTGGATTTGTACCCGGTTGATGGCAATAGGCTCACCCACTATTACATTTGTCATTAGGCAGATGTCCCATCGCCAATGATGAACGAGAAACGAGTAGAGCTGGAAACTAGAAATGCGTTGGCGAGCAGCGAGAAGCGAGTATGTAGTTCCATAGTTTTGTAGTTGGGCTATAAACGAGTGTGAGAGTGCGACGGGCGATTAATCGCACCACTCGCTCGGAGCGGCGTGTCCTGCGCAACACTGTACCGTGTGCTACGCACTTGTTCCCTTCCCAACAACAATGATACCGGTGAGCATGTATCGCGGAGCGAGCTTTTTTAAGTAATTTTAAAGAAATATACGCGAACCAATAACATTTATTCCCATATTGATACTTGAACGACATATCATCCACCAGAACAGTAAAATTACGTTTTTGATACTTATTATTTACGACCTAACGTGAAAAAATATCGATAGCAAAAATCGACAAACAAACAACTCACAGTAGAGAAGTAGTAGTACAGCTACTGAGCAACAGAGGACGCTTATTGCAATTTATGTAATTGTATTCGCACATTGC
Organism: Xestia xanthographa; assembly: GCA_905147715.2. Lineage (NCBI taxonomy): Eukaryota > Metazoa > Arthropoda > Insecta > Lepidoptera > Noctuidae > Xestia > Xestia xanthographa. The sequence goes on along the minus strand of LR990654.1, from coordinate 2,469,142 downwards.
GTTGAAATCTTACGCACAATTGACACAACTGATAAATGATAAATGATGTTTATTTTGCAAGTAGGTTTTTACAAACACTTTTACACGTCATTTTTTTAAACTAGATGGGGCCGGTGTTTCGTACCTGACTACTCTGAGAAGAAACAGCCGAAACAAACTCAGAGGTCATAGTCTGTTTTAAAGTCCAGACAATCTTGCTCAATTCACATGAGGACTATGCAGATTAGTGTCTGAGATGGTCTTTTGAAGAAAGAACCATACAGATTTGAGTGGACCTGTCCAGTCAGTGCAAGCATTTGTCAGTTAACGTGTAGCTCGACTTATAACTCAAGGAGCTCAACGAAACGACGAACAATACCAAAGAAAGGACATTTGGGAAGGTCGCTTATAGTACTCAAACTGCCTGACAGTTGTGGGAAAAAAACAAACAAAAAATAAAAATGTGACCCACATGGTCCCCACATTCACAATAATCAAATAAAATTAATAACAAATTCTTTTCAAATGAATGTAAGTAAAAAAAAAAACACAAAAATCATTAAATGTCGCAATGATAATAAAATAAAAAAGTAAAATACTTAAAAAAATAAGTATTCATGTCAAATCAGTAAATGTCACATAAAACAATAAAAAATAAAAGTAAAATAATAAAATACATGTCAAAAAAAATTCAATGTCAGAGTGTATAAAAGAAAGGAATCAATAATAAACAAGCGAAGTCCGAAATTTCGACATTCACAGAGCAAATTTCATTGGAGCAGCTTAGTCCCAAGCTTTTTTATCTTCAAGATAGTGATTAACATGATAGTAGGCTTTCAGGCACAGCTTCCGTTTTATAAACGATTTGAATTTATTTAGGCTTAGCGCTTGAATTTGGCTCGGAAGTTTATTGTAAAAGCGTATACATTGGCATCTGAACGTATCTCCTATTTTTTTGAGCCTCGTTGCAGGAACAACAAATTTGTGTTTGTTCCTCGTGTTTATGTTGTGGATATCACTGTATTTTTTAAATAATTTAATATTTTTGTGGGCGTACAAAAGATTTTCATAAATAAACTGAGAGGGCACAGTAAGAATATTAGTCTCTTTAAATTTTTCTCTGAGGGAGTATCTGGGACTTAATTTATAAATTGAACGAATTGCCCTTTTTTGCAAAACAAGTATTGTCTGAATATCGGCGGCATTGCCCCACAAGAGAATACCGTACGACATCACGCTATGGAAATAACTAAAGTAAACTAAACGGGCTGTCTCTAAGTCAGTTAAATCACGAATTCTTCTAACGGCGAATGCTGCAGAGCTAAGTTTCTTCGACAGTTTGTTTATATGCGGGCCCCACTGAAGCTTGGCATCCAAAGTTATGCCTAAGAAGACTGTGCTATCTTCCGCTTTTAGCTCTTCATCCTTAATTAGTACAGTAGTTTCCACTTGTCTTACATGGGGTATCGTAAACTTAATACACTTAGTTTTTTTCTCATTTAGGAGTAGATTATTAACATTAAACCAATTAACGACTTTCGCCAGGGCGCTATTAACAACGACTAACAACGACCAGCAGATACCATTTTCATAAAATAGTTTTTATCACTGTGTATTTCGAATTTCATGAAACTGTTTCTGCGATTTTTTCGCATTTAGAAAACAGAAAGAGTAAATGTGAAATGAAGTTGTCTGTCAAGTGTCAACCACCAAAAAGACGGATTTACAACGTTCCGTGCCATGAAGATTTTCTATACCATCTAAAAGATTTTAGCGGAAACCTTTAAAAATAGCATTATAAAGCTCACACTTTAATTTTATTTATTTTTATATTATATTCTATTTCTATTATGATTAAAGCAGATATTATTACCAATGGATACCGTAATTTTTTTTGTAAACGGAAAAAACGCCCCTATTTACGTAAGTATTTTCTGTCAAATGACATTGACCACAACAGGAATGATTTGACTCGCAAAAAATATCATAATGTAACTGTCTTATTAATTATGGTTTTAAGATTCCGGTTTAGTTTTTATGTAATCTTTCGTTTATTACTATAATAAAATGGTTACTTTTTTTTGGTGTAATATGAATAATATTTATGCAACATCGAAGAGGGCCTAAAAAAAACTGTCTCAACTTTCACGTTTATGTATTAAGAAATGCATAGTCATCATCGTCATTCTCTTGCCCTTATCACAATGTATTTGTGGTCAGCGCAGCATGTCTTCTTCATCCATACTTCTTTATCTCTCTTCATCTCATCAGACTCCTACTTTCTAGCCATGTCATCCTTCACACAGTCCTTCGTGTTTATTTAGATGATGGATATTGTACGGCTCAGAGTGGTCAACTAGCAGTGAGGTGAGTTGACGAAAACCACAGACTTCACGATCCCAAGTATATTGTAAAGTTATACACAAGTTATGTTGGATGCTAATCCGTGGTATTATCGCTAAGGTAGCTAATGGTCAACTAACGTTTAGTATAATAAATAAATATAAAATTAATTACGGAAAGTAGGTCGCGGCGTCAGCAAATTACTTGCTTGTACGTGAACCGTACATGCTCCCGAGGGAAAAGTGGGATGAGCATCCATTACAAACAGTAGTTAAAAAATAGATGTAAAAGTAAACAATTCATGTAAAGTAAATAGTTAAATAGTAAACAATAGTAAATGTGTAAAAGACAGTAAATCAAAAGTAAGTAAATGTAGTAAATACTAAACAACATTAGTTCATATTCTCAAAGTGGTATATTATCGTTGGTTCCGTGTTGAGTTTCGTATTTCTTGCAACTCGATGTCTCGTCCACGTTGTCCCTTCCTTTTGATTAAGGTCCACTTTTGGTAGTGTCGCTTCTCTTGCACCATCTGCATCGTTTTAGGGAATGATAGAAGGCAAGTTCATCAATCCTCTTAACAATAAAGAAGTAACTGAATAAAGGTATATGTCGTGATTTGAGATGTCAGTCCAAGAACTTCAGAACTTCCAACTGCCCGGTCGACTTTGTTGTTAATCGTAGAGTTTATTGTTGGTACTCAATATCCGCATTCATGTTTAAGTTACTTCCCAGTTGATTGTATGTAAATATTGTGGTATCCTTTTTCTGATGTAAGCATTTCGGTTTCAAAGAAATCACTCAGTCCCGTCAATGACCGCTGGCGTAACTTGATCGTTACATATGACGCGCATCAGCTGTCTTCCGCAAAAGTGTGAATAACCACATGTTTGGTTTATGTAGTTGCGCTATGTTTCAAATTGTTTATCCATAAAGGCAGTGTTTCTTTTTATAATGTTGTTTTCAGCCTCTACAATTAATGTTTGGTTTTTCATAAGTTGTAGTAGGTAGTCATCATTTGATTGTAGATGCTGTATGTCTCTTTCGTACTTTTCGGCGAAGTCTTTGTCGAGCACTCCGAAAAGAGTTCTTGCTAATTTCCCAACTCCGTCAAAGTAACCTCGTTTTGGTCTTAAGTGTTGAGTGAGCAGCATAGAGTTGTAGTCGGCTAGGTGACTCAGTTAATGACGTAAGTGGCCGACAATTGTTTCGCAAGGCGTGTATTCATGTGATATTCTTTGGCTTAGTTTATCTATTTGGTTCACATAATCGTTAATCCAATCAGCTGCTTGCCAGTATGACGTTAAGTTGTAGTAAACCAATAGAGTCCATTCGTCATGAATTAACTGATTTTTCCGCGCGTTCGTGTTTCACGAATGCGCCATCGACACGGCCTGTCGTCATAAGACCGACGCACGGCGAGCTAGCCCATAGCTCACAGTCCACAGGCCCGCGCCTATGGAGGTTTATTTTCGGGTACTGGGTAAGTTACCAAACAAAGAAACACAAATTAACTGTAACATTTGTATAAAATGCAGTATGTAAGGATCATATCAGCTGAAGTTCTGCAGTTTCTGCCTACCGTATAGGAATAAGACGTGAATATATTTATGTAACAGGAAATACTAAAGATGGAAAGATTATAAATAGATTTTTCTTGTTTCAGACATCGTCAGGGGTGTTTACCATCGGCTGGAATTTTTTGATATTAACGGGACAATATCGCATACAGAAAACATTAAGTCGTCGTCCCTAATCCATAACAGCAATTACGACCCAGTACATAACAGGGTGCTGTTCACGGACTCCGGAAATATATTAAGCTTTGACATAACTACTAAGAAAACAGAATGTTTGAGCCAGACTACAAACAGAGTTAGTAGCTTGGCTTATGACACGGCCTCAGAGTTACTCTTTTGGGTTGAAGACTCTACCGAAATTTATTCGATTACATTAAAACCAAAATCTGATAAAGTCAAAGTAAATGAAAAGCACTTCATTTTGTCGGAAAATTATTATAAAAATATCTATGGAATTGCCGTCGATGGCTGTGGAGGGTACGTTGCTAACAAAATAGTACATTTTGATATAAGTAGGTAAATTTAGTTATTGCAGTCGAGGTGGAATTCACACCCGAGCTGTAACAAATGCCCACATACGTGTCAAACGATAGTTTTCAGAACACTCTTTCGAAGAAATAAAATAAAAATAAAAATACTCTTTCGAAGAAAAAAATAAAATTGTCATCCTAATGTACATACGCGGACTTAATGCCAACTACCAACAACTATTATTTCATTTTCTTTTTTTTCCGCGCTTTGCTTGCGCCAGGTTGAAGGAGAAGCAAAGGCATGAAGCCGCTAAACAGCCTATTATGCTAAATTTTAAATTAAAATATCTTGAATTGAGAACAAAATAAATGTTAATTAGTTCTTAAAAGTATATTTTTTTAATAAGTACATATTTATTTACGATATTCTATTTGTAAACAAAATTTAAATATCCAAAAACTATTAACAACGTAAAGACGCATTTCTTTGCCAAGATTAAAAAAAAAAACAATCAACGCCGATTATAATAATTTGGACTTGATAATTATAAGTGTGGTAATCTATGGAAATTTTAATAACATTGACAAAACGTTTCAGGTTTATTTATTATAGGGCGATGTACAAAATAGTTAAGGTTGAATTCAATGGCTCCGAAAAAGAAGTTGTTATCGATAATGGCCGCCGCCCTATAAGCTCTTTCACCATAGACCAACAGGCACAGAAATTATACTTTAGTGATGAGGCGCCTTCCATTAAAAGTGCAGATTTAAATGGAAAGAACATAAGAACAATATTTGTACCAACACAAAATGCATTTCGTCTTACCGTAACAAAGCATTTCATGTACTGGCTATCTTACGAGAACTTTGAACATAACTTGAAGCAAATCCCAAGGAATATACCGCGCGGCATAGATGTGGAACCTAAACAATTTAGTGCTACTGTTGGTGATTGGGAAATGGCTGGCTACTGGAACATTAACGATATAATATCTCAGGAAATTCAGAACTGCGTTAACCTGAAGGGTCTTCTACCTAACAACTCAGTTTCTACAGATGTAAGCCTGCTTTGTGTCCATGGTACAAAAGTTGATGGGGAATCTCGTTGTGAATGTACACAGGGTTACAGCGGTGAGAGATGCGAAGTTTCAGTGTGCTACAATTATTGTTTGCATGGAGATTGTAGTACCAGTGCTGATCGCCAACCTAAATGCAGGTAAAACATGTTCATCTTACACTATTAAGGCTTTTTATCCGAGTCAGTTTCTTTTGATAGTATCTTGCCTGTCATTTGTCATATTTCCTTCGTTTTTAAAATGTGTTGTATTTACTTTAGTGTAGTAGCTTTTAACCGTCAACGTCTTGCTTTTTTAATCGGATTTAGCATAAGCTACTTCTAGTTACATCAGCTATCTATCAGTAAACGTCTCCCCTCAAAATCGACCCAGCCGTATCAGTGATTAGCCGTTTCAATAGGATTTTGTTAACAATTTCAAGGGTTTTATTTGTTTTGCACAAAACCCTCATTACTTTTCTAAAATAAAAGTAGGTTCTATGATTTTTTTTATGGTCACTTGGTCGAGCGACCTTGAACTTATTATTGTCAATAAATTAGCTTAAGTCAAAAAAAAAGTAATAAAGTTATAATTCCATGCTCTTCATGTTGCACCGTTCTATAATTTTCTATTATTACAGTTGTTATGCTGACTACTCAGGAGACCGTTGTGAAGTGAACTCGTGCCAGGGATATTGTTTGAACAGCGGACTTTGTTCCCTAAGTGAGGAGGGTAAGCCCCTCTGTCGATGCACAGGATATTATGAGGGTGAACGATGCGAAGTTCCCCTCTTTCAAACCAAATGCTTTCAAGCTATTTCATTTTTGAAGGACATCCTTAATACAGGTAAGAATAGATCGGTGTGGATGAATAGCTAGACAGAACATACTTTTCAGTACACTTCCTCCCTTTATCTAAAATATGTCAATGTTTATGGCAGTTTTAAAAACAAAGAAAGTTGAAGATCTTAATAGATAATGGTGCCGATTCCCTTGTTTACAAACTAAACCAAATTTAAGTTCAGTGCATCTTTTTCTTTCTATTTCATTAAGAAAAGGACAGAAGATAAATTTTAGTTATGTTCTGTCAAATTAATCAGCGCCATACAAGTTTTAAACGCGGTTAAAAATTTGACTACTAAAATTACATCAAATTACGTCAGGTGCTGACTAATTTGACAGGATTAAACTAATATTTATCTTCTGTCCTTTTCATAATGAAATAGAAAGAAAAAGATGCATTCAACTTAAATTTAGTTTAGTTTGTGAACAAGGGAATCGGCACCATTTGTTTACTTATGTCTGGTCTGGACTGGTCGTGGATTAGCTCAAGGTGACCCTATGTCCCCGTTGCTTTTTAACATAGTAACTTCAGGTATCTGTGCAAGTAAGCAGCGGAGTATCTCAGTAACCGGACGATTTTGTTCTTTATTCAGTAAGTAATAACATACAAGAAGGTGTTCAGCTAGTACAAAATTCTTTAAATATTTTAGTTAAATTACTTTGTAATATTGGCTTAGATATTTCATCTTCAAAAAAAGTATGCATTTTTAAGAAAGGATACAGAAGAAAATGTATTGATCTGCTAATAAATGAAACAACGCTTCAAGTAGTAGATAACATAAAGTACTTAGGTATGTGGCTAGACCGCTCGCTTAGGTGGAAAAAACATATTGGGGAACTAGCTGAAAAATGTTTAAACTCCTTGAGAATCTTTCAAGTTCATGCTGGGTCAGGTTGGGGCGTACATCCATATCACTTGAGGCTATTATATATTTATATAATTCGTTCGAAACTGGACTATGGCAACTTTTTATACGATAACGGGTACATAAGCAACATAGGTAAATTGGACAGAATACAAAATCAATGTATGCGTGTTATTGGTGGTTTTGTGAGGACTACTGCAATACACGTGCAATACACGTGGAGTGTGAGCTTCACCTTCAACCTTTCCATGTACGCAGGTACTTTTTAACAGGCAAATATTGGTAGAAGGTGAATTCATTCCGGGGTAGTCAAGTATCTCTAGATAAACAGTCTTGCCGAGTCATGTCAAGGTTTATATTGGAGACGTAGAAAAAAACCACTACTTGTGACGGTACATGAGTTTCTAATTGACTATCCAATACTTTCATCGCAGGAATTAGAGAGATTTTCTTTGAATACATGGGTCAGCAGTGTGGACCTATCCAGTGTAGTGAAACCATATATAGATGTAATAGACAAACCGAAACATCAGTATAGATGTAGCAACATATTCAAAATTTGTGAGCAGTTTATAAACACGAATTATTTACATTTTTACTCAGTCTATACTGATGGGCCACAGGAAGCAGGTAACGAGTCGGGATGGGCTGTTTTTGATCTGCAAACGAAGTCATCTATAAAGTTTAGATCAGGTGCTAAAGTCTCAATAATGTACGTTGAATTACAAGCAATCTCAGAAGCTATCTCATACATTGAGTCATTCGAATCAGGTAATTATGTAATACTGACAGATTCGAGGAGTGCTCTGCAACACCAGGCTCGATGCACCTCAAATTGTCGAGGTGCACCGATAGCCTATGAAATTCTGGACACCATTGGTAAGATCCGAGACAAAAGAATTGTTCTTCAATGGGTACCATCCTATATTGGCTTGTATGGAAATGAGAAAGTAGATCGCTTAGCAAAAGAGGTTATCACGGATGGAATACCTGTTGTATGTCTTCCCCTATTTAGTGACCTCTTGTATCAAGTTCGCGACCAATGTCTAAAATTATGGAAATAATACTTTTGATGAGAGGTCGCTAAGTAAGGGAATTTGGTGTAAAACTATGCAAAACAGCCTTTCCCGCCTTCCTTGATTTGTAGGCACAGATATGCAACGAAAAGACATTGTTACTGCTTTCAGACTGCGTTCGGGACATATCCCGTTGAATAGTTTTACCTTTTTAATGAGAAAGAGTTATTCGCCCAATTGTACTGAGTGTGATAAGGTAGAGGATACCACTCATATTTTAGCGGAATGTGTCCGGAACGAGGTTGAGAGGCGTAACTTGTTCGTAGAAAATTGTCTAAAATCTATTGATGATGGCATATATAATAGTATTTTGGCTGCGCCCTTGTCCAGGACAGCCTAAAAACTACACAAAATTGTAAATTTAGGTATTAAGCGTAGATAGACATAGAATGCCCCTATGAGGGTGGCATGGTAATTACTGATCAAACCTTCTATAAACTAATAAAGAAAAAAAAAACAGGTAAGAATAGATCATTGTGGATGGATAGCTAGACAGACCATACTTTATTACACACCAAGTGTCACACAGCTCTACAATGTTGCTACTTTCATGAGTACAACTTCGGGAAAATCTAAAGGTAGTCCGTGCATGATCAGTTGTACCTCCACATGAAAATTCACCTGTTTTGAACAAAAAAAATCAATTCTTACTGTGTCTGACTGTTAAGGACTGAAGATCAATCGTCCATGATGATTGGAAAAATTACAAGCAGCCTAACCAAACAGTTGAAACTAACATCGCGTCGTACATGATCTCGTACGTGTAATGCATCTTGTCAGACTCAGATTGATAATGTTATGTACGATTGTCTTTTATGATGTCTTATGTGTATTAATTGTGCATTGTATTCTTTTTCTTTTCAGATGTAACATCGGTTAAAGGGGTGGCGTCGACTTGTGCTTCAACAGATTTCTAAAGAAGTGCCGTTGAAGAGTTTACTTACACATCTACCACCACTAACTGCTCATGACGACTGTAAAGAAAGTGTATAGAAAAACGAGGCAAGGACGATAATATCGCCGCGATTCTCTCGCTCGTGGCGGTGGCTCCTTAATGTTTGATTCTGTTCGGCTGAACTTAATTTTAATAAAATGTAAACTGCTGTTGTTTTATTAGTTTCTTTTGTATTTTTATAGTTTCTTTTTTTTATTGTTTTATTAGCTCTTTTAACGCAATAAATGTAGCATGTAGTGCTCTTCCTTAAGTAACATCGGGCACTTAAACATAAGTTTGTAACGTATTACTATATGGAATTATGTAAAAGTGTACTCATTGTTGAAGAGCCTAATTAAATAAATAGACTGTTGAGATTCGAAGAGTTGGCACCGTATTTGTTTAGTCTCCGTAAAATTTTTAAAAAGATGTGTTTAAAAGTTGCTCAATTTATTAGTGCTGTTTAGCATTGTAGAGCTTGTGAAACGGACTATAAAGAGTAACATATATTTAACAGAGAATTTAATCAATAATCAAACTGAGTAGTATCTGCTAACTTTCACGTATCAGATTTCATAACTGACATAGAAAAACAAAACTTATAGTGTCAATAAGGTTAGTAAATTATAACTTATATAAGTACGTATACTTTTATTGAATTTTGTAGTTTTATAAATGTGAGTAGTTGTGAGTAAAGGTTAAAGTTACATTAAAATACCTATTATATAACATCACTAAAAAATTAAATAAAAATAAAAAAAGCCTTTTATTTCCTACTCTTACATTATTTTTAGTTACAAGTTATCTATTTTATTACTTACAATACAAATATTATAATTTTTCTTATACTGCTTAATATAGTATTATTTTTATTTTTTCATACATAATTATCATCATTATTCCGGGTTAATACTGATGTTGAGTTTGTTAAGTCTGAAAAGTAGCCTTGATTAGATCCACTGGGGCCAGGAGCAATTTTGTTAAAAAGTACGTTCATTCTCTGTAAGAGCATCTAACAGCCAATCATTAATTTTTCCACGAAAACGTAGTTTTTGTAAATGTCACAATTTCTTTATAGAATGCAGTATGCTTTGCAGAAATAGAAAATCCTCGTCATTTTTTAGTTTTTCATCTTGTTGGCTGTCCTTTAAACGTGTCTCCATTGACAATAGTTTCTTTATTTCTATTCCCAACATGTCGTCTCTGGTATTTGTACGTTTTCTGGACGATGATGATGATTCAGATACTGAAGAGTCAACGGGTACAGGTTGAGACAGCTGAGATGATACAGACTCGATCATTTCATTAACAGATTGCAGGTCACTCTGCGTCTCTAAAACAGTTTGAAGGACTATTTAATATTTAAATGGCTGCTAGACGGTGCAGCTTCTTCTTTAACGAATGACATAATATCAAAATATTGCCAAGTAGACTTCCGTGGATCGGACTCTGATCCAGATCTGAGAGTTGGTTGCTTCTTCAGCTCTTTTCTATACCGGTCCTTTAAATGCTTCGAACGTTTTTTTAATGCATCTTCTGTAAATAAAATTAAAGTAGGTACCTATTTGCCTGATTACAGGTATCTCACTACGGGAAGTTCTTTTCGATCATTAGCCTTTATTTTTCGTATGGAGAAATCTACAATAAATAAATAAAAATTACCGCTGGACATTACACACACCGCCATCTAGTGCCACACTAAGCAACGAGGCTTGTGTCGTGGACACCAGATAGCTGATATACTACATAAATACTTTTTTTTTGTCAATTATAATACATAGTACATACCATAAATATAAACATCCATGACTCGGAAACAAAATGTCCTTGCTCATCACACAAACATTTTTTTTTGTTTTAAATATTAAAAAAAAATTAAATGACTTGACCTAACCAAATCATAATTTGCAGTAAACCTGCGAAAAAAAATAAATGTGTGCTGGGACACATATATGTAGTAGAAGTGAAACTTCAACGGACAAGTGGTAAAACGAATAGAATATAATAAAACGAACGATTCGGTTTTCCACTTGTCTTGTCCGTTGAAGTTTCACTTCTACAATGTGTCCCAGGCTCCCAGCACACATTTCTTTTTTTCCGACGCTGTATTAATGAAAGTAGCAACAATGTACAGCTGTGTGACACTTTTGGTGTGTAATAATAGTAGATTTTGATACAAGTGGAGAAAGTTTGTTATTGCATTCGAGGCGGAATTAATACACGAGCCACAGGCGAGGGTTTTTTTGAGCCGAGAACTACAATAACAAATATCCACGTGTATCAAACGACGTTTTTCAATACACTTTTGAAGAAAAAAAAAATAAAAGAATGCAAAATATACTTGTCATGAATTAATAGGAGACTATTAATTTTCTTTTTTTTCCACACTTTGCTTTCGCCAGGTTAAAATAGAAGCAAGAGTATACACAAATTAACATTTATTTGTGTTCTGAATTCAAAAATATAAAATGAATTTATTTTTTATATTAGGCTGTTTAACGGCTTCATACCTTTACCTCTCCTTCAACCTGGCGAAAGCAGAGCGCGAAAAAAAAAAAAAAAAAATCATAGTTTCTTATTTCGTGAAAAATATTTTTCGTTATATTTTATTTGATTTCTTCAAAAGTGTATTGAAAAACGACGTTTGACACACGTGGACATTTGTTATTGCATTAACAAACTTTCTCCACTTGTATTAAAAGGTACTATTGTCTAGCTATCCACCCAAACCGATCTATTCTTACCTGTATTGAACATATCCTTCAACAAAGATATAGCTTGGAAGCATTTCGTTTGAAAGAGGGGAAAATCGCATCTTTCACCCTCATAATGTCCTCTGCAACGACAGAGGGGCTTACCCTCCTCACTCAGGGAACAAAGCCCGTCGTTCAAACAATATCCCCGGCACGAGTTCACTTCACATCGCTGTCCTAAGTAACCAGCATAACAACTGTAATAAAGAAAATTATGAAACAGTGCAACGCGATGAGCACGGAATACAACAAATTGTGACTGATCGGTGCAAGGGAGAAAGTTGACTTTAGCTAATCTATTGACAATAATAAGTTCAAGCACCGAGTGACTATGGAACCTACTTTTATTTTAGAAAAGTAAGTAAGGCTTTCAAATTGTTAACAAAATCCTTTTCATACGGCTAATCTCCAAAACGGCTGGACTGATGTTGAGGGGAGACAGATTCGCTTTACGCCAGATTTGCGTTAGGACAGATTCGCATTAGGACAGATTCACTTAAAGACAGAATATGTAGAGACATGTAGAAGAATGAACGCCAGATTATTACACCATAATCTGCCAAACTGCTACGCAAGGGTTTCGAATCCTCCGGGGTTGCGGAACTGTTCGAAAGAGATACCGTAGCCCCGGAACACAAAGGGCGATGAAGGAACATGGATGGGTTTTAGTCAGTAAAAGTCTGTCACTCCCTCCTGCTCCACCCAGAGCGAGAGGAGTCATTTGATGAAATCCCATCCGAAAAAAAAAAAAAAGGGTTCGAATCAGTTGTCAGAATTCCTCCACGTGTTCCTGATGGCTGTCGGTCCCACTCGATATGTCTGGAGGGAACAGCAGCTGCTGGGACGGTGCACCCTGGGCGCGGGCAATATCCTACCCCAAGGAATGGAAGGAGATTCTTATTCTTCGGGTAATGTTACTGCCAGTGGCGAATATTCTGACACGATTGTCGTGACTTTCTGGAACGCAGACGGCACAGTGGCGGAGTAAGGGTGAGCTCGGTGTGCACTCACCCTGCCGCCGAGCAGAGAGAGAAAGACAAATGTCAACTTTAGAATATTTAAAACAATTAGCAAATTCGGTTAATAAAGAAAAAAAAAGGAATAAAAATTAGTACAAGGATTAATTTTTAGTGAGTTACGAATTCTCCAAGATTTTTTTTGTTTTCTGTGATGTTTCGTATTAATAAATAAAATGAATTTTCATCCGACTGTAATTCTGTCTTTAAGCGAATCTGTCCTAATGCAAATCTGTCCTGACGCAAATCTGGCGTAAAGGGAATCTGTTCTTATGCTAATAAATCGTTATAAGAAGCAACTTATGCTAAATCCGATTTTATAAAAAACAACACTTTATATTAATTTCATGCGAACGAAAGCAATAAATAGCTAGTATACAATAAACTCAGTTAAGTATACTCAGCACGTTGATGGTTAAAAACTACAACACTAATGTGAATACAACACATTTTAAATCACCACACGGTACGGAATAATGAAGGATATTACAAATGACAGGCAGGATTCCGTCAAAGATAGGGAGTATCATCTTGAAAGACACTCAGATAAAAATTCCTAACAGTGTGAGATGAACATGTTTTACCTGCATTTAGGTTGGCCATCAGCACTGGTACTACAGTGTCCGTATAAACAATATCCCTGACAGACTGAAACATTGCATCTGTCACCCTCATAATCTCCAGCACATTGACACACTGGCTTACTCTCTTCACTCAGGGAACAGATACCGTTGTTCAAACAATATCCCTGGCACGCGCTCACTTCACACCGTTCTCCTGAGTAACCAGCATTACATCTGAAATATAGAAAACTAGCGGACGTCACGCGAATTTACCCGCGTAGTTTCCGTTCCCGTGGGAGTAGGGGCATAAAATATAGACTATGTTACTCAAAGTGAATGTAGCTTTCTAATAACGAAAGAATTTTTGAAATCAGCTTAGTAGTTTTTGGGTTTATTCATTACAAACATACACACAAAAATACAAATCTTTCCTCTTTATAATATTAGTTTATATAAAATTATAATTAATGGTTGCTGGGTAAAGGCCTCCCCCAATTAATTCCACGGACTCGTATTAATAGAAATGTATAGTAGTTTAAGTTTTGGTTGATACAATATTATAGAAAAATAATAATAGTAAACGGTTAAAAAGCTATAACAAGGATGAGGTCAACTTGTTGTAGCTGAGTGTACTACGTTCAGTGCCTAACGAGTGCCCTCGGGCGTTTGTTAATGGGATAAACATGTTTTACCTGCATTTAGGTTGCCCATCAGCACTGGTGCTACAATCTCCGTATAAACAATAATTGTGGCACACTGAACCATCGCATCTCTCACCGCTGTAACCCTGTGTACATTCACAACGAGATTCCCCATCAACTTTCGTACCATGGACACAAAGCAGGACATTTGTAGAAACTGAGTTATTTGGTAGAAGATTCTTCAGGTTATCGCAGTTCTGAATTTCCTGAGGTATTATATCGTTCATGTTCCAGTAGGCAGCCATATTCCATAAACGTAGAGTATCTGTAAAATTTTTAGGTTCCACATCTTTGCCGAGCGGTAGATTCTTTGGAACTTGCATGATGGTACGTTTCCTATTTTGAGCCTCGTAACATAGCCAGTACATGAAATCCTTTGTTACGATAAGTTTATCTGCATATTTTGTTCGTACTTGAAGTATTGTTTTTATGTTCTTTCCATTTAAATCTGCACTTTTAATGGAAGGCCCCTCATGAGTAAAGTATATTTTCTGTGCCTGTTGGTCTATGGTAAAAGAGTGTATATAGCCATCATTATGGATAATAATTTCATTCTCAGAGCCATTGAATCGAATCTTAATGAGTTTGTTAAACGACGTAAAATAAATAAACCTGAAATGTTTTGTAAATGTTATTAAAGTTTCCACAGATAACTTTAATACTAATACTAAGTCCAAAATGTTTCAACTCCTATAGATGGCGTTGGTTAACATAACAACCTCGCCTCGGGTGTGGATTCTGTCTGGACTGCATTAAAAAGGTTTCCCCACTTTTATCAAAATGTACAATTTTGTTAGAAACTTACCCTCCACAGCTATCGACGGCAATGTCAGAGATATAACCAGTAGACTGTTGTGACAAAATTAAGTGCTTTTCGTTAATTTTGTTTTCATTCGATTCCGGTTTTAATATAATCGAATAAATTTTTTGTGAGTCTTCCTCTTCAACCCAAAAGAGTAACGCTGTGGCCGGGTCATAAGCTAAACCAGTTACGAGGTCGTTTGTAGTCCTCATCAAAGATTCTGTTTTCGTAGTTCTTATGTCATAGCTAAATATACTACGTAAGTCGGTGAATAGCACCCTTTTGTGTACTGGATCGTAAGTTATTCTATAGATTGTGTAAGACGACTTAATGTTTTCTGTATGCGATACCGTTCCGTTCATATCAATAAATTCCAGTTTATTGTCTACACCCTTGACGATTTCTGAAACAAGAAAAAACTATTGTATAAACTCTCCATTTTTAGCCTTTCCTGTTATACAAATAAAGGGTATAAATAGACCTTTAACGAAGCCGAAGGGCACTTGTTCTCCCCGTCATTGCCCGACTCTGGACCATACCTGGAAACCTCTTCTAGTTACGGAGATATTGGTAGTCAAAGTTCCAACATTTTGACGTGACAACGTCTTATAAATTGGTTTGCCGGGTGACACTTCAAGAAACTGCGTTACGCTCCGCTCACGTTATGCGCTCACAATGAGAGCGAGTGAGAGGCACGCGTCCCTTCCACTCGGGCATGGTTAGCCCGCCTAAGAGCGAGAGAGACAGACATAAAAAGTTTATTTTACCACTCAAAGTCGTTGTCACGTAAAACTTTCGCCCGTATACCGACTTTACAGGCAACCAATTTTTACAAGTATTTTTTTTAACCACAGTTTTTATTATATATATTAACTTAACTTTAAATACCTCCTCCTCCTCCTCCTCCTCTCCTCCTTCTCCTCCTCCATCCGTACTATTCTATGCATCTAACGGCAGCCATGTTGCAGCTGCGAGAGACGGCGACTAGATGGGGCTAGTGGAACTTGCACCGGACGCACTAAAGAGGAGTTATTCACTTTTGGGCATGTGGCCATTTGACTTGAATTCAATCCAGCCAGTAAAATATTTTAAATTTTGTGGTATTCGAAATATTTGAAATGAACGTTCGATTTCCGAGCGAACACCTATAAAAGCAGCAACTGCGCTGTGAATCAGCACGCCACCGTCCGACCCTTGCTCGACGAGCCAGCCCGCGACGCTGAGCATGTAGCTTTAAATTCCCTAAATAATAATCCGACCCAGCCTGACCCTTGCTGCCCTCCCCTCAAAGACGCACTAAGCCGAAGCTCGAACCACACAGTGGGCCAGTGGGTGCCTTAGTGATTGATCATTTAATTTAAATCCTTAGTTTGTAAGCCCTGGCTGGGGGCCTTAAAGTATAGTTTGGCCACCACAGAATAGTCCGGTTAAGCAGTCTAGCAACCGTAGCGAGTTGCATCAGCAAGTGGTCATTTCTTAAAAAAAAGAAGCGTCCTGGTGCACGGACCACTGTCTCTCGACAGTCAGTACTGCCCGGTTACTGGTCGTGGAACGTTGTCTCTGACAATTAGTACCGTTCTTATTGCGGTGCGTGCATGGACCAGTGTCCCGGACAGTCAGTACTGACCTATGTGACCGCCCTCACTACCTTTATTTGTTACTTCATATAATTTGATTTATTTTATTTCCGTATTTACTATATTGACTACATTTGTAATAAGAGGAAGTCTGCCAGTGGCGCCGATGACTGATAAGTTGTATGGTAATCGGTTATCGTGGTATGGATATGTGATGCGGGGAATGAGATTTTTTTTTATTAATGCATGTAGATGGCTATAAGAGTAGAGCAAGACGGGTCTCCTTTGTTTGACCGAAAGGAATTTGACAAATTTTCACTTCCCAAATTTTTTTTCGCAAATTTCATTTGCCAAATTTTACTTAACAAAAAATCTATTCCCAAAAAAATGTAACGCAAACCTAATGTTTGGGAAATGAACGTTTAAACTATAACTTGCTTACCAACTAGTGCTTTTAAAATTTTTTATTTAGTCAAATATTTCAGTTGGAATAACAGTTTTTACGCAAAATCAAATAGCAAAATATTTAGTATCGTCAGTTTTCAATTCACCCTTTCCTATTCAGTCAAATTCACAAATTCTAAACAGATAATAATAATATGAATATTAACTATTCTCTTTTTTTAGTTAGTAGCGTTTTTTCATATTTTTTTTTTTCTATAGTCGTTCTTGAGGTCACAGTTTTAACCTAATCTAACCATTTTTTTTTAAATAAGTAATTATCCTAATCTACATAGTTCAGTTCCGGGTAACTTACTAAAAACAATATCTTTTTTTCTATTAATGCAAGTCGTGTCTGTCGCATTTTTAATTATATAATTCCGAAAAAATTTTTTTTTTGCCTTAATAATTTTTGTCTTAACAAATCATTTCCCCAAACCATTGATAATATTTTGCCAGGTAAAAATTTGACCAAATAAAAATATGCGTACTAAAATCATTCGAAACATTGCAATGGTATAAAAAAAGGTTGCTAAAATTTGTTTGGGTAATGAAATTTTGTCAAAATCTTTTCGGCAAAACGGCAGGATCCCGAGCAAGACCAAAGAAACGATTCATGGACTGTGTGAAGGATGATATGGATAGAATGGAGGTGTCTGATGAGATGAAGAGTGATAATGAAGTATGGAAGAAGAACCGACCCCAAATAAATTGAAACAAGGGTAAGATAATGATTATGACAGTAAAGAAATGACTCGTACTCACCCCAGGAGAAGGAGTGCGCCAACCCTGCGCACAGCGCCACCAATACCATCACACATGCCGTTCTACACATTTTATACTACAGACAACGTCGTTTGTTAAGAGAGATAGAATATGTCCGTCCCTGGTGCCCGCTCGTGGAATACAAAAGCAATGTGCTGTTTTTGTGGCAATCATGCTGATAAAAATACTATAGTTAGACATTAGGTATATTGATAACCTCAGAGGTCCTCGTATCGTGCAGAGTTATGCATACATTTTGCGTGGACAGTCATAATTATATGCAACTACTAGTTGTTGCCCGCGACTTCGTTCATGTGGAAATTTTTATTTGTATATTTGAGACTAAAAAATAGCACACACAATAGCATACACAAAAAATTCTAGTTTCGGAGGAGTTCGATTAGTCGAATAAAGTCACCCAAAGAACAGTGGAGAGGGTTGTGTTCAGAGTTTTCTTGAGCGATCGAATCAGAATTGAAGACATCCGCAAGAGAATCACGGTTACCGACGTTGCCCGGAAAATTGCCAATCTTAAGTTACACTGGACAGAACGGATAGCCGATGGGGCCGAAAAGTTCTGAAGTGGTGACCGCGAACCGGATGACGTTGCGTTCAAAGGCCTTCCACTAGGTGGACCGATGACCTGGTGAAAGTTGCGGGGATCCGCTGAATGCGAGTCACACGGGACCCGCTCAATGTGGCGACAGTTGGGAGTGGCCTATGTCCAGCAGTGGACGTCTTGTGTCCGTTTCGATTGAAATGATGATGTTTAAGAATAAGGAAAAATGCCCGTCACATTCGGTTGTCATATTGACGATGTCTCTGTGTCAATAATTTTAGTTACGCGGACGACATGGTGCTGCTGAGTGCGTCAGCCGGTAGTACTAGAACACTTTTGGCCATATCACGGCCTTTAACGTTCAGAAAAGTCAGCACATAGTTTTTGAGGAGGGGCCCAATTACCATCTTAGGGTGCGTCTCATAATATAATTTGTAATCATAACTATAAAGTTATCTAGGGGTTTTTCATCACGATTTACTCAGAAGCAATTTGGATTTGTGCCCAGTTGATGGCATTAGGCTCATCCCCATTTCGCTGTTAGGGTGCTGCTCTGCTCAACCCTTTGGGATTAAAGGCGTGATGTTAATGATATTAGGACACTAGGACACTTTTACACATTATGTTCAATCACCCTGTACACGTAACAGTTTAGGTAGTATAAACAATATTGATAACAATGCTTGATTTAAAAATATTTTGATATTGTTTATCACTACCAACCCGCCCCGACTCCACTCAGACAGACGCGGATTTATGTTTTCTTTGGACCATTTATACGATTTACAGAATGTTAAGATTTTACTTTTTCAACTTATGCATTTTCATCTTTCTTTATGTTTATATCTTTTTGCTGATGGCAGTTTGATAAAATAAAGATGCAAGAGCAAGCACCGTGCACCGTCCATGATCACGGCCGCAAGGTAGTTGCGCCACCGAACCTAAATGCTCAGCACATAAATGTGTTTCGTAAACTCAAGAGTTCTTCAAATGATGGCGAAAACCGCAACAAAATCCAGTTCGATATAGCGAAGTTAAGAAGAACTAAGACACGTACAAACAGACACGACACGTGACCAGTTTCATCATCATCATCATTTCAGCCGAAAGACGTCCACTGCTGGACATAGGCCTCCCCCTAGTGTCGCCACATTGACCGGTCCCATGCGACTCGCATCCAGCGGATTCCCGCAACCTTCACCAGGTCATCGGTCCACCTAGTGGGAGGCCTTCCAACGCAACGTCTTCTGGTTCACGGTCGCCAGTCCAGAACTTGTCGGCCCCATCGGCCATCCGTTCTGCGAGCAATGTGCCCTGCCCACTGCCACTTAAGTTCGGCAATTCTTCGGGCTACGTCGCGTTGAATACTTATAATATTAGGTACATCTTGTTATACGATGGGTTTTCCCTACTTTTGTTGTTTCCATTTTAACGTAAAATCCAGATGATGATATCATTCCAGGGTTGGGGCAGTATGATAAAAAATATGATAATAACTATGCCATAGGTACTTGCTTCTGACTCGCGACTTCGTCTAAGTAGAATTCAAAGGAATAGGTATTTTCAGGAAATAATTATTTTAGAAACATAAAAAAGGAGGTCTCTATTCGACTGATACATTTTTTTGTAGTACAATTACGTATGTTTGACCGTGTCTTCGCCATGTCTCAGTCTTAATTTAGATATTTTTTTTTTTGTTTTCAAGAATAGTGAACTAAATATATTGACGCTCCTGATCTCCTTGATGTGCTGGCGCGTTTCTTTGTTCCGGACAATGACTGTCGGGGCAGAAAGCACAGGCTGTTTGCCGTGCCTCCATGTTGTACTGTTGCACGTGCTAAGTCACCAAATCCTCGCTCACTGGCCGCGCTTGATGATCTCTTGGATTCTAATCCAACAGACGACCTGTTTGCGGATGGATGGATGAAGATTTTATTGGTATGTCAGAAGTACTGTGAGAAGAAACCCAAAACTCAACAAAAAACTCAAATCATTTCACTCAGACCATTACGGCACTTTTGAAAGTCAAAAATACAAAAAAGAAAATCAAAGCTACAGTCCCAGTCACAAGGCATAATAACTTGAGAAAGTACTGTAGTTGCCCATTCCCTAGCGTATATCTCTATGGAGAAGAACGGGCAAGAAACTCCATGGACACTCTTTTAAAATCAAAATATTGTTACAAAATCTTGGTTACATCATTAATTTTGAGATTATACATTTATGTGAGAACGATGTAGAAAGACGTGCACACTAAGAGCATCCAGAGTAAAAGATTAGATCAAAAAATTATGAATAAAGTAATTAAAATGAACCTTGGCAGCTAAGAGATGACCAGTCCCAACTGACAGCACCCGTTCACAGACATGACGCATGTACCGGCGCCATTCAACTCAACCATATTGAAGGGAACTAAATGACCCGACACACCCGCCACCATCAGCGAGACATTTAAGTGAGCATGACATTCTCTCAGCCACCAAGGCATATTCAAGTCAATGAAAGATAAATAAATGTAAATGGTGGCTGAACAGTACAAAGTACTCACACATGTGCTATACAATTATATAATACTAAGAACTGGAGCGTGAGCACAGGAAGTGGACCTGGCAGATGGTGCAACTAGAAATGAGATCGACTTCATCATGTCAACCAAGAAGCAAATGTTCAATGATGTCTCTGTGATCAATTCGGTGAAAACCGGGAGCGATCACCGCATGGTAAGAGGCACATTGAACATCAATATCACGCTTGAAAGGTATCGACTGATGAAGTCTACGCTCCGTCCAGCACAGATCCAAATCCAAAACCCCGAGAGCTTTCAGCTTGAACTCCAGAACCGTTTCGAGTGCCTAGGAAGCTCAGTGGACGAATACAACGATGGGTTTGTGGAAACTGTCCATACGACCGGGTCTAAGTTCTTCAAGGCGCGTCGTACAGATCAGAACAAGAGGCTCTCCGATCACACTCTCAAGCTCATGAAGGAGCGGCGTGATCCTGCAGTCTTCAGACGAAGCGTGTAAATACCGGCAGCTCAATAGACGGATCTCTAAATCCTTGGATAGCGACCTCCGCCGCTTTAATACCGAGCGTATTAAAGACGCGATTGAGCGGAATAAAGGCTCCAAGGTATTTGCAAGGGATCTGGCTATTGGGCAGAGCCAGCTCACGAAACTGAAGACCGACGATGGTAGGATCTTATCCGCCAAACCGGAGCTTCTGAGGGTGATCGAGAGCTTCTATGGACAGTTGTACACGTCAACCAGTAAACCCGTCGTAGATCTAGCAAACGACCCAAGAGCTAGACTGACCCGACACTATACCGAAGACATCCCGGACGTCAGCCTGTACGAGATTAGGATGGCTCTGAAGCAGCTCAAAAACAACAAGGCACCGGGTGATGACGGAATTACGGCCGAACTCCTGAAGGCGGGTGGAAAACCGGTACTTAAGGCCCTTCAGAAGCTGTTTAATTCCGTCATACTTGAGGGAAAAACGCCACAGGCATGGTGCAGGGGTGTGGTGGTGCTCTTCTTCAAAAAGGGTGACAATGCCCGGCTGAAGAATTATAGGCCCATCTTACTTCTAAGCCATGTCTACAAGTTGTTTTCTAGAGTCATCACGAATCGTCTCGCGCGCAGGTTTGACGATTTCCAGCCACTCGAACAAGCCGGTTTCCGAAAAGGCTTTAGCACCGTGGACCACATACATACGCTGCGGCAAGTTATACAGAAGACCGAAGAGTATAACCTGCCTCTCTGTTTAGCGTTTGTGGACTACGAGAAAGCCTTCGATTCGATCGAGACCTGGGCTGTACTGCAGTCTCTCCAACGGTGCCAAATCGATTATCGGTACATCGAGGTGTTGAAGTGTTTGTACAAAAACGCCACCATGTCAGTCCGACTTCAGGACCAAGCCTCGAAACCTATCCTCCTGCAGCGAGGTGTGAGACAGGGAGACGCCATATCTCCGAAACTGTTCACCGCTGCACTGGAGGATGTCTTCAAGGTTCTGGACTGGAGAGGGCTAGGCATCAACGTCAATGGCGAGTACATCACTCACCTTCGGTTTGCCGATGATATAGTGGTAATGGCTGAGACCATGGAGGACCTCAGTACAATGCTCGATGACCTCAGTAGAGCTTCCGGAAGAGTGGGTCTAAAAATGAACATGGACAAGACTAAGGTCATGTTGAATGCCCATGTCACACCCACTCCTATCAAGATCGGAGACTCTACTCTCGAAGTTGTAGACGATTATGTGTACCTGGGACAAACGGTCCAGTTAGGTAGGTCTAACTTCGAGAAAGAGGTCAATCGTCGAATCCGACTCGGTTGGGCAGCGTTCGGGAAATTGCGCGGTATCTTCTCGTCCAACCTACCGCAGTGTCTCAAGACGAAAGAAAACCAGTGTGTGTTGCCAGTGATTACATAGGGGACCGAAACGTGGTCGCTTACAATGGGCCTCATCAGAAAGCTTAAAGTCACCCAAAGGGCAATGGAGAGGGCTATGCTCGGAGTTTCCTTGCGCGATCGAATCAGAAATGAAGACATCCGCAAGAGAACAAAGGTTACCGACGTAGCCCGAAGAATTGCCAAACTTAAGTGGCAGTGGGCAGGGCACATTGCTCGCAGAACGGATGGCCGATGGGGCCGAAAAGTTCTGGAGTGGCGACCGCGAACCGGAAGACGTTGCGTTGGAAGGCCTCCCACTAGGTGGACCGATGACCTGGTGAAAGTTGCAGGAATCCGCTGGATGAGAGTCGCACGGGACCGGTCAATGTGGCGACACTTGGGGGAGGCCTATGTCCAGCAGTGGACGTCTTTCGGCTGAAATGATGATGATGATGATGAAGAACTGGAATCTATACAATGCAAGTATATTTTAACAATCTTCTGCAGCTTCCACAATACATTAACATGGGAATCAATTCTTCATCTTCTTCTTTACGTGACGATGGACTCAAATAATGCCCGACCAGTACAAACAATTAGTTTGCCCCCCCCCCCCCCCCCCCCCCACACCCATGGTTGTGCAGGACCAGCATTTAGCCAAGCATTTTTATCATCAATGTAATCCCCCAACTTATAATATGCTTGCCTACATAGTGTGCGTTTTATACAAGATTTAAATTTCGTCTCATTCAGTTGAAGAATGTGGGGAGGTATTTTATTGTAACATTTCAAACAGTACCCCATGAAAGATGAATCCACTTTAGCAAGCCTGAAACCTGGCTGAACTAGTTGGCCCCTATTTCTAGTGTTATAGTGGTGTCTGTCCCCTCTCTTACTGAATAAATGCCGATTTTTTCTAACGTACATGATGTTTTCATAGATGTATTGACAAGGTACTGTCATGATATTAATTTCCTTAAACAGTTCTCTTAGAGAATCGCGTCTACGTAATTCATAAATGGCTCTGATGGCTCTTTTCTGCAGAATAAATATAGACTCGATGTTTGCAGCCCGTCCCCATAGTAAAATACCGTATGACATAATACTATGAAAATAACTAAAATAGACCAGCCTCGCGGTATCAACATCAGTAAATTGACGGATTTTTCGAACAGCATATGCTGCTGAGCTTAGCCGTCCTGCAAGAGATGTTAGATGAGGACCCCATTGTAACCTTGAGTCGAGCGTGATTCCCAAGAAAACCGTTTTATCGACAAATTCTAGTTTCTCTTGATTCAATATTATGTCACAATCACTACTTTTGACATTTGGTAGAGCGAATCTAATGCATTTAGTTTTTTTCCCATTTAGTACTAAATTATTAGCGGTAAACCAATTGTGGACCTGCAGTAGGGCGTTATTTACGTCATCAAGATTAGTGGCACGTCTGTTTATTTTAAATATTAGAGAAGTATCGTCAGCAAACAACACCATATGCGGATGGTTGTTAAATAGATGGGGTAGGTCATTAATATATACTAAAAAGAGGAAGGGACCCAATATCGAACCTTGTGGTACACCCATTTTTACTTTTAAACCCATTGAGTTGACTCCATTTATTTGTACCTGCTGCTGTCTATCATGCAAATACGATTTTATTAAACTGAGCGCAAGTTTACCTAAACCGTTATGCTGAAGTTTCAAGATCAGGGTTTCGTGATTTACGCAATCAAATGCCTTCGAAAGGTCACAGAAGATTCCTATGGCATCTTGTGCCTCTTCCCACGCAGTAAATATGTGTTTTAATAAAGTGACACCGGCGTCAGTTGTACAACGTCCTTTGGTGAAACCATACTGTTGCTCGTGTAATATTTTATTAGTGTTAAAATGGTTAAGCATTTGATTGAGCATTATCTTTTCAAACACCTTGCTGAAAACCGGCAACACGGATACGGGCCTATAGTTATTAGTGTCTTTACTGTCCCCGGATATAAAAAGCGGTATTACCTTACTAAATTTCATTAGATCCGGGAAGACCCTTGATCCACGCACAAATTAAATATTGAGGCTAAATACGGCGCTACAGTCTCAATAATTGAGGTACAAGCTTTGATAGACATACCCCATAGATCTTCCGTTAATTTGACCTTGATTTGCTTAAAACCTTTTATGACTGTTAGGGGGTTTATGTGTTGAAATTTAAATTCATTTGGACAGGCTGAAACGTTCGCTTTCAATAAATCAATAGAGAGCAAGGGAGAGGAATTTAAGGTTTCTGTAGTTTTAAGTGGGATACTGGTAAAGAAATTTACAAATTCTTGAGCAACTTCATTGTTGGAGCTCACAAGGCCACGCGATTTCTCTAGTGTGAAGTCAGTACCTTGTTTTTTATTTCTATTTGTTTCACTGTTGATAATTTTCCAAACCGTCTTTATTTTGTTGTCGGCTAATGTAATCTTGTTGCTAATGAATAAGGATTTGGCTACCTTGCAAGAATTTTTGAAACCGCGAACACTTAATTTTGCTTTACTTTGAATATTTTAATTTTATAGGTAAAACTCTTTTCGTTACTGATTTTGGTTTTAAACAATTAAATAAATAAACAACTGAACCAGTCATTCTAAAATTTTGCACTTGCAGACGTTGTCAGGTATACGAAAACAGACATAGGGTTCATTTCATCCCGAAAAAAGTACAGTACCCGAGGAAACAACAAGAACGTTCTTATGATAATAGATGGCACCACTTCTTTTTGAATCATGATAGAATTATATTATTATACAAGCAAAGTGCAACCGGAACCGACAGCCAAATTCTAAATTAACGCGGACGAAACCACGGGTAATAGCTAGAGTATTATAACAACAAAACCAGACTTCGGGCTGCTACTGCTAAACTCCGATGTAAGAAACAAATAACACTCTGTCCGCCCTGGGAATCGAACCAAGGATCTCACGCTCAGCAGTCAGTCGTTTATTGAAATGTTTATATCGACTCACTATGGAACAAATAAGTAAAGGCCTCACTGAGACATGGAATCACTGTTTTTTTAACCAACAGCCAAAAAAGAGCAGGTGGCCTACCATGAAGTCTTAAAGCAGGATTGTTTTAATTTTATTCCAGAGTGAGAAAAAGATGGCGCTAGACGTCCTCTATAGCACTGTCTCTTTCCCACAATAGAATGACATTAAAACAATCCTGCTTTAAGACGTCATGGTAACCCCCCTGGTTTGTTTTAGAAATGATTGAAACTTGTTGTCACTTATCGTTCGTATCGGAAAACAAAATAGCGACCACAAAGGACCATCGGGGATATCTATCAACCCCTTCCCAGAGTGGGGTGGTGACGTTCCTTCCCAAAGTCCTTTCGTTGTGCATTAATAACTCTAACCTCTAACTAAAAATATAATAAAACCGGCCAAGAGCGTGTCGGGCCACGCTCAGTGTAGGGTTCCGTAGTTTCCCGTCCGTCACAATAAGTGTTCCCACTTATGAGTTTAATGGTGGGTATCCATTATGTAAAAATGCTTGCATATACGAATATACTACAAACTTAGTCCAGAAATTATTTTGTACAACTTTTTGTCTTTTTTGTACAAAAACTGTTGTTTTCATCAAGTTCAAAATGATTTTCCTAGAAAGTCCTTATAAAGTTCTACTTTTCAGATTTTTTTCATATTTTTTAAACTTATGGTTCAAAAGTTAGAGGCCCCCCCCTCTAACTTTTGAACCATACACACACATTGTTTTTTACTTTTGGAGCGATTATTTCCGAAATTATTGACATTATCAAAAAATGATTTTAGAAAACCCCTATTCATTTTTAAATACCTTTCCAACAATATATCACACGTTAGGTTTGAAATTTAAAAAAAAAATCACTTCCTACTTTACATACAGGGGGCTACCCTAATAAAACATTTTTTTCCAATTTTTATTTTACCACTTTGTCGGCGTGATTGATATACATATTGGTACCAAATTTCAGCTTTCTAGTGCTAACGGTCACAGAGATTAAGCGAGGACGGACAGACGGACGGACGGACAGACATGGCGAAACTATAAGGGTTCCTCGTTGACTACGGAACCCTAAAAACGAACGATTTGGTTTTCCACTTGTCTTGTCCGTTGAAGTTTCACTTCTACTATGTGTCCCAGGCTCCCAGCACACATTTCTTTTTTTCCGACGCTGTACTAATGAAAGTAGCAACAATGTACAGCTGTGTGACACTTTTGGTGTGTAATAATAGTACATTTTGATACAAGTGGAGAAAGTTTGTTATTGCATTCGAGGCGGAATTAATACACGAGCCGCAGGCGAGGGTGTTTTTTCGAGCCGAGAACTACAATATCAAATATCCACGTGTACATTGCATGTTGATCCTAATCGTAGTGCAATAAGAACCCGTTTTCGAGGAAGTGTATTGAAATCTGTTGAAAATTTATTTCTCAATACACTTCCTCGAAAACTGGTCCATAACGCACTACGATTAGGTACAACATGCAATGTATTTCACACACGTGCGTTTTTTTTCATTTTGTTGTTGCCTCGAAGACAGCCATACATTTTTACGCATAAAGTTCGTTATTTTGATTAATGGTTTACTTATTAGTTGTGTTATTTGTTAAAATCATACTAAATTATAACTGTTTTTGACACTACTTAAGAGATATTCATTTGACTATGTAAATTAAAGATTACTTAATAAATATGAAGGTTGGTAGTACTGGTGTCGCGCTGTTATTGGTCCGTTGTGCGTTTCCGGGCAATGGTGGGGCGACACTGGTTATTTAGATAGTTTATAAAAGGAGAACACGGGCAGTTGGTTGGCTAGTTCGGAACGAGTAACATCTCCTTAGTAGTGCCATAATGGTATATTCGTATCTTAAAGTAGAAAAGTGAGTTATAATTGTGTGTCTGTGTATTTGATTAAAAGTGAAGTTTCAATAATGATTATGTTCTAATATGGTTCATCATCATCATCATCAGCCTATTAATGTTCCCACTGCTGGGACACAGGCCTCCTCTCTGTGAGAGGGAATGAGCTATAATCCACCACGCGGGCCCAGTGCGGATTGGTAGATGTCACATGTCTTCGAATTTTTGGTTCTAGGACATGCCGGTTTCCTCACGATGTTTTCCTTCACCGTTTTGAGAGCAGCGGTGATGAAATAAATTACACAAAGTAATGCGCCTGCCTGGGTTCGAACTCACGACTTACTGTTCGTAAGTCGGGGCCGCCACCACTGGGCCACCGCTGCTCCTAATATGGTTATAATACTTAATTAAAATAACTATTGGCATTTACTGTGTTTATTGTGGTGATCATTTACATCAGAAGTGATACGAAAAACGCGCCCCGATGCCACGAAACCGCAAGCGCACTCGAGGGAGAAGTGCGTCGAAAAATGTTACGAGCTCATCATCGAGCTCTGGTTCACCCTCATCTAGCAGCAGCATCAGCTCTGATGGGCACAGGCATAAGAAAAAGAGACGCACCAGGCGTGCGTCTCCCGCAGTAAGCCAAAATGTTATGTTATCTTCAGTGATTCCCGAATTTGACCCATTAGTGGACGATATTGAAATGTGGATAAACGTAGTAGAAGCCAATGCTCGTGCTTTTCGTTGGTCTGATCGTGTCCTACAATTTCAAGCCTTGCAAAAATTGCGTAATACTGCTAAAACATGGTACGACTCGCTTCAAAAAACCAAAACACGATGGACTACCTGGAAATGGAAGGATTGGCGAAATACGTTACTAGATACATTTCAAATTAAGCGTAATATGTACAGTTTGTTAAAAGACTTGGTCCAAACGAAACCTTCGGATGGGCAATCATTATATGAATTTTATTTTGTACAAAAAGGAAAAATTGATAAAATGAGGCTGTCATTTTCTGATCATGATATTATTTCGATAATTGTAGGATCAATTGGTGATAAAAATATACTCACTGCAGCAGATGCAGGTAATTTCAAATACTGTGATGAGTTAGCCTCATTTTTACATGGAAAAATCCATGTTGACCCGGAACAAAAGTCCCTTCATAAACAAAACAATTTGCAAGGGAAAAATTTAACTCGCTATAGCAATGTAGATAAAAATACAGTTAGTTCTTCTAACACTAATGGAGCACCAGTGCGTAGTTTTGTTTCAAATACTAGTGCAAATATTACATGTTTTCGCTGTGGTGAACCTGGTCATAAAAAGACCAGCTGCAGTCAGAAGGATAATGTCAAATGTAATGTCAAATGTAATATATATAATGTAATATATATAATGTAATAGATTTGGTCATTTAGAGCTTGCGTGTAGGTCTAAACCTAAAATGAAATCTGAAAAAGACAGTGAAGTCAAATTAATTGTTGAACCTACTCCTAAGGATAAATTTTATAAGGAAATTATGATTAATGGATGTAAACAACAGGCTTTTATTGATATGGGTAGTAGTTGTTCTCTAATAACATCTTCTTTGGCACAAGAGTTAAACCTAGAATTGTTCCAATTAAATAAACCCGTGATGTTAACAGGATTTAAAACCGATTCGTGCTCGGAGGTCTCACATGGGACTCGGGTTGATATAATGGTTGACAATGCTGAGCTTAGTGTAGTCATATATATTTGTGATGAATTAGCTGGTTGCCCTATTTTAATTGGTAGGAATTTCACGGAGGATAAAAGAATTATGTATGTACGTGTAGGAAATAGCCTTTCCTTTTGCCCCATTAGTAAATACCAGGTAGCTTTAATAGAGTCTTCTATGTTTAACTCTGATTCTGAACACATCTCTGTTTTAAATAAAATATTTTCTAGATACCCTCGTGTAGTTTCAAAAGATTTAGAATCATTAGGACAAACTTCTTGTGTGGAGTTAGATATAGAATTAATTACGAATAAACCAGTATGTCAAAGACCCTACCGTATGTCTGAATCGGAAAAGGCAGCAACTAGGAAGATTATTGATGACCTATTAAAAATGGAATAATTCGCGAAAGTAATTCCGCTTACGCTAGTCCGGTTCTATTAGTTGATAAACCTTCGGGTGAAAAACGTTTGTGCATTGACTATAGGGCTCTAAATAAAATAACTGTCAAAGAAAAATACCCAATGCCCATTGTAGAAGACCTTATAGACAAACTTAGAGGATGTAAATGCTACACATCAATAGATTTAAAAAGTGGCTACTACCAAATTTCTGTTAATGAAAACTCGATTTCTAAAACTGCTTTCATTACCCCAGATGGGCATTTTGAATTTAGAAGGATGCCATTCGGTTTATGCAATGCCCCATCTGTATTCCAAAAGTTAATGAACAAAGTCTTAGGTAAACTACGTTTTGATAAAGTTATTTGTTATATGGATGATCTATTAATCGCTACCAAGTCGATTGATGAAAATGCTAGGCAGTTAGACGAAGTATTAAAAATATTGCAAACCAATGGTTTGACAATAAATTTAGAGAAATGTCACTTTTTCCAGAGCTCTGTTAGCTTTCTTGGGTACGATATTTCAGAAGATGGTATACGGCCAGGTAAAAAGAAATTGAAGGCAGTAGAAAACTATCCTGAGCCCAAAACGGTGCATCAAGTTAGACACTTTTTAGGTCTCATTAATTATTTTAGAAAATTTATAAAGAATTGCGCTCTTATAGCAAAACCCTTGACAAAGCTTTTAAAAAAAGATGTCAAGTGGGAGTGGGGATCCGAACAAGTTTCAGCAGTTAATAAATTAAAAAACGAGTTAACACATAACGCTTTATTAAAAATATATGACCCCAAATTACCTACTATTTTATACACCGATGCTAGTCGTGATGGTGTAGGCTGCATACTGACTCAAATGACTGATATTGGTGAAAAGTCAATCCATTTCTATAGTCGACAGACTTCGAATGAGGAGAAAAAGCACCACTCCTTTGAGTTGGAATTCTTAGCTATAATTGTTGCGCTTCAAAAATTCCGTCACTACTTATTGGGGTCCACTTTTAAAATTTATACTGATTGTAATGCTGTTAAATACACAATAAATAAGCAGGAAATTAATTCTAGAATTGGTAGATGGGTATTACTTACACAAGAATTCACGTTTGAAATAATACACAAACCTGGAGCTCAAATGCAACATGTGGACGCTTTAAGCCGAAACCCTGTTGATAAAAATTCTACCCCCATATGCAATGAAAGCGTGTTGGCTATTACTGAAGCAGATTGGTTATTATCAGTGCAGTTACAAGATCCAAATATTTGTTCAATTAGAGAAATATTACAATCAGGCCAGGCCGAGCTTAATAAGAAAGTGTATAATGATTATGAGCTATTAGGTAATAAGGTATACCGCCGGACTAACTATGGTAGACGATGGGTTGTCCCTAAACAGTGTATTTGGCAAATTATAAGAGCTAATCATGACGAACTTGGCCATTTTGCCGTGGATAAGACAATTGAAAGGATAACATCTTGTTATTGGTTTCCCAAAATTAAAAAAGTGGTATCCAAATATATTAAAAATTGTATTAACTGTATTTACTATAAAAATATCCATGGCAAAAAGGAAGGCAAACTGTTTCCGATACCTAAATATGCAAAACCCTTTCACACGCTTCACATGGACCACTTGGGTCCATTTGTAAAAACTACGCGTAAAAATACCTACCTCTTGGTTACTGTTGACTCCTTTACAAAATTTGTATTTATATCACCTGTTCGTAATACTAAGAGTCAAGTTGTTATTAACGAATAAGACAAAATATTTAAAGTTTTTGGTAATCCGAAGCGTCTTATATGTGATGCTGGAAGTTCTTTCACATCAAAGTTGTTCGTAAAATACTGCCAGGACAAAAATATTCGACACCATGTCATAGCTACTGCTGTTCCACGCTCAAACGGTCAGGTGGAACGCTTTAATCGCACCATCCTTGACGCATTGAGAAGTATGGGTGCTAACACCAGCTACGACAAATGGGATACTCATATAACCAGTATCCAACAAGGCATTAACAGTACCATTAATAAAACCACTTCAGCTATTCCCAGTGAAGTGTTTTTTGGATACCGCCTTCAAACTGATGCCGACAAGCTGGCACAAGAAGATCAAACTGTTGACGTTACACTATTAAGAAATAACGTTAATAGTCGTATCCAAGCCAGTGCAGACAAACAAAAGCAGGCTTTCAATTCCAAAAGAAAAGAGGCTCACAATTACAACATCAACGATTTGGTAGTCATAAAAATTCCTAGTCAATCTAATGAAGGACAAAGCACTAAATTATTACCGCTTTTCAAAGGCCCTTTTCAGGTGACTGAAGTATTAGGTCATGACCGCTACAAAGTAA
This sequence comes from Xestia xanthographa, assembly GCA_905147715.2. Taxonomy (NCBI): domain Eukaryota; kingdom Metazoa; phylum Arthropoda; class Insecta; order Lepidoptera; family Noctuidae; genus Xestia; species Xestia xanthographa. The sequence goes on along the minus strand of LR990654.1, from coordinate 2,437,093 downwards.
AGGACATGCGTGGCGCTGAAAGAACAAGCAATTAGTGCTATGAAGGAACCACGTGTGCTGAGAATATGAAACCTTGGATCAAGTTGGCAGATTTAGATGTTGACGGTTTGGAATTGGCCTAAGATGTTGTCAGGTATTTATTGAACCCAAATAATGATTCGATTTATTCAAAATATATTTTTAAAACTATTTTTTTTACTACTTGCTAAAGCTGTCTAGTGCATTTGCTTCAAACATAATATCTTGGTATTGGATTGTGTTGTGTTGCAGTATTTATTCATGTAAAATAAATCTGTGATAATTGGGTTTGGGGTTTGTAGTCACATGCAACTAGGGTTGGCCAAAGGCATCGCCTAGGGTGAGCTGCAAGCTCTAAACTTACCAATGACTGACCGCTGATGGAACAGTTACAAGCACATCTAGATACCAATATTATGTCAAATTGATAAGTCTTTGGAATTGTGGTCTTTCTTCTGCTGGCCGTTGATGGAATAGCAGAGTAGACGCTCAGTTCGAATGACGAGTAATTTGAAATTACTGCGTAACTTTATAATCATTGTGACTTATTTATATAATTTGTTCTCAGCAATTGCACCAGACTGGGACGCTATCCGGGGACGGATGCGTGCGCAGGACGGCCGGATGTTGTCGCCTCGAAGACAGCCATACATTTTAACGCATAAAGTTCGTTATTTTGATTAATGGTTTACTTATTAGTTGTGTTATTTGTTAAAATCATACTAAATTATAACTGTTTTTGACACTACTTAAGAGATATTCATTTGACTATGTAAATTAAAGATTACTTAATAAATATGAAGGTTGGTAGTACTGGTGTCGCGCTGTTATTGGTCCGTTGTGCGTTTCCGGGCAATGGTGGGGCGACACTGGTTATTTAGATAGTTTATAAAAGGAGAACACGGGCAGTTGGTTGGCTAGTTCGGAACGAGTAACATCTCCTTAGTAGTGCCATAATGGTATATTCGTATCTTAAAGTAGAAAAGTGAGTTATAATTGTGTGTCTGTGTATTTGATTAAAAGTGAAGTTTCAATAATGATTATGTTCTAATATGGTTATAATACTTAATTAAAATAACTATTGGCATTTACTGTGTTTATTGTGGTGATCATTTACAATTTTGGAATGAAAATTGCCACAGATAACCTATACCTATACTTAGTCCAAATTGGTTTAATGCCTATAGTCTGACGTGAATGTTTTTTTTTTTTCGGCAAAGCATTCAGCAAGCAAGCGTCTTTACGGCATAAATATTTTTTGAATATTAAAACTATGTTTCTAAATAGAATATCATAGATAAACATGATTATTAAAAACTAATAATTATTTTTATACAAAAATTAACATTTATTTGTGTTCTGAATTCAAAAATATAAAATAAATCTATTTTTTATATTAGGCTGTTTAACGCCTTCATACCTTTGCCTCTCCTTCAACCTGGCGGAAGCAGAGAGCGAAAAAAAAAAAAAAACTTAGTTTCTTATTTCGTGACAAAAATATTTTTCGTTATATTTTATTTGATTTTTTCAAAAGTGTATTGAAAAACGACGTTTGGTACACCTGGACATTTGTTATTGCATTAACAAACTTTCTCCACTTGTATTAAAATGTACTATTGTCTAGCTATCCACCCAAATCGATCTATTCTTACCTGTATTGAACATATCCTTCAACAAAGAAATAGCTTGGAAGCAGTTCGTTTGAAAGAGGGGAAAATCGCACCTTTCACCCTCATAATGTCCTCTGCATCGACAGAGGGGCTTACCCTCCTCACTGAGGGAACAAAACCCGTCGTTCAAACAATATCCCTGGCACGAGTTCACTTCACATCGCTGTCCTAAGTAACCAGCATAACAACTGTAATAAAGAAAATTATGAAACAGTGCAACGCGCACGGAATACAACAAATTGTGACTGATCGGCGCACGGGAGAAAGTTGACTTTAGCTAATTTATTGACAATAATAAGTTCAAGCACCGAGTGACTATGGAACCTATTTTTATTTTAGAAAAGTAAGTAGGGATCCGTGCAAGAAAAGATAAAAAAAAAAACCTTTTAAATAGTTAACAAAATACTTTTCAAACGGCTTATCTCCGAAACGGCTGAACTGATTTTGAGGGGAGACAGATTCACTTTACGGCAGATTTGCGTTAGGACAGATTCGCGTTAGGACAGATTCGCTTAAAGACAGAATATGTACAGTCCGCAACATAGAGTTCCTTTGTTCGCAGAAGGACAGATTCACTTTACGCCAGACTATTACACCACAATCTGCCGAATTGCCACGCAAGGGAATCCTTATCGAATCCTGGGGGGCTTTGTCAGAATTCCTCCACGTGTGCCTGAAGGCTGCCGGTCCCACTCGATACGTCTGGAGGGAACAGCTGCTGGGCCGGTGCACCCTGGGTGCGGGCAGAATCCTTCCCCAAGGAATGGGAAGATTATTCTTCGGAGAATGTTACTGCCAGTGGCAAATATACTGACACGGTTGTCGTGACCCTCTGGAACGCAGAGGGCACAGTTGAGGAGCAAGGGTGGGTGCGGTGTGCACTCAGCCTGCCGCCGAGCAGACAGAGAAAGACAAATTTCAACTTTAGAATATTTAAATTAATTAGTAAATTTGGTTAATATAGAAAAAAAATAGGATTCATAATTAGTACAGGGATTAAATTTTAGTTAGTTACGATGTCTCTAAGGTTTCAGTTTGTTTTCAAGAAGTAACTTATGCTAAATCCGATTTAAAAAAAAACAACATTTTATATTAATTTCATGCGAACGAAAGCAATAAATAGCTAGTATACAATAAACTCAGTTAAGTATACTCAGCACGTTGATGGTTAAAAACTACAATACTAATGTGAATACAACACATTTTAAATCACCACACTGTACGGAATAATGAAGGATATTACAAATGACAGGCAGGATTCCGTCAAGGATAGGGAGTATCATCTTGAAAGTGACTCAAATAAAAATTCCTAACAGTGTGAGATGAACATGTTTTACCTGCATTTAGGTTGGCCATCAGCACTGGTACTACAGTGTCCGTATAAACAATATCCCTGACAGACTGAAACATTGCATCTGTCACCCTCATAATCTCCAGCACATTGACACACTGGCTTACTCTCTTCACTCAGGGAACAGATACCGTTGTTCAAACAATATCCCTGGCACGCGCCCACTTCACACCGTTCTCCTGAGTAACCAGCATTACATCTGAAATATAGAAAACTAGCTGACGTCACGCGGTTTCACCCGCGTAGTTTCCGTCCCCGTGGGAGTAGGGGCATAAAATATAGACTATGTTACTCAAATTGAATGTAGCTTTCTAATAACGAAAGAATTTAAGAAATCGGCGCAGCAGTTTTTGGGTTTATTCATTACAAACATACACACAAAAATACAAATCTTTCCTCTTTATAATATTTATATTTATTTTTATTTTATTTTTATATTATATAAAACTACAAGACCACTCACTCACTCACTGACTCATTGACATGTCGTTTCTCGGAGTGGGTGAGAGATGGGTTAGGGGAATGTTTGGGAAAAATGTAGAATACCATAGAGTGAGTAGAGGAAAATTATAGAGGAGATTCAAATCCAAGATGGCGGCCGAGTCCATTTCCGGTTTCGGTGGGGAAAAGACTTGGACGAGTTTCGACTCATAGGTCCTATTCAAAATCTAGAATGGTTTAAAAAAAAAGTAAAAAAAAAAAAAAAAACAAGATGGCTGCTGCGCTGGGACGTTTTGAAATCTTCGACTTTTTGCACTAAACTTTGACGAATTGTTTTGTTCTACCGATTTAAAACGTTAGCAACACCAATTACACCAGTCGGTGGCCTATAACCTTGAAATTTCAGGAAAATTGTGACATTTCAAAAAAACAAAATGGCGAACAGTATGGCGGCCATCTTGTAAAATGTTGGAATTTTCGACTTTTTTCAAATCCATTTTTCGGGTAGTTGGCAACATCTGACGGGTTTGAATTGTACCAAGCGGTTGTGTGTTTTGTTGAGCAGTGTTGCCTGATATGAAATTTTTCCCCATTTTTTGGGTAGTTTCCCAGTTTTTCCCCAAAAACATGAAAAGTAGAAATAAGGACATTTTGAATAGAGACTTACACTAGCTGGCAACATTGGGGTCCTTTGAATGACATTTGACCATTTTGGTTCGTTTTAATTGGCAACCCCAAAAAATATTGAATATTTTAATTTTTGGGACTTTTTGACTTTGGCGAGTTCTTTTGTTCTACCAAACTCAAAAGTTGGCAACACCACGTACACCGATCGGTAGCCTACATCCTTGAAATTTCAGGAAAATTATGACTTTTCAGAAAAACAAGATGGCGGACGCTGTGGCGGCCATTTTGTAAAAACTTGAAATTTCGACTTTTTTCAAATCTATTTTTCGTGCAGTTGGCAACATCTGAAGGGTTCGAGTTGTACTGATCGGTTATGTGTTTTGTAGAGGAGTGTTGCCTGGTGCAAAAAAAAACCTCATTTCTAGGATAATTTACCAGATTTTCCCCGAAAACGTGAAAAGTAGAAATAACGACATTTTGAATAGAGACTACTACTAGCCGGCAATATTGGGGTGCTTCAAATGACATTTGACCATTTTCATCACTTTGAGCTGGCAACATCGAGAGCCATTGGAGCTTATATTTTCGGGTCAGACCCGTATTTGGCGAGTTCTTTTGTTCTATCAAACTCAAAAGTTGGGAACACCAAGTACACCGGTAGGTAGCCTATATCCTTGGAATTTCAGGAAAATTATGACTTTTCAGAAAAACAAGACGGCGGACGCTGTGGCGGCCATTTTGTGAAAAGTTGAAATTTTCGACATTTTTAAATGCATTTTTCCTGTAGTTGGCAACATCTGATGGGTTCAAATTGTACTGATTGGTTGTGTGTTTCGTTGAGGAGTGTTGCCTGGTGCAAAAAAATTTCCCATTTTTGGGATATTTTTCCCGATTTTCCCCAAAAACATGAAAAGCAGAAATAACGATATTTTGAATGGAAACTTTGACTATCCAGGAACATTGGGATCCTCCAAATGACATTTGACCATTTTCATCAGTCTCAGCTGGCAACCCCTAGAGACATTGGGGCTTGAGTATTCGGGCCAGACCCGACTTTGGCGAGTTCTTTTGTTCTACCAAACTCAAAAGTTGGCAACATCAAGTACACCGGTCAGTAGCCCATATCCTTGAGATTTCAGGAAAATTATGACTTTTCAGAAAAACAAGATGGCGGACAGTGGGGCGAACATCTTGTAAAAATGATGAAAAATCCCAATTTTCGACACGATAAATGGGACTGCTGGCATCCCCCGACTGGATCGTGTTGTATAAACCGGTTGTAAACTTTGCTGAGAAGTGTTGCCTGGTGCAAAAAAACCCAATTTTTAGGGTATTTTCCCAGATTTACCCAAAAAACGTGAAAAGTAGAAATGACAACATTTTAAAAATAAATTTTACATAACCACCAAGAATGGGGTGCCCGAAATGACTTTTGACCATTTTCATAACTCTCAGCTGGCAGCCCCGAGAGCCATTGGGGCTTGAATTTTCGGGTCAGACCCGATTTTGGCGAATTCTTTTGTTCTACCAAAGTCAACGTACAGGCACAGTGTTTTTACTGGCAGGTACCTTGTATCCTGGTTACTTTAGAAAAATTGAGACATTTTAGAAATTCAAGATGGCGGCCGTGCCATTTCCGGTTTCCGAAACCTCACTCACTGACATATTGTTCTCCTAGGTGGTGAAGGAGGAGGGGGTATATTTTGACAGATTCGTAAACAACTAACTCTCACAAGTAGGGAAAAGTGCCAAACCTCCCCTTTTTGCCACCCTTCCTCCCCCTCCCTATCGTATCTCGGAAACTAAGAGATCCGTGTCCAATTTTTTTTTACGGATTCATATAAAGGAGGTTTGGAAAAAGTAAAACCAGTTTTCAAAATTGCCCCCTTGCCCCCCTTCTACCCCCCTTTAGGCAGATCTCGAAAGTTAAGAGACTTGGAACATTTTTTTTTCAGATCCATTTAGAGGGGCAATGCATTAATTAATATAATTTTTCAATTTCCCCCCTCTCCCCCCTTCGCCCCTCCCCCCATCGTATCTCGGATACTAGGACACGTAGCAGCTTTTTGATTTTTACTATACGTTACTATTATTGATGGGCGTTGAAATTTGTTTACCCTCCCCTCCCCAACCTCCCCTTAAATTGAAAGGGCTGTAACTTCATAACGGTTGGAGATAGCCATTAGGTGTTTGAACAAATATTATACTCGTAGTATAGTACTCGGTGGTGGTGTAGGGATAAAGTCACGATAGCTTTCTGGTGGTAGGTAGGTCCTAAGTGGAGCGAAGGGGGAGGTGGCGAGCGAAGCGAGTCGGCGACCTCCGTAGCGTAACGAAGGTTGAGTGGGTGAAGCGTAACTCAGAAGCGACGACAAGCAAACTTTAGGGTATTGTTTTTTTTTTAATGGGAAAAGCTCTGAGTTTTTAAATAAGGTTTTAGATTGTTTTAGAGTATCATAAGGGTTCTTAGACTGCTTCGTACTGATTTAGGGGTTTCTAAGGGTTTTTTTTGCTGCTATAAGGGCGCGGCGCTCATGAAGGTTTTCAAAATGTTTGAAAAATTCAGTATTTTTTTTTAAAACTTCCAACGGAGGTACCTAACCGTTTTTTCAATTCATTTTAGTATCCTTATGGATACTCAACATTTTAGAAGGGTATCTACCTACTTCTCAAATTGTTTACTTGATTTTATCAAAAAATGTTGATATGGGTACCTATCGTTTTCAAGTGATTTGGGGATGCTGATTTAGAATATTATGACATCCGTTTTTTTAATCCAAGATGGCGGACTTTAATTTTATTCAAAAATTAGAATAAGAATATCGTTTACGAGTGATTTGGAGGTCTACTATGCTTACGTTATCACAATATTAGAAATATCGATGCGAAAGCGTCTGTCAAAATGAGTTACAGTGACTATAAGCCACGATGAGCACAGATGACGTCATATTTGATCGCGACTGGTCATACATAATACGAAACTAACCTTTTGACAGTTATTTAATGGACACTGTGCCCAGTTACTATCATTTCGAGCTGTCAACAGAGATACGTAATAGGCCTGCTGGAGTCGTAGCAGGTTCTAAATTTGTTTATGTCTCGAAAAGTCTTGCTAGATCGTAGGCCGAAGACCGGCGGACCAACAGCGACATTTGTGACAGAAAGTGGGTGTGTAATGTAAACTGCGAACGTAACGAGCGCGCGTCATGGAGTCGTAGCAGGTTCTAAATTTGCTTATTATCTCGAAAACGGGTCCTATCGCAAAAATAATGAAAAATTTGCTCCTTCTCCCTTCTCAAGAACGGTGCGTCGCCTTTACATGGCAGTGGTACCAGGGCACAGGGGGCACCACCCCCTCCCTCCTTCTGCCGAACGGTACTAAATTTTACTTCTTTTCATTCTAATAACTAAATAACGCTATTTTCCTGTACCCTCAAAAGTTGAACCATGGATATCTCCCTAAGTTCCATAAACATGGGACTGCGCGGGGTGGGGGTGGTACAGAAAGGTACCTACCCCCCTTACCTCCCCGCCCCTTAAATCGTTGTCCATCAATGGAAAGTTTAACCCGCTGCCCAAGGCGGGGAAAAACATTCTGAAGCCGGAGAGCTATCGGCCCATCACGCTGTTAGCTGCTATCTCCAAGGTGTTTGAAAAACTCCTGCTGCGGCATCTCCAGCCGCACATCGACCCAAGGCCCGAACAGTTCGGGTGTAGGTCGGAACATAGTACGACGCTCCAGCTGTCGAGGGTACTGCACCACATGGCACAAGCCATTAACAAGAAGGAGTATGCGGTGGCAGTACTCCTCGACATGGAGAAGGCCTTCGACCGCGTGTGGCACGACGGCCTTATTTACAAGCTGTCCACGTCCGACGCGCCTCGCCGCATCGTAAAGGTGGTCCAATCTTTTCTCACAGGAAGAAGCTTCCGCGTGGTGGTCGAGGGAGCGCTCTCCAGCGCCCGTCCGGTGCTGGCCGGCGTGCCTCAAGGTAGCTGCGTGTCGCCAGCGTGTTACTCACGTTACACCGACGACATCCCCACGACGCCAGAGGCGATGCTCGCGCTGTACGCCGACGACGCCGCGTACAGTAAGTGTCAATAAGTTCAGAGGCACGCTAAGGATTGTATTGCTGTGGACGCACGGTCGAGCGTCCGTGCGTCTGTATGTGTAAGTGGTCTCAATACAGTACGCACACCACAGCCACAGAGTTCGCCCAATCGCATGTCGCGCGTCACACTCCAAACCTTATTATTTGTGTAGCGACCTGTTCTTACCATTGGATAGCTAAAATTCACATCTATTTACTATGTGTTGATAGCTGTTGGGGTAATCAGTAGGATTCACGATCAAAGAGATCCGAGTTCGAATCCTGTTAACAACGTGGGGTTTTTGTTTCTTGGCAACATCAGTTACTGGTTCATTATTTATTTTTTATAAGAATAAGTTAAATATTAGTAAAAAAAACATAGTATTATTATTCAACTATTTATTTATTATTTTAGCTGTTCGGTGTTGGAAGGTGGAAATAAAAAAGTCGTGGTGAATGATAACAGAAATGTTTATTCGTTTTATTTATTTATAAAATTAACAAACTTTCATGATAATTGTAACGTCACATTCCTACCTAGATGTAAAAAAGTTCTCTTGTAACCGATCATAAGATTTTTTATTGTATCGGTATACACACTTACTTTCAATTCATAATAACATACTTAAGTAACAAGGAAAGCATATTCTAATCACACAAATATAACATATAGGTAGTTGATACCCACTTATTATAAGTATCGGTAATCAGCAGAGTTTATTGAAAACTAATATAAATAATTTAGACTTTATGAATATATTTTTTGTGACGTCACAATAAATGTAACTCGTATTTTAAGTGTTCATTTTCCCGAAGAAAAGAAGATTGAAACTTAACCTCAATTTAAGATCATTAATATAATTACGGATAAGTTAATATTCACTAAATATTTTGTTACACATATAATTAAAACTAAAGCATCTAGGGATTAATTTTGTTGCATGACATCTTCTAATACTTATACATAATTAAGTAGAACTGTTGGCGCGTGGAGATGAAGCCTGCCCTTTTGACTTGATTTAAAAAGTCAGTCTTAGTATTCCAGTAAAAATCTAAATAATCCCGTGCGAAACGTAATCGTTCTTCTATAACTCTTTCTGTCAAGAAGGGCTTCTTAGCTGGTCTTCGTGATACAAGCCTTCAGCGTGGAGGGCACTGCGAACAGTTTGCGATGAGGTGTCAAATAATTAAACAAAGTGTCTCGTAGGTGTGAAACCATTTATTTCTTATTCGCCAACCATATATTATGTCGTCGCTGCGCATCGCTAATAAGCGACGGCTTTCCACTTCATTGTCGATTATCAAGGCCTTTTGATCTGACTCACAGTATTCCTATAAAACAAAAAACATAAAAATGATGTTAGGCAGCTATAATAAAATACTGAAGTTATCATTCACTCTGCATTTAAAAATCCAATAATTAACACTAATTATTTATCTTTTATGCCTCATGATAGATTTAAAATCAATTTATTAATCCATACGTCACCAAATAAATAAACAATAACAAATTATGTTTTAATTTTTAATAAAAACTTTGTTACAATAATTCATAAATATAATACTCACATTAGTCCGGTTTCTTCAGATATTTGCCACTTTTATGCAGCACGATAATATTAGTCGCCCTCGCCTCAATATCAATATTTGCCTGCATTTTGAGAAATACCAACAACAATACCGCTATCTATTAAACCACACGTCACTAACCAAATTTAACACAACCAAACGACAACGTTCATTTCGATCAAGTAAAATATTCATAAAACTCAAGTTTACCTCACAGAAATATAAATTAATATAAAGACTTATTTTTTTATGATCTACCTTCTTCTAACTTTACGAAATGTGTGAACAAAGCGAGAATATTTTTCTGTCCCATTACTTCAAATCGAGTAAAAACTTACAAAAAGTCTAAAAGTAACAACGTGAGATTTGAACACACGGCTTACTGATTCACTCTTAGATGTGGACGCGCCTAACCACTAGGCCATCTTGACTTATATTTCAATGTTGAAATTTTGGACTACATTTACTTGAAGATGACAATGTCTATTTTCTTGAAAGTAGAAGGTCGTAAGTCAAACTAAACGTCTAGCTATTGCTTTGTGAGATTGCCTATCGACTTTTGGTCGACACTGTACATCACTACATCGCTCAACGCGAAGTACGCTGCGGTCAAGATGCAGCGCGCGCTAAATTTGCTGCCGGACTGGCTGTCCAAGTGGTGGCTGTCGGTTAACGTGGATAAGACGCAGGCGATGGTCACCGGATCAGCGCCCCTCCCACCACCCCTGACTCTACTTGGCGCCGACGTCGAGTGGTCGCCCCGGGTCAAGTACTTGGGTGTGACCATTGACCGTCGGCTCACCATGGGGCCACACGTCCGCCAGGTCGCGGCGCGGGCTGGAGTAGCCCGCCACCAGCTCCGCCCAGTGCTCTCATCTCATCTGCCGGCGCGCGTCAAGTTGAGCGTGTATAAAACCTATATACGCCCGATACTGACGTACGCCGCCCCCGCATGGTACGTCCTCGCGTGCGAGGGTCACAGGAAGCATCTCCGCACGCAGCAAAACACTGCGATGCGGACCATCGTCGGCGCCCCTCGCTACGTGAGGAATGACGTCATCGTGCGGGATCTCGGGATCGAGAGCCTGGACGCCTTCATCCGGCGCCTTGCGACGGGAATGTTCGCGCGTGCCGAAGCATCCGCTTGGCCCCACGTCAAGCACATTGCGCCCTGGCACGCGCGCCCCCCTGACGCGAGGCGCCCCCTCCCCCGCGACCTGGTAGCGGAAGTTGACCCCTCCCCACCGGATTTGACGCCCGGGTAAGCCGTTTTCCAGGCTACACACAGCTTACCCATACAACAACGACTCCACACTCACTACATACACCCAGCTGCGCGACCTGTTCTAAGTTAATATAGGCAGGGCGTGCAGCCAAAACCACACATGCATCTCTCTACAAGCACGTAGACACACGCGTAGGGTCGCGACGCGGGCTCGCAAACCACACACAATACTATATTATATTACACAGCACAATACCGCTCATACACACACAACGGTTCCCCGCCCGTAACGTAACCGGCTAGCTCTGGAAGCGGGGCAGGCGGGAGCCACTACATCCTCCGTAGGTGCGTCGGAGTTGGCACCTCTGCCGCTGGTCGTCCTCCGCCGGGCCTCCTTCGGGTCTCACCTGGTGGGGACAGACCGCCGAGGTGTCGTGAAGAAAACAGCGCTGTACTAACAGCGCTGTAGGCGCGCCTACGGAAAACTTAATGGCAATCACTCACAGGCGTGCGGCATGATCGCACGCCACCAGGCCACAGCCTATATTGGCCACCCAATGACGGGCTTGATTTCTCAGGCCGAGGTACTGCATCCGCGGCCAGGGGGCATAGCCCCGACGCCGCCTGCCGCGCCCCCTTGTGGGGGCGCAGCGACATCCACGAACCGGGTCGCCAGTACACGGTTGGCAGTGGCAGTGGATGTATGGCTTGAAAAAGTTTAACCCGATGGTAGAACAAAAATTTAATGTTTGTAGATCAAATTGATCTAATTAAGACGGCCAACCCGCCATACTTTTCGCGAGAATTTTGATAAACGCTCGTGCGTGCTTATCCGTTGTTACACATAATTATATCTTTTAATTTTTTGAACTTATAGGTAGGTATCTTGTGCACTATATCTAGGCTTCTATCAAAGTCGTAGTCGTAGTATAAATTGTCGAACAATAGTTTTAGTTTAATGTCCTCGCGTTAGGAACTCGGAGAGTTGTATCGATGATTTTGATAATTATTACGTCTTACAGCCGCGAATAATATTGTAATCAACATACGACCTAGCACCGGCCTGCAAATTGCAAAAAACGTAAGAAAATTTGAATTTCGCGGGCTGCCCTGGAGCATCAGCCTTAGGAGGGCCCTTCCCGGCTCGTCTATCGTCAACGCGAGCATGGTCGAAAAGCTTGTTGTTTCATCCAGAGCCACAGCGGTGGTATTCTTTTAACTCCCCTGTCTTGCCCCGACCCCGCACTACACATCTCCCGCGCACCTCATATCGCTTATAGGTGTAGAAATTACTTTTTCCGTTGTTTTTTGGTTCCTATACCTTTATGAATTTGGAGGGTTGTATTGATGATTATAAAGGTGAACGCAGACTTGGCCGCACCGCACGCGCCGCATTCACCGCAGTCATCGCTTTGTTAATGGCCTCGCACACCTGTCTGCGTTGCAGTCACCGCAGTCGTTCCTATCGCCACACGCTTCGCACCACAGAACATGAATACTCTCTCTCTCGCCCTGCAGCGTCGGCGTTGATGACGTCATCAGCTGCGGCTGGGGAGTTCAGCCGCTTCAGGGACCGTGGCGACTGCGGCGCGGATGGGTGTGCGAGGTTGCATTGAACTTCATACGAAGAATTCGAATGCGGTGACTGCGGCACGTGCGGTATGGCTAGGTCTGCGTTCACCATAATTCTGTAACTACATATTGTATAACAGCCGCGAATAATAATTTAATCAACATACAACCTAGCACTGGCTTGAAAATTGCAAAAAACATAAAAAAATTTGAATTCCTCAGGCTGGTTGGAACATTCACCCTAGAGGCTGCTTTACGCCCGCCGGGGCAACACTGTGCGACATTGCAGCATGCCACAAGGCCCATGCTACAATAATATATAAATTTGTATATCGTGCCAAGAATCGTGCGGCATGGCAACATCTTGCGTCATGCTGCTAAAGTTACTTCATCAGCCATATTCTACGTTGTCTTGTCCCCTCGATCTATCAAGTTGTTATACCAAAACACTCCAATAAAATTTACAGCACGATGCTTTGAAAATTAGGCAGGCACGATGTTGCCTCGGTGTAAAATAGTCTGTCGCATACCGCAATTGCCGCATAAAGCCTGCTTTACACCGGGGCAACACTGTGCGGCATTGCAGCATGCTACAGAACGTGAAGGGCGTCATCTTGTGGTATGCTACAAATAATCACCTTATGCGGCAATTGCGGTATGCGGTAGCGTATTTTACGCCGAGGCAACATCATACGTAGATAATTTTCAAAGCATTGTAAAACATTACATAAATACTGTATGACGCACCATTATGTGGCATGGAATCCATCGTGTTTGGATTGAAGCTGCGACTGGCTGCGATAGTCTGCCTCAAACGCACGTTGTTGCCATACCAAACGATTCTTGCCACAATGTGCAACATTTTAAATTATTGTAGCATGCGGCCTTGTGGCATGCTGTTATGCCGCACAATGTTGCCCCGGGTGTAAAGTAGCATTATGAATGGTTATTTTGTAACATACCACAAGATGACGCACGCCACAATATGTAACATGCAGTAATGCCGCACTGTGTTGCCCCGGTGTAAAGCAGCCTTAGGAAAACATTTATAATTTTTTTGTGAAATAGTTTAATTTATTTATGTCCACAGACAATAACTTTTTAGAGTTTGATTCCAACCCTGTCTAATTACTTGGCTATGTCAAAAACGGGATGGGTGGGAAGCTTGTATATTATTATACCAGGTGGCTCTAAATAATAGAACGATCGGATCAACGACGATCGAGTGTGACCAGTTCCAGTATTTTAATACTGTACTGACTATACTGTATTTTAATAGTTTGGGAGTTCGGGTATTTTATCTTGGTTAAATAAAATAAATAAATCTAAAAAAAAATAGTTCAAAAAGAATATAATATAAATCTTTATTTTAAAACATAAAACTGATACGAATTGACTGTGCCGTGTCCAAAGTGTCTCAGTGTCTCGCAGGTGGTCACGGAAGCCTTTGTAAACGACAGCCTTCGGCTAAAACTTTGAATAAATGAAAATCGTTAGATTAGCAGTTGACACTCACACTCTTGGATTTTACATTTTCATGAGTTATCAAACTACATGGTGAACTGAATTTTACGCTCATGATAAATTTAAAGTAACATGGCAGTTTTTTCAAAGTCTCATCATGAAAAAATCTATTGTTTTGTTTTGTATGTCACTAGAATATAAAAATCCAATGGGCACAGTGATTTGGACAAAGCTAAAATAGGCAAAGACAAAGCAAAAACTATGTGACTAAGCAGTCTGCGCTTCTGTCATGAAAGTTTTACGGTTTCAACTCGCCATCATCAAAATAATTATACTTAAAAAAAATCAATGAACTTTGAAAGGTTTGCCTCTGCGGGTCTAAAATGGCCACTTTATCAGAATCGAAAATTTAAAATTCTTAAAATTGACCTTATGCTCATAACAATAAAGTCCATTTTAGGAATTTTAAATTTAAACGATTTATATTAAGATTCTGCGTGGATTCTGCTAAACCGGCCATTTTAGACTCCCTGTTCCTCGTGAATAGATTGAATAGTACAATATTCATTTGACCTAACTACCTACTTGCGTAATTTTCCGTTATAAAATGTGAAAAGCGTGTGATCCGCTTTTGATCTCCACAGGTTTTCAAACACATACGCGGAATGTAAAAATCCTTGTCAAACATTTTATTTTGATGATGATTAATGATTAGCTGTGTTAAAAAAATCATTACTTGTATTGGTAATAGTTTGGTGTTTTTTCTTCGGTATTTTCGTCTAATCTGGTCACACTGAATATATTTTTTTTTCATTATTTTGAGAATTGGTTTCAGGTGAGGTATATTTTTTATAAACTTTTATTATAAATAATCGATAGCAGCCAAAAATAGATTAGTATGATAGTAATTAGCAATTAGATGATTGTAATCTACAAGTTGAAAACAAATCCACTGTTTGAAATGATAAAAATCATATGACGCCAACTTTTTACTCATTGGTTTGAATTTCGAATTGCTTTTTCCCACCATTTTAAAATGTGTTGATTTATTTATCATTAAAAAATATTTTTAAACGTTGAAAACTATTATTCATGGTAATCTAAAATGATAATCAGTTCTTTTACTATAAGTTTTTAGTAAAGGGGAGCAGCTATTTTCATTAGAATAACTCTCTTTCTATTGCATCACTGCTGCTGTCATAACTAACGGGCGGGAAAATTTTGTTTGTGTCGTATTGTGATTGTTGTGAAGTGAATTACTTTATCTGAATTAATAGAAGTAATGGTAAGTATAAACCTAAGTACTTTCAGTCCAAATATAATAAAATTCAACAACACATCTTGTGTCGAAGAACTTTCATTCACAATTCTGTTTCAATTTAAGATCTACAAACAAAGACCACATAAAATAGTTTAAATTTTGGCTAATTTCACCACCGATGAAAAGGCGATAGGTACTCACTCTGCTAATTAAAAAGAGACCAATCGTGGTACCTATCTAAAATAACGGATGGCAAGTAGGTCGCCAAGAAACAAGCAGCATGGGATGCAATTATCCAAGGGACCAAGAGTTCAATTATAATGCCAAAGGTAGGATACTGGATAGTCACTGTTGTTGATGTACCAAATATATTTACTGCTCTGAATGATTTATAGTATTTTTCATACTGTTTATTTTAGCGTGAGACTATAACTTTAAAAAGAGCATGGGACAACATGAAAGCATTAACACGTAAAACTCTGGCTACAGAAAGAGGGAGCTAAACGTGGAGGTGGACCGCATGCACCACCACTAAAACATGAAGCCATATTATGTATGGTTGAAGAGGTTGGTATCATAATAAAATGATCCTCTAAATTGTTCAGAAACCATTGTGTGGTTCAATTTAAATATTATTGTCTGTTTATTTATTTTTTATTATAGTGTTCAAAAATTATTACCAGAATATATTCAATATTATCTGATTATTATGTCAAAGCTTTCTTCTAATTTTCAATTATTATTTATGAGGTTGCACCTGTGATGATGATAGAAATCAAAAATACATTTGATAGTGATGGCACCATTTTAGATACAACTGATAACAATTCAAACTATCCCTACCGAATTGATTGATACCATATGTATGTAATTGAATTTCTAAAATGTTTTTTTCACCCATATATTAAACTGACCCGGGCAACTTCGTCTGCATCACATAATATAGCTTATAACATGCCATTTTGTGCATTCAATCATGAACAAAAACCTTTTAAAATCAATATTGTGGCAAATTAACGGTGTGATAATATGTAGCCCTCCTTGGTTTACAAAGAACATTTTTTGCTGAATTTCAATGTTGGGCAATGATAATAATCCGTTTAATATCATTTGGCTAATAATCGATTAAAAGCCAGTTAGTAGCCATTAATAGCAATTATGGATGATAACCCCGCTGTTAATGTTATTTTAGTGATTGAAAATTTCCCTTCATGGTTTTCAGGCTTAGGACTGTCAAATTACACTTCATTTTCATCATCTTTCTTTGTAATAAATAAATGTGCAATTTAAAACTAATCTGCCCCATTTAAAAATTTTCAATCAGCTTTTACATTGATTTTTGAACATTAGATTTTTACGTACTTACTTAGTTTTTTTTTTTAATTCCTAATCAGTCATTTATTTGGGATATTTTTTTTTTTCGTTTTTAGTTGTTTTTTTTTTGTTTGTTGCTCAAAAATAATTTTCAGCCTAATTACTGCTAGATTCCACAAGAGATTGTTCTTTGGTCTAACCATTTTATTATTATACACACAAACCAGGAACACACGAAAAAGGACTTCTTCACCGAAACATATCAGTCGACGTACAGGGGGTCTAAAATGGCCGCTTTAACAGAATCGTAATATGAATCACGTTAAAAATTTAAAATTCTTAAAATGGGCTTTACGTTCATAATCATAGAGTCCATTTTAAGAATTATATTTTTTTTACGTGATTCATACTAAGATTCTGGGTGGATTCTGCTAAAGCGGCCGTTTTAGACCCCCTATTCCGGATTCGGTTGGCGTCGTTGTAGTGCAGGGGGTCTAAAATGACCACTTTAGCAGAATCGTAATGAGGATCAAGTTAAAAATTGTTAAAATGGACTTTATTACTATGAACATAAAGTCTATTTTAAGAATTAAACATTTAAACGTGATTCATATTATTATCCTGTTATGATTCTACTAAAGCGGCCATTTCAGACCCCCAGTTCATGCATCTGTTTCTGGCACGAATAAATATTAGCGCCAGAAAGAGATAGCACGAGAAATGGGGGTGCGGGGATGCATGTTACCTACTAACCTCTCGGGTATTTTCCACTGTTTATAATTTACCTACATCGTATTCACAGAAAAGAGCTATTAAGTGACTTACCTATAATGAAACTTACATTTTTAGGTATCGGTTAAAATTTATTTGTAGGTATTCATACATCTACATATTTAGCTCGCTTTGTTAAGTCAAGTAATTAATTAGGTAGATTGTTAAATCACAAAGCGATGTGTCAATAGTAATTATTGTTTTTATAGTATTGGATCTCAATTAACAAAACTAAATTTCCCGAAAAATGTGTATTTATTTTATTAAGGGCCTATACTACCTAAAATGGCTTAGCATGATCCTCCGTTACGCCTAAAATACTGCAGCATTAATTTTGAAATAAATATATGGTAAAGTTGAGGATTAATGTTAGGTCTTATGTTTGGCGAAAACACGATTTCATCAAATTTTCTCGATAGTAAAAAATCTCAAAGTTACCTTCAAATCGAACAATAAACCGCTGGTATTCACAAAGTACTTCAAATTAGATCATGAAACTTTGCATACTAACTGAACTAACTATAAAGCAGGTCATATGTTTTTTATTTTTTCCAAAAGACGAAAATTTGATTTTATAAAGAATGAAAATTACTCATTTCGCACTATTCGGCCGCAGTGACTGACGTAACAACCGCTTTGTAGTGCAAGCTGATTAGAACTTTATTCTAACAGTATTACAAACGAAGTTTGAACCACCACAAATAGAGTTGCTAATCTGAGGTAGTATAGGCTCTTAACACTTTTTCACATACAAAAAGTGAAAATAAATAAAAAGAATAACAATACATTTGATAATAAAGCGTGAAGCCGTACCATACCCACAGACAGACAAAAATTCTAAAAAGTCACTATTTGTCATCAGTTATGTTTTTCTAACAAAAGCCACTTATTTTTTCTTGAAAATTCTCAATGTACAGTTATTCTTTTGTTACTGTTTTATTATATGTAGGTATAGATATAGATAATAATATTTATTATAGCTAGCATCTAAGAAGTTAACTATTCAAGTTTATTTTTCAGATGTTTTGGACATAGGGAAAGTTGGTGAAAATGTGTATGAAGTCCAGGGCACTACAATTGATGAAAACACTTCTGAAGTCCTGGACAATAACTGCACCGAAATTGATGATATCAAAAATAACACAGGTATTGTTCAACTAAGCTATAATACAACATATTTAAATAGCTTTATACTAAAACCGTTTATTTATATTTTTAATTGCACTGTTGCAAATTCAGTTAGACCAAGTGCGTAGACCTACAGACTATATTCGACAGGAAGCTGTGATGCGAATAAATTTACTAGAAAATAAGAAAAAGATGGTGTCATGTACATGATTTAGTTTGTTAGTATGGATATGTGTATAGACTATTGAGGGTAGGTACTTGTTTCTCTTGTTGACATATAAGATGCAACTAATTTGGGGGTAGGTTTGAATCTACACATTGTGTCAGGCTACCTTGCTGAATAAACATGCAGTTACCTAATTTCGTGAGGAGCCCGTGGCTAAATAATTACAGCGCTCAGGTCGATCTTTAGGTTAAGCCGTGCTTGCCTAGGTTGGTCTGTGGATGGGTGAGCACCCATTACATACCGGGTTCCTCCGTGCCTCAGAAAGCACGTTAAGCCGTTGGTCCCGGCGGTCATTTGTAGATCTTTGACAGTCGTTACAGGTAGTCAGTGACCCAAAAAGTCTGACAACCAGTCTTACCAAGGGATATCGTATTACCCAGTACTAACTGGGTTGTGGAGGTCAGATAGACAGTCGCTCCATGTTAAATACAGGTTTTCAGCTGCATCCAGTTAGACTGGAACCCGACCCCAACATAGTTGGGAAAAGGCTAAGCAGATGATGATGGTGATGACCTAATTTCGTGTTTTAATGATATTTCTGGACATAATAGATGGAAATGCAGATATTGAAAACACAGGTTGCTTACCTAACTATGAATTCCATCAACCTTTGTAATGGTTTATTACCATGTTTAATGCATAACATGTTTATATTTTATTTTACAGTTGGAAGTTGAACAAATAAAAATAAAATCAGTATTAGCAGAGGAAGAGAGAAACAAAAAAAATAAAGAAAATAAATAATTCAACATCCTGTATTCACGCGGGCCGTCGCACGTAACCAACTATGCACGGTTCGTGCAAATCACACCTACAGCGAGCGGACATCTTCTTACATAGTTCCTCGGTTAATTAACAACCTACCTTCCGATTTGCGCAGTGACATTACGCCAAGAAATATTAAATTTAAACAAGTCCCACTACTTCAAAATACTTTAAAATATACCATAAAATAACTGTAATAAAAAAAAACAACTACAGAAGCCACACGTTTTAAAAAGTATGAAACAAGTAAATCGTCTAAGCTGTAATCATGCTACTACTTTTTTTTTTACTAGCTGACTCCACAGACGTTGTCCTGTCTTTAACTATTAATATTGAAATGCACTTTTCATACCTACTACCTCTTTATACTTTTTACTACCCTACCCTTTCCCTAGCTACCTAACCTAACCTACCCTACCCTACCCTACCTTACCCTACATACCTACATACACCGGTAGACGCCTGGCGGGAATAACTGATTGAGTGGTAACTGATCAATATTGACCGCCGAAAGTAGAAAATTATTAAAGTACTAATATCGCTATTATAAAATAGGAGTTGGTGGTAGAATGGTGAAAATTTAGGGTTGTAATATTTTTTTAATGCCGAATCATAATATAATTAAAATAATTTCTATTACAAAAAAAACAAAAAAAAAATTGGGGGACCACCACTACCGTTATCACTTAAGGGTATGAAAAATAGTTAACGTCCTATCCTCAGATCTACTGAATATACACACAAAATTTCATAAGAATCGTTCAAGCCAAGTTTCAGAGGAGTTTTGTTACAAACACTGACACGAGAATTTTATGTATTAGGTTTTAATTAACTAATTTTATCTACAGAATTACGTAAATTCAACATCATCGTCATGCTTCGCAACGTCGGTCGTCCGAAGAAGGTACGTCGTGGTCAACGCACTAGCAGCGCCTCCACATCGGGTCAGGTAAGTGCGAATCTCATTCCACCCTCAGCGGATGCTGCCAATGGAGCGTCGGGAGTGAAGTGCATTGCAGCAGGGACAACTCATCAAGGTGGAATAAGGTTCAAGGGTAAGGGCGTCCAGTGCGTCGCAATGTCGTGTATTGCATCCACTTATTCATGTGTAAAGAACCGCGAGACATTCACTACGTCTGATATTGATAACATTATCCTCCCATGTGGCGATATTCTATATTGCAATACCCCACGTCCGACGGGAGAGGTTTTTTTGGACCCCGACGAGTTGCCTCCCCATGTTGAAATTCAAAATTATTCGGCAAATATAAATATAACGTGGGTAACAAATGGACTTTATCCATCAAATCAACAAAATTTTATTGATGCCGTCGAAAATCTAAAAATTAATTTGTTAACGTGTTTTAATCCGGAATACGTCGAAAATACCATGAACTTCCTGTTCACTGGTCAAAATTCCACCGTGTCCTTCTGGAAGAGCAATAACAAGTATTTCCTATTTAACAGTCATGCCGTTGACGCCTCCGGCAAAAACAACCACCAAAATCCGAATTTAAATGTAGCGCGTTTATTTCAATGTCTCGATGTAAATGCTTTAGCACAACTTTTGTTTGTATGCGCTCAATTCGATCAAGGCGAGTACAGCATACATCGACTTACAGTACTCAGTATCGAAAACCAACAAATTCCCCCAATTGAAATTGCGTCGGTTCCCAGCTTAGCCCAAAATGACCCCAAATTCTCCACGTTAAAACCAGTTGTTGTTTTAGAAAAAATGCAGCTAAATTCGACATTGAAAAGAAAAATAATCGAAAGCGACCCAAAATTAAACGCGAAAAGGCCGGTGGTTGTCATAGAGAAAATCGCTGCAAATCCGCAGTTACAAAAAAAAGCGGTTGGACGACCTAAAAAACAAATCAGGGCAAATGATAATTCACATCAAAAAGCGGTCGAAAAATATAATAAAACGCATCCGGAAGTGAACAGACAAGCCGTTGAGCGTTATACGGCTCTTCATCCAGAAGTGCACAGACAAGCCGTTGAGCGTTATAGTGCTCTTCATCCAGAGATAAACCGACAATCGGTCGCACGATATACGCAAGTTCACCCGGAAGTGAATCGAGATTCGGTCGTTAGATACACGCAGACTCATCCAGAAATAAACCGACAATCTGTCGCCAGATACGCGCAAACTAACCCGAATGTAAATAGACTTGCCACTGAACGTCATCGAGCTGTTCGAAATATCGAGCCATCTTTGCGAAATTCAGAAAATTTAATTGCGGTTAAAACTGGGGACGAATTAAATGCAGTACGTTTGTATGGTTTGCGCAAACCGTCGTTAAAAGCTGATGACGTTTTTAAATGTTTGCATTGTGGCACGCGTCTGTTTTTCGAAGAAAAATCGCGAACCCAGTGGTGTTGTGGCAGCGGGTCTTATAACGTTCAAAACTTTCCCCCGTTGACGGAAAGTTTTTATAACAGTGACTCTTTCAACAAGTGCCCTCGCGCGTACAATAACTTGTTTGCCTTCAGCGCGTTAGGAGTCTCTCACGGTTTCCAACATCCCGATACCGGACTGGCGTTTATCAAAATTCAAGGTAGAATATACCACCGCGTTTTTGATTTGGGTTACACGGACACCACTAATCCTA
Organism: Xestia xanthographa; assembly: GCA_905147715.2. Taxonomy (NCBI): domain Eukaryota; kingdom Metazoa; phylum Arthropoda; class Insecta; order Lepidoptera; family Noctuidae; genus Xestia; species Xestia xanthographa. Next base: position 2,414,985 of record LR990654.1, on the reverse strand, counting down.
TCGGTCTTTATATAGAGGACAACGAAGAACGCCAGAGACTCGCGGCAGGTCTGCGGTTAGATCGTCAAATCGTCACGGAAATAAATCATTTCTTGCACGAAGTCAATCCCTTGATAGACTGTTTCAAACAGTTGCATAGAGAAACATCTCAAGAAGCGCATTTAAGGTTCGAACGTACAACGCGTCAAACTCACGGTAATATTCTCGGTGATATGCCATTAGGAAACGAGATTGCCGCAATTATTAGCACGGAAAGGGAACGGTTTCTCCCACGGTGTATTGCCATTTGGAAAACGGGCGCGAATAAACCCCACACGGTCGACGTCTTTCATCCGTTGTATGAAACGTTTCAATACCCGCTATTGTACCCGCATGCCACCGCGGGGTGGTACATAAACAAACTTGACAACAAGAACGTGAAATTGACTCAAAACAAATACGTTCGCTGTTTGCTGTTGTCAGAGCCGCGCTTTCATGATTTCGGTAAACTGTCAGAGGAATGGTTAGTGGATATGTATTGTCGTATCGAGGAAGAACGATTACGCTACGTCAGTAACATGCAGAACCAATCTTCGATGAGATTGGCACCTCTGCATGAACTGCAAGACAATGTCGAAATATCGGCGCGCCAAATAAGCACAGACGAAACTGTACAAGGAGAGGGTGGCGTCGTTCCAGGTCGAATTTACTTACCAAACACGTTTACGGGGGGGCCACGTTACATGAAAACGAAATACATGGATGCGATCGCGTTAGTTAACAGACTAGGTACACCATCATTTTTCCTAACGATCACTTGTAATCCAAAATGGAACGAAATTCAACAATCCTTGTTACCGAGGCAAAAGCCACATGCGAGTCTATGCGCACGAGTATTTAGCTTAAAATTAGCACAACTGCTGAAAGACCTGCGATCGGGCGCATGGTTCGGTAAGCACATGTATATAATTTATGTGATAGAATTTCAAAAACGAGGTTTACCTCACGCTCATATATGTTTCCGCGTGGAAGGTGGAGGACCCGTACAGAATTCAGACATAGACAAATTTGTCAGGGCCGATATACCGAACGCAACCGAAGCCGAAGGCAAGTTGCGCCAAATGGTCATCAATCATATGATACACGGTCCCTGTGGGCCGCCTCACAGGACCGATCTTCCATGTTGGGATAGTACGAAGGAGAAATGCTCCAAGTACTTTCCAAAACGCGAAACCGAAGTAACGCACCATGACGACAAGGGGTTCATCCACCTCCGTAGGAGTAGTAACAACGAGGCAATAATTAAATTCAGAAACCGCGAAGTTACTGTCAACGATCTGTGGGTAGTTCCTTACAACGCCGCCATCCTCTTGAAGTACGATTGTCATGCGAATTTAGAAGCTTCCTCGGCTCGAAAAATCGTCAAGTACTTATTCAAATACATGACCAAAGGTAAAGATGAGGCGCGTGTCACGATAGTTGCCGAGGAAGATAGGAACAACGAAGTAGAGCAGTACGTTACGAAACGATACATAGGTGCTTGCGATGCCGCGTGGCGAGTTTTTGAGTACGATTTGACGATGCGCGAACCCGCTGTCCAACAACTGCCAGTCCACCTCGAAAACTACCAAGGCGTATTTTTTAGGCAAGATTCGGTAGCTGACGCCGCTCAGAGCAGTAGTTCAGCTCTGCTAGATTATTTTAACCGGCCGGCCGGAGACGAATTCGAAAACCTGACGTACTTAGACTTTTACGAAAAATTCATTGTACATTCAAAACGCCCAACTACAAAAAATGTGGAAGTCCACCAATTGCAAAACAAATTCGTCACAAAAAGGCAGCGGGGCGTGAATGTAGCGCGTCTGTTTTGGGTAGCGCCAAATAGGGGTGAACAATTTTATTTACGAATGCTATTGGCTTTATATCCGTGCCGCGGCTATAGTGATCTTTTGAAAATCGGAGGGTTGGATTGTCGAACGTTTCAGGAAGTCGCTCGAAATGTAGGCATCGCGAATGACGAGATCGAATACGAGAGAGCTCTCGAGGAAGCTGCAAATTTTCTAACGGGACCGCGACTCCGTCGATTTTTCGTCCTCTTGGCCGTAAACGGCGCTCCGGTCGGTTTATTGTGGGATAAATTCAAAAACCAAATAAGCGAAGATTACCTCGAACGTATGTCAAATGATACCGACAGGGCCTATAAAATGAGTCTCATCCAAATCGACAGACTTTTGCGTAAACACGGGACCAGTCTTGTAGAGCAGGGGCTGCCCAATATCCGCGACGATACCACCGAGTTGGGTCGAGAGCAGATCGAATTCAGTGCGGGCAGGTTAAATGCGTACGTCGAAACATGGCAGCCTCGCTTATCTACCGATCAGCGCGCAGTGTTCGAGTTTGTCGACAAACTTGTAGAAGACCCGGTCTTTAAAAGTGCAAACAACAGTTCCATTTTCATAGATGGCCCTGCCGGTACGGGAAAAACGCTTTTACTCAACGTGGTCGCAGCACATGTCCGTGGCTCGCGTAATAATGTAGTTTTGTGTACGGCAACATCGGGCATCGCGGCTCAGAATTACGAAGGCGGTACTACGGCTCACAGCATGTTCAAATTTCCCTTAGATCTTGTGGACGATCACGGTTATTGGAACATAACGAACGGTTCCCAACGCGCAGAGTTGATACGCCACGCTTCGGTTATTATTTATGACGAAGCCCCGATGGCTCATAAATATCTGATTCACTTGCTCGACCGTTCGTTACGCGATTTGATGCAAACTAATGAACTTTTCGGCGGTAAAATAGTAATTTTTGCAGGAGATTTCCGTCAAATTCCACCGGTGGTACCGAGCGCGCGAAGTAATGCCGACGTAGTCAATTGCTCTGTGAAAACGTCTTGGATTTGGCAACAGATTAAAATCTTTCAATTATCAACCGCGCAAAGATCTAGGGAAGACGAAGAATTCTCGGAACAGCTATTGAATATCGGCTCTAATTCAATAGTCTCAGTTCCAGTCCAAACCGGTAGAGTCACACAAAACCTAATTGACGTGTCACCCATTCAATTTGTCACAGATCTCGATGATTTAATAGACTTTGTTTTTTCAGACGTTTTAGAGGAACCAGACGTTTGCTGCCACAGAGCAATATTGTGCAACTATAATATGAACGTTAAGGAAATAAATGCAAACATTTTAGATCGCGTACCCGGTGAATTAATACATTTCTATTCGGTAGATCAAACGGCAACCGATGACGCGGACGAATTATTCTTAGGATCGGACACACTCAATAGAATGCAACCGAAAGGCGTTCCTGAGCATGATTTACAACTAAAGGTAGGATGCGTTTGCATGATAATGCGAAACCTTAGTTTCTCGGATCGCTTAGTAAACGGCACTAAAGTTATAGTAGTAGGTCATTCTCCGCGTCTGATTAGGGTACGAAAACCGGACGATAATGAAGATTATTTAATTCCGCGCATAACTTTTAAAGCACCGATCGATTCAAATAGCCCCATAGAAATGATCCGTCGTCAATTTCCTTTGCAAATTTGTTACGCGATGACAATACACAAAAGTCAAGGGCAAACAATATCAAAAGTGGGAATAGATTTAAGATCCGATGTCTTTAGCCACGGACAGTTGTACGTCGCGTTAGGTAGGGTTCGCAACCGACGGGATTTAAAGCTATTGCTCAATAGAAATCGTGTAATCAATAATAAACCGTTTGTAAATAATGTCGTTTTTCCGCAATTATTGTTGTAATTTTTTTAAATCACCCCTATTTGGGTGGGGCGGCTTCTCTTCGTAATTAAGTTAATCATTAAATCATGTTGACATTGCTATTCAATGAGCGTTTTTTATTTAATTTGTTTTAGCTTTTTATTAATGTAATATCAAATTATATTGACTATATATATTATTTACATTACACCAATAAATATTTTATAACCTGTGTTTGTAGCAGATGTTCATTGAGCGTTATGTCGAATAATAGCTCTGGTCTAAGCTGTCTATAATTATAAATAAATTAACGGTTCAAAGAGGTAAGTTTTTGGTGATATGCGTCTCAGTGTGAAATCGGTTGAACCATGTTGGTCTGTAGGGAATCTTTCCGATAGTAGATCGGAAGCGGATAATTGCCGGGTTAACTGTCCGATCTGTAAGTAGTTGGGTTTTGGATTCTGGTCAGAGTCGGCTTACTGCCGAGAACATGCTCTGGTTGGTGATGAAGTCAATAGAACCGAGTGATTGCGAATTCGTCGATGAGGTGAGTTGTCGCACCGATGATGGGGGTCAGTAAAGTGGTCGATGTCGGCTGATTGCTGGGATGTCTTGCGTTGTCTGTGGCGCGAAAGTCAGGATGGGAGTCGATGTCAAGTTGTGGTTACTATCTGACTTGTGGAGGTGTATCGGTAGGGAGGGATGGTATGTCCGTTAACATGGGTAAAAGTTGTTGTCATATCAATAATCAGTCGTAGTGTGCATAGGTGAGGGTGGAGTCATGTTTGTTGGTTGAATGAGTCATATGGCATGGTGTTATGAGTTATGATACGAGTTAATTTTTACTAAAAAGTAAAAAGCCGTGGACTGCTGTGTAGGGTAGACTGGATACGGTTGAAACAAAGAACGTTTGAAACAGAGCAAATATCTCGTAAACGGTTACGCGGGGAGTGAGGGGTGCAAGGGAAAAACAAAGCGGACGACAGCCCCGAACACGAATTCAGAATGAATTGCCGCGCCGCTTCCTGCGCGTTGTCTTATCAGTAACGAGTCGTAGTGTCAAAAGGTGTAGGTAGAATCATTGGTTAATTCATTCAATGGGTTATTTTCTTTGTACTGATTTAGATAAAGATGATAAGTAGGATGTAAAGCAATGTATGTACTTTGTACCTATGACGGGTTTGTTTGTTTTAATTACCGTGCGAGAATTATGTTCATCAATATGCGATTTTTTTATGTTTATAAGGTTGTTCTACAATCAGTTTCTTGCGATGAATTCGTCATTAATGTTAATGAATCGTCTCAGTTTAAAAGTTTTCTGAAAACTGCACTCTTAATATTTTATATAATTATCTCTTTTATGTTTTGAGTATTTAATATAAGACAAATTTTGATTAATCAAAAATGCCGTGTATTGTAACTACAGTTTGGCCGCTGAGAAAATGCGTTCCTGACAGGTCGCGAGAATTAGTCTTATTGATGTTATATAACTTACCTATTCCTATTTATTATATTCCGGGCTTTTTGCGCGTCGTATGCGTTACCACATACTTATAATTGTTTAGGTTCTATTTTCACAGACTAAAAAGTGCGTCACGAATAGTCTGTCATCTACGCAGGCCCTAAGTGCCTGCTCTCACTCTGTTTTTCTCTCTTACCGCGTGCATGAAAGGAGCCTAAAAAGGCGCACTCAATCCTTTCGCTCTGTCTTCTATTTTCAGTCTTAGAGCCTGCGCAGACGACAGACTATCCGTGACGCACTTTAGTCTGTGAAAAATGAACTTAAGCAATTAATGTGGTAACGCATACGACGCGCAAAAAGTACGGTGGCCAAAAATTCGGTGTCATTCTGGCAAATCGCGCCGCGCCGCGCCGCACAAAAAGTGCGCAAAATAAATAGAATGTTTCCTCCAACACGTGCTAACCTGCTAACACAGACGGCTCACACTTTTAGTATGCAGTCTGCACTATGAAGATGTGCGTCGTGTGCGTTGAGTCTGCGTAAAATCCGCGACGGACTTTTTGTATGCCATGCAGACATTTTGTGCGCCGCAGACTCGATCGCACAAAAAGTCCGTCTTCTGCGCAGGCCCTAAGAGTAAGAAGGTTAGAGGTAAAGTAATTGTGAAATTAAAAGCCAGAGAAAGTCATAGTCCAATTTTAACTCGACTGCCATTTTGATACACTCTCTTTCTAATTTTCAATCGGTTTTTTTCCAAATTCGACCTTTTTGTTAACATGAACCTTTAAGCAAAACATATTTTATCCGTCTGTTCGAATTGAAATAATGCAGTTACAAATATACGGCATTTTGATTAATAATAATTTGTCTTAATACTTAAAACATAAAGAGATAATTAAATTAAAAAAATAGTGTTAGCTCGTAGTTTAAAATACCATTAGGACATACATTACACACATACATACATTACCTACATACATTATACAAACACATACACATACATTATCTAAAGTTTCTTATTTGCTTAGTCTATAAAGGTTACTTTTGGTTTATGTAATTTAATTTTTTTTATCTAAATGTTAGCTCAAAAATTGTATTTTCTAAATTATTACGACTGTTTACTGAATAACGGTATCATAACTTACATTTATAAAATTATAATTAGCACTCTCTCAGATTTGATTGTGGAGGTTTTAATACGTCTTGGCTGAATACACAGGCTGGTTTAATAACTGACAGTTGAGATGTCAGAATAAAGTCAAACATCAGGATTTTGGAAGAGAAATATTTGGAAAAACTCTGAAGATTTTCATTATAAAAGGGGTGGCGGACGCAATCCCAGCAGTAAGTCTGGGTTCTAATGATGAACCATCTGCTACCAAAGTTTACGTCCAGGTTCTGGTGGACTACGAGTTTCTCCATACTGAAAGTAAACAATAAAGATACTAACACTCTGACGTATCCCTTTATTATTCTAAAGTCCTTTATCAACACTTTTCACTTATGCTGAAGCCTGAACTACAGACCTACGTCAACTCCTTGACTACTAAACTACGCTGTCCGAACTGATCTACACGTCCACATCACGAAGCCGATCTCCACGTCCACGCTACTAAGCTGATTCTCACGTTTAATCTGCGGAGTTGATCTTCACGTCGACAGAGCAGCTCTGGCCCGTCGCCTGCAATGTCGCCCAAGTCTGACGCCTTACCAAATACAACATTCTAAACCTCTTCCTTCATTCCCTCCGGAGAGTGCGTGCTTCATAGGTTTTTTTAATCATAAATTGTATTTTATATTTCTTATTATTGTTAAGAAAACATGCAAAAAAAAATAGCATGCAAAAAAAAAGAGCATGTATGAAAACAAAAAAAAAATAACATGCAAAAAAAAGGGCATGTATAAAAAAAAAACATGCAAAAAAAAGAGTATGTATAAAAAAAAACATGCAAAAAAAAAGGGCATGTATAAAAAAAACATGCAAAAAAAAAGGGCATGTATGAAAAGAAAAAAAAAACATGCAAAAAAAAGGGCATGTATGAAAACAAAAAAAAATAACATGCAAAAAAAGGGGCATGTGTGTAAAAAGCGAACTATTATGTACACTAAACTTAGTTATTATAACTACTATGAATAAGATATTGCTCTTTATAAATTTTAACTATAATACATATTAAAATGTAGGTAAGTAGTCAAGAAAAACGCTAGAAAGCATAATATAAATGTGATTCTTAAAGAAAACTGTCCAAGCCGATTCAAAATGTAAATGCCTTTTGAATTGAGACGAGTCATGTTTTTTAAATTTACATTTATCTTGGAATGGGACCTACAAAACTTATATTATTTAAGAACTTACTTTTAAAAAGAATTACATATTGAAGCACTTCTCCTCGCATGGTACTGAAAACAGCTACATTTTGATTTATACCAATATGACAACATAATTTCTTATTTTCATTACATCTTTATTAAACGAATCAGGACATTTGGTATCTGCCATTCCCATTCACACTTTTGCATACTACAGCAGTCCCCGGCTCTTAATTTTTTACTTTACCGTTACACAGCAGTCCACGGCTTTTTATTTTTTACTTTTTAGTAAAAAGTAACTAAGACATATGGTATCTGCCCTTTCCATTCACACTTTCGCGTACTACAGCAGTCCCCGGCACTTTATTTTAACTTTACAGTTACACAGCAACCCACGGCTTATTATTTTTTACTTTATAGTAAAAAGTAACTAAGACATTTGGTATCTGCCCTTTCCATTCACACTTTCGCGTACTGCAGCAGTCCCCAGCAATTAATTTTTACTTTACCGTTACACAGCAGTCCACGGCTTTCTATTTTTTACTTTTTAGTAAAAAGTAACTAAGACATTTGGTATCTGCCCTTTCCATTCCCACTTTCGCGTACTACAGCAGTCCCCGGCACTTTATTTTTTACTTTACCGTTACACAGCAGTCTACGGCTTTCTATTTTTTACTTTTTTGTAAAAAGTAACTAAGAGATTTGGTATCTGCCATTCCCATTCACACTTTCGCGTGCTACAGCAGTCCCCGGCTCTTTATTTTTTTACTTTACCTTACACAGCAGTCCACGGCTTTTTATTTTTTACTTTTTAGTAAAAACTAACTAAGACATTTGGTATCTGCCTTTCCATTCACACTTTCGCGTACTACAGCAGTCGCTGGCTCTTTATTTTTTACTTTACCGTTACACAGCAGTCCACGGCTTTTTATTTTTTACTTGTTTGTAAAAAGTAACTAAGACATATGGTATCTGCCCTTTCCATTCACACTTTCGCGTACTACAGCAGTCCCCGGCACTTTATTTTTTACTTTACCATTACACAGCAGTCCACGGCTTTTTATTTTTTACTTTTAGTAAAAAGTAACTAAGACATTTGGTATCTGCCCTTTCCATTCCCACTTTCGCATATTACAGCAGTCACTGGCACTTTATTTTTTACATTACCGTTACACAGCAGTCCACGGCTTTTTATTTTTTACTTTTTTGTAAAAAGTAACTAAGACATTTGGTATCTGCCCTTTCCATTCACACTTACGCGTACTGCTGCAGTCCCCAGCACTTAATTTTTACTTTACCGTTACACAGCAGTCCACGGCTTTTTATTTTTTACTTTTTAGTAAAAAGTAACTAAGACATATGGTATCTGCCCTTTCCATTCCCACTTTCGCGTACTACAGCAGTCCCCGGCACTTTATTTTTTACTTTACCGTTACACAGCAGTCTACGGCTTTCTATTTTTCACTTTTTTGTAAAAAGTAACTAAGAGATTTGGTATCTGCCATTCCCATTCACACTTTCGCGTGCTACAGCAGTCCCCGTCTCTTTATTTTTTTACTTTACCTTATACAGCAGTCCACGGCTTTTTATTTTTTACTTTTTAGTAAAAACTAACTAAGACATTTGGTATCTGCCTTTCCATTCACACTTTTGCGTACTACAGCAGTCGCTGGCTCTTTATTTTTTACTTTACCGTTACACAGCAGTCCACGGCTTTTTATTTTTTACTTGTTTGTAAAAAGTAACTAAGACATATGGTATCTGCCCTTTCCATTCACACTTACGCGTACTGCTGCAGTCCCCAGCACTTAATTTTTACTTTACCGTTACACAGCAGTCCACGGCTTTTTATTTTTTACTTTTTAGTAAAAAGTAACTAAGACATATGGTATCTGCCCTTTCCATTCCCACTTTCGCGTACTACAGCAGTCCCCGGCACTTTATTTTTTACTTTACCGTTACACAGCAGTCTACGGCTTTCTATTTTTTACTTTTTTGTAAAAAGTAACTAAGAGATTTGGTATCTGCCATTCCCATTCACACTTTCGCGTGCTACAGCAGTCCCCGGCTCTTTATTTTTTTACTTTACCTTATACAGCAGTCCACGGCTTTTTATTTTTTACTTTTTAGTAAAAACTAACTAAGACATTTGGTATCTGCCTTTCCATTCACACTTTTGCGTACTACAGCAGTCGCTGGCTCTTTATTTTTTACTTTACCGTTACACAGCAGTCCACGGCTTTTTATTTTTTACTTGTTTGTAAAAAGTAACTAAGACATATGGTATCTGCCCTTTCCATTCACACTTACGCGTACTGCTGCAGTCCCCAGCACTTAATTTTTACTTTACCGTTACACAGCAGTCCACGGCTTTTTATTTTTTACTTTTTAGTAAAAAGTAACTAAGACATATGGTATCTGCCCTTTCCATTCCCACTTTCGCGTACTACAGCAGTCCCCGGCACTTTATTTTTTACTTTACCGTTACACAGCAGTCTACGGCTTTCTATTTTTTACTTTTTTGTAAAAAGTAACTAAGAGATTTGGTATCTGCCATTCCCATTCACACTTTCGCGTGCTACAGCAGTCCCCGGCTCTTTATTTTTTTACTTTACCTTATACAGCAGTCCACGGCTTTTTATTTTTTACTTTTTAGTAAAAACTAACTAAGACATTTGGTATCTGCCTTTCCATTCACACTTTTGCGTACTACAGCAGTCGCTGGCTCTTTATTTTTTACTTTACCGTTACACAGCAGTCCACGGCTTTTTATTTTTTACTTGTTTGTAAAAAGTAACTAAGACATATGGTATCTGCCCTTTCCATTCACACTTTCGCGTACTACAGCAGTCCCCGGCACTTTATTTTTTACTTCACCATTACACAGCAGTCCACGGCTTTTTATTTTTTACTTTTAGTAAAAAGTAACTAAGACATTTGGTATCTGCCCTTTCCATTCCCACTTTCGCATATTACAGCAGTCACTGGCACTTTATTTTTTACATTACCGTTACACAGCAGTCCACGGCTTTTTATTTTTTACTTTTTTGTAAAAAGTAACTAAGACATTTGGTATCTGCCCTTTCCATTCACACTTACGCGTACTGCTGCAGTTCCCAGCACTTAATTTTTACTTTACCGTTACACAGCAGTCCACGGCTTTTTATTTTTTACTTTTTAGTAAAAAAGTAACTAAGACATATGGTATCTGCCCTTTCCATTCACACTTTCGCGTACTGAAGCAGTCCCCAGCACTTAATTTTTACTTTACCGTTACACCGCAGTCCACGGCTTTTTATTTTTTACTTTTAGTAAAAAGTAACTAAGACATTTGGTATCTGCCCTTTCCATTCCCACTTTAGCGTACTACAGCAGTCCCCGGCACTTTATTTTTTACTTTACAGTTACACAGCAGTCCACGGCTTTTTATTTTTTACTTGTTTGTAAAAAGTAACTAAGACATTTGGTATCTGCCCTTTCCATTCACACTTTTGTGTACTGCAGCAGTCCCCAGCACTTAATTTTTACTTTACCGTTACACAGCAGTCCACGGCTTTTTATTTTTTACTTTTTAGTAAAAAGTAACTAAGACATATGGTATCTGCCCTTTCCATTCACACTTTCGCGTACTGAAGCAGTCCCCAGCACTTAATTTTTACTTTACCGTTACACAGCAGTCCACGGCTTTTTATTTTTTACTTTTAGTAAAAAGTAACTAAGACATTTGGTATCTGCCCTTTCCATTCCCACTTTAGCGTACTACAGCAGTCCCCGGCACTTTATTTTTTACTTTACAGTTTCACAGCAGTCCACGGCTTTTTATTTTTTACTTTATAGTAAAAAGTAACTAAGACATTTGGTATCTGCCATTCCCATTCACACTTTCGCGTGCTACAGCAGTCCCCGGCTCTTTATTTTTACTTTACCGTTACACAGCAGTCCACGGCTTTTTATTTTTTACTTTTAGTAAAAAGTAACTAAGACATTTGGTATCTGCCCTTTCCATTCCCACTTTAGCGTACTACAGCAGTCCCCGGCACTTTATTTTTTACTTTACAGTTACACAGCAGTCCACGGCTTTTTATTTTTTACTTGTTTGTAAAAAGTAACTAAGACATTTGGTATCTGCCCTTTCCATTCACACTTTTGTGTACTGCAGCAGTCCCCAGCACTTAATTTTTACTTTACCGTTACACAGCAGTCCACGGCTTTTTATTTTTTACTTTTTAGTAAAAAGTAACTAAGACATATGGTATCTGCCCTTTCCATTCACACTTTCGCGTACTGAAGCAGTCCCCAGCACTTAATTTTTACTTTACCGTTACACAGCAGTCCACGGCTTTTTATTTTTTACTTTTAGTAAAAAGTAACTAAGACATTTGGTATCTGCCCTTTCCATTCCCACTTTAGCGTACTACAGCAGTCCCCGGCACTTTATTTTTTACTTTACAGTTTCACAGCAGTCAACGGATTTTTATTTTTTACTTTATAGTAAAAAGTAACTAAGACATTTGGTATCTGCCATTCCCATTCACACTTTCGCGTGCTACAGCAGTCCCCGGCTCTTTATTTTTACTTTACCGTTACACAGCAGTCCACGGCTTTTTATTTTTTACTTTTAGTAAAAAGTAACTAAGACATTTGGTATCTGCCCTTTCCATTCCCACTTTAGCGTACTACAGCAGTCCCCGGCACTTTATTTTTTACTTTACAGTTACACAGCAGTCCACGGATTTTTATTTTTTACTTGTTTGTAAAAAGTAACTAAGACATTTGGTATCTGCCCTTTCCATTCACACTTTTGTGTACTGCAGCAGTCCCCAGCACATAATTTTTACTTTACTGTTACACAGCAGTCCACGGCTTTTTATTTTTGACTTTTTAGTAAAAAGTAACTAAGACATATGGTATCTGCCCTTTACATTCACACTTTCGCGTACTACAGCAGTCCTCGGCACTTTATTTTTTACTTTACAGTTTCACAGCAGTCCACGGCTTTTTATTTTTTACTTTTAGTAAAAAGTAACTAAGACATTTGGTATCTGCCCTTTCCATTCCCACTTTCGCGTACTACAGCAGTCACTGGCACTTTATTTTTTACATTACCGTTACACAGCAGTCCACGGCTTTTTATTTTTTACTTTTTTGTAAAAAGTAACTAAGACATTTGGTATCTGCCCTTTCCATTCACACTTACGCGTACTGCTGCAGTCCCCAGCACTTAATTTTTACTTTACCGTTACACAGCAGTCCACGGCTTTTTATTTTTTACTTGTTTGTAAAAAGTAACTAAGACATTTGGTATCTGCCCTTTCCATTCACACTTTAGCGTGCTACAGCAGTCCCCGGCTCTTTATTTTTACTTTACCGTTACACAGCAGTCCACGGCTTTTTATTTTTCACTTTTACGCGCAGGAAGCGGCGAGCACTGAATTTGTGTTGGGAGCTGTCTTCCGCTTCATTTTCTCCTTGTACTCCTCACTCCCCGCGTAACCATTTACGATATATTTGCTCTGTTTCAACCGTCCTTTGTTTTAACCGTACCCAGTCTACCCTACACAGCAGTCCACGGCTTTTACTTTTTAGTAAAAAGTAATTCATATCATAACTAACTCCATGCCATATAACTCATTCAACCAGTACAATGACTCCACCCTCACCTTTGCACACTACGACTCATTACTGATAAGACAACAACTTTTACCTTTGTTAACGGACATACCATCCCTCCCTACAGATCCAACACCACAAATCAGATAGCATCCACAACTTGACATTGACTCTCATCCTGACTTTCGCCTACAGACAACGCAAGACTTCCCAGCAATCAGCCGACACCGACCACACTTTACTGACCTCCCATTATCGGTGCGACAACTCACCTCAACGATGAATTCGCAATCACTCGGTTCTATCGACTTCATCACTAACCAGAGCATGTTCTCGGCAGTAAGCTGACTCTGATCGGAATCCAAAGCCTAGCTACTTACAGATCATTCAGTTGACCGGGCAACCAACCGTTCCCGGTCTACAGTCGGTCAGATTTTCTACTGACCAGTAACATGGTTCAATAACGGTCTCGCATTGTTGCGTATTCATCTTAAACTACCTCACGTTCCGTTTTATTTATTTATAATTAAGAAGGATAGTTTAGGTTGGAGTGATTGTTTGCCATGATTAACAATGACTATTTGTTATAATCATAGATTTATATTTATTTATTTTTCATGTACACATACACTTTGTACGCACGTAGTCCGTATTATGTCTATTGCTAGCAATTAGTATGTAAAATATTGAATAAAAGGATTATGAATGAAGTCAAGGTGAAGTATGTATGTGTGTATATGCGAAATTGCTAGCAATTAGTATGTAAAATGTTGATTAAAAGAGTTATGAATGAAGTCAAGGTGAAGTATGTATGTGTGTATATGCGAAATTGCTAGCAATTAGTATGTAAAATGTTGATTAAAAGGATTATGAATGAAGTCAAGGTGAAGTATGTATGTGTATATGCGCAATTGCTAGCAATTAGTATGTAAAATGTTGATTAAAAGGGTTATGAATGAAGTCAAGGGGAAGAATGTGTGTGAGTATATGTGAAAAGAAGGATGTTAAGAGAATGGTGTAGAAGTATGTTGTGAAACTTGTGAACTTGTAATAGTTTAAGAATATATTTGAACGTATTTGTATCGTTTTTATCATATAACATACTATATCACACTTATCAGAAACACTGACACACAGAGTATTTATTTTTAGGTATTACTATTATTTTTTTCTTCTATTTATTACTAGGATCAAGCTCGTAATTATTTTCTATGTAATAATATTTACAATAATTTATTATCTTACCTAATAGTAATAATATAATATGTAAGTATACCTACCTACTGCGTGAACGAAAATGAATGAAAATAAGATGATTAGAGAGTGATGGTTAAGTGGAAATATATTATTTGTTATTACAATCTGACACACCCACACTAACATAATATGTGTTTAATTCAGTTTATTTATTCATATTAATTAAGTAAATTTATTTTATTGTAATTAGGCAACTTTGATTTTAGAAAAGTGTAGTATAATCATGTATGTAGGTACATAGAAGTACATGTATTTAAATGTAATTAGGCTACTTTGATTTTAGAAAAGTGTAGTATAATCATGTATTAGGTACATAGATGTAGTTTAGGTGGATTAGGCCTCTTCGGGGGGATACCACGTAAAAAAAAACGCGCCTCAAACCTTACCTCTCCAGGTGGTGTGGAAAAAGGTTTGTAGTTATCTGTACTTACTTAGTTTATTTAAAATAGATGTAATTTAGTTAAGATTTAGTATTATGTAAATCGAGTAATTCAGGTGGATTAGGCCTCTAATGGGGATACGCTTGTAACGGGGATACCTTGAAATAAAACGCACCAGGAACCATATCTTCTGGTAGCCCGGAAATTGGTTTTAGAACTGTATACCTACCTAATAACAAGTAGTTAGCTGTAGTTGTTTTCAATAAATACAATTTCACAAAGTAGTTTGTTTCAATAATTCTAAGTGTTGTAGGTATACCTACCTACCTACCTAATCCGCTGCCAATATTTATCAGTAGGTTGGTGCTGTGGCTGGCTGGGTGCGTGCGAGTGCGAACGAATGCGCGCGTGGGCGCCACAATAATGCCTGCGTTGCGTCCCAAGGCCAGATGCCAGTCTGGTACGACCTACGAGGCAGACTGCATGCCGCACCCCTGCACGTCGCGCGTGTAAACACACCATCATTGTCATCTTGCTTCATCGTCGTGTTCTGTGGCGTTTCTTTACGAAAGTAAGTGAAAAAGAAATAAAATCACCGAATCCAACGTGCAAGCGAAACAAAACTGGGATTGGTGACAGAGTTTCGACTGTATGAAGATTATAACAAAGAAATAAAAATAAAATTAAACAAGTACTTACTTAAATTCCATTCATAAATCAATGACAGACACAGATGACTATAGTACAAAAATTGTATTACTTTCAATCATTTCTTAGAAACAAAACTATGCTTTGATCAAAAACCTGCCCAGCTATGATAAGGCTATAAGAATTTTGCATGATTGATAAAAGTAATAATAGTAGGTGTGTAGGTAGTCATGGACCTCTATGGTTGTTGATGTTACTCTATTAATGTTTTCTGTCCTGTAAATTAGATGCATACACATCAATGGCCTACCAGCTTGATAGAGATATCAATGCACCACTAAGCCTGGAGGAGTATTTGGAGCACCGGCATTGGAGAATGCTGAGCCACCACAGCCAGCTACAGGGGTAACTATAAGTATAACCACAAATTGTACACTTGCAAAACTTTTCAAATGCTTCCAACCAACGGTTGAATGCATGAAGTTCATCATAGAATTTGTTGAGGGGCACATACACATAAGGGAAATGCAAATTTCACTTTCGGTGTGCAGTTTGCAGAGGGCTACACAACTTTCTGATATACTGTTATAATATTCCCACCATACAATTTCATTAAAGTTAATAGACAGCAGATAACAGGTTTCACTGGTAACATCAAAGCTTTTTCAGCTATCAGAACTAACACTAAAACACAATGGTTAGTACCTATACTAACATCATTAACCTTTTATTCAATCAACGATAAAAAGTATGGTATTCCATTACAAATCCACTCACTGAAAAAACCATACAAAACTGAAATGACAGTTCATTTCAGTTTTCATGGGGTAGAGATTATTGACAAATTATTTCAAAAAAGGATTGACATTTCCAGAGTGATCATACTCCTTAACATCACATTGTTTGATGACAAGTTCAATGTACCCAGTAACGTACTTATATTAGCTGGTGTTTTTCCAGACAATGCAGTCCAGAGTCAGCAGCCGATGAAGCTGGCAGAGCAGGCAGCCAGCACATACTAGATCATTACAGCAAAATAAAACACAGTTCGATATTAATCAACACCTATTTTGGACATATTGTTAGAGGCAGCCAACCTGCCTTACAATTTGATACAACAACCAGAATCAATCTTTATTTACAACCATGTAATAAATAGTTTTAAATTGTGAAGTGAGGTCACAATCAGCATCGACAATCGGGATGGGCATGGGCGGCATGGGCATTTATGGGCGGCATGGGCACCGGGCCGTAGGCCGACGAAGGAGGCCGGCGGAGGCCCGGCACTTTGGGGACAGAAGTCATAGAGTGTTATTTAATATGCGAGCTAAGCGAGCGCGCGTCATGGAGTCTTAGCAGGTTCTAAATTTGCTTATATCTCGAAAAGTCTTGCTAGCTGGCATGAGGAGCGTAGGCCGAAGGCCGGCGGAGCGACGACGACATGGCTGACGGGAGATAGGGCGGCAGCTCTTTTTTTTAGACCTCCCGATCCGACCATCTGTTTAGTGTAATTTCTATTTTTACATGATGACAGTGTTTGATAAGTAATATTTTTATCAAAATAAAAGTAGGTGACTACTGATGTTATTACATTTTTAACTGTTTATTTTTTAACTACTATGTTCAATAGTTTATTTTTTGTTAACTTTTCATGAAAATTTTGTAAGTTTAATTTCATTTAATAAACAAAAAGACGAGAAGTTCACCTATTTTATTACTTTGCCCAAGATAGGGTGGGCATTGTTCATAATGGCCGGGAAAAGTGATTAATCATGCTGTTTTAATCACATTGCCCAAATGAATCGGGCAGAATACAGACCGGCCATAATTTCAGGCCATTATCCCCATTTTTAGGGTATTTTCCCAGATTTTTCCCAAAAACATGAAAAATAGAAATAAGGACATTTTGAATGGAGACTTTGACTAGCTGGCAACATTGGGGTCCCTCAAATGATATTTGACCATTTTCATTACTTTCAGCTGGCAACCCCCAGAGGCATTGGGGCTTGAATTTTCGGGTCAGACCCAATTTTGGCGAATTCTTTTGATCTACCAAAGTCAGTGGACAGCCACCGTTTCTTTAGGTACTGACAGGTAACTTGTATCCTGTTTATTTTAGGAAAATTATGACATTTAAGAAATTCAAGATGGCGGCCGTGCCATTTCCGGTTTATTACCACTCACTCACTGACGTAATTGTTCTCCCAGATGGTGGAAGGGGAGTAGGATATGTTTTGACAGATTCATAATCAAGTAACTCTCACGAGTAGGGAAAATGTGCCAAACCACTTTTTGCCCCTTTTCCCACCGCTCCCTATCGTATCTCGGAAACTAAGGGACCCGTGTCTGATTTGTATAGAAGAGGCTCGGGGAAGTATAAAACATTTTTCAATGTTACCCCTCTTGCCCCCCTTCATCCCTCCCACCCATCGTATCTCGGAAACTAGGACATGTAGTGGTTTTGTTTTTATTCTTTCCTAAAAATATTGAAGGGCGTTGAAATTTTTACACTCTCCCCTCCCCTCCCCAACCTCCCCTAAAATTGAAAGGGCTGTAACTTTATTATGGTTAGACATAGACATTAGGTGTTGGATCAAATATAATAGCAGGCGTCGAAACCTGTCTGGTGGTGGCATAAGTTCACGTTAGCTTTCCGGTGGTAGGTACAATAAGCAAATTTTAGGGTAATGTTTTTTTTAATGGGAAAATGTCTAAGTTTTTAAATAAAGTTTTAGATTGTTTGAGGGGATCTTAAGGGTTCTTAGACTGCTTCATAATAATTTAGGGGTTTCTTAGGGCTTTAGGTTTAGGGTCTTTGTACAGCTGTAAAGGTAAAGGTTTTCAAAATATTGAAAAAGTTCAATATTTTTTTTTAAAAGCTTCAAATGGAGTTTGCTAACGGATTTTCCAATTCATTTAAGGATTACTATGGATTCTCATAATTTTATATGATTAATTTATCACTTTGACTGGTCATTATTATTAATGCCCGACGGCCCGTGATCTATGTAATAAGTCAGTGTTTGAAATAGCATCATTGTTTTCTTTAATGCTTGCCCTGCATAGGTCGACCACCATGATTGGTCCGAATTAGTATTACAACTTTATGTCCCAGAAGTCCGAATTGGGGACATGAGGAGCGTAGGCCGAAGGCCGGCGGAGCTCCGACGACATGGCTGACGGGAGATAGGGCGGCAGCTTTTTTTTTTAGACCGCCCGATCCGACTATCTTTTTAGTGTAATTTCTATTCTTACATGATGACAGTGCTTGATAAGTAATATTTTTATCAAAATAAAAGAAGGTAACTACTGATGTTATTACATTTTTAACTGTTTATTTTTTAACTACTATGTTCAATAGTTTATTTTTTGTTAACTTTTCATGAAAATTTTGTAAGTTTAATAAAAAAAAAGACTACAGTTCACCTATTTTATTAATTTGCCCAAGATAGGTTGGGCATTATTCATAATTGCCGGGAAAAGTGATTAATCATGCTGTTTTATTCACATTGCTCAATTGAGTCGGGCATTATGAATACAGACCGGCCATTATTAATAGTGCCCGGACTTATCGAATTGCCCGTAACATAATACAGCTTAATCAAGTGGAAAACTTTCAGGTCCTTTTGGGCTTTATTTGGTTTTCAATGGAGTTTGAAAAGTGGAAGACTTTATAGGTATGGTTTTGATTGTCATTTTTACTACATTTAGGGGTTTTTAAAGTGAAAAATGTACCAGCACAAGCACGCGAGGTGCTTGCACCTCGCGCAACACGCAAATACTAGTTTATATTATATAAAACTACAAAGCCACTGACTGATTGACATGCCGTTTCTCGGAACGGGTGAGAGATGGGTTAGGGGAATGTTTGGGAAAAATGTAGAGTACCATAGAGTGAGTAGGGGAAAATTATAGAGGAGATTCAAATCCAAGATGGCGGCCGAGTCCATTTCCGGTTTCGGTGCGGAAAAGACTTGGACGAGTTTCGACTCATAGGTCCCATTTAAAATCTAGAATGATTTAGAAAAAAAGTAAAAAAAAAAAAAAAAACAAGATGGCGGCTGCGCTGGGACGTTTTGAAATCTTCGACTTTTTGCACTAAACTTTGACGAATTGTTTTGTTTTACCGATTTCAAAAGTTGGCAACACCAGTTACACCAGTCGGTGGCCTATATCCTTGAGATTTTAGAAAAATTGTGACTTTTCAAAAAAACAAAATGGCGAACAGTATAGCGGCCATCTTGTAAAAAGTTGTAATTTTCGACTTTTTTCAAATCCATTTTTCGGGTAGTTGGCAACATCCGACGGGTTCGAGTTGTACCAGGTGGTTGTGTGTTTTATTAACGAGTGTTGCCCGGTGCAAAAATTTTCCCCATTTTTTGGGTATTTTGCCAGATTAACCCCAAAAACATGAAAAGTAGAAATAAGGACATTTTGAATAGAGACTTTGACTAGCTGGCAACATTGGGGTCCCACAAATGAAATTTGACCATTTTGGTTCGTTTTAGTTGGCAACCCCAAAAAATATTGAATATTTTAATTTTTGGGACTTTTTGACTTTGACGAGTTCTTTTGTTCTACCAAACTCAAATGTTGGCAACACCAGATAAATCGGTCGGTGGCCTATATACTTGAGATTTCAGGAAAATTATGACTTTTCAGAAAAACAAGATGGCGGACGCTGTGGCGGCCATTTTGTAAAAACTTGAAATTTCGACTTTTTTCAAATCTATTTTTCGTGCAGTTGGCAACATCTGAGGGGTTCGAGCTGTACTGACCGGTTATGTGTTTTGTTGAGGAGTGTTGCCTGGTGCAAAAAAATTCCCCATTTCTAATGTACTTTACCAGATTTTCCCCGAAAACGTGAAAAGTAGAAATAACGATATTTTGAATAGAGACTTTGACTAGCCGGCAACATTGGGATGCCCCGAATGACATTTGACCATTTTCATCACTTTGAGCTGGCAACCCCGAGAGCCTTTGGGGTTTGCATTTTTGGGTCAGACCCGAATTCGGCGAGTTCTTTTGTTCTATCAAACTCAAAAGTTGGCAACACCACGCACATCGGTTGGTAGCCTATATTCTTGAGATTTCAGGAAAATTACGACTTTTCAGAAAAACAAGATGGCGGACAGTGGCGCGGCCATCTTGTAAAAATAACAAAAAATCCCAATTTTCGACACGATAAATGGGACAGCTGGCATCCCCCCACTGGATTGTGTTGTATGAACCGGTTGTGTGTATTGCCAAGGAGTGTTGCCTGGTGCAAAAATTCTCCCCACTTTTGGAGTAATTTTCCCAGATCTTCCCCAAAAAAATGAAAAGTAGAAATGACGACATTTTAAATAGAGACTTTGACTAGCCGGTAACATTGGGGTCTCCCAAATGACATTTGACCATTTTTATTATTTTGAGCTGGCAACCCCGAGAGCCATTGGGTTTTGAATTTTCGGGTCAGACTCGACTTTGGCGAGTTCTTTTGTTCTACCAAACTCAAAAGTTGGCAACACCAAGTACACCGATCGGTAGCCTATATCCTTGAGATTAATGGAAAATTATGACATTCCAGAAAAACAAGATGGCGGACAGTGTGGCGGCCATCTTGTAGAAATGACGAAAAATCCCAATTTTCGAAACAATAAATGTTACAGTTGGCATCACCCGACTGGATTGTGTCGTATGAACTGGTTGTGTGTATTGCTGAGGAGTGTTGCCTGGTGCAAAACTTCTCCCCACTTTTGGGGTAATTTTGACCAAAAACATGAAAAGTAGAAATGACGTTATTTTAAATGGAAATTTTACATAACAACCAAGAATGGGGTGCCCAAAATGACTTTTGACCATTTTCATCACTCTCAGCTGGCAACCCCGAGAGCCATTCGCGCTTGAATCTTCGGGTCGGACCCGACTTTGGCGAGATCTTTTGTTCTACCAAACACAAAAGTTGGCAACACCAAGTACAACAGTCGGTAGCCTATATCCTTGAAATTTCAGGAAAATTATGACATTTCAGAAAAACAAGATGGCGGACAGTGTGGCGGCGATCTTGCAGAAATGACGAAAAATCCCAATTTTTTACACAATAAATCAGAGAGCTGGCATCCCCCGACTGGATTGTGTTGTATGAACCGGTTGTTTATTTCGTTAGAGAGTGTTGCCTGGTGCAAAACTTTTCCCCATTTTTAGGGTATTTTCTCAGATTCTCCCCAAAAATATGAAAAGTAGAAATAATTATATTTTGAATGGAGACTTTGACCAGCCGGCAACATTGGGGTCGGGACCAAATGTTATATGACCATTTTCATCACTTTCAACTGGCAACCCCGAGAGCCATTAGGGCTTGAATTTTCAGGGTCAGACCCGACTTTGGCGAATTCTTTCGTTCTACCAAAGTCAACGGACAGCCACCGTGTTTTTACAGACAGGTAGCTTGTATCCTGGTTATTTTAGAAAAATTGTGACATTTTAAAAATTCTAGATGGCGGCCGTGCCATTTCCAGTTTTCGAAACCTTGTTTGAATACCACTCACTGACATTATTGTTCTCCCGGACGGTGGAGAGGGAGAGGGGTATATTTTGACAGATTCATAATCAAGTTACTCTCACGAGTACGGAAAATGTGCCAAACCACTTTTTGCCCCCTTCCCACTCCTCCCTATGGTATCTCGGAAACTAAGAGACCCGTGTTTTGTTTTTTTGCTGATTTGTAAAGAAGAGGCTCGGGGAAGTATAAAACATTTTTCAATGTTACCCCCTTGCCCCCCTTCTCCACCCCGGATCTCGGAAGTTCAGAGAATTGAAACATTTTTTTTCAGATTCATATAAAGGAGCAATGCGTTAGTCAGAGTATTTTTTTACAACACCCCCCCTATCCCCCCTTCACCCATCCCACCCATCGTATCTCGGAAACTAGGACATGTAGCGGTTTTTTGATTTTTACTATAAATTATGATTGAGGAGCGTTTAAATTTGTTTACGGAGGGTATCCTCCTCTCCCCAACCTCCCCTAAAAATAAAAGGGCTATAACTTCGTAACGGTCAGAGATAGCAATTAGATGTTTGAACAAATTATATAGTAGGCGTCGAAACTTGTCCGGTCTCCGATGGTGGTACGGTAACGATAGCTTTCCGATGGTAGGTAGGTCCTGAATGGAGTGAACCTGCGAAACCGAGTGAAGCGAAGGGGGAGGTGGCGAGCGCAGCGAGCCGGCGACCTCCATTGCGTAACCAAGGTTGGGTGGGTGAAGCGTCACTCAGAGGTGACTATGTACATTCGGAAAAAATATTTTCTCAAAAAAAGAAAGGGCTTTAACTTCATAACGCTTAGAGATACGGGTTTGAACAAATATTATAGTAAGTGTCAAAACCTGTCCGGTGGTGGTAGGGATAAGGTCAAGATAGCTTATAGGTCTGAGTTTTTAATGAAGGTTTTAGATTGTTTTAGCGGATCCTAGGGGTTCTTAGACTGCTTCATACTGATTTAGGGGTTCCTAAAGACTTGGATGAATTTCGACTCATAGGTCCCATACAAAATCTAGAATGATTTAAAAGAAAAGTAAAAAAAAAACAAGATGGCGGCTGCGCTGGGACGTTTTGAAATCTTCGACTTTTTGCACTAAACTTTGACGAATTGTTTTGTTCTACTGATTATAAAAGTTGGCAACACCAAGCACACCAGTCGGTGGCCTATATCCTTAAGATTTCAGAAAAATTATGACTTTTCAGAAAAACAAGATGGCCGACGTTGTGGCAGCCATTTTGTGAAAAGTTGGAATTTTCAACTATTTTCAAATCCATTTGTTGTGTAGTTGACAACATCTGACGGGTTCAAGTTGTACCCAGTGGTTGTGTATTTTGTCAAGGAGTGTTGCTTGGTTTGAAAGTTTTCCCCATTTTTAGGGTGAAAAAACATGAAAAGTAGAAATAAGGACATTTTGAATGGAGACTTTGACTAGCTGGCAACATTGGGTTTCCCCGAATGACATTTGACCATTTTGATTCGTTTTAGTTGGCAACCCCAAAAAACATTTAATATTTTAATTTTTGGGTTCTTTGCACTTTGGCGAGTTCTTTTGTTCTACCAAGCTCAAAAGTTGGCAACATCAAGTACACCATTCGGTAGCCTATATCCTTGCGGCCTTGTAAAAAATACGAAATTTCTCACTTTTCGACACATTAAAAGGGACAGCTGGCATCCCCCGACTGGATTGTGTTGTATACCGGTTGTTTCCTTCATCGACGAGTGTTGCCTGGTGCAACATTTTTTCCCACTTTTGGGGTAATTTTACTTGATTTTCCCTAAAAACATGAAAAGTAGAAATGACGACATTTTAAATGGAGACTTTGACTAGCCGGCAACATTGGAGTTCCCCAAATGACATTTGTCCATCTTCATCACTCTCAGCTGGCAACCCCGAGAGCCATTGGGGCTTGAATTTTCAGGTCAGACCCGACTTTGGCGACTTCTTTTGTTCTACCAAAGTCAACGTACAGCCACCGTGTTTTAACTGACAGGTACACTTTATCCTGGTTACTTTAGAAAAATTGTGACATTTTAGAAATTCACGATGGCGGTCGTGCCATTTCCGGTTTCCGAAACGTCACTCACTGACATATTGTTTTCCTAGGTGGTGGAGGGGGAGGGGAGTGTATTTTGACAGATTCGTAAACAACTGTCTCTTACAAGTAGGTAAAAAGTTCCAAACTTCCCCTTTTTGCCCTCCTTACTCCCCCTCCCTATCGTTTCTCGGAAACTAAGAGACCCAAGTCTTACTTTTTTAACGAATTCGTATAGAGGAGGTTTGGAAAAGTAAAAACCAGTTTTTGAAATTGCCCCCTTGTCCCTCTCTCCCTCCCTTTTAGGAAGATCTCGAAAGTTAAGAGACTTGGAATATTTTTTTTCAGATTCATATAAAGGGGCCGATGCCTGCCGGGGTTGCGGGACTGTTCGAAAGAACAACCGTGGCCCCGGAACACAAAGGGCGATGAAGGAACATGGATGAGTTTTAGTCAGTAAAAGTCTGATACTTCCTCGTGCTCCGCCCAGAGCGGGAAGAGTCATTTTGATGATTTCCCAACCGAAAAAAAAAAAAAAATTTGGGCGACGACAAGCAAACTTTTGGGTATTGTTTTTTTAATGGGAACAAGTCTGAGTTTTTAAATAAGGTTTTAGAAAATCTTTAAAATAAATTCTCATTTTTTTTTACTTTAATTTCTTTTTTTTACTGAATTAGTTTTTAGAATGAGGGGGTCCTTAACGGTTTTCATATTGATTTAGGGGTTCCTTAGGGTTTTTGTACTGCTGTAAGGGTGCTCTTAAAGGTTTTAAAAATATTCAGAAGTATTTTACAAAATCTTCTAAGGGCTCTAATGGATTTTTCAATTCATTAAGAATTTTAAAGGATTCTCACAATTTTATAAGGGTAAGGAATACTTCTCAATAACACGAAACTGAACCGAACCGAATAGAATGATATATATGTTACACGCAACGTGATTAACTGGGAATTATTAATAAGGACCGGCCATTATTAATAATGCTCAAGAGCAATGGGCAAAGTGATTAATTTATCACTTTGACCGGCCATTATTAATAATGCCGGACGGCCCGTGGTCTATGTAATAAGTCAGTGATTGAGATAGCATCATCGGTCTAAATTTTAAAGTTTAAAAGTTGTTTTCTTTAATACTTGCCCTGCATAGGTCGACCACCATGATTGGTCCGAATTAGTATTACAACTTTATGTCCCAGAAGTCTGAATTTGGGACATGAGGAGCGTAGGCCGAAGGCCGGCGGAGCTCCGACGACATGGCTGACGGGAGATAGGGCGGCAGCTTTTTTTTTTTTAGACCGCCCGATCCGAGCATCTGTTTAGTGTAATTTCTATTTTTACATGATGACAGTGTTTGATAAGTAATCTTTTTATCACAATAAAAATAGGTAACTACTGACGTTATTACATTTTTGACTGTTTATTAAAACTATTGAGGGGCGTTGAAATTTGTATACCTTCCCCTCCCCACCCCAACCTCTAAAATTGAAAGAGCTGTAACTTCATAACGGTTAGCAATTAGGTGTTTGAACAAATTATATAGTAGGCGTCGAAACTTGTCCGGTCTCCGGTGGTGGTACGGTAACGATAGCTTTCCGATGGTAGGTAGGTCCTGAATGGAGCGAACCTGCGAGACCGAGTGGAGCGAAGGGGGAGGTGGCGAGCGAAGCGAGCCGGCGACGTCCGTTGCGTAACCAAGGTTGAGTGGGTGAAGCGTAACTCAGAGGTGACTATGTACAGTAAGCGTTGATAAGTTCTGAGGCACGCTAAGGATTGTATTGCTGTGAACGCACGGTCGAGCGTCCGTGCGTCTGTATGTGTAAGTGGTCTCAATACAGTACGCACACCACAGCCACAGAGTTCGCCCAATCGCATGTCGCGCGTCACACTCCACGAAGCATAAGAATATATTTCCGTTTCTTTTATTATACACGCAGCAAACCTTATTTGTGTAGCGACCTGTTCTTACCATTGGTTAGCTTAAATTCACATTTATTTTCCATGTGTTGATAGCTGTTGGGGTAATCAGTAGGATTCACGATCAAAGAGATCCGAGTTCGAATCCTGTTAACAACGTGGGGTTTTTGTTTCTTGGTAACATTAGTTGTTGGTTCATTATTTATTTTTTATAAGAATAAGTTAAATATTAGTAAAAAAAACATAGTATTATTATTCAACTATTTATTTATTATTTTAGCTGTTCGGTGTTGGAAGGTGGAAATAAAAAAAGTCGTGGTGAATGATAACAGAAATGTTTATTCGTTTTATTTATTTACTAGCGGACGTCCCGCGGTTTCACCCGCGTAGTTCCCGTTCCCGTGGGAGTACGCTGATAAAATATAGCCTATGTTACTCGTGGATAATGTAGCTTTCGAATGGTGAAAGAATTTTTTAAATCGGTCCAGTAGTTTTTGAGCCTATTCATTACAAACAAACAAACAAACAAAGTTTTCCTCTTTATAATATTAGTATAGATAAAATTAACAAACTTTCATGATAATTGTAACGTCACATTCCTACCTAGATGTAAAAAAGTTCTCTTGTAACCGATCGTAAGATTTTTTATTGTATACGGTATAACCACTTACTTTCAATTCATAATAACATACTTAAGTAACAAGGAAAGGATATTCTAATCACACAAATATAACATACAGTTGATACCCACTTATTATAGGTATCGGTAATCAGCAGAATTTATTGAAAACTAATATAAATCATTTAGACTTTATGAATATTTTTTTTTGTGACGTCACAATAAATGTAACTCGTATTGAGGTTATAGTTTAAGTGTTCATTTTCCCGAAGAAAAGAAGATTGAAACTAAACCTCAATTTAAGATAATTAATATAATTACGGATAAGTTAATATTCACTAAATATTTTGTCAGTCTTCTCATGGTAGTATTCCAGTAAAAATCTAAATAATCCCGTGCGAAACGTAATCGTTCTTCTAACTCTTTCTGTCAAGAAGGGCTTCTTAGCTGGTCTTCGTGATACAAGCCTTCAGCGTGGAGGGCACGGCGAACAGTTTGCGATGAGGTGTCAAATAATTCCACAAAGTGTCTCGTAGGTGTGAAACCATTTGTTTCCTATTCGCCAACCTATAGCCGATAATAAGCGACGGCTTTCCACTTCATTGTCGACTAGCAAGGCCTTTTGATCTGACTCACAGTATTCCTCTAAAACAAAAAACAAAAAAATGATGTTATGCAGCTATAATAAAATACTGAAGTTATCATTCACTCTGCATTTATAAATCCAATAATTAACACTAATTATTTATCTTTTATGCCTTATGATGGATTTAAAATCAATTTATTAATCCCTATGTCACCAAATAAATAAACAATAACAAAGTAGGCTTTAATTTTTAATAAAACTTTGTTACAATAATTCATAAATATAATACTCACATTAGTCCGGTTTCTTCAGATATTCGTGTTCTATTAAGACCAATTTTATGCAGCACGATAATATTAGTCGCCCTCGCCTCAATATCAATATTTGCCTGCATTTTGAGAAATACCAACAACAATACCGCTATCTATTAAACCACACGTCACTAACCAAATTTAACACAACCAAACGACAACGTTCATTTCGATCAAGTAAAATATTCATAAAACTCAGGTTTACCTCACAGAAATATAAATTCTTGACTTATTTTTCTATGATCTACCTTCTTCTAACTTTATGAAATGTGTGAACAAAGCGAGAATATTTTTCTGTCCCATTACTTCCAATCGAGTAAACACTTACAAAAAGTCTAAAAGTAACAAAGTGAGATTTTAACTCACGGCTTACTGATTCACTCTTAGACGTGGACGCGCCTAACCACTAGGCCATCTTGACTTATATTTCAATGTTGAAATTTTGGACTACATTTACTTGTAGATGACAATGTCTATTTTTTTTAAAGTAGAAGGTCGTAAGTCAAACTAAACGTCAAGCTATTGCTTTGTGAGATTGCCTATCGACTTTTGGTCGACACTGTACATTCGAAAAAAAAATATTTTCTCAAAAAAAGAAAGGGTGTAACTTCATAACGGTTACAGATAGCCATTAAGTAATTGAACAAATATTATAGTTAGTGTCAAAACCTGTCCGGTGGTGGTAGGGATAAGGTCAAGATAGCTTATAGGTCTGAGTTTTTAATGAAGGTTGTAGGTAAATTGTTTTAGCGGATCTTAAGGGTTCTTAGACTGCTTCATACTGATTTAGGGGTTCCTAAGGGTATTTGTACTGCTGCAAGGGCCGCTCATAATGATTTTCAAAATGAGAAACTTGATTTTATTCCAAAATTTGAATATGGGTATCGTTTTAGAGTGTTTTGGAGGTGCTGAGATTTAGAATAAATAGGAGCTTAATCAAGTGGAAATTTGGCATTTCACTAGAGTTTGAAAAGTGAAAGACTCTTTTAGGGTTATGTTTGACATTTTTACTACATTTAGGGGTTTTTAAAGTGAAAAAGCTACCAGCACAAGCACGCGAGGTGCTTGCACCTCGCGCAACACGCAAATACTAGTTCTATTATATAAAGCTCGATTACCACTCACTGACTGACTGACTGACTCACTGACATAATTGTTCTCCCAGATGGTGGATGGGGAGGTGGGTATATTTTGACAGATTCGTAAACAAGTAACTCTCGCGAGTATGGGAAAAGTGCCAAACCTCCTCTTTTCGCCCCCCTTCCTCCCCCTCCCTATCGTATCTCGGAAACAAAGAGACCCGTATTTTTCGTTTTTTACGGATTCGTTTAGAGGAGGCTCGGAAAAGTAAAAACCAGTTTTCAAAATTGACCCCTTTTTCCCCCTTCTCCCCCCTTTAGGCGGATCTCGGAAGTTGAGAGACTTGGAACATTTTTTTTTTCAGATTCATATAAAGGGGCAACGCGATAGTCAAATTCATTTTTCGAAAAACGCCCCACTCTCCCCAACTTCACCCCCCCCTTTTCACCCCTTTTTTTTCTGCTGAAAAATGTTTTAATTCTTACCTAAAACTATTGAGGGGCGTTGAAATTAAAAATTTGTATACCATTTCCTCCCCTCCCCAACCTCCCCTAAAACTGAAAGGGCTGTAACTTCGTAACGGTTAGAGATAGCCATTGGGTGTTTTAACAAATATTATAGTAGGCGTCGAAACCTGTCTGGTGGTAGGTAGGTTCTGAGTGGAGCGAACCTGCGAGACCGAGTGGAGCGAAGGGGGGAGGTGGCGAGCGAAGCGAGCCGGCGACCTCCGCAGCGTAACGAAGGTTGAGTGGGTGAAGCGTAACTCAGGCCGACGACAAGCAAACTTTAGGGACTGCTATTTTTCTTGGGTCTCAGTTTTTAAGTAATGTTTTTTACTTTTATTTTATTAGGTTTTTTTTAATATTAATTTTATAATGTTTTAGGGGTTCTTAAGGGTTTTCATACTGATCTAGGGGTAGTTGTAACGGTTTTTCCAATTCGTTTAAGGATTCTTATGGATTCTCAAAATTTATAAGGGTATGGAATACGTCTCAAGAACACGACGACACGCGAGCTGCGCGCAGCTCGCGCACCCAAGCAAATACTAGTTTATATTATATAAAACTACAAGACCACTCACTCACTCACTGACTCATTGACATGTCGTTTCTCGGAGTGGGTGAGAGATGGGTTAGGGGAATGTTTGGAAAAAATGTAGAGTACCATAGAGTGAGTAGAGGAAAATTATAGAGGGGATTCAAATCCAAGATGGCGGTCGAGTCCATTTCCGGTTTCGGTGAGGAAAAGACTTGGACGAGTTTCGACTCATAGGTCCCATTCAAAATCTAGAATGGTTTAAAAAAAAAGTAAAAAAAAAAAAAAAAAACAAGATGGCGGCTGCGCTGAGACGTTTTGAAATCTTCGACTTTTTGCACTAAACTTTGACGAATTGTTTTGTTCTACCGATTTCTAAAGTTGGCAACACCAAGTACACCAGTCAGTGGCCTATATCCTTGAAATTTCAGAAAAATTGTGACTTTTTAGAAAAACAAAATGGCGACCAGTGTGGCGGCCATTTTGTTGTAAGTTGGAATTTTCGACTTTTTTCAAATCCATTTTTAGGGTAATTGGCAACATCTGACGGGTTTGAGTTGTACTAAGCGGTTGTGTGTTTTGTTAAGGAGTGTTGCCTGGTTTGAAAATTTTCCCCATTTTTAGGGTAGTTTCCCAGATTTGCCCCAAAAACATGAAAAGTAGAAATAACGACATTTTGAATAAAGACTTTGACTAGCTGGCAACATTGGGGTCCTTTGAATGACATTTGACCATTTTGGTTCGTTTTAATTGGCAACCCCAAAAAATATTGAATTATTTAATTTTTGGGACTTTTTGACTTTGGCGACTTCTTTTGTTCTACCAAACTCAAAAGTTGGCAACACCAGATACATCAGTCGGTGGCCTATATATTTGAGATTTCAGGAAAATTATGACTTTTCAGAAAAACAAGATGGCGGACGCTGTGGCGGCCATTTTGTAAAAACTTGAAATTTCGACTTTTTTCAAACACATTTTTCGTGCAGTTGGCAACATCTGAAGGGTTCGAGCTGTAGTGATCGGTTATGTGCTTTGTTGTGGAGTGTTGCCTGGTGCAAAAATTTTCCCCATTTCTAGGGTACTTTACCAGATTTTCCCCGAAAACGTGAAAAGTAGAAATAACGATATTTTGAATAGAGACTTTAACTAGCCGGCAACATTGGGGTGCCCCAAATGACATTTGACCAATTTCATCACTTTGAGCTGGCAACCCCAAGAGCCATTGGGGTTTGCATTTTCGGGTCAGACCCGAATTCGGCGAGTTCTTTTGTTCTATCAAACTCAAAAGTTGGCAACACCACGCACACCGTTTGGTAGCCTATATTCTTGAAATTTCAGGAAAATTATGACTTTTCAGAAAAACAAGATGGCGGACAGTGGGGCGGCCATCTTGTAAAAATTACAAAAAATTCCAATTTTCGACACGATAAATGGGACAGCTGGCATCCCCCCACTGGATTGTGTTGTATGAACCGGTTGTGTGTATTTTGAGGAGTGTTGCCTGGTGCAAAAATTCTCCCCACTTTTGGGGTAATTTTCCCAGATCTTCCCCAAAAACATGAAAAGTAGAAATGACGACATTTTAAATAGAGACTTTGACTAGCCGGCAACATTTGGGTCTCTTAAATGACATTTGACCATTTTTATTATTTTGAACTGGCAACCCCGAGAGCCATTGGGGTTTGAATTTTTGGGTCAGACCCGACTTTGGCGAGTTCTTTTGTTCTACCAAACTCAAAAGTTGGCAACACCAAGTACACCGATCGGTAGGCCATATCCTTGAGATTTTGGGAAAATTATGACTTTTCAGAAAAACAAGATGGCGGACAGTGTGGCGGCCATCTTGTAGAAATGACGAAAAATCCCAATTTTCGACACAATAGATGTTACAGTTGGCATCCCCCGACTGGATTGTGTTGTATGAACTGGTTGTGTGTATTGCCGAGGAGTGTTGCCTGGCGCAAAACTTCTCCCCACTTTTGGGGTAATTTTGACCAAAAACATGAAAAGTAGAAATGACGTTATTTTAAATGGAAATTTTGCATAATCACCAAGAATAGGGTGCTCGAAATGACTTTTGACCATTTTCATCACTCTCAGCTGGCAACCCCGAGAGCCATTCGCGCTTGAATCTTCGGGTCGGACCCGACTTTGGCGAGTTCTTTTGTTCTACCAAAGTCAACGTACAGCCACCGTGTTTTTACTGACAGGTAGCTTATATCCTGGTTACTTTAGAAAAATTGTGACATTTTAGAAATTCAATATGGCGGCTGTGCCACTTCCGGTTTCCAAAACCTTGTCCGATTGGGGTCGTTCAAGCGGTTCATCCCACTGAGGGGTATTAGTTTGTAATGGTTTTTTGGATAAGTAAACAAGAAACTTCCACGTGTGGGGTAAAAGTGCCAAACCCCACCTTTTTGCCCCCCCTCTCCTCCCCTCCCTATCTCGTTAGTCGGAAACTAAGAGACCCATGTTCTGTTTTTTTACAGATTCGTATAGAGGAGGCTTGGAAAAGTAAAAATCAATTTTTTAAAGTTGTCCCCCTTGACCCCCCTCTCTACCCCTGTAGGCGTATCTCGAAAAATAAGGGGCCATGTTTTTTTTTTTCAGATTCATAAAAAGAGGCCCAGAGTTAGTAAAACTAATTTTTCAATACCCTCTCTCCCTTGAGCCCCTCTCTTCACCCCTTTTTATACAACTGAAAAATATTTTGATTATTACCTATTATTGAGGGGCGTTGAAATTTGTATACCTTCCCCTCCCCACCCCAACCTCCCCTAAAATTGAAAGGGCTGTAACTTCATAACGGTTAGAGATAGCAATTAGGTGTTTAAACAAATTATATAGTAGGCGTCAAAACTTGTCCGGTCTCCGATGGTGGTACGGCAACGATAGCTTTCCGATGGTAGGTAGGTCCTGAATGGAGCAAACCTGCGAGATCGAGTGAAGCGAAGGGGGAGGTGGCGAGCGAAGCGAGCCGGCGACCTCCATTGCGTAAACAAAGGTTGAGTGGGTGAAGCGTAACTCAGAGGTGACTATGTACATTCTGAAAAAATATTTTCTCAAAAAAAGAAAGGGCTGTAACTTCATAACGGTTGGAGACAGCCATTAGGTGTTTGAACAAATATTATAGTAGGCGTCGAAACCTGTCCGGTAGTGGTACCGGTAAAGCGAAGGGAGGAGCGGGCGAGCGAAGCGAGCCGGTGACCTCCGTAGCGTAGGTCACGTTAAGTTTCCGGTGGTAGGTAGGTCCTAAGTGGAGTGAAGGGGGGAGGTGGCGAGTGAAACGAGCCGGCGACCTCCGTAGCGTAATGAATTATATAAAAATATACCGATCGAATTGAGAACCTCCGCCTTTTTGGAAGTCGGTTAAAAACTACAAGACCACTCACTCACTGACTCATTGACATGTCGTTTCTCGGAATGGGTGAGAGATGGGTTAGGGGTATGTTTTACAATAATGTATAAAACCATAGATTGAGTAGAGAAAAATTATAGAAGAGATTCAAATCCAAGATGGCGGCCAAGTCCATTTCCGGTTTCGGTAGAGAAAAGACTTGGACAAGTTTTGACTCATAGATCCCATACAAAATCTAAAATTATTTAAAAAAAAGTAAAGAAAAAAAAACAAAGAATATGGTGGCTGCGCTTGGACGTTTTGAAATCTTCGATTTTTTGCACTAAACTTTGACGAATTATTTTGTTCTACCGATTTCAAAAGTTGGCAACACCAAGTACACCAGTCGGTGGCCTATGTCCTTGAGATTTCAGAAAATTTGTGACTTTTCAGAAAAACAAGATGGCGAACGCTGTGGCGGCCATTTTGTGAAGAAGTGGAATTTTTGACTTTTTTAAATCCATTTTTCGGGTAGTTGGCAACATCTGTCGGGTTCGAGTTTTAACAAACGGTTGTGTTTCGTTGAGAAGTGTTGCCTGGTTTGAATTAATTCCCCATTTTTAGGGTATTTTCCCAAATTTTCCCTAAAAACATGAAAAGTAGAAATAAAGACATGTTGAATGGAGACTTTGACTAGGTGGCAACATTGGGGTCCCTCGAATGACATTAGACGTTTTTGGTTCGTTTAAATTGGCAACCACAAAAAATATTGAATATTTTAATTTTTTGGACTTTTTGACTTTGGCGAGTTCTTTTGTTCTACTAAACTCAAAAGTTGGCAACACCACTTACACCGGTTGGCAGCCTATATCCTTGAGATTTCAGGAAAATTATGACTTTTCAGAAAAACAAGATGGCGGACGCTGTGGCGGCCATTTTGTGAAAAGTTGAAATTTTCGACTTTTTCAAATCCATTTTTCGTGTAGTTGGCAACATCTGAAGGGTTCAAGTTATACTGATCGGTTGTGTGTTTCGTCAAGGAGTGTTGCTTGGTGCAAAAAAAATCCCCATTTCTAGGGTACTTTACCAGATTTTCCCCGAAAACGTGAAAAGTAGAAATAACGATATTTTGAATAGAAACTTTGACTAGCCGGCAACATTGGGGTGCTTCAAATGACATTTGGCTATTTTCATCACTTTGAGCTGGCAACCCTGACAGCCATTGGGGTTTGAATTTTCGGGTCAGACCCGACTTTGGCGAGTTCTTTTGTTCTACTAAACTCAAAAGTTGGCAACACTACGTAAAAGTGTCGGTAGCCTATATTCTTGAAATTTCAGGAAAATTATGACTTTTCAGAAAAACAAGATGGCGGACAGTGTGGTGGCCATCTTGTAAAAATAACAAAAAAACCCAATTTTCGACACGAGTAATGAGACAGCTGGCATCCCCCCACTGGATTGTGTTGTATGAACCGGTTGTGTGTATTGCCAAGGAGTGTTGCCTGGTGCAAAAATTCTCCCCACTTTTGGGGTATTTTTCCCAGATCTTTCCCAAAAACATGAAAAGTAGAAATGACGACATTTTAAATAGAGACTTTGACTAGCCGGCAACATTGTGGTCTCCCAAATGACAATTGACCATTTTCATTACTTTGAGCTTGCAACCCCGAGAGCCATTAGGGTTTGAATTTTCGGGTCAGACCCAACTTTGGCGAGTTTTTTTGTTCTACCAAATTCAAAAGTTGGCAACACCAAGCACACCAATCGGTGGCCTATATCCTAGAGATTTCAGAAAAATTGTGACTTTTCAGAAAAACAAAATGGCGAACAGTGTGGCCGCCATCTTGTAAAAAGTTGGAAATTTCGACTTTCTTCGAATCCATTTTTCGGGTAGTTGGCAACATCCGATAGGTTCGAGTTGTACCAAGCGCTTGTGTATTTATTTCATTGAGGAGTGTTGCCTGGTGCGAAAAATTTCCCTATTTTTAGGGTATTTTACCAGTTTTTCCCCAAAAACATGAAAAGTAAAAATAAGGACATTTTGAATGGACACTTTGACTAGCTGGCAACATTGCGGTCCCCCGAATGACATTTAACCATTTTGGTTCGTTTTAGTAGGCAACCCTAAAAATTTTGACTATTTTAACTTTTGGGACTTTTTGACTTTGGCGAGTTCTTTTGTTTTACCAAATTCAAAAGTAGGCAACACCACGTACACCGGTCGGTAGCCTATATTCTTGAAATTTCAGAAAAATTATGACTTTTCAGAAAAACAAGATGGCGGACAGTGTGGCGGCCATCTTGTAAAAATGACAAAAATCCCAATTTTCGACACGATTAATTGGACAGCTGGCATCCCCCACTGGATTGTGTTGTATAAACCGGTTGTGTGTATTGCCAAGGAGTGTTGCCTGGTGCAAAAATTCTTCCCACTTTTGGGGTAATTTACCCAGATTTTCCCCAAATACATGAAAAGTAGAAATGACGATATTTTAAATAGAGACTTTGACTAGCCGGCAACATTGGGGTCCCATAAATTACATTTGACCATTTTCATTACTTTGAACTGGCAACCCCGAGAGCCATTGGGGTTTGAATTTTCGGGTCAGACCCGACTTTGGCGAGTTCTTTTGTTCTACCAAAGTCAACGCACAGCCACCGAGTTTTTACTGACAGGTACCTTGTATCCTGGTTACTTTAAGAAAATTGTGACATTTTAAGAAATTCAAGATGGCGGCCGTGCCATTTCCGGTTTTAGAAACCTCACTCACTGACATATCGTTCTCCTAGGTGGTGGAGGGGGAGGGGGGTATATTTTGTCAGATTCGTAAACAAGTAACTCTCACAAGTTGGCGAAATGTGCCAAACCTCCCCTTTTTGCCCCCCTTCCCACCTTCAATATCGTATCTCGGAAAGTTAGAGACCAGTATTTTGTTTTTTTACGGATTCGTATAAAGGACGGTAGGAAAAGTAAAAACCATAGATCTATAGACCATTTTTTTTCAGATTTATATAAAGGGGCAATGCGTTAGTCAAAATCATTTTTCAAAACTTCCCATTCTCCCCCCTTCACCTCTTCCCCCATCGTATCTTGGAAACAAGGACACGTAGCAGCTTTTTGATTTTTAGAGTTCCGTACCCAAAGGGTAAAAACGGAACCCTATTACTAAGACTTCGCTGTCTGTCCGTCTGTCTGTCCGTCTGTCTGTCACCAGGCTGTATCTCATGAACCGTGACAGCAAGACAGTTGAAATTTTCACAGATGAATGATGATGTATTTCTGTTGCCGCTATAACAACAAATACTAAAAACAGAATAAAATTAATATTTAAGGGGGGCTCCCATACAACAAACGTGATTTTTTTATAATAATTGGTACGGAACCCTTCGTGCGCGAGTCCGACTCGCACTTGGCCGGTTTTTACTGTATTTTATTATTGAGGGGAGTTGAAATTTGTATAACCACTCCCCCCTCCCCAACCTCCCCTAAAATTGAAAGTGCTGTAACTTCATAACGGTTAGAGATAGCCATTAGGTGTTTGAACAAATATTATAGTAGGCGTCAAAACCTGTACGGTGGTAGGTAGATCCACGACAGGTGCGAAGACAAGCAAACTCTAGGGTAATATTTTTTTTTAATGGGAAAAGGTCAGAGTTTTTAAATTGTTCAGAGTTTTAAGAATTTCGAATTCTTTTGTAGTACCAAAATCAACGTACAGCCACCATATTTTTACTGACAGGCAGTATGTATCCTGGTTACTTTAGAAAAATTGTGACTTTTCAGAAATTCAATATGGCGGCCGTGCTATTTCCGGTTTCCGAAACCTCACTCACTGACATATTGTTCTCCCAGTGCGGGGATATAGGGGGGTATATTTTGACAAATTCGTAAACAACTAACTCTCACAAGTAGGAGAAAGGTGCCAAACTTCCCCTTTTTGCCCTCCTTCTTCCTCCTCCCTTCCGTATCTCGGACACTAAGAGACTCGTGTTTTGTTTTCTTTTACGGATTCGTATAGAAGAGGGTTGTAAAAGTAAAAAACAGTTTTCAAAGTTGCTGCCCTTCCCCCCTCCTTTAGGCGGATCTCGAAAGTAAAGGGACTTCGACCTTTTTTTTTCAGATTCGTATAAAGGGGTAATGCATTAGTCAACATCATTTTTCAAAATTATATTTCTCCCCACCTTCTACCCCCCCACTTAAACCCTTTTTTACTACTGAATAAGTTTTCATTCTTAGCTAAAACTATTGAGGGGCGTTGAAATTTGTTTACCTTCGCCTCCCCTCCCCAACCTCCCCTAAAATTGAAAGGGCTGTTACTTTATTATGGCTAGACATAGACATTAGGTGTTGGAACAAATATAATAGCAGGCGTCGAAACCTGTCTGGTGGTGGCAGAGATAAGTTTACGATAGCTTTCCGGTGGTAGGTACAATAAGCAAAGTTTAGGGTAATGTTTTTTTTGGGTCTCCCTTGTTTGACCGAAAGGAATTTGACAAATTTTCACTTCCCAAAAAATTTTTCGCATAATTTCATTTGCCAAATGATTACTAAGCAAAAAATCTATTCACAAAAAATTGTAACGCAAACCTAATGTTTGAACGTTCAAACTATAACTTGTTTACCAAATAGTACTTTTAACATTTTTTATTTAGTCAAATATTTCAGTTGGAATAACAGTTTTTACGCAAAATCAAATAAGCCAAATATTTAGTATCTTCCTTTCCTATTCAGTATTTAAAGTGGCACCAAATATCTCGAGGTTACAGTTTTAACCTAACCTAACCATTTTTATTAAATAAGTAATTATCCTATTCTAAATAGTTCAGTTCCGGGTAACCTACTAAAAACAATATATTTTTTCTATAAATGCAAGTCGTTTCTGGCACTCGCCGGCCGCTGCCGCGGCACCGCTCGCTTCGCTCGCTCGGCTCGTGCGTAGTAGGTCACAGTTTTAACCTAACCTAACCTACCCATTTTGTTTAAAGAAGAAACTAACCTAATCTAAATAGTTCAGTTCCGGGTAACCTACTAAAACAATATCTTTTTTCTA
This sequence comes from Xestia xanthographa, assembly GCA_905147715.2. Lineage (NCBI taxonomy): Eukaryota > Metazoa > Arthropoda > Insecta > Lepidoptera > Noctuidae > Xestia > Xestia xanthographa. The sequence goes on along the minus strand of LR990654.1, from coordinate 2,377,126 downwards.
TTAATGCGAGTCGTTTCTGGCACTCGCCGGCCGCTGCCGCGGCACCGCTCGTTTCGTTCGCTCGGCTCGTGCGTAGGAGGTCACAGTTTTAACCTAACCTAACCTACCCATTTTGTTTAAAGAAGAAATTAACCTTATCTAAATAGTTGAGTTCCGGGTAACCTACTAAAAACAATATCTTTTTTCTATTAATGCAAGTCGTGTCTGGCACTCGCCCGTTTGGATACTCCGAAATAAAATTGCTAATGTCCATTGCAAAAAAAATAAAATTGTACTTAATGTAAAAATATTTTGCATTAAACAAATGATTATATTAAAATAAAATTGCATTTTTTAATTAAATAATTCCCAAAAAATCTTATATTTGCCTATATTTTTTTGTCTTAACAAATCATTTCACCAAACGTTTATTGTCTAAAGATTGTTTGCTGTAATAAATCATTTGATTAAAGACCAAATGCCATAATGACTTTATACTTGGTAATATTTTGCCAAGTAAAAATTTGACCAAATAAAAATATGCGTACTAAAATCATTCGAAAGATTGCAATGGTATAAAAAAAAGTTGCTAAAATTTGTTTGGGTAATGAAATTTTGTCAAAATCTTTTCGGCAAAACGGCAGGATCCCGTTTTTTTTAAATGGTAAAAAGGTCTAAGTTTTTAAATAAGGTTTTAGATTGTTTAAGGGGATCTTAAGAGTTCTTAGACTGCTTCATAATAATTCAGGGGTTCCTTAGGGCTTTAGGTTTAGGGTTTTTGTACAGCTGTAAAGGTAAAGGTTTTCAAAATGTTTAAAAAGTTCAATATTTGTTTTTTTTTAACTTTAAAAAAAAAAGGGATTTTCCAATTCATTTAAGGATTACTATGGATTCTTAAAATTTTATAAGGGTAAGGAATACATCTCAATTCTTCAATTAATCTTAATTCTCAATAACCGAATAGAATGATATATATGTTACGGCCAACGTGATTAACTGGGCATTATTAATAAGAACTGGCCATTATTAATAAAGCCCGACGGCCCGCGGTCTATGTAATAAGTCAGTGTTTGAGATAGCATCATCGGTCTAAATTTTAAAGTTTAAAAGTTGTTTGCTTTAATACTTGTCCTTCATAGGTCGACCACCATGATTGGTCCGAATTAGTATTACAACTTTATGTCCCAGAAGTCCGAATTTGGGACATGAGGAGCGTAGGCTGAAGGCCGGCGGAGCTCCGACGACATGGCTGACGGGAGATAGGGCGGCAGCTTTTTTTTTTAGACCGCCCGATCCGACCATCTGTTTAGTGTAATTTCTATTTTTACATGATGACATAGTGTTTGATAAGTAATATTTTTATCGAAATAAAAGGAGGTAACTACTGATGTTATTACATTTTTAACTGTTTAATTTTAACTACTATGTTCAATAGTTTATTTTTTGTTAACTTTTCATGAACATTTTGTAAGTTTAAAACCACTACAGTTAACCTATTTTATTACTTTGCCCATGATAGGGTGGGCATTATTCATAACGGCCGGGAAAAGTGATGTGAGTGCTGTTTTAATCACATTGCCCAATTGAGTCGGGCATTACGAATACAGACTGGCCATTATTAATAGTGCCCGGACTTATCAAATTGAACGTGACATACAGCTTAATCAAGTGGAAACCTTTCATGTCCCTTTGGGCTTTATTTGGCATTTCACTAGACTTTGAAAAGTGAAAGACTCTTTTATGGTTATGGTTGATATTTTTACTACATTTTTTAAGTGAAAAATCTACCAGCACAGGCACGCGAGGTGCTTGCACCTCGCGCCACACGCAAATACTAGTTTATATTATATAAAACTACAAAGTTATATTATATAAAACTACAAAGCCACTCACTGACTCATTGACATGTCGTTTCTCGGAACGGGTGAGAGATGGGTTAGGGGAATGTTTAGCATAAATGTAGAATACCATAAAGTGAGTAGAGGAAAATTATAGAGGAGATTCAAATCCAAGATGGCGGCCGAGTCCATTTCCGGTTTCGGTGGGGAAAAGACTTGGACGAGTTTCAACTCATAGGTCCTATCCAAAATCTAGAACGATTTAAAAAAACAGTAAAAAAAAAAAAAAAAAACAAGATGGCGGCTGCGCTGGGACGTTTTGAAATCTTCGACTTTTTGCACTAAACTTTGACGAATTGTTTTGTTCAACCGATTTCAAAACTTGGCAACACTAAGTACACCAGTCGGTGGCCTATATTCTTGAGATTTTAGAAAAATTGTGGCTTTTCAGAAAAACAAAATGGCGAACAGTGTGGCGGCCATCTTGTAAAAAGTTGGAATTTTAGACTTTTTTCAAATCAATTTTTCGGGTAGTTGGCAACATCCGACGGGTTCAAATTGTACCAAACGGTTGTGTGTTTTGTTAAGGAGTGTTGCCCGGTGCAAAAAAAATCCCCATTTTTTGGGTATTTTGCCAGATTTTCCCCAAAAACATGAAAAGTAGAAATAAGGACATTTTGAACACAGACTTTGACTAGCTGGCAACATTGGGGTCCCCCAAATGACATTTGACCATTTTGGTTCGTTTTAGTTGGCAACCCCAAAAAATATTGAATATTTTAATTTTTGGGACTTTTTGACTTTGGCGAGTTCTTTTGTTCTACAAAACTCAAACGTTGGCAACACCACGTAAACCGATCGGTAGCGTATATCCTTGACATTTCAGGAAAATTATGACTTTTCAAAAAAACAAGATGGCGGACGCTGTGGCGGCCATTTTGTAAAAACTTGAAATTTTGACTTTTTTCAAATCTATTTTTCGTGCAGTTGGCAACATCTGAAGGGTTCGAGCTGTACCGATCGGTTATGTGTTTTATTGAGTAGTGTTGCCTGGTGCAAAAATTTTCCCCATTTCTAGGGTACTTTACCAGATTTTCCCCGAAAACGTGAAAAGTAGAAATAACGATATTTTGAATGGAGACTTTGACTAGCCGGCAACATTGGGGTGCCCCAAATGACATTAGACCATTTTCATCATTTTGAGCTGGCAACCCCGAGAGCCATTGGGGTTTGCATTTTCGGGTCAGACCCGAATTCGGCGAGTTCTTTTGTTCTATCAAACTCAAAAGTTGGCAACACTACGCACACCGGTTGGTAGCATATATTCTTGAGATTTCAGGAAAATTATGACTTTTCAGAAAAACAAGATGGCGGACAGTGGGGCGGCCATCTTGTAAAAATTACAAAAAATCCCAATTTTCGACACGATAAATGGGACAGCTGGCATCCCCCCACTGGATTGTGTTGTATGAACCGGTTGTGTGTATTGCCGAGGAGTGTTGCCTGGTGCAAAAATTCTCCCCACTTTTGGGGTAATTTTTCCAGATCTTCCCCAAAAACATGAAAAGTAGAAATGACGACATTTTAAATAGAGACTTTGACTAGCCGGCAACATTTGGGTCTCCCAAATGACATTTGACCATTTTTATTATTTTGAGCTGGCAACCCCGAGAGCTTTTGGGGTTTGAATTTTTGGGTCAGACCCGAATTTGGCGAGTTCTTTTGTTCTACCAAACTCAAAAGTTGGCAACACCAAGTACACCGATCGGTAGGCCATATCCTTGAGATTTTGGGAAAATTATGACTTTTCAGAAAAACAAGATGGCGGACAGTGTGGCGGCCATCTTGTAGAAATGACGAAAAATCCCAATTTTCGACACAATAGATGTTACAGTTGGCATCCCCCGACTGGATTGTGTTGTATGAACTGGTTGTGTGTATTGCCGAGGAGTGTTGCCTGGCGCAAAACTTCTCCCCACTTTTGGGGTAATTTTGACCAAAAACATGAAAAGTAGAAATGACGTTATTTTAAATGGAAATTTTGCATAATCACCAAGAATGGGGTGCCCGAAAGGACTTTTGACCATTTTCATCACTCTCAGCTGGCAAACCCGAGAGCCATTCGCGCTTGAATCTTCGGGTCGGACCCGACTTTGGCGAGTTCTTTTGTTATACCAAAGTCAACGTACAGCCACCGTGTTTTCACTGACAGGTAGCTTATATCCTGGTTACTTTAGAAAAATTGTGACATTTTAGAAATTCAATATGGCGGCTGTGCCACTTCCGGTTTCCAAAACCTTGTCCGATTGGGGTCGTTCAAGCGGTTCATCCCACTGAGGGGTATTAGTTTGTAATGGTTTTTTGGATAAGTAAACAAGAAACTTCCACGTGTGGGGTAAAAGTGCCAAACCCCAACTTTTTGCCCCCCCTCTCCTCCCCTCCCTATCTCGTTAGTCGGAAACTAAGAGACCCGTGTTCTGTTTTTTTACGGATTCGTATAGAGGAGGCTTGGAAAAGTAAAAATCATTTTTTTAAAGTTGTCCCCCTTGACCCCCTTCTCTACCCCTGTAGGCGTATCTCGAAAAATAAGGGGCCATGTTTTTTTTTTTCAGATTCATAAAAAGAGGCCCAGAGTTAGTAAAACTAATTTTTCAAAACCCTCTCTCCCCCCCTTGAGCCCCTCTCTCCACCCCTTTTTATACAACTGAAAAATATTTTGATTATTACCTAAAACTATTGAGGGGCGTTGAAATTTGTATACCTTCCCCGCCCCACCCTAACCTCCCCTAAAATTGAAAGGGCTGTAACTTCATAACGGTTAGAGATAGCAATTAGGTGTTTAAACAAATTATATAGTAGGCGTCAAAACTTGTCCGGTCTCCGATGGTGGTACGACAACGATAGCTTTCCGATGGTAGGTAGGTCCTGAATGGAGCAAACCTGCGAGATCGAGTGAAGCGAAGGGGGAGGTGGCGAGCGAAGTGAGCCGGCGACCTCCATTGCGTAAACAAAGGTTGAGTGGGTGAAGCGTAACTCAGAGGTGACTATGTACATTCTGAAAAAATATTTTCTCAAAAAAAGAAAGGGCTGTAACTTCATAACGGTTGGAGATAGCCATTAGGTGTTTGAACAAATATTATAGTAGGCGTCGAAACCTGTCCGGTGGTGGTACCGGTAAAGCGAAGGGAGGAGCGGGCGAGCGAAGCGAGCCGGTGACCTCCGTAGCGTAGGAATAAGGTCACGTTAGGTTTCCGGTGGTAGGTAGGTCCTAAGTGGAGTGAAGGGGGGAGGTGGCGAGTGAAACGAGCCGGCGACCTCCGTAGCGTAATGAATTATATAAAACTACAAGACCATTCACTCACTGACTCATTGACATGTCGTTTCTCGGAATGGGTGAGAGATGGGTTAGGGGTATGTTTTACAATAATGTATAAAACCATAGATTGAGTAGAGAAAAATTATTGAGGAGATTCAAATCCAAGATGGCGGCCGAGTCCATTTCCGGTTTCGGTGGGGAAAAGACTTGGACGAGTTTCAACTCATAGGTCCTATCCAAAATCTAGAACGATTTAAAAAAACAGTAAAAAAAAAAAAAAAAAACAAGATGGCGGCTGCGCTGGGACGTTTTGAAATCTTCGACTTTTTGCACTAAACTTTGACGAATTGTTTTGTTCAACCGATTTCAAAACTTGGCAACACTAAGTACACCAGTCGGTGGCCTATATTCTTGAGATTTTAGAAAAATTGTGGCTTTTCAGAAAAACAAAATGGCGAACAGTGTGGCGGCCATCTTGTAAAAAGTTGGAATTTTAGACTTTTTTCAAATCAATTTTTCGGGTAGTTGGCAACATCCGACGGGTTCAAATTGTACCAAACGGTTGTGTGTTTTGTTAAGGAGTGTTGCCCGGTGCAAAAAAAATCCCCATTTTTTGGGTATTTTGCCAGATTTTCCCCAAAAACATGAAAAGTAGAAATAAGGACATTTTGAACACAGACTTTGACTAGCTGGCAACATTGGGGTCCCCCAAATGACATTTGACCATTTTGGTTCGTTTTAGTTGGCAACCCCAAAAAATATTGAATATTTTAATTTTTGGGACTTTTTGACTTTGGCGAGTTCTTTTGTTCTACAAAACTCAAACGTTGGCAACACCACGTAAACCGATCGGTAGCGTATATCCTTGACATTTCAGGAAAATTATGACTTTTCAAAAAAACAAGATGGCGGACGCTGTGGCGGCCATTTTGTAAAAACTTGAAATTTTGACTTTTTTCAAATCTATTTTTCGTGCAGTTGGCAACATCTGAAGGGTTCGAGCTGTACCGATCGGTTATGTGTTTTATTGAGTAGTGTTGCCTGGTGCAAAAATTTTCCCCATTTCTAGGGTACTTTACCAGATTTTCCCCGAAAACGTGAAAAGTAGAAATAACGATATTTTGAATGGAGACTTTGACTAGCCGGCAACATTGGGGTGCCCCAAATGACATTAGACCATTTTCATCATTTTGAGCTGGCAACCCCGAGAGCCATTGGGGTTTGCATTTTCGGGTCAGACCCGAATTCGGCGAGTTCTTTTGTTCTATCAAACTCAAAAGTTGGCAACACTACGCACACCGGTTGGTAGCCTATATTCTTGAGATTTCAGGAAAATTATGACTTTTCAGAAAAACAAGATGGCGGACAGTGGGGCGGCCATCTTGTAAAAATTACAAAAAATCCCAATTTTCGACACGATAAATGGGACAGCTGGCATCCCCCCACTGGATTGTGTTGTATGAACCGGTTGTGTGTATTGCCGAGGAGTGTTGCCTGGTGCAAAAATTCTCCCCACTTTTGGGGTAATTTTTCCAGATCTTCCCCAAAAACATGAAAAGTAGAAATGACGACATTTTAAATAGAGACTTTGACTAGCCGGCAACATTTGGGTCTCCCAAATGACATTTGACCATTTTTATTATTTTGAGCTGGCAACCCCGAGAGCTTTTGGGGTTTGAATTTTTGGGTCAGACCCGAATTTGGCGAGTTCTTTTGTTCTACCAAACTCAAAAGTTGGCAACACCAAGTACACCGATCGGTAGGCCATATCCTTGAGATTTTGGGAAAATTATGACTTTTCAGAAAAACAAGATGGCGGACAGTGTGGCGGCCATCTTGTAGAAATGACGAAAAATCCCAATTTTCGACACAATAGATGTTACAGTTGGCATCCCCCGACTGGATTGTGTTGTATGAACTGGTTGTGTGTATTGCCGAGGAGTGTTGCCTGGCGCAAAACTTCTCCCCACTTTTGGGGTAATTTTGACCAAAAACATGAAAAGTAGAAATGACGTTATTTTAAATGGAAATTTTGCATAATCACCAAGAATGGGGTGCCCGAAAGGACTTTTGACCATTTTCATCACTCTCAGCTGGCAAACCCGAGAGCCATTCGCGCTTGAATCTTCGGGTCGGACCCGACTTTGGCGAGTTCTTTTGTTATACCAAAGTCAACGTACAGCCACCGTGTTTTCACTGACAGGTAGCTTATATCCTGGTTACTTTAGAAAAATTGTGACATTTTAGAAATTCAATATGGCGGCTGTGCCACTTCCGGTTTCCAAAACCTTGTCCGATTGGGGTCGTTCAAGCGGTTCATCCCACTGAGGGGTATTAGTTTGTAATGGTTTTTTGGATAAGTAAACAAGAAACTTCCACGTGTGGGGTAAAAGTGCCAAACCCCAACTTTTTGCCCCCCCTCTCCTCCCCTCCCTATCTCGTTAGTCGGAAACTAAGAGACCCGTGTTCTGTTTTTTTACGGATTCGTATAGAGGAGGCTTGGAAAAGTAAAAATCATTTTTTTAAAGTTGTCCCCCTTGACCCCCTTCTCTACCCCTGTAGGCGTATCTCGAAAAATAAGGGGCCATGTTTTTTTTTTTCAGATTCATAAAAAGAGGCCCAGAGTTAGTAAAACTAATTTTTCAAAACCCTCTCTCCCCCCCTTGAGCCCCTCTCTCCACCCCTTTTTATACAACTGAAAAATATTTTGATTATTACCTAAAACTATTGAGGGGCGTTGAAATTTGTATACCTTCCCCGCCCCACCCTAACCTCCCCTAAAATTGAAAGGGCTGTAACTTCATAACGGTTAGAGATAGCAATTAGGTGTTTAAACAAATTATATAGTAGGCGTCAAAACTTGTCCGGTCTCCGATGGTGGTACGACAACGATAGCTTTCCGATGGTAGGTAGGTCCTGAATGGAGCAAACCTGCGAGATCGAGTGAAGCGAAGGGGGAGGTGGCGAGCGAAGTGAGCCGGCGACCTCCATTGCGTAAACAAAGGTTGAGTGGGTGAAGCGTAACTCAGAGGTGACTATGTACATTCTGAAAAAATATTTTCTCAAAAAAAGAAAGGGCTGTAACTTCATAACGGTTGGAGATAGCCATTAGGTGTTTGAACAAATATTATAGTAGGCGTCGAAACCTGTCCGGTGGTGGTACCGGTAAAGCGAAGGGAGGAGCGGGCGAGCGAAGCGAGCCGGTGACCTCCGTAGCGTAGGAATAAGGTCACGTTAGGTTTCCGGTGGTAGGTAGGTCCTAAGTGGAGTGAAGGGGGGAGGTGGCGAGTGAAACGAGCCGGCGACCTCCGTAGCGTAATGAATTATATAAAACTACAAGACCATTCACTCACTGACTCATTGACATGTCGTTTCTCGGAATGGGTGAGAGATGGGTTAGGGGTATGTTTTACAATAATGTATAAAACCATAGATTGAGTAGAGAAAAATTATTGAGGAGATTCAAATCCAAGATGGCGGCCGAGTCCATTTCCGGTTTCGGTAGAGAAAAGACTTGGACAAGTTTCGACTCATAGATCCCATACAAAATCTAAAATTATTTAAAAAAAAGTAAAGAAAAAAAAACAAACAATATGGTGGCTGCGCTTGGACGTTTTGAAATCTTCGATTTTTTGCACTAAACTTTGACGAATTATTTTGTTCTACCGAATTCAAAAGTTGGCAACACCAAGTACACCGGTCGGTGGCCTATGTCCTTGAGATTTTAGAAATTTTTTGACTTTTTAGAAAAACAAGATGGCGAACGCTGTGGCGGCCATTTTGTGAAGAAGTGGAATTTTCGACTTTTTTCAAATTCATTTTTCGGGTAGTTGGCAACATCTGTCGGGTTCGAGTTTTAACAAACGGTTGTGTTTCGTTGAGAAGTATTGCCTGGTTTGAATAAATTCCCCATTTTCAGGGTATTTTCCCAAATTTTCCCTAAAAACATGAAAACTAGAAATAAGGACATGTTGAATGGAGACTTTGACTAGGTGGCAACATTGGGGTCCCCCGAATGACATTAGACCATTTTGGTTCGTTTAAGTTGGCAACCACAAAAAATATTGAATATTTTAATTTTTTGGACTTTTTGACTTTGGCGAATTCTTTCGTTCTACCAAAGTCAACGGACAGCCACCGTCTTTTTACAGACAGGTAGCTTGTATCCTGGTTACTTTAGAAAAATTGTGACATTTTAAATATTCAAGATGGCGGCCGTGCCATTTTCGGTTTTTGAAACCTTGTTCGAATAGCACTCACTGACATTATTGTTCTCCCGGACGGTGGAGAGGGAGAGGGGTATATTTTGACAGATTCATAATCAAGTTACTCTCACGAGTAGGGAAAAGGTTCCAAACCACTTTTTGCCCCCCTTCCCACCCCTCCCTATCGTATCTCGGAAACTAAGAGACCCGTGTTTTTTTTTTACTGATTTGTATAGAGAAGGCTCGGGGAAGTATAAAATATTTTTCAATGTTACCCCCCTTGCCTCCCTTCTCCCCCTCTTTAGGTGGATCTCGGAAGTTCAGAGAATTGAAACTTTTTTTTCAGATTCATATAAAGGAGCAATGCGTTAGTCAGAATCATTTTTCACAACACCCCCCTCTCCCCCCTTCACCCCTCCCACCCATCGTATCTCGGAAACTAGGACATGTAGCGGTTTTGTTTTTATTCCTACCTAGAACTATTGAAGGGCATTGAAATTTTAACACTCTTCCCTCCCGTCCCAAAACTCCCCTAAAATTTGAAGGGCTGTAACTTCATAACGGTTAGAGATAGCCATTAGGTGCTTGAACAAATATTATAGTAGGCGTCGAAACCTGTCCGGTGGTGGTACCGGTAAAGCGAAGGGGAGAGGTGGCGAGCGAAGCGAGCCGGTGACTTCCATAGCGTAACGAAGGTTGAAAGGGTGAAGCGTAACTCAGAGAGGACTATATACATACGGAAAAAATATTTGAATTCTAATTTTAAATTTCGCGCCACGCCAAAACGCTCCGCAACAAACTATTTAAGTACTACGCACGCATACGCTTTCGTATTGATTCTGACCTAAACTATTGAGGGGTGTTGAAATTTGTACACCCTCCCCTCCCCACCCCAACCTCCCCTAAAATTTAAAGGGTTGTAACTTCATAACTGTTAGAGATAGCCATTACGGGTTTGAACAAATATTATAGTAGGCGTCGAAACCTGTCCGGTGGTGATACCGGTAAAGCGAAGGGCGAACCCCGTAGCGTAGGGATAAGGTGGCGAAAGCTTTCCGATGATAGGTAGGCCCGTAGCGTAACGATGGTTGAGTGGGTGAAGCGTAACTCAAGGGGGTGACGACAAACAGAGAGTCAGCAATAGGAAGGAGTCCGCAAGGGCCGATGCCTGCCGGGGTTGCGTGACTGTTTGAAAGAACAACCGTGGCCCCGGAACACAAAGGGCGATGAAGGAACATGGATGGGTTTTAGTCAGTAAAAGTCTGATACTTACTCGTGCTCCGCCCAGAGCGGGAGGAGGAGTCATTTTGATGATTTCCTAACCGAAAAAAAAAAAAAACAAGCAAACTTTTGGGTATTGTTTTTTTAATGGGAAAAAGTCTGAGTTTTTAAATAAGGTTTAAGACTGTATTCATGTTTTTTAAGGGGTTTCAAAATCTTTAAATTAAATTCTCATTTTTTTTTACTTTCATTTCTTTTTTTTTTACCGAATTAGTTTTTAAAATGAGGGGTTCTTAAAGGTTTTCATATTGATTTAGGGGTTCCTTAGGGTTTTCGTACTGCTGTAAGGGTTCTCTTAAAGGTTTTAAAAATATTCAGAAGTATTTTACAAAATCTTCTTAGGGCTCTAATGGATTTTCCAATTCATTAAGGATTGTTCAGGATTCTCAAAATTGTATAAGGGTAAGGAATACTTCTCAATAACACGAAACCGAACCGAACCGAATAGAATGATATATATGTTACAAGCGACGTGATTAACTGGGCATTATTAATAAGGACCGGCCATTATTAATAATGCCCAAGAGCAATGGGCAAAGTGAATAATTTATCACTTTGACCGGCCATTATTAATAATGCCCGACGGCCCGTGGTCTATGTAATAAGTCAGTGATTGAGATAGCATCATCGGTCTAAATTTTAAAGTATAAAAGTTGGTTTCTTTAATAATTGCCCTGCTTATGTCGACCACCATGATTGGTCCGAAGTAGTATTACAACTTTATGTCCCAGAAGTCCGAATTTGGGACATGAGGTGCGTAGGCCGAAGGCCGGCGGAGCACCGACGACATGGCTGACGGGAGATAGGGCGGCAGCTTTTTTTTTTTAGACCGCCCGATCCGACCATCTGCTTAGTGTAATTTCTATTTTTATATGATGACATGGTGTTTGATAAGTAATATTTTTATCAAAATTTAACTTACATTAAACTTTTCCAGATTTTCCCAGAAAACTCGGAAAGTACAAATAAAGAAATTTTAAATGGAAATTTTGCATTACTACCAAGAATGAGGTGCTCCAAATGATATTTGACCATTTTCATCACTTTCAGCTGGCAACTCCGAGAGCCATTGGGGCTTGAATTTTCGGACCCGACTTTGGCGAATTCTTTTGAACCAAAGTCAACGGACAGCCACCGTTTCTTTAGGTACTGATAGGTAACTTGTATCCTGTTTATTTTAGGAAAATTATGACATTTCAGAAATTCAAGATGGCGGCCGTGCCATTTCCGGTTTATTACCACTCACTCACTGACGTAATTGTTCTCCCAGATGGTGGAGGGGGAGGGGGTTATATTTTAGCAGATTCGTAAACAAGTAACTCTCACGAGTAGGAAAAAAGTGTCAAACCTCCCCTTTTTGTCCCCGTTCCCACCGCTCCCTATCGTATCTCGGAAACAAAGAGACTTAGAACATTTTCTTTTTCAGATTCATATTAAGGGGCCCAGAGTTGGTCAAACCTTCTTTGGTTCTCCCCCCTTCACCCCTCCTCCCATCGTATCTCGGAAAATAGGACACGTAGCGGTTTTTTTTTTACTTATGTAATACTATTGAGGGGCGTTGAAATTTGTATACCCTCCCCTCCACTCCCCAACCTCCCCTTAAATTGAAAGGGCTGTAATTTCATAACGGTTGGAGATAGCCTTTAAGTGTTAGTATAAATATTATAGTAGGCGTCGGAACCTGTCCGGTGGTGGTGTAGGGTCACGATAGCTTTCTGGTGGTAGGTAGGTCCTGAGTGGAGCGAAGGGGGAGGTGGCGAGCGAAGCGAGTCAGCGACCTCCGTAGCGTAACATAGAGGCGACGACAAGGAAACTTTAGGGTAATATTTTTTTTAATGGGAATAGCTCTGAGTTTTTATATAAGGTTTTACATTGTTTTAGAGTATCATGAGGGTTCTTAGACTGCTTCATACTGATCAAGGGGTTCCTAAGGGTTTTTGTTGCTGTTATAAGGGCGCTCTTAAAGGTTTTCAAAATGATTAAAAAATTCAATAATTTTTTTTAAACTTCCAACGGAGGTACATAACCGATTTTCCAATTCATTTTAGGATTCTTATGGATACTCAACATTTTAAAAGGGTATCTACCTACTTCTCAAATTGGTCACTTTTTTATTTTATCAAAAAATGTTGATATGGGTATCGTTTTCGAGTGATTTGGGGGTGCTTATTTAGAATATGACATCCGTTTCTTAATCCTAGATGGCGGACTTTTATTTTATTCAAAAATTAGAATAAGGATATCGTTTACGAGTGATTTGGAGGTGCTGATTTAGAATGAATGAGCTTAACCTTTCAGCATTTCACTAGACTTTGAAAAGTGAAAGACTCTTTTAGGGTTATGTTTGACATTTTTACTACATTTAGGGGTTTTTAAAGTGAAAAATCTACCAGCACAAGCACGCGAGGTGCTTGCACCTCGCGCAACACGCAAATACTAGTTATTTATATTATATAAAACTACAAAGTTATATTATATAAAACTACAAAGCCACTCACTGACTCATTGACATGTCGTTTCTCGGAACGGGTGAGAGATGGGTTAGGGGAATGTTTAGCATAAATGTAGAATACCATAAAGTGAGTAGAGGAAAATTATAGAGGAGATTCAAATCCAAGATGGCGGCCGAGTCCATTTCCGGTTTCGGTGGGGAAAAGACTTGGACGAGTTTCAACTCATAGGTCCTATCCAAAATCTAGAACGATTTAAAAAAACAGTAAAAAAAAAAAAAAAAACAAGATGGCGGCTGCGCTGGGACGTTTTGAAATCTTCGACTTTTTGCACTAAACTTTGACGAATTGTTTTGTTCAACCGATTTCAAAACTTGGCAACACTAAGTACACCAGTCGGTGGCCTATATTCTTGAGATTTTAGAAAAATTGTGGCTTTTCAGAAAAACAAAATGGCGAACAGTGTGGCGGCCATCTTGTAAAAAGTTGGAATTTTAGACTTTTTTCAAATCAATTTTTCGGGTAGTTGGCAACATCCGACGGGTTCAAATTGTACCAAACGGTTGTGTGTTTTGTTAAGGAGTGTTGCCCGGTGCAAAAAAAATCCCCATTTTTTGGGTATTTTGCCAGATTTTCCCCAAAAACATGAAAAGTAGAAATAAGGACATTTTGAACACAGACTTTGACTAGCTGGCAACATTGGGGTCCCCCAAATGACATTTGACCATTTTGGTTCGTTTTAGTTGGCAACCCCAAAAAATATTGAATATTTTAATTTTTGGGACTTTTTGACTTTGGCGAGTTCTTTTGTTCTACAAAACTCAAACGTTGGCAACACCACGCACACCGGTCGGTAGTCTATATCCTCGGAATTTCAGGAAAATTATGACTTTTCAGAAAAACAAGATGGCGGACGCTGTGGCGGCCATTTTGTAAAAACTTGAAATTTCGACTTTTTTCAAATCTATAGTTCGTGCAGTTGGCAACATCTGAAGGGTTCGAGCTGTACTGATCGGTTATGTGTTTAGTTGAGGAGTGTTGCCTGGTGCATAAAATTTCCCCATTTCTAGGGTACTTTACCAGATTTTCCCCGAAAACGTGAAAAGTAGAAATAACGATATTTTGAATAAAGACTTTGACTAGCCGGCAACATTTGGGTGCCCCAAATGACATTTGACCATTTTCATCACTTTGAGCTGGCAACCCCGAGAGCCATTGGGGTTTGCATTTTCGGGTCAGACCCGAATTTGGCGAGTTCTTTTGTTCTATCAAACTCAAAAGTTGGCAACACCACGCACACCCGTTGGTAGCCTATATTCTTGAGATTTCAGGAAAATTATGACTTTTCAGAAAAACAAGATGGCGGACAGTGGGGCGGCCATCTTGTAAAAATGACAAAAAATCCCAATTTTCGACACGATAAATGGGACAGCTGGCATCCCCCCACTGGATTGTGTTGTATGAACCGGTTGTGTGTATTGCCGAGGAGTATTGCCTGGTGCAAAAATTCTCCCCACTTTTGGGGTAATTTTCCCAGATCTTCCCCAAAAACATGAAAAGTAGAAATGACGACATTTTAAATAGAGACTTTGACTAGCCGGCAACATTGGGGTTTCCCAAATGACATTTGACCATTTTTATTATTTTGAGCTGGCAACCCCGAGAGCCATTGGGGTTTGAATTTTCGGGTCAAACCCGACTTTGGCGAGTTCTTTTGTTCTACCAAACTCAAAAGTTGGCAACATCAAGTACACCGATCGGTAGCCTATATCCTTGAAATTTTGGGAAAATTATGACGTTTCAGAAAAACAAGATGGCGGACAGTGTGGCGGCCATCTTGTAGAAATGACGAAAAATCAAAATTTTCGACACAATAAATGTTACAGTTGGCATACCCCGACTGGATTGTGTTGTATGAACTGTTTGTGTGTATTGCCAAGGAGTGTTGCCTGGTGCAAAAAATCTCCCCACTTTTGGGGTAATTTTCCCAGATCTTCCCCAAAAACATGAAAAGTAGAAATGACGACATTTTAAATAGAGACTTTGACTATCCGGCAACACTGGGGTCCCCCAAATGACATTTGACCATTTTCATTACTTTGAGCTGGCAACCCCGAGAGCCATTGGGGTTTGAATTTTCGGATCAGACCCGACTTTGGCGAGTTCTTTTGTTCTATCAAACTCAAAAGTTGCCAACACATCGTACACCGGTTGGTAGCCTATATTCTTGAAATTTTAGGAAAATTATGACTTTTTAGAAAACAAGATGGCGGACAGTGTAGCGGCCATCTTGTAAAAATGACAAAAAATCCCAAGTTTCGACACGATACATGGGACAGCTGGCATCCCCCCACTGGATTGTGTTGTATGAACCGGTTGTGTGTATTGCCAAGGAGTGTTGCCTGGTACAAAAATTCTCCCCACTTTTGGGGTAATTTTCCCAGATCTTCCCCAAAAACATGAAAAGTAGAAATGACGACATTTTAGATAGAGACTTTGACTAGCCGGCAACACTGAGGTCCCCCAAATGACATTTGACCATTTTCATTACTTTGAGCTGGCAACCCCGAGAGCCATTGGTGCTTGAATTTTCGGGTCAGACCCGACTTTGGCGAGTTCTTTTGTTCTACCAAAGTCAACGTACAGCCACCGTGTTGTCACTGACAGGTAGCTTATATCCTGTTTATTTTAGGAAAATTGTGACATTTCAGAAATTCAAGATGGCGGCCGTGCCACTTCCGGTTTCCAAAACCTTGTCCGATTGTGGTCGTTCAAGCGGTTCATCCCACTGAGGGGTATTAGTTTGTAACGGTTTTTTGGATTAGTAAACAAGTAATTTCCACGAGTGGGGTAAAAGTGCCAAACTCCACCTTTTTGCTCCCCTTCTCCCCCCCGCCCTATCTCGTAACTCGGAAACTAAGAGCATCATGTTCTGTTTTTTTACGGATTCGTATAGAGGAGGCTTAGAAAAGTAAAAACCATTTTTCAAAGTTGTCCCCCTTGACCCCCTTCTTTACCCCTGTAGGCGTATTTCGAAAAATAAGGGACCATGATTTTTTTTTTTCAGACTCATAAAAAAAGGCCCAGAGTTAGTCAAAATAATTTTACAATACTCCCCCCTCTCCCCCCCTTGAACCCTTCCCTTCACCCCTTTTTATACAACTGAAAAAGCTTTTGATTTTTACCTAAAATTATTGAGGGGCGTTGAAATTTGTATACCTTCCCCTCCCCACCCCAACCTCCCCTAAAATTGAAAGGGCTGTAACTTGATAACGGTTAGAGATAGCAATTAGGTGTTTGAACAAATTATATAGTAGGCGTCGAAACTTGTCCGGTCTCCGATGGTGGTACAGCAACGATAGCTTTCCGATGGTAGGTAGGTCTTGAATGGAGCGAACCTGCGAGACCGAGTGAAGCGAATGGGGAGGTGGCGAGCGAAGCGAGCCGGCGACCTCCATTGCGAAACCAGGGTTGAGTAGGTGAAGCGTAACTAGAGGTGACTATGTACATTCGGAAAAAATGTTTTCTCGAAAAAAGAAAGGGCTGTAACTTAATAACGCTTAGAGATAGCCATTAGGTGTTTGAAAAAATATTATAGTAAGTGTCAAAATCTGTCCGTTGGTGGTAGGGATAATGTCAAGATAGCTTATAGGTCTGAGTTTTTAATGAAGGTTTTAGATTGTTTTAGCGGATCTTAGGGGTTCTTAGACTGCTTCATACTGATTTAGGGGTTCCTAAAGACTTGGATGAATTTCGACTCATAGGTCCCATACAAACTTTTTGTACTAAACTTTGACGAATTATTTTGTTCTACCGATTTAAAACGTTAGTAACACCACTTACACCAGTCGTTGGCCTATAACCTTGAAATTTCGTTGAGGAGTGTTGCCTGGTGCAAAAATTCTCTTCACTTTTGGGGTAATTTTACCAGATTTTCCTCGAAAACGTGAAAAGTAGAAATGACGACATTTTAAATGGAAATTTTGGGTAACCACCAAGAATCGGGTGCCCAAAATGACTCATGACCATTTTCATCACTCACAGCTGGCAACCCCGAGAGCCATTTGGGCTTGAATTTTCGGGTCAGATCCGACTTTGGCGAGTTCTTTTGTTCTACCAAACCCAAAAGTTGGCAACACCAAGTACACCGGTTGGTAGCCTATATCCTTGAGATTTCAGGAAAATTATGAATTTTCAGAAAAACAAGATGGCGGACAGTGGGGCGACCATCTTGTAAAAAAGACGAAAAATCCAAATTTTCGATACGATTATTGGAACAGCTGGCATCCCCCGACTGGATCGTGATCGTACTTGGTCAAGAAGTGTTGTCTGGTGCAAAATATCTCCCCACTTTTGGGGTAATTTTCCCCAAAAACATGAAAAGTAGAAATGACGACATTTTAAATGAAAATTTGACATAACCACCAAGAATGGGGTGCCCGAAATGACTTTTGACCATTTTCATCACTCTCAGCTGGCAACCCCGAGAGCCATTGGGGCTTGAATTTTCGGGTCATACCGGACTTTGGTGAATTCTTTTGTTCTACTAAAGTCAACGTACAGCCACCGTGTTTTACTGACAGGTAGCTTGTATCTTGGTTACCTTAGAAAAATTGTGACATTCAAGATGGCGGCAGTGCCATTTCCGGTTTCCGAAACCTTGCTCGATTACCACTCACTGACATAATTGTTCTCCCATATGGTGGAGGGGGAGGAGCATATATTTTGACAGATTCGTAAACAAGTAACTCTTACAAGTTGGGGAAATGTGCCAAACCTCCCCTTTTTGCCCCCCTTCCCACCCTCAATATCGTATATCGGAAAGTAAGAGACCAGTATTTTGTTTTTTTTAAGGATTCGTATAGAGGACGGTTGGAAAAGTTAAAAACAGTTTTCAAAAATGGCCCTCTTCTCCCCCTTCTCCCCCCTTTAGGCAGATCTCGGAAGTAAAGAGACCTGGACCATTTTTTTTTCCAGATTTATATAAAAGGGCAATGCGTGAGTCAATATCATTTTTCCAAACATCCCATTCTCCCTACCCTTCACCTCTTCCCCCATCGTATCTTGGAAACAAGGACACGTAGCAGCTTTTTGATTTTTACTGTATTTTATTATTGAGGGGAGTTGAAATTTGTACAACCACCCCCTCCTCCCCAACCTCCCCTAAAATTGAAAGTGCTGTAACTTCATAACGGTTAGGGATAGCCATTAGGTGTTTGAACAAATATTATAGTAGGCGTCAAAACCTGTACGGTGGTAGGTAGATCCACGACAGGGGCGAAGAGAAGCAAACTTTAGCGTAATGTTTTTTTTGTAATGGGAAAAGGTCAGAGTTTTTAAATTGTTCAGAGTTTTAAGATTTTGGTGAATTCTTTGGTTCTACCAAAGTCAACGGACAGCCACCGTGTTTTTACAGACAGGTATCCTGGTTACTTTAGAAAAATTGTGACATTTTAGAAATTCAAGATGGCGGCCGTGCCATTTCCGGTTTTCGAAACCTTGTTCGAATACCACTCACTGACATCATTGACATCATATTTTGACAGATTCATAATCAAGTAACTCTCACGAGTAGGGAAAATGTGCAAAACCACTTTTTGCCCCCCTTCCCGCCCCTCCCTATCGTATCTCGGAATTTAAGAGACCCGTGACTGATTTGTATAGAGGAGGCTCGGGGAAGTATAAAACATTTTTCAATGTTACCCCTCTTGCCCCCCTTCTACCCCCCTTTAGGCGGATCTCGGAATTTCAGAGAATAGGAACTTTTTTTTTCAGATACATATAAAGGAGCAATGCGTTAGAAATAATCATTTTTCACAACACACCCCTCTCCCCCCCTTCATCCCTCCCACCCATCGTGTCTCAGAAACTAAGACATGTAGCGGTTTTGTTTTTATTCTTACCTAAAACTATTGAAGGGCGTTGAAATTTTTACACTCTCCCCTCCCGTCCCCAACCTCCCCTAAAATTTGAAGGGCTGTAACTTCATAACGGTTAGAGATAGCCATTAGGTGCTTGACCAAATATTATAGTAGGCGTCGAAACCTGTCCGGTGGTGGTACCGGTAAAGCGAAGGGAGGAGCGAGCGAGTGTAGCGAGCCGGCGACTCCCGTAGCGTAGGGATAAGGTCACGATAGCTTTCTGGTGGTAGGTAGGTCCTGAGTGGAGCGATGGGGGGAGGTGGTGAGCGAAGCGAGCCGGTGACCTCCGTAGTCGTTATGCTACGGAGGTCGCCGGCTCGCTTCACTCGCCACCTGTTTTTTTCACGCGGCCTTTGGTTAAGTAGGAGCAGCGTAACTCAGAGATGACTATGTACTATCGGGGTCTTTTCCGCCTGACCATTTTAAAATGTTTTCACTTAAATCATGCGGAGGCGCCGAGCCACGCCCCCTTAAAGTTTGGGCCTATTAGGAAAGCGTCAACTTTGGCGCGCAAAATAACAATAACTCTCGTTTGGCGTGCGTCGTCAATGCGCTCGGCCGATTCGGTATCTTTTCATTCATTTTATCTACACAAAGTCAACGGGGCGGGGCTAAAGAGCGTTTTTATGTTGCGAGTGCAAGCAAAAATGAGCTTAGTGGTGGTCAGGCGGGAGTGTCCTCGATATATATATACGGAAAAAATATTTTGAATTCTAATTTTAAATTTTGCGCCACGCCAAAACGCTCCGCAACTAACTATATAAGTACTACGCACGCATACGCATTCGTATTGATTCTGACCTAAAACTATTCATGGGCATTGAAATTTTTAATACCCTACCCTCCCCTCCCCAATCTCCCCTAAAATTGAAAGGGCTGTTACTTTATTATGGCTAGACATAGACATTAGGTGTTGGAACAAATATAATAGCAGGCGTCGAAACCTGTCTGGTGGTGGCGGAGATAAGTTTACGATAGCTTTCCGGTGGTAGGTACAATAAGCAAACTTTAGGGTAATGTTTTTTTTAAATGGTAAAAAGGTCTAAGTTTTTAAATAAGGTTTTAGATTGTTTAAGGGGATCTTAAGAGTTCTAAGACTGCTTCATAATAATTCAGGGGTTCCTTAGGGCTTTAGGTTTAGGGTTTTTGTACAGCTGTAAAGGTAAAGGTTTTCAAAATGTTTAAAAAGTTCAATTTTTTTTTTTAACTTTTAAAAAAAAACGGATTTTCCAATTCATTTAAGGATTACTATGGATTCTTAAAATTTTATAAGGGTAAGGAATACTTCTCAATTATTATTCTTCAATTAATCTTAATTCTCAATAACCGAATAGAATGATATATGTTACGGCCAACGTGATTAACTGGGCATTATTAATAAGGACCGGCCATTATTAATAATGCCCAAGAGCGATGGGCAAAGTGATTAATTTATCACTAATAGACTATCTAATAATCTTTAACACTATTTTTTTAATAATGCCCGACGGCCTGTGGTCTATCTAATAAGTCAGTGTTTGAGATAGCATCACTGTTTTCTTTAATACTTGCCCTGCATAGGTCGGCCACCATGATTGGTCCGAATTAGTATTACAACTTTATGTCGCAGAAGTCCGAATTTGGGACATGAGGAGCGTAGGCCGAAGGCCGGCGGAGCTCCGACGACATGGCTGACGGGAGATAGGGCGGCAGCTTTTTTTTTTAGACAGCCCGATCCGACCATCTGTTTAGTGTAATTTCTATTTTTACATGATGACAGTGTTTGATAAGTAATATTTTTATCAAAATAAAAGTAGGTAACTACTGATGTTATTACATTTTTTATTGTTTATTAAAACTATTGAGGGGCGTTGAAATTTGTATACCTTCCCCTCCCCACCCCAACCTCCCCTAAAATTGAAAGAGCTGTAACTTCGTTACGGTTAGAGATAACCATTAGGTGTTTGAACAAATATTATAGTAGTCTTCGGTGACCCCCGTAGCATAGGGATAACGATACGGGGGTCACGATAGCTTTCCGGTTGGAGTTAGGTCCTGAGTGAAGCGAACCTGCGAGACCGAGTGGAGTAAAGCAAAACGTAGCGTCCGTAGTCCGTAGCGTAACGAAGGTTGTGGTTGAAGTGTTACTCGGGGCGACGACAAGCAAACTTTAGGGTAATGTTTTAATTAATGGGAAAAGGTCTGAGTTTTTAAATAAGGTTTTAAATTGTATTAGATTTTATTTTTTTTACTTTTATTTCTTTATTTTATTGAATTAGTTTTTATTAAAGCGAAGGGCGAACCCCGTAGCGTAGGGATAAGGTCACGATAGCTTTCCAGTGGTAGGTAGGTCCGTAGCGTAACGATGGTTGAGTGGGTGAAGCGTGACTCAAGGGGGCGACGACAAAAAGAGAGTCACCAATAGGAAGGGATCTGCAAGGGCCGATGCCTGCCGGGGTTGCGGGACTGTTCGAAAGAGATACCGTGGCCCCGAAACACACAGGGCGATGAAGGAGCATGGGTGGGTTTTTTGTCAGTAAAAATCTGACACTCCCTCCTGCTCCGCCCAGAGCGGGAGGAGTCATTTGATGATATCCCATCAAAAAAAAAAGGGGCGACGACACGCAAACTTTTGGGTAATGGTTTTTTAATGGGAAAAAGTCTTGACTTTTTAAATAAGGTTTTAGACTGTATTAATGTTTTTTAAAATCTTTAAAATAAATTCTCATTTTTTTTACTTTAATTTCTTTTTTTTATTGAATTAGTTTTTAGAATGAGGGGTTCTTAAAGGTTTTCATATTGATTTAGAGGTTCCTTAGGGTTTTGGTACTGCTGTAAGGGTGCTCATAAAGGTTTAAAAAATATTCAAAAGTATTTTACAAAATTTTCTAAGGACTCTAATGGATTTTCCAATTCATTGAGGATTCTTAAGGATTCTCAAAATTTTATAAGGGTAAGGAATACTTCTCAATAACACGAAACCGAACCGAATAGAATGATGTATATTTATGTTACGGGCAACGTGATTAACTGGGCATTATTAATAAGAACTGGCCATTATTAATAATGCCCGACGGCCCGCGGTCTATGTAATAAGTCAGTGTTTGAGATAGCATCATCGGTCTAAATTTTAAAGTTTAAAAGTTGTTTGCTTTAATACTTGTCCTTCATAGGTCGACCACCATGATTGGTCCGAATTAGTATTACAACTTTATGTCCCAGAAGTCCGAATTTGGGACATGAGGAGCGTAGGCCGAAGGCCGGCGGAGCTCCGACGACATGGCTGACGGGAGATAGGGCGGCAGCTTTTTTTTTTAGACCGACCGATCCGACCATCTGTTTAGTGTAATTTCTATTTTTACATGATGACATAGTGTTTGATAAGTAATATTTTTATCAAAATAAAAGGAGGTAACTACTGATGTTATTACATTTTTAACTGTTTAATTTTAACTACTATGTTCAATAGTTTATTTTTTGTTAACTTTTCATGAACATTTTGTAAGTTTAAAACCACTACAGTTCACCTATTTTATTACTTTGCCCATGAAAGGGTGGGCATTATTCATAACGGCCGGGAAAAGTGATGTGAGTGCTGTTTTAATCACATTGCCCAATTGAGTCGGGCATTATGAATACAGACTGGCCATTATTAATAGTGCCCGGACTTATCAAATTGAACGTGACATACAGCTTAATCAAGTGGAAACCTTTCATGTCCCTTTGGGCTTTATTTGGCATTTCACTAGACTTTGAAAAGTGAAAGACTCTTTTATGGTTATGTTTGATATTTTTACTACATTTTTTAAGTGAAAAATCTACCAGCACAGGCACGCGAGGTGCTTGCACCTCGCGCAACACGCAAATACTAGTTAGTTTATATAAAATTATAATTAATGGTTGCTGGGTAAAGGCCTCCCCCAATTACTTCCACGGACTCGTATTAATAGAAATGTATAGTAGTTTAAGTTTTGGTTGATACAATATTATAGAAAAATAATAATAGTAAACGGTTAAAAAGCTCTAACAAGGATGAGGTCAACTTGTTGTAGCCGAGTGTACTACGTTCAGTGCCTAACGCGTGCTCTTGGGCGTTTGTTAATGGGATAAACATGTTTTACCTGCATTTAGGTTGCCCATCAGCACTGGTGCTACAATCTCCGTATAAACAATAATTGTGGCACACTGAACCATCGCATCTCTCACCGCTGTAACCCTGTGTACATTCACAACGAGATTCCCCATCAACTTTCGTACCATGGACACAAAGCAGGACATTTGTAGAAACTGAGTTATTTGGTAGAAGATTCTTCAGGTTATCGCAGTTCTGAATTTCCTGAGGTATTATATCGTTCATGTTCCAGTAGGCAGCCATATTCCATAAACGTAAAGTATCTGTAAAATTTTTAGGTTCCACATCTTTGCCGAGCGGTAGATTCCTTGGAACTTGCATGATGGTACGTTTCCTATTTTGAGCCTCGTAACATAGCCAGTACATGAAATTCTTTGTTACGATAAGTTTATCTGCATATTTTGTTCGTACTTGAAGTATAGTTTTTATCTTCTTTCCATTTAAATCTGCACTTTTAATGGAAGGCCCCTCATGAGTAAAGTATATTTTCTGTGCCTGTTGGTCTATGGTAAAAGAGTGTATATAGCCGTCATTATGGATAACAATTTCATTCTCAGAGCCATTGAATCGAATCTTAATGAGTTTGTTAAACGACGTAAAATAAATAAACCTGAAATGTTTTGTAAATGTTATTAAAATTTCCACAGATAACTTTATTACTAATACTGAGTCCAAAATGTTTCAACTCCTATAGATGGCGTTGGTTAACATAACAACCTCGCCTCGGGTGTGGATTCTGTCTGGACTGCATTAAAAAGGTTTCCCCACTTTTATCAAAATGTACAATTTTGTTAGAAACTTACCCTCCACAGCTATCGACGGCAATGTCAGAGATATAACCAGTAGACTGTTGTGACAAAATTAAGTGCTTTTCGTTAATTTTGTTTTCATTCGATTCCGGTTTTAATATAATCGAATAAATTTTTTGTGAGTCTTCCTCTTCAACCCAAAAGAGTAACGCTGTGGCCGGGTCATAAGCTAAACCAGTTACGAGCTCGTTTGTAGTCCTCATCAAAGATTCTGTTTTCGTAGTTGTTATGTCGTAGCTAAATATACTACGTAAGTCGGTGAATAGCACCCTTTTGTGTACTGGATCGTAAGTTATTCTATAGATTGTGTAAGACGACTTAATGTTTTCTGTATGCGATACCGTTCCGTTCATATCAATAAATTCCAGTTTATTGTCTACACCCTTGACGATTTCTGAAACAAGAAAAAACTATTGTATAAACTCTCCATCTTTAGCCTTTCCTGTTATACAAATAAAGGGTATAAATAGACCCTTATCGAAGCCGAAGGGCACTTGTTCTCCACGTCATTGCCCGACTCTGGACCATACCTGGAAACCTCTTCTAGTTACGGAGATATTGGTAGTCAAAGTTCCAACATTTTTACAAGTATTTTTTTTAATCACAGTTTTTATGGTTACAACTTTAAATACCTCCTCCTCCTCCTCCATTCCTCCTCCTCCTCCTCCATCCGTACTATTCTATGCATCTAACGGCAGCCATGTTGCAGCTGCGAGAGACGGCGACTAGATGGGGCTAGTGGAACGTGCACCGGACGCATTATAGAGGAGTTATTCACTTTTGGCCATGTGGCCATTTGACTTGAATTCAATCCAGCCAGTAAAATATTTTAAATTTTGTGATATTCGAAATATTTGAAACGAACGTTCGATTTCCGAGCGAACACCTATAAAAGCAGCAACTGCACTGTGAATCAGCACGCCACCGTCCGACCCTTGGTCGACGAGCCAGCCCTCGACGCTGAGCATGTAGCTTTAAATTCCCTAAATAATAATCCGACCCAGCCTGACCCTTGCTGCCCTCCCCTCAAAGACGCACTAAGCCGAGGCTCGAACCACACAGTGGGCCAGTGGGTGCCTTAGTGATTGATCATTTAATTTAAATCCTTAGTTTGTAAGCCCTGGCTGGGGGCCTTAAAGTTATTTTTGGCCACCACAGAATAGTCCGGTTAAGCAGTCTAGCAACCGTAGCGAGTTGCATCTGCGAGTGGTCATTTCTTAAAAAAAAAGAAGCGTCCTGGTGCACGGACCACTGTCTTTCGACAGTCAGTACTGCCCGGTTACTGGTCGTGGAACGTTGTCTCTGACAATTAGTTCCGTCCTTATTACGGTGCGTGCAAGGACCAATGTCCCGGACAGTCAGTACTGACCTATGTGACCGCCCTCACTACCTTTATTTGTTACTTCATCTAATTGGATTTATTTTATTTCCGTATTTACTACATATTGACTACATTTGTGATAAGAGGAAGTCTGCCAGTGGCACCGATGACTGATAATTTGTATGGTAATCG
The DNA here is from genome assembly GCA_905147715.2 of Xestia xanthographa. Lineage (NCBI taxonomy): Eukaryota > Metazoa > Arthropoda > Insecta > Lepidoptera > Noctuidae > Xestia > Xestia xanthographa. The sequence goes on along the minus strand of LR990654.1, from coordinate 2,351,703 downwards.
GTTATCGTGGTATGGATATGTGATGCGGGGGAATTAGATTTTTTTTAAATTAATGCATGTAGATGGCTATAAGAGTAGAGCAAGACGGGTCTCCCTTGTTTGACCGAAAGGAATTTGACAAATTTTCACTTCCCAAAATTTTTTTCGCATAATTTCATTTGCCAAATTTTACTTAACAAAAAATCTATTCACAAAAAAATGTAACGCAAACCTAATGTTTGGGAAATGAACGTTTAAACTATAACTTGCTTACCAACTAGTGCTTTTAACATTTTTTATTTAGTCAAATATTTCAGTTGGAATAACAGTTTTTACGCAAAATCAAATAGCAAAATATTTAGTATCGTCAGTTTTCAATTCACCCTTTCCTATTCAGTCAAATTCACAAATTCTAAACAGATAATAGTAATATGAATATTAACTATTCTCTTTTTTTAGTTAGTAGCGTTTTTTTCATATTTTTTTTTTCTATAGTCGTTCTTGAGGTCACAGTTTTAACCTAACCTAACCATTTTTTATTAAATAAGTAATTATCCTAATCTACATAGTTCAGTTCCGGGTAACCTACTAAAAACAATATCTTTTTTTCTATTAATGCAAGTCGTGTCTGTCGCATTTTTAATCATATAATTCCGAAAAAAACTTTTTTTTGCCTTAATATTTTTTGTCTTAACAAATCATTTCACCAAACCATTGATAATATTTTGCCAAGTAAAAATTTGACCAAATAAAAATATGCGTACTAAAATCATTCGAAACATTGCAATGGTATAAAAAAAGGTTGCTAAAATTTGTTTGGGTAATGAAATTTTGTCAAAATCTTTTCGGCAAAACGGCAGGATCCCGAGCAAGACCAAAGAAACGATTCATGGACTGTGTGAAGGATGATATGGATAGAATGGAGGTGTCTGATGAGATGAAGAGTGATAATGAAGTATGGAAGAAGAACCGACCCCAAATAAATTAAAATAAGGGTAAGATAATGATGATGATAGTAAAGAAATGACTCGTACTCACCCCAGGAGAAGGAGTGCGCCAACCCTGCGCACAGCGCCACCAATACCATCACACATGCCGTTCTATACATTTTATACTACAACGTCGTTTGTTAAGAGAGATAGAATATGTCCGTCCCTGGTGCCCGCTCGTGGAATACAAAAGCAATGTGCTGTTTTTGTGGCAATCATGCTGATAAAAATACTATAGTTAGACATTAGGTATATTGATAACCTCAGAGGTCCTCGTATCGTGCAGAGTTATGCATACATTTTGCGTGGACAGTCATAATTATATGCAACTACTAGTTGTTGCCCGCGACTTCGTTCATGTGGAAATTTTTATTTGTATATTTGAGACTAAAAAATAGCACACACAATAGCATACACAAAAAATTCTAGTTTCGGAGGAGTTCGATTAGTCGAATAAAGTCACCCAAAGAACAGTGGAGAGGGTTGTGTTCAGAGTTTTCTTGAGCGATCGAATCAGAATTGAAGACATCCGCAAGAGAATCACGGTTACCGACGTTGCCCGGAAAATTGCCAATCTTAAGTTACACTGGACAGAACGGATAGCCGATGGGGCCGAAAAGTTCTGAAGTGGTGACCGCGAACCGGATGACGTTGCGTTCAAAGGCCTTCCACTAGGTGGACCGATGACCTGGTGAAAGTTGCGGGGATCCGCTGAATGCGAGTCACACGGGACCCGCTCAATGTGGCGACAGTTGGGAGTGGCCTATGTCCAGCAGTGGACGTCTTGTGTCCGTTTCGATTGAAATGATGATGTTTAAGAATAAGGAAAAATGCCCGTCACATTCGGTTGTCATATTGACGATGTCTCTGTGTCAATAATTTTAGTTACGCGGACGACATGGTGCTGCTGAGCACGTCAGCCGGTAGTACTAGAACACTTTTGGCCATATCACGGCCTTTAACGTTCAGAAAAGTCAGCACATAGTTTTTGAGGAGGGGCCCAATTACCATCTTAGGGTGCGTCTCATAATATAATATGTAATCATAACTATAAAGTTATCTCGGGGTTTTTCATCAGGATTTACTCAGTAGCAATTTGGATTTGTGCCCAGTTGATGGCATTAGGCTCACCCCCATTACGCTGTTAGGGTGCTGCTCTGTCCAACCCTTTGGGATTAAAGGCGTGATGTTAATGATATTAGGACACTAGGACACTTTTACACATTATGTTCAATCACCCTGTACACGTAACAGTTTAGGTAGTATAAACAATATTGATAACAATGCTTGATTTAAAAATGTTTTGATATTGTTTATCACTACCAACCTGCCCCGACTCCGCTCAGACAGACGCGGATTTATGTTTTCTTTGGACCATTTATACGATTTACAGAATGTTAAGATTTTACTTTTTCAACTTATGCATTTTCATCTTTCTTTATGTTTATATCTTTTTGCTGATGGCAGTTTGATAAATAAAGATGCAAGAGCAAGCACCGTGCACCGTCCATGATCACGGCCGCAAGGTAGTTGCGCCACCGAACCTAAATGCTCAGCACATAAATGTGTTTCGTAAACTCAAGAGTTCTTCAAATGATGACGAAAACCGCAACAAAATCTAGTTCGATATAGCGAAGTTAAGAAGAACTAAGACACGTACAAACAGACACGACACGTGACCAGTTTCATCATCATCATCATTTCAGCCGAAAGACGTCCACTGCTGGACATAGGCCTCCCCCTAGTGTCGCCACATTGACCGGTCCCATGCGACTCGCATCCAGCGGATTCCCGCAACCTTCACCAGGTCATCGGTCCACCAAGTGGGAGGCCTTCCAACGCAACGTCTTCTGGTTCACGGTCGCCAGTCCAGAACGTTTCGGCCCCATCGGCCATCCGTTCTGCGAGCAATGTGCCCTGCCCACTGCCACTTAAGTTCGGCAATTCTTCGGGCTACGTCGCGTTGAATACTTATAATATTAGGTACATCTTGTTATACGATGGGTTTTCCCTACTTTTGTTGTTTCCATTTTAACGTAAAATCCAGATGATGATATCATTCCGAGGTTGGGGAAGTATGATAAAAAATATGATAATAACTATGCCATAGGTACTTGCTTCTGACTCGCGACTTCGTCTAAGTAGAATTCAAAGGAATATTTTCAGGAAATAATTATTTTAGAAACATAAAAAAGGAGGTCTCTATTCGACTGATACATTTTTTTGTAGTACAATTACGTATGTTTGAGCGTGTCTTCGCCATGTCTCAGTCTTAATTTAGATATTTTTTTTTTGTTTTCAAGAATAGTGAACTAAATATATTGACGCTCCTGATCTCCTTGATGTGCTGGCGCGTTTCTTTGTTCCGGACAATGACTGTCGGGGCAGAAAGCACAGGCTGTTTGCCGTGCCTCCATGTTGTACTGTTGCACGTGCTAAGTCACCAAATCCTCGCTCACTGGCCGCGCTTGATGATCTCTTGGATTCTAATCCAACAGACGACCTGTTTGCGGATGGATGGATGAAGATTTTATTGGTATGTCAGAAGTACTGTGAGAAGAAACCCAAAACTCAACAAAAAACTCAAATCATTTCACTCAGACCATTACGGCACTTTTGAAAGTCAAAAATACAAAAAAGAAAATCAAAGCTACAGTCCCAGTCACAAGGCATAATAACTTGAGAAAGTACTGTAGTTGCCCATTCCCTAGCGTATATCTCTATGGAGAAGAACGGGCAAGAAACTCCATGGACACTCTTTTAAAATCAAAATATTGTTACAAAATCTTGGTTACATCATTAATTTTGAGATTATACATTTATGTGAGAACGATGTAGAAAGACGTGCACACTAAGAGCATCCAGAGTAAAAGATTAGATCAAAAAATTATGAATAAAGTAATTAAAATGAACCTTGGCAGCTAAGAGATGACCAGTCCCAACTGACAGCACCCGTTCACAGACATGACGCATGTACCGGCGCCATTCAACTCAACCATATTGAAGGGAACTAAATGACCCGACACACCCGCCACCATCAGCGAGACATTTAAGTGAGCATGACATTCTCTCAGCCACCAAGGCATATTCAAGTCAATGAAAGATAAATAAATGTAAATGGTGGCTGAACAGTACAAAGTACTCACACATGTGCTATGCAATTATATAATACTAAGAACTGGAGCGTGAGCACAGGAAGTGGACCTGGCAGAGCCCCGATGGTGCAACTAGAAATGAGATCGACTTCATCATGTCAACCAAGAAGCAAATGTTCAATGATGTCTCTGTGATCAATTCGGTGAAAACCGGGAGCGATCACCGCATGGTAAGAGGCACATTGAACATCAATATCACGCTTGAAAGGTATCGACTGATGAAGTCTACGCTCCGTCCAGCACAGATCCAAATCCAAAACCCCGAGAGCTTTCAGCTTGAACTCCAGAACCGTTTCGAGTGCCTAGGAAGCTCAGTGGACGAATACAACGATGGGTTTGTGGAAACTGTCCATACGACCGGGTCTAAGTTCACAAGAGGCTCTCCGATCACACTCTCAAGCTCATGAAGGAGCGGCGTGATCCTGCAGTCTTCAGACGAAGCGTGTAAATACCGGCAGCTCAATAGACGGATCTCTAAATCCTTGGATAGCGACCTCCGCCGCTTTAATACCGAGCGTATTAAAGACGCGATTGAGCGGAATAAAGGCTCCAAGGTATTTGCAAGGGATCTGGCTATTGGGCAGAGCCAGCTCACGAAACTGAAGACCGACGATGGTAGGATCTTATCCGCCAAACCGGAGCTTCTGAGGGTGATCGAGAGCTTCTATGGACAGTTGTACACGTCAACCAGTAAACCCGTCGTAGATCTAGCAAACGACCCAAGAGCTAGACTGACCCGACACTATACCGAAGACATCCCGGACGTCAGCCTGTACGAGATTAGGATGGCTCTGAAGCAGCTCAAAAACAACAAGGCACCGGGTGATGACGGAATTACGGCCGAACTCCTGAAGGCGGGTGGAAAACCGGTACTTAAGGCCCTTCAGAAGCTGTTTAATTCCGTCATACTTGAGGGAAAAACGCCACAGGCATGGTGCAGGGGTGTGGTGGTGCTCTTCTTCAAAAAGGGTGACAATGCCCGGCTGAAGAATTATAGGCCCATCTCACTTCTAAGCCATGTCTACAAGTTGTTTTCTAGAGTCATCACGAATCGTCTCGCGCGCAGGTTTGACGATTTCCAGCCACTCGAACAAGCCGGTTTCCGAAAAGGCTTTAGCACCGTGGACCACATACATACGCTGCGGCAAGTTATACAGAAGACCGAAGAGTATAACCTGCCTCTCTGTTTAGCGTTTGTGGACTACGAGAAAGCCTTCGATTCGATCGAGACCTGGGCTGTACTGCAGTCTCTCCAACGGTGCCAAATCGATTATCGGTACATCGAGGTGTTGAAGTGTTTGTACAAAAACGCCACCATGTCAGTCCGACTTCAGGACCAAGCCTCGAAACCTATCCTCCTGCAGCGAGGTGTGAGACAGGGAGACGCCATATCTCCGAAACTGTTCACCGCTGCACTGGAGGATGTCTTCAAGGTTCTGGACTGGAGAGGGCTAGGCATCAACGTCAATGGCGAGTACATCACTCACCTTCGGTTTGCCGATGATATAGTGGTAATGGCTGAGACCATGGAGGACCTCAGTACAATGCTCGATGACCTCAGTAGAGCTTCCGGAAGAGTGGGTCTAAAAATGAACATGGACAAGACTAAGGTCATGTTGAATGCCCATGTCACACCCACTCCTATCAAGATCGGAGACTCTACTCTCGAAGTTGTAGACGATTATGTGTACCTGGGACAAACGGTCCAGTTAGGTAGGTCTAACTTCGAGAAAGAGGTCAATCGTCGAATCCGACTCGGTTGGGCAGCGTTCGGGAAATTGCGCGGTATCTTCTCGTCCAACCTACCGCAGTGTCTCAAGACGAAAGAAAACCAGTGTGTGTTGCCAGTGATTACATAGGGGACCGAAACGTGGTCGCTTACAATGGGCCTCATCAGAAAGCTTAAAGTCACCCAAAGGGCAATGGAGAGGGCTATGCTCGGAGTTTCCTTGCGCGATCGAATCAGAAATGAAGACATCCGCAAGAGAACAAAGGTTACCGACGTAGCCCGAAGAATTGCCAAACTTAAGTGGCAGTGGGCAGGGCACATTGCTCGCAGAACGGATGGCCGATGGGGCCGAAAAGTTCTGGAGTGGCGACCGCGAACCGGAAGACGTTGCGTTGGAAGGCCTCCCACTAGGTGGACCGATGACCTGGTGAAAGTTGCAGGAATCCGCTGGATGAGAGTCGCACGGGACCGGTCAATGTGGCGACACTTGGGGGAGGCCTATGTCCAGCAGTGGACGTCTTTCGGCTGAAATGATGATGATGATGATGAAGAACTGGAATCTATACAGTGCAAGTATATTTTTACAATCTTCTGCAGCTTCCACAATACATTAACATGAGAATCAATTCTTCATCTTCTTCTTTACGTGACGATGGACTCAAATAATGCCCGACCAGTACAAACAATTAGTTTGCCCCCCCCCCCCACACCTATGGTTGTGCAGGACCAGCATTTAGCCAAGCATTTTTATCATCAATGTAATCCCCCAACTTATAATATGCTTGCCTACATAGTGTGCGTTTTATACAAGATTTAAATTTCGTCTCATTCAGTTGAAGAATGTGGGGAGGTATTTTATTGTAACATTTCAAACAGTACCCCATGAAAGATGAATCCACTTTAGCAAGCCTGAAACCTGGCTGAACTAGTTGGCCCCTATTTCTAGTGTTATAGTGGTGTCTGTCCCCTCTCTTACTGAATAAATGCCGATTTTTTCTAACGTACATGATGTTTTCATAGATGTATTGACAAGGTACTGTCATGATATTAATTTCCTTAAACAGTTCTCTTAGAGAATCGCGTCTACGTAATTCATAAATGGCTCTGATGGCTCTTTTCTGCAGAATAAATATAGACTCGATGTTTGCAGCCCGTCCCCATAGTAAAATACCGTATGACATAATACTATGAAAATAACTAAAATAGACCAGCCTCGCGGTATCAACATCAGTAAATTGACGGATTTTTCGAACAGCATATGCTGCTGAGCTTAGCCGTCCTGCAAGAGATGTTAGATGAGGACCCCATTGTAACCTTGAGTCGAGCGTGATTCCCAAGAAAACCGTTTTATCGACAAATTCTAGTTTCTCTTGATTCAATATTATGTCACAATCACTACTTTTGACATTTGGTAGAGCGAATCTAATGCATTTAGTTTTTTTCCCATTTAGTACTAAATTATTAGCGGTAAACCAATTGTGGACCTGCAGTAGGGCGTTATTTACGTCATCAAGATTAGTGGCACGTCTGTTTATTTTAAATATTAGAGAAGTATCGTCAGCAAACAACACCATATGCGGATGGTTGTTAAATAGATGGGGTAGGTCATTAATATATACTAAAAAGAGGAAGGGACCCAATATCGAACCTTGTGGTACACCCATTTTTACTTTTAAACCCATTGAGTTGACTCCATTTATTTGTACCTGCTGCTGTCTATCATGCAAATACGATTTTATTAAACTGAGCGCAAGTTTACCTAAACCGTTATGCTGAAGTTTCAAGATCAGGGTTTCGTGATTTACGCAATCAAATGCCTTCGAAAGGTCACAGAAGATTCCTATGGCATCTTGTGCCTCTTCCCACGCAGTAAATATGTGTTTTAATAAAGTGACACCGGCGTCAGTTGTACAACGTCCTTTGGTGAAACCATACTGTTGCTCGTGTAATATTTTATTAGTGTTAAAATGGTTAAGCATTTGATTGAGCATTATCTTTTCAAACACCTTGCTGAAAACCGGCAACACGGATACGGGCCTATAGTTATTAGTGTCTTTACTGTCCCCGGATATAAAAAGCGGTATTACCTTACTGAATTTCATTAGATCCGGGAAGACCCTTGATCCACGCACAAATTAAATATTGAGGCTAAATACGGCGCTACAGTCTCAATAATTGAGGTACAAGCTTTGATAGACATACCCCATAGATCTTCCGTGAATTTGACCTTGATTTGCTTAAAACCTTTTATGTCTGTTAGGGGGTTTATGTGTTGAAATTTAAATTCATTTGGACAGGCTGAAACGTTCGCTTTCAATAAATCAATAGAGAGCAAGGGAGAGGAATTTAAGGTTTCTGTAGTTTTAAGTGGGATACTGGTAAAGAAATTTACAAATTCTTGAGCAACTTCATTGTTGGAGCTCACAAGGCCACGCGATGTCTCTAGTGTGAAGTCAGTACCTTGTTTTTTATTTCTATTTGTTTCACTGTTGATAATTTTCCAAACCGTCTTTATTTTGTTGTCGGCTAATGTAATCTTGTTGCTAATGAATAAGGATTTGGCTACCTTGCAAGAATTTTTGAAACCGCGAACACTTAATTTTGCTTTACTTTGAATATTTTAATTTTATAGGTAAAACTATTTTCGTTACTGATTTTGGTTTTAAACAATTAAATAAATAAACAACTGAACCAGTCATTCTAAAATTTTGCACTTGCAGACGTTGTCAGGTATACGAAAACAGACATAGGGTTCATTTCATCCCGAAAAAAGTACAGTACCCGAGGAAACAACAAGAACGTTCTTATGATAATAGATGGCACCACTTCTTTTTGAATCATGATAGAATTATATTATTATACAAGCAAAGTGCAACCGGAACCGACAGCCAAATTCTAAATTAACGCGGACGAAACCACGGGTAATAGCTAGAGTATTATAACAACAAAACCAGACTTCGGGCTGCTACTGCTAAACTCCGATGTAAGAAACAAATAACACTCTGTCCGCCCTGGGAATCGAACCAAGGATCTCACGCTCAGCAGTCAGTCGTTTATTGAAATGTTTATATCGACTCACTATGGAACAAATAAGTAAAGGCCTCACTGAGACATGGAATCACTGTTTTTTTAACCAACAGCCAAAAAAGAGCAGGTGGCCTACCATGAAGTCTTAAAGCAGGATTATTTTAATTTTATTCCAGAGTGAGAAAAAGATGGCGCTAGACGTCCTCTATAGCACTGTCTCTTTCCCACAATAGAATGACATTAAAACAATCCTGCTTTAAGACGTCATGGTAACCCCCCTGGTTTGTTTTAGAAATGATTGAAACTTGTTGTCACTTATCGTTCGTATCGAAAAACAAAATAGCGACCACAAAGGACCATCGGGGATATCTATCAACCCCTTCCCAGAGTGGGGTGGTGACGTTCCTTCCCAAAGTCCTTTCGTTGTGCATTAATAACTCTAACCATTCTCAGCAAGAATCTACAGTCACTAAATAAGTCGAACCACCGATGGGTGGACAACAATCCAAATGGAGCCTGGACCAGGGATGTGACAGCCATGTCTTTGAGCGTGGCACTGGCAATTCTGTAAAGACGACCAAGAATTAGGATGAGGGTAGGACGATTTCAAACAAAGAAAAATACTAAAGTTCAGTTGTAAAAAGTAATAATGTTCATAGCCCATGTAAGACAACATACAGATATCATATTTATGATGATGACAAGTTACATTTTTGTACAATAAGTTCTGATCAACTTATCAGTAAAACAGCTGAGGCTAGATTTTGTTTAGTGAGCAGTACGTAGTTAGTGATAAAAAAAATCTTCAACGGCTTCACTCCTTTAGGCATCAGTTGAAGCACAGGTCGACGTCACCCCTTTAACCGAAGTTACATGATCTGCAAAGAAAACGTATACAATGCACAATTAATACACCTAAGACGTCATGAAAGTACATGAAATTATCAATCTGAGTCTGACAAGATGACGTACGAGATCATGTAACGCGATGTTAGTTTCAACTGTTTGGTTAGGCTGCCAGTGATCATTCCGATCATATGGACGATCGATCTTGAGTTTTTAACACAGTAAGAATTGAAAGTTTTTGTTCAAAACAGGTGATTACCGAGGTACAACGTGGGTACAACTGATCATGCACGGACTACCTTTAGATTTTTCTGACGTTGTTCTCATGAAAGTAGCAACACTGTAGAGCTGTGAAACGCTTTTGGTGTGTAATAAAGAATGGTCTGTCTAGCTATCCATCCACAGCGATCTATTCTTACCTGTATTAAGAATTTCGTTCAACAATTAAATAGTTTGGAAGCATTTGGTTTGAACGAGGGGAACATCGCATCTTACACCCTCGTAATGTCCTGTGCATCGACAGAGGGGCTTACCCTCCTCACTCAGAGAACAAAGCCCGCCATTCAAACAATATTCCTGGCACGAGTTCACTTCACATCGGTTTCCTAAGTAACCGGCATAACAACTGAAATAAAGAAAATTATGAAACAGTGCAACGCGATGAGCATGGAATACAATAAATATTGTACCTGATCGGCGCACGTGAGAAAGTTGACTTTAGCTAATTTATTGACAGATTTTGTGGGGGGACTTTTACTGGCAGATAGCTGATGTAACTAAAAGCATAAGCTAAATCTGATTCAAAAAGGCAAGTATAATTTTTATAAGAATTTCACGCAACGCACGCACGTTGACGGTTAAAAGCTACAATAATAAAGTAAACACAACACATTTTAAAAACGAAGGAAATATGACAAATGACAGGCAGGATTCCATCAAGCACAGGGTTTATCATCTTGAAACTGACTCGGATGAAAGCCCTGTCAGTGTAAGATGAACATGTTTTACCTGCATTTAGGTTGTTTATCAGCACTGGTACTACAATCTCCGTATAAACAATAATTGTGGCACACTGAACCGTCGCATCTCTTACCGCTGTAACCCTGTGTACATTCACAACGAGATTCCCCATCAACTTTTGTACCATGGACACAAAGCAGGCTTACATCTGTAGAAAGTGAGTTGTTTGGTAGAAGACTCTTCAGGTTATCACAGTTCTGAATTTCTTGAGGTATTATATCGTTAATGTTACAGTAGGCAGCCATTTCCCAATCACCACCTTCACTGAAAGGTTTAGGTTCCACGTCTATGCCGAGCGGTGGATTCTTTGGGATTTTATTGATGATAAATTTATTACTTCCATCGTTGAAAGATCGCCAGTAAATGAAATCCTTTGATACGGTAAGATAATATCCATACCGTGTTGATTTAAGTATTGTTCTTATGTTCTTTCCATTTAAATCTGCACTTTTTAAGGAATCATCAGTAAAGTATAATATTTTCTGTGCTTGTTGGTCTATGGTGAAGGAATTTATAACGCTATTATTAAGGCCATTATCGATAACAACTTCTTGCTTAGAGCCATTGAATTGAACCTTAATTAGTTTGTCGTACAACTGAAAATAAATAAACCTGAAATGTTTTGTAAATGTTATTAATATTTCCACAGATACTTAGTACTTTATTGTGTCCAAATTGTTTCAATTCTTACAGTAAGCGTTGATTAACACAACAATCTAGCCGGCGGCAAAGTTTCCCCACTTATATCAAAATGTACTGTTTTGATGGTAACGTACCCTCCACAGCTATCGACGGCAATGTCAGAGATAAAACTAAACTGTTCCGACAAACTGAAGAGCTTTTCCTTAACTTTGTTTTTGTCAGATTCCGCTTGTAATGTAGTCGAATAAATTTCTAACCCGTCTTCAACCCAAAAAAGTAACTCTGTGACCGGGTCGTAAGCCATACAAATAACGTCGCCTTCCGTATCCCTGACCAAATATTCTGTTCTCTTCGTAGTTATGTCAAAGATAAATATGGCACGTAAGTCGGTAAACAACACCCTGTTGTGTACTGGGACGTAAGTAATTTTATGGATTGTATGCGACGTAACGTTTTCTGTATGCGATATCGTTCCGTTAATATCAAGAAATTCTAGTCGATTGTCCTCACCCCTGACGATTTCTAAAACAAGACAAAAACTATTTTATTAAAATCTCTACATCTTTAGCCTTAAGTTTGCTGTTACATAAATATAATCACGTCTTATTACTGCAAACTGCAGAACTTTAGCTGCTATGATCCTTAAATACTTTGGAGGTATACCGGAGTGCGGAATAATACACGACAGTGTACGTTGTAATTATTATATTGAGCAAAGCGCAAGCGAAAGTTTTACAGAGATGGAAATGAAGTTATAGCGAGAATAGAGAAGATTTAGAATAAGGAAGAATATAAACCAAGTTGTAGGTGATAGCGAGAAGAATAAATGATTTTACGATAGGCAACATATAACCGCGGTAGCGAGCCAAAGCGACGTGGGTTCGCGTTGAAGGCGTCAAGTTGACTGGTCCGCGGTCCACGTTGTCTGCGGCTGGAGCGGGCTGCGGAAGGCGGTGCGGCGCGCGGCGTCCGGGGTGAGGTAAGCCAACAGGTTTCCGCGGCTGGCAGCGCTCACGCACGATGATGGCGCGCGCCTTCACGCCAACATGAAGTAAAAGGGTAAGCAGGAATTTTGCTGTAATAATAATAAACTTATTTAGTTTTGTGGGTCAATTAATGTTTGACGCCACAGGACCCCCTTACGAATAAAAGGGCCATATTAAGGCGCATATCGTTCAGGAAACTTGACTTTACGTCCTGAACGAGTAATGAGCATCGGTTGCATCTCTTGCGTATTACGACTTCTTGCATTCATGTCCTCACGCCAGGTATAGGCAGGCTTAACTCTGTCAATTGACACCTTGACGGTTTTGTTGTTGAGCACAATGTCGATTGTCTTCGGACTTCTTGAAATGACCTTATGAGGGCCACTGTAAGGTGGTTCTAGCGATCCCCGAAGCAGATCTTGTCGCAAGAACACGTGCGTAGCGGTACGTAATTCCTTGTGCTCAAAAACTTTGTGCTGCGAGTGGTCGGATGCTGATCGCGGTCGTAGTTCGGACATTCTTTGTCGTAATTGACTGATGAAATCTGGGTAATCTACCTTGTCATTAGTTGCGGTGATAAACTCACCGGGGACACGTAACTGCTCTCCATACACCAATTCGGCTGGTGAGCACTGCAGATCTTCTTTGTAGGCCGTACGTAGACCTAGGAGCACTATGGGGAGAGAACTAACCCAATCCTTCGTTCCATGTGCCATCATAGCAGCTTTGAGCGTGCGGTGGAGACGTTCAATCATGCCATTGCAGGCTGGATGATATGCTGTCGTCCTCGCCAACTTGATGCCATACGTCTCTGCTAGATTTTGGAATAAGTACGACTGGAATTGTCTACCTTGGTCCGTTATTACCTTCTTCGGGCAACCATACCGAGCGATCCACTGCGACACGAATGCCTTCGCCACAGTCTCTGCTGTCATGTCAGGAAGCGGGATCACCTCAGGCCATCTGGTGAACCTGTCGATTAGAGTTAGACAGTATTTAAAATTGGATGATACTGGAAGTGGGCCAATTAGGTCCATATTGACCTCTGCGAAACGTGCATCTGGTACCTCAAATTTGCCTAGAGGTGATATAGTATGCCTTGTCACCTTTGACTTCTGACACGGAATGCACTCTCTGACCCAAGCGCGAACATCTTTCCTAAGGGAAGGCCAAACATAACGCTCACTAACCATCTTGATGGATGCCTTCGCACCAGGGTGGCTTAGGCTGTGCAACGTCTCGAACACGCGGCGTCTATGGGTAGCTGCTACGAAAGGTCTGTGTTTGGACAAAGAAACATCACAATAAATTTGTACGTCTGAGTTTGGTACTTGCGTTAACTCCAGTTGCAGTGAATGGTTACCCTTCAAAAGTTCCAGTAGCTCTGGATCATCACGCTGCGCATGGGCAAGCTCCATGACGTCCACTGGCGCGGTGACTACCTCTATTCGAGACAAAGCATCTGCCACCTGGTTGTCCTGCCCAGAGACGTGTTGTATGTCAGTAGTGAACTGCGAAATAAAATACAATTGATTAATCTGTCTCGGTGAACCTTGTTGATCTTTCTTTTTAAATGCACTAATCAGCGGCTTATGGTCGGTGTACACAGTAAAATTTCGTGCTTCTATCATATGCCGAAAATGTTTGATGGCCTCATAAATTGCAAGGAGTTCACGATCATAAGCGCTGTATTTTTGCTGTGTGGGGCTCATCTTCTTCGAGTAGAAAGCCAATGGCTGCCAGACGTCATCTACTCTCTGCTGTAAAACAGCTCCTATTGAAACATTTGATGCATCTACTACCAGGGCCAGCTGTGCATCTATAACCGGGTGAACCAGCAGAGCTGCATCTGATAGGCTACGCTTGCAACGCTCAAAATATTCTAATAACTGTGGAGTCCACTTCACTGGTTTTGATCCCTTCATACCTGGGCCTGCCAACAAATCATTTAGAGGGGCCTGTAATTCGGCAGCACCCTTCAAGAAACGTCTATAAAAATTGAGCATCCCTAAAAACCTTCTCAAGCATTTGATCGTTTGAGGCGGTGGGAAATTTTGTATGGCCTTTACCTTCTCCTCTAGTGGGCGTACTCCTCCTGCCGAAACATTGTAACCAAGAAAAGTTACCTCGGGCTGTCCGAACTTGCACTTAGCCACATTCATGACCACACCGTACTCTTGTCCGTTAACACCGGACAACCGGCTGGCCGGCCGGCCGGAGCTGTTACCGGTTAGTACCGGTAACAGCTTTGACGCTGGGTATCTCCGTCTTCGCAACAGCTCCGTTAACAAATAGATTGGTTAGGCCATCAATCAACCTATTGTTGTAGCAATCCACTAAAAGGTTATAATGGGACAGAAAATCATACCCAATTATCGGCTTCGATACATCCGCGACGACAAACTTCCAGCTAAATTCCCTCCGTAGTCCTAAACTCAGCTGCAAATTAATATATCCGTATGTAGATATAACTGAATTATTAGCTGCGCTAAGGTCGTAATTTACCCGTACCCGCTTCTCATTTAAATAATTGCGGGGGTAGACGCACAGATCGGAACCCGTATCGATGAGAAAAAGTTTTCTAGATTGAAGATCTGTGATGAATAAACGGCTGGAAATACTGCAGCAATCGCTCGCCGTCATTAGCGACTGGCTTTGGCGTTTTCCGAGTCGAAATCGCAAGGCTTATTGCAGTGATGCGCTTTTTCCCCAAATTTGTGATGGTACCAACATAAATTACGGTTGTCCGCCATCTTGTAAGTGCGGCCTCTTGAACGACTTCTTGAACGGGAAAATCGCCGGTTACGACTCTTAACTGGCCTACCTGTACGAGTTTGTCGATCCACCTTCGTAGACAGCTCATCGAATTTCTGCGTGAGACCGGCTATCTCAGCACGCACTACCTCAAGTATGCTCCCTGCAGAGGACGAAGTACTCGCGACCTGGGCCACTGGGTTCACCGGGGCTATCTCTAATACCCGGTCAGCCAGCTCCGCAACAGCTTCCAGTGGCGTGGCAACCTGGGACGCTATGATTGCCTGCAGGCTGGTGGGCAGACGGCTGGTCCAGATGGTGCGCAGGAAGTCATCAGGCACTCCACGGCCTGCCAAGCTCTGCAGGTGGCGCAGAAATGCAGACGGCTTACGGTCCCCAAGCTCCTCGTGGACAAGGAGTTGTCGCACTTTCTTTTCCTGGGAAACTGATAAACGCTTAATTAGCTCGGCTTTAAGCTTCTCGTACTTATTGGTTGCTGGTGGATTTTCTAAGACATCTTCTAGCTGGGCCATAATGGAAGGCTCTAAATTACCCACTACAGTATAGTATTTAGTCGCATCGGACGTTATATTGGACAGGGCAAACTGGGCTTCAATCTGAGAAAACCATACTGTAGGTTTCTCTTGCCAAAAAGGAGGAACGCGTACTCTGACCTTTGCAATTTCTGATGATCCTAGCGCTGCAACCAAAGCTTCAGTCAATCCTTCCGCCATCTTCGCAATTTTTTCAGAATAAAATTTGCTCGACGTTAACGTGTCCTTCGCGAACGTTCCGGAAAGTTCTATGACGTCACGCGGTCACGCGGTCGCGCTACGATATCTACGCGCCGAATCACGTCGGGGTCACCACTTTTGGAGGTATACCGGAGTGCGGAATAATACTCGACAGTGTACGTTGTAATTATTATATTGAGCAAAGCGCAAGCGAAAGTTTTACAGAGATGGAAATGAAGTTATAGCGAGAATAGAGAAGATTTAGAATAAGGAAGAATATAAACCAAGTTGTAGGTGATAGCGAGAAGAATAAATGATTTTACGATAGGCAACATATAACCGCGGTAGCGAGCCAAAGCGACGTGGGTTCGCGTTGAAGGCGTCAAGTTGACTGGTCCGCGGTCCACGTTGTCTGCGGCTGGAGCGGGCTGCGGAAGGCGGTGCGGCGCGCGGCGTCCGGGGTGAGGTAAGCCAACAGGTTTCCGCGGCTGGCAGCGCTCACGCACGATGATGGCGCGCGCCTTCACGCCAACATGAAGTAAAAGGGTAAGCAGGAATTTTGCTGTAATAATAATAAACTTATTTAGTTTTGTGGGTCAATTAATGTTTGACGCCACAATACTGCCTTTTATACAAATGTTACAGTTTATTTCTGTTTCTTTGTTTTGTCACTTACCCAGTACCCGAAAATAAACATTTTGGCGTAGTCAAAACATTGTATCAATGGATATTGGTAATCCCGTGTCTAGGTAACACTTAAGCATTTCTAAAACCCTTTAGAAATGCTTAAGTGTACACATACCCATGGGCGTACACCACACATACCCATGTGTGGTGTACGCCCGGGTGTTACTACTGCGAGGATCAACCGGAGGACACGGTGGAGCACACAGTAAAGGTTTGTCCAGCTTGGGCGGAGCACCGCCGTGTCTTCGTAGCGGCGATCGGCGACCTCTCGTGTCCAGCCCTGGTTCAATCCATGGTTCGGAGCGAGAGAGAATGGGAAGCCGTCACCTCCTACTGCGAAGCAGTCATGCTGGCGAAGGAGGTGGCGGAACGTGAGAGGGAAAGAACCTCACGTACCCGCCAGGAATGAGGAAAATGTTGAGTATGAGTTATGAATATCTACATTCACTGTGACTGTGACTGTGTAGGACGATATGGATAGAAAGGAGATGTCTGATGAGATGACGTGTAATAGAAAGGTTTGGAAGAAAGGGAAAGGTATACTGCGCCGGCCCCAAATGAATTGGGATAAGGGCAAGAGAGACAAATGATGATATTAAAGAAACGTCTCTGGTACTCACCCCAGGAGAAAGAGTGCGCCATTCCTACGTACAGCCCCACCAATGTTATCACACATGCCGTTCTATACATTTTTTACTACAGACAAAATTGTTTGTGAAAAGATAGTATATGTCCGCTCGTGGAATATAAAACCAATGTGCTGTTTTTTGGCAAACATGCTGTTTATATACCTATGCATCATATTGTACGCATTTTGATAACCTGAGGTCCTCTGATAAGAGAAGTATTGCAGTAAGTAGAGATTTTGCACGTATGTCCAACCAACCTGTATACGCAACACTTTAGGGTACTATAAACAATATTTATAACAATGATTGATTTCAAAATTGTTTTGTTAATGTGTAACACTATCGACTCACCCCGACTCCGCTCGGACAGACGCGGATTTATGTTTTAAATCAAAGGAGGTGGGGGGGTAAATGCGTATATCTGGAAAGGGGTAGTTCGTGCTGACCAAATAAACAATTATTTGCTGTCAGTTGCATTGCATTAGCTAGTTAGCTCTTTATGGTGGCAGCGCCAGGAAAGTCCGTGAAATTCAAATGTTATTACGTTTTCTGCTACTAAACTAATAATAGGGTAAAATTAACCTAAAGGTTTGTATTAATGATTTTAATACAGTAACTTTTATAGTTACTTGCGCGACTCAGTTTTCATCAACATACAACTTTGTTTTTTTTTTCGGATAGGAAATCATCAAATGACTTCTCCCGCTCTGGGCGGAGCAGGAGGGAGTGTCAGACTTTTACTGACTAAAACCCATCCATGTTCCTTCATTACCCTTTGTGTTCCGGGGCCACGGTATCTCTTTCGAACAGTCTCGCAACCCCGATCAACATACAACCTGACATTGCCTCGAATATATGTTGCAGTATTTTTTTAACATTGTGATATTGAGATTATAGTCTTTCATTTTCGCTGAAATGTACATATTTTTAGAGTAATCTATACTAATATTATAGAGAGGAAAGATTTGTATGTTTGTAACGAATAAACTATAACGACTGGACCGATTTTAACCATTTTTTCACCACTAGAATGCTAAGATATCAGGAAGTAACTTAGGCTATAAATTATGTAATAAATAATATTACACAATTTATATATATAAATACTATAAATTATGTAATAAGAAAATTAGCAGAGCTATCACAAGTTTTGCGGGCGAAGTCGCAGGCAAAGTGCTTGTCGGTAATTAAGTAATACAAATATTTATCGGTTTATCAAGTAGTTTATTTTTTGTGGACTAAGTATCCTAGGTCACCTAAGATAAAACTAAATATTTATTTAACTTTGAGAAAAGTTGAATGTGAATGCAATTACGAGGTCATGGGTTTGGACCCACGACCTCGTAACGGGTTCAAATCTGAAAAAAAAAACAAATGAAAAATAACGTTATTTTTGTAAGACTTTTGTTACTCTTGTTGCTATTAAGATTAAAGATGCCTCTAGATAACGTTATAGAATGTGAAAAGAAGTTTAAAAATAAAGCCAGAATTTATTTAAAGCGTTTCCCGCAAAACTACGTAACGTAAACGTTTAACTTAATTTATTTATTTATTTATTTATTTAAGGATCTCCAACAAAAGATGTACACAAAGCATTGTTAGTTAGTGGAAGACACAAGGTATTAGGTAGGTGTACTCCTTCACTTATGGGAGACCACAGCATGCACAATAAAGTTATTAAATTAAGCTCCTATTACTAATTAATATAAAAATGTTATTTTTGTAAGTTTAAGAACGATAAAAAAAAATACAAATAATTTTAGTAGAATTTGGATAATAATAGAATAAATTATATGATTAACATTGACATAAATTGTAATGATGCAAAAAAATTAAAAAAAAAATATCCTATTTAAAACATGGATATACTTTAAAAATTTAATTCAATTAAATTCCTAACATTAACATTAATATAACATAAATTCTTTCTTGAGATGTTGTATAATAATTTTGTTTTGCAAGGTGAGCATACTGGATAAAAAATAAAAATAAAAATGAGAAATGGAATATTAAAAAATAACGTGCTAAAAGACGACTACAAATGAATTTCCAACAATTTTTGCTTGAGACTCTGTAAGCTGTTGCGGAAAATGTCGATCTCGGTATTAATGGAGATGACCCTATTGGTGGTGTCCATCATTCTGTTTAATGGTGCTGATCGGCCAAAATTTGTCCGAGATGATTTGACGGCGAACATTTCAGGCTTTCGTACTGTTCTGACTGGACATTGACGGGGCACGCTCAGGCGCAGGTCAGCAAGAAGGTCGGAGGATGATATTTGACCATTAAGAATTTTAAAGAGGGTTGTGACGTCAGCCAACACGCGCCGCTGTTCAAGGGAATGCCAGCCAAAGTGAGACAATCGCTGTGAGTAGTCAGCTCTGTAAGGACAGTTGCGATCTCTGTACCGAAGGAATCTGGTGAAGTTTTTTTGGATGCGTTCGATACGATTAATGTGTACTTTGTATCTTGGACTCCAGACTGGAGAAGCGTATTCTAGGGTACTTCGCACGAAAGAGTTGAAAAGTACTTTCAATGCATGTGTTCCTTTGAAGTCATGCCCGATCCTTTTTATGAATCCGACCATCTTTCCGGCCTTGGTCAAAATGTTATCTATGTGAGGAATGAACGACAGGTTACTACTGAGTAAGACTCCCAGATCCCTTATGATGTCGACTTTTTGCAGTACTGTTCCGTTGAGTGAGTAAGAAGATGACACTATTCGCTTTTTGCGGGTAAATGTAATGTGCTGGCATTTACTGACGTTGAGCACCATCTTGTTCGCAATACACCATTCCTGAAGGGAGTCCAAGTCAGACTGTAGCAAGGCAATGTCTGCTGGGGATTCGATTGTCCGATACATTTTAAGATCGACTGCAAAGAGTGAACATTGGCTGTGCTTGATATGGTTTATTATGTCATTGATAAAGACAATGAAGAGTATCGGGCCGGCATGAGAGCCCTGAGGCACACCGGAAGTAGCGTAATAATGTGTCGAGTGGAAGCCGTTTACCACTACTTTTAGTTTCCGATCGCTTAAGTATGATCTAAACCATTCCACAAGGTTCTTATGAACACCGTGTCCCTCTAATTTGGCAAGTAGTATCTGGTGGTCAACTTTATCGAACGCGCTGCTAAAGTCAGTATACAATGCATCGACTTGCTGACCCGCGTCAACGTGGACGGAGATGTCATTGAGATATGATGATAGATTAGTGACAGTTGATTTGTTGCAACAGAAACCGTGTTGCTGTGGAGCTATATGTATTTTGAGATGTGAAGTTAAGATGGGAACGACTAGGGATTCGAATATCTTTGGAAATAATGATAACAGCGAGATAGGGCGATAGTTCTTCGCGTCAGTGTTGTCTCCCTTTTTAAAAACAGGTATGACGTTAGCCTGTTTCCATTCTGAGGGAAACTGGGAAGTTTCAATTGACCTGTTATATATCAGTGTTAATGGCAGAGACAGATAGCGAGCGCATCTTTTAATGAAAATAGGTGGAATCCCGTCGGGACCAGCTCCCTTAGAAACATCAATTCCTGACAGTGCTTTTAGGACTTGTCTTTCGGTGAATTTCATCGTCGTTAGTGTAGTCTGAGGAAACTGTTGTGTCTGCGACTCAGGAGGTAGTACCGTGCTATTAGCGGCGGAAACACTAAGCGTTGAAGAGAAATGTCGAGCAAAGATGTTGCATATGTCGTCACCCGTAGTAGCTGTTGAGTCATCAAGCTTAATTTCTGAAGGAATTACTGATGAGTTGGAATTTTTTGCCTTCACAAATGACCAGAACGATTTTGGATTGTAACGAATATTATTTTCCATTGTATGCACATATTTTCTAAAACATTCTTTAATGAGTAGTCGCGCTCGGTCGTCAAGAAGTCTATACTCAACTTTATCACGGGGGTTGTGGTACTTTTTAAAGCGTTTTCTTGATTTTTCCTTTTCATTGAGGACTCTGACTAGAGTTTTGGTGTACCAAAGAGGGAAGTTACGATTAGTATAGATGGTTTTAGGAACAGTTTCCTCAATTATGTTGTACAGACATTCATATAACGAAGTAACCATTGAGTTTACATTAGAATAAGACTGGAACCTGTCACTCCAATTAATTTTACTAAGTTTGTCGTTGATTGATTTGTAGTCAGCCTTTCTGAAGTTATACTTATATGAATTTTTAGGTTTTAAGCTATTGCAAACACCAATATCAAAGTTTATTTCCAAGGGCGGATGATGATCGTCTACTTTTGATAAACAAGTCACAGATTGTTCAACTTTTACATTTTGTATATTACTTAGAATTAAGTCTAGGATTCTGTTTTTTGAGTTCTTAACATGATTAAATTGACAAAGAGAATTCGATGACATAAAATCCACTAAACAGTAGCCTAAGCTACTGCTGTAGTTGACAGGTTTAGTAGCAGTCGCATGAGAGGTCTGTTGGTCTGCGATCCATTCTATGAATCCTAAGTTAAAGTCTCCGATGATTATCATGTCATCGCCAGTAGTCTCGCTGACCATGGATACGTTGTCTAACAACGATTCGAGGTGGTTCTGAGTTACGGGCGGGGGTAGGTAAGCGGCACATATGTGTATCTTCTTACCTTCTCTTATTTTGATGCTTACCCAAAGATCCTCAGCGGAGGTTTCCCATTGGCAAGCTCGCATGGAAATGAAAGCTTTTGATACGGCTATTAATACTCCTCCTCCCTCCTTCCCATTACGCGCACTGGAGCTCCTGTCCCTCCGATATATATGGTACTGGTTATTGAAGATCTCGCCGTCATTGATGTTTGAATTGAGCCAGGTTTCTGTAGCTACAATAAGGTCGTACTGGGTTATACTAGCTGCCATATTTATATCAGAAAGTTTAGTTCTCATGCCTCTGAAGTTCTGGTAATAGATGTTGAACTTGAAAAGCTTCCCTAGGGTTTTATATTAGACATTACCCAGTTTTGAACTTATAGAAGTGCAACGGCTTGTAAACTTTTTACCTGTTTAGGGCGGGCACCGTCTTCTTTGCGAACAAGTATGCGGCCATCACGAACCCATACGTATTTGTAACCCTTTTCCCGAGCAATTTTCCTAGTCTCTGCATGGATTGCCTTGTTCATGGGAGATAAGTGCTCTGACACGAACACAGGAGTCTTTGTGCCCCCGTAGCCTAAAAGGCTTGAGTTTAATTTCTTATCCTTTTCGAATGACTTGTTAAATTTCATAACTGAGGCCAAGATCTCGTCACGAATTCGCGTGTTACGCAATTTAACAACAATTGAACGTGGACGTTTACTATCCAAGTCTAGCTTCTTAATACGAGTAATTGATAGGATATCTTGTTCTTGAATGTTGCATGACACCACCTTGCCCAGCTGTACTACAGTGCTAATGAGGTTTTCCTTACTGTTTTCAGGTAGCCCATTAATTTCAACATTTTCTTGGCGCGTGTATTGTTCGAGTATATTTAATCTTGTGGACAGGTCAGATACAGAAGTCTTCAGCCCCTCGTTTTCAGATTTCAGTTGTTTTAATGCTACCTTGTTTGTTTCACATTCTTGTCTCATTTCATCAAATTTTGCACTCATAAATTTCACAGACTTTTCAAGTTCATGCAGCGAACGAAGACTTTCTTTTATAACTTGGAACTCTTGACTAAAGTAATCTTTCAGGGATAATTGCATCTGGGCCGATATTGTTGATTCGATTTCTTTGCAAATGGTGTCAACTAGGTGTTTGTTTACACTAGGATCCGTGTGCACGAGATAATTTTCACTGTCACTCCCATCACTAGCGGTGGGAGAATTTCCAAGGCGAGGACGTTTTCGGATAGATGCGTTCACTGAGTTAGAATGGACAGTTTCGGTTAAAGTACCTTGTAACTTCGGTTCTGGTGGTAACTGAGGTGTTAGCTGGTCATTAGAACAAGGTGGGGATCTATGTAATTTAGGCATTGTTGACATAGTACTGGTTTACCACTCTTCCTTATGAATTGCCTTAATAGCGTACTAAACACAACACTTTTTAGTTTTATTCGTTAACAAAGTTTGTTTACATGTAGTTTAGATGTCACAGCTGAGCGCGTTCCAATCTTGTTTGACGAGTCGTGCGATATGCGTCGCCTGCGCAGGCGCCAGCGCGGGGACGGACGCTTGCGGGCGAGGGGAAGTATTGAGCACTATGACGACCGTTGGCAATGTTTTGGTAGAAGTATTATCCGTATTACTTTTGATTCCGTTATAATAACAATGTAAGATCCAAAAGATCAGTAGTTCACTTTGCTTCTCTTGTAATAACACTATAAACTTGAATGCGTAATAAGTATTTGTATTGATACGAATTTATAATTACGGAGCAAAAAAAATAACGTCTTAACTTAATCTAAATTTATGATAATATTTCTATACGCCATCTCAAGCACACTGTAACACGGGTAACACCTATATACATACTTTAACAAATAAACATTCTGATTCTGGGTTAGTGACATAAGCTTTGTTTTTGTATAAAAAAAATTGTACGCCATATTATGGCAGGATATTATTATGCTGGAACCAATATTGTAACATCTTTATGTACCATGTCCTGACAAATAAACATTTTTGATTTGATTTGATTTGATTTAAAAAAATCAAAAATCTATAACTCGAAAACTCTACAGAATCTCGGAATATACATTGGGTAGTTTCGGATACCCCATGGGCGTGAGGAATCTAATACTTTTTTATGTTGTGTCGATATTTAGAGCCCTGTGCCTATAACAACTTTTATATTCTAATATACCAGGTTATGCACTAACCACACGATAAAGAAACAATCTAAACTCGACCTGTACTCTGTGACCTCCACGGAATCAATTGTGTAACATTTTTTGACTTATGTACACACGCCAGCACATCAAGCTACCCGATACTGTCAAATATTGCCAGTCAACATTGAACCTAATGCTTTAGCGATTAAGTTGATAAATTATTTAAGAAATTTGACAGATTGTAGTAGCTTGATGTGCATGTGTCTGTACCACACTTACAGCTGCGGCATTGGAAGCTGGGTAGAGCTGGTTTGTTTTAGAAATTATTGAAACGCTAAACTCGAAAAGGGTGAACCGTTGTCACTTACCGTTCGTAACAGAAATTAAAATTGCAACCACAAAGAACCATTGGAGATCTTCCATCAATTCCATCCCAGGGTGTGGTAACGTTTCTTCCCAAAGTTCTTTCGTTGTGCATAACATTAATAACTCTAACCATTCTCAACAAGAATCTACAATCACTAAATAGGTCGAACTACCGATGGGTCCTAAACATTCCAAATGGAGCCTGGACCAGGGACGTGACAGTCATGTCTTTGAGCGTGGCACTGGCAAACAATTCTGTAGTGACGACCAAGAATTTGGATGAGGATAGGACGATTAACAAAAAGAAACATTAAAAATAGTTATAAAAATATAATTTATGTTCATAGCCCATTAGCCGATGGACAACATACAGATATCTTACTGACGTGACAGTCATGTCTTTCAGCGTGGCTCTGGAAAACCAAGAATTAGGATGAGGGTAGGGCGATTTCAAAGAAAGAAAAATACTAAAATTCAGTTGTATAAAATATTAATGTTCATAGCCCATCTAAGACAACATACAGATATCATATTCATGATGACGACGAGTTACATTTTTTTGCAATAAGTTCTGATCAATTTATCAGTAAAACAGCTGAAGCTAGATTTGTTTTAGTGAGCAGTACGTAGTAAGTGCTGGTAGACGAGAAAGTAAACTCTTCAATGACTTCACTTCTTTAGAAATCAGTTGAAGCACAAGTCGACGTCACTTCTTTAACCGATGTTACATCTGTAAAGAAAACGTATACAATGCACAATTAATACACCTAGGACATCATAAAAGCAATCGTACATCACATCATTATCAATCTGAGTCTGTCAAGATGCATTACACGTACGAGATCATGTACGACGCGATGTTAGTTTCAACTGTTTGGTTGGGCTGCCAGTGATCTTTCCGATCATCATGGACGATCGATCTGAGTCCCTAATAGTCAACACAGTACGAATTGAAAGATTTTTTTCAAAACAGGTG
Source organism: Xestia xanthographa (assembly GCA_905147715.2). Lineage (NCBI taxonomy): Eukaryota > Metazoa > Arthropoda > Insecta > Lepidoptera > Noctuidae > Xestia > Xestia xanthographa. Next base: position 2,326,435 of record LR990654.1, on the reverse strand, counting down.
AATGTACTATCGTGGTCTTTTCCGCCTGACCATTTTAATTTTTTTTCGCTTAAAACATGCGGAGGCGCCGAGTCACGCCCCCTTAAAGTTTGGGCCTATTAGGAAAGCGTCAACTTTGGCGTGCAAGATAACTCTAACTCTCGTTTGGCGTGCGTCGTCAGTGCGCTCGGCCTATTCGGTATCTTTTCATTCATTATTTCTATACAAAGTCAACAAGGCGGGGCTAGAGAGCGTTTCTATGTTGCGAGTGCAAGCAAAAATTAGTTAAGTGGTGGTCAGGCGGGAGTGTCCTCGATAGTACAACTGATCATGCACGGATTATCTTTAGATATTTCCGACGTTATACTCATGAAAGTAGCAACACTGTAGAGCTGTGTGACACTTTTGATGTGTAATAAAGTATGCTCTATCTAGCTATCCATCCACAACGATCTATTCTTACCTGTATTGAGGATGTCCTTCAACAAAGAAATAGCTTGGAAGCATTTGGTTTGAAACAGAGGAACATTGCATCTTTCACCCTCATAATGTCCTGTGCATCGACAGAGGGGCTTACCCTCCTCACTCAGGGAACAAAGCCCGTTGTTCAAACAATATCCCTGGCACGAGTTCACTTCACATCGCTTTCCAAAGTAACCGGCATAACAACTGTAACAAAGAAGGAAATTATGAAACAGTGCAACGCGATGACCATTAAATAAAACAAAATACTTGTGACTGAATGGCGCACAGGACAAAGTTGACTTTAGCTAATTTCATCATCTTCATTCTCTTACCCTTATCACAATTCATTTGTGGTCGGCGCAACATGTCTTATTCCTCTATACTTCTCTAGTTTTCGTCATCTCATCAGACACTTCTTTTCTTACTTTCTTCACTTCCTTCACTTCGGAGGGAAGTAAGAAGGGGGGCGAAAAGGGGAGGTTTGGGACTTTTCCCATACTCACGGGAGTTACTTGTTTACGAATCTGTCAAAATATACCTACCTCCCCATCCACCATCTGGGAGAACAATTATGTCAGTCAGTCAGTGAGTTAGTGAGTGGTAATCGAGCTTTATATAGTATAACTAGTATTTGCGTGGTGTCGTGTTCTTGAGAAGTATTCCTCACCATCATAAAATTTTGAGAATCCATAGGAATCCTTAAAATAATTGGAAAATCCGTTACAACTACCCCTATATCAGTATGAAAACCCCTAAGAACCCCTAAAACATTATAAAATTAATATATAAAAAAAACCTTATAAAATAAAAGTAAAAAACCTTACTTAAAAACTGAAACCAATTAAAAAAAACATAACCCTAAAGTTGCTTGTCGTCGCCCCTGAGTTACGCTTCATCCACTCGACCTTCGTTACGCTACGGAGGTCGCCACACCTCCCTTCTTCACTTTAGCTAATTTATTGACAATAATAAGTTCAAGGTCGCTCAACCGAGCGACTGTGGAAAATACTTTTATTTTAGAAAGTAAGTAAGGTTCTATGCAATAACCCTAGAAATTGTTAACAAAATCTTGTTCAAACGGCTACTCTCCAAAACACCGATTTTAAAGGGAATTTTACTGGCAGATAGCTGATAAATTATAAGGAGTAATTTTATGTTAAATTCGATTCAAAAAGGGAAGTAATATATTTATAATGCAAAAAACTTATAACTGAATGGATTAAACCTCTTACATATGAGGAAACCGAGGCCCTCTTACAACATGCATCGTAACTCTGTCATACACATGAACACCCACTCACAAAAACACATACACTCCTCACTCACTTACACACATACATCACACTCACACCCCACTGACTTATCTCATTTACCACGAAACACACACACCACTACTACTGTTTTTATATAAATGTATAAATATGAGTATTATTCGCTGTTATATAACTTACTTTTCTTTTGTAAATTTTTAAATCAAAATCTTACATTCATCTTTTTCTTTTTGTAAAAATACTTTGAAATGTTTTCTTAAGACAATAAGATTTAAAATTGTTTGTACACCACGTAACTTTAAGCTTTGGAAGAGCAAAGTGACCTAACACAGGCAATTTTTGTCTAAAAGGTCACTTCAACCACTAGATGTAGTACATAACTTGTGAAAGAAAATAAATTATTTGTATTTGTAATGTAGTTTGTATTGTATAATAATTTCACACGAACGAAGCAAGTATACAGTAAACTAAGTCAAAATACTCAGCACGTTGACGGTTGAAAGCTACAACACTAATGTGAACACAACACATTTCAATAACACCATAAAATGGTACGGAAGAATGAAGGAAATAATGACTAATGACAGACAGGATTCCGTCAAGGACAGGGATCTTGAGGGTGACTCGGTTAAACAGCCCTAACAGTGCAAGATGAACATGGTGTTTTACCTGCATTTAGGTTGTCCATCAGCAGTGGTACTACAATCTCCGTATAAACAATATCCCTGGCATGCGCCTACTTCGCACCGCTCTCCTGAGTAACCAGCGTTACATCTGAAATAATATATAGATATTAGAATATTATAAAACAGGGTAACTGGACCAACTAGGAAACCAATTAATTCTGTCTGTTTCTAACAGGTTCTGGTTTTAAATACTCGGTTTACAAAATTTCATTATTAAAATCATCAATACAACCCTCTAAGTTCATTCAATATTGATGTTTTTATTGCTGGGCAAAGGTATACCTAATTACTTCCACGGAGTCTAATTAATAGTAACGTTTAGTAGTTTAAGTTTTAGAAATTACAAGCGTAAGCCCGCGACTTCGCCCGCGTAGAGATCGATAATTGTTGCTCATACAACTGGGATCAAAAGTAGCCTATGTGTTTATCCAGAATATAAGCTATATTGATACTTAATTTCATCCAAATATGTCAAGCCGTTTGAGCGTAAAAGAGTAACAAACATACACATGCAAACTTTTGCCTTCATAATATTAGTTTAATAGTAAATAAACTTAATTTAGTAAAAGGTTAAAAAGCCATGACCTCATCCTTGTTGGTCATTTTGTCGCACTTGCTGAGTGAACACGGCTCTTGGGCGCCTGTTGTAACTAGTCCATAATGGGATAAACATGATTGTTTTACCTGCATTTAGGTTGGCCATCAGCACTGGTACTACAATCTCCGTGTAAACAATAATTGTGGCACACTGAACCATCGCATCTCTTACCGCTGTAACCCTGTGTACATTCACAACGAGATTCCCTATCAACTTTTGTACCATGGATACAAAGTAGGTTTACATCTGTAGAAACTGAGTTGTTTGGTAGAAGGCTCTTCAGGTTCTTGCAATTCTGAGTTTCCCGAGGTATTATATCGTTAATGTTATAGTAGGCAGCCATACTCCAAGCAACACCCTCAATACGCCCAGTGAAAGGTATAGGTTCCACATCTATGCCGCGCGGTGAATTCTTTGGGATTCGCTTCATGGTAAATCCATGGTTGAATGATTGCCAGTACATGAAATCCTTTGATACGGTAAGGCAAAATGCATCTTGTGTTAGTTGTAATATTGTTCTAATGTTCTTTCCGTTTAAATCTGCACTTTTAATAGAAGGCGCCTCATCAGTAAAGTACATAAGCTGTGCCTGTTGGTCTATGTTGAAATAGTAAATATTATGTTGACCATTATCGAGTACAATTTCTTTTCCGGAGCCGTTGAATCGAACTTTATTGATTTTGTAGTCCCTTGTATAATAAATAAACCTGAAATGTCAAATCAAATCAATTCATCTTTATATTTTGTAAACACAGGTTTTCAAATAAAGGTCTTATTCATACATTTTAGTTGAGCTCTATGTCCTACCAAAAAAATTGGCGGATTTATACAATACAAAGCCAGGTTCGAGTAAATAATGAGAATTCAATGTATTATAAATCATTAATGAATCAATAATCATTAATTTATTATTCATGCATGTCACCGGTAAATTATTTATAAGGCTATTATTGTAAAATTTTGTAATATTGTAAATAATGTCAATTAAATGTACCTATTACTAATAAATAAATTAAAAATAAATTATAATAAAGGGCTGGTATATTGTCATATTTTATCATAAAAAAAAATATTCGATAGAGTAATACGTCTTATATATTAGAAATGAATGCAATTTACTTGTGAAAATATTATTAAAATTTTCACAGATATACGTATATGTATACTAAGGCCAAATTGTTTCAATTCCTATCGTCGGTGTTGATTGTTTTTAATGTGTGTAAATCAACATGAACTTATTAAAAACAATTACGAATATACTTTTATTGAACTAGTTTTATTTGTGTTCTAAATTTAAAAATATTAGTATTTTACATTTTTTCATATCAGTCTGTTTAGCGGCTTCATGCCTTTACTTCTCCTTCAACCTGGCGAAAGCAGCGGAGGGCGGAAATAAAAAATCATAGTTGTAGTTGCCATTAAGTCCGCCTATGTGCTCTTGTATATAAGTTTAAATAAATAAATAAATAGTTTCTTAATCATGACAAAAATACTTCTTATTCGATTATTTTATTTCTTCGAAAGTGTATTGAAAAGCGTCGTTTGAAACACGTGGACATTTTGTTACTGCAGTTTTCGGCTCTATAACAACCTCGCTTGCGGCTCGGGTGTGAATGCCGCCTCGACTGCAATAACAAAAGTTTCCCGCTTAAGTCATACTGTACTATTTTGTTAGTAACATACCCTCCACAGGTATCGACGGCAATACTAAGTAGAAGTGACTGTTCCGACAAAATTAAATGCTTTTCGTTAACTTTGTTTTTATCAGAATTCGGTTTTAATGTAATCGAATAAATTTCTTTTAAGTCTTCAACCCAAAAGAGTAACTCTGTGGCAGGGTCATAAGCCAAAACAGTAAAGTCATTGTTTGTAGTCCTCATCAAATATTCTGTTTTCTTTGTAGTTATGTCAAAGCTAAATATAGAATCTGTAGTATCTGTAGTATCTGTGAACAGCACCCTGTTGTGCACTGGGTCGTAAGTTATTGCAGGGATTCTAACCGACGTAACGTTTTCTGTGTGCGATATCGTTCCTTTAATATCAATAAATTCCAGTCGATTGTCAACACCCCTGACGATTTCTAGAACAAAGAAAAACTATTTTATAATCTCTCCATCTTTAGCCTTTCCTGATACATAAATATAATCACGTATTATTCCAATAGGGTAGGGCAGAACCAGGTGAAGCAGGTGGTGGCACACGAGAGGGAGAGAACTTCACGTCCATACGTTATAACATTAGAACAAGATCAAATAAACGATGGATGGACTGTGTGAAGGATTATATGGCTAGAAAGTTGGTGCCTGATGAGATGCATAGTGATAAAGAAGTATGGAAGAAGAAGACATGCTGCGCCGACCACAAATGAATTGGGATAAGAGCAAGAGAATGATGATGATGATGAAAATGATTAAGCATTTATTAATACACTAGCTGTTGCCCGCGGCTTCGCCCGCGTGCAGTTCGGTAACTGTCCCACTGAATCATACAAATATAATTATAATATTTGATAAATAGTGTCCTACATGTTAATCCAGGTTATATACTATCTATGTGCCAAATTTCATAATCATCACAATTTATTATTACCATCACAATCACCATCACCATCACAATCACCATCACTATCACAATTACAATCACAATTACAATCACCATCACAATCACAATTACCATCACAATCACCATCACACTCAGTATCACAAACACTAACCTCGTTATCAGAATCATTATCATCGTAATCACGACCATTTTCATCATCATCACAATCACCATCACTGTCACAATCACAATCACCATCGCTATCACCATGACAATCCCTATCACCATCGCTATCAGCATCACAATCACCGTTACCATCACAATCACCATTACAATCACCATCACAATCACCATCACAATCATCGTCATCACAATCATTATCATCGTAATGACAATCACTATCATCGTAATTTCAATCATTTTCATCTTAATCACAATCATCATGATCACAAATTCACAATTTTTGCCAAAATTCGCCATCACCATCACAACCACAATCATTATCGCAATCGCCATCACTATCACAATCACAATTACAATCACCATCACAATCACAATCACCATCATAATCACCATCACCACCACAATCACCATCACAATCACTAACCTCGTTATCACAATCATTATCAGCGTAATCACGATCATCTTCATCATTATCACAATCACAATCACCATCACCATCGCTATCACCATCACAATCACCGTCACTATCACAATCACTATCACAATCACCATCATAATCACAACTACCATCACAATCACCATCACACTCACTATCACAAACACTTACCTCGTTATCACAATCATTATCATCTTAATCACAATCATCATTATCACAATCATCATTATCACAATCATCATTGTAATCGCAATCATTATGATCTTTATCACAATCATCATCATCATAATCATCAGCATCATTATCACAATCATCATCATCGTTATGACAATTATCACGTTAAATCAACAATAACCCTGTATAGAAGTCGAATCCGCCATCTTCTGGATCTCAAAATAAATGCCATTTTCGTAATCAGCGCCCCTGATAATCTCGGTATCGACGCCCATATTGATTTTTAAACATTTCTACCCCATCGATTCGCACCCCAACAGGGAATGATTGTATTTCAGGTCCACCACATTAAATCTTAAAATCGTTGTTTTTGCTACACACCCGACCCAATTCACCATAAAAACAATACCTATGTTGAATTTCAGGCTATGTTACCCCATTTCCCCCTTTAGGGGTTGAATTCTGAAAAAACCTGAAATACAAATGTTAACTCATTTATCTATAGGAGTACTCCTGTTAAGTTTCGAATAACGAAGTCTAACTAATCTTATTTCCCCCTGTAATCTTCGGAGGGGTCCAAAGATTAACAGATTAAAGTTTCAACCCCTTAGAGGGTGAATTTTGAAAAATCCTTTATTAGTGCACCCCTAAACCTCATAAAGAACCTATGTACCAGATTTGGAATCTCTAGACTCAGCGGTTTGGGCTGTGCATTGCCACACCATTTCCCCCTCTTAGGGGTTGAATTCTGAAAAGGCCTGAAACCCGTTTCTACACATTTATCAATAGGAGCACTCCTGTGAAGCTTCGAATAAAATAGTCTAACTAATCTTGTTTTCCTATACAAACTTTGGAGCCCCGTTTAACCCCCTCAAGGGGTGAATTTTGAAAAATCCTTTCTTAGTGCACCCCTAGACCACATAAGGAACCAATGTGCCAAATTTGGTATCTCTAGACTCAGCGGTAACTACAGTACTTTCACAGTTTTTATGTCTTGTGACTGGGACTGTAGCTACATTTAATTTTCATATTTGTTTAGACAATTCAAAAGTGCCTGTAACTGGCCTACTTGAAATAAATGCTTTGATTTTGGTTTGGGCTGTGCATTGATTTTTATACTTTGCCACCCCATTTCCCCCTCTTAGGGGTTGAATTCTGAAAAAACCTGAAACCCATTTCTACTCATTTATCAATAGGAGCACTCCTGTGAAGTTTCGAATAAAATAGTCTAACTAATCTTGTTTCCCCATACAAACTTTGGAGCCCCGTTTAACCCCCTTAGGGGATGAATTTTGAAAAATCCTTTCTTAGTGCACCCCTTGACCATATAAAAAACCTACTTGCCAAATTTGGAATCTGTAGACCCAGCGGTTTGGGCTGTGCGATGATAGATGAGTCAGTCAGTCAGTCAGTCAAGAGATATATTATAAGTACCTACATGCATAGATTTATTAAAGTACTATAAATTAATAATAATATAATTAGTACACCGATCTTTAGAGGGTTTTACCGTAATCGCCACGCTTGGCAGGCGGGTTGGCGGTCGCAGTACGGTTGTTACAAAAATACAGAGAACGCTGCTGCCGACTCTCTGGTAAGTCCCTTAGTCGCCTCTCTCGAGGCCCACGGGAAGATATGGGATGGTGCTATTCTTTATGTCCGAAACCATACCGAACAATTATTATGTAGCCAGTCGCATCGGGAGGACAAAGCTACTGACTGATGTCTGTCTGACTGTAAAGTCTACTACTAACAGATGCAACTTTACTTCTTCAAAGTAAGGGGTTATTAAAATTAATGAACATAGTAAATAAATTACTCTGGTACTCACCCCAGGAGAAGGAGTGCGCCAAACCTGCGCACAGCGCCACCAATGACACCACACAAGGCGTTCTATACATTTTATACTACAGACAACGTCGTTTGTGAAGAGATAGTATATGTTCGTCCCTGGTGCCCGCTCGTGGAATACAAAAGAAATGTGCTGATTTTGTGCAAAATTTAGTTATAAATAGTATGGTTAGACATTTGGGTATTTTGATAACCTAAGAGGTCTCCTGATAAGAGAAGCACTAAGTATAGATATCGTGCAGAGTTATACAGGGTGAGTTTTAAAATTTAGCGTGGACTGCCATAATTACATGAAGCGATTAGGAATAAAGTTACTCAAAAGGCAATGGAGAGGGCTATGCTCGGAGTTCTCTTGCGTGATCGAATCAAAAATGAAGACATCCGCAAGGGAATCAAAGTTACCGACGTAGCCCGAAGAATTACGTGGCAGTGGGCAGAGCAGAGTGCATGGTCGATGGGGATGAAAAGTGGCGACCGCGAACCGGATGACGTTACGTTGGAAGCCCTCCCACTATTTGGACCGATTACCTGGTGAAGGCTGTGGGAATCCACTGGATGCGAACCGCACGGGACCGGTCAATGTGGTGACACTTGGGGGAGTCCAATATGCAGCAGTGGACGTCTTTCGGCTGAAATGATGATGATGATTAGCAATAAGGAAAAATGCTTGTCAAATTCGGTTGTCATATTGACGATGTCTGTGTCAATAATTTTAGTGACGCAAATGACCTGGTGCTACTGCTGAGCGCGTCAGCCGGTGGTACTAGGACACTATTGAATATATAATTTATTTATTATATAATATAGGTACACCAACATCTGTGTACAGCATTTAGGTTGGTATACATAGGTTTTACAGTCTTGGACTTACACAGTCAGCAATTACAGGTTAACCAGCATTCACAAAAATAAGTGATAACAAAAAAAAAATTAAACGAGTTGGTCTAGATATGAAATACTATAGTAAACCTTACATTAAGAGTTTACTTAGCTTACGAAACATAACATGAAGAAAAACAGATAATTTTACAACGAATTACGATTAGAAAAAAAAGACATAAGATTTAAAAATTATTAGTGATAAAACAGATAAAAATGAGATCAAAGTTGATATCATAACTATGAATAAAAATAAAAATATAGCGGCGTTTAGAAAAATCAGCTCATTGTTTTTGAGGCGCGGACCAAGTACCATCTTGAGGAGCGTCTCATATCATGTAAAGTTATCTAGAGTTTTTTCATCACGATTTACTCAGTAGCAGTCAAAATCAAAGCATTTATTGTTGGTAGGCCAGTTACAGGCACTTTTGAATTGTCGAAACAAAGATAAAAAATAAATATAGCTACAGTCCCAGTCATTAAAACTATGAAAGTAGTGCAGTTGGATTTGTGCCCAGTTGATGGCAGTAGGTTCACCCCCATTACGCTATGATTATTTATGCAAACAGGGCTCATATTACACTTTTACACTTATTTCCAATCATCCTGTATACGCAACAGTTTGGGTAGTAAAAACAATATTGATAACAATGCTTGATTTAAAAATGTTTTTAATACTGTGTAATACTATCGACCGGCCCGACTCCGCTCAGACAGACGCGGATTTATGTTTTCTTTGGACCATTCATACGATTTACAGAATGATAAGATTTTACTTTTTTTTTACTTACTAAGCATTTTATCTTTATATATATTTTGCTGATGAAAGTTTGACAAATAATGATGCTAGAGCAAGCACCGTCTGTGGTCACGGCCACAAAGTAGATGCGCCACCGAACCTAAATGCTCAGCACATAAATATGTTTCGTAAACTCAAGAGTTCTTCAAATGATGGCGAAAACCGCAACAAAATCCAGTTCGATATTGCGAAGTTAAGAAGAACTAAGACACGTACACACAGACACGACACGCGACCCGTTTATTACTATTGAATATTCATAATATTAGGTACATCTTGTTATCCGATGGGTTTTCCCAACTTTTGTTGTTTCCATTTTAACGTAAAATACAGATGATGTAAATCCGAAGTTGAGAGGCAGTATGATAATAATATGATTATAACTATGCCATAGGTTAGTACCTATGGCTTAGTCAGAAGCTAACTGTGCTTCTGACTCGCGACTTCGTCTACGTAGAATTCAAAGGAATATTTTTAAGGAAAAGATTATTTTTACAACATAAAAAAGGAGGAGGGTCTCTATTGGATTGATTTATTTTTTTGTTGTAATAACGTATGTTTGGCCGTGTTTTCGCCATGTCTTAGTCTTAATTTAGATAAAAAAAATTTTTGTCAAGAATAGTGTATCAAATCTCCTTGATGTGCTGGCGCGCTTCTTTGTTCCGGACAATTACTGTCGGGGCAGAAAGCACAGGCTGTTTGCCGTGCTGTTGCACGTGCTAAGTCACCAATTCCTCACACTCTGGCCGCGCTTGATGATCTCTTGGATTCTAATCCAACAGACGATCTGTTTGCGGATGGATGGACGAAGATTTTATTGGTATGTCAGAAGTACTGTGTGACAAGAATTTATGAAACGGTGAACACTTAATTTTGCTTTACTTTGAATATATTATTTTTATAGGTAAAACTCTTTTCGTTACTGTAATTGGTTTTAAACAATTTAATAAATAAATAACTGAACCAGTAATTCTAATATTTTGCACTTGCAGACGTTGTCAGGTATACGAAAACAGACATAGGGTTCATTTCATCCCGAAAAAAGGTACAGTTCCCGAGGAAACAACAAGAACGTTCTTATGATAATAGATGGCACCACGTCTTTTTTAATCATGATAGAATTATATTATTATACAAGCACATTACAACCAGAACTGACAGCCAAATTCTAAATTAACGCAGACGAAGCCGCGGGTAATAGCTAGAGTATTATAACAACAAAACCAGACTTCGGGCTGCTACTTAAGACACAAATAACACTTTGTCCGCCCTGGGAATCGAACCCAGGACCACACGCTCAGCAGTCAGTCGTTTATTGAAATGTTTATATTGACTCACTATGGAACAAACAAGTACTAAAGGCCTCACTGAGACATGGAATCACAGTTTTTTTAACCAACAGCCAAAAAAGAGCAGGTGGCCTACCATGAAGTCTTAAAGCAGGATTGTTTTAATTTTATTCCAGAGTGAGAAAGAGATGGTGCTAGACGTCCTCTATAGCACTCTTTCCCACAATGGAATGACATTAAAACAATCCTGCTTTAAGACGTCATGGTAACCCCCTGGTTTGTTTTAGAAATTATTGAAACGCTAAACTCGAAAAGGGTGAACCCTTGTCACTTAACGTTCGTATCGGAAAACAAAATAGCGACCACAAAGGACCATCGGGGATATCTATCAACCCCGTCCCAGAGTGGGGTGGTGACGTTTCTTCCCAAAGTCCTTTCGTTGTGCATTAATAACTCTAACCTTAGCAAGAATCTACAATCACTAAATAGTTCGAACCGCCGCCCGATGGGTCCTAAACAATCCAAATGGAGCCTGAACCAGAGACGTGACAGCCTGTCCTTGAGCGTAGCACTGGCAAACAATTCTGTAATGACGACCAAGAATTGGGATGAGGGTAGGACGTTTAAAAAGAAATAGAAATACTAAAATTCAGTTGTAAAAAGTATTAATGTTCATAGCCCATAAAGGACAACATACAGATATATGATATTATTATGATGATGATGATGATGAGTTACATTTTTCAACTTATCAGTAAAACAGCTGAGACTGGATTTTGTTTAGTGAGCAGTACGTAGTTAGTGGTGATAGATGTGAAAGTAAACTCTTCAACGGCTTCACTTCTTTAGAAATCAGTTGAAGCACAAGTCGACGTCACCCCTTTAACCGATGTTACATCTGTAAAGAAAACGTATAAAATGCACAATTTTATTAATACACCAATGTAAAAGCAATCGTACATGACACTATCAATCTGAGTCTGACAAGATGCATTACACGTACGAGATCATGTATGACGCGATGTTAATTTCAACTGTTTGGTTAGGGTGCCAGTGATCTTTCAGTTCATCATTGACGCAGGACGATCGATCTTGAGTCCCTAACAGCCAGACACATTACGAATTGAAAGTTTTTGTTCAAAACAGGTGAATAGAGTTGTTGCTGTAGAGCTGTGTAACATTTTAGGTGTGTAATAAAGTATGTTCTGTCTAGCTATCCATCCACAGCGATCTATTGTTACCTGTATTGAGGATGTCCTTTAACAATGAAATAGCTTGGAAGCATTTGGTTTGAAAGAGAGGAACATCGCATCTTTCACCCTCATAATGTCCTATGCATCGACATAGGAGCTTACTCTCATCACTCAGGGAACAAAGACCGTCATTTAAACAATATCCCTGGCACGAGTTCACTTCACAACGGTCTCCTGAGTAGCCGGCATAACAACTGTAACAAAGAAAATTATGAAACAGTGCAACGCGATGAGCATGGAATACAACAAATACTTGTGATCGATCGGCGCACGGGAGAAAGTTGACTTTAGCTAATGTATTGACAACAACAAGTTCAAGGGTACTCGACCAAGTGACCATGGAACTTACTTTTATTTTAAAAAAGTAACTAAGGGTTCCGTGACAAAAAAATAGAACTCTTGAAATATTTAACAAAATCGTATTCAAATGGTTAATCTCCGAAACGGCTGGACTGATTTTAACCAGAGACTTTACTGGCAGATAGCTGATGTTATAAGATGTAACCTGTGCTAAATCCGATTAAAAAAGGAAACGAAGGCCATAGCTAGTTTACAATAAACTCGTTTAAATAATATACTCAGCACGTTGACGGTTAAAAACTACAACTGTGAACACAACTCATTTTAAAAACACCACACGGTACGGAATAATGAAGGATATGACAAATGACAGGGACAAGGATTATTATCTTGAGACTGACTCGGATAAAATGCCCCAACAATATTAGATGAAAATGTTTTACCTGCATTTAGGTTGGCCATCAGCACTGGTACTACAATCTCCGTATAAACAATAATTGTGGCACACTGTACCATCGCATCTCTTACCGCTGTAACCCTGTGTACATTCACAACGAGATTCCCCACTAACTTTCGTACCATGGACACAAAGCAGGCTTACATCTGTAGAAACTGAGTTGTTTGGTAGAAGACACTTCAGATTAGCGCAGTTCTGATTTTCCTGAGGCATCATATCGTTAATATCAATGTAAGCTGCTATATTCCACCAACCAGTCTCAGCACGTCCAATAATAGATTTAGGTTCCACATCTATGCCGCGCGGTGGACTTTTTGGGATTTGCTTGATGGTATATGCTTTAAAATCATCGCTGAAAGATCCCCAGTACATGAAATCCTTTGATACGGCAAGAACATATTCAGATTTTGTTGTTACAAGTAATGTTCTTAGGTTCTTTCCATTTAAATCTGCACTTATAATGGAAGGCGCGTCATCAGTAAAGTATATTTTCTGTGCCTGTTCGTCCATGGTGAAAAAGTGTATATAGTGGCCAGTATTGATAACAACTTCTTTCTCTGAGCCATTGAATCGAACCTTATTGATTTCATAGATAGACCTATAATAAATAAACCTAAAATATTTTGCAAATGTTATTAAAATTTCCACTGAAAACTTTACATAAACAAGTCTACATTGTTTAAATTCCTATAATCGGCGTTGATTGTTTTCAATATGTGTAAATCAACTTGATTAAAATAATAAAAAAATATAATATTTTTAAATATATTATTGTTGGACACAGTCAATGAACTAAAATGTGATGCGCGCATAATATGGGGCTACAGATGGAGGGATTAACTTGACTGCGTATCGTGGTCAGATGCTCTCTCTGTTTCAGGTGTTTGAGGCCAGCCGCGATCCGACCAAGATGGTGAAGAGGATGATGACGAAGTTATTTCCGTGAGTACCCAGTGCAACGCACAATTGAGGAGTGCTTTGGAGAGTGCATTCCGGGAGTACCGTTCCACACCGCCTGAACTTAGACCACGTCTAACTCGTTTGCCTATGCACAACAAAAACAAGGTGCTGGTGTGTGCTCTAGATTGCAGCTGCTGTCAAATTGTTTTGACAGCAGGAAAGACCTCGCCGATACTCACTCAATATTGTACTGTGAAGCTGTGGCAGCATGTCGTGTAGCTCACGTCAAATTTCCCAACAACGACAGAGCCACACGACCAAAATTAGCTGCTCAAGCTTGGCAGTGCAGAATTGTGTGGCTTATCGGTGAGGCTAGGGCACTCATTGGCAAGTTAATCTGCTTCAGGGAGGGCAATACTCGCCTTAGAGTGATGCGTTTTGTGAGGCGGGCGTTCTCGGGAACTGATATTGGTTTTCGAGATTACTTGGCCCGCGTCACAGAGCGTATCGACTTCTTGAAGCAGAAGCCGTATTCGTCGGTACAAGCGGCGAGTGGAGCGGTAAACTCAGAATCGCACATTCCAAAGCGATGAAAGGTGGGAAAATAGGGCTTGGGAGCGACTGGACCAAGGTGTGACTGACACGCGTCTGCCAGATGATAACGCCATGTGTTCATTCTGGCGCAGCATCTGGTCGGTGCCTGTCAGTCACACTTAGGGCGATTGGGTTCAGGAGGTTGAACAAGCGTGTGATCCAATACCAGAAATGGGGGCAATCATCATCAGCCCCCAAGACGTAGCTCGTGCAGTCCGTCCGTTGCCTAACTGGAAATCTCCAGAGCCGGACGGACTGCTCAACTTCTCGATCAAATGGTTCCAAACACACACCTGCTTGACGTCCCAGTTTCAATCAGCCTTAGAGACAGGGTCGCTGCCCCAGTTCCTGACGACAGGAATTACCCACCTGCTCCATAAATCAGGTAGTACTGCGGAGACCAAAAATTATAGACCAATCACTTGTTTACCAACGGTCTATAAAGTTCTTACATCCATTTTGAGAGCTAAAATCAACCAACATATTGAGAGTAATTCTATCATGTCTGCCTCTCAGAATTGATGTAGGAACGGGTCCCACGGCACTAAGGAGCTGCTCCTCATTGATAAGCCATTAGCCAACAGGTTCGCCCCTCCCATATGAATCTGTCTACATGTTGGATAGATTTTGAAAAGGCTTATGATTCTGTGCCTCATACATGGCTCTTATGGGTGAGTTGTATAAAGTAGATGTAACTCTACATACGTCCTTTCTGATGTCATGTATGGGGCACTGGAGAACGGTTCTTCGTTATCCAGGATGTCGACAGATCCAGGGGAACACCGAACCGATAAGGATCGAGCGTGGTATATTCCAGGGTGATAGTCTGAGTCCATTGTTGTTTTGTCTAGCCTTGAACTCTCTCGGAACACGGTAATATAAACTTTCAGTAGCGCCATCAGGATGGAATGTGGTGTGGGCAAATGTGCAGTCATGCATGTGAAGCGATTATAGAATTCGTGGGAACTCAACTCTCGGATTCCATACACCTTAGATCACTCTCCTCAACATAAACTTACAAGTATTTGGGTATCTCGGAAGCATTAGGTATCAATACTGTCGACATGAAACAATCGTTGAGTCAGCGCTTCTTTGGCCGCCTGAATAAGGTGCTAGGCAGTCTTTTGTCAGGCGGAAACAAGGTGCGCGCCGTCAACAGTTAGGTCATGCCGGTTTTTATGTATTCTTTCGGCATACTCAAATTAACTCAGACGAAACTTGATACCCTGGATAGACGTACACTGCTGACCACAAATCGAATGCATCACCCACGGTCGTCCGTAATGACACTGTATATCCCGCGGAAGTGTGAGGGTCATGGCTTCTTAAATGCTAAGACCCTACACAACCGTGAGGTGTGCAGTCTCAGGAAATACTTCCTAGAAGCCGACGGGGAGATGCACCAAGATATGGTCTCAATGGACAAGGGCCTCATCCCGCTTTCTCTGGTTAACGGGAACTGGTGCAAGCCTAAAGTATTAGACACTAATGACCGCAAGGAGGACGCTTTTACCGGGCCCTACATAGCCCCGATGTAGACTTCTTAGCGTCCGTATCCTGGCTGCGATTTCGTGATCTCTTGATCAAGTTGCTGGTGTATAATCCTGGCTACTTGGTTGTGCCTGTGCAAGTACTCGCCGTTAGCCAGACGAGAACAACCAAAAATAATATGTCTGATGGACTCACCCGAAAGGTGGTATGCCTGACACACGTCAACCGTCTCGTCCTTCATAATATATTTCCGGTAGTTGTTCGTCAACATAACTTCGTCCATAATCGCACAGACAAAACCTTCAGTTTCCCCAAAGAGGTCACCGAAACGTAACCAGGACACGGATGCTAGATAATCTACATCGGGCCCATGAAGAGCCCGGTAGAAGCGCCCGTGAAGCTCTTTGTCTTGCCATACTTCGTTGCGGTCATCGGTGGTAAGTACCTCAGGTTTGTGCCAGTTCTCTTTAGCCATGGACAGAGGGGTAACTCCCTTGTCCACTGCGACCACATCTCGGTGTATACCCACCACGGCTTTTAAAATATATTCTCTGAGACTGCACACCTCGCGGTTGTGAAGGGTCTTCGCGTTTAAAAAGCCTCGAACTCCGCACTTCCGCGGGATGTACAGTCTCATCACCGATGATCGTGGTGATGCATCCGGCTTTCGGTCAGCAGTATACGAACTCTTCCAGGGCGTTGAGTTCAGTCTGAGTCCATTTGAGTGTGCCGAAAGAGTACATTAAAACCGGCATGACCCAACCATTGAAGGTGCGCACCTTCAACCATTGCTTCATGTCAGTTAAGTTAATGCCTAACGCTTCCGACATACCCAAATACTTCTAGCTTTCGGATGAGGAAAGATATCTTAGGTGTATGGAGTCCGAGAGCTGAAGTCCCTCGGATTCCATAATCTCCCCTCGTTTTACATACATGACTGCACATTGTCCACACTAAATTCCATCCTGATGGCGCTACTAAAAGTTTCAGTTACTTTCAGTAGCTCCATCAGTCGTAATTTGTTGTAATTACGGGTACCGACCAGATGCTGCGCCAGAAATAATAATTATTATTAATATAATTGAATATATATAATAATTATGAATGTACTTTTATGACTAAATTAACATTTATCTGTGTTCTAAATTTAAGAATGTTAGAATTTTCAATTTATTAATTTTAAGCTGCTTAACGGCTTCATGCCTTTGTCGCTCCTTCAACCTGGCGAAAGCAGCAAAGCGCGGGCAAAAAAGAAACTGAAATCATAGTTGTAGTTGCCATTAAGTCCGCTTATGCGCTCTTGTAGATATTAATTTATTTCTTCGAAAGTGTAATTAAAAATCTCGTTTGATACACGTGGGCATTAATTTGTTACTGCAGTTCCCGGCTCCATAACAACCTCACCTGCGGCTCGGGTGTGAATTCCGCCTCGGCTGCAATAACAAAGTTTCCCCGCTATGTCATAGTGTACTATTTTGTTAGAAACGTACCCTCCACAGCTATCGACCGCAATTTCAATAATACGAGACCTTTCCAACAAAATTTGCTTTTTGTTAACTTTGCTTCCATCAGATTTCAGTTTTAATGTAATCGTATAAAATTCTGTATAGTCTTCAACCCAAACGAGTAACTCTGTGGCTGTGTCATACGCCATACTAGTAATTTCTTTTGTAGTCCTCATCAAATGTTTTGTTTTCTTAGTAATTATGTCAAAGTTAAATATAGTTTAATATGTATTATATGTGTCGGCGATCAGCACCCTGTTGTGTACTGGGTCGTAAGTTATTTCAAGGATTGTACCCGACGTGATGTTATCTGTATGCGATATCGTTCCGTTAATATCAAAAAATTCCAGTCGATGCTCGACACCCCTGACAATTTCTGAAACAAAAAAATACAATTTTATTACCTCTCCATCTTTAGCTTTACCTATTACATAAATATAATCACGTCTTATTCCCATAGGGTAGGCAGAAACTGCAGAACTTCAGCTGCTATGATACTTAATTATTGCATTTTAGATAAATTGTTTCATCCACCAAGTTTCTGAACGCACCTTTTCGACGTTTGACAGATGAGGTTTCAGTTGTCAGTGCGATGACGTTTGCTTGTCAGTGCAATTTTGATTGGAAAGAATCACGCTTCCGTTGTTCGTTTTTGATGCACGCTTTTTTCGTGTAATTATTGATTGAAACTTTGAGTTAATGATAATCCGATACCACCTTGATCGGTGTTTGATATTTTGTTGATAATTGAGTGAAAATTGAGAGATCTCGCCACTTTGGGTCGTGACCGCGAGTAATTTGTTGGTTATGTAGCCGGCCTTTTTTGTGTCATTTGAACGCCGGTAAATTCCTAAATTCAGTGCTGGACTATTGTACATCCCCGATTGGGTTAGCAAACCGGGATAAAATTCAGTTGGACATTGATGAAAAGTGCCACGTGTGTGATCAGAAGGTTTGACCAGGGAGACGACGGTACGCGCTGTGGGGCGCCCTTTGGTTACCGTCGAATCTACATGACTTTGACTTTGACTTGACACAACACAGGCACATTTACACTTACACCCCACCCAGATACGACGTGACCAGGACTACGTCACATCACCAGTACCAACAAGATGGTAAGTGTATCTAATAGGTGTTTTCCCTTTGTCGATTGGACAAATATTATTTTGATTAGGGCTCCGCGTAATCGCGGACATCGTGAGCCTGCTGGGGCAGTCTCACACATAAATGTTACAGTTAATTTGTGTTTCTTTGTGTGGTAACTTACCCAGTAACCGAAAATAAACATGTTGAAATAGTCAAAGCATTATATCAGTGGATATTGGTAATCTCGTGTCTAGATAACACTAAGCATTTCTAAGGGGAATGTGTGGTCGCCATGGGATCTAGAGGGAATAGTCCTCGTGAGCCTACATGAATGGCACGCGGAGGCGCTCTGGGGGGAAACTCCGCTGCTGCAGCAAATTGTCACTCAGCGGACAGACTTACGGTGGGATCTCATGGTGACATGGAGAGAGCGACTATTGCAACGTCGCAGGGCACGCCACAATAGTGGCGATAAGTCCCCTCTTTGAGGAGTGGCTTGAGAGACGCCTCACCTTCCACTTGACGCAGGTCCTCACCGGACACGGTTATTTCGGGAGGTTCCTGCACCGACTCGGGCGGAAGGAAACGTCCGGATGCTACCATTGTGAGGATCGACTGAAGGACACAGTGGAGCACACGGTGGAGGTGTGTCCCACTTGGGCCTCTCGCGTCCGGCCCTGGTTCAATCCATGGTCCGGAGCGAGACGGAATGGGACGCCGTCACCTCCTTCTGCGAAGCAGTCATGCTAGAGAAGGAGGTGGTGGAACGTGAGAGGGAGAGAATCTCACGTCGCGGCCGCCGCACAGTGGGCTGAAAATCGACTCTCATAGACATATAATTATTTTTACCAAATGTCAGGGGACTAAATACGTGCCTAAATATATCAACATTATGGAGTAGCATTGCAAACCCAAACTCAAAGCATTTATTTCAATTAGACCATTACAGCAGTTTTGAATGTCAAAAATATAAGAAAAAAAAAAACAAAGTTACAGTTCCAGTCACAAGGCATAATAACTTGAGAAAGTACTGTAGTTGCCCATTCCCTAGCAAAGATCTCTTGGAGAAGAACGGGCAAGAAACTCCATGGACACTCTTTTAATTCAAAACTTGTTATAAAATCTTGGTTACATCATTAATTTTGAGATTATACATATATTTGAGAACGATGTAGAACGACGTGCACATTAAGGGCGTCCAGAGTAAAAGATTAGATCAACAATTTAAACTTAAAGTAATTAAAATGAACCGTGGCAGCTAAGAGACGACCAGTCTCAAATGACAGCGCCCATTCACGAACATGACGCATGTACAGGCGCGATTCAGCTTGACCATATTGAAGGGAACTAAATGCCCTGACACACCCGCCACCATCTGTCAGCGAGACATTTGAGTGAGCATGACATTCTCTCAGCCACCAAGGCATATTCAAGTCAATGAAAGTTAACTAAATGTAAATGGTAGCTGAACAGTACAAAGTTCTCACACATGACTGTGCTATGCAAAAAACTAGAATCTATACATTCTATACAATGCAAGTATATTTTTACAATCTTCTGCAGCTTCCACGACACATTAACATGGGAATAAATTTTTCTTCTTCTTCTTTGCGTGTCGATAGACTAAAATAATGCCCGAACAGTACAATCAATTAGTTTGCCCTTATGGTTGTGGAGCAGGACCAGTATTTAGCCAAGCATTTTGATCATCAATGTAATCCCCCAACCTAGAATATTTTTATATAAGTTTGAAATTTCGCCTCATTCAGTTGAAGAATGTGGGGAGGTATGTGGGAACATTTCATTTTCTAACAGTATAATTATGCTGCTGAGCTCAGCCGTCCTGCAAGAGATGTTAGATGAGGACCCCATTGTAACCTTGAGTCGAGCGTGATTCCCAGGAAAACCGTTTTTTCGACAAATTCTAGTTTTTTTTATTCAATATTAAGTCACAATCACTACTTTTGACATTTGGTAGAGCAAATCTAATGCACTTAGTTTTTTTCTAAATTATCAGCGGTAAACCAATTATGAACCTGCAGTACGGCGTTATTTATGTCGTCAAGATTTGTGGCACATCTGTTTATCCTAAATATTAAAGAAGTATCGTCAGCAAACAACACCACATGCTGATGGTTGTTAAATAAATGGAGTAGGTCATTACAACCCAGAGGAACAATGGGGTAGGTCATTACGTTGGTGGTTTGGTCAAATATGGATGTAATCTTAGGATGAATCTGAAATAAAATGATTTATTATTATTATTAATCTACACTAGGAACCCAATATCTTCGTTTCGTATTTAAAACTAAATCTAATTAGTAAATAAGTTATGGTGTAATTGTTTGTGTAAACGTATCTTAGATGCGTAAATACTCATGAAATTGGACAGGAATTGTTATCCTGATAATTAATGAAGTTTTCGGCACTACAACGGTACCGGTAACCTAAAAAATACAGCTGACGTTCTAACTACGGACAAACGGATAATTTTCAGGGGAAGTATTGTTTACTTTTTATTTAATAACAGCACACAAACGTCTCTTGAGCTCTATAACACAGGCATGCCCATTTCTAGTATATTTTTCGCTCATTTATTGATAAATGATGTTTATTTTGCAAGTAGGTTTTTACAAACACTTTTACACGTCATTTTTTTAAAACTAGATGGGGCCGGTGTTTCGTACCTGACTACTCTGAGAAGAAACAGCCGAAACAAACTCAGAGGTCTCTTTTAAAGTCCAGACATAATCTTGCTCAATTCACATGAGGACTATGCAGATTTAGTGACTGAGATGGTATTTTGAAGAAAGAACCATATTACCCTGTACTGGTTCTAAATATCTTTGTTGACAACCGGTCATAAAAAACAACAAAACTGAGTAATTCCTTAATTAATTCTGTTTATTTATTCAAATCAATCTTTTCAATGCAAAAAAATAAAACCGACTTGAAAAACACAACAAAGTGAAAAATAACTTTAGCTTCTGAAGTCGGTGACTTCTGTGTGTTTGATTCAATTTCTTTGCCACCGACTTCTGAAGCTAAAGTTATTTTTCATCCCATCTATTTGAAAAGGACGACTTGGTTCGCCTTTAAGTGCACCCAAAGGTTGTGTTTTCTATAATAAACTTTTAGCGGGCAGTAATGAGTTTTTAATCCTCTTTATAAGTGCGCCGCCGCAATTATTTTAGTCACGCACTTTTTGAATTTCACATATTAAGAAACTTTTAGCGGGCAGTAATGAGTTTTTATTCCTCTTTATAAGTGCGCCGCAATTATCTTTGCCGCGCACTTTTTGAATTTGGAGTCTCTTAGTGTTCAGCGCCAAAGAAATCGAACGCAAATATTGTTTGAATAAAGACTGGCTGGTACGATGGCCCGTAGTCCCGCCCGAAGGCTGAATAAAAAAAAAGAATAAAAACGCGCGAACTACAGCCCGCGTTTTCGTAAAATTTCACGGATTAGGTATTAGAAGTTCATGGTTTTGTTTTGAAAAATGAGTTCTTCAAGTGACAGTGAATAAAATATGAGGCACCTTTTATTTTCTCATAGTGGGTGATGAAAAGTAGACTGTATCACTCGGGCGCAAAATATATTTTTGACTCGGGCGACATACTTTGAATCCCTCGCTACGTTCAGGATTCTACTGAAGAATCCCTCGTTACGCTCGGGATTCTACTCTAGAATCCCTCACTTCGCTCTGGATTCAAAAAAGCGCCATCGCCTTAAAAATATTATTTTGCCCCCATAAGATACAATCTACTATTTCACTTTGTTGTGTTTTTGAAGTCAGTTTTATTTTTTGCAAAAAAGTTTTTTATTTTCCATTTTTAGTTGTAATATCCTATACAAATATTAGCTATACATTTATTTTAACATAACATAACATCTTGCCTTGTACTACTCATAGTACCCAATAGTACCTACCCACATTTCGCTAGTTATGCTTACGTCCAATGTAATATGCAGCGAGCGCTGGCACAAATCCAGACTCCGCTTCTGAGAAATTCCTGATGGAAAAACCCAATAACACTTTTCCCGACCTGGGAATCGAACTTAGGCCCTTATGCTGAGTAGTTGCCACCACTAGACCAACGAGGCAGCCATTTATTTCATACTAGCGGACGTCCCGCGGTTTCACCCGCGTATTTCCCGTTCCCGTGAGAGTACGGGGATAAAATATAACCTATGTTACTCGTTGATAATGTAGCTTTCGAACGGTGAAAGATTTTTTTAAATCGGTCCAGTAGTTTTTGAGCCTATTCATTACAAACAAACAAACAAAGTTTTCCTCTTTATAATATTATATATATAGTAAGATTGTTAACAATACATGTCATGTTAATAGGCTTATCCCCAATAAAATGGAACCTAACACACTTAACTGTCGAAATGTGGGTGTAGGTACTGCACACATCTGCATACCCCCTCAGAGCATACAGGCGTGATGATACGTTATGATGTTGTGAAAACAACAAACATACAAGCGATTGCAGCAATAACGACCGATTTGCTGTATTGAAGAGTTCCATTATATATCTCCGAAGACCACCATCAGATCTTCACCAAATTTAAACGGGACCACCACGAAGTAATTTTCTTCCAAACAAAAAAGAATCAACTAAATCGGTTCACAATTGGCGAACAAAAGGCTGAACATACACACAGAAAAAAAAACAGACAAATTGATAACCTCTACTTTTTGGAAGTCGGTTAATGATTAGATATATCGTTTATGGCATTTTGCTATGGAGACGGGCTGCAGATATTGAGTCTATATTTATTCTGCAAAAAGAGCCATCAGAGCCATATAATATAATCTTCGTAGGCGCGATTCTCTAAGGGAACTGTTTAAAGATATTGGCATCGTGACGGTACATTGTCAGTATATCTACGAAAACATAATGTACGTCAGAAAAAATCTGCATCTTTTTGGTACTAGAAATAGGGACCAACTAGTTCAGCCAGGCTTCAGACTCGCTAAAGTAGACTCATCTTTCATGGGGGAGTATTCTTGAACTGAATGAGACGAAATTTAAAACATGCATCAAACGCACACTATGTAAGCAAGCTTATTACAAGTTGGGCGATTTTATCGCTGATAAAAATGCGTGGCTCAATGCTGGTCCTGCTCCACATGGACAGGGGCGCATAAATTAGATAGCATTACATATAATTGTTGGAGCTGCTGAAGATTGTACACCTATCTTTGCATTGTATAGATTCAATCTCTAGTATTATATATAATCGCATAGCCCATATTGTGTGAGTACTATATAAAGCTATCATTCACTGGAATCCTACGTCTTTTCTTGATTTGAATGAGCCCTGGCAGTTGAGAGTATGTCATGCTCACTCTAATGTCTCGCTGATGGTGGCGCGTGTGTCCGATCATTTGGTTCTCTACAAAATGGTTGAGTTAAATGGTGCTGATCCATGCGTCATGTTCGTGAACGGGCGCTGTCAGTTGTGACTGGTCATCTCTTAGTTGCCGTGGCTTATTTTAATGTTTATTTTTGAATTGTATTTTTTGTTTTTACTATGAACACTTTTAACGTGCACATCTTACTACATTGAAAATTTTGATTTTGTAACAATTTTTTGATTTAAAGAGTGCCCATAGAGTTTCTTGCCCGTTCTTCTCCATAGAGATCTACGCTAGGGAATGGGCAACTACAGTACTTTCACAGTTTTTATGTCTTGTGACTGGGACTGTAGCTACATTTAATTTTCATCTTTGTTTCGACAATTCAAAAGTGCCTGCAACTGGCCTACTTGAAATAAATGATTTGATTTTGATTTCGAGAGACAAATAGCAACATCAACAAGAGGTTTCCTTGTATCTTTGGGAACTGACTGTACTGTACAAAAAAGAGGTTAAATTTAAGGTTGACGAAATGGGATTCAATGTATGAAGATTAAAATAGTTACGAATTCGGACACTTTTTCACTTGTTTTGTACGTCTTTTGTTTAGTTGCTTAAATGGGAAAGTTACGAGATGTGACGTAGCCAAATAAATTTTTTTGCATAGTCAAAGCATTAGATCAATGCATATTGGTAATCCCGTGTCTAGATAACACTAAGCATTTCTAAGGGGGATGTGTGGTGTAACGCGAATGGATAAAATAAGGAATGAGTACATGTCATTAGAGGAAGTCTGAAAGTGGCGCCGGTGACTGGTAAGTTGTGTGGTAATCGGTTATCGTGAAATGTAATGTGGAGGAATGAGCAAAATGTTGAGTATGAATGAAGATGAGTATAAGAGTAGAGCAAGACCAAAGAAACGATGGATGGACTGTGTGAAGGATGATATGGCTAGAAAGGAGGTGTCTGATGAAATGAAGAGTGATAAAGAAATATGGAAGAAGAAGACATGCTGCCCCGACCACAAATGAATTGGGATAAGGGTAAGAGAATGATGACGATGATGACTAAGCATTTCCTATTACATATAAACGCAAAAGCAAAATTTGAATCAAGAAATATACAATAAGTACCTACATGCATAGGTATAATAAAGTTAACATAACTTCACGCCCAAGAGTTAGACAGAGTGGTATCTATAAATAATAATATAATAGTACACCGATCTTTGAGGGGTTTTGCCATAATCGCCACACTTGGCAGGCGGGTTGGCGATTGCAGTACGGTTGTTACAAAAACACAGAAAACGCTGCTGCCCATTCTCTGGTGAGTCCCTAAGTTGCCTCTTTTGACACCCACGGGATATAGGGTAGTGCTATTCTTTACGTCCGACACCATACGGAATAATTATTATGTAGCCAGCCGCATCGTTAGGACGAAGCTACTAACCGACTCACGCCACCTAATGCACAACTCCGTCTATGTGCCCAGAGGCTGAAAAGCCGTAAAATATTTTTTAGGCACGTGGGACTATCCAGTCCAGCTAATAACAACTCCTCCACAGCAAGATGCGACCTCTAGCGGCAGCTGTTTAAGCTTCCCAACGGTTTCCTCGAGCCACCTGAGCCTCTAACCTGAGCACGCGTTACCCTGGCTGACTTGGAAATCTATAAGTAGACTTCATATCCAAGTCGATTGGGGCAAAGACCTCCACAGATGGGGTTTACGGAAGACTCGAATCACAAGTGCGTACACGCAGAGAAATTGGTGACAAACAGAACTACTGAATCGAATAGTTAAATTAGGTTACAACATTTCTAGTTTGAAATACTTGGTCCTTGTTATCTCTACGACTAATTAGTCACTCCTACTAATCGTATGTTTCATTATACTATTTGATTAGTGTAGCTCACAAAAAAATATTATTGAACTAAAACATCAATAATTATTGTATCTTAAACAATAATTATTATAATACGTACATAATGGATTGTATGTATTATGAAACAGGGATTCGCAGTTACTAAATGTTCTAGTTCCGGTTAATGATTTACAATGTTATTGGTGGATTATGAGTGTGTCTGTAATTAAAACAATATTCTTTTTATTACAACTACATTATTGTGTGCAGTACATATCGTTCTAAGTGTCGTATAATATTCGTTTAGTTTGGTTTACTTTTTATGTAGTGTTGAGGCTTAACAAGAATATTATAGTAAAAACCACCCTGGAAACAGTAAACGGTACAATGTATGTATTAAAATCGCCACGAGTTAGTTACAACTTGCCAACTAGATGGCGCTGTATATTTATGTCACGTTTCTGGATCGCGGTGTTAAGATTTTCCGCCGTTGAATGACGCTCGCGTTGTACTGTAGGGAACTCATCTTACTTGGCATCTGGCATAGACCGTAGAGGGAACCGTGATGTAGCAGGCGGTTCCCCTAGGCCGAGGTCTCAGTTACCATTGCACTGCTGCGGTAGTGCGGGGGATAGGTTAACTCCTGCGATTATCCCCAATGTGGGATAACTCGAATCGGGTGCGTAATTCTTGATAGTTGAGTTGGGGGTGCGGTCCTGGCATACGCGCAGTCTTTCTCTCTTTAGTATACGAGTATACGTACATAACTTATACACAACACATAACACATATTCATTAGTAGATACATCAAAGTATTTAGTAAACCCAAAAAAAAAGTGTTTGTGTTTACCAGACTGCATAGTTGTCATTAATAAACCGATAGTTAAAAATAATAACAGAATGGTTTTTGTAAAGTCAACTAACGAGTCTTGCTGTCACGGTTGCAAACAGAAGTTCTAGTTACAGTAGCGTTTTTTCTCGTATAGGTAGCCAGATATTTCTCTGCGTGTATGCGGCGTCTCTCCACAGACAATAGCCGACCTTCCATCTTGCACCGCATGACCTGCTGCGCATTTGATGACCTTACTTAGGAGGGCCAGAAGGTTGAGTAGGTAACTAACAAAAATAACTACAGATTTATTAGGGTAAAGTTTACTACTAACAGATACAACTTTAGTTCTTCAAAGTAAGGGGTAATCGAAATTAATAAAATAGTAAATAAATTACTCTGGTACTTACCCCAGGAGAAGGAGTGCGCCATTCCTACGCACAGCGCCACCAATGCCATCACACATGCCGTTCTATACATTTTATACTACAGACAACGTCGTTTGTGAAGAAATAGTATATGTCCGCCCCCGGTGCCCGCTCGTGGAGAACAAAAGCAATGTGATGTTTTTTTGGCGAACAGCTGTTATATAGGCATCAAAAATTATTGATACGCATATTGATAACCTGAGAGGTCCTCTGATAAGAGGATAAGAATAAAATAAAACTTTTTTGCCAAAAATAAAACCGACTTCAAAAAAAACAACAAACAAAAAAAACACAAAAAGAAAAGGACAAAAAAATACACTAAAAGAAAAACAAAAAAAAACACTAAAACAAAACCACAAAAAAGTGAAAAATCAATCAAAGGTCAAGTTTCAGAAGCCGGTGAGAAAAACACCAAATCAATCAAAGGTCAAGCTTCAGAAGTCGGTGACCTTGTTTAATTGATTTAGTGTTTTTGTCACCGACTTCTGAAACTTGACCTTTGATTGATTTGGTGTTTTTCTCACCGGCTTCTGAAGCTAAAGTTATTTTTCACTTTTTTGTGGTTTTGTTTTAGTGTATTTTTTTTGTTTTTCTTTTAGTGTATTTTTTTGTCCTTTTCTTTTTGTGTTTTTTTTGTTTGTTGTTTTTTTTGAAGTCGGTTTTATTTTTGGCAAAAAAGTTTTATTTTATTTTTCCATTTTTAGTTGTAATATCCTATACTTACAAATATTTGCTATGCATTCATTGTACATGGTTAACAATACATGTCATGGTAATAGGCTTATCCCCAATAAATGGAACATAACATGCCATAACTGTCGAAATCTGGGTGTACTGTACACATCTTTGTACCCCTCAGAGCAAACAGGTGTAATGTTACGTCATGATGTTGTTTAAACAATGAACATCCAACCGATTGGAGCTATCACAACAGATTTGCCGTCTATTTTTGAAGAGTTCCATTGTATATCTCCGAAGATCAGCATCAGATCTTCACCAAATTAAAATGGGACTACCTCAGGAGTATACTCTTTCAAGTAAAAAAAGAATTTTGAAAATCGGTCCACAAATGGGAGAGAAATCAGGTAAATTGTACACATCTGCGTACCCCCTCAGAGCATACAGGCGTGATGTTACGTCATGATATTGTATAAACAATGAACATCCAACTGATTGGAGCTATCACAACAGATTTGCCGTCCCTTTTTGAAGAGTTCTATTGTATATCTCCGAAGGTCAGCATCAGATCTTCACCAAATTAAAATGGGACCACCTCGGAGTATATTTTTTCAAATAAAAAAAGAATTTTGAGAATCGGTCCACAAATGGGAGAGAAATCAGGTAAATTGTACACTTCTGCGTACCCCCTCAGAGCATACAGGCGTGATGTTCCGTCATGATATTGTATAAACAATGAACATCCAACCGATTGGAGCTATCACAACAGATTTGCCGTCTCTTTTTGAAGAGTTCCATTGTATATCTTCGAAGGTCAGCATCAGATCTTCACCAAATTAAAATGGGACCACCTCAGGAGTGTACTCTATCAAATGAAAAAAGAATTTTGAAAATCGGTCCACAAATGGGAGAGAAATCAGGTAACATACATAAAAAAAAAAAATACATACACACGAACATATAACCTCCGCCTTTTTTGAAGTCGGTTAAAAACAGTCCCAATCGTTCCGAGTTCGATGATCGAGTTATGGCTTTCGGTTCTAGAACGACCTAAAATTAACGGTGTATAAGCAAGTAAGTTAGTTCAGTCCAATCATCCTGTATTACGCAACAGTTTAGGTAGTCTAAACAATATTGATTCTAGACAATGCTTGATTTTAAAATGAAGAATGATTTTTGATATTACGACTGTAACACTACTAACCCGCCCCAACTCCGCTCGGACAGGTGTGGATTTATGGGGTTGGCTTTAGTATCATATTTCTACCTCAAATCAGTTTTATAACGAAAACGGAACGTTAAAATGGGCGATTGACAACCAAAACTGTTCCACATATTGTCTATGGTGCAAAATGACGTGAAAAATGTGCAAGACGGAATGTAAAACCTAATAATTGTATGCTGTGTGTCACTGCCATTCGTTTGGTCATTCCGTTTGTCCTCGAGTTGCGTGAATGTGTTCCCTATGCTTCGTGGTGTTTTTCTTGTGGCTGTATTCGACGACTATTTACGACGGTTAAAATTTGGCCAGCCCTTTCGATGGATGGTGAGGTTCCCCGACATTCCCTTCATACCCGTACTAGGTGAACTTGGATTCAAGAGCGAGCGAAGCGAGCTCGGGTCTTTGGGCACCTCGATGTTAGGTTAGTTAGGTTCCTTTAAACCTTGGAGATAGAAATAGGAGCCCCGCGACCACGCTTTTCATGCGAATTATGCTTTGAGGTTATGTTACAATAATTGGTTTTTCTCAAGAACGGTGTGTTCCCTTTGTATAGGAGTGGTGTCAGAGCAGAGGGGGTACCTCCCTCGTCCCTCCTCCTGCCAAACAGTACTTAAGCCAACCCAAATTTTAACCCTAATACGCGACTATAAAGTGCTTTGAGGTTAGGTTCCATTAATTAGTTTTTCGCAAGAATGGTGCATTCCCTTTTCATAAGAGTGGTACCAAGGGAGCCCTACTCCACGTGCAGCACGATACTACATTTTTACCGGAGTTGTAGGTATTAATGATTATAATCCAGTAACTACATACGTGTTACTTGCGCGACTCAGTTTTCATCCACATACAACCTGACATTGCCTCGGAATGTTGCAGTACTTTTTAGGGTTCCGTAGTCAACTAGGAACCCTTATAGTTTCGCCATGTCTGTCCGTCCGTCCGTCTGTCCGTCCTCGCTTAATCTCTGTGACCGTTAGCACTAGAAAGCTGAAATTTGGTACCAATATATATATATATCAGTCACGCCAACAAAGTGGTAAAATAAAAATTGGAAAAAATTGTTTTATTAGGGTAGCCCCCCCCCCCCCCTATATGTAAAGTGGAAAGTGTTTTTTTTTTTATTTCAATCCTAACGTGTGATATATTGTTGGAAAGGTATTTAAAAATGAATAGGGGTTTCCTTAAATCATTTTTTGATAATGTCAATAATTTCGGAAATAATCGCTCCAAAAGTAAAAAACAATGTGTCCCCCCCCCTCTAACTTTTGAACCATAAGTTTAGAAAATATGAAAAATATCTGAAAAGTAAAACTTTATAAGGACTTTCTAGGAAAATCATTTTGAACTTGATGGAAACAACAGTTTTTGTACAAAAAAGACAAAAAGTTGTACAAAATAATTTCTGGACTAAGTTTGTAGTATATTCGTATATGCAAGCATTTTTACATAATGGATGGACCTTTAAACTCATAAGTGGGAACACTTATTGTGACGGACGGGAAACTACGGAACCCTACACTGAGCGTGGCCCGACACGCTCTTGGCCGGTTTTTTTTAGCTACAGTTAGTCTTTAATTTTCTCTGAAATGGTTAGATTTATATGTTTGAAACGATTAAACTCTAAAACTACTCTACCGATTCTAACCATTTTTTCACGAATAGAAAGCTATATTATAAAGAAGTAACTTAAGCTATCAATTATATTGATATCATTCATAATATTAGCCGAGCTATCACGATTTTTGCGGGTGAACTCGCGGTCGATCGGTCGGTAATTAAGTACTAAACATATTTATCGGTATAACAAGTAGCCTATTCTTTGTAGCCCAAGTGACCTGAAGATAAAACTAAATATTTATTTGACTTTTCGAAAAGTTGAATGCGATTAGGAGGTATATGGTTCAAATCCGTGAACAGTTTTAAAAATGTAACTATACTAGCGGATGTCACGCGGTTTCACCCACGTAGTTCCCGTTCCCTTGGGAGTAAGGGAATAAGATATAGCTTATGTTACTCAAGGTGAATGTAGCTTTCTAATGGTGAAAGAATTTTTGAAATCGGCGCAGGAGTTTTTGAGTTTATTCATTACAAACATACCAATCTTTCCTCTTTATAATATTAAGTGTAGATTATTATATTTTATTTTTACGAGGCTTTTTATTACTCTTGTTGCTATTAAGATTAAAAAATGCCTCTAGTTAACGTTAAAGAATGTGAAAAAGTCAAAATTTCATCTGAACCCGTTCAGTAGTTTTTGTGTAAACGAGGAACAAACTAAGTACATCCATACTCACAAACTTTCAAACATTTATATACATATATTAGTAGGATGAGACGCTCCCCAAGATGGTACCTACTTGGTCCCCTCCTCGAAAACAATGTGCTGACTTTTCTAAACGATAAAGGCCATACTATGGCCAATAGTGTCCTAGTACCATCGGCTGACGCGCTCAGCAGCACCAAGTCATTCGCGTTACTAAAATGATTACAGACATCGTCAACAACATATGACAACCGAATTTGACGAGCATTTTTCCTTATTCCTAATCATCACCATCATCTTTTCAGCCGAAAGATGTCCATCGCTGGACATAGGCCTCCCCCAAGTGTCGCCACATTGACCGGTTCCGTGCGTCTCGCATCCAGCGGATCCCCGCAACCTTAACCAGGTCATCGGTCCACCTAGTGGGAGTCCTACTAACGCAACGTCATCCGGTTCGCGGTTGCCACTCCAGAACTTTTCGGCCCCATCGGCCATCCGTTCTGCGAGCAATGTGCCCTGTCCACTACCACTTAAGTTTCGCAATTCTTCGGGCTACGTCGGTAATCTTGATTCTCTTGTGGATGTTTTCATTTCCGATTCGATCACGCAAGAAAACTCCGAGCACAGCCTTCCCCATTGCCCTTTGAGTAACTTTTTTCCTAATAGTTTCATAATATAATTATAGCCGTACACGCAAAATTTAAAAACTCATTCTGTATAACTGCACGATATCTCTACTTAGTGCTTCTCTTATCAGGAGACCTCTTAGGTTATCAATATGCACAATGCCTAACCATACTATTTATAACTTCATGTTCCCAAAAAAACAGCACATTTCTTTTGTATTCCACGAGCGGGCACCAGGGGCGGACATATACTATCTCTTCACAAACGACGTTGTCTGTAGTATAAAATGTATAAAACGGTATGTGTGATGATGGAATTGGTGGCGCTGTGCGCAGAGTTGGCACAATCCTGGGGTGAGTACGAAAGTTATTTATAACTATATTCAATAATTTTGATTACCCCTAACTTTATAGAAGTAAAGTTGCATCTGGTAGTAGTAGACTTTGCCCTAAAAAGTCTGTATCTTTTTGGTTATTTACTCATCCTTCCGCACCTTTCTAACTCGAAGGCTGGTGACGCATAAGGTCATCAAGTGCGTAGGTATCAGAACATGTGGCGTAACATGTGGGGCCACAACGTGGCCCCCGGCCACCGTAGGCGCGGGCTTGTGGACGGTAGGCTATGGGCTAGCCCGCCGTCCGTCCGTCTCATGACGACAGGCCGTGTCGACGGCGCAGGAGTGTTCCACGCGCGCCTCAAAGAGAGTCAGCAATAGGAATGTTGTCGCTGGCAACACTTTTCGGCCGCAAACTACACCAGACGCTGACAGAGGGCGCTTGCAAGGCGTCATCTAGGCTGCAGCGGCGGCACCGCTTACTTTGCTTTCGACTACGGAGCAGTATAGGGCGTAGTTAACTACAATTTTGAAATCTGGTTACTAATTACGATTAAAAGTAGTTAACTACATGTAGTTATGATTTCATGTAACTTAACTACAATAATCAAACTACAATAAGTAGTTATTAATTTGATTGCTGCAATCTAGTAGTTATAATTACTGATTATTTAAGTTTTCTGAACTTATATTTTGCAGCTAGTTAAACATGTAATGTGTAGTAATAAATCTTTTGGAATATGGCTGCATAAAAAAAAAACAGTTTATTGCACATACCTATGTTTATTTTCATGCATAATTAAATGCAAGGATTAAAGTTGTAGATATTAAATGTACCGATACTTATCAGATCTTAATTACTTTTTATTGACATGTATTCAAAAAAATTAAATTACTCAGCAAACATCAACTTAATTAAAATTATTTGCGAATCAAATAAATAAACAAAAAAGGTCGATTGGGTTAATCATTTAAATTAGCTTTTAGTACTACACGCTTTTCGAACATTTCATCCGATAGCCTGTGGGATTTGGGATGGTTTATCATAGTTGCGTATGAAAACAGTATTTCTACTGGAGCCGAAGAAGGTAATGGAGTATTGTATTTTATGAATACTTTTTTCACTTCTGGATATCTATGAAGACAATTTAGTTCTCGATCCATATCTGACACGTAATTGTTTATTATATCGCGTTCAGTCGACCCGGCTTTTAATTGGTCAATAACAAGAAACAATCAATCAGATCTGCTTTTGACCTCTTGACTCGGCATCTCTTGCTCTAACACACGCGACTACAACGCGATGCTCTAACTACCTACCAAACGACAATTCGAAACACGCGCGTGTTTGCTTTTTTTGACGCAACATCATATTAAATCTGTAGTTTTAGAAAGTAATCAAGTAATCGTGATTGCAACTACAATTAGTAGTTAGTAGTCAAAATTTTTAACTACATTTTTCGATTTTTTTATGTAGTTTGTAGTTATGATTACTAATTACTTTATGTAGTCGTAGTTAGTAATCAGTAGTTAGATTACATTTTGCCCAATACTGCTACGGAGCTGTTCAGTCATTCCTAACATCGTGTTTGTGATCCTGACTATATACGTAATTATCAAGTATCTACCTAGAATCATTTCGGCTGATTTGTATAAATATATGTCGCATCCGGTCATGAGTACGGACGGGCGAATGAATAGAAAGCGCGCCAGTGGTGACATCACGCGACGTACTTACCAGTCTACCCCACCATGGCGGCTTTTACAGAGTCCTGATGTTAACAACTCGCGGCGAGGCGGACATTCTGAGTCTGATCGCAGCGGAGTTAAGACGTCTTGAAACTGTACCCGATTCATTGTGCCTAGTGTTAATGTGTGAAAGTGTAATGTCAAGTTATTTGTTAGACTCAGTGTATCTGTTTGAAAAGAGTAACCATGGAGTTTCTTGCCGGTTCTTCTCCGTGGAAACTACCAAGCCGAACCGTGCAATGCGAAATAAAATAGTGTATCGCATCCAGTGTGTTTTCATAGCACGAAACCCGTGTTCTGCCCACATAAGCTCGAGCCTAGCGAAATAAATTCCTGACAACCCGACATATAGTTATTTTATTAGCCTACATTAAAATAATAATGTACAGTGTTATTTTGGTTTAACATTAAATGTATATAAGATTGGGCAACGTTGTTTAAGTTCTTAATAGGAAGGGGTCCGCAAGGGCCGATGCCTGGGGTTGCGGGGCTGTTCGAAAGAGATACCGTGGCCCCGGAACACAAAGGGCGATGAAGGAACATGGATCGGTTTTAGTCAGTAAAAGTTGAAGTTGGAGTCATTTGATGATTTCCCATCCAAAAAAAAAAGATGTGTGGTGGTCTTTGCCCCGACCGACTTGGTTATGAAGTATATTTATAGATTTCCAAGTCGGCCAGAGCATCGCGTGCTCAGGTTGGCGGCTCTCGGTGGCTCGAGGAAACCTTTGGGGAGTTATATTAGCTCCCGCAGACTTCAATATCCTCAAAGTTGGTAGCTTGATAAGTGAGAGAAGGTCATCAGCGTATAGGACGCGGGTTGTACTTGGGTCGCCAGCCCGCGTAGTATGGCGACGTAGAAACGGGGAAAGACTCGACAAATCTTTTGTTCATCTGTCATTTTGTCGATATTAAATAGACAAAATGACAGATGAACAAAAGATTTGTCGAGTCTTCCCCGTTTCTACGTCGCCATGCTACGCGGGCAGATGTTGAAAGTAGGGGTAGGGTTCAAAGAAAATTTGTTGAAGTTGTTTAGGAGGGCGATACCTGATTTGTGTTTATCTATGATAATTCAAACTAAAATCAGAACTAATCTACCACACTTCATCGATAATTTCGTGTTTATTCCTGCTCAGTTTGATTGTATAAAATAACTGGCCTTTTTCCGCGGCTTTACTCGCGATAATTTATAATTTGATAATCAATTCGGTTTGTACTCAGCCTGTAATACTATTCAATCATGAATTCTAAAGACAAGTGGTTCCATCTATTATCTTACGCACGTTATTGTTGTTTTCTTCGGGAATAGTACATTTTCGGGTCGAAAGGTACTTCATATCAGTTTCTGTACACCTACCAACGTATTTGCAAAATTTTAGAAAGATCGGTTCAGTAGTTTAGGCACTACAGGAAGTGATGGACGCCACCGACACCCAACTGTAACATTTGTATAAATAAAATACAGTATGTTAGGATCATAGTAGCTAAAGCTCTGCAGCTACTGCCTACCCTATGGGAATAAGACGTGATTAAACTCAAACTCAAACTCAAAGCATTTATTTCAATTAGACCATTACGGCACTTTTGAAAGTCAAAAATACAAAAAAGAAAATCAAAGCTACAGTCCCAGTCACAAGGCATAATAACTTGAGAAAGTACTGTAGTTGCCCATTCCCTAGCGTAGATCTCTATGGAGAAGAATGGGCAAGAAACTCCATGGACACTCTTTTAAAATCAAAATATTGTTACAAAATCTTGGTTACATCATTAATTTTGAGATTATACATATATGTGAGAACGATGTAGAAAGACGTGCACACTAAGAGCATCCAGAGTGAAAGATTAGATTAAAAATGTATGAATAAAGTAATTAAAATGAACATTGGCAGCTAAGAGATGACCAGTCCCAACTGACAGCGCCCGTTCACAGACATGACGCATGTACCGGCGCCATTCAACTCAACCATATTGAAGGGAACTAAATGACCCGACACACCCGCCACCATCAGCGAGACATTTAAGTGAGCATGACATTCTCTCAGTCACCAAGGCATATTCAAGTCAATGAAAGATAAATAAATGTAAATGGTGGCTGAACAGTACAAAGTACTCACACATGTGCTATGCAATTATATAATACTAAGAACTGGAATCTATACAATGCAAGTATATTTTTACAATCTTCTGCAGCTTCCACAATACATTAACATGGGAATCAATTCTTCATCTTCTTCTTTACGTGTCGATGGACTCAAATAATGCCCGTCCAGTACAAACAATTAGTTTGCCCCCCTCCCCCCCAGCTATGGTTGTGGAGCAGGACCAGCATTTAGCCAAGTATTTTTATCATCAATGTAATCCCCCAACTTATAATATGCTTGCCTACATAGTGTGCGTTTTATACAAGATTTAAATTTCGTCTCATTCAGTTGAAGAATGTGGGGAGGTATTTTATTGTAACATTTCAAACAGTACCCCATGAAAGATGAATCCACTTTAGCAAGCCTGAAACCTGGCTGAACTAGTTGGTCCCTATTTCTAGTGTTATAGTGGTGTCTGTCCCCTCTCTTACTGAATAAATGCCGATTTTTTCTAACGTACATGATGTTTTCATAGATGTATTGACAAGGTACTGTCATGATATTAATTTCCTTAAACAGTTCTCTTAGAGAATCGCGTCCACGTAATTCATAAATGGCTCTGATGGCTCTTTTCTGCAGAATAAATATAGACTCGATGTCTGCAGCCCGTCCCCATAGTAAAATACCGTATGACATAATACTATGAAAATAACTAAAATAGACCAGCCTCGCGGTATCAACATCAGTAAATTGACGGATTTTTCTAACAGCATATGCTGCTGAGCTTAGCCGTCCTGCAAGAGATGTTAGATGAGGACCCCATTGTAACCTTGAGTCGAGCGTGATTCCCAAGAAAACCGTTTTATCGACAAATTCTAGTTTCTCTTGATTCAATATTATGTCACAATCACTACTTTTGACATTTGGTAGAGCAAATCTAATGCATTTAGTTTTTTTCCCATTTAGTACTAAATTATTAGCGGTAAACCAATCGTGGACCTGCAGTAGGGCGTTATTTACGTCATCAAGATTAGTGGCACGTCTGTTTATTTTAAATATTAAAGAAGTATCGTCAGCAAACAACACCATATGCGGATGGTTGTTAAATAGATGGGGTAGGTCATTAATATATACTAAAAAGAGGAAGGGACCCAATATCGAACCTTGTGGTACACCCATTTTTACTTTTAAACCCATTGAGTTTACTCCATTTATTTGTACCTGCTGCTGTCTATCATTCAAATACGATTTTATTAAACTGAGCGCAAGTTTACCTAAACCGTAATGCTGAAGTTTCAAGATCAGGGTTTCGTGATTTACGCAATCAAATGCCTTCGAAAGGTCACAAAAGATTCCTATGGCATCTTGTGCCTCTTCCCACGCAGTAAATATGTGTTTTAATAAAGTGACACCGGCGTCAGTTGCACAACGTCCTTTGGTGAAACCATACTGTTGCTCGTGTAATATTTTATTAGTGTTAAAATGGTTAAGCATTTGATTGAGCATTATCTTTTCAAACACCTTGCTGAAAACCGGCAACACGGATACGGGCCTATAGTTATTGGTGTCTTTACTGTCCCCGGATTTAAAAAGCGGTATTACCTTACTCAATTTCATTAGATCCGGGAAGACCCCTTGATCCACGCACAAATTAAATATTGAGGCTAAATACGGCGCTACAGTCTCAATAATTGAGGTACAAGCTTTGATAGACATACCCCATAGATCTTCCGTTAATTTGATCTTGATTTGCTTAAAACCTTTTATGACTGTTATGGGGTTTATATGCTGAAATTTAAATTCATTTGGACAGGCTGAAACGTTCGCTTTCAATAAATCAATAGAGAGCAAGGGAGAGGAATTTAAGGTTTCTGTAGTTTTAAGTGGGATACTGGTAAAGAAATTTACAAATTCTTGAGCAACTTCATTGTTGGAGCTCACAAGGCCACGCGATGTCTCTAGTGTGAAGTCATTACCTTGTTTTTTATTTCTATTTGTTTCACTGTTGATGATTTTCCAAACCGTTTTTATTTTGTTGTCGGCTGATTTAATCTTGTTGCTAATGAATAAGGATTTGGCTACCTTGCAAGTGTTTTTAAAAAATTTCGAGTAAGTAGCAACATATTTATTAAAAGCTTCAGTGTTGATGTAAGGCTTAAGGCCGTACAGCTCAAACAATCGTTCCCTACTTTTCCGAATACCCTGTGTTGCCCAGTCACTGAAAATAAACTTTGGGCCAATAGTTTTAGATTTCTTTTTTAAAGTATTATTAAATTCGGTGTGCACTACCGAAAAGAATTCTTCATAAAATACATTTGCATTGTTTCTAATATGACCCGGTATACCTAACTTGCTAATTAAATTATTATTAAATTTGTCTAGATTGCTGGGTGTTATTTGTCTAGTTTGTATCTGAATTCTTTGTAATTGTCTATTGTACGCGAAAGTAACCGTCTGACCACTATGATCTGAAGGCAGGTAATTTACGATGGATTTATTTATGTAATCGCAGCAACAAAAAACATTATCGATACATGTTGCAGTATTTGTCGTAATTCGAGTTGGTTCTGAAAACACATTTGACAAGTTAAATGATTTAAAGAGACTTAAGAATCTACTGCTATTCACATTATTCTCTATGATATTGACATTAAAGTCACCACAGATAATTATTGGTTTATTACCAGTTACAAGTTTTGCCAAAGCATCTTCCATTACTGACTCAAAGATAGAATAGTTCAGGTAATTAGGGGGTCTGTAAACGCACACTATTACATGCTTATCTAGCTCAACACAAGACAATTCAATGCTATGTTCAACCGATAGATCGACTATATCATTACGAGACTTAAATTTAATACAATTTTTTACTAGGATTAATGAACCCCCACGCATCTTAGATTTTCGGTTAAAGCAACTGCTCACATTGTAATTCTCATAATTTATTTGCATTACTTCATAATCTTTCATCCAATGTTCAGTAAAACAGATAATATCAAACTTAGTTTTTTCTAATATCTATTATATTTTATGTAACAGAAAAGGCTAAAGATGGAGAGACTACAATATATATTTTTTTTTGTTTCAGACATCGTCAGAGGTTTTCACCATCGACTAGAATTTATTGATAGTAACGGAATGATATCGCATACAGAAAACGTTACGTCGGATATAATCCATAGACTAACTTACGACCCAGTACACAACCGGGTGCTGTTTACCGACTGGCACGATATTTACAGCTTTGACATAACTACTAAGAAAACAGAATATTTGATGAGGACTACAAACGTCACCGTTACTGGTTTTGCTTATGACTCGGCCACAGAGTTACTCTTTTGGGTTGTACTCTGGTACTTGCATGGCCTTCATACAGACATTTATTCGATTACATTAAAACCGAATTCTGATGGAAACAGAGTTAACGAAAAGCACTTAATTTTGTCGGAACAGGATTATATCAATTTAATTGCCGTCGATAGCTGTGGAGGGTACGTTACTAACACAATGGTAAAAGAAAGAAACAAAGAAAAACTTTTATTAGCCCGCACAGGACAATACACACAAAATAAAATGGTGAAATTATCAGTACAATTACTAATAAAAATTAAACATAGAGAAAAAATAATAAAACGAAACGAAATTGGTCCTGTCCGAGGCCAAAAAGGCCCCTATCTAAGCATGGTGCTGTAACATTAAAAAATGTCACAGCGCTGGAACATTTTAATATAAGTGGGAAACTTTTTTATTGCAGTCGAGGTGGAATTCACACCCGAACCGCAGGCGAGGTTGTTATGGAGAACTGCAGTAACAAATGCCCACGTGTATTAAATACAATAAGTAGTAGGATGAACAATTTTTTTGTAATGAAACTATTAATGTATTTATTTAAACTTTATGTACAAGAATGTTACATTGGCGGACTTAATGCCGAGTACAACTACAACAACTATGATTTCATTTCCTTTTTTTTTTCTTCACTTTGCTTTCGCACTTTTGAAGAAAAAGCAATGGTATGAAGCCGCAATTAGTGCAATTAGAAACTAGTCCCGAAGTTTAGTTTAGTTTTGTACTAGTATTCAGAAGTTGAGGTTGTTTGGGGGTACACTACAAAGACTATCCTGAGTTTTCGACCTCGAGGACTGTGCGCTAACTTTGGGATAGGGGGCGGGAGGAGGGGATGATAACTTCAACATGTTCTAACTTTTACAAAACATTTCAGGTTTCGTATCGGGCAGCAAGATCAATAAGGTTCGATTCAATGGCTCAGAGAAAGAAGTTGTTATCGATAATGACAACATTATAAACTCTTTCACCATAGACCAACAGGCACAGAAAATATACTTTACTGATTGGGCGCCTTCTATTAAAAGTGCAGATTTAAACGGAAAGAACCTAAGAACAAAATTCGTACTAACACAACCTGGATTCTTTCTAACCGTATCAAAGGATTTCATGTACTTGGATTTTTACGACCATCATGTTACTGTTACTACCATGCAAATCCCAAAGAATCCACCACGCGGCATAGATGTGCAACCTAAACAGCTTTTTAAGATTGGAACATTGTACTGGAATATTCACGATACTACCCACCTAACGGCCTACTGGAACATTAACAATATAATACCTCGGGAAATTCAGAACTGCAATAACCTGAAGAGTCTTTTACCAAACAACTCAGTTTCTACAGATGTAAGCCTGCTTTGTGTCCATGGTACAAAAGTTGATGGGGAATCTCGTTGTGAATGTACATAGGGTTACAGCGGTGAGAGATGCGATGGTTCTGTGTGCCACAATTATTGTTTATACGGAGATTGTGGTATCAATGCTGATGGTCAACCTAAATGCAGGTAAAACATGTTCATCTTACACGGTTAGGGGTTTTTATCAGAGTCAGTCTAAAGATGATAATCTTGTATTCCATGCTCTTCACGTTGCACCGTTCAAGAATTTTCTTTTATTACAGTTGTTATGCCGGCTACTCAGGAGACCGTTGTGAAGTGAACTCGTGCCAGGGATATTGTTTGAACG
The DNA here is from genome assembly GCA_905147715.2 of Xestia xanthographa. Taxonomy (NCBI): domain Eukaryota; kingdom Metazoa; phylum Arthropoda; class Insecta; order Lepidoptera; family Noctuidae; genus Xestia; species Xestia xanthographa. The sequence goes on along the minus strand of LR990654.1, from coordinate 2,285,224 downwards.
ATGGTCTTTGTTCCCTGAGTGAGGAGGGTAAGCCCCTCTGTCGATGCACAGGACATTACGAGGGTGAAAGATGCGATGTTCCCCTCTTTCAAGCTAAATGCTTCCAAGCTATTTCTTTGTTTAAGGACATCCTCAATACAGGTAAGAATAGATCGCTGTGGATGGATAGCTAGACAGAACATACTTTATTACACACCAAAAATGTCACACAGCTGTACAGTGTTGCTACTTTCATGAGTACATTGTCGGAACAATCGAAAAGTAGTCCGTGCTTGATCAGTTGTACCTCGACATTCACCTGTTTTGAACAAAAACTTTTAATTCGTACTGTGTCTGACTGTTACGAAGACGGAGTCAAGATCGACGATGACGATCGGAAAGATCACTGGCAGCCTAACCAAACAGTTGAAACTAACATCGCGTCGTACATGATCTCGTACGTGTAATACATCTTGTCAAACTCAGATTGATAATGTCATGTACGATTGCTTTCATGATGTCCTAGGTCTTCCTAGGTGTATTAATTTTCATTGTATGTTTTCTTTACAGATGTAACATCGGTTAAAGGGGTGACGTCGACTTGTGTTTCAACTGACGCCTAAAGTATAGAAGCCGTTGAAGAGTTTACTTTAATAAAAAATGTAACTCGTCATCATAATTATGATATCTGTATGTTGTCTTAGATGGGCATCGAACATTAATATTTTTTTATAACTTTTTTTAATGTTTCTTTTTTTTTTAATCGTCCTACCCTCATCCTAATTCTTGGTCGTCATTACATAATTGTTTCCCAGTGCCACGCTCAAAGACATGGCTGTCACGTTCCTGGTCCAGGCTCCATTTGGATGATATAAGACCTATCGATGGTTAGATCTATTTAGTGATTGTAGATTATTGCTGAGAAGATAGAGTTATTAATGCACAACGAAAGGACTTTGGAAAGAAACGTCACCACCCCACCCTGGGACGGGGTCGAATGAAAATCCCTCATGGACCTTTGTGGTTGCAATTTGGTATTTCGATACGAACGATAACTGACGACGGTTCACCATTTTCGAGTTTGGCGTTTCAATAATTTCTAAAACAAACCAGCTCTACCCAGCTTCCAATGCCGCAGCTGTAAGTGCGGTACAGACACATGCACATCAAGCAACTACAATCTGTGAAATTTCTTAAATAATCTTTCAACTTTATTGCTAAAGCATTAGGTTCAATGTTGATAGGGAATATTTGACAGTATCGGGTAGCTTGATGAGCTGGTGTCTGTTAGTACATAAGTGAAAAAATGTTACACGATTGATTCCGTGGAGGTCACAGAGTACAGGTCGAGATTAGATTGTTTCTTTATCGTGTGGGAGTGCCTAAACTGGTGTATTAGAATATAATAGTTGTTATAGGCACAGGGCTCTAAATATCGACAACATAAAAAAATATATTAGATTCCTCACGCCTAGGTGTATCCGAAAATACCTCATGTATGTTTCGAGATTCTATAAAGTTTTCGAGTTATAGGTTTTTGGAAATTTTGCGGGAAACACTTTAAATAAATTCTATTTTTATTTTTAAACTTCTTTTCACATTCTAAAACGTTACCTAGAGGCATCTTTAATCCTAATAGCAACAAGAGTAACAAAAGTCTCACAAAAATAACGTTATTTTTCATTTGTTTTTTTTTCCGTATTTGAACCCACGACCTCATAATCGCATTCACATTCAACTTTTCTCAAAGTTAAATAAATATTAAGTTTTATCTTAGGTCACTTAGGACACTTGGTCCACAAAGAATAGGCTACTTGTTATACCGATAAATATTTGTATTACTAAATTACCGACTAGCACTTCGACCGCGACTTCGCCCGCAAAACTTGTGATAGCTCAGCTAATTCACATGTTTTAAACATAATTTATAGTTTATGTTATTTCCTGACAAATTAGCTTTCTAGTGGTGAAAAAATGTTTAAAATCGGTTCAGTAGTTTTTGAGTTTATTAGTTACAAACATACAAAAATACAAATCATTTCTCTCTATACTATTTAGTATAGATTACTTTACTTATTCCTAAAACTATGTACAGTATCGACCAAAAGTCCAGTGGCAATCTCACAAAGCTATTGCTTTGTGAGATTGCCAGTCGTCGGTCGTCGGTCGTCGGTCGTTAAAGACAAAACAATAGTTTGACGTTTAGTTTGATTAGCGACCTTCTACTTTCAAGAAAATAGACACTGTCGTCTACAAGTAATTGTAGTTCAAAATTTCAACATAGAAACATAAGTCAAGATAGCCTAGCGGTTAGGCGCGTGCAGATCTATGAATGAATCAGTAAGCCGTGTGTTCAAAACTCACGTTGTTACTTTTAGACTTTTTGTAAGTTTTTACTCAATTGGAAGTAATGGAACAGAAATATAATATTATTTGTCTTGTTCGCTTTGTTCACACATTCCGTGAAGTTGAAAGGTAGATCATAAAAAAATAAGAAGGAGTTTAGATTTATGTGAGGTAGACATGAGATTTATGAATATTTCACTTGACCGGAATTAATGTTTTCGTTTGGTTGAAGTTGTTGGTTAGTGACGTGTGGTTTAATAGATAGCGGTATTGTTATTGCAAAATGCAGGCAAATATTAATATTGAGGCGAGGGCGACTATTATCGCGCTGCATAAAAGTGGTCTTAATAAAACACAAATACCTGAAGAAACCGGACTTTGTGAGTAGGTACTTTATTTATGAATAATTGTAACTTAAACTTTTATTAGAAATTAAAATCTAATATTATTGTTAATTTATTTGGTGACATAAGGACTATTTAATTGTTTTTTATTGTAACTTAAACTTTTATTAGAAATTCAAACCTAGAGTTATTGTTAATTTCTTTGGTGGCCTAGGGATTAATTAATTGTTTTATTTAATCCATCATGAGGCCTAAAATATAAATAATTAGTGTTTATTATTGGATTTATAAATGCAGAGTGATTGTTTTTTCCTGTGGCAACATTACAGCTAACAGCTGATTTGAATTTGTCCTTATATTTTAATTTTAAATATTGTATTTCCTTCATAATAAAGCCTATTTCCTATAAAATAACAAGTATTTAGCAAGTATAGTGTGAATTATAGTGTAAATGTATTGAATTAACCCAAATTAGGAGTAATACATTCATTTGTGAAACTGACAGTTACCGGTTCGAAGGAATCTTGCATTGTCATCTTAATAACAGGTACAATACAATTTATTTTACTTGGTAGTACATTGTTTACGTTTTAATTGTTTGCTTTATAATAACTAGATAACTTTTCATTACGGCTACTTGTTGATGTCGATGACCTTTGAAACGTAAACATAACGCTGTTTGGTTCGGTGACAGAACTTCTTTTGTCGAACTAAATTTCATTTTTCCTTTCAATTTATCGTTTCTTATACAATTCTACCGCACCTATCTTCTCCTATCTTGTCTCTATTCTACTGAATCATGATTATGACATGCAGTGCCCGCGCTCGGCTCGAAGAGTCCAAACTTAGTCAGGCTTTGAGCGAACTAAAGGCGTGTAAGGAGTCCTGTAACCAGCTAAACAGGGAAATAGATGACAATGAAAGGGTGCTCTCAGAAGCTCATGAAAGGAATAATAAGTTAAAAATGGAAATGGCTCAGTTATATACTCAATTCACTGACGCCATAGAAGACCGGGATAGGCTCCAAGTCATTGTGGACGGGTCCAGCCAGTGTAGCACAGAGTATGAACAAACTCTCAGTCACAAACATCAGTTACAACAACAGCTACATGAGGCCAGAAGTCAAATATCAGAACTCGAGACGACCAATCACAACATCACAGCCTCATTGAACCAAAGTCTGTTCAGTGAATTGGTGCCTACTGCTCCGTCAATGCTTTCTAATACATGCCAACCTTACACTATAGATCTGACAGGTGATGACGAACTAAAGTCAATTAAATCAGTGTGAGTAATGACTAGTAAGAATAAACTAAAAAAATATATTAAAATAAACAAATACATTGTTAAAACTAAGAAAATGGTAAAAAAGCAAAAGTTTTTCATTAAAAATGTAAAATTAAATAGAGAAAGGTTGAACCTTCTAAAACAATTAGATAAGTATTCTTTAAATTTAGATAAAAGTAATAGGAAGTACCAAATTGACACAGAGAACTTGCGGTGTGAAATTGACCACCTACAACAGAAATTTACTTCACTCAATACTAAATATACAGCCTCTGAAAACAAAATGAGGGAATATGTATTGGCTATGAATGAGCTGGTAAGTACAGAAACTAACTACTGTGAGCATTGTCCACCACTATCTGTTGATCCCACCCCGGCCCATTCATTATCTCATGGTGATACAACCATACCGCAGTCCTGTGTTAGTTTATCTTTAGAAATTACTAATTGTTTAGCTAAACAGATTGTCAACAAAGAAATTGTAATTTTCTCTGATGAAATTGGAAAGGATTTAGGCCACTTGTTGACAAATAAATATCCGGGACATTCTATTATGAACTTTTGTATGCCTGGTTGTTCCTTATATGACATCATGAGGAAAATTATTAATTACAACTTCAACCAAGATTCTATACTTATAATATTTGTTGGTAATAGTGGTACTGTGAATAAAGGAGAATTACTCCAATATTATAGATCATTAAGTGACCTGAGTTTAAGAAAAATTGTAATGTTCACATTTCCTTAGTAAAAGTTTGCCACAGGAAGAAAATTACTTTAGATATAACATTAATAAAACATTGCATAATCTGTCATTTAATAGTAATGTATATAATTTAATTGACATTAACAATTATATTGGTGAAGATTTTTATTTGACAAAAGATAGATATCTTGTAGCCAGGTGCTATCTTTCAAACTATTGGAAAAGACAGGTAGCTGTGTCGCTATCATACTTTTTTTCTATTACAGCCAAAAATTTGGCTGATCAAGTTGCCTCTGTTGAACAATGCAATAAAAACACAATGCACAAAAATCACAATGCAATTAAATCACTGTGCCAATAGTTTGATCATAATAAATGAATCAGTCAATCATTTAAATTAGAAAATGGGAGAACAGAGGCGACCTCTTGCAATATTATAAGGAAGCCAGATAATAAATCAGGCGAATGTTATGAGAGTTTTAATAGTATCAACCTGGTTCATCAAAATATTCAAGGATTTTTGAACAAAAAATTATAAGTAGAACTATTCCTGAATTGTAACAATATATATATTCTGTGTGTAACGGAGCATTGGCTCAAATGTCTTCAATTAATTTTCAATTTCAGTAATCACCAGGTTGGTAGTTCATTCATCAGGCAGGGTAAATGCTATACATGGCGGCGCATTAATCTTAGTAAATAATCATCTTAAATTTAAAGACCGCAAGGATATTGTCAGCCTATCTGTTGAGCGAACAGTTGAAATAGCCTGTATAGAATTGGAGCAGTTTATTATATTAAGTGTGTATAGACCTCCTTCAGGGTTGTATGATTGTTTTGAAAAGGTAATGGATGAAGTGTCGCATAAAATCTGTAGTTCTAAGAAGTCAATAATCATTTGTGGTGATTTCAATATTAATTTGTTAGAAAATTGTGGGTTAAGTATTAAAATTATAAGCCTCTTTCAGTCATACAATCTTGAAAACAAATTTCTCGAGCCCACCAGGATAACCCCAACTAGTGCTACTTGTCTAGATAATATTTACAATGATATTATACCCACCCAAAAAGCAATTATTAACTTAATAGATTCAGATCATTGTGGGCAATTGATCACAAATCCAAATGTAAGCAAGAAAGTAACTAAAAAGGATATCATCGTTAATCCAAAAAGTAAAAATCGCCTGGAAACTTTTAAAACTAAACTTTTATCCCAACTACCACTTTTAACAGATAATGATGATCCAAATCAACAATATTACGATTTTTTCAGTATGTATTGCACACAATTTGAAAACACATTTGTCCCTAAGACAATATCTGTAAATAGTAACGCTTCTTTCAACGACTGGGCCACCATTGGTATTCCTAAGAGTCGAAAACGACTTTATGAGCTGTATAATAATAATAATAAATAAATAATAAATAAATCATTTTATTAGGACCAAACATTTTCTACATTTTATGAACCCACCAAACTGCGTAACAGTTTGTCGGCGGGATTTGCGCTCGTCTTTATACATTTTTGGTTCAAATTGTAATTGCACATAATAATTAACAGTAGGTAGTAAATTATGCTAGTAATATAAGTAGCAGATGTTGCATGAAGAGCGGACTTATGTAAAAGCTGTAGAATTTAATTTGTATGTTAAGAATTATTCAAAATTATTTAAAAAAGTTTGTTTTATAGCAAAGTCACGTTACTTGAGTTCAAAAATTAAAAATAGTAGTAACGTGGTTAAAATGACATGGAACATTATTAGTAGCGAAACGGGAAGGTCTTGCAACCGAAATAGTGACTACAGCCTTGCTATTGACGATAATATTTTAAACTCAGATACTTAAGTTGCCACAGCCTTTGAAAATTTCTTTGCGGATATTCCCGTATCGACTACTAAATCGCTAAACTCGTCACCTGCTGCTGTCGAGTCTTTACTAAGGGAAAACGTTTCAGTCTGTGATTCCAAATTTAATTTTCAATATGTCACCTGTAAAGATATAATTAAAACTTTTCACAACTTAAATGTTAAAAAGACCGCCGATCTATGGGGTCATTCTGTGGAAGTTGCTAAATCCATTATAAACATTGTAGCTCCTTCATTAGCTGTAATATTTAACGATTGTATTGACCGTGGTGAGTTTCCTGATCTAATGAAATATAGTAAAATAATACCATTGTTTAAATCGGGTAGTACATCAGACCCCACTAATTATAGACCCATTTCAGTACTACCCACCTATAGTAAATTTTTTGAAAAATTAATTTTGGCACAAATGCAAAGTTTTTTCAATAAACATAAGTTATTGCATAAAAAACAGTTCAGTTTCACAAGGGGTCGTTCAACTACTGATGTTGAACTTTTAGGACACATTTTTAATGCCTGGGAGGACAAATGAGATGCTTTGGGCATTTTTTGCGATTTATCTAAAGCTTTCGATTGCGTTCTTCATGAAACATTAATCAGGAAACTACACCACAACGGAATCCGTAACGCCTCTCTGGGTCTTCTTATTTCATATTTGAGTAATAGGATTCAGAGAGTTGATGTTAACGGGAAAGATCTCTTCCCGTTAACATCAACTCTCTGAATAAGAATCTGTAGTAAGAATGGGGGTACCACAGGGCTCAATTCTGGGTCCATTTTTGTTTCTTATTTACATAAATGACTTGCCCCACCTCATAAAGGATAATCATGACATAGTATTGTTTGCAGACGACACATCTCTTTTATTTAAACTCAAACGTCAGCATTTAGTTACGGATGATGTTAATAGCGCCCTGGCAAAAGTCGTTAATCGGTTTATTGTTAATAACCTACTCCTAAATGAGAAAAAAACTAAATGTATTAAGTTTACGATACCCCATGTAAGACAAGTGGAAACTACTGTACTAATTAAGGATGAAGAGTTGAAACCGGAAGATAGCACAGTGTTCCTAGGCATAACTACCGACGACCTGATTGGCGCAGCGGTAGTGAGGCTGCCTTACGATCTTAGGGTCCCGGGTTCGAATCCCGGTCGGAGCAAATGTTTGTGTGATGAGCATGGACATTTGTTTCCGAGTCATGGATGTTTATATGTATAATAAGTATGTATTTACAAACAAAAAGTATTTATGTAGTATTATCAACTATCTGGTGTCCACGACACAAGCCTCGTTGCTTAGTGTGGCACTAGATGGCGCTGTGTGTAATGTCCAGCAATATTTATTTATTTTTATAACTTTGGATGCCAAGCTTCAGTGGGGCCCGCATATAGACAAATTGTCAAAAATACTTAGCTCTGCAGCATACGCTGTTAGAAGAATTCGTGAGTTAACTGATTTAGAGACAGCCCGTTTAGTTTACTTTAGTTATTTCCATAGCGTGATGTCGTACGGTATTCTCTTGTGGGGCAATGCCGCCGATATTCAGACAATATTCTGCAAAAAAGGGCAATTCGTTCAATTTATAAATTAAGTCCTAGATACTCCCTCAGAGAAAAATTTAAAGAGATTAATGTTCTTACTGTCCCTTCTCAGTTTATTTATGAAAACCTTTTGTACGCACACAAAAATATTAATTTATTTAAAAAATACAGTGATATCCACAACATAAACACGAGGAACAAACACAAATTTGTTGTTCCTGCAACGAGGCTCAAAAAAATAGGGGGTACGATCAGATGCCAATGTATACGTTTTAACAATAAACTTCCGAGCCAAATTCAAGCACTAAGCCTAAATAAATTCAAATCGTTTATAAAACGGCAGCTGTGCCTGAAAGCCTACTATCATGTTAATCACTATCTCGAAGATAAAAAGGCTTGGGATTAAGCTGCTCCAATGAAATTTGCTCTGTGAATGTCGAAGCCTCGGACTTCGCTTGTTTATTATTTATTCCTTTCTTTTCCTTTTTTATTGTTTATTTTCCTTTTTTATACACTCTGACATTTAATGTTTTGACATGTATTTTATTATTTTTTATACACTGACATTTAATGTTTTGACATGTATTTTATTATTTTTTACTTTTTTTTTTTATTATTTTATTTGACATTTACTGATTTGACATGAATACTTATTTTGTTAAGTATTTTACTTTTTTTTATCATCTTTGTGACTTTTAATGATTTTTGTGATTTTTATTTACATTATTTTTGAATAGAACTTGTTATGAATTTTATATGATTATTGTGAATGTGGGGACCATGTGGGTCACATTTATATTTTTTGTTTATTTTTTCCCACAACTGTCTGACAGTTTGAGTACTCTAAGCGACCTACCCAAATGTTCTTTCTTTGGTATTGTTCGTCGTTTCGTTGAGCTCCTTGAGTTATAAGTTGAGCTACACGTTAACTGACAAATGCTTGCACTGACTGGACAGGTCCATTCAAATCTGTATGGTTCTTTCTTCAAAAGACCATCTCAGACACTAATCTGCATAGTCCTCATGTGAATTGAGCAAAATTGTCTGGACTTTAAAAGAGACTATGACCTCTGAGTTGGTTTCGGCTGTTTCTTCTCAGAGTAGTCAGGTACGAAACACCGGCCCCATCTAGTTTAAAAAAATGACGTGTAAAAGTGTTTGTAAAAACCTACTTGCAAAATAAACATCATTTATCATTTAATGATCACTTTAGTATTTTGTTCTACAAATGCCTAACATTACTTTTTTTTTGTTCTATAGGAATGTCGTAGGAATGTCGTGTCGAATGTGAAGTCGTTGGATAAAAAGGTATGACGAAGAAGGGACCCACACATTGGTAACGGGATTCGAACTCGGACCTCATTAGTCGTGAAGCCACTGCTTTACCCAAACAGTTATCAACACTTATTAATTATGTATGAATTTTAGCTATTCAATGGTAAGAACAGGTCGCCACACAAATAAGAGTGTTTTCTGCGTGTATAACAAAAGAGACGGAAATATATTTTTTTTTTTGTGGAGTGCGACGCGACGACCTGCGACAGTGGGTGAATTTTGGTGTGCGTGCTGTATTGAGACCACTTACACATACAGACGAACGGTCGCTCGATCGTGCGTTCACAGCAATACAATCCTTAGCGTGCCTCTGCACTTATGAACACTTACTGTACATTTCAGCGTAAATGAAAGACTCGCAAGCTAACACGCAAACATCACATGACACACATCCACACAAACTGAATACATAACCCTTATGCTAGAAAATGATATTGAGACCTTAATCGCCGTAAATCATGACCTAACCACATATACATACATCCAAGAAATACATGATAAATTCAGAACAACTCTCGCACCATAATCTGGGATTATCTCAATATCACAATGGTAAAAAAGTACTGCCTGCAACATATCCCAGGCAATGTCAGGTTGTATGTTGATGAAACCTGAGTCGCGTCAGTAACACGTATGTAGTAACTGTATAATAATCATTAATACAACCCTTTAGGTTCATTTAACCCCATTATTAGTTAGTTAGTTTAGTAGCAAAAAACGTAAGAACATTTGAATTTCGCGGGCTTTCCTGGCGCTGCCACCTTAAAGAGCTAACTAGCTAATGCAATGCGACTGACAGCAAATAATTGTTTGTTTGGTCAGCACGAACTACCCCACCTTTCCAGATATGCACATTTGCCCCCCCACCCCCTTTGATTGAAAACATAAATCGGCGTCTGTCCAAGCGGAGTCGGTAGTGTTAAACAATATAAAAAATTGTAATCAAACATTGTTATCAATATTGTTAATAGTACCTAAACCACAGAATAGATAAGTACAGAAGTTGCACTCCTTTGATCTTAAAGAAAGCCGACATTATAAATACCTAAACTGGGCCCGCTCGATCTAAATTGTGCCTTGACGCTACGCGTTAGCGTATTTTATTCGGCGTCTGACTGCTTAATGGTCAGCCGGCAGGGTTGCCTCAAGTACTCAAAATAAAATAACACCAACATTTTTGTATTATTATCTAGATGTTAATTAAAACTTTTATAATAACAATTATTTTACTCTATTATAATGTCTCATAATATCTTGCCTTCTCTAAAATCACGATTACTTATTCAATTTAATAGCAGCATAAATGCGAAATCTAACAAATAGGTAATTTTAAGGCCCTTCTAACCCTAAAATTAGCAACTCAATTTGTGGTGGTAAATACTGTTAGAATAAAGTTCTAATCAGTTTGCACTACAAAGCGGTTGTTACGTCAGTCACTGCGGCCGAATAGTGCGAAATGAGTCAAAAAATCTATTGATTGTTTTAAAAAAATAAAACACATAAGTAAGACCTGCTTTAGTTTGTTCAGTTAGTATGCATGTTTCATGATCTATTTTAAAGTACTTTTTGAATACCCGCGGGTTATTGTTCGATTTGGAGGTAACTTTGGATTTTTTTTCTATCGAGTAAAGTTTATGGAATCGTGTTTTCGTCACACATAGAAGCACACATACTTAGCATTAATCCTCAACTTTACCATATATATTTATTTCAAAATTAATGCTGCAGTATTTTAGGCGTAACGGAGGATCGTGCTAAGCCATTTGAGGGATATATAGCCCTTAAAATAAACTCTGATGGGAAGCATGGACATGGAGCAGTGAAATTTATATAAAAAAGACAATTTTTTTCGACATTTATTAACAGCAACAGTTAATACGGCTTGTCATTTTCACTAGTACCTAATGATTAATGATCAATAAATCAGTCAGTTAACAAACACGAAATACGAGTAGGTAGGTACGCGACGCAAGGTCAAAAGAGCGCGAAAAATTAACGCGGCATACGTACGCAGTAACGCACAGCTGGAGCGCGACGGCCCTAGAAAGCTTGCATATTCAATATGCGCGAAGCGGTAGGTAATTATCTCATGCCTACACACGGAGTGCAATAGCTCTGCCTAAACTGTTGCTTAAACAGGTTGGTTGGACGTGCGTTCAAAATCTGTACTTAGTGCTTCTCTTATCAGAGGACCTCAGGTTATCAAAATGCGTATCAATATGATGCCTAGGTATATAAACAGCATGTTTGCCAAAAAACATCACATTGGTTTTTTATTCCACGAGCGGGCACCAGGGGTGGACATATTATACTGTCTCTTCACAAACGACGTTGTCTGTAGTATAAAATGTATAGAACGGCATGTGTGATGGTATTGGTGGCGCTGTGCGCAGGGTTGGCGCACTCCTTCTCCTGGGGTGAGTAACAGTCATTTATTTACTATGTTTATTAATTTTTGTTATCCCATAAAGTTGCATCGGTTAGTAGTAAAACTACCAACAAATCTTTATTTTTTTTGTTATTTTTTCCACCTTCTGCCCCTAACTCGAAAGCTGGTGACGCCCTTACAGTCATCAGGTCATCAAGTGCCTGCTCACTTGATGACCTTATGACTGTAAGGGCGTCAGCCTGTAGGGCTGTAAGCAGCCTGTAGGGGCTGTAAGGGCGACACCTGCGTGTTAGGGCATGCGGCGCAAGATGGTAGGTGGGCCATTGTCTGTGGAGAGACGACGCATACGCACTTGTGATTTTAGTTGTCCGTAAACCCCCATCTGTGGAGATTGACATTGCTCCGACCGACTTGGTTATGAAGAGATTTCCAAGTCGGCCAGGGCAACGCGTGCTCAGGTTGGAGGCTCTCAGGTGGCTCGTGGAAACCGCTAGAGGTCGCATCTTGCTGTGGAGTTGTTATTAGCTAGACTGGCTAGTCACACGCCCCCAAGAAATCTTTTACGGCTTTTCAGCCTCTGGGCACTAAGATGAAGTTGTGCTTTGGGGGGCGTGAGTCAATTAGCAGCTTCATACTCCTGATGCGGCTGGTTACATAATAATTGTTCCGTATGGTGTCGGACGTTAGGGAATAGCACCATCCCATATCTTCCGGTGGGTGTCGAAAGTGGCGACTAAGGGACTTACCAGAGAGTGGGCAGCAGCGTTCTCTGTGCTTTTGTAACAACCGTACTGCGATCGCCAACCGATTATAGCAAAACCCCAAAAGATCGGTGTACTAATCGGTCTTTCCTTTTTTAATCGGTCTTTTTATACGAAACTAGCTGTTGCCCGCGGCTTCGCCCGCGTGAAGTTCGGTAACTGTCCCACGAGATCATACTAAAGGGATAAATAGTATCCTACATGTTAATCCAGGTTTTAAACTATCTATGTGCCAAATTTCATAATCATCACAATCGCTATCACAATCACCATCATTATCACTGTCACAATCACAATCACCATCACCATCATCGTTATCACAACAACCATCACCATCACTATTCCAATCACTATCACTATCACAATCATTATCACAATCACCATCATCGTTATCACAATCATCACAATAAATCCACAATAATCCTGTATAGAAGTCGAATCTGCCATCTTTTGGATTTAAAAATAAATGCCATATTCGTAATCAGCACCAATGATAATCTCGGAATCGACACCCATATTGATTTATATACATTTCGACCCCATCGCACCCCAACAGGGGATGATGGTATTTCAAGTCCGCCACATTAAATCTTAAAATTCCTGTTTTTGTAATACACCCGACCCGATACACCATACAAACAATACCAAACCCATTTCCCCCTTTAGGGGCTGAATTCTGAAAAAGCATGAAACCCATTTCTACCAATTTATCGATAGGAGTACTCCTGTGAAGTTTAGAATAAAACAGTCTAACTAATCTTGTTTCCCCGTACAAACTTTCGACTCCCGTTTCACCCCCTTAGGGAGTAAATTTTGAAAAATCCTTTCTTAGTGCACCGTTAGACCTCATAAGAAAATTTTAATATAAGCTAAATTTTAAATCTCTAGACCCAGTGGTTTGGGCTGTGAGTTGATTTTCAGACTTTGTCACCCCATTTCTCCATATTAGGAGTTGAATTCTGGAAAAACCTGAAACACAAATGTTTACTCATTTATCGATAGGAGTACTCCCGTTAAGTTTCGAATAAAATAGTCTAACTAATGTTATTTCCCCATGTAAATTTTGGACCCCCGTTTCAGCCCTTTAGGGGGTGAATTTTGAAAAATCCTTTTTTAATGCACCCCTAAACCTCATAAGAAACCTATGTGACAAATTTGGAATCTCTAGACTCAGCGGTTTGGGCTGTGCAATGATTTTTATACTTTGTCAACCCATTTCCCTCTCTTGGGTGTTTAATTCTGAAAAAACCTGAAACACAAATGTTTACTCAATTATCGATAGGAGTACTCCTGTTAAGTTTCGAATTTTTCGAATTTTTATTCGAAACTTAACAGTAGTACTCCTATCAGTCAAACTAATCTTGTTTCCCCATACAAACTTTGGAGCCCCGTTTCACCCCCTTAGGGACTGAATTTTGAAAAATCTTTTCTTAAAGCATTCCTTGACCACATAAGGAACCTACTTGCCAAATTTGAAATCTGTAGACCCAGTGGTTTGGGCTGTGCGTTGATATGTCAGTCAGTCAGTCAGACAGTTTCTTCTTCTTTTATATATTTTTACCAGACTGCGCCAGAAGGAGGGTTACTGTATAGGTTTTATCTAAAATAGAAGTAGCCTAAGTTACTCCTTATTTCATGAGCTATCTGCCAGTGAAAGTCCCGCCATTCCAGAGATTCGCCGGAACAAACAGACAACAGACAAAAATTGATAAATTGTTATTTTGGTATATGTACCCTATATACCCTATATACATTCATATGCATGTAGTAAAATGCGGTTGTTTTAATATTACAAACAGACACTTCAATTTTATTTATTTGTACAGATAAAGCCCCCTTTTTATCTTTCACCCCCTTAGGGGTTGAAATTTTTAAAAACACCATTGCGTTAGCTTCCAACCATAACCCTAGATAATAAATTTAGTGAGTTTTACTTCGAAAATTAAGGACTTTCCATAAACAACTTCATTCTCCTTTTTAACCCTTCGGGGGTGGTATTATGAAACACGCTGAGACACGTATCAATAAATTTTTAATCATCAGCCTAAACACAAAATTTGAAGATCCTAACTTCAAAACTGACGTACTTTCATACACAACAGCTTCATCCCCTTTTTAACCCTTTGGGGGTAGAATTATGAAAAACGCTGACACACGTATCAATTAATTTTTAATCATCAGCCTAAACACAAAATTTAAAGATCCTAACTTTAAAACTGACGATTTTCCATAAACAACTTCATCCCCCTTTTTAACCCTTCGGGGGTGGAATTGTAAAAACGCTGAGACACGTATCAATTAATTTTTAATCATTAGCCTAAACACAAAATTTGAAGATCCTAACTTTAAAACCGACGATTTTCCATATACAACTTCATCCCCCTTTTTAACCCTTTGGGGTGTAATTATCAAAAACGCTGAGACACGTATAAATTAATTTTTAATCGTCAGCCTAAACACAAAATTTGAAGATCTTAACTTTAAAACTGACGGACTTTCATACACAACAGCTTCATCCCTTTTTTAACCCTTTGGGGGTAGAATTATGAAAAACGCTGAAACACGTATAAAGTAATTTATAATTGTCAGCCTAAACACAACATTTGACTATCCTAACTTTAAAACTGACGGACTTTCATACAAACTTCCATCCCCTATTTAACTCCCTTAGGGGTTGAATTTTCAAAAATCCTTCCTTATTCCTTGTCTACATTATAAAGGAAACCTCTGTGCAAAATTTCAGCTTTCTAGGTCCAAGGATTTGGGCTGGGCGTTGATGAGTCAGTCAGTCAGTCAGTCAGTCAGGCCTTTTGTTTTTATTTATATAGATTCGCGACATGTGTTTTTAAAATATAAAATTTTGGTACTTTTTTATTTTAGCTAACCAAAGTACTGACCCAAAATTATCTAAACAACTAGCTAACCCACGCAACTTCGTCTGCGTCACATAAAAGAGAAACAGCTTACAAAAGGAATACATTTTTCCCCGTTTTTGCAATATTTTTCATTTATGCTCCGCTCCTTTTGGTCGCAGCGTGATGTTATATAGCCTATAGCAGCCTTTCCCAAAGTGGGTGATAACGCCCCCTTGTGGGCGCTGCAGGCCTAAAGGGGGACAGTAAGAGACCCAGAAAAAAATAGGGGCGTTGTGTAGAGGCTTAGGGAACGATTTGTAATTTCATCTAGGAGGACTCTTAGTCACCGACTGCTCTAGCTCTCGACTACAACTTGTGAACATATAACAACTAATATTAATTTAGAGATCGAGAAAAGAATCGATTGTTTGTTTTATTTTGAATAAAAGATACTCTGTCTGAATACTTTAAAGTTGCGTTTCAATAATCATTCTCATTAGCAGCTGTCGTAGAGTTAACTTGAGACCTGAGCTCCGTTGTGTACTACCTACTGCGCTCAGGTCTCAAGTTAACTCTTGCGGGTTATAGTAAAAATCTCGTTTAGAATGATTTTTTAATCTCCGCTAATATAGCTCACAATAATTAATTTAATTTGAAGTTATAGTGGTTTTTAAGTAGGTGAAAAAATAGGGGCGCTAAAAAATAATTTATTCTCAAAGTGGGCAGTAGACAAAATACGTTTGGGAACCTCTGGCCTATAGCCTTCCTCGATAAATGGACTACCCAACACTGAAAGAATCATTCAAATCGGACCAGTAGTTCCAGAGATTAGCGCGTTCAAACAAACAAACAAACACTGCAGCTTTATAATATTAGTATAGATTTAGCCATTTTGAACTGTATCAGTCTGCCGGACGGGAGGCGATGAAGTCAGTGAACGTTTTGTACTAACTCTCGGGTGTTGAATTTTTTCCACTTAAAAAAGTAGAAATCTGTTTGGGCAAGGTCCGTCATTTAAAATTCCCTCGTTTCTAGCCGATTCAGTAGTTTTATGGGAAGAAAACTTCAAATTTAAATTAATTTATTGTTTGTCACAGGTGAAATATTAATTCTTATGATTATTATGATCTCTGTATCTGATCTCGCGAATTACACAGAAAAGGCATACGGTGAAGACGCGGTGCAGGCGCAGAGCAGGCGTGGAACAGATAAGGCACGGACGCGATTTAAATTATATCAAAGAGGCGAAGAGACGCCGCAACTAGTCATTATACAGGATGACTTTATCGTGATAGAATGTCTTCCTCTTCAGACGACGAAGATGCGCTTGCTTTGCTGCAACTCATTAACGTGCAGAGACACCGAAGATATTGGGTGCACCCTGTGTGGAAAATGTCACAAGAGCATAGATATTTTAAAATAATGGAAAAATTATGCGAATATCCTGATTGTTTTCTGTATTTCGTTTACAGTGTATAAAATGTCACTAGAATGTTTCCACATTCTATCGTCGAAAGTAAAACACGGTCTTCATTTTTCTGCACCTACTGTATAAACAAAAGTCGTGCTGCTTGCGCGCCTCTCCAGTCGCGACTGCTAGCGACGCGGAACAGGCGACGAAAAGACGTGCCTGCGCCACGCCGCTTGAGTATAATTCACATCGTGTCGCCTACCTACAACTACATCGTGCCGCTTCAAAACGTTTCAATACAAAATTGAAACGTTTTGAAGCGGCAAGATGCCTGCGCCGCGCCTTCACCTTACGCCTTTTCTATATAATTCGCGCCTAAGGTGTACGATATTTTTAGTTTTGATTACATATTTATTTAACATCTTGATCATTAGTCCTAAGTCAAAATCCATCATTAGTCAGTTGTTAATTCACAAGTCAGTTTAAAAAAATAAGTAAATATGAAATTTGTACATTTTCATACATTAAATTAAATTGAATACAAATTAAATTACTTATTGGTTTCTTACAAATTAAAATATTCAGTGGTTTCGTTGATTGATTAAACTTGACAAAAAATTGACTTGATTATATCTATGTAACAGGAAAGGCTAATGAAGCAGAGGTTATAAACATTGAGCTATTACTACTACGTATAGAGAAGACAGCGCGAACAAAATCTGTGCAACAAGCGCGGCAGTGCGGGGCGCGCGGGGGGCGGCTAATGAGTCATAGATGCGATGTCACCGTTAAGAGGCGACACTTTGTTTATATTCTGCCTATTTCATTGGGTACCCCTTACGTGCACATTGTTTGACTTACAATTTTTGTTATAATATTTATTTTAGGTATAAACTGACTTTACTCTGCGGAACAAATAATATATTCTGGCATATATACCTACCTATACTAACTGGTTCAGTCAGGGTTATGGGAAGTCTCATTCTTAAACAAATTGTTTTGTATTTCTAAATAAATAATAAAAATTATTTCAGGCCTTTACTTGTATAAACAATTAATCAATTAAAACCAAACAATCTAAAAAAAACAATTAGGTACGTAGCTAATTGATTTTCTTCTTTCATGAATTTACCTTCCTTAAATTAATAACCACAGTCTATTCTTTTCTAAATGTGTAAGATTATTATTTTCCACTATAAAAATATACGTCAGGTAAACTATCTACACGACTTGTTACACAGCCAATGTCACTTCTTAAATTTTTAGTCTATGACAAATGACGCAAAATGGCGTCCGCTAAATATTTTGCTCGAATTACATTTTAAAAATGATTATCTAGTTACTTACCGATGGAAAGTTTTTCCTTTGCACTTTGCCGTGTTGCTTGAATGATTAGTGCAATATCGTAACACACACGTAACCATATTTGTTGAATTTTCACGTTTTATTGCTTAAATAACAAACAAGACTGAAAGCGCTCAAGAGCGAGCAAGCGACTGAGTGGGTTGTAGCCAGCTGGCTGAGTTTGAACGGAGCACAGATTTTGTTAGCGCTGTCTTCTCTATACGTAGTAGTAATAACTCAATGGTTATAAAACAGTTTTTTCTTGTTTCAGAAATGGTCACGAGTGTTAGCAATCAACTAGAATTTATTAATATAAATGGAACGATATCGCTAGAAAACATTACGTCGTCGGACACAATCACTGAAACAACTTACGACCCAGTACACAACAGGGTGCTGTTCACCGACTTCCATAATATTTTTAGCTTTGACATAACTACTAAGAAAACGGAATATTTGATGAGGGATATGGAACGCTTCGTTACTAATATGGCTTATGACCCGGCCACAGAATTATTTTTTTGGGTTGAAGACTCAAGAGAAATGTACTCGATTATGTTAAAACCGGAATATGATAAAAACAAATTTAACGAAAAGCACTTAATTTTGTCGGAAGACCCTTTTAGTTTTATCGCTGACATTGCCGTAGATAGCTGTGGAGGGTACGTTACTAACAAAATTGTATATTTTGATATAAGTAGGCAACTTTGTTATTGCAGTCGAGGCGGAATTCACACCTGAGCCGCAGGCGAGGTTGTTATGTTAACCAACGCCAAGTAAAGGAATTGTAACAATTTGGACATTATTTAGGTATAGTTCTGCTGCTGCTGCTATCCATGGAAATTTTAATAACATTTCTAAAACATTTCAGGTTTATTTATTACAGGGCGCCCTACAAAATCAATAAGGTTCGATTCAATGGTTCCGAAAAAGAAGTTGTCATCGATACTGACCACCTCATATGCTCTTTGACCATAGACCAAAAGGCACAGAAAATATACTTTTCTGATTGGGCGCCTTCCATTAAAAGTGCAGATTTAAATGGAAAGAACATAAGAACAATACTTGTACCAACACTAAATGCATATTATCTTACCATATCAAAGGATTTCATGTACTGGCGATCTTTAGACTATAAAAATGATACATATACCGTCATGCAAATTCCAAAGAATCCACCGCTCGGCATAGATGTGGAACCTAAACGTTTTGTTGGAGGTGGTGAGGTTGGTTGGTGGTACATGGCTGGTTACATTAACATTAACGATATAATACCTCAGGAAATTCAAAACTGCGATAACCTGAAGAGTCTTCTAACAAAAAACTCAGTGTCTACAGATGTAAGCCTGTTTTGTGTCCATGGTACGAAAGTTGATAGGGAATCTCGTTGTGAATGTACACAGGGTTACAGCGGTGAGAGATGCGAAATTTCAGTGTGCCACAATTATTGTTTGTACGGAGATTGTAGTACCAGTGCTGATGGCCAACCTAAATGCAGGTAAACATGTTCATCTAACTCTGTTAAGGCTTTTTATCCGAGTCAGTCTCATGATGATACTCCCTGTCCTTGACGGAATCCTGCCTCTGATTTGTCATATTGCCTTCAATATTCCGTACCTTGTGATGTATTAAAATGTGTCGTGTTTACATTACTGTTGTAGCTCTTTATTTTAGCCTCCCTCGATAGTTTAAAATTATAAAGTTATGAGTTTATTTGGTTAAACGCGCTTATCTCAGGAATTACTGTACTGAACTTATTGGTTTCCCTGTTAGTCCAGTTACCCTGTTTTATAATTTAATTTTCTTTATTACAGTTGTTATGCTGGCTACTCAGGAGAACGGTGCGAGGTAAACTCGTGCCAGGGATATTGTTTGAACGATGGTATCTGTTCCCTGAGTGTAGAAAATGAGCCAGTGTGTCAATGTGCTGGAGATTATGTGGGTGACAGATGCAATGTTTCAGTCTGTCAGGGGTATTGTTTATACGGAGATTGTATTACCAGTGCTGATGGCCAAACAAAATGCAGGTAAAACGTGTGTGGGTTTTTATCCGAGTCAGTTTCAAAATAATACTCCCTGTCCTTGACTGAATCCTGCCTGTTATTTGTCGTATATCCTTTAACTGATTTATACTGAGTTTATTGCATACTAGCTGTTACCCGCGACGTCGTCCGCGTGGTAGCCAACATCTGACATCGTTATGGATACAACCAATCGCTCGAAATCACGGCTGACTGTTTGACTCACTGACTAATCGATCAACACACAGCTGAAACTGCTGGGTCTAGAAGCATAAAATTTTTCACAAATCATCATCATCTGCCTAGCCTTTTCCCAACTATGTTGGGGTCGGCTTCCAGTTTTACCGGATGCAGCTGAATACCAGTATTTTACATGGAGCGACTGCCTATCTGACCTCCACAACCCAGTTAGTACCGGGTAATTCGATACCCCTTGGTAAGACTGGTTGTCAGACTTTTCGGGCCTCTGACTACCTAACGACTGTCAAAGATCTACAAATGACAGCCGGGACCAACGGCTTAACGTGCTTTCCGAGGCACGGAGGAAACTCGGTATGTAATGGGCGGTCACCCATCCACAGACCAACCTAGGCAAGCACGGCTTAACCTAACGATCGACCCGAGCGGCTGTTATTATTTAAAAAAAATCACAAATGTAAAGTGTTTATGACCCATTTTATTGGATAGAGCCTAAATAACCAGACCGCGAGGTTAGCTCACACGAGAAGACGCAATGTAAAACTGCCTATGTGAATAACCCTCATTCTGACGCAGTCGGGTAGAAACAGTCCTGCAGCAAGTCGATTCCAGCGAATTTCAGAGTTTGGCCTTGTGACTTATTCATTGTCTTGTCATGGCAATGCAAACTTTCAGAGGAAACAGAAGTCGCTTGAATTAAAACGGCAGATCATAGGGAGTCAAAGGCATACGCGGCACAAACACTGTTTCTCATTATATAGTGTGTGTTTTTTTTTACGAATTCTTCTAAGGTGTATTGTAGTTAATTTCATTAACATGCATGTACGCATAACTCACTTTCTACAATCCTAGATTTACATGGTTTTAGTAAACCGTAATCTTCTAATGCACGACCTAGTGCTAGATAGTCTCCTTCTATTTCCGATAGACATTTATTGAAGATTTCATCTAAGAAGATCTCTACCCTGCCTTCTATTTGCCTCTCAATTTATTCTTTAAAGTCTTCTGAAAGATGTTGTTTAAATTTATTCCAAAGACTGAAAGGATCTGATACTTGGCAAAATACTAATATGAGTATGAAAAGGTCTCTCATTTTGCTTGCCAATTTTGATCATCTCCAAGAAGCCCTAAACTTTTGCAGGCTTATTTAAATGTAGGTTGTACAATGCCATTTACAGTTTAGTAAATTAAAAATGGCGTAGTTATGCTTCAGGATTACCGTGCCCAAAGCATTCTCTTTTTTACGCCTGGCCATCCATCCACATTCGGTCCTGTTTCAAATTGTTTATTTTAAAACCAAACGGTCTAAGATCCCTTGAAGAACGACCTTCACCGAGCTGGTTATTGGATGAAAAGTGTTTTATTTCAAATTAAATATGTCAAAAAATATATTGCAAATGGGTTGTCTAAAAAATTTCAGTCCAGAATATGATTAATTATCAATTTAATTTTTAAATATATTTTTTAAATATATTTTTTAACTTTTCTCTGGTTTGCTTAATAGACAAATTCCATACCAATTGAAAGTATTGAAGCCTATAGAATATATACAAACGTTAGGTTGACCGGTTAACCTAACGTTTGCATATTCTATAGGCTATAGAATATGCAAAAGTTATGCAGCCTATAGAATGTGCAAATGTTAGGTTAACCTAACGTTTGCATATTTTACAGGTTTCATACTTTCGATTGGTATGGAATTCGTCTATTAGCCAAACCAGTGAAATGTTGAAAAAAAAAAAAAAAAAAATATTCTGGACTGAATTTTTTTTAGACAACCCGTTTGCAATATATTTTTTGACATATTTAATTTGAAATAAAACACTTTTCATCCAACAACCAGCTCGGTGAAGGAGGGATCTTATACTATTTCACGATAATGGAGGTTACAGGAGTGATACAGTACACTTTTGTTTTGAACCATGAGCTCATATTATACTTTTTCACATTTCTATCTTCAAAATTGATCAAGTTTCATACAAACTTTCTCGTTTTAACGCCTCAGGGAATAAATTTCGAAAAATCCCTTCTAAGTGCACACTTGCATCATTCAAGGAAGGTTTGTACAAAATTTCATGCTTCTAGACTCAGCGGTTTTAGTTGTGCGTTGATCGATCAGTCAGCCAGTCATGGTCGTTGTTCATATAACCATCCCCCTTTTCACCCTCTTAAAGGTTGAAATTTTAACAACACCGTTGCGTTAGCTTCCAACCTTAAGCCTAGATAATAAATTAAATGATTTTTACTTCGAAAATTAAGGACTTTCCATACACAACTTCATCCCTCTTTTTAACCCTTCGGGGCTGGAATTATCAAAAACGCTGAGACACGTGTAAATTAATGTTTAATCGTCAGCCTAAATACAAAATTTAAAGATCCTAACTTCAAAGCTGACCGGACTGTCATTTAAACTTCCATCCCCTATTTAACCACTTTAGGAGTGGAATTCACAAAAAAAACTTTCATTGGATACTTACTCTTCACAAAGAATACACCCTCCAAGTTTCATGTCTCTAGGACCTGCGGTTTGGGCTGTGCGTTGATAATTGTGTCACCCAGTCAGTCAGTCAGTCAGTTTACCATTTTATATAATTAAGATTATATTATATAGACTAGCTAAGGCCGTCGTTCGCATGAAATTATTAAAAAAATAAGACTTCCTGTTTTGAATCGAATTTAGCATAAGCTTCTCCTTAAAACATCAGCTATGTGCCGGTAAAAGTCCCGTCAAAGTCGGTTTGTCGATTTGGAGATTTGCCGTTTGAATAGGATTTTCTTAACAATTTCCAGGCTTTTATTTTATTTACATGGACCTCTAATTACTTTTCTAAAATAAAAGTAGGTCCCACGGTCGTTTGAATGACCTTGATCTTATTATTGTTAATAAATTTGCTAAAGTCAAATTCGCCGATCAGTCACAAGTATTTTTTGTATTCCATGCTCATCGCGTTGCACTGTGTCATAATTTTCTTTATTGCAGTTGTTATGCCGGTTACTTAGGAAACCGATGTGAAGTGAACTCGTGCCAGGGATATTGTTTGAACGACGGGCTTTGTTCCCTGAGTGAGGAGGGTAAGCCCCTCTGTCGATGCACAGAACATTATGAGGGTGAAAGATGCGATGTTCCCCTCTTTCAAACCAAATGCTTTCAAGCTATTTCATTGTTGAAGGACATACTCAATACAGGTAAGAATAGATTACTGTGGATGGATAGCTAGACAGAACATACTTTATTACACATCAAAAGTGTCACACAGCTCTACAGTGTTGTTACTTTCATGAGTACAACGTCGGAAAAATCTAAAGGTCCGTGCACGATCAGTTGTACCTCCACATTCATCTGTTTTGAACAAAAACTGTCAATTCGTATTGTGTCTGACTGTCACCACGGTAATATTATGATACAGTACTTTAACTCGGCCGCATGATAGAAATAAATGCCTACAGCCGCGCGGTACGTAAACATGCGTTAGGGCTGCCTGTCTCCAGCATTTTAATTAAATTTGCCTACTTTCTGTTTCTATTTAGTTTTGTGATTGTAAATATCCTTTTTATATAAATAAATGAAATACTTTGCATATTGAATAGGAAGTGTTCAATAAAAATGCGTGTTGTTTTTTGATTGGTAGATTTAGTTAAAAGAACATGTTTTTGTTTGAAAAACAAATCGGGCTTATAAATTTGCGACCGAAAAATATTTGCGCCTCGACTGAGTCGTACGAAATGATTTATTGTTCAATTTTAAAGTATAGGCACCGAAGTTTTAACACAAGCATAACTAGGTAGGTATCATGATTCATTCAGAACCGCATATAACTACCTATTTCACTCGTCTTAATAACTTTCCGTTACTCTATTCGCTTTATTTATTAATCCAAACACCTTGTTTTTCGTGAGATAAAAGGAAATACTTATCCATTAAAAAGACACACATTATGTACCTACCTACTAGTAAGTAAAATTATTTTATAGTCTTACCTTTCAGAGTTTCCAGATAATTAAAAAAAACTTATGTCTGGATGTGTTATTGACGAATTCATACAACCAAAAACAGCACAATATTTCCTACTCGTCATATTAACTGATTTTTAGAGAAAAAATCGCGCAGTTATTGTTAAAAAAACAACACACCGTCCGTTCGACACTGCGGTACAGCCGTGACTGTCTGCGCCCCAAGCGCACCCCAAGATCGAGGCACGTAGGTATAGCTCGCGTTTCGTCCGTTTCTATGAAGTTGGAGTACTGTATCATAATATTACTGAGCTGTCCCGGCGTGGCGTCAGGATCGATCGTCTATGATGATCGGAAACATTACTGGCAGCCTAACCAAACAGTTTAAACTAACATCGCGTCTTACGTGATCTCATACGTGTAATGCATCTTGTCAGACTTAGATTGATAATGTCATGTACGATTGCTTTTGTGATGTCCTAGGTGTATTAATTGTGCATTGTATACGTTTTTTTACAGATGTAACATCGGTTAAAGGGGTGACGTCGAACTGATTTCTAAAGAAGTGAAGACGTTAAAGAGTTTACTTTCACATCTACCACCACTAACTACGTATGCTCTATCTGTCATGGGGTTTAGGTTTCCGCATTTAGTCCTTAAAATGGACCATTGGTGTTGATTCTGTTGTGCACAAACTAAACTTAATTTAGGCTATTGCTATCTTTTACTAAAAGGCAGTGCGAGAAAAGGACGGCTATAGCTATAATCTAAGTTAGAGATGTCAAACTAGTTTATGCCTTGCGCTTCACCGTGTTTTAGTCGACATGTTTTTACGTGCCCCCTTCATTTGTATGGAAATATTAGTTCCAACTAAATTTGACAGCTCTGAATTACGTCAGTCTCTTTCTCGTTTTATTATAGAGAAAAAGATAGCAATAGCCTAAATTAAGTTTAGTTTGTGCACAACAGAATCGACACCATTGTACGTGAGCCATGGTGGCCGTTTACTCCAACCAGCCCACCTCCCTCCAGAAGCAGATCAAACTTTCCGGTCTTCTCAGAGCATCCACAAGGGATCTTGGTGTTCCCAGGGTCTTCTCGCGAATCTTGGTAACGCCGGTGCACTCAAGGAGCACAAGCGCCACCGTTTCCTCCGCCTCCATGCATGCTCTGCACAGGGGGCTATCAGTGATTCCTAATTTTTCCGATATTTTTTTTGGGCGCCTTCTTGGATTTTTATTTTCACCTTATTTTCGTAATCAGCAACCCCAAAATCCATGAAAACGACACCCATGACGGAAATTCAAAAATTTTCCTCGGCGCCATCTTGGATTTGCATTTCGACTTCAGTTTCGTAACCAGCAACCCCATAAACCATGAAAACGACACCCATGACGGAAAATCAAAAATTTTCCTCGGCGCCATCTTGGATTTGCATTTCGACTTCAGTTTCGTAACCAGCAACCCCAAAAACCATGAAAACGACACCCATGACGGAAAATCAAAAATTTTCCTCGGCGCCATCTTGGATTTGCATTTCGACTTCAGTTTCGTAACCAGCAACCCCAAAAACCATGAAAACGACACCCATGATGGAAGCTCAAAAATTTTCCTCGGCACCTCTTGGATTTTTATTTTGATCTCATTTCGTTATCAGCGACTCCTTAACCATGAACATGACATCCATGACAGAAAAACCAAAAGAAAAAATCACCATCAAGTATAAATAACAGGGGTTTGTTATGTTTACTCTACAGAGTGAACCTCAGTGGCCATTAAGTCGCGCTAAAGTCCAGTCGCGCAAGTGTCCTTTCGCGCAGAAGTCTAATCGCGCAAAAGTCCATTCGCGCAAGTGTCCAGGCGCGCAAAAGTCCGTTCGCGCATAAGTCCAATCGCGCAAAAGTCCATGCGCGCATTTGTCTTTTCGCGCAAGTGTCTTTCCCGCAAAAGTCCCAGATCCAGAAAAATTAACTTGTCCTTTAAAAAGTTTGTACGAAACCCTCAGTGCGCGAGTCCAACTCGCACTTTTATTTATCATTTTGTAAAATGTTTATATGTATCTAAATTCTTCTAGTACAAAATTAAACCATTTCTATTTTGATTGTGATAAATATACAGTAGACACACATTCCAGACTTTTATTTCTAAACCGTACTTACTTATAATTAAGTATCATAAAATAATATCGTCTGCAGGATCAAAATGGTTTAAGCGATCACTACGCTCGATCTTCACCCGTGTGTGCGTGTATCTGCATGAACAATGCACACTAACATAGGATCGCAACGAATTTGCCTAAACTCTAGCGAGTGAACTTTGTGCACGGGACTCTTAAGTCCTATGTATAAGGGGGTGAGCTTAATCTTTTGGGGTGTGGGGGTGATGGAAATGGATTATTATTAATGCCATCGACCGGGCGCAAATCCAGACTCCATGTCTGCTACTAAGAAATTCCTGATGAAAAAACAAAATAACACTTTGCCCGAACTGGGAATCGAACCCAGGAAATCCTGCTCAGTAGTCGCCACCACGAGATTATATAATAATAATTCCTCCCATCATGAGAGAGGCTTATGTCCAGCAGTGGACGTTATGGGCTGTTGTAGTAGTAGTAGTAGTAGTAGTCGCCACCACTAGACCAACGAGGCAGTCATTTATTTCATATTGTTAATGGTACATTATTGTCATGGTAATAGGCTTATCCCCAATAAATTGGAACCAGACATACCTAACTGTCTGTACCCATCTGCGTACCTCTTCAGAGCATACAGGCGTAATGTTTTGTTTTGATATTGTGAAAATAATACACATCCAAGCGATTGCAGCAATCACGAATGATTTGCTGTCTATTTTTGAAGAGTTCCATTGTATACCTCCGAAGATCAGCATCAGATCTTCACCAAATTTAAACGGGACCACGCGAAGAATTTGCTTCCAAACAAATAAAGAATCATTGAAATCGGTTTACAAATTGGTGAGATATCGCTAAACTTACGCATACAAAAAAAAACAGACGAATTGGTAATCTGCTTTTTTTGGAAGTCGGTTAAAAAGGGTGAACCGTTGTCACTTACCGTTCTTATCAATAAACCAAATTGCGACCGCAAAGGACGCGGATGGGGTATTTTCTATCACCCCCTCCTAGGGTGGGATGGTGACGTTTCTTCCCAAATTCCTTTCGTTGTGCATTAATAACTCTTACCATTCTCAGCAAGAATCTACAGTCACTAAATAAGTCGAACCACCGATGGGTCTTAAACAATTCTAAATGGGGCCTGGACCAGGGACGTGACAGCCATGTCTGTGAGCGTGGTATGTTGTAATGACGACCGTGAATTTGGATGAGAATAGGACGATTAAAAAAAATAAACATATTAAAAATAGTTATACAAAAATATTTATGTTCATAGCCAATATAAGACAACATACAGATCATGATGATGATGACGAGTTACATTTTTAAGCAATAAGTTCTGATCAACTTATCAGTGCCTAAAACAGTTGACCCGTTGAACCGTGAATGTCTAAAACGGTGCAAAACAGTTGAGGCTAGATTTTGTTTAGTGAGCAGTACGTAGTTAGTGTGAAAGTAAATTCTTCAACGATTCACGTCTTTAGGCGTCAGTTGAACCACAAGTTGACGTCACCCCTTTAACCGATGTTACATCTGTAAAGAAAACGTATGTTCAATGCACAATTAATATAATATCTAGGACATCATAGAGTAATCAATCGTACATTAAATTATCAATCTGATTCTAACAAGATGCATTACACGTACGAGATCATGTACGACGCGATGTTAGTTTCAACTGTTCGGTTAGGCTGTGTGTGTCTGTAATAAAGTATGTTCTGTCTAGCTATCCATCCACAGCGATCTATTCTTACCTGTGTTAAGGATGTCCTTTAACAACGAAATAGCTTGGAAGCATTTAGTTTGAAAGAGGGGAACATCGCATCTTTCACCATCATAATGTCCTGTGCATCGACAGAGGGGCTTAGCCTCCTCACTCAGGGAACAAAGACCATCGTTCAAACAATATCCCTGGCACGAGTTCACTTCACATCGGTTTCCTAAGTAACCGGCATAACAACTGTAATAAAGAAAATTATGAAACAGTGCAACGCGATGAGCATGGAATACAACAAATACTTGTGACTGATCGGCGCATGGGAGAAAGTTGACTTTAGCTAATTTATTTACAATAATAAGTTCAAGGTCGCTCGGTCGAGAGATCTTGCGACCTACTTATATTTACCCGAATGCGCCAGAAGGAGAGTTATGTTTTCGAGAGTATGTTTTAAGCAAATAATTAGGGTTCACTGCAATAAAATTAAAACCCTTCAATTTGTTAACAAAATCCAATTGAAACGGCTAAACTCCGAAACGGCTGGACCGATTTTGAGAGGAGACTTTTACTGGCAGATAGCTGATGTTATAAGAAGTAACTTATGCTAAAGCCGATTCAAAAAGGGATAAATAATAATTTTCATGCTAACGAAGGCAATAAATATTAAACAATAAACTCAGTTTAATATACTCAGCACGTTGACGGTTAAAAGCTACAACAATAATGTAAACACAACACTTTTAAAAACACCACACGGTACGGAATAATTAAGGATATTATGACAAAATATAACAGGCAGAATTCCGTCAAGCACAGGGATTATCATCTTTAGACTGTGTAAAATGAACATGTTTTACCTGCATTTAGGTTGTCCATCAGC
Organism: Xestia xanthographa; assembly: GCA_905147715.2. Taxonomy (NCBI): domain Eukaryota; kingdom Metazoa; phylum Arthropoda; class Insecta; order Lepidoptera; family Noctuidae; genus Xestia; species Xestia xanthographa. The sequence continues at coordinate 2,256,158 of LR990654.1, read as the reverse complement.
ACTGGTACTACAATCTCCGTATAAACAGTAATTGTGGCACACTGAACCATCGCATCTCTCACCGCTGTAACCATGTGTACATTCACAACGAGATTCCCCATCAACTTTTGTACCATGGACACAAAGCAGGCTTACATCTGTAGACACTGAGTTGTTTGGTAGAAGAATCTTCAGGTTATCGCAGTTCTGAATTTCCCGAGGTATTATATCGTTAATGTTAAAGTAGGCAGCCATCGACCAAGTATTATCCTCATCACGTCCAATAAAAGGTTTAGTTTCCACATCTATGCCGCGCGGTGTATTCTTTGGAATTTGTTTGATGGAATATCTATTAGTTCTATAGTTGAAAGATGACCAATAAATAAAACCTTTTGATACGGTGAGATAATATGAAAATGATGTTGGTACAAGTATTGTTCTTATGTTCTTTCCATTTAAATCTGCACTTTTAATGGAAGGCGCCTCATCAATAAAGTAGATTTTCTGTGCGTGTTGGTCTATGATGAAAGAGTATATTTGGTGATCATTATCGACTACAACTTCTTCCTCGGAGCCATTGAATCGAACCTTAATGATTTTGTTGAGCGCCTTACAATAAATAAACCTGAAATGTTTTGTAAATTTTATTAAAATTATTACGGCGTAACCATTATTTGAATATTTAAATTGTAGCGTTTATAAATAAAATATCATTAGTAAATATTGAACTTATTAAAAAAATATATACTTTTATGTTAACATTTTCGTGTTTTAAATTCAAGAATATTTGATTTTCTATTTTAACATTAGGCTGTTTAGCAGCTTTATGCCTTTGCTTCTCCTTCAACCTGGCGAAAGCAAAGCGCCAAAAAAATAAAAGGAAATCATAGTTGTAGTTGTCATTAAGTCCGCGTATATGTACATAAAGTTTAAATAATTAATCTATAAACCCATGACAAATATATAATTCTCGTTCTATTATTTTATTTTTTTGAAACTATTCTGAAGAACATCGTTTGATACACGTGGGAATTTGTTACTGCAGTTCTCGGCTCCATAACAACCTCGCCTGCGTCTCGTGTGTTGATTCCACCTCGACTGCAATAACAAAGTTTCCTCACTGAATCTTATATAACATGCACTATTTTGCCAGTAACGTACCCTCCACAGCTATCGACGGCAATTCCAACTATATCATTAGACTGTTCCGACAAAATTAAGTGCTTTTCCTTAACTTTGTTTTTCTCAGAATTCGGTTTTAATGTCATCGAATAAATTTCTGTTAAGTCTTCAACCCAAAAGAGTAACTCTGTGGCCGAGTCATAAGCCAAACCAGTAAGGATGACGTTTGTAGTCCCCATCAAATATTCTGTTTTCTTAGTAGTTATGTCAAAGCTAAATATAGTGTATGTGTCGGCGAACAGCACCCTGTTGTGTACTGGGTCGTAAGTTATTGTACGGATTGTATCTAACGTAACGTTTTCTGTATGCGATATCGTTCCGTTAATATCAATAAATTCCAGTCGATGGTCAACACCCCAGACGATGTCTGAAACAAGAAAAATCTTTTTTATAATCTCTCCATCTTAAGCCTTTCCTATTACACAAATATAATCACGTCTTATTCCCATAGGGTAGGCAGAAACTGCAGAACTTCAGCTTCTATGATCCTCTTACATTTTATACAAATGTTTCAGTTAATTTGTGTTTGTAACTTACCCATCATCATTAGCCTATTCATGTTCCCACTGCTGGGACACATGCCTCCTCTCTATGAGAGGGAATGGGCTATAATCCACCACGCGGTCTCAGTGCGGATTGGTAGATGTCACATGTCTTCGAATTTTTTGGTTGTAGGACATGCCGGTTTCCTCACGATGTTTTCCTTCACCGTTTTGAGAACAGTAATGATGAAATAAATTACACAAACTAATGCACCTCTCTGGGTTCAAACCCACGACTTACTGTTCGTAAGTCAGGGCCGCCACCACTGGGCCACCACTGCTCCCCACTTGCCCAGTACGCGAAAATAAAAATGTTATCATAGTCAATGCATTATATCAATGGACATTCATAAACCGTAAGGCTAGTTCGCGGGTACCACGCAATCTTCGGCGAGGCAAGCCGAAACGGCCGAAACGGCCTCAATAGCCGTATTGCCGTCATGAGATCTGCAGGTGATAGTCCTCGCACGCCTGCATGGATGGCACGCGGAGGCTTTACGCCGGGGTGAAACTCTGCTACCATGGCAATTCGTCGCTCAGCGGACAGACCTGCGACGCGATCTCCTGGCGTCATGGTGAGGGCGACTGCCACAACCCCGTGCAGGGCACGCCACGATTGTTGCGATAAGTCCCGTCTTTGAAGAGTGGCTTGAGAGACCCGTGGCGCTCTCACCTTCTTCCAGATCTTTACCGGACTCGGTTGTTTCGGAAGGTTCGCATGGTGTCCCCCGACCATCGTAGGCGTGGGCCTGTGTCACCGTCCGTCCGTCTTATGACGATGTCACGTCTGCAGATTAGTGCGAGTGAGAGAGACGGACAGAGACGGACGGATGGACGGACGTTAGAGAATAGGGCCTCAGCACACAAGAAAGGGTCCGCAAGGGCTGATGCCAGCAGGACTGTTCGAAAGAGATACCGCGGCCCTGGAACACAAGGGGGCTAACCAGGAACATGGATGGGTTTTAGTCAGTAAAAGTGTGACTTTTCCTTCAGCTCCGCTCCGTATCCGCGCTAAAAAAAAAGAGGCCAGATGACTTTCCATCCGAAAAAAATAAAGGGATATGTGTGGTGTAACGTGAATGGATAAAATAAGGAATGTCATAAGAGGAAATCTGAAAGTTGCGCCGGTGACTGAAAAGTAGCCTGGTATCGGTTATCGTTGTACTGACAACATGGACGTAAGAAACGGAGGAATGAGGAAAATGTTGTGTATGAATGTAGATGACTGTAAGAGTAGAGCAAGACCTAAGAAACGATGGATGGACTGTGTGAAGCATGATATGGCTTTATAGTTGGTGCCTGATGAGATGAAGAGAGATAAAGAAGTATGGAAGAAGACGACATGCTTCAAACCACAAATAAATAGAGATACGGGCAAGATAATGATGATGACTAAAGCATTTCCTATTACATAAACGCGAAAGCTAAATTTGAAGCGAGAGATAAAGTATAAGTACCTACTCACATAGGTCATTTCACACATACGTGTGTGTGTGGATAAAGTATAAGTACCTACTCACATAGGTCATTTCACACATACGTGTGTGTGTGGATAAAGTATAAGTACCTACTCACATAGGTCATTTCACACATACGTGTGTGTGTGGATAAAGTATAAGTACCTACTCACATAGGTCATTTCACACATACGTGTGTGTGTGGATAAAGTATAAGTACCTACTCACATAGGTCATTTCACACATACGTGTGTGTGTGGATAAAGTATAAGTACCTACTCACATAGATATTACAAGGTTAACGTAACATCACGCCTCTATTTCTCTGAAGGGTTATTCAGAGTGGTATCTATAAATATTAATACACTGATATTTCGTAAGTTATGTTTAAGTCTCATGCAGGTAATAAGGGCGAGCCTATTGCCATCAATCGGGCACAAATCCCAACCCCAGGGTGCTCGTTAGAAATGCCTGATTTTAAGCTTAAAGAATCGAAACCACGACCTGACACTCAGCAGTAGCGCTTGCTACATCAAAGTTCTCAAACTTTGTTACGTTTGAGAATCCATTATTGTTTAGTGTTCCCTAATCATAAAACTCTAACTAATCTTAAACATCACAATCGCAATAAATAACACTTTCTATTAATTGTGCCATTTATAATACTTATTCTGTATGTATATATCTATCTAAATATCTTATTTTTCAAATGAGCCACTAAGGGGCAGAAGGTTGAGTAAATAACAAAAAAAATACAGATTTGATAGAGCAAAGTTTACTAATTACAGTTGCAACTTTACTTCTTCAAGGAAAGGAGTAATCAATTAATAAACATAGTAAATAAATGTCTCTAGTACTCACCCCAGGAGAAGGAGTGCGCCGACCCTGCGCACAGCACCACCAATACCACACATGCCGTTCTATACATTTTATACTACAGACAACGTCGTTTGTGAAGAGATGCTCGTGGAATACAACAATGTAAAAGCAATGTGCTATTTTTTGGCAATCACACTGTCCCATCCGGCACATTGATAGCCGGAAGGTCCTCTGATAAGAGAAGCAGTAAGTAGAGAATATTATCGTGCAGAGTTATACAAGGTGAGTTTTAAAATTTTGCGTGGATGGCCATAATTATATGGAACGATTAAGAAAAAATGTACCTAAAGGGCAATGGACAGGGGTATACTCGGAGTTCTCTTGCGTGATCGAATCAGAAATGAAGACATCGGCAAGAGAATCAAGGTCACCGACGTAGCCCGAAGAATTGCCAAATTTTAGTGACAGTGGGCAGGGCACATTGACAGACATGGTGCTGCTGAGCGTGTTAGCCGGTGGTAATAGGACACTATTGGCCATATAAGGGCCTATAACGTTCAGAAAAGACAGCACATTGTTTTTGAGGGACCAAGTAGGTACCATTTTGGGGTGCGTCTCATATCATATATAGTTTTCTAGGGTTTTTTCATCACGATTTACTCAGTAGCAGTCTGGATTTGTGCCCAGTTGATGGCAGTAGGCTCATCCCCATTACGCTGTTAGGGTGCTGCTCACCCAGACCTTTGGGATTATAGACGTTAATGATGTTATGTTTATGTGATGATTATCAAGCAGGTCTCCTAGGACACTTTTACTCATAATTATTATGTTCAATCACCCTGTACAGTACACGCAACAGTTTAGGTAGTATGGACAATATTGATAACAATACTGTTTTTTTTTTTGATGTTTTGTAATACTACCGACCCGCCCCGACTCCGCTCAGACAGACGCGCAATTTACGTTTTCAATCAAGGGTGGAGGGGCGGGGACACCATGCGTATATCTGCGCAGGTGGGGTAAGTTGTTGCTGAAAATAATTATTTTCTCTCAGTTGCATTGCATTAATCAGTTTATCTACACCCATGCTATAAATCCTCTATAAAAGTATCTGAAACAGTTAGCTTATGGCCAACATTGAAACAGCCAGTGTCATAATAACCATTATAACACCCAAACGGGTGTTATAATGTTGTACTAAATTTCATTATGCAACTCGTTTTAAAAAAAGAACATTGTCTAGCACGTGCGATTCACTACCGCAGCGCGTAATTTAAAAAAAATCTTATAGGTTAATTCGAATTCACGTCGTATCCCGCCATTTTTGTTCGATATTCGTATTGCATTATGTACTTTGTTGTTTACAAAAATGAGTGATACAAGCTTTGTGCATTTTATTAATTGTACAATAAAAATTCAAATTATTAAATTATTACCTATACATGGTGTGTTTGTATTAAATACTCAGCAATTAAACTTTCCATGAATTTACATAGACTTCTTACAACACTACAACACCCTATGGTTTCAGAACCTTTTATATGGAGGATTCATATCATGGATGTAGATAAAGTCTTGTATGCAACTGTATGTAATTAGGTATTAAAACACTCATGTGATACTATTATCACACTCGGCTTCGCCTCGTGTGATAAACCCACATTCGTGTTTTAATACCCCTCATTATACAACAGTTGCATAAATAACTATTATTAGCTCTTTAAGGGAGACTAGAAATGAATCGCATTCGAATATTTTAGCACCCCGCCTCGAATAGTTTATTATTAACCGTTCATACTGATAAAAAAAATTGTCGACTTATGCAGAAACTAAGGCTGCAAGAAAGAGTGACGAGAGCACAAAATGTTTGCAGTGATAGTGTAATGGTGTGAGCGGACTGAGTTCGAACCCAAGACATCACATGCACGTCTGATTTTTCGTACTGATGTGCGTATTGCACTTACGGTGAAGGAAAACATCGAGAGGAAACCAGCATGCCTGAGAGATATCTCTCGACGGCATGTAAAACCTAGTCAGGGAGGCGGCATAAATACTCTTAAACCAGATTAGGCACTAACCAATAAAGAAGAAGTGTAAGAACCCAGTCTCGGTTAAATTTAATTTTCTTTAGACCATTCACACGATTTACAGAATGATAAAGATTTTACTTTTTCTACTTATGAATTTTCTTCTTTCGTTATCTTTATATCTCTCTTTCTGATGGCAGTTTGACAAATAAAGATGCAAGAGCAAGCACCGTCTATGATCAAGACCACCAGGTAGATGCGCCAACGAACCTAAATGCCCATCATATCTATTAAAGACTTTTGACAGATTGTAGTAGTTTGATGTGCATGTGTCTATACCGCACTTTCAACTGCAGTATTGGAAACTGGGTGGAGCTGGTTTGTTCTAGAATTTATTAAAACGCTAAATCCGAAAAGGGTGAACCGTTGTCACTTACCGTTCGTATCGGTAAACCAAATTGCGAATTTGCAACCACAAAGGACCATCGAGGATTTCTATCAACCCCGTCCCAGAGTGGGGTGGTGAATTTTCTTCCCAAAGTCCTTTCATTGTGTATTATTAAAACTCTAACCATTCTCAGCAAGAATCTACAATCACTTAATAGGTCGAACCCCTGATGGGTCCTAAACAATTCAAATGGAGCCTAGACCAGGGACGTGACAACCATGTCTTTGAGCGCAGCACTGGCAAACAATTCAGTAATGACGACCAAAAATTGGGATGAGAGTAGGACGATTACAAAGAAGGAAAAATATTAAAAATTCATCATTAAAATAAATAATTAAAAGACAAAATACAGATATCATAATTTTATGCTGATGAGGAGTTACATTTTTTTAAATGCATTATGTTCTGATCAACTTATCAATAAAACAGCTGAGGCCAGATTTTGTTTAGTGAGCAGTACGTAGTTAGCTGTGGTGGTAGATGTGAAAGTAAACTCTTCAACGGCTTCACTTCTTATGAAATCAGTTGAAGTACAAGTCGACGTCCCCCTTTAACCGATGTTACATCTGTAAAGAAAAAATATACAATGCACAATTAATACACATAAGACATCATTCAAGCAATCGTACATGACATTATCAATCTGAGTCTGCATTACACGTACGAGATCATGTACAACGCGACGTTAGATTCAATGTTTAGTTAGGCTGCCAGTGATCTTTCAGTTCATCATGGACGATCGATCTTGAGTCCCTAACAGCCAGACACAGTACGAATTGAAAGTTTTTGGTCAAAATAGTTGAATGAGGAGGTACAACTGAGTTTTCTGACGTTGTACTCATGACAGTAGCAACACTGTACAGCTGTGTAACACTTTTGGTCTGTAATAAAGTATGTTCTGTCTAGCTATCCATCCACACCGATCTATTCTCAAAACACTCAAAACAGTTTACTTTGCGCTTGCCCAGTCTTTGCTGGGGTACTGTGTCTCTGTCTGGGGAGGTAACTTTGCAGTCAGCATGTTACGTATTGACAGGACGTATCCAACCGCATTTCTCTAGAAAGAGTGTGAAGTCCTAACAGTCAACACGCCACAATACCACAGTCCCTACGGCTGCGAGAAGGGAAACGTAAAAGAACTAGACTGTGTAGCACGGAGAGACACAGAACTGCTCAATTCTGTCTATTGTAAACCCGTGAACCCAGTAGAGTGTTCACGGGTTTACAATAAAGACAATGCTGTTTCAAATATTTCCTTACTCACCCGACACCAATGTCAGAATTCTGTTATTGTTTAGCTAAATGGTGTCACCTATGAAGAGTCTGAGAGACTTATACAATTAGCGGGTTGACTGTCTATTTGTTACCAATGCTTATTTATTAATTTACTCATACTTTTTAGAATTAGGACATATACTGCCACACAAACACATATAGATACACACACACACACAAACGTACTCACTTACATAAACCACAACACGCACTATAAAAATCTATACATCTTTTTTTCTTTTTCCTTTTTTGTTTAAATTGTTTGCTTAACCTTAGATAAGATAGTTTTAATTTTAATTTATTTTACTTTTGCACAGATTTATTTTTTCAGAATAAATTATGTAAAGTACTACCTAGCAGGTCCTGAGGAAGGGTAATCCTAGTACGAGTGCCAAAGCACTCCTTTGACACTCAAGTGCACATTGTATTCGACCAAAATAATATTTAAGGAGATTTATTGTACCCATTTTACTAGCAATAAAGATTTTTATTTTTTTTATTCTTACCGTATTGAACATGTCCTTCAACAAAGACATAGCTTGGAAGCATTTGGTTTGAAAGAAAGGAACATCGCATCTTTTGCCCTCATAATGTCCTGTGCATCGACAGAGGGGCTTACCCTCCTCACTCAGGGAACAAAGCCCGCCGTTCAGACAATATCCCTGGCAGGAGTTCACTTCACAACGGTCTCCTGAGTAACCAGCATAACATTCTGTAAAAAAGAAAATTATGAAACAGTGCAACGCGATCAGCATGGAATACAACAAAAATACTTGTGAATACGGCGCACGGGAGAAAGATGACCTTAGCTACTTTATTGACAATAATAAGTTCAAGGTCACCCGGCCGAGTGGGCATAAAAAAAACCATAGAACCTATTTTTATTTTAGAGACGTGACGAAGGTTTTGTGCAAAAAATAAAACCCTTGAAATTGTTAACAAAATCCTATTGAAACGGCTAATCTCCGATACGGCTGGATCGATATTGAGGGGAGACTTTTACTGGTAGATGTTATATGGAGTAACTTATGCTAAATCCGATTAAAAAAATTAAGGAAGTGATATTTTTAGAATAATTTCACGCGACGCAACTGAAACCTAGTTTACAATAAACTCCGTATCCAAAAAGTTAGCAACGTCGCAAATAGCTGTCAAATATATACCTATTTTAATTAATTTGGCAATTACTGTATGGAAATAAGAAATATGGCTAAGTAACCATCTAGAATATTAATAGCGAATTGTAACACACTCAGCAAGTTGACGGTTAAAAGCCACAACACGTGAACGGTACTCCCTTATATCTCCTAAAAATTTTTGTCCGAAAATCATTATCCATAAAACGTTTGCTATAAACTTCAGTTACCATAATGTTCAAAATCCCGAAATTTTGTTTTACATAATTATCTTTATTTCTAAAACTGTTCTTTCATAATATCGAATACTATAATAATTGAATCTTCTAATTTTATATGCCATAAAGTCAATTATCCTAAGTGTTTTATTATATAATGTGTATTATTCCTAATGTTCATATAAGTATAATAAAATTTTTGGTCCTAAAACATTTGCAAAAAATTAGGTTTTAGTGACAGAAACGAATCGCTGTAAATCCGACCCCACGCAGTCTTGTCTGCCCTACCCCTAGAGTGTAATTTAAAATCGCGTAGGCGCGGAGGGGCGAGGCGGCCCGCGAGTTGAGGAGCAGGTGGTTGTAACACTCGCCGCCGCTGCTGAGGCTGGCCGGCGGAGCCGGCCTGCAAGCCGAAGCTGCGGTGGTGAGCGTTAAACACATCTGCGACGATAAGCTCGCGAGGGACCGCCGGAGACCCGCAGCGCCGGAGCCGTGACAGAAACCATGCCTGCTGCATGTTGCTTGCTCGCTTGCATGCTGCATGCTTGCTTACATACTGTATGCGTGCTTGCATGGTTGCTGTAAGCTTGTTGCATGCTTGCTGCATGTTGCTTGCTCGCTTGCATACTGCATGCTTGCTTGCATACTGTATGCGTGCTTGCATGGTTGCTGCAAGCTTGCTGCATGCTTGCTGCCTGCTTGCTGTATGCTTGCTGCTTGCTCGCTGTATGCTTGCTGCTTGGTCGCTGCATGCTTGCTGCATGATTGCTGCATGTTTGTTTGCATACTTATTACAGGGTAAAATAAAATCCACATAATTATGTTCACACTCAACTGTGTTATAACGATTAACAGGTTTGATTGATTGATTTTCTGCCTTTTAATGACTACCTATATGAAATGTATGCCAACTTTCTGCGATATGATGGTTCTACTTTTTAATTCTTACAAATTTCATAAGAGCAATATTGTATAAAAATGTGTTGTGTTGAGAGAAGTTCATAGCATAGCAAAAGCTATGTAATACTTACTTTACTGTAGGTACCCGTAATTACAGACACAATTAAAATAACAATGTTCTGTTCCCTTTTGGGAACGTCTGGGAACATACCGGTTTGTTTTAAAAATATTATTAAGATCTAAACTTTTTTATTTTTTTATTTAGGATTTATAACTATTATTGAAAACGATTTTAAGTGTTTTGTATATTATTGATTGTAATATTTATGACAAACGGGTTTAGAGCATTTTGTATTTAGGGATTTCAATTTTATAGCATGTGATATTATGTGATATTATGTGATATTAAGTTCGGGTAAGTTATCATTCGGACAAATGATCATTAGGACAAAAAAGTTATGGCACTTTAAATTATGAATAAAAAAGTTAGGTAATACAATAGAGAACCCACGTGAACACCATACATTTTAAAAACACCGGATTAATAAAGGAAATATGACAAATGAAAGGATGGCTGGAATGGCAGAAATGGCAGGATTCCGTCAAGGACAAGGAGTATCATCTTGAGACTGAATCGAATAAGAAGCCCTAACAGTGTAAGATAAACATGTTTTACCTGCATTTAGGTTGGCTATCAGCACTGGTACTACAATCTCCATAAACACAATAATTGTGGCACACTGAACCATCGCATCTCTCACCGCTGTAACCCTGTGTACATTCACAACGAGATTCCCCATCAACTTTTGTACCATGGACACAAAGCAGGCTTACATCTGTAGAAACTGAGTTATTTGTTAGAAGACTCTTCAGGCTATCGCAGTTCTGAAATTCCTGAGGTATTATATCGTTAATGTTAAAGTAGGCAGCCATACTCTTAAAATAACCGCTAACACTAAAAGGTTTAGGTTCCACATCTTTGCCGAGCGGTAGATTCTTTGGGATTTGTTTGATGGTATATTTAACATTTTCTTCGAAAGATACCCAGTACATGAAATCCTTTGTTACGGTAAGAACATATCCTTGTTGTTTTGGTACAATTATTGTTCTTATGTTCTTTCCATTGAAATCGGCACTTTTAATGGAACGCGCCCAATCAGAAAAGTATATTTTCTGTGCTTGTTGGTCTATGATGAAAGAGTCTATATGGTCAGAGCCAATATCGATAACAACTTCTTTCTCTGAGCCATTGAATCGAACCTTGTTGATCTTGCTGACCGACCTCCAATAAATAAACCTGAAATGTTATGTAAAAGTTAGAACTTTTTGAAGTTTCTCCCCAAATTAGCACATGATCCTCCAGGTCAATAACTTAGAATAGTCTTCATAGTGTACCCCCAAACAACCTGTTAAAGGTTCATCAACTTCTTGCCCAGAGCAGGAAGCGTCATTGATTAAATGATTGCCCATACGAAAAAAAAAAGCTGTCTTCAAACTTTTGCTTTTTCTTCAACCTGGCGAAAGCAAAGCGAAGAAAAATAGCAAACAAAATCATAGTTGTAGTTGGCATTAAGTCCGCCTATGTGTGTACCACTCTTGTACATAAAGTTTCCCTATTTATATCAAAATGTACTATTTTGTTAGTAACGTACCCTCCACAGCTATCAACGGCAATTTGAAAGATAAAATTCGGAAAACTCTGTTCCGACCAAATTAACTGCTTTTCGTTAACTTTGTTTTTATTTAATTCTGGTTTTAATGTAATCGTGTACATTTCTTTCATGTTTTCAACCCAAAAGAGTGACTCTGTGGCCGGGTCATAAGCCAGACCAGTAACGGTGACGTTTGTAGTCCTCATCAAACATTCTGTTTTCTTAGTGGTTATGTCAAAGCTAAATATAGTATATGATTCGGCGAACAGCACCCTTTTATGTACTGGGTCGTAAGTTGTTTCACTGATTGTTTGCAACATAACGTTTTCTGCATGCGATATCGTCCCGTTAATATTAACAAATTCCAGTCGATTTTCAACACCCGTGACGATTTCTAAAACAAGAAAAAAACATTTTATAATCTCTCCATGTTTAGCCTTTCATTTATGGAACAGCATAAATATAATCACGTCTTATTCCCACAGGATAAGCAGAAACTGCAGAACTTCAGCTGCTATTATCCTTACATCCTGCATTTTATACAAATGTTACGGTTAACTTGTGTTTCTTTGTTTGGTAACTTATGCAGTACCCGAAAATAAACATGGCATATTCAAATTAGCATCATATCAATAGATATTGGTAATCCCGTAGATAACACTTATTATTTGTAAGGGAGATGTGATGTGTAACACGAATGGATATAATAAGAAATGAGTGCATGTCGTTAGACGAATTCTGAGAGTGGCGCCGGTGACTGAAAAGTTGTGTGGTTTTAGTTGGTTGTCGTGATATGGCTGTGATGCGGAGGAATGAGGAAAATGTTGAGTATGAATGTAGATGGCTGTAAGAGTAGAGCAAGACCAAATAATCGATGGATGGACTGTGTGAAGGATGATATGGATAGATAAGAGGAATCTGATGAGATGAAGAGTAATAGAGAGATATGGAAGAAGAAGTCATGCTGCGCCGACCACAAATGAATTGGGATAAGGGCAAGAGAGAATAATGATGATAGTAAAGAAATGTCTCTGGTACTCACCCCAGGAGAAAGAGTGCGCCATTCCTACGCACAGCGCCACCAATGACATCACACATGCCGTTCTATACATTTTACATTACAGACAACTCCGTTTGTGAAGAGATAGTATAATTATGTCCGACCCTGGTGCCCCGCTCGTGGAATACAAAACCAATGTGCTGTTTTTTGGCAAACATGCTGTTTATATACCTAGGCATCATATTGATACGCATTTTGATAACCTGAGGTCCTCTGATAAGAGAAGCATGAAGTAGGTAGAGATTTTGCACGTATATCCAACCAACCTGTATAAGCAACAGTTTAGGTAGTTTATACAATATTGTTAACAATATTTGTTTTCAAATTGTTTTGTTATTGTGTAAGAACTGACCCACCCCGACTCCGCTCGGACAGACGTGGAATTGTTTTCAATCAAAGGGGGTGGGGGCAAATAGAAAGGTTGGGTAGTTCGTGCTGACCAAACAAACAATTATTTTCTGTCTCTCATTAACTAGTTAACTCTTTAAGGTGGCAGCGCCAGGAAAGCGCGAAATTCAAATGTTCTTACGGTTTTTGCTACTAAACTAATTAACTAATAATGGGGTTAAAGGAACTTAGGGGGTTGTATTAATGATTATAATACAGTTACTACATACGTGTTACTTGCGCGACTCAGTTTTCATCAACATATAGCCTGACATTGCCTCGGTGTTGCAGTACTTTTTTAACATTGTGATATTGAGTCTTTCGTTTTAGCTGAAATGTACATATTTTTAGAGTAATCTATACTAATATTATAGAGAGGAAAGAACGAATAAACTACAACGACTGGACCGATTTTCACCACTAGCAGGCTAAGATATCAAGGAAGTAACATAATATAATTATGTTTAAAACATGCTAATTAGCCGAGCTATCACAAGTTTTGCGGACGAATTCGCGGTCGAAGTGCTAGTCGGTTATTAAGTAATAAAAATATTTATCGGTTTATCAAGTAGTTTATTTTTTGTGGACTAAGTGTCCTAGGTCACCTAAGATAAAACTAAATATTTATTTAACTTTGAGAAAAGTTGAATGTGAATGCGATTACGAGGTCGTGGGTTCAAATACGGGAAAAAAACAAATGAAAAATAACGATATTTATTTTTGTGAGACTTTTGTTACTCTTGTTGCTATTGAGATTAAAGATGCCTCAAGATAACGTTATAGAATGTGAAAAGAAGTGTAAAAATAAAGATAGAATTTATTTACCGCAAAATTTTCAAAAATCTATAACTCGAAAACTATAAAGAATCTCGGAACATGTATTGACATGGGGTATTTTCGGATACCCCTGGGCGTGAGGAATCTAATATTTTTTTGATGTCTATATTTGGAGCTCTGTACCTATAACAACTATTATATATACTCTTGTTGCTATTGAGATTAAAGATGCCTCAAGATAACGTTATAGAATGTGAAAAGAAGTGTAAAAATAAAGATAGAATTTATTTACCGCAAAATTTTCAAAAATCTATAACTCGAAAACTATAAAGAATCTCGGAATATATATTGACATGGGGTATTTTCGGATACCCCTGGGCGTGAGGAATCTAATATTTTTTTTGATGTCGATATTTGGAGCTCTGTACCTATAACAACTATTATATTCTAATACACCAGGTTATGCATTAACCACACGATAAAGAAACAATCTAAACTCGACCTGTACTCTGTGACCTCCACGGAATCAATTGTGTAACGTTTTTTGACTTACGTACAGACGCCAGCACATCAAGCTACCCGATACTGTCAAGTATTTCCAATCAACATTGAACCTAATGCTTTAGCGATAAAGTTGAAAGATTATTTAAGAAATTTCACAGATTGTAGTTGCTTGATGTGCATGTGTCTGTACCGCACTTCCAGCTGCGGCATTGGAAGCTGGGTAGAGCTGGTTTGTTTTAGAAATTATTGAAACGCTAACTAATAACGCTACTCGAAAAGGGTGAACCGTTGTCACATATCGTCCGTATCGGAATACCAAATTGCGACCACAAAATACCGTGGGGGATTTTATTGACCCTGTCCTAGAATGAGGTGGTAGCGTTTCTTCCCAAAGTCCCTCCGTTGTGCATGAATAACTCTAACCATTCTAAGTAAGAATCTACAATCACTAAATAGGTCGAACCACCGATGGGTCCTAAACAATCTAAATGCAGCCATGTCTTTGACCGTGGTACCGGTAAACAATTCTGTAATGACGACGAAGAATTAGGATGAGGGTAGGACGATTTCCAAGAAAGAAAAATACTAAAATTCAGTTGTAAAAAGTATTAATGTTCATAGCCCATCTAAGACAACATACAGATATCATATTCATGATGACGACGAGTTACATTTTTTGCAATAAGTTCTGATCAACTTATCAGTAAAACAGCTGAGGCTAGATTTGTTTTAGTGAGCAGTACGTAATTAGTGGTGGTAGATGTGAAAGTAAACTCTTCAACGGCTTCACTTCTTTAGAAATCAGTTGAAGTACAAGTTGTCGTCACCCCTTTAACCGATGTTACATCTGTAAAGAAAAAGTATACAATTAATACACCTAGGACATCATAAAAGCAATGAATCGTACATGACAGTTTCAATCTGAGTCTGACAAGATGCATTACACGTACGAGATCATGTACGACGCGATGTTAGTTTCAACTGTTTGGTTAGGCTACCAGTAATATTTCCGTTCACCATGGACGATCGATCTTGAGTCCTTAACAGTCAGACACAGTACGAATTGAAAGGTTTTGTTCAAAACAGATGAATGTAGAGGTACAACTGATCTTTCACGGACTACCTTTAGATTTTTCCGACGTTGTACTCATGAAAATAGCAACACTATAGAGCTGTGTGACACTTTTGGTGTGTCATAAAGTATGTTCTGTCTAGCTATCCATCCACAGCAATCTATTCTTACCTGTGTTGAGGATGTCCTTCAACAATGAAATAGCTTGGAAGCATTTGGTTTGAAAGAGGGGAACATTGCATCTTTCACCCTCATAATGCCCTGTGCATCGACAGAGGGGCTTACCCTCCTCACTCAGGGAACAAAGACCGTCGTTCAAACAATATCCTTGGCACGAGTTCACTTCACAACGGTCTCCTAAGTAACCGGCATAACAACTGTAATAAAGAAAATTATGAAACAGTGCAACGCGATGAACATGGAATACAACAAATACTTGAGATCGGCGCACGAGAGAAATTTGATTTTAATTAATTTATTGACTAATATAAGTTCAAGGTCGCTCAAACGACTTTGGGACTTTTATTTTAGAAACATAATTAGAGTTCCATGCAAAAAAAAAAGCCTGGATATTGTTAAGAAAATCCTTATCAAACGGCAACTTCTCCGAATCGACTGGACTGACTTTGACGGGACTCTTACTGGCACATAGCTGATGCTATAAGGAGAAGCTTATGCTAAATTCTATTAAAAAAAAGAAGTCATATTTTTATAATAATTTCATGCGAACGACAGCCTTAGCTACTATACAATAAACTCAGTTTAATATACTGAGTACGTTGACGGTTAAAAGCTACAACACTAATGTGAACACAACACATTTCAAAAACACCGCACGGTACGAAATAATGAAGGATATACGAAAAATAACAGGCAGGATTCCGTCAAGGTCAGGGAGTATCATTTTGAAACTGACTCGGATAAAAAGCCACACATGTTTTACCTGCATTTAGGTTGGCCATCAGCACTGGTAATACAATCTCCGTATAAACAATACCCCTGGCAAACTGAAACATTGCATCTGTCACCCTCATAATGTTCAGCACATTGACACACTGGCTTACTCTCTTCACTCAGGGAACAGATACCGTTGTTCAAACAATATTCTTGGCATAAGTTCACCTCGCACCGTTCTCCTGAGTAACCAGCATAACAACTGTAATAAAGAAAATTAAATTATAAAACAGGGAAACTGGACTAACAAGGAAACCAATCAGTTCAGTACAGTAATTCCTGACATAGGCGCGTTTAATCAAACAAACTCTTCAACTTTATAATTTTCAACTAACGAGGGAGGGTAAAATAAGGAGTTACAACAGTAATGTAAACATGACACATTTTAATACACCACATGGTACGGAATATTGAAGGCAATATGACAAATCACAGGCAGGATTCCGTCAAGGACAGGGAGTATCATCTTGAGACTGACTCGGATAAAAAGCCCTAACAGTGTTATACCTGCATTTAGGTTGGCCATCAGCACTGGTACTACAATCTCCGTACAAACAATAATTGTGGCACACTGAGCCATCGCATCTCTCACCGCTGTAACCCTGTGTACATTCACAACGAGATTCCCCATCAACTTTTGTACCATGGACACAAAACAGGCTTACATCTGTAGCCACTGAGTTTTTTGTTAGAAGACTCTTCAAGTTATCGCAGTTCTGTATTTTCTGAGGTATTATATCGTTAATGTTAATATAAGCAACCATGTACCACCAATCAACATCACCACCTCCAACAAAACGTTTAGGTTCCACATCTATGCCGCGCGGTGGATTCTTTGGAATTTGCATGACGGTATATGTATTATTTTTTTCGTTAAAAGATCGCCAGTACATGAAATTCTTTGATATAGTAAGATAATATGCCTTTTGAGTTGGTACAAGTATTGTTCTTATGTTCTTTCCATTTAAATCTGCACTTTTAATGGAAGGCGCCCAATCAGTAAAGTATATTTTCTGTGCCTTTTGGTCTATGGTGAAAGAGCATATTATGAGATGATCAGTATCGATTACAACTTCTTTTTCGGAACCATCGAATCGAACCTTATTGATTTTGTAGGGCGCCCTGTAATAAATAAATCTGAAATGTTTTAGAAATATTATTAAAATTTTCACAGATAGCAACAGCAGCAGAACTATAGCTAAATAATGTTCAAATTATTACAATGCCTTTACTTGGCGTTGGTTAACATAACAACCTCGCCTGCGGCTCAGGTGTGAATTCCGCCTCGACTGCAATAACAAAGTTGCCCACTTATATCAAAATATACAATTTTGTTAGTAACATACCCTCCACAGCTATCGACGGCAATGTCAGCGATAAAACTAAAAGACTGTTCTGACAAAATTAAGTGCTTTTCGTTAACTTTGTTTTTATCATATTCCGGTTTTAACGTAATCGAGTACATTTCGCTTATGTTTTCAACCCAAAAAAATAACTCTGTGGCCGGGTCATAAGCCATATTAGTAACGGAGCGTTTCATATCCCTCATCAAATATTCTGTGTTCTTAGTAGTTATGTCAAAGCTAAATATAGTATGTAAGTCGGTGAACAGCACCCTGTTGTGTACTGGGTCGTAAGTTTTTTCACCGATTGTGTTCGATGACGTAATCTTTTCTAGCGATATCGTTCCATTAATATTAATGAATTCTAGTTGATTGCTAACACTCGTGACAATTTCTGAAACAAGAAAAAACTGTTTTATAATCTCTGCTTCATTATTAGCCTTTCCTGTTACATAGATATAATCAAGTCAAGTTATGGTCAAGTATAATGTAAGATCTCATATCTTCCCGTGGGTGTTGTAAGAGGCGACTAAGGGACTTACCAGAGAATGGGCAGCAGCGTTCTCTGTGCTTTTGTAACAACCGTACTGCGATCGCCAACCCGCCTGCCAAGCGTGGCGATTATGGCAAACGCCCCCTTTGGGGGAGGCCCATGTCCAGCAGTGGACGTCTTTCGGTTGAAATGATGATGATGATAATGTAAGAAACTAATAAATAATTTAATTTTAATGAAATCTATGAATAATTCATTTTTATAAAATCAATGAATGTTTTAATTTTAATGTAATCAATTGAATTTAATTAGTATGAAAATATCAAAAGTTTATATTTACTTTTTTTTTTTATTGACTTGTGAATTAATAACTGCAACTGACTAATGATGGATTTTGACTTAGGACTAATGATTAAGATGTTAAATAAATATGTAACCAAAACTAAAAATATTGTACACCTACCAGCGATCATAATAATCATAAAAACTAATATTTCACCTGTGACAAACAATAAATTAATTTGAATTTAAATTTAAATTTGAACGTTTATTCCCATAAAACTACTGAATCGGCTAGAAACTAGGGAATTTTAAATGACGGACCTTGCCCCAACAGATTTCTACTTTTTTAAGTGGAAAAAATTCAACACCCGAGAGTTAGTACAAAACGTTCACTGACTTCATCGCCTCCTGTCCGGCAGACTACTACAGTTCAAAATGGCTAAATTGTATAAATAATTTTTAATTTTGGTACTGTATTATAAGAGTACCAAAATGTTATATTTTAAAATTTTCACACATGTCGCAAAATTCATAGAAAAAGACCGATTAAAAAAGGAAAGGCCGATTATATAGTATTTTATTTCACCGAACTTTTGGGGTTTTGCTATAATCGGTTGGCGATCGCAGCACGGTTGTTACAAAAACACAGAGAACGCTGCTGCCCACTCTCTGGTAAGTCCCTTAGTCGCCACTTTCGACACCCACGGGAAGATATGGGATGGTGCTATTCCCTAACGTCCGACACCATACGGAACAATTATTATGTAACCAGCCGCATCGGGAGTATGAAGCTGCTAACTCACTCACGTCCCCCAAAGCACAACTTCGTCTTAGTGCCCAGAGGCTGAAAAGCCGTAAAAGATTTCTTGGGGGCGTGTGACTAGCCAGTCCAGCTAATAACAACTCCACAGCAAGATGCGACCTCTAGCGGTTTCCACGAGCCACCTGAGAGCCTCCAACCTGAGCACGCGTTGCCTGGCTGACTTGGAAATCTGTTCATAACCAAGTCGGTCGGAGCAATGACAATCTCCACAGATAGGGGTTTACGGACGACTCAAATCACAAGTGCGGATGCGGCGTCTCTCCACAGACAATGGCCCACCTTCCATCTTGCGCTTCATGCCCGGGACACGCAGGTGTCGCCCTTACAGGCCCTACAGGCTGCTTACAGCCCTACAGGCTGACGCCCTTACAGTCATAAAGTCATCAAGTGAGCAGGCACTTAATGACCTGATGACTGTAAGGGCGTCACCAGCCTTCGAGTTAGGGGCAGAAGGTTGAGTAAATAACAAAAATAAATAAATATTTGTTGGTAATTTACTACTACCCGATGCAACTTTACTTCTTCAAAGTTAGGGATAACAAAAATTAATAAATATAGTAAATAAATGACTCTGGTACTCACCCCAGGAGAAAGAGTGCGCCATTCCTACGCACAGCCCCACCAAAGTCATCACACATGCCGTTCTATACATTTTATACTCAGACAACGTCGTTTGTTAAGAGATAGTGTATATGTCCGCCCCTGGTGGCGCTCGTGGAATACAAAATCAATGTGCTGTTTTTCGAAAAACATGCAGTTTATATACCTAGTCATCATATTGATAGGTACGCATTTTGATAACCTGAGGTCCTCTGATAAGAGAAGCACTAAGTAGAGATTTTGCACGAATGTCCAACCAACCTGTATGCGCAACAGTTTAGGGACTATAAACAATATTGATAATAATATTTGATTTCAAAATTGTTTTGATGTTATGTAGGTAACACTATCGACTCACCCCGACTCCGTTGCACCCGGACAGACGCGGATTTATGTTTTCAATCAAAGGAGGTGGGGAGGCAAATGTGTATATCTGGAAAGGGGTAGTACGTGTTGACCAAATAAACAATTATTTGCTGTCAGTTGCTTTGCATTAGCTAGTTAGCTCTTTATGGTGGCAGCGCCAGGAAAGTCCGCGAAATTCAAATGTTATTACGTTTTTTGCTACTAAACTAACTAACTAACAATGGGGTTAAATGAACCTAAAGGGTTGTATTAATGATTATAATACAGTTACTACATACGTGTTACTTGCGCGACTCTGTTTTCATCAACATACAACCTGACATTGCCTCGGATATGTTGCAGTACTTTTTACCATTGTGATATTGAGATTATAGTCTTTCATTTTCGCTGAAATGTACATATTTTTAGAGTAATATATACAAACATTATAGAGAGGAAAGATTTTTATTTTTAAATGTCTGTAACGAATAAACTCAAAAACTACTGGAATACCAATAGAAAGCTAATTTACTTATCAGGAAGTAACTTATGCTATAAATTATGTTTAAAACATGCAAATTAGCAAAGCTATCACAAGTTTTGCGGGCGAAGTCGCGGGAGAAGTGCTAGTCAGTAATTAAGTACTAAAATATTTATCGGTTTATCACGTAGTCTATTTTTGGTGGACTAAGTGTCATAAGTGACCTAAGATAAAAATAAATATTTATTTAACTTTGAGAAAAGTTGAATGTGAATGCGATTACGAGGTCGTGGGTTCAAATCCGCGTAAAAAAAACCAATGAAAAATAACGATATTTATTTTTGTGAGACTTTTGTTACTCTTGTTGCTATTGAAAAAAAAAAAATGCCTCTAGGTAACGTTATAGAATGTGCAAAGAAGTTTAAAAATAAAGACAGAATTTATTTAAAGCATTCCCCGCAAAATTTTCAAAAGTCTATAACTCGAAAACTTTATAGAATCTCGGAACATACATGGGGTATTTTCGGATACACCTAGGCGTGAGGAATCTAATATTTTTTTTGATGTCGATATTTGGAGCCCTGTGCCTATAACAACTTTTATATTCTAATACACCAGGTTAGGCACTAACCATTCGATAAAGAAACAATCCAAACACGATCTGTACTCTGTGACCTCCACGGAACAAATTGTGTAACATTTTTAACTTATGTATGTACAGACACCAGCACATCAATTTACCCGATACTGTCAAGTATTGCCAATCAACATTGAACCTAATGCTTTAGCGATAAAGTTGAAAGATTATTTAAGAAATTTCACAGACTGTAAGGTGGGTTGAGTAAATAACAATAAAGATACAGATTTATTAGCGTAAAGTTTACTACTAACAGATGCATCTTTAGTCCTTCAAAGTAAGGGGTAATCAAAATTAATGAAAATAGTAAATAAATGACTCTGGTACTTACCCCAGGAGAAGGAGTGCGCCAACCCTGTGCACAGCGCCACCAATGCAATCACACATGCCGTTCTATACATTTTATACTACAGACAATGTCGTTTGTGAAGAGATGCTCGTGGAATACAGCAATGCAAAAGCAATGTGCTATTTTTTGGCAAACATGCTGTTATAAATAGTATGGTTAAGCATCCGCCATATTGATAGCCGGAAGTTCATCTGATAAGAGAAGTAGAGAATATTATCGTGCACAGTTATACAAGGTGAGTTTTTAAATTTTGTGTGGATGGGCATAATTATATGGAACAATTAAGAATAAATTCACCTTAATGGCAATGGAGAGGGCTATGCTCGGAGTTCTATTGATCGAATCATAAATGAAGACATCCGCAAGAGAATCATGGTTACCGACGTAGCCCAAAGAATTGTCAAATTTAAGTGGCAGTGAGCAGAGCACATTGACAGACGACATGGTGCTGCTGAGCGCGTCAGCCGGTGGTACTAGGACACTATTTTGGTCATAACCAATATAATGGCCTACAAAAATCAGAAAAATCAGCACATTGTTTTTGAGGGACCAAGTAGGTACCATTTTGGGGTGCGTCTCATATCATGTATAGTTTTCTAGGGTTTTTTCATCACGATTTACTCAGTAGCAGTTTAGATTTGTGCCCAGTTGATGGCAGTAGGCTCACCCCCATTACGCTATTAGGGTGCTGCTCTTTTTTATGTTCAATCACCCTGTACAGTACACGCAACGTTTAGGTAGTATGGACAATACTGATAACAATGCTGTTTTTTTTATGTTTTGTAATACTACCGACTCGCTCCGACTCCACTCAGACAGACGCGCAATTTACGTTTTCAATCAAGGTGGGAGGGGCGGGGGCACATGCGTATATCTGGGCAGTGGGGTAAGTTGTTGCTGAAAATAATTATTCTCTCTAAGTTGCATTGCATTAATCAGTTTATTAGCTCTTTAAGGGAGACTAGAAATGAATCGCATACGAATATTTTAGCACCCCGCCACGAATAGTTTATTATTAACCGTTCATACTGATAGTGCTAATTGTCGACCTAAGCAGAAACTAAGGATGCAAGAAAGAGTGACGAGAGCACAAAATGTTTGCAGTGATAGTGTAATGGTGTGAGCGGACTGAGTTCGAACCCAAGACATCACATGCACCTCTGATTATTCGTATTGATGTGCGTATTGCACTTGCTTCGGTGAAGGAATACATCGAGAGGAAACCAGCATGCCTGAGAGATATCTCTCGACGGCATGTAAAACCAAGTCAGATAGGCGTCATAAAAACTGACACCAAATTTGGCACTAACCACACAGTTAAGAAGAAGTGTAAGCACCTAGTCTCGGTAAAATTGAATTTTCTTCAGACCATTCACATCATTTACAGAATAATTAAGAATTTACTTTTTCAACTAATATATTTTCTTCTTTCGTTATCTATATATCTCTTTTTCTGATGGCAGTTTGACAAATAAAGATGCAAGAGCAAGCACCGTCTGCGATACCACAAGGTTGATGCGCCACCGAACCTAAATGTTCAGCATATAAATAATTATGTTACGTAAACTCAAGAGTTCAAAATTGCAACAAAATCCAGTTCGATATTGTGTAGTTAAGAAGAACTAAGACACGTACACACAGACACGTGACGGTGACTTTTTATATTCATAATATTACATCCTGTTATTCGATGGATTTGCCTAGCTTTGTTGTTTCCATTTTAATGTAAAATTTAAATGATGAATTTATTCCGTGGATAAGGGGCACTATGGTAATAATAATTATGATGATAGCGTATCAGCGACCGTAGCCTGGCTACGCTCCCGGGACCTATTTGGAGAAACCGAAGGTTTTGTTTGTGCAATATTGGATGAAATTATGATGACGTCCGTGTGGTGTCGGTCGTCCGTGTGGTGTCGGACGTAAAGAATAACACCATCCCATATCTTCCCGTGGGTGTCGTAAGAGGCGACTAAGGGACTTACCAGAGAATGGGCAGCAGCGCTCTCTGTGTCTTATGTAAGAACTGCACTCACTGCGATCGCCAACACGCTTGCCAAGCGTGGCGATTATGGCAAAACCCCCCCATGAATAGCGCAACAAACAAATGGCCCCTAGTGCCCGGCAGCCCGTCTACCCTTGACTACGGCAGCGGTCGAGGCTACGGCGTGGCAAGGGGTGCGAAGAATCTCCGGAAGGGACCCAGCTGCCAATACCAACGACTGGACCTGGCAACATATAACACGCGCACACTCCGGACCGACGAGAAGATAGTGGAACTAGAAGAGGTATTGAGCAGGCTGCGATGGAGTATTGTGGGATTATCTGAAGTCCGAAGAGAGGGGGAGGACACGATAATCCTGAAATCCGGCAACCTGCTCTATTTCCAAGAGGGTGACCGGCAGTCCCAGGGTGGTGTTGGGTTTATCGTCCACAAGTCCCTTGTGAACAACGTGGTGAAGATCGAGAGTGTGTCGACCAGGGTGCCGTACCTTATACTCAGAATATCCTCAAGATATTCGCTGAAGGTCATACAGGTCTACGCCCCGACCTCGGCACACCCCGACGACGAAGTGGAGACCATGTATGAGGATATATCTAAAGCCATGCATGGTTCCAAAACTCACTTCACAGTTGTCATGGGGGACTTCAATGCGAAACTGGGCAAACGAGACGGGGATGAGCTGCAGGTGGGGCAATTTGGAGTTGGACATCGGAATCGCCGGGGTCACCAACTGGCTAGTTTTATGGAGAAGGAGGGCCTCTATATGATGAACTCCTTCTTCAGAAAGCGTGAGCATAGGAAGTGGACCTGGCAGAGCCCCGATGGTGCAACTAGAAATGAGATCGACTTCATCATGTCAACCAAAAAGCAAATGTTCAATGATGTCTCTGTGATCAATTCGGTGAAAACCGGGAGCGATCACCGCATGGTAAGAGGCACATTGAACATCAATATCAAGCTTGAAAGGTATCGACTGATGAAGTCTACGCTCCGTCCAGCACAGATCCAAATCCAAAACCCCGAGAGCTTTCAGCTTGAACTCCAGAACCGTTTCGAGTGCCTAGGAAGCTCAGTGGACGAATACAACGATGGGTTCGTGGAAACTGTCCATACGACCGGGTCTAAGTTCTTCAAGGCGCGTCGTACAGATCAGAACAAGAGGCTCTCCGATCACACTCTCAAGCTCATGAAGGAGCGGCGTGAGATGATCCTGCAGTCTTCAGACGAGGCGTGTAAATACCGGCAGCTCAATAGACGGATCTCTAAATCCTTGAAGAGCGACCTCCGCCGCTTTAATACCGAGCGTATTAAAGACGCGATTGAGCGGAATAAAGGCTCCAAGGTATTTGCAAGGGATCTGGCTATTGGGCAGAGCCAGCTCACGAAACTGAAGACCGACGATGGTAGGATCTTATCCGCCAAACCGGAGCTTCTGAGGGAGATCGAGAGCTTCTATGGACAGTTGTACACGTCAACCAGTAAACCCGTCGTAGATCTAGCCAACGACCCAAGAGCTAGACTGACCCGACACTATACCGAAGACATCCCGGACGTCAGCCTGTACGAGATTAGGATGGCTCTGAAGCAGCTCAAAAACAACAAGGCACCGGGTGATGACGGAATTACGGCCGAACTCCTGAAGGCGGGTGGAAAACCGGTACTTAAGGCCCTTCAGAAGCTGTTTAATTCCGTCATACTTGAGGGAAAAACGCCACAGGCATGGTGCAGGGGTGTGGTGGTGCTCTTCTTCAAAAAGGGTGACAATGCCCGGCTGAAGAATTATAGGCCCATCTCACTTCTAAGCCATGTCTACAAGTTGTTTTCTAGAGTCATCACGAATCGTCTCGCGCGCAGGTTTGACGATTTCCAGCCACTCGAACAAGCCGGTTTCCGAAAAGGCTTTAGCACCGTGGACCACATACATACGCTGCGGCAAGTTATACAGAAGACCGAAGAGTATAACCTGCCTCTCTGTTTAGCGTTTGTGGACTACGAGAAAGCCTTCGATTCGATCGAGACCTGGGCGGTACTGCAGTCTCTCCAACGGTGCCAAATCGATTATCGGTACATCGAGGTGTTGAAGTGTTTATACAAAAACGCCACCATGTCAGTCCGACTTCAGGACCAAGCCTCGAAACCTATCCTCCTGCAGCGAGGTGTGAGACAGGGAGACGTCATATCTCCGAAACTGTTCACCGCTGCACTGGAGGATGTCTTCAAGGTTCTGGACTGGAGAGGGCTAGGCATCAACGTCAATGGCGAGTACATCACTCACCTTCGGTTTGCCGATGATATAGTGGTAATGGCTGAGACCATGGAGGACCTCAGTACAATGCTCGATGACCTCAGTAGAGCTTCCGGAAGAGTGGGTCTAAAAATGAACATGGACAAGACTAAGGTCATGTTGAATGATGATGAAATGATGATGACGAATAACTACCGGAGATTTATTGTGAAGGAGCCGCGGCACGGTTGACATAAAGGGTGTAAAAAAACTTCTTAACAAAGCCGAAAGGCACTTGTTCTCTTCGTCATTGCAACCATTTTTTTGTTCTAGACCATACGTAGGAACCTTTTAGTTACGGAGATATTGGTGGTCAAAGATCGAGCTTCTTGACAAGTTTTTAAAAAAAAAAACAAGATTTCATTGTAAGATTTTTACTTTAATCACCTCCACGACCCCCGTTCTATTCAATCCATCCATCAGCACAACGTTTTGAGTGCGTTACATTAGCCAAAAAAAAGTCACCTCCCAGCAATATCTTTGCGTAAAGTTACTTAGTTTGATGTACAGAATGCTTGGTTGACGGCTTCGTGATGAGGTCTTTTACACCCTGTATAGGAGGAGGTTCTCTATTCGACTGATATATTTTCTTAGTATTTAAATATGTTTGGCGGTGTCTTCGCCTGGTCTTAGTCGTAATTTAGATAATTGTTGTTTGTTTTCAAGAATAGTGAACCAAATATATATTGACGCTCCTGATCTCCTTGATGTGCTGATGCGCTTCTTCGTTACGGACAATCACTGTCGGGGCAGAGAGCACAGGCTGTTTGCCGTGCCTCCATGTCGTACTGTTGCACGTGCTAAGTCACCAATTCGTCGCTCTCTTGCCGCGCTTGATGATCTCTTGGATTCGAATCCAACAGACGATCAGTTTGCAGATGGCTAGATTTTATTGGTATGTTAGAAGCACTGTGAGAAGAATTTATGAAAGTGTGAACATTTTGGCGTTTTTTTGTTATTTTGTATAATTATTTTACTTTTATGGTTACCCATAACACTTTTAGTAGGTAACTGAAATTGTTACCGTTGTTATTAAATAAATAAAACCAGTGAACCAACCATTCTTAAATTTTGCATATACGAGAAGCAGCAGTGGCTCAGTGGTGGCGGCCCCGTCTTACGAACAGTAAGTCGTGGGTTCGAACCCAGACAGGCGCATTACTTTGTGTTATTTATTTCATCGCTACTGCTCTCAAAACGGTGAAGTGTGACATCTACCAATCCGTAATGGGCCCGCGTGGTGGGTTATAGCCCATTCCCTCTCTTACAGAGGAGGCCTGTGTCCCAGCAGTGGGAACATTAATAGGCTGATGATACAATCTTGTCAGGTGTACAAAAACGGACTTAGGGTACATTTCATCCCGATAAAAGAACTGTTCCCGAGGAAAACAATAATTACATTCTTATGATAATAGATAGCGTCACGGGTTTTTTTGAATCATGATTGAATTATATTTCTACAAGCAGTGTGATCCCGAACAGACTGATAGCCAGATTCAAAATTAACGCGAGCAAAGCCGCGGGTAAAAGCTAGTAAATTATAACAACAAAACCAGACTTCGGGCTGCTACTGCTAAACTCCGATGTAAGACACAAATAACACTTTGTCCGCCCTGGGAATCGAACCCAGGACCACACGCTCAGCAGTCAGTCGTTTATTGAAATGTTTATATCGCCTCACTATGGGACTAGTAAGTACTAAAGGCCTCACTGAGACATGGAATCACAGTTTTTAAGCAACACCAAAAAAGAGCTGGTTTGTTTTAGAAATAATTGAAACGCTAAACCCGAAAAGGGTGAATCGTTGTCACTTACGTTCTTATCGGAAAACCAAATTGCGACCACAAAGGACCATCGGGGATTTCTATTGACACCGTCCCAGGGTGGGGTGGTGACGTTTCTGCCCAAAGTCCTTCGTTGTGCATTAATAACTCTAACCATTCTCAGCAAGAATCTACAATCACTAAATAGGTCGAACCACCGATGGGTCCTAAACAATCTAAATGCAGCCATGTCTTTGACCGTGGCACTGGTAAACAATTCTGTAATGACGACGAAGAATTAGGATAAGGGTAGGACGATTTCAAAGAAAGAAAAATACTAAAGTTCAGTTGTAAAAAGTATTAATGTTCATAGCCCATCTAAGACAAGATACAGATCATATTCATGATGACGACGAGTTACATTTTTTTGCAATAAGTTCTGATCAACTTATCAGTAAAACAGCTGAAGCTACGTTTGTTTTAGTAAGCAGTACGTAGTTAGTGGTGGTAGATGTGAAAGTAAACTCTTCAAAGGCTTCACTTCCTTAGAAATCAGTTGAAGTACAAGTCGACGTCACTTCTTTAACCGATGTTACATCTGTAAAGAAAAAGTATACAATGCACAATTAATATACTTAGGACATCATTAAAGCAATCGTACATGACATTATCAACCTGAGTCTGACAAGGTGCATTACACGTACGAGATCATGTACGACGCGATGTATAGTTTCAATTATTTGGTTTGGCTGCCAGTTATCTTTCCAATCGTCATGGACGATCGATCTTGAGTCTTTAATAGTCAGACACAGTACTAATTGACAGTTTTAGTTTAAAACAGATGAATGTGGAGGTACAACTGATCATGCACGGACTACCTTTAGATTTTTCCGACGTTTTACTCATGAAAGTATCAACACTGTACAGCTGTGTGACACTTTTGGTGTGTAATAAAATATGTTCTGTCTAGCTATCCATACACAGCGATCTATTATTACCTGTATTGAGGATGTCCTTCAACAATGAAATAGCTTGGAAGCATTTGGTTTGAAAGAGGGGAACATCGCATCTTTCACCCTCATAATGTCCTGTGCATCGACAGAGGGGCTAACCCTCTTCACTCAGGGAACAAAGCCCGTCGTTCAAACAATATCCCAGGCACGAGTTCACTTCACAACGGTCTCCTAAGTAGCCGGCATAACAACTGTAATAAAGAAAATTATTAAACAGTGTAAGTCGGTGAACATGGAATACAACAAATACTTGTGAGTGATCGGCGCACGGGAGAAAGTTGACTTTAGCATATATTTATTGACAATAATAAGTTCAAGGTCGCTCGACCAAGCGACCATTGAACCTATTTTAAGTTTAAAAACATAATCAGAGTTCCGTGCAATGTTTCAAAAAGGGAACTACTTAATATTTTATAGGTAACAATTTCTCGCGAACGAAGACTATAGCTAGTATGCAATGCACTCAGTTAAATATACTCAGCCCGTTAACGGTTAAAAGCTACAACACTACTGTGAACACAATACATTTTAATAACACCACGCGGTACGGAATAATGAAAGAAATAATATCATCTTGAGAATGACTCGGATAAAAAGCCCTATCTGTGTAAGATGAACATGTTTTACCTGCAATTAGGTTGATCATCAGCACTGGTACTGCAATCTCCGTGTAAACAATACCCTTGACACACTGAAACATTGCATCTGTCACCCTCATAATCTCCAGCACATTGAAACACTGGCTTACTGTCTTCACTCAGGGAACAGATACCGTTGTTCAAACAACATCCATGGCACGCCTCCACTTCGCACCGTTCACCTGAGTACCTTGCATTACAGCTGGAATATAAAAAATAAAATTATAAAACAGGTTATCTGCACTAACAAGGAAACCAATTCATTCTGTCTGTCTCTAACATGCACGCGAGTTGCTTAAAATATGATTCACGATCGTGACAAATATGTATGTACAGAATTATAATCATTAAAATCATTAATACAACCCTCTAAGTTCATGATGTTCAGATGATTTTAATGGTTGCTGGGTAAAGGCCTCCCCCAGTTACTACCACGGAGTCGAATTAATAGAAATGTATAGTAGTTTGAATTTTAGTTTATACTAGGTTATGCCCGCGGCTGCGTCCGCTTATAGTTCTATAATTGTCCCACGGGATCATATTACCGGGATCAAAGTAGCCTTTGTATTAATCCAGAATATAAGCTATCCTCATACTTAATTTCATCCAAATCTGTTAACACATTTATTTTGAGCGTGAAGGTTGTACAAACATACACACACATACAAACTATCGCCTCATAATAAATCTATACTCATTACTATATATATATATATTATATCTATACTAATATTATAAAGAGGTAATTTGTTATTTGTAATAATCTTCTATAATATAAAAATGAATCACAAAATGTGTTGGTAAGCGCATAACTCAACAACGCCTGGACCAATGTGACCAATTTTTTTTTTTAAATGTTCGTTGGAGTTCAAGGATGGTTTTTACGGCGAGAAAAAGAAAAAAAAAGAAAGGTAGGTAGGTAGTAGGTAGGTAGTAGGTAGGTAGTAGGTAGGTAGTAGGTAGGAAGTAGGTAGGTAGTAGGTAGGTAGTAGGTAGGTAGTAGGTAGGTAGTAGGTAGGTAGTAGGTAGGTAGTAGGTAGGTAGTAGGTAGGTAGTAGGTAGGTAGTAGGTAGGTAGTAGGTAGGTAGTAGGTAGGTAGTAGGTAGGTAGTAGGTAGGTAGTAGGTAGGTAGTAGGTAGGTAGTAGGTAGGTAGTAGGTAGGTAGTAGGTAGGTAGTAGGTAGGTAGTAGGTAGGTAGTAGGTAGGTAGTAGGTAGGTAGTAGGTAGGTAGTAGGTAGGTAGTAGGTAGGTAGTAGGTAGGTAGTAGGTAGGTAGTAGGTAGGTAGTAGGTAGGTAGTAGGTAGGTAGTAGGTAGGTAGTAGGTAGGTAGTAGGTAGGTAGTAGGTAGGTAGTAGGTAGGTAGTAGGTAGGTAGTAGGTAGGTAGTAGGTAGGTAGTAGGTAGGTAGTAGGTAGGTAGTAGGTAGGTAGTAGGTAGGTAGTAGGTAGGTAGTAGGTAGGTAGTAGGTAGGTAGTAGGTAGGTAGTAGGTAGGTAGTAGGTAGGTAGTAGGTAGCTTATGTGACGCAGACGAAGTTGCGTGGGTCAGCTAGTAATATTATAAAGAGGTAACATTTGTTTGTAAGTTTGTATGTAGGGGGTAATCTCCGGAAGTAATGAACCAATTTTAAAAATTGTTTCACTGGTAGAAAGCTACATTATTCGTGAGTGCTATAGGCTATATTTTAACCCATACTCCCACGGGAACGGGAACTACGCGGGGAAACCGCGGGACGTCAGCTAGTAATGGGATAAACATGATTGTTTTACCTGCATTTAGGTTGGCCATCAGCACTGGTACTACAATTTCCGTGTAAACAAAAATTGTGGCACACTGAACCATCGCATCTCTCACCGCTGTAACCCTGCGCACATTCACAACGAGATTCCCCATCAACTTTTGTACCATGGATACAAAGGAGGCTTACATCTGTAGAAACTGAGTTGTTTGTTAGAAGCCTCTTCAGGCTATCGCAGTTCTGAATTTCCTGAGGTATTATATCGTTAATGTTCCAGTAGCCAGCTATTACCCATTTAACATCCTTATCACTTAATTGTTTAGGTTCCACATTTATGCCGAGCGGTGGATTCTTTGCGATTTGCTTGATGGTATATGTATTAAATGCTATTTTGCTAGATTGCCAGTATATGAAATCCTTTGTTACGGTAAGATAATATGCAAAATGTGTTGTTACAAGTATTGTTCTTATGTAATTTCCATTTAAATCTGCACTTTTAATGGAAAGTGCCCCATCAGTAAAGTATATTTTCTGTGCGCGTTGGTCTATGGTGAGTGAGACTATATAGAGTCCATCGATAACCACTTCTTGCTCTGAACCATTGAATCGAACCTTATAGAGTCTGTTGTTTGACGAAAAATATATAAACCTGAAATGAAAACAAGTGAATAACCAGAGACGAAATGAATTTAAAAAAAATAGTTGTCATAGTAGTCGTTCTATTATTTTATTTCTTCGAAAGTATTTTGAAAAACGTCGTTTGATAGACGTGGTCATTTGTTACTGCAGTTCTCGGCTCCATAACAAGCTCGCCTGCGGCTCGGGTGTGAATTTCACCTTGACTGCAATAACGAAGCTTCCCCACTTTATTAACATGTGCATTTTTGTTAGTAACGTACCCTCCACAGCTATCGATGGCAATTTGAGTTAATTCAGGCTGCGACAAAATAAAGTGCCTTTTATTAACTTTGTTTTTATCAGATTCCGGTTTTAATGTAATTGAGTATAGATCTCTAGAGCTTTCAACCCAAACGAGCAATTCTGTGGCCGGGTCATAAGCCAAACCAGTAATGTAGATGTCTCCTGGGATAATCCTCATCAAACATTCTGTTTTCTTAGTAGATAGGTCAAAGCTAGATATAGTTGTTGTGTCGGCGAACAGCATCCTGTTATGTACTGGGTCGTAAGTAATTTCATTGATTCGATACGACGTAATGTTTTCTGTATGGGATATCGTTCCGTTAATATCAATAAATTTCAGTCGATAGTAATCAGCCCTTACAATTTCTGAAACAAGAAAATACTATTTAACCCGACTACGACGAAGCCAAAAGGAAGGGTAATGATTTTAGCAGCCCATGTAAATGTATGTTTGTATTTACGTATGTTCCTCCGTAGGGCCTAAACTGTTCATTCGATTTTGGTGAATAAGGTGTCAATCAATTCGTTATTATAACCTGGGTAACATAGGCTGCATTTTAACCGACTTCAACACAAGGAGTCGATTTTATCGTGTAAACCCCGAATTTAATTACAGCGTGATTTTTCATTAGTCGGGTTTAGTCGTTCCTGTTACATAAATATAATCACGTCTTATTCCATTAGGGTAGGTAGAAACTGCGGAACTTCAGCTGCAATGATCCTTACGTAGTGCATTTTATACAAATGTTACAGTTAATTTGTATTTCTTTGTGTGGTAACTTACGCAGTAGGTACCCGAAAATAAACGTGTTGGCATAGTCAAAGCATTATATCAATGGATATTGGTAATCCCGTGTCTAGATAACAATAAGCATTTATAAGGGCCGGTATGTGTAACGCGAATGGATAAAATAAGAAAGATTAATTGGGTAGTTCTTCAAAAGTTATTTTCTCCGCGTAACTTTCATGGCGAATGAAAAAACACATGCATGTATATAAATACTTAGAAATAAATTATCAACTGGGCAGGAATAAACACAGAAGGTTGAGTAAATAACAATAAAGATACAGATTTATTAGCGTAAAGTTTGCTACTAATGATAAATGATAAATGATAAATGATGTTTATTTTGCAAGTAGGTTTTTACAAACACTTTTACACGTCATTTTTTAAAACTAGATGGGGCCGGTGTTTCGTACCTGACTACTCTGAGAAGAAACAGCCGAAACAAACTCAAAGGTCATAGTCTCTTTTGAAGTCCAGACAATCTTGCTCAATTCACATGAGGACTATGCAGATTAGTGTCTGAGATGGTCTTTTGAAGAAATATCCATACAGATTTGAGTGGACCTGTCCAGTCAGTGCAAGCATTTTTCAGTTAACGTTCCCTTCGTTAACCTTCAAAGTGAGGGGTAATCAAAATTAATGAAAATAGTAAATAAATAACTCTGGTACTCACCCCAGGAGAAGGAGTGCGCCAACCCTGTGCACAGCGCCACCAATGCAATCACACATGCCGTTCTATACATTTTATACTACAGACAATGTCGTTTGTGAAGAGATGCTCGTGGAATACAGCAATGCAAAAGCAATGTGCTATTTTTTGGCAAACATGCTGTTATAAATAGTATGGTTAAGCGTCCGCCATATTGATAGCCGGAAGTTCCTCTGATAAGAGAAGTAGAGAATATTATCGTGCAGAGTTATACAAGGTGAGTTTTTAAATTTTGTGTGAATGGCCATAATTATATGGGACAATTAATAATAAATTCACCTTAATGGCAATGGAGAGGGAGTTCGAGCTATGCTCGGAGTTCTATTGCGTGATTGAATCATAAAATGAAGACATCCGCAAGAGAATCATGGTTACCGGCGTAGCCCAAAGAATTGTCAAATTTAAGTGGCAGTGAGCAGAGCACATTGACAGACGACATGGTGCTGCTGAGCGTGTCAGCCGGTGGTACTAGGACACTATTTTGGTCATAATTATAATGGCCTACAACAATCAGAAAAATCAGCACATTGTTTTTGAGGGACCAAGTAGGTACCATTTTGGGGTGCGTCTCATATCATAGTTATCTAGGGTTTTTTCATCACGATTAACTGCAGTAGCAGTTTAGATTTGTGCCCAGTTGATGGCAGTAGGCTCACCCCCATTACGCTGTTAGGGTGCTGCTCTTTTTTTATTTACTTACACATTTTATGTTCAATCACCCTGTACAGTACACGCAACGTTTAGGTAGTATGGACAATACTGATAACAATGCTGGTTTTTTTATTTGATGTTTTGTAATACTACCGACCCACCCCGACTCCGCTCAGACAGACGCGCAATTTACGTTTTCAATCAAGGGCGGAGGGGCGGGGACACCATGCGTATATCTGCGCAGGTGGGGTAAGTTGTTGAAAATAATTATTTTCTCTCAGTTGCATTGCATTAATCAGTTTATTAGCTCTTTAAGGGAGACTAGAAATGAATCGCATTCGAATATTTTAGCACCCCGCCTCGAATAGTTTATTATTAACCGTTCATACTGATAAAAAAAATTGTCGACTTATGCAGAAACTAAGGCTGCAAGAAAGAGTGACGAGAGCACAAAATGTTTGCAGTGATAGTGTAATGGTGTGAGCGGACTGAGTTCGAACCCAAGACATCACATGCACCTCTGATTTTTCGTATTGATGTGCGTATTGCACTTACGGTGAAGGAAAACATCGAGAGGAAACCAGCATGCCTGAGAGATATCTCTCGACGGCCTAAGTCAAAACCAAGTCAGATAGGCGTCATAAAAACTGACGCCAAATTAGGCACTAACCACACAGTTAAGAAGAAGTGTAAGCACCTAGTCTCGGTAAAATTGAATTTTCTTCAGACCATTCACATCATTTACAGAATAATTAAGAATTTCTTTTTTCAACTAATATATTTTCTTCTTTCGTTATCTATATATCTCTTTTTCTGATGGCAGTTTGACAAATAAAGATGCAAGAGCAAGCACCGTCTGCGATACCACAAGGTTGATGCGCCACCGAACCTAAATGTTCATCATATAAATAATTATGTTTCGTAAAGTCAAGAGTTCTTCAAATGATGGCGAAAACCGCAACAAAATCCAGTTTGATATTGCAAAGTTAAGAAGAACTAAGCCACTTACACACAGACACGACACGTGACGTTTTATATTCATAATATTACATCCTGTTATTCCATGGGTTTGCCTAGCTTTGTTGTTTCCATTTTAATGTAAAATCTAAATGATGAATTTATTCCGTGGATAAGGGGCAATATGGTAATAATAATTATGATGATAGCGTATCAGCGTCCGTAGCCTGGCTACGCTCCGGGGACCTATTCGGAGAAACCGAAGGTTTTGTTTGTGCAATATTGGATGAAGTTATGATGACGAATAACTACCGGAGATTTATTGTGAAGGAGCCGCGGCACGGTTGACATAAAGGGTGTAAAAAACCTCTTAACGAAGCCGAAAAGCACTTGTTCTCTCCGTCATTGCAATCATTTGTTTGTTCTAGATCATACCTAGGAACCTTCTAGTTACGGAGATATTGGTGGTCAAAGTTCGAGCTTCATGGCAAGTTTTTTTAAAAAAAAAAACAAGTTTTCATTGTAAGATTTTTACTTTAATCACCTCCACGACCTCCGTTCTATTCAATCCATCCATCAGCACAACGTTTTGAGTGCGTTACATTAGCCAAAAAAAAGTCACCTCCCAGCAATATCTTTGCGTAATGTTACTTAGTTTAATGTACAGAATGCTTGGTTGACGGCTTCGTGATGAGGTCTTTTACACCCTGTATAGGAGGAGGTTCTCTATTCGACTGATACATTTTCTTAGTATTTAAATATGTTTGGCGGTGTCTTCGCCTGGTCTTAGTCGTAATTTAGATAATTGTAGTTTGTTTTCAAGAATAGTGAACCAAATATATATTGAAGCTCCTGATCTCCTTGATGTGCTGACGCGCTTCTTTGTTCCGGACAATGACTGTCGCGGCAGAGAGCACAGGCTGTTTGCCGTGCCTCCATGTTGTACTGTTGCACGTGCTGAGTCACCAATTCTTCGCTCTCTTGCCGCGCTTGATGATCTCTTGGATTCTAATCCAACAGACAATCAGTTTGCGGATGGGTAGATTTTATTGGTATGTTAGAAGCACTGTGAGAAGAATTTATGAAAGTGTGAACATTAGCTTATTTTGGCGTTACTTTGTTATTTTGTATAATTATTTTACTTTTATGGTTACCCATAACACTTTTAGTAGGTAACTGAAATTGTTACCGTTGTTATTAAATAAATAAAACCAGTGAACCAACCATTCTTAAATTTTGCATATACGAGAAGCAGCAGTGGCTCAGTGGTGGCGGCCCAGTCTTACGAACAGTAAGTCGTGGGTTCGAACCCAGACAGGCGCATTACTTTGTGTAATTTATTTCATCGCTACTGCTCTCAAAACGGTGAAACAAAATATCGTGAGGAAACCGGTATGTCCTAGAACCAAAAAAAATTGAAGACATGTGACATCTTCCAATCCGCAATGGGCCCGCGTGGTGGGTTGTACCCCATTCCCTCTCCTACAGAGGAGGCCTGTGTCCCAGTAGTGGGAACATTAATAGGCTGATGATACAATCTTGTCAGGTGTACAAAAACGGACTTAGGGTACATTTATTTTCATTCCGATAAAGAACTGTTCCCGAGGAAAACAATAATTACATTCTTATGATAATAGATGGCGTCACGGGTTTTTTTTTAATCATGATTTAATTATATTACTACAAGCAGTGTAGAACCCGAACAGACTGATAGCCAGATTCAAAATTAATGCGAGCGAAGCCGCGTTTAAAAGCTAGTAAATTATAACAACAAAACCAGACTTCGGGCTGTTACTGCTAAACTCCGATGTAAGACACAAATAACACCTTGTCCGCCCTGGGAATCGAACCAAGGACCACACGCTCAGCAGTCAGTCGTTTATTGAAATGTGTATATCGCCTCACTATGGAACTAATAAGTACTAAAGGACTCACTGAGACACGGAATCACAGTTTTTAACCAACAGCCATATAAGAGCTGGTTTGTTTTAGAAATTATTGAAACGCTAAACTCGAAAAGGGTGAACCGTTGTCACTTACCGTTAGTATCAGAAAACCAAATTGCAACCACAAAGGACCATGGCGGATTTTCTATTAACCCCGTCCCAGGGTGTGGTGACGTCCCTTCCCAAAGTCCTTTCATTGTGCATTAATAGCTCTAACCATTCTCAGCAAGAATCCACAATTACTAAATAGGTCGAACCACCGATGTGTCCTAAACAATCCAAATGGAGCCTAGATCAAGGGACGTGACAACCATGTCTTTGAGCGTGGCACTGGCAAACAATTCTGTAATGACGATCAAGAATTGGAATGAGGGTAGGATGATTATAAAGAAAGAAAAATATTAAAATTCAGTTATAAAAATATAATAATTTTCAGTCTATTTAGGACAACATACAGATATCGTATCGAGTTACATTTTTACAACTTATCAGTAAAAGAGCTGCGGCTAGATTTTGTTAAGTGAGCAGTACGTAGTTAGTGGTGGTAGATGTGAAAGTAAACTCTTCAACGGCTTTACTTCTTTAGAAATCAGTTGAAGTACAAGTCGACGTCGCCCCTTTAAACCGATGTTACATCTGTAAAGAAAAAGTATTCAATGCACAATTAATACACATAAGACATCATAAAAGCAATCTTACATGACATTATCAATCTGAGTTTGACAAGATGCATTACATGTACGAGATCATGTACAACGCGACGTTAGTTTCAATGTTTAGTTAGGCAGCCCAGTGATCTTTCAGTTCATCATGGACGATCGATCTTGAGTCCCTAACAGCCAGACACAGTACGAATTGAAAGTTTTTGTTCAAAACAGTTGAATGAGGAGGTACAACTGAGTTTTCTGACGTTGTACTCATGACAGTAGCAACACTGTACAGCTGTGTGACACTTTTGGTGTGTAATAAATTATGTTCTGTCTAGCTGTCCATCCACAGCGATCTATTCTCAAAACACTCAAAACGGTTTACTTTGCGTTTGCCCAGTCTTTGCTGGGGTACTGTATCTTTGTCTGGGGAGGTAACTTTGCAGTCAGCATGTTACGTATTGACAGGTATCCAAGCGAAAGAGTGTGAAGTCCTAACAGTCAACACGCCACAATACCACAGTCCCTACGGCTGCGAGAAGGGAAACGTAAAAGAACTAGACTGTGTAGCACGGAGAGACACAGAACTGCTCAATTCTGTCTATTGTAAACCCGTGAACCCAGTAGAGTGTTCACGGGTTTACAATAAAGACAATGCTGTTTCAAATATTTCCTTACTCACCCGACACCAATGTGAGAATTCTGTTATTGTTTAGCTAAATGGTGTCACCTATGAAGAGTCTGAGAGACTTATACAATTAGCGGGTTGACTGTCTATTTGTTACCAATGCATAATTATTAATTTACTCATACTTTTTAGAATTAGGACATAATATACTGCCACACACACACATATAGATACACACACACACAAACGTACTCACTTACATAAACCACAACACGCACTATAAACATCTATACATCTTTTTTAGGGTTCCGTACCCAAAGGGTAAAAACGGAACCCTATTACTAAGACTTCGCTGTGTGTCCGTCTGTCCGTCTGTCCGTCTGTCCGTCTGGCCGTCTGGCCGTCTGTCTGTCACCAGGCTGTATCTCATGAACCGTGACAGCTAGACAGTTGAAATTTTCACAGATGATGTATTTCTGTTGCCGCTATAACAACGAATACTAAATATAGTCAATGGTACGGAACCCTTCGTGTGCGAGTCCGACTCGCACTTGGCCGGTTTTTTCTTTTTCCTTTTTTGTTTAAATTGTTTGCTTAACCTTAGATAAGATAGTTTTAATTTTAATTTATTTTACTTTTGCACAGATTTATTTTTTCAGAATAAATTATGTAAAGTACTACCTAGCAGGTCCTGAGGAAGGGTAATCCTAGTACGAGTGCCAAAGCACTCCTTTGACACTCAAGTGCACATTGTATTCGACCAAAATAATATTTAAAGAGATTTTACTAGCGATAAAGATTTTAAATATGTTTTATTCTTACCGTATTGAACATGTCCTTCAACAAAGACATAGCTTGGAAGCATTTGGTTTGAAAGAAAGGAACATCGCATCTTTTGCCCTCATAATGTACTGTGCATCGACAGAGGGGCTTACCCTCCTCATTCAGGGAGCAAAGACCGCCATTCAAACAATATCCCTGGCACGAGTCCACTTCACAACGGTCTCCTAAGTAGCCGGCATAACAACTGTAATAAAGAAAATTATGAAACAGTGCTACGCGATGAGCACGGAATACAAATAAAATACTTGTGAATACGGCGCACGGGAGAAAGGTGACCTTAGCAAATTTATTGACAATATACCTAATACGTTCAAGGTCGCTCGGCTGACCGACCTTAAAAAAATACCGGAGATCCTATTTTTTATTTTAGAAAAGTTATGAGGGTTTTGTACAAAAAAATAAAACCCTTGAAATTGTTAACAAAATCCTATTGAAACGGCTAATCTCCGATACGGCTGGATCGATATTGAGGGGAGACTTTTACTGGTAGATAGCTGATGTTATATGGAGTAACTAATGCTAAATCCGATTAAAAAAATTAAGGAAGTGATATTTTTAGAATAATTTCACGCGACGCAACTGAAACCTAGTTTACAATAAACTCCGTTAAGAGCGCGTATCCAAAAAGTTAGCAACGTCGCAAATAGCTGTCAAATATTTACCTATTTTAATTAATTTGGCAATTACTGTATGGAAATAAGAAATATGGCTAAGTAACCATCTAGAATATTAATAGCGAATTGTAACACACTCAGCAAGTTGACGGTTAAAAGCCACAACACGTGAACACCATACATTTTAAAAACACCGGATTAATAAAGGAAATATGACAAATGACAGGATGGCTGGAATGGCAGAAATGGCAGGATTCCGCCAAGGACAAGGAGTATCATCTTGAGACTGAATCGAATAAGAAGCCCTAACAGTGTAAGATAAACATGTTTTACCTGCATTTAGGTTGGCTATCAGCACTGGTACTACAGTCTCCATAAACACAATAATTGTGGCACACTGAACCATCGCATCTCTCACCGCTGTAACCCTGTGTACATTCACAACGAGATTCCCCATCAACTTTTGTACCATGGACACAAAGCAGGCTTACATCTGTAGAAACTGAGTTATTTGTTAGAAGACTCTTCAGGCTATCGCAGTTCTGAAATTCCTGAGGTATTATATCGTTAATGTTAAAGTAGGCAGCCATACTCTTAAAATAACCGCTAACACTAAAAGGTTTAGGTTCCACATCTTTGCCGAGCGGTAGATTCTTTGGGATTTGTTTGATGGTATATTTAACATTTTCTTCGAAAGATACCCAGTACATGAAATCCTTTGTTACGGTAAGAACATATCCATGTTGTTTTGGTACAATTATTGTTCTTATGTTCTTTCCATTGAAATCGGCACTTTTAATGGAACGCGCCCAATCAGAAAAGTATATTTTCTGTGCTTGTTGGTCTATGATGAAAGAGTCTATATGGTCAGAGCCAATATCGATAACAACTTCTTTCTCTGAGCCATTGAATCTAACCTTGTTGATCTTGCTGACCGACCTCCAATAAATAAACCTGAAATGTTAAGTAAAAGTTAGAACTTTTTGAAGTTTCTCCCCAAATTAGCACATGATCCTCCAGGTCAATAACTTAGAATAGCCTTCATAGTGTACCCCCAAACAACCTGTTAAAGGTTCATCAACTTCTTGCCCAGAGCAGGAAGCGTCATTGATTAAATGATTGCCCATACGAAAAAAAAAAAGCTGTCTTCAAACTTTTGCTTTTTCTTCAACCTGGCGAAAGCAAAGCGAAGAAAAATAGCAAACAAAATTATAGTTGTAGTTGGCATTAAGTCCGCCTATGTATGTACCACTCTTGTACATAAAGTTTCCCTATTTATATCAAAATGTACTATTTTGTTAGTAACGTACCCTCCACAGCTATCAACGGCAATTTGAAAGATAAAATTCGGAAAACTCTGTTCCGACCAAATTAACTGCTTTTCGTTAACTTTGTTTTTATTTAATTCTGGTTTTAATGTAATCGTGTACATTTCTTTCATGTTTTCAACCCAAAAGAGTGACTCTGTGGCCGGGTCATAAGCCAGACCAGTAATGGTGACGTTTGTAGTCCTCATCAAACATTCTGTTTTCTTAGTGGTTATGTCAAAGCTAAATATAGTATATGATTCGGCGAACAGCACCCTTTTATGTACTGGGTCGTAAGTTGTTTCACTGATTGTTTGCAACGTAACGTTTTCTGCATGCGATATCGTCCCGTTAATATTAACAAATTCCAGTCGATTTTCAACACCCGTGACGATTTCTAAAACAAGAAAAAACCATTTTATAATCTCTCCATCTTTAGCCTTTCATTTATGGAACAGCATAAATATAATCACGTCTTATTCCCACAGGATAAGCAGAAACTGCAGAACTTCAGCTGCTATTATCCTTACATCCTGCATTTTATACAAATGTTACGGTTAACTTGTGTTTCTTTGTTTGGTAACTTATGCAGTACCCGAAAATAAACATGGCATATTCAAATTAGCATCATATCAATAGATATTGGTAATCCCGTAGATAACACTAATTATTTGTAAGGGAGATGTGATGTGTAACACGAATGGATATAATAAGAAATGAGTGCATGTCGTTAGATGAATTCTGAGAGTGGCGCCGGTGACTAAAAAGTTGTGTGGTTGTAGTTGGTTGTCGTGATATGGCTGTGATGCAGAGGAATGAGGAAAATGTTGAGTATGAATGTAGATGGCTGTAAGAGTAGAGCAAGACCAAATAAACGATGGATGGACTGTGTGAAGGATGATATGGCTAGCTAAGAGGAATCTGATGAGATGAAGAGTAATAGAGAGATATGGAAGAAGAAGTCATGCTGCGCCGACCACAAATGAATTGGGATAAGGGCAAGAGAGAATGATGATGATAGTAAAGAAATGTCTCTGGTACTCACCCCAGGAGAAAGAGTGCGCCATTCCTACGCACAGCGCCACCAATGACATCACACATGCCGTTCTATACATTTTATATTACAGACAACGTCGTTTGTGAAGAGATAGTATATGTCCGCCCCTGGTGCCCGCTCGTGGAATACAAAACCAATGTGCTGTTTTTTGGCAAACATGCTGTTTATATACCTAGGCATCATATTGATACGCATTTTGATAACCTGAGGTCCTCTGATAAGAGAAGCATTAAGTAGGTAGAGATTTTGC
The DNA here is from genome assembly GCA_905147715.2 of Xestia xanthographa. Classification (NCBI taxonomy): domain Eukaryota; kingdom Metazoa; phylum Arthropoda; class Insecta; order Lepidoptera; family Noctuidae; genus Xestia; species Xestia xanthographa. The sequence goes on along the minus strand of LR990654.1, from coordinate 2,213,660 downwards.
ACGTATGTCCAACCAACCTGTATAAGCAACAGTTTAGGTACTTTATACAATATTGTTAACAATATTTGATGTCAAAATTATTTTGATATTGTGTAACACTACCGACCCACTCCGACTCCGCTCGGACAGATGCGGATGTATGTTTTCAATCAAAAGAGATGGGGGGGGGGGCAAATGCGCATATCTGGAAAGGTGGCCTGGGGTAGTTCGTGCTGAAATTGTGCGAAATTCAAATCTTCTTACGTTTTTTGCTACTAAACTAACTAACAATGTGGGGTTAAATGAACTGAGAGGGTTGTATTAATGATTACATTACAGTTACAAGTACCCGGGACGTAAGTTGGCAAGGTTTTGGCGGAGTGGGGGCAAGTTCGCGCATCGTACACTTAGTGGTACAACAAACTGGTCACTTAAATTTTATTGATTGTCATTTTTGGTTATTGCCATCATTTATTTTTAATCATGTAGTTAAACAAAGCAGAGGTGACTTTTATTAGGTGTTATAAATAAAACATAATACTGATGCATTTTTTTTATTATGTAAAAAAAAGTATTATTATTAAAAATTATAGGTTCTCGTCGTCACTATCGGTTACTAATACCGTTACACCTGGCATCAAATTAAAACTACCACCTGAGCTGGTGGAAGGAGTTGGCTCTTTTTGCCGTCTCTTTTTCAATTTGAGCTTCTTTCTCCATGAAACAGTACACATCGTATACCATTTTTCTGGCATGTCTGCGTGAAACGGTATTTGGTCCTGGCATTGTAAAAAACGTAACAAAAACTAAATTTAAAACGATAACAACAACTGGTAACAAAAACTTAATTTAAAACTAAAACTGAACTCGTAACAAAAACAAAGGGTAGTAGTGGTACTCGTGCACGCAAGTGTAATCGGGAGCGAACGGAATGTAAACGCGGTGCGGGAGGCAGGGGTCGACTGATACGCCAATCGCGCGCTCGGATCGGCGCTACTTCATACCCCGCGTCCCGCTTGACCGCCAAAGAGACCTAAAAAACGACTTCTGCGCATCTAACGACTCTTGCCAAGTTACGTGCCGGGGACTTGTACTACATACGTGTTACTTGCGCGACTCAGTTTTCATCAACATATAACCTGACATTGCCTCGGTGTTGCAGTACTTTTTTAACATTGTGATATTGAGATAATATAGTCTTTCATTTTCGCTGAAATGTAAATATTTTTAGAGTAATCTACACTAATATTATAGAGAGGAAAGAACAAATAAACTACAACAACTGGACCGATTTTCACCACTAGCAGGGTAAGATATCAAGGAAGTAACATAATTATAATTATGTTTAAAACATGCGAATTAGCCGAGCTATCACAAGTTTTGCGGGCGAAGTCGCGATCGAAGTGCTAGTCGGTAATTAAGTAATAAAAATATTTATCGGTTTATCAAGTAGTTTATTTTTTGTGGACTAAGTGTCCTAGGTCACCTAAGATATAGGTAACTAAATATTTATTTAACTTTGAGAAAAGTTGAATGTGAATGCGATTACAAGGTCGTGGGTTCAAATCGGAAAAAAAATAAAATAACGATATTTATTTTTGTGAGACTTTTGTTACTCTTGTTGCTATTGAGATTAAAGATGCCTCTAGATAACGTTATAGAGTGTGAAACGAAGTGTAAAATAAGAATATATTTAAAGCGTTTCCCACAAAATCTTCACAAATCTATAACTCGAAAACTAGAATCTCGGAACATATGACATGGGGTATTTTCGGATACACCTGGGCGTGAGGAAAAATATTTTTTTATGTTGTCGATATTTGGAGCACTCTGTGCCTATAACAACTATTATATTCTAATACACCAGGTTAGGTACTAACCACATGATAAAGAAACAATCTAAACTCGACCTGTACTCTGTGACCTCCACGGAATCAATTGTGTAACATTTTTGACATAATTATGTACACACGCCAGCACATCAAGTTACCCGATACTGTAAAATATTCCCAATCAACATTGAACCTAATGCTTTAGCCATAAAGTTGAAAAATTATTTAAGAAATTTCACAGATTGTAGTTGCTTGATGTGCATGTGTCTGTACCGCACTTCCAGCTGCGGCATTGGAAGCTGAGTAGAGCTGGTTTGTTTTAGAAATTATTGAAACACTAAACTCGAAAATGGTGAACCGTTTTCACTTATCGTTCGTATCGGAAAACCAAATTGCGACCACAAAAGACCATGAGGGATTTTCTATCACCCCGTCCCAGGGTGGGGTGGTGACGTTTCCTCCCAAAGTCCTTTTAGTAGTTTTGTAGTGCATTAACAACACTCTAACCATTAATTTATACAGGAAGAATCTACAATCACTAAATAGGTCTAACCACCGATGGGTTCTAAGCAATCCAAATGGAGCCTGGACCAGGAACGTGACAGCCATGTCTTTGAGCATGGCACTGACAAACAATTCTGTAATGACGACCAAGAATTGGGATGAGGGGAGGACGATTAAAAAAAAGAAACATAAAAATAGTTATTAAAAAATATTTATGTTCATAGCCCATATTATAAGACAACATACAGATATCATATTCATGATGACGACGAGTTACATTATTTTGCAATAAGTTCTGATCAACTTATCAGTAAAACAGCTGAAGCTAGATTTGTTTTAGTGAGCAGTACGTAGTAAGTGCTGGTAGACGGGAAAGTAAACTCTTCAACGGCTTCACTTCTTTAGAAATCAGTTGAAGTACAAGTCGACGTCACCCCTTTAACCGATGTTACATCTGTAAAGAAAAAGTATACAATGCACAATTACACATAAGAAATTATAAAAGCAATCGTACATGACATTATCAATCTGAGTCTGACAAGATGCATTACTCTTACGAGATCATGTATGACGCGATGTATAGTTTCAACTTGGTTAGGCTGCTTGTAATATTTCTGATCATCATGGATGATCGATCTTGAGTCCTTAACAGTCAGACACAGCAAGAATTGAATGTTTTTGTTCAAAACAGATGAATGTGGAGGTACAACTGATCATGCACGGACTACCTTTAGATTTTGGCGACGTTGTACTCATGAAAGTAGCAACACTATAGAGCTTGGTGTGTAATAAAGTATGTTCTGTCTAGCTATCCATCCACAGCGATCTATTATTACCTGTATTGAGGATGTCCTTCAACAAAGAAATAGCTTGGAAGCATTTGGTTTGAAAGAGGGGAACATCGCATCTTTCACCCTCATAATGTCCTGTGCATCGACAGAGGGGCTTACCCTCTTCACTAAGGGAACAAAGCCCGCCGTTCAAACAATATCCCAGGCACGAGTTCACTTCACAACGGTCTCTTATGTAACCGGCATAACAACTGTAATAAAGAAAATTATGAAACAGTGCAACGCGATGAACATATGGAAGACGACAAATATTCGTGACTGATCGGCGCACGAGAGAAATTTGACTTTAGCTAATTTATTGACAACAATAAGTTCAAGGTCACTCAAACGACCTTGGGACTTACTTTTTTTGTAGAAAAATGTTTAGAGTTCCATGCAAAAAAAATAAAAGCCTGGATATTGTTAAGAAAAACCTAATCAAACGGCAAATCTCCGAATCAACTGGACCGACTTTGATGGGAATTTTACTGTGACATAGCTGATTTTCTAAATTCAATTCAAAAAAGGAAGTAAGTAATATTTTTATAATAATTTCATGCGAACGACGGCCTTAGCTAGTATACAATAAACTCAGTTTAATATACTCAGCACGTTGACGGTTAAAAGCTACAACAACCTGATGTGGACACAACACATTTCAAAAACAGCACACAGTACGAAATAATGAAGGATATACGATAAATAACAGGCAGGATTCCGTCAAGGACAGGGAGTATCATTTTGTAACTGACTCGGATAAAAAAAACACATGTTTTACCTGCATTTTGGTTGGCCATCAGCACTGGTAATACAATCTCCGTAGAAACAGTACCCCTGGCAAACTGAAACATTGCATCTGTCACCCTCATAATCTCCACCACAAAGACACACTGGCTCATTTTCTACACTCAGGGAACAGATACCATCGTTCAAACAATATCCTTGGCATGAGTTCACCTCGCACCGTTCTCCTGAGTAACCCGCATAACAACTGTAATAAAGAAGATATAATTATAAAACAGGGTAACTGCACTAACAAGAAAACCAATCAGTTCAGTACAGTAGTTCCTGAGATTAGCGCGTTCAACCAAACAAACAAACTGTTCAGCTTTATAATAATTATACTATCGAGGAAAGTTTACAATAGGCTATTTATATCCGACAATCAATGAAAAATGTTGCAATAACGGGTTAAAGGACGATGGGTCAAAACGTAGGTAGGTAGTAGGTAGGTAGTAGGTAGGTTGTAGGTAGGTGGTAGGTAGGTGGTAGGTAGGTAGTGGTAGGTAGGTGGTAGGTAGGTGGTAGGTAGGTGGTAGGTAGGTGGTAGGTAGGTGGTAGGTAGGTGGTAGGTAGGTGGTAGGTAGGTGTAGGTAGGTGGTAGGTAGGTGGTAGGTAGGTGATAGGTAGGTGGTAGGTAGGTGGTAGGTAGGTGGTAGGTAGGTGGTAGGTAGGTGGTAGGTAGGTGGTAGGTAGGTGGTAGGTAGGTGGTAGGTAGGTGGTAGGTAGGTGGTAGGTAGGTGGTAGGTAGGTGGTAGGTAGGTGGTAGGTAGGTGGTAGGTAGGTGGTAGGTAGGTGGTAGGTAGGTGGTAGGTAGGTGGTAGGTAGGTGGTAGGTAGGTGGTAGGTAGGTGGTAGGTAGGTGGTAGGTAGGTGGTAGGTAGGTGGTAGGTAGGTGGTAGGTAGGTGGTAGGTAGGTGGTAGGTAGGTGGTAGGTAGGTGGTAGGTAGGTGGTAGGTAGGTGGTAGGTAGGTGGTAGGTAGGTGGTAGGTAGGTGGTAGGTAGGTGGTAGGTAGGTGGTAGGTAGGTGGTAGGTAGGTGGTAGGTAGGTGGTAGGTAGGTGGTAGGTAGGTGGTAGGTAGGTGGTAGGTAGGTGGTAGGTAGGTGGTAGGTAGGTGGTAGGTAGGGTGGTAGGTAGGTGGTAGGTAGGTGGTAGGTAGGTGGTAGGTAGGTGGTAGGTAGGTGGTAGGTAGGTGGTAGGTAGGTGGTAGGTAGGTGGTAGGTAGGTGGTAGGTAGGTGGTAGGTAGGTGGTAGGTAGGTGGTAGGTAGGTGGTAGGTAGGTGGGTAGGTAGGTGGTAGGTAGGTGGTAGGTAGGTGGTAGGTAGGTGGTAGGTAGGTGGTAGGTAGGTGGTAGGTAGGTGGTAGGTAGGTGGTAGGTAGGTGGTAGGTAGGTGGTAGGTAGGTGGTAGGTAGGTGGTAGGTAGGTGGTAGGTAGGTGGTAGGTAGGTGGTAGGTAGGTGGTAGGTAGGTGGTAGGTAGGTGGTAGGTAGGTGGTAGGTAGGTGGTAGGTAGGTGGTAGGTAGGTGGTAGGTAGGTGGTAGGTAGGTGGTAGGTAGGTGGTAGGTAGGTGGTAGGTAGGTGGTAGGTAGGTGGTAGGTAGGTGGTAGGTAGGTGGTAGGTAGGTGGTAGGTAGGTGGTAGGTAGGTGGTAGGTAGGTGGTAGGTAGGTGGTAGGTAGGTGGTAGGTAGGTGGTAGGTAGGTGGTAGGTAGGTGGTAGGTAGGTGGTAGGTAGGTGGTAGGTAGGTGGTAGGTAGGTGGTAGGTAGGTGGTAGGTAGGTGGTAGGTAGGTGGTAGGTAGGTGGTAGGTAGGTGGTAGGTAGGTGGTAGGTAGGTGGTAGGTAGGTGGTAGGTAGGTGGTAGGTAGGTGGTAGGTAGGTGGTAGGTAGGTGGTAGGTAGGTGGTAGGTAGGTGGTAGGTAGGTGGTAGGTAGGTGGTAGGTAGGTGGTAGGTAGGTGGTAGGTAGGTGGTAGGTAGGTGGTAGGTAGGTGGTAGGTAGGTGGTAGGTAGGTGGTAGGTAGGTGGTAGGTAGGTGGTAGGTAGGTGGTAGGTAGGTGGTAGGTAGGTGGTAGGTAGGTGGTAGGTAGGTGGTAGGTAGGTGGTAGGTAGGTCGTAGGTAGGTGGTAGGTAGGTCGTAGGTAGGTCGTAGGTAGGTCGTAGGTAGGTCGTAGGTAGGTAGTAGGTAGGTAGTAGGTAGGTAGTAGGTAGGTAGTAGGTAGGTAGTAGGTAGGTAGTAGGTAGGTAGTAGGTAGGTAGTAGGTAGGTAGTAGGTAGGTAGTAGGTAGGTAGTAGGTAGGTAGTAGGTAGGTAGTAGGTAGGTAGTAGGTAGGTAGTAGGTAGGTAGTAGGTAGGTAGTAGGTAGGTAGTAGGTAGGTAGTAGGTAGGTAGTAGGTAGGTAGTAGGTAGGTAGTAGGTAGGTAGTAGGTAGGTAGTAGGTAGGTAGTAGGTAGGTAGTAGGTAGGTAGTAGGTAGGTAGTAGGTAGGTAGTAGGTAGGTAGTAGGTAGGTAGTAGGTAGGTAGTAGGTAGGTAGTAGGTAGGTAGTAGGTAGGTAGTAGGTAGGTAGTAGGTAGGTAGTAGGTAGGTAGTAGGTAGGTAGTAGGTAGGTAGTAGGTAGGTAGTAGGTAGGTAGTAGGTAGGTAGTAGGTAGGTAGTAGGTAGGTAGTAGGTAGGTAGTAGGTAGGTAGTAGGTAGGTAGTAGGTAGGTAGTAGGTAGGTAGTAGGTAGGTAGTAGGTAGGTAGTAGGTAGGTAGTAGGTAGGTAGTAGGTAGGTAGTAGGTAGGTAGTAGGTAGGTAGTAGGTAGGTAGTAGGTAGGTAGTAGGTAGGTAGTAGGTAGGTAGTAGGTAGGTAGTAGGTAGGTAGTAGGTAGGTAGTAGGTAGGTAGTAGGTAGGTAGTAGGTAGGTAGTAGGTAGGTAGTAGGTAGGTAGTAGGTAGGTAGTAGGTAGGTAGTAGGTAGGTAGTAGGTAGGTAGTAGGTAGGTAGTAGGTAGGTAGTAGGTAGGTAGTAGGTAGGTAGTAGGTAGGTAGTAGGTAGGTAGTAGGTAGGTAGTAGGTAGGTAGTAGGTAGGTAGTAGGTAGGTAGTAGGTAGGTAGTAGGTAGGTAGTAGGTAGGTAGTAGGTAGGTAGTAGGTAGGTAGTAGGTAGGTAGTAGGTAGGTAGTAGGTAGGTAGTAGGTAGGTAGTAGGTAGGTAGTAGGTAGGTAGTAGGTAGGTAGTAGGTAGGTAGTAGGTAGGTAGTAGGTAGGTAGTAGGTAGGTAGTAGGTAGGTAGTAGGTAGGTAGTAGGTAGGTAGTAGGTAGGTAGTAGGTAGGTAGTAGGTAGGTAGTAGGTAGGTAGTAGGTAGGTAGGTAGCTCATGTGACGCAGACGAAGTTGCGCGGGTCAGCTAGTTTTTTATAAACCAATGTACGAATAAAATTACCATAATATGCTTTGGTTGGCATATTTGGCGAATAATATAAGTGCCAACTGACACTTGCGAATACCGCAAATAGAACAAACTTATCACTAAACAAAAAAACTAAACAATAATAATAACTAATAATAAATAATTCACAACAATAGCAACGAAAACTTTCATAACCGACTGTACTCAAGACAGAGATAGCGACACGAAAACGACACCAACGCTAACGTGTGTCTGAGACATATTACCGTGTACCGAGCATTGCCGAATAAGCACGAAGCTTCACGAAGTAATCAAATAGGGATGTCCAATATGCGTTCCTGAGGGTGTTGTTTAATCGATTTTTATTCAAATCGATTAAAATTAAGTCAATTTTTTTTTTTTTTTTCAATTTTTAAGGAGGTTTTAAATTTTCTCAAATAGTCGTTACTCAAGTAGTCGTTAATAGATAACTGATATTTTATGTAAATCATGTCTTTCAACCGAGAAAATAAAATTTTATAAGTTTTTTTTTAATTTCAATCGAAATCCCGTTTATTCACAAACAAAATACACTATATTTGTAAATCTATTTCGTTTAATATCCTAAATAAACAAAAAACAATTAATTCTAAATAAAACTAATCGATTACGATATTAGATTGAATAAAGGGTCGATTGTGTTTATGTATGGTCAATCTCTAGCCTAGACCACCGCCCCCGCACGTCGCCTCATGCCATCATTTGGTTCCTCAAAACAGTTATTGCGCAACTTTCTGCGCGAAGTTCGGACTCGCCAAGATACGTCGACCGTATTGTATTTTGCAAGTAGGTTTTTACAAACACTTTTACACGTCATTTTTTTTAAAACTAGACGGGGCTGGTGTGTCGTACCTGACTACTCTGAGAAGAAACAGCTGAAACAAACTCAGAGGTCATAGTCTCTTTTGAAGTCCAGACATAATAATCTTGCCCAATTCACATGAGGACTATGCAGATTAGTGTCTGAGGTGGTCTTTTGAAGAAAGAACCACACAGATTTGAGTGGACCACTCATCAGTGGTGGTCCAGTCAGTGCAAGCACTTGTCAGTTATCGTGTAGCTCGACTTATAACTCAAAGAGCTCAACGAACACAATCAAAAAGAACACAAATGATGTTAACACAAAACATTTTAAAAACACCATAGGGTACGCGCCTAAAATAATAGGATCCTTAGTAAACTGATCCCACACAGGCGGATCCCGCGGGATCAGTCGACCTTATAATTTTTTGAATTGGTCAACTGATCCCGTTGACCAGTTTTATGATTTATATTATGGTCAAGTAGAAAAGTACCTTGATATTAATTTATATCTATGAAGATAGAATAATAAGATAAGTATATGACAAATGACAGGCAGGATTCCGTCAAGGACAGGGATCATCATCTAGAAACTGACTCGGATAAAATGCCCTTACTGTATAAGATGAACATGTTTACCTGCATTTAGGTTGGCCATCAGCACTGGTACTACAATCACCGTATAAACAATAACCGTGACAAACTGAAACATTGCATCTGTCTCCCTCATAATGTTCAGCACATTGACACACTGGCTTACTCTCTTCACTCAGGGAACAGATACCGTTGTTCAAACAATATCCCTGGCACGCCTCCACTTCGCACCGTTCTCCTGAGTAACCAGCATTACATCTGAAATATAGACAATAAAATTATAGAACAGGGTAACTGGACTAACAAGGAAACCAATTAATTATGTCTGGTTCTAACAGGCACGCGAGTGGCTTTAATATGATTCGCGATCGTAACACATATTTGTATGTTCAGAATTATAATCATTATTAATCATCAATGCAACCCTCTAATTTCATTATTTTAATATTGATTATTTTAATGGTTGCTGAGCAAAGGCCTCTCCGAATTATTTCGACGGAGTTGAACTGATATAAAATAGTAGTTTAAGTTTTAGTCAATACTAGCTTATTTCCGCGGCTTCGCTCGGGTGGAGTTCTATAATTGTCCCGCGGGATCATAGGTATTACCGGAATCAGACCAAAATATAAGCTGTTTTGATACTAAAATCATCCAAATCTGATAAGACGTTGTAGCGTGAAGGATTAACAAACATACACACAGAGGACACACATACAAACTTTTGGCTATAAAATATTAGGGTGTTTATTTTATTACCCACCAGGAAATTACTTACATTAAGATAGAAGAGCACAAAGGTACTGCTGGTGTTAATAGTAAAGAAGCTTAATTTAGCAAAAGGTAAAAAAGCTATAACAAGTGTGAGGTCATCTTGTCGCGCTAGCCGAGTGTACGCTCAGCGCCTGACGCGTGCTCTCGGACGCTACTAGTACACCAACTAGTCCATAATGGGATAAACATGTTTTACCTGCATTTAGGTTGTCCATCAGCACTGGTACTACAATCTCCGTACAAACAATAATTGTGGCACACAGAACCATCGCATCTCTCACCGCTGTAACCCTGTGTACATTCACAACGAGATCCATCAACTTTCGTACCATGGACACAAACCAGGCTTACATCTGTAGAAACTGAGTTGTTTGGTAGAAGTCTCTTTAGGTTATCGCAGTTCTGAATATTCTGAGGTATTATATCGTTAATGTTATAGTAGGCAGCCATCGTCCAAAGAAAATCATAATCAAGTCCCAATCGTTCGATAAAAGGTTTAGGTTCCACATCTATGCCGCGCGGTGGATTCTTTGGAATTTGCCTGATGGTACGTTTCAAATTTTGAACGTCGTAATATTGCCAGTACACGAAATTCTTTGATTCGATAAGAAAATATGCATATTGTGATCGTACAAGTATTGTTCTTATGTTCTTTCCATCTAAATCTGCACTTTTAATGGAAAACGTCGAATCAGCCAGCAAACCCCCGCAAAGTACATTTTCTGTGCCTCTTGGTCTATGGTGAAAGAGCATATAAAGTCATGGCCATTATCGATTATAACTTCTTTCTCAGAGCCATTGAATCCAACCTTGTTGATTTTGTAGCGTGACCTAAAATAAATAAACCTGAAATGTTTTGTAAATGTTATTCAAATTTCCACAGATACTTATACATATACAAATAAGCTAAGCCCAAATTGTTTCAATTGCTAAATAGTCGGCGTTGATTGTTTTTTAGGGTTCCGTACCCAAAGGGTAAAAACGGAACCCTATTACTAAGACTTCGCTGTCTGTCCGTCTGTCCGTCTGTCCGTCTGTCCGTCTGTCTGTCACCAGGCTGTATCTCATGAACCGTGACAGCTAGACAGTTGAAATTTTCACAGATGATGTATTTCTGTTGCCGCTATAACAACAAATACTAAATATAGTCAATGGTACGGAACCCTTCGTGTGCGAGTCCGACTCGCACTTGGCCGGTTTTTTTTTTCAATCTCGGCAAATAGATATGCGTAATATTTTTGAATATAAATTGTGTTTATAAACAGAATATCTTATAATTATACATATAAAATTCAATGTCCTGACTGACTGATAATAAATCAACCCACAACCCAAACCACTGGTCCTAGAGACATGACATTCTGAATTCAAAAATCAATTAAGTTTTCTGTTTTTCATATTCGTTTAGCGGCATAATTTATTTTCTTCGAGAGTGTATTGAGCTTAGAATATTAGATAAAAATGTCGTTTTATATACGTGGGCATTTGTTACTTGCAATTTTCGGATCTATAACAACCCCGCCTGTGGCTCGGGTGTGAATTACACCTTGACTGCAAAAACAAAGTTTCCCTACTTATATAAAATGTACTATTTTGTTAGTAACGTACCCTCCACAGCTATCGACGGTTATTTGAAAGATAAGATTAGGATCATATTCCAACAAAATTAAGTGCCTTTCGTTAACTTTGTTTTTATCAGATTCCGGTTTTAATGTAATCGAATAAATTTCTGTATATCGTTCAACCCAAACGAGTAACTCTGTGGCCGGGTCATAAGCCAAACCAGTAACGGTGACGTTTATAGTCATCAAATATTCTGTTGTCCTTGTAGTTATGTCAAAGCTAGATATAGTATTTGTGTCAGCGAACAACACCCTGTTGCGTACTGGGTCGTAAGTTATATCATTGATTATATCCAACGTAATGTTTTCTGTGGGCGATATCGTTCCGTTAATATCAACAAATTCTAGTCGATTCCTAACACTCGTAACGATTTCTGAAACAAGAAAAAACTATTTGATAATCTGTCATTCTTTAGCTGTCCCTGTTACATAAATATAACCACTACTTATTCCCATAGGGTAGGCAGAGACTGTAGAACTTCAGCTGCTATGATCCTTACATACTGCATATTTTTACACAAACAAATGTTACAGCTTACCCAATACCCGAAAATAAACATGTTGGCATAGTCAAAGCATTATTTATATCAATGGATATTGGTAAAGAAAATGAAAAAATAACAATATTTTTTTTATTTAAATAAAATGCTTCATAGACAATGCATTGTGTTAGGAGCATCCTTTTAGGCAAAAGGTAATCCCATGTCTATGTCGCAGGCATAACGTATAACACGCTGTATTAAATTAAGGCCCGCCGGATTGAAAAACGTCGCTGTTATGTCATACAGCGTCGTCACGTTCAGCCAGATTACAATTCGTCTGAAATAAAGTATCGCCGCATTGAATGCGCACTTTACGTTAGCGCGTCGGTGGCGTAATAACGTACCGCCCAGATACAAACGGGCGCATCGACGATACGCCGCTTTGAAAGCGCGCGAAGCGAGCTCGGTATTTAGGGGAACCGACGTTAGGTTTGGTTAGGTTCCTTTAATCCCTGCCGACAGAAATAGGCGTACCTAGTTGACGTAGCGCCACCACGCGGGGCTCCGCGTAGCGGCACTACGTCGATTAGGTACGCCTTATTACATTTTTCTTGACGTGGTTTTTATTCCTGGTTTATTTATTTAATAGGTTAGAACGCAATTTAAGCTGGTACAAAACTTCTCCAAAGTAAGCTTTTAATCAAAATTCATGAACAAAGTAAATAAATGACTCTGGTACTCACCCCAACCCGCGTAGCATGGCGACGTAGAAACGGGGAAAGACTCGACAAATCTTTTGTTCATCTGTCATTTTGTCTATTTAATATCGACAAAATGACAGATGAACAAAAGATTTGTCGAGTCTTTCCCCGTTTCTACGTCGCCATACTACGCGGGCAGGAGAAGGAGTGCGCCAAACCTACGCACAGCGCCACCAATACCATCACACATGCCGTTCTATACATTTTATACTACAGACAACGTCGTTTGTGAAGAGATAGTATATGTCCGCCACTGGTGCCCGCTCGTGGAATACAAAAGAAATGTACTGATTGTTTGGCAATATGAAGTTATAAATAGTATGGTTAGACATTGGGCATTTTGATAACCTAAGAGGTCTACTGATAAGAGAAGCAATAAGTAGAGATATCGTGCAGAGTTATACAGGATGAGTTTTAAATTTTGCGTGGACTGCCATAATTAAATGAAACATTCGCAAGAGAATCAAGGTTACCAACGTCGCCCGAAGAATTGCCAAACTTAAGTAGCAGTAGGCAGGGCATATTGCTCGCAGAACATCCGTTCTCAAGAACGGATCGGACGGCCATCCTGCCCATGGGGCTGAAGAGTTCTTGAGTAGCGACCGCGAACCGGAAGATGTTGCGTTGGAAGGCCTCCCACTAGGTGGACCGATAACCTGGTGAAGGTTGCGGGAATCCGCTCCATCTCATATCATGTAAAGTTTTCTAGGGTTTTTCCATCACAATTTACTCAGTAGCAGTCAAAATCAAAGCATTTATTTCAAGTATGCCAGTTATAGATGATGATGAGGCCAGTTACAGGCACTTTTGAATTTTATGGTCGAAACAAAGATAAAAATTATATGTAGCTATAATTACGTGTCGAGGATATTTTTTATATTTACGTGTGTGGATGGAATGAGCATGTAAGGGACGCTCATCGCGAGGCCAGGAATAGTTTTCAAGCCTGGATAAATAACAAACGCTCCTCTTCGGGACCTATCTATGATAATATGCATGAGAAGGGAAAATGTTTTAAAAGCCGGCTGAAATACTGTCAAAACCATGCTAAGCATTATTATGGATAGATTGGCCGAACAACGAGCTAATATAAAATTCAGCAATTTCTGTAAATCCACTAGTAAGTTGGATGGGAAACCGGAACTCCCTACGAGTGTGGGAGGTATAAATGAACCTAGTGGAATCTCTAATATGTTCAAAAAGCACTTTCGAGTTCAGTCCCCTCTCGGTCCCTCAACCGTGAAAGTAGATACTGAGCCCAGAAGTGGTTGAGCTAAACATCTAATGCGATTCTCAAGTAACCAAATGAATAGAATAGAATAGAATAATCATTTATTCGTTAATGGACAGCAGCAACACATTAGAGTAACACATACATAAACATATAACAACAAACAGAACAATGAATTAAACAGCTCAACTGCGCTGAGCATGCCCATAACGAAAGGGTAACCAACTCAGCATATGCTGGGTGTAAAACACTCAGCGCTGGTTTTCAGTAGGCCCCCTGCAGTGACACACGGATGAGGGTAGTAGGTAGTAAATAAATAATGTTATTCTATTAAATGGGCATTTCTAAGTGTGTAATAAATAAATAATATACAATGAATATTTTTTGCCACAGAAGATAACATAATTATATTAGTAATAATAGACACGAAGAAACCTGCTAAATAAATAAGTACTTATCCGAAAACGAAACACAGTTTATTGAAATGACGCACTTCGATGCAGCATCGATCTATGCATTTTTAAAATTGCAATACCGCAATGACATTTCAGTGAGAGTGAGACTATACTGCCTAGTTAATATTATTTATTATTAGACTAATAATGCTGAGCATTAAGTTCCAAGACAAAACTAGTTATCACAGTGGAATTTGGAATTACAAAGGAAGTCAGAGCAAAAGGATGATTGTACATATGTAAGGGTGTTGAGAGAGTAGAGTAGAGTAGAGTAGAGTGCAATCATAAATGGTATGAGCCGAGGCAAATCTCCAGGACATGATGGGCTCAGTATTGAGCACTTGAAGCACGCGGGTGTACATCTGCCGCGAGTCTTGTCCAAGATTTTCACAATGTGTATTAGTCACGCGTACTTACCTGCTGATCTAATGAAGACCATCGTGACTCCCATTGTAAAAATAGGACTAGAGATATTTCTGACTAGGGTAACTATCGTCCCATTTCTCTTGCTATTATAATAGCAAAGGTGTTGGACGGTGTGCTTGATACTTGCCTTGATGACTATATACATCTTCATGATGCGCAGTTCGGGTTTCGTCCCGGACTTTCAACTGAAAGCGCTATTTTGAGTCTCAAGCACACAGTTCAATACTATGTAGATCGCGGAACGCCGGTGTACGCCTGCTTCCTTGATCTCTCCAGAGCCTTCGATCTTGTCTCGTATGATGTGCTCTGGGGGAAAATGGCAAGCAGGGGTATACCCGCGGAAATATGTGGGCTATTCCAGTATTGGTATGGCAATCAGACCAATCACGTGAGATGGGATGGTACGCTCTCTGAGCCTTATAGGTTGGAGTGTGGGGTGAGACAAGGAGGTCTGACGTCCCCCAGGCTTTTTAACCTCTACGTAGATGACCTCATAGAGGGACTCAGCAGCATGCGTGTCGGATGCAGTGTTGGTGGTGTTAGCATTAACAACATCAGCTATGCGGACGATATGGTGCCGTTGGGTCCGTCTGCGGGGGCGGTAGGGAAATTACTTAAGACTTGTGAAGCCTACGCTGCCGCGCATGGTTTAACTTATAATGTGAAAAAATGTGAGTACATGGTCTTTAAGGTCGGCGGCAAATGCCGGGAAGAGGAACCCGAGCTGCTTATAAATGGGTCAGTAATTCGTAAAGTATCTTCTTTTAAATACTTGGGTCATTTTCTGTCCGACGACCTTAAAGACGATGTAGATATAGAAAGGGAGCGCAGGGCACTAGCCGTCCGGTGCAATATGTTGATCCGTAGATTTGCTCGGTGTACGGACCTAGTTAAAATCACCCTTTTCAAGGCTTACTGTCAGAGTCTGTACACGGGTAATCTATGGATCAATTACACCAAAAGGTCGCTAGATGCCCTGCGAGTCCAGTATAATAATGCCTTCAGGATGTTGTTGAGACTACCTCGCTTAGATTCTGCAGTGCGTCGGGGATGTTCGCGCAAGCTCGTACCGACGGGTTTCACGCGATGGTCCGTAAAAAAAGTGCCTCGCTACTCAGGAGAGTGAGAGATAGTCGCAACAGCATCCTGAGAACTGTAGCGGAGAGCTACAGCTCTCCAATTGTAATTTTTCTTGTGCAGAGGGTAATTGGTACTAACACTAGATAATAAGTTATTTAATATTATGTTACTAACACTCTATGGATCTTTTTGTGTCCGAAATAAAATAAATTATTATATTATTATTATATTATAGCCCATTTAAGACAACATACAGATATCATATTTATAATGATGACGAGTTACATTTTTGTACAATAAGTTCTGATCAGTAAAACAACTGAGGCTTGATTTGTTTTAGTGAGCAATACCTAGTTAGTGGTGGTAGATGTGAAAATAAACACTTCAACAGCTTCACTTCTTTAGAAATCACTTGAGGCACAAGTTGACGTCACCCCTTTAACCGATGTTACATCTGTAAAGAAATAGTATACAATGCACAAATAATACACCTAGAACATCATAAAAGTTCATGACATTATTAATCTGAGTCTGACAAGGTTCATTACACGTATGAGATCATGTACGACGCGATGTATAGTTTCAATTATTTGGTTAGGCTGCCAGTTATCTTTCCAATCATCATGGACGATCGATCTTGAGTCCTTAATAGTCAGACACAGTACTAATTGACAGTTTTAGTTTAAAACAGATGAATGTGGAGGTACAACTGATCATGCACGGATTACCTTTAGATTTTTCCGACGTTGTACTCATGAAAGTATCAACACTGTACAGCTGTGTGACACTTTTGGTGTGTAATAAAATATGTTCTGTCTAGCTATCCATCCACAGCGATCTATTATTACCTGTATTGAGGATGTCCTTCAACAATGAAATAGCTTGGAAGCATTTGGTTTGAAAGAGGGGAACATCGCATCTTTCACCCTCATAATGTCCTGTGCATCGACAGAGGGGCTTACCCTCTTCACTCAGGGAACAAAGCCCGTCGTTCAAACAATATCCCAGGCACGAGTTCACTTCACAACGGTCTCCTAAGTAGCCGGCATAACAACTGTAATAAAAAAATGATTAAACAGTGTAAGTCGGTGAACATGGAATACAACAAATACTTGTGAGTGATCGGCGCACGGGAGAAAGTTGACTTTAGCATATATTTATTGACAATAATAAGTTCAAGGTCGCTCGACCAAGTGACCATTGAACCTATTTTAAGTTTAAAAACATAATCAGAGTTCCGTGCAAAGATTCAAAAAGGGAACTACTTAATATTTTATAGGTAACAATTTCTCGCGAACGAAGACTATAGCTAGTATGCAATAAACTCAGTTAAATATACTCAGCCCGTTAACGGTTAAAATCTACAACACTACTGTGAACACAATACATTTTAATAACACCACGCGGTACGGAATAATGAAAGAAATAATATCATCTTGAGAATGACTCGGATAAAAAGCCCTATCTGTGTAAGATGAACATGTTTTACCTGCAATTAGGTTGATCATCAGCACTGGTACTGCAATCTCCGTATACACAATAATTGTGGCCCTGACAGACTGAAACATTGCATCTGTCACCCTCATAATCTCCAGCACATTGACACACTGGCTTACTGTCTTCACTCAGGGAACAGATACCGTTGTTCAAACAACATCCATGGCACGCCTCCACTTCGCACCGTTCACCTGAGTACCTTGCATTACAGCTGGAATATAAAAAATAAAATTATAAAACAGGTTATCTGCACTAACAAGGAAACCAATTCATTCTGTCTGTCTCTAACAGGCACGCGAGTTGCTTAAAATATGATTCACGATCGTGACAAATATGTATGTACAGAATTATAATCATTAAAATCATTAATACAACCCTCTAAGTTCATGATGTTCAGATGATTTTAATGGTTGCTGGGTAAAGGCCTCCCCCAGTTACTACCACGGAGTCGAATTAATAGAAATGTATAGTAGTTTGAATTTTAGTTTATACTAGGTTATGCCCGCGGCTGCGTCCGCTTATAGTTCTATAATTGTCCCACGGGATCATATTACCGGGATCAAAGTAGCCTTTGTGTTAATCCAGAATATAAGCTATCCTCATACTTAATTTCATCCAAATCTGTTAACACATTTATTTTGAGCGTGAAGGTTGTACAAACATACACACACATACAAACTATCGCCTCATAATAAATCTATACTCATTACTATATATATATATATTATATATATACTAATATTATAAAGAGGTAATTTGTAATTTGTAATAATAATATTATAAAGAGGTAACATTTGTTTGTAAGTTTGTATGTAGGGGGTAATCTCCGGAATTAATGAACCAATTTTAAAAATTGTTTCACTGGTAGAAAGCTACATTATTCGTGAGTGCTATAGGCTATATTTTAACCCATACTCCCACGGGAACGGGAACTACGCGGGGGAAACCGCGGGACGTCAGCTAGTAATGGGATAAACATGATTGTTTTACCTGCATTTAGGTTGGCCATCAGCACTGGTACTACAATTTCCGTGTAAACAATAATTGTGGCACACTGAACCATCGCATCTCTCACCGCTGTAACCCTGTGTACATTCACAACGAGATTCCCCATCAACTTTTGTACCATGGATACAAAGGAGGCTTACATCTGTAGAAACTGAGTTGTTTGGTAGAAGACTCTTCAGGTTATCGCAGTTCTGAATTTCCTGAGGTATTATATCGTTAATGTTCCAGTAGCCAGCTATTACCCAATTAACATCCTTATCACTTAATTGTTTAGGTTCCACATTTATGCCGAGCGGTGGATTCTTTGCGATTTGCTTGATGGTATATGTATCAAATGCTATTTTGCTATATTGCCAGTATATGAAATCCTTTGTTACGGTAAGATAATGTGCTAAATGTGTTGTAACAAGTATTGTTCTTAGGTTATTTCCATTTAAATCTGCACTTTTAATGGAACCCGCCACATCAGAAAAGTATATTTTCTGTGCGTGTTGGTCTATGGTGAGTGAGACTATATAGAATCCATCGATAACAACTTCTTGCTCAGAACCATTGAATCGAACCTTAATGAGTTTGTAGTTTGACGAAAGATATATATACCTGAAATGTTTTGTAAATATTATTAAAATGTCAACTGATTCAAATTGTTTCAATTTAAAAAAAAAATGTTTTCGTTTTATTATTTTATTTCTTCTAAAGTATTTTGGAAAGCGTCGTTTGATAGACGTGGGCATTTGTTACTGCAGTTCTCGGCTACATAACAAGCTCGCCTGAGGCTTGGGTGTGAATTCCACCTTGATTGCAATAACAAAGCTTCCCCACTTATATTAACATGGACTTTTTTGTTAGTAACGTACCCTCCACAGCTATCGATGGCAATTTGAGTTAATTCAGGCTGCGACAAAATAAAGTGCCTTTTATTAACTTTGTTTTTATCAGATTCCGGTTTTAATGTAATTGAGTATAGATCTCTAGAGCTTTCAACCCAAACGAGCAATTCTGTGGCCGGGTCATAAGCCAAACCAGTATTGTAGATGTCTCCTGGGATAATCCTCATCAAACATTCTGTTTTCTTAGTAGATAGGTCAAAGCTAGATATAGTTGTTGTGTCGGCGAACAGCATCCTGTTATGTACTGGGTCGTAAGTAATTTCATGGATTCGATACGACGTAATGTTTTCTGTATGCGATATCGTTCCGTTAATATCAATAAATTTCAGTCGATAGTAATCAGCCCTTACAATTTCTGAAACAAGAAAATACTATTTAACCCGACTACGATGAAGCCAAAAGGAAGGGTAATGATTTTAGCAGCCCATGTAAATGTATGTTTGTATTTACTTATGTTCCTCCGTAGGGCCTAAACTATTCATTCGATTTTGGTGAATAAGGTGTCAATCAATTTGTTATTATGACCAGGGTAACATAGGCTGCATTTTAACCGACTTCAACACAAGGAGTCGATTTTATCGTGTAAACCCCGACTTTAATTAGTGCGTGATTTTTCATTAGTTGGGTTTAGTCGTTCCTGTTACATAAACATAATCACGTCTTATTCCATTAGGGTAGGTAGAAACTGTGGAACTTCAGCTGCTATGATCCTTACATACTGCATTTTATACAAATGTAAATGTTAATTTGTGTTTCTTTGCAGTGTGGTAACTTACGCAGTAGGTAACCGAAAATAAACATGTTGGCTTAGTCTAAGCATTATATCAATGGATATGGGTAATCCCGTGTCTAGATAACAATAAGCATTTATAAGGGCGGGGTATGTGTAACGCGAATGGATAAAATAAGGAAGATTAATTGGGTAGCTCTTCAAAAGCTATTCTCCGCGTAACTTTCATGGCGAATTTTTTTAGAGTAATCTTCAAACGAATGGACACACATTTAAGACGCTGTTAAAACAGTACATACAATATTTATTATATGTAAATCGTTGCTTAAACTATAGAGATATTCTTTTTCGAAATTTTGGTGCCCACGACAGTTACGAAACTTTTTAAGCAAGTGGTATACAATTAATTGGTAAAACAGCCCGGTTTGGGGTGGAGTAAACTGTTAAATTGGCTAAGAGAAAAAATACGAACAGACACACATTCTACGAGTCGTTACAATAAGAAAATAAAACACATGCATGTATATAAATACTTAGAAATAAATTATCAACAGGGCAGGAATAAACACAGAAGGTTGGGTAAATAACAATAAAGATACAGATTTATTAGCGTAAAGTTTACTACTAACAGATGCATCTTTAGTCCTTCAAAGTGAGGGGTAATCAAAATTAATGAAAATAGTAAACAAATTACTCTGGTACTTACCCCAGGAGAAGGAGTGCGCCAACCCTGTGCACAGCGCCACCAATGCAATTACACATGCCGTTCTATACATTTTATACTACGGACAATGTCGTTTGTGAAGAGATGCTCGTGGAATACAGCAATGCAAAAGCAATGTGCTATTTTTTGGCAAACATGCTGTTATAAATAGTATGGTTAAGCATCCGCCATATTGATAGCCGGAAGTTCCTCTGATAAGAGAAGTAAAGAATATTATCGTGCAGATGCAGTACAAGGTGAGTTTTTAAATTTTGCGTGGATAGTCATAATTATATGGAACAATTAAGAATAAATTCACCTTAATGGCAATGGAGAGGGCTATGCTTGGAGTTCTATTGCGTGATCGAATCATAAATGAAGACATCCGCAAGAGAATCATGGTTACCGGCGTAGCCCAAAGAATTGTCAAATTTAAGTGGCAGTGAGCAGAGCACATTGACAGACGACATGGTGCTGCTGAGCGCGTCAGCCAGTGGTACTAGGACACTATTTTGGTCATATAATGGCCTACAACAATCAGAAAAATCAGCACATTGTTTTTGAGGGACCAAGTAGGTAACATTTTGGGGTGCGTCTCATATCATATATAGTTTTCTAGGGTTTTTTCATCACGATTTACTCAATAGCAGTCTGGATTAAATCCAGACTGCTATTGAGTAAATCGTGATGAAAAAACCAAAAAAATAAAAAAAAAAATAAAAAAAATATATAAATATAAATTTAAAATATATAAATAAATAAATTTTATATAATATATAAATTTTATGCCCAGTTGATGGCAGTAGGCTCACCCCCATTACGCTGTTAGGATGCTGCTCTTTTTAGGGTTCCGTAGTCAACTAGGAACCCTTATAGTTTCGCCATGTCTGTCCGTCCGTCCTCGCTTAATCTCTGTGACCGTTAGCACTAGAAAGCTGAAATTTGGTACCAATATGTATATCAATCACGCCAACAAAGTGGTTAAATAAAAATTGGAAAAAAATGTTTTATTAGGGTAGCCCCCCTATATGTAAAGTGGGAAGTGATTTTTTGTTTTATTTCAACCCTAAGGTGTATTGTGTGTATATTGTTGCAAAGGTATTTAAAAATGAATAGGGGTTTTCTAAAATCATTTTTTGATAATGTCAATATTTTCAGAAATAATCGCTCCAAAAGTAAAAAACAATGTGTCACCCCCCCCCCTCTAACTTTTGAACCATAAGTTTAGAAAATATGAAAAAAATCTGAAAAGTAGAACTTTATAAGGACTTTCTAGGAAAATCATTTTGAACTTGATGGAAACAACAGTTTTTGTACAAAAAAGACAAAAAGTTGTACAAAATAATTTCTGGACTAAGTTTGTAGTTTAATCGTATGTGCAAGCATTTTTACATAATGGATACCCACCTTTTTAAACTCATAAGTGGGAACACTTATTGTGACGGACGGGAAACTATGGAACCCTACACTGAGCGTGGCCCGACACGCTCTTGGCCGGTTTTTTTATTTACTTACACATTTTATGTTCAATCACCCTGTACAGTACACGCAACGTTTAGGTAGTATGGACAATACTGATAACAATGCTGGTTTTTTTTTTGATGTTTTGTAATACTACCGACCCGCCCCGACTCCGCTCAGACAGACGCGCAATTTACGTTTTCAATCAAGGTGGGAGGGGCGGGGGCACATGCGTATATCTGGGCAGGTGGGGTAAGTTGTTGCTGAATACAATTATTTTCTCTCAGTTGCATTGCATTAATCTGCTTATTAGCTCTTTAAGGGAGACTAGAAATTAGTCGTATTCGAAAATTTAAGCACCCCGGCTCGAACAGTTTATTATTAACCGTTCATACTGATAGTGCTAATTGTCGACCTAAGCAGAAACTAAGGATGCAAGAAAGAGTGACGAGAGCACAAAATGTTTGCAGTGATAGTGTAATGGTGTGAGCGGACTGAGTTCGAACCCAAGACATCACATGCACCTCTGATTTTTCGTACTGATGTGCGTATTGCACTTACGGTGAAGGAATACATCGAGAGGAAACCAGCATGCCTGAGAGATATCTCTCGACGGCATGTAAAACCAAGTCAGGGAGTTGGCATAAATACTCTCACACCAGATTTGGCACTCACTACACAATAAAGAAGAAGTGTATCTCGGTTAAACTGAATTTACTTTAGACCATTCACACGGTTTACAGAATGATAAAGAATTTACTTTTTCTACTTATGTATTTTCTTCTTTCGTTATCTTTATAATTATCTCTTTTTCTGATGGCAGTTTGACAAATAAAGATGCAAGAGCAAGCACCGTCTGCGATACCACAAGGTTGATGCGCCACCGAACCTAAATGTTCATCATATAAATAATTATGTTACGTAAACTCAAGAGTTCAAAATTGCAACAAAATCCAGTTCGATATTGTGTAGTTAAGAAGAACTAAGACACGTACACACAGACACGTGACGGTGACTTTTTATATTCATAATATTACATCCTGTTATTCGATGGATTTGCCTAGCTTTGTTGTTTCCATTTTAATGTAAAATTTAAATGATGAATTTATTCCGTGGATAAGGGGCACTATGTTAATAATAATTATGATGATAGCGTATCAGCGACCGTAGCCTAGCTACGCTCCCGGGACCTATTTGGAGAAACCGAAGGTTTTGTTTGTGCAATATTGGATGAAATTATGATGACGAATAACTACCGGAGATTTATTGTGAAGGAGCCGCGGCACGGTTGACATAAAGGGTGTAAAAAAACTTCTTAACAAAGCCGAAAGGCACTTGTTCTCTTCGTCATTGCAACCATTTTTTTGTTCTAGACCATACCTAGGAACCTTTTAGTTACGGAGATATTGGTGGTCAAAGATCGAGCTTCTTGACAAGTTTTTAAAAAAAAAAACAAGATTTCATTGTAAGATTTTTACTTTAATCACCTCCACGACCCCCGTTCTATTCAATCCATCCATCAGCACAACGTTTTGAGTGCGTTACATTAGCCAAAAAAAAGTCACCTCCCAGCAATATCTTTGCGTAAAGTTACTTAGTTTGATGTACAGAATGCTTGGTTGACGGCTTCGTGATGAGGTCTTTTACACCCTGTATCGGAGGAGGTTCTCTATTCGACTGATATATTTTCTTAGTATTTAAATATGTTTGGCGGTGTCTTCGCCTGGTCTTAGTCGTAATTTAGATAATTGTTGTTTGTTTTCAAGAATAGTGAACCAAATATATATTGACGCTCCTGATCTCCTCGATGTGCTGACGCGCTTTTTTGTTCCAGACAATCACTGCCGGGGCAGAAAGCACAGGCTGTTTGCCGTGCCTCCATGTTGTACTGTTGCACGTGCTAAGTCACCAATTCCTCGCTCTCTTGCCGCGCTTGATGATCTCTTGGATTCTAATCCAACAGACGATCAGTTTGCGGATGGGTAGATTTTATTGGTATATTAGAAGCACTGTGAGAAGAATTTATGAAAGTGTGAACATTAGCTTATTTTGGCGTTACTTTGTTATTTTGTATAATTATTTTACTTTTATGGTTACCCATAACACTTTTAGTAGGTAACTGAAATTGTTACCGTTGTTATTAAATAAATAAAACCAGTGAACCGACCATTCTAAAATTTTGCATATACGAGAAGCAGCAGTGGCCCAGTGGTGGCGGCCCCGTCTTACGAACAGTAAGTCGTGGGTTCGAACCCAGACAGGCGCATTACTTTGTGTAATTTATTTCATCACCACTGTTCTCAAAACGGTGAAAGAAAATATCGTGAGGAAACCAGCATGTCCTAGAACCAAAAAAAATTGAGAGACAGAGAGAAAGACATGTGACATCTACCAATCCGCACTGGGCCCGCGTGGTGGGCTGTTGCCCATTCCCTCTCCTACAGAGGAGGCCTGTGTCCCAGCAGTGGGAACATTAATAGGCTGATGATACAATCTTGTCAGGTGTACAAAAACGGACATAGGGTACATTTCATTCCGATAAAAGAACTGTTCCCGAGGAAAACAATAATTACATTCTTATGATAATAGATAGCGTCACGGGTTTTTTTTAATCATGATTGAATTATATTACTACAAGCAGTGTGATCCCGAACAGACTGATAGCCAGATTCAAAATTAACGCGAGCGAAGCCACGTTTAAAAGCTAGTAAATTATAACAACAAAACCAGACTTCGGGCTGCTACTGCTAAACTCCGATGTCAGACACAAATAACACTTTGTCCGCCCTGGGAATCGAACCAAGGACCGCACGCTCAGCAGTCATTCGTTTATTGAAATGTTTATATCGCCTCACTATGGAACTAATAAGTACTAAAGGCCTCACTGAGAAATGGAATCACAGTTTTTAACCAACACCAAAAAAGAGCTGGTTTGTTTTAGAAATTATTGAAACGCTAAACTCGAAAAGGGTGAACCGTTGTCACTTACCGTTAGTATCAGAAAACCAAATTGCAACCACAAAGGACCATGGCGGATTTTCTATTAACCCCGTCCCAGGGTGTGGTGACGTCCCTTCCCAAAGTCCTTTCATTGTGCATTAATAGCTCTAACCATTCTCAGCAAGAATCCACAATTACTAAATAGGTCGAACCACCGATGTGTCCTAAACAATCCAAATGGAGCCTAGATCAAGGGACGTGACAACCATGTCTTTGAGCGTGGCACTGGCAAACATTTCTGTAATGACGACCAAGAATTGGGATGAGGGTAGGATGATTATAAAGAAAGAAAAATATTAAAATTCAGTTATAAAAATATAATAATTTTCAGTCTATTTAGGACAACATACAGATATCGTATCGAGTTACATTTTTACAACTTATCAGTAAAAGAGCTGCGGCTAGATTTTGTTAAGTGAGCAGTACGTAGTTAGTGGTGGTAGATGTGAAAGTAAACTCTTCAACGGCTTTACCTCTTTAGAAACCAGTTGAAGTACAAGTCGACGTCGCCCCTTTAAACCGATGTTACATCTGTAAAGAAAAAGTATACAATGCACAATTAATACACTTAAGACATCATAAAAGCAATCTTACATGACATTATCAATCTGAGTCCATCCACAGCGATCTATTCTCAAAACACTCAAAACAGTTTACTTTGCGTTTGCCCAGTCTTTGCTGGGGTACTGTATCTTTGTCTGGGGAGGTAACTTTGCAGTCAGCATGTTACGTATTGACAGGACGTATCCAACCGCATTTCTCTAGAAAGAGTGTGAAGTCCTAACAGTCAACACGGCCACAATACCACAGTCCCTACGGCTGCGAGAAGGGAAACGTAAAAGAACTAGACTGTGTAGCACGGAGAGACACAGAACTGCTCAATTCTGTCTATTGTAAACCCGTGAACCCAGTAGAGTGTTCACGGGTTTACAATAAAGACAATGCTGTTTCAAATATTTCCTTACTCACCCGACACCAATGTGAGAATTCTGTTATTGTTTAGCTAAATGGTGTCACCTATGAAGAGTCTGAGAGACTTATACAATTAGCGGGTTGACTGTCTATTTGTTACCAATGCATAATTATTAATTTACTCATACTTTTTAGAATTAGGCCATACACTGCCACACACATACACATATACATACACACACACACAAACGTACTCACTTACATAAACCAGAACACGCACTATAAACATCCATACATCTTATTTTCTTTTTCCTTTTTTTTTAAAATTGTTTGTTTGCTTAACCTTAGATAAGATAGTTTTAATTTTAATTTATTTTACTTTTGCACAGATTTATTTTTTCAGAATAAATTATGTAAAGAACTACCTAGCAGGTCCGGAGGAAGGGTAATCCTAGTACGAGTGCCAAAGCACTCCTTTGAAACTCAAGTGCACATTGTATTCAACCAAAATAATATTTAAAGAGATTCTCTGTAGCCATTTTACTAGCAATAAAGATTTATATATATTTTTTCATTCTTACCGTATTGAACATGTCCTTCAACAAAGACATAGCTTGGAAGCATTTGGTTTGAAAGAAAGGAACATCGCATCTTTTGCCCTCATAATGTCCTGTGCATCGACAGAGGGGCTTACCCTCCTCACTCAGGGAACAAAGCCCGCCGTTCAGACAATATCCCTGGCAGGAGTTCACTTCACAACGGTCTCCTGAGTAGCCAGCATAACATCTGTAAAAAAGAAAATTATGAAACAGTGCAACGCGATCAGCATGGAATACAACAAAAATACTTGTGAATACGGCGCACGGGAGAAAGATGACCTTAGCTACTTCATTGAAAATAATAAGTTCAAGGTCGCCCGGCCGAGTGGGCATAAAAAAAAACCATAGAACCTATTTTTATTTTAGAGACGTGACGAAGGTTTTGTGCAAAAAAATAAAACCCTTGAAATTGTTAACAAAATCCTATTGAAACGGCTAATCTCCGATACGGCTGGATCGATATTGAGGGGAGACTTTTACTGGTAGATAGCTGATGTTATATGGAGTAACTTATGCTAAATCCGATTAAAAAAATTAAGGAAGTGATATTTTTAGAATAATTTCACGCGACGCAACTGAAACCTAGTTTACAATAAACTCCGTTAAGAGCGCGTATCCAAAAAGTTAGCAACGTCGCAAATAGCTGTCAAATATTTACCTATTTTAATTAATTTGGCAATTACTGTATGGAAATAAGAAATATGGCTAAGTAACCATCTAGAATATTAATAGCGAATTGTAACACACTCAGCAAGTTGACGGTTAAAAGCCACAACACGTGAACACCATACATTTTAAAAACACCGGATTAATAAAGGAAATATGACAAATGACAGGATGGCTGGAATGGCAGAAATGGCAGGATTCCGCCAAGGACAAGGAGTATCATCTTGAGACTGAATCGAATAAGAAGCCCTAACAGTGTAAGATGAACATGTTTTACCTGCATTTAGGTTGGCTATCAGCACTGGTACTACAATCTCCGTATACACAATAATTGTGGCACACTGAACCATCGCATCTCTCACCGCTGTAACCCTGTGTACATTCACAACGAGATTCCCCGTCAAATTTTGTACCATGGACACAAAGCAGGCTTACATCTGTAGAAACTGAGTTATTTGTTAGAAGACTCTTCAGGCTATCGCAGTTCTGAAATTCCTGAGGTATTATATCGTTAATGTTAAAGTAGGCAGCCATACTCTTAAAATAACCGCTAACACTAAAAGGTTTAGGTTCCACATCTTTGCCGAGCGGTAGATTCTTTGGGATTTGTTTGATGGTATATTTAACATTTTCTTCGAAAGATACCCAGTACATGAAATCCTTTGTTACGGTAAGAACATATCCATGTTGTTTTGGTACAATTATTGTTCTTATGTTCTTTCCATTGAAATCGGCACTTTTAATGGAACGCGCCCAATCAGAAAAGTATATTTTCTGTGCTTGTTGGTCTATGATGAAAGAGTCTATATGGTCAGAGCTAATATCGATAACAACTTCTTTCTCTGAGCCATTGAATCGAACCTTGTTGATCTTGCTGACCGACCTCCAATAAATAAACCTGAAATGTTATGTAAAAGTTAGAACTTTTTGAAGTTTCTCCCCAAATTAGCACATGATCCTCCAGGTCAATAACTTAGAATAGCCTTCATAGTGTACCCCCAAACAACCTGTTAAAGGTTCATCAACTTCTTGCCCAGAGCAGGAAGCGTCATTGATTAAATGATTGCCCATACGAAAAAAAAAAAAGCTGTCTTCAAACTTTTGCTTTTTCTTCAACCTGGCGAAAGCAAAGCGAAGAAAAATAGCAAACGAAATCATAGTTATAGTTGGCATTAAGTCCGCCTATGTATGTACCACTCTTGTGCATAAAGTTTATCTATTTATGTCAAAATGTACTATTTTGTTAGTAACGTACCCGCCACAGCTATCAACGGCAATTTGAAAGATAAAATTCGGAAAACTCTTTTCCGACCAAATTAACTGCTTTTCGTTAACTTTGTTTTTATTAAATTCTGGTTTTAATGTAATCGTGTATATTTCTTTCATGTTTTCAACCCAAAAGAGTAACTATGTGGCCGGGTCATAAGCCAGACCAGTAACGGTGACGTTTGTAGTCCTCATCAAACATTCTGTTTTCTTAGTGGTTATGTCAAAGCTAAATATAGTATATGATTCGGCGAACAGCACCCTTTTATGTACTGGGTCGTAAGTTGTTTCACTGATTGTTTGCAACGTAACGTTTTCTGCATGCGATATCGTCCCGTTAACATTAACAAATTCCAGTCGATTTTCAACACCCGTGACGATTTCTAAAACAACAAAAAAACATTTTATAATCTCTCCATCTTTAGCCTTTCATTTATGGAACAGCATAAATATAATCACGTCTTATTCCCACAGGATAAGCAGAAACTGCAGAACTTCAGCTGCTATTATCCTTACATCCTGCATTTTATACAAATGTTACAGTTAATTTGTGTTTCTTTGTTTGGTAACTTACGCAGTACCCGAAAATAAACATGGCATATTCAAATTAGCATCATATCAATAGATATTGGTAATCCCGTAGATAACACTAATTATTTGTAAGGGAGATGTGATGTGTAACACGAATGGATATACTATGAAATGAGTGCATGTCGTTAGATGAATTCTGAGAGTGGCGCCGGTGACTAAAAAGTTGTGTGGTTGTAGTTGGTTGTCGTGATATGGCTGTGATGCAGAGGAATGAGGAAAATGTTGAGTATGAATGTAGATGGCTGTAAGAGTAGAGCAAGACCAAATAAACGATGGATGGACTGTGTGAAGGATGATATGGCTAGATAAGAGGAATCTGATGAGATGAAGAGTAATAGAGAGATATGGAAGAAGAAGTCATGCTGCGCCGACCACAACTGAATTGGGATAAGGGCAAGAGAGAATAATGATGATAGTAAAGAAATGTCTCTGGTACTCACCCCAGGAGAAAGAGTGCGCCATTCCTACGCACAGCGCCACCAATGTCATCACACATGCCATTCTATACATTTTATGTTACAGACAACCCCGTTTGTGAAGAGATTGTATATGTCCGACCCTGGTGCCCGCTCGTGGAATATAAAACCAATGAGCTGTTTTTTGGCAAACATGCTGTTTATATACCTAGGCATCATATTGATACGCATTTTGATAACCTGAGGTCCTCTGATAAGAGAAGCATTAAGTAGGTAGAGATTTTGCACGAATGTCCAACCAACCTGTATAAGCAACAGTTTAGGTACTTTATACAATATTGTTAACAATATTTGTTTTCAAATTGTTTTGATATTGTGTAACACTAACGACCCACTCCGACTCCGCTCGGACAGATGCGGATGTATGTTTTCAATCAAAAGAGATGGGGGGGGAAAATGTGCATATCTGGAAAGGTGGCCTGGGGTAGTTCGTGCTGAAATTGTGCGAAATTCAAATGTTCTTACGTTTTTTGCTACTAAACTAACTAACAATATGGGGTTAAATGAACTGAGAGGGTTGTATTAATGATTACATTACAGTTACTACATACGTGTTACTTGCGCGACTCAGTTTTCATCAACATATAACCTGACATTGCCTCGGTGTTGCAGTACTTTTTTAACATTGTGATATTGAGATATAGTCTTTCATTTTCGCTGAAATGTACATATTTTTATAGTAATCTACACTAATATTATAGAGAGGAAAGAACGAATAAACTACGACTAGACCGATTTTCACCACTAGCAGGCTAAGATATCAAGGAAGTAACATAATTATAATTATGTTTAAAACGTGCGAATTAGCCGAGCTATCACAAGTTTTGCGGGCGAAGTCGCGGTCGAAGTGCTAGTCGGTAATTAAGTAATAAAAATATTTATCGGTTTATCAAGTAGTTTATTTTTTGTGGACTAAGTGTCTTAGGTCACCTAAGAGGTAACTAAATATTTATTTAACTTTGAGAAAAGTTGAATGTGAATGCGATTACAAGGTCGTGGGTTCAAATCGGAAAAAAAATAAAATAACGATATTTATTTTTGTGAGACTTTTGTTACTCTTGTTGCTATTGAGATTAAAGATGCCTCTAAGTAACGATATCGAATGTGAAAAAAAGTTTAAAAATAAAGTGTTTCCCACAAAATCTTCACAAATCTATAACTCGAAAACTAGAATCTCGGAACATATGATATGGGGTATTTTCAGATACACCTGGGCGTGAGGAATCTAATATTTTTTTATGTTGTCGATATTTAGAGCCCTGTGCCTATAACAACTATTATATTCTAATACACCAGTTTAGGCACTCCCACACGATAAAGAAACAATCTAAATTTGACCTGTACTCTGTGACCTCCACGGAATCAATTGTGTAACATTTTTTGACTTATGTACACACACCAGCACATCAAGCTACCCGATACTGTCAAGTATTCCCAATCAACATTGAACCTAATGCTTTAGCGACAAAGTTGAAAGATTATTTAAGATATTTGACAGATTGTAGTTGCTTGATGTGCATGTGTCTGTACCGCACTTCCAGCTGCGGCATTGGAAGCTGGGTAGAGCTGGTTTGTTTTTAGAAATTATTGAAACGCTAAACTCGAAAAGGGTGAAACATTATCACTTACCGTTCGTATCAGAAATTCAAATTGCAACCACAAATGACCATGGGAGGTTTTCTATCAATCCCGTCCAAGGGTGTGGTAACGTTTCTTCCCAAAGTTCTTTCGTTGTGCATAAAATTAATAACTCTAACCATTCTCAGCAAGAATCTACAATCACTAAATAGGTCAAACCACCGATGGGTCCTAAACATTCCAAATGCAGCCATGTCTTTGAGCGTGGCACTGGCAAACAATTATGTAATGACGACCAAGAATTAGGATGAGGGTAGGACGATTTCAAAGAAAGAAAAATACTAAAATTCAGTTGTAAAAAGTATTCATGTTCATAGCCCATATAAGACAACATACAGATATCATATTCATGATGACGACGAGTTACATTATTTTGCAATAAGTTCTGATCAACTTATCAGTAAAACAGCTTAAGCTAGATTTGTTTTAGTGAGCAGTACGTAGTAAGTGGTGGTAGATGTGAAAGTAAACTCTTCAACGGCTTCACTTCTTGAGAAATCAGTTGAAGTACAAGTCGATGTCACCCCTTATACCGATTTTACATCTGTAAAGAAAAAGTATACAATGCACAATTAATACACCTAGGACATCATAAAAGCAATGAATCGTACATGACAGTATCAATCTGAGTCTGACAAGATGCATTACACGTACGAGATCATGTACGACGCGATGTTAGTTTCAACTGTTTGGTTAGGCTGCCAGTAATATTTCCGTTCACCATGGACGATCGATCTTGAGTCCTTAACAATCAGACACAGCAAGAATTGAAAGTTTTTGTTCAAAACAGATGAATGTAGAGGTACGGTGATCATGCACGGACTACCTTTAGATTTTTCCGATGTTGTACTCATGAAAGTAGCAACACTGTAGAGCTGAGTGACACTTTTGGTGTGTAATAAAGTATGTTCTGTCTAGCTATCCATCCACAGCAATCTATTCTTACCTGTGTTGAGGATGTCCTTCAACAATGAAATAGCTTGGAAGCATTTGGTTTGAAAGAGGGGAACATCGCATCTTTCACCCTCATAATGTCCTGTGCATCGACAGAGGGGCTTACCCTCCTCACTCAGGGAACAAAGACCGTCGTTCAAACAATGTCCCAGGCACGAGTTCACTTCACAACGGTCTCCTGAGTAACCAGCATAACAACTGTAATAAAAAAAAATATGAAACAGTGCAACGCGATGAACATGGAATACAACAAATACCTTGTGACTGATCGGCGCACGAGAGAAATTTGACTTTAGTTAATTTATTGGCAATAATAAGTTCAAGGTCGCTCAAACGACCTTGGGACTTTTATTTTAGAAACATAATAAATTAGAGTACCATGCAAAAAAAAAAGCTTGGATATTGTTAAGAAAATCCTAATCAAACGGCAACTCTCCGAATCGACTGGACTGACTTTGACGGGACTCTTACTGACACATAGCTGATGTTATAAGGAGAAGCTTATGGTAAATTCTATTAAAAAAAAGAAGTCATATTTTTATAATAATTTCATGCGAACGACGGCCTTAGCTACTATACAATAAACTCAGTTTAATATACTCAGTACGTTGACGGTTAAAAGCTACAACGCTAATGTGAACACAACACATTTCAAAAACACGACACGGTACGAAATAATGAAGGATATACGAAAAATAACAGGCAGGATTCCGTCAAGGACAGGGAGTATCATTTTGAAACTGACTCGGATAAAAAGCCACACATGTTTTACCTGCATTTTGGTTGGCCATCAGCACTGGTAATACAATCTCCGTATAAACAGTACCCCTGGCAAACTGAAACATTGCATCTGTCACCCACATAATCTCAACCACAAAGACACACTGGCTCATTTTCTACACTCAGGGAACAGAGACCATCGGTCAAACAATATCCTTGGCATGAGTTCACCTCGCACCGTTCTCCTGAGTAGCCAGCATAACAACTGTAATAAAGAAAATTAAATTATAAAACAGGGAAACTGGACTAACAAGGAAACCAATCAGTTCAGTACAGTAATTCCTGAGATAAGCGCGTTTAACCAAACAAATTCGTCAACTTTATAATTTTAAACTATCGAGGGAGGCTAAAATAAAGAGCTCCAACAGTAATGTAAACACGACACATTTTAATACACCACACGGTATGGAATATTGAAGGCAATATGACAAATCAGAGGCAGGATTCCGTCAAGGACAGGGAGTATCATCATGAGACTGACTCGGATAAAAAGCCTTAACAGAGTTAGATGAACATGTTTTTTTTTTTTTTATTAAAGGGACAAGCCCGCCACACTGTTCCCAACCACTGTAACTCCTGAAAGCCAGAATCAACAGTGGCGACCACCAGAAAAGCGCCGAGACAATGAAGCTCGACGAAGTCCCAGAGAATGAATTTAACCGTCTTGGATCCCGCAACGAAATTAATCAGAAAAGTATAGCGGAGGAGTAGGAAAATCTGTAATTTCCACTTCCCTCCATATCAGCAGGAGACACAAAGAAACAAGGCCAATAGGCACAAAGGGACGTTCACAACTGGGATAGGCCCAGTTGCCTAGCACCACGGATAAAATATTAACATTAATGGGTCCTAAGTTGTGAGCAGTTATATTTGATTCCAATAATAGGTATGGCAAAAACGCTTGAACGCACGGAAATTTGTTCTAGTTTCTACAAGGTCTGTGTAGTAAATAACTCCGGATGTAACCTGTACACTATCCAACATAATATTGCGTTCATTCTGCCAAAGACTGCACTCCCATAAAATATGATGTGCTGATTGTTCATATTCGCAGTCAGATGTGGAACATTGACAAAGAGGCGAGTCAACAAGCTTGAAGGAAAATAATTTACTCTTAAAGTTACCATGACCGGTGAGAAATTGAGCAACACAGTGATCAACCTCCAGCCATGTCCTGGCCAGCCGTTCACGAACGGATGGAAAGAACTGGTGGAGGTGTCGGCCCTTGATGGAATTATCCCACCTACATTGCCATTCAGACAAAAGTTCCTCCCAGACGTCGGTCTGTGGTTTGAATAATCTAGAAATCTTATGAACATGTTTACCTGCATGTAGGTTGGCCATCAGCACTGGTACTACAATCTCCGTACAAACAATAATTGTGGCACACTGAAACTTCGCATCTCTCACCGCTGTAACCCTGTGTACATTCACAACGAGATTCCCCATCAACTTTCGTACCATGGACACAAAACAGGCATCTTTAGACACTGAGATTTTTGATAGAAGACTCTTCAGGTTATCGCAGTTTTGAATTTCCTGAGGTATTATATCGTTAATGGCCGCGCGGTGGATTCTTTGGAATTTGCATGACGGAATAGATATCATTTTCATAGTTAAAAGATCGCCAGTACATGAAATCCTTTGATATGGTAAGAGAATATGCATTTAGTGTTGGTACAAGTATTGTTCTTATGTTCTTTCCATTTAAATCTGCAGTTTTAATAGAAGGCGCCCAATCAGAAAAGTATATTTTCTGTGCCTGTTGGTTTATGGTCAAAGAGCATATGAGGTGGTCAGTATCGATTACAACTTCTTTTTCGGAGCCATTGAATCTAACTTTATTGATTGTGTAGGGCGCCCTGTAATAAATAAACCTGAAATGTGTTATAAATATTATTAAAATTTCCATGGATAGCAGCAGCAACAGAACTATACCTAAATAATGTCCAAATTGTTACAATTTCTTTACTTGGCGTTGGTTAACATAACAACCTCGCCTGCGGCTCAGGTGTGAATTCCACCTCGACTGCAATAACAAAGTTGCCCACTTATATAAAAATATACAATTTTGTTAGTAACGTACCCTCCACAGCTATCTACGGCAATGTCAGCGATAAAACTAAAAGGGTGTTCCGACAAAATTAAGTGCTTTTCGTTAAATTTGTTTTTATCATATTCCGGTTTTAACATAATCGAGTACATTTCTCTTGAGTCTTCAACCCAAAAAAATAATTCTGTGGCCGGGTCATAAGCCATATTAGTAACGGAGCGTTCCATATCCCTCATCAAATATTCCGTTTTCTTAGTAGTTATGTCAAAGCTAAAAATATTATGGAAGTCGGTGAACAGCACCCTGTTGTGTACTGGGTCGTAAGTTGTTTCAGTGATTGTGTCCGACGACGTAATGTTTTCTAGCGATATCGTTCCATTTATATTAATAAATACTAGTTGATTGCTAACACTCGTGACGATTTCTGAAACAAGAAAAAACTGTTTTATGACCTCTGCTTCATTAGCCTTTCCTGTTAAATATCAATATATAATCAAGTCAAGTTATAGTCAAGTTTAATCAAGCAAAGAAACCACTGAATATTTTAATTAAACCAATAAATAAATAAAGTAATTTAATTTTAATGTAATCAATTGAATTTAGTTAGTATGAAAATGTCAAAAGTTCATATTATTTACATTTTTTTTTAAACTGACTTGTGAATTAACAACTGACTAATGATGGATTTTGACTTAGGACTAATGATTAAGATGTTAAATAATACTCTTTATCATCCTTTTTATTTATTTACTAGCTGACCCGCGCAACTTCGTCTGCGTCACATGAGAGAGAGAGGGTTAGAGAGAGTGGAGTCAACCTTGAAAGATAGACATAATGCTATCGCGGTTTTTTTTAGAACGCTTTAAAACGAACAATTCCCTAATACATGATTGTTGCGCAACTTTAACCGTTTATGCAGCGCCCGCAAAGGAAGCTCTCGATAGAAATAAATTTTCCTTGATTTGCAACATTTATCATTGATGCTCCGCTCCTTTTAATTATAGCGTGATGTTAGATAACCTATAGCCATCCTCGATAACTATTCAACACTAAAAGTTTTCCTGTAATTAGCGCGTTCAACCAATCAAAATCTCTTTAGCTTTATAATATTAGTAGATATATACCTACGTAGATCCAAGTGGGTAACAATTTAATTTCTTCGATATATTTGCATTAATCGCTAAAATAATCTACTTATGTTTTTCCAAAAAAAGGGCTTACCTGGACAGCCTTTTTTTTCGGATGGGAAATCATCAAATGACTCCTCCCGCTCTGGGCGGACCAGGAGGCAGTGTCATACTTTTACTGACTAAACCCATTCATGTTCCTTCATCGCCCTTTGTGTGCCGGGGCCACGGTATCTCTTTAGAACAGTCCCGCAACCCCGGCAGGCATCGGCCCTTGCGGATCCCTTCCTATTGCTGACTCTCTTTGAGGCGCGCGTCGAACACGAACGTGCCGTCGACACGGCCTGTCGTCATGAGACAGACGGACGGCGAGCTAGCCCATAGCCCACCGTCCACAGGCCCGCGCGTACGGTGGCCGGGGGCCACGTGGTGGCCCCGGACGCCCGGGGCGTCTCCCGCGGCGGGCGGGACGTTTAGAGGTTCTCTCCCTCTCACGTTCCGCCACCTCCTTCATCCTTAGACACTCGATGACAGTCATACTCCAGCTAGGTCGAAAGTTCTCATCAAAGGTGCAAGAAATTAGCCCAAACACGATTTTTCAATTATAAATGGGACCAACTCTGAGATGTACCTACGCTTTTTACAAACAAAAGGACCATGTACGGACTTCTCTGTAAAAGTTATCCGTGGTCATATATTAAAAAAATACGCGTCGAATTGAGAACTGCCTTCTTTTTGTTTCGTCGGTTAAAAAACCAATCTTGAGGCAATTTACACGTTTGCGGCGGCGACCTCTCGCGTCCGGCCCTGGTGCAAGCCATGGTCCGGAGCGAGACGGAATGGGACGCCGTCACCTCCTTCTGCGAAGCAGTAATGCTAGAGAAGGAGGTGGCGGAACGTGAGAGGGAGAGAACCTCTCAACGTCCCGGCCGCCGCGGCAGACGCCCCGGGCTTCCGGGGCAACCACGTGGCCCCCGGCCACCGTAGGGGCGGGCCTGTGGACGGTGGGCTATGGGCTAGCTCACCGTCCGTCCGTCTCATGACGACAGGCCGTGTCGACGGCGCGTTCGTGTTCCACGCGCGCCTAAAAGAGAGTCAGCAAAAAGGAAGGGCCGATCCGCAAGGACCGATGTCTGCCGGGGTTGCGGGACTGTTCGAAAGAGATACCGTGGCCCTGGAACAAAAGGGCGATGAAGGAACATGGCTGGGTTTTAGTCAGTAAAAGTCTGACACTCCCTCCTGCTCCGCCCAGAGCAGGAGGAGTCATTTGATGATTTCCCATCCGAAAAAAAAAAAAAAAAATAGGCAACTGACACGGGCGAGGGTCATTCAATTCAGAAAATGGAGTGAAATAAACAACGCCGTCTATCGACCAAAATGTTAAACTGCTAAAGTATATTACCTATGCTATAATTTTTTTCAAAGCTGGTCAGTCGATTTAAAAGTTATGACTGTGGTGAGCACATTTTTAGTCATTGGTATCATTTTAGTTCAACAGATGTCGCTGCATGTATGTATCTTACATTTGATGATTAGTTCTTCTTGAAAACTTTAAATTCATAATTATATCTTTTGATAGAATTAACCGATTTCAATTAAACAAACACTAAATCATACCCCAAGTTACACACAATTTTTATGTATAAAC
The DNA here is from genome assembly GCA_905147715.2 of Xestia xanthographa. Taxonomy (NCBI): domain Eukaryota; kingdom Metazoa; phylum Arthropoda; class Insecta; order Lepidoptera; family Noctuidae; genus Xestia; species Xestia xanthographa. The sequence continues at coordinate 2,176,092 of LR990654.1, read as the reverse complement.
ATTGTCAGCATGGAATTCGTAGATTTTACGTGATGTGCGCACAAACAAACAGACAAACAGACAAAAATTTCAAAAATGATGGAAATGGGTTCTGTTACTTATCTTTTCACACGCTGGCTATTTTTTGTTTCAATTTCTTCAATGTACAAAAATGACTTTTCTACAGATTTATTATATGTATAGATATATCATTAATTAAAAACTAAGTATTAAATAAACTAAAATAAATAAACTAACAACAAGATGTTAAATAAATATGTAACCAAAAATAAAAATATTGTACACCTTATAGGTATACAGCGATCATAATAATCATAAGAACTAATATTTCAGTCCTGTGACAAACAATAAATTAATTTGAATTTAAATTTGAAGTTTTATTCTCTTAAAACTACTGAATCGGCTAGAAACGAGGGAATTTTAAATGACGGACCTTGTCCCAACAGATTTCTACTTTTTTAAGTGGAAAAAATTCAACACCCGAGAGTTAGTACAAAACGTTCACTGACTTCATCGCCTCCCGTCCGGCAGACTACTGCAGTTCAAAATGGCTAAATTGTATAGATAATTTGGGCCAGTAGGTATTTTGGTTAGCTAAAATAAAAAAGTACCAAAATTTTATATTTTAAAATTTTCACACATGTCGCGAATTTCATAGAAAAAGACCGATCAAAAAAGGAAAGGCCGATTATATAGTACACCGATCTTTTGAGGTTTTGCTATAATCGGTTGGCGATTGCAGTACGGTTGTCACAAAAACAGAGAACTCTGCTGCTATTCCCTGGTAAGTCCCTTAATCGCCTCTTTCGACACCCACGGGAAGATATGGGATGGTGCTATTCCTTAACATCCGACACCATACGGAACAATTATTATGTAGCCAGCCGCATCGGAAGGACGAAGCTACTAACTGACTCACACCACCCAATGCACAACTTTGTCTTAGTGCTCAAAGGCTGAAAAGCCGTAAAAGATTTCTTAGGGACGTGGGACTATCCAGTCTTGCTAATAACAACTCCTCCACAGCAAGATGCAACCTCTAGCGGGATCTGTTTAAACCCCCCAACGGTTTCCTCGACCCACCTGAGAGCCTCCAACCTGAGCACGCGTTGCTCTGGCCGACTTGGAAAACTCTTCATAACCAAGTCGGTCGCAGCAATAACAATCTCCACAGATAGGGATTTATGGACGACTCAAATCACAAGTGCGTATGCAGCGTCTCTCCACAGACAATGGCCCACCTTTTATTAAGATGGAAGGTGGCCCATTGTCTGTGGAGCGCGGCGTAAGCGCCGCATGCCCTGACACCTGCGCACTTGATGACCTTATGACTGTAAGGGTGTTACCAGCCTTCGAGTTAGGGGCAGAAGGTTGAGTAAATAACAAAAAAAAATAGATTTGTTGGTAGTTTACTACTAACCGATGCAGCTTGAAGGGATAACAAAAATTAATAAACATAGTAAATAAATGACTCTGTTACTCACCCCAGGAGAAGGAGTGCGCCAGCCCTGCGCACAGTGCCACCAATACCATCACACATGCCGTTCTATACATTTTATACTACAGACAACGTCGTTTGTGAAGAGATAGTATATGTCCGCCCCTGGTGCCCGCTCATGGAACACAAGCAATGTGCTGTGTTTTTGGCAACAAGAAGTTTTAAATAGTATGGTTAGGCATTGTGCATATTGATAACCTGAGAGGTCCTTTGATAAGAGAAGCACTAAGTAGAGATATCGTGCAGTTATACAAGGTGAGTTTTTAAATTATGCGTGTACGGTCATATCTTATTATGAAACTGTTAAGAAAAAAACACTGTTTTAAGCTTTCACGGTATAAAACTAAACTTATATTGTCACTTACGGGATATCTTCCGAGATTATTATTTGTTTTGAGCTCCCGATATTTCGACGCTTTTGCAAGCGCTATGATCGTGGGTTAACAAAAATAATAATCACTGAAGATATCCCGTAAGTGACAATATTAGTTTATTAAGAAAATAGTCACCCAAAGGACAATGGAGAGGACTATGCTCAGAGTTTTCTTGCGTGATCGAATAAGAAATTAAGACATCCGCAAGAGAATCAAGGTTACCGACGTACCCCGAAGAATTGTGAAACTTAAGTGGCTGTGGGCAGGGCACATTGCTCGCAGAACGGATGGCCGATGGAGCTGAAAAGTTCTGGAGTGACGACCGCGAACCAGAAAACGTTGCGTTGAAAGGCCTCCTACTAAGTGGACCGATGATCTGGTGAAGGTTGCGGGGATCCGCTGGATGAGAGTCGCACGGGCTCGGTCAATGTGGCGACCTAACCCATAATTAATATGGACCCTGTACCGTGTGATGGTCGAATGTACCTAGCTTTAAGCCCTTTGTAACACCTTTTAAAACCGGGTCGGGTGGCTTTCGGGACCAGGACCGCGGTCCCGGATTCCCCACCTTTTAAACAATATGGAATGCAAAATAAATGAATATGAATGAACAATATTGTTATCAATGCTTGATTTACAAATGTTTATATTATTGTATAACACTGCCTACCCGCCCCGACTCCGCTCGGACAGACGCAGATTTGTTTTCTTTGGACCGTTCACACGATTTATGATTGAGATTTGCTTTTTCAACTTAAATGCATTTTCTTTTTCTGTATGTTTATATCTCTTTTTCTTTATCTTTATTTATAAGAATGCATTGCAATTTGGTAAATAAAATAAGAGCAAGCACCGTCTATGATCACGGCCACAAGGTAGATGTGCCACCAAACCTAAATGCTCAGCACATAAATTTATGTTCGTAAACTTAAGGGCCTTGAAGTGTATGTATGCTCCCTAATAATGTTTAACGTAGTAAGTACGCTCCTTTAGAATATAAGTATACATTTAAGCTAAGTAAGCACTTTACCTAAAGCGCATTATAAAATATATTCCCTTTGTTCAGTAATAAAAGCATAATCGATCGAGTTGGTTGTCTAATTTAATAGACCCTGGAACCCCCAACATTACATGGCGACCCTGCCTTAAGGTCTGCCAAGGGGCAGATTAAGTAAAGTCTCGTTGAGCAGCGATTGAAAAATGTGTAACTCCAAAGTAGAAAAGGACGAGGTCTTCTTAAATCAAAATGCTGCTGGCGGTAACAACGACGCCCTTCTGAAAGACATCGGAGGACACATGGAGCGGCTGAGCACCATCACCATAATAATTCTGGCAGCCATCACTCTCCTGGTAATCTACTTTTTCCTGAAATACTACCGCAGCTGCCATCGCCAATGGATGCAAGAAGAAATCGGACTCAGCACAATTCAGCGCATAAGGGCATCCCTACGTGTACGAGTGGAAGGTACACCTGCTAACTAATTAATCCAGCATCAAAGCCAGTTTCAAGTTACTACAGATAGATAAATCAGTGTTTTGCAAACAGTCAGACTCATACCTACCAATTTGTTTTATAACGCAAAAACTTAAACGACGTAAAACAGTGCACGAAGACACAGTGAATATGATACCTCGCGATTAAAAGTGCAACGTGTGAAATACTTGTGTGCCGTTTCGCAGTAATTATGTTAACATGATTCTTTTGTTTATTCCATTAGGAAATAAGGTTTGATAATAACAAGTAGGAAATATTCTATTATGATTGATGTTTTGTTGGAAAAATTTAATGATCTAGTAGAAATAAGAAAATACTTAATTAAGAAAGGACAGACTAGGTATAAAGGTCAAGTTATTGAGACAAAGTTAAGAGAGGCAAAAAATATATTTAACGAATGTGGAAAAATATTGTTACTTTTCGAAAAGGGCAAGGATACGGAATTAGTTGCATCGGCATTGGATATATTTCAGAATATAAGAGTAACTTATGAGGAAATAAATAGTTTATGTATTTTCACAGAAATAAAATTAGACAAAATGGAGTTTGACCTTAAAGTGGCATGTAGTTTGCTTCCAGCAATGGACGGTGTTGAAGAGACAACTAAACGCTTGATAGATTCGATCGAGATGTATGCAGATATGCTGGATGAGAAAGGTAAGACACTACTTATTACATTCGTCCTTAAAAGTAGATTGACCGAAAACGCCAAGTTACGCATTACAGGGAATTATAAGACCATTCAAGACTTAATTAAAGATATGAGATACCATCTATTGACCCAAAAATCTTTTACGGCCCTACAGACGCGTTTGCAAAATATACAACAGGGTTCAAGTAGTATCGAGCAGTTTGCCACAGAAGTTGAAAAGCTATTTACTGAACTAACTATATCTCAGGCAGATGGTAATACTAATGCATTTGGAGTGTTAAAACCTTTGAATGAAAAGCTTGCCATAAAACGGTTTTCAGAAGGACTACGCAGTTCAAAATTGGGGACGGTCATCTCCGCGAGAAACTACAGCAGCCTGAAAGATGCAATCCAAGCTGCCAAAGATGAAGATACAGAATGCCAGTCAATGCCAGGTAATGTCTTGCATGCATCTAGATATGGACGAGGTTATAATAATTTAAGGCGACAAGGAAATCGTCATTTCAATAATAGTCGTGGTCAATATAATAACAGTAGTAGTCGTGGTCAATATGGAAATTACAATAATCAAAGATACACATGGAGTGGTAATTACAGAGGAAATAACGGAAATAGGTATAATAACGGAAATAGGTATTATTGTCGTGTACCATCAAATTATAATAGAGGTCAAAGAAGTACTAGAGGTTCAAGATATTTTAGAAATAATAATCGGAATGTTTGTTTAGCAGATCAGAACGATATCAATAAGCCATGCATAAAGGACAATACAGATCAAAAGGAGTCGGAAAACCAGTTTTTTCGTTCTTAAACATAGCGTTTTATCAAATTTAGGCAATGCAAAATATGCAGTTTTTAACGTTAACAACATTAAATATTATTGGCTCGTTGATACAGGCGCTTCTTTGTCAATCATTAAAAGTGAAGCGTTACCAAGAAACATTATTATTCGGAAAGATGAAACTTTGATAAATGGAATCGGCGGACAAAGGCGATCAAGAGGTTTAGTGGATTTAAGTTTGGAGTATAACAGTGAAATATTTCAGCATCCGTTTATTATTTTCGAGTCACTACCTTTAAAGGCAGACGGAATTATAGGGTTAGATTTTTTGAAAAAGTATCAAGCAAATATTAACTTAAATACTAATATTTTAACATTGTATTATGATCAGAAAGAATATTATTTTAATCTTGTTGATGAACGTGTTATTAGAAGTAATAACCTGGTTATTCCAGCTCGTTCAGAGTCAATACATTTTATATACGTGGACAAAAATGTTAATGATGATGTTATTGTTTGTGGACGTGAATTAGCAAAGGATGTGTATCTGGCAAATACGATAGCCACGGTAAAAAATAACAGAATTCCTATAAAGATTCTTAATGTTACTGAGAAGGAAATAACCTTACCAAATTTCATTCCAACTACGCAATCCTTGAGTGATTATAATATTTGTCAATTTAGTAATAATAATATCGACGTTTCTAGGATTCAAACACTGTTATCTCAACTTAAATTAGATTATTTAAATGAAGAAGAGAGACAATCCATTGAAGCGATTTGCGCAAAATACTCCGATAATTTTTACATAAATGGAGATAAACTAACCACTACAAATATTTATAAGCAATCCATTACCATAAAACAAAATTCAACTCCTGTTTATGTAAAGCCATATAGGTTACCGCAAGCGTTAAAATCAGAGATAGCCGAACAGATTAAACAAATGATAGCAGATGATATTATTGAAGAATCGAACAGTGAATGGTCAAGCCCGATTTTATTAGTACCGAAAACGAGCAAAGAAGGATCAGATAAAAAATGGCGGTTAGTTGTAGACTACAGAAAATTAAATGAGACAGTTTGTGATAATAAGTTCCCTTTACCTAACATCAATGAAATTTTAGATTCTCTTTCTGGAGCAGTATATTTCACTCACCTTGACCTTCACCAAGGTTATTATCAAGTGACCTTAGAACCTAACAGTCGTAAATTAACAGCTTTTACTACCAATACAGGTCAGTATCAAATGAAGCGGTTACCTATGGGTCTCAAGATAAGTCCGAGCGCATTTAGCCGTATGATGTCAGTAGCAATGTCTGGTTTGACTTACGACAAATGCTTAGTATATCAGGATGATCTTATAGTATTTGGTAGAAACTTGCAAATTCATAATCAAAACTTAATAAACATAATGGAAAGACTGAGAAAAGTCAATTTAAAATTAAATCCCCAAAAATGCGAATTTCTGAAGAAAGAAATTCTTTATCTAGGTCACGTTGTGTCAGAGAAAGGTGTATTACCAGATCCCGAAAAAACAAACGTATTGAAAAATTACCCGATACCCAAAACAGCAGATGAAGTTAAACGTTTCGTAGCATTTTGCAACTATTACCGTAAATTTATAAAACATTTTGCAGAAAGTTTTGTTTGTTTTTTTCCCACAACTGTCTGGCAGTTTGAGTACTATAAGCGACCTTCCCAAATGTCCTTTCTTTGGTAATGTTCGTCGTTTCGTTGAGCTCCTTGAGTTATAAGTCGAGCTACACGTTAACTGACAAATGCTTGCACTGACTGGACAGGTCCACTCAAATCTGTATGGTTCTTTCTTCAAAAGACCATCTCAGACACTAATCTGCATAGTCCTCATGTGAATTGAGCAAGATTGTCTGGACTTTAAAAGAGACTATGACCTCTGAGTTTGTTTCGGCTGTTTCTTCTCAGAGTAGTCAGGTACGAAACACCGGCCCCATCTAGTTTTAAAAAATGACGTGTAAAAGTGTTTGTAAAAACCTACTTGCAAAATAAACATCATTTATCATTTATCATTTATCATTTATCAGACATAGCTTTGCCATTACATAAATTATGTAGAAAACGTGAACCCTTCATTTGGACTGATGATTGTAAACATGCCTTTGAGTATCTAAGAAATGCTTTGATTACGTCACCTATTCTACAGTATCCAGATTTTACAGAAAATAATGAATTCATATTACAAACAGATGCTTCAGACACTGCAGTTGGTGCCGTGCTGTGCAATAAAGATCTCAGACCAATAGCGTATGCAAGTAGACCTTTGAATAAAGCGGAAAAGAATTACCCTACAATACAGAAAGAGCTTTTAGCGATAGTTTGGTCAGTGAAATATTTTAGACCGTATTTATATGGTAGAAAATTTACAATAATGACTGATCATAAACCATTAGTTTATCTTTTTGGCATGAGAGATCCTTCAAGTAGGCTTTTAAAGTTCCGTTTGACATTAGAAGAATATAAATTCAAAATTATTTATGTAAGAGGAAAAGAAAATGTAGTTGCAGATGCTTTGTCTAGAATATGTATAACATCAGACGAACTAAAAGAAATGCAAGCGCAAGTGGTTGCTGTTATGACTAGGGCACAAAAGCGAAAGATTGAAGAGGAGTTAAGTAAAAATAAGGATGACATTGAGAAGGCGGATCTTAATAAATCTCCTGACAATTGGTCTGGCCAACCAAGGGTTGTAGATATATTAAGAAAACCGTGCGACTCAGTCGAAATGAGTTTCATTGAAAGTAGCGAATTAAACAGATTGAGAGACAATGGTATGATAACAGATGTCAGTGAATGTTTAGTATATTTGGCAAAAAGAAAGGTTATTTACATCAATCTTGATTTCAAGGCACACTTTACGCGAGCCGAATTTGTGCAGAAATTAAGTTTGTTCTGTAAAAAGTTACACATAGAAGAAGTGTGTATCATTAAAAATAATGATAATAAAGATTTTATTAAAAACGTTTGTGATGAGATATCGAAGTTAGAAAATTGGTCAGGACCGCGGATATGTATATTAAGAGGAGTAAAAAGAATAAGTGATGACAAAGAAAAAAATATAATCTTGAATGACTTTCATTTATTGCCATTCAGTGGACATGCTGGAGTGCGCAGAATGGTAAATTCAATAAAGAAGAGATATTACTGGCCGAGCATAGAAAAGGACGTACAAACATATGTAAAAAAGTGTACGAAGTGTCAGAAGTCCAAGTATATCCGTTACATAAAAGAACCGATGGTAATTACTACTACGGCGTCCTCGGCTTTTCAAAAGATATTTCTAGATGTAGTGGGACCTTTAGATAGAGACATAGATGGGAACTGTTATATATTGACCATTCAATGCGAATTATCTAAATTTGTTCAAGCTATTCCCTTAAAAAAAAAAAAGAAACTGTGTCCATAGCTAATGCATTTGTGAGACATTTTATTTTAATATTTGGAATACCAGAAATAATAGCTACAGATCGAGGGACAGAGTTCATCTCCGCAACGATGGAACAGGTATGTAAAATTCTTGATATTAAAAAATTATCTTCAACTGCCTATCATCACCAATCGATAGGAGCTCTTGAAAATTCTCACAAAGGTTTGGGTGCATTTTTAAGGATCCAATGTGAAAACCATACAGATACATGGAGCTATTGGTTACCGTATTGGTGTTTTAGTTTCAACAATACAGTCCATTCAGAAACAAAATACATGCCTTACGAACTAGTTTTTGGTAAACTTTGTCGAATACCTAGTCGAATTTCAGAGTCAGTCGAACCATTATACAATAGTGATAATTATCCATTGCAGTTGAAATATCGATTACAGTTAGCCCATGCCGACGCAAAAAATAATGTAATGAGTAACAAATACAAACGCAAGGAATTGTACGATAGATCAGTAAATCCAATAGTGTATCAGGAAAATGATTTAATATTGATAAAAAATGAAACAGGTCGTAAACTAGATGCTATTTATGAAGGACCTTTTAGAGTAAAAGAAGATTTAGGTTGTAACGTTAGGATATATAAAAACAATAAGATAGAATTAGTTCATAAAAATAGGACAAGACCGTACTACCAATAAGAATATATAATTATGTTGTATTGTTTAAGTTAACAGTAATCATATACGTATAGTTAAGACTAGCATTAACTAAAGATAAGGTGTAAAGGTGTGATACATTGCAATGTAGTAATTAATACATATTTTTTGATAATAAATATTTTAGTTATTTGGATAGACAAGTTTAATGTAATATATTATTAATAGAGTTGGTTTGTATTTACATATTTAAAAAAAAAAAAACCATTTAATCGTTTTTTTTTTTTTCCTTCGCCCCCGGAGGTGAAGTGTATGTATGTTCCCTAATAATGTTTAACGTAGTAAGTACGCTCCTTTAGAATATAAGTATACATTTAAGCTAAGTAAGCACTTTACCTAAAGCGCATTATAAAATATATTCCCTTTGTTCAGTAATAAAAGCATAATCGATCGAGTTGGTTGTCTAATTTAATAGACCGTGGAACCCCCAACATTACAAAGTGCCGTAATGGTCTAAGTGAGAAGATAATCCTGGCTGTAAGATCAGGTCATGATAGAAATCATGTTTATCTATCAAATATAAACGCTTCTACAAATCTTCGTATTCGTGCTATTTACTGTTGAGGAGTTCCCACGCGAGAAGACAATCCTGGCTGTAGGATCAGGTCATGATATAAATCATGTTTATCTATCAAATATGAACGCGTTTACAAATTTTTGTATCCGTGCTATTTACCGTTAAGACACCGTACCACCTATCTAAGAACATGCACCAATCAAACCCAAACCCATCACTGAAAACTGCATCAAAATCAGACTATTCGTTTTGGAGAAAAATGACATGTATTTGCACAAACAAACACACATCCTCTCACCCCAAACACATACACCGTCTTCGTTCCGTCGTGGGTAAAAATACAGGTGAGCATTTGTTACTGCAGTTCTCGGCTCCATATCAACCTCGCCTGTGGCTCGGGTGTGAATTCCACCTCGACTGCAATAACAAAGTTTCCCCACTTATATCAAAATGTACTCTTCTATTAGTAACGTACCCTCCACAGCTATCGATGGCAATTTCAGGGATAAAATTATTAGGTTGTTCCGACGAGATGAAGAGCTTGTCGTCATCTTTGATTTTATCAGATTTCGGTTTGAATGTTATCGAATAAATTTGTTTATGCGTTTCAACCCAAAAGACTATCTCTGTATTCGGGTCATAAGCCAAATCAGTAACGGCGTCGTTTGTATGCTTCATCAAATATTCTGTTTTCTTAGTAGTTATGTCAAAGCTATATATAGTACGTAAGTCGGTGAACAGCACCCTGTTGTGTACTGGGTCGTAAGTCGGACGACAGATTATACTCATCCAATCCAGCCTAGTGTTTTCTGTGTGCAATATGGTTCCGTTAATATCAATAAATTCTAGTTGATTGTTAACACCCCTGACGATTTCTGGAACAAGAAAATATTATTTTGTTATCTCGCCTTCTTTAGCCTTTCCTGTTACATAAATATAATCACGTCTTATTCCCGTAGGATAGGCAGAAACTGCGGAACTTCAGCTGCTATGACCCTTACATACCACATTTCATATAAAAGCAGCCCTCAACAATGCGCAGATGTTACGAAAATACAATTAAACCCTAGAGAAGAGTCTGGAGAGAACGTTCTGGCTGAGGTAAATAAAAAGTTAGCGGTGATTTATAACCTGGAGAAAAAAATAGAAGACCTTACCAACAGCGTTGAGTTTTATGGTGACATGTATCAGACATTAATTGATTTTAAAGAAGAAGCTCAGAAGAAAATAAAGGCAATAGAACAAAAAAATGTATATTTGGAGAAATGTAACAAGGCACTAGAAGAACGGGTACAGGAGTTGGAAATAAAAGACAAAGAGAAAAACATTGAAATTCACGGATTAGAGAAGCAGGAGAACGAAAATACTATATTAGTAGTCCAAAAATTAGCACAGAAACTAAATCTAGACCCAAATGAAATTCAAGATGCACAGAGGGTAGGCCAGGAAAAACCAGAGGACACAAAGCCCAAAACTGTGTTGGTCACCCTACGGTCTAAATATACTCGCAACAGCTGGATGCTTGTAAAGAAGGAAACAAAAATAACAAATAATAAAGTGTATGATAATGGCAGCGGAAATCGAATATACATCAACGAAGATTTACCAAAGTACAAACGACAGCTTCTTTGGACTGTAAGAAATAAACTTAAGCCGAAAGGTTTCCAATATATTTGGGTGCAGAATTGTAGTATCCTGGTAAAAAAGAATAGTGATGAAAAAAAGATCTATAACATTCGATCGGAGGAAGACTTGAATAAGCTCGATGAATGTAAATAAACACGCGTACATGACGCGGCGAGTACACACGAGGTGATATCTAACAGCAACATTCGATCGTGCAGATAGCTATTACGACAATTTTAATTTTAAAAGATACTATGATATAATAGCTCTAAATAACGACCTATCCCAAAATAAATGGAATACCCACATACTACATTTGAACATAAGATCACTTCGTAAACATTTTAACGAGTTATTAATATTACTTGATAAAAATAAATATAACATAGACATCTTAATATTAAGCGAAATAAATATAAAGAAGGAAGAACTTCCTTTATATCAATTAGTCGGATATAATACATTTATACATACTCGAGAAACAAGTAGAGGAGGAGGAATATTAATATACGTCAAGAATGGATTGAATTTCGAAGCTAAAACGGTAAACTCAGAAGCAGCAGAAACACTTCATGGCCAATTGAAGCACGGGGAAAATAAAACACATGTAATTGCGATTTACAGACCACCTGCCAAAAACAAATTGATATTTATTCAGCAATTACAGACGCTAGTGAAAACCGTACCAGCATCTGAAAATGTTATAGTGATTGGCGATACCAATATAAATATATTAAACGTCATGGTTAACCCTACTGTAACAAGATACAAAAACGCCCTGTGTGAATGCGGCCTGATGTGTGTAATACCAAGCGAAGAGGTAACGCGCGAGGCGATCGCCGACGGCCGGCTTGAGGTATCGTGCTTGGATCACATCTGGGTGCGAGCGGGACGGAGCGAACATGACGCGTGCGCCTATGTGCTTGAATCACGAATCGCCGATCATCATGGCATCGGATTAATGTTGAACCTATGTGTGAGTGGAAGCGAGAATCAAGGTGTGAGTAGCAATATCAAGAACAACAGTGTGCGCGAAGTGTTAAGTGATAAAATCGTTAAGCAAAAGCTAGATGAATATGATTGGGCCCATTTACTAACAATAAAGTGTCCAGTATTATTGTATAAGACGATGTGTAGCGTATTTGATCGTATTTACAAGGAGAGTACAATTAAGATTAGCACATCTAATAAGAAAGTAATAAGACAGCCATGGATAGATAGGGATTTATATACAATGTTATTGCGAAGGGATTATTTATTTAAAGTTTGGAAAGCGGATCCAAAGAATATGAACAAAAGATTAGACTATACAAAATTTAGAAATAAAGTAAATAAATTAACAAATAATGCAAGAAATAAATATAGACAGGAACAAATTTTAAAATGTAATGGAGATTTTAGGAAAATATGGACAAATATAAACATATGGTTGGGTCGAAACAAGACTAGCTTGGACGATGTAATCTTAAAACATCTAGGTAAAACCGAGTGTATAGAACAGATTTGTACAAACTTTTCTAAAACGTTTACGGAGGAAATAAAGGAAATTAAACATGTGTGTAACTTAAAGTTTTTAGATAGAAATGAATATGTAAAACCGAGCGAGGTAAGCTATAGATACAATAAGGTGACCTCGTCAGAGGTAGAAAAGATCATAAGAACATTGTCCTATGAAAAAGCACCCGGTTCAGATGGAATACGGGTGCAAGATATTATATATTTATGTAAGCAAATAAGTCCTGTTATAGCTGCATTCGTTAATATGTCTTTATCTAGCGGTATTTATCCAGACCAGCTAAAAAATGCAATTATACGCCCTATATACAAATCCGGAAATCATTTAGAATATGTTAATTACAGGCCCATTGCAATATTATCGGTTATAGATAAAATAACTGAAAAAATTATAGTAGGACAGATTAGCGCGTTCTTAGAACAACACAACATATTGTGTGACACTCAGCACGGTTTCCGAAGAGGGCGTAACACAGTCTCTGCCTTATTAGGATTTTCAGATTATATTAATGACTGCTTAGACTCTGGCAAGCAAGTTATAGCACTATTCATAGACTACAAAAAAGCGTTTGACACTTTAGACCATGACATCCTATTACAGGCAATGGACGAATGTGGAATACGCGGACCTACTAATAATTGGTTCAAAAACTACCTCACTAATAGAAAAATAAGCACAGTTATCTCCCGTGTGGCTGGGAAAGAGGCGAATGTCGACTTGGGTGTGCCTACTGGATCGGTGTACGGCCCTGTAGGATATATTATGCATGTAAACAGTGTGTCAAATGTCGTACGTAAATGTAATGCCGGCTCCACACGCTTGGCGAACAATGGCGAACAGCAAACACAAATCAACAAACACCAACATGTAGATGGGTGTTTGCTTATGTTCGCCTGTTTGTGTTTGTGTTCGCCTGTGTTCGGCGTCGGTGTCGGTTTTTCTTCACAAATCAAAGGATGTTCGGCAAACAATTTGCGATGTATCCAGACGCTTGGTAGCAATCAGTACGGCGGGCGAGCTTGCACGCGGCGGACGTTTCTTATTTGTTTGCAGCAGTTTTTCGCGCGCAAAGCGGCGTACTTATGAAATTATTATATTTATATGCATTATTATTATATTTTTTTTATTTCTTTCTTATGAAGATTTCTCTGTATTTTGATCATCCACCACCATCGTCTGCGTTTTGTTCTTTTTCTTGATTTTGCTTGAATTTAAAATAAAAATAGGACAACCCGAAAGTTATAAAATATTAAATAAAAATAAACAAAATCATTTATTTCAGGTCCGAAACAAAAATACAAACACATATAATTAAAATTGCAGAATTACATTAGATTACATTCGAGACATTATATAAAAACAAAAATAGAAAGACACAAATACAAATACTTAGATAATTGAAATGTCAGAATTACAATAGAAACATTAATGAATTAATTTGTACACAATCAATTCAGAATAAATAAATACGTGTCAAAATACATTATCAAATACAAAATGTGGAATTACAAGAAACATAAAAAAAAATAGTCTTTTTTATTTTTTTTATTTTAGTTATAGCTGCAACAAGCTCGTCGTCCGCCATGTTTGCTGATCCGGAATATACTAACACGTTCGCCGAGCTTGAGGATGCTTGTTTGTGTTGGGTGATTGTGATCGGTGTTTGGGACTTTGTTTGTTGTGTTTGGTGTTTGTGACAAACAGCCAGCGTGTAGAGCCGGCATAAGGTGTTCATGTACGCTGACGATATGTGTCTTGTTTATGCCTCCAAAGATTTAGCTGAGGTCCAAAAGTGTATTCAAGGTGACTTTGAAAATATTAGTAAATGGGCACACGACAATGGCATAATATTAAATCTGTCAAAAACCAAATGTATGTATGTACACTCGCCATATAATCGAAATGCTAAACATGTAAATAATGAACATCTTACAGTGATAGGACATACATACGAATGTTTGCATAGAAATAAATTTAACTGTAACTGTGCAAAATTGGATTGTGTTGATAAATTTAAATATTTAGGTCTAACGATCGATAAGAACTTTAATTGGAGATTACATGTAAATGATATTTGTAATAGGCTAAGATCGGTGCTAGGTAAGTTTTACCACTTAAAACATGTATTAAACAAACAGACGTTAAGAATTGTGTATTTCGCACTTGCCGATTCGCTAATAAGCTATGGACTCCTTGTGTACGGGCGAACCTTTATTACATATTTAAGAGATATTAAAGATATACAAACAAGACTGATAAAGTTTCTAGTTAGTAAAAATGTTAAAGATAAGTGCAACAAAGAGTATGATAAGTTATTTCCCATTTGTAAAATTATTCCCATAGATAAAAAAGTAGATTATTTGGTAGGATTAGAATATTATTATAAGGATGAATATAAAGTTAATGTTAAAAACAAGTACAACACACGTAGGGTTAGAGAGAACAGACTGGTTCAACCACAGATAACAAATTATTATGGTAAGAGAACATCTAAGTATTTGGTACCTCAAGTGTTTAACAAAATAGATTTATTAAGAGAAAAAGTAAAAGTTAGTAAAGGATCACTTAAGACAAAATTAAAAAACTTTATACAGGATAGCAAACAGAACTAAATACATTGTACAAGATTTAAACATAAACGTATTATAGATATTAAAAGTATTATTTAAGTAAGTAAGGTGGTTAGTTATGATGTAAAAGAGCGCCTCTCGCCATCAAACGTAAAAGTTTGGCGAGTTTAGAATTAAGCAACACCTCTGTATTAAAATTTCTTTAAATAAATAAAAAAAAAAAAAAAATATATAAAATGTAACCGTTAATCGGTGTTTACTTGTTTTGTAACTTACCTAATACCCGAAAATAAACATGTTGGAATAGACAAAGTATTATTTCAATGAATATTGGTAATCCCATGTCTATATAACACTTAAGGTGTAACGCGAATGGATCAAATAAGGAATGCCGTATGAGGAAGTCTGAAAGTGGCGCAGGTGACTGAAAAGTTGTGTGGTAATCGGTTATCGTGGCATGGACATGTGATGTGGAGGAATGAGGACAATGTTGAGTATGATGAAGATGACCATTAGAGTAGAGCAAGACCAAGTAGATAATGGAAGGACTGTGTGAAGAATGATATAGCTATAAAGGAGTTGTCTGATGAGACGAAGAGTGATAAAGAAGTATGGAAGAAGAAGACATGCGGCAAGAGAATGATGATGTTGATGACTTAGCATTTCCTATTACATAAACGTGAAAGCTAAGTTTTAATCAAGAGATAAACTATAAGTACCAACAGCATAGTAATTATAATAAAGTTAACATAACTTCAAGCCCTAGAGTTTATCAGAGTGGTATCTATATGTCGGGTTGTCAGGATTTTATTTCGCTAGGGTCGAGCATTTTGTGTGCAGAAGACGGGTTTCGTGCTATGAAAACACACTGGATGCGATACACTATTTTATTTCGCATTGCACGGTTCGGTATGGTAGTTTCCATGGAGAAGAACCGGCAAGAAACTCCATGGTTACTCTTTTCAAACAGATACACTGAGTCTAACAAATAACTTGACATTACACTTTCACACATTAACACTAGGCACAATGAATCGTGTACAGTTTCAAGACGTCTTCACTCCGCTGCGGTCAGACCCAGACTGTCCGCCTCGCCGCGAGGTGTCAACATCAGGACTCTGTAAAAGCCGCCATGGCGGGGAGTAGGTCGCGTGATGTCACCACTGGCGCGCTTTCGATCCATTCGCCTGTCCGTACTCATGACCGGATGCGACATATAAATAATAATATGAAAGTACACCGATATTTCGCTAGTTAATAAGCCTCATGTAATATGCGGGCCTATTGCTATTAACAGGGCACAAATCCCAACCCCAGGGTGCTCGTTACAAATGCCTGATTTAAAAGCTCAAATAATCAAAACCAAGACATGACGCTCTGCAGCAGCGCTTGCTACCACATCAAACTTCTCAAACTTTGTCACTTTGAGAATCCATTATTGTCTAGTGTTCCCTAGAATTTTAAAACTCTAACAAATCACAATGGAAATAGTTATCAAGTTACTAATTTTTATAAGCACAACCTACATCATTATCATTATAATGATATATTATAAAACAAAGTACCCCGCCGCGTCTGTCTGTCCATATGTGTGCTTAGATCTTTAAAACTACGCAACGGATTTTGATGCGGGTTTTTTAATAGATAGACTGATTCAAGAGGACAGTTTCAGTATAATTTGTCATGATGATAGCATGATGATGCATGCTTAGAGTATGATTTTCGAATAAATAAACGCTAAATCTAATAACGTTATACGACATACGTTTTAGTGTATATAAATGTCATATCTAAAGAAATTATATCAACAGTAACTCACGTTTATTATATCTTGTGGACGTTATTGAAATGAAAATATACTAAATAACTTTGTATGTTTTGAGACGCACCCATAAAAAGCAACTTTAATCTAACCTATATTTTAAACGCGATAATAAGTTTGTTTGTTTGTTACTTTTGCACACCTAAACTACAGAACTGATCATTCTGAAAGTTTGCATATACGATGATGACCTTCATTCACATAAATCAAGCTACCAACTTTGAAAATATTGATAGTAAGGGGTAATCAAAATTAATGAACTTAATAAATGTGCACAGACTTGGTCTTTGACTAACATTCAGAAGTCCAAACTCAAGGTTTGCCAACGAGTAATAGGGCGCATTATACTAGGTGTTAAATTCACGGATCGTGTGCATCTTGCCGGACAAACTGTGGGCCAAAATTGCAGGAAACTGGTGCCCTGATACAGTGAGGCCGGGTCGCGGCAAGCCACGAAGGAGAGTGCGGAACGAACTGGACAAGTTTCGTCCGAACTGGACAAGTTCCGTCCGAACTGGAAGGAGGACGCAAGGGTTCGCAAGAAGTGGAAAAAGTGGAGGGAGGCTTTGTCCAGGAGTGGGACAGAGCAGGATAGAAAAAAAATGACTTTGGTACTCACCCCAGGAGAAGGAGTGCGCCAACCCTGCGCACAGCGCCACCAATGCCATCACACATGCCGTTCTATACATTTTACACTACAGACAACGTTATTTGTGGAGCGGTAATATATGACCGCTCCTGGTGGGCTCGTAGAATACAAAAGCAATGTGCTGTTTTTTGGCAAACTTGCTATTATATAGGGCATCATATCAATACGCATATTGATAACCTTAGCGGTCCTCTGATAAGAGAAGCAGTAAGTAGAGATCTTGCGTAGTTATTCGCGGTTTCTTTAACCGACTTCCAAAAAGGAGGAGGTTCTCAATTCGATCGGTATTTTTATTTTTTTTATTTTTTATGTATGTACACCGATTACGCTGAGATTTATGATCTGATTTACGTGATTCTTTTTTAGTTTGATGCGGAATAGTTGCCATTTGGTCCCATAAAAATTTTACATAGTTTGGCCCAGTAGTTTTCATTTTATGAATATGTTTACTTCAGTCGTGTGGTATAATTTCATGTATGTTCACCGATTTCTCCTCCATTTGTGGAGTGAGTTTCAAAATTATTTTTTTATTTGAAAGAGTATTCTCCTGAGATGATCGCTTTTAAATGTAGTGAAGATCTGATGCTGGTCTTCGGAGATATACAATGGAACTCTTCAAAACTGGACGGTAAATCAGTCGTGATTTTTGCAATCGCTTGGATGTTTATTGTTTATACAACATCATGACGTAACATCACGCCTGTATGCTCTGAGGGGTACGCAGATGTACAATACATGTAAATTTCGACAGTTTAGATATGTTAAGTTCCATATATTGGGGATAAGCCTAATCATGTCATGTATTGTTAACAATGAAAAATAAATGCAAAACATATATTTGCATAGACTATTACGACTAAAAATGGAAAAATAAAAAAACTTTTTGCAAAAAAAATAAAACCGACTTCAAAACACAAAAAAATGAAAAATAACTTTAGCTTCAGAAGTCAGTGACACAAAAAAACTAAATGAATCAAAAAAGGTCACCGACTTCTGAAGCTAAAGTTATTTTTCAATTTTTTGGTGTTTTGAAGTCGGTTTTATTTTTTTTGCAAAAAGTTTTTATTACTAATAGTTTCATATAATTATGGCCGTTTAAAAATGAATTTCAAAATTCACACTGCTTTTGCTTCGGTGAAGGAAAAAGTCTTCGGTTGTGTAACGGTTTTATGCATAAAGTGCTAAAAGTGCTAGTAGAGCTTCCACGTGTGACGTGTGGAAGATCTGCCTCGTATGGCACGCCCTGTCTCTTCATGCAAAATCCTGCACTTAGAAGCAGTAAGTACCTAGGTTGATTTGAAAAGATTTTTTTTACAAAAAAAATGATTTTTCACAAAAAAAATTGTCGATTTGCATCTTTTTTTCTAATGTTGACGATAAACAATATTGTTGCTCTCCGAATAAGCCTATTTTTATCTCAATAATACCTAAATATTGAGAGATATGATTTTTTTTTGTACACACGTCTAGAGTTTATCAAATAAAATACTCGGCCAAACAACGGGTAAGTGGATTGGACCCAAGTATGTCGTGTTTATGTGTATTGATACAGTTGTTATCTAATACCTAGAATGTCGCTTGTCCATGACCGGACACGTTGAACTTGATAACTTTATGTATCTTGTTTTACGATTTTGTAAAGTAAATAAACACTTGTTATCAGAACATTATAAACCAAATATTATAAATAGCACCACCATGATGTTTCTTGCTGTTTCTTCACAATAAGGAACGACCAACACGAGCCGTGCAATAATCTTTTGATGTTTTATAAGTGCTCATTGAATGCCTACGTGACTCTTTAGTCAACTGATCCCACACAGGCGGGTCCCGTGGCGTGGGTCCTCTCGACCTAGTGATTGCGTGAATTAAAATATGTTGAAGTGACGTGCCTTTATCTTAACTTATTTGTGGTCGGCGCAGTATACATGTAACATTTGGAAAAAGATTCTCGTCATCATTCTCTTACCCTTATCCCAATTCATTAGAGGTAGGCGCAGCTTCCTCTTCCATCCCTCTCTATTACTCGACATCTCATCAGACACCTCCTTTCCTGCCATATCATTCTTTACACAGTCCATCCATCGTTTCTTTGGTCTTCCTCTACTCTTACCCTTCGTTTTATACCCATCAAAAAGATTTTCGTGTGATGCCATAACCAACATAGCAAGAAACTCATTAACTAGCTAGATATATTATAGAATCAGGCCTCACTCGCGCGTTACATTTCACGTTACTTTGCAAATAAATCCAAGCTTGGGTGCAAGATGCAGCACCAATTTGACAGGTTGTAGTTGCTTGATGTGCTGGCGCCAGTACCACACTTCCAGCTGCGGCATTGGAAGCTGGGTAGAGCTGGATTGATGTAGAAATTATTGAAACGCTAAACTCGAAAAGGGTGAACCGTTGTCACTGATCGTTCGTATCGGAATACCAAATTGCGACCACAAAAGACCATGGGGGATTTCCTTTCGACCCCGTCCCAGTGTGGGGTGGTGACGTGTTTTCCCAAAGTCATTTCGTTGTGCATTAATAACTCTAACCATTTTCAGCAAGAATCTACAATCACTAAATAAGTCGAACCACCGATGGGTCCTAAACAATCCAAATGGAGCCTGGACCAGGGACGTGGCAGCCATTTCTTCGAGTGTGGCACTGGCAAAGAATTCTGTAATGACGACCAAGAATTGAGGATGAGGGGAGGAGGATTTCAAAGAAAGAAAAATACTAAAATTCAGTTATAAAGAAGTATTAATGTGCATAGCGTATAAAACACAACATACATATATCATATTTATGATGATAACGAGTAACATTTTTTTGCAATAAGTTCTGATCAACTTATCAGTAAACTGTGTTTAATAAGCAGTTCGTATGTTAGTAGTTTTAGAGGTGAAAGTAAACTCTTCAATGGCTTCACTTCTTTAGACATCAGTTGAAAAACAAGTCGACGTCACCCCTTTAACTGATGTTACATCTTGTTCGCGCCAACACCAACGCGACGAGAATATCGCCTGCACCGCGCTTCGCATCACTAGAGCGCACCCCGCGCCCGCCTCACTCCCCGCAACGTGTCTGCGTCGAGCGAGCCGCGCCCTCCCGCTCTCTTGCTCCGCGACCGCCAAAGACGACACATGCGCCTACGCGATCCCTACCGCGCTCCATAAAAACGACCCGCGTTTATCTTCATCTAGTTCTTATGTACAAATTGTAAAATCGATCTGCAGTCATTAAAAATCGATTAGTTTTATCTCTCAACCGACTTTTACTTCGAACTACAATACAACTGGCGAGGCTACAAACTAACGAGTAAGCCCCAAAGAACCCGCGCTTAAATAATGGCGACCGTGTAACTGCAATCGTCGGACTCCGAAACTCCAAGTTTTATACCTCTTCGTGCTATCCCGAGCTTCGTGCACCCGCCACCTTGTGCGTTCGGCGTGTCTGCGAGCAGCGAGCCTCGACAAACGTGCGTGTCGAGAAAAAAAGAAGAAGCGAATCAAGATACCTACTGTGCGAGTGCGGCCTGCATGGGCGTGGCCGGCCGTGAATAACCAGCAGTGATGCCAGATCTACTGATTTAGCAGTAGTTCTACCTGATTTAAAAAAAATCTACTGATCTACTGCCTTGAGTGGAAATCTACCTGCTTTTTTTCAAATCAAATCGTATCATCTAGTTATTGTCGTCGTGTTGTGTCATCTGGCTTAAAGGCCTAAATAACATGACATTTGTTCAACAAGTTTTGTGAATTCGAGGTGTTTTTATCTGTAGTGTGCAAGATAGTGACTGTAACGTCACATTTGAGTAAAAAATGTACTCAAATGTGACGTCACACGAGTTTTCAATGCACTGTATCGTCTTCATTTTTGTTTACAAGAAAAAATACGTGTCCAATTTTTTTTGGAAATCTATCTGACGAACTAATTCAATTTTTTTGTCATCCTATTCAAGCTCAAGTCCTTTTTACCTCATGTGGATATGACTTTTTTAATCTACTGAATTTTTCTTCGATCTACTGCTAAAACTTTAATATTTCTACTGATTTCTTCACATTCTATCTGGCAACACTGATAACCAGCTAAGTTTCCTTCTTCCATTTCCTATTACCAATACCCCCTTTTTGTTGTAGTCTATAGCCTGCGTAATTGCGGGACAACTACAGCAGTAATAGGAAAAGCCTATTGCATGCCTGCGCATTGTGCGTATCCATTTTCATTTAGCAACAATTTATTCTTGCCACCTATATATACCCTTGATTTTGTAGCCCTGTGCAATAGTGCGATTGCACAGGTAGCTACAAGTGGCTGGGAAAAATACCCATAGGTAAAGGAGCCTATTTTACAATACGCTATTGTTTTGCAATTCAATTTTCGTTGTAGGCTATCTTCCATAACCCGCACTAAATTGTGCAACTACAACTTAACTTTGTCTTGAGCGCTATTTTGTGAATAACGTGTTGCCCACGCTATCCCCGCACGTGTTGGATGTGCTAGCCTTGTGCTCGTGTGCAACACAGCTATCTTTTGTTCTTGGTTTTTACTGTCAAGTGTTATTTGTGCCTTGTGCGTGGTTTTGTTACAACCCTCCTGTTCTCTACTTTCACTATCCCTAGCTTTGCACGTTATATACCCCGCCTTGGGCCGACTATTTCAGCGCAAGAGGTGCCCGTGCCCATCCTTGTGGCCAGAGCCCGCCATCACTTCAAATAATCTTCGTGCCGGCGCCGTCGCCACCCACGCGTGCCCCAAGCCCGAGCGCCGCGCCCGCGCGTGGTCGCCTCGCTTCGCTGACGCCGAGGGAGTGCCGGTAACTACCGATAGCCAGACGAGGAGGAACGTAAGATCTTTCCATTTATTTTGTACTAGTGATTCAGTGCTGTCTTTATCAAGGTAGTTAAATTGATCAATTAATTGCCATGGATATCAAAACTCTTAAAGCTAAACGTGCCAGCATCCGTGGTAGGCTAACTCAATTCGAAAATTATTTAAACCAGATCAAGACAGTACCCATATTTGAATACAAAGAATCACAAGTAAATGAGCTTAAATTAAAACTAGAAATGATCAGAGACTTATTCAAAAACTTTGTTGTGCTGCAAGATCAAATCGACGAGCTTTCCGTAGAAATCATATCTATAGAAATTGATGAGAGGGATGCTACAGACTCTAAGTTTATAGAATTGATTGCTGAGGCAGAAACAATTCTGCGGCAATGCTCTAGTGAATCTCAACAACTTCCATCCCATCACTCTCGGAGCGAGCATTATAACAGTGTGAATTTTAAGTTACCTAAAATAGAAATAGCAAAGTTTGATGGTACTTATTCTCAATGGTTAGACTTTAGAGATACTTTTAAATCACTAATTCATGAAAACTCACGATTACTTCCTATTTACAAATTCCATTATCTCAATTCTTACTTAACCGGCGAAGCAGCTAACATTTTAACTAACCTAGCGGTCTCAGACAAAAACTACACAGTTGCTTGGGACCTGCTGTGTCAGAGGTACAATAACAAGAGACACTTGATCACTCAACACATAGATTTAATTTTATTTGAACTACAACCCACTCAACGTGATTCGGAAAGTTCTCTTAGAGCGTTGGTTTACAGTGTCAATAAAAATCTCAGAGCCCTGTCAAGTTTAGGTCAGTCCACGGACGAATGGGACCCATTGATAGTACAAATTATGTACCACAAACTGGATTTCACTACCAAACGAGCATGGGATGAGCATAGAAATCCTGATGATGACACTATGCCTAAACTAAGCGAATTAATAAAATTCTTACAAAATCGTGCCAACATTGTAGAGTCTAGTAGTAAGAAACACAACTTTAGCAATAAGCAGGAGCGCGCCTGCAAATCCTTAGCATGTATTGAAGCCAATAAAAATAATGACAAACCTAATGGAGAATCAACTTGGGTCTGCAACTATTGCAGTGCAGATCACAGCATCTACAAATGTCCCGCATTTTTAGCAAAAACTCCAGAACAACGAACAGCTGAAATTTACCGCCTGAAATTATGTCCTAATTGCCTTAAAAAAGGACATGTTGCCAAGGATTGCCCTCAAGGGTCATGTCGAAAATGTAACAGAAAGCATAATTCATTGCTTCACATAACTTCACAGCCTGCAACCAGCATCTCTGTGCAACCTGCCATCACTGAAGCCACGGACGTTACTGAATCAACCATTGAAGTTCCGGTTAACTTCTCATCTCAGGTACAACAAAATAATCTTGTATTATTATCTACAGCCATTATTGATGTGGCAAATCCAAGCAGCAACGCATGCCAGAAAGTACGTTGCCTTCTCGATTCCGGCAGTGCAGCCACCTTTATAACTAGAGAGTTGAAAGAGAAGTTGGGCCTACCTGCCATACCAACAAATACTACGAGGATAACCGGTATGGGCAATACACACTGTGGATTCATCGCAGAGAGAAGCGTGGTCCGCATACATTCTCTCCATACAAAATACAATACCACACTTGCATGCCCAGTTCTACCTGAGCTTACTGCAAACACACCCGGTTCAACTATTGATTTAAGATTTTTCAAGATTCCGACTAAAATTCCACTAGCTGATCCTTCTTTCAATACTTCGGGCCCAATAGACATGCTGATTGGTGCAGATTTGTTCTGGCAAATTGTGGGAAGAGAGCGGCAATCTCTTGGAGCGGACTTACCGTTTTTGATAAGTTCCCAGTTGGGCTGGCTAATTTCAGGCCCTATATCCATACCTACCAACTGTATACCAAGAAACATTCAGTGCAATTTATCAATAAATGACGATCATTTAAAAAACTATTTTGATCAGCAACTTGCCCGATTTTGGGAGCTAGAAGAGCTACCACAAAGGCCTCTCCTGAGTGATAGTGAGAAGATGTGTGAGCTGCATTTTCAGACACATACTACCCGCCAAGAAAATGGGCGTTTCTGTGTGAAGCTTCCACTTAAGGAGTCTACTGATGTCCTCGGTGACTCCTATCATAGAGCAAGAAAAAGATTATTTTCTTTAGAGCGAAAATTCCGCAAAAATCCGAATCTCAAGCAAGCCTATTGTGAATTTATAGCAGAATACCTGTCGCTGGGCCACTGCACTCCGCTGGAGCTGCCGCTACCACCGCGCCAGCGCCACTACCTGTGCCACCATGCTGTGCTGCGCGAGCAGAGCGAATCCACCAAGCTACGCGTCGTATTCGACGGCTCTGCCGCGACATCTACTGGCGTTTCCATAAACGACATCCAAATGACTGGCCCTAAGGTACAAGATTCCTTATTTTCGATTCTGCTGCGATTTCGCCTATACAAGTACGTATTAGCGGGAGATATTGACAAATTCTTTCGTCAAGTCGACATCCACGAAGAAGACAGAGACCTGCACCTCATTCTTTGGCGTGAAGAAGATAATCTCCCCATAAGAACACTTAGGCTCAACACCGTGACCTATGGCTTCGCCAGCGCAAGCTACTTAAGCACTAAATGCTTATGGCAACTTGGTGAAGACTGCGACGACGATAAGGTCAAGGAAATAATTCAGAAGGATTTTTATTGCGACGATCTACTAACAGGAGCTGACACTAAAGAAGAGCTACTACACATACTGAATGCAGTCACCGCTACGTTGAAATCCGGCTGCTTTAATCTCCGAAAGTTCAGGTCAAATGCCCCTGACATCTTTCCCATCTCCAGTGTCGACCTGCAGAGCAAGTTAAGCTTGAGTGACGCATCTAGTGCCCTCGGCTTGGGCTGGAGCCCGCTATCCGACTCTCTTCAATTCACCATTGAAGCTCCAAGCCCCGAATCTACAACAAGAACTACGAAAAGAGCTATACTATCATCGTCTTTCAGCATTTTTGATCCTCTTGGACTGCTTTCACCGTGCACTGTCCAGCCGAAGATGCTTATGCAACAGTTGTGGCGGCGAGGATTGGACTGGGATGAGCCAGTCCCAGATGATCTACGAAAAGAATGGCAGAAAATGAGTTCTAGCCTTCCGTCTCTAAATGAAATGGCAATATCAAGAAGAGTTATATGTAAGAATCCACAAGAAATTCAATTACACTCATTCTGTGATGCATCCATGCACGCTTATGGCGCATGCATATATCTACGATCAATAGATAAGGAAGGTAACGTAGCAGTCCATTTACTCTGTGCCAAATCAAGAGTGGCGCCTACTAAACCGCCTCTTACCATACCAAAGTTGGAGCTACTTGGGGCGCTACTCGCCGCAAATCTCACGAAGACTGTTTTGAACTCCCTGCGGTACCCCATCTCCACGTGCATACACTGGTGTGACTCCAGTGTCGTACTCGCATGGCTCAACAGCACTCCCAGCAAACTGAAGAGTTTCGTTGCCAACAAGGTCGTAGAAATCTGCGAGAATACAAACCTTTCTTCATGGCGTCACGTGCCCACTGCTGCCAACCCGGCTGACCACATCTCCCGCGGCGTTCCTGCAGAAAAGCTGCGCACTCTACAAGATTGGTGGTCGGGCCCGTCCTTTCTCAGCATGGATAGAAATCACTGGCCAACACAAGAAAAACCAAGTAAAACCAACTTACCTGAGATGAAGGTCCTACTCGTGACGACCACAACCAAGTCACCAGTTATTCGATTTGAAGATTTCTCCGCTCTCAACAGAATCAAGAGAATATTTGCGTATGTACTAAGGTACATTCAATGTCTGAAAGATAAAAACATTATAAGTGGTCCTCTATCAGTTCAAGAGATGAAAACTTCATTAAATTTATTAGCCAGAGAGGCTCAAAAACAATCATTCCCTGAAGAGTACAATAAGATAATAAAAGGTGAATCCATACTTAAGGGTAAAATATCCGCTCTTAGCCCATTTCTCGACGAGGAAGGTGTTATGAGAGTAGGCGGTAGGCTTGATCGTTCCAGCTATAGCCACGATAAAAAACATCCTATAATTTTAGACTCTAAACATCATATGACCATTTTAATCTTTCGCGAAGAACACAAACGCTTATTGCACGCAGGTCCACAGCAACTGCTGTACTCTGTCCGCGAGTCCTTCTGGCCGATCAACGGCAGGCAGCTCTCCCGTAGCACCGTGCGCTCTTGCGTCGTGTGCCGCCGCCACAAAGGGCAAACTCTTACACCTATGATGTGCAATCTACCTCCCGAGCGAGTCACGCCCGCAGCACCCTTCCAATCTATCGGGATGGATTTCGCAGGACCTTTTTACATACTCAATAAAAAAGGTCGTGGTGCTCGCGTATCCAAATGCTATTTATGTCTCTTCATCTGCTTTAGGTTCAAGTGTGTGCACTTGGAGGCCGTTAGCGACCTCTCTAAAGACGCGTTTATTTCATGCTTAAAACGCTTCATTTCACGTAGAGGAAAACCTTTAGAGATATTCTCGGACAACGGGCGTAATTTCGTTGCAGCGTCCAAGGAAGTAGGTAAATTTCTAAAATCAAACGCGAAAGGAATCAGTGATCTTGCAGCAAACATGCAAATTAACTTCAATTTCCATCCACCTTACGCTCCTCACTTTTCTGGTCTGTCGGAGGCCGGCATTAAATCGGCTAAGCATGTAATCAAACGTGTAATGGGCAACACTAATCTGACCTTCGAAGAGTTGTCCACGTTATTTGCGCAGGTTGAGGCTATAATGAATAGTCGACCCCTGTCCCCACTTTCCTCTTGTCCTACAGATTTCCTTCCTCTCTCCCCAGGACACTTCCTGATCGGCCGGCCGCTGACCGCACCGCCATCGCCAATCATCGATGACACCGCACGCTGCCGCACAAGATATGAGGCCATCGAGAAAATGCGACAGCAAATTTGGACACGGTGGCAACGGGAGTACATCTCTGAGCTCCAAACGAGAACGAAATGGCGTGAAAACAAGGCCAAGTTGGCTACTGGTGATTTAGTCCTCATTCAGGAGGATAATACGCCGCCGCTATGCTGGCGCCTGGGGCGCATTGCCAAACTGTATCCTGGAGAGGATGGCATATCCCGCGTTGCCGATATCTCTACTACCAGAGGCACTATCAAGCGGTCCCTCACTCGCCTCTGCCCTTTACTAGACTGATCCAGAAGCTCATCACACATTTCTAAAGAATACATGAAGACAATTTTTAAGAAAATAGATACATTATTTAATGAAAAGGAAAACATCTCAATACTGCTTCACGTGCACGCCATCACCACACTAGCCACTCGGAGTCCACATCACTGCACTGCCGCATACAGCGCTGCACTGCCACTTACTGCATCATGGGCACACGTCGCTGCACCTGTAATTCTGCATCAGCGCCAAGAGCGCAACTTCATTAACTTCGAGGACGACGGAACCCTCGTCCTCAACGTCTCATCGTCCACGCTCCCCTGCTGGACTTCACCGGCCCCGGAGTATGTTCGCGCCAACACCAACGCGACGAGAATATCGCCTGCACCGCACTTCGCATCACTAGAGCGCACCCCGCGCCCGCCTCACTCCCCGCAACGTGTCTGCGTCGAGCGAGCCGCGCCCTCCCGCTCTCTTGCTCCGCGACCGCCAAAGACGACACATGCGCCTACGCGATCCCTACCGCGCTCCATAAAAACGACCCGCGTTCATCTTCATCTAGTTCTTATGTACAAATTGTAAAATCGATCTGCAGTCATTAAAAATCGATTAGTTTTATCTCTCAACCGACTTTTACTTCGAACTACAATACAACTGGCGAGGCTACAAACTAACGTGTAAGCCCCAAAGAACCCGCGCTTACACATCTGTAAAGAAAAAGTATACAATCCACAAATAGTATATCTAGAATATCGTAAAAGTAATCGTCCATGACCTTATCAATCAGAGTCTGACAAGATTCATTACACGTACGAGATCATGTACGACGTGATGTATAGTTTCAATTGTTTGGTTTGGCTGCCAGTTATCTTTCCAATCATCATGGACGATCGATCTTGAGTCCTTAATAGTCAGACATAATACGAATTGAAAGTTTTAGTGTAAAAAAGATGAATATTGAGGTACAACTGATCATGCATGGACTACCTTTAGATTTTTCTGACGTTGTACTCATGAAAGTAGCAACAGTGTAGAGCTGTGTAACACTTTTGGTGTGTTATAAAGTATGTTCTGTGTAGCTATCCATCTACAACGATCTATTCTTACCTATATTGAACATGTCCTTCAACAATGAAATAGCTTGGAAGCATTTGGTTTGAAAGAGGGGAACATCGCATCTTTCACCTTCATAATGTCCTGTGCATCGACAGAGGGGATTCCCCTCTTCACTCAGGGAACAAAGACCGTCGTTCAAACAATATCCCTGACACGAGTTCACTTCACATCGCTTTTCTAAGTAACCAGCATAACAACTGTAATAAAGAAAATTATGAAACAGTGCAACGCGATGAACATGGAATACTACAAATACTTGTGACTGATCGGCTTACGGGAGAAAGTTGACTTTAGCTAATTTATTGACAACAATAAGTTGAAGGTCGCTCGACCGAGCGACGATGGAACCTACTTTTATGTTAGAAAAGTAATCAGGGTAGACTGCAATAAAATT
Source organism: Xestia xanthographa (assembly GCA_905147715.2). Taxonomy (NCBI): domain Eukaryota; kingdom Metazoa; phylum Arthropoda; class Insecta; order Lepidoptera; family Noctuidae; genus Xestia; species Xestia xanthographa. The sequence goes on along the minus strand of LR990654.1, from coordinate 2,146,899 downwards.
AAAACCCTTCAAATATTGTTAACAAAATCCTATTCAAACGATTCAATCCTATTCTAAACTCCGAAACGGTTGGACTGATTTTGAGAGGAGACTTTTACTGGCAGATAGCTGATGTAATAAGAAGTAACTTTAAATGCTAAATCCGATTCAAAAAGGGAAGTCATATTTTTATAATAATTTTCATGATAACGAAGGCAGTAACTAGTATACAATAAACCCAGTTTAATATACTCAGCACGTTGACGGTTACTACAACAATAATGTAAACACAACACACTTTAAAACACCACACGGTACATAATAATTAGGGATTTATGACAAAATATGACAGGCAGGATTCCGTCAAGCACAGGGATTACCATCTTTAGACTATGTAAAATGAATATGTTTTACCTGCATTTAGGTTGTCCATCAGCACTGGTACTACAATCTCCGTATAAACAGTAATTGTGGCACACTGAGCCATCGCATCTCTCACCGCTGTAACCTTGTGTACATTCACAACGAGATTCCCCATCAACTTTTGTACCATGGACACAAAGCAGGCTCACATCTGTAGAAACTGAGTTGTTTGGTAGAAGACTCTTCAGGTTATCGCAGTTCTGAATTTCCCGAGGTATTATATCGTTAATGTTAAAGTAGGCAGCCATCGACCAAGTATTATCCTCATCATGTCCAATAAAAGGTTTAGTTTCCACATCAATGCCGCGCGGTGTATGTTTTGGAATTTGTTTGATGGAATATCTATTAGTTCTATAGTTGAAAGATGACCAATAAATAAAACCTTTTGATACGGTGAGATAATATGAAAATGATGTTGGTACAAGTATTGTTCTTATGTTCTTTCCATTTAAATCTGCACTTTTAATGGAAGGCGCCTCATCAATAAAGTAGATTTTCTGTGCGTGTTGGTCTATGATGAAAGAGTATATTTGGTTATCATTATCGACTACAACTTCTTCCTTGGAGCCATTGAATCGAACCTTAGTGATTTTGTTGAGCGCCTTACAATAAATAAACCTGAAATGTTTTGTAAATGTTATTAAAATTATTACGGCGTAACCATTATTTGAATATTTAAATTGTAGCGTTTATAAATAAAATATCATTAGTAAATATTGATCTATTTAAAAAAAATACTTTTATGTTAACATTTTCGTGTTTTAAATTCAAGAATATTTGAATATTTGATTTTCTATTTTAACATTAGGCTGTTTAGCGGCTTTATGCCTTTGCTTCGCCTTCAACCTTGCGAAAGCAAAGCGCCAAAAAAATAAAAGGAAATCATAGTTGTAGTTATCATTAAGTCCGCGTATGTACATAAAGTTTAAATAATTAATCTATATACTCATGACAAATATATAACACTGTTTTAAGCTTTCACGGTTCATAACTATACTACAAATGTCACTTACGGGATATCTTCCGTGATTATTTAACAGCGTTGAAATATCGGGAGCTCAAAATAATAAATAATCACGGAAGATATCCCGTAAGTGACATTTGTAGTACAAATATATAATTCTCGTTTTATTATTTTATTTTTTTGAAACTATTCTGAAGAACATCGTTTGATACACGTGGGAATTGTTCCTGCAGTTCTCGGCTCCATAACAACCTCGCCTGCGTCTCGTGTGTTGATTCCACCTCGACTGCAATAACAAAGTTTCCTCACTGAATCTTATATAACATGCACTATTTTGCCAGTAACGTACCCTCCACAGCTATCGACGGCAATTCCAAATATATCATTAGACTGTTCCGACAAAATTAAGTGCTTTTCCTTAACTTTGTTTTTCGCAGAATTCGGTTTTAATGTCATCGAATAAATTTCTGTTAAGTCTTCAACCCAAAAGAGTAAGTCTGTGGCCGAGTCATAAGCCAAACCAGTAATGGTGACGTTTGTAGTCCCTATCAAATATTCTGTTTTCTTAGTAGTTATGTAAAAGCTAAATATAGTATGTGTGTCGGCGAACAGCACCCTGTTGTGTTCTGGGTCGTAAGTTATTGTACGGATTGTATCTAACGTAACGTTTTCTGTATGCGATATCGTTCCGTTAATATCAATAAACTCCAGCCGATGGTTAACACCCCAGACGATGTCTGAAACAAAAAAAAACAATTTTTTAATATCTGCATTTTAAGCCTTTCCTATTACATAAATATAATCACGTCTTATTCCCATAGGGTAGGCAGTAACTTCAGCACTTCCGCTGATGCTATGATCCTATTACATTTTATACAAATGTCACAGTTAATTTGTGTTTCACTGTTTTGTAACTTACCCAGTACGCGAAAATAAAAATGTTATCATAGTCAAAGCAACGCTGGACATTGGTAAGCCGTAAGGCTTGTTCGCGGTACCATGTGATCCTTGGCGAGGCTGCAAGCCTCCTTGCCTGATTGCCGTCATGAGATCTGGAGGTGATAGTCCTCGCACGCCTGCACGAATGGCGCGCGGAGGCTCTACGCCGGGGGGAAACTCTGCTGCCACGAAAATCGTAGCTCAGCGGACAGACCTCCTACGCACCTTCAACCACCTCTCATGGCGACATGGTGAGGGCAACTGTCGCAACCCCGTGCAGGGCACGCCACAATAGTGGCGATAAGTCTCGTCTTTGAAGTGTGGCTTGAGAGACCCGTGGCGCTCTTACCTTCTTCCAAATCTTTACCGGACACGGTTGTTTCGGGAGGTTCCTGCACCGAATCGGGTGGAAGGAAACGCCCGGGTGTTACAATTAGGAGGATCGCCCGGACGACACGGTGGAGCACACAGTGTAGGTTTGCCCCGCTTGGGCGGAGCACCGCTGTGTCCAGCAGCGATCGGTGGCAGTGACCTCTCGCGACCAGCCCTGGTTCAATCCATGGTCTGGAGCGAGAGGGAATGGCAAGCCGTCGCCTAGTTTTGCAAACCAGTCATGCTAGCAAAAGAGGTGGCAGAACGTGATAGGGTGAGAACCTCGCGTTCTAGCCGCCGCGGGAGACGCCCCAGGCGTCGGGGGCCGCGTGGTCTCTCCCGGCTACCGTGGGCGCGGGCCTGTGTACGGTGAGTTATGGGCTAGCTCGTTGTCCGTCCGTCTTATGACGATGTCATTACACAGGAATGGGTCCACAAGGGCTGATGCCTGCTGGGGCTGCAGGACTGTTCGAAAGAGATACCGCGTCCCTGGAACACAAAGGGCTAACCAGGAACATAGATGGGTTTTAGTCAGTAAAAGTGTGACTTTCCCTTCCGCTCCGGCCAGAGCGGAAGGGTTCATTTGATGACTTGCCATCCGAAAAAAACAAAAGGATAAATGTGTGGTGTAACGTGAATAGATAAAATAAGGAATGAATATATGTCATACGAGGAAATCTGGAAGTTTCGCCGGTGACTGAAAAGTAGCGTGGTATCGGTTATCGTGGTATGGACAACATGGGCATGTGATACGGAGGAATGAGGAAAATGTTGAGTTTGTATGTAGATAACTGTAAGACTACAGCGAGACCAAAGAAACGATGGATGGACTGTGTGAAGGATGATATGGCTATAAAGTTGGTGCCTGATGAGATGAAGAGTGATAAAGAAGTATGGAAGAAGAAGACATGCTTAGAACCACAAATACATTGGGATACGGGCAAGATAATTATGATAATGATGATGACTAAAGCATTTCCTATTACATAAACGCGAAAGCTAAATTTGAAGCGAGAGATAAACTATAAGTACCTACATACATAGATATGACGGCGGGAGCGTGGGCGTAACGATAACAGGGTCGTCATCAGTATCGTTTCTTGGTACGGGTTCCATGAGGAAGTTGGGTACTCGGGCAAACCAGTGAAAGTTTTGGTCCAACACAAATCACAAGTTACTTTTATTAAACAGTAATTACAATAAGTTGCAGATATAAGAAAACTAATACGGCTTGTACGGTGGACGTGACAGTTTCGATCGTATGATCTGATCTGTGTGGAGTCAGCTACAGCAATGTCTGTCTAGAATTTTCGGAATCGACTCTGTCCACGTATATGGCGGGAAAATAAAGCGCCACCACATGGCGTCCACTGTACTAACCAATCAACCAATGAGAATCGAGTTACACTATGGTTCGACAATATCAAGAAATCAACGGGTTGGCAGATAATAATTTGAAAATGTTGTCGTTTATAATCGCTCGCGACGACATGGCCAGACTGATGAGTCACACGTCATCGTGTGTACCTGTAACAAAATTCTCATTTGTAGCAAAACCTTTGCTCGGCTTAACCTGACTACAAGGTTAACAAAAAAAAAAAGTTTGAAAGATACCTCACAAGTAAACATAATCAGAATAAACTTCAATGATTGTACAGTGACCTATTTACAAACACAAACACATTCACATATCACTAATATGACCCGACTGCTCGGCAGCATAGTCTCATTGAGACCCAAAGAATAGTCTTATTCAGACCCAGATAATAGTCTTATAGACCCAAAATAGTCTCCCAGAGACCCATTAATAGTCTCATTGAGACCCAAACAATAGTCTTATTCAGACCCAGCCACCATACATCTGGCCGCGCATTGCGCCCTGAACGACTCATAGAATCGCAGTTACAACTACGACCAGACTGTATAGTTTGATAAAAAGGTAGGTAGCTAATTAGTCATTTTAGTGTGCGACTGTGCGTCATATTCAAACAATAGAGGAAGTGTTTTCACTATTATTATCTACATTGGATTCTATGTCAACAATTAGTTCAGATGGAACTTCACATTGAGGCATCTTTCTAAGACGATCGTGGGCATACTTATAGTTTCTGTTACTGGTCAATGATTTCAAAGCATAACGATCGCCTTCAAGTACATCAGTTATTTTAAATGGACCTTTATATTTCGGGTCCAATTTTGTTTGGTTCCGCTCTTCGTTTTGAATAAGAACCATGTCACCGACATTGAATTTGACTAATTTAGCCTTATTACTATCAAAACGAGACTTCTCGTAACTAGAACTTCGTTCGATGTTGTGGGCTGCGTGCTCTCTCGTTTCAGAAATATCTACCTCAACTTCAGTATCGACAGCAGTCAAAAGATTCAGTGGTCTAGCTACGCGACCGATCATAAGTTCGAGGGGGCTCGCCTTTGTCACTCTATTTATGGTGCAATTTAACGCCAGTTGTACCTCGTCAAGAGCATCCTGCCATGACCTATGCGATGTTTCTACTGCAGTAAGCATGCTCTTTAGTGTACTCATCACGCGTTCTACCTGACCGTTTGCTCTGCTGGAACCGGTCGCGATTAGATGTAGGTTAATGTTATGTGAACTACAGTATTGTTTAAAATCATTACTAGCAAAGCAACGACCTTGGTCTGTTATTATGCGTGTGGGTGTACCAAACAGAGCGACACTAGATTTGATTGCTTTAACGACCCTTTTGGTATCAATACGAAGCGTGTGATAAAGAAGCACGAATTTTGTGAATGCGTCTATCAACACTATTACGTATTCCTTTTGATCATTTTTACCGCTTAATTTTCCGGTAATATCGGCATGCACTGTATGCAAAGGGGACAGTAATTTTGGGGATGGGGTGAAGCTCTGCTTGGATATGTCCTGAATGAGACTTTGAAACTTTGCATGTGATGCAATTGTCTACGAATTTACGAACGTACGTTGCCATACTGTCAAACCAGTAATGTTCGTACACCTTCTCTAATGTTTTATCCGCGCCAAGATGCATTATCGACTCGTGTACGTGATTTATAACGGACCATCGAAACGCACGCAGTACTATCGGCAAACAACGCGTCCGATTATTTCTTTGTATTTTACGATGCAGTACGCCTGATCGCAGCTCATACGTCTTGGCAATGTCGGCAGGGAGTTGATTTTCTTTAAGTTTTATAACAATAGCTTGAATTTCGTCATCTCTTAACTGTTCTGCTAAAAGCCAATTTTCTGACAGAGTTGTAAGATCAATTCGTTTTTGTTCTACCTTTTCGACCGTTGACGCATTCTTAGGTAATGCGGGTAGTTCAGGCAAAGGGTTGCGAGATAAGAAGTCAACATGACTCATCCGCTTACCCTCCCTGTAGACAATCTCAAAATCGTATGCCTGTAGGAAAGCCCAATAGCGATGGACTCGCGGGGAAAGATCGACCTTGTTGTGAGATGCTTTTAGAGAGTTACAATCAGTAACTACTACGAAGTGTCGGCCCTGAAGGTAGTGATGGAAACGTTTTACAGCATTCACCACCGCCAGAGTTTCCAACTCATAAGAGTGGTATCTTGACTCGGCATCCGTGGTTCTTCGGCTGTAGTACTCAACAACGCGCAACTGGCCATCAGCTTGTTGAAATAAAATACCACCATAACCTATAGCACTCGCATCAGTGTGCAATTCAACCGGGACGTCTGGGTCAAAGATCGTAAGTACAGGTTTGTCAGTTAGAACAGAAATAATTTTCCGTCTGACCTCTTCGTGCTCAGGTTTCCAGTTGAATTGGGCACTGGTGTTCAAATGAAACAATGGGAGCATAATGAGTGAAAAACCCTTCACGAATTTACGAAAATAGGAAGCCAGGCCTATAAATTGCCTCAATTGGGAACTATTTTCAGGAGGGGGGAGTTTGCTTATCGCCTCTACTTTACGAGGGTTTGGTCGAATCTGTCCTGACGAAATATCATAGCCCAAGAACTCAACTCTTTGTTTAAGGAAAGAACACTGAGAGGTTTAGTGAAAAACCAGCATCGGTCAAAGCAGTTAACACTTCACGTAGCCTAGTAAGTCCCTCTTCTACGCTGGTTGATGGTACCAAAATGTCATCCATATACAAAATGGCATATGAAAAAGCTAAAGGACCCAGAGCATTGGATACTGCTCGCTGAAAAACACTGGGCGCATTCCGCAAACCGAAGGGCATGGCTAGGTACTCAAACTGCCCGTCTGGTGTTATAAATGCCGTGCGCTCAATGCTTTCAGGGTCTAGGATAGGTATCTGGTTAAACCCACTAGCACAATCAAGGCAAGTAAAATAGTTCGCGCCATTTAGTCTAGCTATTTGGTCGTCTATACGCGGGAGTGGAAATCTATCTGGCACCGTATTCGAATTTAACTCTCGATAATCTATAACCATACGCTGTGAACCATCACGCTTTTCCACAAGAAGAATCGGGCTAGCAAACGGGGAACTACTCGGTCGGATTATGTTCGCATTCAACAACTCATTTACTTTGTTACGCACTACATCTCGTTCGCGGGGACTGAGTCGGTAAGGGCGGCGATAAACAGTACTGGTTGGATCTTTTAAACGAATTTTCATTTCGCCTGTAGAAACACGAGTTAATGGTAAACCATCAATAAATCCAAACGAAAATTCACTCAACACACGCACGAGACTATCTCTAAACACGGACGAAACGTCGGTATTCATTGCACTAAAATTAATTTCCGTCACCGCGGCAAAACAAGAAACCGGTTTTGTAATTACTAGATTCTCTCGCGACAAGGTAACACTCAAATCATGATTTAAAATATCAGAGCCTACCATTATGTTATGCGGCATAAATTCATCTGGAACGATTAGTAATGACAAATATAAACAATGCCCATTAATAATTACCTCACATAAAATTTGTTCGGTACAATAAATATGAGCGTTCCTAACGCCTGTTAATCGTATGTTAGCAACGGAACGCTCTCCTAAGAATTTATCCGCGATACTTTGCTTTACGAGAGAACACTCAGCACCACTATCGAAATAAAACATGTACGACTCACCGGCTTGTATTAGCTCTCCACGTACACCTTGGACTTGGCAGTAGTTAACTTTTCGTTCCAGCACCGCGCCGGTGTTGCTACTGGCTGCTGCGTTGCTCGTTTTCGGACAGCGAGGCGCGACGTGGCCTCGTTCTCCACAGCGGAAGCAGGTGACATCCTTCTTGGTACCCGATGATGCCGTAGACGTAGTGGTTGAAGTGGTCCTTTGTGTAGCAAGCGCCTGGTTGCTTTTACGTAAACGACAGTCGAATGCTTTGTGTCCAGGCTTGTGACAATAATTGCACTGGAACGGCGTGTTGCTTGCTTTTGGTCGTTTAGCTTCCACGGGGTTGTCGACGTGTCGATCATGTTTTCTCTTCAACGAAAATGCGTTTAATTCTTGAATTAACTTCGTTCTTGTTTTAATTTGCGTTGTAAATGCTAGTCGGTTGATTCGACTATCCGTTTTAGCTAAGTGAGCAAGTACAAACGAAACAGCAATCTCCTCACAGTTCATATCTTCCCATTTAGCTAGGAGTGACGTCATCAAACGGCTCGCGTAGGCAGTTACATTTTCACCATCCTTTTGTTGGCTATTGTTTGCGTTAATTATAGTCGCTGCACAGGTTTCCGCACAATCATATCGCGCGAGAAACAGGTTCTTGAACTGGCTCCACGTCATACCAGCATGTGATACTTGAGAAAGCCATGTTGATGCGCTTCCTTTTAGAGATTTGCTAAGCGAAATAATCAGTGCGCCTCCTTCCATGGGATGTTCTGTGAGGCAAATGTCCACCGTCGAGCTCCAAGAACGTGGATCGACGTCTGGTAGGTCTGGGTTGAACTCCGGCAGCTTGATTGAGGTTGGCGTCGGCGTAGATCCTCGCATGGCTTCAATCATGCGCATGGTAATCTGATTCTGCTGCTCGAGGAGTTGGCGCCAATAGATATCGGTGGTAGGCGCCCGAGCTGGTCCCACTGCTGATGACGGCGGGAGCGTGGGCGTAACGATAACAGGGTCGTCATCAGTATCGTTTCTTGGTACGGGTTCCATGAGGAAGGTGGGTACTCGGGCAAACCAGTGAAAGTTTTGGTCCAACACAAATCACAAGTTACTTTTATTAAACAGTAATTACAATAAGTTGCAGATATAAGAAAACTAATACGGCTTGTACGGTGGACGTGACAGTTTCGATCGTATGATCTGATCTGTGTGGAGTCAGCTACAGCAATGTCTGTCTAGAATTTTCGGAATCGACTCTGTCCACGTATATGGTGGGAAAATAAAGCGCCACCACACGGCGTCCACTGTACTAACCAATCAACCAATGAGAATCGAGTTACACTATGGTTCGACAATATCAAGAAATCAACGGGTTGGCAGATAATAATTTGAAAATGTTGTCGTTTATAATCGCTCGCGACGACAGATATAATAAGGTTAACGTAACTTCACGCCTCTATTTCCCTGAAGGGTTATTCAGAGTGGTATCTATAAATAATATTATTATAGTACACCAATATTTCGCAAGTTATGTTTAAGTCTCATGCAGGTAATAAGGGCGAGCCAATTGCCATCAATCGGGCACAAATCGCAACCCCAGGGTGCTCGTTAGAAATGCCTGATTTTAAGCTTAAAGAATCGAAACCAAGACCTGATGCTCAGCAGCAGTGCTTGCTACATTAAAGTTCTCAAACTTTGTCACTTTGAGAATCCATTATTGTCACTGTTCCTTACAAATAAAAAACTCTAACAAATCTTAAACATCACAATCGCAATAATCATCACTTTACATTAATTGTGCCATTTATAAGACTTATTCTGTATGTATATATCTATCTAAATATCTTATTTTTCAAATGAGCCAATAAGAGGCAGAAGGTTGAGTAAATAACAAAAAAATACAGATTTGATAGAGCAAAGTTTACTAATTACAGTTGCAACTTTACTTCTTCAAGGAAAGGAGTAATCAATTAATAAACATAGTAAATAAATGTCTCTAGTACTCACCCCAGGAGAAGGAGCCACACATGCCGTTCTATACATTTTATACTACAGACAACGTTGTTTGTGAAGAGATGGTCGTGGAATACAACAATGTAAAAGCAATGTGCTATTTTTTGGCAATCACGCTGTCCCATCCGGCACATTGATAGCCGGAAGGTCCTCTGATAAGAGAAGCACTAAGTAGAGAATATTATCGTGCAGAGTTGTACAAGGTGAGTTTTAAAATTTTGCGTGGACGGCCATAATTATATGGAACGATTAAGAAAAAATGTACCTAAAGGGCAATGGACAGGGGTATGCTCGGAGTTCTCTTGCGTGATCGAATCAGAAATGAAGACAGCCGCAAGAGAATCAAGGTCACCGACGTAGCCCGAAGAATAGCCAAATTTAAATGGCAGTGGGCAGGGTACATTGACAGACGACATGGTGCTGCTGAGCGCGACAGCGGGTGGTACTAAGACACTATTGGCCATAGAACGGCCTATAACGCTCAGAAAAGTCAGCACGTTGTTTTTGAGACGGGGACCAAGTAGGTACCATTTTGGGGTGCGTCTCATATCATATATTATAGTTATCTAGTGTTTTTAACCGACTAGAGCTCTAAAAAAGGAGGTTTCTCAATTCGACCGTATATATATATTTTTTATAAGTGTTCGCGGATAACTTCGTCGTTTATGAACCGATTAAGATGATTCTTTTATTGTTGGACAGTAGATATCTCAAGGATGGTACCATGGTAAGGAAACCAGGATCTAATGATGGCATCCCAGAGAAATCAAGGGGAACCTTCGAAAATCGTACTGGTGACTAGTACGTTTGTTCTTTTTTTTCACTAAGTATTTTAAAGCACTACTATTTAATGCAGGTCTGGAGTCGATCTAATGATGGAGCCGAAAGACGGTCGAGGGAACTCCTCAACGATTTAAAGCAATTACCTGGTGTTTGGGCTTGACTAATTTGTATTGATGAGAACTTTACACCTAGATGGGTTATAACTGTCATTAGGGGTCTGATGATGAAGACGAAGGACAGTCAAGGGAACTCCTCAATATTTTACAGTAGCTACCTTGTGTTTGGACTTACTTCATTTCTATTGATGAGAACTTTGCACCCTTATGGGTTATAAGTGCCATTACAGGTCTGGTGATGGAGACCATAGACAGTCGACGGAATTCCTCAACGATTTACAGCAGTTACCTTTTGTTGGGCTTACTTCATATTGAAGTTTGCACAGCAAATATTTGTATTATAGGATACATTACAACTAAAAATGGAAAAATAAAAAACTTTTTTGCAAAAAATAAAACCAACTTCAAAAAAAAACAAAAAACTAAAAAATAACTTTAGCTTCAGAAGTCGGTGACAAAACAACTAAATCAATCACAAAAGTCACCGACTTCTGAAGCTAAAGTTATTTTTCAGTTTTATGTTTTTTTGTGAAGTCGGTTTTATTTCATCACGATTTACTCAGTAGCAGTTTATATTTGTGCCCAGTTGATGGCAGTAGTCTCACCCCCATTACGCTGTTAGGGTGCTGTTCTCCCAGACCTTTGGGATTATATATACGTTAATGATGTTATGTTTATGTGATGATTATCAAGTAGGTCTCCTAGGATACTTTTACTCATAATTATTATGTTCAATCACCCTGTACAGTACACGCAACAGTTTAGGTAGTATGGACAATATTGATAACAATGCTGGATTTAAAATGTTTTTGATGTTGTGTAACACTACCGGTCCACCCCGACTCCGCTCGGACAGACGCGTAACTTATGTTTTCAATCAAGGGGTAAGGGCGGGGTCAAATGCGTATATCCTAGTTGTTGCTGAAAACAATTATTTTCTGTCAATTGCATTGCATTAATATGCACCCCGTTTCGGTAAAAATGAATTTTCTTTGGACAATTCATACGATTTACAGAATGATAATGAATTTACTTTTTCAACTTATGCATTTTCGTCTTTCTTTATCTTTAAATCAGACAGTTTGACAAATAAATATGCAAGAGCAAGCACCGTCTGTGATCACGGCCACAAGTTAGATGCGCCAACGAACCTAAATGTTCAGCACATAAATATATTTTGTAAACTCAAGAGTACTTCAAATGATGGCGAAAACCGCAACAAAATCCAGTTCGATATTGCGAAGTTAAGAAGAACTAAAAGACACGTACACACAGACACGACAGGTGGCGTTTTATATTCATAATATTACATCCTGTTATTCGATGGGTTTGCCTAGCTTTGTTGTTTCCATTTTAATGTAAAATCTAAATGATGAAATCATTCCGTGGTTACGGAGCACTATGATAATAATAATTATGATGATAACTATGACTCTCGGCTTCGTCTACATAGAATTTAATCCAATCTTGTTTCAGCCGCAGTACGTCCACTCTGGACATAAGCCTCCCCAAAAGTGTCACCACATTGACCGGTCCCGTGCGACTCGCATCCGGCGGATTCCCGCAACCTTCACCAGGTCATCGGTCCACCTAGTGGAAGGCCTTCCAACGCAACGTCTTCCGGTTCGCTGTCGCCACTCCAGAACTTTTCGGCCCCATTGGCCATCCGTTCTGCGAGCAATGTGAACTGATAAAGGGTTTTATTTTAAAGACTTTAAAAAAGGAGGAGGTTCTCTATTCGACTGAAATATTTTTTGTAGTATTTGAATAAGTTTGGTGGTGTCTTCGCCTGGTCTTAGTCTCAATTTAGATAAGTCTTTTTGTTTTCAAGAATAGTGAACCAAATATATTGACGCTTCTGATCTCCTTGATGTGCTGGGGCGCTTTGTTGTTCCGGAAAATTACTGTCGGGGCAGAAACCACAGGCTGTTTGCCGTGCCTCCATGTCGTACTGTTGCACGTGCTAAGTCACCAATTCCTCGCTGGCCGCGCTAAATGATCTCCTGGATTCTTATCCAACAGACGATCTGTTTGCGGATGGATGGACGAAGATTTTATTGGTATGTCAGAAGTACTGTAAGAAGAATTTATGAAACCGTGAACACTTAATTTTGCTTTATTTTGAATATTTTAATTTTATAGGTAAAACTCTTTTCGTTAGTGTAATTGGTTTTAAACAATTAAATAAATCAACAACTGAACCAGTCATTCTAAAATTTTGCACTTGCAGACGTTGTCAGGTATACGAAAACAGACATAGTGTTCATTTCATCCCGTAAAAAAGTACAGTTCCCGAGGAAACAACAATAACGTTCTTATGATAATAGATGGCGCCACGTCTTTTTGAATCATGATAGAATTATATTATTATACAAGCAGAGTACAACCCGAACTGACAGCCAAATTCTAAATTAATGCGAGCGAAGCTGCAGGTAAAAGCTAGTAGATTATAACAACAAAACCAGACTTCGCGCTGCTACTGCAAAACTCCGATGTAAGACACAAATAACACTTTGTCCGCCCTGGGAATCGAACCAAGAACCACAACCTCAGCAGTCAGTCGTTTATTGAAATGTTTATATGGACTCACTATGGAACAAATAAGTACTAAAGGCCTCACTGAGACATGGAATCACAGTTTTTTTAACCAACAGCCAAAAAAGAGCAGGTGGCCTACAATGAAGTCTTAAAGCAGGATTGTTTTAATTTTATTCCAGAGTGAGAAAGAGATGGCACTAGACGTCCTCTATAGCACTGTCTCTTTCCCACAATGGAATGACATTAAAACAATCCTGCTATAATACGTCATGGTAAGCCCCCTGGTTTGTTTTAGAAATGATCGAAACGCTAAACTCGAAAAGGGTGAACCGTTGTCACTTAACGTTCGTATCGGAAAACCAAATTGCGACCACATAGGACCATGGGGGATTAATATCAACCCCGTCCCAGTGTGGGGTGGTGACGTTTCTTTCCAAAGTCCTTTCGTTGTGCATTAATAACTCTAACCATTTTCAGCAAGAATCTACAATCACTAAACAGATTGAACCACCGATGGGTTTCTAAAAATTCAAATGGAGCCTGAAACAAGGACGTGACAACCATGTCTTTGAGCGTGGTAATGGCAAACAATTCTGTAATGACTACCAAGAATTGAGATGAGGGTAGGATGATTATACAGAAAGAAAAATATTAAAATTCAGTTATAAAAATATATTAATGTTCAAAGTCTATATTATAAGACAACATACAGATATTGTATAGAGTTACAATTTTTTCAACTTATCATTAAAACAGCTGAGGCTGGATTTCGTTAAGTGAGCAGTACGTAGTTAGTGGTTGTAGATGTGAAAGTAAACTCTTCAACAGCTTTACTTCTTTAGAAATCAGTTTAAGCAGAAGTAGTCGTCACCCCTTTAGCCGTTGTTAGATCTGTAAGTGGCATAAAAGCATATAAGTGGTGCACAATTAAAACACCTAGGACATCATAAATGTAATCGTACATGACACTATCAATCTGAGTTTGACAAGATGCATTACACAAACGAGGTCATGTATGACGCGATGTTAGTTTCAGCTGTTTGATTAGGCTGCCAGTGATCTTTCCGAACATCATAAACGATCGATCTTGAGTCCTTAACAGTCAGACACAGTATGTATTGAAAGTTTTTGTTCAAAACAGGTGACTGTGGAGGTACTACTGATCATGCACGGACTACCTTTAGATTTTTCCGACGTTGTACTCATGAAAGTAGCAACACTGTAGAGCTGTGTGACACTTTTGGTGTGTAATAAAGTATGTTCTGTCTAGCTATCCATCCACAGCGATCTATTCTTACCTGTATTGAGGATGTCCTTCAACAATGAAATAGCTTGGGAGCATTTGGTTCGAAAGTGGGGAACATCGCATCTTTCACCCTCATAAGGTCCTTTGCATCGACAGAGGGTCTTGTCCCCCTTACCCGTGTAACAACGCCCACCGTTCAAACAATATCCCTGGCACGAGTTCATTCCACATCGGTCTCCTAAGAAACCGGCATAACAACTGTAATAAAGTAAACGATGAAACAGTGCAACGCGATGAACACGGAATACAACAAATACTTGTGACTGATCGGCGCACGGGAGAAAGTTGACTTTAGCAAATTTTTTGGCAATAATAAGTTCAAGGTCGCTCACATGACCTTGGGACCTACTTTTATTTTGAAAAATAATTATAGTTCCATGCAAAACAATTAAAAGCCTGGAAATTGTTAAGAAAATCCTATTCAAACGGCAAATCTCCGAAACAGCTGGACCGATTTTGACGGGATTTTCGCTGGCAAATAGCTGATGTTATGAGAAATAGCTTATGCTAAATTCGATTAAAAAAGAGAAGTGTTATTTATATAATTATTTCAAGCGTACGAAGGCAATACGCAAAAATTATTGCTGGGAAATGACTTTGTTTTTTGGGGTGAAAAATCATGTTTTGTGGTAGAAATCAATGTAACGCACTCAAAACATTGTGCTGATGGATGGATTGAATAGTACGGGGGTCGTGAAGGTGTTAAAAGTAAAAATCTTACATTAAAAACTTGCATTAAAAAAAAAAACTTGTCAAAAAGTTGGAACTTTGACCCCCAATATCTAATATACGTTTACAAAAACATTCTGATTTTGAATCTGACAGGCAGGATTCCATCAAGGACAGGGATTATCATTTTGAGACTGACTCGAACAAAAAGCCCTAACAGTGTAAGATGAACATGTTTTACCTGCATTTAGGTTGGCCATCAGCATTGATACTACAATGTCCGTACATACAATATCTCTGGCACGTATCCACTTGGCACCGTTCACCTGAGTAACCTTCATGACATCTGAAATATAGATAACAAAATTAAAAAACAGGGTAACTGGACTAACAAGGAAACCAATTAGTTATGTCTAGTTCTAACAGACACGCGAGTCGCTACAAATGCTTCTAAGCTTTATTAGATGGAAACTGAGGTACTATTGGGGTCTTTTCCGCCTGACCAGTTTAATTTTTTTTCGCTTAAATCATGTGGAGGTGCCGAGCTACGCCCCTTTAAAGTTTGGGCCTATTAGGAAAGCGTCAACTTTGGCGCGCAAAATAACAATAACTCGTTTGGAGTGCGTAGTCAGTGCGCTCGGCCGATTCGGTATCTTTTCATTCATTTTTTCTATACAAAGTCAACGGGGCGGGGCTAGAGAGCGTTTCTATGTTGCGACTGCAAGCAAAAATAAGCTTAGTGGTGGTCAGGCGGGAGTGTCCTCGATAGTACCTACCAAATGATCAGGAAACTCGAAACCATTAAATAGAAATTGTCTTTTATAAACTTTCACGACCAAAACACATTATAATACACATGTAAACGGGTATTTTCGCGAATTTTTACCTTTAATATAAGCCCGACTCTCTACCGCTTGGAATCCAGTGATCACTAAGTGTACTCGTCAAGTGAAATCATCTCAGTATGCGGACACTGTTACAGTAGTGTGCTGTCCTAGTGTGAACCGGCCCTAATTAACATTTATGAAGATCAAGTGAGGGTAGTTGAATAAACACCTTCGCTTTGCTGTGGCGTTACCTCCAATACTTCAGTCTTCCCGCGACCACGGCTGGTGCAATCCGGTCGAAACGTCGGGCTTATATTAAAGGTAAAAATTCGTGAAAATACCCGTTTAAATGTGTATTATAATGCATTAAATAGAAGTTTAAGCCAGAGAAGCGAATCACTATTACTTTGTAATTCAGGGGTAGTGTCAGACTTCAACAATATTTTTCAATATAAGATGGTGGAAGCGCCAGGGAAGACCGCGACATTCAAATTTTCTTACATTTTTTCCAATTTGCTGGTCAGTGTCAGGTTGTATGTTAATAAAAATATGATTCGCAATCGTAACAAATAAATAAATAAATAAAGATAACTGGACATTACACATACTGCCATCTAGTGCAAGCAACAAATCTGTCTTTACAGAATTGTAATCATTAAAATCATCAATACAACCCTGTATGTTCATTTAATATTGATTATTTTAATGGTTGCTTGGTAAAGGCCTCCCCCAATCACTTCCACGGAGTCGAATTAATATAAATGTATAGTAGTAAGGCCTGTAAAGCCGCAGCCGTGCCCGATCGGGAACGGTGCATTGTTATTTTAATTGTGTCTGTAATTGCGCGTACCGAAGAGCTACGTTTTAGTTAATACTAGCTGATGCCCGCGGCTTCACCCTCGTGGGGATCGATACAGTGTCCCACGGGATCATACTACCGGGATCAAAAGTTATGTGTTAATCCAGAACATAAGCTATCCTGACACTTAATTTCATCCAAATTTAAATTTAAATAACATAGACGAGGACCGAGGCCATCTTCTCTCATCTATGACTTGACCATAATGGGATACACATGTTTTACCTGCATTTAGGTTGGCCATCAGCACTGGTACTACAATCTCCTTCTAAACAATAATTGTAGCACACTGAAACATCGCATCTGTCACCGCTGTAACCATGTGTACATTCACAACGAGATTCCCCATCAACTTTTGTACCATGGACACAAAGCAGGCTTACATCTGTAGAAACTGAGTTGTTTGTTAGAAGTCTCTTCAGGTTATCGCAGTTCTGACTATCCTGAGGTATTATATCGTTAACGTTAAAGTAGGCAGCCATACTCGATACAAGACCGCTAGCACTAAAAGGTTTAGGATCCACATCTTTGCCGAGCGGTGGATTCTTTGGGATTTGCTGGATGGTATATTTATCATCATATTTATCATAATATACCCAGTACATGAAATCCTTTGTTACGGTAAGACTACGTGCAGTCGATGTTATTACAATTATTGTTCTTATGTTCTTTCCATTTAAATCTGCAGTTTTAATGGCACGCGACCAATCAGAAAAGTATATTTTCTGTGCTTGTTGGTCTATGATGAAATAGTATGTATGGTCAACACCAAAATCGATAACAACTTCTTTCTCTGAGCCATTGAATCGAACCTTGTTGATCTTGCTGACCGACCTCCAATAAATAAACCTGAAATGATATGTAAGACTTAGAACATTGTGAAGTTTTTATCCCCCGCCCCCTCCTCAAGTTAGCACACGATCCTCGAGGACAAAAACATAGGATAGTCTTCATAGTGTACCCCCAAACAACCTGCACCAAAAAAACCTGCACAAATGGCTGTTTAGCGGTTTCTTGCCATTGCTTCTCCTATAACCTGAAGAAAGCAAAGCGAAGAAAAAATAGCAAATGAAATCATAGTTGTAGGAGTTGTAGTTGGCATTAAGTCCGCCTCTATAATATGTACCACTCTTGTACATAAAGTTTCCCTATTTATATCAAAATGTACTATTTTGTTAATAACGTACCCGCCACAGCTATCAACGGCAATTTGAGAGATATAATTCGGAAAACCCTGTTCCGACCAAATTAACTGCTTTTCGTAAACGTTGTATTTATTTAATTCCGGTTTTAATGTAATAGTGTACATTTTTCTTATGTTTTCAACCCAAAAGAGTGACTCTGTGGCCGGGTCATAAGCCAGACCAGTAATGGCGACGTTTGAAGTCCTCATCAAACATTCTGTTTTCTTAGAAGTTATGTCAAAGCTAAATATAGCATATGATTCGGCGAACAGCACCCTGTTATGTACTGGGTCGTAAGTTATTTCAAGGATTGTATCCAACGTAACGTTTTCTGAATGCGATATCGTCCCGTTAATATCAACAAATTCCAGTTGTTTGCCAACACCCCTGACGATTTCTAAAACAAGAAAAAACCATTTTATAATCTCTCCATCTTTAGCCTTTCCTGTTACATAAATATAATCACGCCTTACGCCCACCGAATTGGGCGGGAGGAAACGCCCGGGTGTTTTCATTTGAGGATCGACCGGAGGACACGGTGGAGCACACGGTGGAGGTGTGCCCCGCTTGGGCGGAGCACCGCCGTGTCCTCGAAGCGGCGATTGGCGGCGGCAACCTCTCGCGTCCGGCCCTGGTTCAAGCTATGGTCCGGAGCGAGACGGAATGGGACGCCGTCAACTCCTGTGAAGCAGTAATGCTAGAGAAGGAGGTGGTGGAACGTGAGAGAGAGAGAACCTCACAGCGTCCCGGCCACCGCGGGAGACGCCCCGGGCGTCGTGGGCAACCGCAGGCGCGGGCCTGTGGACGGTGGGCTTTGGGCTAGCTCGCCGTCCGACGGCGCGTTCGTGTTCCACGCGCGCCTCAAAGAGAGTCAGCAAAAACGAAGGGGTCCGTAAGGACCGATGCCTGCCGGGGTTGCGGGACTGTTCGAAAGAGATACCGTACGTGGCCCCGGAACACAAAGGGCGATGAAGGAACATGGATGGGTTTTAGTCAGTAAAAGTCTGACACTCCCTCCTGCTTGCTCATTTCCCACCCGAAAAAAAAAAAAAAAGTATGGTCGTACTGAAACGCATTTTTAGTAATCAAAGTCATAAGAATGGTTACGCTTTGGTTACGCAAAAGAAAATAATGAGTAAAAAAAATTAAATACAAGGTGGACCTACCGACATGCTTGTGCTTTGAGCAAATAAACTTGAGAATGCATTCAACATAATTCGGAACTCGCTGCGTTGAATGACATTTGAAAAAAGCTAGATGTCAATGTCATGCACGATAGATAAGTCCGTCAGACAGTTGAGACAGTTAGTCATTTGACTGCGTGCGTTCTGTTCAGTGTGTTATTCGGTGCAAAAAAAGAGCGCATCATCTCTAATAGAGAGATAAAAATACCACAAGTATATAATGTATTCGTAATAGTAAATTAAAATTGGGCCCAAACTCAGCACAGCGCCTTCTATTGACATTATTAAAACTTCTCTACATCTACACTAACTAATAGTTCTTTGAACATTATTTTCTCGAAAATTCTGGCAATTTCCAGCTTGACACTTGAGATTAGGCAGTCTATTGTGCAGTATTATCTGTGACATTTTTCTTTACAGTGAGTGGTTAGATTTTCTCAGAATAAAGTACCAAAAAAAAACCATGTCCTTTAATTGTTCAGTCTACTTTTACCTTTTATTTGATATGAATAGGTAGACACGACACCTACCAACTTGCGCCGCATGCCCTGACTCCTGCGCACTTGATGACCTTTTGGCTATGGTAAGGGCGTCACAAGTCTTTGAATTAGGATAGGCAGAAGGTTGAGTAAATAACAAAAAGGATACAAATTTGTTAAGTCAGAGTCTACTTCTAACAGATGCAACTTTAGTACTTCATAGTAAAGGGTAATCAAAATTAATGAACAGTAAATAGATGACTCTGGTACTCACCCCAAGAGAACGAGTGCGTCAAACCTGCGCACAGCGCCACCAATACTATCACAAATGCCGTTCTATACATTTTATACTAGAGACAACGTCGTTTGTGAAGAGATAGTATATGTCTGCCCCTAGTGCCCGCTCGTGGAACACAAAAGAAATGTGCTGTTTTTTGGCAATTTTGCTGTTATAAATAGTGTGGTTAGGCATTGGGTGTATTGATAACCTGAGAGGTCCTCTGATAAGAGTAAGCACTAAGTAAGTAGAGATATCGCGCAGTTATACAGGGTGAGTTTTACAATTTTGCGTGGACGGCCATAATTATACTGTACGGTGTCGGACTTAAAGAATAGCACCATCCCATATCCCATGGGTATCGTAAGAGGCGACTAAAGAACTTACCAGAAAATAGGCATCAGCGTTCTCTGTGCTTTTGTAACAAACGCACTGCGATCGCTATAATTCCGCCTGCCAAGCGTGGCGATTATGCCAAAACCCCCGTTTTGGGGAGGCCTATTAGAGGCCCCCTTTCGATGATTAGGGATAAACTCACACAATGGAGAGGACTACGCTCGGAGTTTTCTTGCTTGATCGAATCAGAAATTAAGACATCCGCAAGAGAATCCAGATTATCGACATAGCCCGAAGAATTGCCGAACTTAAGTGGTAGTGGGCAGAGCACATTGAGTCGTGGGACCGGTCAACGTGGTGACACTTGGGGGAGGTCATGTCCAGCAGTGGAGGTCTTCCGGATAAAAAAATGTTGATGATGATTAGGAAATTTAAAAAAATGCGCGTCAATTTTGGTTGTCATATTTACGATGTCTGTGTCAATAATTTTAGTGACGCGAACGGCATGGTGCAGCTGAGCGCGTCAGCCGGATGTACTAGGCAGGCCCGCCGCTAGCTGTTTAGCCACCCGCGTGCAATACCGATTATGCCGCCGACTGGGACCCGAAACCGGCCCGGGCATTTAAGAGACGATCGGCCCTCCACTCTCAATAGAAATGAAAACCACTAATGTTTTTGAATCAACTGTAGAAAACATCGAAAATAGAACTTCGATAAAGGAGAGGCTCGAAGATAAAGGAATATCGACGCTGTCGAACAAGGACGTCGGTCGCCAAATAAAAGTGCGAGTAAACACGGATTTGTAAGGGTTAAGCATACTAGTCACAGATGCAGCTAAACTTCTTCTAAGTATCTAAAATACTTGATTATCTAAAAGCTTGGGATTAAGCTGCTCCAATGAAATTTGCTCTGTGAATGTCGAAATTTCGGACTTCGCTTGTTTATTATTGATTCCTTTCTTTTATACACTCTGACATTGAATTTTTTTTGACATGTATTTTATTATTTTACTTTTATTTTTTTATTTTTTATTGTTTTATGTGACATTTACTGATTTGACATGAATACTTATTTTTTTAAGTATTTTACTTTTTTATTTTATTATCATTGCGACATTTAATGATTTTTGTTTTTTTTTTTTTACTTACATTCATTTGAAAAGAATTTGTTATTAATTTTATTTGATTATTGTGAATGTGGGGACCATGTGGGTCACATTTTTATTTTTTGTTTGTTTTTTTCCCACAACTGTCTGGCAGTTTGAGTACTATAAGCGACCTTCCCAAATGTCCTTTCTTTGGTATTGTTCGTCGTTTCGTTGAGCTCCTTGAGTTATAAGTCGAGCTACACGTTAACTGACAAATGCTTGCACTGACTGGACAGGTCCACTCAAATCTGTATGGTTCTTTCTTCAAAAGACCATCTCAGACACTAATCTGCATAGTCCTCATGTGAATTGAGCAAGATTGTCTGGACTTTAAAAGAGACTATGACCTCTGAGTTTGTTTCGGCTGTTTCTTCTCAGAGTAGTCAGGTACGAAACACCGGCCCCATCTAGTTTTAAAAAATGACGTGTAAAAGTGTTTGTAAAAACCTACTTGCAAAATAAACATCATTTATCATTTATCATTTATCATTAAACAGAAGTAGAAGATACTAATTTTGAAGAGTTTTTTGATAAATAAAGGAACTAAAAAAAAAAATTAAGCTCTCCACTTCAGAGAAGTTAACTTTTCTTTAGTCCTTTTATGCAGAAATAGACGTTACTTAATCGACTTAGAAAGACAATTTTAAAAACATAAAAAAGTAAGGCTCCAAGAGCGAGCGAACCGAGCTCGAAAATTTTAACACCCCATCTTGGACAGGTTATAATTATTGTTTCGACCCTTTATACAAAAAAGGTAAACTTAGGTTCTGGCCTACCGGTGAGCGTCGACGGGGTTAGTGAATCGGGAGATATAGCTAGTCTATTTAAGTCCTACTTTTCTGTAAAGCCTCAGTTGGGCACGCGGATCGCGGAGGCCAATGCTGAAGAGCTTACGAGAGTGAGAGAGAAAATCATAAAATGTATGACCAGGGGAAAATCTCCTGGCCATGATGGCCTAAGTATTGAACACCTACAGTATGCCCGCATGTGTCTAGGGTTTTAGCTATGTTCTACTCGCTATGCCTGAGCCATTCATACCTGCCGTACGACTTCATGAGTACTGTAGTACTGCCTGGGGTGAAGAACAGAACTGGTGATCTTGCCGATAAAACTAACTACAGGCCTATCTCTCTTGCTACTGTTATAGCAAAAGTGTTTGACGGTTTGCTTGATACACGGTTGAGTAAACTCGTGTCACTGCATGACTATCAGTTTGGGTTTAGACCTAAGTTATCTACAGAAAGTGCAATACTGTGTCTCAAGCATACTGACACGGCTCGAAAAACACCAGTGTAGGCGTGCTTCTTCGACCTGTCCAAGGCCTTTGACCAAAAATTTTTGAAACCTTGCCTTAAACAGGTTAGAATTGTTTCGACCTATTGGAGTTACTTGATTGACTTGAATGTAAAGACCCAAGAGAAAGTAGGGTGACAGAGTGAGCGAAGCGAGCTCGAACATTTTTACATCTTGCCTCGAAATTCAGGTATTAGTAATATGTAATTCGCTCGATTTGCCGCTCCTTGGGTGTGCCTGGGTGTGCCTGGGTGTGATTTAAAGGCTTATAACGATCAGAAATTTCAGCACTTTGTTTTGAGGCTTGGCCCCACCAAGTACCATATTGATGTGCCTCCCATATGGCTAAGCGGTATTCGTCTTGAGCCAGTAGAATGGTTGATCACCTCTAACCTCAAAGACAATGCTGATATTGGAAGGGAAGGCTTTGTCCGTCCGCGTGCGAATGTGACAGCCCGCAGGTTTGCACGTTGTACTGCAGACGTAAAGTTTAAGAGCATTCTGTACCACCTTGGTGCAACTTGTGGGAGAAATATTTGCAAGCGTTGTAAGGAGAGCAGGAGTCATGGCCAGCAATATCATTATCATCTTCCGGCCCTTCTACCATGTTATTTGGTGTCGGCGTAACACGGGTTGGGATTATAGGCGCGATGTTAATGTATGTTTATGTGATGATTATTTATGCAAGTATACTTATTTGCATAAACAATCATCACATATAATCCTGTATAGTGTAGGAGCTCGTGGCTAAATAATAACAGCCGCTCGGGTCGATCGTTAGGTTAAGCCGTGCTTGCATAGGTTGGTCTGTGGATGGGTGACCACCCATTACATACCGAGTTTCCTCCGTGCCTCGGAAAGCACGTTAAGCCGTTGGTCCCGGCTGTCATTTGTAGATCTTTGACAGTCGTTGGTTATCGTATTACCCGGTAATAACTGGGTTGTGGAGGTCAGATAGGCAGTCGCTCCATGTAAAATACTGGTATTCAGCTGCATCCGGTAAAACTGGAAGCCGACCCCAATATAGTTGGGAAAAGGCTAGGCAGATGATGATGATGACATATAATCCTGTATACGCAACAGTTTAGGAACTCTAGACAATATTGATAATGCTTGATGTAAAATGTTTTTAACCGACTTCCAAAAAGAGAAGGTTATTAATTCGTCTGTTTTTTTTTTTTTTTTGTGTGTATGTTTAGCCTTTTTTTCGCCAATTGTGAACCAATTTCGATAATTTTTTTTGTTTGTAAGAAAATTACTTCGCGGTGGTCCCGTTTAAATTTGGTGAAGATCTGATGGTGATCTTCGGAGAAATAGAATGGATTTCTTCAATTGTAGACAGCAAATCGGTCGTGATTGCTGCAATCGCTTGGATGTTTGTTGTTTTTACAACATCATAACATAACATCAGGCCTGTATGCTTTGAGGGGGTATGCAGATGTGTACAGTACACCCACATTTCGACAGTTAGGTATATTAGGTTCCATTTTATTGGGGATAAGCCTATTACCATGACATGTATTGTTAACAATATGAAATAAAGTAAAATAATAAACTTTAAAATGCATCTGTTTTATACATACTACTACTACAACAGCCCATAACGTCCACTGCTGGACATAAGCCTCTCCCATGATGGGAGAAATTTGCCGTAATCTCCACGCTTGGCAGGCGGATTGGAGATCGTAGTGATGAAAGACTAACAGAAAACGCTGCTGCCCATTCTCTGGTCTACGGAGCCGCAAGATGTTCTGCCTCAGACATTAGTCGCCTTATACGACACCCGTGAGTGTAATAAGTTGGTTCTGTTCTACTTTGCCGGATACCACACGGCTTTACTTTATACATATATAGAATCAAATCAAGAAGAACGTTTAACTTTTATGATAATACAATATATAAAACTATTTATTTTACTACCTCGACTGCGTTGGTCGCAAGCGCGGGTTCCCGGGTCGGCAAAGTGTTATTGGGTTTTTCCATCAGGAATTTCTCAGTAGCAGCCACGGAGTCTGGATATTTGCCGGCGCTCACCCCCTTTTACATGGGACTTAAAGATTACTGGTGAAATGTGGGTGTAGGTAAATACTATTAGGTACACGTACCTCAGCCCAACTCTTCGGGGATTAAAGGCGTGATGTTATGCTGTATTAAAATAAATGTATAGCTAAAAAAAATTATAGGATATTACAACTAAAAATGGAAAAACAAAAAAACTTTTTTGCAAAAAATAAAACCGAAATCAAAAACCATTGAGTTTATGTCAAAAACACAACAAAATGAAAAATAACTTTAACTCGGAAGTCGGTTATGTCAAAAACACAACAAAATGAAAAATAACTTTAACTCGGAAGTCGGTGCCAAAGAAACTGAATCAAACAAATACGTGATAACATAATTATGTCATTTATCTTGTATGGTTGATTCACACTCTCTAACTTAACCTAACCTAACCCTCTCTCTCTCAAGTGACGCAAACAAAGTTGCGCGGGTCAGCTAGTTATTAACTAAAAATGGAAATATAAAAACTTTTTTGCAAAAAATAAAACCGACTTCAAAAACACAACAAAGTGAAAAATAACTTTAGCTTCAGAAGTCGGTGGCAAAGAAACTTAACTTAAGTTATTTTTCACTTTGTTGTGTTTTTTTCACCAATAGAAAGCTAAATTATCAGGAGGTAACATAGGCTATCAATTATATTTATAATCATGCAAATTAGCCGTGCTATCAGAAGTTTTGCGGGTGAAGTGCTAGTCAGTAATTAAGTACTAAAAATATTTATCGGTTTATCAAGAAGCCTATTCTTTGTGGTGTAAGTGACCTGAAGATAAAACTAAATATTTATTTAACTTTTCGAAAAGTTGAATGCGATTACGAGGTCTAGGGTTCAAATCCGGGAACAGTTTTAAAAATAAACAATATATTTATTTTTACGAGGCTCTTTGTTACTCTTGTTGCTATTAAGATTATAAAATGACGTTAAAGAATGCGTAAAAGCCGTGTAAATATAAAGATATTCCCGTAGCCCGGTTAGTATACTTGCTCTCACGTATAAGTCTTTGTGAAAAGTTATATACTGATTTATTGCAAGTTGCGTGATTGAGTCAAAAGTCTATAAGTAACTTGAAAACTATAAAGAATCTCGGAACAAACATGGCGTATTTTCGAATAGGCGTGAGGAATCTAATATTGTTTTTTATGACGTCGATATTTGGACCAGCCAAATAACAACTATTATATTCTAATACATAAAGGAGAAGGGAAAGACTTCATAGTTTCTTGGGCGCAGGTGTTAACTCAATCAAACTATATAGCCTTATTTGTAAGAGGATATTTATTATACAAGGTCTCACTGAAAATTTGGTGAAAAGGAGCTCATGGCTAAATAATAACAGCCGCTCGGGTCAATCTTTGGGTAAAGCCGTGCTTGCCTAGTTTGGTCTGTGGATGGGTGACCACCCATTACATACCGAGTTTCCTCCGTGCCTCGGAAAGCACGTTAAGCCGTTGGTCCCGGCTGTCATTTCTAGATCTTTGACAGACATAACAGGTATTCAGCGGCCCGAAAGTCTGACAACCAGTCTTACAGTACTAACTGGGTTGTGGAGGCATTCGCTCCATGTAAAATACTTGTATTCAGCTGCATCCGGTTAGACTGGAAGCCGACCCCAATATAGTTGGGAAAAGGCTAGGCAGATGAAGATTAGTTTTTTATGTTACTTGCGAAATATTTTTGAATGGCTTCGGTTGTGTAACGGTTTTATGCATGGAGTGCAAATAGAGCTTGCAAGTGTGACGTGTCGAAGTTCTGACTCGTTTGGTACGCCCTGGACGGCTACAGTCAAAGACAAGTCTCTTCATCCAAAATCCTGCACTTAGAAGCAGTAAATAGGTTGATTTGAAAAGTATTTGTTGACAAAAATTGACAAGACACATTGGACTTGCTAACTTAAGGGCCTATACTCCCCCAAATGGCTTAGCATGATCCTCCGTTACGCTTAAAATATTGCAGCATTAATTTTGAAATAAATATAATTATGGTAAAGATGAGAATTAATGCTAAGTAAAATGTGTGATGAAAACACGATTCCATAAACTTTTCTCGATAGAAAAAATTCCAAAGTTACCTCCAAATCGAACAATGGACGCGAAACAACGCTGGTATTCAAAAAGTACTTCAAATTCGATCATGAAACTTTGCATACTAACCGAACTAACTATAAAGCAGGTCTTGTATGTTTTATTTTTTTAGTCCAATCAATAGATTTTTTGTAAATTGCAAAAAACCACTCATTTCGCACTAATCGGCCGCAGTGACTGACGTAACAACCGCTCTGTAGTGCAACCTGATTAAAACTTTATTCTAACAGTATTTCAAATGAAGTTTGAACAACCACAAATAGAGTTGCTAATTTTAGGGTTAGAAGGGCCTTAATCTAACTTGTTTTACGATTTTGTAAAGTAAGGAAACACTTGCTGTCAGGAGATTGTAAAACCAACAATTTTAAAAGCACCATGAAATTTCTTGCCGTTTCTTCACCATAGAAAACGACTGACCCGTGACAATAATCTTTTGACGTTTCGTATGTGCCCTTATAATGCCTATGTGAAATAAAATATTTTGAAGTAGACCTGCCTTTATCTCATCTTATTTGTGGTCGGCGCAACATGTAACATTTGTAAAAAGATTCTCGTCATAGCTCTCTTGTCCTTATTTGTGGTCGGCGCAACATGTTAACATTTGTAAAAAGATTCTCGTCATAGCTCTCTTGTCCTTATTTGTGGTCGGCGCAACATGTAACATTTTTAAAAAGATTCTCAAGATTAATATATCGTAACAATGTCAAGAAACTTCCGCTACAAAACACAGTGATAGTGTTTTGATGGTGCTTCTTCTGGGGTGCGCCTCCCCAGCGCACTCGGCCCCGAGTCATCCGACCCTGCAGATGCAAGCGACATGCTCGAGCCGGCTCGCGACAAGCATGCCGACCGATAGCTCTCTTGTCCTTATTTGTGGTCGGCGCAACATGTAACATTTCTAAAAAGATTCTCGTCATAGCTCTCTTGTCCTTATTTGTGGTCGGCGCAACATGTAATATTTCAAATCAAATCAAATCAAATCAAATCATTTGTAAAAAGATTCTCGTCATAGCTCTCTTGTCCTTATTTGTGGTCGGCGCAACATGTAACATTTGTAAAAAGATTCTCGTCATAGCTCTCTTGTCCTTATTTGTGGTCGGCGCAACATGTTAACATTTGTAAAAAGATTCTCGTCATAGCTCTCTTGTCCTTATTTGTGGTCGGCGCAACATGTACCATTTTTAAAAAGATTCTCAAGATTAATATATCGTAACAATGTCAAGAAACTTCTGCTACAAAACACAGTGATAGTGTTTTGATGGTGCTTCTTCTGGGGTGCGCCTCCCCAGCGCACTCGGCCCCGAGTCATCCGACCCTGCAGATGCGAGCGACATGCTCGAGCCGGCTCGCGACGAGCATGCCGACCGATAGCTCTCTTGTCCTTATTTGTGGTCGGCGCAACATGTAACATTTCTAAAAAGATTCTCGTCATAGCTGTCTTGCCCTTATCCCAATTCATTAGAGGTAGGCGCAGCATGTCTTCCTCTTCCATACTTCTCTATTACTCGACATCTCATCAGACACCTCCTTTCCTGCCATATCATTCTTTAAACAGATCCAGACGGACCATGGGGGATTTTCTATCAACCCCGACCCAGGGTGAGGTGTTGACGTTTCTTTCCTAAATCTATTCTCAGCAAGAATCTACAATCACTAAATAGGTCGAACCGCGATGAAAATTCTGAATAATCTAACTGGAGCCTGGACGTGACAGCCATTAAGCGTGGTACTGGCAAACAACTCTGTAATGACGACCAAGAATTGGGATGAGGGTAGGACTATTAAAAAGAAAGAAAAATACTAAAATTCAGTTGTAAAAAAGTATTAATGTGCATAGCCCGTATAAGACAACATGTACAGATATCATATTTAATTTTAAGATGATGACGAGTTACATTTTTTACAATAAGTTCTGACCAACTTTTCAGCAAAACAGCTGAGGTTAGATTTTGTTTAGTGAGCAGTACGTAGTTAGTGGTGGTAGATGTGAAAGTAAACTCTTCAACGGCTTCACTTCTTTAGAATTCAGTTGACGCACAAGTCGACGTCACCCCTCTAGCCGATGTTACAATTCTGTAAAGAAAACGTATACAATGCACAATTAATACACCAATTAATAAAAGTAATCGTTCATGATATTATCAATCTGAGTCTGACAAGATGCACTACACGTACGAGATTATGTACGACGCGATGTTGGTTTAAACTGTTCGGTTTGATTTTGTGTCCGTAACAGTCAGGCACAGTAAGAATTGAAAGTTTTTGTTCAAAACAGGTGAATGTCGAGGTACAACTGATCATTCACGGACTACGTTTAGAGTTTTCCGACATTGTACTCATGAAAAATGCAACACTGTAGTAGAGCTGTGTAACAGTTTTAGTGTGTAATAAAGTATGTTCTGTCTAGCTACCCATCCACAGCGATCTATTCTTACCTGTATTGAGCATGTCCTTCAACAAAGAAATAGCTTGGAAGCATTTGGTTTGAAAGAGGGGAACATCGCATCTTTCACCCTCATAATGTCTTGTGCATCGACAGAGGGGCTTACCCTCTTCAGTCGGGGAGCAAAGACCATTGTTTAAACAATATCTGTGGCACGAGTTCACTTGACAACGGTTTCCTGAATAACCGGCATAACAACTGTAACAAAGAAAATTATGAAATAGTGCAACGCGATGATCATGGAATACAACAAAAATACCAACTTGTGTCTGATCGGCGGACGGGAGAAAGATGACTTTAGCTAATTTATTAACAATAATAAGTTCAGGGATGGAACCTACTTTTATTTTAGAAAAGTAATTAGGAGGATCCGTAACTAGAAGGTTCCCAGGTATGGTGCAGAACAAAAAATGATCGCAATGACAAGGAGAACAAGTGCCTTTCGGCTTCGTTAAGAGGTGTTTTACACCCTTTATAGTATACCATAAACTCAGTTAAATACACTCAACATGTTGACAGTTAAAAGCCACAACACGTGAACACAGTACATTTTAAAAACACCACACGATACGGATTATTGAAGGAAATAATGACCAATGACAGGCAGGATTCCGTCAAGGACATGGAGAATCATCTTTAAACTGAATCCTATAAGAAGCCATAACAGTGTAAGATGAACATGTTTTACCTGCATTGAGGTTGGCCATCAGCATTGATACTACAATGTCCGTTCATACAATATACCTGGCACGCGCCCACTTCGCACCGTTTACCTGAGTAACCTGCATTACATCTGAAATATAGATAACAAAATTATAAAACAGGGTAAGTGGACTAACAAGGGAACCAATTAATTCTGTCTGGCTCTAACAGGCACGCGAGTCACTACAAACGTTTCTGAGCTTTATTTGATGGAAACTGAGGTACCTACCAAATGATCCCGAAACTCGAAACTATTTAAATAGAAGTTTAAGCCAGAGAAGCGAATCACTATTACTTTGTAAGTCAGGGGTAGTGTCAGACTTCAACAATATTTTTCAATATAAGATGTGGAAGCGCCAGGGAAGACCGCGAAATTCAAATGTTCTTACATTTTTTGTAATTTGCTGGTCAGTGTTAAGTTGTATGATAGTTAAAATATGATTCGCAATCGTAACAAATAAATTAAATAAATAAACACACACTGCCATCTAGTGCAAGCAACAAATCTGTTTTTACAAAATTGAAAAAATATTCATTTTTTTTTTGTTTTTGTTAAAATCATCAATACAATCCTCTCAGTTCATTTAGTATTGATTATTGAAATGTTTTGCATGGTAAAGGATTCCCCCAATCACTTCCACGGAGTCGAATTAATATAAAATATGTATAGTAGTTTAAGTTTTAGTTAATACTAGCTTAGGCTTCGTGGAGATCGATACAATGTCCCACGGGATCATACTACCAGGATCAAAAGTAGCCTAAGTCAGAACATAAGCTATCCTGACACTTAATTTCATCGAAATCTGTTAAGATGTTTGAGCGTGAAGGACTAACCAACGTACAACACACACACACATCCAAACTTACGCCTTTATAACATTAGTTTAATAATAGCAAAAATAAAAAAAAAATAGTAAAAGGTTAAAATGCTGTAACATAGACGAGCACCGAGGCCATCTTCTCTCATCTATGACTAGTCCATAATGGGATACACATGTTTTACCTGCATTGAGGTTGGCCATCATCACTGGTACTACAATCTCCGTCTAAACAATAATTGTAGCACACTGAAACATCGCATCTATCACCGCTGTAACCCTGTGTACATTCACAAGGAGATTTCCCATCAACTTTTGTACCATGGACACAAAGCAGGCTTACATCTGTAGAAACTGAGTTATTTGTTAGAAGACTCTTCAGGTTATCGCAATTCTGAATTTCCTGAGGTATTATATCGTTAATGTTAAAGTAGGCAGCCATACTCGCAAAACGACCGCTATCACTAAAAGGTTTAGGTTCCACATCTTCGCCGAGCGGTAGATTCTTTGGGATTTGCATGGTGGTATATTTATCATTTTCTTCGAAAGATACCCAGTACATGAAATCCTTTGTTACGGTAAGAACATATCCATATTGTGTTGGTACAATTATTGTTCTTATGTTCTTTCCATTTAAATCGGCACTTTTAATGGAACGCTTCCAATCAGAAAAGTATATTTTCTGTGCCTGTTGGTCTATGATGAAACAGTCTGTATGGTCAGGGTCAATATCGATAACAACTTCTTTCTCTGAGCCATTGAATCGAACCTTGTTGATCTTGGTGACCGACCTCCAATAAATAAACCTGAAATGTTATGTAAAAGTTAGAACATTGTGAAGTTTCTCCCCAAGTTAGCACACGATCCTCCAGGTCGAAAACTTAGGATAGTCTTCATAGTGTACCCCAAACAACCTGTTAAAGTTTCATCAACTATTTGCTTGCTTTGATGATCTCCCATATGGAAAAAAAAGGCTGTCTTCATACTATTACTTTTTTTTCAACCTGACGAAAGCAAAGCGGAGAAAAAATAGCAAATGAAATCATAGTTGTAGTTGGCATTATGTCCGCGTATGTAGGTACCACTCTTGTACATAAAGTTGGGTATTTATATCAAAATTTACTATTTTGTTTATAACGTACCCGCCACAGCTATCAACGGCAATTTGAAAGATAAAATTCGGAAAACTCTCTTCCGACCAAATTAACTGCTTTTCGTTAACTTTGTTTTGATTAAATTCCTGTTTTAATGTAATCGTGTACATTTCTCTTATGTTTTCAACCCAAAAGAGTGACTCTGTGGCCGGGTCATAAGCCAGACCAGTAACGGTGACGTTTGAAGTCCTCATCAAACTTTCTGTTTTCTTAGTAGTTATGTCAAAGCTAAATATAGCATATGATTCAGCGAACAGCACCCTTTTATGTACTGGGTCGTAAGTTGTTTCACTGATTGTATCCGACGTAACGTTTTCTGTATGCGATATCGTTCCGTCAATATCAACAAATTCCAGTCGATTGCCAACACCCCTGACGATTTCTAAAACAAGAAAACACTGTTTTATAACCTGTCCATCTTTAGTATTTCCTGTTACATACATAGAATACGTCTTATTACCATAGGATAAGCGAAACTCCAGAACTTCAGCTGCTATGATCCTTACATACTGCATTTTATACAAAAGTTACAGTATTTGTATTTCTTTGTTTTGTAACATACCCAATACCCAAAAATAAACATGTTGGCATAGTCAAAGTATTATATCAATAGAAATTGGTTATCCCATGTCTAGATAACACCAAGCATTTCTAAAAGGAATGCGTGGTGTAACGACGTGCGTGACATAATAAAATAAGGAATGAGTACATGTCAAAAGAGGAAGTCTAAGTGGCGCCGATGACTGATAAGTTGCATGGTAATCGGTTATCGTGGCATGGACATGTGAAGAATAAGAAAAATGTTGAGTATGCATGTAGATTGCTATAAGAGTAGAGCAAGACCTAAGAAACGATGGATGGACTAGGTGTGAAGGATGATATGGCTTGTCTGATGAGATGATGAGCGATAAAGAAGTATGGAAGAAGAAGACATGCTCCCCGACCACAAATGAATTGGGATAAGGCCAAGATAATGATGATGATGATGATGACTAAGCTTTAATTTCCATCAGCCTATGTAATGAAGGTTGTATTTGGATTGTTTAAACCAAAAATAATTTTACATCGATATAGATTGTCTAAATCTGTATTTTATACCTAATTACGTTGTCTTCTAAATAACGGAATTCTAAATTATAATTATAAGATTCTTAACGCACCCTCGGTTATTATCAAGGAGGTTTTATACGTCTTGGCCGACTACGCTTGTCAGGTCTGATGATGGCTGCAAAAACTAAAATTTGGAAGGAATGGAAGAAAACACGACTTGATAAACGAGGTGAGAGCCGCGGTGGAGTGGTGGGAGTACAGCATCGGATTTAAAGGGTGAACTATATAAAATACGTAGAGTTCACGACGATTAGGAGTGAATAAGGGCACAGATAATATAGATAAGGGTTAGGGTTGCCGAAACTCTGACGTGTCCCTATATTTCTCTGGATATCTTCTCCTTACTACAGATATGACCTAACTCCTATACTGTGGAGCTGACCTGGCCTGACGCCTGTTCTGCAGAGCTGCCCTGACGCCTGATCTTCGGAGCTGCCACGACTCCTGTACCGCAGAACTGACCTCGCCTGACGCCATTTCAAGTATTGTTATCTAAAATTATCTCCCTCATTCCTCCTGTTGAGTGCGTATTAGGTAGGTCTAATTATTTTAAAACTAATAACTGTATTTTTTACCTCCTACTGAAAATTCATTAAATTTAATTGTTCAGTCTAATTTTACCTTTTATTTGATAGGAAAAGGTAGACACGACACCTTTCATCTTACGCCGCATGCTCTGATACCTGCACACTTGATGACCTCATGGCTATGGTAAGGGCTTTAAAAGTCTTTGAGTTAGGATAGGTTAGGGCAAAGTCTACTACTAACAGATGCGACTTCACTTCTTCAAAGGGGTAATCAAAATTAATGAACATAGTCAATAAATGCTCTGGTACTCACCCCAGGAGAAGGAGTGCGTGAACCCTGCGCACAGCGCCACCAATGCCATCACACATGTCGTTCTATACATTTTTTACTACAAATAAATAAATAAATAAATAAATATTGCTGGACATTACACACAGCGCTATCTAGTGCCACACTAAGCAACGAGGCAAGCAATGTCGTTTGTGAAGAAATAGTATTATGTCCGCCGCTCGTGGAAGACCAAAGAAGTGTGCTGTTTTTTGGCAACCAACCTGTTATAAATAGTGTGGTTAGGCATTGGGTCTATTGATAACCTGAGAGGTCCCCTGATAAGAGTAGCACTAAGTAAGTAGAGATATCGCGCAGTTTTACAGGGTGAGTTTTATAATTTTGCGTGGACGGCAATAATTATATTATAATTATATGAAATTTTATAAATCTAATTATAAAACTATAACTGTATGGTGTCGGACATAAAGCCCACCCCATATCCCGTGGTTTTCGTAAGAGTAAGGGACTTACCAGAAAATGGGCATCAGCGTTCTCTGTGCTTTTGTAACAACCGCACTGCGATCGCCAACCCGCCTGCCAAGCGTGGTGATTTTGCTAAAACTCCCCCTTTCGGGGAGGCCTATATGAGGCCCCCGTTCGATGATTAGGAGTAAAGTCAAACAAAGGGCAATGGAGAGGGCTATGCTCGGAGTTTTTTTACGTGATCGAATCAGAAATTAAGAGATCCGCAAGAGAATCTAGGTTATCGACGTAGCCCGAAGAATTGCCGAACTTAAGTGGCAGTGGGCAGAGCACATTAAGTCGTGGGACCGGTCAAACTGGTGACACTTGGGGGAGGCCCTGAAATTATGATGATTAGGAATTTTAAAAAATGCTCGTCAATTTCGGTTGTCATATTTACGATGTCTGTGTCAATCATTTTAGTGACGCGAACGGCATGATGCTGTTGAGCACGTCAGCCGGTGGAACTAGGTCACTATTGGCCATATAACGGCCTATAACGTTCAGAAAAGTCAGCACATTGTTTTTGAGGCTGGGACCAAGTACCATCTTGGTGTGCCTCCCATAAGGCTAAGCGGTATTCGTCTTGAGCCAATAGAATAGGTAGGCGCGATGTTAATGATGTTATGTGTGATGATTATTTATGCAAGTAGGTCTCCTAGGACACTTTAACACGTATGTCCAATCATCCTGTATACGCAACAGTTTAGGAACTAACACAATATTGATAACAATGCCTTGATGTCAATTGTTTTTGATATTGTATATCACTTCCGACCCACCCCGACTCCACTCGGATATTTATGTTTTCAATCAAGCTTCGGGGAAAATGCGTATAATATCTGGAAAGGTGCGTTTAAAATAAAGTAAAGATGCTATTACTAAGACTCCACTGTCTGTCTGTCTGTCTGTGTGTCACCAGGCTGTATTTCATGAACCGTGATAACTGGACAGTTGAAATTTTTACAGATGATGTATTTCTGTTGCCGCTATAACAACAAATAAGAGACCCATGGGTGGCTTAAAAACTCTGACACCAGCAGGCTTAGCCAAGTTGAGAAGTTGAGTCATTAACGCTAGTAGAAAACTAATCAAATGTATGGGAATGACATAATCTCAACGTTAAATCACGTGATCAACACAAACGAATAGAAAATTCGTAGACAAGTTTACATCGTTCAAAAGGATAGAATATAATGTTACGTTTCTACAATGTTGATCGCTGCTCAACAACAGCTCAATGGTCTCGGTACTTATTATTACGCCACCATTTTTCGTTTTTCGGACACCACGTGCTTAATATGCTCGGGTCATATGATTTTTTGCACCAGTTCTTTGGTTTCGTCACTGGTTTTCAACTTAAATAGTACCTACTCTAATTATTTATCGGTATTTATCGGTTTTATCGGTATGTGTTTAAATTTGGGATGAGTGACCTACCTAGGTGACCTGAAGATAACACTAAATAATATTTATTAAACTAAAACAAAGTTGAACACGATAACGAGGTCGCGGGTTCAAATCCGGGGACCGTTTAAATAAAAACTAAATTTATTTTATTTTTGCGAAGCTTTTGTTACTCTTGTTGCTATTGAGATTAAAAATACGTCTAGATAACGTTTAAGAATGTGAAAAAGCCGTTTAAAAATAAAGATAAAATTAATATTTGACGACCCGATTGGCGCAGCGATAGTGAGACTGCCTTACGTTCTTAGGGTCCCGGGTTCGAATCCCGGTCGGAGAAAATGTTTGTGTGATGGGCATGGACATTTGTTTCCGAGTCATGGGTGTTTATATGTATAATAAGTATGTATTTACAAACAAAAAGTATCTATGTAGTATATCAACTATCTGGTGTCCACGACACAAGCCTCGTTGCTTAGTATGGCACTAGATGGCGCTGTGTGTAATGTCCAGCAATATATATATAAACCGGTTCCCATACAATTTTCAAAAATCTATAACTCAAAAACTATAAAGAATCGCGGAGCATACAAGGGGTATTTTTAAATACCCCTGAGCGTGAGGAATCAAAGCCGTGTGGTATCCGGCAGAATAGAATAGAACCAACCCATTACACTCAAGGGTGTCGTAGGTATAAGGCGACTAATGTCTGAGGCAGAACACCTTGCACCTTCGTAGACCGGAGAATGGGCAGCAGCGTTTTCTGTTAGTGTTTCATCACTGCGATCTCCAATCCGCCTGCCAAGCGTGGAGATTACGGCAAATTCCTCTCATCATAGGAGAGGCTTATGTCCAGCAGTGGACGTTATGGGCTGTTGTTGTTGTTGTTGAGGAATCAAATATTTTTTGATGGCGGCACAGTCTATAACAACTATTCTATTCTAAAAGGAGAAGGGAGAGACTCCATAGTTTCCGGGGCGCAGGTGTTAACTCACTCACACTAGCCTTATTTGTGAGACGATATACTCCTGTATATCCGATGAAAACGCACCCATCAAGAAGCCGTCAACCAAGCATTCTGTCATCATCATCAGCCTATTATTGTTCCCACTGCTGGGACACAGGCCTCCTCTCTATGTGAGAGAATGGGCTATAATCCACCACGCGGGCCAAGTGCGGATTTATAGATGTCACATGTCTTCGATTTTTTTGGTTCTAGGACGTGCCGGTTTCCTCACGATGTTTTTTTTCCTTCGCCGTTTTGAGAACAGTGGTGATAAAATAAATTACACAAAGTAATGCGCCTGTCTGGGTTCGAACCCACGACTTACTGTTCGTAAGTCGGGGCCGCCACCACTGGGCCGCCACTGCTCTCAAGCATTCTGTACATCAAACTAACTCTACGCGATAATTATTGCTGGGAAACGACTTTTACTTTGGGGTGAAAAATCACGCTTTATGGTAGAACTCAAGGTAACGCACTCAAAACATTGTGCTGATGGATTTTAATGTAAAAATCTTACATTATAAACACGTATAAAAAAAATACTTGTATAAAAGTTGGAACTTTGTCCCCTAATATCTCCGTAACAAAATTAGGTTCTCAGGTTCATGCTAGTACAAAAAATTGTCCACTTATTGTGGACAATTTTTACAACAATTACCATTAACCAAACCAACCACCACCATAACCATACCAAACCACGTGGTTGGTTAACCATTTACCAATTTTATTATTATTATTTTTTCATTTTTGTGGGAGAACAACTTTACCTTAAAACAACTGAACCTTTCGGTTTCGTTAAGGGTCTTGTGGCAGGCATTTGATGAAATAAGGCTATCTTCAGCCGAAAGACGTTCACTGCTGGACATAGGCCTCCCCCAAGGGGGGGTTTTGCCATAATCGCCACGCTTGACAGGCGGGTTGGCGACCGCAGTGCGGTTGTTACAAAAGCACAGAGAGCGCTGCTGCCCATTCTCTGGTAAGTCCCTTAGTCGCCTCTTACGACACCCACGGGAAGATATGGGATGGTGCTATTCTTTACGTCCGACACCATACAGCATACACAGGCTATCGAGGAATCAAATTATATGAAGAATAGTAAAAGTGAGGTTACATTATAACACTGTAGGTTTTTGATATAATTTACGATATTCTTTTGAAGGGCTTCGGTTGTGTAACGGTTTTATGCATGGAGTGGAAGTGGAGACCCTTCATGTGTGACGTCAGACGTTTCGAAGATCTGACTCGTTTGGCACGCCCTGGACAGTCGCTACAGTCGATGACAAGTCTCTTCATCGAAAATCCTGCATTTGGAAGCAGTAGGTAGGTCGATTTGAAAATAACTTGTTGACAAAAAAAAAAATTTGTTTGTTCACTAAAAAAATTTACGATTTGCATTTCTTTGGAGTTCAAATTTTTTTCTGCACGTTCCAAATAAATAAGAATCCATTATTTCGTAATGTTAACGATAAACAATATTGTTGGCCGAATAAGCCTATACATATTTTTATCTCAGTAAGACCTAAACTTTGAGAGATAATTATGTTTTTTTTTGTACACACGTAGTTTATCACAACAAAAATACTCGGCTAAACAGCGCACAGTGATTTACCTAGAACAAGCTAGGTGGATAAAAGTCACTTTAATTAATCCTCTAATTAGTAATTACTTGTCAGTAACAACACCCCCAAAGTCATAATGCCAGGCAAAAAAACGTTAAATATTCCACAGTAATGAGTCATATGGGTTAAAACTCAATGTAGCTGATAAGGTAAACGGTATTATTTCCGTAACAATTTAGTTGCAATTTTGCAGTGCTGCATAAGGCCGTGTGGTATCCGGCAGAGTAGAATAGAACCAATCCATTACACTCACGGGTGTCGTATAAGGCAACTAATGTCTGAGGCAGAACACCTTGCGCCTCCGTAGACCAGAGAATGGGCAGCAGCGTTTTCTGTTAGTCTTTCATCACTGCGATCTCCAATCCGCCTGCCAAGCGTGGAGATTACGGAAAATTCCTCCCATCATGGGAGAGGCTTATGTCCAGCAGTGGACGTTATGGGCTGTTGTTGTTGTTGTTTGCAGTGCTTTCGAAAACATCTATGACAACTTTGTAGTGATTACTTTAGTATTTTGTATGATGGATTTTACTCTAGAGGGTAAGTACTTTTATATTGAAATCTTATTTGATTCAATGCTGTTTCAGTAGAATGTGCAATATAAACAGTTGACGCACTGTCAGGACTTCACTCTTTTTGTATAACTGTTCAGAGGGTAGCGATACGGTCGAAAAGACGACACTTTCAGTATAGCTCTTTGGGTTCTTTCAATTTCTATTAGGGTAGTTTTTGGAGCTCCACCCCAAGAGGTGATGCAGTAGCATATTATAGATTGTGCAAGTGTATAGTACACTAACTTCATAATATTTTGATCGAGTACATGTCTCAGCGTTTTGAACACATATATTAGTTTCCGTAATCTGTTACTAAGGGTGGTTATATGATCTTGAAATCTTAGGTTTTTATCGATTGTTATTCCCAGGTATTTCACATTCTCAGCCTTGGTGAGTGGTTCGCAGCTACAACTACGGGTGAATGGGTTTGTGCAAGAGTGAGCTACAATAGTATTAGGTAATGTTTGGGAGGATCCATTGTTTTTCATGGAGAACGCTATGTAATTGGTTTTGGTTGTATTAAGGGTCAAGTCAGATTGTCGCGTAACCAGTTAGATACCGTATTAAAGCCTAATTGTGCACGCTCATAAACGTCCTCCCACGAGCTCGCTTAACAAGAGGGCAGTGTCATCAGCAAAGCTAATAATTTTGCCATTGGGGATATTGAGCAAACCTAGATCGTTGATATAAATGAGGAATAATGAAGGTCCGAGGACACTACCTTGAGGCGTGCCGTAGTTAATTATTTGTTCCACACTGATGAATTCATCTATCTTTACTCTCTGGGTACGCTCACTCAAATAGTCTTTAAAGAGGTCCAGTGGAAGTCCTCTGATTCCCAAGCTTTCTATCTTACGGATAAGAATTGGGACAGAAACAGTGTCGAAAGCCTTAGCAAGATCTAGAAATATGGCCATAACTTTATCCCC
The DNA here is from genome assembly GCA_905147715.2 of Xestia xanthographa. Classification (NCBI taxonomy): domain Eukaryota; kingdom Metazoa; phylum Arthropoda; class Insecta; order Lepidoptera; family Noctuidae; genus Xestia; species Xestia xanthographa. Next base: position 2,106,963 of record LR990654.1, on the reverse strand, counting down.
ACTATCCATGTTTGTAACCACGTAGTCTGTTAGCTCATGGAAACCCAAACTGCGCTGGTGCGATAAGATTATTGTTTTCCAAGTAGCTCACAAGTCTGCTATTCATTACCCGTTCCAGTATTTTGGAAAAAGCAGTCAGCACAGATATAGGTCTGTAGTTATCAACACGGCTCCTGTCCCCACTCTTGTAGATCGGATGAATTATAGCTTTTTTGAACACGTTAGGAAATTTACCGGTGGAAAGAGCAAGGTTACATACATACGTTAATGGAGGCACAATCACGGTCGCATGCTTCTTCAACAGGTCACCGGATATCCCATCCCAACCCGCGGCACAGTTATTGCGGAGCGACATTAATATTCCGGCTACCTCTTTCTCATCTGTTGGGAGCATTACCATGGATTGTGTTCCGTTAGATAGGTTTCCCTTTGTAGCTTTTGTTTGTGTACTCTTTATATTTTTAGCTAGTTTTTCACCTATTTTGGCAAAAAAGTCATTGACATGGTTTACAGAATTTTGTGGTGTACTTGATGAGGCTAATAATTGTGTAGATGTGTTAGCTTTCCTTGTCGACCTGTTTGAAATATTATTTATAGCCGACCATAACTGTTTAGTGTTTTTCCCTGCTTTAATGATCTCATTTTTTAGGGTTCCGTACCCAAAGGGTAAAAACGGAACCCTATTACTAAGACTTCGCTGTCTGTCCGTCTGTCTGTCCGTCTGTACGTCTGTCCGTCTGTCCGTCTGTCCGTCTGTCCGTCTGTCCGTCTGTCCGTCTGTCTGTCACCAGGCTGTATCTCATGAACCGTGACAGCTAGACAGTTGAAATTTTCACAGATGATGTATTTCTGTTGCCGCTATAACAACAAATAATAAAAACAGAATAAAACTAATACTTAAGGGGGGCTACCATACAACAAACGTGATTTTTTTGCCCTTTTTAGGGTTCCGTACCCAAAGGGTAAAAACGGAACCCTATTACTAAGACTTCGCTGTCTGTCCGTCTGTCCGTCTGTCCGTCTGTCCGTCTGTCCGTCTGTCCGTCTGTCCGTCTGTCCGTCTGTCTGTCACCAGGCTGTATCTCATGAACCGTGACAGCTAGACAGTTGAAATTTTCACAGATGATGTATTTCTGTTGCCGCTATAACAACAAATACTAAAAACAGAATAAAATTAATATTTAAGGGGGGCTCCCATACAACAAACATGATTTTTTTATAATAATTGGTACGGAACCCTTCGAGCGCGAGTCCGACTCGCACTTGGCCGGTTTTTTTCAAATTCAATTTTTAATTTCCTTAATAATTTATTACAATAGTTTCTGTACCTAGTAAAAGTAGTCTTCAAAATCTCATTATTAGGCGCCTGTTTAAATTTTCTATGCAATGTGTCACGATGCCGCATACAGTGAAGTAAACCAGAAGTAATCCATGGCTTTAATATTTGTTTACGGTTCGGAGTCTTACCAGGTTTGGAGTTTGAGTCTATCACGTGTTTTACTAATCTAGCTAGTGTTTCCCCTGCCACATGAGGATTTTGGGTCTTGTATACTGCACTAAAGTCTAGTTGTTCAATGTCTGTGTCCATCTTAACATAATTAAAACGAATACAATTTTTTTAATTATTTTAGGCATTTTTTTGACAAGAATAGCATTACTGTCTCATGATCAGTTAGAGCAGAGTGTGCGACTGAAGTAGAAGCAGGTAGTCTAGTTTACAGTATAACGTGGTCAAGACAAGCTTGTTGTCGCGTAGGTATTGTATGGGCAGGTAAAAGGCTATGGGTAGCTAGTAAGTTTAGGTAGGAATGTTTAGCGGAATCCTTGCAGTGTTCATGTATATTTATATTTATGTCTCCCGTAATAATTATAGTATTGTATTTGGATAACCTAGTTAGGGTGATATTTAGGCAGTTTAGAAAATTATCTAGGTCTTTGTAACCTGGCGGACGATATATCGCTAAGAGAACAGTATTTCTATCGATTTTTACTTGGAGACAGTTTGCATCTACGAATGACGGCTCCTCTGCAACTAGTTGCAGTTTTTTATGCACGTATAGGACTACACCCTCATTTTGTGTATGGTTATTGTTGGTAAAGTAATAGTTATAGTTCGGTAACTCGGGAATATTATGGGTATTAGGGAGCCAACACTCGGTTAACACAATTATGTCCCAGTCAAGTTTCGTCCGAGCAAGTGTAGTCATAAATCCCGCTGTTTTTATTTATACTTCTTATGTTCTGTGTAATGATTTTAAGTGTTTGATTAGGTATGAAATTTTGTGGAGTACAGTTTTCCAGGTCACAAGTCGAGGCATCCGACACAGAGACATCATCTAGGTTTTTGAGGTTATTTTGTGTGTTATCGAATGTTAATGTTGACAATTTCCACTTTGATATTCATGTTTTGAGCGCTGCTTTATGGCATAACAATAACGTTCAATATACTGGTACAGAGCAGGTGCGATAGTAGGTACATATAGTTGGCTTTTATTTATAAAGTATGCCGGCCGGTTCAGTTTGTGTGCGTTATGGATATGGCGTGCAGGTCGACATTGTATATGTCGCCGCGAGGACACCTTTATGCTAAGCTTATTACATAATGTTATTGATTGTAACTAGTTAAATTATAATTTCTTATTCCATGAACGATAATACTGCTATCTGTGAGATACTCTGGCAACTATTATAACACCAGCCTGTGAGTGCCATTGACTAATTTCGTTTGAGTATCAAGAGCAACAGCGCCATCTGTTGGCTTATCTTAATCAGTATCACTTGAAAATCAATTATCAAACTAAACTCGATGTTCTATTTAAAACTATCGCTATAATTAACATAGAATATTTGTTTAACAATTTTAGGGTTTCATTCATATTAGCAATTGATAGTTAATCACTTGACATTATGTTTCTTTATGAAACGGTGTTACCTGTCAGGGAAAATGGCGCCGACTGTGATTTTACCATCAATACCTGAATGCTTAAATTAAGTACGAGAACTAAGTAAGTCTCAATAATAGATTCCCAACTATAAATTAATAAGACTATTTTACACAGTGATTTATTAGTAAAAAGCTTTTGTTTAACATAACTGTTGTACATCACCGGAAATGTTCCATGATAGCACAGATTAAAGACTAAAAAGTAATGAGACAACTAGTTTATTATTAATAATTGAAAACGTGTTCAAATTGGTGAATTCTGTCATTATTTAATAGTAACACAATTATTGTAAAGTGTTTCAGTATTATTTGTGAGGCTGATTGAATTTACTATTGTAATAAGTTGCTGAACGGATATTGTGGTACTTCCGCTCACGCAGGCAGAATGGACGCGTCAGCAACGAGCAGTCACGTTATCCTACGATTAGCAAAAACAATTGAAATACTATGTAATTATAAGTGTTTAATTAAGTGAACGTTATAAGTTAATCAGTTTCTGTACCTAAACGGTTTCATAGAAATAAACGTTTGGAATTTGAGCCAAGTGCTGTGTGTGATTTAAAATACCCACCTACCTCTACCAACAATGAAGAATTGTAGGTGTCGCACGGCGATGTGATGGCTAGAGAAGTAGAGACTGAAAGACAAAGGCGGATTGGCGGCGGATGTCGCCAATATATGGGCAGAGTGTTCCTCTAGGCTTTCCCTGCCGTGATATATATATAGACTCAGGATGGCCTATATCAGAATCTTCCATGTTTCACGTGGGTCAGAAACTCGAACAAAGTCACAAATTGATTCTCCAATGATTTATTTCTCCTTAACTTCACAGATTAACAAAATATAACGATAACACTCTTTAATTAGGCATAGATAACGATACTAAATTAAATCAACTTAGAAACTGTTAAAGATGGCGTCGGAAGTAATCAATTCGTCGAGCGCGTGGTGCGTTGGCGGTTCTCGATTCCGAAGTGAACAAGATGGCCGCCCTGCTCCCACCGGTGTGACGTTCCGCAAGAATGGCAGCTGACAGACAGCTGACATATGTCATGCTGCCATTCTGTTCCGACGTCGTCGACAGCAAACGTCAAATGTCATGTGTCGCGCCATCACGGCCGGACTGACATTCGACCGTCCTCGGGCGTAGAGCTAACGTTGTCCTAAAACAGGCAATTTTATTATTTCATGGTTAGCTGCTCGTCCAGCCTGACAAGCAACACAGCACTAATTCTAACAAATTTCAGAAGCAACATTATGAAACCATGTATCCCTTCGACCATTATGAATAATGGACCGGATGACATCTCACAAGCTGGACAACACAACCCGGACTGGACGAGAGTGTCCTTTCGACCAGCTTCAATGCATGGACCGGACGACACTGTCCCTTCGACCGGTTCAGGCAGTGTCTAGACAAGTGTGTCCCTTCGACCAGCCCCAATGGCATGGACCGGACGGTACCGTCTTTGCGACCAGTTATAACACAGCATTTTAAATACAAAGGAACAGAAATGTGGCATACCTATAAGTTACGGACAATCTTGCTCATTTTGAATTTCGACTTCATCTAGTGCGCCGGGATCAGAGTACACACTGAGTGTATCTGACCCGGCAGTAAGGGTAACTGAATTTGCCGAGACAGTGTCCGAGTCTGTGTTCGACCTTTCATCTCTAATATTTAGGTCATCGCCTCCCTGAATTGGGCTTTGTGGTAGCATGACATCACTACTGGATTCTAATTGCTCCGCATCTTCCGGCGCCGTCTCGGCCTCCTCATCGTTCAACAAACAGGTAATGACTTCAAGCAACCCAGCGTGTCCCTGAGGCACTGCGCGCAAACTCTCGTGTGCGTATTTATAAGTGCGGTGTGAACCACTTACACTTTATAGCTCGTACCGATCATTTTCTAACACGGAGGTAATAACGAACGGTCCCCTAAACTTTCTATCTAGTTTAGTTTGATTTCGTTCACTGTTCTTGATAAAAACAAAATCGCCCTGAGCAAATGGTTTAATGGTAGCACGGCCCCGGTTAAACCTTAGAGTATCCGCCGCGGCTGCCTTTTGAATATTTTCCGATGCACTTTCTCGAATGGACTCTAAATCTAAACGGTTATTTCGCTCATCAGAATGTGAAGATATCTGGGACATACCTAATGATTCTGCACGTATCCCGAACATCAGTTCCGTAGGTGAGTACTTAGTAACAGCCGACTTTGTACTGTTGAGCGCTAGTTGTATATTGCCTAACTCATCGCGCCATGTCTTATTGGGGTCGTTTTCGACTATTGTGAGCAGGCTTTTTAGTGTTCGCATAACTCGCTCAACTCGTCGTCTCGTCTTTGTGGAAAGATTCTTTTCATTTTTAGGCCCATTTCTGTACAATAGATTAAATAGAAAACTAAGTATATATAAGTTAAACTATTTTACCTGTAAAATTCTATTATTACTTTTTTACAACCCATATCCTATGCACACACAGAAGATTTACTTGTTGTCTGCAAGTAAACTGCTGACATTTGTTTGTTTATTTTCTATGTAAGTCGCAATTTTAGTAATTTATTTTTCTTTCGATGTTAATTTATTAATTTATTTTAAGTAGGTATTTATGCACCTCCTAGCCTAAAACACAGGTTCCACCTAGTTCAGGCAATAAACAACTGTGCTCTATTTTATTTGTTAAGATACTTAATTGTAAATGTGCCTCTTTTTATAAATAAACGATTTATTATTATTATTAATATTTTTGTTTTGACATTTCTGTTCCTCCGGCTAGCCGGGAAGTTCTGATGGCACGGGCCTAAGCCAAGTGTTCATCAGTTGGGTTAATTTCGGGTATGGAGATATTAGTTTCCACGCGGTTATGCGCAGACTGTGTAATATTTTCCGACTCACACTGCAGAAACTTTCTTACTAGTCTGCATGTGTTTAAAATCACTGCCTTCTGCAGTAAGTAGTAGGTGCTAGCTGGTAAGTTAAGAGAACTCAAGGACTGATGAAGCTGTTTAGGGATTACTCCTGTTGACGAAATAACTATAGGGACAATTATAACTTTTTGTAGGCGCCAAAGTCGGGTTATTTCGTCTTTTAACTCTATGTATTTCGATCGTTTTTCGGCTATTGTAGTCTGTAAGTTGTGAGTGTATGGCACGGCTATGTCTATTAGGAATCCAGTGTTGTTTAATTTGTTTATCAATGTGATGTCTGGTCTGTTATAATGAATTGTGCGGTCAGTGAAGAGAGCTCGGTCAAAGTACAACTTTGTTGTGGTGTTTTCTAGTACTGTTTCAGGGCTGTATTTATAATATGGTACTACAGTGTCTACAAGTTTGTACTGATATGCTAGTTTCTGGTGGATTATGTTAGCTACTTGGACATTTACAGACTACCAGTTAAGAAGGAAGGGGTTTCAAACACCCCTATAATTGTGGATCTAGGTTCTACTATTTTAAAAGCCAACCTACTAAAGAGTTCGAAGTCTTATAACATCAGGAACAAGACCAAACTTCAAGCAAAACACCTCGGACTTACGACAAACAACCCGGAGGCTCCTGTATTTTTATCTGAGCAATTGACCTCGAAAGGCGCTCGACTGTTCTTTTTAGCCCGAGATTTGTCAAAATCTAAGCAATATAAATTTTGCTGGACATCACATGGTCGCATCCTAATAAAAAAAGACGAAAATTCTCGTGCTATTGTCATCAAGAGTGAGTCACAGATACACCATTTGCTACAGAGTGCATGACTAATACGTCTTGTAATTTCTATTATATTGTTTTTGGTACTGTTTATTACATTGTATATTATAAGCCTAGTTTATAGTTTCTACACAATACCCATATAACATAAAATTCTCACAGAATATCACATCCACATTCATACTCATCTCCTCATTAAAATAACAATAGTCTCAATATTTAAAATAATATTAGACTTTATACATAATCACATACTTATAATCAAGCATAGCTATTCGCGGGTATACTACACCTCAGTAAATCTTTACAACCAGGTACATTCGGAGAACCACCATTCATTTACGCTTTTCAATAATGGATAGTAACATTTCTACTTTTCAGGAATTGGACAATGCTGAAATTGCTTATTCTGTAACTTTAGACGTTGAACACTTATCTACTTACCTGCAACAATATAACAATAACTTGACCGTATTAACTCAAAACATAAGAAGCATTTACAGCAATTTTGACGACTTTGTAGCAACGTTATCTCAAATCGAAATTGATGTCGATATTTTGATCCTGACCGAGTGCAGACTTAATTCTAACAAACCGATACCAGAGTTAAATAGTTATACTTCATTTCTTACAACTAGACACATTAATCAAAATGACGGCATTGTAGCTTATATTAAAAATTGTCATTCACCCCTGGTAAATGAAATAAATCTTATGCATGCTTCCGCTTTGCAAATAATCATCTCTAACTTCACTATAATTGGAATTTACCGGTCTCCATCTAATATTTCCGCGGATAACTTTATTAATTCACTAGATCAACATCTTCAAACTATTCAATCGCACAAAAACACTATCATCACGGGAGACATAAATATAAACCTAATTGAAAAACCGTCGGAATCGGCACAGTTGCGGGCAAATAGGTTGTCTTATTTAAATATGTCGTCTGTTCACGGTTTTCTCCCGGGACACTGCCTGCCCACCAGGGAGGAGAGCTGCCTTGATCACATGCTCTTAAAGCTAGATAAAACTAAAAACTCTGCATTTGTGGCAATTCTGAACACATCTATAACGGATCACTTAATGGTACTATTAACCATATCCCACACATACCAAGCTACACCCAATAATAAAACTACAACTATTACCAATTTTGAAAAAGCATATCAATACCTAATGGGTGTAGATATATCTCTTTTCAATACATACAACGACCCAAATACCTTTGCTGACAGGATGATAGATGTGATAAGAACAGCTCGCCTTCTTAACACTAAAATTAAAATAGTAACCAGCTCCAAGCGTACTTTAAAGCCCTGGATATCTGCAGGGGCCCTGAGATGTATCAGGCTTAGAAATAGAATGCAATTGCAGGTGAGGAAGGATCCATGTAATATTATAATAAGAGTAACTTATAAGCGCTTTCGTACGTTTTGCTCCAACCTAATTAAGAAATTGAAAAGAGAATATCATAAAAAACAAATTACATGTTCTATAAAAAATCCGAAAAAGCTTTGGCAGAATATTAATAGTATAACTCATTTTAAAAAACCCAAATCATCTAATGCATGGCTTCTTCAAATCACACCACATCTTCTAGATTCCTTAAACCGTGTCAATCAATTTTTCGTCACAATTGGAAAAACACTAGCAGAAGAAATAATGACCCCGGCTGGGCTTCGTTCTAGTTTAGTCATGAAATCCAATTCTCAATCACAGACAACCTCTTTTGTGTTGTTGGACACTGATCCAGCAGAAGTGGACTGCATACTCATGGCTCTTGATTCGGGAAGTGCATCCGGATGGGACGATATACCTATAGGTTTCCTTAAATTATCTAGGGATTTCGTAGTTCCCCTTATAAGTCAACTTGCAAACCTATGTTTCGAATCTGGAATATTTCCGAAAGCACTGAAGCGTTCCATCATTACGCCCGTGCACAAGGGGGGGGACACAAGTGATGTCAATACTTACCGACCTATATCTGTCTTACCTGCAATTTCAAAAATTATAGAAAAACTATTAAATAGGAGACTTATTAGCTACTTGAATAAATACAACATACTTTCTGATTCGCAATATGGATTTAGACAAGGACGCTCAACACAGGACGCTATTACAGCACTGACGTCTGAAATTGTAGGTAGGGTAGACAAAGGATATAAATGCATGACAGTATTCCTGGATTTAAAGAAAGCTTTTGACACCGTTTCGGTCCCCATCCTTGTGCAGAGGCTTGAGGCGATAGGTATAAGAGGTACGGCTCTGTGTCTTTTTGAAAGCTATCTACGCGGTCGAACTCAACAAGTAAAGATAGAAAACCTTCATAGTGAAGAAGAAAATGTTATTTTTGGTGTGCCGCAGGGGAGTGTGCTTGGCCCAACGCTGTTCCTGGTGTACATTAACGAACTGTGTAACCTGCTGAGCAGTGGAGGGAAAATCTTCTCCTATGCGGATGATACAGCTATTGTCTACCATGGAGAAACTTGGGAGTCCGTACGCCAGAATGCTGAACGTGGTCTCGCCGTTGTAGTTGACTGGCTAAAGGCTAATTTGCTGACCCTTAATATACCAAAAACAAACTATATTTGTTTTTCTCCAAGTCAGAGATCTAAACCGGGTGCTGATTTTGAGACTAGGATACATGAGTGTACGGATCACTATACACATAAGTGTAACTGTCAAATTATAAAAAAGTTCCCTCTACAAGATACTTAGGCATAATTATTGATGAATGTCTAACATGGCACTCACACATTGCTACTATTATGTCACGTGTAAGGAAATTGATATGGATTTTCAAGACACTACGCCATGTGATGTCTCCTGTGATACTCAGTAATGTTTATGTTGCATTAGCTCAATCAGTGATAACATACTGCATACCAGTCTGGGGAGGTGCCATAAAAACTAAATTTCTTGAGCTGGAAAGAGCCCAGCGGTCTCTTATAAAAGTGATGTACTTTAAACCATATAGACACCCCACAGTTGACTTATACAGAACAAGTGGATTGTTATCGGTGAGACAATTATACTTCTTAAATGTGACCTTATATCTACATAAATCTATTCCATTTAATCCTGCCAGTCGGGATAGAAGACGGAATGATTTTGTGGCCCACTCCGAAATGGTTCGTTCGATTTTTGCAAGACGTCAGTATGTAACCCAATCTGCATATATTTACAACAAAATAAACGCCAAACTACAATTTCATCCAAAAGTCTTGTACGAATGTAAGAAAGTTATAACTGAATGGTTAAAAACTTTAACTTATGAGGAAACTGAGCACATTCTAGTGCGAATTTGCTAACTTGACTTATCTACGTAAGACATAAATATCACCTAATAACACGCACATACTCACACACACACACACACACACACACACACACACACACACACACACGCATATACACACAAACATGCATGCATAGAATATGAATCAGAATCACATATTTCTACCGGCTTTGCTTCTTAGCTGGGTATTGTTTTTGTTTTGTTTTATTTTGTATTCTTTTCTAATAGTATAGTCTCAATAGTGTATTAATTAAGGGAAGTAGCGAGTCAACCCCAACACAAGTGTTTCTAATTACTTACTGGGGCTGTCTCAACACATGTATAGTATGTAAGCATTTGAGACACAATAAACATTTTATTATTTATTATTATTATTATTACTTGGTCGTGTCTGTGTTTGTAGTCGGTTTGAGCTATAGATTTGCAGGCACCAGTTATGTGTTGAATTGTTTCCGGGGAACTATTGCATTTTCTACATGTGTCGTTTGGTAGATTTTTTATAATGTGCTTTCTATAGTTTTTAGTTTCTATTACCTGGTCCTGTATTGCTAGCATGAACCCTTCAGTCTCTGGGAAGAGTTCGCCTCGATTAAGCCATGCATTCGACGCTTCTTTATCGACATTTGGTTGGCATAAATCTTGGCGATGTCTTCCATGGAGAGACTTCTGGGTCCATTCTAGATATTTCGTTTTGTCATCAGTCACTGTTTCATTTTTCTGTTCCGTTGTGTCTTTAAGATTTAGAGGTGTTAAGCGTTGGTCGTTTTGAGCTATGAGTTTGTGGAGTGTGGAAGATTCAGTTTTAGCAAAAAAGTATTGTCTGAGAGTTGTGATCTGTCGATTGTGAAGATTTGAAATATCAATAAGTCCCCTGCCTCCCTCTTTTCGCGGTAGTGTCATCCTTTGCACGCATGATCTTGGATGGTGTTTACGGAATTTAGTCATAGTAGTGTTAATTTTGCGTTGTAAATTTTTCAGGTCAGTTTTCGTCCAATTAATTATCCCAAACGAGTAAGTAAAGACAGGGATAGCAAAGGTGTTAATTGCTTTTATTGTGTTTCGAGAGCAGAGTTGTGTTTTAAGCATTGTATTTAATCTATGTTGGAATTGTTGTTTTAGTTTCTGTTTGATATCTTTGTAGTGTATTTGATTTGATTGTATGTACCCTAAGTATTTGTAAGTGTCCTGTTCATCCAATGGTTCTATTTGTTCACCTGTTGCTAGGGTGTATTGGTGTTGGTAGTTCTGTCCTGCTTTTACTGAATTTATTTTGCATTTGTCTATACCAAATTCCATTTTAATATCGTTTGTAAATTTCTCAGTTATGTTAGCTAACTCGTTAAGCTGATTTTCCGATTTTGCGAACAGTTTAATGTCATCCATGTACAATAAATGGTTTAAAATGTTACCATGGGTCTCCTCCTGCCCATCAGCAGTGGAATTTAAAGGGATTCCTAGTGAGGTTGTGTTTAATATTTTTGATAATGGGTTAAGAGCAAGGCAGAACCACAACGGACTAAGTGCATCTCCCTGGAAGATGCCTCTCTGTATTTTAATTGGACTGGTGTTTTTTGTTTCGGTTGGGGTAGTGAGTCTAAGTACAGTAGTCCAAGTTGTCATTACGGTCTTAAGGAATGCTATTACTGATGGATGTATTTTGTATATTTCTAATACTTGTACTAACAATGAATGAGGAACTGAGTCGTAAGCTTTTTTGTAGTCTATGTACATTGTAAATAAATCCGATTTGGACTTCTGGACTGTTTTTAAAACAACGGAGTCTATTATTAATTGTTCCTTGCAGCCTTGGCTAAACTTTCTACATCCTTTTTGTTGTTCGGCCAAGATGTTGTTGGTGTCAATGTGTTCATATATCAGTTCGGATATGCAGGATGTGATGATCTTATATAAGGTCTGCAAACATGTAATGGGTCTGTATTTCGCCGGATTTGAGAGATCATTATGATCTTTTGGTATCATAAATGTGGTACCAGACGTTACGTAAGAGGGTATCGAATTAGGGTCTTGGATAAATTTATTAATGAAGTGATATAAATAACAATGAATTGATGTGAATTTCTTGTACCAGTAACTATGTATATGGTCTGATCCAGGAGCTTTCCAATTATGTAACCTTGACAGAACTTTATGAAATATATCCGGGGATATTTGCTCAAATGCCATTGGCTGTATGTTACTATTGTTATTTGTAACTTCTGATTGTATCCAGTCAGCTTGAGAGTTATGGCAAACAGGTTGTTCCCATATTCTTGCCCAATATTATTATTAACTTGTCCGTTAGCCCTGCTGGAGCCGGTCGCAATGAAATGCAGATCAATTTTATAATTTTTGCAAAAGTTTCTAAATTCACTACTCACATAGCATCGGCCCTGATCAGCAATTACGCGTGCAGGAGCCCCAAAAAGACAAACAGCCTTTTCGAGAGCTCGCACCGCGCTACTTGCATCTAGTGATATTGTGTGTTCTAACAGGACATACTAGTAAACGCGTCTATTATGACTGAACAATACTCTTTCCGGTCGCTCTTACCACTAAGCTTTCCGGTAAAGTCTATGTGGATTGTGTGCCATGGCACAGATAGTTTTGGGATCAAATGTAACTGAATGGGTTGAGCGCCTGATGGTCCTTTCGATGCTTTGCAAACTATGCAGGAGTCAATAAACTTACGAACGCACTTGGACATTTGCGGGAACCAGTATTGTTCGTAGAGTTTATCTAGTGTCTTATCACTACCAAGGTGTTGAATTTCGTTATGGACGTGGTTGATAAGAGTCCAAATCAGAGAGCGTGGAACGACCGGTAACCAAGAAATTGTTTTGTTGCTATGTGCTACTGTTTCCGGGAAGTCACCGTTGTTATGTTTACTAATCAAGTCTTGGATTTCGCTATCGCGTTTTTGTTCAACTGAGAGCCATCCTTGATGTAACTCAATAAACTGGACACTTTTAGTAGTAGGGGTTTGGGACGAAGACGCGCCAGCATCTGACTGAAGGTTACGGGAAAAGAAGTCTGCATGTTCCATACTACGGCCTTCACGATATACTATCTCAAAGTCGTAGGCTTGTAGGAAAGCCCACCAACGATGCACGCGAGGCGTCAGATCAACCTTAGATTTTGATGCTTTGAGCGAATTGCAATCAGTGTAAACTACAAAATGTCGGCCGTACAAATAATGCCGAAAATGTTCTACCGCTCGTACGACAGCCAAGGTCTTTAATTCGTACGAGTGGTAGCGAGATTCTACCTCAGATGTACGCCGGCTGAAGTACTCCACAACATGGGGGAAGTTATTCGCTATTTGTATAAGGATCGCACCATAACCTTCGGCACTCGCGTCTGTGTGCAACTCGACCGGCAATTCAGGATTAAAAATCGTTAAAACTGGTTCTGAAGTTAGTATTTTAACCACATTTCTACAGATATCTTCATGTTTGTCGGTCCAATTAATGGGGCCTTTTAGTTTAGTTATTAACGGGTATAACGGTCCAACAACATTTGTAAACCCAGGTATAAATTTCCTAAAATATGACGCGAGTCCGAGAAACAGGCGAACCTGCGTAGCTGTATGTGGTGATGGTGCTTCGACTAATGCTTGAATTTTGCGGGAATTGGGTCTAATTTCCCCAGACTGTAAGGAATAACCTAGATAGTCTACTTTTTGTTTCATGAATTTGCACTTCCGAAGGTTAAATGAAAAACCTGCCGCAGTTAAGGCTTGTAAGGCCTCATCTAGGCGGTCCAAACCCTGCGAAATATTGGAAGAATAACAAAGTACGTCGTCCATATAGATGAGAGGCCTGTCATTAAGGTGTTGTAGTGCTTTTGTGATACAACGCTGGTACACAGAAAGTGCGTTGCGTAAACCGAAAGGCATCGCGAGGTACTCATATTGGCCCTCCGGAGTGACGAATGCAGTCATCTCAATTGAATCGGGGTGAATTAAAATTTGGCGAAATCCGCTAGCCATATCTAATGAGGAGAAGTAGTTGGCTCCACTGAGCTGGTCTATCTATTCCTCGATGCGAGGCAAGGGATAGTGTTCCGGCTGTGTGTTGGAATTCAGTTCCCGATAATCAACGCACATTCTGTCGGTATTATCCTTTTTCTTTACGAGGAGTATCGGACTTGCAAAGGGAGAGGAACTCTCACGAATTATACCGGCATCTAACAATAGTTGTATTTTTTCTCGGACTATTTGCTTCTCTATAGGTGCTAGTCGATAGGGAGACCTTCGAACTATTTTATGAGGATCTATAAATTTAATGCTCAACTGCCCTGTAGTAACGCGCCTAGTAGGTATACCGTCTATAAAATAGTCTGAATATTTACTAATTATTTTTGACAGCAGCATTTTATCTTCGCCTTCTAAGTCAGTATCGATTGAAGAAATATCAAAATCTGCCGATTTAGTTTCACAAAAATTAGTATGATCTTTGGTCTTAAATAGGACTTTGTCATTATCGATCGTCACAGAATAGCCTTTATCTAAGATATCCCTGCCTACAATAATCGGCACAGACATTACCGTATCTGGAACGATGTGAAACATAAGGTCTACTGAGGCATTTCCAATTTTTACGGTACTTAAAATTTGGTAAGTGGACTGTAACGTCATCACCTCCGATACCAGAAAGATGAACTAGATTATTGCGCACAGTACCCGGAAACCGACAGCGAATACTTTCAGATAAAAGCGAGCAAAATGATCATATCAAATAAAAATAGAAATCTCTCACCAGCTGATGTCTCTAACGTAGATCTGGAAAGTTGGTGGTCGCAAAGGTTGACTTCCTTCCTTTCAGACTTTCCTCCATTCTTCTTTTCTGGACAAGTCGTAGACGCGTGACCAGGTTTGCCACACGTGTAGCAGGTTATATAGTTGGTGCCAGTTAAGATGAGAATAGAGGTCATTGCCCTTTCCCTAATATCTCTTCGTACGAACCAAAACAAATAAACCGTGTATCGTTTTTCATTACAAAAAATGTTGAAGATCACGGTAGATGACGATTCAAGACTTGAACAGGCTTATTTTTGGTTTTCAAAGTTAAGAAGTTTAATAAATATAGGTGGGTCAATGACCGCTATTCTCATCTTAACTGGCACCAACTATAGACGGCTTGTCTTGATTATTTGTAGAACTGGATGCTTCATGAGACTTCAATGATTTGGAGTCATCCTTTCGCTTCTTGCATTCAAACTGTCGATGTCCTGGCACGCCACACCAATGACACTTTCCAGGGAATCTAGAGTCTGTCATTCGAGGTCGCTTAGAATCGGCGTCTTGATTACCATCACTGACGTCCAACCGTCGCTTTAGTGATATGCCATTGAGGATCCGAAACAACTGAGCACGAGTAGTTATCACATGTGCTATCAACTCTCTACGTATCAAATTATCCTTTTGACATAGCACCGATATCACGAACCCAGTGATAACTTCCTCAGGAAGGTCAGTTTTTGGTATACGTTCGATCAAGTTCCACAATCGCATTGCAGACTCTGATGCGGTTTCTTTGACATTAATTTGAAATCGTAAAATGTCATCAAAATGATCTTGCATTAGTTTGGGTTTAGCAAATCTAGCTAGCAAAGTTTCTTTAACTGCAGCCCATGTTAATTCCTTGAGGTTCATTCTGGTCAAGTGGGTCGCTGCGCGACCTTTGAGCGCCTTAGTAAGTGCCATCAACAGATCAACACCTACAAGATTTTTCTCCTGCACTATTACTTCTGTGACGTTGCACCAGCCCTCGATGTCAGATTCGGAATCATCAGGATCAAAGTCAATTAGTTTTATCGTGTTGGTACTCACAGGAGTTGATGCTTGCGACATCGCAAAAATCCGGGTAAACATTTCCTCCATATTCGACAATATTCTCGTTGCAGGGATGTTTTCTGCAGGCTGCGTGTTCCCTGTTTGTGGCCCGTGGGATCCCACTTCTGATATAGACTCAGGATGGCCTATATCAGAATCTTCCATGTTTCACGTGGGTCAGAAACTCGAACAAAGTCACAAATTGATTCTCCAATGATTTATTTCTCCTTAACTTCACAGATTAACAAAATATAACGCTAACACTCTTTAATTAGGCATAGATAACGATACTAAATTAAATCAACTTAGAAACTGTTAAAGATGGCGTCGGAAGTAAGCGATTCGTCGAGCGCGTGGTGCGTTGGCGGTTCTCGATTTCAAAGTGAACAAGATGGCCGCCCCGCTCCCACCGGTGTGACGTTCCGCAAGAATGGCAGCTGACAGACAGCTGACATATGTCATGCTGCCATTCTGTTCCGACGTCGTCGACAGCAAACGTCAAATGTCATGTGTCGCGCCGTCATATATATGATGTGTTTATTGTATTGTGTATGTATGGTTAAAATTAGTAACAAACATATTTGTATTGAGCAGTGTATGTTTAATTGATTATTTGCTTTGTTAGTTTTAATTATTAATGAAATAGTATAATTTCGGACTAGGGTTAACAAAATAGTGATGAAAAAGGTAGCATGCAATGGTAGGTACAGGGCCAGTCATATTTCGTTACGGAGTTTTGCGAGGTCTTCGTTAGATTTGATGAGGCGGCTTGACATTCCGTCTTTTTCACGAATATACACCTTGCCGTTTGCAACCCAACATTGATGGTAACCGAACTCCTTCGTAAGTTCTCGGGCGAGATAATGTAGGCGTCTGGTCATAGCCGTAAGCACTTCATTTACGTATAAGGGTTGCCTAGGTCCGTTTTCTACTAGATGGGATGACAGACTTGCTCTTATAACGGAATATGTTTTTTATTTCTGTTGTACTCACGGGTTGACTGATGATTTGACCCAATTTCTGTACTGTGCCGGTAAGGGAGTCACGAGTTTCATGGGTTGACGACGGTAGATTTTTAATTTCAAGCGAAGCCAAAGCGGCTTCGCTTGAAATTAAAAATCTACCGTGTTGCTTTTCTAAGAAGTCTACTCTGATTTCAAGCGCTTTTATAACCTTTTTATTACTGCTACATTCTGCCCTTAAATCGTTAATTTCCACCAGAGCATCATCATATATTTCTCTGATAAGAAATCTATTGTCTCTTTTATTTTTTCATTCTGACTTCGTATTTCAGAGTTTTGCAAGCTGATCGCAGTATTTTGGGACCGTATATCATCAAGAGCCAATCGTAACGAATTCATTTTGTATATTTTGTTTGGTAACTAGTTCAGAGAACATTTCCTTCATATCTTCTATCATTTTCTCCATTCTCGTCATGTCATCTGCACTGCGTATCTTTCTCCTATGGGTTACATTCGTATTGTTATCACTATTACTATTAGTACTCGATGTCAGGTTTGGTTCAGATGCCGAGTGGGGCGAGGCTGGTGGATGCGTGCGTCTAACACCGGAGAGCATATTGGGATTGAGAATCTCGATGCGCTGAAATTACCGCTATAAATCTGTGTTTATATGTAAACACACGGCTCGCCGCAAGATTCGTTGATCTTCGTGTTCCACAACGACGCGACGAATATTTCCGAGTATTACACGAACGCGCCCGACTGCCCGCTGGAGGTGTGTCCTTCGTCACGAAGGTCAGCGTCGCACGTGCACCGCTCGTTCCTACGATGACTCACACGCGCTGCTGTTGTCAATTTAAATATTTTTGCGGTTGGATTGAAGAAAAACGATGATAACTTCTGTGTAACTTGAAGGATTGAAACACTGTTGCGTGCACCACAATACACGTTTAACTGCTAGCTAGCTCAACTAAGAGATACGTGTTGTCGCCTTGCGCGCGCGGGGCGAAATATTTATGTTATAGTTACATAATTTAGCTTTAAAATAATATAATTATAATTTATATACTCCAAGCAACCACCATGACTCATTTTGTATTGTTTCAGAACAAGAGTACGCTATTTCAAAAAAGGTTTTTTTTAAGAATGGCTGAAATACGCCGAGGAAAAATTACAAAAAAACCGGCCAAGTGCGAGTCGGACTCGCGCACGAAGGGTTCCGTACCATTATCTATACATTAGACAAAACGGCAAAAAAATCACGTTTGTTGTATGGGAGCCCCCCTTAAATATTAATTTTATTCTGTTTTTAGTATTTGTTATTATAGCGGCAACAGAAATACATCATCTGTGAAAATTTCAACTGTCTAGCTGTCACGGTTCATGAGATACAGCCTGGTGACAGACAGACGGACAGACAGCGAAGTCTTAGTAATAGGGTTCCGTTTTTACCCTTTGGGTACGGAACCCTAAAAAGATTACCTGATTCTGAATGCCAAAGTGATGAGGACTCATCAGATGATTTCTATTCATAATAAATGTAATATTTCTATAGTATGTTTTAAGAATTTGTGGTGATATAAATAGGCAGTAAGATTTTTACAAATTTTTTAGATGTTATAAGGTAGGTAGTTTTGATATTTTTTTGTATAGCTTTGGTTTAGCTAATTATAGTTTTCATATTAACAATATTGTAAATATTACTATTTGTAAATAAATAATAATGTTTTATTGTTATTGTATTTTTTTGTTGGGAATATACCTATTTTTACATTTTTAATTCAAGGTCATCATATTTACGAAGGTTAAGGGTATTATTAAAACAATAAAATTTGAAAGTTGGTCATCAAAAAAACTAATAAGAACGATGAAATATTTTTGTCCACCTAGCTTGTTCTAAGTGATTCACTGTGCAGTGGGGAAATGATAATGATAAATGATAAATGATAAATGATGTTTATTTTGCAAGTAGGTTTTTACAAACACTTTTACACGTCATTTTTTAAAACTAGATGGGGCCGGTGTTTCGTACCTGACTACTCTGAGAAGAAACAGCCGAAACAAACTCAGAGGTCATAGTCTCTTTTAAAGTCCAGACAATCTTGCTCAATTCACATGAGGACTATGCAGATTAGTGTCTGAGATGGTCTTTTGAAGAAAGAACCATACAGATTTGAGTGGACCTGTCCAGTCAGTGCAAGCATTTGTCAGTTAACGTGTAGCTCGACTTATAACTCAAGGAGCTCAACGAAACGACGAACAATACCAAAGAAAGGACTTTTGGGAAGGTCGCTTATAGTACTCAAACTGCCAGACAGTTGTGGGAAAAAAAACAAACAAAAAATAAAAATGTGACCCACATGGTCCCCACATTCACAATAATCAAATAAAATTAATAACAAATTCTTTTCAAATGAATGTAAGTAAAAAAAAAAAACACAAAAATCATTAAATGTCGCAATGATAAAAAAGTAAAATACTTAAAAAAATAAGTATTCATGTCAAATCATGAAGGAAGTATGTGTGTATTAAAATAGCTGATAAATAAGTACCTACGACACAAATTCGCTCTAAGACAGATTCGCTTTACGACAGAAGTCTAGTGAACTTGATTATCCATATCGAGTTCACTGTACTTATAAATAAAACATTGAACACCCGTAACAAAAATGCTTGCCCAGATGCTTCGACTTTCTAACTTTATTTATCTTGTTTTACAATTTTGTGAAGTAAGGAAACACTTGTTGTCAGGAGACTGTAAAACCAAATATTTAAAAGCACTACCATGGAGTTTCTTGCCGTTTCTTCACCATAGAAAACGACCATGCCGTGCAATAATTTTTTGACGTTTCATATGTGCCCATTCAATGCCTATGTGAAATAAAAGATTTTGAAGTAGACACGCACATTTCGGATTAATGTGCGTATTTTAGAACTCACTTGCTTCGGTAAAGGAAAACATCGTGAGGAAACCAGCATGACTTAGAGATTGTACTCGACAAAGTATCATCATCGTCTGCCTAGCCTTTTCCTAACTATTTTGGGGGTCAGCTTCCAGTCTAACTGGATGCCGCTGCGTACTAGTATTTTACATGGAGCGACTGCCTATCTGACCTCCACAACCCAGTTCATACTGGGTAATACGATACCACTTTGGTAAGACTTTTTGGGCCACTGCCTGTAACGATTGTCAAAGATGGACAAATAACAGCCGGGACCAACAGCTTAACGTGCTTTCTGAGGCATTGAGGAAACTCTGTAAGTAAGGGTGGTCACCCATCCAAAGACCAACCGAGGCAAGCACTATTTGTATTTAGCCACGAGCTCCGACAAAGTATATTATATGTTATATTATTTATTGTAAAGCCAAGTCCCAAGCCAGTGGGCGTCATAAAAATACTCTGAAACCACCGCAGTCAGTTAGGCGCTGACCACACGACACAAAGAAAGAATCTAAACTCGACCTGTGTTTCTCCACGGAATAATTTGTGCTACAATTAACGTATGTACCAGGCAGTCGAAAGTTCGAGACACTAAGAGCATCCCATACAAGGTCGTTGCTAGAGGACGGATAACAGGGACAAGCTGAATCGAAGTGAACAAAGAAGAAGAACATAAACAATCTTTACGAGTTATTATATTTTTTCTTGTTACAACGTCGTGGGAGTTTTTTCACTTTAAAGTTTCAAAAACGTCCTGATCTGGAAATGTGTCAGCAATTTTGTTTTAGTTTCATTGACTATTACATAAGATTCAGCTTATATAGGAGCAGTTAATTTTGGAGTTGTAGGGGCAGCTACTACTACAGTAGTTGCAGAAGCTTTCGTAGTAGATTCAGTACCCTTCATTGAAGAACTTGTTGAGGCTATGCTTGTAGTCTGAGTTTGTGTACCATAGATATTATCATCTTTCTGATCTTTAATGGGCACTTTAATTTCATTATCTTTTGTAAGAGTCTCGCCACCCTGGTCATTCGTTTCTTTATATTTTGCTTCAAAATACGTTACGTCATCAAATTGCTGTAAAGATCAAATCGAGAAAGAAAATAAAGTATCCTTCTCGATTTGATCTTTTTCTTTTGGTGTCTCTCTAATTATTGAAGTTTGGTTATCAATTTGATATATATGATGGTCTTTGTCAACTACACTTTCTTTGCTTTTGAAATAATTTTCTTTTTCAATGAAGCCTACTTTGATATCTGCTGTCCTTGTATTATTTTTTTCTATTTTGTCATTGAAATCATTGGGCATCATGTTAATATCTGATGTAAAGTTAGTTTCAAACTTTTTACCATTTTCTATGTTAATTTTAGAATCTTTATACTCTGTTATGTTATCAACTGTTTTTGTCATCTCTGTATTATCTGATCTAAATCTCAATAAGGGAAATTCGTTGTTTTTTGAATCTTTGTCTTGATTGTAATTGTTTTCTTTAATATGTTCGATTTTATTAACTGCCGTTCCTACTAGTTTGTTTTGCGTAACCTTAAAATTATGATTTTCATTCGATCTGGTCCTTGTGTTGAATTTTTCAGCTTTTTCTATTCTATTTTCATTGTTTTTAGAACTCTCGTCTACGATATGTTGAATTATAAAGTCTGTTTCGTTTTTGGCTGCTTTTGTCACATTAAGCCTAACCATGTTATCAATGGGGAGCAATTTAAAATCTGATTTGGACCCAGTTTCTGACTTTTTACCATATTCTATGTTCTTTTCGGCATATTTATCTTTATGGTCTTCAATAGAAAATTCTGTTTTGTTAGCGGCAGTTTCGTGTGTAACGTCATAATCTTTAATTTTAGAATCTTTATCAGGAACGTAGTTAATTAAATCCGTTTTGTGGTCTGCAGTGTCTGCCATCTTTGATGTATCTTGCTTTAACATGTTATCTACTATAGACATAGTTTCAATCTGTTTAGGTTTTTCTACGTTTCTTATTACCTCAAACCTATGCTTAACTTTTCCTTCTTTCTCTGTTATCTGTCTCTGTTGTTGTTTCTTCTGTTCTTCTTCTTTTACTTCTTTCTCGTTTGCTCTATTTATACCTCGATCCAATTTTCCCTCAAATTTGTTTTTTAAATAGCTAATAGTTGTTGTTTGAGCATTGTGTCTGTTATCGTCTTCAATGGGAAATTCTGTTTTGTTAACATTAGTTTCTACTGATTTTAATTTGTCTTTTACCTTAAACTCATCCGGGATAATGTTAACACCAGATCTAAACGTTACACCTCTTACTTCGTCATGCTCTTTAATTTTAAAATCTTTATCAGTAACGTAGTTAATTGAATCCGTTTCGTGGTTGGCAGTGTCTGCCATCTTTGATGTATCTTGCTTTAACGTGTCATCTGTTGTAGACATAGTTTCAAGCTGTTTAGGTTTTTCTACGTTTCTTTTTACCTCAAACCTATGCTTACCTTTGCTTGCTTCCTCTATATTATCGTTTGGTCTATTTATACCTCGATTCTGTCTTCTATTATCGTCTATTATTTCAATGTTTCTTGCGGTTACACCTTCTTTAAATGATGTTGAATATTCTGTACTTTTCCTTAAGTATCTGTCATGTTTCCTGGACCACTTATTGTGGCTTTTAGAGTATGCTTTCAGTGGTAGTTGTACATGTACCCATCCTATGGAAGAATTAATATGAGATGAAGTCGGATGAGTTGGTTTCATGCGTGCTGTATCATCGAATTGTGATTTTGGAGGTCTTGTAAAGGCAGGTGCTTTCTTATTAGTTGCAGTTTCCCTAGCTAGATGTTTTATTGTTTTACCAGGTTCAGTGGTAGATCTGATCCGTCGATCGTCGTGTCTGCAATTTAAAAAGCAATATTATCTTAAAGTTATAAACAATTTATGTAATTTATGTCCAGTAATTTATCTAAAACATATTCTTAAAACAGATTAAACATTATTCAGCGATAACTATGTACAATTATTTTGAAAATTAGGAAATTTTGATGTAGGCTGTTTTGGTACATTTTGGACATAAGCACAACTAAACTTATCATCAATTTTAAATTGATATTTCTATCTACAGAGATATTGCCAAATCAATATAAAGGGTATAAAACACCTCTTAACGAAGCCGAAAGGCACTTGTTCTCCTCATCATTGCGATCATTTGTTGTTCTACACCATACCTGGGAACCTCCTAGTCACGGAGATATTGGGGGTCGAAGTTCCAAATATTTGACAAGTTTATTTTTAATACAAGTTTTTAATGTAAGATTTTTACTTTAAACACCTCCACGACCCTCGTACTATTCAATCCATCCATCAGCACAATGTTTTGAGTGTGTAACATTGAGTTCTACCACAAAACATGAATTTTCACCCCAAAAAAAAGTCGTTTCCCAGCAATATTTTTTGCGTAAAGTTACTTAGTTTGATGTACAGAATGCTTGGTTGACGGCTTCGTGATGAGGTCTTTTACACGCTGTATTGTACTTAATGATAATTCTAAATCTTACTTCAACTTCAGTCTTAACATCCCCTTAGTTTTATTGTACTGCTGTACCTCCTCGTCCTTGTTATTAATAACATTATCTGGTTTAAGTATATTTTCATCTGCCTGTTTATATATTTTTCCATACGTCTTTTCATTCTCATGTTGATACATTTTTTCATTTGTCTTATCACGTATAAGTTCTGAATATCTAAGTGTCTTGTGATTTTGCTGATCATACATTTTCTCATGCGTCTTTGTATTTTCTGGTTCATATCCTTTTCTACGTGTCTTGTCCGGTTTATTCACTTTACTATTATGCCACCTTTTTTGGTTCTTAGTTTTCTTATGCTTATGATCATATATGCTTAAATTCTTACCCGTCAAATCAGTATTCGACCTTTTCGCCTTATTTGCCAGTTTATTTATTACAGCTTTTGGTAGTCTTCCCGTTGATTGCTCAATCCATAAAAGTTTATTCTGAATTGTATTGCTTGTAGTTGTTTTTGTCATCACATTCATAGTTTTGATTTTCTCCGGTGTATTTGTAACTTTTGTCGATTTTTCGGTGTATTTATTAGGGACTATCGTTATAAACTGCTGTGTGCTATCTTGCTGGTCTTTATGTAACTCTATAGAATTGAATGATGCAGATAGACTATCTACATCACCTGTCTGTACCTGAAGTTTAATTTCATTCCATGGTTGAACAACAAGATCAGTATTCTGAGAGGGTTGCCTAGTTTCCTCTTCTTGAATCTCAAAAGATTCATCGATGGTTTCTTTACTAATATTCTTATGTCGTTTTTTCTCATCTTTCAGATCATATTTCTTCGTTATCTTGTTTTTGTGTTGAGATTGTTTCGTTTTGATTTTAGTTTTTTTTATATTTTCTAGAATCATGTTCCTGATTCTTAATTTCGTGTATAATGTTTTTAGAGTTCTTGGTGTTATAAAGTGTTACTTTTACTATATTGTCTCCTTTGGAAGGATGATTATTTTTGTATCGTCGCCAAAAATTTTCAATTTGGTATCTCAAGTGCCTTCTAGTATTCACATTTAAGTTCGTATAATGATCGAAAATAATAGATCGGAGTCCATTTCTTATAATCTTAACCAAATCAATATTAGACCTGCTTGATTTCGATTTGCCATAACGTTCCAGATTTGATAAGAATTTCCGAAACTTATCTCCAGCCTGTGCATACAAAGAATTTATATAATCCATGATTTTTTTCACATCACCATCATAATCTTCATATTTAAGCACACCAGAAAGAGCATTGATTTTCATTTTCTTATTAGGTGTTGATCTACTTTTAATCGAGTCCAATTTTGCGGTAATAAGCTTTACAATGTCATGATTCGCCGTCAATTCGGAAAATTTACAACCTCTGTACTGGTATTTTCTAATTTCGGCGTCTAGAATGTGGACAAAATCATCAAAATGCAGTATCTTCATAAGTGTTGATTATGTTAATGGCATCCTGAATGAAGCCCGTGAGGGTTTTCTCTCTGGAGTTACGTCGAAAGTTTTTTATTTTGCCGTTCTCATCAATAATTGTTCTGATTTCTGTTATAACGTTTTGTATATTGTCTAATAATTTAATATCACTTTGTTTGTCTTTGGGGTGGAATTCGAGTACTGTTTTTAGTGCTAAATTGACACGTTTCGGGTCTAATTCCGGTTGGTAAGCGAAAGACTGTGTGTTAGCTGGAAGAAAATTCAGAATGTTATTTATTGGAGGATTTTTTATTCTTAAAATTGAGAGAAGTTAAAAAAATCGCATTTTCCTAAGTAATTGTAATGATTTTGGATTTAAATCCATTTTAAGGGTAAGTTTTGGATATAATCTACAGCGTATATCAAAAAGGTATGGTCATAATTATAAGGGTGTGTTACAGAAATACAGACCAAACTGAACCACTTGCTAAATGGGACTATCATCAGAATTTGCCAAAAAAAAAAAATCTTTCCTTTTTCATGTAAAGGAACCAAAACAGAAATATAACCAGCCTATGTCATGAAAAGATCTTTCAGGTACATGCTACAATATTATATGGCGCATATTGTACTGCATGCATAAGGAAGGTCACCAGCGCAAAAACGAATACCACGTTTTTTAGTCACGATAATGTAAGCATTCTAAAGGGGAAAGAATTTTTGAAGTCGGTCCAGTCATTTTTGAGTTTATTTGTTACAAACATACAAATCTTTCCTCTATCTATCTAAATATATAAAAGAAGAAACTGACTGACTGACTGACTGACTGACTGACTGACTGATTGACTGACTGACTGACTGACTCATCTATCAACGCACAGCCCAAACCGCTGGGTCTACAGATTCCAAATTTGGCAAGTAGGTTCCTTATGTGGTCTAGGGGTCCACTAAGAAAGGATTTTTCAAAATTCACCCCCTAAGGGGGTTAAACGGGGCTCCAAAGTTTGTATGGGGAAACAAGATTAGTTAGACTATTTTGTTTGAAACTTCACAGGAGTGCTCCTATTGATAAGTGAGTGGAAACGGGTTTCAGGTTTTTTCAGAATTCAACCCCTAAGAGGGGGAAATTGGGTGGCAAAGTATAAAAATCAATGCACAGCCCAAACCGCTGGGTCTACAGATTCCGAATTTGGCAAGTAGGTTCCTTTTATAGTCTAGGGGTGCACTAAGAATGGATTTTTCAAAACTCACCCCCTAAGGGGGTGAAACGGGGCTCTAAAGTTTGAATGAGAAAACAAGATTAGTTAGACTATTTTATTCGAAACTTCACAGGAGTACTCCTATTGAGAAATGAGTAGAAAAGAGTTTCAGGTTTTTTCAGAATTCAACCCCTAAGAGGGGGAAAAGGGGTGACAAAGTCTAAAAATCAATGCACAGCCCAAACCGCTGAGTCTAGATATCCCAAATTTGGCACATAGGTTCTTTACGAGGTTTAAGGGTGCATTAAGAAAGGATTTTTCAAAATTTACCCCCTAAGGGGTTGAAACGGGGTCCAAAGATTAAATGGGAAAATAAGATTGGTTAGACTATTCGAAACTTAACAGGAGTACTCCTATCGCTAAATGAGTTAACATTTGTGTTTCAGGTTTTTTCAGAATTCAACCCCTAAAAGGGAAAATGGGGTAACAAAGCCTGAAATTCAACATAGGTATTGTTTGTATGGTGAATTGGGTAAGCTGTATTACAAAAACACCAATTTTAAGATTTAATGTGGCGGACCTGAAATACCATCATTCCCTGTTGGGGTCTTGGGGTGCGATTGGGTTGAAATGTTTAAAAATCAATATGGGTGTCGATACCGAGATTATCAGGGGTGCTGATTACGAAAATGGCATTTATTATGAGATCCAGAAGATGGTGGATTCGACTTCTGTACAGGGTTATTGTTGATTTATTGTGATAACGATGATGATGATTGTGATAATGATGATTGTGATGATGATTATGATGATGAAGATTTTGATTGTGATTACGATGATATTGATTGTGATAATGATGATGATGATTCTGATTACGATGATAATGATTGTGATTACAATGATAATAAGTGTAATAACGATGATGATTGTGATATTGATTGTGATGGTGATTGTGATGGTGATTGTGATGGTGATGGTGATGGTGATTGTGATGGTGATTGTGATGGTGATTGTGATGGTGATTGTGATGGTGATTGTGATAATGATAAAGATGATTGTGATTACGAAGAAAATTATTGTGGCAGTGATTGTGATGGTGATAGCGATGGTGATGGTGATTGTGATTGTGATTGTGACAGTGATGGTGATTGTAATAATGATGTAGATTATTGTGATTACTATGATAATGATTGTGATAACGAGGGTAGTGATTGTGATGGTGATTGTGATGGTGATTGTGATGGTGATTGTGATGGTGATTGTGATGGTGATTGTGATGGTGATTGTGATGGTGATTGTGATGGTGATGGTGATTGTGATGGTGATGGTCATTGTGATTTTGATTGTGATAGTGTTGGTGATTGTGATAATGATGGTGATTGTGATAATGATTGTGGTTGAGATAGTGATGGCGATTGTGATCATGATGATTGTGATTAAGATGATAATGGTTGTGATTACGATGATAGTGATTGTGATAATGATGATAGCGATTGTGATTACGATGATAATGATTGTGATAACGATGATGCTGATTGTGATACTGATTTTGATGGTGATTGTGATGGTGATGATGATTGTGATAGTTATTCTGAGAGTGGTGGTGATTGTGATGGTGATGGCGATTGTGATTGTGATGGTGATTGTGATGGTAATTGTGATGGTGATTGTGATAGTGATTGTGATGGTCATTGTGATGGTGATTGTGATGATGATTGTGGTGGTGATTGTGATGGTGATTGTGATGGTGATTGTAATGGTGATTGTGATGTTGATTGTGATGGTGATTGTGATGGTGATTGTGATGTTGATTGTGATGGTGATTGTGATGGTGATTGTGATGGTGAAGGTGATAGTGATTTTGATGGTGGGTGCGATGGTGATTGCGATGGTGATTGCGATGGTGATTGTGATGGTGATTGTGATGGTAATTGTGATGGTGATTGTGATGGCGATTGTGATGGTGATTGTGATGGTGATTGTGATGGTGATGGTGATTGTGATGGTGATTGTGATGGTGATTGTGATGGTAATTGAGATAGTGATGGTGAGTGTGATAATGACTGTGATTACGATGATAATTATTGTGATAACGGTGATGGTGATTGTGATAGTTATTTTGATGGTGATTGTGATGGTGATGGTGATTGTGATAGCGATAGTGATGGGGATTGTGATGGTGATTGTGATAGTGATGGTGATTGTGATTGTTATGGTGATTGTGATGGTGATTGTGATAATGATTGTGGTAATTATGGTGGTTGTGTTAATGATGATAATTGGTGATAATGATGGTGACTGTGATAGTAATGGTGATGGGGATTGTGATGATGATGATTGTGATTAAGATGATAACGGTTGTGATTACGATGATAGTGATTGTGATAATGATGATAGCGATTCTGATTACGATGATAATGATGATAGCGATTCTGATTACGATGATAATGATTGTGATAACGATGATGGTGATTGTGATACTGATTTTGATGGTGATTGTGATGGTGATGATGATTGTGATAGTTATTCTGAGAGTGGTGGTGATTGTGATGGTGATGGCGATTGTGATTGTGATGGTGATTGTGATGGTAATTGTGATGGTGATTGTGATGGTGATTGAGATAGTGATGGTGAGTGTGATAATGACTGTGATTACGATGATAATTATTGTGATAACGATCATGGTGATTGTGATAGTTATGGTGGTTGTGTTAATGATGATAATTGGTGATAATGATGGTGACTGTGATAGTAATGGTGATGGGGATTGTGATGGTGATAGTGATAGTGATGGTGATTGTGATAATGATGGCGGTTGTGATAGTGATGGCGATTGTGATAATAATAATTGTGATGATTATGAAATGTGGCACATAGATAGTTTATAACCTGGATTAACATGGAGGACACTATTATCCCTTTAGTATGATCCAGTGGGACAGTTACCGAACGTCACGCGGGCGAAGCCGCGGGCAACAGCTAGTATCCTATATTTTTTTTTAGCTATACATTTATTTTAATACAGCATAACATCACGCCTTTAATCCCCGAAGAGTTGGGCTGAGGTACGTGTACCTAATAGTATTTACCTACACCCACATTTCACCAGTAATCTTTAAGTCCCATGTAAAAGGGGGTGAGCGCCGGCAAATATCCAGACTCCGTGGCTGCTACTGAGAAATTCCTGATGGAAAAACCCAATAACACTTTGCCGACCCGGGAACCCGCGCTTGCGACCAACGCAGTCGAGTAGTAAAATAAATAGTTTTATATATTGTATAATCATAAAAGTTAAACGTTCTTCTTGATTTGATTCTATATATGTATAAAGTAAAGCCGTGTGGTATCCGGCAGAGTAGAACAGAACCAACTTATTACACTCACGGGTGTCGTATAAGGCGACTAATGTCTGAGGCAGAACATCTTGCGCCTCCGTGGACCAGAGAATGGGCAGCAGCGTTTTCTGTTAGTCTTTCATTACTACTGCGATCTCCAATCCGTCTGCCAAGCGTGGAGATTATGGCAAATTCCTCCCATCATGGGAGAGGCTTATGTCCAGGAGTGGACGTTATGGGCTGTTGTTGTTGATTGAATAATTTAAAAAATAAATAATAATAAAGTGAATTCAATAACAAAAATAATTAAAACATTAGAAACAAACAAATGTCAGCTCAAATCCATTAATGTCAATGGCACAAAACAAAATTAAATTAAAT
The DNA here is from genome assembly GCA_905147715.2 of Xestia xanthographa. NCBI lineage: Eukaryota > Metazoa > Arthropoda > Insecta > Lepidoptera > Noctuidae > Xestia > Xestia xanthographa. Next base: position 2,077,420 of record LR990654.1, on the reverse strand, counting down.
AAAACAATGAATTAAAATAACGAATATATTTGATGTCAGAAGCAAAAAATAAAATGACATGAGAGCTGTATAAAATGACAAATCAAGCACCAGCAATATGCCTGCTACAACAATGCCCAACGTAGGGGCAATCCAGTCGCTAAGCAATCATCGCCAGGACCGTGTTGGAGCTAGCCCGCACTCTACACACTAAGGACGCGCACCGCTTGCGCATGGTGGCATGGAAACAGTCGGTGCGCGCTTCCGCAAACATGCTCGAGGCGCTGCAGAAGCGGGGCAGCCTCAACTTTGCCCTGAACGCGTTGTTGTATTGGACACGAAGGGCACTGTAAGTAGTTTGTGAGTAAGATGCCCATAGGCTGCACGTGTATAAGGAGGTGCAGAAAGCTTTGAAAAGCGTGATTTTAGCCTGATCTGAACAACGTGTAAACCTACGTGCTATCATAATTGTTCTCTTAGACAGTGCCCTCCGCTCCCGCTCAATGTCGACATGGTATTTCAGATCGGCTGTTACCCAGTGCCCCAAGTATTTAAATTGATCCATCCGTTCCAACGGTACACCATTCAAACGAATAGGTGGTACTTGCTCTGGGCATTTAGCGCCTCCCTGAAATACCATGAATTGGCTTTTCACGACATTATAGATAAGACCATGACTTCCCGCATAGTCCTCACAGATATTCAGCAGCTTGCGTAATCCACAAACCGACGCGCTCAGCAGCATCATGTCATCTGCATAACTCAGATTGTTTACACAAACATCATTAACATGGCAGCCTACATGCCGACTACTGAGCGCGACGACGAGTGCATCCATGTAGAGATTCAAAAGTGTGGGTTAAGTCAACCCACCTTGTCTCACCCCACATTCAAGCCTGTATGGCTCCGATAATGCACGCGCCCATCTAACATTGTTAACCTGGTGTTCGTACCAATATTTGAAGATGTTAACAAGTTTATGCGGCATGTTTATGACCTCAAGTTTTTGCCACAACAAATCATACGAAACCAGGTCAAAGGCCTTGGACAGGTCGAGGAAGCACGCGTACACTGGTGTTTTTCAAGCCGTGTAGTATCTGACAGTATGCTTGAGACACAGTATTGCACTTTCTGTAGATAACTTAGGTCAAAACCCAAACTGATAGTCATGCAGTGACACGAGTTTACTTAACCGTGTATCAAGCAAACCGTCAAACACTTTTGCTATAACAGTAGCAAGAGATAGGCCTGTAGTTAGTTTTATCGGCTAGATCACCAGTTCTGTTCTTCACCACAGGCACTACTACAGTACTCATGAAGTCGTACGGCAGGTATGAATGGCTCAGGCATAGCGAGTAGAACATAGCTAAAACCCTAGACATATGCGGGCATACTGTAGGTGTTCAATACTTAGACCATCATGGCCAGGAGATTTTCCCCTGGTCATACATAATATGATTTTCTCTCTTTCACTCTCGTAAGCTCTTCAGCATTGGCCTCCGCGATCCGCGTGCCCAACTGAGGCTTTACAGAAAAGTAGGACTTAAATAGACTAGCTATATCTCCCGATTCACTAACCCCGTCGACGCTCACCAGTAGGCCAGAACCTAAGTTTACCTTTTTTGTATAAAGGGTCGAAACAATAATTATAACCTGTCCAAGATGGGGTGTTAAAATTTTCGAGCTCGGTTCGCTCGCTCTTGGAGCCTTACTTCGTTATGTTTTTAAAATTGTCTTTATAAGTCGATTAAGTAACGTCTATTTCTGCATAAAAGGACTAAAGAAAAGTTAACTTCTCTGAAGTGGTGAGCTTAATTTTTTTTTTTTAGTTCCTATATTTATCAAAAAACTCTTCAAAATTAGTATCTTCTACTTCTGTTTAATCAAGTATTTTAGATACTTAGAAGAAGTTCAGCTGCATCTGTGACTAGTACGCTTAACCCTTACAAATCCGTGTTTACTCGCACTTTTCTTTTTTAACCGTTCCGTCCGTTTCTAGCCGTGTGGTGTCCGGCAGAGTAGAATAGAACCAACCCATTACACTCACGGGTGTCGTATAAGGCGACTAATGTCTGAGGCAGAACACCTTGGCGCCTCCGTAGACCAGATAATGGGCAGCAGCGTTTTCTGTTAGTCTTTCATCACTGCGATCTCCAATCCGCCTGCCAAGCGTGGAGATTACGGCAAATTCCTCCCATCATGGGAGAGGCTTATGTCCAGCAGTGGACATTATGGGCTGTTGTTGTTGTTGTTGTTATCTTTTTTAAAACCCGGCGACCAACGTCCTTGTTCGACAGCGTCGATATTCCTTTATCTTCGAGCCTCTTCTTTATCGAAGTTCTATTATAGATGTTTTCTACAGTTGATTCAAAAACATTAGTAGTTTTCACTTCTATTGAGAGTGGGGGGCGGATCGTCTCTCAAATGCCCGGGCCGGTTTCGGGTCCCAGTCCGGGCCTGGTCGTAGGGCGGCATAATCGGTATTGCACGCGGGTGACTAAACAGTGGTGGGCCTGCCTAGTACCACCGGCTGACGTGCTCAGCTGCACCATGCCGTTCGCGTCACTAAAGTGATTGACACACACCTCGTAAATATGACAACCAAATATAACGCGCATTTTTTTTAAATTCTTAATCATCATCATCATTTTTTCATCCGCAAGACGTCCACTGCTGGACATGACCTCCCCCAAGTGTCACTACTTTGACTGGTCCCACGACTCAATGTGCTCTGCCCACTGGCACTTAAGTTCGGCAATTCTTCGGGCTACGTCGATAATCTAGATTCTCTTGCGGATGTCTTAATTTCTGATTCGATCAAGCAAGAAAACTCCGCGCGTAGCCCTCTCCATTGTCCTCTGTGTGACTTTATCCCTAATCATCGAAAGGGGGCCTCTAATAGGCCTCCCCGAAACGGGGGTTTTGGCATAATCGCCACGCTTGGCAGGTGGAATTATAGCGATCGCAGTGCGGTTGTTACAAAAGCACAGAGAACGCTGATGCATATTTTCTGGTAAGTTCTATAGTCACCTCTTACGATACCCACGGGATATGGGGTGGTGCTATTCTTTAAGTCCGACACCGTACAGTATAATTATGGCCGTCCACGCAAAATTGTAAAACTCATCCTGTATAACTGCGCGATATCTCTACTTACTTAGTGCTTACTCTTATCAGAGGACCTCTCAGGTTATCAATACACCCAATGCCTAACCACACTATTTATAACAGCACGATTGCCAAAAAATTGCACATTTCTTTTGTGTTCCACGAGCCACCAGGAGCGGGCATATACTATCTCTTCACAAACGACGTTGTCTGTAGTATAAAATGTATAGAACGGCATTTGTGATGGTATTGGTAGCGCTGTGCGCAGGGTTGACGCACTCGTTCTCTTGGGGTGAGTACCAGAGTCATCTATTTACTGTTCATTAATTTTGATTACCCTTTACTATGAAGTACTAAAGTAGCATCTGTTAGAAGTAGACTCTGACTTAACAAATTTGTATCCTTTTTGTTATTTACTCAACCTTCTGCCTATCCTAATTCAAAGACTTGTGACGCCCTTACCATAGCCAAAAGGTCATCAAGTGCGCAGGAGTCAGGGCATGCGGTGCAAGTTGGTAGGTGTCGTGTCTACCTATTCATATCAAATAAAAGGTAAAAGTAGACTGAACAATTAAAGGACATGGTTTTTTTTTGGTACTTTATTCTGAGAAAATCTAACCACTCACTGTAAAGAAAAATATCACAGATAATACTGCACAATAGACTGCCTAATCTCAAGTGTCAAGCTGGAAATTGCCAGAATTTTCGAGAAAATAATGTTCAAAGAACTATTAGTTAGTGTAGATGTAGAGAAGTTTTAATAATGTCAATAGAAGGCGCTGTGCTGAGTTTGGGCCCAATTTTAATTTACTATTACGAATACATTATATACTTGTGGTATTTTTATCTCTCTATTAGAGATGATGCGCTCTTTTTTTGCACCGAATAACACACTGAACAGAACGCACGCAGTCAAATGACTAACTGTCTCAACTGTCTGACGGACTTATCTATCGTGCATGACATTGACATCTAGCTTTTTTCAAATGTCATTCAACGCAGCGAGTTCCGAATTATGTTGAATGCATTCTCAAGTTTATTTGCTCAAAGCACAAGCATGTCGGTAGGTCCACCTTGTATTTAATTTTTTTTACTCATTATTTTCTTTTGCGTAACCAAAGCGTAACCATTCTTATGACTTTGATTACTAAAAATGCGTTTCAGTACGACCATACTTTTTTTTTTTTTTTCGGGTGGGAAATGAGCAAGCAGGAGGGAGTGTCAGACTTTTACTGACTAAAACCCATCCATGTTCCTTCATCGCCCTTTGTGTTCCGGGGCCACGTACGGTATCTCTTTCGAACAGTCCCGCAACCCCGGCAGGCATCGGTCCTTACGGACCCCTTCGTTTTTGCTGACTCTCTTTGAGGCGCGCGTGGAACACGAACGCGCCGTCGGACGGCGAGCTAGCCCAAAGCCCACCGTCCACAGGCCCGCGCCTGCGGTTGCCCACGACGCCCGGGGCGTCTCCCGCGGTGGCCGGGACGCTGTGAGGTTCTCTCTCTCTCACGTTCCACCACCTCCTTCTCTAGCATTACTGCTTCACAGGAGTTGACGGCGTCCCATTCCGTCTCGCTCCGGACCATAGCTTGAACCAGGGCCAGACGCGAGAGGTTGCCGCCGCCAATCGCCGCTTCGAGGACACGGCGGTGCTCCGCCCAAGCGGGGCACACCTCCACCGTGTGCTCCACCGTGTCCTCCGGTCGATCCTCAAATGAAAACACCCGGGCGTTTCCTCCCGCCCAATTCGGTGGGCGTAAGGCGTGATTATATTTATGTAACAGGAAAGGCTAAAGATGGAGAGATTATAAAATGGTTTTTTCTTGTTTTAGAAATCGTCAGGGGTGTTGGCAAACAACTGGAATTTGTTGATATTAACGGGACGATATCGCATTCAGAAAACGTTACGTTGGATACAATCCTTGAAATAACTTACGACCCAGTACATAACAGGGTGCTGTTCGCCGAATCATATGCTATATTTAGCTTTGACATAACTTCTAAGAAAACAGAATGTTTGATGAGGACTTCAAACGTCGCCATTACTGGTCTGGCTTATGACCCGGCCACAGAGTCACTCTTTTGGGTTGAAAACATAAGAAAAATGTACACTATTACATTAAAACCGGAATTAAATAAATACAACGTTTACGAAAAGCAGTTAATTTGGTCGGAACAGGGTTTTCCGAATTATATCTCTCAAATTGCCGTTGATAGCTGTGGCGGGTACGTTATTAACAAAATAGTACATTTTGATATAAATAGGGAAACTTTATGTACAAGAGTGGTACATATATTATAGAGGCGGACTTAATGCCAACTACAACTCCTACAACTATGATTTCATTTACTATTTTTTCTTCGCTTTGCTTTCTTCAGGTTATAGGAGAAGCAATGGCAAGAAGCCGCTAAACAGCCATCAGGTTTTTTTGGTGCAGGTTGTTTGGGGGTACACTATGAAGACTATCCTAAGTTTTTGACCTCGAGGATCGTATGCTAACTTGGGGAGGGGGGGGGGGGGGTATACAAACTTCACAATGTTCTAACTCTTACATATCATTTCAGGTTTATTTATTGGAGGTCGGTCAGCAAGATCAACAAGGTTCGATTCAACGGCTCAGAGAAAGAAGTTGTTATCGATTTTGGTTTCGACCATACAGACTATTTCATCATAGACCAACAAGCACAGAAAATATACTTTTCTGATTGGTTGCGTTCCATTAAAACTGCTGATTTAAATGGAAAGAACATAACAACAATAATTGTAATAACATCGACTGCACGTAGTCTTACCGTAACAAAGGATTTTATGTACTGGGTATATTATGATAAATATGATGATAAATATACCATCCAGCAAATCCCAAAGAATTCACCGCTCGGCAAAGATGTGGATCCTAAACCTTTTAGTGATAGCGGTCTTGTTTCGAGTATGGCTGCCTACTTTAACGTTAACGATTTAATACCTCAGGAAAGTCAGAACTGCGATAACCTGAAGAGTCTTCTAACAAATAACTCAGTTTCTACAGATGTAGTAAGCCTGCTTTGTGTCCATGGTACAAAAGTTGATGGGGAATCTCGTTGTGAATGTTCGCATGGTTACAGCGGTGAGAGATGCGATGTTTCAGTGTGCTACAATTATTGTTTAGAAGGAGATTGTAGTACCAGCGCTGATGGCCAACCTAAATGCAGGTAAAACATGTGTATCCCATTATGGTCTTAGTCATAGATGAGAGAAGATGGCCTCGGTCCTCGTCTATGTTTTAGCATTTTAACCTTTTGCTAAATTACGTTTATTTACCTTAACACACTAATGTAAGAGAATTTGAAAATTTCGCGGTCTTCCCTGGCGCTTCCAGCATTTTATATTGAAAAATATTGTTGTTAAGTCTGACACTACCCCTGACTTACAAAGTAATAGTAATTCGCTTCTCTGGCTTAAACTTCTATTTAATGGTTTCTAGTTTCAGGATCGTTAGGTACCTCAGTTTCCATCAAATAAAGCTTAGGAACGTTTGTAGCGACTCGCGTGCCTGTTAGAACTAGACAGTCCAGTTACCCTGTTTTTTTAATTTTGTTATCTATATTTCAGATCTCATGAAGGTTACTCAGGTGAACGGTGCCAAGTGGATACGTGCCAGAGATATTGTATGTACGGACAATGTAGTATCAATGCTGATGGCCAACCTAAATGCAGGTAAAACATGTTCATCTTACACTTTTAGGGCTTTTTGTTCGAGTCAGTCTCAAAATGATAATCCCTGTCCTTGATGGAATCCTGCCTGTCAGATTCAAAATCAGAATGTTTTTGTAAACGTATATTAGATATTGGGGGTCAAAGTTCCAACTTTTTAACAAGTTTTTTTTTTAATACAAGTTTTTAATGTAAGATTTTTACTTTTAACACCTTCACGACCCCCGTACTATTCAATCCATCCATCAGCACAATTTTTTGAGTGCGTTATATTGAGTTCTACCACAAAACGTGATTTTTCACCCCAAAAAACAAAGTCATTTCCCAGTAATAATTTTTGCGTATTGCCTTCGTTCGCGTGAAATTATTATATAAATAACACTTCCCTTTTTAAATCGGATTTAGCATAAGCTATTTCTCATAACATCAGCTATTTTACAAGCGAAAATTCCGTCAAAATCGGTCCAGCTGTTTCGGAGATTTCCGTTTGAATAGGATTTTCTTAACAATTTCTAGGCTTTTAATTGTTTTGCATGGAACTATAATTATTTTTCAAAAATAAAAGTAGGTCCCAAGGTCATTTGCGACCTTGAACTTATTATTGCCAAAAAATTTGCTAAAGTCAACTTTCTCCCGTGCGCCGATCAGTCACAAGTATTTGTTGTATTCCATGTTCATAACGTTGCACTGTTTCATCGTTTTCTTTATTACAGTTGTTATGACGGTTTCTTAGGAGACCGATGTGGAATGAACTCGTGCCAGGGATATTGTTTGAACGGTGGGCGTTGTTACACGGGTAAGGAGGGCAAGACCCTCTGTCGATGCAAAGGACCTTATGAGGGTGAAAGATGCGATGTTCCCCACTTCCGAACCAAATGCTCCCAAGCTATTTCATTGTTGAAGGACATCCTCAATACAGGTAAGAATAGATCGCTGTGGATGGATATCTAGACAGAACATACTTTATTACACACCAAAAGTGTTACACAGCTTTACAGTGTTGCTACTTTCATGAGTACAACGTCGGAAAAATCTAAAGGTAGTCCGTGCATGATCAGTAGTACCTCCACATTCACCTGTTTTGAACAAAAACTTTCAATACATACTGTGTCTGACTGTTAAGGACTCAAGATCGATCGTTAATGATGTTCGGAAAGATCACTGGCAGCCTAACCAAACAGCTGAAACTAACATCGCGTCATACATGACCTCGTTTGTGTAATGCATCTTGTCAAACTCAGATTGATAGTGTCATGTACGATTACATTTATGACGTCCTAAGTGTTTTAATTGTGCACCACTTATATGCTTTTATGCCACTTACAGATCTAACAACGGCTAAAGGGGTGACGACTACTTCTGCTTAAACTGATTTCTAAAGAAGTAAAGCTGTTGAAGAGTTTACTTTCACATCTACAACCACTAACTACGTACTGCTCACTTAACGAAATCCAGCCTCAGCTGTTTTAATGATAAGTTGAAAAAATTGTAACTCTATACAATATCTGTATGTTGTCTTATAATATAGACTTTGAACATTAATATATTTTTATAACTGAATTTTAATATTTTTCTTTCTGTATAATCATCCTACCCTCATCTCAATTCTTGGTAGTCATTACAGAATTGTTTGCCATTACCACGCTCAAAGACATGGTTGTCACGTCCTTGTTTCAGGCTCCATTTGAATTTTTAGAAACCCATCGGTGGTTCAATCTGTTTAGTGATTGTAGATTCTTGCTGAAAATGGTTAGAGTTATTAATGCACAACGAAAGGACTTTGGAAAGAAACGTCACCACCCCACACTGGGACGGGGTTGATATTAATCCCCCATGGTCCTATGTGGTCGCAATTTGGTTTTCCGATACGAACGTTAAGTGACAACGGTTCACCCTTTTCGAGTTTAGCGTTTCGATCATTTCTAAAACAAACCAGGGGGCTTACCATGACGTATTATAGCAGGATTGTTTTAATGTCATTCCATTGTGGGAAAGAGACAGTGCTATAGAGGACGTCTAGTGCCATCTCTTTCTCACTCTGGAATAAAATTAAAACAATCCTGCTTTAAGACTTCATTGTAGGCCACCTGCTCTTTTTTGGCTGTTGGTTAAAAAAACTGTGATTCCATGTCTCAGTGAGGCCTTTAGTACTTATTTGTTCCATAGTGAGTCCATATAAACATTTCAATAAACGACTGACTGCTGAGGTTGTGGTTCTTGGTTCGATTCCCAGGGCGGACAAAGTGTTATTTGTGTCTTACATCGGAGTTTTGCAGTAGCAGCGCGAAGTCTGGTTTTGTTGTTATAATCTACTAACTTTTACCTGCAGCTTCGCTCGCATTAATTTAGAATTTGGCTGTCAGTTCGGGTTGTACTCTGCTTGTATAATAATATAATTCTATCATGATTCAAAAAGACGTGGCGCCATCTATTATCATAAGAACGTTATTGTTGTTTCCTCGGGAACTGTACTTTTTTACGGGATGAAATGAACACTATGTCTGTTTTCGTATACCTGACCACGTCTGCAAGTGCAAAATTTTAGAATGACTGGTTCAGTTGTTGATTTATTTAATTGTTTAAAACCAATTACACTAACGAAAAGAGTTTTACCTATAAAATTAAAATATTCAAAATAAAGCAAAATTAAGTGTTCACGGTTTCATAAATTCTTCTTACAGTACTTCTGACATACCAATAAAATCTTCGTCCATCCATCCGCAAACAGATCGTCTGTTGGATAAGAATCCAGGAGATCATTTAGCGCGGCCAGAGTGCGAGGAATTGGTGACTTAGCACGTGCAACAGTACGACATGGAGGCACGGCAAACAGCCTGTGGTTTCTGCCCCGACAGTAATTTTCCGGAACAACAAAGCGCCCCAGCACATCAAGGAGATCAGAAGCGTCAATATATTTGGTTCACTATTCTTGAAAACAAAAAGACTTATCTAAATTGAGACTAAGACCAGGCGAAGACACCACCAAACTTATTCAAATACTACAAAAAATATTTCAGTCGAATAGAGAACCTCCTCCTTTTTTAAAGTCTTTAAAATAAAACCCTTTATCAGTTCACATTGCTCACAGAACGGATGGCCAATGGGGCCGAAAAGTTCTGGAGTGGCGACAGCGAACCGGAAGACATTGCGTTGGAAGGCCTCCCACTAGGTGGACCGATGACCTGGTGAAGGTTGCGGGAATCCGCCGGATGCGAGTCGCACGGGACCGGTCAATGTGGTGACACTTTTGGGGAGGCTTATGTCCAGAGTGGACGTACTGCGGCTGAAACAAGATTGGATTAAATTCTATGTAGACGAAGCCGAGAGTCATAGTTATCATCATAATTATTATTATCATAGTGCTCCGTAACCACGGAATGATTTCATCATTTAGATTTTACATTAAAATGGAAACAACAAAGCTAGGCAAACCCATCGAATAACAGGATGTAATATTATGAATATAAAACGCCACCTGTCGTGTCTGTGTGTACGTGTCTTTTAGTTCTTCTTAACTTCGCAATATCGAACTGGATTTTGTTGCGGTTTTCGCCATCATTTGAAGTACTCTTGAGTTTACAAAATATATTTATGTGCTGAGCATTTAGGTTCGTTGGCGCATCTAACTTGTGGCCGTGATCACAGACGGTGCTTGCTCTTGCATCTTTATTTGTCAAACTGTCTGATTTAAAGATAAAGAAAGACGAAAATGCATAAGTTGAAAAAGTAAATTCATTATCATTCTGTAAATCGTATGAATTGTCCAAAGAAAATTCATTTTTACCGAAACGGGGTGCATATTAATGCAATGCAATTGACAGAAAATAATTGTTTTCAGCAACAACTAGGATATACGCATTTGACCCCGCCCTTACCCCTTGATTGAAAACATAAGTTACGCGTCTGTCCGAGCGGAGTCGGGGCGGACCGGTAGTGTTACACCACATCAAAAACATTTTAAATCCAGCATTGTTATCAATATTGTCCATACTACCTAAACTGTTGCGTGTACTGTACAGGGTGATTGAACATAATAATTATGAGTAAAAGTATCCTAGGAGACCTACTTGATAATCATCACATAAACATAACATCATTAACGTATATATAATCCCAAAGGTCTGGGAGAACAGCACCCTAACAGCGTAATGGGGGTGAGACTACTGCCATCAACTGGGCACAAATATAAACTGCTACTGAGTAAATCGTGATGAAATAAAACCGACTTCACAAAAAAACATAAAACTGAAAAATAACTTTAGCTTCAGAAGTCGGTGACTTTTGTGATTGATTTAGTTGTTTTGTCACCGACTTCTGAAGCTAAAGTTATTTTTTAGTTTTTTGTTTTTTTTTGAAGTTGGTTTTATTTTTTGCAAAAAAGTTTTTTATTTTTCCATTTTTAGTTGTAATGTATCCTATAATACAAATATTTGCTGTGCAAACTTCAATATGAAGTAAGCCCAACAAAAGGTAACTGCTGTAAATCGTTGAGGAATTCCGTCGACTGTCTATGGTCTCCATCACCAGACCTGTAATGGCACTTATAACCCATAAGGGTGCAAAGTTCTCATCAATAGAAATGAAGTAAGTCCAAACACAAGGTAGCTACTGTAAAATATTGAGGAGTTCCCTTGACTGTCCTTCGTCTTCATCATCAGACCCCTAATGACAGTTATAACCCATCTAGGTGTAAAGTTCTCATCAATACAAATTAGTCAAGCCCAAACACCAGGTAATTGCTTTAAATCGTTGAGGAGTTCCCTCGACCGTCTTTCGGCTCCATCATTAGATCGACTCCAGACCTGCATTAAATAGTAGTGCTTTAAAATACTTAGTGAAAAAAAAGAACAAACGTACTAGTCACCAGTACGATTTTCGAAGGTTCCCCTTGATTTCTCTGGGATGCCATCATTAGATCCTGGTTTCCTTACCATGGTACCATCCTTGAGATATCTACTGTCCAACAATAAAAGAATCATCTTAATCGGTTCATAAACGACGAAGTTATCCGCGAACACTTATAAAAAATATATATATACGGTCGAATTGAGAAACCTCCTTTTTTAGAGCTCTAGTCGGTTAAAAACACTAGATAACTATAATATATGATATGAGACGCACCCCAAAATGGTACCTACTTGGTCCCCGTCTCAAAAACAACGTGCTGACTTTTCTGAGCGTTATAGGCCGTTCTATGGCCAATAGTGTCTTAGTACCACCCGCTGTCGCGCTCAGCAGCACCATGTCGTCTGTCAATGTACCCTGCCCACTGCCATTTAAATTTGGCTATTCTTCGGGCTACGTCGGTGACCTTGATTCTCTTGCGGCTGTCTTCATTTCTGATTCGATCACGCAAGAGAACTCCGAGCATACCCCTGTCCATTGCCCTTTAGGTACATTTTTTCTTAATCGTTCCATATAATTATGGCCGTCCACGCAAAATTTTAAAACTCACCTTGTACAACTCTGCACGATAATATTCTCTACTTAGTGCTTCTCTTATCAGAGGACCTTCCGGCTATCAATGTGCCGGATGGGACAGCGTGAATGCCAAAAAATAGCACATTGCTTTTACATTGTTGTATTCCACGACCATCTCTTCACAAACAACGTTGTCTGTAGTATAAAATGTATAGAACGGCATGTGTGGTATTGGTGGCGCTGTGCGCAGGGTCGGCGCACTCCTTCTCCTGGGGTGAGTACTAGAGACATTTATTTACTATGTTTATTAATTGATTACTCCTTTCCTTGAAGAAGTAAAGTTGCAACTGTAATTAGTAAACTTTGCTCTATCAAATCTGTATTTTTTTGTTATTTACTCAACCTTCTGCCCCTTATTGGCTCATTTGAAAAATAAGATATTTAGACAGATATATACATACAGAATAAGTCTTATAAATGGCACAATTAATGTAAAGTGATAATTATTGCGATTGTGATGTTTAAGATTTGTTAGAGTTTTTTATTTGTAAGGAACAGTGACAATAATGGATTCTCAAAGTGACAAAGTTTGAGAACTTTAATGTAGCAAGCACTGCTGCTGAGCATCAGGTCTTGGTTTCGATTCTTTAAGCTTAAAATCAGGCATTTCTAACGAGCACCCTGGGGTTGCGATTTGTGCCCGATTGATGGCAATTGGCTCGCCCTTATTACCTGCATGAGACTTAAACATAACTTGCGAAATATTGGTGTACTATAATAATATTATTTATAGATACCACTCTGAATAACCCTTCAGGGAAATAGAGGCGTGAAGTTACGTTAACCTTATTATATCTGTCGTCGCGAGCGATTATAAACGACAACATTTTCAAATTATTATCTGCCAACCCGTTGATTTCTTGATATTGTCGAACCATAGTGTAACTCGATTCTCATTGGTTGATTGGTTAGTACAGTGGACGCCGTGTGGTGGCGCTTTATTTTCCCGCCATATACGTGGACAGAGTCGATTCCGAAAATTCTAGACAGACATTGCTGTAGCTGACTCCACACAGATCAGATCATACGATCGAAACTGTCACGTCCACCGTACAAGCCGTATTAGTTTTCTTATATCTGCAACTTATTGTAATTACTGTTTAATAAAAGTAACTTGTGATTTGTGTTGGACCAAAACTTTCACTGGTTTGCCCGAGTACCCACCTTCCTCATGGAACCCGTACCAAGAAACGATACTGATGACGACCCTGTTATCGTTACGCCCACGCTCCCGCCGTCATCAGCAGTGGGACCAGCTCGGGCGCCTACCACCGATATCTATTGGCGCCAACTCCTCGAGCAGCAGAATCAGATTACCATGCGCATGATTGAAGCCATGCGAGGATCTACGCCGACGCCAACCTCAATCAAGCTGCCGGAGTTCAACCCAGACCTACCAGACGTCGATCCACGTTCTTGGAGCTCGACGGTGGACATTTGCCTCACAGAACATCCCATGGAAGGAGGCGCACTGATTATTTCGCTTAGCAAATCTCTAAAAGGAAGCGCATCAACATGGCTTTCTCAAGTATCACATGCTGGTATGACGTGGAGCCAGTTCAAGAACCTGTTTCTCGCGCGATATGATTGTGCGGAAACCTGTGCAGCGACTATAATTAACGCAAACAATAGCCAACAAAAGGATGGTGAAAATGTAACTGCCTACGCGAGCCGTTTGATGACGTCACTCCTAGCTAAATGGGAAGATATGAACTGTGAGGAGATTGCTGTTTCGTTTGTACTTGCTCACTTAGCTAAAACGGATAGTCGAATCAACCGACTAGCATTTACAACGCAAATTAAAACAAGAACGAAGTTAATTCAAGAATTAAACGCATTTTCGTTGAAGAGAAAACATGATCGACACGTCGACAACCCCGTGGAAGCTAAACGACCAAAAGCAAGCAACACGCCGTTCCAGTGCAATTATTGTCACAAGCCTGGACACAAAGCATTCGACTGTCGTTTACGTAAAAGCAACCAGGCGCTTGCTACACAAAGGACCACTTCAACCACTACGTCTACGGCATCATCGGGTACCAAGAAGGATGTCACCTGCTTCCGCTGTGGAGAACGAGGCCACGTCGCGCCTCGCTGTCCGAAAACGAGCAACGCAGCAGCCAGTAGCAACACCGGCGCGGTGCTGGAACGAAAAGTTAACTACTGCCAAGTCCAAGGTGTACGTGGAGAGCTAATACAAGCCGGTGAGTCGTACATGTTTTATTTCGATAGTGGTGCTGAGTGTTCTCTCGTAAAGCAAAGTATCGCGGATAAATTCTTAGGAGAGCGTTCCGTTGCTAACATACGATTAACAGGCGTTGGGAACGCTCATATTTATTGTACCGAACAAATTTTATGTGAGGTAATTATTAATGGGCATTGTTTATATTTGTCATTACTAATCGTTCCAGATGAATTTATGCCGCATAACATAATGGTAGGCTCTGATATTTTAAATCATGATTTGAGTGTTACCTTGTCGCGAGAGAAACTAGTAATTACAAAACCGGTTTCTTGTTTTGCCGCGGTGACGGAAATTAATTTTAGTGCAATGAATACCGACGTTTCGTCCGTGTTTAGAGATAGTCTCGTGCGTGTGTTGAGTGAATTTTCGTTTGGATTTATTGATGGTTTACCATTAACTCGTGTTTCTACAGGCGAAATGAAAATTCGTTTAAAAGATCCAACCCGTACTGTTTATCGCCGCCCTTACCGACTCAGTCCCCGCGAACGAGATGTAGTGCGTAACAAAGTAAATGAGTTGTTGAATGCGAACATAATCCGACCGAGTAGTTCCCCGTTTGCTAGCCCAATTCTTCTTGTGGAAAAGCGTGATGGTTCACAGCATATGGTTATAGATTATCGAGAGTTAAATTCGAATACGGTGCCAGATAGATTTCCACTCCCGCGTATAGACGACCAAATAGCTAGACTAAATGGCGCGAACTATTTTACTTGCCTTGATTGTGCTAGTGGGTTTAACCAGATACCTATCCTAGACCCTGAAAGCATTGAGCGCACGGCATTTATAACACCAGACGGGCAGTTTGAGTACCTAGCCATGCCCTTCGGTTTGCGGAATGCGCCCAGTGTTTTTCAGCGAGCAGTATCCAATGCTCTGGGTCCTTTAGCTTTTTCATATGCCATTTTGTATATGGATGACATTTTGGTACCATCAACCAGCGTAGAAGAGGGACTTACTAGGCTACGTGAAGTGTTAACTGCTTTGACCGATGCTGGTTTTTCACTAAACCTCTCAGTGTTCTTTCCTTAAACAAAGAGTTGAGTTCTTGGGCTATGATATTTCGTCAGGACAGATTCGACCAAACCCTCGTAAAGTAGAGGCGATAAGCAAACTCCCCCCTCCTGAAAATAGTTCCCAATTGAGGCAATTTATAGGCCTGGCTTCCTATTTTCGAAAATTCGTGAAGGGTTTTTCACTCATTATGCTCCCATTGTTTCATTTGAACACCAGTGCCCAATTCAACTGGAAACCTGAGCACGAAGAGGTCAGACGGAAAATTATTTCTGTTCTAACTGACAAACCTGTACTTACGATCTTTGACCCAGACGTCCCGGTTGAATTGCACACTGATGCGAGTGCTATAGGTTATGGTGGTATTTTATTTCAACAAGCTGATGGCCAGTTGCGCGTTGTTGAGTACTACAGCCGAAGAACCACGGATGCCGAGTCAAGATACCACTCTTATGAGTTGGAAACTCTGGCGGTGGTGAATGCTGTAAAACGTTTCCATCACTACCTTCAGGGCCGACACTTCGTAGTAGTTACTGATTGTAACTCTCTAAAAGCATCTCACAACAAGGTCGATCTTTCCCCGCGAGTCCATCGCTATTGGGCTTTCCTACAGGCATACGATTTTGAGATTGTCTACAGGGAGGGTAAGCGGATGAGTCATGTTGATTTCTTATCTCGCAACCCTTTGCCTGAACTACCTGCATTACCTAAGAATGCGTCAACGGTCGAAAAGGTAGAACAAAAACGAATTGATCTTACAACTCTGTCAGAAAATTGGCTTTTAGCAGAACAGTTAAGAGATGACGAAATTCAAGCTATTGTTATAAAACTTAAAGAAAATCAACTCCCTGCCGACATTGCCAAGACGTATGAGCTGCGATCAGGCGTACTGCATCGTAAAATACAAAGAAATAATCGGACGCGTTGTTTGCCGATAGTACTGCGTGCGTTTCGATGGTCCGTTATAAATCACGTACACGAGTCGATAATGCATCTTGGCGCGGATAAAACATTAGAGAAGGTGTACGAACATTACTGGTTTGACAGTATGGCAACGTACGTTCGTAAATTCGTAGACAATTGCATCACATGCAAAGTTTCAAAGTCTCATTCAGGACATATCCAAGCAGAGCTTCACCCCATCCCCAAAATTACTGTCCCCTTTGCATACAGTGCATGCCGATATTACCGGAAAATTAAGCGGTAAAAATGATCAAAAGGAATACGTAATAGTGTTGATAGACGCATTCACAAAATTCGTGCTTCTTTATCACACGCTTCGTATTGATACCAATAGTGTCGTTAAAGCAATCAAATCTAGTGTCGCTCTGTTTGGTACACCCACACGCATAATAACAGACCAAGGTCGTTGCTTTGCTAGTAATGATTTTAAACAATACTGTAGTTCACATAACATTAACCTACATCTAATCGCGACCGGTTCCAGCAGAGCAAACGGTCAGGTAGAACGCGTGATGAGTACACTAAAGAGCATGCTTACTGCAGTAGAAACATCGCATAGGTCATGGCAGGATGCTCTTGACGAGGTACAACTGGCGTTAAATTGCACCATAAATAGAGTGACAAAGGCGAGCCCCCTCGAACTTATGATCGGTCGCGTAGCTAGACCACTGAATCTTTTGACTGCTGTCGATACTGAAGTTGAGGTAGATATTTCTGAAACGAGAGAGCACGCAGCCCACAACATCGAACGAAGTTCTAGTTACGAGAAGTCTCGTTTTGATAGTAATAAGGCTAAATTAGTCAAATTCAATGTCGGTGACATGGTTCTTATTCAAAACGAAGAGCGGAACCAAACAAAATTGGACCCGAAATATAAAGGTCCATTTAAAATAACTGATGTACTTGAAGGCGATCGTTATGCTTTGAAATCATTGACCAGTAACAGAAACTATAAGTATGCCCACGATCGTCTTAGAAAGATGCCTCAATGTGAAGTTCCATCTGAACTAATTGTTGACATAGAATCCAATGTAGATAATAATAGTGAAAACACTTCCTCTATTGTTTGAATATGACGCACAGTCGCACACTAAAATGACTAATTAGCTACCTACCTTTTTATCAAACTATACAGTCTGGTCGTAGTTGTAACTGCGATTCTATGAGTCGTTCAGGGCGCAATGCGCGGCCAGATGTATGGTGGCTGGGTCTGAATAAGACTATTGTTTGGGTCTCAATGAGACTATTAATGGGTCTCTGGGAGACTATTTTGGGTCTATAAGACTATTATCTGGGTCTGAATAAGACTATTCTTTGGGTCTCAATGAGACTATGCTGCCGAGCAGTCGGGTCATATTAGTGATATGTGAATGTGTTTGTGTTTGTAAATAGGTCACTGTACAATCATTGAAGTTTATTCTGATTATGTTTACTTGTGAGGTATCTTTCAAACTTTTTTTTTTTGTTAACCTTGTAGTCAGGTTAAGCCGAGCAAAGGTTTTGCTACAAATGAGAATTTTGTTACAGGTACACACGATGACGTGTGACTCATCAGTCTGGCCATGTCGTCGCGAGCGATTATAAACGACAACATTTTCAAATTATTATCTGCCAACCCGTTGATTTCTTGATATTGTCGAACCATAGTGTAACTCGATTCTCATTGGTTGATTGGTTAGTACAGTGGACGCCGTGTGGTGGCGCTTTATTTTCCCGCCATATACGTGGACAGAGTCGATTCCGAAAATTCTAGACAGACATTGCTGTAGCTGACTCCACACAGATCAGATCATACGATCGAAACTGTCACGTCCACCGTACAAGCCGTATTAGTTTTCTTATATCTGCAACTTATTGTAATTACTGTTTAATAAAAGTAACTTGTGATTTGTGTTGGACCAAAACTTTCACTGGTTTGCCCGAGTACCCACCTTCCTCATGGAACCCGTACCAAGAAACGATACTGATGACGACCCTGTTATCGTTACGCCCACGCTCCCGCCGTCATATCTATGTATGTAGGTACTTATAGTTTATCTCTCGCTTCAAATTTAGCTTTCGCGTTTATGTAATAGGAAATGCTTTAGTCATCATCATTATCATAATTATCTTGCCCGTATCCCAATGTATTTGTGGTTCTAAGCATGTCTTCTTCTTCCATACTTCTTTATCACTCTTCATCTCATCAGGCACCAACTGTATAGCCATATCATCCTTCACACAGTCCATCCATCGTTTCTCTGGTCTCGCTGTAGTCTTACAGTTATCTACATACAAACTCAACATTTTCCTCATTCCTCCGTATCACATGCCCATGTTGTCCATACCACGATAACCGATACCACGCTACTTTTCAGTCACCGGCGAAACTTCCAGATTTCCTCGTATGACATATATTCATTCCTTATTTTATCTATTCACGTTACACCACACATTTATCCTTTTGTTTTTTTCGGATGGCAAGTCATCAAATGAACCCTTCCGCTCTGGCCGGAGCGGAAGGGAAAGTCACACTTTTACTGACTAAAACCCATCTATGTTCCTGGTTAGCCCTTTGTGTTCCAGGGACGCGGTATCTCTTTCGAACAGTCCTGCAGCCCCAGCAGGCATCAGCCCTTGTGGACCCATTCCTGTGTAATGACATCGTCATAAGACGGACGGACAGCGAGCTAGCCCATAACTCACCGTACACAGGCCCGCGCCCACGGTAGCCGGGAGAGACCACGCGGCCCCCGACGCCTGGGGCGTCTCCCGCGGCGGCTAGAACGCGAGGTTCTCACCCTATCACGTTCTGCCACCTCTTTTGCTAGCATGACTGGTTTGCAAAACTAGGCGACGGCTTGCCATTTCCTCTCGCTCCAGACCATGGATTGAACCAGGGCTGGTCGCGAGAGGTCACTGCCACCGATCGCTGCTGGACACAGCGGTGCTCCGCCCAAGCGGGGCAAACCTACACTGTGTGCTCCACCGTGTCGTCCGGGCGATCCTCCTAATTGTAACACCCGGGCGTTTCCTTCCACCCGATTCGGTGCAGGAACCTCCCGAAACAACCGTGTCCGGTAAAGATCTGGAAGAAGGTAAGAGCGCCACGGGTCTCTCAAGCCACACTTCAAAGACGAGACTTATCGCCACTATTGTGGCGTGCCCTGCACGGGGTTGCGACAGTTGCCCTCACCATGTCGCCATGAGAGGTGGTTGAAGGTGCGTAGGAGGTCTGTCCGCTGAGCTACGATTTTCGTGGCAGCAGAGTTTCCCCCCGGCGTAGAGCCTCCGCGCGCCATTCGTGCAGGCGTGCGAGGACTATCACCTCCAGATCTCATGACGGCAATCAGGCAAGGAGGCTTGCAGCCTCGCCAAGGATCACATGGTACCGCGAACAAGCCTTACGGCTTACCAATGTCCAGCGTTGCTTTGACTATGATAACATTTTTATTTTCGCGTACTGGGTAAGTTACAAAACAGTGAAACACAAATTAACTGTGACATTTGTATAAAATGTAATAGGATCATAGCATCAGCGGAAGTGCTGAAGTTTCTGCCTACCCTATGGGAATAAGACGTGATTATATTTATGTAATAGGAAAGGCTTAAAATGCAGATATTAAAAAATTGTTTTTTTTTGTTTCAGACATCGTCTGGGGTGTTAACCATCGGCTGGAGTTTATTGATATTAACGGAACGATATCGCATACAGAAAACGTTACGTTAGATACAATCCGTACAATAACTTACGACCCAGAACACAACAGGGTGCTGTTCGCCGACACACATACTATATTTAGCTTTTACATAACTACTAAGAAAACAGAATATTTGATAGGGACTACAAACGTCACCATTACTGGTTTGGCTTATGACTCGGCCACAGACTTACTCTTTTGGGTTGAAGACTTAACAGAAATTTATTCGATGACATTAAAACCGAATTCTGCGAAAAACAAAGTTAAGGAAAAGCACTTAATTTTGTCGGAACAGTCTAATGATATATTTGGAATTGCCGTCGATAGCTGTGGAGGGTACGTTACTGGCAAAATAGTGCATGTTATATAAGATTCAGTGAGGAAACTTTGTTATTGCAGTCGAGGTGGAATCAACA
Organism: Xestia xanthographa; assembly: GCA_905147715.2. NCBI lineage: Eukaryota > Metazoa > Arthropoda > Insecta > Lepidoptera > Noctuidae > Xestia > Xestia xanthographa. The sequence continues at coordinate 2,056,843 of LR990654.1, read as the reverse complement.
CACGAGACGCAGGCGAGGTTGTTATGGAGCCGAGAACTGCAGGAACAATTCCCACGTGTATCAAACGATGTTCTTCAGAATAGTTTCAAAAAAATAAAATAATAAAACGAGAATTATATATTTGTACTACAAATGTCACTTACGGGATATCTTCCGTGATTATTTATTATTTTGAGCTCCCGATATTTCAACGCTGTTAAATAATCACGGAAGATATCCCGTAAGTGACATTTGTAGTATAGTTATGAACCGTGAAAGCTTAAAACAGTGTTATATATTTGTCATGAGTATATAGATTAATTATTTAAACTTTATGTACATACGCGGACTTAATGATAACTACAACTATGATTTCCTTTTATTTTTTTGGCGCTTTGCTTTCGCAAGGTTGAAGGCGAAGCAAAGGCATAAAGCCGCTAAACAGCTTATTGTTAAAATAGAAAATCAAATATTCAAATATTCTTGAATTTAAAACACGAAAATGTTAACATAAAAGTATTTTTTTTTAATAGATCAATATTTACTAATGATATTTTATTTATAAACGCTACAATTTAAATATTCAAATAATGGTTACGCCGTAATAATTTTAATAACATTTACAAAACATTTCAGGTTTATTTATTGTAAGGCGCTCAACAAAATCACTAAGGTTCGATTCAATGGCTCCAAGGAAGAAGTTGTAGTCGATAATGATCACCAAATATACTCTTTCATCATAGACCAACACGCACAGAAAATCTACTTTATTGATGAGGCGCCTTCCATTAAAAGTGCAGATTTAAATGGAAAGAACATAAGAACAATACTTGTACCAACATCATTTTCATATTATCTCACCGTATCAAAAGGTTTTATTTATTGGTCATCTTTCAACTATAGAACTAATAGATATTCCATCAAACAAATTCCAAAACATACACCGCGCGGCATTGATGTGGAAACTAAACCTTTTATTGGACATGATGAGGATAATACTTGGTCGATGGCTGCCTACTTTAACATTAACGATATAATACCTCGGGAAATTCAGAACTGCGATAACCTGAAGAGTCTTCTACCAAACAACTCAGTTTCTACAGATGTGAGCCTGCTTTGTGTCCATGGTACAAAAGTTGATGGGGAATCTCGTTGTGAATGTACACAAGGTTACAGCGGTGAGAGATGCGATGGCTCAGTGTGCCACAATTACTGTTTATACGGAGATTGTAGTACCAGTGCTGATGGACAACCTAAATGCAGGTAAAACATATTCATTTTACATAGTCTAAAGATGGTAATCCCTGTGCTTGACGGAATCCTGCCTGTCATATTTTGTCATAAATCCCTGATTATTATGTACCGTGTGGTGTTTTAAAGTGTGTTGTGTTTACATTATTGTTGTAGTAACCGTCAACGTGCTGAGTATATTAAACTGGGTTTATTGTATACTAGTTACTGCCTTCGTTATCATGAAAATTATTATAAAAATATGACTTCCCTTTTTGAATCGGATTTAGCATTTAAAGTTACTTCTTATTACATTAGCTATCTGCCAGTAAAAGTCTCCTCTCAAAATCAGTCCAACCGTTTCGGAGTTTAGAATAGGATTGAATCGTTTGAATAGGATTTTGTTAACAATATTTGAAGGGTTTTAATTTTATTGCAGTCTACCCTGATTACTTTTCTAACATAAAAGTAGGTTCCATCGTCGCTCGGTCGAGCGACCTTCAACTTATTGTTGTCAATAAATTAGCTAAAGTCAACTTTCTCCCGTAAGCCGATCAGTCACAAGTATTTGTAGTATTCCATGTTCATCGCGTTGCACTGTTTCATAATTTTCTTTATTACAGTTGTTATGCTGGTTACTTAGGAAAGCGATGTGAAGTGAACTCGTGTCAGGGATATTGTTTGAATGACGGTCTTTGTTCCCTGAGTGAAGAGGGGAATCCCCTCTGTCGATGCACAGGACATTATGAAGGTGAAAGATGCGATGTTCCCCTCTTTCAAACCAAATGCTTCCAAGCTATTTCATTGTTGAAGGACATGTTCAATACAGGTAAGAATAGATCGTTGTAGATGGATAGCTACACAGAACATACTTTATAACACACCAAAAGTGTTACACAGCTCTACACTGTTGCTACTTTCATGAGTACAACGTCAGAAATATCTAAAGGTAGTCCATGCATGATCAGTTGTACCTCAATATTCATCTTTTTTACACTAAAACTTTCAATTCGTATTATGTCTGACTATTAAGGACTCAAGATCGATCGTCCATGATGATTGGAAAGATAACTGGCAGCCAAACCAAACAATTGAAACTATACATCACGTCGTACATGATCTCGTACGTGTAATGAATCTAGTCAGACTCTGATTGATAAGGTCATGGACGATTACTTTTACGATATTCTAGATATACTATTTGTGGATTGTATACTTTTTCTTTACAGATGTAACATCAGTTAAAGGGGTGACGTCGACTTGTTTTTCAACTGATGTCTAAAGAAGTGAAGCCATTGAAGAGTTTACTTTCACCTCTAAAACTACTAACATACGAACTGCTTATTAAACACAGTTTACTGATAAGTTGATCAGAACTTATTGCAAAAAAATGTTACTCGTTATCATCATAAATATGATATATGTATGTTGTGTTTTATACGCTATGCACATTAATACTTCTTTATAACTGAATTTTAGTATTTTTCATTCTTTGAAATCCTCCTCCCCTCATCCTCAATTCTTGGTCGTCATTACAGAATTCTTTGCCAGTGCCACACTCGAAGAAATGGCTGCCACGTCCCTGGTCCAGGCTCCATTTGGATTGTTTAGGACCCATCGGTGGTTCGACTTATTTAGTGATTGTAGATTCTTGCTGAAAATGGTTAGAGTTATTAATGCACAACGAAATGACTTTGGGAAAACACGTCACCACCCCACACTGGGACGGGGTCGAAAGGAAATCCCCCATGGTCTTTTGTGGTCGCAATTTGGTATTCCGATACGAACGATCAGTGACAACGGTTCACCCTTTTCGAGTTTAGCGTTTCAATAATTTCTACATCAATCCAGCTCTACCCAGCTTCCAATGCCGCAGCTGGAAGTGTGGTACTGGCGCCAGCACATCAAGCAACTACAACCTGTCAAATTGGTGCTGCATCTTGCACCCAAGCTTGGATTTATTTGCAAAGTAACGTGAAATGTAACGCGCGAGTGAGGCCTGATTCTATAATATATCTAGCTAGTTAATGAGTTTCTTGCTATGTTGGTTATGGCATCACACGAAAATCTTTTTGATGGGTATAAAACGAAGGGTAAGAGTAGAGGAAGACCAAAGAAACGATGGATGGACTGTGTAAAGAATGATATGGCAGGAAAGGAGGTGTCTGATGAGATGTCGAGTAATAGAGAGGGATGGAAGAGGAAGCTGCGCCTACCTCTAATGAATTGGGATAAGGGTAAGAGAATGATGACGAGAATCTTTTTCCAAATGTTACATGTATACTGCGCCGACCACAAATAAGTTAAGATAAAGGCACGTCACTTCAACATATTTTAATTCACGCAATCACTAGGTCGAGAGGACCCACGCCACGGGACCCGCCTGTGTGGGATCAGTTGACTAAAGAGTCACGTAGGCATTCAATGAGCACTTATAAAACATCAAAAGATTATTGCACGGCTCGTGTTGGTCGTTCCTTATTGTGAAGAAACAGCAAGTAACATCATGGTGGTGCTATTTAAAATATTTGGTTTATAATGTTCTGATAAAAGTGTTTATTTACAAAAACGTAAAACAAGATACATAAAGTTATCAAGTTCAACGTGTCCGGTCATGGACAAGCGACATTCTAGGTATTAGATAACAACTGTATCAAAACACATAAACACGACATACTTGGGTCCAATCGACTTCCCCGTTGTTTGGCCGAGTATTTTATTTGATAAACTCTACACCTGTGTACAAAAAAAAAACATATCTCTCAATATTTAGGTATTATTGAGATAAAAATAGGCTTATTCGGAGAGCAACAATATTGTTAATCGTCAACATTAGAAAAAAAGATACAAATCTACAATTTTTTTTGTGACAAAACTTATTTGTTTGTCAAAAATTTCTTTTCAAATCAACCTAGGTACTTACTGCTTCTAAGTGCAGGATTTTGGATGAAAAAACAGGGCGTGCCAAACGAGTCAGATCTTCGACACGTCACACGTGGAAGTTCTACTAGCACTCCATGCATAAAACCGTTACACAACCGAAGACTTTTTCCTTCACCGAAGCAAGTGCAGCGTGAATTTTGAAATTCATTTTTGTACAGCCATCATTATATGAAACTATTAGATAGTAATAAGGAAACCGCGAATTACTCCGCAAGATCTCAACTTACTGCTTCTCATAACAGAGGACCTCTCTTCTCATATGCGTATTGATATGATGCCTATAAATAGCAACACAACATTGCTTTTGTATTCCACGAGCGGGCACCAGGTGCGGACATCTATCTCTTCACAAACGACGTTGTCTGTAGTATAAAATGTATAGAGCGGCATGTGTGATGGCATTGGTGGCGCTGTGCGCAGGGTTGGCGCATTCCTTCTCCTGGGGTGAGTACCAGAGATATTTATTTACTATTTTAATTAATTTTGTTTACCCCTTACTTTGAAGAACTAAAGTTGCTTCTGTTAGTATGACTTCAATATCCTGAAAGTTGTTAGCTTGATTTATGTGAATGAAGGTCATCAGCGTGTATGCAAAATTATAGAATGATCGGTTCATTAGTGGCGTGAAAAGGTAACAAACAAACAAACTTACTTTCGCGTTAGTTAGGATAAAGTTGTTTTTTATTGCTCACATGGCACAATGAATGTAAAGTGATAATTATTGCGATTGTGATGTTTAAGATTTGTTACAGTTTTTTATTTAATAGTATGGAATACTTTACAATAATGGATTCTCAAAGTGACAAAGATTGCGAAGTTTGATGTGGTAGCAAGCGCTGCTGCTGAGCGTCAGGTCCTGGTTTCGATTCTTTGAGCATTTCAATCAGGCAGTTCTAACGAGCACCCTAGGGTTGGGATTTGTGCCCGATTGATGGCAATAGGCTCGCCCCTTATGACATGAGACTTAAATATAACTGGCAAAATATCGGTATATGCTATTTATTATTATTTATAGATACCACTCTGAGGGGGACTGACTTCAGGGGAATAGAGGCGTGAAGTAATGTTGACCTTATTATGCATGTAGGTACTTATAGTATATCTCTTGATTCAAATTTACCTTTCACGTTTATGTAATAGGAAAAGCTTCATCGTTATTCTCTTGCCCTTATCCAATTTATTTGTGGTCGGCGCAACGTCTCTTCTTCTTCTATACTTTTATAACACTCTTCATCTCATTAAACTCTTCCTTTCTAAGCTATTTCATTTTTCACAAGGTCCACATAATTATCGTTTATTTGGTCTTGCTCTACTCTTATAGCATCCTTATTTTATACTCAACATTTTCTTCATTCCTCCGCATCACATGTCCATGCCACGAAACATAACTTACCGATTACCACGAAACTTTTCATAGTCACCGGCGCCATTTTCAGACTTCCTCCTATGAGATTTATCTGTACATGAGTACAGATAAATATCGTAAGATCACACATCCTAATTTTTATAAGCTTTTTTTATCAATTTAAGTTACACCACACATACTCCTTAGATATGCTTAGTGTTATCTAGACACGGGATTACCAATATCCATTGATATAATGCTTTGACAATCAGTGCCGGTTTTAGCGCTACCAGCGCCCTGGGCGAGATTTCCAGCGCGCCCCCTAACTGCAATTTTAAACCCATACGAAAAAAAAGGCAAAGGATAAGTTTAAGGAAACAAGTATTCATTAAAAAAATAATCATTTTTTTATAATAAAAATTTACTTTTCTAGCCTTTCTAGCGGCGAACTCTTTTAATAAGTTATCAAAGTCGATGTTTTCAGCAATTTCATTTTTGATTGACAAAGTTGCCAAGTTTGTCAACGGAGAAAATGTATTCCTTTTGTAAGCTTATCTCTCCCATGTGACGCAGATGAAGTTAGGTGGGTCAGCTAGTTTAGGATATTTACGAGTAAGTAGCCTTCGGAGGGGATACATATCCCTCCGAAGCCGGTGCCATGGGCGGTTACCCACCCTCACCCCCCTAACGCCGCTACTGTTGACAATGACAACATGTTTAATTTCAGGTACTGGATAAGTTACCAAACAAAGAAACATAATTAACTGTAACACATTATGTTTTTTTTTTTTTTTTCTAGTATCATCTTGCGATCGGCTTTACAAGCCATTAGCAGATTTGTTTTAGGGGTTATTCATATTATTTATTCATATTCATTTATTTCATAAACAATTTTTACATTGTGTCGAAAATTCATTAAAAACTAACACAACACGGATTTTAATGTTTACGATTCAAAAATAAAATAATACAATTAAAATTCGGTACATTAGCAAAAAAACAAAAAGTTTTTAAAAAGTAAATGCAAATAAATCATTTCAATAAAAATAAATCTGGGTAAGGAAAAAAAATAAATCATATCACTATAGGAAATAATCATGTAAGTAAATTAAAAAAGTGAATAAATTATGTCAATAAAAAAATTAAAATCACACAAATAAAAAATGATGTCTCGTTAAAAAAAAAATAAACATGTCAATAAAAAAATAAAAATTATCATGTCAATAAAAGATAAATCATGTAAATTAAAAAAAAGTAAATAAATTATGTCAATATAAAAATTCATAAAATCACAAAAAAAAATATGTCGATAAAAAATAAACATGTCAATAAAAAAATAAAGAATTATCATGTCAAAACCAAATACATCGTGTCAACAAGTGGTTAATTATCATGCTATGTAGTTTAGACATTCACATCACTGAGAAACTCATCAAGTGTATAATACCATTTTTCTTTCAAAAATGACTTTAGCTGGTGCTTAAACTGATTTATATTATAAATTGACTTTAATGCTCCTGGTAGTTTATTATAGTTATTTATGCAACTGTTGTATAATGAGGGGTATTAAAACACGAATGTGGGTTTATCACACGAGGCGAAGCCGAGTGTGATAATAGTATCACATGAGTGTTTTAATACCTAATTATGTACAGTTGCATACAAGACTTTATCTACATCCATGATATGAATCCTCCATAAAAGGTTCTGAAACCATAGGGTGTTGCAGTGTTCTAAGAAGTCTATGTAAATTCATGGAAAGTTTAATTGCTTGTATTTAATACAAACAAACCGTGTATAGGTAGTAATATAATTATTTACTTTTTGGATTGTTCAATTATCAAAATTCACAAAGCTTGTATCACTCATTTTTGTAAACAACAAAGTACATAATGCAATACTATTATCCAAATGTCAAACAAAAATGGCGGGATACGACGTGAATTCGAATTAACCTATAAGTTTTTTTTTTTTAATTACGGCGCTGTGGTAGTGATTCGCACGTGCTAGACAATGTTCTTTTTTTAAAACGAGTTGCATAATGAAATTCAGTACAACATTATAACACCCGTTTGGGTGTTATAATGGTTATTATGACACTGGCTGTTTTAATGTTGGCCATAAGCTAACTGTTTCAGATACCTTTATAGAGGATTTATAGCATGGGTGTAGATAAAATAGTTTAATTGATTGATAGCATGCAGCATGACTCACTACTTTTAAATGCGGTTGTATTTTATATTGTAAGTCCTTACGTCTTGTAGCTTCTCGCTTATTTCTGTCCTCAAGTGTCTCATAATCCCGCAGCTTTTTCATAAGGTCTGTTAGTAGAACTAAAATGTATAAACAAGGGACCGTTAATATCTGTAGTTCTTTAAAGTAATCCTTACATGATACCCACTGCGGAATTCTCACCATAGTTCTTATAGCTCGTTTTTGTATAACAAAAGCAGTATTTACATTGTACTCATAGATACCTCCCCATAGAGCAATGCTGTACCTTAGTTTTGACTCAACAAGCGAGTAGTATACTATTTTTAATTGTTCGATAGAAATTTCATCTCGAAGGCTTCTAAGAGCATAACAAGCTGAACTAATTGAACTTTCTAAAGCTGATAGTTCCTTTTTCCAATTTAGGCTTTCATCAATGTAAATACCTAGAAATTTCACACTATCTACTAATATTATTCTATTGTCATTCAAGGTTATGTCTATTGAATCCTTGTTTCTCGACGTTGTTCTAAATAACATAGCGTTCGTTTTATTGGTGTTTAAGATGAGATTGTTGTTGGTAAACCAACAATGAAAGAGCGCCAGAGCTTTATTTACCTTACTACTAAGAGTTCCCATATCTTCCGCGGTTATAATGGCATTCGTGTCATCAGCAAAAAGAACGAGTTTAGTATCAGTTTGTTTTAAAATGTAGTTAATTAAATCATTGATAAACAAGATGAAGAAGATTGGCCCTAATATTGAGCCTTGTGGAACTCCTTGCCTTACTTGTTTTAGTCCCGATTTGAAAATTTTGTCACATTTTTGTTGTTCTACTTTAATTTCTACATATTGTTTCCTATTTTCTAAGTAAGACTTAAACAAGTTTAAGACTGGTCCTCTTACTCCATAATGCTCCAGTTTTGCTAGTAGTAACTTGTGATTTACTGTGTCAAAAGCAGAACTTAGATCAAGGAACAGCCCTACGACTTTTAATTTATTATTAATTCCGTTTATTACTTCCTCCATTAACGTATTAACTGCGTCATTTGTTCCCACATTTTTTTGATAACTAAATTGTTTGTAATTAAGAATTTGTTGCGATTTACATGTCTAAGAAGCCTTCTTTTTAGTATTTTCTCGAAATTTTTTGAAATTATAGGCAAGAGAGAAATTGGTCGATAGTTGTTGGGATCGGTTTTGCACCCTTTTTAGGGTTCCGTAGTCAACTAGGAAGGAACCCTTATAGTTTCGCCATGTCTGTCCGTCCGTCCGTCTGTCCGTCCTCGCTTAATCTCTGTGACCGTTAGCACTAGAAAGCTGAAATTTGGTACCAATATGTATATCAATCACGCCAACAAAGTGGTAAAATAAAAATTGAAAAAAAATGTTTTATTAGGGTAGCCCCCCTATATGTAAAGTGGGAAGTGATTTTTTTTTTAATTTTAACCCTAACGTGTGATATATTGTTGGAAAGGTATTTAAAAATGAATAGGGGTTTCCTAAAATCATTTTTTGATAATGTTAATAATTTCGGAAATAATCGCTCCAAAAGTAAAAAACAATGTGTCCCCCCCCCCTCTAACTTTTGAACCATAAGTTTAGAAAATATGAAAAAAATCTGAAAAGTAGAACTTTATAAGGACTTTCTAGGAAAATTACTTTGAACTTGATGGAAACAACAGTTTTTGTACAAAAAGACAAAAAGTTGTACAAAATAATTTCTGGACTAAGTTTGTAGTATATTCGTATATGCAAGCATTTTTACATAATGGATACCCACCTTTAAACTCATAAGTGGGAACACTTATTGTGACGGACGGGAAACTACGGAACCCTACACTGAGCGTGGCCCGACACGCTCTTGGCCGGTTTTTATAAATTGGCAGAACTCTTGCTATCTTAAGCTGTTCCGGGAACACACTCTCGTTTATACACTTATTAATAAAATGTGCCAGTGGTTTTGCCAATAAGTCAATATGTTTTTTAAATATTTGTATTGGGATTTCATCATAACCAACCGATTTCTTGTTCGCCATTGCATCGACAATTTTTTTAATTTCACCTGCAGTCACTGGTTCACAGGACATTTCTACACTAACTCTACTAACGCTATCTTTCAAAGTGTTTATGGCTTGTTCATAAGTATTGAGCTCTCCAACAAGGTCGGCTTTGTCAAATGTGTTCGAGAAAATTTCAACTATTTCCTGAGGATTTGATATTATTTTGTTATCTATTTTCAAAAGAATGTCTTTACTACTTCCACGTTTCGATTGAGTGTTCCTATGTCTATTTATAACTCCCCATATAGCTTTTGAAGAATCATTTGCTTTTTCAAGTTCTTTCCTAACCGATATACGTCTGGCTTTTTTTAAGACTGATCTATATATTCTAATGTAAGTTTTTACATACATCCCTATTTCCTCATTGCAAGTCATCTTACCTATGTTTTGAAGTATGAATCGCTTCATTTTGCTTGATACTCTTATTCCTTTTGTTGTCCATGGTGATTTACAAAATGTTTTAAGATTAACTATTCGTTTCTTTTTTTTAAAACTACAGCGAAATATTTGGCCAAGTTTTTTTAGGAATCCATTTAAACCTTCTTCTGTCCAGTTACAATTTTCTAAACGTTGTCTAAAATTATTCGAATTTCTGTCACTAAACTGCCTAATTTCTATATTTAACAAATCTTGATCGCCATTTGACATTAATTTTTCAGTTTTTAAGCCACATAGTAATGCTGCATGTCCGTCAGCCAAGCAATTGTGATCAACAAACTGTTCATTGAAATAATTATCCGGCAGATTCGTCAAAAAGTTATCCAAACATGATTCCGCGCTATTTCGTCTATAAGTCACTTCGTTAATAATGGGTCTAAAATTGTAAGATGTCAGTAGTGTTAAGAAATTTAAAGTTTTTTTTGTCATTTTTAAGTAAGTCGATGTTGAAGTCTCCACAGATGATGCACTTTTTACTAAAAAAGTGTTCCAATAATTGCTCTAACTTAGACATAAATGTTTCATAGTTCTGTTCAACAGGATTTCTGTAACAACAGATAATGTATATGTTGGTATTAGAATCTTTAACACCACATATTTCAAAGCTTTCAATTTTATATAGTTTTTGACAGTAGGGTACCTCTTCACAAACAACATCATTCGTCGCCATTATTAGGCTGCCACCCCTTTTTTTATTTTTTCGAGCATTAAAAGACACCATTTTATAATTGTTAATATTGAATAGAGAAGCCGATTCCATAGTCAAGAAATGTTCCGTAATACACACATACAAATTGTTTAGTTTAAGTTCCTGTAGGTACAGATCTAATTCATCTCTTTTGTTGCTTATACCACATACATTCTCTAGGTAGATATTGAGGGAGATATAATTGTTATCATGAGTTACAGAATTGGTTGCCGTGCTGTGAGACATGCTACTGAACAATTTACTTACGAAAAAAATCGTCGTTATTTTCCAGGTTGTCAGTCTGAGTGCTTATGCTTTTTGTAACTGCTATGCGACACTTTGATGAAGTTTCATTATCTGTTTGTGTATATAAATTATTATAACACTTTTATACATGTCCGTTTAGCCCATACAGGTCACTACTTTTAATTCGATTATTATACAATAAATAGTCATTTTTGTATTTTAAACGAAGTATTTCTTTATGGATAAGTCTGCTAGCTTGCATTGTATTAATGTATTTTGATCTGAATTTTGTGTTAAAATAATCCAAGTCCAGTGGCAAAAATGTTGAATTCATAAAATTATTACATACCATTTTTAGGGTTCCGTACCCAAAGGGTAAAAACGGAACCCTATTACTAAGACTTCGCTGTCTGTCCGTCTGTCCGTCTGTCCGTCTGTCCGTCTGTCGATCTGTCCGTCTGTCCGTCTGTCCGTCTGTCTGTCACCAGGCTGTATCTCATGAACCGTGACAGCTAGACAGTTGAAATTTTCACAGATGATGTATTTCTGTTGCCGCTATAACAACAAATACTAAAAACAGAATAAAATTAATATTGAAGGGGGGCTCCCATACAACAAACGTGATTTTTTTTTGCCGTTTTGTCTAATGTATAGATAATGGTACGGAACCCTTCGTGCGCGAGTCCGACTCGCACTTGGCTGGTTTTTAATGATTTATTAAGCATATTAACACTAAGCCATTTATTTTTGTAAAATTTGCCAACTAAGACGTTTGTTTGTTTAATTTGACCCAAAGTATAATATAATATTGACTGGAAATTTAAAGGATTTGAATCGTTAGAACCCCCTAATATCAATATGTAGTCGGAGTTGGTAAAATCTTTACACTCAAAGACACGTGTACTTATGACTTCAGCCATTGGCGCCCCAGGCTTTACTATTGATGTCACGTTGAAGGACTGTCCTAGTAGTTCTTGAATTAACAATCTCATACCAAGTCCGGTTTGATCAGCAAAAATTTTTACTTGGTGTTTTCTTTCATTACAGTCTCCGTTCTTCGGGATGTTACCAATGTTTGTATTCTCTAAATCCACCTTTGTATTTATGGTGAGAGTCTCCGGTGTTTCAGAGTTTACTATTGTACCCATGTCGATGCTACCTTTCTCCAAGATTGGTCGGTAAAATGGCTGATGGTTTATAATTGTATCCTGTGAGCCCATGTCGTCTGTTATGGGTTGCTCGAAAAAATAACTTAGGCTGTTGCTATCGTCATGCTTTTGACTTTTTCTTACTGCATCTATATCTGGTTCTTTAGAAGAAGTCCTTGTCAAGCCCATTCGCAAACCACACGACCTCTGGCGTTTTTGATACTGAGGACAATAAAATTAAAGTGGGGAAGCAATCGATTTGTTACTCCTATTTAGTTCACAGGCGCCTACTGATTTATACATATTAATGTTGTGCTGGAAAGTTGATAATTTTTTCTTTAAGGCGCTATTCTCAACGTTTAAATTGTCTATTTCGGTGTTTGCTATTTGTAACTCGAGGTTTAATTTTGTGAGTTGTTCCTTGATTGTAGTTATTTCGTCTCTGTTCATACTGTTTGGTAGACTCTGATAAGAAATGTCCAGTTCGTACTCGCTGTCTTGGAAATCTATACTTATCTGGCGACGTCTTTGAGTGTTAACGTTTTGTATTTCTTCCATGTTTTTAACAGCAATAGATATTGAAAACATACAAAAAGAACTAGATGGTTGGTCTCAAACTTGCGACCGCACGCGTGTAAAGCGACAAGCTTGCCTACGCGCCACAGTCAATTTGTAAAGCTGAGTGAAATATTACACCAGTATTGACCAGAACTGTTTTACCGACTTTTTAGTTTTTATCTGCCAAACTAGATGTCACTTTTTACAGTTTACCTGAATGTGTAGTTTTTGTTTGTGAAAAATAGATGTCACTATTCACAAAAAAACTGATGGCCAGCTGATCATTGTTGACATTTGAAATAAAAACCAATTTATCAATCTTCTTTTTTCAATTTTACTAGACAATACCACTTCACTTCACTTTAATTCTTGCTCCTGGGTGATTTTATTGGCGTTATAGAAACACTGTCCAGCTTGCTCACATTTAGTGGTAGTTTTAGGGTCACTGTTACGAGATTCCGATAATCACACGACTGTTTTCGAAGTTGTGTGTTAATCTTACTCGTTTGGCTGTATAACACTTGTACTCAATAGATACGCACTTTAGGTAAGATTTATGCTGAAAACTGGTGAAAAAGAGCACTTTTACTATTTTTGGTGAAATTTAAAACACGGTGCCAATGTTTACTATAAAGCAGCGCCATCTGCCATCATATTGTCGGGTAAGAACTGTTCCTCCTGTGAGGAAGCTGTCTTTTATTTTAATTCCGGATTTATTTGAGAAAAAAGTCCCATACGCGTTGTCTTTTGAGTCTTCTGTAACATAGTGGTTCACCTAGCGCCGTTGCCAGGGTATTTGTGTGGGTTTTTATTCGGCTTTGATATGCTATTGTTCTTTGTTCCACTTCTACTTTGACAAAACAGTCAATTCATTTCTGTGTACTCATGCAATTCACTGATTCTGATAAACAGAGGTGCGTTGGTGATCATTTTGGGCGCTTTATTCTGGAACCGTTGTAAGATTTCCACGTTGCTATTTTTTCCTGATCCCCATAACTCAATTCCATAAGTCCAGATGCGTTTAATTATGGTTTTATAGATGAGCATCTTATTTTCCATGGTGACGTTTGATCTTCTGCCTATTATCCAGTTGAGGTTTCTCATCTTTATATTTAGCTCGTCACGTTTTTTTTGGATATGGGTTTTCCATGTTTGTTTCCTGTCAAGATGCATGCCTAAATATTTTGCTGAATCTTGGTGGGGAAGAACGTCGTTTCCTAGTTTAATTGGGGGGCAGTTGTCTTTTCTTAAGGTAAACGTGACATGCACTGACTTGCTTGAGCTGGCCTTGATACGCCACATTGGAACGGACGCTACATTGGGATTTTCATGGTTGCTAAGTGCAGCGGTGTCATCTGCAAAAGTGGCAGATAGAACATTATCCGTTGTAGGTATATCTGCAGTGTACAAAAGATACAGAATAGGACCCAAAATAGAACCTTGTGGCACACCGGCTTTAATGTCTTGAAAAGCGGAGTAGGCGTCATTGATTTTAACTCTAAATATACTACGGTGATGATTTTTTTGTATGCTTCTATGTCCAGAGAACTTATTCTTAGTTGATTTTTATTTACGACTAGCTTCTGCCCGCGACTTCGTACGCGGATCCTGTTGCTTATACCAGCGATAACGGAGTCGTCAAAATCGAAGACCTGAAACGTCTGATGTCGAATTTTAAGAGCCCGGGGACGGGAATACAACGGGATGCGCGAGACGATTCGAGACGTTCCAGATCTTTCATTTTTGTAAGTCAACAGGAAATGCCCATCAGACCAAACAACACTTGCTGAGACGTCATTCCTATGTGTTATGGTGTAGCTGGGCTCTTGGAGTTCCACAACAGGTGTTCCAGATCTTCGATTTTTATAAATCAACAGAGAGTGCTCATCAGATTGAACAACTTTTGCTAAAACTTCATTCCTCTAAATATGTTATAGTGTAGCTGGGCTCTTGGAGTTCCACATGAGGTGTTCCAGATCTTCAAATTTATTCTCTCAGCAGAAAATGCCCATCACGTGGAACAATTTTTGCTATGGTACCATTTTTGTATCTCTTATAGTTCAGCTGGTCTGTTGTGGTTCTGCATCAGGTGTTCAAGTTTCCAAGATAAATTATAGCCTATATCTTGCCCAGACTTAATACCTATACAACAACAAAAAAATCATTCAAATCCGTCCAGCAGTTCCGAAGATTAGCGTGTACAAACAAACAGACAAACAGACAAACAGACAGACTTTTTTTTTTGGATTCGTGCTCTATTACTGTTTCTAAACCCCCCTCAATTATTTATTTTTTAATATATTCAATGTACAGACACAGTTTTTCTACTGTTTTATTATATGTATATAGATATAGATTTTTAGAAGAAAATCATCTTTACCAGCAACAGTGTTAAGTAATTCACTTAGTTTATTTACATCTTCAATTCCATACAAGGTAATCGGTGGAGGTTTTTTTGGGTGTTTCTCTTTGTATTTGGGCTCATCTTCTGTCAGATCTATCTGTAGGTCATTGTACCTATTGGTGGTTTTAATTGTTTCAGGAGATGGCGACTGCAATAACTTCTTTTGCTTGTTGCTTCTAGCTGTTGGGACTCTTTGCCATTCGGGAGGACAATTGGTATTATTTGTTGGAGTCTGACTTTTCTGTCTCTTTGTTAAGGGGACGGTGTTGGTAGCTTCAAGCTGTGGTTTATTTCCAAGGGATTGACTTCTTGGTCTACTCATAAACAAAGTTCTACCTATCCTATGGGAATAAGACTTGATTATGTTTATATAACAGGAAAGGCTAAAGATGGAGAGATTATAAAATAGATCTTTTTCTTGTTTCAGACATCGTCAGGGGTGTTGACCATCGACTAGAATTTATGGATGTTAACGGAACGATATCGCATACAGAAAACTTTACGTCGGATACATTCCAAGAAATAACTTACGACCCAGTACACAACAGAGTGCTGTTCACCGACACATATAATATATTTAGCTTTGACATAACTACTAAGAAAACAGAATGTTTGATGAGGACTAAAAACGTTGCTGTTATGGCGTATGACCCAGCCACAGAGTTACTCTTTTGGGTTGAAGACTTAACAGAATTTTATTCGATTAAATTAAAACAGAGTTCTGATAAAATCAAAGTTAACGAAAAGCACTTAATTTTGTCTTCAAGTTATATCACTGACATTGCCGTCGATAGCTGTGGAGGGTACGTTACTAACAAAATTGTACATATTCATATAAGTGGAGATTTGATAAAGAGGAGAGATAGAGCGTTGTTATATGCAGTCGAGGTGGAAATCACACCCGAGCCGCAGGCGAGGTTGTTATGGAGTCGAAAATTGCAGTAACAAATGCCTACGTGTTTCAAACGACGTTTTCCAATACACTTTCGAAAAAATAAAATGAAAGAACGAAAACTATTTTTGTCATGCCAAATACAACTATGATTTTTTTTTTGTTTTCCGTGTTTTGCTTTCGACAGGTTGAAGGAGTAGCAAAGGCATGAAGCCGCTAAATAGCCTAATAAAAAAAAAAAAAAAATTCTTGAATATAAAACACAAATAAATATTAATTTGTCCATAAAAGTTTTTTTTTTAATGAGTTCGTATTGTATTTATAAAAAACAATACAAATATTCAAAAAAGTTTTAAGAATTAAAGATGCATATAATTATTATCTCTTCGCCGATAATGAAAAAAAACGATTAGAGAAATTGAAATAACTTGGACTTGATCTATGTACTTATATCTGTGGAAATTTTAATAACATTTACAAAACATTTCAGGTTTATTTATTATAAGGTGCACTACAAAATCAATAAGGTTCGATTCAACGGCTCCGAGAACGAAGTTGTTATAGACAATGACCGCCTTATATACTCTTTCACCATAGACCAACATGCACAGAAAATATACTTTACAGATGAGGGGTTTTCTATTAAAACTGCAGATTTAAATGGAAAGAACATAAGAACCATACTTGTACTAACACAATATGGATATTGTCTCACCGTATCAAACGATTTCATGTACTGGCTATCTTACAACTATGAAAATAGTACATATACCATCAAGCAAATTCCAAAGAATCCACCGCGCGGCATAAATGTGGAACCTAAACATTTTAATGATCGTGACTGGTTTTGGGATATGGCTGCTTATTATAACATTAACGATATAATATCTCAGGAAATTCAGAACTGTGATAATCTGAAGAGTCTTCTACCAAACAACTCAGTTTCTACAGATGTAAGCCTGCTTTGTGTCCATGGTACGAAAGTTGATGGGGAATCTCGTTGTGAATGTACACAGGGTTACAGCGGTAAGAGATGCGATGGTTCAGTGTGCCACAATTATTGTTTATACGGAGATTGTAGTACCAGTGCTGAGGGACAGCCTAAATGCAGGTAAAACATGTTTATCTTACACTGTTAGGGCTTTTTTTTTTGAGTCCATTAAAGATGATACTCCCTATCCCTGACGGAATCCCGCCTGTCATTTGTCATAATTATCCTTCATTATTCCGTACCGTGTGCTGTTTTTTAATGTGTTGTGTTTGCATTAGTGTTGTAGCTTTTAACCGTCAACGTGCTGAGTATATTTAACTGAGTTTATTGTATAATAGCTGCCTTCGTTCGCATAAAATTATAATAAGAATACTACTTACCTTTTTGAATCGGATTTTAGCATAAATTACTTCTTAACATCAGCTATCTGTCAGTAGAAGTCGCTCCTCAAAATCAGTCCAGCCGTTTCGGAGATTAGCCGTTTGGATAGGATTTTGTAAAAAAATTCAAGAGATTTAGTTTTTTTGCACGGAACCCTGAATTACTTTTCTAAAATAAAGTAGATACCAAAATCGCTCGATCGGGCGACCTTGAACTTATTATTGTCAATAAATTAGCAAGTCAACTTTCTGCCATGCGCCGATCAGTGTGTTGCACTGTTTCATAATTTTCTTTATTACAGTTGTTATGCTGGCTACTCAGTAGACCGTTGTGAAGTAAACTCGTGCCAGGGATATTGTTTGAACGATGGTCTTTGTGCCCTGAGTGAGGAGGGTAAGCCCCTCTGTCGATGCACAGGACATTATGAGGGTGAAAGATGCGATGTTCCCCTCTTTCAAACCAAATGCTTCCAAGCTATTTCTTTATCTAAGGACATCTTCAATACAGGTAAGAATAGATCACTGTAGATGGATAGCTAGACAGAACACACTTTATAACACACCAAAACTGTTACACAGCTCTACTACAGTGTTGCATTTTTTATTAGTACAACGTCGGAAAAATCTACAGGTAGTCCATGCATGATCACTTGTACCTCCATATATATCTGTTTTGAACAAAAACTTTTAATTCTTACTGTGCCTGACTGTCATGGACTCAAGATCAAACCGAACCGTTTAAACTTACAATACTTCGTACATGATATCGTACGCGTAATGCATCTTGCTTGTCAGAATCAGATTGATAATGTCATGTGCGATTGCTTTTATGATGTCCTATGTGTTATAATTGTGCATTGTATACGTTTTTTGACAGATATAACATCGGTTAAAGGGTCCAGTGAAATTTTTCATTTATTTATTGTAGATTTCATAAGAAAACTTATAGCCAATGATCGAAAAGAACTTCCCATAGCGAGACCTGTAATCAGGCAAATAGGTACTTACTTTAATTTTTATTTACAGAAGATGCATTAAACAAACGTTCGAAGCATTTGACGGACCGGTATAGAAAAGAGCTGAAGAAGCAACCAACTCTCAGATCTGGATCAGAGTCCAATCCATGGAAGTCTACTTGGTAATATTTTGATATTATGTCATTCGATAGAGAAGAAGTAAAGCCTGCACCGTCTAGCAGCCATTTAAATATTTATGAAAATGAGAGTGTCCTTCAAACTGTTTTAGAGACGCAGAGTGACCTGCAATCTGTTAATGAAATGATCGAGTCTGTATCATCTCAGCTATCTCAAACTGTACCCGTTGGCTCTCCAGCATCTGAATCATCATCATCGTCCAGAAATCGTACAAATACCAGAGACGACATGTTGGGAATAGAAAAAAAGAAACTATTGTCAATGGAGACACGTTTAAAGGACAGCCGATAAGATGAAAAACTAAAAAATGACGAGGATTTTCTATTTCTGCAAAGCATACTGCATTCTTTAAAGAAATTGTGACATTTACAAAAACTACGTTTTCGTGGAAAAATTAATGATTGGCTGTTAGATGCTCTTACAGAGAATGAACGTACTTTTTAACAAAATTAAAGATATTATTCTGCTCCTGGCCCCAGTGGATCTAATTAAGGCTACTTTTCAGACTTAACAAACTCAACATCAGTATTAACCCGGAATAATGATGATAATTATGTATGAAAAAATAAAAATAATACTATATTAAGCAGTATAAGAAAAATTATAATATTTGTATTGTAAGTAATAAAATAGATAACTTGTAACTAAAAATAATGTAAGAGTAGGAAATAAAAGGCTTTTTTATTTTAATTTTATTTTTTAGTGATGTTATTTAATAGGTATTTTAATGTAACTTTAACCTTTACTCACAACTACTCACATTTATAAAACTACAAAATTCAATAAAAGTATACGTACTTATATAAGTTATAATTTACTAACCTTATTGACACTATAAGTTTTGTTTTTCTATGGCAGTTATCAAATCTGATACGTGAAAGTTAGCAGGTACTACTCAGTTTGATTATTGATTAAATTCTCTGTTAAATATATGTTACTCTTTATAGTCCGTTTCACAAGCTCTACAATGCTAAACAGCACTAATAAATTGAGCAACTTTTAAACACATCTTTTTAAAAAATTTACGGAGACTAAACAAATACGGTGCCAACTCTTCGAATCTCAACAGTCTATTTATTTAATTAGACTCTTCAACAATGAGTACACTTTTACATAATTCCATATAGTAATACGTTACAAACTTATGTTTAAGTGCCCCGTTACTTAAGGAAGAACACTACATGCTACATTTATTGCGTTAAAAGAGCTAATAAAACAATAAAAAAAAGAAACTATAAAAATACAAAACAAACTAATAAAACAACAGCAGTTTACATTTTATTAAAATTAAGTTCAGCCGAACAGAATCAAACATTAAGGAGCCGCCGCCACGAGCGAGAGAATCGTGGCGATATTATCGTCCTTGCCTCGTTTTTCTATACACTTTCTTTACAGTCGTCATGAGCAGTTAGTGGTGGTAGATGTGAAAGTAAACTCTTCAACGGCACTTCTTTAGAAATCAGTTGAAGCACAAGTCGACGCCACGCCTTTAACCGATGTTACATCTGAAAAGAAAAAGAATACAATGCACAATTAATACACATAAGACATCATAAAAGACAATCGTACATAACATTATCAATCTGAGTCTGACAAGATGCATTACACGTACGAGATCATGTACGACGCGATGTTAGTTTCAACTGTTTGGTTAGGCTGCTTGTAATTTTTCCAATCATCATGGACGATTGATCTTCAGTCCTTAACAGTCAGACACAGTAAGAATTGAATTTTTTTGTTCAAAACAGGTGAATTTTCATGTGGAGGTACAACTGATCATGCACGGACTACCTTTAGATTTTCCCGAAGTTGTACTCATGAAAGTAGCAACATTGTAGAGCTGTGTGACACTTGGTGTGTAATAAAGTATGGTCTGTCTAGCTATCCATCCACAGCGATCTATTCTTACCTGTTTTTTTTTCTTTATTAGTTTATAGAAGGTTTGATCAGTAATTACCATGCCACCCTCATAGGGGCATTCTATGTCTATCTACGCTTAATACCGAAATTTTCAATTTTGTGTAGTTTTTAGGCTGTCCTGGACAAGGGTGCAGCCAAAATACTATTATATATGCCATCATCAATAGATTTTAGACAATTTTCTACGAACAAGTTACGTCTCTCAACCTCGTTCCGGACACATTCCGCTAAAATATGAGTGGTATCCTCTACCTTATCACACTCAGTAAAATTGGGCGAATCACTCTTTCTCATTAAAAAGGCAAAACTATTCAACGGGATATGTCCCGAACGCAGTCTGAAAGCAGTAACAATGTCTTTTCGTTGCATATCTGTGCCTACAAATCAAGGAAGGCGGGAAAGGCTGTTTTGCATAGTTTTACACCAAATTCCCTTACTTAGCGACCTCTCATCAAAAGTATTCTTTCCATAATTTTAGACATTGGTCGCGAACTTGATACAAGAGGTCACTAAATAGGGGAAGACATACAACAGGTATTCCATCCGTGATAACCTCTTTTGCTAAGCGATCTACTTTCTCATTTCCATACAAGCCAATATGGGATGGTACCCATTGAAGAACAATTCTTTTGTCTCGGATCTTACCCATGGTGTCCAGAATTTCATAGGCTATCGGTGCACCTCGACCATTCGAGGTGCATCGAGCCTGGTGTTGCAGAGCACTCCTCGAATCTGTCAGTATTACATAATTACCTGATTCGAATGACTCAATGTATGAGATAGCTTCTGAGATTGCTTGTAATTCAACGTACATTATTGAGACTTTAGCACCTGATCTAAACTTTATAGATGACTTCGTTTGCAGATCAAAAACAGCCCATCCCGACTCGTTACCTGCTTCCTGTGGCCCATCAGTATAGACTGAGTAAAAATGTAAATAATTCGTGTTTATAAACTGCACACAAATTTTGAATATGTTGCCACATCTATACTGATGTTTCGGTTTGTCTATTACATCTATATATGGTTTCACTACATTGGATAGGTCCACACTGCTGACCCATGTATTCAAAGAAAATCTCTCTAATTCCTGCGATGAAAGTATTGGATAGTCAATTAGAAACTCATGTACCGTCACAAGTAGTGGTTTTTTTCTACGTCTCCAATATAAACCTTGACATGACTCGGCAAGACTGTTAATCTAGAGATACTTGACTACCCCGGAATGAATTCACCTTCAACCAATATTTGCCTGCTAAAAAGTATCTGCGTACATGTAAAGGTACGCAGATACTTTGGTGTACTTTTGGGTACTTTCAAGGTGAAGCTCACACTCCATCACGTGTATTGTAGTAGTCCTCACAAAACCACCAATAACACGCATAAATTGATTTTGTATTCTGTCCAATTTACCTATGTTGCTTATGTACCCGTTATCGTATAAAAAGTTGCCATAGTCCAGTTTCGAACGAATATATATAATAGCCTCAAGTGATATAGATGTACGCCCCAACCTGACCCAGCATGAACTTGAAAGATTCTCAAGGAGTTTAAACATTTTTCGGCTAGTTCCCCAATATGTTTTTTCCACCTAAGCGAGCGGTCTAGCCACATACCTAAGTACTTTATGTTATCTACTACTTGAAGCGTTGTTTCATTTATTAGCAGATCAATACATTTTCTTCTGTATCCTTTCTTAAAAATGCATACTTTACTCTTTGAAGATGAAATGTCTAAGCCAATATTACAAAGTAATTTAACTAAAATATTTAAAGAATTTTGTACTAGCTGAACACCTTCTTGTATGTTATTACTTACTAAATAAAGAACAAAATCGTCCGGGTACTAAGATATCAATACTCCGCTGCTTATAATACTTGCACAGATACCTGAAGTTACTATGTTAAAAAGGAACGGGGCCATAGGGTCACCTTGAGCTAATCCACGACCAGTAGTACGACATAAGTAGATATTATCTATTAAGATCTTCAACTTTTTTTCTTTTAAAAACTGCCATAAACATTCACATATTTTAGATAAAGGGAGGAAGTGTACTGAAAAGTATGTTCTGTCTAGCTATTCATCCACACCGATCTATTCTTACCTGTATTAAGGATGTCCTTCAACAATGAAATAGCTTGGAAGCATTTGGTTTGAAAGAGGGTGTAAAATATGCACATTTAACAACACTAGTTGACTCGCCAACGCACCACCGCTCAGTCCGACAGCCTGACAACGACTGATCTCCCCACCACTCGGACCGGTACTTATAACCGAGCGACGTGTGCGCCCGAGGCAACGTCACAATACTATTATCGGTTTGTAGTGCGATATATATTGATATCTACATACACTACATCCCTCCCTTATTTTAGTTTCTTTTAATTATTTTTATTTCTATAAGGACACTATCTGCTTACTACCTATAGTGCTCACTATCACGGCTATCACTACTAATCGCTATATCACTGTCTCACTATTACGCGCAGCAATGGCTCAATCGTACGTCCACCTCTCACGGTGTCTATCGCTAGACTGACCGATTCCTTTTATTCCTCCTTTGATTTCCTTTTTAGATAATCATACTGATTTACATTTTATATTTTATTTATATAACCAATTCTCCCTTTTACTAGATAGACAACCAGTTTCTTTTTTATTTGTTTTAATGCTTTACCTTCTCAGGGTTTACCCAGTTACCCCATTTGAACATCACTTCCAATAACCACCACTAACTTATCTATAAACTTTATCGTCTACTCTAACCTCTGGGTCAGTATGATCTCGTTTTCCTATTTCCATATTCCTTTCCATTTTTTTTTCCGTTTCCTTTCATAATGACTTATGTTTTTTTTTTCCATTTTTTAGCCATTACGCATTAGGAATTTGATTTTTTGTACAGGGAATATAATTTAAGGTATAGAAGTATGAATATTGTTTTACTCCCTTTACATGACGTTCACACAACCGGTCATAGAGATGTACAAAGACATTCAAATATATTACTTGTATAAGTCTTTTTAGATCTCTTTGGAGATGTAGCATGTTATAGAAACTGTTTTGATAAATCGACAGTCATTCCAACAGTTTCTTTTTATTTTAAATCATAGATATCTAAGTTACACTAGATTAGCAATTACCGCGCCAAGGCGTTGCCACGGGCATATGACCAGGGTCATATGCGTAGCTTATGTCAGTTCAGTGTTCTGTTTGACGCAGTACCGAAGTGACACGCGACAAAATATGGGCAAATGCGTAGTGAAAGAGTGCGATTCAAAATCACAAAAACATGACAAATTAATCGCAATAACTTTCCACACGTACCTAATTTTATTGTTTCTGTGTTCCCACATGTATACGTCCCACGTGTATTGGTTAATATCACTGTCAAAACACAATTAATTCTATGAAATTTTGAATTTTGACAATTAGGTTCAGTGTTACCACTAAAAACTTGTTTTAGTTTCCCACATTTGTGGGAGAGTTTTGTAATTGATGAAATAAGTGATTTTAATATTATTTAATTGTTTTTGATTTTTAAACGTTTTTCATATTGTTTTAATATTGGAATATTTAAAAAATGTAAACAAATAAAAAAATGATTTCTTTTAAATGTTTGTGGTTTCAAAGCTACGTCGTCGCGTTTAAAAAGTGTTTTTTTTTTTTTTTGACACATTTTATTGAGGTTTGCATCTCTAGTATATTTAACTCAATGTTATAAATACTTATGACGTTTGCTTCAAAATTATTTACCAAATTATTTATTACATAATTATTTTTTACAACTTATTTTCTTTTTTATAAAATTACTCCAAAACTCCGATTTTATTTACAAAAGAACTCTTGAAGGAGTTAATATGATAAGTGTAGATTAGAAAACAAAGTTTGATTTTGACGCAGCATGGTACGGAATTCCAGATAACCATGAGCATTCTCCTTCATACAACATGAGATATACCGAGAGAATTTCTCTTACCTCTTTGACTTTTATCAATATTATAATATATCTTCAATATTTTGTGGTCGGTAATCAAATTGCTTCATAAAATAAAGATGTTTAAATGATTGATAGCCCAGACAAGAGCTAAGCTTCTTCCTTCTCTATCTGGCTATATCTTCGTACACAATCTGATTGACATTTACACCAATACTGTAAAGCTGAAGAGGTTGTTTTATACGTACGCTCAGTTTCTGGCCTATCCCTCTGCAGCGCGGTATGAAACAGGGAGACGTCATATCCCCGAAACTGCTCACCACCGCACCGGAGGACGCCCTCAAGGTTCCGGACCAGAGAGGGCCCGGCATCAACGCCAACGGCGAGCACATCACTCTCCCACGGCACGCCGGTAATACAGTAGTCTTGGCTGAGACCCTGCAGGACCCCAGCACAACGCTCGATGACCTCAGCAGAGCTTCCAAAAGAGTAGGTCCCAAAACGAACATGGACAAAACCAAGGTCACGTTAAACGCCCATGTAACACCCACTCCTATCAAGATCGGAGACACCACACTTTACTTTATATTTCGTGTACCTACCTGGGACAAACGGTCCAGCCAGGCAGGTTCAACCTCGAGAAAGAGGTCAATCGTCGAATCTGACTTGGCTGGGCAGCTTTCGGGAAGCCGTGCGGAATCTTCTCGTTGAACTTACCGCAGTGTCACAATACGAAAGTCTATGACCAGTGTATGTTGCCAGTGATTAGATCTTCTTTTTCTTCGTTGTCAAACACTTGGCAGAGTGGTCGTGGTCGTATCATCGGGGGTAGTGGCAAGCTTCACAACCCGTCGCCATTCCTCCTGTACTGTGGCTTTTCCATATTTTTCCAAGCTGATCCATGGAGGATCTGGTAATAGCCATACGCTGTTTGATGCGCCGTGAAGGTTGCGGGGATCCGCTGGATGCGAGTCGCACGGGACCGGCCAATGCGGTGACACCCGGGGGAGGCCCACGTCCAGCAGTGGATGTCTCTCGGCTGAAATGATGATGATGATCCGGATTCTTCTCCAATCCGATGCCCAATACCTCCAATTTCATGATTGTTAATTGCTTTTAATTTGATGTATGCCCAATGCTACCAATTTAATGGATCACATGTCCCTCGAAGCATCCGTTCCAGGACATACCGGTCTCCTCAAGATGTTTTCCTTCACCTTGTCAATTTAATGACCAGTAGCTATATTCTACTGCAATTCCGCTTCCAATTTAATGGATGCCCAATGCTTCCAATTTAATGGATGCCCAATGCTTCCAATTTAATGGATGCTCTTAACCTACCACGCGAAAACAGTGCGTGGTAAGTGTCACATGTCTTTCGAAGTATTTTTTCTAGGATCGGCGTTTCCTCAAGATGTTTTCCTTCACCTTTTCAATTTAATGACCAATAGGTATATTCTACTGCAACCACCGTCGTCCTTTGACGACTTGTCAATTTAATGACCAGTAGATACAATCTACTGCGGTTACTGTCAATTTAATGACCAGTAGATATATTCTACTGCAATAACTGTCATCCTTTGATGACTTGTCAATTTAATGACCAGTGGATATATTCTGCTGCAATAACCGTCATCCTTTGATGACTTGTCAATTTAATGACCAGTAGATATATTCTACTGCAATAACCGTCATCCTTTGATGACTTGTCAATTTAATGACCAGTAGATATATTCTACTGCAATAACCGTCATCCTTTGATGACTTGTCAATTTAATGACCAGTAGATATATTCTACTGCAATAACCGTCATCCTTTGATGACTTGTCAATTTAATGACCAGTAGATATATTCTACTGCAATAACCGTCATCCTTTGATGACCTTTCAATTTAATGACCAGTAGATATATTCTACTGCAATAACTGTCATCCTTTGAAGACTTGTCAATTTAATGACCAGTAGGTATACTCTACTAACAAAAAGCGTCCACTACAACTACTACTAGTGCACAACTGTCAATTGAATGACCAGTAGGAATGTTCTACTGCTTTTGGTTTCATATAGCACAAATCTAATAACCAAGCGTGAGGTCCCGGTTTCGACCTTAATTGTACTACCCAAATATTTAATACATATCTAAGGTGACATAGTACTTGCTTGTTACTTCGTAACCTATCTACCCATAATTTATTTGTAACATACCATCTATCTAATCGATGTAACTTATCCCAATTAATAATGAAATGTTACAAACTGGTACCCTTTTAAAAATTAATTTCTCATGTTCATTTCCACACTGTATTGGTACAACACCCATTGAAACTGCACCTTACACACTTCAAATCATTGCTTAAAAACTGAAACGGTTTTTATTTAGCCAATGACTGTGTGTTATTTACTTTACATTGCTCACTTTTATCACGTCAGTTTAATTACCAAAAAAGCTGTTGAGGATATAATTCCCCTGAATATTGTCAATCAGTGTCAATTAAATGACCAGCTATGCTGCTTCCATAATATCAATTTAATGATCAGTATAAACTGTTTACACTGCATAAACAAAACTAAAAAATAACTTTGCTATTTCAGGCACTACGCCAGCTTACTTGCTTCATTATGTTTTGAAATTATCCAAAGTAACCACTATTAAACACCTCTGCCTATCTCTTAAATATAAGAGAAATAAAGCGTGATATTGATTTGATCATGATTTTTGTTAAAAATAGCAGACGTACACACATCACACATATCACTTGGTGAGTTTTATAGGCGTGATTGTGATTATTTGCACTCCACATTACATCCACACAAATACCTTGTTTGTATTATAAAAACTATAAACCTCAGTAATAGTCAGTTTAGCAATAGATACCTACTACTAATAAAATAACCAAGTTAATCATTTAAAAACACTGTTAGCAATGCAGCTGCGTACTGATCTAATGAGTCGTAACACTCTAAAGGCTGTCATCACTTCCATTACTTATAAAATTGTTTTGGTTACTTGAATCATAACATCTCTTTGGTAATTGTAATAACACAATTATTTAAATATGATTATTTAAAAATCATAGGTAGGCTGTACTGGTCTAGATAAGGAACTCACCTGATAGTGTCGCGCACTTTAGTATTCCTCCCATGGAACACTATTATTTCACTTAACTCACCACGGGGTTTTTTTTTTTTATACCCCACTTCCACTTAATTAAGTTTTATCCTCGTCGCCAATGTAAAATATGCACATTTAACAACACTAGTTGACTCGCCAACGCACCACCGCTCAGTCCGACAGCCTGACAACGACTGATCTCCCCACCACTCGGACCGGTACTTATAACCGAGCGACGTGTGCGCCCGAGGCAACGTCACAATACTATTATCGGTTTGTAGTGCGATATATATTGATATCTACATACACTACAGAGGGGAACTTCGCATCGTTCACCCTCATAATATCCTGTGCATCGACAGAGGGGCTTACCCTCCTCACTCAGGGAACAAAGTCCGCTGTTCAAACAATATCCCTGGCACGAGTTCACTTCACAACGGTCTCCTGAGTAGTCAGCATAACAACTGTAATAATAGAAAATTATAGAACGGTGCAACATGAAGAGCATGGAATTATAACTTTATTACTTTTTTTTTTACTTAAGCTAATTTATTGACAATAATAAGCTCAAAGTCGCTCGACCGAGTGACCATAAAAAAAATCATAGAACCTACTTTTATTTTAGAAAAGTAATGAGGGTTTTGTGCTAAACAAATAAAACCCTTGAAATTGTTAACAAAATCCTATTGAAACGGCTAATCACTGATACGGCTGGGTCGATTTTGAGGGGAGACGTTTACTGGCAGATAGGTGATGTAACTAGAAGTAGCTTATGCTAAATCCGATTAAAAAAGCAAGACGTTGACGGATAAAAGCTACTAAACTAAAGTAAAGACAACACATTTTAAAAACGAAGGAAATATGACAAATGACAGGCAAGATACTATCAAAAGAAACTGACTCGGATAAAAAGCCTTAATAGTGTAAGATGAACATGTTTTACCTGCATTTAGGTAGGCGATCAGCACTGGTACTACAATCTCCATACAAACAATAATTGTAGCACACTGAAACTTCGCATCTCTCACCGCTGTAACCCTGTGTACATTCACAACGAGATTCCCCATCAACTTTTGTACCATGGACACAAAGCAGGCTTACATCTGTAGAAACTGAGTTGTTCGGTAGAAGACCCTTCAGGTTAACGCAGTTCTGAATTTCCTGAGATATTATATCGTTAATGTTCCAGTAGCCAGCCATTTCCCAATCACCAACAGTAGCACTAAATTGTTTAGGTTCCACATCTATGCCGCGCGGTATATTCCTTGGGATTTGCTTCAAGTTATGTTCAAAGTTCTCGTAAGATAGCCAGTACATGAAATGCTTTGTTACGGTAAGACGAAATGCATTTTGTGTTGGTACAAATATTGTTCTTATGTTCTTTCCATTTAAATCTGCACTTTTAATGGAAGGCGCCTCATCACTAAAGTATAATTTCTGTGCCTGTTGGTCTATGGTGAAAGAGCTTATAGGGCGGCGGCCATTATCGATAACAACTTCTTTTTCGGAGCCATTGAATTCAACCTTAACTATTTTGTACATCGCCCTATAATAAATAAACCTGAAACGTTTTGTCGATGTTATTAAAATTTCCATAGATTACCACACTTATAATTATCAAGTCCAAATTATTATAATCGGCGTTGATTGTTTTTTTTTTTAATCTTGGCAAAGAAATGCGTCTTTACGTTGTTAATAGTTTTTGAATATTTAAATTTTGTTTACAAATAGAATATCGTAAATAAATATGTACTTATTAAAAAAATATACTTTTAAGAACTAATTAACATTTATTTTGTTCTCAATTCAAGATATTTTAATTTAAAATTTAGCATAATAGGCTGTTTAGCGGCTTCATGCCTTTGCTTCTCCTTCAACCTGGCGCAAGCAAAGCGCGGAAAAAAAAGAAAATGAAATAATAGTTGTTGGTAGTTGGCATTAAGTCCGCGTATGTACATTAGGATGACAATTTTATTTTTTTCTTCGAAAGAGTATTTTTATTTTATTTCTTCGAAAGAGTGTTCTGAAAACTATCGTTTGACACATATGTGGGCATTTGTTACAGCTCGGGTGTGAATTCCACCTCGACTGCAATAACATTTCCCTACTTATATCAAAATGTACTATTTTGTTAGCAACGTACCCTCCACAGCCATCGACGGCAATTCCATAGATATTTTTATAATAATTTTCCGACAAAATGAAGTGCTTTTCATTTACTTTGACTTTATCAGATTTTGGTTTTAATGTAATCGAATAAATTTCGGTAGAGTCTTCAACCCAAAAGAGTAACTCTGAGGCCGTGTCATAAGCCAAGCTACTAACTCTGTTTGTAGTCTGGCTCAAACATTCTGTTTTCTTAGTAGTTATGTCAAAGCTTAATATATTTCCGGAGTCGGTGAACAGCACCCTGTTATGTACTGGGTCGTAATTGCTGTTATGGATTAGGGACGACGACTTAATGTTTTCTGTATGCGATATTGTCCCGTTAATATCAAAAAATTCCAGCCGATGGTAAACACCCCTGACGATGTCTGAAACAAGAAAAAATTATTTTATAATCTCTCCATCTTTAGTCTTTCCTGTTACATAAATATATTCACGTCTTATTCCTATACGGTAGGCAGAAACTGCAGAACTTCAGCTGATATGATCCTTACATACTGCATTTTATACAAATGTTACAGTTATTTGTGTTTCTTTGTTTGGTAACTTACCCAGTACCCGAAAATAAACCTCCATAGGCGCGGGCCTGTGGACTGTGAGCTATGGGCTAGCTCGCCGTGCGTCGGTCTTATGACGACAGGCCGTGTCGATGCCGCGTTCGTGAAACACGAACGCGCGGAAAAATCAGTTAATTCATGACGAATGGACTCTATTGGTTTACTACAACTTAACGTCATACTGGCAAGCAGCTGATTGGATTAACGATTATGTGAACCAAATAGATAAACTAAGCCAAAGAATATCACATGAATACACGCCTTGCGAAACAATTGTCGGCCACTTACGTCATTAACTGAGTCACCTAGCCGACTACAACTCTATGCTGCTCACTCAACACTTAAGACCAAAACGATGTTACTTTGACGGAGTTGGGAAATTAGCAAGAACTCTTTTCGGAGTGCTCGACAAAGACTTCGCCGAAAAGTACGAAAGAGACATACAACATCTACAATCAAATGATGACTACCTACTACAACTTATGAAAAACCAAACATTAATTGTAGAGGCTGAAAACAACATTATAAAAAGAAACACTGCCTTTATGGATAAACAATTCGAAACATTGCGCAACTACATAAACCAAACATGTGGTTATTCACACTTTTGCGGAAGACAGCTGATGCGCGTCATAATGTAACGATCAAGTTACGCCAGCGGTCATTGACGGGACTGAGTGATTTCTTTGAAACCGAAATGCTTACATCAGAAAAAGGATACCACAATATTTACATACAATCAACTGGGAAGTAACTTAAACATGAATGCGGATATTGAGTACCAACAATAAACTCTACGATTAACAACAAAGTCGACCGGGCAGTTGGAAGTTCTGAAGTTCTTGGACTGACATCTCAAATCACGACATATACCTTTATTCGGTTACTTCTTTGTTGTTAAGAGGATTGATGAACTTGCTTTCTATCATTCCCTAAAACGATGCAGATGGTGCAAGAGAAGCGACACTACCAAAAGTGGACCTTAATCAAAAGGAAGGGACAACGTGGACGAGACATCGAGTTGCAAGAAATACGAAACTCAACACGGAACCAACGATAATATACCACTTTGAGAATATGTCGGATATGGTCATGAGTACGGACGGGCGAACGTATCGAAAGCGCGCCAGTGATGACATCACGCGACCTACTTACCAGTCTACCCCACCATGGCGGCTTCTACAGAGTCCTGATGTTAACAACACGCGGAGAGGCGGACATTCTATGTCTGATCGCAGCGGAGTTAAGGAGTCTTGAAACTGTACCGGAATCATTGTGCCCAGTGTTAATGTGTCAAAGTGTAATGTCAAGTAATTTGTTAGACTCAGTGTATCTGTTTCAAAAGAGTAACCATGGAGTTTCTTGCCGGTTCTTCTCCATGGAAACTACCACGCCGAACCGTGCAATGTGAAATAAAATAGTGTATCGCATCCAGTGTGTTTTCATTAGCACGAAACCCGTCTTCTGCCCACATAAGCTCGAGCCTAGCGAAATAAAATCCTGACCATCCTGACCATCCCGACATCAGAAGTGGGATAAAATCGTGCTAATGAAATCATACAAAGTGACAGTGCCAATAACAATCAGTGTCAACTTTGTAAAAACCGAAAAGGTGCCGAAAAAAGTTCACGATGAGTTTCGTGTGTCGGGTACCGAGTGCAAAAAACGATCAAGAAAGAGGTGCTTGCAACAGCGCCGAAATATCTGGATACACACCGTTTTTAGTGTTAATGACAATCAGTGACGGTTACTATTTAAAATGCAGAACAAAGACTTCGTATCGTTTACAAATTCTTAAAACCTGGCCAGTGAATAGAAAGATAGTGTTGTGGACCAGTTCAAAGAATTGTTCAGTGCCAAATTCGTGTACGTCGTACGTCATTTACGTGAGTAGTGACAAACACGTGGATTTTCGGCCGAAGACGACTGCCATCATGAAGTTGCCTGTGCCAGCTGCTAAAGGCGTTTAGCAGCAACCGCAGGCCAGCAGCAGCTCACTGATGTGCTTTAAGTGTGGCACACCGGTCCACATTGCCAGCTGCTGTACAGCAGGCTGGTCCAGTGCTGCTGTACTGGTTGAGAAGCGAGCCTTGCATCGTCGAGCCGGAATATGAAAGTACTTTGGTGAGTCGTTTTCATTTTGTTATGACTCTGGAGCAGAGTGCTAATTCTATTCCGTCTAGACTTGAGAGTGAGCATATTTATCCTGTCGTTACTATAACTGGTGTAGTTCAAGGTTCAGTAAATGGAATTCGAAGATATAATGAGAAAGATGCCCGATCACAAAGTTCCTCGTCATAGTTGATGACAGTGGTAGTGAAACGAAATCTGATTACGAAAGGCTTGTACACTCATACTCGAAGTTTTAGACTGCACCTCATGAGTAACATGATGGCGATGGGTCTGTTATGAGTTAGACCGCATCTCGTGAGTAACACGTGGCGATGGGTCTGTTGGACCGCACCTCATGAGTAACATGTGGCGATGGGTCTGTAGGAAATCGTTGGTGCGATTTCTGTCTGTGTTGGTGCACAGAGCGATTATGAAAGTTTTATGAGTTGAGTTTGCATTGCCTAAGAATTATGATAAAGAGTAACAGAATTGTTAGAATTCCTGTGTTGTAACTTTTTGATCGGACCTTTTACAATGTTGATCGGACCTTTTGCAATGAGAGAGAAGGCATCGCGCAATATAGTTGAAAGTTCCAATTATGACAGACTGCGAAAAATAACTGACGTTGACATGCACGTAGGTGACAATGACGAGACTAGCCATGACGAAAATGATAACGCTTACGAGACTAGTTGAGTATCAAATAGTCAACTTAACACTTAGAGTACCCAGCATAGTAAGAGTTTTCTTATAATCTTATTTTCTAAACTATGATGATTTTAATTGTTTTGATTTTAATGGATTCTCTGTTTACAAGTACAATGCTTTCAATGGACTGAAAGCATACCCGATGGACTGGGTATTGTTGTGGCCGCATCAGAAGCGCCGGAGCATGTAAGAGGTGCACGTTGACTGCTTTTTCTGTGCAGTATACTCTTTGCGAGGAGTAGTACTTACGCGGCTGAGATGGTTAGCTTCTGACGATGGGTTCACATTTTACGTTGTGACTTGCCGATGGACTGGCAATTGAGTCTAGAGTCACGTGTAGCGTCACGCGTAGTCGCGCGTAGTGGCGCGTAGAGACGCGTAGTGACGCGTAGTGACGCGTAGTGGTGCGTAGTGGCGCGTAGTAGCGCGTAGTGACGCGTAGTGACGCGTAGAGGTGCGTAGTGGCGCGTAGTGGCGCGTAGTGGCATGTAGTGACGCGTAGTGACGCGTAGTGACGTGTAGAGTGACGTGTAGTGACGTGTAGAGTCTAATTTTCCGAAGAGTTTATTATTCGGACGTCAGATACACTTTGCTATCATTAAATTGTAATTGCCGGTATGAATATGCTCACGAACTCACGAATTCACGGTCAATTGAAGAAAATACCCGAAGGTAGTGCTTCCACACATTTTGATAACGATGATCGTTATAAACTGAAAGCATATTGAATTATAAGGGTGCCTACAAATATGCAAAGGGTAGGCTAAGAAAGATGTCAGTGGGTCACGTACCAGTCGATGTTGATAAGGATTTTAATGATGATGAGCAAGCTTAAGTGGTAGCAGCCTGTGTGGCACCTGGAGGCCGGTGTGGCACCTAGAGGCCTGTGTGGCACCTGTAGGGCGGGGAGCTTTAATGGTGTGCATACGTAGTGTAAACGTAGTGCATACGTAGTGCGTGCGTAGTGGATGCGTCGTGTAGACGTAGTGCATACGTAGTGCGTACGTAGTGGATGCGTAGTGTATGAGATACATACGTAGTCCATGCGTAGCTTGCGTAGTGTGTGCGTTGCATACGTAGTCCGTGCGTAGCTTGCGTAGTGTGTGCGTTACATACGTAGTGTGTGCGTTGCATACGTTGTGTACCACTGTTTTAGTACCCTTTCGGTTTTTGTAGTGTGTTTGACCGAACCAGTAGTTATTACGTAGTCGTGGTCTGTGGGACGCGATGCGTGTTTAGCTCTGGCAGAGGTTGGGGTCTAGAAAGACCGTAGTGTGTAGTCACTGGGTGATGCACATGGCAGATCCATTTGATGGATGTGAGAGCAATGCGATTGCTGGTCGGCTGGAGTGCCGTGGCGTTAGAGGTTTTGCTTGAGGGTTTCTGTAAGCTTGGCAGTTTTTATAGCAGTAGAGTTTTAAAGGTTGATTCGAACGACTATGGTACATGGCCCATGGGTTGATCTTGTAGGGTCAGAAGTTGACCGGACCAAGAAAATTGAAAGCTAAAGGAACGATACTTGTTCGGCCTAGCTAAGTCCGGTCCAGTTTAACTGAAGGGACACACCTGAAGGGCAAAAAAAGAATTGCCGGACCAGGGGGTTGATCTTGTAGGGTCAGAAGTTGACCGGACCAAGAAAATTGAAAGCTAAAGGAACGATAGTTGTTCGGCCTAGCTAAGTTCGGTCCAGTTTATCTGAAGGGACACACCTGAAGGGCAAAAAGAGAATTGCCGGACCAGGGGGTTGATCTATTTTAGAGTATTCCCAATTTAACCGTGTTTGAATTAGTCGACTGTCTCGTTGGTCTAGTGGTCGCAAGTGTGTCTGAAGGTTCTGGGTTCGATTCCCGGGTCTGGCAAAGTGTTATTGGGTTTTTCCATTGGGAATTTCTTAGTAACAGCCATGGAGTTTGGATTTGCGCCCAGTTGAGGGCAATAGGCTGAGACCCGATAAATCTAGAGTTTGGTCAGGAGTGACCGAGTGGAACAAAATTCTGTCGTGGACTATTTGTTTGCAGGGTTACCATCACACGAGGACGTGTGAAGGCAGGATGGCCGTGTCGGATATGGTCATGAGTACGGACGGGCGAACGTATCGAAAGCGCGCCAGTGATGACATCACGCGACCTACTTACCAGTCTACCCCACCATGGCGGCTTCTACAGAGTCCTGATGTTAACAACACGCGGAGAGGCGGACATTCTATGTCTGATCGCAGCGGAGTTAAGGAGTCTTGAAACTGTACCGGAATCATTGTGCCCAGTGTTAATGTGTCAAAGTGTAATGTCAAGTAATTTGTTAGACTCAGTGTATCTGTTTCAAAAGAGTAACCATGGAGTTTCTTGCCGGTTCTTCTCCATGGAAACTACCACGCCGAACCGTGCAATGTGAAATAAAATAGTGTATCGCATCCAGTGTGTTTTCATTAGCACGAAACCCGTCTTCTGCCCACATAAGCTCGAGCCTAGCGAAATAAAATCCTGACCATCCCGACAAAT
The DNA here is from genome assembly GCA_905147715.2 of Xestia xanthographa. Lineage (NCBI taxonomy): Eukaryota > Metazoa > Arthropoda > Insecta > Lepidoptera > Noctuidae > Xestia > Xestia xanthographa. The sequence goes on along the minus strand of LR990654.1, from coordinate 2,021,167 downwards.
ATGAACTAATGTTGTTTAGTATTTACTACATTTACTTACTTTTGATTTACTGTCTTTTACACATTTACTATTGTTTACTATTTAACTATTTACTTTACATGAATTGTTTACTTTTACATCTATTTTTTAACTACGGTTTGTAATGGATGCTCATCCCACTTTTCCCTCGGGAGCATGTACGGTTCACGTACAAGCAAGTAATTTGCTGACGCCGCGACCTACTTTCCGTAATTAATTTTATATTTATTTATTATACTAAACGTTAGTTGACCATTAGCTACCTTAGCGATAAACCACGGATTAGCATCCAACATAACTTGTGTATAACTTTACAATATACTTGGGATCGTGAAGTCTGTGGTTTTCGTCAACTCACCTCACTGCAACTTGACTACTCTGAGCCGTACAATATCCATCATCTAAATAAACACGAAGGACTGTGTGAAGGATGACATGGCTAGAAAGTAGGAGTCTGATGAGATGAAGAGAGATAAAGAAGTATGGATGAAGAAGACATGCTGCGCTGACCACAAATACATTGTGATAAGGGCAAGAGAATGACGATGATGACTATGCATTTCTTAATACATAAACGTGAAAGTTGAGACAGTTTTTTTTAGGCCCTCTTCGATGTTGCATAAATATTATTCATATTACACTAAAAAAAAGTAACCATTTTATTATAGTAATAAACGAAAGATTACATAAAAACTAAACCGGAATCTTAAAACCATAATTAATAAGACAGTTATATTATGATATTTTTTGCGAGTCAAATCATTCCTGTTGTGGTCAATGTCATTTGACAGAAAATACTTACGTAAATAGGGGCGTTTTTTCCGTTTACAAAAAAAATTATGGTATCCATTGGTAATAATATCTGCTTTAATCATAATAGAAATAGAATATAATATAAAAATAAAATAATATTAAAGTGTGAGCTTTATAATGCTATTTTTAAAGGTTTCCGCTAAAATCTTTTAGATGGTATAGAAAATCTTCATGGCACGGAACGTAGTAAATCCGTCTTTTTGGTGGTTGACACTTGACAGACAACTTCATTTCACATTTACTCTTTCTGTTTTCTAAATGCGAAAAAATCGCAGAAACAGTTTCATGAAATTCGAAATAAACAGTGATAAAAACTATTTTATGAAAATGGTATCTGCTGGTCGTTGTGTCAATTGTGCAGTAAGATTTCAACGCAATGCGAATACAATTACATAAATTGCAATAAGCGTCCTCTGTTGCTCAGTAGCTGTACCACTACTTCTCTACTGAGAGTTGTTTGTTTGTCGATTTTTGCTATCGATATTTTTTCACGTTAAGTCGTAAATAATAAGTATCAAAAACGTAATTTTACTGTTCTGGTGGATGATATGTCGTTCAAGTATCAATATGGGAATAAATGTTATTGGTTCGCGTATATTTCTTTAAAATTACTTAAAAAAGCTCGCTCCGCGATACATGCTCACCGGTATCATTGTTGTTGGGAAGGGAACAAGTGCGTAGCACGTACAGTGTTGCGCAGGACACGCCGCTCCGAGCGAGTGGTGCGATTAATCGCCCGTCGCGCTCTCACACTCGTTTATAGCCCAACTACAAAACTATGGAACTACATACTCGCTTCTCGCTGCTCGCCAACGCATTTCTAGTTTCCAGCTCTACTCGTTTCTCGTTTATCATTGGCGATGGGACATCTGCCTAATGACAAATGTAATAGTGGGCGAGCCTATTGCCATCAACCGGGTACAAATCCAGACTCCGCGGCTGATGTTGAGATATTCCTGATGGAAAAACCCAATAACACTTTACCCGACCTGGTTATCGAACCCATCGTGCTCAACAGTCGCGTTTGCGGCCACTGGACCAACGAGGCAGTCTCAATATAATACAAATATTTAATTAATCTTACTAAGCGTTATCGATAAGATTTATCGATAATTTGAAGCCATCCTAAACTGTAGCACCTCTATCATAGGTGGGTACTAGTGGGATCTACCGTGTAATAGCTGAATTATATAAAAAAACAAAAATATATTTGTTTTTTTTCTATTCATAGCTAGATAGCGCTACTGACGTACGACATCAAAATTATTGTATGACATTAGTCCCAATGTCCGCTCTATGTATAGTCTTTTTAAATCTCTTTGGATTCACATTTTCATTTTCGAATTTCTCATCATTCCGGTTAGACATGGCTTAGCTAATATTACCACTGTAATCTAGAGATTATAAGGAAGAAATCTATATACGTTTCATTAATATCTGCCACAATTTATGTGGGGGCCTGTTCTCCAAACAAAAAAAAATGTCTCCTTTGAATCAAGAGATATACTATTAGTACCTACATGCATAGATATTGTAAGGTTAACAAAACTTCACGCCCAAGAGTTACATAAATCAGAGTGGTATAATATATATAAATTAATCTAATATTTAGAAATCTCGTGTCAGTGTTTGTTATAGAACTCCTACGAAACGGCTTGACCGATTTTTATGAAATTGTTTGGTAAGTCTGAGAATAGGTTGTAGGCTATTTTTTAGTCTTACATTATACACATCAAAATTTCCACGCGAACGAAGTCGAGGGCAACAGTTAGTAGTCATATAATAGTAGACCGATCTTTGTGGGTTTCGCCATAATCACGACGCTTGTCAGGCGGGTTGTCGAACGCAGTACATAGTTTAAACACCCCAACGGTTTCCACGACCCACCTGAGAGCCTCCTAACCTCAGCACGCGTGTAGCTCTGGCTGACTTAGAAATCTCTAAATAGACTTTATAACTAAATCAGTCGAAGCAAAGACCTCCACAGATGGGGGACGGCTCGAATCACAAGTGCGTATGCGGCGTCTCACCACAAACAATAGCCTACCTTCCATCTAGCGCCGCATGTCCTGTCACCTGCACACTTGATGACCTTATGGCTATGGTAAGAGCGTCACCAGCCTTTTAATTAGGAGGGGCAGAAGGTTTAATCAATAACAAAAAAGATACAGATTTATTAGGGCAAAGTTAACTACTAACAGATGCAACTTTATTTCTTCAAAGTAAAGGGTAATCAAAATTAATGAACATAGCAAATAAATGACTCTGGTACTCACCCCAGGAGAAGGAGTGCGCCAACCCTGCGCACAGCGCCACCAATGCCATCACACATGCTGTTCTATACATTTAATACTACAGACAACGTCGTTTGTAAGGAGACAGTATATGTCCGCTCCTGATGCTCGCTCGTAGAATACAAAAGAAATGTGCTGTTTTTTTGGCAAGATGAAGTTATATATAGTATGATTAGGTATTTGGCACATTGATAACCTGAGAGGTCCCCTGATAAGAGAAGCACTAAGTAGAGATATCGTGCAGAGTTACATATACCGCACACTATAGACAAGGCTGTCTTTAGACAGACAATTACCCTACTAGTGCAAGCGAGATAGACTATGTATTCTCGCTCGCACTAGTAAGGTAATTGTCTGTCTAAAGACAGCCTTGTCTATAGTGTGCGGTAGCCCTTATAGAGTGTGAGTTTTTTTTTTTAATTGTTGTTGGTTAAACTGTAAACCAAATAGCTTGTTCGACCGTACGAAGAGAGATTATCAAAACACAATTAGTAGAACCTCCTTTTTAGCTGTTGGTTAAAAACTGTTATTCCATGTCTCAGTGAGGCCTTTAATACTTATTAATTCCATAGTGAGGCGATATAAACATTTCAATAAACGACTGACTGCTGAGCGTGAGATCCTTGCGGACAAAGTGTTATTTGTGTCTTACATCGGAGTTTAGCAGTAGCAGCCCGAAGTCTGGTTTTGTTGTTATAATCTACTAGCTTTTACCCGCGGCTTCACTCGCGTTAATTTAGAATTTGACGATTCGGGTTCTACTCTGCTTGTAATAATAAAATTCAACCAAGATTCAAAAGACACATGCGCCATCTATTATAGAAAATAAGAACTGATAACTGATAATAATAATAAGAACGTTATTTTGGTTTTCCTCGGGAACAGTACTTCGTTTCGGGATGAAATTTAGCTTATAATATGTCCGTTTTTGCAAAATTTTAGAATTATTGGTTCAGTGGTTTATTTATTTATTTACAATGGTTATTTAATACCAATTACAGTATCTAAAAAAAGAAAACTATACAATTAAAATATACAAAGTAATAAAGTAAAGCAAAATTTAAAAAAATCGGGGCAGTCTTTGGGGACTGCCGATAGAAGTGAAAACAAAAAGTACACAGGCCCCGCCCCAGTCGTAGCACTGGTTATGCACCACGCATGCCTATGTGGTGCTACGCCGTAGCGGATGCTACGAGTGCTACGAATGGCTACGAAGCGTGACCGCACGTTACGTTACGTGACCATGAGTTCAATGTTTTTCCTTCACCCAAAAAGTGCTCAATGCGCCTAAAGAAGTTTTCACTTCAAAAATACAAAATTCTTCTTACAGTACTACTGATATCCCAATAAAATATTCGTCGATCCATACGCAATCTGTTGGATCTGTTGGATTGAAATCCAAGAGATCATCAAGCGCGGCCAGAGTGCGAGGAATTGGTGACTTAGCACGTGCAACAGCACGGCAAACAGCCTGTGCTTTCTGCTCCGACAGTAATTGTCCGGAACAAAGAAGCGTGCCAGCACATCAAGGAGATTCGATACACTATTCTTGACAAAAAAAAAAATTATCTAAATTAAGACAGACATGGCGAAGACATGGCCAAACATACGTTATTACATCAAAAAAATATATCAGTCGAATAGAGACTCTCCTCCTTTTTTATGTTGTAAAAATAATCCTATCCTTAAAAATATTCCTTTGAATTCTACGTAGACGAAGTCGCGAGTCAGAAGCACTAACTTCTGGCTAAGCCATAGGTACTAACCTTTGGGATAGTTATAATCATATTATTATCATACTGCCCCTTAACCTCGGAATTACATCATCATCTGTATTTTACGTTAAAATGGAAACAACAAAAGTTGGGAAAACCCATCGGATAACAAGATGTACCTAATATTATGAATATTCAATAGTAATAAACGGGTCGCGTGTCGTGTCTGTGTGTACGTGTCTTAGTTCTTCTTAACTTCGCAATATCGAACTGGATTTTGTTGCGGTTTTCGCCATCATTTGAAGAACTCTTGAGTTTACGAAACATAATTATTTATGTGCTGAGCATTTAGGTTCGGTGGCGCATCTACCTTGTGCCTTGTGCATGCCTTGTGCTTGGGCATGATCACAGACGGTGCTTGCTCTTGCATCATTATTTGTCAAACTGTCATCAGCAAAATATATATAAAGATAAATGCATATTAAGTAGAAAAAGTAAAATCTTATCATTCTGTAAATCGTATGAATGGTCCAAAGAAAACATAAATCCGCGTCTGTCTGAGCGGAGTCGGGCGGGTCGATAGTATTACACAGTATTAAAAACATTTTTAAATCAAGCATTGCTATCAATATTGATTTTACTACCTAAACTGTTGCGTATACAGGATGATTGGAAATAAGTGTAAAAGTGTAATTATGAGACCTGTTTGCATAAATAATCATAGCGTAATGGGGGTGAGCCTACTGCCATCAACTGAGCACAAATCCAACTGCACTACTTTCATAGTTTTAATGACTGGGACCGTAGCTATAATTATTTTTATCTTTGTTTCGACAATTCAAAAGTGCCTGTAACTGGCCTACCAAAAATAAATGCTTTGATTTTGACTGCTACTGAGTGAATCGTGATGAAAAAACTCTAGATAACTTTACATGATATGATACGCTCCTCAAGATGGTACTTGGTCCGCGCCTCAAAAACAATGTGCTGATTTTTCCAAACGCCGTTATATTTTTATTTTTATTCATAGTTATGATCTCAATTTTGATCTCATTTTTTATCTGTTTTATCACTAATAATTTTTATATCTCATGTCTTTTTTTTTCTAATCGTAATTATGTTATGTTTCGTAAGCTAAGTAAACCCTTAATGTAAGGTTTACTATTATATTTCATCTCTAGACCCACTCGTTTAAATTTTTGTATTTTTTTTTTGTTATCACTTATTTTTGTGAATGCTGGTTAACCTGTAATTGGTGACTGTGTAAGTCCAAGACTGTAAAACCTATGTATACCAACCTTAATGCTGTACACAGATGTTGGTAAACCTTAATATTAAATAAATTATATAGTCAATAGTGTCCTAGTACCACCGGCTGACGCGCTCAGCAGTAGCACCAGGTCATTTGCGTCACTAAAATGATTGACACAGACATCGTCAATATGACAACCGAATTTGACAAGCATTTTTTCTTACTGCTAATCATCATCATCATCATCATTTCAGCCGCAAGACCTCCACTGCTGCATATTGAACTCCCCCAAGTGTCACCACATTGACCGGTCCCGTGCGATTCGCATCCAGTGGATTCCCATAGCCTTCACCAGGTAATCGGTCCAACTAGTGGGAGGGCTTCCAACGTAACGTCATCCGGTTCGCGGTCGCCACTTTTCATCCCCATCGACCATGCACTCTGTCCTGCCCACTGCCACGTAATTCTTCGGGCTACGTCGGTAACTTTGATTCCCTTGCGGATGCCTTCATTTTTTATTCGATCACGCAAGAGAACTCCGAGCATAGCCCTCTCCATTGCCTTTTGAGTATATTCCTAATCGAAGCGATTAATGTAATTATGGCAGTCCACGCTAAATTTTAAAACTCACCCTGTATAACTCTGCACGATATCTGTACTTAGTGCTTCTCTTATCAGGAGACCTCTTAGGTTATCAAAATACCCAAATGTCTAACCATACTATTTATAACTAAATTTTGCACTAAATCAGCACATTTCTTTTGTATTCCACGAGCGGGCACCAGGGACGAACATATACTATCTCTGCACAAACGACGTTGTTTGTAGTATAAAATGTATAGAACGGCATGTGTGGTGGTATTGGTGGCACTGTGCGCAGGGTTGGCGCACTCCTTCTCCTGGGGTGAGTACCAGAGTCATTTATTTACTCATCATCTGCCTAGCCTTTTCCCAACTATGTTGGGGTCGGCTTCCAGTCTAACCGGATGCAGCTGAATACCAGTATTTTACATGTAGCGACTGCCTATCTGACCTCAACAACCCAGTTAGTACCGGGTAATACGATACCCCTTGGTAAGACTGGTTGTCAGACTTTTTGGGCCTCTGACTACCTAACGACTGTCAAAGATCTACATATGACAGCCGGTACCAACGGCTTACCGTGTTTTCCGAGGCACGGAGGAAACTCGGTATGTATGGGTGGTCACCCATCCACAGACCAACCTAGGCAAGCACAGCTTAACGTAACGATCGACCCGAGCGGCTGTTATTATTTAGCCACGAGCTCCTCGAGTCATTTATTTACTATGTTCATTAATTTTGATTACCCCTTACTTTGTATAAGTATAGTTGTATCTGTAAATACCTAGTAGACTTAGCCCTAGCAAATCTGTACCTTTTTTTTTATTTACTCAAACATCTGCACCTCCTAACTCGAAGGCTGGCGCCCTTACAGTCATAAGGTCATCAATTGCGCAGGTGTCAGGGTATGCGGCGCAAGATGGAAGATGAGCAATTGTCTGTTTAGAGACGCCGCGTACGCACTTGTGGCTTTTAGCCTCTGGGTACTAAGACGAAATTATGCATTGTGTGGCGTGAGTCATTTAGTAGCTTCGTCATCCCGATGCGGCTGGCTACATAATAATTATTCCGAATGGAGTCGGACGTAAAGAATAGCACCATCCCATATCTTCCCGTGGGCCTTGAGAGAGGCGACTAAGGGACTTACCAGAGAGTGGGCAGCAGCGTTCTCTGTATTTTTGTAACAACCGTACTGTGACCGCCAACCCGCCTGCCAAGCGTGGCGATTATGGCAAAACCCGTCAAAGATCGGTGTACTATTATATTATTATTTATAGATACCACTCTGACTAACCTTTTATCACACACTTCCTTTCTAGCAATATCATCCTTCACAGAGTGCATCCATCGTTTATTTGGTCTTGCTCTACTTTTATCCACATTCATACTCAACATTTTCCTCAGTCCTCCTAATCACATGTCCATGCCATGATAACCGATTACCACACAACTTTTCAGTCACCGGCGCCACTTTCAGACTTCCTCTTAAGACATGTCATTTCTTATTTTTCATTTGTTACACCACACATACCCCTTAGAAATGCTGTGTTATCTAGACATGGGATTACCAATAGTCATTGATGTAATGCTTTGACTATGTCCAATATGTTTATTCTCGGGTAAAACAAAGAAACACAGATCAACTAACATTTGTTTAAAATGCAGTATGTAAGGATCATAACAGCTGAAGTTCTGCAGTTTCTGCTTATCCTATGGGTATAAGACGTTTATTTATGTAACAGGAAATTCTAAAGATGAAGATAATTTTTATAAAATATTTTTTTCTTGTTTCAGAAATCGTCAGGGGTGTTGAAAATCGACTGGAATTTGTTGATATTAATGGAATGATATCGCATACAGAAAACGTTACGTCGTCGTACACAACCCATAAAATAATTTACGACCCGCTACACAAAAGGGTTCTATTCACCGACTTACGTACTGTATTTATCTATGACATAACTACTAAGAAAACAGAATATTTGATGAGGGACCCGGGAGGCTCCGTTACTAGTATTGCCTATGACCCGGCCACAGAGTTATTTTTTTGGGTCGAAGACTTAAGAAAAATGTACTCGTTTACGTTAAAACCGGAATCTGATAAATACAAAGTTAACGAAAAACTCTACATTGTGCCGGAACAAACTATTAATTTTATTTCTGACATAGCCGTGGATAGCTGTGGAGGGTACGTTACCAACAAAATAGTACATTTTAATATAAGTGGGAAACTTTGTTATTGCAGTCGAGGTGGAATTCACATTGTTATGTTAATCAACGCTGACTATAGGAATTTAAACAATTTGCACTTAATTGCACCTATCTGTGGAAATATTAATAACATTTACAAAACATTTCAGGTTTGTTTATTTTCAGTTTTACGACAAACTCATGAAGGTTCGATTCAATGGCTCCATGAAAGAAGTTGTTATCGATAATGGCCACGTTATAAAGTCTTTCACCATAGACCAACAAGCACAGCAAATATACTTTACTGATGAGGAGCCTTCCCTTAAAAGTGCAGATTTAAATGGAAAGAACATAAGAACAATACTTAAATCATCACAATTTGGATATTATATTACCGTATCAAAGGATTTCGTGTACTGGCGATCTTTCAACGTTGTCAAGAATAGATTTATCATCAATCAAATCCCAAAGAATCAACCGCTCGGCATAGATGTGGAACCTAAACCTTTTAGTGAGGGTGGTGATTGGGAAATTGCTGCATACTGTAAAATTAGCGATATAATACCTCAGGAAATTCAGAACTGCGATAACTTGAAGAGTCTTCTACCAAACAACTCAGTTTCTACAGATATAAGCCGGCTTTGTGTCCATGGTACGAACGTTGATGGGGCATCTCGTTGTGAATGTACACAGGGTTACAACGGTGAGAGATGCGATGGTTCAGTGTGCCACAATTATTGTTTGTACGGAGATTGTAGTACCAATGCTGATGGACAACCTAAATGCAGGTAAAAAATGTTCATCTTACACTGTTAGGGCTTTTTATCCGAGTCAGTTTCAAGATGATAATCCCTGTTTTTGATGGAATCCTGTCTGTCATTTGTCATAATTCCTTCGTTTTTAAAATGTGTTGTGTTGAAGCTTTTAACCGTTAACGTGTGTGTTTTCACACACAAATTCTTCTAAACACATTACTTGCCTTTTTGAATCGGAAATAGAATAAGTTACTTACTTTAAGTTACAACAGCTATCTGCCAGTAAAAGTCTTCCCTCAAAATCGGTGTATCCGTTTCGGAGATAAGCCCTTTAAATAGGAATTTGTTAACAATTCCAAGGCTTTTAAATGAATGAATGTGGGGACCATGTGGGTCACATTTATATTTTTTGTTTATTTTTTCCCACAACTGTCTGGCAGTTTGAGTACTCTAAGCGACCTACCCAAATGTCCTTTCTTTGGTATTGTTCGTCGTTTCGTTGAGCTCCTTGAGTTATAAGTCGAGCTACACGTTAACTGACAAATGCTTGCACTGACTGGACAGGTCCACTCAAATCTGTATGGTTCTTTCTTCAAAAGACCATCTCAGACACTAATCTGCATAGTCCTCATGTGAATTGAGCAAGATTGTCTGGACTTTAAAAGAGACTATGACCTCCGAGTTTGTTTCGGCTGTTTCTTCTCAAAGTAGTCAGGTACGAAACACCGGCCCCATCTAGTTTAAAAAAATTACGTGTAAAAGTGTTTGTAAAAACCTACTTGCAAAATAAACATCAATTATCATTTATTTTTTTTGAACGGAACACATTGCTTTTCTAAAATAAAAGTAGGTTCCAAGGTCGCTAGGTCGAGCGACTTTGAACTTATTATTGTCAATAAATTAGCTAAAGTCAACTTTCTCCCGTGCGCCGATCAGTCACAATTTGTTGTATTCCATGCTCATCGCGTTGCAGTGTTTCATAATTGTCTTTATTATTACAGTTGTTACGCCGGCTACTTAGGAAACCGATGTGAGGTGAACTCGTGCCAGGGATATTGTTTGAATGGTGGGCTTTGTTCCCTGAGTGAGGAGGGTAAGTCCCTCTGTCGATGCACAGGACATTATGAGGGTGAAAGATGCGATGTTCCCCTCTTTCAAACCAAATGCTTCCAAGCTATTTCTTTGTTGAAGGACATCCTCAAATAGGTAAGAATTCAAACTCAAACTCAAACTCAAAGCATTTATTTCAATTAGACCATTACGGCACTTTTGAAAGTCAAAAATACAAAAAAGAAAATCAAAGCTACAGTCCCAGTCACAAGGCATAATAACTTGAGAAAGTACTGTAGTTGCCCATTCCCTAGCGTAGATCTCTATGGAGAAGAACGGGCAAGAAACTCCATGGACACTCTTTTAAAATCAAAATATTGTTACAAAATCTTGGTTACATCATTAATTTTGAGATTATACATACACCCTGAAATTTAATTGGTTGTTTTCCCGCGGCAGAACGACTTGCCTTAAGAAGTACTTTCGAAGTAAAGAGTTAAAGTAAATAAATAACGATGTTTCTGTTTTAAAATAATTAAAAAAATATTCATCAACTCGAAAAAGTGAGTAACAATAGTAACTCTAGACGTAACTTGTAGGTACTAGGTACTACTCGTGTCACCACCTACAAAGAAAACCGATGCACAAAATAATGTCAAACCAAAATAAACTCTCGCACGTTGTGATAAGGCATAAAATGTTTGCACGGAACAATACAAAAAATCACCGCGATACCGACAAAGAAAAGACCGATTTAGAAATGTTCAAAGTAAAATTAGCTCTCGCGTGTAGTGATACGGTATAAACTAGCCTGCGCGCAACAATTTCAAACGAAGCCGCCGGCGCCTATTTTCCCCGTGCGGCACGCGCGGCTGTGACCCTGACCTACTTAGTTTTCCCGCGAATGTCGTACGCGCAGCACGCGCCATCATAGGGCCGCATTTCGTGGCAGGACACTTAACAGGTGGAACCTACACTGGAAATGCTACGAAATGTTATCCCGGACTTATTAGACGACCTTCCGCTAGCGGTGCCCGTGGACAACCTTTATTTTCAGCAAGACGGGTGCCCGGCTCATTATCACCGCGCCGTGCGAGAACACTTGAACTTGGTGTTTCCCCAGCGCTGGATCGGACGCGGCGGACCAGTGCCTTGGCCACCAAGAAGCCCGGACTTAACTCCGTTAGACTTTTACTTGTGGTCTGAGCTCAAACGCCTAGTGGATCGTGAGGAACACGAAAATCGCGAAGCGTTAGTAGCTGCGATAGTGGACGCTTTTGATATCGTACGTCGTGACAGAGACACCTTGTTTAAATTAAAAGAGAACCAATTCAAACGTGCGCGATTGTGTGTACAACGGAATGGCTTACACTTCGAACAATTACTCCGTTACCGGGAAGTGTAAGTATCTACCAACTCGTACTTTTGTAAATTACTAGTAGTCTGATTAAAATTATTGTAAATAAGTTGATTCAAATTTTGTAAATACGCCTCAAATACTTTTTTAAGTATCTAATTCAGAAAATTCGTTTTTTTGGTTAATTTTTCTTAGTTTTCTTTTTTAATTTAATTTTGTGTTCAATAAATTGCAGATAAAAAAGTATTTATGACGGTCTTAAGCCCGTAAAAGTATGAAGGGAAAATTTGAATAACATGTTGGATAACAGAACAGCTGATTGAAAAGCACGTGGGTCAATGGCCTCGCGGCCTTAGTAACACTAGACGTAACATGTATTGTATTGTAGGTAATACTGCGGGTCTAAAATGGCCGCTTTAACAGATCCTACGCAGAATCTTAGCATGAATCACGTTAAAACATTTAAATTCTTAAAATGGACTTTATGTGAATAACAATAAAGTCCATTTTAAAAAAATTAAATTTTTAACGTGATTCACAAAACGATTCTGCTAAAGCGGCCATTTTAGACCCCCTGGCGTCGCACGCGCCGCAGCCCTCAAAGGAAAGCGATGCATAAATGGTCAAACCAAAATAAGCTCTCGCACGTGGTGAAACGGCATAAAAGTTTGCACGCAAAACAAACGAGCGAGCCACAAGCCGACAAAGCAAAGACCGATTTATTAAATGTTTAAAGTAAAATAAGCTCTCGCGTGTAAATTATACGGCATAATCTAGCCCGCGCGTAACATGATCAAACGGAGCCGCCTTCGAACCTAATCCTTTCGACGGTGACCTAGCACCCGGGTCAACGGGCTGCTGTCGTTCTGCCGTAGATATCGGGAGGTATACTATTGGTTCGTGATCGCTTTCGAGTTTAGTTTTTCACAATGTTAAATATGCCAGTTTTTGTTTCTAATATTTTATTTAACTATGAAACGATTGTATTACATAGACAAAACCATTTCGCTGCGGGAAAACAACCATTTAAATTTCACGGTGTATATGTGAGAACGATGTAGAAAGACGTGCACACTAAGAGCATCCAGAGTAAAAGATTAGATCAAAAATATTTATGAATAAAGTAATTAAAATGAACCTTGGCAGCTAAGAGATGACCAGTCCCAACTGACAGCGCCCGTTTACAGACATGACGCATGTACCGGAATAGATCGTTGTGGATGGATAGCTAGACAGAACATACTTTATTACACACCAAAACAGTCACACAGCTCTACAGTGTTGCTACTTTCATGAGTACAATGGTAGTCCGTGTATATAATGATTAGTTGTAGTACCTCCACATTCGCCCGTTTTGAACAATAACTTTCAATTCGTACTGTGTCTGACTGTTAAAGACTCAAAATCGATCGTCCATGGTGATCGGATAGATAACTGACAGCCAATCCAATAATTGAAACTATACATCGCGTCGTACATGATCTCCTACGCTTAATGAATCTTGTCAGATTCTGATTGATAAGGTCATGGACGATTGCTTTTATAATGTCTGAGGTGTATACATTGTGCATTGTATACTTTTTCTTTACAGATGTAACATCGGTAAAAGGGGTGACTTCGACTTGTGCTTCAACTGATGCCTAAAGAAGTGAAGCCGTTGCAGAGTTTACTTTCTTATCTACCACCACTAACTACGTACTGCTCACTAAACAAAATCTAGCCTCAGCTCTTTTACTGATAAGTTGAAAAAATGTAACTCGATAGTGCCACGCTCAAAGACATGGTTGTCACGTCCCTGGTCTCCATTTGATTTTTTAGGACCTATTCAGTGATTGTAGATTCTTGCTGAATATGGTTAAAAGTTATTTTATTAATACACAACGAAAAGACTTTGGGAATAAACGTCGCCACATCCTGGGACGGGGTTGATAGAAAATCCCCCATGGTCCTTTGTGATTGCAATTTGGTTTTCTGATACGAATGGTGAGTGACAACGTTTTACCCGTTTCGAGTTTAGCGTTTCAATAATTTCTATAACAAACCAGCTCTACCGAGCTTCCAATGCCGCAGCTGTAAGTGCGGTACAGACGAGCACATCAAGCTAGTTATGAAAGGACCACCACCGATACGAATTGTGCGTATGTCAGCATAAGAGCAGGACTGCATCGCGGCGCTTGCGTAATTCCTGGAGAGATAGTTGTTATATTGTCTAGATTTAAGTTTAGCTGTAAATACCACACTCCGTGTGCGCATCTGAATCTGTAAACACGTTGCCACCTATTAAATAGTAATTAATCGAATTATTTATTTTTATTTCAAAAATCTCGTCCAAGACGCTCCCAATCCTGACTGGCGCAGCCGGTAGGATCACTGAGGAAGCTGTCCCACGATAACTAGTGAATTTTCGCGAATAGACTTTTCCGATCTTCACAACGGTACGCGTGGTGTCCGGCGAAGTGATCCAACGAACCAAACAAATATTGTCAGCGACGCGACTTGGAGCCGAGAGCTGATGATGGGCGAGGCAGGCTGGTGAGTACGACTTTTCACCTCCTTTCTTATACCTCATATCCATCAGACCCCTTGTTAACTTGGAATTGGACATTTTCCATTTTGACTGTTATATGGTTTTCTTAAATTAATTATAAGTGCCTAGTGTAAAAATACATGAGATGGTAAATAATAAAAATAAATAGAAAGATAGAAATAGAGTGATAGAATAGTAATAGAGTTTTAGAATAGTAGTAGAGATTTACATTGCAACATTAGTTATAACATAATTTTATTGAGTTCTAAGATATAATTTACTAATAATAGGGAACTAGTTATAATTATTGTACTAGATAGGTACATAATTTTTTTGAGTTCTAAGATATAATTTACTAATAATAGGTAGGTAGTCTACAATTATTGTAATAAATAGGTAGAGTTCATAGAGTTAATTTTAACGTAAAAATTTATCACAAATTACCGCCGAAATGACGGAAGTTAAACTCATTCCCAATGAATTATATAAAATTCTCCCAAGTTTCGATGGCAATAAACGCCATCTGAATTTGTTCTTGCGTAAATGTGAGTACATAATTGACAAATTTAAATCATCCGAATTACAAGAAGAATATTTAATGGATTTTGTGACTAGCCGCTTAACGGGCGACGTAGCAGCGCTGATAAACGAGCGCGTAGATATCCGGACGTGGGTGGAATTCAAAGAATTGTTTGAGATGCACTTTGGTGATCCACAAAGCGAAGAATGTTTGGCCATAGAATTAGAGACATTATAAATTAAAAACAATGAAAGTCATACAGATTTTTGCGCACGGATTCTGTGTGAGACTGCACGAACAGACTCACGATGTCCGCGATTACGCGGAGCCCTAATCAAAATAATATTTGTTCAATCGACAAAGTGAAAACACCTATTAGATACACTTACCATCACGTTGGTACCGGTGATGTGACGCAGTCCTGGTCACGTCTTATCTGAGTGGGGTGTAAGTATAACTGTGGTTTGTGTGGTGTATGTGTAGTCATGCAGATTCGACAGCAACCAAGGGACGCGCGCGGCTCGTACCGTCGACTCCCGGACAAACCTTCCAAGATCCCACACGTGGCACCTTTCCCCAATGTCCAACTGAATTTTATCCCGGTGGCTAACCCAATCGGGGATGTAAATTAGTCCAGCACTGAATTTAGGAATTTACGGCGTTCAAAGACACAAAAGGCCGTCTACATAACCAACAAATTACTCGCGGTCAAGACCCAAAATGGCGAGATTTCTCAATTTTCACTCAATTATCAACAAAATATCAAACACCGAACAGGATTGCATCGGATTAACAATAACTCAAAGTTTTCAAACAATAATTACTCGACAGCCGCGTGCATCAAAATTACAAGCACGGAGCGACCATTATTCAACCAAAAATATAGCACTGACAAGCAAACGTCATCGCACAGATTCGCACAGACAACGAAACGTAATCTGTCAAACGTCAAAAGGTGCGTTCAGAACTTGGTGGATGAAACAGATTCAATCAGTAAAGTCTGTTCTGTTATCAAAAGTTAATCAAACCAATGACCAAAACTCACGAGTTAGTAAGACTGCCATAGATAATAATACAGCCCTACAGGTATTTTTATACAATTTACCTGAAAATATGGTACGTGTAGTGCGTCTAAAAAACAGACCTTGGAAGAGGCCTTGTCCATAGTTTTAGAAGAAATAAATTTCTATGAGCAGTATCAAATGCGAGGTAACATGCTAAACTCAAACCATAATTCAAAACCACAGCTTACTGGAACAACGGCACCTCAGATATCTTTTAAATTTGGGTTGCCTCAACAGCCTACAGGCTTCAGACTTCCGATAATGAACCAAAAACAACTATTTAAAAATAATTTTGGTGCAACACCCAAATTTAATTTTGGAGTTCCGCAGAATAGGCCGTTTAACTTGCCGCAGGGACCCCATCCATCCCAAGGACAATTTGGTACGAATAAACAAAACTATGCTATTCCAGTTTGGATATCGACCTAATTTCGGTTATAGACCCCCTGGCTATCAGCAAATGTTACCAATGCTTCCACAACAATTTGGTAGTAATAATCGTTATGGTAATACGATTCCACAACAAAACACACAAAATAAACCTCAACCAAACAACACAGATGCTACTATGAGAACTGCTCCGCAAAGATCACCGCAGCAAGGTTTTCCTCTTAACGAATTAGAACTGTATCCATAAACTGATGACTATTTTTCAAATCCCGACGGATATTACGATGATATTGGTGCATATTTCCCTTGCGAAGAAAACACTTATCCGATAGACTCGGTAACTGAAAACCCAAAGATAGAGTTACAAAACAATGATAATAGTAACCAGACGGCTGAATCCATGCCACAAGTGGAAAATTTTTAGATGCGGGCCTCCATAGAGCAACACCTGAAAGAATAACATTAAATTATAATACTATAAAATTAAAGTTACCTCATATATACCGGAAATAGAAGGCAAGTTTATGATCGACACGGGTAGTACTCGTTCATATAGACGTCCTAGAAAAGAAAATCAATATTTTCATAATTATATTTCATACGAACCATTCGAAGTAGTTGTTTGTAACACTGTGTGATTTTAATAACTTTTATTTACATTCACACTACTTTAAAACACTTATAAAAAAAAACTAAACTATAAAAATAATAATAAAATAATAATAATACTTAAACTATCAAACATTGAAATGAATTGTCTGGCAATACAGTTCTATGCGCGCGCGGCGTTCGTACATACTCGGATGTTGTCGGCTAGGCTCGTGGCTAACGGCCGGTTTTAAAGGTGACCTCCAGTCGACCGTCAGTCCAGCGCAATCACTAGCTGTGCGAATACATTGCATTGTCGCTGATTTCCCTCCAAACCATTCTAACGGTTTTACTAAATTTGTATATTTCTTTGATTGCAATAATATGTTCTATTGTTCTACCAAAGTATAATTTACGGTGCTTTGAATAGTATAATCAACAGTGAATTTGTATAACCCCTGATTGGGTAAGTGTTGCATATTTTATTAAATAATTGTAGTACCTAAGTACGTAGAAATCTTAGTATGTATTTAGTGTAGTTGTAATTAGAATACTGATTATTATCTAGTAGATTCTAGCGAACATCTTGATATTGGTAAATGAAATGTGACTTACTTATTTTATCACGTAATTGTTCCTTTGTAGCTTGTTAAAGTACCTACCTACATGTTCGTTATTGTTGAACATTTAATTTTATATGTCTTCATTTAATTTATTTAGTAACGCTTCTGTGCTATTTGTCATTTTTCACATTTTGAATACATATTGGGCGACCCATGCTTAGTATGTGTCGGTCAAATGCTTTTGTTCTGTGTTTTGTATTTTGAACCGTTTGACGGTTATTTTTTATAAATGTAACTGCTGATTTTACTTGTGATCGCAACATCATTGATCATTATTTCACGCTTTGGTTCCACTTCGCTAAATCAACGCTTTCAATTCCGGGACAAGAATCGATGTTGCAGTCACATGTATGAAATCGGACTTTTGCTAAAATGTCCAATTTCCCGGAATTCCAGGGTCCCGATACGAGACTACGCTCGAGCCCTAAATTTTCATTCCTCATGCTGTCTACATCCCTGAAGCCGAGATTTACGTAACTGCCAGACCGTGACGTCATCAACCACTACTACTGCCCGGAACGACCATTACAACTGCCAGGGAAGTGGTTACCTTTTAAACGCTCCGAATCAACTCAGCGAAATTGACGTACCCGCGACCCGGTTCTTTTTCCTAACTTTAGTCTTTTACCAAGCATTAAAGCTAATTTTATCTCATTCGTTAGTTTTATTTTTAATCTATATCCAGTATTTAATGTTGACGGCTAGGAACGTCACAATGGCACCCAAACTATTTAATTGAGCTGAGTTTGTTCGGTTTGTTTATTGGCGTGTGGTAGTTTTCTTCGGTGTTGGTTTCATGAGTAGAGTTCTCTATCTCTTCTATTCTAATTTTGCTATAGTCAACGGATTTCGTAATTTATTGTTCTAGTTACTGATGTTTGTTACTACTATATATTTTAAGTGCTTGAGACTAGTTAAAAAAATATATTTTTGTCAATTCAATTCGAGCCTAGTCTTTTAAACAATTGTATCTAGTCGTCTCTTATTATATAAATAAATAAATTAAATAAATTTTACACGATCCGTTGATAACAAAGAGCTGATTATCGCAATTTATAACGCTTTTAAATAAATTGTTTTGCTTGTTATTGCAACACTTACGCAATCCATCTTAATAATTTACCGTAAAATGGCCTACCCTATCAAATATTTGGCTTTACAAAAATTTGAACTAGAATATGAAGTTGCTCTTCGGGGTGGTGACATAGCAGAAGTGTCAGTTGCTGAGCTACGAAGGCAAATCGTTAAGCTATCCCCACTAGCTGCCCCTGATGAAATTGCTGACTCACATTTAGAGCCTAAAGAGGATCTTATTGCTGTTAAGGAATCTCTACTCAAATCAAAAACTATTCTTGAAACTTTAAAATCTAAGGCAGACAAAAATACGTATTCGCGCGCTGAGGCACTTTTAAACCACATCTATTACAGAATCAAAAGAATTCAACCGGCATCTGATGTTGCTAAACTTTACAGTGACTGTAAAGCTGTGTTTGAAGCACAATATAAAGAATTATTAAGTTATAAACCACAAACACAGACTTCTTCGAGTTCTCATATTGAAACGTCAACTGCTGTGACAACATCCGGTTGTGATACGAGGTTCGTTGCTGATGCTGTAGGTAAACTTAAATATTCTGGAAAAACTTGTGTCCGTTCATTTATTCAGAGAGTTGATGAATTACTTATCTCTAAAGAAATCGATAAGAAAAAACTGCTTTCTTTCGCATACGAGATTTTTATTGAGGACGCGCTTCACTGGTACCGCTGTATCAAAGACAACGTTACGACTTGGGATGAAATTGTCATATTGCTAAAAAAAGATTTTAGTCAGAGCGATTATGATTACAGATTTATGTCAGAAATCAGAATGCGTACACAAGGTGAACATGAAAACATTACCGTGTACTTGTCAATTATGCATGGCATGTTTTCCAGGCTTGACAAACCAATTTCGCAGGAAGAAAAGTTAGAGATTATATTGCATAATATACGTCCATGTTACGCTAGTACGCTTTCAGCTTCTTCTAAGATTACATGTATTGACGACCTGAAAAATTTGTGCCGTAACTACGAGAGCATACAATCACGATTGACACACTTTCACGAACCACCTGGAGTCACTTCAGATACACTAGCGCGAGAGTTTGCTTACACTAAACCGTCAACTCAAACAAATAACCCTGGCTATTCAAATAAAAACAACTACAATACTAACAAAAATTATAGCTATAATACAAACAAAATTCAAAACTCTAATCACTACAATAATAAAAGCTATAATTCAAATCAGTCTAACTACAAACCTAATCCAAATAACAACAAATCAAGCCAACAACATAATCAGGAAGTCGGTGTTAATTCCATTAACACTTCGAACAACAAACCTACAAGAAAAATTTATTGCCCTAGGTGCAGGAATGATACTCATTCTCTTGGTCAGTGCAGGGAACCTCATTTCTTAATTTGTTTTAAATGCGGAATAAAAGGTGTGCGATACCCTGATTGCAAGAACTGTCATGCTGATAAATCTAACACAAAAAACTAAGTGCTGTGGATTGCAGGGACAGTCGATCTAAAATAGAGCCAAACAACTGCAAATTTAATCAGGATGACTGGAAAGAATGGTTACAATTTATTTCAAAATTCTTTTCATGTTACACTGTGTCTTCAATCCACAATACTAAAGGATTAAGCTCACGTCCCTATGTTAATGTGACTATAGAGAGTAAATCACTGACTGGTTTACTAGATACCGGATCAGGTGCTACTATTTTAGGCAATAACTGTCATAAACGCTTACTAGATCTAGGATACACACTCCAACCCTGTGAGTCTTTACATTTTGTAGCTGCTGGAGGACAGAAGTTACAGAGTATAGGAAAAATACATATACCCATTACATTTCAAGATAAACTACACATCTTGGATGTCTATGTTGTCCCCGAAATCAATTCTTCTTTAATTCTTGGTATGGATTTTTGGAGAATTTTCGAACTTTTTCCTACACGTCTGGATTCCGTCATTATATGCGATGACAATCATAGTAGCTTGTCGAATCTATCTACTAACAATAGTACACTTATACATGGGTATGATTGCCTAACGGAAGATCAG
Source organism: Xestia xanthographa (assembly GCA_905147715.2). Lineage (NCBI taxonomy): Eukaryota > Metazoa > Arthropoda > Insecta > Lepidoptera > Noctuidae > Xestia > Xestia xanthographa. The sequence continues at coordinate 2,000,315 of LR990654.1, read as the reverse complement.
AAGACTACAGCTGATCATATAATAGGTCAATTTCAGGGAATCTCATTCGAAGAACGAGGACTCGGTCGTACCAGTCTAATCGAGCATTCTATTGACACTGGTGATGCTGCCCCCATACGTCAAAGATTTTATAGAATGTCCCCAGAAAAATTAAAAATTCTGACTGAGCAACTAGACGAGATGCTGGAGGAAAAAGTTGTAGAGCCTTGTGAGAGCCCCTGGTCGTCTCCTGTGCTGTTAACTCCTAAAAAGAATGGCCAGCTACGATTTTGTTTAGATAGTCGTAAACTAAACGCTATAACAAAAAAAGATGCATATAGTCTCCCTTATATCTCAGAAATACTCGATAATCTACGTGACGCTAAGTACCTGACTAGTTTAGATTTGTCGAAAAGTTTCTGGCAAATAGGTATTAAAAAAGAAGATCGTCCTAAAACTGCCTTCTACATACCAACTCGTGGTACTTTTCAGTTTAGGAGCATGCCTTTCGGTCTAACTAACGCCCCTGACACTCAGCAAAGGCTTATGGATGTCTTATTCTATGGTCCAGAGTTCGAGCATAAAGTGTTTGTTTATATTGACGACATAATTATCGTGTCCTCAACCTTCGAACAGCATATATCCTTACTAGTACGTGTTTACGAAAAATTGAGAACTGCTAATCTTACTATCAACTACGAGAAAAGCCAGTTTTTCAGAAAACAACTTAAGTACCTCGGATACGTCGTTGACTCAAATGGATTACACGCCGATCCTGAGAAGGTGGAAGCGATAGTAAATTATAATACCCCCACTAGCCGCAAAGAAATGCGTAGGTTTCTTGGCACAGCTTCGTGGTACAGAAGGTTCATTCCCAATTTTAGCGACTTGGCATCTCCACTAAATAAACTTACTTCCCAAGGAAAAAATGCTGTTCCATTCCATTGGTCTGCCGAAGCTGACACTGCTTTTAAAAAACTAAAAGAGTGTTTAATAAGTACCCCTATCCTTTCATGCCCTGACTATTCTGAATCGTTTCAAGTACACACTGACGCGAGTGATGTAGGCATAGGTGCTGTTCTCAGTCAAAACTTGGACGGTAAGGAGAAGGTTATCGCTTACATGAGTAAGTCACTATCGAAGCAGGAGAGAAACTACAGCGCTACTGAACGCGAGGCTTTGGCTGTTCTTACAGCAATAGAACATTGGCGTTGCTACCTGGAGAATGGTCGGACTTTCGTTGTTTATACAGACCACTCTGCACTGAAATGGTTTTTGAATATCAATAATCCCACTGGTCGCTTAGCCCGTTGGGGAGTTCGGTTGTCTGCCTATAATTTTGAGATAAAACATCGTCGGGGTGTGGACAATGTCGTACCAGACAGTCTTTCACGTAGCATTCCAGTTTCTGCTATCGGCGACAATCAAACTCCTTCATCAAATCCTTACAGCTCCACTACTGATTCTTGGTATTTAAACATTCTCAATGGCTGTCAAAACTCACCAACTTCTTATGTCGATTATCAGGTCATTAATAACCAACTATATCGTTATAAAAAGAGTTTAAATCCACTTACTAATGAGTTTCAATGGAAAAAAGTAATACCTCTTGAATTCAGGGATGAAATAATCCAAAATAACCATAGCGATCCCACTGCGGGACACTTCGGTGTTTTTAAAACTTATAAGCGTCTATCTCTCAAATATTTCTGGCCGGATATGCATAGAGACGTTACTAACTTCGTAGCTAATTGCGATGTGTGTATTTCCTACAAATACCCTAACCAAACTACACTCGGAACTATGGGTCGACCTAAGAATTGTTGCAGGCCATTCCAAGTGATAAGCATGGACCTAGTTGGACCATTGCCTCCTACAAGAAAGCAAAACACTTTCCTGTTCGTAGTTACCTGTTGTTTTTCAAAATTTTGTCTCTTGTTCCCAATCAAACGTGCTACTACTGAAATCATAGCTAAAATAGTAGAAGATCAGGTTTTTCTAGTCCATGGAGTACCTAGTACTGTTCTCATGGACAACGGCAAACAATTCGTTAGCGGTACTATGAAACAACTGTTTTCTAAATATAAGGTTCCTAACGTCCATTTAACGCCGAAATATACGTCACAAATGAACACCGTAGAGCGTTATAACAAAACTATCATCACTGCAATTTCAACTTTCATTGAAGACGATCATCGTTCCTGGGACGTAAATGTCACTAAGATTCAATTTGCAATTAACTCTTCAGTTAACGAAGTTACAGGCTTTACTCCAGCAATACTTGTCTATGGACGAGAGTTAGTTAGTTGTGGATCGCACTATCTTGACTCTGATCTGCAAAATGATCTAATATTTACACCTAGAGATGAGTACGCGGAAACTTTGGGACACTTGCGTAAAATCTTTGATAAAGTACAATCATCTTTGATTAAAGCTCATTCGAGAAATAGTAATTATTATAATCTACGTCGTAAGGTTGACGAGTTCAATATCAATGATATAGTTTGGAAGCGAACATATTACCAGAGCAACAAAGACAACCGGTTCACTAAAAAGCTAGCCCCTAAATACATGAAATGTCGCATTATTGGTAAAAAATCACCATTAGTGTACGAACTTGAAGATATGCAAGGCAACAACCTTGGTACCTGGCATATCAAAGACATTAAACTTACAAACTATAAACAGTAAACGTAAAAACGCTAACTAAATACAATGCCAAGGGTTGATTAAAACTAACAGCTTTTTCATATGCCATAATCTACTGTGAAATAAAAATGGAACTAGGATTATGAACTATTAATAAATAACATAAATCTACAATTACCTACCCCTAAAATGTCCTATTCACTAAATAAAAAATATATAATACAGTGGCTCTAACACATTGGATTATTAAAAAAAACTAACTACTAACGTTCAGTTTTTAAGCAGAAAAGAGTAGGGAATGAAACTGAGTAGATACTACAATCTTAACTACAACCATTTATAAACAAGTAGATTATGAATCTTTTAACATCAATCAATAGAAAAACCTTGAGTATCTTGTAATCCCTTAAACAAAATACTCAGTATGTCAGGTTGCGCAGCATATTGTAATACATAAAAATGCGGGTGCTAATTAGAAAGACTGATGGATGATTTGCGAAGAAAGGAAGGAATGTATGTAAGGGGAAGTTATGGATGTTGGAAATGGTATCTGTTGAGAAAAAGAATTGTTAGCGGATTTATCTAAGGAAAATCCTAATCTAGGAGAGGGGGTACTGTAACACTGTGTGATTTTAATAACTTTTATTTACATTCACACTACTTTAAAACACTTATAAAAAAAAACTAAACTATAAAAATAATAATAAAATAATAATAATACTTAAACTATCAAACATTGAAATGAATTGTCTGGCAATACAGTTCTATGCGCGCGCGGCGTTCGTACATACTCGGATGTTGTCGGCTAGGCTCGTGGCTAACGGCCGGTTTTAAAGGTGACCTCCAGTCGACCGTCAGTCCAGCGCAATCACTAGCTGTGCGAATACATTGCATTGTCGCTGATTTCCCTCCAAACCATTCTAACGGTTTTACTAAATTTGTATATTTCTTTGATTGCAATAATATGTTCTATTGTTCTACCAAAGTATAATTTACGGTGCTTTGAATAGTATAATCAACAGTGAATTTGTATAACCCCTGATTGGGTAAGTGTTGCATATTTTATTAAATAATTGTAGTACCTAAGTACGTAGAAATCTTAGTATGTATTTAGTGTAGTTGTAATTAGAATACTGATTATTATCTAGTAGATTCTAGCGAACATCTTGATATTGGTAAATGAAATGTGACTTACTTATTTTATCACGTAATTGTTCCTTTGTAGCTTGTTAAAGTACCTACCTACATGTTCGTTATTGTTGAACATTTAATTTTATATGTCTTCATTTAATTTATTTAGTAACGCTTCTGTGCTATTTGTCATTTTTCACATTTTGAATACATATTGGGCGACCCATGCTTAGTATGTGTCGGTCAAATGCTTTTGTTCTGTGTTTTGTATTTTGAACCGTTTGACGGTTATTTTTTATAAATGTAACTGCTGATTTTACTTGTGATCGCAACATCATTGATCATTATTTCACGCTTTGGTTCCACTTCGCTAAATCAACGCTTTCAATTCCGGGACAAGAATCGATGTTGCAGTCACATGTATGAAATCGGACTTTTGCTAAAATGTCCAATTTCCCGGAATTCCAGGGTCCCGATACGAGACTACGCTCGAGCCCTAAATTTTCATTCCTCATGCTGTCTACATCCCTGAAGCCGAGATTTACGTAACTGCCAGACCGTGACGTCATCAACCACTACTACTGCCCGGAACGACCATTACAACTGCCAGGGAAGTGGTTACCTTTTAAACGCTCCGAATCAACTCAGCGAAATTGACGTACCCGCGACCCGGTTCTTTTTCCTAACTTTAGTCTTTTACCAAGCATTAAAGCTAATTTTATCTCATTCGTTAGTTTTATTTTTAATCTATATCCAGTATTTAATGTTGACGGCTAGGAACGTCACAATGGCACCCAAACTATTTAATTGAGCTGAGTTTGTTCGGTTTGTTTATTGGCGTGTGGTAGTTTTCTTCGGTGTTGGTTTCATGAGTAGAGTTCTCTATCTCTTCTATTCTAATTTTGCTATAGTCAACGGATTTCGTAATTTATTGTTCTAGTTACTGATGTTTGTTACTACTATATATTTTAAGTGCTTGAGACTAGTTAAAAAAATATATTTTTGTCAATTCAATTCGAGCCTAGTCTTTTAAACAATTGTATCTAGTCGTCTCTTATTATATAAATAAATAAATTAAATAAATTTTACACGATCCGTTGATAACAAAGAGCTGATTATCGCAATTTATAACGCTTTTAAATAAATTGTTTTGCTTGTTATTGCAACACTTACGCAATCCATCTTAATAATTTACCGTAAAATGGCCTACCCTATCAAATATTTGGCTTTACAAAAATTTGAACTAGAATATGAAGTTGCTCTTCGGGGTGGTGACATAGCAGAAGTGTCAGTTGCTGAGCTACGAAGGCAAATCGTTAAGCTATCCCCACTAGCTGCCCCTGATGAAATTGCTGACTCACATTTAGAGCCTAAAGAGGATCTTATTGCTGTTAAGGAATCTCTACTCAAATCAAAAACTATTCTTGAAACTTTAAAATCTAAGGCAGACAAAAATACGTATTCGCGCGCTGAGGCACTTTTAAACCACATCTATTACAGAATCAAAAGAATTCAACCGGCATCTGATGTTGCTAAACTTTACAGTGACTGTAAGGCTGTGTTTGAAGCACAATATAAAGAATTATTAAGTTATAAACCACAAACACAGACTTCTTCGAGTTCTCATACTGAAACTTCAACTGCTGTGACAGCATCTGGTTGTGATACGAGGTTCGTTGCTGATGCTGTAGGTAAACTTAAATATTCTGGAAAAACTTGTGTCCGTTCATTTATTCAGAGAGTTGATGAATTACTTATCTCTAAAGAAATCGATAAGAAAAAACTGCTTTCTTTCGCATACGAGATTTTTATTGAGGACGCGCTTCACTGGTACCGCTGTATCAAAGACAACGTTACGACTTGGGATGAAATTGTCATATTGCTAAAAAAAGATTTTAGTCAGAGCGATTATGATTACAGATTTATGTCAGAAATCAGAATGCGTACACAAGGTGAACATGAAAACATTACCGTGTACTTGTCAATTATGCATGGCATGTTTTCCAGGCTTGACAAACCAATTTCGCAGGAAGAAAAGTTAGAGATTATATTGCATAATATACGTCCATGTTACGCTAGTACGCTTTCAGCTTCTTCTAAGATTACATGTATTGACGACCTGAAAAATGTATGCCGTAACTACGAAAGCATACAATCACGATTGACACACTTTCACGAACCACCTGGAGTCACTTCAGATACACTAGCGCGAGAGTTTGCTTACACTAAACCGTCAACTCAAACAAATAACCCTGGCTATTCAAATAAAAACAACTACAATACTAACAAAAATTATAGCTATAATACAAACAAAAATCAAAACTCTAATCACTACAATAATAAAAGCTATAATTCAAATCAGTCTAACTACAAACCTAATCCAAATAACAACAAATCAAGCCAACAACATAATCAGGAAGTCGGTGTTAATTCCATTAACACTTCGAACAACAAACCTACAAGAAAAAATTATTGCCCTAGGTGCAGGAATGATACTCATTCTCTTGGTCAGTGCAGGGAACCTCATTTCCTAATTTGTTTTAAATGCGGAATGAAAGGTGTGCGATACCCTGATTGCAAGAACTGTCATGCTGATAAATCTAACACAAAAAACTAAGTGCTGTGGATTGCAGGGACAGTCGATCTAAAATAGAGCCAAACAACTGCAAATTTAATCAGGATGACTGGAAAGAATGGTTACAATTTATTTCAAAATTCTTTTCATGTTACACTGTGTCTTCAATCCACAATACTAAAGGATTAAGCTCACGTCCCTATGTTAATGTGACTATAGAGAGTAAATCACTGACTGGTTTACTAGATACCGGATCAGGTGCTACTATTTTAGGCAATAACTGTCATAAACGCTTACTCGATCTAGGATACACACTCCAACCCTGTGAGTCTTTACATTTTGTAGCTGCTGGAGGACAGAAGTTACAGAGTATAGGAAAAATACATATACCCATTACATTTCAAGATAAACTACACATCTTGGATGTCTATGTTGTCCCCGAAATCAATTCTTCTTTAATTCTTGGTATGGATTTTTGGAGAATTTTCGAACTTTTTCCTACACGTCTGGATTCCGTCATTATATGCGATGACAATCATAGTAGCTTGTCGAATCTATCTACTAACAATAGTACACTTATACATGGGTATGATTGCCTAACGGAAGATCAGAAGACTACAGCTGATCATATAATAGGCCAATTTCAGGGAATCTCATTTGAAGAACGAGGACTCGGTCGTACCAGTCTAATCGAGCATTCTATTGACACTGGTGATGCTGCCCCCATACGTCAAAGATTTTATAGAATGTCCTCAGAAAAATTAAAAATTTTGACTGAGCAACTAGACGAGATGTTGGAGGAAAAAGTCGTAGAGCCTTGTGAGAGCCCCTGGTCGTCTCCTGTGCTGTTAACTCCTAAAAAGAATGGCCAGCTACGATTTTGTTTAGATAGTCGTAAACTAAACGCTATAACAAAAAAAGATGCATATAGTCTCCCTTATATCTCAGAAATACTCGATAATCTACGTGACGCTAAGTACCTGACTAGTTTAGATTTGTCGAAAAGTTTCTGGCAAATAGGTATTAAAAAAGAAGATCGTCCTAAAACTGCCTTCTACATACCAACTCGTGGTACTTTTCAGTTTAGGAGCATGCCTTTCGGTCTAACTAACGCCCCTGACACTCAGCAAAGGCTTATGGATGTCTTATTCTATGGTCCAGAGTTCGAGCATAAAGTGTTTGTTTATATTGACGACATAATTATCGTGTCCTCAACCTTCGAACAGCATATATCCTTACTAGTACGTGTTTACGAAAAATTGAGAACTGCTAATCTTACTATCAACTACGAGAAAAGCCAGTTTTCCAGAAAACAACTTAAGTACCTCGGATACGTCGTTGACTCAAATGGATTACACGCTGATCCTGAGAAGGTGGAAGCGATAGTAAATTATAATACCCCCACTAGCCGCAAAGAAGTGCGTAGGTTTCTTGGCACAGCTTCGTGGTACAGAAGGTTCATTCCCAATTTTAGCGACTTGGCATCTCCACTAAATAAACTTACTTCCCAAGGAAAAAATGCTGTTCCATTCCATTGGTCTGCCGAAGCTGACACTGCTTTTAAAAAACTAAAAGAGTGTTTAATAAGTACCCCTATCCTTTCATGCCCTGACTATTCTGAATCGTTTCAAGTACACACTGACGCGAGTGATGTAGGCATAGGTGCTGTTCTCACTCAAAACTTGGACGGTAAGGAGAAGGTTATCGCTTACATGAGTAAGTCACTATCGAAGCAGGAGAGAAACTACAGCGCTACTGAACGCGAGGCTTTGGCTGTTCTTACAGCAATAGAACATTGGCGTTGCTACCTGGAGAATGGTCGGACTTTCGTTGTTTATACAGACCACTCTGCACTGAAATGGTTTTTGAATATCAATAATCCCACTGGTCGCTTAGCCCGTTGGGGAGTTCGGTTGTCTGCCTATAATTTTGAGATAAAACATCGTCGGGGTGTGGACAATGTCGTACCAGACAGTCTTTCACGTAGCATTCCAGTTTCTGCTATCGGCGACAATCAAACTCCTTCATCAAATCCTTACAGCTCCACTACTGATTCTTGGTATTTAAACATTCTCAATGGCTGTCAAAACTCACCAACTTCTTATGTCGATTATCAGGTCATTAATAACGAACTATATCGTTATAAAAAGAGTTTAAATCCACTTACTAATGAGTTTCAATGGAAAAAAGTAATACCTCTTGAATTCAGGGATGAAATAATCCAAAATAACCATAGCGATCCAACTGCGGGACACTTCGGTGTTTTTAAAACTTATAAGCGTCTATCTCTCAAATATTTCTGGCCGGATATGCATAGAGACGTTACTAACTTCGTAGCTAATTGCGATGTGTGTATTTCCTACAAATACCCTAACCAAACTACACTCGGAACTATGGGTCGACCTAAGAATTGTTGCAGGCCATTCCAAGTGATAAGCATGGACCTAGTTGGACCATTGCCTCCTACAAGAAAGCAAAACACTTTCCTGTTCGTAGTTACCTGCTGTTTTTCAAAATTTTGTCTCTTGTTCCCAATCAAACGTGCTACTACTGAGATCATAGCTAAAATAGTAGAAGATCAGGTTTTTCTAGTCCATGGAGTACCTAGTACTGTTCTCATGGACAACGGCAACCAATTCGTTAGCGCTACTATGAAACAACTGTTTTCTAAATATAAGGTTCCTAACGTCCATTTAACGCCGAAATATACGCCACAAATGAACACCGTAGAGCGTTATAACAAAACTATCATCACTGCAATTTCAACTTTCATTGAAGACGATCATCGTTCCTGGGACGTAAATGTCACTAAGATTCAATTTGCAATTAACTCTTCAGTTAACGAAGTTACAGGCTTTACTCCAGCATTACTTGTCTATGGACGAGAGTTAGTTAGTTGTGGATCGCACTATCTTGACTCTGATCTGCAAAATGATCTAATATTTACACCTAGAGATGAGTACGCGGAAACTTTAGGACACTTGCGTAAAATCTTTGATAAAGTACAATCATCTTTGATTAAAGCTCATTCGAGAAATAGTAATTATTATAATCTACGTCGTAAGGTTGCCGAGTTCAATATCAATGATATAGTTTGGAAGCGAACATATTACCAGAGCAACAAAGACAACCGGTTCACTAAAAAGCTAGCCCCTAAATACATGAAATGTCGCATTATTGGAAAAAAATCACCATTAGTGTACGAACTTGAAGATATGCAAGGCAACAACCTTGGTACCTGGCATATCAAAGACATTAAACTTACAAACTATAAACAGTAAACGTAAAAACGCTAACTAAATACAATGCCAAGGGTTGATTAAAACTAACAGCTTTTTCATATGCCATAATCTACTGTGAAATAAAAATGGAACTAGGATTATGAACTATTAATAAATAACATAAATCTACAATTACCTACCCCTAAAATGTCCTATTCACTAAATAAAAAATATATAATACAGTGGCTCTAACACATTGGATTATTAAAAAAACTAACTACTAACGTTCAGTTTTTAAGCAGAAAAGAGTAGGGAATGAAACTGAGTAGATACTACAATCTTAACTACTACCATTTATAAACAAGTAGATTATGAATCTTTTAACATCAATCAATAGAAAAACCTTGAGTATCTTGTAATCCCTTAAACAAAATACTCAGTATGTCAGGTTGCGCAGCATATTGTAATACATAAAAATGCGGGTGCTAATTAGAAAGACTGATGGATGATTTGCGAAGAAAGGAAGGAATGTATGTAAGGGGAAGTTATGGATGTTGGAAATGGTATCTGTTGAGAAAAAAATTGTTAGCGGATTTATCTAAGGAAAATCCTAATCTAGGAGAGGGGGTACTGTAACACTGTGTGATTTTAATAACTTTTATTTACATTCACACTACTTTAAAACACTTATAAAAAAAAACTAAACTATAAAAATAATAATAATACTTAAACTATCAAACATTGAAATGAATTGTCTGGCAATACAGTTCTATGCGCGCGCGGCGTTCGTACATACTCGGATGTTGTCGGCTAGGCTCGTGGCTAACGGCCGGTTTTAAAGGTGACCTCCAGTCGACCGTCAGTCCAGCGCAATCACTAGCTGTGCGAATACATTGCATTGTCGCTGATTTCCCTCCAAACCATTCTAACGGTTTTACTAAATTTGTATATTTCTTTAATTGCAATAATATGTTCTATTGTTCTACCAAAGTATATTTTACGGTGCTTTGAATAGTATAATCAACAGTGAATTTGTATAACCCCTGATTGGGTAAGTGTTGCATATTTTATTAAATAATTGTAGTACCTAAGTACGTAGAAATCTTAGTCTGTATTTAGTGTAGTTGTAATTAGAATACTGAATATTATCTAGTAAATTCTAGCGAACATCTTGATATTGGTAAATGAAATGTGACTTACTTATTTTATCACGTAATTATTCTTTTGTAGCTTGTTAAAGTACCTACCTACATGTTCGTTATTGTTGAACATTTCATTTTATATGTCTTCATTTAATTTATTTAGTAACGCTTCTGTGCTATTTGTCATTTTTCACATTTTGAATACATATTGGGCGACCCATGCTTAGTATGTGTCGGTCAAATGCTTTTGTTCTGTGTTTTGTATTTTGAATCGTTTAACGGTTATTTTTTATAAATGTATCAGCTGATTTTACTTGTGATCGCAACATCATTGATCATTATTTCATGCTTTGGTTCCACTTCGCTAAATCAACGCTTTCAATTCCGGGACAAGAATCGATGTTGCAGTCACATGTATGAAATCGGACTTTTGCTAAAATGTCCAATTTCCCGGAATTCCAGGGTCCCGATACGAGACTACGCTCGAGCCCTAAATTTACATTCCTCAAGCTGTCTACGTCCCCGAAGCCGAGATTTACGTAGTTCTGCCAGACCGTGACGTCATCAACCACTACTACTGCCCGGAACGACCATTACAACTGCCAGGGAAGTGGTTACCTTTTAAACGCTCCGAATCAACTCAGCGAAATTGACGGACCCGCGACCCGGTTCTTTTTCCTAACTTTAGTCTTTTTACCAACCAATATAGCTAATTTTATCTCATTCGTTAGTTTTATTTTCAATCTATATCCAGTATTTAATGTTGACGGCTAGGAACGTCACAACGTACCCTCCACAGCTATCGACGGCAATGTCAGAGATAAAACTAAACTGTTCCGACAAACTGAAGAGCTTTTCGTAAACTTTGTTTTTGTCAGATTCCGCTTGTAATGTAGTCGAATAAATTTCTAACCCGTCTTCAACCCAAAAAAGTAACTCTGTGACCGGGTCGTAAGCCATACAAATAACGTAGCCTTCCGTATCCCTGACCAAATATTCTGTTCTCTTCGTAGTTATGTCAAAGATAAATATGGCACGTAAGTCGGTAAACAACACCCTGTTGTGTACTGGGATGTAAGTAATTTTATGGATTGTATGCGACGTAACGTTTTCTGTATGCGATATCGTTCCGTTAATATCAAGAAATTCTAGTCGATTGTCCTCACCCCTGACGATTTCTAAAACAAGAAAAAAACTATTTTGTTAAAATCTCTACATCTTTAGCCTTAACTTTGCTGTTATATAAATATAATCACGTCTTATTACTGCAAACTTCAGAACTTTAGCTGCTATGATCCTTACATAGAAATAAACTGTAACATTTGTATAAAAAGGCAGTATCCTTTTTATACAAATGTTACAGTTTATTTCTGTTTCTTTGTTTGGTCACTTACCCAGTACCCGAAAATAAACATTTTGGCGTAGTCAAAACATTGTATCAATTGATATTGGTAATCCCGTGTCTAGATAACACTTAAGCATTTCTAAAGGGTATGTGTGGTGTACGCCCGGGTGTTACTACTGCGAGGATCAACCGGAGGACACGGTGGAGCACACAGTAGAGGTTTGTCCAGCTTGGGCGGAGCACCGCCGTGTCTTCGTAGCGGCGAGAGGCGGCGGCGACCTCTCGTGTCCAGCCCTGGTTCAATCCATGGTTCGGAGCGAGAGAGAATGGGAAGCCGTCACCTCCTACTGCGAAGCAGTCATGCTGGCGAAGGAGGTGGAGGAACGTGAGAGGGAAAGAACCTCACGTACCCGCCAGAAATGAGGAAAATGTTGAGTATGAGTTATGAATATCTACATTCACTGTGACTGTGACTGTGTAGAACGATATGGATAGAAAGGAGATGTCTGATGAGATGACGTGTAATAGAAAGGTTTGGAAGAAAGGGAAAGGTATGCTGCGCCGGCCCCAAATGAATTGGGATAAGGGCAAGAGAGACAAATGATGATATTAAAGAAACGTCTCTGGTACTCACCCAAGGAGAAAGAGTGCGCCATTCCTACGTACAGCCCCACCAATGTTATCACACATGCCGTTCTATACATTTTATACTACAGGCAAAGTCGTTTGTGAAAAGATAGTATATGTCCGCTCGTGGAATATAAAACCAATGTGCTGTTTTTTGGCAAACATGCTGTTTATATACCTATGCATCATATTGATACGCATTTTGATAACCTCAGGTCCTCTGATAAGAGAAGCACTAAGTAGATATTCTGCACGTTTGTCCAACCAACCTGTATACGCAACAGTTTAGGTACTATAAACAATATTGATAACAATGATTGATTTCAAAATTGTTTTGTTAATGTGTAACACTATCGACTCACCCCGACTCCGCTCGGACAGACGCGGATTTATGTTTTAAATCAAAGGAGGTGGGGGGACAAATGCGTATATCTGGAAAGGGGTAGTACGTGCTGACCAAATAAACAACTATTTGCTGTCAGTTGCATTGCATTAGCTAGTTAGCTCTTTATGGTGGCAGCGCCAGGAAAGTCCGTGAAATTCAAATGTTATTACGTTTTCTGCTACTAAACTAATAATAGGGTAAAATGAACCTAAAGGTTTGTATTAATGATTTTAATACAGTAACTTTTATAGTTACTTGCGCGACTCAGTTTTCATCAACATACAACTTTGTTTTTTTTTTCGGATGGGAAATCATCAAATGACTTCTCCCGCTCTGGGCGGAGCAGGAGGGAGTGTCAGACTTTTACTGACTAAAACCCATCCATGTTCCTTCATCGCCCTTTGTGTTCCGGGGTATCTCTTTCGAACAGTCCCGCAACCCCGATCAACATACAACCTGACATTGCCTCGTATATGTTGCAGTACTTTTTTAACATTGTGATATTGAGATTATAGTCTTTCATTTTCGCTGAAATGTACATATTTTTAGAGTAATCTATACTAATATTATAGAGAGGTAAGATTTGTATGTTTGTAACGAATAAACTATAACGACTGGACCGATTTTAACCATTTTTTCACCACTAGAAAGCTAAGATATCAGGAAGTAACTTAGGCTATAAATTATGTAATAAATAATATTACTCAATTTATATACAGGGTGGAATTTTGTAATGCCACCTGGAGGGAAAGTACTCTTAATACCGGAGGTAGCAAATTTTACTCAAAGGAAACATTCCTTCATTTTTAAAAAGAAATTAATCTGCATTCAAAGATTTTGAAAATTCGCGTCCACACTCGGGAATCGAACCGTCTAAATTCCAAAAAAATAACACCCTGTATCTATATGGCACCAATCGATTGGGTCAATCATAAGGATCAAATCCCTCTAACAAACATGGTAAATTAAATGAAAGGAAAACCATGAAATCTTAAGTTATAAATTCAATGGGATAAATTCAATAGGTACGATAAAGCACTTTAGTAAAATGATGGACCTTTACAATTGAAGAGAATAAGATTGCAGAAGAAGATTGCAATTTGCATGTGTTTGTTTGTGCAAATTGCAATATTCCTATGTAAATAGTTCTTCGTCATTTTAATTAATAAATGTCGTCAAAAGAGAATTGTTTACTATGTTCGTAATTGGATGGACCTTTGACTAAAAGTGCTTTATCTTATCCCATTGAATTTATAAGTTAAGATTTCATAGTTTCCCTTTCATTTAATTTATCGTATTTGTTAGAGGGATTTGATCCTTATGATTTACCCTATCGATTGGTGCCATAAAAGTACAGGGTGTTATTTTTTTGGAATTTAGACGGTTCGATTCCCGAGTGTGGCACGCGAATTTTCGAAATCTTTGAATGCAGATTAATTTATTTTAAAAAATGAAGGAATGTTTCCTTTGAGTAAAATTTGCTATCTCCGGTATTAAGAGAACTTTCCCTCCAGGTGGCATTACAAAATTCCACCCTGTATATAAATACTATAAATTATGTAAAAAGAAAATTAGCAGAGATATCACAAGTTTTGCGGACGAAGTCGCGGTCGAAGTGCTAGTCGGTAATTAAGTAATAAAAATATTTATCGGTTTATCAAGTAGTTTATTTTTTGTGGACTAATTAGTGTCCTAGGTCACCTAAGATACAACTAAATATTTATTTAACTTTGAGAAAAGTTGAATGTGAATGCGATTATGAGGTCGTTGGTTCAAATCCGATAAAAATAAAAACAAATGAAAAATAACGTTATTTTTGTGAGACTTTTGTTACTCTTGTTGCTATTAACCCTAGATCCCTAAACATTAGTCTCACAGGCGACACGGCCCCGATGCATTCGCTGTTTAGGTAAGTTCCCGATACTTCCCCGACCCACCGCGCTCAGTACCTTCCTAATTCAATGTTTTAGTGCCCCATGCGCATGTATTGCGTCTGCACGTATTTTAATTCCTGAGTTTTGGCGAATTGTTAGTCTCACGGACTAATGTTTAGTGATTGCGCGTATAGAATGAGTCAAGGTAAGCTTTGAAGAATCAAGACCAGTATCAAAGATATCCTGCAAATTGAATATGTCGTGGCAAGTACTTCTCCAGTACAGTCAAACAAACGAAAAATTTGCGCAGTTTGCCCATATCAGAAGCACAGGATGACTAAAGTGTCATGCCACTCCTGCATGAAAGCCAATTGTGGCGAACATACCATTCCTCTATGCTCAGGCTGCCAGGAATAACATTTTCAAAGTCTCTAATAGTTTTTAGGAAGTCTTATTACATGTACTCTCATATTACCTACTTTTTAAAATTAATAAATTTCATTTATTGAAAAATATTGAGGTTTCGTTTTGTTAGTCGAAATGACTAATGTTTAGTGACTGTGTAACTCGAAAATATGTTTAGTGATCTAGGGTTAAGATGTTTCATCCCACAAGTTTCCGAACGCAGTTTTGACGTTTGATAGATGACGTTTTTGTGTGCCGTGCGATCTTTGGTTTGGAAAAAACTCGCTTCCGTTTTTTTTTGATGCACGCTGTTGTCGGGTAATTATTGATAAAAACTTTGAGTTAATGTTAATCCGATACAATCTTGATCGGTTTTTGATATTTTGTTGATAATTGAGTGAAAATTAAGACATTTCGCCATCTTGAGTCGTGACCGCGAATAATTTGTTGGTTAAGTAGCCGGCTTTTGTGTCGTTTGGACGCCGGTAACTTCCTGAACTTAGTGCTGAACTATTGCAAATCCCCACTTGGGTTAGCTAACCGGGATAAGATTAAGTTGGACATTGACTGGAAAGTGCCACGTGTGTGATCTTGGAAGATTTGACCAGGCAGTCGACGGTACGCGCTGTGGGGCGTCCTTTGGAATACCGTCGAATCTGACATAACTTCACATTCACAACACAAAACACATTTACACTTACACCCCACCCAGATACGACGTGACCTGGGACTACGCCACATCTCCAGTTCCAACGTGATGGGTAAGTGTACCTAAGAGATGTTTTCCCCTTGTCGATTGGACAAGTATTATTTTGATTAGGGCTCCGCGTAATCGCGGACATCGTGAGTCTGCTGGTGCAGTCTCACACATAAGATTAAAGATGCCTCTAGGTAACGTTATAGAATGTGAAAAGAAGTTTAAAAATAAAGATAGAATTTATTTAAAGTGTGTCCCGCAAAATATTCAAAAATCTATAACTCGAAAACTCTAGAGAATCTCGGAACATATTGACATGGAGTATTTTCGGATACACCTTGGCGTGAAGAATCTAATATTTTTTTTATGTTGTCGATATTTGGAGCAGCCTGTGCCTATAACAACTATTATATTTTAATACATCAGGTTAGCCACTAACCACACGATAAAGAAACAATCTAAACTCGACCTGTACTCTGTGACCTCCACGGAATCAATTGTGTAACATTTTTTCACTTATGTACTAACAGACACCAGCTCATCAAGCTACCCGATACTGTCAAATACTCCCAGTCAACATTGAACCTAATGCTTTAGCGATAAAGTTGAAAAATTATTTAAGAAATTTGACAGATTGTAGTTGCTTGATGTGCATGTGTCTGTAGCGCACTTCCAGCTGCGGCATTGGAAGCTGGGTAGAGCTGGTTTGTTTTAGAAATTATAAAACGCTAAACTAGAAAATGGTGAACCGTTGTCACTTACCGTTCGTATCAGAAATTAAAATTGCAACCACAAAGGACCATTGGAGATCTTCTAACAATCCCGTCCCAGGGTGTGGTAACGTTTCTTCTCAAAGTTCTTTCGTTGTGCATAACATTAATAACTCTAACTATTCTCAGCAAGAATCTACAATCAATAAATAGGTCAAACTACCGATGGATCATAAACATTCTAAATGCAGCCATGTCTTTGACCGTGGTACCGGCAAACAATTCTGTAATGACGACGAAGAATTAGGATGAGGGTAGGACGATTTCCAAGAAAGAAAAATACGAAAATTCAGTTGTAAAAGGTATTAATGTTCATAGCCCATCTAAGACAACATACAGATATCATATTCATGATGACGACGAGTTACATTTTTTTGCAATAAGTTCTGATCAACTTATCAGTAAAACAGCTGAAGCTAGATTTGTTTTAGTGAGCAGTACGTAGTAAGTGCTGGTAGACGGGAAAGTAAACTCTTCAACGGCTTCACTTCTTTAGAAATCAGTTGAAGCACAAGTCGACGTCACTTCTTTAACCGATGTTACATCTGTAAAGAAAAAGTATACAATGCACAATTTATACACCTAGGACACCATAAAAGCAATCGTTCATGACCTTATCAGTCAGAGTCTGACAACATTCATTACACGGACGAGATCATGTACGACGCGATGTGAGTTATCATTCCGATCATCATAGACGATCGATCTTGAGTCACACAGACAGTCAGACACATCACACAGTACGAATAGAAAGTTTTTGTTCAAAACAGATGAATGTTGAGATACTGATCATGCACAGACTACCTTTAGATTTTTCCGACGTTGTACTCATGAAAGTATCAACACACACAACACCAAAAGTGTCACACAGCTGTACAGCTGTGTGACACTTTTGGTGTGTAATAATATATGTTCTTTCTAGCTATCCATACACAGCGATCTATTCTTACCTGTATTGAGGATGTCCTTCAACAATGAAATAGCTTGGAAGCATTTGGTTTGAAAGAGGGGAACATCGCATCTTTCACCCTCATAATGTCCTGTGCATCGACAGAGGGGCTTACCCTCCTCACTCAGGGAACAAAAACCGTCGTTCAAACAATATCCCTGGCACGAATTCACTTCACAACGGTCTCCTAAGTAACCGGCATAACAACTGTAATAAAGAAAATTATTCAACAGTGTAAGTCGGTGAACATGAAATACAACAAATACTTGTGACTGATCGGCGCACGGGAGAAAATTGACTTTAGCATATATTTATTGACAATAATAAGTTCAAGGTCGCTCGACCAAGCGACCATCGAACCTATTTTAAGTTTTCCGTGCAAAGATTCAAAAAGGGAACTACTTAATATTTTATAGGTAACAATTTCTCGCGAACGAAGACTATAGCTAGTATGTAATGAACTCAGTTAAATATACTCAGCCCGTTAACGGTTAAAAGCTACAACACTACTGTGAACACAATACATTTTAATAACACCACGCGGTACGGAATAATGAAAGAAATAATATCATCTTGAGAATGACTCGGATAAAAAGCCCTATCTGTGTAAGATGAACATGTTTTACCTGCAATTAGGTTGATCATCAGCACTGGTACTGCAATCTCCGTGTAAACAATACCCTTGACACACTGAAACATTGCATCTGTCACCCTCATAATCTCCAGCACATTGACACACTGGCTTACTGTCTTCACTCAGGGAACAGATACCGTTGTTCAAACAACATCCATGGCACGCCTCCACTTCGCACCGTTCACCTGAGTACCTTGCATTACAGCTGGAATATAAAAAATAAAATTATAAAACAGGTTATCTGCACTAACAAGGAAACCAATTCATTCTGTCTGTCTCTAACAGGCACGCGAGTTGCTTAAAATATGATTCACGATCGTGACAAATATGTATGTACAGAATTATAATCATTATAATCATTTTAATGGTTGCTGGGTAAAGGCCTCCCCCAGTTACTACCACGGAGTCGAATTAATAGAAATGTATAGTAGTTTGAATTTTAGTTTATACTAGGTTATGCCCGCGGCTGCGTCCGCTTATAGTTCTATAATTGTTCCACGGGATCATATTACCGGGATCAAAGTAGCCTTTGTGTTAATCCAGAATATAAGCTATCCTCATACTTAATTTCATCCAAATCTGTTAACACATTTATTTTGAGCGTGAAGGTTGTACAAACATACACACACATACAAACTATCGCCTCATAATAAATCTTTACTCATTACTATATATATATATATATTATATCTATACTAATATTATAAAGAGGTAATTTGTAATAATAATATTATAAAGAGGTAACATTTGTTTGTAAGTTTGTATGTAGGGGGTAATCTCCGGAATTAATGAACCAATTTTAAAAATTGTTTCACAGGTAGAAAGCTACATTATTCGTGAGTGCTATAGGCTATATTTTAACCCATACTCCCACGGGAACGGGAACTACGTGGGGGAAACCGCGGGACGTCAGCTAGTAATGGGATAAACATGATTGTTTTACCTGCATTTAGGTTGTCCATCAGCACTGGTACTACAATTTCCGTGTAAACAATAATTGTGGCACACAGAACCATCGCATCTCTCACCGCTGTAACCCTGTGTACATTCACAACGAGATTCCCCATCAACTTTTGTACCATGGATACAAAGGAGGCTTACATCTGTAGAAACTGAGTTGTTTGGTAGAAGACTCTTCAGGTTATCGCAGTTCTGAATTTCCTGAGGTATTATATCGTTAATGTTCCAGTAGCCAGCTATTACCCAATTAACATCCTTATCACTTAATTGTTTAGGTTCCACATTTATGCCGAGCGGTGGATTCTTTGCGATTTGCTTGATGGTATATGTATTAAATGCTATTTTGCTATATTGCCAGTATATGAAATCCTTTGTTACGGTAAGATAATGTGCTAAATGTGTTGTAACAAGTATTGTTCTTAGGTTATTTCCATTTAAATCTGCACTTTTAATGGAACCCGCCACATCAGAAAAGTATATTTTCTGTGCGTGTTGGTCTATGGTGAGTGAGACTATATAGAATCCATCGATAACAACTTCTTGCTCAGAACCATTGAATCGAACCTTAATGAGTTTGTAGTTTGACGAAAGATATATATACCTGAAATGTTTTGTAAATATTATTAAAATGTCAACTGATTCAAATTGTTTCAATTAAAAAAAAAATGTTTTCGTTTTATTATTTTATTTCTTCTAAAGTATTTTGGAAAGCGTCGTTTGATAGACGTGGGCATTTGTTACTGCAGTTCTCGGCTACATAACAAGCTCGCCTGAGGCTTGGGTGTGAATTCCACCTTGATTGCAATAACAAAGCTTCCCCACTTATATTAACATGGACTTTTTTGTTAGTAACGTACCCTCCACAGCTATCGATGGCAATTTGAGTTAATTCAGGCTGCGACAAAATAAAGTGCCTTTTATTAACTTTGTTTTTATCAGATTCCGGTTTTAATGTAATTGAGTATAGATCTCTAGAGCTTTCAACCCAAACGAGCAATTCTGTGGCCGGGTCATAAGCCAAACCAGTAATGTAGACGTTTGGAGTTTCCATCAAACATTCGGTTTTCTTAGTAGTTAAGTCAAAGCTAAATATATTATGTGGGTCGGCGAACAGCATCCTGTTGTGTACTGGGTCGTAAGTAATTTCATGGATTCGATACGACGTAATGTTTTCTGTATGCGATATCGTTCCGTTAATATCAATAAATTTCAGTCGATAGTAATCAGCCCTTACAATTTCTGAAACAAGAAAATACTATTTAACCCGACTACGACGAAGCCAAAAGGAAGGGTAATGATTTTAGCAGCCCATGTAAATGTATGTTTGTATTTACGTATGTTCCTCCGTAGAGCCTAAACTGTTCATTCGATTTTGGTGAATAAGGTGTCAATCAATTAGTTATTATGACCAGAGTAACATAGGCTGCATTTTAACCGACTTCAACACAAGGAGTCGATTTTATCGTGTAAACCCCGAATTTAATTAGAACGTAATTTTTCATTAGTCGGGTTTAGTCGTTCCTGTTACATATATATATAATCACGTCTTATTCCATTAGGGTAGGTAGAAACTGCGGAACTTCAGCTGCTATGATCCTTACGTAGTGCATTTTATACAAATGTTACAGTTAATTTGTGTTTCTTTGTGTGGTAACTTACGCAGTAGGTACCCGAAAATAAACATGTTGGCTTAGTCTAAGCATTATATCAATGGATATGGGAATTCCCGTGTCTAGATAACAATAAGCATTTATAAGGGCGGGGTATGTGTAACGCGAATGAATAAAATAAGGAAGATTAATTGGGTAGTTCTTCAAAAGCTATTTTCTCCGCGTAACTTTCATGGCGAATGAAAAAACACATGCATGTATATAAATACTTAGAAATAAATTATCAACTGGGCAGGAATAAACACAGAAGGTTGAGTAAATAACAATAAAGATACAGATTTATTAGCGTAAAGTTTACTACTAATGATAAATGATAAATGATAAATGATGTTTATTTTGCAAGTAGGTTTTTACAAACACTTTTACACGTCATTTTTTAAAACTAGATGGGGCCGGTGTTTCGTACCTGACTACTCTGAGAAGAAACAGCCGAAACAAACTCAGAGGTCATAGTCTCTTTTGAAGTCCAGACAATCTTGCTCAATTCACATGAGGACTATGCAGATTAGTGTCTGAGATGGTCTTTTGAAGAAATATCCATACAGATTTGAGTGGACCTGTCCAGTCAGTGCAAG
This sequence comes from Xestia xanthographa, assembly GCA_905147715.2. Taxonomy (NCBI): domain Eukaryota; kingdom Metazoa; phylum Arthropoda; class Insecta; order Lepidoptera; family Noctuidae; genus Xestia; species Xestia xanthographa. The sequence goes on along the minus strand of LR990654.1, from coordinate 1,978,727 downwards.
CATTTTTCAGTTAACGTTCCCTTCGTTAACCTTCAAAGTGAGGGGTAATCAAAATTAATGAAAATAGTAAATAAATAACTCTGGTACTCACCCCAGGAGAAGGAGTGCGCCAACCCTGTGCACAGCGCCACCAATGCAATCACACATGCCGTTCTATACATTTTATACTACAGACAATGTCGTTTGTGAAGAGATGCTCGTGGAATACAGCAATGCAAAAGCAATGTGCTATTTTTTGGCAAACATGCTGTTATAAATAGTATGGTTAAGCGTCCGCCATATTGATAGCCGGAAGTTCCTCTGATAAGAGAAGTAGAGAATATTATCGTGCAGAGTTATACAAGGTGAGTTTTTAAATTTTGTGTGGATGGCCATAATTATATGGGACAATTAATAATAAATTCACCTTAATGGCAATGGAGAGGGAGTTAGAGCTATGCTCGGAGTTCTATTGCGTGATTGAATCATAAAATGAAGACATCCGCAAGAGAATCATGGTTACCGGCGTAGCCCAAAGAATTGTCAAATTTAAGTGGCAGTGAGCAGAGCACATTGACAGACGACATGGTGCTGCTGAGCGTGTCAGCCGGTGGTACTAGGACACTATTTTGGTCATAATTATAATGGCCTACAACAATCAGAAAAATCAGCACATTGTTTTTGAGGGACCAAGTAGGTACCATTTTGGGGTGCGTCTCATATCATAGTTATCTAGGGTTTTTTCATCACGATTAACTGCAGTAGCAGTTTAGATTTGTGCCCAGTTGATGGCAGTAGGCTCACCCCCATTACGCTGTTAGGGTGCTGCTCTTTTTTTTATTTACTTACACATTTTATATTCAATCAGCCTGTACAGTACACGCAACGTTTAGGTAGTATGGACAATACTGATAAAATGCTGGTTTTTTTATTTGATGTTTTGTAATACTACCGACCCGCCCCGACTCCGCTCAGACAGACGCGCAATTTACGTTTTCAATCAAGGTGGGAGGGGCGGGGGCACATGCGTATATCTGGGCAGGTGGGGTAAGTTGTTGCTGAATACAATTATTTTCTCTCAGTTGCATTGCATTAATCTGCTTATTAGCTCTTTAAGGGAGACTAGAAATTAGTCGTATTCGAAAATTTAAGCACCCCGGCTCGAACAGTTTATTATTAACCGTTCATACTGATAGTGCTAATTGTCGCCCTAAGCAGAAACTAAGGATGCAAGAAAGAGTGACGAGAGCACAAAATGTTTGCAGTGATAGTGTAATGGTGTGAGCGGACTGAGGTCGAACCCAAGACATCACATGCACCTCTGATTATTCGTATTGATGTGCGTATTGCACTTGCGGTGAAGGAATACATCGAGAGGAAACCAGCATGCCTGAGAGATATCTCTCGACGGCCTAAGTCAAAACCAAGTCAGATAGGCGTCATAAAAACTGACACCAGATTAGGCACTAACCACACAGTTAAGAAGAAGTGTAAGCACCCAGTCTCGGTAAAATTGAATTTTCCTCAGACCATTCACATCATTTACAGAATAATTAAGAATTTACTTTTTCAACTAATATATTTTCTTCTTTCAATATCTATATATCTCTTTTTCTGATGGCAGTTTGACAAATAAAGATGCAAGAGCAAGCACCGTCTGCGATACCACAAGGTTGATGCGCCACCGAACCTAAATGTTCAGCATATAAATAATTATGTTACGTAAACTCAAGAGTTCAAAATTGCAACAAAATCCAGTTCGATATTGTGTAGTTAAGAAGAACTAAGCCACGTACACACAGACGTTTTATATTCATAATATTACATCCTGTTATTCGATGGATTTGCCTAGCTTTGTTGTTTCCATTTTAATGTAAAATCTAAATGATGAATTTATTCCGTGGATAAGGGGCACTATGTTAATAATAATTATGATGATAGCGTATCAGCGTCCGTAGCCTGGCTACGCTCCCTGGACCTATACGGAGAAACCGAAAATTGAGTTTGTGCAATATTGGATGAAATTATGTATATAATAATTACGAATAACTACTGGAGATTTATTGTGAAGGAGCCGCGGCACGGTTGACATAAAGGGTGTAAAAAACCTCTTAACGAAGCCGAAAGGCACTTGTTTTCTCCGTCATTGCAATCATTTGTTTGTTCTAGATCATAACTCGGAACCTGAGTCGCGAGTCCCTTCTAGTTACGGAGATATTGGTGGTCAAAGTTCGAGCTTCTTGACAAGTTTTTTTTTTTTTTAAAACAAGATTTCATTGTAAGATTTTTACTTTAATCACCTCCACGACCCCCGTTCTATTCAAACCATCCATCAGCACAATGTTTTGAGTGCGTTACATTAGCCAAAAAAAAGTCACCTCCCAGCAATATCTTTGCGTAAAGTTACTTAGTTTGATGTACAGAATGCTTGGTTGACGGCTTCGTGATGAGGTCTTTTACACCCTATATAGGAGGAGGTTCTCTATTCGACTGATACATTTTCTTAGTATTTAAATATGTTTGGCGGTGTCTTCGCCTGGTCTTAGTCGTAATTTAGATAATTGTTATTTGTTTTCAAGAATAGTGCACCAAATATATTGACGCTCCTGATCTCCTTGATGTGCTGGCGCGCTTCTTTGTTCCGGACAATTACTGTCGCGGCAGAAAGCACAGGCTGTTTGCCGTGCCTCCATGTCGTACTGTTGCACGTGCTAAGTCGCCAATTCCTCGCTCTCTTGCCGCGCTTGATGATCTCTTGGATTCTAATCCAACAGACGATCAGTTTGCGGATGGGTAGATTTTATTGGTATGTTAGAAGCACTGTGAGAAGAATTTATGAAAGTGTGATCATTAGCTTATTTTGGCGTTACTTTGTTATTTTGTATAATTATTTTACTTTTATGGTTACCCATAACACTTTTAGTAACTGAAATTGTTACTGTTGTTATTAAATAAATAAAACCAGTGAACCGACCATTCTAAAATTTTGCATATACGAGAAGCAGCAGTGGCCCAGTGGTGGCGGCCCCGTCTTACGAACAGTAAGTCGTGGGTTCGAACCCAGACAGGCGCATTACCTTGTGTAATTTATTTCATCACCACTGTTCTCAAAACGGTGAAAGAAAATATCGTGAGGAAACCGGCATGTCCTAGAACCAAAAAAAAAAGAAGACATGTGACATCTACCAATCCGCACTGGGCCCGCGTGGTGGGCTGTAGCCCATTCCCTCTCCTACAGAGGAGGCCTGTGTCCCAGCAGTGGGAACATTAATAGGCTGATGATACAATCTTGTCAGGTGTACAAAAACGGACTTAGGGTACATTTCATTCCGATAAAAGAACTGTTCCCGAGGAAAACAATAATTACATTCTTATGATAATAGATAGCGTCACGGGTTTTTTTTAATCATGATTGAATTATATTACTACAAGCAGTGTGATCCCGAACAGACTGATAGCCAGATTCAAAATTAACGCGAGCGAAGCCACGTTTAAAAGCTAGTAAATTATAACAACAAAACCAGAGTTCGGGCTGCTACTGCTAAACTCCGATGTCAGACACAAATAACACTTTGTCCGCCCTGGGAATCGAACCAAGCAAGCAGTCAGTCGTTTATTGAAATGTTTATATCGCCTCACTATGGAACTAATAAGTACTAAAGGCCTCACTGAGAAATGGAATCACAGTTTTTAACCAACACCAAAAAAGAGCTGGTTTGTTTTAGAAATTATTGAAACGCTAAACTCGAAAAGGGTGAACCGTTGTCACTTACCGTTAGTATCAGAAAACCAAATTGCAACCACAAAGGACCATGGCGGATTTTCTATTAACCCCGTCCCAGGGTGTGGTGACGTCCCTTCCCAAAGTCCTTTCATTGTGCATTAATAGCTCTAACCATTCTCAGCAAGAATCCACAATTACTAAATAGGTCGAACCACCGATGTGTCCTAAACAATCCAAATGGAGCCTAGATCAAGGGACGTGACAACCATGTCTTTGAGCGTGGCACTGGCAAACAATTCTGTAATAACGACCAAGAATGGAATGAGGGTAGGATGATTATAAAGAAAGAAAAATATTAAAATTCAGTTATAAAAATATAATAATTTTCAGTCTATTTAGGACAACATACAGATATCGTATCGAGTTAGATTTTTACAACTTATCAGTAAAAGAGCTGCGGCTAGATTTTGTTAAGTGAGCAGTACGTAGTTAGTGGTGGTAGATGTGAAAGTAAACTCTTCAACGGCTTTACTTCTTTAGAAATCAGTTGAAGTACAAGTCGACGTCGCCCCTTTAAACCGATGTTACATCTGTAAAGAAAAAGTATACAATGCACAATTAATACACATAAGACATCATTCAAGCAATCGTACATGACATTATCAATCTGAGTCTGCATTACACGTACGAGATCATGTACAACGCGACGTTAGATTCAATGTTTAGTTAGGCTGCCAGTGATCTTTCAGTTCATCATGGACGATCGAGCTTGAGTCCCTAACAGCCAGACACGACGAATTGAAAGTTTTTGGTCAAAATAGGTGAATGTGGAGGTACAACTGATCACGCACGGACTACCTTTAGATTTTTTCGACGTTGTACCTGCTAATGACAGTAGCAACACTGTACAGCTGTGTGACACTTTTGGTCTGTAATAAAGTATGTTCTGTCTAGCTATCCATTCACAGCGATCTATTCTCAAAACACTCAAAACAGTTTACTTTGCGTTTGCCCAGTCTTTGCTGGGGTACTGTATCTTTGTCTGGGGAGGTAACTTTGCAGTCAGCATGTTACGTATTGACAGGACGTATCCAACCGCATTTCTCTAGAAAGAGTGTGAAGTCCTAACAGTCAACACGCCACAATACCACAGTCCCTACGGCTGCGAGAAGGGAAACGTAAAAGAACTAGACTGTGTAGCACGGAGAGACACAGAACTGCTCAATTCTGTCTATTGTAAACCCGTGAACCCAGTATAGTGTTCACGGGTTTACAATAAAGACAATGCTGTTTCAAATATTTCCTTACTCACCCGACACCAATGTGAGACTTTTGTTATTGTTTAGCTAAATGGTGTACCTATGAAGAGTCTGAGAGACTTATACAATTAGCGGGTTGACTGTCTATTTGTTACCAATGCATAATTATTAATTTACTCATACTTTTTAGAATTAGGACATATACTGCCACACACACACATAGGTACTTACACATATACATACACACACACAAACGTACTCACTTACATAAACCACAACACGCACTATAAACATCTATACATCTTTTTTTCTTTTTCTTTTTTTGTTTAAATTGTTTGCTTAACCTTAGATAAGATAGTTTTAATTTTAATTTATTTTACTTTTGCACAGATTTATTTTTTCAGAATAAATTATGTAAAGTACTACCTAGCAGGTCCTGAGGAAGGGTAATCCTAGTACGAGTGCCAAAGCACTCCTTTGACACTCAAGTGCACATTGTATTCGACCAAAATAATATTTAAGGAGATTTACAGTACCCATTTTACTAGCAATAAAGATTTTTATTTTTTTTATTCTTACCGTATTGAACATGTCCTTCAACAAAGACATAGCTTGGAAGCATTTGGTTTGAAAGAAAGGAACATCGCATCTTTTGCCCTCATAATGTCCTGTGCATCGACAGAGGGGCTTACCCTCCTCACTCAGGGAACAAAGCCCGCCGTTCAGACAATATCCCTGGCAGGAGTTCACTTCACAACGGTCTCCAGAGTAGCCAGCATAACATCTGTAAAAAAGAAAATTATGAAACAGTGCAACGCGATCAGCATGGAATACAACAAAAATACTTGTGAATACGGCGCACGGGAGAAAGATGACCTTAGCTACTTTATTGACAATAATAAGTTCAAGGTCGCCCGGCCGAGTGGGCATAAAAAAAACCATAGAACCTATTTTTATTTTAGAGACGTGACGAAGGTTTTGTGCAAAAAAATAAAACCCTTGAAATTGTTAACAAAATCCTATTGAAACGGCTAATCTCCGATACGGCTGGATCGATATTGAGGGTAGACTTTTACTGGCAGATAGCTGATGGTATATGGAGTAACTTATGCTAAATCCGATTCCAAAAATTAAGGAAGTAATATTTTTATAATAATTTCACGCGAGGCAACTGAAACCTAGTTTACAATAAACTCTGTTAAGAGCGCGTATCCAAAAAGTTAGCAACGTCGCAAATAGCTGTCAAATATTTACCTATTTTCATTAATTTGGCAATTACTGTATGGAAATAAAAAATACGGCTAAGTAACTATCTAGAATATTAATAGTGAATTGTAATACACTCAGCACGTTGCCGGTTAAAATCCACAACACGTGAACACAATACATTTTTAAAACACCGGATTAATGAAGGAAATATGACAAATGACAGGCAGGATTCCACCAAGGACAGGGAGTATCATATTTAGACTGAATCGAATAAGAAGCCCTAACACTGTTAGGTTCGATAAACATTTTTTACCTGCATTTAGGTTGGCTATCAGCACTGGTACTACAATCTCCGTATACACAATAATTGTGGCACACTGAACCATCGCATCTCTCACCGCTGTAACCCTGTGTACATTCACAACGAGATTCCCCATCAACTTTTGTACCATGGACACAAAGCAGGCTTACATCTGTAGAAACTGAGTTATTTGTTAGAAGACTCTTCAGGCTATCGCAGTTCTGAAATTCCTGAGGTATTATATCGTTAATGTTAAAGTAGGCAGCCATACTCTTAAAATAACCGCTAACACTAAAAGGTTTAGGTTCCACATCTTTGCCGACCGGTAGATTCTTTGGGATTTGTTTGATGGTATATTTAACATTTTCTTTGAAAGATACCCAGTACATGAAATCCTTTGTTACGGTAAGAATATATCCATGTTGTTTTGGTACAATTATTGTTCTTATGTTCTGATTGTACGCGTGATCTTGGCGTACTACTTGATAGTAAGTTACATTTTGACATACATATTGACAACATCATTAATAGAGCCTTTCAGATGTATGGGTTCATAATGCGGTCTTGTAAAGAATTTAAAAAGACTTCTACTTTCCTCTTCTTGTATAAAACTTTAGTCCGTTCTCAGTTGGAATACGCGGTGCCCATTTGGAGCCCATTTTACGAAAAATATAAGCACAGACTAGAAATGGTACAGAAAAAATTTCTTCGCACTACACATTATAAGTGTTACCATACCAAGATTTCCTATGCAGATCTGATGAAACAGTACAACATATTAAGCTTGGAGCACAGGCGTTCACTGCTGATGGTAATGATGCTGTACGGCATATGCAACAATAGGTTTAATTGTATGGAACTTTCAAATAAACTATGTTATGTAGTACCTAGGACTGTTAATCGGCGGGAAGTGCGGGCAACCCGCTTGTTCTACACAGAGAAGTGTAGAACAAATGCTGGGGAGAGAGCTCCACTCCGCCGATTATTAGAAACGTACAACTTGCATTTTATAAATTTAGATATTTTCGCTCTTAATCAGAACAAATTTAGAAAAATAGCTATTGAATTACTTTCTGGTCATCCTTAACGATGGCTGCTTCTTGCTGATGCTATGTTGTGATCTGATTGGTGACTACAGACTAGATCTGGACGGAAGCGCTGTCTAGAGTTGGTCTGTGTGACCATTCAGGTTTATAAGCTTTTTTATTTTTATCTTCTTACTGTCCCTTTCTGTATACGTCCGTTTCCTTATTTCTTTTAATTCGATATAATTCCGTGGACAATAGTGTGGGTTATGCGTTTGTTAACTATTAGACTTAAGCTAACTATTAATATTACAACGTGTAACTGTTTTTTGTCCCAAATAAATAAAATAAAATAAATAAAAATTTCCATTGAAATCGGCACTTTTAATGGAACGCGCCCAATCAGAAAAGTATATTTTTTGTGCTTGTTGGTCTATGATGAAAGTCTATAGGGTCATGGCCAATATCGATAACAACTTCTTTCTCTGAGCCATTGAATCGAACCTTGTTGATCTTGCTGACCGACCTCCAATAAATAAACCTGAAATGTTATGTAAAAGTTAGAACATTGTGAAGTTTCTCCCCAAATTAGCACATGATCCTCCAGGTCAATAACTTAGGATAGTCTTCATAGTGTACCCCCAAACAACCTGTTAAAGATTCATCAACTTCTTGCTCAGAGCGGGAAGCGTCATTGATTTGATGATTTCCCATACGAAAAAACAAAAAGCTGTCTTCATACTTTTGCTTTTTCTTCTACCCGGCGAAAGCAAAGCAAAGAAAAATAGCAAATGAAATCATAGTTGTAGTTGGCATTAAGTCCGCCTATGTATGTACCTCTCTTGTACATAAAGTTTTCCTATTTATATCAAAATGTACTATTTTGTTAGTAACGTACCCGCCACAGCTATCAACGGCAATTTGAAAGATAAAATTCGGAAAACTCTGTTCCGACCAAATTAACTGCTTTTCGTTAACTTTGTTTTTATTAAATTCCGGTTTTAATGTAATCGTGTACATTTCTTTCATGTTTTCAACCCAAAAGAGTAACTCTGTGGCCGGGTCATTAGCCAGACCAGTAACGGTGACGTTTGTAGTCCTCATCAAACATTGTTTTCTTAGTGGTTATGTCAAAGCTAAATATAGTATATGATTCGGCGAACAGCACCCTTTTATGTACTGGGTCGTAAGTTGTTTCACTGATTGTTTGCAACGTAACGTTTTCTGCATGCGATATCGTCCCGTTAATATTAACAAATTCCAGTCGATTTTCAACACCCGTGACGATTTCTAAAACAAGAAAAAACCATTTTATAATCTCTCCATCTCAGCCTTTCATTTATGGTATTGGATTATTGTTTGGAAAATAATATTATATAGTAAGATGCGAAAAGATTTATTTAAAAGTAGACACACGTTACATAAGAAAAAGCAAAGACAAGTTCTTTGTGTCAGTCACAGTATGTTCTATGCCACATACATAGCATTGATACATGGCCTTTTAGTTTACTATCTACAACACTTGCCCTTAAACTAAAGGCGATGTACCACACAACTAACTGGTCCTTAAATAACACGTTATACACTTTAAATATACAACTAACACAATTTGAATAAACCTAAATCCTTTAAAAACAAATCGTGTTTTTCCTTCGTTAAGGGTTTCGTTAAGATATCGGCTATCATTTCATCAGTTGACAAATACTCAATTTTAATAATGTCCTTTTTAACAATATCTCTTATGAAATGGTGCCTTACATCTATGTGTTTTGTTCTGCTATGATACACAGGATTAGTACATAATCTTTGAGCAGATTGATTATCATTAAAAACCAATATTTTGCTAAACTTTCCAAGTAGTTCATGCAAGAATTTTTTAACAAACAAAGCCTCCTTACAGGCATCTGATAAAGACATATATTCAGCCTCCGTGCTAGAGAGAGCCACTGTTTTCTGTTTTCTACTCTCCCATGATATTGTGCTACTACCAAGTTTAAAAACAAAACCGGTATAAGATCTACGATCGTTTTCGTCACCTGCCCAATCTGCATCTACATATGCAGTGACATTCAGCTCACTCTTTTGAAAAATTAAACAATAATCTGTAGTACCTTTGAGATAGCGCAACACACGCTTAGCTGCTTTCCAATGAGTTTCTGAATGAGAATCGTTGAACTGGCTCAGCACGCTCACAGCATGAGAAATATCAGGTCTGGTACAAACTGCAATATACATAAGACAGCCTATTAAATTCCTATAATCATATTTATTATTATTTTCTTGACTTGCAGTTAACTTTAATCCTTTTTCCATCGGAGTTTTCGCAGGTTTACAGTCTGTCATATGAAATCTCTCTAAGACTTTCACTATGTAACCTGACTGATCCAGAGTGATCTTATCTCCCTGTTTACAGATCCTCATCCCCAATATCTGATGGGCTGGTCCCAGATCATGCATGTCAAACTCGTTTTTCAAGTCATTCTTGACTTTAGACCTTAAAGATGAATTATTTGATGAGAACAAAAGGATGTCATCGACGTACAAAGCAATTATTATAATCTCGCTTTGTAATCTTTTGAAATAAACACATGGTTCTGATGATGTTCTACTAAATCCAAATTTCTTCATTAAAACATCATTAAATTTTTCATACCACATTCTAGATGCTTGTTTCAATCCGTAAATGGCTTTGTTTAATTTATAAACAAATTGTTCTTTGCCATTTATCTTAAAACCTTCTGGTTGCTCCATATAAACTGTTTCTTTTAAATCGCCATTTAAGAATGCAGTCTTTACGTCCAAATGATCAATATTTAAGTTATATTGAGCAGCAATAGCAATCAGAGTCCTAATTGTAGAGTATCTTACAACTGGAGAAAATGTTTCTTCATAATCTACTCCATATTGTTGCGTGTAGCCCTTTGCCACAAGTCGTGCCTTATATTTCAACAATTCGCCATTGAGACCCCTTTTCTTCTTAAAAATCCATTTGCATTTAACTGGTTTCTGGTCACTTGGTTTTTCAGTAAGGGTCCAACAATTGTTTTTGATAAAAGACTTATACTCATCTGTTATTGCTTCTTTCCACTTAGCTGCATCTGGACCGTTCAGTGCCTCCTGCACTGTCTCCGGTTCTTCATCAATACTGCTTAATCTACATACTAGTTGTGCAGACCCATTCAACATCATTGAATCTTCATAATCTGATGATGCCAGTGCATCTTCTATTGACGATTCTCCTGGAATGTAAGTTGAATCCAAAGTATCATTTGCATCAGAACTGTTCCCGCTCTCAGAGTCACTTACTGTGATAATACTTGTCTCCCTTGCACGCCTCTTTGTTGAAGATGTCTCAGAGTGCTCAGAAGACTCATCAGTTTCTGAAATCTCATTGGAATCAGACTGTGCCTCTGCAGTTTGCCCGATACTTGAACTAGTGAGATTTAATGAGCTCATGTTTTTATAAATAATATCATGTGACCTATTTGCTAGGTCAGTAATAAATGTATTTTCCAAGAATTTAACATCTCTTGCCTTGATACACTTAAATGAATCAGGTTCTATCAACCTGTAACCTTTCGTATCTTCGCAATAACCTACAAATATGTATTGTTTGCACTTGGAATCCAGTTTCTTTCGAGTGTGAGAAACAGCATATGCAATACAGCCAAATATATGTAAATAATTAATATTCACCTTTTTATTGGTCCATTTCTCCTCTGGAACTAATCCAGGGACAGCTTTAGTTGGGCTTCTGTTTTTCAAGTAGACTGCAGTGTTGACCGCTTCTGCCCAGAATTTATTGTCAAGCTTCGCATCTCGCAGCATACATCTTGCTTTCTCTAGAATGGTCCTATTTGCACGCTCAGCCACTCCATTTTGCTGTGGCGAGTGAGGGACCGTAGTTTGATGCTTGATGCCATTAATCTTCAACAAAGTCTGTAATTTTATATTAACAAACTCACCACCATTGTCACTACGGAGAATCTTAATTTTCTGGTTGGTTTCATTTTCAACCATAGCTTTAAAATGTTTGAAATGCTCAAACACTTCATCTTTTGTTCGGAGAAAATACACAAATGTTTTTCTACTATAGTCATCGATGAAACAAAGAAAATACTTGGCACCACTAAAAGACGCAACAGGTAAAGGACCACACAGGTCTGTATGTACCAAACCTAAAACTTCAGAAGCTCTTGTGTATGACTTCTTGGGAAACGGTAATTTACTTTGCTTGCCCTCAATACACGCAATACATGGCTGAAAAACTGTAGAGTCGTAATTAATACCTTTGACCATACCTTGTTTAAGAAGTGCCATACTTCTGGAGTTTAAGTGTCCGAGACGACGATGCCAGGTTTCCTGCGATGCTACCGAAATCCTTTCCTTTGATGTAGGCGAACAAGCAGCCTTAAAGACTGCTTCTAGAGCTGATGTCACTGACGTTACTGATGATTTAATAGTACCCCTCTCTGAGCACTGAGTCTGACACATGTCTAACTTGTAGACCCCTGCATCTAAACTTCCTGAAGCTAAAACATCATTTCCGTCATAAACATGACATTTTTGAGCATCAAAAACTACTTTGTACCCTTTACTTACTAAGGTACTGACAGACAATAGGTTGGCAGACAGCTTAGGTACATAATACACATTACTAATTATCCTAATACAGTCTTTGAGCTGAACCTTAACATTGCCACATCCTGCAGTCTCTAATTTTTCACCATTGGCTACTGTTACAATCATAGGCTTACTATGCACAAAATTAACTAGGGCATTTTTATTATTACACATGTGGGCCGTTGCTCCACTATCAATATACCACTCACTTGACTCGATGCTGACAGACAGTGCCGTCAACAGCACTTTCGAAGTTTCCTTGTTGACGTTCTTACTCTGCTTCGGGCAATCCTTAATAAAGTGTCCCGTTTTCTTACATCTATAGCATTTTGGAGGTTTTCTTGATGTGTTACGTGATGCAGATAGTGCGGTTGCACTCTCGTTTGGCTTATCACGACGTTGAGATTCTTGTAACAACTTTGCCTTTACTACATCACTGGATAGCTTGATATTAGAGTTTTCTAGAGCCATTATTAGAGGATCATAGTCAGCCGTCAGTCCGCTTAACATAATTACCGCCACAAAATCATCATCAAGAGGAGAGTTTATATCCTGTAGTTGTTGTGATAATTCAACTATCTTACTGAGGTAACTGCCCATACCATCACCGCCGAGTTTTGTACTAAACAGCATTCGTAGTAATGATAATCTTCGACACAGCCCCTTATCCTCGAAAGCCTTTTCAAGGTTAGACCACGCTTCTTGCGCGTTCTTACAATAGCGAATTTGCGGAAATATATTTGAATTTACGGACAGGCATATCCTTGCCAGTGCCTTTTGTGTCTTCTTTTCATCACATTTTCCGTTGCTCTCGACGCAATCCCACAAGTCTTCATGAACCAAAGTCATTTTCATAATAAATTTCCATGTTCCATAGTTCTCTAAACCACGTAATTTATCAATTTGATTCAGTGAAGAAGACGTACCTGACGAATTAGTTGAAGACGCCATTGTGTAGGTCACAAAGCACACCGGTCACACCGGCCGACTTTTTTCACTTTAGCGGATTGCGCAGTTTCAGAAGAAATTTTACTATTATTTTTCCTGATAGTGTCCTGGGCCCATAACCTATTGGATTATTGCTTGGAAAATAATATTATATAGTAAGATGCGAAAAGATTTATTTAAAAGCAGACACACGTTACATAAGAAAAAACAAAGACAAGTTCTTCTGTGTCAGTCACAGTATGTTCTATGCCACATACATAGCATTGATACATGGCCTTTTAGTTTACTATCTACAACATATGGAACTGCATAAATATAATCACGTCTTATTCCCACAGGATAAGCAGAAACTGCAGAACTTCAGCTGCTATTATCCTTACATCCTGCATTTTATACAAATGTTACGGTTAACTTGTGTTTCTTTGTTTTGGTAACTTATGCAGTACCCGAAAATAAACATGGCATATTCAAATTATCATCATATCAATAGATATTGGTAATCCCGTAGATAACACTAATTATTTGTAAGGGAGATGTTATGTGTAACATGAAAGGATATAATAAGAAATGAGTGCATGTCGTTAGACGAATTCTGAGAGTAGCGCCGGTGACTGAAAAGTTGTGTGGTTGTAGTCGGTTGTCGTGATATGGCTGTGATGCGGAGGAGTGAGGAAAATGTTGAGTATGAATGTAGATGGCTGTAAGAGTAGAGCAAGACCAAATAAACGATGGATGGACTGTGTGAAGGATGATATGGATAGGAAGGAGGTGTCTGATGAGATGAAGAGTGATAAAGAAGGATGGAAGAAGAAGACATGCTGCGCCGACCTCAAATGAATTGTGATAAGGGCAAGAGAATGAAGATGATAATAAAGAAATGTCTCTGGTACTCACCCCAGGAGAAAGAGTGCGCCATTCCTACGCACAGCGCCACCAGTGCCATCACACATGCCATTCTATACATTTTATATTACAGTCAACCCCGTTTGTGAAGAGATTGTATATGTCCGACCCTGGTGCCCGCTCGTGGAATACAAAACCAATGAGCTGTTTTTTGGCAAACATGCTGTTTATATACCTAGGCATCATATTGATACGCATTTTGATAACCTGAGGTCCTCTGATAAGAGAAGCATTAAGTAGGTAGAGATTTTGCACGTATGTCCAACCAACCTGTATACGCAACAGTTTAGGTACTTTATACAATATTGTTAACAATATTTGATGTCAAAATTGTTTTGATATTGTGTAACACTACCGACCCACTCCGACTCCGCTCGGACAGATGCGGATGTATGTTTTCAATCAAAAGAGATGGGGGGGGGGCAAATGCGCATATCTGGAAAGGTGGCCTGGGGTAGTTCGTGCTGAAATTGTGCGAAATTCAAATCTTCTTACGTTTTTTGCTACTAAACTAACTAACAATGTGGGGTTAAATGAACTGAGAGGGTTGTATTAATGATTACATTACAGTTACTACATACGTGTTACTTGCGCGACTCAGTTTTCATCAACATATAACCTGACATTGCCTCGGTGTTGCAGTACTTTTTTAACATTGTGATATTGAGATAATATAGTCTTTCATTTTCGCTGAAATGTAAATATTTTTAGAGTAATCTACACTAATATTATAGAGAGGAAAGAACGAATAAACTACAACAACTGGACTGATTTTCACCACTAGCAGCCTGAGATATCAAGGAAGTAACATAATTATAATTATGTTTAAAACATGCGAATTAGCCGAGCTATCACAACTTTTGCGGGCGAAGTCGCGGTCGAAGTGCTAGTCGGTAATTAAGTAATAAAAATATTTATCGGTTTATCAAGTAGTTTATTAATTTTTGTGGACTAAGTGTCCTAGGTGACCTAAGATAAAACTAAATATTTATTTAACTTTGAGAAAAGTTGAATGTGAATGCGATTATGAGGTCGTGGGTTCAAATACGGGAAAAACTTTTGTTACTCGTGTTGCTATTTAGATTAAAGATGCCTGCCTATAGGTAACGTTATAGAATGTGAAAAGAAGTTTAAAAATAAAGATAGAATTTATTTAAAGTGTTTCCCGCAAAATTTAAAAAAATCTATAACTCGAAAACTTTATAGAATCGCGGAACACTCATGAGGTATTTACGGAAACACCTGGGCGTGAGGAATCTAATATTTTTTTATGTTGTCGATATTTAGAGCCCTGTGCCTATAACAACTATTATATTTTAATACATCAGGTTATGCACTAACCACACGATAAAGAAACAATCTAAACTCGACCTGTACTCTGTGACCTCCACGGAATCAATTGTGTAACATTTTTTGACTTATGTACTTACAGACGCCAGCACATCAAGCTACCCGATACTGTCAAGTATTCCCAATCAACATTGAACCTAATGCTTTAGCGATAAAGAAGATTGTAGTTGCTTGATGTGCATGTGTCTGTACCGCACCTCCAGCTGCGGCATTGGAAGCTGGGTAGAGCTGGTTTGTTTTAGAAATTATTGAAACGCTAAACTCGAAAAGGGTGAACCGTTGTCACATACCGTTCGTATCGGAAAACCAAATTGCGACCACAAAAGACCATGAGGGATTTTCTATCAACCCCGTCCCAGGGTGGGGTGGTGACGTTTCTTCCCAAAGTCCTTTAAGTAGTTTTGTAGTGCAATAACAACACTCTAACCATTATTTTATTCAGGAAGAATCTACAATCACTAAATAGGTCTAACCACCGATGGGTTCTAAGCAATCCAAATGGAGCGTGGACCAGGAACGTGACAGCCATGTCTTTGAGCGTGGCACTGACAAACAATTCTGTAATGACGACCAAGAATTGGGATGAGGGGAGGACGATTAAAAAAAGAAACATATTAAAAATAGTTATTAAAAAATATTTATGTTCATAGCCCATTTAAGACAACATACAGATATCATATTCATGATGACGACGAGTTACATTTTTTTGCAATAAGTTCTGATCAACTTATCAGTAAAACAGCTGAAGCTAGATTTGTTTTAGTAAGCAGTACGTAGTAAGTGGTGGTAGATGTGAAAGTAAACTCTTCAACGGCTTCACTTCTTTAGAAATCAGTTGAAGTACAAGTCGACATCACCCCTTTAACCGATGTTACATCTGTAAAGAAAAAGTATACAATGCACAATTAATACACCGAAATTATAAAAGCAATCGTACATGACATTATCAATCTGAGTGTGACAAGATGCATTACTCGTACGAGATCATGTATGACGCTATGTATAGTTTCAACCACAGAACATTTAAAGGAGGTTAGAAAGGAAATAGATCCTGATTTGTATCAGAACGCGTGTCGCCGCTTGACTCCCACTCTTTAACTTCACTACAAGCAAGAGACCAATGCCTACGCGGATTACGCACACAAATAAACAACACGCACTTAGATCGTGAGTTTGCTATTGGTTGTCACACTAACGCAGTCCCTGCGTTTGACGTACACTCATACACGCGTAAAAGCTCATGTATGGTGGGCGACTAAAAGGTCGATTGTTGATATCGATAAAATTAATGTAATCTTGCTTCTAACTTTGCAAGTATTGTGGACTATGCGGACTTCTGTAATGCATGTTGTGAACATTATTCATGCGAATATAATAATAATATTCCACAACTATCACACAACGCCATCTAGTCCCAAGGTAAGCAGAGCTTGTGTTATGGGTACTAGACAACTGATAAACATACTTATATTTCTAAATACATACATATTATAGATAAATAACACCAATATAAAAACAAATAAAAAATACGTAACTGAATTTTAAAACCAATTTTATTATAAACATTAGGATTTAACATGGAATATTTACCGTGTTTATTGTTTGTTCATTAGAGAAAGTCGGTTGCCTCTCAACCTTACATTTCCGGTGCTTATCACCAGTTCAAAAAGAAAAAGATTACACTAGTTTAATTACACTACACACTACATTTTAGTTATTAAGTGTACTATTGATAATAATCCATTGTATCATAGTAATTATCGACATTGTTTACAAATTGGCACAGCACTATCGATGTGCCTAGAGTTCGTGGAATTACACCTTTGGTTCGGCACTCGGGACTCTCGCAGTGAACGTAATACATTGCGCGATCGCTCACGTAATGCAAAATGTATAGTCCATCTATTGCAAGCAATGTATTACTATTCGTCTGCTTGCGATTATTTCGTTTTTGTCTACAAACTTCATAATGCTAATGTTATAATTACAAATATCACAAGTATTTTAATGTTTTTGAACTTACCGGTGGAAAGAAATCCCTTCTCGTGCTACACTACACACCTGGCTTCTTTTCCGACACGTTATAATAGCGCAAGACGGCATAATTTAATATTTTTGCGGAGCTTACGTACGCTGTCAAAACAAGAGAGCGATTGCTGGCCGGCAAATTAAATTTCGGTTGATATTGAGCATTTGCTCATAACCGCGGCGCGCGTGCCCCGCCCACAAGGCCTTTCTAACCTCCTTTATATGTTCTGTGGTTTCAACTTAGTTAGGCTGCTTGTAATTTTTCCGATCATCATGGACGATCGATCTTAATTCCTTAACAGTCAGACACAGCAAGAATTGAATGTTTTTGTTCAAAACAGATGAATGTGGAGGTACAACTGATCATGCACGGACTACCTTTAGATTTTGGCGACGTTGTACTCATGAAAGTAGCAACACTATAGAGCTGTGTGACACTTGGTGTGTAATAAAGTATGTTCTGTCTAGCTTTCCATCCACAGCGATCTATTATTACCTGTATTGAGGATGTCCTTCAACAAAGAAATAGCTTGGAAGCATTTGGTTTGAAAGAGGGGAACATCGCATCTTTCACCCTCATAATGTCCTGTGCATCGACAGAGGGGCTTACCCTCCTCACTTAGGGAACAAAGACCATCGTTCAAACAATATCCCAGGCACGAGTTCACTTCACAACGGTCTCCTAAGTAACCGGCATAACAACTGTAATAAAGAAAATTATGAAACAGTGCAACGCGATGAACATATGGAAGACGACAAATATTCGTGACTGATCGGCGCACGAGAGAAATTTGACTTTAGCTAATTTATTGACAACAATAAGTTCAAGGTCACTCAAATGACCTTGGGACTTACTTTTATTTTAGAAAAATGTTTAGAGTTCCATGCAAAAAAAATAAAAGCCTGGATATTGTTAAGAAAATCCTAATCAAACGGCAAATCTCCGAATCAACTGGACCGACTTTGATGGGACTTTTACTGTGACATAGCTGATTTTATAAGGAGAAGCTTATACTAAATTCAATTCAAAAAAGGAAGTAATATTTTTATAATAATTTTATGCGAACGACGGCCTTAGCTAGTATACAATAAACTCAGTTTAATATACTCAGCACATTGACGGTTAAAAGCTACAACACTAATGTGGACACAACACATTTCAAAAACACCACACAGTACGAAATAATGAAGGATATACGACAAATAACAGGCAGGATTCCGTCAAGAACAGGGAGTATCATTTTGTAACTGACTCGGATAAAAAGCCACACATGTTTTACCTGCATTTTGGTTGGCCATCAGCACTGGTAATACAATCTCCGTAGAAACAGTACCCCTGGCAAACTGAAACATTGCATCTGTCACCCTCATAACCTCCACCACAAAGACACACTGGCTCATTTTCTACACTCAGGGAACAGATACCATCGTTCAAACAATATCCTTGGCATGAGTTCACCTCGCACCGTTCTCCTGAGTAACCAGCATAACAACTGTAATAAAGAAGATATAATTATAAAACAGGGTAACTGCACTAACAAGAAAACCAATCAGTTCAGTACAGTAGTTCCTGAGATTAGCGCGTTCAACCAAACAAACAAACTGTTTAGCTTTATAATAATTATACTATCGAGGAAAGTTTACAATAGGCTATAGAACATTACGCTACGACTATTTATATCCGACAATCAATGAAAAATGTTGCAATAACGGGTTAAAGGACGATGGGTCAACACGTTCTCCAAACTAAAGCAACCAACAGAATTAAAATGTACCTATCTCATTAAAACATCTTAGTAATGTGATCATTTTTTATTATGGTGACATCTCTCAAAAGTGTGAGATATTCCGAGAAAAAACATGTTTTAATACTAAGATTTTGGCACTAGATAACTGTTTGTAAACGATAATTTTTGATTTTCAAAGAATTACAATTATTGTCTTTATTTATTTTTGTGCATATTAATTACATTTTGAAATATTTAAATAATATAAAAAAAGAAATTACAATACAAAAATAATTATTACAAATTGAAATCGAACTGTGTACTAAACTCAGCACGTTGACTGTTAAAAGCGACAACACTGATGATAAATGATGTTTATTTTGCAAGTAGGTTTTTACAAACACTTTTACACGTCATTTTTTTAAAACTAGACGGGGCTGGTGTGTCGTACCTGACTACTCTGAGAAGAAACAGCTGAAACAAACTCAGAGGTCATAGTCTCTTTTGAAGTCCAGACATAATAATCTTGCCCAATTCACATGAGGACTATGCAGATTAGTGTCTGAGGTGGTCTTTTGAAGAAAGAACCACACAGATTTGAGTGGACCACTCATCAGTGGTGGTCCAGTCAGTGCAAGCACTTGTCAGTTATCGTGTAGCTCGACTTATAACTCAAGGAGCTCAACGAACACAATCAAAAAGAACACAAATGATGTTAACACAAAACATTTAAAAAACACCATAGGGTACGCGCCTAAAATAATAGGATCTTTAGTAAACTGATCCCACACAGGCGGATCCTTCGGGATCAGTCGTCCTTATAATTTTTTGAATTGGTCAACTGATCCCGTTGACCAGTTTTATGATTTGTATCATGGTCAAGTAGAAAAGTACCTTGATATTAATTTATATCTATGAAGGATAAGTATATGACAAATGACAGGCAGGATTCCGTCAAGGACAGGGATCATCATCTAGAAACTGACTCGGATAAAATGCCCTTACTGTATAAGATGAACATGTTTACCTGCATTTAGGTTGGCTATCAGCACTGGTACTACAATCTCCGTATAAACAATAACCGTGACAAACTGAAACATTGCATCTGTCACACTCATAGTGTTCAGCACATTGACACTCTGGCTTACTCTCTTCACTCAGGGAACAGATACCGTTGTTCAAACAATATCCCTGGCATGCCTCCACTTCGCACCGTTCTCCTGAGTAACCAGCATTACATCTGAAATATAGACAATAAAATTATAGAACAGGGTAACTGGACTAACAAGGAAACCAATTAATTCTATCTGGTTCTAACAGGCACGCGAGTGGCTTTAATATGATTCGCGATCGTAACACATATTTGTATGTTCAGAATTCAAAACGCGCGCACGTCCGTTCACTTTCGCAGTCCAAACGTAACTGGCTGTACGCGCCGAGAGACGACACAACGCTTCCCTCTCTTTCACTCACAGACACTACATCCCTTCCTTATTTTTGTTTGATGAGATAATTTTCACTTCATCCATCTAATCGTCACCCAAAGACGGGATCTCATTCGTGGCCTACGGCCAACATTTAGGCCGTCCAATAAACCCCTGTTCGTTTTACTACGTTCCTTAAGAACGCCGAGTCCCACCTGACTCCATAGTCTCTACCAGACCCGATCTCCGCCAGAGCCACCCACGCACCGCGCTTCCTTAGACTGCTACAAGCAGACACCGACTTCTACCGGACTACGGCTATGAAATGGTTACTGGTACGGTCCTACCAACTAAACTAAGTTTCCCCACTATCTCCGACTCTAAATTTCTCTACTGCAAACGGTATTTGGCCCTCGGGCATTCTCCTTTACCTGTGATTCGCGTACTTGTGAGTACGCTTAGAGGTTAATGCTCTCAATGTGTAGCGATCCCCTTTAACACTTTTACAACTGTGAAAGGTTCTTTATATTTGGGGTCCAATTTAGTCTTTTACAGTCGTGCCTTAGTGCTCTCTACCCTTTTTTTTATATAGCGCCGACTTTTCGATTAACCGAGCTGAGAGAACTAACTTGTTTGAGATCTGCGTCAGTATCATCGTCGTAAGCTATAAGACTAAGAAGGCGCGCGACTACCGACTAGTAATTCGAGCAGGCTTACTTTTGCCACCCTATTGACCGTACAGTTTAGTGCCCTCTGCACATCTCCTAACGCACCCTGACACGACCTATCTTCGTTTGCTTCAACTGCGGTAAGCATATATTTTAACGTACTCATTGTGCGCTCAACTTGACCGTTAACTCGCGATGATCCCGTAGCTATTAAATGAAGCCTAATGCTTTACTCTCACAAAATTCCCTAAACTCGTGACTTGTGAAACAACGACCTTGACCGGAAATAATCCGTACCGGTGCTCCAAACAATGATACGCTCCTTGTCACAGCTTCTATACTATGGGCGGGGTGGCAATACGCATCGTATGATGTAAAAGGACAAACTGTAAACGTATCAATGAGTACGAACACATACTCCTTGTTAGCTCGTTTTCCACTGAGCTAACTTGTCGCATCGATGTGTACCGTGTGCCAAGGTACCTCAACCTTTGTAGTAGGGTGCAACTCTGCCTGTACCTTGCATGAATGACACTTTGCTTCTTTACGTGTAACGCAATCTTGTTACGAGGAGACTTAAAAGAGTTATAGTCGCTTACCACAACAAACTTCCTTCCATGTAAATATAAACGAAAAAATGTAACGCGATCTTGTTACTAGAAGACTTTAAAGAGTTGCAGTCGCTTACCACAACAAACTTCCTTTCATGTAAATACAAACGAAGACATGTAACGCAATCTTGTTACGAGAAAACTTAAAAGAGTTGCAGTCACTTACCACAACAAACTTCCTTCCATGTAATTATAACGAAATTGTTTTACACCATTTACTACGCCCAACCTCTCAAGCTCATATGAGTGATGCCTCCATTCGACCTGAATTGAAGGATGGCGAACTTATGCGGTCTAGCATATTATCCTCCAACATAAATAAATCACTTCCCACAATCACACCCGAACCTTTTCCCTGAAAACAATGGACACGATGTTCGCCTTCACCAAAATTCGAAGGGCCTTGATCAGCATTTGGGACAACACATGTCATCAGACTACCGTTGGTCCACCCAAAAGACATCGACACAAATCACAACTAAAACCAGCGTAACTTTTGCAACCTGTAACACCGTTAATGCATGGTTACGTTGAAACTTTAAAATTCAAATTTAAACATTCCGAAAGCTGGACGTCCCATTCCCTCTCTGACCTCAGAATCAAATCAAGTATCAAATCTTCTATCCAAACACATGGCCTTCATCTCGAGAACAAAACGCTGTAAATTAGTGTAATTGGCTCTATTAAGTCGCGAAATCTGAACCGAAATCAACTGTAACGGGTATCTATCCGGTTTTGTTTAACTCACGATAATTTATACACATACGTTTCCAACAGTCACATTTTTCAACAACAAAAAAATGTGAATTGCTAGGTCTTGTTATTTTGGCATCTTGATAATTCATTCACTCGTTCGCGCATTACTTTTCTTTGTACCGGCGAGCAACGATAAGACCGTCTTCGTACCGTCTCGTTTGGATCTATTAAACGGAATTCTAGTATGTAAGTGATAACGCGGGTATTTGGAAAACCGAAGATAACAATTCAATATTCTGTTTTTATTTTTTATAAACTGACAAGTCATTGCTTAGGTTCTCATGAAATATCAATGTGTACAGTGTACATCATGCAAATTCTATATAACTTGTTGAGAACTTATTGTGGCACAGGAAGAATAGCATTGCTCTTTGTTACGATAACAATATCAATATCTTCTTTTCTAACGTTCCCATCTAGCTCCGATAGATCCTGCTTCAAATTCAAATTCAAATTCAAATATTTTATTTCAGAATTACATCCATATATTGTTAGTAGTAGTATAACTTAGCCTAATATTAGTATTATATTAAATTTACAATAATAAATAACAAGAATAACAATGAACTGTACGTGCAATGGAACAACAGCTTATTTGGATAAGTGTGTCTGAACACTTATCCACCTTCGTAGGAGAGGAGAGTCCCACCGGTCTGAAAACACATTCAGAATGCCATTGGAGGAGGAGCGCAAGCGCGTCAACATGGAAGCACATCTCTTCCGCATGATTGCGGCGAACCCGTCGACGCGCGCTTCCGCAAACATCCCTGACGCGCTGCATCGCCACGGCAACCCCAAGAGCACCCTGAATGCGTTATTGTACTGTACGCGCAGGTCGCTGTATGCCCGCTGGGTATACTTGGTCCACAGGCTGCACGTGTAAAACGACTGGCAGTATGCCTTAAAAAGCGTTATCTTTATCGGTTCAGTACAGCGTGCAAACCTGCGGGCCAGCATGTTGCAGCGGACAGCCAGCGACCTGCGCTCCCTGTCTATGTCTACATTGTCTTTTAAGTCCTCAGTGACCCAGTGGCCCAAATACTTAAACCTCGAAACCCGACCTAGAGGAGACCCAGAGATTGAAAGTTCAGGCAGCTGTTCGTAGGTTAAAGTACCCGATTTAAAAACCAGCCATTCACTCTTATCGGTATTGTATTTGAGCCCATGAGCCACTGCATAACTTTCACAAATTTGAAGTAGCCTTCTCATTGCACCGATAGATGGGCTCAGCAGCACCATATCATCAGCATAACTGATGTTGTTCACGCAAACACCGTCTACGTGACAACCGATTTTAGTGCTACTGAGCCTACCTATCAGTTTGTTTATATATAGGTTAAAAAGACGGGGGGAGCTCAGCCCCCCCTGCCTCACCCCACAATCCAACCCATACATATCAGAATACGAGCCTGCCCACTTAACTGTATTCTTTTGACTACTGTACCAATATCTAAACAGTGATATCACATCAGCTGGGACAGTAGTGTCGTGAGTGAGCTTATGCCAGAGCAGGTCATAATTGACCAGATCGAAAGCCTTCGATAAATCCAGAAAACATGCCATTACAGGAGTCTTTCTGTCTGTATAATATTGGACAGTCTGCTTGAGGCATAAGATTGCACTGTCCGTTGATAAGTTCGGTCTAAAACCAAACTGAGCATCCTCGAGACCAATATGCTTAGCTAGAATTTTATCAAGCAGACTATCCAACACCTTAGCACAGACAGTGGCAAGCGATATCGGCCTATAGTTGGAGATATCGGAGGCGTCACCAGTCTTATTCTTTATTACTGGCACAACGACCGTATTGCTAAGTTGTACAGGTAAGTAACTATGACTTAGACATAGGTTAAAAATCATAGCAAGTACTCGCGGTAAGTGAACCCCAGCGTATTTAAGATGTTCTACGCTGAGGCCGTCGTGACCGGGGGACTTTCCCCTCACCATGTTCTGTATACTTCTCCCGACTTCTTTAGCGGAGAACCTAACAGGAGGAGCCCCGGTCACGGCTGCCCCCGCGCCGCTATTTGATGGTTCGCTGTAGCCACACAACCGCGAGTTTACATTAAAATGTTTTTGAAAGACATTAGCTATATCCGTGGGGTCACTCACGCCCGCGACGCTCACCGGTATCCCCGATCTATGTTTTAATTTATTCGTTAATTTCCAGAACTTATTAAATTGTTTATTTTCATGACAAGATGCTAATATATCCATTTTAATTTTCTCTTGATTGTTTTGACAATATTTTAATTTAGTTTTAAAAAGATTTCGCGATGTACACATATTTTCATAAATAAATCCAGAAGTAGGTTTATTGTATAACAGCCACATTTGATAACACAGTCGGGCATCACGGTGAGCCTCGCGAACGTGTTTGTTCCACCCTACTACATACTTTCTTTTATGATGCTTTTTAACAGAACTAGCATGAGTGAGTTCGGCTCCTTTTTTCAAAATACATAGTAATTTATTATACAACCTATCTATCACCACCTGATGCGCAGGTTTGTGACACATATTATCAGCACATTTACAAAATTCTGGAGGAAAATCTATTTGTTTTAAGTTGCTATTACAGTAATCAAAATACTCATTTATCTGTTCTAAATCCCTCTCACCCCATACAACTTTATTACAAGAAATGTTGGATTCAATAATTTTAGGTTTAATTAGATTAATGTTACACTCTATTAATAACGGTATATGGTCCGACACGTAAACGCCGTACAAAATAGACGCATTATCCACCAGATGTTTGGCGGCCTCAGTCACAACACAGTGATCGAGCCAGCGGAGAGAACCGTTGGCGGAGCTAGTAAAAGTATGCGAGTTCAGCGGTAAAAGTTCTGTATCAATGCAAGACCAAGATTGATCAATACACGTTAAAAGTAACTCACGTGAGAATCGTGTCCCTGGGTGCGCGTTAAAGTCTCCCAACACAAAAACCGACTCCACTTCACTGCTCTCAATCACTGAGATAATCTCACTTAGACAACTCGTAAACTCAGTACGATTTTCGGCACAGTCAGTGGGCATGTACACACTAAATACTAGCAAAGACCGCTCGCCCTGCGCTATTTTAATACACACGATACGATCACTAGCACAATTTATTACCGATACCGACGCAAATAACGACTTTCTCCACAACAGCGCCACACCTCCATACGGTCTACCAACCAGAACACCGGCAGAGATGTCCACGGCTGATTTCCCAGTGTAGGCGAAGTCTCCATCAATGGTCGCTAGGAAGGGCACGTCGTGGGGTAGCAGCCATGTCTCCTGTAACGCTATCACGTCGGCTCGTGCACATAGTTGACGAACGCAATCAGCTGATCGAGTTATATTTTTACAGTTGAATGTGCATAGCTTAACGTTCGACATACAACCCATTATATGTTTGTTATATTTTCAACACTGTGCTGCTTATTTACTTTTGTTATATTATTCTTAAAGTAAATAAACTGTCTAAACCGAATACCCTCGGGCCATATTTTGTCATCTAAAAATTTATTCAATTTGTATTTTGAGACAAACAATTTAAAGGCATTATATGGTCTTTCAGATTTCATATTGATTTTCTGAAGCTGCACTATTTCTTGCGTCTTATTTTGTATGTAATCACAAATATCTTTTTCAGTAGTCTCTTTGTCAACATTAGTAATAAAAAGCGGAATTTTTGAATCAGCAGCCCTAAATTTGAAGTTCGCATTAGGGCTTGCGGTTCCCGTCTTTCCCTCGAACCGATTCTTTGACTTTTTATTTTGAACCAGCGTCCAACCATCTTTAGAACTATTTTTAGGCCATTCACCTTGCATTAATACTTCGACCATAGTTTTATTACTCTGCATTGATTGTAGCAGGTTTGAATTCTTATCATTCGTGTTTTCTAAGAATGTCGAGTTAATCGGCGTGGTAGCCGACTCATCGACAGCCGGTAGCACCTGTGCACGAGAGTGAACGAGAGAGCGATACTTCGGCCCGTCATCGTCACTTGTTAGCTGCGTTGGCGAATGTGAGTCAGAATCGATCAGCTGTGAATGTTGTGAAGGTAGGTGCGGCGACAATCCAAACGGTCCGCTGTTCAAGTTATACCCTCCACCTCTAATTTTATTTACATTAGAGTTAAATATCGGATTTTGTAACTGATTAGCAGATGAATGTATGATATTATTCTCTTTCAGGGCCACTTCTAGGTCGTTCTTGGTGACAGCATTATTTTTAATATCATTTAATTCCGCACGCAAAGTTAACAGGTCCTTTAGTATTTTCGTGACGTCTACGTGGTCGAAACACACAGGGGGCAGTTTATGTAGCTCGTAGGCGACAAAAACCGGCAATTGATCGGGGTCTATAGTTTTGAAAACCACTATCATGTCTTCTAAATCCTTTTGTTTTTTGTCTTTTCGCCTCGACTTCAATCGTTTACCAATCTTTGTCGTGCTGCATAACAAATTCTTTGCCTCGTCGATTTCCTCCTCAGAAAACGCCGACACACATATTCTTATGAGACTTTCGTTGTCCATAACGTCATGTTTATTACGAATAAACGCAAGGACTTCCGAAATCACCACATTACAGTTCGCACACTTAATCGTATCGACGGACATTATCGGGCAATCACACAACCGCGACCACTCGCATAGGACTCGCGCGCGAGACTTGACTTGCTTCACCATCGTACTCAATTTTTCAAAAGTAAAACTTCAGCCATCATATTTTAATTTGTGGATATTGAAACAAATAAATAATGTCTAATTTAGGTCACCAAATGGTCATCATCCTTTTATCAAACTGACACATAAATAATTATTTATTTCATGCAGTATTTATTCACACCATTGTCCAAATTAAACTAACAATGTTGTATGAATTGTCTTCAAAATCAATAAACGGGCGTTATCTCTACACAAAACTTCATATTACGGGCATCACCAGTTTGTATTATATATGTACTATGCCACTATTGTTTGACTTTGTTTTAACTGTAAACCATAATTTTATTTTATTTTCAATATTCGTTACTTAACCATTCCATTAATGTTTGCATGTCTAACATAAGGTATATTATACAAGACTCACCCATCTTATTCCAACATCTTATTTTATGTGCCTGCAATCTATGCAAATAATTTTTACTGCACTTCACTGTACTTCGTTTTACTTCACTTTACTTTATTCCACTTTACCTTACTTCACTTTATTTTACTTTTCTTCACTTCACTTTACTTTACTTTATTTTACTTTATTTAACTTTACTTCAGCTTTCTTCCACTTATGTTTCCGGACTACCAGGCATCATCTGGTAACATCATGTACTAACAGGTATTATCTTTTATCATTATGTGCATACAGGCATCACCTGTAGTAAATTAAATTACGAAGTCCTTACAGGCGTCACCTGTTTCCGGACTACCAGTCATCATCTGGTAACATCATGTACTAACAGGTATTATCTGTTATCGTCATGTGCATACAGGCATCACCTGTAGTAAACTAAATTACGAAGTCCTTACAGGCGTTACCTGTTTTCGGACTACCAGGCATTATCTGGTAACATCATGTACTAACAGGTATTATCTGTTAATGTCATGTGCATACAGGCGTCACCTGTAGTAAATTAAATTACGAAGTCCTTACAGGCGTTACCTGTTTTCGGACTACCAGGCATTATCTGGTAACATCATGTACTAACAGGTATTATCTGTTATCGTCATGTGCATACAGGCATCACCTGTAGTAAATTATTACGAAGTCCTTACAGGCGTTACCTGTTTTCGGACTACCAGGCATTATCTGGTAACATCATGTACTAACAGGTATTATCTGTTAACGTCATGTGCATACAGGCATCACCTGTAGTAAATTAAATTACGAAGTCCTTACAGGCGTTACCTGTTTTCGGACTACCAGGCATTATCTGGTAACATCATGTACTAACAGGTATTATCTGTTATCGTCATGTGCATACAGGCATCACCTGTAGTAAATTAAATTACGAAGTCCTTACAGGCGTTACCTGTTTTCGGACTACCAGGCATTATCTGGTAACATCATGTACTAACAGGCATCATCTGTTATCATCATGTGCATACAGGCATCACCTGTAGTAAATTAAATTACAAAGTTCTAACAGGCGTTACCTGTTTCCGGACTACCAGGCATTATCTGGTAACATCATGTACTAACAGGCATCATCTGTTATTTAGTCCATACAGAAGGAGACCAGTACCTGGGCAATACTATACCCATTGGTAAGACTGGATGTCAAACCCCTTGGCTTCTGACTACATATAACGACTGTCAAAGATCCACAAATGACAGCCGGGACCAACGGCTTAACGTGCTTTCCGAGGCACGGAGGAAACTCGGTATGTAATGATGGTCACCCATCCACGGACCAACCTTGGCAAGCATAGCTTAACCTTGGTCGACCCGTGCGGCTGTTATTATTTAGCCACGACCTCCTCCATCATCACTTGATACAATAATCTAATATTGATGGAAAGCGACGCAAACAAGCAGTTTGTCCTACTACTCATTTCCACACCGCTTTCTCCCGTCGCATTTTGGTTTTCTTTGCCAACTATTTGTACAACTAAAATTGATAAAAGTTTGTAAAGGACATGGTCTTTTTTGGTACTTTATTCTGAGATAATCTAACCACTGTAAAGAAAATTAACACGGATAATACTGCACAATAGACTGCCTAATCTCAAGTTTCAAGCTGGAAATTGCCTGCATTTTCGAGAAAATAATGTCCAAAGATCTACTATTTAGTGTAGATGTAGAGAAGTTTTAATAATGTCAATAGATGGCGCTGTGCTGAGTTTGGGCCCAATTCTAATTTATTATTACAAATATGCACTGGTGGTATTCTTATCTCACTAATATAGATGATGCACTCTATTTTTGCACCGAATAATACACTGAACAGAACGCACGCAGTCAAATCACTAACTGTCTCAACTGTCTGACGGACTTATCTATCGTGACATTGACATCTAGCTTTTTTCAAATGTCATTCAACGCAGCGTGTTCCGAATTACGCTGAATGCATTCTTAAGTATATTTGCTCAAAGCACAAACATGTCGGTAGGTACACCTTGTTTTTCATTTTTAATCCTCATTATATTCTCGTAACCATTCTTATTACTTTGATTACCAAAAATGCGTTTCAGTACGACCATCCTCACAATTCTTAGTTAGCGCTGCGATAGGATAGGAACGTAAAACACGGTGTTACCAAAATCTGCCGGTGTTGCCTTGTGAACTAAAAATAAAAAACTTAAAAAATTAATATCTTTATTTTGCAGGATATTTACGTGATTAAGATATAGTTAAGTTAAATTATATTTTATCCTCTTCCGATTAATACAGTAAAATCTGTGGTTGCGTTCAATTTGAATAAAGTACCAAGCTTCATACTAATTCAGTTTTGTCCTTTCTTCATTACCAAATAATCATTGCAAGATTAAAGTCACAAAGTTGCAAAAACTAGACTATAGAGCAGTTACTTCTCATACCCTTGATAATCATTTTGTACGGACTCATCACCGTTCATTTTTCTGTTTACTCGGTAACCCTTTATAGGCCAACGATGCGCGTCATAATTTCGCAAATTATAACAACATGCTTAACGAATTAAAATATAGTGAACTTACAGGTGAGTAGACATCAACAACTGAGAGAAATAATCACTTTTACTCTAGTACTGTAACTTACTCGTACTTTAACCAAACTTAACTACGTAGTGCATCTTAGTGGAACGTGTTTCTTTAAACTTATGAACTTTCACGAAAAATCGGTATACGGGGTAAATTACTACAACGCGTACACATTTAATAGTTTGTGACTGTGTCACCCGACACATCCACCCCCACACCATCATTTTATTTATTATTTATTTTGGTCAGTGGGTAGTCTCATATTTATTAATTTAAAATAGGTGCACCAACAGAAGGTACAATACTATTACATTGATCGATAAGAGTACACTACAGTTTTAATGTATGTTTCAATATGACTGTGTACACAGCATTCTTAGTACATTAAAGAGATAAAATAAGTGACTTACAGTAATAAGGTGGTCATCATCCTACCTTTCCTCACACACTTCAGTTGCACACATTGACTATTCACCTCACTTGCACATTTCACTGGACAGTTTACTTCACATCCATTACACTACACTTTATCATTTTTTTTTTTTATTTTTTTTTTTGCAATGAATCATTTATTTAAGTTTTCGAATTAGCCATTGCATTGTATGTAAGCTACATTTCATTCGAGGTGAGAGTTATTCTTACGTTTATTATAACTACGTGAACCTTTGTGAATAGAGAAAATAAAGAAATCGTATTATTGTACTTCACGGGGCCTCACCGTAATTTGTACTGTGATTTTAATTATTTTGAGCAATCATAACTTCTATTCTATTCTATTTTTATTTATGGCAAATGATGTCGATGCCAAAATGTCGACAATTCTGCCAATGTCAGAAGTGAACGAGAAAGCAAGTGATGTTTAGAGAACAGAAAAAAAAAGAGAATAATTAAAACAAATAGCTGAACTCGTTGCAGAACTTGTTGTTGGGTTAGTAGGACAGCACTGAAACAAACAAGAATATATAATTATATAAATTAAAATTGTTAGTAACATAAAAAAAAAAAAAAAAATTAAAACATGTACCACACCAAATTTAAATAATTTCTGTTGATTAAAAACATATTTACAATTTAATATTATTTAGACGGATAAAAACCATCAGCATCTAGAGCAGTTCTGGGGAGGAGTGTGTTAAAAGAGAAGGGAAATTAATTGGCACAGGAATCTTTAATTTGGGGAGACGACTATATAAGTCGTAGGATGGATCATTGTTGATGCAGTCAAAAAAGATGTGATCCAAGCTACCCTCATCCAATCCGCATTCGCAGAGGGACGAGTCCTGCACACGAATTTTACGAAGGAAAACTGGGGAACAGCAAAAGCCTAGGCGAATTCTACATAGGACCGATACGACACTTTTAGGTACCTTCTTGTAATGGTAGAACCATGGTTTCGGTTTTATCAGCGGTTGGACCGCGTAGTAAAAACTACCTTTCTTTTTGCTCGAGCTGTTCCACAGTTCCTGCCACGAGCTTACCAAATCCGACTTGGGAAGGTTTAGTAGATCATAGCCTTGGTGATTAAGGTGTTTAAGGTCTGCAGTTGGGGAGATGCATGCGTCCTTAGCCAATGTATCAGCACATTCATTGCCTTTAATGCCACAGTGGCTGGGTATCCAAACTAGATGAACGTTTTTTTGCTGATTGGCACAGGATAGGAGTGTCTTTTTAATATTTAAAATTAGTGGGCTATGTAATTTACTTTTGAAGGGATTCTGGGATAAGGATTGAAGAGAGCTGAGGGAATCTGTAAAAATGACACCAGAGTTAATGTTATGGGATTCTATGAAAAGGCATGCTTCCAATAAAGCCACACTCTCACCTGTAAACACAGAAGATTCCTTTGGACATTTAAATTGCAGGATTATTTTTGAATTTTGGTAATAAACAGCAGCGCCCGTATAACTGTTACTTGCTAACTTAGAGGCATCGGTGAAAAACCTTTGAAACCCATTCCATCGCTCACACACCACCGCATTAAAGGTCGAGTTTGCCGAAGGGGACTTTTTGGAAATACCAATGTTGTAAAATATTTGGGGTTTGAAGCAGAGTACTTCATACGTGAAGTTAAACAATGGTAATCTGGGATATTGGACAATAGGACAATCTAAATTTTGGAGCTGGCAAAACGCTTTTAATATTAAAGGAGATTCCTTGCATTTCCAATATTTTGAATTTCTGTACAGAGTATCTAATTGTTTCAATTTTGGAATAAGAGGATGTATAGTTTTGGGGATAACCCTAGACAGGAACCGGGATGCCAGATACTGCCTCCTCAGGGCTAAGGGAGGTTCGGCGCATTCGACCTGCAAGGCGTTAATGGGAGAGGACTTCATGCAACCTGAGATGATCCGAAGGCATTGGGACTGAAGCCTATCTAATCCAACTAAACCGCCTTTGTTACATGGAATCAACAAAAATTAGCCATAATCCATAATACTACGGACTAAAGCATTATAGATTAATTTCATAGTGTAAGGATGGGCACCCCACCAGACACCTGCAAGGACTTTTAAAATAGGGATAACCCTTTCGCATTTTTTAACTAAGTAATTAATGTGGGGTAAACCAGATAATTTGGAATCCAATTACACGCCTAAAAATTTTGCTTTATTAACTACTGGGATACCTTGATCTTCAATGCTAACTGAGACTTGAGGAATCTGTTGTTTCCGGGAGAAAATGACAACCGAACTTTTCGGAGCAGATAGGGAGAGACCATGGTCTAAAAGCCATTGATTTAAAGAGTCCAGAGAGAGACAGAGGGAAGTAGCAGCATCAACAACTGATGCATTGGCTACGTACAGGACAAGGTCGTCGGCATACTGTAAAAGATGACAGTCAGTATTAAGACAGGAGCCAATGTCAGCTGTGTATAAATTGTACAGTAATGGGCTGAGGACAGAGCCTTGGGGAAGACCCTTCCACGTCTGTCTTTCCTCAAATATCTCACCCTGGACTCTCAACACCAAAGAGCGGGACATAAGAAGCCCGCATATGCACTGTACCATCTTCGCCAGAATACTCAGCTGTTGCAATTTTTGCCTGAGAATGGGAAGAAGGACATTGTCGTATGCGGAAGATATGTCTAGGAAGGCGGCTACAGCAGATTCATTTTTGGAAAAGGCTGTACGTATATCCGTAACTAACGTTGCCACGCTGTCCATTGTACTAAGTCCCTTCCTAAAGCCAAATTGATGGCTGGGTAGTAGATCCCGAGACTCAACAAACCACTCAAGTCTATTTTTAATTAGATGTTCCAGTAACTTGGCCAAGACGGACGACAAAGCAATTGGTCTAAGTCCATTCGGGTCATCGGCATTCTTGCCGGGTTTCAAAAGAGGAATGACGATTTGTTGTTTCCACTGATCCGGTACCCAACCAAAACGATAACAGTAATTTACAATTTCGAGAAAATAGTTCTTAGCGTTGGTACCAGAGTGGACTATAAAAGAGTATGGGATGCCATCCTTGCCAGGGGCAGTATCCCGTACATTTTGAAGCACCGTATTCAATTCCTCCATTGAGAAGGGGTAATCCAGCGGATCATCCGCAGTATTTACAGGCGTGAGTAATAATTCTGAAGATAAGGGAACATAGGCTGGAGCAATTTTGTCGAAAAAAGATTCAGCAGTTTGTCTGGTGATGGGGGAAGAGATTGACGGGGAGCAACCACAACTAAAGCGGTTTATACTCTTCCAGACTGCTGATACGGGAGTGGAGGGGGATAGAGAAGTGCAAAACTTAACCCAACCTGAACGTTTCTTCTTACGAAGAAGACGTTTAGATTGAGCATACACTCGTCTATACTGTAGTAAATTGTCGTTATTCATCGATTCATTGTACTGTATTTCGGCGTTATTCCTCGACTGTATTGCTGTTGTGCATTCATGGTCCCACCATGGGGGTGATGGAATCTTGTTTCTGGCACAGTTCCGCAACTTAAATGACGAATCTGCACTTGAAATTATGGCCGAAACAAAGCCTTCGTAACAATTCTTAACATGGCAGTGACCAAGAAAGCCTGAAAATGCTGAATTTAAATTTGGGAGTTCACTAATTTTCTCCTCCAGTAATGATGAAAACTTTGTCCAATCGGGTTTGGACAAGTTGTACTTCAGAAGTGGAGGAGAAGTTTTTTCTAAAAAGGTCTTATTAATCAAAGATATAACTATAGGGTAATGGTCACTACCATGCGTCAGAGTAGTGCATTGCCAATGAATTGATGCCGCCAACTCCACAGAACAGAATGTGAGATCTACACAACTCTTTTGCTGCCCAGGAAGAGTTCTACGGGTCGAGCAACCGTCATTTAGGACACAGAGGTTAGGGTCATCTAGAATTTCTACTAAACCTTCCCCGAAGGAATCGCATCTATTAGAACCCTACCTAAAGTGATGGCAATTGAAGTCACCCATGACCAAAAGGGGACCATGGATATTACTAAAAATATTTCTTAAAATGGTTAAAAAGTTATGATGGGGATGTGAAATGTATACAGAGAGGACCGTGATCCCCTCAACAGTCCCTCCAACAACATTCACATCACCACCAAGCGCAGGTAAGGATAAGGACAAAAGTGGGACACGGTTATTGAAAAGGAGGGCCGACCCTCCATAGCCATCAGATCTATCGCATCTAAGAATATTAAAATGTGGTACACGAAAGCTAAGACTTGGGGTAAGCCAAGTCTCTGCAATGGAGCAAGCCAAGGGCTTGTACTCATTTAGGAGGGATATGAGGTCGTGCTTTTTATGCCACACGCTCCTCACATTCCACTGAAGGAATACTTGGCGACCCGCCATTTTTAATTTCTAGAAGAAGAGTTACAAGTTGGTGGGCAACGTTGGACGGTATTTGTGAGCTAGAAGAAGACATTACAGTGGTTAGGAGTTTTACGAGAATTTCAATAATAGAGGAAATATTATTACGGTCAACGTAGGGGTTATTAAGAGTGCAGCCATTAGGCTGTGAAGATTGGGGAGAACTAGTTATTTGCTCATGAGCAACTCTATCGTATGATGGGGAAAGGGGGGCATGGGTCTTAGGCTTTAGAAAAACTGTTTTGCGATATGATTGGGGTTGGGATTTTGTTACATTGGCATAGTTACGGGAAGCAGCTGGGACAGTTTTGCTTACTTCAGCATAGGACAAGGATTTCTCAGCCATGATAGTCTTTATAGCCTTCTGTCTACCAAACTCCGGGCATGACTCGCTATTAGCAAAGTGATTCCCCGAGCATAGTACACAGAAAGCTTCAGCCTCAGCAATGCTGCAACCATCACCAGGGTGATCATTGCCACATTTACTGCAGCGTGGTTTTGACCTACAGATTGATGCAATGTGTCCAAATCTGCAGCATTTACGGCACTGAATTGTAGGGAAGACATATTGCTGTACTGGGAGAGATGTGTAGCAACAGTAAATTCTATTTGGTAAAACCTGTCCGTCAAACGTGATGACGCAGGTTTCTGTGGGTTTCCATTCTATAGCCCCGTCATAAAAATTATTTTTTTTATGCGTCTGACCTTAAGAATTTGTCCACAGCCCGGTGGAACGGATAAATAACTTTTACACTCCTCTTCCGACATGTCGTGGGGAACTCCTTTTACAACACCCATACGGGTAATGTTAAATGTAGGGATACTAGCGATATAACCATTTTTTGACAAAATACTGTTTATGATAAAGGCATTCGCATCCTGAGGGGAAGTAAATTCCACAGAAACTCGGTTACGACCAACACGTTTAACTCCGTCACGAACTACGTTACCAATGTTATTATTGAATAGGAACATGCCAAATGTAACGGGATGAAGTGTTGTATTAGCATTAGGTTGGGGTTCCGTGCGGGATACATGGACTAGGAAAGGCGCTTTATCTGTCGCTGAGTACTTAGTACGACCAACTTGAGCTCTTTGTTGCTTCGTAGGAGGGCTCGTCATATTAACATCGTCAACTGGGCGTTTGCGTGACGGATTAGTTGAAATTTGCGTGTCTGCTATGCTGCAAGCAACATTGGCGAGTTGGGATAGCGGGGAGTTCGGTGATAGGGGGGCATAATCGGAAATTGAGGAAGAAGGGATGTCAGGTGGAGGATCCGGGTCGGGAGGTTTATTTCGCTCCATTACTACGGTAAAAACTACTATAACAAGAAATGAACAATACAAACCCGATTAACGACACAAGGACAACACAGAAATACAAAAACAAGTCACAACAAGTCACGTTTTCACTAAAAACAACTTAAAATTCAGGACACACGTGCTAACCAAATACACTCTGTGGCGAGAATAATCATAACTTCAGTCTTAAAACACTGTACCTACACCGTCTTTTTTTTTTTTTTTTCTTTTTTTTTTGTAATTTTATAATAATAGCACACAGTAGTCCTGTTAATCCTCGTCGCCAAAATGTGGTATTTCCCTCTATATTATCGGCTATCAGACGCGCGCACGTCCGTTCACTTTCACAGTCCAAAAGTAACTGGCTGTACGCGCCGAGAGACGACACAACGCTTCCCTCTCTTTCACTCACAGACACTACAATAATCATTATTAATCATCAATGCAACCCTCTAATTTCATTATTTTAATATTGATTATTTTAATGGTTGCTGAGCAAAGGCCTCTCCGAATTATTTCGACGGAGTTGAACTGATATAAAATAGTAGTTTAAGTTTTAGTGAATACTAGCTTATTTCCGCGGCTTCGCTCGGGTGGAGTTCTATAATTGTCCCGCGGGATCATAGGTATTACCGGAATCAGACCAAAATATAAGCTGTTTTGATACTAAAATCATCCAAATCTGATAAGACGTTTGAGCGTGAAGGATTAACAAACATACACACAGAGGACACAGATACAAACTTTTGGCTATAAAATATTAGGGTGTTTATTTTATTACCCACCAGGACATTACACTAAGATAGAAGAGCACAAAAGTACTGCTGGTGTTAATAGTAAAGAAGCTTAATTTAGCAAAAGGTTAAAAAGCTATAACAAGTATGAGGTCATCTTGTCGCGCTAGCCGAGTGTACGCTCAGCGCCTAACGCGTGCTCTCGGACGCTACTAGTACGACAACTAGTCCATAATGGGATAAACATGTTTTACCTGCATTTAGGTTGTCCATCAGCACTGGTACTACAATTTCCGTATAAACAATAATTGTGGCACACAGAACCATCGCATCTCTCACCGCTGTAACCCTGTGTACATTCACAACGAGATTCCCCATCAACTTTCGTACCATGGACACAAAGCAGGCTTACATCTGTAGAAACTGAGTTGTTTGGTAGAAGACTCTTCAGGTTATTGCAGTTCTGAATATCCTGAGGTATTATATCGTTAATGTCATAGTAGGCAGCCATCGTCCAAAGAAAATCATAATCACGTTCCAATCGTTCGATAAAAGGTTTAGGTTCCACATCTATGCCGCGCGGTGGATTCTTTGGAATTTGCCTGATGGTACGTTTCAAATTTTGAACGTCGTAATATTGCCAGTATACGAAATTCTTTGATTCGATAAGAAAATATGCATATTGTGCTCGTACAAGTATTGTTCTTATGTTCTTTCCATCTAAATCTGCACTTTTAATGGAAAACGTCGAATCATCCAGCAAGCCCCCAGCAAAGTACATTTTCTGTGCCTGTTGGTCTATGGTGAAAGAGCATATAAAGTCATGGCCATTATCGATTATAACTTCTTTCTCAGAGCCATTGAATCCAACCTTGTTGATTTTGTAGGGTGACCTAAAATAAATAAACCTGAAATGTTTTGTAAATGTTATTCAAATTTCCACAGATACTTATACATATACATAAGCTAAGCCCAAATTGTTTCAATTGCTGAATAGTCAGCGTTGTTTTTTTTTTTTTTTCAATCTCAGCAAATAGATATGCGTAATATTTTTTGAATAATAAATTTTATTGTGTTTATAGAATATCTTATAATTATACATATAAAATTCAATGTCCTGACTGACTGACAAATCAACCCACAACCCAAACCACTGGTCCTAGAGACATGACATTCTGAATTCAAAAATCAATTAAGTTTTCTGTTTTTCATATTCGTTTAGCGGCATAATTTATTTTCTTCGAGAGTGTATTGAGTTTGGAGTATTAGATAAAAATGTCGTTTTATATACGTGGGCATTTGTTACTTGCAATTCTCGGATCTATAACAACCCCGCCTGTGGCTCGGGTGTGAATTACACCTTGACTGCAAAAACAAAGTTTCCCTACTTATATAAAATGTACTATTTTGTTAGTAACGTACCCTCCACAGCTATCGACGGTTATTTGAAAGATAAGATTAGGATCATATTCCAACAAAATTAAGTGCCTTTCGTTAACTTTGTTTTTATCAGATTCCGGTTTTAATGTAATCGAATAAATTTCTGTATATCGTTCAACCCAAACGAGTAACTCTGTGGCCGGGTCATAAGCCAAACCAGTAACGGTGACGTTTATAGTCATCAAATATTCTGTTGTCCTTGTAGTTATGTCAAAGCTAGATATAGTGTTTGTGTCAGCGAACAACACCCTGTTGCGTACTGGGTCGTAAGTTATATCATTGATTATATCCAACGTAATGTTTTCTGTGGGCGATATCGTTCCGTTAATATCAACAAATTCTAGTCGATTCCTAACACTCGTAACGATTTCTGAAACAAGAAAAAACTATTTGATAATCTGTCATTCTTTAGCTGTCCCTGTTACATAAATATAACCACTACTTATTCCCATAGGGTAGGCAGAGACTGTAGAACTTCAGCTGCTATGATCCTTACATACTGCATTTTACACAAATGTTACAGCTTACCCAATACCCGAAAATAAACATGTTGGCATAGTCAAAGCATTATTTATATCAATGGATATTGGTAAAGAAAATGAAAAAAATAACAATATTTTTTTTATTTAAATAAAATGCTTCATAGACAATGCCTTGTGTTAGGAGCATCCTTTTAGGCAAAAGGTAATCCCATGTCTATGTCGCAGGCATAACGTATAACACGCTGTATTAAATAAAGGCCCGCCGGATTGAAAAACGTCGCTGTTATGTCATACAGCGTCGTCACGTTCAGCCAGATTACAATTCGTCTGAAATAAAGTATCGCCGCATTGAATGCGCACTTTACGTTAGCGCGTCGGTGGCGTAATAACGTACCGCCCAGATACAAACGGGCGCATCGACGACACGCCGCTTTGAAAGCGCGCGAAGCGAGCTCGGTATTTAGGGGAACCGACGTTAGGTTTGGTTAGGTTCCTTTAAACCCTGCCGACAGAAATAGGCGTACCTAGTTGATGTAGCGCCACCACGCGGGGCTCCGCGTAGCGGCACTACGTCGATTAGGTACGCCTTATTACATTTTTCTTGACGTAGTTTTTATTCCTGGTTTATTTAATTAATAGGTTAGAACGCAATTTAAGCTGGTAGAAAACTTCTCCAAAGTAAGCTTTTAATCAAAATTCATGAACAAAGTAAATAAATGACTCTGGTACTCACCCCAGGAGAAGGAGTGCGCCAAACCTACGCACAGCGCCACCAATACCATCACACATGCCGTTCTATACATTTTATACTACAGACAACGTCGTTTGTGAAGAGATAGTATATGTCCGCCACTGGTGCGCGCTCGTGGAATACAAAAGAAATGTACTGATTGTTTGGCAATATGAAGTTATAAATAGTATGGTCAGACATTGGGCATTTTGATAACCTAAGAGGTCTACTGATAAGAGAAGCAATAAGTAGAGATATCGTGCAGAGTTATACAGAATGAGTTTTAAATTTTGCGTGGACTGCCATAATTAAATGAAACATTCGCAAGAGAATCAAGGTTACCAACGTCGCCCGAAGAATTGCCAAACTTAAGTAGCAGTAGGCAGGGCATATTGCTCGCAGAACATCCGTTCTCAAGAACGGATCGGACGGCCATCCTGCCCATGGGGCTGAAGAGTTCTTGAGTAGCGACCGCGAACCGGAAGACGTTGCGTTGGAAGGCCTCCCACTAGGTGGACCGATAACCTGTTGAAGGTTGCGGGAATCCGCTCCATCTCATATCATGTAAAGTTTTCTAGGGTTTTTCCATCACAATTTACTCAGTAGCAGTCAAAATCAAAGCATTTATTTCAAGTATGCCAGTTATAGATGATGATGAGGCCAGTTACAGGCACTTTTGAATTTTATGGTCGAAACAAAGATAAAAATTATATGTAGCTATAATTACGTGTCGAGGATATTTTTTTTATATTTACGTGTGTGGATGGAATGAGCATGTAAGGGACGCTCATCGCGAGGCCAGGAATAGTTTTCAAGCCTGGATAAATAACAAACGCCCCTCTTCGGGACCAATCTATGATAATATGCATGAGAAGGGAAAATGTTTTAAAAGCCGGCTGAAATACTGTCAAAACCATGCTAAGCATTATTATGGATAGATTGGCCGAACAACGAGCTAATAAAAAATTCAGCAATTTCTGGAAATCCACTTGTAAGTTGGATGGGAAACCGGAACTCCCTACGAGTGTGGGAGGTATAAATGAACCTAGTGGAATCTCTAATATGTTCAAAAAGCACTTTCGAGTTCAGTCCCCTCTCGGTCCCTCAACCGTGAAAGTAGATACTGAGCCCAGCAGTGGTTGAGCTAAACATCTAATGCGATTCTCAAGTAACCAAATGAGTGCAATCATAAATGGTATGAGCCGAGGCAAATCTCCAGGACATGATGGGCTCAGTATTGAGCACTTGAAGCACGCGGGTGTACATCTGCCGCGAGTCCTGTCCAAGATTTTCACAATGTGTATTAGTCACGCGTACTTACCTGCTGATCTAATGAAGACCATCGTGACTCCCATTGTGAAAAAGTGAAAAATAGGACTAGAGATATTTCTGACTAGGGTAACTATCGTCCCATTTCTCTTGCTATTATAATAGCAAAGGTGTTGGACGGTGTGCTTGATACTTGCCTTGATGACTATATACATCTTCATGATGCGCAGTTCGGGTTTCGTCCCGGACTTTCAACGCTATTTTGAGTCTCAAGCATGCAGTTCAATACTATGTAAATCGCGGGACGCCAGTGTACGCCTGCTTCCTTGATCTCTCCAGAACCTTCGATCTTGTCTCGTATGATGTGCTCTGGGGGAAAATGGCAAACAGGGGTATACCCGCGGAAATATGTGGGCTATTCCAGTATTGGTATGGCAATCAGACCAATCACGTGAGATGGGATGGTACGCTCTCTGAGCCTTATAGGTTGGAGTGTGGGGTGAGACAAGGAGGTCTGACGTCCCCCAGGCTTTTTAACCTCTACGTAGATGACCTCATAGAGGGACTCAGCAGCATGCGTGTCGGATGCAGTGTTGGTGGTGTTAGCATTAACAACATCAGCTATGCGGACGATATGGTGCCGTTGGGTCCGTCTGCGGGGGCGGTAGGGAAATTCCTTAAGACTTGTGAAGCCTACGCTGCCGCGCATGGTTTAACTTATAATGTGAAAAAATGTGAGTACATGGTCTTTAAGGTCGGCGGCAAATGCCGGGAAGAGGAACCCGAGCTGCTTATAAATGGGTCAGTAATTCGTAAAGTATCTTCTTTTAAATACTTGGGTCATTTTCTGTCCGACGACCTTAAAGACGATGTAGATATAGAAAGGGAGCACAGGGCACTTGCCGTCCGGTGCAATATGTTGATCCGTAGATTTGCTCGGTGTACGGACCTAGTTAAAATCACCCTTTTCAAGGCTTACTGTCAGAGTCTGTACACGGGTAATCTATGGATCAATTACACCAAAAGGTCGCTAGATGCCCTGCGAGTCCAGTATAATAATGCCTTCAGGATGTTGTTGAGACTACCTCGCTTCTGCAGTGCGTCGGGGATGTTCGCGCAAGCTCGTACCGACGGGTTTCACGCAATGGTCCGTAAAAAAAGTGCCTCGCTACTCAGGAGAGTGAGAGATAGTCGCAACAGCATCCTGAGAACTGTAGCGGAGAGCTACAGCTCTCCAATTGTAATTTTTCTTGTGCAGAGGGTAATTGGTACTAACACTAGATAATAAGTTATTTAATATTATGTTACTAACACTATGGATCTTTTTGTGTCCGAAATAAAATAAATTATTATATTATTATTATATTATAGCCCATTTAAGACAACATACAGATATCATATTTATAATGATGACGAGTTACATTTTTGTACAATAAGTTCTGATCAGTAAAACAACTGAGGCTTGATTTGTTTTAGTGAGCAATACCTAGTTAGTGGTGGTAGATGTGAAAATAAACACTTCAACAGCTTCACTTCTTTAGAAATCACTTGAGGCACAAGTTGACGTCACCCCTTTAACCGATGATACATCTGTAAAGAAATAGTATACAATGCACAAATAATACACCTAGAACATCATAAAAGTTCATGACATTATTAATCTGAGTCTGACAAGGTTCATTACACGTATGAGATCATGTACGACGCGATGTATAGTTTCAATTATTTGGTTAGGCTGCCAGTTATCTTTCCAATCATCATGGACGATCGATCTTGAGTCCTTAAGGTGACACAGCTCACAGGCTCGAACTCATTGGTGGGCGTGACCAAAAAGCACGCTGTCTCACCTGGCATCGTGCCCGACAGAGATAGTATCAGTGATGAGCAGTTAGACGCTAGTCTTCACGCACGTCTAGTTCGTACATACACACACAGCGTTTCGAACCGTTCCGAACAAAAACGAAGTTACA
Source organism: Xestia xanthographa (assembly GCA_905147715.2). Taxonomy (NCBI): domain Eukaryota; kingdom Metazoa; phylum Arthropoda; class Insecta; order Lepidoptera; family Noctuidae; genus Xestia; species Xestia xanthographa. The sequence goes on along the minus strand of LR990654.1, from coordinate 1,935,772 downwards.
CGATGCACACAATTGATATGAAAAAACAGTAGCGTTTGTCTTTCTTGAGCGTATATACTGCTCTGCTAGAGAGTATGCTCTCCAGCAAAGCCACAATCAAGGTCTATTTTATTATTACCTAATGCATGTAGGTACACACGCACGTACGTTAGCCGTGGGGTATCCGGCAGAGTAGAATAGAACCAACCCATTACACTCACGGGTGTCGTATAAGGCGACTAATGTCTGAGGCAGAACACCTTGTGCCTCCGTAGACCTGAGAATGGGCAGCAGCGTTTTCTGTTAGTCTTACATCACTGCGATCTCCAATCCGCCTGCCAAGCGTGGAGATTACGGCAAATTCCTCTCATCATGGGAGAGGCTTATGTCCAACAGTGGACGTTGTGGGCTGTTGTTGTTGTTTCACGTACAGCGATAACGATATACGTTGAAACGTTGATGTACGTTTGACGTACATCATTTTAAGATATAATTGATCGATTTCTAAGATAGTGGCTCCGTGGCACAGCATGACACCATTCGACGCCAGCTCGAATCGCCGAGAAATCATCAAGTAAGTATCTACAAACTCGTACTAAAGTAGTAGGCGCTGCGTCATCGTTTTATACCTGTATGGCTCTCTAAGAACCTAATATAGATTGCTTATTATGTTTAGTTTTCCCCGGGTGGTCATGCAGCGATCGCCTCAAGAGTTCACGACGCTGCCGCCGCGACGACGCATGCTTACTTGAAAGTTCATCGCAGTTTATGTCCGATTGCAGCAGCATAACCAGCCTATAATGCTCCCACTGCTGGGACACAGAGCTCCTCTCTGTGAGAGGGAATGCGGGCCCAGTGCGGGTTGGTCTTATGTCATAGTGGATACCTAATAATTGTAATTAGTTCTGCCTACATAAATTGTTTTACAAAAATACTTACACTTTTTTTTTAGGTTTATAATTATGCTCAATATCACTAAATGTAAACACATGTTTTCATCAAGACAAATAACAAATCAAGATTTTTTTCTTAGTATTTACATTTTAGAGTCCATGACAAAAATAATAGTCAATTTAGTCAGACGGACAGACAGACAGATGAACGGACTGACAGACGAACAGACAGGTGGATAGACAGACGAACCGACAGACGGACAGACAGATGGACAGCGGAGCCTTAGTAATAGGGTGCCGTTTTTACCCTCTGCAGTTTGTCTATGTCACATGAAGGAAATTAAAAAAGCTATTGGCATACTTTTAGAGCATGAGAAGTGAAAACTACATTAAATATGTATAGAAAACTATTATAGAATAATTTAATGCCCAAAAAGTATACATATTTTCATTATTTTCATTATTAGGAAGAAGAGGAAGAAGCCTCCTAGTCAGAACCAGTGCGGGACCGCGCTGGCAGGACCCAATATGCTGCGTCCGGCGATACCAACAACGCAGCTCTATGTGTCCCGGCTACATCACACCACGAAGGTTGAGGAGATCGTGGAGTATGTCCGAGCGAAGACCAGCTGGACCTTGAGGGTCGAGAAGTTGGAGTCGCGCCACAACACGAATTTTAAGTCGTTCGTGGTGCGAGTTCCGACTCATCATATTGAGACCTTCCTCAAGGAAGAGTTTTGGCCGAAGGGTGTCATGTATCGGCGATTCCGCGGAAGGCTACGCGACACCACGCAGCGCAACATGACGCCGTCTCTTCGTGTTCAATAGTTTAATTAGGTTTTTGAAGTTTATATAAATATGTATGTTAGTCTGTAAGGTATATGTGATATGGGTCTTTTGTTACCTGAATTAAATGATATATTATTATTATTAGTCAATTTAGTCAGACGGCCAGACAGACAGATGGACAGCCAGACGGACAGACAGACAGACAGATAGACAGACAGACGGACAGATATACAGACGGACAGACAGATGGACAGCGGAGTCTTAGTAATAGGGTCCCTTTTTACCCTTTGGAGTTTGTCTATGTCACATGAAGGAAATTAAAAAAAAACTAATTACTTTCACTCCCTAGAGACTAAAAGGGTCACTTTAGTCCCACTTCGTAGGGCTATAATGGCGTACTTTTAGAGCGTGAGAAGTGAAATCTACAATGTATAGAAATCGAATAAAGAATAATTGAATGCCCAAAAAGTATACATATTTTTGTTACTAAAAATATATATTTTTTTAGTTAGCCTATTCTATCCCACTGCTGGACACAAAGGCCTCTCACATTCCTTTCCAACTCTCCCGGTGTTTTGCCTCCTCCGGCCAATCAGTCAGGAACGAGTCCGTAAAAAAATTATTATTATACATAAATATTTAAAATGTAATAAATTTACATTTTTAATTTTTTAGTAACAAAACTATAAATAAAATTAAAAGCATATAAAATAGGTAGCCCGCCAGCATCGGGAACAGGGTCCAAGCTGCTGGTGGTTAGGGCTCTTGAGAGAGGAACTTACTAACAATACGCGCCGTGAACTGCTTTCTGAATCAAGCGCTTGATCCAGCTGCCTAGCGAGGGTCACCTCAGATGTTAGTTGAGGCTCTTGTCCAATTAAATTATTATTATTATGGAATTAATAACACAATTACTGACATTGTTTCTTTTTACGTCTGCGGTTTGTAATTACCGCCACTATAGCTCAAAATAAGTGATTCCTAATAAACAGAAAAATAGTAAGGTATTTATGGTACTAGCCGTGCCGTGTGGTATCCGGCAGAGTAGAATAGAACCAACCCATTACACTCACGGGTGTCGTATAAGGCGACTAATGTCTGAGGCAGAACACCTTGCGCCTCCGTAGACCAGAGAATGGGCAGCAGCGTTTTCTGTTAGTCTTTCATCTCTGCGATCTCCAATCCGCCTGCCAAGCGTGGAGATAACGGCAAATTCCTCCCATAATGGGAGAGGCTTATGTCCAGCAGTGGACGTTATGGGCTTTTGTTGTTGTTGTATGGTACTAGTGTGGAAAGTTGGTTTTTACAAACGAGTAGACGAATGTAACCGTAATTTACGCACGTGTACATTGTAATACAAGGGGCTAAAATGACCCATTATACACGAGGTAGTGAATAGGAACCGAGTTATAATGGGATTTTAGAACGAGTTATAATGGGATTTTAGTGTTACACTGTACTTTTCACTTTGAGAGCGAGAAAAATAGTCAATTTAGTCAGACGGACAGACAGATGGATGGGCAGAGCGATGGACAGACAGACGGACATACAGACAGACAGATGGACAGCGGAGTCTTAGTAAATAGGGTAACGTTTTTAATGCTATAGCTCTTATAATAATTTTCTATAGCACATACATATTTTCCCTATTTGTCTTAGTTTATTTGAATAATTTCGCAGTACTGCATTCTATTTTTCTTACATATGTGAACATTAGGACCATACACCATTGCGTCTCTTAGAGCGTTTATTACACTGCTATCTCCATCACTAATTACCTTAGTATACATGAGCCCGTGCAACTGCATGCTTACTTTGCATCCATCTACACCTGACAAGTTTTTTTTTAAATACAATTTTTTAATGTATGATTACACCTCCACAACCCCCGTACTATTAAATTCAATCCATACATCAGCACAATGTTTTGAATGCGTTACATTGAGTTGTAACACAAAACATGATTTTTCACACCAAAAAAAAAATCGTTTGATGTACAGAATGCTTGGTTGACTGACGGCTTCGTGAGGAGGTCTTTTGCACCCTGTATTCATGACGTGTCATCAATTCTTACTGCGTGGTCCTGTAAACGTATAACTCAATTAGAATATGCAAAAACTAACAAAATAGTACATTGTAAACATAGTCAATTTAGTCTGACGGACAGACAGTTGGACAGACAGACGGACATACAGACGGCTAGACAGACAGATGGACAGACAGACAGATAGACAGACAGATGGGCAGACAGACGGACAAACAAACAGACGGACATACAGACGGATAGACAACAGATGGACAGACAGACAGATGGACAGACAGACATGGGCAGACAGACAGAATGGTGGATAGAAAGAAAGATGGATAGACAGACAGACGGATAGACAGACGCACAGACAGACGGATAGACAGACATGGACAGACAAACGGATAGGCAGCGGAGTCTTAGTAATCATAGGGTACTGTTTTTACCCTTTGGAGTTTGTCTATGTCACATGAAAGAAATTAAAAAAAAAAAAAAACGTTTACTCTCTAGAGACTAAAAAGGTTACTTTAGTCCCTGATGGACTAAAGATGACTAGCGATAGCATAAATTATTATTCACAGAAAACACGTTTCAGTTTTCAGACATTTTATTGAGAACTGTTGAGAACTGTTGTCATGCCTACAAACAAAGTCACTATGTGACAGATTATATACCATGAAGGTATCAACCTCCAACAGTCCCGCTTCGTAGGGCTATATTGGCGTACTTTTAGAGCATGCGAAGTGAAATAATAGATTGTACATCAAGTGCATAAAATGCACCATTTTATGAGACGTTTTTTTTTTGTTAAATAGAGTGTAAGGGTGCGTACAGACTATATAACATAACATTGCTATATAACATGTTTCAGATAATGTAGACACTGAATGTTATAAATGTCAATGTCAATTTCATAATGTGGACGTGTTATAAAACACAAGTTATATAATATGTTATATAGTCTGTACGCACCCTTAGGTGTGGTCAGTACATGAGGAATATCGGAACTAATCTATTCACATTGTGCAGACATTGCTTCATGTGCTTCTGCTGCACAGGTATCTTGCCCGAAATCTCGTGTTGATCTAAAAAAAAAAATGGATTACACAGGGTCAAATTAAATGAGTTAGCGAAACTCCGCACATAAAAATCAAAAGCTGTTTTTTTTCGGGTCAACGATACACACAGCACAGTGGGTCTAAAATAGCCGCTATAGCAGAATCTACGCAGAATCTTAGCATGAATCACGTTAAAAAATTTAAATTCTTAAAATGGACTTTATGTCAATAACTATAAAGTCCATTTTAAGAATTTTAAATTTTTAACGTGATTCACAAAACGATTCTGCTAAAGCGGCCATTTTAGACCCCCGGTACAGATTTCATAAGTTTTTACCGTGCCGGAAGTGCCAGAGGTTGGTTTTATATATGTATAGGCACCAAGAGCAGCGACCGGTGGCCCAGTGGTGGCGGCCCCGACTTACGAACAGTAAGTCATGGGTTCGAACCTAGACAGGCGCATTACTTTGTATAATTTATTTCAACACCACTGCTCTCAAAGCGGTGAAGGAAAACATCGTGAGGAAACCGGAATGTCCTACAACCAAAAATTCGAAGACATGTGACATCTACTAACCCGCACTGGCCCGCGTGGTGGATTATAGCCCATTACCTCTCATAGAGAGGAGGCCTGTGTCCCAGCAGTGGGAACATTAATAGGCTGATGATGAGGCACCTACTATTTGCGCAACCATTTCCATTACATACTGATACTGATACTGTTAGCCTGCGTCATCCCACTGCTGGGCAAAAGCCTCTCTCCATTTACATAAACATACAAAATAAAAGTCACTAGCGCATTGCACTGTCTGTCTTGCCTACATAGGGTGCCCTAATGCCTATACACAAAGCCGTGCCGCCGGCCACCATGGGTAAAGTAAGCCTGCGGCGCTGTGTGTAGAGAATAGCACTAATGGTTGAAGTCACCATCGACACGTGCCTCTGATGTCGATGCCGCGTGTCGCTCGTGTGTAAGAACACTAAATAGATTAGGTGCAACAAATTATATGACTTACCCATTGTTAATTTGTAGTTATTCACACCTGTTCTTCAATGAACCAACACAATATCACTCGCACAGCGTCCACTCAAATCAAAAATTAATTTTTTTATCAAAAATCCGGAGTCCAAACAGTTATACGTCAAACGTCACACGAATGACATAGGCTTTAGAAGCAGATTTGAAATTTCGAATATAACTGGAATAGGGTGGAGTCTCCTAGTATCAGCCTCCTCCTAAAATCGGCCTTTTCTAGAAAAAGTAACATAACTATAAAAATAGCTAAAATCATAATACTTTTCATGCAAAAACGACTCTAGTTCCATACACATAACCTCCCATACCATAAATACATTTCATTTTAAAATCTTCATGATGAGAAACATTTGAAATTTATTTATTCTTTTATACTATCTGTCATTTCGAATTACATTCAAACGTTGAATACATTTTTGTAATCATCTTTTAAAACTCTTCATTTTGATACCCCACTCGATGGTATTAGAAGAAAAAAAAATTCGAAGTCTACAATATGGCACCCCAAATCCACGATTTTTTTTTTTTTGCAAGAAATCAAAAGCACTTAAAAATTACAAGTAGTCAAAGTTCAAAAAAAGTTGACACGGTCGATAATTGGTACCACCACCCTACGCGCGTATGACATATTGTTAATGTGTGCGTGAACGTCGTCGTCGTCCTCCCGCACCGCGCACCGCAGCGGGGGAAACATTGTTCAGTGAGATGCACGATAAGTCTAATAAAAGGCGCGCGTAAAAAAATACGAAAAGGCCTTTGGAAAATCGGGTTTTATGAAAAAACCACTGCATAAATCGATTACAAGTAAAATTTATTGAATTCTTCGATAATTGTGCTGTGTCGGTACCGACTTTGTTTTGGAAATTTGACACTTCTTTTATTACTAATTTACGCCCAAAGTTACGTTAAAATTGGCAATAAAAATGAATCTTTGGTAGCTCGTAACTTTTTAATGGCTTTTTATTTTACTATTCTGTTTCCGTACAGACACAATTAATAATGAGACAAAACGATATCATGTTTAACTTTAGTTGTACCATGACAAACAGTGGAGTAATAGCCCCCCGAAATTTGTATGGAAAATATGTTGCGCAGATCAACCTTAATAGTCAGACACAGTACTAATTGACAGTTTTAGTTTAAAACAGATGAATGTGGAGGTACAACTGATCATGCACGGATTACCTTTAGATTTTTCCGACGTTGTACTCATGAAAGTATCAACACTGTACAGCTGTGTGACACTTTTGGTGTGTAATAAAATATGTTCTGTCTAGCTATCCATACACAGCGATCTATTATTACCTGTATTGAGGATGTCCTTCAACAATGAAATAGCTTGGAAGCATTTGGTTTGAAAGAGGGGAACATCGCATCTTTCACCCTCATAATGTCCTGTGCATCGACAGAGGGGCTTACCCTCTTCACTCAGGGAACAAAGCCCGTCGTTCAAACAATATCCCAGGCACGAGTTCACTTCACAACAGTCTCCTAAGTAGCCGGCATAACAACTGTAATAAAGAAAATTACTAAACAGTGGAAGTCGGTGAACATGGAATACAACAAATACTTGTGAGTGATCGGCGCACGGGAGAAAGTTGACTTTAGCATATATTTATTGACAATAATAAGTTCAAGGTCGCTCGACCAAGCGACCATCGAACCTATTTTAAGTTTAAAAACATAATCAAAGTTCCGTGCAAAGATTCAAAAAGGGAACTACTTAATATTTTATAGGTAACAATTTCTCGCGAACGAAGACTATAGCTAGTATGCAATGAACACAGTTAAATATACTCAGCCCGTTAACGGTTAAAAGCTACAACACTACTGTGAACACAATACATTTTAATAACACCACGTGGTACGGAATAATGAAAGAAATATGACAAATGACAGGCAGGATTCCGTCAAGGACAGGGAATATCATCTTGAGACTGACTCGGATAAAAAGCCCTAACAGTGTTAGATGAACATGTTTTACCTGCAATTAGGTTGATCATCAGCACTGGTACTGCAATCTCCGTGTAAACAATGCCCTTGACACACTGAAACATTGCATCTGTCACCCTCATAATCTCCAACACATTGACACACTGGTTTACTGTCTTCACTCAGGGAACAGACACCGTCGTTCAAACAATATCCCTGGCACGCCTCCACTTCGCACCGTTCTCCTGAATAACCTGCATTACATCTGAAATATAGATAGTAAATTATAAAACAGGGTAACTGGACTAACAATGAAACCAATTAATTTTGTCTGGTTGTAACAGGCACGCGAGTGGCTTTAAATATGATTCGCGATCGTAACAAATTTACAGAAATATAAACATTAAAATCATCAAAACAGCCCTCGCAAGTTCATATATTATTGATGATTTTAATGGATGCTGGGCAGAAGTCTTCCCCAATTACGGAGTCGAATTAATAGAAATGTATAGTAGCTTAAGTTTTAGTTAATACTAGCTTATGCCCGCGGCTTCGCCCGCGTGAAGTTCTATAATTGTTCCACGGAATCATATTACCGGGATCAAAAGTAGCCTTTGCGTTAATCCATAATATAAGCTATCCTCACACTTAATTTCATCCAAATCTGTTAAGACGTTTGAGCGTGAAGGATTTACAAACATTCACCCACATACAAACTATCGCCTCATTATATTAATGTGATAATATTAATGAAACATACTTTGAGATCTTTAACAAGGATGAGGTCATCTTGTCACGCTAGCCGAGTGTACGCTCAGCGCCTAACGCGTGCTCTCGGGCGCCTGTTATAACTAGTCCATAATGGGATAAACATGCTTTACCTGCATTTAGGTTGTCCATCAGCACTGGTACTACAATCTCCGTATAAACAATAATTGTGGCACAGTGAACCATCGCATCTCTCACCGCTGTAACCCTGTGTACATTCACAACGAGATTCCCCATCAACTTTCGTACCATGGACACAAAGCAGGCTTACATCTGTAGAAACTGAGTTGTTTGGTAGAAGACTCTTTAGGTTATCGCAGTTCTGAATTTCGCGAGGTATTATATCGCTAATGTAAACAGCCATGTTCCAATCAGCATCTCCAATGAAAGGTTTAGATTCCACATCTATGCCGCGCAGTGGATTCTTTGGGGTTTGCATGATGGTATATAATGTATAATTTCCATGGTAATAGAAAGATTGCCAGTACATGAAATCCTTTGATACGGCAAGAATATCTGGATATTGCTCTGGTAAAAGTATTGTTCTTATGTTCTTTCCATTTAAATCTGCACTTTTCAAACCCATCGCATCACCATCACTGAAGTACATTTCCTGTGCCTGTTGGTCTATGGTGAAAGAGCTTATCTTGCTGTCATTTTCGATAACAACTTCTGTCTTGGAGCCATGGAATCGAACCTTTTCGATGTTGTAGAAAGACACGTAATAAATAAACCTGAAATGTTTTGTAATTATTATTAAACACACAGATTACTTATACCTACTAAGTTCAAATTTTTTCAATTCTTTTGATTGTTTTTTTTTTTCAACATCGGCAAAGAGATATATGCGTAATATTTTTTGAATATAAATTGTGTTTTTAAATAGAGTATAATTATAGGATGTAGTGAAAGACCTAAGAAACGACTTTTTTGTAGGGGAGAAAAATCATAAGTGTTGTGGTAGAACTCAATATAACGCACTCAAAACATTGTGCTGATAGATGGGATTGAATATTACGGGGGTTGTGAAGGAGTTAAAAGTAAAAATCTTAACTTTGACCCCCAATATCTCCGTACTAGAAGGTTCCCAGGTATAGTGTAGAACAAAAAAAATATCGCAATGACGGGGAGAACAAGTGCCTTTCGGCTTCGTTAAGAGGTGTTTTACACCCTTTATGCTACCGGAAATGTATGAAATCTAGGAATTGTACACAATTCCTTAGAAATGTATACAATTCCGAGCCTATGTGTAAAATAATGTTTCAAAGATTCTCTAATACAGTATTCCCAAATTAATAATGCGCATGCAGATCTTAGCCAATTGTCGTATTCCCGGAAACACCCGAATCATTGAATTGTAAGAGCCCTAAACAATGCACTTGCATTTTGCACCTTGTTCGAAAGAAATAGGAGTCAATTTATCATGTGTACACAAACGAAAACAATTCGAGGGATCGGCGGCGGTCGCCGGTCAGTCAAAGGTCCGTCAGTCGTCTTTATATATTGGTGGTGACTGCACGTGTTCTCTCTGTGTGGAATTATACGAAGCTGCTATTACACACCCTTCTTGGTTTTGTTTTCAAAGCTGAATTTAATTTTATCTTTAAATATCTTATTCAAATTTAAATAGTTTTTTTTTTTAAATAGGTAAATATACTAACATTTTTCAAGTTTTTTTTTATTATTAAAAAAATGAAAATACCTACGTTAAATACATATTAAGTGCTAGAATAAACATTTTAGAAAGCCGCTTAAGTCACAAGCATGGCAAATGGTATTTAATGTGTACCTGTAGCGGGTATGATAAAAACGTAGGCTCAATGTAAACAATGAGTTTATTCCACCAACAATGTTGTTTACAAATAGTAACTTAACTAGGTACGACGATTATAAAAACTACACGATACGTTCCCGTACAACAAGAAGGTTACGTCACCGTGGGGCGCGAAGGGAGAGGGGCATCTAGGCTAGGCGAGCTCTTCCAATGCGTGGAAACAGCGGTGCGCTAACGCATACTGCGGGCTCGTGTTTTTTTTTTTTTTTTCGAAATGGCATCTTGCAGTTCAACCTAGAGAGGTTGTCGTCTGCTTGACCGGACAATCCTGTGGGTACCTTAAGTGTAAGGCCTCCAGCCAGGGCATAAAACTTACAAACTAAACGACTACACGCTACGGGCACCCCCTGCGGGGTACGGGCCTCGGCTTAGGGGGTCGCTGGGAGAGGACAGCAAGGAGACAGGCTGGATCTGAGTGGTGTCATTAATTAGGGACTGATTTTGAACTACAAGCGCAGCAACGCGGGCTGGCACGAGCAAGGGACGGGGAGGGTTCGTGTCGGGGCGTCGTAACGGGCCTCGATGGCGAGGACGGAATGACGGCTGTTTGCGTCTGTGCTTTCTCAGCGTGCTAGTTTCCTTCCTGCTCTCCTGGAGGAGGGTAATAGCGTCATCGGGATCGACTAAAGTATGCCTTGGGCGGCGGATCTGACAAATTCGCGAGGGTTCGTAACGGGCGGCCGCTGCGATCAGAGGGTTACGGTGTTTAATAGCAGAATTGAAGATCCGCTTGGATAGGCGCTTCATGAACTGAGCTAACGTGGGGATTTTAAGATCTAAATGTAAACGGTCATTACGGACGTAATAGGGGGCTCCCGTGACCTTACGTAAGGATCGGTTCTGAAGGACCTGCATCCTATGGAGATATCTAGGCTTAGCGTGGGGCGTACACCACGACACAAGCGTAGGTCACGATTCGTCTTCGACTGCGTGGATCATAATATACTACTGAGTGAGCTGGAAACGTACGGTGTTAGGGGCAATACTTTAGACTTGCTAAAATCTTACATCAGTAATAGAACTCAGACTACGAGTATTGTCAAAATTTGTCCTGATACAAAAAACGAAATAAACTATAAGGTAGTGTTCTGGGCCCACCACTTTTTATTATATATACAGGGTGGAATTTTGTAATGCCACCTGGAGTCCAGGTGGCGTTACAAAATTCCACCCTCTTAATACCGGAGATAGCAAATTTTACTCAAAGGAAACATTCCTTCATTTTTAAAAAGAAATTAATCTGCATTCAAAGATTTTGAAAATTCGCGTGCCACACTCGGGAATCGAACCGTCTAAATTCCAAAAAAATAACACCCTGTACTTTTATGGCACTAATCGATAGGGTCAATCAACAAACATGATAAATTAAATGAAAGGAAAACCATGAAATCTTAAGTTATAAATTCAATGGGATAAATTCAATAGGTACGTTAGAGCACTTTAATAAAATGATGGACCTTTACAATTGAAGAGAATAAGATTGCAGAAGAAGATTTCAATTTGCATGTGTTTGTTTGTGCAAATTGCAATATTCCTATGTAAATAGTTCTTCTTCATTTTAATTGATAAATGTCGTCAAAAGAGAATTGTTTACTATGCTCGTAATTGGATGGACCTTTGACTAAAAGTGCTTTATCTTATCCCATTGAATTTATAAGTTAAGATTTCATAGTTTCTCTTTCATTTAATTTATCGTATTTGTTAGAGGGATTTGATCCTTATGATTTACCCTATCGATTGGTGCCATAAAAGTACAGGGTGTTATTTTTTTGGAATTTAGACGGTTCGATTCCCGAGTGTGGCACGCGAATTTTCAAAATCTTTGAATGCAGATTAATTTCTTTATAAAAATGAAGGAATGTTTCCTTTGAGTAAAATTTGCTATCTCCGGTATTAAGAGTACTTCCCCTCCAGGTGGCATTACAAAATTCCACCCTGTATATCAATGACCTATCAAAATCTACTACAGATCGTATGGTACTATTTGCTGATGACTGCACTGTTGTATACAATGATGAAAACATTATTAATAGTAGTTTAAATTCAATAATTCAAGGGTTACAAAATAATAATTTATTAATTAATATTGATAAAACTAAATGAATGCTATTTAAACAGAAAATGAAAAACACTTTACACACTCAAATAGAATTTAACGGTGAAAAAGTTGAATTGACGACTTCAACTAAATTTCTCGGCGTTCACATAGATGACAATTTGAAATGGCAAAGCCATATAGAATTTGTTTGCAAAAAAGTGTCACAGTCATCTTATAGTTTATACATGCTAGCAAAAAATGACAATCTTAACACATTGCTCGTAGCTTATCATAGTAATGTTGCTTCTAGACTCAGATATGTAATCATATTCTGGGGAAATACTACCAACTGGGATAAAGTTTTTAAATGTCAAAAAAGGTGCGTGCGAGCAAAGTGTGGTCTCAACAGAACTGACAGCTGCAAAGAATACTTTAAAGAATTAAAAATACTTACCGTGCCATCTTTATATATTTTTGAAATGGCCCTGTTTATTAGACATCACCCATCGCTATTCACATTAGAGCTCAGATCGCGAAATAGAAGTCATTTGTATAACAACCTTACCAGGCAATATAGAACTACCCTCTTTGGGAAAAGTGTCTTTGCTATGGCCACGAAGATCTACAATAAAATTCCAAATGACATAAAAGAATGTAGCAATATTAATATCTTTAAAAATAAATTGTTCCAATTTCTTATAGAGAAGTGTTATTACTCTGTAAATGATTTTTTATCGACTAGAACTTTTTAAATATTTTATGTCCGCTTGACGATAATTAATTATTGTGGTAGATAGTCTTGTGTCTGTTCATGCATGCCTAATAGTAATAATCTATGTTTAATCTTAAATGGAATTAGAATGTTGGACTCATATTTTCATTAGGTATGTTATTTTAATCATTTGTATGCCCAAGTGGCGGATCATGGAATGGACATTATTTGTATACAATTATGTAATGAACACCTGCATGTAACCCATGCATCACAAATAAACGATTTGATTTGATTTGATTTGATTTGACGATGAGACGGATCACGGCAGTATAGAGACGCAATTTGCACCTGAGAGACATTTTGCTCTTTTCCGTAAGTAAGTAATGGAGTCTACCCATCGCGAAAGCAGCTCGATCGCGAGCTGCTTTGATATGTGGCCTGAAGGTCAGATGGTTGTCGAGAATGACTTTTAAGTATTTGGCTTGCTTCTCCCAGGGGATAGGCTTGCAGTACATAGTGATCGGATTGGACTGCGGGCTCTTGGCCGCGGTGTCCGTTTATATAGGCGAGGCAGCGGCTTAACGTTGTGTGCGTGAGTCACGTCCCGACACAGTAGTGTTGTGTGGCGCGTAGCTGTAGGCGTTTCGCGTTTGGTGGTGCTACAGGCTCCCCTCTGGATGCGAAGTCGCCCCGACGAGTGGCCAGTCAAGATGGATGTTCCACCAACGAAGCTAAGCGAGACCCGCGTCGCCGTGGTCATCCTCGTCCACGAGAGGGCAGAGTGGCGCCCTCAGGGTTAGGCCTAGGTTTAGGCGGACGCCCGCGTTTCTTCAGTGGGCGCACCGGCGGAGGAAGTGGGCTTGCCTCATGGCCTTGGAACGGTGTCAAGGCAGATGTATGATACACTCCAAGAGGTTTATCTGGAGCAGTGGGATCTGAAATGAGATAAGATGAAGCACCATGGCGTGCTAGGATTAGATAGGGACCATCCCTGCGAGAACAGAATTTAGCACTTATTCCTCGAGCAGCCTTACTGATTGGATGGGTAGTTGCTAATACCAGGTCACCGGGAGTGTAACCAGGATCTTCTCTACGTCCTTGGTCTGCCATCTTCTTCCTGCGTTCTTCTAGATTCTCTCTGACATCTCTAGCCTTGTTTAGCGTATTGGCGAGTAGTAGTAACTTCGGCGTAATTTCAGGCACAAAGTTCTCAGACAGTAAAATCTGAAGAAAGTCGTGAGCATTGTCATCCGGAGTACGCAGTTCTCGTGCAAATGTCAAATACGCTGGTGATTGTCCCGTAGTGAGGCAGGTTGCGGTATTCATCGCAAACCGTATGCTGGGTAACATATCACTCCAACTTCCATGTTCATCTCCTACTAAAATGGCCAGTTGTGTCTTCAAATCTCTGTTTTTCCTTTCCACCGGGTTTGCTGCCGGGTGATACACTGGTGTGAATGTGTGCTTTATTCGCAGACAAAAGGTTAATTGTTGCATTACAGCACTCACAAATTGGGGTCCATTGTCGCTTATCAGGCGTCTGGGCACACCGTATCGAAGGAAAACCTCGTTCATCAAAACTGTCGCACAATTTTCAGCGCTAGCAGTTTCCAAAGCAAATAATAATATCCATCCAGTAGCAATATCTTCAGCTATCAGTATCCATGTATTGCCGCTAGTCGTTGACGGCAAAGGTCCAAACAAGTCAAAGGCGAGGATTTCGAAACGTTGGTTCACGGGCGTGGTTTGGGGCAAACCAGTTGGTTTAAGGTTGGACGGCTTAAATCTCTGGCATGCAACACAGTTCTTAACATATGCTTCGATATATTTTCTCATGCCCTTCCAATGATATCGCTTCAAGATGCGTTGATACGTCTTATCAGCGCCGTAATGCCCCGCCTAAGGGTCATCGTGGTATATTGAAAGAACGTTTGCCCATTCATGTTGAGGAACTACGAGTTGAGCCTCATCTGAGTCATCCGACGGGTGATATCGGTACAACAACCCTTTGTTCATGACGTACCCTTTGTTGCTCCAGTACACGGCATTATCTTTACGATCTGCATCCTCTAAAGCAGTTACGATGCTAGCGATGTGTTCATCCTTTAGCTGTTCTGCCCTAATTTCAGATGTTGGTCTCATAGTTGGTCGGCATATCCACGGCTATGCTACACACTCTACAGGTGTTTTCGGTGCGTTCATCGCAAATAGGCCTGGACAGCGTGTCTGCAACCACATTCGTCCTACCGGGTGTATACTTGATAGTAATGTCATACGCCTGTATCTGCAAAGCCCATCTAGCTAATCGACGAGTTGGAGACCGTAACGACATCAACCACCTCAAGGCTTGATGATCCGTAACCACTGTTACTGGGAGACCTTCAATGTATCCACGGAATTTTTTGATCGCCCAAACTACTGCGAGAGCCTCCCTCCGACCCTCTCGGTTGTCGATGATCAGCCTACTGGCATATTCAACGGAATGCTCATCCTGTCCCTCCCCCTGCACTAGAACTGCTCCAAGTGCATAGTTGCTTGCATCACTTTTGATAATGTAGCCTCTCGTCTCGTCGGCTTGACGTAACACAGGGGTGAATGTAAGACGTATTTCGAGCTTTTGATAAGACTGCTCCTGTTGCGCTGACCAAGTCCATACCGCGTTTTTCTTAGTAAAACGGGAGAGTAGTTCACTGATTCCGACAAAATTTGGTATGAATCGCCTGTACCAGGAACAGGTCTGCAGGAACGTCATCAGATGCTTAAAATTCTTGGGTGCTGGATAGGCTAATATTGCTGCTACCTTATCAGGATCAGCCTTCAGACCCTCTGGAGTAATAATGTGCCCTAAATACTTCATTGTTGAGCACTCGGCACTAGCCGGCACATACTAAAATTAAAAAAAAATATTGCAATGACTGTCACGTCAGTTAAAGATGCTAGATTAGAAAAAAACAATAATATAGGACCAGAAGAATGGAAAAATGTCTGTGATCATGTTGTTAAATGCGAAGATGAATATAGAAAATTTGACCTAAGAATCGATAGATTTTCCGATGAATGATTATTTACACAGGTGATAGCAGTGGGGAAAGTGTAAATGAACAAAAGCATAAAGAAAGTTCTGATGAATCTACGATGTCAGGAATAGAGATCCTCCCTGTAGATACTGTAGATCAGTGCTGTAAATACTTTTGAACTGAGATTTTAATGATTAGATTTCTAAGATTTTAATGTAAACCTGTGTTTGAAAAACATTTTTTCTTTTTCTAATATAAACCTTGTGTTATTTAAACCTTCTTTTCTTTCATCATTACACCAGCTTCAGTAAGACACTTGAAAAGTACTATTAAATTTTCGAAATAAATCAATCCAACAAGGATTGTAGAATATTCGCAATCCTGTGGTTTTCCTCGCTATTTATTTACATGCGAGCTGCGGTGGCCCAGTGGTGGCGGCCCCGACTTACGAACAGTAAGTCGAGGGTTCGAACCCAGGCGCATTACTTTGTGTAATTTATTTCATCACCGCTGCTCTCAAAACGGTGAAGGAAAACATCGTGAGGAAACCGGCATGTCCTAGAACCAAAAATTCGAAGACATGTGACATCTACCAATCCGCACTGGGCCCGCGTGGTAGATTATAGCCCGTTCCCTCTCATAGAGAGGAGGCCTGTGTCCCAACAGTGGGAACATTAATAGGCTGATGTTGATTACTTACATGGAATTATCGAATCAAATTTCGTTACTGATAAATCAATATTTATCTCTTTTAGCACAAAACACATAATTCTACTAAATTATGCATGAAAAAAATTCACTTAACCACTCTATATACATATCGTCTTCCGACGCTCGGAGAATACGACCGTTGCCGAACAGTGACGAAGATTTCTATGCGCATTAACATTGCATCGCATTAACATTGCATTTCCTGGAAAATATATGCATTTCCTAAAAATTGTATGTAATTCCGAAATGATACTAGGAAATGTATAAAAACGAATGCTCTCTGTAAATAAAATAAATAAAACACGTTTGAGAACTGAAATCAGAATTTTTGTTAAGATGGTTTGCACTATAACTATTTAGAAATTTGAATTTGGGTTGACTTTTTGTTTGTTTGAGGTTGAATGATAGATTTTCTGAATGGTTTAAAAAAATAACTACGAAGGGGTATAGCGGGATCTATTCGCTTGTTTCGCTCGCTTATTTGACCCCACTATACCCTTCTAACCTATTAGCTGTCGGGGTGCCCCAAGTCGGTATATAAAAAAAATGAAAGCTTAACATTTTAAAGTGTTAACCATTATTTTTAAAGTGTGTTTATATATTCCCCCTTAAGAACATCAAGAATGTAACACATTTCCGATCACTCTTTAGGAAATGTATGGACATCTTAGGAAAAGTGTATATTATAAAATATACCATACATTTCCTATCTCATATGATAGTAAATGTACGGTAATAAACATGTGGTAACCGTAGCTGATTGGTGTAAGCACCTGCGATAGCTACTGAACAAACCTCGACGCGAGTTAGATCCCCACTGGGGAATTTTGTTTTGCTGTTTTTCAGGAGGCGTTCGGCCCCCCCAGGTTGGGCAGGAGCCGCCTGAAGGCAGCCCCGGTCCGCTCCAGTTTGGGGCCCAAACGTCGGAAGTGCTCCACGAAGTTCCACCGGCTGTCGAGGACAAGTCCAAGGTACTTCAGCGTCGACTCGACGCCGATGGATACCTCTCCTACCGTCAGTGAGGATCCCGGAGGTGGCGCATTCCGAGGCCCATGAAAGCACATGGCCTCAGACTTGTGCAATGCCACCTCGAGACTCAATTGCCAGATCCTCTCAACGACTATCGCAACCCCGCGTGTCATGATTTCGGCCGCCGCCTCGTGCGACCCCCCCTGTGGCAGCACCAGCGTGTCGTCTGCGTAGCAAACCATGCTGACGCCACTAGGGAGGTTGGCGCGCAGCACCCAGTCGTAACCGATGTTCGACAAGGACAACCCTAGGACCAATCTCTGCGGAACACCGCACGACATCTCTCGCCGGTTCCATTCTCCGCTACGACCGGGGTAAATGACTGCCGTCCGTCAGGTAGTCCCCGACCATTCGACGGAGGTAGGTCGGCACCTGGTGATACCGGAGTGCCTCCCTTATGCAGCTCCAGGGCATGGAGTTGAAGGCGTTGGTGATGTCAAGAGACACCGCTAAGACAACCCCACCCCTGGACACCGCATCCCCCGTCGTGAAGGCTCTCACGCGCATGATGGCGTCCACCGTAGAGCGCCCCTTGCGGAAACCAAACTGGTGTTCCGCAAGATCCGGCCCAGTCCCCGCAAGGTGCACGGCGAGACGGTTTGCAATGACTCTTTCAAAGAGCTTGCCCACCTCGTCGAGCAGCACCACGGGCCGGTATGCGGACGGAGAGTCCGCAGGGCGCCCCGGCTTCCGGATGATGACCAGCTTCCCCGTCTTCCAACGAAGCGGGAACTGGCCTCTCTCCAAGCATGCGCTTAGGGGCTCCTAAGTGCATGCTTGGAGAGAGGCCAGTTCTCGGAGGCGGAGGCTCTCGGGCCCCGACTGGAGGGGCTCCTCCAGTCGGGGCCCGAGAGCCTGCGATCCAAGCTTTGCCAGGCAAGCTGTCGGGTCCCGGGGCGGTATTTTTGGCACTGAGCCTGCGTACCGCCACTCTCAGGTCTACCCCAGTCGCTTCCGGAGCGTTGTCGTCGTCGTCCTGTTGGTCCGCTTCCAGCATCGCATGCGGCGGAGCCACAGGCGTGGATGAGTGTTCTCCTCGCGAAGGGAACATAGTGCTGACCACGTCCTCCACGAGCTCAGGCCGGAGACTATGCGTCAGTGGGGGGGCCCAGGTGCGGAGCTTATCCCGCACCATCTTGTAAGGGCGCCCCCACGGATCTCTGTGGAGAGTCCCCAGCATCTCCTCGCGGGCCAGGTCCCTGGCCCGCAGGACGGCCTCGTGGAGAGCGGCCTTTGCCGCTCTGTACCCTTCATATAGCTCCGCCTCAGTGGCTGCCGCATCCGGTGGGCGGATGCGGAGCCTGCGATGCCTGGCGTACAGGTGCCGCGCAGCCACGCACGCCTCGTGCAGAGAGGTCAGCTCTCGCGACCACCAATACACCTGACGCCGGGCGCTTCTTGGCCGAACATGGGGCATTTCCACGTCGCAGATGTCGGACATGGCTTCCTGGAACCACCCTGCCTTATTATTAATGTTGGCAGGCCTGTCCGGTGATGTCACCCAGGCCTGCATGATCGAGGCCTCCAGAAGGAGCTCCCGGTCCAGCTGCTTCAGCGTCCAACGCGGACCAATTGCCGTTTGCTTATATTCCCGGAACTAGTCGCATGAGTTGGCCGCAATTTAGTGACGTGCCACTACTATTCTGTATCGGTAATTAATTTCGTTTAGCTTAATACATAATTTTACCGAGATTGGAATGTATTATGATTTTTTGTTATATATTTAAATATGAGATGTATTTTCAGTTTTCACTATGATTGTTTTCTTTCTATCTAAATAGTTTACAAACCGATTTTTTTAACGATTACCTGTTAATCCGCATTTTTAAACTACTTTCTCATTCAGAAAATGAACAGGAGGAAGGCTTATTATTTTTATGTACGTGGGTAAGTTAAAAAACAGTCTGCGTCTAGTATCCTTATAAATGATACAAGGACGTGTTCAATATTTATCAAATGCTTTTTTTATGTCAAAATATTGAAATATACATATTTTTTTATTCTAAAGATAATGGATTAAGTTCGATCGAATCGATACGTTTACATATTTTTTATGCATCTGTTTACTTTAACCAATGCTTTTATTACAGGTTCCCAAAAGATCCGGATATTAAAGATAAATAAATGGATATCTGCTACCGGAAAATGTTCCCACTGCTGGGACACAGGCCTCCTCTCTATGAGAGGGAAAAAACTTTTCACAAAAAAAAAATCACAAATGAACAATTTAACTCGTCAACAAAAAGACGGACTTTAATGAAATCAGTTGTACCGATAGTTGACGTATGGCAATTCATTACGGTAAGAATAAAAATGTATTATACCTACGGCCTATTAATTTTGAGCAAGAAAAGTTCATAAAAACGGGTCGTACTAATAAACAAAAATTTCAGGTAACGGATGATTTGCAGCCGACGGTAATGCCATCAGCTTCTTCACGTAAACGTAAAATTCCAGAGATAGTAATTGATGTAAGTACAAACATTGGTATTGATATCTTATATCATTTTATGTATTTTATAACTGATTTAAGATATGTTATGTCCATATTCCATGCGGTAATACAAAATAAAAACACTACCCTTTTTGGGCCTTGCCGCAATTTAATTTAATAAGTAATTTGTATCTTTTAGTCTGCAGATAACTAGCTATTGGCGGCCCCAATAAGTGATTCTGTGCAAGCTGATACCCCGAGGAAAAAAAAAACTACGCACTGAAATTATTAGACGTCGCGTAGTCATTGCAGACCAGCGGTTAATAATAAAACGTTTACAATGTAAAGTCAGACGATAAAGCAAAAAAAAAATTAAACTGAAAGATCTCATAAAAATTTAGAAGATAAAAGATTAA
Organism: Xestia xanthographa; assembly: GCA_905147715.2. Taxonomy (NCBI): domain Eukaryota; kingdom Metazoa; phylum Arthropoda; class Insecta; order Lepidoptera; family Noctuidae; genus Xestia; species Xestia xanthographa. Next base: position 1,915,097 of record LR990654.1, on the reverse strand, counting down.
TTACAGCAGATCAAGGGTGCTGCTTAGAAAATATGAACATTACAATAAAAGATTTGTTAGGAAAGTACAATAAAAAATTTAAATCGGATAAAAAACCAAATATTATCCAAGCTTGAGAAAATTCGCTATGACGTTACATTTTTATTCGCCTAAAGCCTATGAGTTTGTGCGACATAAAAAAACTTTTTTGCAAAAAATAAAACCCCCTTTTTTCAGTATTTTTGTTTTTTTTTTTGAAGTCGGTTTTATTTTTTGCTAAAAAGTTTTTTTTCATTTTTAGGGTTCCGTACCCAAAGGGTAAAAACGGAACCCTATTACTAAGACTTGTCGACGCTGTTCTCTTGTTGGCTCTGTCTGTCCGTCTGTCTGTCCGTCTGTCCGTCTGTCCGTCTGTCTGTCTGTCCATCTGTCCGTCTGTCTGTCACCAGGCTGTATCTCATGAACCGTGACAGCTAGACAGTTGAAATTTTTACAGATGATGTATTTCTGTTGCCACTATAACTGTAATTGGTACGGAACCCTTCGTGCGCGAGTCCGACTCGCACTTGGCCGGTTTTTCCATTTTAAGTTGTAATATATCCTATAATACAAATATTTGCTGTGCAAACTTCAATTTGAAGTAAGCCCAACAAAAGGTAACTGCTGTAAATCGTTGAGGAATTCCGTCGACTGTCTATTGTCTCCATCATCAGACCTGTAATGGCACTTATAACCCATATGGGTGCAAAGTTCTCATCAATAGAAATGAAGTAAGTCCAAACACTAGGTAGCTACTGTAAAACATTGAGGAGTTCCCTTAATTGACTGTCCTTTGTCTTCATCATCAGACCCCTAATGACAGTTATAACCCATCTAGGTGTAAAGTTCTCATCAATACAAATTAGTCAAGCCCAAACATCAGGTAATTGCTTTAAATCGTTGAGGAGTTCCCTCGACCGTCTTTCGGCTCCATCATTAGATCGACTCTAGACCTGCATTAAATAGTAGTGCTTTAAAATACATAGTGAAAAAAAAAGAACAAACGCTCTAGTCACTAGTACGATTTTTGAAGGTTCCTCTCGATTTCTCTGGGATGTCATCATCAGATCCTGGTTTTCTTACCATGGTACCACCCTTGCAATATCTAATTTCCAACAAAAAAAGAATCATCTTAATCCGTTCATAAAGGACGAAGTTATCCACGAACACTCATAAAAAAAATATACGGTCGAATTGAGAAACCTCCTTTTTTAGAAGTCGGTTAATTAAAAGTCGGTTAGTTAAAAAGACAACAGAGGTCTTGTTATCCCTAGCAAAGACTTGATAACGATTTGCAAAAAGACAGAAATTCTACTGAAAAGTTAGTATTGTCTTTCACAACAAGATAATAAGCAAATAAAAGGTTTTAAAGTAAATTTGTTACAAAGGCCATGCGTCATTTTGTTGGATAAAAATTATTTGAAGATATTGATTTTCACCAATATGACCAGTCTCCAATAGACAATTATGTCATTCAATTAATTAAATGTGTTTTAGAAAAATATATGAATATTCGCCTTAATAATTTTGCCAAAAATGCTATCCAATTAATCCCAAAAAGACAACTTTTAATATTTTTTTTAATTTTTCAAGGCAGTACATTTTAAGGGCGAGTTGTTTGATCAACATAATATAGAAATCTCATACATTTTCACTTTAACAAATAGTTTTCATATATACTGTGCAACGTGACACATATTATAATTATTTATTTATAGTATATAATTATTATACATATTTATGTATTGTTATTTATATCAAACGAAAACAACTTCAACTGTGTTATTTTAAAATTAGTTTAAAATATTAAGTATTTAGTCTACCACTACACTAACCATCTCACCTTTTATTCTAAGTTCGTACACAGTCCATCCTATTTGAATTGGTCATTGTTTTTTTTTTTCCCGTAAGGTGAAGTATTGGAGAGCCTTTAAGATTTGTATAACTATTTAATAAATTAGATGTACTTACACTTATTGTTTTATTGTATTCCATTTTCTCATAAATAAATCGTATAAAAGAGAGTCGAGGAATGAAACACTTTCAATAAATTATTAGTTGTCTATTGCTGCGAGACTCCTTGGCAATTAACGCCAACGGAAAATTATAATTTTCAATAATTTATCGATATGAGCTCGTAATATTTTGCACTGCACTACTCCTAAGTGAGAGTGAGCGCGCGATATCATTTTCTGCTTTTCGCACACGTTTCTTATTGGCTGCAAGAGCCGCGCCCCCTGAGATTATGCGTTTTTAGAAAATATTGCGTATTGTCATCGCAAAAAGTTTAGTTTTGAAGCAGCAATGCAAAGTGCATGTGTAGGCAATATTGTGTATCTATTGTTTGTTTATGTGGTGGTAGCTGTGACCCGGCGACACTCGTTCCAGTATAAAATTTAGTCTATAGCATTTCTATTATTATTAAGATTTCTGTGGCTACAACTATCCTTAATAGACGAATGAGTAAAACACTTGTTTACCAGTTTTTTTTGACAAAAACAAAGTTTTTTGTTGGTATGGATGGGCGTAAATAATTTGTCAAAGTGGGTAGGTATATAAATCTATACATATAATAAATCTGTAGAAAAATAGTTTTTGTACATCGAAAATATGTTGAAAAAAAATTACCGGGGTGTTAAAGGATAAGCAACAGAACACATTTCCAGTATTTTTGGAATTTTTGTCTGTTTGTCTGTTTCGATGATCACGTAAAATTTACAAAACCAATGTAGATAACTTTTATCCATAAAAATAGTGTGTAACTTGGGGTATTATTTAAAATTTGTTTCATTGAAATCGGTTAATTCTATCAAAAGATATATGAACTTAAAGTTTTCAAGAAGAACTATAAATCATCAAATCAAAAACTAATATTATACATGCAGTGACATCTGTTGAACTAAAATGGTAACAATGACTAAAAATGTGCTCACCACATAACTTTTAAATCTACTGACCGGCTTTTAAAAAAATACATAGCTTAATATACTTTAGCATTTTAACATTTTGGTCGATAGATGGCTATGATCATTTCACTCTATTTTCTGAATCGAATGACCCTCGCCCGTGTCAGTTGCCTCAAGATTGTTTTTTTAACCGAAGAAACAAAAAGAAGGAAGTTCTCAATTCGACGCGTATTTTTTTTGTATATGACCACGGATAACTTTTACAGAGAAGTCCGTACATGGTCCTTTTTTTTGTGAAAAGCGTAGGTAATCTCAAAGTTGATCCCATATAAAATTGAAAAATCGTGTTTGGACTAATTTCTCTCTCATGACGACAGGCCATGTCGACGGTGCGTTCGTGTTCCACGTGCGCCTCAAAGAGAGTCAGCATTCAGCAAAAAGGAAGGGGTCCGTAAGGACCGATGCCTGCTGGGGTTGCGGGGCTGTTCGAAATAGATACCGTGGCCCCGGAACACAAAGGGCGATGAAGGAACATGGATGGGTTTTAGTCAGTAAAAGTCTGACACTCCCTCCAGCTCCGCCCAGAGCGGGAGGAGTCATTTGATGATTTCCCATCCGAAAAAAAAAGCTGTCGAGGCAAGCCCTTTTTTGGAAAAATATAAGTAGATTATTTTAGCGATTAATGCAAATATATCGAAGAAATTAAATTGTTACCCACTTGGATCAATATCTACTATAATAATATAAAGAATTTGGTTGGTTGAACGCGCTAATTACAGGAACTACTGGTTCGAATTAAAAAAAACTTTTAGTGTTGAATAGTTTTCGAGGACGGCTAAGTATAGGTTATCTAACATCACGCTATAGTTAAAAGGAGCGGAGCATCGATGATAAATGTTGCAAAAACAAGGAAAATTAATTTCTTTTGAGAGCTTCCTTCGCGGGCGCTGCATAAACGGTTAAAGTTACGCAACAAACAATAATGTATTAGAGAATTGTTCGTTTTAAAACGTTCTAAAAAAAATCGCGATAGCATTATGTCTATCTTTTAAGGTTGACTCACACTCTCTCTAACCCTCTCTCTCTCATGTGACGCAGACGAAGTTGCGCGGGTCAGCTAGTGTTAAAATTTGTTTGTGCTGCTACATATTATTATTTATATGGTAGATATCTATTGCACTTAAGTTACCTACATTAATTAGGTATTTATAATATCAACGTAATATCTAACTGTTGTTCACCGATATTATTGAGCGCCTTGCAATTTCCCTTCTATTTAGTGTGTCGATGATAATAATGTTTGGCACTTTCAGTAGCATCCATCAGCTCCTGTGATGCGCAAACTACAGGACAGGCAGGACATGGTTTCAAGTGTCCCATCGTTTGTGGGGTAACACCACATTTACACTCACACTCACACTTATTTCTCATGCACGTTTTGCTCATGCAGAACAACGATTTCTGCCTTTTTGAACATTGATACATTTTGCGTGGTTGGATCTACAGAATAAATCTGCACACGAATGTGAGTCTAGTAATCAATAAACTCAGTAATGCAAATACTCGTATATTGACAACTAAGAGCGCTCAAGTTTTTTTTTTTATTAAAGGTGTTTGGAAACAATATTTTTAAATTGTCAGTAGTTATTTTTAAACGTTGCAAACTTCGTTACCAGGAGGAAGACAGTTAGAACACGCACAACTTCAGTGAAGAAAGAGTCGCCATCTACTTTACTTAACCAATAAACTATGTATTTCATAATTAACGATAGATGTCTCTGTTCAATTTATTATGAAAATTAAATAATATTAACTTCTGTAGTTTAATTTAAAGTAGTTTTTTAAAGAATAATTGTTAAATTTTTCATCAAAATCATCACGTTTTTATATTTTTCATGCCTGTTTCGTATTATCAATTATACCACAACCTTGTCTCGGAAATCCTTTTTGTGTAACATAATATGGCAACATCGTATTATGGCCGCCGCAACTTGCACTTGCGCTTGAATGTGTTTCGTTGGTCCATTTTATGTTTAATTATTTGCAAATTATCTGTGTAACTGTCAATTCTTTCTTGTTTTTTTTGCAAATAGAAGCTGTGTTTACATCGTATAATTGATCAAAATGCAATTTGCGAATAAAATGATGGCTCGTATTATAATGTATCATCATTAAATTATGTTGGTATTCGAAAATTTCATTATGATCAAAATACGACGTAAACAAAACAGCCGCTAATCGCAAAAAAAAAAACAAATGATCACCTTTAAGTAAACAAATATTGACCTATACGTAAGAAGGTATACATACATTCCTACCTTTCTATAGCTACCTATTGAGCCTTAGTTCTCGTTAAGGAATCCAGATGGCGCTTCAAAATGGCACAAGAGGGCTCTCTTCTCCCGTATTATTATTATACTCTTTGTTCGTTACTCATCCACGAACGGGTTTGAATCGTTGTAAATTCTACTTTAAGTAATATTTTAACAAAATAATGAATACAAAAAAATGAGTATTTAGCTGCACCTACGGTTTCAACTTACGACTTCTCGTTCACTGATTTAAGACGATTAACCGTCGTGCCAAAAAGTTGCTATGTAAACGTTTAGCAATTGTTAGCGTTTAGAGAATGCAGCATTTATTTTTAATTATTTTAATATTAATTTTAAACATGAGAAATAAAAATTGGTAAATTAACAAATTTTGAGGTGGTAACCCGAACCGGCCATTCGTCAGTCTGTGGTGGAAAAAGAAATGTCATCTACCAAAAATTGGAGGGTTCTAATTGCTTAGTTATTGTTCTAAGGTTTTAATAGTTTTTCCTATTGATTTGGATTAAAAACCTGTTTATTAAAGTAATCTGATTTATTATTCTAATAATTCAGAAGTGACACGAATCCAGAGGTATTTATAGTGCTGATATCGGTATGTATTCTTTGTTTACTTCATCCTCAACGGCCAGAACAAAACACACTGAACAGGCGTATATTTTAGATGCAGATGTCTAGTTTAACTTATTATGGTTATATCGAGACCTTATCACGATTATTTCGGATAATAATAACAAAATTATGCAGCTATTACAGACCATATGCACGACATTGTTTTGTACAACATGGACATGTAGTGTAATTGAACTATCATGTCTCCAAATACTCGGCTGTGCCTATAATAAAACCCATCACTACTTGGGTGTATGACCCGTTTTCGCTTGTAGTACATACCTACCAACTGGTTGGTAAAGTTGGTATTTAAAATTTATTTTGTTTACATGCAGAATTAATGTATTTATCAAGATTTGTGCACACAAGGTTCCGTACACACAAAATACACATAATATACCTCTATAAATCGTAAATAAAGAAATGAAATCAAGTATTCTTTACTTTTAAACTTATAATGTACTTACTGTGAACGGGTTAACAAATCATAAGACTATAAAATAAAATTAATGTGGATAATGAAAGGGATAATAATTTATTCATATAGATAATTCTACCTATCTACATGATTTTCTTTTGTGAAATATAGCTAGCATATTATCTTATTCCGAATCCAAATATTTTAAAGGTCTGATTATAACATCTTTATTGGAAAAAGAAGAAGTACATTTTACACATATCACAACATTGTCACAAATACAGTAAGTAAACAGATCAAAATAAACCCTAACGTCTAAACTTGGTCAAGCCAGTATCTTAGACGTTAGTCTCTTCCAATGGTGTTACAATCTGAGATCTATGAGTATAGTGTGATTAAACATTACAAGGCAAATTAATAAATAAGTAATGTATGTGCTCAGTTTAGAATGTGGGTAGGTAGTTAGTTACTATCAAGTATTATTAAAATCAACCTAAGAGTGTTTACCATTTTTATTTTCTAAGTACCCTACATTAGGCTTTAATTGCAACAGAAACAACAAAGACTATGAACTTAGGCAAAAAAAAAAAAAATGAAATTGATAATTTTATTTAATAACTTTTCTGTTTTCTTGCTTTATAACTGGTTTGATTGATATAACTTAATTCATTATAATGTTTGGGTACATTTTAAGTGTGATTAATTATATTTTTAGATTTTTGTAATTATTAGTTGAATTATTGATATTTTTGATTTTCTATAATGATTATTGTCTACCATTACATACCACTAATGCTGCTTTTGTTTTGTCCTGTTCCTTGTCCCAACCCACATTGATATTAATCAAAATAAATATAAATTATTTAGTATACTTATTTAATACTTACCTACACATTGTATTAAAAATCAAATTAAAGAGAAAAATAGGTACCTACTCACCGTGATTGCGATGTCGAACAGTAGATACACGCCGGAACTAACTGCTGAAATGCGTAGAAAGAGGAAGCAATCACCATCTCTTGTACGCGAAGGCACACGTGAACGATCGAGACGTAAAAACAAATCATGTGATCGGAAAAATACACTCAAATACCGACGCCATCGCTCTCGAACTAATCGTATACCACCGACTCAAAAGAGACGTATGGGTAGGAGTCGCTCTCGAGCGAAGAAGATACGTCATCGAACTGAGAGATCAAGGAGTATAATCTTAAGATACTCCAGTACAGGAAGTGATTCTACGCGGAGTAGATCTTCGATACGAATGCATTCTTCAAGTAGCGTCTTTAGCTCTTCAAGCAGCATTTCAACCTTTTCAAGCTCCGATCGATCTAGGTCTAGAAACAGACAGCCTAGAACAAAACGTCGACGCAGGGAGCGTCATTGTAGCAAACGTAACAGCAGAGATCATAGTGTAATGGAACGTTTCATCAATGCCATTAGTTCACATGGACGGAACACTTTCGTGGGCGCGCAAGACGTTATACCCAATTTTGACCCAAGCCATAGAAACCAATCAACAAGAGCTTGGCTGAAAAAGGTGAATGAGACGGCATCAATATATAAATGGAGCGATAAACAAACCATTTTCCATGCGCTACCTAAACTATCCGGATTAGCTCGACAATGGTATGAGGGCTTATCATCAGTTAAGTTTACTTGGAAAGAATGGCAAAAAAAAATGCTTGCAAATTTTCCAAATGATCGCAATTATGCCGATAAGTTATCCGAAATGCTTTCACGAAGAAGCCGTCGAGATGAGACCCTTGAGGAGTATTTTTATGAGAAGGCGAAATTAGTAAGTCACTGTAATATTAAAGGTAAAGAGGCAGTTGACTGTATAATCCACGGCATCTTCGATCAGAATATTAAATTGAATGCTCAAGGGGCTAACTTCAAATCTCCGAACAAACTTTTGAAATACTTACGTAGCATTTCAGTTAATGCGGTAACCTTTAACAAAGACGCCAGAAAAAATAATCTACCCATGACGAAACCCAATATGACCTCTTCGAAAAACACAAATGCTAATAGAAATGGCAGCACATCAAATTCGACTACGCCTACTTGTTACAACTGCTCAGAACCTGGTCACACCGCACCTAAATGCCGAAAAGAACCACAAAAATGTGGCAAATGTTCCCGTATAGGACATCTCGCTGAATATTGTAGGCGTGATCAAAATACAACTGACTCTATTAAAGCGAAGTTAGGTGCAAACAACTCCAGCGGCTCTAGTAAGGTACAGCGCATCACTACTGAAGGCGAAACTGGTGATATTATATACAACAAGAGTGTAAAAGTTAATGATAAGAGTCAATTAGCATTTGTAGATTTTGGCAGTCAATGTTCATTGATAAAGAGAAGTGTAGTTGATGAGTTAGGACTTAAGATAGATGACAAAGATATTCAACTATTAAAAGGTTTTGCCTCCGGTACACTGACGCCACTTGGAAAGGTAACCATCGACTTAAAAGTAGACTTTGTTGAGGCCGATGTTGAAGCTTTTGTAGTACCAAACGAATTTCTAAATACAGACCTACTTATCGGACAGAATGTTACTGAGCTACCAACCGTTACTGCATTTAAAACAAAGTCCAGTCTGGCACTATATTCGGATGATTCAGAACTCGAAAAAATACAAGTATATCTTGCCGAAAATGTTATTGTCAACAACATGAAGATTGTAAAGACGATTCTTCGTAATGAAGACTACACGGGACATATTTATGTACCAGGAAACATCATTTAAAGACGGTGAAGAAATTATTACGCTGCCGGGAGCCTATTATGTTAAAAATGGTGTAGGCCACATACCTGTAGTGAGCTTTGAAAAGAAAGACGTTACCCTGAAAAAGAATAGACTATTAACGCGAGCTCGACTTTTGCCAACGTTAGCTAAAGCCACACCTTTGAATCCTCCTACTGAATTTCAGGTAAAAACAATAACTCTGTCCGACTCTGATCCTGTCCCTAAATATGACAAAATAATCACTATTGACATGCTTAATATAGGAAGTGACTTGACGCAAGAACAAAAACAGTGTCTAATTGATTTAGTTAATGAGTTTAGAGACTGTTTTGCACTAGATTTAAGCGAATTAGGAAGTACGCATATATCGGAAATGCACATTCAACTACAAGATAATACACCAGTTTCATATAAACCATACAGGCTTCCGCATAGCGAAAGATTAGTTGTGCGTGATTTGATTAAAGAACTTTTAGATAACGAAATAATTCAAGAATCCAATTCATCGTATGCAAGTCCGATAGTATTAGTTAAAAAGAAAAATGGTGAATACCGCTTGTGCATTGACTATCGGGCCTTGAATAAGAAGACCGTAAAGGACTCGTATCCAATGCCAGTTATTGATGACCAATTAGATCTCCTCAGCGGGAAATCTTATTTTACTAGTTTAGATCTAAAATCAGGGTATTACCAAATTCCGATGGCTGAGGAGTCTAAGCATCTAACTGCATTTATAACACCAGATGGGCACTACGAGTATACTCGTATGCCCTTTGGCCTGGTCAATGCCACCGCTGTATTTCAGCATATGATTAATAGAGCTCTGGGAAAAGATAGATTTAGTCTGGCACTCCCTTATATGGACGACTTGTTGTCACCAGCAGCTTCCATTAACGAAGGTCTTCAGAACCTTCGACGAATCATGATTTCATTACGGAATGCTGGATTGACACTAAACATATCCAAATGTCATTTCTTTGAAAGAAAACTAGATTACCTAGGTTATGAAGTGTCAGATGAAGGGTTACGACCTGGAACTAAGAAGACAGAAGCAGTATCTTTATTCCCAACTCCTAAGACTGTACATCAAGTCAGACAATTTGTAGGGTTGGCAAGCTTTTTTCGTCGATTCATACCAGGCTTCGCAAGCATCGCAAAACCGCTCACAAGGCTTACAAAGTCTAATATACCTTGGGTCTGGGGTAATGAGGAAGAGACAGCTTTCCAAACAATAAAATCTAAGTTGGTCGAGAGACCTATATTAGCCTTATATAACCCAGCATATTTAACAGAGGTCCACTGTGACGCTAGCAAGTTAGGAGTTGGCGGTATACTGCTACAAAAAGTCGATGAAAAGTCGCCATTAAGACCGGTAGCCTACTACAGTAAACAGACGACTAAAGAGGAAGAACATTTACACTCATACGAGTTAAAAACACTCGCCGTCGTTCAGTCATTAAGGAAATTTCGTACTTATCTTATTGGTATAACGTTTAAAGTATATCGTTTACAGATTGTAACGCAATAAGAACTACCCTAACTAAAAGAGATTTAATTCCAAGAATTGCCCGGTGGTGGCTGCTATTGCAAGAATACAATTTTAATATAGAATATAGACCCGGAGAGAATATGCGTCATGTTGACTCACTAAGCCGTAATCCCGTTCAATGTTCCGATTTTGGTGATTTAGATGACATGCGCGCTTACGAGATAATGAACATTACAACTTCAGATTGGTTACAATCAGTACAAATGTCAGACACTAAACTTAAACTAGTAAAATCAATATTGCAAACTGAAAGTAAAGAAATTAAGGACATAATAAATAACTACAAAATAAAAGAAAATAAGATATATAGGAAGGTAGGTGACAGTTTAAAATGGGTTGTACCTAATAGTGCTCGGTGGCGTGTATGTCAGGTGAATCACGATGAAGCAGGACACTTCGCCGCAGACAAAACATTAGATAAAATCAAGCAAGATTATTGGTTCCCAAAGATGAACCGGTTTGTACGTAAGTACGTATCAGCTTGCCTAAACTGCGCATACAATAAGGCTTCCACCTCCAAAAGTAGCGGTTTTCTCCATCCTATTCCCAAAGGGAACATACCATTTCATACCTTACATATGGACCATCTTGGTCCATTTGTTAGGAGCAAGACTGGTAATTCCTACATATTAGGTATCATTGATGGTTTTAGTAAGTTTATCTTTATTAAGTCCGTTAAGAATTTGAAAAGCAAAACTACCATCAAAATCCTTACTGAAATTTTCAGTATAATCGGATGCCCGAAAGTTATAATATCTGATAGGGGGACTAGTTTCACATCATCAACCTTTGAGGCATATGTTAAGTCTATCGGCGCGAAACATGTTTTGAATGCAGTTGCCACACCCCGCGCTAACGGCCAGATAGAGCGGTATAACCGAACGATACTGGAGTCAGTTGCTGCATCCAATCATGGCTGCGATGAACGATGCTGGGATGAACATTTAAGTAAAATACAATGGAGTCTGAATAATACACGAAATAAAAGCACAGGAACATCTCCATCAGAGATTGTTTTTGGTCATAGAACAGTTAATCCTAGCGAGGGTTCTGTCTTAAATTCCATTCAGAATGACCTCGAAAATATTCAATTGACATCGCCTACGGAATCGAATGAGACGGATCTAGATATCCAAGTGCAATGTACGAACATATCAGAGGTAGACTCTTGCGTAGCGGACTTGGATTCTGCGAGGGTATCAGCTCGGAGAATAGCCGAACAAAATATAAAGAAAAACCAAACGGCAATGAAAGCTTATTACGATAGTAAGAAATCACCCACTAAATTCTTCGCGCTTGGAGATCTTGTTATGATTCCAAACTATCACATCCCTGCAAGTGGTAAAAGCAAAAAGTTATTACCCAAATTTAGAGGACCCTACAAAATTAGTGGTGTTCTTAATAATGATAGGTACGAGGTCTCTAGTATTGAGGGCCATGCAAAACGAAAGTACAAAAGTGTATACCCTGCTGATGCTCTAAAGAAGTGGATTACTATTACTGCGTCTGATGATGATGACGACAATAACAATAGTGACTCCAGTAACGACACCAATGAGTGTTCAGAAACTTAATATTTATACATTTATACAGCCTCCTATAATATTCCTTTATTTTCTACCATGTACATAGTTGAACGTATTCTTGTATTATATTATATGGTATATACCAAGTTATAGTCCCTATCCTGACAGAAAATGTTTCAGGTCTGCAACTAGGCCAAGTCCTCCTATTTATTGGCTAAAAGTTCATGTCTGATGCATTGTGGAAAAAAAAGTGTAAGTTTAATTTTCTTTCTATCTTAAAGTGAAACATGCTACTTACCTGTGGTGCTCACTTCAACCTATTAAGAGATGTAATAAAAGTGAAACATGCTACTTACCTGTGGTGCTCACTTCAACTTATTTAGAGATGTAGTAAAAGTGAAACATGCTGCTTACCTGTGGTACTCACTTGAACCTAAAGATGTATTAAAAGTGAAACATGCTACTTACCTGTGGTGCTCACTTCAACCTATTTAGAGATGTAATCAAAGTGAAACATGCTACTTACCTGTAGTGCTCACTTCAACTTATTTAGAGATGTAATAAAAGTGAAACATGCTACTTACCTGTGATGCTCACTTCAACTTATTTAGAGATGTAATAAAAGTGAAACATGCTACTTACCTGTAGTGCTCACTTTAACCATTTTATAAATGTATTAATAGTGAAACATACTACATACTGTAGTGATCACTTCAACCTATCTATGGGACATATTTATAGTGAAACATGCCATGTTATTGTGGTGATCACTTTAAATTAAAGAGCCAATCAATTATACTCTGTTCAGTGCTCACAACCCTTAGGTAATAATGAACATTTTGTCCACAGGCATCCCAACTCAATCGGACATGGAACTTATAATCTGCTAAGAAGGCATGGCTGGCACATCATAAATCAGGAATTCAGGATTGATTAGTCTTAATTTTATCTTTATTATTATTATCGTGATTTTATTTAATTTTATTTTGGTTTGCCCTTTTCTTGTATTTCAAAATGATAATTTACCATTGTTTTATATAGAGTCATACAAATCACCCGAATGGCCGAGTCGGAATAGGGTCATTCCAGTTAAAGGACGGCCGACTGTTAGCGTTTAGAGAATGCAGCATTTATTTTTAATTATTTTAATATTAATTTTAAACATGAGAAATAAAAATTGGTAAATTAACAAATTTTGAGGTGGTAACCCGAACCGGCCATTCGTCAGTCGGGTTATTGTACATTCGTCACATTTTTGTAAACTCCATACATTGAAAGTATATTCGTCACATGCATAAAAACTATGTGTAAATTCGTCACAAGTCTTCATAGGTACATAATTTACTGGTAGCAAACAAAGTTATTGGTTTTTAGCGCTCGTAATGAAAATGATTTCTAAAATCTTTCTTTTTACTGCGCTCCTGCACATGCTATCACACGCTCGCTCGCTCGCTGATTCTATCTTTTTCTAGCCGTTCCAGCCACTGCCATTCTTTTCGAGGAACCTCGGCCCTTCGCAGAGGAAGTACAGCCCGTACGATCGAGAGCTGTTGGCAATATACGAGGCAATCAGTCATTCCACAAAATTCTAAAAATCAGTTTTTTCGGCCGTTTATCATAGATAATCGTTAGTAGTGGATTGTATTCGTTGGAAGTAAAACAGAAAAAAAAAGTTTTGGAGTAGGTATACTGTTTGAAAACGATTTTTATGACGTAAATACTGTTTCAAGGCCTGTACTATTACTACTAGCGATAGACTTGACTGGGGGAGGTTCGGAGAGGTTAGTAGTGGAAGATTTTTTTATAGCATTTAAAAGAAAATATTCGAAGCTCTTATGTTGAGTCAAACTTATTTCGGAGCGATATTTACTGTTAACGTTAAAATATTGACTGAGGCGGGTTCGTAGAGGTTAGTAGTGGAAAAAATTTCGATAGTTAAGTAGTAAAGATACAAGTCAATTAGAAGCTGAAGGCAAATCAACATATTGCAATAAATATATATTCAATTGTAAGTAAAACTGTGTTTTTTTTGTAGACGTAAATTAACATTAAAAAAACGTGATTATTACTGTGATTTAATTATCTCTCTATTATTATTTTTTTTTTTACCAGCAGTTAATTTTTTATTTTACAAATTAAACATTTATTTTAATTCAGCCGCCAGTCTCTTGGGGACATTACCAGTTGACAGTGTTTAGGAGTTTTTTGACGCCATTTTTTAAGTTTTTAGTTTAAGTCAGTTAGTTCAGTTTATTTTATTAGATTTGTAAATTGTAAACAATGTACATACTTACTGAATACAAATAAATGTTTAAGTAATTTGTAAAATAAAAAATATTTTTTTTTCTTATAATTGTAATTGTAATTTGTACATGTTGTGTTGTGTTGTGTGTGTTTGTTTGTTGTTGTTGTTGTTGGTGTTGTTTGTTTGTTGTTGTTGTACATTTGTTTTGTTGTTTGTGTTTGTTTGTATTTGTTTGTTATTTGTTGTTGTGTTTGTTTTGTTTTTTGTTGTTTGTGTTTTGTTTGTGATTTGTGTTGTTTTTAATTGTAATTTGTTGTTGTTGTATTACTTTTTTTTTTTCTTGTTGTAAGCAAATCAGCCACATGCAATACATGTTTATTTAGGACTAGCTGACCCGCGCAACTTCGTCTGCGTCACATGAGTGAGAGAGGTTTACAGATAGTGTGAACCTTAACAGATAGACATTATGCTATCGCGCATTTTTTTTTAAGTTTTTAAGAGGAACAATATTCCCTCAAACATGATTGTTGCGTAACTTTAACCGTTTATGCAGCGCTCGCAACGGAAGCTCTCAAAAGAAATTAATTTTTCCTGTTTTTGCTACATTTATCATTGATACTCCGCTCCTACATTATTGTATATCAGACTTCTCTCTCTCATGAAAAACAAAAAAAAAATACGCATCGAATTGTAAACTTCCTCCTGTTGAAACTAAACTTGAGGCAACTGACACGTAGGGCACGCCACGATAGTGGCGATAAGTCCCCTCTTTGAGGAGTGGCTTGAGAGACGCCACGGCGTCCTCACCTTCCGCCTGACGCAGGTCCTCACCGGACACGGAGTGTTCGGGAGGTTCCTGCACCGAATCGGGCGGGAGGAAACGCCCGGGTGCTTCCATTGTGAGGATCGACCGGAGGACACGGTGGAACACACGGTGGAGGTGTGCCCCGCGTGGGCGGAGCACCGCCGTGTCCTCGAAGCGGCGATCGGCGGCGGCGACTTCTAGCGTCCGGCCCTGGTGCAAGCCATGGTCCGGAGCGAGACGGAATGGGACGCCGTCACCTCCTTCTGCGAAGCAGTAATGCTAGAGAAGGAGGTGGCGGAACGTGAGAGGGAGAGACCCTCTCAACGTCCCGGCCGCCGCGGGAGACGCCCCGGGCGTCGGGGGCCACCACCACGTGGCCCCCGGCCACAGTAGGCGCGGGCCTGTGGACGGTGGGCTATGGGCTAGCTCGCCGTCCATCCGTCTCATGACGACAGGCTGTGTCGACGGCGCGTTCGTGTTCCACGCGCGCCTCAAAGAGAGTCAGCAAAAGGGAAGGGGTCCGTAAGGACCGATGCCTGCCGGGGTTGCGGGACTGTTCGAAAGAGATACCGTGGCCCCGGAACACAAAGCGCGATGAAGGAACATGGATGGGTTTTAGTCAGTAAAAGTCTGACACTCCCTCCTGCTCCGCCCAGAGCGGGAGGAGTTATTTGATGATTTCCCATCCGAAAAAAAAAAGGCAACTGACACGTGCGAGGGGTCGGATAATCTTATCACCGTGATTCAGAAAATGGAGTAAAATGAACAACTATCGACAAAAATGTTAAACTGCTAAAATATAATGCATGGAAATCAATCTATGTAAATTTTAAGCACATTTTTAGTCATTAGTATTGATACTAAAATGTACAATAGATATCGCTGCATCTTACATTTGATGATTAGTTCTTCTTGAACACTTTAAATTCATATATCTTTTGATAGAATTAACTGATTACGATAAAACAAAAACTAAATAATACCTCAAGATACGCACAATTTTTATGCATAAAAGTTATTTACATTGGTTGCGTAAATTTTACGTGATGCTTGATCATCGAAGCAGACAAACAGATAAACAGACAAAAATTCAAAAAATGCTGGAAATGAGTTCTGTTGGTTATCCTTTCACACCCTGGCATTTTTTTTTCTAAATATTTTCGATGTATAAAAACGATTTTTCTACAGATTTATTATATGTATATAGATATAGATCAGGCGTGTCACGCAGGTCACGCTGTCCTTGACAACGCGGCCTTAAAATAGAACGAAACCAGACAATATTAGCGTATATTTTAGCTGTAAGTAGAACTGTGATTTATATGTGAATTTCTGTGATTATTAAAAATAATTAAATAACGTTATAATCTACTTATTGTTTGATTTTTCTGCTATCTGTGCGGAAATAAACAATATGGCGGATTTTCCTTCATGAAATTATAGTTGTGGCGAGTTTACACATACTTTTTTTCATGGCGAATTAACTTTGTGACGAATGTACAATAACCCCGTCAGTCTGTGGTGGAAAAAGAAATGTCATCTACCAAAAATTGGAGGGTTCTAATTGCTTAGTTATTGTTCTAAGGTTTTAATAGTTTTTCCTATTGATTTGGATTAAAAACCTGTATAGTAAAGTAATCTGATTTATTATTCTAATACAATATTATTATATTATATCTCATTCAGTAATGATATTAATTACCATACACACTAATAAAAACAGAGCTATGGCTTCACGCACACATTTACGGTCTTATTCATAAAAAGTTAAAATAGGTTTAATACCTTGTTATAATGAGAATCTCGAAAAGCATTATTCATAAACGTTCAATAACGATAAACAGCTTTGTAAGTATTTAATAGCGACTTCGTGACTTATAACAGGGTTGACCCTACTATAAACCTTTAATAAACAGAAATATGGCCGACAAATGTGCAACAGCTCACTAGTACCTGATTTTTTTTCGCGGCAGAACCGTTTTATGGTACCGTTTTATGGCGTACGCCTACGCATGGTTTAAATACGATGTCATCTTATGGGGCAACAGCACTGACGCGCCCACGCTATTTACCCCCCAAAAAAAACTAGTTAGAATCATAGTAAATATTGAAGTCACCGATAGCTGTAAACCACATTTCCAGGAACTAAAGATTTTACCCCTACCCTGTCTATATATAATATTTGAAGTTTGTAAGTTCGTGCGAAAGTATCCAGAATTCTTTACAAAAAGAGAGGACATACAATCGAAAATTATCTTAAGACATAAAAATAGGCTAAACTTACCAACATCGCGACTAAAAATGCACTCCAATAGTACTTTGGTCATGTGCATAATTTTTTTTAATAAGTTACCCGAAATAATAAAGAATTTAATAAATATAACACTTTTATCAATAAATTAGAGCTCTTCCTTCTAAGCAAATGCTACTATAGTATTAACAAATACTTAAATGATAAATTATGAGTACTTCACTATTTGTTTCAATAAATACTCGTTAGTGCCACGCACACCTACCAGGATAATATAGAAAATAGAAACACCATATAAATAAAAATAAATAAATAATAATAATAAATAATTAGAAATTGATAAAACAATAATTTATAATATGACATTAAATTATTTATATTTATACTAATTTACAATATCTAATAAATAAATCTATATAATTTATAAAACAATAATTATTACCTTAAATTAAATTCTGCATTAATAAAACAGTAGGTATTATATATTAACTGAAATAATCAGCCAGTAAGTAGTCTTCCTCCTCTCTCCTACTATAATCTATGCTGTGCCCGACAGGGTCCATAATTGTACCTAACTAAGTATATCTATTTTCCTTCCACCTTATAAACATTCATCATCTGCCTAGCCTTTTCCCAACTATGTTGGGGTCGGCTTCCAGTTTTACCGGATGCAGCTGAATACCAGTATTTTACATGGAGCGACTGCCTATCTGACCTCCACAACCACCTTATAAACATTATGGTACGTAAATAAAGAATTGAGAATTGAGAATGGTTAGTTGGTGTAGTGTCTGTGAGTGAAGGAGAGGGAAGCGTTATGTTGTCTCTGATGCGCGTACGATAGTAGGGGGAGTTAGCTTTAAGCTTCGGGAGTGAACGGACGTGCGCGCGTCTGAGAGCCGATAATATAGAAGGAAATACCACATTTTGGCAACGAGGATTAACAGGACTACTGTGCTGTGTGTGTGTGTGCTGTGTTTTGTTATTAAATTACATAAAAAAGACGGTGTACGGTGTTTTAAGATTTGAAGTTATGATTGCTCAAAATAATTAAAATCACAGTACAAATTACGGTGAGGTGAATAGTTAATGTGTGCAACTGAAGTATGTGAGGAAAGGTAGGATGATGACCACCTTATTACTGTAAGTCACTTATTTGATCTCTTTAATGAACTAAGAATGCTGTGTACTCATATTGATACATACATTAGAACTGTAACATGTGCACTCTTGTCGATAAATGTAATAGTATTGTACCTACTGTTGGTGCACCTATTTTAAATTAATAAATAAGACAACCCACTGACCAAAATAAATAAATCTATACTTAATATTATAAAGAGGAAAACTTTGTTTGTTTGTTTGTAATGAATAGGCTCAAAAACTACTTGATTTAAAAAATTCTTTCACCATTCAAAAGCTACATTATCCACGAGTAACATAGGTTATATTTTATCCCCGTACTCCCACAGAAACGGGACCTACGCGGGTGAAACCGCGGGACGTCCGCTAGTCTATACATATAATAAATCTGTAGAAAAATCATTTTTGTACATCGAAAATATTTTGAAAAAAAATTGCCAGGGTGTGAAAGGATAACCAACAGTACTCATTTCCAGCATTTTTGGAATTTTAGTCTGTTTATCTGTTTGTCTGTTTCGATGATCATGTTTTATACGTAAAAATTGTGCGTATCTTCAGGTATTATTTAGTTTTTGTTTCATCGTAATCGGTTAATTCTATCAAAAGATATATGAATTTAAAGTGCTCAAGAAGAACTATATCATCAAATGTAAGATGCAGCGACATCTATTGTACTAAAATGGTACTAATGACTAAAAATGTGCTCACCAGATAACTTTTAAATCGACTGACCAGTTTAAAAAAATGTTATTATAGCATAAGGTACCTACTCTAGATTAGTCTACATGATAACATGATGCTGCCACTGGTTTGAAAATTAGATAGCATGATTTCCGTGCATTATATTTTAGCAGTTTAACATCTTGGTGATAGATGGCGTTGTTTATTTCACACCATCGAGGAAGACTATAGTTTATCTAACATCACGCTACAACTAAAAGAAGCAGAGCATCAATGATAAATGTATGGTAGGTATGTATGTATATACTGTATGTATGACGTATATTATGTTGTATGTTTGTAGTTTAGTTTATAAAATTAATTAATTTTAGTAATGTTATTGCACATTCTTAAGTGAATCCTCTTTTGCAAATCTCGCTATCAAAATTAGGTTTGCTGTAAGAAAACCCAATTCTGGGTTAAGCTCGCCTTTGTACATAAGCTATATAATTGCATTTTTTAATGTATATTTGATTTTTTGTGTGCAATAAAGAATAAGAATAAATGTTACAAAAACAGGGAAAATGTATTTCTTTTGAGAGCTTCCGTTGCGAGTACTGCATAAACGGTTAAAGTTACGCAACAATTATGTTTAAGGGAATTCGTCCTCTGAAAAAAATCCGCGATAGCATAATATGTCTATCTTTTAAGGTTGACTCACTCTCTCTCTAACCCTCTCTCTCATGTGACGCAGACAAAGTTGCGCGGGTCAGCTAGTAATAAATAAAATGATGGTGTGGGCGTGGATGTGTTGGGTGACACAGTCATAAACTATAATTTAATTATAACGGGTTGTAGTTATTTACCCCGTATACCGATTTGTCGTGAAGGTTTATAAGTTTAGAGAAACACGTTCCACTAAGATGCACTAAGTAGTTTATTTGTTTAAAGTTTGTTTAAAGTATGAGTAAGTTACAGTGCTAGAGTAGAAGTGATTATTTCTCTCATTTGTTGAAGGCTACCCAGTTGTAAGTTCACTATATTTTAATTCGTTAGAAATATTGTTATAATATGCTGTTATATATTGTTAAATAATGACGCGCATCGTTGGCCTATAAAGGGTTACAGAGAAAAATAAACGGTGAAGAGCCCGTACAAAATGATTATCAAGGGTATGAGAAGTAACTGCTCTATAGTACCATAGTCTAGTTTTTTTAACTGTTGAGACTTTCATCTTGCAATGATTATTTGGTAATGAAGAAATTGACAAACTTTTATTAATTTTGGTTGTACAAATAGTTGGCAAGAAAACCAAAATGCCGACGGGAGAAAGCGCTGTGGAAATGAGTAGTAAGACAAACTGCTTGTTAGCGTCGCTGTCCATCAATATTAGATTATTGTATCAAGTAATGATGGAGGAGCTCGTGGCTAAATAATAACAGCCGCACGGGTCGACCAAGGTTAAGCTATGCTTGCCGAGGTTGGTCCGTGGATGGGTGACCATCATTACATACCGAGTTTCCTCCGTGCCTCGGGAAGCACGTTAAGCCATTCCCGGCTGTCATTTGTGGATCTTTGACAGTCGTTATAATATGTAGTCAGAAGCCAAGGGGTCTAATATCCAGTCCTACCAATGGGTATAGTATTGCCCAGGTACTGGGTTGTGGAAGACAGATAGGCGGCCGCTTCATGTGAAGTGCTAGTACTCGGCTGCATCCGGTTGGACTGGAAGCCGATCCAACTTAGTTTGGGAAAAGGCTAGGTAAATGACTGTATCAAGTAATGATGTTCATATAAAAGAAAACATGAATCTCCTTCTCTAGGGACTAAATAACAGATGATACCTGCTATTACATGATGTTACCAGATAATGCCTGGTAGTCCGGAAACAGGTGACGCCTGTTAGTACTTCGTAATTTAATTTACTACAGGTGATGCCTGTATATACATGATGATAACAGATGATACCTGTTATTACATGATGTTACCAGATAATGACTGGTAGTCTGCAAACAGGTGACGCCTGTTAGGACTACGTAATTTAATTTACTATAGGTGATGCCTGTATATACATGATGATAACAGATGATACCTGTTATTACATGATGTTACCAGATAATGCCTGGTAGTCCGGAAACAGGTGACGCCTGCTAGGACTTCGTAATTTAATTTACTACAGGTGATGCCTGTATATACATGACGATAACAGATGATACCTGTTATTACGTGATGTTACCAGATAATGACTGGTAGTCCGGAAACAGGTGACGCCTGTTAGGACTTCGTAATTTAATTTACTACAGGTGATGCCTGTATATACATGATGATAACAGATGATACCTGTTAAAACATGATGTTACCAGATAATGGCTGGTAGTCCGAAAACAGGTGACGCCTGTTAGGACTTCGTAATTTAATTTACTACAGGTGATGCCTGTAAGTACATGATGTTAACAAATGACACCTGTAAGTAAATGATGTTAACAGATGATGCCTGTAAATACATACTAAAGTAGGTATGTCAGAGTGTTAGTGAAAGAAAACTCAAGTAAAGAGAAGTAAAGTGAAATAAAGTAAAGCGAAGTGAAGTGAAGGGAAGTAAAGTGAATAGAAGTAAAGGGAAGTAAAGTGAAGTAAAGTAAAGTGAAGAAAAGTAAAATAAAGTGAAGTAAGGTAAAGTAAAGCGAAGTAAAGTGAAGTGAAGCGAAGTAAAGGAAAGTGAAGTAAAGTAAGTAAAGTGACATAAACTAAAAAGAAGTCAAGCGAAATGAAGTAAAGTAAAGGGAAGTAAAGCAAAGTAAAGTGAAGTAAAGCGAAGTTAAGTGAAGTAAAACGAAGTAAAGTAAAGTGAAGTAAAATTTATTTGCATTGATTGCAGGTACATAAATAAGATGGGTGAGTCTTGTACAATATACCTTATGTTAGACATGCAAACATTAATGGAATTGTAGAGTAACGAATATTGAAAATAAAATAAAATTATGGTTTACAGTTAACAACAAAGTCAAACAATAGTACATTCATAATCTTTTTTTCGCTGGCAACCCTGACCTCGTAAACATTGGATCTACTCTGCTCCCTGATTTTTAAAGTGTTAAAAGTGAATAAACGTTATAATTGAACGAAAAACACAATAACTAGAGGTGTATTAGTGCATATCATCTATCTAAATAAAAATAACAGTTTGTAATTCATTCAAAGTGAAAATAAAACAGACACAGTGCAGTTTTTGAATGTTTGAAATCAACGAACAATTAACAAGGTGTGAAAAGTGAAACTCATAAGTGCTAAACTCAACCTGTGGATCAAGAACAACACACCAAATACCACTCAGCGGACGGAATTTTAGTTACGTATGTAGTAAAAACGTGCAATGAACATAACCTATAACGTTAAAATCCAGTGTCATTCATCGAGCACAAACATCGACCGAGACTACTAGCAGCGACATCTGTCCTCAATTGCAAAGAAGTACTTCTTTTAAGAAGGTACAGCTCGTTAATTTCGACACGAAGATATTGACACGTTTGGTCGAGTGGTGACCGTCTCGCCTTTTTGTCATAGCCGTTGTGCGCGGTGCGGCTTGAGTTCGAACCCAGCTAACTACAAAAAGTTGTTTTCTGAATATTCACAGTTTGATTATTTCTGTGCTTTGTATTAGAAATAAAAGAATATCTTTACTCGGTTACCGGTTAATATGTTTAAGATGATCCGCTCACCTGATAAGTTTCACTCGGATTCGGAACTAAACGTTACCTCTGGAACTAGCGATGAACAACATGTTGCGACGCGCAAACGTAAACAACCGGAATCGGAATGGTCGCAAGCAATTAAAACATTGGCAGCTGAGTTTAAGAATACCCTTAATGAATGGCGGTGCGATCTAGAGAGTAATATTAGTAAGATATGTGACAACGTAGCTTCTATAAAAGGCGACCTAGCCACGCTTACGCAGGTCACAACAGATATTAAAAATGACTTTCAATCACTACGTGCTGAGCAATCTTTAATTAAAGAAAGTGTCTCTGTATTGGGCACTAAATATGATGATGTCACGAAAGAAATTGACTGTCTAAAGCATTCGATCCAGTTTATTAGTGATGAACAGTCTGATATCTCAAAAAAAGTTGCTCATTTTAGTAAACAGATTCATGAGAACACGAACACTGAATCTAAACGCACGATAACAGAACTTGTTGCTAAGATCGATACCCTAGAACAGAGCGCCCGAAACTGCAACATTGAATTATGTAATATCCCTGAAAGGCGTAATGAAGACCTGGTTGCAATCATGACGAACATTGGTGCCTTTATAAATTGTAATTTAAAGCAGAGTGACATAGCATCTATACACCGGGTTCCACACGCCCACCGAGATAATGATAAACCCAAGAATATTATTGTAAAACTGACTTCACGTATGTTAAGGGATAATATTCTAAGTGCAAACCGGTTAAATAAGGGACTCAACACCGAAAAACTGGGCTTATCAGGTACGTCAGTCCCTATTTATATGCACGAACATCTCACTCTTAAAAACAAAAAGTTATTTCGTGAGTGCCGGGACGCAGCTAAAGCGAACAATTATCGGTTTCTATGGGTCAAACATGGTACCATTCTCGTTCGGGAAAAAGAAGGAGCACAATCGTTCGCAATTAGATCTCAAGAAGACGTCGCTAAGATCAGGCCACATTAAAAATATAGTAGATTTTAGAACTATTAAGCTTGTAAGGCTGTTATTGTTTTGGTTGCATGTAATCAGTAGTTATATAAGTATTTTATTACATCTGGCTTGTATTTTTTTTCCTCTGGCTTGTATTTTAAGGTATAGGGTAGGAACCAAAGCGTTTTTCAACATTAATTTATATAAAGTAGACTTGTATCAGCTGCTTCAAGCTCAAATAGTAATCTTTGCCACCGTAACTGCTACTCAACTGTTGCGCTGTGGCAGCTATAAGTATAGATTAGTAGAAAGCATGTTTTTAATGTATCTTGATGGTAAGTGTTTTCAAATGTATACTAAGATTAAACTGTTATGCTGTGCTGCTCGCACAGTCACTGCTTGGTATTGGAGAGTTTTGTTAATATTTAATTATTTCTTACAGAATTATATGTTTGTATGTAACTTTTTCTTGCTGCACTTGTTCGAATTAAAACATTTGTTATTGTCTCTTTTGTTATTATCACATTATTTTAAAATTGAAACGTGTAATGCTGGCCTGATATTTTATTGCATAATTTACTATTTCAATGGCGGATAATTTGGTTGTCTATTATCAGAATTGTCGAGGGATCCGCACTAAACTGCATATTTTATACATGAATATACTAGCAAATTGTTACGATATAATAATACTAACTGAAACCTGGTTAACACCTGAAATATTTGATAATGAGTTCATAGATTCTCGCTACACAGTACATCGATGTGACCGAAACCGTACAGCCACCAATAAAAAAGACGGAGGTGGCGTTCTCATAGCGGTGTTGAAGGGGTTACGCTCGGTAA
The DNA here is from genome assembly GCA_905147715.2 of Xestia xanthographa. Lineage (NCBI taxonomy): Eukaryota > Metazoa > Arthropoda > Insecta > Lepidoptera > Noctuidae > Xestia > Xestia xanthographa. The sequence continues at coordinate 1,890,373 of LR990654.1, read as the reverse complement.
GGATTAGTCCTCGGGTAACTCTAGAGGCAAACTTAGAATACGTTCTTCTTAAATTGCCCGGCTCAACTAGGGGAAAGAACCTGATCTTCGGGGCGGCCTATATACCGCCTAGAACGGCTGAATCTGTCTATGTTCAATACTTCGATCTCATGCAATCTTTAATTGGCGACACTAATGTTGAACAGTTTTATCTCTTGGGTGATTACAATCTACCTGATGTTGACTGGACTCCCTGTACTAACAATGTACAATCATCGGGACTAATTTGTAGTGGTAATTCTTCTATTTGTGAACATCTTGGAGTATTTATGTCATACCTTAACGCCTATCAGTACAACACTGTAAAGAATCTGAGTGGAAAATTATTAGACCTGGCCATCAGTAACCATGATTGCTCTGTTTTCCCCCCCACTGACTATTTACTGCAACTAGACAATTACCACCCACCTTTCTGTGTATTAATACCATATAAATCTTCCCAAACAACAATGATTCGAAAGTCATTGAAAAGGTTTAATTATTCCAAGGGTGATTATGAGAAGATAAATGAGGAATTAAGTAAAATCAATTGGAATGAGCAGATTGGGTCAGAACAATCCGTAGACATAGCATTAAATACATTTTATAATATTATCTTTGGCTTAATAAAATCTTATGTTCCACTAGTCAATTCTAAATCTCCGAAATTCCCGATTTGGTTTTCGCCATCTCTGGTACATATATATAAAAACAAGGTTAAAGCCTGGGTTAGATGGAAGATTTATCACAATATTTCTGATTATGAACAGTTCTCTCTATACCGATCCAGATTTCATGACGAATGCACAAACTGCTACAAAAAGTACATGAATTCTGTTGAGGACGGCATACGCGATAATGTAAAATATTTCTGGACGTACATTGCAAACCGGAAGTCTTCTACAGGAATCCCTTCTAACATGACATACAAAAACAAGAGCACTAATGATCCCGAAGAGATTTGTGACTTTTTTTCTGCATTTTTTAATTCAGTTTATGAACAACCAACTTTAAGGAGTAATGTTCCAACGTGTTATAATTATTCTGAGCACAATTCCCTCATTAGTAGAATAGAGTTGAGTATAGAGGAGATATTAAGTGCACTTAAGACTTTAGACCCAACAAAAGGTCCTGGTCCGGACGGCCTACCAGTTACTTTTCTTAAAGCTACTGCTGAAAATATTTGTGCTCCTTTACTCGTTATATTTAATAAATCACTGGCACAAGGAATTTTCCCCGAGGTGTGGAAGAGCGCTAATATAACACCAGTTTATAAGTCGGGCTCCACGCAAGATGTTGAGAACTATCGTCCAATATCTATTATGTCAGCACTGCCGAAGCTTTTCGAGAGGTTAGTCCACAATAAAGTATATCCTGTTTTACATCACAGCATTCTCCAGCAACAACATGGATTCGTCAAAAAAAGATCAACTACAACAAATTTGGTGGCCTTTACGGATTACTTATTTAACAATATGGATTCTCGTGTTCAAGTGGATACCATTTATACGGATTTTCGGAAAGCATTCGACAAGGTTGACCATGAGTTGCTCTTGAATAAAATATCTTTTAACGGCATACGTGGTGATTTACTTCGATGGTTCACTTCATACGTCACGAATAGAACTCAAAGAGTTGTAATTAATGGTTTCAGCTCTGCCACTACTATTGATGTGAGTTCCGGTGTGCCTCAGGGTTCGATTTTAGGACCTTTATTATTTATATTATTTATAAATGACATCACGTCTTGTTTTAAAAACTCTAAAGTCTTGCTTTATGCTGACGACCTCAAGATTTACAGGCCCATCAAAGATTTGCAGGACAGCGGATTACTACAGGAGGATTTGGATCGCTTTAGTGAGTATTGCAAGATTAATAAACTGCAGCTGAGTATATCTAAGTGCTGTTGTATCAGCTTCACGAAAAATAAGAATGTTCTCAAGTACCCTTACTCATTAGACGGTACTTCATTATCAAGGGTATCACTTGTCCGTGATCTCGGGATTCTTCTCGACGATAAACTTCACCTTGATGCCCACATTGATAAAGTGGTCAATAATGCCTATCGAATGTACGGTTTTGTGATGAGGTCCGCGAAGGACTTTAAACGCCCATCTACCTATTTATATCTGTACAAGTCTCTTATCAGATCACAGCTTGAATATGCAGTGCCGGTGTGGAATCCCTTTTACAATAAATACTCAGATCGTATTGAAAAGGTTCAAAGAAAATTTCTAAAAGCCATGCATTACCGTTGCTTTTGTACATCTGTATCTTATAATGATTCACTTAAAAAGTATAAATTACTTGATCTGAAATCTAGACGCACTCTCTTGGAGATGGTATTTTTGTTTGATTTGTGTAATAATGTGTATGACTGTATTGATATTCGTAATAAAATAAGTTACATCGTTCCTAGAACGACAGTATGCCGCGGGGTGCGTGCAAGGCCGCTGTTTGCCGTTAGCTCGTGTCATAATAACGCAGGTCTGCGGGCACCTCTGCGTCGACTTACCAGCAACTACAACAAACTTTTCAATGATGTTGACATGTTTGCTCTCTCTGCTGGTAAATTTAAAAATGTAATTATGAAAACACTTGGCATTGATTAGGCATAATTATTCGCATACCTTGTTTTTTTGTTTTTTTATTTTTTCTGTGTTAAATTAGTTAAATATATAGTAATCGTTTTAAATTATAAATTAAAAACTCATAAAAAAATAACACCAATATTTTATAAATTATTTTAGTTTGTAGGTCTAAACTTGCATGGTCTGTAAAGCTTGTATTTTTAATGTATTCCGTGGAAAATGTTGTTGGTAACACATTTACTCATACTTGTTATTATTGTTTTTTATATTAATGTAATGTGTCACTGTTTGTTTTCCCTAATAAATAAAATAAAAAAAATAAAAAAAATAATACAAACAGGTGATGCCCGTAATATGAAGTTTTGTGTACGGATAACGCCCGTTTGTTGAATTATGAAGACAATTCATACAACATTGTTAGTTTAATTTGGACAATGGTGTGAATAAATACTGTATGAAATAAATAATAAATGTGTCAGGTTGATAAAAGGATGATGTACATTTGGTGACCAAAATTAGACATTCTTTGTTTGTTTCAATGTCCACAAATTAAAATATGATATCAAGTTTTACTTTAGAAAAATTGAGTACGATGGTGAAGCAGGATCTATTGGAGCTAAATGGGAACGTTGGAAGAGAAGATATTGATATTGTTTACATTAACAAAGAGCAATGCTATTCTTCCTTTGCCACAATAAGTTCTCATCTAACTAGCTATCAATATGTTCATGCAAATTCTATATAACTTATACAAAATGTGTGAGACTGCACGAACAGACTCACGATGTCCGCGATTACGCGGAGCCCTAATCAAAATAATATTTGTTCAATCGACAAACTGAAAACACCTATTAGATACACTTACCATCACGTTGGTACCGGTGATGTGACGCAGTCCTGGTCACGTCTTATCTGTGTGGGGTGTATGTATAACTGTGGTTTGTGTGGTGTATGTGTAGTCATGCAGATTCGACAGCAACCAAGGGACGCGCGCGGCTCGTACCGTCGACTCCCGGACAAACCTTCCAAGATCCCACACGTGGCACCTTTCCCCAATGTCCAACTGAATTTTATCCCGGTTGCTAACCCAATCGGGGATGTAAATTAGTCCAACACTGAATTTAGGAATTTACGGCGTTCAAAGACACAAAAGGCCGTCTACATAACCAACAAATTACTCGCGGTCAAGACCCAAAATGGCGAGATTTCTCAATTTTCACTCAATTATCAACAAAATATCAAACACCGAGCAGGATTGCATCGGATTAACAATAACTCAGTTTTCAAACAATAAATACGCGACAGCCGCGTGCATCAAAATTACAAGCACGGAGCGACCATTATTCAACCAAAATTGCACTGACAAGCAAACGTCATCGCGCCGATTCGCACAGACAACGAAACGTAATCTGTCAAACGTCAAAAGGTGCGTTCAGAAACTTGGTGGATGAAACATCTACCCCCCCCGGACGGGCCGTCCCGTCCGCTAATCAATTGGCAGTCTTGACAAGGTTGCGACCGCTCTCTTCATAACCGATCCATCCACTAAAACCTCAGCAAAACGAGGTACCCCGTCGGTGCCAGCCACCAAATTGAGAATGCGCCCCCGGCGCCAATACAGAGGCTTAAGGTTGGCATCCTTAATAAGGACGAGGTCTCCTATCTTGGGCGGATGAGTTTTATCAGTCCACTTGACGCGCTGCTGGAGGATGTGCAGATACTCTAAGCTCCAACGCTTCCAAAAGCTCTGAGTGAGCTGTTGCACCAACTGAAACCGCGATAGCCGATTTTGGCTCACATCAACAAAAGGGTACTCAGGCAGAGCGACAAGTGGCTGTCCAATCAAGAAATGGCCCGGGGTTAGAGCCTCCAAATCGTTAGGGTCCGAAGAGAGCGGGCACAATGGACGCGAATTTAGTACCGCTTCAATGCGACAAAATACCGTAGCTAATTCCTCAAAGGTGAGAACGGTGTCTCCCAACAATCTCCGCCAGAGTCCCTTTGCCACTTTCACCGCGGCCTCAAAAATACCCCCCCAATGGGGGCAGGCTGGCGGGTCAAACAACCAAGTGACCCCTCGATGGGCCAATTTGTTACCAATGTCAACCTGGCTCTCATTAATAAAGTCATACACTTCCTTCAAATAGTTACTTGTACCCTTGTAGTTGGTACCGCAATCAGACCTGATCAGAGAAGGTAACCCACGGCGAGACGTAAATCTATCCAAAGTTGCCACAAAGGCCTCCGTCGAGAGGGAGGATACCAGCTCCAAGTGCACTGCCTTAGTTGACAGGCAGACAAATACGCACAAATAAGCCTTGACAATTTTACTATTGCGAAGGGTAGACGTCTTTATCGAAAAGGGACCAGCAAAGTCCGTTCCTACGCCTGCAAAGGGCCTCGCCTCATTGACACGATCAGCAGGCAAGTCTCCCATCTGGGGCTGCATCGTTGGGGCCTTAGTTCGATAGCACGGTATGCAACGGAAGACGATGCTACGAATGGCACGACGAGCCGACAAAATCCAAAACTCTCGCTGCAGAATGGCCAACAGCGCATTGCAACCGGCGTGCGAGTTCTTAATGTGACGATCAGTCACCAACAATTTAATCAAATGGCCCGTCTTGGGCAACAAAAGGGGGTGACGGACCCCATAAGGAAGGCTAGAGTGCCTCAACCGTCCTCCAACACGCAAAAGACCCGTTTCATCCAAAAAGGGGTTCAACTTACTAACGGCTCCCGACAACTTAACTCTACCGGACTTCAAGGTCTCGATCTCCTTCTCAAAGTGTACGGCCTGCACAGAGCGAACCCACAGGAGGAGTGACTCCTGTCGCTCTTGAGGAGAGAGAACCGGTGACAGGCGCTTGTCCCCTGGATTCCTAGCATTGTGACCAAAACGCCTGATCCACGAGGTAACGTTCAACAATTTGTCGAGGGAGCTGTATCGATTCAACAAAATATCAGGATCAAACGGAGGGTCCTTCGTCCCAACAGCGAGCACCTTAAGCCCGGGCAAAGGATCCGACATCAAAATTGGCGTTTGAGGCCAATCATCCTCGGGGCGAGTCAGCCAATCCGGTCCCCACCAAAGGGGGTGCACAATCAGGCGGGGGGCCATGCACCCACGTGAGGCTACGTCGCTGGGGTTCAAGTCTCCAGGCACGTGCCTCCAAATCAAAGGCGTTTCGGAATTTTGTATCTGTGACACTCGGTTCGCAACAAAGACCTCCAAGGAGTGGACGGACGTCTTCAACCAACACAAAACAATTTGACTGTCCGTCCAGGCGTAAGAATTCCGAATGTTCACAGATCCACCCAAAGTTTGAGCAACGTGATTCAAGAGACGCACAAGAAGCGCCGCCCCTGACAACTCTAGCTTAGGGATGGTCAATGCCGTCCGGAGGGGGGCCACCTTGCTCTTGGCCATGATCAGTGACAACTTCACCTGGCCTGTCGCGCTGACGGTGCGCAGATAAACAACAGCTGCATAACCGTGCGAAGATGCGTCACAAAACCCATGAAGGGTAGCAGTATAGTTCCCAGGGGGGAGGATAGCGCGTGGTAACGCGACCTCGTTGACCGCAGGAAGTGCGGATACAAATTGGAGCCAATCTTCCAAAAGGGTTTCCCAAAGTGGCTCATCCCAACCAAGTTCCGCGGTCCAAAGGCGCTGGAGAAAACATTTCGCCCAAAACAATACCGGGCATATCCAACCATTCGGGTCAAAGGTTCTCGCGACAGTAGACAATACCAGTCGTTTAGTCCAAGTGTGTGGTGACTCCAAATCGACATCATACGTAAAGGTGTCTTGGACTGGTCGGTACTGAACGCCGAGAACGGCCAACATAGCAGGGTTGTCAGCATTTTCAAACAAATGAGGATCCTGCTTATGATCCTCTTCCACATCTTCCAACAGTGCTGGCGAGTTGGACACCCACTTACGCAACTCATAGCCAGCGGAATCCAAAATTTGAACCAACTCGTCACGCAACAGGATAGCTTCCTCAACCGTGGAAGCCCCAGTGCAGACGTCATCAACATACAAGTCCGTTTTCAAGATGGCGGACGCCCGAGGGAACCTCAAGCGTTCTCGGTCCGCGAGCTCCCAAAGCGAACGAATAGCAACAAAAGGGCTCGATCGAAGGCCGTACGTATTCGTGTTGAGCTCATAAACAACCATGGGGTCCCGGGGATTCTCTCGCCACAGGATCAACTGATAACGTCTGTCATCCCGGTGAATAACCGTTTGCCGGAACATCATTTTGATGTCAGCCACAAAGACTACTTGATGACGACGAAAAGACGTGATGACATCACAAAGGTCCCTCAACAATTTGGGGCCGGAGTGCAAGCAATCATTCAAAGAGACACCAGAGGAAGTCCGCGCAGACCCATCAAACACTGTGCGCAGCTTACCGGTGGATGCCTTGAGGACCGCGTGATGCGGCAGAAAGTAATGCTCAACTGAGCGCCAATCCAAATTTGACACCGACATGTGTCCCAAGTCTGCGTACTCACGCATGAAATCTAAATATTTCTGCCGCAGCACCGGATCCCTGGCCATACGGCGCTCCATCGCCAACAATCTCTTCTCGGCCATAGGTCTGGACTCGCCGAGAGGTGGTCGAACTGCAACAAAAGGCAACCGTGTTACGAGCCGACCGGAACGGAGTCGACCTGTGTTGTTCTGATAGAACAACTCGCACTCCTCATGTTCCGGGTTCAAGCGGGCCACTTGCGGTGGCTCCTCAACCTCCCAAAACCTCTGAACAGCGTCAGAGAGAGCGGAGCCACACGCCAACGCAAAATCAGGCTCAGGTGGAGGGGGAGCCTTCAACACTGGGCCCATCACCGCAAAGCCAAAGATGGTCGAGACAGCCACCAAACCGTTCGGCTGCAAGACTTTCATATTACCCAACAATATTCTCCCTAGTACATCGGAACCCAATATCAAATGAGTTGTATTAGGGGAATCAAACCGGCGGTCAGCCAAATCCAGGCCTGACGTCAACCGGACAATATCAGGCGACAGCTGACGTTGGGGATGACAGCCCAAAATACTCGTCAGAACAATGGCCGAAGGAAAAAACTTAGGGTCCAAACAACTCACAGGAGTGAGCCCAAATAAGGTTTGTCCCTCAACAGTCGGGATAGGTGTTTCGCCTATTCCATTAATCGTGCCTGAAAAGGCACGGACATCCAGGCTCACCCGACCCGCTAACCAAGACGACAAAAGGCAACCCTGGGCTCCCGTGTCCAAAATGGCACGGACCACAACAGAGTCCCCCGTGGGTCCCCAGACCCTGACCGATGCCGTTGGCAACAAAACCGTGTCGATCTGGGGAGGTACGTTAGCGGGACAGGCGCCAATTTCCTAGTAATGCCTGGGCGGCGACCGATCGCCGCATCCAGGCTGGGGTCTATCCCGATGAGGATAGTAGTCAAACTCCTCATACGCGCGATGTCCCGAGCCGCGCGCCATCGCTGGAGGGGCATATCTCACTTGACGCCTGAGTGGCGGGGGGCGCGTCTCCAAACGGGGACGTTCCGCCAACGGAGGGGAGGGAAGGCGGTGCTGGTCTGGCCAACGTCGCCTACCAGCAGCTGCATAGTCGCCTTCACGAGGGGAGGTCAATCGGCGGTCGCGCGGCTCCCGATCAACTGGCGCGGGGGGTGGAGTGCGGCGGTCAAAGTTGCAGGCCCCTCCTCGACTCTGATCCGGCGAGCGAGAAGCCCGGTGCTCATCTCCATCATACCCCCCCCTGCGCGAACCCCCATCAGAGGTTGGTCTGTCAGAGTGGTTCGCGTTGGCGCACAAAACTTCCAGATGTGAGCCCCTACAAATTGAACAAGGGCGGGGGTTGGGGCAATCCCGATGAAAATGATTCCCCAAACACGAAAAGCACAGACGGCGTGCATTGGCAACTCGGCGGCGGGCACTCACGTGCAACTCCAAGAAGGCCGCGCAAGTTGGTACGCCATGTCCCGTGGCCTTACAATAGCCGCAAACAAGATTACTCTGGGTGCCACCAAAACGGGGGGCAGGGCGGCTATCACCAGGCCCGACAGTCCTAGTCCGTCCCTGGGCCCTCGGCTGAGAGGGCGGTTGCTTGACCCCGTGGCACCACGGGCGTTGTCGAGGAAACGACACTTATCCTCCAAAAATTTGACGAGTTCCTCAAAGGGGGGAAGATGGGTGGCACTATCCCCACCATACTTCTGCTCAAAACGGGACCTCAAGTCTGATGGAAGCCGCTGCAACACTAAGTGTACCAAGACATAAGACCAATAGTCCACCGGCAACTCCAATCGTTTCAAGGCGTTGGTTGCTGCAAGCAACGGATTCAAAAGGTCAGCACGCAACGCTGACATTCTGGTGATGGCCGGCAACCCCAAGATCTGGTCAATATGGACATCAGCCAGGCAACGTTTGTTCTGGTACCGTCGGGATAGAAGTTCCAGAGCAGTGGGATAGGCCGAGTCGGTCACCGGCAAGTGCTGCACCAAGGCTCGAGCCTCACCTCCTAGGGCTGACAACAAATAAGCCAACTTCTGGGCCGGTCGGAGGTCAGAGCGCGCATCAACCAAACTGTCAAATAGGTTCCTGAAGCTTAACCAATGGTCCAAGTGACCGTCAAAATGTGGCAGCTCTAGGGTAGGCAGTCTACCCAAAAGTCCAGGGCCTGCAACAACAGAGGTCTCTGTTTTGACCTGGGCAGGGTCCCGACTCTTCAAAATTTCCCTGGCGCGCATACTTATTATGTCACCCAGGTTCAACATCTGGTCATAATCCGCAACAACCTTATCACGGGCTGCTTGACCCAATGTTTCCAGGTCCAAGTCCAAACTCAATTCACTGAAGCGAGCAAACAAAGTGTCAACCGCACTCAATCTCGCATTCAACTGCTCATACCGGGCAAGCGTGGCCTCTTCCAGGTCTCGACGCTCAGCGGTCGCAGCGGCAGAGGCAAACCATCTTAGCTGTGAGGTCAATCCACCAATGGCTTGGTTTACAGCTTTCAATGAAGCCATTGGGATATATCAAATAAACAAATTAAATTCAATTAAATAATCAACGGGAATAATTTTCCCGGACCCAACTACAATTTAAACCAAATAATAAAACTTAGTTTGAATTATTACAAGTTCAAATCCGACCCTGTACAAGCAATACCTTGTTTATACAATAACAAATTAAAGTACAAACCACAAGGGACACTACATATCATAATATATTATGTCAAACAATCTATGTTTAATTTGAGTCAGGCCGACGGCAACAAATCAGACTTCTCAATACTTTTAACTCGACAATAAGTGGTGAATTTAACAATTCAACCACGCTCTGCTACCAGTTGTGTGAGACTGCACAAACAGACTCACGATGTCCGCGATTACGCGGAGCCCTAATCAAAATAATATTTGTTCAATCGACAAAGTGAAAACACCTATTAGATACACTTACCATCACGTTGGTACCGGTGATGTGACGCAGTCCTGGTCACGTCTTATCTGTGTGGGGTGTATGTATAACTGTGGTTTGTGTGGTGTATGTGTAGTCATGCAGATTCGACAGCAACCAAGGGACGCGCGCGGCTCGTACCGTCGACTCCCGGACAAACCTTCCAAGATCCCACACGTGGCACCTTTCCCCAATGTCCAACTGAATTTTATCCCGGTTGCTAACCCAATCGGGGATGTAAATTAGTCCAGCACTGAATTTAGGAATTTACGGCGTTCAAAGACACAAAAGGCCGTCTACATAACCAACAAATTACTCGCGGTCAAGACCCAAAATGGCGAGATTTCTCAATTTTCACTCAATTATCAACAAAATATCAAACACCGAACAGGATTGCATCGGATTAACAATAACTCAAAGTTTTCAAACAATAAATACGCGACAGCCGCGTGCATCAAAATTACAAGCACGGAGCGACCATTATTCAACCAAAATTGCACTGACAAGCAAACGTCATCGCGCCGATTCGCACAGACAACGAAACGTAATCTGTCAAACGTCAAAAGGTGCGTTCAGAAACTTGGTGGATGAAACACAAAATTTGCATGAACATATTGATATTTCACGAGAACGTTAACAATGACTTGTCAGTTTATAAAAAATAAAAACAGAATATTTAATTTTTATCTTCGGTTTTCCAAATACCCGCGGATATTTGTATATAATATAGTAAGTATATAGAATATAATATAAGATATTATCACTTATATACTAGAATTTCGTTAAATAGATCCAAACGAGACGGTACGAAGACGGCCTTATCGTTGCTCGCCGGTAGAAGGAAAAGTAATGCGCGTACGAGTGAATGAATTATTATGATGCCAAAATAACAAGACTTAGCAATTCACATTATGCAAGCCAAGCCAAGTTATTTGTCTAAAAATCTGACTGTTGGAAACGTATGTGTATAAATTATCGTGAGTTAAACAAAACCGGATAGATACCGGTTACAGTTGATTTCGGATCAGATTTCGTGACTTAATTGAGCTAATTACACTAGTTAACAGCGTTTTGTTACAAAATACATACCACCCATTACATACCGAGTTTCCTCCGTGCCTCGGAAAGCACGTTAAGCCGTTGGTCCCGGTTGTCATTTGTGATCTTTGGCAGTCGTTACAGGTGTCAGTGGCCCAAAAAGTCTGACAAGCAGTCTTACCAAGGGGTATTGTATTACCCATTACTAACTGGGTTGTGGAGGTCAGATAAGCAGTCGCTCTATGTAAAATACTGGTATTCAGCTGCATCTGGTAAAACTGGAAGCCAACCCCAACATAGTTGGTAAAAGGCTAGGCAGATGATGATGATGATGACAGCGTTTTGTTCTCGAGATGAATGAAAGCCATGTGTTTGTATAGAAGATTTGATACTTGATTTGATTCTGAGGTCAGAGAGGGAATGGGACGTCCAGCTTTCGGAATATTACATTTGAATTTTAAAGTTTCAACGTGTCCATGCATTAACGGTGTTACACGTTGCAAAGTTACGCTGGTTTTAGTTGTGATTTGTGTCGATGTCCTTTGGGTGGACCAACGGTAGTCGGATGACATGTTTTGTCCCAGATGCTGATCAAGGCCCTTCGAATTTTGGTGAAGGCGAACATCGAGTCCATTGTTTTCAGGGAAAAGGTTCGGGTGTGATTGTGGAATGTGATTTGTTTATGTTGGAGAATAAAATGCTAGCGCGCATCCGTTTGCCATCCTTCAATTCGGGTCGAATTGAGGCATCACTCATACGAGCTGGAGACGGTGGGCGTAGTAAATGGTAAATGGTGTAAAACAATTTCGTTTATAATTACATTAAAGGATGTTTGTTGTGGTAAGCAACTGCAACTCTTTTAAGTCTTCTCGTAACAAGATTACGTTACATATTTTCGTTTATATTTACATGGAAGGAAGTTTGTTGTGGTAACCGACTGTGACTCTTTAAAGTCTTTTAATAACAAGATCGCGTTACATGTTTTCGTTTATATTTACATGGAAGGAAGTTTGTTGTGGTAAGCGACTACAACTCTTTTAAGTCTTTTCGAAACAAGATTGCGTTACATGTAAAGAAGCAAAGTGTCATTCATGCACGGTACAGGCAGAGTTGCACCCTATTACAAAGGTTGCGGTACCTTGGCACACGGTACACATCGATGCGACAAGTGAGCTCAGCGGAAAACGAGCTAACATGGAGTATGTGTTCGTACTCATTGATACGTTAACAGTTTGTCCTTTTACATCATACGATGCGTATTGCCACCGCTCATAGTATAAAAGCTGTGACAAGGAGCGTATCATTGTTTGGAGCAACCCGGTACGGATTGTTGCCGGTCAAGGTCGTTGTTTCACAAGTCATGAGTTTAGGGAATTTTGTGAGAGTAAAGCATTAGGATTTAATAGCTACGGGATCATCGCGAGTTAACGGTCAAGTTGAGCGCACAATGAGTACGTTAAAATATATGCTTACCGCAGTTGAAGTAAACGAAGATAGGTCGTTTCAGGATGCGTTAGGAGATGTGCAGAGGGCACTAAACTGTACGGTCAATAGGGTGGCAAAAGTAAGCCTGCTCGAATTACTAGTCGATAAAGTCGCGCGCCTTCTTAGTCTTATAGCTCACGACGATGATACTGTCGCTGATCTTGAACAACTTAGGAAAAACTCAGCTCGGTTAATCGGAAAGTCGGCGCTATATAAAAAAAAGAGTGGAGAGCACTATGGCACGACTGTAAAAGACTAAATTGGACCCCAACTATAAAGGACCTTTCACAGTTGTAAAAGTATTAGAGGGGATCGTTACACATTGAGAGCATTAACTTCTAAGCTTACTTACAAGTACGCGAATGATAGGTAAAGGAGAATGCCCGAGGGCCAAGTACCGTTTGAAGTAGAGAAATTTAGAGTCGGAGATAGTGGGGAAACTTAGTTCAGTCGGTAGGACTGTACCAGTACCCATTTCATAGCCGTAGTCCGGTAGAAGTCGGTGTCTGCTTGTAGCAGTGTGTAAGGAAGCGCAGTGCGCGGGTGGCTCTGGCAAATTCCTGGTCTGGTAGAGACTATGTAGTCAGGTGGGACTTGGCGTTTTGATGAAATGTAGTAAAACAAACAGGGGTTTATTTGAGGGCCTAAATGTTGGCCGTAGGCCATGAATGAGATTCCTGCTTTGGCTGAGGATTAGATGGATGAAGAGAAAATTATATCATCAAACAAAAATAATAAAGCGTTATGTAGTCTCTGATGCGCGTACGATAGTAGGGGGAGTTAGCTTTGAGCTTCGGGAGTGAACGGACGTGCGCGCGTCTGAGAGCCGATAATATAGAGGGAAATACCACAGTTGGTGGAAGCTAAGTGTTATTTGCAAGCTGAGAAATATAGATACAATTTATTTATTTATTTGGAGTCGTCGTGAAGTAAGCACGTTTACAAGTATTTATATCCTGCATTTTAATATACCTACTTAAGTATTATTTGTTAAGGTTTTTAAATCTCTGTAACATTTTAGGTTCAAGTTGATGGGGGAGTTAGCAATGGGTTGTCTCTACCAACTGCACAGAGTACATTATACTATATTGAAAACCAACTGCGAGTCCAATGCAATCGAATCGGTCAAACATAGAATCTGTCGGTTGTAGAATCTGTCAAACATAGAATCTGTCGATTGTAGAATCTGTCAAACATAGAATCTGTCGATTGTAGAATCTGTCAAATGTAGAATATGATGTCATAAGTAGAATCTGTCAGATGTAGACTAAACGTCTATTTCTTCAAAAAAAAATTGTGGTCTATGGATTCATCAGAACGACAACTAAATCACGTTAAAACGTCTTTCATCGACAACATAGCTATGACGGGTTTATTGAACGCTTATGAATAAAAAAAAAAAAAATTACAGGTTTATTAGTTCTAATGAGCATTTTAACTAATGAGTGTTTAAAACCTATTTTAGGGGATTTTCATGAACAAGACTGTTAAAGTATAAACCAAATAGATTGTTCGACCGTACGTAATTGTAATAGTCGTATTTTGCATTAAGCCCGCCTAATTCATGACCAAAATGGTTTTATTTATATTGTTTTATTTCTTCGAACGTGTATTGAGTTTAGTGTAATAAGATAAAATTGTCGTTTGATACACGTGGGCATTTAATTTTGTTACTGCAGTTTTCGGCTCCACAACAACCTCGCCTGCGGTTCGGATGTGAATTCCACATCGACTGCAATAACAAAGTTTTTATATAAAAATGTAATATTTTAATGCAACATAGGTACATACCCTCCACAGCTATCGACGGCAAGGTTAACGATAGACTTTCGCCAGCAAATGAATTGCTTTTCGTTAACATTGTTTTTATCAGAATTCGATTTTAATGTAATCGAGTACATTTTTGAATAGTGTTCAACCCAAAAGAGTAACTCTGTGGCCGGGTCATAAGCCAAATCACTGTAGAAGACGAATCTACGTGTAGGCCTCATCAAACATTCTGTTTTCTTTAAAGTTATGTCAAAGCTAAATATATATCGGGAATCGGTGAACAGCACCCTGTTGTGTACTGGGTCGTAATTTGTTTTAATGATTGTGTACGACGACGTAACGTTTTCTGTATGCGATATCGTTCCGTTAATATCAACAAATTCCAGTCGATTCTGAACACCCCTGACGATGTCTGAAACAAGAAAAAGCTATTTTATAATCTCCTTCTTTAGCCTTTCCTGTTACATAAATATAATCACGTCTTATTCCCATAGGGTAGGCAGAAACTGCAGAACTTCAGCTGCTATGATCCTTACATACTGAATTTAATACAAATTAATATTACAGTTGATTTGTATTTCTTTGTTTTGTACATTTTGGCATAGTCAAAGCATAATTATAATGCTTTGTCAACATGTTTATTTTCAATGGTAATCCCGTGTCTAGATAACAAAGGGATATGTGTGGTGTAGCGCGAATTTATAGAAAAAGAGAGAGAAAAAGAGTGTATATTCTGTTATTTTAAAATATCTAGGAAAGACTGAAAGTACAATTAACATTTGTAATAAATTCTTTAAAACATTTACCAACGAAATTCTAGATTTAAAACATAGCTGTAGTCATAAGTTTTTAGACAGGTCAAGCTTTGATATAGCTTGACTAATATGTCACTGAGGTTTCAAAAAGCTTACCCAAAGGATGTAGATTAAATAATAATATGCTAAGTAGTGATAAGTCTGAAGGTATAGATAAAATGAGAGTAAAGAAAATAAAATACAGGTATATAGGTTTGTTTTTAGTGTTGCTATCTAAATATGTTTAAAGTTTAGTTTTTTAAGTAGCCGAAGTTGTTTACTATTTATCTGGTGTGTGCTAGCTAACCACTATTGCATTGGGGTAACCTGTAAAGATAGTGTGTAAGTTTAATAATAATAATAATAAATAAATAATAAATAAATAAAATTGTCGAAATCAAAGCTGAGCTCTTTAATAGTTTTATTCATTATCTTATGTGTTGAAAATGGTTTATATCCCGATCAGTTAAAAGCAACATTAATTAGACCTATATTTAAACAAGGTGTTCACAGTTATTACTTAAATTATAGGCCAATAGCCATATTGTCTGTCATAAATAAAATTGTGGAAAAGTTGAATGTGAACCAGGTTAGTGCTTTCCTAGAGAAGAACAATATATTGTCAAATGCTCAACACGGTTTCCCACGTGGACGAAGCATGGCAACGGCTTTGGCACAGTTTTCGAACGACGTCAATGAATGTTTAGATCAAAGGAAGCAGGTGGTGGTGGTCTACATTGATTATAAAACACATATAAACGGGTATTTCCGCGAATTTTTACCTTTTAATATTTGCCCGACGTTTCGACCGGATTCACAGAATCCGGTCGAAACGTCGGGCAAACCGGAAACCGTCCGGTTTCCGGATTCCGGTCTACATTGATTTAGAAAGAAAGAAGAAAGAAAAATATTTATTTGGGACAAGCACAGGAACTACAAAAATAATACGGGATATCTTCCGTGATAAGTAATTGTTTTGAGCTCTCGATATTTCGACGCTGTTGCAAGCGCCATGATCGCGGGTTGACTGGAGAATGCGGGTGGATGGAAAATAAATTGTTAAGAGCAGACAAATCTGTCTACCCTCTTTCTTTGTCTTTTGCTACGCGCATTAATGGAACTCGCCACTAAGTCACGACAAAATACACTCACGGTATCACCAGGTTTTGTGGAGTCCTTATCATGATGCCGGCTGCTACTTTTATTGTACATTTTTTCCAAAAACTTAAGTAATTTAGGTTAGCTGTTGCGGTAGTTATCTCAGGCTCAGGAATCGCTGTCAATGGATGATGTATTAAAAAAGGCCTGGTGTTAAATATGTAAAATCCGCTACGTCACTACTAATGGGAGTTATTGGCCTCGAATTTAAAATTCCCTCCACCTGTATCAGGATGGTGTTGAGTTGTTCATAAGTAAATAATAACCCCCCAATGATTCTCTTGAAATGATACTTAGTAGACTTCACCGCAGCTTCCCACAGTCCTCCCCAAGTTGATGAGTAACTAGGAATAAATTTAAAATCAATCCCCTTATTATTACAATATTCTGTGACCGCTTTCTGATGAACCTGAGATTTACATAAAACATATAGGTCCTTTAATTGATCGTTTGCGCCCTTGAATGTGGATGCATTCATCATCCACAGCCCAAACTCACCCACTGCTGGGTATAGGCCTCTCTTTTCTTGTCCCAATCTCCACGTTCCTGTGCCAGCCTCATCCAGTTTTTTCCCACAACGGCAGCTATGTCGTCTGCCCATCTCGCTGCCGGACGACCCACGTTCCTTTTACCAGTTCTTGGACGCCACTCAGTGACAGCCTTGGTCCACCTGTCATCCCTGCGCCTTGCTAGGTGTCCTGCCCAACTCCATTTGAGTTCCGTAACGCGATTTCCAATATCGAAAACTTTTGCATAAATTACTTTTGTGGATGCATTATTACAATAAATTGTCTGAGATAGACCTCTTCTGGACTGAAATCTTTTTAATGCAGCCAAAAAACATGCAGATGTTAAATCAGATACCAACTCTAAATGTAACAAATGTAACATTTAGTAACAAAGCATACAAAAACGCAAACATCCTTCGCATACTAGATTGCTTAATGCTAAAAGGCCCACAATAATCTATATCTACTTTATTAAAAACTCTGTCTTGCACAACCCTATCTTGTGGCAATGAGGCCATCAGCTGTTGCGCATTTTGCGTCCTATATCTAAAACATGGAACACATTTATTTATACTACTTTTAACTATGGTTGTTGCGCTGACTATGTAGTATTTTTGGCTTAGATTGGACAGTATCAACCTTAGACCTCCATGCATTAAAGCACAATGCTCATTTCGAATGATCAACCTTGTGAAATTGCAGTCCTTCGGCTATTGGTTATATTGGTTATATAAGGACTGCAATTTCACAAGGTAAAATAATAGGTAAAATATTTTTTAGGATGTTTTTGTTCAAACGATACGTTGGCATTGCCCAATCTGCCGCCCACACGCAATATTCCTTCCTTATTTAAGAAAGGACACAATTTTTTAAATTAAATTTACAATAAGATTCCTTTTAATCATTGAAATCGCTTCCGCAAAATGTAAAGATTGCACATTTTTAATGATCGTTAGCATTGCTTGCCTATATTCATTTACATTTAGTGTTTTTGATAGCATACGATCCTTCTTCTTGGCTCTACAATTTTTGATAAACCGTAGCATGTAACATACCACTCGTTGAATTTTTAACAATGATCAAAACTTGGATGTAGGTATGACCTCATCAATTACATTACAATTCACAGATTGTTCGTTCCTATCATCAATTATACTTACTACTTATTTCCTTGTTACCAAAGGGAGTTACAACAAAATTACAGTTTTGCAACTCTAGAGGACCATGCCACCACAATGTGTCTGCATCAAGCTCAGAAGGAGATAAACCTCTTGATAAACAATCTGCTGGGTTACAAGATCCACTAACATGACCCCAAATGCAACCTTTTGTCAACTCACTGACTGCCATGGCTCTGTTTTTTACATAGATATCTTTGGTAGGTGGGTTTTGTAACCAGCAAAGTGCTATCTGAGAATCACTTAACAAAGCTCTATTTCTAAATGAATAATTGGCCATTAGACAACTAATTTTCGCATACAATTTTGCAAGGAGCAAACAGGCATTTAATTCTAACCTAGGTATTGTTTGTAGGTAGGGTTCCGTTTTTACCCTTTGGGTACGGAACCCTAAAAAAGATACAGATTTGTTAGGGCAAAGTCTACTACTAACAGATGCGACTTTACTTTTTCAAAGTAAGGAGTAATTAAAATTAATGAACATAGAAAATAAATAACTCTGAGACTCACCCCAGGAGGAGGAGTGCGTCATCCCTGCGCACAGCGCCAACAATGCCATCACACATGCCGTTCTATACATTTTATACTACAGACAACGTCGTTTGTGAAGAGATAGTATTTGTCCGTCCCTGGTGCCCGCTCGTGGAATACAAAAGAAATGTGCTGATTTTTTGGCAACATGAAGTTATAAATAGTATGGTTAGACATTGGGCATTTTGATAACCTAAGAAGTCTCCTGATAAGAGAAGCATTAAGTAAACATATCGTGCGGAGTTATAGAGGGTGAGTTTTAAAATTTTGCGTGGACTGCCATAATTACATGAAGCGATTAGGAATAAAGTCACTCAAAGGGCAATGGAGAGGGCTATGCTCGGAGTTCTCTTGCGTGAACGAATCAAAAATGAAGACATCCGCAAGGGAATCAAAGTTACCGACGTAGCCCGAAGAATTACGTGGCAGTGGGCAGGGCAGAGTGCATGGTCGATGGGGATGAAAAGTGGCGACCGCGAACCGGATGACGTTACGTTGGAAGCCCTCCCACTAGTTGGACCGATTACCTGGTGAAGGCTGTGGCTGTCCACTGGATGCGAATCGCACGGGACCGGTCAATGTGGTGACACTTGGGGGAGTCCAATATGCAGCAGTGGACGTCTTTCGGCTGAAATGATGATGATTAGCAATAAGGAAAAATGCTTGTCAAATTCGGTTGTCATATTGACGATGTCTGTGTCAATAATTTTAGTGACGCAAATGACATGGTGCTACTGCTGAGCGCGTCAGCCGGTGGTACGAGGACTCTATTGACTATATAATTTATTTAATAATATAGGTTCACCAACATCTGTGTACAGCATTTAGGTAAGTATACATAGGTTTTACAGTCTTGGCATTACACAGTGGCCAATTACAGGTTAACCAGCATTCACAAAAATAAGTGACAACAAAAAAAATACAATAATTTAAACGAGTGGGTCTAGAGATGAAATATAATAGTAAACCTTACATTAAGGGTTTACTTAGCTTACGAAACATAACATAATTACGATTAGAAAAAAAAAACCGGCCAAGTGCGAGTCGGACTCGCGCACGAAGGGTTCCGTACCATTATCTATACATTAGACAAAACAGCAAAAAAATCACGTTTGTTGTATGGGAGCCCCCCTTAAATATAAATTTTATTCTGTTTTTAGTATTTGTTGTTATAGCGGCAACAGAAATACATCATTTATGAAAATTTCAACTGTCTAGCTGTCACGGTTCATGAGATACAGCCTGGTGACAGACAGACGGACAGACAGCGAAGTCTTAGTAATAGGGTTCCGTTTTTACCCTTTGGGTACGGAACCCTAAAAAGACATGAGATATAAAAATTATTAGTGATAAAACAGATAAAAAATGAGATCAAAATTTGAGATCATAACTATGAATAAAAATAAAAATATAACGGCGTTTAGAAAAATCAGCTCATTGTTTTTGAGGCGCGGACCAAGTACCATCTTGAGGAGCGTCTCATACATGTAAAGTTATCTAGAGTTTTTTCATCACGATTCACTCAGTAGCAGTCAAAATCAAAGCATTTATTTTTGGTAGGCCAGTTACAGGCACTTTTGAATTGTCGAAACAAAGATAAAAATAATTATAGCTACGGTCCCAGTCATTAAAACTATGAAAGTAGTGCAGTTGGATTTGTGCCCAGTGTATGGCAGTAGGCTCACCCCCATTACGCTATGATTATTTATGCAAACAGGTCTCATATTACACTTTTACACTTATTTCCAATCATCCTGTATACGCAACAGTTTAGGTAGTAAAAACCATATTGATAACAATGCTTGATTTAGAAATGTTTTTAATACTGTGTAATACTATCGACCCGCCGGACTCCGCTCAGACAGACGCGGATTTATGTTTTCTTTGGACCATTCATACGATTTACAGAATGATAAGATTTTACTTTTTCTACTTAATATGCATTTTATCTTTATATATATTTTGCTGATGAAAGTTTGACAAATAATGATGCTAGAGCAAGCACCGTCTGTGGTCACGGCCACAAAGTAGATGCGCCACCGAACCTAAATGCTCAGCACATAAATATGTTTCGTAAACTCAAGAGTTCTTCAAATGACGGCGAAAACCGCAACAAAATCCAGTTCGATATTGCGAAGTTAAGAAGAACTAAGACACGTACACACAGACACGACACGCGACCCGTTTATTACTATTGAATATTCATAATATTAGGTACATCTTGTTATCCGATGGGTTTTCCCAACTTTTGTTGTTTCCATTTTAACGTAAAATACAGATGATGATGTAAATCCGAGGTTAAGAGGCAGTATGATAATAATATGATTAACTATAACTATCCCAAAGGTGGCCTATGGCTTAGTCAGAAGCTAGTGCTTCTGACTCGCGACTTCGTCTACGTAGAATTCAAAGGAATATTTTTAAGGATAGGATTATTTTTACAACATAAAAAAGGAGGAGAGTCTCTATTCGACTGATATATTTTTTTGTTGTAATAACGTATGTTTGGCCGTGTCTTCGCCATGTCTTAGTCTTAATTTAGATACATTTTTTTTTTTGTCAAGAATAGTGTATCAAATCTCCTTGATGTGCTGGCGCGCTTCTTTGTTCCGGACAATGACTGTCGGGGCAGAAAGCACAGGCTGTTTGCCGTGCCTCCATGTCGTACTGTACACGTGCTGAGTCACCAATTCCTCGCACTCTGGCCGCGCTTGATGATCTCTTGGATTCTAATCCAACAGACGATATGTTTGCAGATGGAAGGACGAAGATGTTATTGGTATGTCAGAAGTACTGTGAGAAGAATTTATGAAACCGTGAACACTTAATTTTGCTTTACTTTGAATATTTTAATTTTATAGGTAAAACCCTTTTCGTTACTGTAATTGGTTTTAAACAATTAATTAAATAAACAACTGAACCAGTCATTCTAAACTGTTGCACTTGCAGACGTTGTCAGGTATACGAAAACAGACATAGGGTTCATTTCATCCCGAAAAAAAGTACAGTTCCCGAGGAAACAACAAGAACGTTCTTATGGTAATAGATGGCACCACGTCTTTTTGAATCATGATAGAATTATATTATTATACAAGCAGAGTACGACCGGAACTGACAGAATTATATTATTATACAAGCAGAGTACAACCGGAACTGACAGAATTATATTATTATACATGCAGAGTACAACCGGAACTGACAGCCAAATTCTAAATTAACGCGGACGAAACCACGGGTAATAGCTAGAGTATTATAACAACAAAACCAGTCTTCGGGCTGCTACTGCTAAACTCCGATGTAAGACACAAATAACACTTTGTCCGCCCTGGGAATCGAACCAAGGACCACACGCTCAGCAGTCAGTCGTTTATTGAAATGTTTATATTGACTCACTATGGAACAAACAAGTACTAAAGGCCTCACTGAGACATGGAATCACAGTTTTTTTAACCAACAGCCAAAAAAGAGCAGGTGGCCTACCATGAAGTCTTAAAACAGGATTGTTTTAATTTTATTCCAGAGTGAGAAAGAGATGGCGCTAGACGTCCTCTATAGCACTGTCTCTTTCCCACAATGGAATGACATTAAAACAATCCTGCTTTAAGACGTCATGCCCCCCTGGTTTGTTTTAGAAATGATTGAAACGGGGATATCTATCAACCCCGTCCCAGGGTGGGGTGGTGACGTTCCTTTCCAAAGTCCTTTCGTTGTGCATTAATAACTCTAACCATTCTCAGCAAGTATCTACAGTCACTAAATAAGTCGAACCACCGATGGGTCCTAAACAATCCAAATGGAGCCTGGACCAGGGATGTGACAGCCATGTCTTTGAGCGTGGCACTGGCAATTCTGTAAAGACGACCAAGAATTAGGATGAGGGTAGGACGATTTCAAAGAAAGAAAAATACTAAACAGTTGTAAAAAGTAATAATGTTCATAGCCCATGTAAGACAACATACAGATATCATATTTATAATGATGACGAGTTACATTTTTGTAAAATAAGTTCTGATCAACTTATCAGTAAAACAGCTGAGGCTAGATTTTGTTTAGTGAGCAGTACGTAGTTAGTGATAAAGAAAAACTTCAACGGCTTCACTCTTTTAGGCATCAGTTGAAGCACAAGTCGACGTCACCCCTTTAACTGAAGTTACATGATCTGCAAAGAAAACGTATACAATGCACAATTAATACACCTAAGACGTCATAAAAGTAATCGTACATGAAATTATCAATCTGAGTCTGACAAGATGCATTACACGTACGAGATCATGTACGACGCGATGTTAGTTTCAACTGTTTGGTTAGGCTGCCAGTAATCATTCCGATCATTATGGACGATCGATTTTGAGTCTCTAACACAGTAAGAATTGAAAGTTTTTGTTCAAAACAGGTGATTACCGAGGTAAAACTGATCATGCACGGACTACCTTTAGATTTTTCTGACCTTGTTCTCATGAAAGTAGCAACACTGTAGAGCTGTAAAACGCTTTTGGTGTGTAATAAAGAATGGTCTGTCTAGCTATCCATCCACAGCGATCTATTCTTACCTGTATTAAGAATTTCCTTCAATAATTAAATAGTTTGGAAGCATTTGGTTTGAACGAGGGGAACATCGCATCTTTCACCCTCGTAATGTCCTGTGCATCGACAGAGGGGCTTACCCTCCTCACTCAGAGAACAAAGCCCGCCATTCAAACAATATCCCTGGCACAAGTTCACTTCACATCGGTTTCCTAAGTAACCGGCATAACAACTGTAATAAATAAAATTATGAAACAGTGCAACGCGCTGAGCATGGAATACAATAAATATTGTACCTGATCGGCGCACGTGAGAAAGTTGACTTTAGCTAATTTATTGACCGATTTTGTGGGGGGACTTTTACTGGCAGATAGCTGATGTAACTAAAAGTAACATAAGCTAAATCCGATTCAAAAAGGCAATTATAATTTTTAAAAGAATTTCACGCAACGCACGCACGTTGACGGTTAAAAGCTACAAGAATAAAGTAAACACAACACATTTTAAAAACGAAGGAAATATGACAAATGACAGGCAGGATCCCATCAAGCACAGGGTTTATCATCTTGAAACTGACTCGGATGAAAGCCCTAACAGTGTAAGATGAACATTTTTTACCTGCACTTAGGTTGTTTATCAGCACTGGTACTACAATCTCCGTATAAACAATAATTGTGGCACACTGAACCATCGCATCTCTCACCGCTGTAACCCTGTGTACATTCACAACGAGATTCCCCATCAACTTTTGTACCATGGACACAAAGCAGGCTTACATCTGTAGAAAGTGAGTTGTTTGGTAGAAGACTCTTCAGGTTATCACAGTTCTGAATTTCTTGAGGTATTATATCGTTAATGTTACAGTAGGCAGCCATTTCCCAATCACCACCTTCACTGAAAGGTTTAGGTTCCACGTCTATGCCGAGCGGTGGATTCTTTGGGATTTTATTGATGATAAATTTATTACTTCCATCGTTGAAAGATCGCCAGTAAATGAAATCCTTTGATACGGTAAGATAATATCCATACCGTGTTGATTTAAGTATTGTTCTTATGTTCTTTCCATTTAAATCTGCACTTTTTAAGGAATCATCAGTAAAGTATAATATTTTCTGTGCCTGTTGGTCTATGGTGAAGGAATTTATAACGCTATTATTAAGTCCATTATCGATAACAACTTCTTGCTTAGAGCCATTGAATCGAACCTTAATTAGTTTGTCGTACAACTGAAAATAAATAAACCTGAAATGTTTTGTAAATGTTATTAATATTTCCACAGATACTAAGTACTTTATTGTGTCCAAATTGTTTCAATTCTTACAGTAAGCGTTGATTAACACAACAATCTAGCCGGTGGCAAAGTTTCCCCACTTATATCAAAATGTACTATTTTGATGGTAACGTACCCTCCACAGCTATCGACGGCAATGTCAGAGATAAAACTAAACTGTTCCGACAAACTGAAGAGCTTTTCCTTAACTTTGTTTTTGTCAGATTCCGCTTGTAATGTAGTCGAATAAATTTCTAACCCGTCTTCAACCCAAAAAAGTAACTCTGTGACCGGGTCGTAAGCCATACAAATAACGTCGCCTTCCGTATCCCTGACCAAATATTCTGTTCTCTTCGTAGTTATGTCAAAGATAAATATGGCACGTAAGTCGGTAAACAACACCCTGTTGTGTACTGGGACGTAAGTAATTTTATGGATTGTATGCGACGTAACGTTTTCTGTATGCGATATCGTTCCGTTAATATCAAAAAATTCTAGTCCATTGTCCTCACCCCTGACGATTTCTAAAACAAGACAAAAACTATTTTATTAAAATCTCTACATCTTTAGCCTTAAGTTTGCGGTTACATAAATATAATCACGTCTTATTACTGCAAACTGCAGAACTTTAGCTGCTATGATCCTTAAATACTGCCTTTTATACAAATGTTACAGTTTATTTCTGTTTCTTTGTTTGGTCACTTACCCAGTACCCGAAAATAAACATTTTGGCGTAGTCAAAGCATTGTATCAATGGATATTGGTAATCCAGTTTCTAGATAACACTTATGCATTTCTAAAGGGTATGTGTGGTGTACATCCGGGTGTTACTACTGCGAGGATCAACCGGAGGACACGGTGGAGCATACAGTCGAGGTTTGTCCAGCTTGGGCGGAGCGCCGCCGTGTCTTCGTAGCGGCGATCGGCGGCGGCGACCTCTCGTGTCCAGCCCTGGTTCAATCCATGGTTCGGAGCGAGAGAGAATGGGAAGCCGTCACCTCCTACTGCGAAGCAGTCATGCTGGCGAAGGAGGTGGCGGAACGTGAGAGGGAAAGAACCTCACGTACCCGCCAGGAATGAGGAAAATGTTGAGTATGAGTTATGAATATCTACATTCACTGTGACTGTGACTGTGTAGGACGATATGGATAGAAAGGAGGTGTCTGATGAGATGACGAGTAATAAGAAAGGTATGGAAGAAAGGGAAAGGTATACTGCGCCGGCCCCAAATGAATTGGGATAAGGGCAAGAGAGACAAATGATGATATTAAAGAAACGTCTCTGGTACTCACCCCAGGAGAAAGAGTGCGCCATTCCTACGTACAGCCCCACCAATGTTATCACACATGCCGTTCTATACATTTTATACTACAGGCAAATTCGTTTGTGAAAAGATAGTATATGTCCGCTCGTGGAATATAAAACCAATGTGCTGTTTTTTGGCAAACATGCTGTTTATATACCTATGCATCATATTGTACGCATTTTGATAACCTCAGGTCCTCTGATAAGAGAAGCACTAAGTAGATATTCTGCACGTTTGTCCAACCAACCTGTATACGCAACAGTTTAGGTACTATAAACAATATTGATAACAATGATTGATTTCAAAATTGTTTTGTTAATGTGTAACACTATCGACTCACCCCGACTCCGCTCGGACAGACGCGGATTTATGTTTTAAATCAAAGGAGGTGGGGGGGTAAATGCGTATATCTGGAAAGGGGTAGTTCGTGCTGACCAAATAAACAATTATTTGCTGTCAGTTGCATTGCATTAGCTAGTTAGCTCTTTATGGTGGCAGCGCCAGGAAAGTCCGTGAAATTCAAATGTTATTACGTTTTCTGCTACTAAACTAATAATAGGGTAAAATGAACCTAAAGGTTTGTATTAATGATTTTAATACAGTAACTTTTATAGTTACTTGCGCGACTCAGTTTTCATCAACATACAACTTTGTTTTTTTTTTTCGGATGGGAAATCATCAAATGACTTCTCCCGCTCTGGGCGGAGCAGGAGGGAGTGTCAGACTTTTACTGACTAAAACCCATCCATGTTCCTTCATCGCCCTTTGTGTTCCGGGGTATCTCTTTCGAACAGTCCCGCAACCCCGATCAACATACAACCTGACATTGCCTCGTATATGTTGCAGTACTTTTTTAACATTGTGATATTGAGATTATAGTCTTTCATTTTCGCTGAAATGTACATATTTTTAGAGTAATCTATACTAATATTATAGAGAGGTAAGATTTGTATGTTTGTAACGAATAAACTATAACGACTGGACCGATTTTAACCATTTTTTCACCACTAGAAAGCTAAGATATCAGGAAGTAACTTAGGCTATAAATTATGTAATAAATAATATTACTCAATTTATATACAGGGTGGAATTTTGTAATGCCACCTGGAGGGAAAGTACTCTTAATACCGGAGGTAGCAAATTTTACTCAAAGGAAACATTCCTTCATTTTTAAAAAGAAATTAATCTGCATTCAAAGATTTTGAAAATTCGCGTCCACACTCGGGAATCGAACCGTCTAAATTCCAAAAAAATAACACCCTGTATCTATATGGCACCAATCGATTGGGTCAATCATAAGGATCAAATCCCTCTAACAAACATGGTAAATTAAATGAAAGGAAAACCATGAAATCTTAAGTTATAAATTCAATGGGATAAATTCAATAGGTACGATAAAGCACTTTAGTAAAATGATGGACCTTTACAATTGAAGAGAATAAGATTGCAGAAGAAGATTGCAATTTGCATGTGTTTGTTTGTGCAAATTGCAATATTCCTATGTAAATAGTTCTTCGTCATTTTAATTAATAAATGTCGTCAAAAGAGAATTGTTTACTATGTTCGTAATTGGATGGACCTTTGACTAAAAGTGCTTTATCTTATCCCATTGAATTTATAAGTTAAGATTTCATAGTTTCCCTTTCATTTAATTTATCGTATTTGTTAGAGGGATTTGATCCTTATGATTTACCCTATCGATTGGTGCCATAAAAGTACAGGGTGTTATTTTTTTGGAATTTAGACGGTTCGATTCCCGAGTGTGGCACGCGAATTTTCGAAATCTTTGAATGCAGATTAATTTATTTTAAAAAATGAAGGAATGTTTCCTTTGAGTAAAATTTGCTATCTCCGGTATTAAGAGAACTTTCCCTCCAGGTGGCATTACAAAATTCCACCCTGTATATAAATACTATAAATTATGTAAAAAGAAAATTAGCAGAGATATCACAAGTTTTGCGGACGAAGTCGCGGTCGAAGTGCTAGTCGGTAATTAAGTAATAAAAATATTTATCGGTTTATCAAGTAGTTTATTTTTTGTGGACTAATTAGTGTCCTAGGTCACCTAAGATACAACTAAATATTTATTTAACTTTGAGAAAAGTTGAATGTGAATGCGATTATGAGGTCGTTGGTTCAAATTCGATAAAAATAAAAACAAATGAAAAATAACGTTATTTTTGTGAGACTTTTGTTACTCTTGTTGCTATTAACCCTAGATCCCTAAACATTAGTCTCACAGGCGACACGGCCCCGATGCATTCGCTGTTTAGGTAAGTTCCCGATACTTCCCCGACCCACCGCGCTCAGTACCTTCCTAATTCAATGTTTTAGTGCCCCATGCGCATGTATTGCGTCTGCACGTATTTTAATTCCTGAGTTTTGGCGAATTGTTAGTCTCACGGACTAATGTTTAGTGATTGCGCGTATAGAATGAGTCAAGGTAAGCTTTGAAGAATCAAGACCAGTATCAAAGATATCCTGCAAATTGAATATGTCGTGGCAAGTACTTCTCCAGTACAGTCAAACAAACGAAAAATTTGCGCAGTTTGCCCATATCAGAAGCACAGGATGACTAAAGTGTCATGCCACTCCTGCATGAAAGCCAATTGTGGCGAACATACCATTCCTCTATGCTCAGGCTGCCAGGAATAACATTTTCAAAGTCTCTAATAGTTTTTAGGAAGTCTTATTACATGTACTCTCATATTACCTACTTTTTAAAATTAATAAATTTCATTTATTGAAAAATATTGAGGTTTCGTTTTGTTAGTCGAAATGACTAATGTTTAGTGACTGTGTAACTCGAAAATATGTTTAGTGATCTAGGGTTAAGATGTTTCATCCCACAAGTTTCCGAACGCAGTTTTGACGTTTGATAGATGACGTTTTTGTGTGCCGTGCGATCTTTGGTTTGGAAAAAACTCGCTTCCGTTTTTTTTTGATGCACGCTGTTGTCGGGTAATTATTGATAAAAACTTTGAGTTAATGTTAATCCGATACAATCTTGATCGGTTTTTGATATTTTGTTGATAATTGAGTGAAAATTAAGACATTTCGCCATCTTGAGTCGTGACCGCGAATAATTTGTTGGTTAAGTAGCCGGCTTTTGTGTCGTTTGGACGCCGGTAACTTCCTGAACTTAGTGCTGAACTATTGCAAATCCCCACTTGGGTTAGCTAACCGGGATAAGATTAAGTTGGACATTGACTGGAAAGTGCCACGTGTGTGATCTTGGAAGATTTGACCAGGCAGTCGACGGTACGCGCTGTGGGGCGTCCTTTGGAATACCGTCGAATCTGACATAACTTCACATTCACAACACAAAACACATTTACACTTACACCCCACCCAGATACGACGTGACCTGGGACTACGCCACATCTCCAGTTCCAACGTGATGGGTAAGTGTACCTAAGAGATGTTTTCCCCTTGTCGATTGGACAAGTATTACTTTGATTAGGGCTCCGCGTAATCGCGGACATCGTGAGTCTGCTGGTGCAGTCTCACACATAAGATTAAAGATGCCTCTAGGTAACGTTATAGAATGTGAAAAGAAGTTTAAAAATAAAGATAGAATTTATTTAAAGTGTGTCCCGCAAAATATTCAAAAATCTATAACTCGAAAACTCTAGAGAATCTCGGAACATATTGACATGGAGTATTTTCGGATACACCTTGGCGTGAAGAATCTAATATTTTTTTTATGTTGTCGATATTTGGAGCAGCCTGTGCCTATAACAACTATTATATTTTAATACATCAGGTTAGCCACTAACCACACGATAAAGAAACAATCTAAACTCGACCTGTACTCTGTGACCTCCACGGAATCAATTGTGTAACATTTTTTCACTTATGTACTAACAGACACCAGCTCATCAAGCTACCCGATACTGTCAAATACTCCCAGTCAACATTGAACCTAATGCTTTAGCGATAAAGTTGAAAAATTATTTAAGAAATTTGACAGATTGTAGTTGCTTGATGTGCATGTGTCTGTAGCGCACTTCCAGCTGCGGCATTGGAAGCTGGGTAGAGCTGGTTTGTTTTAGAAATTATAAAACGCTAAACTAGAAAATGGTGAACCGTTGTCACTTACCGTTCGTATCAGAAATTAAAATTGCAACCACAAAGGACCATTGGAGATCTTCTAACAATCCCGTCCCAGGGTGTGGTAACGTTTCTTCTCAAAGTTCTTTCGTTGTGCATAACATTAATAACTCTAACTATTCTCAGCAAGAATCTACAATCAATAAATAGGTCAAACCACCGATGGATCATAAACATTCTAAATGCAGCCATGTCTTTGACCGTGGTACCGGCAAACAATTCTGTAATGACGACGAAGAATTAGGATGAGGGTAGGACGATTTCCAAGAAAGAAAAATACGAAAATTCAGTTGTAAAAGGTATTAATGTTCATAGCCCATCTAAGACAACATACAGATATCATATTCATGATGACGACGAGTTACATTTTTTTGCAATAAGTTCTGATCAACTTATCAGTAAAACAGCTGAAGCTAGATTTGTTTTAGTGAGCAGTACGTAGTAAGTGCTGGTAGACGGGAAAGTAAACTCTTCAACGGCTTCACTTCTTTAGAAATCAGTTGAAGCACAAGTCGACGTCACTTCTTTAACCGATGTTACATCTGTAAAGAAAAAGTATACAATGCACAATTTATACACCTAGGACACCATAAAAGCAATCGTTCATGACCTTATCAGTCAGAGTCTGACAACATTCATTACACGGACGAGATCATGTACGACGCGATGTGAGTTATCATTCCGATCATCATAGACGATCGATCTTGAGTCACACAGACAGTCAGACACATCACACAGTACGAATAGAAAGTTTTTGTTCAAAACAGATGAATGTTGAGATACTGATCATGCACAGACTACCTTTAGATTTTTCCGACGTTGTACTCATGAAAGTATCAACACACACAACACCAAAAGTGTCACACAGCTGTACAGCTGTGTGACACTTTTGGTGTGTAATAATATATGTTCTTTCTAGCTATCCATACACAGCGATCTATTCTTACCTGTATTGAGGATGTCCTTCAACAATGAAATAGCTTGGAAGCATTTGGTTTGAAAGAGGGGAACATCGCATCTTTCACCCTCATAATGTCCTGTGCATCGACAGAGGGGCTTACCCTCCTCACTCAGGGAACAAAAACCGTCGTTCAAACAATATCCCTGGCACGAATTCACTTCACAACGGTCTCCTAAGTAACCGGCATAACAACTGTAATAAAGAAAATTATTCAACAGTGTAAGTCGGTGAACATGAAATACAACAAATACTTGTGACTGATCGGCGCACGGGAGAAAATTGACTTTAGCATATATTTATTGACAATAATAAGTTCAAGGTCGCTCGACCAAGCGACCATCGAACCTATTTTAAGTTTTCCGTGCAAAGATTCAAAAAGGGAACTACTTAATATTTTATAGGTAACAATTTCTCGCGAACGAAGACTATAGCTAGTATGTAATGAACTCAGTTAAATATACTCAGCCCGTTAACGGTTAAAAGCTACAACACTACTGTGAACACAATACATTTTAATAACACCACGCGGTACGGAATAATGAAAGAAATAATATCATCTTGAGAATGACTCGGATAAAAAGCCCTATCTGTGTAAGATGAACATGTTTTACCTGCAATTAGGTTGATCATCAGCACTGGTACTGCAATCTCCGTGTAAACAATACCCTTGACACACTGAAACATTGCATCTGTCACCCTCATAATCTCCAGCACATTGACACACTGGCTTACTGTCTTCACTCAGGGAACAGATACCGTTGTTCAAACAACATCCATGGCACGCCTCCACTTCGCACCGTTCACCTGAGTACCTTGCATTACAGCTGGAATATAAAAAATAAAATTATAAAACAGGTTATCTGCACTAACAAGGAAACCAATTCATTCTGTCTGTCTCTAACAGGCACGCGAGTTGCTTAAAATATGATTCACGATCGTGACAAATATGTATGTACAGAATTATAATCATTATAATCATTTTAATGGTTGCTGGGTAAAGGCCTCCCCCAGTTACTACCACGGAGTCGAATTAATAGAAATGTATAGTAGTTTGAATTTTAGTTTATACTAGGTTATGCCCGCGGCTGCGTCCGCTTATAGTTCTATAATTGTTCCACGGGATCATATTACCGGGATCAAAGTAGCCTTTGTGTTAATCCAGAATATAAGCTATCCTCATACTTAATTTCATCCAAATCTGTTAACACATTTATTTTGAGCGTGAAGGTTGTACAAACATACACACACATACAAACTATCGCCTCATAATAAATCTTTACTCATTACTATATATATATATATATTATATCTATACTAATATTATAAAGAGGTAATTTGTAATAATAATATTATAAAGAGGTAACATTTGTTTGTAAGTTTGTATGTAGGGGGTAATCTCCGGAATTAATGAACCAATTTTAAAAATTGTTTCACAGGTAGAAAGCTACATTATTCGTGAGTGCTATAGGCTATATTTTAACCCATACTCCCACGGGAACGGGAACTACGTGGGGGAAACCGCGGGACGTCAGCTAGTAATGGGATAAACATGATTGTTTTACCTGCATTTAGGTTGTCCATCAGCACTGGTACTACAATTTCCGTGTAAACAATAATTGTGGCACACAGAACCATCGCATCTCTCACCGCTGTAACCCTGTGTACATTCACAACGAGATTCCCCATCAACTTTTGTACCATGGATACAAAGGAGGCTTACATCTGTAGAAACTGAGTTGTTTGGTAGAAGACTCTTCAGGTTATCGCAGTTCTGAATTTCCTGAGGTATTATATCGTTAATGTTCCAGTAGCCAGCTATTACCCAATTAACATCCTTATCACTTAATTGTTTAGGTTCCACATTTATGCCGAGCGGTGGATTCTTTGCGATTTGCTTGATGGTATATGTATTAAATGCTATTTTGCTATATTGCCAGTATATGAAATCCTTTGTTACGGTAAGATAATGTGCTAAATGTGTTGTAACAAGTATTGTTCTTAGGTTATTTCCATTTAAATCTGCACTTTTAATGGAACCCGCCACATCAGAAAAGTATATTTTCTGTGCGTGTTGGTCTATGGTGAGTGAGACTATATAGAATCCATCGATAACAACTTCTTGCTCAGAACCATTGAATCGAACCTTAATGAGTTTGTAGTTTGACGAAAGATATATATACCTGAAATGTTTTGTAAATATTATTAAAATGTCAACTGATTCAAATTGTTTCAATTAAAAAAAAAATGTTTTCGTTTTATTATTTTATTTCTTCTAAAGTATTTTGGAAAGCGTCGTTTGATAGACGTGGGCATTTGTTACTGCAGTTCTCGGCTACATAACAAGCTCGCCTGAGGCTTGGGTGTGAATTCCACCTTGATTGCAATAACAAAGCTTCCCCACTTATATTAACATGGACTTTTTTGTTAGTAACGTACCCTCCACAGCTATCGATGGCAATTTGAGTTAATTCAGGCTGCGACAAAATAAAGTGCCTTTTATTAACTTTGTTTTTATCAGATTCCGGTTTTAATGTAATTGAGTATAGATCTCTAGAGCTTTCAACCCAAACGAGCAATTCTGTGGCCGGGTCATAAGCCAAACCAGTAATGTAGACGTTTGGAGTTTCCATCAAACATTCGGTTTTCTTAGTAGTTAAGTCAAAGCTAAATATATTATGTGGGTCGGCGAACAGCATCCTGTTGTGTACTGGGTCGTAAGTAATTTCATGGATTCGATACGACGTAATGTTTTCTGTATGCGATATCGTTCCGTTAATATCAATAAATTTCAGTCGATAGTAATCAGCCCTTACAATTTCTGAAACAAGAAAATACTATTTAACCCGACTACGACGAAGCCAAAAGGAAGGGTAATGATTTTAGCAGCCCATGTAAATGTATGTTTGTATTTACGTATGTTCCTCCGTAGAGCCTAAACTGTTCATTCGATTTTGGTGAATAAGGTGTCAATCAATTAGTTATTATGACCAGAGTAACATAGGCTGCATTTTAACCGACTTCAACACAAGGAGTCGATTTTATCGTGTAAACCCCGAATTTAATTAGAACGTAATTTTTCATTAGTCGGGTTTAGTCGTTCCTGTTACATATATATATAATCACGTCTTATTCCATTAGGGTAGGTAGAAACTGCGGAACTTCAGCTGCTATGATCCTTACGTAGTGCATTTTATACAAATGTTACAGTTAATTTGTGTTTCTTTGTGTGGTAACTTACGCAGTAGGTACCCGAAAATAAACATGTTGGCTTAGTCTAAGCATTATATCAATGGATATGGGAATTCCCGTGTCTAGATAACAATAAGCATTTATAAGGGCGGGGTATGTGTAACGCGAATGAATAAAATAAGGAAGATTAATTGGGTAGTTCTTCAAAAGCTATTTTCTCCGCGTAACTTTCATGGCGAATGAAAAAACACATGCATGTATATAAATACTTAGAAATAAATTATCAACTGGGCAGGAATAAACACAGAAGGTTGAGTAAATAACAATAAAGATACAGATTTATTAGCGTAAAGTTTACTACTAATGATAAATGATAAATGATAAATGATGTTTATTTTGCAAGTAGGTTTTTACAAACACTTTTACACGTCATTTTTTAAAACTAGATGGGGCCGGTGTTTCGTACCTGACTACTCTGAGAAGAAACAGCCGAAACAAACTCAGAGGTCATAGTCTCTTTTGAAGTCCAGACAATCTTGCTCAATTCACATGAGGACTATGCAGATTAGTGTCTGAGATGGTCTTTTGAAGAAATATCCATACAGATTTGAGTGGACCTGTCCAGTCAGTGCAAGCATTTTTCAGTTAACGTTCCCTTCGTTAACCTTCAAAGTGAGGGGTAATCAAAATTAATGAAAATAGTAAATAAATAACTCTGGTACTCACCCCAGGAGAAGGAGTGCGCCAACCCTGTGCACAGCGCCACCAATGCAATCACACATGCCGTTCTATACATTTTATACTACAGACAATGTCGTTTGTGAAGAGATGCTCGTGGAATACAGCAATGCAAAAGCAATGTGCTATTTTTTGGCAAACATGCTGTTATAAATAGTATGGTTAAGCGTCCGCCATATTGATAGCCGGAAGTTCCTCTGATAAGAGAAGTAGAGAATATTATCGTGCAGAGTTATACAAGGTGAGTTTTTAAATTTTGTGTGGATGGCCATAATTATATGGGACAATTAATAATAAATTCACCTTAATGGCAATGGAGAGGGAGTTAGAGCTATGCTCGGAGTTCTATTGCGTGATTGAATCATAAAATGAAGACATCCGCAAGAGAATCATGGTTACCGGCGTAGCCCAAAGAATTGTCAAATTTAAGTGGCAGTGAGCAGAGCACATTGACAGACGACATGGTGCTGCTGAGCGTGTCAGCCGGTGGTACTAGGACACTATTTTGGTCATAATTATAATGGCCTACAACAATCAGAAAAATCAGCACATTGTTTTTGAGGGACCAAGTAGGTACCATTTTGGGGTGCGTCTCATATCATAGTTATCTAGGGTTTTTTCATCACGATTAACTGCAGTAGCAGTTTAGATTTGTGCCCAGTTGATGGCAGTAGGCTCACCCCCATTACGCTGTTAGGGTGCTGCTCTTTTTTTTATTTACTTACACATTTTATATTCAATCAGCCTGTACAGTACACGCAACGTTTAGGTAGTATGGACAATACTGATAAAATGCTGGTTTTTTTATTTGATGTTTTGTAATACTACCGACCCGCCCCGACTCCGCTCAGACAGACGCGCAATTTACGTTTTCAATCAAGGTGGGAGGGGCGGGGGCACATGCGTATATCTGGGCAGGTGGGGTAAGTTGTTGCTGAATACAATTATTTTCTCTCAGTTGCATTGCATTAATCTGCTTATTAGCTCTTTAAGGGAGACTAGAAATTAGTCGTATTCGAAAATTTAAGCACCCCGGCTCGAACAGTTTATTATTAACCGTTCATACTGATAGTGCTAATTGTCGCCCTAAGCAGAAACTAAGGATGCAAGAAAGAGTGACGAGAGCACAAAATGTTTGCAGTGATAGTGTAATGGTGTGAGCGGACTGAGTTCGAACCCAAGACATCACATGCACCTCTGATTATTCGTATTGATGTGCGTATTGCACTTGCGGTGAAGGAATACATCGAGAGGAAACCAGCATGCCTGAGAGATATCTCTCGACGGCCTAAGTCAAAACCAAGTCAGATAGGCGTCATAAAAACTGACACCAGATTAGGCACTAACCACACAGTTAAGAAGAAGTGTAAGCACCCAGTCTCGGTAAAATTGAATTTTCCTCAGACCATTCACATCATTTACAGAATAATTAAGAATTTACTTTTTCAACTAATATATTTTCTTCTTTCAATATCTATATATCTCTTTTTCTGATGGCAGTTTGACAAATAAAGATGCAAGAGCAAGCACCGTCTGCGATACCACAAGGTTGATGCGCCACCGAACCTAAATGTTCAGCATATAAATAATTATGTTACGTAAACTCAAGAGTTCAAAATTGCAACAAAATCCAGTTCGATATTGTGTAGTTAAGAAGAACTAAGCCACGTACACACAGACGTTTTATATTCATAATATTACATCCTGTTATTCGATGGATTTGCCTAGCTTTGTTGTTTCCATTTTAATGTAAAATCTAAATGATGAATTTATTCCGTGGATAAGGGGCACTATGTTAATAATAATTATGATGATAGCGTATCAGCGTCCGTAGCCTGGCTACGCTCCCTGGACCTATACGGAGAAACCGAAAATTGAGTTTGTGCAATATTGGATGAAATTATGTATATAATAATTACGAATAACTACTGGAGATTTATTGTGAAGGAGCCGCGGCACGGTTGACATAAAGGGTGTAAAAAACCTCTTAACGAAGCCGAAAGGCACTTGTTTTCTCCGTCATTGCAATCATTTGTTTGTTCTAGATCATAACTCGGAACCTGAGTCGCGAGTCCCTTCTAGTTACGGAGATATTGGTGGTCAAAGTTCGAGCTTCTTGACAAGTTTTTTTTTTTTTTAAAACAAGATTTCATTGTAAGATTTTTACTTTAATCACCTCCACGACCCCCGTTCTATTCAAACCATCCATCAGCACAACGTTTTGAGTGCGTTACATTAGCCAAAAAAAAGTCACCTCCCAGCAATATCTTTGCGTAAAGTTACTTAGTTTGATGTACAGAATGCTTGGTTGACGGCTTCGTGATGAGGTCTTTTACACCCTATATAGGAGGAGGTTCTCTATTCGACTGATACATTTTCTTAGTATTTAAATATGTTTGGCGGTGTCTTCGCCTGGTCTTAGTCGTAATTTAGATAATTGTTATTTGTTTTCAAGAATAGTGCACCAAATATATTGACGCTCCTGATCTCCTTGATGTGCTGGCGCGCTTCTTTGTTCCGGACAATTACTGTCGCGGCAGAAAGCACAGGCTGTTTGCCGTGCCTCCATGTCGTACTGTTGCACGTGCTAAGTCGCCAATTCCTCGCTCTCTTGCCGCGCTTGATGATCTCTTGGATTCTAATCCAACAGACGATCAGTTTGCGGATGGGTAGATTTTATTGGTATGTTAGAAGCACTGTGAGAAGAATTTATGAAAGTGTGATCATTAGCTTATTTTGGCGTTACTTTGTTATTTTGTATAATTATTTTACTTTTATGGTTACCCATAACACTTTTAGTAACTGAAATTGTTACTGTTGTTATTAAATAAATAAAACCAGTGAACCGACCATTCTAAAATTTTGCATATACGAGAAGCAGCAGTGGCCCAGTGGTGGCGGCCCCGTCTTACGAACAGTAAGTCGTGGGTTCGAACCCAGACAGGCGCATTACCTTGTGTAATTTATTTCATCACCACTGTTCTCAAAACGGTGAAAGAAAATATCGTGAGGAAACCGGCATGTCCTAGAACCAAAAAAAAAAGAAGACATGTGACATCTACCAATCCGCACTGGGCCCGCGTGGTGGGCTGTAGCCCATTCCCTCTCCTACAGAGGAGGCCTGTGTCCCAGCAGTGGGAACATTAATAGGCTGATGATACAATCTTGTCAGGTGTACAAAAACGGACTTAGGGTACATTTCATTCCGATAAAAGAACTGTTCCCGAGGAAAACAATAATTACATTCTTATGATAATAGATAGCGTCACGGGTTTTTTTTAATCATGATTGAATTATATTACTACAAGCAGTGTGATCCCGAACAGACTGATAGCCAGATTCAAAATTAACGCGAGCGAAGCCACGTTTAAAAGCTAGTAAATTATAACAACAAAACCAGACTTCGGGCTGCTACTGCTAAACTCCGATGTCAGACACAAATAACACTTTGTCCGCCCTGGGAATCGAACCAAGCAAGCAGTCAGTCGTTTATTGAAATGTTTATATCGCCTCACTATGGAACTAATAAGTACTAAAGGCCTCACTGAGAAATGGAATCACAGTTTTTAACCAACACCAAAAAAGAGCTGGTTTGTTTTAGAAATTATTGAAACGCTAAACTCGAAAAGGGTGAACCGTTGTCACTTACCGTTAGTATCAGAAAACCAAATTGCAACCACAAAGGACCATGGCGGATTTTCTATTAACCCCGTCCCAGGGTGTGGTGACGTCCCTTCCCAAAGTCCTTTCATTGTGCATTAATAGCTCTAACCATTCTCAGCAAGAATCCACAATTACTAAATAGGTCGAACCACCGATGTGTCCTAAACAATCCAAATGGAGCCTAGATCAAGGGACGTGACAACCATGTCTTTGAGCGTGGCACTGGCAAACAATTCTGTAATAACGACCAAGAATGGAATGAGGGTAGGATGATTATAAAGAAAGAAAAATATTAAAATTCAGTTATAAAAATATAATAATTTTCAGTCTATTTAGGACAACATACAGATATCGTATCGAGTTACATTTTTACAACTTATCAGTAAAAGAGCTGCGGCTAGATTTTGTTAAGTGAGCAGTACGTAGTTAGTGGTGGTAGATGTGAAAGTAAACTCTTCAACGGCTTTACTTCTTTAGAAATCAGTTGAAGTACAAGTCGACGTCGCCCCTTTAAACCGATGTTACATCTGTAAAGAAAAAGTATACAATGCACAATTAATACACATAAGACATCATTCAAGCAATCGTACATGACATTATCAATCTGAGTCTGCATTACACGTACGAGATCATGTACAACGCGACGTTAGATTCAATGTTTAGTTAGGCTGCCAGTGATCTTTCAGTTCATCATGGACGATCGATCTTGAGTCCCTAACAGCCAGACACGACGAATTGAAAGTTTTTGGTCAAAATAGGTGAATGTGGAGGTACAACTGATCACGCACGGACTACCTTTAGATTTTTTCGACGTTGTACCTGCTAATGACAGTA
This sequence comes from Xestia xanthographa, assembly GCA_905147715.2. Classification (NCBI taxonomy): domain Eukaryota; kingdom Metazoa; phylum Arthropoda; class Insecta; order Lepidoptera; family Noctuidae; genus Xestia; species Xestia xanthographa. Next base: position 1,851,238 of record LR990654.1, on the reverse strand, counting down.
GCAACACTGTACATCTGTGTGACACTTTTGGTCTGTAATAAAGTATGTTCTGTCTAGCTATCCATTCACAGCGATCTATTCTCAAAACACTCAAAACAGTTTACTTTGCGTTTGCCCAGTCTTTGCTGGGGTACTGTATCTTTGTCTGGGGAGGTAACTTTGCAGTCAGCATGTTACGTATTGACAGGACGTATCCAACCGCATTTCTCTAGAAAGAGTGTGAAGTCCTAACAGTCAACACGCCACAATACCACAGTCCCTACGGCTGCGAGAAGGGAAACGTAAAAGAACTAGACTGTGTAGCACGGAGAGACACAGAACTGCTCAATTCTGTCTATTGTAAACCCGTGAACCCAGTATAGTGTTCACGGGTTTACAATAAAGACAATGCTGTTTCAAATATTTCCTTACTCACCCGACACCAATGTGAGACTTTTGTTATTGTTTAGCTAAATGGTGTACCTATGAAGAGTCTGAGAGACTTATACAATTAGCGGGTTGACTGTCTATTTGTTACCAATGCATAATTATTAATTTACTCATACTTTTTAGAATTAGGACATATACTGCCACACACACACATAGGTACTTACACATATACATACACACACACAAACGTACTCACTTACATAAACCACAACACGCACTATAAACATCTATACATCTTTTTTTCTTTTTCTTTTTTTGTTTAAATTGTTTGCTTAACCTTAGATAAGATAGTTTTAATTTTAATTTATTTTACTTTTGCACAGATTTATTTTTTCAGAATAAATTATGTAAAGTACTACCTAGCAGGTCCTGAGGAAGGGTAATCCTAGTACGAGTGCCAAAGCACTCCTTTGACACTCAAGTGCACATTGTATTCGACCAAAATAATATTTAAGGAGATTTACAGTACCCATTTTACTAGCAATAAAGATTTTTATTTTTTTTATTCTTACCGTATTGAACATGTCCTTCAACAAAGACATAGCTTGGAAGCATTTGGTTTGAAAGAAAGGAACATCGCATCTTTTGCCCTCATAATGTCCTGTGCATCGACAGAGGGGCTTACCCTCCTCACTCAGGGAACAAAGCCCGCCGTTCAGACAATATCCCTGGCAGGAGTTCACTTCACAACGGTCTCCAGAGTAGCCAGCATAACATCTGTAAAAAAGAAAATTATGAAACAGTGCAACGCGATCAGCATGGAATACAACAAAAATACTTGTGAATACGGCGCACGGGAGAAAGATGACCTTAGCTACTTTATTGACAATAATAAGTTCAAGGTCGCCCGGCCGAGTGGGCATAAAAAAAACCATAGAACCTATTTTTATTTTAGAGACGTGACGAAGGTTTTGTGCAAAAAAATAAAACCCTTGAAATTGTTAACAAAATCCTATTGAAACGGCTAATCTCCGATACGGCTGGATCGATATTGAGGGTAGACTTTTACTGGCAGATAGCTGATGGTATATGGAGTAACTTATGCTAAATCCGATTCCAAAAATTAAGGAAGTAATATTTTTATAATAATTTCACGCGAGGCAACTGAAACCTAGTTTACAATAAACTCTGTTAAGAGCGCGTATCCAAAAAGTTAGCAACGTCGCAAATAGCTGTCAAATATTTACCTATTTTCATTAATTTGGCAATTACTGTATGGAAATAAAAAATACGGCTAAGTAACTATCTAGAATATTAATAGTGAATTGTAATACACTCAGCACGTTGACGGTTAAAATCCACAACACGTGAACACAATACATTTTTAAAACACCGGATTAATGAAGGAAATATGACAAATGACAGGCAGGATTCCACCAAGGACAGGGAGTATCATATTTAGACTGAATCGAATAAGAAGCCCTAACACTGTTAGGTTCGATAAACATTTTTTACCTGCATTTAGGTTGGCTATCAGCACTGGTACTACAATCTCCGTATACACAATAATTGTGGCACACTGAACCATCGCATCTCTCACCGCTGTAACCCTGTGTACATTCACAACGAGATTCCCCATCAACTTTTGTACCATGGACACAAAGCAGGCTTACATCTGTAGAAACTGAGTTATTTGTTAGAAGACTCTTCAGGCTATCGCAGTTCTGAAATTCCTGAGGTATTATATCGTTAATGTTAAAGTAGGCAGCCATACTCTTAAAATAACCGCTAACACTAAAAGGTTTAGGTTCCACATCTTTGCCGACCGGTAGATTCTTTGGGATTTGTTTGATGGTATATTTAACATTTTCTTTGAAAGATACCCAGTACATGAAATCCTTTGTTACGGTAAGAATATATCCATGTTGTTTTGGTACAATTATTGTTCTTATGTTCTGATTGTACGCGTGATCTTGGCGTACTACTTGATAGTAAGTTACATTTTGACATACATATTGACAACATCATTAATAGAGCCTTTCAGATGTATGGGTTCATAATGCGGTCTTGTAAAGAATTTAAAAAGACTTCTACTTTCCTCTTCTTGTATAAAACTTTAGTCCGTTCTCAGTTGGAATACGCGGTGCCCATTTGGAGCCCATTTTACGAAAAATATAAGCACAGACTAGAAATGGTACAGAAAAAATTTCTTCGCACTACACATTATAAGTGTTACCATACCAAGATTTCCTATGCAGATCTGATGAAACAGTACAACATATTAAGCTTGGAGCACAGGCGTTCACTGCTGATGGTAATGATGCTGTACGGCATATGCAACAATAGGTTTAATTGTATGGAACTTTCAAATAAACTATGTTATGTAGTACCTAGGACTGTTAATCGGCGGGAAGTGCGGGCAACCCGCTTGTTCTACACAGAGAAGTGTAGAACAAATGCTGGGGAGAGAGCTCCACTCCGCCGATTATTAGAAACGTACAACTTGCATTTTATAAATTTAGATATTTTCGCTCTTAATCAGAACAAATTTAGAAAAATAGCTATTGAATTACTTTCTGGTCATCCTTAACGATGGCTGCTTCTTGCTGATGCTATGTTGTGATCTGATTGGTGACTACAGACTAGATCTGGACGGAAGCGCTGTCTAGAGTTGGTCTGTGTGACCATTCAGGTTTATAAGCTTTTTTATTTTTATCTTCTTACTGTCCCTTTCTGTATACGTCCGTTTCCTTATTTCTTTTAATTCGATATAATTCCGTGGACAATAGTGTGGGTTATGCGTTTGTTAACTATTAGACTTAAGCTAACTATTAATATTACAACGTGTAACTGTTTTTTGTCCCAAATAAATAAAATAAAATAAATAAAAATTTCCATTGAAATCGGCACTTTTAATGGAACGCGCCCAATCAGAAAAGTATATTTTTTGTGCTTGTTGGTCTATGATGAAAGTCTATATGGTCATGGCCAATATCGATAACAACTTCTTTCTCTGAGCCATTGAATCGAACCTTGTTGATCTTGCTGACCGACCTCCAATAAATAAACCTGAAATGTTATGTAAAAGTTAGAACATTGTGAAGTTTCTCCCCAAATTAGCACATGATCCTCCAGGTCAATAACTTAGGATAGTCTTCATAGTGTACCCCCAAACAACCTGTTAAAGATTCATCAACTTCTTGCTCAGAGCGGGAAGCGTCATTGATTTGATGATTTCCCATACGAAAAAACAAAAAGCTGTCTTCATACTTTTGCTTTTTCTTCTACCCGGCGAAAGCAAAGCAAAGAAAAATAGCAAATGAAATCATAGTTGTAGTTGGCATTAAGTCCGCCTATGTATGTACCTCTCTTGTACATAAAGTTTTCCTATTTATATCAAAATGTACTATTTTGTTAGTAACGTACCCGCCACAGCTATCAACGGCAATTTGAAAGATAAAATTCGGAAAACTCTGTTCCGACCAAATTAACTGCTTTTCGTTAACTTTGTTTTTATTAAATTCCGGTTTTAATGTAATCGTGTACATTTCTTTCATGTTTTCAACCCAAAAGAGTAACTCTGTGGCCGGGTCATTAGCCAGACCAGTAACGGTGACGTTTGTAGTCCTCATCAAACATTGTTTTCTTAGTGGTTATGTCAAAGCTAAATATAGTATATGATTCGGCGAACAGCACCCTTTTATGTACTGGGTCGTAAGTTGTTTCACTGATTGTTTGCAACGTAACGTTTTCTGCATGCGATATCGTCCCGTTAATATTAACAAATTCCAGTCGATTTTCAACACCCGTGACGATTTCTAAAACAAGAAAAAACCATTTTATAATCTCTCCATCTCAGCCTTTCATTTATGGTATTGGATTATTGTTTGGAAAATAATATTATATAGTAAGATGCGAAAAGATTTATTTAAAAGTAGACACACGTTACATAAGAAAAAGCAAAGACAAGTTCTTTGTGTCAGTCACAGTATGTTCTATGCCACATACATAGCATTGATACATGGCCTTTTAGTTTACTATCTACAACACTTGCCCTTAAACTAAAGGCGATGTACCACACAACTAACTGGTCCTTAAATAACACGTTATACACTTTAAATATACAACTAACACAATTTGAATAAACCTAAATCCTTTAAAAACAAATCGTGTTTTTCCTTCGTTAAGGGTTTCGTTAAGATATCGGCTATCATTTCATCAGTTGACAAATACTCAATTTTAATAATGTCCTTTTTAACAATATCTCTTATGAAATGGTGCCTTACATCTATGTGTTTTGTTCTGCTATGATACACAGGATTAGTACATAATCTTTGAGCAGATTGATTATCATTAAAAACCAATATTTTGCTAAACTTTCCAAGTAGTTCATGCAAGAATTTTTTAACAAACAAAGCCTCCTTACAGGCATCTGATAAAGACATATATTCAGCCTCCGTGCTAGAGAGAGCCACTGTTTTCTGTTTTCTACTCTCCCATGATATTGTGCTACTACCAAGTTTAAAAACAAAACCGGTATAAGATCTACGATCGTTTTCGTCACCTGCCCAATCTGCATCTACATATGCAGTGACATTCAGCTCACTCTTTTGAAAAATTAAACAATAATCTGTAGTACCTTTGAGATAGCGCAACACACGCTTAGCTGCTTTCCAATGAGTTTCTGAATGAGAATCGTTGAACTGGCTCAGCACGCTCACAGCATGAGAAATATCAGGTCTGGTACAAACTGCAATATACATAAGACAGCCTATTAAATTCCTATAATCATATTTATTATTATTTTCTTGACTTGCAGTTAACTTTAATCCTTTTTCCATCGGAGTTTTCGCAGGTTTACAGTCTGTCATATGAAATCTCTCTAAGACTTTCACTATGTAACCTGACTGATCCAGAGTGATCTTATCTCCCTGTTTACAGATCCTCATCCCCAATATCTGATGGGCTGGTCCCAGATCATGCATGTCAAACTCGTTTTTCAAGTCATTCTTGACTTTAGACCTTAAAGATGAATTATTTGATGAGAACAAAAGGATGTCATCGACGTACAAAGCAATTATTATAATCTCGCTTTGTAATCTTTTGAAATAAACACATGGTTCTGATGATGTTCTACTAAATCCAAATTTCTTCATTAAAACATCATTAAATTTTTCATACCACATTCTAGATGCTTGTTTCAATCCGTAAATGGCTTTGTTTAATTTATAAACAAATTGTTCTTTGCCATTTATCTTAAAACCTTCTGGTTGCTCCATATAAACTGTTTCTTTTAAATCGCCATTTAAGAATGCAGTCTTTACGTCCAAATGATCAATATTTAAGTTATATTGAGCAGCAATAGCAATCAGAGTCCTAATTGTAGAGTATCTTACAACTGGAGAAAATGTTTCTTCATAATCTACTCCATATTGTTGCGTGTAGCCCTTTGCCACAAGTCGTGCCTTATATTTCAACAATTCGCCATTGAGACCCCTTTTCTTCTTAAAAATCCATTTGCATTTAACTGGTTTCTGGTCACTTGGTTTTTCAGTAAGGGTCCAACAATTGTTTTTGATAAAAGACTTATACTCATCTGTTATTGCTTCTTTCCACTTAGCTGCATCTGGACCGTTCAGTGCCTCCTGCACTGTCTCCGGTTCTTCATCAATACTGCTTAATCTACATACTAGTTGTGCAGACCCATTCAACATCATTGAATCTTCATAATCTGATGATGCCAGTGCATCTTCTATTGACGATTCTCCTGGAATGTAAGTTGAATCCAAAGTATCATTTGCATCAGAACTGTTCCCGCTCTCAGAGTCACTTACTGTGATAATACTTGTCTCCCTTGCACGCCTCTTTGTTGAAGATGTCTCAGAGTGCTCAGAAGACTCATCAGTTTCTGAAATCTCATTGGAATCAGACTGTGCCTCTGCAGTTTGCCCGATACTTGAACTAGTGAGATTTAATGAGCTCATGTTTTTATAAATAATATCATGTGACCTATTTGCTAGGTCAGTAATAAATGTATTTTCCAAGAATTTAACATCTCTTGCCTTGATACACTTAAATGAATCAGGTTCTATCAACCTGTAACCTTTCGTATCTTCGCAATAACCTACAAATATGTATTGTTTGCACTTGGAATCCAGTTTCTTTCGAGTGTGAGAAACAGCATATGCAATACAGCCAAATATATGTAAATAATTAATATTCACCTTTTTATTGGTCCATTTCTCCTCTGGAACTAATCCAGGGACAGCTTTAGTTGGGCTTCTGTTTTTCAAGTAGACTGCAGTGTTGACCGCTTCTGCCCAGAATTTATTGTCAAGCTTCGCATCTCGCAGCATACATCTTGCTTTCTCTAGAATGGTCCTATTTGCACGCTCAGCCACTCCATTTTGCTGTGGCGAGTGAGGGACCGTAGTTTGATGCTTGATGCCATTAATCTTCAACAAAGTCTGTAATTTTATATTAACAAACTCACCACCATTGTCACTACGGAGAATCTTAATTTTCTGGTTGGTTTCATTTTCAACCATAGCTTTAAAATGTTTGAAATGCTCAAACACTTCATCTTTTGTTCGGAGAAAATACACAAATGTTTTTCTACTATAGTCATCGATGAAACAAAGAAAATACTTGGCACCACTAAAAGACGCAACAGGTAAAGGACCACACAGGTCTGTATGTACCAAACCTAAAACTTCAGAAGCTCTTGTGTATGACTTCTTGGGAAACGGTAATTTACTTTGCTTGCCCTCAATACACGCAATACATGGCTGAAAAACTGTAGAGTCGTAATTAATACCTTTGACCATACCTTGTTTAAGAAGTGCCATACTTCTGGAGTTTAAGTGTCCGAGACGACGATGCCAGGTTTCCTGCGATGCTACCGAAATCCTTTCCTTTGATGTAGGCGAACAAGCAGCCTTAAAGACTGCTTCTAGAGCTGATGTCACTGACGTTACTGATGATTTAATAGTACCCCTCTCTGAGCACTGAGTCTGACACATGTCTAACTTGTAGACCCCTGCATCTAAACTTCCTGAAGCTAAAACATCATTTCCGTCATAAACATGACATTTTTGAGCATCAAAAACTACTTTGTACCCTTTACTTACTAAGGTACTGACAGACAATAGGTTGGCAGACAGCTTAGGTACATAATACACATTACTAATTATCCTAATACAGTCTTTGAGCTGAACCTTAACATTGCCACATCCTGCAGTCTCTAATTTTTCACCATTGGCTACTGTTACAATCATAGGCTTACTATGCACAAAATTAACTAGGGCATTTTTATTATTACACATGTGGGCCGTTGCTCCACTATCAATATACCACTCACTTGACTCGATGCTGACAGACAGTGCCGTCAACAGCACTTTCGAAGTTTCCTTGTTGACGTTCTTACTCTGCTTCGGGCAATCCTTAATAAAGTGTCCCGTTTTCTTACATCTATAGCATTTTGGAGGTTTTCTTGATGTGTTACGTGATGCAGATAGTGCGGTTGCACTCTCGTTTGGCTTATCACGACGTTGAGATTCTTGTAACAACTTTGCCTTTACTACATCACTGGATAGCTTGATATTAGAGTTTTCTAGAGCCATTATTAGAGGATCATAGTCAGCCGTCAGTCCGCTTAACATAATTACCGCCACAAAATCATCATCAAGAGGAGAGTTTATATCCTGTAGTTGTTGTGATAATTCAACTATCTTACTGAGGTAACTGCCCATACCATCACCGCCGAGTTTTGTACTAAACAGCATTCGTAGTAATGATAATCTTCGACACAGCCCCTTATCCTCGAAAGCCTTTTCAAGGTTAGACCACGCTTCTTGCGCGTTCTTACAATAGCGAATTTGCGGAAATATATTTGAATTTACGGACAGGCATATCCTTGCCAGTGCCTTTTGTGTCTTCTTTTCATCACATTTTCCGTTGCTCTCGACGCAATCCCACAAGTCTTCATGAACCAAAGTCATTTTCATAATAAATTTCCATGTTCCATAGTTCTCTAAACCACGTAATTTATCAATTTGATTCAGTGAAGAAGACGTACCTGACGAATTAGTTGAAGACGCCATTGTGTAGGTCACAAAGCACACCGGTCACACCGGCCGACTTTTTTCACTTTAGCGGATTGCGCAGTTTCAGAAGAAATTTTACTATTATTTTTCCTGATAGTGTCCTGGGCCCATAACCTATTGGATTATTGCTTGGAAAATAATATTATATAGTAAGATGCGAAAAGATTTATTTAAAAGCAGACACACGTTACATAAGAAAAAACAAAGACAAGTTCTTCTGTGTCAGTCACAGTATGTTCTATGCCACATACATAGCATTGATACATGGCCTTTTAGTTTACTATCTACAACATATGGAACTGCATAAATATAATCACGTCTTATTCCCACAGGATAAGCAGAAACTGCAGAACTTCAGCTGCTATTATCCTTACATCCTGCATTTTATACAAATGTTACGGTTAACTTGTGTTTCTTTGTTTTGGTAACTTATGCAGTACCCGAAAATAAACATGGCATATTCAAATTATCATCATATCAATAGATATTGGTAATCCCGTAGATAACACTAATTATTTGTAAGGGAGATGTTATGTGTAACATGAAAGGATATAATAAGAAATGAGTGCATGTCGTTAGACGAATTCTGAGAGTAGCGCCGGTGACTGAAAAGTTGTGTGGTTGTAGTCGGTTGTCGTGATATGGCTGTGATGCGGAGGAGTGAGGAAAATGTTGAGTATGAATGTAGATGGCTGTAAGAGTAGAGCAAGACCAAATAAACGATGGATGGACTGTGTGAAGGATGATATGGATAGGAAGGAGGTGTCTGATGAGATGAAGAGTGATAAAGAAGGATGGAAGAAGAAGACATGCTGCGCCGACCTCAAATGAATTGTGATAAGGGCAAGAGAATGAAGATGATAATAAAGAAATGTCTCTGGTACTCACCCCAGGAGAAAGAGTGCGCCATTCCTACGCACAGCGCCACCAGTGCCATCACACATGCCATTCTATACATTTTATATTACAGTCAACCCCGTTTGTGAAGAGATTGTATATGTCCGACCCTGGTGCCCGCTCGTGGAATACAAAACCAATGAGCTGTTTTTTGGCAAACATGCTGTTTATATACCTAGGCATCATATTGATACGCATTTTGATAACCTGAGGTCCTCTGATAAGAGAAGCATTAAGTAGGTAGAGATTTTGCACGTATGTCCAACCAACCTGTATACGCAACAGTTTAGGTACTTTATACAATATTGTTAACAATATTTGATGTCAAAATTGTTTTGATATTGTGTAACACTACCGACCCACTCCGACTCCGCTCGGACAGATGCGGATGTATGTTTTCAATCAAAAGAGATGGGGGGGGGGCAAATGCGCATATCTGGAAAGGTGGCCTGGGGTAGTTCGTGCTGAAATTGTGCGAAATTCAAATCTTCTTACGTTTTTTGCTACTAAACTAACTAACAATGTGGGGTTAAATGAACTGAGAGGGTTGTATTAATGATTACATTACAGTTACTACATACGTGTTACTTGCGCGACTCAGTTTTCATCAACATATAACCTGACATTGCCTCGGTGTTGCAGTACTTTTTTAACATTGTGATATTGAGATAATATAGTCTTTCATTTTCGCTGAAATGTAAATATTTTTAGAGTAATCTACACTAATATTATAGAGAGGAAAGAACGAATAAACTACAACAACTGGACTGATTTTCACCACTAGCAGCCTGAGATATCAAGGAAGTAACATAATTATAATTATGTTTAAAACATGCGAATTAGCCGAGCTATCACAACTTTTGCGGGCGAAGTCGCGGTCGAAGTGCTAGTCGGTAATTAAGTAATAAAAATATTTATCGGTTTATCAAGTAGTTTATTAATTTTTGTGGACTAAGTGTCCTAGGTGACCTAAGATAAAACTAAATATTTATTTAACTTTGAGAAAAGTTGAATGTGAATGCGATTATGAGGTCGTGGGTTCAAATACGGGAAAAACTTTTGTTACTCGTGTTGCTATTTAGATTAAAGATGCCTGCCTATAGGTAACGTTATAGAATGTGAAAAGAAGTTTAAAAATAAAGATAGAATTTATTTAAAGTGTTTCCCGCAAAATTTAAAAAAATCTATAACTCGAAAACTTTATAGAATCGCGGAACACTCATGAGGTATTTACGGAAACACCTGGGCGTGAGGAATCTAATATTTTTTTATGTTGTCGATATTTAGAGCCCTGTGCCTATAACAACTATTATATTTTAATACATCAGGTTATGCACTAACCACACGATAAAGAAACAATCTAAACTCGACCTGTACTCTGTGACCTCCACGGAATCAATTGTGTAACATTTTTTGACTTATGTACTTACAGACGCCAGCACATCAAGCTACCCGATACTGTCAAGTATTCCCAATCAACATTGAACCTAATGCTTTAGCGATAAAGAAGATTGTAGTTGCTTGATGTGCATGTGTCTGTACCGCACCTCCAGCTGCGGCATTGGAAGCTGGGTAGAGCTGGTTTGTTTTAGAAATTATTGAAACGCTAAACTCGAAAAGGGTGAACCGTTGTCACATACCGTTCGTATCGGAAAACCAAATTGCGACCACAAAAGACCATGAGGGATTTTCTATCAACCCCGTCCCAGGGTGGGGTGGTGACGTTTCTTCCCAAAGTCCTTTAAGTAGTTTTGTAGTGCAATAACAACACTCTAACCATTATTTTATTCAGGAAGAATCTACAATCACTAAATAGGTCTAACCACCGATGGGTTCTAAGCAATCCAAATGGAGCGTGGACCAGGAACGTGACAGCCATGTCTTTGAGCGTGGCACTGACAAACAATTCTGTAATGACGACCAAGAATTGGGATGAGGGGAGGACGATTAAAAAAAGAAACATATTAAAAATAGTTATTAAAAAATATTTATGTTCATAGCCCATTTAAGACAACATACAGATATCATATTCATGATGACGACGAGTTACATTTTTTTGCAATAAGTTCTGATCAACTTATCAGTAAAACAGCTGAAGCTAGATTTGTTTTAGTAAGCAGTACGTAGTAAGTGGTGGTAGATGTGAAAGTAAACTCTTCAACGGCTTCACTTCTTTAGAAATCAGTTGAAGTACAAGTCGACATCACCCCTTTAACCGATGTTACATCTGTAAAGAAAAAGTATACAATGCACAATTAATACACCGAAATTATAAAAGCAATCGTACATGACATTATCAATCTGAGTGTGACAAGATGCATTACTCGTACGAGATCATGTATGACGCTATGTATAGTTTCAACCACAGAACATTTAAAGGAGGTTAGAAAGGAAATAGATCCTGATTTGTATCAGAACGCGTGTCGCCGCTTGACTCCCACTCTTTAACTTCACTACAAGCAAGAGACCAATGCCTACGCGGATTACGCACACAAATAAACAACACGCACTTAGATCGTGAGTTTGCTATTGGTTGTCACACTAACGCAGTCCCTGCGTTTGACGTACACTCATACACGCGTAAAAGCTCATGTATGGTGGGCGACTAAAAGGTCGATTGTTGATATCGATAAAATTAATGTAATCTTGCTTCTAACTTTGCAAGTATTGTGGACTATGCGGACTTCTGTAATGCATGTTGTGAACATTATTCATGCGAATATAATAATAATATTCCACAACTATCACACAACGCCATCTAGTCCCAAGGTAAGCAGAGCTTGTGTTATGGGTACTAGACAACTGATAAACATACTTATATTTCTAAATACATACATATTATAGATAAATAACACCAATATAAAAACAAATAAAAAATACGTAACTGAATTTTAAAACCAATTTTATTATAAACATTAGGATTTAACATGGAATATTTACCGTGTTTATTGTTTGTTCATTAGAGAAAGTCGGTTGCCTCTCAACCTTACATTTCCGGTGCTTATCACCAGTTCAAAAAGAAAAAGATTACACTAGTTTAATTACACTACACACTACATTTTAGTTATTAAGTGTACTATTGATAATAATCCATTGTATCATAGTAATTATCGACATTGTTTACAAATTGGCACAGCACTATCGATGTGCCTAGAGTTCGTGGAATTACACCTTTGGTTCGGCACTCGGGACTCTCGCAGTGAACGTAATACATTGCGCGATCGCTCACGTAATGCAAAATGTATAGTCCATCTATTGCAAGCAATGTATTACTATTCGTCTGCTTGCGATTATTTCGTTTTTGTCTACAAACTTCATAATGCTAATGTTATAATTACAAATATCACAAGTATTTTAATGTTTTTGAACTTACCGGTGGAAAGAAATCCCTTCTCGTGCTACACTACACACCTGGCTTCTTTTCCGACACGTTATAATAGCGCAAGACGGCATAATTTAATATTTTTGCGGAGCTTACGTACGCTGTCAAAACAAGAGAGCGATTGCTGGCCGGCAAATTAAATTTCGGTTGATATTGAGCATTTGCTCATAACCGCGGCGCGCGTGCCCCGCCCACAAGGCCTTTCTAACCTCCTTTATATGTTCTGTGGTTTCAACTTAGTTAGGCTGCTTGTAATTTTTCCGATCATCATGGACGATCGATCTTAATTCCTTAACAGTCAGACACAGCAAGAATTGAATGTTTTTGTTCAAAACAGATGAATGTGGAGGTACAACTGATCATGCACGGACTACCTTTAGATTTTGGCGACGTTGTACTCATGAAAGTAGCAACACTATAGAGCTGTGTGACACTTGGTGTGTAATAAAGTATGTTCTGTCTAGCTTTCCATCCACAGCGATCTATTATTACCTGTATTGAGGATGTCCTTCAACAAAGAAATAGCTTGGAAGCATTTGGTTTGAAAGAGGGGAACATCGCATCTTTCACCCTCATAATGTCCTGTGCATCGACAGAGGGGCTTACCCTCCTCACTTAGGGAACAAAGACCATCGTTCAAACAATATCCCAGGCACGAGTTCACTTCACAACGGTCTCCTAAGTAACCGGCATAACAACTGTAATAAAGAAAATTATGAAACAGTGCAACGCGATGAACATATGGAAGACGACAAATATTCGTGACTGATCGGCGCACGAGAGAAATTTGACTTTAGCTAATTTATTGACAACAATAAGTTCAAGGTCACTCAAATGACCTTGGGACTTACTTTTATTTTAGAAAAATGTTTAGAGTTCCATGCAAAAAAAATAAAAGCCTGGATATTGTTAAGAAAATCCTAATCAAACGGCAAATCTCCGAATCAACTGGACCGACTTTGATGGGACTTTTACTGTGACATAGCTGATTTTATAAGGAGAAGCTTATACTAAATTCAATTCAAAAAAGGAAGTAATATTTTTATAATAATTTTATGCGAACGACGGCCTTAGCTAGTATACAATAAACTCAGTTTAATATACTCAGCACATTGACGGTTAAAAGCTACAACACTAATGTGGACACAACACATTTCAAAAACACCACACAGTACGAAATAATGAAGGATATACGACAAATAACAGGCAGGATTCCGTCAAGAACAGGGAGTATCATTTTGTAACTGACTCGGATAAAAAGCCACACATGTTTTACCTGCATTTTGGTTGGCCATCAGCACTGGTAATACAATCTCCGTAGAAACAGTACCCCTGGCAAACTGAAACATTGCATCTGTCACCCTCATAACCTCCACCACAAAGACACACTGGCTCATTTTCTACACTCAGGGAACAGATACCATCGTTCAAACAATATCCTTGGCATGAGTTCACCTCGCACCGTTCTCCTGAGTAACCAGCATAACAACTGTAATAAAGAAGATATAATTATAAAACAGGGTAACTGCACTAACAAGAAAACCAATCAGTTCAGTACAGTAGTTCCTGAGATTAGCGCGTTCAACCAAACAAACAAACTGTTTAGCTTTATAATAATTATACTATCGAGGAAAGTTTACAATAGGCTATAGAACATTACGCTACGACTATTTATATCCGACAATCAATGAAAAATGTTGCAATAACGGGTTAAAGGACGATGGGTCAACACGTTCTCCAAACTAAAGCAACCAACAGAATTAAAATGTACCTATCTCATTAAAACATCTTAGTAATGTGATCATTTTTTATTATGGTGACATCTCTCAAAAGTGTGAGATATTCCGAGAAAAAACATGTTTTAATACTAAGATTTTGGCACTAGATAACTGTTTGTAAACGATAATTTTTGATTTTCAAAGAATTACAATTATTGTCTTTATTTATTTTTGTGCATATTAATTACATTTTGAAATATTTAAATAATATAAAAAAAGAAATTACAATACAAAAATAATTATTACAAATTGAAATCGAACTGTGTACTAAACTCAGCACGTTGACTGTTAAAAGCGACAACACTGATGATAAATGATGTTTATTTTGCAAGTAGGTTTTTACAAACACTTTTACACGTCATTTTTTTAAAACTAGACGGGGCTGGTGTGTCGTACCTGACTACTCTGAGAAGAAACAGCTGAAACAAACTCAGAGGTCATAGTCTCTTTTGAAGTCCAGACATAATAATCTTGCCCAATTCACATGAGGACTATGCAGATTAGTGTCTGAGGTGGTCTTTTGAAGAAAGAACCACACAGATTTGAGTGGACCACTCATCAGTGGTGGTCCAGTCAGTGCAAGCACTTGTCAGTTATCGTGTAGCTCGACTTATAACTCAAGGAGCTCAACGAACACAATCAAAAAGAACACAAATGATGTTAACACAAAACATTTAAAAAACACCATAGGGTACGCGCCTAAAATAATAGGATCTTTAGTAAACTGATCCCACACAGGCGGATCCTTCGGGATCAGTCGTCCTTATAATTTTTTGAATTGGTCAACTGATCCCGTTGACCAGTTTTATGATTTGTATCATGGTCAAGTAGAAAAGTACCTTGATATTAATTTATATCTATGAAGGATAAGTATATGACAAATGACAGGCAGGATTCCGTCAAGGACAGGGATCATCATCTAGAAACTGACTCGGATAAAATGCCCTTACTGTATAAGATGAACATGTTTACCTGCATTTAGGTTGGCTATCAGCACTGGTACTACAATCTCCGTATAAACAATAACCGTGACAAACTGAAACATTGCATCTGTCACACTCATAGTGTTCAGCACATTGACACTCTGGCTTACTCTCTTCACTCAGGGAACAGATACCGTTGTTCAAACAATATCCCTGGCATGCCTCCACTTCGCACCGTTCTCCTGAGTAACCAGCATTACATCTGAAATATAGACAATAAAATTATAGAACAGGGTAACTGGACTAACAAGGAAACCAATTAATTCTATCTGGTTCTAACAGGCACGCGAGTGGCTT
This sequence comes from Xestia xanthographa, assembly GCA_905147715.2. Lineage (NCBI taxonomy): Eukaryota > Metazoa > Arthropoda > Insecta > Lepidoptera > Noctuidae > Xestia > Xestia xanthographa. The sequence continues at coordinate 1,835,427 of LR990654.1, read as the reverse complement.
TAATATGATTCGCGATCGTAACACATATTTGTATGTTCAGAATTCAAAACGCGCGCACGTCCGTTCACTTTCGCAGTCCAAACGTAACTGGCTGTACGCGCCGAGAGACGACACAACGCTTCCCTCTCTTTCACTCACAGACACTACATCCCTTCCTTATTTTTGTTTGATGAGATAATTTTCACTTCATCCATCTAATCGTCACCCAAAGACGGGATCTCATTCGTGGCCTACGGCCAACATTTAGGCCGTCCAATAAACCCCTGTTCGTTTTACTACGTTCCTTAAGAACGCCGAGTCCCACCTGACTCCATAGTCTCTACCAGACCCGATCTCCGCCAGAGCCACCCACGCACCGCGCTTCCTTAGACTGCTACAAGCAGACACCGACTTCTACCGGACTACGGCTATGAAATGGTTACTGGTACGGTCCTACCAACTAAACTAAGTTTCCCCACTATCTCCGACTCTAAATTTCTCTACTGCAAACGGTATTTGGCCCTCGGGCATTCTCCTTTACCTGTGATTCGCGTACTTGTGAGTACGCTTAGAGGTTAATGCTCTCAATGTGTAGCGATCCCCTTTAACACTTTTACAACTGTGAAAGGTTCTTTATATTTGGGGTCCAATTTAGTCTTTTACAGTCGTGCCTTAGTGCTCTCTACCCTTTTTTTTATATAGCGCCGACTTTTCGATTAACCGAGCTGAGAGAACTAACTTGTTTGAGATCTGCGTCAGTATCATCGTCGTAAGCTATAAGACTAAGAAGGCGCGCGACTACCGACTAGTAATTCGAGCAGGCTTACTTTTGCCACCCTATTGACCGTACAGTTTAGTGCCCTCTGCACATCTCCTAACGCACCCTGACACGACCTATCTTCGTTTGCTTCAACTGCGGTAAGCATATATTTTAACGTACTCATTGTGCGCTCAACTTGACCGTTAACTCGCGATGATCCCGTAGCTATTAAATGAAGCCTAATGCTTTACTCTCACAAAATTCCCTAAACTCGTGACTTGTGAAACAACGACCTTGACCGGAAATAATCCGTACCGGTGCTCCAAACAATGATACGCTCCTTGTCACAGCTTCTATACTATGGGCGGGGTGGCAATACGCATCGTATGATGTAAAAGGACAAACTGTAAACGTATCAATGAGTACGAACACATACTCCTTGTTAGCTCGTTTTCCACTGAGCTAACTTGTCGCATCGATGTGTACCGTGTGCCAAGGTACCTCAACCTTTGTAGTAGGGTGCAACTCTGCCTGTACCTTGCATGAATGACACTTTGCTTCTTTACGTGTAACGCAATCTTGTTACGAGGAGACTTAAAAGAGTTATAGTCGCTTACCACAACAAACTTCCTTCCATGTAAATATAAACGAAAAAATGTAACGCGATCTTGTTACTAGAAGACTTTAAAGAGTTGCAGTCGCTTACCACAACAAACTTCCTTTCATGTAAATACAAACGAAGACATGTAACGCAATCTTGTTACGAGAAAACTTAAAAGAGTTGCAGTCACTTACCACAACAAACTTCCTTCCATGTAATTATAACGAAATTGTTTTACACCATTTACTACGCCCAACCTCTCAAGCTCATATGAGTGATGCCTCCATTCGACCTGAATTGAAGGATGGCGAACTTATGCGGTCTAGCATATTATCCTCCAACATAAATAAATCACTTCCCACAATCACACCCGAACCTTTTCCCTGAAAACAATGGACACGATGTTCGCCTTCACCAAAATTCGAAGGGCCTTGATCAGCATTTGGGACAACACATGTCATCAGACTACCGTTGGTCCACCCAAAAGACATCGACACAAATCACAACTAAAACCAGCGTAACTCTTGCAACCTGTAACACCGTTAATGCATGGTTACGTTGAAACTTTAAAATTCAAATTTAAACATTCCGAAAGCTGGACGTCCCATTCCCTCTCTGACCTCAGAATCAAATCAAGTATCAAATCTTCTATCCAAACACATGGCCTTCATCTCGAGAACAAAACGCTGTAAATTAGTGTAATTGGCTCTATTAAGTCGCGAAATCTGAACCGAAATCAACTGTAACGGGTATCTATCCGGTTTTGTTTAACTCACGATAATTTATACACATACGTTTCCAACAGTCACATTTTTCAACAACAAAAAAATGTGAATTGCTAGGTCTTGTTATTTTGGCATCTTGATAATTCATTCACTCGTTCGCGCATTACTTTTCTTTGTACCGGCGAGCAACGATAAGACCGTCTTCGTACCGTCTCGTTTGGATCTATTAAACGGAATTCTAGTATGTAAGTGATAACGCGGGTATTTGGAAAACCGAAGATAACAATTCAATATTCTGTTTTTATTTTTTATAAACTGACAAGTCATTGCTTAGGTTCTCATGAAATATCAATGTGTACAGTGTACATCATGCAAATTCTATATAACTTGTTGAGAACTTATTGTGGCACAGGAAGAATAGCATTGCTCTTTGTTACGATAACAATATCAATATCTTCTTTTCTAACGTTCCCATCTAGCTCCGATAGATCCTGCTTCAAATTCAAATTCAAATTCAAATATTTTATTTCAGAATTACATCCATATATTGTTAGTAGTAGTATAACTTAGCCTAATATTAGTATTATATTAAATTTACAATAATAAATAACAAGAATAACAATGAACTGTACGTGCAATGGAACAACAGCTTATTTGGATAAGTGTGTCTGAACACTTATCCACCTTCGTAGGAGAGGAGAGTCCCACCGGTCTGAAAACACATTCAGAATGCCATTGGAGGAGGAGCGCAAGCGCGTCAACATGGAAGCACATCTCTTCCGCATGATTGCGGCGAACCCGTCGACGCGCGCTTCCGCAAACATCCCTGACGCGCTACATCGCCACGGCAACCCCAAGAGCACCCTGAATGCGTTATTGTACTGTACGCGCAGGTCGCTGTATGCCCGCTGGGTATACTTGGTCCACAGGCTGCACGTGTAAAACGACTGGCAGTATGCCTTAAAAAGCGTTATCTTTATCGGTTCAGTACAGCGTGCAAACCTGCGGGCCAGCATGTTGCAGCGGACAGCCAGCGACCTGCGCTCCCTGTCTATGTCTACATTGTCTTTTAAGTCCTCAGTGACCCAGTGGCCCAAATACTTAAACCTCGAAACCCGACCTAGAGGAGACCCAGAGATTGAAAGTTCAGGCAGCTGTTCGTAGGTTAAAGTACCCGATTTAAAAACCAGCCATTCACTCTTATCGGTATTGTATTTGAGCCCATGAGCCACTGCATAACTTTCACAAATTTGAAGTAGCCTTCTCATTGCACCGATAGATGGGCTCAGCAGCACCATATCATCAGCATAACTGATGTTGTTCACGCAAACACCGTCTACGTGACAACCAATTTTAGTGCTACTGAGCCTACCTATCAGTTTGTTTATATATAGGTTAAAAAGACGGGGGGAGCTCAGCCCCCCCTGCCTCACCCCACAATCCAACCCATACATATCAGAATACGAGCCTGCCCACTTAACTGTATTCTTTTGACTACTGTACCAATATCTAAACAGTGATATCACATCAGCTGGGACAGTAGTGTCGTGAGTGAGCTTATGCCAGAGCAGGTCATAATTGACCAGATCGAAAGCCTTCGATAAATCCAGAAAACATGCCATTACAGGAGTCTTTCTGTCTGTATAATATTGGACAGTCTGCTTGAGGCATAAGATTGCACTGTCCGTTGATAAGTTCGGTCTAAAACCAAACTGAGCATCCTCGAGACCAATATGCTTAGCTAGAATTTTATCAAGCAGACTATCCAACACCTTAGCACAGACAGTGGCAAGCGATATCGGCCTATAGTTGGAGATATCGGAGGCGTCACCAGTCTTATTCTTTATTACTGGCACAACGACCGTATTGCTAAGTTGTACAGGTAAGTAACTATGACTTAGACATAGGTTAAAAATCATAGCAAGTACTCGCGGTAAGTGAACCCCAGCGTATTTAAGATGTTCTACGCTGAGGCCGTCGTGACCGGGGGACTTTCCCCTCACCATGTTCTGTATACTTCTCCCGACTTCTTTAGCGGAGAACCTAACAGGAGGAGCCCCGGTCACGGCTGCCCCCGCGCCGCTATTTGATGGTTCGCTGTAGCCACACAACCGCGAGTTTACATTAAAATGTTTTTGAAAGACATTAGCTATATCCGTGGGGTCACTCACGCCCGCGACGCTCACCGGTATCCCCGATCTATGTTTTAATTTATTCGTTAATTTCCAGAACTTATTAAATTGTTTATTTTCATGACAAGATGCTAATATATCCATTTTAATTTTCTCTTGATTGTTTTGACAATATTTTAATTTAGTTTTAAAAAGATTTCGCGATGTACACATATTTTCATAAATAAATCCAGAAGTAGGTTTATTGTATAACAGCCACATTTGATAACACAGTCGGGCATCACGGTGAGCCTCGCGAACGTGTTTGTTCCACCCTACTACATACTTTCTTTTATGATGCTTTTTAACAGAACTAGCATGAGTGAGTTCGGCTCCTTTTTTCAAAATACATAGTAATTTATTATACAACCTATCTATCACCACCTGATGCGCAGGTTTGTGACACATATTATCAGCACATTTACAAAATTCTGGAGGAAAATCTATTTGTTTTAAGTTGCTATTACAGTAATCAAAATACTCATTTATCTGTTCTAAATCCCTCTCACCCCATACAACTTTATTACAAGAAATGTTGGATTCAATAATTTTAGGTTTAATTAGATTAATGTTACACTCTATTAATAACGGTATATGGTCCGACACGTAAACGCCGTACAAAATAGACGCATTATCCACCAGATGTTTGGCGGCCTCAGTCACAACACAGTGATCGAGCCAGCGGAGAGAACCGTTGGCGGAGCTAGTAAAAGTATGCGAGTTCAGCGGTAAAAGTTCTGTATCAATGCAAGACCAAGATTGATCAATACACGTTAAAAGTAACTCACGTGAGAATCGTGTCCCTGGGTGCGCGTTAAAGTCTCCCAACACAAAAACCGACTCCACTTCACTGCTCTCAATCACTGAGATAATCTCACTTAGACAACTCGTAAACTCAGTACGATTTTCGGCACAGTCAGTGGGCATGTACACACTAAATACTAGCAAAGACCGCTCGCCCTGCGCTATTTTAATACACACGATACGATCACTAGCACAATTTATTACCGATACCGACGCAAATAACGACTTTCTCCACAACAGCGCCACACCTCCATACGGTCTACCAACCAGAACACCGGCAGAGATGTCCACGGCTGATTTCCCAGTGTAGGCGAAGTCTCCATCAATGGTCGCTAGGAAGGGCACGTCGTGGGGTAGCAGCCATGTCTCCTGTAACGCTATCACGTCGGCTCGTGCACATAGTTGACGAACGCAATCAGCTGATCGAGTTATATTTTTACAGTTGAATGTGCATAGCTTAACGTTCGACATACAACCCATTATATGTTTGTTATATTTTCAACACTGTGCTGCTTATTTACTTTTGTTATATTATTCTTAAAGTAAATAAACTGTCTAAACCGAATACCCTCGGGCCATATTTTGTCATCTAAAAATTTATTCAATTTGTATTTTGAGACAAACAATTTAAAGGCATTATATGGTCTTTCAGATTTCATATTGATTTTCTGAAGCTGCACTATTTCTTGCGTCTTATTTTGTATGTAATCACAAATATCTTTTTCAGTAGTCTCTTTGTCAACATTAGTAATAAAAAGCGGAATTTTTGAATCAGCAGCCCTAAATTTGAAGTTCGCATTAGGGCTTGCGGTTCCCGTCTTTCCCTCGAACCGATTCTTTGACTTTTTATTTTGAACCAGCGTCCAACCATCTTTAGAACTATTTTTAGGCCATTCACCTTGCATTAATACTTCGACCATAGTTTTATTACTCTGCATTGATTGTAGTAGGTTTGAATTCTTATCATTCGTGTTTTCTAAGAATGTCGAGTTAATCGGCGTGGTAGCCGACTCATCGACAGCCGGTAGCACCTGTGCACGAGAGTGAACGAGAGAGCGATACTTCGGCCCGTCATCGTCACTTGTTAGCTGCGTTGGCGAATGTGAGTCAGAATCGATCAGCTGTGAATGTTGTGAAGGTAGGTGCGGCGACAATCCAAACGGTCCGCTGTTCAAGTTATACCCTCCACCTCTAATTTTATTTACATTAGAGTTAAATATCGGATTTTGTAACTGATTAGCAGATGAATGTATGATATTATTCTCTTTCAGGGCCACTTCTAGGTCGTTCTTGGTGACAGCATTATTTTTAATATCATTTAATTCCGCACGCAAAGTTAACAGGTCCTTTAGTATTTTCGTGACGTCTACGTGGTCGAAACACACAGGGGGCAGTTTATGTAGCTCGTAGGCGACAAAAACCGGCAATTGATCGGGGTCTATAGTTTTGAAAACCACTATCATGTCTTCTAAATCCTTTTGTTTTTTGTCTTTTCGCCTCGACTTCAATCGTTTACCAATCTTTGTCGTGCTGCATAACAAATTCTTTGCCTCGTCGATTTCCTCCTCAGAAAACGCCGACACACATATTCTTATGAGACTTTCGTTGTCCATAACGTCATGTTTATTACGAATAAACGCAAGGACTTCCGAAATCACCACATTACAGTTCGCACACTTAATCGTATCGACGGACATTATCGGGCAATCACACAACCGCGACCACTCGCATAGGACTCGCGCGCGAGACTTGACTTGCTTCACCATCGTACTCAATTTTTCAAAAGTAAAACTTCAGCCATCATATTTTAATTTGTGGATATTGAAACAAATAAATAATGTCTAATTTAGGTCACCAAATGGTCATCATCCTTTTATCAAACTGACACATAAATAATTATTTATTTCATGCAGTATTTATTCACACCATTGTCCAAATTAAACTAACAATGTTGTATGAATTGTCTTCAAAATTAATAAACGGGCGTTATCTCTACACAAAACTTCATATTACGGGCATCACCAGTTTGTATTATATATGTACTATGCCACTATTGTTTGACTTTGTTTTAACTGTAAACCATAATTTTATTTTATTTTCAATATTCGTTACTTAACCATTCCATTAATGTTTGCATGTCTAACATAAGGTATATTATACAAGACTCACCCATCTTATTCCAACATCTTATTTTATGTGCCTGCAATCTATGCAAATAATTTTTACTGCACTTCACTGTACTTCGTTTTACTTCACTTTACTTTATTCCACTTTACCTTACTTCACTTTATTTTACTTTTCTTCACTTCACTTTACTTTACTTTATTTTACTTTATTTAACTTTACTTCAGCTTTCTTCCACTTATGTTTCCGGACTACCAGGCATCATCTGGTAACATCATGTACTAACAGGTATTATCTTTTATCATTATGTGCATACAGGCATCACCTGTAGTAAATTAAATTACGAAGTCCTTACAGGCGTCACCTGTTTCCGGACTACCAGTCATCATCTGGTAACATCATGTACTAACAGGTATTATCTGTTATCGTCATGTGCATACAGGCATCACCTGTAGTAAACTAAATTACGAAGTCCTTACAGGCGTTACCTGTTTTCGGACTACCAGGCATTATCTGGTAACATCATGTACTAACAGGTATTATCTGTTAATGTCATGTGCATACAGGCGTCACCTGTAGTAAATTAAATTACGAAGTCCTTACAGGCGTTACCTGTTTTCGGACTACCAGGCATTATCTGGTAACATCATGTACTAACAGGTATTATCTGTTATCGTCATGTGCATACAGGCATCACCTGTAGTAAATTATTACGAAGTCCTTACAGGCGTTACCTGTTTTCGGACTACCAGGCATTATCTGGTAACATCATGTACTAACAGGTATTATCTGTTAACGTCATGTGCATACAGGCATCACCTGTAGTAAATTAAATTACGAAGTCCTTACAGGCGTTACCTGTTTTCGGACTACCAGGCATTATCTGGTAACATCATGTACTAACAGGTATTATCTGTTATCGTCATGTGCATACAGGCATCACCTGTAGTAAATTAAATTACGAAGTCCTTACAGGCGTTACCTGTTTTCGGACTACCAGGCATTATCTGGTAACATCATGTACTAACAGGTATTATCTGTTATCGTCATGTGCATACAGGCATCACCTGTAGTAAATTATTACGAAGTCCTTACAGGCGTTACCTGTTTTCGGACTACCAGGCATTATCTGGTAACATCATGTACTAACAGGTATTATCTGTTAACGTCATGTGCATACAGGCATCACCTGTAGTAAATTAAATTACGAAGTCCTTACAGGCGTTACCTGTTTTCGGACTACCAGGCATTATCTGGTAACATCATGTACTAACAGGTATTATCTGTTATCGTCATGTGCATACAGGCATCACCTGTAGTAAATTAAATTACGAAGTCCTTACAGGCGTTACCTGTTTTCGGACTACCAGGCATTATCTGGTAACATCATGTACTAACAGGCATCATCTGTTATCATCATGTGCATACAGGCATCACCTGTAGTAAATTAAATTACAAAGTTCTAACAGGCGTTACCTGTTTCCGGACTACCAGGCATTATCTGGTAACATCATGTACTAACAGGCATCATCTGTTATTTAGTCCATACAGAAGGAGACCAGTACCTGGGCAATACTATACCCATTGGTAAGACTGGATGTCAAACCCCTTGGCTTCTGACTACATATAACGACTGTCAAAGATCCACAAATGACAGCCGGGACCAACGGCTTAACGTGCTTTCCGAGGCACGGAGGAAACTCGGTATGTAATGATGGTCACCCATCCACGGACCAACCTTGGCAAGCATAGCTTAACCTTGGTCGACCCGTGCGGCTGTTATTATTTAGCCACGACCTCCTCCATCATCACTTGATACAATAATCTAATATTGATGGAAAGCGACGCAAACAAGCAGTTTGTCCTACTACTCATTTCCACACCGCTTTCTCCCGTCGCATTTTGGTTTTCTTTGCCAACTATTTGTACAACTAAAATTGATAAAAGTTTGTAAAGGACATGGTCTTTTTTGGTACTTTATTCTGAGATAATCTAACCACTGTAAAGAAAATTAACACGGATAATACTGCACAATAGACTGCCTAATCTCAAGTTTCAAGCTGGAAATTGCCTGCATTTTCGAGAAAATAATGTCCAAAGATCTACTATTTAGTGTAGATGTAGAGAAGTTTTAATAATGTCAATAGATGGCGCTGTGCTGAGTTTGGGCCCAATTCTAATTTATTATTACAAATATGCACTGGTGGTATTCTTATCTCACTAATATAGATGATGCACTCTATTTTTGCACCGAATAATACACTGAACAGAACGCACGCAGTCAAATCACTAACTGTCTCAACTGTCTGACGGACTTATCTATCGTGACATTGACATCTAGCTTTTTTCAAATGTCATTCAACGCAGCGTGTTCCGAATTACGCTGAATGCATTCTTAAGTATATTTGCTCAAAGCACAAACATGTCGGTAGGTACACCTTGTTTTTCATTTTTAATCCTCATTATATTCTCGTAACCATTCTTATTACTTTGATTACCAAAAATGCGTTTCAGTACGACCATCCTCACAATTCTTAGTTAGCGCTGCGATAGGATAGGAACGTAAAACACGGTGTTACCAAAATCTGCCGGTGTTGCCTTGTGAACTAAAAAAAAAAACTTAAAAAATTAATATCTTTATTTTGCAGGATATTTACGTGATTAAGATATAGTTAAGTTAAATTATATTTTATCCTCTTCCGATTAATACAGTAAAATCTGTGGTTGCGTTCAATTTGAATAAAGTACCAAGCTTCATACTAATTCAGTTTTGTCCTTTCTTCATTACCAAATAATCATTGCAAGATTAAAGTCACAAAGTTGCAAAAACTAGACTATAGAGCAGTTACTTCTCATACCCTTGATAATCATTTTGTACGGACTCATCACCGTTCATTTTTCTGTTTACTCGGTAACCCTTTATAGGCCAACGATGCGCGTCATAATTTCGCAAATTATAACAACATGCTTAACGAATTAAAATATAGTGAACTTACAGGTGAGTAGACATCAACAACTGAGAGAAATAATCACTTTTACTCTAGTACTGTAACTTACTCGTACTTTAACCAAACTTAACTACGTAGTGCATCTTAGTGGAACGTGTTTCTCTAAACTTATGAACTTTCACGAAAAATCGGTATACGGGGTAAATTACTACAACGCGTACACATTTAATAGTTTGTGACTGTGTCACCCGACACATCCACCCCCACACCATCATTTTATTTATTATTTATTTTGGTCAGTGGGTAGTCTCATATTTATTAATTTAAAATAGGTGCACCAACAGAAGGTACAATACTATTACATTGATCGATAAGAGTACACTACAGTTTTAATGTATGTTTCAATATGACTGTGTACACAGCATTCTTAGTACATTAAAGAGATAAAATAAGTGACTTACAGTAATAAGGTGGTCATCATCCTACCTTTCCTCACACACTTCAGTTGCACACATTGACTATTCACCTCACTTGCACATTTCACTGGACAGTTTACTTCACATCCATTACACTACACTTTATCATTTTTTTTTTTTATTTTTTTTTTTGCAATGAATCATTTATTTAAGTTTTCGAATTAGCCATTGCATTGTATGTAAGCTACATTTCATTCGAGGTGAGAGTTATTCTTACGTTTATTATAACTACGTGAACCTTTGTGAATAGAGAAAATAAAGAAATCGTATTATTGTACTTCACGGGGCCTCACCGTAATTTGTACTGTGATTTTAATTATTTTGAGCAATCATAACTTCTATTCTATTCTATTTTTATTTATGGCAAATGATGTCGATGCCAAAATGTCGACAATTCTGCCAATGTCAGAAGTGAACGAGAAAGCAAGTGATGTTTAGAGAACAGAAAAAAAAAGAGAATAATTAAAACAAATAGCTGAACTCGTTGCAGAACTTGTTGTTGGGTTAGTAGGACAGCACTGAAACAAACAAGAATATATAATTATATAAATTAAAATTGTTAGTAACATAAAAAAAAAAAAAAAAATTAAAACATGTACCACACCAAATTTAAATAATTTCTGTTGATTAAAAACATATTTACAATTTAATATTATTTAGACGGATAAAAACCATCAGCATCTAGAGCAGTTCTGGGGAGGAGTGTGTTAAAAGAGAAGGGAAATTAATTGGCACAGGAATCTTTAATTTGGGGAGACGACTATATAAGTCGTAGGATGGATCATTGTTGATGCAGTCAAAAAAGATGTGATCCAAGCTACCCTCATCCAATCCGCATTCGCAGAGGGACGAGTCCTGCACACGAATTTTACGAAGGAAAACTGGGGAACAGCAAAAGCCTAGGCGAATTCTACATAGGACCGATACGACACTTTTAGGTACCTTCTTGTAATGGTAGAACCATGGTTTCGGTTTTATCAGCGGTTGGACCGCGTAGTAAAAACTACCTTTCTTTTTGCTCGAGCTGTTCCACAGTTCCTGCCACGAGCTTACCAAATCCGACTTGGGAAGGTTTAGTAGATCATAGCCTTGGTGATTAAGGTGTTTAAGGTCTGCAGTTGGGGAGATGCATGCGTCCTTAGCCAATGTATCAGCACATTCATTGCCTTTAATGCCACAGTGGCTGGGTATCCAAACTAGATGAACGTTTTTTTGCTGATTGGCACAGGATAGGAGTGTCTTTTTAATATTTAAAATTAGTGGGCTATGTAATTTACTTTTGAAGGGATTCTGGGATAAGGATTGAAGAGAGCTGAGGGAATCTGTAAAAATGACACCAGAGTTAATGTTATGGGATTCTATGAAAAGGCATGCTTCCAATAAAGCCACACTCTCACCTGTAAACACAGAAGATTCCTTTGGACATTTAAATTGCAGGATTATTTTTGAATTTTGGTAATAAACAGCAGCGCCCGTATAACTGTTACTTGCTAACTTAGAGGCATCGGTGAAAAACCTTTGAAACCCATTCCATCGCTCACACACCACCGCATTAAAGGTCGAGTTTGCCGAAGGGGACTTTTTGGAAATACCAATGTTGTAAAATATTTGGGGTTTGAAGCAGAGTACTTCATACGTGAAGTTAAACAATGGTAATCTGGGATATTGGACAATAGGACAATCTAAATTTTGGAGCTGGCAAAACGCTTTTAATATTAAAGGAGATTCCTTGCATTTCCAATATTTTGAATTTCTGTACAGAGTATCTAATTGTTTCAATTTTGGAATAAGAGGATGTATAGTTTTGGGGATAACCCTAGACAGGAACCGGGATGCCAGATACTGCCTCCTCAGGGCTAAGGGAGGTTCGGCGCATTCGACCTGCAAGGCGTTAATGGGAGAGGACTTCATGCAACCTGAGATGATCCGAAGGCATTGGGACTGAAGCCTATCTAATCCAACTAAACCGCCTTTGTTACATGGAATAAACAAAAATTAGCCATAATCCATAATACTACGGACTAAAGCATTATAGATTAATTTCATAGTGTAAGGATGGGCACCCCACCAGACACCTGCAAGGACTTTTAAAATAGGGATAACCCTTTCGCATTTTTTAACTAAGTAATTAATGTGGGGTAAACCAGATAATTTGGAATCCAATTACACGCCTAAAAATTTTGCTTTATTAACTACTGGGATACCTTGATCTTCAATGCTAACTGAGACTTGAGGAATCTGTTGTTTCCGGGAGAAAATGACAACCGAACTTTTCGGAGCAGATAGGGAGAGACCATGGTCTAAAAGCCATTGATTTAAAGAGTCCAGAGAGAGACAGAGGGAAGTAGCAGCATCAACAACTGATGCATTGGCTACGTACAGGACAAGGTCGTCGGCATACTGTAAAAGATGACAGTCAGTATTAAGACAGGAGCCAATGTCAGCTGTGTATAAATTGTACAGTAATGGGCTGAGGACAGAGCCTTGGGGAAGACCCTTCCACGTCTGTCTTTCCTCAAATATCTCACCCTGGACTCTCAACACCAAAGAGCGGGACATAAGAAGCCCGCATATGCACTGTACCATCTTCGCCAGAATACTCAGCTGTTGCAATTTTTGCCTGAGAATGGGAAGAAGGACATTGTCGTATGCGGAAGATATGTCTAGGAAGGCGGCTACAGCAGATTCATTTTTGGAAAAGGCTGTACGTATATCCGTAACTAACGTTGCCACGCTGTCCATTGTACTAAGTCCCTTCCTAAAGCCAAATTGATGGCTGGGTAGTAGATCCCGAGACTCAACAAACCACTCAAGTCTATTTTTAATTAGATGTTCCAGTAACTTGGCCAAGACGGACGACAAAGCAATTGGTCTAAGTCCATTCGGGTCATCGGCATTCTTGCCGGGTTTCAAAAGAGGAATGACGATTTGTTGTTTCCACTGATCCGGTACCCAACCAAAACGATAACAGTAATTTACAATTTCGAGAAAATAGTTCTTAGCGTTGGTACCAGAGTGGACTATAAAAGAGTATGGGATGCCATCCTTGCCAGGGGCAGTATCCCGTACATTTTGAAGCACCGTATTCAATTCCTCCATTGAGAAGGGGTAATCCAGCGGATCATCCGCAGTATTTACAGGCGTGAGTAATAATTCTGAAGATAAGGGAACATAGGCTGGAGCAATTTTGTCGAAAAAAGATTCAGCAGTTTGTCTGGTGATGGGGGAAGAGATTGACGGGGAGCAACCACAACTAAAGCGGTTTATACTCTTCCAGACTGCTGATACGGGAGTGGAGGGGGATAGAGAAGTGCAAAACTTAACCCAACCTGAACGTTTCTTCTTACGAAGAAGACGTTTAGATTGAGCATACACTCGTCTATACTGTAGTAAATTGTCGTTATTCATCGATTCATTGTACTGTATTTCGGCGTTATTCCTCGACTGTATTGCTGTTGTGCATTCATGGTCCCACCATGGGGGTGATGGAATCTTGTTTCTGGCACAGTTCCGCAACTTAAATGACGAATCTGCACTTGAAATTATGGCCGAAACAAAGCCTTCGTAACAATTCTTAACATGGCAGTGACCAAGAAAGCCTGAAAATGCTGAATTTAAATTTGGGAGTTCACTAATTTTCTCCTCCAGTAATGATGAAAACTTTGTCCAATCGGGTTTGGACAAGTTGTACTTCAGAAGTGGAGGAGAAGTTTTTTCTAAAAAGGTCTTATTAATCAAAGATATAACTATAGGGTAATGGTCACTACCATGCGTCAGAGTAGTGCATTGCCAATGAATTGATGCCGCCAACTCCACAGAACAGAATGTGAGATCTACACAACTCTTTTGCTGCCCAGGAAGAGTTCTACGGGTCGAGCAACCGTCATTTAGGACACAGAGGTTAGGGTCATCTAGAATTTCTACTAAACCTTCCCCGAAGGAATCGCATCTATTAGAACCCTACCTAAAGTGATGGCAATTGAAGTCACCCATGACCAAAAGGGGACCATGGATATTACTAAAAATATTTCTTAAAATGGTTAAAAAGTTATGATGGGGATGTGAAATGTATACAGAGAGGACCGTGATCCCCTCAACAGTCCCTCCAACAACATTCACATCACCACCAAGCGCAGGTAAGGATAAGGACAAAAGTGGGACACGGTTATTGAAAAGGAGGGCCGACCCTCCATAGCCATCAGATCTATCGCATCTAAGAATATTAAAATGTGGTACACGAAAGCTAAGACTTGGGGTAAGCCAAGTCTCTGCAATGGAGCAAGCCAAGGGCTTGTACTCATTTAGGAGGGATATGAGGTCGTGCTTTTTATGCCACACGCTCCTCACATTCCACTGAAGGAATACTTGGCGACCCGCCATTTTTAATTTCTAGAAGAAGAGTTACAAGTTGGTGGGCAACGTTGGACGGTATTTGTGAGCTAGAAGAAGACATTACAGTGGTTAGGAGTTTTACGAGAATTTCAATAATAGAGGAAATATTATTACGGTCAACGTAGGGGTTATTAAGAGTGCAGCCATTAGGCTGTGAAGATTGGGGAGAACTAGTTATTTGCTCATGAGCAACTCTATCGTATGATGGGGAAAGGGGGGCATGGGTCTTAGGCTTTAGAAAAACTGTTTTGCGATATGATTGGGGTTGGGATTTTGTTACATTGGCATAGTTACGGGAAGCAGCTGGGACAGTTTTGCTTACTTCAGCATAGGACAAGGATTTCTCAGCCATGATAGTCTTTATAGCCTTCTGTCTACCAAACTCCGGGCATGACTCGCTATTAGCAAAGTGATTCCCCGAGCATAGTACACAGAAAGCTTCAGCCTCAGCAATGCTGCAACCATCACCAGGGTGATCATTGCCACATTTACTGCAGCGTGGTTTTGACCTACAGATTGATGCAATGTGTCCAAATCTGCAGCATTTACGGCACTGAATTGTAGGGAAGACATATTGCTGTACTGGGAGAGATGTGTAGCAACAGTAAATTCTATTTGGTAAAACCTGTCCGTCAAACGTGATGACGCAGGTTTCTGTGGGTTTCCATTCTATAGCCCCGTCATAAAAATTATTTTTTTTATGCGTCTGACCTTAAGAATTTGTCCACAGCCCGGTGGAACGGATAAATAACTTTTACACTCCTCTTCCGACATGTCGTGGGGAACTCCTTTTACAACACCCATACGGGTAATGTTAAATGTAGGGATACTAGCGATATAACCATTTTTTGACAAAATACTGTTTATGATAAAGGCATTCGCATCCTGAGGGGAAGTAAATTCCACAGAAACTCGGTTACGACCAACACGTTTAACTCCGTCACGAACTACGTTACCAATGTTATTATTGAATAGGAACATGCCAAATGTAACGGGATGAAGTGTTGTATTAGCATTAGGTTGGGATTCCGTGCGGGATACATGGACTAGGAAAGGCGCTTTATCTGTCGCTGAGTACTTAGTACGACCAACTTGAGCTCTTTGTTGCTTCGTAGGAGGGCTCGTCATATTAACATCGTCAACTGGGCGTTTGCGTGACGGATTAGTTGAAATTTGCGTGTCTGCTATGCTGCAAGCAACATTGGCGAGTTGGTATAGCGGGGAGTTCGGTGATAGGGGAGCATAATCGGAAATTGAGGAAGAAGGGATGTCAGGTGGAGGATCCGGGTCGGGAGGTTTATTTCGCTCCATTACTACGGTAAAAACTACTATAACAAGAAATGAACAATACAAACCCGATTAACGACACAAGGACAACACAGAAATACAAAAACAAGTCACAACAAGTCACGTTTTCACTAAAAACAACTTAAAATTCAGGACACACGTGCTAACCAAATACACTCTGTGGCGAGAATAATCATAACTTCAGTCTTAAAACACTGTACCTACACCGTCTTTTTTTTTTTTTTTTTCTTTTTTTTTTGTAATTTTATAATAATAGCACACAGTAGTCCTGTTAATCCTCGTCGCCAAAATGTGGTATTTCCCTCTATATTATCGGCTATCGGACGCGCGCACGTCCGTTCACTTTCACAGTCCAAAAGTAACTGGCTGTACGCGCCGAGAGACGACACAACGCTTCCCTCTCTTTCACTCACAGACACTACAATAATCATTATTAATCATCAATGCAACCCTCTAATTTCATTATTTTAATATTGATTATTTTAATGGTTGCTGAGCAAAGGCCTCTCCGAATTATTTCGACGGAGTTGAACTGATATAAAATAGTAGTTTAAGTTTTAGTGAATACTAGCTTATTTCCGCGGCTTCGCTCGGGTGGAGTTCTATAATTGTCCCGCGGGATCATAGGTATTACCGGAATCAGACCAAAATATAAGCTGTTTTGATACTAAAATCATCCAAATCTGATAAGACGTTTGAGCGTGAAGGATTAACAAACATACACACAGAGGACACAGATAAGAACTTTTGGCTATAAAATATTAGGGTGTTTAATTTATTACCCACCAGGACATTACACTAAGATAGAAGAGCACAAAAGTACTGCTGGTGTTAATAGTAAAGAAGCTTAATTTAGCACAAGGTTAAAAAGCTATAACAAGTATGAGGTCATCTTGTCGCGCTAGCCGAGTGTACGCTCAGCGCCTAACGCGTGCTCTCGGACGCTACTAGTACGCCAACTAGTCCATAATGGGATAAACATGTTTTACCTGCATTTAGGTTGTCCATCAGCACTGGTACTACAATCTCCGTACAAACAATAATTGTGGCACACAGAACCATCGCATCTCTCACCGCTGTAACCCTGTGTACATTCACAACGAGATCCATCAACTTTCGTACCATGGACACAAACCAGGCTTACATCTGTAGAAACTGAGTTGTTTGTTAGAAGTCTCTTCAGGTTATCGCAGTTCTGAATATTCTGAGGTATTATATCGTTAATGTTATAGTAGGCAGCCATCGTCCAAAGAAAATCATAATCAAGTCCCAATCGTTCGATAAAAGGTTTAGGTTCCACATCTATGCCGCGCGGTGGATTCTTTGGAATTTGCCTGATGGTACGTTTCAAATTTTGAACGTCGTAATATTGCCAGTACACGAAATTCTTTGATTCGATAAGAAAATATGCATATTGTGATCGTACAAGTATTGTTCTTATGTTCTTTCCATCTAAATCTGCACTTTTAATGGAAAACGTCAAATCAGCCAGCAAACCCCCAGCAAAGTACATTTTCTGTGCCTCTTGGTCTATGGTGAAAGAGCATATAAAGTCATGGCCATTATCGATTATAACTTCTTTCTCAGAGCCATTGAATCCAACCTTGTTGATTTTGTAGCGTGACCTAAAATAAATAAACCTGAAATGTTTTGTAAATGTTATTCAAATTTCCACAGATACTTATACATATACATAAGCTAAGCCCAAATTGTTTCAATTGCTGAATAGTCAGCGTTGATTTTTTTTTTTTTTCAATCTCAGCAAATAGATATGCGTAATATTTTTGAATAATAATTTTTATTGTGTTTATAGATTATCTTATAATTATACAATATAAAATTCAATGTCCTGACTGACTGACAAATCAACCCACAACCCAAACCACTGGTCCTAGAGACATGACATTCTGAATTAAAAAATTAATTAAGTTTTCTGTTTTTCATATTCGTTTAGCGGCATAATTTATTTTCTTCGAGAGTGTATTGAGTTTAGAGTATTAGATAAAAATGTCGTTTTATATACGTGGGCATTTGTTACTTGCAATTCTCGGATCTATAACAACCCCGCCTGTGGCTCGGGTGTGAATTACACCTTGACTGCAAAAACAAAGTTTCCCTAATTATATAAAATGTACTATTTTGTTAGTAACGTACCCTCCACAGCTATCGACGGTTATTTGAAAGATAAGATTAGGATCATATTCCAACAAAATTAAGTGCCTTTCGTTAACTTTGTTTTTATCAGATTCCGGTTTTAATGTAATCGAATAAATTTCTGTATATCGTTCAACCCAAACGAGTAACTCTGTGGCCGGGTCATAAGCCAAACCAGTAACGGTGACGTTTATAGTCATCAAATATTCTGTTGTCCTTGTAGTTATGTCAAAGCTAGATATAGTATTTGTGTCAGCGAACAACACCCTGTTGCGTACTGGGTCGTAAGTTATATCATTGATTATATCCAACGTAATGTTTTCTGTGGGCGATATCGTTCCGTTAATATCAACAAATTCTAGTCGATTCCTAACACTCGTAACGATTTCTGAAACAAGAAAAAACTATTTGATAATCTGTCATTCTTTAGCTGTCCCTGTTACATAAATATAACCACTACTTATTCCCATAGGGTAGGCAGAGACTGTATAACTTCAGCTGCTATGATCCTTACATACTGCATTTTACACAAATGTTACAGCTTACCCAATACCCGAAAATAAACATGTTGGCATAGTCAAAGCATTATTTATATCAATGGATATTGGTAAAGAAAATGAAAAAAATAACAATTTTTTTTTATTTAAATAAAATGCTTCATAGACAATGCATTGTGTTAGGAGCATCCTTTTAGGCAAAAGGTAATCTATCCATGTCTATGTCGCAGGCATAACGTATAACACGCTGTATTAAATAAAGGCCCGCCGGATTGAAAAACGTCGCTGTTATGTCATACAGCGTCGTCACGTTCAGCCAGATTACAATTCGTCTGAAATAAAGTATCGCCGCATTGAATGCGCACTTTACGTTAGCGCGTCGGTGGCGTAATAACGTACCGCCCAGATACAAACGGGCGCATCGACGATACGCCGCTTTGAAAGCGCGCGAAGCGAGCTCGGTATTTAGGGGAACCGACGTTAAGTTTGGTTAGGTTCCTTTAAACCCTGCCGACAGAAATAGGCGTACCTAGTTGACGTAGTGCCACCACGCGGGGCTCCGCGTAGCGGCACTACGTCGATTAGGTACGCCTTATTACATTTTTCTTGACGTTGTTTTTATTCCTGGTTTATTTATTTAATAGGTTAGAACGCAATTTAAGCTGGTAGAAAACTTCTCCAAAGTAAGCTTTTAATCAAAATTCATGAACAAAGTAAATAAATGACTCTGGTACTCACCCCAGGAGAAGGAGTGCGCCAAACCTACGCACAGCGCCACCAATACCATCACACATGCCGTTCTATACATTTTATACTACAGACAACGTCGTTTGTGAAGAGATAGTATATGTCCGCCACTGGTGCCCGCTCGTGGAATACAAAAGAAATGTACTGATTGTTTGGCAATATGAAGTTATAAATAGTATGGTTAGACATTGGGCATTTTGATAACCTAAGAGGTCTACTGATAAGAGAAGCAATAAGTAGAGATATCGTGCAGAGTTATACAGGATGAGTTTTAAATTTTGCGTGGACTGCCATAATTAAATGAAACATTCGCAAGAGAATCAAGGTTACCAACGTCGCCCGAAGAATTGCCAAACTTAAGTAGCAGTAGGCAGGGCATATTGCTCGCAGAACATCCGTTCTCAAGAACGGATCGGACGGCCATCCTGCCCATGGGGCTGAAGAGTTCTTGAGTAGCGACCGCGAACCGGAAGACGTTGCGTTGGAAGGCCTCCCACTAGGTGGACCGATAACCTGGTGAAGATTGCGGGAATCCGCTCCATCTCATATCATGTAAAGTTTTCTAGGGTTTTTCCATCACAATTTACTCAGTAGCAGTCAAAATCAAAGCATTTATTTTAAGTATGCCAGTTATAGATGATGATGATGAGGCCAGTTACAGGCACTTTTGAATTTTATGGTCGAAAAAATGATATGTAGCTATAATTACGTGTCGAGGATATTTTTTTATATTTACGTGTGTGGATGGAATGAGCATGTAAGGGACGCTCATCGCGAGGCCAGGAATAGTTTTCAAGCCTGGATAAATAACAAACGCCCCTCTTCGGGACCTATCTATGATAATATGCATGAGAAGGGAAAATGTTTTAAAAGCCGGCTGAAATACTGTCAAAACCATGCTAAGCATTATTATGGATAGATTGGCCGAACAACGAGCTAATAAAAAATTCAGCAATTTCTGGAAATCCACTAGTAAGTTGGATGGGAAACCGGAACTCCCTACGAGTGTGGGAGGTATAAATGAACCTAGTGGAATCTCTAATAATAATATGTTCAAAAAGCACTTTCGAGTTCAGTCCCCTCTCGGTCCCTCAACCGTGAAAGTAGATACTGAGCCCAGAAGTGGTTGAGCTAAACATCTAATGCGATTCTCAAGTAACCAAATGAGTGCAATCATAAATGGTATGAGCCGAGGCAAATCTCCAGGACATGATGGGCTCAGTATTGAGCACTTGAAGCACGCGGGTGTACATCTGCCGCGAGTCCTGTCCAAGATTTTCACAATGTGTATTAGTCACGCGTACTTACCTGCTGATCTAATGAAGACCATCGTGACTCCCATTGTGAAAAATAGGACTAGAGATATTTCTGACTAGGGTAACTATCGTCCCATTTCTCTTGCTATTATAATAGCAAAGGTGTTGGACGGTGTGCTTGATACTTGCCTTGATAACTATATACATCTTCATGATGCGCAGTTCGGGTTTCGTCCCGGACTTTCAACGCTATTTTGAGTCTCAAGCATGCAGTTCAATACTATGTAAATCGCGGGACGCCAGTGTACGCCTGCTTCCTTGATCTCTCCAGAACCTTCGATCTTGTCTCGTATGATGTGCTCTGGGGGAAAATGGCAAGAAGGGGTATACCCGCGGAAATATGTGGGCTATTCCAGTGTTGGTATGGCAATCAGACCAATCATGTGAGATTGGATGGTACGCTCTCTGAGCCTTATAGGTTGGAGTGTGGGGTGAGACAAGGAGATCTGACGTCCCCCAGGCTTTTTAACCTCTACTTAGATGACCTCATAGAGGGACTCAGCAGAATGAGTGTCAGATGCAGTGTTGGTGGTGTTAGCATTAACAACATCAGCTATGCGGACGATATGGTGCTGTTGGGTCCGTCTGCGGGGTCTGTAGGGAAATTGCTTAGGACTTGTGAAGCCTACGCTGCCGCACATGGTTTAACTTATAATGTTAAAAAATGTGAGTACATGGTCTTTTAAGTCGGCGGCAAATGCTGGGAACAGGGACCCGAGCTGCTTATAAATGGTTCAGTGATCCGTAAAATATCTTCTTTTAAATACTTGGGTCATTTTCTGTCCGACGACCTTAAAGACGATGTAGATATAGAAAGGGAGCGCAGGGCACTTGCCGTCCGGTGCAACATGTTGATCCGTAGATTTGCTCAGTGTACGGACCTAGTTAAAATCACTCTTTCAAGGCCTACTGCCAGAGTCTGTACACGGGTAATCTATGGATCAATTACACGAAAAAGTCGCTAGATGCCCTGCGCGTCCAGTATAATAATACCTTTAGGATGTTGTTGAGACTACCTCGCTTCGGCAGTGCGTCGGGGATGTTCGCGCAAGCTCGTACTGACGGGATTCACGCGATGGTCCGAAAAAAAAGTGCCTCGCTACTCAGGAGAGTGAGAAATAGTCGCAACAGCATCCTGAGAACTGTAGCGGAGAGCTACAGCTCTCCAATTGTAATTCTTCTTGTGCAGAGGGTAATTGGTACTAACACTAGATAATAAGTTATTTAATATTATATTACTAACACTCTATGGATCTTTTTGTGTCCAAAATAAAATAAATAATAATAATAGTCCCAGTCATTAAAACTGTGAAAGTACTGTAATTGGATTTGTGCCCAGTTGATGGCAGCAGGCTCACCCCCATTACGCTGTTAGGGTGCTGCTCTGCCCAGAACTTTGGGATTATAGGCGTGATTTTAATGATGTTATGTTTATGTGATGATTACGTATTTATGCAAACAGGTTTCATATGACACTTATTTCCAATCATCCTGTATACGCAACAGTTTAGGTAGTAGTATGAACAATATTGGTAACAATGCTTGATTTAAAAATGTCGCCTGTATGCTCTGAGGGGTACGCAGATGTGTACAATACACCCAAATTACGACAGTTTAGGTATGTTAAGTTCCATTTAATGAGGATAAGCCTATTACCATGACATGTATTGTTAACAATGTAAAATAAATGCATAGCATTTATTTGTATAGGATATTATAACTAAAAATGGAAAATAAAAATAAAACATTTTAAAAAAAAAATAAACCGACTTCAAAAAACACAAAACACAAAAAAGTGAAAAATAACTTTAGCTTCAGAAGTCGGTGACAAAAAAAACAACTAAATGAATCAAGCAAATGTCATCGACTTTTGAAGCTAAAGTTATTTTTCACTTTTTTGTGTTTTGTGAAGTCGGTTTAATTTTTTTACAACATAAAAACGCAGGAGGGTGGTCTCTATTCGACTGATATATTTTTTGTAGTAATAACGTATATTTGGCCGCGTCTTCACCATGTCTTAGTACTAATTTACATAAGTCTTTTTGTTTTCAAGAGTAGGTAGTGAACCAAATCTATTGACGCTCCTGATCTCCTTGATGTGCTGACGCGCTTATTTGTTCCGGACAATTACTGTCGCGGCAGAAAGCATAGGCTGTTTGCCGTGCCTCCATGTCGTTCTGTTTTTTTTTTTAATCTTTATTGAAAAATAGAGGATTTGATGTCATCCCCATAGTTACAGACATCTTAAATATTCACATCTTACTTACCTATATTTATCTTATCTGCGTTTTATAGCACAATCAACCATTTTATATATGAATCTCGCTTCCTCTGATATGGGGATAGCAAGAGTACTATTACATACATCAGTGTCGTGTAAGCTAATGCCGTAAGCAAGCCTAAAAGATACCCTCTCAGCTTCGTTCCGAACACATTCCACTAAATCTTATGAAATACATCTTCAACCAAATCACAGTCAGTGCAATTCTTAGAAGTAACTTTGCCCATTAGGTATGCAAAACTATTCAGTGGGATATGTCCGGAACGCAGCCTCATAGCAATTACTATGGTGTGTCTAGACAAATTGGAATTAATGAACCAAGAAAAACGTGACAAATTATTTTGGATTGTTTTATACCATATGCCTTTTACTAGAGAGCGCTCATCAAAATATTCCTTCCATGTGTTCCTACATTTGAGCTTAATCGTATAAAAAACGTCGGTATAATATGGCAAACAGACCATAGGGACACCATCAGTTAAGGCTTTTATAACGAGATAGTCTGCCTCTTCATTTCCTGCCAAGCCTACGTGTGAAGGTATCCATTGCAATAATATATTATAATTTTTATTGGCTAATGATGAGAGTGACTTCAAGATGCTATATGCTATCGGTGTGCCTCGACTATTCGAGGTACATCGAGCAATGTGTTGTAGTGCACTCTTGGAGTCTGTTAGAACTACGTATTTGCCCGATTGACAGGATTGAATATATGAAAGTGCCTCTGATATTGCTATCAATTCTATCAACATTATCGATATGTTTGAATCAATACGTAGTTTCATTGAGCTGCTAACTTGAGGGTCATAAATAGCTAATCCGCCACAATTACTTTCCTTCGAACCGTCCGTATAAATTTTATAATACTCTGAATATGTATTTTTAATAAAACTATTACACAATTGTTTTAAGGCCAAAGAATTATAACTTCTTTTAGCGTTACTTACGGCATCTATGTTAAACTTAATATTAATTGAAATATTCACATTGCTGAACCAGGTATTAAGTGTAAACATTTCTAATTGTGTACTAACATGTACAGCAGTATCTTTAAGGTAGCTATGAACTAAAACTAAAATGGGCTTTTCTTCGCACCTCCAATAAGGATTTTGACTAAAAAGATTTAAATCGTCCAAAATTTGCATAATCTTATGGTTAGAAAAGGATTTTGCTTTTAACCAATACTTTCTGGCAAGGTAATGTCGTCGTATACTTAAAGGCGGTAGGTGTAGTTCGCACTCCATGACCTGTATAGGTGTCGTTTTAATAAATCCACCTATTACCCGCATACACTGATTTTGTATTTTATCTAGCTTGCTTGTATGTGTCTTACAGCTACTACCATACAGGAAACTTTTGCTTCAAAAAATAACTTTAGCTTCAGAAGTCGGTGACAAAAAAAAAACAACTAAATGAATCAAGCAAATGTCATCGACTTTTGAAGCTAAAGTTATTTTTCACTTTTTTGTGTTTTGTGAAGTCGGTTTAATTTTTTTACAACATAAAAACGGAGGAGGGTGGTCTCTATTCGACTGATATATTTTTTGTAGTAATAACGTATATTTGGCTGTGTCTTCACCATGTCTTAGTACTAATTTAGATAAGTCTTTTTGTTTTCAAGAGTAGTGAACCAAATATATTGACGCTCCTGATCTCCTTGATGTGCTGGCGCGCTTCTTTGTTCCGGACAATTACTGTTGGGGCAGAAAGCACAGGCTGTTTGCCGTGCCTCCATGTCGTACTGTTGCACGTGCTAAGTCACCAATTCCTCGCACTCTGGCCGCGCTTGATGATCTCGCTCTTGGATTCTAATCCAACCGATAAATGATAAATGATGTTTATTTTGCAAGTAGGTTTTTACAAACACTTTTACACGTCAATTTTTTTAAACTAGATGGGGCCGGTGTTTCGTACCTGACTACTCTGAGAAGAAACAGCCGAAACAAACTCAGAGGTCATAGTCTCTTTTAAAGTCCAGACAATCTTGCTCAATTCACATGAGGACTATGCAGATTAGAGTCTGAGATGGTCTTTTGAAGAAAGAACCACAGTTATATTCGATTTGTTTAAATTTGAGGGATGGTCTTGCATTGGAGTGCAGTGCGATGCGCGCTCGAACACGGACGTGTTTCCGCTGTGCACGGCACGAATTTTATTCGCGTGTTGCGCGGCCATAGCCACTGCCCGTTATAACTATGAGTTCGAAACAACTCATAGTAAATGAATTGCTGGCATTCCTAGTCCATGCCATCGACTACATGGACGAGGTGAGCATACTGCAGATTTGCCGGTCCAATTTCAAGGAGGATGACATCAGCAGTGGAAAACTTTTGCTGTTCCAGTCTCTTGGAAAACTGGACCAGATGCCCTCTCGGCGCAGAGATGGAACCGAGAAGAGCCTTCAAGATATCATCGATATGTTGAAGAAAACTGACCCAGACGACGTGCCTGATTTCGTGGCGAAGGAGCTAGGTAAACTGCCTCCCGTCACATTCGACCACGTCGACGTTACACGGCTGCTAAAGGACATCACTACCTTGAAAGCGGAGATGACCAGGATGCAGTCCAGAATGGAGGTTTCAGAAAAAACCAATACTGAACTACGTGCGGAAATAGCATTATTGCGCAACGTCGGTTCGGAAATTGGGTCACCTGAGGCCTCAAAGGTGAACACACGTCGAGGGGCGCAAAATGCAACCATCGGCAGTTTTGAATCGGCGAACACAAGTGCGTCACCAGCTGCCGATAACGCTGAGCAAGCGCCGCCCGCCGCCGTCATCGCCCGCGCCACTACACCGGCTGCGGAAACGTCACGCGTAGGTACGTCGACCCCAAAACGTGCCTATGCTGCTATTGTCAACAGCCGTAAAACTGATGCGTCGCAGCCTAAGCGACAAACCAGAAAAGGGGAAACTTTGAAAATTGGTTCTCAACCAGCCCTGGCTGCGGTCCGTAGCTCCGTGCCAAGAACAAGCCAAGTTGATGAGGAGGGCTTCACTAAAGTGGAAAGGAGGAAGAGGAAGAAGCCCTGTCCTCGTAACCTGTGCGGTACCGCACCGAGTGGACCCAACATGATGCTGCGTCCTGCTGTGCCTACGACGCAGCTGTACATTTCACGTCTGCATCACTCCACTACAACTGAGGAAGTGGTGCAGTATTTGAAAGTGAAGACCAACTGGACTCTGAGGGTCGAAAGGTTGGAATCGCGCCACAACATGAACTTTAAGTCATTCGTGGTACGAGTTCCAACCCACCATCTACAGACCTGCATGAAGGAGGACTTTTGGCCGAAGGGTGTCGTATATCGACGTTTCCGAGGACGGTTACGCGACACCACGCAGCAAAACACGACGCCGACAACGTTGCGTGTATAGTTTTAGTTTCTTTAAGTTTAAAATATGTATTAGTGTATTATTGTTGTTAATTATTATTTTGTGTATTTTATCTATGGGCCTTAGTCGCCTGACAATAAAATGATTATTATTATTATTATTATTATTATTATTACCCCCGGTAAACAACGATTTTAGAAAACTATGAGAATCGATTTTATAAATAAAGACGCAAGCGTACATAACCCCGGAGCAAAATTTTTGAAAGAAATAAATGTCAACAATTCTGAACTCCAAGCGTTTGTAGATTTTGGAAGCGACGTTACTCTCATTAAAGAACTCTTTTAGGAATAGTGCAGTTTAGTCGTTAGGCAACTTGAGTATTGACATGATCGTTGATGGGGTAGAGGCTAGAGTGACATGCAAAATCGTAAATGATCACATGCTAGAGGTCCCTGTGCTTATGGGGCAGACTTTCACGGAGCAGTCACATATATTGGTTTATAAGGACAAGAATAGATTGCAGTTTTTCGATATCGTGAAAGAATTGCCTAGTTCAGAACACGCCGATGATGGTGATGCCTTAGTGAAGTTTTCTCCTGCCAGATCAGTTGTAGTTTATGGTCCAGCTTCCGTTAAAGTGAAGGCTCAGTCCCCTTTCAGTGGTGATGTCCTTCTGAGAAGTAGTATTGCAGAGAAACCTAACGAGCAGCTAATCATCACCGGCGGGCTACATCACTCGATCAACGGTGAAATCAAGATAATGGTCTTGCCTTGTTCTGAATCTTGCCACATTTCATCTAAACAGGTTCTCTGCCGTGCTGAAATAGTTGATGTGGTGAATAGGATTGTTGATGAGCGATCTATAGGGATTGTAGATAGTCGGAGGTTTTATGAAACTAAGGTCCGCGTGGGTGAGGGGGTCCCTGCAGAGATCAGGAAAGACTTAATATACATGTTGCAGAAATATCAGCATTGTTTTGCTTCTTCGTTGTGGGAGGTAGTATGTACCAGTGTTACAGAGATGAAGATTGATTTCAATAGTCAACGTCCAGTTGTTTATCGTCCATACAGGTTGTCGCATTACGAACGTGAGAAGTTACGTTCGATGGTCGGAGACATGTTGGATGCCGGTGTGATACGAGAATCTGTTTCAGATTACTCTAGTCCCATTTTACTCGTACGAAAGAAAGATGGTTCCTCAAGGTTGTGCGTAGACTGCCGGGGTTGCGGGACAGTTCGAAAGAGATACCGCGGCCCCGGAACACAAAGGGCGATGAAGGAACATGGATGGGTTTTAGTCAGTAAAAGTCTGACACTCCCTCCTGCTCCGCCCAGAGCGGGAGGAGTTATTTGATGATTTCCCATCCAAAAAAAAAAAAAAAAAAAAAGTTGTGCGTAGACTATCGTATGCTGAATTCAATGACGATTAAGGAAAGGTATCCTATGCCTATTATCGAGAATGAAGTATCATGACTTTCTGGTCAGTCCTGTTTCATAACTCTCGATCTTGCTTCTGGCTACTACCAAGTGCCAATCTCTGAGCAAACCAAACACTTGACACCTTTTGTTACGCAGGACGGTCAATACGAATTCAACCGTAAGCTGTTCGACTTAGCAAATGCGCCTGCCGTTTTCCAATGGATGATCAATAACATACTGGGATCGGCACGATTTAATAAGGCAACCGCGTACATCAATGATGTTCTTATTTATGGAAAAGACCCACGGCAGTGTCTTCAACGTCTTGAAGAGGTGCTACAGATGCTGGAAAAGGCGGCTTACTCAGAACCTACTAAAGTGCAAGTTCCTGCATGATAAGGTAGACTATTTAGGCTACGAAATTAGCGCTAGTGGTATCAGGCCCGGTGAAAACAAGATATTCAGCGTTGTCAATTTTCCCCGACCTCAGAACGTACACAATTTCCGGCAGTTTTTGGGTTTGACCAGTTATTTTCGTAAATTTACAGAAAATTTTGCGCAAATATCGTTTCCTATCTTTTGGTTACTAGGCCGGTTCTTTCTATATATGACCCTAATGCAGAGTTGGAGCTGCACACGGATGCAAGTAGGTTAGGAATTGGAGGAATTATTTTACAGCGAACGCAGGCCTCTGATAACTTCCATCATGTGGCGTTTTACATCCGATAAACTTGCCCGGAAAAAATAAAAAAAAAAACTTCCACTCTTACGAGCTCGAAACCCTAGCGGTGGTTTACTCCCTTTGTAAGTTTAGGGTTCATTTGTTAGGGAAGGAATTCAAGATTATCACCGACTGCAGCGCTTTGCGTTCTATGTTTTCAAAACGGGACTTGATTCCAAGAATAGCAAGGTGGTGGCTGACGTTACAGGAATTCGATTGCACTATAGAGTACAGGGCAGGGGTTAAAATGAGCCATGTCGACGCATTGTCGCGGAATCCTGTCGAATAGTAGGATTGTCTCGACGATCAGTTTCCAGCCATAATGTTTATCAGTAGTAATAGCCATAATGTTTATAAGTAGTAGGTGCCTACATTGAGTGTGCATATGCAAAGAACAATTCCAGCACTCGCGAAGGGTACTATATCCTATCGCAAAGTTGGAGATTCCTTTCCACACAGTTCACGTGGACCACCTTGGACACTTCATGAAATCGATTAGGGGTTTTTACTCATTTACTCGTAGTTGTTGACGGTTTCACCAAATTCTGTTTCCTCAGGCCTGTTAAAAACACGAATACCCAAAACGCAATTAGGGCTCTAGAACATACTTTCTGTATATTTATAAACCCTGACCGACTCATAAGCGATCGTGGCACTTGTTTTACTTCGCATTCATTCAAACGGTTCTGCTTAGATAAGGGAATCAAACGTCCTAAATGCGGTTTCTAGCCCTAAGTCCAACGGACAGGTTGAGCTGTATAACCGCACGATTCTCGATTTCCTCAAGGCACTGAGCATTAAACATGGTAAAAAAAGGACTGGGACAGTCATCTTGGACGAGTTCAATAGGAACTCAATAACACTATACAGAAAACTATGGGCAGAACACCGGCAGCGGTGATGTTTGGAACTTGTATGAAAAGCGAATTTAACCCCATGCTTAATGATACGAGTACTACTGCAGGCACTCGTAAAGATGATGACATGACAGAGATCCGCGAAAGTGTTAAAGCTCGGATAGATCTAGAGCAGGTCAAGCAAAAGGAGAGGTATGACATAGGTAGAAAACCTTCCCGTTCCTATAGTGTAGGGGACCTTGTTAAAATAACAAAGACTTATTTTAATAATAATGGACAAAGCAAAAAATTGATGTCTGCCTTCATAGGTCCATATCGGGTTAGCAAGGTCTTAGTCAGGGACCATTTTATTGTAGCCCCGATATCAGGCCTTGTTGATACACAGAACTCGGTCGACAACCGTGGCCGCGGATCGCATTAAGCCGTGGATTCATGTGACTGCCTTAGAAGTAAATGATAATGATATCGATGAGAGTTCAGATAGTGACATTGATGATCCTGGCAGTATATTGAGTTAAAATAAAAAAACCTTACTTCAATTGCATGGAATGTGCGAACAATTACTTACACAGATATTATTCGTTGTTACAGATCAAGTACGCGAGAATCGATCGGATCGCGGCTTGGTGCAACGAAGGCAAGACCTACGGCAGTCATTAAGAGCATTTATTGATCGGCTCGTACTGGCGTCGTTAGGCATCCTGAATTAATCGATCGTTCAGGAGGTTAGGGCACCCTGATTAATCGATCGTCAGGGAATAATAGTATTCTGAATTAATTGATCGTTCAGAATACTCGTATGCATATTTTGTCACGGGTACTCCCTTAATTCTCCTAAATAATTTTGTCCGAAAATCATTATCCATAAAACGTTTGCCATAAACTTCAGTAACCATAATGTTCAAAATCCCGAAATTTTGTTTTACATAATTATTTTTATTTCTAAAACTGTTTTGTCATAATATCGAATATTATAATAATTGAATCTTCTAATTTTACATGCCATAAAGTCAAATGTCCTAAGTATCTTATTATATAACGTGTATTATTCCGAATGTTCATATAAGTATAATGAAATTTTTGGTCCTAAAACATTTGCTAAAATTAGGTTTTAGTGACAGAAACGAATCGCTGTAAATCCGACCCCACGCCAGTCTTGTCTGCCCTACCCCGAGAGTGTAATTTAAAATCGCGTAGGCGCGGAGGGGCGAGGCAGCCCGCGAGTTGAGGAGCAGGTGGTTGTAACACTCGCCGCCGCTGCTGAGGCTGGCCGGCTTGGCCGGCCAGCAAGCCGAAGCTGCGGTGGTGAGCGTTAAACACATCTGCGACGATAAGCTCGCGTGGGACCGCCGGAGCCCCGCAACGCCGGAGCCGTGACAGAAACCATGCCTGCTGCTTGCTTGCTCGCTTGCATGCTGAATGCTTGCTCGCTTGCATGCTACATGCTTGCTTGCATACTGTATGCGTGCTTGCATGCTGCATGTTTGCTGCAAGCTAGTTGCATGCTTGCTGCATGCTTGCTGCATGCTTGCTGCATGCTTGCTGCATGCTTGCTGCATGCAAGGTGTATGTTTGTTTGGTTTGTGTTTGTTTGATTGATTGATTTTCTGCCTTTTAGTGACTACTGATATGAAATCTATGCCAAAAGAAGATTCTAACTGTGAACTTTCTGCGATATTATGATGGTTCTGGTATAAAAATGTGTTGTGTTGAGAGAAGTTCATATCATAGCAAAAGCTAAGTAATACCCTGTAGTTACCCGTAATTACAGACACAATTAACATAACAATGTTCTGTTCCCTTTTGGGAACGTTTGGGAACATACCGGTTTGTTTTAAAAATATTATAAGGATCAAAACATTGTATTTTTTTTTTAATTTAGGATTTATAACTATTATTGAAAACGGTTTTAAGTCTTTTGTATATTATTGATTGTAATATTTATGACAAACGGGTTTAGGGTATATTGTATTTAGGGATTTCAATTTTATGGCATGTGATATTATGTGATATTAAGTTAGGATAAGTTATCATTCGGACAAATGATGATTAGGACAAAAAAAGTTATGGCACTTTAAATTATGAATAAAAAAGTTAGGTAATACAATAGAGAACCTTTGTCACGACTTAATCGATCGGTTGTGACTTTGGTTAGGCATCCTGAATTAATCGATCGTTCAGGAGGTTAGGGCACCCTGATTAATCGATCGTCAGGAAATAATAGTATTCTGAATTAATTGATCGTTCAGAATACTCGTATGCATATTTTGTCACGACTTAATCGATCGGTTGTGACTTTGTTTTTTTTTTTGTCCCAATTAATCGATCGTTTGGGTTCACTATATTTAGTACCAGCAAATCGATTGCTGACGAATTTAACATCTTGTTACTTGTAATGTTATTAAAGTTGTTATTGTTAATTATCAAGACTATCTGATAGACAACGTTTATTACTTGTTTTTCAGTCAGAATATCGCCATTTCTTGTTAAAGTTTGTGAAGTTGTTTAGTAACGCAATTAATCGATCGTTTGTGTTCACTGTTCTCAGTTCCAGTAAAGCAACTGCTGATGTTTTTAAATTATTCTGTATAAGCTAGTGCCTAGATTATTTATTATTTATTGAATAACAAATTAATTTAGTAACTAATAGTATTCAGCCGTTTAGTTCCATACTCAGCACAAATTTGTTCTTTTTTCTTTCACAATCAATTGGATAATTTTAAGTTGTCATATTTTGTAATACAGTCATTGTTTTTTTTTTGGGACGTAACGTTATTATGCTACTGGCCAAGATACCTGATTGTTAGGTCACCACCTGGTGTCATGTGCAGGGACGCACACGATGTCAGGACGGACGATTGTTAGGTTTCCGGATTTTACTAGTCAATTTCCTATGTTTTCAGAAAGAATTTTGTTTATAATGTAAAATATTAAATGCTTTATATTTTATTATGTAAACTGGTAACATTGATTCCGTAAGAATGGCAATATTTCTATCATTTGATTTGTAAAATGTTTGGCGCGAAAATGAAGCGGTTCTCTGATTGGATCACGAGACTGACGTGGCGTGAAGTCGTGAGCCAATCAGGGCGCTGGATTTTCCCTCCAACGGCAGGAGTCTTGGTCAGGAGCCCGAGCGGGCAAGTAGGGCATTCTGATGCTGAACGTCGAAGACAATTGACAATTATTAAGAAGTCTTAAAACTGTACCCGAATCATTGTGCCCAGTGTTAATGTGTCAAAGTGTAATGTGAAGTAATTTGTTAGACTCAATGTATTAGTTTGAAAAGAGTAACCATGGAGTTTCTTGCCAGCTCTTCTCCATGGTAAACTACCATACCGAACCGTGCAATGTGCAATGTGAAATAAAATAGTATATCGCATCCAGTATGTTTTCATAGCACGAAACCCGTCTTCTGCCCACATAAGCTCGAGCCTAGCTAACAACCAAATACTGCTACAAATGCCATCACCTCCCTCGGGACCTGCTAGGTAGTTCTTTACATAATTTATTTTCAAAAAAGAATTCTGTGCAAGAGTAAAATAAATTAAAGTAAAAACTAACAAACAAAAAGGAAAAAAATATGCCTGGATGTTTGTAGTGCGTGCTGTGGTTTATGTGTGTGAGTATGTTTGTGTGTGTGTGTATGTATATGTGTTTGTGTGTGCGTGAGGCATTGTGTGTCCTAATTCTAAAAGGTATGGGTAAATATGTATTGGTAACATAGACAGCCAACCCGCTAATTTTATAAGTCTCTCAGACTCTTCATAGGTGAGCCATTCCATTATGCCAAACACTAACAGAATTCTTACATTGGTGTCGGGTGAGTAGGCAAATATTTAAAACAGCATTGACTTTATTGTTAGCCCGTGAACCCTACTGAGTTACGTTCCACAATGTAGGCTTAGGTGGTAATAGTTATTTATGCAACTGTTGTATAATGAGAGGTATTAAAACACGAATGTGGGTTTATCACACGAGGCGAAGCCGAGTGTGATAATAGTATCACATGAGTGTTTTAATACCTAATTATGTACAGTTGCATACAAGACTTTATCTACATCCATGATATGAATCCTCCATAAAAGGTTCTGAAACCATAGGGTGTTGCAGTGTTGTAAGAAGTCTATGTAAATTCATGGAAAGTTTAATTGGTGAGTATTTAATACAAACAAACCATGTATAGGTAATAATATAATTATTAACATTTTGGATTGTACAATTATTAAAATGCACAAAGCTTGTATCACTCATTTTTGTAAACAACAAAGTACTTAGTGCAATACTATCCAAATATCGAACAAAGATGGCGGGATACGACGTGAATTCGAATTAACCTATAAGTTTTTTTTTAATTACGTCGCTGTGGTAGTGAATCGCACGTGCTAGACAATGTTCTTTTTTTAAAACGAGTTGCATTATGAAATTCAGTACAACATTATAACACCCGTTTGGATGTTATAATGGTTATTATGACACTGGCTGTTTTAATGTTGGCCATAAGCTAACTGTTTCAGATACTTTTATAGAGGATTTAAAGCATGGGTGTAGATAAACATTTTTATACTACACTTGCTTAGTAAGTGTACCAATATTACCCCACTAATAGGCTTGAAAGCTGTTCATTAAACCTTCTCAAAAATCTAGGCAGTTATGTTGTATGGAATTTCATTACTGCCCTGAAAATCAGGGTAGTAATGCATTACTAACGCGTTTTGTTTTTGTTTTTTTTAAGTCTTGATGACGTCATCGTCATCTTCCTGCCCTTATCCCATGTTACTTGGGGTCGGCGCAACACGTTTTTTTATCTTTTTTTTCTTTTCTTTTCTTTTCTTTTCTTTTCTTTTCTTTTCTCTTCTTTTCTTTTCTTTTCTTTTCTTTTCTTGTAAGTGTAGTATAAAGCAGTATATATCACTCGAGGGTAAGTACAGATTACTAAACTCGTGTGGTTCACGGCCCTCCGCTTCGCGTCGGGCCTCAAATGCACACTCGATTAGTAATCTGTGCCTTACTCCCCTTGGTGAATAAATAGCTATTACATTGTTGTTGTTATGTTTTTCATTTTGTTCACGGGTTTACAATAAACAAAACTGCTCTTGCTCAGAGGAACAGTTTTGTGTCTCTCCGTGCCACACAGTTTAGTTTTTTTACGTTTCCCTTCTCGCAGCCGTAGGGAGTCCCTACGCCACAATACCACAGTCCCTACTAGGGACTGTGGTATTGTGGCGTGTTTGTACAATGTTATTTGGAGCACAAAGAGTTGTCTATCCGTTGGGACTTCACACTCTTTATTGAGAAGTGTGGTAGAATACCTGTCAATACGTAACATGCTGACTGCAAAGTTACCTCCCCAGACAGAGATACAGTACCCCAGCAAAGACTGGACAAGCGCAAAGTATTTGAGTGTTTTGAGAATAGATCGGTGTGGATGGATAGCTAGACAGAACATACTTTATTGCACACCAAAAGTGTCACACAGCTGTACAGTGTTGCTACTGTCCTGTCATGAGTACAACGTCGGAAAAATCGGTTGTACCTCCACATTGAACAAAAACTTTCAATTCGTACTGTGTCTGGCTGTTAGGGACTCAAGATCGATCGTCCATGATGAACTGAAAGATCACTGGCAGCTTAAGCAAACAATTGAAAGTGAAACTAACATCGCGTTGTACATGATCTCGTACACATGTAATGCATCTTGTCAAACTCAGATTGATAATGTCATGTACGATTGCTTTTATGATGTCTTATGTGTATTAACTGTGCATTGTATACTTTTTCTTTACAGATGTAACATCAGTTAAAGGGGTGACATCGACTTGCACTTCAACTGATGCCTAAAGAAGTGAAGCGATTGAAGAGTTTACTTTCTCGTCTACCACCACTAACTACGTACTGCTCACTAAACAAAATCTAGCCTCAGCTGTTTTACTGATAAGTTGAAAAAATGAAAATCAATACGATATCTGTATGTTGTCTTATAATATGAACATTAATATATTTTTGTAACTGAATTTTAATACTTTTCTTTCTCTAAAATCATCTTACCCTTATCGCAATTCTTGGTCATTATTACAGAATTGTTTGCCAGTGCCACGCTCAAAGACATGGTTGTCACGTCCTTGGTCTTGGCTCCATTTGAATTGTTTTTGGACCCATCGGTGGTTTGACCTATTTTGTAATTGTAGATTCTTGCTGAGAATGGTTAGAGCTATGTATGCACAATGAAAGGACTTCGGGAAGGAACGTCACCACACCATGGTCCTTTGTGGTTGCAATTTGGTTTTCTGATACGAACGGTAAGTGACAACGGTTCGGCCTTTTCGAGTTTAGCGTTTCAATAATTTCTAAAACTTCTCTTCTCTTCTTCTTCTTCTCTTCTTTTTTGTGTTGGGAGATTTTAATTCACACCCAGGTGAGCGTTTTGGTGTTGAATTACTTAGTTTCTGTAAAGAACAAAACTGGTTATGTGCAGATATAGAAAGACTTGGACTGAATTCGGATACATATACATATGTCAGTGACGCTCATAATAATTGTCGTAGATGGCTTGACCACTGTGTGGTAACTAAGGCCGCGTGTCAAACTATTGTAAATGTTAAGATTATTTATGATGTATTTGGTCAGACCACTTACCCGTACAGCTGACATGCAACCTAAAAGTATTGCAGCCAAAAATTGTTGGCACTAAGGCATCATGTAACAAGATTAAGTGGGGGATTAGAGAAGCTAGCCAGATAAATAAGTACCATAAGTTGTGTCATGAGAAGTTGAGAGAAGTTGATTTTCCGGTTGTTTTTCATGAATGCTGTGATAAAATGTGCCACAACCGGGAGCACAGACTGCATATAGATAATTTGTATAAAACTGTTATTGAAATTCTAAGTGAGTCAGCAGCGGCGACTTGTTTGTGTCGGACTGAATTGAGGCGGAGGTATATTACGGGTTGGAACAAACATGTGAAAGAGGCCCATGCGGAGGCTCGACTAAGGTTTGAGCTTTGGATGCAATATGGTAAACCCGGTGTGGGACCCATTTATAGCCAAATGCGTGACTCTCGAAAAGCTTTCAAGGCAAAGCTAAAGTGGTGTCAAAATAACCAGCAGCAAATTAAGATGGACATTATCGCTTCTCACCACTCGGCGAGGAATTTTGGAAGCTTTTGGAGAGAAACGAAAAGGTTGAATCCTGAGTCGAGTCTCCCTTCGAGTGTTGGGGGCAAAAGTGACTCGGTCGATATTGCTAACTTATTCCGACAGCGTTTTAAAATTGATCCACCTCTGGGTCCAGCAGACCAAACATCGAATATAAGCTATAATGACCTAAGTGTACGTTTCACTGCCCGTGACGTGTCTTCCGTCATCAAAAACATGTCCAGGGGTAAGTCGCCTGGTCACGATAGTTTAAGTATTGAGCATCTGCAGAACGCAGGTGTTCATCTCCCAAGGGTTCTTGCCTTACTATTCAACCTATGTGTCAGCCATTCTTATCTGCCGGCTGATCTAGTGAAAACAGTGGTGGTGCCCGTTCCTAAGAATAAGACCGGTGATATGTCTGATGTTAATAATTACAGACCGATATCCTTGGCAACGGTTGCAGCAAAAATTTTTGATTGTTTACTTGACCGTTGTCTAGGTAAACAATTAAAAATTAACGACAGACAGTTTGGTTTTAGGGATGGGTTATCAACTGAGACTGCAATCATGACCCTTAAGAGTACAGTGCAATATTACACTGGGAGGAGGACACCTGTGTATGCATGCTTCCTGGATTTATCCAGTGCTTTCGACCTCGTCTCATATGACATCTTGTGGGAAAAGTTGTCTAATGAAGCTAACCTGCCGCCAGAAATAATTAATGTCCTAAAGTTCTGGTACGATAACCAACACAACGCTGTGAGATGGGCAGGCTCTTACTCAGATGTGTACAGGTTAGAGTGCGGGGTGAGGCAGGGGGGTCTGACCTCCCCAAAGTTGTTTAACATCTATGTGAATAAGCTGATCGAGGAACTCAGCAGCACTGGCATCGGATGCACGATCGATGGTGTGTCGTTCAACAACATCAGTTATGCTGACGATATGGTGCTGCTGAGTCCGTCGATCAGTGCTCTTAGGAAGCTGTTAAATATATGTGAGTGCTATGCTGGAGCCCATGGACTAAGGTATAATGCCAAGAAAAGCGAGCTGTTAGTTTTTATGGCACAAAACAAGACCTATGAAGTTGTACCACCAGTCTCGCTCTGTGGTGCCACTCTAAGCAGAGTAAAACAGTTCAAGTACCTTGGTCACTGGGTTACAGAGGATGGCACTGATAACTGTGATATTGAGAGGGAGCGGAGGGCATTGACCGTAAGATGCAACATGCTGGCCCGCAGATTTGCAAAGTGCGACAGCAATGTCAAGATTACTCTGTTTAGGGCTTATTGCCAGACCTTTTATACTTGCAGTCTGTGGACCAGATACACGCAAAAAACGTTTAATGCCCTACGTGTGCAGTACAATAATGCTTTTCGGATACTGCTGTCGCTGCCTCGTTTCTGTAGCGCGTCAGGGATGTTCGCAGTAGCCCGTACAGACGACTTCTTTGCGATCATTCGTAAAAGATCCGCTTCACTACTGCGTCGGATGCGGGGCAGCGACAACAGTCTTCTGAGTGTTATTGCTAGTAAGACTGAGGGCCACCTTATGGGGCACCTGTGCGCAGTGCATGTACTGTTGCCAGGTGTCTCCGTGAGGTGGCGTAATTAAGTATTATTAGTTAGTGTGTGTTTTCGTCTATTATACTAACATAGGTTAAGGAATACTAACACAGTTATGGGTTCTACCTGAAATAAAGATAAATAAATAAATAAAAATAAAACAAACCAGCTCTTTTTGGTGTTGGTTAAACACTGTGATTCCATGTCTCAGTGAGGCCTTTAATACTTGTTAGTCCCATAGTGAGGCTATACAAATGTCGCTGCCAATTCTTATAACACGCCGTTTTACATAATGGCCCGCCGGATAGAAAAACGGCACCGTTATGTAATACGGCGTCCTCACGTTCAGCCGGATTACAATTCGGCTGAAATAAAGTCCGCCGTATTGAATGAGCCCTTTGCGTTCGACAAAGCGGCGTATTAACGTACTGCCGTTATACAAACGGGCGCATCGTCGATATGCCGCGTTGAAAGTTTTAGTTCCATTTATCGCTGCAAGTGGCGCTGCATGATCATAAAACGAAACATGGCGTCGCAATCGACAACGGTGTTACAATCAAATGGCCGTTTTCCCGCTTTTCTGTTTTATACGTTTCATTAATATCTGCTACAATTTATGTGGGTGTCCTGTTCTCCAAACAAAAAAATCTGTCTCCTTTAGAACCTGCTACGACTCCAAAACGCGCGCTCGCTACGCTCGCATTTAACAATACACACCCACGTTCTGTCACAAATGTCGTGGTGACTCCGCCGGCCTTCGGCCTACGCTCCTCATGCCAGCTAGCAGGACATTTAGGACAATTTTAGTAGGTTATTTAAGTATCTGAATTGCTGACAATACGGCTAAAGGTTAGACGCCGCTTTGTCGAACGTATCGCCACCACAATTCGGCTGCACGTGAGGACGCTGTATTACATAAAGGCGCCGTTTTTCAATCCGGTGCGCCATTATGTAAAACGGCGTGTTATACAAATTGGCTGCGACATAAACATTTCAATAAATGACTGACTGCTGAGCGTGTGGTCCAAGGTTTGATTTCCAGGGCGGACAAAGTGTTATTTGTATCTGAGATCGCGTGTCACACCGTCCTCGATAACGCCGGTATTGACGTCAAAGTTCATTGTGTCAAAAAACCACTTTTATTTGAATTAGTGCTAAAAGCTTCAGTTAAATTATACGTATACTACGTAATATAAAGCTCGATTACCACTCACTGACAGAATTTTATTGTTCTCCCAGATGGTGGAAGAGGAGGTGGGTATATTTTGACAGATTCGTAAACAACTAACTCTAAATAGTATGGGAAAAGTGCCAAACCTCCCCTTTTCGCCCCCCTTCTTCCCCTCCCTATCGTATCTCGGAAACCAAGAGACTTGGAACTTTTTTTTTTCAGATTCGTATAGAAGAGGTTCAGAAAAGTAAAAACCATTTTTCTAAAAAGCTGTCCCCCTTAACGCCTTTCTCCCCTCCTTTAGGCGGATCTCGGAAGTTAAGAGACTTGTAACATTTTTTTTTTCAGATTCATATAAAGGGTCAATGCTTTAGCCAAAATCATTTTTCAAAATTCTTCCCCCCCCCCCCCCTCTTCACCCTTTTTTTGACTACTGAAAAATCTTTTGATTCTGACCTAAAATTATTGAGGGTCATTGAAATTTGTATACCCTTTTTTCCTCTCCCCAACCTCCCCTAAAATTGAAAAGGCTGTAACTTCGTAGCAGTTAGAGATAACCATTAGGTGTTTGAAAAAATATTATAGTAGGCGTCGAAACCTGTCCGGTGGTAGGAAGGTCCTGAGTGGAGCGAACCTGTGAGACCGGCAACCTCCGTAGCGTAATGATGGTTGAGTGGGTGAAGCGTAACTCACGGGTGACGACAAGCAAACTTTAGGGTAATGTTTTAGGGTTTCTTATGGGTTCTCATACTGATTTAGGGATAATTCTAACGGATTTTAAAATTCATTTAAGGATTCCTATAGATTCTCAAAATTTTATAAGGGTAAGGAATACTTCTGAAAAACACGAAACCCGCGAGCTGCAAGCAGCTCGCGCACCCACGCAAATGAGTGAATTTCCCGGGACCGAAAATTGCGTGGCATCAATGAAATCGGTACTAAACAACATAGTTATAATGTTCTCACATTTTTTTCCGGTTAGGTGAAATAGTAATCTATGTGTAGCACTAAATATTTTATTTAATTGGACTAATGGATACTCCAAAAAAATTAATTAAACCTCGAAATCTTTCATTGCCGTGTTTGTCCACACTTCACCTTGTTGTGTATTATTCCTCATTGATAAAAATCTATTGGTTATTTATATTAAAACCTAGTTTTATTTGATACATGAATAGTTAAAGTATTGTTACGGAATACATTTATTCAAATATTTAAACAATACAACGAATGGTTAATAAAAAATCATTTGTCCCAGATCTACCGTTCATCGCCGTGTCCTAATCACGTGCAAGGATATTGTTTTACCTACGACTTGCGTCCCCCCACCCGGTATGCTAAACGTTGCACATTAGTGCTGCCTAAGTGCTCAAAGTGGAAGGACGTACACATGTGCCTGCGTTTTCGCGCCATAAATGTAAGTATTCTATTTTTATGTTACTGGACATTTTTTCTTTCATCGCCGTGGATAGGTATAACTATATTTAAATAAGTTTGTCTTCATGAGTAAGCATTCGATAGAACACCCATTTCTCATATGTTAATTTGTGAAGTGTTTATTTCTTCGAATAGTTAATAGATTTTTTGTTATTTATATTTTTTGCCTTGATTTTCATCGCCGTGCTTTCATTGCCGAGGTTTTTGTGGCCGAAATTTGCTATGGCAATGAAAAAAAAGACACGGCAATGAAAAAAAATTCATTGCCATGCCTTGTAAAACAATTTAGTTTGGGTTATTGTACATTCGTCACAAAGTTAATTCGTCACATTTTTGTAAACTCCATACATTGAAAGTATATTCGTCACATGCATAAAAACTATGTGTAAATTCGTCATAAGTCTTCATAGGTACATAATTTACTGGTAGCAAACAAAGTTATTGGTTTTTAGCGCTCGTAATGAAAATGATTTCTAAAATCTTTCTTTTCTCCTGCGCTCCTGCACATGCTATCACACGCTCGCTCGCTCGCTGTATCTGTCTTTTTCTAGTCGTACTGCAGCAGCGAAGTAAAGCGGAAAGGCAGCTACTGCCATTCTTTTTCGCAGAGGAAGTACAGCCCGTACGATCGAGAACTGTAACTGTTGGCAATATGCGAGGCAATCAGGTCCTTCCGTTCCATTCCGCAAAATTCTAAAAATCTGTTTTTTCGGCCGTTTATCATAGATAAACGTTAGTAGTGGATTGTGTTCGTTGGAAGTAAAACAGAAAAAAAAAGTTTTGAAGTATACTGTTTGAAAACGATTTTTATGACGTAAATACTGTTTCAAGGCCTGTACTATTACTACTAGCGATAGACTTGACTGGGGGAGGTTAGGAGAGGTTAGTAGTGGAAGATTTTTTTATAGTATCTAAAAGAAAATATTCGAAGCTCTTAAGTTGAGTCAAACTTGTTTCGGAGCGATATTTACTGGATAAAGTCTGTTTGAAGATAGATACGATTACTAAAAACGTTAGAATATTGACTGAGGTGGGTTCGTAGAGGTTAGTAGTGGAAAAGTTTTCGATAGTTAAGTAGTAAAGTCGATTAGAAGCTGAAGGCAAATCAACATATTGCAATAGATATATATTTAACTGTAAATAAAACTGTGATTTTTTTTTGTAGACGAAAATTAACTTGAAACGTGATTATTACTGTGAGTTAATTATCTCTCTATTATTTTTCTTCTTTTTTTTTTACCAGCAGTTTATTTTACAAATGACTTAAACATTTATTTGAATTCAGCCGCTAATCTCTTGAGGACATTACCAGTTGACAGTGTTGAGGAGTTATTTGACAGCATTTTTTAAGTTTTTAGTTTAAGTTAGTTTAGTTTATTTTATTAGATTTGAAAATTGTAAATAATGTACATACTTACTGAATACAAATAAATATTTAAGTAATTTGTAAAATATATTTTTTTTTTTCTTATAATTGTTATGTTGTAAGCAAATCAGCCACTTGCAATACATGTTTATTTAGGATTAGGCGTGTCACGCAGGTCACGCTGTCCTTGACAACGCGGCCTTAAAATAGAACAAAACCAGACAATATTTGCGTATATTCTAGCTGTAAGTAGAACTGTGATTTATATGTGAATTTCTGTGATTATTAAAAATAAATAAATAACGTTATAATCTACTTATTGTTTGATTTTTCTGCTATCTGTACGGAAATAAACAATATGGCGGATTTTCCTTCATGAAAATAGAGTTGTGGCGAGTTTACACATACTTTTTTTCGTGGCGAATTAACTTTGTGACGAATCTACAATAACCCTTTAGTTTCATTGCCGTGGCCAGGTATTTCATTTCCGTGACTTGTGTTTTCATCGCCATGGTATGATTAGGCAAAGAAAACATCTTTTGTCACCTGTAATACAGGTAATATCGATTACTGACAGTACAGGGAGTATATATAAGAAAAGAAAGACTGTAGTATTAAAGTCTCTAAGTAGTGTTGCGAGTGTAATTCAACAGTCTTTGTTTACTTATTGTACTGTCATTCTTTTTTTGTACTCAAACTCAAACTCAAAACTCAAACTCAAAGCATTTATTTCAATTAGACCATTACGGCACTTTTGAAAGTCAAAAATACAAAAAAGAAAATCAAAGCTACAGTCCCAGTCACAAGGCATAATAACTTGAGAAAGTACTGTAGTTGCCCATTCCCTAGCGTAGATCTCTATGGAGAAGAACGGGCAAGAAACTCCATGGACACTCTTTTAAAATCAAAATATTGTTACAAAATCTTGGTTACATCATTAATTTTGAGATTATACATATATGTGAGAACGATGTAGGCGGACGTGCACACTAAGAGCATCCAGAGTAAAAGATTAGATCAATAATTTATGAATAAAGTAATTAAAATGAACCTTGGCAGCTAAGAGATGACCAGTCCCAACTGACAGCGCCCGTTCACAGACATGACGCATGTACCGGCGCCATTCAACTCAACCATATTGAAGGGAACTAAATGACCCGACACACCCGCCACCATCAGCGAGACATCTAAATGAGCATGACATTCTCTCAGCTACCAAGGCATATTCAAGTCAATGAAAGATAAATAAATGTAAATGGTGGCTGAACAGTACAAAGTACTCACACATGTGCTATGCAATTATATAATACTAAGAACTGGAATCTATACAATGCAAGTATATTTTTACAATCTTCTGCAGCTTCCACAATACATTAACATGGGAATCAATTCTTCATCTTCTTCTTTACGTGT
Source organism: Xestia xanthographa (assembly GCA_905147715.2). Lineage (NCBI taxonomy): Eukaryota > Metazoa > Arthropoda > Insecta > Lepidoptera > Noctuidae > Xestia > Xestia xanthographa. The sequence goes on along the minus strand of LR990654.1, from coordinate 1,791,727 downwards.
CGATGGACTCAAATAATGCCCGACCAGTACAAACAATTAGTTTCCCCCCCACCTATGGTTGTGGAGCAGGACCAGCATTTAGCCAAGCATTTTTATCATCAATGTAATCCCCCAACTTATAATATGCTTGCCTACATAGTGTGCGTTTTATACAAGATTTAAATTTCGTCACATTCAGTTGAAGAATGTGGGGAGGTATTTTATTGTAACATTTCAAACAGTACCCCATGAAAGATGAATCCACTTTAGCAAGCCTGAAACCTAGCTGAACTAGTTGGTCCCTATTTCTAGTGTTATAGTGGTGTCTGTCCCCTCTCTTACTGAATAAATGCCGATTTTTTCTAACGTACATGATGTTTTCATAGATGTATTGACAAGGTACTGTCATGATATTAATTTCCTTAAACAGTTCTCTTAGAGAATCGCGTCTACGTAATTCATAAATGGCTCTGATGGCTCTTTTCTGCAGAATAAATATAGACTCGATGTCTGCAGCCCGTCTCCATAGTAAAATACCGTATGACATAATACTATGAAAATAACTAAAATAGACCAGCCTCGCGGTATCAACATCAGTAAATTGACGGATTTTTCTAACAGCATATGCTGCTGAGCTTAGCCGTCCTGCAAGAGATGTTAGATGAGGACCCCATTGTAACCTTGAGTCGAGCGTGATTCCCAAGAAAACCGTTTTATCGACAAATTCTAGTTTCTCTTGATTCAATATTATGTCACAATCACTACTTACACTATCACTATAATATCTCCGTACCCAAATTTTACTCCCATACAAGTGTTGGAATCAAGACCTCTTATGTACAGTCATTTATATTATATCTATCTGTCTATCTCATTAAATAAAATATTTTTGAATTTCCGTGGATTGATTCTTTCATTGCCATGGCAGAGTTCTTTCATTGCCGTGGACGCTTGTTTCATTGCCGTGCACGCATGTTTCATCGCCGTGGCATGAAATTTTTAATCCTGATTATGTCGTTAGTTTTTTAAGTTATCTGCTAGACATTAAGCAAGAATATAATATACATTATCAAAAACTTTAATAAAAGCGTTTTTTTTATTTTTAAAAACTTAAGTTGAAAAAAAACACGGAAATGAAGATTTTATAGGACCTGTTGAAATTCACTCAAATACTAGTTTTATTATAATACTAGCTGACGTACCGCGGTTTCACCCGCGTAGTTCCCGTTCCCGTAGAAGTACGGGAATAAAATATAGCTTAAAGCACTTGCAAATAATGTAGCTTTCTACTAGTGAAACAATTTTTAAAATTGGTTCATCACTTCCGGAGATTACCCCTACATACAAACTTACAAAAAAATGTTACCTCTTTATAATATTAGTATAGATATAGACTGTTATTGCAATTTTTACTTGAATGAAGCACATACAATTGGTAAAATTATTTTATTAAGGCCAAAAAAATTAGATGTAAACAAGGCAGATTGTGGATAATGACGTCATATCATGGCTGCGACAGCTACGGACGTTTGAACTGTCGTATAAATTGCAGGAGTTTAATATTATTTTTGTGCGACAAGTAGTAGTTGAACTTAACTTTTAATACTCTTCTTGGGTTGATAGTACTGTATTTTATTGATTTGATTGAAGAAAAAATTACGTGCATATTCCCTTTTCTGTCACGATTCAAAAGAAACGTTGTGCCATCTATTATCATAAGATCTTTATTGTTGTTTTCCTTGGGAACAGTACTTTTTCGGGATGAAATGAACCCTATATGCAAAATTTTAGAATTATTGGTTAAGTGGTTTATTTATTAACTAATTTAATTACAACGGTTTTTTTTTAAACCAATTACAGTAACTAAACGAGTTATAACCGTAAAATTAAAATATAAAAAATATATAAATATCGCTGGACATTAGGAACACACAGCGCCATCTAATGCCACACTAAGCAACGAGGCTTGTGTCGTGGACACCATAAAAATAACAAAGAAAAGCAAAATTATTAATGATGTTCACCCTTTCATAAATTCTTCTCACAGTACCTACTTCTGACATACCAATAAAATCTTCATCCATCAATCCGCAAACTGATCGTTTGTTGGATTAGAATCGAAGAAATCATCAAGCGATGCCAGAGAGCGAGGAATTGGTGACTTAGCACGTGCAACAGTACGACATGGAGGCACGGCAAACAGCCTGTGCTTTCTGCCCCGGCAGTAATTGTCCTGAACAAATAAGCGCCCCAGCACATCAAGGAGATCAGGAGCGTCAATATATTATTTACATACTAACTCTATAATAGAAATAAAAATATTTACAAGTATCAAAAAGGGTTACAGGGCGTCGAAAAATTCGTCCACATCGCTGTCAACAAGAAAAGTGCCCAGAAGGCTGGCAGCATTGCCACGTTGGATGGCAATGCTGATTCTTTGGCCAAAAAATAGGCCCGCCCTCTGGTCACGTGAACAGTCGACCAACCGTTTGGCTTTTTCTCGAAAAACTAGGTGGGCACTCGGACCCCATGGCCCTAGTGTTTCAACCCCAAACGGCTCAAACACATAATTACCAATTAAATTATTGTATTTGCGCCGTTTGAGGTTTTCAGCACCTGCAGCAGCCGCCCCAGCGCAGCACACTGTGCTAGGAAGATGGGATGGCGCAAGGGTTTTGACGCAAGTTGCGTCCCACACCAAAGGCCTACCCAACTTCCATGGCATTATGGTCATACCATCTGGTCTCTTGCCATCGACGCGTGCCAAGCCAGTGGGTTCTAATACAGCTGGCACCCCGGCGGTGGCAAGAGCACGACGGATGAGATCATTAATGCTAGCGTGCCGCGCTATCCGACCTGCACTCTTACTGCAAGAAAGGCCATGGTGTCCGAGGCAGTCGACTGCATCACCACATTGACAGCGATGTGGAGCCCCACAAGGAGCGCCCAAACGCAAACATGTAGTGAGCCGGAAGGTTGTGTCACCTAACATAGTGCCTATATTAGGTGACGGTAGCGCCTGAAGCCAGAGGCCCGACTCCCATTCACCCACAGCCAGCAGGCGGGCACGCTCAGCAGTATTGGTAGACGTATTAATAAGTTTATTCCGTACCAACCTGCAGAGCGGCTCATCCTACTGTCTCTGGGAAAACGGGTTCTCGGGCCGATCCGTGTCCGGGCAAGCCACTTTCCAGGCGTCTTCTGCGTCGGTCAAGCACGGCACTTCCGAGCTAACCAGGGAAAGAGTTAAAATTTTCCTGGTTAGCTTTTCAGTGCTGTGGACAGAAGACAGGAACACTAAGCTAACACTAGAAATTTTGCGGACGCCAAGGCCACCAAAACGAATTGGCAGGGTGGCTTCCAGCCACGCTCGGTCGTCCAGGGCCACATTAAGAATGGATGTTAATGTGTTGCGAATAATTTGGTCAATTTTGTCCAAAAGTTGTGGTTTCTTCCAAAGAGGAGAACAACGGAGAAAATACATAAAATTTGGACCAAAACAGCAATATCTTATAATGGTGAATGCCGAATGCAAATTAATTTTGGAAAGTCTATCCGAAATATCATTGAAATGTTTAATTTTGTCGTCGATGAAAGATGAAAAACTTTCTTCAAAAATAGGGGAACCTAGGAGGTGCAGGGAACTTTTTTCTAAAATTTTGATTTTTGGGGCTATTGCATTAAATTTATCTATAGTCGATTGTCTGTCGGTAATGTCTGAAAGGTAAATTTCGCACTTTGAGGTATTAAGGTCCAGGCCAATAGATTTAAATTGATTTTTGAGGAGTTGTAGGTCAGCCAAAACCTGAGACGGTTCATCACCTACTAGCGTTCCATCATCTAAATACCACACATTAAATTTTGAATTTAGTTGTTGAATTATGGGATGAATAGCCAAACTGAAAATGACAGGCCCGAGAGGGTCACCTTGATGGCAACCAACTGCAGATTCCAAAACATTGTCCTTGTAAAGTAATTTAGAACGGTGCCTATAACATTGCCACAAAAAACGATAAATTTCGGTCAATATATTTGGTTCACTACTGTTGAAAACAAAAATACTTATCTAAATTAAGATTAAGACCATGCGCTAAAACCGCCAAACTTATTTAAATACTACAAAAATATTTCAGTGGAATAGAGAACCTCCTCCTTTTATAAAGTCTTTTTAAATAAAACCCTTTATTGGTTCACATTGCTCGCAGAACGGATGGCCAATGGGGCCGAAAAGTTCTGGAGTGGCAACAACGAACCGGAAGACGTTGCGTTGTAGGCCTCCCACTAGGTGAACCGTTGACCTGGTGAAGGTTGCGCGGGGGATCCGCTGGATGCGAGTAGCACGGGACCGGTCAATGGACGTCTTGCGGCTGAAACAAGACTGGTTCGAATTCTATGTAGACAAAGCCGCGAGTCATAGTTATCATCATAATTATTATTATCATAGTGCCCACGATTACGGTTAACCACGGGATGATTTCATCATTTAGGTTTAACATTAAAATGGAAACAACAAAGCTAGGCAAACCCATCGAATAACAGGATGTTATATTATGAATATAAAACGTCACCTGTCGTGTCTGTGTGTACGTGTCTTAGTTCTTCTTAACTTCTGTCTGGCTTCTTCTCGATGTTTTCCTTCACCGAAGCAAGTGCAATACGCACGTGAATCCGAAAAATCAGAAGTGCATGTCTTGAGTTCGAAATCAGTCACTGCTAACATTTTTGTGCTCTCGTCACTCTTTCCTGCTTCCTTAGTTTCTGTCTAAGTTGACGAAAAATACTATAAGAATGAACGGTTATTAATAAACTATTCGAGGCAGGGTGCTACGAATACGATTCATTTCTAGTCTCCCTTAAAGAGCTAATAAACAGATTAATGCAATGCAACTGACAGAAAATATACGTAATCGTTTTCAGAAACAACTAACCCCACCTGCCCAGATATACGCATGTGCCCCCTCCCCTTTCCCCTTGATTGAAAACTTAAATTGCGCGTCTGTCTGAGCGGAGTCGGGGCGGGTCAGTAGTGTTACACAACATCAAAAACATTTTAAATCCAGCATTGTTATCAATATTGTTCATACTACCTAAACTGTTGCGTGTACAGGGTGATTGAACATAATAATTATGTGTAAGTGTCTAAGGAGACCTACTTGCTTATATAATTATAACATAAACAAAACAAAATTAAAATCACGCCTATAATCCCAAACGGTTGGGCAGAGCAGCACCCTAACAGCGTAATGGGGGTGAGCCTACTGCCATCAACTGGGCACAAATCCAGACTGCTACTGAGTAAATCATAATGAAAAAAACACTAGAAAACTATATATGACTATATACGCACCCCAAAATGGTACCTACTTGGTCCCTCAAAAACAATGTGCTGATTTTTCTGATTGTTGTAGGCCAAAATAGTGTCCTAGTACCACCGGCTGACGCGCTCAGCAGCACCATGTCGTCTGTCAATGTGCTCTGCTCACTGCCACTTAAATTTGACAATTCATTGGACTACGTCGGTAACCATGATTCTCTTGCGGATGTCTTCATTTATGATTCAATCACGCAAAAGAACTCCGAACATACCCCTGTCCATTGCCCTTTAGGTGACTTAATTCTTAATCGTTCCATATAATTATGGCCGTCCACGCAAAATTTAAAAACTCACCTTGTATAACTCTGCACGATAATATTCTCTACTTAGTGCTTCTCTTATCAGAGGACCTTCCGGCTATCAATGTGCCGGATGGGACAGCGTGATTGCCAAAAAATAGCACATTGCTTTTGCAATGTTGTATTCCACGAGCATCTCTTCACAAACGACGTTGTCTGTAGTATAAAATGTATAAAACGGCATGTGTAGTATTGGCGGTGCTGTGCGCAGGGTCGGCGCACTCCTTCTCCTGGGGTGAGTACCAGAGTCATTTATTTACTATGTTTATTAATTTTGATTACCCCTTACTTTGAAGGACTAAAGATGCATCTGTTATAAGTAAACTTTACGCCAATAAATCTGTATCTTTATTGTTATTTACTCAACCTTCTGCCCCTAACTCTAAGGCTGGTGACGTCCTTACAGTCATAAGGTCATCAAGTGCGCAGGTGTCAGGCATGCGGCGCAAGATGGAAGGTAAGCCAATGTCTGTGGAGAGACGCCGCATACGCACTTGTAATTCGAGTCGTCTGTAAACCCCCATCTGTGGAGGTCTTTGCTCCGACTGACTTGGTTATGAAGTCTATTTAGAGATTTCCAAGTCGGCCAGGGCAACGTGTGCTCAGGTTGGAGACTCTCAGGTGGCTCGACGAAACCGTTGGTTTAAACAGGGGCGACGACAAACAAACTTTAGGGTAATGTTTTTTTTAATGGGAAAGGGTCTGACTTTTTAAATAAGGTTTTAGATTGTATTAGGTGTTCATAGGGGGTTTCAAAATCTTTAAAATGAATTCTCAATTTTACTATTTTTATTTTTACTTTTTTTTTGTAATTGAATTAGTTCTTAGAATGTTTAATTCATTTAAGAATTCCTATGGATTCTCAAAATTTTTAAGGGTAAGAAATACTTCTCAAATACACGAAACCACAACTGCGAGCTGCGCGCAGCTCGCGGTTGCGCACAACGCAAATACTAGTTATGACATATGCCTTGGTTGTTGACTTCAACGACAAAAGAAGTGAGATCTAAATGGGTGCCAAGTTTCATGGTCAGTCCTGAAATTTATATAAAACAACATAAAATATTTTGTAACGACTACTACTACAACAAATTATATTAAAGTTTTCGCAAGTTCTAAAGCTGCAAGTTCTTAGTTTATTCTTCCGAAAATTTGGCTCGCTGTTAGAAACTAGCCATCGAGCATAGGGCTCTTCCATGACCGTTTTAGTAGGTACTTAATAATAATTCGTATATGAGAACTAACCAAGTCAGACCATAGGCTTCAATATTATGTATTCCTAAGTTATAAGAAGAAATGATATTTTAAGTTGTTATAAAATCCTTTAAGTTGTTATAAATAACTTTCAAGACTGACCATTGAACTTGGCACCCATCTAAATCTTACTTCTTTTGTCGTTGAAGTCAACAACCAAGGCATATATCATTACAATTAACTTGGCTCTCATTTCACATTTATGTTTTTGATGGGATTAATGTAATTGGAAAGGAAAAAGAAGGCGAGATTATAAAATAGTATTTTCTTGTTTCAGACATCGTCTGGGGTGTTGACAATCGACTTGAATTTATTGATACTGACGGAACGATATCGCATACAGAAATATCGCGTATGTCGCTGCATACAATCGAAGGAATAAATTACGACCCAGTACACAACAGGGTGCTGTTCACCGACTTACATGCTATATTTAGCTTTGACATAACTACTAAGAAAACAGAATATTTGATGAGGACTACAAACGTCCAAGTTACTGGTTTGGATTATGACCCGGCTACAGAGTTACTCTTTTGGGTTGAAGACTATTCAGAAATTTACTCAATTACATTAAAACCGGAATCTGATAAAAATAATGTTAACGAAAAGCACTTCATTTTGTCGGAACAGTCTAATAATATCTTTAGAACTGCCGTCGATAGCTGTGGAGGGTACGTTACTAACAAAATAGTACATGTTGAAAAAAGTGGGGAAACTTTGTTATTGTAGTCAATGTGGAATTCATCCCTGAGACGCAGGCGAGGTTGTTATGGAGCCGAGAACTGCAGTAACAAAATTAAATGCCCACGTGTATCAAACGACATTTTTATCTAAAACACTTTCGAAGACATAAAATAATAGAAAGAAAACTGTTTTGGTCATGAATTAGGCGGACTTAATACCAAATACGACTACTACAATTACTATGATTTCCTTTGCTTTTTTTTTGCCACGCTTTGCTTTCGCCAGGTTGAAGAAAAAGCAAAGGTTTGAAGCCGCTAAACGAATATGAATAATAGAAAATTCAATTATTTCTGAATTTAGAATGTCACGGAACAGCGGTTTAGGCTGTGTGATGATATATCAGTGAGTCAGGACATTTAATTATATATGTCTAGATATTCTATTTATAAAAACAGTTCAAAAATATTACGCATACTTTCCGAGATTGAAAAAAAAAACAAGTAACGCCGACTACAAGAATTGAACAATTTGGACTTAGTATATGTATAGTAAAAATATTAATAAAATTTACAAAACATTTCAGGTTTATTTATTTCTCGTCGGGCTGCAAGATCAAAAAGGTTCGATTCCACGGCTCCGAGAAAGTTGTTGTTATCGATAATGACAGCCATATAGACTCTTTTGCCATAGACCAACAGGCACAGGAAATGTACTTTGTTGGTTCGTTGGGTTCCATTAAAAGTGTAGATTTAAATGGAAAGAACTTAAGAACGATCATTCAACTAAGAAAAAGTGCATATGTTCTCACCGTATCAAAGGATTTCATGTACTGGCGATCTTACAACTATGAAAATCGTACTAATAGCATCATGCAAATCCCAAGGAATCCACCACGCGGCATAGAAGTGGAACCTAAGCCTTTCAGTGAAGGTGGTAATTGGGAAATGGCTGCCTACTGTAACATTAACGATATAATACCTCAAGAAATTCAGAACTGTGAGAATCTGAAGAGTCTTCTACCAAACAACTCAGTTTCTACAGATGTAAGCCTGCTTTGTGTCCATGGTACAAAAGTTGATGGGGAATCTCGTTGTGAATGTGCACAGGGTTACAGCGGTGAGAGATGCGATGGTTCAGTGTGCCACAATTATTGTTTATACGGAGATTGTAGTACCAGTGCTGATGGCCAACCTAAATGCAGGTAAAACATGTTTGTTATGTGATAACAGGTGCCCGAGAGCACTTGTTAGGCGCTGAGCGTACACTCTGCTTGCGCGACAAGATGACTTTATCCTTGTTATAGCTTTTTATCCATTCACTTAATTAAGTTTCTTTACTAATTATCCTGTCTTCGTCTTTCGAGATTTAAATGTTCACCTGTAGTAGCCCCGCTACGCTTCGACTCACTCGCACATAGTTTAGCGCCATAGGAAAGAAAGAGATAGCACTATCTCCATAGGCGCTTGATCACCCTACTAAAACATTCCTCATTCGTTTCCGTGCGCGCGCGGCTACCGCACATAGTAAAAGAAGTTTTTCGGATTTTTGGATATTATTGGTGTGTTGAGTTCTAAAAAACTTAAGAAATGCCAAAAAGGAAGGACGAAGACACTAAAGAGGATAAATGGCGAAGAAAATTAAAGAAATATGAACAAAAATTATCCAGGAAAAAACGTCGTCATAGACGCGAGTCAATCGAAGGTATGTACCTACTACCCACATAATATTTTTTTTAGTGGTAATTGTTACGGTGCAAAATAAAAGGCCTAATTATAGTATTTATTTGTACAATCGTACCTTAGATCTAACACGAGATGTTAGACGGTACATCAAACATTCGAGTCAATACGAGATATTGACCTACTGTATTATTTTTTTTGAGTCAATACGAGATATTGACCTATTGTGTTTTATTAGAGTTAATACGAGATATTAACCAAAAATATCGTTCCATAATATCTGGAATCGGACAGCGGTGCGTCTAGGCCTTCGTCACCTGACCGCTCGCCTACGCCAATGGCTGTGGCGGCGGATGCTATACCTGCTGACTCAGCGAGGCCCGTGGATGAGCCAGGCACCTCTGCGCGGTCTGCGTCACCCGTGCCACCCGAACTTTCTACAACGGGGGGAAGTACATCACAGCCAGCTGACCCCCAGGGTGTGACAGCCCCGGCCGATGACGCTAATTCGAATGGCGATAATGTTCCTCCTATCGCAGATCCCGAGCTCCTAAGGGCTCTAGGGGATTTCGAAGCTGAAACCGCCGATTGGGGTCCTGATATTGTAGCTGATTTATCGAAACGATGGGATCTTATCCTTAAAGATGGCCTTAAAAAAGAAACACGAGAGGAACGAATGAAAAGGTACCTACCTTCAAGAAACTGTCCCTTAATTAAAGCTCCAGCGCTTAACCCTAAATTAGCTGCAATGCTAAATGAGTCCGCGAAAAATCGTGACTCAAGGATTCAGAAGAAGCAATCACAGATGGGATGCGTCCTGGCTATCTAAGGAAGTACGATGTCAGGTATATTGACTAAATCCAGTGACATTGCTGATATCCTTCGTCTTCTTACAGACGCGACAAAACTGTTGTCGGATTCCCATTACTCGGAAACTGAGACTAGAAGATCTCTTGTCACTCCAATAGAAAGAGAGACAGTCATCTTTTTGGTGAGAAATTAGGAGAATTTATTAAATCTTCGCGTGGCATACAGAAGACAGGCAAGCTGATCCGGTCTGCAGCTCAAACGAGCACTTTAAACTACAAAGTCCCGCCGTCACGCCAGCCTTATCACCGCTACGTTCGTGGGCAGACGAGACGCGGCGGTGGGACCAAGCCAGGATCGAACTACCGCCGCCGCGGGTCAATGCAGGCACCAGCCCCTCACCAGCACCCTGCATCACGCCGCAAGCCAGCGGGAGCGGTCCCCACAACGAACGCGAAACAGTAACTTCTCAGGTATAACTCTCATGCTGGTCGCTTAAGGCATTATATTGAAGCTTGGAAAAAGGTTACTAATGACAAAACGATTCTTGTGACCATTTCTGGTTATAGAATTCCCTTTCTTAAGCATCCTGTACAACATCCGGGTATGATTCCAAAATCATCTTTCTGGAAAGACGACAGGTTTTCTAACAAGAATTTAATCCATTCATGAATTGAATCAATTCCACAAGAATTGAATCGTTTGTTGCAAGCGAATTTCATACATAAATTTAATCCTACCCGCAATCATTTTGTATCTAGTATTTTTTATCATTCCTAAGAGTAATAGATAGATTAATTCTAAATTTAAAGAAGCTAAATAAATTTGTCGATGTTAGCCATTCTAAGATGGAAGATGTTAGGACTGCTGTCAAATAAATGACACATAACTACTTTATGGTTAACTTGGACTTGAAAGAGGCATACTTTTTGATACCTATCCACAATGATCATGTAAAGTTTTGAGATTTTATTTTGATAATATTCTTTACGAATTTTTGGTTTTACCTTTTGGATTGAGCTCAGCTCCACATGCTTTTACAAAACTTATGAAACCAGTTTCTACTTTTTTACGATCTCGAGGTTTTAAATCGGTATTCTACCAAGAAGACAGTTGTTATTTAGGAGACAGTTATGAAGAATGCTTAAGAAACATTAATGAAAGCATTAAGTGGCTAGTGAACTTAGGATATGTAATAAACTATGAGAGGAGTTCACTAGTACTAAGTCAAAGTTGTCAGTTTTTAGGTTTTATTTTAAACTCTAAAAACACCCTAGAGCTCCCTTTAAAGAAAAGACGCGACATCTTGTCACGTACCAAAAATATGCTGATTACGAAGAGAATCACTACTCGTGCCTTTGCTCGCTACTTAGGTACCCTGACAGCTGCTTGCCCGGCAGTCGAGTACGGATGGTTGTATAAAAAATCTTTAGAGCGGGCTAAATATCTGGTGTTATTGGATAATGACGATTATGACACGATGATGACTGTTCCAAATAGTTTACACGTTGATTTGACTTGGTGGAAGTCTTCAATTTTAAACACGAGTAACCCCATCAGACCAATGTGGTTTGCATTAGAGATCTTTAGTGACACATCTAGTATCGGCTGGGGTGCAGCCTCTGGGGGAGAAAATATAGACGGTTCGTGGACGGAAGACGAGCGTTCTCGTCATATTAACTATTTGGAACTCCTTGCAGCCTATTTTGGACTTAAATCTTTCGCGAACAAGATCACTAATTGTTACATACTCCTACGCATTGACAATACTACGGCGATCGCTTACATAAATAGAATGGGTGGAGTGCAATACCCACATCTCAATGCAATTGCCCGTAGAATATGGACGTGGTGTGAAGAACGGCAGATATTCCTTTTTGCTTCCTACATAGCGTCATCCCAGAATATTGAAGCAGACACAGTCAAGAAACATTGATATTGAGTGCGAATTGCACTCTACAGCATTTAATACAATTGTTTCAAAATTTGGTAAACCTGAGATGGACATTTTTGCATCGAAAACGAACGCTAAATGTAAAAAATATATATCATGGAAGCGCGATTCCTATGCATACAACGTGGACGCTTTTACTATTAAATGGAATAGGTTATTTTATGCGTTTCCACCATTTTCACTAATTTTAAAGGTTCTGCAAAAGATTGTTACTGATGTTAACCGGCATAATTGTAGTGCCTCATTGGCCATCTCAAGCATGGTTCCCAGTATTCAGATCCCTTGCTGTAAGTGAAATATTGATATTTCCTCCGGATAAATTTCTGTTATCATCTAATTTCAGGGAACTTATCCTCTGCATCGCCACCTTTCCCTGGCGGCGACTATATTATCCGTGAAGCCTTCACGCGATTGCAGATCCTTCAATCAGCACTGATTATAATGACGTCATCTGTATCTGGGAGCACTAAAACGCAATATACTTCTAGCTTTAAACGATGGTGGTCATACTGTCACGATAAGGGATTAGATCCGTTCCAGATCGGAGTACATGATTTGCTAGACTTTTTGTCTGAATGTTTCACAAATGTTTCCACATATGGAACATTAAACAATCACCTTTCGGCTTTATCACTTATTTCCGGAAATAATGTGGGACAAGACGAACGTGTCAAAAGGTTCTTTAGGGGAGTATTTAAGTTGAAGCCTTCCTTCCCTAAGTATAATTGTACATGGAACCCCAATATCGTCCTTAATTATTTTGGTGATTTATACCCCAGCGATAATTTAAGTTTGGAGCAGTTGAGCAAAAAATTGGTTGCATAATTGGCATTGTCAACAGGCCAAAGATGTCAGACGCTGTCGTTGCTTAGGTTACCCAATATTATGATCAATCAAGACAAAATTTTAATCACTATTACTGATTTGATTAAGACATCTGGTGTAGGTAAATCCCAACCAATTCTGGACCTTCCCTTTTTCCGACAGCGTCCTGCAATCTGTCCTGCAGAGACTTTAATAGCTTACATGAATGTTACATCCACCAAAAGAAGTACGTTAGATAAAAAAAAAAAAAAATATAACTTTTAAAAAAAACCTCATCACGCCGCCTCTTCGCAAACTATAGGGCGATGGATAAAGCAGGGTTTGACTGCTAGTGGCATTGACACTGAAATATTTAGTGCCCATAGCACTCGACATGCATCATCTTCTGCTGCACATCAAGCAGGAATCAGTGTTGATGTCATTAGGAGAACCGCTGGGTGGTTAGATCAATCTACCACCTTTGCTAATTTTTACAATCGGCCAATCGCTCAAACAAATTGTGAATTTGCAAACGCTGTTCTCAGTAATAAGTAAGGAAGTTTTGTTTATTTCTTTGGTTATAATCTTTTAAGTTATTTTTATTTTTTGTGTGTTTATTAATTGAAACAAGAATTATTTACTTAAGGAATTCATTTTTTCATTTTAGTCCTACCTATAACATTGCAAATGTCTATCTCTAAACATCTACAGGTGAACATTTAAATCTCGAAAGACGAAGACAGGATAATTTAATAATCAAACGAACTTACCTGAAGTGAAGTTCGATTTTAATTATCCTGTCTTCGTCGAAGAGATTTAAGGTCCCTCCCGACCCTGACATTCAGGTGGACCTTTCATTTCCCTAAGCAATGTTATAGTTCGTCCAGTAGACCGGTACCTACTCTGAACTGAATGAGGAATGTTTTAGTAGGGTGATCAAGCGCCTATGGAGATAGTGCTATCTCTTTCTTTCCTATGGCGCTAAACTATGTGCGAGTGAGTCGAAGCGTAGCGGGGCTACTACAGGTGAACATTTAAATCTCTTCGACGAAGACAGGATAATTAAAATCGAACTTCACTTCAGGTAAGTTCGTTTGATTATTAAATAACACCCTAATATAATATTATACAGGCAAAAGTTTGTATGTGTGTGTTTGTTACTCCTTGACGCTCATTAGCTCATCACCGATATCTTCATGCTCGTAAGATGAGCGATACTGCAGCCAATGCGAACAAGATTCAAGAAAGGACAGAAGATATAGAGCTAAAGGAGATTCCTGCCTACGCTAAAATACGAGGTGGACATTCGTAAAACTACCAGCCACCGCTACCAGCAATTGGAACAAGATTTAAACTATGATTAAATAATAAAGAATTATTTCTTGCTTATTGTCTCACCGCTCATCGGCTTAACAGATTTGGATAAATTCTAGTATCAAGATAGCTTATACTCTGGATTGGTACAAACGCTAGTAGTATGATCTCGTGAGACAATTACCGATCTCCAGGCGGCCGAAGCAGCAGCATAAGCTAGTATTAACTAAAACTTAAACTACTGTACATTTCGCGCAGCAACCATTAAAATCATCTGAACATCGGGGAATCATCAGGGTTGTATTGATGATTTTAATGATTATAATTATTATGTAAATACACATATTTTACGATCGCCAGTCATATTTTAAGCCACTCGCGTGCCTGTTAGAAACAGACAGGATTAATTGGTTTCCTTGTTAGTCCAGTTAGCCTGTTTTATAATTTTATAATCTATATTTCAGATGTAATGCTGGTTCCTCAGGAGAACGGTGCGAAGTAGAGGCGTGCCAGGGATATTGTTTGAACGACGGTTTCTGTTTCCTGAGTGAAGAAAGTAAGCCAGTGTGTCAATGTGCTGAAGGTTATAAGGGTAACAGATGCAATGTTTCAGTCTGTCAAGAGTATTGTTTGTACGGAGATTGTAGTACCAGTGCTGATGGCCAACCTAAATGCAGGTAAAACATGTTTATCTTAATACACCGTTAGGGCTTTTATATCCGAGTCAGTCTTAAGATGATACTCCCTGTCCTTGACGGAATACTCCCTGTCCTTGACGGAATCCTGCCTGTCATTTGTCATATCCTTCATTATTCCGTACCGTGTGGTGTTTTAAAAATGTGTTGTGTTTACATTAGTGTTGTAGCTTTGAACCGTCAACGTGCTGAGTATATATTTAACTGATGTTTTTGTGTACTAGCCTACCTTCGTTCGCTTGAAATTATTTTAAAATATAACTTCCCCTTTTGAATCTGATTTGTCATAATTAAGTTACTTCTTATAACATCAGCTATCTGCTACTAAAAGTCTCCCCTCAAAATCGGTCCAGCCGTTTCGGAGATTAGCCGTTTGAGTAAGATTTTGTTAACGATTTAATTTTTTTTGCGCGGAACCCTAATTATTTTTCTAAAATAAAAGAAGGTTCCAAGGTCGCTCGATCGAGCGACTTTGAACTTATTACTTATTATAATTTATGGGTCCGGTAAATTTGACTTCAGCTAATTAGCTGAAATCAAATTTCTCCCGAGCGCCGGCGCCGATCAGTCATAAGTATTTTGTTATATTCCATGCTCTTCACGTTGCAATGTTTCATAATTTTCTTTATTACAGTTGTTATGCTGGCTACTCAGGAGACCGTTGTGAAGTGAACTCGTGCCAGGGATATTGTTTGAACGAAGGTCTTTGTTCCCTGAGTGGAGAGGGTAAGCCCCTCTGTCGATGCACAGGACATTATGAGGGTAAAAGATGCGATGTTCCCCTCTTTCAAACGAAATGCTATCAAGCTATTTCTTTGTTGAAGGACATCCTCAATACAGGTAAGAATAGATCACTGTGGATGGACAACTAGACAGAACATACTTTATTACACACCAAAAGTGTCACACAGCTGTACAGTGTAGTCCGTGTATGATCATTTGTACCTCCACATTCCCCTGTTTTGAACAAACACTTTCAATTTGTACTGTGTCTGACTGTTAAGGACTCAAGATCGATCGTCCATGATGATCGGAAAGATCACTGGCAGCCTAATCAAACAATTGAAACTAACATCGCGTCGTACATGATCTCGTTCGTGTAATGCATCTTGTCAGACTCAGATTGATAATGTCATGTACGATTGCTTTTATAATTTCTTATGTGTATTAATTGTGCATTGTATAGGTACTTTTTCTTTACAGATGTAACATCGGTTAAAGGGGTGACGTCGACTTGTACTTCAACTGATTTCTAAAGAAGGGAAGCCATTGAAGAGTTTACTTTCACATCTACCACCACTTACTACGTACTGCTCACTAAAACAAATCTAGCTTCAGCTGTAACTTATTGCAAAAAAAATGTTACTCGTCATCATCATGAATATGATATTTGTATGTTGTCTTAAATGGGCTATGAACATAAATATTTTTTAATAACTATTTTTTATAATGTTTCTTTTTTTTAATCGTCCTCCCCTCATCCCAATTCTCGGTCGTCATTACAGAATTGTTTGCCAGTGCCACGCTCAAAGACATGGTTGTCACGTCCCTGGTCCAGGCTCCATTTGAATTGTTTAGAACCCATCGGTGGTTAGACCTATTTAGTGATTGTAGATTATTGCTGAGAATGTTTAGAGTTCAACGAAAGGACTTTTGGAAGAAACGTCACCACCCCACACTGGGACGAGGTCGAAATAAAAATCCCCCATTGTCTTTTGTGGTCGCAATTTGGTTTTCCGATACGGACGTTAAGTGACAACGGTTCATTATTTTCGAGTTTAGCGTTTCAATAATTTCTAAAACAAACCAGCTCTACCCAGCTTCCAATGCCGCAGCTGGAAGTGCGGTACAGGCACATGCACATCAAGCAACTACAATCTGAAATTTCTAAAATAATTTTTCAACTTTATGGCTAAAGCATTAGGTTCAATGTTGATTGGGAATATTATTGACAGTATCGGGTAGCTTGATGTGCTGGCGTGTGTACATAAGTCATAAAATGTTACACAATGTATTCCGTGGAGGTCACAGAGTACAGGTCGAATTTAGATTCATTATTTATTGTGTAGTTAGTACCTAACCTGGTGTATTTGAATAGAAAAGTTGTTATAGGCACAGGGTGCTCCAAATATCGCCAACATAAAAAAATAGTAGATTCCTCACGCCCACGTGTATCCGAAAATACCCCATGTAAGTATGTTCCGAGATTCTACAAAGTTTTCGAGTTATAGATTTTTGAAAATTTTGCGGGGAACGCTTTAATAAATTCTGTGTTTATTTTTAAACTTCTTTTCACATTCTATAACGTTACCTAGAGGCATCTTTAAGCTCAATAGCAACAAGAGTAACAAAAGTCACACAAAAATAATTATCATGATTTTCAGTTTGTTTTTTTTTTTTTTTCCGGATTTGAACCCACGACCTCGTAATCGCATTCACATTCAACTTTTCTCAAAGTTAAATAAATATTTAGTTATATCTTAGGTGACCTAGGACACTGAGTACGCAAAAAATAAACTACTTGTTAAACCGATAAATATTATTATTACTTAACTAGCTGTTGCCCGCGGCTTCGCCCGCGTGAAGTTCGGTAACTGTCCCAAGGGATCATATTAAAGGGATAAATAATATCCTACATATTAATCCAGGTTATACACTATCTATGAGCCAAATGTCATAATCATCACAATTATAATCATCACAATCACTATCACAACCACCATCACCATCATTATCACATCACCATCACTATCACTATCACCATCACCATCACAATCACCATCACCATCATTATCACAATCACCATCACTGTCACAGTCACTATCACAATCACATCACTATCACCATCATTATCACTGTCACTATCACTATTACAATCACAATCACAGTCACTTGATGGTGACATCATCATCACTATCACAATAACCATCATTCAAAGTGATTTTAACTTAAAAAATAAAGAGCTTTAATTAAAAACAAAATTTCAGCCCCTTTTCACCCCCTTAAGAATTGAAATTCTAACAGCATCGTTGCGTTAGCTTCCAACTATACGCCTAGATATTTTTTTTTATGATTTTTACTTCGAAAATTAAGGACTACACAACTTCATCCCCCTTTTTAACCCTTTGGGGGTATAATTATCAAAACCGCTAAGACACGTATTAATTACCTTTTAATCGTCAGCCTTAACACAAAATTTGAAGATCCAAAGTTTAAAACTAACGGACTTTCATACACAAATTCATCCCCCTTTTTAACCCTTTGGGGGTAGAATTATGAAAAAACGCTGAAACACATAAAATAATTTTAAATTGTCAGCCTAAAAACAAAATTTAAAGATCCTAACTTTAAAACTGACGGACTTTCATACAAAATTTCATCCCCTATTTAACTCCCTTAGGGGTTGAATTTTGAAAAACCCTTCCTATTCCATGTCTAAATTATAAACGGAACCTCTGCGCAAAATTTCAACTTTCTAGGTCTAGGTAAGTATGGGCTGGGCGTTGATGAGTCAGTCAGTCAGTCAGGCCTTTTGTTTTTATTTAAATAGATTACTGACTAATACCGACTAGCACTTCGACCGCGACTTCGCCCGCAAAACTTGTGATAGCTCGGGTAATTTGCATGTTTTAAACATAACTTATAGCCTATGTTACTTCCTGATAAATTAGCTTTCTATTGGTAAAAAAAAAGGTTAAAATCGGACTAGTAGTTTTTGAGTTTGTTCATTACAAACATTAAAAAATACAAATCATTCCTCTCAATGTTCTCTCAATGTTAGTATAGATTACTCTAAAAATATGTACATTTCAGCGAAAATTAAAGACTATATCTCAATATCACAATAAAAAATAGTACTGTAACATATCCAAGGCAATGCCAGGTTGTATGTTGATGAAAACTGAGTCGAGCAAGTAACACGTATGTAGTTACTGTACAATAATCATCAATACAACCCCTTAGGTTCATTTAACTCTATTATTAGTTAGTTAGTTTAGTAGGAAAAAACGTAAGAACATTTGAATTTCGCGGGCTTTCCTGGCGCTGCCACCATAAAGAGCTAACTAGTTAATGCAATGCAACTGACAGCAAATAATTGTTTATTTGGTCAGCACGTACTACCCCTTTCCAGATATACGCATTTGCCACCACCTCCTTTGATTGAAAACATAAATCCGCGTCTGTCCGAGCGGAGTCGGGGTGAGTCGATAGTGTTACCTACACAACTAACACAACATCAAAACAATTTTGAAATCAAATATTATTATCAATATTGTATATAGTACTTAAACTGTTGCACATACAGGTTGGTTGGACATTCGTGCAAAATCTCTACTTAGTGCTTCTCTTATCAGAGGACCTCAGGTTATCAAAATGCGTACCTATCAACATGATGACTAGGTATATAAACTGCATGTTTTTCGAAAAACAGCACATTGGTTTTGTATTCCACGAGCACCAGGGGCGGACATTATACTATCTCTTCACAAACGACGTTGTCTGAGTATAAAATGTATAGAACGGCATGTGTGATGACATTGGTGGGGCTGTGCGTAGGAATGGCGCACTCTTTCTCCTGGGGTGAGTAACAGAGTCATTTATTTACTATGTTTATTATTTTTTTGTTATCCCTAACTTTGAAGAAGTAAAGTTGCATCGGTTAGTAGTAAACTACCAACAAATCTTTATTTTTTTTTGTTATTTACTCAACCTTCTGCCCCTAACTCGAAGGCTGGTGACGCCCTTACAGTCATAAGGTCATCAAGTGCGCAGGTGTCAGGGCATGCGGCGTAAGATGGAAGGTGGGCCATTGTCTGTGGAGAGACGCCGCATCCGCACTTTTGATTTGAGTCGTCCGTAAACCCCTATCTGTGGAGATTGTCATTGCTACGACCGACTTGGTTATGAAGAGATTTCCAAGACGGCCAGGCAACGCGTGCTCAGGTTGGAGGCTCTCAGATGGGTCGAGGAAACCGTTGGGGTGTTTAAACAGATCCCGCTAGAGGTCGCATCTTGCTGTGGAGGAGTTGTTATTAGCTGGACTGGCTAGTCACACGCCCCCAAGAAATCTTTTACGGCTTTTCAGCCTCTGGGCACTAAGTCGAAGTTGTGCTTTGGGGGGCGTGAGTCAGTTAGTAGCTTCATCCTCCCGATGCGGCTGGTTACCTAAGTTATACTTGTTCCATATGGTGTCGGACGTTAAGGAATAGCACCATCCCATATCTTCCCGTGGGTGTCGAAAGAGGCGGCTAAGGGACTTACCAGGGAGTAGGCAGCAGAGTTCTATAAATAAATATAAATAAATAAATATTGCTGGACATTATACACAGCGCCATCTAGTGCCACACTAAGCAACGAGGCTTGTGTCGTGGACACCAGATAGTTGATGTACTACATAGATACTTTTTGTTTGTAAATACATACTTATTATACATATAAACATCCATGACTCGGAAACAAATGTCCATGCTCAACACACAAACATTTGCTCCGACCGGGATTTGAACCCGGGACTCTAAGAACGTAAGGCAGCCTCACTACCGCTGCGCCAATCGGGTCGTTTCTCTGTGTTTTTGTAAAAACCGTACTGCGATCGCCAATCGATTATAGCAAAACCCCAAAGGATTGTTGTACTATATAATCGGCCTTTCCTTATTTAATCGGTCTTTTTCTATGAAATTCGAATTTTAAAATATAACATTTTGGTACTTTTTTAATTTTAACTAACCTAAGTACTGGCCCAAATTATCTATACAATTTAGCCATTTTGAACTGTAGTAGTTTGCCGGACGGGAGGCAATGAAGTCAGTGAGCGTTCTGTACTAACTCTCGGGTGTTGAATTTTTTCCACTTTAAAAGTAGAAATCTGTTGGGGCAAGGTCCGTCATTTAAAATTCCCTCGTTTCTAGCCGATTCAGTAGTTAATTATTATGATCGCTGTAACATATCTATAGGGTGTACAATATTTTTAGTTTTGGTTACATATTTATTTAACATCTTATTCATTAGTCTTAAGTCAAAATCCATCATTAGTCAGTTGTTAATTCACAAGTCAGTTTAAAAAAAAAGTAAATATCATCATCATCATCATCATTTCAGCCGAAAGACTTCCACTGCTGGACATAGGCCTCCCCAAGTGTCGCCACATTGACCGGTCCCGTGCGACTCGCATCCAGCGGATTCCCGCAACCTTCACCAGGTCATCAGTCCACCTAGTGGGAGGCCTTCCAACGCAACGTCTTCTGGTTCGCGGTCGCCACTCCAGAACTTTTCGGCCGCATCGGCCATCCGTTCTACGAGCAATGTGCCCTGCCCACTGCCATTTAAGTTTGGAAATTCTTCGGGCTACGTCGGTAACCTTGGTTCTCTTGCGGATGTCTTCATTTCTGATTCGATCGCTCAAGGAAACTCCGAGCATAGCCCTCTCCATTGCCCTTTGGGTGACTTTAAGCCTTCTGATGAGGCCCATTGTGAGTGAACACGTTTCGGTCCCGTATGTAATCACTGGCAACACACACTGGTCATAGACTTTCGTCTTGAGACGCGGTAAGTTGGACCGCAGTGTCTCAAGACGAAAGTCTATTATTATGGCAAAACCCCCCATTATGAAGTAAATATGAGCTTTTGATATGTTCATACTAATTAAATTCAATTGATTACATTAAAATTAAAACACTCATTGATTTCGTAAAAACAAATTATTCATAGATTCCATTAAAATTAAATTATTTATTGGTTTCTTACAAATTAAATTATTCAGTGGTTTAGTTGCTTGATTATACTTGACTATTATATAATATAATATATATTATATCATTTAATTCAGGTTACAAAAGACCCACTATACCTTACAGACTAACATAGTACATATTTATACATAACCACAAATCTATATACATATATTAAATCTGTAGAAAAATCGTTTTTGTACATCGAAAATATTTTGAAAAAAAATTGCCGCTTGATCGCTTGCGCAAAAACATATGGGTACCTTACTTTGCCAGTTGCTTTGGACCGCTTACTGCGCGTTCTGCCCATTGTTACTAAAACCTAATTTATGACTTGGTCGTGTTACGCATTTCAAATGTTTTAACTGTTATGAATAGCCTTTGAGATAAGGAAGAATGTGTCATTGTTTTTTTTTTTGATATATGGTTACCATAATATTTTAGAAGTGTTTGTTTTGTTTGTGTGTAAGAGTACTAGCCAATTACGCGACTTTTTGTAAAACATCGGGTTTTAATAAAAAATAAGATCGATAAGTAAATAGTTATTTATTTTATTCCTATACAAGATGTATTACAAGATATATTAAATTATATTTTTCAAATACTTACAAAAACGTAGTAAAAATATTATGTAAGACCAGGCGCAGAATTCACGGATGCGTAAAAGATCGCAATTTTTGTTAGGTATAATCTAGGCCACTTTACATTAAAACTAAAGTACTTACATAGAACAAAAATATAACCACCTATATATAGGTCATTTTCTTCGCTTTCATACGAATATAATAGTTTAAATGTTTATTCTTAAATTTGTGTCAAAGTTACAAATTAAAAATAAGTGGCTAATTTTTTTACCAATTTGCATTGCCTACCTAAATTTTTAAATGTGAAAATATCGATCGTAGTACAATCAAATATAGGTACCCATATAATTAATAGGCCAAATTCTGAAGTTTTGAAAACGTCAAGAATCTCTAAGATTATGTATTACAGTCAAACCTGGATGAGTGAGAAGTCAAGGGACCGCGATCTGTTTTTCTCTTATAGAGGTTTCTCACTAACCCGAGTTTCTAGCTTACAGAGTTACAGTAGCAATTGGTCTCACTTATAGAGGTCTATGACCTGGATGGTCTAAACCTAAATGTTTAGTCTAGGTACATAATCTTTTAACAACGTTTACTTGAAAAAATCTTTTAATTTAGGTACTTTGCGATTCTGTTTTTATATTTTATAATTTTATAGTAGGTGGATTGTGCTACGCCAAACCTACTCTGTATTTGATTTCGTAATTTCCTAGATTCAAAAGCAATAACAATTTTAAGTTTATCACTTAAAGACAACACATTGAGTACAGGAACTTTCTTCGCAACTGCTTTTATGAACTGTCTGTAATAAGCTTGACAAACAAGTCGGCGGTAGGTACGCACATTCGCACATTTGGCTTCCTGTATTTTATTATTGTTCTCAACGAACAATAATAAAAAAATAACAACGACTTACTCGGTTATTTGAATACAACGTAAGTTCCTAGAACTATAGAAAACAATAACAGACGCACATCTGGTCATTCGAATGAAAGAGTCCTTTTGAATTTAAGAATAAATTATAAAATAGCAATAGTTAACTGTCGCTTATATAGAGGTATAGGCAAGTAGCAATCTCACTTAAAGAGGTTACCTCATGAAAAATGACTGTCACTTATACAGGTTTTATGTTTCTCACTTATAGAGGCTTTACACGGGCAAAATGACGGGACCTGGCAAATACTCTCATTAATAGAGTTTTCTCGCTTACCCAGTTCTCACTTACTCAGGTTTGACTTTACAATTATTACATAATAAAATATAAACGGCTAAATACGTTACCAAAAACGCTAAGATCGAGCACTTGACGTACGAACTGCAAAGATGGCGGCCGTTCTTAGCTAGGGTTGTCAACTACTACGACCAACTGCTTAAATTAGGAGAACATAATTGTAAGTTTAAAAATATCTATTAATTTTTTTTAAATCAATATATGTTATTTATTTTTGTGTTCATTCTTCATTTTTGTCGGCGTAACTCGACAAATATACTAAACAGCTGATTTTTTTTTTCAGGATTTCGTTGTTGGTGCCATAGTGAAAATTGTTTGAATGTATATATGTTTGTGTTGTGTATGTTTATTTGTATAGTATGTATGTGCGTAGTGTGTGTGGTAGTTTGCGTGCGTGTGTTTATGTAAAAAAAAAAAAACGTAAAAATAAATACAACAATAAACATAATTGAACTAAAACTGTAAAAAATCAAAACAAAAATCACCATCTCCTAAATTAAAGCTAACAATTTTATGCACGAAAAATAATAATTATTTACCTTGACCACGAGTTAAAAATAGCAAATAAAAACATTATTAAACTTAAATTCGAATAATAAAACTCTTCACCTGTCACCAATAAATAAAATAAAAAGAAGTCAACAAAAAACACCAACTGCCAACCCTAAGCCAAAAAACGTATATTGCTTCGTGCAACCAAAGCGGCAGTAATCATTTTGAGTAGGTCAAACTCACCGAGTGGTTTAATTTTCGCAATCTGTTACAATTTACACAACTTAATACCTGAAATTGAATAAATATAATCAAATATTATTAATACTAATGTATATTTAAGATAAACATCGTATTTACGATAATCTAACAAATCAAAACTAAGTTCATGTCAACGGCATTCAAAGTATGTTTTTAAATGTCGATTTTTTTTAAATTCTGTCACCGTTTCCCCAAAAATATTACTTTATTATAAAACAACACAAGTAAGGGATTAATTTGGTATATAAACATTAACAGAAATAATTAAAATACAATACTTACGACATATTTTATCACTTCCTTGAAAACACTGTAGCGTCACTCCACTTATTAAAAATCAACTGACGCTATTTCTTTATTTTTCTACCGTGATGTTGGTAAAATGGGCTCACATCTATGAGAAATGTATCCGTCTTTGGTTTAAATACGTAATATTAGGACTCTATGCGTTTGGTATAGAGACTAAATTAAATTGAAAAAACTTCGACGCTCTGCAACCACAGTTGCACAAAGCAAAACTAACGTTTTTTTCTTTGCAACTGTGGTTGCACAAAGCAATCAAGCTGTTAAAGGATAACCAACAGAACTCATTTCCAGCATTTTTGGAATTTTTGTCTGTTTGTTTGTTTCGATGATCAAGCATCACGCAAAATATACGAAACCAATATAGATAACTTTTATACACACAAATTGTGTGTATCTTGAGGTATTATTTAGTTTTTGTTTCATCGTAATCGGTTAATTATATCAAAAGATATATGAATTTAAAGTGTTCAAGAAGAACTAATCATCAAATGTAAGATGCAATGACATCTATTGTACTAAAATGGTACTAATGCCTAACAATGTGCTCACCAGATAACTTTTAAATCGACTTACAGGCTTTAATAAAAATATTATAGCATAAGGTACTCTAGATTAGTCTACATGACGCTGCTTTGAAAATTTACATAATGATTTCCGTGCATTGTGCGTGTGGTGTTAAGATTTTCCGTAAAAGAATGACCCCTCGCACGTGTCAGTTGCCTCAACTTCTTCAGTTTGGTTTTTTAACCGACGAAACGACGGAAGATCTCAATTCGACCCGTATATTTTTTATGCATGACCACGAGAGAAGTCCGTTAAGCAAGATCCTTTTTTTTTCGAAATATATTATCTCAAAGTTGGTCCAATTTAAAATAAAAAAATCATGTTTGGGTTTATTTCCTGCACCTTTGATGAGAACTTTAAACCTAGCTAGAGTATGACTGTCATTGAAGGTCTAACGGTGGAGACAGAAGGCAGTTGCAAGAGAACTCTTGCAACTGCCTTCTGTCTGGAACAGTTTACAGCAGCCTTATCGTGTCCCAGCTTATTTCATGCACCTTGATGATAAATTTCGACCAACCTGGAGTATGACTGTCATCGAGTGTCTAAGGATGAAGACGTAAGGCCGACGAGGCAAGCCCTTATTTGGAAAAACTTAAGTAGATTATTTTAGCGATTAATGCAAATATATCGGAGAAATTAAATACACTTGAATCTATACTAATATAATAAAGCTTAAGAGTTTGTTTGGTTGGTTGAACGCGCTAATTTCAGGAACTACTGGTTCGAATTAAAAAACCTTTTAGTGTTGGATAGTCCAGTTATCTAACATCACGCTACAACTAATAGGAGCGAAGCATCACAGATAAATGTTGCAAAATCGGGGATTTTTTTTTTCTTTTGAGAGCTACCGTTGCGAGCGCTGCATAAACGGTTAAAATTACGCAACAAAATCATGTATCATGGAATTGTACCTCTTAAGTATAAAGTTAAAAAAAATATCCGCGATAGCATATGTCTATATTTGTGACGCAGACGAAGTTGCGCGGGTCAGCTAGTATCTAATATAACTAGTGTACACGAAAAGACGGCATCATGTTGCGCTGCGTGGTGTCGCGTAGTCTTCCGCGGAATCGCCGATACATGACACCCTTCGGCCAAAACTCTTCCTTGAGAAAGGTCTCAATATGATGAGTCGGAACTCGCAGCACGAACGACTTAACATTCGTGTTGTGGCGCGACTCTAACTTCTCAACCCTCAAGGTCCAGCTGGTCTTCGCTCGGACATACTCCACGATCTCCTCAACCTTCGTGGTGTGATGTAGTCGGGACACATAGAGCTGCGTCGTTGGTATCGCCGGACGCAGCATATTGGGTCCTGCCAGCGCGGTCCCGCACTGGTGCTATAACTGCTAATCTGGAGCAACAATCAAGATCGAACAACATAGAATTGCAATGTGTACCGGAGAATAAAAATGAAAATGTTTACAACATAGTAACTCAACTTGCGAGTGTGGTTAATTGCGAAATCAGTGAAAGAGATGTACTGCATTGCACTCGTATTGCTAAGGCCACCCATCAAGTAACCGCCCTCGCTCAATAATCGTCCAGTTGGCCTCACCAAGGATGCGCGATCATCTTCTGGCAGCAACCATTAAGTTCAATCAAGCCAACCCAAAAGAAAAGCTGAACTGTTCACACCTCGGATATGCTGGACCAATATCTCCAGTATTTGTTACTGAACATCTGTCCCCGACAAACAGAGCTCTTCATGCAGCTGTGAGGACAAAAGCCAAAGAGAAGAATTATAAATACGTGTGGGTCAGAAACGGCAGAATATTTGTGAGGAAAACTGATGGCGCAGATCATATACAAATTAGGAACAAGAGTAGTCTTAGTAAGGTTGTGTGATGATTGATGCGTATGTAATTGTTGTTATTGTTTTTACTATTGTAATTTAATGCATGCATTAGGTTTAAACTGCATAAAATTCAAAGATATTTCAATTTATTACCAAAATAATTGTAGAGGCGAACTAAAACGAATATTTTTTACTGTAATCTGTGCAATATGAATTATGATGTTATAGTATTAACAGAAACCTGGCTAAACAGTAATGTATTGAGTAGTGAATTGTTTGATGATCGTTATGAAGTTTACAGACGGGATAGAGAAACAGCTGGGTCTCGGAACAGCAAAAACGGGGGAGGAGTCTTGATAGCAATTAATAAAAAAAATAACTCTGGACGTGTCGAACGCTGGCAAAGTAATTGTGAAGACCTCTGGGTCACACTTGACATCTCGACATCTCACAAGTCACGCCAAGTGGCTCTTTGTGCCGTCTATCTGCCACCACCAGTGTGTCTCGCAGCGTTGGATCATTTTGTGGACAGCTGCAACAGAGTGCTCGCCTCAACGGACATCCCCTGTTACATAATTGGTGATTTTAACCTAAGTAAATTGAATTGGGATAAAACCGCCGTAAACGATTCCTTACCTAAGGCTTGTCAAAACCTCTTGGATTTTATGAATGTAAATCAACTATCACAATGTAATCACGTAAAAAACTGTTCAGGCCGAATACTAGATCTGGTCTTATCAACAGAGCAAACTTGTTTGGTGAGTGAGTCTAGTAATTCTCTGGTAGCTGTCGATAAATTGCATCCCCCCCTTGAACTAACTATGTCTTTGCTTAATAATTGTTATTTACCATATAGTATGGACTCAAGACCTAACTTTTATAAGGCTAATTACTCTGAAATTAATAATTACCTAAACAAACTAAACTGGAATGAGCTTTTTCTAAATACTCGTGATGTGAATGACATGGTGGCAATTTTTTACAAGTGTCTCCGTGATGCTATTTTGAAATTTGTGCCTGATCGGAAACCAAACAATAGTCGCTATCCGCCGTGGTTTAATATGGCATTAATAAAATTATTAAAGGAAAAAAACAGGTTAAGGTTGCGTTACAGGAAATACAAGAATCCTCTAGATAAGATTGAACTGAAACTGGTTTCCAAGCGGTGTGAAAAACTAGCCATGAATCTATATAATGACTATATTCATAGAATTGAGAAGGATATAAAAGATAACCCCAAACTTCTCTGGAGTTACATAAAAGCGAAACGTGGGGGCTCTAGTGGCTACCCTTTGGCAATGACTGATGGACAGGTTGTTACATCTAACGGTTCTGAAATCTGCGACCTTTTTGCAAACCATTTCGCAACCGTGTACACGCTTGACAAACATACAGAAATCAACTGCCATACAAAGTACCTCCAAGCACTGCATAATAATAGTCAGGGCTTGAGTATTCCAGTGATTAACCGCGACTGTTTACTAAAAAAACTAAAAACAGTAAATATTAGTAAAGGACCTGGCCCGGATGGCATCCCACCTGTTTTTATTTATAACTGCGCCACAGCTCTAGTGTCTCCTTTACTAATAATATATAATGCATCGCTGGCTACTGGAACTTTTCCGTCAGAATGGAAAAAAGCCAAGGTAGTCCCAGTGCAGAAGTCAGAAGAAAAAGATAACGTAAGCAACTATAGGCCAATTTCAATTTTATCCACTTTCGCAAAGATTTTTGAATCTATTATATGTCCACACTTTCAGCAACATTTAAGATTGTATCTTAATGATAACCAACACGGTTTCGTAGCATCTAGATCTACAGCTACAAATTTGGTGTCATTCACGGAGTCCCTAATACAGGCTGTAGATGGAGGCAAACAATTCGACGTAGTGTACACCGACTTCAGTAAGGCATTCGATAAAATGCCTCACTCTATTCTGATATATAAACTAGCAGCATATGGTATAACAGGGCCTTTATTAAGTTGGTTTAAGTCCTATCTTGCTGAACGCGAATTTTTTGTTGTTGTAAACGGTTTTCGATCGGCAGCACACAAAATAACATCGGGCGCCCCTCAAGGATCTCACTTACAACAACAGCACATAACGTCCACTGCTGGACATAAGCCTCTCCCATGAACGGGGGAATTTGCCGTAATCTCCACGCTTGGCAGGCGGATTGGAAATCGCAGTGATAAAAGACTAACAGAAAACGCTGCTGCCCATTCTCAGGTCTACGGAGGTGCAAGGTGTTCTGCCTCAGACATTAGTCGCCTTATACGACACCCGTGAGTGTAATGGGTTGGTTCTATTCTACTCTGCCGGATACCACACGGCTTAAGGATCTCACTTAGCTCCAATATTATTTATTATGTTCATTAATGACCTTCTTGAGTGTTTTCGTTTTTCCGAACCTTTTCTGTATGCTGATGACTTAAAATTTGCACGAGTAATAGAGTCTATAAGAGACTGCGAACTTCTGCAACACGATCTTAACCAAGTTATAAAATGGTGCCGCAATAACAAAATGCAACTAAATCCAAAGAAATGCTACCATGTTAAATATACGAGAAAAATTAGTTGTATTGACACAGAGTACAATAAGGGATCTAGGAGTACACTTTGACAGGAAGGTCACTTTTGTGCCTCATATTGATAACATTATTAAAAAGTCATCAAAAATGCTTGGGTTCCTACTTCGTAACACCAAAGACTTTCGTAAAAGTAGCACCAAGATAATGTTATATAACAGTTTCGTACGCAGTGTTATGGAATATTGTAGTGTTGTGTGGAGACCTCACTATGCCACTCACATGTTGCGTCTGGAAAGGGTCCAGAAACGTTTTGTATGGCATTTAGCCTTCAGTGACGGGAAATCTAAGCGTCTGCCCTCGTACAAAGTCCGTCTGTGCCATTTCAAGATGCAGTCGTTGTCTATGCGTAGAGATATAACCGATGCTTTGTTTCTTTACAAACTGTTGCGCAATAAGATCGACTGCCCCGGTTTACTGAAGCTTATTAGATTCCGTGCGCCTTCTAGATATTCTAGGAATAAGATAACACCCCTGTGTCCGCCATTTCGAAAGTCAGTGTTTGGTGCGAATTCTCCGATAGCTAGATTGTGCAAGATCCTTAATGGCCACAGTGACTTAGTAGATGTACACTACGATAGTATAAATAAATTCCGACGAGCTTTTGCAAATAATCCAATGGCGATTTAATTTGATTCAATTTAATTTAATTTAACTTGATTTAATTTAATTTAATTTTTCAATTTAATTTAATTTTTCAATTTAATTAAATTCAGAACATGTTTTTAATTTCTTAGTTTATTCTTTGTATTTTTTTTTTGTATTCTCATAATTTTATTTTCTTATCAATTTTTTCATAATCCGATCAACTTAATCAATCACAATTTAATCAATTATAATTTTAATCAGTAATTTTACATCCCAATGTCTTTCTCTTTTAGTTTTTGTACAACATTTAATGAATGATTTGATAGTCTTCTTTATTATTGTTTTAAATTGTTCTTTGTATGTATAAGTTATTTTATAAATTGTTATGTTAAACCGTTTTTTGTGCATGTGGTGTTAACCTGTTATTAATTGTTGCACTTGTAAATGTTACTCTAGTCATTAAGTCATAAATGTACAGTGTAAACAATTGTTGGTTAACCTAAATAAATAAATAACTTGACTTGATTATATCTATGTAACAGGAAAGGCTAATGAAGCAGAGATTATAAAACTGTTTTTTCTTGTTTCAGAAATCGTTACGAGTGTTAGCAGTCGACTAGAATTTATTAATATCAATGGAACGATATCGCTAGAAAACATTACGTCGTCGTCGAACCCAATCTGTGAAACAATTTACGACCCAGTACATAATAGGGTGCTGTTCACCGACTTACAGACTATATTTAGCTTTGACATAACTACTAAGAAAACGGATTATTTGATGAGGGATACGGAACGCTTCGTTACTAATATGGCTTATGACCCGGCCACAGAATTATTTTTTTGGGTTGAAGACTCAAGAGAAATGTACTCGATTATGTTAAAACAGAAAAATAATAAAAGCAAAGTTAACGAAAAGCACTTAATTTTGTCGGAACAGTCTTTTAGTTTTATCGCTGACATTGCCGTTGATAGCTGTGGAGGGTACGTTACTAACAAAATTGTTTATTTTGATATAAGTGGGCAACTTTGTTATTGCACTCGAGGCGGAATTCACACCTGAGCCACAGGCGAGGTTGTTAACCAACGCCAAGTAAAGGAATTGTAACAATTTGGATATTATTTAGGTATAGTTCTGCTTCTGCTGCTATCTGTGGAAATTTTCATAATATTTCTAACACATTTCAGGTTTATTTATTACAGGGCGGCCTACAAAATCAATAAGATTCGATTCAATGGTTCCGAAAAAGAAGTTGTTATCGATACTGACCACCTCATATGCTCTTTCACCTTAGACCAACAAGCACAGAAAATATACTTTTCTGATTGGGCGCGTTCCATTATAAGTGCCGATTTAAATGGAAAGAACATAAGAACAATAATTGTACCAAAACAACGTGGATATATGCTTACCGTAACAAAGGATTTCTTGTACTGGGCATTCGACAAAAATAATAAATATACCATCAATCAAATCCCAAAGAATCTACCGCTCGGCAAAGATGTGGAACCTAAACCTTTTAGTGAAAACGGTGTTTTTATGAGTATGGCTGCCTACTTTAACTTTAACGATATGATACCTCAGGAAATTCAGATCTGCGATAACCTGAAGAGTCTTCTACCAAAAAACTCAGTGTCTACAGATGTAAGCCTGTTTTGTATCCATTGTACGAAAGTTGATGGGGAATCTCGTTGTGAATGTACACAGGGTTACAGCGGTGAGAGATGCGAAATTTCAGAGTGCCACAATTTTTGTCTATACGGAGTTTGTAGTACCAGTGCTGATGGACAACCTAAATGCAGGTAAAAAATGTTCATCTAACACTGTTAGGGCTTTTTATCCGAGTCAGTCTCAAGATGATATTCCGTACCGTGTGGTGTATTAAAATGTGTCGTGTTTACATTAATGTTGTAGCTCTTTACTTTAGCCTCCCTCAACAGTTTAAAATGATAAAGTTGAAGAGTTTGTTAGGTTGACCGCGCTTATCTCAGGAATTACTGAACTGAACTGATTGGTTTTCTTGTTAGTTCAGTACCCTATTTTATAATTTATTTTCTTTATTACAGTTGTTACGCTGGTTACTCAGGACAAAGGTGCGAGGTGAACTCATGCCAAGGATATTGTTTGAACGATGGTATCTGTTCCCTGAAAGAAAATGAGCCAGTGTGTCTTTGTGGTGGAGATTATGTGGGTGACAGATGCAATGATTCAGTCTGTCAGGGGTATTGTTTGTATGGAGATTGTATTACCAGTGCTGATGGCCAACCAAAATGCAGGTAAAACGTGTGGCTTTTTATCCGAGTCAGTTTCAAAATGATACTCCCTGTCCTTGACGGAATCCTGTCTGTTATTTGTCGTATATCCTTCATTATTTCGTACCGTGTTTTTGAAATGTGTTGAGTTCACATTAGTGTTGTAGCTTTTAACCGTCAACGTGCTGACTATATTAAACTGAGTTTATTGTATACTAGCTAAGGCCGTTCGCATGAAATTATTATAAAATTTTACTTCCTTTTTTTAATAGAATTTAGCATACCTAAACTCCTCCTCATAACATCAGCTATGTGCCAGTAAAAGTCCCATCAAAGTCGATGTGGAGATTTGCCGTTTGAACAGGATTTTCTTAACAATTTCCAGGTTTTCATTTTTTTTGCATGGAACTCTAAATATTTTTCTAAAATAAAAGTAGGTCCCAAGGTCGTTTGAGCGACCTTGAACTTATTATTGTGAATAAATTAGCTAAAGTTAAATTTCTCTCGTGCGCCCTTTAGTCACAAGTATTTGTTGTATTCCATGTTCATCGCGTTGCACTGTTTCATAATTTTCTTTATTACAGTTGTTATGCCGGCTACTCAGGAGACCGTTGTGAAGTGAACTCGTGCCTGGGACATTGTTTGAACGACGGTCTTTGTTCCCTGAGTGAGGAGGGTAATCTCCTCTGTCAATGCACAAGACATTATGAGGGTGAAAGATGCGATGTTCCCCTCTTTCAAACCAAATGCTTTCAAGCTATTTCATTGTTGAAGGACATCCTCAACCCAGATAAGAATAGATCGTTGTGGATGGATAGCTAGACAGAACATACTTTATTACACGCCAAAAGTGTCACACAGCTCTACAGTGTTGCTACTTTCATGAGTACAACGTCGGAAAAATCTATAGGTAGTCCGTGCACGATCAGTTGTACCTCTAAATTCATCTGTTTTGAACAAAAATGCATCTTGTCAGACTCAGATTGATACCGTCATGTACGATTGCTTTTATGGTGTCCTTGGTGTATTAATTGTGCATTATATACGTTTTCTTTACAGATCTAACATCGGTTGAAGGGGTAACATCGACTTGTGCTTCAACTGATTTCTAAAGAAGTGAACCCATTGAAGAGTTTAATTTCACATCTACCACCAATAACTACGTACTGCTCACTAAACAAAATCTAGCTTCAGCTGTTTTACTAATAAGTTGATAAAATGTAACTCGTCATCATTAATAATATGATATCTGTATGTTGTCTTAAATGGGCTATGAACATAAATATTTTTTTACAACTGAATTTTAGTATTATTTTTTTTAATCGTCCTACCCTCATCCCAGTTCTTGGTCGTCATTACAGTATTGTTTACCAGTGCCACGCTCAAAGTCATGTGTCACGTCCCTGGTCCAGGCTGCATTTGGATTGTTTAGGACCCATCGGTGATTCGACCTATTTAGTGATTGTAGATTCTTGCTGAGAATGGTTAGAGTTATTCATGCACAGCGGAGGGACTTAGGGAAGAAACGCTACCACCTCATTCTAGGACAGGGTCGATAAAAAATCCCCCATGGTCTTTTGTGGTCGCAATTTTTTATTTCTTTAATTCCGATACGGACGACAATTGACAACGGTTCACCATTTTCTAGTTTAGCGTTTCAATAATTTCTACAACAAACCAGCTCTACCCAGCTTCCAATGCCGCAGCTGGAAGTGCGGTACAGACACATGCACATCAAGCAACTACAATCTGTGAAATTTCTTAAATAATCTTCAACTTTATCGCTAAAGCATTAGATTCAATGTTGATTGGGAATATTTGACAGTATCGGGTAGCTAGATGTGCTGGCGTCTGTAAGTAGATAAGTGAAAACATGTTACACAATTGATTCCGTGGAGGTCACAGAGATCGAGTTTAGATTGTTTCTTGAGGGATCCCTTTTTTTTGCATAATCTTCTTTTTCCTAATATACTTTGGCATAACTGTTTTGCCATAATTTGTTTTGCTATAATAATACTTTGCCAATTTTTTTTTTGGCATACTGTTTATGTTGGCATAATCATCTTGAAGGCTAATTTGTTTTGGCATAAATAGAATTTTGCATAATGTTACTAGGCATAATGACTATTAGCATAATAGTATTTAGGCATACAAATAATATAAATACCAGAATCAAATTTGAGTTAGTTTTACGTATTTATTTGAATTAAAAATTCATTAAGTTGTGCTACAAAAGTTAGTGACAGAAACGAGTCGCTGCAAAACCGACTCCACGTAGTCTTGTCTGCCCTACCCTTAGAGTGTAATCTAAGCCCGCGTAAGCGCGGAGCCGTGACAGAAACCTTGCCTGCTGCATTTTGCATATTGCATGCTTGCTTGCTGCATGCTTGCATGCTGCATGCTTGCTGAACGCATATTACCTGCTTCGGAGAGATGGTTTTTTTCCAACCGTCAAAATAAATTGGTATATCCAATTAGGGTATGTCTAACATTTTAGGATTATGCTTCTTTGTTATGCCTATAAAAAATATGTTTTAGTATCTGTGGTATATTATTAGTATTAAGGTAGATGTAAATAATTGTTATGAACTAGATATTAAGAATTGTGGGTAGGAGCTAAAATGTAGCTGAGCGCTCGGCCTCATTGTATGTGCCAGTCGGAATATATTCGTAACCGTGAACAGCTGTTTTATTCCTGGACCCGTATCCCGACATCCTGGTGCTCCAAACACTTCAGTGGCGACGAGGACTTAAAAAAACCTTCGTGTGTGTTGTTTTTGTGAGCGTGTTGGCACAAACTATTAAAATGACTATCGGCAAAATCGGAGAGTTCAAAGTACAATCGGACGACTGGAAATTGTACGTGGAGCGTCTTGAAAATTATTTTGTGGTCAACGATATCAAGGATGAATTGCGAGTGGCGACGTTGATAACGGTAATGGGTGCGGAAAGTTACGAATTGTTGGTAATTTTGTGCACGCCGCATATACCGAGCACAAAGACATTCGAATTTGTAACGGCCGTCATGGAAAAACACCTGCAGCCCAAACCGAGTGTGTTAGCCGAGCGATTCAAATTTCACCAACGGAAACAAAACGTGAACGAAAGTATATCAGAATATATGGCAGTACTAAAGAAAATGTCTAAATTATGTGAGTTTGGAACATGGCTTGAAGAAAGTATCTTCAACCATCGTGTGTGTGGTCTTCAAGACCACATTAGCAATTTATACAAAGTCTTTGACCGATTACAATCAAGTGGTCTCAAAGTAAAAAAAGAAAAATGTAGTTTCTTTTCTAAAAAAATAAGTTATTTGGGTCATATAATTAGCAAAGATGGGGTGCAAACGTGCGATGATAAGGTAAAAGCGATAATTGATACACCCGCCCCCTCCAATATATCGGAGTTACGGGCATTTATCGGTATGACAATGTACTATGCAAAATTCCTTAAGAACGTCAGCACAGTTATTTCGCCTTTGTATAGATTGCTCCGGATAGACGTACCTTTCAACTGGTGTGAAAAGTGTGAAGACGCGTTCAGGGAGGTAAAGCAGCAACTAGCTTCAAGTGAGGTGCTGGTGCATTATTCACCAGACCTACCGCTCGTGCTGACGGCCGACGCCAGCAGCGTCGGGGTCGGCGCTGTGCTGTCTCACGTCACAGCTGCCGGGGAGCGGCCGATAGCTTATGCGTCGCGTTCATTAGGCACGGCCGAGCGAGCTTATTCACAAATAGACAGAGAAGCACTCGCGATCGTTTTTGGCATTAGGAAATACCATCAGTATTTATACGGGCGTAAGTTTGTTCTAAGGACGGATCATAAACCACTGACATACATTTTCGGTGATAAAGTTGGCATTCCTGTAATGGCAGCATCACGGTTGCAGCGGTGGGCAATACTATTGTCAGGTTATAATTACGAAATAGAATATGTGTCATCAAAGAAAAATTGCGCCGATGCCTTATCGAGGCTACCCCAAGGTAAACAGCCTAGTGTGAGTACGGAGATCACATATGTTAACTTTGTGGAGGATTTTCTCCCAGTGACACACAGTGAAGTTAGGAAACAGACTATTAAAGATGTTTTGTTAAGTAGAATACTTCTATACGTGCAATCCGGTTGGCCGTTGTCGTGTTCAGATGAGTCAGTTAAACCTTATTTTTGTCGACGTCATGAATTGTATGTAGAACGCGGCTGTTTAATGTGGGGATACCGTATGGTAATACCGCAAGTCTTACGGAAGGATAATTATACTAAAGCAATTACATATAAGTCACATGGGTATAGTCAAAACAAAGTCATTAGCGCGCAGTTACTGTTGGTGGCCGAACATTGATAGTGACGTAGAAGCGTTGTGCCACAGTTGTGAGACTTGTGCGATAGAGGGCGCTGCACCACCGCAAGCGCCGCCGCAACCTTGGCCTTACGTCATACAGCCGTGGAGCAGGGTACATATAGATTTCTTAGGCCCATATCATGGTAGCACATTCTTGATTTTAATTGATGCGAGTTCTAAGTGGTTGGAAGTTTTCGAAATGCCACGTACAAATGCAAAACAGGTAATCCGAGTTTTACGTAGCACTTTTGCGCGATTTGGTCTTCCGGTAGAAATAGTGTCGGATCAGGGCCCTCCTTTCACAAGCGAAGAATTTTGTTATTTCTTAAAAAACAATGGCATACGACAGTGCTTTTCACCGGCATACCATCCATCGTCAAACGGTGCCGCGGAAATCGCAGTAAAATTATGCAAATCTGCAATTAAAAAAGCCTATAGGGAGAACAAAGAAATAGATGCCGCTTTACAAACGTTTCTACTCAGTTATAGGAACTTAATCCAAAGTACGACCCGATACACCAGCGATGTTGTTACAGCGACGGCCATTACGTACTCGTTTAGATTTGTTGCGCGCGGACCGCGCACTGGACGATCGGGTGCGAGCAGCACAACAACGACAGGTACAAAATTCCGGAGGCGTTTTGCGAGATTTAGCTCCACAAGATGAAGTGTGGACGAGAAACGGTGCCTTAGGGGATAAATGGTTGAAAGGTACAACCCAAGCTAGAGCAGGGTCGCGCGAATATATCGTAAAAAACCGGCCAAGTGCGAGTCGGACTCGCGCACGAAGGGTTCCGTACCAATTATTATAAAAAAATCACGTTTGTTGTATGGGAGCCCCCCTTAAATATTAATTTTATTCTGTTTTTAGTATTTGTTGTTATAGCGGCAACAGAAATACATCATCTGTGAAAATTTCAACTGTCTAGCTGTCACGGTTCATGAGATACAGCCTGGTGACAGACAGACGGACAGACGGACAGACGGACAGATGGACAGACGGACAGATGGACAGACGGACAGACGGACAGACAGCGAAGTCTTGATAATAGGGTTCCGTTTTTACCCTTTGGGTACGGAACCCTAAAAACGGTGACGGACGACTAACTAGAAAACACAGATCAGGTAAAACGTAGGTCTCGTTTATCCGACTTCATGGGTTCTGATAGTACAGTCTCGGAAAGTTTACCACTCCCACCGACTCAAAAGTCACAGGCGGAGGATGTGGTCCCAATACCTGAGGGTCCAGGAGAGGAAAAAGAACCGAATCTGGTTGGTGAGGGTGAAAAAGAGAGGATAGATAGCGAATGTGGTTTTGAAGTTTTATCAAAGCCTGGACTTCCACCGCCATCACCGCCGGAGGATCGACCTAAACGTACTCGTAAACCTGTAATCAAATTTAGAGTAACTTAGACATATTTTAAAGAAACATTAGTTATGTAAACCAACAGCTCTTAAAATTTGTATGTAAATTTAATAACTTAAGAATTAAGTGGTGAGGTGTGGTATATTATTAGTATTAAGGTAGATGTAAATTATTAGTTATTAAGAATTGTGGGTAGGAGCTAAAATGTAGCTGAGCGCTCGGCCTCATTGTATGTGCCAGTCGGAATATATTCGTAACTGTGAACAGCTGTTTTATTCCTGGACCCGTATCCCGACATCCTGGTGCTCCAAACACTTCAGTTAGAAGACTCTGCAGGCTATCGCAGTTCTGAAATTCCTGAGGTATTATAATCGTTAATGTTAAAGTAGGCAGCCATACTGTTAAAATAATCGCTAACACTAAGAGGTTTAGGTTCCACATCTTTGTCGAGCGGTAGATTCTTTGGGATTTGTTTGATGGTATATTTAACATTTTCTTCGAAAGATACCCAGTACATGAAATCCTTTGTTACGGTAAGAATATATCCATGTTGTTTTGTTACAATTATTGTTCTTATGTTCTTTCCATTGAAATCGGCACTTTTAATGGAACGCGCCCAATCAGAAAAGTATATTTTCTGTGCTTGTTGGTCTATGATGAAAGAGTCTATATGGTCAGAGCTAATATCGATAACAACTTCTTTCTCTGAGCCATTGAATCGAACCTTGTTGATCTTGCTGACCGACCTCCAATAAAAAAACCTGAAATGTTATGTAAATGTTAGAACATTGTGAAGTTTCTCCCCAAATTAGCACATGATCCTCCAGATCAATAACTTAGGATAGTCTTCATAGTGTACCCCCAAACAACCTGTTAAAGATTCATCAACTTCTTGCCCAGAGCGGGAAGCGTCATTGATTTGATGATTTCTCATACGAAAAAAAAAAGCTGTCTTCATACTTTTGCCTTTTCTTCAACCTGGCGAAAGCAAAGCGAAGAAAAAATTGCAAATGAAACCATAGTTGTAGTTGGCATTAAGTCCGCCTATGTATGTACCATTCTTGTACATACAGTTTCCCTATTTATATCAAAATGTTCTATTTTGTTAATAACTTACCCGCCACAGCTATCAACGGCAATTTGAAAGACATAATTCGGAAAACTCTGTTCCGACCAAATTAACTGCTTTTGTTAAACTTTGTTTTTATTAAATTCCGGTTTTGATGTAATCGTGTACATTTCTTTCATGTTTTCAACCCAAAAGAGTAACTCTGTGGCCGGGTCATAAGCCAGACCAGTAACAGTGACGTTTGTTGTCCTCATCAAACATTCTGTTTTCTTAGTAGTTATGTCAAAGCTAAATATACTATATGATTCGGCGAACAGCACCCTTTTATGTACTGGGTCGTAAGTTGTTTCACTGATTGTTTGCAACGTAACGTTTTCTGCATGCGATATCGTTCCGTTAATATTAACAAATTCCAGTCTATTTCTAACACCCGTGACGATTTCTAAAACAAGAAAAAACCATTTTATAATCTCTCCATCTTTAGCCTTTCCTGTTACATTAATATAATCACGTCTTGTTCCCATAGGAAAAGCAGAAAATGCAGAACTTCAGCTGCTATGATCATTACATACTGCATTTTAAACAAATGCTACAGTTAATTTGTGTTTCTTTGTGTGGTAACTTACGCAGTACCTAAAAATAAACATGGCATATTCAAAGCATCATATCAATAGATATTGGTATCCCGTGCATAAATATAACACTAATTATTTCTTAGGGAGATGTGATGTGTAACACGAATGGATATAATAAGGAATGAGTGCATGTCGTAAGACGAAGTCTGAAATTGGCGCCGGTAACTGAAAAGTTGTGTGGTTGTAGTCGGTTGACTGAGTCACGCCACCCAATACACAATTTCCTCTTAGTGCCATAGGCTGAAAAGCCGTAAAAGATTTCTTATGGACGTGTGACTAGCCAGTCCAGCTAATAACAACTCATCCACAGGAAGATGCGACCTCTAGTGAGACCTGTTTAAAACTCCCAACGATTTCTTCGAGCCACCAGAGAGCTTCCAACCTGACCACGCGTTGCCCTACCATCTTGGAAATCTCGATATTGACTCTAAAACCAAGTCCGTCGGAGCGAAGCCAGATGGGGTATACATACGGACAACTCGAATGACAAGTGCGTATATGCGGCGTCTCTCCACAGACAATGGCCTGCCTTCCATCTTACGTCGCATGCTCTGACACCTGCTCACTTGATGACCTTACGGCTATGGGAAGGGCGTCACAAGTCTTTAAGTTAGGAGGGGCAGAAGGTTGGGTCCGTTTGAGTAAATAACAAAAAAGATACAGATTTGTAAAGGGAAAGTTTGCTAAAACTAACAGATGCGATTTTAGTGCTTCAAAGTATAGGGGTAATCAACATTAATGAACATAGTAAATTAAATGACTCTGGCAAGAAAGGTGTTGTCTGATGAGATGACGAGTAATAGAAAGGTATGGAAGAAGAAGACATGCTGCGCCGACCACAAATGAATTGTGATAAGGGCAAGAGATAATGATGATAGTAAAGAAATGTCTCTGGTACTCACCCCAGGAGAAAGAGTGCGCCATTCCTACGCACAGCGCCACCAATGACATCACACATGCCGTTCTATACATTTTATATTACAGACAACGTCGTTTGTGAAGAGATAGTATATGTCCACTCCTGGTGCCCGCTCGTGGAATACGAAACCAATGTGCTGTTTTTGGC
The DNA here is from genome assembly GCA_905147715.2 of Xestia xanthographa. Classification (NCBI taxonomy): domain Eukaryota; kingdom Metazoa; phylum Arthropoda; class Insecta; order Lepidoptera; family Noctuidae; genus Xestia; species Xestia xanthographa. The sequence continues at coordinate 1,751,014 of LR990654.1, read as the reverse complement.
AAACATGCTGTTTATATACCTAGGCATCATATTGATACGCATTTTGATAACCTGAGGTCCTCTGATAAGAGAAGCATTAAGTAGGTAGAGATTTTACACGTATGTCCAACCAACCGGTTTATGCAACAGTTTAGGAGTACCTAAACTGTTGCATAGACCGGTTGGTTGGACAAAAAACCGGCCAAGAGCGTGTCGGGCCACGCTCAGTGTAGGGTTCCGGTCCAGAAATTATTTTGTACAAATTTTTGTCTTTTTTGTACAAAAACTGTTGTTTCCATCAAGTTCAAAATAATTTTCCTAGAAAGTCCTTATAAAGTTCTACTTTTCAGATTTTTTTCATATTTTCTAAACTTATGGTTCAAAAGTTAGAGGGGGGGACACATTGTTTTTTACTTTTGGAGCGATTATTTCCGAAATTATTGACATTATCAAAAAATGATTTTAGAAAACCTGTATTCATTTTTAAATACCATTCCAACAATAAATCACACGTTAGGGTTGAAATTAAAAAAAAATTACTTCCCACTTTACATATAGGGGCGCTACCCTAATAAAACATGATTTTCCAATTTTTATTTTACCACTTTGTCGGCGTGATTGACATACATATTGGTACCAAATTTCAGCTTTCTAGTGCTGACGGTCACAGAGATTAAGCGAGGACGGACAGACGGACGGACAGACATGGCGAAACTATAAGGGTTCCTAGTTGACTACGGAACCCTAAAAATGAAATATTGTTATCAATATTGTTTATAGTAATAAACAATATTGATAACAATATTTCGTTCATAAATTGTTTTGATGTTGTGTAGGTAACACTATCGACTCACCCCGACTCCGCTCGGACAGACGCGGATTTATGTTTTCAATCAAAGGGGGTGGGGGAGAAATGCGTATATCTGGAAAGGTGGGGTAGTTCGTGCTGACCAAACAAACAATTATTTTCTGTCAGTTGCATTGCATTAACTAGATAGCTCTTCAAGGTGGCAGCGCCAGGAAAGCCCGGGAAATTCAAATGTCCTTACGTTTTTTGCTACTAAACTAACTAACAATGTGGGGTTAAATGAACTTAGAGCAGTGAGTGAGTTGCAGTACTTTTTTACCATTGTGATATTATTATTGTGAAAATCATAGTCGTTCATTTTCGCTGAAATGTACATATATTTAGAGTAATCTATACTAATATTATAGCGAGGAAAGATTTGTATTTTTGTATGATTGTAATGAATGAACTCAAAAACTACTGGACCGATTTTAACTATTTTTTCACCACTAGAAAGCTAAGATATCAGGAAGTAACATAGGCTATAAATTATGTTTAACATGCGAATTAGCCGAGCTATCACAAGTTTTGCAGGCGAAGTCGCGGTCGAAGTGCTAGTCGGTAATTAAGTAATAAAAATATTTATCGGTATAACAAGTAGCCTATTCTTTGTGGACTAAGTGTCCTAAATGACCTAAGATAAAACTTAATATTTATTTTACTTTGAGAAAAGTTGAATGTGAATGCGATTATGAGGTCGTGGGTTCAAATCCGAAAAAAAAAACAAATGAAAAATAACGTTATTTTTGTGAGACTTTTATTACTCTTGTTGCTATTAAGATTAAAGATGCCTCTAGGAAACGTTATATAATGTGAAAAGAAGTTTAAAAATAAAGATAGAATTTATTTAAAGTGTTTCCCGCAAAATTTTCAAAAATCTATAACTCGGAAACTTTATAGAATCTCGGAACATACATGGGGTATTTTTGGATACACCTGGGCGTGAGGAATCTTTTTTTTTTTGTCCATATTTGGAGCACCCTGTGCCTATAACAAATATTATATTCTAATACACCAGGTTAGGCACTAAACATTCGATAAAGAAACAATCTAAACTCGACCTGTACTCTGTGACCTCCACGAAATGAATTGTCAAACATTTTTGACTTATGTAAAGACGCCAGGGAGTCTAAAATGGCCACTTTAACAGAATCGTAATATGAATCACGTTAAAAATTTAAAATTCTTAAAATGGACTTTATGGTAATGAGCATAAAATCCAGTTTTTGTTTATTTTTTCTTAGCTATTAATGCCTTGGAGTCCCAAAATATAATACACACTTACATTGAACTCATTGACACCATCTCTCGAAGTAGCACCGCGAACATCAAGCTACATATTTCTGGTCCGAATTTCAACATTGAAAAGGGTGTCAAACAAAGCGACCCACTCTCACCTAAACTGTTCACAAGCTCACTGCAGGAGGTTTTTAACAAACTGCCTGCTTCGTGGCAGTCACGAGGCATAAATGTTAGCGGCCATCAGCTAACAAACCTCCGCTTTGCTGACGATATTGTGTTGTTCTCCACATCTGCTGCAGAACTCGAAGAAATGCTCCATGATCTGAGCACAGCAAGTCTTGAGGTTGGACTTTCAATGAACAGATCTACAACCCAGGTCATGACCAACAGCACGAAACGTAGGGTCGAGGTAGACGGGCATGTTCTGCAATATGTTGATGAGTAAACATACTTGGGCCAGATAGTGTGTTTTAAAAATAGGCAAGATAAGTAAGTTGAAAGACGAGTCCAATATGCTTGGAATACCTTCTGGGCCCTAAAAGAACACATAAAGGGAAGTCTTAGAATGACACTAAAAAGAAAACTCATCCACATGTGCATCCTGCCCGTCCTAACCTACGGTGCGCAAAGTTGGTCATTTACTGCACAACAGAAGACCAAACTCAAGATTTGCCAGCGGGCAATGGAACGCAGCATAATAGGTGTGAGACGTACAGATCGCGTAGGAAACACCACCCTGCGTTCCATAACTAAGGTTGCGGAGGAAAAACAGCCAAGCTGAAGTGGGAGTTGGCTGGCCACGTAGCGCGAATGCACCCGGAGAGAAGGGCAAAGATGAAGAAAGAAAGAAAAGAAAGAAAATTGTGTTTATTTGGCATCAAAACATTACAAAATTTCACAAAATAAATAAACAAACAAAACTAATAATGCCAAAAGGGCCTCAGCTCAGCATAATGCCAGATGGCAACACAAGGTGTACCACCTGTCGCTGATTTTCAGCTGCAGCCCACGAGTGCCATACGCTCGACAACATAAACAAACACATATTAATGTTATATATATATATTTATGAAATACTGTGCCCATTAATTAAAAGAACAAAAAGGCAGTAATAGTAAAAAGCATAAAAGATAAAATCGAAAATTTTATAAAATTGATAATCACTAAGAATCAATAACAAAGAGTAAAAAATGGAGCAATGTGTAAAATTAATAACAAGGGTAAAATTGAATAAAGCATAACATTGATAAAATTTAAAATGTGTAAAATTGATACAATGCTAAAAATTAAAAATGCACAAAATAACAAATACTTGAAATGTGTAAACCGAGTTGAAAAAATATATTTAAAAAAAAATGTTTTGTTTCAAATGGCTGAAATGTCGGCTCGAACATCTTGAAAATCATTTTGATGATTTAATAAAAACAACTTTAATTTTGACTTGAATGTCGAGCAACTTTTACTGAACTTTATGGGAGGCGGGATATTGTTCCAACATTTGGTAGCTGCGTAACGAAAACTGCCCCTAAAGGCTGCCGACTTATGCTGGGGAATGGAAAGCTGTTGGGAACATTTTCTTCCCTCACCGATTTTGTGCCTACTAGTCCATAACAGCCTATCGTATAGGTAAGAAGGGGAGTGAGACTTGATAACCCCAAAAAGTAGGGTCGCCAAGTGCAGTTTGCGCCTAGCTTTCATTTTTAGAATGTTATGCTCATTTAAGAAGGGTGTAACATGTCCCCTAAAAGGAACTTTAAAGCAGAATCGTGCACAGGCGTTTTGGAGTCTTTGGATCATTCTTTCAGTTTTTGAGAGAAGGCGTTGACCATACACTGTATCCGCATAATTTAACTTTGATAAAACCAAAGACTCCACAAGCAAAACACGCAATTCCTCGCTAAGATACGGACGAGCTTTGTATAAAATCTTAAGCCTATAATAACAATTACGCATACACTCAGTCACGTGTTTGTGAAAACGGAGTTCCGCGTCCATTATAAGACCCAGATTACGTGCTTCGTAAACCCGTTCGATAGGCTGACCCATAATTGTTACACAGTCGGCACAGGGTTTAATTTTACTTAGCTGGTTCACAGTACCAAAAAGAATAAATTTAGTTTTTGTGGGATTCAACGCAAGCGTGTTGGAATTAGACCACTGAACTATGCTCTCAAGATCTGCATTAAGATCCCTTAATGCTTGCTCGTAGTCTTCCGGCTTAAATGAAATGTAAACTTGTGTGTCATCGGCATAAATATGATACTTACATTTATTAATAACTCTAATCAAATCTGCACAGTATAAGATAAACAATACTGGCCCAAGGATAGAGCCCTGCGGAACACCCCTTCTTATTGAGCAACGACTAGAAACAACTGTTGATCCGTCCGCCCGGCGTATTTCAACGAATTGCGTACGATCACTTAGATAGCTATCAAACCATTTTACTGTGGCCTCGTCAAATCCATAGAAAACCATCTTTGATAATAATAAAGGAACGTTAATACAGTCAAATGCGCGTGAAAAATCAAGCAAAACTAAGAGTGTGCACATCCCATTATCTTGAGCTGACAAGATATTGTCAGTCACATCCAACAAAGCTGTGGCCGTGCTACGGCCCTTCCTAAACCCTGACTGGACATCAGGGAGAATTCTATTAGTCTCTAAAAAATCAACCAATTGCGCACATACTACTTTCTCTAAAACTTTAGAAAGTACTGGCAGTATACTAACAGGTCTAAGATCCTTCATGTCCGATGCATTTAGAGTCTTCGGCAATGGGAGCACTTTAGCAATTTTCCATAGGTTAGGGAAAGATGAGGATATGATAGATGCATTCACTAAGGCGGTAACAACGTCCAAAGTCACCGGCAGTGTCAGAAATATCATATCAATGGTAATGCCGTCGTAACCTTCAGCATTTGATTTAATAGTTTTCAGTATATTCGCGATTACCCTGCTAGTTGTAGGTGATAAAGTAAACGTGGAACCATTATTACGAGTGGACTCAAAAAATGCCAGCATTGATTCACTAACCGTATCCGCACCTGGTACGTTCAGAAAATGGTCACAAATTTTGTTGGGGTCATTAAAATGCAAAGGTAATTCCCTATGTTTAGACGGGAGCAGGTTAGACTTTAAGTTTTTCCAAAGTGCTTTGGAATCATTTATTTGACTGTTGATTTTGTGTTTGTAGTATGCTGACTTTTCGGAAAATAGAGACCCAGAAACAAGCGACTTCAATTCTTTGTAATAAATCTTTTTGTGATCATTTTTTTTGTCTTTTAAATACTCTGCATGTGCTTTATTTCTTAAATTCATCATCAACTTAACATTGTCAGTAATCCAAGGGTAACAACACTCCTTAACAACACTAGTTTTTAGAGGTGCATGGACATCCAACAGTAAAAGTAATCGCGAATTAAATTCATTGACCATAGCATTAACGTCTTGCAGCTCGGTTATCGCTTTCCAGTTCAGCAACTCAAGATCCTGATCAAAACATTCCCTAACTATATCCTTAAGTGGCCGATAAGTAATGGTTCGCAGTGGAATTTTCGGTCGTTTAAAACTAAATTCACCAGAAACCAACGCATGCGCCCCAAGATCCGGTATTATATCAACTGATACAGAGCGTGGTTTAACATTTGTACAGATGATGTCTATCAAAGAGTTGCCGTGTGCTGTAAAATGCGTGGGTGACTGCACCAATTGCTTGAGACCGAAGCAGTTCAAGAATGAGACTAACTTGTCCGTCTTTGAGTCCGAGTCATTGAGCATGTTTATGTTAAAATCACCCATCAATATCGTATGCTCACATTGGGTTAGGGAGTTAACTGAATCAGATACAGCGTCTAGAAAAGTATCAACATCCTGCCAGGGTGGGCGGTAGGCAGTACCTATTGCCAGCTTGATACCGCGAACACTAATTGTGACCCACATCTGTTCGACCGTGGTGTGGGATGTACTAGCATGATTTCGTATATTTATACCGTGTTTGATATAAAAACCAACCCCACCACCCCGTCCCTTCTTAACAGACAAGGAGCGCGGTATATGCCGCAGCCTATATCCTGGCACAGATGGCGCGCGCCCTTCCTCGCCTGTTCGTAACCACGTCTCGTTAATAGCCATAATATCCACGTCCAAACCCAGTAAAGCTGCTATAAATTCATCATGTTTCGTACCCAAAGAACCCGCGTTCCAAAAACCAACCTTAAGGTATTTGGTAGTCATTATTTCGTATAAAATTTACAAACGATAAGTAAAATAAATACTACTACTAATACACAGAAAATAAATACTAAGTAAAAGAACACAAATATTGATAAAACACGCATGAAAACATTGTTGTGGTACATAAACAGAGTGCAATGAAAACGAAAAATTATGAGTGGCATAGAAAACACATATGTATATGGAATGGCACCGTGGGCAACGTAAATTTTAACTAAAGATTGACAGTTTAAAAAACTATAGATATTATTAGACACAAAAGGACATGCATACTGCAATGTACAATTTATATTAAAAGTAATCAAAAACAAAAAGCAAATATACAACGGCATGTAACACCTAACTAACATAATGGTATTCAGTGAACAAAATAATGAATTAACCAGAACGTTAAGACAAACGAGCAAACCTATTGTGTGATAAAAAAACGCGAAATGTCCTTTTCTGAACGGATGTGCACGACCGACTTTCCCTCTTCTTTGCGCGCAAGTATGCGGCCATCTTTAGTCCAGGTGTATTTCCATTCCAGACGACTAGCAGCTTGGCGGGTATTGTAGTATAATTGCCTGTTAGTTTTAGTTAGGCGCTCGTTAAGGTAGATGCGGTGTGGAGCTCCTGGCACTTCGATGTCAGCAGTAGTGAGGTTGCGGCGGACACGTGCAGCACTCAGTAAATCATCACGCATCGCGCGTCTTGCTAGTCGGGCAACGATGATTCGAGGTCGGGGCGTTTCACCTTCTGTGTGGTCACGCCGAACGTTCCCAACACGTTTGACAAACACAATATCTTGTTCCTCGAGCTTAATCGCTAGTTTAAGTGCAAGGGTCCTTATCAACTGAGCCGGATTTTCCCCACTTAACTCCGCAACGCCTGACAGTTGGACGTCGTTCATTAATGACTCTTGCTCCCGTTCATTCAGCTGCTGCTGGAGTTCCCCAATTGTTTCTTCCAGTTGAATCAAACGAGGGGAATTCGAATGGTCGGCGTTCTCTTCGAGTTCTTTGACACGTTCTTCTAGGGTGTCCATTCTGTTATAGCACTTATCCACCTTATCATTCAGGCCTGAGAATTCATCACGGAATTGGCGAAATTCATCTCGCAAGGCATTTACCTCATTGCGAAGACAACGGATTTCCACCGCTAGGCTGATAACTTCAGTATCAGGTATGTTATCAATTGCTGCCGCTGCATTATCAGTGAGGCTGACCACTGCTTGGGCGGAAGATGAGCTGAGCTCCTCTGTTCCCTTGACAGGGGTTTGGGAGTTGTCTGTCCGTGGTACCTTTGCCTTACATCCAGGGCACATCCACTTTGAGGATGATGCTGTGGGAGCAAGGTTGACGCAGACTCGGTGATAAAATACCGGACATTTCGTGCATTTAATGCCATCATTTGCTGCCAAAAATTTGCCGCAAGCTCCGCACTTCAACATTGTAAGTTCGGGATTGGGATTACCCGATCAAAACAATCAATTTAACAAATGTTAGAAACACAAAAAGAGCTCACTGTTCGACGTAGATTTGAACCCACGAGCGAGCGATTAGTGAACCGAGAGGTACGGCCTTAGTTACCGTCGCTATCACAGCACTCTCTGTGGTGTCAAATTATTTGACCTTATAGCACAGGAATGGCAATTTTGGAATTAATGAGGGTCTATTGCTATTTTTTCTTGTTCAAATACACAAACACCTTGCACTATGTTGAAACTTTTAGTGAGATTTTATCATTTGTTTTTTTGATGTTTAAACGATTTGCACTGTTTACTTTTGTTTTATAATTTGAAAAATTGAAGATATGGTCACAATCACCGGTTTTATGTCTTTTTCAATTCGAAATTTCACTAATTACTGCTACAAAACATTTTTAAACACGGAACACAAAGAAATACGTGTTCGCGGTTTCGAGCGTACGACGCACGAATCCTGAAGATCGTCACTCACTGGACGCCTGACGGAGGAAATCGCCGTCGAGGTAGACCGCGGCGAAGGTGGTGTGACGACCTGATTTTGTTTGTGGGGCAAACATGGCCAGATATCGCACAAGATAGAGAGGTTTGGAAGGAGAAAGGGGAGGCCTTTGCCCAGCAGTGGGACACAACGACAGGCTAAGAAAGTCCATTTTAAGAATTTAAAATTTTTAACGTGATTCATACTAAGATTCTGCGTGGATGCTAAAGCGGCCATTTTAGAACCGCAACACATCAAGCTACCCCATACTGTCAAATATTCCCAATCAACATTGAACCTAATGCTTTAGCGATAAAGTTGATAAATTATTTAAGATATTTGACAGATTGTAGTTGCTTGATGTGCATGTGTCTGTACCGCACTTCCAGCTGCGGCATTGGAAGCTCAGTAGAGCTAGTTTGTTTTAGAAATTATTGAAACGCTAAACTAGAAAATGGTGAACCGTCGTCCCTTGTCGTCCGTATCGGAATACCAAATTGCGACCACAAAAGACCATAGGGGATTTTTTATCGACCCTGTCCTAGAATGAGGTAGTAGCGTTTCTTCCCAAAGTCCCTCCGTTGTGCATGAATAACTCTAACCATTCTCAGCAAGAATCTACAATCACTAAATAGGTCGATCCACCGATGGGTCTTAAACAATCCAAATGTAGCCTGGACCAGGGACGCGATAGTCATGTCTTTGAGCGTGGCACTGGTAAACAATTCTGTAATAACGATCAAGAATTTGGATGAGGACAGGTCGATTAAAAAAAAAATACTGAAATTCTGTTGTAAAAAAATATTAATGTTCATAGCCCATTTAAGATAACATACAGATATCATATTATTGATGATGACGAGTTACATTTTATCAACTTACTAGTAAAACAGCTGAAGCTAGATTTTGTTTAGTGAGCAGTCTGTTAGTGGTTGTAGAGATGTAAAAGTAAACCCTTCAACGGCTTCAAATCTTTAGGCATCAGTTGAAGCAGAAGTCGACGTCACTCCTTTAACAGATGTTACATCTGTAAAGAAAACGTACACCATGCACAATTAATACACCTAGGACATCATAAAATCAATCGTACATGACAGTATCAATTTGAGTCTGACAAGATGCATTAAACGTACGAGATCATGTACGACGCGATGTTGGTTTGAACTGTTTGGTTAGGCTGCCAGTAATCTTTCCGTTCACCATGGACGATCGATCTTGAGTCTTTAACACGAACGAATTGAAAGGTTTTTTTTTTAAAACAGATGAATGTAGAATTGTAGAGGTAAAACTGATCATGCACGGACTACCTTTAGATTTTTCCGACGTTGTACTCATAAAAGTAGCAACGCTGTAGAGCTGTGTGACACTTTTGGTGTGTAATAAAGTATGTTCTATGTTAGTAGCTATCCATCCACAGCGATCTATTCTTACCTGTATTTAGGATGTCCTTCAGCAATGAAATAGCTTGGAAGCATTTGGTTTGAAAGAGGGGAACATCGCATCTTTCACCCTCATAATGTCCTGTGCATCGACAGAGGGGCTTACCCTTCTCACTCAGGGAACAAAGCCCGCCATTTAAACAATATCCCTGACACGAGTTCACTTCACAACGGTCTCCTAAGTAACCGGCATAACAGCTGTAATAAAAGAAAATTATGAAACAGTGCAACGCGATGAACATGGAATACAACAAATACTTGTGACTGATCGGCGCACGAGAAAAATTTGACTTTAGCTAATTTATTGACAATAATAAGTTCAAGGTCGCTCAAACGACCTTGGGACCTTCTTTTATTTTAGAAAAATAATTAGGAGTTCCATGCAAAAAAATTAAAAGCCTGGATATTGTTAAGAAAATCCTATACAAACGGCAAATCTGCGAATCGACTGGACCGACTTTGACGGGACTTTTAGTGGGACATAGAAGATTTTATAAGGAGAAGCTTATACTAAATTCAATTAAAAAAATGAAGTAAAATTTTATAATAATTTCATGCGAACGACGGCCTTAGCTAGTATACAATAAACTCAGTTTAATATCCTCAGCACGTTGACGGTTAAAAGCTACAACACTAATGTGAACATAACACATTTCAAAAACACCACACACAAGATTCCGTCAGGGACAGGGAGTATCATTTTGAAACTGACTCGGATATAAAGCCACACATGTTATACCTGCATTTAGGTTGGCCATCAGCACTGGTAATACAATCTCCGTATAAACAGTACCCCTGGCAAACTGAAACATTGCATCTGTCACCCACATAATCTCCACCACAAAGACACACTGGCTCATTTTCTACACTCAGGGAACAGAGACCATCGTTCAAACAATATCCTTGGCATGAGTTCACCTCACACCGTTCTCCTGAGTAACCAGCATAACAACTGTAATAAAGAAAATTAAATTATAAAACAGGGAAACTGGACTAACAAGGAAACCCAATCAGTTTAGTATAGTAATTCCTGAGATAAGCGCGTTTAACCAAACAAACTCTTTAACTTTATAATTTTAAACTATCGAGGGAGACCAAAATAAAGAGCTACAACAGTAATGTGAGCGTGATGTGTGATAGCCTAGTGGTGTAACCGTCGGACTGCCAAGTCACAGGTCTCGAGTTCGAACCCAAGACACGCACCTCTGATTTTTCGGATTCATGTGCGTATTGTATAATTATCACTTGCTTCGGTGAAGGAAAACATCGTGAGGAAACCAGCATGCCTGAGAGATATTTCTCGACGGCATGTTAAGCCAAGTCAGAGGCCCATGGGCGGCTTAAAAACTCTCGACACCAGGTTAGACACTAACCACACGATAAAGAAGAGGAAGTATTGTAAACACGACACATTTTAATACACCACACGGTACGGAATATTTAAGGCAATATGACAAATCACAGGCAGGATTCCGTCAAGGACACGGAGTATCATCTTGAGATTGACTCGGATAAAAAGCCCTAACAGTGTTAGATGAACATGTTTTACCTGCATTTAGGTTGGCCATCCGCACTGGGACTACAATCTCCGTACAAACAATAATTGTGGCACACTGAAACTTCGCATCTCTCACCGTTGTAACCCTGTGTACATTCACAACGAGATTCCCCATCAATTTTCGTACCATGGACACAAAACAGGCTTACATCTGTAGACACTGAGTTTTTTGTTAGAAGACTCTTCAGGTTATCGCAGTTCTGAATTTCCTGAGGTATTATATCGTTAATGTTAATGTAACCAGCCATGTACCACCAACCAACCTCATTACCTCCAACAAAACGTTTAGGTTCCACATCTATGCCGTGCGGTGGATTCTTTGGAATTTGCATGACGGTATAGGTATCATTTTTATAGTTTATAGATCGCCAGTACATGAAATCCTTTGATATGGTAAGATAATATGCATTTAGTGTTGGTACAAGTATTGTTCTTATGTTCTTTCCATTTAAATCTGCAGTTTTAATAGAAGGCGCCCAATCAGAAAAGTATATTTTCTGTGCCTGTTGGTCTATGGTCAAAGAGCATACGAGGTGGTCGATTACAACTTCTTTTTCGGAGCCATTGAATCTAACTTTATTGATTGTGTAGTGCGCCCTGTAATAAATAAACCTGAAATGTGTTAGAAATATTATTAAAATTTCCATGGATAGCAGCAGCAACAGAACTATACCTGAATAATGTCCAAATTGTTACAATTTCTTTACTTGGCGTTGGTTAACATAACAACCTCGCCTGCGGCTCAGGTGTGAATTCCGCCTCGACTGCAATAACAAAGTTGCCCACTTATATCAAAATATACAATTTTGTTAGTAACGTACCCTCCACAGCTATCTACGGCAATGTCAGCGATAAAACCAAAAGGTTGTTCCGACAAAATTAAGTGCTTTTCGTTAAATTTGTTTTTATCATATTCCGGTTTTAACATAATCGAGTACATTTCTTTTGAGTCTTCAACCCAAAAAAATAATTCTGTGGCCGGGTCATAAGCCATATTAGTAACGGAGCGTTCCATATCCCTCATCAAATATTCCGTTTTCTTAGTAGTTATGTCAAAGCTAAAAATATTATGGAAGTCGGTGAACAGCACCCTGTTGTGTAATGGGTCGTAAGTTGTTTCAGTGATTGTGTCCGACGACGTAATGTTTTCTAGCGATATCGTTCCATTTATATTAATAAATACTAGTTGATTGCTAACACTCGTGACGATTTCTGAAACAAAAAAAAACTGTTTTATAACCTCTGCTTCATTAGCCTTTCCTGTTACATAGATATAATCAAGTCAAGTTATAGTCAAGTTTAATCAAGCAACGAAACCACTGAATATTTTAATTTGTAAGAAACCAATAAGTAATTTAATTTTAACGTAATTGAATTTAATTAGTATGAAAATGTCAAAAGTTCATATTTACTTATTTTTATTTAAACTGACTTGTGAATTAACAACTGACTAATGATGGATTTTGACTTAGGACTAATGATTAAGATGTTAAATAAATATGTAACCAAAACTAAAAATATTGTACACCTTACAGGTATACAGCGATCATAGTAATCATAAGAACTAATATTTCAGTCCTGTGACAAACAATAAACTAATTTGAATTTAAATTTGAAGTTTTATTCCCATAAAACTACTGAATCGGCTAGAAACGAGGGAATTTTATATGACGGACCTTGTCCCAGCAGATTTCTACTTTTTTAAGTGGAAAAATTCAACACCCGAGAGTTAGTACAAAACGTTCACTGACTTCATCGCCTCCCGTCCGGCAGACTACTACAGTTCAAAATGGCTAAATTGTATAGATAATTTTGGGCCAGTACTTTGGTTAGCTAAAATAAAAAAGTACCAAAATTTTATATTTTAACATTTTCACACATGTCGCGAATTTCATAGAAAAAGACCGATTAAAAAAGGAAAGGCCGATTATATAGCACACCGATCTTTTGAGGTTTTGCTATAATCGGTTGGCGATTGAAGTACGGTTGTCACAAAAACAGAGAACTCTGCTGCTATTCCCTGGTAAGTCCCTTAATCGCCTCTTTCGACACCCACGGGAAGATATGGGATGGTGCTATTCCTTAACATCCGACACCATACGGAACAATTATTATGTAGCCAGCCGCATCGGAAGGACGAAGCTACTAACTGACTCACACCACCCAATGCACAACTTTGTCTTAGTGCTCAATGCCTGAAAAGCCGTAAAAGATTTTTTAGGGACGTGGGACTATCCAGTCTTGCTAATAACAACTCCTCCACAGCATGATGCGACCTCTAGCGGGATCCGTTTAAACCCCCCAATGGTTTCCTCGACCCACCTGAGAGCCTCCAACCTGAGCACGCGTTGCCCTGGCCGACTTGGAAATCTCTTCATAACCAAGTCGGTCGCAGCAATGACAATCTCCACAGATAGGGATTTACGGACGACTCAAATCACAAGTGCGTATGCAGCGTCTCTCCACAGACAATGGCCCACCTTTCATTAAGATGGAAGGTGGCCCATTGTCTGTGGAGAGCGGCGTAAGCGCCGCATGCCCTGACACCTGCGCACTTGATGACCTTATGACTGTAAGGGTGTTATCAGCCTTCGAGTTAGGGGCAGATTAGAAGGTTGAGTAAATAACAAAAAAAAAAAAGATTTGTTGGTAGTTTACTACTAACCGATGCAGCTTGAAGGGATAACAAAAATTAATAAACATAGTAAAGAAATGACTCTGTTACTCACCCCAGGAGAAGGAGTGCGCCAGCCCTGCGCACAGCGCCACCAATACCATCACACATGCTGTTCTATACATTTTATATTACAGTCAACGTCGTTTGTGAAGAGATTATATTCACCCTGGTGCCCGCTCATGGAACACAAGCAATGTGCTGTGTTTTTGGCAACAAGAAGTTTTAAATAGTATGGTTAGGCATTGTGCATATTGATAACCTGAGAGGTCATTTGATAAGAGAAGCACTAAGTAGAGATATCGTGCAGTTATACAAGGTGAGTTTTTAAATTATGCGTGTACGGTCATAATTATTATGAAACTGTTAAGAAAAAAACACTGTTTTAAGCTACCACGATTTAAAGCTAAACTTATATTGTCACTTACGGGATATCTTCCGTTATTATTATTTGTTTTGAGCTCCCGATATTTCGACGCTTTTGCAAGCGCCATGATCGTGGGTTAACAAATGATAATCACTGAAGATATCCCGTAAGTGACAATATAAGTTTATTAAGAAAAAGGTCACCCAAAGGGCAATGGAAAGGGTTGTGCTCGGAGATTTCTTGCGAGATCGAATTGTGACAACCGCAAGAGAATCAAGGTTACTGACGTAGCCCGAAGAATTGTGAAACTTAAGTGGCAGCGGGCTGGACACACTGTTCGCAGAACGGATGGCCGACGCGGCGACGGAGCCGAAAAGTTCTGGAGTCCGCGAACCAGAACACTTTGCGTTGCAAGACCTCCCACTAGGTGGACATATGACCTGGTGAAGGTTGCGGGGATCCGCTGGATGCGAGTTGCACGGGCTCGGTCAATGTGGCGACACTTCGCCTGTCCAGCAGTGGAAGTCTTTAGGCTGAGATGACGATGACGAAAGTTAGGAATAAGGAAAAATGCTAGTCAAATTCGGTATTCATATTGACGATGTCTGTGTCAGTAATTTTAGCTACGCCGATGACATGGTGTTGCTGAGCGCGTCAGCCGACGGTACTAGGACACTATTGGACATATAACGGACTATAACGTTCAGAAAAGTCAGCACATTGTTTTAGAGGCGGGGACCAAGTACCATCTTGAGGTGTGTCTCATCTATTCTATATCTATACTAATATTATAAAGAGGTAACATTTGTTTGTAAGTTTGTATGTAGGGGGTAATCTCCGGAAGTAATAAACCGATTTCAAAAATTCTTTCACCATTCGAAAGCTACATTCACCTTGAGTGACATAGGCTATATTTTATCCCCGTACTCCCACGGGAACGGGAACTACGCGGGTGAAACCGCGGGACGTCAGCTAGTATTATATAAAGTTATGGTTTTCTCATCATGATGCATCAGTTTGCATTTGTGCCCAGTTGATGGCAGTAGGCTCACCCCCATTACGCTATTAGTGTGCTGCTCTGCCCGACCCTTTGGGATTATAGGCGTGATGTTAATGTTATGTTTATTTGATGATTATTTGTTTTTTTTTTTATTGTGTACTCTTTTGTTATTATAGTGAATTTTCATTTTAATTGATAATTGATTTTAAGTATGGATTTAATTTGTATGCTTCAACGCAAGGCATAGATGGACTCGCTATTAATATTTATTTGGAACACCCCTGTACAACCTATGTCTACAAATAAAGATTTCATTTTCATTTTCAATTATAATAATTATTTATTATTATCTATACTAATATTATAAAGCTGAAGAGTTTGTTTGTTTGTTTGTTTGTTTGTTTGAACGCGCTTATCTCAGGAACTACTGGTTGAAATTGAAAAATTATTTTTGTGTTGGATAGCCCATTTATTGAGGAAGGTTATAGGCTATATAACATCACGCTACGACCAAAAGGAGCGGAGCATAAATGAAAGATGTTGCAAAAACGGGGAAAATATATTCCTTTTGTTAGCTTTTTCTCTCTTATGTGACGCAGACGAAGTTGCGTGGGTCAGCTAGTTATATATATAATTATTATTATTTTTAATATTATATTCCATTTATTCATCTATATACATATATTTAACATTTTTAAATATTTCTTAATAAAACAACATAAAAAAAACATTTAAAAATATAAAAAAGTCATATTATATAATTATTACTTTTTTATTATTATTATATATTTTTAATATTATTTATTATTATATTATTTTTTAATTATTATTTGAATTTGAATTATAATATGCAAGTAGGTCTCCTGGGACACTTTTACACGTATGTCCAATCATCTTGTATACACATATATATATATATATAGCTGTAGTTGCGTTGCTGTTGCCACGCATATGCATAGGCATAATAGGTATTATGCCTATGCATATGCGTGGCTCAGTTACGGCGTGATATTGTGGGGAAACAGTACAGACGCACCGACACTTTTCACACTGCAAAAAAGACTGATAAGAATATTAGTAAATATAGAAGACACTGACAGCTGTAAACCTCATTTTCAAGAACATAAAATATTAACCCTCCCCTGCCTATACATTCTAGAAATATGCAAATTTTTTCGCAAGTCCCTACATTTTTACACTACACGAGAAAAAATACAGTCAAGATACACATTACGCCACAAAAATAGACTAAACCTACCAAGCTCTAAGCTAACAATGCATTGAACAAGTACTCTAGTCATGTCAATGAAAGTTTATAATAAATTTCCGGAAATAATTAAAAAGGAACAAAACTTTATTTCATTCATAAATAAATTACAACAATTTTTATTATATAAATGTTATTATACTTTAAATGAATATCTAAATGACAAATTTTAAAACACATAAATATTTTTAAATTTTAAGTATTGTTACTTTGTATTGATTGATTGATTGATTGATTGATCATTTATTCATAAACAATTTACATTGTGTCGAACATTACTAACTTATAATTAGAAAAATTAAGCTCTCTTTCTCTGTCCTTTTTTGCAGTGCCCTTACAGGGTCCATGTTAATTATGTACCTAGCTTTAAGCCCTTTGTAACACCTTTTAAACAATATGGAATGCAAAATAAATGAATATGAATGAACAATATTGTTAACAATTTACAAATGTTTATAATTATTGTATAACACTACCTATCAGCCCCGACTCCGCTCGGACAGACGCAGATTTGTTTTCTTTGGACCGTTCACACGTTTTATGATTGAGATTTGCTTTTTCAACTTAAATGTATTTTCTTTTTTCTGTATCTTTATATCTCTTTTTCTTTATCTTTATTTATAAGAATGCATTGCAATTTGATAAATAAAATAAGAGCACGCACCGTCTGTGATCGCGGCCCCAAGGTAGATGCGCCACTGAACCTAAATGCTCAGCACATAAATATGTTCGTAAACTTAAGGGCCTATACTCCCTCAAATGGCTTAGCATAATCCTCCGTTACGCCTAAAATACTGCAGCATTAATTTATGAATAAATGTATGGAAAGTTGAGGATTAATGCTAAGTAATGTGTGACGAAAACACGATTCCATAAACTTTTCTCGATAGAAAAAAAATCCAAAGTTACTTCCAAATCAAACAATAAACCGCTGGTATTCAAAAAGCACTTCAAATTAGATCATGAAACTTTGCATACTAACTGAACTAACTATAAAGCAGGTCTTATGTGTTTTATTTTTTTAGTCCAATCAATAGATTTTTTGTAAATCACAAAAAACCACTCATTTCGCACTATTCGGCCGCAGTGACTGACGGAACAACCGCTTTGTAGTGCAAGCTGATTAAAACTTTATTCCAACAGTATTTCAAACGAAGTTTGAACCACCACAAATAGAGTTGCTAATTTTAGGGTTAGAAGGGCCTAGGAGTCAAAGGATTGCGAAAAACAGAAATAAAACCAGTTCGATATTGCGAAGTTAAGAAGAACTAAGACACGTACACACAGACATGACACGCGACCCGTTTAATATTCATAATTTTACATCCTGTTACCCGATGAGTTTTGCCTACTTTAGTTGTTTTTATTTTAACGTAGAATCCAGATAACAAAATCATTCTGAGGTTAAGGTGAGGCCAGTATGATATTATATATTATCAGGTTACGGTGCAGAACAGCCTAATTCTCAAAATGACAACAGAGTCGCAAAAGAACCATGTCTCAAAATGGGCAATTCTCTAAAAACCTAATTCTATGAAAAGCCAATTCTCTACTGAGCTAACCAAATGGATCAGTAATATTTTCCATGTATTTTAAATCGTTATTTATAATACCCTCATAGAATGATTTCATAATTTAGCACTCCGCGCGAACTAAATTCTGAAATCATTCTATGAGGGTATTAGGTGCTTGAAATAAAACCAACGTTGATTTAATTAAGCCACCGATTCGTCGGACTGTAGAATTATTTAAAGCCCTTCTAACCCTAAAATTAGCAAAGTCTCTATTTGTAGTGGTTCAAACTTTGTTTAAAATACTGTTAGAACAAAGCTCTAATCAGCTTGCACTACAAAGCGGTTGTTACGTCAGTCACTGCGGCCGAATAGTGCGAAATGAGTGGCTTTTTGCGATTTACAAAAAATCTATTGATTGGACTAAAAAAATAAAACACATAAGACCTGCTTTATAGTTAGTTCAGTTAGTATGCAAAGTTTCATGATCTATATTTTGAAGTGCTTTTTGAATACCAGCGGTTTATTGTTTGATTTGGAAGTAACTTTGGATTTTTTTCTATCGAGAAAAGTTTATGGAATCGTTTTTTCGTCACACGTAGGACTTATAATAATAATAAAAATCATTTTATTTCGGACAACTAAGAGATCCATAAATTGTTAGTAACAGGTTTGCACTTAAACACTATTGTTAGTAACTTAACTAAACACGAGTTAATAAGATGACCACCCATAGTAAATAGCCATGATAATAACTAGGACAACAGAATTCTAGGGTATTAGTCTTCTCACAAATTGCCGTATTATGGCGGAGGATGTATCAGCCGCCACCGCCTTCAGGATACTATTGCGACTGCCCCTTATTCTGCTCAGGAGCGAGGTTGTTTTTTTGCGGATGGCATGAAACCCATCGGTATGAGTTACCGCAAACATTCCAGAGGCATTGCAAAAACGAGGCACTCGCAATAGCATCCTAAAAACATTATTGTATGGGACGCGCAGGATATCCAGCGATCTTTTCGAGTAGTTGACCCAAAGATTACCGGTGTAAAAACTCTGACAACAAGCTTTAAATAGCGTTACCTTTACTTGGTCAGTACACCGAGCAAATATTCGTGCCAACATATTTCCCCTGACCACCAGTACCCTACGCTCCCGTTCAATGTCAACATGGTCACTGAGGTCGTCGGTAAGAAAATGCCCAAGATACTTAAACTTATTGACTCTACGTATTGATGTACCGTTTATGGAAAGTTCGATTGTACTTTCCTGGTGCTTACCAGCGACCCCAAAGACCATGTATTCACATTTTTTGGCATTATAGACCAGTCCATGTGCAGCAGCGAAGGTTTCACATATATGAAGCAACTTCACGATCGCTCCCGGTGACGGACCCAGTAGCACCATGTCATCCGCATAACACTGATGTTGTTACAACAACACCATTTACCCTGCATCCGACACGCATGCTGCTGAGCTCGACAATGAGGTCATAACCATATAGATTGAAGAGCCGAGGGGATGAAAGACCACCCTGCCTTACCCCGCACTCCAACCCATATGACTCCGAGAGCGCATTAGACCATTTAACACGGTTTGTCTGGCTACGATACCAATACAGCAATACACTGAGCAGTTCCTCCGGTATACCCCTACTCCTCAATTTGGTCCAAAGTACATCGTAAGAAACGAAATCGAAAGCTTTGGAGAGGTCAAGGAAGCAGGCGTACACCGGCGGCATCTTACGGTCAGTGTAATAATATTTGACAGTATGCTTGACACTTAGAATAGCACTTTCGGTTGATAATCCAGGGCAAAATCCAAACTGTGCATCGTGCAACTTAACATATTTCGCCAAACAAGAGTCAAGTATACTGTCCAACACTTTGGCCATAATAGTTGCAAGAGAGATGGGGCGGTAATTGCTTATGTCCGAGATGTCTCCTGTCCTATTCTTCACAATGGGTACCACAATGGTCTTTATTAAGTCTGCCGGTAGATACGAATGGCTGAGACACATCGTATAGAACAAGGACAGGACCCTCGGCATATGCATGCATTAATCCTCAACTTTACAATATTATACTTAGCATTAATCCTCAACTTTACCATATATTTATTTCAAAATTAATTTTGCAGTATTTTTGGGGTACGGAGGATCATGCTAAGCCATTTGAGGGATATATAGCCCTTAATGTCAAACAAAAAAACTGTTCTGCGATCTTGTTTGTCAAGCCCTTTATTTTAACAATCCCTTTAAAAACATTTTTGCAAAAAAAAAAAAACTTCCAAAAAAACACTACACAAAAAAAAACAGACTTCCAGAATAGAAGTCAAAAACAATTTTACTTTCGGAAGTCGGTGATTTTATTTGTTTCAGTGACTTTTTTGCCACCGACTTCCGAAATTTAATTTTGACTTTTTTAGTGTTTTTTGGAAGTCGGTAGTTTTTCAGCAAAAAGTTTTTTTATTTCAACATTTTCAGTGTTGTGTTTTTAGTGTGTCACACAAATTCTTGCCATGAATAATATGAGTGCCTATTTAAAAAAATCATTAATGAATTATTTAGTGTTTAATAATTTCCTAGAACTTTCGTGCACTGTTAAACATAAAAAAGTATATTAATTGCTTTTTTGATTTACATGACAAGGTCAAGGTGAAATAACACTACTGGAAGGGCGTCGTGCAGTTCTCAGTCACGCACCAGGTCAGCAGAGGTTTCCTCAAACTCGTTACCCTAACACCTGTTCCTGTCTCTCCTACAGTGCTGAACTGATTTGTCGCCAACTAAGTGCGTGAACTATAAAACTATCTTCTTCAATCTATCCTAGAGTGCGAGCTAGGTAGGTCTTTTACTACCTAGCACGCACTTTAGGATAGTTTGAACGTAGTAGTTTTACAGTTCACGCACTTAGTTGGTGACGAAACAGTTCAGCACTGTAGGAAGGTACCAGTGTAGTTCTTAGCGTCAGACGTCAAATTCACTTCATGAGTTTTGTGAGAAATATTCTAGCATAGATAAAATGACTAGAATAATGTCATATATAAAAAGAATTATTTTCAATTGTAGAAAAGAAAATGTTAATAAAAAGAGTGGCAATTTATGTCCTGAAGAATTAGAATCTGCGCTGCATACTTTAATAAAGATTGAACAAAGTAAATATTTGGAAACTGAAATTAAAAATCTTTTATCAAGCACACCAATAAAAACAAACTTAAATAGTTTAAACCCATTCCTAGACACCTTTGGGTTGTTGAGAGTTGGCGGGCGCTTGCAAAATGCCAACCTACCGTTTTCCAAGCGTCATCCAATAATAATAGCCCCAAAGGGTCAGCTGTTTCTAAACTCATAATTTTAAAGGAACACTTAAGACTCAAGCATGCAGGGCAGAAACTGATTCTAAGCGTACTCAATGAGCAGTATTGGCTTATCAACGCCAACCGAGAAATTAAATCGGCAATTCATAAATGTGTTATTTGTTTTAAATTAAAAGCGAAAACTACGACTCAGCTAATGGGATCTCTGCCGATCGATCGCGTCAATATTACGCGGCCATTTCAAATAGTCGGCACCGACTATGGCGGGCCATTTCGTGTGAAGCAGATTAGAGTTCGTAACCCGGTAATTACAAAGGCATACATTGTCATATTCGTGTGTTTCGTCACTAAGGCGAATCATATCGAATTAACCTCTGATTTGACCACAAACACATTTTTAGGATGTTTAAAAAGGTTTATTGCACGCAGGAATAAACCGTCCAAAATATATTGTGATAACGGTTCCTGCTACAAAGGTGCTAATAACGTTTTAAACGGGTTGTTTGAGATGCACAATGCTGCCCATCGAGATACTGTTATCAACTATTGTAGCACAGAAAGAATAACGTTCCATTTTATACCCTCTTACTCGCCCATGTTTGGTGGCTTGTGGGAGGCAGGCATCAAAAGTGTTAAATACCATTTAAAACGTGTGATAGGGGATTCGGTTTTAACCTATGAGGAACTGTATACGGTGCTTGTACAGGTAGAGAGTATTTTAAACTCCCGCCCATTGACGCCTATGTCGCGAGATCCTGACGATATGTCTTATCTCACACCGGGACATTTCCTCACAGGCTCACCTTTGACCTCTTATCCTGAACTAAATGTTGTTGGTGAAAACATTGGTAAATTAAGTTTTTGGAAACAATGTGTTAAAATGCAACAGCACTTCTGGGATCAATGGCACAAACAATATTTTGGTGATGCTGCAAAATAGACCTAAATGGAAAAGTGAAAAACCCAATTTAGAAAAAGGGACTTTAGTTCTTCTTAGAGATAACAATGTTGCACCATTAAACTGGCCAATGGGCAGAATTGTTGAAGTCATGCCAGGGAAAGACGGCAAGGTAAGAGCTATTTAGGTAAAAACAACTAAAGGGACTGTTATAACAACATCTCTCATGAAAGTATGTCCATTGCCTATAGATTACAGTTAAAAATAAAATAGCATAAAATGTAGTTTGCTTTTCATTCGCTTGCTGACTTTCACCTGGTATTCAGGCAAAATAAGTTAAAATAGGTAATTAAGTAAAAAGTAAGTAGAAGTAGTAAGTTAGGTTTATAAGTCTTTTATTTTTATACATACAATATGTTAAAATAAGTAATTAAGTAAAAGGAAGTAATAGTAGTAAGTTGGTTTTTATAAATCATTTATTGTTCAAAATGTCATGGAATAAATTGTTGAAAAATGTTGTTCATTGAAGTTTCTCAGCTAGATTGTGATTTTTATGTTAATATAAGTGTGAAAACTTAAAAGTGAATGTTAAGTTCTTTATGCGTATACATAAAATGATAGTTCTCTATACACTTTAAGTTCTAGGTATACACTTTAAGTTCTATAAACTTTGCGTTTTTGTTATTTTTGGCTGAGGCCCCAATTATGTTCGATACAGAACATAAGAATGTATCCGAATTAGTTTTTTTTTATCTGTTCATACAGGGACAAGCGTAATGAAGACGTGTACTGACGAGATTTCTTACAATACAGTTTTGATTTAAACTAAATTTTCTGGTGTTTCAATTATAAAGTTACCGAGCTATCGAAGGAAGAAACAACAATAAAACTAAAAAAAAAATGATGTACTTGTAAACTTCCAAAAATTGGTTTGTACGTGATCTAGTAAGTAGTTTAACGTCATAAACATCGATCAAAGTTACAACGAACTACAAGAACTTTTATACTATGTTACTTGCTGCTACGGAACCCTTCATGGGCGAGTCCGACTCGCACTTGGCCGGTTTTTTGTTTTATCAAATTAATAAAAATTGACGAAGATAAAACGTGTCATAGATCGTGAATGGTGGCTTGTGACGTCACATTTGAGTAAAAATGTACTCAAATATGACGTCAAACGAGTTTTCGGCGCGCTGTATGTCTTCATTTTCAACCGACTGCCAACAAGAGGAGGTTCTCAATTCAACTGTATTTTTTTTTTGTGTTTGTTACCTCAGAACTTTCGACTGGGTGAACCGATTTTGATGATTCTTTTTTTATTTGAAAGCTGGTGTTTCCCGTGTGGTCCCAATTTTGTGAACATCTGATGCTGATCTTCGGAGATATACAATGGAACTCTTAAAAAATAGACGGCAATTGTGCCGTGAATGTTGCAATCGCTTGGATGTTTATTATTTATACAACATCATGACGTAACATCACGCCTGTACGCTCTGAGGGGGTACGCAGATATGTACAATACACCCAGATTTCGACAGTTAGGTATGTTAAGTTGGCGCGATCGTGTTCCGCGTGCGTCTCAAATGACGTAACATCACGCCTGTATGCTTTGAGGGGGTACGCAGATATGTACAATACACCCAGATTTCGACAGTTAGGTATGTTAAGTTGGCGCGATCGTGTTCCGCGTGCGTCTCAAATGACGTAACATCACGCCTGTATGCTTTGAGGGGGTACGCAGATATGTACAATACACCCAGATTTCGACAGTTAGGTATGTTAAGTTGGCGCGATCGTGTTCCGCGTGCGTCTCAAATGACGTAACATCACGCCTGTATGCTTTGAGGGGGTACGCAGATATGTACAATACACCCAGATTTCGACAGTTAGGTATGTTAAGTTGGCGCGATCGTGTTCCGCGTGCGTCTCAAATGACGTAACATCACGCCTGTATGCTTTGAGGGGGTACGCAGATATGTACAATACACCCAGATTTCGACAGTTAGGTATGTTAAGTTGGCGCGATCGTGTTCCGCGTGCGTCTCAAATGACGTAACATCACGCCTGTATGCTTTGAGGGGGTACGCAGATATGTACAATACACCCAGATTTCGACAGTTAGGTATGTTAAGTTGGCGCGATCTTGTTCCGCGTGCGTCTCAAATGACGTAACATCACGCCTGTATGCTTTGAGGGGGTACGCAGATATGTACAATACACCCAGATTTCGACAGTTAGGTATGTTAAGTTGGCGCGATCGTGTTCCGCGTGCGTCTCAAATGACGTAACATCACGCCTGTATGCTTTGAGGGGGTACGCAGATATGTACAATACACCCAGATTTCGACAGTTAGGTATGTTAAGTTGGCGCGATCGTGTTCCGCGTGCGTCTCAAATGACGTAACATCACGCCTGTATGCTTTGAGGGGGTACGCAGATATGTACAATACACCCAGATTTCGACAGTTAGGTATGTTAAGTTGGCGCGATCGTGTTCCGCGTGCGTCTCAAATGACGTAACATCACGCCTGTATGCTTTGAGGGGGTACGCAGATATGTACAATACACCCAGATTTCGACAGTTAGGTATGTTAAGTTGGCGCGATCGTGTTCCGCGTGCGTCTCAAATGACGTAACATCACGCCTGTATGCTTTGAGGGGGTACGCAGATATGTACAATACACCCAGATTTCGATAGTTCGTTCGTGTTCCGCGTGCGCCTCAAAAAGATGTCAGCAAAAGGGACTGTTCTAAAGAGATACTGCGGCCATGGAACACAAAGGGCTAAGAAGGAACATGGGTGGGTTTTAGTCAATAAAAGTCTGACACTCCCTTCCGCTCCACCCAGAGCGGGAGGAGTCATTTGATGATTTCCCATCCGAAAAAAAAGGTACTTTTGTTAAGTTCCATATATTGGGGATACGCCTATTTATCATCAACCTATTAATGTTCCCACTGCTGGGACACAGGCCTCCTCTATATGAGAGGGAATGGGCTATAATCACCACGCGGGCCCAGTGCGGGTTGGTAGATGTCATATGTCTTCGAATTTTTTGGTTCCAGGACATGCCGGTTTCCTCACGATGTTTTCCTTCACCGTTTTGAGAGCAGTGGTGATGAAATAAATTACACAAAATAATACGCCTGTCTGGGTTCGAACCCACGACTTACTGTTCGTAAGTTGGGGCCGCCACTACTGGGCCACCGCTGCTCACGCCTATTACCATGACATGTATTGGTAACAATGTCAAATAAATTCATGGCAAATATTTGTTTGGGAACAACAAAAAATGCAAAAATAAAAAACTTTTTTGCAAAAAATAAAACCGACTTCAAAAAACACAAAAAAGTGAAAAATATTTTAGCTTCAGAAGTCGGTGACAAAAAAAAATCAATCAAACAAAAGTCACCGACTTCTGAAGCTTAAGTTGGTTTTATTTTTTGTTTACGTAAAAAAAGAATTATATATGTCCAATATTTTTTGGAAATCCATCGGACGGACTAATTAGATTTTTTTGTCATCTTCAGGCATCTTCTTTAGTGTCTGTTCAGACACTCCTCTACAATGGGCCTCGTGTGACTTGAGCAAGATTATGTCTGAACTTCAAAAGAGACTGACGTCTGGGTTTGTTTCGGCTGTTTCTTCTCAGAGTAGTCAGGTACGAAACACGGGTATGGGACCCGTGTTTCGTACCTGACTACTCTTTTAAAACATAACATGATGTGACGTGTAAAAGTGTTTTGTAAAACCAATTTACAGAAATAAATATGATTAGTGAGGATTTATTTAGGCCCCTAGCACACGGCGTATTTTCAGCGCGCAGAAGACCCGCGTTATACGCGCTTTAAACGAGATTTGAACGCAACTTTGTAACCTTAGCACACGGGGCGATCGTTAAACGCGCATCTACTGCACGTATACGCGCAGATACAGCGATACAGACGCGCTGTAGTCGCTCGTAGCTTCCGCGTTTTGGTCAGAGACTCCTCGTCAGTTGTACAATGGCGTCGGTTGAGACAACACTGCTTACTGTACGGGCTTCAAACGAGTTTCGAAAGCGCTTCACACGCGTGCTTGTATCGCGTTTTTCGCGCGTTTAAATCTATTAAACTGCAAAAATTGGCATCAACGGCGCAGAAAATGGCGTCTGCCCGTTTAAAATACGCCGTGCTAGGAGCCTTATGATTTAACAGAACTTTATACACGTCTGTTCTGTAAACCCATTCAGTGAATCATCATCTGCTTAGCCTTTTCCCAAGTTCTTATTGGGGTCGGCTTCCAGTCTAACCGGATGCAGCTGAATACTAGTATGGAGCGACTGCCTATCTGACCTCCACAACCCGTACTGTACTCGTACTGGGTAATACGATATCCCTTGGTAAGACTGGTTGTCAGACTTTTTGGGCCACTGACTACCTGTAACGACTGTCGAAGATCACATATGACAGCCGGGACCAACTGCTTAACGTGCTTTCCGAGGCACGGAGGAAACTCGGTATGTAATGGGTTGTCACCCATCCACAGACCAACCTAGACAAGCACGGCTTAACCTAAAGATTGACCCGAGTGGCTATTATTATTTAGCCACGAGCATTATTTTGATTCAGAAAACCATACAAACCCATTCAGTGAATACAAACGTAAAGAAATGTGAGCATTCCAAACCTCTAAAATATTATTGGACTTTATTCCATTCACTCTCAACGATTCCCAGATCTCATTCAAAGAGGCGTTTTATTGTAACAGCACTTACTTTGAAGAATTCTTATTGTTGTGATGTTTACAAGAGGCCGATGCGCTTTGAAAGAGTTCTTATGTTGTTGAATAGATATCCGGTGTTGCGTGGTTGGTCAATTATTTATTTGTTAGGAAAAGGTATTTTAAATGGTTGATTAACTGTATTCCAGTGTGCGAAAGAGAGAGGGGTAGTGCAAGTCACTTAAAATTAATAATTATTAGTAGAATTTAACAATCAATTCGGTTTGTACTCTGCTTGTCATTCAGGCACATGGCGCCATCTATTATCATAAGAACGTTATTGTTGTGTTCCTCGGGAACAGCACTTTTTTTCGGGATGAAAGGTACCCTATGTCCGTTTCAGTACACCTGACAACGTATATGCAAAATTTCACGATGATCTGTTTAGTGGTTTAGGCGTGGAAAGGTAACAAACAAACTTACGCATTTAAAACATTAGTTAGGATTTTATTTCAGAATTAAAACATTATATACATTGTTAGTAAATAATACTTATATCTATGTTAGTATATTGTTATTACAGGTCGCGGCACGTAAGTCTAGCGCTGAACGAAACGTGGAGGGGATAGCTGCGCATGTTGTACGACTGAAGAGCCAATCGGCGCAACGCACGACCCAAGACATTCTTATTTTTTACTTCTGCGCAATAACGGTCAACGCTAGACTTCCGTGCCGCGACTTGTACATATTAAGATTATTAATTTATTCTGTACATTTGCACTATTTTACATTGTAAAGTAAACCTCCAGAACCGTGGACGGGACACCAGTGTTTCATAACCTCTTTTACAGCCTTTTTCTATAACTTACTTACGTATAACTGTTAGTTAATATTCCTACGTCTCGCAACTACCGGTGTTTTTATAAACAAAGTTAGCTTGGTATATCCTATTCCCGTCACCTACCTGTCACTCGGAGGACTGTGATTCATAGAAAAAACAAAGAAAGCTTTTCTGATACGTTTTGTATTCTAACGGTCCGTAAGCTAAATGTCAAACAGGGATAGCAACCTTTTGTTATCTGCAGGCTTAGCCAAGTTGACAATTTACAATCGTTAACGCTAGTAGAAAACTCCGCAGCCGCTTAGATAAATGCTAGTAGAAAACTAATCAAATGTCTGGGAATGACATCATCTCAACGTTCAATCATGTGATCAACACAAACGAATAGAAAATTCGTAGACAAGTTTACATCGTTCAAAATGATAGAATAGAATGTTATGGTTTCTACAATGTTGATCGCTATAGGTACTCTTTTGTAGGAACGCTCAACATAGATTAAAGTGTAGGTTTTTTCTACAGACAGAAACAAGCGATCGACTCAGTCGTGTCAACTTGGCTACCAATTTAGCGCTTTCTACAATCGCTTACGCCGAAGCGTTTACGATTGTAGAAAGAGAATCGATACGAAACGTTTGTAACTTGGCTAGGCCTGCTGTTAGTAAGTTACCTATTGAAATTGGTCGTTAATCTATACTTTGGCTTTAGTGTCTTATATACATTTGTTTATTGTAAAACTCTGGTTTAAGAAAACTTTTTCTCTTTCGTTTCTTCTTGTGATGATGTCGTCGCCTTCTTTCGCTTGGGTTGGTCCCAAACTTTGGCCTCACAGAAACGATAAACTTTCTTTCGCTTGGGTTGGTCGCAATATTCGGCCTCACTGTGGCAATAAACTTTCTTTCGCTTGGGTTGGTCCCAACTTTAGGCCTCACTGTGTAAATCAAGTTTATTTCGATTGGATTGGTTCCAAGCTTAGGCCTCGCTGTGAAAATAAAGTATAAGTTGGGTCACTGTGCCTTGGAAAGCATGTTATAAAATGCCGTCGGTTGGTCCTGGCTGTCATTTTTCTTTGACAGTAATTACAGGTAGATACATATTTATAATCGACTTAAAAAAAGGAAGATCTCAATGAGCCTCCATTGAGATCGCGTATGAAGTCACCGCTAGAGGCGTTAGTGTAGAGTAAGGTCTTCCAAAATGTCAGATGTCATACAGTGTTCGCGCGTTGCGTGTTTTTCTATCACGTATATACTAATAGGTACTCACGATTGTGTTCTAGACTGAGCCATTCCTGACTAATTATGACTTGAAGATTTTAAGTAGCAACTTAGGATCTTATTTGTTAGTAGTTGGAGGTAGAATGATTTTTAAATGTTATGCTTGCTAATTTTAGGGAGAATTTACATTTATACATTGTTATAAGGAATTAACTCAACTTTTATAATATACAGTTAATGGTAGGTACCTAAGTATAAAATAGAATTAATGACAAGACCTTACTCGACAATCGCGCCATCTGGTGAGCTCAAAAACGGTAGCCCTCATTCGGTAGTTTTGTTTTTAAAGTTTGTTAACTCATATATAACTCTGTAATTTTTATGAACCGTTTTGAAACATTTATCTTTTTTATGTGATAGGATATACTTTTATAGGTCCCATATAAAGGGCTTTGAAGATTTTTTTATGAAGCCTGGCCGCCTCAACTTCCGCCATTTTGATTTTTTCAAAGTGGCGGCCACGCGTTTGACCTATATTAATCGATAGCTGGTATCAATACAAACAAGTTTTGTAAACGACAAAAAGTTGTAAAGTGTCAAGTTTCCGAAATATGTTGTGATCGCTACCAACACAGCTTTGATAGCTTAAATCTCGGTGTTCACGCATGATGTTGACGACGTGCATATTGCTATCACTAAACCGTAGGCGTTCCGTTCTTTGCGCCACCTACCTACACGTCATGATTCAAAATTATCACATCATCCTCGAACAGCCAATGAGAGGACCTCAAGGGATGCCATCGAAGAAGCACCAATAGGAGTAGTTTACGAAGATTTCCGAATTCTTCTCCACCGAACGTTAACCTTTCGGTTTTTCTAGAAGACTAACCACATTCGAACCTCAACCTTGCTCTGTATAGCTTCGTTCTCAAACCTTAAATTTTGAGCCGTTTTCATATTGTACCAAGTTACTAACTTTCATTGCAATAAACCATTTTGATATGTTGGAGAAACTAAGGAGTATAATTTTATCTAATCCACAACCACAAATTTAAGAGGGAGGCGCCTAACGCAAGAACACTCGGAAACGTGATGCTTTAGATTCTAAAGTTTTTTCTGAGACAAAATCTTCTAAAGTTTAGAAGATTTTGTCTCAGAAAAAACTTATTGCTTGCCCTTTCGATGCTATGGCATCATTTTAAAGCATAGCAATTTATGTCGTATTTCTATATCGATAGGTTTGAAAGTCCATTGGTAAAGAATTTAATCCCTTGGCGTTGGTCTTAAGGCGATTACAGGAGCTAAATTAGCAACTCTATTTGTGGTGGTTCAAACTTCGTTTGAAATACTGATAGAATAAAGTTCTAATCAGCTTGCACTACAAAGTGGTTGTTACGTCAGTCACTGCGGACCGAACAGTGCGAAATGAGTAGTTTTTTGCGATTTACAAAAAATCTATTGATTGACTAAAAAAGTAAAACACTATGATGCTAATAATGTTGCTTGTAGAATTATTTGCCAAAAAATAAGAATGATCGCATGTATTGTAGTATGGTTTTTACTCGGATTTTTTTAGAGATAAGTTCGTGATTTTTTTCTATCGCATAAAATTTGTTGTATTATGTTTTCAAAACACTATCGTACTAGCTTAGATCCTGAAGAATATCATATATTTTTCTGGTTTTGTTTACCTATTGCAGTGAATCATATGCTTTTTTGCATTATAAAACTCGCGTTTAGCTCATGTAATTAAGAGTTCCTATACTGACCTCGTTCTCTTGTGAGTAGAGGGAACCTCTTCCGCAAGGCTTCGTTGAGTGAATCGAACAGACGTGTCCGGCTCCGGGCGACGGCCGGACGTCTGAACCCCTGTATGATGTTGTTGACGAGGTTTTCGCAGATCGGATAACTGGTTTTAGAAGCTGAAAACAGGTGACGTCTAAAAGCAGTATCTATTATAATAAATGAGAGCAGCGGTGGCCCAGTGGTGGCGGCCCCGACTTACGAACTTCGTAGGTTCGAACCCAGACAGGCACATTACTTTGTGTAATTTATTTTATCACCACTGCTCTCAAAACGGTGAAGGAAAACATCGTGAGAAAACCGGCATGTCCTAGAACCAAACATTCGAAGACATGTGACATCTACCAACCCGCACTGGGCCGAGGGAATGGTCAGAGGGAATCATCTACCAACCCGCACTGGGCAGAGGGAATGGTCAGAGGGAATCATCTACCAACCCGCACTGGGCAGAGGGAATGGTCAGAGGGAATCATCTACCAACCCGCACTGGGCCGAGGGAATGGTCAGAGGGAATCATCTACCAACCCGCACTGGGCAGAGGGAATGGTCAGAGGGAATCATCTACCAACCCGCACTGGGCAGAGGGAATGGTCAGAGGGAATCATCTACCAACCCGCACTGGGCAGAGGGAATGGTCTATAATCCACCACGCGGCCGCGTGGTGGAGTATAGACCATTCCCTCTGATCATGAGAGGAAACCGTGTTCCAGCAGTGGGAACATTATAGGTTGATGATGATGATGATTTAAATAAATAAATAAAATAAAATAATATTGCTGGACACACACCGCCATCTAGTGCCACATCTAGTGCACGCACCAGAGACACTGGTTGATATACTACATAGATATTTACATTTTTTTAATATTAGTTTACTGTAAATATCCATGACTCGGAAACAAAATTCCATGTTCAATACACAAACATTTTCCCCTAACTGGGATTCGAACCCGGGACCCTAAGAACTTAAAGCAGCCTCACTACCGCTGCGCCATTCGGGTCGTCAATCGGTCGTTATTGTTTTAATCTCACTCCAGAGCGGGAATGAGACACCAAACGTCCTCTACAGCTCAGTCTGTCTCTCTCACACGGGAGTGACATTAAGGGCCTGCAAAGACGACAGACTTTTTGTGCGATCGAGTCTGTGGCGCACAAAATGTCTGCATGGCATATAAAAAGTTCGTCGCGGATTTTACGCAGATTCAACGCACACGACGCACATCTTCATAGTACGTTACGTTCTAACGAGCGCAGATTACAGACTAAAAGTGCGCCGTCTGCGTTACCACGTGTTGGAGCAAACGTTCTATTTTTTCGCGCACATTTTGTGTGACGCGGCGCGGCGCGCGACGCAACCTGCCAGAATGAAACATATTTATTATGCGCCGGACTTTTTGCGCGACGGTGTAAACAACGTCTTCAAGAAGCCGTCAACCAAGCATTCTGTACATCAAACTAAGTAACTCTACGCAAAAAAAATTGCTGGGAAACGACATTTTTTTTGGTGTGAAAGTTTCCCGTTTCCGTATCCCGTTTACCAATCAATGCATTCACCAGCACAATGTTTTGAGTGTGTTACATTGAGTTTTACCGTAAAACGTATTTTTTCAGCCAAAAAAAGAAGCTTCCCAGCAATATTTTTTGCGTAGAGTTGCTTAGTTCGATATACAGATCTTAGTGTGATGTGCAAATCAAATCAAATCAAATCAAAGCATTTATTTCAAGTAAGCCAGTTCCAGGCACTTTTGAACTGTCGAAACAAAGATGAAAATTAAATGTAGCTACAGTCCCAGTCACAAGACATAAAAACTGTGAAAGTACTGTAGTTGCCCATTCCCTAGCGTAGATCTCTATGGAGAAGAACGGGCAAGAAACTCCATGGACACTCTTTTAAATCAGAATATGGTTACAAAATCTTGGTTACATCATTCACGTTGAGATGGTATATTATGTGAGAACAATGTAGCAAGATGTGCACGGTAAAAGTGTCCACAGCAAAAACACACAAACAAAAAAAAAATACAATTCAAAATAATTCATTCAAATAAGCCATGGCAACCAAGAGATGACCAGTCACAACTGACAGCACCCGTTCACGGACATGACGCATGGATCAGCACCATTCAACTCAACCATTTTGAAGGGAACAAAATGATCCGACACATGCGCCACCATCAGCGAGACAATTGAGTGAGCATGACATACTCCAAACCGCCAGGGCACATTCAAGTCAAGAAAAGACGTAGGTTTCCAGTGAATGATAGCTTTCTAGTACATAGTACTCACACAATATGGGCTATGCATTTATATAATACTAAAGGGATTGATTCTATACAATGCAAAGATAGTTGTACAATCTTCAGCAGCTCCAACAATACAATTTAGTGCTATCAATTTATGCGCCCCTGTCCATGCGGAGCAGGACCAGCATTGAGCCAAGCATTTTTATCAGCGATATAATCGCTCAACTTGTAATATGCTTGCTTACATAGTGTGCGTTTAATGCATGTTTTAAATTTTGTCTCATTCAGTTCAAGAATACTTTGTGGAATTTTATTATAGCATCTCAAACAGTACCCCATGAAAGATGAGTCTACTTTAGCGAGTCTGAAACCTGGCTGAACTAGTTGGTCCCTATTTCTAGTACTGTAATTATGTCTGTCACCCCTTTTACCAAAAAGGTGCAGATTTTTTCTGACGTACATTATATTTTCGTAGATGTATTGACAATGTACCGTCATGATGCCAATATCCTTAAACAGTTCCCTTAGAGAATCGCGCCTACGAAGATTATATACGGCTCTGATGGCTCTTTTCTGCAGAATAAATATAGACTCAATATCTGCAGCCCGTCCCCACAGCAAAATGCCATAAGACATTATACTATGAAAGTAACTAAAATAAACCAGTCTAGCGGTATCTACATCAGTATACTGACGGATTTTTCTAATGGCATAGGCTGCTGAACTTAGCCGCCCCGCAAGAGATGTCAAATGAGAACCCCATTGTAGCCTTGAATCAAGCGTAATCCCCAGGAAAACCGTTTTATCTACGAATTCAAGTTTCTCTTTATTTAATATTATCACAATCACTACTTTTAACATTCGTTAGAGCAAATCTTATGCATTTGGTTTTTTTTTCATTTAATACCAAATTGTTTGCTGTGAACCAATTTTGGACCTGAAGTAGGGCATTATTCACGTCATCTAGATTTTGGGCCCGCCTATTTATCTTAAAAATTAGGGAAGTGTCATCAGCAAATAACACCATATTTTGAGGTTGGTTTTTCAGTAAATAGGGTAGATCATTTATATATACTAGAAAGAGGAAAGGACCCAATATTGAGCCTTGTGGAACCCCCATTTTTACTTTTAACCCCTGTGAATTAACACCATTTATTTGAACATGTTGTTGTCTATCATTCAAATAAGATTTTACCAAACTAAGTGCAAGTTTACCCAGTCCGTAATGCTCAAGTTTCAAAAGTAATGTGTCGTGATTTACGCAATCAAACGCTTTGGAGAGGTCACAAAAAATTCCTATGGCGTCTTGAGACTCTTCCCACGCAGTAAATATGTGCTTTAATAAGGTTACACCGGCGTCAGTTG
This sequence comes from Xestia xanthographa, assembly GCA_905147715.2. Classification (NCBI taxonomy): domain Eukaryota; kingdom Metazoa; phylum Arthropoda; class Insecta; order Lepidoptera; family Noctuidae; genus Xestia; species Xestia xanthographa. The sequence continues at coordinate 1,716,567 of LR990654.1, read as the reverse complement.
TACAACGTCCCTTGGTGAAGCCATACTGTTGATCATGTAAGATTCTGTTGGTGTTAAAATGATAGAGCATTTGATTAAGCATTACCTTTTCAAAAACCTTGCTAAAAACTGGTAACACGGATACAGGTCTATAATTATTAGTATCTTTACTGTCCCCGGATTTGAAAAGAGGTATGACTTTACTGTATTTCATTAAATCAGGGAAGACTCCTTGGTCTACACATAAATTAAAAATTAAAGCTAAGTAAGGGGCTATAGTCTCAAGTATGGATGTACAAACTTTGACAGACATTCCCCATAGATCTTCGGTTAGTTTGATTTTTATTTGCCGGAAAGTTTTAATAACAATCATAGGGTTAATGTGTTTAAATTTAAATTCAACCAGGCAGCCAGACACATTCGCCTTTAATAAACCAATCGAGAGTTCAGGTGAGGAAATAAGAGCCTCCGTTGTTTTTTGTGGTATATCGGTAAAGAACTTTACAAATTCTTGAGCTACTTCCTGATTAGAACTTTTAGGACCACATGCTGTATCTAATGTGTAGCTAGTGTTACGTATTTTCTTCCTGTTAGTCTCGTGCTTGGTTGATGGCTTCGTGAAATACAAAATAGTTTACGAGTATTGCTTCATAGGTTTACAAAAAGTTGAGTGTTCTGAAGTTCCCATTAAGCAAGTAATGCCTGTGTTGGGAAGCCCCCACTCTTTCATAGCAAAGCAATACAAATTTAGCAAACAGGGTATTTACAAAAAACCATAGGTACAGAAGTATGACATTATACATTACAGAAGTTACGATTTAATTTTAAACTAAAGAAAATCTTGCTTGCAGGTGTGTGTTCAGTGTCAGGGCACGCCACAATTGTGGCGATAAGTCCCCTCTTTGAGGAGTGGCTTGGGAGACGCCACGGCGTCCTCACCTTCCGCCTAACGCAGGTCCTCACCGGACACGGTGTGTTCGGGAGGTTCCTGCACCGAATCGGGCGGGAGGAAACGCCCGGGTGCTTCCATTGTGAGGATCGACCGGAGGACACGGTGGAGGTGTGCCCCGCGTGGGCGGAGCACCGCCGTATCCTCGAAGCGGCGATCGGCGGCGGCGACCTCTCGCGTCCGGCCCTGGTGCAAGCCATGGTCCGGAGCGAGACGGAATGGGACGCCGTCACCTCCTTCTGCGAAGCAGTAATGCTAGAGAAGGAGGTGGCGGAACGTGAGAGAGAGAGAACCTCTCAACGTCCCGGCGACCGCGGGAGACGCCCCGGGCGTCGGGGGACACCACCACGTGGCCCCCGGCCACCGTAGGCGCGGGCCTGTGGACGGTGGGCTATGGGCTAGCTCGCCGTCCGTCCGTCTCATGATGACAGGCCGTGTCGACGGCGCGTTCGTGTTCCACGCGCGCCTCAAAGAGAGTCAGCAAAAGGGAAGGGGTCCGTAGGGACCGATGCCTGCCGGGGTTGCGGGACCGTTCGAAAGAGATACCGTGGCCCCGGAACACAAAGGGTGATGAAAGAACATGGATGGGTTTTAGTCAGTAAAAGTCTGACACTCCCTCCTGCTCCGCCCAGAGCGGGAGGAGTTATTTGATGATTTCCCATCTGAAAAAAAAAAAAAAAAAGGTGTGTGTTCAGTGTTATGTAAGGTAGTGTGTTGTGTATGATTATGAAGGATAGTAATGTAATGTTGTGTGTGTGCGATTGTGATGATATTGACATTATTATTGTGCGTTAATAATGTGTTATTATTGTTTAGTATTATTTTACTTATTTATATGTGTGTGATGTGTGCGTGAAGGGTTGAAGATGTAACTTACTGTTAGGGTAATCCTCGAACTGACCCAAGGAGCGCAGCAGGCGTTTCCCATCCTCATCACTATAGAGCATCTCAACCTGGTCCAGGATGGAGTTCATCTCAGGAGACAACACGTCCTTTCGCTGCAGCAGCGTGTGGAACATCATTGAGGAGTAGGCTGGTAGGGGAATGGTATTATTTCCAAATCACTATCACAATTCGTGGGTTCGAACCCAGACAGGCGCATTATTTTGTATAATTTATTTCATCACCGCTGCTCTCAAAACGGTGAAGGAAAACATCGTGAGGACACCGGCATGTCCTAGAAAAAATTCGAAGACATGTGACATCTACCAACCCGCACTGGGCCCGCGTGGTGGATTATAGCCCATTCCCTCTCATAGAGAGGAGGCCTGTGTCCCAGCAGTGGGAACATTAATAGGCTGATGATGATGATGATCACTATCACTATCACTATCACTATCATCACTACATATTATAAAACAAAGTCGCCCGCGTCTGTCTGTCCCTATGTATGCTTAGATCTTTAAAACTACGCAACGGATTTTGATGCGGGTTTTTTTAATAGATAGAGTGATTCAAGAGGAAGGTTTTAGTATAAAATTTGTCAAGCGGGCGAAGCCGCGGGCATCAGCATATGCAAGAAATACAAAACTTGTTTATTCCCCATTTTTAAAGAATAAAAAAAGTATTGGCCTATAAAAACATAGTGGTTACACTTTTTTAATTTTCTAATAGCTAAAACACTCAACACAATTGGCCGTGTGGTATCCGGCAGAGTAGAATAGAACCAACCCATTACACTCACGGGTGTCGTTTATGGCGACTAATGTCTGAGGCAGAACACCTTGCGCCTCAGTAGACCAGACAATGGGCAGCAGCGTTTTCTGTTAGTCTTTCATCACTGCGATCTCCAATCCGCCTGCCAAGCGTGGAGATTACGGCAAATTCCTCCCATCATTGGAGAGGCTTATGTCCAGCAGTGGACGTTATGGGCTGTTGTAGTAGTTGTAGTAGAACACTATTCTACAATTTAATATTTTTAGGTAGCGTGTTTTGGTGAAATGGAACGCAAACTCAAAACGCATCGCCCCTCGATAACGCTATTGAGTCAAAGAAACACTTTTGTTTGAAAACTACCTATGTACGGAGGAAACTCGGTATGTAATGGGCGGTCATCCATCCACGCACCAGCCTAGGCAAGCGTGGCTTAACCTTAAGATCGACCCGATCGCCTGTTATTATTTACGCATGAACTTACTCCGTACTATATCTATAGAAGCTCCTCCCGACACGAAGACTGATATCTTCTCAATGAAAATCAGGAGTGGATCACCAACCCAAGTCAGTTGACCGCGATCAGACAAACTGTAAGAAATGAGATTGGATTATTATCCCAACAATGTTGGAGTTGGCTTTCAGTCGAACAGGATGCAGCTGATTATCAGGCCTCCTCTCTATGAGAGGGAATGGGCTATAATCTACCAAGCGGCCCAGTGCGGGTTGGTCGGGTCAAATGTCAGATGTCTTCAAATATTTGGTTCTAGGGCATGCCGGTTTCCTCACGATGTTTACCTTCACCGTTTTGAGAGCAGTGGTGAAATTAATTACACAAAATAAATCCGCCTGACTGGGTTCCAAACCGCGACTTACTGATCGTAAATCGGGGCCGTTACCACTGTACCACCGCTGCTCTCACTGTACCACCGCTGCTCTCACTGGGCCACCGCTGCTCTCACTAGGCCACCGCTGCTCTCACTGGGCCACCGCTGGTCTTACTGGTCCACTGCTGCTCTCACTGTACCACCGCTGCTCTCACTGTACCACCGCTGCTCTCACTGTACCACCACTGCTCTCATTGGGCCACCGCTGCTCTCACTGTACCACTGCTGCTCTCACTGTACCACCGCTGCTCTCACTGGGCCACTGCTGCTCTCACTGTTCCACCGCTGCTCTCACTAGGCCACCGCTGCTCTTACTGGGCAACCGCTGCTCTCAATGTGACACCGCTGCTCTCACTCAACTGGGCCACCGCTGCTCTCTTCCGTGGGATAATTTCCGATAATAATATAAAAGGAGGCGCGGGTAAATGACAGAACATAAATAAATCGACACTTACGTATTATAAATCGACACTTACGTATTATAAATCGACACTTACGTATTATAAATCGACACTTACGTATTATAAATCGACACATACGTATTATAAATCGACACTTAGGTATTATAAATTGACACATACGTATTATAAATTGACACTTAGGTATTATAAATCAACACTTACGTTTTATAGATCGGCCCCATAGGAGCTAGAACTTCTTGCACCACACGCTTGTCTTTCACAGCGATCAGTCTGAACAATTCTAAGAAGAACACCATCAGGTACCCTTCTTCCAGCTGCTCCATCAGATCAAGGTGATGTTGCTTTAACGCTTGCGTTGTTGACGTCGTCTGTACCTTGATCTCTGCGAAGGAGTGATTAGTTAAAGTTAGTGCTGTAAGACATCACCATCTGCCTGCCTTTTTTTACATGGAACGACTGCCTATCTGACCTCGACAACCCAGTTAGTAGTGGGTAACACGATACTACTTGGTAAGACTGGTTGTCAGATTTTTTTGACTGTTAAAGATCTGACAGCCAGCCGGGACCAACAGCTTAACATGCTTGCCGAGGGACGGAGGAAACTCAGTATGTAAGGGCTGATATTATTTAGGCACGAGATTTTCCTGTTACTACTGACACTGGCCTCATTGTTTGACGTTCTTCGGAAAGGCGCTTAGTGCTCGCAATCGGTATGAGTGTATTTCCAGAGTGTTTTTGGACGTGTGGTATCCGGCAGAGTAGAATAGAACCAACCTATTACACTCACGGCTGTCGTATAAGGCGACTAATGTCTGAGGCAGAACACCTTGCGCCTCCGTAGACCAGAGAATGGGCAGCAGCGTTTTTCTTTCATCACTGCGATCTCCAATCCGCCTGCCAAGCGTGGAGATTACGGCAAATTCCTCCAATCATGGGAGAGGCTTACGTCTAGTAGTGGACGTTATGGGCTGTTATAGTAGTATTTCCAGATGTATGAACGTGTAAGAAGCTTAAATGGACTATGATGAAAGGATCGCTGGTGGTGCTGTACTTACTTTCTTCCTACCCTCGTGACCAATGGCATACTGGCAATATATTTGCCAAGAGGCGGAAGGTATGTTGCAATGATATATCAAACAGTGAAATGGGGGGTGAATGAGAAGACCTGCGGGCCTTGAAAGCTGAAATTCCATCAGCAATAACAACGATCATAGAGCATCATAAAGAGTGTAAATAAACCCAAGGTGTTGCCTTCGTGAAGGGTCCGTTTACACCATGTATAAAGGGTGTAAAAAAGCTCTTAACGAAGCCGAAAGGCACTTGTTCTTTCCGTCTGCATTGCGATCATTTTTTGTTCTACACCATAACTGGTAACTTTTTTTTTTAAATACCTACAAGTTTTTATTGTCATTTTTTTTAACACCTCTATGACCCCCGTACTATTCAATCCACTTGTCAGCACAATGTTTAATGTGCGTTACATTCGTAAAGTTACTTAGCTTGCTTCGTGATGAGGTTGTTTACATCCTATTTAATGTATACACACTGTACCTATGTGTTTACACACTGACATATTACTGACAATGATTGCAAAGTCATCATGTCAGCTTTTAAAATCGTTGTAGGTACAAATACGAAACTCTTTGAAACATATTGCGCCGACCATAAATAGAGATACATCAAAATAAGAGCAGGAGATTGATGATGCGTCATAAAGTTAATGGTCTTCTTTCTTCTTTGTCGTGTGGTTAGTCCCAAACCTAGTGTCAGAGTTTATGCCACCCATAGGGCTCTGACTTGGCTTTACATGCCGGCGAGAAATATCTCAGGCGTGGGTTTCCTCACGATGTTTCCCTTCACCGAAACAAAAAATAATAATGGTAAAAGATACAAACTTCCATACAGTACATCTCCGGCAATAGTCGTCGTCTCGTTATTATTAGGGTCCTCTTGCATCGTGCCTGATCCATTCTTTTCATCTATACTATCATATCCATCCTCAACCGAATTGACCATCTGTGCCGTATTAGCTGTTCCAGTTAAAGACCAATACTTTGTAGGCGCAGTCGTTCTTCGAGGTATGGGGTCTGTGGTCTCTGTGTAAGCCTTTGTCTTTTTCTTTTTGGGTCGCGTATACGGTGCTATCTCTTGAAACCAGACCTTCGCGTTTACACCCATGGTTGTGGACGTTGTAGTCTTTATCGTTGTTGTTAGTGTAGAATCGAGCAGAGGAAGATACGAAGACACATAAAAACTAGGTGGGGCTGGAGGTTGAACTCGTACAGGTATTTTAGGAGTATATACAGGACGGAATGTGGGAAATGAAAACGGTAGTATATGAAAATGGCTTAAAAAAGGTGGTGCTTTGTAAATATTCCGCTCTCGAAGTCCAAAAATACTTCCCAGATACGAATGATTCGCCAAATATTGGCTAGAAGCATTTTCCAGTCCAGGGTAAATCGAATTCGTTGGTATGAGTTGGTGTGCATGATATTTGGGCTCTCTTGTTACGTCGGGGTCCGGAGGTAACGCTGATGGAGGGGAACCTGAGAGAAAAGGAGGAAGACCTTGATAAGGAGGAACAGGGTTATATTGAGGAGATGGAAGAAATACAGGGGGTTCTGTTGTTTTCTTTAGATTCTGGTTTTTCCCAGATATTTTGCTACCTTGCCTTTTCAAGTTATTTCCGTAGACGTCTGCGTTAGGCAAAAATAAGTTTCTTGGTTTATCCTCCAGTTCTTGCAGTAAGGAGTTCAGTTGTGCCCGAACTTGACGATGGTAGTTTACTATTGAGGATTCATTGAATTCTGCTGGAAGGTGAGAGCACAAATTAATAAAATAAGGTATAATTTAAATTCATCCTTTCATCCAATGGAAATCTGTACCACGAAAGTGTGTTACATAATTATCTACACTTTCCATCACAAATCATAATCCATTGCTTTAAGATTACTATGTTTGAAAAAACGCCAAGGAACGAATTTGACAAAGGTTTTTAAAGAAGTGACTTGGCAACATTTGTGTTTAGTGTTGATAAAAGTTAGTAATACTTAGTAAAATAAAACGCACCTTGGACAATTTCTTCGCAATTAAGTAAATCATAATGTACATAGAATATTAATATTAACAGTAGCATATTTCGTTATTTTGAAACTAATTATAAATACTTTTAAAAGATATTCAAATAAGATACGATGTAAAAATATCCAATGCTATGTTTGACTCTAAAGTCTAAACATTTCAAAATGATTCCCATACTCTTTATATTCATTCAAAGCTTGACGTTTCGTATTTAGAATGTCTAAGTGGTCGCCATTTTATTTACACAACCAATTCATTTGCACGACATCACTTTTGTCTGTTATTATGTTTCACAACACAATATTATTTTGGTTTATGTGCACTATGCTCAATACTATCTTGTCTAGTATAATATAATGTCTAGGAAACCATGAGATGCTTAACTGATTTATTAACTTTTTTATATTTTTAACTAATCACTCGCGTAGTCAAAATCGCCATACATTTTATCGAAGATTTAAAAAAAATCGGTAGGTATTCGGCTTCAAAAAATAACTGTAAGTATAGAAAAGTAGGCACCATTTCAGTTTTACTGTCAATAAAATGTTAGTAACAATTTGATTGAATTAGAAATAAAAATATAGTTTCATGTGCTATGTGTAACAAGTTTTATTATACCATAAATTATGTTAGTATGTATTTCAATGTTAACATCAAAGCGTCTCCGTGGACGTTTGGTGGTTATACCTACTGCGTTTATTTCAACAATTCTCATTTAATTGTTAAAACCTGTTTTATGTAACTGCTTATTTTTTACGCAATACATTTAGGTGACTCATAATCTTAGTGAAAACGGCCATTTAGTGCAGTTATTACATCTGCAATAATTCAAAATGTCTTTGCCTAAAACCACTAGCGCCTGTCGTAAACGCGTTAGCAATCAGCGTCTTAGCAAGTAGTTGTGTTTGCTATTCTCATTTGTTTGCAGGAGACGGGTTTACTTTATTTATTTTTTTAAAGAAGTTTAGTAAAGTTTTAGAGGAACTCGTGGCTAAATAATAAGGGGGAAAATATAATGACCACCAAAAATAACTTTGTGACCACTAGCATCTATCACCTAAAAAATCAATTGATCACCAAATTTAGTAAATTGAACACCAAATTTTAATGAGGTGGTTGATGACAAACTAGTTTTGCCTAGGCCAACTTGGGGCACCCCGACACGGGGCAATTTTTTTATAAACCATTCAGAAGTAGGAGCCCCGCGAAGCGGGGCTCCGTCGACCGGGTCTCCCTCGACTCGGATGCAAGAGCATAACAGTTCAATTTCTGGTGATCATTAACTAATTTTAACTCATTTTTGGTTCTCATTTCACGCTAAAATGGGGATTAATTTTGGTGATCATTTACTATTTTTGGCAATCAAGTGATTTTTTTGCCGTTATATTTGACTAAATCTGGTGGTTCGTTAAACATAAGCCAAATAATAACAGCCGCGAGGGTATATCGTTAGGTTAAGGCCGTGCTTGACTAGGTTGGTCTGTAGATGGGTGACCACCCATTACATACCGAGTTTCCTCCGTGCCTCGGAAAGCACGCTAAGCCGTTGGTCCCGGCTGTCATTTGTAGATCTTTGACAATCGTTAAGTAGAGGCCAAAAAAATCTGACAACCAGTCTTACCAAGGGGTATCGTATTACCCGGTACTAACTGGGTTGTGGAGGTCAGATAGGCAGTCGCTCCATGTAAAATACTGGTATTTAGCTGCATCCGGTAAAACTGGAAGCCGACCCCAACATAGTTGGGAAAAGGCTAGGCGGATGAGTAAAGTTTTATAGTACATGAGAGACTTGTAAAATACCTACTTATGCATTAATTATTACACGTTGTAGGTACAACCAATTGATGGTTGAAACACTGCTCTCCTAGTTAAATTGCTGAGTAATCTGTATTTAGGAGAGACAGTTTCGAATCCCTATTGGAGGATCACAATAATCATGTACATATAGTACCTACTTTTGGCGCTTATAATTTAAGTTAGTAGTGATACTAACAGCTATCGAGGAGTGGCGGCCCCGACTTACGACTGACAGGCCGTGGGTTTGAACACAGGCAGGCGCATCACTTGTGTCATTTCATCACCACTGCTCTCGAAACGGTGAAGCAAAACATCGTGAAGAAACCACCATGTCCTCAAACTAAGAGCGACTGCCTATCCTGATCTCCACACTACACTACAACTACAACAGCCCATGACGTCCTATGCTGGACATAAGCCTCTCCCATGATGGGAGGAATTTGTCGTAATCTCCACGCTTGGCAGGCGGATTGGAGATCGCAGTGATGAAAGTCTAACAGAAAACGCTGCTGCCCATTCTCTGGTCTACGGAGGCGCAAGGTGTTCTACCTCAGACATTAGTCGCCGAATACGACACCCGTGAGGGGTTGGTTCTATTTCTACTCTGCCGGATACCACACGGCTAACCCACAAACGAGATCTCCACAACCCAGTCAGTAATGGATAATACGATACCTACCCCTTGGTAAGACTGGTTGTCGGACTTTCAGGCCACTGTCTACCTGTAACGACTGCCAAATATCTACAAATGACAGCCGAGACCTATGGCTTAGTGTGCTTTCCGAAGCACAGAGGAAAGTCGGTATGAAATTGGTGATCACCCATCCACCCGAGGTAATTGCGGCTTCTTCAAGCTCCTATTTCATCTGTTTATTAAAATTTTGTATTATTTGAAATACATGTAGGTATCATAATTATGTGTTTAAGGCCCTTCTAACCCTAAAATTAGCAACTCTATTTGTGGAGGTGTGTATTTGTGTGAGTGAAATACTGTTAGAATAAAGTTCTAATCAGCTTGCACTACAAAGCGGTTGTTACGTCAGTCACTGCCGCCGAATAGTGCGAAATGAGTGCTTTTTTTGCGATTTACAAAAAATCTATTGATTGGACTAAAAAAATAAAACACATAAGACCTGCTTTATAGTTAGTTCAGTTAGTATGCAAAGTTTCATGATCTAATTTGAAGTACTTTTTGAATACCAGCGGTTTATTGTTCGATTTGGAGGTAACTTTGGATATTTTTTCTATTGTGACGGAAAGGGTGTCCGTGGGGGTAAATAGAAGAAAACCACGGACCCAGGTCAACGTAAAAAATATATTTAATAAAATAAACGGGTGTGGGTAGGTCTATGGTCACAAATTTCTCCAAGCCCGCCCGGGGGTTTGCACGGTACTCTCCTGGCTCAGCCCGGCGTGACGATGACCGTAGCGGTGTGCCACGCTGCAGACGCCAGGTAGGGTGACGGACGGCAGATGTTCGCGCCGACCCGTAGAATTTCGACGCGGCCACGCAGGTAAAGGGTACCCGCTGCGGAGCCCGCGGCAAATTGGATGCCGGTAAAACGGTTGTCAGCCGAAATCCTGACTGTCAGCCGGAATCTTGAACGTCAGCCGTAATCTGGAACGTCAGCCGTAATCTTGAACCCTGGAAAATAACGTCCAGCGTGTCACGGAATGGCTAGCAGTCATCCCCGCTGATTGTGACACCAAGGCAAAAGCAAAGCGAGAAATATCCGTGCGCCAATGAAGGTGATGTGTGGTAGTAACAATCAGTACGGAGTTTACATGATGGTGTTGGTAAGCACGACATGATTTGCACATTTTGAGTGTCATGAACAATGTCAAATACACTCGGCTGAAGGCTACATGATTTAAGCATTTGAATGTGCATAGCAAAAACGGTGATAGAAAGTGGCTCACATCTTGAGACCACGTAGCTAGTGATACACAAAATATGAAAACGTGAATTGCTGTGAATTGCTGTTCAACACTTACCCAGTATGGGGTTTACGTAGACACAAAACGAAAAGAGTTAGGTTACTAACAAAAATTAAAGCTGCCTGCTTTAAGCCCGAATATTCTAGATCACGAATACTTCCAGCAATTTAATTTCTTATAAAAAAACGCGTCTAGTCACTGGGAGCAGAATATTTCCAAAAAAAGGACTCGTCATCGCGAGTCCGTGACATTTATACTGGCGTGTTTACGCATAGACAAGTCTTCACTCATTCGATCAGATACACGTAACGCGCGCACAGCACTGGTAAATACAGCTAATTTTAGTCGTTTAGTAACTGGACGGCCCAATGAGTATGTATACTCTGTGGCGTTTGTTTTGACATTTAACTTAATTAAAGTGTTGAATAGGTTATGTTTACAAAGTAACGGTAGAAACTATTCTGAGTTTCTACAACGTTACACTATCGAGAAAAGTTTATGGAATCGTGTTTTTGTCACACATAGTACTTAGCATTAAGCCTCAACTTTACCATATATTTATTTTAAAATTAATGTTGCAGTGTTTTAGGTGTAACGGAGAATCATGCTAAGCCATTTGAGGGATATATAGCGCTTAAGACGACCAACTGAATAACGCCCGTGACGAGAACGCATCAGCCTCATGTCCGTGTGCTGCTCCAGAGGTCATCGGCCGTTTGTTAAATCCTCAAATATACATTCACTTCACATTCTCCGGGATCGAACCCACACCGCACAATACCATTCCGCCACCTACCACAAGTCTACAAAAACATAAAAACACGAACATCTGTAAACTGAGGATTTTTTTTTCGAAATGGCCGACCGTTTTTATCATACTCATGACCTCGCCACGGTACTATTGTCAAAGTTTACAGGTAAAATGTCATGAGTTTTAAAAACGCGAATGTGTTGTATTTGTAAACAAAGTATAGTGAGTCAAGTCATTTCGATATTTTGTTGAATTTTCAAAATGAAAGGCATTGCAATTACCTACTTGTAAGAGAATTACTTCAAAACGGTGAAGGAAAACATCGTGAGGAAACCGCCATGTCCTAGAACCAAAAAAATCGAAGACCATGTGACATCTACCAACCCGCACTGGGCCCGCGTGGTGGTTAATAGCCCATTCCCTCTCATAAAGAGGAGGCCTGTGTCCCAGCAGTGGGAACATTAATAGGCTGATGATGATGATGATAAAGAGAATTACACAATCATCAGACTGCTGATTGCTCTGAAAGCCGACTCCAACACACTCATCTCCCTAACCTCTAGCCGATACTGTTGTGTTCGGCTTCCAGTCTAACCAGATGCAGCTGAATATCAGTATTTTACATGGAGCGACTGTCTATCTGACCTTAACGCAACTGGGTAACACCATTTGGTAATGGTTGACTTTTGGAAGCTGACCCAGACACATTCGCTATTTTGAAACACCCACTGGTACAGTTAAAGGTTCCACTGTCATTTTTTATGCTAGCAACACAAAAGATCACCTGATTTTTATTAATGGCAACTTTTGGAAATGAAAAGCGCGGCTCGTGATTAATGTTGAGCAAATATCTTGTAATTATGGAATATTACATCTCAGTTTGAGGCTGTTGTTAAAATATTATGGTCGGGGAACGGGTAATGGTAAACATTGGTGCCGATTCCCTTGTTCACAAACTAAACTAAATTTAAGTTGAATGCATCTTGTTCTTTCTATTTCATTAGGTACGAAAAGGACAGAAGATAAATATTAGTTTAATCCTGTCAAATTAGTCAGCACCTGACGTAATTTGATGTAATTGTAGTAGTCAACATTTTAATCGCGTCTAAAACTTGTAAGGCGCTGATTAATTTGACAGAAAACACCTAAAATTTATCTTCTGTCCTTTTCTCAATGAAATAGAAAGAAAAAGATGCACTGAACTTAAATTTGGTTTAGTTTGAAAACAAGGGAATCGGCACCATTGTGTAAGCTTAGGAATCAGCTGATGGTTAGTTAGCTATGTATGTTGTGTTGATGTTTCATCATCATCATTTCAGCTGAAGGTCGTCTACTGCTGGACGTAAACCTTCCCAAGTGTAGTCACATTGACCGAAATTCTCTTCCGGAAGCTCCACTGAGGTCATCGAGCGTTGTACTGAGGTCTTCCACGGTCTCAGCCATGACCACTGTATCGTCGGCAAACTGAAGGTGAGTGATGTACTCGCCATTGACGTTGATGCCTAGCCCTCTCCAGTCCAGAACCTTGAAGACATCCTCCAGTGCAGCCGTGAACAGTTTCGTTTGATGCTTCGTACTGGTGTAAATAAAGCATAAAATCACATTTATATTTTCCGATGGCTTAGGTAAAAATGTACCTACCAGAAGAACGGGCCACATTAACTCACTCGATAAGGAATGGGTGGTCACCCATCCACGGACCAACCGAAACAAGCGTGTCTTAACCTGAAAATCGACTCGAACGGAGCCGGAAGCGGCTGATATTATTTAGCCACGAGCAGCTCCTACAAGAAGTCACAATAAAAAATAGTACATTGTTACCCTAGGGATGAAAGTAGTTTGGACCCGGTTTTGGTCCGGGTTCGGAGCGAGGGCGCTAATAGTTCGAGAAACTAAATAAGTCTGTAGCCCGAGGCACCCCGAGGTAAACACTGTGCTTTTCATTACGAATACAAGGAAAGTAAAAATAAAAACATGAATCAACTCGAAAAAACAAACGAAGTACGGATTGTTGTTGTTTATAAAATTCGCCAAAAGGCAGGCAAAGGAACAGAGCCATACAGCCTAGTCTTGTTTGAATTTTCCAATGAATTTTCCTTGTATTTTTGAAGATTTACGCCAAGTCTGATTTGTCCAATTTCAAAAGGCCAACGCCATGTCTGTTTTGTTTTTTCCAAATAAGGACAAAGCCATGTCTAATTTATTCAAAGTCTAAAGGCTTTAGAAGCCATGTCTCATAACAGTCATATCCAATATTTTTCCATTATAGGTATTTGTTTGTCGTATCCGTAGTCATAGAAAATAATCAAATTTCTATAGCACTTCTTAATATATATTTATATAAGGGTATGTAGGTGTTAGTATTCCGTAAAATATCATTGAGGGCACGCGGGACACTCTCAGATTCTCCATAAATATTAATTAAATCTTCAATCAACATTAATCTTTCTATTGTAAAAGCAGGGCAAGTGAAAATTATGTGTTCTGCGGTTTGGTCACACTCAGAGTTACAATGATTGCAAGATGGTGATGAGATAATTTTCATTCGTGCGAGATGTGCATTTAAACGATAATGTCCAAATCTGAGTCGGCATATTGTGGAATAAAATTTTCTGTTGATGAAGTCCTTGTTACGAGAAAACCAGGGAGTTGATAAGATTTCGGGATTTATTGATGCATACCATATGCCTTTTCCACCTTCCAAAATACTTGCCCAATAAGACTTCCATTCTTCTTTTAATTTCTTTCTTAGTATTGAATAAAAATTTGTGTAAGGTATGGCAACTTCAGATAAACATAAACTGTCAATGTCAGTATCAACGATAGTTTTGGCCAAGAAATCAACATTTTCGTTTCCTGTGACACCGATATGTGAAGGAGTCCACAAGAATTTAATTTCAATATTCTCTTCATGTAATTTCCACCATAAATTCTTGATTTCATAAATAATGAAAGAAGTTTTAGCGTCTAAAGTTCTAAACTGTAATGCCTTCAGAACACTCATGCTGTCCGAGATCAACAACCACTTCAATGATACAGCTGGATTTTCCACAATAAAATGAAGTGCAGCCACAATTGCATAGCATTCTGCAGTGTATATGCTAGCTGGTGTAGGAAGTGGAAAACCACGACCAAATTTAAGATGTGGTACGTAGAATGCGCAAGATACTTTGTCTCTTTTTTTTGAACCATCAGTGTATATGTGGCGAAATTCAGAATATCTGGATAGTAGCTCATATACTTCCTCTTTACTACTCAGAGTTTCGTCAATATTGATGCACATGTTACCAAATTTACTGTCATAAGCACCATTATAACAAGGCAAAGTATTAATTGATTTGTGGATAGTATATTGCTGATCATATTGTATAATTTCAGAAAAATTATGAAGTATATATGGAGCGGATTCACTAATAGGTAAAAGGCTATTATAATATGACAACATTTTCCGAAAGAGGGGATGATTCGACAAAGAAATAATATTAAATAGAAATCTGAATTTGAGGTATTTAAATCTTAATATAAGAGGAGGTATAAGGCATTCAGCCTGTAAAGAAACAATAGGAGTTGTTCTCATAGCCCCAGTAATGAGCCTCAAATTTTTGTTCTGAATAACATCTAACTTGTCCACTAATCTTTTATTTGAAGCAAAACAAAGGAAGCCATATTCAAAGTGACTCCTTACTATTGATTTATATAGCATCAAAAGAATTTTTGGATCAGCTCCCCAACTTGTACCAGCCAGAGCCTTTAAAGCATTAAATGCCCTAGAAGCTCTGTCTGCAATGGAATTGACATACTTAGTCCAAGATAGATTATTTGTAAAAATTATGCCTAAGAACTTCACACAACTTTCAATACGTAAAATAGAGTTATCATAGAGTAATCTTACATTAAATGGACGGATTTTGTTAAAAACAACAACTTTGCTCTTCTCTGTGCTGATATCTAAATTTAAATAAGAAAAATATGAATGGAGTTTTCCCAATGATTCATTTAAAGTTGACACTAAATCTCTTATGTTAGACCCGGAAGCATAAATTACTAAATCATCTGCATATTGTAAATTGGATACTTTAGATCCTAAAATAATATTTAATTTATGAATGTATAAAATAAAAATAAGAGGACTTAATATCCCTCCTTGACATACACCCTTAAAACTAAGTCTTGGACCTAAAATTGTGGTGTTATTATTAACTTTAACAAATACTTTTCTGCCATGTAAGAAATTGAACACCCATTGAACTATTTTTTCAGGAATACCGAGAGACCTCAGTTCTACAGACAAAATGTGATGATTAACATTATTGAATGCACCTACAATATCAAAAAATACACCAATCAAAACATTATTTTTCTTAATAGAATTGAAAATATCCAATTAAAGGTGAGTAATACTTTCCCTTGAAGACTTTCCGCGCCTAAAACCAAATTGATTTGATGGTAAAAGACAATTGCTTTCTATATAAAATTCTAGCCTACTCTTTATAAGTTGCTCAAATATTTTACTCATACAAGAAGTAAGAGCAATTGGTCTGTAAGAATCTGCTTTGTGTGACTTTTTGCCAGGTTTCAAAATAGGCACTAAACAATCAACTTTCCAATCATCTGGAATAAGGGATGAGGACCATAGGCTGTTAAAAATGTTCAATGTAATTTCTCTACATGTAGAATTCATATGTTTAAGAGCTTTATATGGAATAGAATCTAAGCCACATGTTGTATCATTTCTAGAATTAATAGCAGAATTAAATTCATTTAAAGTAAAAGGCCTACAAAGATAATCAAAGACAGTTGTATTACTACATGAATGGGAACTCAGCAGTGATTCAACTGTGTCTGGAGTGTATTTTGATAAAAATTCATTAGCCCAACTCGAGTCAATGACAGATGTATTATTGTGTATAAATGTTTTATTAAATTTTTTCATATAATACCAAATTCTAGATATTGGTGTAGAGCGATTAAAAGATTCACATAAATGTTTCCAGCTAAGCTGTCTTTCAGTTTTTAAAATGATTTTTTTAACAGCCTGTAACCTTTTAAATTTTATATAATTTGATTCTGAAGGATCAGCTTTAAAGGTCAAATAAGCATTCTTACAATTTAAAACAGCTTCACTACATTTACTATTCCACCAAGGCAAAGGTGGTCTTCTATTAAATCTGGTAATTGTCTGTGAAGATTGATTGTTGAAAACCTGATTATAAGGGAGAGACATATGCATAGCTTGTTTAATTAATTTTACTAAATCAGTATAGCATTGCAAGGGATTAGAGTAATTGAAGTTATAAGTATCCATAAGAAAAGCTATTGTAATATTATATTTAGACCAGTCAACTAGTTTTAAATTAATTTTATTTGTGGATGTTGTTTCTTGGAAGCTGTCATTAAAAACTGTGATATTTGTGATTACAGGAAAGTGATAACTCCCAAGAGAGTCATCGTCATACACTTGCCAATTGCATGCTGAAGCTAATGAAGGAGATACAAAAGTGAGATCAAGTGCACTTTGCTTCCATCTGTGAGAACCTACAGTAGTCATCTGACCATCATTCAAGATAACAAGATTATTATCATCAATACTTGCAAGAATATTAGAGCCTCGTGAATCTGATGCAGAGCACCCCCACATGGTGTTATGTGCATTGAAGTCACCTGCAATTAATACAGGCTCTGGAAGACTTTGGATTAATTTATCTAATTTAGATTTAGTAAAATTAATTGGTGGGTTAGGAGGACTGTAAACACTGGCTAATGTTAACTGTTTATTACCATAAGTAATTTGAACTGCAATATTTTGAATAGAATCATCAGAAAAGGTATCAATAATACGAAAATGAATCTTATTATGTAGAAGTATAGCTACACCATTGTGATCATTACCTGAGTCAAGTCTTATAATATTATATCCTATTATCCTAAAGTTGTGTCGTGACTTGAGCCAAGTTTCACAGACAAGAGCAATGTGTATATTATTCTCATACAGAAACTGTGTAAATAAGAAACGATTACTAATTAAACTCTGTGCATTCCATTGAAGTACATTTAACTGGTCCATAAAAAAATAAAAAAAATTATTTTGCTTTAACTGTATCTATGAGAACATCTTTTATTAGCTGGGAAGATATTGTTTTTTCTTGAGCTTTATTAAGAGTAATTATTTTAGTGATAGAATTTAAAATAATATTTAAGATATCATCACTATTCAATAGTGACAATAAAACATCTGTTGAGTTCTTTTTCTTAAGTTCAGGAAAATTGTCTTTGTTAAATAGATCAGCAAAAATACTTTTGTTAAGTGCTGCTTGATTTTCTTTTATTTTCTGTTTTTTAATTGGACATTGAATAGAGATGCTTATATGATTTCCTTTACAATGTGTGCATATAGCCTTTTCAACTGGAGTGCTGCAGTCTTTGTATGTGTGATTTCCACTGCATATGGAGCATTTCACAGAATTTTTACAATATTTAGCAAGGTGGCCATACCTGAGACAGTTGTAACATTGTTTCACAGGTGGAATATATTGTTTGACAGCAAATCGCCATCCATTCAGGTCTATGTAGTCGGGCAGCGCATTCGACGCGAACGTGATTGCTACTGCCCCTGTCGGCTGCAAGCTGCTGCTTCCTGTGTCAGATCGTATATTTTTCATTATGCGTTTAACACATATTATTTTTCTATAGGTAGATACTAGCTTGTAAATCTTGAAATTAGAAATGTTCGTGGGGACATTAGTAATGACCCCTGTCACCTCTGTACCTGCTGCTGGGATCGACGCTTTAAGATAATAATCGATCAGAAAAGTTTTATTGTTTAAAAAAGCATTCGCTAAAGTGGGTTTCTCGAAATGCACACCTATTTTATATTTATTAATAGTCTGATGGTAGAAACCTTATGCCCTTATTAAATCTTTTGAATTGAGTCGACAGAGACATCATGTCCCGCGTACCTATAGATCTTTTCTCATCACTGGATTCTACGAATACTATATAATCAGTTAGAATAGAGTCTTCCGGATATCTTCTGTTATAATCTGAAATATAATATGGTTTATACTTCCTTTCATCATTAAAATCTTCATTTTCACTTGACTCCTCAGAAGTATCATTTTCATCAGCCCTATCTCCTCCCGTATCTTCCTTCGTCTTTTTCTTTTTCCGTTTTCCCATGACGAAAAAGTTGAGAAAAAGTAGTAAAGTAAGTAATTGGTCCAAGTTAAATAAAATATTTAAAAAAAAGGCGCCTATCCAATTCGGGGTTCCCGCGCTTTCCCCGAAATACGGATTGCCGCTTTCCCGCCTGTTTTGCTTTTTTTTTCTGTGGCCGGCCAGCTATTCAGCCATAACCTATTTTTCATTTTCATCATCGAAAAATGGTAAAATATTTTGCCCAAATCTGTTATTTTAAAGAAATAGTTGAAACTTAATTATAATAAAGTTATTTTAAAAATATTTGTATTCTTTAATTAATACTCAACTTTATGTTAAGTATTTAAATTTTACATCGTGGCTTTAAAGAAAGTTGGAACATGGTTCAATAGTAAAATGAACTATATTTTTTATAATTTGACAGCTGTCAGTTGAAAACGATTCTCTCTATGGCTGAAAAGTAGGTATTACTTTCAACTTGATCCTCAGGCAATTAAAGACCTACTTTCCGAGTATGATTAATGAAAAAGCATTTTAGTCTTCGGTTTTAAATTCCCACCATGCAAAAAGAACACACAAATCAGTGTAAAACAAATGTATCCAACCAGTGTTGCCAGCTACAAAAAAGGAAATATTACCAGTATTACCACAGGCAAATATGGTTAACCGGGAACGCTTACTTTTCGCGCGAAAACATTATTTGCTCGAGTTTTGTGCAAATGGCGAAGTGTGTTTACACTATTGGTCAGGCCGTGAGGGGCGGATGCAACTATTTGACGTTTTGGTTAGACCTGTCACTGTGGAGACAAGTCAGAAAGTCCGCTATGCACATTGTTGATGTCAAATAAAAAAGTTAAAGTAAAATTCAAATTGTCGCCTGTTTCAACTGTCGGCTAGCCGTCCTTTTTTTTAACTGCCTTCTTTTAGTCAAAGATAGCAACAGCCTAAATTAAGTTTAGTTTGTGCACAACAGAATCGACACCAATGCTACGTTTAGTGCGAATGGAATTTAAAAATATTTTTATTCATCCAAATTATTATTTTTTGTAAGATTTTTTTTCTGGAATGTATTAGCCCAGTTTTCTCTAATTTATTGCGTAAAATGGCAGCCATTTTTTATCTAAGGAAACTAAGGATGCAAGAAAGAGTGACGAGAGCACAAAAATGTTAGCAGTGACTGATTTCGAACCCAAGACATGCACCTCTGAGTTTTCGGATTCACGTGCGTATTGCACTTGCACGCGCTTAGCTGCGGAGAGGCTATACTAATATTATAAAGAGGTAACATTTGTTTGTAAGTTTGTATGTAGGGGGTAATCTCCGGAAGTAATGAACCAATTTTAAAAATTGTTTCACTGGTAGAAAGCTACATTATTCGTGAGTGCTATATGCTATATTTTATTCCCGTACTCCCACGGGAACGGGAACTACGCGGGTGAAACCGCGGGACGTCAGCTAGTCAGTAGGCTTGTGGCTTGTGGCCCATACTTATTCCGATGTTTTTTTTTTTGTATAATGGCACCTTGTTTATATAATCATGTAAATTGTATTTCTGTGTGTTGTGCTATCTTTTATGTTCACCAAATAAATAGTTTATCTATCTATCTATCTATCTAAATAATAACAGCCGCTCGGGTCGATCTAAGGTTAAGCCGTGCTTGCCTAGGTTCATCCGTGTATGGGTGACCACCCATTACATAGGTACCGAGTTTTTCTCCATGCCTCGGTAAGCACGTTAAGCCGTTGGTCCCGGCTGTCATTTGTAGATCTTTGACAGTCGTTACCCAAAAAGTCTGACAACCAGTATTACCAAGGGGTATCGTATTACCCAGTACTAACTGTCAGATAGGCAGTCGCTCCATGTAAAATACTGTTATTCAGCTGCATCCGGTTAGACTGGAAGCCGACCCCAACATAGTTGGGAAAAGGCTAGGCAGATGATGATTTAACTAAAGCTTTTGAACATATCTGTTTGGTGTCCAATTTACTAAGAAGGATGTAACGCTAGGCCTAATACAATGTTTCCTTGTGCTTTCTGTTAAACAAGACTTGTTTCCTTTGCCTATTTAGGAATGGCGGGAAAGAAAGAGATCTGTCAACAACGTTATTACCGTGCTGCATGGTTATTTTGGCGCTTGAACAGCATTGTCAAAAGGGCGCTATAAAGGGTTTGACGCAGAATGTGCACTTCGCAAAATGTGCACTTCTCAAAATAGCAATTCTCAAAATAACAACGTTTGACAACTATTTTTTTTTGCACGTTTTTTAGCGTGATCTCTTTTAATTGATGTAGAATTGGCATGATCATGGTAAAAATCGGTCAAAACATAAAAAAAAATATAGTAGGCAAGGTTTGATTCTGAAACATTTCTCCGACATTCGTTTCGCCGTTGAACGGTTCACCGACAGAACGATTCACTTTTCATTTTTTCACCGACAGAACGTTTCACCGGCGAACGATTCGCCGACCCAACTGTTCATCTGCCCCTTTTTTTATTTTTTTATTTTTTCGGATTGGAAATCATCAAATGACTCCTCCCGCTCTGGGCGGAGCAGGAGGGAGTGTCAGACTTTTACTGACTAAAACCCATCCATGTTCCTTCATCGCCCTTCGTGTTCCGGGGCCACGGTAGCTCTTTCGAACAGTCCCGCAACCCCAGCAGGCATCGGTCCTTGTGGACCCCTTCCTTTTTACTGACTCTCTTTGAAGCACGCGTGGAACACGAACGCGCCGTCGACACGGCCTGTCGTCATGAATCGGACGGACGGTGAGCTAGCCCATAGCCCACCGTCCACAGGCCCGCGCCTACGGTGGCCGGGGGCCACGTGGTGTCCCCCGACGCCCGGGGCGTCTCCCGCGGCGACCGGGACGCTGTGAGGTTCTCTCTCTCTCACGTTCCGCCACCTCCTTCTCTAGCATTACTGCTTTGCAGAAGGAGGGGACGGCGTCCCATTCTGTCTCGCTCCGGACATGGCTTGCACCAGGGCCTGACACGAGAGGTTGCCGCCGCCAATCGCTGCTACGAGGCCACAGCGGTGCTCCACCCACGCGGGGCACACCTCAAGCGTGTGCTCCACCGTGTCCTCCGGTCGATTCGCAGTGGAAACACCCGGGCGTTTCCTCCCGCCCGATTACGTGCGGGAACCTCCCGAAACAACCGTGTCCGGTGAGGATGTGCGTCAGGCGGAAGGTGAGGACGCCGTGGCGTCTCTCAAGCCACTCCTCAAAGAGGGGACTTATCGCCACTATTTTGGCGTGAAGTCTCTGCACGGGGTTGCGACAGTCTCAGCTCTCTCCATGTCGCCATGAACGACAATTTGTCGCGGCAGTGGAGTTACCCCCCGGCGTAGCGCCTCCGCACGCCATTCATGCAGGTGCGCGAGGACTATCGCCTCCAGATCCCATGGCGGCAATCCGGCAAGGAGGCTCGCCGCCTCGCGGGCGATCGTGCGGTACCCACGGGCCAGTCTTACGGCTACCACCTTTTGGGGTGCGTTCAGGTAGTGGGCGGCATGCAGCATCAAGGAACGCGCCCACCCCGGGGCCCCGTAAAGGGCCATGGACCGCACGACTCCCGCGTAGAGCCTTCGGCAGGAGGCGTTTGGCCCCCCCAGGTTAGGCAGGAGCTGCCTGAAGGCAGCCCCAGTCCGTTCCAATTTGGGGGCCAAACGTCGGAAGTGGTCCATGAAGTTCCACCGGCTGTTGAAGACGAGTCCTAGGTACTTCAAAGTCAACTCGACGCTGATGAATACCCCTCCTACCGTGAGTAAGGATCCCGTCGGTGGCGCATTCCGAGGCCCATGAAAGCACATGGCCTCGGACTTGTGCAGTGCCACCTCGAGACCCAGTTGCCGGATCCTCTCAACGACTATCGCAAACCTGCGTGTCATTGCTTTGGCCGCCGCCTCGTGCGACCTCCCCTGTGCCAGCACCAGCGTGTCGTCAGCGTAGCAAACTATGCTGACACCATTTGGGAGGCCAGCGCGCAGCACTCAGTCGTAATCGATGTTCTACAAGGACGGCACTAGAACCGATCCTTGCGGAACATCGCATGACATCTCTCGCCGGTTCCATTCTCCGCTGCGACCGGGATGAGATGACGGCTCTATCCGTCAGATAGTCCCCGACCACACGACGAAGGTAGGTCGGCACCCGGTGATACCGGAGTGCCTCCCTTATGCAGCTGCAGGGCATGGATTTGAAGGCGTTGGCGATGTCGAGAGACACCGCCAAGACAACCCCACCCCGGGACACCGTGCGGGATTTTGTGTGTTTTTTTAAAACAATAAACGGAAACAGGTCTACATGTCGAATACCTGTTTTATACCCCAGGAGCAGATGAACAGTCGGGTCGGCGAATCGTTCGCCGGTGAAAGGTTCTATCGATGAAATTTTCGAAAGTGAATCGTTCTGTCGGCGAATCGTTCGCGGTTGAAACGTTCTGTCGGTGAAAAAATGAAAAGTGAATCGTTCTGTCGGTGAACCGTTCAACGGCGAAACGAATGTCGGAGAAATGTTTCAGAATCAAACGGTTTTTATTTTTGCAGTGCTCATTTTGAGAAGTGCACATTTTGAAAATGCATTTTGCGAAGTGCACATTTTGCGTCAAGTGCAAATTTTGCTTTGTGCACATTCTGCGTCAGGCCCACTATAGGCTATAAAAGGTATAAAAGTACCATTTTTTTGTTACCTTCTAGATTAGGGAGATATTGGGGGTCAAAGATCCAACTTTTTCATGAGTTTTAAATTGTTTTTATTACAATGTTATGAGCCTATACTACCTCAGATTAGCAACTCTATTTGTGGTGGTTCAAACTTCGTTTGTAATACTGTTACAATAACGTTCTAATCAGCTTGCACTACAAAGCGGTTGTTACGTCATTCACAGCGGCCGAATAGTGCGAAATGAGTGGTTTTTATTCTTTATAAAATCAAATTATCGTCTTTTGGAAAAAATACAAAACATAAGACCTGCTTTATAGTTAGTTCAGTTAGTATGCAAAGTTTCATGATCTAATTTGAAGTACTTTTTGAATACCAGCGGTTTATTGTTCGATTTGGAGGTAACTTTAGGATTTTTTTTCTATCGATAAAATTTTATGAAATCGTGTTTTCGCCAAACATAATGTAATAAGATTATGTGTCTCAATCAAACAGCGTGTGAGGAACGACTGATTTATTGGTAACCACAAGGTACCCTCTATTAATCTTAAGTCTACCTACAACACATAAGACCTAACATTAATCCTCAACTTTACTGTATATTTATTTCAAAATTAATGCTGCAGTATTTTAGGCGTAACGGAGGATCATGCTAAGCCATTTGAGGTAGTACTTATAGGCCCTTAACCAGATGGGTCCACTCCGGTGTTTCGTACCTGACTACTCTAAGAAGAAACAGCCGAAACAAACTCAGAGGTCATAGTCTCTTTTGAAGTCCAGACATAATCTTAGTCAACTCACATGAGGACTATGCAGATTAGTGTCTGAGATGGTGTTTTGAAGAAAGATTTGAGTGGACCTGTCCAGTCAGTGCTAGCATTTGTCAGTTATCGTGTAGCTCGACTTATAACTCAAGGAGCTCAACGCGACGGTTATGTCAATATCAATATGTCATTTTGTATGTGACATGAATTTTTTGTCGAGAGGCCATCATCAGAAATGCCGCACTACGCTGCCATCTTGTTTTTCTAATACAATTTCCACAAACAATTTCACATTTTTACCAATACCCTCTTGACAATGTCATTAAAGCGCTAAACGATCCATGTAGCATTCTATCATTAGCATTACGATTTAGTAGAAAGCGCCTGCTACTCGCATGTGAGCAAAATGTTAGCTGAAGTATTTCGTAATGACGCTTATTTAGGAGGCAAACAAATTCTAATGAGGGATTTTCTTTTTAGCTCTTCCCTAGTCGCTGGATAGATGGCGCTAGGAGTTAGTATGATAATGCAAGGAACGGAACTTAAAAAAACTGATTTTAAGAAAGCGCGAGAAAACTAGGTTATATTCGGAAGGTTAAGCAAATGAAAGTGTCAGTCAAGGAGAGTATGTGACGTGACACAATGTTTTTTTTTTCAAGCGTTTTGGCTTTGGCACCAACTTTCATAGTAAGTTCAACGCCATCTATAGAGTTCTTGGAAACTTAAGTTTTTTTTTAATACTTACCTCAAAAAGAAAACCTGTCATTCTAATTAAATGTTTTCGCTGGCATTTGCAAGTACAGACAACACAACTGTCAAATTTTTCCAATAAAACTTCAACCTAATTCTTTAGCGATAAAGTTAAAAATTCATTAAAGCAATTTGGCAGTACCTAAATATTTAAATAAGAATATGTATGAAAATATTCCCAATGTCCGCTTTAAAAATCTTTTAAATCTCTTTGTTCGCTCGCAACTTGAATCGACTGAAAAATGATTCTATATATTTTTTTAGGGTTCCGTACCCAAAGGGTAAAAACGGAACCCTATTACTAAGACTTCGCTGTCTGTCCGTCTGTCTGTCCGTCTGTCCGTCTGTCCGTCTGTCTGTCACCAGGCTGTATCTCATGAACCGTGACAGCTAGATAGTTGAAATTTTCACAGATTCAGGCAGTATTTCTGTTGCCGCTATAACAACAAATACTAAAAACAGAATAACATTTATATTTAAGGGGGGCTCCCATACAACAAACGTGATTTTTTTGCCCTTTTTTTGATAATAATGGTACGGAACCCTTCGTGCGCGAGTCCGACTCGCACTTGGCCGGTTTCTTTCTGTTTAGCAATTCACAGTTGCTGCAAGGAGGTTTTAGGCGCTTGAGAACGACATAGTCGGGCTGTAAGTACTGGAAAAAAAAACAAGATGGCGCAGTTCGTTCCGATTCCCACAGAATAGATACCAATCGAAGTGTCAACCTTCTTTTTAGAAAACGATTTAAAAAAAGAACCAACAATAATAATGGCCGCCGTAGGAGCTCCTATTAGTGCAATGAACACCGACCCCGCCATTAGGATCGAAGACCTGTCGTAATCACACAGTTTTTGCGTATGATTAGACATTATAGTGCCTTACGGAGTCATTTGAGATAAAAAGTTGCTTCAAATCTCGTTAGGAACAGCTTCCAGTTGCTTGGGATAGGTAGGGTGGGTGCTTGTGTACCTTGATTACAGATTCGCAGACTAGTAGGCCGTAGTACCTATAGGCCGGTGGCAAGACATAGAAATTTAAAAAAAAATCTAATACTGGTCTGTTTAAGTCTAAACGCGAGTTTTGTAATGCAAAAAAGCATATGATTCACTGCAATAAACAAAACCAGAAAAATATATGATATTCTTCAGGATATATGCTAGTACGATAGTGTTTCGAAAATATAATACAACTAACTTTATTCGATAGAAAAAAATCACGAACTGATCTCTAAAAATTTCTTTGAACGAGTAAAAACCACACTAAAATACATGCGATCATTCTGATTTTTTGGCAAATCTTTCTACAAGCAACATATATAGTATCATAGTGTTTTACTTTTTTAGTCCAATCAATAGATTTTTTGTAAATCGCAAAAAAACCACTCATTTCGCACTATTCGGCCGCAGTGACTGACGTAACAACCACTTTGTAGTGCAAGCTGATTAGAACTTTATTCTAACAGTTTTTCAAACGAAGTTTGAACCACCACAAATAGAGTTGCTAATTTAGCTGTTGTAATCGATCGTTGTAATTTACCCGATTAAAGCCAAGCCAAAGATAGGATAATGATTTTAGCAGCCTATGTATGTAAGTATGTTTGTATTTACGTATGTTCCTGCGTAGCGCCTAAACTATTCATCCGATTTTGATAAATAAGGTGTCAATCAATTCCTTATTATAGCCCGGGTAACATAGGCTACATTTTAACCGACTTCAACAATATGAGGAGTTGGTTTTACCTTGTAAACCCCGAATTTAATTAGAGAGTGATTTTGCAGTGATCGGGTTTTAATTCTTGTTTCTTTTCATTTATAATGATGATTTCAAATTAACTTCTAATTCTTATTTAAAGTTTAAGCCGGTTGACAGCTAAAACGGGTAACATAAAAAGTTGTTTGATGGTACGGTCGAACAAGCTATTTGGTACATTTTACAATGTAATTTGTTGGTTAAACTGTAAACCAAATAGCTTGTTCGACCGTACATTTAGGTTCATTGGAAGACCAGCGTCAGACAGAATCACCATCACCTGTCTGGCACGAATGCTAAAATGGACCTTTTTGGCGCAGCCGTGAGGCACACAACTGTTTTTTCAATACACTTCCTCGAAAACTGGTCCTTGATGCACTACGATTAGGTACAACATGCAATGTATTTCACACGTGTGCGATTTTTTCCACTTTCCCGCACGTGTGCGGGGATGAAAATTGCCACAGATAACTACACCTATACTTCGTCCAAATTGGTTCAATGCCTATAGTCTGAGGTGAGTGTTATTTTTTTTTAATTTTTGCAAAGCACTACGCGTCTTTACGGCGTAACTAATTTTTGAATATTCAAATTGTGTTTATAAAATAGAATATCATAGATAAACATGCTTATTTAAAACTAATAGTTACTTTTATACACAAATTAACATTTATTTGTGTTCTGAATTCAAAATATAAAATAAATCAATTTTTTATATAAGGCTGTTTAACGGCTTCATACCATTGCCTCTCTTTCAACCTGGCGAGACCAAAGCGCGAAAAAAAAAAAGAAAATTTAAATCATAGTTTCATAGTTCGTGACAAAAATATTATTCGTTATTTTATTTTATTTCTTCAAAAGTGTATTGAAAAACGTCGTTTGATAGACGTGGACATTTGTTATTGCAATTTTCGGCTCAAAAACACCCTCGCCTACGGGTCGGGTGTTATAATTCCGCCTCGATTGCAATAACAAACTTTCTGCACTTGTATCAAAATGTACTATTCCTCCTTATTTTGTATCTTTTTTTATGTGTGTGTGCTTTTATCTGACGTCAAATAAACTTTTTTCTTTCTTTTCTTTCTTTCTTATTTAAATACTCTATTTCATGAAAAAGTTAAAGTAACTAATTTGTTTAAATTTAGAAGAAGAATATAACTTTTACCACGTGAGACAGTAGAGGAACACCAAAGAAACGACGGATGGACTGTGTGAAGGATGATATAGCAAGAAAGGAGGTGTCTGATGAGATGAAGAGAGAGAGAGAGGTGTCCACACCTCTCTCTCTCTCTATCTATCGGATCCTCTATCCGAGGAAGATATGCTGCGCCAACCACTAATGAATTGGGCTAAGGGAAAGAGAATGATGATCTTTTGCCACGTGCTAGATAAATAACTGTAACAGATTGAGACGACAATATTGCCTGTCCTGCTTACGCATTTACTTATTGAAATAAAAATAATAATGTTGAAGACGCTATTTTTGTAGCACTCTATATAATGTCGAGTGATCGATAAAATATAACTTAGTATTGCGTGCAGTCAAATGTATTTATAGTCAAATAGATACACGTATCTAGTGCATTAGTCAAGTTGATTAGTTGAGTTTATGTAATTCGTTTTGCAGGAATTTAAACGACGTACCTAAGATCCGTCAAAAATAGCAAAGCTAAAAATTCTAACTTTTGACAGTTCTAGCTTCAAACAACAGAATTAAAAATTGTATCTTAAATATTACTCAAGTACCTAATCACTTTGACTTGTTTTTATAGATAAATGAGTTGTTGTCGGGATTGTTACAGGTACCACATTCCACAGTTACCAACTAATTCAGTTACTTACTCCATATAAAATAAAAAATGAGATTATAACATCTACAGACTGTCTAAAATAAAATTATGCTGTCTAAAATCAGTGATTTTGGCAAAACGGCAAACTCTGCCGGAAATCACTAAATTGCATACAAATAAGTCATTAGTCATAGAAAACGATGATCCGTCACGCGCTGATCTTCACGAAGGAAACCAGTAGTTTCGATTTGAAAGTGAATATCATTTATCAGTAAGCTTATAGGTGTATTCTCTGAACCAGAAGTTGATACATATTTTATCATCTGCCAGCCATTTCCCAACAATGTTGGGGTCGGCCTCCAGTCTAACCGCATGCAGCTGAATACCAGTATTTTTACATGGAGCGACTGCCTATCTGACCTAAACAACCCAGTTAGTACTGTGTAATACGATACCCCTAGGTAAGACTGGTTGTCAGACTTTTTGTGCCACTGACTAGGTAAGACTGGTTGTCAGACTTTTTGTGCCACTGACTAGGTAGTCAGTGGCACAAAAAGTCTGACAACCAGTCTTACCTAGGGGTATCGTATTACACACAGGTGGTTCGTTACAGGTGTAACGAATGTCAAAGATCTACAAATGACAGCCGGGACCAACAGCTTAAGGCGCTGTACTTAGTCAAAATAGGCTTCACAAAACAGTTTTTGTGCCACTGACTACCTGTAACGAATGTCAAAGATCTACAAATGACAGCCGGGACCAACAGCTTAAGGCGCTGTACTTAGTCAAAATAGGCTTCACAAAACAGTTTTTGTGCCACTGACTACCTGTAACGAATGTCAAAGATCTACAAATGACAGCCGGGACCAACAGCTTAAGGCGCTGTACTTAGTCAAAATAGGCTTCACAAAACAGTTTTTGTGCCACTGACTACCTGTAACGAATGTCAAAGATCTACAAATGACAGCCGGGACCAACAGCTTAAGGCGCTGTACTTAGTCAAAATAGGCTTCACAAAACAGTTTTTTAGCCAAATGTATACATTTTAGAGCAGCTAAAAAAATATATGTTAATCTTGATCATATTTATGGGTGGACCATTGTGTTCAAAACACGTTTTCGGTAAATTTTCTCGATAAAAAAAAACCATAAAATAACCATTTAAATTGAAATTGTAGCAATGAGGGATTTTCTTTTTAGCTCTTCCCTAGTCGCTGGATAGATGGCGCTAGGAGTAACTATGATAATAAGAATAAGAATAAGAATAATTTATTTATAAAAGTATTACAAAAAAGTACATTTATGTGCAGTAGTGTTATTTCTAAAACAATGGTATAAATAGTGCTTACTAGTAAACTATAACTAAAAATATATTTAACAGTTGCAAAAAACAATAATGTGGAATTCACAAATGTTTGCTAGCGACCTGCCCGATCTAGGTTTATTTAAACCTGTGTTTCAGGCCATCACTTTACATAGCACAAAATTAAGTAGGACAGTAAATGTTATAAAATAAAAGAAATCTATTAACAACTATAAGAATAATGTAAGTGGTACAAAAATCAATAAACATTAAAACTAAATTAAGTAAAATACCTATGTACAATTAGATACCAGGGAATAACATAATCAAACCAGGACTTCTAGCAGTTTTTCTGTGTCCGTGTAATTAAGTATCGCTAAATAATCCGATATTACAAAACTACATTTCCTATAACTAAGACTGTAGAAGTTTAGATTCTTGTTGAGTCTATTATACAGAAAAGGTCCTAAAAACGCATAAAATCGACTAGCAAAAGCATGTCTAGTTTGAGGCTTTGTGCAAACCAGGTCCTTCCTTCTCCTATCGTCAGGGACTGGGTCATAGGGAAGTGTAGAGTGCTGCTGTAGTATGATGTGAAGAATAAATAATTGCCGCACTGTGAGCACATTACATGCTCTATAGAGCAGGTGTGTAGGAAATCTAAACGGACGAAAGGTAGCAACCTTTAGAATTGCTCTTTGAGAACGTTCTAGAGGGAGAAGAATCGAATTTCCCGCCCCCCCCCATGACGTTATGCAATAGGTTAAAATAGACTGACACAACGCTAAATAAACCTGTTTTATTAATTTATAGTCGGCTACATTACGTAAATACTTAAAAACAAATATTAGTTTGCGCACTCTAGCACATAGCAACTCGATATGTTTACGGAAATTTAGATTCGAGTCAATAGTGACACCAAGATATTTCAAATGGTCAGCTCTTTCTAAAGTAGGGCAAGAACATGCAGTGTCAGCGTACGTGCTACAGGTATGCGCGTAAATGATTAGGTTAGTAAGCGGTGTGTTAGTATTTCTCATTGTAAATGAAATGTATTTTGTTTTGTCAGCATTCAGTGTTAGAAGATTATTCTGGAGCCAATTAGATACAATGTTGAAACCATTCTGAGCATGTTCATAGGCCTCAACTCTTGATTTAGCTGAAAACAACAGGGCAGTATCATCCGCATAGGACATTACAACACCATTTTCGAGTGACAGGCTGCAAAGGTCATTAATATAGATCAAAAATAATGTAGGACCTAATATGCTGCCTTGTGGTATTCCAAAACGAGTATTAGAAAGATCAGAACTTGTATTCGGACCAATTTTAACACATTGCTGTCGATCGCTAAGATAATCAGATAATAGTTGAAGCTGCGCTCCTCTTATCCCAAGTGTTTCAAGCTTCAGCAAAAGAGTAGCGCAAGAAATAGTATCAAAGGCCTTGGCAAGGTCTAGAAAGATACCAACTGTATGCATTCCACTATCCAGATTCGTAGAAATGTAATTAACCAATTTGTTTACTGCTTGGCTAGTTGATTTTTTAGGCCTAAACCCAAATTGATTATCTGAGAGTAGTTTGTTATCTTCCAGATATTTTATCAGTCTACTATTTATGATTTTTCCTAAAATTTTTGATAGTCCCGTTAGTACTGAAATGGGTCTGTAGTTAATCACACTCATTTTGTCTCCAGACTTGAAAATAGGTGTGATCACAGACTTTTTTAGAACTTTTGGAAATATCCCTTTAGATAAACATAGCTGAAAAATGTGAGTGAGCGGAGGGGCCAGTATGTGTTTAAATCTTTTAAGTACATTATTGGGTATATCATCCCACCCAGTTGCGCAGACATCCTTTAAGCCGTTTATAATTCTAATTACTTCGTTGAGGTCCGTATCTAATAAAACAAAAGAATTTAACGTGGAAGATGTCCTAGTTGGGTTTTGAGTGTGGGGACGGCTAATATTTATGGATTTTTCAGCCAAATTTTTACCAACATTGACAAAATAGTGGTTTATCTTATTTATTGCTTCGGATGGGTTTATTTCTGTTGATAGTAAATCAATCGGAGGTTCGGAATTTTTACACCTCAATGTATTGGTTTTTATAAATTTCCACACAAATTTACTATTTTTTCCCGCCTTCTCGAGTTCATTTTTATCGTGCTGGTTTTTTAGCTTTTTCAAAAGGTTATTACAGAAATTCCGATATCTTTTATATGTAACAGAAAGTATTACGTCATCAGGTGCAAGTTTGGATTTTAGGTGGAGTTTGTCTCTGTGTCTTATACAACGAACGAGACCGGGTGTGATCCACGGTTTTATACAACTATATTTTCTAGGGATTATCTTAGTGAAAGTGTTTTTTCTTATTACGTATTGTAAAGAATTGATGAAATATTGTAAAGAGATATTTGCATCAGCAGAAACGTAAATAGGCTCAAAATTAATGCCGCGTATGTCACATTCAAGGTTTGTCATATTGACTTTAGTATAGCTACGCTCGCAGTTTTTTCTAGGTGAACTTATTTGCATTGTTAGTAAAACAGCTTGATGATCGGTTAGCGCAGAGTTAGTAACCAATGTTTTGGATGGATTTTTTGATTTTAGAATGATATGGTCTAAGCAAGAACCGCTTTGATGTGTGGGGTAATAGTGAGCTGGTAAAAGTCCATGAAATGCACAAATATTTAGATAATTATGTGTATGGGTATCGGGTTTCCCGGAGGAAATGTTTATGTTGATATCTCCCACAAGTATTACATTTTTGAGAGTACTTATGTTTTTTAAGTTAGTGTCAAGTGAGTCGAGAAAACTGTCGATATTAAGAGAGGGAGGCCTATAAATAGCCATGACTACTGTATCGGGAATAATTTTAATGAATAAGCAATTACTATCTTGGGATAGTGGTTCTTCTTTGATCGTTCGTAGATTATTTTTAACATAAACTACAACTCCGTCGTTTTGGTTGGTGTTTTTCTCTGTTTTATATGAATAAAAACCGTTCAGAGACGGTAAGTTGACTGTCTGTTTTGACAGCCAACATTCTGTTAGTACGATAATATCACAGCTTATGTCAAGACTTTGTAGTAACACTTCAAAACCGTCCATATTTCGGTTTATGCTGCGAATATTTTGTGTAAGCAAGGTAAGCGATTTGTCGCCAGAACGAAGAAGGTATTTACAGTCCTCAACATTACAAATTTGGGATTCAGACACAGTAAAACTATCTAGATCACTGATTAGCTGATTGCTCATGATAATTAAAAACCAAGAAGAAATATAAATAAGGGATGAGCTACCTGTTTGTGTGCCTACTAAATATAATATACTGTGGCGCTCTTAGGCGCCCTCATAGTCTATTGAGTTGATGTAGTTGGTCTCTGCATATTTACGTGCCGGGCAACTTACATCACCGGTTGGATGGTCACATTTCCTCTTGAATCTTTTGCACGTCGCACACTGGGAGGGTGAAGATTTGCTACTGCATTCCTTCACGGAGTGTCCCGTTTCTGCACAGTGGTTGCAAGTAGGACTCGTTTCACGGCAAAACTTAGCTGCGTGGCCAAACTGCTGGCAATTGTAGCACCTAGTGACTATCGTAAAATCTCTCACCGGGCATGAAGTCCAATTAATAAAAATTCTGCTTTGGTTGACCAGCATTTTTCTTATGCCAGCGGGTACTTCCAGAATGTAGTTGCAGGTAGCAAGGCCTTTCTTCCCCGATTTATGGCTCAGTTTAATGGTCTCAAGGAAGGATTCACGATTTGTATTCGGCAATTTATCGGATAGGTTTTGCTCGTAAATACAGTCGAATACCTCCTTCTCAGTAAGGGCTACGGGAACACCAATGACAGTAACCCTAGGGCGTCTTTTAGAAGGTTCTTCTATTGTAAGGCCAGAGGTAACTATCTTCTCCGAATAATATCGATAATGCAAGGAACGGAACCTAAAAAAACTGATTTTAACAAAGCGCGAGAAATGTTGGTTATATTCGGAAGGTTAAGCAAATGAAAGTGTCAGTCAAAGAGAGTATGTGACGTGACACAATGTTTTTTTTTCAAGCGTTTTGGCTTTGGCATAGTAAGTTCAACGCCATCTATAGAGTTCTTGGAAACTAAGTTTTTTTTTTAAAACCTCAAAAGGAAAACCTCTCATTGTAACTGTATTATTTATAAACAAATCTTGATAATATTAATAACAGTAATGTAATATATGATAATAAAGGGAACTGTTGTTTTTATTTATTCTTTTTATTGATCACTTTTGTTTATTTCAATATTTATTCATTATTTTCTTCTAAAACCTGGCCGCCCAGTAATAGTGACGTCTCATTTACTCCCATACAAATAGACAGTGTGCGCGATTTTGGTGTTGACAGCGCCTTAACGTGCTTTCCGAGGTACGGAGAAAAACTCGGTATGTAATGAATGGGTGGTCACCCATCCACGGACCAACCTAGGCAAGTGCGGCTTAACCTAAAGATTGACCCGAGCGGCTGTTATTATTTAGCCCCGAGCTCCTCCTCCACGAGTTCATACACATCTATGATTAAATTAAAAAAACTTAAATGGTATTCGATCTTTTGGCAGTATCATCCCAGCTAGAACTCTATGAAGGGAGTGCGTATTTGTTTATTTTGAAAAAAAATAAAATTAAATTGAGAACTCAAGAATCAGGAGTTCTCTCCCGATCGTTGATCAACATCCCTTTACTTTACCGTTTACCGTTTCTTACTATTGAAACCAGCTATTGTCAAACTACATAAGAAGAAAGGAAACCATTCGTGCGTTAACTAATAGACGAACATTGGCGACTGCCGTCTGACCAGATTATATTCGCTACACACTGCTACCTACCCACCTGACATAATCCCTGAGTCGCCAACACCCACACTTGTCGGGACCGACATTGCCCTTTATAAAGAAAAGGAACATTTATGTAACCCAAATTCAGTAACGTTACAAAAAACCTAACCTGACTCTTTTGTGTAACTTTATCCTATAAATAAATTGACTGATAGAAAATACTTTACCAAGAACGGTGGCCAAAAGTCAGTGTTATTTGTTACCAGAATTTGACTTCCAATGCTGCTTTTTAAAGCTAGTTGTCAATCAAACTACTGAGTATTGTGTCAATGGACGTCCAAAAAGGCTAAGCCAAGTCATAAAATGTTTGACAAAGAAGGGTTTATGTTTATTAGTAAAGATTTAAACTCTATTGAGCAAACCTTTGTGATTGGTGAGCCTTTTTATTCATGATCTTTTTTAAGACGATTGTGTGATGCCGAAAATTTTGGAAAATAAAGAAGAGTGGTTTGGTTAGCTATTAGGAAATTACAATGTCATTTTAATAGTAATTGGATAACTAATGAGAAAATTAGCGGACTTAACATTTCTCCATTGTTTTAGAACTAATGTATTGAAAAAGGTCTTGTGTGAGAATTTGAACGCTTGTAAAGAAAAAAAAAATCTTTTGCAAAAGTTCTTGAGTGAGAACGCAACGCTTGTACAAAATACAACTGACTTCTTAATAAATTAAGGTTTTCTGCACTTACTAGTATGTTTATTCCTCCTTTCGATAGAGTCGAGTTGAGTAGAGTCTACTACATCTGCAATGTCATCTATATTTCTATACTTATATTATAAAGAGGTAACATTTGTTTGTAAGTTTGTATGTTTGTAAGTAGGGGGTAGGTAATCTCCGGAAGTAATTAACCGATTTCAAAAATTCTTTCACCATTAGAAAGCTACGTTCACCCTGAGTAACATAGGCTATATTTTATCCCCGTACTCCCACGGGAACGGGAACGACGCGGGTGAAACCGCGTGACGTCCGCTAGTAAGTCATAAGTCATTTATTTCAGAACAACATACATTGTGTACAAATTTTGTAAATTAAAACAGTACCATCCAAACCCAAATATTTGGATCAATAAGATAAGTAAATCTCTTTTTATCCGTCTGCTCTACTAAATAAAGTAATAGGTAAATGCTTATTGTTACACAGTATGTCCCAGAAGGACAAATATGCATTTTTCAACCATCAGGTAGCATTTCTCTATGCCAGATTTCAGTGTAAAGCTTGAGAGCCCGTTAAAAAGGATTTTAAAAGTTTCTACAGTCAGTAATAAAAGTGAAAACACGTACATGCGAAATGTAACCATTGTAATAGTCAGAGATGCTTCCCGTTAGGCTCCAGGTAGAATGTCGGCCAGTTTCAATCAACCAGTTTCATCAAAGACTCAATAATATAACAATCTTCTTGCTCCCGAAATATGTAGTAGAAATGTATAAAAAGCTTCTACACCCTTATGTCGCCCGTTGTGATGTTTAAGTTCTATGCAATAGGAGCACAAGCTTCATTTCATCAACTGCCCAGTTGATGAAACAAATCATTACTCCGGATTGTTACTGAAAGATTCATCCACATTAATATTTTAGAGAGGTAAAGTTAAAGTATAGATGTACGAGGTTATCTCCGAAAGTACTCACCCGATTTCAAAAAAGCTTTCCCTGATAGAAAGCTACGGCATTCCCAAAGTTCATAGGATATCTTAAAACAAGAAACAAAACGTTACACACAGAAGAACATTGGAAAAGAAGCTAGTTATATATAAAACTAATCCCACTTTTCAACTAGGGCCCTCGAACTTAGTAATCTCAACTACTTTTAGCGTAACAGTCAATGATATTCTACTATACAGATATGTTGTGAGCGCGCAATTGTGAAGACTCTAAAACCGGCCAATTGGCCTGTTTTTCCTTTATTCTGTGTAACTGCGTGTATGTGAGCTGGCTCTGCCCCGTGGCACACTTTTTTCGTTGGTTTTGTAGGTGTATAACATATCTGTTTGTTAGATTATCATTGGCAACAGTCACTTACAACCACAGGACAGGTACAATATACAATAGTCTAGGGCTCCCTTGACACTAATTTCAACCTGTCAGATACCAACCACGGTTCGTGACAAGCGTGCCTTCACATGACAAATAGCCAATACCCTCAACTTCGTCCATTCTTAATAGATGAGCTTGGAACGAGATTTTTTCATCGGTCAATTTAACCTTTGAGTCCCATCCACAGAGATTTGCGAAAAAAAGGTTGGTTCTTCGGCGAAATATGTATTTTTTTCGCAAGACTACTGCCCTGGGAATACAAAAGTATTTTGTATTTGGCTTATAGTTATCTTTTTAATGGCCCGGAGGCTTGAAGCGGTATCAGAAAGAGATATTTGGGCTCGAAACCTTGTGTTATTGTGGTCTCCGGTTTCGGAGGCCACCCCGGGTCTTCCTGTGTTATGGCGGGCTTTTATTAAAAGGTAAGTATGTGGGAAACTATTATCTATCATGTGAGTCTTCGAACATTCTTATGTCGAAATGGCCTTTTATAGGTAAGATTGTTGTAGAAAAACCGGCCAAGTGCGAGTCGGACTCGCGCACGAAGGGTTCCGTACCATTATCTATACATTAGACAAAACGGCAAAAAAATCACTTTTGTTGTATGGGTAGTATATGTAGTATTTGTTGTTATAGCGGTAACAGAAATACATCATCTGTGAAAATTTCAACTGTCTAGCTGTCACGGTTCATGAGATACAGCCTGGTGACAGACAGACGGACAGACAGCGAAGTCTTAGTAATAGGGTTCCGTATTTACTCTTTGGGTACGGAACCCTAAAAACTGTCAAATTACGGCGCGATGGTGGAATATAAATCAAATCTTCCAAAGATTTTACTTGTATAGTTATTAAAGATCATTTTGTTTCAAAATGTTAACGAATTATATAGGCCCTGAGGACCTAGTGACAATTACTTTCAAAGCGTTTCGTATTTTTACAACTGTCAATAAGATTGACATTAGCTTTTCGGTAGCTTATGTCAAACAAATACATTTCTGACTGTTACCTATTTCATCGCTGATAGAATGTCACTTTGTCTAGCCTCTATGGTTATATAAACTTATTAGTTCTACTTTACAATCCAAGATATCTATAACTTTACTTTCGTCACCCAGAAGCCACAAGCACCTAAATAAGACGCCTCTTATTAACATGGGATACAGCATCAGTACTCCAGGAAGTATCATCCCACGGTTTCATGACAGATAACTAACAATCAACTTTCACCCCTCAAAAAGACAGGCGTGTATAATTTATGCAACACAACAAACTTGAAATAAAGAAACAATTTCGCGCATTCAAGCATACTCCTTCTGTTTACCATTTAACCCTTTTTAAAACGTAGATAACAATGCCAAATATCGAACGCTTCCATAATAGGGAACCTTAAAAAATATATCACTCCTGCCTAAACGAGTTCTGTATCAATATGGCGGCTTTCCCGCCAAATCAGCTGTGATGTTCACGTGAGAATAAATTATCATTCGTTTCTTGTATTTTTGCTAACAAAATGTCATTGTTAACTGTATAAACTTGTTTTTAATTATTTTTAAATACATTTTCTGTGTGCTAAAGTAGTTTTCTATAGATTTTTGGCAGGCTAGGTGCGTTGAGCTGTGTTTGTTTGTCAAAATGTTTTGATGGAGGGGTCAGATTATGTTGGGTGGTTTGTCTAAAGTTAGATGACCTATAAGGTGGTATTGGTTTTGTCAAATAGAGGTTCAATTTGAAGTGGTAAATTAAACTTGTATTTTTTAGGATTCCGTACCCTAAGGGTATCCAATGGGACCCTATTACGCTATTACTAAATTTCCGCTGTTCGTCCATCCGTCCTCCGTCCGACCGTCCGTCCGTCCGTCCGTCCGTTCGTCCGTGTCTGTCAGCGGGCTGTATCTCATGATCCGTGATAGGTAGACAGTTGAAATTTTCACAGAATGTGTGTATTTCTGTTGTCGCTATAACAACAAATACTAAAAACAGAATAAAATTAATATCGGGTCTATATACAACAAAAGTGATTTTTTGGCCGTTTTTAGGGTTCCGTAGTCAACTAGGAACCCTTATAGTTTCGCCATGTCTGTCCGTCCGTCCGTCCTCGCTTAATCTCTGTGACTGTTAGCACTAGAAAGCTGAAATTTGGTACCAATATGTATATCAATCACGCCAACAAAGTGGTAAAATAAAAATTGGAAAAAAATGTTTTATTAGGGTAGCCCCCCTATATAAAGTGGGAAGTGTTTTTTTTTTTTTAATTTCAACCCTAACGTGTGATATATTGTTGGAAAGGTATTTAAAAATGAATAGGGGTTTTCTAAAATCATTTTTTGATAATTTCAATAATTTCGGAAATAATCGCTCCAAAAGTAAAAAACAATGTGTCCCCCCCCTCTAACTTTTGAACCATAAGTTTAGAAAATATGAAAAAAATCTGAAAAGTAGAACTTTATAAGGACTTTCTAGGAAAATCATTTTGAACTTGATGGAAACAACAGTTTTTGTACAAAAAAGACAAAAAGTTTAAAGCATTTTTACATAATGGATACCCACCTTTAAACTCATAAGTGGGAACACTTATTGTGACAGACGGGAAACTACGGAACCCTACACTGAGCGTGGCCCGACACGCTCTTGGCCGGTTTTTAATAACGATAACAGGTAGACGCTTGAAATATTAACAAAATATTTAGTTGTCTAAGCACTTTAAAAATGTGGGACTCTGTTTATCTCTTCGAGGATTACAGGCATGATTTTACGTAATTCTTATGTTTATGGAGAGCAGCGGTGGCCCAGTGGTGGCGGCCCCGACTTACGAACAGTAAGTCGTGGGTTCAAACCCAGACAGGCGCATTACTTTGTGTAATTTATTTCATCACCACCTGGTCTCAAAACGGTGAAGGAAAACATCCTGAGGAAACCGGCATGTTCTAGAACCAAAAAATTCGAAGACATAATGTGACATCTACCAATCCGTACTGGGCCCGCGTGGTGGATTATAGCCCATTCCCTCTCATAGAGAGGAGGCTGATTATGATGTTTATAAAAAACTTAGGTAAGCACAGGTGTGTTTTTAGAGGTTTAGGATCAGCTGATGCCAACGAACGACAGATCATTTGAATTCATTATTATTCTCTACCATAGCCTATCGATTTAACTATCTTTTCTGAGAAATATCCAAAAAAACAATAGACAATCAATACCGAATTATTTTTCGAACCACGTGTAGGAATGACTTTAAGCTTTTCAAAGTTGGCAACTCTGGCCAGAAGACAAAATATCCGGTCGTTATCCGGTTTTAAATCAATGCTGGCCAATTTCATTGCCATACATTGTAAGTGATTGAGATAATTTTATTATCTCATTGGGAAGACTGAGATAGTTCTATGGTCATTTTAAATACTTAAGTGTGCTTTTATAACCTATAAAAGGACACACCAAACTAATTATGCAACTCTTCGGTAAGCTCAAAAAGGAGGTGTAATTCTGATTCTTATATCAATGATTTGCTAACGTATCTCTAGATCAAGGTCTCTATTTTATTTTTTAATTATAGCGCATTGGCGCAATGCAGCAATATCCCGATAAAAATTAACAGGGCGAACGTCTTTTCTTTTGCGCTATAAATTTATAACTGTCAGTGTCAACTGACAAATGTCATAAAAACAATAAAATAATGACAGTCAGCAGGTTTAGGTTTCAGCAGAATCAAACAGCAAAGGCAATAACCTACACAGCCGATTTGCGCGGGACAACCAGCTGATGACGTGTAGAACTTTCCTCGCGCAAACCGGTAATGTAACTCAACAATAACCTTTTAAAATAACTTGTAAACACTAACCCATTGCTTGAAAACATGACAATAGATCTCTTATACACGAAAATGACGATAATAAAGTATTTTGTCAACCATTGTTGATTTTTTTAACTGTGACGCCTGGTTTTGGCGGGAATCAGCTGAGAGAATAAACAGGTTGGACGGCCTCCTTGTATTATGAAACTCCTTGCGATATTCGTACGTGTTGGTATGGAGACTATTGAGGATGAAATGGTGGGTTTTTGCTGACTAAGGAAAGTTTTTAATGCCAAATGAAATGTCAAGACAGCATGGCTAGGTACAGTCAAAGAGTACAATGTTTTGAGCTTTCGACTGAAAACTTTAAGTACTGTAAATTCTGGTTTTAATCAAAAACAACCTCAAAATTTGAATTAACCGGTCAAAAATCGATGTGCGCCTGAATTAAACTAACACAACTACCCTTACAATGTCTATTCGTTCCATATTTTGCCATAAAATCAAGTTTCAACATTGCTTTTCAGCTAAAAACATCAAGAAATAACGTGAAATCAATCAATAATAATAAGTCCATAGCGATAAATTCTTAGGGTCTCACGAACTTAGTACAGGGGCGCCTCAGTCCGCCTCACAGCTTCACCGATTTCAAAATCAGCTGATAGAACGGGCGGCCATGCTTTTTTGTCCACTTTTTTTTAAATTCGCTAACAGGTTCGGGTCGCTACGCATACATTCTCGGAAAGCTAGGACTTTTTTTACATAAAATATTTGTGGCAGGTACAAAGTTCCGGGCTGGTATTGTTAAAAGTTAAATTTTCGGCTCTTTTAAGTGTTTATATGGCGTTTCGGGTGTGATGGTGGGATCTTATCATGTTAGAATTCGTAGGAGGTTACGCTTTTGATCGTAATCTATCGGATTTACCGCCATTTTTTCAAAATGTTTAACGTTTTTTGTGATTAGTACTTCTTATTTTGATCAAATTCTACAGTTATTTTAGTTTTAAGGACAAAATTAATATGAAAACATATTCAATTGAGTATTTTATATCAAAAATCACGTGTCATAAATGTCCTGAGTGTCCGAGCAACGGCCCAGCCTGTGTTCGAGTTCAAGGTCACGACGTCTGCAACTTTAGGAGGTTATGGCGTTGTCTCCACACACATTCGAGACTTTCAACTTATTCAGAAATCATTTTGGTTTTCAGTTATGCTTTTGTTCATTAAAATCAAATCAAATTATTTTTTGTCTTTACATGTCAAAGTTTTGACAGTTATTGATTTGAAAGTTAACCAACGTAACAAAACAAAACTTTTGACAGCTAGCAACTGTGTAGTCAGAACAAGGAGTCTGAATAAATTATAAACAACAGAGGCTGTTCGAATCTTGAATACTTGAAACAGAAAGCTGCACCTAGGTATTCTTGGAACTTTGGGCTTAGCCGACGAGTGCAATCGTTGTTTTTCTATTACGACTTTCAATAGAATTGACAGAAGTGTTTCGGTATCTTATGTCAATTCAATATTTCGATACGACGTTGTCGTTGAAATAATGTCACTTTATCGTTCTGTTGTAACTTGAAGCCTTCCCCTAATGATACTCTTGTAGGCTAATCTATCTCTATGAGGCTTTGAATAGATTACGTAAATTCTAAGTACCTATGATGTAACAAAATCGTGCTCATAATTTCCTAATCAGATTGTCGAATCAAGCAGCTGATCTTCAAATGTTTTTTGCTCGACCTAATATTATTAGTTCATTCCTTTCCTACTGATCTTATTAATAATTATGACGTTTTGCTTCAAACTGGCTATAATGGCTGTCTGTAGCTACGGTCAACTCATTCGAAGAACTACGAAAATCACCCTTATTATAAAGTAATAAAAGTGCTGTCTTTGTCAAAATTGTTACTATGGTTGAGCGGGTGACGGTATTGACATGGTTGATAGTACAGGTTATTGGTATTTAAAATATTACTAAGTAGGTTCCGGGTCATGGGTACCCATTTTTTGTTTGAGAAATGGATACTTTAGTAAATAATTAATAACATGCGTTGTTTTCTTTCTAGATAGCTGCATTTTGAAGTATAAAAAGGATATTTTTTGAGATGTTTGTATCTTGGCGAAGGAACTATAATGCAACACAAAAGAGTAGAAATTAAATGAGGGCGCTGCGATCGCTTAGGTGGCAACCCAGTTAGTACGACCTAGCTGATCTTGATACTTGAATAGTATTATTGGTCTAATAGCTATAAATAATGAGAAAATAATTATTTTAAATAAGTATGTTTATTATTTCATTGCTTTCAATAAGTTCCTCATAGACAATAAATAGATTTGGTACGTAATAGTAATAAAACTACAAGTTCACTCAAACATATATTATGAGGGGCGACCCTTTCTGTGTATAGCTGGAGTCGAGAATTTCCCGCCGTTTTGCACAATTCTGCGCACAGGCTTACAGAAACACCTAAAACAAACAAAGCATGTTATTAACATAAGCTTATAGATACAACTTTAAATTAGT
The DNA here is from genome assembly GCA_905147715.2 of Xestia xanthographa. Taxonomy (NCBI): domain Eukaryota; kingdom Metazoa; phylum Arthropoda; class Insecta; order Lepidoptera; family Noctuidae; genus Xestia; species Xestia xanthographa. Next base: position 1,673,720 of record LR990654.1, on the reverse strand, counting down.
GCTCTATCTTCATAAATAATATAACTGCTGTCAGTCCGACGAAAAAAGTCACGCGCAAATATGTTAATAACGTGAAAATATTTTAAAATTGTTTCTTTCCAATAATCGGTTGCTTCAACAAATATGGTATAGCAAAAAACGTATTTTGGTAATACGCAATTAATTACATTAAATGTTGTTGCCTTACTATCAATGTTGTTAAGTCGCGCTATAACTACAAGGGTATTTGTTTATCTTAGCATAACCTCAAAAATGGTAGACAACTAATTTGTAAATACTATTTAGATCGAAAATTTTGCTCCCTGAATGTAATAATCGTTTGTAATTAACGTTTACTGCAACTTTCAATAGTTACTTACCAGTAAAATCTGCTGTACGATGGCAAACATCTTCGAAGTAGGATAGCAGCTTCCCAGCTTGTAATTCGGTCAAACACCGCATGAAAACTTAAACATTATTTCACGGGCACCTCCACGAATTACCTTATTCATGATATGTCGCTGTTTTCCTGTCCACACTCTGAAATAACACACAAAAACCAAAATTCTAATGAAAAACGAAACCGATCGAGAAGAATTGACAGCTCAAGTACTAATTTTAGATGTTGCCAGAAAATGAAAAATTTTAGTTCCCAAATATTTAATTTCTACTCTTTTATGTTGCATTATAGGCTTAGTAATAGTCCCGTTGGTTACCCTTTTGGTATGGAACCCTAAAAATGAATTATTTTCTGATATATAGAATTTTTGCAAATTAATCCCAGTTTTATAAATAAAAAATAATTATTTTTAATTAAAAATTTAAATCGTTTTATTTTCAAATAATTAAATTTAAAAGCAGAATAACTAATACGGATATTAAAAAATTATATAATACCTACCTAATTCTTATTGTAATCAAAATAAAAGTTAAAAAATATATGTTATTATTATTAAAAAAAATAATAATAATTCATTTAGGAAAAAATCCAATAAATGGGGGTAAACCCCCTTAATCCCAGTTTTATAATAAAGAAAACTTGCCTAAGGTTATTTAATTTCTTGAACACTTTCAGCACATAAAACTACATAGGTAGTTACTTTATACAACGAAATTCGTTCCTACACAAAAACAACACATTTGCGTTCGTCCTCAGCAAAAAACACAATGTCGGCAAATTATATCAAAGTTTGTGAATGACATTCAGCAAAAAAACAAAAGACCTAATACAATCCACATTTGCGAATTATTACGGGTCGGGGCCTCGGGGGGCTTTCGGGACCAGGGCCACGGTCCCGGATTCCCCCTAAATATTTTTTAGTGGTATTTTGGGACCACAAGAAAACACGAAGCACACTGAATTTTGTAGCCACGAAACATTTGGTTGGTTGGTACAAAAATGTCAATGTCAAAATGGCGGGGAGAAATAACAATGTCAAAATATTTGCCACATAAGTACTACATCAGCATCAGCCCATAACGTACACTGCTGGTCATAAGCCTCTCCCATGATGGGAGGAATTTGCCGTTATCTCCACGCTTGGCAGGCGGATTGGAGATCGCAGTGATGAAAGACTAACAGAAAACGCTGCTGCCCATTCTCTGGTCTACGGACTCATACGGAGGCGCAAGGTGTTCTGCCTCAGACATAAGTCGCCTTATACGACACCCGTGAGTGTAATGGGTTGGTTCTATTCTACTCTGCCGGATACCACACGGCTAAATTTTGCCACATGTTGTGAAGTAAAGTTTTTAGTAATTCTACGCAACCCACAATTCGAAAGACCTTCGAAACGACAAATCTAGAACTTAAAAGCTTATATCTCTTATCAAAACGTCATAAATATGATACCACACGCACGTAACCTTCAAGGAGAAAAGCGCGGGCTGTCAAACGGATGACAACGAACTAATTTGAATTTTAAAGCTGAGCAGTAGTGTCTAATTTCCTTTAATTGCAAAGATATTTCTTTTTGCCGTGGTGTAATAATATCGATCGTGAGAATTACTGCTCGCATTTGAATATCGACCTTGGCCGATTGAGTTAAAGTTGGTTCTCGATTGCATTGTAATGGCATACCTGTTCTCTGACCGACAATGACCTCTTGAAAAAGCGAGGGAAAAATGCTTTATCGTTAATGTTTTATGCCAATTCAAAAGCAACTTAAGGTCTTAGGAATACGATTGATTTTCGCATGTCAAGAATCACTAGGTAGTGATGTAATATTGATAACATTTTTTGACTAAATTTATTAATGTAGTGCAGTGCATTCGTGCCGAATCTGTACTTTTGGCGGGAAAAGGAAGGCGCCCATTTTTTATAGGTAATTTATGTGTGTAATTCCCATGTAAACCACCTTGTAGGTAGTTGTAGGTAAATAAAAGATAAGTACTTACATTGATAAAGCTCCGAAGACATTTATTTTTAGAAACTCTTCCTTATAGCAGTAAAGCTCAAGGTTTAATCTTTATGGTGGACTGTCAAAAAAGGCGTTGACAATATGGTAGGTACCTAATGGCTGCAGAATCGTCTTGGAAATAAGAACAGCTTTTAGGGTTCCATAACCAAACGGTAAAAACGGGACCCTATTACGAAAACTCCACTGTCCGTCTTTCTGTCTGTCCGTCCGTCCGTCTGTCTGTCACCAGGCTGTATCTCATGAACCGTGATGGCTAGACAGTATTTTTGCTGTTTTGTCTATTATTTATTGTACAAACTTACTTATAGCTAATGGTAGGTACGGAAGTACGAAATCCTTCGTGCGCGAGTCCAACTCGCACTTGGCAGGTTTTTTTAATATAATAAGAAAGCGCGGGTTAAAAATGTGTCTTTTCCTCTTTGCTAATTAGATACCTATGTGGATTTTTGGAAAAATTAGGTATTTTTCAAAGCACATTATAGAATCCACAGGCACACACAAAAATAAAACCTATTCAAGGCTGAATGCGAATTCTTGTGCTCTGTTGAGTCTAAAGAATGCACTAGCGTCTATGGCAGTCAGCTGACTTTTCAACCTGTAACTCAAATCTATTGTGAATGTAAAAAGACTACTGTGAATACCTACCTACTTAATTGTACATTCTACAAAGTGTTTGTATTCAAAGAATCTTCAAAAAAAAAAAAACTTAACATGGAAATATAAATTAACACTTCAAAATGTCAAACTTAAAATGTGGTGTCATTGTCGGACTAAATAAGCATTTCCGTTGCCGACTTGCCGTTGAAGGACCTCCTATGGAGTTACTTTAGGTAATTTTCCAGTTTTAGTTCCGTGATAAATATTTTTTGAGCTTGTAACAGCTGATTGCTGCAGTGTGTAACAGCTGATTCCAGAAAAGTAGGTATTACTTTAACACCGTTTAAAAACACGTAATTTCATCTCATTTCTCGCAGACATGTAAAAAAACCCCGCCATATTAAAATATTGCCGCTAAAATCTCACCCGTTTAAAAACTATAATCTTTGTTTTGATAGTGAAAGAGTCCAATTTCGTGTAGCAGTAAATTATAGAAATGCAAACGGACCGGGAGAATTCCAGATTTAAAAACAACGGTATAGTAACCGACGCTTGGTTTCGCGCGCTTTTGCATCCTGCATACTTTACACTTACCGTTTGAGTAATCTTTACGACTCTAAAAGTAAAGTTGAATTTCGTCTGATTTATCGAAGTTTTAGATTGGTAGAACGCATGACAGATAAGGCTGAATGAGCTATTGAGTTCTTAGAAATGGAAGATTTATACTAAACTTGAGAAGCAATTTTAGTTTTGTTTATTTTGTTTTGCTTTGAACAAAGTCAGCTGATTGTTTGTTACGAAGTACTTACAAAATCAGCTGTGGACTGAGAAAGACCGTATTTTGGAGCTTCGCAAGTCGCAAACTCGCAATGTTACCTAGGAATTTTTGTTAGGTAGGTACTAGGTACGCAAATTGATTTAAGATTTTTGCCAAATCAAAACGCAGATTCTGAGACATTTTTCTGAGAGCCAATAGACCGGAATCTGCTATTTTCAAAGTGCTGTCATTTGTAGAAGAACTTTGACAGTCGTACTCGTTACCCAGGTAAGTAGGTAAAGGCTGTGGTAAAGGTATACCTAAGGCCCGAAAGTCTACAAAGAGTCTTACCCTGCAAAAAATATGTGTTGTGTTGCGGAGGTCACATAGGCATTTGCTCCTAGTAAAATAGGTAGGTACTACCTACTCAGAGAGATTTCTAGGTTTAAGAGTGCTAGATTATTTTTTGTTTTATCGGACATTGGGAATATTTTCATACTTAAATTTCGATTCCGAACATTTTCGATTTTGAATTCTACCTGCAGGGGTGTGAGCTAGATAGAACGATTTTTTACTAAGTAGTACCAAGTAGTATTTTTTACTAGGTAGTACAAGTATTGAAGGGCCATGGGGTCCGAGTGCCCACCTAGTTTTTCGAGAAATCGCCAAACGGTTGGTCGACTCTTCACGTGACTAGAGGGCGGGCCTATTTTTTGGCCAAAGAATCAGCATTGCCATCCAACGTGGCAATGCTGCCAGCCTTCTGGGCACTTTTCCTGTTGACAGCGATGTGGACGAATTTTTCGACGCCCTGTAACCCTTTTTGATACTTGTAAATATTTTTATTTCTATTATAGAGTTAGTAACTTGTATGTAAATAATGTAAATATTATAGAAAACAAATAAAGTTTTAAAAGTATTGAATTACGATTTCCTTCGTCTTGTCATCGCTCGTTAATATTTGAATGTCCGGTTATACTGGAAGTCGACCGCAAGACAGCTGAGGAAAGGTAGGCATTTAATGAGAGATCCTATCAGAAGAAATGTGATCCCATGTCACAGTAAAGTCAAAGAAAAATGACAGAATTACAGTTTTTTTTTGTTTTAAAAACATTAGGAATTTCTCCTAGTCGTTTTTCCATCGTGGGAACGTTCATAAACATTTAAACTCACATAATACACAAACAGCCATTATAAGTACCCGTAACAACTATCTGTAGGTCACACATATGTATTTGTTCCGTGCGGAGAACGTACTTACCTACGCCCCGCAGCGTAGCAGCCAATCACTCAGCCACAGCCACCGCACCAACCGTGCTGACAAGACAAATATGGCACGTTACACATGCATCTACAGCACCATTACAGCACCTAGTTAACTCTTGCAAATAGCTTACGATTTGATTTGCGTTGTCACGTCAATAGGTAGTAAGTCAGTGGCGAAGCTTCCATACAACTCGATTCCTATCGGCTTCCCTTTGAAAATGGGCATATTCAGAATTCTATAAATAGACAAATGTACTCCGGCTTACCTTTTACAAAAATTGACCCTTCGCTACTGGTAAGTATTTTAAGTATTTAATATGCATAAGCGGTAAACAGCTACAATAACTATACCTCCTCCTAGGATTTTCCTTGCTAGTTAAAGCTTAACAAGAACCTTTGTCACGCTCATGGCCCATGTACCAGTCCCGTAACTAATGTCTTTTCGTCATTCTTACCATTATCCCAGTTCATTACTGGTCGGCGCAGCATATCTGCTTCTTCCATACCTCTCTATCACTCGTCATCTCATCAGACACCTCCCTCCTATCCATATCATCCTTCACACAGTCCATCCGTCGTTTCTTTGGTCTTCCTCTACTCCTACAGTAACAATGCGGATGGATCAGAGTAGGAAAACCAATAGGCGAGACGACAAAAAAAATCGAATTAGTCCGTCAGATAGATTTCCAAAAAATATTGGACACATGTTTTTTCTTTTGTTACGTAAACCAAAATTGACGAAGATATGACGCTTTTAAAATTCTCAATACGTCACGCCTAGGTATACATTTTAGCTAGTTCTGACGTCACGAGCCCCCACTCCCGAGTTTTGATGCGTTTTATCTTTGTCGAAATTCATAGATTTACAAAAACAAAAATATGTGTCCATTATTTTCCAATACTCTAACTGACGGACTAAATAGATTTGCAATGGGGTAGGCAAGTGTATATCTAATGGCGCTAGCATAGCTTGTACCAAACATCGTCATTGGTTGAAAATCTGTCAATGTCATTATAAATTTCAAAATAGTTTGACGTCATTGGTCAGATTAGGACTAAGCTATAGACGCGCCATCTACAATCAGCTTTGACCAGCCTTCCCCATTCATTGATACTGTCGTCATGCCTATTATGCCTTTTATTAAATTTAAAAAATCTTAAGAAAGTTTTAATCAAGGACGTAAAAAGTATCTCCATTTCTTTCTATTAAGTTATTAACTTAAACACCATTTAGTTAAAAAATATAACAAAGTAACAATAGCCTCTCATAAAAGGTGTCTTTTGAGACACAAAACACGAAAAAAGACAAAAAGATTGCGAAGATTTTTAAAGATTTCTTGCAAAAGAAACGGTTGTCACTTTCACTGAATGAAAAAAAATGTCCACTTTTAAAAATAAGTTGCTTGTAAAGAGTAAAAACTTTCAATGCACGTCAAAAATGCACCCAGCTTTAACCATTAACCATAAACGGTTTTTTTTTCAAGCAATGGACAGCCCGTATTGTTCCTTTGCGGCAAATTACAGAAAAATGGATCATTTTTGTAAAGAGTTGTAAACGTTGCCACCGGATCGGTACTGTCTGTCAGCTGTTATGACTTAATTTTTAAACAAAAGATGCGCCACATGTAGGTATTAATTGGCAATTAGCACTAGAAGTGCTAGAATATTCCAATTGCTATTGTCCACCACGCAGACCTAATGCCGGCTAGTGGAAGCGACATGTCTTCGAATTTTTGGTTATAATATCTAGTTCATGTTCGGTAACTGCTTAAAGTGCATGGCGCGGCAACATGGTAGGTACCTACCCCGACTTTATTATGGAACTTAGAGGTTTAGAAAGATCTTCTTTCTTCTTTATCAATTTTTCATCTGGTGTCAGAGTTTGTCGCCCAATGGCCTCTGACTTGGCTTTAGATGCCGTCGAGAAATATCTCTCAGGCATGCTGGTTTCCTTACGATGTTTAAAAGCAAGAAAAGAAAAGAAAGAAAGAGTTTATCTCACTACGACTACCAGAGCCGGGTCTTTTTTTTTAGTAATCGATAAGAGAAATTTATATGTTTGTGCTCAGAATGATGTATCTACTTGAATAACCGATGTGAAATGTATATGTTGGTGAATATGTAGAAACCGTATTCGCGTCGGCGTTCCTTCTGCTTTGAGGTACTTGACCTAATGTGAAACAGTTACCTACAGACTGATACAGTATGTGAAACAAAGACCCAAAGTCCGTGATTTCCGAATACTTTACAATTGACTCATTGGTTCGCGCGATTTGGACGCACAATAGGTACAATAAAAGCACATGGTTATGTTCTTACAAAATATGAATCAGCTAACCATTATCCGGGATGGTTTAGGTATGTTACATATTTGGTAGTTGGGTAAGGCCGTAGATTTTGCCACTTAGTAACATAGAGCAACATAGACACTTATATGTTACGGTAACATAGAGGTAACGCGAAAGTAACGCATAATGTTTGTAAGGCCAATTGCATAACGCGCTATTTTTAGCTTTAGCCGACTTCAAAAAGGAGGAAATTTCGACGCATAATAAAATCGAAGTTCAGTACTAGAACAAAAATAAGTTAAATGTACGAGAATGAAACTGAAAAATGTTTAAAACTGTCAACAGTTTAAAATTATAACATAATCGTGAAATATGGCAAAGTTTACCAAATGAAAGAACATTACCAGGAAAATAATACTACGAAATAATTGAAGTAAGTAACAAAAAAAATTAATGTCAAAGTTTCTCAAAAATATTTCCTAGCAAAACCAAAAACAAACTAAATAACATTCGTTAAAACGTTTTAAACATAGAAAATAAGCTAAACAAAATAATACTACGAAATAATGAAGTAAGTAACACAAATTAATGTCATAGATAGTTTCTCTAAAACTTTTCTAGCAAAAACAAAAACTAAATAACATTCATTAAATTTTGTCAACATAGAAAATAAGCTACACAATGAGATCGTGAAATCACAAAAATAATACTACGAAAAAGTAAGTAACACAAATATTTAATGTCATAGAGTTTCTCAAAAACTCTTCTAGCAAAAACATAAAAAAAAAAACATAATAATATTTATTAAAATGATTTAAACATAAAAAATAAGCTACACAATGAGATCGTGAAATCACAAAAAAACTAAACAAATTAGTCATTAGGACTTACTTTAGATAATTATTATACGAGTAGGTAGGTACCTAAATATTTTGTTAAATTGCAGTAATAACAAATCTTGTAAAATTAAATAACATGTAAAAAAAATATATCCAAGGGCTGCCGGGAAGACTAATTTAAAGATTTCGCACCCTTAAAAAAATCTAACCTAGTTACTTAGGAGATCAATGTAATAACAAAACCTTTCTTACACCTTCTACAGATATAAAAATTCAATTAAAATAAAACATATCGAAATCGGTACCCAGGTAATATTCTTTGGAGGCTTCCTCCCTTTGAATCAAATTTACCTTTTTGACGATAGAAATATTGGTCACTATAATCAATATCTAATTTTCTTTGGACTACTAACTTCACAGAATCAAGTAAATCCTTGACTGTTTTCAAAAATTTTACTTTATAATAATTTTCTTTGTTCTTAAATTCTATATTCTCAACAAATCCTATAAAATATTTCCACGTTTTTCTTTGGAAATATCTTACTATAACACTATCATTTACATTTAAAATAAAGTTCTGCGTATTTTATTCATTCTCAATTGTCTTTGTCTTATCTTCTTCATTCATTTATACTCGATTCCTTGTCACTTTCTACTTTTAAATTCTCAGATTTGTTTTTTTTTTCATATAAATCTGTTCTGTCCATTTCTTCATATTTAACTGCGTCTTCTAGATCTTCACCAGTATTATTTTGTCCTGTCATGCTTTCATGTTGTTTCTTATATTCAGTCTCAATTGCATCATTGTCTTTATTTTCATCAGCCTCATCTTCTCCGGTGGCATTGAGAATTTCCTTGCTTTCATCTCTCTTCATACATTCAAACTCAATTTTGAGTTTTTCTTCTTTTACAAACTTCTCTCTCAAAGTTTTTTTGATCTCTTCTTTGGTATCGTTTTTGTTTTCCTTGTCCTCGTCTATTTTTCTATTATCAGTCTTAATTTTTTTGCTGTCATCACTTCTTATTTCCTTTATCGGTACTTCTTTTCCAAATACATTCATCATCATCATTCATCATTTCAGCCGAAAGACGTCCACTGCTGGACATAGGCCTCCCCCAAGTGTCGCCACATTGAAAGGTCCCGTGCGACTCGCATCCAGCGGATTCCCTCAACCTTCACCAGGTCATCGGTCCACCTAGTGGGAGGCCTTCCAAAGCAACGTCTTCCGGTTCGCGGTCGCCACTCCAGAACTTTTCGGCCCCATCGGCCATCCGTTCTGCGAGCAATGTGCCCTGCCCACTGCCACTTAAGTTTGGCAATTCTTCGGGCTACCTAGGCTTCGGCTTCAGTTCGGCAATTGTTCGGGCTAATGCTAGCCCGAAGAATTGCCAAATACATTACTCTCTCTTAAATCATAACTTACAATATTTTCGGGTTTCTTTCTTATTTGCGACAAAATTGTAAAACAAACATGTTTGGTAGTTTCCTTCCATTTTTGCCGTAATTCTTGCTTGTGCTCTTCAGTATAGGTACTTTTTTTTCACATAGTAGCGTGCAGATTTTTCTTTGGCCTTCTTTTGTATTTCTATATACTTTTGCGGGTTTTCGTTTTTCCTTTTCGCGATATTTTTTTTGCTTTTCAGCTGCAGTCATCGGCGTCTTCGGCGGCATCTGTGGCAATGTGTTATAGTTAATCAGAAAAGTATAGGTACAGTTTGGTTTTAATACAGTAATTTTTAACACATTGGTTGTGAACTTGTGATCCGTAGTTTGCTAGAAAGAAAAAGCAATCCGCGCGGATTACGAAGATTAGTGACGTGTGCACGTTTTTTACTTTTTATGCAGACAAGCTAACTCTGGAATTCTGGATACAAATTAATATAAACACAAAAAAGTAAAACTATAAGACTTAAAATAATACGCGGTAAAGATTTAGATTTAGTTATTTTTTTTTTTGTTCCCATAAAATATTAAAGAGTCGTATTTTACTTTTTTGTGTTTATTTTTCCACTGAGTGGCACAAAATTAGTTTCAAACCTTTTTTTTTCAGTTTCCACTATGTCGAACCTTCTAAAATGACACTGAACCTTACATGTTAGTTAAGGCAACTTGACTACTTTTATGTTATGTGTTTTTTGAATTTCCTAAAACATCTATACCAAAAATGCCTTCTGCACATCAAATAAAAAATACTGAACGGATTTTTCGTTAATCAAAATTTAAAAAAGTAGGTAGTAGATTTTTTTTACAAGTATAGATCTTCCCTGTGCCAACAAAAAAGTAGGTATACCTACATATAATAAATTACGATATGAACAAACCTTTATAACTGTAAAACGTTACGTAACATACAATCAACGTTACCAGTAACATCGAAGCTACATAAAAGTAACGCTAAAGCACAATTTTTCAAGGTTATAAATAGGCATAACTCGACATCCGAGGTGAATTTTAAACATAGACACATTACCACGCCCTTATTAGTCACTCGTGCATAATACTTTATAAGATGTGTACAATTAAAAGTGTTATTTACCTTTGAAATCTCCAAAATTCACAGTTAAAATTCGCTGCCGAAACATACACGTGCACTTTTGACAGACTCCAGAGACGACAAGATGGCGTCTTTTTTTTTTTTAATGCGATGCCTCGATACTTAGTGTTGCCAGTCCAGTAACAAACACTACCAAACTGTTTTTTCAATGCTTTTTATGGGAAAATTTTTGTAACATACAAAGTAGTAACATAGAAGCAAAAATATTGAGCAAAGGATTGAATAGTAATAAATCTATAAAAAACGAGTTTTTAAGGACACAAAAGGCACGATGTAGCAGCTTAACTTTGACACATTTCAGATAGTCACAATTAATTGAATGTTCATTAGAAAAAATGTAAGTTTTATAGTGCTAAGTGTCAAAAAGACAGCATGTTTTTCGTTAAATTTGGGAGTCTTGGCGAGTTTAACTTATTGTATTTTTTTAAATGTACAACTTACATTCATTTTAACAATAAGGTATAAGAATTTAAGACATGTAATAACCTAATTAAAATACCTTCATTACAATTCACCAACTAATTTGTTTTTTGTAAGCAATCAAAATTTAAGAATATTTTTTCTTAAAAAAGTGGCAAAATCTACGGCCTTACCCAGTTAATAATCTGCCTGGCGCTAAACCAAGGTTACCGACGTAGCCCGAAGAAATGCCAAACTTAAGTAGCAATGGGCGGGTTATTCACCAACTGGACACGAGAGACTAGACATACGTGTGTCCAGTTGGTGAAACTCACAATTAGTATTATTTATTATTTCGTCATCTGGACACGCCAAGATTTTTACGCGTGTCCACATAGTGAAACTTAAATTAAATCACTTTTATGTTTTCGCCAACTGGACACACGTCCGCATTTTATCTGAATTCATGAGAAAGTACAGTCACGCAGATTGATTTTCTGTATCACAATTGTGCCGGACGGGCGTGATCCGCTGAAAGCGTGGATGTATAACGTGTACCTAGCGGTCTGCCTATACCCTTTCTACACCGGGCGCATGCATACACTATACTTCGCTCTCAGACGGCGCTGACGTCCTACGCCTATTTAACTGTAGCCAATCTACGCTTTAGTGGGAAATAATACACTGATAAACTTTCATAACTATTCAGGAAGCGATTCGGAGATTCAGGACTTTTCGCGCACAACTTTTTCACTGTTTTTCTTCATAATATATTTGCCGTACTGATGACTACAATTCTTAGAAATGTTGTGTTTACTAAGGTACTCCGGAACTTTACTGTAACGAGAACCCTGATTCGCTTCCTGATTTTAGAAAATTTAAATGAAAATTTTGATTATCGATACATGCATCTTTTCGGAAAATTACAATTTTGTGCTTATTACATTTTTATTATCATTATCATTTACATTTACATTATATACATGATATGGGTTCTACATAAAGCTATTTATATACAAACATTAAAATCACAATAATCTTTATTGTAATTAGGAAATTATTTTCAAAAAACCAGACAACTTTTCCAACAGTGTCTGGTTGAAGGATCTTCCAGTCTGAATTACACGAAAACTGTTGCTGTGACTGTATTTAATTGCCATAATAATATACTAGAGGAGTACATGGTCTATCGAAAACTGTTACTTATTTTGTCGTGTCTGTATTTTTCAGCCTGTAACGATCCTTCAACTGTTATTCTGTAAGACCAAATTTCCTATTACTGACGAATATAGCTGCGCTAGATTGTCATACTCTCATCAAAGTGGTTTTCCTGAAGGGCTAAGTTATTAAAAAATACTATATCCAAGCCTAGGTCGCAACCAATGTAGGATACCTAGATCTTAATAAAATACTAAATTAAACTATAAACTCCACTTGCGAGTTTATATGAGTCTAGCGCTTATGTAAATTACTGTTTTTTACTAATCTATATATTCTATCACTGAAAGCACTTATTATTTGTCACTATATTGCACACTATATACACTGACTCTTAAACTGTTTTACTATAACAAAACACTATATGCTGATTAGGTGACGTTCGTCGCGAACAACAATCATGTTTGGCTAGATTCCACTGTTGGGAACAGGTGATTTTGTATGTCAATGTTAAATATTCACCATTTCTGATATTATTATTTTTTATTCAGAGATTTTCAAAATCACCCGTTCCCAACAGTGGAACGTGGCCGAACATGATTGTGATACAGAACATAATCTGCGTGACTGTACTTTCTCATGAATGACGACCTGATTGGCGCTGCGGTAGTGAGGCTGCCTTACGTTCTTAGGGTCCCGGGTTCGAATCCCGGTCGGAGCAAATGTTTGTGTCATGAGCATGGACATTTGTTTCCGAGTCATGGATGTTTATATGTATAATAAGTATGTATTTACAAACAAAAAGTATTTATGTAGTATTATCAACTATCTGGTGTCCACGACACAAGCCTCGTTGCTTAGTGTGGCACTAGATGGCGCTGTGTGTAATGTCCAGCAATATTTATTTATTTATTTATAATTCAGATAAAATGCGAACGTGTGTCCAGTTGGCGAAAACATTAAAGTGATTTAATTTAAGATTCACTATGCGGACACGCGTAAAAATTTTGGCGTGTCCAGATGACGAAATAATAAGTGATACTAATTGTGAGTTTCACCAACTGGACATACGCGTGTCCAGTCTTTCGTGACCAGTTGGTGAATAACCCCAATGGGCAGGGCACATTGCACAGGCTGAAAAGTGGCGACCGCGAACCGGAAGACGTTGCGTTGGAAGGCCTCCCACTAGGTGGACCGATGACCTGGTGAAGGTTGCGGGGATGCGAGACGCACGGGACGTCAATGTCATCTTTCAGCTAAATGATGATGATGGCGCTAAACAGGAGCTTTGTGAAGCGAATATTTCAAATGGAGGAACGGTAAAAGTGATTACCGACGTCTGAAGACACCTATACAAAACCAAACAGTTTGTCAATTGGGAGATACAACAGACAAATTATTTACATCGTTGGAATGCTACAGACAAATTCTTTGATAAAGACAAATTCTCCAGGTTTTTTCTAGGTTCTCCATCAGCTCAACGTCTTTAAGTAGGCTGAGATTCGCCCTTTGACGCCCAGCTGCTCTTCTGTTGTGGGTACTCTCTCCGGTGCTGGATTTACACATTTGCTGCCCCAAAGCTATAAAATTTTTGCCGCTCCTACTGACTTCTAAAATTAGATACACCGTTCACAATAAAGTTAATTCCTTTTTTTTGTGAATAATCTATCTATATTAAGTACCTTACGGACACGAAGACGGTCGAAGCGGCAGCGGCAGGCCCTCCCGATTCGGCACGAGTGGGGATGCGGTTGCCGCCGCCGCTCCGCCACCGCCGCAGCCCCATCTAGGGTTGCCACCTTTATTTTGAACAAATATAGTATTTTTCCCACAAAAGCTGCAAAAATATAGTACTTTTGGGAAATTCAGGAAAAAAAAACAGTACACATTTATTTGTAAACATTATTTATTTTTCCATATTATATATCTATTTATTATTGCTCTTCGTTTTGGCTATCAATGATCTAAACATCTTCCTTACACCATTGGTAGTCGAACTCTCATTCGATCTCTCTTATATTTTTGAAGCCTTTTTTTTGGGTGTCGTACAAAAACCATCATCACTTTCCATGTTTTTTTTTTTTTAATTTATCAGCACAAAACAAATTAGACAAGACAAATTATTGACAGTTTGACGTTTTGTTGCCGCGAAAGCGTTTCGTTCTGAAATTCCCCGTGCAGTGCTGTGGGTACGTTCCAGACTTCCAAAAAAGCGCAACAGTTGAATTAGAGATAAAAATATAGTATTTTTCGTACTATATTATTTTTCTATAATACCTTTAAAGTACAATTGACTGAAATATAGTACAATACTATATATTATAGTACGGGTGGCAACCCTAGCTCCATCTCGTGTCCGCAGCCTTAGTTTTTTTCTGGGCCAAATTTTTTTTGGGCCAATTTTGCCGCCCTAAGCTTCAGCTTTTTCAGCTTCTATGGTAAATCTGGCACTGACTCTCTCCCTCTCCACGGCTTTATTTGCTTCAACAACAACAACAACAACAGCCCATAACGTCCACTGCTGGACATAAGCCTCGCCCATGATGGGAGGAATTTGCCGTAATCTCCACGCTTAGCAGGCGGATTGGAGATCGCAGTGATGAAAGACTAACAGAAAACGCGGCTGCCCATTCTCTGGTCTACGGAGGCGCAAGGTGTTCTGCCTCAGACATTAGTCGCCTTATACGACACCCTTGAGTGTAATGGGTTGGTTCTATTCTACTCTGCCGGATACCACACGGCCTACTCTGCCGGATACCACGGTTCTTTGCTTGCGCCATAAGAAATACAGGAAGAGACTGTTGAGAGACGAGTAATTAAATAGAGAAGTATGGAAGAAGACATGCTGCGCCGACCCGAAATACTTTGGGATAAGGGCTGAAAAATGTTCATGATGAACTCACAGAAAAAAAACCGGCCAAGAGCGTGTCGGGCCACGCTCAGTGTAGGGTTCCGTAGTTTCCCGTCCATCACAATAAGTGTTCCCACTTATGAGTTTAAAGGTGGGTATCCATTATGTAAAAATGCTTGCATATACGAATATACTACAAACTTAGTCCAGAAATTATTTTGTACAAATTTTTGTCTTTTTTGTACAAAAACTGTTGTTTCCATCAAGTCAAAATGATTTTCCTAGAAAGTCCTTATAAAGTTCTACTTTTCAGATTTTTTTCATATTTTCTAAACTTATGGTTCAAAAGTTAGAGGGGGGGACACATTGTTTTTTTACTTTTGGAGCGATTATTTCCGAAATTATTGACATTATCAAAAAATGATTTTAGGAAACCCCTATTCATTTTTAAATACCTTTCCAACAATATATCACACGTTAGGGTTGAAATTAAAAAAAAAATCACTTCCCACTTTACATATAGGGGGGCTACCCTTTTTTTTTTTTTTTTTTTTTTTTTCGGATGGGAAATCATCAAATAACCCCTCCCGCTCTGGGCGGAGCAGGAGGGAGTGTCAGACTTTTACTGACTAAAACCCATCCATGTTCCTTCATCGCCCTTTGTGTTCCGGGGCCACGGTATCTCTTTCGAATAGTCCCGCAACCCCGGCAGGGGGGCTACCCTAATAAAACATTTTTTTTCCAATTTTTATTTTACCACTTTGTTGGCGTAATTGATATACATATTGATACCAAATTTCAGCTTTCTAGTGCTAACGGTCACAGAGATTAAGCGAGGACGGACAGACGGACGGACGGACAGACATGGCGAAACTATAAGGGTTCCTAGTTGACTACGGAACCCTAATGAAACGGTATCGAAAAACTTTTCACTTCCGACTAAGGATTGAACAATAAGATGATCATTACAGTTACTCTAGGTGCTTATGTGTAAACTAAACATTCTGTAGATTAAACTACGCAAAAAATATTGCTGGGAAACGACGTTTCTTTTTTGGGTGAAAAATTGTACGGTAAAAATCAATGTAACACACTCAAAACATTTCGCTTTATTTAGTTTTTACATTATAGTTATTTAAAGTAAAGTTATTACCTTAAACACTAGTATCGTATTTAAAAAACCGGGCAATTGCGAATCGGCCTCGCGCAGGAAGTCCCATTATGTTTAACAACAACAGACAAAACCGCGAAAAAAACATGTTTGTTGTATGGGAGCCCCCTTATTTTTTTATTTTATTCTGTTTTTAGGGTTCCGTACCCAAAGGGTAAAAACTGAACCCTATTACTAAGACTTCGCTGTCTGTCCGTCTGTCTGTCCGTCTGTCCGTCTGTCTGTCACCAGACTGTATCTCATAAACCGTGACAGCTAGACAGTTGAAATTTTCACAGATGATGTATTTCTGTTGCCGCTATAACAACAAATACTAAAAACAGAATAATATTAATATTTAAGGGGGGCTCCCATACAACAAACGTGATTTTTTTGCCGTTTTGTCTAATGTATAGATAATGGTACGGAACCCTTCGTGCGCGAGTCCGACTCGCACTTGGCTGGTTTTTATTATTTGTTGTTATAGCGGCAACAGAAATACATCATCAGTGCAAATTTCAACCTGTCTAGCTATCACGGTTCATGAGATACAGCTTGGTGACAGACAGACGGACAGTGAGTCTTAGTAAAAGGGTCCCATTTTTACCCTTTGGGTACGGAACCCTAAAAGAGACGTGATAAAGTTAGAACTTTGACCACCAATATCTCCGTAAGTAGGTATGGTCCAAACAAAAATGATCGCCATTTTTACCCTTTGGGTACGGAACCCTAAAAGAGACGTGATAAAGTTAGAACTTTGACCACCAATATCTCCGTAAGTAGGTATGGTCCAAACAAAAATGATCGCCATTTTTACCCTTTGGGTACGGAACCCTAAAAGAGACGTGATAAAGTTAGAACTTTGACCACGGTATGGTCCAAACAAAAATGATCGCAATCATGGAAAGAACAAGTCATTTTAGGCTTCGTTAAGAGTCTATTTACACCCTTTATAAATCGAATCAGCAGAGGTAGTCCTAAAGTCCTAAATTCACAAATCACAACCAACTTTACAAAATATCTACTCATAGACCATGATACCACGGCACACCTTTATCTAGCTTTATCTTTACCTTCCTATGTAGTAGGCCTACATACATCAAAGTCATGCCGTCAGGAAGTGCTATCCCCCATATGATTTGAGCGACCGTTGTGTTATCATTTACGTCACCAGAGTTATCGTAACGGTTCCTAGCGATAACCTTAGACACCCACGGCCTCTAGGTTAGCGCGAAACTCCTTTTGGTTAGAAATTGGGACGAAATTGTGGTTGGGGAATAAGTTGAGCTACAGGATAACTGACATATGCTTGCCTTACACTGACTGGACATGTCCACTCAAATCTGTAGTTCTTTCTTCAAAATATCACTCAGACACTAATCTGCATAGTCCTCATGTTGGTTGACCAAGAGTATGTCTGGACTTTAAAAGAGACCTCTGAGTTTGTTTCGGCTGTTTCTTCTCAGAGTATTATAGTCAGGTACGAAACATGACCCATATAGTTTAAAAAAAAATTACATGTAAAAACCATCAATTAGAGGGCTGTGCGGGAGATGATTGAAACGGAAGACTTTCTTTGTTGAAATATTATAATTATTATAATAATTACAAATTATGCAGAATGGCCGAGCGGGGCTAAATACAACAGTTTTCACGTGTGTGCTACCCGGTGGCTAGTCGTTCCGAATGCGCGAGCGTGAGCGCTCGCTGTTTATATAGTGGCCGGCGGCGGCGGTCGCCCGCGCCGCGCGGCTCCCTGCGTCTCGTTCCCCCGCACGTCTCCCGCTGCGTGCTCGTCCTGCGCGATGCGCCGGCCGGAAACGGACGTTGTTTGAAGGCGCTGGCGTTTCTCCGCTGCGCGCCTCTAGGTTGGTACACCTTGCGCGTGTACATCTTCCCAGCCTTGAAAGAGTTAGCTTTTAACAGGTTCTTCTTCACCCGGCAGCCTGACGATGTAGTGGATAGCTCTGCGGACTGTTCCTTTGGATGTGTAGATATCTACCACCCGGCAAGTGTTGTCTGCGCCCATGTGGAGACGTGTAATGCGGCCTAGCCGCCAGCGTTGCGGAGGCAGATTCTGGTCCTTTATTAATACCATCTCTCCAACCTTTGGCCCGGTAGACCCAATTTTCCATTTAGATCGCTGCTGGAGTTCTGCTATGAACTCTTGAGACCATCTCTTCCAGAACTCGAGGCGTAGCTTGCAGATGAGGTTATACTTCGGTCTGGAGTCTTCAGCCTGAAAAGAGGGCACCGACGTCAGTGGCCGTCCGATTAGGAAGTGCCCGGGGGTCAAAGGGTTTAAATCAAAGGGCTCAGAAGATAAAGGGGAGAGAGGGCGAGAATTTAGGATTGCCTCTATTTGTGTGAATAGAGTTGACAACTCCTCAAAAGTAAGAGACACATTAGCTGCCGTTCTTTTTAAATGATATTTAGCTGCCTTTACGCCTGCCTCCCAGAGCCCACCAAAGTGCGGTGAATAAGCTGGACTAAATTTAAATAAAATGCCTTCGTTGGCCGTATAGTCAATGACTGAGTCACGACTGGAGCGTAGCACCTTACCTAGTTCATTGTTTGCCCCCACGAAGTTTGTGCCATTGTCGCACCAAATCTCATAGGGCTTACCTCTGCGCGACACAAATCGTCGCAAACATAAAATAAATGCTGATGTAGTGAGGTCACTCACCAGCTCTAGGTGCACAGCTCTGGTACTTAAACAAACAAATAGACAGAGGTAACATTTACTTATTCGATTACCTCTTCCCTTTTTACTAGAGATTTGAAACGGTCCTGCGAAGTCGGTACCAGTCGAGTGGAAAGGGAAAGTAGGCCGCATCCTAGCTGATGGTAGGTTGCCCATTATAGGCTGTATAGTCTTACCACGAAATCTAGTGCATACAATGCACTGTTTATTTACTTTGCGTGCTAACGCCCTCCCACCTACAGGCCAGTACCTTTCTCTTACAGAAGCTAATAATAATTGTGGACCTGCATGAAATAAACGATGATGTTCACTTTGCATTAATAAAAGGGTAAGTCTATGTTTACAATCTAATATGATAGGATGTTTTTTATTGTAATCAAAGCTTGAATTGTCAAGACGACCTCCTACTCTTAATAGACCTTCCGAGTCTAGAAAAGGATTTAAATTGAATAATTTAGAATTTTTAGGTATTCCTAGACCTTTATTTATAGATACTAATTCCGTATGAAATGATTCGAGTTGACATAATTTAAATAGAAAAGTATGTGATTTATTTATTTCTTTAGTTTGTAGTGGACCATATAATTTAGTTTTGTTCCTACCATTATGTAAAAACCGCAATACATAAGCTAACACGCGACTTAAATGATTAAACTTAGAATAATTATTAAAATTGATGATAGAGTTATGACTGTCATCATGAGAATTTGTTTGTACATGAACCTTTAGTTCAGGTAAGTCCACGGACTTATGTGGTTGCTGTGGCCAAGCAGTTGATCCCTCCTTTAAGAAGGAGGGTCCTTCCCACCACAAGGGTTCAACCTGCAGACGCTGAGGATCAACACCTCTAGAAGCAAGATCTGCAGGGTTAAGGTGAGTGGGAACATGCCGCCAAGTAAAACCCTGTGTCAACTCATTAATTTCAATAACTCGATTGGCTACAAATGCTTTTAAAAGATTTGGTTGCGAATTTATCCAGCCCAGTACTACAGTTGAGTCGGTCCATATAACCTTTTGTGTTATCTTATGATATCTAATGGACTGGATTACCTTTGTGGACAACCTAGCACCAAGTAATGCGCCGCACAATTCAAGGCGAGGTATGGTCAAAGCCTTCAGCGGTGCAACCCTAGCCTTCGCACACAATAACTTAACATGTACAATATTGTCTTTACTAATAGACCGTAGATAGACACAAGCTCCGTACGCTTCCTGGGAAGCATCTACAAAACAATGTAGTTCAACAGTTATAGGAATATCACATAGTACATACCTAGGCAAACTAATTTTTGACAGATTATTAATATTTTCTGCTATTTTTACCCACTTTCTTTCAATGTGGGGTGGCACAGGATCATCCCAGCCTAACTTTTCATTCCACAATTGTTGTAAAATAATTTTAGCTTTAATTATACATGCACATAGCAGCCCTAATGGATCGAATATTTTGCAAGTTAATGATATGATAACCCGTTTGGTAAGTTTCCTACTGCTATCCATATCTACAGTAAAATGTAAAGTATCTGGTGACGGAGACCAGTTTAATCCTAAAACTGTGGAATATTTACTAAGATCAAGAGATTGCGAAGTAGTCTCTGTTTGCAATGCCTGGGGACAGTTTGTGCGTATTTTATGAAGAGGGAAACAGGCTGAAGATAAGATTTTAGTGACGTCATCAAATATTTGTTTGATTTCCTTTTCTGATTGACATCCTGTATTTAAATCGTCCATGTAGATATCATGTTTTAAAATATTTGAAATTAATGGATTATCACATTCATGAGCTAATTGAAAAAGACACCTGGTGCTCAAGAAAGGTGCAGATGCTGTCCCATAGGTGACAGTGTTTAACTGCAAGACCTTTATAGGCTGAGAGCAATCATCTCTCCATAAAATAATTTGTAGGTGTCTCTGAGAAGGATCAATTTCTATTTGCCTGTACATTTTTTGTATGTCCCCTGTTAAAACGTACCTATAGGTTCTAAATCTTAATAAAATGGAGAATAAGTCATCTTGTAAGACTGGACCAATATACTGAATATCATTTAATGATTTCCCTGACGAAGTTTTCGCAGAGGCATCAAAAACAACACGTAACTTAGTTGTTTCACTTTGCTCTCTTAATACTGCATGATGTGGTAAATAATATCCGAATGAAGGATGTTTAATTTCCTTTAAATGACCTAAGTTCTTATATTCTTCAATAAAAGCAGTGTAATTTTGTTTGAGCTGATTATTATTGTTTAATTTTTTCTCTAAATTAAGGAAACGCTTCCTTGCTAAGTGAAAAGAATCGCCTAGTGCCTGTTCAGGAATCTCCTTGAATGGCATTTTAACAGAAAATCGACCATTGGGAAGACGTTTCATATTTTCTAAAAAATGTACTTCACATAATTTGTCTTGGGGTGAAGTACTATCAACAAAATTAATTTCTTCTATTTCCCAAAACTTTTTAAGGGCAGGTAGTCCCAATTTTCCCAATTTTACATAACTTTGATTCAATAGTAATCAAAGAAATAGTGATTTTTTAAAGCCAAAAAAAATAGATATTATAGTTGACTATATTTACTAAGATAATTTGTGGTTCAAAACATGATATCAAAAACTTCACTCGATGAAAAAAAAATCCGAACAGGAGCCTAATTCGAATATTTTTTTATGTTTTTCTTATTTTACTTGGAGAATATGAAAGTTTTACTTCCAAAAAAAATATCTAAGCAAAGTTAATAACATATAGAACAATTATTTGTGGTTAATTTTTTCAAAACAATTTAATCCTTTTAATAATAAATTATTATATAAGAAAACGGCTTGCGCACGTGGATTCAGTCGCCCGCCAGGCCTTGACGAGGTAGGACCTATGTCCCTTTTGCTGGCGCACGGCTGTCCCGTCGATTTATCGAACGATTTATTTAAAGAACGTAGTGTAATTATAACAGTACAGTCTTTTTTAACCAACTTAAAAAAAGGAGGAGGTTTCACAATTTGACCGTAGGATAACTTCGTCGTTTATGAACCGATTTAGATAATTCTTTTTTTGTTGGAAAGAAGATATTCCAAGAGTAGTACCATGACCATGAAACTGGGATCTGATGATGGCATCTCAGAGAAATCGAGGAGAACCTTTGAACATCGTAGTGCGACTAGTGCGTTTGTTTTTTTGTTCATTGAGTATTTTAGAGCACTACTATTTAAAGAAAGTCTGGACTCGATCTGATGATGGAACCCGAAGACAGTCGAGGGCACTCCTCAACGATTCACAATAATTACCTGGTGTTTGGGCTTGATTAATTTGTATTGATGAGAACTTTACACCTAAATGGGCTGTGGTCATCTTTAGGGGTCTGATGATAAAGACGAAGGACAGTCAAAGGAACTCCTCAACGTTTTACAGTAGCTACCTTGTGTTTGGATTTAATTCATTTCTATTGATGAGAACTTTGCACCCATATGGGTTGTAAGTGCCATTGGTCTGATGATGGAGACCATAGACAGTCGAGGGAATTCCTCAACGAACGAGTTTACAATCTCACGAGATAGATTATAATCTAACGGTATTTACAATTTTACGGTGACACATACAACAAATAAAGCATGTGTCTCTTCGTGAGATAAAAACAATGTAAGAAACCTAGTCAAATTGTTCGCGACAAGTGTCTCAAACAGTGTTTTTATATAGTCTATAGAAAGAACGTTCGAGAAAGTACGCTATTGCCGTGTTTGTGATTCTTTGTCGAGTACTTTCTGTTATTATTAGTTTTAAAAGTAAGTAGGTACAAATTCCCTCGAGAATAGTCTCGTCACAGGTGCGCGTACGCAAACTACTTATAAAAAACATCGAGAAATGTTAATTTAATTTCGACCGTACGCCGAGAGCGTAAAGTACCTACTTCCTTCTTCCGTTCGAGTTATTTATTATCCTTTTGTTTATAGTTTCCTTTGTATTTTTTTGTTAATGTTTTTTGTTCATGCTTTTTGTATGAATTAAAAGATTGTCTAGCGAACAAATACTACACACCGCTAGAGGATTCGCGAATATTTTTTGTGTGTCTGCTAATAGTATGAAAGCACAGCGCAGGCACCGCATAGTAAGTTTTGTTTTCGATATTGGAACAGTCAGTTTTGTTTACGATATTCAAGCAGTCAGTTTCGTTTCGATATCCGAATAGTTAACAGTTCTTTCCGATTATAGTTTCAGCTCAGTTTTTCCAGTATTGTCTGCTTGTAGTGTCTTACCATAGTCAAATAGTGTTTAATTTCTTCTCCATCTGCAATAATATTGCAGTATTTTCCAAACCCACCTCTCCGTTCCACGAAGCTAATGAATACACCCGGAACTTTCGGTACAGGGCGGTTAGTGGCTTAGATTTGGTTCCGTTATAGTTTTTGAATTTCCAAACACGAGTCCACCCGTCTGGTACACAAATAATTGAATAAATTACGACTTGCAGCAATTTGCATTTACAACATCTATTCAAATTAATTTATTACATTTAAATGTTAGGTTTTCGCAATTACTAACTATTATAATAAATCAAGTTGACAATTTAATAAAAATAAGTTGAACTACTGCCTACACGACACGCTTACCTATACTGTGACACTTCGCTCAGCTTTGGGTTCAAGTCGGCGACGCGTGTGCACGACTCGTTTCGCGTAAAGGGTGGTAGCGTTAAATACCTACTTTGCTTGGCGTAGACGGCCTTAAGATCACTGTGGATTTCTTTTGTGAAATTACATGTCAAGTGACTACTAAGGCTACATTCTCCTAAACGTCCACTGACTAACCATCCAAATTGTGAATTTTGTAGAACAGGTTTACCTACACCCAGAGAAATACGCTTAGTCCCTACAATGTTCCAAAAAACATCCGCCCCTAATAACATATCAATATTAGAGGGATTATTGAACTTTGGGTCTGCAAGCTTGATATTTTCTGGTAAATTAAGTTCCTGAATATTAACAGGTGCACTCGGTAATGTACCTGTAATCTGTGGTACTATCAGACAATTTATTTTTACATTAAATGAATTTAATCTTGATTTTATTATTATATTGCAGCGCTCGGATATATTAAAAGAAACATTGTTAATACCTGAAATCCGTAACGGTTCAATTATTTTAGTGGACAGTCCTAACTTTTCTTTCAGGTTTTCTGTCACAAAAGAAGATTGAGAGCCTGTATCTAACAGAACTCTTACAAAGTAAGTTTGATTATTAAATACATTAACTACTTCTACAACAGCAGTACACAATAAAACCTGGCTGATAGATACAGCAGACAGTGATACCGGTTGTTGTTGAGTTGACGTAGAAGGTGCAGCAGTAGTTTGTTCCTTTTCAGAACTGCTGTTGCTCTTAGTTTTGTTTACATGCACTAAACTATTATGTTTGTGTTTACAAAATTTACATAAACTCTTCAAACGACAATGAAACGAGTTGTGACCCTCACGCAAACAATTTAAACATAACTTTAATTTATTAGCTTCCTTAAGCCTATCTTGAACATTCATATTATTGAATTTGAGACATTTGTAGATTCGATGACCCTGCTCGCTACAAATTAAACATAAAAGTTCACTTAAATTTTCAACTGAAGAGACAAAGGAATTAGATTTAATTAGTTGTTTATTTTGACTATATTTATCATTATTGTTTCCTTTGTCACATTGTTGTGATGTGACTGATGTTGTTTCTAATACATCAGCACGACTACGAATAAAGTTAAAAAAATCATTAAGTGTTGGTAAGTCAGGTAAACTATTCTTGTACTCTTCCCACTTTACACACGTACTGGTATCCAACTTCCCAGTTATAATAAATATTAATAGAGGATCCCACTGGCCAGTCACTAGACCTAAATTGTTAAGAGCTCTTAAGTTTTTAGAAATAATATCTATGAGATTTCTCAATTCTTTAACAGAGTCTTTATTTACATTACCAATGCTACATAGAGCCTTTAAGTGATTATTTACCAAGAGTTTTTTATTATTGTACCTATCATTGAGTAATTGCCATGCAACACTATAATTTTCAGAGGTAAACTCTAAGGATCTAATAACCTCAATAGCACCACCCTCTAGTGAAGATCTCAAATAGTGGAATTTATTTATATTTGGTATTGACTCATTACTGTGTATTAAAGAATGAAAGGTATCTCTAAACTCTAGCCATTTTAAATAGGATCCATTAAATGTAGGTAATTTAATTGTAGGCAATTTAATTGACTGTAAGCCATTTTGTTGACAGTTTGAATGGGAGCTTTTATTACTGCATGCATCACCAAACTTTTCTTTGTCAGACCTATTTTCTATAATATCCTCTATGATTGACATAACAGAAATAAATTTTGACTCAATGGACTCTCTTAATGTGAGTTGTTCCTCGGTGGCACAATCCTCACAAGTGTCTTCAATTAATGTTTGAATATCATTAAATTGTCTAAATAATTCTTGGCAATTTTCTAACCGTCTACCTAACTCTTTTAAATTTATAGTACTTAGAGAAGATTCTAGGTTTTTCATTTCCTGTACATAATCATTTAATTTAGTTAATCGCCCTCTGATATTACCGCGTTTCCTAATTAGTTCACTAAACTTGCACGCATCCTTGTCCATGATTGCACTAAATAAACTACACTAACCGAGCACAAACAATGAAATAAGTAAAATAAATGTGCATCAAACCAAACGCCCGGTTAGGCGTCACTCCAGTCGCAGCTCGCAGCCACGCGTTGAAACGGCAGGCACGCCGCACAGGCACCACAAGATGGCCGCTCTGCTATTCTACGACCGCGCCGACGCCGCGCCGCGGAGCCCTAGCCTAGTAGCCACGCGGTCGATGGGAGGCAGCGCGCAGACGCAGCCCGCCGATTTCCTGGAATTGTTCGGCAAATCTATTTGAAGCACGGATGCAGTGCAAGGCTATAAGCTTTGTTATTGGTGCACGAAACACGGAATAGGGGAATTTAGTACCGGAATATAAACACTAGATTATTAAACAGAGTAAAGTGCCTACACAGCGAATGCAGTGGCACGAATATACCTATAACCCATGCGGGCATGCGGGACCTATAATTATATATGGTCACCAAGTCCCAATACTAGTTAGGAATTACGACTAAAGTATTTTGACACACAACCCAGAGAATTTTAATTTACCACAATGCAATTGTGTTAGTTATTATCTGCCCTTAACCTTGAGGATGCAGTATTATACTCTAAACACACAAACAAAAGCGGCGGAAATTGGGGACAGAAAAAAATAGGAACGAGCTCACTTCCCTCGGACAGACGACCACCTGACGCGATGCCCGCTGTACAGGTAGATCTTCGACAGCCGTAGTCGTGTAGCCTCCTCGTGTTCCCAGCAATTTCGCCTGATGCACGTGGTTGCGATGCCCGGTGAGCAGCGGCGGCGCCGGCAGTTTTTTTCACGAAGCACGTGGCCGGTTCGAAGAATCCAGCACGCCACCCCGAGCCGCAGTTATTTCTTTCTTCTGGTAGTTGTTGCAGATTCTTGTTGCACACGGTCGCCAAATGTGCGGGAGATGATTGAAACGGAAGACTTTCTTTGTTGAAATATTATAATTATTATAATAATTACAAATTATGCAGAATGGCCGAGCGGGGCTAAATACAACAGTTTTCACGTGTGTGCTACCCGGTGGCTAGTCGTTCCGAATGCGCGAGCGTGAGCGCTCGCTGTTTATATAGTGGCCGGCGGCGGCGGTCGCCCGCGCCGCGCGGCTCCCTGCGTCTCGTTCCCCCGCACGTCTCCCGCTGCGTGCTCGTCCTGCGCGATGCGCCGGCCGGAAACGGACGTTGTTTGAAGGCGCTGGCGTTTCTCCGCTGCGCGCCTCTAGGTTGGTACACCTTGCGCGTGTACAGGGCTATTACATTTTTTCTTGTTTTTGAGTGTTGTAAGCACTTCTAAGGGTTGTAAGAGTCTAGTATTCAAATACAAGATTTATTTTGAGCGCTCCCTAGAAAAATAATCAAACTCTTTCGGGCATATATATTTTTTTAATTTCATTGCCTTATCTAAACCATAATCACACATCTAAACTGAGATTTTTATCAAAAATTTTCTTCTATTTGAATGCTAGACTCTTAGAACACATAGATACAAGAAAAATTGTGATAGCCCTCTTAATTAAACTACTTTTGGTTTTATCACCATCGTTATTGAGCTGAAAGATCCCACCTGTCCACTGGTCACGGGCCTCTTTAGGAAACGCTGCATCGACTGGTCCTGTGCCTCCTGCATCCTGCCGTCGTTCTGCAAATTACACTATTGTTGCATACTAACCTTTAACCGCGACTTCGCTCGTGTTACAATCGGTAATTATCCCTTGGGAACGTTTTAAATATAGCCGCCTTTTAAAACATCAATGCCTATGACACTTGGGGATAATGTAACTTGGCATTGTGAAAGAGTTTTCGAAATCGGGTGAGTAGTTCCGAAGATTACTCCCTGGCTCCTATATTCAAGCTCGTTATAGATTTTAAAGAAGGCGAAACAACTTGTGGTCTACCCACGATTCGCCTTCTCGTATCGGTACTGCTTTAGGGCGTTTGGCATCATTGTATGCCCCTATAGCAGTCCTATTACTTGACACGACAATAGACCTCTCCAATCGACTGCTTTTCTACTCAATCCTCGGTTACTTTCATCAAGCCCAGCCAGTCACCCTGCAAGTCCGTAGCTCTCTACTTAGCTCAAGGGCTATTTAGAGCTTTTTGAGTGGAAAGTAGATGTGTTTGTCAAATTCTAACGAACGACTGTCACTCCATGTAAATACTGGTATTCAGCCGCCTCTGTACTTTGTTTCATCATTTCAGCCAACAGACGTCTACTGCTGGACATAGGCCTCCCCCAAGTGTCGCCATATGTCCCGGTCCCATGCGACTCGCATCCAGCGGATCCCCGCAACCTTCACCAGGTCATCGGTCCACCTAGTGAGAGGCTTTCCAACGCAACGTCTTCCGGTTCGTGGTCGCCAGTCCAGAACTTTTCGGCCCCATCGGCCATCCGTTCTGCAAGCAATGTACCCACTGCCACTTAAGTTTGGCAATTCTTCGGGGTACGTCGATAACCTTGGTTCTCTTATAAACCTTCATTTCTAATTCGATCACGGACAGATACTCCGAGCATAGCCCTCTCCATTGGACCTCTGTACAGATTACAAGAAAAGCCGACCACTTCATCATCTGCCTAGCCTTTTCCCACGTTTTATTGGGGTCGGCTTCCAGCCTAACCGGATGCAGCAGAATACCAGTATTTTACATGGACTGCCTATCTGACCTCCATAAACCAGTTAGTACTGGGTAATACGATACCCCTTGGTAAGACTGGTTGTCAGACTTTTTGAGCCCCTGACTACCTGTAACGACTGTCAAAGATCACAAATGACAGCCGGGACCAACTGCTTAACGTGCTTTCCGAGGCACGGAGGAAACTCGGTATGTAATGGGTGGTCACCCATCCACAGACCAACCTATAAGGCAAGCACGGCTTAACCTAAAACCTTTTTTTTCTTTTTTCTGAAACAACAGGTTAAATAACAAATATAAGTAAGTACTAAGGAAATGCATTGTTAAGTTTCCCGCAAGAATTGTCGTTAAAGTTATTGGCTATAAAAGTGTTATCTGTCATCAGCCAGATATAAGCTTTAGAAATAAAACAATACCACACACATGGACCACAATGTCAACATGACATAACGGAAACATGGCGGCATGTTTGCGCTTGTCTATTGTTTCCTGGCATGTGTCAAGTAAACGTGAAGTGATAATCAAGCTTGAGGAAATACGTCCAGTTAAGGATAATCTCCACTAAACGCCTTGCATCGCATCGGATTGGAACGTATTTTACAATCTTTAAACGATATTTAATCGTGTACACAGTATTTAAAGTCTGTTTCTATTTCTGTTTGAGGAGCTCGTGGCTAAATAATAACAGCCCGCCAGGTCCATCTTTAGGTTAAGCCGTGCTTGCCTGGGGTGGTCTGTGGACGGGTGACCACCCTTACTTACCGAGTTTCCTCCGTGCCTCGGAAAGCACGTTAAGCTCTTGGTCCCGGCTGTCATTTGTAGATCTTTGGCAGTCGTTACAGGTAGTCAGTGGCCCAAAAAGTCTGACAACCAGTCTTACCAAGGGGTATCGTATTATCCAGTACTAACTGGGTTGTGGATGTCAGACAGGCAGTCGCACCATGTAAAATACTGGTATTCAGCTGCATCCGGTTTAGGGCTTGTAAATATTCGAAGTTTTTAGATATTCGAATATTCGATGTTTTTACAGGCAGTATTCGAATTATTCGAATATTATTCGAATACTAGCTTTTTCCTTTGAAACCAAATTAAAACCTTGAAAGAACATGCTTAAAAAATTAATAAACAAGTTAGAGTTGAGTATTTTTATTATATAACATTGAGTCACCTTTCAGCAACTTAGTTTGTCATTATAATGAAAAAAAAAACAAAACAAAAATATTTTTAATAAAAATTTACAGCCACTGCGTGAGTAAATCAGTAAACATAACAAAACTTAAGTTTTAGGTTCTTAAGCACTTGGGAATTCTAGAGCAGTGTTCCGCAAACTTTTTGTGTTCAAGGTACATCTAGGTAATCAGAAAATTTAGGAGGTACACCATAAATAAAAAATCTAATTTTACATAATATTAATCAGCATTTATTATTAAAGTTTTGCGGCTGTTTAAGTAGGTATTTTTCTTCCGTCTGTCTATTTAGCTTTAAGAAGATAACCTTATTTTTTCCGAGGCACACCAAATAACGACCACGGTACACCAGTGTGCCGCGGCACACCCTTTGCGGAACACTGTTCTAGAGATCAAATCAGCTTTGCTTAATATTTTAATCTAATTACTCCTACAATTAATCACATAGTCACATTGAAGTAACCTACTCAAAAGCAATAATAATTTTTATAATAAAAGTAAATGAAAGATCATAAAATCACACAATAATCATTCGTGGGATTGACGTAAACTTTAATAATGCGATCTAAGAAAACTTAGGGCGTCTATAGAGTCATGCTGTAAGGCGCATCTCAGGTGGTCAATAATATATTTTGAGGATGAAAATACCCTTTCACATTCAACGCTCGAGGGCGGTATTGACATCAGAAACTCATACACTTAATTTAAGTGTATTTGTCTTGATCCACCTCTATCGTATAATGCCGGTACCGGTAACGCGGTCACAACAACAACAACAACAACAACTTGTAAGACAGACTTAGTTTGTGTTTTCAAACTTTCCATAACTAAAAATTATTCGAATATTCGAACTTAACATCAGTCAATATTCGAATAGCGAAAATGAACGAATATTCGCATTATTCGAATATTCGAATATTCGAATTACAAGCCCTAATCCGGTTAGACTGGAAGCCGATCCCAACATAGTTGGGAAAAGGCTAGGCAGATGATGACAGTATTTAAAGTCTATAATTAATCATCAATCAGCCGCGCACAGCAGTTTGACCGTGGGCGTCTTCCGCGACACGCGGTCGTAGCCGAAAGTATGCTGCGACGTGCGATCGTCTCCGTTCGCCTGTCGTCGTATCCGATCGGATCCTTTCGGCTGTACTGAACACGGTGGGAATTAAACTATTTGACTAGGCGCAGAAACGGATACGTTCGCATTAAAACAAAGTACCTACTTATGTGTCGCGATCGGCTGTCACCGCATCCTTTCGTATCCTTTCCGATGCGATGCGACCCGTTTGGTGGAAATCACACTTAAATCAAGCCTGGAGAAAGAAGTCCAGTTAAGAAGCTTCATCATCAGCCTATAATGTTCCCACTGCTGGGACTGGGGCACGGCCTCCTCTCAATGAGAAGGCTATACTATAATCCACCACGCGGGCCCAGTGCGGGTTGGTAGATGTCACACGGCTTCGAATTTTTGGTTCTAGAACAGATTCCTCACAATTTTTTCCTTCACCTTTCGAAGAAACTTATAGTAAGACAATATTCAGTTAAGGCAGCCAATCTCAGCGGAGTCTGACCCACACAGACGTTATAGTATGCACAGACACAGATGCACTCTCTCCGCTCATGAAATACTTCGATGAGACGTCAACCTGACACGACACGACACATACATCGGGCGCAGGATTCAAAGATCAAAACGTGATTTCTGAGGCACAGGGATCATACCATACCGCCAACTTCGAAATTACGAGCTGCTACTGACCTAATTACGTTATGTCACAAATACATACACAAATCACGTAAATTTTTCCGAGCTTTATGGCGACTACAGGAGCTAAATTAGCTACTCTATTTGTGGTGGTTTATACTATTAGAATAAAGTTATAATCAGCTTGCACTACAAAGTGGTTGTTACGTCAGTCACTGCGGGCCGAATAGTGCGAAATGAGTGGCTTTTTGCGAACACTATGATGCTAATATCTTGCTTGTAGAATTATTTGCCAAAAAAATCGGAATGACCGCATGTATTTTATTTATTATGGTTTTTACTCGTTAAAAGAATAGTCGTGATTTTTTTTATCGAATAAAATTTGTTGTATTATGTTTTCAAAACACTATCGTACTAGCATTTATATCCTGAAGTATATCATATATTTTTCTGGTTTTGTTTATTGCAGTGAATCAAAATTACGCTTTTTTGCATTATAAAACTCGCGTTTACTCGTAGCTCCTGTAGTCGCCATAAGTGTTTGGCAGAAATTTCCGTCAACTGAAAATGTCTGGCAGTGTTGGTTATTTATTTAAGGCGGCTCCCCGAGCAAATGACCTTGAGCGAGCAGTTTTCTGGAGCCTACTCCTCTTTATCCAAAAGAAATACCAACTAATAAAAAATACATTAAATTACTACATATTCTTGACTCCAAAATTGTCGTTTCATATTTTTGTTTAAGTTGCTTAATGTTTAATAAATACCCTCACAACGAAACCACAGAAATGAGGAATAATGGTTTATAAAATGCTACTCCTCGTAAATTAACCGTTATTTTGATTTGCTACTTATACTAATGGATTGGCAATTTCATAATGAACATAATTGTCGTTTTATTTTTTCCAAAAGACGTAAATTTGATTTTATAAATAATAAAAACCACTCATTTCGCACAATTCGGCCTGCAGTGACTGACGGACGTAGCAACCGCTTTGTAGTGCAAGCTGATTAGAACTTTATTCTAACATTATTTCAAACGAAGTTTGAACCACCACAAATAGAGTTGCTAATCTTGCTCGGGGAACCGCCTGAACATTATTCTCTGCAACATTTTGTAATATTCAGCACTCAAGTTTTAAGTAAAGTCAGTAACGTTCTTACCTAAGTTTAGCACCTGAAATCTGAAAATTGGTCGACGGCTCAAGTTAGCGGGTATGCATACGTGCACAGTACATACTACCACTTCTCGATGCCACACATTTTGTTATTCAGAAAAGTAATGTCTGGACAAGAATATAATATCAAAAGACAGACGTCGATATTGACCAAAGAGTCACCATCTCTATGAACTTGAGGCCCGATGGTTTCAACACTGGTTGGTAATAAAATTAAAACTAATTTATTGTCTCTGGCAATCAGCTGCGACCGCCATGTTGGTTCCTTGAATCTGTAAAAACAAAACGTGTATTGAATTTTGATGAAAACATAACTGGCTGGATGTTAACTTTGTTATAAAGCTTTAACTTACATACATGATGGAAGAGACGGGTTCCCTATTTGAGACACCCACGCATATTGCCCACGTTTAAACGCTTTATCACGCTTACATTCAGTAAGTACCTACATCATTCTGAATCATAGTAATTTTTCATCGAGAGGAGCACGTGGCTTAATAATAAGAGCCGCTCGGGTCGGTCTTTAGGTTAAGGCGTGCTTGCCTAGGTTGGTCTGTGGATGGGTGACCACCCATTATATACCGAGTTTCCTTCTTGCTTTGGAAAGCACGTTAAGCCTTTGGTCCCGGCTGTCATTTATAGATTTTGACAGTCGTTACAGGTAGTCAGGGGCCTAAAAAGTCTGACAACTAGTCTTACCAAGGGGTATCGTATTACCCAGTACTAACTGGGTTGTGGTTGTGGAGGTCAGATAAGCAGTCGCTCCATGTCTTGTATTCAGCTGCATCCGGTTAGACTGGAAGCCGACCCCAACATAGGAAAAGGCTAGGCAGATGATGAAACATGGTCTTCACTTATGTATGTTTCTAAATTTGATGCAGACACTATTTCCCTTTGCCGCCGATTAAATGTTTCAAGAGTTATTTTGCCTTAAAAGTCATCAATAAGTTACCTATTCTAACTTTAAACTTGACAACTGTGTCATAAAGAACTGTTTCCACGAAAGCAGAGAGGATATTCAAACCATCGTCCTCACTCGAAACGGACGGTTGAAATCGGAAAGGACGTTACAAGTACCTAAGATTTTTTTGTCGACCCATGTACCTGTTTCTACGGCTCCGGACGGAGAGAAAAAGTAATCATTACCTAGCATGCGTTCATGGTGCTATTATTTTTGTTGTAGGCCGTTTGATAACGTATTTATTAATGACCATTTTAGAACGTGTTTCGTTGAATGACAGGTTTGGTTGGATGGAAAAAGACCGAAATAGTGTGTTTTGGAAGCGAAAACGGTTGAACGCAGTCATTTAGCATAAGTGGGTTCCTTCTATCTGGCAGAATCTTGATGCTCCGAAATTTATTTGGCATAACACACTAAGCATAATCATCTATACTTAAACGAATATTTTTAAGGCATAAAAAATATTTAATATAGTTATTGTTTGGCCGAATGTTTGTATGTCCGAATTTACAATGGCATACTTTTAAGATGGCAGAATTTTATTTGGCATAACTACCTTTGGCATTGTTCAAATTCCGCATAATTTCGTTTAGAATAACGTTTATTTAGAGCGACGATTATTTGGTACAATTTCACTCGGCATACTATGAAGATGGCAGAATTCCATTTGGAATAATTTTATTTGGCATTATTGCCATTTCATAAAATAGTATTTTTCAACCTTAAATTAGAATTAAAATATTGTCTTAAAAAGACAATATGTTACGATAAAAAAGTTAGTGACAGAAACGAATCGCTCCAAAACCGACTCCACGTAGTCTTGTCTGCCCTACCCCTAGAGTGTAATTTAAATCCTCGCTGGCGCGGAGGGGTGCGGCGGCCCGTGCTCACGTGGGACTGCCGGAACCCCGCAGCGCCGGAGCCGTGACAGAAACCATGCCTGCTGCTTGTTGCATGCTTGCTTGCATGCTGCATGCTTGCTT
The DNA here is from genome assembly GCA_905147715.2 of Xestia xanthographa. NCBI lineage: Eukaryota > Metazoa > Arthropoda > Insecta > Lepidoptera > Noctuidae > Xestia > Xestia xanthographa. The sequence goes on along the minus strand of LR990654.1, from coordinate 1,639,468 downwards.
GCATGCATGGTGTATGCTGGTTTGCATGTTTACATACTGCATGCTTGTTTGCATGTTTGCATACTGCATGCGTACTGCATGCATGATTTATTTATTTTACTAGTTATGTACACACAGTATACAACAAAGGAAAGTACATTATAAAATATGAGTACATAGGAACTACTTATTTCTTAAGAAATTTCTGCCAGCAGATCTGCAAAAGGAGAAATTAAAAAGAAATGTAGACAATAGTGTGTGAGAAAAAGAAGAGAATAGATATTTTGTGCCTTACCTAACTTAAACATGATGTATGCTTGCCTGATCAGAAATATCGTCGTATGTTTGTGGCGAAAAAAAAAAATGTTCAATCAATTTTATTAGTAGGTATGGTAAGAAATACAAAATTAGTAAAACTATGATTTTTTTGTTATGTGATAGATCAGATGAGGCTTTCCATTATTATGCATAATGAAATGTATGCCAAAAGATGATTCTAACTGTACAATTTCTGTAATATGATAGTTCTGCCTTTTAATAACCATCGATATGAAATTTATGCCAAAAGATGATTCTGACTGTGAACTTTCTGCGTTAAGATGGTTCTACTTTTAATTCTTATGCATATGAAATTTATGCCTAAAGATGATTCTGACTTACAAAATTATGAGTTTTGAATGTATGATAAATGAGTGTCTGCCAAACAATTTTCTGCGAAATGAAGTTTATGCTATCCGCTGTTATGCAAAGTAATATTATGACATAAAAAGTTCTGCTATAAAGGGTAGACCCAGCATAAGTACCTAGCTATAGTTTTAATGCTATTGAAGCATTGGTAGATGACCAAGCCAGCGTCTTCAGTCAGTCAACCTCTTGAACGCGGTTAGTACTGGGTAATACGATAACCCTTGGTAAGACTGGTTGTCAGACTTTTGGGCCACTGACTCCTTGTAACGACTGTCAAAGATGTACAAATGGCAGCCAGGACCAACGGCTTAACGTGCTTTCCGAGACACGAAGAAACTCTGATTGTAACGGGTGGTCACCCATCAACGGACCAAACCAAGCAAGCACGGCTTAACCTGAAGATCGACCAGTGCGGCTGTTAGTATTTAGCTACGAGCTCCCTTCAGAACACAACAACGGAGAGTTTGCAAAAACAACAAATTAAATGACAAATCAGTTGCTTATTTATTATCACCCAACTAGCTGACCCACGCAAATTCGTCTGCGTCATTTAAGGCGGCTCCCCGAGCAAATGACCTTGAGCGAGCAGTTTTTCGGAGCCTACTCCTCTTTATCCAAAAGAAATACCAACTAATAAAAAATACATTAAATTACTACATATCCTTGACTCCAAAATTGTCGTTTCATATTTTTTTTTTAAGTTGCTTAATGTTTAATAAATCCACTCACAACGAAACCGTAGAAATGAGAAATAATGATTTATAAAATGCTACTCCTCGTAAAGTAACCATTATTTTGATTTGCTACTTATACTAATGGATAGGCAATTTAATAATGAACATAATTGTCGTTTTATTTTTTCCAAAAGACGTAAGTTTGATTTTATAAAGAATAAAAACCACTCATTTCGCACATTTCGGCCTGCAGTGACTGACGTAACTACCAATTGGTAGTGCAAGCTGATTAGAACTTTATTCTAACAGAATTTCAAGCGAAGTTTGAACCACCACAAATAGAGTTGCTAATTTTGCTCGGGGTACCGCCTTTAAGAGAGAAAAAGTTTACAAAAGGAATAAATTTTCCCCGCTTTTGCAACATTTTTCATGTATGCTCCGCTCCTATTGATCGTGGCGTGATATTATAGCCTATAGCCTTTCTCGATTAAATGGGTTATCCAACACTAATAGAATTTTTCAATAGGCTAGTTCCCACCATCAATAAATTGCAAATCTATTTAGTCCGTCAGTTAGAGTATTGGAAAATAATGGACACGTATTTTTTGTTTTTGTAACTCAATGAATATTGACAAAGATAAAACGCATCGAAACTCGGGAGTGGAGGCTCGTGACGTAACAACGCACTAAAAATTGTAGCACGGCGCGTGACGTATTGAAATTTTAAAAGCGTCGTATCTTCGTAAATTTTGGTTTACGTAACAAAAGAAAAAATACGTATCAAATATTTTTTGATTATCTAACTGATGGACTAATTAGTTTTTTTTCAGACACAAGCCTATTCCAACCAGTTGTCTTTGAGATTAGCGCGTTCAACCAAACAACCAAACAAACTCTTCAGCTTTATAATATTAGTACCTATAGATTACCTACACTCGTGATAACAACCACAGCCCATAACGTCCACTGCTGGACATAAGCCTCTCCCATGATGGGAGGAATATGCCGTAATCTCCACGCTTGTGCGGCGGATTGGAGATCGCAGTGATGAAAGACTAACAGAAAACGCTGCTGCCCATTCTCTGGTCTACGGAGGCGCAAGGTGTTCTGCCTCAGACATTAGTCGCCTTATACGACACCCGTGAGCGTAATGGGTTGGTTCTATTCTATTCTGCCGGATACCACACGGCTAACATACGAATAACACGGCCACTCGTGATAAGCATCTTTTAAAGTCTAAACTAGTTTATCATTAATTTCCACTTCGTGATTATGTCATTTGCATCCTTCTGTCTCGACATCATTCCTTGTATTGTATTGCTTAGGTTGGTCTGCGGATGTACCACACAAACCATCGTGGGTTTAACAGATACCCGAGTTTCCTTCGTGCCTCTTGGTCCAGGCTGTCATTTGTAGATCTTTGACAGTCGTGACCGATCAGTGGTCCGAAAGTCTGACAACCAGTCTTACCAAGGGGTATCGTATTACCCGGTACTAACTGGGTTGTGGAGGTCAGATAGGCAGTCGCTCCATGTAAAATACTGGTATTCAGCTGCATCCGGTGTCTAACCAACCCAAACATAGTTCGGAATAGGCTAGGCAGATGATGTTGAGTCAGAAATTGCAGGACACCACCTTCTACAAAACCAATTTAAAGGGTGTAAAAGCCGTACGTAAGGCACTTGTTCTCCCCGTCATTGCCATCATTTTTTAGGGTTCCGTACCCAAAGGGTAAAAACGGAACCCTATTACTAAGACTTCGCTGTCTGTCCGTCTGTCCGTCTGTCCGTCTGTCCGTCTGTCTGTCACCAGGCTGTATCTCATGAACCGTGACAGCTAGACAGTTGAAATTTTCATAGATGATGTATTTCTGTTGCCGCTATAACAACAAATACTAAAAACAGAATAAAATTAATATTTAAGGGGGGCTCCCATACAACAAACGTGATTTTTTTGCCGTTTTGTCTAATGTATAGATAATGGTACGGAACCCTTCGTGCGCGAGTCCGACTCGCACTTGGCCGGTTTTTTTGTTCTACACCTTACATCTGAAAACCTAGTTACGGAGATATTGGGGTCAAAGTTACAACTTTTCGACAAGTTTTCCATTTATCAGCACAATGTTTTGAGTGCGTTATATTGAGTTCTACCACAAAACATGACTTTTCACCCCAAAAAAAAAAGTCGTTTCCCAGCAATAATTTTTGCGTAAAGTTACTTAGTTTGATATACAGAATGCTTGGTTGACGGCTTCGTGATGAGGTCTTTTACACCCTGTAATATGTAGATACTTACTTCTTTTGCTTAGTCCACTTTCAAATCTGGTCATAAACATACCACAGATGCAAATAAACGCGATTGACCGTTCTGAAACTTTCCTACTACTAGGTACAGTCGCTAGCCCATCAAGTTACCGCAAGCTGTCAATTTTCTCCAAATGATTTTAAACCATAATACGTTAAAATTTAAGTTCAAAATCGAATATCGAGAAAATTTGACAGTTTCTGGTAACTTGAAGCTCAGGCGACTGTACTGTGTTCCGGGGGTCAAAAGATACTGGTTGTGGTTACTTGTTAGCTAGATTATTTAATAATACAAACCAACTTCAATTAAAATTGCAAATGATTATGAAGTTTTGTTACTTCAACACGTTTCGTTCAAGTCAATGAACGGAACACGTGGTCGGTTGATTCAAGAGAAGAAATAATAAGAATTGTTTGTGATTTTTTTTGCTGGAATTGGTGTCGATTCTGTTGTACACAAACTAAACTTAATTTAGGCTATGCTATCTTTTTCTCTAACTTTGACCCCCAATATTTCCGTAACTAGAAGGTTCCCAGGTATGGTGTAGAACAAAAAATGATCGCAATAACGAGGAGAATAATTTATAATACTACACTATAAGTTTGACAAGAAGGCTTTAATGGGGATGGCATCACTGTGAAATTAATGGCGCTAGCATAGCTTGTGCCAATGCCAATAATCGTCATTGGTTTAAAATTTATTAACATTTCACCATTCATTCATTCATTTCATTTCATCGGCGACCGAGTTCTGCCCAGGTGAAAATAGAGAAAACGAATTTTCCCAGTCATGAGACCTAGCTAGATCGATTTCTCGCTCCCGTAAACACCTTATTGTAACTTTCAACGAAATCATTAGAATTTCTTTTTGAAAACGTGATTACAAATATGCGAATAGAGCTTGACATCAATCAAATATAGTTAGATTGGGACTAAGCACTAAGTTAAAGCCGTCTACAACGAGCTGGTTTTTCCATGGGATAGAAAAGCTTCGGAATGTTGTCTAGAACTCATCATGAGTTACTAAGACAACCAGCAAACTTTTGACAGTGAAAATGACGTAATTTTGACAGGTCATGTCAATGTCAAACGTGGTCCTTTAAAATTTTATTATGCTAAAAATAAAATCCAGATACCTGTGTGGGAGATAAAAACAATTTTATTTAAGGCATGTCGTTCTCGTTACATAATGCAAAACTTGAATACTTACAAAATAATTAGGTTTATTGACCTTTTGTTTCAAAGTTGATGTCACTGATACGTTCGTTCGTTGTTTCGTACTCTATGTGCAACGACAATAGGATACTCAGCCTAATCTTTCAAATTCAAAATATTTTATTTACCTACATGGGCACGTTAAAACATGGGTGCACTTGTTTAACCAAGGTCACGATAGACGGGATAACGCGACCAAAATTGTAATCTAGTTTCAGCAGGAGCCAACTGGGTGCTATCGGTACCTACAGACCTAAAATGTGTAACGTTTAAATCTTGTCAATATTGTAATTTTGCTGTAACGTGCTACTGAGACCATGGGGCATGGAAGAGTCCATGCCCCATGGTCTTTTCTATGTTTTTTTTTTCAGATAGCATTTCTATGGTAAGTATCACTTTGAGTTTATCCTAAAGAACTTTTCCACATAGAGTCAGGATGCAAGCTACAACCATCAGCAATTTCCTCGACTTTGGCGCGAATCGGCAAGCCACAAGCCAACGGCCACTATTACGGTAAAAAGTTCCAATAGGTACCAACATTAAAAGGTTGGCAGCACTGATTACAGGCATAACGTCTTCGATTCAAAAAACTTTCGTCAGAAAAAGTGACAGTAAAAAAATGGACAGACAAAATGGTGGGAATAAATAAAAAACAGCTGATTTGAATTTCGAATGTCTTTTTTAATTTGCAAATCAATATTTGAATTTGAATTGAAGTTGAGGCTTGAAGTAACTGCCTCTTTTTTTTTGTCGCCACTTCAAAAGCATAACGTTGACCATATGATTGCTGGCTGAAGAATTTAAAGATATCGGGAGGCACAAAGTTATATTTACCGTCGAAAAAACCATAACTAATACAAATCCCACCGCATCCCATATTTTCTAATTGCAAATATAAGTTGGCGCGCTTTTAAGTTAGGTTATGAAGCAAAATATAGCCAATTTTGAACTTAATGTTCTAAAGCAGTAAGTTTGATTTTGTTTGTGTATTCCAGAATGCGATCATATGATTGTTACTTTGAATTTTATCAATGTGTTGGTGTGAGATACTGGATTCCCATTTAAAGTTGCTTGATTTTAAACCTTACATTGTACTTTTTAAAGTCTACTTTTGAGTGGGGATTGTTTTTTGTATGTGTAAGAACAGGATTCGTTTCCCATATGATTTTTGTATGGCATTCCATTCAAGGTTAAGGCTGAAGTAAACTATGCTCTATGTTTTTCATCATAAGGTTGAAATTAAATTACATTATGTTAATATCCTCGATCTAGTTAGGACGTATGTACTCAGACGGGTTGGTCGCTCCAGTTGCCAACTTCAAAAATTCAAATTTGTACTAAATTTGTAAAAATCGAAGTTTCAAAAATAACAGCTGATTTTAGGTTATGGCTGGAAACACGTATTTTTTAGTTTTTTAAAGTCTAAACAAGACTCTTTTTTTAAATCAATACTTTATAAAAGTATTCAAAAGCAAAACTTGACCAACAATTTTATTTACAGATTAAATAAATAAATTAAATTATGATTATTACTTAGTAGCTTATTATAATTGTATAGGCATTTAAATTGTAGGCTCTAAACGCCTACGTTTAGAGCCTACAATTTAAGCGTGCGTAATAATAAATTAAAAGCCGGATAATTTTATTTTTTGTTAAAAGTTAACATTAATTTCAACATGTTTTACCTCATGTGAAACTTTATGTTTTTGACTTAGTATGCATTTGAAGTTCAAAACATTCATAAAGCGAATACCTAAACGAAAAAAAACTTTTTTGCAAAAAAATAAAACCGACTTCAAAAAACACAAAAAAGTGAAAAATAACTTTAGCTTCAGAAGTCGGTGACCTTTGTTTGATTCATTTAGTTTTTTTTTGTCACCGACTTCTGAAGCTAAAGTTATTTTTCAATTTTTTGTGTTTTTTGAAGTCAGTTTTATTGTTTTGCAAAAAAGTTTTTTTATTTTTCTATTTTTAGTTGCAAATATTTGTATATCCTATACAAATATTTGCTATGCATTGATTTTACATTGTTAAAAAATTGGTTGCCTGTAAAGTCGGTATACGGGCGAAAGTTTTACGTGACAACGACTTTGAGTGGTAAAATAATTTTAATGTGAATATTCAACACACTCTCTCGCTCTTAAGCGGGCTAACCATGCCCGAGTGGAAGGGACGCGTGCCTCTCACTCGCTCTCATTGTGAGCGCATAACGTGAGCGGAGCGTAACGCAGTTTCTTGAAGTGTCACCCGGCAAACCAATTTATAAGACGTTGTCACGTCAAAATACATGTCATGGAAATAGGTTTATCCCCAATAAATGGAACTTAACATACCTAAACTGTCGAAATATGGGTGTATTGTACACATCTGCGTACCCCTCATAGCATACAGGCGTGATGTTACGTCATGATGTTGTGTAAACAATAAACATCCAAGCGAATGCAGCAATCACGATCGATTTACCATCTAGTTTTGAAGAGTTCCATTGTATATCTCCGAAGATCAGCATCAGATCTTCACCAAATTTAAATGTGACCATCTTAGGAGTATATTCTTTCAAATTAAAAACGAATTTTGGGAATCGCTACACAAATCGAGGAGAAATCGGTGAACATACATGAAAAATTATACCACACAACTGACGTAAAAATGTTCATAAAATGAAAACTACTGGGCCAAACCATGTTTCATTTTTATGGGACCAAATGGCAACTATTTCACATCAAACTAAAAAAGAATCACGTAAATCGGATCATAAATGGCAGCGTAATCGGTGTACATACATAAAATAAAAAAAACCAATTGAATTGAGAACCTCCTCCTTTTTGGAAGTCGGTTAAAAAGAGTTCTTTTCATTCCCAGTACTGAAGCTTTATTCAATACTTTCTTAAAGTAGGTAATGCATTTTTATTGTTGAAATAAAATACACTACATAAATATTATAATATTTATAATTATTATATCCCTGCATCAGTCAATGGTTTACGGGTAAAAAAACCTAAGGTTATGAGAGGTGAACTTAATACCTCTTTAATGGGTAAATAAAACAAATAAATAGGTATATTTGCTCCAGTTTCTATTGTTAAGAAAAGTAAATATAAAATCCCATCATTCGAAACCATTTTCAGGATCAGTTTAAAAAATAAAGTCATCTTAATTAATATTAAATAAATAAATAATAAAAATATTTTACTGTCAGGCACCAAGGCTCATAGGGTGTTAGTATTAAATCTTCCATAAAGACTATATTAGTAACATGTAGGAAAAATAAAAGAAAAATTAAAAAATCAGAAAAATCACAACCACAGGAAGGACTATCAAGCTTTGTTGCCAACATGTAGCTTGGTAAATCTCCCCATTGTAATAATGACCACAATCAGGTTTTATGTTAAGTTGCAATAGTCCAATTTTGAAATTCGTAAGACTTCAAATTACAGATTCTTTTGAGTATCTGTACTGCTCTAATAGTGCAATCGCTCCATCTAAAATACTGGTATTCAGCTGCATTTGGCTAGACTGGAAGCCGACACCAACATAGTTGGGAAAAGGCTAGACAGATATTAATCTACTTCATTACTATCAGGTTTATTATGAGTGTTTCACCGGATTTTTAAGCTAAATAACCTTTCTATTAAGTTATTATAACAAAGCCGAAGCAAGTCTCTCTAAAAATAATTTATTTACAACAATCTTTCTCAAAACCCCGAATTCCACATTTAAAAAATACTATAAAAGTAGAAATATCGGAACCCTACCATAAAAAACAATAAGGGTGGTATCACCAACGGCCGTTTCGCGCGCCCGCGGGAACTCATTTATTCTGCTTGTCAGTCGTCGCTTGGCGCCTGTCGCGAGTTGACACGAGCCCAGGCGTGCTCCCAAAAATACTGTGATAAAAAAAAACTTTTCTGAAAGACTGATCGTATTATGTACTTTTTGTGAATCTGTGCTGTTATATTTTGTGTCAAAATGTGGGGAGAGAGCAGTAAACATTGCGAGGTGAACTGCCAGTGTTCCGGGTATGTGTCTATTGTTCTTTTTTGCCTAAACTTTTAATCATAGAGCATTGAGCTCAATGTGATAGAGCTTGATTGTGACCTAAATCTCGCTCTATCAGCAAGAAAACTATCAAAACAATAAGTCATAACATAACAGAGATGAGGCATCTGTTTACTTTACCGTTTTATGATTTTTTCAATCAAATAGGTATCAACAATGACTAAAGTTGCCATAGTTTCTATTATAACACAAAAAAGTCTTTCATTTAGCCTAAATCTAGATGTAGATTATCTGTAATTTTATGTATTTACGGCCAGGATGGATAGAAAAAAACAAAAAGCTTATCTGTGATTATGACTTTATCTGATTATGCTAAGCGGCTGCTGACTTCTCCCAGGATACTCAGAAAATCATTGCATTGAGAGATTGACTAGCAAACATACTCTACGATGGAATTATGGCTTTGACTGTAGGTACAGCAAAATATAGGATTGATACCAAGTTTTTACGTTTACTACGTCCAAAAATTAGGTACAGTAGCTAGGTACCGTGTGATTTAGTGAATAAGATTACGGTACCTATGTCGGAGTTTGTGAAGAGTTGGTCCTGCAGGTCCTGCTACGGCTATCTGACCCAATGGTCTTCTGAGAGCTGTTAAAAACAACGCAGGTTCCGACGGCACGTTATTTACCTTGAAAACGGCTCTAGTTGCAATTGCTATTGAAACCAAAATTAAGCTGTTCTCTAATTGTACGGGAAGCTCATACAAGGCGAGGTCAGGTTATACTAGTTATATAGGCAGCTTGATTTGTCGTGTATACTACCACGTCACTACTGAAAATTTACCGCCAATCTGCGTGAGTATACCTAGAACAGATGAAGAGTTACCAAAGGCATAGGAAATACCTACATCCAGAACTATGCGTGGACGGACACATTTGGTGTTGCAGAGGTTACCTATTGCGACGGGCGGTAACCAATTTCTCAGGTCCCACCAATGAAGTCCCACGGTTAGTTTGTCGAACATAAATTTTATAAAATACTATCATAAAAATTTCAGGAACTTAAGACATTGTATTTAGTTAAGTACCTACCGTTATCATTAAATAACCAGCTGCTCAATATAAATAATGTCGAAAAGAAGTACGTCAACAATACAGGTTGTAAAAAACCTCATGGTCATGGTACAGTCTGTACAGCCAGTACAGGTGGTTGAAAGATTGTTTGCAGAACGCGACATTCTGTTTTCAAATCGCTGTAGTTCTGGCTATGCGCGAATACCTACCTAGCTCATTTAGCTAGCAGCTACCCTGGGCGATCCGGCTACCTACTGTAGGATGGATGGGTTCTACGTTTTATGTTAGGTACCTAGGCCGTAGGTCATAAAACGAAGATATTCCATCACATTTTACAAGAAGGCATCTACACTATTTCTGTCTCTTTTTAAAGGAATAATGACAGGTTATAGGCCACAGACAAGTTTTTTTGACATAAAAATATGTCAGTGTCTACACAATGGCCGATAATGGGCCATGTTAAACGTATAATTTCCTCAATGGCACAGCTCAGGTATCAACGATTACAGCCTACTTTTTCCTGAATTTTATTTAGATACCTATTTACCTCAGCTATATTGATAATCTTTAGGCTTATCAAACTTGACATACCATCCTACTTAACTACACATGTTCGACATAATAATAATAATAAGCAAAAAAAAACTTGAAGTACCTATAATGACATCATCCTTTTTGGCAGTAGCCTTGAAGCATAGACTAGGTGAACGACCTCTTTTGAAGCCACGACTCTATGGTTTGTAGGATAGCGCGAAAGTGGTCAGTGAAAGGGAAATTTTATTTTCTATTAGAATTGTAACCTATGGTTTGATGATGATTTTACGAATTAGAAGAAAATTGACATTTTTACTAAGTTACAGTTTTTTTTTAAAGAATATTTGTCTTTTGTCATAAACTTGACCCTAATAGTAACTTAGTACCTACCTAGGTAACATAAAAATAGGCTTACACGGCGGTACAGTAAAGTTGAGGATTCAAGACCGTAGTGACAAAACCAGTATAAGCTGGCCTCGTATTATACTGAATCTCCATACTTTGTCAGCTCAAGATCAAAGTGCTACAACCGACTTGCTGTCAACCGTACCAACATCAAGATTTCCTTGTCATTCAAGAAGCCTATCTGTTCGTTATTCGTGACGTAATATCCGTTTATCTAGCACTAGCTCGTAATCTTAGGATTTACATTTTGAAATTACCGTTGTTAACCGTCAGCTGGTGACTTAGCTGGACTAACTTGAAAATTACCTTAGTTTGAGAAATTTAGATTCTGAAATCAAAAATAATTCGAGACCATCTCGATTCAGCCTAGTCTTCCGACCTCTGCCCAAAAAAAAGTAAGCTCTAGTAAGTAGTATTCTCGTTATTTCCAGCAGAACACTATTAAAAAAAAACATTCATCATTAGTTCATTATTAAAACATTTTTTATCTGCAAATAGGATGTTAGCAATAACCGATAACTTATGTTTGTATAGCCATCTCGCTTACTCATAGTAAGTTTAGAGAGGAAGAAAGAGTAGGCGATATCGGGATTGGCGGGAAACGCGTCGAATGTCAACGATCGTTTGCCATTGAAGATTGAATCACTATGGCTGCTTGTTGCTGCATATCTTTGCGCCGTTTCCTGTGCTCTATTTATGCAGAATGTTTATAAACTGATTTTTATTACGGCCTAGTGAACTAGTGATCTATCCCAGGCGAAGAAAAAGTTGCTTACGATAACTAGGCCTGCGGAAATCGTAAAATGTTACCGGAAAAGGGGGATTGTTAACTTTGTTGCAAGATGTTATCTTGGATTCAAAATCGGAACATTGGGGAAAAGACAATTTTAATTTTAAAACAAGAAAGACTTGTGTTTTTTGAGGCCTTCATAAAATTGCCTTTAAACATAGAAATCATAAATTAAATGGCGTAGGCGACACCATGATGACAAGACAGAACGCCTAAATTAAAGCACTTTATTGGATTTTCAACGTTTAGCTCAGCAACAGTGCAAAAATATTCATCGATTTGAGTGTTGCAAGACGGGCAGTAATTTTTTATTTATTTTTTCTTTACGGCTTATGTAGGTTGTCACTGACATAATATCAGTAACTGCATAATTGCAAAACAAGATAAAGTACCCGGAATTCATGAATGGAGCGACATTTAAAAACAATTGGCTTTAATTACCAAGTACGAGTACACTAGCGATAAATAGGTCATTTTGATAAAAACGTACTAATATAAATAGTGTTGATCTGTGTATCGGAGTTATCTACATAATTAAAGCTGCGTAATGCATTTTAAATTGAAAATAATCGTTAAAACGATTATTCTTGACCGAGGTTTTAGCCACCGGCAATTTAAAATCAAAACAATCATAATTTAAACTTGCCTACCCCTAATCCCTGCTTCCCACCTACACAACATTCAAAACAAAACAAAAAATTTTCAAAACACATCATAGACAAAGATATTTTTACTGCTGCGGTTGTCTATCTCCAGACAACAATGTGCCCGTATCCCACCTCTAATCTTTAAAAAAACCGTATAATTTAAGTGCCCGTACCACATATAAGATGCTTCATAGACGATTTTTGTAAACCGGTTTTTATAGAAGAGATAGTCCAAGTTGAATTTCTAATTCGAAACTAGTTTTCGGGACTGGAAAGTCTACATTCTACATGTCGGTGCATCGGGAATTTTTGAATAAGATTCGTTAGACAACCTGCTTGGTTTGGTACTTTTTTGTTTTCTTTTTATGGGGTCAAGCAACTCTTAGCTAAATATACGTCTATAGAATTAAAAGTAATAACATAAAATACGTAGGTAGTGGAATACTGAGAAAAAAAAACGAGAGAATCAAAAATAGTTTATTGTGAATGAAACTAGGCCTTTGCCCAGCCGTGGGACTGAAATGAATAGGCTAATTAAAAAAAAAAACATTAACACCAACCGCCACCACTGACCACCATAATTTACGTTTTTTTTTTTTCATAACTAAGTACCTACCTACGTCAGTTTCTGAAAACGAGTGAAATTTTCCGACAAATTATCATGTCAACTGAAAGAATCGGTTTTTTATTATGCAATCGCTATCTTCAAATCGTCCTTTACTCTCTACAAACGGTAAAAACCTCTCACTTTCAATGAAAACTTTTATTTTCGTCGCATCTCGACCGTTACATCCGTCCGGTAACTTCCTTCTATTGTTACGCCTCCATTTTTGGTGCAGCGCATAAAAAACAATCCTTTTTGGTACCTATTAGTCGTAGTTTATTGGCTTACTGACCCAGTGAAGAAAGAGTCCGTAAAAGGGATTTTGACAAGAGATTTTTGGAGCTTGTAAAATTATCATTCTGTTTTTGCCAGCCTGTTTGTCAAACTTGGTATTGTTTTAGCGCATTATCTTTAACTAGCGGACGTCACGCGGTTTCACCCGCGTAGTTCCCGTTCCCGTGGGAGTACGGGGATAAAATATAGCCTATGTTACTCAGGGTGAATGTAGCTTTCTAACGGTGAAAATGGTGAAATTTTTTAAATCGGCGCAGTAGTTTTTATATGTCATTACAAACATACACACACACAAAAATACAAATCGTTCCTCTTTATAATATTGGTGTAGATAATTTACGTAGATACCGTATTCGAGCAATCTACCTAGGTACCTATTATTCTCAGAGTTTTCTAGAAGCACCTTAAAGTGGTTTAAATAGAAAATCAAAACAAAAAATCGAACGTTCCTTTTAAAATGTTCCCGTGCACAGAAAAACATCAGCCATTTCTTCTAAGACAGCAAAATGACTACCACATAGAACTAGAGCCTCTAATAATACCATCTAAATTGCCGACCACCGTGCAGGAATAGCGTGAAGATGGATCGTGACTACGAATACGTGCGTAACAGGTATTATTCTAAAGAAATATAACGTACCACACATAAAGTTAACTACGTATACTCAACTTTACACCCACACACACATTGACAATAATTTTTTATGCGGAGTTCCAAGAGATCTTGCGGGGCCCGAAACCTGGTCGGCTAAAGACCGTTTTCTATAACTTACTGACGTATAACTGCCGTACTGTAGCCGTGTGGTATCCGGCAGAGTAGAATAGAACCAACCCATTACACTCACGGGTGTCGTATAAGGCGACTAATGTCTGAGGCAGAAAACCTTGCGCCTCCGTAGACCAGAGAATGTGCAGCAGCGTTTTCTGTTAGTCTTTCATCACTGCGATCTCCAATCCGCCTGCCAAGCGTGGAGGTTACGGCAAATTCCTCCCATCATGGGAGAGGCTTATGTCCAGCAGTGGACGTTATGGGCTGTTGTTGTTGTTGTTGTTGTATAACTGTCAGTTATTACGCCTATATCTCGTAGCTATGAGATTTTCTATAAACAAAGTTAGCTTGAAATATCCTTTCCGCGTCAACGTCACCTATGATGGTCTATCATGGTAACCTTTCTTGGCCCCTTATTCACAACGCTTCGATTCGATTTTCGATTCGGAAAGTCGTATGTCTATCTTTTTTTGACATTACGAAATCAAGCGAGATGGATATACGACTTTCCGAATCTAAAATCGAATCGAAGGGTTGTGAATAGCTATGTTGGTAAAGGCTCTCCAATACTTCTTCAAACAGATAAATTCTTCTAAAATTGCGCTCCATGTAAAATACTGGTATTCAGCTGCATTCGGTTAGACTGGAAGCCGACCCCAACATAATTTGGAAAAGACTGTTGAGTTGGTAGCAACGCTGCCTTTCATGGCTTCGCCGGATGTCCTCAAGGTCTTTTGGAGGCTCTTAGTAAAGAAAATACCGGTTTCATCATAATCATTCATGAACGAAGGACATGCTTGACAGATCCACTTCCTGATATCGACCTTGGTATAGCCCGGAAATGCTGGGATAAGGAATGAATAAGTCATTATCTATTTCTAGGAGGTACCCAGGTACAGACGATAGCACATAAAGCTACTACAAGTCTGTCAAATTTATTGCCCGGTGCCCATGAGACCCAAAAAGGATTTTAAAAAAATTGGAGCAGTCTTTGGGGGCTGCCGATAGAAGTGAAAATACACAGGCCCCGCCCCAGTCGTAGTACTGGTTATGCCCCGCGCATGCCTATGTGGTGCTACGCCGTAGCGGATGCTACGAGTGCCACGAACGGCTACGAAGCGTGACCGCACGTTACGTTACGTGATGATGAATTCAATGTTTTTCCTTCTCCTAAAAAGTGCTCAACGCGCCTAAAGAAGTTTTCACTTCAAAAATATGAAAAATCGTCTCTATAATATCTTAATATTGAAGTTGCCCTCTCTGTATTTCTAGTTGCTGACTTAGTATAGAATTTTCATAATTATCTGAAATGGATTAATCACAAGCACAACCCACTTTTTATAAGCTCGTTCTGGATTTTATTATTACTCAATATTCGTCGTTAGTTTAGTTAATTTTTCGCTTACTCCAATTCATACCGCTCAAGTTAGTATCACATCATCAGTCGCTAAGTTTTTTTTTATTCGCTCGTTTTATAATTCCCCTTTCTTAGATAGTTTTTCGACTTTATTGCTAAACCATTCGGTTTAAGGTTCATTAGGAATATTTTCTGTTTCGGTTTGCTGGATCTGCTCATAGTTTTGCGCCCACTCAAAACTCAGACTCCTGCCTGAAGTCACGTCTCATTCTTCGGATTTCAAATTTGACGGTTAAATAACGGCTTTGCCGTCTTCTCTTTGT
This sequence comes from Xestia xanthographa, assembly GCA_905147715.2. Classification (NCBI taxonomy): domain Eukaryota; kingdom Metazoa; phylum Arthropoda; class Insecta; order Lepidoptera; family Noctuidae; genus Xestia; species Xestia xanthographa. The sequence goes on along the minus strand of LR990654.1, from coordinate 1,623,812 downwards.
TAGGTAATCGATAAATTCTTCTTTTTGGTTTTCATTATTCTCTCTCAAAAGCACGAATTAATCGTTTTTGAACAGTATGAAATAGCTTGTGGTATCGAAGGAATATCCAGGACTGTCTCAGGGTGCTATTTTAGGGCCTCTATAAATTATTCGATGTTTAGCATCTTTAACTGTTGCGAGTTAAGTAAACTTCGTCTAGTCTCTTCTGGTAAGTCTCATTTCCCTTCGTTATCTTTGTCTAACATAAACAAAACATCAAGTACTGCTCTCCCAGAAACGTTTAAATAACTTGTAAGTTATCCGTTAAAGATCTAAGCTATGATAAGATGCCAGCGAGCGTCGTGTATGAAGAGGGCTATGTTCACTTCTTTCTTTTTTTGTTTTTTGACCGTAGACGAGTAATTTGGGACTTACTTGCGTTGAACAACATTTTTGGACATTTTCTGTCGAGTAGATTAAAAATTCTGCTAAGTATCTAAGTAAATACTAGCACAGACAAGTGATGATGTTTGTCTAAGGTCCTAATAATTGTAGTGACAAAAGGTAATATCAGTACCTATTGAGATAATGCTGCAGCATCCTTTTACAGTAAAGCAATATTAGATGCGGACAAAGCCACGCTCAAACTCTTGTATCTACCCATATAAACACATACAGGCAAGCCGAAGAGCCATTACACGTAGGCCGCACCACTTTTTATACCATTGCCTTCCAAGGATATCTTTAAATAAAAAAAAGAGACTCTATGGCTTTGAAAAAAAAAGTGACCAGTAATGGTATCCTTCGGACGTTGAGGAAATTACTCTACGAGTCTATGGTCTTATTTTAAAAAGAAATTGATGAGAAAGTAATGTTTCATTCGCTGTGGTTTATTTAATATTGATTTGCTGAAATTATTGGTAGATGATTTGAAAAAGGAATGCTGTGGATCATTTTCAATGTTAGGATCGAAGGAAAATTATGATGGCATATTTTTTTTTTTTATTATAGCGTGCAGCGCCTCTATCGGCTACCCTCAGAACTAAACGAAGACTGTCATTCACATTGGTCGTACTAGTTCGGGAATAATCATTGAAATTTTGACAATAAAACCTAGTTGTGTTTTCTGTTAATGAACTCAACAATTCTAACAGCCACGCCATATGCTAGGAGCCCTACTAAATGCAGGAACATCACCCCTAGAGACCCGTTAGAGCGTGAAATATCAACAGACGAGGAAAGCCTGATAAGTTCACAACTGTTTCGTATTTATGCGCGCCTGGTACTCGAACATGGCTAGCGGTAACGATTTTGAGGAAAAAATTAAGATTTAGGTGATGATAAAATCGTTTTCTTCGCTTAGAAATTGGAATTAGGTAGGTTATGTAGTTAATTACCTTACCCGCCCATTTTTAACCGACTTGATGGATTTTTTTGACGAATAGAATAGAATCGCTTCAACAATGCCTAGAATCCCCGATTAGCTAGTGTCAAAAGACAGATTAAAAAAAAATGTGGAAGAGCTTTTGTTTATGATTTTACTTTTTTTTGGTGACTTGGTGTAGCCATAGATAAACATAGACTTATTTCTGTGTGTGTGTCCCGCAGCAAAGACATTTTCTTTTCAAAGCATTCTACATATTTACACCTACGCAGACACGAACGCAGCGCACCCAGACACCCAACTGGCATAATTTTAATATAGTGTTGTGAAATAAATAATGGTCCAGTGACAAGAGGATCAATTCCATAAAAGTATTGGAGCGATTGACCTCATTCATTCTATTATGCCTGTGTTTTTAGGACACTAGTTATTTTGACATGAGACATCCCGAATGTATTTTGAATAGCAGACAAAGACAATGTAGAATCGTAAGTAGAATCGGTAGGTAGGTACCAAACTTATTACTTCTACACTTTTTTTTCTTAGCTTTTAAACTTCCTAGGCAGAGGCAAAGGTCTGGCAAAGGCCTTCTTAATTTTCTTCCACTTTTGCTAATTTATGAGGAACCCATCCAATTCCTAAAGCACATTTTAATTTGTATTCAATTTTAATAAATTATTTCTAACATTATCTCCACGCTAGATTAAAAGCCAAAGCTACATCAGAATTAGCTAAAATCGATATCAAGCCACAATACAGCCCACTTCTTTTAACCACACCACACACAAATATAAACCCAATTGTTCTGAAACTACAGTTACTTTTCCATTAAACTAATTTCGCAATAGAACTGTCCCCTATTGAATCGGGCAGGTGCTATCACACCCCTTAGTGTTTCGCTTCGACCCTCGAAACCAAATGAAACACATTGTTTTGTTTGATAAACCAAAATTTATCGTGCAAAAAGTATTATATTGTGTTAATGTTCCCTTCCGCGATAAAGTGAAGTATTGTCATTGTCAACAAGCTAGCATCATTTTATCATTAATTACTTATTAATTATATGAAAATAATTGAAGGAAACACGAAGAAGTATAATGATTGTCCATGGAAACGAAACTAAATAGGTAGGCATAATTTGGCATTGCCATTGCCGCTCGAAGCATTGAAATAAAAAAAGTAATTTTGACGTTTAGCCTCGCGGTCCCGCCAAAAATGAAAGCCTTTTGAAATTGCGTAACAAAGTTCTTTTAAGTTTCGGCATTGACAATGGGAACAAAGCCACGATTTTACTAAATAAGTTTGTAAAATACTTGTAAGATTACAATACAAAATATAATTGGGTATGTAATTTCGACCTTTTACGGACAACTTTTCATATCTTCCTGAAGAAAGAACTACCAAAACTTCGAAATTATGGAGTTTCCTGCTTCAACAGAATTTTTGTATACTACTAACCAAATTCTCAAGTTGGGCGTACCATAAAGTCATTGGGTTTTTTATCAGGAATAATAATTATATCTCGGGAGCATCCGCGGAGTCTAGATTTATGCTCGGTTGATGCAATAGGCACGCCCCTGGGTGTACTATTATTGGTATACCTCTGCCTAACTTTGAGCTCCTTGAGTTACATAAAAGTCGAGCTACACGATAACTGACAAATGCTTGCACTGACTGGACAGGTCCACTCAAATCTGTGTGGTTCTTTCTTCAAAAGACCATCTCAGACACTAATCTGCATAGTCCTCATGTGAATTGAGCAAGATTATGTCTGGACTTCAAAAGAGACTATGACCTCTGAGTTTGTTTCGGCTGTTTCTTCTCAGAGTAGTCAGGTACGAAACGAAACACCGGCCCCATCTAGTTTACTTAAAAAAAAAATAAGTGCAAAAGTGTTTATTACCTACTTGAGAAAATAAACATCATTTCATTTCATATCCCATCGAGGATTACATATCATAATATTACTGTGTTACAGGCGTGCTGTTATAATACATAATTATCGACTGCACAAACAGTTTCACACATAACATTACATTTTTTCCTAATGTCATCGAAGTTCACTATAAAGCCAGGTCCACACTTCCTAGTTCAACACATGGCGATCGATATCCACCCTCTAGGGTTATCGACCTCACCAGATGCGTTACCCCTCAGTGTATACTAAGGGTAAGGGCTAAGGGGCTTCAACAATCAAGCTAGCTATTCATAGTGTGGGCAGAGATGGATGTTCTTTTATTTTGTTTGGGACAAGGATATTCTTGATACTGTTAGTGATTTTTGTTTTTATGAGAGTGTAAACAGTGTGGTCTTGGCTTTAGAGATGGAGAGATAAAAGTGAAACTACCATAAATGTTGTCTTTGATTAAAAAAAAAAAACAAAATGGACACCATTTTATTATGCCTCCAGCGTGTTTTTCTGTTATCTATCAACAATTAAAGGGTTCAATATTATCAGTTTTATTTCGAACCATCCCTTGGTTTGAGATTTCAAGGCTGGGCGTTTGGAATAAAACATCTAATATTAAGAATCTCAAATCACTCATCATTAGGTAACTAGAAAAATCACTGACCCCCACGCCTATAAAACCCTTGTAATAAAAAAAAAAAAACTTGTCCTAAGGACCACAGCTTAAAAAAATCAGCTCCGTTTTAAAAAAAAACATCAACCGAGCACCATTCAACCGTTATTGTCTATCCCTTTCTAACGCGTGTTTCCGTCTCGCTCTCACGCTAATCTTACATTCCATGTCCTTACACTTATGTCAGCCTGGTACATTTTAGATTAACGTGATTGATTTCTTGGCTCATCTGGTTTTAATCCTATTAATCAGATTTTCTGATGTCTAGATGCGGAAAGTTTTCGTCTTTATTTTGGGTCTACTCTTTTGTAGTTTTCAAATAAGTTTTATTTATTTCTGTACTGTACTGTAAAAAGGTCAACCGACTTCTGGGTTTCAGAATTTTTGGAATGTGTTCTAAAAATAAAATGTTGAAATAGGGAACTGCAAAAAACCTGATTAACTCAACTCAAAATCTATACAAGTTATCAACTGTTTACTTCTAAAACATCATTTTTCTAGCCTGTTCCCAATTACGATCTGGTCGTCTTCCACCATCATTATCTGGACTAGCCTTTTCCCAACCGAACCCAACCATGTTGGAGTCGGCTTCCAGTCTAACCGGATGCAGCAGGATACCAGTATGTTACATGGAGCGACTGCCTATTTGGCCTCCACAACCCAGTTAGTACTAGGTAATACGATAACTCTTGGTAAGACAACCAGACTTATGGGCCACTGACTACCATAGTAACGACCGGTCGTCTTCCATCGAACAGCAAAAAATCTCAATGTTCCACCATACTTCCTTAACCTATGTAAAATATTATTTTCTTCAACAAACTAAAAAAAAACCTAACGTATCGTAACGTACGTTTTCTATCGTCATGTATGACCGTAAGCGTGCACCGTGACGTGCCGTTATAACGTTAAAGAATCGTTGAAACCATATGCGGAGAAAAAACTCCGAGTTATGTTTAATCAATTCAAGGGTTTAATACACTGATACAATATTAATTATTTTTACGAGAGAATTCTTTTAATTTAACGCTTTTGACCGTTGCGTTGGAACTTATCCAGTCATAAGATTTTACAAACACTTTTACACGTCATTTTTTAAAACTAGATGGGGCCGGTGTTTCGTACCTGACTACTCTGAGAAGAAACAGCCGAAACAAACTCAGAGGTCGTAGTCTCTTTTAAAGTCCAGACATAATCTTGCTCAATTCACATGAGGACTATGCAGATTAGTGCTTGAGATGGTCTTTTGAAGAAAGAACCATACAGATTTGAGTGGACCTGTCCAGTCAGTGCAAGCATTTACTTATAACTCAAGGAGCTCAACGAAACGACGAACAATACAAAAGAAAGGACATAATATTATGTTCTAACAAGATTTCAAATGAGTTTTTTCTGTAAGAATTAAAGACAAACTAATACCTACTAAAGCATTTTATTATTGAAATAAATCGTTACGTGCATAAATTATCAACGGAAAAAAAAAACAGTAAGTATAACTTTTCTTTGTAATAAACATCAGCCTAAAAGCCCTACACATCTCCACTTCAATTCGAAATGCAAAATACAAATTCAAACCATACGGAAGTCGCACATTGCTCCTGACAACTCTCAATTGTCTCTGACATCTTAGTTGTCTCCCTGTTGCAAGTGTGAGCAGTAAAAAGTGCTCTATTAGACCATAGACACTATTGTCTCAATGAGGCTGACATACATTCACATCCTGTGTAATGTTGCAATAATATTGGTACTTCAGATGGGCAGTTGGCAGTTGGCGCTTGTCGGATATTAAAGCAATAGATTTGCGGATGGAATAACTCAAAAATTATATAAAGTAAAGTTCAATCCAAATGATGTTGTCAAATGTCATGTAAATTTACAGTGTTACCATAGTATGCTCTTTTGTAAGTTTATATGTAGGGGGTAATCTCCGGAAGTAATGAACCGATTTCAAAAATTCTTTCACCATTAGAAAGCCACGTTCACCCTGAGTAACATAGGCTATATTTTAACCCCGTACAGCCACGGGAACAGGAACTACGCGAGTGAAACCGCGGGACGTCCGCTAGTATTTTATAAAATGACAAGATGGCGGAATTCGTTCTGATTTGAGCTGTGCGCTAAAAAAACCTTTTCAGCTATAACAGCAAGAGCTTTAAAAATCGTGGACAGGCTTGTTTTTATTTTACAGTCAGTCATTTTCTTCTCTATGGTCTCCTTCTATGGTCACTCTATGGCCAAATGCAATCGCTAAAGTCAAGTTCAACGACATCTATCCAACGGGACCTGAACTTTGTCAATAGAAAGCTCCGGTAGTCCGGTAATTTCTCAATATGTGCTTGTCCACCGATGTTATGCTAACAAATGGTGTAATATGAACTTGACTTGCGTTTTAGAGCTGTAGTGTCAAAAAAGGCAGATTAGCTGTACTTTTGGTGGCATTACCAACCACATAGACATGGAGCTAGGGTTACCATCTGAGGGCTAATTCACGTAATTTTATGACGCGCCGATGAAGTTGTAGTGCAGTTGCAGTTTAGTTCAAGTTCGAGTGATAAACGGTATTCTTGTAATCTTTGAACTGCGCGTAAGCTGCGCGTGAACTGCACGTCAACTGTACGACAACCAAACTTACTTATGGTGTGACCATAAGAGAGAAAAATATTACTTATTATATAATCGAATAGAATCGATTACATTTAAATGAATACGACGTTATTAAAAAATTATAATAATACCCCAGTACAGATTTTAGTGCTTTTTCTTATTAGTAGAATACCGATCATGTTGCGTTCCGAATCACGCACCAAAGACGCGCAACAGTAGAATGCCGTTATTGCGCTCGCGTGACGCGAACTTGACGCGAGCGTGTCTGACAGCGGTAGAGAATACGAAAAGCGTTGTTTTGATCGAAACTTAACTGCAACTGCACTGCAACAGCACTTCTTTAGTTACGTGAATTAGCCTACTGACCGGATAAATCCGGCCTTGACCGGTTTTTTACACGGAGCTAGGGTTACCATCTGACCGGATATACCCGGTATTGACCGGTTTTTTAATGCCAATACGGGATTTCGCCCGGATTTTGTGTTTATCAGTGGAGTCCATTAGAGCCATCGTACCTACTTACGTATTACTGGAAAGATTATAGTTTGTTGTGTGAGCAATTCTTCAATCAAATTTTTGCGGTCAAAACCAAATTTTAAAAGCTATTTCTAGTAATAAGAAAATATAATTAACACTTTTACGTTTAACTTTTGATTACTGAACATGATTTATTGTTTTTTTTTTTCTAACTTGAATAAAAATTTCAGGTTTTTGTTTGATCGTAGGTAAACTTCAGGCTAGACCGGACTTTTTTGTCGTAAATCAGGATTTTTTATCCGCCAAGACCGGATTTCCGATTTTAGGCCCTGGTAACTCTACACGGAGCAGTATTCTTGTAGAGCTGTAACAAATAAAATACTAGCATAGAAGCCCGCGGTTTCGCCCGCGTGGATTTTGATGATTGTCCCACGGGATCATACTACCGGAATAAAAGTGTTAATCCAGGTCATAAACTATCTGCGTGCTAAATGAGGGATTTTCTTTTTAGCTCTTCCCTAGTCGCTGGATAGATGGCGCTAGGAGTTAGTATGATAATATGCAAGGAACGGAACCTAAAAAACTGATTTTAACAAAGCGCGAGAAAACTAGGTTATATTCGGAAGGATAAGCAAATGAAAGTTTCAGTCAACGAGAGTATGTGACGAGACACAATTTTTTTTTTCCAAGCGTTTTGGCTTTGGCACCAACTATCATAGTAAGTTCAACGCCATCTATAGAGTTCTTGGAAACTAAGTTTTTTTTAATACCTCAAAAAGAAAACCTCTCATTACATCCAAATCCGTTCAATACTTTTTGCGTGAAAGAGTAAAAACACATACTTAAACGCCTTATTATATTAGCACAAAACCGTTCTCAGTTGTGTTGGTGTCGACTTCCAATCTCAAGATGAAGCTATAAGTACCAGTATTTTACATGGAACGACTGCCTATCTGACCTCCACTACCTAGTTACTCGATAAAACGAAAAACTATTATTACGTACCTTTTCTCAAAGAAGACCGTTACTCTCACTCAATTCTCTATTCGAAACACGTCGCCATTTTAAATAGATACATCCTTTGTCTATGATGTAATAGGAAATGACGTCATCGCGAAAAAAGCTGCGTTTATTGTCTCTTACGCTTTGGAATCTTAAGTTTTGACCTTTGCGTTTTTTTTTGTGTATGTGATAAAACAGCTGGTTTTCCCGCGCGATTTAAAGAATTGAGCCATTTTTATTTTTGACAGATTTAACTTCTATACAGTAATTTATCAGCCTATGGGTCGATTCTGTTGTGCACAATCTAAACTTAATTTAGGTTATTGCTATCTTTTTCTCTCTAATAAAATGAGAAAGAGACGGACGTAATTTAGAGCTGTCAAATTTAGTTGGAACTAATATTTCCATACAAATGAAGGGTGCACGTAAAAACATGTCGACTAAAAACACGATGAAGCGCAAGGCATAAACTAGTTTGACATCTCTAACTTAGTTCATAGCTATAGCCGTCCTTTTCTCGCACTGCCTTTTAGTAAAAGATAGCAATAGCCTAAATTAAGTTTAGTTTGTGCGCAACAGAATAGACACCAATAACTCTCTTAGTGCAGGGCGTATTATATTCTTCTATACTAATATTATAAAGAGGTAAAATTTGTTTTTGAAGTGAAAACTTCTTTAGGCGCGTTGAGCACTGTTTGGGTGAAGGAAAAACATTGAACTCATCGTCACGTAACGTAACGTGCGGTCACGCTTCGTAGCACTCGTAGCATCCGCTACGGCGTAGCACCACATAGGCATGCGCGGGGTATTACCAGTGCTACGAGTGGGGCGGGGCCTGTGTACTTTTTGTTTTCACTTCTATTGGCAGTCCCCAAAGACTGCCCCGATTTTATTTATGTAGGGGGATAATCTTCGGAACTACTGATCCGATTCCGAATCTTCTTTCACTAACGGGAAACTACATTATCCCCGAGTGTCATAGGCTACATTTAAAACGTTTCCGCTGGTTAATTTCTGTACAAAACGGGTGCGAAACTACGAGCAAAAGCTAGTCTTAAACAGAGAAAGATCGAGTGATCATCACGTTTTGCTCATAGCTTGATGATTTCAGACTCATAAACTTGTCAGGTCCCAAGTTCTTGCGATTTGTTTCTTTTTTTTTTTACATAACATCATTATCATTTCAGCCGAAAGTCGTCCACTGCTGGACATAGGCCTCCCCAAGTGTCGCCAACTCGCCACATTGACCGGTATATTAATATTCTTGTAGTAAGTACTTAGAGTTATACTGAAAATTTACAATATCAAGCCACCAAATTCAAAAAAAAGAAAAAAAATCAAATTAAAAAAAAAAGCAATCACGTGAAATAAAAAAAAAACAATTAAAATTAAAAAAAAAAAAACATAAAATATCCTTTTTTAAAGCACTTTTTATGTTTATTTTTACGACAAAAGAGTCTCGAAAGTTCAAAAACCCGCTTTTTGACGTAAACGAAAACCGTATGTCATGTTTACTTAAAGCTTACTTGAAGGCGGCTTAAAATAAAGCTAACTTTCAAAGATAAACCCCTTTGTTTGGAAGATAGTCAAAGTACAGTTGTATAGAATAGTGTTAATTTTATACTTAAACGAATAAACGCAAGATTTAAAAAAGGAATGAAGTTTTTTTTCTTCAAGCGTGGGAATTGTAGATACAATTCGTGATCAATGAGTTAGGAACTCAGGAATAATGTACTTAATCAAACTTCAAATACTACCGTACCATATTGAGAAATGTTTCATTTTAAGGTGATTACATGAGCTAAACGCGAGTTTTATAATGCAAAAAAGCATATGATTTACTGCAATAAACAAAACCAGAAAAATATATGATATTCTACAGGATAAATAAATAAATATTGCTGGACATTACACACAGCGCCATCTAGTGCCACACTAAGCAACGAGGCTTGTGTCGTGGACTCCAGATAGTTGATAAACTACATATGTACTTTTTGTTTGTAAATACATACTTATTATACATATAATCATCCATGACTCGGAAACAAATGTCCGTGCTCATCACACAAACTTTTGCTCCGACCGGGATTCGAACCCGGGACCCTAAGAACGTAAGGCAGCCTCACTGCCGCTGCGCCAATCAGGTCATCAAAGGATATAAGCTATAGTACGATAGTGTTTTGAAAACATAATACAACTAATTTTATTCGATAGAAAAAAATCACGAACTTATGTCTAAAAAATTCTTTTAACGAGTAAACACCATACTAAAATACATGCGATCATTCTGATTTTTTGGCAAATAATTCTACAAGCAACATTTAGTTAGCATCATTGTGTTTTACTTTTGTAGTCCAATCAATAAATTTTTTGCAAATCGCAAAAAAAAAAACACTAATTTCGCAATATTCGGCCACAGTGAGTGACGTCACAACCACTTTGTAGTGCAAGCTGATTAGAACTTTATTTTAACAGTATTTTAAACAAAGTTTGAATCACCACAAATAGAGTTGCTAATTTAGCTCCTGTAGTCGCCTTATTTGGAATAAATAACTTTTGATTTTATTATTTCTTCCTCTAAATAAATAGGGTCGTTTCTTCATTTGTAAAACAACTAATAAACTACGTACTGTTGTCCAGAATAATATATTACAAGTTTTCGTCGCGATTCTTGTTATAAAACCACCCACGTTTCAAGCTTGTCGCATAACACTTATCGGCGCGCCTGTACAAGGTTAGGGCGCTTATTACTGACATCCTGTTGAATTGTTGATAAAGTTTAATAACACGACACTAAAACGGCTTAGTTGTTATAACATTACACTGGTTTTGTAGAGGTTTGTGAAGAAATTGTAAAACAAAAAGATGGTAACATAAAATGTCGTTGACATATTATGCTGTATGGTTTTGACATCTTTGCCTTCGCTTTTGTCTTTGGCAAAAAATTGGACATCTAGTTTTTGATTAATCATGGCAGAAAAAAACTGAAATATAATATGGCCACTGTCTAGAAGTGTGCATCTTACATAAGTGGGCGGGCGCTTGTGAAGAAAATATGCATCGATATGTCAAACTTGGTACATTTATTTTAGTTGATGTGTTTTCCCGCCTTCATAGTTGTTGGTTGAAGTGTGCACATCTAGGGCAGCCGTCATAATTAGCCAAATAAAAAAAAAACAGTGACCAAAGAGGATCGTGTATCCAAACTTCAAGCTTCTAATTCTCGCACAGTTTAAATATAGAATTTTGCAAAAAAAAAATCTGGACCAAGGAAAAATAAAATAACAAAAGAAGATCGCCTTTTGTTTTGCAGGGGGGCCAGCAGAATCTCATAGTAACAAATTATGTACATATTATCTTCTATGACAAGCTTGGGAATACCCGGAAGGGCTCACGATGATCCAGTTTCACACCCCACATTAACCGTAAACTTACAGGTGCTCTACATTCGCCAAAAATTCTCATTGCGCCGCCATTTTTTTTCGTTTGACATAACTCGCCCCATCTTTCGCGCCAAATATGACAATAGGTAGTTCCCGTGCGAAACGTCTGATTGTCTATTGTTGTTTTCTACTTCCGAATTTTAAAATTTAAAATAAGGGGTTCGGAACTTCGGATAAGCTTATGTAAGATATTCCCATGGTATGGTTTGGTACAGATCTCTTTGGTCATCCCTGACCTTCAGCTGGTCGGATATTAAATGGGGCAAGAAATCGATGATATTGGCATTGACGCAATTTTATTTATTGATTGTGTTTAGCCCCTTGGACTTTGAACGAAAGTTATGTCATTGAAATGTTTAGAAATGACAGCGATCTTTTAAAAACTTGCTGTCAATGTCAATCTTTATTTTGACGTTTCAATTGGAGATTTTTGTCTTTTCCCATATTTTTTTACTTACTTACCCCTGCAGCCCGCGTAGCATGGCCACTGTGGAAACGGGTTTTGTCGACTGACAATCGACAAAATGACAGATATTTGACAGATTTTCGAAAGACTTCTAACGTCCTAAGCATGGCGATATTTGACATGTGGAAAAGAAAGGTTTCTATTCTTTAGCGACAAAAGTCTACATCGTCCGAGCATGGCAATAATTTTTTGTCTACTTTTGACACTGGTTGTAGGAATCGTTTCTTGTCAGCAAATGTCAAAAAGTCTACAACACATTAGACCTAGACAAGATTATTTTTATAAATATAATTTGTGTTTGCAAACCATTTTGTTTTTAAAAACATGTCGGGGTCCTACCGTCGCCATCCCCCCAGTTTTATGCCATAAGAACGCTGTACGAGCTCTAACCGGGGCTTCGATATCCCGGAAAACGAGTTACTTAATGAGAATGCCATCTAGCCGATTTCGGCCACAGCGACTGCATTCGATGGCTTTCTAGGGTGGTTGTCGAGTGTTTTGGAGGAGCTCGTGGCCAAATAATAACAGCCGCTCGGGTCAATCGTTAGGTTAAGCCGTGCTTGCCTAGGTTGGTCTGTGGATGGGTGACCACCCATTACATACTGAGTTTCTTCTGTGCCTCGGAAAGCACGTTAAGCCGTTGGTCCCTACTATCATTTGTAAATCTTTGACAGTCGTTAGGAGTCAGAGGCCCAAAAAGTCTGACAACCAGTCTTACCAAGGGGTATCGTATTACCCGGTACTAACTTGGTTGTGGGGGTCAGATAGGCAGTCGCTCCATGTAAAATACTGGTATTCAGCTGCATCCGGTAAAACTGGAAGCCCACTCCAACACAGTTGGGAAAAGGCTAGGCAGATGATGATGTCGAGTGCTTTGGTGTACTGCTCTTTCATGTGCTATCAAGTAGCTAGCATACATCATCATCAATCATATCAGCCCAGAATCACCCACTGCTGAGTAAACGCCCCCTTTATTCCGCCACACTTCCCGTTTCTGTTACTACTTTTTGCATCAATTTGTTTGTTTGCATCTTTTTCCTTTCAAATAAATTTAATGTCATCGTCCACCTTGCCTGACATTAACCACCGCCCGTGTTACCCGTGTAACATTATTTTTAAGTAAACAACAAAAACTTAGTAAGAAACTATTATCTTACCAACTGAACATTGATGGATATTTTAAGATAAGTACAAAAATCATGAGATTGTTAAAGATGATATGAGATTGCAGGGAAGCAAGAGATCCTGTGATCTCTTCTAAAGTGATGAATATAATATCAACAAACAATCTAAAAAAATATAATCAATTCTATTACTTCTAGATCGCAGATGCTGAGTGCAAAATCTTCAATGTCACTCCGTTGCTATGGAAAGACCTTATAAGTCTTTGTCTTCGTACAAACTCGAGTCGATGGGTTGCCGCATGCTCGGGCATGTCAAGACATTAAGACATGTCAAGTTGTATAGAAAAGAGTTTTGTCGAGTCTTGTAGAGTAGAGATAGAATCGCCATGCTACGCGGGCAGGAGAATAATAATTGTGAACCCACAAGGAATAATAAATTAAATGCATATTTTTTAATGTTTTAGGAATCCAGTCCCAGATGGTGTCTTACATTTTAGACATCTTATGTCATACTAAAATAATTATCATCTGTCTAGAATTTTCTCAACTATGTTGTCATTTGTCATACTAAAATAATATTATGTAGATTTTTATAACACTCGTGAGAAAAAACAAATTAAATTCTTGGTTTTAAATCACGCTTGTCTATTATTTGAATATATTTACATAGTTTTTGCATAAACTATTTAAATTAGTATCTTTTTGCAAACTTGTTTAAGTAGTTGTCTTTCTTTTGTAACTTTTTTGACAATATTGAATAAGACTAAGTTTTGTTTTCGTATTATTTGCTTATATTTGCAAATAGTGTTGAGTCGGCGTTTTTTTCAGTAGGTAACCCATTTTAATAAAGTAGCTTTTGTCGTATGTCGACTATACAGCCTCCAAATAAATAATATGACGTATTAAGAAGATCGTGCATAGTTATTTTAATTTAATTAAGAAAAAAAATATTTGACATATTCTGTCAATTTTGACAGCACAATGAAACATATGAAACGTCAAATGAATTATCGTGAGGTCTCTCCTTCATGGCTTTAAGAAAATAGACACCAAAATGACTACATTATAACTGAATCTACTGACCTATTTGTAAACGTAGAGACTAGACTCCTAGACAGAAACAATACTAGTAACTTCATCTTCCCATAAACTAATAGTGCCAACATAAAAATGTGCAAAACCGTTAGTGACGTCACTCGCTGAAACGAACAGTACTGGTTTCTTTGAATTCGGAACAGTCGTTTGAATATGGAACGTGTGGGAGTGCTGTTTAAAAATAGAATACTAAACTTGTAGCTAATTCGTTATTGTAATAGGATGCCATATTTGGTTAATAATATAGTCGGTGTTATAACTATTATACAATTTACTAAAATTACTTACTGAAAATTATGTTGTGTTGTTGATCAGAAAGACGCAGGTCGCCCTATGTAAAATACTGGTATTCAGCTGTATTTGGTTAGACTGGAAGCCGATCTCAACATAGGAGTAGAAGAGTAGAGTAGGGACTCCATTTTCCGCACTTAGACTCTCATTCGGTCCGTTGTGCGTAGGTGTCCTGGCTAAGTTAGCCAGCCTAGATCCGTCCAGAAGCACAGAAGTTTCCTGGGATCTTCACAGGCTTCGCGGAGCGACCTCCGTTCCGAGGATTTGTTTGCGTTGGGTAGCCACGGCCTCGCATTCCAGGATGACGTGGGCAGCTGATTCTTCGGTTTTCAAAGCAGCCCCTGCAGAGTGGGCTGTCCGTGGCGCCTATGTTCAAGAGATTTTGTCTGTCTCAACATAGGAAAAACTAGGCAGATGTTAATTTTAAAGAAAAACGATAGGAAGATTACGGTGCTTGCAGTCTAACCTACATTCTAAAAATGCAATCTATTTTTACCCGACTTGGGCGAAGCTAAAAGTAAGCGGTGAACCCAAAAGTAAGGGTAATGATTTTAGCAGTCTATGCGTAAGTATGTATGTTATGTTCGTATTAATGTTCCTTCATAACGCCTAAACTTTAGTCTTTTCATCCGATTTTGATGAATTAATTGACAATCGATTCGTTATGGCCGCCGGGCCAACATAGGCTTCACTTTAACCGACTTCAACAATAGGAGGAGTCGATTTTGCCTTGAGAGCGTGATTTATCAGAAGTCGATTTTTTTTAGTTGTAGTACACCACACATTCTTGTTGTAGAAACACACATTCACATTCCATATTCATAGCTTTTGTGAAAAAGACATCTTATCAAAGTATTAGAAGAGCTTTTCAAAAACAGCCCTTAATTTTAAGCAAAAAGAGTTCAAGAAGGTATATCTCCACTTAATCATTTTTAAACTTATCATTGTCAGGCCCAAAGTCATAGTTTATCTAACACAAGTCGTCATTTTTTATTACTCGTCTTCAAGATGGAGTCTTGAATGCTAGCTAACCTACATCAGCTCCTAAATAGGTCACTGGTTCACAACGCCAAGGTCCATTTGATTAACTAAAAGTACGTTAACGGTTAGCTTTTTGAAATTATCAGCTGATTATATTAGTTTGTGTTACGTTTTCATTGTCTTAAAAGCGACTACAGGAGCTAAACGCGAGTTTTATAATGCAAAAAAGCATATGATTCACTGCAATAAACAAAACCAGAAAAATATATGATATTCTTCAGGATATATGCTAGTTCGATAGTGTTTTGAAAACATAATACAACTAACTTTATTAGATAGAAAAAAATCACGAATTATCTCAATACATGCGATCATTCTGATTTTTTGGCAAATAATTCTACAAGCAACATAGCATCATAGTGTTTTACTTTTATAGTCCAATCAATAGATTTTTTGTAAATCGCAAAAAACCACTCATTTTGCGCTATTCGCCCCGCAGTGGCTGACGTAACAACCAGTTTGTAATGCAAGCTGATTAGAAGCTTATTCTAACAGTATTTCAAACGAAGTTTGAACCACCACAAAATATAGAGTTGCTAATTTAGCTCCTGTAATCGCCTTAATTAAAATTTGCTAGAGTTCCTTTGGCGAAATTATAATCTCAAGTCTTCATCATGTTACTTATGGTCGTCGCAACACGTTTTTTTCTTCCATTCTTTCCTGCCAACAGCCACGCAATCAACAACAACAGCCCATGACGTCCACTGCTGGACATAAGCCTCTCCCATGATGGAAGGAATTTGCCGTAATCTCCACGCTTGGCAGGCGGATTGAAGATCGCAGTGATGAAAGACTAACAGAAAACGCTGCTGCCCATTCTCAGGTCTACGGAGGCGCAAGGTGTTCTGCCTCAGACATTAGTCACGCAATCACTTACACCTTTTTCATTCATATCATTCCTCACACAATCCATCCATCGTTTCCTTGGTCTTCCTCTCCCCCTCCATCCATCAACATTTATATTCATCACTCTTTTAGTCACATGCGATTCGTCCCCCCTCATCACATGTCCATACCAAGACAGTCTTTCAACTTTTCTGTAATTGGCGCAAATAATAATCTCAAGAAAAGAAGCTCTTTTAAAAGAGTGTCCATTGAGTTTCGTTCCCGTATCTGCTCTTTGTTTCACAGTCAAACCAACAAGTTATTATGCCGTGCTGGGCTGTAGCGCTGTAGCTTCATCTTTTTGCAAAATTGTCTGGTTCTGGTCATTTTGTAACACACACTTTATAACAGTCTCTTGCTTAATCGCCCTTCCGTCTCTTTCTTAATCGACAACTCTTTTGTTCATCCGTCATTTTGTCGATTCTCTTTCGTTTCTACGCTGCCAGTGGTCATGCAAAGCGGGCAGATCAACCTAGAAAAGCACACTGAGCCCATCCGTCGACTAGATTCATTTTAGAGTTAATCGAGGTCTATTGCTCTCTCTTTGACTCCTGTCATCCTAGTAGATTCTTTTTTCTCTATACTTTCTAGGGTACTGTATTGAGTTCGAATATCAATAGCTTTAACAGCTACTACAGCTCACTATCAATCCTTATTATCATCATTATCCTATCCTTTAGCCTGATTTATTTGGTATCCGAGCTGCATGCCTTCTTCTTCCATACTTCTTTATTTATCTCCTCCTTGAATAAATCCTTTATTTTATAAATCCCCTGTCGGTTCTCAAATATCTTCGCTTTACCACTTGCCAACTGCCATATTCCAAGAGTAATTAACTTTTGAGCCCTCAAATTCTCGTTAATCTTTTCTCCACCTTACACTCTGTACACCATACGATCTTCCGTTCGCACTTTCTCATAAATCACGGGTAATCTCTTACTTTTTGCCGCGTTTTTTGCTGTCACTGTCAAATGGTCCGCCATCTTCTTTAATGGCTTTCGGGACACGTTCGTGTTCTTTTTTAGAGGTTTTAATGGCTTATCCGCTGGTTAAGTTATTTTGGGGTGAAAGATTACAAAGTTGTAATTTTTAGGAGAAATTGAGGATGACAGTCGTTCTGAGAGTTGCTGTGGGATTTAACATGTGTGAAATATTAACCGAGTCCTAATGCTTTATATTTTTTGCTCACACCTCAGCCGCTTCGATCTTCATCTTTCGCAAGGACCTTCAATCTAACGGAGGCAGCTGTAGACGCTCCGTGGTTAGACCAGATGGATCTCAACTACATTCTACAGCAATTTAAGAAACTTTTCAGCTGCAACAAGTCAAAACGAAACCAACAATTCTGCAAACTTTCGGTCTGTATCACCCTTTTAAAAAGAAATAAACAGTTTCTTTCCTACCCCTCAAGAGTCTCCCAAGAATAGTCCATAACGAACTAAAACATTCTCTTTTTAAATGTATGTTTTTAAAATCAAAGATGGCGGGACCTCCCGGGTTCCCTCCCACTGCGCGAGCGCAACACATGGTGCGCGCGGCGAATTATGAAAATTGCGTGACTGAGCCCAATCAAATATTGTTTTACATGGTATATGGCGGCAGATGTTGCTAATAAAGTAATGAGCCACTTGAATTGTTTTAAAGACCTTAGTGTTAGGTCATAGTTTGTATAATTACTGTTGAAGCCTATAGGAGGATCTAAGAATTTGTTTTAATAATTAATTGAGTAACTGCTTCCTCTTGTTAAGCAGTCTTATTGTTGCGCAACATCTTTCAAGAGAGTGAAGACATAAATTCGATTCGAGGCAGATTTTGTATCTGTAAAATCCTACTAGAAAATTGCGAACAGGGAGCGTTCAAACAAAAATAGCAATATTCAAAAAAGGAAAACCTTAGCCACAGATAATATAATCCTTAGCACACCTTTGCATAAATCGGAAACAGATATAATGAAAAGTAAGATGGCCACTTTAAAACCTAAAGATCTCTAAATTGTTAAGGACAAAGAACTTTACGCAACACTTAAGAAAACGGGTGCATTGCTACATCCTGTGGTCTTCAATGCAAGCACCATATACCATATCATTAACCGCAGGAAGACGTGTGGTCAGCAGGATTCAAGCTTCGCTACGCACTACCCTAAATATTGAGTTACGACGGATATGGACGTCGCAATCTCGGAAATTACTTGAACACAGCTTTCCCGGTGTCTGATTTTTATATGCCGGTTTTCTTTTGTTTTAGTTGGCCAAATCTTACGTCACTGAATGTTGACAGTTGAAGTGTCATTTAGATTTTTTTTGTCTATGGCTGGTTCTACAGCTAGGTTGGTTGGTTAACTGCCCTAGATGAGCCGGATTTTCTAGTTTAAATTGACTCCTCATTTTCCTGTACAAATATAAAAACAATATGTTCAAATCATCGCTAAGCCACACCAAATAACGGTTCGTCCTTGGTCATCTGCTGAAGCCGCCAAAAAAAAAAAAACAATCGCCTATCCCGTTAATTCCCGTTGGATCACAGCATCAAATCATAATAAGATTTGCTACAAAAAAATCTATATCGAGGGGGAAGATACTATAAGGAAGTATTATAGGAAGTACAGAAAGGCAATTTATTTGTCTATTGTAGAATGCAGCTGCCTGCACTTGCATCGGCAGATGTATAGCACGCGCCGTCTTGAGAATGTGTGTAACGGGCATTATCTGTGTCTATGGTATTGTGTATCTGTGGGGCGCGGGAAATGAAAATTCGTTGACGTTTGCAATTTTTTTTCGTAATATCTCTGTTATTGTTTTGTTTGTGTTAGTAAAAACGTGGATATTGAGATTTTAGCTCCTTCAAGTATTTTTCCGATAATTAAAAATATATCCTAAAGTTGAATTTTAAACACGGCAATAAAAATACAAAGGGCCTTCTATTGCCTTGCTTATCATCGAAAACACTCAGTTTCAAGGAAATAGAATACAAGTTAAAAGTTTAAAACATGAATTGTATCTCCTTAGGTTGCGTTCAAATGTTTTTTTTAGTCGGCAGATGGTATTCGCGATAAGATTACCAATTGATTTGTGGCTGCAATTCGAAAATCGACTTAGCAATTCGATTGGAAATTAATTTTATTGTTATTCTCGATTGGCGCAATGATAGACTTTTTTTGTTTAGAATCGTATTTTATCTGTTATTTGATAAAAATGGCCAAGTAATCGAAGTCTAATTGATTTATTGCAGACGATATCATCATCAATTTAAATAAAAATAGATGACATACAAAAAAAAAAACAGCTGTTTTTATCGCAGACATAAAACATCAAGGATTTAAGCCTGTTCCATCCGGAAACGGAAACGCACGTGCGCGCCATACAAAGATCATTCAACGCATCCCATTCACTTTCATTCAATGAAGTAATGATTGTATTGAACATGTGTTTTGTTTTGACAATAGCAAAAGTTTACCCCGTTGGCGCACTTGTTAGCATAATCATTATCGAGTTGGCGGTCCATAATTTTTTCTCGATTGAACTAGACCGCGATACGATTGATACGGGTGCACCGTATCAATTAAATGAGTTGGCACCTACGTAATTTCTTTGTATTTTCTCGTCGCATTGTCTAAAGTAAAATCATATTATGCTAGACTCTAAGAAAGGGGTCGACTCATCATAATTGTAGAACTTTTACTAGGTATATTACGTAGGTATCGCAAAAAAAAATCTCCAAAAATGTTGTCGAGTCGGTTGCGTTTACTTACATGATTAAATTCACGCAAGCCAATTAAATTACCTACTTTGTTTTCAAAAATATGACAAACTAAAACGTTAAAACTTCGAACACCCACACCCTCCCGCGCAAACGTTATTTTTCCATATGCCACGCGAGGCACAGGACACACGCATGCAGCCGAACCGTTACCGATCGATGCTGGCACATTGTACCTAGTTCATGTTGCACTGAGGGTGTTACTTGATGCTTATTTGGGCGTAAAAAAAACTCTTTTGGTTAATACAAGCATAAATGCGTCCATGATTATATTATTGACCAATAAACGGCTATTTTTGTTTTAGGGATATTTAACGATTAATCGACTATTTTTTTTGTTTATGGCTGAGTTGATAATATTAATCTAGTATAGAATAAATAAATACAGATTTGGAAGGAGAAAGGGGGGGCTTTTGCCCAGCAATGGGAAACCAGATTTATGCTAAAAAATACTTACTTATATAGCTAAGCGTTTTTTTTAAGCCGTGTGGTATCCGGTAGAGTAGAATAGAACCAACCCATTACACTCACGGGTGTCGTATAAGGCGACTAATGTCTGAGGCAGAACACCTTGCGCCTCCGTAGACCAGAAAATGGGCAGCAGCGTTTTCTGTTAGTCTTTCATCACTGCGATCTCCAATCCGCCTGCCAAGCGTGGAGATTACGGCAAATTCCTCCTATCATGGGAGAGGCTTATGTCCAGCAGTGGACGTTGTGGGCTGTTGTTGTAAGCGTTTTTCTATATTAAAATGTATGTCACAGGTGACAGGCTGGCCACTATCTAAACTTGACAGATGCGGCTGAATACCAATATCACCTTTGCCAATATTACGTCATGTCCAAATGTCATATTTGTCACATGTCTTCGAATACAATCGTAGTTTTCTTGACCAGACACCTGGATGCACCCCAAGGAGGTTAGAAGCATAAAGGTCGTTGCAATCAGCTGTTCAGCACGCGCCAAGATTTCACTTTATATCATATTTTTTTTTTAATCAATTGAATTTCGAACTACAATAGCATACTCCCCCACGGCACGTGCTAACGGTTTTACTAACAATAAAGCGAAATAAACTTTATTTTGGATAGGTTAGGGTGTTAAATTGAATGTGTGTGGAAATCGTAGGTGTACGGGGGCATAGTTATAGTGTAAAATGGGTAAGCAAACTTCTTGCAAGGTCAAGGAACTGATTTTTGGATGAAAAAGAAAATGGCGGTTGTTATCTGCTGTTGTGTTATGAAAGGCCGTTTTATATTCAAAAGATAAGAAAACGAGGTTACCATGTTGTAAAAAGACAATTTCAAATTCATTTTTGTCTTTATTAATAAAAGAATTGCTAAAAAAATAAATCGGCGAAATTTCAACTTGGCAACTCACTCAACCCTCTAGTGTTGTACCACGGTTGCCGCGATATAACGGTTTTATCGATTATTTTAACGTTAGGGTAGCAATCGTTTGATGATTCACCTTGATATCAAACCATCTGTCTGTTTTTGTCGAGATTTTATTTAATTAGTAGGGATATAAAAGCTGTGGTTTAGGATTAGGGAAACCGTTCATTAGGTACTTTATTAATAACGGTCGAAAATTATACAGTTGGATTTACTGGTCCAAGCCGATACCGATAACTTATGAAATGAAATAACAAAATATTGATTGCACAAATGTATTTGCACAATGATTGCACAATGGATTAAAGTAAGTAACTCGAGGAGCTCGTGGCTAAATAATAACAGTCGCTCGGGTCGATCGTTAGGTTAAGCCGTGCTTGCCTAGGTTGGTCTGTGGATGGGTGACCACCCATTACTTACCGAGTTTCCTCCATGCCTCGGAAAGCACGTTAATCCGTTGGTCCCGGCTGTCATTTGTAGATCTTTGACAATCGTTACAGGTAGTCAGAGGCCCAAAAAGACTGACAACCAGTCTTACCAAGGGGTATCGTATTACCCGGTACTAACTGGGTTGTGGAGGTCAGATAGGCAGTCGCTCCATGAAAAATACAGGTATTCAGCTGCATCTAGTTATACTGGAAGCCGACCCCAACATAGTTGGGAAAAGGCTAGGCAGATGATGTAAGTAAGTAACTGAACATTGCATTGAAAAATAAACCTTTAATTAGGTGTTATAAGCTCTAACCTTGTACTTCATAATAATTTTAAGGCGGTACCCCGAGCAAAATTAGCAACTCTATTTGTGGTGGTTCAAACTTCGCTTGAAATACTGTTAGAATAAAGTTCTAATCAGCTTGCACTACGAATTGGTCGTTACGTCAGTCACTGCAGGCCGAATTGTGCGAAATGAGTGGTTTTTATTCTTTATAAAATCAAACTTACGTCTTTTGGTAAAAATAAAACGACAATTATGTTCATTATTAAATTGCCTATCCATTAGTATAAGTAGCAAATCAAAATAATGGTTACTTTACGAGGAGTAGCATTTTATAAATCATTATTTCTCATTTCTATGGTTTCGTTGTGAGGGGATTTATTAAATATTAAGCAACTTAAAAAAAAATATGAAACGACAATTTTGGAGGCAAGGATATGTAGTAATTTAATGTATTTTTTATTAGTTGGTATTTCTTTTGGATAAAGAGGAGTAGGCTCCGAAAAACTGCTCGCTCAAGGTCATTTGCTCGGGGAGCCGCCTTAACACTTATCCGTAAGTTACTGTCCCACGTCATCCCACTGCTGGACAAAGGCCTCTCACTATGTCTTCCATTTCTTTCGATACTCATTAGAATATAGTTTCTTCATTCATTGAACGACTCCTACTAGGTACTATCATCCGTCTGTCTGTTCGCGATAAACTCAAAAAATACTTCACCGATTTTCATGCTGTTTTTACCAATGGATAGAGTGGTTCACGAGGAAGGTTTTAGTATATAATTTGTCAAGCCGGCGGTCGAAGCCGCGGGCATCAGCTAGTGTATTATGAGTGCAAATTTGTAAGGATGGATGGATGTTTGTTACTCTTTCACGCAAAAACGACTGAACGGATTTGGATGAAATTTAGCACACAGATAGTTTATAACCTGGATTAACACATAGGGTACTTTTTATTCCGGTAGTATGATCCCGTTGGACAGTTATCGAATTGGCGAAGCCGCAGGCAAAAGCTGGTACTCACTAAATTCGCCCGACTCAGTCCTTAAGAGCCTATACTACCTCAGATTAGCAACTCTGTGTGTGGTGGTTCAAACTTCGTTTGTAAAACTGTTAGAATAAAGTTCTAATCAGCTTGCACTACAAAGCGGTTGTTACGTCAGTCACTGCGGCCGAATAGTGCGAAATGAGTGGTTATTCTTTAAAAAATCAAATATTCGTCTTTTGGAAAAAATAAAAAACATAGACCTGCTTTATAGTTAGTTCAGTTAGTATGCAAAGTTTCATGATCTAATTTGAAGTAGTTTTTGAATACCAGCGGTTTTTTGTTCGATTTGGAGGTAACTTTGGGATTTTTTTCTATAGAGAAAATTTTATGAAATCGTGTTTTCGCCTAACATTAATTCTCAACTTTACCATATATTTATTTCAAAATTAATGCTGCAGTATTTTAGGCGTAATGGAGGATCATGCTAAGCCATTTGAGGTAGTACAGGCCCTTAAAAACACAAATTGGCAAACGCCAATTTGTGTTTACATGTTTATAGTTTTAACGGACATAACTATTGTTTGTTTTCCCTAAATAAATAAATAAAATACTTAAATAAAATACTTAAATAAAATAAATAATACCTAGTAATATTGACGGATACCGCGTAATAAGGTTGAAAGTCGAACTCGATAAGTCTTCGGCAAATGTTAATAATCTTCAACACCAAAAAAATCTGAAAAACACGCTCTACTGCTTTCAAAGCTCATTTCTCCACGATTGATTATCCCGTCAGCTATGTTCCCGTTTCCCGTTAAAATCGACAAGTCCCAAAGATGGAGGAATGTGACATTTTTTTGGCCCAATAAGCCAATAGTATGGCAAATGTGTGGTGCCATGAAACATGTGGTGGAATCAAGGTTAGGGAAGGATATCTGATTCTGTACATCCTGTTTGTTGTACCAACTGATTTTTCAAAACTTTCTTGTAAACATAATATTGCCATGACTACAATACGTATAGGTACTGTTTTACCTTAAGTATTTATTTATGTACTTACACACAAAAAAAAATTAAGAAAAGAAAAAAATATACTTAACCTCCTCTTTTTGGAAGTCGGTTAAAAATACTTAACCTGGACATTATAATATTGAAAAGGCAAAGATACTGCTTATTTCATGAGAAATTTCTTGCAACAGACCTGCGTGAGGAAATTTGGATTTGAAATGTAGATACAGTGTGTAGAAAAGACCAAACAGGATAATTTAAATTAGAACTTAAAATACATATACCTACCTATAAAATTAACACTGTATCTATACTAATACAAAAAAAAAATATAAATAGGAATTTTGGTTTTGGTTGTTTGTACCGAATACGCTCCTAAACTACTCGACCGATTTTAACCATTTTTTCACCAACAGAAAACTAAATTATCAGGAAACTATAATTTTTTTTTAGTTATTCCCAATCGTTTTGAGTTCCATGATCGAATTATGACTTTCGGTTCCAGAACGACCTAAAATTAACCGTGTTTAATATAATACCTTGTGTTTATTACAGTAAGTATAGATAATACTGTTCTACCTATTTTACAATAATAGTCCACTTGTTTACTTAGCTAGTTTATCCTGTGAGGTATGAATAGATAAATAGACTAATTAATTGTGTTTTTCAAATTGTAACGGTTTATTCGACCAGGTCTATTTATATTCAAGAGGAAAAAAAGGTAACGTTAAGCTGAAAGATAAATAAAAATTCACCTTTACCTCCCATTCTGTTTCAATATTTAAGTTTATGCATACAATTAAATGGCTTGTTACTTAATATATTTTTTTTTAATTTATCTAACAGTTTTTTTATATTTAGAAAGAAACTTGCGATGTTTTAAACGACTTTTAAAAAAGGAGGAGCTACTTTCTAAAAAAATAGAGAAAAAAAATGAAAAGTTTTTTTTTTTTTTGTTTGTAGGTTTAGAAATACGTATCTATATCTAGTAGTATTTTCGACTGTTTTAGATTTTTCCAAGTGCGTAATATGCTAGTAGGGCACAAAATGAAGTTTACTACCCTTTTAAAAACACTCAAAAAATCTTTAAAAGTCGGTTTCATTCACGTTAGCTCGTGACATCCATTTTTAACGGCTCAGACAAACATCCTCAACGACATGCATTCTTGAATCCATAGACACAGAACAAGTGTCTCGTAAATTCTCTAAAAAAAAAAGAAGAAACGGTTATAAAAACCAGCTACACCCCTCCCCGAATGCATTATGCACCAGAACTATACAAACCGACACTGATTTGAATAAATATTTATTTTGTACACCCTTAACTTCAACATTAAACCTTAAGAGAAACGTGTAACGGTTATTTTTGTATAACGGTTACGTTTTCAGTTGGAATTAGCCGTTATTGATAGGTTATTGATTTTTTGACAGGTTTTTGAATGAATGAGTGAAGGTGTTGTCTTGAAGACTAGTGTTGTGAATGTGCGATATTTTTATTCGAATAAAAACTAAATTAAGTAATAATATTTCTAGAAATAGAATATTACATTTTTATTAAATTTTCTTTTTTTATTACATTTTTAGTTGTCGTGTTTGGCATACCACTGTTAAACCCACGATGGTCTGTGTGGTATGTTTACGTTGTGTAAAATATTTGTTAACAGTGTTTATTGATTAAGTAATAAAAGTAAAAAAAAATGTAAGTATGTATTTTATTTTTTGTAAACATTTGTTTTAACAAATGCAGAGGAATTAGCTGTGGTAAATGCAAAATTAAGCGGTCAAATCTATACATATAAAAACAGTAACGAAAAAAAAACTGTACATTGAGAATTTTCAAGAAAAAATAAGTGGCTTTTGTTAGAAAAACGTAACTGATGACAAAAAGTGACTTTTTAGAATTTTTGTCTGTTTGTCTGTGTGTATGGTACGGCTTCATGCCAAAACTATTGGATAGATTGAACTGAAATTCAGCAAAAATGTTCTTTGTAAACCAAGGAAGGCTTTAGGCTACATAATATTATCACACCGTATGTTATGGGAGGTAAGCAATATTGATTTTAAAAGGTTTTTGTTCGTAATTGAATGCACAAAATGACATGTTATAAGCTATATTATGTGACGCAGACGAAGTTGCGCGGGCCAGCTAGTCTAGAATAATAGATAACTTAAACTAATGGTCCACCAAGGTCTTTAATTAATACAATACAAGTGACTGCATTGAAATGTAAATTGATTTTGAGCTTACTCTGTTTCGGTAATCTTGCAAAAAATCAAGCTTCACATCGTAACAAGAAACCACATTGCACCCATCCAAAAATTTTGCGACTGTCATTGACCCCCTCAGTACATTAATGTCACTCAGACATTAATGTACTGAGGGGGCAACTAGAATACCAGACTTATTTCTTGTTTCTTATATACTTTAAAGACATACAGGTACAGTACACTCTTTAAATACAAGCCAGTATCTACATTTTACCCTTGTTTAACAATAGATGCATTTTATAAAAGGGAGTTTTTTTTTGGTTAACGGTAACGTCTTAACGGAAAGGTCACGACCTTAGGGGTGAAAATATAACGAGAGTTTGCCCGTTGCAATATTTATTAAGTTTTTGTGTGTGAAATGTCGTACTGGGTTGCAGCAAAAAAAATATCAGCTGCTTAAAGATTCATTTTTTATTGCGGTATTGCTGAATTTTTGCTTGTACTTATTGTGTTGTTTTTCAGCACGATTTTAAACACGATGGACCTCCAACTTATTTATTGTACTTAATTATTATCAGCAGCAATTTGTTAACAAATCGCTTGATTTTGATGATTGTCTGTTTTACCAATGTAGCATAAGCTTTTCTTGAATCGCTGAAATCGTCATTAAAATAGAAGAATGTTTTTGTTCTTTTTTCCATTTTTTCTGTTTGTAAGTAATACTTACTTTTTCAATCTACACCTAACCAGTCAGGCTTTCAGAACACAACATCTACACTAATATTTTAAAGAGGAAAGGTTTGTATTTTTGTGTGTGTATATGTTTGTAATGAATAAACTCAAAAACTACTGCGCCGATTTCAAAAAATATTTCACCACTAGAAAGCTACATTCACCCTGAGTAACATAGGCTATATTTTATCCCGTACTCCCACGGGAACGGGAACTACGCGGGTGAAACCGCGTGACGTCCGCTAGTACTTCACTAACAAACTGTTTCATAAGCTTCCTGGTATGATGTACTGTAATATAATATTACGTTATTTGGGCACAATGTTGCATTATCGTTTACTGATAAACGGTCATATTCCGCACGCGTAGCGGTTTGATAATAATATCAATTCACTGCAACTTATTTCCTGTGATTACTTTATTTATATCTAGATCTTTATCCTGGCTACAATCAATAGAATCTGTTAAAAATATAACCGGCTCCGTATTCACAAACGCTTCGATTTGACAAGTCGTATAATATGTCCTTTCTTTTTTTAAGTTAAAAGACTCCGAAACTAAATCGAATCGAAGCATTTGTGAATACGGGGGCAGCTGTACTGAAAACCACTTCAGATAAAAATTACTATTTCCATCATTCTTCTTTTTCATTTCTTATCAAAACCAGTATAAGCTGGTCTCTGATTCTACTGAAACTTCATAATACGCCAGGCCAGCTCAAGGTCTAAGAGTGAACAGCATATAAATTACAGATTTATAGTACAGTAACAAACTCCGCAGTCCTTTCATCACATAAGGTCAGAAGCCACAACTCCTAATTAACGGACTAACTCCAGTTAACGCCTCTAGTTCTGACATCATCACTATAATCTAACTAGGCCAAATGTCTGTTAGATTTTAAATATAATGAATGCGCTTTTGTTTCTGCGCAATTAGATAAAATGAGGTTTTTATCTGAAAAAATAATACTGGCAGTTTGTGGCCGTGGCCGGAATAAATGATGGAAAAAATATATCGATATTTAAATAATCGAATTTTAAACATCACTTGCTTAGCAATTCGAACGCGGCTGCTGTCTCGTTTTGAATATTTGAATCCGCTATGATTTACAAAAAAAAAAAAAGAGTTTGAATTTTTTGTTTTTTCGAATTTTGCCGCTAAATAGGGTGAGGTTTCAAGTGAACTTTATAGAATAGCGCTAGCTAAGATCGAGTTTTTCAACAGTAAGTTTTTACAAAACAACATCGTTTTTCTAGTTTTTCAACAGTAAGTTTTTTACAAAACAACATCGTTTTTCGAGTCTTTCAACAGTAAGTTTTTACAAAACAACATCGTTTTTCGAGTCTTTCAACAGTAAGTTTTTACAAAACAACATCGTTTTTCGAGTCTTTCAACAGTAAGTTTTTACAAAACCTGATTTCCTCATAAAACGATGTTCGTTTTATGAGGAAATCAGGTCAAAGGATATTCGTATCAGCCTGACAGCTGCTTATCGATATTTGGGCACGTGTAGTTTCATAATCGACTAAAAGGATAACGTTCTAATTGTATTTATTTCTAAAAGTAGTAGATGAATGGCCATCTGTGAAGGTCCTTTCACAATGAGGGATTTTCTTTTTAGCTCTTCCCTAGTCGCTGGATAGATGGCGCTAGGAGTTAGTATGATAATGCAAGGGACGGAACCTAAAAAAACTAATTTTAACAAAGCGCGAGAAAACTAGGATATATTCGAGCAAATGAAAGTGTCAGTCCACGAGAGTATGTGACGTGACACAATGTTTTTTTTTTCCAAGCATTTTGGCTTTGGCACCAACTATCATAGTCAGTTCAACGCCATCTATAGAGTTCTTGGAAACTAAGTTTTTTTTTTAATACCTCAAAAAGAAAACCTCTCATTATTCCACCTACGGTCTTGCATCACTGTCAAAATAATAGTGATCTTTATTTTTAACCGACTTAAAAAAGGAGGTATCTCAATTCGACCGTATATGCATTGATAATATTTTTTTAATGTGAGTTCGCGGATAACTTCGTTGTTTATGAACCAATTTTGATGATTCTTTTTTTATTTGAAAGAGTATGCTTCTGAGGTGGTCCCATTTAAATTTGGTGAAGTCTGATGCTGATGTACGGAGATATACAATGGAACTCTTCAAAAATAGACGGCAAATCTGCCGTAATTGTTGATGTTTATTGTTTATACAACATCATGACGTAACATCACGCCTGTATGCTCTGAGGTGGACAGAGACACTAAGGGAATTTGATCCTCAATTGTTTAGTCATTCACATGCCAGTCTCACATTACAAGTTTTATCTTAGAGAAGTTGACAAGAATCCTAGTAATATGCTACCTACATTGCTGGTAACCTTTGTGAAGGAATGAGTAACTTACCGTAACGAAGATTAAAGAAACTAAATGGATCGTGTAAAGGTAATATGGCCGAAAAGTGAAAAAAAAATTACGTAAAATTATACCATTTTTGCCACGGTGTAATCTGTAAAATGTTATTTTAAAACATGATTCAGTCACGGAAGTGGATTTAATAAGCGCTTCTATTATACGTTTTCCTCACAATATGTTAAAAAAATATAATAAACATGACTTAATGACATAAAACTGGAAATCTAGCCTTGATCATTGAAAAAACTAAAATTCCAACATATCTCGAAAAGTCCTAAGGCCGTAGCTAATACTTAGCTTTTAGCTCCATTTGTTAGTTCCACTTGTTATCAGAACCGTATGACTCGCTGAAAGTTTGAAATTGTGCACAACAGCAACAACAACAACAACAGCCCATAACGTCCACTGCTGGACATAAGCCTCTCCCATGATGGGAGGAATTTGCCGTAATCTCCACGCTTGGCAGGCGGATTGGAGATCGCAGTGATGAAAGACTAACAGAAAACGCTGCTGCCCATTCTCTGGTCTACGGAGGCGCAAGGTGTTCTGCCTCAGACATTAGTCGCCTTATACGACACCCGTGAGTGTAATGGGTTGGTTCTATTCTACTCTGCCGGATACCACACGGCTGAAACGCCCGCACGGCTGATTGTGCACAAAACAAATAATTCTTATTTTAAACGATTTCTAAAAAAGGAGGATGTTCAACGATTTTTCCGTTATTACTGGTCCGATGTTACATGAACATGTATACGTGTTATAGTCGTGAACAATATTTTAATCAACATACAACCTAGCACTGGCCTGCAAATTGCAAAAAACGTAAGAAAAATTGAATTTCGCGGGCTACCCTGGAGCATTCATCATAAAGTAACCACTTTGTGAGTTATCCTTTATACTAGTATGCATTTTTACTTCTTCGTATATAGATGTAGAATAATATTGTAGATGATGTGCTAATGATTATGTTATTTAAAAAAAAAAGGATAGGTACTTTTATTACATACAATACTACAAGGATTTCTATGAGATACCACAACTAAAAAGCTTTTTGATTTCACTGACATCTTTGCCTATTTAGATCTATGTAAAAATACCTTAAAATAACAAAATCTCCAATGGACTTACCCACTTCTAATATTTTAACATAAAAACTAAATAATCAAGCAAACCGAAATCCGTTAATGATGTCATCCGTCCATTCATATCTTTACGCGTGTAACAAACCGCCATTCAGTATTATTACAAACTTGCAGACATTTTTTTTGCAATAATTATGTATATTTTTCCCTTATCTCATTGTACTAACCTTGCACAATTGGCGAATAATAACAAAAATAAAAGATAAAATAAATAATAAAAAACACTAAATAACGATAACGAGAACCGTTATAGGTACGTTATCGGCTATTCAACTGATAATTTTGAAAACAGAAACTGTTAAAAAAGTCGTTATGACATAAAAGCTGTACGTATGCAGTGATAAACAATGTATATTTATATAATAAAAAGGAATAACCTCTTTATATATCATGGAATTTAAATAAATAATACATAGTACAAGGTAGCAATTATTCTATTTTTGCAATATAATCTGTGAACTATGAGAAGGAAAACTAATTAAACGAACGATATCCTAGAACCACAATAATATTATTCCTGCGCTATCGGGAACTAAAACAAGTACAGCTGCTTATTATTAAGTGCCGAAACTCGACTAAATTGGGTTACTAAAAGTTGCAGATAAGGTTATTTCATGTCATTATTTTAAAACAAACGTTTGTTTGAAAATAAACATAATCCTTGTCCTAGCAATCTCGCTGTTTTGGTTAAAAAAAAGCAATGTTTAATACTAATCTAATGCATCGTCAGTACATACGTATAACTATCCATATTCCATCTTCATAGGTACCTACTTCAAAAAAATTAAGAAGGTGCTACAAAAACTGACAATGTAATTCCAAAATTATTCACTAATTATTGTGTATTAAAGCAGATATTTTTGTAAAAAAAAAAACTAATTTTAATTTAAATTGTATTTTTTAAGATAAAAATGTAAAATATAGGTCAGCAAACTTCTCTGCCCACACTATAAAAGTCTGAGTCGTTAAGTAGGTTACAAAAATAAATTAGAAATATCCGTTACTTTATTTATTCATGTATGGTATAGACCCCATCCCTACTGTATACATATTGATCGACTAAATGACTAATTTATTTAATCGATTACAATATGAAAGCGCGTAATATGCATCTTAAAGCATCGAAATCTTCTCTCTTCCCCCTTTTATCTATTTTTAACAATAAATGTAACCGATAAATGTAATTAGATGATAACTTTAGGATTTAGAATAATTGTGTTTTGATTTATTCTGTAAGTTTGAGTGCGTATTTAAATAAATAGGAATTATTAATGTATAATGTACGTACGAATAACATTTTATTCCACTTTTTTTACATATATTTTACAGAAGGATAGCAAAAAAAAGTAACTTTGGCAGAATCGCTAATACCTCAACCTCGCAACATTTGACATTTAAAACCTAACCTTAGCGCGCGAATCGCCGAAAGCGATGATTCACAAAACATCAAATCTACCCTTTTAATTTATTATTTTAATTAAAAACTCTTCGGAAACCTAAAAGAAATCGTGTACAAGTGTCTTTAAAACGTGTTCTGTAAGTTTCGCATGAGAATTCAGTGTTAAAACCTGTGACCACGGCGGAGGTTAAAATAAAGTTTAGTGAAACACTTTTGTTGCTTTTTTTTCGTCGAAATAAGTTTACAATAATGCCCCAAGGACTAGAGGAAGGGTTTGCCGGTACGTAGAACCAGTTACTTCGATTTATTTACGACTATAGATAGGTTATAAGAAAAAAAACCAAAGGGGTATGTCAATGCACCTTTGTTAACATATTCGGCAGAATTCTTTGACAAAAGCTCATTGATGTTAGGGACTGAAGGTGTAAGGTATGTTCTCATGACCTGTAGGTTATTGATTAGGGTGGAATTTAGTTCGTAACCCTGAGAAAATAAATTAGATCATATTGTAATAGTTTTGAAATATAGTTTTGATAAGCATGATTGATTTATTTTTCAGCCTCTGCTGGTCAATGTTATTTGGATCAGCTGTTCAGAAACAGGTGTTATTTTTACCTATAGGTACTCAATCACTGGGTTTGTAGTAACTTAGATTTTACTATAAAAACTTACCCAAGCCTTGCAATAAAAAATAATGATTTACCTACTGATATTCTTTTATAGTAACTATTGGTTAATAAGACTAAGTTCAGTTTGATTCAGCCTTTATAAAACCCCCTATCTTCTTTTGAAGTTTTAATCAATAACAATTACTCAATTAGATTGTTGTACTTAGAGTCTAATTACAGCTTACATGTGGCTTATGATTGATAAACCAATAAATGTATTGCATGTATTAGTTTAGTGTATAAAATAAGTTAATTTAAGTTTTTAACTGTATTGTTTGTGCACATAAGTTTATCCTCTTCTGCAAATTTCACAACAAAAGTAAGGTTTGCTGTAAGAAAACCCAATTCTGGGTTAAGCTCGCCGTTGTACATAAGCTATATATTTTAATTTGTGTGTATACTTTTTTAATTTTGTGTGCAATAAAGAATAAGAATAAGAATGTGCTTTATTCCATCTTTGAAGTTAACCTTATTACAAGTAATACATACTTATCATTAACACTAAAAACAGGATATTTGTACCATGTTTACTACTTGTTTTGAGTTATATCCTGTTTCATGATACTGTTAGTGACCCTGTCAATAACTTAATAGATACCGTAAAACATGGCTATTTGGGTTTTGGAGGCTATTTGGGATGACCTAGAATTTCGAACAAAAATATTGATAACTGTTGGTTAGTGTATGGTAGAAGTTATTTTACAATGTCTAGAAACACTTTGATTGGCTAATACTGAAAAAATCCTGATGGAACTACCGAATAACATTTTGGTTTATATGGGACCAAATAACCCCCTAAAACCCAAATAGCCCCGTTTTACTGTACTGTTTAATTAAAGTAACATCTATCATTAAACTAAACAGTCTTTACATGTACTAAAACATCAAACTAACATAAAACCTCTTTCTCTTTCCAGCCTAATAACCGAAAACTTCAAAATTAACTCGGGCAGCAATGGAACTAAACGAAAACAAGAAGACTCGCTAACAAACAACTACAAAATAAAGATGAACCCTCACACAATAGACTTCACAAAGTCCCCTCTGTCCCCAATATACACACCAACCAAACGAAGGATACTAGGAGAGATACAACTACCAAAATCACCGCTAGACAGACTCAAATCGCCTCTCACAAACTCACAGAAACCATTTAAATCACCGTCACAAACTATCAACTCTCCGTTACTGAATAGGACTTCTCCATTCTTGAACCAAAACTCTCCGTTGAACAGGAACTCTCCTCTATCCACGAGGGTTAAGCGATCACGGATAACAAAGGTCATGGAGGAACGGAACAGGTTCAAGATGTCTAATAAGGAGAATGATGCGTCTCTAATAAGTGAGACGTTTGTTAAGTTGGACGTGGAGGAAGAAACGAGGGACTTCCTGTTCGGAGACAGATTTGAGGCCACGAGGGAGAAGGTTACAAATTGGACCAACACTAAGGTGGGTACTGTTCATTATGACTTATTATTTTATTGAACTTTTATTACATATTTAAATACATTTATCTTGTTCTGGGGGCCTAAAATGGCCGCTTTAGCAGAATCTTAGTATGAATCACGTTAAGAGGGCTATTACAAATTTTCTTGTTTTTGAGTGTTTTAAGAGTCTAGCACTCAAATATAAGAAAAATTTTGATTTTTATTTTGAGCGCTCCCTAGAGAATTAATCAAACTTTCTCGGGCATATATCTTTTTTAATTTTGTGGCCATATCTAAACCATAATCACACATCAAAAATCTCAGTTTAGAAGTGTGATTATGGTTTAAATATGGCCACAAAATTAAATAAAAAAATATGCCCGAGAAAGTTTGATTAATTCTCTAGGGAGCGCTCAAAATAAAAATCAAAATTTTTCTTATATTTGAGTGCTAGACTCTTAAAACACTCAAAAACAAGAAAATTTGTAATAGCCCTCTTAAAAATTTAAAATTCTTAAAAGGGACTTTATGGTTATGAGCATGAAGTCCATTTTAAGAATTTAAATTTTTTTACGTGATTCATATTACGATTCTTCTAAAGCGGCCATTTTAGACCTGGCTAGAGCAGCTCGTGACTAAATATTAACAGCCGCTCGGGTCGATCTTTAGGTTAAGCCGTACTTGCCTAGGTTGTTCAGTGGATGGTTGACGACCCATTACAACCAAGTTTCCTCCGTGCCTCGGAAAGCACGTTAAGCTGTTGGGTCCGGCTGTCATTTGTAGATCTTTGACAGTCAGTGGCCCAAAAAGTCTGACAGCCAGTCTTACCAAGGGGTATCGTATTACACAGTACTAACTGGGTTGTGCATGTCAGATAGGCAGTCGCTCCATGTAAAATACTGGTATTCAGCTGCATCCGGTTAGAGTGGAAGCTGACCCCAATATAGTTGGGAAAAGGCTAGGCAGATGATATCTTGATCTGGATAGTGAACACAAGATCAATTGTTGAGCATGCTGTATTGAGTCCTCAACCTTCAGACGAGACGGTTTGTGCAGTGGCTGAGTGATTGGCTGCTGTGCTGTGTGTTTCAATTCCCGCACAGGACTTATATTTGTGTGGTCTACAGGTAGTTTTTTCGGGTCTGGCTGTTTGTGTATGTTAGTTGAAATGTTTGTGAATGCACCCATGATTAATTTTATTTTTTAGAAAGGTTTTAAACAAAAAATATTCTGGGAATCAATTCTTA
This sequence comes from Xestia xanthographa, assembly GCA_905147715.2. Lineage (NCBI taxonomy): Eukaryota > Metazoa > Arthropoda > Insecta > Lepidoptera > Noctuidae > Xestia > Xestia xanthographa. The sequence continues at coordinate 1,588,354 of LR990654.1, read as the reverse complement.
TGTTGAGTATAGTGTAGCTGGGTAGTGGAAGAAGCAAGAATCATTCTCAGTAGCAAACTAGAGTATATTTCTAAAATATAGACTTTATAGTCTGCGCCAGATAAGTAGAAATTAAAGGTCATTGCTCTTTCCAATACATTATGAATCGTTTTTTATTACTAGAAAAAGTCAAGGATCACGATAAAGGTCGTTTCGGGAAAGTTTTTGTCATTATTTCTGTTTTCAGAATTATCTATTTGAATAAATGCATGCGGGTTAATGACCCTGGCGCAGACTATAGTTTGCACCCATGATATAAAGGAAAGGTTTTAAAAAATATATATAATTCTGGGAATCAATTCTTAGGTTGGGTATGGCATAGCTAGGTAGTGTAATAAACAAGAATCATTCTCAGTAGCTAACTAGAGTCTATATTTCTGAAAAAATATTCTATTTTGCAGTTTTGCACCCATGATATAAAGGAAAGGTTTTAAAAAACGTATATTCTGGGAATCAATTCTTAGGTTGGGTATAATATAGCTGGGTAGTGTAATAAACAAGAATCATTCTCAGTAGCAAACTAGAGTCTATATTTCTGAAATATAGATTCCAGTTTGCACCCATGATATAAAGGAAAGGTTTTAAAAAATATATATAATTCTGGGAATCAATTCTTAGGTTGGGTATGGCATAGCTAGGTAGTGTAATAAACAAGAATCATTCTCAGTAGCTAACTAGAGTCTATATTTCTGAAAAAATATTCTATTTTGCAGTTTTGCACCCATGATATAAAGGAAAGGTTTTAAAAAACGTATATTCTGGGAATCAATTCTTAGGTTGGGTATAATATAGCTGGGTAGTGTAATAAACAAGAATCATTCTCAGTAGCAAACTAGAGTCTATATTTCTGAAATATAGATTCCAGTTTGCACCCATGATATAAAGGAAAGGTTTTAAAAAATATATATAATTCTGGGAATCAATTCTTAGGTTGGGTATGGCATAGCTAGGTAGTGTAATAAACAAGAATCATTCTCAGTAGCAAACTAGAGTCTATATTTCTGAAAAAATATTCTATTTTGCAGTTTTGCACCCATGATATAAAGGAAAGGTTTTAAAAAACGTATATTCTGGGAATCAATTCTTAGGTTGGGTATAATATAGCTGGGTAGTGTAATAAACAAGAATCATTCTCAGTAGCAAACTAGAGTCTATATTTCTGAAATATAGATTCCAGTTTGCACCCATGATATAAAGGAAAGGTTTTAAAAATATATTCTGGGAATCGATTATTAAGTTGGGTATAGTGTAGCTAGGTAGTGTAATAAACAAGAATCATTCTCAGTAGCAAACTAGAGTCTATATTTCTGAAAAAATATTCTATTTTGCAGTTTTGCACCCATGATATAAAGGAAAGGTTTTAAAAAACGTATATTCTGGGAATCAATTCTTAGGTTGGGTATAATATAGCTGGGTAGTGTAATAAACAAGAATCATTCTCAGTAGCAAACTAGAGTCTATATTTCTGAAATATAGATTCCAGTTTGCACCCATGATATAAAGGAAAGGTTTTAAAAATATATTCTGGGAATCGATTATTAAGTTGGGTATAGTGTAGCTAGGTAGTGTAATAAACAAGAATCATTCTCAGTAGCAAACTAGAGTCTATAATTCTGAACTACATACTCTAGTTTGCACCCATGATATTATAAAGGAAAGGTTTTAAAGAATATATAATATTCTTGGAATCAATTCTTAGGTTGGGTATAGTGTGACTGGGTAGTGTAATAAACAAGAATCATTCTCAGTAACAAACTAGAGTCTATATTTTTGACCATTTGATGGACATAAGTTCTCACCCTGTAGCTTGAGGCACCTGGATCAATAGGCTTGTGTCCTGAAAATATCTAATAAGTCCGTCGATTATCAAAAAATATTTGACACGTATTTTTTCTTTTGTTACGTTAACAAAAATTGACGAAGATACGGCGCTTTTAAAATTTTCAAGCCATCAATTTTTAGTGCGTTGTGACGTCACGAGCCCCCACTCTCGAGTTTTGATGCGTTTTATCTTTGTCAATATTCATTGATTTACAAAAACAAAAAATACGTCTCCATTATTTTCCAATACTCTAAGTGACGGACTAAATAGATTTGCAATTTTTTGATGGTGGAAACTGGCCTATTGAAGTTCGCCTCACCCTCTGGCATGTGTAATATGTATTAACAATCTCTCTTCTCTCAATTCCAGCTGGATTTCACTCACGCTCTCCAAAAGTCACCGTCCCAGGAGTTGTACGTCCCCGAGAAAGAGATCACACAAGACCTGGACGACTTTGAGACCCTCCACGACCTGGAACAAGAGTTTGAAGCGGACAACTTCGATGAATGCACAAAATACGAGATCATATCCACGGACAGCCCGGACATCATCTCCAGAGGACGTACAGCATCTTCCAGGAAGGTAACTTCAAGGAACTTTGTCTTCGGAGCACCGTTAGCAGAAGATGAGGCTTCAACAAGTTTCAACAAGCCTACGGTGACCGCTACTCGGATGTTGAACTTTGACGATGAAGACTTCGAGTTCCCGTCCCCAGCGGTCAAGAAGCAAGCCGCTAAAAAGTCCTTGAAGTTCTCCGAGACACCAACTAAGTTGAGGCATGAGAAGTCTGATTCCAGTATTGGATCGATGAGTCAGTCACCGCTACCGAAGACCGGTTTATACACTACGGAGTCCACCACATCGATGGAAAGCGGTTTTATATCAGAACTAGAAGAACCGTTCCTCGAGATTGAAGAGTCGAACTCTCCTAAAGTGGCTAACTTCAATGATCTACTCTCCGGTCAAATCAAGTCGAACGTTATATCAGAAAAGAGTTTTCTGCGGAGGCCGTTGAATAGGAGTTTGAGCTTTAACCCTGAGGGTCCCAGTAGGGCGAGAGTTTCTCTGTTCTCTATCCTAGAGAATCCTGCGCAGAGGAATAAGAAGAGAGTGGAGCGGAGTGAGAATGAGGTAGCGAACAAGAGACGGAGATCGAATTGTGAGAGTCCTGAGGTGCAGAGATTGCAGCGGCCGGTGTTGCAGAGAGCGTTCTCCGAGAACAATGCCCTGATCATGTCTGCGATGGCTAGATGTAAGTATTACTTGTCCGAATACTGCTTTTAGTTTTCACGGTTTAAAACTAAAGTTTTACTATCATATCGTAGATGTTTATATTTATAACGAGCGGACGTCACGTGGTTTCATCCGCGTAGGGCCCGTTCCCGTGGGAGTACGGGGATAAAATATAGCCTATAGCACTCACGAATAATGTAGCTTTCTACCAGTGAAACAATTTTTAAAATTGGTTCATTACTTTGGAGATTACCCCCTACATACAAACTTACAAACAAATGTTACCTCTTTATAATATTAGTATCTAGATGAAATGTAATGTGAGTGTGATGTGTGTGTGTGTAATGTAATTGTATAATTTTCAATGAATAAATTATTGAATACATACATGATCTATGTGTGTGTAACCGCTATATCTGTCTCTTTCCAGCGCTGGTAGAGCCGGACCTGATAGGCGACTTCTCTGTCCCGTACGCGTTACCGCTGACGGCCGGCGACCACTCCGACCTCAAGAGCATCTCGTGCGACACTCTCGCGGCTCTCATAAGGGGCGAATATCAACACGTCATCAGCGACTTTAAGGTGAGAATCATTCAAAATCAAAATCAAAGCATATATTTCAAGTAGACCAATTACAGGCACTTTTAAATTGTCGAAACAAAGATGAAAATTAAATGTAGCTACAGTCCCAGTCACAAGACATAATAACTTGAGAAAGTACTGTAGTTGCCCATTTCCTAGCGTAGCGTAGATCTATATGGAGAAGAACGGGCAAGAAACTCCATGGACACTCTTTTAAATCAAAAGTACTACAGCGCCATCTATAGGGTCTTTCAAATAGGGCGGGTCGATGTTGACAGTTTGTGGCGGCCATGTTGTTTTGGCGGCATCTGTCAAATGCATTGTTATTTCTTCAGTTACTGATGCCAAATCACCATGGCAAGTTACACGATTGAGCAGCACGTCTAAATGATAAAACTTTATTATCACTTTGTTTTTACATTCTGCATGACGATGCTGTTCGAGGGTAGGGTTATCTCTCGCAGAGGTGACGTGAATTGGCCACCAAGATCGTGTGATTTGACCGCGCTAGACTTTTTCTTGTGGGGTTTTCTCAAATCGCAGTTCTATGCCAATAATCCGCAATCAACCAATGCCCTGAAAGTCAAAATAACGCAGGCCATCGCTCAGATTCAGCCGGATCTATGCAGTAGAGTAATTGAAAATTGGACCTGTCGGATCCGTGCCACCGTTTGAACCCGCGGTGGACATTTAAACGATGTCATATTTCATAAATAAAATGGCATAAATGGGCCTTTCAAATAAAAAAATAATTTCTTTAATATCTCACATACAGCTTGTTTTATTTAAATTCAACCTCGACCCGTCCTCGTTGAAAGACCCTTTTTGATAAAGATGATGAACTACTCTCTACTTCCATATTACCATTCCCTCACACATATTTTCCCACAATAGGGAATATGCATGAAATACAAAACTCTTTTTATCTATTAAAAAAAATGCCTTGTATTTGGCGCATAAAAACATTGTGGTACACTTGTTTATGTTGCTAATACATCACTTATTTTACAAGTTACTGTTTCATGTAGCATGTTTTTGGTGAAATGGAACGCACTCTCAAAACACATCGTCCCTCGATAACGGCGGTAGTGACGTCAGTCTATGTGTCAAAAGAACACTTATTTAGTTTCATTATTTATTTATTTTATTATAACATTGTTAATGCAATTTCTACTTGACTAAAGCACATACAATTAGTAAAATTATTCTATTAGGGGCAAATATTAGATTTAAACAAGGCAGATTGCGGTAAATGACGTCACATCATGGCTGCGACAGCCACGGACGTTTGAACTGTCATAGAAAATTGCAGAAGTTTAATATTATTTTTAGCGACAAGCAGTCGTTGAACATAACTTTTAATACTTTTCTTGGGTTGATAGTGCTGTATTTTATTGATTTAAGTGAAGAAAAAATTACGTTCTACGCGGGTGAAACCGCGTGACGTCCGCTAGTTGTAGATATCACACATACACTTTCATTTAATACAAAAAACTAGCTTATACCCGCGGCTGTAATTCGTAATTATCCCACGGGATCATAAAACCGGGATAAAAAGTATCCTAATGTGTTAATCCAGGTTATAAACCGTGTGTCTACATTTGGCAGTAGTATTTGCAGTAAAAAATAAACATCCATCCATCTAATCGTCCATCAATCTAAACATCCATCCATCCATCCATCTAACCATCCATCCATCTAAACATCCATCCATCTAACCATCCATCCATCTAACCATCCATCCATCCATCCATCCCCCTAACCATACATCCATCCCCCTAACCATCCGTTCATCCATCTATCTAACCAACCATCCATCTATCCATCCTCTTAAACTTTAGCATTTATAATATTAGTAGGATTTTACCTAATCATTATGTATCTCCCCAGGTGATAGACTGTCGCTACCCGTACGAGTTCGAAGGCGGTCACATAGTGGACGCTCTCAACTACTACACGCACGCGCAGATACACGCGCTCGCCAACAAGCACACAGCACAACACACTCAACACACACAACACACTCAGCACACACAACACACACAGCACACACAACACACTCAGCACAAGGGACGCAGTATCCTCGTGTTCCACTGCGAGTTCTCGTTAGAGAGAGGACCTAAACTGTGAGTATTTTTCCACTATTAGTACTTAGCATAATAATAATAATAATAATAATATATTTATTTGCGTAAAACATGGTATAAAAAGGTATTACAGTATAAAATAGGACAGACATGTTTTGCCAAGATTAAACATAGCATGAAAATATTTGTAATCACAATTTCCTTAACAAAATCAATATCATATTACAACAACGCTATTTTCGTTCCAGGAATTGTTTTAGACTATAGAAGTTATTGTTAATTAACCATTCATTCAATTTATTCTTAAAAGTATATCTCAAGTGTAGCATTTTCAGATCACTAGGTAATTTGTTGTAAATTCGTACACACATAGTTAAGCAGCTTTTATTGTACTTAGCAAGCCTGGGAGCACTGTTAAGTACGAGTCTGTGAGGATCTCGTCGGCTTCGAGGATTTACATCGTTTGCTACTTTAAATAATTCCTTATGTTTCCATACAAACATGCATATTTCATTAATATATAGACAAGGTAGCGGTAACAAGCCAAGTTTCTTAAATACTGGCTGACATGATTCCTCAGGATGAAGTCCGTATAGAGCCCTAATGCATTTACATATTCAGGTTATAATGTTCCCACTGCTGGGACACAGGCCCAGTGGCGGACTAAGCCCGTCAGAGGCCCGGGGCGGCAAAGCCCCTTTAAAAAAATAGTTTTACAAGCTTTTTATTGAGTTCACATTTGTGTGTTTATATAAGTGTTTGTTTATTTCGTTAAAAGCCTATACTACCTCAAATTAGCAATTCTATTTGTGGTGGTTCAAACTTCGTTTGAAATACTGTTAGAATAAAGTTCTAATCAGCTTGCACTACAAAGTGGTTGTTACGTCAGTCACTGCGGCCGAATAGTGCGAAATGAGTGGTTTTTATTCTTTATAAAATCAAATTTTCGTCTTTTGGAAAAAATAAAAAAACATAAGACCTGCTTTTTAGTTAGTTCAGTTAGTATGCAAAGTTTCATGATCTAATTGGAAGTACTTTTTGAATACCAGCGGTTTATTGTTCCATTTGGAGGTAACTTTGTAATTTTTATCTATCGAGAAAATTTTATGGAATCGTGTTTTTGTCACACATAGTACTTAGCATTAATCCTCAACTTTACCATATATTTACTTCAAAATTAATGCTGCAGTATTTTAGGCGTAACGGAGGATCATGCTAAGCCATTTGAGGTAGGATAGGCTCTTAAGTAAATTCATAGAACTCAATATCCTTTCTAATTTCCCACAGCTGCCGATACCTGCGCACCAAAGACCGCGACATGAACAAAGATCGCTACCCGTCGCTAAACTACCCCGAGTGCTACCTCCTGCGCGGAGGGTACCGCGCCTTCCACGCGATAGCCTCAGACCTCTGCTTACCCCAAGGGTACACGCGCATGAGGGACCCCGACCACGCGCAACAGTACAGGCGACACCGGGACCAAACATAGTATGGCGGTACTTACGTAAGCCTTAAAACCTTAGCTTGCTCTTAAAACCACGTTAAAGTTGGTGCCAGATAAGTTGAGAATATCGGTCATTGCCCTTTCCCTAATATCTCTTCGTACGAACCAAAACAAATAAACCATGTATCGTTTTTCATTACAAAAAATGTTTGAAGTACACGATAGATGACGATTCCAGACTTGAACAGGCTTATTTTTGATTTTCAAAGTTAAGAAGTTTAATAAATGTAGGTGGGTCAATGGTGCCGATTCCCTTGTTCACAAACTAAACTAAATTTAAGTTGAATGCATCTTTCTCTTTCTATTTCATTTTGAAAAGGACAGAAGATAAATATTAGTATAATCCTGTCAAATTAGTCAGCACCTCACGTAATTTGATGTAATTTTAGTAGTCAACTTTTTAATCGCGTCTAATAAAACTTGTATGGCGCTGATTAATTTGACAGAACATAACTAAAATTCATCTTCTGTCCTTTTCTTAATGAAATAGAAAAAAAAAGATGCACTGAACATAAATTTGGTTTAGTTTGTAAACAAGGGAATCGGCACCAATGACCGCTATTCTCATCTTAACTGGCACCAACTATAGGGTTTCTGAACTGTGTGTTTGCCTTTTGGGGTGTTCGTATTGTTGGCGTTTAGGCACGCTCCTTGGGTTCAAAGCCGTGGCGTGAATAATGATGTCAAATCTGTTGTGCACGAACTAAACTTAATTTAGGCTATTGCTATCTTTTACTAAAAAGCAATGTGCGAAAAGGACGGCTATAGCTATGAACTAAGTTAGAGATGTCAAACTAGTTTATACCTTGCGCTTCACCGTGTTTTTAGTCGGTATGGAAATATTAGTTCCAACTAAATTTGACAGCTCTAAATTACGTCCGTCTCTTTCTCGTTTTATTAGAGAGAAAAAGATAGCAATAGCCTAAATTAAGTTTAGTTTGTTCACAACAGAATCGACACTAAAATTGCGTTAAAACTAACGCGGTGTCTAATGACGGAAAAGTGTCTTTAATGACTTAAAAACTCTCCTGAAATGTCATAAAGGTGACTCAGGAACTGTTTTTAATGACCCCAAAGGCTGCTTTCCAACTATGTCGTGAAAACTACACGATTATCTAATCGTGTAGTTTTAAGTGTCGTGGCTTGTGTATTTAAACGGAGGTGTTCACATATAGAACGATGCGAATACTGTCGTCCACGACTTTTGCCAACTAAAAACTAACGTCACATAGTGGGAATGCGGATAAAGGTGTCTAAAATTGTAAGAAACTTGATCAATAGGCGAAAAAAATCTAATTAGTCCGTCAGATAGATTTCCTAAAAATATTAGATACATATTTTTTCTTTTGTTACGTAAACCAAAATTGACGAAGATATTTATGATGCTTTTAAAATTCTCAATACGTCACGCCTTGGTATAATCAGAGCTATTGCACTCCGTGTGTAGGCATGAGATAATTACCTACCGCTTCGCGCATATTGAATATGCAAGCTCTCTAGGGCTGTCGCGCTCCAGCCGTGAGTAACTGCGTACGTATTCCGCGTTAATTTTTCGCGCTCTTTTGACCTCGCGTCGCGTAGCTACCTACTCGTACTTCGTGTTTGTTAACTGACTGATTTATTGATCATTAATCATTACTAGTGAAAATGACAAGCCGGATAAACTGTTGCTATTAATAAATGTAGAAAAAATTGTCTTTCTTATAAAAATTTCACTGCTCCATGTCCATGCTTCCCATCAGAGTTTATTTTTAAATTACCTTTGTTAGATTTCGCATTTATGCTGCTATTCAATTTAATAAGTAATCGTAATTTTAGAGAAGGCAAGATATTAAGAGACATTATAATAGAGTAAAACAATTGTAATTATAAAAGTTTTAATTAACATTTAAATAATACCTAATACATTAAAGTTCAAACATGTTGGTAGTATTTTATTTTGAGTACTTGAGGCAACCCTACCGACTGACCATTAAGCAGTGAGACGCCGAATAAAATACGCTAACGCGTGGTGTCAAGGCACAATTTAGATCGAGCGGGCCCAGTTTAGGCATTTATAATGTCGGCTTTCTTCAAGATCAAAGGAGTGCAACTTCTGTACGCTAGTACTATTATCTATTCTGTGGTATAATTCTTAACTAGTTCTGACGTCACGAGCCCCCACTCCCGAGTTTTGATGCGTTTTATCTTTGTCAATATTCATTGATTTACAAAAACAAAAAATACGTGTCCATTATTTTGCAATACTCTAACTGCCGGACTAAATAGATTTGCAATTTATTGATACTGTCATCATGCTTATTACAGATTCTTGTAGCATTTTCCCCCTCTCGGTTCCCATGTGACCAGTTTATGAAGCTCGATTTATCATTAACACCTAGGTACTCAATGGCTCCTAATGTGATTACCAAATCTGGTTAAATATCAACCTAAACTCAAAATAATGGGTTTAAAAGTAAACTTTTGGCTACAGTTTAAAACAAAAAATATGATTCTGTTTAGTCAATCAGATAAATTATCGAAAAATATTGGATACTTACGTGTTTTTTGTTTTATCAAATTAATAAAATTTGACAAAGATAAAACGTGTCAAAGATCATGAGTGGAGACTTGTGACGTCACTTTCCGGTAAAAAATGTACTCAAATGTGACGTCACACGAGTTTCGACGCACTGTATCGTCTTAATTTTTTGTTTTCGTGAAAAAAGAAAAAAATATATGTCCAATATTTTTTGGAAATCTTTCTGAGACGGAATAATTAGATTTTTTTTTAACATCTACTTATTCTATTCCGTCACTTGTCTATACCTGAAGGATTTTCATCATATTTGTGAACTTTAAAAAACCGTTGTATATTATCCGCGAGAAATATCGAAAAAGATTATGTCTCTATAAAATGTTTTTCAAAATTTTTGTTTTTATTTTTCGAAGTATAACGCAAAGTATATCTGATTTTAATTTTTTAAGATTTTTGTAAATAAAAGATGCCATATTATACTTATAAAATGTTAAGTTATTAGTACAAAGTTATGATGGTTTTAGGGTAAAAGTGACTTAAAAATTAGGGATTTATGTATCAGTCAACATTACTTACCTAGCCTTCTATGTTGGGGTCGGCTTCCAGTCTAACCGGATGCAGCTATAGTTGGTGACAGTTAAGATGAGAATAGCGGTCATTGCCCTTTCCCTAATATCTCTTCGTACGAACCAAAACAAATAAACCATGTATCGTTTTTCATTAGAAAAAATGTTGAAGATCACGATAGATGACGATTCAAGACTTGAACAGGCTTATTTTTGGTTTTAAAAGTTAAGAAGTTTAATAAATGTAGGTGGGTCAATGACCGCTATTCACATCTTAACTGGCACCAAATATACTGTATACCAATATCTACACCAATATTATAAAGAGTAAAGTTTTGTATTTTTGTATGTAACGAATTAACTCAAAAACTACTGTGCCGATTTCAAAAATTCTTTCACGATTAGAAAGCTACATTCACCCTGAGTAAATCGGCGCAGTAGTTTTTGAGTTTATTCATTGCAAACATACACACAAAAATACAAATATACAAACAAAAATACACACAAAAATACAAATATACACACAAAAATACAAACATACACACAAAAATACAAATATACACACAAAAATACAAATCTTTCCTCTTTATAATATTAGTGTAGATATAGATATTCAGATGCATCAGCAGTTAGACTGGAAGCCGACCACAACATTTAAATCAAGATTTTAAGACGATTTTTGATTGTTAAGTCACTTCTACACTAAAACAAATCATATAAAGTTAGTTTTTAATAAGAAAAAGATATCTCCCACCTCTATCTAATTTAGTTCTCTTAGATTTAGTGCGTTTGACATTTGCAATACATAATTATATTATTGAAAAGTAATTTAGACGAAATTATATTTCTCCGTACTTTTCTAGACTTATTTGTGGATTTTTAGATTTGTCGGATAGTTTTTCTTTCGTTTTTATTTGAGATATTGGGTATATAACATTAAACATTATGTATTATTTTTAAACCGGTAACAGTGTTAAAGTTTGATCGCTGTGTGTGTGTCTGTCTGTAGCACCGTAGCTCTTAAACGAGTGAACCGATTAGGATGCGATTTTTTTTATTTTACTAATGTGAATTTTAAGTTATTCGGAGACATCACTGACGAATAGTGGAAAACAAGTTTTAAGTTCCAAATTCATTCAATTGCATGTAAATTGTTGACTGTTATATACTTAATATGTTATCCAATATTATATTCTAGCTAAAATATAAGTTTTAAGCTTTAAATTTATACTTAGTGCCCCGAAAAGCTAATTTTAAGTTCCTTGTAAAGTTAATTTAGTCCAATTTATCTTATAATTGTTACAAATTTTGTCAAATTTAGTATCATGCAAGAAAACTACTATTTTTTCCCAAATTTGTTACAATTTTTAATGATTTTTCTCAAAAACTAACTTTTCAAAATTTTAAATTTTTGTTTTTCTAAAAGTTTTTTTCAATTGAATACTAATTTGCAATATTTTACGCTTTGATTATGTTATTAGGTTTATTTAATTTAAAAATATGTTTCGGTTATTATTAAGATGGATAAATAATTATGTTTTAATACTTTGAAAGAGCAACTTCAAAATTATGAAACCTATATTAATAACATAGTTTATCAATACAGGCATAAACACCGTAAGTATTTAAACTTAATTATTTCAATGAAAATACAAAATACTTTAGTATTAATCATTTTGCATCCATATTTTTCAACAAAAAAAAACTACCTCTGCATAAAATAAAAAAATAAAAACTTAATTTTATCTATGACCAGCCTCTCACCTTTACTAAAGAGATCAGTTGAAGATTCAAAATAGTCAATGGCTTCAAGTATTTTTCCGAAAAATATTAATACTAAAGTGTTTAACAATTCCAATTACGCTTATTAGCATTAATTATAAGATTTGTAAATAATAATTTTAAGTATAAATGTATTGACATCGGTACAGTTCTATGCCTGTCCAATTGAGTGCCATGAAACGCCAAAATAGTGCATAAATGGTACTTTCTACTACGCAGGAATTAAATTTTAGGCCATAAAGCTCCAAATTATAATAAACTAATATATAATGTATAATTCTGTAGTTTATAACAAAACAAATTGTGAATTTTTAGTTATATTTTTTAATAAATTATGTGAAAATATATAAACTTTTTTGTTTTCTTTTTACTTCATTGATGAACTTCAAAACAAAGTTCTGTTGCGTAGTACTTGCAGCCGGCGTACGTGTATGACCAGTAGGGCAATAGCCCTGCAACAATAGCAATAGCCTGCAATAGCTGTCAACAGAGATACGTAATAACGTATCTCTGTTGACAGCTCGAAATGAAAACTGGGCTCAGTGTCCATCAAATAGCTGTCAAAAGGTTAGTCGAGATCAAATACGACGTCATTGGTTGTCATCGTGGCTGATAGTCACCGTAACTCATTTTGACAGACGCATTCGTATCAATACTTAAATTATTTCGAGTATGTAAGCATAGTGGACAACAAATTGATGACAACTGAGTTTGAAGTGGCTTTCGTGAAAGACGTTACACCGTACCCGGGCTGTTAGTCACCGTAAAGTGATATCCACTCAGTGCGATACTGATTATACGGTAAAGTTACTTAGTTTGATGTACAGAATGCTTGGTTGACGGCTTCGTGATGAGGTTGTTTACACACTGTATTTAATATGCATACACAGACAATGAGACTGCAATCAGTAAATACTTTTTAATTAAATGAAGTTTCTCGCCGATTCTTCTTCATAGGAAACGATCAATCCTAACCGTGCACCGACTGCTGAGCATTAGGGAGAAGCCACACGGTGCGGTGCGGCGCCGCACCGCAAACATTTTGTCGCTTCAGGGAGAAGCCACATGGTGCGGTGCGGTCGCGGCGCGGCGCCCGAGCGACGTCGCTGCGGCGGCCTGCATATAGATTACAAAGATATGCCAAACGGTGCGTTCCGGCGCCGCACCGCACCTTGTGGCTTCTCTCTCACTGTACACATGTGGTATGCGGCGCCGCAATACGGCACCATTATTACTCGCGTCTCGCTCAATCGAAGTGCGGTGTGCCTGCGGTGCGGCGCCGGAACACCGTCTGGCATCATCTGCGTAGCCTTTTTCCAACTATGTTGGGGTCGGCTTCCAGTTTTACCGGATGCAGCTTAATACCAGTATTTTACATGGAGCGACTGCCTATCAGACCTCCACAACCCAGTTAGTACCGGGTAATACGATACCCCTTGGTAAGACTGGTTGTCAGACTTTTTGGGCCTCTGACTACCTAACGACTGTCAAAGATCTACAAATGACAGCCGGGACCAACGGCTTAACGTGCTTTCCGAGGCACGGAGGAAACTCGGTATGTAATGGGCGGTCACCCATCCACAGACCAACCTAGGCAAGCACGGCTTAACCTAACGATCGACCCGCGCGGCTGTTATTATTTAGCCACGAGCTCCTCAAACGAACTCCACGAACACCGTCTGGCATATCATTGATTTTTATATGCAGGACGCCGCAGCGACAACGCTCCGGGCGCCGCGCCGCGACCGCACCGCACCGTGTAGCTTCTCCCTTAGGTGCTAGGTTCGATTCCCGGGACGGGAAAAGGGTTATCGTATTTTTCCATCAGGAATTTCTCAGTAGCAGTCTGGATTTGGGCTCGATTGACGGCACAGACCAAACTCGGTATGTAATGGATGGTCACCCATCCACAGACCAACCTTGGCGAGCGAGGCTTAACCTAGAAGATCGATTGGCTTTTATTATGTAGTTACGAGCTCCTCCTTTTATAGCTTTAATGGGTGGTACAAAATATGCGTCATCAAAACATTTATTCCTAATGCCGAGGGCTATCCGAAAGTACTTATATTTCGCGATCCTTGTCACTTTTAAGTTACGATTTATAAAAAAAACTATTTAATAAAAATCTGTTTCCACGTCTTTTTCACATTCTTTAATCTATACTAATATTATAAAGAGGTAACATTTGTTTGTAAGTTTGTATATAGGGGGTAATCTCCGGAAGTAATGAACCGATTTTAAAAATTCTTTCACCATTAGAAAGCTACATTCACCCTGAGTAACATAGGCTATATTTTATCCCCGTACTCCCACGGGAACGGGAACTACGCGGGTGAAACCGCGGGACGTCCGCTAGTGTTAAATATAGGTTTTTATAATGTCATTAGCGTTAAGAGCAATAAAAAGTCGTATAAAAGAAATAAAGTTTTTTTAAGCGGTTCTTAAATCGTTTTAAATAACTATAACTTTTTTATTTGGAAATCTATACCTAATGCCGCATGTGTGACGGACTGACGGAGTATCACTATAGGACGGCTCGACCGATTTAGCAGATTTCTTTTTGTTCTGTTCGTGTCGATAGATAAGTTAACAACAACAACCCATAACGTCCACTGCTGGACATAAGCCTCTCCCATGATGGGAGGTATTTGCCGTAATCACCACGCTTGGCAGGCGGATTGGAGATCGCAGTGATGAAAGACTAACAGAAAACGCTGCTGCCCATTCTCTGGTCTACGGAGGCGCAAGGTGTTCTGCCTCAGACATATTTAGTCGCCTTATAATACGACACCCGTGAGTGTAATGGGTTGGTTCTATTCTACTCTGTCGGATACCACACGGCTTATTACAGATAAGTTAAGGTTCGTATGAAAGGAAATTTTGACACAATTTCTTCATTAGTAAGTTGACCGTGAAACAAAAGCCGGTCGCTAGTAATCTAATATTTGTGAGTCTACCTAAGGGCTCGTAGGTATAACACATGGCCTGTGGACGGTGGGCTATGGGCTAGCTCGCCGTCCTTCCGTTTCATGACGACAGGCCCTGTCGACGGCGCAGAAGTGTTCCACGCGCGCCTCAAAGAGAGTCAGCAAAAAGGAAGGGGTCCGTAAGGACCGACGCCTGCCGGGGTTGCGGGACTGTTCGAAAGAGATACCGTGGCCCCGGAACACAAGGGGCGATGAAGGAACATGGATGGGTTTTAGTCAGTAAAAGTCTGACACTCCCTCCTGCTCCGCCCAGAGTGGGAGGAGTCATTTGATGATATCCCATACAAAAAAAAAAAAAACCGGCCAATTGCGAGTCGGACTCGCGTACGAAGGGTTCCGTACCATTATCTATACATTAGACAAAACGGCAAAAAAATCACGTTTGTTGTATGGGACGGACGGACGGCGAGCTAGCCCATAGCTCACCGTCCACAGGCCCGCGCCTACGGTGGCCGGGGGCCACGTGGTGGTGGCCCCCGACGCCCGGGGCGTCTCCCGCGGCGGCCGGGACGTTGAGAGGTTCTCTCCCTCTCACGTTCCGCCACCTCCTTCTCTAGCATTACTGCTTCGCAGAAGGAGGTGACGGCGTCCCATTCCGTCTCGCTCCGGACCATGGCTTGCACCAGGGCCGGACGCGAGAGGTCGCCGCCGCCGATCGCCGCTTCGAGGACACGGCGGTGCTCCGCCCACGCGGGGCACACCTCCACCGTGTGCTGCACCGTGTCCTCCGGTCGATCCTCACAGTGGAAGCACCCGGACGTTTCCTCCCGCCCGATTCGGTGCAGGAACCTCCCGAACACCCCGTGTCCGGTGAGGACCTGCGTCAGGCGGAAGGTGAGGACGCCGTGGCGTCGCTCAAGCCACTCCTCAAAGAGGGGACTTATCGCCACTATCGTGGCGTGCCCTGCACGAGGTTGCGACAGTCGCTCTCTCCATGTCGCCATGAGATCCCGCCGGAAGTCTATCCGCTGAGCGACAATTTGCCGCGGCAGCGGAGTTTCCCCCCGGCGTAGCGCCTCCGCGCGCCATTCATGTAGGCGCGCGAGGACTATTGCCTCCAGATCCCATGGCGGCAATCCGGCAAGGAGGCTCGCCGCCTCGCGGGAGATCGTACGGTACCCCCGAGCCAGCCTTACGGCTACTACCTTTTGGGGCGCGTTCAGGTAGTGGGCGGCTCGCCGCCTCAATGAACGCGCCCACACCGGGGCCCCGTAAAGGGCCATTGACCGCACGACTCCCGTGTAGAGCCTCCGGCAGGAGGCGTTTGGCCCCCCCAGATTGGGCAGGAGCCGCCTGAAGGCAGCCCCAGTCCGCTCCAGTTTGGGGGCCAAACGTCGGAAATGTTCCACGAAGTTCCACCGGCTGTCAAGGACAAGTCCCAGGTACTTTAACGTCGACTCGACGCCGATGGATACCCCTCCTACCGTCAGTGTGGATCCCGGAGGTGGCGCATTCCGAGGCCCATGAAAGCACATGGCCTCGGACTTGTGCAGTGCCACCTCGAGACCCAGTTGCCGGATCCTCTCAACGACTATCGCAACCCCGCGTGTCATCGCTTCGGCCGCCGCCTCGTGCGACCCCCCCTGTGCCAGCACCAGCGTGTCGTCTGCATAGCAAACCACGCTGACACCGCTAGGGAGGTCGGCGCGCAGCACCCAGTCGTAACCGATGTTCCACAAGGACGGCCCCAGAACCGATCCCTGCGGAACACCGCACGACATCTCTCGCCGGTTCCATTCTCCGCTGCGACCGGGGTAGATGACGGCTCTGTCCGTCAGATAGTCCCCGACCACTCGACGGAGGTAGGTCGGCACCCGGTGATACCGGAGTGCCTCCCTAATGCAGCTCCAGGGCATGGAGTTGAAGGCGTTGGCGATGTCGAGAGACACCGCCAAGACAACCCCACCCCTGGACACCGCATCCCCCGTCGTGAGGGCTCTCACGCGCATGATGGCGTCCACCGTAGAGCGCCCATTGCGAAAACCAAACTGGTGTTCCGCAAGGTCCGGCCCAGTCCCCGCAAGGTGCTCGGCGAGGCGGTTTGCAATTACTCTTCTAATTTTTCTTTATTTTTCTTTCTTTCTTTCTTTCTTTCTTTTTTACCAATGACGACTCCTATAGTCATAGTCATTCAAGTGTTCTTAAGAAAGTTCAGTTGCGTAGTTCTCGCACCCGGCGTGCGTGTATGACGGTATGACCAGCACCCCTAGCCAAGTTACAAACGTTTCGTATCGATTCTCTTTCTACAATCGTAAACGCCTCGGCGTAAGCGGTTGTAGAAAGCGCTAAATTGGTAGCCAAGTTGACACGACTGAGTCGATCGCTCGTTCTCTAATGTCTGTAGAAACCGGCCAAGTGCGAGTCGGACTCGCGCACGAAGGGTTCCGTACCAATTATTATAAAAAAATAAATCACGTTTGTTGTATGGGAGCCCCCCTTAAATATTAATATTATTCTGTTTTTAGTATTTGTTGTTATAGCGGCAACAGAAATACATCATCTGTGAAAATTTCAACTGTCTAGCTGTCACGGTTCATGAGATACAGCCTGGTGACAGACAGACGGACAGACGGACAGACAGCGAAGTCTTAGTAATAGGGTTCCGTTTTTACCCTTTGGGTACGGAACCCTAAAAAGGGCTCGTACACATAAACACGATACGACGTCGCATCGTGCTATGACGCGGCATCGTTTCACGATGCGACATCGTATCTGTGGAATTTTTTATTACCGCACACGAGCGTATAAATGAAAAAAAAATCGCACACGTGTGAAATACATTGCATGTTGAATCTAACCGTAGTGCGACAAGAACCCGTTTTCGATGAAGTGTATTGAAATAGTACATTTTGATACAAGTGAAGAAATTTTGTTGTTGCATTTGAGGCGGAATTAACACACGAGCCGTAGGCAAGGGTATTTATAACAAATGTCAACGTGTATCAAACGACGCTTTTCAATAGGTATAGTTTTGAAGAAATAAAATAAAAGAACATTAAACGCTGGCGATTTAGAGGCATTTGTTGGAGATTGGCCGGACAAAAGGCTTTGGGGGAGGCCTTTGCCCAGCAATGGGAAAATATAGGCTAAAGAAATAAAAATTTGAATAAACTTTTTATTTCACGTATAAAAAGGAATCAAGATTTTTATTGAGATAAAAATAAACGCACACCTCAGCCAGTACTGCATGAATCTTTTAATCCTTGAAAATCATTTTGGGGGGGCTCTGTTGGTAGTCATTAAAAATTTGCCCTTTATTTCAGAGACAAGAAATATTGCAAGAAACTTTCTAGCAATATCATACCGTCTAGCAGTCTGACTAATATCATGAAGATTCATTTAGAAGTATCAAAGAAGAAGATTCATGCTGACGAAATTCGAACGAGGGCTTTCTAAACAGCAAATTAATTGATCAAACCTTTTCATAAATTACATACGAAGATCCAAACCATCATTGATATGATCTAGTTGGTACCTAATATTAGAATAGTCAATAGGAGTAGGTTTAGGAGTAGTTTCAAAAGGTTCAAATTCCATCGACTCTGTAACTTTAACTGAACCGTTAACGGTAACCGTTGTCTCTCTGTTATTAATTTGATCTTTGTTAATTTCCTTATTGTTATTAACATTGATGCTTGTAACTTGAGATGTATTTTTGTTATCAATAACGGTTACATAGAGTGTATTTTTCTCTATAACGGATGTGTTATTTGTACTAGATTCTGTATTCAATATGTCACTTGTTATACTTTGTCCATCATTATTTTCTTTGTTCAAATCGTGGTTTTCTATTTTTAAACTCACAACGTTCATATGTTTTCTTTTATTTTCAATTTTATTCTTTGCTTCGTACTTATCAGTTACATTGTTGACTTCAGCCTCACGAGTACGATTATCATATAACATGCTTCTGAAATCTTTTAAGTCCTTTTCAAGAGTATCCAATCTTTGAATGACATACTCATTGAAATTTTTGGGAACATTTAAATCAGTATCGTTAGCGTTTCGTCTTTTTAGATATTTCTGTTTTTGTTGTCTGATAAAGTTATCATCTTCAGGCAAGAGGGTCAATTTATTTCTTCTTGTATTACTCAATCGGTTCAGATAGATAGATTCCTGAGTTTTAGAGTACCTTGAAGGAGGTTTTGTGAAAGCAGGTTTAATTGATTTGGTCTCAGCTCCTGCTCGCATTCTTTGAAATTGTATTGTAGGTCTTGTGGGTATTGATTTAGTTTGTAAAACAGATCTTTGATACGAAATGTTGCCATATCTGAAACTGCAAAAATGTTTCATGTAATGGATTTAAATTTTATTATAAAAGATGAGGTACAAAAAAATTAGACTACAAAATCTTACTTGCTATCCAGTACTGGTTGGAAAATTCCCAAAGAATTCAACAACTCGGTGTTAGCTAACTGTACATCAATTACTGCATTGTACTCGCCAATGAAGTGCGTGTTTTTATGTTTACTCTTAGATTTCGACTTGCCGTGCTTTTGTCGTTTGTCATCGTTTAGTCTTGCTCTCGGTACGGGCTTCGATTTTACCATCAGGATTTTATCATCACTCTCTGTGTCGTGTCCTGATTCTGAAACGTCCTGCTTTGTATCATCAAAGTCTTGATCAGTACTTAGAACATCAACTTTCTTTGTATCTTTATTTAAATTCGCAGATTTGGATATGATTTCTGTTTTCTTCGTAGTCCTTGATTTGTAAGACTCTTTTTCTGTGTATAGAGATATATATCGCGCTGAGTTGTACTCTGCATGTCGTTCCTGAGACTGTTTGCTCACACTCTCCGTGTCGCGGTCTGAGTTAGAAATGTCTTGCTCTATATCATTTGGATTATGATTAAATCTTAAAACATCAACTTTATTTGACCCGACTGACTCATCTTCGAAACTGTAACTCGGTGTAGACGTGGTCGTTGGTCGGCTCGGGAATGTGGCGTTTTTGGGTATGATTTCTCTTTGCTTCGTAGTCCTTGATTTGTAAGAAATTCGTTCTGTATATAAAGTCATGTATCGCTCTGCGTTGTACTCTGCATGTCGCTCCTGCGACTCTTTGATGGAGTTCGAACTGCTATCGAACGATTGTCCTGATGAGATTTCGTCTGGTGTGTCTGTATCTGTGTTCCGTTTCTCAGATTCAAAGCTACTATCATCCTTTTCAGTTTCTTTGTCTTGAGATTGTTGGTAATATATCTCCATACTCTTTCTGTCACTCTTGTTTCTCAAATTCGTTTGCGGATCATTCTTAGGATAATATTTGGGATCTTTAGCTTCGTTAATAACATTTTCGGAGACATTGCTACTACTAATGATTGCATAATTCATTTTATGATTTTCATTCACTTCAGCACTTGATGCAGGATTTTTTTTATGTTGTTTCCAAAACTTTTCTATTCTTTCTTTCAATTCTCTTCTAGTATTACTGTCAAGTCCAGTATAATAATCAAACAAAATATCTCGGACCCCTTGTCTAATGACCTTAATTAGTTTTCTGTGAGCCTTTATAGATTTCATCTTCCTATAATGCGTTAATTCGTTTAGAACTCTATGAAACCCCTGTTCAGTATGTGTGTACAAAGAATTGATATAATCCAGCAATTTTTTAACGTCATTGCCATATGTTTCTTCTCTCATAATGTCCGCTAGCTTATTGATGTTTTCTTTCGTGAAAGAAACTGATTTCCCTCTGATATTTTTTAATGCTGTGGCCAGTAAACTCCTAGTATCTTGATTTTGCATCAATTCGGAGAATTTGCAATCTCTGTAGTGATATTTTCTGATTTCGGTGTCCAGAATGTGAAAGAAATCTTCGAATGCGGTATCTTCGTAGGTGTTAAGTATGCTAACGGCATCCTGAATGAAACCAGTAAGGGCCGCTCTGAAGACATGTTTCTTATGTTTAACAGATGCTGTTGTTTCTCTTGCGATAAACTTATATACATTGTCTAAGATATTCGAGTACGGTACGTGTATGGTATGTCCGGAGTACTCTTCACTACTTAATTCTGAAACATTTTCATTTTCTGGATTGACGCTTCTGTGCGCTTTTGTTCTGTTTCGTGTTGTCGCGTTCGTGTAAGCTGAAATATAGTATAGAATGTTAAGTACTTACTTAATTTATTTTCGTTGTTAAGACATTAACTTGTGATAAAGATAGGCGCTGTGAAAATCGAATAATTGTTAAGGTCTTTCACGGCAGTCATTTTAATTCCATCCCTTATAATTAATTAATTATAACGTTATCTATTAAGACCTTTATTGGTAACTTTTTAAGTAAATTACTAAAATTAAATTAGATTTCTTGTCGAAATCTCAGGCAAAATGTGATTTTGAAATGAATTTCAAAATAAAACTACCAAATATTCCGAACAGTATAACACAAGTACACACTTTCATTGTAATATAAACATACTAACATTTTTATGGAATCACAATACGTTTTTGTAGATTGCACATTCGTCAATTTTTATTTCTAATTCAATAAAAATATTATATTTATAATGATTAAACTGAAATAGCCAACAACTTTAAAAAAAAGTTAATTTGATAAAATGACCTTTTCATAACTGAAAATGTAATTCTGTTTAGGCTCTAGTTGTATTCCGGTTACGACAATAAAATACACACCCCTAGCCAAGTTAAAAACATTTCGTATCGATTCTCTTTCTACAATCGTAAACGCCTCGGCGTAAGCGCTTGTAGTAAGCGCTAAGTTGGTAGCCAAGTTGACACGACTGAGTCGATCGCTCGTTCTCTAATGTCTGTAAAAAAACCTACACTTTAGTATATAGTGAGCGTTCCTACCAAAGAGTTTAGCGATCAACATTGTAGAAACGATAACATTCTATTCTATCATTTTGAACGATGTAAACTTGTCTACGAATTTTCAATTCGTTTGTGTTGATCACGTAATTTAACGTTGAGATGATGTCATTCCCATTCATTTGAATAGTTTTCTACTAGCGTTAACGATTGTAGATTGTCAACTTGGCTAGGGGTGCTGGTTATGTGAGAACGCTTCGTCGAGCAAGCGAGCGCCTTACCTAGGAACCTTCTAGTTACGGAGGAGATATTGGGGGTCAAAGTTCCAACTTTTAATGTTTTTTTTTAAATATTGTTTGTTTTTATTGTTATAACTTCAAATACTTCCACGACCCCTGAACTGGTCAATGGATCCATCAGCACAATGTTTTGTGTGCGTTACATTGAGTCCTACAGTAAAACCTGATGTTTCACCCCAAAAAAAAGTCGTTTCCCAGCAATCATTTTTGCGTAGTCTTACTTAGTTTGATGTACAGAATGCTTGGTTGACGGCTCCATGAAGGTCCCATTTACACCCCGTAAAACGTTATTGAAAACAGGCATCAAGCTCGTTACATAAATTTCATAAATAATGAACTTGTATTTAAGTGCAACTTTTATTTCTATCAACTGAAACCAAAATGGCGCCAACCCCAACCATGAGTGACAGAATCGACGCCATTTTGTTATTCAATTCCACAAATGTGCAGGATAAAGTCCTTGCAACGTATGCTTTTCAAATAGTGACGGGAAAGCCTCCATGATTCTTCTAAGCGAATGAGCAGTTGTTGTTGCATTTATATTGTCTTCCGAAACTTTAATGTAACCGTTAGTAGCTGTCTCGTCGTTACTGCTTTGTTTTATCTCTTCAGAGACGTGCAAATTTGTTGTTTCAGCCTTTTTAGTGGCTTTGGATTTAGTTTTAGCATATTTATTATTGACAGCATTCTCTTTAATGACGCCTTTAGTAGCTGTCTCGTCGTTACTGCTTTGTTTTATCTCTTCAGAGACGTTCAAATCTGTTGTTTCAGTCTTTTTAGTGGCTATGGATTTAGTTTTAGCATATTTATTATTGACAGCATTCTCTTTAATTATGCCTTTAGTCGTTCTCTCGTCGTTACTGCTTTGTTTTATCTCTTCAGAGACGTTCAAATCTGTTGTTTCAGCCTTTTTAGTGGCTTTGGATTTAGTTTTAGCATATTTATTATTGACAGCATTCTCTTTAATGATGCCTTTAGTAGCTGTCTCGTCGTTAAAGCTTTGTTTTATCTCTTCAGAGACGTTCAAATCTGTTGTTTCAGTCTTTTTAGTGGCTATGGATTTAGTTTTAGCATATTTATTATTGACAGCATTCTCTTTAATTATGCCTTTAGTCGTTCTCTCGTCGTTACTGCTTAGTTTTATCTCTTCAGAGACGTTAAAATCTGTTTTTTCAGCCTTTTTAGTGGCTTTGGAATTAGTTTTAGCATATTTATTATTGACAGCATTCTCTTTAATGATGCCTTTAGTAGCTGTCTCGTCGTTACTGCTTTGTTTTATCTCTTCAGAGACGTTCAAAGTTATAATTTCAACCTTTTTAGTTGTTTTCAATCTACTTTTAGCATGTTTATTATAGACAACATTATCTTTTTCGGTTGACAGTGACTCAAAAGATCTAAGTACTAGCCTTTTTTTAGATTTATATTGATTAGGTTTTTTAGAAGTTTTAGCTGTTTTAGTAGTCTTTTTAGACTTGCTTCTTGTGTCTCTCTTCTTGTGTGTCACTTTGTTTTTCTCTCTTTGAGCTTTTCCTTCATGCTCATAACTATGTTTCCTTTTTTTAAAGTTCTTGCTTTCTTTTCTTTTATTGCCGTGTTTTTTACCTTTTATCTTATGTTCATCAATGCCATTACTATCTATATCTTTGTAACGTGCTGTTTTAGTAGTCTTTTTAGACTTATTTTTTCTGTCTTTTTTCTTGTGTATCACTTTGTGTGAATGATGATGAATATCTTCGTGTTTTATTACGACATCTCTTCCTGAGACTTCTTTGCGTTTACTGACATTATTTGTTTGTTTTACATCTTTCTCAGTATCGTCGACTTTGTTTTTATCTCTCTGAACTTTTCCTTCATGCTCATAACTATGTTTCCATTTTTTACTTTTATTAAAGTTCTTGTTTTTTTTTCGTTTATTGCCAGGTTTTTTATCTTTCGTCTCATGTTCATCAATACCATTATTTTCTACATCTTTGTAACGTTTACTATTTTGGTTAAATTCATTGATTGATTTCAATTCGTCGACTTGAGTCTTGAGTAGTCTCAGTTTTTCTAAATAATCTTCCAGTTCAGGGGGCTCAGTAGTAGTCTTGCTACTTCTTGTGTGAGACTTCTTTCTTCTTCTTCTCCTATCTCTGTCAAATATTTCTACAGAGAGTTCTTCGCCGGGTAAGGGGAGCGCTTCAGTTCTTCGGAGGTCCTTTTTAGTCGTAAATCTGAAATTAAATTAAATAATTTTACATGTAAAGTGTATGGTTCTATGGACCTACACGGCGCGGCCTAAACTAAACTTCGTCGTCGGTCTAGTGGTGGCAACCGCTACTGCTGAGTGAGAGGTTCTGGGTTTGATTCCTAAGTCGGGCAAAATGTTATTAAGTTTTTCGATCAGGAATATCTCAGTAGCTGCCACGGTGTCTGGATTTGTGCCCGATTGATGGCAATAGGCTCGCACCCTATAACAACTGGCGAATTGTGGGTGTATTATTAGGGGTGTATTCCCGTTAGCCTTACTGCTCGTGTCCCCACTGGTGGGTCAGCGGGTATCTATACATATAATAAACTATACATATAATAAAACAGTAGGTAACGAAAGAAAAACTGTACATTGAGAATTTTCGAGAAAAAATAAGTGGTTTTTGTTAGAAAAACGTAACTGATGACAAAAAGTGACTTTTTTGAAATTTTGTCTGTTTGTCTGCGTGTATGGTACCTACCGGCTTCACGCTAGAACTACTGGATAGATTTAATTGAAATTCAGCGAAAACGTTCTTTGTAAAGCAAGGAAGGTTTTAGGCTACATATTATCACGCCGTATGTTATGGGAGGTAAGCAATATTGATTTTAAAAGTTTTTTGTTCGTAATTATATGCTCAAAATGACATGTTATAAGCAATATTATGTAACGCAGACGAAGATGCGCGGGTCAGCTTGTTGATTCAATAAAATTGTTGGTCGACTCTTCACGTGACCGGAGAGCGGGCCTTTTTTTGGCCAAAGAATCAGCATTGCCATCCAACGTGGCAATGCTGCCAGCCTTCTGGGCACTTTTCCTGTTGACAGCGATGTGGACGAATTTTTTGACGCCCTGTAACCCTTTTTGATACTTGTAAATATTTTTATTTCTATTATAGAGTTAGTATGTAAATAATGTAAATATTACAGAAAATAAAATAAAATTGTCAGTAGTGTTGTATTTTTAAGTTAGCTGTTTGTTGCCCTCGACTTCGTTCGTTTGGAAATTTTGATGTCTATTTATGAGACACAAGACATTATTATTATATTATTTTAGACATCTTAATTATATTGTTTTAGGACTATTTCGACATGATATTTTTTAAAATTGTTTGACATTATAATTATATTATTTTATCTACACCCATGCTATAAATCCTCTATAAAGGTATCTGAAACAGTTAGCTTATGGCCAACATTAAAACAGCCAGTGTCATAATAACCATTATAACACCCAAACGGGTGTTATAATGTTGTACTGAATTTCATTATGCAACTCGTTTTAAAAAAAGAACATCGAATGTGGTAGTGAATCGAACGTCTAGCACGTGCGATTCACTACCACAGCGCCGTAATTAAAAAAAAAAATTGGTTAATTCGAATTCACGTCGTATCCCGCCATTTTTGTTCGACATTTGGATATTAGTATTGCATTATGTACTTTGTTGTTTACAAAAATGAGTGATACAAGCTTTGTGAATTCTGATAATTGAACAATCCAAAATGTAAATAATTATATTACTACCTATACACGGTTTGTTTGTAGTAAATACAAGCAATTAAACTTTCCATGAATTTACATAGACTTCTTAGAACACTGCAACACCCTATGGTTTCAGAACCTTTTATGGAGGATTCATATCATGGATGTAGATAAAGTCTTGTATGCAACTGTACATAATTAGGTATTAAAACACTCATGTGATACTATTATCACACTCGGCTTCGCCTCGTGTGATAAACCCACATTCGTGTTTTAATACCCCTCATTATACAACAGTTGCATAAATAACTATTAGAACTGTATATTAGTATTTTAAAACTGTTTGGACATGATATTTGTAACTGTTGGGCACTATATTTTGAATTTATTGGAATGTTATTTAATAATTCACAGTTCTTATAATTTTATGTAAATTGCATTTATATTCAACACAATGTAAATTGTTCACGAATAAATAAAATGTAATGAACAAAAGTAGCATATGTGCTATTCTAGACTATAATCTATCTTTGTGTCAATGTCATCCAAAATCCGTTCAGCCATTCTGTCGTGATTGAGTAACAAACATCCATTAACGCATGGATCATCGAAAGTTTCACAGCTTTAATAGTAAGATTAGCATTACTATAGTCAGCGCCATTTAAGTAGGGAATAAAGGTCATTAACCCGCATACATTTATTCAAATACATAATTCCAAAAACAGAAATAATGATATAAACTTGTCCCGAAACTACCTTTATCGTGATCCTTGACTTTTTCTAGTAATAAAAAACAATTCATAATGTATTGTCGGGGTACTTACGCAGAGAAATTAAGGAAAGAGCAATGACCTTTATTCCCTACTTAAGAGTCCTATTACATTTTTTTCGCAAATTTTTGATTTTTACTTCGTGGATCAAATTATTTCGGTCAGCGTACACGAGTCGATAATAATAGAGATATCCGGATGATTGTCGATTGTTATTGACGAAAATTAGAGACGAGACTGACATGAGACTGAGAAGCGAGCTGAATTGACGCAGAATTATAGTACTTTAATTTTATTTATTGTAATTTTGTCTTATTATATTGACAAATGAAAACTAATGAAACGTATTCACTGTAGATCGTAGTTTTATATCATATTAATTTATTTTATAAAATTAAGTTTATTTGGAATATAATGGACGCAGAATCAAGACATTTATGGCTTAAATTACTCTTTCTTTACGATTTTTTCCGTGAAAACTTAAAGAATTTAAAGAAATTATAGAACTCGAATAAACAAGTAAAACATTCAACTTATCTTTTAATAATTTTAGCTTTGATAAGAATTGAATCTAACAATGTGAATTTGAGCGTCAAAGTTCCAACGCCGACGGTTTTTCTTGCAAACTGAGTTCGTAAAATATTTATAGTAAATTACAGGAAAAGAAAAATGTAAATGTGTAACTCCAACTTACAAGAAAGAGAATGGCACTATTGATATTCTTAAGCAAATCATTAAAATAACTTACTGCTGCTGAGAATTACTGCGTCAAAAATCATGAATTTGCGTAAAAAATGTAATAGGACTCTTAAATGGCGCAGACTATTTATAGAGTGTAAAACACCTCTTAACGAAGCCGAAAAGCACTTGTTCTCCCCGTCATTGCAATATTTTTTTTATTTCACACCATACCTGGAAACCTTCTAGTTACGGAGATATTGGGGGTCAAATTTCCAACTTTTTGACAAGTTTTTTTTTAAATACAAGTTTTAATGTAAGATTTTTACTTTAAACACCTCCACGACCCCCGTACTATTCAATCCATCCATCAGCACAATGTTTTGAGTGCGTTACATTGAGTTCTACCACAAAACATGATTATTCACCCCAAAAAAAAGTCGTTTCCCAGCAATAATTTTTGCGTAAAGTTACTTAGTTTGATGTACAGAATGCTTGGTTGACGGCTTCGTGATGAGGTTGTTTACACCCTGCAGGTACTTAATGTCACTCGGTGTCTAACTTGTCGGGGTCTATTTAAATATTTTTGGGATTGGAATCGATTCAGTTGCTTATTCTGAACAAACTATATTCAGGTTTCGCATCTAAAAATAATGTTGTATAATTGGTAGATGGACCTATTTGGTGCATCCGTGAGTTATAAATACTAACTGTTTCAAAGTGTGTTTTCCAAATACTTTCTCAGGCATCTCTTTACTTCTCCCGAGTTCGTTTTTAATAATTGAAAACCTGAAACATAGTTCAAAAATTTTATACTTTGAATAAATTACATAATTTTGAGATCATCATCATCTGCCTAGCCTTTTCCCAAGTTTTATTGGAGTCGGCTTCCAGTCTAACCGGATGCAGCTGACTACCAGTATTTTACATGGAGCGACTGCCTATCTGACCTCCACAACCCAGTTAGTACTGGGTAATACGATACCCCTTGGTAAAACTGGTTTTGTCAGACTTTTTGGGCCTCTGACTACCTGTAACGACTGTCAAAGATCACAAATGACAGCCGAGACCAACAGCTTAACGTGCTTTCCGAGGCACGGAGGAAACTCGGTATGTAATGGGTGGTCACCCATCCACAGACCAACCTAGGCAAGCACGGCTTAACCTAAAGGTCGACCCGAGCGGCTGTTATTATTTAGCCACGAGCTCCTCAAATAACATAATTTTGAGATCACGGATCTTATTAATTTGTGGTTATCTCTGAACTAGCCTATGCCCGCGGCTTCGTCCGCGTGGAGTTCGATAATTGGCCCACGGGATCATACTACCGTGATAAAAAGTACCCTGTGTGTTGATCCAGGTTATAAACTATCAGTGTGCTAAATTTCATCTAAATCTGGTAGTTTTTTCGTGAAAGAATAACAAACATACACATATAAACTTTCGCCTTTATAATATTATAGCTTTTTCCCAGGCGCTCCATAATTTTATTCCTGGCCGCGCCAAATTAAAAATTAATCTATACATATAATAAAACAGTAACGAAAGAAAAACTGTACATTGAGAATTTTCGAGAAAAAATAATTGGCTTTTGTTAGAAAAACGTAACTGATGACAAAAAATGACTTTTTTGAATTTTTGTCTGTTTGTCTGTGTGTATGGTACGGCTTCACGCCAAAACTACTGGATAGATTGAATTGAAATTCAGCAAAAATGTTCTTTGTAAACCAAGGAAGGCTTTAGGCTACATATTATCACGCCTTATGTTATGGGAGGTAAGCAATATTTATTTTAAAAGGTTTTTGTTCGTAATTGAATGCACAAAATAATTGAAAGCACAAAATGACATGTTTTATGCTATATTATGTGACGGAGACGAAGTTGCGTGGGTCAGCTAGTATAATAATAAATAAAATCTTTCCCAAGAGCTCCAAAAATTTTCAAGTACAGATTACACAAAACATTATATATTTACAATAAAATTAATTACCTAATGATTTTGTACCGGAGTAAGTACATAATTAGCTAAGATAAGATTGATTTGTGACTGCCTATGTATTGAAACTACTTACCACGAAATTATAACATTGACGGTAGCAATTTGTGTTTTGTTGACCTTACGCAATTTGGTTTGGAGCCACTGGGAATTTTTTTAGTATTTTTTTATTTAACTAATAAAATGATGGAGCTGTTGGGAATCAATGTATGGAGAGAAATTGTTTGGAGAACAATAGATTGAAATAGAAAAAGGGCCGGTGTTCAAGTATACTGTTGGTCTAAGAACCGTCGTGAACCATATTCAAGTATTTGTTTTTTTTAGAATAGATTTTTTACTTTTTTTGCAAACGCATTATGCCTTAATCAAGCACATAATAAAGGGTGTAAAAGAACCATGAAGAAGACGAAAGGCACTTACTTGTTCTCTCCGTCATTGCGATATTTTTTTTTGTTCTAGACGATACCTAGGAACCTTCTAGTTACGGAGATATTGGTGTCGATTCTGCTGTGCACAAACTAAACTTAATTTAGGCTATTTCAATATTTTCTCTCTATTAAAACGAGAAAGAGACGGACGTAATTTAGAGCTGTCAAATTTAGTTGGAACTATTATTTCTATACAAATGAAGGGTGCACGTAAAAACATGTCGTCTAAAAACACGGTGAAACGCAAGGCATAAACAAGTTTGACATCTCTAACTTAGTTCATAGCTATAGACGTCCTTTTCTCGCAGGGCCTTTTAGTAAAAGATAGCAATAGCCTAAATTAAGTTTAGTTTGTGCACAACAGAATCGACACCATTGGGGGTCAAAGTGTCAATTATTTCACAACTTTTTTTTTAAATACAAGTTTTTAATGTTGTAACTGTACTTTAAATACCCCACGACCCCCGTACTAGTCAATTCATCCACAGCAAAATCTTTTGAGTGCGTTACATTGTGTCCAATCGTAAAAAGTGATTTTGCACCCCAAAAAAAGTCGTTTCCCAGCAATAATTTTTGCGTAGAGTTACTTAGTTTGGTGTACAGAAAGCTTGGTTGACGGCTTCGTCAAGAGTTTGTTTACACCTTATGTAATGTCCTCGCACATCAATTTGTGAGTGCTTAGGTGTCAGTGGGCATAGCACATTGCCGATAGCCGATGGGGCCGAAAAGTTCTAAAGTGGCGACCGCGAACCGGAAGACATTGAGTTGGAAGGCCTCCCACAAGGTAGACCGATGACCTGGTGAAGGTTGCGGGAATCCGCTTGATGCGAGACGCACGGGACCGGTCAATATGGCGACACTTGGAGGTCTATGTCCAGCAGTGAACGTCTGTAGGCTGAAACATCAAAGTTTTATACCTACCTTTTCCCGGGCGTGGTGATTGATTGTCCAGTAATTTGTCTTTCTGTAGTCTTGTTTGTCTCTTCAAACATTTTCTCCACTAACTTGCTTTTGCTCTCAGACTTATAAACGACTCCTGGTTTCTCTGTCGTCATATAAAACATTACTTCAGTAGCAGTTTCATTTTTATGTGAATTTGTTATATTCTTCGTTTGGCTGTTATTTTCATCTCTTTTAGTATTGTCATGTGGTATTGTTGCATCTTCTTGTTTAGCTTCACTTATTTCTGCTCTAAATACTATGGTTCTTTTGTTTTCTTCATTTATAGGCGTGGTTGTTTCTGTTGGCTTCAATTTTAAAGAAAATTTAGGTGTTTTATCTTCAGTGAATGTATTATCAGCGATCTTGACAGTATAATTGTTTGTTTTTATATTACTAATTGTGGGTTTAGAAGTAACAAAAGTAGCTGTAGAGCTTGTACTCGTAGATGAATAGAATTCTTTAATATTTTCTGAAAACGTGTCTGTATGTTTTTTCAATTTTCGTTTATCGTCCGTATTAAGATTTTCATGAATGAAAACAGTAGATCTCACGAATTCTCTGATTAATCTGGCGAAACCATCTTTAGTTCTTGAGTTTCCATATCCGGCACTATAGCTCTTCAGATCTGTTAACATTATTCTGAACTTCTTTTTGGCATCCTTTCCATACAAAGAATTGATGTAATCCAGTAATTCTCTAACGTTCGTGTCGAATATTTTTAGTAGTTTCATCATATCTACTATTTGATTGATAACTGCTCTCTTAGCAGCCACTGATTTCTTCATCAACAAATTTGATTGCTCAGCGAGCAGTTTTTGCAATTCATTTTGGCTTGGATTCTTTTTAATTTCTTTGTCAACAATGTCGACGAAATCTTCGAATATATCATCGTTATATGTGTTTAGTATGATTACTAGTTCTTGAACGAAATCCGTGAAAGTTTCAACTGTGGAGACCGGTTGCGGGATGGTTTTATTAGTTGCAACATTGCCAGTTTTAGAAGTTTCTTTAGATTTGAGTTCTGGAATACTTTTCAGAGTTAGATTGGCGGCTCTTTTATTTTCTGTCAGTGTGGTAACAGAGCTTGAGTGTGTATAAGCTGAGAAATAAATTGAATGCCACATATTTATTTTATCATGAACTACCTATATACGTCTTAACTAATTAATACATATCAGGTATATAAACTAAAATAAATAAATTGGTGTCAATTCTGTTGTGCACAAACTAAACTTAATTTAGGCTATTGCTATCTTTTCTCTCTAATAAAACGAGAAAGAGACGGACATAATTTAGACTGTCATGTTTAGTTGGAACTAATATTTCCATACAAATCATGACATGACATGTTTTTACGTGCGCCCTTCAGTGCACGTAAAAACATATCGACTAAAAACAAGGTGAAGCGCAATGCATAAACTAGTTTGACATCTCTAACTTAGTTCATAGCTATAGCCGTCCTTTTCGCGCACTGCCTTTTCTATACTAATATTATAAAGAGGAAAACTTTGTTTGTTTGTTTGTTTGTAATGAATAGGCTCAAAAACTACTGGACCAATTTAAAAAATTCTTTCACCATTCGAAAGCTACATTATCCACAAGTAACATAGGCTATATTTTATTCCCGTACTCCTACGGGAACGGGAACTACGCGGGTGAAACCGCGGGAAGTCCGCTAGTAGTAAAATATAGCAATAGCCTAAATTAAGTTTAGTTTGTGCACAACAGAATCGACACCACTAACTAACAACAAACTATAAAAAGGCATCGAAAAACTCCTCCTCAACGCTGTCAGCTGGTAATGTGGCCAAGAGACTGGCGGCGTTGCCACGTTGTATGGCAACACTTAGCCTCTGACCAAGGCAAAAGCCAGCTCTTGGGTCACGGGAAGCGTCAATTAGGCGTTTTGAAATTTCCTTAAACAGGCTATGGCACTTGGACCCCACGGCCCCAGAGTTACAACCCCAAACGGCTCGAAAATATAGTTAGGTACCACAAACGTTTTTACAGGGTGTAAAAGACCTCATCACGAAGCCAAGCATTCTGTACATCAAACTAAGTATCTTTACGCAAAAATTATTGCTGAGAAACAACTTTTTTTTTTTGGAGTGAAACATCATGTTTTGTGGTAGAACTCAATGTAACGCACTCAAAACATTGTGCTGATGGATGGATTGAATAGTACGAGGGTCGCGGAGTTGTTTAAAGTAAGAATCTTACATTAAAAACTTGTATTAAAAAAAAACTTGTCATAAAGTTGTAACTTTGATCCCCAATATCTCCGTAACTAAAAGGTTCCCAGGTATAGTGTAGAACAAAAAAAATATCGCAATGACGAGGAGAACAAGTGCCTTTCGGCTTCGTTAAGAGGTGCTTTACACCCTTTATATTTACGTCGCTTGAGGTTCTCAGGATTCTCAGGCAGTGCGATTTATCTTACTAATATTATAAATGCGAAACTTTCTGAGGAAGCATGAGATGGATGTTTGTTACTCTTTTACGCAAAAACCACTGAACGGATTTAGATGAAATTCAGCACACAGATAGTTCATAACCTGGATTAACACATAGGATACTTTTTATCCCTGTAGTATAATCCCGTGGGACAGTTACAGAACTTCATGCGAGTAAAGCCGTGGGCACAAGCTGGTGCTAAATCTATACATATAATAAAACAGTAACGAAAGAAAAACTGTACGTACATTGAGAATTTTCAAGAAAAAATAAGTGGCTTTTGTTAGAAAAACGTAACTGATGACAAAAGGTGACCATTTAGAATTTTTGTCTGTGTGTATGGTACGACTTCACGCCAAAACTACTGGATAGATTGAAACGCTCTCTAGCCCCGCCCCGTTGACTTTGTATAGAAATAATGAATGAAAAGATACCGATCGGCCGAGCGCACTGACGACGCACGCCAAACGAGAGTAATTGTTATTTTGAGCGCCAAAAAGTTACTGCTTTCCTAATGGGCCTAAACTTCAAGGGGGCGTGGCTCGGCGCCTCTGCATGATTTAAGCGAAAAATTTTCAAACTGATCAGGCGGAAAAGACCACGACTGTACATCGGAGAAGTTGGGGATTATATGAACAATAATTTTTATTGGAAATAATTCTTTAAATAAACACAAAATAACTACCAAACGCCCCGAACAGCAGAAAACACGTACACACTTGCATTTCTTAATATAAAAAAACTAACATTTTTATAGATTAATAAAACTTGTTTTATGAACATTGCAGCAACTATTTTTTATTTTGAATACAATGTTTATTGATAGTAAAATTGTAAGTGAATATTTTTTAGATACAGTTATGTTATTTTTTTTTTGAAGTTGAAACGAAATGAATATTTTAAATCTACAACAAAATTAACGGACATTTTGATTACGGTGGTTATTTGTCAAAGTCTTCAAAAAATGATTAAAAAATAGTTGATTAATTAGTAAGACAACTCATGTGTGTAAAATACCAATTGAACACTGTGCATACAACATAATTATTGTTCGTTTATTAATAGCTTAACTAAAATATAAAGTAAAGTTTATTTACGAATTCTTGTCGTTGTGGAACATAAAAACAAAAATAATATTGTGTAAATGTGTTGACTGTGTCGGACTGTAAACAAAATGGCGACCACATAGACTTTCTAAATTCGAAACGTCAAGAATAAACGAATAAAGAGTATGGGCGCCATTTTGAAATGTTTAGACTTCAGAGTCAAACATAGCATTGGATCTTTACACATAATATCGTATTTGAATATCAGTCAAAAGTATTTGTAATTCGTTTCAAAATATATTAAACTATGCTACTATTTATAATAAGTTTCTTTGTACATTATGATTTAATTAATTGCGAAGAAAATGTGACAGGTGAGTTGAAGTTCGATAATTGTCCCACGGGATCATACTAATATACTACTACTATAACAGCCCATAACGTCCACTGCTGGACATAAGCCTCTCCCACGATGGGAGGAATTTGCCGTAATCTCCACGCTTGGCAGGCGGATTGGAGATCGCAGTGATGAAAGACTAATAGAAAACGCTGCTGCCCATTCACTGGTCTACGGAGGCGCAAGGTGTTCTGCCTCAGACATTAGTCGCCTTATACGACACCCGTGAGTGTAATGGGTAGGTTCTATTCTACTCTGCCGGATACCATACGGCCACAGGAATACTACAGGGATAAAAAGTATCTTATGAGTTAAACCAGGTCACAAATTATCGGTGTGCTAAACTTCATCCAAATTCGTTCAGTACGTTTTGCGTGAAAGAGTAACAAACCCACACTCATACAAACTTACGCATTCGTAATCGTCACACAGTGGGTGCCTGAAGACGGTTATCGTCACCGAGGCAGGCCCAAGAAACGCTGACGATTTGGACTCGTTCCTGACTGATTGGCCAGAGGAGGCAAAACACCGGGAGAGTTGGAAAGGAATGGGGGAGGGCTTTACCCAGCAGTGGAACAGAATGGGCGAAAAATAAATACGTGGCGCGGTGTCTGATTCCAACAACGGTGCTGATTACTGAAAGCATTGCCGCGAGGGTTCGCAAAAGTTATTTGTCGTAGTATCTTGAATGAGGTTAAATAATAACAGCCGCTCGGGTCGATCTTAAGGTTGTCTAGGTTTGTCTGTGAATGGGTGGTCCCCATCCACAGGGTGGCTTCGTTAAGCACGTTAAGCAGGGTCCCGGCTGTCATTTGTAGATCTCCGACAGTCGTTACAGGTAATCAGTGGCCCAAAAAATCTGACAACCAGTCTTACCAAGGGGTTTCGTATTTGCCTGCCGGGGTTGCGGGAATGTTTGAAAGAGATACCGTGGCCACGGAACACAAAGGGCGGTGAAGGAACATGGATGAGTTTTAGTCAGTAAAAGTCTGACGCTCCCTTCTGCTCCGCCCAGAGCGGTAGGAGTCATTTGATGATTTCCCATCCGAAAAAAGGGGTATCGTATTACCCAGAAAGCTGACCCCAACATAGTTGGGAAAAGACTAGGCAGATGATGATGAATTTTAAAAGAAATTGCTCGTAAACACACTTCCGTAGAGCAGGATTCCATTGGATGGAAGGACGAACTAAAATTATAATTGTAATTTTAGTAATTTGTGCTCTCATTTTCCAGCAAAACTCAATAAATCCTCATTAGTAGACCACCAACATCAGAAACTCCTCCAAGTGAACGCCTTACTGGAAGATCTGGAGCTAAAAACAAGAAAATTATCAGGGTTAATAGCAAACGACCACCAGTATGCCTTAAGAAGAGAAACGAACGCTCTGAGGGACCTGATCATAAGGAGCTTGATGTCTAGAAAAGACCAGAATCGTCAGAATCCAAAGAAATTAACAAAACCAGCTGAACTTCTTGGAACTCCTTTACACAAATCTTTTGGAGATGTCCGTGCACCAGATGCAAGTATATCTCCGTACCCCGTAAGATCAGAACCTCATTTCCCACCGCCTTTCTTTGAACCAGCCCATTGGGCGTATCCTTTGCTGAGTATGTTTCCTGAGTCACCTACGTATATAGAAAAAGGTCCTAGTCTTTATGCGACAAGTTTTTCATCATCAAGCACTACTAGAGCTAGGCCTAAAATACAACAGGTCAGCTCCACACCACACACACTTCATTTAGCCAAAAAGGACTCATCTTTAGGTCCGAAAGCCAGGGACTGGTTTAAAGGTCTCGCGCAGTATACACGCTTCAAAAAAAGACGAAAGAAGAAAAGAGAAGAAAAGACTTGGAGGAACCAGATACAAACCACAGTGCATATACCTCCCAGAATGTCTATGCCTCCAAGCTATAGGTCCTCAATTGGAGGCAATATTTGGGAGCAGTTCGAAGAGGTTGAGCATGAACCCCTGAATAAGGGTCTTGCAGAGAAATTTTCAAGACCAGACAAGCAGACACCGGTGGACCCTCATAAAGTCTGGACGACGAGGATGACTACTGCTGGAGATGTGCTTTATGGAAGTTAGTAGCTTTCCTTATCCCAATTCATTTGTGGTCGGCGCAGCATAGTCTTCTTCTTCCATACTTTTCTTTCTTTTACTAACATAGTTTTAAGTTTATACACTAACACACTTTATATTATTATAATATATAGGGTGTAAAAGACCTCATCACGAAGCATTCTGTACATCAAACTAAGTAACTTTACGCAAAAATTATTGCTGGGAAACGATTTTTTTTTGGGGTAAAAAATCATGTTTTGTTGTAGAACTCAATGCACTCAAAACATTGTGCCGGATGGATTGAATAGTACGGGGGTCGTGGAGGTGTATAAAGTAAAAATCATACGTTAAAAACTTATATTTTTTTTAAAATTGTCTTGGAAATTTGACCCCCAATATCTCCGTAACTGGAAGGTTCCCAGGTATGGTGTAGAACAAAAAAAATATCGTAATGACGAGGAGAACAAGTGCCTTTCGGCTTCGTTTTAAAGAGGTGTTTTACACCCTTTATATGCTAGTCTGTAAGGTATTTATGGGCCAAAGTAGCCTGAAAATAAAGGATTTATTTATTTATTTATAGTCGTCACCTCATCAGACACCTAAGCTGCCTCCTTGCCATATCATCTATACTAATATTATAAAGAGGTGACATTTGTTTGTAAGTTTGTAAGTTTGTATGTAGGGGGTAATCTCCGGAAGTAATGAACCAATTTAAAAAATTGTTTCACTGGTAGATAGCTACATTATTCGTGAGTGCTATAGGCTATATTTTATTCCCGTACTCCCACGGGAACGGGAACTACGCGGGTGAAACCGCGGGACGTCAGCTAGTTCTTAATACAGTTCATCCATCGTTTCATACTTAGAACTTTCCTCATGACATTTTAGTAGCTTTTACCATTTTTTATTTACTAACTTATGCTCGCGGTTTCGTCCGCGTGGAGTTCGATAATTGAGACTAACAGGAAGAAAATACGTAATACTAGCTACACATTAGATACAGCATGTGGTCCTAAAAGCTCTAATCAGGAAGTAGCTCAAGAATTTGTAAATTTCTTTACCGATATACCGTTAAAAACTACGGAGGCTCTAAATTCCTCTCCTGAAGTCTCAATTCGTTTACTAAAGACGAATGTGTCTGGCTGTCTGGCTGAATTTAAATTTAAACACATAAACCCGATGATAGTTATTAAATCTTTCCGGCAAATTAAAATCAAACTGAGCGAAGATCTATGGGGAATGTCTATCAAAGTTTGTACATCCATACTTGAGACTATAGCTCCATACTTAGCTTTAATTTCATTATCATAAGCACTGACATTAACTGACAACTCCTTTGCAGAGATTAAGGTACAGTATCAGACGTCAACACAGCCACCAAACCCACGTTACCAGGAGCTGATGAAAGAGCTGGATGAAGGGTCCGTGGTGGTGTTCGGTATCGAGATGTTCAGACTGATCGCTGTGAAGGATAAGCAGGACGTGCTAGATGTTCTGGGACATGTGGAGACGATCTACAATACGTATGTAACACTTTTCTATACCTGCGGTTGCGCTCGCGTGGAGGTCGATAATTGTCCCATGGGATCACAGTGCCGAGATAAAAAGTATTCTATGTGTTAATCCAGGTTATAATCTATCTGTGTGCTAAATTTCATCCAAATCCGTTCAGTAGTTTTTGCATGAAAGAGTAATAAACATACTCACATACACAAACAAAAACTTTCGCATTTCTAATATTTGTGTGATCATAAAGATAACATAACATCAGGCCTGTTATGTAATCCCTTAAGTATTAGGCAGATAATAATACCCCCTCATTTTGGTCATATTGAATGCCCATGTCACACCCACTCTTATCAAGATCGGAGACTCTACACTCGAAGTTGTAGACGATTATGTATACCTGGGACAAACGGTCTAACTTCGAGAAAGAGGTCAATCGTCGAATCCGACTCGGCTGGGCAGTGTTCGGGAAGTTACGCGGTATCTTCTCGATTACATACCGGACCGAAACGTGGTCGCTCACAATGGGCCTCATCAGAAGGCTTAAAGTCACCCAAAGGGCATTGGAGAGGGCTATGCTCGGAGTTTCCTTTCGTGATCCTATCAGAAATGAAGACATCCGCAAGAGATCCAAGGTTACCAGAATTGCCGAATTGTGGCAGTAGGCAGGGCACATTGCTCGCAGAACGGATGGCCGATGGGGCCGAAAAGTTCTGGAGTGACGACCGCGAACTGGAAGACGTTGCGTTGGAAGGTCTCCCACAACGTGGACCGATGACCTGGCGAAGGTTGCTAAAATCCGCTTGATGCGAGTCGCACGGGACCGGTCAATGTGGCGACACTTGGGGGAGGTCTATGTCCAGCAGTGGACGTCTTTCGGCTGAAACGATGATGATGATTTTGCTAGTTATCAAATGTTTTAGTTCCATGTAAGAAGGGCCTATTGTCATCGACCGGGGAGAAATCCAGACTTCGTGGCTGCTTTAAAGATCCACAAATGACAGCCGGGACCAACGGCTTAACGTGCTTTCCGAGGCACGAAGGAAACTTGATATGTAATGGGTGGTCACCCCACCTAGGCAAGTGCTGCTTCACCTGAAGATCGACCCGAGCGGTTGTTATTATTTAGCCACGTATTCAACATTATTTGTTAAAAGAAAATAAGTGTGATTAGATGACACGTAATAAAGAAGTATGGAAGAACCCCAAATTAATAGGCTAGTTTCCATCATCAATAAATTGCAAATCTATTTAGTCCGTCAGTTAGAGTATTGGAAAATAATGGACACGTATTTTTTGTTTTTGTAAATCAATGAATATTGACAAAGATAAAACACATCAAAACTCGAGAGTGGGGGCTCGTCATATCACAACGCACTAAAAATTATAGCACGGCATGACGTATTGAGAATTTTAAAAGCGTCGTATCTTCGTCAATTTTAGTTTACGGAACAAAAGAAAAAATACGTGTCAAATATTTTTTGATAATCTAACTGACGGACTAATTAGATTTTTTCAGGACAAAGGCCTATTGGGATAAGGGCACGATAATGATGATGATGATTCAATCTTATTGATTACAGGTCGTTGAGGAGCGGTCGCCTGGTTGGGGTCAATAACTCGTTCCTAACTATCTTTGGGAATCTGGCCACGATGACGTCTGAAGATGAGATAGATACACTACGGAGTAAGTTCATCATCACCGACAGGTCTTGTGTTCCCCACATTCAACGGGACTTTATTACAGGTCGCGGCACGAAACTCTAGCGTTGACCGTTATTGCGCAAAAGTAAAAAAATAAGAATGTCTTGGGGCGTGCGTTGCGCCGATTGGCTCTTCAGTCGTATAACATGCGCAGCAATCCCCTCCACATTTCTGTGGAGGGGATTGATTACGGTGATTGATTAGGGTGAACTGATTACGGATTGTTTTGCTGATTGTTGCTACGTAACTCTAGCGCTGAAAGAAATTTCAGCGCTAGAGTTACGTGCCGCGACCTGTAAGGATGATTTCCAGCAAACAGCTCGCATTGCGTCGGATCGGAAAGGATACGACGAACGGTTGCGGCTACAGCCGATCGCGTCCGGCAGGATGTCGAAGGATACGATCGGCACCGCACCGTCGCTTGCAAACATATCCGTTTGTGTGCTAAATTAGATATTTTCATTCCTACCGTGTTGATGACCGATCGGATACGACAACCGGCGAACGGAGCCGATCGCGAATCGTAGCACACTTTCAGTTACGATCGCGTGTCGCTGAAGACACTCGCGGTCAAGCTGCTGTGCGCGACTTGGTAATATAAACTTTAAATACTGTGTACAAGATTTAATGTCGTTTAAAGATTGAAAATCGCCGTTTTGGTGGAACTCATTCTTTATACTGGACCACACCAAGACCAACCTCTGGTGAAGCAAGCCACACTCGCTAGGTTATGCATGACAGTTTTCAATGTGTGACATTAGGGATAACTGTACAATTTACTGCTACACACGTTCATGCGTGCTCGTACAAAAAAATGGATGATAATCGATGTTAGGATTTATTTGATAGTTTAAAAATATTCTATGTATTGTCGGTGCCACCATGTGTAACTGCCAATCAACTCAGACTATCATAGTTCACAGCTAAAGGCTTCTGAATACAGGGCACGCCACAATAGTGGCGATAAGAGCCACTCCTCAAAGAGGGGACTCTTTGAGGAGTGGCTTGAGAGACGCCACGGCATCGTCACCTTCCGCCTTGTCACAGGTCCTCACCGGACATGATTGTTTCGGGAGGTTCCTGCACCGAATCGGGCCTTAAGAACTAATTTAACTTTTTTCGGAACTTAAGTGCAGGGTAGGCCACATCGCGGGCCTGTGGACGGAGAGCTATGGGCTAGCTCGCCGTCCGTCCGTCTTGTGACGACAGGCCGTGTCGACGGCGCGTTCGTGTTCCACGCGTACCTCAAAGAGAGTAAGCAAAAAGGAAGGGGTCCGCAAGGACCGATACCTGCCGGGATTGCGGGACTGTTCGAAAGAGATACCGTGGCCCCGGAACACAAAGGGCAATGAAGGAACATGGATGGGTTTTAGTCAGTAAAAGTCTGACACTCCCTCCTGCTCCGCCCAGAGCGGGAGAAGTCATTTGATGATTTCCCATCCGAAAAAAAGGCCTTCTGAATATTCTCTGTGCATCTATCTGACAGTAACATAATATAACATCACGCCTGTTATCCCCGACGCGTTACGCAGAGGTGTGTGTCTAAATAGTGCACTCACATTTTACTAGTCATGTTTATTGACATTCACCTTGTAGCACACTTTCGGTTACGATTGCGTGTTGCGGAAGACGCTCGTGGTCAAGCTGCTGTACGCGGCTTGGTAATATAGACTTTAAATACTGTGTACACGATTTAATGTCGTTGAAAGAAGGTGTGTCTAAATAGTGCACTCAAATTTTAGTCCCATGTAACAGGGGGCAAGCCTATTGCCATCAACCGGGCACAAATCCTGGCACTCCATGGCTGCTACTGAGAAATTCCTGATAGAAAAACCCAATATCGATTTGCCTGACCCGGGAATCGAACCTAAGA
Organism: Xestia xanthographa; assembly: GCA_905147715.2. Taxonomy (NCBI): domain Eukaryota; kingdom Metazoa; phylum Arthropoda; class Insecta; order Lepidoptera; family Noctuidae; genus Xestia; species Xestia xanthographa. The sequence continues at coordinate 1,546,592 of LR990654.1, read as the reverse complement.
CCTCATGCTACTTTGAACCTAAGGCTCAGCAGTCGCAACTAACAGTCATCATCATCAGCCTATTAATGTTCCCACTGCTGGGACACAGGCCTCATCTCAATGGAAGGGAATGGGCTATAATCGGACGCGGGCCCAGTGCGGATTGGTAGATGTCACATGTCTTCGAATGTTTGGTTCTAGGACATGCCGGTTTCCTCACGATGTTTTCCTTCACCGTTTTGAGAGCAGTGGTGATGAAATTACACAAAGTAATGCGCCTGTCTGGGTTCGACCCCACGACTTACTGTTCGTAAGTCGGGGCCGCCACCACTGGGCCACCACTGCTCTCCTAGTATACAGATGGACATGGGCCTTCCGAATATCCTCTGTGCATCTATCTGGTCACCTACGTAGCATGTAAGTGACGGTAATTTGGAAATAATACGGTTCTCCCACCAGCCTACTCCTCAATGATGTTCCACACGCTGCTGAAGCGGAGGCAGGTGCTGTCTCCTGAGGTGAACTCCATGATAGACCAAGCTGAGATATTCTATAATAATGCGGAAGGGAACCGCCTCCTATGCTCTCTGAGTCATTTCGAGGATTACCCTAACAGTAAGTAACATCATTATTCATCACCATAGCCTTGTTCCTCCCTGATGAATACAGGGTGTAAACAGACTCTTCACAAATCATAAGTCGTTTATTCATTTGTTTAACATATTAAGGCAATAAGGCCATCTCGTAACTTTCCCATTTCGACAACTAAACAAAATATCATCAATAAAGTCTTATTTCGTAACTATATTGAACTTGAGGTTCAAGATCATTTATTCTCATAAGAATTACACTATTCACTTACATGAGAATATTAAAACTAAACACTTAAAAAGAACATAAAGTTGGGGTTATTACAAAAATTAGACATCGATTATATGAATGTTTTGAGGGTAGATTACAAATCATTGTGCACAAAATGTTCGTTCGATACATGTAAACAAGTAACCGTGTAATAGATATACGGTAACTGGATGTGGCTCGACACTATTGTAGGGAATGTGAACTTTTTATTATAAATTGTTTAAGTAGCTTTTTAAAAGTGGTTTTTGATTTGGATTCTTTGAGGTCTCTCGGTAACTTATTAAGATTTTAGATCCTTCGTACACGATAGTTTTTCTTCCGTAGTCAACTGTAACTTGAATCCCATTTCGTAACTATTTTGAACTTCATACATTGAATCCCATTTCGTAACAATAAAGAGTGCGCTATGTTATGACAGAGAGCGTACAAATGTTTGTAAAAAACAAAAACAAAAGCCCAACCAAGCCTTTAACCACGCATTCTGTATACCATCATCATGTGCCTAGCCTTTTCCCAACTACGTTGGGGTCGGCTTCCAGTGTAACCAGATGCAGCTGAATACCAGTATTTTACATGGAACGACTGCCTACCTGACCTCCACAACCCAGTTAGTATCGGGTAATACGAAACCCCTTTGAAAGACTGGTTGTCAGACTTTTTAGGCCACTGACTACCTGGTCTGGTCTATCTATTGTATTATATAAAAAACGGGTGTAAAAGACCTCTTAACGAAGCCGAAAGATACTGTCTTGTTTTCCCCGTCATTGCGATATTTTTTTTGTTCTACACCATCCTTGGAAACCTAGTTACGGAGATATTGGGTGTCAAAGTTCTAACTTTTTGACAAGTTTTTTTTTAAATTATAAGTTTTTAATGTAAGATTTCTACTATAAACACCTCCATGACCCCCATACTATTCAATCCATCCATCAGCACAATGTTTTGAGTTCGTTACATTGGGTTCTAGTTACCACAAAACATGATTTTTCACCCCAAAAAAAAAAGTCGTTTCCCAGCAATAATTTTTGCGTAAAGTTACTTAGTTTGATGTACAGAATGCTTGGTTGACGGCTTCGTGATGAGGTTGTTTACACCCTTTATACTTCCATCAAGTTTGTGAAGTGTGACGAGACGGGAATTAGTTCTGCGGGGCTCGTTTAGCTTTACTGCCTCGGCTCTGTGCTGGTGGTTGTTGCTGTTTAAGGGCATTACATTGCCCAATGACCTTGAGAATGCTGCCCCGTACTAACTTACGACGAAACGACGAGAGAGAGAGGGACGAATGCGGGAGTGACGTAGTGCTTTTCGCTAAATTTCGGATTTTTATAAAATATTTTAAAATATTAAAAGAAATAAGAGAAAAAAATCAATACACATTGTTAAATACGTCATTACGTATTTTTTGGTATAAAATTCATGCCGAGTTATTGAGCCGTTATCAGAGAAAATTTTCAATTTATGTTGAAAAAGGACCTATTTGTTACGATTTTTTGATAAAATTTGAGTAAGTTTATTAAAATTTCAAACAATACAATGTTTTTGTGATGACCTTTAGTTTAAAATATATTTTTTATATTGAAAACGCACAAAAGGATTCATCTACAAACTTCTTTAAACCCACGGTATTTTCAGGATTTGAGCGAAGTAATCCCCTTAACTTCAGACTTTCAGGCGTTGTTGTGGGGAACAGTATCGTAGGCTCAGTCTATGAAGTTTCACTCATAACCATTCTCTTCATCATCATCATCATCTTCCCGCCCTTATCCCATGTTACTTGGGGTCGGCGCAAAACGTTTTCTTCTCCCATTCTCCTCTGTCAACCGTCACACAATCATTTACACCTTTTTCCCTCATATCATTCCTCACACAATCCATCCATCTTTTCTTTGGCCTTCCTCTCGCTCTCCATCCATCCACATTTATATTCATCACTCTTTTAGTCACATGCGATTCTTCCCTCCTCATCACATGCCCATACCAAGACAGTCGATTCCCTTTTAACTGTTCTGTAACTGGCGCAACTTTCATACTTCCTCTAATATACTCATTCCTTATTTTATCCATTCTTGTCACACCACACATCCACCTCAACATTCTCTTCTTCTTCTATTTATTTGAGGTCAGCGCAGCACTTCTTCTTTTCCATTCTTCTATATTACTCGTCATCTGATAATTCCCCTTCTTTCTATTTTCATTCATCACATAGTCTATACATTGGTACTGTACGAGGTATGGGCATGTAACGCGGAGGAATGAGGAAAATGTCGTGAGGAAAGTTTTGAGTATGAATGTGGATGGGTATAAGAGTAGAGGAAGACCAAAGAAACGATGGATGGACTGTGTGAAGGATGATATGGATAGGAAGGAGGTGTCTGATGAGATGAGAGAAGTGTGGAAGAAGAAGATATGATGCGACGACCACAAATGAATTGAGATAGAATGATGATGATTGGTACTCTACGAAGTTTTACACGTTAATATTGTTACGAGCTGGGTACGGGATAAATTAATTACTCAAACACTGTTTTAAGCTTTCACGGTTTAAAACTAAACTTATATTGTCACTTACGGGATATCTTCCGTGATTAGAAATTGTAAAGTGTGTGTGTGTGTGTGTGTTGTGTGTATAAGAAAACATAAAAAATTCAATCGAGAGGATGGCTTCAAATTGTCGAGTACGTGGAATCCAGTTTTGAGTATGCTCAAAAGTAGCAGCCGGCATCATGATAAGGACTCCACAAAACCTAGTGATACTGTGAGTGTGTTTTGTCGTGACTTAGTGGCGAGTTCCAATAGTGCGCGTAGCAAAAGACAAAGAAAGAGGGTAGACAGATTTGTCTGCTCCTAACAATTTATTTTCCATCCACCCGCATTCTCCAGTCAACCCGCGATCATGGCGCTTGCAACAGCGTCGAAATATCGGGAGCTCAAAACAATTTCTAATCACGGAAGATATCCCGTAAGTGACAATATAAGTTTAAATTAATTACTAATTTACTACCGATGAAACAACTGAATAACTTTAATAATCACAAAACACTTCAAACTCAATCACAAGTACACTACTGATCACTGTTCGCTTAGATATCGCACTTACTAGTTCACTTCGATTCGCTTCGTTGCGTAGCCAAATTCAGACTGCCTCTCCCGCAAACATGTCGGCTATTTATATGGCGACCGATCCTTCGAGAAACATCCACAACTTACTCGAATTTCTAGACAATACCATAGTGGGTCATTGGCCTTCCACAACTTGTACAAAATAAAGAAGTAGGTACTTTATGCCCTCGGCGTACGGTCTAAAGTACAATGACAACTTCCTGATGTCTTTTATAGGTAGTTTGCGAATTTGTACCTACATCATTCGAGACTCGTCCTACGTACCTACCTACTACTACCTATCTACCTACTTGTAATTGTAGGTACGAGTACGCCGTAACAATATTAATACTCTGATTGCAGCTAACAAATCCAGTTATTCAATCTGTGAAGGCCTCGTAGACAGCATCCTGCAGCCGTTCCGACGTCCGGCCGACTCTAAGAGTCGACACGTACTGCTAAGCTCCTTCAGCCAAGCCTTGCGGGATAACTTCCCTCAACTCTTGAGGGCCCGCGTTGTACGAACTCCTACCACTCACTCTCTTATAGGTATGTCTGCTTCATCATCTGCCAACCTTTTCCAGCTATACTGGGATCGGCTTCCAGTCTAACTGGATGCAGCTGAATACCAGTATGCCTGTCTGAGTATAGCGGTACTACAAAAAGTATTACAGCAACATAGAACAAAAAGTACTACAGTGCCATCTATGACACAGATGATGAACTAACTGCAAAACACGTCAGAATTCCTACATCGCGCAAGCAGAGTTATCCGCGACTTAAGACTATATACGTGAACCCGACAACAACTGTCGGGCAGTAGCCCACCAGACATAACACCCGTCTGGTCGGAGGATCCTTCCTTTTCTATGGGGGATGAAGAGCCCTGTTCTTCATACTTCCAAATGAGTTAGTACTGGGTAATAAGCTACCCATTGCTAAGACTGGTTGTCAGACTTTCAAGACACTGGTGTCGATTCTGTTGTGCACAAACTATAATTAATTTAGGCTATTGTTATCTTTTACTAAAAGGCAGTGCGAGAAAAGGACGGCTATAGCTATGAACTAAGTTAGAGATGTTAAACTAGTTTATGCCTTGCGCTTCACCGTGTTTTTAGTCGACATGTTTTTACGTGCACCCTTCATTTGTATAGAAATATTAGTTCCAACTAAATTTGACAGCTCTAAATTACGTCCGTCTCTTTCTCGTTTTATTTGAGGGAAAAAGATAGCAATAGCCTAAATTAAGTTTAGTTTGTGCACAACCGCCGTGTGGTATCCGGCAGAGTAGAATAGAACCAACCCATTACACTCACGGGTGTCGTAAAAGGCGACTAATGTCTGAGGCAGAACACCTTGCGCCTCCGTAGACCTGAGAATGGGCAGCAGCGTTTTCTGTTAGTCTTTCATCACTGCGATCTCCAATCCGCCTGCCAAGCGTGCAGATTACGGCAAATTCCTCCCATCATGGGAGAGGCTTATGTCCAGCAGTGGACGTTATGGGCTGTTGTTGTTGTTGTTGTGCACAACAGAATCGACACCACTGTCTACCTGTAACGACTGTCAAACATCTACAAATGACAGCTAGGACCAACCGACGGTTTAAGGTAAGCCGCATCGTAAGTAGTTTTCAACAGATTCGAGCCATCCGTACGGTACGGATCAGTGGACGCACTTGTGTGACTTTCTATACAAACATTACTACGATCCGTTTGATGCGATGCGTCCGATGCTTACGATGCGGACATATGGACGCTTACTTCTAAACGTGCTTTCAAAGACACGATGAGTAAACGCGAAGTAAAAAAAAACTGTAAACATACAGTGTCACAACTTGTTCGAGTTAATATTTTACTGGCTGTTGCCCCCGAATTCATTCGCATGGAAGTTTTGATGTGGTTTTCTGGGGCCTATGTTCTATTCCAGACTATAATCTATCTCTGCGGCCATGCAGATCCGTTCAGCCGTTTTGGCGTGACCGAGCAACAAACACCCATACATCCGAACTTTCGCATTTACAATCATCATCATCATCATCATCATTTCAGCCGAAAGACGTCCACAGCTGGACATAAGCCTCCCCCAAGTGTGGCCACATTGACCGGTCCCAAGCATCTTGCATCTAGCGGATCCCCGCAACCTTCACCAGGACATCGATCTACCTTGTTGGAGGCCTTCCAATGCAGAGTCTTCGGGTTCGCGGTCGTCACTCCAGAACTTTTTGGCCCCATCGGCCATCCGATCTGCGAGCAATGTGCCCTGTCTACTGCCGCTTATGTTATAAAAGTAGTAAATTTTTCGCAGGAACGACCATTTCAAGGATTAGAACCAGATCACGAAAAAGAAAGAAAAAACATCATCACCACAAGAAGAAGCGAAAGAGAAAGAGACGTCTGAAACCAAAGTATGACAATAAGAACACGAGAGCTAACAGCCAAGACCTGGAGTATCAGCAACCCAGCATTATGGAGGCCATCACTACGAAAATGTACAGTACGATGAAGAGGAGGCCAACAAACGCCATCACATGGACCACCTACCCACCACTAAACTACTACCCAACACCCACCACCGCGGCCACCTTGAAGAGGAGGCCAACAAACGCCATCACATGGACCACCTACCCACCACTAAACCACTACCCAACACCCACCACCACCGCCACCTATCCACCTACCCACATACCAACAAAAATAATTGCCCCAAGGAAGCTAGTACATTCCGGCAACGGGATGATACTCAGACAAAGGAAACAAGCGAAGCACGCGCGTATCGCAAAACGATCCACCAGAAGACCGAGTTACCAGGAGACGCCGAAATTTGAAGACTTGGATAGTATAGACCTGGCAATTCTCAAATACTTAGAAAACAGTTCGTAAATAGATATTTGTTTTGTACGGCATCATCATCTGCCTACACTACACTACAACAGCCCATAACGTCCACTGCTGGACATAAGCGTCTCCCATGATGGGAGGAATATGCCGTAATCTCCACGCTTGGCAGGCGGATTGGAGATCGCAGCGATGAAAGACTAACAGAAAACGCTGCTGCCCATTCTCTGGTCTACGGAGGCGCAAGGTGTTCTGCCTCAGACATTAGTCGCCTTATACGACACCCGTGAGTGTAAAGGGTTGGTTCTATTCTACTCTGCCGGATACCACACGGCCTAGCCTTTTCCCAACTATATTGGGGTTCCAGTCTAACCAGATGCAGCTGAATACTAGTATACTACATGGAGCGACTGCTTATCTGAACCCAGTTAGTACTGGGTAATACGATACCCCTTGGTAAGACTGGTTGTCAGAATTTCGGGCAACTGACTACCTGTAACGACTGTCAATGATCTACAATTGATAGCCAGGACCAACGGCTTAACGCGCTTTCCGAGGCACGGAGGAAAGCACAAACTCGGTATTCAATGGGTGATCACCCATCTACGGACCAACCTAGGCAAGTACGGCTTAACCTGAAGATTGACCCGAGCGGCTGTTATTATTTAGCCAGCATTACGCACGGCACGCGAACTTAAAAGACATAATCCGACAAGCTCTTGTCACCGTCGGCGTTCCAGCTGTTTTAGAACCCGATGGTTTGGCACGTAACGATGGTAAGAGACCGGAGGGCATGTCTTTGTTTCCTTGGAAGATGGGTAGGCCTTTAGTGTGGGACGCTACATGTGTCGATACTCTTGCGCCTTCCCATCTTCCTAACTTATCGTGCTGTTCTGGGGCTGCCGCTGCGGCTTCGGAGAACCTCAAGCGGCGTAAATATAGTAACCTTATTGGTAACTATATTTTCGAGCCGTTTGGAGTTGAAACTCTAGGACTGTGTGGGCCGAGCGCTCACAGCCTTTTCAAGGAAATTTCAAAACGCTTAGTTGACACTTCCCGTAACCCTAGAGCTGTTACCTTGGCCATAGGCTTAGCGTTGCCAAACAGCGTGATAACGCCGCCAGTCTCTTGGGGACATTACCTGTTGACAGCGTTGAGGAGTTTTTTGACGTCATTTTTTTTAATTTTTAAGTTAGTGACTTTAGGTTATTTTAATTTATAAATGTATATAATATTAAGCTAATAAAATTTTCGTTTCAATATAAAATTTTAATGGATAATTTTACTTCTGTGATTTGCGTAAAAATCACTTAAAACTAGATGAGGATGGTGTCTCCTATCCGAACATTCTGAGAAGAAACAGCCGAAACAAACTCAGAGGTCACCATTGAGCTATTATTACTACGTATAAAGAAGACAGCGCGAACAAAACCTGTGCTCCGTTCAACTGCAGTCGGCCGGCTGCAGTTCACTCAGTCGCTTGCTCGCTACAGAACATCTATAAAGGATGTAAAACACCTCTTAACGAAGCCGAAAGGCACTTGTTCTCCCCGTCATTGCAATCATTTTTTTGTTCTACACCATACCTGGAAACCTTCTAGTTACGGAGATATTGGGGGCCAGAGTTCCAACTTTTTGATAAGTTTTTTATACAAGTTTTTATTGTAAGATTTTTACTTTAAACACCTCCACGACCCTCGTAATATTCAATCCATCCATCAGCACAATGTTTTGAGTGCGTTACATTGAGTTCTACCACAAAACATGATATTTCACCCCAAAAAAAAAAGTCGTTTCCCAGCAATAACTTTTGCGTAAAGTTACTTAGTTTGATGTACAGAATGCTTGGTTGACGGCTTCGTGATGAGGTCTTTTACACCCTGTATATACGGGGTTAGCCGCCCCCCGCGCGCCCCGCACTGCGCACATATTTTATTCGCGCTGTCTTCTTTATACGTAGTAGTAATAGCTCAATGGAGGTCACAGTCTCTTTTTAAGTCCAGATATAACCTTGGTTAAGTCGGGGGTGAGCCAATTGCCATCAACTGGGCTCAAATCCAGACTCCGTGGCTGCTACTGAGAAATTCCTGATGAAAAAAACCAATAACACTTTGTCTGACCCGGGAATTAAACCCAGGACCTAATGTTCAACAGTCACACTTGCGTCCACTAGACCTACGAGGCTAGAGTACTATCATGAGATGTAAAATGAATAAATAAATGTTATATTTCAACAATTCAATAACATTATAAGGAATCTGCTGAATTTCTCATCCTTTCTTAAGGCGACTACAGGAGCTAAACGCAAGTTTTATAAAGCAAAAAAGCATATGATTCACTGCATTAAACAAAACCAGTTACAATAAAATGCCTCTTTGAATGAGATCTAGGAATCGTTGAGACTTTGAGAGTGAATAGAATACGTTAACAGATTAACGATGTCTGATGGTATTTTTAACAGACATCTAAAAAAGGAGGTTTCTCAATTCAACTGTATATATTTTTATTAATCGACATCTAAAAAGGAGGTTTCTCAATTCGACTGTATATTTTTTTTATGAGTGTTCGCGGATAACTTCGTCGTTTATGAACCGAATTAGATGATTTTTTTTTTTGTTGGAAAGGAGATATCCCAAGGGTAGTACCATGATAAGGAAACCAGGGTCTGATGATGGCATCCCAGGGAAATCGTGGGGAACCTTCGAAAATCGTACTGGTGACTAGTGCGTTTGTTATTTTTTTCATTAAATATTTTAAACCACTACAATTTAATGCAGGTCTGGAGTCGATCTATCGACAGTCGAGGAAACTCCTCAACGATTTACATCAATTACCTGGTGTTTGGGCTTGACTAATTTGTATTGATGAGAACTTTACACCTAGATGTGTTGTGACTATCATTAGGGGTCTGATGATGAAGACGAAGGACAGTCAAGGGAACTCCTCAACGTTTTACAGTAGCTACTTTGTGTTAGGACTCAATTCATTTCTATTGATGAGAACTATGCACCCACATGGGTTTTATGTGCCATTACAGGTCTGATGATGGAGACCATAGACAGTGGACGGAATTCCTTAACGATTTACAGCAGTTACCTTTTGTTGGGCTTACTTCGAAGTGAAGTTTGCATAGCAAATATATGCATAGGATACATTAGAACTAAAAATGGAAAAATAAAAAAACTCTTTTGCAAAAATAAAACCGACTGCAAAAAAAAACAAAAAAGTGAAAAATAACTTTAGCTTCAGAAGTCGGTGACCTTTGTTTGATTGCTTTAGCAATCAAACAAAGGTCACCGACTTCTGAAGGTAAAGTTATTTTTTACTTTTTTAGAGGTTTGCTACTGAATGGAATCCTCGAATCATTTTAAGTTTGTATTAACTGAATGGGCCATAAACAGGGTTAGTTTTCAATGACCAGCTAAAATTTAAAATTAAGATCTAGATATCAAACCAAAAGGGCATTTTAAATATTATTGTCGAAAAATATAAAAGGCATTGTTTTGAAAATGTCCTAAAAATTTCCTAAATCATAAACCTAGTAGTAATCAATGCACTTGTGTGCGTGCATGCACCGCCAAATGTGGGCTAACTGCTACCTATCTAGGTTGTTGAACTGAATTGTGCTGTTGCAATATCCACACGTTCGCTTTTTAGTGGTGGACAGGAATTAAATTTTATTTAAAAAAAAACTTTTTGCAATAAAAAATAAAACCGACTTCAAAAACCACAAAACGCTTGACAAAAAAGTGAAAAATAACTTTAGCTTCAGAAGTCGGTGACCTTTGTTTGATTCATTTGGTTTTTTTTTTGTCACCGACGTCTGAAGCTAAGGTTATTTTTCACTTTTTTGTCAAGTGTTTTGTGTTTTCTTGATGTCGGTTTTTTATTTTTTGCAAAAAGTTTTTTATTTTTCCATTTTTAGTTGTAATATTATACTATACAAATATTTGCTATGCATTTAAATGGAATTATAGAATCCCCAATAAATGGAACTTAACATACCCAAACTGTCGAAATTTGGGTATGTTGTACACATCTGCGTACCCCTCAGAGCATACAGGCGTGATGTCACGTCATGGTGTTGTATAAACAATAAACATCCAAGCGATTGCAGTAATCACGACCGATTTACCATCTAGTTTTGAAGAGTTCCATTGTATATCTCCGAAGATCAGCATCAGATCTTCACCAAATTTAATTGCGACCATCTCAGGAGTATACTCTTTCAAATAAAAACAAAAACAATTGAGAATCGCTCCACAAATGGAGGAGAAATCGGTGAATATACATGAAATTATACCACACGACTGAAGTAAAAATGTTCATAAAATAAAAACTACTGGGCCAAACTATGTTAAATTTTTATGGGACCAAACGGCAACTATTCCGCATCAAACTAAAGAAGAATTACGTAAATCGGATCATAATCATAATCGGGGGGTTGGGGGGGTCGATTAGTTGGGGGGGAGGGTTTAGGTTAGTTTTCAATAGAAAACTAACCCTGTAGACGTACAAACAGTTCTATCTCGGTTATGTATCTTTTTTTATTTTATTGCAAAATGGGCCCGCTCTTGACCTCGATCACGCCTGATGGAAAGCGATGGATGAGGTCTATGATGGAACGAGCGTGCCCAGAATATGCTTGTTCACTCTTGCTTTGAAGGCAGGCGGGTTAAATGTGGGTGGGAACACAGACGGATAGATTTCCAGACTCTGGTAGTGCGCATAATAAAAGTGGAGGAGAAGCGCTTAGTACGACTCGTCGGGATATCAACCAAGTGCGGATGGTACTGTTAGTCTGGTGGTTAAGTGGTGATGGTGGGATCAGGTCGTGGAGCTCCTGCGCACACTCACCGAAGTATAGTCTGTAGAAGACCAACAGGCAGGCAACATTACGCCGATGAGGTAGGTTGTGAAGCGAAACTACCAGCGTCTTGTCGCTTATAAGCCTTTTATCTCTGCATAATCAGCCTGTAATGTTCCCACTGCTGGACAACTGGCCTATGACAGGAAAACTATGAAGAATCGCGGAGCATACATGGGGTATTTTCGGATGGGAATGAGGAATCTCTTTTAACGACGTAACTATTTGGACCACTCGGTATACAGACTAAACAAATAAAACATCATTTTTTTAAACAGACATGCTTATTAACATTATCATTAACACTGAAAACGGGATATATCAGTGTATCCGAGATCACGGTGCTTGCAACAACGCCATATCGGGAACCTAGCAACAAATGATAAAATGGATATGGATGGATGGATGGATGGATGGATATTTACAAATGGTAAATATCCCGGTATCATGTCACACATGTTTACACAAATAAATGCATCTATAACCCGTTTTAAGTGTTAATGATAAATATAACATCGTTTATTATAATTATTACTTAAATGCGTTTCAGGGGTTCCATAAATAATTACATTTTGTTGTTTTGGGTCATCATCTTCTGAAATTGTAACAAAAGAAAGGCAAGAAAATTGTGTAGTATTTTGCCTTTACTATCGGGTGAGAGATGGGCTTGCTGTCCCAATGCTTACAACACAAATGAGTTTTACAAACTTAGGTACACACAGAGGTACAGGAAAAGAAAATCAATCAAAATCAAAATCAAAGCATTTATTTCAAGTAGGCCAGTTACAGGCACTTTTGAATGGTCGAAACAAAGATGAAAATTAAATGTAGCTACAGTCCCAGTCACAAGACATAAAAACTGTGAAAGTACTGTAGTTGCCCATTCCCTAGCGTAGATCTCTATGGAGAAGAACGGGCAAGAAACTCCATGGACACTCTTTTAAATCAAAATGTTGTTACAAAATCTTGGTTACATCATTCATGTTAAGATGGTATATTATGTGAGAACAATGTAGCAAGATGTGCACGTTAAAAGTGTCCATAGTAAAAACAAAAAAAAAAATACAATTAAAAAATAAACATTCAAATAAGCCATGGCAACTAAGAGATGACCAGTCACAACTGACAGCGCCCGTTCACGAACATGACGCATGGATCGGCACCATTCAGCTCAACCATTTCGAAGGGAACTAAATGATCCGACACACGCGCCACCATCAGCGAGACATTAGAGTAAGCATGACATACTCTCAACCGCCAGGGCGCATTCAAGTCAAGAAAAAAAATCGTAGGATTTCAGTGAATGATAGCTTTCTAGTACATAGTACTCACACAATATGGGCTATGCGATTATATAATACTAGAGATTGATTCTATACAATGCAAAGATAGTTGTACAATCTTCAGCAGCTCCAACAATTCTATTTAATGCTATCAATTTATGCGCCCCTGTCCATGTGGAGCAGGACCAGCATTGAGCCACGCATTTTTATCAGCGATATAATCGCCCAACTTGTAATAAGCTTGCTTACATAGTGTGCGTTTGATACATGTTTTAAATTTCGTCTCATTCAGTTCAAGAATACTTTGTGGAATTTTATTATAGCATCTCAAACAGTACCCCATGAAAGATGAGTCTACTTTAGCGAGTCTGAAGCCTGGCTGAACGAGTTGGTCCCTATTTCTAGTACTGTAATTATGTCTATCACCTCTTTTACCAAAAAGGTGCAGATTTTTTCTGACGTACATTATGTTTTCGTAGATGTACTGACAATGTACCGTCATGATGCCAATATCCTTAAACAGTTCCCTTAGAGAATCGCGCCTACGAAGATTATATATGGCTCTTGTCGCCGCGTCGTTCCGCCGCGCCATCCGCGGAACCCGGGACGCACGAGCTGGCCAGGCTCACCATCCCGTTCCCAGACGGCGCAACGCAGCGACGCGGCGCGAAAGAGTTTAACGCCCTTTTAGGGGGAATTTGTTTGTTGTGGATAGATAGATTTATGTTGGTGGTATTATTTGTACTTGGGGCTTGTTCCGAGAAGAATCTTCAATATGTTGGGAGGTTTGCTTCGCATTAATCAGCCTTGAGTTCTTACTAGCTCGCACCATGATTCAGCTCGCCATCTGTAGTTAAAATTAAATTGATTCCCACCATTCTATACATTGTAATATAAATACATAAACGTTTCTGGTGTCTTAGGTGTGAGTCCATAGCACAGAATATGTTATACAACGTACATATCTTGCTAGGATAAATTCAGTTACATGCTCTACGAGATCCTAGTCACCGTAGTATGTTGGGTATAAAGAGGAGACCGCAGCCAAGTCTGCTAAATCAACCTCTTGCCATATCCGTTTCTATCACAGATCCATTTCTCTTAATATACGAGGAAACCGCAGCCAAGCCTGCTATTAACCTCTTGCCATATCCGTTTCTATCACAGATTCATTTCTCATAATTTAACTCTGTTGTATGTACTTTATACCCTTTTAGTACATACAACACTTTACAACAATACGCTTGGGTATTGAGAAGGAATTGCACAGCCCAAGTCTGCCAATTAACCTCCTAATGTAACCGACTTCCAAGAGCATCAGAAACCTTTGGAAAAGATAGGAAATTTAGAATTTAGGCATTTATGTGGGGAACCACTACACTATTGTCTTAGTGCTACCACTTAGCTCATATTTCTCTCAGATGAGTTGCCACCGTGCTGGACGCCTCCATCATAACACCAATCACTTTACTTTGCACTAAATAGTAAATACTTATTGAATTAAATACTTCAAATTTGGTGTAGGTAGTCCCAAAGTACCGGCAAACGCCACAGACTACTTAACGTCATAACCATGAACTATAAATACTCTTTATCTGTGGTGATCTCTTTGTGAGTTCAATGTTGCCAGCAGCAGATCACCTTATGCAATTACATATGACTAGTTTGTTACACGTTTCGCTTCAACAATATTAATTTGACTCTGTTACCTGTTTACTTCGCGAACTGCACGTCGCGACAGCTCTGATGGCTCTTTTTTGCAGAATAAATATAGACTCAATATCTGCAGCCCGTCCCCATAGCAAAATGCCATAAGACATTATACTATGAAAGTAACTAAAATAGACCAGTCTAGCGGTATCTACATCAGTAAATTGACGATTTTTTCTAATAGCATATGCCGCTGAACTTAGCCGCGCCGCAAGGGATGTTAAATGAGAACTCCATTGTAGCCTTGAATCAAGCGTAATCCCCAGGAAAACCGTTTTATCTACGAATTCAAGTTTCTCTTTATTCAATATTATTTCACAATCACTACTTCTAACATTGGGTAAAGCAAATCTTATGCATTTAGTTTTTTTTTCATTTAATACTAAATTGTTTGCTGTGAACCAATTATGGACCTGAAGTAGGGCATTATTCACGTCATCTAGATTTTGGGCCCGTCTATTTATCTTAAAAATTAGGGAAGTGTCATCAGCAAACAACACCATATTTTGAGGTTGGTTTTTCAATAAATAGGGTAGATCATTTATATACACGAGAAAGAGGAAAGGACCCAATATTGAGCCTTGCGGAACCCCCATTTTTACTTTTAAACCCTGTGAATTAACACCATTTATTTGAACATGTTGTTGTCTATCACTCAAATATGATTTTACCAAACTAAGTGCAAGTTGACCTAATCCGTAATGCTCAAGTTTCAAGAGCAATGTGTCGTGATTTACGCAATCAAATGCTTTGGAAAGGTCACAAAATATTCCTATGGCGTCTTGAGCCTCTTCCCACGCAGTAAATATGTGCTTTAATAAGGTTACACCGGCGTCAGCCGTACAACGTCCCTTGGTGAAACCATACTGTTGATCGTGTAAAATTTTGTTGGTGTTAAAATCATTGAGCATTTGATTCAGCATTACTTTTTCAAACACCTTGCTAAAATGAAACTCAAATTAGTGCAACACACATCATATTTTTTTTTTGTATTTTTTTCAACACACATAATATATTTTTTTTTGTATTATTTTTTCGTTTACACTTTATGTATTTATTATTTATCCGTGTCTGACCGTGGCATCACTCTGGGCCCTATCTGAATACCAGCGCTGTGACGTTTTTTTTTTTTTAAATGTTACAGCACCATGCTGAGATGGGGCCTTTTAGCCTCGTACAGGACCAATTTCATTTCATGATTTTTTTTTTTTTAGTTGTAAGTACTGTTAATTTAACCATTTTTATTTGTGTTTTGTCCTGTGCGGGCTAATAAATGCTTTTTCTTTCTTTCTTTCATATTATACAAATTATTAACAAAGCTTAAGCATAATTAATTGAAATTTAATTGATACTATTTTATATGATAATGATCCTGTTCCCAGCGCTGGTACACTGGCCTCGTCTTAGAGAGTATAGTTTTAGTAATGCAGGTATTTGTTATTGAGTTATTAGTGTTTTGTGATTAGATTATGATCATCTGCCTACCATTTTCCTTACCATGTTGGGGTCGGCTTCCAGTCTAACCGGATGCAGCTGAATACCAGTATTTTACATGGAGCGACTGCCTACCTGACCTCCACAACCCAGTTAGTACTGGGTAATACGATACCCTTTGGTAAGCCTGGTTGTCAGACTTTTTGGGCCACTGACTACCGTAACGACTGTCAAAGATATACAAATGACAGCCGGGACCAACTGCTTAACGTGCTTTCCGAGGCACGGAGGAAACTCAGTATTTGGCTGATCATCCATTCACAGACCAACCTAGGCAAACACGGCTTAACCTGAATAAAGATATTTAGTTTTGGTCGGTACGGTATTTAATTTATCCCATACCCAGCTCGTAATATTTTCTCAAACATGCTTGGAAATTTGAGCATTATTTTGACAACCTTCTTCGAGATAAATCGAAATTGCTGCACTGGCCAGATACATGCGACTAGCGGCCGGCAAATGTTGTATGAAAATCCATAATCACTGTCGTGTTTAGCGGCCAAATAATAGCTATTTATTCACCAAGGGGAGTAAGGCACAGATTACTAATCGAGTGTGCATTTGAGGCCCGACGCGAAGCGGAGGGCCGCGAACCACACGAGTTTAGTAATCTGTACTTACCCTCGAGTGATATATACTGCTTTATACTACACTTGCACTTTTAAGCACAAAGAAATAAAGACAAAATAGCAAAAAAAGCATTTTATTAAAAAGTTACATTGACAAACTTTACCAAGAAAATTGTCTCTACAAAATACGTCAACCAACAATAAGTTTTTTTATTAATTTTAGCGCGTCAAACAGTTTTCGCGCCAGAAGACGTTAGAGAAGGTAAAAACGCCCCGTATGGTAAAATTAAATCGTTTGATTGCAATGATATTCAATTAAACAGATATGATAAGAGCGCGTAATCGTGAAGACTCGAAAACGCGCCAATTGGCCTGTTTTGTGTATGTGAGCTGGCTCTCCCCCGCGGCACACACAAAACGCGTTAGTAATGCATTACTACCGATTACTACCCTGATTTTCAGGGTAGTAATGAAATTCCATACAATATAACTGCCTAGATTTTTGAGAAGGTTTAATGAACAGCTTTCAAGCCTTTTATTGGGGTAGTATTGGTACACTTACTAAGCAAGTGTAGTATAAATTACATAGTAAACTCATAACTGTCGTTATTTAAAAATGGAACGATCTTTTACTCTGAAACATTGTTTCAGAGTAAAAGATCGTTCCATTTTTTTACTCTGAAACATGGCATGTTTCTATCTCTTTCCAGAAAAACGAAATTTAGTATGAATTTTGTAGGTACGTCGATGCAGCAAATGACGTCATTCGTTGTATCGGATATCTCTAATCAGCAGTTTCAAATGCTTATAACTTAGCATTTTTTTATAGATATAAAAAAAAACCTTGCTATTTCTGATGTTAATACGTTTTGTTTAGAGTAATAAAAAAAATCATGCATATACCCTATTGTCCTCAATTTTACACTTATAAGTATGATCCATAAGAGGTGTCTCTAAACAACCACCGGACCGTTGTCCTCGGAGTCACAGTCGTCAACGTAAGTCTCTGATCTCTTTGTGTATTCCTTGGTCTGAAGCGTAGTCGCTCTTCGTCCCGCTTTCTCTTGTGGTGTCGCTGGTGATGCTTTCTCTTTCTTTTCCACGAGGGTCTTTTCTTTAGGGGTTGAGGTCTGATGGTTTGAGGTTCTGTTTGAATGAAGAACTCCTTCTGAGGTGGTGGTTGATTGTCTGTGGGTATACAAAAGATCAGTGGCGCAGCTAGGGGGGGGGCGGCAGGGGCGGCCCGCACCGGGTGTCACCCGCTTAGGGGTGACACCCCGGGTGACACCCGACCGTGAACATCACTAGTGCCACCTATAAAATCCGGCCAAGTGAGAGTTGAACTCACGTGGAGAGGGTTCCGTACAATACCAGTCTTATATTGAGTTTACCACTTTATTCTTTTTTTCAATTGATAGTATTTTCTGTATAAATCGACAAAATGACTCCTTGTACGAATAGACAAACGTTATTTTTATTTTAACTGTTTTGATTGATTTTTGGGGTGACACCTACAATATTCGCACCGGGTGTCACCCATGCTAGTTACGCCACTGCATAAGATGATTGAAATGAGCATGTTTAGATGGTGATAGTTGGAACGCAGAGAGGGGACGCCGCCGTAGACAGTAGACTACAACCTTATTCATGCTAACGATAAAAAAATCAACGGTGCCTTCTTAGTAAAAAAAAAAAATCCGCGAAGAGCGAGTCGGACTCGCGCACCGAGGGTTCTAGGTACTTTGCTGTTCGATCCCTAGAAACAGCTATTGCACCAACCGCAAATAATAAGTTTGTAATAGTTAAATCATTGAGGGATATTCTTTTTAGCTCTTCCCTAGTCGCTGGATAGATGGCGCTAGTAGTTAGTATGATAATGCAAGGAACGGAAACTAAAAAAACTGATTTTAAGAAAGCGCGAGAAAACTAGGTTATATTCGAAAGGTTAAGCAAATGAAAGTGTCAGTCAACGAGAGTATGTGACGTGACACAATGTTTTTTTTCAAGCATTTTGGCTTTGGCACCAACTATCATAGTAAGTTTAACGCCATCTATAGAGTTCTTGGAAACTACGTTTTTTTTTAATACCTAAAAAAGAAAACCTCTCATTACGGTTTTCAGAGTTTTTTTTTTACTTAAGGCTGATGCTCCGGGGTAGCCCGCGAAATTCAAATTTTCTTACGTATTTGGCAAATTGCAGGCCAGTGCTAGGTTGTATGTTGATTAAAATATTGGACGCGACTGTAAGACGTATGTAGTTACAGAATTATAATCATCAAAACCATCAATACAACCCTCCAAGTTCATAAAGGTCGAGAAACGATTTTTTCAAGGTCAAAGTCATTGCTAGACCTTTATGAACTTGGAGGGTTGTATTGATGGTTTTGATGATTATAATTCTGTAACTACATACGTCTTACAATCGCGTCCAATATTTTAATGAACATACAACCTTGCACTGGCTTGCAATTTGCCAAAAACGTAAGAAAATTTGAATTTCGCGGGCTGGTCGAAGCATTCACCTTAAATTTACCTAAATTTTCAACTTTTATTTTTCGGAATTTTCCCTTTACAACAATAGTGGCGATAAGTCCCCTCTTTGAAGAGTGGCTTGAGAGACGCCACTGCGTCCTCACCTTCCGCCTGACGCAGGACCTCACCGGACACGGTGTGTTCGGAAGGTTCCTGCACTGAATCGGGCGGAAGAAAACGCCCGGGTGTTTCCACTGCGAGGTTCGACCGGAGGACATGGTGGAGCACACGGTGGAGGTGTGCCCCGCGTGGGCGGAGCACCGCCGTGTCCTCGAAGCGGCGATTGGCGGCGGCGACCTTATGAGCAAATATTATTCGCGGTTGTAAGACGTATGTAGTTACAGAATTATTTTCATCAAAATCATCAATATAACCCTCAAAGTTCATAAAGGTGGAAAAATTACATTTCCAAGGTCAAAATCATTCTGGCACCTTTATGAACTTGGAGGGTTGTATTGATGATTTTGATAGTTATAATTCTGTAACTACGTACATACGTCTTACAGTCGCAAACAATATTTTAATCAACATACAACCTAGCACTGGCCTGCAAATTGCAAAAAACGACAGAAAAATTGAATTTCGCGGGCTACCCTGGAGCATCAGCCTTAAAGCAAAAGAAGATTGTTTACACTTGTACCAACAGGATCCAGTTGGCTGTTGCAAGTGTAGATCACGATTTTGTTCGCCTAGTTCCGTCCATAATGGTATGGACAATTGGACATGTGATGAGAAGGGATGACTCGCATGTGACTAAAAGAGTGATGAATATAAATGTGGATGGATGGAGAGGGAGAGGAAGACCAAGGAAACGATGGATGGATTGTGTGAGGAGTGATATGAAGGAGAAAGGAGTGAATGATAGCGTGACGGTTGACAGGGGAGAAAGAAAGAAAATAAGAAGAATAAGAAGATAGCTGTCGAACTTATGGTCTGCTAACACTCGAAGAAAGGCGTAAAGTGATAGACATGTGTTTGCTCTATGACACTCTCAATAGACGCCTTGATTGCCCGGAGTTGGTAGCACAGATAACTTTTAACACTCCCCTACGGCGCACTCGTCACACGCCAATGTTGCGCGTTCCTAGGCACTCCAGTAACTATGCTAAGAACTGTGTACTGACTCGCATTGCTCGAATTTATAACATGGAATTCTCGGAAGTTGATTTATTTAACTATAGTAAACCGACGTTCAAAAAACGAATAATAAACATTATAAACGGAGATAAATGACAGGCAACCAATCTTCTTCTTTCAACCTTTTTGTTTTAAATTTTTCAAAATTGTCATCTAAATTTAACTTGAAACTTATTTTGTATTGTTTTGTAATTTTATTTTAGGAAATATCTGGCATTAACCTATCCGTTCGCATGTGTTATAATAATCCCAGTTATACAGGGAAACCTATAATTGGCTATATTATCTACAACAAGCTTATTTTGTAAAATTTTATGTATTCGCTGTTGGTTACCTAAATAAATATGTCGGAGTTGGTTGTCAATTACAATTGTGGGTATTCAACAAATTTTGTTAAGAGTCGATTTTTTTGTTAATAATTCAAGTGATTTTAGTATCAATTACTATCTAGTAAATCGAATCATAATTTATTAAGTACTTGGTGTACACACCAATTGATTTTTGGCAACTTATTTCGATAAGTGTGACCGGTAGTTTTGTTCAAAACAAATTGATGACATGTTGTTTTATTTTTAAATTGATATTCTTTGTGAATTCACTATTCTTTATTTACGACAATTATTGTTGTATTATTTGATTACTTTGTAATGTAATTCTTACTAGATTTAGCACATTTTTATGTATCAAGTAAACACGTGACGCACTTCCGCGCGCCAACGGACAGAGTTGTGGAGGGATTGCAAAGTGGGGGCATAGTCCTATAAAAGAGCGTGCACTCAGTAAGCTCGTCAGTCGGTCTTCGGATTCGACTCATTACAGAGCTCCCTTGCTCCCGTCAAAACTGTCGGTTTACCTGGTACAGCGCTGCTGTATATTTACAGTAGTTGTAAACTTGCTTATAGCGAGATACACTCTGTAATTGGGTGGCTTGGCCACTGTACGAACTGTGACCTTCTAAGGTCTGTTCGCCTATTGTTATATTTTGTTTTTATTGTTATTATTGCCATTTTTATATTGTGTGCTATTTTATATTGTGTATTGTGTGTACTTACTGTAAATATAACACTGTAATTGCCTAATACAGTCTTGTTTATCCCAATAAAATGGGAACTCCAAATCCTGACGATATACCTCTCGGCACTCCTGATCCTACAAATAAATAAATATGTCGGCGTCGCATTGTAAACAACACGTGTATCAGGCCACGCGGTAGCGCGCTACGTCATTCGAGGCGGAGCTAAGTGAACGCTACGTCGGCGTCGTAGCATGCTACGTTGTTCTCCCACCTCCTCGCTGAGGGGCGGAGTTAATGCACGCTACGTCGTAGCGCGCTACGCCATTACCCCACCTCCAAAACTAGCGTATAAAAGGGGCCGCACAGCGGCAGAATGGACATTCTGGATCGGCCAGTGGTCCACTGCAGACGTCCGCCGCTACCGTGCAGCGCCGCAGACGACTACCGGAGGAAGTTTTTCGACAAGTGAACCATCTTGGGGGTACTTGTCGAGAACGACCGCCCGCGCGGAACGCGACTACCTGTCTCTTTCCCTGTGTTCGTGCTCCTCTAGCTGCCCGGTGCCTCGGCACTGAAGCGTTCGCGAGCCCACATCCCAGCCAGACGCCAACAAGATGTCGAAGCCATATCGCCATGATTTCCGCGACCCAAACTATTTTGCGGACCGCCACCGGGCGCTGAACCGGGAGTCGTCGTCGTCGATGCCGAACATTGAGCTCACGATTCCCGGCCCGGCGCCGCCTGGACCCTCCCCCCCTCTGAATGAGGAGAGGAAGACGTCCAGCAAGGTGACGCCCGCCAAGAAACCAGCGAAGAAAAGGACGCCCGAAGCCCGTGGGAAGAGGGAAGAGGACGAAGCGAGCCGAGGCGCAGCTGCCGTTGCGCGTGGCCCGTCGACGTCACCGGCGCATGCGCGTGCTGCGCCGTTGCCCCCGCCGAGCCGACCGCACGCCGTATCGGTGCGCCCGACCGCGCCCCGCCCGGTTCCGACGCAGACCCCGGGCCCCACCCCCACCACGAAAACTGACCGCGCGCCGCAAGCGCGCGCCGCTGCACCCGCGCGTGTAGCTGCGCGCGATTCCGCGCCGCAGGGGCAAACCGCCACGACCACGTGGCGCGCGCCCACGCCGCTGCCACGCAACCCAGCGGCCACCATTCGCGCCTCGGCGCCTACAGCGCCAACACCAACGCCATCTGCGCGCCCCGTCGCGCAACCTCATGCCACCACGGCCGGGGGCCCGGCACGTCGACTGCGCCCCTCGGGGCTGCGTCCGCGGCGAGGGCCTCTAACCGCGACCCTAGGCTAGCACCGGGTGTGCGCCAGGCTCTCCTGGCGCCCCAGATGCCCGCCTCGCCGGCGCCCCCTCGTACCTCGGCCTGCGACTCGCCGGCAGAACGGTCGGCATGCTCGTCGCGAGCCGGCTCGAGCATGTCGCTCAAGTCTGTAGGGTCGGACACCGCAGGACCGAGTGGACTGGGGAGTCACACCATGACCCCAATGATGACCTCACCGTCGCCACCGCGGGGCCACGGCCGCGACCACAGGTCGGAACCACGGCCCATGCGACGCAGACGCAGCACGGACGAGTCCGAGGAGGAGGCGAAGCGACACTGCCTCGACCCGCCGCCGCAGCGCGGCCACACGCCGCCGCGGGGGGGCCGGGTCGCCGCCGGATCACCTACCTTCGCGGAGGCCGCTAGTCGCATACCTCCTCCCTCACCATCACCGACGCCGACGATTCCTGGGACGCAGCATGGGGTGAGTGTAGCTAACGCTGTCTCTCCCTCACAGCCGGCGGCCCCCCGGAACGCAGACAATTCGGCCGCCAATCAGCCCAAGCCGAAGCCGCAGAAGCGGCCTAGGTATCCTTCGCTTGTGGTGGAGAAGCTGCCAGGATGGGCCTCACACTTCAGGGCCCTCAAGGAGCAGCTGGGTCACCCCCCCAGTGCCCAACCATTTGGCACTGGAATTCGCTTCACTCCGGAGAGTGAAGTCGAATATAGGGTGCTCCAGCGCTACTTGACTAGCCTGGAGAAGGAAGATGGCACATCCTGGTTTGCTTACTCGCTTCAAGCGGAGCGAAGCTTCAAGGTGGCCATCAGGGGGCTGCCTGTGGACACCACCCCTTCAGAGATCGAGGAGGAGCTCCGCGCGTTGGGATACGAGCCGGAGTACGTTCGCCACATCAAGGCGAGCCAGGGACGACCCGGCTGCGTGTTCCACGCCGTACTCAAAAGGACGCCCGATGTACGCAGGATCTTCGACACCTCCGTGTTTTTATACATGAGGGGTGTAAAGATAGAAGCCTGGCGGGGCAAGCGTGGGCCCGCCTAGTGCCACCGGTGCCAGAAGTGGAGGCACTCATCCCACCACTGCCACCGACCGCTCGCCTGTTTCCGCTGCGGAGAGGGGCACTCAGCGCGGGACTGCCCCCGCCCACGTGACGCACCAGCTACGTGCGTTAACTGCGGGGGCGAGCACCCCGCCAACAATATCAAGTGCCCTTCTTTCCAGGCGGAGATTAGGGCAAACAGGCGAGCGGGCACAGTCGCCGCCGTCACCGCCTTACGGCGACCGACCACGGTCGCGGAGAGGCCAACAGATGTGGCTGCCAATGAGGCCCAAGGCGAGTCGCTGATGGCGGCGGCCAACGGGCCCACCAACAGGGGAGAAGCTCCCCCCTCCTCGAAGCGGCGGAGGGGAAAGAAGAGGAAGCGAGGGGGCAAGGGTAAGGCACCCGTGCCCCCTACCGCACCTGAGGGAGACCTGCTGGACGACCTGCCTACGACCCTGCCGCAGGCTGTAACTCCGGATGTGGCCCCATCGCAGCCCACGAAGAAGAAGACCGTGGGGCCGACAGCTGGCGCTGGTATTGCGCGGCCCTCGGCCCACCCACAAGAAGAATCCCGTGTCATGAGTGGCACCACTAGCACCGGCCCAGCTGCCGACGCCGAAGTCAGGAAGAAGGGAGTTACAGCCCGCGCCATCCAGCTGCTGATGGACCTGATAAAGGCCATCAGGCAGGGTCAGGACGCGGAACTGGTCGTCCTTGACGGCCTAGCTGCGTTACTCACCTTGTACCATGGATAGACCGTCAAGGACGATTCATCGGACGCCCGCGGCCTGCAAGGCAAGGTCGCCTCCCCTCCGCCGCCTTCACCACCGGATTGACCCAGATAAGCTGTTCCTCGTTACACGCAGCTTACCTGCTCAATATGACTCCACACACATCACTCACACCCAGCTGCGCGACTTGTTCTAAGTTAATATAGGCAGGGCGCGCAGCTATAACCACACATGCATTCTCTACACTCACGTAGACACACGCGTGGACGCGGCTCTCGAGCCTGCGGTAAACGCATACATGGGCGGTGTTACACATACAATACCGTCCACACACACACGTCGTTTCCTTAGCCCGTACCACTGCCGGCTAGCTCTGGTTAGTGGGGTGGGCGGGAATCACACAGCCACTGTAGGTGCGCTGTAAGTCGGTGCCTCTGTCGCTGGTGGTTGTCTCCCGCTGGGCTTCCCTCGGGTAACCGGGGGTCTCACCCGGCGGAGACGGACCGCCGGGGCACCGTGAAGAAAGCAGCGCTGGGCAACAGCGCTGTGGTGCGCCTACAGTCCACAGCACAACAGCCACACACAGGGCGCACGTTACCATCATGCGCCCACTCGACCGTTGGACAGTGTCCACCCCAAAGACGGGTCCGTCTTAACGGACCGAGGCATGGCCGCCGCGGTCAGAGGGCATAGCCCTGAAACCGCCTGCCGCGCCCCCTAGCGGGGGCGCAGCGAAATTCCAACCGAATGGACATTTCTGACTTCAGGCGTGGCCCGGTGCACAGGTTGTATTACTCTTAATTATTGTTACTCTGCTTCTCTGTATATTGTTGCTCTTTTGTCTGAATTAATGTGTTACTGTATTATTGGGTGTCATTGCTATTGTGTGAAGGTATAATGTCAAGTAATTTGTTAGACTCAGTGTATCTGTTTGAAAAGAGTAACCATGGAGTTTCTTGCCGGTTCTTCTCCATGGAAACTACCATACCGAACCGTGCAATGCGAAATAAAATAGTATATCGCATCCAGAGTGTTTTCATAGACCCAAATCCGTGTTCTGCCCACATAAGCTCGAGCCTAGCGAAATAAATTCCTGACAACCCGATAAATATAAAATAAACGTGTTGCGCCGACCACAAATAACATGGAGTTCCGTCTACTGTAAGTTTATTTGAATGTCTTTTACTGCAGTTGTCTAAAGTCGACAATGGTGTCAATTCTGTTGTGCACAAACTAAACTTAAGGCCCTTCTAACCCTGAATTTAGCAACTCTATTTGTGGTGGTTCAAACTTCATTTGAAATACTGTTAGAATAAAGTTCTAATCAGCTTGCACTACAAGGCGGTTGTTACGTCAGTCACTGTGGCCGAATAGTGCGAAATGAGAGGTTTTTTGCGATTTACAAAAAATCTATTGATTGGACTAAAAAAATAACAAACTGCTTTTTTAGTTAGTTCAGTTAGTATGCAAAGATCAAATTTGAAGTACTTTTGGAATACCAGTGGTTTATTGTTCGATTTGGGGGTAAGTTTGGATTTTTTTTTATATAGAGAAAAGTTTATGGAATCGTGTTTTCGTCACACATAGTACCTATTAGCATTAATCCTCAACTTTACCATATATTTATTTCAACATTAATGCTGCAGTATTTTAGGCGTAACGGAGGATCATGCTAAGCCATTTGAGGGATATATGGCCCTTATTTTAGGCTATTGCTATCTTTTACTAAAAGGCAGTGGGAGAAAAGGACGGCTATAGCTATGAACTAAGTTAGAGATGTCAAACTAGTTTATGCCTTGCGCTTCACCGTGTTTTTAGTCAACATGTTTTTACGTGCACCCTTCATTTGTATGGAAACATTAGTTCCAATTAAATTTGACAGCTCTAAGTGGGGAGACACTGGCAAAGATAATCTAAGATGGCGCCACCAAACTTAGTCTCAATCTGACCAATAAGGTTAAACTATTTTGAAATATAAAATGACATTACCACATTTTCAACCAATGACGATATTGGGAACCAGCTATACTAGCGCCATTAGGTCCACAGTGTGTCTCCCCATTACGTCCGTCTCTTTCTCGTTTGTATGCCGTGTGGTATCCGGCAGAGTAGAATAGAACCAACCCATAACACTCACGGGTGTCGTATAAGGCGACTAATGTCTGAGGCAGAAAAGCTTGCGCCTCCGTAGACCAAAGAATGGGCAGCAGCGTTTTCTGTTAGTCTTTCATCACTGCGATCTCCAATCCGCCTGCCAAGCGTGGAGATTACGGCAAATTCCTCTCATCATGGGAGAGGCTTATGTTCAGCAGTGGACGTTATGGGCTGTTGTTGTTGTTTCTTTCTCGTTTTATTAGAGAGAAAAAGATAGCAATAGACTAAATTAAGTTTAGTTTGTGCACAACATAATCGACACCAAAGGCTACATACCAACAGGTCGGCCGCCCACTTGTACACCAGATCCTCTGCCGCTGCGATGTGGTTGCTTCTGATCATCCAGCTTTTTAAACTCCAAGTTGATGGAGACCATTAGTTCTTTTAGTTGCTGGGTGTCTTTCAGACGTCGGAACGGTCTTAGGAAGGCGTTTATGAGGCTGTTGCAGAGCCAGTAGCCTGATAGTGGAACTGGAATAAGAAAAAATTAAATATGGTTCCCGTTGCAGAGGCACATTGAGGCTATTGGAGACTTTACGACAAAATCGATTGACGTAAGAATCAACAAAATCGGCTTACGTGTTTGGTCCCTAGAACGCCACAAAGGGACAAACATACATGGGCTGAAAAACACATTACAAAAATGGAATTTCGTTCTCTTATAAATGGTTTGTCATATAAGAAGTCATTGTAATGCTTTTGAAAAGGAATCGCTGATTAGTTAATCAGCGATTCCTTTTCAAAAGCATTACAATGATATTATATTATACACACAT
Source organism: Xestia xanthographa (assembly GCA_905147715.2). Classification (NCBI taxonomy): domain Eukaryota; kingdom Metazoa; phylum Arthropoda; class Insecta; order Lepidoptera; family Noctuidae; genus Xestia; species Xestia xanthographa. Next base: position 1,519,215 of record LR990654.1, on the reverse strand, counting down.
CAAAAGTATCTAGGGATCAACATATATTTTTGCAATAACTTTTCTCCTGATTGATATTAATTAAAATTTTCTTTAAGGATTCATCAAATAAAGTGTTTTCGTTTGTCACAGTAACGATAAACCAAGTCACCTTTGCATTAATAAAGAAATTTGCCATTTTCCTAATAAAGGGATTTTTGACATTTGAACCACTAACATTAAAGTTCGAAAAAATGACTGAAAACACAGTTTTCTTTAAAATTTTATTGGGTAACTTAAACAATTAATAATCCGTGTTTCTACCGCGAACACTAACAACACAAGAACATCGGTTTGGCATACTCAAAATGAGTTCATCCAAATCACGCTGTGGAATGGCCGCCCATGTTCGTTGCAACAACAAAAAAAGGTCTTCTTGCGACTGGATACCCTCCATATTCGGCAGAGCTCTTCTCTGTAGCATATCCCATGCATGCTTAATCGGGTTCAAGTCTGGCGACTGAGCAGGCCAGGGCAGGACATTGATGTTAGCTGCGGCGAGAGTCTGTCTTACAACTCTTGCGGTGTGCGGTCGTGCATTATCATGCATTAACTGAAATAAGGGACCGATTTGCACTTGTAGAGGAACGATGACGTCTGATACAATCGTCTCAGCATAAATTTGAGCGTTGAGGTTGCCTCTGATCCAAATCAACTCAGTTCTTCCGCCGATCCAAATACCCGCCCATACCATGATGGTTCCACCACTATAAGGATGGACTTCCTGGCAGGATTTTAATCGCTGTTGGCGTCTAGGGGTTCTCCAGTGTCGTATACGTCTTGTATCCGGTCTCATACCAAAACGAGACTCATCAGAAAAGCACACGAAACGCCATTGTTCTTCTGCCCAATTTCTGTGTTCAAGAGCCCATTGATATCGAATCCTACGATTGTGCATTGCTATAGGTGGTACCCGTAGCGGTCTTCGGGAATGAAGGTTCACTTCATGCAAGCGGTTTCTGACTGTTTGGTCGCTAATTAAGTTCCCTGAAGAGTGATGAAGCCTCACGGCTAACATCATGGCGGTTATTGTTGGAGCTCTTCGAGTTAAGATTTGAATGTATCGGTCTTGTCTCCGTGTGGTGCAGCGATACCGTCCTCCATGGCGCTCAGCCACGGTACCAGTGCTTCGGTAACGTGTCCAAAGTCGACTGATAACACTCTGACTTGTATTCAGAGCTAAAGCTACAGTACGTTGCCGGGAACCAGCTTCATCATTCCCACGGCTCTGAGCATTTCTTCCCTGCTTAAATGACGTCGCCGCTCCATAATAACGTTGGTTTTAATCAGTAGTAGGGAAACAGTAGCACTAATAATGTCTTCAATGCGTTGTATGTTTTTATAGGGAAAATATTGACAGCTTATTTTCATCTTTTACTCGAATTTGATTGAGAGTTCCTGATTCAAATTATGAAATGCACCAAAAAGGATCCATATAAATTTATAAAATCATAAATTTATTACAAAGCCACATCTCAATCTCAAGAAATCCGCATAAAAATGCTTGATCCCTAGACACTTTTGATGTGTGTATATATTATTATTATTATTGGATATTTATTATACATAGTTATGTATAATAAATATCCAAGCATAATCCAACGTTTTGAATGATATATTATTATACAGAGTGGCTTCACGAAGTCGTCAACCATCATTCTGAACAACAAATTGATTAACTACGAAAAAATGTTGTTTGGAAAAAACTTTTTTTTTGGGGTAAGAAATCAACAGTAACAAAACAGTAGACTCAATGTAACGCACTCAAAACATTGTGCTAATGGATTGATTGAATAGTACGGGGGTCGTGGAGGTGAAATAAAAAAATGTGAAAAACTTGGAATTTTGAACACCAATATCTCCGAGAAGGTTCCTAGGTCAGATCTAGAAACAAAAAAAATATCACAATGACGGGGTGAACAAGTGCTTTTCGGTTTCGTTATGGGTCTATGTTCACCCTATAAGAGACTGATTTTACAGAACAATACCTATACACATTTCAAATGCTGATACATTGACGTATTCCACTGAGTTAATAACGCATTGTGGGTTGCCAAATGCGCTATGGCAAATTAACTAAATCCATTTAGATGATGAGGTTCCAAGCAGTAGCGTAATGCTTCCCTCTCATTTTGGTGACTCACTTTCTATTACTGTTAGCCTGTGTTCGCGACGAACGTCACCAATCCAACACATAGAGTGTTGATTAATAGTTAAAAAATAGTGTAGAGTCAGTGTATGGGCAATATAGTGAGATAACAAAGTGCCATCAGTGAATCTAGAATAGTTATATAGTAATTTTCAGTCGCGCTAGACACATATGAGCTCGCAAGTGGAGTTTTTTAGTATAATTTAACGCTTTGGCGAGGTCCAGGTAGCCTAGGTTGCGACCTAGGCCTGGATATAGTAATTTTTTATAACTTAGCTTATAGTTGAACCACTTAGACGAGAGTATGACGGTCTAGCGCAGCCATATTAGACAAAAACAGAAAAAAAATGTCTTACAGATTTTCAGTTGAAGGATCGCTACAGGCTGAAAGATACAGACACGAAAAAATAAGTAACAGTTTTAGATGGACCATATACTCGTCTAGTATATGGCAATTATATACTTACAGTCACAGCAACAGTTTTCGTGTAATTCAGCCTGTAAGACCCTTCATCCAAACACTTTTGGAAAAGTTGTCTGGTTTTTTGGGAATAATTTCCACGTTTTAATAAAGATTTTCGTTGTTTTTATGTCTGTACATAAATAACGTTATGTGGAATTGTGGCGATGTATATAATGTGTTTAAACATAAGCTCAAAATTGTAATTTGCAGAAAGATTGTACATTTCCATAATCAAATTTTCATTAAAGTTTTCCGAAATCAGAAAGCGAAATCAGGGTTCTCGTTACAGTAAAGTTCTGGAGTACCTTAGTAAACTCGACTTTTCTTAGAATCGTAGTCATCAGTACGGCAAATATGTATAAGTAAATAGTGAAAAAGTAGTGCGCGAATTAATCCTGAAATCGCTTCCTGTACAGTTATGAAAGTTAAATAAGTGTCTTATTTTCCCAGTAACCCATATCCTCCCTCGTTAGGTCAACGCCCTGAGATAGCGAAGAATGATCAGCCACAGCTATAGTTAATTAGGTGTAGGACGTCAGCGCCGTCTGGCGGCGAAGTATAGTACAAGCGTGCGCCCGGTAGTAATAGGGTATAGGCAGAGCACCAGGTACACGTATCCACGCCATCAGCGGATAACGCCCGTCCGGCATATTTTTTGGTCCTTGCGAGCCGGATAGTTCCAAAGGACATTTATTGGTCCTTCAGAACCGGATTATTCTCGCGAATCTCAGTGCGTCGAAGTGTCGATACCTATGTGAAAGTGAATCGAAGTTATATACATTCCAAAACTTAAGTAATAGCAGTGCGACGAAGTTATAAACTTACGAGAACAGTGTATCAAAGTTAAATACTCAAAGCTTGTGTCAACAGTGCGTCAACGTTATATACCAAGCTTATGTGAACAGTACCTCAACGTTATACACAAAAAGGCTTATGTACACAGTCAAGTACATAGGTTACAGTTAATAGTCACGTGTATAACGATTTAACCACATAAGTTTTAGTAAACAGTGAAGTATATAACGACAGTACACAAGTGATAGTAAATAGTGAAGTGTTTAACAACAGTACATATGTGACAGTATACAGTGAACAGTACGTATGTAATAGTAAACAGTGCATATGTGACAGTCAACAGTAAAGTTTATAACAGCATATAAGAACAGTGAACAGTTTATGTGACAGTGAATAGTGGAAGTATATAACGACGATAATACGAGGGACAGAAAATAGTGAGGTAAGCAGATATATTTGACAGCCAGTGTATAACAGCAAGTACATATATAACAGCAAGTATATAACAGCAAGTATATGTATAACAGCAAGTACATAACAGCAAGTATATAACAAGTATATAAGTCAAGTATATAAGTCAAGTATATAAGTCAAGTATATAAGCCAAGTATATAACCAAGTATATAAGGCGAGTATATAACAAGTATATAAGTCAAGTATATAAGTCAAGTATATAAGTCAAGTATATAAGCCAAGTATATAACCAAGTATATAAGGCGAGTATATAACCAAGTATATAAGCCAAGTATATAAGCCAAGTATATAAGGCGAGTATAGAACCAAGTATATAAGGCGAGTATATAACCAAGTATATAAGCCAAGTATATAAGCAAAGTATATAAGCAGGTACATAACTTAAGTACATAAGAAAGTATATAACACAAGTACATAAGTTAAGTTTATAAGAAGCTAACAGAGTTAAGATTGTTTATTTACACCGAAGGATTATACAGAGAAATTTACAGAGAAGCTTATATTACGTTGATAGTTATACAACAACACTAACAAATTAACAATAACAATATGCTGTAAATATGTAACATATATCTAAGATATGGAGGAGCGGAGTCTCCTAATACAGGCATTGTTTGCCTAAAAGGAGGCTCCAAACACAATTCATTGTATATGAAGCATTTTGTTTAAATAATAAATATTTTTTCATTTTCATTTTTTTTTCATTTTCATATTTTTTTTCATACAGTGAAGATATAGAGTAAAGATTGTTTATTTACACAGGAAGGTTATACAATAGAGTTTACAGAGAGTTTACAGAGAGGCTTATATACATATATTATACTTATATACTGAAGCGAATAGTTAACATTAAGAGTTAATTCCGAAACCAAGATGCCGGTAACAAGATCGCAAGGCAAATCGTACGCTGAGCCACGCCAAGAGACACCGTCGGCATCAGCTATTCATCATCAGTTGCCGCCACGATCACCGTCATCTATAGAACAGCTGGCAATTCGCCCTACTGTTACACAGGGGGCTCAAAGCGTACCTGGTTCATCAGCTGCTACCAGGAGAACCAGGTCCAAGGAAAATTCGGAAAGAACAGTCAAGCCTTCAGATAGCGCACGAAAAATACAGGATGAGGAATCATCACGAGCCGTACCGATGACTACCCGGGGTGACGCCCGTAACGAACAGATTCGGTCGCCGTCAAACAGGACGACGCGACCAAACAGAAAAATTTCACGAGCCCGCGAGGCTTTACTAAAGATTAAGTTGGAGCTTGCACAAATAGCACTTCAGAGGGCCGAAGAAGAGGACTCCGAAGCTGAATATATGGATGACAGAAACTCTAACGATGAGTACGTGCGTTCCTGGTTGGAAGAAGCGCCCGACGCAGCGCGGATTCCGCAAGATGACGTCGCCGAGGGGAACCATACAGAAATACAGAACCCCCCCCCTGCGGTCATCAACAGTACAGATATAGATAACCAGAGACAGGCACCATCGTTACATCCTACAGTTCCTACAGATAGAAACGTGCAAAGCAATATAGAACCAACTAAGAAGATCAAAGACAACAGGGGGGGAGATTTACGTCCATTTATTACGGAACTTACGTCCGCCATAGCGTCGCTAGCCGACAAAAAAACAGATACAGGGACATCGAATCAACCTTCGGCGTCGAAGATCATCATGACCCTACCGAATTTCAGTGGGTCACATACAGAATGGCTTTCATTCCGCGCCATATATGATACGACTCGGGCGTATTTCAACGATGTCGAGAACACAGCAAGACTCAGGAGGTGCCTACATGGAAGAGCATTGGATACAGTGAGTTCAGAGCTCATAGGACACGCAAGGCCAGATGACATCATGAGGGAACTTGAGCTGCAGTTCGGCCGTCCAGATTCGATAGCACAGGCCGAAACAGAGAGGCTGAAAGGATTGCCACGCTGCAGCGAAGCACCGAAAGACATCTGCACGTTTGCCAGTCGGGTGAGAAGCGGCATAGTGACTCTGCGAGCACTAAAAAAGGATTACTACCTCGTCAACGCTGAGCTGATGAGAATCCTAACAGAAAAGCTGCCGAACTCCCTGCGTGTACGTTGGTACAGAACATTCACAGATAAGTACCAGTCAGTGCCAGATCTGTCACTTTTCAGCGAGTTCATTACAGAACAAGCTCGCTACTGCAGTGCCTTCGCTCCACCTGAGAACATACACTCGACAGAAAATCCGGGAAAGCGGGTTGTGCAAAGAGCACATACGACCACAGACAAACCGACTTCAAAATGTCGAATCTGTGATAAAGAAGGTCATCAAGAGTCTGATTGCAAGAAGTTCAGAGAGGCATCCAACAACAGCAAGTGGGAACTAGCGAAGAAGCACGGCCTCTGCTTCCGCTGTCTGCAACGTCGTCGCAGCGACCACAAGTGCAAGCCGAAGAAATGCGATATACAGGGGTGCAAAGCCACGCATCATAGACTGCTGCACTTCGTCAGGAAGACAACGGAAGAGGAGCCAAGACAGGAAGCTTCAAACGAAATAGTCGCCAGTTCACGAGCAACAGCCAGTCAAGCGTACCTCAAGATGGTACCAGTACGAGTCGTCGGACCGGCGGGAGAAGCATCCACGTTCGCTTTCCTCGACGATGGATCTACAGTTTCGCTCATCGACGAGGAAATCGCGGAGCGAGTTGGAGCAAGGGGCCGCATCGAACCCCTGAAGATAGGCGCCATCGGAGACACCGTGATCGACACACCCATGTCGAGAAGGGTAACAGTTACACTCTCCAGCCAGGTGAAGGACAAGATGCCCTTCAGAGCGCGCACCATACCGAAGCTCAATCTCGCGACGCAGATGGTCAGTGAGGAAGACATCGCTCACTGCAAACATCTGGATGACCTCAAGCAACAGTTGACGTACAACAGCGGCGCGCCAAAGATACTGATAGGCCAAGATAATTGGCACCTTTTGCTGGCCACCGAGGTCCGCAGAGGGCCCAAGAACCAGCCGGTCGCCTCACTTACGGCACTGGGCTGGACTCTACACGGCGCGCAAACCAGAACACTTGGTCACCAAGTGAATTTCGTCAACAGACTCACAGCAAAAGAAGAAGATCTCGACGAACAGTTGCGTGAATTTTTCGCGCTTGAATCGCTGGTCATTAACCCCCGCAGACCAGACTCCGACCCGGAACAGAAAGCGGAAGCCATATTGGACCGTCATACCAGACAGACAGAAGACGGCCATATAGAAACAGCGCTGCTCTGGAAAAACGAAAATATCGAAATGCCAGACAGCTACGGGACAGCACTCAACAGGCTCGTCTCAACAGAAAAGAAGCTCGATAGCAAGCCTGCTCTTCGAGATAGATATACAGAACAGATGAACGCGTACATCAGCAAGGGTTACGCCGAGAGGGCACCCGAAACAAGTACAGTTGGTAGGACTTGGTACCTACCCCATTTCGACGTGTTCAATCCGATGAAACCGGAGAAACTCCGCATAGTTCACGACGCCGCAGCCAAATCTAGAGGGATGTCATTGAACGACTTCCTACTCACGGGTCCAGACCTACTACAGTCGCTGCCCGGCGTCATGATGCGATTCCGCCAACATCCGATAGCAGTCGCCGGCGACATAGCAGAGATGTTCATGCAGGTGAAGGTGCGTAAACAGGACAGAGACGCCCTTCGTTATCTTTGGAGAGGCGACAGACGAGAAGGCGCCCCTGAAGAATACCGCATGACGTCAATAATTTTCGGCGCTGCAAGCTCACCATGCACAGCTATATACGCGAAGAATTGGAACGCGAAAAAGCACAGTGAGACTCAACCAGAAGCGGTGGAAGCCATCATACAGAGTCACTATATGGATGACTACCTAGACAGTTACAGAACCGTCGAAGAAGCGACGAAAACAGCAACAGCGGTGAAGAACATTCACCTACAGGCAAAATTTGAACTCAAAAAATGGGTATCAAACAGCGCAAAATTGATAGAAAATATAGACCCGACACAGAACAGGACTGAAGAAGTCAACATCGGGAAGACAGACACAGAAAAAATACTCGGACTAATATGGAAACCGAGTGAAGACAGGCTAGGCTTCAACCTTACGCTCGCACGATTACCGAGCGGAATCCTGGATAAAGAAGCGCCAACGAAGAGAGAAGCACTCAAGATCGTCATGTCGTTGTACGATCCACTAGGCCTCGTCTCCCCAGTAACCATTCGAGCCAAACAGATACTTCAGGAGGCATGGAGGCGAGGAACCAGCTGGGACCAGGTACTCGAACCCGACCTGTCCGCCCAGTGGAAGAACTGGGTGCAACATCTACGACAGCTGAAAAACGTCAGCCTACCGAGGTGCTATCCAGGATACAGCGAAGCCCTAGAAACAGAAGTCCACGTATTCACCGACGCGAGCGAAATGGCATATGCGACAGCGGTCTATTGGAGATCAACAACAGCAGATGGCAAGCAGCATGTCACCCTCGTCATGGCAAAGGCGAAGGTGGCACCGATTAAGCTACAATCAATACCGCGCCTCGAATTACAGGCCGCGGTGTTAGGAACCCGCGTAGCAGCAGCCGTCATAAAAGAGCACAGCATCAAACCCGCATCAGTGACATACTGGACAGACAGCAAGACCGCCCTCACGTGGATACGAAGAGGATCGCGGGTATACAAACCGTTCGTAGCCCATCGCATAGCATCCATTGAGGAAAACAGTAAAGTCGAAGACTGGCGATGGGTGCCCACGAAAATGAACATAGTAGACAGCGCTACTCGCGACGTACCGCACCACTTTGACTCGAGTCACGAGTGGTTTAGTGGACCAGGTTTCCTGTATAACGAACCATCCACATGGCCAACAGAAAAACCTCCAATAAACACAGAAACAGGGGAGGAAAAAACACACACAGTCACCGAAAGCAAGGGCAACAATACCCCAGCTCTAACAGAAGTGGTTCCGGATCCGACACGATTCTCGAAGTGGGAAAGACTACTCCGTGCTACAGCTTGCGTTCTACGCTTTATAGATCTCTGCCAAAAAAGGAAAGAGAAAACGTTCTACAAACGAACACAGAAGAACGCCGAAAAGGATCCGGACTGGAGAAAACAGAAGAAGGCGACCACCCTTCCCAAAAAGACGGCGAGAACAACCGGCACTCAAGTCGAGGGATATCCCCTAGAAGCGGAACTTCTCCGAAGAGCCGAGACATTACTCATACAGGTCTCACAACAACAGTCGTTCGCTAAGGAAATAGCGAATCTACAGCAAGGGAAGTCCGTGGAAAAAGACAGTCGACTGAAGCCACTCCGCATAGAACTTACAGATAAAGTTATACGACTGAAAAGTCGTATCGCCGCCGTAACAGAAATAGCCGATGATGCGAAGCGACCACCCATATTGGACGGTGATCACCGCATCACCCAGTTATATATAGACTGGACTCACAGGAGCCTACAGCACAGCGGCACAGAGCTCACCATCAACGAGGTGCGACAACATTATTGGGTCATCAGAATGCGACCCACGACAAAGAAAATACTGACACAATGTCTACAGTGTCGTATTCGCAAGGCACAACCATCCGTGCCTGCGACCGGCGACCATCCGAGAACGCGCCTAGCACATCATCAGAGGCCGTTCACCTACACAGGGCTTGATTATTTCGGGCCATTGTCAGTTACAGTTGGTCGACAACACCAAAAAAGGTACGTAGCCCTATTTACATGTCTGACCACCAGAGCCGTCCACCTCGAGATAGCCGCCAGCCTCAGCGCAGACTCCGCAGTACTGGCACTGCGCCGGTTCGCTGCGCGTCGAGGCTGCCCAGCCGAGATCCACTCCGACAACGGCACCAACATGCACGGTGCCGACAGGGAGCTCCGAGACGCCTTCCGATGGGAGGCCAGTCGCCGTGGCATCGTGTGGCGCTTTATAACGCCCTCAGCGCCCTTCATGGGGGGCGCCTGGGAGCGCCTCGTCCGCTGCGTGAAGACCGCATTGTATGCTGTCCTCCACGAGAGACACCCGCACGAAGAGGTGTTGTCTACCCTATTGTGTGAAGCGGAATATACAGTAAACAGCCGACCGCTCACACACGTATCAGTGGACAGCAACGACGACGAAGCCATCACGCCCAACCATTTTCTTCTCGGCGGGTCAGCAAGGTTGCCAACCCCTGGCACCTTCACCGAACAAGACATCGACAGCAAAAAAATGTGGCGGCGCTCACAGATTCTCGCCGACATGTTCTGGCGTCGCTGGGTACGCGAGTACCTGCCAGAGCTACAGTACCGGCGGGAGCCGCACAGCCGCGGGCCGGGTCTACAGGTCAATGACCCCGTCCTCATAGCCGACGGCCAGCTGCCACGAAACACGTGGCCGCGAGGCCGCATAGTAGCTGTCTTCCCCGGGGGCGACGGTGAAGTCCGGACAGCTGAGGTGCGCACTTCCGGCGGCACCTTGAAGCGTCCGGTGAAGAAACTCGTCCCACTACCGAAGTGATCCAGACAGCGGGACGTCCAGGCGGTGAGCATCGTGACGGCGGGAGTCACGACTACGGTCGTCGCTCGCCGGCATGATGTAGCGCCGCGCCGACATGACAGCGAGTCGTCACTGCACTACACGGCGGGAGAAATGTTCGCGACGAACGTCACCAATCCAACACATAGAGTGTTGATTAATAGTTAAAAAATAGTGTAGAGTCAGTGTATGGGCAATATAGTGAGATAACAAAGTGCCATCAGTGAATCTAGAATAGTTATATAGTAATTTTCAGTCGCGCTAGACACATATGAGCTCGCAAGTGGAGTTTTTTAGTATAATTTAACGCTTTGGCGAGGTCCAGGTAGCCTAGGTTGCGACCTAGGCCTGGATATAGTAATTTTTTATAACTTAGCTTATAGTTGAACCACTTAGACGAGAGTATGACGGTCTAGCGCGGCCATATTAGACAAAAACAGAAAAAAATTGTCTTACAGATTTTCAGTTGAAGGATCGCTACAGGCTGAAAGATACAGACACGAAAAAATAAGTAACAGTTTTAGATGGACCATATACTCGTCTAGTATATGGCAATTATATACTTACAGTCACAGCAACAGTTTTCGTGTAATTCAGCCTGTAAGACCCTTCATCCAAACACTTTTGGAAAAGTTGTCTGGTTTTTTGGGAATAATTTCCACGTTTTAATAAAGATTTTCGTTGTTTTTATGTCTGTACATAAATAACGTTATGTGGAATTGTGGCGATGTATATAATGTGTTTAAACATAAGCTCAAAATTGTAATTTGCAGAAAGATTGTACATTTCCATAATCAAATTTTCATTAAAGTTTTCCGAAATCAGAAAGCGAAATCAGGGTTCTCGTTACAGTAAAGTTCTGGAGTACCTTAGTAAACTCGACTTTTCTTAGAATCGTAGTCATCAGTACGGCAAATATGTATAAGTAAATAGTGAAAAAGTAGTGCGCGAATTAATCCTGAAATCGCTTCCTGTACAGTTATGAAAGTTAAATAAGTGTCTTATTTTCCCAGTAACCCATATCCTCCCTCGTTAGGTCAACGCCCTGAGATAGCGAAGAATGATCAGCCACAGCTATAGTTAATTAGGTGTAGGACGTCAGCGCCGTCTGGCGGCGAAGTATAGTACAAGCGTGCGCCCGGTAGTAATAGGGTATAGGCAGAGCACCAGGTACACGTATCCACGCCATCAGCGGATAACGCCCGTCCGGCACAGCCTGTATTATTCCACTGCTGGGCAAAGACCTCTCCCCATGACTTCCAAATTCTTCGATCCAGGGCTAATGTAGACTGTTCGTTGGTTCTGTCCAGTTCGTCCGCCATCTCCTATGAGTTCCACCGCGTCGCCTTCTGACTGTGTCAGGGCTCCAAATCTTGATTATTTTGGCCCATGGTCTACTTCATCGTCATCAGCCGACTTCACTCATTGCTGGGTATAGGCCTCTCTATGCTTGTGCCAAGTTCCACGCTCTTGTGCTAACCTCATCTAGGATATTCCCGCAATGGCAACAATATCGTCTGCTCATCTCTCCGCCGGACGACCAACACTTCTCTTTCCATTCCTCGGACGCCACTCAGTCACTGCTCCACCTGCCATCACCGCGGTTTGCTAGGTGTCCTGCCCAACTTCATTAAGGTGAATGCTTCAGGGTAGCCCGCGAAATTCAAATGTTCTTACGTTTTTTGTAATTTGCAGGCCAGTGCTAGGTTGTATGTTGATTAAAATTTTATTTGCGGTTGTAAGACGTATGTATGTAGTTACAGAATTATATTCATCAAAATCATCAATACAACCCTCAAAGTTCATAAAGGTGGAAAAATTACTTTTCCAAGGTCAAAATCATTCTTGCACCTTTATGAACTTGGAGGGTTGTATTGATGATTTTGATGATTATAATTCTGTAACCACATACGTCTTACAGTCGCAAACGATATTTTAATCAACATACAACCTAGCAGTGGCCTGCAAATTGCAAAAAACGTAAGAAAATTTAAATTTCGCGGGCTACCCTGTAGCATCAGCCTTAACCTACATGGCTTACTTACTTTTAGGAAAATTAACGAGTTCCCTAAGAGCATCAAACAGCGCCTTTCCCTCGCTATCATCATACATGGTTTCGGCGTACTCCAGGATCGTGTTCACGGCTACTGGCAGGGTTTTATGACGTTTAATCAGCTTGTGGTACATATCAACTGCTTGAGCTGTTGAGGAAGGAATGATAATATGAGTGCTCGTATGCGCAAGTAATTATTTAGAACTTCACATCATAACAAAACGTCACACCGTAATCCAGTGTTACCTAATAGTACTCCCAAGACCCACGGGGATGAGCCTAATGCTATCAACCGGGCGCAAATCCAAACTCCGTGACTGCTGCTGAGAAATTCCTGATGTAAAAATCCAATAACACTTTGCTCGACCTGGTAATCGAATTCAGGAGACCAACGAAGCAGTCCAAAAGAGATTATAATAGTCCTCCAAATTGAAATTTTACATTCTCAGCGGAGAATAGCTTACGATACAAGAGATGTTATAGTGCACAAGTGTGTGCGCAGGCACAGATGCACTCTCAGTTCCTTTACTCTTATAGTCCAATGGGACGGCAATCTGACACGACCGGAGAGAGATCAGGTGCAGAACCAACAGCTTAACGTGCTTTCTGAGACACGGGGGTATCACTCCACCAATTTTTTTTCCAAGCTCCGTATTCTTGCGTTTCGCCACAACTCGGCTGACGTGAAGCGATGACGCGACTTAGGGTGGAGCACGCTTACCCAGAAGAAACCAATTCACTCAAACTTTGAAGAGATCCAGATTCAGGGAACACAGAAGTCGGCAGAGAATTCCATAGACTGGCGGTTCGCACAATAAATGTGGAAGCATAATAATAATAACTTTATTTTCAGACCAGAGATCCATTTAACAAAAACAAAAATAAAACAAACTTGGCACTTAGTAACGAAAACACGATAAACAAAACAACTATAGCTACAGCACATATCTGAATGACGGTCTGTGTGCTGCCACCCAGCGATACATTATTTGGCCATCCATCCTGCCGGCTACAGTAGCCACGAGGCTGTTGGGGCTGTCGGAGCACCCGACGCATCAGTGATGCGATTCTCAGACGCAGCAGCGAGCCGAAATCCGGAACGCGTGCGTCCGCGAACATCCCAGACGCGCTACAGAAGCGCGGCAACCCCAGCAATACCCGGACCGCGTTATTATATTGGACTCGTAGAGCACTGTACGAGCCCTGTGTATAACTGACCCACAGGGCGCGCGTGTACAGCGACTGGCAGTATGCCCTAAATATACGTAGTGTTATTTTAACCTCTTTCGTACACCGTGCGAACCTGTGGGCCAGCAGGTTTCACCTGACAGCCAGCGCTCTACGTTCCCTCTATAGATCGGCGTCATCCGACAGCCTATCGATGACACAGTACCCCAGGTACTTAAAACGACTGACTCCTTTCAGCGGGACTCCGCCCAAGGTTACCGATGGAACACAGTCATAAATTAAATTTTGCGCCCTAAACACTAAGAGCTCGCTTTTAGTTGAGTTGTACCTGAGACCATGACTCACCGCATAGTCTTCACAGATTCGGAGGAGCCTTCTTAACGCACTGATTGATGGGCTCACCAACACCATATCGTCCGCGTAACTAATATTATTTATGCATTGTCCGTCAATGGAACAACCGACTTGGGTGTTGCTGAGCTCACATATCAGCCGGTTGACATACACACGGTATCACTTTCGAACAGTCCCGCAACCCCGGCAGGCATCGGCCCTTGCGGACCCCTTCCTTTTGTTGACTCTCTTTAAGGCGCGCTTGGAACACGAACGCGCCGTCGACACGGACGGACGGCGCGCTAGCCCATAGCTCACCGTCCACAGGCCCGCGCCTACGGTGGCCGGGAGCCACGTGGTGGCCCCCGACGCCCGGGGCGTCTCCCGCGGCGGATTAACTCTGCTCTGGAGTGTAAATGTGGTGCTGTCCCACAAACGAAGGGGGTCATGCATGTCCTGTTGTTTGTTTATTAAAGGAACTGATGGACGCTACCGAAAGCGCAAAACCAGTAGCTCAGTTCTGAGGCGACACAATTTAGATTGCCATCGACACGCTTAGAAGAACGTAAGTGTGAAATTTCTAACACAGAAAATCCCAATTAAACATTGTTAGACCCAGGAAACAAAACCAGGACCCTTGCTTATCTGATTACCATAAGCTTACTTATTATGTGGACTAATGACCTGGTGAAGGTTCCGAGAATCCTCTGGATGCGAGACGCTCGGGGCCGGTCAATGTGGCGACACTTGGGGGCTATGTCCAGCAGTGGACGTTTTTCGGCTGAAATGATCATAATGATGGTGATGAAGGCTACTTACCTTGTACGCTAGTGAGGTTGGTTATTTTAAGCATTGTAGCGAACTTTCGGGTTACATCCAAGAATGGATGACCCATCCACAGCAACTTTGTACTTTGCCTGTGAATCAAAATTAAAATCAAAGCATTTATTTAAAGTAAGCCAGTTACAGGCACTTTGGAATTGTCGAAAGAAAGATGAAAATTAAATGTAGCTACAGTGCCAGTCACAAGACATAAAAACTGTGAAAGTACTGTAGTTGCCCCATTCCCTAGCGTAGATCTCTATGGAGAAGTTCGGGCAAGAAACTCCATGGACACTCTTTTAAATCAGAATATTGTTACAAAATCTTGGTTACATCATTCATGTTGAGATGGTATAATTATGTGAGAACAATGTAGCAAGATGTGCACGTTAAAAGTGTCCATAGTAAAAACAAAAAATACAATTAAAAAATAAACATTCAAATAAGCCATGGCAACTAAGAGATGACCAGTCACAACTGACAGCCGTTCACGAACATGACGCATGGATCAGCACCATTTAACTCAATCATTTTGAAGGGAACTAAATGATCCGACACACGCGCCACCATCAGCGAGACATTAGAGTGAGCATGACATACTCTCAACCGCCAGGGCACATTCAAGTCAAGGAAAGACGTAGGATTTCAGTGAATGATAGCTTTTCTAGTACATAGTACTCACACAATATAGGCTATGCGATTATATAATACTAGAGATTGATTCTATACAATGCAAAGATAGTTGTACAATCTTTAGCAGCTCCAACAATTATATTTACTTAATGCTATCAATTTATGCGCATGTGGAGCAGGATCAAACAAAACATACCAAGATTGATGTGTGTTTGTGATTTATTTATGTGGATGAAAAGTATTCTATGTGCTAATCCTGGTTATAAGCTATCTTCTGTGTGCATTCACCCAAATCCGTTTCAGTAGTTTTTGCGTTAAAGAGTAACAAACATACAACAACAGCCCATAACGTCCACTGCTGGACATAAGCCTCTCCCATGATGGGAGGAATTAGCTGTAATCTCCACGCTTGGCAGGCGGATTGGATATCGCAGTGATGAAAAACTAACAGAAAACGCTGCTGCCCATTCTCAGGTCTACGGAGGCGCAAGGTGTTCTGCCTCAGACATTAGTCGCCTTATACGACACCCGTGAGTGTAATGGGTTGGTTCTTCTACTTTGCCGGATACCACACGACTAACAAACATACTCACACACAAACAAACTTTCGCCTTTATCATCACCTGCCTAGCCTTTTCCGACTATATTGGGTCTGAATACCAGTATTTTACATGGAGTGACTGCCTATCTGACCTCCACAACCCAGTTAGTACCGGGTAATACGATACACCTTGGTTGTCAGACTTTTTGGGCCACTGACTATCTGAAACGATTGTCAAAGGTCTACAAATGACAGCCGAGACCAACACAACAACAGCCCATAACGTCCAGTGCTGAACATAAGCCTCTCCCATGATGGGAGGATTTTGCCGTAATCTCCACGCTTGGCAGGCGGATTGGAGATCGCAGTGATGAAAGACTAACAGAAAACGCTGCTGCCCATTCTCTGGTCTACGGAGGCGCAAGGCGTTCTGCCTCAGACATTAGTCGCCTTATACGACACCCGTGAGTGTAATGGGTTGGTTCTATTCTACTCTGCCGGATACCACACGGCTAAACGGACCGGGACCGACAGCTTAACAGTAAATGTCAAATACCGTTGTATAATCGGGTCTGCATGTTTGACAATGTCGTGAGTCTCGTGAGGGTCCTTCGTAGCCATAATCTGCATCAGCTCGATGAGGAACACTATCATGTATCCCTCCCCACGATGGTCCATGATCTTGAAGAAGTATTCCTTTGGTAAGGGCGCCCTCAAGTACTCTACCGAGGACGACACATACTTGTTGAGTTTAGTTATTGCCGTGGCTGTCGTGTCTGGAATGCAGAAATCATTTGTTGTTGCTCTGCGCGTTCAGTACAATGACGCGCTGAGGGCAGCGTTGAGGAAAACCAGGTACTGCAGTGCTTCCGCAATGTTTGCGGACGCTTACATCGATGACTTCTTCTCCATCATCAGAAAAAGAACTGCATCGATGATGAGCAGGGTCCGTGGTAGCACCAACACTGTCTTCAGAGCGTTAGCGTGCAAAATTGACAGTCCGTTTACTGTGTACTGGGCAAGTGTACACCTGCACAGAAATAGGAAAGAGATGTAATTACTATTGTGTACTTATTTACTAACAAATTACTAACACCTTTTTTTCTCTTTTTTTTGTGTGTTCCACCTACTAACAACCCTACTAACGCTTTCTTTGTAAAAATGTATATGGACGTGTGTCTGAAATAAAGATATTATTATTATTATAATTTGTGTAAAAATTAATGTTACCCGAATCAATACCAATAAATAAACTTGCAATATCTGTTTTTAATATCAAAATAACAACTTTTTACTGAATGCATATGAAAAAAATTACGGCACTTATAAAAAAAATACTTTTTTTTTTTCCATTTTTGTCTGTCTGTTTGTCCCGCCTAATCTTCGGAACGGCTGGACTGGAAGGGAATTTTACTGGCAGATAAGGTAAGTGTGCAGCGAGTGGACTGTATTATCACCTTATTTGTAGCAGCTCACTGGGGACTCCAAGAGAGGGTTTTGTTAAAGGGTATGCACTGAATGAAACAGACTTTGTTAAATTTGTAGCAGACTGGGACTCAAAATACCGTATTACTGAGGAGCCAAACGGGCATAGTGATATTCTTGACGTTTCGTAAAATACTGATTAATCTAGTGACTAGTGCCGCGTCTTTTATAATAAAATGCTTCTAGAAGGTTCGTGCATCGCGCGCTTTCTCACACACGCGTGCAACGCTTCCTATTGGCTATTCTGAGTCCCCGTTACGTAATCCTTTATTAATATTTAAATGTGCTTGCCAGCGGACCGCACACATAAAAAAGGCAAACTCGCGTCGAAGCTGGCAGCATAGGTACATAATAGAAAATAGGCATAACAAATCTTACAACTAACTATCCTAGTGTTTTAGTATCGCTCCTCGATACTAGATGGCGTTGTGCATTGACGTCACATTTCTGAATCGCGGTGTTAAGATTTTCAAACATGGAATGACCTCCGCGCGGTACATTATTTGATTTATATTACGGCGAGAGATATTTGGTACTTTGCACAATGCAAATGTTCCTATGATTGAACAGGTATGACTGCGCCGCCCGGGTTCACGCTGCTGTCGTGCACAGTAAGCTCAGCTAAGTAAGGTCTAACACAGGCTACTTCTTTTTCAGAAAAATAGGGTTTCGAGCAAAGAAATTAAAACCCCTGAAATTGTTAACAAAATCCGAATCAAAAGGCTGATCTCCGAAATGACTGGACCAATTTTGACAGTACTTTTACTGGCTTAGAGCTGATTTCATAGGAAGTAACTTAGACTACTTTTATTTTTGAAAAAGGATTAGCTATGGTGACTAATACTTAATATGACCGCTGCCAGCTCACCTTGTTCCTGATTTGATTCGTCGTAGCGACTCCAATCATTATTTTGTATTTCTGAAATAAAATAAAAAAGTAAAGTGCTTGCCTTGGTCGAACCTGCGAAGTTTCACCTCGGAAGTCCCTGTTGTGTTTACTAGGGCACGATTGCTCTCTGCTGTCCTTAATAATGATGACTAGCTTCTACCTGCTACTTCGTCTTCGTCGACTTTTTGCACCAGCAGGCTTAGCCAAGTTGACAGACAATCTACAATCGTTAACGCTGGTAGAAAACTAATCAAATGAACGAGAATGACATCATCTCAACGTTAAATCACGTGATCAACACAAACGAATAGAAAATTCGTAGACAAGTTTACATCGTTCAAAATGATAGAATAGAATGTTATCGTTTATTCAATGTTACTCTTTGGTAGGAACGCTCACCATAGACTAAACTGTAGGTTTTTTCAACGAGTGATCGACTCAGTCGTGTCAACTTGGCTGCCAATTTACCGCTTTCTACAATCGCTTACGCCGAGGCGTTTACGATTGTAGAAAGAGAATCGATACGAAACGTTTGTAACTTGGCTAGGCCTGCTAGTCATACACGCACGCCTGTTAAGCGCGTACTACGCACCTTACCTTTATGAAGAACCTCACCAAAAAGTGAACCTTCACTAGAAGGCATCCTTCTAGGGCATGTCCTCCTGGTGTTACCACTCTGCTATTATTATTTTTATCAGTCATTTGTTTGCCACTGCAGGGCAAAGGCCTCCCTTCCCTCCTTCCACTTATACCTCTCCAGTGCTGTTATACGCCAATCCTTGTGGAAAGAGTCGAGTTTGTCCCGCCATCTGCTATATTGTTAATTTATTTTGCTTGTCGTTAACTTTACCTCTTTATAATATTGGCATTCAGGGGACTACAGGAGCTAAACGCGAGTTTTATATTGCAAAAAAGCACATGATTCACTGCAATAAACAAACCAGAAAAATATATGATATTTTTCAGGATATATGCTAGTACGATAGTGTTTTGAAAACATAATACAACTAATTTTACTCGACAAAAAAAAATCACGAACTTATCTCTAAAAAAATCTTTTAACGAGTAAAAACCATACTAAAATACCTACATGACATCATTCTGATTTTTTGGCAAATAATTCTACAAGCAACACATGCATGATCATATTGATCATGAGCACAAAAGTTTTATTTTTTTAATCCAATCAATAGATTTTTTGTAAATCGCAAAAAAACACTCATTTCGCACTATTCGGCCCGCAGCGACTGACGTAACAACCACTTTGTAGTGTAAGCTGATTAAAACTTTATTCAAACATAATTTCAAACGAAGTTTGAACCACCACAAATAGAGTTTCTAATTTAGCTCCTGTAGTCGCCATAATGAAAAATACATACGTTTAAGTGACGCAAGGATCGAAGGTGTAGTCCGTTCTGTTTGCTCTTCATGTTCCACTATCATCCGGTCTGAATACCAAACCTTTTTCGTCGTATCTGATATGAGATGCATCCTCATGGCATGTTTCTTTTTATGCTTTCTTAGTTTCATCAACTTAAATATATCTTTGTCATCACCGAACATCCCTACGTGCTTATCCTTATGTGGTTTCTTCCTCCATAACACATCATTACCATCAAAATGCCATTTGTGTTTACTTCTTGGTGGAGTTTTCTTCTTGAATATAGCTGCATCGTTAACAGCGAACCTATCATCTGGGTCATCGGGAAAAGAAGATTAGGTGAAATAACTGTAGCAGCACTACAAAAAGTACCTACTACAGCAATATAGAACAAAAAGTAATACAGTGCCGTCTATGATACAGATAATGAACTAAACATCGAAACCTATCTAATTGTAAAGTTATCCGCGACAATACCCCTAGGCGTGAGAAATATATAGGTACGTACTTTTATGACGTCGCTATTTTGACCAACCGGTACATCATATATTGATATGAAACAACCGGGTACCGTATTTTAGTTTGTAAACATAATAAATGCCCAGATTCATGATTTTTTTTTAACAAGAATAAAACGAATCGCAAAAAAACATCAAAATAACTTATACGATTTCAAGATTCCGGTTAGATTCTATGTTCCTAATCTTTCGTCTGTGTACTATAATGAATTGGTTAGTTTTTAGGGTTCCGTACCCAAAGGGTAAAAACGGAACCCTATTACTAAGACTTCGCTGTCTGTCCGTCTGTCCGTCTGTCCGTCTGTCCATCTGTCCATCTGTCCGTCTGTCCGTCTGTCTGTCACCAGGCTGTATCTCATGAACCGTGACAGCTAGACAGTTGAAATTTTCACAGATGATGTATTTCTGTTGCCGATATAACACCAAATACTAAAAACAGAATAAAATTAATATTTAAGGGGGGCTCCCATACAACAAACGTGATTTTTTTGCCGTTTTGTCTAATGTATAGATAATGGTACGGAACCCTTCGTGTGCGAGTCCGACTCGCACTTGGCCGGTTTTTTAAACATTTATTCCCATCTGCCCCCTTAGGGCTTGACACAGGGGTGGTGTATGGCACTAACTAGTGGCGCGGGCCACCCCGGTCACAGAATAGATAATAGTACTAGCGTACAGCAGTTGCACTCCTTTGATCTTGAAGAAAGCCGACATTATAAATACCTAAACTGGGCCCGCTCGATCTAAATTGTGCCTTGATGCCACGCGTTAGCGTATTTCTTTCGGCGTCTCACTGCTTTATGGTCAGTCGGTAGGGTTGCCTCAAGTACTCAAAATAAAATACCTACTACCAACATTTTTGTATTTTAATGTATTATTGTTTAAATGTTAATTAAATCTTTTATAATTACAATTTTTTACTCCATTATAATGTCTCTTATATACGTATATATTGCCTTCCCTAAAATTACGATTACTTATTAAATTTAATAGCAGCATAAATGCGAAATCTAACAAACAGGTAATTTTAAAATAAACTCTGATGGGAAGCATGGACATAGCAGTGAAATTTATATAAAAAAGACAAATTTTTTCTACATTTATTAACAGCAACAGTTTATCCGGCTTGTCATTTTCACTAGTAATGATTAATGATCAATAAATCAGTCCGTTCACAAACACGAAGTACGAGTAGGTAGGTACGCGACGCAAGGTCAAAAGAGCGCGAAAAATTAACGCGGCTTACGTACGCAGTGTTACGCATGGTTGGAGCGCGACAGCCCTAAAGAGCTTGCATATTCAATATGCGCGAAGCGGTAGGTAATTATCTCATGCCTACACACGGAGTGCAATAGCTCTGCCCCGGTGGTCAATGGCACTTATTTAGTGTCATCTGACTCCTTCTTATCTATAGTAAGGTGATCGACTCTCATTACTTACTGCACATTATGGTGTAATATTAAGACTGTTAAACGTCACATTTCAAGTGGGTTTATAAAAAATGGTCTCCTTTTAGGATGACTAATATTATGTTAGTATGTGTGAAAGGTACATACTGAGTTTCCTTCGTACCTCAGCAAGCACGTTAAGCCGTTGGTACCGGCTGTCAATTGTAGATCTTTGACAGCCGTTACAGGTAGTCAGTGCCCCGAAAGTCCGACAACCAGTCTTACCAAGGGTTAACGTATTACTCAGTACTAATTGGGTTGTGGAGGTCAGATAGGCAGTCGCTCCATGTAAAATTACGCTGCAGCTGAGGGCGCCACAGTGCTACTGTTTACATCGGCTCCGCAATTAAAGTGAAGTTAAAAATATAAAAAGTGCTACGCTATAGTTAAAAAACATTGGACTGTACTTTAAAAAGTGCATTTCAATAGGACAAATTGCAGAACACTCAGTGAAAACCTTAGGAAGTGAAATAACTTTAAAAAGTGAAACCAACGGACAGCCATGTCGTGTCAAACTGTCAATATGAATAATACCAATAATAACATAGAATACCATGATAAGCGTGTTCTTTAGTGCATAAACTAAATACAAACAATATTTTTAAACGTACTAAATGCTGAATAATAAGTGCCATCGAAATTCAATAGTTTTCATAACCTTAAAGTGCGAGGTATAGTGACTCAGGACAGAAACAGTACCAAAGAAAACGCCATCTAGCTTATACAGTCAACATTGCTTACAAAACATTCAAGAGAAATTAATAACGAAGAGCGAACCAAAGATCGAATCGATCGAATAACAAAGCGTTTTTTTACACATAACCGCAAGAGGGCGCTATTCATAGACCCAAGCAAGTGTACATCGTAAGGTACCTTATGATCGATTGGAGCTACCTAGCAAACTGTTTCAACATTCTAGCAAAAGAGGGCGCGGTTCACAATTAAAGAGTTTTTGTTCAAACATTCCTTCATATTACAATACTAACAATGGAAGAAATAAAAAAGCTTTTGGAAAATATGCAACATGAAATAAGGCAACAAAAAACGGACATGTTGGAAATGAAAGAAGATATAAAAAGCACAATAAACAATAACATAAACGAAAAATTTAAAAATTTAGAACTGAAAAACGAACTTTTAGAGAAGAAAGTTGAGGAACAGACTATAGCAATAAACAACTTCGAACGATACATAAGGCGAAAGAATCTGATTATATTTGGGGTCGAAGAACAGGAAAAAACATACCATGAGCTAGAGAAACGTATAGTAGAGATAATCAACAAATATTTTGGCTTTCATTATGAGAATAATTGCATCGAAGCGGTAAGAAGATTAGGGAAAAAAAGTGATAAAGTCAGACCAATAGTAATAACGTTCACTACCATGGGGTTAAAATTAAAAATCCAGAAAAACGGCAAGTGCCTCGAGACCTCACCATATTACATAAATCAAGACTATCCCCTGGAAGTATTAAACAGACGCAAAGAGTTGCAACCCCAACTTAAAATTCAAAAAGAACTGGGTAAAAAAGCATTTATTAAGTATGATAAATTAATCATAGTTAACAACCAAGAAACAAACATATCCCAAAATTTCACAAATAAGAGAAACCTGTCTAAATCACCAGACCTAACCACAAATAGTAGGGAAGAAAGTCAACATAACAATAAAAAGCAACCAACTAAAAAGAACAAGACAGCTAACATGAATATGAAAAAGTTTATAATACATAAACCGAAGCTTACCTTCCACTCTCTAGAAGAAGAAAATACCCAAGTCATATAGCAACTACGGCTGGCCCTCTCTCACGATCTCCCAATACGGCTGGTCACCGCGGGGGATTAAGACTACAACCCTCCAACACTCCAATAATTGTATATCACACGAATAATTAAATAAAACAAATTGCCGGAAAGGACGGAATGAAGCAAACGAAGGAGAGAATCTCATGGAAAAAGTTGGAGGAGGCCTATACCCAAACGGGGCCTTAACTGTAAAAAAATAATATAAAATAAAAAGATCAATAAAGAAATCAATATAATATATTGAAAATGCAAGGAGTGTAACATGAAATGTTATATTAAAAGAAATCCTAAATTAAATACTGTAAATACTACTACTATTACACTACTGATATAATATACTACTGTGTGATTAAATATTATAAAAAAAAAAAAAAAAAAAAAGTTAAATGAAATTATAAATGAAATGTAGCAATGTTTTATGTAATATTTTAACCGCATGAAATGAAAATATGTACTATTTTGTTTGATAAAATGTCAAATGAAATGATAAATCTAATTTTAAATGTAATTAAGTTTGATAAAAAGGGTTTCTTTTTTATTAAAT
Organism: Xestia xanthographa; assembly: GCA_905147715.2. Classification (NCBI taxonomy): domain Eukaryota; kingdom Metazoa; phylum Arthropoda; class Insecta; order Lepidoptera; family Noctuidae; genus Xestia; species Xestia xanthographa. Next base: position 1,495,148 of record LR990654.1, on the reverse strand, counting down.
GAATATTTTGTGAAATGTAAGAAATTTAACGTAAAATGTTAAATCAAAAGAAATCCTAAATAAAATAATATAGAATGTAATAATAAATTGAATTAAATGTGAATTGTAATGTGCTAAGGTTTTAAATCGCATAAAATGTATTTTATACTACTGTTTAAGTGTTATGATAAATGTAATGTAAGTACCAATGTTCTAAGTAATATTTAAGGCACATGAAAAGAAAGTATGTAGGTACTATTGTTTGATAAAATGTCAAATGGAATGATAAACGTAATTCTAAATGAATCAATGAACAATAAAATAATGAATAATAATAATTTAATGAATGTATTTTGAATGTTTGATGATATGGTTAAAGGGTTTTTTTATTAGAAGTAATGAAATCGAAACCAAAATTTACAAATGTTAAAAACTTAGTTTAGTGAAATGTTAAATAAAAAGAATGAAATACCAAATATAATGTTAAAAAAGGTGGAAATGTATTGTTACACGTGATGTTTTATAAAAATGTTAAAGAAATTGTTAAATTTAAGGTTTAATTAAATGTTAAATGAATTGTTTTGTAAGAAATGTGATTGTTAAGGCAAATAAAGGCTAAATAAATAAATAAATAAATTGGGTTGTGGAGGTCAGATAGGCAGTCGCTCCATGTAAAATACTGGTATTCAGCTGCATCCCGTTACACTGGAAGCCGACCCCAACGTAGTAGGGAAAAGGCTAGGCGGATGATAATGTGTGAAATGAACATACCTGTAGGCGTATGTCTGATAGTAGCAGGCTTCAAAGTTTTCTTGTGCTTTGATATGACATGCATTCTCATAACTTCAAGTGTATGCTTACTTGGTCTCATCATTTTAAATATATCCTTATCATTACCGAAGAAACTTTCGTGCATATCTTTACGTTGCTTTTTCTTCTTTAACACATTTTTACCATCATATTTCCAACTGTATTTACTTCTTGCTGTAGTCGTCTTTTTAAAATCAGCATCATCATCAAAGTTCCTTTCATCTAATAGGGTTATCGGAAGAAGGACGTTAGGTTTAAGTCGTCTGTGCCTGGGAATCTGTTCTGTGCGTCTGGTCCACATTGTTGTTGAAACGGTTGTCCGCCGTCTGGTCCTAAGGAGCCTTGATTCTTTAGCACTTTCAGAGTCGTCTGCTGCTTTTTCATCAGACATTGGGTAGCTGGCCTCAGACGTGTCCGTTACAGGGTCATTCGTCAATGCGTTCCGTTCAGATTCTGAGGTACTTCTCTCAGAAGTGTCATGTTCTCTCAAATTGTATGACGATGCTTTCTCTTGGGACTCTTGTTCCTCTTCGCTTTTTTGAGAGGTGTCAAGTACAGTGAACCTCTGATGTTTCTTAGGTCGTAAGCGGTGTCTAAAGAAGACGTTCCTGAAGTAATTGTTTCTGATCTTATGTTGTGTGTCATGTATATTTTGAGATCGTCGCGTTTGATGTTGAAGTGTTGGTGATATATCTTGGAGAGATATTGGATTAATTAGACATTGGTCAAAATTAGAATACAGGATGTAAAAAAACTCGGGGCTGCGGGACTGTTCGAAAGAGATACCGTGGCCCTGGAACACAAAGGGCTTAGAAGGACACATGGATGGGTTTTAGTCAGTACAAGTCTGACACTCCCTCCGCATAGCGTGATCTGATACTGTGATCGGTGGAGGCAAACCCCTTTCACAGTTTTTATGTCTTGTGGTTGTGACTGGGACTGTAGCTACATTTAATTTTCATCTTTGTTTCAACAATTCAAAAGTGCCTGTAACTGGTCTACTTGAAATAAATGCTTTGATTTTAATTTTGCCTAGAGCTCCCCTCGTTTGATGATTTCCGATCCATAATAATAGTACATTTTGATACAAGTGGAGAAAGTTTGTTATTGCAATCGAGGCGGAATTATAACTCCCGAGCCGTAGGCGAGGGTGTTTTTGAGCCGAGAATTGCAATAACAAATGTCCACGTGTATCAAACGACGTTTTTCAATACACTTTTGAAGAAATAAAATAAAATAACGAATTTTTTTTTGTCACGAACTATGAAACTATGATTTAAATTTTCTTTTTTTTTTTCGCGCTTTGGTCTCGCCAGGTTGAAAGAGAGGCAATAGTATGAAGTCGCTAGACAGCCTAATATAAAAAATAGATTTATTTTATATTTTTGAATTCAGAACACAAATAAATGTTAATTTGTGTATAAAACTAACTATTCGTTTTAAAAATCATGTTTATCTATGATATTCTATTTATAAACACAGTTTGAATATTCAAAAAATATTTATGCCGTAAAGACGCGTAGTGCTTTGCAAAAATTAAAAAAAAACATTCACCTCAGACTATAGGCATTGAACCAATTTGGACTAAGTATAGGTATAGTTATCTGTGGCAATTTTCATTCCTGCACACGTGCGGGAAAGTGGAAAAAATCGCACGCGTGTGAAATACATTGCATGTTGTACCTAATCGTAGTGCGTTAAGGACCAGTTTTCGAGGAAGTGTATTGAAAAAATATTTATTTAGCCGTTATGTAAATATACGGTTCTCCAAGCCAAGGAGTCGCATCTGACTAAAGGAGTGATGAAAATAAATGTTGATGGATGTCATGGATGGAGAGGGAGAGGAAGACCAAGAAAACGATGGATAGATTGTGTGAGGAGTGATATGAAAGAGAAAGGAGTGAATGATAGCGTGACGGTTGACAGAGAAGAATGGAAGAAAAAAACGTGTTGCGCCGACCACAAGTAACATGGGATAAGGGGAGGAAGATGATGAGGGTCTGGTTTAGCAGGACGCTAAGCGATCCCCGTCCAACACAAGGAGGTTGGAGTCGTAAGGATGATACCAGTTGGGGGTGCATTTGAAAGCGGTGAAATTTGTGGAGCGAGTTCCGACAAAACATCTCGACAAGTCTCAGTGTCAGTGTCAGTGTCTGTATGGTGTCGGACGTAAAGAATAGCACCATCCCATATCTTCCCGTGGGTGTCGTAAGAGGCGACTAAGGGACTTACCAGAGAATGGGCAGCAGCGTTCTCTGTGCTTTTGTAACAACCGTACTGCGATCGCCAACCCGCCTGCCAAGCGTGGCGATTATGGCAAAAACCCCCCTTTGAGGAGGCCTATGTCCAGCAGTGGACGTCTTTCGGCTGAAATGATGATGATGATCTCGACAAGTTTCTAAAGGAAGAGTTGTGCCGAAGGGTGTAGTCTATCGAAGTATTCGCGGCAGGCTACGTGACACCGCGCACCGTAACACGACGCCGCCACTTCGTGTGTCATACTTCATAGTTTATAGCTATATTTTATATGTATTAGTATATATTTTTATGTTGTAATGTATTTTATCCGCCTATGAGCATTTTCGCGCCAAAAAAAATACATTCGAGTGGAGGCCGGATTACGTCACACCGCCGGCGAGGCGCGGGCGGCCAGATGTTTGTAGACAAAGCTGATTTACGACTCATGCTTCTTAGAAAGGGTCGCTTGTCGTTGTGTTTTTTGTTATGGTTATTAAGTGGGCTTTTTTTTTTTTTTTTACGATAGCGAGCAGTTCGTTCGAATGAGTGATTGTTTTCATTTCTAAAATAGGTGGTAAACCTGAACATTGATTATTTTGATGTTATGTTTCAAATACGTATTTTTAGAAAAAAAACTAAAAGGATGACCTATATGTTTTAAGGTTTCAAATGCATGGTGTGTATATTCTTAGCATAAAAAATAAATGAATCCACATTGCATAGTGCAATATTTATTATTTACAAGCAGTCCAAGTAAGGTAAAAGCCGAGCGGCCGTCAGGCCGCTAGACCGTAATTAAAAAAAAAAAATGTATCAACGTCAATCAGATAGATTAAAAATATTGTTACCCGTAGTAAGCTTATCTAATGATTCAACCTATTTGTAAAAATCGTGGCGGTAGATGAAAAGAAAACATTTTTTTAAACCAATTTTAAAAAGAAACAAAAACATTGTCAACAAACATGACGTCATCCGAAACGGTTGAGAAAAAAATTCAGAAAAATCGTATTATTTTGCTTACCGAGTTGAATCCTGACTAATTCTTATCACATAAACACTCACTTATACGCACTAACAGTTTTTAACCGGTTTTATCACTACAATTCCAATATTTTCACTGTTTTCCTACAACCACTTGACTTTTATGACGCCATAAACACACTAAGACAACAAATGTCACAATTCAAAAATTTTTAAAATATTAGACCAGTCACAGAGTAGGGGTGTTGCATATCAATGTATGGGGAAATTTAGTACGCACAATTCTAAAACGTCGGACTTAGTGAGTACGCCTTCATAGTGAAACAATAACGACTAAATCGGAATGAAAAAAAAAATTCGGTCTGGGACAAATATATCCCAGAAGCTTTTTACTGTTGTGTGCTGTTGGGACTTTCGTGTCCCGATGGCATTTCAGCGGTGGGCCTTAAGATGCATGATAATAAAAAATGATTGATCGATTGAATGTAATCTTATCCCCCTAGTTTAGGAGACAGGGGTTGTAACTATTTGGAATGTATTCCCTCCATTCTCCTCAGGCGACGGGTATCCTTGAGAATTTCCCTACACCAGAAAAATAAGTGAGCATTTAGTTTGGAAGGCTTCCCACTAGGTATACTGATCACCTGGTAAAGATTGCGGGGATCCGATGGATGCAAGTCGCACGGAAACGGGACATGTTGCGACACTTCGGGGAGGCCTATGACCAGCAGAGAAATGATGGATGAACTATTGTACTTACGAAAGTCATCTGGAGGAGTGAAAAAGGCGTACTCCGGAGTGATAGGATCCAGGTTGTAGGCTGCTGGAGTGTTGTTCCGTAGAGAGCTGTTCTGGTTGTGTGCCCTTATGAGGCCGTTAAAGTCAACTGGAAATTGGGTTTCTTGTTTATTAGTTTTTCAACTTGAGACTTTTTGATAGGTTTGTCGTGAAGGGTCTGTCAGACTCCTACCGACTTAAACCAGTGGTTTTTGACTACCTTAGGCCGGAGTGCTGGAGTAGTATGAACTGTTTATAATTCATCATCATCAGCCTATTAGAGTTCCCACTGCTGGGACACAGGACTCCTCTCTGTGAGAGGGAATGGGCTGTAATTCACCACGCGCGGACCCAGTGAGGATTGGTAGATGTCACATGTCTTCGAATTTTTTGGTTCTAGGACATGCCGGTTTCCTCACGATGTTCATAATTATGAATTTTTAGTACTTTCCAAGGGATAAGAAAATAAAGGGTGTAAAAGTACCCGTAACGAAGCCGAAAGGCACTTGTTCTCCCCGTCTTTGTGATATTTTTTTTGTTCTAGACCATACCTGGGAAGCCTCTAGTTCTGAAGATATTGGGGGTCAAAGTTCCAACATTTTCACATGTTTTTTTGTAATAACTTTACTTTAAATACCTCCACGATCCAGTACTATTCAATGCATCCATCTGATGGCCTACCATGACGTCTTATAGCAGGATAGTTTTAATCTTGTTCCAGTGTGGGTAAGAGACGGAGCTATAGAGGACGTCTAGCGCTATGTCTTTCCCACACTGGAATAAAATTAAAACAATCCTGGTTTATGACATCATGGTAGGCCACCAGCACAATCTGTTGAGCACGTTACATTGAATCGTCCTACAGTAAAACGTGAATTAAAAAAAAAAAATACCAAAAAAGAAAAACAAAGCCTTTATTTCTTGTAAATTTACATTTGTTACATACTTTTTTTTTTTTTTTTTTATACTCTTTATGTTTTATTCTAATCTAATTTTATTTAATCTACAGGAACCCCTGTAAAACGTGAATTAGCACCCCCAAAAAAAAGTCGTTTCCCAGCAAAAAAATTCGCCACCACTAAGCTTATTTTTGCTTGCACTTGCAACATAGAAACGCTGTCTAGCCCCGCCCCGTTGACTTTGTATAGAAATAATGAATGAAAAGATACCGAATCGGCCGAGCACACTGACGGCGCACGCCAAACGAGAGTTATTGTTATTTTGCGCGCCAAAGTTGAGGCTTTCCTAATAGGCCCAAACTTTAAGGGGGCGTGGCTCGGCGCCTCCGCATGTTCTAAGCGAAAAAATTTTAAAATGGTCAGGCGGAAAAGACCCCGACTGTACACAATGCGTGGATACGGCTTCGTGATGGGTACGTTTACACCCTGTATTAAGGAAAATATAAAAAAAAACGTACCTTTTTCAAATTCAACACACTGCAATAAATCATACTGAAGTAATAAACTTAAGCTTAACAAGATCATGCTTCAGCCCCTTAGAATGTGTTGCTACCTATTTAAGCAATGTCCTACCATATTTTAGCCGACTTCCAAGTTCCATTTCGAAATAAGCACAAGTCGTCACAATTGCAATTAATGGTTCGATTGTTCAAATATTTAAAAACACAAATAATTCTAATACGTATTTGAAATGAAAATCACTGTGTGCACAACTTGAATTGTCTTATTTATAAATGTAGTACCTAGTAGTACTTTTTAGTTCTAACACTTGCACTATTAAATTATATGTACTTGCACTATATAGGACTTAAAATACGCCACAGACGCCGCGATTCACGTGGCCACATAATGGAAACAAGTCGTACCATCGACACGAAAGGAGAACTTAGTATTACTTGTTTTAATTAATTTATTTTAGAAAAAAAAACGTGTTGCGCCGACTCTACGTAACATGGGACGATGGCAGGTAGGTTAGTTGCAGTATTTTAGGTCAAGTTTTGAAAGATAAATTAATTTTTGGCTGATACTTGACCAATATTTTTAAACGACGACAAAATCAGGAGGGGTTCTCAACTGCGCATGTAATTTTTTTTAAGATTATTTTTTAAATTCACAAAAACTTTGTTTAAAAGTAGTTACTATCATAGTTTTATTATCAGTAAAATTGTAGTAATATTTATATTAAACTGGAAAAAAAAACATAATATTGTATGGTGTTATGTGTAACAAGTTTTATGATTCCATATTTGATTGAATTGATTTATCATTTATCATAAAAATTTTAGTATGTATTTTTTAAATATGAAAGTGTGTACCTATTTTCTGTTGTTCGGAATATTAGATACTTTTATTTTGACTGGGTTTGCGGCAAAAAATTTTAGAAAGCTAACTGGCGCAAAAAGTGCCTAGTTTAGAGGGAAATTAGGAGCTACTCTCAAAGGTCTACTCTCAAAGTCCGTCAGCGAAAATAAGGGCCCTTCCGAAAGAAGTCCGTTGCTACGGAGTAAACCCTACTCCCGAGTGATTACGGATTAATGAGTTTCGAACGGAATCATAGACAATATTCGATATATGAACGAATGATGCAAGCATGTACCGAAAGGTTTTCGCTTTCGGTAATACAAATATAACAAAAGATGAAACTTATGACAAAACCAACCAATTACTAGAACTCATCACCTACGTCTTCAAGCGGAGACTAAACCTCAGAAACTGATTCTGCTCACAAAACCCCAAAAAGAAACACATCTTTGAATTGAAAACAAAAATCGAAACATTTATTTCAAGTAGGCCAATTACAGGCAATAGGGTATATGCATAAATTTTCTTTTTTTTATTTCGATACGGAATGTTAAAGTACTTTAGAAATAATGGAAAAAAGTGAAAACAAAACATAAATCGGCCAAATAACACAAAAGTTATAACCATTTAAACTTTTGTTTCTATCTCTTTTTAAATAAACGGAATTTAGTATGGACTTTGTGCGTCGATGCAGCGAATGACGTCATTCGCTATATCGGATCTCTCTGCCTAATCAACAGTTTCAAATGCTTATAACTTAGTATTTTTTATAGATAATAAAAAAATAATTTCACGTTGCTATTTCTGATGTTAATACGCTTTGTTTAGAGTGATAAAAAAAATCATGCATATACCCTATTTTGAATTGTTGAAACAAAGATAACATTAAAATTAAGCTTCAATCCTAGTCACAATGCATAATTATTAACAGTGAACATTTCTGTAGTTGCCCCTTCCATTTCTCTACGCAAAAATTGTAGTACTCTTACGTCGTAGGTAGGTAGGACGAGTCTCGAATGATGTAGGTACTCTTAAGAAGGTTCGAGGAAGTCGTGGATTTTTCTCGAACGTTCGGTCGCCATATAAATAGTCGACGTGTTTGCGGGAGCAGGCAGTGCCCTGGCTGGAGGCCTTACACTTAAGGTACCCACAGGATTGTCCGGTTAAGCAGACGACAACCTCTCTAGGTTGAACTGCGAGATGCCATTTCGAAAAAAAAAAAAAAAAAAAAAAACGGGAGCTGTCAGTCTGATTTTGGCTACACAACGAAGCGAATCGAAGTGAACAAGAAGTGCGTTTGTGATTCAGTATTAAGTGTTTTGTGATTATTAAAGTTATTTGTTGTTTTAATCGGTAGTAATTAATTTATCCCATAACCAGCTCGTAACAGTACTTTTATTTATTTAAACTTCATGTACAAGAGTGGTACATAGGCGGACTTAATGCCACAAGGCATTCTCTACCAGTCAACCTTTTCTTACTACTACTTTTCTTTTTAATCATGAACAATAATGACGATTACGTTTTTTTTTGTATTAACTCCGATCCCAAATGCTTTTTTGGCGCGGCCAGGAAGTACCCCGCATCGAATGAAGGGTTAGGTTAGGTTAGAACTGTGACCAAAAGTGCGCGAGCCGAGCGAGCGCTACACCCAAGTTCATCATCATCATCATCAGCCTATTAATGTTCCCACTGCTGGGACACAGGCCGCCTCTCTATGAGAGGGAATGGGCTATAATACACCACGCGGGCCCAGTGCGGGTTGGTAGATGTCACATGTCTTCGAATTGTTTGATTCTAGGACATGCCGGTTTCCTCACGATGTTTTCCTTCACCGTTTTGAGAGCAGCGGTGCTGAAATAAATTACACAAAGTAATGCGCCTGCCTGGGTTCGAACCCACGACTTACTGTTCATAAGTAACACTTATTTTTGTGAATGCTGGTTAACCTGTAATTGGCAACTGTGTTAGTCCAAGACTGTAAAACCAATGTATACCTAAATGTTATACACAGAAGCTGTTGGTGAACCTTTACTAATAAATAAATAAATAAATAAGTCGGGGCCGCCACTACTGGGCCACCGCTGCTCCGTTGGCCCAAGTTGGTTGTATCAAATAGCTTACCGAAGTCACTCGGTATTTTCTGCCTACTCTCTGAGGAAAAGGGTGTGAATTTATGTTCGTATGTTTACATACTGCTTAGTTGTCATCGCAGTTTCAACCTTGTAGCTGTTGGAAACATTAAATTGTCTATTGCCTTTTATATAATTTTGTTATCTATGCCATTCTATTATAAACTTTGTATATTATCTATGGTTTTCTCTCGAATAAACTACGAATCCGAACACACGCATTTTTCATATAAAAAATCCTCAAATTGCTTCTACACAAAGAATACGCCAGAAACTACATCATCACTTCAGCCGAAAGACGTCCACTGCTGGACATGGGCCTCCCCCAAAGGGGGTTTTGCCATAATCGCCACGCTTGGCAGGCGGGTTGGCGATCGCAGTACGGTTGTTACAAAAGCACAGAGAACGCTGCTGCCCATTCTCTGGTAAGTCTTAAGTGTACGAACACAGTGGCCGCTCGAATCGAGCGTGCGGCGGGGCGGCGCGTGCAGCGTTCATGTCAAACACATGCATTTATACGTGAGTGGCCTCAGTAGACGCCCGCCGGCGCCGGTCGGCAGCTCGACGCCCCGCAGAACGCGCCGGCCGACGCTATTGCACTGTGTTCGTACAAGTGTACGAACACAGTGTAATAGCGTCGGGCGGCGCGTTCACCTCTTACGATACCCACGGGAAGATATAAGTCATAAGTCATTTAATCATTTGTTAACACAGGTACAATAAAATAGTTGTTACAAAAGATTACAAGCGCGCTATGTTATGCCTGAAGGCGTACAAATATTCTAGAGGTCATTGACATTAAAATTGATAACCTTTAAAATTATATTAGTGGAATGCAAGACAAGTATTAATTGATTTTAACAAAAAATAAAAACAAAGAAAAAATACGCCTACATGGCATATAAATGTCAAAAATAAGTGAAACTTTACTACGTCAAAATTCAAATAATGTTTAAACAAAATAAAAAATATAAAAAAGAAAATAATACAAATGTCACGTGCAAAAATGTCAAAAATTTCAAGTGAAATTAAATTAAGGATATGCTATGTCAATGAGTACCGACTATGGTCAAAAACAGTAATTACATTTTGTCTGTTAAAAATTCCGAAATGCTGTAATATGCTTTATTGAACAGCAAAGATTTAAGCCTTTTCTTAATTAATCGTATGTTCAAATCCTTAATTGAACTTGGTATGTGGTTGTATATGATTGGTGCCATACAAAAAACACTATTATGCATCAACGCTGTGTGGGACCTTTTTACGCACAAGTTATTGTTCTGTGGTCAAGTTCGTGTGTTGTAGAATAGAATAGACAGTTTTTATTTCAGACCGGAGTCCATAGGGTTAGTAACAATTTTACTTAAGTTCTAGTGTTAGTAGGTTACAGACACAGATGAAAATGAATATGGGATGGTGCTATTCTTTACGTCCGAATGATGTCATTCCCATTCATTTGAATAGTTTTCTACTAGCGTTAACGATTGTAGATTGTCCACTTGGCTAGGGGTGACACCACACAGAACAGAAACCACCTAATCCGGTCTTATACTGTAGCGCCTGTCATAAATGCGTCAACTATGAGTAGCGTTTAAGTGACTGATCTACAAAGTTGCACACGGATCTTTTGGCACGTGGCGAAAATCGGAACTAGGGCCACCATCTTGGTTTTTCAATAGAATTTCATCATTTGCTTAGCCTTTTCCCAACTATGTTGGGGTCGGCTTCCAGTCTAACCGGATGCAGCTGAATATCTGTATTTTACATGGAACGACTGCATAACAGACTCTGCAACCCAGTTAGTACTGGGTAATACGGTACCCCTTGGTAAGACCGGTTTCTGGTCACTGACTACCTGTAACGAAAACCTGTCAAATATCTACAAATGACAGCCGGGACCAACAGGTCCCGGCTGTCATTTGTAGATATTTGACAGGTTAAGCTGTTGCTTAACGTGCTTTCCGAGGCACGAAGGAAACTCGGTACCTACCTATGTAATGGGTAGCCACCTATCCACAGACCAACCTAGCCAAGCACGGCTTAACCCGAGCGGTTATTCAATAGAATTTCACTTATAAAATTCTCAATTGTTTACCAATGACGACTCCTAGTCATAGTCATTCAAGTGTTCTTAAGAAAGTTCAGTTGCGTAGTTCTCGCACCCGGCGTGCGTGTATGACGGTATGACCAGCACCCCTAGCCAAGTTACAAACGTTTCGTATCGATTCTCTTTCTACAATCGTAAACGCCTCGGCGTAAGCGGTTGTAGAAAGCGCTAAATTGGTAGCCAAGTTGACACGACTGAGTCGATCACTCGTTCTCTAATGTCTGTAGAAACCGGCCAAGTGCGAGTCGGACTCGCGCACGAAGGGTTCCGTACCATTATCTATACATTAGACAAAACGGCAAAAAAATCACGTTTGTTGTATGGGAGCCCCCCTTAAATATTAATTTTATTCTGTTTTTAGTATTTGTTGTTATAGCGGCAACAGAAATACATCATCTGTGAAAATTTCAACTGTCTAGCTGTCACGGTTCATGAGATACAGCCTGGTGACAGACAGACGGACAGACGGACAGACGGACAGATGGACAGACGGACAGACAGACGGACAGACAGCGAAGTCTTAGTAATAGGGTTCCGTTTTTACCCTTTGGGTACGGAACCCTAAAAAAACCTATACTTTAGTCTATGGTGAGCGTTAATACCAAAGAGTTGAGCGATCAACATTGTAGAAACGATAACATTCTATTCTATCATTTTGAACGATGTTAATATGTCTACGAATTTTCTATTCGTTTGTGTTGATCACGTGATTTGACGTTGAAATGATGTCATTCCCATTAATTTGAATAGTTTTCTACTAGCGTTAACGATTGTAGATTGTCAACTTGGCTAGGGGTGCAGATGTATGATCGTAGACGAGGCGCAAGATGTAAGGATCGTAACAGATGGCGTTCTGTAGTTTCTGCTTACCTCCATAGGAAAAAGCCGTGAGTTAATATAAAGGGTGTAAAACACTCTTAACGAAGCCGAAAGGCACTTGTTCTCCCCATAATAGCGATATTTTTTTTGTTCTACACCATATCTGGGAACCTTCTAGTTATGTTGGGGGTCAAAGATTCAACTTTTTGACAAGTTTTTTTTTAATACAAGTTTTTAATGTAAAATTTTTACTTTAAACACCTCCACGACTCCGTACTATTCAATACATCCATCAGCACAATGTTTTGAGTGCGTTACATTGAGTTCTACCACAAAACATGATTTTTCACCCCAAAAAAAAAGTCGTTTCCCAGCAATAATTTTTGCATAAAGTTACTTAGTTTGATGTACAGAATGCTTGGTTGACGGCTTCGTGATGAGGTTGTTTATACCCTGTATGTGTGTATGCTAAGCAGGTTCAGTATGAGACAGTAGAACCTTCGCTCTGCGGTTGGACAGTAATAAGCTGATATTATACGTTGAGAGCAGCGGTGGTCCAGTGGTGGCGGCCCCGACTTACTGCTTGTAAGTCGGGGCTCAAACAGGCAGTCGCATTACTTTGTGTAATTTATTTCATCACCACTGCTCTCAAAACGGTGAAGGAAAACATCGTGAGGAAACCGGCATTTCCTATAGAACCAAACATTCGAAGACATGTGACATGTACCAACCCGCACTGGGTCCGCGTGGTGGATTATAGACCATTCCCTCTCATAGCTAGAGAGGAGGCCGTGTCCCACACAGAAAAAAAAAATTACTTGAAACAAGTAATATTATTTGAGTTAAGATCTTTTGGGTTTTCGATATAAGGAAAGTCGAAAATGTCTTCGATTGAGATATTTTATGTTTCATATTATAGTTCTTAGTCCAACAACTACTTATTTAGATCAAAACTTAATTGTCTCTTGACTTAAAATCTAAAAACTGTTGTGTCGAAACATATTGTATCTCAATCGAAGACGTTTTCGACTTTCCTTATATCGAAAACCCAAAAGATCTTGACTCAAATAATATTCGGTAGTTGTTTCAAGTAATATTTTTTTCAGTGAATACGTTTCAAATGATCTACAGCTCTTTTTTTAAAAGCTAAATGACTTGACCCAAGAACGAAAATATCTTGTTCTAAATAGCTGAGATAATTCAGTCAAGAGTGTTTTGTTCTTGTTGTAAAAAGGACAATATTCCGCTCAAAGAAGTAAAGCTCTTTTTCCAAAAGTTAAATGACTTAACCCAAGAGCGTTTTATTCTTGTTGTAATAGGGCCCATATTACGCCCAAAAAAGTAGAACTCTTTTTTTAAAAGCTAAATGACTTGACCCAAGAACGAAAATGTCTTGTTCTAAATAGCTGAGATAATTCACTCAAGAGCGTTTTATTCTTGTTGTAATAGGGCCCATATTACGCCCAAAAAAGTAAAACTCTTTTTTTAAAAGCTAAATGACTTGACCCAAGAACGAAAATGTCTTGTTCTAAATAGCTGAGATAATTCACTCAAGAGTGTTTTGTTCTTGTTGTAAAAGGGACCATATTCCGCTCAAAGAAGTAAAGCTCTATTTCTAAAAGCTAAATGACTTGACCCTGGAACGAAAATATCTTGTTCTAAATAGTTGAGATAATTCACTCAAGAGTGTTTTGTTCTTGTTGTAAAAGGGACCATATTCTGCTCCAAGAAGTAGGGCTCTTTTTCCAAAAGCTAAATGACTTGACCCAAGAACGAAAATATCTTGTTCTAAATAGCTGTGCTAGTTCACTCAAGAGCGTTTTGTTCTTGTTGTAAAAGGGACCATATTCCGCTCAAAGAAGTAAAGCTCTATTTCTAAAAGCTAAATGACTTGACCCAGGAACGAAAATATCTTGTTCTAAATAGTTGAGATAATTCACTCAAGAGTGTTTTGTTCTTGTTGTAAAAGGGACCATATTCCGCTCAAAGAAGTAGGGCTCTTTTTCCAAAAGCTAAATGACTTGACCCAAGAACGAAAATATCTTGTTCTAAATAGCTGTGATAATTCACTCAAGAGCGTTTTGTTCTTGTAGTAAAAGGGACCATATTCCGCTCAAAGAATTAAAGCTCTTTTTCTAAAAGCTAAATGACTTGACCCAAGAACGAAAATATCTTGTTCTAAATAGCTGAGATAATTCACTCAAGAGCGTTTTATTCTTGTTGTAAAATGGAACGTATTCCATTCAAATCACATACGTTTTTCTTTTAAGCGTGTTTAATTCTTCTCGTAAAAAGTTACATTCTTGTCGTAAAATGGAACGTATTCCATTCGATTTACCTATAGCTCTTATAAATGAGTTAAATATGATAGCTATTTAGAACAAGATATCTTCAAATAAGTAAGATATCTTGTTCTTAGTAGATATGATGTTTAACTCCTGTATGATAAGAGCTTTAGGTAAATTGAATGGAATACGTTCCATTGTACAACAAGAATGTAACTCTTTACAAGAAGAATTAAACACGCTTAAAAGAAAAACGTATGTGATTTGAATGGAATACCTATGTTCCATTTTACAACAAGTATAAAACGCTTGATTATATAAATCAAAAACATACAAGTACCTAAACAAATCTAATCTAACAAGCCAAATCATTTTCGAAACCCACTTATTCCTAAGAAGATGTTTGTACTAAAAAATTAAATGAAAGTCAAATGTAAGTTTATCATTTATTCTGAAAATTACTTGACACTAAAGGATAGATACTATTAGCAGGATACATAAAATTCTATACTATTAGCAGGATACATAAAATTCTAAAATTTTCTATTTGAATAAAGAATACAATGTACTAAGATTGAACTTAGAACGGGTTTCATTCTGAACTTATCACTCAGGTTAATTATACTGGCAGACTGTCAAGCAGATTTACAACCTGTTTTTTTTGATAACCCATAACTCTAGGGTATGATTGAGACCATATCAAAGAATCAACTGGCTTATCAATTATGTTTCAATCATCCTTTTTTTTTTCATTTTTCATACAAAATAATTCGGCAGTCACGATTATTAACGTAAAACATCCTTACGTGAAATATAACAACGTCGCATTTTGTTAGTTTTAAATATGAATGATTGGTTTGAATTAAAATTAATTACTCGTATTTATTAACGAAACTTAGATACATATTTTATAATTATGATTGATGATATCTCCGAAACTATGCATTTTTGGATCTAAGAGTTTTAGTAGGTATTCTAGAGTTATGGGATGTAAAAAAAACTGTATATTTGTGCGTTTCTTATTTCGACGATGTTTTTGTTGTTCTTGGGCGTGTTCCGTTTCGTTAATTGACCTGAAAAAACACTACTGCATTTATTTCAGAATTATTACTCAAGTTTTAGGGTTCGCTACCATCCAAAGAAAATCTGAGATGAAAACTAAAATAAATAACTAATGTTGTTTTACTAGACTACCCATTTTAAATGTTTAGAAAAACCAGAATCCTGCATATTTATATAAAGCTAAACAATGTCATATAAAGAAAGAAAAAAAGATTATTGTGACTTTTTTTTAAGATTTTCCTTGGGCGGTAGCGTACCCTAAAATATAAATAAAAATTCTGAAATACCTACAGTATTGTTTTCTCAAGTCATCGAAACGAAATAAACAAAAAACATCAACAAAATAAGATGCACCCTAATATTATATTTTACAATTTTATCATATTACTTTACTACAAATCATAAGTTATTATGCGGGATATTTAATAAACATGACGTGTTTGCTCCGCGTTACTTTCCCTGAAATCGCAATATAACTTAAAATTCAAGGAAATTGTGTGGAGGTTATTGACATTTCGGTTTTCATAATGTCATTAAGTTCAAATATTACTTTCTTATATGCTAAATTACAAACAGCACTACAATAATGCTTTTTTATGTAACATTAAATCATATTATTTTATCAAATAAGTAAATTATTATAAAACTCAACCTTACAATTTTACACATCTAAGTTTAAAACATCGACTATATATGGTGGTACTGTATCATACGCCGTATGGACTTGGTACACTTTTTTTTGAATGATTACGAGGAGGTGCTCAGCCACTTGCGGATACTTAGCGTGAAAGACGTGATATATCTTGAACAATAAGTCGAACGCCTTTGCAGCTGACAGCATGTGGTATTTGACATCATCAACTACGATGTATATCTGGGAGAAGTTTTGCAGCGGTCCTTGTATGAGCACGTATGGTTGCACGGTGTCTTTCCGCGCTGCCGCCTTAGTTTTCTGGGTTTGGATTACGTTGTCGATATCTCCGGCATCCTGCATTAAAAACGCAATTTTAAAGACATGCCATAATTCCCAGGAACATTCCCCAGATCAGCAGAGGCTCTACTATAAAAATCGAAGTTTGAAGATGCGATGGCTCTGTTCCTTTCTCTTCATTGTAATACATGCTGTGGTTTTGAAAACGTGGTGATTTTTTAGAAGTTAGATACTAGATTATTGAAACTGAACAAAAAAGCAAATAAAAATAACCATTTTATTATGTTAGGTATGTAAAGAAATATCCCCAACATATAAGATTTAATTCAATGATAATCGAACATTGATCTGTAGTCAAGTAGGTTGTGAGGTAGGTATGAATAGGATCGCTTTTTCATTCGTAAACCTCTGCTGCTAGGTCATTGACCCGGCCTCAGCAGTTCGCTTATAGGTAAATGCATTGCAAAAGTTATTCGTGCATGATTTTAGTACATAAAAAAAAAAAAACTCAGTAATTAAAAATTATTGGTGTTTATTACTGCGGGTCTAAAATGGCCCCTTTATCAGAATCCACGCAGAATCTTAGTATGAATCACGTTAAAAAATTTAAATTCTTAAAATGGACTTTATAGTTATAGACATACAAGTCCATTTTAAGAATTTTAAATTTTGCCATTTTAGACACCCTGAGCATAGAATCACACTATCTACTGCTATGACAATATGTCTGTTAAATTCACCACGTTTACAAAACCACAGCGTGTATATGTAGTAGGGACAGAGCATCCAAAGTTATTTGTATGAAAAACCAAAAAGAAACTAATTTTGAGAAAGCAGATAATGGTGTGTGGCCTGTGTCCCTGCAGTGGGAACAATTAATAGGCTGATGATGATGATGATGAGATAATGGTGTCGATTCTGTTGTGCACAAACTAAACTTAATTTAGGCTATTGCTATCTTTTACTAAAAGGCAGTGCGAGAAAAGGACGGCTATAGCTATGAACTAAGTTAGAGATGTCAAACTAGTTTATGCCTTGCGGTTCACCGTGTTTTTAGTCGACGTGTTTTTACCTGCACCCTTCATTTGTATGGAAATATTAGTTCCAACTAAATTTGACAGCTCTAAAATTTCGTCCGTCTCTTTCTCGTTTTATAAGAGAAAAAGATAGCAATAGCCTAAATTAAGTTTAGTTTGTGCACAACAGAGACGACACCATTATGTACTATTTCGTAACCTGTGCACTAAGCAATATGTTGAATTTATCGCATACTAGCTTCTGCCCGCGTCTCCGTCCACGCGGAACTCGTTAATATCGTAGCTTCATACAAACTTTTACCACCCATTTCACCCTCTTAAGGGAAGATTTCCGGGAGTAAAACTATCCTATGTCCTTCCCTGGAACTCAAACTATCTCTACCAAGTTTCATCTAAATCGGTAAAAAGGAAGCTAGTAGAGAGAAACGCGGAGGAGAACAAGACTTTAATATACAAGACGAGGACGTAGTATTTATAAAAGGCGTGAATACTAGGAGGAGCAAAGATAAACCGCGTTATGAGAAAGCGCGCATCTCCGGAGATGTTGTTAGAAATGTAGCACCAGTAATAGTCCGAAACCGTAAATCGAAAGTACATGTTAAAGACATCAAACGCCCTTCACAGGTTCGTCCTTCTGCTGGTCCAAGTTCTCAGGATCCAGGGCCTTCAGCTGCAGCAGATTCTTAACAACCCTGGAGTACTACCTATCAAGGAGGGACAGGCGATTGTTACCTACGATAAGTGGACTATAATTAAGGTTTTAGATTTAAGTTTACTATATGATGATTTAGAGTTTAATTCAAATCGATATACTGAGTTGGAAATGCGGGTTCAGAATAGTGTTAACGAAAGGGATTTGAGATCAGACTTCATGAATGCAAAAACACAAGTAGAAAACATTAAGAATTTAACTACCGAAAAATTCCACCAGCTCGTTCCTTCAGAAAGAATGAAAAGAGGCTTGCTAAATCCTATTGGTTCATTGATTAAATTTGTTACCGGGAATTTGGATAATGAAGACGCGATTAAGTATGATAAGCTGATTACGGAAATAAAAAGTAGTCATAATGTTGTTTTAAAGAAAGTTACTCTGGTTGCCGAAATGGTGGATGCCCTCGTGAACCTTACAAACACTACCGATAATAATTTCATACAGTTTGATGAAGCCATTTGGGAAATAAAGCAATCTTTAAATGAAACGAGAATGCAACGAATTGACAACGACTTAATTAATGTATATAACTCACTTTTACACAATTTCCAAATGCTCTACATAAAACTGGATGAGATTGAAACTGCGGTAGCTTTTAGTAAATTAAAAATATTACATCAGTCAATTTTAGATAGCGATGAATTGTTAAAATTGCTAATGATTATAGAAAAGTCAGATAAACTTGTATATCCAGTAAACCCTGAAAACCTAGTTAAGATTGAACAAAGCATAGAGTTGAAAACATATTTAAAAGAAAATCAGATAACATTTATTATGAACGTTCCATTGGTACGAGATGAAACATATACTTACTATAAAGTCCTTCCCTTACCTGTTATTAATTCCCTAAACCAAACGCACCTTATACTGCCTAAATACCCCTACCTGTTAGTGAAAGGGTTGAAAACCAAATCGCTCTCCCAGCCATGTGCTGAAATCGATGAAGCTCGCTTTTTGTGCTATGAAAGAGATAGACACCTACCTGTGGAAGATAGTTGCGTCGCCGACCTGATGAAATTCAAGGCTAATACCACCTCTTGTCACCTAATTCCAGTCGAAATTAATGAGATATTAATAGAGCCCATACAACCAAACCGATGGCTTCTCTTCACTAAAACCACCGAATTACTCACGAAATACTGTGAAAATGAAATAACTCGTCATAGTATTACAGGACCATACATAATTACTATGGATGATGACTGTGAGGTGCGAATTAAGGAGATATGCCTAAAGAAACACCAGCTAATGGGTAAAAAGATAACATTTCCTAAACTACCGATAATTCAATTTCCTGAAATACCAATGTTAGCACCGCTACTACAAGAGAGAAAACCCGTCAACCTGGATGGAACTGAGCTGAACAATCTTCGTTTACTTTCGTACGTCCTGAAGAAAAGTGATAGTGAGATAGTGAGCAGTGTTAGTGGAAATGAAGGAATAGTGAATACGAGAAACATTGGCTTAGGAACTATACTCCTATATCGTGGGCTTAGTTCAAATACCAACTAACTCGAAATTTTGGCAAATTGAGTTTAATATACAAATCGATTCCAATTTTTTTCCTTTTTCTACAGGTAAAACCGACTAACCCTTGCGATGCTTCGTTTCGGAGATACTGAATCTTAAAACCAACTAAATTAAGCTTTTAACTGTATGAAAACCTAATATTCCTTGATAGTCAGTGAAAATATATATTTTTATCGAAGTCAAACAAAATACCTTGACTTATCAGTTTTCAAAATAAAACTTTGCGACTAAAATACGGAACATTTAAATAGTGAAACGATCTTATTCTGTTTAGTTGGTTTTATTAAGTACTAAGATATTAGAGAAAACACACAGTTTTATAATTTCAATAACAATTACTAGAGGTTAGTTGGTTTTCCTATTGATCGCGTATTATCTAACTGGACACAATGTAACGAAGTCATTGCGAGTAAATTGGTGTAATAGGTTTTACTTCTATAATTTTGCTCATATTCCACGCGCAATATCTAAAGGTAAAATACCGGCTAACCCAGGGTAGTTGATATAAATTCTCGAGTTACCGAGGGGCGGGCAGGCGCAACGCATGCGTTAGTCGTTTCTGCTCTCGCGCCGCGAGAACACCTCGTGTCATTTTTGGTGTCGGCATAAAGAAAGAGCGACTAAAGACGGGAACTTTATTTCGGCAACTTTTGATCTGCAAAATTGTCGTAAATTGACGGTCTACAACCTCACCATTTATAAAATTGCCTCGCCTTATGAAGCTTATTGCTTTGGTCAGAGGCACACGGTAAAAAAGGCAGCGCGGAACTCGGATATCTATATTATTTATATTTTTATTTGTCTCAGTATGTACCGAGACATGTCAACGAAGAGGCTTTTTTTCCGACACATGCGAAGGCCAGAATCGCAACCATGGGCCATAGGCTTGTGGGACGAGTTGCTGAACGACTTCCTTCCATTATTGTGGCATCTGTCTTGCTACGGGCAGTGCAAACCATTGTAAATTTAACAATAATTGAACATACATTTTTGGAATCGGGCCACTTTTACATGGAGGTTGATTCGATGCATAGTAGCATAGAGTCGGCTCAGAAACACTCAAAGATTTGTTCTATGTCGGAATGGCTTAACATTTTCCGACGGACTAGGTCTTCTCTATCGACGAATGTCGATACGACATGTCATACTTAGTTATAAAAGATGAAGATCTTTTATAACTATGACATGTCCGATAAATTCTTCGCTAAAGATCAGGAAATAAACATGGAGTCTGTTCTTCCCAACGCTGCTCCTGATGTCGGGCTCATCGTTAAGGAACCAGACAAAAAAAGACCATGGTAATTTCGACAGTTATAACTACAAACTACAACGAAGCCGAAGCAAAAAAAAATAATTTACTGAAATTGTGTACGAAAGAAGTAATTCCAGAAGAATATCACGCGTAGTTTGAATATTTGGCGACTGATAGACCGTACTAAAATAGACCGTACCCAAGGTGTTACGCAGTCTGATATGTCTTTTGATAAAGAGTAATGTTTTTTTTTACAATTTCAAGTTCCTTTCAAATGTTTTATTTGATATTAAAATGATTACCTACTTTTAAATATTGTTTATATTATATAAAAATACATTATTATTGATAGCTTCTAAAAGTTTTTCTTAGTGAATCAGTATTTCTAGACAGAAAGTTACGGTTAATAAAAAAAAAAAACTAAACTTGAGTAGTAAAACCAACTAATATTTTACATATTTGCGTTTTTATAGAAAATTAAAAGGATTATTGAAATCTACGTATGTTTAATTTTTATGAACATTTAAATTACTATTTATAGATCTAGTAGCACTCAGCAATAACGTTTAGTTTCCAAAATACAGCGTTTTCTTGATAGAGAGGTAAAAGCAACTAAATAGGGGGTTCGGGGCACAAAGTGTAATTTACTATGAAACACTGTGACTTTTCTTTAAAAAGATATAAATCAAAGCATACTTTATTAAATTATCAATGAGATACCATTTCTCAATAATCCATTTTCTAAAGTAATGTATTTAATTTTAGGAACCAAACTTTCAAAACATCATTGCTCATTTTCATTATTTTCGAGTTAGTTGGTATTTGAACTAAGCCCACGATATGTAATCATAGTAATAAGCATATTTACCTTTTTATTATATAGATTTCGTATCAATCGAAGTCATCAGACGGAAAATGCACCCTCTGATAACTTCGAACTTATGGAGGGAGGAGTTATACACCCTATTCCCGCTGTTCGCCCACGCGATGTTGTCTCCGTGCGTCTCTAGACGCTGACACAGCAAAGGGATGTTATGACTTGTCTCTATGATAAGACGGCGCCTGCGAGTGTCCGTCTTAAAGTATGAATTAATTATAACCAGTCGATTCTAAGATTCAATTGTAAACGGTACAATAAATGTATTAATTTTATTGTATTTTTTTAATCCTCGCGTGCCACCAAAATCTTACTAGATTGATAGAAATAAACTTATTTTGAAGTGGAACTTCTTTTATCGAAATGGTACAGTAGGGGTAGGTACCCCTACACACCTCACTATTAGGTAAATAGTGAGAGGCCTGGGCCTTTACTCTGAAATCCGAAATACTAACATCGTAGCGTGCTATCTTATTCCCTCTCGGATTATACACCATATGAATGAGAGAGCGAGCCCGCGCGAGGCCCTCAGAGAACTAGTTTAATAATAATTCACAAATAATAAATTTCCGAGTTGAACGGAATTTTTTCTCAATGAAATAATCCTGGCGGCGCGGCGCCCATGATTTATGCCTTTTATATTTCAAAAACCATATCAAAAGCGTGGTTAGTTGCAGATGATGATTATGAGATGATGTACTTAATGACTTTATGTAAGTACTTAAGTCTGAGATAATAGGGTAAAAAACATACCTAAATAATACAGCAACACTGCTTATAGTAAAAAAATCAATCTCTTGAAACAAGATTTTGTAAATTTTGCTGCAAGAAATAATATCTTGGTGCAACAATGCTTAGAGAATACAATCTTGGATCAAGATTCATGAATCTAAGTGCATCAAAGAATTTATATCTAAGAAATAATGTCATAATATGTACAATATTGCTTACTTTCGATGGTCATAAATCAAGATTCATGAACTTTGCTGCATCAGTAGGGTTCAACATTGAACAAATACCTATACCTACCTACTTAGTGATTTAAAACCGACTTCCAAAAAAGGAGGAGGTTCATCTGTACTTATGTATTTTTTTTTGACGTGATAACGTCTTATAACCGATGGAGTTGAAATATTGCATACAGATACATGATGTAAGGTCTTTTGATGGAGTCAGGAGGTAGGTAGATAGTGGAACTAAAACTCACTCAACGGCGAACAGCAAAGACACGAAATTTTGTAAATGTATTAAACTATAATGTAAGTAGCCTGTTCTAAACTCCATCATGACTTGGCTGCTGCTCCCAGGGTTGACTTCCGGCGAGGGAACTCCTTAACGGTGAATAGTACAGACACAAAGTATTGTATATGGATTTGACATGATTTTTTTTATTCGTGCTATGTAGTCCGTTTTAAACTTAGTCATGACGTGGCTGCTACATGATAAAACTTGTTTTGCACTCAAAAACGAAAAATAAATTAATATAACTATTCTAAGTGCTACCTGCACTCATCTATTTGAAGTCGGTGCCAGGCCAGCCAAGTCTAATAGGTAGTAAAAGAGATTAAGTATGTAGTAAGTAGGTAGATACTTGTAGGTACAAAGTAGGTAGGTAACTATACTTAGGTAGGTACCAAATTCATAGTCATAGATATAATAAAGAAGTTTTTATATTTCTGTGGTCATACTAGTCATAGTTATTTATTGTTGAGGTAGGTACAAATCAATGGTCTTATGATTGATAAAGTTACACATAATTACCCTGATAGGGCGTAGCAACAGAGTGAAAGCGGACCGACACGCTTTGAACTAGCTTTATAATGTTTAAGTAATTCGGAATGTCCAGTAGGAATTACTATAGGTACCTACTACTCGGTGCCAGCCAAGCCAAGTCGGTAGTAGATAGATACTATGTAGGTATGTAGTAAGTAGGTAGATACTTGTAGTTTGATCACACTATATGAGACCACACATTATTTAATTATATTGTAATGTTAAAATTATTCACTCATTGTCTTGATTAAAGTCTGTGTATCTGAGGTAGGTCTGTATGTGGCATCGTAGCTCCCAAACGAATGGATCGATTTTGCGGTTTT
Source organism: Xestia xanthographa (assembly GCA_905147715.2). NCBI lineage: Eukaryota > Metazoa > Arthropoda > Insecta > Lepidoptera > Noctuidae > Xestia > Xestia xanthographa. The sequence continues at coordinate 1,471,262 of LR990654.1, read as the reverse complement.
TTCTGTTCAAAAGCTGATGTTTATTTTATTATTTAAGATGGGTCAGCTCTTGACCTCGAGGCTTGTCTGAGCAAGGATGAGGTCTACGATGGAGCGAGCCTTACCAGTAGCACTGGCTTTCCCGCGCACCAACGGACCACAGCTAACTGTTTGGCGCCTTACTTCGGCGGGAGGATGGTAACTAGCCAGGCGGTCGTTTGCAGGCCCTTCCACCAGTGTTGGTATCATTCAGCCGTAACCGCTAACATCAGTCAGCGATTCCGTTGCCCGGGGTAGACCACTAGGAGATCCCACCAACAACAAAATGCCCACGGTACATCCTATAGAACAAAGACAGACACGCAACCTCACGACGGCGGCTCTATAGGTGTCGAGGCTTGCTTTAGCAAGGTATTCCTCACCAATAAGCCTGCTAGCCCTACGTTCCACCGAGTCCAGTGCGGCAATTTGGTATTTAGCTGAGTCATCTCCTGAGCGTTCTCCAAACAGGATCGGACTTGTGCTTTGCAAGTATAAGGTCAAACGCTGTCCAGGTGTGAAGTATCGCTTAACCTTATTTAGGATGCCCAGCTTCTTGGCCGCGGTTTGAAATTTAGACTCGATGGTGATGATGGTCACCAGCCGACTCGTTCCTTATTGGAATCAATAGTAGGTTGTATTCTTACTCAGAAATGGGTAGGTACCAAAAATGTCTACGTACTACAAGAAAAAGTAATAAGTTTCTGTTTAGCAGAATCTTGGGTAAAACTAGTAATATCTCTTACCGAGAAATATATTACTTCCTAAGATATGAATGTCTTAATTTTTGACTGTGAATGTAACTGAATCTTGGGTGAAACTAGTAATTTCTCCTACCGAGAAATATGTTACTTGCTTTAAGAATGTCTTAATACTTGACTGTGAATTTAACTGAATCTTGGGTGAAACTAGTAATATCTCCTACCGAGAAATATATTACTTGCTTTAAGAATGTCTTAATACTTGACTGTGAATTTAACTGAATCTTGGGTGAAACTAGTAATATCTCCTACCGAGAAATATATTACTTGCTTTGAGAATGTCATAATACTTGTCTAAAAATTTAACTAATTCTTGGATGAAATAAATAATATGTCCTACCGAGAAACTTATTACTTGCTCTAAGAATGTCTTACTACTTGACTGTGAATTTAACTGAATCTTGGGTGAAACTAGTAATATCTCGTACCGAGAAATATGTTACTTGCTTTGAGAATGTCATAATATTTGTCTGAAAATTTAACTAATTCTTGGATGAAATAAATAATATGTCCTACCGAGAAACTTATTACTTGCTCTAAAAATGTCTTAATACTTGACTGTGAATTTAACTGAATCTTGGGTGAAACTAGTAATATCTCCTACCAAGAAATATATTACTTGCTTTAAGAATGTCTTAATACTTGACTGTGAATTTAACTGAATCTTGGGTGAAACTAGTAATATCTCCTACCGAGAAATATATTACTTGCTTTAAGAATGTCTTAATACTTGACTGTGAATTTAACTGAATTTTGGGTGAAACTAGTAATATCTCCTACCGAGAAATATGTTACTTGCTTTGAGAATGTCATAATACTTGTCTAAAAATTTAACTAATTCTTAGGTAAAGAAAATAATATCTCCTACCGAGAAATATATTACTTGCTTTAAGAATGTCTTAATACTTGACTGTGAATTTAACTGAATCTTGGGTGAAACTAGTAATATGTCCTACCGAGAAATATATTACTTGCTTTAAGAATGTCTTAATACTTGACTGTGAATTTAACTGAATCTTGGGTGAAACTAGTAATATCTCCTACCGAGAAATATATTACTTGCTTTAAGAATGTCTTAATACTTGACTGTGAATTTAACTGAATCTTGGGTGAAACTAGTAATATCTCCTACAGAGAAATTTGTTACTTGCTTTAAGAATGTCATAATACTTGTCTGAAATTTTAACTAATTCTTAGGTAAAGAAAATAATATCTCCTACCGAGAAATATATTACTTGCTTTAAGAATGTCTTAATACTTGACTGTGAATGTAACTGAATCTTGGGTGAAACTGGTTATTTCTCATACCGAGAAATATGTTACTTGCTTTAAGAATGTCATAATACTTGTCTGAAATTTTAACTAATTCTTAGGTAAAGAAAATAATATCTCCTACCGAGAAATATATTACTTGCTTTAAGAATGTCTTAATACTTGACTGTGAATGTAACTGAATCTTGGGTGAAACTAGTTATTTCTCATACCGAGAAATATGTTACTTGCTTTAAGGATGTCACAATACTTGTCTGAAAATTTAACAAATTCTTGGGTGAAATAAATAATATGTCCTACCGAGAAATATATTACTTACTTCAAGAATGTCTTAATACTTGACTGTGAATTTAAATGAATCTTGGGTGAAACTAGTAATATCTCCTACCGAGAAATATGTTACTTGCTTTAAGAATGTCTTCATACTTGACTGTGAAATTTAACTGATTCTTGTGTGAAACTAGTAATAACTTCTAACAAGAAATATATTACTTGCTTGAAGATTTATAAATTATTCATTTGAGATCTGAACTGATTCTTGAGTCAAGGTCGAATCTATATTGGTACAAAAATTAATATTTGAGTCAAATCCGCGCAGCTGAGAAATAATCATTCTTAATGTTAGAAATAAATTGGTTTTGATTTGAGATATAAGTTTTGACTTAAATAATATTTCTTTTGAACAAAGATTTTCGATCTTGAAATAGAAGAATTCTTCATTTTTGAAGCGTTAGTTGGATTATCTTAGTACAAGATATATATGTTTGAGATCAAGAAATATTAGGTGAAACATAGTTGGTTCTTGGTTCAAAAGAACATTTTTTTCTGTGCAGCAATGGGAACATTATAGGCTGATTATATACGTTTCAGTCCAACAGCATCGGTATCGAATTCAATATTTCTTAAAAAATAAAGAATAATTAAACACAGCAGCATTATTTAACTTACTATTATTAATATTTACATAATACCAACAAAAACTTAGCAAAGTTAGTCACAGTAAAGGTGAACGCAGACTTAGCCACACCGCAGTCACCGCATTCCAATTCTTCGTATAAAGTTGTATGCAATCTGTGTCTGTGTGCAATCTGTGACTATGTCTGTGTGCGAGATTGCATAGAAATATTTGAATGCGGCGACTGCGGTGCGGCAAAGTCTGCGTTCACTTTTAGGCTGCAAGTCCACCAGAGATGAGCGAGGATATGTAGCGAGGGATGTGTGCGAAACTAACCTATATTAGGAACGCATCATATTCACAGCTTGAGGTATTCTAGCTATTTCATTGATTCGTTCCACACACACCTCACGCTACGCATCCCAGTGCAAACGCAAACGAAACGCAGCCTTATGGAATTAACATACGGTAGTATAAAGAGCCAATATCGGTACTATACGGCGCTTCACATAGAGAGACTTCATTTGAAGATCGACTAGTTACGGATAATCAGTAACCCAAAGTTTAACAACCAGTCTTACTAAGGAGTATCGTATTATGGGTAATGAAAAATGATTTTTCACCCCAAAAAGAAAAGTCGTTTCTCAGCAATATCTTTGCGTAAAGTTACTTAGTTTGATGTACAGAATGCTTGGTTGACGGCTTCGTGATGAGGTTGTTCACAGCCTGTATGTATGTATACTAAGCAGGCTCAGTATGAGACAGTAGAACGTTCGCTCTGCAGTTGGACAGTATTAGGCTGATATTATACGTTGAGCGCAGCGGTGGTCCAGTGGTGACGGCCCCGACTTACGACCAAGTCGGGGCTCGAACAGGCAGGCGCATTACTTTGTGTAATTTATTTCATCACCACTGCTCTCAAAACGATGAAGGATAACATCGTGAGGAAACCGGCATGTCCTAGAACCAAACATTCGAAGACATGTGAAATCTACCAACCCGCACTGGGTCCGCGTGGTGGATTATAGACCATTACCTCTCATAGAGAGGAGGCAGTGTCCCAGCAATGGGAACATTATAGGCTGATTATTTTATGTACTAACTGGTTTGTGGAGGTCAGATAGGCAGTCGCTTCATGTAAAATACTGGCATTCAGCTTCTTTCGGTTAGACTGGAAGCCGACCCTAACATAGTTGGGAAAAGGCACACAAGGGTAGTGATACCCGCAGATTGTTCTTAAGGGCATATACTACCTCAAATGGCTTAGCATGATCATCCGTTACGCCTAAAATACTGCAGCATTAATTTTGAAATAAATATATGGTAAAGTTGAGGATTAATGTTAGGTCCTATGTTTGGTGAAAACACGATTCCAAAAAAAAATCTCGATAGAAAAAAAATCCAAAGTTACCTCCAAATCGAACAATAAACCGCTGGTATTCAAAAAGTACTTCAAATTAGATCATGAAACTTTACATACTAACTGAACTAACTATAAAGCAGGTCTGATGTTTTTTTATTTTTTCGAAAAGACGAAAATTTGATTTTATAAATAATAAAAACCACTCATTTCGTACTATTCGGCCGCAGTGACTGACGTAACAACTGCTTTGTAGTGCAAGCTGATTAGAACGTTATTCTAACAGTATTTCAAACGAAGTTTGAACCACCACAAATACAGTTGCTAATATGTGGTAGGCTCTTAAGTCCAACTCCCATTTTGTAGTGCCTGAACCAAGTTCTTCCTCAGAGATTCTTCTTCATCACTGTAACTCGAACCTTCGACTATCCTTCTTAGAACCTCGGCTTTTTTTTTCAATCTTTTAGATTTTTTCTTTGACTCAGCTTGTTTTAAAGTTTCTTTTACTTGGTTGAAGAAAGCAATTTTATTTTTTTGGGCTTTTTCCATACGTCTAGATTCTTTTTGTGTTTTTATAAGCTTAGAAAGACTTTTATCTTCTGTGTTGATGTGTTCGGGGAACTGCAATGAACTGAATGGTTCTCCATGTTCCCTGATGAAATAAAATAAATGATAAGGTAAATAAATAAATAAATAAAATAAATAACTATCGCTAGACATTACACACAGCAACGTCCAGTGCCACACTAAGCAATGAGGCTTGTTTCGTGGACACCAGATAGTTTATATTCTACATAGATACTTTTTTGTTTGTAAATACACACTCTTGCTCTTACCAGGATTTGAACCTGGGTCCCCTGGAAACGGAAGTCGAAAGAACGAAGGTTTTTTTATTTCTAGTTTTGTCTCTAAAAAGAAATGACGACACAAGCTCGAAGATAGCAGCGGTAGCCCAGTTGTGGCGGCCGGCCGTGACTTACGAACAGTAAGTCGTGGGTTCCAATGATATTCTACTATACAGATATGTTGTGAGCGCGCAATTGTGAAGACCGAAAACCGGCCAATTGGCCTGTTTTTCCTTTATTCTGCGTCACTGCGTGTATGTGAGCTGCACGGCACACTTTTTTCGGTGGTTTTGTAGGTGTATAACATATCTGTTTGTTAGAATATCATTGCATGGGTTCGAACGCAGGCAGGCGCATTACTTTGTGTAATTTATTTCATCACCATTGTTCTCAAAACGGTGAAGGAAAACATCGCGAGGAAACCGACATGTCCTAGAACCTTGAAGACATGTGACATCTACCTACTGCCATAACTCATTGTACACACTGAATACAGAAAAGAAGACAGCAACAGAAAAATTGGTATAAAGGTGATCATCATCATCATCATTATTTCAGCCGAAAGACGTCCACTGCTGGACATAGGCCTCCCTCAAATGTCGCCACATTGACTGATCCCGTGCGACTGGCATCCAGCGGATTCCCGCAACGCTCACCAGGTCATCGGTCCACCTAGTGGGAGGCCTTCCAACGCAACGTCTTCCGGTTCGCGGTCGCCACTCCAGAAATTTTCGGCCCCATCGGCCATCCATTCTGCGAGCAATGTGCCCCGCCCACTGCCACTTAAGTTTGGCAATTCTTCGGGCTACGTCGGTAACCTTGGTTCTCTTGCGGATGTCTTCATTTCTGATTCGATCGAACAAGGAAACTCCGAGCATAGCCCTCTCAAAGGGTCTATAAAGGTGATGCTTATTTCTAAAGAAATCTCTACCAGCATACCTAGTAACAACAGCCCATGATGGAAGGAATTTGCCGTAATCTCCACGCTTGGCAGGCGGATTGGAGATCGCAGTGATGAAAGACTAACAGAAAACGCTGCTGCCCATTCTCTGGTCTACGGAGGCGCAAGGTGTTCTGCCTCAGACATAAGTCGCCTTATACGACACCCGTGAGTGTAATGGGTTAGTTCTATTCTACTCTGCCAGATACCACACGGCTAACCACCAGCACCAGCATACCTGCGAGAAGGGTATTCTTCATCTTCTTGATTCCTTCGATAATCGACGTCTTTGTAACTAAACTTTGCATGTTTGTACTTATGCCTCTGATATCGCTGCCTAGACACGTTTTTGTGACGATGGTAGCGGTGTCTCTTTCTGTCGTGGTGTCTCTTTCTCTTCGGTTTTAATTGTATTCTTCCACTTTTCTTTGTTGTAGGTTTAAAAGCTACCGGTTCTTGATCTGTAAAGAATAAGCAATCACGTTTAATGGTTGAGGGTAGTCATAGGCCCGGAGGAGCTCGTGGCTAAACAACAACAGCCGCTCGGGTCAATCATCATCATCATCATCATTTCAGCCTACAGACGTCCACTGCTGGACATCGGCCTCCCCAAGTGTCCTTCGTGTGTTCCTACGATAAGCTGTTAGTCCCGGCTGTCATTTGTAGATCTTTGACAGTCGTTATAGGTAGTCAGTGGCCCAAAAAGACTGACAACCAGTCTTAACAGGTGGTATCGTATTACCCACTACTAACTGGGTTGTGGAGGTCAGATAGGCAGTCACTCCATGTAAAATACTGTTTCAGCTGCATCCGGTAAAACTGGAAGCCGACCCGAACATAGTTGGGAAAAGTCAGATAACGAGACACAAACCTCTACGCAGTATATGTCCAGTAGTCGCAGTTATTTTCATCTTCACATCCTTTGCTACAGGCACTGGTATCTTACCAACCGTCGAGGTCTCTCCTTTATCCATCTCCGGAACAGTTCTCAAATGAAGAATGCCTCCTTGGTGTTCAATGATGAAGTTTGCTTTCTTTGTGTTTGATTCACTGTAGTAATCAACCTTGGTTGCGTTCTCTGGCATCAGACGGCCATTGCGGAGTTGTCCTTGTTCTTTTGAATAGGTCTTCAACTGTTTCCTTGGATCCGAGACTTGGGTTTTAGAAGGAGTTCTTTCAAGTTGGGACGCGTGTTTGGCTGATGGTGTAAAATTAATGGTTAAAGAAGATTTTAGACCTAAAGATTGGCAAAAGGGGTTTGAATTTAATGGCCGACCTAACTTCCACCATTTTAGCTACGCATAAAACCATTATTAATCGATAGCTGGCATCGGGACAAACAAGTTTTGCATGAGGCAAAGTGTTCAAAAGTATCACGTTTTTGAGATTTAAGCTATCAAAGTTGTGGTGAAGATGCCTTCAGTGAGTGGACTTCAACTTTTATATTCGTAGCTAGATACGCCGTGTCCAGAAGTACTGTTTTCTGAATCAGGCCTTTGATCCAGCTGTCAAGAGCCTGTACCACACTAGGCTAGTAATAAAAATAGGGGGCTCTCCTTCTGTTGGTCAGACCTCCGTTCATTCCTTCCACTAGTCACGATTCTGCGCTACTTTGAAAATTCACTTTAACACTTCAATACCCGCAATTACAGACACAATTAAAATAACAATGCACCGTGCCTCTGGAGGCACGGCCGGGAGCATACGGGTTAAATACTTACTTGTAAGATAGTTCCCGAAAGTCAAGAACCAACTCTCAACTGGTGTATGAGTCGTGATCTCCCGGAGCCACTTCTTCCTATATTCTTCATTCCGTGTCATATAAGACCGAAGAGAACCTTTGCTTGAATGACCTCTTACATAGGTAGGAAACGTTAAGTTTGAATGAGATGATCTGGTACAGCCGTGTAATTTTGCGGGAGGCGGACGAATTTTTATTGTAGATTTTTGGTTCTTAAGACTTGGTTTAACCGTTTTTGAAGATAGTTTTGGAGAATTTTTGTTCTTAAGACTTTGTTTAATCGTTTTTGAAGATATTTTTGGAGTTGGCTGGCTTTTTAGCGTGGTGGATACTACAGGATTCATAAGGAGCCTCGATACAACCGGTAATAATGTAGGACCAAAACGTTTTTGATACTTTGGATTTGGAAAGGTAATTTTTGAAGGAACCTGTGACGGGTTTCTTCGTGTAGAAGATACTTTAGGACCATTTTGAAGAGTTTTTCTTGTTATAAGAGGATAAATCTCGTCCCATTTTAAGTAATGAGCATTCAATTTTGTTGTGTATGGTGTGACTGAGTCTGGGAAAAATAGCCGTGCTTTGGTGAAAGGACTAAAGCGAAGAGCATGTTGGTCCAAGGTTTTTGAAGAAGTGTCCTCCCGAGACTGCCTGTTTCTTGTGGTGTAATGTGGGTAGTATCCTCTTGGCGATGGTGTGTATTCGTGGAATTTCTTTTGTGCTTCTTTGATGAAGGTCTTCACTTCAACATAGTTTTTGTGGAATTGTTTCATTATAGCGGTTTCGTTGAATTTTGCTGGAATTGAGATGATGTACTCAATGAGGCGTGTCGACGTTCTTTTTAAGTTTAGACGCGTTCAATAATGATTGTAAAAGTATCTTTAACTAAGCAGAAAGATTCTTCCCGTCATTGCGATAATTTTTTGTTCTAGACCTGGGGACCCGCTAGTTCCGAAGATATTGAGGATCAAAGTTCCAAAATTTTCACATGTTGTTTTTTTTTTTATTTAACTTTAAATACCTCTACGACCTCAAAAAAATCAAATGCATCCAACAGGACAATGTTTTGAGTGCGTTACATTGAGTCCTACCGTAAAACGTGATTAAGCACCCCAAAAAAAAGTCGTTTGCCAGCAATATTTTTTACGTAGAGACACTTAGTTTGATGTATACATGTACAGAATGCTTGGTTACGACTTGGCTACAACTTTTTGAAGGTGTGGTTAATCACGCATGGTGATCATTGAAGAGTTGTGGGTGAACAGCCAAAGGTACACCCACATTTCTCTAGTCCATTACGTTTGAGTCCCTTTGTATGAGTGAGTGAGTAATGAGTGGTGATGGAGTGAGCCTGTTGTCATCACCAAGGCACAAATACTGACTATAAGCTGCTACTGAAAAATCTATGCAAGCACCTAAGATGACACAAACTATTGTCAAGTGTGAGACACACTGAGTGAGTGAGTGTGTGTGTGTGTGTAAGTGTGTGACAGTGTGTGTGTGTAAGTGTGTGTGTGTGTGAGTGTGTGTGTGTAATGTCATGTGTGTGTGTGGGTAATTAGTTTGTGTATGTGTTTGTGTTAGTTGTTTGTATACAACACTTTAATATTTTTGAAACCACAAAACCTAGCGCTATCGGTCTATGCATACCATACTATGCATACTTGTAACTATTGCACCAAAGAGGAACATTACGTGGTAATTGTAACTTTTAATTTTGACTTATATAAATATTTAATTTATTTACATAATTTAAATAGTAAATAGAAAAAATCTTACATTTCTCATTGTCGACGCAACTGAACAAGTCACAGTTTAAAAATAAACTTATAATTATTAGTAATAGCATAGTTTTTAATCACTTTAAAATTACTTAATGATTTGATTTTTCAGTCCATCATTATTGATTGTACCTAGTACTATTTTTAGATCAACCATTTCTTAAAAAAAACTCTGTAAAGCACTGGAGTTTAAAAAAAGGTTATTTTACGTAGGTTTAAAGTATGTTGCTATTTCAGTTAAATCTATACTTTAAATCTACAGTATAATATTATAAATAGGAAAGATTTGTATTTGTGTGTGTGTGTATGTTTGTAATGAATAAACTCAAAAACTACTGCGCCGATTTCAATAATTCTTTCACCATTAGAAAGCCACGTCTTTACTGAGTAACATAGGCTATATTTTGTCTCCGTACTCCCACGGGAATTGAAACTACGTGGGTGAAACCGCGTGACGTCCGCTAGTTTTATTATATTATTAAATAAAGAGATAAAGTTTGTGAGGTTGTAATCTCTGGATCTACTGAAACGATTTTGAAAATTCTTTTACATCATCATCAGCCTATTAATGTTCCCACTGCTGGGACACAGGCCTCCTCTTATGAGAGGGATGTCATTATTTGTGAGTGTCATAGGCTACATTTGAAACGTTTTCGTGGGATAATTTCCGAACAAAACGCGAGCGAAGCCGCGGGCAGAAGCGTTATCAATAAAATTGTATTAATATTTTATTGAATTGGAAATGAAAAAAATGTTTTATGTGCTAACTGTGTAATAAGTTTTATGATTCCATAAAAATATTAGTATTATTTTTTAAAAAGAAAGTGTTTACTTATTTTATGCGGTTTGATATATTTGGTGGTTATTTTGGTTGTACTACCTACTTAAAAGACGACTTGTTTATTTATTAACACTAAATACCTAATCCTTTTACTCGGTCTTCTCGCAGAACCACAAACATTCCAACATTATCGTCTTCTATTCATCACCAAACAAGTCCAATCCAGGGTTGGACTCCACGAGAGCGTTGAGGTTCGTAAGCATACGTGGTACAGGCGAAGTGGATCGAGCTACAGTGCGACTAAATGGGACATTAAATATATAGCTTGTGGGGACGGGCTGCAGATATTGAGTCTATATTTATTCTGCAGAAAAGAGCCATCGGAGCCGTATATAATCTTCGTAGGCGCGATTCTTTATGGGAACTGTTTAAGGATATTGGCATCATGACGGTACAGTAAGCGTTAATAAGTGCAGAGGCCCGCTAAGGATTGTATTGCTGTGAACGCACGGTCGAGCGACCGTGCGTCTGTATGTGTAAGTGGTCTCAACACAGTACGCACACCACAGCCACAGAATAGATTCGCCCATTGTCGCAGGTCGTCGCGTCGCACTCCACATAACAAAAAAATATATTTCCGTCTCTTTCGTTATACACGCAGCAAACACTCTTATTTGTGTGGCGACCTGTTCTTACCATTGAATAGCTAAAATTCACACGCAATTAATAAGTGTTGATGACTGTTTGGGTAAAGCAGTGGCTTCACGATTAATGAGGTCCGAGTTCGAATCCCGTTGCCAATGTGTGGGTCTTTTGTTTCATTGTAACCATATTTATATTTGTATTTTTATGCAAAAATTTGTTAGGTATTTTTTGTTTTTTTTTTTTAAGAAGTAAAATATTAATTAAAACCCATCGTTTTATTATTTAACCATTTAAGTGATTGTGTATTATGTTTTCGGTGTTGGAAGGTGGAAATAAAAAAGTAGTGTTAAATGATAACAAAAATGTTTATTCGAATGAGAATTGTAACGTCACAATCCTACCTAGTTATAAGAAGTTCTCTTGTAATCGTTCGATTTTTTATTGTATACCCACTTACTCTAAGTCAGTTCACAATAACATAACAAGGAAAGGATATTCTAATCTCATAAATAAAATTGTCGATACCCATTTATTAATAGGTATCGGTATTTAGCAGAGTTTATTGAAAACTAATATAAGTATGATTTAGACTTTATGAACATATTTTTTTATGTGACGTCACAATAAATGTGACTCGCATTGAGGTTATAGTTTAAGTGTTCATTTTCTTAAAGAAAAGAAGATTGAAACTTAACCTCAATTTACGATCATTACATAATGATGGATAAGTAAACAACTAAACATTAACAACTAAATAATATTTTAATACACGTCTAATTCAAATTAAAACACTAGGACTAATATTTTGTATAACTCCCATTATTTTCGATGCATTCAAGTAGACGTTTGCGCCTGGACCCCACAATATTTTGACATATTCCGGTTCCTCTTAAATTTTCCCACACCTCCATGCAATGTGTTGTTAACAATTCAAATAATTCCGCAAAGTGTCTCGTAGGCGTGAAACCATTTGTTTCATACTCGCCTACCATATGGCGCCGCTGCGCTTCGCTAATAAGCGACGGCCTTCCTCTTCGCTGTCGACTAGCAAGGCTACTCTTCCTCATACCTTTTTATCCAACGACTTACAATATTCTTCTAGAACAAAAAAAAAAAGTAATGTCAGGCACCTGTAGAACAAAATACTAAAGTGATCATTCATTCTGCATTTATAAATCCAATAATAAACAGGAAATATTCATATTTTAGGCCTCATGATGGATTTAAAAAAATAATAATTAATCCTTGGGTCACCAAAGAAATTAACAATAATATTAAGTTTGAATTTCTAATAAAAGTTTAAGTTACAATAAAAAACAATTAATTAATCCTTATGTCACCAAATAAATTAACAATAATATTAGATTTTAATTTCTAATAAAAGTTTAAGTTACAATTATTCATAAATAAAGTACTCACAAAGTCCGGTTTCTTCAGATATTTGTGTTCTATTAAGACCACTTTTATGCAGCGCGATAATAGTCGCCCTCGCCTCAATATTAATATTTGCCTGCATTTTGCAACAACAATACCGCTATCTATTAAACCACACGTCACTAACCAACAACTTCAACCAAACGAAAACATTCATTCCGGTCAAGTTAAATATTCATAAATATCATGTCTACCTCACATAAATCTAAACTCCTTACTTATTTTTCTATGATCTACCTTTCAACTTCACGGAATGTATGAACAAAGCGAACAAGATAAAGAATATAATATTTCTGTTCCATTACTTGCAATTGAGTAAAAACTTACAAAAAGTCTAAAAGTAACAATGTGAGATTTGAACACACGGCTTATCTGATTCATTCATAGATCTGCACGCGCCTAACCGCTAGGCTATCTTGACTTATGTTTCCATGTTGAAATTTTGAACTACAATTACTTGTAGACGACAATGTCTATTTTCTTGAAAGTAGAAGGTCGTAAGTCAAACTAAACGTCAAGCTATTGCTTTGTGAGATTGCCACTGGACTTTTGGTCGACACTGTACATTGTCAATACATCTACGAAAACATAATGTACGTCAGAAAAAATCTGCACCTTTTTGGTAAAAGGGGTGACAGACATAATTACAGTACTAGAAATAGGGACCAACTAGTTCAGCCAGGTTTCAGACTCGCTAAAGTAGACTCATCTTTCATGGGGTACTGTTCGAGATGCTATAATAAAATTCCACAAAGTATTCTTGAACTGAATGAGACGAAATTTAAAACATGCATTAAACGCACACTATGTAAGCAAGCATATTACAAGTTGAGCGATTATATCGCTGATAAAAATGCTTGGCTCAATGCTGGTCCTGCTCCACATGGACAGGGGCGCATGAATTGATAGCATTAAATTGTATTGTTGGAGCTGCTGAAGATTGTACAACTATCTTTGCATTGTATAGATTCGATCTCTTTAGTATTATATAAATGCATAGCCCATATTGTGTGAGTACTATGTACTAGAAAGCTATCATTCACTGGAAACCTACGTCTTTTCTTGACTTGAATGTGCCCTGGCGGTTTGGAGTATGTCATGCTCACTCAATGAGAGGTTTTCCTTTTGAGGTTTTAAAAAAAAACATAGTTTCTAAGAACTGTATAGATGGCGTTGAACTTACTATGATAGTTGGTGCCAAAGCCAAAACGCTTGAAAAAAAAACATTGTGTCACGTCACATACTCTCGTTGACTGACACTTTCATTTGCTTAACCTTCCGAATATAACCTACATTTCTCGCGCTTTGGGGTAAAGGGTAAAAACGGAACCCTATTACTAAGACTTCGCTGTCTGTCCGTCTGTCTGTCCGTCTGTCCGTCTGTCCGTCTGTCTGTCACCAGGCTGTATCTCATGAACCGTAACAGCTAGACAAATGAAATTTTCACAGATGATGTATTTCTGTTGCCGCTATAACAACAAATACTAAAAACAGAATAAAATTAATATTTAAGGGGGGCTGCCATACATCAAACGTGATTTTTTTGACGTTTTGTCTAATGTATAGATAATGGTACGGAACCCTTCGTGCGCGAGTCCGACTCGCACTTGGCCGGTTTTTTTTAGGTTCCGTTCCTTGCACTATCATACTTACTCCTAGCGCCTATCTATCCAGCGACTAGGGAAGAGCTAAAAAGAAAATCCCTCATTGTCTCGCTGATGGTGGCGCATGTGTCGGATCATTTAGTTCCCTTCAAAATGGTTGAGTTGAATGGTGCTGATCCATGCGTCATGTCCGTGAACGGGCGCTGTCAGTTGTGACTGGTCATCTCTTGGTTGCCATGGCTTATTTAAATGAATTATTTTGAATTGTATTTTTTTTTTGTTTGTGTGTTTTTGCTGTGGACACTTTTACCGTGCACATCTTGCTACATTGTTCTCACATAATATACCATCTCAACGTGAATGATGTAACCTAGATTTTGTAACAATATTCTTATTTAAAAGAGTGTCCATGGAGTTTCTTGCCCGTTCTTCTCCATAGAGATCTACGCTAGGGAATGGGGAACTACAGTACTTTCACAGTTTATATGTCTTGTGACTGGGACTGTAGCTACATTTAATTTTCATCTTTGTTTCGACAATTCAAAAGTGTCTGTAACTGGCTTACTTGAAATAAATGTTTTGATTTTGATTTTGATTGAAAGTTTAAATGGTTTTAACTTTTGTGTTGTTTGGCCGATTTATGTCTTGTTTTCGCTTTTTGTCATTATTTTTACAGTATTTTGACATTCCGTGTCGAAATAAAAAAAGAAAATTTATGCATATTCCCATTACAGCACGCCTGACTTTAAGGGAATTAAACTTAGATTTGGTGCTCTTCCGCAAGAGAACAAAGGTTACCGGCGTAGCCCGAAGAATTGCCAGGGCAGATTGCTCGCAGAACGAATGGCCGACGGGGCCGAAAAGTTCCGGAGTGGCGACCGCCAGCCGGCAGACGTTGCGTTGGAAGGCCTTCCACTAGGTGGACCGATGATCTGGTGAAGTTTGCGGGAATCCGTTGGATGCGAGTCGCACGGTACCGGTCAGTGTGGCGACACTTGAGGAAGGCCTATGTCCAGCAGTGGACGTCTTTCGGTTGAAATGATGATAAATTCGTATTGCTGCATCCGGTTAGACTAAAGCCAAACCCAACATAGTTGGGAAAAGCCAGGCAGATAATCTGAACTAACTAGCTTGGCAAATGCAGCTGCTTTTACCCGACTAGGGAGCCAAAAGGAAGGGGGTATGATTTTAGTAGTCTATGTACCTATGTATGAATATTTGTATTATAAATATATTTATTAAAAGTATGTACATTATATACAATTTACAAATCTATTAAAACAAACTAAACTGTAGCGGCATTCCAAAAAGTACTACAGCTACATTGGACAAAAAGTACTACAACGCCATCTATGACATGAATGATGAACTAACAAGCCCAAGTCCTACATCGCGCCATTGACTTGAGAAGTAATCGCGCAGGCAAAGTTATCCGTGACATAAGTACAAGAACCCGACAACAACTGTCAGACAGTCGCCCACCAGACATAACACCCGTCTGGTCGGAGGATCCCCCTTTTCTATGGGGGATGAAGAGCTTTACACCTTGTTCTTCTTACCCCCAAAAAACTAACTAACTAAAATCCTAAAAAAAATTACTGGTCTCAAAGAGACTGGCGGCGTTACCACGCTGTATGGCAACGCTACCTTCGGCCAAGGTAAAAAAAGCCAGTCACGGGAAGTGTCAACTAAACGTTTTGAAATTTCCTTGAAAAGGCTGTGAGCGCTCGGACCCCAAGGTCCAAGAGTTTCAACTCCAAACGGCTCGTAAATATAGATACCAATAAGGTTACTATATTGTATTTACGTATGTTCCTCCGTAGCGTCTAAACTTTTCATCCAATTTTGATGAATAATGCCCTTGCCAGACTGTTGTAAACAAGCCCTCCACACACCTCCACATCGGTCTCCAACGGCGGTTTACAACAGCACTACTACACTACTACAACAGCCCATAACGTCCACTGCTGGACTTAAGCCTCTCCCTTGATGGGAGGAATTTGCCGTAAACTCCCCGCTTGACAGGCGGATTGGAGATCGCAGTGATGAAAGACTAACAGAAAACGCTGCTGCCCATTCTCTGGTCTATGGAGGCGCAAGGTGTTCTGCCTCAGACATAAGTTGCCTTATACGACACCCGTGAGTGTAATGGGTTGGTACTATTGTACTCTGCCGGATACCACACGGCTACAACAGCACGCACTGTTATGATGTGCTTGTTGAGCTTGTTTACAACAGCCTGGCCCACGCTTAAGGCCCCGTTTCACTATGTCGTGATGTTTTTAGTCGTGGACGACAGTAATCGTGTCGTCCTTTATTTAATGTGAACACCTCCATTTAAATACACAAACCACGACACTTAAAACTACACGATTTTATTCTGTCGTCACCACATATAGTGGGAATGGGGCTTTTCACTTGGCTACATTTTAACCGACTTCAACAATAGAAGGAGTCGATTACCTTGTATACCCCGATTTTAATTATAACGTGATTTTGCAGTAGTCGGGTTTTTAGTTGTACTATACCACACATTCTTGTTTGAATTTACGCACAAAATTAACGTATGAGGTATTGAAAAAACAAAATAATTAATAAAATATTGTATTTACTAAGAATTTATAAATACGATGCTTGTATAATGGTCTGAGATCGTCAAAATAAGCAATGTCCAATTAAATATATATAATAAGTAAATATAGTAAGTACCTACTTCTTTTGCCTAATAAATATGGTTTAATAGTTTGCTAGTTTCAAAATGACATGTTTACCTTATCATTAACCACTAGAGACGGGGTATGTACCATGTTGACTGTGTATTGTGAGTTCCCGATGATTTATCCGTCATGATCATGGTGCTAGCGCCGAAATATCATCGGGATCATCTTATCATAATTTTGTTAACATGCGGATAATGTAATGGGCTGCAATATTGTTAAATCTTCATAATTATGTATATTATTGTTATTTGTAAACATTATATATTGTAGCTGTTTATTGTCCCATAATAAATAAATAAATATTCCGTTTCTAGTTTTAATGATAAAGTTAGTGGTCATAGACAAACTATATTGTGTTGTAGCGAGTTATCTAATATTTTTATTAAATTCTAACTATTTTCTACCATCACAGTTTTTCGTGAATTATACTTTTTTTTACATTTTATAATGCTTGTTCTAAAATCTACTTGTAATAAAAATGTTGCATATTAAGCTTAAAATACTCGAATTCACATAATGCTTGCAAATGTCGTTTTTAAAAGATGTATTCTTCAAATGATAATGTAAGTAACAGGAAAAGTTACACATACATCTCTCAAATTTTAATATACACCTCCAAATAGATAATCCATCAAATTACTTATTGAATAAGAAAGAGAGCCTGTAAGATTTATGGTCATGATGCTTTTCAGCATTTTCTAAACAGTCCCTTTGTGGTGCTGTACTTGCTTCTACAGATGACTGAATCAATTCAATAATATCTCTGGCTCTAGCATTGAATAGCTTGTTAATACTTTTGTCAGCTGAATTAGATTCATGATGTCCTCTTGATATAACTATATCGTTTTCTATGTAACCTTGGTCATTTTCTACTGAGTCTTCGTTCTCGATTGTAGCTGCCTGCCCGATATGTTGATGTTGTTTGAGCAAATCGTAGATATCTGGAACATCCGTAACAACGTTGCGTCTTGTGCCTTCGATTGCGGCTGGACTTTCAACTGTGGCGTCTTCGGCAGTAGCTGCTCGTTCGATAGTCGCATCTGTTTCAATGGATGCTGCAGACCTCTCGCCATCCTCTACTGCAAGTTGGTCTTCGACAGTCACTGCAACGTCGTCCTCAGAAGCGTCTGTTTTACCTTCTACAGTAGCATTATCTTCTACAGTTGTCTGTTCTTCTTCAATTGTTGCTGCTTTGTCCTCTACGGTTACTTCAACGTTCTCTACGGTAACTGTCCGATCTTCTACTGTTACTTCTACATCCTCTACGGTAGCGGTTTTTTCTTCAAGTGTTAGTACATCTTCGACAGTGGCTCCAACATCTTCTATAGTTGCAGCCCTAGATTCTGCCGTCGCATCTTTGGCTTCTACTGTTGCGTCTGCTTCTATAGTTGCGTCGACATCTTCGATAATCGCATCTTTGTCTTCTATAGCACTATACGGCTTCGCATTTTCAACTTTTGCTACAACATCTTCGCTGGCAGCCCTTTCATTTTCTAATGGTGCAGCATCTTCTTCTACAGTAGCGGCTTCCTCACTGGCTGGTACAATAAGATTATGAAGATGATCATGAATCAAACGTTGCACTGAATCCAGCTTCTCCACCGTTTCATCTTCATTCTCTTCAATTACTACAACTTTCTTTTCTTCAGATTTTTCAGCGGTTGCATCGCTTTCAACAGTAGCATCATCGCTTTCTTTATCACTGGCGCTTAAATCTTTAGATTCCTTACTATTCGCATCCTCACTGGATTGTTCATTGTTTGAAGCGCTTCGAGAGTCTACATCATCAGCTCTAAGCGTATTTGCATTTATATCCTCACTATTCTCCTTTTCCTCGGAAGACTGCTGTTCTTCGCTAGTAGACTTATCATGTTCCAATTCAGATGTGTTAGAAGAACTGACGTCGTCATTTGTTTTGACATGGTCAGCATGTTTTGGCTTAGCAGCAGACAGAATATACGCTAGTGGTTTAGCTCCATTCTTACCGTGTAAAGGAGTAATTTCTACCACTTGCTTCTTACGGGAGTTTAGTTTCCTCCAACCTTTTCGCTCATGTTCTTCGGAGCCTCTGTATGGTAAGACCTGGATGACCTTCTTACCTTTGCTCCTTCTATGCGCTCTTTCGTTATCTCTAGCTTCACTCTGTGCTAAGCTGCGTTCGAGGAGTGGTATGAGGAGTTCAGCGATGTTACCCTCATGATGGTGGTGGGTCATGAAGGGTTCCAGGTCCTCGGAGGGTGGCTCGCGTGTGTCGACGCTGCGGCATGCGTGTGGCGCCACCCAGCTGCACAAGAGACACAAGGCTGGAAAAGAAGAGGATCGCTGTAGTTGTTATTGTTAGATTGTTTATTTACTTAAACTGCATGTACAAGAGTGGGACATAGATGGACTTAATGTCACAAGCCATTCTTTACCAGTCAACCTTACTGCTTTGGAATAACGTTTTATGCGTGTCTGATCAAATCAAAGTTGTGCTGAAGATGCCATCAGTGAACCGACTATAACTTTGATAGCTCATATCTCGGTAATGTGACTCTTTAGAACATTTTTACTTCAGACAAAGTTTATTTGTATTGATTCCAGCTATCGATTATTTGGGTCGGGGGGCTTTCGGGACCAGGACCACGGTCCCGAATTCCCCCTAAATATTTTTTAGTGGTATTTTGGATTATCAGGTTTGGCCGTAACTTTGAAAAAAAATTAAATGACGGAAGTTGGCCAGGCTATACAAAAATTTACCAAGCCCTTTCAACTGTCTACCTATTACAGATACAGATCATGAGATACAATCCACTGACAGACAGATGGATGGATGGACGGTCGGACAGTGGAAGCTTAGTAATAGGGTCCTGTTGGTTAGCAGGTAAAGATCCCTAAAAATCACTATGGGGAGAATATGACACTTTCAGCTTGACAACGACTTTTTTATTTATTTTTTTATCTATTATATCTCTTACACAAAAACAACTAATTTTTACAGTTTAGTAGCGCTCGTTTATAATAACTACATAACTAAAAATTATAAACTTAACTTAAAATCGAATATATATAAAACTTACTGCTACATCTGTGTCGTGAATTTATTTTTCGACAACGACAGACCGACACCAACATACAACAGACAATGTAGGGTAATTTTGCACTAACCCTTTCAATAACAAATAAATAAATAAATATCGCTGGACATCCCACACAGCGCCATCTAGGTGCCACACTAAGCAACGAGGCTTGTATCGTAGACACCAGATAGTTGATATACTACTTACATAGATAAGTACTTTTAGTTTGTAAATACATACTTATTATACATATAAACATCCATGACTCAAAATTGTATTTTACCGACTAATTTATTGATTTACTAAAAAAAAAACAAAATTTTAATTTAATGTGATGTAATTTTAATTGGACTTTTATTTTATTGCTCATTTTGATTGTGATATTGATTTTAATGTTGACTTAATTCTGATTTTTTGTTTTATTTTAGATTTTAATGATGAATTGATTTATGTGTGGATTTTAACTTTGATTATGATTTTAATAATGTAATGTGAATTAAATTTTAATATAATCTATGAAATAATTATGTAAACTGAGTTATATGGGCTAATGCCTGAAATAAACGATAATAATAATAATAAAACAAATGTCCATGCTCATCACACAAACATTTGCTCCTACCGAGATTCGAACCCGGGACCCTAAGAGCGCAAGGCAGCCTCACTACCACTGCGCCATTCGAGTCGTCAAATAAAACCTTGTTTATTTAAAGCCAAGGCTAATAAGTACTTACCAAGGATTAGGTACATCTGTGCTAGGCGAGTGCGCACTGTTACTGTACTTGTGCATGTATTTATACAATGCACTTGGATCATGCGAGAGCGTGAACAAAATTCGCAGCCATCCGTCACGCTACAGCGTGACGATGGCTGCGAATTTTGTTAATTGGAGGTGGTTTCAGAGATTCGGTTCAAAGAAGATGAATAGAAAATCTACTTTGTAGATTTTTAAAACTATAATCTCCATCAGCATATAGTAGTGGATGGAAAGTAAGAAAATAGAAAATTGTTCCCGTAACTTTTTACTTTTTTTTGGTAGATGGGCATGATAAATAAATGATGTTTATTTTGCAAGTAGGTTTTTACAAACACTTTTACACGTCATTTTTTTTTAAACTAGATGGGGCCGGTGTTTCGTACCTGACTACTCTGAGGAGAAACAGCCGAAACAAACTCAGAGGTCATAGTCTCTTTTGAAGTCCAGACATAATCTTGCTCAATTCACATGAGGACTATGCAGATTAGTGTCCGAAATGGTCTTTTGAAAAAAGAACCACACAGATTTGAGTGGACCTGTCCAGTCAGTGCAAGCATTTGTCAGTTATCGTGTAGCTCGACTTATAACTCAAGGAGCTCAACGAAACGACGAACAATACCAAAGAAAGGACATTTGGGTAGGTCGCCTAAAGTACTCAAACTGCCAGACAGTTGTGGGAAAAAATCAAACAAAAAAAATATAAAAATGTGACCCACATGGTCCCCACATTCACAATAATCAAATAAAATTAACAGCAGGAAATATTCTATGTCGATGAATACATCTACTTGGGCCAGTTTGTTTCTTTAGAAAACAGGCAGGAAAAGAAAATCGATCGCCGAATTGACAATGTCTGGAAAAGCTACTGGTCCATGAAGACGCTAATGAAAGGAGATCTGCCGATCTGCTTGAAGCGCAAATTCATCGATATTGTATCCTGCCCGTCCTAACCTACGGTGCTCAGACCTGGTCGCTCACCGAATCACAAAAGTCCCGCCTTGGAGTCTGCCAAAGAGCAATGGAGCGCAACGTTCTGGGTGTAACGAGAGCTGATAAAATACGGAACACTACGTTGCGCTCAAAAACAGGGATAATAGACGTAGGCAAAGGCTGCCAGGCTCAAATGGAATTGGGCGGGACACGTGAGCAACATGCTGAAAGACGTCCACTGCTGGACATACATAGGCCTCACCAAGTGTCGCCCCATTGACCCCGCAAATATGATTACTTTGTCCAGTTTATGCAGTGGTTAATAAGGACAATATTTTAATCATCATCATTCATCATTTCAGCCGAAAGACGTCCACTGCTGGACATAGGCCTCCCCCAAGTGTCGCCACATTGACCGGTCCCGTGCGACTCGCATCCAGTGGATCCCCACAACCTTCACCAGGTCATCGGTCCACCTAGTGGGACTCTGTGGGAGGCTTTCCAACGCAACGTCTTTCGGCATTTTCTTCGATGTAGTGCAAACATTTTCCGAGTAAAATAACTGTGTGTCATTCGGGTAGACGGCCAGACGGATCTGATGAAATTTTAAAGGGATCCGTTTATGCCATTTGGCGTTTGGCCCTAAAACTGCTTGCCTGCTGACATTTAGCTTAAAGTTTCGGCAGTTCTACCATCGAAGTCGTCGTTGGCAGCTCATAGTCTTTACTGTATATTTTGCGGCAGAGAAGGCAGGATAGGAGGACAGAGACCAGGACAGATGGTGGATCTTCATCATCATCATCATTAGCCTATTAATGTTCCCACTACTGGGACTGGGACACACGGCCTCTTCTCTATGAGAGGGAATGGGCCACCTCGGGGGCAAACGGTGGAAAAAAAAAACACAAATAAAACCGACTTCAAAAACAAAAAAAAAGTGAAAAATAACTTTAGCTTCTGAAGTCGGTGACTTTTGTTTGTTTAATTCAGTTTATTTTAGCCACCGCCTTGTGAAGCTAAAGTTATTTTTCCCTTTTTTGTGTTTTTCAAGTCAGTTTTATTTTTTGCAAAAACGTTTTTTTTTAATTTTACATTTTCAGGGAGCTCTTCTAATAGACAGCAAATCTGTCATGACTGCTGCAACCTCTTGGATGTTTATTGTTTATACAACATCGTGACGTAACAATCACGACCAATTTGCCGTCTATTATTGAAGAATTCCCTTGTATATCTCCGAAAATCATCATCTGATCTTCACCAAACTTAAACAAAACCACCGCGAAATAATATTATTCCAAACAAAAACAAAAACCATCAAAATCGGTTCACAATTGGCGAAGATATCGCTGAAAATACACACAAAAATAAAACAGACGAATTGATAACCTCCTAAAAAAATGAGCAAATCTTTCGTAGCATCTCTGCACACCCTTTCTCCATTATCAAGCGCGATAGTACATAACATGTGTAAGTGTACATAAGTGCGCATGACGGATTATGTTGTTAATTAATCAGCACCCCCGTATATAACACGATTACTACTAATCATTTCTAATCAGTCGACTGCAGGAGACTAGCTTTCGTGCCGCGACTGCGCTTTAGCTGTTATCAGTTCAAAAAGAGTTATTCTTTGATTATAGTGTAGTTAGTGCCTAAATTGTCAGAGTTTTTATGCTGCTAATAGGCCTCCTCTTAACCGTGTGGTATCCGGCAGAGTAGAATAGAACCAACCCATTACACTCACGGGTGTCGTATAAGGCGACTAATGTCTGAGGCAGAACACCTTGCGCCTCCGTAGACCAGAGAATGGGCAGCAGCGTTTTCTGTTAGTCTTTCATCACTGCGATCTCCAATCCGCCTGCCAAGCGTGGAGATTACGGCAAATTCCTCCCATCATGAGAGAGGCTTAGGTTGGAATGTACATAACGGGGCACTGAGGTAAAGACACTTGACTTGACCTTGAGGTGAAGGTCACTGACCACGAGCGTACCCCGTGTCTGCGTCTTTTTTAATTTGACCTTGACCTTGGGGTCAAGGTCACTGATCTCGAGCGTACCCCGTGTCTGCGTCTTTTTTAATTTGACATTGGGGTCAAGGTCATTGACCCCCCCGGTCCCCCCCCGGTGTTTCCCCACCCTAGTACTCCCACATCCCACCGAATCCCGAAGGCTTGATTAGGCGTTGTTTTTGTGTGAAATTTTTCTAAGTCTTTTTTTCATAGTGCCCCGTTTTGTATACCATGACCGCTGTTGTAGTAGTTGTAGTAATGGGCCTCAGACTTGGCTTTACATGCCGTCGAGAAATATCTCTCAGGCATGCTGGTTTCCTCACGATGTTTTCCTTCACCGAAGCAAGTGACAATACAATACGCACATGAATCAGAGGTGCGTGTCTCGGGTTCGAACTTGAGACCTATGTCTTGGCAGTCCGACGTTAACACCACTACGCTAACTAATGATCAATATTATACATTATGTATGTACATTATGCAGAGCAATATAAAGACAGACAACAATACGGAAATTAAACAATAAATCTATACATATAATAAAACAGTAAAAAAACTGTGTCTGTACATTGAATATATTAAAAAAGAAATAATTGAGGGGGGTTTAGATACAGTGATAGAGCACGAATCCAAAAAAAAAGTTCTGTCTGTTTGTCTGTTTGTTTGTACACGCTAATCTTCGGAACTACTGGACGGATTTGAATAATATTTTTGTTGTTGTATAGGTATTAAGTCTGGGCAAGATATAGGCTATAATTTATCTTGGAAACTTGAACACCTGATGCAGAACCACAACAGACCAGCTGAACTATAAGAGATACAAAAATGGTACCATAGCAAAAATTGTTCCACGTGATGGGCATTTTCTGCTGAGAGAATAAATTTGAAGATCTGGAACACCTGATGTGGAACTCCAATAACACATAATTATAGGAATGACGTCTTAGCAAAAGTTGTTCGGTCTGATGGGCATTTTTTTTGTTGTATAGGTACTAAGTCTGGGCAACATATAGGCTAAGATTTATTTTGGAAAATGGAACACCTGATGCACAACCGCAACAGACCAGCTAACGTATAAGAGATGCAAAAATGGTGCCATAGCAAAAATTATTCTACGTGAAGAGCATTTTCTGCTGTGAGAATAACTTTGAAGATCTGGAAGACCTGTTGTGGAACTCCAAAGCCCAGCGACACTATAACATATATAGGAGTGACGGTTTAGCAAAAGTTTTTCAATCTGATGAGCACTCTGTTGACTTATAAAAATCGAAGACCTGGAACATCTGTTGTGGCACTCCAAGAGCCCAGCTACACCATAACACATATAGGAATGACGTCTTAGCAAAAGTTGTTCGATCTGATGGGCATTTCCTGTTGACTTTTATAAATCGAAGATCAGAACCATTTGATGTGGAAATCAAAGCTATTAATAATTTAATGTATAATTATAAAATAACATAAGCTGGGAGTACCTCCACGTGGTGAAGGTGGTAACAGTTTAGGACTGATTTTCGATGACTATGGTAGGTATATCATTGAAATATTGACTCTACTGGCCAAAACTCCCTTTTATTTTTAGCGGAGAAGTCACTTAGATTTTAATAAAACTATAACCATGCCTAGAAAGAGGTCAAATCTTTCCCAATGTTCCAAAGGAGCTAAAAGATTGAGGATCATAAGATCCCAAGAATCTACCGAAGAGCGTCAGGAGAGACTTGATGTTGTTCGAGAACATCAGGCTTGAACTCGCTCCGTGGAAACCTCTTCGGATCGCGAAGCACGCCTGCGTTCTCAGCGTATTTACGCATCTACATCCAGGTCTCTAGAGACCAGTGAAGAATATGATGCGCGACTGACCGCTGATCGTGAACGTATGCTTTGTCTCGCGAGTTGGAGACGTTCACGGATAGAGAATTGCGCTTCGACCTCAGACGTCTCAGATCTTCGATTTTGACGACCCCGTTGTCGCTGGCATAAGTAACAGGTTCCGCGTACGAAGTCGCGGGCATAAGCTAGTAAATTAATAAATATCGCTGGACATTGCCACACAGCGCCATCTAGTGCCACACTAAACAACGAGGCTTGTGTCGTGGACACTATATAGTTGATATACATACTTAGACACTTTTTGTTTGTAAATACATACTTATTATACATATAAACATACATGACTCGGAAGCAAATGTCCATGCTCATCACACAAACATTTGCTCCAACCGGGATTCGAACCCGGGATCCTAATAACGTAAGGCAGCCTCACTACTGCTGCGCCATTCGGGTCGACAACAATACAACACAACAACACACCAATACCAACACTACAATATATTTATTATATACATTTTAAATAGATTCGTTTAACAAGTTCATGGTTTTCGCTCCACATAAGAAGCAGTGACGCGAATGATAAATGGTATAAAGAAATATTTTGTATACTCTGATGTCTCCACGTTTTATATTACTACTACTACAACAACAACAGCCCATAACGTCCACTGCTGGACATAAGCCTCTCCCTTGGTGGGAGGAATTTGCCGTAATCTCCACGCTTGGCAGGCGGATTGGAGATCGCAGTGATGAAAGACTAACAGAAAACGCTGCTGCCCATTCTCTGGTCTACGGAGGCGCAAGGTGTTCTGCCTCAGACATTAGTCGCCTTATACAACACCCGTGAGTGTAATGGGTTGGTTCTATTCTACTCTGCCGGATACCACACGGCACGGTTTTATATTGCTACGCTATATTCAATTAATATAACGTATGACTGTCTTGTTGAACTAGTGGTCTCAAGTGTGACTGATGAGCTGAGAGGTCCCGGGTTCGATTCCCGGGTCAGGCAAAGTGTTATTGAGATTTTCAGATCCAGAATTTCACAGTAGTAGAGCTTCCCATAGGCTCCTCAAAATCTGAAAGACGTCTTTTAGCTGAATTTAGGTTTTATAACCCGCCGTGTGGTATCCGGCAGAGTAGAATAGAACCAACCCATTACAGTTACGGGTGTCGTATAAGGCGACTAATGTCTGAGGCAGAACACCTTGCGCCTCCGTAGACCAGAGAATGGGCAGCAGCGTTTTCTGTTAGTCTTTCATCACTGCGATCTCCAATCCGCCTGCCAAGCGTGGAGATTACGGCAAATTCCTCCCATCATGGGGGAGGCTTATGTCCAGCAGTGGACGTTGTGGGCTGATGTAGTAGGTTTTATAACTCTTCTTAACAAAAAACACTAGAAATTGTTTGGTGTACCTACTACAACTAAAAAACCGGCTGCGGACAAATTACGCCCTAATTAAATTCAGAGTTTGAAAGGTAAATTTATGATTCGTCCTATTGTTGAAGTCATCTGAGCCATAATAACTAATCGATTGACACCTTATTCATCAAAATCGGATGAATAGTTTAGGCGCTACGGAGGAACATACGTAAATATAAACATCATCTGCGTAGCCTTTTCCCAACTATGTTGGGGTCGGCTTCCAGTTTTACCGGATGCAGCTGAATACCAGTATTTTACATGGAGCGACTGCCTATCTGACCTCCACAACCCAGTTAGTACCGGGTAATACGATACCCCTTGCTAAAACTGGTTGTCAGATTTTTCGGGCCTCTGACTACCTAACGACTGTCAAAGATCTACAAATGACAGCCGGGACCAACGGTTTAACGTGCTTTCTGAGGCACGGAGGAAACTCGGTATGTAATGGGCGGTCACCCATCCACAGACCAACCTAGGCAAGCACGGCTTAACATAACGATCGACCCCAGTGGCTGTTATTATTTAGCCACGAGCTCCTCGTTTAACATACGTAAATATAAACATACATACATATATGGACTGCTAAAATCATTACTCTTCGCTTCGGCGTAGTCGGGTAAAAAACACTACGAAACAAACTTACTGATTAAAGATAATTTTATAATCATTTAAATTGACATTTCATTGTAGCACACTCGACGTAAAATGAAAAAAAAAAAGTAGATAAAAATGTACGAGGTTATGCAGAAAAACTTTGATTATTATAATTTTATTAGTTACGGTGAATAATGGTATATTTTAATACAAGTTTTGTCTCGTTGCTTTGCCTGTATTGGTTTAGATAAACTTCAGGAATTCAAATTTTGCTTACATTCATAATAGTTTAATAGTTCTTACGCCGAATAACTGAAGTGCCGGATTCATCATCATCATCTGTGTGAGACTGCACCAACAGACTCACGATGTCCGCGATTACGCGGAGCCCTAAACAAAATAATACTTGTCCAATCGACAAGGGGAACAACTATTAGATACACTTACCATCACGTTGGTACTGGTGATGTGACGTAGTCCCTGGTCACGTCGTATCTGGGTGGGGTGTAAGTGTAAATGTGTTTTGTGTCGTGCATGTAAGTTATGTAGATTCGACGGTATCCAAAGGACGCCCCACAGCGCGTACCGTCGACTCCCTGATCAAACCTTCAGATGACACACGTGGCACTTTTCAGTCAATGTCCAACTGAAACCGGTTTGCTAACCCAATTGGGGATTTACAATAGTCCAGCACTGAATTTAGGAAGTTACCGGCGTCCAAATGACACAAAGGCCGGCTACATAACCAACAAATTACTCGCGGTCACGACCCAAGGTGGCGAGATTTCTCAATTTTCACTCAATTATCAACAAAATATCAAACACCGACCAAGATTGTATCGGATTACCATTAACTCAAAGTTTCAATCAATAATTACACGAAAACAGCGTGCACCAAAAAAACAAGACAACGGAAGCAAGTTTCTTCCAAATCAAGACGTCAAAAAACTGCGTTCGGAAACTTGTAGGATGAAACATCATCATTTCAGCCGAAAGACGTCCACTGCTGTACATAGGCCTCCCCCAAGTGTCGTCACATTGACCGGTCCCGTGCGACGCGCATCCAGCGGATTCCCGCAACCTTCACCAGGTCATCGGTCCACCTAGTGGGAGGCCTTCCAACGTAACGTCTTCCGGTTCGCGGTCGCCACTCCAGAACTTTTCGGCCTCATCGGCCATCCGTTCTGCGAGCAATGTGCCCTGCCCACTGCCACTTAAGTTTGGCAATTCTTCGGGCTACGTCGGTTACCTTGGTTCTTGGTTAATGCCGGATTAGTGAGACTCTACTGTGTCCCTAAAACATACGGAACACCCGCTTTTTTGAAGGAACCTCATCATATTGATTATGACGACCCGATTGGCGCAGCGGTAGTGAGGCTGCCTTACGATCTTGGGGTCCCGGGTTGGAATCCCGGTCGGAGCAAATGTTTGTGTGATGAGCATGGACATTTGTTTCAGAGTCATGGATGTTTACATCTATACTAATATTATAAAGAGGTAACATTTGTTTGTAAGTTTGTATGTCGGGGTAAATCTCCGGAAGTAATGAACCGATTTCAAAAATTATTTCACCATTAGAAAGCTACATTCACCCTGAGTAACATAGGCTATATTTTATCCCCGTACTCCCAAGGGAACGGGAACTACGCGGGTGAAACCGCGTGACGTCCGCTAGTGTATAATAAGAATGTATTTACAAACAAAAAGTATCTATGTAGTATATCGACTATCTGGTGTCCACGACACAAGCCTTGTTGCTTATTGTGGCACTAGATGGCACTGTGTGTAATGCTCAGATATATTTATTTATTATTATTATATATAATATCGTTATCAGATTTATTTGGTTACATTATAGGAAGTAAATAAAACAAGATGTATACTGTAGTGATTTGTATTGCTGGTAAAGTTCAAGTGAATTTACAGACACTTATTTTAGGAGTACTTAAGTACAACAAGAACTTATTTATGAAAATAGTTATTTTAATTAAAGAAAAAACATCTGTAAAGACACAAACGCAAAACACATCAAGCTATTACAATCTGTTAAATTTCTTTAATAGATTCAACTTTAATATTCTCATTCGATTTTGAACTTAAACATCAAGACCTTATGGTTTAAAATCATTTGGAGAAATTTGACAGTTAGTGGTAACTTGTTTTGCAGGCGACTGTACTTTAAACATAATAACTGCGACACATTACAAGGGCCCATTAAAAAATTACAAGTAATTAAAAACAAAATAATTCAAACAAAGTCATTAAGTATTGGTGATATAAATACCAGCATATTAGCACACAGACAGTTAAACACGCACACAAACGTACAAGAGACGTGATTGGTCGAAGATTTAAACTCTTAGAACTAAGTTCGGATACATGCATTGTTTCTGGTTTGGGAGACGAATTCCTGACTGGAGTTACCTAACTGCGCTAGAAGAAGGGGTAATGGCGATCGTCCACTGCTACATAGGATAATTATACTGGGTGGGTCGTCATAAAAAAAAAATCCTCACGCCCGAAAATACCCCATGCATGTTCCACGATTCTTTACAGTTTTAGAGTTATAGATTCTTGAAAATTGTATGGGAACAGCTTTGAAAAAAAAAACCTATAGCGATCTTTGTTTTTACGGGGCTTTTTGTTACTCTTGATGCTAATGACATTAGAAACCTCTATTTAACGCTAAACAATGTGAAAAAGCCGTGTTCACTTTTTTGTGTTTTTCTTTTTGTGTTTTTTTTTAAGTCGGTTTTTGTTTTTTTTTTGGCATTTTTAGTTGTACCCAAAAAAGTCGCCATGAATTTATTTTACTTACATTAATAACAACACATGTCATGGTAATGGGCTTATCCCCAATGAATGGAACTTAACATTTATTTAGTTCAACGGTTGTATTTAATTAAACTAATTACTGTAACTAAAACTAGGACCAGGCCTGTCTCACTTCCATACAAGCGGCGCAAAAACCCCGAGATATTTACTAACTATTCTGGAAAACAAGCTAATTTCAACCTTTTGCATTGCGCATAGCGTTCATAGTACAATAACTGTCTGCCGTCACGCTTCAATCTGCTAGGGCTGTCAGAGGTACTTTACGGTATTAACAGTTTAGTTTTGTTTGGCGGGTGCGTGCGCTGCGTGTGCGACAAGTCGAGCGAGTGCAAGCCTATTGAGACTAGTGCGGTGGCCGCACGCTTGCGTTTATCATACCTAAATTCGGGAGTGAAACTTCTGTACCGTAAGGTACTAATATATATTCTGTGCTAGGACTAAAAGAGTAAGAGATAAAATAAAATTAAAATATACAAAAATAACAAAGTAAAGGTAAGGTTCACGCATTCATAAATTCCTCTCACAATACTTCCGACAGGCCAATAAAATATTTGTCCATCCATCCGCAAACATACCTAAATTTCAAAATCTGGGCATATTGTACACATCTGGGTACCCCCTCAGAGCATACACGCGTGATGTTACGTCATGATGTTGTATTTAAACAATAAACATCCAAGCGATTGCAGCAATGACGACAGATTTGCCGTCTATTTATGTTTTTGTAAGTATATCTCCGAAGATCAGCATCAGATCTTCATCAAATTTAAATGGAAAACGGATAAAAACTATCGAGAATCGCGGAATAAACAAGGGGTATTTTCGGATACCCTTGGGCTTGAGGAATCTAATATTCTTTTATGACGTCACTATTTGGCCACCATGTATACGGAATGGTTCGCAAATGGTTTGTCAGTTCATCTATCATTGCCATTGGTAGGTCCATGTATCCATACGTTTATTAAATATAATTGTTACTTGCTCCACTTCAGAAATATATCTTGTCTAAATCAATATGTTTTAACATGGCGGCAATCGCGACATTCATTTGATTTTAGGGTTCCGTAGCCAAAGAGTAACCAACGGAACCCTGCCCTGCGCTGTCTGTCTGTCAGCAGGCTGTATGTCATTACCCATAATAGGTATACAGTTGATTTTTTTGTTCTATTGCTTTCGTGCGCGAGTGTTCGACTCCGCACTTGGCTGGTTTTTCGAGTCGTTACCCGTGGTCCCGGTGAGTCGACCCATTACCGGGTCCATGGGTATTTTAATTACCCGTGGTTCATAGCATTAGGTATTGTTTTCTGGACTTCTCGATATATCGATAGAAAATAAAGATTCCTATTAAAAATATAAAATACCTGTTTTGTGGTTCTGCCTTCCTGGTAGTTGGTAGATAAATAAAAAACCAATAAACCCGTAGCCAAATTAATCAATCACTCGTTACCCGTGGTCCCGGTGGGATACGATATAACAATATCTAACGATATTATTATGGATTTGTATTTTATATCGATATATTCAGAAATCCAGGAAACAATCCCTAATGCCATGGAACTACGGGTGATTAAAATTACCCACGGACCCGGTAATTGGTCGACCCACCGGGACCACGAGTAACGACCCGTTTTTTCAATACTGGGATTCCCGTTTTCAGTGAGGTATATTTGAGTGGAGCATTAACATCTTAAATCTACAATAACTATTAGTTAAGTAAGGCTCATGAAAATGGTCATTATCATTAACGAGAGAGAAAATATATAACTTTAGATTCAACGAGCGTAGAGTTTATATATTAAACTACTTTCTACATAGTATTGCCTTAACTGTGTTCCACAAGATTCTGGTAGAACGATCAAATATTATGACCGAGTTTCCTCCGTGCCTCGGAAAGCACGTTAAGCCGTTGGTCCCAGCTGTCATTTGTAGATCTTTGACAGTCAAGTCAGATAACCAGTCTTACAGGTTGCGGCACGTAACTCTAGCGCTGAACGAAAAGTGGAGGGGATAGCTGCGCATATTATACGACTGCAGAGCCAATCGGCGCAACGCACGCCCCAAGACATTCTTATTATAACGGTCAGCGCTAGAGTTACGTGCCGCGACCTGTACCAAGAGGTATCGTATCACCCAGTACTAACTGGGTTGTGGAGGTCAGATAGGCAGTCGCTCCATCTAAAATACTGGTATTCAGCTGTATTCATCCATATGCAAATAATGGAATATGTATAGTTCATCTCTCTTTAGTTTTCTTAATACAGTTGAATATTCAAACCAGTCTAAATAAAATGATCGTTCTACCTTACCATATAATTGGTCACGCACACCATATAGAGGTCTCTTTCGCACAACAGCTTAAAATAGAAGAATTTGCAAGTGCGAGAGAGATAACAATAGAGAAGTAAGTCTAGCTATAAGCTATAGAAGTTTTCAGCTAATTTAATGCACTAGATTTGGAAGAAAAATCTTAAAAACTAGCGAATGTAAATATAGTTTAATATTTTGAAGATATTTTATTGTTATACATTTAATATGTCATCAATGGTCGACTTACTATAGGGTATCGTATCACCCGGTACTAACAGGGTTGTGGAGGTCAGATAGGCAGTCGCTCCATGTAAAATACTGGTATTCAGCTGCATCCGGTTAGACTGGAAGCCGACTTCAATAGAGAAAAGGCAGCCAGATGTCGTTTGTGTCAAGCTATAGATTAGTAAAAAACAGCCGTCTGCAAAATGACCGAGTACATTTAGGTCCTTGTTTCGAATAATATTATACCGCTTTTTTTTTTTTCATTTTTTGATCGTTTTTTGCAGATCAGCTGTTCACTTCCTGCCTAGCTACAGAGTTCATCGAACTCGTCGTCGCGCTTGCCACTCGCTACGTGCGTTTTGCCACGGGAACGATATATTGCGTATGAGGCAAAAAAAAAACAAATCAAATTTATTTGATACCCATAACGTTCCTGTAATAATGTCTTGTACCGGTAATCTTAATATGATATACTGAATTCACCCTATCAGTTTGTAGAGGGCTGCCCCTGACTCCCTGTAATTATACTAAAGAAATAGATTTATTTCAGAATGTGCTGTGAAAATTGTTTAGAATAAGTTAAAACTGTATGCTACTACAAAGTAGGTTTATTTAAAGGTCGGCGCAAACGGGCCACCAAGCACAGCCACCGGTGGCTGTCGCGCGCTACCGCGAGTCGCCGACACTGCTGGGGCCCTAAACGTCCGTCCGTCCATCCATCTCTCTCACTCGCACTCATCTGCAGACGTGTGCGAGAGAGACGGACGGACGGACGTTAGAGCCCTCTGTAGTGAGTGGCCGCCACTCGGCCACACGTGTGCGGCGAGTTTCAACAAAATGTATGAAAAAGCGGAATGTGCTTGTCGCTGGCTACCGGTGGCTGTGGTTGGTGGCCCGTTTGCGCCGAGCCTAAAGGTATGATTCCGAACCACGCTACACGCAGCAGTGCTGTCGCGGCACTACTGCTCCCCATACAATCTCTATAAGCTTTTATGAGATTACATTCTGAGCTAGGCAGCAATGTAGCGGCAGCACTGCTGCGCGTCAGTGTCCCCCTACCGCCGCGACAGACCAGTAGTTACGCGTCTGCTGATAGATTTGAAGATTTTTCTTTATTCTTATTCTTCAAATGGTTTTTAATCAGCGTCTTGTAACATCCTTCCCGTTGTCTGCTTTTACAAAACGAATCGTTAATGCTTTTCTTTTACTATTGGTATGAAGCAACAACAAATCATCGTCATCTTCTTCCTTCCAACTCTTCCAACATAAATAAAAGTTGGTCATCAATCGACATCTTGTCAACAAGTAAACTAAGGGCCGGCGCCCACTGCCGGCACGGCACGGTGTGTCATGGCAAAGGATTTTAATACTAATTAAGTTATTTTGAATCTTATATCAATGAGTTTAGAATTTATGTTACTTTATTTTGATACCACGATGCCGCGACGTGCCGCAGTATGCTGCGGCATGACGCGCCATGCCGCAGGATGCGGCGGCATGACGTGTCTTACTTTTTCATTCCATGGTCACTTTGGGGTCGAGGAATTATGATTGCTAGCTAGTTGAAATAAGGTTGAAACTTGTGCAGCATTTCGGTGGGGCGCGTTCCGGTCGGTGCGCGGGGGCAAGGGAGGGAGAAAACGCACTGGCGCGCGATTTCATCATGCCACTGCACGCCGCGGGATGCCACTGCACAACCTGCCGTGCCATGCCGTGCCACGCCGTCAGTGAGCGTCGGCCCTAACGAATACACAACAACGCATCACCACGAACAGAGCGACACTGCCGCCTTGCTCGGAATCAGCGCGGCAGGCAGCACTGCGGCAACAGCACTGCAGCTTGTTGTTGAGTTCGGAATCACACCTTAAGTCTGTTAATTGTACAGTAATAAGAGAGAAAGATTAAAGCAGCTGCACTTACTAACATGGAACCCTGTCACAGTAAACATGGTCATGATTTGGACCTCTAGAATCAATGGATGACTAATTAATATCATCTACGGCCTAGACTTTAGTCTCCGGTAACCCATCCATTACCAAGCCGCAGGACTCTCACCTTAACTTAGATATTTTTTCAACATTTTAGTGTAGATGTAGACATAATATTTTACAAACTATTTGAGGTCCAATAATTTATTTAAGATAAGAGTAGGATATAATACAATAGGGTGACAAGGTCCTATCACTCTTTGGGACTTAGCGCACTGCACGGCCACGACCAAGTCTTTTGGTCGCAAAAGCTTCGACCAGAAAAAAAGTTTGATGGCACAACTGCGCTGCAACCCTAGCCAAGTTACAAACGTTTCGTGTCGCTTCTCTTTCTACAAGCGTAAACGCCTCGGCGTAAGCGATTGTAGAAAGCGGCAAATTGGTAGCCAAGTTGACACGACTGAGTCGATCGCTCGTTCTCTAATGTCTGTAGAAAAAAACTACAGTTTAGCGATCAATATTGTAGAAACGATAACATTCTATTCTATCATTTTGAACGATATCTACGAATTTTCTATTCGTTTGTGTTGATCACGTGATTTAACGTTGAGATGATGTCATTCCCATTCATTTGAATAGTTTTCTACTAGCGTTAACGATTGCAGATATCAACTTGGCTAGGGGTGCAGTTTTGTTGAAGATATCGGCTAGTTATGTGACAAGTCGTGACTCGTGACGCGTAGTGCGCGACGTCTCTTTGTAACTTGGTTTCTGAAAACCTTACCAAGGAATCTGCTCTCTTTGTTGGTGGAAGACAAAAATACATTGAAACTAATTATATAGAAATATTGCCTTAATATAAAAATAATATTATGAAGTTTGGAAAGAATGTTTTAAACAAAGATTTAAAGCAAAAGAGATATCGTATAAGTCAGTTTCGGAGCCGCCTCATGTATTGATTGTACTGGGCTTACGACCGTACGCGACCGACCGTCAGCGCGTCAAGAATTCAGGTTTATAAGGTTGACCATAAAAAATCTCAGCAGAATTACTTGTAGGCTTTCAGAAACCATAGCTTGATCGAGCTTGGACATTTGATATAACTAGTAAATAGTATCTTTTATAGAATATAGTTATAATACTGAATATTGCTCATCGTTTCTCATTATAATAGAATAGAATATCTGGATTAATTTAGATTTAAAAGCCAAAAATAGGAATAATATTCTACAGATAGATTTAAATATTTTAAGTAAATTAACTTAACCAGTTCGAAGAGGATGGCGGGGTCTCGAGAGCGAACGAACTAAGACCCCCGCCATCCCCTCATATGTCGGTTACTATCAAGTAATCACACAATCATCCTCGCGTTAATCTTATTAAAGAAATTAATAATACTTAGTTGCAATAACGTCATAAGTTTGTTTTTGAAGGATTTAGTTGTTATCTTAAAAGTTAATTACAAAAATGTATTTTTGTAATCATATCTTAATAATGCTTTGTCTATACTGATGATTTTATAGTCATGCTCAAGGCAATGTTAGTAATATTTAATTATGTTAAGATACTTTGACAAGTGAAATAAATGACTACATTCGTAACTATAATTTACTTATTGGGAAAGTAAATTACTTTTGGTAAAATGTTAAGTTGTTCTTGCAACTAAAACAAAAACGATTATAAGAAAAAGTATGACAAAAACATCTTGAATAGACACAACTTAGTATACAGGATTAGTTTTCAATTACCGGCCAAATTTTCAGAGATGGTTTAGAATTTCTATAATTAGGTTAATACAGGGTGTAAAAGACCTCATCAGAAAGCCGTCAACTAAGCATTCTGTACATCAAACTAAGTAACTTTACGCAAAAATTATTGCTGGGAAACAACTTTGTTTTTAGGGGTGAAAATCATGTTTTGTGGTAGAACTCAATGTAACGCACTCAAAACAATGTGCTGATGGATGAATTTAATAGTACGGGGGTCGTGGAAGTGTTTAAAGTAAAAATCTTACATTAAGAACTTGTACTTATTTAAAAAAAAAGTTGGAACTTTGACCCCCAACATCTCCGTAACTAGAAGGTTCCCAGGTATGGTGTAGAACAAAAAAATGATCGCAATAACGAGGAGAACAAGTGCCTTCCGGCTTCGTTAAGAGGTGTTTTACACCCTTTATAGGTTAATATTTTCGATATTTTTTTTTTTTTTTTTAATGTAAAATTGTGGATATTGCAACAGCACAATTCAGTTCAACAACCTAGATAGGTAGCAGTTAGCACACACATACATTTGGCGATGCATGCACGCACACAAGTGCATTGATTCCTACTAGGTTTATGATTTAGGAAATTTTTAGGACATTTTCAAATGAATGCTATTATTTTATTTTATATATTTCGACAATAATATTTAAAATACACTTTTGGTTTGATAACTAGATCTTATTTTAAAATTTTGTTTGGTCATTGAAAACTAACCGTGTATAACTGTTCTAACTTTGTGGCACGGAAGTTAGTTGCGAGTGACGGTCTGCGCATTATACTTTCAAGACGATGCGTTCTCTGCGCCATGCTGATACACAAAATTGTGTTCTGCGCAGCTGGTAAGATGCTCCGAGCCGCCATAAAGTTTGAACCGTCATAGCAGACCGTCACTCGCAGCTAACTTCCGAGCCGACATGAAGTTTTAATTAAAAAAAAAAAAAAAAAAAAATGTTTATTTCAATCACATGGCTTCAAGAAACAGGATTTGGAGATCACCTTTTAAGCAAAGAGATGCTTGTGTTAGGTGACTCCGCACTTCCGCATTAACATTAACATTATAATGCAATTGAACACAACATAAATATAAAAGAAGTTATAAAAATTCAAAGATTGATGGGTTATTTTTAGTTGTATTTGTTGTTGTTGTTGTTGTTGTTGTTATTTTTTGTTTGTTTAATTGTACTATATCACATAACCTTATTTGAATATCGGTCGTTTAGCCTAAGTTACTGACAAACATGATTTTGTGAGAAAGAAAATAGTGTCCAAGGCTTTGAAATAAAACCTTTTTCGTTTCAAACAACAGAATTTTTAGTTACAACGAGTTCGATGCCAATATCGATTCGATTTATCGTTTTTTTCTAAAATATAATAATCTCGACTGTCTTAACAATTGCATAAGGTCCATATTGGAATGCATAGTATCATAAGCAAAGTGTTCAGAGGTAATTAAACCTTAAATCAATGAAGTTAAGGTACTGTTCACCGTGGCAACTGCGGTGAGCTTGATCTTCGAGGCCTGCGCTTGACTTTACGTGCGACTGTTTCTTCAGTTATCTGAAAATACATAATTATTATACCTTTATTTTAATCTACACTAATATTATAAAGAGGAAAGATTTGTGTATGTTTGTAATGAATAAACTCAAAACCAGTAGGTTTTGAGTACAAACTCAAAACCAGTAGGTTTTGAGTTTATTCGTGCGCCGATTACAATAATTCTTTCACCATTAGAAAGCTACATTCACCCTGAGTAACATAGGCTATATTTTATCGCCGTACACCCACGGGAACGGGAACTACGCGGGTGAAACCGCGTGACGTCCGCAAGTGTCTAATAAAGTTCATAATTAGTAAGAACAATAAAATATTAAGGGTAATAGAATTTCTTGTGATTTTTTTTGGGTTCCGTACCCAATTGCAGGTAACCAACAGAACCCTATTACTAAGCCTCCACTGTCCGTTCGTTTGTCTGTCTGTCACCGGGCTGTATCTCATGACCCATTATTATGGTAGACAGTTGACATTTTTTCAGAATGTATATTTCTCTTTACGCTATAACAACAAATAACTTAAAAATTAAAGGGCGAGTCCGACTCGCACTTGGCCATTTTTTACATCCCGGCAAGTGTTGCTATAAATCATCTTGTACTATATTCTGTAGTCACTAAAGCACTTATTAAGCGTGGTGATTTTGATTATTCATCACCATCAACTAATCTTCAACTTCATGAAGCAGCCAATGGCCTGATGGCGAAGAGCCTCGACAAACATCTGTTGAGGCTTTCCTTAAGGGGGTGGTACCTGCTAATGAGAGGTTTTCTCCATGTAACTCCTCTTTGATGAGTGAATATAAATGTCCAAAAAAAATATATGTTGCTTGTTAGACTCTAAAATTTAATTGGTACAATTGAAATAATTCTAACTTTATTATTACTATATAAAAAAAATCTTCAAAGTGAAGCATATTTTCTTTGAAATTTCGTAACTACTCCTAAACGGCATTAAGTTTTAATATTTTTTTTTCACACAAATACACACATCAACAGAATCTAGGGATATTTTATATTTCATCAAATATCTAAAAATCTATGAAGAATTTTCTGATATAGTAAATGGAAGAATGATAGGTTATTTTAAGGTCTATAGTAAAAAATAAAAAACGTTTCGTGAGTTTTTTGTTTTAAATAAAAATGTTTACTTTTTTAATCGCCGTAGCAAATTAATATGGTAAAAATCTTCATTTCTTCTTATAAAGCTATTAATTTTAATGAAAATTGAAAAAATCTTATAAAATCTAATTATTAATAATCAGTGTTGCCACCTCTTACATTAATTACACATCAACATCGATAGTTCATGCTTAAAATTAGATTGTCAATGTCTTGCTGCGGTATGAGGTCCCATGTTCTTTGCAAGTGTTCGTAAAGTTGTTGTTCTGTCGTCAAATTTGGCGGGAAATCTCTCAAAGCTTTTCGTTGTAACATGTCCCAGGCTTGCTCGATAGGAATTAAGTCGGGCGACTGTGCAGGCCAATCCAAAACTTGAATATCATGGTCTCGGAGAAGGGCCGACACCAGCCGCGCCGTATGGGAAGGAGCATTATCGTGCATGAGTAGAAATTCCTGGCCCATTTGGATTCTGTGTGGAACAATAACAGGCTCTACTACCTCCTCGTGGTATTTTTGTGCAGTCATGCTACCTTGGATCCAAATGAGCTGGGTTCGTCCGCCAAGACGAATTCCTGCCCACACCATGATTGTCCCGCCTTGGTATGAGTGGAACTCCTGAGGGTGACGTAGACGGCTAACTCTCCCTGGAGTTCTCCAAACGCGTGTTCTTCGTGAATCTGGATGAAACCCAAACCGGGACTCGTCGGTGAACAGCACCAAAGACCATTGTTCGTCACTACATGGTAAATGCTCCCGAGCCCACGAAAGTCGCCGACCGCGATTGCCACGTCGCAATGCTGGAACACGTAGCGGTCTTCGAGCACGAAGACCAACTTCATGCAACCTCCTTCGCACGGTTTGGTCGCTTACCAGCAGCTGGTGGTCCTCCTGGAGCCTTTGTACTAGTGGCATCGCTGTGATATTGGGTTGACTTCTAGCGGTCATTTGGAGAAATCGATCCTGTCTCTGCGTAGTAACGCGATATCTACCCGTGTGCCGTTCAGCTACATCCCCAATACTGCGATAACGTGACCACAACCTTGATATCACGTTTTGGCTGGTGTGTAGGGCCTCAGCAACGACGCGTTGAATAGCACCATTTTCTAGTATGCCCACGGCTCGTAACATTTCATCTCGACTCAAATGACGACGTGACATGACTCCTAAAGCTCACACGGAACGTTAAATTAAAAAAGAATAACAATCTAATCCCTTTTCATTAATTAATATTAATAAAACAATTTTAATTTTCCTTAACGTAACGAATTACTAACAATTTTGCCGCCGTATTTTGTTTTTTCTTTTTTTTTTTTATATTAATTATTTAAATTTTGAAAATAGAATAAATGAGGTTTCAATCTGTATACAAACTTTTTATGAAAACTAAAAAGATTTTAAACTAAAAATTCGTAAATAATTTAGGATTAAGGTATCCCTAGATTCTGTTGATGTGTGTATTTGTCACGTTTTTCTTCACAAAGCGTACAATTGGAATTTTGATCTAATGATTTATTAGGCTACAATTAAATAAAAACCACTCATTTCGCACTAATAGGCCCGCAGTGACGGACGTAACAACCGCTTTGTAGTGCAAGCTGATTAGAACTTTATTCTAACAGTATTTCAAACGAAGTTTGAACCACCGCAAACAGAGTTGCTAATTTAGCAGATACCCCAGCCTTAAGGCGTGCGTTTCGATGATGCGACCACGGCGTTTATTTAAAAAAAAGTTACTGTTAAAAAGTTATAAGGGTTTGAACGTAGCCGCGCCATCGAAACGCGGAGAACCACGAGGCCACCGAGATCTTTAAAACTAAGCGTTGTAGAGACCTGAAATTTAGGAAAATAAATAAATTGAAAAAAAATTTTTGCAAAAGTTATTGGAAAAATAATATATAATTCCATTTACACGTATTTCGAGAAGTTTCAGATATTTTGCAATGAATAAAAAGGATTTAGGAAAAATACTAATATTAATATGGCACTATTTGATCTGCTATCAAGTATAATGACTTCTGTGGATAAAAAAAATCCTGTGTGCTCCATCTTCACGGATATGTCAAAAGCTTTTGACTTCGTAGATCATCAGATCTTGCTGCAAAAGTTACACGGGTACGGCATTCGAGGAAACATTCATAAACTCCTAGAATCATACCTAAGTGATAGGACACAGTGTACTGAGATTTCCAGAATCTGTCCTATAAGCAAATTAGAAACTACATATATGTCTCTGAAGCGAGGTCCGTGAAGTATGGTGTGCCTCAGGGCACTGTACTCGGGCCCCCACTATTCTTAATATATATCAATGATCTCCCAAGAAATTTGAGAAACAAAATGGTACTTTTTGCAGATGACAGTACGGCTATCATAGAATGCACTGAGCCAAACGAATATCGAAATGAGATCAATAACTCGCTAAATAACATTAGTAATTGGCTAAATAATAATAATCTTGTGATCAATTTGAATAAAACTAAAATTATACAGTTTCATCAACGACGTGAGAATCCACCCCTTAATATTACCTACGATGAGTGTAAAATAGAAGAAGTTACGAGTGCAAAATTCTTAGGCATAACTGTAGACCATAAGTTGACTTGGAAACCTCACCTGGAAGTGGTTTGTAAACGACTGAGTAAATCTGCGTATCTATTGTTTCAATTATCTAAGAGAGTTAATTCTGAGACACTGTTAACAGCCTATCATGGACTTGTAGTCTATTCTCCGTTATGGTGTTGTTTTCTGGGGGCAATCAACAAATAGGGAACTGGTATTTAGGATGCAAAGAAGGTGTGTAAGATCCATGTGTAATTTAAAGTCAACAGATAGTTGCGTTCCCTACTTCAAGAAATTAAAAATATTACCGTTACCAGCTATATATATATGTCGCCGCAAGAGGCTCTATCTGCTAAGATTTAATCTAATTATTAACACTCATAATTCTATTCCATGAACCTGCCATCTCTGCTTCGTGGTACAGTTATTACATCACTTGACAAATGAGTTAAGCGCCATCTATTGGCGTAACTAGCACTTAGATAGTTCGTGGTTTCAAATAGTAATTTATTAAACAAAAGTCTAGCTAAAGACTCAGTAAGTCTTTAGCTAAATCTATAGTTAAAATTATGATAAGGAAGTATTTTATGACATTGGATTTGTAATTATTATTGTTCATTTTGACACAAGATTTTTATGAGGCAACACTACAGGCCGAATACGATTTGATCAATAAATCAATTAATAATTTGAAACTACAATTAAATCAGATTATCTAACTAAATTACAAACTAAAAAGTAACAAGATTATTTTACAGAACAATTTATTAGTGAAAGACTTCGTAGGTGTTCTTTGTACTAAATACTTTGATTTGCCGGAAATGGTTTTAAAAGATTGAATATTGTTGTAAAAAGTATTGAAGCGACTAATTAGCTTTAACTTGATAAAACCTTTGCATTTGTGAATATTGGTATTGTTTAATTATTAAAATGATTAATTATGAATTACTCTAGTATTGTTTGTAAGTTTTAATGAACTTATTATGTAATGAGTTACCTGTACTGTGTGGAGGACTTCCGCTCACGCAGGCAGAATAGAGATAGAGAATAATCGCGTGAGCGACAAGC
Source organism: Xestia xanthographa (assembly GCA_905147715.2). Taxonomy (NCBI): domain Eukaryota; kingdom Metazoa; phylum Arthropoda; class Insecta; order Lepidoptera; family Noctuidae; genus Xestia; species Xestia xanthographa. The sequence goes on along the minus strand of LR990654.1, from coordinate 1,428,513 downwards.
TGTCACGTTATCATAAGATTAGCAAAACAATTGAAATACTATGTAATTATAAGTGTTTATTGAAGTGAACGATTAGCTGTTGTGAAAATGAGAGTAAATAAACGTTTGGAGTTTGAGTCAAGTGCTGTGTGTGATTTCAACTACCCAGTACCCACCTACCTATCTACCAACAATGAAGAATCGTATCGCAAGGCGATGTGATAGATGACAGAAAGACAATATGGTTACTCTAGGCTTTCCCTGCCGTGATATATATATTAGCCCACTAGAATAACACCAACTAGTGCCACTTGCCTAGATAATATTTACACAGATGTTATACCTACCCACAAAGAAATTATTAACTTATTAGATTCTGATCATTGTGGGCAATTGATCACAATTCCTAATGTAAGCAAGAAAGTCACTAAAAAGGATATCATTGTTAATCCAAAAACTAAAACTCGCCTGGAAACCTTTAAAACTAAACTTTTGTCTAAATTACCACTACTGTCAACTAATGATGATCCCAATCAACATTATAACGATTTTTTCAGTATGTATTGCACACAATTTAATACCACATTTATTCCTAAGACAATCTCGGTTAATAGTAACGCTTCCTTCAACGACTGGGCCACTATTGGTATTCATAAGAGTCGAAAACGACTTTATGAGCTGTATGCAGAGCGGACCTATATAAACACTGGAGAATTTAAGTTGTATGTTAAAAATTATTCTAAAATATTTAAAAAAGTTTGTTTTATAGCAAAGTCACGTTACTTGAGTTCAAAAATTAAAAATAGTAGTAATGTAATTAGAATGACATGGAATATTATTAATAGCGAAACGGGAAAGTCTTGCAACCGAAACAGTGACTACAGCCTTGCTATTGGCGATAAAATTTTAAATTCAGACACTCAAGTTGCCACAGCCTTTGAAAATTTCTTTGCGGATATTCCCGTATCGACTACTAAATCGCTAAACTCGTCACCTGCTGCTGCCGAGTCTTTACTAAGGGAAAACGTTTCAGTCTGTGATTCCGAATTTAATTTTGAATATGTCACCTGTAAAGATATAATTAAAACTTTTCACACCTTAAATGTTAAAAAGACCGCCGATCTATGGGGTCATTCTGTGGAAGTTGCTAAATCCATTATAAACATTGTAGCTCCTTCATTAGCTGTAATATTTAACGATTGTATTGACCGTGGTGAGTTTCCTGATCTGATGAAATATAGTAAAATAATACCATTGTTTAAATCGGGTAGTACATCAGACCCCACTAATTATAGACCCATTTCAGTACTACCCACGTTTAGTAAAATTTTTGAAAAATTAATTTTGGCACAAATGCAAAGTTTTTTCAATAAATATAAGTTATTACATAAAAAACAGTTTGGTTTTACAAGGGGTCGTTCAACTACTGATGCCGGTGTTGAACTTTTAGGACACATTTATAATGCCTGGGAGGACAAATGCGATGCTTTGGGCATTTTTTGCGATTTATCTAAAGCTTTCGATTGTGTTCTTCATGAAACATTAATCAGGAAACTACACCACTACGGAATCCGTAACGCCTCCCTGGCTCTTCTTATTTCATATTTGAGTGACAGGATTCAGAGAGTTGATGTTAAAGGGAAAAGATCTCCCGGATCCGTAGTAAGAATGGGGGTACCCCAGGGCTCAATTCTTGGTCCATTTTTGTTTCTTATTTATATAAATGACTTGCCTTACCTCATAAAGGATAATCATGACATAGTATTGTTTGCAGACGACACTTCTCTTTTATTTAAACTCAAACGTCAGCAGTTAGTTGCGGATGATGTTAATAGCGCCCTGGCGAAAGTCGTTAATTGGTTTAATGTTAATAATCTACTCCTAAATGAGAAAAAAACTAAGTGTATTAAGTTTACGATACCCCATGTAAGACAAGTGGAAACTACTGTACTAATTAAGGATGAAGAGCTAAAAGCGGAAGATAGCACAGTCTTCTTAGGCATAACTTTGGATGCCAAGCTTCAGTGGGGCCCGCATATAGACAAACTGTCGAAGAAACTTAGCTCTGCAGCATTCGCCGTTAGAAGAATTCGTGATTTAACTGACTTAGAGACAGCCCGTTTAGTTTACTTTAGTTATTTCCATAGCGTGATGTCGTACGGTATTCTCTTGTGGGGCAATGCCGCCGATATTCAGACAATATTTGTTTTGCAAAAAAGGGCAATTCGTTCAATTTATAAATTAAGTCCCAGATACTCCCTCAGAGAAAAATTTAAAGAGACTAATATTCTTACTGTGCCCTCTCAGTTTATTTATGAAAACCTTTTGTACGCCCACAAAAATATTAATTTATTTAAAAAATACAGTGATATCCACAACATAAACACAAGGAACAAACACAAATTTGTTGTTCCTGCAACGAGGCTCAAAAAAATAGGAGGTACGTTCAGATGCCAATGTATACGCTTTTACAATAAACTTCCGAGCCAAATTCAAACACTAAGCCTAAATAAATTCAAATCGTTTATAAAACGGAAGCTGTGCCTGAAAGCCTACTATCATGTTAATCACTATCTTGAAGATAAAAAAGCTTGGGATTAAGCTGCTCCAATGAAATTTGCTCTGTGAATGTCGAAATTTCGGACTTCGCTTGTTTATTATTGATTCCTTTCTTTTATACACTCTGACATTGAATTTTTTTTGACATGTATTTTATTATTTTACTTTTACTTTTATTTTTTTTATTTTTTATTGTTTTATGTGACATTTACTGATTTGACATGAATACTTATTTTTTTAAGTATTTTACTTTTTTATTTTATTATCATTGCGACATTTAATGATTTTTGTGTTTTTTTTTTTACTTACATTCATTTGAAAAGAATTTGTTATTAATTTTATTTGATTATTGTGAATGTGGGGACCATGTGGGTCACATTTTTATTTTTTGTTTGTTTTTTTCCCACAACTGTCTGGCAGTTTGAGTACTATAAGCGACCTTCCCAAATGTCCTTTCTTTGGTATTGTTCGTCGTTTCGTTGAGCTCCTTGAGTTATAAGTCGAGCTACACGTTAACTGACAAATGCTTGCACTGACTGGACAGGTCCACTTAAATCTGTATGGTTCTTTCTTCAAAAGACCATCTCAGACACTAATCTGCATAGTCCTCATGTGAATTGAGCAAGATTGTCTGGACTTTAAAAGAGACTATGACCTCTGAGTTTGTTTCGGCTGTTTCTTCTCAGAGTAGTCAGGTACGAAACACCGGCCCCATCTAGTTTTAAAAAATGACGTGTAAAAGTGTTTGTAAAAACCTACTTGCAAAATAAACATCATTTATCATTTATCATTTATCATTAGAAACTGCATTATTTATAAAATCAAATCCACATTTATTTACAAAATTTTCAACAGTTAAGAAGACCCCCATTCGGAGTCAATATGAAAATCAACTATGTACGTTGAAATGTAATACTACGTTAATGAAAAAGAGCTTCTTTGGTGTTGCACCAAAGATTTTTAATAAAATACCTGATGCTATAAAATGTATGCCATTAAAGAAATTCAAAAAGTGTCTTCACAAGTTATTAGTTGAGAAATGTTATTATACCTTGGGTGACTATTTTAATGATAATACTATTAGATTAAATTATGATATGATGAATTATAAGATTATGTAATTTTATAAATCTATATTATTAATGTTTACTTGGATGACTATTTTAATTTTGGATGACTATTTGATTAAATTCTGTAATTTTATTAATTCATATTATTAATGTAACGGACGAATAATTTCTCGCATGTTCTTTTGTTATGATCTTCTTGTGTGTGTTTTTTGTTTTTCTTTCTTGTAGTGTCCACTAATTAAAATGATTATTTTATTGTATTTGTATAAAATTGATAGAAAATTTTGTTAACTTTGATGAACCTGACTTTAATATTTGTATGTCAACAATAACAAAGCATAGTGCAACACTTATCTATTTAAGACCTTGACATGTATGATTAACGTATATATGTTCTTCACCTATGTTTTACAAATAAATAATTCTGATTCTGATTCTGAATTTATAAAAAAGGTTTATATTTTAGGAGCTGTAAGACTAAAACCCCATGGCCGTGCCATTGAAACGGTGTAAAACACGTTATCACTGATATCTCGCTGAAAAAGCATCGCAGAGGTTTTTTGTAAAACACAGATTTGAATTTGTTAAAATTTGTAAAAATACACAAAAAAATCAAAGGTTTATATTTCAGGAGCTGTAGTATGGTATCGATTTTAACCTTCAATACATTCTGAATGTTTCGATAGGGTGACCATGACTTATTGTTTATAGAAAACTTTCCACTATTGCATTAGATATTATTTCTCAAGGATTTTTATTGTTTTGAAAAAAAATCGGAAACGAATCGCAACAAAATTTTAACTTGAAGTTTTACGGGCAAGTTTTCAAATTGGACAAGTACATTAACGATCTGCCCGTAAAACTTCAAGTTAAAATTTTGTTGCGATTCGTTCTTCCACTCGTCCGTTGCGATTCGTTTTACCACTTGTCCGTTGAAGTTTCACTTCTACTATGTGTCCCAGCACACATTTCTTTTTTTTTGTAATATTAAATAATGTATAAAATAAGATGATGGAATGAATAAAGGAAATACTCATAATACTCACACAAGCGATAACTCTAGCAGGCACAGGCGGCGGCTGCTTCTTCTTTTCCTCTATCTTCCTCTCCAGCACAACTCTATCTTCGTCACTCCTTCCAATACCACTACTGACTACACTCTTCACTCCACTCGTAGACGAACTAGCTGCCCCACTGTCTATCCCACTCTCACACTCACTCTCCACAATACTTCTATCTCTGTCTGCATGCGTCTCAACTGACGCGAAGCTTTCAGACGGTGTCGTTGCGACTTTCTGAGAGTGTAATTGTGGGGCGTAGCTCTCGATGCTAGTTCTGTCCTTGTCTATCTGAATGGGGTGCGTGAAGGTTGTAGAGTGAGTAGTCGGCAGGCCAGAGGGAGATGGCGAACAGTTGTCAGCGGCCGTGGAGCAGGATGCGCGCGCCGAGTCCGACCTGGAATTGTTGCAGAGTTATTAGTTAAAGTTTTTTAGAGATTATGAGTCTGTTTCGTTAATTCCCTTCAATTGCACACCATTGAGTTCGATTAAACAAAGACTGTCGTCGCTTGTGCAGTTACGAATCCTCAGATTCTTTGGACACGTCACACGCAACAATGATTCCATGGAGCGTTTAGTGATTCAGGGTAGAGTCGAAGGCACGAGACCACGTGGTCGATCACCAACCCGATGGACAGACTCCATTAAATCTGTCACCAAGATCCCTCTGGCAGAATGTGCTCGTCATGCGGCCAATAGAGACCGGTGGAAAAGGATCGCCAAGGCAGCAACCGCAGTTGTGGGCGATCACTCATGACCACGACCTCTTTGTCAAGAGTGAAAAAGTAAGAAGAAGAGCTCGATTCTCGGCAATTGTCATACAGCTGGTACCAGCCAGTCTGTGGAGATCGTGGCTCCTGCCTGAAGATGAATCATAATACTTCCCGATTCCAGGTCTTCACTTAAGTTTACCCTGACCTGGTCATCGGTTCTACGGCTAATGTGTAATTAGCCGTAGAACCGACGCACATGAATTGTATAATTATCACTTGCTTCGGTGGAGGAAGACATCGTGAGGAAACCAACATGCCTGAGAGATATTTCTCGACGGCATGTAAAGCCAAGTCAGAGGCAGAGGGAGAGAGGTGGCATACACACTCTGGTACTAGCTACACGAGAAAGAAGATGAATAGACCATACCTATGCTCGGCGCTGCGACCCGTGGATCACAAGACGGTGTCCATCGTCTCCAGAGAGTTCAGCAGTGCGGGGTCACGGCTGCACCAGCGGGCGAGCTCGTCTGGGGTCACCACACCGTCGCAGTTCGTATCCATCAGCTGGAAAGAGAATTATAGCTTGTAAGACATAAGCAGATTGTCCGTTAAAACTATGCGATTGAACAAATCAGTAGTGAAGCGGAGATTTATTGCAAAAAAAGGTTTCAACAAACAGAATTAAAGCATTCCTGGTTCAAAAAAAGCTTAACACTACCCTCAAATATCAAAGTTACTGAAACAATTGAGTTTAGGTGGCCATACAGGCTTTTTGTAAGCAGTACCCGGTTAGACTGAAAACCGACCGCGTTTGCATAGGTATAACCTGCATTACGTCGCCAACTTGCGTCAAGCGACAAGCGCGCGTCAAGTGTTTCTGTCAACTACAATACAAGCAAGTTATTTCATTCATTTGTTTTCTCCGCAGTCGAAGTCATCATAGTTGTAAATAGGTAAGCAGATGATGCATAATCAGCCTATAATGTTCCCACTGCTGGGACACAGGCCTCCTCTCTATGACAGGGAATGAGCTATAATCCACCACGCGGGCCCACTGCGGGTTGGATGATCTCACATGTCTTCTAACTTTCGGTTCTAGGACACACCGGTTTCCTCACGATGTTTTCCTTCTCCGTTTTGAGAGCAGTGGTGATGAAATTAATTACACAAAGTAATGCGCCTGTCTGGGTTCGAACCAACGGCTTACTGCTCGTAAGTCGGGGCACCCCACCCCACCGCTAGGAAGCAGATGATGAACTCACATGAAATATCCGATCTACATGGTCCTTAGCGGCCGTACTGTGAACAGGAGGCGCCGCAGCGCGTCCCAGAAGCTCGTAGATCGCCTGTACCACAGCCAGCATCTCGGAGCGGGAGATGCGCCCGTCACCATCCACGTCGTACAGAGTGAACACCCAGGATAGCTTCTCCTGGACCGAGCCGCGCGCCACGCGGGACAGGATGTCTAGGAACTCCTGGAAGATAGAAGAGAAGATTGAATACAAGGTGGAGAATACAGGTGAACAGATATAATATTATAAACTCTCGCCTTTTTCACATGGGGCTACACAGAAACCTTTTCGCCTCGTCTACATTTAAACATCCTTGGTATAAACACACATTACAAACATCATGCCTGTTAGGGACCTAACTAAGGACTTGACGTAAAGCAGTGGACTGTAATTTAAAATGATATATTCCAAAATAGGTTTGTACAATAATGCTGTTGGTAAACTAAGAAATGTGCGCGCGCGTGGTCTACAGAGATCGGTAGCAAAGTGAGCCCGTGGCCCGCGTCCCGCACGTCGCACGCCGCACCTCTCGCCGCCTGAATTACTCGAAGGTGCCATGTCACCCACATGTCTTCAAAAAATCATTTTGTTTATTTATTTATTCAACTTACAACTATACACAGTGTGGTTATCAATTATTATTCTTAACACAGGTTTATTACATAAATAAATGTTGTAAACGAGATTACGAGCCCATATTATGAAATTAATTTCGTGCTCAATAAAACAACGTTTGTGAGAATCGATTTTTGATACTTTTTTAACGAACACGATCTATTTTTGTGTTTCTTTCAGAAACCACTGAACGAATTTGGAAGAAATTGTAAACAGATTCCCTATTCCCTTTCGCATTTATTAGGGTTCCGTACCCAAAGGGTAAAAACGGAACCCTATTACTAAGACTTCGCTGTCTGTCCGTCTGTCCGTCTGTCTGTCACCAGGCTGTATCTCAAGAACCGTGACAGCTAGACAGTTGAAATTTTCACAGATGATGTATTTCTGTTGCCGCTATAACAACAAATACTAAATATAGTCAATGGTACGGAACCCTTCGTGTGCGAGTCCGACTCGCACTTGGCCGGTTTTAATAGTAGTAAGAAGATTGCTAGCCTGCATAACTAACTGTTTTGTTGACTGTACAATGTAGGGGTGATGTCAGTTTTTTTCGGCTTTTACATAGCACATAAACATGGCGAAATGTGTGTTTGAGTCAGGAGAGTCCCTGATTACCCCTGTGAACAATATGGACGTGATAATTTATCTATACTTACTAATATTATAAAGAGGAAAGATTTGTTTGTTTGTTACGATTTAATTCTAAAACTCCTCGACCGATTTTAAAAATTCTTTCACCGTTAGAAAGCCACGTCTTTACTGAGTAACATAGGCTATATTTTATCCCCGTACTCCCACGGGAACGGGAACTACGCGGGTGAAACCGCGGGACGTCCGCTAGTTATAAATAAATATCGCTGGACATTACACACAGCGCCATCTAGTGCCAAACTAAGCAACGAGACTTGTGTCGTGGCCACCAAATAGTTGATATACTAATTTTTTTTTGTGTTGTCGTCAAATTTATTATTATTATTTATTTTGCGCAAAATTATTATTATTTAGGTTATAGTTGCGTCAAAACGAAGCCTGGTTTCAACAAATTCATGCTTATACAGTCTCGTAGTCTAGTAAACGTAGGTAATCTTTATACAGAGAAGCTTTCAGATAATCAAGGTCTCACTACATTGCCCTAAAAGTGGATGAAACCTAGAAATAAAACCATTTCACACTACATTACAGACAGGAAAATATTCTAGGCGTGCCTTCAAAGACTACTTAGACTAGATTAATTCAATTTGAGCGTCACCACGGTCTATAGACGCTTGAGACATTCCAGATGCCTTGCCATCCCAGAGACAAAGCTAAAATAAGCTAATAATAATATAATATAGCTCAGTTCAGCCGTGTGGTATTCGGCAGAGTAGAATAGAACCAACCCATTACACTCACGGGTGTCGTATAAGGCGACTAATGTCTGAGGCAGAACACCTTGCGCCTCCGTAGACCAGAGAATGGGCAGCAGCGTTTTCTGTTAGTCTTTCATCACTGCGATCTCCTACCCGCCTGCCAAGCGTCGAGATTACGGCAAACTCCTCCCATCATGGGAGAGGCTTGTGTCCAGCAGTGGACGTTATGGGCTGTTGTTGTTGTTGTAGCTCAGTTCTGGGCCGACTCAATTTAGATTGCCTGCATCGACACGCTAACAAGAAGAAGCTAAAATCGTGTACGTGCCTGTCGTCGTGTCGTGGTTAGTGCCTAACTTGGTGTCAGAGTTGTTACCCGCTGTCCAGTCAACTGAACTAGCCAACTGTACCATGGGCAAAGAATATTGTTATGCCGTCCATGGTACTCTGACTTGCCTTAACATGCCGTCAAAAAATATCTCTCAGGCATGCTGGTTTCCTCACGATGTTTTCCTTCACCGAAGCAAGTGATAATTATACAATACGCACATGAATCCAAAAAATCTGAGGTGCGTGTCTTGGGTTCGAACTGAGACCTATAACTTGGGAGTTTGACGGTCACTCAGACTATCACTGCACACACTATATATATTACCTCTGAGTTTGTTTCGACTGTTTCTTCTCAGTACCCCTAGCCAAGTTGACAATCTACAATCGTTAACGCTAGTATAGAAAGCTATTCAAATGAATGGGAGTGACATTATCTCAAAGTTAAATCACGTGATCAACACAAACGAATAGAAAATTCGTAGATATCGTTCAAAATGATAGAATAGAATGTTATCGCTATACTCTTTGGTAGGAACACTCACCATAGACTAAAGTGCAGGTTTTTTCTACAGACATTAATAGAGAACGAGCGATCGACTCAGTCGTGTCAACTTGGCTACCAATTTAGCGCTTTCTACAATCGCTTACGCCGAGGCGTTTACGATTGTAGAAAGAGAATCGATACGAAACGCTTGTAACTTGGCTAGGGGTGCAGATTAGACAGGTTAAAACACCGTCCTCATTTAGTTTAAATAAAATGTACAATGTGAAGGACGTGTAAAAACCGATTTGCACGGGCAGTCGCTCCATGTAAAATACTGGTATTCAGCTGCATCCGGTTAGACTGGAAGTCGACCCCAACATAGTTGGGAACATGCAGGCAGATGATGTAAAAACCTATTTGCAAAATAAACATCATTCATCAGACCAGACCACAATAACTTTTGGCAATTGGAATATGATTGGAGGTAGAACTCGACTGATTTTAGGGTACCGTACCCATAGGGTACTAGCGGGACCTCATCAGTAAGCCTCCGCTGTCCGTCCGTCTGTCTGTCACCAGGCTGTATCTCATGATCCGTAATAGGTCGACAGTTGAATTTTTCATAGAATGTGTACTTCTGTTGTAGCTATAACAATCTACACTAATATTATAAAGAGGAAAGATTTGTATTTTTGTGCGTGTGTATGTTTGTAATGAATAAACTCTAAAACTACTGCGCCAATTTCAAAAATTCTTTCACCATTAGAAGGCTACATTCACCTTGAGTAACATAGGCTATAAGAATGATCCTTCTCAGTAGATCCATTTTTTGAAATCAGGATCTAATGAGAAAAACAATTCTCACTAGATCCATCATGGATCTGGCCAATGGATCTTCTGAGAATGATCGTTCTATCTCCATACTCCCACGGGAACTGAAACTACGCGGGTGAAACCGCGTGGCATCCGCTGGTTAATTATAAAAATAAATTAAAAATGAAAGGGGCTCCCCTACTACAATGGTAAGGAACCCTTCATGCGCGAGTCCAACTCGCAATTGGCCGGTTTTAAACGCTGAATTTAAAATGCAAGCCATTTTGAACGTTCGATCTTCGTTGGCGTGAATAAGCCGAGCTATATATTTCGTCGTGTCGACATTGATTTGTTTACGCGTCTGTGTATGTACAGACTTCGTATATATATTAATGTATGCAAACGATTTCCAAAGCGAGGACTTGGCGACAATATATTTGCTCTTAAACTTGCTTAACGAGTTTAAGAGCAAATCTGTCAGCTAAGCAGTCATTGGAATAATTCATTGTCAGGGATCGTGAACTAAAATGGTTTTAGCTAGGACGTATACTCGAAACTTTGTGACTGTTTAGTTCTCAACCTGTTTATTGAAGGTGATCGTACTTTAGATCATGAGGGACAAAATATACTCACGATACGACGTCGCATTGGGGCACGTCGCGGCGTACATAACACCGAAAGTTAAACCATAGTGCATCATCGTCATCATTTCAGCAGAAAGATCACTGCTGGACATAGGCCTCCCCTACGTGCCACATTACCCGGTCCCGTGCGTCTCGCATCCAGCAGATCCCCGCAACCTTCACCAGGTCATCGGTCCACCTAGTGGGAGGCCTTCCAATGCAACGTCTTCCGGTTTACGGCTGCCACTCCAGAACTTTTCGGCCCCATCGGCTATTCGTTCTACGAGCATTGCTCTGTCCATTGCCACTTCACTTTGGCAATTCTTCGGGCTACGTCGATAACCTTGGTTTTCTTGCATGAAATTAATCGAAATCCCAATTTTTCAATCCAAACGAACGCCGGTAACTACTAGTTAGTTGTGTCCTATCTTAAATCTGAACTCGTTACTACTTGCATCGAGATTTCAGACACGTTGGAGTGTCACATTACTCTGTTTGGTACTATACAGGGTGTAAAAGACCTCATCACGAAGCCCTCAACCAAACATTCTGTACATCAAACTAAGTAACTTAACGCAAAAATTATTGCTGGGAAACGACTTTTTTTTTGGGGTGAAAAATCATGTTTTGTGGTAGAACTCAATGTAACGCACTCAAAACATTGTGCTGATGGATGGAATGAATAGTACGGGGATCGTGGAGCGTTCTAAAGTAAAAATCACTCAAAAACTTGTCAAGAAGTTGGAACTTTGACCCCCAATCAAACTCAAACTCAAAACTCAAAGCATTTATTTCAATTAGACCATTACGGCACTTTTGAAAGTCAAAATTACAAAAAAGAAAATCAAAGCTACAGTCCCAGTCACAAGGCATAATAACTTGAGAAAGTACTGTAGTTGCCCATTCCCTAGCGTAGATCTCTATGGAGAAGAGTATAATATCAATATCATTTCTTCATAATATCAAGATAATTTTTTTGTTCTACACCATACCTGGAAACCTTCTAGGTACGGAGATATTGGGGGTCAAAGTTCCAACTTTTTGACAACTTTTTTTTTTAATAAGTACAAGTTTTCAATGTAAGATGTTTAAACTTTAAACATTTCTACGACCTCCGTACTATAAAATCCATACATCAGCACAATGTTTTGTGTGCGTTACATTGAATTCTACCACAAAACATGATTTTTCACCCTAAAAAACAAAGTCGTTTCCCAGCAATAATTTTTGCGTAAAGTTACTTAGTTTGATGTACAGAATGCTTGGTTGACGGCTTCGTGATGAGGTCTTTTACACCCTGTATACTTTCTGTTTTTGCCATTTTTCAACGGAATTCTAAAAAAAACAATTAAAATATTCCGCCGAAAAGGCCGAAAAGTTTTGAAGGCCTCCCACTAGGTGGACCGATGACCTGGTGAATGTTGTGGGAATCCGCTGGATGCGAGTCGCACGGGACCGGTCAATGTGGCGACACTTGGGGGAGGCCTATGTCCAGCAGTGGACGTCTTGCGGCTGAAATGATGATGATTAAAATATTGTACCTATTGACCACAGCATAAGAAAAGATCCAAACGTTTTCTCCACTGGACTGGCAAAATAGAAAAAAAATCCTGTGTCTCAATACAAAAAGACATTTATCAACTCGTCCCAAATGGGTCGTAGGCTTGTGGGACGAGTTGATGAACGACTCATTTTGAGATATCGTGGCTATAGAACAAGATTGGGTCTGGCAGTAAATCGAAATAAACTTATAAAATATGCATGAAGACAAATATTGGAGAGAAAATGGTTGACCCCTGGTTGAATAAATACATTCATAAATTAACGAGAGTGACGCCGCAGGCAAAATCTAGTCTTAAATATTTTTGAATATTTATTAGGGCGGTTACAGGAGCTAAATTAGCAACTCTATTTGTGGTGGTTCAAATTTCGTTTGAATAACTGTTTGAATAAGGTTCTAATCAGCTTGCACTACAAAGTGGTTGTTACGTCAGTCACTGCGGGCCGAATAGTTGGAAATGAGTGTTTAATTGCGATTTACAAAAAATCTATTGATTGGACTAAAAAAGTAAAACACTATGATGCTAATATGTTGCTTGTAGAATTATTTGCCAAACAATCAGAATGATCGCATTTATTTTAGTATGGTTTTTACTCGATAAAATAAATTTTTAGGGATAAGTTCGTGATTTTTTTCTATCAAATAAAGTTAGTTGTATTATGTTTTCAAAAAACTATAGTATACTGGCATATATCCTGAAGAATATCATATATTTTTCTGGTTTTGTTTATTGCAGTGAATCATATGCTTTTTTGCATTATAAAACTCGCGTTTAGCTCACGTAGTCGCCTTAAGAGCCTGTATTTGCTGTTTTGGTGATATTGGGCGATCTAGATCTCGGTATCTATAAGACCTAAGAGTTCGCTATTTGGACACCATTAAACTTGGACTTATAATCATTAAATCTGTTGAAGCGAAAACACGATTGGATAAAAAAATCACGATAGAAAAAAAAGACAAAAAAAACTCGTTTTGCACTTATTTTGTGTTGGATCTCTGAAACCCTACGGAAGTTAATGATGATTTTTAGCCTAATAGATAGGTAACAATATTATCTAACATCGTGTTGACTTAATTTTTTATTTAGACGAAAATTTGATTTTATAAAGAATAAAAACCACTCATTTCGCACTATTCGGCCGCAGTGACTGACGTAACAACCGCTTTGTAGTGCAAGCTGATTAGAACGTTATTTTAACAGTATTACAGACGAAGTTTGAACCACCACAAATAGAGTTGCTAATCTGAGGTAGTATAGGCTCTTAAGAAAGAAAATTGTTTCAAAAATATATAATTCAACTTCTTAGCGTCGATGACAATTCAAATCGAGTCAGCCCAAAATTTGGTGACGAGTTAACACTCACTCACTCACTCACTCACTCACTTTCAGTAACGTCCATCAACTCCTGTAATATACTTTTTATCTATTCTTATCCATTTCTAGTCATATCATCTTTCACAAAAATAAACTGTTTCTTTGTCTACCATTTGAATTGCTTGAACTATAAATAATTAATTTCCATTACAAACAAAGCAATCACTACTATCCAACGATTGTTTCATTGGTTTCTCTCCTTCTCTTTCTAACACGTTGGTACACGTATATATCTGTCTCTCTCTATCGACCGAGATCCGCCATGATTGTTTAAAATGGCGTCCATTTGGCCTTTGTTCAAATTACTCTATATTTCTATTGAAGGGATCAACTGACTGTGTAATAGGTTGGCTTAAATCAAAAGCAATAAGTAAACGTTCAGCCACGATCTACAAGCACAAGCAACATAATTACAGTCTGACCTTCACCGAGCTGGTTAATGGATGAGAAGTATTTTATATCAAATTAAATATGTCAATAAATATATTGCAAATGGGTTGTCTTAAAATTTCAGTCCAGAATCATCATCAGCCTATTAATGTTCCCACTGCTGGGACACAGGCCTCCTCTCTATGAGAGGGAATGGGCTATAATCCACCACGCGGGCCCAGTGCGGATTGGTAGATGTCACATGTCTTCGAATTGTTTGGTTCTAGGACATGCCGGTTTCCTCACGATGTTTTCCTTCACTGTTTTGAGAGCAGCGGTGATGAAATAAATTACACAAAGTAATGCGCCTGACTGGGTTCGAACCCACGACTTACTGTTCGTAAGTCGGGGCCGCTACCACTGGGCCACCGCTGCTCCAGAATATGATTAAGTAATTAGCAATTTATTTTTTTATATTTTTTTAAACATTTCTCTGGTTTGGTTAATAGACAAATTCCATACCAATTAAAAGTATGAAGCCAAAGGAAACAAGGTAGGTGGTAGGTGTATAAGGAATATATGCAAACGTTAGGTTATCCGGTTAACCTAACTTTTGCATTTTCTATAGGATATAGAATATGCAAAAGTTATGAAGCCAATATGCAAACGTTAGGTTAGGTTAGAATTTGTTTTGATTAGAATTTGTCTATTATCCAAAACAGTGAAATGTTGAAAAAAATAAAATAAATATTGTATTCTGGTTTGAATTTTTTTAGACAACAGATTTGCAATATATTTTATGACATATTTAATTTGATCTAAAATACTTTTCATCTAATGGATGAAAAGTATTTTAGACCAGCTCGGTGAAGGTCGTTTTTTAAGGTATCCTATACTAATACGTCTTGGAGAAAAATTCAAAGCACTAATTCAATTAGACCGTAACAGGCACTTTTGAATATCTAAACTAAAGGAAATGAAGTTATAGTTCCAATCACAAGGTATAATAACTTGTGAAAGTACTGTACATTTCAAAGCGTACCTAGATCTCTATGGAGAAGAATGGGAAAGAACCTTTGCGGACACTCTTATAAATCAAAATATTTTTACAAGGTCTTGGTAACGTTATTCATGTTAAGATGGTATATTATGTGAGAACAATGTAGCAAGATGTAGCAACGGTTCACAGTAAAAACACACAAGAAAAATACAATTCAAAAACCAAAATAATTCATTCAAAAAAGCCATGGCAACTAAGAGATGACCAGTCACAACTGACAGCGCCCGTTCACGAACATGACGCATGTATCAGCACCATTCAACTCAACCATTTTGAAGGGAACGAAATTACCCGACACATGCGCCACCATCAGCGAGACAATTGAGTGAGCATGACATTCTCACAGCCACCAAGGCATATTCAAGTCCATGAAAGATAACTAAATGCAAATGCTTTACAGTACATGGTACTCACACATGAGGTATGCAATTATACAATACTAAGAGATGGAGTCTATACAAAGCAAGGATATTTTTACAATCTTCTGCAGCTACCACAATAATTTGCCCAATTAGTTTTCCCCTATGGTTGTGGAGCAGGACCAGCATTGAGCCAAGCATTTTTATCATCAATGTAATCCCCCAACTTATAATATGCTTGCCTACTTAATGTGCCTTTTATACAAGATTTAAATTTCGTCTCATTCAGTTGTACGTGGAATGTGGGGAGGTATTTTATTGTAACGTTTTAAAGCGTATCCCAAGAATGAGTCTACCTGGATATCGAACACATCCCTTCGCATTCAGGAGTTAGAGAGTAGAGCATTTAGAAGTAAATTAATGTAATTTAGTTAAAAACAACTTGTTTGAAACTTTTAGTTCAAAAGTACTTCTTAAACTTTTAAGGGGAAGTTCAAAATATATTAGTTTTTTCTGCCTTTTACACAGAAAACCAATATAAACAGGTCTCTTATTAATGGAATATCCAAATATAATAGTTATACGGCTAAAAGTATTGTCTGACAATTATATCTTGAATTACAAAGGCCTTAGGAGTAGACTTCAAAGGCGTAGCTCAATTTATAATGGAACACATACATAATTTATGCATAACTATTTAAAGAGAGCTCTGTAGTTTGTTTTAGACTATGTGAAAACGTTCAATAGAGAATTATTCAGTTATTGAGACACACAAATAATCTGCCTAGCCTTTTCCCAACAATGTTGGAGTTTGGAGTCGGCTACCACTCCAACCGGATGCAGCTGACTACCACTATTTTACATGGAGCGACTGCCTATCTGACCTCCACAACCCAGTTAGTACTGGGTAATACGATACCCCTTGATAAGACTGGTTGTCAGACATTCGGGCCACTGACTACCTGTAACGACTGTCAAAGGTCTACAAATGACAGCCAGGACCAACGGCTTAACGTACTTTCCGAAGCACGGAGGAAACTCAGTATGTAAAAGGCGGTCACCCATCCACGGACCAACCTAGGCAAGCACGGCTTAACCTGAAGATCTACCTGAGCGGCAGTTATTATTGATACGTCGTACTCGTACCTACAATTACAAGTAGGTAGGTAGGTAGTAGTAGGTAGATAAGTACGTAAAACGAGTCTCGAATGATGTAGGTATAGGAATTGTCATTGTAATTTCGACCGTATGCCGAGGGCATAAAGTTCCTACTTCTTTATTTTGTACAAGTTGTGAAAGGACAATGACCGACTATGTAATTGTCTAGAATAATTCGAGTAAATCGTGGATCTTTCTAGAAGGGTTGGTCACCATATAAATAGCGGACATGTTTGCGGGAGCGGCAGTTTGATTTTGGCTACGCAACGAAGCGAATCGAAGTGAACTAGTAAGTGCGATATCTAAGCGAATAGTGATCAGTAGTGTATTTGTGATTGAGTTTGAAGTGTTTTGTAATTATTAAAGCTGTTCAGTTGTTTAATCGGTAGTAATTAATTTATCCCATACCCAGCTCGTAACTTTATTTAGCCACATGTTATGTTTTATCCTCACCTCAAAGTTAACTTTTCCGGTTTGTTTATGTTTGATGGTCTTGAAGACATAGTGCGCGTATTGAGTTGCATCTGAAACAAAGCAATTAGTTTTTAAATTGTTTTTGGTAGTGGATAGTTTGTGGTAATCGGTTGGCTTAGTCCGTACTAAGCCAACCAAGGAAAGAGGAAAAAGTAAATATGTAAATAAATAAATTTCGTGGACATTATTATATGTGATTTTTCTTTCTCTTTGATTTTTCCTGCATGTTACTAATATAGTCTTTAAGGAAGATGTATTACTAACACCCTATGGGCCTTGATGCCTGACAATAAAATACTTTTATTTTTATTTTATTTATTCATTTATTATTACACACAATAATGTCGTGAGGAAAGTTCTCAATATGGTTCTGGTGTTGTTGTTGTATTCTGTTGTGTGTGTGTGAGTGTGAGTGTGTGTATAAGTGTGTGTGTGTATGTGTGTGTGTTGTATGTGTGTCTGTGTGTGTATGTGTGATATGTGTGAGTGTAATGTGCTGGCTTCTGTACATAAATGGTAACGTAATTTCAAAAAGAAAACATCGTGAGGAAAGGTTTGGATACGAATGTGGATGGCAATATTGGCTATAAGAGTAGAGGAAGACCACAGAAATGGATGGATGGACTGTGTGAAGGATGATATGGTAGGAAAGGAGGTGTCTGATGATGTGATGAGTAATAGAGAGGGATGGAAGAGGAAGATATACTGCGCCGATCACAAATAGATTGGGATGAGGTCAGGAGAATAGTGGATAGGTTGTACAAAGAAGAAGCACGGTTTTATTGCTGCGTAAGTGTACAATAAGGACCGCAGATTATACGGATTAATTATTTTTGGGTCATCAGTCAACGTATGTTGAAAAAAAATACAAACTGTATTCATAACATAGTTGTTTGCTATAGGTACTAGTTAGTTTTCTCATAGGGGAGTGGTATCTGCTAACGAGAGGTTTTCTCCATGTAACTCCTCTTTAATGAGTGAATATAAATGTGTGCTTTTTGGACTCTAAACTTTAATTGGTACAATTGAAATAATTCTAACTTTATTATTACTATATGAAAAAAATTTTCAAAGTGAAGCATTTTTTCTTTGAAATTTCGTAACTACTCTTAAACGGCATTAAGTTTTAGTATTTTTTTTTAACACAAATTTTTGACCCTTTTTTCATTTTGATCTAATGATTTATTAGGCTACAATTAAATAAAAACCACAAATTTCGCACTATTCGGCCCGCAGTGATTGACGTAACAACCACTTTGTAGTGCAAGCTTATTAGAACTTTATTCTAACAGTATTTCAAACGAAGTTTGTACCACCACAAATAGAGTTGCCAATTTAGCAGATACCCCATAGCAGAATCCTCTCTGTGAGTTTTTCCTTCGTTTACACATTATGCTAATAGTATTAAACTTAGTTTGTTTTTACTGCATTTTGGCTTTAACATTTACCGAGTCTAGAAGCTGGGGTGGCCTGTTTTTTTTTAAAACTACTAAAAACCGTGCATGTATAATACCCTAAATACTTAATAATGAGAGGTTTTTTTTTTGAGCTATTAATAAAAAAACATAGTTACCAAGAACTCTGTAGATGGCGTTGAGCTTACTACGTTACTTAGTGCCAAAGCCAAAACGCTTGAAAAAAAAATATTGCGTCACGTCAAATACGCTCGTTGACTGACACTTTCGTTTGCTTAAGCTTCCGAATGTATTCTAGTTTTCTCGAGCTTTGTTAAAGTCTGTTTTTTTTATGTTCTGATCCTTGCAGTAACTTACCAAGTTCAGCGCCATCTATCCAGCGACTAGGGCAGAGTTAAAAAGAAAATCCCTTATTACGAACTAAATACGTACCTCCAAGTGGGAAGAATTGACAGAAGATATTCTTGAAAGCCTCTTCATCAACCACGCCAGATGGACACTCCTGGAACAAACGAAGACATTTCATCTCAGCACCATCTCTCTGAAGAAACTCTGAATGTAATAGGTGGTCACTCATCCACGGACCAACCTAGGCAAGCGTGGCTTAACCTGAAGATTGACCCTTGCAGCTGTTATTTAAACCACAAGCTTCTTTTGAGAGGAGTGATGATGAAATAAATTACACTAAGCAATGAACCTGCCTAGGTTTGAACTATCCTGACCTCGTAAGTCAGTGCCGCAACCTCTGGACCTGACTACTGTAGATCCATAGGTCGCTGGTTCAAATCCGGCTCGAAGGACCAATGTTTTAACTTTTTGTATTCTGTAGACTGTATTTTTGCTAGTAGGTCTGTAGGTTATTGCTTAGGCTGTAGGACTTGCTTTAAAATATTCACTGTTAAAATACAACTATAAACTAGATAAACAACACACGATAGGAAGTGAGCCAACCATTACAGAGCATCATATACAAGGTGCATTTTTGTATCCTAATCAAAATTCAAGAGCTTGTCACAAAAGACATAAATAATCAATTTAAATTACGATACCTGGTAAATAATTAATAAAGCTGCTATTTTACATTGTTTAACATTGACAGTATTTCAGAATAACACGAAAGTAACAGAATCACCCATCGCGCGACATGTCACTGTGTGCATTTATTTTTGTGTGTGAAAGCGCGTTTATAGGGCTAACAGACACTGCGTTTTAATACGGATTTACACTTACCGATTTCCGTATATAAGAAAAAAAAATACCTTCCCGTTTTATTATTGATTCGGGTCGAGAATCATTAGCATAGGTACCTCCTTGAATTAGACCAGGATGCAAAGCGACACTTTGTATACTACATCAGCCCATAGCGTCCACTGCTGGACATAAGCCTCTACCATGATGGGAGGAATTTGCCGTAATCTCCACGCTTGGCAGGTGGATTGGAGATCGCAGTGATGCAAGACTAACAGAAAACGCTGCTGCCCATTCTCTGGTCTACGGAGGCGCAAGGTGTTCTGCCTCAGACAGTAGTTGCCTAATACGACACCCGTGAGTGTAATAGGTTGGTTCTATTCTACTCTGCCGGATACCACACACACAACCATCTTAACCACAGAGTTGTGACGTTTCTTAGAACACAGACTAAAAATAATAAACATTTTGTTAACCATAAACAGTCCATACCTGTTTGAATCCTCGGTACATCAACTTGATCTCATGCGCGGTGAAGCGCGTGGACTGCGCAAGAGTTCCCGGCGGTTCGGGACGATGTCGCACCACGCCCGTAGGGAAGATTGATTCTTCGCATTCTTCCTCTGGGGACAAAGAGAAGAATTCCATTAGGATTATGTAAGTATTGAAATGTTGAAATTGACATTTCAAAGTAAACCGTCGATTGAGCCTATCAGTGACGTTGACTATTATTAAGGGTTAAAATAAACCTTTAAAGAAGCCGAAAGCCACTTGTTTTCCTCGTCATTGCGATCATTTTTTTGTTCTACACCATACCTGGGAACCTTCTAGTTACGGAGATATTGGGGGTGAAAGTTCCAACTTTTTCACAAGTTTTTTTTTTTCTGAATCATATTGTAAAGTTATTTATTTTCTATAATATTTACATTATTTACATACTAACTCTATAATAGAAATAAAAATATTTACAAGTATCAAAAAGGGTTACAGGGCGTCGAAAAATACGTCCACATCGCTGTCAACAGGAAAAGTGCCCAGAAGGCTGGCAGCATTGCCACGTTCCATGGCATTATGGTCATACCATCTGGTCTCTTGCCATCGACGCGTGTCAAGCCAGTGGGTTCTAATACAGCTGGCACCCCGGCGGCGGTGGCAAGTTTGTTTTAAATACTAGTTTAAATTTACTTTAAAATACCTCCATGACCTTGCATATATCAGCACTATGCTTTAGTGCGTCACATTGAGTTAGACCGTAAAACGTGATTTTCACCCCATAAAAAATGTCGTTTCTCAGCAATAATTTTTGCGTAAAGTTACTTAGTTTGATGTACAGAACTATTTGGTTGACGGCGTCGTCAAGGGTACGTTCACATCTTGTATACCGCTAAAATAAGAACAAGGCAAATCAACCAGGGTTTAGTTCTGCCAGGATCTTTGGCACGTTGCTCAACTAAAAACTTATGTTGTAAACATATTTTTTTCAATAAAATTTCTATGATGAATTAGGTGTATGTGATGATGTGTGTGATGTGTGTTTGTGTGATGTGTGTGTGTATGTGTGTGATGTATGATGTGTGTGTTGTGTGTGTGTGTGTATGATGTGTTTTTTTATGATAGTGTATTTCGCAATTTTCGAAGGACAATGTGTAAAGAACGAAAAATATGAAGAAAATATTTTCACCACATGACCCTGTCATACACACATAAACTTACACCTTGTCCCCACGAGGGTAAGCAGAAACCACAGACCACTACCTGCCACGGTCCTTACCTACTCCTTTAGCCTCGTCCACGTCCATTCATCTTCACGACCCTTGCAATTAAATCCGTTTCCACCCTGTTAACAGCTCGGAAAGACCTCGGCTCACCCCACTCGGAACTACCATTAATCACAGGTCGGCTCGGTACTCTGAACATTAGTCATTGGTCGGAAAATGTTCAGTTTCATTTCCTCTGCTAATGCTGTTACGGCTCAGCATACCTAAATAGGGAAGCTTTGAAAATCACACTCAAGGTGCGATCAGATTGCAGACTGAACTTCGGACACTAAACTTTTACAGATAATCCTAACTTCCTATCCTAACTTCCTATCCTAACATCCTATCCTAACATCCTATCCTAACTTCCTATCCTAACTTCCTATCCTAACTTCCTATCCTAACTTCCTATCCTAACTTCCTATCCTAACTTCCTAACTAATCCTATCCTATCTTACTAATATCATAAATACGAAAGTTTGTTGTTGTTTGTTACACTTTCACGCAAAAACTAGTGAACGGATTTGGATAAAATTTTGCACACAGATAGTTTATAACCTAGATTAAAACATAGGATTATTTTTATCACGGTAGTAAGATCCCATGGGACAATTATCAAACTTCACCCGGGCGATGTTGCTTGCAAAAGCTACCGAAGCGACCTCTTGCGACCCCCCTATAGGTTTCGCGACCTCCAGGTTCGAAAACACTGCTATAAGGTTTCCGTTTTTGCCGACTTAGTTACAAAACCCAAAAAAGAAAATAATCCAAAAAAAACGCCTTTTTTTTCTAAAAGAAAATGCCTAAAGAGCCTCGCTACATAATGCACTATTCCGCCACAATAAACTTCCCTGTATGAACAAGCTTGAATGAAAGACCGACTGAATGAGAGTGAATGAAAGACCGACTTTGTGAACGAATGAATGGAACTGCGGGAACCAACTTTAACTAAGCTAGCTTGGCCAGTATAAGTTGGGACCTTATATTAGGTAGGCCGAAAATACGGTAGAAAGACCTCATAGCACAACAATATTAGCTACACAGGTCGAGCGAGGGTAAGCGTCGCTTCCCGAGGTCAATTCGTGGATGGGTGGCGAACCGTTACAATATCGAAACCCCTTTAGAAAGTAGGTTCGAATGCAATTTATAGATCTTTATTTGGAAGTTGGAAGCCCAATACAAAAAGAACATATCGTAGTATCCAAATCAGTTTGACGACCCGAATGGCGCAGTGGTAGTGACGCTGCCTTACGTTCTTAGAGTCCCGGGTTCGAATCCCGGTAAGAGCAAATGTTTGTGTGATGACCATGGACATTTGTTTCCGAGTCATGGATGTTTATATGTATAACTAGCGGACGTCACGTGGTTTAAACCGCGTAGTTCCCGTTTCCATGGGAGTACGGGGATAAAATATAGCCTATGGTACTCAGGGTGAATGTAGCTTACTAATGGTGAAAGAATTTTTGAAATCGGTGCAGTGGTTTTTTGAGTTTATTCATTACAAACATACACCCAAAAATACAAATCTTTCCTCTTTATAATATTAGTGTAGATTAATATTAGTATAGATACCTTTTTATCTATCCAATACGAATAAAAAATTCTCGATGGAGTTTCGACAGCTAATCATTCGAATACAAGTGGTCCCAATTTCATGATACGGTTTTAAAACTCTACCTGTATATAATTTGGTTCTGCACTTCGTAGCACGGGTCAAAATATACCAGTTTTTTTGTAAATGGCTGCTTTTTAAGCAAAATGTAGGCCTTTGAGGCTTTTAGCCTTAAAAAGGAGTAAATAGAACTTTGAAGTATTTTCTATAGAAAAAATACCTAAAGAAACTAATGTGGCAAAGTAAGGTCAGAGGTTAAAAAGCTCACTTGGTAAGGAGAGGTCGTGAATTCGATTCCCACTCAAATTGAAATATTACTACACTGCTACTACAACAGCCCATAACGTCCACTGCTGGACATAAGCCTCTCCCATGATGGGAGGAATTTGCCGTAATCTCCACGCTTGGCAGGCGGATTGGAGATCGCAGTGAGGAAAGACTAACAGAAAACGCTGCTGCCCATTCTTTGGTCTACGGAGGCGCAAGGTGTTCTGCCTCAGACATTAGTCGCCTTATACGACACCCGTGAGTGTAATGGGTTGGTTCTATCCTACTCTGCCGGATACCACACGGCTATTGAAATATTAGTATGAACTTATTACAATATTTTCTATGTTTAATTACTTATTGTTTTTTTAACTTGTAATGTGTATGTCTTTTACATGGTTTTTTTACTTACATTATTGGATATTATGAACCTGAAAATTTAAGCATTCGTCCTCCCTAGGTAGCTTCATGGTCATTTCTTGGAGGCTTAGCAACGGCTTTGGCCTTTTTACCTTGTAATTCAAGTTATTTAAGTTTTTATCTCTATTAAATCTTTGTTTACTTTTGTGATGTCAGTTAGTGGCAACCCTAGTTTTATTTTTAATTTATTGCTGGAGCTAGTTGTAGGTTGTATAGGTAAATCACATCGACCTCATTATATTTTCTTTTTAATTTGTTCAAATTTTAAAATGTCAATTATCTGGAGTTGACAGGAGCCTGGTGGTGGAATGGGGAGTCTACGTTCAGAGCTGAGAGCAGGAAGACATCTGAAAAGCTCTATAAAAGTATATTTAAAGGGCAGTTACCCTTATGTTCTGTTTTAAGTCGGCCTCTCTCCGTGCCGCACCCTCACCTAGAACACCTGGAAACCTTGATGCTTGAGCTGCACAAGCCTGATGATGAAGATTTGATGCTCCTCGGCCCTCCTCCACGGTCGGAAGACAGATGTTCTCGGCCCTCCTCCTACGGCCTGAGGATTGACGTTCCTCGGCCGTCCACCACCGTCTGAGGACGGATACCCTCGGCCCTTCTCTACGGCCTGAGAGTTGATGGTTCCTCGGTCCTCCTCCACAGTCTGAAGACGGACGTTCTTCAGTTATTTATTCCATTCTGCGCTCATCTTCAGTATTTTCCGCCAGCTTCACTGGCATTAGTGATTAAGTAGCTTCAGCCTTTAGGTTAGGATCTTTGTTAATAAATTCTTATAACTCGTTCCCTTGACTATTTATTTTAATAGTGCTCCCCTCCAGACTGAAAGTTAGATAGGTGAGTGCTCAGAGTGACCTTACAGTTTTGTGGATCCTATCCAGGAAAATGTAACGTTACAAACTTTGTTGATAGCAGCACTTTAGTTTTTATTGCTACAAACTAATGGTTCTGTGTGTCTTGCTATTGGTGTAAAAAAAACCGCACACCTAGGGTTCCGTACAAACTTTTTAACGGACAAACTTAACTATGCTGTTTGATCCCTAGAAACGGCTATTGCACCAACCGTAAATAATAAGTTTGTATTATTAAAATCGTTTTTTTTTTTGTTACTATATTACATACTAGCTGACCCGCGCAACTTCGTCTGCGTCACATGAGAGAGAGAGGGTTAGAGAGAGCGGAGTCAACCTTGAAAGATAGACATAATGCTATCGCGGTTTTTTTTAGAACGCTTTAAAACGAACAATTCCCTAATACATGATTGTTGCGCAACTTTAACCGTTTATGCAGCGCCCGCAAAGGAAGCTCTCGAAAGAAATAAATTTTCCTTGTTTTTGCAACATTTATCATTGATGCTCCGCACCTTTTAATTATAGCGTGATGTTAGATAACCTATAGCCATTCTCGATAACTATTCAACACTAAAAGTTTTCCTGTAATTAGCGCGTTCAACCAACCAAAATCTCTTTAGCTTTATAATATTAGTAGATATATACCTACGTAGATCCAAGTGGGTAACAATTTAATTTCTTCGATATATTTGCATTAATCGCTAAAATAATCTACTTATGTTTTTCCAAAAAAGGGCTTACCTCAACAGCCTTTTTTTTTTCGGATGGGAAATCATCAAATGACTCCTCCCGCTCTGGGCGGACCAGGAGGCAGTGTCATACTTTTACTGACTAAACCCATCCATGTTCCTTCATCGCCCTTTGTGTTCCGGGGCCACGGTATCTCTTTAGAACAGTCCCGCAACCCCGGCAGGCGTCGGCCCTTGCGGACCCCTTCCTATTGCTGACTCTCTTTGAGGCGCGCGTCGAACACGAACGTGCCGTCGACACGGCCTGTCGTCATGAGACAGACGGACGGCGAGCTAGCCCATAGCCCACCGTCCACAGGCCCGCGCGTACGGTGGCCGGGGGCCACGTGGTGGCACCGGACGCCCGGGGCGTCTCCCGCGGCGGCCGGGACGTTTAGAGGTTCTCTCCCTCTCACGTTCCGCCACCTCCTTCATCCTTAGACACTCGATGACAGTCATACTCCAGCTAGGTCGAAAGTTCTCATCAAAGGTGCAAGAAATTAGCCCAAACACGACTTTTCAATTATAAATGGGACCAACTTTGAGATGTACCTACGCTTTTTACAAACAAAAGGACCATGTACGGACTTCTCTGTAAAAGTTATCCGTGGTTATATATAAAAAAAATACGCGTCGAATTGAGAACTGCCTTCTTTTTGTTTCGTCGGTTAAAAAACCAATCTTGAGGCAATTTACATGTTTGCGGCGGCGACCTCTCGCGTCCGGCCCTGGTGCAAGCCATGGTCCGGAGCGAGACGGAATGGGACGCCGTCACCTCCTTCTGCGAAGCAGTAATGCTAGAGAAGGAGGTGGCGGAACGTGAGAGGGAGAGAACCTCTCAACGTCCCGGCCGCCGCGGCAGACGCCCCGGGCTTCCGGGGCAACCACGTGGCCCCCGGCCACCGTAGGCGCGGGCCTGTGGACGGTGGGCTATGGGCTAGCTCGCCGTCCGTCCGTGTCATGACAACAGGCCGTGTCGACGGCGCGTTCGTGTTCCACGCGCGCCTAAAAGAGAGTCAGCAAAAAGGAAGGGCCGATCCGCAAGGACCGATGTCTGCCGGGGTTGCGGGACTGTTCGAAAGAGATACCGTGGCCCCGGAACAATAAAGGGCGATGAAGGAACATGGCTAGGTTTTAGTCAGTAAAAGTCTGACACTCCCTCCTGCTCCGCCCAGAGCAGGAGGAGTCATTTGATGATTTCCCATCCGAAAAAAAAAAAACAAAAAATAGGCAACTGACACGGGCGAGGGTCATTCAATTCAGAAAATGGAGTGAAATAAACAACGCCGTCTATCGACCAAAATGTTAAACTGCTAAAGTATTACCTATGCTATAATTTTTTTTTAAAGCTGGTCAGTCGATTTAAAAGTTATGACTGTGGTGAGCACATTTTTAGTCATTGGTATCATTTTAGTTCAACAGATGTCGCTGCATGTACCTATGTATCTTACATTTGATGATTAGTTCTTCTTGAAAACTTTAAGTTCATATATCTTTTGATAGAATTAACCGATTTCAATGAAACAAACACTAAATCATACCCCAAGTTACACACAATTTTTATGTATAAACATTGTCAGCATTGAATTCGTAGATTTAACGTGATGTGCGCACAAACAAACAGACAAACAAACAAAAATTTCAAAAATGATGGAAATGGGTTCTGTTACTTATCTTTTCACACGCTGGCTATTTTTTGTTTCAATTTCTTCAATGTACAAAAATGACTTTTCTACAGATTTATTATATGTATAGATTTACGGTTTTCAGATTTTTCCCTTTACATGTGCTATAAGACATAGCTTCTCGCCAAATTTCGTGATTCTAGGTCAACGGGAACTACCATAATTATCGGTTTTCGACTCAAAACCTATAGGGTACTTCCGGTTGATCTAGAATTGTCAATTTTGGTTAAAAAGCAAGGTCTAACAGCACTTATGAAAATTCAGAAAAATAAAAAAAGTTGAAAATTAAGGTAAATTGTTACTTACCTACAAGTTTTCGTGAAAATCTAAATTTGCCCATATCTTTTTATTGTGTTGACTCTGGGCCTTGATTTTTATACACCTAATAGGAACTATAGACTTCAGTATCTGGTATAAATTTCAACTTGCTAGGTCTACCCGTTCCTGAGGAACTCAGTGGTGACAGACGGACAAAAAAGAGATCTTCTAAGGCCCAGCGCACACCGCTGGAGGCGCAGCGCAGCGCATTCGAAGACAACAATTTAATATAAACCTTAACTACCTTGATATACGGTCGCGCGCATGCTCTTGTAGTAGCTTCAGGGCGCTCCGAGTACCGCGTGCTAATTTATTCTTATATTGACCGTATATCAACCTTGATATACGGTCAATATAAGAATAAATTAGCACGCGCACCTTAACTACCTAGTTAAGGTTTATATTAAATTGTTGTCTTCAAATGCGCTGCGCTGCGCCTCCAGCGGTGTGCGCTGGGCCTAAAGGGTTCCTTTTTTACCTTTTGAGGTACGGTACCCTAAAAATGAGCTCCGTTTCAACCTCTGAGTACGGAATCCCAAAAACTAAAGACCTCATTTATTTTCAATATTGGATCGAAACAAATTCTTATTCAAAATACGAAAGCTCTCCAAACTTTGTAATCTGAGAGTTTCTCTAATAAATAACGATTATTTAAATCAGAGTTACAGTGAATAATGGCCGTCTTTGTATTTTAACAAAATCGTCTCGTAACTAGCAAACGCGGAGAGAATAACATTATTTATGAAACAATAAATATTATAATTATTACCATTACGAATTTGTTCGTGGCAGCCGGGATTTGTGCACGGTTGATGGTAATAGGATCGCTCCTATTACATTACGCAATTATTATTGTCAACACTTGTCTATAAACTTTCGTAACGATGTTGTTAGCCGAGTGCAATTAGGCAAAAAATGCTCAACAGGTGCAACGAAGTTTACCGTGATCGGATTTTCATGGTATTTTTTTGAGTTCCTAGAAGTGTGGAGAAGAATATACATTACATTCACAGTACATTTTGATACAAGTGGAGAAAGTTTGTTATTGCAATCGAGGCGGAATTAACTCCCGAGCCGTAGGCGTGGGTGTTTTTGAGTCGAGAATTGCAATAACAAATGTCCACGTGTATCAAACGACGTTTTTCAATACACTTTTAAAGAAATAAATTATAAAAACGAAAAATATTTTTGTCATGAATTGCAATCATGTTGTACCTAATTGTAGTGCGTTATGGACCAGTTTTCGAGGAAGTGTATTGAAAAGTATTTTAATTTAATTGTTTTATATTGCTTGTGCAATCATTATCATTATCTTCCCCTTATCACAATTCATTTGTGGTCGGCTCAGCATCTCTTCTTCTCCCACACCTCTCTATCACTCGTCATCACATCAGACACCTCTTCTCTTACCATATCATCCTTCACAGTCCATCCATCGTTTCTTTAGTCTTCCTCTACTCTTATACTTATCCACATTCTACCCAAAACCTGTTTCACGAAGTTTTCCTTTTGAAATTGCGTTAACACTAGCTTATTCCCGCGGCTTCGCCCCCGTGGATTTCGGTAATGTCCCACAGGATCGTATTACGGGGATAAGAAGTTCGATCGAAAGATTCCTCCAAATTCGTTCAGTAATTTTTGCGTGAAAGAGACAAACATTCATCCATCCTCAAAAACTTTCGCATTTTTAGGGTTCCGTAGCCGCAGCCAAATGGCAAAAAATGGAACCCTTATGGATTCGTCATGTTTGTCTATCTGTCCGTCCGTATGTCACAGCCACTTTTTTTCCAAAACTATAAGAATGCTGTTGAAACTTGGTAAGATGTATTCTGTGAAAAATAGAAAATAAACAATCAATTTTGGGGGTTCCCCATACTTAGAACTAAAACTCATTTTTTTTCCAAACTGAATAGTTTGCGTGAGAGACACTTCCAAAGTGGTAAAAGTAGTGGTGTGTGTGTCCCCCCCCCCTGTAACTTCTAAAATAAGAGAATGATAAGACTAAAAAAATAATATGATGTACATTACCATGTAACCACTTCCACCGAAAATTGGTTTGAACGAGATCTATTTTTATATTTCATATAGCGTATTTTTTTTAATACGTCATACATCGTAAACCGCAATTTACCTTTCATTCAATCAACTCAAATATAAAAAGCTCCTCATTTAGGTACCTAATTATTATGTTTACTTATCAATAACTTAATTTATAAAAATACGCTATTATTAAAACATCGATCATAGTTACAAAGAACTACAAGAACTTTTATAATATGATCCGACTCGCACTTGGCCGCTTTTTTTAATATTCAGTAGGATTTACATTGTTTCTGTAAGATCACGTAATTACAAAAGCTAGGTCCAAATTGAGTTGAAAGGGCCTTCATCCCCCTTTACAATCGTGTCACTGCCAGAGACAGCTGACCACAGTGATTTTACCAGAGATTTCGGTTCGCTGACCACTTTGTATCAATCAATGTTTGAGACGGACTGCCTCGATAGTCTAGTGATTACGAGTGCGACTGCTGAGCGTGAGCTGTCAACCAAACATTCTCTACAACAAACTAAGTAACTCTATACGCAAAAAATATTGCTAGGAAACGACTTTTTTTCACCATCCCATATCTTCCCGTGGGTGTCGTAAGAGGCGACTAAGGAATGCAGAGAATGGCAGCAGCGTTCTCTGTGCTTTTGTAACAAGCGTACTGCAATCGCTAACCCGCCTGCCAAGCGTGGCGATTATGGCAAAACACCCCGTTGGAGGAGGCCTATGTCCAGCAGTGGACGTCTTTCGGCTGAAATGGTGATGATGATGATGATTTACTTTTTTTTGGAGTGAAAAATCATGTTTTGTGGTAGAGCTCAATGTAACGCACTCAAAACAATGTGCTGGTGAATGCATTGAATAGTGGGTACGGAGGTGAAGGTGTTTAAAGTAAAGAAACAACATGAAAAACTTGTAAAAGAAAACTTGTCAAAAAGTTGGAACTTTGAACCCCAATATCTCCGTAACTAGAAGATTCCCAGGTATATGTGTAGAACAAATAAATGATCGCAATGACGAGGAGAATAAGTGCCTTTCGACTTCGTTAAGAGGTTTTTTACACCCTTTAAATTCTACAAGCAACATTTAGCATGATAGTGTTTTATTTTTTTAGTCCAATCAATAGATTTTTTGTAAATCGCAAAAAACTACTCATTTCGCACTATTCGGGCCGCAGTGACTGACGTAACAACCACTTTGTAGTGCAAGCTGATTAGAACTTTATTCTAATAGTATTTCAAACGTTCCAAATTAGACTAAATAAGTTATGTCTTTTGAGTGGTATATCAAACGATAATAAATATATTCAATGCAGGTTAAGCTTATTAAAGTTAGTAACTTTAAAATTATATCAATCGTTTATTATATTAACTGATCGATATATCAAATAATATTATAGATTCAGTTGTTAGGTCTTGTAAATATTAGAGATTTTGTAATTATATCATATACTAGCTGACCCACGCAACTTCGTCTGCGTCACATAAAAGAGAAACTGCTCCGCTCCTTTTGGTCGCAGCGTGATGTTATATAGCCTATAGCCTTCCTCGATAAATGGACTACCCAACACTGAAAGAATCATTCAAATCGGACCAGTAGTTCCAGAGATTAGCGCGTTCAAACAAACAAACAAACAAACTCTTCAGCTTTATAATATTATATATAAATATATATATATATAGTATAGATTACTTACCCCT
Organism: Xestia xanthographa; assembly: GCA_905147715.2. Lineage (NCBI taxonomy): Eukaryota > Metazoa > Arthropoda > Insecta > Lepidoptera > Noctuidae > Xestia > Xestia xanthographa. Next base: position 1,397,278 of record LR990654.1, on the reverse strand, counting down.
TTTGTACCACCGACGACGAAGACTTTTTATGCTGGGGATTCAGAATTAAGTATTGAATAACTGATAACCGATTTAGCGACAATATCCGTTCCACCTTGTATACCTCTACCTACCTCCGCCTAACACAAGCGTGATGTTACCTGATCAGACATTCACAGACACGTAACTATGAACACACAAAACAACAGCATCGCTCGTTCACGTCAACTCACTTCAAAAGGGCGCGTTGAAAAGACATCGCATGACCATGTGGCCACGTGAATAGACACTATCAGATAGACAGTCGCTCTATGTGAACACTGATATTCAGACGTGTCTAGTTAGACTAGAAACTGAAAATACCCATACCATCACTCCTGTATGAGATCCCAATACAAGAGCATGCTACATTCTTCGGGTTTTTACAAAACAGCACTGTTAAGAGCGGCCAACCCGCCATACTTTTCGCGAGAATTTTGACAATAGCTCGTGCGTGATTATGCCGTTGTTAGACACATATCTTTGAATTTATTGAACTAATATTTATCTTGTGGACTATTATCTAGGCTTCTATCGAAGCAGAAAATAAAAATTTGTAGAAACAAATTCAGTATAAGCCTCCAAAAATTGCTGTTTTGCACAACTTTTACCTCAACTTTGGCCGTTCATAATGTACTTATAAATTTTAAAAGTTAAGAAAGCATCCTGATAGAAGCCTTGCAAATGTAGTGGAGATTCTAAATAACAAATATTTATTTCACATACTTGTAAGACTAATTCGAAAACACGTATTTCCTGGAACAAGTTTTATAAATTTTCGAACAATATTTTTCGTTCAATGTTCTCGCGTTACGCGGTACTAGGTACGCGGGAGGCAAGTAGTGCAGGTTCGGGGCTAGGTAAGACAGGGTTGAAAGAATACCACCGCTGTGGCTCTGGATGAAACAACAAGCTTTTCGACCATGCTCGCATTGACGAAAGGCGGGCCGGGAAGGGCCCTCTTAAGGAAAAGTATTATGACAATGGGTCCTGTCATTTATAATAAAATACCTCATGGTTTTTAGGACTGTTCCGTATTTTAAAATTAAAATTAAATAGTAATTAAGTTAAATTAAGGTGTAATCATATGTAATATCGTATTTTAAATGTGTAAATACCCAGGAAACATATTTTCCTGTTAATTAATAAAGGATTCGGTTGTACAGCGACGAAACGACGTTACCGGTAACCTAAAACCAACAGCTGATGTTCGGACTACGGATTTATACGGGGAGTATTTGTTTACTTTTATATTTAGAATAGCACACAATCGTCCCATAATCGTAACTTTACAACACGTCCACGCCAATTCTAGTATAGTTTTTGTTTTTTTTGCTAATTTCCTTCTAAGGTTCTAGATTGCATTGCTGACAATTGTCATTTCGTAAAAAGTAAAACTTTAACGATTTATACTTGCTATCAATCTTTTCAATATTAGTTAAATATTAAGTTCGTGATAGTTATTTCATTAACGTCTTGAAGTAATATTGTAATAATCATAAGTTTTTAGTCCAGGCAATCTACCCACATGAAAAAGTAAAATCTTAAGAAAGTAAAATTCTCATTGAAGCAATAAAAATAATTATTCAGTAAGCTAATTTAATTATTGTCAAGCTAATATAGCAGCCTACCTCATTTCTTTGAGTAACACAAACTTTTTCCCTGTTTTTTCCCCTTTTTTATCTCTAAATTCTCTTCATTGGTCTATCCTATTAGTTCTCACCGTTTCTTTATTTACAATTTTCAGTAACCAATCCGGAAACCATGCCTGTGATGACCCGTAAGGCTACTGCTCAAGATATGGAGCTAAAATTGAGAACGGCCCTCCAAGAACTTAAGGACTCTAAACTCCAATGCCAGCAGCTGTTGCAAGAGAGAGAGGACAGTGAGGAGGAGGTCATTAACGTAAATAGCAAAAACTCGAGCTTAAAACGGGAGCTAGTAGACCTTCATCAGGAATTCTTGAATGTTGTCAATGAACGGGATCAACTAAGGGCGGTCACGGATGGGTTCAACTCTTGTAGCAACTTGTATGAGGAGGCTTTATGTAAAATTAGGGACTTAGAGGATGAATTAGTCCATGCAAATGTCAAACTTTTAAATTTGAAAAAGGAAAAGGATCATACTCAGGCTATGGAAACTGAACATTTGTATAATGAATTAGTTAATACAAATTGCAACCCTCATTCCATTATAACAATAGACCTTACAGAGGACTCCTTACTAAAGCATAACTTCAGCCACAAAATTAGTAAAAATAAAATTAAGAAATATGCACGATTAAATAGAATAATTAAAAAATGTAATAAATACAAGAAACAACAAAAACACCTTTCCAAAAATATTCAATTAAGGAAAGAACGTGTTTCTCTAGTTAATAAATTAAATAACTATCAGATTAAATTGGAAGATAGTACAAATATTTATGAAATTGACACTCAGCGCTTACAATCAGAAATACAGGCTCTTAATAAGTCACTAAAATCTTTATGTAATAAATATGAATGCTCGGAAAATCAAATTAAAGAGCATATTCTTGCTACAAATGCATTGGTAGACAAAGTGGACTCGCTGACTCTCAGCAACACTCAGTGTACTTGTCAGAGGGAATCCAGCAATGATGCCCTCCAGCTTGAGGCAACGGAGGACCCGTCCCTAGCTGTGAGTACTCAGGACTGTATTTCCACCCAAGATACAATACCTGACTTAGGTAATTTGGTCTCACCTAATAGTCTTGGTTCTAATCTTTCAGTTATGTTCTCTGATAGTATAGGTAGAGGGTTAGGGAAATTGATCAGTAATAACCTGAGTTATTGTACCCAAAATTATTGCATGCCAGGATCAACCTACAAACAGATTATGGCATCAGTAACAAAGACCGTTTGTGATCCTAGTACCACCATTACTATATGTGTTGGTAATAGTTCTAAGATTAAAAAGGAAGACATCACTGACTGTGTTTCAGAGTTGTTAAAGTTAAATTGTAACAAAATAATATTGTGTGGTTTTCCATTTTTTGAAAATTTGGGTAATAGAAAAAATAATTATATACATATGTTAAATAACCATGTACATTTTTTAGTAGGTCACTATAGTGACAGACTTATATATCTGGATATCAACACTATTGTTGGTAAACTGAAGTCGACACGGGGTAAGGTGTATCTACCTATTAGATGTAGACACAAAATAGCTCGGCTATTAGCTTATAATATTCACACAGACATAAATAGTATGTCTAAGTTTAGTTCTATTATTAACACTGCGACTATTAGTAGTAATACTAATATACAGGTGACTTTCAATGAATATAGCACTAGTGCTATAAATGTTTACAAACATTGTACTGAGGAGGATCCATGTGTCACCGTGGAGAATTCTCAATTAGGGTATATTAGTATTAGTGATAGGGTCTTGTTGTCTGAGGATGGTACGGGTGTCTCCAGCCTCACTCCAAAAATTAATTTAAACTAGGAAATGAGACAACAGGAGGTACGATTAACAATATTGTTAATCCTACCAACGTATCTTCTTGCACTCAATTAGTTAGTAAAAAAGGGCCTCAGCAGAACACTTTGAAATTATTCCACCAAAATATCCAAGGCATTTCTTCCAAATTATTAGAAATTGAATTGTTTTTAGAAAATAGTAAGTTTGACATTATATGTTTTACTGAACATTGGCTTAAGGATTACCAAATGCTTATCAATTATGAGAACTATATGGTGGGTAGCTGCTTTAACCGTAAAACTATGCTTCGTGGAGGTTCCCTAATATTAATAAGAAATTGTTTTAAATATAAGCAACGTAATGACATAGTAGGTCTCTCGGTTGAACATTGCGTTGAACTGTCCTGTGTTGAGCTAGATAAGCATGTAATTGTGTGTGTGTACAGACCCCCAAACTATCAAAACTTTTCTTTGTTTGAATCAATAATGGAAGATGTGATGGCAAAACTTGCAGTCAGTAATAAATCTATAATTATTTGTGGTGATTTTAATATCAATATTTTAGAAGAATGTGCAAATAGCAGTCGCTTATTAAATCTTTTTAAGTCATTTGACTTGACCAACACTTTTACAGAACCTACTAGAGTCACTCCATCTTCTGCTACTTGTATAGATAATATTTTCTGCGATTGTGATTACTTAGAGAAAGCAATAGTAAATTGTCTACCCTCTGACCATAGTGGACAAACTGTAACCTTCAGGTGTAATACACCCCCATCGCAAAAAGTTCAAATTAAATTTAGACCTATAACTTCTAGCAGATTAAATAGGTATAATATTTTGCTACAGAACAAGTTAAGCGTTATGGGCCTTGATGATATTAATATAGATCAATTGTATGATCGTTTCTTTTCAATAGTTCACACGGAATTCAATAAAACTTTTGAAAAGAAGACAAAAAGTATTTGCCCTAAATTCATATTTAGTGATTGGGCAACTAGAGGTATCAGAAAAAGTAGGGAAAGACTATTTGAGCTTTATGGCCTTAAGCCTTTTATAAACACTGAAACTTTTAACAAGTATGTTGCTAAGTATTCAAACATTTTTAGAAATACATGCAGGGTTGCTAAAGCACTGCACATTAGCAACAAGATCAAAACAGCAGAAAATAAAATAAAGACAGTTTGGAAAGTTATAAATAATGAGACTAACAGGAAGAAAATACGTAACACTAGCTACACATTAGATACAGCATGTGGTCCTAAAAGCTCTAATCAGGAAGTAGCTCAAGAATTTGTAAAATTCTTTACCGATATACCACAAAAAACAACGGAGGCTCTTATTTCCTCACCTGAACTCTCAATTGGTTTATTAAAGGCGAATGTGTCTGGCTGCCTGGTTGAATTTAAATTTAAACACATTAACCCTATGATTGTTATTAAAACTTTCCGGCAAATAAAGATCAAACTAACCGAAGATCTATGGGGAATGTCTGTCAAAGTTTGTACATCCATACTTGAGACTATAGCCCCTTACTTAGCTTTAATTTTTAATTTATGTGTAGACCAAGGAGTTTTCCCTGATTTAATGAAATACAGTAAAGTCATACCTCTTTTCAAATCCGGGGACAGTAAAGATACTAATAATTATAGACCTGTATCCGTGTTACCAGTTTTTAGCAAGGTTTTTGAAAAAGTAATGCTTAATCAAATGCTCTATCATTTTAACACCAACAGAATCTTACATGATCAACAGTATGGCTTCACCAAGGGACGTTGTACAACTGACGCCGGTGTAACCTTATTAAAGCACATATTTACTGCGTGGGAAGAGTCTCAAGACGCCATAGGAATTTTTTGTGACCTCTCCAAAGCGTTTGATTGCGTAAATCACGACACATTACTTTTGAAACTTGAGCATTACGGACTGGGTAAACTTGCACTTAGTTTGGTAAAATCTTATTTGAATGATAGACAACAACATGTTCAAATAAATGGTGTTAATTCACAGGGGTTAAAAGTAAAAATGGGGGTTCCACAAGGCTCAATATTGGGTCCTTTCCTCTTTCTAGTATATATAAATGATCTACCCTATTTACTGAAAAACCAACCTCAAAATATGGTGTTATTTGCTGATGACACTTCCCTAATTTTTAAGATAAATAGGCGGCCCCAAAATCTAGATGACGTGAATAATGCCCTACTTCAGGTCCAAAATTGGTTCACAGCAAACAATTTGGTATTAAATGAAAAAAAAACCAAATGCATAAGATTTGCTTTACCGAATGTTAAAAGTAGTGATTGTGATATAATATTGAATAAAGAGAAACTTGAATTCGTAGATAAAACGGTTTTCCTGGGGATTACGCTTGATTCAAGGCTACAATGGGGTTCTCATTTGACATCTCTTGCGGGGCGGCTAAGTTCAGCAGCCTTTGCCATTAGAAAAATCCGTCAGTATACTGATGTAGATACCGCTAGACTGGTTTATTTTAGTTACTTTCATAGTATAATGTCTTATGGCATTTTGCTGTGGGGACGGGCTGCTGATATTGAGTCTATATTTATTCTGCAGAAAAGAGCCATCAGAGCCATATATAATCTTCGTAGGCGCGATTCTCTAAGGGAACTGTTTAAGGATATTGGCATCATGACGGTACATTGTCAATACATCTACGAAAACATAATGTACGTCAGAAAAAATCTGCACCTTTTTGGTAAAAGGGGTGACAGACATAATTACAGTACTAGAAATAGGGACCAACTAGTTCAGCCAGGTTTCAGACTCGCTAAAGTAGACTCATCTTTCATGGGGTACTGTTTGAGATGCTATAATAAAATTCCACAAAGTATTCTTGAACTGAATGAGACGAAATTTAAAACATGCATTAAACGCACACTATGTAAGCAAGCATATTACAAGTTGAGCGATTATATCGATGATAAAAATGCTTGGCTCAATGCTGGTCCTGCTCCACATGGACAGGGGCGCATAAATTGATAGCATTAAATTGTATTGTTGGAGCTGCTGAAGATTGTACAACTATCTTTGCATTGTAAAGAATCAATCTCTTTAGTATTATATAAATGCATAGCCCATATTGTGTGAGTACTATGTACTAGAAAGCTATCATTCACTGGAAACCTACGTCTTTTTTTTGACTTGAATGTGCCCTGGCGGTTTGGAGTATGTCATGCTCACTCTATTGTCTCGCTGATGGTGGCGCATGTGTCGGATCATTTAGTTCCCTTCAAAATGGTTGAGTTGAATGGTGCTGATCCATGCGTCATGTCCGTGAACGGGCGCTGTCAGTTGTGACTGGTCATCTCTTGGTTGCCATGGCTTATTTGAATGAATTATTTTGAATTGTATTTTTTTTTTTGTTTGTGTTTTTTTGCTGTGGACACTTTTACCGTGCACATCTTGCTACATTGTTCTCACATAATATACCATCTCAACGTGAATGATGTAACCAAGATTTTGTAACAATATTCTGATTTAAAAGAGTGTCCATGGAGTTTCTTGCCCATTCTTCTCCATAGAGATCTACGCTAGGGAATGGGCAACTACAGTACTTTCACAGTTTTTATGTCTTGTGACTGGGACTGTAGCTACATTTAATTTTCATCTTTGTTTCGACAATTCAAAAGTGCCTGTAACTGGCTTACTTGAAATAAATGCTTTGATTTTGATTTTGATTTTGATTTTGTTCTGTTAACATTTTTAAATCTAAGGGACTAAGGTAACTGCACTACTTTTAAACAAATGTTACTACTCAGTGAAATACTTTTTAAATGACATGAATTTATCCAGATTATGATTGTTTTTAATTCTAAATTTGACCATGTTCCTGACTATAATATTATTAATTGACTTCACTTTAATTTCTGTTATGTTTTGTTGACATTACTATAAATGTCACTTACGGGATATATTCCGTGATTATTGTTTATTTTTGAGCTCCCGATATTTCGACACTGTTGCAAGCGCTATGATCGCGGGTTAACTGGAGAATGCGGGTGGCTGGAAAAAATTGTTAGAAGCAGACAAAAAATACAATACAATATCGGGAGCTCAAAAATAAACAATAATCACGGAATATATCCCGTAAGTGACATTTATAGTATAGTTATGAACCGTGAAAGCTTAAAACAGTGTTTGTTGACATTGTTTTGATTTTATTAATATTTTAATTTATGTAATAATTTGCATGCCGTAAGGTAGACTGCAGCCGATCTCATTAATTTATGTACAACATCTTATAACTGTTCCTACATTCAAGGCAAATAAAGATCTGTTTCTGATTCTGTATTAGCCAAGGAGTAGACGTGGTATCTAGTATAACTATATTTCGTCAACTATGTCAAGACACGCACCTCAAACTTTTCGAATAAATTCATGTGCGTATTGAATACTTGAATAATTTGCTTCGGTGAAGGAAAACATCGTGAAGAAACCAGCATGCCTCAGAGATATTTCTCGACGGCATGTAAAGCTAAGTCAGAATCCCATGCCTGGCGGGACTGCGGGACTGATTGAAAGAGATACCGTGGCACTGGAACACAAAAGGCTAAGAAGGAACATGGATGGGTTTTAGTCAGTACAAGTCTGACACTCCCTTCCGCTCTGCCCAGAGCGGGAGGGGTCATTTGATGATTTCGCATGCGAAAAAAAAAATTCTGACACCATAGGCATTAACCTCATTGAAATTAAATCTCGTGACTGTATGTGTTATTCATCATTATAGTTTTAGTTGTAAATTTTTTTAAATCCGGGGTAAACACATATTTTGCAACAAGACCGTACATGTTTCACAAACACGGTGCTCTGAAACAAAGGTGTCACGTTGCACGCTCACGAGACGTGACACGGCCGAGAGGTCGTCAGTACCACGTGACAGATGACATTATGTCGGTAACATGTGAACGGTTCAATAAAGGCTGTTAAACACCTCTTAACGAAGCCGAAAGGCACCTGTTCTCCTCTCCGTCCTTGTAATATTTTTTTTGTTCTACACCATACCTGGGAAACTTCTAGTTACGGAGATATTGGGGGTCAAAGTTCCAACTTTTTTTTTTAAAGAAGTTTTTAATGTAAGATTTTTACTTTAAACACCTCCACGACCCCCGTACTATTCAATCCAACCATCAGCACAATGTTTTGAGTGGTACTCCCTTAATTCTCCTAAAAATTTTTGTCCGAAAATCATTATCCATAAAACGTTTGCTATAAACTTCAATAACCATAATGTTCAAAATCCCGAAATTTAGTTTTACATAATTATCTTTATTTCTAAAACTGTTCTGTCATAATATCGAATACTATAATAATTGAATCATCTAATTTAACATGCCATAAAGTCAAATGTCCTAAATATTTTATTATATAATATGTATTATTCCGAATGTTCATATAAGTATAATGAAATTTTTGATCCTAAAACATTTGCAAAAAATTAGGTTTTAGTGACAGAAACGAATCGCTATAAATCCGACCCCACGCAGTCTTGTCTGCCCTACCCCGAGAGTGTAATTTAAAATCGCGTAGGCACGGAGGGGCGAGGCGGCCCGCGAGTTGAGGAGCAGGTGGTTGTAACACTCGCCGCCGCTGCTGAGGCTGGCCGGCGAAGCCGGCCAGCAAGCCGAAGCTGCGGTGGTGAGCGTAAAACACATCTGCGACGATAAGCTCGCATGGGAACGCCGGAGCCCCGCAGCGCCGGAGCCGTGACAGAAACCATGCCTGCTGCATGTTGCTTGCTCGCTTGCATGCTGCATGCTTGCTCGCTTGCATGCTGCATGCTTGCTTGCATACTGTATGCGTGCTTGCATGCTGCATGGTTACTGCAAGCTTGTTGTATGCTTGCTGCATGCTTGGTGCATGCATGGTGTATGTTTGTTTGGTGTATGTTTGTTTGATTGATTGATTTTCTGCCTTTTAGTGACCACCGATATGAAATGTATGCCAAAAGAAGATTCTAACTGTGAACTTTCTGCGATATTATGATGGTTCTACTTTTTAATTCTTACACAATAACAATGTTCTGTTCCCTTTTGGGAACGTATGGGAACATACCGGTTTGTTTTAAAAATATTATTAAGATCAAAACATTGAATATTTTTTTGAATTTAGGATTTATAACTATTATTGAAGACGGTTTTAAGTCTTTTGTATATTATTGATTGTGATATTTATGACAAACGGGTTTAGGGCATATTGTATTTAGGGATTTCAATTTTATGGCATGTTATATTATGTGATATTAAGTTCGGGTAAGTTATCATTCGGACAAATGATGATTAGGACAAAAAACGTTATGGCACTTTAAATTATGAATAAAAAAGTTAGGTAATACAATAGAGAACCGTTTTGAGTGCGTTACATTGAGTTCTACCACAAAACATGATATTTATACCCAAAAAAAAAGTCGTTTCCCAGCAATAATTTTTGCGTAAAGTTACTTAGTTTGATGTACAGAATGCTTGGTTGACGGCTTCGTGATGAGGCCTTGTACACCCTGTATATTCGGTGCTGGCTGACAATGAGCATAGCGTTTCATTGAATAGGTGTGCGTTATTACCAGAGAGTGACCAATTTGATCTTAATTCAGACTCCGTGGGTGCTAATGAGAAATTCTTGATGGCAAAGTCCAATAACACATTGCCCGACCTGGAAATCGAACTCAGAACTTAGAATAAACTGAGCCCTAGCGCTTGTGACACTAAACAAACAAAGCAACCTGAAATAAACTTTAAATCTATTCGTATACTAATATTATATACTATACAGGGTGTAAAAGACCTCATCACGAAGCCGTCAACCAAGCATTCTGTACATCAAACTAAGTAACTTTTCGCAAACATTATTCCTGGGAAACGACTTTTTTTTGGGGTGAAATAGTAGATTGTATCATAAGGGAGCAAAATAATATTTTTACAGCGAGGGCGCTTTTTTGAATCCAGAGCGAAGTGAGGGATTCCAGAGTAGAATCCCGAGCGTAGCGAGGGATTCTTTAATAGAATCCTGAACGTAGCGAGGGATTCAAAGTACGTCGCCCGAGCCAAAAATATATTTTGCGCCCGAGTGATACACTCTACTTTTCATCACCCACTATGAGAAAATAAAAGGCGCCTCATAATTTTAACCGACTTCAAAAAGGAGGAAGTAATTCGACTGTTTTTTTATGTATTTACACCGATTACGCTGATATTTATGAGCCGATTGACGTGATTATTCTTTAGTTTGATGCGGAATACTTGCCATTTGGTCCTATAAAAATGTAACATAGTTTGGCCCAGTAGTTTTGTTGTAATTTCTAGGAAAAATACGACTTAAAGATGTGAAAATTTATTTGAGAGTTGTTACAACCAAAGATAGAATCAAAACATACATTTTTTAAATTAGTATTTTCTTCTTCAGCTTATCAGAGAGGTTTAATAGCCATGGAATAGTTTACATTTACAACATCCGCCCTCAATTAAAACTCTCTAGACAAAAAAAATAGCACATTATCAAGAACTATGCTAAATCCAAACCAGCTACACATCTCCTATGTGCAATACGCCCTAACGGTTTTGTTAGCATATCAGCAAAATTCAAATCTGATCTGACGAATTTAATATCTATAATACCGTCAGATACCTTCTCCCGTATAAAGTGATATCTTGTATCTATATGTTTCGTTCGCTCGTGATGGACAGGGTTATGCACTAAACTTTGTGCACTCTGACTGTCGTTGAACAAAGTAACAGTATCGGACTTACCAGTTATTTCCGATACAAATCGTCTTAGGTAACACGCCTCTTTAGCCGCAGCGGTTAGTGCCATATACTCTGCCTCAGTAGATGACAGAGCAGTCGTTTGCTGCTTTTTAGCCTGCCACATTACAGGACCTCCAGCCAGCATAAAATAGTAGCCAGTATATGACTTTCGGTCCATGCTACAATTAGCCCAATCTGCATCCGTGTATCCCATGAGGTACTCTCCAGTCTTTCTGTAAGTAAGAGCATAATCTATTGTACCTCTCAAATATTGCAACACTCTCTTTAGTTCAAGCCAATGTTCTTTATTAAACTTTGTGTTGAACTGACTGAGATAGCTCGTCACAAATGCTATGTCAGGACGAGTGTTTACTGCCAAAAACATAAGGGATCCAACTAAACTTTGAAATGGATACTCGTCTTCTCCATTTCCAGTACTCAGCTTCTTCAGGCTTGATGGTGTCTCAACCGTCTTGCACATATCCATACCATATTTTTTCAGCAAACTTAAAATGAATGTTCTTTGACTAATTTTTACTTTACCATCGTCGCTTCTATGGACATTTAATCCGAGATAATATTTTAATTCTCCCAGATCTTTTATTGAAAAAATAGTTTTCAAAACATGTTTGACAGTGTCAAATGTTATTTCACTTTGGTAAAAGACAATAATGTCATCGACAAAAACTGCCAATAAGACCAACTCTTTACCAAAAAGTTTCTTATACACGCATGGTTCGGAAGGAGTTTTTTCAAAACCTAACTTCACCAGTGTTTTATCCAACATCCTGTTCCATACTCGTGGTGCTTGTTTGAGCCCGTATAAGGATTTCTGCAGCAGACAAACTTGAGCTTCTTGTCCTTTCTTTACGAAACCTTGAGGTTGTTCCATAAATACTTCCTCTTCAAGATCTCCATTTAGAAAAGCTGTATCAACATCCAAGTGTCTCATTTGTAGATCCATTTCTACAGCTAAAGCAAACAATGTACGGAGTGAAGAATGACGAACTACAGGGGCAAACGTTTCAGTGTAGTCAACACCTTCTACTTGTTTGAAACCTTTAACCACTAGTCTTGCCTTATACTTCACAATATTTCCGTCAGCATTCATCTTTAACTTGTAGACCCATTTACAAGGTATGACCTTCTTATTTCCATTGGGTCGGTCAACAAGCTTCCAGGTTTTTAATTTTAACAAAGAATTGTATTCATCTGTCATTGCCAAAAGCCATCTATCAGCATCATTTGCATTCACTGCCTCGAGATAATTCTTCGGTTCAATAATCTCTTCAGCAAATACCTTAGAGGTAAAGAAATCCGGTTGTTTACGAATCCTAGTAGGATATCTACTTACTTGCTGATCCACAGCTGGCTCTATCCGTTCAGGACTTGTAGGATCCTCTGATTCTGCTGAGTTGTAATCATTTTCATCATCACTACACATAGAATTATTTTCTTGACGAACTTTATTCTCATCCTGCTGCTCATTAATCAAAATGACTGGTTCCGTTTTCACAGATTCAACAGCATTACCTTTTAATTGTGAAAAATGATTTTCAAAAAATGTTACATCTCTTGACTTCTGGATGCTTCTTGGATTTGTAGAATCCCTGAAATAATAACCATTTGGATCTTCTGAGTATCCAACAAAGATTACTTCTTTAGTCTTCAGATCTAGTTTCTTCCGTTGACAAGCCGGAACTTGTATAAGTGCTCTACACCCAAACACACGCAAATGGGACAAATCACCCTTATTGCCATTCCATTTTTCAAATGGTGTTTTTCTTTCTAGAGCCCGATGTGGTGACCTATTTTTCAAGTATACAGCAGTCTTGAAGGCATCTTCCCAGTACGCTTTGGATAGCGAACTCTGAGCTAGCATGGACCGTGCTTTTTCCACGATGGAACGATTGGTCCTTTCTGCTACTCCATTTGATTGAGGGCTATAACCTACTGTAGTCTCATGCGTCACTCCTTTCGTAGCTAAGTAATCCGCAAGCTCTTTATTGACATACTCCTTTCCGCAGTCAGTTCTCAATCTCTTGATTTTAGCGCCGGTTTGTCTTTCCACTAATGCTTGGAAAATACAAAATTTACCTTTAACTTGTGCTTTAGAAGCAATAAAGTAAGGATAAATCATCCGCGAAAAATCATCTATGAAAATAAGAACATACTTATTACCTTGGAATGATGTCTCAGACATTGGTCCACATAAATCTGAGTGGATCAACTCTAGCTTTGAGATAGCTTTCTTGTATGCAGTCGTCTTGAAAGGTTTTCTCGCCTGCTTGCCTTCAACACAGGCAACGCAACTCGATTTATCTATTTCAGTATAATCTATACCTACGTGAGAATTCTTTAATTGGTTCATACCAATGCGACATAAGTGACCTAACCGTTTGTGCCATAACAGGTACCTGCTCAACGTGTCAGAGTGCACCTCGTACGCAACATTTTGGAGGGAATTAGTTGTACAATCGAGAGTGTACAGTCCACCACTAGCCGAACCATGTAGAATCGCCTCACCTTCAAAAGAAAAATCATTATCTTTATAAAAACTACAACCATTCTTATCAAAAAGTACTACAAAACCTTTGTCTACGACTTTCTTGACAGAAATCAAATTATTAGTAAGTTTAGGTACATACGCTACATCTTTGATGCTATTTACCACATTACACACAGTGTTAATAGATATGTCACCAATACCACCACAGTCGATCTTCTCACCATTGGCAACAGTAACAGTGCTACCTTCTAATGGTTTGATGTCCTTGAACCAATCTCGTCTAGGAGTCATGTGTTTTGATGCACCAGAATCAATAAACCACTTATTTATCTCCAAACACGAAGAACCAAGAGCACTAAAAGTAGTCTCTTTGTCTGATGAACTAACGCCTTTCTTTACCTTATTGCGTAGAGGGCAATCAGGCCGTTTGTGTCCAGGTTTGTTACATTCATAGCATACAATAGGTTTCTTCTTCTTTGTTTTATGAACATCAATTTCGGATCGATTTTTCATTTGAAAAGCTGCAACACTTTCTGTGGAGTCAACCTTTGACATTTCATTCAGTAGCTTCCTTTTAACTAGCTCGGTACTTACTTCTACATTGCTATTCTCCAATGCCATTATTAGAGGCTCGTATTTCGAAGAAAGACCTCCTAATAAAATCGCAGCAATCGAAGCATCTTCAATTACCTTGCCGATGTCAGCCAAATCTTGTGCAGTACTCAAAACAGCGTTAATGTACATTTCAATATTTTGAAATTCATTCAGCGAGAGCCTATATAACTTTCTCTCTAAAGCCAACCTTCTGCCCATGCCTTTATCTTCATAAGCATCTTGCAATGCCTTCCAGGCTTCTAGAGCAGACTTTGCACTCCTAATATGCGTTATTGCAGAGCCATCTACTGTTAAGCATATTTTTGCTAATGCTCTCTTATCATTTCGAGATTTTACCTGTTCAGAGGTGGCATCTCCTTCATCGTACCCATTTATTGTGCACCACAAATCTTCATGAATTAAGTAGTTCCTCATTTTGAACTTCCACGAAGGGTACCCATCTCTATTAGATAGGAGGAGCGAGGGTATTGATGATGATGACCATCTGATCGCTACAGAATCACCACTGGACATCTCAAAAAATAAAAATCTTCGAAAAATATTCAACCACACAAAATAATCTTTTACACACTATTTGTATTAAGATTCACTGTATTTCCTATGAGCGCTTTTCGTGCTGATAACGTGTTGTAATTTCTAGGAAAAATACGACTTAAAGATGTGAAAATTTATTTGAGAGTTGTCACAACCAAAGATAGAATCAAAACATACATTTTTTAAATTAGTATTTTCTTCTTCAGCTTATCAGAGAGGTTTAATAGCCATGGAATAGTTTACATTTACAACAAGTTTTCATTTTATGAACATTTTTACTTCAGTCGTGTGGTCTAATTTCAACATGTAAAATGTATGCATATCTAATATTTGGATAGGGTATTACAACTAAAAATGGAAAAATAAAAAAACTTTTTTGCAAAAAATAAAACCGACTTCACAAAACACAAAAACGTTAAAAATAACTTTAGCTTCAGAAGTCGGTGACAAAAAAAAACTAAATGAATCAAACAAAGGTCACCGACTTCTGAAGATCTAAAGTTATTTTTCACTTTACTGTGTTTTTTATTCACTGTCACTTGAAGAACTCATTTTTCAAAACAAAACCATGAATTTCTAACAATTCATGAAAATTAACGAAAACGCGGTCTGTAGTACGAGCGTTTTTAATTTTATTTCTTTTTTTATTCAGTCAGCGCGGCGGGCGGCGCGACTTGGCCGTCGCTCGCGTCGTACCAGCCAGTCTTTATTCAAACAATATTTGCGTTCGATTTCTTTCGGCGCTGAACACTAAGATGTTCCAAATTCAAAAAGTGCGCCCCAATTATCTTTGCGGCGCACTTTTTGAATTTGGAACATCTATAAAGAGGATTAAAAACTCATTACTGCCCGCTAAAAGTTTCTTATAGAAAACACCACCTTTGGGTGCACATAAAGGCGAACCAAGTCGTCCTTTTCGAATAGATGGGATGAAAAATCATGTTTTGTCGTAGAACTCAATGTAACGCACTCAAAACATTGTGCTGATGGATGAATTGAATAGAAATACAAGAATTACATAAAACTTGTCAAAAAGTTGGAACTTTGACCCCCAATATCTCCGTAACTAGGTTCCCAGGTGTAAAACAAAAAAATGATCGCAATGACGAGGAGAACAAGTGCCTTTCGGCTTCGTTATGAGGTATTTTACACCCTCTATGTAACTAATATACGTATACGTATACTAATATTATAAAGCTAAAGTGTGTGTTTGGTTGAACGCGCTAATCTCTGGAATTACTAGTTCGAATTGAAAAATTATTTTAGTTTTGGATAGCCTATTTGTCAAGGAAGGCTATAGGCTATATATCATCTCGCTAATAGCACCGGAGCATTAATGAAAAATGTTGCAAAAACGGGGAAAATAATATCTAAATATAGGATGACTTGCTTATCACTTTCCAAAAAAAATGGGTATATTAGGCGAACAGAGTAGAAGCTTATGGCATACCTAGTTTTTTTTTTCTTTTTACCACAGCATAGAAAAAAATTGATCCATCATCAAAAAACGCTACAAAATAAAATAAAAAATAAACTTTTCATATTTGAACAAAACAAAGCGAAATTTTGAAAAAAAGAAATGAAAAAATATCGAATTTCAAATGACGACATGACGACGGATTTGATGGACTCAGACGGATGATTAAAATATGTGAGGGGTACGCCATGTCTCATGGTTTATTGTACAATGTTCGGAAGAGTGAGCTTGTGGTGTTCAGAGTCGGTACTAAGAAGCCTGAAACAGTTCCTCCAGTATGCCTATATCGTGGGTGTACCACTAAATAGAGTGTCGCATTTTAGGTATCTTGGCCATATAGTGACGGAGGACTTGACTGAGTGACATGGAGCGGGAGCGAAGAGCGTTGTCAGTCCGATGTAATATGCTGGCCCGTAGGTTTGCACGATGTACTAAGGAAGTGAAACTCACTCTGTTTAAGGCGTTTTGCCAGTCATTTTACACGTGCAGCCTATGGGTTAGACATACACAGAGGGCCTACAGCGCTCTTCGCATCCAGTACAATAACGCTTTTAGGGTGCTGTTGGGACTCCCGCGGAATTGTAGCGCGTCGGGCATGATTGCTGAAGCAGGTATAGATAGCTTTCAAGCAATTATGCGAAAAAGAACAGCATCCTTGATGCGGCGGCTTCGGGGGAGCACCAACAGCATCTTAAAGGTAATAGTGGATAAACCTGACTGTCCGTTCCTGGGGCACTGGACCCGTATACACAGCTGCAGGTCTGGTGCACCGGGAAGCGGATTTAGTTATAGCTATTACTAGGTTTTTGAATTGATTATTGTTTTATTGTATTTTGATGATAATTGGTTAATATGAATATTATTTTAATGAGAATGTTGCTAACATAGTTTGTAAGTATTACTAACAACAATATGAATCACTTGTGTTCGATATAAATAAATAATAATAATAATAATAAATCATACGCATTTCGCGTATGATTTTAATTTCGAATTATACTGATTTTTTTTTTTCGAAAAAAAAAAAACTAAGTATGCCTTTTGTTTCTACTTCGTTCAACTATTATACAGTTTTTTTGGAAAGGGATTAAAAAGTTACCCTGTTTAAAATAAATTCAAGCGGACAAAGGTGGCGGGGAACAGCTAGTTTCTTATATTGATTACAAGTACTTATTCCCAATCTTATTACAATAAGCACATAAGGTCCATATTTCCGCATCATAGATCAAGTTGATTACAACTCGACCCTACGCGTGTCATGGTATGTTCCCGACATTGAGTAAGCGTAGTTTTTTGGTTTCTTCCGATGGAAAAAAGATTGTGTCGCAGTATGTTAAAAGGAAATGTACATAATAGATACTTGCATAAAGTCGGCATAAATGCCTTGCTCGATCTTTAGGTTAAGCCGCTGTGAATGTTCCTAAATTACCCTAGGCTGATAAATTTTATGTTTTTTCTAAATCTTATTAGTATTAAGGTCTTTTTCCCCCGAAGGGGAAAGGGCCGCGATCCGCACGGCCCTGTAAAGTCGGCCTAGACTGTTCTCAGAAGATCAATTGGCCAGATCCATGATGGATCTATAGTGAGAATTGTTTTTCTCATTGGATCCTGATTTCAAGATATGGATCTACTGAGATTTTTTTTTCTGAAATGTCCCAGTAGCCATTACCCATAATATATTATTATCTATCTAACACAATGAGGGATATATGGCACAAATTATGTACCCCAAAAAGTACTAGGCTGGCATTAGTTCAAGGTGGTATGTATTTTATATACACACATGCTATAAATCCTCTATAAAAGTATCTGAAACAGTTAGCTTACTGCCAACATTAAAACAGCCAGTGTCATAATAACCATTATAACATCCAAACGGGTGTTATAATGTTGTACTAAATTTCATTATGCAACTCGTTTTAAAAAAAGAACACTGTCCAGCACGTGCGATTCACTACCACAGTGCCATAATTAAAAAAAAAACTTTCTAATTCACGTCGTATCCCGTCATTTTTGTTCGATATTAGTAATGTAAGTACTTTGTTGTTTACAAAAATTTGTGATACAAGCTTTGTGCATTTTAATAATTGTACAATCCAAAATGTAAATAATTATATTATTACCTATACATGGTTTGTTTGTATTAAATACTCAGCAATTAAAATTTCCATGAATTTACATAGACTTCTTACAACACTACTACACCCTATGGTTTCTTTATGGAGGATTCATATCATGGATGTAGATAAAGTCTTGTATGCAACTGTACATAATTAGGTAGTAAAACACTCATGTTATACTATTATCACACTCGGCTTCGCCTCGTGTGATAAACCCACATTCATGTTTTAATACCCCTCATTATACAACAGTTGCATAAATAACTGTAAGAATCAGTAAGGAATACAATAATATCATTTAAATAACATCTTGGATTCATGCTAGCCTAGTACTTTTTGTGAGGTAACTACATAATAGGTAATATCCCTCAATGTGATAGCTATCTATCCACCCAGATGACCCATAATGGATCTATCTATCTGTTAGGTAGATCCATTATGGGTCTGGCTTATAGGTCTTTTAAGAAAAAAAAACTGTCATCTGTGTCTATCAGTAGATCCTAATCTTGAAATCAAGATTGCAATTTGGATATTTTGCGAATTTGACATTCTGCGCCTAAACGTGATAAATGAATCCTTTAAAATACTACTGTTTGTTAAGGGACTTACAAAGTTTAAGCAGACAGCTAGCAAAGATATAATTAAAATGAAAAAGCTGGCTCTTACAAACAATAAGTCACAGGACTTACTAAAAGACTTGCCTAAAACCGGCTAAGTCCACCTCATATTTCAAATTGTGTCAGCGAACCGTAGTCTTACGTGAAATATCACCGGTTTATACGGGTTTAAGCTGGTTACAGTCGGTTTATACACGCATAAGATATAGTGGATAGTTTAAAAGGACGTTTGAATAGTAACAGTTGTCAGCTTCATTGTTTGTAAACGACTTTCACAAGTTATTATGCCCTGTATCTGGGACTGTAGCTTCATCCTTTTGTTTTTGACTAACGGCCATTTTAAAAAACTTACTAAAGTCTGGCCTCTGACAGAATGCGTTCCTGACGTCTGTCAGTTGGTACAAAAATTTAGCGCGAATTTATGACATTTATTGATAACTGATTTAATGATATTATTAGTATTATTGGTGATGTTATATAACTTATAGCATATAAATAACTTACCTATTATTACCCTTTTTGCCCTATTAACAAATAATATTATTAAAAACGATATCATTAGAATAATCATCAGAATTGAGCTCAGCAGTCGCGATTGTGACTATTAGACCAACGAGCTTGTCAAGGTTTACGTATTGGACTCAACTTACCACGGGTGAAAAAAGACTTATCGAAGCCGAAAGGCACTTGTTCTCCCCGTCATTGTGATAATTTTTTGTTCTAGACCATACCTGGGAACTACACATCCGTACGGTTATATTGGAGGTCAAATTTCCAACTTTTACAGTTTTTTTTTTTTTTTAGTACTTGTTTTTAATGTAAGAATAAATACGTAAAAACCCGTATACGTATAAACACCTCTACGACCCCCACACTATTCCATCCATCAGCAGAATATTTTGAGTGCGTTACATTGAGTTTGAAAGTAAAACGTGATTATTTCCCCCAAAAAAAAAGTAATTTCCCAGATATATTTTTTGCGTCAAGTTACTTAGTTTGATGTACAGAATGCTTGGTTAACGGCTTCGTGAAGAGTTTGTTTACACGCTGTAGTCTTGAAAACAAAAGAACTACTATGAATTCACAAAGGCTTTTGCACAAAGTCGAGTGAATGACGTAAAGTCGTGTACAGACGTATGCAAGAGTCATGTCACGAGCATGCAAATCTTCATCATCATCTGCCTGCCTTTCTCCAACTATGTCGTGGTCGGCTTCCAGTCTAACCGGATGCAGCCGAGTACCAGTGTTTATACGAACATTGTAAATGTATGCGCATTTTGATAGGAGACACATTTTGTCAAAGTGAGTGTTTCTGAATGCAAGTCAAAGGACGGACGGACGGCATGTCTTTGTTTCCTTGGAAGATGGGTAGACCTTTAGGCTGCGTTTCCACCAAAGATGAGCGAGGCTGCGTATCGAGGGATGTGTGTGAAACCATCCATCCCTGGTGGAAACGCAGCCTTAGTATGGGACAAAACTTGCGCCTTCTCATCTTCCAAGCTCGTCGTGCTGTGCTGGCGCTGCCGCTGCGGCTGCAGAGAACCACAAACGGCGTGAATATAGAAACTTTTGTGGTAACTATATTTTCGAGCCGTTTGGGGTTGAAACTCTTGGGTCGTGGGGTCCAAGTGCCATAACCTGTTTGAGGAAATTTCAAAACGCCTAGTTGACGCTTCCCGTGACCCAAGAGCTGGCTTTTACCTTGGTCAGAGGCTAAGTGTTGCCATGCATCGTGGCAACGCCACGCAGTCTCTTGGGCACATTACCAGCTGACAGCGTTGAGGAGTTTTTCGATGCCCGATTATAGTTTGTTGTTAGTTTATTTATTTTAGTTTTATTTAATACTTAGTTTTTAAATAATTATGTACATGTATGTAAATACGATTTTAGTCAAAGGTATGTGACCTTATTTTGAATACAACAGAAATGTTGGGTTCTGGACAATTGAGATTTCGAACACTGTTTTAAGCTTTCACGGTTTAAAACTAAACTTACACTGACACGGGATATCTTCCGTGATTTTCAACTATCTTGAGCTCCCGATATTTCGACGCTGTTACAAGCGCCATGATCGTGGGATGACTGGAGAATGCGGCTGGATGGAAATGAATAGTTAGGAGGAGACAAGTCTGTCTACCCTCTTTCTTACTCCAAAAAAATTAGTGAAACTGTGTGTTTTGCTGTGATTGCATATCAAGTTCCAGTAGTGCGCGTACAAAAGACTACGATCATGGCGTTTGATAAATTAGCCGCAGGAAAATGAAATAAATTGTATTATTTGGTAGAGAATAGGGAGTTTAAAAATGAAACAAAGAAAAAGCAGTTTTATTTTATTTAGTTTAAAAAAAAACTCGCCGTGCTCAAATGGGGACACTAATAATCTCGACATTGGTGTCGATTCTCTTGTGCACAAACTAAACTTAATTTAGGCTATTGCTATCTTTTACTAAAAGGCAGTACTCGAAAAGGACGGCTATAGCTATGAACTAAATTAGAGATGTCTAACTAGTTTATGCCTTGCGCTTCACCGTGTTTTTAGTCGACATGTTTTAACGGGGTTCCCTACTTGTAATCGAATGACGTTAGATCGAATAACACTTCCTCGAAAACGTTACCTCGCTAGTAGTTGAAATCGATAAATTGTGAGCTCGACAGTTCACTACGTCGATGCATGAAAATCTCGAATTACTTAAGCTCGAATTATCGGCAGCGCGAAGGGTTTAAGGGGCGCATTATTCGACGCATCAAAATCTGGAAACATCATTTCTCGACCGACCATCTAATCGATTTACAGAATAGTTATAAGGATTTTTATTTAAGTACCTACAATATATGAAACAATACATGCGCAGATATATAAATCAACTATATTCATGAAAAATGCCGGTACATGCGTCATGTCTGTGAACGGGCGCTGTCAGTTGGGACTGGTCATCTCTTAGCTGCCAAGGTTCATTTTAATTACTTTATTCATACATTTTTAATTTAATCTTTCACTCTGGATGCTCTTAGTGTGCACGTCTTTCTACATCGTTCTCACATATATGTATAATCTCAAAATTAATGATGTATCCAAGATTTTACAACAATATTTTGATTTAAAAGAGTGTCCATGGAGTTTCTTGCCCGTTCTTCTCCATAGAGATCTACGCTAGGGAATGGGCAACTACAGTACTTTCTCAAGTTATTATGTCTGGTGACTGGGACTGTAGCTTTGATTTTCTTTTTTGTATTTTTGACTTTCAAAAGTGCCGTAATGGTCTAATTGAAATAAATGCTTTGAGTTTGAGTTTGAAAATAATGATAGAAACAAAATGACATTACAAATACTTAGTAATTTTACCAAATAGGTAAGAAGTATAGTTATTTAAGTACGAAATATGGAATAAATGTCATTAGTATTAAAAAAAACTACAACTATTCTGTAAATCGATTAGATGGTCGGTCGAGAATTGATGTTTCAAGATAATGAGCCTTCGCGTGATTCGAGTTTATAGTTATTCGAGATTTTGATGCATCGCGCGAGGTAGTGAACTGTCGAGCTCACAATTTATCGATTTCAAGTACTATCGATGTAACGTTTTCGAGGAAGTGTTATTCGATCTAACGTCATTCGATTTCAAGTAGGGAACCCGTTTTAACGTGCACCCTTCATTTGTATAGATATATTAGTTCCTACTAAATTTAACAGCTCTAAATTACGTCCGTCTCTTTCTCGTTTTATTAGAGAGAAAAAGATAGCAATAGCCTAAATTAAGTTTAGTTTGTGCTCAACAGAATCGACACCAATAACGTAGATAAACTAAACGTAAACACGTCAAAAGTTGAGGGTAGATGCACTCGCTCCCTGCGCCTGCCGATGTTTTAGCGGACGCCTTAAGGCCCTTCTAACTCTAAAATTAGCAACTCTATTTGTGGTGGTTCAAACTTCGTTTGAAATACTGTTAGAATAAAGTTCTAATCATCTTGCATTACAAAGAGGTTGTTACGTCAGTCACTGCGGCCGAATAGTGCGAAATGAGTGGTTTTTTGCAATTTACAAAAAATCTATTGATTGGACTTAAAAAAATAAAACACATAATACCTGCTTTATATTATTTTAGTTCAGTTAGTATGCAAAGTTCTAATTTCTGATCTAATTTGAAGTAGGTACTTTTTGAATACCAGCGGTTTATTGTTCGATTTGGAGGTAACTTTGGTTTTTTTTTCTATCAAGAAAAGTTTATGGAATCGTGTTTTCGTCACACATAGGACTTAGCATTAACCTTCTACTTTACCATATATTTATTTCAAAATTAATGCTGCAGTATTTTAGGCGTAACGGAGGATCATGCTAAGCCATTTGAGGGATATCTATAGCCCTTAAAGATCACTCTGATTTAGAAAAGGATGAAAAGTCAGCTGTTAGCACTCGCTTTCAGAACTCGCGTGTTGCTTGAGCGAGTGTAGCTCACGGCACTGCCTCTGACTCGCCGCGGGTGACGGCTGATGACTCTTCACGCGCGCCTCCGGCTTTGTGCAATAACTAGTCTCAAGTGTGCTGGTATAGTGAGAAAGAGTTTCTATTTCTGTTAGCACTACTCGGACATTTGATAAAAGCTAAGGTCACTAACTCTAGATCTAGAAGAAAGTCAAATGAATGCTTTAAAAATAATAACCCTCGCTAATCTATACTAATATTATAAAGAGGTAACATTTTGTTTGTAAGTTTGTATGTAGGTAGCTCCGGAAGTAATGAACCGATTTCAAAAATTCTTTCACCATTAGAAAGCTATATTCAGTTTGAGTAACATAGGCTATATTTTATCCCCGTACTCCCACGGGAACGGGAACTACGCGGATGAAACCGCGTGACGTCCGCTAGTATTATATAAATGCGAAAGTAGTTTGTTTGTTACCATTTCACGTATAAACGACTGAACCAATCATCCTAAAATTTTGCATATACGTAGTCAGGTGTATAAAAACGGACATAAGGTACATTTCATCCCGAAAAAAGTGCTGTTTCCGAGGAATACAACAATAACGTTCTTATGATAACAGATGGCGCCACGTGACTATCGAATCATGATTGAATTATGGTACTACAAGCAGAGTACAAACCCGAATTGATTTTCAAATAAATTCAGACCAAAATGTACACACCGGGACTTACAGCTTAGTACGGCTGTTATTCCAAGCGCGTACGATGTGACTACGGTTGAGACAATTGAGCCTGAATCAGTACATAAAGCCCAACTGACGCCAGCCTAGCCCTACAGTAACTACCTAGCACCCTAGTTATCCTAGCCCTATAGTAATTACCTACCTAGCACCCTAGTAAAAGTTACCCTAACGCCCTAGCCTACCATACAAACCACACCAAACGTAGGTTACGTTGGTTATATGAGAGGGAAGTCTGTCACAAGGAGACCTACGGTAACAGACGGAATTTGGGTAGGAAGAGGGTTTGTGTACGTCGTGCAATGTACACAGAAAATGGTTTTCTTACTGCCGATCCCACAGACTCATAGGACCGATGATGGCTAAAGGTGTCTTGACCACAGTAAGAGGAGCTCGTGGCTAAATAATAACTGCCACTCGGGTCGTCGGGATCGTTAGGTTAAGCCGTGCTTGCCTAGGTTGGTCTGTGGATGGGTGACCACCCATTACATACCGAGTTTCCTCCGTGCCTCGGAAAGCACGTTAAGCCGTTGGTACCGGCTGTCATTTGTAGATCTTTGACAGTCGTTAGGTAGTCAGAGGCCCAAAAAGTCTGACAACCAGTCTTACCAAGGGGTATCGTATTACCCGGTACTAACTGGGTCGTGGAAGTCAGATAGGCAGTCGCTCCTTGTAAAATACTGGTATTCAGCTGCATCCGGTTAGACTGGAAGCCAACCCCAACATAGTTGGGAAAAGGCTAGGCAACCCGAATTGATTTTCAAATAAATTCAGACCAAATAAAAAAGTAAAGACGAAACTCTGCGAACAGCAAACTACGTCTCGCTCTGTTCTTCATACACGCTCACGCGCACACATTTACATCAAATTACTATTAAACTAATAAAATAAAATAAAATAAAAAAGCCTTTATTCTACTACCTTATTTCTAACTTACATAATAATATGAACTCTAAAGAACAGGTTTAAATTAACTATTTGTTTACACTTATATTCCTCGGCGTAGGCCTCCCCCATTATCCTCCACTCATTTCTGTCCCGGGCTTGGGTCATCCAGTTCGGTCCAACGTTCTCTTTGAAAATGTCTTCCCACCTTTTCTTTCGCCGACCTCTACTTCTGGTTTCATCTCTTGGTATCCATTCAGTAGCTTTCTTGGTCCAGCGGTTGTTTTCCATTCTGCAGATATGGCCAGCCCAGTTCCATTTAAGTACCCTTATTCTTTTAACAATATCCATAACTTTTGTTTTTTGTCTGATAGTTTTATTGTTAATCCTATCCTTTTAGGAAGGGTTTCTCTACTTGAGACCACATTCATGTTATTACACAGGTAATAGAGAAGATCAATGAGTACAGGAA
Source organism: Xestia xanthographa (assembly GCA_905147715.2). Classification (NCBI taxonomy): domain Eukaryota; kingdom Metazoa; phylum Arthropoda; class Insecta; order Lepidoptera; family Noctuidae; genus Xestia; species Xestia xanthographa. Next base: position 1,371,662 of record LR990654.1, on the reverse strand, counting down.
AACTCTATATTTATGTTTCATAGACTACAAAAAGGCCTTTGACTCTTTAAAACACAGCGACATCTGGAAAGCTCTTGTACAGCAAGGAGTAGATAAAAAATACATCGACGTACTCTGCAACATATACTCAAACAGTAGCGCGAAGGTCAGGCTAGAAAGAGAAGGAACAGAATTTAAAATAAAAAAGGGAGTAAGGCAGGGCGACCCGCTCTCACCGAAAATTTTCTCTTCTGTTTTAGAAGCAGTCTTTAGAAACCTCAATTGGGAGAAAAAAGGGATAAGAATCGATGAAGAATACCTGAGTCACTTACGCTTTGCAGACGATATTGTAATTTTTGCTGAGAACTCTATTGATCTGGGAGACATGATTACAGAACTAACACGCGAAAGTAAACGAGTGGGCCTGACGCTTAACACAGCAAAAAAAAAAATATTAACGAACGGAGAAACCACGAGTATCAGTGTTGAAGGTGTAAATATAGAACATGTGGAAGAGTACGTATATCTGGGGCAAATGGTTTCCTTTAATAACTGCTCAAGCAATGAAATTCGCAGACGTATTTCTATGGCATGGAAGAGGTACTGGAGTTATAAAGAGATAATGAAAAATAAACAAGTAAAAATACACACGAAGAAGAAGCTTTACGAAATAACAATGCTTCCATGCTTGACATACGGGTGCCAGACCTGGTCCTTGAAAAAATAAGATGAGAATAGACTAGCAATATGCCAAAGAAAAATGGAGAGAAGTATGCTAGGTGTAAAACTATTAAACTACGCCTCAATAAATGCACAACATGTTCACGAAACCGGCCTCACTTCTCTGTTCGCAGAGTTCCGTCTTAACTTTTTTTTTTGGTCTGAGTGTACACGGCGAGACATAATTTGACGGGCCTCACATTGCTGTTCTAAATTAATGCGAGCGAAGCCACGGGTAAAAGCTAGTAATGCTATATTTCCTTACACAGCAAACAGGTGCGATTATATTACAGAAAGGTACTTGTTCTCCCCGTCATTGCGATCATTTTTTGTTCTACAAGGTTAAGTTAGGTAAGGTTCCCAGGTTTGGACCTGGGAACCTTCTAATTACGGGTTCCAACTTTTTGACAAGTTTTTAAAAAAATACAAGTTTTTAATGTTAGATTTTTAAACACTTCCATGGCCCCCGTACTATTCAATCCATCCATCAGCACAATGTTTTGAGTGCGTTACATTGAGTTCTACCACAAAACATGATTTTTCACCCCAAAAAAAAAATCGTTTCCCAGCAATAATTTTTGCGTAAAGTTACTTAGTTTGATGTACAGAATGCTTGGTTGACGGCTTCGTGATGAGGTCTTTTACACCCACCCATACACATGAGGTTTTTTTTATAAAGAAGCAGGTTTCCGGTACCGATCTGTGCAGGGTTAACTTGCATATAATTTAAACCTGTTCCTTTATAAGTGAGCGCATTAGATAACATAGAAATTAATACCTGCACCGATCGGTACCAACCCGCCCGTACCGGAAACCTGCTTCTTTATGTAAGCACCCTTAGGTAGCAAACAGGTTCGATTATATTACATTACACATTCATTTACATATCAACGCAATAACATACACGTACAAATCAAGACGTATGTTTTTCTGAGATTCGTTTCCGTGAGATGAATGTAATATGTTTGAATTAGGGGTGGGGTGGGACTGGGTTGTTATGAGGGTTTTTTTGTTGATGATATTGTATAAAGCAGTTTAGTGCTTTAGAGCTATGTCTTGCCGAAAACAGCTACCTATAAACATGTTGTAATTGTAATCTGAAGATTCTAAATACCGTGGAAATAGCGAAATAAAAACTACGGTGAATAAAAACTACCAAAAATATGGTGGGTAAATTCACCAATTTATAAGACGATTTTGATAATTTATATTATTCAGAGAAATGGGGTTTATTTATTAGTGGACTGTATGGAGGATTCTGATTATCGTCTTGGGGAATCAAAATGACACGAACAGGCGACAATAGATTAAAAGGAGATGGAAAATTGTCGCTCACCTACCTTGTTCTGGACCACGTGGTGGCTTCGATGGCGCGGCCGGTAGGATGAAGATATTTTAAACTTCAAATGAATAGTTCAGAATTCAAACTTGAATATATTTTTATCTACATTACAAAATGACAATAAAACATAACAAGAAATATCTTATCTAGTAGGTTTTACAACAAAACATGTATCCATGTATCAGTCTAAGCAATTGCTTAGTAATGTTTGTAGATTTCGACCTAAGTTTATTCGGCTTTAGTTCGATAACTGCATATAAAGTTGAAGTATAGCAATAAAAAGGTGAAGATTTGTTTTCCAAAAATCTATATCTACTATCATCTAACCTAAGTACGTAAAAGCTTACTGAAATTAATTTCATTTTTTATATAAAATAAAACTACTACAATTACAATTATATAATTATGTTATTGTTATTTATTATGTTTTCGTACCAAATTTGTATTTAAAACCACAGCGCTGCATTGCATTTGCATCCACTATATTATTCTAACAAACGTTCTAATTGCACTGTCCAACACCGTCCAATCTCTCTCTTATTCTATTACCATTTAAATAAAAACACATTAAAAGAAAACACAACCACACAGTAAGGACGTACCTACAAATGCAGTCACCCCGAGATAACACCCCGCAACGCTACCCCGGGATTCAACCCCGGGATGCCAGGCCGGGAAGGGCTTTAGGACGGCTAGTACTTTAATATATTACTAGCTGACGTCCCGCGGTTTCACCCGCGTAGTTCCCGTTCCCGTGGGAGTACGGAGATAAAATATATTATATCACTCACTATATACTTATGTCACTCAGGGTGAATGTAGCTTTCGAATGGTGAAAGAATTTTTGAAATCGGTTCATTACTTCCGGAGATTACCCCCTACATACAAACTTACAAACATACAAACTTACAAACAAATGTTACCTCTTTATAATATTAGTATAGATTTATATTTGTCAAAGCCCGGTCTTTAAAGACTATTTTGCAATCTGCCCGTACCAGTCTGACCACACCTAAAGTTAAAAAAAGAAAAAAAAAACAGAAAGTTGCTGACAGACTCCTAGCACCAATAAGCCAGATGGATGGTAGCCCCCCGGGACGGCCACCCCGGGACTCCCGGGATTGCATCGAAGCTAATGACCCGATGGAGGCAATTTGCTGGAGACGCTGAAAGCCTTTGTTTCAGCTTCACAGAGATGTAATGGTTTGGAAGAGAATGGCACAAAATGGCCATTTGTGCTCAAGGATTATGGGGAATTTCTTGTTGTGTGGTGTGGCGTGAATAATTTAGATGTATCACATCGTTATCGTATCTAAATGAAAGTAAGAAAACCGGCCAAGAGCGTGTCGGGCCACGCTCAGTGTAGGGTTCCGTAGTTTCCCGTCCGTCACAATAAGTGTTCCCACTTATGAGTTTAAAGGTGGGTATCCATTATGTAAAAATGCTTGCATATATACGTGTTGGGTTGTCAGGAATTTATTTCACTAGGCTCGAGCTTATGTGGGCTGTAGACGGGTTTCGTGCTATGAAAACACACTGGATGCGATACACTATTTTATTTCGCATTGCACGGTTCGGGTTGGTAGTTTCCATGGAGAAGAACCGGCAAGAAACTCCATGGTTACTCTTTTCAAACAGATACACTGAGTCTAACAAATAACTTGACATTACACTTTCACACATTAACACTAGGCACAATGAATCGTGTACAGTTTCAAGACGTCTTAACTCCGCTGCGATCAGACCCAGACTGTCTGCCTTGCCGCGAGGTGTCAACATTAGGACTCTGTAAAAGCCGCTATGGTGGGGAGTAGGTCGCGTGATGTCCCCACTGGCGCGCTTTCGATCCATTCGCCCGTCCGTACTCATGACCGGATGCGACATACGAATATACTACAAACTTAGTCCCTTTTTGTCTTTTTTGTACAAAAACTGTTGTTTCCATCAAGTTCAAAATGATTTTCCTAGAAAGTCCTTATAAAGTTCTACTTTTCAGATTTTTTCATATTTTCTAAACTTATGGTTCAAAAGTTAGAGGGGGGGGACACATTGTTTTTTACTTTTGGAGCGATTATTTCCGAAATTATTGACATTATCAAAAATGATTTTAGGAAACCCCTATTCAATTTTAAATAACTTTCTAACAATATATCACTCGTTAGGGTTGAAATTAAAAAAAAATCACTTCCCACTTTACATATAGGGGGGCTGCCCTAATAAAACATTTTTTTCCAATTTTTATTTTACCACTTTGTCGGCGTGATTGATATACATATTGGTACCAAATTTCTAGTGCTAACGGTCACAGAGATTAAGCGAGGACGGACAGACGGACGGACAGACATGGCGAAACTATAAGGGTTCCTAGTTGACTACGGAACCCTTAAAACGGTTTATTCTACAGAAAAAAAGGTGCATGTTTAAATCAATATCTGCCTCCTCATGGTTATTTATTATTGTTTCATAAATCAATGTACATAATTATCTGTATTTATATTAATTTATAAATAGTTGAACAAATTACGTTATTTCTTCCACTGCCTCTAATCCGTTTAAAGGTTGTCTAGAAAAGATCGCTTTTAGCGATAATACCGCCCATTGTGTCATCCTATGACCCTATTTGAAATGTTTTCTTTTAGATAAATTGAAATTCAATTGGATGGTTTACTTAAGGGCAGGTAGACCCAATTTTCCCAATTTTACATAACTTTGATTCAATAGTAAACAAAGAAATAGTGTTTTTTTAAAGCCAAAAAAATAGGTATTATAGTTGACTATATTCACTAAGATAATTTGTGGTTCAAAACATGATATCAAAAACTTCACTCGATGAAAAAAAAATCCAAACAGGAGCCTAATTCGAATATTTTTTTATGTTTTTCTTATTTTACTTGAAGAATATGAAAGTTTTACTTCCAAAAAAAATATCTAAGCAAAGTTAATAACCTATAGAACAATTATTTGTGGTTAAATTTTGCAAAACAATTTAATCCTTTTAATAATAAATTATTATATAAGAAAACGGCTTGCGCACGTGGATTCAGTCGCCCGCCAGGCCTTGACGAGGTAGGACCTATGTCCCTTTTGCTGGCGCACGGCTGTCCCGCCGATTTATCGAACGATTTATTTAAAGAACGTAGTGTAATTATAACAGTACAGTCTTTTTTAACCGACTTAAAAAATGGAAGAAGGTTTCACAATTTGACCGTAGGATAACATCGTCGTTTATGAACCGATTTAGATGATTCTTTTTTTGTTGGAAAGAAGATATTCCAAGAGTAGTACCATGACCATGAAACTAGGATCTGATGATGGCATCTCAGCGAAATCGAGGGGAACCTTTGAACATCGTAGTGCGACTAGTGCGTTTGTTTTTTTGTTCATCGAGTATTTTAGAGCACTACTATTTAAAAAAAGTCTGAACTCGATCTGATGATGGAACCCGAAGACAGTCGAGGGCACTCCTCAACGATTCACAATAATTACCTGGTGTTTGGGCTTGATTAATTTGTATTGATGAGAACTTTACACCTAAATGGGTTGTTTTCATCTTTAGGGGTCTGATGATAAAGACGAAGGACAGTCAAAGGAACTCCTCAACGTTTTACAGTAGCTACCTTGTGTTTGGATTTAATTCATTTCTATTGATGAGAACTTTGCACCCATATGGGTTATAAGTGCCATTAGTTACATTAAGTGCCATTGGTCTGATGATGGAGACCATAGACAGTCGAGGGAATTCCTCAACGAACGAGTTTACAATCTCACGAGATAGATTATAATCTAACGGTATTTACAATTTTACAGTGACACATACAACAAATAAAGCATGTGTCGCTTCGTGAGATAAAAACAATGTAAGAAACCTTGTCAAATTGTTCGCGACAAGTGTCTAAAACAGTGTTTTTATATAGTCTATAGAAAGAACGTTCGAGAAAGTACGCTATTGCCGTGTTTGTGATTCTTTGTCGAGTACTTTCTGTTATTATTAGTTTTAAAAGTAAATAGGTACAAATTACCTCGAGAATAGTCTCGTCACAGGTGCGCGTACGCAAACTACTTATAAAAAACATCGAGAAATGTTAATTTAATTTCGACCGTACGCCGAGGGCGTAAAGTACCTACTTCGTTCTTCCGTTCGAGTTGTTTATCATCCTTTTGCTTATAGTTTCCTTTGTATTTTTTTGTTAATGTTTTTTGTTCATGCTTTTTGTATGAATTAAAAGATTGTCTAGCGAACAATACTACACACCGCTTCGCGAGGATTCGCGAATATTTTGTGTGTGTCTGCTAATAGTATGAAAGCACAGCGCAGGCGCCGCATGGTTAGTTTTGTTTTCGACATTGTAACAGTCAGTTTTGTTTTCTATATTCAAGCAGTCAGTTTCGTTTCGATATCCGAATAGTTAACAGTTCTTTCCGATTATAGTTTCAGCTCAGTTTTTCCAGTATTGTCTGCTTGTAGTGTCTTACCATAGTCAAATAGTGTTTCATTTCTTCTCCATCTACAATAATAGTGCAGTATTTTCCAAACCCACCTCTCCGTTCCACGAAGCTAACGTTTACACCGGGAACTTTCGGTACAGGACGGTTAGTGGCTCAGATTTGGTTCCGTTATAGTTTTTGAATTTCCAAACACGAGTCCACCCGTCTGGTACACAAATAATTGAATAAATTACGACTTCCAGCAATTTGCATTTACAATATCTATTCAAATTAATTTATTACATTTAAATGTTAGGTTTTCGCAATTACTACCTATTATAATAAATCAAGCTGACAATTTAATAAAATAAGTTGACCTACTGCCTACACGACACGCTTACCTATACTGTGACACTTCGCTCAGCTTTGGGTGCAAGTCGGCGACGCGTGTGCACGACTCGTTTCGCGTAAAGGGTGGTAGCGTTAAATACCTACTTTGCTTGGCGTAGACGGCCTTAATAAAGAATATTCTATCTGTCTATGTTCAATTTATTATTAAACATGTAATACTATAGTGTAAATTAATTTAGTAAATTATTGTCATGGCAACATTTTCTATGTAACGTATTAATTTTAGAATCTGGCAACTCAGCCCCTTCTGTCATCAACGTTCAACCCGACAATATTTGCTCTCATCATTTATTTTATTGTAAAATAAAAATACATAAAAAAAACAAAGTAGCCATAGGCCAATTTTTAATTTAAAAAACCAAAGGAAAAATCTACAATTAAAAGCTTTTATTCTCTATTGTTTGATGTCGGGCAGGTTTAAAAAAAAAAAATGAAATTCATACAACAGTCCTGTCCAATTATATTTTGTTTAAATATACATCGCGCACAATTTACACATAATTATGCAAACAGAAATAATATTTGTAATCATATTTTAAAATATGAATAACGTATTCAGTTTGATAAATTGGAATAAAATGTATATCAAACGATCATTTTCCATGCGAAATTCACTCGTTAACGTAACGATGCCTGCGATAAAGAATTTCGCTGTTATTATTTCAATAAATTTCATTTAAAATCCATACACATATTATAAAAGGAGCTCGTGGCTAAATATTAACAGAAGCTCAGGTCGATCTTCAGGTTAAGCTGTACTTGCCCAGGGTCATATGTGGATGGGTGACCACCCATTACATACCAGGTGTCGTAAGTGCCTATTTAGGTAGGACCCAAACGGCTGTTATAGAGGCACGAACTCCTTTATAGCTATATAGGTTCCTAATAAAACATGCCATTTAAAATTCCCGGGAATGTAATACCTACATCACTATAAACTAGAAAGCTACGTGGCAAACGTATATCACTTAGAGCAAATGAATAAGGACGGCCGCACTCAACGCTCTCTTACTTTATATTATAACCCCTCGGCCACGAGCTACACGACCAAGCGACATGCGTCTTGCGGCAGTGACAGCGGTAATAACAAATGAATATCATTCCGACGTCACTGGCGCTGAGCGACGGTACTCATGTGCAGGATACAGTACTGACTTTTTTCGCTCAGAGCCGTCATTTGCTAAAAAAAACTTAACATCTGCAAAGAGGCAGGGCCAGACGGTTTGCCGCTAGTATTATAGTATATTTTATTAAGAACCAGAAACAGTGAGCGAGCGAGAGCGAGCGGGCGGGCGGGCGGGCGGGTGTGTGAGCGAGTGTGAGTGTGCTTCCAATCTGGTTTTACCTCTTAAATTATATTTAACTACTCGATTGCGACCTCAGAGTTCCCTACAGAATGGAAATTGACAAATATTGTCCCGATTTACAAGAAAGAGGATTCCGATGACAACTGACGTCACTGTGACTCGCGGTGACTCATGTGAAGAAAACAAGAGACGCGAGTTGTATCGAACAAGGAAGCGAGTTATGGCCGAGGCATAATCAGCCTGTAATGTTACCACTGATGATTACTGTGATCTCTATGAGAGGGTGTGGGCTGTAATACACCACGCAGGCCCAGTGCGGGTTAGTAGATATCACATGTCCTCGAATTTTGGTTGTAGGACATGCTGGTTTCCTCACGATGTTTTCCTTCACCGTTTTGAGAGCAGTGGTGATGAAATAAATTACACAAAGTAATGCGCCTGCCTGAGTTTGAACCCACGACTTACTGTTCCTAAGTTGGGACCGCCACTACTGGGCCACGGCTGCTCGCATGGTCGAGGTCTTAGTGCAAATAAATAAGGACGTCCACAGTCGTTGTTCACCTACTTTATGTTATTAGGCTGTCGGGAGAGAGCCTCGTTTGCAGCCAGCCTGCAGTGGAGGAGCGGTGTTTAGACTGTCATGATTTTAATTGAGAAATAAATTGTAGTGGGATCTGTTTTTAACGTGTGGAGTATTTTATTGTTACTGCAAACTGCTTTATGTAACATTCAGTAAGGTTTGATTTAAAAACAATGGTTTAGTTTGAAGACGATTTCTGGTTTGTGTTTTTTTTTTGTTTTGCATTTTTTTTGCCAGTTTATAAATTGACATTGGACGTATTATCTCTGGCAGTGTAGCGGTGGACGATTAAAAGCTGTAACATTAGTATTTTATGAATTGGGTATAGTATTTTATGAATTAGGTGGCAATAGGGACATACATATATTTTTTTTCGGTACGGAATGTATATAAAAAGCGAAAACAAGACATAAATCGGCCAAACAACACAAAAGTTATAACCATTTAAACGTTTGTTTCTATCTCTTGCTAGATAAACGGAAATTACTAAGGATTTTGTACGACGATGCAGCGAATGACGTCATTCGCTGCATCGGATCTCTCTGTCAAGGCGGCTGTTTCAGATGCCTAAAACTTAGTTTTTTTTTTATAGACATGGAAAAAATAATTTCACTTTGCTATTTTTGATGTTTACGCTTTGTTTAGAGTGATAAAAAAAGACCATGCAAATACCCTATTGGGTCGCAAGGGGGGTACAAAACTGTGGTACATATGCAGTCGACCGCATATCAGTAAAATAACACTTGGATCTTCAGCTGGCCTACCGAAGTACGGAGTTTTAATATAATTAGAGGCCTGCTTACGCTGGTTTTTGATGGTGGTGGTCCTTCTCCGCACCAGCTCCTTTACAACCTGCTCTCCTCATTACCCAGCACAGTAATAGTACAGTTATTTTGAACTGCTAGTTAGACTATAAGCAGCTGTAACTAGCGCTTGTTATAGTCGATTATCAAGTGGTGCTTACTGTACGCAAGTATCATGGCTGTTGTAGTTAGGTGTAGGGCTGGTGCGCGTTCCAGTATGATCTTGAGGATCGGACGAAATTGTGGAGGCAGCTCTATACATGGACAGCTGCATACAATGATATTCTAATAAGCAGATATGATAAACACCTACATTCTCGCTCGTAGTGCCGTTGTGGTACGACGTGTTAATAGATTCATAATAAGAAGATTTCCGATTTTAAGCCTTACTGCGACAGTTTTAAAGTGTAATTCTCTTTGGTGCAAGAATCTACGTACGACATTTAAGTAACTAGTCGTTTTGAGCCATCGTGTAGTATATGCAGAGAACTCAGATAAAATGCCACTATCACCACAACCATTCAAGTTTTCGTCCCAGCCAGATCTTTCGTCTGTAATGGAATCTCAAGATCAGGAAATCATTAGAAATGTACATGTGAGAAAGAACATACGGAAGAAAAATCCTGACGAACAACAAATGGCAGACTTAAAAGAAGACCTCTTGCGATCATTCAAAGAAATGATGATTGCTGAAATTGCTGTTATTAAGAATCAAAATAGCATGATACTAGAGTCTAATGCCGAATTGAAAAGTCAACTGGAAGTAAATGCTGCGTACTATAAGGAAATTTGTAACAAAGTTCAAATAATTGAAACCAAGCATGAAGCAGCTGTTGAACGCATTAATCAATTGGAGACTCAGCTAAACGTATTACAAAAACAAATTCTGAAAAATACGGTTGAAGTCAGAAATATCCCACATGATGACAAAGAAGATGTGCGTAGTATTGTCACTAGCATATATAAAACCTTGGGGATACCCCAGATGAATGAAAATGCAACTGTTTTTAGAAGAGGCAAAAAAAATGGACCAATTGTTATCGAATACCAGGACAGCAAAAATAAAGAAGCACTAATTAAAGCTGCTAGAAAATACAGCTCTGATAACAAAGATAAACCACTCAGCACTGATATCCTGGGATTTCCAGGAGCTTCTTCACGAGTATATGTCTCCCAGTCCCTAACCCCCATGTCTAAGCAGATCTTATTAGCGGCTAGAGAGCTGGTGAAGAGTGGGTCGTATAAGTACTGCTGGGCTTCAAGAGGAAATATCTTGCTGCGTAAACAGGAAGGACAACCTGCCATTGTCATCAAATCACTAAGTCAAGTTATGGATCTCACCTCGGAATGACTATCTATCGAAGAAGATATGACGTTATGGTATTTTTTTGTAATTTTACATTTTTTTAGTTTGATTACTCTATATTATTACTTTCAGTTTTCTATTAGTATCTTTAGTCTTAACTCTTGTAACAACACAACAAGCATGCTGGGTAGCTTTTTATATTACAAATGTTATACCTCATATTATGTATTATGTTTGCGTATTATATTATTTTATTATGTATATCACAAGTCCATTACAGAAAATGAAATAATAACAATTACAGAGACTCTAATCATCAACCAGAAACGTTCCATTAATAGAAATGTAAATACTAAAGGTTGCTTGCTATGGATAACATAGTTGAGGTAGTCACCGAAGTTGATAGTAATATCAGCGTCGGTGACTCGTTTTTGGTTGATGTTCCAGAAGTGTTTTCGGAATACAAACTTGAAACGGAGTTTTGTTTAAGAGTTATTGTACAAAACATACGAAGCATACATAAGAATTTTGAAAACTTTAAGATATATCTTGCAAGGAGTAACATAGAATATGACATTATAATACTTACGGAATGTTGGCTACAAGGTTCAACTATGATACCGAGTCTGGATCAATATTCAGAATTTCACACTAACAAGCATATAAATCAGAATAGTGGTGTAGTAGTTTATATAAAAAGCCATTTAACAGGTGTCACAGTTTATGAGCCAAATTGTATGGACGCTGATTGCTTGATAGTCAAAATTAATAACATCCATGCCTTTATCTGTATGTACAGATCGCCGTCTTTTGCATCGCTAACCAATTTTCTCGGTTCTTTAGAGGACATTTTACTAGATATAAAACACGTCCCTCATGTTTACTTAACTGGAGATATCAATATAAATATCAGTGTTAGTAGTACGGAACAAAGATCTGATGACTATTTGAATCTTCTAGCAACTCACGGTCTTTTACCTAGTCACCAACTTCCGACGCGTATTAATAAATGTATTGATCATTGTTTTGTCAAGTCAAACCGCAAAATAATAACTATTGTCTGTAATTCGTCAGTTACTGATCATAGTAGTATTTACATTAGTATACCTTTAACTGAGCAATGTAATAATAAACAAAAAAAGACTCTAAAAAAACTAAATTATGAAAAGGTATTTGAATTAATGAAAGAATTGGACTGGGCCAATGTAACATCTTTAAAAGATCCCAATAAAGCCGCTGAAGTACTTATTGATAATATATCTCAAATCATTCAAAAATGTAGCCACACGGTTTCCGTGCCCAATAGACGACTAACTTTCCAACCGTGGGTAACGCCGGGTCTATTGCGTTGCATTAGATTTAGAGATACGTTGCACAGAAGAAGCCTAAAGTCACCAAATGATCGCGATCTGCAAGTCACCTACAAACGCTACAGAAATCACTGCAACAATATTCTACATAATTTAAAAAATGACCACGACAAATCTGATTTAAATAATAGCAGGAAAGACATAAAAAGAACATGGAATGTTATAAAACGTGTATGTAATTTAAATGTATCGAATAAGTCACAAGTACCGATCGAATTGTTGAATTTAAAATCAACACCACAAGAATCTGTGGACTTCATAAATAATTTTTTCGTTAATCTGGGCACTAAATTGTCAAATAATATTCTACAAAGGTTACAACTTACGGAAAGAGATCTTGTGCACAAAACTAAGTCTACAGATAGTCCTATGAACTCATTTATGTTATGGAAGACAGATGAAGCTGAGGTACATAAAACAATTTTGTCACTAAAAAATACGAAGTCTACTGGATGGGATGGAATATCCGCTGAGTTTATAAAAAAGACTTCTAAATTTGTCATTACACCCTTAACACATATATTTAATTTGTGTTTTTCGTTAGGGAAGTTTCCAAACGTACTGAAGGACTCGTTAGTTATACCTGTATTTAAATCGGGGGAAAGAGATAGTATCACAAATTATCGTCCGATATCACTTTTGCCCACCTTGGCTAAAATTCTTGAAAAAATTATAAATAACCGGCTAATTAGTTATCTAGATAAAAACGATATTCTTTCTAAAAATCAATTTGGATTTAGGAAGAACAAATCAACCATAGATGCAGTTGAAAACTTTGTTACAACTGTAGCTGACAACCTTGACTGTAAGAAAAAATGCCTTGGTGTCTTTCTAGATTTAGCCAAGGCATTTGATACTGTCTCAATTCCCCTACTCATTTGCAAATTGGAGGCCATAGGTATTCGAGGTATACCACTTAATCTATTTCAGGACTACCTTACAAACAGGTCACAGACTGTTAAAATAGATAAATTTTGTAGCTCTAAAAAACCTATTAATTTCGGTGTTCCACAGGGGTCAGTGCTTGGACCCACTTTGTTTCTGATTTATGTAAATAGTCTTTGTGATATTGAAATAACTGACGCTAAGGTGACTACTTTCGCTGATGATACAGTAATTTTATTCCAACAGTCTACATGGGACGGCGTCAAAGTGTCAGCTGAGCGTGGACTTCAAAAGATAATTAAATGGCTTGATTACAACCTACTTACCTTGAATCTTTTAAAAACAAAATATATAACTTTTAGTATAAAAAATAATTTACAACCTCCCTCAGATTTCAACTTGAAAGCTCATTGTTCTAATTGTGTGAATATTAATAATTGCGATTGTTCATTGTTATCTTCAACCAATAGTACTAAATATCTTGGCATCGAAATCGACAAAAACTTAAATTGGAAACAGCATTTTAGTAATTTAAAATCCCGAATACGCAAACTTATACCAATTTTCAAAAAAGTAAGAAACTTAAAAGATAAAACCACTAGTAGAACTGTTTATTTCACGCTGTGTAGATCAATACTTTCTTACGGCATCTCTGCTTGGGGTGGTGCTAAGAAAAGTAATATCATAAAAATAGAAAGGGTACACCGATGTATTCTGAAAGTTATTAATTTCAAAGGATTTAGGTATCCAACGACTGCACTATACAAAGAATTCGAAGTCCTAAACGTTCGTCAACTTTTTATACAAAATATAGTTTTAAAACAGCATATCCGTGAAAAACCGTCTAATAAATCTACCAGAAGATCACATGATGTTTACGTTGTCCCGGCATGTAAAACAACATTTGCCCAGAGTTTCTCTTTTTTCCTGGCTCCGTTATTGTACAATCGTGTCAGCAAAATAAAACCCCTGAAAGATATGAATAGTTATGTTTGTAGAAAGGCACTGGATGAGTTTCTGCGTAAAATGGACTACGAACAGACTGAAACTTTCGTAAAGGTATGAATATAAGATTATACTATTATTTATTTTGTACCCTGTATAAGTACCTATATGTATATGTTCAAAAGTGGAAATGTATAATCTAAATTATATCCACGTTATATATAATGAACAATATGTATATGTATACATTCGTTTAATATATATGTATATATAAGTAACACATACACAACACACACACACCCAAAATGTACGGTTCATTACTAAATTATATCTACATTTCCAACATTTAAATCTAAAATTCGTTTTTATTTTTTACGCATCATGCTTGTCTAGTTATTTTGCATATACTACTTGTTTACCTTAAACTTGTTAGTCGTCATCGACGTCTATTTCTCATTGTAAGGAAAAACTATTAGCGAAAATGTGTTTTATGTTCATTACGATACGATTGAAAATTAATCATCGAACGAGAATCTTACCTTGCCGTAACACAGTTTTAACTAGCGCGGAAGGTAAAGAACTTTATTTACGTATACCGTCAATGGACATTTATCAATCGTTTTATGCTATAAGTAATGTACGTTAATTTACATGGTTAAAATGGCATTTTGCTTTACTTAATAATCGTTATTTAGACAACAATTTTTGATCTTACTGTTTGTACTTACTTATTTTGTGAAAGTGTACCATAGAAACTTAGTGAGTGTATGTACATTAAGAACTTAGAAACTATGTAAGTACCTTAGTTATAGCTAATTTTTAAAGTTTACTACTGGTGTACTGTATCTAAAATGCATAAATAAATTCTATTCTATTCTATTCTATTCTACAAAACCATCGAAAAACGTGTTCGCGCGGCAGCACACATACACACTTTTCATTCATTCTACATTTCACTACAAGTCAAAATAATACAAAAGGGATAGCTCGATAAAACCAATAAGAAAAAAAAGAGACAGATAGTGATAAAAAGAGACAGTTGTAGATTCTATATCTTTAGTGCACGCGTCCTTGTCATACTCACAACAAAAATTTATGTCCCATCTCTTTCTTTTTTATCCTCCAAATATCACAATATTAGGAAAATAAATGAAAAATATTAATAAATCGAAGTATATTGCGTAGTTACATGTGGTATGAGATCCTTTGTGTTTTATTTACTTTTTTGTCATAATTGGTACACTTTCTGAACACGCACGATGGCATTTTAACATTTTTTATCTAAATTCGTAGCAGCGTATAGCTCGTCGACTAAAGGCAATACGGCCCAATTGGGCCGTTTTCGAGTCTTCACGATTGCGCGCTCACAACATATCTGTTTACTAGAATATCGTTGCCTCCATACAAATAGTTGAGTCCGTACAAACTGACGCGACTCTAAACAACGGTGCCCAGTACCCGCAGCGTGTCTGCCATTTGTCTGTATCACTTACTAAACGGGAATAAATCTATCTAGACATTTAAACACCAATAATACAAACAACACAGTATTTAATCTACATATTTTTATTAAAACTCTGAAGGACAAAATAACCAAGAATTTGTGTGGTACAACTAAAATACTCGACAACTGAAAAATCATCCTTTTATTAAATTTGGGGTTTACAAGGTAAAATCGACTCCTCCTACTGTTGAAGTCGGTTAAAATGTAGCCTATGTTACCCGGGCCGTAATAACGAATCGATTGACACCTTATTCTTTAGGCGTTACGTTAGAGGAATATACGTAAATACAAACATACATAACACACATGCAAACATAGACTGTTTAAATCATTACCCTTCCTTTTAGCTTCGCCGTAGTCGGGTAAAAACCAGTATGATATATCATTCTAATCAAACTCATTTCAAAACTAAACCCTGCGACAACCCTGCAAACTAGCCCCGGAGAAAATTTTATCTGCCCGTTCTACTAATACGCTACGGACAGTGCTACGGCGTAGCCCGTAGCGCCTACGAGCTACGAGCTGGTGCTACGCGGCTACGACGCTTGATTATGTTTACATCTTTTTGTTGTGTTTATTATAATTATTTGTGTATTACAGAAGGTATTTTTTTAATGAAGTATATTCTTTATATATTTTTGTGTTCTGAGTGAGTTCTTCAGGATGTTCTGAGTTCTGTTAAAGTCTTATGTAAGGAGGGTGAGCTAATTGCCGAGCCAAGCTACTACTGAAAAAACCCTGATAAAAAATACTCTAACAACATTTTACCCAACATTACATAAGACTGTAACAGAACTGGCAAAATGTACCCTGTACGATACACTTGTGACAATACCGGATGACTTTTTATAAAAAAAATGGGTATATTAGGTGAACGGAGTAGAAGCTTAGTTATACCTAGTTTTTTTTTTCTTTTTTCTACAGCTTAGAAAAAAAATTGATCTATCATCAAAATCACTACAAATTTCAAGTAAAATTTCCCAAAGAAAGAGAAATTTTGAAAAAAAAACGTATGATTTGAAATTCGATATTTTTATTTTTCGTTTTTTAATGATGCCATTTGCTTCTACTCCGTTTACCTATTATACCCATTTTTGTGGAAAGTGATAAAATACAGGATAGTATACAGGATAAGATTAGTTTTAAACTGCGAAAGTTTAAAACACTTCTGCCTACCCTTTCAGAGAATACAAGCATCAATATACACACAAATATTATAAATGCAAAAGTAACTCTGTATCTCATCTTTTCACGCCCTAACAGCCTAACGGATTGGGTTAGGACATAGAATACTTCTTATCCCACTAATACGTTCTCCTGGGACAACTTCTATGCTCAAAGCGGACGAAGCCGCGGGTAAAAGCTAATAGCAGATATAATAACCGCTTGTCTCACAGTTTCAGCTTTAATATAGCTGTAAGAGCCGCCACGCGAAGTGGCCGCAACTCAAACAATTGAAATGAAATTGCGGAAACGGAGGTCGCCGCGACACTTTGTGTCTATAGAGATATATATAGGTTGAGGAAAAAGTGCCTTTAAATATATAAAATGCTTAAAATATTCTCTGCCACTTAAAAGAGAGCTATGGAACATAGTATCCTTGGAATTAAATTTACTGATCGTACAAGGAATTCGATAATGGTGTCAGTTCTCTTGTGCACAAACTAAACTTAATTTAGACTATGACTATCTTTTTCTCTCTAATAAAACGAGAAAGAGACGGACGTAATTTAGAGCAGTCAAATTTAGTTGGAACTAATATTTCCATACAAATGAGGGTGCAAGTAAAAACATGTCGACTAAAAACACGGTATAAACTAGTTTGACATCTCTAACTTAGTTCATAGCTTTATTATTATTTATTGACGACCCGAATGGCGCAGTGGTAGTAAGACTGCCTTACGTTCTTAGGGTCCCGGGTTCGAATCCCGGTCGGAGCAAATGTTTGTGTGATGAGCATGAATATTTGTTTCCGAGTCATGGATGTGTTTATATGTATAATAAGTATGTATTTACAAACAAAAAGTATCTATTTAGTATATCAACTATCTGGTGTCCACGACACAAGCCTCGTTGCTTAGTGTGGCACTAGATGGCGCTGTGTGTTATGTCCAGCGATATTTATTTATTATTTATTTATTTATCCGTCTTTTTCTCGCACTGCCTTCTAGTGAAAGATAGCAATAGCCTAAATTAAGTTTAGATTATGCACAACAGAATCGACACCACTGCGTTCCTAAACTAAAATTGCTGATGTAGCTCAAATGGAACTGGGCTGGTCATATCTGTCGCATGCTGGAGGAGTTGTAGGCACAAAAAGGGTCTCAAATAGCAGCAAATGGCAAAGCAGCAGGCCCAGAAGTATTCCTGATGGAAAAACCCAAAAACACGTTGCCCGATCTTACGTTTTTTGCAATTTGCAGGCGAGTGTAAGACATATGATGTATGATGTATCGATGATTATGATGATTATAATTCTGTAACTACATACAAGACGTATGTAGTTACAGAATTATAATCATCAAAATCATCATAATCTTAACAGCCGCGAATAATATTTTAATTAACATACAATCTAGCACTGGCCTGCAAAATGCAAAAAAACGTAAGAAAATTTCAATTTCGCGGGCTGGTTGGAGCATTCACCTTAACGGATTGTTATACCTATATACAAAGAAATAACTAACTTCGAAAGAACATAAAATATGCAAGCTATCTCGTGCACACTCGTGCATAACTCTCTTTTACGATGACAAGTCGCGTAAGTAGCTCGAGCGAATAATCTCACACATAAATCTGGTTAATACTTTCTAGAATTATTGGATTTGCATTGAGGCTGGGGGATTGAAATTGGGTATTTTAGCCAAGAAAATATAGTCTATAGTTGGTGCCAGTTAAGATGAGAATAGCGGTCATTGCTCTTTCCCTAATATCTCTTCGTACGAACCAAAACAAATAAATCATGTATCGTTTTTCATAATAAAAAATGTTGAAGATCACGATAGATGACAATTCAAGACTTGAACAGGTTATTTTTTGTTTTCAAAGTTAAGAAGTTTAATAAATGTAGGTGGGTCAATGACCGCTATTCTCATCTTAACTGGCACTAACTACACTAGATTTACGATAGCCCACGACTTCGCCCGTCTGGTGGTCGGAAATTATCCTGGAAGTATTGGGATTAAAGTATCCTATGTTCATAATCTATATTTATTTTTATTTTTATATTTCAGTCCAACCGACAAAACAGACAGACAGCTTCTTTTGCATTTATAATATTATTTAAGAAAAATCGACCAAGAAGAAAGAAAGAAAAGTATTTATTGAACTTACACAGGACATAACAGAAACAAAAAGTATACAAGAGAATAATAAAAAACAATCAAAATGGTCCTGTGCCGAGGCCAAAAGGCTCCTATCTCAGCAAGGCGCTGTGACATTTAAAAAAAGTCACAGCGCTGGTATTCTGATAGGGCCCAAAGAGATGCCACGGTCTTAAACAAATAGTACAAAATAATACTACTAGACAAATAAAAATATTTAAAGTGTTATAAATATAGGTTATAGAATAAAAATATCCCAACGTCACCACAGAAGGGTTTCCTACCCTCGTAGTAGGGGGAGCCA
This sequence comes from Xestia xanthographa, assembly GCA_905147715.2. Taxonomy (NCBI): domain Eukaryota; kingdom Metazoa; phylum Arthropoda; class Insecta; order Lepidoptera; family Noctuidae; genus Xestia; species Xestia xanthographa. The sequence goes on along the minus strand of LR990654.1, from coordinate 1,352,458 downwards.
CCTTTAATTAATAATTTATTTTATCTACACCCATGCTATAAATCCTCTATAAAAGTATCTGAAACAGTTAGCTTATGGCCAACATTAAAACAGCCAGTGTCATAATAACCATTATAACACCCAAACGGGTGTTATAATGTTGTACTGAATTTCATTATGCAACTCGTTTTAAAAAAATACTATTGTCTAGCACGTGCGATTCACTACCACAGCGCCGTAATTTAAAAAAAAACTTATAGGTTAATTCGAATTCACGTCGTATCCCGCCATCTTTGTTCGATATTTGGATATTAGTATTGCACTAAGTACTTTGTTGTTTACAAAAATGAGTGATACAAGCTTTGTGTATTTTAATAATTGTACAATCCAAAATGTTAATAATTATATTATTACCTATACATGGTTTGTTTGTATTAAATACTCAGCAATTAAACTTTCCATGAATTTACATAGACTTCTTACAACACTGCAACACCCTATGGTTTCAGAACCTTTTATGGAGGATTCATATCATGGATGTAGATAAAGTCTTGTATGCAACTGTACATAATTAGGTACTAAAACACTCATGTGATACTATTATCACACTCGGCTTCGCCTCGTGTGATAAACCCACATTTGTGTTTTAATACCCCTCATTATACAACAGTTGCATAAATAACTATTAACAGAAATACGCATTCTGTGAAAATTTCAACTGTCTACCTATTACGGATCATGAGATACAGCCCGCTGACAGACAGACGGATGGACAGACGTATGGATGGACAACGAAGGCTTACTTATAGGGTGTTGGTTAGCCTTCGAGTACGGAAACCTAAAAATGATGGATATTTATTGTGTTAAAGTTGTATTGGCTGTCATTTGACAACCAGTCTAACCAAGATATCGTATTACCCAATACTAACTGGGTTGTGGAGGTCAAATAGGTAGGCGCTCCATGTAAAATACTGCTCTTTGAAAAATACTGCTCCATGTAAAATACTGCTCTCAGATGTAATTATTACTTTTTTCGTATTTATTATTATTAAACTTCACATGAATGTATTGTTACGAGCTGGGTATGGGATAAATTAATTACTACCGATGAAACAACTGAATAACTTTAATAATCACAAAACACTTCAAACTCAATCACAAGTACACTACTGATCACTATTCGTTTAGATATCGCACTCACTAGTTCACTTTGATTCGTCCCGTACTGTAGCCAAAATGATACTGCCTGCTCCCGCAAACACGTCGACTATTTATATGACGACCGAACGTTTGAGAAAGATCCAGAATCTTCTAGTCAATTCATACTAGGTCATTGTCCTACGAGAAACTTCCACAACTTTTGTACAAAGGAAAGAAATAGGTACTTTATGCCCTGGGCGTACGGTCGAAATTACAATGACAACTTCCTGATGTATTTTATAGGTAGTTTGCGAATTTGTACCTACATCATTCGATACATACCTACTACTACCTACCAACTTAGTTGTAGGTACCTACTATTAGAAGCTACTTGTATTGTAGGTATGGGTACGACGTAACACTGCCCCCTCCTTAGACATGCTCGTCCCGAGCATCATTAGGCCCGTAGTATCGCGCCAATCGGTCTACATGGACAATCTTAGGCGCACCTCGTGGACCCTTCTGTATTCGGTAGGTGACATCGTTGATCCTAGTCACGACTCGGTATGGTCCATCCCAGTTTGCTTGTAATTTCGGAGACTTCCCTTTGCTCCGTACTGGGTTATGCAACCACACCAGTGAACTCTCGTCGAAACCCCTACTATTTGCCTTCCGGTCATAACGGGTCTTCATCTTCTCAGACATCTGTTGGCCGGATTGTCTAATATGCTCATAAACATCATTCAACTTGTTACGCAAGTCATTTGCGTAATCTGTTACACTGCGTGGAGCATCAGGGGGAGTTCCAGTGATTAAATCTGCAGGCAACCGTAATTCCCTTCCAAAGTACGCGAAGGCGGGCGTCACAGTCGTACTTTCGTGGACTGCGCTGCGGTAGGACAGAAGAAACGGCTGTATGTGCTTGTCCCAATCCCTTTGTCTGCTTTCCACGACTTTTGCCAGATATCTTTCCAACGTTTGGTTGAATCGTTCCACCATTCCATCAGATTGTGGTGGTAAGAGGTGGTTCTGGTTTTGTGGGTACCCATTAATCGACAAGTCTCCTGAAATACTTGCGATTCGAAATTCCTTCCTTGATCGCTGTGTATTTCTAAGGGTACTCCAAAACGACAGAAGACTTCCTGAACCAATTTATCTGCGACAGTTGTAGCTTCTTGATTAGGAATGGCGAAGACTTCTGGCCACTTTGTGAAGTAATCCATGACCACCAAGAAGTACTTGTTTCCGCTCTCACTTTCTGGAAATGGTCCCGCAACGTCTAGTGCTATCCGTTCCCAAGGGGCTCCAACGTTGTACAATTTTAATGCTCCTCTGCTGCGTGTTTGGGGTCCTTTCACGGCCGCACAACTGGTACATTTGCGACACCAGTCCTCCACATCATCTCGACAGTGGATCCAGTAAAAGCGTTCTCGAATTTTTAGTAAAGTCCTTTTTACCCCCATATGTCCTCCCGAACATCCATCATGGTACAGCCGTAAAACATCCGGTACCTTAGCTTTAGGGACAACCATTTGTAGATGACAGCTGTCCCCTCGAGCGTTTTCCCATTTACGGCACAAGACTCCATCCTGGATCACCAAGCTGTTCCATTGCGCCCAATAACTCTTCGTGATGGAACTCATCGCAGCCACATCACTCCACTTGGGTTTAGGAGCACCAGCTTTGATCCACTCGAAGATCGGTTTGATGTCCGAGTCATTTTGTTGAGCCTGCTGTATGGTTACCTTCCATTCATCGCTAAGATCCGTTCTTAGAATCCTCACAGGCACCACTTCCTTAGACTCCTGTCTGGAACTGTGCTTCCAATCTTCAGGCAAAGGTCTTCTTGACAGTTCGTCTGTTTTGCTGTCGTTTCTCCACTGTTGCTGGGTAGTCATTCCAGCCGCTTTTCTCTGCAGAGATTGGTCTTCTCCTGGTGTGCTTCGTTTTTTACAGTTTGACCGAAGGTGACCCCTTTCTCCACAATTGTAACACTTAGGGCTGTACCTTTGCGAATGCTGGCGTACAGGTGATGTCACAACTTGCTTTGGGTAGCTTGACGGAAGATGATCCCTTTCTTTACCAGTATAGCACCTAGGGCTGTACCCTTGCGCACGGTCACGTACAGGTGATGCCACAACCTCCCTGACGTAGTGTGTTCCATGGTCTTGCCTCGCTGCCTCTACTTCCAAGGCATGGGCCAACGCCCCTTTCAGTGTCTCATGATGCCCAAGTCTCACGGCGGCTCTAACTTCCAAGTCGCGTATCCCGTCGACAAACGCCTGTACCATATTTCCAGTGATGAGTGCAGGGGCAGACCGGTATGCTTTTCGCACCAGCTTCTCAATTTCTAGGGCCCACTGCTGCAGGTTCTCGGCACTACGCTGGACACGATCCTTCAACTTAGCACGAAATACGTGCTCCAGGTGCGCGTCGCCGTATCTGGACTCTAACGCCTCCAGCAGCTGTTCGTAGGTCACATCCTTGCCAAGCGCTTCAAGAATGTTGAGGGCCTGGTCTCGGAGGCCCAAAGTGAGCGCGGTCATGGCTTGAGATTTTGTCCATCCATTCGCCTTCATAACGGCCTCAAATTGAATTTTATACGCCGACCACGAAGATGTTCCATCAAATGGAGGCACCTTAAAGCCCCGCGCTGAAGGTGCAGGAACTACTGAAGCCACGGTCACGTCTCCAGTCTTCAGTTCTCCCAAAGCCTTCTTCATCCCAGCGATCTGCACTTCGGCCTCTGAGATGCGATTCTCGTGCTGGTGAACCTGATCCTTCATTACCTTCAGCTCTTTGCCGAAAGTTGAATGAAGATCCTTTATGAGGATCATCTGTTCTTCTTGACGACGAGCCTGCTCCTCCTTATCTCGTTGCAACTGCTCTTCCAACCGGCGAGCCTGCTCCTCTTGACGGCGAGCCTGCTCCTCTTGACGGCAAGCCTGCTCCTCTTGACGGCGAGCCTGCTCCTCCTTATCTCGTTGCAACTGCTCTTCCAACCGGCGAGCCTGCTCCTCTTGACGGCGAGCCTGCTCCTGCAGCAGCGCCATTAAAGCTGACAAGTCTGGCGCTACTGATGCTGGAGAAACTCCGGATGGACCAGCGACTGGCACTGACGTAGGCTGGACACCACCCTGTGTCTGTGTCGGAGAATCTCCAAACCGCCTTTGGTCCATGTCCTGCTGTCGCTGACTCCTGGTACGGATACCTTCCGTGTTGTCCTTAGGTAGAACTGGCATAATTTATCCCTCACTTCTGACACCAAATTGTTACGAGCTGGGTATGGGATAAATTAATTACTACCGATGAAACAACTGAATAACTTTAATAATCACAAAACACTTCAAACTCAATCACAAGTACACTACTGATCACTATTCGTTTAGATATCGCACTCACTAGTTCACTTTGATTCGTCCCGTACTGTAGCCAAAATGATACTGCCTGCTCCCGCAAACACGTCGACTATTTATATGACGACCGAACGTTTGAGAAAGATCCAGAATCTTCTAGTCAATTCATACTAGGTCATTGTCCTACGAGAAACTTCCACAACTTTTGTACAAAGGAAAGAAATAGGTACTTTATGCCCTGGGCGTACGGTCGAAATTACAATGACAACTTCCTGATGTATTTTATAGGTAGTTTGCGAATTTGTACCTACATCATTCGATACATACCTACTACTACCTACCTACTTAGTTGCTACTATTAGAAGCTACTTGTATTGTAGGTATGGGTACGACGTAACAGTATTGTTTATTCGTCTACACTTTTTTTTAAATCTTATCCGTATCTGACCGTGGCATCACGTGACGTTTTTTTAATGTTACAGCACCATGCTAAGATACCCCCCTTTTGGCCTCGTACAGGACTAATTTCATTTCTTTTTTTTTTTTGTTTTTTTTTTATTAATGTACTGATAATTACACCATTTTTTTTATTTTATGTGTGTGTGTGTGTTTGGCCTGTGCGAGATAATAAATACTTTTTCTTTCTTTCTTTCTATCTTTCGTTCTCTTCACCTGTATCTGGTCAGACTGGAAATCGATCCCAATAAGTTGGGAAGAGTCAGGCAGATGATCATTTGATACCCATTTGATTCTCGCGTCCGCTTATGCCCTGGACTACAATATCTTCGGTGCATTCTAGTGGAACGTCCTCAGATAAAGGTCGAATTGTGCTAGACTTTTATGGTCAACATTGGGATTTGTGGTGACTCAGATTAGATCAGGCGTAGCTAGATATATTTAGGATTTACTATCGTTTGGCTGCGAATTTTTGTGTCTGAATATTCTTTTACAAATATTTTATTGATAAACTAGTCCAGAGCGATTTAACCAGCTTAAGTGTAAACAGGAAGTTAAAAAAAAACCGGCCAAGTGCGAGTCGGACTCGCGCACGAAGGGTTCCGTACCAATTATTTAAAAAAAATCACGTTTCTTGTATGGGAGCCCCCCTTAAATATTAATTTTATTCTGTTTTTAGTATTTGTTGTTATAGCGGCAACAGAAATACATCATCTGTGAAAATTTCAACTGTCTAGCTGTCACGGTTCATGAGATACAGCCTGGTGACAGACAGACGGACAGACGGACAGACAGACAGACAGACGGACAGACAGCGAAGTCGTAGTAATAGGGTTCCGTTTTTACCCTTTGGGTACGGAACCCTAAAAACAGCCAAGTGCGAGTCGGACTCGCGCACGAAGGATTCCGTACGATTATCTAAACAACATTAGACAAAACGGCAATAAAATCATGTTTGTTGTATGGAAGCCCGCCTTAAATATTTATTTTTATTCTGTTTTTAGTATTTGTTGTTATAGCGGCAAAAACCTGGTGATACTATGAGTGTGTTTGGTCGTGACTTAGTGTCGTGTTCCAGAAGTGCGAGTAGCAAAAGACAAAGAAAGAGGGTAGACAGATTTGTCTGCTCTTAACAATTTATATACCATCTACCCGCATTCTCCAGTCAACCCGCAATCATGGCACTTGCAACAGCGTCGAAATATCAGGAGCTCAAAACAATAAAAAATTGACTTGTGTCCTAAAAAAATCTAATTAGTCCGTCAGTTAGATTATCAAAAAATATTTGACACGTATTTTTTATTTTGTTACGTAAACCAAAATTGACGAAGATACGACGCTTTTAAAATTCTCAATACATCACGCCGTGCTATAATTATTAGTGCGTTGTGACGTCACGAGCCCCCACTCTCGAGTTTTGATGCGTTTTATCTTTGTCAATATTCATTGATTTACAAAAACAAAAAATACGTGTCCATTATTTTCCAATACTCTAACTGACGGACTAAGTAGATTTGCAATTTATTGATGGTGGGAACTAGCCTATAATGAAAGATATTCCGTAAGTGACAGCATATGTTTTTGTTCTTTCTGTTCTCACACAGTCTACATTTTTCTCTTTTTTTTTATTTTCAATCCTCAGCTTTCGAATTTAAAACATTTATAGTTTTCTAGATAACTTTTTACGGTTCAAAACTCGTCGCAGTTAACATATTTGAAGCTTCACGCTTAGTCAGCAGTCCATAGAGAAGAGAGCAGAACATTAAAATCCGATGACAGTTGCGTCGTCGGCGGCAATATCGGCGCTAAACTATGTGTGCCGACGAGACGACACCGCCGCGGATATTGTGACGCCACTGCAAGATAGGAGCGGTTGCGGCGGCGGAGTCGCTCTAATAACTTAAACCAGGGGTGTCCAATATAGTTTTATGAAGGGCCAAGTTTAGTACTTTTGTAACCGTTGCAGGCCAAAAGAAATGCAAAATGACTTCTAAAATAAAACATACTCCGCCAGACTATAGTCTTCGCCAGATAAATAAGAATTAGAGGTCATTGCTCTTTCCTTAATTTCTCTGCGTAGGTACCCCGACAATACACTAAGAATCGTTTTTATAACTAGAAAAAGTCAAGAATCACGATAGAGGTAGTTTCGGGACAAGTTTATGTCATTTATTCTGTTTTCGGAATTATATATTTGAATAAATGTATGCGGGTTAATGACCTTTAATTCCTACTTATCTGGCGGAGACTATAGACTGCGATGATGCGGTCTATATTCATGCATCGGGTATGTGACTTGGGGTGGGTAGGTAAATATGGTGCGGGAATTACTGACTCTGAGACATTTTTTAAATAAAGTTTTAAATACCTCGCAGGCCGGATGAAAGACATATGCGCGCCGCTAGATGGCCCGGGGGCCGTTTGTTGGACGGTTAAACCCTATCCGTATTTTTATCCGTAGTAGTTTTTTTTGGTTCCCTATCCATTTGCATAAAATTTTAAGACCTAATATAACTTGGCATACTTTTGTTACTACTAATTATATTTTTGCATAACATTTTAACGCATAACAGCTTACGCATATTTTTTTTAAGCATAATTTATCTAATCATAATAATGATTAAGCATAACATTGTTAGGCATAAATTGATTTACGCATAATGATACTAAAAAAAATTTTTTGAGGCATAACAAAGAAGCATAATCCTAAAATGTTAGACATACCCTAATTGGATATACCAATTTATTTTGACGATTGGAATAAAAGCATCTCTCCGAAGCAGGTAATACATAACATATTTGTTTTGAACATAGTTGATTGTGAACATATGTGAGTTTTTTCCCTGTAAGAAGCATGCAAACAAGCATACACCATGCATGCAGGAAACATGCAGCTTGCAAACATTTAAACAAGCATACACCATGCATGCAGCAAGCATAAAGCAAGCATGCAGCAATCATGCAGCAAGCATGCAGCAAGCATGCAGCAAGCATGCATTCAGCAATCATGCAGCATGCAAGCAAGCATGCAGCAAGCAAGCAAGCATGCAGCAAGCAAGCATGCAGTATGCAACATGCAGCAGGCAAGGTTTCTGTCACGGCTCCGGCGCTGCGGGGCTTCGGCGGTCCCACGCGAGCTTATCGTCGCAGATGTGTTTAACGCTCACCACCGCAGCATCGGCTTGCTGGCCGGCTTTGCCGGCCAGCCTCAGCAGCGGCGGCGAGTGTTACAACCACCTGCTCCTCAACTCGCGGGCCGCCTCGCCCCTCCGCGCCTACGCGATTTTAAATTACACTCTAGGGGTAGGGCAGACAAGACTACGTGGAGTCGGTTTTGCAGCGATTCGTTTCTGTCACTAACTTTTGTAGTACAACTTAATGAATTTTTAATTCAAAATAAATACGTAAAAATAACTCAAATTTTATTCTGGTATTTATATGATTTGTATGCCTAAATACTATTATGCTAATAGTCATTATGCCTAGTAACATTATGCAAAATTCAATTTATGCCAAAACAAATTAGCCTTCAAGATGATTATGCCAACATAAACAGTATGCCAAAAAAAAATTTGGCAAAGTATTATTATGGCAAAACAAATTATGCCAAAACAGTTATGCCAAAGTATATTAGGAAAAAGAAGATTATGCAAAAAAAAGGGATCCCGTTTTTTTTATTACATTGAAATCTGTGATAGCCTAGTGGTGTGACCGTCGAGCTGCCAAGTCATAGGTCTCGAGTTCGAAACCAAAACACGCACCTCTGAATTTTCAGATACATGTGCGTATTGTAAAGGGTGTAGAAAGACTATTAACAAAGCCGAAAGGCACTTGTTATCCCCAAAAATGTTTGTGTGTTTTATTACGAACGTGTTTTACCATTCAACGTGATTTCTCACCCCAAAAAAAAAACAATTAATTTCCCAGCAATCATTTTTGCGTAGGGTTACTTAATTTGATGTACAGAATGCTTGGTTAACGGCTTCGTGAAGCGTCTCTGTATAATTATCACTTGTTTAGGTGAAGGAAAACATCGTGAGGAAACCAAACATGCCTGAGAGATATTTCTCGACATGTAAAGCCAAATCAGAGGCCCATGGGCGACATAAAACTCTGGTATCAGGTTATGCACTAACCACACGATAAAGGAAAAAGAAGGACTGGATTACTGAACTTCAAGGATTAAAATACCGATGTACCGTATACTTAAAATGTATGTACGATTTACGTGAGTCAGAAGGTGAGACACACAATATTATCTCATTTTTTCTGTCTCGATTTAAGAGTCCTATTACATTTTTTACGTAAATTCATGATTTTGACGCATTAATTCTCAGCAGCAGTAATATATTTTAATTATTTGCTTAAGAATAACGATAGTGCCATTCTCTTTCTTGTGAGTTGGAGTTACACATTTTCATTTTTCTTTTCGTGTAATTTACTATAAATATTTTACGAACTCAGTTTGCAAGAAAAACCGCCAACGATGGAACTTTAACGCTCAAATTCACATAGTTACATTCAATTCTTATAAAAGCTAAAATTACTAAAAGATAAGTTGAATGTTTTACTTGTTTATTGGAGTTTTAGAATTTCTTTAAATTCCTTGAGTTTTCACGGAAAAAATCGTAAAGAAATAGTAATTTAAGCCATAAATGTCTTAATTCAGCGTCCATTATATTCCAAATAAACTCAGTTTTATCAAACAAATTAATATGATATAAAACTTCGATCTACAATGAATAAGTTTCATTAGTTTTCGTTTGTCAATATTATTAGACAAAAATACAATAAATAAAATTAAAGTACCTACTATAATTCTCAATTCAGCTCGCTCCTCAGTCTCATGTCAGTCTCGTCTCTAATATTCGTCAATATCAATCGACAATCGTCCAAATATCGCTATTATTATCGACTCGTGTACGCCGACCGAAATAATTTGATCCAGGAAGTAAAAATCAAAAATTTTCTTAAAAAATGTAATAGGACTCTTAAGTTTTTATTGTGTAGTTTTAAGTTTCTCTTTTGTTTTTACTTTTTTTTTTTGTAGTGTGCATTTACGGCATGTGCCGAATAAACATGTTTTCTTTCTTTCTTTCTTTCTATGATGAAATACTTGATTGAGATTGTTCATCATCACCATGTCGCTATCGCTTTACACTTGTACCACGCCACCACAGCGGCTGCATCGCTGCACAGATAGCGCCGCATATAATTCAGCGCTTCACGACGCGGCTCACAGATTGCTTGTAATTGTAACCCAAGAACTATATTGGAATCTACTGCTTTTGGGGTGACGCTGCGGTATTGGGTACAGTTTTGGAGAGAATTATTGAATTGAGAAATGTTAATATAAAAGTGTAAAAAGTCTCCATTTTTATGTGGTGGTACGACCCTATGTGGAGTGTAAAGCATGTGATCGTCTATATATTGTCAAGTTCGTAGAGTAGTTTTAGAATCAGCTAAGAGATACCATTGTCAACAGATAGGTAATTATTGCCTCATACTAATGAGGCAATAATTACCTTTATGTCGTCTACATTTACGTTTATCCTAGTACATAGCATGGTCGGACAAAGTATATCCACCAGTCCCACTTCGCAGCTAAGCGCGCGGATTTGCAAATACCGTAACCGCTCACATTTTCTGCCCGATCCGATAAAAACACCTGTAGCTCAAAAACTACAAGTCCTAGAGCAATTTCAAAAATACTGTTGTCAAGCTGATTAGATAAGGAATCTACTTATCTAGAAATCAAAATGAAATACTTTAATTATATACTCCAAGTCATAATGTATAGCAAAAAATAGTTACAAAAACTGATATTTCGCTAGAAATATCAGTTTTCTCTTAGTTTTTTATCCATTTTAACATTAAAGAAATAAACTAGACTATATTTCCTTTCCAACAAGACCACAATCTCATTTATAGCTCAATAGCATCATATCTAAATATACTTATGAAACTAGATACTCACTGTTTGTTTACATCTGGGAATTAATTTTTGCCAGCCGGTGTTGGATGAAAAAACACACAAACCCACATGTTTTATGGTGTAGATAGTTGAACAATCTAATCACCTCACTAATTAAGCACTGTTCTTCCCATTTCACACACGTTTTAGTCACTAAATCACGTATTTCTTCACACAACACAATCACTATAGGTACATATAATAACTACTTTTTCACGGGCGAAATATTGCAACTTCGAGATTCCAAAACGAATTTACGTTGACAAAATAATGAAGCACGGTTCACAAGGATAATTTTGATATATAATAGTATCAGCTACCATTAAAAATACCAGAGTTATCACGACATTTGCTGCGGAGGTAAATTTGAGTGTTCACCGTCTGTCAAATGAAAGTTTTTTTTTTTTTTCGGCAAATTGTCTATGGAGTAGTGTTGCGATGTTCGATTTTATTATTGAGGAATTTAGTAACGAATTGAACACAGAGGTATAAGCTCTAGAGGAGACAGTTTTAGACGGTTTTTAATGCAGTTTTTTGGGAGGCGGGTGCGCGCCATACAAATGTACTAGATAGCTATCAAGTGTAATGCAGCCATAACGCAAATGACCCAGATAGCTGCGGAGAGGCTAAGACTTATTTGAATGTTTCAATAGGCTAGTTTCCACACCGGGCTGCGGGACTGTTTGAAACCGCGGCCCTGGAACACAAAGGGCGATGAAGGAACATTGATGGGTTTTAGTCAGTAAAAGTCTGACACTCCCTCCTGCTCCGCCCAGAGCGGCAGGAGTCATTTGATGATTTCCCATCCGAAAAAAAAAAATACTAGTTTCCATCAATAAAATCCAAAATTGGAAAGTAATAGACACGTATTTTATGTTTTTGTAAATCAATGAACATCGACAAAGACAAAACGCATCAAAACTCGGGAGTGGGGCTCGTGTCGTCAGAATGCACTTAAAATTATACCACGGCGTGACGTATTGAGAATTTTCAAAGCGTCGTATCTTCGTCAATTTTAGTTTACGTAACAAAAGAAAAAATACATGTCAAATATTTTTTGATAATCTAACTGACGGACTAATTATTTTATTTATTTATTTATTTTAATATCTAAAAAACTTAATCTATACTATATAATATATACAATTACATAATAATTATATAATATATTATTAATACTATAAAGCTGAAGAGTTTGTTTGTTTGTTTGAACGCGCTAATCTCAGGAACTACTGGTTGAAATTGAAAAATTATTTTTGTGTTGGATAGCCCATTTATTGAGAAAGGTTATAGGCTATATAACATCACGCCACGACCAAAAGGAGCGGAGCATAAATGAAAGATGTTGCAAAAACGGGGAAAATGTATTCCTTTTGTTAGCTTTTTCTCTCTTATGTGACGCATACAAAGTTGCGTGGGTCAGCTAGTCTAAGTATATACAGTTTGGTTTTAGCACACATCGAAAACCTCTCAGGGCTTATCTGTGTGCTGGCGAGCCGTTCGTTTAAATTTTAACTACAATGATAGGTACAATATAACTTTCTTTTAAATGATGTTGATATAAATTTAAAGGTACAGTCACGGACTATAATTGATAAGCCACTTTCAAGATTTCCAATTTTGCAGTTGTATACATTCACGAGATTACACGATTAAACGCGAACTCAAACCGAATGCTCGGAAACAAAATGACACATTACTAATATTCGGAAACAGTCTTATCCATAGAGGTTGAAAAATGACTTATAAGTTGTCAATGATAAAACCATACAATGGTGCTGACGTGTATCCCAATCTATTTGATACTGACCTCCTTTGAAGAAATAGTCCTTATTAAATACTCTTTATTTCTGAAAACCTATCCGAAGCCAGAGTGACAGTTGAAATGTCGATGTTAGAAAAGATAAAATTTCTCCGTACGCCAACGTTACTATGGCTACGCTAAAACAATATTGTCGCTAGGTTACGGTTGCTACACCTGCAATTCGTCGACTTTAGGTAGTCACTCTGTACTAAGTACGGATATAACCGACTAAACCCGATTTGCATTACACGGCTAAAATACGAATGGTGGCAAGTGGCTCATCATTTATAATCAATCAATCAATCAAAAATATTTATTTGCTAGAATATGGTACATTTAAGGTGATACAGTAAATTGTGGTTTCATCATATCCTGTCATAACATGACGTGCAAATACATTCACAATAGGCTATGTCAATTAGTCTAACTTACAAATTACAGATTACAGGTTCTATTGACTTGTCCTCTAAGTAGTCCCTAACGGTATAATATCTTTTAGTTAGTAAGAGTTAGAAAAGTCTTTTTTTAAATATTGTGAACGGTAGGTCTTGAAAACTATTTGGTAAATGATTGTAAATAATAATCGACATGCAGTATACATTTTTCTTAAATAATTTTAGTTTTATTGGTGGCAACCGAAGTCTATCTTTCTGCCGTGTTCGGCTATTTGGTCTGACAGTGCTAGTTTCAAATAAATTGTAGTTTCTCCTAACAAAAACACATAGTTCAAAAATATATAGACATGGCAGAGGTAGAATTTTCAGTTTTTGAAATAGTGGCTTACAGCTATCTAAAAAGTGAGCTCCACAAATTGCCCGGATACATTTTTTTTGAGCTTTAAAAACTCTGTCAAAATCTACTGAGTTACCCCATATTACAATGCCGTATCTAAGTACAGATGATACATAACCATGGTATGCCAGCATTGCAGTGTCACAGTTTACTGTTTGTCTAATTCGTTTCAGGACATATATAAAACGATCTATTTTTGCAAGAATCTTATCTATATGTGTTTTCCAATTGCAATTTTTATCGACCGTTATACCTAAGAATACACAATTATCGACAGTAGTCAGGTGAGAATCTTTATAATGAATGTCTAGTTTATTTATGTTTGCGTTGTATGTTTGAAATTGTATTATGTTTGTTTTAGTCATATTTATTTTTAAGTTATTTTTTTCTAGCCATACGATTGCATTATCCAGAGCTTGAACGGTTTCCTTTTCTAAGTTTTTGTTATTGTCACTCTTAATCATTATTGTAGTGTCATCAGCGAATAGTATGCAATCCTTGCCTATCGCCTCTGTAATGTCGTTGATGTAAACTAGAAAAAGTACTGGGGACATTATACCTCCCTGTGGCGTGCCATAATTATTTTGTTTATATTCCGACCTATAGGTTTTTTTGGGTTATTGTACATTCGTCACAAAGTTAATTCGCCACGAAAAAAAGTATGTGTAAACTCGCCATAACTCTATTTTCATGAAGGAAAATCCGCCATATTGTTTATTTCCGTATAGATAGCAGAAAAATCACAATAAGTAGATTTTATAACGTTATTTATTTATTTTTAATAATCACAGAAATTCACATATAAATCACAGTTCTACTTACAGCTAAAATATACGCTATTATTGTCTGGTTTTGTTCTATTTTAAGGCCGCGTTGTCAAGGACAGCGTGACCTGCGTGACACGCCTAATCCTAAATAAACATGTATTGCAAGTGGCTGATTTGCTTACAACCAACATTACAAGAATTTTTTTTATTTTTATTTTACAAATTACTTAAACATTTATTTGTATTCAGTAAGTATGTACCTACCCCTTATTTACAATTAACAAATATAATAAAATAAACTAAACTAACTAACTTAAACTAAAAACTTAAAAAATGGCGTCAAAAAGCTCCTCAACACTGTCAACTGGTAATGTCCCCAAGAGACTGGCGGCTGAATTCAAATAAATGTTTAAGTAATTTGTAAAATAAAAAATAAACTGCTGGTAAAAAAGAAAAGAAAAATAATAGAGAGAATTAAATCACAGTAATAATCACGTTGTTTTTAATGTTAATTTACGTCTACAAAAAAAAACACAGTTTTACTTACAATTAAATATATATTTATTGCAATATGTTGATTTGCCTTCAGCTTCTAATCGACTTGTATCTTTACTACTTAACTATCGAATTTCTTTCCACTACTAACCTCTACGAACCCACCTCAGTCAATATTCTAACGTTTGTAGTAATCGTATCCATCTTCAAACAGACTTTATCCAGTAAATATCGCTCCGAAATAAGTTTGACTCAACTTAAGAAGTTCAAATATTTTCTTTTAAATACTATAAAAAAATCTTCCACTACTAACCTCTCCGAACCTCCCCCAGTCAAGTCTATCGCTAGTAGTAATAGTACAAGCCTTGAAACAGTATTTACGTCATAAAAATCGTTTTCAAACAGTAAGGTGCGTTGGGGTAAGATCGGCGGAGGGGTGAGAACGTAGAAATCAAATATCCCACATATTTGGCTATATTTTTTAATGCTAGCTACATTGCGCGCCACGTCATTATGTTCCGCCCCGCCCCGCAGTGACCGCCAGTCACTCCGGCAACTCGGACGTGTACCACGCGCCGTTAGAGAAAACAAGGTAAGTTTTATAAAATATTTGTTTATCCGGTCTTTCACCTTCATTCGTATTTGCATATTTTAGCAAAAGTATAGCTTATTTTGGTATTGTTTTGCCTAAATACTAAGTTTTAAGCAGTGATAACATAATACAACTGATCCAGATATGTCTACTACCTCTGTAGGCTGAAATCCGGTGTTACCCATCTCGAGTAAAGATCGGATAAAAATATCCGGTCTTAACCCGTTTCGAAATTTTCGAAATAAAACCATACTTTGAGAACCTTAATATCTTCTAAATTTGGCATGTGGGGTAAGATCGGACAAATTAAACGAAAAAAAAGAATAGTTTGGTACATCTATGTTTGTAGTATTAGGTATATTTTTTTGATGTCATGTTAAAGAACAGGATACATTCTTTTCATACACCTTGTGCTCCTAGCAATAGGAATAGTTTTAAATTGTTGTCCGAACTTACCCCTTGATAGCCAAATTGTCATTATATTCACAAAAATTGTGTCCTGATTTTACAGGCTTACAAAGCAAAAAATATTGAGTGTTTATAAATAAATTAAATTTAAAATTACACTGTGTTATCATTATTAATTTCCACTATTTTTCATTAATGTGCTGTAGGTATACCAAAAATGAGGAAAAAATGTTTTTGCAACATCCTTGCAGCTATTCGAAAATCCGTCCGATATTACCCCAACGCACTACTCCTAAACTTTTTTTTCTGTTTTGCTTCTAACGAATACAATCCACTACTAACGTTTATCTATGATAAACGGCCGAAAAAACAGATTTTTCGAATTTTGCGGAATGAAACGGAAGGACCTGATTGCCTCGTATATTGCCAACAGCTCTCGATCGTACGGGCGGTACTTCCTCTGCGAAGGGCTGAGGTTCCTCGAAAAGAATTGCAGTGGCTACCTTTCCGCCTTACTCCGCTACTGCAGTACGGCTAGAAAAAGATAGATACAGCGAGCGAGCGAGCGTGTGATAGCATGTGCAGGAGCGCAGTAAAAAAGAAAGATTTTAGAAATCATTTTCATTACGAGCGCTAAAAACCAATAACTTTGTTTGCTACCAGTAAATTATGTACCTATGAAGACTTGTGACTAATTTACACATAGTTTTTATGCATGTGACGAATATACTTTCAATGTATGGAGTTTACAAAAATGTGACGAATTAACTTTGTGACGAATGTACAATAACCCGTTTTTTTTTCCCTTTGACAAGTTTTTGTTATTTCCACACATTGTACTCTATCAGAAAGGTAACTTTTGATCCAGTCGTTGGCCTTACCCCGGATTCCATAATGCTCAAGCTTTTTAAGTAGTGTTTTTTGGCAAACAAAATCAAAAGCTTTTGTCATGTCTAGGAACACACAGCTTATCTTAGATTTTTGATTCAGACTTTCAGTTATGTATTTTACTAGCGCAAAACATGCTAAAGTAGTGGAACTGCCTTTCCTAAAGCCGAATTGTTCTTGTTTAAGAATATCACAATTTGTTAAAAAGTTCTCTATTTTAATGCACATAACTTTCTCAAATATTTTGGATAGAATTGGGATTAAGGTTAATGGGCGATAATTGCTCATGTCCGTTTTTGCACCTTTCTTATAAAGAGGTTTGACAATTGACCTTTTCAGGCGTGTTGGGAATACTCCTTCTGTTAGAGACAGGTTTATAATGTAGGCTAAGGGAGACACCAAACTCATAGCACATATTTTTAACACTTTTGTGCTCAAGTCGTCATATCCAGTCGAGTTGGTGTTTCTGAGACTGTGAATTATTTTATAAATGTCTGATTCATCTACTGGAGTAAGGAACATGCTTTTAGGATTTTGAGGAGTAGCTATTTTCATGTCATATTGCTTATTTGTATGAGCATTATTGGTCGTCTTTGTTTGATTTATATAGTAGTCATTAAATAAGTCACATATTTGTTTTGGATTGTTATAAACTTTACTATTGGTATTAATTGCGTCAACTTCCGAGTTACTTGTCATATTATTTGTGTTTGTTTTAACCATGTTCCATGCCGCTTTACTTACATTTTTGGCCCTATTAATATAGTCTAAGCTATTTATCTGCTGAGCCTTGTGTATGCATTTTTTCAGTATTTGAGTGTAGTCGTCATATGTTTTTTTATTTTGTTTTTTGTTATGTTTGTAGAGTGTGTTTGTGTGTATTTTAAATACAATGTTCGTTTTTTAATGCAGCATCTTTTTATGCCCTTGGTTAGACCTCTATTTTTCACTTGTTTACAAGTATTTTTGATTTTAACTATAGGAAAGCATAGATTGTAAAAAAGGGTAATTAAATCATGCAGTCTATCGAAGGCATCATTTGTTGTTTGAGCTTCGTAAACTTCAGAAAAAGAGAGACTTGAGATGCAAGTTTTAAACTTAATTATATTTTCGTCACTGAGCTCTCTTACATTTTTAAACCAAAAGCTATGAAAGTCTTTAACTTGAAGATCAGTTTCTACGCTAACCGTTATTGATTGTGCTGATTCGTGGTCTGACAGCGCTAGATAGTGAATTGCAGATTTAGCGTCGTGTATGTTACTTACTATTAAGTCCAAACATGCGTTCTTTCTCGTAGGCAGTTTTATGTGGTTTATTAAATTATTATTACTAAGTATAGAGTATAAGTCATTAGATGTTTTATTTGTTTTCAGTGTATCAATATTCCAATCGCCACATAAGATAATTTTTTTGTTACCTTTTCTACATAGTTTATTAGTAAGAAGTTCCAAATTATTCAAGAATATTGAGGCATCACGTGTAGGTGTTCTATATATGCACACTATAATTAAGTTAAATTTAATTATTTCGATGGCACAGTATTCGAATTGAAAGGGAATGGGCAATGGTAGATCTTTTATTTCTTTAAATTGTAGGTTATTTTTTAATAATATACACGAGCCTCCCCTTCGTTGGTGAGTTCGAGAGAAGAAGGATACCAGTCTATAGTTATTAAGTCTAAGGTTTTGTTCACAACCACTTTTTAGGAAGGTTTCAGTTAGACATATAATATCTACGAGACCCAGTTCTTTTTGTAAATTTGTAATGGCAATCTCTATTAATTCCTGTTTGTTCAGTACTCCAGCAATATTTTGGTGAATTATCGTGATTGTAGTATAATTAGTTTTGTTTACGAAAAAACTCAGTTTTAGTGTCATTACCGACTTCTTTTATCTGCCCAAAGACGGCAGTAATTTTGGTTTGTGTGGTTTTTCGCGACGTCGTATGTGTGTTTGTTCTGTTCTGGAGAATGTGGTTATTTTTAAATCGATTTAGAAATTCAGTCTGGTATTTCTTGTAGTCAATTCTTGTGTTCAACTTCATACTTAAATGTGATAGATAGTACTGGTGGTAACTTTTCATAGACCTGTTGTTGCCGCCATTTATGTATTCTGAATTGTGTATTTTTAAGTATTTACAATTTTTATAATTTTGTATTATTAATTCTAGGTTGTAGTTGATTGTATTTTCGTTTAAGTAAGGATTATATTGTACGTTAGTAATAAGTACAGTATTGTTTCGTAGTTTATAAAGTACGTTACACAACTCAGTTATCAAAGAGTAAGGGTTTTTGTCATTAGATCCTATCACTAAAACTATAATATCGTCACTGGTCAATGTTTTTACGAAGTCATCATTGCAACCGTTCAGAATCTGATCACTTGTTGCATTGGGCTTGATGAAAGATGTAATTTTGTAGCTGTCATTCCATTTATCTAACCTGGTATTAGTCATAGTTTTATTGAGTCCGCGGGCCTGCTGATCTCCGAAAATTATTATTCTATTATGATTGTCCTTTACTTTGATTGGAGCAATGTCTTTCATGCTCTTATGGAGGAGTTGCTGCTGATCAGTGAACTCCGCTGCAGTATCATCATCCGCATTCTTCTGGTGGATCTGTTTTTCGTCAATCAAATCTAATAAATCGTAATTTTCTGAGTTTGTATGTGGGGATTTTGATTGAGTGGGTTGTATTCTCTCCAAACTGCATATTGAGTCGGCTGTGTTCAATGATGTATTTCCGACTTCGCTTGGGGATTGCGCTACTGAGGCCGTGTCAGGTTGATGAGCCGTTGTAGGTGAAAGAATCAACTTGGACGGAGTAGAGAAACAGCTCGTTCTTATAATATTCTTTTTGCGTGCAGACTTCGGTGTAAGGCACTTTGTTCCTAATAAATTCACCTTCTTATATGTCTCTATAACTTTCTGGCACTGTCCGATATCCATTTTTAGTCGAAAATTTTCACTATTTAGGTTGTCGATCTCCTTATGAGCGATTTCAAGTTCAGTATTGAGCCTTTTGATGGTGTCCTTATAGCTCCCGATTTCGTCACTGTCATTCAGCGAGGTGTTTGGCAAGCTCTTCATAGCAGTGTCAAGTAATGTGGAATTATTTCTTAGATTCATATTGAAGATATTGTCCACTGAGTTAGCCCTTAAAGGTTTCCGGATGATTATTTGTAGTGATTATTTGTAGTGATCACCAAAAAAAAAAAAAAAAGATAAAAGTTTTGAACTTAGCGGGGCTTGATCCGACGACCACGGCGCGCAGAATATTTGAGCTGCTAGAGAAACCGCTACGCCAACGATACTTCACTATTGGTGTCGAAATTTGTGACGGGTACGCGCTGAGTGTTGACTAGTGCGCAGGCGACGACGGGGGCAGTGGCGGTTAGCGCGGGAGGTATCGAGCGCTCCGCGGGTTGTCGTAGGTCAGGGATAGAGTTCGTTATTACACTATTCAAATTTTAAGTTTTTTTCCACAGCTTTAATTTTGGTATTACTCTGTATTACCTAAGCCGATTTCTATAAGAATTACAGTGTTCAATAGGTCACTTCACTGGCTTTAAGGTAACAGTCTATTATTGTTTCAATATCCACTTTTTATCACTTTACTTATTTAAAAACTCAGGAGCAAAAATAACAACGTTCCGTCATAACAAGGTAGTCGCACGGCAGTCCGTGACTGTACATCATAGTTTAGATTATTTCAGTCCACAAGCCTATTACATAAACATAACATGAGGTGCATGGTGTACAATATTGTGTAGGTGGTGTGTAACTGGAGAAATATAGGTGTACTATATTATGTACACCTCTGCCTAACCCGTCGCAGATTACAGGCGTGATGTTATGTTATCTAATTGCCTGAAATATTCTGACACAATACATTTTTACGTCAAATCACGAGCTTGTGAGCCAATGACCACTCACAACTAAGCACACAAGGAAGACCCCCATTGAACAAAATGAGTCGTGAAGATACCTGGAGATGATACACGTTACGTCGTGACAGGCTTCTTACAGTATAATTATATTTACTGAATACCACAATGTAGTATTATCCAGAAGGTATAAGACGAAATATGGTCTCCAAAAATCAAAAACTAATTTCACTGGCCCGCAAAAATAAGTATCACTTTTTTTTAATTTTATTTTCTAAACTCTATACAAGTTAGAGATTTAAAAAAAAAACGTTTTATAGCAATTTTTATCACCTTTAGTAGTTTTTCTCTTTTTGTAGTCCTTTTTGTTTCGAAAGTATCTGGTGTACTTAAAAAGTTATATCAATTTTAAAAGTGTGATACTTATTTTTGCAGGCCAGTGTTTTTGAAATTAATCTGTGAGTGAGCAGTTTTTTATAGTCAATCTATACAAATAAATAAAACTAAAAACATGGCTGTTTGTAATTAAAAAAATACAGCCTTTTACTGAATGCATATGAAAGTATGTACGGTACTTATAACAAAGAATTTGTTTTTAAATTTTGTCTGTTTGTTCCGGCTAATCTCCGAAACAGCTGGATCGGTTCTAACGGAACTTTTACTGGCAGCTGATGTTATGAGTAACTTTGTAAAAACTAAAACCAACTTCAAAAACACAAAAGAGTGAAAAATAATTTTAACTTCAGAAGTCGGTGACTTTTGTTTGTTTGATTTAGTTTTTGTCATCGACTTTTTTTTACTTTTCTTGACATCCATAATATTACTACATACCAATCACGTTAAATTTATGTACCTATTCATATATGTTCTTATAAATTTTGCATGCTAGTTTTAGCGAATTGTGTGAGCAACTGTAATAAAACTCGACCATCTAAATTCTAAAGGGTGTAAAACACCTCTTAACGAAGCTGAAAGGCACTTGTTCTCCCCGTCATTGCGATATTTTTTTTGTTCTACGCCATACCTGGGAACCTTCTAGTAACGGAGATATTGGGGGTCAAATTTCCACCTTTTTGACAAGTTTTTTTTTTAAATACAAGTTTTTAATGTAAGGTTTTTACTTTAAACTCCTACACGACCCCCGTACTATTCAATCCATCCATCAGCACAATGTTTTGAGTGCGTTACATTGAGTTCTACCACAAAACATGATTTTTGACCCCAAAAAAAAAGCCGTTTCCCAGCAATAATTGTTGTGTAAAGTTACTTAGTTTGATGTACAGAATGCTTGGTTGACGGCTCCGTGATGAGGTCTTTTACACCCTGTATTTATATACTACAATTCTAGCAAATAAATTTTCAATTCATTTTTTTCCCCCTTTTTAATTGAAATATTAAAAAAAACAAATTTCGGACGAAATAATACAACTAAGAATAAAATTAAACTTCTGCAAGTTAAGTTTAATGTGTCAGAAAGCTGTATCCACACTGTGATATGTGTGTATGGCTTGAGAGCGTGCGGCGAGCCTAAGTTAATATTTATTTTCATTGTTATCGTTAGGAATAGCTTTAGTGTTGAGATGTGGTGATAAATAGCTTGCCATATTATATCTAAGTTATGATGATTAAGATATGAGATTATGTGAATTCAACTACACCGGCCTTTTTTTTTCGGATGGGAAATCAAATGACTTCTCCGGGGCGGAGCAGGAGGGAGTGTCAGACTTTTACTGACTAAAACCCATCCATGTTCCTTCATCGCCCTTTGTGTTCCGGGGCCGCGGTATCTCTTTCGAACAGTCCCGCAACCCCGGCAGGCATCGGTCCTTACGGACCCCTTCCCTTTTGCTGACTCTCTTTGAGGCGCGCGTGGAACACGAACGCGCCGTCGACACGGCCTGTCGTCATGAGACGGATGGACGGTGAGCTAGCCCATAGCCCACCGTCCACAGGCAACTACACTGGCCTGCGAAAGTAAGTACTAAACTTTTAAAATTTCAATATTTTCTAAACTATAGAAGTTAGAGATTTAAAATAAAAAAACGTTTCATAGCAATTTTTATCAGTTTTATTAGTTTTTATGCACAAAATTAAACACTTTTTCCGGTCCTTTTTGTTTCGAAAGTATATCTTGTGTACTTAAAAAGTTATTGCAATTTTAAAAGTGTGATTCTTATTTTTGCAGACCAGTGTAGAAACGTTTGGAGCTCGTGGTTTAATAATAACAGCCGCTCGGGTCGATCTTTAGGTTAAGCTGCGCTAGGTTGGTTCATAGATGGGTGTCCACCCATTACATACCTCCGTGCCTCGGAAAGCACGTTAAGCAGTTGGTCCCGGCTGTCATTTTTAGATCTTTGACAGTCGTTACAGGTAGTCAGTGGCACAAAAGTCTAACAACCAGTCATACCAAGGGGTATCGTATTACCCAGTACTAACTGGGTTGTGGAGGTCAGATAGCTGCATCGGGTTAGACTGGAAGCCGACTCTAACATAGTTGGTAAAAGGCTAGATAGATGATGAACTAGTAACGTTTGAGGCAGATTAGTCGTGAAATCTTTTGGCAGTCATCTGACGAATGATGGTTTATTATGTCATCAACTTACAATATGAGGATCTGGAAAAAGTTTAAACTATAACAGAGAGATCAGTCAGATTTAATCCACCTATCTCCATTCCTTTTTCCTTATCCAACTATAGGCAAAACTCATACCTAGTGCGAGCGGGCAAGGACTTCAATATTCTTTGTAAGGAGTTATCTTTTGACCCATTTTCCATCAAAGCCTATTCGGTACGCTCTCGGCTGAATGCAAACTTTTTTAAAAACGCGTAGTGCTTTATTTCTGTCAATCTTACCGTAATCCGTTTTTTGTTAATAATAATAATAATAATAATAATATCTTTATTTGTATAGAATGCAGGTGTTACAATAATGGTGTTAGTTTCAGAAATATTCCCAGTACATTCTGCCTGTTGGCATACAAACATATAGTGGTTAACTTACAGATAATTTAGAAACTAGGTAAGTACAAGTTTACTTAAATTCAAAATGACAAACATGGATCAGCTAAGTCTAAGATTATTTACATAATATATGAGTTAAAGTGAAGCAATATTACAATTCATCATTTAGAAAATGGGTAACAGAGTAATAACATTTCTCTGTCAGCAACAACGACAGTAGTTTCTTGAATTTTATTAAGGGCTGATCTTTAATACAATTTGGCAATTTGTTAAAGATAATAGGTGCCATACCCATAACGTTTTTTTTAAGCAAAGCAGTGTTATATCTACCAGTACACAACAGACTCTGATATTTTGATCTCATGGCAGTAGATCGCATCCTCGTATCATTTAATGCAGGAAATAGATGCTTGTTAGTTCTAACGAATATAGATACTTCGAGAATGTAAAGACTAGGAAAAGTTAGTATTTTGTGTTTCTTGAAAAAAGGAATGCAACTATCTGTAACCTTGAGATTGAAAATGGATCTTATGCACCGTTTTTGGGCTTTAAATATAGACTCCCTTTCGGAACAATTACCCCAGAACACTACACCAAACCTTAGAACAGAGACCACCAAACCGTGATATGCAATCATTAATGTATCAATGTTTACTTTCTTGGACAGATTGTAGAGAGCATACGCAGATGTGCTTAATCTTTTGCAGACTTCTTCAGCCTGCGGTTTCCAAGTTAATTTACTGTCAATCAATATACCCAGGAATTTAGCCACAGTAACGCTATCAATAGTTTGTCCTTCATAATTAATTTTTAGATTTAAAGGGAGAATTTTTTGATAGAAATGCATTATATTTGTTTTATTGAGGTTTATGATAAGATTATTATCTTTGAGCCAGTTTATTATTAATTTTAGAGAGTTATTTATTTCATCTTCATATAGCTCTTTCTTGAGGCAGTCTATTAGGATCGTACTATCATCGGCAAATAACACACAAGGGTAAGGGATGTGTCGGGGCAGATCATTTATATACAGCAAGAATAATAGTGGCCCTAGAACGCTGCCCTGCGGAACGCCATATTTTATTTTCCTAGGACCAGATAAATATTTAACCTCACGTTTAGATTTGACACATATTTTAGAGATTTCTGTATATTGGAGACGTCCACTTAGATACGATTTTATTAGACGTAGAGCATTCCCTCGTATGCCGTAAGCATCAAGTTTGACCAAAAGCGTTTCATGGTTAACGTAATCAAAAGCTTTGGTCATATCGGTAAAAATCGCACAAATTGGTATTTTTTTATCCACATTAACCATTATTTTATTTATTAGGTCGTATATGGCCATATTTATATTTTTACTTTTACGAAAACCTTTTTGTTCCTCACATAATATATTATATTTTGACAGAAATGAAAGAAATGACTCGTAAATTACTTTTTCAAAGATTTTGGAAAATATGGGGATTAAAGCTACTGGCCTAAAGTTAGCCATGTCTTCTTTATTGTTCTTTTTATGGAGTGGTTTAACTATTGTGGTTTTAAGGCTATCGGGGAATGTTCCAGCGAATATGCTTGCGTTAATAATGTGGCTTAGAGGGTTAGCTATAATAGAACAGACAAATTTTATAACGTTTGTTGAAATGCCGTCATATCCATAACTCTTCTTGTTCTTGTTTAGCCTGCAGTCTTTGTTTAAAGTACCTTTTATATATATATATATATATATATTTTTTTTTTTGTAATGTTTATGTTTCTTATGCTGTGTTTGGTTTACGTAATCTAAGTACTGGCTGTTTTATTTTAGTTACTAATTTCATTAGATACTTATATTGGCTTCCGTACGGTTTTTTCAAGGGTGACCACTGAAAACCAGCGCTGTGCTGTGGGCTCCCCATAGCACAGCATCATGCTGAGTGGTTTAACCTGTTTGTCGCACTCACGACGTGCTAGATGTCAACTTTTTTGTTTTTTTTCTTGTTTCTGTTCCATACGTATGTTACCTATATTTTAAACGTCTTATAAGTTTTGTACATAATACTGTACCCGGCACGTAACTTGGCAAGAGTCGTTAGATGCGCAGAAGTTGTTTTTTAAGTCTCTTTGGCGGTCAAGCGGGACGCGGGGTATGAAGTAGCACCGATCCGAGCGCGCGATTGGCGCGTCAGTCGACCCCTGCCTCCCGCACCGCGTCTACATTCCGTTCGCTCCCGATTACACTTGCGGTGCTAGTGCAGTGAGTGAGTACAATGAGTACTACTCTACCCTTTGTTTTTGTTACGAGTTCAGTTTAAGTTTTAAATTAAGTTTTTGTTACGAGTTATTGTTATTGTTGTTGTTTTAAATTTAGTTTTTGTTACCAGTTGTTGTTATCGTTTTAAATTTAGTTTTTGTTACGTTTTTTACAATGCCAGGACCAAATACCGTTTTACGCAGACATGCCAGATACGATGTGTACTGTTTCATGGAGAAAGAAGCTCAAATTGAAAAAGAGACGGTAAAACGGACTGCAGAAGCAACTAAAACCGGGAAAAAAGAGGAATAGAACAAATATAAAAAATACATACATAAAAAAAATGCATCAGTATTATGTTTTATTTAAAACACCTAATAAAAGTCACGAATTCCTCTGCTTTGTTTAACTACATGATTAAAAATAAATGATGGCAATAACCAAAAATAACAATCAATAAAATTTAAGTGACTAGTTATTTGTTCCACTAAGTGTACGATGCGCGAACTTGCCCCCACTCCGCCAAAACCTTGCCAACTTACGTGCCGGGTACTGTACCTATGTTTTGCACGTCATGTGCCAGCGGCAAATAAATATTTTTTCTTTCTTTCTTAATCATTGTATCAATTTTTTGTGTCATTGTATCAGTTTTACCACTGTTATTATTATTATTTTTTCTCTTTCATGTTTAATAATTTACCAATCTGTCAATTGTATTCAATATTATTCCATGTTATTCAATTTTAATCAATTTTATTCAATGAATTTTAATTTAATTTTAATTTTGTGTTGATCTTTATTTATAACTTTTCAATTTTATCAATTCACCTATTTAATATAATTTTAGTATGTATATTTTTTACTTATGTTGTCATTTTGAAAAATTAATCGATTTTGTCATAATTCTGTTTTTACTGTTTCAAGTTTAATTTAATTTAATTGAATGTTGGCGCTTAGTAATTACTAAGTTAGCTTATCTTCCGAATTTATTGTTTTGTGCATGTGGTGTTTACCTATAAGTAATTGTTGCGCTGTTATTTAATTTTAAGAATGAATTATGTCGCTGTATCCAGTGTGAACAATTGTTGGTAGATCTATAATAAATAAATAAATAAAATTTATTTTATTTATTCCCCATGTCAACAATGCCTAACCTAGTGTCTGAGTGTATTTAGTGCGTATTGTTTATTTTAATTCCTTTTATTGTATATAATTATATGTAATTGGCTCTGTGTCACTAATACAATTGTTACTCACTTATTTTGGCTGTTGGTTCTTCTTTTAATAAATAAATAAGTAATGAAAATTTAAACGTCTAAAATGTATATGAAATGTATATGTATACTTAAGACTAGAGATCGGCATCTCTAGTCTTAAGTATACATTCGTATCGGTATGCATTCCACCAGTTTCTATGACAAGTCTTTTACAGTTCAAGCAGTTCGTTTATGGAATGCTTTGCCAGTATAAGGCTTGCTCAATCTCTGCCAATTTTTAAAAGCATGATAAAAAAACTGTATCTCTCTCCTTAAGCTTAATTTTTATTTTTTTAGGTATTATAATCTAGTTCTTCGCACTTGTTTCTTGATCATAAAAAAAAAAAATATATATAAATAATAATAATAATAAAAATGTATTTAGGTATTTAAGTGTAATATGTTTTATGTATGTATATGTAAGTATTTATTGTATATATGTAAATGGTACACCACAGGCTACCTGCAGTATTGTCTCTCCCTCCCCCTCAAATCCATCCAAAGGTTGTCTTTAAAAGATCGCTTTTAGCGATAAGACCGCCCATTGTGTCACCCCTTTTATAATGTTTTACATTTGTATCTGTAATTTTTATGGTGTACATAATAAAGAGTATTCTATTCTATTCTATATTTATAAGCTACCGATAAGCTACCATTTATAGCAGTCAGATCCGGCAGATAGCCTAATGGTGTGACCGTCACACTCCCAAGTCATAGGTCTCAAGTTCGAACCTAAGACACACACCTCTGATTTTTCTGATTCATGTGCGTATTGTATAATTATCACTTGCTTCGGTGAAGGAAAACATCGTGAGGAAACCAGCATGCCTGAGAGATATTTCTCGACGACATGTAAAGCCAAGTCAGATGCTCATGGGCGGCATAACAACTCTGACACCAGGTTAGGTACTAACCACTGTATGAATAAGAAAATAAGCTACCGAAAATCTTAGTTGTAGGAAAAGTATTAGTTTTTTTTGTCATCATGTGATAAAATTTGCGACCTCCACCGTTACTTGCGACTATAGGCCCTTCTAACCCTAAAATTAGCAACTCTATTTGCAACTACTACTATATTTATATACTGTTCGAATAAAGTTCTAATAAGCTTGCACTACAAAGCGGTTGTTACGTCAGTCACTGCGGCCGAATAGTGCGAAATGTGTGGTTTTTGCGATTTACAAAAAATCTATTGATTGGATTAAAAAAATAGAACACAGAAGACCTGCTTTATAGTTAGTTCAGTTAGTATGCAAAGTTTCATGATCTAATTTGAAGTACTTTTTGAATACCAGCGGTTTATTGTTCGATTTGGAGGTAATTTTGGATTTTTTTTCTATCAAGAAAAGTTTATGGAATCGTATTTTCGTCACACACAGGACTTAGAATTAATCCTCAACTTTACCATATATTTATTTTAAAATTAATGCTGCAGTATTTTAGGCGTAACGGAGGATCATGCTAAGCCATTTGAGCGAGTGTAGGCCCTTAAAACATTCGTATCGCGTCCCACACACATAAGACTTATTACACAATAAAATGTCTTATTTACTACCAAAAAGTTTCAATGTCTGAGTATTAAGATACTACAGTCTGCAACTCCAATGTAATAGACAATAAACACGCACAGTATGTACATTGTTTATATATTGTTGGTAGTAATGTTTTACTACATTAGTTTGACAGTTTGGAACTACGCAAATCCAAGTTTAATGCTGCGTAGTTTCGTACTTCGGTGTTGTTGTAGTATTGTTTTATTAGTCGATAGCTACATGTCATTTGCACGCATCTAGCGAGTCATTTTATAGGGTGTAAATAGACGCTTAACGAAGCCGAAAGGCTGTTCTCCCGTCATTGCGTTCATTTTTAAGGTCCCGTACCTCAAAACGTAAAAAAAAGGAACCTTTAAAAGATCACTCTCTTGGCCGTCTGTCTGTCCGTCTGTCACTACCAATTTTCTAAGGAACGGGTGGACCTAGCAAGTTGAAATTTATACCAGATATTGAGGTATATAATCCCTATTAGGTGTATAAAAATCAAGGTTCTGAGTCAACACGATAAAAAAAACTGGAAAATTTAGATTTTCGCGAAAACTTGTAATTACAAAAATTTACCTTAATTTTCAACTTTTTATTATTTTTCGGAATTTTCCCTATATTTGTGCTGTAATACCTTGCTTTTAACCAAAATTGACAATTCTAGGGTCAACCGGAAGTACCCTATAGGTGTTTGGTGGGAAACCTATATGGTAGTTACCGTTGACCTGGAATCATGAAATTTGGCGAGAAGCAATGTAAAGGGATAAATCTGAAAACCGTAAATATGTAGTTTAATAACAAAATACCTGTTTATATCTCCCAATGGACTTTGTCTAATGAAATAACTTTTAAAACACTTTACTTTTGATTTATTTTGCAGAACGTAGCTCACACACATTTGACACATTACAGAGGTAAAAAAATGGAATGGAGTGTTGCCACATAAGCACACTAAAAATTATGATAAAATAATCTTATGTCATAGACAATACCCACAACATTATACGGAACCGTCGTCGGTGCGCGAGTTCAAATCGCACTTGGCCGGTTTTTTTTTGGTCCAGCGTACCTGAGAATCTTCTAGTTACGGAAATATAGCACCCCTACGACTCCAACTTTTTGACAAGTTTTTTTTTTAATACAAGTCGTTAATGTTATAACTTGACTAATATTTTTAATGTCCACAAGTTTGTTCTTCAATGTAACATTTTTTTGTAAAATTCGTACTCCCGAGCCACAAGATACAAGCGATGCTTATTTTGTGGCTCACCGGCTATTATGACACACCTGTATTTTTATATTGATTAATAAACTGATTTTGATTTTTGATTTTGATTTGACTTTCTAACCTGCACGATCTTTTCCAGTAATAATTTTAGCGTAAAGTTACTTAGTTTGATGTACAGAATGCTTGGTTGACAGCATCGTGTATGGTAGGTTTTGCGCGAATTTCATATGAACACTAACGAAGGAATTTTGGAAATTCTACCCCGTTAAAAGAGTTAAATAGCTCGCTAGCTAGCTAGAGGAGCTCGTGGCTAAATAATAACAGCTGCTCGGGTCGATCGTTAGGTTAAGCCGCGCTTGCCTAGGTTGGTCTGTGGATGGGTGACCACCCATTACATACCGAGTTTCCTCAGTGCCTCGGAAAGCACGTTAAGCAGTTGGTCCCGGCTGTCATTTGTGATCTTTGACAGTCGTTACAGGTAGTCAGTGACCCAAAAAGTCTGACACCAGTCTTACCAAGGGGTATTGTATTACCCAGTACTAACTGGGTTGTGGAGGTCAGATAGGCAGTCGCTCCATGTAAAATACTGGTATTCAGCTGCATCCGTTTAGACTGGAAGCCGACCCCAATAAAACTTGGGAAAATGCTAGGCAGGCAGCTCATGAAAGTATTTACGGTAATTCGTATTTTTTGTCGGAAATCCCATTGAAAAAAAAACCTGTTGGAAAGAAATGAATAACGTAGCCTGCCTGATCTAGCGTTTATTTAATTCTATGCCCTAGTTTGTAAGCTTTGGCTGGGGACCTTAAAGTAAAAAAAAAAAATTAGAACAGTCTTTGGGGAATGCCGATAGAAGTGAAAACAAAAAGTACACAGGCCTCGCCCCAGTCGTAGCACTGGTCATGCCCCGCGCATGCCAATGTGGTGCTACGCCGTAGCGGATGCTACGAGTGCTACGAACGGCTACGAAGCGTGACCGCACGTTACGTTACGTGACGATGAGTTCAATGTTTTTCCTTCACCCAAAAAGTGCTCGACGCGCCTAAAGAAGTTTTCACTTAAAAAAAAACCTGCCCGATCTAGGATGAAACCTAGGTACGATTCTAGTCTAGCTCAACCTTTTAGCTTTTTTGTTACGAGCCGTATCTCAGTCCGTTTTAAGTCGTTCTTACTCAAAGCAAAGGAAAAGATATTCTTTGTGACTTAATGCATGAAGAAGTCTTTTATATTCTCCACTGCAATTTTGAAATTCAGTTTGAAATGTGAGATTTTATTTCTTGCATATTCTAAGTTACAATAGGCTTGTCAACTGAAAAAATCTAATTAGTCTGTCATTTAGATTATCACAAAATATTTGACACGTATTTTTTGTTTTGTAACGTAAACCAAAATTGACGAAGATACGACGCTTTTAAAATTCTCAATACGTCACGCCGCGGTATAATTTTTAGTGCGTTGTGACGTCACGAGCCCCCACTCCCGAAATTTGATGCGATTTATCTTTGTCAATATTCATTGATTTACAAAAACAAAAAATACGTGTCCATTATTTTCCAATACTCTAACTGACGGACTAAATAGATTTGCAATTTATTGATGGTGCAAACTAGCCTATTGTAACATGGATAATTTTATATATTGTTTGTTTTTTTTTTTTTTTTTTTTAATTAATAATGTACTGCCTCGTAGGTGTAGTGGTCGTAAGCGCGGCACCTAAGCATGAGGTCCTGGGTTCGACTCCCAGGTCGGCAAATCGACATTGGGTTTTTTCATCAGAAATTTCTCAGTAGCAGCCACGGAGTCTCGATTTGTGCCTGGTTGATGGCAATAGGCTCGCCCCCTATTACAGCAGTCGAGGCATTAAGAGAAATAGTTTTATCTAAATCGTAAAAGCTAAGCGTTCTTCTTGATTCTATCTATAAAACAGGTGCATTTTAAATTCCACATTGTTCTACATTTGTGTGAGATAGTATAAATTGCTTTTCACATACAATATCCAGAGAAATCTTGTGATTTCTTATCATATGAAATGTCTGTTAAAAAGCTAAGCTAAGCTTGAATTTTACTCGGTAAACTCCTTAATATATTTTAAGGTATGTAAAGAAAGTGTGTGAAATAGTGCTTTAAAAATATTTTGATCTAAGAGTCCAAGATTTTTTAGCTCGAATAAAAACAGACGATCGATCTTCAAGTCTACACTCCGAGTGCTATAGAAAATACTTTTCAACGCGAACGAAGTCGCAGACAGAAGCTAGTATAATATAAAACAGAAGCTCATTATAAGTAATGTTAAAGACGCACACAATTTTTTTCCTTTTATATACAGGGTGTTAATACGAAACCGTCAACCAAGCATTCTGTACATCTAAACTAAGTAACTTTACGCAAAAAAATTTGTTGGTAAACGTCTTTTTTTTTGGGGTGAAAAATCATGTTTTGTGGTAGAACTCAATGTAACGCACTCAAAACATTGTGCTGATGAATGGATTGAATAGCGCGGGGGTCGTGGAGGTGTTTAAAGTAAAAATCTTACAATAAAAACTTGGATTAAAAAAAAAAAAAAACTGTCAAAAAGTTGTAACTTTTACCAATACTCCGTAAATAGAAGGTTCCCAGGTATGGTGTAGAACAAAAAAATGATCACAATGACGGGGAGCCTTTCAGCTTTGTTAAGAGGTTTTTTACAGCCTTTATGTATAATCACATACATTTAAAATCTTAGATAGTTTTATGTGTAGGTCTTGCCAAACTTAAGTGGCAGTGGGCAGTCACATTGCTCGCAGAACGGATGGCCGATGGGGCCAAAAAGTTCTGGAGTGGCGACCGCGAACCGGAAGACCTCCCACTAGGTGGACCGATGACCTGGTGAAGGTTGCGGGAATCCACTGGATGCGAGTCGCACGGGACCGGTCAATGTGACGACACTTGGGGGAGGCCTATGTCCAGCAGTGGACGACTTTCGGCTGAAATGATGATGATGTGTAGGTATTTGCGGTGACATTGTGGCTTGGCGTGTACGTTTATACTCGTGCGTTTCGTGGTCAAACTGCAGATTATCTGTGGGTCACACCCAACCCCAACGATTAAGTTATCATAATGGCCATTCCTTATCATATTTATAGGAGCGGTCTCGATAAAATCCGCGATAACACACATGTATGTCACAGACGACAGAGGGGTGAGGTCGGGGATGGAGAGGTGTGGCGGAAGCAATCGGGTGATTGCTTCCTATGCCGGTTGTGGTATGTGCGGCCAGGAGGGCAGCAGAGAAGTGGTGGGATTTATAAGAACCGTATCAGACATAACTTTTTTTTTTTACTGGCCTTCATCGTGTCACACTGCTGGGCAAAGGCCTCTCCTTTCTCCTTCCATACCTCTATATCCTGAGCGATCTCTAGCCATGTTAATTGTGACCCCCCAAACATGATCAGATCGTCACGCCACCTAACATAAAATAACTTATTTAAGAAAAATCTTAAACTTATTAATTCACTGAATGAATGATACATTTAATGAATGAATGAATGAATGAATGATACATTTATTTGCAAGAATATAGGTAGTTAACATGGGTTAGTTCTTAATATCTATTGGTTTCACTATAATCGGCATTTCGGCCATACAAATACTGAGTGGTTAATATAAAGAAAAAACTAAATAAATAATAATAAACTTCTGGATCCAGTGGCATGTTTTACACAAAAAAATCTTATTTCTCAGAGGTGAGCCTAAAGGAGGGATTTTTGAGAATATATTTTGTCCCCTAAATGATTTCAATAGGGAAGTTGGTAATCGCTGGATAATCCAATCCGACTATAAGCTTGAAATTTTAAAAATTACTTACATAATATGTCCATCACCGTTTTTAGTGAACAGTTTTTGACACAGTAAGTGTTGCAGAAATTAAAGTGTGTACCTACATAAAATTTAGATGATTTACATAATTAATTAAAAACTAAGTATTAAATAAACTAAAATAAATAAACTATAAAAGGGCATCGAAAAACTCCTCCTCAACGCTGTCAGCTGGTAATGTGCCCAAGAGACTGGCGGCGTTGCCACGTTGTATGGCAACACTGAGCCTCTGACCAAGGTAAAAGCCAGCTCTTGGGTCACGGGTAGCGTCAACTAGGCGTTTTGAAAGTTCTTTGAACAGGCTATAACCATACCTCTGGCTCCGTAGCTAGAGGTATGGTTTAAAACAAAAATAAAATGGAACTTAAGACCCCCAATATCATCATCATTCTCTTGCCCATAACCCAATTCATTTGTGGTCGGCGCAGCATGTCTACTTCTTCCACACTTCTCTATTTTTCGTCGTCTCATCAGACACTTCTTTTCTTGCCATATCATGCTTCACACAGTCCATCCATCGTTTCTTTGGTCTTCCTCTACTCTTATACCCATCCACATTCATACTCAAAACTTTTAAGACCCCCAATATATCCGTATATATTGGGGGTCAAAAGTTCCAACTTTTTTTCTTTTTTTTTTAAATACAAGCTTTTAATGATATAACTGAAGTACTGGGATCGCCGACGTATTTAAATACCTCCACGACCCAAGTACATTCAATGCATCCACTAGCACAATATTTTGAGTGCGTTACTTTGAGTCCTAGCGTAAATCGTGCACACATTTTTCACCCTAAAAACAAGGTTTCCCAGCAATAATTTTTGTTACTAAGTTTAATGTACAGAGTGCTTGGTTGACGGCTTTATGCAGGGTCCATACCGTGGCCCCGGAACACAAAGAGCGATGAAGGAACATGGATGGGTTTTAGTCAGTAAAAGTCTGACACTCCCTCCTGCTCCGCGCCCAGAGCGGGAGGAGTCATTTGAAGATTTCACATCCGAAAAAAAAAAACGGCGTTATGCAGGTTCCGCTTACACCTTGTATGTAGGTCAAGTACAAGTATTTTAGAGTAAGTATTATTTATGATTATTTATTTATTTAGTACAGTGTTGGGACAAGTAACGCCATCTATCGTGTTTTGTCCGAAAATCGATGGGCGACTGTGACACTGCGAGCGAGAGTCTCCAAAGACGTCCGCCCGCGGCGCTACTGAGCACAATTCCGCTGGACCGACCGCACGCACTTACGTGACGTGTGATACTCATAAACTTTTTGTATTAAACCGAACATTAAACCCTATATCTGGAATTTTCGAGCATTATTGAAGAAGCCTGCCTGCCCGCTGTCTTCACTGCCATAACATACAGTATTTAAAACCATTAACACTTAATTAAATACCTAATCCTTTTACTTTTCCTTTTAATTTCAATAGTCCATTTACTCAAACATGTACTTACTACAATAATTATGTCCACTTCGTAGCAACCTTGGATGAATAATTAATAAAAACATTTCCGCGTCGCTCCCCGCTGTTTTCGTGGCCTATTAATAAGTCCAATCGATATACCAAAAATACCTCGCTAGGTCACTCGTATTATTAGCTTACCAACTGTTAAATACCATCATATCATCATCATCATCAGCCGATAATGTTCCTACTGCTGGGACACAGGCCTTCTCTCTATGAGAGGGAATGGGCTATAATCCACCACGCGGGCCCAGTGCGGATTGGTAGATGTCACATGTCTTCGAATTTTTTGGTTCTAGGACATGCCGGTTTCCTCACGATGTTTTCCTTCACCGTTTTGAGAGCTGTGGTGATGAAATAAATTACACAAAGTAATGTGCCTGACTGGGTTCGAACCCACGACTTACTGTTCGTAAGTCGGGGCCGCCACCACTGGGCCACCGCTACTCTCGTTATATGCCTAGCCTTTTCCCAATTATGTTACGGTCAGCTTCAAGTCTAACCGGATGCAGCTGAATACCGGTATTTTACACGGAGCGACTGCCTATCTGACCTCCACAACCCAGTTAGTACCGAGTAATACGATACCCCTTGGTAAGACTGGTTGTCAGACTTTTTTTGAGCCTCTGACTACCTAACGACTGTCAAAGATCTACAAATGGTAGCCGGGACTAACGGCTTAACGTGCTTTCTGAGGCACGGAGGAAATGTAATGGGTGGTCACCCATCCACAGACCAACCTAGGCAAGCACGGCTTAACCTAAATATCGACCCGAGCGGCTGTTTTATTTACCCACGAGCTCCTCTTTTCTCTCACATGGGATCTTACTATCGGGATAAAAAGTATCTTAAGTGTTAGTTGTAAACTATCTGTGAGCAAAATTTCATCTAAATCCGTTTAGTAGTTTTTGCGTCAAAGAGTAACAAACATCCACCCATACTCACAAACTTTAGCATTATCTACATTATCTACACTAATATTATAAAGAGGAAAGATTTGTATTTCTGTATGTATGTTTGTAATAAAAAAAATAAAAATAGAAAATCTTGTCCGAGACCCATTTAGACCAAAAATAGAAACCAAACCATAAATTACCTATTGAAATATTAGAATTGATACATGGTACATTAAAATTGCATTAAAAAGATAATAAACAATATTGGAACAATATTGGTTTTTTTATCTATATTTGTAATGAATAAACTCAAAAACTACTGCACCGATTTCAAAAAATCTTTCACCATTATAAAGCTACATTCACCCTGAGTAACATAGGCTATATTTTATCTCCGTACTCCCACGGGAACGGGAACTACGCGGGTGAAACCGCGTGACGTCCGCTTGTAGGTAATATTATGAGGTTTAGGAAAGTTTCAGTCAATGCCACTCGAACTGAACAGAGAAATAATAGCAGATAGTTATAGAACAATAATGTTCGACATGATTCTTTAAATTGGCATAACTTTTTTTATTTACGAACCGATTGACATAAAATAAACACTCAATATTAAGTGAAGCTTACCACAATATATTAGTGAAAACCACATCTAAATCGGATAAGCCGTTTCTGAGATTAGCGTACACAAACGCACAGACAAACAGACAAAAATTCTAACTATCATTGTTATGGGTGCTATTTGTGTTGATAGAGGTTCCAATGTTTTTTCTCATAATTATATCTTTCATATACAGACAGCGATCCGTTACATTTTTATTATATGTATAGATATATACACAAGCAGAGTACAACCCGAATTGATTGTCAAATTGTAAATTAATACATATCAGTAGAAGAACGTAACCTCTAACTCACATTCTAACAACCCACGAACCATACGGAATATTGTATACTCAATTTAGAATTTAGTTCTTTCTTATTTTGTACCTATTTTTGAAGTTTGAAGTCGTATGAAAGTCGTTTGAACGTAACCGTTTCTTGTGCGAAAGCTATTCTGACAGGCGTTTTGCCAATTGTAGGGTGACTGTGGCGTTGGAAAATGTAGGATGTTTTGTTTTGTATTATTTTTAACAGTGAGGAGCTCGTGGCTAAATAATAACAGCCGCTCGGGTCGATCGTAAGGTTAAGCCGTGTTTTTTTTTATTACAATATGGGCTTGCTCTTGACCTTGGCTTGCCTAGGTTGGTCTGTGGATGGGTGATCTCCCATTACATACCGAGTTTCCTCCGTGCCTCGGAGAGCCGTTGGTCCCGGCTGTCATTTCTAGATCTTTGACAGTCGTTAGGTAAGCCAAAAAGTCTGACAACCAGTCTTACCAAGGGGTATCGTATTACCCGGTACTAACTGGGTTGTGGAGGTCAGATAGGCAGTCGCTTCAAGTAAAATACTGGTATTCAGCGGCGTCCGGTTAGACTGGAAGCCGACCCCAACATAGTTGGGAAAAGGCTAGGCAGATGATTATTGTTAACAGTGAATAGTACAAAGTAACTGAGCTGAGTTGCTGAGGATTTGGACATTTCCTGATGCGCTTTGGGTGAATTTACAAGAACAGCTACCTATAGAATTTGCTATGTCTAAAATATAAATAAATAATAAATAAATATCACTGGACATTACACACAGCGCCATCTAGTGCCACACTAAGCAACCAGGCTAGTATCGTGGACACCAGATAGTTGATATGATATACTACATAGATAATTTTTGAATATGATAATTTTTAATGAGTAAAAACCATATTAAAATGCATGCGATCATTCTGATTTTTTGGCAAATAATTCTACAAGCAACATGTTAGCATCATAGTGTTTTACTTTTTTTGTCCAATCAATAGAATTTTTGTAAATCGCAAAAAACCACTCACTTCGCATTATTCGGGCCGCAGTGAAGTGACTGACGTAACAACCACTTGGTAGTGCAAGCTGATTAGAACTTTATTCTAACAGTATTTCAAACGAATTTTGAACCCCCATAAATAGAGTTGCTAACTTAGCTCCTGTAGGCTTATTTTTAATTTATTGTACGAGACAGTCATGCCAGAAAAAGTCTCGGAAGTACCTACTAACGGCTGGTCACCGTACTACCCCGTCCAGCCTGGCCACATCTCTCTCGGTTAATTTGTCGTCCAATAAAATGTTTCACAATAAATACAACACAATGGAACCTTCTCGCGATGGAGCCGCACTACTTGGCGAGCTTTCAATTTTATAGAAAATTGTTGGAGAAAGTTTTTAGAAACAGTATCACGCTTGTATGCTTCTCCCCAGGTGAAACACTGGTAATCTATATCTATACTATATACTTTATTATTATAAAGAGGTAACATTTGTTTGTAAGTTTGTATGTAGGGGGTAATCTCCGGAAGTAATGAATCGATTTCAAAAATTCTTTCACCGTTCGAAAGCTAAATTCACCCTGAGTGACATAGGCTATATTTTATCTCCGTACTCCCACGAGAACGGGAACTACGCGGGTGAAACAGCGTGACGTCCGCTAGTAGAAAATATGCATAAATTTTATTTCGATACTGAATGTTAAAGTACTATAAAAATAATCACAAAAAGCGAAAACAGGACCTAAATTGGCCAAACCACACAAAAGTTATAACTATTTAAACTTTTGTTTCTATCTCTTCTAAGATAAACGGGATTTCGTATGGGTTTTGTACGTCGATGCAGGGAATGACGTCATTCGCTGTTTTGTATCTCTCTGTCTAATCAGAAGTTTCAAATGCTTAGAACTTAGTATTTTTTATAGCTATATTAAAAAAATAATTTCGCTTCGCTGTTTCTTTAGGAGTGATAAAAAAAAAACATGCATATACCTTATTGTTAAGAGCAGGCGTTTTTGGGGACTGTCTTAAGTATTTTTTGACGTTTAAAAAGTGCTGATTCCTAATTTTGCTGATGCCTAATTTGTATACATGATTTTTGAATTTGTTTCCGTAAAGGTACGACTCGTTGGTCCTGGATTCGATTTTCGGGTCGAGCAAATTTGATTTGATTTTTCCATCAGGAATTTCTCAGTTACAGCCACGAAGTTTGAATTTGTGGGTGATGTACTTTTACAGGTATACCTTACCCTTCGGAGAATACTCTTAATAGGGTAGACGACAAACAAAATCTAATTAATTAATTAATTTAATTTAATTTAATTAATTATAAATTAGTAAGACAATCAAAAAATATTTGACCCATGATTTTTCTTTTGTTACGTAAACAAAAATTGACGAAGATTAGACGCTTTTAAAATTCTCAATACGTCACGCCATGGTACAATTTTTAGCTAGTTCTGACGTCACGAGCTCCCACTCCCGAGTTTTGATGCGTTTTATCTTTGTCATTGACTTACAAAAACAAAAAATACGTGTCCATTAATTTCCGATACTCTAACTGACGGACTAAATAGGTTTCAATTTTTTGATACTGTCGTCATGCTTAGTAAAAAAAAAAATTTTTTTTGTTTAAATTATAAATGTAATACTTTTAATGAGTTTAATACTTTTATTAATTTGGGGGCAAGAAAACGATGATGAGTCGAGAAAATCATGAAACAAAATACACTCCAAGCTTCGTCCATTAAAATAGGTTCACAATATAACTCATTGTCCGGACCGTAACATCTTGGCTCCTTTTCAATAAACGAGATTGTTTCGAAACTTTTCTAAAGCAAAACTTTCAGTTAGGCGCAGTAACTCGTTGTGGAAATTGGCTCGGAATTTGTGGGGTTAATTGAAGTGATGTTATTTAGTAACGAAAGCTGATGGACTAGCCAAGTTAATATGCAATTTGATGGCGCGTGCAAACTTACGATAGGAATTTATTGAATCTGTGCTTTTCATTTACACACATCAAAAGTATCTAGGGATCAACATATATTTTTGCAATAACTTTTCTCCTGATTGATATTAATTAAAATTTTCTTTAAGGATTCATCAAATAAAGTGTTTTCGTTTGTCACAGTAACGATAAACCAAGTCACCTTTGCATTAATAAAGAAATTTGCCATTTTCCTAATAAAGGGATTTTTGACATTTGAACCACTAACATTAAAGTTCGAAAAAATGACTGAAAACACAGTTTTCTTTAAAATTTTA
Organism: Xestia xanthographa; assembly: GCA_905147715.2. Lineage (NCBI taxonomy): Eukaryota > Metazoa > Arthropoda > Insecta > Lepidoptera > Noctuidae > Xestia > Xestia xanthographa. The sequence continues at coordinate 1,312,329 of LR990654.1, read as the reverse complement.
TTGGGTAACTTAAACAATTAATAATCCGTGTTTCTACCGCGAACACTAACAACACAAGAACATCGGTTTGGCATACTCAAAATGAGTTCATCCAAATCACGCTGTGGAATGGCCGCCCATGTTCGTTGCAACAACAAAAAAAGGTCTTCTTGCGACTGGATACCCTCCATATTCGGCAGAGCTCTTCTCTGTAGCATATCCCATGCATGCTCAATCGGGTTCAAGTCTGGCGACTGAGCAGGCCAGGGCAGGACATTGATGTTAGCTGCGGCGAGAGTCTGTCTTACAACTCTTGCGGTGTGCGGTCGTGCATTATCATGCATTAACTGAAATAAGGGACCGATTTGCACTTGTAGAGGAACGATGACGTCTGATACAATCGTCTCAGCATAAATTTGAGCGTTGAGGTTGCCTCTGATCCAAATCAACTCAGTTCTTCCGCCGATCCAAATACCCGCCCATACCATGATGGTTCCACCACTATAAGGATGGACTTCCTGGCAGGATTTTAATCGCTGTTGGCGTCCAGGGGTTCTCCAGTGTCGTATACGTCTTGTATCCGGTCTCATACCAAAACGAGACTCATCAGAAAAGCACACGAAACGCCATTGTTCTTCTGCCCAATTTCTGTGTTCAAGAGCCCATTGATATCGAATCCTACGATTGTGCATTGCTATAGGTGGTACCCGTAGCGGTCTTCGGGAATGAAGGTTCACTTCATGCAAGCGGTTTCTGACTGTTTGGTCGCTAATTAAGTTCCCTGAAGAGTGATGAAGCCTCACGGCTAACATCATGGCGGTTATTGTTGGAGCTCTTCGAGTTAAGATTTGAATGTATCGGTCTTGTCTCCGTGTGGTGCAGCGATACCGTCCTCCATGGCGCTCAGCCACGGTACCAGTGCTTCGGTAACGTGTCCAAAGTCGACTGATAACACTCTGACTTGTATTCAGAGCTAAAGCTACAGTACGTTGCCGGGAACCAGCTTCTATCATTCCCACGGCTCTGAGCATTTCTTCCCTGCTTAAATGACGTCGCCGCTCCATAATAACGTTGGTTTTAATCAGTAGTAGGGAAACAGTAGCACTAATAATGTCTTCAATGCGTTGTATGTTTTTATAGGGAAAATATTGACAGCTTATTTTCATCTTTTACTCGAATTTGATTGAGAGTTCCTGATTCAAATTATGAAATGCACCAAAAAGGATCCATATAAATTTATAAAATCATAAATTTATTACAAAGCCACATCTCAATCTCAAGAAATCCGCATAAAAATGCTTGATCCCTAGACACTTTTGATGTGTGTATTTTGTTTTATCGAAAAAGCCGATCCCAACATAGTTGGGAAAATGCTAAGCAAATGATGAATAAAAAAAATATGATTTTAAACTCTGAAGTCAACAAAAAAAACATCATCTGCCTTGCCTTTTCCCAAGTTTTATTAGGGTCGGCTTCCAGTCTAACCGGATGCAGCTGAGTACCAGTATTTCACATGGAACGACTGCTTATCTGACCTCCACAACCCAGTTAGTACTGGGTAATACGATACCCCTTGGTAAGACTGGTTGTCAGACTTTTTGGGCCACAGACTACCTGTAACGACTGCCAAAGATCACAAATGACAGCCGGAACCAACTGCTTAACGTGTTTTCCGAGGCACGGAGGAAACTCGGTATGTAATGGGTGGTCACCCATCCACAGACCAACCTAGACAAGCGCGGCTTAACCTAAAGATCGACCCGAGCGGCTGTTATTATTTAGCCACGAACTCCTCAACAAAAAAAAGTGAAAAGCAAAAAACAACAAAACAACAACAACATAACAACAACAACATTAAAAAAACAACATTAAAACATTAAAACAACAAAACAACAACAAACAACAACATTTAAATTAAACAAAAGTTGGAAGCAGGCAGGGCCTATTCCATTTTCATAATTCTATGCTAAAATAGCCCATTCACATCACATGGAAGCCGACCCCAACATAGTTGAGAAACCACTGTTTCAGACTTTCACGGTTTTTCACTACACTCAGAGTACTCCGTGATTCTCGGGAACTCGTAAAAACAAAAGAAAATCACGGATATTATCCCGTAAGTACTTTATGTATAGTTGAGAAATGGCTAGGCAGATGATACGTCAAAGCACTGAGTGTTAAGGTGAATGCTTCGACCAGCCCGCGAAATTCAAATTTTCTTACGTTTTTGGCAAATTGCAAGCCAGTGCAAGGTTGTATGTTGATTAAAATATTGGACGCGATTGTAAGACGTATGTGGTTACAGAATTATAATCATCAAAACCATCAATACAACCCGTATTGATACACAACATACAACCTAGCACTGGCCTGCAATTTGCCAAAAACGTAAGAAAATTTGAATTTCGCGGGCTACCCTGGAGCATCAGCCTTAAGGCGCTGTTAACACCAAAACCGCGCACACTGTCTAGTTGTATGGGAGAAAACGAGACGTCACTATTACTGGGCGGCCAGGTTTTAGAAGAAAATAATGAATAAATATTGATATAAAAAAAAGTATGGATTATTTGTGAAATATGACTCGTTAGCGGTTTAGGTATGAATATGTTGACTTCATGTTTTTAATTGCTGACCCATACGTCAAAAAATAAAGACATAGGACCGTTAATGATGATTTTAAGACCAATCATTGCAATTATTTTCTATCGAGCCGATTTTGTCGAAATATGTATCGAGTTCGTCCAAGGTCTTTTGAAATATGATCAATATTTTTTTTTTTTTGCCGTGCTATAGAACAAATAGTTTTTCTTAAAAAACTGCTTAAATAACATCAATTTCAACAAATTAGGTGTCGTCAGCCCCTTAAGTCTTTTTGAGTTTCTTCAGGGTCAGGACTTAGCACTTGTAATTTGACAATAGGCTAGTTTCAACCATCAATAGATTTCAAATCTATTTAGTCCGTCAGTTACAGTATTGGAAATTAATGGACACGTATTTTTTGTTTTTGAAAATCAATGAATATTGACAAAGATAAAACTCATCAAAACTCGGCAGTGGGGGCTCGTGACGTCAGAACGCACTAAAATAATTATACCACGCGTGACGTATTGAGAACTTTAAAAGCGTCGTATCTTCGTCAATTTTGGTTTACGTAACAAAAGAAAAAATACGGGTCAAATATTTTTTGATTAGATAATCAAAAAATATTTGACCCGTATTTTTACGGATTACGGACTAATTAGATTTTTTTGCTAAGTACCCTATTTTGTGGACCTGAGACACTTCTGTATATCCCATTTCTGAATAGAAGCATGAATATACACAGCCAAACAAAACAAATCGAATAGAAAACTAAATACATGTAATGTTCACACCATTGGTACAATAATACACTCCAAGTCAAGGACAATCGATTGGAACTAATTTGACCTACCTATGTTGGTTATGAGCTTACCAAATATTGAAGTATTTAACTGTAGGACCAAGCCGTTAAGCCTCGTATCCACTAGGCAACAATTGACGCACAACACGTGACGCTCAACATGTTCGGCAGCGTTGCACAACATCGCACGACGTTGCCAGCTGGCGCGCAACATGACAAAACAAAGCAAAGGTAGCTAAACAAAAGTTCCGCGCTGACTTTCAACACGTTGAGCAACATGTTGAGCAACATGTCGTGCGCCAAATGTTGCCTAGTGGATACGAGGCTTTAATATGACAAAGAGTTTTAGGAAATGTCGTCACCTGGACACAAGCTTCCATGCATACCTAATCAGCCTATTAATGTTCCCACTGCTGAGACACAGACCTCCTCTCTATGAGAGGGAATGGGCTATAATCCACCACGCGGGCCCAGTGCGGGTTGGTAGATGTCACATGTCTTTGATTTTTTGGCTCTAGGATCCGATTCCTCACGGTGTTTTCCTTCACCGTTTTGAGAGCAGTGGTGATGAAATAAATTACACAAAGTAATGGGCCTGCCTGGGTTCGAACCTACGACTTACTACTCGTAAGTCGGGGCCGCCACCACTGGGCCACCGCTGCTCAAGTTGCCATTACTGACCAGAAAGTCTTTTAAGAGTCCGGACCCAGGTTGGCTGCAGCAAGGAAAACCTGCTCAGTTGGTGATTTATTGATGAATTCGTTTCGTGTTTAAATAACAAACGCAAACAAAGTGCTTGCTTTAAATAAATACAGGTAGCTATTACACGAAGTAAATACGAGTATACAGGTTAGTATCAAACGAATACGTTTTATTTTGAAATGTTGGTCAATATTGATTCTACAGCGTTGGTAAATTATTGCTTTTGATGTTTTTTACAAAGTCCAGTTTTGCACCCTAGTCAAAATTCAGGAGCTTGTCACAAAAGATCAATTTAAATTACAATACCTGCACCCCTAGCCAAGTTACAAACGTTTCGTATCGATTCTCTTTTTACAATCGTAAACGCCTCGGCGTAAGCGATTGTAGAAAGCGCTAAATTGGTAGCCAAGTTGACACGACTGAGTCGATCGCTCGTTCTCTAATGTCTGTAGAAAAAACCTACACTTTAGTCTATAGTGAGCGTTCCTACCAAAGAGTTTAGCGATCAACATTGTAGAAACGATAACATTCTATTCTATCATTTTGAACGATGTAAACTTGTCTACGAATTTTCTATTCGGTTGTGTTGATCACGTGATTTAACGTTGAGATGATGTCATTCCCATTCATTTAAATAGTTTTCTACTAGCGTTAACGATTGTAGATTGTCAACTTGGCTAGGGGTGCTGGTCAAGAATTAATAAAGTTGCTATTTAAAATTATTTAACTTTGATAGTATTTCAGAATAAACGAAAGTAATAAACAGAATCACCAATCGCACACATGAGTAAGTAAACTTTACTTACTCATGTGACATGGCGCTGTGTGGGTTTATTTGTGTGCGTAAAGGCGCGATTACAGGGCTAGTAACAGACGGGCTGCGGGTAGTATATATACACTTACCGATTTCCGTAAATAAGAAAAAAAGGAATGCCTAACCATTTTATTATTGATTCGGGTTGAGAATCATTAACATAAATACCTCCTTGAATTTGACCAGAATTCAAAGCGACACCTTGTATAAATGTTGCCAGTTTTTGAGGTTCCTCGCCATTCATATTGTTACGTCGTACCCGTACCTACTTGTTACGGTAGTAGGTACCTACAAGTAGGTAGGTAGTAGTAGGTAGGTAAGACGAGTCTTTAATGATGTAGGTACAAATTCGCACACAAATGCTCACGCTGTTTGTACGCTTAGATCTTTTAAACTACGCAACGGATTTTAATGCAATTTTCAGCAATAGATAGAGGGATTTAAGAGGTAGGTTTATATGTATGTGATACATTGTTAGTGAACGGACGCTGTCAGTTGGGACTGGTCATCTCTTAGCTGCCACGGTTCATTTTAATTACTCTATTTTTAAATTGTTGATCTTTTTTTACTCGGCGGTGGATAAATTCACCAATTTTATAAGACGATTTTGAAAATTTATTTTTTTTAGAGAAATGGGGTTTATTTATTAGTGGACTAGCTTCTGCCCGCGACTTCGTACGCGGAACCTGTTGTTTTTGCCAGCGACAACGGGGTCGTCAAAATCGAAGATGAGACGTCTGAGGTCGAAGCGCAATTCTCTATCCGTGAACGTCTCCAACTCGCGAGAGAATGCGTGACGATCAAATGCCCATCACGTGGAACAATTTTTGCTATGGTACCATTTTTGTATCTCTTATAGTTTAGCTGGTCTGTTGCGGTTCTGCATCAGGTGTTTGTTTCCAAGATAAAAGTCAACAGGAAATGCCCATCAGACCGAACAACTTTTGCTAAGACGTCATTCCTATATGTGTTATGGTGTAGTTGGGCTCTCGGAGTTCCACAACAGGTGTTCCAGATCTTCGATTTTTATAAGTCAACAGAGAGTGCTCATCAGATTGAACAACTTTTGCTAAAACGTCATTCCTATTGATGTAAGTGTAGTTGGGCTCTTGGAGTTCCACATCAGGTGTTCCAGATCCTCTCAGCAGAAAATGCCCATCACGTGGAACAATTTTTGCTGTGGTACCATTTTTGTATCCCTTATAGCCTATATCTTGCCCAGACTTAATACCTATACAACAACAAAAAAATCATTCAAATCGGTCCAGTAGTTCCGAAGATTAGCGTGTACAAACAAACAGACAAACAGACATACAGACAAACAGACAGAATTTTTTTTTTTGATTCGTGCTCTTTTACTGTTTCTAAACCCCCCTCAATTTTTTTTTTTTTAATATATTCAATGTACAGACACAGTTTTTCTACTGTTTTATTATATGTATATAATATATAATAATAATAATAATGATTGTATCGAGGATTCTGATTATCGTCTCGGGGAATCTAATGACATGAACAAGCGACTATTGATTAGGTGGAGATAGATATTATGATGGCTCACCTACCTTGTTCTGGACCACGTGGCGGCTTCGATGGCGCGGCCGGTAGGATGAAGATGCCGGCGATTAATGGAAACACTGGTTGTGAGTGTCTTCTGGTGCACCAGGTCGCGGATGGCCCCGGCGCTGTTTGTATATCACGATTCCGGCGGAGGGCGGTTTGACCTTCAGGCCGCGTATGCGCAGCGCGGTCGTGAAGCGAACGTTTAGCTGTCTTGAAGTGGAGTCTTTATACTGCGGTTTGCGATAGCGGGATATCCGACGCAGCGCGTGATCAATAGAGCCAGCGCAGCGCGGTGCGGTAAACGTACGGTGCGGCGCGATGTGTCCACACTCGACGGAAGTCCATACGAACTTGACTCTGGCCATCATAATTGGGCAGGCGAGCGCAAATAGAGGAGGGAAAGGGATGGGCATATATCGTCGCCTGTTCTTATGATCTACGTCATACGAAAAGATCAATTGATGAGTAGAAAAGTTACAAGCACGGTTACGAGATGGCGTCACCAACTCTGGACGCTCTTACTGTGCTCGTCATTCTACATCGTTCTCACATATATGTATAATCTCAACATGAATGATGTAACCAAGATTTTGTAACAATATTTTGATTTAAAAGCGTGTCCATGGAGTTTCTTGCCCGTTCTTCTTCCAGTGAAACAATTTTTAAAATTGGTTCATTACTTCCGGAGATTACCCCCTATATACAAACTTACAAACAAATGTTACCTCTGTATAATATTATTATAATATTATATAGATAATATAAACACATACTGTATATTATATATTCGGAATATAATATCTCATAAACAACTGCAATTAACTCCAATAATTCATTGTCAATTTGAGAACTCGCCTTAAATTGTTTGGAGGCATCTCAGGCAGTATTTCAATGGAAGGTTTTTCGTGTCTTTGTAGGGTTCCGTACCTCAAAAGGAAAAAGGAACCCTTATTGGGTCACTTTGTTGTCTGTCTGTCAAAACCCTTTTTCTCAAGCATGCGCATAGGTATCAAATACTCGAGTCTACTTTTAGCTATGACAAAATCAAAATTGTAAGTCAACGCGATCAAAACATAATTATGACCGTTTATGTCCTTCACGTTGACCTAGAATCTTGAAATTTGGCAAGAAATGTCTTACAGCACATATAAAGAAAAACATCGGAAAACCGTATTATGTTGTTTAATAACAATGTAAGCTATATATAATCTATACTTCTATACTAATACACTGGTCTGCAAAAATAAGTATCACACTTTTAAAATTTCAATTTTTTCTAAACTTCAGTCAGAGATTTAAAATAAAAATCGTTTTATAGCAATTTTTGTCACTTTTAGTAGTTTTTATGTACAAAATTAAACTCTTTTTGGAGTCCTTTTTGTTTCGAAAGTATCTTGTGTACTTAAAAAGTTATTGCAATTTTAAAAGTGTGATACTTATTTTTGCAGGCCAGTGTATTAGTATAGAAGTATAGATTATATATAGACACAACCACCAAAAACAACGACAACGACAAACAAATGAAAAATAAAATCTTTCTTCTATAAAAAGAGGAAAGATTTTATTTTTTGTTTGTTTGTTTGTGTGTTTGTTACGATTTAACTCTAAAACTACCCGATCGATTTTAAAAATTCTTTTACCATTAGAAATCCACGTCTTTACTGAGTAACATAGGCTTTTTATCCCCGTACTCTCACGGAAATGGGAACTACGTGGGTGAAACCGCGTGACGTCCGCTAGTATCAAATATGTAGCTAGCCCATATTGTCCCATAGCTGGGCCTTCCTGTATTCGTTCCAACGGTCACGATTCTGTACTACTCTTTCCGATTCTCAAGGAAGATATCCAGTTCATCCCGCCATCTCCTTTGTGGTTTCCCGCGACCCCGTGTCACTGTTTCAGAGCACCCATCCAATATTAAATAAACTAAAATAAATAAAATAACTATAAAAGAGCATCTAAAAACTCCTCCTCAATGCTGTCAGCTGGTAATGTGCCCAAGAGATTGGCGGCGTTGTCACGTTGTTTGGCAATACTAAGCCTCTGGCCAAGGTAAAAGCCATTTGAATATCAAAATACCTACAAGTTTGTTTTAAGCTTTCATTTTCATCCACCCGCAATCTCCAGTCAACCCGTGATCCTGGCGCTTGCAACAGCGTCGAAATATCGGGAGCTCAAAACAATGAACAATCACGAAAGATATCCCGTAAGTGACAATATAAGTTTACCTTCACAAATTAAAACAAAAAAAAAAACAACACAGATCAAAACAAATTCAAATCAAATTCAAACCAAATCAAAAAAAAAAATACACATACACTCATGACCTACAAGTTAGTACGGAACCCTCAGTGCGCGAGTCCAACTCGCACTTGTCCGGTTTCTTTTCCTTAACTTTCGTAAACAAATGAGAACTCGTTGGGTTCTGTCTCTTGAGGGACCAAGTTTGAATTGTGGGTAGAAAATGAAAAAGTTTACGGTAGTATTATTGTGTTTTGTTTTGGGTCCAGAAAAGGTACCTACTCAATTGGATGTTTTTTTCAAAACCATCCATCATCACCATCTCAGCCGAAAGACGTCCACTGCTGGACATGGGCCTCCCCCAAAGGGGGGGTTTTGCCATAATCGCCACGCTTAGCAGGCGGGTTGGCAATCGCAGTACGGTTGTTACAAAAGCACAGAGAACGCTGCTGCCTATTCTCTGGTAATCCTTCATTCGATGTTTTTTAAACATTGTAAAAAAAAAATATTATTGTGAGTAACATAACTTCACGCCTGCAATCCCTGAAGGGTTAGACAGAGGTGTATCTAACAGTACACCCTCATTTTGCCAGTTATGTTCAAGTCCGATGTTTCAATAAATAATAATAATAAATCATTTATTTCGAGCAACAAGACTCATAGTGTTAGTAACAATATACTTACAAACTATTTTTATGAAATAAAAACTCTGTTCTTAAACTCGACATATTTATTCCAAATTATCACACAATCCACAGTTTCGCTGCACAGTATACACTCGACACGTCTTAATGCTACGATAGCCAAGCACGAACTAACTACCGACTGCCGGTGTGTCCCCGGACGGTTTTATTGCACCACTCTTATTCCCCTACCATAATGAAACTCGGGTTCGTGATTGGCTACAAAAATGACAGCTAGTGTTGCCATATTTCTAAATAAAAGTATGTTACAATGCAAAATCACAACACTATGTTAGTAATACACTTACAAATAAAACAGAAAACAGATTGTGACATCATTGCTGATGATGCGCACCGATTCCGCATCACCGTGTAGAAACAGTCTACGTAGCACCCTGAATGCGTTGTTGTATTGAACGCGAAGGGCACTGTATGATTTTTGAGTATACGTATAATGACCCCACAGACTGCAAGTGTAGAAAGACGTGCAGTAAGCACTAAATATGGTTGCGCTTGACATCTTTAGAGGCACGTAGCACCATCATGTTTGCTCTCACACACAGCGCCCTCTGCTCCCTATCAATATCCTCATCGTCTTTGAGGCCAGTAGTCAATAAGTGACCCAGATATTTAAATTGGTAATTGGGGTTATAGGGCGAGCCTATTAGGCACACATTTTAGTTGTAGCGCTGATACCTTCACGGTATCAATCTGAAATAAAAATTCAAGCAAATACTCAAGTCTGCTACCCCTTGAAGCAGCGAAAGCAACAAACTTGTAAGTCAATAATCGTTTATGTCGCGTATTTTGCGATGTAGCGGCACTACAAAAAGTATTCCAGCAACATAGAACAAAAAGTAGTACAGCGCCATCTATGACACAGATGATGAACTAAACAGTGAAATACGTCAGAAATCCTACATCGCGCAAGTAAAGTTGTCCGCGACTTGAGACTATATACAAGAACCCGACAACAACTGCCGGGCAGAAGCCCACCAGATATAACACCCGTCTGGTCGGAGGATTTTCCCTTTTGTATTGGGGTTGAAGAGCTTTACACCCTGTTCTTTATAGTAAAGCAAAAGCGTCCAAATTTCCATCTGTATGTCTGTCCGTCTGTCTATCCGTCTGTCACCACCAATTTTCTCAGAAACGGGTGGACCTAATAAGTTGATACCAGAACTGAGGTCTATTATATAGTCCCCTACTAAGTATATACAAACCAAGGTCCTGAGTCAATATAATGAAAAATATGAGCAAATTTAGATTTTCGCGAAAACTGTAAGTACCAAAATTTACCTTAATTACCAACTTTTTTATTTTTCAGAATTTTCCCTTTACTTGTGCTGTAAGACCTGACAATTCTAGGTCAACCTGAAGTACCCTATAGGTTTTGGGTCGAAAACCTATATGGTAGTTCCCGTTGACTTACTCGTAGAATCATGAAATTTGGCAAGAAGCAATTTTGGCAAAAGTCTTACAGACCATTTAAAGGAAAAATAAATCTGAAAAACTGTAAATATGTAGATTAATCATAAAATACCATATCGGACTGTACGATACCAATAGTTTATACAGAACCCTCGGAGCGTGAGTCCAACTCGCACTTGGCCGGTTTTTTCTTAAAATTTATCTCTCGTTTATATATATTGGTGGTGTCGGTTTGTGGTCATAGTAATAGAACATAATGTACTAGCGGACGTCCCGCGGTTTCACCCGCGTAGTTCCCGTTCCCGTGGGAGTACGGAGATAAAATATAGCCTATGTTACTCAAGGTGAATGTAGCTTTCTAATGGTGTAAGAATTTTTGAAATCGGCGCAGTAATTTTTTAATTTATTCGTTACAAACATACACACACACAAAAACACAAATCTTTCCTCTTTATAATATTAGTGTAGAAGTGTAGATAATGCTCGTCATCATAATGCTAAACTAACTAAATTGAACAAGAGATATTCCCTGAATGTTCTCGCAGTAATAGAGATAAAATATGGCGCCGAGCCACGCCTGTAACGTGTTATTTAGTTAAACTAACGTGGTTCAGATAGAATTAGTTAGGTAGTTTCTTATGCCACAAGCCGGGTTCTGAATGGGACTTCCCATCAGCAAGGTAATTAAAAACATCGTCATCTGCTTAGCCTTTTCCCAACTATGTTGAGGTCGGCTTCCAGTCTAACCGGCGGATCAGGCCCATCCAGGATTTCCATTAAGGGGGGGCAATTTTTGAAAAATTCTTTAAAAAAAATGATAGGTAAACTTTTGATACCTAATAAATGGTATCAGGCGTTACTTTACAGAAATCCATGATATGCAAGATACTAGGGGGCCACCAGCTTTTGGGCCGGGGGGGGGGGGGGGGGGGGAAAGGGAGCGTAGTGAGAAATTCTTACACCATGCCTTGGACAAATATAAATTGAAGAGAAAGTAGTCTGTAGAGCGAGCGAAGCGAGCTTTAAAATTTTAAGACTTTTCCTACCGACCTATTGGAGTTACCTGGGCCTCTTATAGACAAAGTTAAGACTCGCAAGCACTCGAAATTTCTTACAACATTGCCTCTGATAATTATGCTATAATTGCATATACGTATATATCGATCATGCAAAAATCCAATAGGAGTGCCAATCCAGAGGTAGAAAAAAAAAGGAGCCTTTTTGATAAATGTTTTTTCGCAGGGTTATACAATATCTTAATTTGAGTGATTCCATTTTACGCTACAATTTATTACGTACTATGGCAACAGGCAGGAATAGCTATATTAAAAAAAAAATCTAAGCCTCTAGGGGTAGCTGCCTCCTCCTGGCGACGCCCATGACAAGATATACAACTAGAATATTTAGTTTCAATTCCGTCAAACTAGTTCAAGCTTGTCTAATGACGTATTTGGTCTGGTTCAGGGGGGGGGGCAATTGCACCCATTGCCCCCCCCCCCTGTATCCGCGCCTGAACCGGATGTAGCTAAATACCAATATTTTACATGGAGCGACTGCCTATCTGACCTCCACAACCCAGTTAGTACTGGGTAATACGATACCCCTTGGTAAGACTGGTTGTCAGTCTTTTTAGGCCACTGACTACCTGTAACGACTGTCAAAGATCTACAAATGACAGCCGGGACCAACAGCTTAACGAAGAATCATCTTACTTTTTTTTGACGACCCGAATGGGGTGTAGTGACAGTGACACAGCTCAGCATCCCGGGTTCGAATCCCGGTAGGAGCAAATGTTTGTGTGATGAGCCCATACATTTGTTTCCTAGTCATGGATGGTTTATATGTATGTCGGGATGGTCAGGATTTTATTTCGCTAGGCTCGAGCATTGTGTGGGCTGTAGACGGGTTTCGTGCTATGAAAACACACTGGATGCGATACACTATTTTATTTCACATTGCACGGTTCGGCGTGGTAGTTTCCATGGCGAAGAACCGGCAAGAAACTCCACGGTTACTCTTTTCAAACAGATACACTGAGTCTAACAAATTACTTGACATTACACTTTGACACATTAACACTGGGCACAATGATTCGGGTACAGTTTCAAGACTTCTTAACTCCGCTGCGATCAGACATAGAATGCCCGCCTCGCCGCCAAGTGTTAACATCAGGCCTCTGTAAAAGCCGCCATGGTGGGGGTAGACTTGCAAGTCGGAAGCGTGATGCCACCACTGGCGCGCTTTCGATCCATTCGCCCGTCCGTACTCATGACCTGATCCGACACGGCCATCCTGCTAGCACACGTCCTCGTGTGATGGTAACCCTGCAAACAAAAAGTCCACGACAGAAATTTGTTCCACTCGGTCACTCCTGACCAAACTCTACATTCATCGGGTCGGTGAAAGTAAAGAACTTTACCGTTTTATTTTTACCACATCTTACTCTAATAGAATCAAACATCATAACTTCACACCTGCAATCCCCAAAGGGTCTAACAGAGGTGCACCCAACAGTACACTCACAGTTCGCTAGTTATGTCCAAGTCCCATGTAATAGGGGGCAAGCCTATTGCCATCAACTGAGCGCAAATCCAAACTTCGTGGCTGTTACTGAGAAATTCCCGATGGAAAAACCCAATAACACTTTGCCAGACCTGGGAATCGAACCCAGAACCTTCAGAGACACTTGCGACCACTAGACCAACGAGGCAGTCGACTAATTCGAACACGGTTAAACTGGGAATACTCGAAAATAGATCAACCCCCTGGTCCGGCAATTCTTTTTTTTCTGCCCTTCAGGTGTGTCCCTTCAGTTAAACTGGACCGGACTTAGCTAGGCCGAACAAGTATCGTTCCTTTAGCTTTCAATTTTCTTGGTCCGGTCAACTTCTGACCCTACAAGCTACACCCCCTGGTCCGGCAATTCTTTTTTTGCCCTTCAGGTGTGTCCCTTCAGTTGAACTGGACCGGACTTAGCTAGGCCGAACAAGTATCGTTCCTTTAGCTTTCAATTTTCTTGGTCCGGTCAACTTCTGACCCTACAAGCTCAACCCCCTGGTCCGGCAATTCTTTTTTTGCCCTTCAGGTGTGTCCCTTCAGTTGAACTGGACCGGACTTAGCTAGACCGAACAAGTATCGTTCCTTTAGCTTTCAATTTTCTTGGTCCGGTCATCTTCTGACCCTACAAGATCAACCCTTGGGCCATGTACCATAGTCGTTCGATTCAAACTTTAAAACTACTGCTATAAAAACTGCCAAGCTTACAGAAACCCTCAAGTAACATCTCTAATGCCACGGCACTCCAGCCGACCAGCAATCGCATTGCTCTCACATCCATCAAATGGATCTGCCATGTGCATCACCCAGTGACTACACACTACGGTCTTTCCAGACCCCGACCTCCGCCAGAGTTAAAACACGCATCGCGCCCCACGGACCACGACTACGTAATAACTACTGGTACGGTCAAACACACTACTTTAACCGAAAGGGCACTAAAACAGTGGTACACAACGTATGCAACGCACACACTACGCAAGCTACGCATGGACTACGTATGCAACGCACACACTACGCAAGCTACGCATGGACTACGTATGTATCTCATACACTACGTATCCACTACGTACGCACTACGTATGCACTACGTCTACACTACGCATCCACTACGCACGCACTACGTATGCACTACGTTCACACTACGTATGCACACCATTATAGCTCCCCGCCTTACTGGTGCCACACAGGCTTACAAGTGCCACTTAGGCTCAGGTTGCCACACAGGCTGTTACCGCTTAAGCTTGCTCAACATCATGAAAATCCTTAACATATCGACTGGTACGTGACCCACTGGCATCTTTCTTAGCCTACCCTGTGCCCTGCAGGCACCCTTATAATTCAAAGCTTTTAGTTTTTTGATGAAACAGAATTAGCACTCTGCTCCAGAGTCATGACAAAATGAAAACGACTCACCAAAGTACTTTCATATTCCGGCTCGACGATGCAAAGGTCGACTCGCTTCTCCACCAGTACAGCAGCACTGGACCAGCACTGGCCTGCTGTGCAGCGACTGGCGATGTGGACCGGTGTGCCACACTTAAAGCACATCAGTGAGCTGCTGCTGGCCTGCGGTCGCCGCCCAACGGCTATAGCAGCCGGCACAGGCAACTTCTCGATGGCAGTCGTCGTCGTGACTTCGTCCGAAAATCCGCGTGTTTGTCACTACTCACGTAAATGACGTACGAAGAACACGAATTTGGCACTGAACAATTCTTTAAACTGGTCCGAAACACTATCTTGCTAGTCACTGGCTAGGTTTTAAGAATTTGCTAAGTCTATGTTCTGCATTTTAAATAGTAACCGTCACTGATTGTCATTAAAACTAAAAAACAGTGTGTATCCAGATATTTCGGCGCTGTTGCAAGCACCTCTTTCCTGATCGTTTTTTGCACTCGGTATCGGGTACCACACGAAACTCATCGCGAACTTTTTTCGGCACTTTTTCGATTTTTACACAGTTGACACGGATTGTTATTGACACTGTCCTCGCGACATGATTTCATTAGCACGATTTTATCCCAATTCTGATGTCGGGATGGTCAGGATTTTATTTCGCTAGGCTCGAGCATTGTGTGGGCTGTAGACGGGTTTCGTGCTATGAAAACACACTGGATGCGATACACTATTTTATTTCACATTGCACGGTTCGGCGTGGTAGTTTCCATGGAGAAGAACCGGCAAGAAACTCCACGGTTACTCTTTTCAAACAGATACACTGAGTCTAACAAATTACTTGACATTACACTTTGACACATTAACACTGGGCACAATGATTCGGGTACAGTTTCAAGACTTCTTAACTCCGCTGCGATCAGACATAGAATGCCCGCCTCGCCGCCAAGTGTTAACATCAGGCCTCTGTAAAAGCCGCCATGGTGGGGGTAGACTTGCAAGTCGGAAGCGTGATGCCACCACTGGCGCGCTTTCGATCCATTCGCCCGTCCGTACTCATGACCTGATCCGACATGTATAATAAGTATGTATTTACAAACAAAAAGTATCTATGTAGTATATCAACTATCTGGTGTCCACGACACAAGCCTCGTTGCTTAGTGTGGCACTAGATGGCGCTGTGTGTTATGTCCAGAGATACTAATGCCGAAGATGGTAATTAGAGATTATATTTTAGGGAAATTGTTGTACAAGTACTAAAATGATGAATTTTAAAATTCATTCTTATGTTTCATATTTTGTTTCGTATTTCATTCGGTAATGTAATTGGTATACATAAAGGGTGTAAAACACCTCTTAACGAAGCCGAAAGGCACTTGTTCTCCCCGTCATTGCGATCATTTTTTTTTGTTGTACACCATACCTGGGAACCTTCTAGTTACGGAGATATTGGGGGTCAAAGTTCCAATTTTTTGACAAGTGTTTTTTTAAATACAAGTTTTTAATGTAAGATTTTTACTTTAAACACCTCCACGATACCCCGTACTATTCAATCCATCCATCAGCACAATGTTTTGAGTGCGTTATATTGAGTTAAACCACAAAACATGATTTTTCACCCAAAAAAAAAGTCTTGCTTGGTTGACGGCTTCGTGATGAGGTTGTTTACACCGTGTATATGCCCTTTTCTGATTGGACAGATTTAAACACATTGTATACAGCAAGCTCTGAAAAAAAAAGGAGGTATCTGCTATGCCTACTTAGCAGCTAACATAGAGCCACCCTTTTACAAAAGTTATTTGTCTTCATGAAGTTTCTTGCATTTTAGTGTTCAAACCCCCCACCCCCTATACGCCCTCTGAGAACACTCCTCAATACCCCCCCCCCCCCCCCCCGAGTCTTCATCACCCCGCATCAGCTATTCACAGAGGTCCTCTGAAAGGGAATACTAACTACGTAGTATTACAACGCAGTGACCCGACTGCCACTCGACTGGCACTGGCAATCAACACATAGAATTTACTAGCTAGTGTATAGTTTGAGTTAGTCTGTAGTTTCAGACGAGTAGTGGCTGCTAGTGAATGGTACTAAAAGATAGTACTGGAGGATAGTACTGGGGGATATTACTGGAGGATAGTACTGGAGGATAGTACTGGAGGATAGTACTGGAGGATAGTACTGGAGGATAGTACTGGAGGATGGTACTGGAAGATAGTTATGGAGGATAGTAATAGAGGATAGTACTGGAGGATGGTACTGGAAGATAGTTATGGAGGATAGTAATAGAGGATAGTACTGGAGGATGGTACTGGAAGATAGTTATGGAGGATAGTAGTAGAGGATAGTACTGGAGGATAGTGATGAAAGTTATTGCTATTATTATTTAGCTGTTATTAAAATAACAGCTAAATAATAATAGCACTAACTTTCAACTCAAAAAATCAACTCTCGATTGCCTCGTTGGTGTAGTAGTCGCAAGCGCGACTGTTCAGCATGAGGTCCTGAGGTCGATTCCCAGGTCGGGCAAAGTGTCATTGCGTTTTTCCATTAAGAATTTCCGAGTAGCAGCAACAGAGTCTGGAGTAAGTCCGGTGTCGACAGCCAGTCCGTTGTCCGGTCCATTCGATTTAACCGCACTTTTTACAGAGTTCAACAACAACAACAACAACAACAGCCCATAACGTCCACTGCTGGACATAAGCCTCTCCCATAATGGGAGGAATTAGCCGTAATCTCCACGCTTGGCAGGCGGATTGGAGATCGCAGTGATGAAAGACCAACATAAAACGCTGCTGCCCATTCTCTGGTCTACGGAGGCGCAAGGTGTTCTGCCTCAGACATTAGTCGCCTTATACGACACCCGTGACTGGAATGGGTTGGTTCTATTCTACTCTGCCGGCTTTACAGAGTTCATGACATCCAAAATAATTCTGTTCCATTTCAAACCTTAATTTTAAACAAAAGAAACTTTGAAATTGTGTTTTTATTTTTCAAGTTTTTTGCGTGCAGCAACTGTTCCTCGTATTCAGTTAAACTTTCCTTAAAAAGTACAGTTTTTGTGAAGTTTTTGCATGAAAATAAAACGAAAACGTACGCCGAGTTATTTGTAATTAGATTTCCTTGTTCATTTAAATGTTTTGTTAAGTATTTTCTTTAGTTTTTAAATATATTGTAAAACTAGCAAACTACATTAAGCAGTGAGTGGTGTTACCGTCGGACTGCTAAGCAATTGGTCTCAAGTTCGAACCCAAGACAGACACCTCTGATTTTTCGGATTCATATGCGTATTGTATAATTATCACTTGCTTCGGTGAAGGAAAACATCGTGAGGAAACCAGCATGCCTGAGAGATATTTCTCGACGGCATGTAAAGCCAAGTCAGAGGTCCATGGGCGACATAAAACTGTGACACGAGGTTAGGTACTACCCACACGATAAAGAAAAAGCAAGTATATCATCATCATCATCATCATTTCAGCCGAAAGACGTCCACTGCTGACAAAGGCCTCCCCCAAGTGTCGCCACATTGACCGGTCCCATGCGACTCGCATCCAGCGGATTCCCGCAACCTTCACCACGCCACCGCTCCACCTGGTGGGAGGCCTTCCAACGCAACGTCTTCCGGTTCGCGGTCGCCACTCCAGAACTTTTCGGCCCCATCGGCCATCCGTTCTGCAAGCAATGTGCCCTGCCCACTGCCACTTAAGTTTGGCAATTCTTCAAGACAAGTACATTTTGGTCAAAATAATTTAAATGGTTGTACTGCACACCTCTTTCCACCCCTTAGGTAATAGAGGCATGATGTTATGCCTCTTCGGTTGGCTACTGAGAACTTCCTGATAGAAATAAAACAAAAGCTCGACCTACGTACTACATCTGCAGTCTTCATCATCATCTGCGTAGCGTTTTCCCAACTATGTTGGGGTCGGCTTCCATTCTAATCAGATGCAGCTGAGTACTAGTATTTTAGATTGAGCGACTGCCTATCTGACCTCCACAACCCAGTTAGTACTGGGTAATACTATACCCCTTGGTAAGACTGGTTGTCAGACTTTCGAGCCACTGACTACCTGTACCGACTGTCAAAGATCTAGATAATTATGACAGCCAGGACAAACGGTTTAACGTGCTTTCCGAGGCACAGCTGCTGTCACAATCCGATAGCTTATATTGGAAACTTCTAATCTATTGCTTCAAAAAATACTCGACAGAAACGCAACGAATGTAAACCACCACCACGCAACTAAATGTTGACTGGTAGAAAATGCCTATGGCATTAAGTTCGCCTCTGTACTTTGTGCTTGTAGTGTTAAATAAATAAATAAATAAATGTCGCTGAATCGAAAAGATGTTAGGGCTGTTAAGTTTTCACGGTTTATTACGACCCGATTGGCGCAGCGGTAGTGAGGCTGCCTTACGTTCTTAGGGTCCCGGGTTCGAATCCCGGTCGGAGCAAATGTTTGTGTGATGAGCATGGACATTTGTTTCCGAGTCATGAATGTTTATATGTATAATAAGTATGTATTTACAAACAAAAAGTATCTATGTAGTATATCAACTATCTGGTGTCCACGACACAAGCTTAGCTTAGTGTGGCACTAGATGGCGCTGTGTGTAATGTCCAGCAATATTATATTATTATTATTATATTTTAATTATAACTAAACTGATACCGTCACTTGCGGGATATCTTCCGTTATTATCTATTATTCTGAACTCCCGATATTTCGACGCTGTTGCCACAAAATCTGGTGATACAGTGTGTTTTGCCGTGAATTAGTGTAGATTTCCAGTAGTGCACGTAGAGTGGGTAGATAGATGTGTCTGTACCCAACAGTTTATTTACCATCTACCCGCATTCTCTAGTCATCCCGTGATCATGGCGCTTGCAACAGCGTTGAAATATTGGATGCTCGGAATAATAGATAATCACAGAAGATATGTCGAAGTGACCGTTTACTAGAAATTTGCCCTGTTCACTGTTTGTTTTGAGTTCCCGATATTTCAGCGCTGTTGCAAGCACCATGATTACGGCGGATAAACTGAAGGTGTATGAGCAAACGAAAAGGTCTGTACACTTTTTGGTAAACAAATGGTAAAAAAATCTAGTAGTTATTAATGCTAATGTTAGTAACAATGAAAGTTTTAAAAACTTATATTGTGACAGTATACTTAAAAGTTTAAAATGAAAGCCATTTTGAATGTTTTTCTGAATTAGCGTGCCGATGAGAAAGAAACAATTAAACCAAACTTTATTTCATTCAATAATTAACCCATGACTTCCTGACATCGCTAAAAGCTTTACTGGACTTATTAATATTCGTATTGTTTCCACCTCTTGAATGATTAATAGCGGCCATACTTGATCCATCACGGCGAGGAATTAATGGAATGACAGAGACAAAGGTTAATATTAATTTCTTGAGACAGAAACAAAGGTAGGTATTAAAGATTATTAACTTTACTTGATAAGGAAACTACAGGAGCTAAACGCAAGTTTTATAATGCAAAAAAACATATGATTCACTGCAATAAACAAAACCAGAAAAATATATGATATTCTTCAGGATATATGCTAGAATGATAGTGTTTTGAAAACATAATACAACTAAATTTACTCGATTAAAAAAAATCACGAACTTATCTCTAAAAAAATATTTTAACGACTAAAAACCATACTAAAATACATGCGATCATTCTGATTTTTGGCAAATAATTCTACAAGCAGTATGATAGTGTTTTATATTTTTAGTCAAATCGATAGATTTTTTTTTGTAAAAAACCACTCATTTCGCACTATTCGGCCCGCAGTGACTGACGTAACAACCAATTTGTAGTGCAAGCTGATTCAAACTTTATTCTAAAGTATTTTAAACGAAGACTGAACCACCACAAATAGAGTTGCTAATTTAGCTCATGTAGTCGCCTTTGGATAAATGGGTTTGGAAGTGGTTAGCTTAATAATATTATTATGATGATAATGTTTTCAATTAATTAGTTGATTGTTTTAGAAGAGAAAAATATAATTTTCTTTAATTTAGATTTTGCAGCAAACCTCTTCGAGCTGGACTGTGACATGACAAATGAATTTTGTAATCTATGGTAAAAGTAACCGATATGCGTCTCGAGGTAGTTATGAGAAAATGTAATTGTGATTTAGGAACAGACATTGAGGTTATTAACATTAAATGTCGTTTCTTTAATTACAGGTATGTAAGGTTTTGTAACTAAAACACTTTATTTTATGTGAATTTTATTGTACATGTAAAATAAACCCAATCTTTTATTACAGAGAAACTCAATTGTGTTTAATTGACTGTGTCGTCCAAATCACAGAAAAATATCTTATAATACACTAACAAGAATTTGTGTGGTATTCTACCACTAAAAACCCAACTACTGAATAAAATGTAGCACCTTACTCATCAAAATCGAATGAACAGTTTAGGTGCCACGGTGGAACATACGTAAATGCAAACATACATACACACATCAAAAAAAGGGGATCCTGCCGTTTTGCCGAAAAGATTTTGAAAAAATTTCATTACCCAAACAAATTTTAGCAACCTTTTTTTATACCATTGCAATATTTCGAATGATTTTAGTACGCATATTTTGCAAAATATTACCAAGTATAATGCCATTATGTCATTTGGTCTTTAATCAAATGATTTATTACAGCAAACAATCTTCAGACAATAAACGTTTGGTGAAATGATTTGTTAAGACAAAAAATATTAAGGCAAAAATAAGATTTTTTGGGAATTATAGAATTAAAAAATGCAATTTTATTTTAATATAATCATTTGTTTAATGCAAAATATTTTTACATTACAATTTCATTTTTTTTGCAATGGACATTAGCAATTTTATTTCGGAGTATCCAGACGGGCGAGTGCCCACGACATGACACGAGACACGACTTGCATTAATAGAAAAAAAAAAATGTTTTTAGTAGGTTACCCGGAACTCAACTATTTAGATTTGATTAATTTCTTCTTTAAACAAAATAGGTAGGTTAAGTTAGGTTAAAACTGTGACCTCCCACGCACGAGCCGAGCGAGCGAAGCGAGCGGTGCCGCGGCAGCGGCCGGCGAGTGCGAGAAACGACTTGCATTAATTGAAAAAAGAGATTGTTTTGAGTAGGTTACCCTATTTAGATTAGGATAATTACTTATTAAAAAAAATGGTTAGGTTAGGTTAAAACTGTGACCTCGAGATATTTGATGCCACTTTACTGACACTGACGATACTAAGTGTGTCGTAGTGTAACTGTAGTCGCCTTAATACAAGAAACAATATAATAATCACTCACCCGTTAGGTCCGCCAGCTTGAAGCCTGTCCTTCAGCAGTATACACTGACACCTTATACACTGGGCAGTGGGCAGTGGGCACACTGAGTTCACTAACACTGGGAAGTACACACAGATATCACTGACGGAGGAGACTGGAAAAGGGGGAAGAAAATGATAGGTTTGTAAATAAAATCAAACACCACCTTATTGCGTAACACACTTTCAATCCGAAGGAATGTGAAAAGAATCCCTAATCAAATGATTTACTCGTCTATTCTAATATTATAGAGAGAGATTTTGTATGTAGGGGGTAATCTCCGGAACTAATGATCCAGAATCAGAATCAGAATGTATATTAATTGTCAACATACACACATCAAAAACAGTTTGTGTGTGAGACTGCACAAACAGACTCACGATGTCCGCGATTACGCGGAGCCCTAATCAAAATAATATTTGTCCAATCGACAAAGGGAAAACACCTATTAGATACACTTACCATCACGTTGGTACTGGTGATGTGACGTAGTCCCTGGTCACGTCGTATCTGGGTGGGGTGTAAGTGTAAATGTGCTTGTGTTGTGTATGTAAAGTCATGTAGATTCGACGGTAACCAAAGGGCGCCCCACAGCGCATACCGTCGACTCCCTGGTCAAACCTTCTGATCACACACGTGGCACTTTTCATCAATGTCCAACTGAATTTTATCCCGGTTTGCTAACCCAATCGGGGATGTACAATAGTCCAGCACTGAATTTAGGAAGTTACCGGCGTCCAAATGACAAAGGCCGGCTACATAACCAACAAATTACTCGCGGTCACGACCCAAAGTGGCGAGATCTCTCAATTTTCACTCAATTATCAACAAAATATCAAACACCGATCAAGATGGTATCGGATTAACATTAACTCAAAGTTTCAATCAATAATTACACGAAAACAGCGTGCATAAAAAAAACGAAGACCACGGAAGCGTGATTCTTTTCAATCAAAATTGCACTGACCAGCAAACGTCATCGCACTGACAACTGAAACGTCATCTGTCAAACGTCAAAAAGGTGCGTTCAGAAACTTGGTGGATGAAACAGTTTGTGATCACTAACATAAGCTGATATAATTATTTAAATTGAATTTTATCAAAAAAACTTTTTTTGTGATTTATTTAAAAAAGAAATAACCTGTTTGAAATTAAAAAAATAAACTATTTTTTATCTACACTTCTACACAAATATTATAAAGAGGAAAGATTAGTATTTTTGTGTGTATGTTTGTAATGAATAAACTCAAAAACTACTGCGCCGATTTAAAAAATTCTTTCACCATTAGAAAGCTACATTCACTCTGAGTAACATAGGCTATATTTTATCCCCGTACTACCACGGAAACGGGAATTACGCGGGTGAAACCGCGTGACGTCCGCTAGTTTTTTTATAAAAACGTAACAAAAAGATTTCGAATTTTCAAAGTGATCACAAACTTTTTTTGATGTGTAGGTAGTTACAGAGTGTGTGAGATGTTACATTTTCGTATGTGCGCTATGTTTTGCCATAGAGCACATACGAAAATGTAACATCCAACAATCCAAAAAAAAAAAAAAACCAATAAAAAAACATCAATCCAAAAAAAACTCAATCCAATTCAAAAAACAAAAATCCAAATCTAAAAATTCCATGAATCCAATTCTAAAAATTATTTCACTGGCAGAAAGCTACATTATTCTTGGGGTACTTAAAGTATAAATTATATATAGATCATGCAAATTAACCGAGCTATCACAATTTTTGCGGAAGAAATCGTGGGTAAAAGGCTAGTTTAAAATACCTGTCTTCAAATTCATACCATCACGCCTGAAATCCCCGAAGGGGTTATGCAAAGGTGTACCTAATAGTACACCCACATTTCGACAGTTTTGTTTAAGGCGCTGTCAACACCAAAATCGCGCACACTGTCTATTTGTATGGAAAGAAAAGAAAGAAAAGTATTTATTGACTCACACAGGCTAAACAGAAACAAAAAGATACAACAGAAATGACAAAATTATATAAAAAAGTAAACAAGAGAAAAAATAAAAAAAACAATCAAAATGGTCCTGTGTAAGGCCAAAAGGCTCCTATCTCAGCAAAGTATGGGAGTAAACGAGACGTCACTATTACTGGGCGGCAAGTTTTTAGAAGAAAATAATGAATAAATATTTAAATTAAAAAAGTGTGGATTATTTTTGAAATATGACTCGTTAGCGGTTTAGGTATGAATATGTTGACTTCGTGTTTTTAATTGCAGACCCATACGTCAAAAAAATAAAGACATAGAACCGTTATTGACGATTTTAAGACCAATTTTTGCAATTATTTTCTATCGAGCCGATTTCGTCAAATTATGTATCGAGTCCGTCCACGGTTTTTGAAATATGATGAATATTAATATATATTTTATTTGATGTGCTAGAACAAATGGTTTTTATTAAAAAAAACTGCTTAAATAACATCAATTTCTACAAATTAGGTGTTGTCAGCCCCTTAAGTCCCACGTAATAGAGGGCAAGCGTTTTGCCATCAACTTTGCCTAACCCAGGGGTTCCCAAACGTCCCTGCCGGGGTTGCGGGACTGTTCGAAAGAGATACCGTGGCCCCGGAACACAAAGGGCGATGAAGGAACATGGATGGGTTTTAGTCAGTAAAAGTCTAACACTCCCTCCTGCTCCGCCCAGAGCGGGAGGTCATTTGATTATTTACCATCAGAAAAAACAAAAAAATGGGTTCCCAAATTTACTTACATTTTGAGAAAAAAAAATTTTTTAGCGCCCCATTTTGTCACCTACTTTAAAACCACTTTATCTTCAAATTAAATTAATTATTGTGAGCTATATTAGCAGAGATTAAACATTCATTCTAAACGAGACTTTTACTATTAAGGTGTTGCCCGTAAGAGCGGGCTACACCTTAGGGTGAATGCTCCAGGGTAATCCGCGAAATTCAAATTTTCTTACGTTTTTTGCAATTTACAGGCCAATGCTAGGTTGTATGTTGATTAATAGCTATTTATTCCCCTTGGTGAATAAATAGCTATTAATCAACATTACTAATCGAGCACAGATTACTAATCGAGTGTGCATTTGAGGCCCGACGCGAAGCGGAGGGCCGTGAACCACACGAGTTTAGTAATTTGTACTTACCCTCAAGTGATATATACTGCTTTATACTACACTTGCACTTTTAAGCACAAAGAAATAAAGACAAAATAGCAAAAAAAGCATTTTATGAAAAAGTTATATTGACAAACTTTACCAAGAAAATTGTCTCTACAAAATACGTCAACCAACAATAAGTTTTTTTATTAATTTTAGCGCGTCAAACAGTTTTCGCGCCAGAAGACGTTAGAGAAGGTAAAAACGCCCCGTATGGTAAAATTAAATCGTTTGATTGCAATGATATTCAATTAAACAGATATGATAAGAGCGCGCAATCGTGAAGACTCGAAAACGCGCCAATTGGCCTGTTTTGCCTTTATTCTGCGTCACTGCGTGTATGTGAGCTGACTCTCCCCCGCGGCACACACAAAACGCTACCCTGATTTTCAGGGCAGTAATGAAATTCCATACAATATAACTGCCTAGATTTTTGAGAAGGTTTAATGAACAGCTTTCAAGCCTTTTAGTGGGGTAGTATTGGTACACTTACTAAGCAAGTGTAGTATAAAATATTATTCGCGGTTGTAAGACGTATGAAGTTACGGATTTATATTCATCAAAATCATCAATACAACCCTCAAAGTTCATAAAAATGGGATAAAAATGACTTTATCAAGGTCAAAATCATTTCTGCACCTTTGTTCAGTTATGTTGCTATCAAGAAAAAAAACTGTAGAAAATCCACATCGAATAGCACCCCTCATTCCTTTTAGAAATAGTTAAAAAACGAAATAGCGGAGCCACGCAGGAATGTTACCTAGTTTCAAATATTTCCGTACGTGCAACAGTTTGGCCGACATTTTGTTTTTTGTTGTTCCTTTTTTAAACGCTGTGTAACTATGTTTGTTCTATTGGAAGAATGGTGTTCTTTTTTTAAATATTTTAAAAGTTTTTGCAGTTAAATTGCTTTTTTGGTGTGAAATGATTTTTGAGCTAGATTTTCGACATCTATGGTTTTTTTGCAAGTTTTTCCTTGCCTCCTATTCCCGCATGACATATTATAACATTCTATTAGTACTCACAGTTGATTTTTTGACACCTTGTAATTTTTTAACTATTTGTTACTGGTAAATATATATTTTTCAATACACTTCCTCGACAACTGGTCCTTAACGCACTACGATTAGGTACAACATGCAATGTATTTCACACGTGTGCGATTTTTCCCACTTTTCCGCACGTGTGCGGGAATGAAAATTGCCACAGATAACTATACCTATGCTTAGTCCAAATTGGTTCAATGCCTGTAGTCTGAGGTGAATGTTTTTTTTTAATTAATGCAAAGCACTACGCGTCTTTACGGCATACATATTTTTTTAATTTTCAAATTGTGTTTATAAATAGAATATCATAGATAAACATGATTATTTAAAACTAATAGTTACTTTTATACACAAATTAACATTTATTTGTGTTCTAAATTCAAAAATATAAAATAAATCTATTTTTTATATTAGGCTGTTTAACGGCTTCATACCATTGCCTCTCCTTCAACCTGGCGAGACCAAAGCGCGAAAAAAAAAGAAAATTTATCATAGTTTCATAGTTCGTGACAGAAATATTATTCGTTATTTTATTTTATTTCTTCAAAAGTGTATTGAAAAACGTCGTTTGATACACGTGGACATTTTGTTATTGCAATTCTCGGCTCAAAATGGGGTTATAATTCCGCCTCGATTGCAATAACAAACTTTCTCCACTTGTATCAAAATGTACTATTATCATTTTAGATCTATTTGTAGTTTGTTGATAATTACGATGATGGATGAATTAAAAATCTCGATAAATGTATTATATATGGAAATGAAACATCCCTTTTCAAAATAAACGGTTTCATCAAAACTCACATAATAATTAATTTCAACGTACTCTAAACGCAGACCGAATCAAAATTACAAAATTAATATTCCAATATCAATTTGTACTAATAACTTGGAAATCAATTAGAGATACAGCTTCGAATATCATCGTGGCTAGGGTTGCCATTCGTCGGGATTATTTTGGGACTGCCCGGAATTAATTAGCTATGTCCGGAAAGTGGGAGAATTCTTAAAAAAACAAATTTAACAGTCTATGTTTTAAGAATTATGTTTTACCCGTCCGCAAATTATATATTGAAACCTTCCTCTTGAATCACCCTATCTATTAAAAAAAAAGATCTACTTATCTCGTAGGGTTCAGCCAGCGTTTGCAATGTAAGCGCAAAAAAAATGTGTTTATTTACGACATCACATTAGAGGTTCGATATCCATTTGCATAAAATTTTAAGACCTAATATAACTTGGCATACTTTTGTTACTACTAATTATATTTTCGCATAACATTATTTACGCATAACAGCTTACGCATAATTTTTTAAGCATAATTTATCTAATCATAATAATGATAAAGCATAACATTGTTAGGCATAAATTGATTTACGCATAATGATACTAAAACATAATTTTTATATAACAAAGAAGCATAATCCTAAAATGTTAGACATACCTACCCTAATTGGATATACCAATTTATTTTGACGATTGGAAAAAAACCATCTCTTCGAAGCAGGTAATACAAAACATATTATATATAATTTTTATTTTAAAATGAATACGTAAAAATAACTCAAATTTGATTCCGGTATTTATATTATTTGTATGCCTAAATACTATTATGCTAATAGTCATTATGCCTAGTAACATTATGCAAAATTCAATTTATGCGAAAACAAATTAGCCCTCAAGATGATTATGCCAACATAAACAGTATGCCAAAAAAAATTTTGGCAAAGTATTATTATGGCAAAACAAATTATTCCAAAACAGTTATGCCAAAGTATATTAGGAAAAAGAAGATTATGCAAAAAAAAGGGATCCCCACATTAGAAATCTCTAAAATTATCAGTGTTTTTCTACTATTTTATGCATGTTATACATGTTACGGCTAATAGCCGAAGTGCGGCTACACTTAGTTTTAGCCGGCTAGAACTAGGTGCAGCCGGCTATATGCGGTTAAACCTAGGTGTATCCTCTTATCTTCGGTTAGAACTAGGTTTAGCCTTCATCATAGCGGCTAGAACTAGGTGCAGCCACACACCGCTGCTTAAACTTAGGTGTAATCTATTTAACATCGCCTGGAACTAGGTTTTCAATACACTTTCTCGAAAACTGGTCCATAACGCACTACGATTAGGTACAACATGCAATGTATTTCACACGTGTGCGATTTTTTCCACTTACCTGCACGTGTGCGGGAATGAAAATTGCCACAGATAACTATACCTATACTTAGTCCAAATTGGTTCAATGTCTATAGTCTGAGGTGAATGTTTTTTTTTTATTTTGTCAAAGCACTACGCGTCTTTACGGCATAAATATTTTTTGAATTTTAAAATTGATTTTTTAAATAGAATATCATAGATAAACATGCTTATTTAAAACTAATAGTTACTTTTATACACAAATTAACATTTATTTGTGTTCTGAATTCAAAAATATAAAATAAATCTATTTTTTATATTAGGCTATTTAACGGCTTCATACCATTGCCTCTCTTTCAACCTGGCGAGACCAAAGCGCGAAAAAAAAAGAAAATTTAAATCATAGTTTCATAGTTCGTGACAAAAATATTATTCGTTATTTTATTTTATTTCTTCAAAAGTGTATTGAAAAACGTCATTTGATACACGTGGACATTTGTTATTGCAATTCTCGGCTCAAAAACACCCTCGCCTACGGCTCGTGTGTTATAATTCCGCCTCGATTGCAATAACAAACTTTCTCCACTTGTATCAAAATGTACTATGTCAGTTCAGTAATGAGGTGGTTGATGACAAACTAGTTTTGCCTAGGCCTACTTGGGGCACCTATTTTTTTATAAATCATTCAGAAGTAGGAGCCCCGATCGCGGGGCCCGTTCGACCGGTTCTCCCTCGACTCGGATGCATCTGCCCCCCGCAGATACGAAATCGAATCAATCGGGAAACGCAAGATAAGAATCTCAAAACAAAACCAATAATTATGCTTAACTGAACTAAAAACCTAGTTCTAGCCGATAATAAATAAGATACACGGCTGCACCTAGTTCTAGCCGCTATGATGAAGGCTAAACCTTAGTTCTAACCGAAGATAAGAGGATACACCTAGGTTTAACCGCATATGGCCGGCTGCACCTAGTTCTAGCCGGCTAAAACTAGGTGTAGCCACACATCGGCTATTAGCCGTAACATATACATATAAACCTTCCTCTTGAATCACTCTATCAAATCTGAAATATCAATCTAAAAAATCCTGCACAGCCACCTGCACCTTCCAGGATTTAAACGAAGCCAATGACAGAGCTGTGCAAGTGGCTACATACTGGTCGGGTATTATTTGAGTTATCGACACGCAAAGAAGAAGAAGACTCTATCAAATAAAAAACCCGCATCAAAATCCGTTGCGTAGTTTTAAAGATATAAGCATACATAGGGACAGACAGACGCGGCGCCCCGACTTTGAACAAAACCATACTGCACAATTCATAAGAACAAAAACTCCGAAATTTCCATCGATTTTTTCTTCGTAAAACTTATTAATGGATCTGGAAACCCTGAACGTGGTTCATTCCGGTCGGCAGGTTGACACCGGACGCTGGACGCGGCTGTCCGGCCGGACACCGGTGACCGGATTGGGATTGAGTCGTATTATCCGATCTAACTTTTATGAGCCAAGTCTGTAGGGATCGTTATAACTTGGGGTTTTATAGACTGTACGATGTGAATATCTCATCGACAAAAAATTATGGTTTTTTAGTTTTTTCCTGCGGCTTTGGTCCCGTTCATTTAGAATTTGACAATCAATTTGGGTTGTACTCTGCTTGCACTAATAAAGGGTGTAAAAAAACCTCTTAACGAAGCCGAAAGGAACTTGTTCTCGATTGCGATCATTTTTCTGTTCTACACCATACCTGGGAACCTTCTAGTTACGGAGATATCGGGGGTTCCAACGTTTTGACAAGTTCTTTTTTAAATACAAGTTTTTAATGTAAGATTTCTACTTTAAACACCTCCACAACCCCCGTACCATTCAATCCATCCATCAGCAAAATGTTTTAAGTGTTGATTGTGTATTGTGTATTGTTGGTGTGATTAAGACTCAAGTCTTGCCGTAAAACATGATCTTTCGGCCCAAAAAAAAATTCGTTTCCCAGCAATAATGTTTGCGTAAAGTTACTTAGTTTGATGTACAGAATGCTTGGTGGGCTTCGTGATGAGGTTGTTTGCAAACTGTATAATTCAATCATGATTCGCAAGACTCGTGGCGCCATCTGTTATCATAAGAACGTTATTGTTGTTTTCCTCGGGAACAGTATTTTTTTGGGGATGAAAGGTGCCCTATGTCCGTTTCTATACACTTGACAACGTAGGTATATGCAAAATTTCAGGATGATCACTTCTGTGGTTTAGGCGTGAAAAGGAAACAAACAAACTTACCTACTTTCGCCTTTATAATAGGCTAGTTTCCACCATCTATAAATTGCAAATCTATTTAGTCCGTCAGTTAGAGTATTGGAAAATAATTTACACGTATTTTTTGTTTTTGTAAATCAATGAATATTGACAAAGATAAAACGCATCAAAACTCGGGAGTCGGCTCGTGACGTCAGAACGCACTAAAAGTTATACCACGGCGTGACGTATTGAGAATTTTAAAAGTGTCGTATCTTCGTCAATTTTGGTTTACGTAACAAAAGAAAAAATACGTGTCAAATATTTTTTTTGATAATTAACTGACGGACTAATTAGATTTCTTCAGTTGACAAGCCACAAGTTAGGATAGGATTAGATTGTGTGAAGAATTGTTGACCTATCATAAACTAAAACAGTTAATTAATGCTTAACACAGCTTATAACCTTGTGAGCTAATCGATCTAGGCTCTAAAATAGTCTGAGCTATTTCAATCTAGAATTCTAGACTCAACTCAGTGACTTGTTATTCAATATAACATAAAGGTTGGAGTTAGTAATGGGTAATACGATATCCCTTGGTAAAACTGGTTGTCAGACTTTCGGCCCACTGACTACCTGTAACGACTGTCAAAGATCTGCAAATGGCAGCCGGGACCAACAGCTTAACGAAGAATCATCATACTTCAAGGAATCATTCCCTCTACGTTGATTCCCTTTACGTCGACTCGTGAAACAAATGACAGCTGTTTAAAAAAGTTTACGCTTGACCTCGAAGTTGCAAAAGTACACTTAAGGGCCTACATCGATACCTCGCACCGGGCGACTGCTCTACTAAGCGAGCGAAAGTGATGCAATTACTTTTGAAACGCAAAAGAAGAGAGATGGCTATAATGTGCGTGCGCTCGGAGTAAAACGACGTATGTGCCAAAACGAATTTACTCTTTTTTAACAAAATAAAGAATTAAATTTAAAACTACTTTGAGTAAAATTTGATACAATAATTATCTATGTTTTAAAGTAAATTTCATTGAATAATCCTTAAACGTTACGCCATGATGTCGAAAAAAGTAAAAAATTAGATATAACTTTGCAATTTTTTTGTATCGAGAAAAATTCATTTAATCGTGTATTCCTTTTACACGATACTAGACCAAAGAGTCAAAAAGCATATACCAAAATGTTAAATCCGTATTCCACATACTCAACAAGTTACACGAAATAGAAAAAACACATGTTTTTCAACATATCACCTTAACACAAAAATTTAAACGCTTTTACAAATAAAATTATATATTTTATCATACACAAATTATATATTTTTATTTATATTATAGAGTTATTAAGTAAATAATGTAAATATTATGGAAAATAAAATAATTTAAGCATTAAAAAAAAAATTATACACAAATTATAAAATTATTCTATCTAATAGATACATTAAGGCTATAGGAACATTAATAAGGAACATCAACGTAATGTAACAATAATGTCATGGCAACGATATTAATTTCAAGTAATTAAAATTTACGGGGGAAACTCGTTGTGTAATGGGTGATCACCCATCCAGAGACCAACCTCTGCAGGCGCGGCTTGACCTGAAGATTGATGAATGTATATAATGTCACTAACCGGGCACACCATTTTCAGTTCAAATTCAATAGAACTACTATCAAACCACTCGAAAAACGCCAGGTTAAGCAAAAAAGAGTAAGGCAATTTGTTGGGCAAACTTTTAGCTTTAAAATTTAACTTAGGTCCTAGATTTTTTTTGCTATTAGAACTAGAACAGCTTAGCTAGCGAATAAAATTAGGAGAGTTTTTTTTGTTATTGCATTTTTATATCATTCACGCCTGTAATCTCCGAAGGGATAAGCAGAAGTATACTTAATAGTAACACACAAGTCGCCAATGAGGGATTTTCTTTTTAGCTCTTCCCTAGTCGCTGGATAGATGGCGCTAGGAGTAAGTATGATAATGCAAGGAACGGAACCTAAAAAACTGATTTTAACAAAGCGCGAGAAATGTAGGTTATATTCGGAAGGTTAAGCAAATGAAAGTGTTAGTCAACGAGAGTATGTGACGTGACACAATCTTTTTTTTTTCAAGCGTTTTGGCTTTGGCACCAACTATCATAGTAAGTTCAACGCCATCTATAGAGTTCTTGGAAACTAAGTTTTTTTTTTAAACCTCAAAAGGAAAACCTCTCATTATGTTTACGGCTACGTCCTGCGTGAGCGATCTAGACGCGAACACGAAGCGGCACGGCGCGGCGCGTCGCGGCGTGGAAACAACAAACAGTCGAGACCTATTGAAGTGGTCTACATGACCAATCGCACGTGTGGTGCGGTGCGGTGCGGCACGAAATTAAGCGAATGCGATCTAAGTCCCATGCAAAAGGGGGTGAACCTTTTGCCATCAAACGAGCACAAATCCAGACGCCATGGCTGTTTCAGAGAAATTCCTATTGAAAAAACCCAATAACACTTTGTCCGACACGGAAATCGAACCTAGCACCTCTTGCTGAAAGCACTCCTGCCAATGCTGTGCCATCGCGTTGTGGAGGTCAGATAGGCAGTCGCCTCTCTTGGATACCCTTTGGAAAGACTGGATGCAGAATATCAAGCTTCTGATTGTATAACAACTGTCAAAGATCTTCTGACGACAGACGGTCGGGACCACGTGCTTTCCGAGACACGGGTGGTCTTAGTACGTTAGCGATAGTCATTTGGTAACCCATCCGCCGAAAAATCTCGGCAAGCCGTAGGTATTCCTCAGAGCGCACCTATTTTTAAACGCAACCAACTGAACGCAACTAAATTATTCCTCGAAGAAGAGGAATAAGCATATATACACTGTTTTAGACTTTCGCGGTTTTTCACTACACTTAAAGTGCTTACGGGATAATATCCGTGATTATCTTTAGCAATGAGGTCCCGATATTTCGATGCTGTTGCAAGCATCATGATCGCGGGAATACTGACAACTGACTGAAACATATATTATTTTTTATTTGAATTTCTGAGCGCAACTAGATTAATGGTTGCGCTTCGAGGAATAATTTAGTTGCGCTCAGTTGGATGCGTTTAAAAATAGGTGCGCTCTGAGGAATACCTCTTTGCGGCTGGTAAAATGCTTGTCAAATTTGAAAGAGTGGAGTTTGTCTCGAAAGAGAAGAACGTGGAAGGAACTACAAGAGTTTCTTCTGCGTTGCTCTCTTGCAATTAGCTTCATTTTTTTGACTGACCTTTAGACTCTAGCTACACCATCAAAAAGGACATTTAATTGGATTGCCGTGACCGGACGGCTGGCTCTTTCTTTGGCCAAAGAATTAGCATTGCCATTTAACATGGCAATGCTGCCAGTCTTCTGGGCACGTTTCTGGATGAAAGCGATGCGGAGGAGTACTTTGACGCCTAAGGCCCAGCGCACACCGCTGGAGGCGCAGCGCAGCGCATTTGAAGACAACAATTTAATATAAACCTTAATTACTTTGATATACGGTCAATATTAGAATAATTTCGCACGCGCTACTCGGAGCGATGTCAAGCTGCTACAAGAGCATGCGCGCGACCGTATATCAAGGTAGTTAAGGTTTATATTAAATTGTAGTCTTCAAATGCGCTGCGCTGCGCTTCCAGCGGTGTGCGCTGGGCCTTTGTGTCATATTATCGTCGTTGTAACACACCGGTGTACATTTCCCGCTTGCATTACACCACTAAAGCGGAGAACATTGTGGAGTACGTGCGCCAAAAGACGAGGTACACACCGAGGGTGCAGTTACTGGAGTCGCGCCGCAACGACAACTTCAAGGCGTTCGTGGTGCGAATACCGAATTGTTATCTGCCCATGGTGATGGAGGAAGACTTTTGGCCGCAGGACGTGGTGTTCCGTGGACAAGTTCCACTGGACAGCCAACACAAGTGAAGTGTGACTAAGTGAAGTGGTACTAACATAGTTTTAAGTCTTATTTATTAACACAAGTCTTGCATCTACTTTATATTTTATGTTAGTTTATAAGGTTTATATTTATGGGCCATTGTAGCCTGTGGTAAATGTGTGATGTGCATGAGAGTAAATAAATAAATAAATCTATACTATATATATTTTTATATAATATTATAAAGCTGAAGAGTTTGTTTGTTTGAACGCGCTAATCTCAGGGACTACTGGTTGGAATTGGAAAATTCTTTTAGTGTTGGATAGTCCATTTCTTGAAGAAGGCTATAGGCTATATAACATCACGCTACGACCAACAGGTGCTGAGCAGCGAGGGTGAAACCGCGGGGAACAGCTATAAGCTATATTGTGTGACGCAGACGAAGTTGCGTGGGTCAGCTAGTAATAAATAAATTGATGATGTTGATGTTGTATATAGGTATGTAGATGTTTGAGTTTAATTTATTAGTGAGCCACGAGCTCCTGCCTCTGCCTACCCCAATAGAGCTATAAAAAGCCGTACATTTATCTATTTTGACGTGGCCTCGTGTCGCGTCGCGTCTCTCCATGAATAACTAATAGTAACCGAGTGGCCATATCAATAATATCTGCAGGAAACAGGAAATAAAAGGAAAACAGATACAACGTGCCATCAGGCTTGTAGTACTTTGAGGGTGTAAGCAGTGGTATATGTATGTTTCGTACACCTACACTTTAAAAAAAACACGTAATTAAAATAAAAACCGGCCAAGTGCGAGTCAGACTCGCACACGAAGGGTTCCGTACCATTGACTATATTTAGTATTTGTTGTTATAGCGGCAACAGAAATACATCATCTGTGAAAATTTCAACTGTCTAGCTGTCACGGTTCATGAGATACAGCCTGGTGACAGACAGACGGACAGACAGACGGACAGACAGCGAAGTCTTAGTAATAGGGTTCCGTTTTTATTCTTTGGGTACGGAACCCTAAAAACCAAACTCGTTAAAAAGTTGGAACTTTGACCCACAATCTCCCGTAACTATAAATTCCCAGGTATTTTATTTTATTTATAAGTATTATTTGTGGAAGAAAAATAAACATTTATTATTATTATTTATTATGGGACAATAAACAGCTCAATATATAAAATTTACAAATGACAGTAATATACATAATAATGAAGTATTAACAATATTGAGCCAACTCACGAAACTGAAGACCGACGATGGTAGGATCTTATCCGCCAAACCAGAGCTTCTGAGGGAGATCGAGAGCTTCTATGGACAGTTGTACACGTCAACCAGTAAACCCGTCGTAGATCTAGCAAATGACCCAAGAGCTAGACTGACCCGACACTATACCGAAGACATCCCGGAAGTCAGCCTGTACGAGATTAGGATGGCTCTGAAGCAGCTCAAAAACAACAAGGCACCGGGTGATGACGGAATTACGGCCGAACTCCTAAAGGCGGGTGGAAAACCGGTTCTTAAAGCCCTTCAGAACCTGTTTAATTCCGTCATACTTGAGGGAAAAACGCCACAAGCATGGTGCAAGGGTGTGGTGATGCTCTTCTTCAAAAAGGGTGACAATGCCCGGCTGAAGAATTATAGGCCCAACTCACTTCTAAGCCATGTCTACAAATTGTTTTCTAGAGTCATCACGAATCGTCTCGCAGTCGTAGTCACCCGAACAAGCCGGTTTCCGAAAAGGCTTTAGCACCGTGGACCACATACATACGCAGCGGCAATTTATACAGAAGACCGAAGAGTATAACCTGCCTCTCTGTTTAGCGTTTGTGGACTACGAGAAAACCTTCGATTCGATCGAGACCTGGGCTGTACTGCAGTCTCTCCAACGGTGTAAAATCGACTATCGGTACATCGAGGTGTTGAAGTGTTTGTACAAAAACGCCACCATGTCAGTCCGACTTCAGGACCAAGCCTCGAAACCTATCCTCCTGCAGCGAGGTGTGAGACAGGGAGACGTCATGTCTCCGAAACTGTTCACCGCTGCACTGGAGGATGTCTTCAAGGTTCTGGACTGGAGAGGGCTAGGTATCAACGTCAATGGCGAGTACATCACTCACCTTCGGTTTGCCGATGATATAGTGGTAATGGCTGAGACCATGGAGGACCTCAGTACAATGCTCGATGACCTCAGTAGAGCTTCCGGAAGAGTGGGTCTAAAAATGAACATGGACAAGACTAAGGTCATGTTGAATGCCCATGTCACACCCACTTCTATCAAGATCGGAGACTCTACACTCGAAGTTGTAGACGATTATGTGTACCTGAGACAAACGGTCCAGTTAGGTAAGTCTAACTTCGAGAAAGAGGTCAATCGTTGAATCCGACTCGGTTGGGCAGCGTTTGGGAAATTGCGCGGTATCTTCTCGTCCAACCTACCGCAGTGTCTCAAGACGAAAGTCTATGACCAGTGTGTGTTGCCAGTGATTACATACGGGACCGAAACGTGGTCGCTTGCGTGGTGGCCTCATCAGAAGGCTTAGTCACCCAAAGGGCAATGGAGAGGGCTATGCTCGGAGTTTCCTTGCGCGATCGAATCAGAAATGAAGACATCCAAGATGAGATGATGACATGCAAGAGAACCAAGGTTACCGACGTAGCCCGAAGAATTGCCAAACTTAAGTGGCAGTGGGCAGGGCACATTGCTCGCAGAACGGATGGCCGATGGGGCCGAAAAGTTCTGGAGTGGCGACCGCGAACCGGAAGACGTTGCGTTGGAAGGTCTCCCACTAGGTGGACCGATGACCTGGTGAAGTCTGCGGGAATTCGCTGGATGCGAGTCGCACGGGACCGTTCAATGTGGTGACACTTGGGGGAGGCCTATGTCCAGCAGTGGACGTCTTTCGGCTGAAATGATGATGATGACAATTTATTAACGAAAATAATTAAAACGGTTGAAATAAATAAATTAAATAATAATAAGGGATTCACATTCATTTTGTTTCTTATTATGATTGGATATATATAAGATTTTAAAAACATTGGAAATAAATTTCGATTTGGAACATACAAAAAAAAAAATATCAATAAAGTTGCTATTATAAGATTCCATCATACGACGAATAGGGCAACGCAATCCTGAATTAGGTATGGTCTAGAAAAAAAAAAATATCGCAATGACGGGGAGAATAAAGTACCTTTCGCATTCGTTAAGGGTAGAGTAAGACAGTAGTACTTTTGTTTACGTCACTAAATGGTCGTTATGAAAATGGACTGATAGGCTACTTTTAAACATAGATATTTGTTTAAAAATCATTAAATAACTACCAATTTATGAGTTTCTGGTCGTGAGTTCGAACCCAGGCAATAAGCGCATTACTTTGATTAATTTATTTCTTTACCAATGTTTTTAAAACGGTGAATGAAAATATCCTGATAAAAAACCGGCCAAGAGCGTGTCGGGCCACGCTCAGTGTAGGGTTCCATAGTTTCCCGTCCGTCACAATAAGTGTTCCCACTTATGAGTTTAAAGGTGGGTATCCATTATGTAAAAATGCTTGCATATACGAATATACTACAAACTTAGTCCAGAAATTATTTTGTACAACTTTTTGTCTTTTATGTACAAAAACTGTTGTTTCCATCAAGTTCAAAATGATTTTCCTAGAAAGTCCTTATAAAGTTCTACTTTTCAGATTTTTTTCATATTTTCTAAACTTATGGTTTAAAAGTTAGAGGGGGGGGGGACACATTGTTTTTTTAATTTTGGAGCGATTATTTCCGAAATTATTGACATTATCAAAAAATGATTTTTAAAAACCCCTATTCATTTTTAAATACCTTTCCAACAATATATCACACGTTAGGGTTGAAGTTAAAAAAAAAATCACTTCCCACTTTACATATAGGGGGATACCCTAATAAAACATTGTTTTCCAATTTTTATTTTACCACTTTGTCGGCGTGATTGATATACATATTGGTACCAAATTTCATCTTTCTAGTGCTAACGGTCACAGAGATTAAGCGAGGACGGACAGACATGGCGAAACTATAAGGGTTCCTAGTTGACTACGGAACCCTAAAAAGGTATATTTAAGAAACAATTAATAACGTCTGTATGTGACGAACTGACAAACGCATCCAAACGAAATAAATAAATAACTGGGGTTATTCAGAAGGTATACAGACAATCACCACACACACACACCATTAAAATATACTCACACACCCACTTTAACTCCTCAGACACACACACTCTCACACGCTGTATTCTTAGCTATGTATAGACGTTAAATTGTAAATCCTTAATTGGCTGTAGGATTAGTTAAAATAGTTTAGGTTAAGATTGTAAAGAGCTGTGGATTTTGTGATAAATAAATAAATAAGTCGGTTAAAATGTAGCCTACGTTACCCGGCCATAATGACGAATCCATTGACACCTTACTCATCAAAACCGGATGAATAGTTTAGGCGCTACGGAGGAACATACGTAAATACATACATCATCATCTGCCTAGCCTTTTCCCAACTACGTTGGGGTCGGCTTCCAGTTTTACCGGATGCAGCTGAATACCAGTATTTTACATGGAGCGACTGCCTATCTGACCTCCACAACCCAGTTAGTACCAGGTATTACGATACCCCTTGGTAACAGTGGTTGTCAGACTTTTTTGGCCTCTGACTACCTAACGACTGTCAAAGATCTACAAATGACAGCCGTGACCAACGGCTTAGCGTGCTTTCCGAGGCACGGAAGAAACTCGGTATGTAATGGGTGGTCACCCATCCACAGACCAACCTAGGTAAGCACGGCTTAACCTAACGATCGACCCGAGCGGCTGTTATTATTTAGCCACGAGCTCCTCACGTAAATACATACATACAACTCCTAAAATCATTACCCTTCTTTTTGGCTTCATCGTAGTTGGGTAAAAATACACCCAGACCAAGTTGCATGCAAAAGTTAGTAGTGAATATTAATATGTAATTGAGTTAGTTTTTCATCCTCGCGACAGATCCCAGAGGCGGCAACTTATTACATTTGCTGTCTATATATAATTCAGCGGAGGTGACACACTCTATTTAATGAAATATTGATGATAGTCAGCCGAAACATAAAACCAAGTTTTTAATAAAATTATGTTTTCTCACGTTCGCTGTTTTCCAGAGGGATTTGAACTTGATGTGCTTTTATTAAATATATACATGAATTCATGCCTTTTGATGGATGTTGTTGATGGATGGAGAGGAAGAGGAAGACCAAAGAAAAGATGGATGGATTGTGTGAGGAATGTTATAAAAGAGGAAGGAGTAAAGAATGCCGTGACGTGTGACAGGGGAGAATAGGAGAAGGAAACGTGTTACGCGGGTGTTGCCCAAAATCGGT
Organism: Xestia xanthographa; assembly: GCA_905147715.2. Lineage (NCBI taxonomy): Eukaryota > Metazoa > Arthropoda > Insecta > Lepidoptera > Noctuidae > Xestia > Xestia xanthographa. The sequence continues at coordinate 1,272,394 of LR990654.1, read as the reverse complement.
ATTGGTCTTGCAGTCTTGGTCTTGTTCTTGCATTTTTGCAAGACCAAGACCAAGACCAAGACCTACTTATTGTAGCAAGACCAAGACCAAGACCGAACCCTGCAAGACTTGAGCAAGAACACGACTAAGCCTGCAAGACTCTTGCGTCTCGCAGTTATGTCAAACTGAGATTTGGGCGTTATAGTAGGTATTTGGTTTTAATCCCGATTTTGATAGACGTTCCCCAGTATCAAATCCGTATTGTCATAACATTAAAAGGTATTGTATTGATTATTATATATTTCGACCATTTATTAAGTAGGTAGCGTGTTACTTAAAATATGTTCCCATGTGATAAAAATGTACCTAGCATAACTTTCTAGCAAAGTTCATTTCATGCCTTGTAGGTATCTTGTAGGTACCTATAGTGTTATATTATTTATGCTTGTATAAGTCCAATGTGCAGATCTAACGTTAGTAGGTTGGTAAACATTATGTAGGTACTTATGTTTTAAAGTTTATATTTTTCTTCTATTCAGCAAAATTTAAAACTAACAGCGAGTCGAGTAGGTCTAGTACTATTAGCAGTTTTTAAGCCAGCCGATTTTATGGTACAGACCCCATCACATCAAGCTACTAAAATCTGCCAAATTTCTTTAACAGATTTTCTACTTTATCGCTAAAGCATTAAGGTTCATGGTTGATTGAGAAAATTTGATGTTCCGCGAATAAACCGTTACCGTTACCTACTCTGTTACGTTGTTCTAAGATCTAAACTAACGTGTTTATTATATAGCAATAGGCTAATAGGTATTTGAAAGCTGTAGTCTAGTGTAGTAGAGAGTCTCGCAAGACTTGCGAGACTCTTGCTGCAAGACCACGACCAAGATCAAGACCAGGTGTATTGACGCAAGACCAAGACCAAGACTGGCTAAGGTCTCGTCTTGGTCTTGCATTTGGGCAACACTAGTTATGCCGACCCCAAATAGAATGGGATAAGGACGGGAATATTGATGATGACACTCTTGCCTTTTTACAAGCTTTTATTAAATATTGCAATGATGGTTAAGTTTGTTTAGGTCAAATCTTGCAACAGAATTTTAAAACAGTTAACCAAATTCGATTGAGACGATTTTCTTTCGGAAAATTATTATCTCAATTCGGGAAAATATAATCAATTATTAATCCGGCGAACAAAAATTTAATGGGCGACTAATGTAATAAGTAACTATTTATCCAGTCATTGCGGCAAGGAGAACATTAAGGAAGCAAGAGCGAGCGAAGCGAATCAAGATAACGGTATCGAAAATACTGAATAGTGGCGACTGAAATACTAAGTTTGTCTAAGTCAAAATGTTCTAAAGTGTCACGTCTCCGAGATAATGAGCTATCAAAGATAAAATCCATTCACAGATGGCATCTTCAGCACCACTTTTATTTCTATAAATTGGCTTCAATACAAACAAGTTTTGTATGAGACTAAATGTTCAAAAATTTCCGAGATATAGCACCCCTACACCCAGCACACAGCAGCCTTATAGCGCCCTTCGCGTCCAATACAATAACGCATTCAGGGTGCTGGGGATGGGGTTGCCTCGATACTGCAGCGCATCAGGGATGTTTGCTAAAGCTCACGTAGACTGTTTCTACACGGTGATGCGGAAACGGTGCGCATCTCTGGTCCGTAGGGTGCGGGGCAGCGCCAACAGCAAGCTATATGCTTGCAAGTAGGCATGATTGTGCGTTTGTGAACCACTGCTGCAAGGTTTCAGCTGCGCCTGTCACCTTGCAGCAATGATGTCACAATCTGTTTTCTGTTTTGTTTTGTTTGTAAGTGTATTACTAACATAGTTGTAAGTATATTGTTACTAACACTATGAGTCTTGTTACTCGAAATAAATGATTTATTATTCTTTTTAGGGTTCCGTAGTCAACTAGGAACCCTTATAGTTTCGCCATGTCTGTCCGTCCGTCTGTCCGTCCTCGCTTAATCTCTGTGACCGTTAGCACTAGAAAGCTGAAATTTGGTACCAATATGTATATCAATCACGCCGACAAAGTGGTAAAATAAAAATTGGAAAAAAATGTTTTATTAGGGTAGCCCCCCTATATGTAAAGTGGGAAGTGATTTTTTTTTAATTTCAACCCTAACGTGTGATATATTGTTAAAAAGGTATTTAAAAATAAATAGGGGTTTTCTAAAATTATTTTTTGATAATGTCAATAATTTCGGAAATAATCGCTCCAAAAGTAAAAAACAATGTGTCCCGCCCCCTCTAACTTTTGAACCATAAGTTTAGAAAATATAAAAAAAACTGAAAAGTAGAACTTCATAAGGACTTTCTAGGAAAATTATTTTGAACTTGATGGAAACAACAGTTTTTGTACAAAAAAGACAAAAAGTTGTACAAAATAAATTTATGGACTAAGTTTGTAGTATATTCGTATAAGCAAGCATTTTTACATAATGGATACCCACCTTTAAACTGATAAGTTGGAACACTTATTGTGACGGACGGGAAACTACGGAACCCTACACTGAGCGTGGCCCGACACGCTCTTGCCCGGTTTTATTTATTATAACTCCGATAATCACACAGTTCGTCCATCATTTAATTGGTCTCCGCTCTTATAGTCATCCACATTCATACTTTGTTGTTCCCCGGGTCAGAAAGGCTCAAACCGAGGAGTTAGAATGTATAATTTTTATTTTACATACCCCCGCGCTGCGCGCTGGAGAAAAAATCACAATAACGTAAGTAACATGAAGCGTGTTGTTGCATTTACATCATTGTGCTCAACGTGGAAAGTTCTGTGTCCTACCTGCACGCTTAATATCCTTTACGACATTTTAAGTTTTCCACCGTCGACCTTTCAATGATTATGCCAGAAATCTCGACTTCGTTTCAAAGGTTTCCACTTTGAAAGTCCACTTGAAGTCGAACTTCAATATGAATGAAACATGAAGTTCTTCCGTTCATTCCTAACGATGGCATCTGCATGGACAATAGATGCAGTCTACATCAATGTTGGAGGTACTTCTAGATAATCTTACGGTTCTGTTATAAATAGCCTTGTCGTCTATAGTTGGTGCCAGTTAAGATGAGAATAGCGGTCATTGCCCTTTTCCTAATATCTCTGTGTACAAACCAAAATAAATAAACCATGTATCGTTTTTCATTACAGAAAATTTTGAAGATCATGATAAATGACGATTCCAGTCTTGAACAGGCTTATTTTTGGTTTTCAAATTTAAGAAGTTTAATAAATGTAGGTGGGGGTTAATGACCGCTATTCTCATCTTAACTGGCACCAACTATAGTATCGTCACAGAATAGATAATACTACTAGCGTACAGAAGTTGCACTCCTTTGATCTTGAAGAAAGCCGACATTATAAATACCTAAACTGGGCCCGCTCGATCTAAATTGTGCCTTGACGCCACGCGTTAGCGTATTTTATTCGGCGTCTCACTGCTTAATGGTACTGACCATTAAGCAGCAGTACTTGAGGCAACCCTGCCGACTGCGGCAGGGTTGCCTCAAGTACTCAAAATAAAATGCTACCAACATTATTAATTTAAATGTTAATTAAACCTTTTATAATTACAATTGTTTTATTCTATTGTCTCATAAATATCTTGCCTTCTCTAAAATTACGAGGTAAGTACTTATTAAATTTAATAGCAGCATAAATGCGAAATCTAACAAATAGGTAATTTCAAAATAAACTCTGATGGGAAGCATGGACATGGAGCAGTGAAATTTATATAAAAAAGACTTTTTTTTTTTTGTTCATTTATTAACAGCAACAGTTTATCCGGCTTGTCATTTTCACTAGTAATTATTAATAATGATCAATAAATCAGTCAGTTAACAAACACGAAGCACGAGTAGGTGGGTACGCGACACAAGGTCAAAAGAGCGTAACAAATTAACGCGGCATACGTACGCAGTTACGCACGGCTAGAGCGCAACAGCCCTAGAGAGCTTGCATATTCAATATGCGCGAAGCGGTAGGTAATTATCTCATGCCTACACACGGAGTGCAATAGCTCTGGTATCGTTTAGGGGTATAAAGACACCGTGTAACGTTTCTCAATACTAACTAATATTACAAATGCGAAAGCAAGTTTGTCTGTTTGTTACCTTTTGATGCTTAAACCACTGAACTGATCATCCTGAAATTTTGCATATACGTTTTCAGGTGTATAGAAACGAACATAGGGTACCTTTCATATCGAACAAAAGTACTTTTTTTGAGGAAAACAACAATAACTTTCTTATGATAATAGATGGCGCCACGTGTCTTTTAACATTTTAAAAACTTCAGTAGTGTGTTAAGAGATGAATTTTCAAATTATAAATTAGCGCAAGTGTAGCAGCAGGCAAACGCTAGTACTTCATAGAAAAGAGAGAATTCTCCGACCAGACGGGTGTTATGTCTGGTGGACTACTGCACGACAGTTGTTGTCGGATTTTGGCGCGGAAAACTTTATCTGCGCAATTTCTATGAGTTTGTTGTTCTTCATTTGTGTCATAGATGGCGCTGTAGTACTTTTTGTCGGTATCAAGACACGTCTTGCGCGAAAGGCACTTGCGCGAACCCACTTGCGCGAAAAGACATTTGCGCGATTGGACTTTTGCGCGAACGGAGTTTTGCGCGCCAGGACACTTGCGCGAATGGACTTTTGCGCAAAAGGACACGTGTGCGAATGGAAACAAGCGCGACTGGACTTTTGGGCAACTTTTTTATCAGCGACCCCGACAACCATGAAAATGACACCCATGATGAAAAAGCCGCGCAAAATGGTAAATATGGCTGAGCTTTGAAATGTCAAACTCAAACTCAAAGCATTTATTTCAATTAGACCATTACGGCACTTTTGAAAGTCAAAAATACAAAAAAGAAAATCAAAGCTACAGTCCCAGTCACAAGGCATAATAACTTGAGAAAGTACTGTAGTTGCCCATTCCCTAGCGTAGATCTCTATGGAGAAGAATGGGCAAGAAACTCCATGGACACTCTTTTAAAATCAAAATATTGTTACAAAATCTTGGTTACATCATTAATTTTGAGATTATACATAAATGTGAGAACGATGTAGAAAGACGTGCACACTAAGAGCATCCAGAGTGAAAGATTAGATTAAAAATGTATGAATAAAGTAATTATGTCAGTCAGTGTCATAACAACTATATTGTATTACCCATATTTTCAAAATAAAACTCTATTCTATTCTATTCTAAAAGTGTAATCGTGCAAACGTCCATGCGCGCATATGTCTTTACGCGCAAGTGGGTTCGCGTCTTTCGCGCAAAAGTCCCAGATCTGTTAAAGGCAATAAGTCTCGGCCCTACTACATGGGAATTTTGATATAACTGGCGCTAAGTGGGTGAACTAAAGTACACCTCTGCTTTACGTAGGTATCGCGGATGGCAGGGGTTACGTTATACGAACTCATGCAATATATTTTCTGCGTACAATGCATTCGTTAGACGACAAAGCTACCTGTATTTATTTACTGCAAACGTTCTCGTTTTGTTTGTTATTTATATAAGGGGTGAAACTGCGGGTCGGATCTAGTGAATAAATATGTATAGTCTAGCGTAAGCCGTGTGGTATCCGGCAGAGTAGAAAAGAACCAACCCATTACACTCACGTGTGTCGTATAAGGCAACTAATGTCTGAGGCAGAACACCTTGCGCCTCCGTAGACCTGAGAATGGGCAGCAGCGTTTTCTGTTAGTCTTTCATCACTGCGATCTCCAATCCGCCTGCCAAGCGTGGAGATTACGGCAAATTCCTCCCATCATGGGAGAGGCTTATGTCCAGCAGTGGACGTTATGGACTGTTGTAGTAGTCTAGCGTAAACTGTTAGTGAATACAAATACAGGTGTAATATACGTCTATCTGCCGGGGCTGCGGGACTGTTCGAAATGGATACCGTAGCCCCGGATTACAAAGGGCGATGAAGGAACATGGATGGGTTTTAGTCAGTAAAAATCTGACACTCCCTCCTGCTCCGCCCAGAGCGGGAGGAGTCATTTGATGATTTCACATCCGTGTAATATACGTTTTATTAGCATTTTTCATGCCGTAATCAACATCATTTGCCTAGCCTTTTCCCAACTAAGTTGGGGTCGGCTTCCAGTCTAACCGGATGCAGCTGACTACCAGTATTTTAAAGGCAGCGACTGCCTATCTGACCTGCACAACCCAGTTAGTACTGGGTAATACTAAACCCCTTGGTAAGATATTTGTCAGAATATTTGTCAGACTTTCGGGCCACTGACTACCTGTAACGACTGTCAGAGACGACGGAGGAAACTTGGTATGTAATTGGTGGTCACCCATCCATGGATCAACCTAGGCAAGCGCGGGTTAACCTGAAAATTGACCCAAGCCTGCGAGTACTACGCACTTGAAAAGTACCTACAATATTTCCATTATCGGGCACATAATTCGGCTTATGAAAATATTAATATTGAAATACACAAGAGGTCTTATTTGTACCAACCCCCAGAGGACGCCTTCTCACAATATGTCTAAAAGCATTATACCATTTGTATGCTAAGTGCTTGTATTTCGTGTGTTAATAATTTATATACCTTTCTACAATATTGAGGTAGGTTAAATTGCAGTCTTGTTGGTCTAGCGGTCGAAGCTACTGCATGGGTTCGATTCCCAGGCCTGGCAGTGTTGTTGGGTGTTGCCATCTGGAATCTGTCAGTAGCAGCTACGGAGTGCAGTCTTTGGCAGAATGAATGCAATATTATGTTGGATAGTGTACAGGTTAACATCCGGAATTATTTACTACACAGACCTTGTAGAAACTAGAACAAATTTCCGTGCGTTCAAGCGTTTTTGCCATACCTATTATTGGAATCAAATATAACAGCTCGCAACTTAGGACCCATTAATGTGAATATTTTTATCCGTGGTGCTAGGCAACTGGGCCTATCCCAGTTGTAAACGTCCCTTTGTGCCTATTGGCCTTGTTTCGTTCTGTCTCCTGCTGATATGGAGGGAAGTGGAAATTACGGTTTTTTCCTACTCCTCCGCTTTACTTTTCTGATTAATTTCGTTGCGGTATCTAAGACAGTTAAATTCGTTCTCTGGGACTTCGTCGAGCTTCATTGTCTCGGCGCTTTTCTGGTGGTCGCCACTGTTGATTCTGGCTTTCAGGAGTTACAGTGGGCAGGGAATAGTGTGGCGGGCTTGTCCAGCCACGGAGTCTGGATTGATACCTATAATGTGTGTAGCCGAGAATAGTTAGGCACATTGCTGCCTACCTCTTTTGCACCATCCGAAAGATACGTGATACTGTATGAGTATTTAACCTGACATATTAAAAAATAAATAAAATATAAATATCCCATTTTTAGGGTTCCGTGCAAAAAACGAAATAAACGAAACCCTTATAAGATCACTCGTTCGTCTCTGTCTGTACGCAAACGTCTGTCACAGCCAATTTGCTCCGAATCTACTGGACCAAATCTGGTGAAATTTGTTAGGATGAATGATGTATACAGATGTGCAAAGTAATAACTGTTTTTTTTTAAATAAGGGTCATTTTCGGGGGACAAATTAGGAAATTTAACAAAAAAACTTTTGCAAACCTTACTATGTCATATATCAAATGAAAGGACTCGTTATGAGGATCTCAAATATATTTTTGTTATTATTGTAAAATAAATAGTTTTGATTATATTCATGAAAGAAGACGAAAATTGACCACCCCCTCCCCTGATCTCCGAAAGTACTGAGCCTAAAATTTTGAAAAATGTACAAAATATAGTTAATTGCTTGTAGATACAGGAAAACCTTTATGTATTCTATCAATTGAAAATAAAGTGGTAAACTCAAAAGGTATAACACGTTCACGGACTGAAAAATTTACTTTGGCATTGTACGGAACCCTCTCCACGGGAGTTCCACTCGCACTTGGCCAGTTTTAGAGTTAAGGATTATGTCATACTAGAGGAACTCATGGCTAATAGCCACTCCTCTTTGTTAGGCAGATTCTATAATATTTCAAATTATAAAGATTAACATTTTAGAATTAATGGTAGTCCAGCAATTTTAACATAAAGTTAAAATAAATAAATAGGCAACTGAAACAGTGTAAAAATATTTCACAAATATTGGCTGGCGGCTCATAAATAATATAAAACTCAACATCTTTCTGTAAATACTCTGTTGTACCAAAAACTTTTTCAAATACCCTCAAAAACATGAAACATAACTTAAAAACAAAATAATATACAAGTACCCTCCATTTGAAACCCTTATCTTTTGAACGGTCAAACTTTTTGTTTCGCTATCTTTTTATCTTTATTTAAATATGTATCTTTTATCTCTCGTTTGGAGGTAAAATTGTCACATTAATAACTTTTTTTCTTTTTCAGTCTGTGAGCGGGCGAAGGGAGAATGTAGGGTTGGCACACGATTTTAAAGAAAACTGTTTTTACACGACTGCCTAAAAAAGAGTGTTCACATAAAGGGTGTAAAACACCTCTTAACGAAACCGAAATGCACTTGTTCTCCTCGTCATTGCAATCATTTGTGTGGTCCACACCATACCTGGGAACCTTCTAGTTACGGAGATATTGGGGGTCAAAGTTACAACTTTTTGACAAGTTTTTTTTTTTTAATACAAGTTTTTAATGTAAGATATTTACTTTAAACACCTCCACGACCCCCGTACTATTCAATCCATCCATCAGCACAATGTTTTCAGTGCGTCACATTGAGTTCTACCGCAAAACATGCTTTTTCACCCAATAAAAAAAGTCGTTTCCCAGCAATTGTTTTTGCGTAAAGTTACTTAGTTTGTTGTACAGAATGCTTCGTTGACGGCTTCGTGATGAGGTCTTTTACACCCGGTATATATGTTTTTTTATTTATTTCTAAACTCACTCTCCCGAAAACAAATAATAAAATACCATTTAAACTTTTGAAAACTACTGTTACATACACGTGACAAGCAAGCGCTTGTACGCCAACGACACAACTATGTGACAAAAAAATGCGGTGCACTCTATTAGGAAATAAAAAATTAAACAGTTTTGAAATCTCTATTCTTATTGTAGGTATTGGCGGTGAAATTGTGGTTAGGCCTTTTATGCTTTGGCCCTCAAAAGGCCGTAGCTGTAGCCGTCTGGTATCCGGCAGAGTAGAATAGAACCAACCCATTACACTCACGGGTGTCGTATAAGGCGACTAATGTCTGAGGCAGAACACCTTGCGCCTCCGTAGACCAGAGAATGGGCAGCAGCGTTTTCTGTTAGTCTTTCATCACTGCGATCTCCAATCCGCCTGCCAAGCGTGGAGATTACGGCAAATTCCTCCCATCATGGGAGAGGCTTATGTCCAGCAGTGGACGTTATGGGCTGTTGTTGTTGTTGTTGTTGCTCAAAAGGTTAACGCTTACTTCCCTTAAGTATACAGGGTTAGTTATCAATGACCAGCCAAAATTTAAAATTAAGATCTAGATATCAAACCAAAAGTGCATTTTAAATATTATTTTCGAAAAATATAATAATAGCATTCATTTGAAAATGTCCTAGAAATGTCCTAAATCATAAACCTAGTGGGTATCAATGCACTTGTGTGCGTGCATGAACCGCCAAATGTATGTGTAAGCTAACTGCTACGCTACCTATGTTGTTGAACTGAATTTTGCTGTTGCAATATCCACACGTTCGCTTTTTAGTGGTGGACAGGAAAGAAATTTTATTTTAAAAAACGTAGTTTATAGTGTGGCAGAACCTTTAGCTGTAACTATATATGTAGTATGTATCTCTGTATGTCTTCATATGTACTCTTTACATTCAGTATTACACGAGGTGTCATCCTAATTACTTGTGTTTGTCTCCACTCCCTAACAACAACCTTACAGACCTCACCCCCCCCCCTCCTCCCTTTCCTTACACTTTTTTTCATTATATCGAAAATATTATCGATTCTAAACCATCTCTGAAAATTTGACCAGTTATTGAAAACTAACCCTGTATAACGACGTAATTATCGGATCCGGTCACCTATTGCCTACCAGACTGAGTAGGTAAATATAGAACTACCCTGTCTTAATATTAGGACTTAGAAAACGGCCTTTATATACGTCATCATCATTATCTTGCCCATAGCCCAATTCAATTGAGGCCGGCGCAGAATATTTACTTCTTCATACTTCTCTATTATTTATCAGACACTTCTTTACTTGTACGTATGTTGTGTATTTACTATCAAATAATTTAATAGTTATTTATGCAACTGTTGTATAATGAGGGGTATTAAAACACGAGTGTGGGAATTATGTACAGTTGGATACAAGACTTTATCTACATCCATGATATGAATCCTCCATATAAAAAGTTCTGAAACCATAGGGTGGTGTAGTGTTGTAAGAAGTCTATGTAAATTCATGGAAAGTTTAATTGCTGAGTATTAATACAAACAAACCATGTGTAGGTAATAATATAATTATTTACATTTTGATTTTACAATTATTAAAATGCACAAACCTTGTATCACTCATTTTTGTAAACAACAAAGTACAAAAGCAATACTAATATCGAACAAAGATGGCGGGATACGACGTGAATTCGAATTAACCCATAAGTTTTTTTAAAATTACGGCGCTGTGGTAGTGAATCGCACGTGCTAGACAATGGTCTTTTTTTAAAACGAGTTGCATAATGAAATTCAGTACAACATTATAACACCCGTTTGGGTGTTATAATGGTTATTATGACACTGGCTGTTTTAATGTTGGCCATAAGCTAACTGTTTCAGATACTTTTATAGAGGATTTATAGCATGGGTGTAGATAAAATAATTTAAGAAAACCCAACAACATTATAATGTGTAATTTATTTCATCACCACTGCTCTCAAAATGGTGAAGAAAAACATCGTGAGGAAACCGCCATGTCCTAGAACCAAAAAATCGAAGACATGTGACATCTACCAATCCGCACTGGGCCCGCGTGGTGGATTATAGCCGATTCCCTCTCATAGAGAGGAGGTCGTCGTGAGTTCGTGTCTCGGAAAGCACGTTAAGCAGTTGGTCTCGGCTGTCATTTTGTAGATCTTTGACAGTCGTTATAGGTAGTCAGTGGCCCAAGTAATCGGACAACCAATCTTAACAAGGGGTATGGTATTACCTAGTACTAACTGGGTTGTGGAGGTCAGATAGGCAGTCGCTCCGTGTAAAATACTGGTATTCAGCTGCATCCGGTTAGACTGGAAGCCGACCCCAATAAAAAAACTTGGGAACAGGCTAGGCAAATGATGATGATGATGATGAACGACATTATAAAACCTAATTTCCCCTCGTGCCACCCCTAGCCCCGTATGAAAATAAGTTATAGAGCCGATGCATTTGAAGCGAAGTGGATTTTTATTTGATATCCCTCGACCGAGAGGCGGCCACCATGTTGGATTTATAAATAAACGAAGAAATATTATGCTTTATAGTCTCTGCTAGTTGCTCTAGAGATTTTGTACCTCAAGCTGTGTTTCACATGTAAACTGAAGTATTAAAATAATAGTTTAAAAAAAAACTAAAAAACACGCTTTATATAGAAAACCAAACTAAAAAATAGATAATAAATTTGAATTAAGAATAGTGTAAAAAATTCTAACAAATATAAATGAATAATAGTGTTAATAAGAAAAAAATGATTTATTTAAAAAAAAGCATGGGGTGCTTTTTAAGATATTATAGAAATGATAATCATTCTTCTCATATCTTTCAATGAAATATTTATAACTATTGACACCATGCACCCCACGCATTTTTATTAAATAAAACATTTATTTCAAAATCGCGCCCTAAGAAGTCGGTTACAAACATACAAACAAACAAACATACAAGTGAAGCTGATATAAAGCGTGTAAAAACAGTTTTACTGACTAGTGAAAACTGAAGAATCCCTGAGAAAAAAGTAACCTAACACGAAATGTGCCTTTTGTGGGAAATAACAAATTTGTTTTCGTGTATTTTGAGAGCGGTGGTGGCCCAGCGGTGGCGGCCCCGACTTACGGCCGTAAGTCGTGAATTCGAACCCAGACAGGCGCATTAAATTGTGTAATTTATTTCATCACCACTGCTCTCAAAACGGTGAAGGAAAAAAACATGAGGAAACCGGCATGTCCTAGAACCAAAAAATTCGAAGACATGTGACATCTACCAATCTGCACTGAGCCCGCGTGGTGAATTATAGTCCATTCCCCCCATAGAGAGGAGGCCTGTGTCCCAGCAGTGGGAACATTAATAGGCTGATGATGATGATGATGTATTTGATCGTGTTTGCGGAAATGAAAGAGACGAAGTGTGTTGTTTTGTCCTTTTCTAGCACGATATCGTCACTTTTTTGTTCACCAGCTAGACGATAGCCCATGTTATTAGGAGTAGTTTTAGGAATTTTACTCAATTCGCTGTAATTTTGAGTTCGGTCACTTTCGTTCTGACTGTGTGAGTATTTAGGAGCCGTGTGGTATCCGGCAGAGTAGAATAGAACCAACCCATTACACTGACGGGTGTCGTATAAGGCGACTGATGTCTGAGGTAGAACACCTTGCGCCTCCGTAGACCAGAGAATGGGCAGCAGCGTTTTCTGTTAGTCTTTCATCACTGCGATCTCCAATCCGCCTGCCAAGCGTGGAGATTACGGCAAATCCTCCCATCATGGGAGAGGCTTATGTCCAGCAGTGTACGTTATGGGCTGTTGTAGTGTGAGTATTTTCAGAATCTTCTTTACGTGTTGTTAGTATCTAACCTGGTGTCAGAGTTGTTATGCCGCCCATGAGCCTCTGACTTGTCTTTACATGTCGTCGAGATATATCTCTCAGGCATGCTGGTTTCCTCACGATGTTTTCCTTCACCGAAGCAAGTGATAATTATACAATACGCACGTGAATTCGAAAAAGCCGAGGTGTGTGTCTCGGGTTCGAACTCAATAACCTATGATTTGGCATTCCGACGGTCATGCCACTAGACTATCACTGCTTGTATAATGAACTAGTTGTACCCGTGGCTTCGCTCACGTGATCGCATATTCTTTTAACAGTATCGGGGAACATAACATGAGAACGTGAAGTCGTAGTATGTTCCTAACATCCTCTACAAATAATATAACGCCAAATAATGAATTTTATGGGCAAAATTTCAGTTATATTGTTGCAATTTTCTTAGGAACCTCTACTTTTTATTTATAAATTATCGCCTATAGATGTTACTTCCTGACAATTTAGCTTTCTATTGGTAAAAAAAATTTTTTCTGTAGTTTCGAAGATTATTCGGTACAAACAAACGAACAAAAATTTTTTTCCTCTTTATATATTTTTTTTTTAGATACTTAGAACATTTAATGTAAATAAACGGTGTTGTGTAGAAACAACTCAAAGTTACATACATTGCACACATAAATATAGAAATATTTGTGATTCACGAGATCAAACTGTCACTAAAGTATTTCTGCTCCATCTTCACATTGAAAGACCCTGACATGTTTTCGCGTGCCTCATAAAATAAGTATAGATAGTACACAAAGACACAACACACTCACACATTCACACCCACGCATACATACACACACACACACACACCACACACACACCATACAAGAGCACGCATGCATTATTTTTAAAATGGTTATTTTTTATATTAGTATAAATAAGTATAGATAGTACACAAAGACACAACACACTCACACATTCACACCCACGCATACATACACACACACACCACACACACACCATACAAGAGCACGCATGCATTATTTTTAATGGTTATTTTTTATATTTTTTATATCTGATGCTAAATGATGTGAACATTAGTACCAAAAACGGGTGAAGACACTGACTCCTGTAACACAGGTCTCACCTAGCACAGAGTTAGGGTTTCAAATGGAAATGTATAACTTTTTTCTAAGTGTCAATAAAAATATTTTATTAGTATTATAGATTGGGGAGACAAACACTACAAAATGTGAGTGTTAACAAAACAAAAAGCCAGCACCAGTCACATTGGCGACTTGTACGCCAAACACTAAGTAGGGATTAGAATTCACATGTCATCAGGCATTAGAAATGTTAAATATTCATATTCAGTTGCATCTGGTCAGACTGGATGCTGACCACAATACAGTCGGTAAAGGATAAACAGACAAAACATACCACTAAGTTGTGGTTTCTGTTGAAGATAAATAAACAACACATTGTGGCACGAGCAAAAGGGCCTGCAGCTATCCGATGCATCTAATGTCAACGTCAAGAATTTGATCATGACAGTTCTGTGTGCCGTTGTTTGTGTGTAGCCGTGTGGTATCCGGCAGAGTAGAATAGAATCAACCCATTACACTCACGTGTCGTATAAGGCGACTAATGTCTGAGGCAGAACACCTTGCGCCTCCGTAGACCAGAGAATGGGCAGCAGCGTTTTCTGTTAGTCTTTCATCACTGCGATCTCCAATCCGACTGCCAAGCGTGGAGATTACGGCAAATCCTCCCATCATGGGAGAGGCTTATGTCCAACAGTGGACGTTATGGGTTGTTGTAGTTGTAGTTCTGTGTATACTGTACCCCTAGTCAAGTTACAAACGTTTCGTATCGATTCTCTTTCTACAATCGTAAACGCCTCGGCGTAAGTGATTGTAGAAAGCGCTAAATTGGTAGCCAAGTTGACACGACTGAGTCGATCGCTCGTTCTCTAATGTCTGTAGAAAAAAACCTACACTTTAGGTATGGTGAGCGTTCCTACCAAAGAGTTTAGCGATCAACATTGTAGAAACGATAACATTCTATTCTATCATTTTGAACGATGTTAACTTGTCTACGAATTGTTTATTCGTTTGTGTTGATCACGTGATTTAACGTTGAGATGATGTCATTCCCATTCATTTGAATACTTTTCTACTAGCGTCAACGATTGTAGATTGTCAACTTGGCTAGGGGTGATGTTGTGTCACTGTCACATTATACGTCACTCACTTTGCCTCTCATCAATGTTGCGTAGTTTTTGTTATCTCTAATTATTAATGTAATAAATACTACAAAGTGGATTCCGGGTTTTTATTTCTACAGTTTCAAATACAAGAAGCTAACCAAGCATTCTGTACATCAGACTATTACTTAGTTAAGCTCTACGCAAAAAATATTGCTGGGAAACGTCTTTTTTTTTTGTGGTGAAAAGTCACGTTTTACGGTAAAACTCCAATGTCATCATCATCTGCCTCGCCTTTTCCCAACTATGTTGGTGTCGGCTTCCAGTCTAACTGGATGCAGCTGAATACCAGTATTGTACATAGAGCGACTGCCTATCGGACCTCCACAACCTAGTTAGTACTGGGCAATACGATACCTCTTGGTAAGACTGGTTGTCAGACTTTCGTGCCACTGACTACCTGTAACGACTGTCAAAGATCTACAAATGACAGCCGGGACCAACGGATTAACGTGCTTTCCGAGGCACGGGGGAAACTCGGTATGTAATGGGTGGTCACCCATCTACAAACATACCTAGGCAAGCACCGCTTAACCTACAGATCGACCAGAGCGGCTGTTATTATTTAGCCACGAGCTCCTCCATATGAGGACGTCATATGCCTTTGTAATTTCTGTTCTACAACATGCTGGTTTCCTTACGATGTTTTCCTTCACCATTTTAGTCAAACAGTAACACGATATTCTAGGCCTAAGTAATAAACTAGGCCGACTGACTGTCAGGGCAATGATTGATCGTGTAAATAAATAAAAAATATGTTTATTTGATCGATTACTTCAATAGAAGCCATTTACAGTGACACTACAGTGGTTGGGTGTCCATGACACATTGACTTTTACATTCACTTTGACCTTGCCGTAAAACGTGATATAGCGGCCAGGTATAAGACACTATATCAATCGATAGCTGGTATCAATACAAATAAACTTGAATGAAACAAAATGTTATAAAGTGTCACATTTTCGAGATATGAGCTATCAAAGTTGAAGACCATTCACTGATCGCATCTTCAGCACAACTTCGATTTGATCAGACACGTATCAAACATATATCTATCGATAGCTGGCATTAAAACAAACAAGTTTTGTATCAGACAAAATGTTCAAAATTGTCGAGTTTTTTACAACTCGTTTTCACTGTTCAAATTATAGTTATTTATTCATTAAAATGTCCACAAGTACTAGTTTTGAAGAAAATTATTTATGTTGTACACCGCCCGATATAAGATGTAAAGCCCTTAACGTTATGGAAAGTTTACTACCTGAAAACTCCAAGGACAAATATCTATTATCTACTAAATAAAATGTTTTTTTAGTATTATTTTCTTCAAAAGTCTGTTGAAAAACGACGTATGATACACGTGTGTATTGATGATTACCGTCCTCGGCTGTCTTAAGACCCTCGCCTGAAGGCCCCGAGCCTTTTCTAAACAGCGCCTCAGCAGTAATCACCAATACACTTACACCACTGTCCACCACCAACCGTTCACACATCACACACCCACACACCATTACACACTTGTACCATAATGTACTATTATTTTTCTCTTTGTTTGATTTTTATTAGTTGTACTGTTAATTTAACCATTTTAATTTGTGTGTTTTGTCCTGTGCGGGCTAATAAATGATTTTTCTTTCTTTAATAATAAAAATAAATTAAAAATTAAAGGGGCTTCCCTACTGTGATGGTACGGAACCCTTCATGCTTTCATCATTACATACTGTCTGCAGAGTATCGCTAGCTATATTATGCCGACCTTGTTCAAGACAGTTTCTTTCACACAATAAAATAATACCAAACCCTACTTGTTCCATTCAATAACGTTAAACCAGTCGGGTCCTCCAGCCAGTGCAACACAAAGCCGTAGATACCGCCATTATTTTAATTTTATTGCTCTCAAATGTGCCGAGACACTTTATGGCTGCAGGAAAAATGCCAGCGGTCATAGTGTTGTAGCTGGTTATCGATAGTTTTGTTATTAAAATAGTTTAAAGTTGGCTGTTGTGTGTCAAGTTATCCGAGGGAAAACATAACATGACGCATATAATCCCCGAAGACTCAGGTTTACCTAATAGTACACAAGGAATCATCACAATCATTTCAGCCGAAAGACGTCCACTGCTGGACATATGCCCCCAAGTGTCCGCCACATTTACCGGTCCCGTGCGACTGTTATCCAGCAGATCCCCACAACTTTCACCAGGCCATCGGTCTACCTAGTGGGAGGCCTTCGAACGCAACATCTTCGGGTTCGCGGTTGCCACTTTTCGGCACCATCGGCCTTCCGTTCTGTGAGCAATGTGCCCGAGGAATGGTTACATGAATTTTATTTGGTAAGAAAAGTAACTCCAATCTTACCGAAGTTACTGAATTAAAGATTATTTGTTTAATTATATATTTAGTTCTGCGTCCTCCGTGCCTCGGAAAGCACGTTAAGCTGTTGGTCCCGGCTGTCATTTGTAGATCTTTGACAGTCGTTAGGTAGTCAGTGGCCCAAAAAGTCTGACAACCAGTCTTACTAATGGGTATCGTATTACCCAGTATTAACTGGGTTGTGGAGGTCAGATAGGCAGTCGCTCCATGTAAAATGCTGATATTCAGCTGCATCCGGTTAGACTGGAAGCCGACCCCAACATAGTTGGGAAAAGGCTAGGCAGATGATGATGATGATGATATATTTAGTTCTGCTTATCCTTTTATGAAAAGCTGCGGCGATGTTATAATCAAGTTTAAAATAATGTCACTTTATCCAAACATCGACACTACAGGAGCACACCACTAGCTAACTAGCGCCACCGCACTGTCGGCACCAATTCAGACTATTTTACAAGACAAGTGCAACACTATGTTTCCTTGACCATTTATACAGAAAACAG
Organism: Xestia xanthographa; assembly: GCA_905147715.2. Lineage (NCBI taxonomy): Eukaryota > Metazoa > Arthropoda > Insecta > Lepidoptera > Noctuidae > Xestia > Xestia xanthographa. The sequence goes on along the minus strand of LR990654.1, from coordinate 1,254,528 downwards.
GAATTGGCTTTTGGGCGATACTGACACTCGAGATTTCAGAAAATAAAATTATGTTACAGAACATAACACCACGGCTGTGAAAGAAAGAAAAAAAGAAAGAAAGAAAAATATTTATTTGGGACAAGCACAGGAAATACAAAAAATGGCTGGCTGGCTTGGCTGTGTAGACCAATCGACGGTGAGCTATGGGCTTGCTCGTCGTCCGTCCGTCTTATTGACGACAGGCCGTTTCGACGGTCCACGCGCGCCTCAAAGAGATGTCAGCAAAAGGAAAGGGTCCGCAAGGGCCGATGCCTGCTGAAGCTGCAGGACTGTTCGAAAGAGATACCGCGGCCCTGGAACACAAAAGGCTAAGAAGGAACATGGATGGGTTTTAGTCAGTAAAAGTCTGACACTCCCTTTCGCTCCGCCCAGAGCGGGAGGAGTCATTTGATGATTTCCTATCCCAAAAAACATACACATTGTTCTACCCCCTAGACCAATGTGTAACTTAAATAACATTATTGTAAAAGGAACTAGAGCATGGCTGAATCAACGAGATCCAACAGTACTACACAAATACAGTCGTATCGCGTGTGGTAGTAGAACGGGTCTTAACAAGGAGCCGTCACAAACCCGTCAACCAAGCATCTGGTACATACCTAAGTTTAACTCTACGCAAAAATTATTGCTAGGAAATGTCTATTTTTGGGGGTGAAAAATCACAGTTTACGGTACGACTCAATGGAACGCGCTCAAAACTTTGTCCTGATAGATGCATTGATTAAGTACATGAGTTTCTAAAGTAAAGTTTGATGAAATTAATAGATGGATGTTTATAATATTTATAATAAGTATGTAATAGCAACAGCAACAACAGCCCCTAACGTCCACTGCTGGACATAAGTCTCTCCCATGATGGGAGCAAAATGCCGTAATCTCTACGCTTGGCAGGCGGATTGGAGATCGCATTGATGAAAGACTAACAGAAAACGCTGCTGCCCATTCTCTGGTCTACGGAGGCGCAAGGTGTTCTGCCTCAGACATTAGTCGCCTTATACGACACCCGTGAGTGTAATGGGTTGGTTCTATTCTACTCTGCCGGATACCACATGGCTAATAAGTATGTATTTACAAACAAAAAGTATCTATGTAGTATATCAACTATCTGGTATCCACGACACAAGCCTCGTTGCTTAGTGTGGCACTAGAAGGCGCTGTGTGTTATGTCCAGCGATATTTATATTTATTTATTTTGTATAGTGGACGTCACGCGGTTTCACCCGCATAGTTCCCGTTCCCGTAGGAGTACGGGGATAAAATATAGCATTTGTTACTCAAGGTGAATGTGGCTTTATAATGGTGAAAGAATTTTTGAAATCGGAGCAGTAGTTTTTGAGTTTATTCATTACAAACATACACACAAAAATACAAAAATAAATCCCCTCCGCCTTGCCATCTGGATTTCCTCTTTATAATATTAGTGTAGATGCAGATTTAATTAATAAAAAATAAAGTTGGTTACCATGAAATAAATATTGCAATTTACAAGCTAATTCAATTTAACGCAGTATATATATTCAGCTAAATCTATCTAGATTGGAAGCCGACCACAAGTTGGCATAAACGCCGGTAGTTATTCCAAAACGACGCTACAGTTTTGTATAAAATTAAATAGTTTCCCAGAATTTTCGTGGAACGCTTGCTGTTTGAGAATTTAACTGGTTTCTCCGTATTTGGCTTGTAAAATATTTCGAGGAAGTGGTAAGTACTGAATTAATAAGTATAATAAAGTTTTTTTGTTGTAACATAAAGGACTACCTCGTTGGTCTGGTGGTTGCATGTATGACTGTCGAGCATAAGGTCCTGGGTTCGATTCCCGGGTCGGGCAATGTGTTAAATGATAATAAATGATGTTTATTTTGCAAGTAGGTTTTTACAAACACTTTTACACGTCATTTTTTTTAACTAGATGGGGCCGGTGTTTCGTACCTGACTACTCTGAGAAGAAACAGCAGAAACAAACGTGGAGATTACGGCAAATTCCTCCCATCATGGGAGAGGCTTGTGTCCAGCAGTGGACGTTTTGGGCTGTTGTTGTTGTTGTTGTTGATGGGAATAGGGTCGTCCTCTATTACATGGGACTTAAACATTTTTGTTATTGTTCTAATTAGGTACACCTCTTTGGAAACTTATTGTTAGGTAAATTATTATATTCATGTAACTTATCAAATATGTAACGGTTTCATACAGTATTTGCATTAAATTATCAGCCAATTACCGTGACTCCGAAAAACACAATGCAAAAAAGAGTCGAAAAATACACCATTATGATCGTAAAGAATAACCGTATCATTTACTTTTGAAACTGATTTTCCAGTCCATTTCCATCGTATGATCTTTCACGTGAATTTTCGAATATTCTTGGAACCTGCGCCAATCACACATGGCCGTATATATCCTCACAGAATACAATGGGAAACGGCACAAAAGCCTAAGCTTTAAAAGGCAGGACAATATTGGATTGAATCGGGAACCCATCCACGTTGAATACCGGCTTCGACATTCGTGAAAGAATTTTCGTGAAGTGTATGTGTCGCTGGATAATTGGAAATAATGTTTTTTTTTTTTGATGGATCGGTTTTTTGTAGACTACAAAAGATTTTCATTATCATTGCGTTTGTAATCTCTGAGGAGTTAGATAGAAATGCCGCCTAACAAGCATTCTGTACATCAAACTAAGTAAGCAAAATTGCTGGGAAATTATTATTTTTTTAGGTGAAGAATCACGGTTTAAGTTAGGATTCAATGTAACGCACTCAAAACATGGTGCTGATGGTTTCATTGAATAGTACGGGGGTCGTGCAGAAGTCTGCACTAATCTACACTAATATTATAAAGAGTAAAGATTTGTATTTTTGTATGTGTGTTTGTAATGAATAAACTCAAAAACTACTGCGCTGATTTCAATAACTTTTTCACCATTAGAAAGCTACATTCACCCTGAGTAACATAAGCTATATTTTATCCCCGTACTCCCACGGTAACGGGAACTACGTGGGCGTAACCACGTGACGTCCGCTAGTTTAAAATAAAGTTATAACATTAAACCAGTTGTGAAGAAGTTGGAACTTTGACCCCCAATGTCTTCGTAACTGGAAGGTTCCCAGATAAGGAACAAAATAATGATCGAGGAGAACAAATGACTTTCGGCTTGGTTAAGCACTTTTAGACACATTATAGTACACCAATATCAATACAAAATACAAATACAAAATACAAAAATATTTATTACTTCTCAAACATTGTGTCATACATAAATTGAGGCAGCCCCAGTAAGTTACAATAGTACTTGTGTCGGGGCTGTCTCGCTCTTCCCATAAGTGGTATCCTAATAATGAAAATAAAGTCAACGAATATAATAAAAATGCAATAAAAAGGAAATAAAAAATAAAATGATAGTTAATTAATTAATTACTTAAGCAGCTCTCGCGTGTGTCGGATCATTTAGTTCCCTTCGAAATGGTTGAGCTGAATGGTGCTGATCCATGCGTCATGTTCGTGAACGAGCGCTGTCAGTTGTGACTGGTCATCTCTTAGTTGCCATGGCTTATTTGAATGTTTATTTTTTAATTGTATTTTTTGTTTTTACTATGGACACTTTTAACGTGCACATCTTGCTACATTGTTCTCACATAATATACCATCTTAACATGAATGATGTAACCAAGATTTTGTAACAACATTTTGATTTAAAAGAGTGTCCATGGAGTTTCTTGCCCGTTCTTCTCCATAGAGATCTACGCTAGGGAATGGGCAACTACAGTACTTTCACAGTTTTTATGTCTTGTGACTGTAGCTACATTTAATTTTCATCTTTGTTTCGACAATTCAAAAGTGCCTAGAACTGGCCTACTTGAAATAAATGCTTTGATTTTGATTTTGGTCAATTTTTTTTTTTTAATTCTCCAATGTCTTTTAAATCTAAATAAATCTTTGTTTGATAGAACTGGTTTCAAGAAAATTTCTTACGAGCTACCAAAGTTATTTTGTTTTTTAAATTTATGAAATTTTACAACTTCTAAATTCATTATTAAAAAACTAAAAGCCATTTTGAACTTAGCTTAATTTTAAAAAGTTCTTTAGTTGATACTCTTTCTAACGGTATGCTACATGTCACTAAAAACAATTCATTAAGTAGTCAAAATATTAGTTAGGAGAGTCAGGGTTAAGAAAAGACTTATTAAGGTTATTATTGGTGCCGATTCCCTTGTTCACAAACTAAACTAAATTTAAGTTGAATGCATCTTTTTCTTTCTATTTCATTATGAAAAGGACAAAAGATAAATATTAGTTTATTTTTTAAACTTTCACGATCAAAACACATTATAAATATAAAACACATGTAAACGGGTATTTTCGCGAATTTTTACCTTTAATATTAGCCCGACGTTTCGACCGGATTGCACCAGCCGTGGTCGCGGGAAGACTGAAGTATTGGAGGTACCACCACAGCAAAGCGAAGGTGTTTATTCTACTACCCTCACTTGATCTTCATAAATGTTAATTAGGGCCGGTTCACACTAGGACAGCACACTACACTAACAGTGTCCGCATACTGAGATGATTTCACTTGCCGAGTACACTTAGTGATCACTGGATTCCAAGCGGGAGAGAGTCTGAAGCCGTCTTCGCGATTGAAATTAGGATACTTCTTGATCTCAATCGCTTCCCGAACCATTCTCTTATAGTAGGTAGTTAGTAGGTTGAGTTGAATGGCGCCGATACATGCGTCATGTTCGTGTACGGGCGCTGTCAGTTGGGACTGGTCATCTCTTAACGGCCATGGTTTATTTTAATTACCTACTTTATTTATACATTTTTGATTTAATATTTTGCTCTGGACGCTCTTAATGTGCACGTCTTTCTACATCGTTCTCACATATATGTAGAATCTCAACATGAATGATGTAACCAAGATTTTGTAACAATATTTTGATTTAAAAGAGTGTCCATGGAGTTTCTTGCCCGTTCTTCTCCATCGAGATCTACGCTAGGGAATGGGCAACTACAGTACTTTCTCAAGTTATTATGTCTTTTGACTGGGACTGTAGCTTTGTTTTCTTTTGTATCTTTGACATTCAAAAGTGCCGTAATGGTCTAATTGAAATAAATGCTTTGAGTTTGGGTTTTGAGTTTGAGTTGAGTAGTGCTTCTCATTTGCAAGGATTTTTGGGTGGTGTAACTCCATCCAGTGGTTGGGTCCTGAGTCTATCACATGCACCGCTATAGCGGACTTAGTGTAGTGTGCTGTCCTAGTGTGAACCGGCCCTAATTAACATTTATGAAGATCAAGTGAGGGTAGTTGAATAAACACCTTCGCTTTGCTGTGGCGGTACCTCCAATACTTCAGTCTTCCCGCGACCACGGCTGGTGCAATCCGGTCGAAACGTCTGGCTAATATTAAAGGTAAAAATTCGCGAAAATACCCGTTTACATGTGTTTTATAATATTAGTTTAATCCTGTCAAATTAGTCAGCACCTGACGTAATTTGATGTAATTTTAGTAGTCAACTTTTTAATCGCGTCTAAAACTTGTATGGCGCTGATTAATTTGACAGAACATAACTAAAATTTATCTTCTGTCCTTTTCTTAATTAAATAGAAAGAAAAAGATGCACTGAACTTAAATTTGGTTTAGTTTGTAAACAAGGCAATCGGCACCATTATAAATCTTGTTCAAATTTGATTCAAATTAATCCAATATTTATTTTGTGCCATTACACCCACAAAAGTTATTTCGAAATAGAGGAAAACATTTCTGGTATTTTTTTCAAATAAAATAAAAAACATTTTTAACCATCCGTGACATTTGGGACATACGATGTATGGGTAGACCTAGCTAATGACCTCCCAAACCCCTGGAGAAATTGTGTCGTTCCATAAGCCAAACACCCTTTATATTTTTCAATGTTTCACTGTGTACTTCTGTTAATACAGCTCACCCCATCCGAAATTCAAGAATAATATAAAATGTTTATGTGCTGTTCACAGCTTCACCCGAGATTCATGATTGACATAAAATCCCAGGATTTATTAGACCAAGAAATGCGACTCTATACCGACTTTATACGGGAGGCCTTGGCTCAAAAGTGCAATGTATAGGTACGTAACGTAAATACGTCGATTTTAAAATTAACAATAGCCGTTTCACATACATTCATGGCATATATCTCGATAGATTAAAATTCCAAAGTCACCTCCAAATCGAACAATAAACCGCTGGTCTTCAAAAAGTACTTCAAATTAGATCATGAAACTTTGCATACTAACTGAACTAACTATAAAGCAGGTCTGATGTGTTTTATTTTTTAGTCCAATCAATATTTTTTTGTAAATCGCAAAAAACCACTCATTTCGCACTATTCGGCCGCAGTGACTTACGTAACAACTGCTTTGTAGTGCAAGCTGATTAGAACTTTATTCTGACAGTGTTTCAAACGAAGTTTGAACCACCACAAATAGAGTTGCTAATTTTAGGGTTAGAAGGGTCTTAATGCAGTTTTCAGCAATACATAGAGTGATTTAAGAGAAAGGTTTATATGTATATGTTGCTCCCGTGCGAAGTCAGGGCGGTCGCTAGTAATATTATTAATGTGAAAGTTTCTCCGAATGGATAGATGTCTATTACTCTTTGTGTTGTTTCGTACTTACTTTCATCGTGTAGTCACTAAAACTAATATCATCATCATAATCAGCCATCTCTATGAGAGGGAATGGGCTATAATCCACCACACGGGCCCAGTGCGGATTGGTAGATGTCACATGTCTTCGAATTTTTTGGTTCTACGACATGCCGGTTTCCTCTCGATGTTTTTCTTCACCGTTTTGAGAGCAGCGGTGATGAAATAAATTACACAAAGTAATGCGCTTGCCTGGGTTTGAACCCACGACTTACTGTTAAAAAAAAGTACTACTAAAAAGTACTTACTGTCAAAATAATATAGAATAAACAAAGTGTGGATTTTTTAAAAATTAAATTCGATAATTGTCCCACGGGATCGTACTATCTAGATAAAAAATATCCTATTTGTTAATCCAGGTTATAATCTATGTGTGTGCTAAATTTCATTCAAATCCGGTCTATAGGTTTTGCGTGAAAAAGTATCAAACACATCGCATTTATAATATACTAGCTGACGTCCCGCGGTTTCACCCGTGTAGTTCCCGTTCCCGAGGGAGTGTGGGAATAAAATATAGCTTATAGCACTCACAAATAATGTAGCTTTCTACCAGTAAAACGATTTTTAAAATTGGTTCATTACTTCCGGAGATTACCCCCTACATACAAACTTACAAACAAATGTTACCTCTTTATAATATTAGTATAGAAAGTAGGATTCCCATCAATGAAAGAATTTTCGGAATCAGATCTGTGAACCCATTAAATAATTATAAACTTACAAAGTTTACCTCATTACTATTAATAACTAACTAACACAACATACATATAAATCAATACTTCCAATTACCTATAACCTATACCATTGAAATCATCATATAACTATTACTTACCTGAATATCAGACCTAAAGAAACTTTGAAAAACAAATGAAGGGAAAGTATGGAGAAACAAAATATAAGGGGTATGATGGAACAGGTGGTTTCGCGCGAGTGTCAGTAAAGACGCAATGGACGCGACCTCTTTGGTCGACACGCGGGACAATACTGAAAGTGTTGAGTCTGTTAGAGGTGTGGGGTTGCCATTTTGGGGAGAGTGAACGGTTCAGTGGGAGACTTTTATGCAAATGCTTGTTCGGGAATGCAGATTCGTAGATGCTTGATAACTTTTTTTTATGTTTTTGTGTAGTAAGCAACGCCTTATTGTTGAGCCTATGCTGTCCCTCAACTCCATACTAAAGTTCTAATGCTGTAACATGATTAATATATTGTAAAAACAAATAATTTTAAAAGAGTAACCTTGGAGTTTCTTGACGGTTCATCTCCACAGGAAACGACCAACCCGAATCGTGCTCCTTTTCTCCACGTTTTAAAATTGCCGAGATTTGACAGCAGAATGTCTGACGCGAGGAACTGTATTCGATACCCACTTCAGGCAAATTGATATTGTTATTAGATTTTTTAATCTGTATGAATGTGTACTTATTTATATTATTTTTTGGCAAACAAAATAATATTTTTATTTTTATGCTATACCTCAATTTTGTCCTATTCGACCCAAAGGTTGACTGGTAGAGAATGCCTTGTGGCATTAAGGCCGCCTATGTACCAGTCTTGTACATGAAGTTTAAATAGACAATAAGTTGTTTTCCTAAAGAAATTTCTCACTAGCAGGCTAGAGTTACTATTCTAGTCCCTATTATGTTTTATAGGCTTGACTTCTATCACAAAGAACCTAAAAATACGTAACTGGAAAAATATTATAAAGAGGTAACATTTGTTTGTAAGTTTGTATGTAGGGGGTAATCTCCGGAAGTACTGAACCGATTTCAAAAATTCTTTCACCATTAGAAAGCTACATTTACCTTGAGTAACATAGGCTATATTTTATCCCCATACTCCCACGGGAACGGGAACTACGCGGGTGAAACCGCGGGACGTCCGCTAGTATAACATACAACAATAACAAACACATATAGGGAAAACATTTTCTTGCATATAGCAACACAGCAACGTTCGCGCGCTTGCGTCTTGCCATTTCATATTTCGAACTCCCTCCATATTTCCATCACACAATTTTAAACTTTACCCTTTACGAATACAATCTACTTTCTTTTGTTTCTAACCGGCAGAAAGGTGCTAGCTTTCAGAATATCTTAAATCAAACATTGATTTAGTGGATTAGATACTCTATCGTCTTCAAAATGGAGTTTAAAATTAATTGCTCAAGAATTCTAAACATGATTGTAAGGGCTAAAAATACCAATTTTTCTTGTACAAACCGCTTCACATTGAAGTTAACTCTACATGAATTGGCATACGGTCGAAAATCCTTTAAAATTGATAAGCTATTTAAGTCTTTTAACTATGGAAGTCTACCCGCATAGACGCAAATCTAGAATTAGGGTTTAAACGAGATATTCTGATTAAATGCGAAAAGGCTTCTAATCCTATTAAAGTAATAGGTTTCTTAGTAATCTTGGAATTGACTAATACGTTGATGGATTCGATTCCCCGGTCGGGTAAGGTGGTTTTGTTTAGTTGGACGACTCGGAGTTTTTTGAGTGCCTCTTTGCTGTAGTAAGCATAAGGTCTTGGTTCCGATTTCCGGGTCTTGCAAAGTTTATCTTAATAGGGAATATGCATTAATACGGGCAAACTAATTGATTGTACTGGTCGGGCATTATTTGAGTCCATCGTCACGTAAAGAAGAAGATGAAGAATTGATTCCCATGTTAATGTATTGTGGAAGCTGCAGAAGATTGTAAAAATATACTTGCATTGTATAGATTCTTAGTATTATACAGGGTGTTTGGTGCATCGTGTGCCAAATTAAAATGGTCGACTGGGGGAGTCATCTGCTATCCTTTCAGACCCCTAAACACTATTCATGCCCTGTCGATTTTTTTTCATCGAGTTTTTATTATTTTGTTAAAAAAATACCCAAATTTTACATTCAAATACAAATTTAAAAAAAAGTATAAGTCGTAGACTCTGAATTTTAATTTTGTTTAGATGTGTATTGTATGACAGTATTTTTGATATCAAAATGAGTGACATTAGCCATCTAGTTTTTTTTTTTAATTTACTCGCAAAGTTTCGGACTTCAATTAAAGATGTCCATGTTAGAGCTATTTACATGGATATAAAAAAAAAACCAAAAGCGACCGGGATCTTTTTACAACTTTGTGAATTCGCTAGAATTGTGAATCGAGTCACAAAATACTAAATTCCAAATTCTAAAGAAAAAAAGTCTTTGTGCGTAATTGTTAATTGAGACACAGGTAAAATTTGTTTACTTACTCTCGCAAAGTAAAATCTATCTTCTATCTCTTTCTTGCACAGCGTAAACTAGTTTGAACAAATGACGAACTGCCGCCGACGCCGTTAATCTGTCATAATTTTAGTCGAGACATCACTGCCTCTGCTACCTGACGTGTGTGCTTAGTTCACCGTACTCCGCGTTTTTTTTCATTTTGTTACTTTGTTTTGTTGGTTTTTGTTACGTTTTAACTTTTGGTGTTATTGTTAAACTTTGTTGACTTTTTGTTGTTGCAATGGCGACGTTTTCTAATGAAGAATATGCTGACATCATGATGGCTTATGGAGCCGCCCATGGTGTCGCTCGTGCAGCGCAACGACTTTACCAGGAACGCCTTCCTGGTAGACGATTACCTGGCCGCAGAGTCTTCCAAGACACATACCGACGCATACGCGAGACTGGCAGTGTCACTTTTCATGAACCAAGGGGCCATATTGTGCGCCATAATGTTGAAGTGGACGAGAGAATACTGGCACAATGCTTTTTTTAAATTTCTATTACCCCCCCCCCCCCCCTCCAAGAGTGATACGAGACAGATTTTAACCTTATAAGAGTGAGATAACAGATTTAATAAGTATTTCAGGTATCATTTAAGCAAGAATATTTTTTTAAATCATAATTTGGAATTGTAGTATTTTGTGACTCAATTCACAATTCTAGCGAATTCACAAAGTTGTAAAAAGATTTCTATGGCATGTGGCACATCACTAGCAAGAAGATAGACTAGACAATTTTTGAGGAAGTTGGAAGATCCCGGTCGCTTTTGGTTTTTTTTTTTATAGCCATGTAAATAGCTCTAACATGGACATCTTTAATTGAAGTCCGAAACTTTGCGAGTAAATTAAAAAAAAACTAGATGGCTAATGTCACTCATTTTGATATCAAAAATACTGTCATACAATACACATCTAAACAAAATTAAAATTCAGAGTCTACGACTTATACTTTTTTTTAAATTTGTATTTGAATGTAAAATTTGGGTATTTTTTTAATAAAATAATAAAAAATCGATGAAAAAAAATCGACAGGGCATGAATAGTGTTTAGGGGTCTGAAAGGATAGCAGATGACTCCCCCAGTCGACCATTTCAATTTGGCACACGATGCACCAAACACCCATAATTGCATAGCACATGTGTGAGTACTCTGTACTGTTCAGCCACCATTTACATTTAGTTATCTTTCATTGACTTGAATATGCCTTGGTGGCTGAGAGAATGTCATGCTCACTTAAATGTCTCGCTGATGGTGGCGGGTGTGTCGGGTCATTTAGTTCCCTTCAATATGGTTGAGTTGAATGGTGCCGGTACAGGCGTCATGTCGGTGAACGGGCGTCAGTTGGGACTGGTCATCTCTTAGCTGCCAAGGATCATTTTAATTACTTTATTCATAAATTGTTGATCTAATCTTTTACTCTGGACGCTTTTAGTGTGCACGTCTTTCTACATCGTTCTCACATATATACGTATAAATAATCTCAAAATTAATGATGTAACCAAGATTTTGTAACAATATTTTGATTTTAAAAGAGTGTCCATGGAGTTTCTTGCCCGTTCTTCTCCATCGAAATCTACGCTAGGGAATGAGCAACTACAGTACTTTCTCAAGTTATTATGCCTTGTGACTGGGACTGTAGCTTTGATTTTCTTTTTTGTATTTTTTTTTTGACATTCAAAAGTGCCGTAATGGTCTAAAATAAATGCTTTGAGTTTGAGTTTGAATACAAAATTCTTTTTATTTATTAAAAATGCCTTCCATTGGCCCATAAAAACATTGTGGTACACTTGTATAAGTTGCTAATGCATCGCTTATTTTACAATTTACTGTTTTATGTAGCATGTTTTTGGTGAAACAGAATGCATTCTCAAAACGCGTCGTCCTCAATAACGCCGGTAGTGACGTCAAAGTCTATGTGTCAAAAAAAGACTTTTATTTGAAAAGTGCTTAAAGTTTCACTAAGATTTTATTATAATATTATTGTTATTGCAATTTTTACTTGTCTAGAGCACATACAATTAATAAAATTATTCTATTAAGGGCTAAAAATTAGATGTAAACAAGGCAGATTGTGGTAAATGACGTCACATCATGGCCGCGACAGCTACGGACGTTTGATCTGTCATAGAAATTCGCAGGAGTTTTAATATTAATTTTCAGCGACAAGCAGTAGTTGAACTTAACTTTTAATACTTTTCTTGTGTTGTTAGTACTGTATTTTATAGATTTAAGTAAAGAAAAAAATACGTGCATATTCCCTATTGTAAGTTTTAGTGTATTTTTATTTTATTTTGTTTTAATGTAAAGGGTTTCATGTTTACCTGAAATAAATGTTATATATTTTTATTTATTTTATAAAGTGATAGTGGGCTTTTAATAAAAAAAAATCCCAATAGCATCCCGTCAGTATTGTGGCAGGTTGCTGGCAATAGGCTCGTCCCTTGTTATTTAGAACTTAAACGTACCTGGGAAAATGAAAATGTACTATTGCACTGGCACTGCCTAACCTTTCTAAAAAACAGGCGTTATGATATGTAGTTTAGGATCAGGAGCCTGCTGTCCGCGCAGCAAGACGACCGTAGAAACGGGTTTCTTCGAAGAAAGTATCGACAAAATGACAGATTTCTTTTGTTTCTCTGTCATTTCTTCGTCGACAAAACCTGTTTCCATGGACCCTGTTTTCCTGTTGCATGACCATGCTGTCAGCGACATGCTGGCTTATTCCACAAATCCCCCCTAAGAGAATGCCCCTCAGGGGGGAAAACTGAACTTTAATGTAAAAATAATTCAGAAAGTCCCCTTTTCATTTTGAGTTATTCCACTATTCCCCCCTGAGAGAATCTTCCTCAAAAACTGAACCATTATAAAACAAAATCGGCTGGCTACAGATTGAAAACCTTAGAATTATCACGATATTTTAGGTTATCGGTTTGAAAACCTTAGAATTATCTCGATATTTTAGGTTAGTCCAAATAGAATAGGTAAATAACATAGCACATTCAAATTACTATAAATATCAATAATTCATGAACTCTTAGCTTTTAATCCCAAGTTTATAATCATTAATAATAATCACAAAGCAGAATATTAATAGCGCAGGATTTATTAGTACCCTTAATCCAAGCCTTTTCCCAACTATGTTGGGGTCGGCTTCCATTTTAACCGGATGCAGCTGAATACCAGTATTTTACATGGTGCGACAGCCTATCTGACCTTTACAACCCAGTTAGTACTGGGTAATACTATACCCCTTGGTAAGACTGGTTGTCAGACTAGCTGTAACGAGCCACTGACTACCTGTAACGACTGTCAAAGATCTACAAATGACAGCTGAGACCAACGGCTGTTGGATAGGAAACGTACAGTTTAAATCATCAACATTTCAGCCAAATGACGTCCACTGCTGGATATAGGCCTCCCCCAAGTGTCGCCACATGTCCCGGTCCCATGCTACTCGCATCCAGCGGATCCCCGCAACCTTCACCAGGTCATCGGTCCACCTAGTGGGATGTCTTCCAATGCAACGTCTTCCGGTTCGCGGTCGCCACTCCAGAACTTTTCGGCCCCATCGGCCATCCGTTCTGCGAGCAATGTGCCCTGCCCACTGACACTTAAGTTTGGCAATTATTCGTGCTACGTCGGTAACCAAAACGAAAACACATAAAACAAATAAATATCGTTTATCAATGCTCAGTTAAGGTGCGTACAGACTATACAGGGTGTAAAAGACCTCATCATAAAGCCGTCAACCAAGCATTATGTACAGACGGGGTCTTTTCCGCTTACCTATTTTAATTTTTTTTCGCTTAAAACATGCGGAGGCGCCGAGCCACGCCCCCTTAAAGTTTGGGCCTATTAGGAAAGCCTCAACTTTGGCGCGCAAAATAACTCTCGTTTGGCATGCGTCGTCAGTGCGCTCGGCCGATTTGGTATCTTTTTATTCATTATTTCTATACAAAGTCAAGGGGCGGGGCTAGAGAGCGTTTCTATGTTGCAAGTGCAAGCAAAAATAAGCTTAGTGGTGGTCAGGCGGGAGTGTCCTCGATAGTACATCAAACTAAGTAACTTTACGCAAAAAATATTGCTGGGAAACGACTTTTTATTTGGGGTGAAAAATCATGTTTTGTGGTAGAACTCAATGCAACGCACTCAAAACATTGTGCTGATGGATGGATTGAATAGTACGGGGATCATAGAGGTGTTTAAAGTAAAAATCTAACATTAAAAACTTGTATTAAAAAAAAAAACTTGCCAAAAAGTTGGAACTTTGACCCCCAATATCTCCGTAACTAGAAGGTTCCCAGGTATGGTGTAGAACAACAAAATGATCGCAATGATAGGGAGTATAAGTGCCTTTCGGCTTCGTTAAGAGATGTTTTACACCCTTTATAACACAACATTGTTATATAACATGATTCAGATAAAGTGGACACCGAATGATATAAATTTCAATGTCTATGTCATAATGTGGACGTGTTATAAAACACAAGTTATATAATATGTTACATAGTCTGTACGCACCTTTAGGCGTGCCACAAGCCTGGCCCACTATGTAACTGATTTTGCGTAAAAGCAGTAGGTGAGGTACCATAAATTCGGATTATCTATGCCATTCTGTATCTAATGGGAGACAGAGGTCGCTCTTATATCTTAATATTGGGGCTCACCCTATTACCGGCATTGATAGTGGGACTTACCTATTTGATGGAGGTCAGATAAGCAGTCTTTGAACGTGAAATACTGGTATTCAGCTGTATCCAGTTAGACTAGCCGTGTGGTATCCGGCAGAGTAGAATAGAACCAACCCATTACACTCACGGGTGTCGTATAAATGTCTGAGGCAGAACACCTTGCGCCTCCGTAGACCGGAGAATGGGCAGCAGCGTTTTCTGTTAGTCTTTCATCACTGCGATCTCCAATCCGCCTGCCAAGCGTGGAGATTACGGGAAATTCCTCCCATCATGGGAGAGGCTTATGTCCAGCAGTGGACGTTATGGGCTGTTGTAGTAGTAGTAGCAGTTAGACTGGAAGCCGACCCCAACATAATTGGGAAAAGTCTTGGTCAATGATGACACATAACATAATACCACGCTTGTTTTCCCCAAGGGTTAGGCAGAGGGGATGTACCTAACAGTACACCCTTATTTTGCCAGGTATGTTTAAGTCCCATGTAAAAGGGGCGAGCCTATTGCCGTCAACCGGGCGCAAATCCAGACTCCGTGAACGAGAAATTCCTGATGAAAAACCCAATAACCCTGCCAGTGATGAGTTGGTCTCTATCATCATCATCAGCCTATAATGTTCCCACTGCTGGGACACGGCCTCCTCTCAATGAGAGGGGAATGGGCTATAATCCACAACGCGGGCCCAGTGTGGATTGGTAGATGTCACATGTCTTCGAATTTTTGGTTCTAGGACATGCCGGTTTCCTCACGATGTTTTCCTTCACCGTTTTGAGAGCAGTGGTGATGAAATAAATTAACAAAGTAATGCGCCTGTCTGGGTTCGAACCCACGACCTACTGTTCGTAAGTCGGGGCCGCCACCACCGGGTCATCGCTGCTCTCAGGGTCTCTATACTAATATTTTAAAGAGGTAAAGTTAATAAAGGGTGTAAATAGCGAAGCCGAAAGGCACTCGTTTTCCCCATTGTTGCGATCACTTTTTTTATTCTGGACCATACTTAGGAAACTTCTAGTTACAGAGATATCGTAGGTCAATATCTCCATAACCCGTTAACTATTAAATGCGTCCATCAGCACAATGTTTTGAGTGTGTTACATTGAGTTTTACCGTAAAACGTGATTTTTTACCTGACAAAAAAAGTCGTTGATGTACAGTCGGGGTCTTTTCCTCCTGACCATTTAAAACTTTTTTCGCTTAAATCATGCGGAGGCACCAAGCCACACCCCCTTAGAGTTTAGGCCTATTAGGAAAGCGTCAACTTTGGTGCGCAAAATAACAATAACTCTCGTTTGGCGTGAGTCGTCAGTGCGCTCGGCCGATCGGTATTTTTCATTCATTATTTCTATACAAATTCAACGGGGCGGGGCTAGAGAGGATTTCTATGTTGAAAGTGCAAGCAAAAACTAGCTTAGTGCTTGTGAAAACTTTTTAGTTAAGACAGCATTTTCAAATTAATATTGGAACATGTGTTTTTGATAATGACTTGTGTCATACACTTGTAATAAAAAATTCTCTGAGCAAACAACGTTTTTGCTTCCATATCATATTCATCTAGTATATTTCATCAAAAGTGCTGATCAGGCGGGAGTGTCCTCGATATTATATTGCTTAGTTGTCGGCATTGTGAAGGGTCTGTTTACACCCTGTATGTTTGTATATTTGGATATAGAGGTAATCTTCGGAACTATTGATCAGATTCCGAAAATTCTTTCACGAATGGGAAGCTACATTTTCCCCAAGTGCCTATGCTATATTTAAAACAAAATCAAAATCAGTTCATCCATTCGGGAGCTACGATGCCACAGACAGACACACACACAGACACGTCAAACTTATAACACCCCGTCATTTTTGCGTCGGGGGTTAAATACGTTCCTGTAGGACAATTTTGGGCTAGAATGCGAGCGAAGCCGCGGGCTTACGGTGGTACCTAGTTAATAAAATCGTATTTTGTACAACAAACGAAGATCAATTATACTGGTATCATTTCACGCTACTGGTCTGTTCATTTGACGCCAACTTAAAATTAATGACTTACATTATTATTTAGCTCTTAAATTTATGAATAATACTGGATGACTTTTTTATCACTTTCCAAAAAAAAAAAATGTGAACGAAGTAGAAGCAAATGGCATAATTAGTTTTTTTTTTTTTTTGCGAAAAAAAAAATTAAAAACAATCGAAATTTAAATCATACGCGTATTGCGTATGATTTGAAATTCAATAATTTCATTTTTTTTTATAATTTCTGTTTCTTTGTTCTAATATGAAAAGTTTACTTGAAATTTGTAGCGTTTTTTGACGATGGATATTTTTTTTCTAAGCTGTGGAAAAAATAAAAAAAAACTACTCTACTCTCTCTACTCTACTCCGTTCACATAATATACCCATTTTTTTTGGAAAGTGATAAAAAAGTGAGAGTGAGAGCAGCGGTGGCCCAGTGGTGGCGCCCCCGACTTACGAACACTAAGTCATGGGTTCGAACCCAGGCAGGCGCTTACTTTGTGTAATTTGTTTCATCACCACTGCTCTCAAATCGGTGAAGGAAAACATCGTGAGGAAACGGGCATATCCTAGATCCAAAAATACGAAGACATGTGACATCTACCAACCCGCACTGGGCCCGCGTGGTGGATTATAGCCCATTCTCTTACATAGAGGCCATAGGAGGCCTGTGTCCCAGCAGTGGGAACATTAAAAGGCTGATGATGATGATGATGATAAAAAAGTCACCTGTATAAGAGCTAAGTGAATAAGACTATACAGGATGTTTGGAACACGGATGACTTCATAAAAATTGTGTCAGTCCTGTACCAAACTCAGTATATAAGGTATTTTTAGCGCGTCAGATGAAATAAGTGAATTATGGAGTTACAGACATCCCCTCCTCACCTCGATCAGTCCAGCAGAACACCTTCCTTCTGGACAGGCCCTGCAGTGGCCAAATGGGGTATTATCTAATATCTAATTGCAACTTAGGCTAGTGGGGTCCTGAGTGCACCCCTGTACACATCTGCCAAATCCTGCATGAACTATAGTTGGTGCCAGTTAAGATGAGAATAGCGGTCATTGCCCTTTCCCTAGTACCTATCTCTTCATAGGAACCAAAACAAATAAACCATGTATCGTTTTTCATTACAAAAAATGTTGAAGATCACGATAGATGACGATTCCAGATTTGAACAGGCTAATTTTTGGTTTTCAAAGTTAAGCAGTTTAATAAATGTATGGTAGGTCAATGGGATCATTCCCACTAGTTCTACTAAACAGTTCTACGTTAGAACTAGTATGACCGCTATTCTCATCTTAACTGCCATCAACTATTCAAGCATGGTGCTATATTTTCAAAATGTTGACATACATAACACGCTCATTTGCATATCCAAGAAGTAACCTTCGAGAAAAATAATGTCTCCCTGACTTTATTTTCGTTTCTTTTCATTTCTTACCTCAAAACCCGGACATAATTATTTACCCGTCACCCACATATTCATCCCCCCTCACCATAAGGGTAGGAGAGGGGAGAGGGTGTCCCATCCATCCATCATTCGCGCCCATATCCGCAACGTATCCCAAACAGGGCTCAAATAACTGTTTACTTCATATTAATAAGATTGATAGGAAGAACAAAAGGTTTCCTGAAGAATAAGGCTATTAGGCTCGCCCCATAATGCATGGGGCTTTTATGGGTTTTTCATTAGGAATTTCCTAGTAGTAGCCCGGAGTTAGGAAAACGGTTTGATGACCCAAAGCCGTGTGGTATCCGGCAGAGTAAATAGAACCAACCCATTACACTTACGGGTGTCGTATAAGGCGACTAATGTCTGAGGCAGAACACCTTGCGCTTCCGTAGACCTGAGAATGGGCAGCAGCATTTTCTGTTAGTCTTTCATCACTGCGATCTCCAATCCGCCTGCCAAGCGTGGAGATTACGGCAAATTCCTCCCAACATGGGAGAGGCTTATGTCCAGCAGTGGACATTATGGGCTGTTGTTGTTGTTGTTGTTGACCCAATGCATTTACAAAAGGCGTAATCGATTCCCAAATAATAACAACAGAGAACAAAGAATCCGGCTGTAAATTCCATTAAAATCGGTTCTTATGTCATTTTTTTTGCGATGTGCCCCAGCCTTTTCATAATTGTGACCAACTTGCTTGGTCGTTGTACTTAATCTAAATCTTCTGGTGACCTGTAATTTTTTTTTTTTAAGACCTACTTCAGGCACCAAGCTCTCACAATGTGAATTTATATAGTTCTGAACTGATATGTCCTGCAAAACCATTGCGTTTTGCGTCATTGAGAGAAAATAAATAAACTTATTATTATTATTAATCTAACACATTAAACACATTTGTTTGAGGTCCTAGCTTAATTACCACGACCAACATTGAAAACTGACTAGAAAGTTAACATCAAACAAAAATGTTATAAGTTCCGTACTAGTAAGTATTTTGAAATTACAAACAGTCACTTCATTTTTTCTTAATTTGTATGGATTTAATTTTTTTCTTAATAAAAATATACATTATTAAACTTACGAAGTGTGTGTTTTATTAAACATTCCTGCCTACCTCTTGAGGGTATACATGCGTGAAGTTACGCCACTAGCGGCATCGCTCGGATTATCATGATTACGTAAATGTCAGCGCGGATATACTCGTAGAGATAATTATTATATATTACGAGATAATCTGCTGAAGCTGTATCTCATTATATGTATGCTGGCGGCTATTAAGTTATCATTTTGATATTAAATAGAGCATAAACTTTAAGTTTATATTATTTAATACAGCGAAAAAATAACTTGGAAATACAAAAACCGGCCAAGTGCGAGTCGGACTCGCGCATGAAGGGTTCCTTACAATCTTAATACGGGAGCCCCCTTCAATTTTTAATTTGTTTTTATTATTTGCTGATAGAGTGGCCCCTCAAATTCACATTCTGTGAAATTTTCAACTGTCCACCTATTACGGACCATGAGATACCGCTGACAGACAGACGGGACGGACGAATGGACGGAAGGACGGATGGCGGACAGCGGAGGCTTAGTAATAGGGTCTCGTTGGTTAGCCTTCGGGTACGGAATATAGGAAATGGGCGTGAAGAAAAACTGCAGCGGTTTGAATTTAAATATACGTAAACTTGTTTATTATTCAAATTTAAAAGACTCACAAGGATGGTTATAATATCTGCCTCCTAGCACAGTGTAGATAGAAGTGAGCGTGACTAAAGGCAACCAACGGTTTTTATAACATTCGTTTAGTGACAGTGCTCATAGTGTTGCCAGTTTCTAGAAGATTAATACTTAGATACCCGCAATGAGAGGTTTTCATTTTGAGGTATTAAATTAACTCTAAAATTAAGATGGCGTTGAACTTACTATGATAGTTGGTGCCAAAGCCAAAATGCTTGGAAAAAAAAAACATTATGTCACGTCACATACTCTCGTTGACTGACACTTTCATTTGCCTAACCTTCCGAATATAACCTAGTTTTCTCGCGCTTTGTTAAAATAAGTTTTTTTAGGTTCCGTTCCGTACATTATCATACTAACTCCTAGCGCCATCTATCCAGCGACTAGGGAAGAGCTAAACAGAAAATCCCTCATTACAAACACATTTAAAATAACAATGCACCGTGCCCGATCAGGCACGGCATAAGGGTTAAAGATTAATTTTTGCTTCATTAAAATTGATTAAATACCAACATGGAACCCTAATTAGGGTTACCAAATCGTACACCCACATTTTACCAGTTATGTTAAGGGCTTATATAAAAGCGGCCGACCCTACTGCTATCAACCGGGCCCGCATCCAGAATCCAGGGTACTGATAATCTCATCATCATCTATCTAGACTTTCCCAAACTATCTTGTTTAACTGAATACTAGCACGTTTCATGGAATGACTGCCTATCTGACTTCCACAATTCCGTTGCTGAGTAATCTTTTTAAGACTGTTTGTCTAAGTTTCGGGCATCTGATGACCCGAAATGACGGTCAAAGATCTACGAATCATTGCAGGGATCAATGACTTTTCTAATCACTTAGGTGTCTCCGTATAAAGAGTGAAAAACGGTTCGCTAGAACCATCTATAAACTGACCTCACCAAGTGCAGCTTATCCTTAATTGATTTACTACTTACAGCTGATAAACACGAGCTTCTCTAGAAAATACTACAACACACTTGTTAAAATGCTCTTTATTCTACAGTTTAAGCTAGAAAGATAAACATGATATTTTATTATCTTTCACATAAATACAAGGAGACACAAATGTTTCTCGTAGAACGTGCTACAGCGTAGGCACGTCGTAGCGTGGCCTACGATGTGCTACGACGTAGGCACGGCGTAGTGGGTCTACGAGAATGCTAAGGCGTAGCTGTTTTATTTGCTGAATAGTGTTCTAGTTTTGTGGTTAGAATTTATTTAGAAAGGTTTAAATTGTATTGGAAACAAGAGTTTAAGTATAAATAGCTCATACCCGCCGCGGCTTAACCTGTGTTGATGATGGAAATTATTCCACTGTAACATATTACTGTGGTCAAAATAATGTCTTTTGTTCCAATCATGGTGTGACCTATGTGCTAAATTTTGTTATAAAAACAGCTAGAATAACGCTCGGTTTAACTAACACTAGGTGACAACTAAACGAATGCCTTAATAAAACAAAAAGCACTTTGCGAAAACTGAGCACCGAGAGCTTTAGTTCCAACAGTGAAATAATATAGGTATATTATTTAGGTGTCACTTATTGCTGGCTAAAAAGTACATAAGTAGTGGAAATACGTATAGTTTCCTTAAAACCACATCACTAATTCACTTTGTACATAAAGAACAATAACAACTAAAATGCCGCATTAAAACGAAAACTAAAACAACAACATTGCGAAACTATTTCGTTGAAAGTTACGAAATTCGCTCCAACGAAACTCGTAGCGGGTTTCAAACGAGAGTTGCTACGGCGTAGCACACTCGTAGCTCGGAGCTACGCCGTAGCACGGTAAAGTAATTTATACGTATGTGCGTTACTTTGTGGGTCAAGTGAGAATGTAGGAACTGTATTAATGTTATTTATTAAACACTAGTTTTTGTCCGCAGCTTTGCTCACGCGAATTTATAATTTGACAATCAATTCGGGTTAAGAGTGTCAATGGTAAGAGAATGTCATGCTCACTCAAATGTCTCGCTGATGGTGGCGGGTGTGTCGGGTCATTTAGTTCCCTTCAAGATGCTTGCGTTGAACGGCGCCGGTATATGCGTCATGTTCATGTACGGGCGCTGTCAGTTGGGACTGGTCATCTCTTAGCTGCCAAAGTTCATTTTAATTACTTTAAGTTTGGTTGTACTCTGCTTGTAATAATATAATTCAATCATGATTCCAAAGACACATGGCGCCATCTATTATTATAAGAACGTTATGTCCGTTTCCGTACACCTGACAACGTATGCTTAAAATTTCAGGATGATCGGTTCAGTGGTTTATAAATAAATAAATATAAATATTGCTGGACATTACACACAGCGCCATCTAGTGCCACACTAAGCAACGAGGCTTGTGTCGTGGACACCAGATAGTTGATATACTACATAGATACTTTTTGTTTGTAAATACATACTTAGTATACATATAAACATCCATGACTCGGAAACAAATGTCCATGCTCATCACACAAACATTTGCTCCGACCGGGATTTGAACCCGGGACCCTAAGAACGTAAGGCAGCCTCACTACCGCTGCGCCAATCAGGTCGTCATTTAGGCGTGAATAGGTAACAAACTTACTTTCGCATTTTATAATATTAGATACTAGCGGACGTCACGCGGATTCACGCACATAGTTCCCGTTCCCGTGGGAGTACGGGGATAAAATATAGCCTATGTTACTCAAAGTGAATGTAGCTTTCTAATGGTGAAAGAATTTTTGAAATCGGCGCAGTAGTTTTTTAATTTATTTACAAACATACAAAAATACAAATCTTTCCTCTTTATAATATTACTGTAGATATTAAACATTTCTGA
Source organism: Xestia xanthographa (assembly GCA_905147715.2). Lineage (NCBI taxonomy): Eukaryota > Metazoa > Arthropoda > Insecta > Lepidoptera > Noctuidae > Xestia > Xestia xanthographa. The sequence continues at coordinate 1,231,844 of LR990654.1, read as the reverse complement.
ACTGTTTCAGTACCTACCAATAATATGTAGTTATGTCATCCGACACATAACATGGTGAAAACATAACATCACGCCTCTAATCACCGAAGGATTAGGCAGAGGTGTACCTAATTGTACACAAACATTTCGCCAGTTACGTTAAAGTCCCATGTAATATTGGGCAAGCCTATTGCCATCAACCGGGCACAAATCCAGACTCCGTGGCTGCTACTGAGAAATTTCTGATAGAAAAACTCAATAACAATTTGCCCGAGCAGGGAATCGAACCTCATGCTCAGTAGTCACGCTTGCGACCACTTGACCAATGAAATGAGGAGTATGAAATGATCCAGTACGATACATCTCTGGCTACCCTTTATGAAAATACAGTCGTGATGTTACGATAAGCTCAATGTCACAATTAAACAGTTAAATTACACAATCCGCCATGTTTGTGGTGTGTAATCAAAGTAATACTCGTCAGCGCGATCATTAGCGAGATTAAACACTCGTGTTGGCTTAAGAGCCTATAATACCTCAAATTAGCAACTCTATTTGTGGTGGTTCAAACTTCGTTTTAAAAACTGTTATAATAACGTTCTAATCAGCTTGCACTACAAAGCGGTTGTTACGTCAGTCACTGCAGGCTGAATAGTGCAAAATGAGTGGTTTTTATTCTTTATAAAATCAAACTTTCGTCCTTTGGAAAAAATAAAAACATAAGTCCTGCTTTATAGTTGGTTCAGTTACTATGCAAAGTTTCATGATCTAATTTGAAGTACTTTTTGAGTACCAGCGGTTTATTTTTCGATTTGGAGGTATTTTTGAAATTTTTCTATCGAGAAAATTTTATGGAATCGTGTTTTCGCCAAATATAGGACTTAACATTAATCCTCAACTTTACCATATATTTATTTCAAAATTAATGCTGCAGTTTTTTAGGCGTAACGGAGGATCATGCTAAGCCATTTGAGGTAGGTAGTTAGTACAAATATACCATTATTACACATAGATAATACTTGTGCTTAAAGTATTGTGATTATGATTATTACTAGCGGTTTCCTGCGAGCTTCGTCCTTATGAAATTAATATAAAAATATTACTTCCCAATTTGAATCTGATTTTTTTTAACCTGTATGTCCCCAGCCGTACACGATCGGATACGGTGCATTGTTATTTTAATTGTGTCTGTAATTGCGAGTATCGAAGATTTAATAACTTCGGACGCTACGCTTACCGGGGTTGATCCGTGGATGGGTGACCATCTTAACACACCGGGACTCCTCCGTGCTTCGGAAAGCACGTTAAGCCGTTGGTCCCGGCTGTCATTTGTAGATCTTTGACAGTCGTTACACTTAGTCAGTGGCCGAAAAAGTCATGACAACCAGTCTTTCCAAGGGGTGCCGTATTACCCGGTACTAACTGGCTTGTGGAGGTCAGATATGCTGTCGCTTCATGTATAATAATGGTATTCAGCTGCATCCGGTTAGACTGGACGCCGACCCCAACATAGTTCGGAAAAGGCAGGCACATGATGATGTTTTCGGAACTGAACCCTAATCCTCTCTCTAAAAAAAAAGCAGTACCGACAGCATAAGTGACTCCTTATCACATTAAGCTATCTACTTGTAAAAGTCCTATCAAAATTGGTCCAGCCGTTTAGGATATTAGCCGAAACAAACAGACAGACGTACAGAATTATAATAAAATTCAGTAAAAGAGCTGTTATTTTGAAATTGCAAACAGACATTTAAATTTTATATATTTGTATAGATTGTATAGATATAGCGAGAGTTTCTCAACTCGGTGAAGCAGATATTACGTAAGTAAACACCGTATTAACAGGTGTGACATTTTGTAAAGTTGTGCAACATATAACATCATCACGCATCATCGAAGCTTCGGACTTCGCTTGTTTATTATTTATTCCTTTCTTTTCCTTTTTTTCTTTTTTCTTTTCCTTTTTTTATACACACTGACATTTAATGTTTTGACATGTATTTTATTATTTTTTATACACTGACATTTAATGTTTTGACATGTATTTTATTATTTTTTTATTATTTTATTTGACATTTACTGATTTGACATGAATACTTATTTTGTTAAGTATTTTACTTTTTTTGTGATTTTTATTTACATTCTTTTTGAATAGAACTTGTTATGTATTTTATATGATTATTGTGAATGTGGGGACCATGTGGGTCACATTTATATTTTTTGTTTATTTTTTCCCACAACTGTCTGACAGTTTGAGTACTCTAAGCGGCCTACCCAAATGTCCTTTCTTTGGTATTGTTCATCGTTTCGTTGAGCTCCTTGAGTTATAAGTCGAGCTACACGTTAACTGACAAATGCTTGCACTGACTGGACAGGTCCGCTCAAAACTGTATGGTTCTTTCTTCAAAAGACCATATCAGACACTAATCTGCATAGTCCTCATATAAATTGAGCAAGATTGTCTGGACTTTAAAAGAGACTATGACCTCTGAGTTTGTTTCGGCTGTTTCTTCTCAGAGTAGTAAGGTACGAAACACAGGCCCCATCTAGTTTTAAGAAATGACGTGTAAAAGTGTTTGTAAAAACCTACTTGCAAAATAAACATCATTTATCATTTATCACGCTTGTTGACCCCGAAAAGTTAGGCAGAGGAGACTTACACCAAACCTATCTTTGATATCGAAATCAAAGTATTACCTAGTAGTGCATAAGGGCGCAAAACCATAATTTGATTTTAATTTTAAGATAGTTTGTAATTTGAGGGTAGTTCCGTTTATATTTTGATTTATGCAGGTTTATTGTAGGGTAGTGAGTTTTCTATTTGACATGTGTTGAATTACTGAACTAATATTTGTATTTCCGTCTATTTAATTTAAAAAGTAATCGTAATTTCCGTTTGCTTCAATAATAAGGATTATGTTTGATTTATGTAAAATGTTGTGAATGTGATGTTACTTCTGTTTATTTCAATAGGAGTTTATTTTGATATGTTCGCTAGAATTATTTAAGAGTCTAGTTTAGAGCGAAGATTATTAAGTAGTTAATTTGATGTGACAACGGCCATGATGCCGCCGACATGCACCTATACCAACTTCCCTCCGTACCTCGGAAAGCACATTAAGCCGTTGGTCCCGGCTATCAATCGTAGCTCTTTGACAGTCGTTACAGGTAGTCAGTGGCCCGAAAGTCTAACAACCAGTTTTACAAACAAACAACAAAAAAAACAAAAACAGCCCACAACGTCCACTGCTGGACATAAGCCTCTCCCATGATGGGAGGAATTTGCCGTAATCTCCACGCTTGGCAGGCGGATTGGAGATCGCAGTGATGAAAGACTAACAGAAAACGCTGCTGCCCATTCTCAGGTCTACGGAGGCGCAAGGTGTTCTGCCTCAGACATTAGTCGCCTTATACGACACCCGTGAGTGTATATGGGTTGGTTCTATTCTACTCTGCCGGATACCACACGGCTAAGCTGGCTAGCTGGCTAGTTTTACCAAGGGGTGTCGTATTATCTAGACACGGGTTGTAGAGGTCAGATGAAAGTAAAATACTGTTATTCAACTACATCTGATTATACCTGCAGATGATAAACTTTCAATGTGAAATTCTCACCTACTTAAGACAATTAAAACATACACAAATACCCGCATCATTTTAATACTATTCCTCCATTTTGTTTAATTAAAACTTCAATAATATTCCGTTTCATAACGATATCATAAAAGTTAGTGTTAGTTATTAAAACTCTCGGTTTTAGTTTATATTTCGCGCTTAATTCGTTTTTAGTTTATTTAAATTTGGTAGACGGGTTTATATGATCATTAAAATAAGCTTTTAAGTAGTAGTCCAATAACAGCCCATAACGTCGACTACTGGACATAAGCCTCTCCCATGATGGGAGGAATTTTCCGTAATCTCTACGCTTGGCAGGCGGATTGGAGATCGCAGTGATGAAAGACTAACAGAAAACGCTGCTGCCCATTCTCTGGTCTACGGAGGCGCAAGGCGTTCTGCCTCAGACATTAGTCGCCTTATACGACACCCGTGAGTGTAATGGGTTGGTTCTATTCCACTCTGCCGGATACCATACGGCTAAGTATAATAATAGCCATTAATACTGGCATCAACATTTTTATCCAACTAAGTTGGGGTCGGCTTTCAGTCTAATCGGATGCAACAGCAAACGTGTTAAATACTTGTATGTTACATTGAGCGACTGCCTATCTGACCTCCACAACCCCCCAGTTCTTAGGTAACACGGTACCTCTTGGTAAGACTAGTTTTCTGACGTTATAACTACCCGTAACAACTGTCAACGATCTACAGATAACAGCCGACACTTATCTTTTGTCTATCGTACTTTCTGAGGCCCCCATGGGCGTCTCAATGACATTTTTATCACTTTCTAAAAAAATGAGTATATTATGTGAACGGAGTAGAAACTTATGGCATACCTAGTTTATTTTTTATTTTTTTCACAGCTTAGAAAAACATTCGAAAAACGCTACAAATTCAAGTAAACTTTTCATATTAGAACAAAGAAAGAGAAATTTTGAAAAAAAATATGAAAAATACCGAATTTTAAATCATACGTTACACGCGTATGATTTGATTTTCGATTTTATTTTTTATTTCGCAACAAAAAAAAGCTATGTATGCCATTTGCTTCTACTCCGTTCACATATTATACCCATTTTTTTGGAAAGTGCTAACTAAGTATAGGATCCATTATACAGGTATAATGGATCCTATATTACAATTAATTTGAGCAGCATGTTCTCTTCCATAAATATCTATTACTTGTTATCCCAGTACTTCCTCTCTTAAGCTGAGAAATGCAAAAAATCTCAACTATGCTCAGGTCCGCGCATTTTATAATTCTACTAGCGGACGCCACGCGGTTTCCTCCGCGTAGTTCCCGTTCCCGTGGGAGTACGGGAATAAAATATAGCCTATGTTACTCGCTGATAATGTAGCTGTCCATTGCTGAAAGATTTTTTCAAATCGGTTCAGTAGTTTTTAAGTTTATTCGTTACGTACAATAATACAAATCTTTCCTCTATAAAATACTAGTATATTGAAATTAAAATTCAAATATTTTTATTTTGGGACAACTAGATCCAAGGGTTAGTAAACAAAAACTTAGAAACTATTGTTAGTACTTAAATACAGTTACAAAGGACAACACTCATCATAATAATAACATATAAAACACATAAATAAAAAACCCCTGTGCTAAGACACCCCGCCCCGTCAAGATAAACAATAGGGAGATACCTCCCTAGAAATCACCAGACGAACGAAATGCCTCAACACAGGTGCACGAAAATCTTCAGCTACAGTTTTCAGGATGCTGTTGTAACTCCCCCGCACCCTCCTCATAACTGACACGACTTTTTTCCGAATGACGGCATGGAAATCGTCAGTATGAGCCTGTGCGAACATCTCGGAGGCACTGCAGAAACGAGGAAGTCCCAACATCATCCTGAAAATGTTATTGTTATTGTATTGTTAGTATAGATTGGTAGTAATTTCTATGCAAATTACTTATTATATTATATTATTCTCTCCAATCTTCTCGTCTCCAGAGGACAGCCAGCTTTACTAATCATAACATCTTTCACAGCCCATCCATCGTATTATTATATATATTACATCGTATTATATATGTCGCCGCAAGAGGCTCTATCTGCTAAGATTTAATCTAATTATTAACACTCATAATTCTATTCCATGAACCTGCCATTTCTGCTTCGTGGTACAGTTATTACATCACTTGACAAATGAGTTAAGCGCCATCTATTGGTGTAACTAGCACTTAGATAGTTCGTGGTTTCAAATAGTAATTAAACAAAAGTCTAGCTAAAGACTCAGTAAGTCTAGCTAAATCTATAGTTAAAATTATGATAAGCAAGTATTTTATGACATTGGATTTGTAATTATTAAGGTCGTGGCACATTACACAAGCACCGCTCCAGCACAGCACCAGCACAGCTGTTGCCCGGCGTTGCCTCGAATTTAGGCTACGGCGCGCGGTCCACCCGCGGTCCGCGCAGCGTCCACCCGCGGTCCGCTCGGCGTCCACCCGCGGTCCGCGCGGCGTCCACCCGTGGCCAGCGCGCCGTCCGCGAGGCGTAAGCTCGCAGTCCGCGCACTGGCCGGGATAGTCCGGGAGCTAGCGTTGCAGTTTATGTAGTGTTTTTACGCTGATCGTTTGCCATCTTGTTCGTCGATCTCGAACGACAATAATAAGTGAACCCAGCGTCAGCTGACGCACCCGCGGTGGCTGGAGGATTGGGAAGTTAGGGAAGTGGTGAAAAAAAAGGTGACTATTAGACCTACCTACCTCCTATTATGTCTAGTAATTTTATTTTTATGAAGTAGATTCGTGGATTAATTCACCTACCGTACTAACACGCTTTCCGTTACAGTTTAAAAGGAGACAGCGTAGTAGCAATGCTACAATATTTTTAACTTTTACTGCGTCAGCTGACGGTCTTTCCACCGCTACCCACGCAGCTGATTGTTGTTTTCGTACTTTTGATAATTTAAACAATCACTTGGTTTTTCATATTTTACGTGTTTCTTTTACAAGTTTATGCAAGCGGCTGACGCATAATCCCCCCTCCACCATGCAGCTGACGATTTTTTTAAGCCCAGTATGATGTAAACTATTTATGAAAAAAGTTTCATGACTTTTTTGTTTGCAACGCTCTCTCCTGGACTATAAGCTTGCTTCATTTGTTTACGACATTGTTTCGAGGGCAACCGCGTGCAACTCGGAGTTGGCGCGCCGTAAGCAGGTGGTCCGCGCGCCGTAAGCACGCTGTCCGCGGCGACGGCGGCGCGCTGACCACCCGCAGTCCGCGCGCGGGCCGCACGCCGACTCCGAGGCGCCCGCGAGCCGAGTCGTATGGTAGCGGTAAGCAGGGTGACCGCCCGCCGTAAGCTTTTTCCTACAGACATTGTAAAATATATTTTATGATATACGATTTAATGCCCTTATTTGAATGGCAAGTTAAATGCTGGGTCGGAGCGGTGCCGGTGCTGTGCTTGTCTAGTGTGCCATGACCTTTATTGTTCATTTTGACACAAGATTTTTATGAGGCAACACTACAGGCCGAATAAGATTTGATCAATAAATCAATTAATAATTTGAAACTACAATTAAATCAGATTATCTAACTAAATTACAAACTAAAAAGTAACAAGATTATTTTACAGAACAATTTATTAGTGAAAGACTTCGTAGGTGTTCTTTGTACTAAATACTTTGATTTGCCGGAAATTGTTTTAAAAGATTGAATATTGTTGTAAAAAGTATTGAAGCGACTAATTAGCTTTAACTTGATAAAACCTTTGCATTTGTGAATATTGGTATTGTTTAATTATTAAAATGATTAATTATGAATTACTCTAGTATTGTTTGTAAGTTTTAATGAACTTATTATGTAATGAGTTACCTGTACTGTGTGAAGGACTTCCGCCCACACGGAAGAATGGACGCTTGAGCAACGGGCAGTCACGTTATCCTACGATTAGCAAAAACAATTGAAATACTATGTAATTATAAGTGTTTAATGAAGTGAACGTTATAAATTAATCAGTTTCTGTACCTAAATGGTTTCATAGAAATAAACGTTTGGAATTTGAGCCAAGTGCTGTGTGTGATTTCAAATACCCACCTACCTCTACCAACAATGAAGAATTGTAGGTGTTGCACGGCGATGTGATGGCTAGAGAAGTAGAGACTGAAAGACAAAGGCGGATTGGTGGAGGATGTCGCCAATATATGGGCAGAGTGTTCCTCTAGGCTTTCCCTGCCGTGATATATATATTATATATATCCTTTATTCATTTCATCTACTTACTTTACATATTTTTAAATGTATCTTAAAAACATTATATTAAAAAATACATTAAAAAATATAAAAAATAGTGGTCCGCCGGTGTCGGGAGCAGGGTCCAAGCCACCGGTGGTTAGGGCTGCAGAGACAGGAACCTCCTCACAATGCGAGCCGTGTCGAGGAGTACTGCCTTCTGAATCAGGCCCTTGATCCAACCGCCTAAAGAGAGCTTCGATAGATGGTCATCGAAGCTCTTGGCTATAAGGCCATTGGCCGTCACGACAATCGGCACAATGATAACCGAGTTCATATTCCACATGTCGCGAACCTCGTGTGCCAAGTCGAGATATTTTATTTGTTTCTCTTTCTCAGCTTTCACGAGGTTCTCGTCATGCGGAATAGTAACATCGATTATCATTACGCGGCGCGCTGATCGGTCTATCATCACTATGTCAGGTTTATTGGCGACAATAGTCCTGTCAGTAATGATAGACCGATCCCAGTACAGCGTGACATGGTCACTTTCGAGAACTGGGTCGGGCACATACTTGTAGTACGGTACCTCAGATTCCACAAGTTTATATTTCAAGGCAAGTTGCTGGTGTATAATCCTGGCTACTTGGTTGTGCCTGTGCAAGTACTCGCCGTTAGCCAGACGAGAACAACCAGAAATAATATGTCTGATGGACTCACCCGGAAGGTGGCATGCCCGACACATGTCAACCGTCCCGTCCTTCATAATATATTTCCGGTAGTTGTTCGTCAACATAACTTCGTCCATAATCGCACAGACAAAACCTTCAGTTTCTCCAAAGAGGTCGCCGAAACGTAACCAGGACACGGACGCTAGAAAATCTACGTCGGGCCCATGAAGAGCCCGATAGAAGCGCCCGTGAAGCTCTTTGCCTTGCCATACTTCCTTGCGGTCATCGGTGGTAAGTACCTCAGGTTTGTGCCAGTTCTCTTTAGCCATGGACAGCGGGGTGAGTCCCTTGTCCACTGCAACCACATCTCGGTGCATACCCACCTCGGCTTTTAAAAAATATTCTCTGAGACTGCACACCTCGCGGTTGTGGAGGGTCTTCGCGTTTAAAAAGCCTCGACCCCCGCACTTCCGCGGGATGTACAGTCTCATCACCGATGATCGTGGGTGATGCATCCGGCTTTCGGTCAGCAGTGTACGAACTCTTCTATCCAGGGCGTCGAGTTCGGTCTGAGTCCATTTGAGTATGCCGAAAGAGTACATTAAAACCGGCATGACCCAACCATTGAAGGCGCGCACCTTGTTCCCGCCTGAAAGAAGGCTATTTAATACCTTCCTCAGGCGACTGAAGAAGCGCTCCTTCAACGATTGCTTCATGTCAGTTATGTTAATGCCTAACGCTTCCGACATACCCAAATACTTATAGGTTTCGGATGAGGAAAGAGATCTAAGTTGTATGGAGTCCGAGAGCTGAAGTCCCTCGGATTCCATAATCTCCCCTCGCTTTACATACATGACTGCACATTTGTCCACACCAAATTCCATCCTGATGGCGTTACTAAAAGTTTCAGTTACCTTCAGTAGCTCCATCAGTCGCAATTTGTTGGAGGCAAAGAGTTTCAGATCATCCATGTAAAGCAGGTGAGATATAACCTGACCATCCATCCTCAACCGGCAGCCTAGGCCTGAATTCTCAAGCAATGTGCTTAGAGGATTCAGGGCTAAACAGAACCAAAGTGGACTCAGACTGTCGCCCTGGAATATTCCCCGCTTAATCCACACAGGATCATCGCTCCCCTGGATCTGTCGACATCCTGGATATCGAAGGACCGTCCTCCATTGCCCCATACATGACTCAAGGAAGGTGCGTAGAGTTGTATCTATTTTGTACAACTCCAGCACCCTCATGAGCCACGTATGTGGCACCGAGTCGTAGGCCTTCTTATAATCTATCCAACATGTCGACAGATCTTTGCGGGATCGACGAACCTGTTGGCTAATGGCCATGTCGATGAGGAGTAGCTCCTTAGTACCGCGGGACCCATTCCTACATCCATTCTGAGAGGCTGACATGATGGAGTTTTTGTCAATGTGTGTATTAATTTTCACTCTCAGAATGGATGTAAGAAGCTTGTAGATCGTCGACAAACACGTGATCGGTCTATAATTTTTATATATATTATTATTATTACGTCTTCCCCTACTCACCTAGTCTTCACCTTTCAATACTCCATTAGGTAATCTTTTTAATAATAAAGACATTTACAATAATAGTGTCTGTATATAATATATTATGAATATTCTCCTTCGCATCAGAACGGAATTGAATGGAACCCTTTGCGATGGAGTCCCGAATTTGTGAGCAACGCAGAGCTACGAATTACAAGAGATATTTTTGAACATATGCGGCATTATTAATTATGTAAGTACTTTAACGTGCATTGTTATTCTAATTGTGTCTGTAATTGCGGGTATCTAATTCTTTGTAAAGAGTACTTATTTGACCCATTTGACCTACACCACCAAAACCCATTCTGCACGCGCTCGTCTAAATAATGATGATGGTGTTTTTTTTTATCCGTGCCTAACCCAGGTAAAATAAGATAAAATAACCACTACATACACTCTGACACCAGTGTCTCACCAGAGTCTGTATTTTAATTATTATTATTTTTTATCGTACTTGTTAGTGATCCTAAGATTTGAACAACTTTTTATGTTTTTTCTCGTTAGAACCTGTAATTTGCTCAGTGTTACTTATACAAGTATTATCCATCTGCTATAACTGTTGGTTCTCCTATTTAAACAAAAGTAAATAAATAAACTATGTTCTACCCATCATCAATACATTACAAACTCTTCATTTCAGACATGAGTCCCATTACGTTGATGAGAGATATGAGACGTGAGACTCGTGTTTTTACAAATGAATTAAAAATTGTGCATGAATTCCCCGCTAGGGGCGTTCGTGTAGAGTAAGGTCTTCTTAACACTTTGAGCTGAGCAACGTTCTAATACGTAAAATTGATAAACGCTACTTGACACAACGTTTAATCACGTCAGTAAAAAATATGTCTTTCTTCAAAGATCGCGTATAAACGGCTGAGGCTTATACAAATTCCTTTAAGCTACGTCATCGCGCCGTATCACTTTAAATTTTGGGACTGCTAGCGCCACTCTAGGTTAGTTTTTTTATGCACTTTACAAGGCTACTCGCACACGTATATTCTAATTACGCATACATTCGCAACGTCGACGTGTAGTAACGGTTGTGTCACATTTCATATTATCTATGGTTGTATAAAAAACAGAAACGTCACTAATCGTCCTTTATTTTGTATGAGAAAATAGTGCGCCGCGGAACAAACATTTGAATACCCAGATGCTCAGCTGAAAGTGTTAAATGTCAGATGTGAGTGTTCGCTGTTTTTGCTGATAGAATATAATTTTGCCTAGAGCAGGACTCAAGTACGCCTCTATGAAACACTATACCAAATACCCGGTCAACACTGCTCCATCAGGGGAGCGAACCCAGCATCACACCACTACATCAAGGAGGCAGTCAGGCCAGAGATAATCCTTTATTTTAAATTCTCCTTTACATTTTCAGGAATATCTCAGCAGTCACGGAGTCTAGATTTGTGCCCAGTTGCTGGTAATAGGCTTCCCCGATTTCATGGAACTTAAACATAACTGGCACAATGTCATTTAGCCGTGTGGTATCCGGCAGAGTAGAATAGAACCAACCCATTACACTCACGGGTGTCGTATAAGGCGACTAATGTCTGAGGCAGAACACCTTGCGCCTCCGTAGACCAGAGAATGGGCAGCAGCGGTTTCTGTTAGTCTTTCATCACTGCGATCTCCAATCCGCCTGCCAAGCGTGGAGATTACGGCAAATTCCTCCCAACATAGGAGAGGCTTATGTCCAGCAGTGGACGTTATGGGCTGTTGTTGTTGTTGGCGAAATGTGGGTATACTATTATGTACATCTCTGCTTAACCCTTCAGGATTATAAGCCTATGTTATATATATGCGTCCTCCAAATTTTCCTACTTCCGTGGTTACAAAAAAAAATGAGTAATGGTAGGGTAATGTGTTTAACGTAACAGAAAAGCACGCAGTAAATCAATTGAAAGGTTTTACGAAATTATTTTATACTATACCGCGGTTTTGCTAGCGTTATTTTAGAAAAAAAAAATATTAACACACTACTAAAATTTCTTACTAATATTAAAATAGGAAAATTTGTGAGGATGTATAGATGTTTGTTACTCTTCCACGCAAAAACTACAAAACGGATTTGGATGAAATTTTGCACACAGATATTTTATAACCTAGATTAAAATATAGAATATTTTTTATCCCGGTAGTAAGATCCCATGGGACAAATCAAACTTCACGCGGGCAAAGCCGCTGTCAGAAGCTAGTCTACACTTCTACACTAATATTATAAAGAGGAAAGATTTGTATTTTTGTGTGTGTATATGTTTGTAATTAATAAACTCAAAAACTACTACGCCGAATTAAAAAATTATTTCACCATTAATCAAATCAAATCAAATCAAACAGTTTATTTGTGATACACAGGTTACATTAACGGTCTTACAATATACAGTGAGTTCATGCTGTGATCAGCCTCATGGGCATACAAATTTATAAAAATAATAATAATAATTAAACAATAAACAATTATTAATCCAGTTCACAATGCGCTCAATCAGACAATAACACTTTTGTTAGAGCAGTAAAGAGGAAAGAAATAATAAAAGCATAGTAAAATCATTTTAAGTCTAAAAATTCCTGTACTGAGTAAAATGAGTGTTCGTTAAGAAATTTAAATAATTTATTTTTGAATTTAAGGATGTTATTGCAGTCTCTAATGTCCTTGGGAATTTTATTATATATTTTAGGGGCCATGACAAATGTACTTTTCCCATAAAGAGTAGTTTTATATTGCGTACTTAATTTTGTAAATATTCTAGTTCTGTTGCGTGATCTCGTCACTATTTCAAATAAATATATATGTTTTTTGATAAAAAGGGCCATTTCAAAGATATACAGTGATGGTACTGTGAGTATTTTTAGTTTTGTAAAAGACTGCTTACAACTTTCAGTTTTTTGTAGACCGCATATTGCACGGATGCATCTTTTTTGACATTTGAAGACCTTATCCCAGTTTGTAGTATTACCCCAAAAGATGATACCATACCTCAAACGTGAAGCAACATGTCCGTGATAAGCCACAAGTAACGTCGGGAGACTAACCTTTTTTGCTAACATATATAGAGCATAGGATGATTGTGATAGTTTTTTGCAGACAAACTCTATATGACTCTGCCATTTTAAATTATTGTCTATATGGAGACCAAGAAATTTTGTTGTTGTAGTCAATTCGACTTCCTTTCCTTCATATTCAATTTTAGTATTAAGTTTATGATTTTTACGTTGCTTAAATTGGATTATTTTAGTTTTTTCTAAGTTTATTATTAAATTGTTGCTTTTTAACCAATTAATTATTAGGCCAAGACTGGTATTTATATCACTTTCATTATTGTAGACAGCTGTACAGTCGTCAGCGAATAGTATCATTCGATTAGTTGTCGACTTAGGCATATCATTTACATATATTATAAACAAAAGTGGTCCCAAAACACTGCCCTGTGGTACGCCAAATTTGACCCTCCTAGGGGTGGAACTAAAATGTTTTTCTTCTTTAGTGTATGTGCAAATTCTACTAACTTTAGTTATTTGAGTTCTGTTACTAAGGTACGATTTTATTAGGTCAAGAGCAATACCTCTAATGCCATAGGTTTCCAACTTGTTCAAGAGTATCGCATGATCGACAAAATCAAATGCTTTGGACATGTCCATGAACAAAGCATATATTGGCTGTTTAGAATCTACTCTTGGGTATATCATACTTAAAAAGTCATAAATAGCTAGGTTAATTGACATGTTCTTACGAAAACCTCTTTGCTCGTCGCAAAAGATATTATTCCTTTCAAGATAAGTATATAGGTTATTATAAATGACTTTCTCAATTATTTTAGACAATACCGGAATCAGGGCTATTGGTCTATAATTTTTCATGTTATTTCTAGCGTCTTTTTTATAAAGTGGTTTGATGATTGTCGTTTTCAAAATAGAAGGAAAAGTACCTTGTTCAAAACATAAGTTTATAAGATAGCTGAGTATGGGAGCGATACAATTGCTAACATATTTTAATACCAACACACATATATCATCATAACCTGTGCTTTTGGTATTCTTCAAGTTTTTTATAATAGAACAGATCTCAGTAGGATCAGTTGGCCTTAAGAAGAAAGAGTGTGGAGAGGAATATTTGCATGTTTTTTGTTTTGAACCGTTACTCGAGACATGTGACACAGCCAAATCTGCATAATAATTATTGAATGACTCAGCTATTTGTTGAGGATCTTGAATTCTTGTGTCATTTATTAGTAATTCTGCAATGTTGTGAGGTAAGTTATATTTGTTGTTATTAATTATATTCCACATGGCTTTTGATTTATTAGTGGAGTGTAGGATAGAGTAATTATTTTGAGATTTCTGTGTTAATTTTATGATTTTACCATATTTTGCAGAATATTTTTTAAAATTTACCTTATCAGTCGCGTTCTTAGTTAACCTATATTTCCATAAAAGAGACCGTTTCCGGTGACTGCATTTTTTTATGCCACTAGAAATTAGAAAGCTACACATTAGAAAGCTACATTCACCTTGAGTAACATAGGCTATATTTTATCCCCGTACTCCCACGGGAACGGGAACTACGCGGGTGAAACCGCGTGACGTCCACTAGTCTATACTAATATTATAAAGAGGTAACATTTGTTTGTAAGTTTGTATGTAGGGGGTAATCTCCGGAATTGATGAATCAATTTTAAAAATGGTTTCACTGGTAGAAAGCTACATTATTCTTGAGTGCTATAGGCTATATTTTATCCCCATGCTCCCACGGGAACGGGAACTACGCGGGTGAAACCGCGGGACGTCAGCTAGTTTAATATAGTTCACGAAAGATCTATCATATTATCATTTATCAATGTTATCGCTAAGATCTATTACCAACTTTATTGTTGTTTTCCTCGGGAACAGTACGTTTTTTCGTGATGAAAGGTACCCTATGTCCGTTTCCGTACACCTGTCAACGTATATGCAAAATTTTAGAATGATCGGTTCAGTGGTTTAGACGTGAAAAGGTAACAAACAAACTTACTTTCGCATAATATTAGATAAAAAGGATAATTTTCCTGCATGTTGTTTTTACTTAAACTTCTGCCGCCTCGCTGCGTAGTAAATAATATACTTAACTACAAACAGACAGCCGTGTATATACGTATACCATATAGACATGTCTGTATTGATGGAAGGTCCTAATATTTTCTATAGCTGAGATTTTATGCAAGTAGGGGTAATAATGTGTTATAGCCCTTTTGAAATGAAGTTTTTTTTTGTGAAAAAAGGCTTTTGGTTCGTGTAGGTATCATACCTTACAAGCTTATTCCCGTGTCTTCGACCGCGCGGTTTCTTGTCCCACAAGATCTTACTACTGGGATAAAAAGTCCTATGTGTTAATCCAGATTATAAACTGTATGTGTGCCAAATTTCATCCAAATCCGTTTAGTCTTTTTTGCGTGAAAGAGGAACAAACATCCATCCATCCTTCCTTCCATACATCCATCCATCCATCCATCCATCTATCCATCCATATTTCCATCCATCTCTCCATCCATCTCTTCATCCATTCATCTATACATACATCTCTCCATCCATACATCCATCCATCCATACATCCATCCATCTTTCCATCCATCCATCCGTCCATCCATCCATCCTCACAAACTTTCGCATTTATAATATTAGTAGGACACGATTATAAGCTTTTATGTATTGGTCAAATCTTACAACCGAATTTCAAACTAGCTTCCCCCAACCGATTGAGCTGAAATTTTGCACACAGCTTTGGTTTTGGTGACAATACATATTTATAACAGACGTGGCTTGATCCTGCAGCAAGGATCGTCTCCTCACGAGAGAACTCCTAAACGGTTACTAACACGGGCACGAAACTTTGTATGTATACGCGTACAATGTTGACAGATAAACCAAATTTTCTTCTTTTCATTTTATAAAAGCTTGTTTTTTAGGGTTCCGTACCCAAAGGGTAAAAACGGAACCCTATTACTAAGACTTCACTGTCTGTCCGTCTGTCCGTCTGTCCGTCTGTCTGTCACCAGGCTGTATCTCATGAATCGTGACAGCTAGACAGTTGAAATTTTCACAAATGATGTATTTCTGTTGCCGCTATAACAACAAATACTAAATATAGTCAATGGTACGGAACCCTTCGTGTGCGAGTCCGACTCGCACTTGGCCGGTTTTTTTGTCTGCTTGCTACGATCCTTCCGTATTCCTTTCGTTTTCTTAGTACTAAAATTCAACATCTGCGTAGCTTTTTCCCAACTATGTTGGGGTCGCCTTCCAGTCTAACCGGATGCAGCTGAATACAAGTATGTTACATGGAGCGACTGCCTATCTGACCTCTACAATCCAGTTAGTACTGGGTAATACGATACCCCTTGGTAAGACTGGTTGTCAGACTTTTTTTTTTTTTTTTGGGCCTCTGACTACCTAACGACTGTCAAAGATCTACAAATGACAGCCGGGACCAACGGCTTAACGTGCTTTCCTATTCACGGAGGAAACTCGGTATGAAATGGGCGGTCACCCATCCACAGACCAACCTAGGCAAGCACAGCTTAACCTAAAGATCGACCCGAGTGGCTGTTATTATTTAGCCACGAGCTCCTCGAGTATTACTGTTAAGAAACGATAAAATTATTAATTAAGCCAAACAGAAAAATCTTTTTCGGCTAGAAATTCGGAGTAAAACATACTGTTCTACTTGAAAACTAGAACAGAAACGTATTTCGTATAAAACCGATAATACAGAGGGAATACCCGAGTAAACTGTTTCCTTAAAGAGCTATAAAAGTAAGACCTTTAGATTATTTTTATGTCTAACCCTCGGGGACACGGCGTTTACTGTGCGTCCCGTTTGGTTAGGGTTGTCCTAACGATAACATGATATCACGTCCGAAATGCTAGTTATGCTCGAGTCCCATGTAATTGGGGGCGGGCCTATTGACATTATCCGGACTCCAGGGATCTGCACCCCTAGCCAAGTTACAAACGTTTCGTGTCGATTCTCTTTCTTCAATCGTAAACGCCTCGGCAAAGCGATTGTAGAAAGCGCTAAATTGGTAGCCAAGTTGACACGACTGAGTCGATCGCTCGTTCTCTAATGTCTGTAGAAAAAAACCTACACTTTAGGTATGGTGAGCGTTCCTACCAAAGAGTTTAGCGATCAACATTGTAGAAACGATATCATTCTATTCTATCATTTTGAACGATGTAAACTTGTCTACGAATTTTCTATTCGTTTGTGTTGATCACGTGATTTAACGTTGAGATGATGTCATTCCCATTCATTTGAATAGTTTTCTACTAGCGTTAACGATTGTAGATTGTCAACTTGGCAAGGGGTGCTGGACTGATGCCTGCCGGGGCTGAGGGACTGTTCGAAAGAGATACCGCGGCCTTCTCTTCTTCGTCGTCACACTCTTGGCAGAGTGGTCGTGGTCATCACATCAGGGGTGGTGGCAAGCTTCACAATCCATCGCCATTCCTCCCGTACTGTGGCTTTTCTTGTGCATTCGTGGAGTGGACCATTGAGTGCAGTTTTGACTTGGTCGGTCCAACGCATTGGTGACCTGCCGCACGCTCTTGTGCCGTCAACCTTTCCCTGCACTACAAGTCGCTCCACAGATGTGTCTTCTTGACGTGTGATATGTCCAAAGAAAGTGAGGATACGACATTGGACGATGGAAGAAAGACGCTGTTTGATTCGAAGTCCTGGAACACAAAGGGCTAAGAAGGAACATGGATGGGTTTTAGTCAGTGCAAGTCTGACATTGGTGCCGATTCCCTTGTTCACAAACTAAACCAAATTTAAGTTCAGTGCATCTTTTTCTTTCTATTTTATTAAGAAAAGGACAGAAGATAAATTTTAGTTATGTTCTGTCAAATTAATCAGCGCCATACAAGTTTTAGACGCGATTAAAAAGTTGTCTACTAAAATTACATCAAATTACGTCAAGAGCTGACTAATTTGACAGGATTAAACTAATATTTATCTTCTGTCCTTTCATAATGAAATAGAAAGAAAAAGATGCATTCAACTTAAATTTAGTTTAGTTTGTGAACAAGGGAATCGGCGCCACTCCCTTCCGCTCTAGAGAGGGAGGGATTGGAAGATTTCCCATTAGAAAAAAAAGTGCTCTGGACTGATGGGGAGAAATGCCTAGTCGAAAAACCCTACCTGATTATCGAACTTTAAACACCATGCTCACTATGTGTTTTTTAAGTGGTAACCCTATATACAGTCCTTTTTAGGGTTCCGTAGTCAACTAGGAACCCTTATAGTTTCGCCATGTCTGTCCGTCCGTCCGTCCTAGCTTAATCTCTGTGACCGTTAGCACTAGAAAGCTGAAATTTGGTACCAATATGTATATCAATCACACCAACAAAGTGGTAAAATAAAAATTGGAAAAAAAATGTTTTATTAGGGTAGCCCCCCTGTATTATGTAAAGTGGGAAGTGATTTTTTTTTTTAATTTCAACCCTAACGTGTGATATATTGTTGGAAAGGTATTTAAAAATGAATAGGGGTTTTCTAAAATATTTTTTTGATAATGTCAATAATTTCGGAAATAATCGCTCCAAAAGTAAAAAACAATGTGTCCCCCCCCCTCTAACTTTTGAACCATAAGTTTAGAAAATATGAAAAAAATCTGAAAAGTAGAACTTTATAAGGACTTCCTAGGAAAATCATTTTGAACTTGATGGAAACAACAGTTTTTGTACAAAAAAGACAAAAAGTTGTACAAAATAATTTCTGGACTAAGTTTGTAGTATATTCGTATATGCAAGCATTTTTACATAATGGATACCCACCTTTAAACTATATAAGTATGAACACATAAGTGGGAACACTTATTGTGACGGACGGGAAACTACGGAACCCTACACTAAGCGTGGCCCGACACGCTCTTGGCCGGTTTTTTTTGTTAAGGCTAATGCTCCAGGGTAGCCCGCGAAATTCGAATTTTCTTACGTTTTTTGCAATTTGCAGGCCCGTGCTAGGTTGTATGTCGATTAAAATATTATTCGCGGGTGTAAGACGTATGTAGTTACAGAATTATAATCATCAAAATCAACAATACAACAGTAACTCTCCACGTTCATAAGGTGTAGAAATGACTTTTTCTGTTTTTTTTTTGTTTCCTTCGTCTTTATGAACGTGGAGGGTTTTATTGATGATTATGATGATTATAATTCTGTAACTACATACGTCTTACAGCCGCGAATAATATTTTAATCAACATACGACCTAGCACTGGCCTGCAAATTGCAAAAAACGTAAGAAAATTCGAATTTCGCGGGCTACCCTGAAGCATTCACCTTAAAGTGTCAATATGTCATGAGCCCTAAGACTCTGTAGTTGGAGCCGTTTATATGATTTAGTGATACGTCCAATTGAATTTGACATGGGTAAGGAGAGGCAGTAGTTGCCAGCTGGAAACGGTTCCAATTTACGTGATGTTAGAAAGAAAAAGTACTTAGCTGTCGCAGGGACATGACGTTTATTATAGTTTTTGGTAAGTAATTAATGAGAGGTTTTCTTTTTGAGGTATTAAAAAAAAACTTAGTTTCCAAGAACTCTATAGATGGCGTTGAACTTACTATGATAGTTGGTGCCAAAGCCAAAACGCTTGGGAAAAAAAACATTGTGTCACGTCACATACTCTCGTTGACTGACACTTTCATTTGCTTATCCTTCCGAATATAACCTAGTTTTCCCGCGCTTTGTTAAGATCAGTTTTTTTAGGTTCCGTTCCTTGCATTATCATACTAACTGCTAGCGCCATCTATCCAGCGACTAGGGAAGAGCTAAAAAGAAAATCCCTCATTAATACACCAAGATATATACTTAGTTTTTAGGGTTCCGTAGTCAACTAGGAACCCTTATAGTTTCGCCATGTCTGTCCGTCCGTCCTCGCTTAATCTCTGTGACCGTTAGCACTAGAAAGCTGAAATTTGGTACCAAAATGTATATCAATCACGCCGACAAAGTGGTAAAATAAAAATTGGAAAAAAATGTTTTATTAGGGTAGCCCCCCTATATGTAAAGTGTGAAGTGGTTTTTTTTCTAATTTCAACCCTAACGTGTGATATATTGTTGGAAAGGTATTTAAAAATGAATAGGGGTTTCCTAAAATAATTTTTTGATAATGTCAATAATTTCGTAAATAATCGCTCCAAAAGTAAAAAACAATGTGTCCCCCCCCTCTAACTTTTAAACCATAACTTTAGAAAATATGAAAAGAATCTGAAAAGTATAACTTTATAAGGACTTTCTAGGAAAATCATTTTGAACTTGATGGAAACAACAGTTTTTGTACAAAAAAGACAAAAAGTTGTACAAAATAATTTCTGGACTAAGTTTGTAGTATATTCGTATAAGCAAGCATTTTCACATAATGGATACCCACCTTTAAACTCATAGTGGGAACACTTATTGTAACGGAAGGGAAACTACGGAACCCTACACTGAGCGTGGCCCGACACGCTCTTGGCCGGTTTTATATTTAAGAAATCACCACGCACTCAATGACAATGAATATCAAAAATCAACAGTGGCGGGCGGCGGCATCCCTAGTGTTGCACCCAACCACTCTTACTACAAACTAGTAATCGATGCATTATTTATCGATTATGACACTCTTCCCCTACTTACATAAAAAACTAAAACTTAACTTCTCCAAAGACAAACAAAACTTAAATCTTACTTCTAAAAATATTACAATATTCCTGTTTTAAAATTGTATGTCATGTCATTGTCATCATGTCGTTTCCAGTTTAAGCCGTCCACCTCAATATGTTACACCGGGAACTATGATTTCAATAATTTTTCCAAGAGACCATTGACCATGTTACAGCTAAAGGTAGGTGTGAACATAAACTTCAGATTAGCCAGCTAAACTTAGGTTTATCTTTGAGAACCCGCCAAAGTTTTATAAAATGATAATTTGCGTCGAGCAATTTCATCTTAAGTCGAATAAACTGCATATTAACATAAAAATCATAGAAAAACTAAATACGAATTTTTCGACGCCTTGTAACCCTTTTTGATAGGTACTTGTAAATATTTTTATTTCTATTATAGAGTTGGCGTGTAAATAATATAAATGTTATTAGTCTATGTTTATTAAAAAATGTATATTAAATGTAACTAGAAAAACTATTAATTATGAATTTATACAAACGGAACGGTTTAAAATCGGGGGCTATCAAAAGAAATCATAGAAAAACTATGACGGGGACTATCTCACCTGTCTGTCAGACTCTGACTCCACAAAATTATCTAATTTCCTATTTACCGCTTTACACTTTTACCGACACTAACCAGTTGGTTATAATTAACACCTTTACATATCCCTTCGTAAAATAAAAGCAAATGAATATGTGTTTTAAAACAATTTCCAACGCTCTGGAACATAATGTAGACATTTAAACTCCTCCTAATTAATTTTAGTAGCTAAACAATTTAGCTAATGGTCTAAACCGGCCGTCCGGCTAACATTAGTGGCGTAATATCCGGACAACGCGGACTTTACATAGACAAGTACTGCTTAAAAGGTCAATTCACAAAATATATAACAGGACATTACATTAAGATAGAAGAGTGCTAAGGTACTGCTTATTTTATAAGAAATCTCTTCCAGCAGACGTGCGAGAGGAAAGTTGGATTAGAAATAAAGACTACTACTACTGGCTTACTGAAAAACAGTAGCAGTGTCGGAGTCCGAATTTTTGTCATTCTCTCTAGTAATAATAATAATAAGATAAATATATTGATATATTTCATATCAAGGGCCTGATTCAGAAGGCAGTACTCCTCGATACGGCTCGCATTGTGAGGAGGTTCCTGTCTCTGCAGCCCTAACCACCGGTGGCTTGGACCCTGCTCCCGACACCGGCGGACTATTATTTTTTTATATTTTTTAATCTATATCTATACTAATACACACATCAAAAGTGTCTAGGGATCAAGCATTTTTATGCGGATTTCTTGAGATTGAGATGTGGCTTTGTAATAAATTTATGATTTTATAAATTTATATGGATCCTTTTTGGTGCATTTCATAATTTGAATCAGGAACTCTCAATCAAATTCGAGTAAAAGATGAAAATAAGCTGTCAATATTTTCCCTATAAAAACATACAACGCATTGAAGACATTATTAGTGCTACTGTTTCCCTACTACTGATTAAAACCAACGTTATTATGGAGCGGCGACGTCATTTAAGCAGGGAAGAAATGCTCAGAGCCGTGGGAATGATAGAAGCTGGTTCCCGGCAACGTACTGTAGCTTTAGCTCTGAATACAAGTCAGAGTGTTATCAGTCGACTTTGGACACGTTACCGAAGCACTGGTACCGTGGCTGAGCGCCATGGAGGACGGTATCGCTGCACCACACGGAGACAAGACCGATACATTCAAATCTTAACTCGAAGAGCTCCAACAATAACCGCCATGACGCCACGGCTAACAAGCCGTGAGGCTTCATCACTCTTCAGGGAACTTAATTAGCGACCAAACAGTCAGAAACCGCTTGCATGAAGTGAACCTTCATTCCCGAAGACCGCTACGGGTACCACCTATAGCAATGCACAATCGTAGGATTCGATATCAATGGGCTCTTGAACACAGAAATTGGGCAGAAGAACAATGGCGTTTCGTGTGCTTTTCTGATGAGTCTCGTTTTGGTATGAGACCGGATACAAGACGTATACGACACTGGAGAACCCCTGGACGCCAACAGCGATTAAAATCCTGCCAGGAAGTCCATCCTTATAGTGGTGGAACCATCATGGTATGGGCGGGTATTTGGATCGGCGGAAGAACTGAGTTGATTTGGATCAGAGGCAACCTCAACGCTCAAATTTATGCTGAGACGATTGTATCAGACGTCATCGTTCCTCTACAAGTGCAAATCGGTCCCTTATTTCAGTTAATGCATGATAATGCACGACCGCACACCGCAAGAGTTGTAAGACAGACTCTCGCCGCAGCTAACATCAATGTCCTGCCCTGGCCTGCTCAGTCGCCAGACTTGAACCCGATTGAGCATGCATGGGATATGCTACAGAGAAGAGCTCTGCCGAATATGGAGGGTATCCAGTCGCAAGAAGACCTTTTTTTGTTGTTGCAACGAACATGGGCGGCCATTCCACAGCGTGATTTGGATGAACTCATTTTGAGTATGCCAAACCGATGTTCTTGTGTTGTTAGTGTTCGCGGTAGAAACACGGATTATTAATTGTTTAAGTTACCCAATAAAATTTTAAAGAAAACTGTGTTTTCAGTCATTTTTTCGAACTTTAATGTTAGTGGTTCAAATGTCAAAAATCCCTTTATTAGGAAAATGGCAAATTTCTTTATTAATGCAAAGGTGACTTGGTTTATCGTTACTGTGACAAACGAAAACACTTTATTTGATGAATCCTTAAAGAAAATTTTAATTAATATCAATCAGGAGAAAAGTTATTGCAAAAATATATGTTGATCCCTAGATACTTTTGATGTGTGTATTATAAACAGGTAACATTTGTTTGTAAGTTTGTTTGTTTTTTTTCGGTCGATGTCTGGCCAGTAAATGCCCAAATTAAACTCTGGTTTCCCTATATACATCGTTATAAATATAAGAAGCCGGGATTAACACAAACTCAGAATACTTTTCGTGGCTCAGGCCACCCACAGTAAACCTATCAAAACTACAACAATCGACATCTTTTATCAAAATGTTCGCGGATTAAAGACTAAACTCATGATGTGGAGAACCAATTTACTATTATTAGAATATGATATTATTGCTGTAACGGAATCATTTCTCGATCACTCGGTTGAAGACTCTGAAGTTACCTGTAACGGCTACAGCGTTATACGACGAGATCGTGGTTCTCCGTGCGGTGGTGTGATGCTCCTGTCACGGGCTGGTCTACTCATGAATCGACGTCGGGATCTTGAAACGGATAGCGGTGAAGATCTGTGGGTATCATGTGACATAGATGGTCGCTTGATATTTGTATGTGTAGTGTACATAAAGCCCAGTGCAACTGATAACGACTATATGTCGTGGTTTTGTAAAGTTGAGAGTTTCATACAAACCATAAAGGGCACTGTTTTCATATGTGGTGATTTAAATTTAAACAGTGCTTCGGTTAATATTAATAATTATTTCTGTTATTTTCTGTCATTTTGTAGCATGGCTGAGAAGAATGTTGTGAAGAATCTGCATGGAGGTATACTGGATGTAGTGTTGATTCACGAGAGCGTCGAGGTATCTATAAGCGAGTCAGAAGGTATGGTACCACCCGATAATTACCACCCGCCACTGGATATTACTTTAAAGTTTGACACAGCTTCCCATGTTCGTCCTATGCCAGCTAGTAATAGTGATCGGTCTAAGGACTGGAATTTTAATAAGTGCGATTATAAACGTCTTTATACTCTACTTAATGAGGAATCTTGGAGTACCGTAATAGAATCAACTGATATTACTTTTTGCATGAATAGTTTTTATGAAATTATTTATAATTTCTTTAACGAATGTATGCCAAAAAAACTACGCAATAAAGCTAGTCGCAAACGTTATCCAGTTTGGTACACCCGTGATATAATAACAGATCTTCGTAATAAACACAGACTACATCAAACTTGGAAAAAGTCTACTTGTTTAACGGTATACAAAGCATTTTCTGATTTAAGAGCAAACCTTAAGCACCGCATTATCAAAGCATATAATTCACATTTACATCATGTTGAACGTAATATAAGAGTCAACCCACGACAGTTTTGGCAGCACATATCCACCCTTCGATGCAAAGGAGGCTTTGAGCCTACAATCAACTATAAGGGTCAATCATTGTCGGGTATCCATGCCGCTAATGCTTTTGCTGATTTCTTTTCCAGTGTTTTCTTACCTGAAACACCTGATTTGAATGTCTCCCAAATATGTGCTCTTGAAACATATAGCAATAGTAACTGCGTCAGTTTAGTTAATTTTTCAACTAACGATGTAGAACGTGGTATCAGTAAATTAAAACTCAGTAGTTCTGCTGGACCGGATAACATTCCAGCTAATATCCTTAAACTGTCTAAAACTTCCATAGCCATCCCTCTATGTCATATATTCAACTTATCATTAACCACTGGAAAATACCCAACTCAATGGAAACTCTCTAGGGTTACTCCTATACCGAAGACAAGGTTGAAATTATCAGTTGAAGACTACAGGCCTATTGCTATATTGTCTGCCCCTGCTAAAGTATTTGAACACATTTTATATAAGGAAATTCAAAGACAAGTCGATGTTTATTTGTGCAATGAACAACATGGTTTTCGCAACAAAAAGTCAGTTGACACCAATTTGCTAACATTAGTTGATTTTATTTCTTTTCAAATGGACCGCGGACAGCAAGTAGATGTGCTGTATTTCGATTTTCGTAAGGCCTTTGATAGAATTAATAACGACATCTTGTTACGCAAGTTAAGTGCCATAGGATTTACACCCAGTCTTCTTCTTCTGTTTTCTGACTATCTCCGGGACCGTCAGCAATTTGTTCGTCTTGGCTCATACAATTCACATGCGTATCATACACGATCAGGCGTGAGTCAGGGTTCCATTTTAGGTCCCTTGCTTTTTTTGATTATGGTAAACGATCTGCCACAAATAATAAAACACTCGAAATGTCTACTTTACGCCGACGACCTGAAAATATATGCAACAGTAAACTCCGTGTCTGACTGTATAGCTCTCCAGCGTGATATCGATGCCTTGAGTGAATGGGCTACCACTAATAAAATGGAATTTAACACCTCTAAATGTCAATTTATGAGTTTTGGCCGTATGCGGAACCCAATACAGTACGACTACAACGTGAACAACGAGTTTATAACCAGAGTGTCGACAGTGAAAGACCTCGGTGTACTGTTTGATAGCAAGCTGACCTTTCATACACACATTATAAGCTTGGCTAAAGAATCATTCAGACGCTTAGGTTTTGTTTTACGTAACTGTCAAGGTTTTAATAACCAGGCAGTTATCAAGCTCTTGTTCAACGCCTTAGTTCGGTGCAAGCTCGAAACTAGCGCTTGTGTATGGAATCCTCATGAGGTAACCTATACACTCATGCTGGAAAAAGTGCAAAAAGCTTTTCTCAGGTACCTCTACAAACATGTATTTGGATATTATCCATATATGTATCCTACTAAATTTCTTTTAGGATGTTTGAATTTTAATTCCCTTAAAGTCAGGCGTGCTGTTGGCCAACTTACAATTGCGTATAAAATTATACATGGTTATACCAACGCCTCGGAATTACATGCTGAGCTGTGTCAATTATTTGTTCCAAATAATTATATTCGCTCTAGGAAACATAAATTGTTTAATGTTCCATTTAGTCGCACTGTAGCTCGATCCACTTCGCCTGTACCACGTATGCTTACGAACCTCAACGCTCTCGTGGAGACCAACCCTGGATAGGACTTGTTTGCTGATGAATGGAAGACGATATTGTTGGAATGTTTGTGGTTCTGCGAGAAGACCGAGTAAAAGGATTAGGTATTTAATTTAGTGTTAATGGTTTTAAATACTGTACTAAATAAATAAATAAATAAATAAATAAATGTAGGGGGTAATCTCCGGAAGTAATGAACCGATATCAAAAATTCTTTCACCATTAGAAAGCTACATTCACCTTGAGTAACATAGGCTATATTTTATCCACGTACTCCCACGGGAACGTTAACTACGCGGGTGAAACCACGGGACGTCCGCTAGTGTTTCTTTTAAGAAATATTTAGAAATGTAAATACTAAGATGTTAAGATGAATAAAGGAGATAATAATAATAAATTGCCCTTTATTCTGAAATGTTTCAGTTTCACTATAATAAGTTGTCCCTCAATTCAGTGAGCCTTTTGGCAAACGCCTTCTCTAACTCTTTCTAGTGGTTTCTGTCACGAGCCACTCCAATTGGGACCCGTCGTTTGTTTGTTTAAGCTCATTTTCCCATCTTCTTTTCTGTTTCCCCTTACTACGTTTACTATCCCTTGGATACCAGTCGGTTATCATTTTACTCCATTTATCTTTGCTCTCATC
This sequence comes from Xestia xanthographa, assembly GCA_905147715.2. Taxonomy (NCBI): domain Eukaryota; kingdom Metazoa; phylum Arthropoda; class Insecta; order Lepidoptera; family Noctuidae; genus Xestia; species Xestia xanthographa. Next base: position 1,204,717 of record LR990654.1, on the reverse strand, counting down.
ATGTAGCCAGTCTATCTCCATTTTTGTTGTTGATCAATTCAGGTCAAGATGTCCGTTAGCTTAGTTTTTGTTGATCAATTCTGGTCAAGATGTCCGTTAGCTTAGTTTTTGTTGATCAATTCTGGTCAAGATGTCCGTTAGCTTAGTTTTTGCGCTCAGTTATTCATTTCTCACATGATCTACTTTCGTATATTTGTCACGCTCCGTTCCATGGCTCTTTGACAATATTGCAATTTGTTGTGTTTGTTGTGTTGTTTTGTCCGTGCCCATGTTTCGCGAATTAACACAAGAATAGCAAGTGGTTATAGAAAGTCATCATCTGCCTAGCCTTTTCCAAACTATATTGGGGTCGGCTTCCAGTCTAACCGGATGCAGCTGAATATCAGTATTTTACACGGAGCGACTGCCTATCTGACCTCCACAACCCAGTTAGTACTGGGTAATAGTACGATACCCTTTGGTAAGACTGGTTGTCAGACTTTTTGGGCCACTGACTACCTGTAACGACTGTAAAAGATCTACAAATGACAGCCGGGACCAACAGCTTAACGTGCTTTCCGAGGCACGGAGGAAACTCGGTATGTAAGGGTGGTCACCCATCCACAGACCAACCTAGGCAAACACGGCTTAACCTAAAGATCGATCCGAGTGGCTGTTATTATTTAGCCACAAGCTCCTCGTTAGAGAAAGTATTGGTCCCTAAAAGAGATCTTGAAATACAGAGGCTTAGGAATGGCTTTAAAGATAAAAGTTTTCAACATCTGCGTACTAGCTTGTATAAAATTATTTCTATTACATGGGACATAACTGGTGAAATATGAATGTACAGTAAGCAAACCTCTGCAACATTTCAAAGATTACAAGACGTGTGAAGTTATGTTATTTTAAGTATATTTAACCTTCTGTATATATATCTGAAGTGTGGCGTGGGTCCGGCGCGAGTATGGTTTAGAGAATTATTAAAATGTTAGCGGAAATTGAACGCGCCGACGACCGCGGTGGGGCCGTCGCGCGGCGCAGGGTAGATAGGGCTGATACAACTGACTGAATCTAAAGTCGAAAACTGTTTGTTTGGTTCGTCTTAAACTTGGCACTCTTTGAGAAAATTCTCAAGAATCCATTACAAGTGAGATGCATTATTGTATGTTTTTGGTGTTTTTATTTCAACATTTAATTTGTATCAAATGAAATTGAGATTGAATGGCCATTTAATAATTAAATCAAATCACTAATTGGTTGCCCGCGGCCTTCGTCCGCGTGAAGTTACTATAAAAATGTTACTTTCTTATTTGAATTGGATGTTGTAAGCAATTCTAAGGGTTTTAATTGTTTGCACAGAAAAAAGGAAAAACAATACAAGTAAACAGTAAAAGTGTCGTCAAAATCGGTCCAATCGTTTCGGAGATTAACCGAAACAAACAGACGGACAAACAGACATTTTTTTCATTCTTGCGTTCAGTAAAAAGCAAACAAGCAAAAAAAAGTTTACGAGACCCCATGTAAGACAAGTGGAAACTACTGTACTAATTAAGGATGAAGAGTTGAAACCGGAAGATAGCACAGTCTTCTTAGGCATAACTTTGGATGCCAAGCTTCAGTGGGGCCCGCATATAGACAAACTGTCGAAGAAACTTAGCTCTGCAGCATTCGCCGTTAGAAGAATTCGTGATTTAACTGACTTAGAGACAGCCCGTTTAGTTTACTTTAGTTATTTCCATAGCGTGATGTCGTACGGTATTCTCTTGTGGGGCAATGCCGCCGATATTCAGACAATATTTGTTTTGCAAAAAAGGGCAATTCGTTCAATTTATAAATTAAGTCCCAGATACTCCCTCAGAGAAAAATTTAAAGAGACTAATATTCTTACTGTGCCCTCTCAGTTTATTTATGAAAACCTTTTGTACGCCCACAAAAATATTAATTTATTTAAAAAATACAGTGATATCCACAACATAAACACGAGGAACAAACACAAATTTGTTGTTCCTGCAACGAGGCTCAAAAAAATAGGAGGTACGTTCAGATGCCAATGTATACGCTTTTACAATAAACTTCCGAGCCAAATTCAAGCACTAAGCCTAAATAAATTCAAATCGTTTATAAAACGGAAGCTGTGCCTGAAAGCCTACTATCATGTTAATCACTATCTTGAAGATAAAAAAGCTTGGGATTAAGCTGCTCCAATGAAATTTGCTCTGTGAATGTCGAAATTTCGGACTTCGCTTGTTTATTATTGATTCCTTTCTTTTATACACTCTGACATTGAATTTTTTTTTTTGACATGTATTTTATTATTTTACTTTTATTTTTTTATTTTTTATTGTTTTATGTTACATTTACTGATTTGACATGAGTACTTATTTTGTTAAGTATTTTACTTTTTTATTTTATTATCATTGCGACATTTAATGATTTTTGTGTTTTTTTTTTTTTTTACTTACATTCATTTGAAAAGAATTTGTTATTAATTTTATTTGATTATTGTGAATGTGGGGACCATGTGGGTCACATTTTTATTTTTTGTTTGTTTTTTCCCACAACTGTCTGGCAGTTTGAGTACTATAAGCGACCTTCCCAAATGTCCTTTCTTTGGTATTGTTCGTCGTTTCGTTGAGCTCCTTGAGTTATAAGTCGAGCTACACGTTAACTGACAAATGCTTGCACTGACTGGACAGGTCCACTCAAATCTGTATGGTTCTTTCTTCAAAAGACCATCTCAGACACTAATCTGCATAGTCCTCATGTGAATTGAGCAAGATTGTCTGGACTTTAAAAGAGACTATGACCTCTGAGTTTGTTTCGGCTGTTTCTTCTCAGAGTAGTCAGGTACGAAACACCGGCCCCATCTAGTTTTATAAAATGACGTGTAAAAGTGTTTGTAAAAACCTATTTGCAAAATAAACATCATTTATCATTTATCATTTATCAAACACTTAAATTTTATTTATTTCTTATTAGCATACTACTGGCAATTGAGGAAATTGAAATACCTTGCATAATTTAAAAAGTTCTGTTATTACTTCTTGCCTGTTCTTCTCCATAATTTCTCGTTTTAGAACGGACTAGTACTAGCTTCAAATTGCTGGCCTTTTTTTTATTTAAATTTAAATATTTCCATTGATTGCATGAAAAATTATCATAATATTGGAGCATTAACTTGAAGTTTATTGCCAGCCCTGCACAACCGGCTGGGAGGACGAAGTGTGATATAATGACGGAAATGAGCTCAATGTGGTGATGAGCATCGCCGGTGATTACAGCGGGGATTACCTACTTAGTAGCGGTGATTATGAAAGATAAGGGCAGAGTTATGAGTTAAAACTTTGAGAGGATTGGGTTATGTTATATCTTTTAAGAGTATTTTATTAGGAGTGTGTTAGATAAATTAAATTATTATGTGTCTAGTATTAAATACATAAATACTTGAAATACCTATAAATGCAAATATTATCTGTTTTATATTGTCTAATCAATTGTTAAAATGAATCAAGTATAACAAACTTATATGTGTACAAGTCAAACACTGATTTGACTCAACGGTCACTTGTGAATCATACTTATTTGTTAGCGGGTATAAAAGAGCGGAGCCTCAGTGGGGCGGGCACAGTTGCTCTACGACTTTTGAGGCGTTAACATCTAAGGTATGACATTATTTTGATTATGGTTGATAATACTATTCTGATTATATTGTTGATTTGTCGTGATAACGATGATAGTGATAGTGATTGTGACGGCGATGATGGTGATTGTGATAACGATGATGGTGATTGTGATAACGATGATGGTGATTGTGATAACGATGATGGTGATTGTGATAGTGCGACGATGGTGACTATGATAGCGACGATGGTGACTATGATAGCGACGATGGTGATTGTGTTAGTGATTGTGAATAACGACGATGGTGATTGTGTTAGGTTAGGTTAGATTAATATTGTGATAAAATGATGATGATTGTGATAAAATGATGATGATTGTGATAAAATGATGATGATTGTGATAAAATGATGATGATGATTGTGATAAAATGATGATGATTGTGATAAAATGATGATGATTGTGATAAAATGATGATGATTGTGATAAAATGATGATGATTGTGATAAAATGATGATGATTGTGATAAAATTGTGATGATGTGATAAAACGACGATTGTGATAATAAAGGTGAATCACAATCATCTTCATTATTACAAGATAATGAAGATGATTGTGGTTATTGGATGTGATTATTATGTTATTATTATGTATGTTGTTTATTAGTTATGGTCGATATATTGCTACGTAACGTTGTGTTATATACACTACTACGGTTAATTGTTATATACTACGAGGTAAATAAAATGTTATTATGTAGTGAATCCCATTGTTTATACATATTTTATACCTAATAACTCAGATTAAAGAAATAGGCAGATGGAACGCTCAGAACACGCGAGTGGTTCCACCAAAACAAATACAAAATCAAAAGCAAATACAAACTCGCGACAGTACCAAGCTACGCATCGTCTCGCTCACACGTCACTAGTGATTTGTCATTTTAGGTCAAAACATGCCGTCTTGTGTGTTTAAACACTGCAAAAATTGTTCACAAAAACTAAGAAAACAAGATGGAATATCTTTCCACAGGTAACTCTTGTTATTTTTATTGTTTTGGTATTTATTTTCCATCAAATATTTTCGGCTCACTTGAAACACAAAACCTCAACAGTAAGTCGTCTGTGTTGCTAGTTTATGACGGGAAAATTACCCTGAATTAGGGGAAAAAAATAATCGATATTTTTTATGCACAATACACATTATTGTGCATAAAAATATCGATTAATTTATACATACGTAATTGGGAAATATTGTATCTAAAGGGTGCATTTAATTTCATGACGAATATTTTAACCTCCGGCATTACTAACGATACTAATTGTACTACGCCACTCAAAAACATTATTAAATTATTAATGCATATTAGTATGCAGTATTTAAAACCTCACAACAGCTGACTTACACATACCACATCACAGTAACAGTCCACTAACACTGCGATCCAAATTATCACTACGAGTGGCGCGAGCGCCGATCACGTCACGGGACAAATCGATGAAATGCGTCAATACACCTGCGCAGTCGTAATGACACGAGGTCACTAGTTAGTTCCGTCCGGGTCGTAAAGACTTCGGGTCTCGGGAGGGCTGTATTCGTATTTTTGCGTGAGAAAGAGGGACGGAGAGCATGCCTTTAAACTATTTGGTACTTGTAAGGATATGCCGCGCTCGCGCCGCTGGATTATTTTATTATTTGATGTACGTTTACTTTTCAATCCGCGCGCGGTGAACTGCGCTTTAAAATTTTAATATTTCAAGACTTATTGGGGTTTATGAAGTATTTTATTATTACTTTTAGTGTTTAATTGCAACAATTAGGCTTTGCCATGTGACATGCTACATTTTAAAGGTTAGGTTAAAAGTTTAGGTAAATACATTTGCTTAAATAGTTTATTAAACAAATTACCAAAAAGCGTTATAAAGTTGTTAAAGTATTAAAAAACAGCATAACGAAAACCGGTAACTTAGTCTTTTGCACAAGTCACCACATCCCTATTCCTTCTCGTCTTCGTTTCCGTTTCCTGCGCGAACCTCACTAGCGCGCACACACACATAGACACTTTTCGTTCAAACACCAAATCAAAAGGGCGGCACGCAAGCCGGCTCCGTATAAAACAGAGAAAACTCCAGAAACCCTCAAGATAATTGTGACATAAATCATCAAGGGACGTCCCAGACTATTTTACATATAAACGTAGTGCACTGTGGAAGAAAATCGGGTGTGAAGTGAATAAGTGAGCAGCACTCCACGGCCACGTGAGTACCCACAACATTTCCTTCGTTCCCCTTGTAGGAAAGCTATTTTACCGGTGGTTTATACAGTCAGTTTATCGAAGGGATAGAACTACAACAGTATTTGGGCCTTCAGCCGGATTTCATACATGTACCTATCAAAATAGTTTAAATTTCCTTTGTTGTACTACGACTGGCGTCCATCTTTTCTCTATCAAATTACACAAAATATAATATTTCAACTCATTTTATTGTCTGATCATATCTATATAACATATACTTAACATACAACAAGTGTTTTCGGAGTATTCTCATTTCAAACTTCGAGTTTGAAAACTTTAATATCTTAAAACCAGTTTCGACTAGTTCAGTCCGCGTCGTCTTCGTCCCGCGGATTCATACTTAGTCTGTGTTCGAACGAGTTGTCAATGCTATTTCAATGTAACATGCAACATTTGGATAGCTAAATTATCATAAAAGCAACTTATACGTAACATACAACGTTTTAGGTTCATATTCTAGGCGATCTAAACGTAACATACAGCGTTTAGGTTCATAATCATATAGTGTTAAACGTAACATACAGCGTTTTTAACTACTATATTATCATTATTTTAACATTCCTAATAATACTTTTACGTGTAGTTCGTATTTTCATCATATCAAAGGTCCTTCGACATTCAAACTTCTCAGAGTAGGTTTCCTTTTGTACCTACCCACCTGTTGACCGAACGCTGTGCGTAAGATCAGACGTTCATTCGTTCCATTCGTTCTGTTATAGTGATACCAGCTCTAAAAGTAGAGTATACCATTATTTAAAGTTTTAGGAAAAATATTTTCCACTGTTTGTAAACAAATTGTATTAATACTTTTGAAGTCATTTATAAATTGATACTGGTTCTATATATTAGTGTAGAACTATATTCAAATAATATAAATATAGCAAGTAAATATTTAAATTAATTTTACTGAATTTCAAATTCAATCATGAGTGAAGCAATGGCGGCTCACTATGAGTCTAAACGCAACATAGCCTTTAAAAGATTATCAGATGCTGTTACCTGTGCTCGCAATTGTCTAAGCGACTCCAGTTTTCTACCACGTTTTGAAACATGGTGTTCACGGTTAGAATCACTTATGGATGTGTTTAATGACTCTCACATCAAGCTCATAAGTGAGTATAGGGGCCTTGAAAATGAGGATTGCATTCAGAAACAAACCACTTATCAGGAACAGGCAGATGATATGAATTTGAAATTCTTGAAGCTAAACGCACACTTTTTCCTGAAAACTTAATTGAGGGTAAAGTGTCAACATCATCATGTGACCATAAAACTGAACACAAAAACCAGGCTAAATTGCCATCAATAAAGCTGCCTACTTTCTCTGGTCAATTTAAAGATTTTCCAGGTTACATTGATTTATTTAATACTCTAGTCCATAGTCGGACAGATTTAACAAATGTTGAAAAGTTTCAATATCTTATAACTTCCCTTTCTGGGGAACCAATAAATTTAATTAGAGCATATCCTATTTCAGATGCTAATTATTCAAGTGCTTATGAAGCACTGAGCAAGCGATATACCAACAAGAGGTTTTTGGCTTTCTTATGTTGGGAACAAATTTGTAATTTGAAATCTATTAGTACAGCATCAGTGCAGAGTTTACGTACTCTCTTAGATAGTTATGCTGAGAATCTTTCAATGTTAGAGTCGTTAGGGTTGCCCACTTCTAAATGGGATTTTGTTTTATTTCATTCTCTTTTAACTAAAATTGATAAAAAATCTCGTGAAGCCTTTGAGCTTTCTTGTACGGGCAGTGATATCCCACAATTTAGTCAGCTTCAAACATTTTTAGGAGATAGATGCAGTGCATTGGAGCGTTCATCTCTAACAAATGTACCAACGGTATCATCAGCTCCCAATAGTCAAAGAAGTAACAATCAAACCAAATCAGATTCTACAAATAAAACATCTTCACTGTTAGCTCAAACGCCTAACACGTTAGAATGTATAATTTGTAAAGAAAAACATTCTCTTATTAATTGTGATAATTTCATGTCTAAAACGCCTCAAGAAAGGGCTCAACTTGCTAGACAACATAATCTTTGTTTGAATTGTTTACGTTCCAATCATCGCACTTCTAAATGCTTTTCAACCCGTTCATGCAAGAGTTGTAATCAACGTCATAATAGTTTACTGCATTTTCCTAAGGAACCATCGACTAATCCTAATCAACAATCTTCATCACAAGTCCATATGACTACAACAAATCAGGCTAATGCAGATAGTGTTGAAAAGCAGGTTATTACCCCTGTTACTACATTATCCAATGTATCACGAGGCTTGACTCCCACCTTTGTTTTACTTGCCACAGCTCAAGTCAAGGTCAAGGATTGTAACAACACTTATCAGAAAGTACGTGTTTTGCTAGATCCTGGTAGTCAGAGTCATATCATGAGCAGTGCTTGTGCTCGTCGCCTTGGTCTGACTCGTTTTAAATGTAACACACCGATGTCAGGTATTGGTGACGTTCCTACTGCTTCAAGCAGTCGAGTTTTCCTTGAACTCCGCCCATTAGGCAATTCAGGAATATCATTTAGTATGGATGCAGTAGTCTTAGATAAAATTTGTGGTAATATGCCCACACATTCAATCAATCTCAATGATTTTCAACATATAGGAAATCTTAAGCTGGCAGATCCAGAATTTCATCAGTCTCGCCCCATCGACCTTTTGATCGGTGGAGAGATATTTCCGCAGATTTTGTTACCAGGCAAAATTGATGGCGGCAGTCATTTGGCAACAGCCATTAACACAGTGTTTGGATTTATTCTCATGGGTAGGACCAAAGCAGCTGATCCCAGTGTTGAATCTTCTCCAGCATCTGTCAACCATGTATCACTGGATGCTAACTTGGACATTGCTATCCAGAAGTTTTGGGACATAGATCATGTACCTACAGAATCACAAGTTAATCAAGCAGCCTCCGCAGACGATTTTCGTTGTGAGGACATTTATAAGTCAACGCATAAACGTGATGCTGACGGTTGTTATATCGTTCAGTTGCCATTTCGCGATCAATCGCTTCCAATTTTTAGCGATTCATATAATATAGCGCTTCGGCGTTTTAAGCAGCTCGAAAAGCGCCTGCTTCAGAACCCTTCATTTGGGGACGAATATAAAGCACATATCATGGAATATTTAACAAGTAATCAGATGGAACGCGTTTCATCTGACGAGTGTCAGTCTGCTACCGCGTACTATATTCCACATCATGCGGTAGTGAAGCCTAGCAGTGTTTCAACTCGGTTAAGAGTGGTATACGATGCCTCGGCCAAGGATAAACTTGAAAAATCACTCAATGACACTCTTTTAACTGGTTGTAAGTTGCAAGCAGATATCACAAATATCATTTTACGGTTTCGTCTCCACGCTATCGTCTTATCAGCGGATGTACGTCAAATGTACCGCCGAATTATAGTAACCCAAGAGCATAGGGATTATCAGCGTATTCTCTTCAGGTTCTCACCTGAAGAACCTATTCAAGAATTTAGGATCAATCGCGTGACCTTCGGAGTCTCGTCGGCACCATTTCTGGCCATTCGCACTATGCATCAACTGGCTCAAGACGAACAAGAGTCTTATCCAACCGCAGCTAAGGTTCTGCAAGAAGATCTCTACGTGGATGATGTAGTCACTGGCTGTGAAACCGTAGAGCAGGCAATTCAGCTACAGCAGGAATTGACAAAAATTATGGCTGCTGGTGGTTTTGAGCTCAGAAAGTGGTCCAGCAATCATGTGGCTGTACTGCAAAATTTACCAGAAGAACATAAATTGGTTCCAGTTTTAACGTTCGATAGTGACTCTCACTTCGTCAAGGTTCTCGGGCTTGCCTGGAATGCTCATAAAGACGTTTTTAATTATCAAGTTAATCAAATTCCACGCGGTTGTACCAAACGAACAATGCTATCAGAGCTTGCTCGCATCTATGACCCAATTGGTCTTCTCACACCATTAACCTTTTTAGCTAAATTTCTTATTCAACGTTTGTGGTTACTAGGAACGTCATGGGATGAACCAGTACCCGATGATATTCATCAAACTTGGACGAAGTACACTAATCAGTTATCCAATTTACAAAACCTTCACATTCCGAGACGTATTACTCACGCACACGCATCAAGCTATCAAATCCATGGATTCTGCGATGCCAGCGAGGCTGGCTATGCGGCAGTAGTATATCTTCGTTCCAACATAAATCAAAATCATCATCAAGTCTGTCTTGTAAGTGCACGATCGCGGGTGGCACCAACAAAGCGTAGAACGCTGCCAAGACTGGAATTGTGTGGCGCTTCTTTGTTAGCAGACCTTATGCATTACATCATCAATTTATTTTCTAACATACTGAACATAGACGGCGTATATGCATGGTCTGATTCTATGATCGTGTTGGCATGGATCAAATCTAATTCTAAAAATTTTAAAGTATACGTTGGCAATCGTATTGCTAACATACAGCGAAAATTACCTACTGCTGTCTGGAACCATGTACCAGGCAAGCAAAATCCAGCTGATTGTGCGAGTCGTGGCTTGCTACCTGACGAGCTCATCAGTCATGCCCTCTGGTGGTCAGGACCGGAGTGGTTATCATTATCTCAAAATCATTGGCCTAACGATACAATTCAATCATCATGCGTCACAAGCAATGACGTACTATGCGAAAGGCGTACAACAGTTTTAAGTAACATAATCGATCTTGATCCCATCGATAATCTTCTTCAAAAATATTCATCACTTCGTAAAATTCAACGTATTTTAGCATATTGTAACAGATTTATCAGTGCCTTACGCAAAACCAAATATTCAAATAATTTTACTCAAGCTGAACTTCACTGTGCTCTTATGAAGCTTGTTAAACATGTTCAACTTTCCGAATTCCAAAATGAAATTAAACTTTTATCAGCAGGGAAAACATTACCTAAATCATTTAGAAAACTCAATCCATTTTTGGACCATTCCGGTGTTTTGCGGGTGGGGGGAAGGCTTTCTCGATCTGAACTCGATTATGAAACAAAACACCCAGCTCTACTTCCACGCAAACATCGCTTAACTAAATTAATTATACAATCAGTACATAATGATAATCTTCATCCTGGTTTACAAGCATTACAGTTTTTATTATTGCAAAATTTTTGGATATTGTCTCCTCGTCGAGCAATTCATCAAGTCATATCTAATTGTTATAAATGTTTTCGCACAAGGCCAATTGCATTTGAGCCTAAAATGGCAGATTTACCAAAAGCACGTATTACTCAATTAAAAGCATTCCAAGCCGTCGGTTGCGATTACGCAGGTCCATTTAATATAACCTTGCATAGATATCGTGGCGCACGTACTACAAAAGCATATTTGTGTCTCTTTGTATGCTTTGCTACAAAAGCACTGCATTTAGAGTTAGCATCCGATATGTCCACCGACGCCTTTTTAGCGGCATTACGCAGATTTATCGCCCGCCGTGGCAGATGCAACGTACTACATTCTGATTGTGGTACGAATTTCAAAGGTGCGGAGTCACAATTAGCCACTGTGATGAAATCAGCCTGTGAGTCTGAATATATTGAATTTAAATTCAACCCTCCCGGGGCACCACATTTCGGTGGACTTTGGGAGGCCGGCGTCAAGTCCGTAAAGACACATTTGTATAGAGTCATAGGCACTCAAATTCTCACATATGAGGAATTAAACACCTTACTTACACAGGTTGAAGCAGTACTCAATTCAAGGCCGTTATGCTCACTGAGCACGGATCCTAATGATGTATCAGTTCTGACACCAGGACATTTTTTAACGCAAGCACCTTTAACAGCGTTACCCACGCCAGATTATTCAAACATTAAACTTAACAGACTCAAGCGTTGGCAACTTGTTCAACGCATGCATCAGGACTTCTGGGCCAGATGGCATACAGAATATTTAACTAGTCTTTCGCAAAGACTGAAGTGGACTAGGTCAACTGACCAAGCTCGCCTTGGTCAAGTTGTTATTATAAAAGACGAACAACAACCTCCGTTGCGTTGGCGTTTCGGAAAAATAATCAAACTTTATCCCGGTCGTGATGGTATACCACGTTCTGCGACTGTCGAAACTGGTCAAGGTGTCATTAATAGACCTTTTGTTAAATTGTGCCCCATCCCGGATGGTGGTAACTAATTTCAAAAATTTTCATCTAGGTAACCTTTCATTATCATATTTTCGTCTTTGTATTTGCAACATATATGTATAACATAATATTTATCTATTTCATCACACTCTTCCACAATTATTGAAAGATGTGAACATGGACCTAGTCATAGTATTTTTTCTTCAGTCTCAATAAATTTCGCCAGCGGGGGGGAATAATGTTAAAGTATTAAAAAACAGCATAACGAAAACCGGTAACTTAGTCTTTTGCACAAGTCACCACATCCCTATTCCTTCTCGTCTTCGTTTCCGTTTCCTGCGCGAACCTCACTAGCGCGCACACACACATAGACACTTTTCGTTCAAACACCAAATCAAAAGGGCGGCACGCAAGCCGGCTCCGTATAAAACAGAGAAAACTCCAGAAACCCTCAAGATAATTGTGACATAAATCATCAAGGGACGTCCCAGACTATTTTACATATAAACGTAGTGCACTGTGGAAGAAAATCGGGTGTGAAGTGAATAAGTGAGCAGCACTCCACGGCCACGTGAGTACCCACAACATTTCCTTCGTTCCCCTTGTAGGAAAGCTATTTTACCGGTGGTTTATACAGTCAGTTTATCGAAGGGATAGAACTACAACAAAAGTGTTATCTTGTCTGATATAAATTAATTAAATTGTAAGTAATTACGCATACTTATTTAACTTTTATTCCCTTATTATTATTCTGTTCAAATACTACGCGCTTTTGCTATATGGGTATAACCGTAAAGTAAAATCACGTTTCCAATTTAAAAAATTAGTAGTACAATAATTGGTGCAAATGTGTGTAAAATAATTATTATTGTAATAAATATGTTGATTATTATAACAAATTGTTTATCTTTTTTAATTAAAATACATTTGCATAAATAGTTTATTGAACAAAAAATTACCAAAAAGCGATATAAAGTGTTATTTTATTATTATTTATTTATTTACCAGACTACAGAGAGGTCCACTGTGTTATGTTGTCTGATATAAATTAATTAAATAGTTAATAATTACGCATATTTAATTTTTATGCTCTTATTATTGTTCTGTTCAAATACTACACGCTTTTGCTATCTGGGTATAACCATAAAGCAAAATCGCGTTTCCAATTTAAAAAAATAGTAGTACAATATTTGAGAACAATATAACTGAACAAAAATATGGGAGTATTTCTCAATATCTGGCAACCGTAAACGCACACAGACGCGCGTGTCCCTACACGGCGCCTCTTGTCTGCCGCGCACACATAAATAAAAACCGGAGCCACCTTGTTTGTCGCGCATGTTCTATCTGCCTATTTCTTTAATCTGAGCCTAATAAGTTACGAACATTAAATATTTAAATACATCTAGTTACATATCTACATAGTTATATACTCAAATGTTAACAAGTGCATCGATTCGTACTTCAGCCGATACGATACCGATACAGATATTATAAAAAGTATCGCCGATACTGATACGGACAGTTAAGATTCAAAGAAAGCTAGCTGTGGCTTTAGAAACAGACAAAATTACTCATACTACGAACCGTTAAGATTAAAGAAAGAAAGCTATAAAAGCTGTGGCTTTAGAAACAGACAAAATTACTCATACTAAGAACCGTTAAGATTAAAGAAAGAAAGCTATAAAAGCTGTGGCTTTAGAAACAGACAAAATTACTCATACTACGAACCGTTAAGATTAAAGAAAGAAAGCTATAAAAGCTGTGGCTTTAGAAACAGACAAAATTACTCATACTACGAACCGTTAAGATTAAAGAAAGAAAGCTATAAAAGCTGTGGCTTTAGAAACAGACAAAATTACTCATACTAAGAACCGTTAAGATTAAAGAAAGAAAGCTATAAAAGCTGTGGCTTTAGAAACAGACAAAATTACTCATACTACGAACCGTTAAGATTAAAGAAAGAAAGCTATAAAAGCTGTGGCTTTAGAAACAGACAAAATTACTCATACTACCCAGTAAACCGCGGCTGAATTAGATCACAGCCAGTAACTTTACTCATATGTACGCGCTCGGCTGTAATGACCACCGCGCGCTGTTGGCATAATTTGTCCCAAAACTTTATTTAAAATATCGACTAATCGTGCTCGGTCCATGTATTCAATACTTTATTTATAATCTATATAACATTGTTGAACGACGTACCAAAAATCACAGCTCTACTCCATTGACAAGTTGTCAAATAATAAAAACACAATTACGTCAACAGAGCGCGCCATTTCTTGCGTCATCGTATTTGCGTTAGTGTCACATTTCAAGTTATTACGAGTTACGTATTTGTTATTGGAATACAGTGTTATACATTAAAATGTTCGTGAGAAGTTGTACTATCGTATTATGATAACACAAATTAGGTTCCAAATCGCGAAATTGCAGTATTTCGCCTGTGAAAATGCAGTAATTATATGTACCTACAATGGTTATGTAGTGTGAAGAAATACGTGATTTAGTGACTAAAACGTGTGTGAAATGGGAAAAACAGTGCTTAATTAGTGAGGTGATTAGATTGTTCAACTATCTACACCAAAAAACATGTGGGTTTGTGTGTTTTTCATCCAACACCGGCTGGCAAAAATTAGTTCCCAGATGTAAACAAACAGTGAGTATCTAGTTTCATAGGTACATTTAGATATGATGCTATTGAGCTATTAATGAGATTGTGGTCTTGTTGGAAAGGAAATATAGTCTAGTTTATTTCTATATTGTTAAAATGGATAAAAACTAAGAAAAATCTGATATTTCTAGTGAAATATCAGTTTTCGTAACTATTTTTTAGCTATACATTATGACTTGGAGTATATAATTAAAGTATTTCATTTTGATTTCTAGATAAGTAGATTCCTTATCTAATCAGCTTGACAACAGTAGTAATGAAATTGCTCTAGGACTTGTAGTTTTTGAACTACAGGTGTTTTTATCGGAACGGGCGGAAAATGTGTCAAAAATTGGCTAAAATTGTTAACACAGCGCGGTTGGAAGTTTTGACAGCTCGCGCACAGCACTGCGCAAAGGCTACGGACAGTTATGATTAAAGAAAGATAGCTATAAAAGCTGTGGCTTTAGAAACAGACAAAATTACTCATACTACGGACCGTTAAGATTAAAGAAAGAAAGCTATAAAAAGCTGTGGCTTTAGAAACAGACAAAATTACTCATACTACGGACAGTTAATATTAAAGAAAGAAAGCTCTAAAAAGCTGTGGCTCTAGAAACAGACAAAATAACTAATACTTATAATAATATTTATTTAGAAATGATAGTTGATAACAGATCAGAAGACAAAACTTAATAATTTATATTCACAGTTATGAGATTATTATTCAGGAAACACAACATTCTCATCAAATTATTATTATATATTATTTATTTATTATTATTATATTTATTCATTCTATTCAAATTATTCGGTAAAAGCCGATTTCGTCAGTCTGTTTGGACGAGAGGTCTTTCAGATATGCAACAGAACTCATTTGGAAACTGAAATATTTTTGTACTTCAAATTTAAAAAGTATAGACTACCCTTTTTAAACACTGATTGACTGAATGACACTGTTTCACAGATTCCTTTATTTCGGAAAACTCGCGAAATCGCCGATAGGTATATCGGTATCGGATACATCATGCATCTCTAGTTTATATTAAGTAGTTACGTGTTTGTTTCGCTGGATGCGAGTCGCACGGGACCGGTCAATGTGGCAACACTTGGGGGAGGCCTATGTCCAGCAGTGGACGTCTTGCGGCTGAAATGATGAAGATGATGTGTTAGCCGTTTGGGGTTGAAACTATGTTAGGGTAGGCTTTCAGTCTACCGAATGCAGAATAAAATTAAATACAATACGATACCACTTCGCACATTGGCACTTGGCACATTGCTCGCAGAACGGATGGCCGATGGGGCCGAAAAGTTCTGGAGTGGCGACCGCAAACCGGAAGACGTTGCGTTGGAAGGCCTCCCACTAGGTGGACCGATGACCTGGTGAAGGTTGCAGGAATCCGCTGGATGCGAGTCGCACGGGACCGGTCAATGTGGCGACACTTGGGGGAGGCCTATGTCCAGCAGTGGACGTCTTTCGGCTGAAATGATGATGGATGATGATACCACTTGCTAAGACTGTTTTTTAGACTTTCGGGCCACTGACTAACTGTAACGACCGTCAAAGATCTACAAATGACAGCCGGGACCAACAGCTTAACGTGCTTTCCGAGGCACGGAGGAAACTTGGTATGTAATGGGTGGTCACCCATCAACGGACCAAGCTAGGCAGTCAAGGCAACCTAAGCAATCAACCTAAAACTATATGTCGGGTTGTCAGGATTTATTTCGCAAGGCTCGAACATTATGTAAGCAGAAGACGGGTTTCGTGCTATGAAAACACACTGGATGCTATAGACTATTTTATTTCACATTGTGGTTTCACACACATTGCATGAGAAGAACCGGCAAGAAACTCCATGGTTACTCTTTTCAAACAGATACACTGAGTCTAACAAATTACTTGTCATTACACTTTGACACAATAACACTTGTACAAAATACGTTAAGGCGGAAGTAGGCGAAGAGACAGTTTCAGAGTGGTGCTCTCACTGACGGTTCGTCCATGACTGTTCGCCCGAAATGGCGTCCCGCCCACTATGACTCTGCCCACGTGATCAAACCACGTGCTTCACCAACTACCGTTACAATTCAAATAAACAACTTTTAATCAAAAATCAACCGGATATCCGACATACTTTTTATTATAATTTTAATAAAAAATGTATCATGATTAAAAATATATTATAATTTTCCTGATCCAAGAATAAGAGATTCGTTCCCGTTGTACACTATTACACTGTTACCCATCGGGAGAAAATATTCCGACAAGTAACACTGTAACTCAATGCCATGTTTTTTTTCCATTAATTACTACTGTAACTTAACAAAACGCTGTATTCCCGTACGTAATACGTGCACGTCTTTTTTATCGTTCTCAAATATATGTATAATCTCAAAATTAATGATGTAACCAATATTTTGTAACAATATTTTGATTTAAAAGAGTTTCCATGGAGTTTCTTGCCCTTTCTTCTCCATAGAGATCTACGCTAGGGAATGGGCAACTACAGTACTCTCTCAAGTTATTATGTATTATGACTGAGACTGTAGTTGTTTTTTTTTTTTATTTTTACATTCAAAAGTGCCATAATGGTAAAAAAAAAACTCAAAACTCAAAGCATTTATTTCAATTAGACCATTACGGCACTTTTGAAAGTCAAAAATACAAAAAAGAAAATCAAAGCTACAGTCCCAGTCACAAGGCATATATCTTGAGAAAGTACTGTAGTTGCCCATTCCCTAGCGTAGATCTCTATGGAGAAGAAAGGGCAAAAAACTCCATGGACACTCTTTTAAAATCAAAATATTGTTACAAAATCTTGGTTACATCATTAATTTTAAGATTATACATATATGTGAGAACGATGTAGAAAGACGTGCACACTAAGAGCATCCAGAGTGAAAGATTAAATTAAAAATGTATGAATAAAGTAATTAAAATGAACCTTGGCAGCTAAGAGATGACCAGTCCCAACTGACAGCGCCGGTTCACAGACATGACGCATGTACCGGCGCCATTCAACTCAACCATATTGAAGGGAACTAAATGACCCGACACACCTGCCACCATCAGCGAGACATTTAAGTGAGCATGACATTCTCTCAGTCACCAAGGCATATTCAAGTCAATGAAAGATAAATAAATGTAAATGGTGGCTGAACAGTACAAAGTACTCACACATGTGCTATGCAATTATATAATACTAAGAACTGGAATCTATACAATGCAAGTTTATTTTTACAATCTTCTGCAGCTTCCACAATACATTAACATGGGAATCAATTCTTCATCTTCTTCTTTACGTGTCGATGGACTCAAATAATGCCCGACCAGTACCAACAATTTAGTTTGCCCCCCCACCTATGGTTGTGGAGCAGGACCAGCATTTAGCCAAGCATTTTTATCATCAATGTAATCCCCCAACTTATAATATGCTTGGCTAAATAGTGTGCGTTTTATACAAGATTTAAATTTCGTCTCATTCAGTTGAAGAATGTGGGGAGGTATTTTATTGTAACATTTCAAACAGTACCCCATGAAAGATGAATCCACTTTAGCAAGCCTGAAACCTGGCTGAACTAGTTGGTCCCTATTTCTAGTGTTATAGTGGGGTCTAATTGAACTAAATGCTTTGAGTTTGAGTTTGTAACACCTTTTTGAGTGAACACTGTTTTAAGCTTTCACGGTTTATTTACCAAACTTAAATGTCACTTACGGGATATTTTCCGTTTTTTTTCTTCTCCAGTCAACACGCGATCGTGGATGGCGTTTGCCACAGCGTCGAAATATCGAGGTATTCCATGAAGCACACCCAAACGAAGCACACCCAGCGGGAGTAGGTAAGTGACATTTTAAGTTTTAGAGAAAAAATATTGTTGAAATACACCTAGACTTAATGCAAAGATTATCCCCACCGCGTATTACATATATGTGTTCTTTTAGAGATCTAAAAAAACAGATATGTAATAGATGATGATATTACAGATTTCATTTTTAGGGTTCCGTACCCAAAGGGTAAAAACGGAACCCTATTACTAAGACTTCGCTGTCTGTCCGTCTGTCTGTCCGTCTGTCCGTCTGTCCGTCTGTCCGTCTGTCTGTCTGTCTGTCACCAGGCTGTATCTCATGAACCGTGAAAGCTAGACAGTTGAAATTTTCACAGATGATGTATTTTTTTTGCCGCTATAACAACAAATACTAAAAACAGAATAAAATTAATATTTAAGGGGGGATCCCATACAACAAACGTGATTTTTTTTGCCCTTTTTTTTGATAATAATGGTACAGAACCCTTCGTGCGCGAGTCCGACTCGCACTTGGCCGGTTTTTTACCTAACATTTGTGAATGAGTGACCATTGTAGGCTTTGTAGATTCCTAGATGCTTGTTAACTTTTGTTAAACATTTTTCTGTTTTACGTTTTTATATAGTAAGCAACGACCTACTGTCGGGCCTACGCTGCCCCCCCCCCCCCCCCATACTTAAATACTAATGCTGTAACAAAATAATATTTTAATACCTACCTAATGATTTGAAAAAAGTAACCATGGAGTTTCTTGCCGGTTCTTCTCCATGGAAACGACCAACGGGAGCCGTGCACCTTTTTCGACGTTTTGTAAGTGCCCATCTTGGCCTATGTGAAATAATAGCTATTTATTCACCAAGGGGAGTAAGGTACAGATTACTAATCGAGTGTGCATTTGAGGCCCGACGCGAAGCGGAGGGCCGTGAACCACACGAGTTTAGTAATCTGTACTTTCCCTCGAGTGATATATACTGCTTTATACTACTCTTGCAAGAAAACAAAAGAAAAGAAAAGAAAAGCAAAGAAAAGAAAAGAAGAGTAAAGAAAAGAAAAGAAAAGAAAAGAAAAGAAAAGAAAAGAAAAGAAAAGAAAAGCAAAGCAAAGCAAAGCAAAGCAAAGCAAAGCAAAGCAAAGCAAAGAAAAGAAAAGAAAAGAAAAGAAAAGAAAAGAAAAGATAAAAAAACGTGTTGCGCCGACCCCAAGTAACATGGGATAAGGGCAGGAAGATGATGATGACGTCATCAAGACTTAAAAAAACAAAAACAAAACGCGTTAGTAATGCATTACTGCCCTGATTTTCAGGGCAGTAATGAAATTCCATACAACATAACTGCTGTTCATTAAACCTTCTAAAAAATCTAGGCAGTTATGTTGTATGGAATTTCATTGAAAATCAGGGTAGTAATCCATTACTGCCCTGAAAATCAGGTAGTAATGCATTACTAACGCGTTTTTTTTTTTTTTTAAGTCTTGATGAAGTCATCATCATCATCTTCCTACCCTTATCCCATGTGACTTGTGGTCGGCGCAACACGGTTTTTTTCTAATCAAACGATTTAATTTTACCATAAAAAGTACTGGTCACTAGCACTTAAGCAGGTAGCATACATTGCGATATGGCCGGCAAACTTCAAACCTCTATGCGGTAGAGCGAGAGATTTATAACACTCTCTTGCTTTAACACTCGTGTAAGTTGGAACCTGCGAAACGGGGCGTTTTTACCTTCTTTCCGTCTTTTGGCGCGAAAACTCTTTATTTTTAATATAATGCTTTTTTTGTTATTTTGTCTTTTACTTCTTTGTGCAAGTGTAGTATAAAGCAGTATATATCACTCGAGGGTAAGTACAGATTGCTAAACTCGTGGTTCAAATACACACTCGATTAGTAATCTGTGCCTTACTCCCCTTGGTGAATAAATAGTTATGATTTTGATTTTGAAAGATGAGACGCTATATAATAAAGTCTCACAAACTACCAGGAGGCCAGAATCATGAAGAACTAACAAACTGACAACAACAAAGCCAGCAGTCACTTGCGCTTACAACCACATCACCGCAAGATAATCTTCTCCTAATCTTAAACTTTTAACCCTCACAAGAAACTATCCCTTAAACAAAGCACAGACTTCAAAAGTCGCCGCTTCGAAAGTCGCATAACAGTCAAATGAGATCATGTACTAACTGGAAGACTTCCAGTTGTGGCACGCTGGCTGTCAGTGTGGCCAAGAAGTTAGCGGGTAGTATAAATAGGGCAAGGGAAGTATTTAGCCGATCCTGTTAAAACTTGTTAGTATTCTAATAAAAATCATCATTAGAAGAAAAATCTCTTGTTGTGCCCCTAAAAATGTTTTTGGAATAAATGAAAATTAAATATAAATAATAATAATTAATCAGGACGTTCCTTTCTCAAGAGCCCTGACCACCGGCAGCTTGGACCCTGTTCCCAGCGCTGATGGGCTACTGTTTTTTTATATTTTTTAATGTTTTTTCTTACGTAGTTTTACTAAGAAATATTTAAAAATGTTAAAACATAGTGTATATAAATAATTAATAGAAATAAAAATAAAAAATAAAACTTTTTAAATAAATGACCCATTTATTTTCTAAAAAAAAATAAAAAATATAAAAAAATCCTGGCCTACCGGTATCGGGAACAAGGTCCCAGCTACCTGTGGTCAGGGCTCCAAAAAAAGACACCTAAGTTATGAGCCGTGTCCAGGAGTACCGCTTTCTGAATCAAGCCCTTGATCCAGCTGCCTAACGAGAGCCTTCTCAGGTATTGATCGAGGTCCTTGGCAGTTAAGCCGTTATATTTTCAGCGGTATTTTTTCTTTAATTTTCAAGCCTATCTTCTACTCAATAGGAACCCACTCTTCGGAATGGAGTTATCCTTTGATAATTAGAAAGTGCTTGTGAAATAAAAACGCTTTGAGTTTATATCTAGTGCAACTTCGCCTGTTTCGTGGCCCCGTAAAACCGCTATAGCCAGTAATTCCTGATGTCGAACTATTCCAATATTATCTGGTACGTCACGGATACGTCGTCTATTTACTATGTACTGTCCTATGTACAGTCACGAACACCAATATGTATACACTTTCCTAATGAAGATCTATATGGGGCTCTCTTAATTTCAGAAGCGTTCATTAATGAAAGTATATAATGCATTATACGTATATGAAGCAATTAGGGGGCTTTTCTTTCCATATCTTATCTTTTTTTTTTAAACTGCGAAAACGAAAAAAGAAGAAACAAATATTTCACGAAATCTAAATTAGTGAGTACCATGAGATGTCTGCTGCCTAGTATTACAAGACAAACCGTTTTCATTGCTGCGATAACTTTTCTGTTTTATCCGATCAAATCAGCCTTTGAACCGCGTTTTTAGGGTTCCGTACCCAAAGGGTAAAAACGGAACCCTATTACTAAGACTTCACTGTCTGTCCGTCTGTCTGTCACCAGGCTGTATCTCATGAACCGCGACAGCTAGACAGTTGAAATTTTCACAGTTGATGTATTTCTGTTGCCGCTATAACAACAAATACTAAAAACAGAATAAAGTTAATATTTAAGGGGGGCTCCCATACAACAAACGTGATTTTTTTGCCGTTTTGTCTAATGTATAGATAATGGTACGGAACCCTTCGTGCGCGAGTCCGACTCGCACTTGGCCGGTTTTTTCACACTTGTTACATTTCCGTTATCAGCTTAACCGCGGCATGCTACATATGTTGCACGCGGCTTTATGAAGATATTTTAAATAAAAAATCGACTAAAACGTGTACTGTTCATGTTTTCAATAGTTTATTTCACATCTCTATAACATTTCCAAACGCCGTACCAAAAATCACAGCTCTACTCCATTGACAAGTTGTCAAATAACATAAACAAAGACGAAACGATGACGCAAAAAATGGCGCGGTGCGTTGATGTACAACGCACCGCGCCATTTTTTGCGTCATCGTGTTAGCGTTAGGCTGAGGCTACATTAGGCCGCGACGCGACCTGCGACACATGAGCGATTAAAACAAGTAAATGAATGCTCACGTATATGGCTACACCATACATCAAATATTACTACCGATCTTTGATTTCTTTATGCGATAGGAACAACATTACTGAAATCACGGCATCGCCTACATCAACATATGAGCGAAATTGAAGCGAATTTATTAGAAAATTTCTCACTTGCACGACTAGTTCAATAGTGCTGCTAAATATGCGTGTGGCTACATTATGCGTATAGTAAACCGCGATGGATGATTTGATCGCATTCTAAGAAAACGACCGATTCAAATGAGTCATTGTTATGAGAGCGGCTACATTACAACTGTACTTCAGAGCGTAAAAAACAAATGCTCGTCAGTTATATTAAATGGCTACATTATTTGAGCGAATTTAAATGAATGAGCGATTAATTTTGCGAGAAGTTCAAAGTTACTGTTTTAGTGGGTCCGCTGTCAAGTGGCTACATAATCACGCTACGGACATGACATGACTCGGCGCTCGCTCATGACAGTGCGACACGTTCAAACCAGTTTGTTTTGATCGCTCATCTGAAGAGGTTTGTCTATGAATCTACGATGGACATTGAGTTGTTTGTATCCGAAATTCAAGCACGTCCTGCAATGGTGAAAATGACGAAATTCTCCATATTTACTGCGCTCTTTATTTATTTCGTGAATCCAACATAATCTCTTTTTCAAAAATAGTTCGTACTTGAGGTAAGAGCTTTCAAGCAAAAATACAAGGTTTGGTTTTGACAAAGCCATTGAAAATAATACACGTTACGTTTACACAAAGCTACAGCAACCTTTCGACTGTGTGAATGCCGCGAACTAAACAACCTCCCCTCGCGTTCCACGCGCGTCGCATGTGTCGCCTGTGTGTGCTCCCTCTATGTAGCCATCTTGACACGGTGTCGCCGCGAATGTTTTAAGATCATTAAAATGCGATGAACTAGCGAATTCTCAGCGAAATCGCTGTTTTTCTCTTTTCATAGTGTAGCCGCATGAATCGCTCTTGCTAATTCGTTGTTGAGCATGTGTACTGTAGCCATGTCATCGCCGATTATACGCCGGAATTTCGCTTGTAATGTAGCCATACCATGTTTTTTTCGTTTCGCTCTTCCAGTCGCATCGCAAATCGCTCCCTACTGTAGCCTCAGCCTTAGTGTCACATTTCAAGTGATTACGAGCTACGTATTTGTTATTGTACTATAGTGAAATACCTTTAAATGTTCGTGAGAAGTTGTACTATCGTATTGTGATAACGCAAATTAGGTTTCGAATCGCAAAGTTGCAGTATTACGTTTGTGAAAATGCCGTAGGTATATTTACCTATTTTGATTGTAAAGTGTGAAGAAATAAGTGATTTAGTGATTAAAACGTGTGCGAAATGGGAAAAATAGTGCTTAATTAGTGAGGTAATTAGATTGCTCAACTATCTACACCAAAAAACAAGTAGTTTTGTGTGTTTTTTCGTCCACAAGCGACTGACAATAATTAGTTCCAGATGTAAACAAACAGTGAGTATCTAGTTTCATATAATTATTTTGATATGATGCTAATGAGATATTATTAAGGTCTTATTGGTAAGGTAATATAATCTAGTTTATTTTTAAATAATAAAAAATAGTAAAAAGTTAATAGTTTTTGATCGAATTAATATTTTAATAGCAACATATCCGTTTTTATCACTGTTTTTCAAGTTCTACATTTTTTTGGAGTATCAAATTATAATTGTATGTCTTGATTTTTAATTAAACAGTTTCCTTATCTATTCTGCTATTCACTGTCATTTATTTATATAGCTCTAACTCTTGCAGTTTGCGATCGACAAATGTTTTTATATAAAGTGTCAAATTACGTGCAAATTTTTCGCAAGCATGCGTGGTTATCGCGGTTCTGTCTTTGATTTAGCGCTGTTGACGCGCCTGAAAGGAAGCCATTTTGGATAAGATTTTGTTCAAGATTTGTTATTTGCTTTTAAACCAGCCTCATATTCGAATCGCAACATCAATTTTCGCGAGAAATAACGATTGTAACTTGGAGATGGGAGCTTTTTTTTTAAAAAAAAGAGCGAGTCAGACTCGCTCACCGAGGGTTCCGTACAAACTTCTTAAAGGACAAACTTAACTTTGCTGTTCGATCCCATGAAACGGCTATTGCACCAACCGCAAATAATAAGTTTGTAATAGTAAAATCACTTTTTTTTTGTTATTAAACTACATATTTACGGTTTTCAGTTTTTTTTCTTTACATGTGCTGTAAGCCTTGCTTTTTTGCCAAATTTTGTGATTCTAAGTCTACGGGAACTACCTTAAACTCGGAAGCCTGTAGCACTCGGAACAGCATCCTGAAATTGATTGTTGGCAGAGTGTACTGCCCCATACATCAGCATGGCAACCAATCGTTTATCTTTTAAAATTAAAGTTCGCGAGTACATTCGGAAGAAGCTGGCAGCTTCGTCACAACGGTAATGTTTTCCTCATTGTTTGTCTGTTTATTTTAGTATATCAGTGTAAATGTCTTTTTACATCTATTTTAATACATATATATATATAGTATTTAATATATATATATTTATAGTGTTTGATATATATGTACAGTATTTATATATCCTTGTAGTATATCGTAGTATTAAATAAAATTATTCTCTCATTTTCAGAAGTGACACCTACCACTGCTTGTCTCTGCACCACCTAAAGGTTGACTGGTAGAAAATGCCTATGGCATTAAGTCCGCCTCTGTACTTTGTGCTTGAAGTGTTATATAAATAAATACAAAGACATTGGGTCAAAATAAGTATAGGTTTATGTTAAATTGAATTAAGGACTACTAATAACACTAACATAGCATATAAGCACAATCTGTTACTAACCACTAACAACATATGGACTGTTAGAGGTCTGAAATAGAGATATATATTTATTTTTTTAAAGGTTTTCGACCCAAAACCTATATGGTACTTCCGGTTGACCTAGAATTGTCAATTTTGGTCAAAAGCAAGTTCTTACAGCACAAGTAAAGGGAAAAGTCCGAAAAAATAAAAAAAAGTAGAAAATTAAGGTAAATTTTAGTACTTACCTACAAGTTTTCGCGAAAATCTAAATTTGCTCATATCTTTTTATCGTGTTGACTGAGGACCTTGATTTTTATACACCTCATAGGGACTATAGACCATAGACTATAAACAACCAGTATCTGGTATAAATTACAACTTGTTAGGTCCCTGAGAAAATCGGTGGTGACAGACAGACGGACAAACGGACAAGAAAGTAATTTTATAAGTATTTTTAATCATTGTAGTGAAATCTGTTAGGGGATGGCACTGTTTGCCGAGATACAGGATCCATCCTAGTTCGGCAACAGAAGATTCCATATTAAAAACTTGTATACTAAGCCTATCAAGTCATACAATATGTTATTGTTATATTATTGTGGTGAAAAATAAATATTATTATTCCATTTATTCATTTATATACATATTTTTAACATTTTTAAATATTTCTTAATAAAATAACATAAAAAAAAACATTTAAAAATATAAAAAACAGTAGCCCACCAGCGCTGGGAACAGGATCCGAGCTGCCGGTGGTCAGGGCTCTTGAGAGAGGAACCTCCTAACGATACGTGCCGTGTCCAGAAGTACTGCTTT
The DNA here is from genome assembly GCA_905147715.2 of Xestia xanthographa. NCBI lineage: Eukaryota > Metazoa > Arthropoda > Insecta > Lepidoptera > Noctuidae > Xestia > Xestia xanthographa. The sequence continues at coordinate 1,178,605 of LR990654.1, read as the reverse complement.
CTGAATCAAGCCCTTGATCCAGCTGCCAAGCGAGAGCCTCCTAAGATGTTGGTCGAGGCTCTTGGCTATTAAGCCATTGGCCGACACGACTATCGGCACAATGACTGCTGTACCCACGTCCCACATGTCGACAACCTCGCGAGCCAGATCTAGATATTTGAATTGTTTATCTTTCTCTGCTTTCACGAGGTTCTCGTCATGCGGGATCGTTATATCAACAATGTCAGGCCTATTGGCAACAACAGTCCTGTCAGTGGTGATAGGTCGATCCCAATACAACGTGATATGACCATTGTCGAGAACTGGGTCGGGCGCATACTTATAGTATGGCACTTCTGATTCCACAAGGTTGTATTTCAAAGCAAGTTGCTATTGGATAATCCTGGCAACAAGGTTGTGTCTATGCAAATACTCTCCGTTAGCCAGACTAGAACACCCAGAAATAATGTGTCGGATCGATTCTCCCGGACGGTGGCATGCCCGACATATGTCAACCGTGCCATCTTTCACAATGTATTTCCGGTAGTTATTCGTCATCATAACTTCGTCCATTATTGCACAGATAAAACCTTCTGTTTCCCCGAAGAGGTCACCAAAGCGCAGCCAGGATACGGACGCTAAGAAGTCTACATCGGGGCCATGTAGGGCCCGGTAAAAGCGTCCGTGAAGCTCCTTGCCCTGCCATTCCACCTTGCGGTCATTAGTGTCTAATACTTTAGGTTTGCGCCAGTTCCCGTTAGCCAGGGAGAGCGGGGTGAGGCCCTTGTCCACTGAGACCACATCTCGGTGCATCTCCCCTTCGGCTTCTAGGAAGTATTCCCTGAGACTGTACACCTCACGGTTGTGTAGGGTCTTAGCACTTAAGAAGCCACGACCCCCGCACTTCCGAGAGATATACAGTCTCATCACCGACGACCGTGGGTGATGCATTCGATTTGCGGTCAGCAGTGTGCGGACCCTCCTATCCAGGGCATCAAGTTCCGTCTGAGTCCATTTGAGTATGCCGAAGGAATACATCAAAACCGGCATGACCCAACCGTTGAAGGCGCGCACCTTGTTTCCGCCTGACAAAAGACTGCCTAGTACCTTATTCAGGCGGCCAAAGAAGCGCTCCCTCAACGATTGTTTCATGTCGGCAGTATTGATACCTAATGCCTCCGACATACCCAAATACTTGTAAGTTTCTGTTGAGGAGAGGGATCTAAGGTGTATGGAATCCGAGAGTTGAGTTCCCTCGGATTCCATAATCTCCCCTCGCTTCACATGCATGACTGCACATTTGTCCACACCAAATTCCATCCTGATGGCGCTACTGAAAGTTTCTGTTACCTTCAGTAGCTTCATCAGTTGAAAATTGTTGGGGGCAAAGAGTTTCAGATCATCCATGTAAAGAAGGTGAGATATGACCTGACCATCTCTCCTCAACAGATAGCCTAGACCTGAACGCTCCAGCAGTGTGCTGAGAGGGTTCAAGGCTAGACAAAACCACAAAGGACTCAGACTATCACCCTGGAATATACCACGCTCGATCCTTATTGGTTCGCTGTTCCCCTGGATCTGTCGACATCCTGGATAGCGAAGAACCGTTCTCCAGTGTCCCATACATGACATCAGGAAGGTACGTAGAGTTGCATCTATTTTATACAACTCCAGCACCCTCATGAGCCATGTATGAGGCACTGAGTCATAGGCCTTCTTATAATCTATCCAACATGTAGACAGATTCTTTCGGGAACGGCGAACCTGTTGGCTAATGGCCATATCAATGAGGAGCAGCTCCTTAGTGCCGCGGGACCCGTTCCTACATCCATTCTGAGAGGCAGACATAATAGAATTACTATCAATATGTTGGTTGATTTTAGCTCTCAAAATGGATGTAAGAACTTTATAGACCGTTGGTAAACAAGTGATTGGTCTATAATTTTTGGGCTCCGCAGCACTACCTGATTTATGGAGCAGGTGGGTAATTCCTGTCGTCAGGAACTGGGGCAGCGACCCTGACTCTAAGGCTGATTGAAACTGGGACGCCAAAAGAGCGTGTGATCTTTGGAACCACTTGATCCAAAAGTTGTGCAGTCCGTCCGGCCCTGGAGATTTCCAGTTAGGCAACGGACGGACTGCACGAGCTACGTCTTGGGGGCTGATGATGATTGCCCCCATTTCTGGTATGATCACACGCTTGTTCAACCTCCCGGGTCCAATCGCCCTCAGTGTGACTGACAGGCACCGACCAGATGTTGCGCCAGAATGAATACATGGCGCTATCATCCGGCAGACGCGTGTCAGTCACACCTTGGTCCGGTTTATTATTATTAAGGGTTCCTTTTTTACCTTTTCAAATACGGAACCCTAAAAATGAGTTCCAGAATACTATGTTCGTAACAACATGAAATTTTAACCAGAACAGTAGGAAAAACACACTTTTAAAAGTTACTGGTGTTCGTCACAGTACATTTACAAGTACATCGTACAGTCCACATCTCGAGGCAAGGAATGTTAGAGAATTTTCAAATTGAGAATCTGAAGAGCAATCCGTCTTACCATTATTTGCCTAGCCTTTTCAGGATTGTCTTCTAACGAGGGAACTCCTAGTAACAGTAAATAGCACGGATACGAAAATTTGTAGACGCGTTAAAAATAATCATTTCAAATTTTGTTAAAAACCACGAAAGCTTAAAACAGTGTTTACATTGAATGACTTTTACTTTCTTTCATGAGTTTCTTTTCCCTAAATAGATGTTCTGCTATCGAACGTCCAACTATCAAATGGTCTGTCCATTCGATAGTTGGACGTTTTGCTACATGGACATTTTACTAATTAGACTTACTGCTCATTTGACGTTTTGCGTTGTCGGACATTAATTAGCTACTTAGACTTTCTGATCTGGAGGGTTTCCAACTATGTCCAGTTTGGCTTTCTGTCTATCTGGATGATGCTGAGGACTAGTACTAAAGGTATAAACCAAGGGTGGCCAACCTAATTTTATGAAGGGCCAAGTTTAGTATTTCTGTAACCGAGGCGGGCCAAATGAAATGCGGAGTAACCTCAATAAAACAAGCTTCGCGGAGCTAGACTGTTTTGTATTGGGTTTTCATCAGGAATTTCTGAATCCTGGAGTTCTGTACCTGGACCTGGAGTCTGGATTTATGTCCAATTAATGGCAATTCCATAATTAAGTTAGAATTTAATGGCTTATATATCCCTCAAATGGCTTAGCATGATCCTCGGTTACGCCTAAAATACTGCAGCATTAATTTTGAAATAAATATATGGTAAAGTTGAGAATTAATAAGTAAGCTAAGTCTTATGTGTGACGAAAACACGATTCCATAAACTTTACTCGATAGAAAAAAAAAACCAAAGTTACCTCCAAATCGAACAATAAACCGCTGGTATCCAAAACGTACTTCGAATTAGATCACAACTGCACTAACTGAACTAACTATAGAGCAGGTCTGATGTGTTTTATTTTTTTAGTCCAATCAATAGATTTTTTGTAAATCGCAAAAAACCACTCATTTCGCACCATTCGGCCGCAGTAACAACTGCTTTGTAGTGCAAGCTGATTAGAACTTTATTCCAACAGTATTTCAAAGTTTGAACCACCACAAATAGAGTTGCTAATTTTAGGGTTAGAAAGGCCTTAAACACACTTGAAAATGAGTGTGAGAGACACACATCTACCTAACCCAACAAGCGTGACGTTACAATGTTAATTGGTCATCATCATCATCATCATCAGCCTATTAATGTTCCCACTGCTGGGACACAGGCCTCCTCTCTATGTGAGGGAATGGTATAATCCACCACGCGGGCCCAGTGCGGATTGGTAGATGTCACATGTTTTCGAATTGTTGGTTCTAGGACATGCCGGTTTCCTCACGATGTGTTCCTTCACCGTTTTTAAGAGCAGTGGTGATGAAATAAATAACACAAAGTAATGCGCCTGCCGGGGTTCGAACCCACGACTTACTGTTCGTAAGTCGGGGCCGCAACCACTGGGCCACCACTGCTCTGGTATGGCATGTTAATTGGTAGGTACATTATTATTATTAATTAAAAGCGATTATGTAAACATTAACGCGAACGTTCATTATAAAACGAGTAAACCAATTAAACTCAATTATTTATTGATAATTGAAACTCGGAAGTAACCTTTACGTAAGGCGCCAGATGTTGGCATTTCATTAAATTCATTTTCGTAATAAATGTATTTCTAAAATGCTTATATTTAGAAAACGGATTTGAAGGGAAAATTCAATTCGTTTTGATACTTGTGTGTACATATTTTTGTTATTACTTTAGGTCTATTTTAAGTTTGTAAATAATTTACATAGTAATGTCATGATTTTCAAATATGTATTAAATAATAAGATCTGCTGTGATCTATCTAAACTAATATTATGTAGGGTTTCAAAGATTTTAATAATTCTTTTTATATTTGAGAAATGACAACACTGCCTAACCGTCAATGTTGAAGCGGGAAGGGGTAGTTTTATAAAACATGACACTCGACCGAGAGAGCTCTGTTCATTGGGAGAAATTGTGGTGTTAAGACTAACAGTCGAATCTATGTCTGATAAGTGTTGTTATTATTGCATTTTGTATAAAACGTGAAGTAATGTAGAATTGAATACCAAATAATTTGAAAAGAGTAACCATGGAGTTTCTTGCCGGTTCTTCTCCATGGAAGCCACCAACCGAACCGTGCACCCTTGTCGACGTTCTTAAGTGCCCATCCAGGCCTATGTGGAATGAAATACTTGGATTTGAATATACTGAAGAGTTGATTGGAGCTACAGTAGTTTTTATTACAGTAATGAATAAATAATAACAAAAAAATCAGAATGTATCGTTATAATTGGTTTCCTAGTGTGGGAAAAGATTTTTTTTTCTAAGAAAAGACTTATATACCCAATTAGAGGCACTTTTGAAAAGAATGTCCGAGAATGATAATGGCTTTTTTAAATCAAAATATTGTTTCAAAATCTTGGTAAAATAAAATCTTCGCCAATACGCGAGTTGAACATTGAGAACTTTGAACATCGATTACTATTCATATAAATCCTAAATTCATGTATGAACTGAAAAGAATTCCGTGTACATAAATCCTGAGTTATTCCGCTCTCAACCAGTGATCGTAGGCAGAGCGGAGTTCGCTCGATACCTCGTTAGCTACGAATACTTTTATACATTAGGCAGGAAGATACAGAAAACCTGCTGTAGCTTTAGGTTTAAAGAATCTTTGTTCCGTTTAGTCTAAAATATGTATCGGAATGGTCAGGGAATTTATTTCACTAGGCTCGAGCTTATGTGGGCAGAATACGGGTTTGGGTCTATGAAAACACACTGGATGCGATACACTATTTTATTTCGCATTGCACGGTTCGGTATGGTAGTTTCCATGGAGAAGAACCGGCAAAAAACTCCATGGTTACTCTTTTCAAACAGATACACTGAGTCTAACAAATTACTTGACATTATACTTTCACACAATAGCAATGACACCCAATAATACAGTAACACCTTAGTTCAGACAAAAGAGCAACAATATACAGAGAAGCAGAGTAACAATAATTAAGAGTAATACAACCTGTGCACCGGGCCACGCCTGAAGTCAGAATGTCCATTCGCTGTTTTTTTTTTTTTTTGCGGAATGGCATCTCGCAGTTCAACCTAGAGAGGTTGTCGTCTGCTTAACCGGACAATCCTGTGGGTACCTTAAGTGTAAGGCCTCCAGCCAGGGCATAAAACTTACAAACTAAACGACTACACGCTAAGGGCACCCCCTGCGGGGTACGGGCCTCGGCTTAGGGCGTCGCTAGTAGAGGACAGCAAGGGGACAGGCTGGATCTGAGTGGATGTCCATTCGCCGCTGTGCGGCCCCTTTTATACGCTAGTTTTGGAGGTGGGGTAACCGTAGCGCGCTACGGCGTAGCGTGCATTAACTCCGCCCCGCAGCGAGGAAGCGGGAGAACAACGTAGCATGCTACGACGCCGACGTAGCGTACATTTAGCTCCACCTCGAATGACGTAGCGCGCTACCGCGTGACCTGATGCACGTGTTGTTTACAATGCGACGCCGACATATGTATAAAATAAATAAATAAATAGTCTATATTTGACAGATTCTACTTATGGCATCATATTCTACATTGACAGATTCTATATTTGACAGATTCTACAATCGACAGATTCCACAATCGACAGATTCCACAATCAACAGATTCTATATTTGACAGAATCTACAATCGACAGATTCCACAATCGACAGATTCCACTATCGACAGATTCCACAATCGACAGATTCTATATTTGACAGATTCTACAATCGACAGATCCCACAATCGACAGATTCCACAATCGACAGATTGCACAATCGACAGATTCCACAATCGACAGATTCTATATTTGACAGATTCTACAATCGACAGATTCTATGTTTGACCGATTATACAATCGACAGATTAAAGACGAATGTCACTCACTTAAGAACAATACTAGGATTTAAAACTACATAAAGTTCTTCGCCATCAGTTAGAAACTAGACTACACGCATTCAATGCCTTCATTTCTCTATAGAAGTGCTCGATCCGCCGTAATATACTGACCAAGTTGAGTTTTTTATGCATTGAAAGAGTGCAGATTTCTTATACTAGAGAGTATTATATTAAAAAACTGTGCTCCTTAAAAACTAAGCATTTTTTTGCCGCAGTTAGTTCTAGTTTTGGTTAAACTACCAAGCTACCAAGCTTTAGTTTGCTTGTCAATAAAATAATTCTATCCAAATCAATATTATTGAACTGTATGTTTGTAACTTAAAAATTACAGCTTTTAACTTCATCATCATCATCATCAGCCTGTTAATGTTCCCACTGCTGGGACACAGGCCTCCTCTCTATGAGAGGGAGGCTTTTAACTTAATACATGTGAAAGTATAAAGGGTGTAAAAAGCCTCTTGAAGCCGAAAGGCACTTGTTCTCCCCGTCACTGCGATCATTTGTTAGGGTTCCGTACCCAAAGGGTAAAAACGGAACCCTATTACTAAGACTTCGCTGTCTGTCCGTCTGTCTGTCACCAGGCTGTGTCTCATGAACCGTGACAGCTAGACAGTTGAAATTTTCACAGATGATGTATTTCTGTTGCCGCTATAACAACAAATACTAAAAACAGAATAAAATTAATATTTAAGGGGGGCTCCCATACAACAAACGTGATTTTTTAGGGTTCCGTACCCAAAGGGTAAAAACGGAACCCTATTACTAAGACTTCGCTGTCTGTCCGTCTGTCCGTCTGTCTGTCACCAGGCTGTATCTCATGAACCGTGACAGCTAGACAGTTGAAATTTTCACAGATGATGTATTTCTGTTGCCACTATAACAACAAATACTAAATATAGTCAATGGTACGGAACCCTTCGTGTGCGAGTCCGACTCGCACTTGGCCGGTTTTTTATAATAATTGGTACGGAACGCTTCGTGCGCGAGTCCGACTCGCACTTGGCCGGTTTTTTGGTCTACACATGGGAACCTTCTAGTTATGGAGATATTGGGGGTCCAAATTCTAACTTTTTGACAAGTTTTTAATGTAAGATTTTTACTTTAAACACCTCCACGACCCCCGTACTATTCAATCCATCCATCAGCACAATGTTTGAACTATTTGGGCATACTAATACTTAATATTTGGGCTACGTTGGGCAGCCACTTATAGCGTTGGGTAGGCTATTAGGGTGGTCTGAAAACACTGCATGTCTGGTTCATAAGCCGTTTATTATATAAAATAGTCACTGAACATGAAACCAGGCTAATGCTAGCCGAACAATACCGTCACACACATAACTAGCGCAAGCGCGGGAAATATCGTGGCACCGCGCAGCGCGTCTCGTAGAGCACTGATGAACTATGCGCGTATGAACTATGTGTGTATGTTTTGTGGTAACAAAACATGATACTTCACCCCCAAAAAAAAGCCGTTTCCCAGCAATAATTTTTGCTTAAAGTTACTTAGTTTGATGTACAGAATGCTTGGTTGACGGCTTCGTGATGAGGTTGTTTACGCCCTGTATACGGCACTAATATATTTTTTTGCCTGACTGTCATTGCTCCAGCTAATCTCGGAAACGGCTGGACCGATTTTGACGGGACTACCTGACAGATAGCTGATGTTATAAGAAATAACTTTGGTTACTTTTATTATATAAAGGTGTTCGGTGCACGAAAATTAAAACTAAAAAAAAAACTCAAACAAAAAAAAAACAAAACTAAAAAAAATTAAAACACAACACAAACATTAACATTTAATTTAATTTTTAATCTAAATTAAAACTTCTGAAATTGTTATCAAAAATTGATTCAAATGGGGAAGTAATTTTTTTTATTATAATTTTACGCAAACGATGGTCGTGGTCAACAGGTGGTATTGCAATAAGCTTGTTTACCAGAAGGTTGTGGCAGAGGTGTTCAGATTACCTCATTTCGTGAGGAATATAGTAATTTCTCAATAGCAGCCAGTATGGATGGCGACCGCGAATCGGAAGACATTGCGTTGGAAGGCCTCCCACTAGGTGGAATTATAACCTGGTGAAGCATAGCAAAGTGAAACTTCTGTATATGTTTACCCTATATCTGGAGTTAAAATATTAAGGTGCACAGAACTGTAATTTGATTTGCTACTGAAAATATACGAGTATGAAGATAAATAGGGATTTTAATATTTCTTGTCGAAGTAGAAATGTAGTAGGTATTGGTTCTTCAGAAAGGTCAGTACTCGCAACCGGCGTGTATGACTAGATTTATGATCGTGGATAAGGCAAAACGAGTATGTAAGGATCGCAGCAGGTGGCGGTGGTCTAAAAAGCACAACCAAAAAAAACACAAAACAAGTGAAAAATAACTTTAGCTTCAGAAGCCGGTGACAAAAACACCAAATCAATCAAAGGTCAAGCTTCAGAAGCCGGTGACAAAAACACCAAATCAATCAAAGGTCAAGCTTCAGAAGCCGGTGACAAAAACACCAAATCAATCAAAGGTCTAGCTTTAGAAGTCGGTGACCTTTGTTTAATTAATTTAGTGTTTTTGCCACCGACTGATGGGAAATGAGAAACTGACTGATGGAGAATGAGAAATGGGACCACCTCTTTCAAATAAAAAAAATATTTTGAGAATCGGTCCACAAATGGGGGAGAAATCGGGTAAAATACATTAAAAAAACATACACACGAACATAATAACCTCCTCCTTTTTTGAAGTCGGTTAAAAATGTAGTTTACTACACGCTTTAGCCAAAATACCTATTAGGTAGCTGTAATTGTTGCTAGTTAAGATGACAATAGCAGTCATTGACCCACCTACATTTATTAAAGTTGTTAACTTTGAAAACCAAAAATAAGCCTGTTCATGTCTTGAATCGTCATCTATCGTGATCTTCAACATTTTTTGTAATGAAAAACGATACGTGGTTCATTTGTTTTGGTTCGTACGAAGAGATATAGGGAAAGGGTAATGACCGCTATTGTCATCTAAACTGGCAACAACTATAGTACTGACTGCAACCTGACTCCTGCAAACCTGTATTTATTAAAGAAAAGCTGCTTACCCTCTCGTCTCTATATATATTTGAAACCTGCAAATTTATAAGAAATAATTACTCGCTTTTTGAAAAAGATGAAAAGGCCATGTCAAAGAGGAAAATAGCACAAAAGCCACTAGTAGTCCCGCGTAATAGACTAGAATTTAGAAGTGCTTCAGATTTAGAATTTAATAGGAAACTACATAACTGGTTCTGTGAGAGATGTTTTTATTCCATCAACGAATATTTTGAGTGTAAAATGTAAAACTGACTTACAGATATGTCATAATTATTATAGTAGGAAAACTGACTTACCTACTATAATAATTATGACATATCTGTAATTATTGCCATTGCTTAAATACTATTGAAATATTTTAAATTATTCTTGCTATTTTATTCGACAATGCTATTTTTATCAATGATTTTTTTTTTGGATTCATCAAATACCATTTTTATTGAGATGACATAATAATTATTGATCGCTATTTTAATATGCATAAATTATTATTTTAAATGAATCTCATTTTGTTTAATTTTATTAATTGATTTGTAATTTTAATTTTTATTATGATAACAATAAAATACTTATCATAATTATACCAAGATGTAAAATCTCAATATTTGTATGGCCGAAATGCCGAATATAGTGAATCCAATAGATATTAAGAACTTACCTATGTTAACTACCTATATTCTTGCAAATAATATTCAAAAAAAAAAAAACGTATAGTGACCTCTGCGCTGCCGACGACGACGGCGATGTAAGTGGCGAAGTTCTGGACTTACAAATTATAAAAATAGTTGTGTCAGCGACAAGAAAAAGAAGCCAGTACTGGCGGATAGTAAATGAAATGAAATTTATTTATTTGCCAGAATATAGGTGCTTACATGGTAAAATAATTTTAGTTTCACTATATTCGACTTATCAGTCGTGCAAATATTTCTAGTACATGCATACGCACTGGTGGATAGTACTGGCGGATAGTACTGGCGGATAATACTGGCGGATAGTACTGGCGGATAGTACTGGCGGATAGTACTGGCGGATAGTACTGGTGGATAGTACTGGCGGGTAAAACTCGTGGATAGAACACTCTCTGCTAGCAATAAAATATTTATTGCTAGCAGAGTTCCAATTTTGAACCCCTTATGGTATGGACGAGGCGGATAAGTGCCTTTCGGCTTACACCCATTAGAAGTGTGAAAAAAGAAATGCTGCGCCAACCACTAACAAATTTGCTTAGGGGCTAGAGAATAGGCGAGACTACAAAAAAATGTAATTAGTCCGTCAGATAGATTTTCAAAAAATATTGGACACGTATTTTTTCTTTTGTTAAGTAAACCAAAATTAACGAAGATATGACGCTTTTAAAATTCTCAATACGTCACGCCTTGGTATAATTTTTAGCTAGTTCTGACGTCAAGAGCCCAAACTCCCGAGTTTTGATGCGTTTTATCTTTGTCAATATTCATTGATTTACAAAAACAAAAAATACGTGTCCATTATTTTCCAATACTCTATCTGACGGACTAAATAGATTTGTAATTTTTTGATACTGTCGTCATGCCTATTATGATGATGATATCTACCATTAAATTGTTAGCCTGTCCGTATTCTGTCCGGACAAAATTATGACTGAACCTTTCTTAATTCCATCCGATCCAAGCTGAGATATTGTGTTACACAATTATGTTCTTCTTCTAAAAATAAACGCCGACGATTTTCTCTTAATTAATGTCATCTAAAAATAACGTTGGAAAATAAATAACGCTTATTTTAGCTACGTAATTGTTTGTAACAGTATCTGCTTCGAGAAGCTGTTGCCAAGATTAAGCGATATTATGAACAACTGCACCCCTAGCCAAGTTCGAAAAAAATCAAAAATCTACAATCGTTAACGCTAGTAGAAAACTATTCAAATGAATGGGAATGACATCATCTCAACGTTAAATCACGTGATCAACACAAACGAATAGAAAATTCGTAGACAAGTTTACATCGTTCAAACTGATAGAATAGAATGTTATCGTTTCTACAATGTTGATCGCTAAACTAGGTAGGAACGCTCACCATACCTAAAGTGTAGGTTTTTTTCTACAGACATTAGAGAACGAGCGATCGACTCAGTCGTGTCAACTTGGCTACCAATTTAGCGCTTTCTACAATCGCTTAGCCGAGGCGTTTACGATTGAAGAAAGAGAATCGACACGAAACGTTTGTAACTTGGCTAGGGGTGCTGGTCAAGTGCGAAACGGACTCAGAGGTTATTATTTTATCTAACTCATAAACTTCGTAAGAAAACCAGTATGCCTGAGAGATATTTCTCGTCGGCAGAAGCTAAGTCAGAGATCCCATGGGTGGCAATAATTACACGATAAAGAAGAAGATCTATTAAACTATTAAAATGATGGAGGCCGTAAATAATGAGTTATAAAAAACCGGCCAAGTGCGAGTCGGACTCGCACACGAAGGGTTCCGTACCATTGACTATATTTAGTATTTGTTGTTATAGCGGCAACAGAAATACATCATCTGTGAAAATTTCAACTGTCTAGCTGTCACGGTTCATGAGATACAGCCTGGTGACAGACAGATGGACAGACGGACAGACAGACGGACAGACAACGAAGTCTTAGTAATAGGGTTCCGTTTTTACCCTTTGGGTACGGAACCCGAAAAAACCCTACGAAATTGAAAAATACTTGTTCTCCCCGTCACTGCGATATTTTTTTTGTTCCAGACCATACCTGGGAATCTTCTTGTTACGTAGATATTTGGGGTCAAAGTTCCAAATTCACTTTTTTTTTTTATAAAATTTACTAGTTTTTAAAGTTATACCTTTACTTTAAATACCTCCATGACGTGTTAAATATTCAATGTATCCATCAGCACAAATTTTTTGAGTGCGTTACATTGAGTTTTACCTAAACCGCGGCTGAATTAGATCACAGCCAGTAACTTTACTCATATGTACGCGCTCGGCTGTAATGACCACCGCGCGCTGTTGGCATAATTTGTCCCAAAACTTTATTTAAAATATCGACTAATCGTGCTCGGTCCATGTATTCAATGCTTTATTTATAATCTATGTAACATTGTTGAACGACGTACCAAAAATCACAGCTCTACTCCATTGACAAGTTGTCAAATAATAAAAACACAATTACAATACGTCAACAGAGCGCGCCATTTCTTGCGTCATCGTATTTGCGTTAGTGTCACATTTCAAGTTATTACGAGTTACGTATTTGTTATTGGAATACAGTGTTATACATTAAAATGTTCGTGAGCAGTTGTACTATCGTATTATGATAACACAAATTAGGTTTCAAATCGCGAAATTGCAGTATTTCGCCTGTGAAAATGCAGTAATTATATGTACCTACAGTGGTTGTGTAGTGTGAAGAAATACGTGATTTAGTGACTAAAACGTGTGTGAAATGGGAAAAACAGTGCTTAATTAGTGAGGTGATTAGATTGTTCAACTATCTACAACAAAAAACATGTGGGTTTGTGTGTTTTTCATCCAACACCGGCTGGCAAAAATTAGTTCCCAGATGTAAACAAACTAGAGATGTCTAGTTTCATAGGTACATTTAGATATGATGCTATTGAGCTATTAATGAGATTGTGGTCTTGTTGGAAAGGAAATATAGTCTAGTTTATTTCTATATTGTTAAAATGGATAAAAACTAAGAAAAATCGGATATTTCTAGTGAAATATCAGTTTTCGTAACTATTTTTTAGCTATACATTATGACTTGGAGTATATAATTAAAGTATTTCATTTTGATTTCTAGATAAATAGATTCCTTATCTAATCAGTTTGACAACAGTAGTATTGAAATTGCTCTAGGACTTGTAGTTTTTGAACTACAGGTGTTTTTATCGGAACGGGCGGAAAATGTGTCAAAAATTGGATATAATTGTTGACACAGCGCGGTTGGGAGTTTTGACAGCTCGCGCGCAGCACTGCGCAAAGGGTAAAACGTGATTATTCACCCCAAAAAAAAGTAATTTTCCAGCAATGATTTTTGCTTAGAGTTACTTTGTTCGTTCTACATACATACTCACTACGGCTAAACCCACGTCTTTTTCCCATGGCGGCAGGCATAACCCATAAAATGCCAAAATTCTAATTCTAATATTTACTGCTCAACACAGTACATTTTATACATTTCCAGATGTCAAGTGAATGTGTCCACTGTATTATACCAATTTAGGCATGCAAAATTCATAATGAAAGTTATACAATTTCATAAAATCAAATTAAATGTCATAACAAACAAAATACCTTGTACAATGATATACATTTGTCGGGTTGTCACGATTTTATTTTGCTAGGGTCGAGCATTTTTTGGGCAGAACACGGGTTTCGTGCTATGAAAACACACTGGATTCGATACACTATTTTATTTCACATTGCGCGGTTCGAGTTGGTCGTTTCCATGGAGAAGAACCGGCAAGAAACTCCATGGTTACTCTTTTCAAACAGATACAATGAGTCTAACAAATTACTTGACATCACTTTCACACATTAACACTAGGCACAATGAATCGGGTACAGTTTGAAGACGTCTTAACTCCGCTGCGATCAGACCCAGAATTTCCGTCTCGCCGCGAGGTGTTAACATCAAGACTTTGTAAAAGCCGCCATGTTGGGGTAGACTCGTAAGTAGGTCGCGTGATGTCACCACTGGCGCGCTTTCGATATGCTTTCGATACATTCGCCCGTCCGTACTCATGACCCTATCCGACAAATTCAAATTAAAAAATAAGTAATACCATAGATTCAAATTAAAGTAATGTCAGAGTATAATTTTATTATAATGTCAAAATAATTAAGGAATTTACTATCTAATAATTTGTCATGCATTGTATTATTAAAAATATTATTCAAATTAAAATATATACTATTAATCATTCAAATTACATTATATAATTACACTTACTTAGAATTAAGTTTAGATAAATCCAACATTTGACTCTTTCAACGACACACCTAATTATTACTTACTAGCTGACCCGCGCAACTTCGTCTGCGTCACATGAGCAACCTACCTACCTACTACCTACCTACCTACCTACCACCTACCTACCTATTTCTCACAGTTTAAACCTTCCCTGGACTTCCACAAACAATTCAAGACCAAAATTAACCACATCGGTCCAGTCGTCTCGAGTTTTAGCGAGACTATCGAACAGCAATTCATTTTTATAGATAGTTTGAACTTCGGGTCTAAAATGGCCGCTTTAACAGATCCTACGCAGAATCTTAGCATGAATCACGTTAAAACATGTAAATTCTTAAAATGGACTTTATGTCAATAACAATAAAGTCCATTTTTAACAATTTTAATTTTTTAACGTGATTCACAAAACGATTCTGCTAAAGCGGCCATTTTAGACCCCCTTGTCTGTTAAGAATTCACCATTCTTATAGTCGCGGGTACCTGCTAAGATCCTTACATACTCCTTTTACCTCATCCACGTTCATACATCATTCTGGTCATAGACGCACGCTGGTTACGAGTACTACGCACCTGAACTTTCTGGAGAACTTCACTAAAAAAAACTTTTTTGCAAAAAAATAAAACCGACTTCCAAAAACAAAAAAGTGACGTCGGTTTTATTTTTTTGCAATAAAGTTTTTTTATTTTTCCATTTTTTGTTGTAATATCCTATACAAATATTTGCTATGCATCTATTTTACATTGTTTACAATACATGTCATGATAACAGGCTTATTTCCAATAAATGGAACTTAACATACCTAAACTATCGAAATTTGGGTGTATTGTACACATCTGCGTACCCCTTAGAGCATACAGGCGTGATGTTACGTCATGATGTTGTATAAACAATAAACATCAAAGCGATTGCAGCAATCACTCAGATCAGCATCAGATCTTCACCAAATTTAAATGCAACCATTTCAGGAGTATACTCTTTCAAATAAAAAAAGAATTTTGAGAATCGCTCTACAAATGGAGGAGAAATCGGTGAACATACATGAAATTATACCACACAACTGAAGTAAAAATCTTCATAAAATGAAAACTACTGGGCCAAACTATGTTAAATTTATAAGGGACCAAATGGCAATTATTCCGCATCAAACTAAAATAGAATCACGTAAATCGGATCATAAATGTCAGCGTAATCGGTGTACATAAATATTTAAAAAAAATATATATATATATATACCCATCGAATTGAGAACCTCCTCCTTTTGGAAGTCGGTTAAAAAGGTCAGTGTATATCCTTCTAGGGCGTCCTCTTCCAGCGTTGCCACTCACATCTGCCTTGTAAACCGTTACGAAGGAGCGCTTTCGTCTCCTCCCCCGGGACTCTTTCAGTAAGTCGCTTAGTAAAAGAGTCCCGGGGGACCTTTTGGGTACGCAAAACGGGACCCTAATAAGTACTGAACTTTAGAAATCATTGAAAATCAACTCTTTCTTCAGAAATGCCCTACTTTCTTGACTCTTTGCAATTGAAAAACGTTTCCGAAGACTATTTAAAAACACTTTAATGTTTGCTATAATTACTACGTTTTAACTGCGGTTCTTTACAAAAAGGGAAGTATGGCTTCTTTAGTAGACGTTTACCAGTATTTCTCAGGCATCCTTACTAATATTATAAATGCGAAATAAGTTTGTTTGTTACCTCTTCACGCCTAAACCACTTAATCGATCATCCTGAAATTTTGCATATACATTGTCAGGTGTACGGAAACGGACATAGGGTACCTTTCATATCGAAAAAAGTACTGTTCCCGAGTAAAACAACAATAACGTTCTTATGATAATAGATGGAGCCACGTGTCTTGCGAATCATTATTGAATTATTACAAGCAGAGTACAACCCGAATTGATTATCAAATTCTAAATTAACCAGTGCCGCACCATCGTAGTAGGGGAGCCCCCTTCAATTTTAAATTTTTGTTATAGCGAAAACTAAAATACATATTCCGTGATAATTTCTACTGTCTATCTATTACGGATCATGAGATACAGTCTGCTGACAGACAAACGGACGGATAGCGGAGGTTTTTATTACCCTAAAACTCAATAACACTGTGGTTTGAATAACATTAGATATTTAGCTTTTGAGATGGGGGCCTTTTTCATGAAACTGGAACAGTAACTTTGTTTTTCATTAACATACTGTGAAAAACAAATTCAGTTTTGTTCTTGAGTATTCATTACCAATTAGCGAAGTTCGAACCCAAGACACGCACCACTGATATTTTGGATTCATGTGCGTATTGTATAATTATATCTTGCTTCAGTGAAGAAAAACATCGTGAGGAAACCAGCATGCCTGAGAGATATTTGTCGACGGCATGTGAAGTCAAATCAGAGGGTCGCGTAAAAACTCTAGGCACCAACGACACGATAAGAAGTGAGTGTTAAAAACATTGTTTAATACTAGGGCTTTTAGTCAACTGATCCCGCTCATTTGGATCCCGCGGGATCAGTTTACTAAATTATTATTTTTATGTTAGTAGATTGGTCCCGCTGTAAAAATAAAAAAAAAGCCATTGAATTTAAAATTTGAGGAACAGCGGAGATTGAGGAGTAGCAAAGTAAAGGAATGAATTTTTTTTTTTGTAAAAAAGTTTTTTTTTTTTGGAGGAGAAATGCTGGTGGCGGCCGATAGGTGGCAAAGGAGGAAGGGGGAGGGGAGTTTTTTTTTTTTTTGTTTTACTTACATTTTGAGAATTACGCGGCAGGGGGTTTGTTGAGGGGGGATTTTTTTCTATATTTTTGCAATAGGACGCACCGTTTACGAGATATAAGCAAATTTAGAACCTGCTACGACTCCATGAGGAGCGTAGGCCGAACGCCGGCGGAGCGACGATGAGATGAATTGTGACAGAAAGTGGGTGTGTAATGTAAAATGCGAGCGGTTTTTGTTTTAAATTCACTTAAAAAAATATTTTGAGACTTTCATAAAAGACTTTTTTCCTTCAAGGCAAGTCACAGGCACACGCTAGTATAGTTTTGACTTACTTAATTAAAACTTGTTTCTTCACCAATTTTAAAAGCCCACATTAAAGTTTTCTTTCAGTTTAAAATTCTCGTTAAAAACCTACATTTTAAGGGTTGGGACTGAGTGTAGTATGGCGGGTGATGTAATTATCTAAGACTAGCTTCTCCCGCGGCTTACCCGCGAAGTTCGGTAATAGGGAATATGCATGAAATACAAAACTCTTTTTATTAATGAAAATTGCCTTGTATTGGCGCAAAAAACATTGTTGTGCACTTGCTTAAATTTCTAATACAACACTTATTTTACAATTTACTGTTATAAGTAGCACGTTTTTAGGGTTCCGTAGTCAACTAGGAACCCTTATAGTTTCGCCATGTCTGTCCGTCCGTCTGTCCGTCCTCGCTTAATCTCTGTGACCGTTAGCACTAGAAAGCTAAAATTTGGTACCAATATGTATATCAATCACGCCGACAAAGCGGTAAAATAAAAAAAGGAAAAAAATGTTTTATTAGGGTAGCCCCCCTACGTAAAGTGGGAAGTGATTTTTTTTTTTATTTCAACCCTAACGTGTGATATATTGTTGGAAAGGTATTTAAAAATGAATAGGGGTTTTCTAAAATCATTTTTTGATAATGTCAATAATTTCGGAAATAATCGCTCCAAAAGTAAAAAACAATGTGTCACCCCCCCTCTAACTTTTGAACCATAAGTTTAGAAAATATGAAAAAAATCTGAAAAGTAGAACTTTATAAGGACTTTCTAGGAAAATCATTTTGAACTTGATCGAAACAACAGTTTTTGTACAAAAAAGACAAAAAGTTGTACAAAATAATTTATGGACTAAGTTTGTAGTATATTCGTATATGCAAGCATTTTAGCGAGCTTATATGCAAGCTTTAAACTCATAAGTGGGAACACTTATTGTGACGGACGGGAAACTACGGAACCCTACACTGAGCGTGGCCCGACACGCTCT
Organism: Xestia xanthographa; assembly: GCA_905147715.2. Taxonomy (NCBI): domain Eukaryota; kingdom Metazoa; phylum Arthropoda; class Insecta; order Lepidoptera; family Noctuidae; genus Xestia; species Xestia xanthographa. The sequence goes on along the minus strand of LR990654.1, from coordinate 1,160,059 downwards.
TGGCCGGTTTTTGGTGAAACGGAACGCACTCTCAAAACGCATCGTCCTGGATAACCTCAGTATTGACGTAAAATTTCATTGTGTCAAAAAACACTTTTATTTGAAAAGTGCTTAAAGTTTCACAAAATAATATTTGTATTGCAATTTTTACTCGAATAAAGCACACACAATTAGTAAAATTATTTTATTAAGGCCAAAAAATATATGTAAACAAGGCAGATTGTGGATAATGACGTCACATCATGGCCGCTACAGCTACGAACATTTGAACTGTCGTAGAAAATTGCAGGAGTTTAATAATATTTTTGTACGACAAGCAGTAGTTGAACTTAACTTTTAATACTTTTCTTGGGTTGATAGTACTGTATTTTATTTATTGATTTAAGTGAAGAAAAAATTACGTGCCGTGCGTTGTCCCGTGGGACAATAGGGAATATTCCCTATTGTCCCACGGGATCGTACTATTTAGGTTAAACTATCTGTGTGCCAAATTTCATCCAAATCGGGTCAGTAGTTTTTGCGTAAAAGAGTAACAAATTTCCCTCCGTCCATCCATCCTCTCAAACTTTCGCTTTTTCAATAAAAATAGGCTTGTGTCCTGAAAAAATGTAATTATTCCGTCAGTTAGATTATCAAAAAATATTTGACATGTATTTTTTCTTTTGTTACATAAACCAAAATTGACGAAGATACGACGCTTTTAAAATTCTCAATACGCGCGCCGTGCTATAATTTTTAGTGCGTTGTGACGTCACGAGCCCCCCTCTCGAGTTTTGATGCGTTTTATCTTTGTCAATATTCATTGATTTACAAAAACAAAAAATACGTGTCCATTATTTTCCAATACTCTAACTGACGGACTAAATAGATTTGCAATTTATTGATGGTGGAAACTAGCCTATTATCAGGATTGTGATGTGTGCACTCTTTCGTGTGAAACCATTATCCGCTCCTCGCTCCGCTTATCAACATAACCTCACCCTAAACTGAACCCTTTAAACTCGCTAACGTCACTCCGCTGAAAATTGTGAAATATAATGAGTAAGAGTTATAATTAAAATGTTTTGCCAACTGACGCTGAAAGGGGCGAGTTTAGTTACCGTTTCGTAATATCACGCCTATATTTTACGCAGGGGTGAGTAGAAGTGTTTAGTACTGAAGATTTAAATCGTTAGGTGTACCCTAGACTCAGTGGCGTAGCTAGTATGGGTGACACCCGGTGCGGATATTGTAGGTGTCACCCCAAAAATCAATCAAAACAGTTAAAATAAAAATTACGTTTGTCTATTCGTACAAGGAGTCATTTTGTCGATTTATACAGAAAATACTATCAATTGAAAAAAATAATAAAGTGGTAAACTCAATATAAGAATGGTATTGTACGGAACTGGAACCGGTACCGGCCAAGTGAGAGTTGAACTCGCGTGGAGAGGCCTCGCGAGTTCAACTCTCACTTGGCCGGTTTTTATAGGTGGCACTAGTGATGTTCACGGTCGGGTGTCACCCCTAAGCGGGTGACACCCGGAGCGGGCCACCCCTGCCGCTCCCCCCTAGCTACGCCACTGCCTAGACTATACAGCAATATTTTCAAAATTTAGTAAAGTAGTCCTAAAGTGATAGTTGTAAATTTATCTTATCGTGAGGGTAGTGCCTAATCTGGTGTCACAGTTTTTAGGGTTCCGTACCCAAAGGGTAAAAACGGAACCCTATTACTAAGACTTCGCTGTCCGTCTGTCCGTCTGTCTGTCACCAGGCTGTATCTCATGAACCGTGACAGCTAGACAGTTGAAATTTTCACAGATGATGTATTTCTGTTGCCGCTATAACAACAAATACTAAATATAGTCAATAGTACGGAACCCTTCGTGTGCGAGTCCGACTCGTACTTGGTCGGTTTTTTAATGCCGCTCATGGGCCCCTGACTTGTCTTAACATGCCGTCGAGAAATATCTCTCAGACATGCTGGTTTCCTCTCGATCTTTAGACTCAAACTCAAAGCATTTATTTCAATTAAACCATTACGGCACTTTTGAATGTCAAAAATACAAAAAAGAAAATCAAAGCTACAGTCCCAGTCACAAGGCATAATAACTTGAGAAAGTACTGTAGTTGCCCATTCCCTAGCGTAGATCTCTATGGAGAAGAACGGGCAAGAAACTCCATGGACACTCTTTTAAATCAAAATATTGTTACAAAATCTTGGTTACATCAATAATTTTGAGATTATACATTATATGTGAGAACGATGTAGAAAGACGTGCACACTAAGAGCGTCAAGAGTAAAAGACTAGATCAACAATTTAAGAATAAAGTAATTAAGGTGGTACCCCGAGCAAAATTAGCAACTCTAGTTGTGGTGGTTCAAACTTCGTTTGAAATACTGTTAGAATAAAGTTCTAATCAGCTTGCACTACGAAATGGTTGTTACGTCAGTCACTGCAGGCCGAATTGTGCGAAATAAGTGGTTTTTATTCGTTATAAAATCAAATTGACGTCTTTTGGACAAAATAAAACGACAATTATGTTCATTATTAAATTGCCTATCCATTAGTATAAGTAGCAAATCAAAATAATGGTTACTTTACGAGGAGTAGCATTTTGTAAATCATTATTTCTCATTTCTGTGGTTTCATTGTGAGGGTATTTATTAAACGTTACGCAACTTAAAAAAAAATATGAAACGACAATTTTGGAGTCAAGAATATGTAGTGATTTAATGTATTTTTTATTAGTTGGTATTTCTTTTGGATAAAGAGGAGTAGGCTCCAAAAAACTGCTCGCTCAAGGTCATTTGCTCGGGGAGCCGCCTTAAAATGAACCATGGTAGCTAAGAGATGACCAGTCCCAACTGACAGCACCCTCTCTCGACTGCGCGACCCGCCCCCAATAGGGGGTACACCTACATTTTGCCAGATGTTTAGGTCCCATGTAATAACATGGGACCTAAACATCTGGCAAAATGTAGGTGTACTATTAGATACACCGCTGCCTTACCTTTCGGAATTTACAGTCGTGATGTTATGTTATGTTAACTGGACCAACGAGGCACTCAGCAAATATTACATTTCTAACAATTCTAATGTAAGCTCTATTGTAGAGCTCCCAATGTCAAAGTAATTCCCTTTACTATCAGTAATAAATAATAGTTTACAAGAGCTTATTGTGTTGAAACAAAGCGAACAATACAAGCTTACTAAATGTAATTGTTACAAACTATGACTATTCGAATCTTATTTACGTTAATATATCACTACTACTATAATACATATCTATACAAATATATAAAAAACTGATGTGTCTGTTTGTAATTTCAAAATAACAGATTTTTACTGAATAAAGAAAGTTTACAATTATTTATTTATTTATTTATTTATTTATTTATTTATTTATTTATTTATTTATTTATTTATTCATTTATTTATTGCAACGGTTATACACCAGTAACAGTAATTAATTAATTTCTTATGTATTTTATAAACTACAATTTCATCTGGATAGGTACAGTACAGCATTAAAAAAACCTCCAGTTACTGGATAACAATATCGAGAATCGATGTAAAGGGAATGATTGAGCACGAAAGATTCCTTGTGTCAGACTACTAATAGGCGTAGTCATTTTAAGCCTTCTCGAGTATTGACGTCATTAAAAACCAATTGTCGATCGAACATACTCATGCTGGGTGTTATTGTCACGTTTAAACGGTGGTAATTTGGGCCAAAAATCAGGCATTTTAAAATTCATTACTTTATTTGGCAATGTCAGATGCCCCTTTCGGATCGGACAGGAGTTTTTTAACATGTTGGATATATTTAAAAATGTATTTAATATGTAAATTAATTAACAAAGTTGATTCTGCTTAAGAAATAATTTCCAAGACAAAGCCCCGGCACACTCCTAGTATATCCTCCCTTGAATACTTTTCCCTCTCATACTCCGACTATTAATCTCCGTAACAATAGGCAATTAATGGACGCCATATTGTATATAACTTTATCGTACTCTGAATTATTGACGCTTTTGTTTTAAGATAATATTGTTACGTCGTACTCGTACCTAGAATTACATGTAGGTAGGTAGGTACGTAGGACGAGTCTCGAATGATGTAGGTATAAGAATTGTCATTGTAATTTCGACTGTACGCTGAGGGCATAAGGTACCTACTTCTTTCTTTTGTATAAGTTATGAAAGGACAATGACCGACTATGTAATTTTCTAGAATAATTCGAGTAAGTCGTGGATCTTTCTAGATGGGTTGGTCACCATATAAATAGCGGACATGTTTGCGGGAGCGGCAGTCTGATTTCAGCTACGCAACGAAGCGAATCGAAGTGAACTAGTAAGTGCGATATCTAAGCGAATAGTGATCAGTAGTGTATTTGTGATTGAGTTTGAAGTGTTTTGTGATTATTAAAATTATTCAGTTGTTTAATCAGTAGTAATTAATTCATCCCATACCCAGCTCGTAACAATATCATAAGGTGGCTGCTGTGAGACCGAATGACTAAAGCCCGTTTTTTATAACATACTTACGTAGGTATAACTGTCAGTTAATATGCTTACGTACGAGACGTAGCTATCGGGGATTTCTATGAACAAAGTTAGCTTGAAATATCCTATCCGCGTTACCTTACTGTCACTTAAGGGCCTGCGCAGACGACAGACTATCCGTGTCGCACTTTTTAATACTTGAAAATAGAACCTAAGCAATTATATGCAGTAACGCATACGACGCGCAAAAAGTCCGGCGGACAAAAACTCCGTGACATTCTGGCAGATCGCGCCGCGCTGCACAAAAAGTGCGCGAAGAAATAGAACGTTTGCTCCAACACGTGGTAACGTAGACGGCGGCGGCGCACTTTTAGTATGCAGTCTGCGCTCGTTAGTGGGGGATGTAACGTACTATGAAGATGTGCGTCGTTTGCGTTGAGTCTGCGTAAAATCTGCGACGGACTTTTTGTACGCCATGCAGTCATTTTGTGCGCCACAGACTCGATCGCATAAAAAGTCTATCGTCTGCGCAGGCCCCATAGAAAAAACAAAGAAAGATATTCTGTGACGTTTTGTTTCTAACCGTCCGTAAGATAAATGTCAAACAGAGCAACCTACGTGAGAGTAAGTTATTGAAATGGCCGTAAATAACTCAGTCATATACGAGTAGAGAGCTTTAGAGGCTCAAGGCAAAACATCTCAAGTGTAGACTGATCAAAAGGATGTGGATAGGTGAGCTTCTCTGGTCGCGGTCTGTCCGTGGATGACCATCAATTTCATACTGAAACAGTCAGACTGAAATCATGGCCCAGTAATTACAGTCACTATTGTCGTGGGCGGGCGAAGCGATTGATCAAAGAAAGAAAAATGTTTATTTGACGTCAGCTAATAAAGCACATACCTACACAATAATATAAAAAGATACAAAATAAGGAGGAAAACATAATATGTGCTGTGTACCTCACGGCTGCGCCAAAAAGGTCCATTTCAGCATTCATGCCAGACAGATGATACTGTCTGACGCTGGTCTTCCAATGAACCTTGAGGGGGAAGTGCCGGAAAAACAGTTTCAAACATAATATACTATAAATAAATGGTTACAAATAAAAAGATAGCGAGTGAATTAATTAAATGTGTATTTACGAGTTCGGATAAAGAAAAAACACACACACAGAAAAAGTCCCATTTTAAGGTCAAATAGGTAGGTCGCCCTATGTGATATCATCCTGCCAGGTTTGCCTGTACAGTTGACTTGTAAACAGGGTGTATACAGACTCTTTTACGAAACCGTCAACCAAGCATTCTGTTCACCAAACTAAGTAACTTCACGCAAAAAATATTTCTGGGAAACGACTTTTGTTTTGGGGTCAAAAATCACGTTTTGCGGTAAAACTCAATGTAACGCACTCAACACATTGTGCTGGTGGACGCATTTAATAGTTAACGGCTTATGGAGGTATGACGGCTTCGTGATTAAAACCCTGTATAGTCTTCATTACCGATTTCGGTTACGGCGACCTTTTGAAGCTATTTCTTTGCGTGTAATGTAGCTGGCCAGACCGACTTTGCTCTTAAATACCCGGTCATAACTTAAGAAGACGAAATAATAGTTATTTATGCAACTGTTGTATAATGAGGGGTATTAAAACACGAGTGTGGGTTCACATGAGTGTTTAATACCTAATTATGTACAGTTGCATACAAGACTTTATCTACATTCATGATATGAATCCTCCATAAAAGGTTCTGAAACCATAGGATGTTGCAGTGTTATAAGAAGTCTGTGTAAATTCATGCAAATTTTAATTGCGGAGTATTTAATACAAACAAACCATGTATAGGTAATAATATTATTATAATTATTAACATTTTGGATTGTACAATTATTAAAATGGACAAAGCGCCAAACTAGTGGCTCAGTTCTGGGCCGACTCAATTTAGATTGCCATCGACACGCTAAGAAGAAGAAGAAAATGGACAAAGCTTGTATCACTCATTTTTGTAAACAACAAAGTACTTAGTGCAACACTAATATCCAAATATCCAATGATATTATAAGTAAAAAGGTGTAGATGCGTTATAAGCGCTCAGCAAGCGGTACGTTAAAATGTGGCTAATTAGCAAACCTTGACCTCAGTGTGACGTTGCCGGCGTCGACAGACGCACTTCACGTAAACACAGTGCATTATCAGTGAAAGTGACCCAAAACTACCGAAAATGCCGTCGTGTGTCATGAGATATTATAAAAATTATACTAGCAAAACTTCTAAAAGTCAAGGAATCACATATCATTCGTAAGTATACTATTTATCTTAATATTTTCACAAAACAAACATTACGTTTTTAAAATAATGGCGTCCGAAAAGAAAGAGTGCAACAACAATTTCTCTATCAACAAGTGCGATAGAGATAGACGTCATTACCGATCATAGAGTAAAATTATATGTACGAAACAGACAAGTCAGTTGACTTTCAATGCATTTTTATTACATTACTTTTACTACATGAACTCTCGAGTGAATCGCATTTTTAGGCATAAATCACGGTGTAAGGTAATGTCATATCTGATTTATTAATTCTACATCGTTTCTAGTACACTTGACGACGCACTGTCGCGAATTATATTTGTCTCTTTTTCACTCGCGATACTTGAATCATGCCATCCTATTTTGACGACTAATTGTAATGTAGTGTGTTATTGCAATATTTTTAGTTATTCATGTGTGCGGTGTGCCGTTTTTGAAGATAGAATGTCGTTTAGGTAACGTATCTACACCTTTTTACTTATAATATCATTGCAAATATCGAACAAAAATGGCGGGATACGACGTGAATTCGAATTAACCTATAACTTTTTTTTTTAATTACGTCGCTGTGGTAGTAATCGCACGTGCTAGACAATGTTCTTTTTTTAAAAAACGAGTTGCATAATGAAATTCAGTACAACATTATAACACCCGTTTGGATGTTATAATGGTTATTATGACACTGGCTGTTTTAATGTTGGCAATAAGCTAACTGTTTCAGATACTTTTATAGAGGATTTATAGCATGGGTGTAGATAATAGTACATTTTGATACAAGTGGAGAAAGTTTGTTATTGCAATCGAGGCGGAATTATAACACACGAGCCGTAGGCGAGGGTGTTTTTGAGCCGAGAATTGCAATAACAAATGTCCACGTGTATCAAACGACGTTTTTCAATACACTTTTGAAGAAATAAAATAAAATAACGAACAATATTTTTGTCACGAACTATGAAACTATGATTTAAATTTTCTTTTTTTTCGCGCTTTGGTCTCGCCAGGTTGAAAGAGAGGCAATGGTATTAAGCCGTTAAACAGCCTAATATAAAAAATAGTTTTTTTTTTTTTTTTAATTCAGAACACAAATAAATGTTTATTTGTGTATAAAAGTAACTATTAGTTTTAAATAATCATGTTTATCTATGATATTCTATTTAAAAACACAATTTGAAAATTTGAAAAATATTTATGGCCGTAAAGACGCGTAGTGCTTTGACAAAATAAAAAAAAAACATTCACGTCAGACTATAGACATTGAACCAATTTGGACTAAGTATAGGTATAGTTATCTGTGGCAATTTTCATTCCCGCACACGTGCAGGAAAGTGGAAAAAATCGCACGCGTGTGAAATACATTGCATGTTGTACCTAATCGTAGTGCGTTATGGACCAGTTTTCGAGAAAGTGTATTGAAAAATACTTTTCGGTATTTGGCACACGCCACAAGTGCACACAGTATAAAAAAAAATACAAAATAATTTGACACTGTGTGCCTCACGGCTGCGCCAAATAGGCACAACTATTGCCCGACGCTGGTTTTGAGCAGTAGAGTTGACTGGTAGAGTTATAGGTGTAGGCGTAGGAGGGCTTAGGTCTCTCTTCCCGTATTGTAATTGACCTGTACAGGTAAACCGGAGCGTGTGTATTTGGTAGCTGCAGAAGATTGTAAAAATATCCTTGCTTGGTATAGACTCCATCTCTTAGTATTGTATAATTGCATAGCTCATGTGTGAGTACCATGTACTGTAAAGAATTTGCATTTAGTTATCTGTCATTGACTTGAATATGCCTTGGTGGCTGAGAGAATGTCATGCTCACTCAAATATCTCGCTGATGGTGGTGGGTGTGTCGGGTCATATAATTCCCTTCAATCTGGTTGAGTTGAATGGCGCCGATTCATGCGTCATGTTCGTGTAGGGGCGCTGTCAGTTAGGACTGGTCATCTCTTAGCTACCATGGTTCATTTTAATTACCTACTTTATTTATACATTTTTGATTTAATATTTTGCTCTGGACGCTCTTAATGTGCACGTCTTTCTACATCGTTCTCACATATATGTATAATCTCAACATGAATGATGTAACCAAGATTTTATAACGATATTTTGATATAAAAGAGTGTCCATGGAGTTTCTTGCCCGTTCTTCTGTATAGAGATCTACGCTTGGGAATGGGCAACTACAGTACTTTCTCAAGTTATTATGTCTTGTGACTGGGACTGTAGCTTTGTTTTTTTTTTTGTATTTTCGACATTCAAAAGTGCCGTAATGGTCTAATTGAAATAAATGCTTTGAGTTTGAGTTGAGTTTGATCTTCCACTATCGCCGACTGCTCACACTTATAAAATTTGATCTTTTGCTATCACTGACTGCTCACAAATAAACTCGTTGTAGTTAAGAGTTTACATTATCTCTGTACATGGCTTCGATGACTTTTTTAACAATAAAAGTCCAATAAATATTGGAAAATAAAGCAGTGATCGCACGAAAATATCACGACATGTATCGGCAACGAAACTGCTTGTTTTTAGGGTTCCGTACCCAAAGGGTAAAAACGGAACCCTATTACTAAGACTTCGCTGTCTATCCGTCTGTCTGTCACCAGGCTGTATCTCATGAACCGTGACAGCTAGACAGTTGAAATTTTCACAGATGATGTATTTCTGTTGCCGCTATAACAACAAATACTAAAAATAGAATAAAATTAATATTTAAGGGGGCCTCCCATCCGGGGTTGCGGGACTGTTCGAAAGAGATCCGGAACATAAAGGGCGATGAAGAAACATGGATGGGTTTTAGTCAGTAAAATTCTGACACTCCCTCCTGCTCCGCCCAGAGCGGGAGGAGTTATTTGATGATTTCCCATCCGAAAAAAAAAAAAAAAACAGGCCAAGTGCGAGGCGGACTCGCGCACAAAGGGTTCCGTACCATTATTATCAAAACATCACGTTTGTTGTATGGGAGCCCCCCTTAAATATTAATTTTATTCTGTTTTTAGTATTTGTTGTTATAGCGGCAACAGAAATACATCATCTGTGAAAATTTCAACTGTCTAGCTGTCACGGTTCATGAGATACAGCCTGGTGACAGACAGACGGACAGACGGACAGACAGCGAAGTCTTAGTAATAGGGTTCCGTTTTCACCCTTTGGGTACGGAACCCTAAAAAGGGGGGCACAACCATACAACACACGTGTTTTTTTTGCCCTTTTTTGATAATAATGGTACGGAACCCTTCGTGCGCGAGTCCGACTCGCACTTGGCCGGTTTTTTGAACATTTCATTTTTACGTTTTGGACTTTTATTGATATAAAAGTCATCGACGCTAGGTCCAGAGATAATGTAACCGAGATGTACTCATAAACATATAGACAAAATAACTCCTATCTTGAAATACAAGTTATATTCATAACGTTATTCTGCCACCGTTATTTTCCTGAAGATACTATAGCAGTTTGCAACAAGTGCTATCAAAGTTTTATGACGAATGCGTCCCGGAGATGATATCAACATATTTTATGTACGAACTAGGCAAGATATGAAGTAGTTTATACAACAACTTATAGGATATACTGACTACAATTTTAGAGAATAACAAAAAACACAATTTTCCCCGTTTATGCAACATTTGTTTCATTAATGCTCCTCTCCTTTTGGTCGTAGCTTGATGTTATATAGCCTATAGCCTTTCTCGATAAATAGACTATCCAACACTAAAACAATTTTTGAATTCGCATCGGTAGTTCCTGAGTTTAGCGCGTTCAACCAAACAAACTCTTCTGCTGAATGTTTAAAAGTATACGTAGATTTATTATTTTATATTAAAAGATCATCATCATCATCATCAGCCTATAATGTTCCCACTGCTGGGATATGGCCTCCTCTCAATGAGAGAAAAGATAGATAAAAAAAAATCTTTTTCACAGAAAATTAAACGGACCAAAAAACCTAAAAAAAGTGAAAAAAAACTTTAGCTTCAGAAGTCGGTGAACTTTGTTTGATTGATTTAGTTTTTTTGTCACCGACCTATGAAGCTAAAGTTATTTTTCACGTTTCGGAGTCGGTTTAATTTTTTGTAAAAAAGGTTTTTATTTTTATCTATCTTTGTCGTTGTTTGTAGTCGAAAGTTCTGAGGTAACAAACACAAAAAAAAACAGTCTAATTGAGAACCTCCTAGTTGAAAAATACACAAAACGATGCCCGAATATAAATGTACTGTTAATGATTTAGATTTAGCCGTGTGGTATCCGGCAGAGTAGAATAGAACCAACCCATTACACTCACGGGTGTCGTATAAGGCGACTAATGTCTAAGGCAGAACACCTTGCGCCTCCGTAGACCAGAGAATGGGCAGCAGCGTTTTCTTTTAGTCTTTCATCACTGCGATCTCCAATCCGCCTGCCAAGCGTGGAGATTACGGCAAATTCCTCCCATCATGGGAGAGGCTTATGTCCAGTAGTGGACGTTATTGGCTGTAGTACCTAGTAGTTAAAGATTTATCTTCACAAGAAATGAATTTGATTTTAAAGAATTTTGTTGTGGTCACAAGTGTGACTGCTGATCCTGGGATCGACTCCTCTCCTGGGTCGGGAAAAGTGTTATTGCGTTTTTCCATCAGCAAATTCTTAGTAAATTAATTAAAAAAAAAAAAATAATAATAATAAATAAATAAAATAAAAATAAAATATTTCTTTCTTTTTCTTTCAATAGCAGCCACGGATACTGGATCTGTGCACGGTTGATGGCAATAGGCTCAGCCCATATTGCATGGAACTTAAACATATCTGGCGAAATGTGGGTGTACACTTCTGCCTAACCATTCGCGGATTACAGGCGTGATGATGTAATGTTTTGTCACATTTTAAAAGAGACGATAACCTCTCTGTTTTATTTCGCTTCAGCACCCCTAGCCAAGTTACAAACGTTTCGTATCTATTCTCTTTCTACAATCGTAAACGCCTCAGCGTAAGCGATTGTAGAAAGCGCTAAATTGGTAGCCAAGTTGACACGACTGAGTCGATCGCTCGTTCTCTAATGTCTGTAGAAAAAACCTATACTTTAGTCTATGGTGAGCGTTCCTACCAAAGAGTATAGCGATCAACATTGTAGAAACGATAATATTCTATTCTATCATTTTGAATGATGTAAACTTGTCTACGAATTTTCTATTCGTTTGTGTTGATCACGTGATTTAACGTTGAGATGATGTCATTCCTATTCATTTGAATAGTTTTCTACTAGCGTTAACGATTGTAGATTGTCAACTTGGCTGAGTACGTTACCCCAGCAGGAAGGTGTCTCCTAGAGATATATGAGTGGAACGTTTAATTAGTGCCCTAACTGCTGTCAATGTGCCCCCACATAAAAAATGTGTGCCCCCTGTCGTTTTGGAAATAAACGGAAAAAACGATTCCTGCTGGGGTAACGTTTTTCAAGCAGGAAAATTCTAAACGAATGATCGGAGAGAGAAACATTGTGCATGGCCTTGTAGCTTATGTTTGTGCCACAATGTGCCCCCAAAAATAAAATGTGTGCCCCTTCAGGTTTTCGAGATATTGCGTTTCCTGCTGGAGTAACGTTTTGCAGAATCATATATCTCTGAAACCATTGTATGTGCCCCTGTAGAACAAACATACACGAGTAGCTCTTACTGTGTGCCCCTTAGTGCCCCAATTAGATTTAAGAAAATATTTCTAATTTCCAAGTTATCGCGGTTTTATGAAAACTCGAAAAAACATCGCAGCGCCTAAATGAGACAAGGTATAAGCTCGCTGAAAACTGTATTCTGTCCGTCTTGACACTAATAATAACCATACAAAGTTTCAAAACTGTTCATGCATGCGTTTTTGAATTATCTTGTAATAAGTCAAAACGATGGTGACATAACTTTGACGGCAAAATACAAGGAACCAGCTCAATCCCAGATGTGTAGGTGTAAACCAATAATGTGTGCCTTTAGTCAAGAATATATGGTGAAAATATTCAGCTTGGAATGTTTCACAATAAGTAAATATCGACAAAAAACGAAACATGTAAATAACGGCTGGTTATCCGACCAAATTCGAATGACTACTAAAAAGCGACGGATTCATACATAACGATGACCCTCTTTATTGGACGTATTATACCTAAGATGTCGTTCATACCACAGTATAAATATGGACAGTACGGAAACTACCTACAAATGTTCGAAACCGCACACTAACACAAACATGCGCATCGACGGGGTCCCCATAGTCTAAGATCCCTTACAAAACGACCTTCACCGAACTGGTTAATGGATGAAAAGTATTTTATATCAAATTAAATATGTCAATAAATATATTACAAATGGGTTGACTAAAAAATTTCAGTTAAAACATGATTAATTAGCAATTTAAAAATTATATTTTTTTTTAACATTTCTCTGGTTTGGTTTATAGACAAATACCGGGTCCACCCTTTATAGCAGAACTTTTTATGTCATAATATTACTTTGCATAACAGCGGATAGCATAAACTTCATTTCGCAGAAAAATGTTTGGCAGACACTCATTTATCATACATTCAAAACTCATAATTTTGTAAGTCGGAATCATCTTTAGGCATAAATTTCATATGCATAAGAATTATAAGTAGAACCATCTTAGCGCAGAAAGTTCACAGCCAGAATCATCTTTTGGCATAAATTTTATATCGATAGTCACTAAAAGCAGAACTATCATATCTCAGAAAGTTTACAGTTAGGATCATCTTTTGGCATACATTTCTTATGCATAACAATGGAAAGACTCATCTATCACATCCACATCACAGAAAATTCATTAAAACAGTTGATTGTGAACATGTGGTTTTTATTTTCCTGTAAGCAGGAGGCAAACATGCAAACAAGCATACATCTTGCATGCAGCAAGCATGCACTATGCAAACAAGCATGCAGTATGCAAACAAGCATGCAGTATGCAAACAAGCATGCAGTATGCAAACATGAAAACTAGCATACAATAATTATGCAAACATGCAAACCAGCATACATCATTCATGTAGCAAGCATGTAGCATGCAAGCAAGCATGCAGCATGCAAGCAAGCATGCAACATGCAGCAGGCATGGTTTCTGTCACGGCTCCGGCGCTGCGGGGCTCCGGCGGTCCCACGCGAGCTTATCGTCGCAGATGTGTTTAACGCTCACCACCGCAGCTTCGGCTTGCTGGCCGGCTTCGCCGGCCAGCCTCAGCAGCGGCGGCGAGTGTTACAACAACCTGCTCCTCAACTCGCGGGCCGCCGCGCCCCTCCGCGCCTGCGCGATTTTAAATTACATTCTAGGGGTAGGGCAGACAAGACTACGTAAAGTCGGTTTTGGAGCGATTCGTTTCTGTCACTAACTTTTGTAGCCCATCATATTGACTTTTTAAGACAATATTTAAATTTTTGGTTAAAAATGCTATTTTATAGAAATGGAAATAATGCCAAATAAATTATTCCAAATGAAATTCTGCCATCTTCGTAATATGCCAAGTGAAATTGTGCGAAATTTGAACATTGCCAAAGGTAATTATGCCAAATAAAATTCTGCCATCTTAAAAGTATGCCATTGTAAATTCGGAAATACAAACATTCGGCAAAACAATAACTATATTAAATATTTTTTATGCCTTAAAAATATTCGTTAAAAGAAGATTATGCCAAGTGTGTTATGCCAAATAAATTTCGGAGCATCAAGATTCTGCCAGATAGAAGGAACCCACAAATACCATACCCATCGAAAGTATGAAGCCTGTAGAATATGCATACGTTAAGTTAACCTTTGCATATTCTGTAAGCTTTATACTTTCAATTGGGATGGAAATTGTATAATAACCAAAAAAAAAAAAAAATATGAAATGTTGAAATGATGTTGATGTTGTTGTGTGTTGTTGTTGTTGAAATGTGTTGTAATAATAAATTTTGCTTTACCGATTATCAAGACGTGTAGTGACAACACTAATTTAGTAGTACCTCACTAGTATATAATGTCGATTTGACGCACTCTGTGCTGTGGAATCTCTTGAATAAAACTACATTGTTCAAAATCTACTTTCGCCGTTTTTAATTAATCTCAACAGGTTATGGGCCCAGGCCACCTGATTTCTTTTAAAATATTAAAGAAATTCAAGTGATTATTAAAATACAAAAGTAAATTCCGTGAAAAAAGTAGTTCTGTATTCAAACATAACTGTCAACGCGTGGTCTTTTGTGACACAATTTTTTCTTCATCAGCAAAATGTCGTCTGCAAATAATATGGCACTGATTGAAAAGCTGACCGGGGGAGAAAACTATCCAACGTGGAGATTTGCCGTCCAAACATATCTTGAACACGAGGATTTATGGCATTGTGTTACCGAAGAAAAAGTCGATGTCAAACAAGATACGAAAGCTAAGTCCAAAATTGTTTTATTGGTACATCCCACCAACTATGTACACATTCAAGAGGCGAAAACTGCCAAAGAAGTGTGGAATAACCTTTCTAAAGCTTTCGATGACAAAGGGCTGACACGCAGAGTTGGCTTACTAAGAGATCTGATAACCACAACGCTAGAAACATGCCAAGGTATCGAAGACTATGTTAGCAAAATAATGTCAACTGCACACAAATTAAGAAATATTGGTTTTAACGTGAATGATGAATGGCTGGGAACCTTATTACTGGCAGGTTTACCCGAGGTCTATCAGCCAATGATTATGGCTCTTGAAAGCTCCGGTGTGGCAATAACAGCTGATTATGTGAAAACAAAACTGCTTCAAGATGTGAGAAGCACTGAAAGAAATGCTTTATTTGTTAATAAAAGCAAGGGAAATCGGTTGCAGCATGCCAAACAAGCTTCAGACAAAACCACTCACAGTAACAGCAAAGGTCCTAGATGTTTTGTGTGTAATAAGTATGGACATATAAGTAAATATTGTCGAAATAAGAAACAAAAGTCAGAACAAAGCACAAAGTCAGAACAAAGTACCAATTATGTCGCTGTATTTTCTGCAACTACAAGCAATGAGAAAGGTTGGTACGTAGACTCTGGAGCATCAATGCACATGACTATGCACAGTGACTGGCTCTATGATAAAATTCCCCCTCCGATTAGTACTATCAAGGTGGCGAATGATGAGAAACTTTTGGTAGAAGCTTGCGGAAAGATAAATTTAAATGTTGCTGATAGCAATGGGAAGATAAATACAATTCAAGTGCAGAATGTTCTTTATGTTCCTGGTTTGGCCACCAATCTTCTCTCGGTTACTCAGATGATTCAAAATGGATGTTGTATGCAGTTTGATGAGAAAGGTTGCAAGATATTAAACAGAAATAAAGAACACGTGGCTACCGCAAAGATGATGAATAATATGTACCGGCTAGATACTCACAGTACTCAAGCATACATATCTGCATCAAAAGACAATGACTTTTATCTGTGGCATCAAAGAATGGCTCATTTAAATTTTGAAGATTTGGATAAACTAACAGAATCTGCAGGAATTAAGTTAGAAAATAAAGAAAAGGTCTTATGTATTTCATGTCAAGAAGGGAAGCAATCAAGAAAACCTTTTCCGTCTAAAGGGTCTCGAGCACAAGCAAAGTTAGAGGTCATTCACTCTGATGTTTGTGGACCTATGGAGGTACCATCTCTTGGAGGTGCTCGCTATTTTGTCACCTTCATTGATGATTTTACCAGGAAGGTATTTGTATATATTTTACATAAGAAGTCTGATGTATTTGAAAGATTTAAAGAATTTAAAGCTTTGGTGGAGAACCAACTGGATTTAAAAATAAAAACTCTCCGTACAGATAATGGCAGTGAATATTTGAGCAATGAATTTCGCAATTTTCTCAAGAAGTCTGGTATTTCACATCAAACTACTACTCCCTACACTCCACAACAAAACGGTCTAGCGGAGCGTATGAATAGAACTCTCTTAGAGCGAGCAAGATGCATGCTACTGAATGCTCAATTACAAAAACCGTATTGGGCAGAAGCAATTTCGACTGCTGCCTACATCACAAATAGGTGTCCAACACGGGTGCTAGAATTTTCAACACCTGAAGAGAAGTGGACTGGTAGAAGGCCAGACATCACTAATTTGAAAGTCTTTGGTTGTGAAGCCATGGTGCATGTGCCAAAAGAAAAATCCAAAAAGTGGGACTCAAAGGCAAATAAGATGATTTTTATTGGCTATAGTGAACAGACAAAAGGATATAGGCTTTTTGACCCAAAGACAAGGAAAGTGTTAATTAGCAGAGATGTCATCTTCATTGAAAATTCAGTTAAAAGAGATTATGCATTATTGCCATTATCAGAGTCGGTCTCAGAACCCAAGATCAGTGATGATATTTCTAAATTAGAGAATAGATCTGAAGATAGTGAATTGCAGTCTGAAAGCAGTGATGAATCTTTTCACTCAGATGAAGGATCAATTTATGAACCAGACAAAGCAATCGATCCAACAGAACTTACACGAAATATAACAACAAGATCTAAACTAAGAATGGCTAAAATGGAAGCTAATACATATACATGTGTTAATGAAGTGTCAGAACAAGAGGATGTTCCAGAAAGTTACACAGCAGCAATATCCTCACACAATGTGAATGCTCAAAAATGGAAACAGTCAATTCAAGATGAGTTTAAAGCACATGAAGAAAATAAAACTTGGAACCTTATTGAAAAACCCAAAGGAGTGCGATTAATTGATTGTAAATGGGTATTCCGAATAAAAGATAACCCATCTGGTCCAATCTTTAAATCGAGACTATGTGCTAAAGGATGTGGACAAAAACAAGGCATTGATTACACTGAAGTCTACTCTCCTACGGTGAGATATGATTCAATCAGAGTCTTACTTTCAGAAGCTGTCCAACAGGAGTTAAAAATGATCCAATTTGATGTAAAAACTGCGTTCTTATATGGAGATGTAAAAGAAGATATTTACATGAAGCCACCAGAAGGTTTGGAGGTCCAATCTAATTTGGTATGTAAACTTAATCGTTCACTCTATGGTCTGAAGCAAGCACCAAGGTGCTGGAATCAGAAATTTGATAATGTATTAAAGAAATTTGGGTTTAGTAATAGCCATGCAGATAAATGTGTTTATATTGGAAATGTAAGCAATAACAAAATATACTTGTTGTTATATGTTGACGATGGGCTTCTAATGTCTAAATCAGAAGACTCACTAAACAAAGTGATGAGTGACTTAAAAGATAATTTTGAAATGAAACAGTGTGATCCAAAATACTTCGTAGGATTACAAATAGAAAGATTTGAAAGGTGTATTTTCATTCACCAATCAAAATATATTGAACGGTTATTATGTAAATTCAATATGCAAGATGCAAACTGTAACAATGTTCCAGTTGATCCTCACACTAATCTGGAGAATGCAACTGAAGCCCCAGACAAAATTATTCACTACAGAGAGGCTGTGGGCTCACTCATGCACTTGGCTGTGGTAAGTCGTCCAGATATCATGTATGGAGTCAGTCTGGTGAGTAGATATTTGAACTGTTATGATCAGACTCATTGGAATGTCGTCAAGAAAATATTAAGATATTTGAAAGGAACAAAAGACTATGGTTTATGTTACACACCTTCAAAGTCTAACCTAGAAGGTTATAGTGATGCAGACTATGCCAAAGACACAAGCACACGCAGGTCTTTAACTGGCTATGTATTCATGAAGAATGGAGCTGCAGTAACATGGGCAACACAACGCCAACAAAGTGTAGCCTTATCTACCACTGAAGCAGAATTCATGGCTGCATGTTCTGCAACTAAAGAAGCTATATGGTTAAAAGGATTGTTAATGGACATACACGAATTTAATCAGAACTCGGTCTGTCTAAATATTGATAATCAAAGTGCAATTTGTCTAATTAAGAATGTAGACTATCACAAGCGATGTAAGCATATACATATAAGGTATAACTTTATCAAAGAAAAGTATGCAGAGAAACAAATAGATCTTAAATATGTGAATACCAAAGAGCAATCTGCTGATATATTTACTAAGGCTTTACCTAAAGAACAATTCCAATATCTTAGAAATAAAATTGGTATTAAGCAAGTATCTATTAACTAAAATGTTTTGTTTTGTTATTAATTGCTTTAGGGTATTATTTGATAAAAGGTTGTCTGTCAGTCTCTAATATTTTTCTTTAAGATGTCTGTAAAGTTAAAATTTGGTGAGAGTGTTGTAATAATAAATTTTGCTTTACCGATTATCAAGACGTGTAGTGACAACACTAATTTAGTAGTACCTCACTAGTATATAATGTCGATTTGACGCACTCTGTGCTGTGGAATCTCTTGAATAAAACTACATTGTTCAAAATCTACTTTCGCCGTTTTTAATTAATCTCAACAAAATGTTGTTGTTGTTGTTTGTTGTTGTTGTTGTTGATGATGAAATGTTTAAAAAAATATATAATTTTTAAATTGCTAATTAATCATGTTCTTAACTGAAATTTTTTAGTCAACCCATTTGTAATATATTTATTGACATATTTAATTTGATATAAAATACTTTTCCAACCAGTTCGGTGAAGGTCGTTTTGTAAGGGATCTTAGACTATGGGGACCCCGTCGATGCGCATGTTTGTGTTAGTGTGCGGTTTCGAACATTTGTAGGTAGTTTCCGTACTGTCCATATTTATACTGTGGTATGAACGACATCTTAGGTATAATACGTCCAATAAAGAGGGTCATCGTTATGTATGAATCCGTCGCTTTTTAGTAGTCATTCGAATTTGGTCGGATAACCAGCCGTTATTTACATGTTTCGTTTTTTGTCGATATTTACTTATTGTGAAACATTCCAAGCTGAATATTTTCACCATATATTCTTGACTAAAGGCACACATTATTGGTTTACACCTACACATCTGGGATTGAGCTGGTTCCTTGTATTTTGCCGTCAAAGTTATGTCACCATCGTTGTGACTTATTACAAGATAATTCAAAAACGCATGCATGAACAGTTTTGAAACTTTGTATGGTTATTATTAGTGTCAAGACGGACAGAATACAGTTTTCAGCGAGCTTATACCTTGTCTCATTTAGGCGCTGCGATGTTTTTTCGAGTTTTCATAAAACCGCGATAACTTGGAAATTAGAAATATTTTCTTAAATCTAATTGGGGCACTAAGGGGCACACAGTAAGAGCTACTCGTGTATGTTTATTCTACAGGGGCACATACAATGGTTTCAGAGATATATGATTCTGCAAAACGTTACTCCGGCAGAAAACGCAATATCTCGAAAACCTGAAGGGGCACACATTTTATTTTTGGGGGCACATTGTGGCACAAACTTATGCTACAAGGCCATGCACAATGTTTCTCTCTCCGATCATTCGTTTAGAATTTTCCTGCTAGAAAAACGTTACCCCAGCAGGAATCGTTTTTTCCGTTTATTTCCAAAACGACAGGGGGCACACATTTTTTATGTGGGGGCACATTGACAGCAGTTAGGGCACTAATTAAACGTTCTACTCATATATCTCTAGGAGACACTTTCCTGCTGGGGTTACGTACACAACTTGGCTAGGGGTGCAGAGCTACTCACCTACTTACTGAAATACCTTAATTTCATAACATTTGGCAGTTGCAAGCTGGACCAAGTTTATGTGAAAAACAGGTAACATTGCCAATTCTTTCATTTGTAAGATTGCTTTATACTTTGCTGACAAAACTTACGCTCACAGTCAACATGTAGGTATGTTAAAGGGAAATGCCCATTTGATGAAGAGGTTTTGGCCAAGTGACGCCCATGAAAGAAACCAACTATAGATGTTAGGGTTGACATCACAGATGAAGAAACAAACACTATTTTGTACACAGAACTCGGTTGGACTTTTTTATTTTTTATTTTATTTGTTTACTTTAGGATTTACAACGACCGGAAGTGTTAGATGGGGCAATAAACGATTGAGTTTCTTGATTAATTCGGCTTTTAATTCCGGAGGTTTTATTGCAAATTAGTAATAGCAATATTTTAGTTAAAAATGGTTATATTTTTTGTACTTTATTCATTGGTGGGAAAAACGTGGCCAAGAATGGGCATTTCCCTTTGCGACCGCGAACCGGAAGACGTTGCGTTGGAAGGCTTCCCCTTATAGTCTACCCGCATACATTTATTCAAATACATAATTCCGAAAACAGAAATCTAAATATATAAAAGATGAAACTGACTGACTGACTGACTGATTGACTGACTGACTGACTGACTCATCTATCAACGCACAGCCCAAACCGCTGGGTCTACAGATTCCAAATTTGGCAAGTAGGTTCCTTATGTGGTCTAGGGGTGCACTAAGAAAGGATTTTTCAAAATTCATCCCCTAAAGGGGTTAAACGGGGCTCCAAAGTTTGTATGGGAAAACAAGATTAGTTAGACTATTTTATGCGAAACTTCACAGGAGTGCTCCTATTGATAAATGAGTAGAAACGGGTTTCAGGTTTTTTCAGAATTCAACCCCTAAGAGGGGGAAATGGGGTGGCAAAGTATAAAAATCAATGCACAGCCCAAACCGCTGAGTCTAGAGATTCCAAATTTGGCAAGTAGGTTCCCTATCTGGTCTAGGGGTGCACTAAGAAAGGTATTTTCAAAATTCAACCCCTAAGGGGATTAAACGGGAATCTAAAGTTTGTATGGGTAAAACAAGATTAGTTAGACTATTTTATTCGAAACTTCACAGGAGTGCTCCTATTGATAAATGAGTAGAAACGGGTTTCAGGTTTTTTCAGAATTCAAACCCTAAGAGGGGGAAATGGGGTGGCAAAGTATAAAAATCAATGCACAGCCCAAACCGCTGAGTCTAGAGATTCCAAATTTGGCACAAAGGTTCTTTATGAGGTTTAGGGGTGCATTAAGAAAGGATTTTTCAAAATTCACCCCCTTAGGGGTTGGAACGGGAGTCCAAAGATTACGTGGGGAAATAAGATTAGTTAGACTACTTTATTCGAAACTTAACAGGAGTACTCCTATCGATAAATGAATTAACGTTTGTGTTTCAGTTTTTTTTCAGAATTCAACCCCTAAAGGGGGAAATGGGGTAACAAAGCCTAAAATTCAACATAGTTATTATTTTTATGGTGAATTGGGTCGGGTGTATTACAAAAACAACGATTTTAAGATTTAATGTGGCAGACCTGTAATACTACCATTCCCTGTTGGGGTGCGATGGGGTTGAAATGTCTAAAAATCAATATGGGTGTCGATACCGAGATTATCAGGGGTGCTGATTACGAAAATTGCATTTATTTTGAGATCCAGATGATAATGATTGTGATTACGATGATGATGATTGTGATAATGATGACGATGATTGTGATGATGATGATTTTGATTACGATGATAATGATTGTGATTACGATGATAATGATTGTGATTACAATGATAATAAGTGTGATAACGATGATGGTGATTGTGATAGTGATTTTGATTGTAATGGTGATTGTGACAGTGACGGTGATTGTGATAGTGTCGGTGATTGTGATGGTGATAGCGATGGTTGTGATAACGAGGACGGAGATTGTGATGATGATGATTGTGATTAAGATGATAATGATTGTGATTACGATGATAATGATTGTGATAACGATGATGGTGATT
Organism: Xestia xanthographa; assembly: GCA_905147715.2. Taxonomy (NCBI): domain Eukaryota; kingdom Metazoa; phylum Arthropoda; class Insecta; order Lepidoptera; family Noctuidae; genus Xestia; species Xestia xanthographa. Next base: position 1,137,646 of record LR990654.1, on the reverse strand, counting down.
GTGATAGTGATTTTGATGGTGATTGTGATGGTGATGGTGATTGTGATGGTGATTGTGAAAGTGGCAGTGATTGTGATGGTGATAGCGATGGTGATTGTGATTGTGATTGTGACAGTGATGGTGATTGTTATAATGATGTAGATTATTGTGATTACTATGATAATGATTGTGATAACGAGGGTAGTGATTGTGATGGTGATGGTGATTTTGATTGTGATAGTGTTGGTGATTGTGATATTGATGGTGATTGTGATAATGATTGTGGTTGAGATAGGGATGGCGATTGTGATCATGATGATTGTGATTGGGATTACGATGATAATGATTGTGATTACGATTATAATTATTGTGATGACGAGCATGGAGATTGTGATGATGATGATTGTGAATACGATGATAATGGTTGTGATTACGATGATAGTGATTGTGATAATGATGATAGCGATTGTGATTACGATGATAATGATTGTGATAACGATGATGGTGATTGTGATACTGATTTTGATGATGATCGTGATGGTGATGATGATTGTGATAGTTATTCTGAGAGTGGTGGTGATTGTGATGGTGATAGCGATGGTGATTGTGATGGTGATTGTGATGGTAATTGTGATGGTGATTGTGATGGTGATTGTGATGGTCATTGGGATGGTGATTGTAATGGTGATTGTGATGGTGATTGTGAGGGTGATGGTGAATTGTGATTGTTATGGTGTTTGTGATGGTGATTGTGATAATGATTGTGGTAATTATGGTGGTTGTGTTAATGATGATAATTGGTGATAATGATGGTGACAGTGATAGTGATGGTGATGGGGATTGTGATGGTGATTATGATTGTGATTGTAATAGTGATTGTGATGGTAATTGTGATGGTGATTGTGATGGCGATTGTCATGGTCATTGTGATGGTGATTGTGATGGTGATTGTGATGGGGATTGTGATGGTGATTGTGATGGTGATTGTGATGGTGATTGTTATGGTGATTGTGATGGTGATTGTGATGGTGATTGTGATGGTGATTGTGATGGTGATTGTGATGGTGATTGTGATGGTGATTGTGATGGTGATTGTGATGGTGATTGTGATGGTGATTATGATGGTGATTGTGATGGTGATTGTGATGGTGATTGTGATGGTGATTGTGATTGTGATGGTGATTGTGATGGTGATTGTGATGGTGATTGTGATGGTGATTGTGATGATGATTGTGATGGTGATTGTGATTGTGATGTTGATTGTGATGGTGATTGTGATGGTGATTGTGATGGTGATGGTGATTGTGATGGTGATTGTGATGGTCATTGGGATGGTGATTGTGATGGTGATTGTGAGGGTGATGGTGAATTGTGATTGTTATGGTGGTTGTGATGGTGATTGTGATAATGATTGTGGTAATTATGGTGGTTGTGTTAATGATGATAATTGGTGATAATGATGGTGACTGTGATAGTGATGGTGATGGGGATTGCGATGGTGATTGTGATTGTGATTGTGATTGTGATAGTGATTGTGATGGTAATTGTGATGGTGATTGTGATGGCGATTGTCATGGTCATTGTGATGGTTATTGTGATGGTGATTGTGATGGTGATTGTGATGGTGATTGTGATGGTGATTGTAATGGTGATTGTGATGGTGATTGTGATGGGGATTGTGATGGTGATTGTGATTGTGATAGTGATAGTGATGGAGATTGTGATAATGATGGCGGTTGTGATAGTGATGGTGATTGTGATAATAATAATTGTGATGATTATGAAATGTGGCACATAGATAGTTTATAACCTGGATTAACATGGAGGACACTATTATCCCTTTAGTATGATCCAGTGGGACAGTTACCGAACTTCACGCGGGCGAAGCCGCGGGCTGTTGCCCGCGGCTTCGCCCGCGTGGTAGGAAGCGTGGTAGCCCGCGTGGAAGGTAGTTTTGGGACAAATTTATGTCATTACTAGCTGTTGCTAGTAATGACATAAATTTGTCCCAAAACTACCTTTTTCGTGATCCTTGACTTTTTCTAGTAATAAAAAACGATTCATAATGACTGTATTGTCGGGGTACCTACGCAGAGAAATTAAGGAAAGAGCAATGACCTTTAATTCCTAATTATCTGGCGCAGACTATTAAGAGGTGGACCGATGACCTGGTGAAGGTTGCGAGAATCCGCTGGATGCGAGTCACACGGGACCGGTCAATGTGGCGACACTTGGGGGAGGCCTATGTCCAGCAGTAGACGTCTTTCGGCTGAAATGATGATGATGATTTGCCACAGTGATTATAAAACCTTATGTTTTGCAGTGATAGTCTAGTGGTGTAATCGTCGGACTGCCAATAATTAAAGTTGGAACCCAAGGCACGCACCTCTGATTTTTCGGATTAATGAGCGTATTGTATAATTATCACTTTCTTCTGTGAAGGAAAACATCGTGAGGAAACCAGCATGCCTGAGAGATATTTCTCGACGGCGGGCGTGTAAATCCAAGTCATGGGTGGCATAAATACTAACCACACGATAAAGAAAGAAGATTGTTCAGTATAAATCCTACTATGATGATGGATGGATGGATTAATGGATGGATGGATGGATGGATGGATGGATGGATGGATGGATGGATGGATGGATGGATGGATGGAAAGATGGATGGATGGGTGGAAAGATGGATGGATGGATGGAAGGATGGAAGGATGGATGGATTGATGCATGCTTGTAACTCTTTCACACAAAAACTACCGAATGGATTTGGATGAAATTTTGCACACAGATAGTTTATAACTTTGATTAACACATGGGATTATTTTTATCCCGGTACTAAAATCCTATGGGACAATAATCAAACTACACGCAAGCGGTGCTGCTGGCAGAAGCTTATAGTATTTCATTATAACAATCGCATGTCACATTTTGACCTAAATAAAGTACTTTTTAAAGGAGAATGGCAAGATTGCATGTAATTCGGGACCCAGAGATATGTGTAGCGTACATTGTGGAAACTTATGAATAGTTAAATAACGACCTAAGACTAACAAAAAAGCAAATGGAAGGTAGGTTGTAGAAGTTGGGAGAAAAAAGATATGAAAGGCAGAAGATTATAACCTAACTTAAGGCACGGACTTTTTGGTTATTATTTAGTAGTAGAATGGCATAAAATAGCTTTTATCCGTATTCCACGTATCCGTTGAACACAAACGAACAATAGAATGATCCACAGACTATGTCCACAGATGAATTTGACACTTTTCCCAGTTGTAAAAGGCAAATGTCAAACGTTGCGTTCGGAAACTGCACGATGACTTATTTTTATATAAATTAAAATCATTCGTAACTTTTAATTCCCATCATCTTTTATAGAACTCTGATAAACTCTTTACTCTAATTAATATAAACTAGACCGTGAACGGCGCTCCGTTGATTTTTAAATTACGCGGGTTCAACCTGGGGTCATCCTCCTTTTCTAAAAAGAAATCTAGAATTTCTTGCAGCACTCCCCTTTGTAGAAGGATTAACTTATCTAACTTCACATATAATATATAACTTGAAACTTCCGCACTCGCTTCTCACCTCCTTTAGAAACCGCAAAGTTTAATTATTAACTCAAAAACTTACTTCACGTAAGTAAACCAGTCTTGGTTTATAATATATAACACTAGCTTTTGCCCGCGGCTTCCCTCCTTTTATCTATACTAATATTATAAAGAGGTAACATTTGTTTGTAAGTTTGTATGTAGGGGGTAATCTCCGGAAGTAATGAACCAATTTAAAAAATTGTTTCACTGGTAGAAAGCTACATTATTCTTGAGTGCTATAGGCTATATTTTATTCCCGTACTCCCACAGGAACGGGAACTACGCGGGTGAAACCGCGGGACCTGAGCTAGTAATTTATAATTTGACAATCAATTCGGGTTGTACTCTGCTAGTAATAATATAATTCAATTATGAATCGAAAGATACGTGGCGCCCATGTGCTTGCGGTTTTGCTCCCATAATTTACGGAAATTAACCAACAGGAAGGTTTTAAATGACACTCGTAACTATAACAATAACTATGACACTCGGGATTAATTTAGGTTCCTATTAGTGAAAGTATTTTCGGAATCGGATCAGTAGTTTCAAAGATTACCCCCTACATACAAACTAACTCTTTATAATACTAGTAGGGACCTGCTACGGTTTCGCGCGGGTGCAAATGTAGATAAAAACCTTCCTCTTAAATCACTCTATCTATTGCTGAAAACTGCATTAAAATCCGTTGCGTAGTTTAAAAGATATAAGCGTACAAACAGCGGCAGTGAATTTGTTTTATACTATGTAACGATTAGTATAGATTTGTTTTTAGAGGAATTTTGTTAAGTAACAACGCTGCGGTCTACCTCATTGGTCGTGTTCATTGGCACGACTGCGCAGCATGAGGTCCTGGGTTCCATTCCCGGATCGGGCAAATCGTTATTGGGGTTTTCCATCTAGAATTTCTCAGTAGCAGCCATGGAGTCTGGATTTGTGTCAGGATGATGGCCCCTATTGTTAGCGATACCCACATTTTTACAAATAATTTGAGAGATATGACAGATAGTCAGAGGTAAAGCCATGGTAAAGCGTGGTCATTGGCAATTGGAACGTGAGCCCGTTAGGTTGTCGACTAGCTGTCAGATAGATAAGTTGTGTTTAAAAATTGTATTTTGTTAATTCTGTAGTAATGTGTCTATGAATAAACTTTAAACTTTAAGTCTAGTAGTGTAATACCAAGTGATTTGAAAAGAGTAACCATGGAGTTTCTTGCCGGTTCTTCTCCGTGGAAACGACCGACCCAAACCGTGCACCATTGTCGACGTTTCTAGGTGCCCGCCTGGGCATACTATATGAAATAAAAATAATTCGATTTGAGTCTTCGTGAGTATAATTAGAGTGTGAGTATATTAAGAGAGCAGCGGTGGCCCAGTGCGCCACCACTGGGCCACCGCTGCTCCGACTTACGAACAGTAAGACGTGGGTTCGAACCCAGACAGGCGCATTACTTTGTGTAATTTCATCACCACTGCTCTCAAAACGGTGAAGGAAAACATCGTGAGGAAACCGGCATGTTCCCAGACCCAAAAAATTCGAAGACATGTGACATCTACCAATCCGCACTGGACCCGCGTGGTGGATTATAGCCCATTCCCTCTCATAGAGAGGAGGCCTGTGTCCCAGCAGTGGGAACATTAATAGGCTGATAATGATGATGATGAGTATAATTTACAACAAGAACCCTGGGAATACATACAGGCTAATACATTTGTTATAACCCCGATTACACTATTCCTTGCGACTTAAACGTACTGGCGGAATCTGGGTGTAGGTACTATTAGGGAATCATTTACCCTGCGTTGAATCCCTTTATGTCGACTTGTGATTTTTCTTGGTTTTGATGCACTGTCTTTTGTTTCGCCTCGACATAGCTGTCACAGAGTACAGTCACATTTAAAACGAAATACGGCTTTTTAATTAATAATAGTTATTTATGCAACTGTTGTATAATGAGGGGTATTGGGTTGATTAATTAATTAATTATGTACAGTTGCATACAAGACTTTATCTACATCCATGATATGAATCCTCCATAAAAGGTTCTGAAACCATAGGGTGTTGCAGTGTTCTAAGAAGTCTATGTAAATTCATGGAAAGTTTAATTGCTTGTATTTACTACAAACAAACCGTGTATAGGTAGTAATATAATTATTTACATTTTGGATTGTTCAATTATCAAAATTCACAAAGCTTGTATCACTCATTTTTGTAAACAACAAAGTACGTAATGCAATAACCTATAAGTTTTTTTTTTTTAAATTACGGCGCTGTGGTAGTGAATCGCACGTGCTAGACGTTCGATTCACTACCACATTCGAAGTTCTTTTTTTAAAACGAGTTGCATAATGAAATTCAGTACAACATTATAACACCTGTTTGGGTGTTATAATGGTTATTATGACACTGGCTGTTTTAATGTTGGCCATAAGCTAACTGTTTCAGATACCTTTATAGAGGATTTATAGCATGGGTGTAGATAAAGTTATTTTGCTCATCCCGTATTTTAAATAATACATTGATAGCCCACCAAAAAGTACTAGGCTAGCATAAGTTCAAGGAGTTGTGTATTTTTACGTTCCTGGTATCTGAGTAGGTGTAGGTTACGTACGTCTCTGCCTAACCCTTTTGGGATTACGAGCGTGATGTTGTATTACATAGGCTATCACTGACATAGACGAAGGTGAACTATTAGGAGAAACTTATTTAGATTTGGAAGGAATTGTCATTTCGGATAAAAGCTGACATCAGACGAGGGTGTGTGAGAAAGTATTTGATTCTATGAATAACTGTCGTATTCTATGTGTCGTATGTATGTCGTAGAGGAGCTCGTGGCTAAGTACATACGGGATAATATCCGTGGTTTTCTTTTTTAGACTAAGAAAGAGGGTAGACAGATTTGTCTGCTCATAATAAATAATTTTCGCCTCACCCGCATACCTCTTCATGCGATCATGATAAACGTATCGGCTGAAATGACGAATGACGCTTTGGTAAGACTGGTTGTCAGACCAAGCATCTGACCAACGGCTTAACGTGCTTTCCGAGGCATGGAGGAAACTCGGTATGTAATGGGTGGTCACCCATCCACGGACCAACCTAGGTAAGCACTGCTTAACTTCGGAGATCGATTCATGCAGCTGTATATTATTTAGCCACTGGCTCAACTTTCAACACAGCACAGTATTGTACCAGGCAGTCCCCCGTATCGCTCGCCATCACTCTCGATGGCTGGCTACATAAATCTGTGGTTTTACGCGTCAAACCCGTGATGCGTCGCGACCATGATGCGTCATTCACGGTCCAGCGACTGAGTCGACCCTGATAGCTTGATTAAAATAGTGCTGTATTTATTTAACTACTAGCTGTCGTCCCGCGGTTTCACCCGCGTAATTCCCGTTCCCGTGGGAGTACGGGAATAAAATATAAGCCTATAGCACTCACGAATAATGTAGCTTTCTACCAGTGAAACAATTTTTAAAATTGGTTCATTACTTCCGGAGATTACCCCCTACATACAAACTTACAAACAAATGTTACCTCTTTAAAATATTAGTATAGATTTATGTTAACGGTCGAACTATTTGCTTACAGCTATTTGGTTTACATTTTACAATGTAATTTGTGGGTTAAACTGTAAACCAAATAGCTTTAAATATACGTAAATTCAGAAAGGAACAACTATGACTATTATTATCTACCTACCTGCTAGTCCCTCAATATAAAATACTGGTATTCAGCTGCTGTTGCGAAATTGTAACAAATCTACTTGCTCCTATTAAAAATAAATGGATAAGCAGACTTGTTCAATTAAAATTTAATAGGGAAAGATAAAAATACAGCTAGTTATAAAAAACCTACCTACCACGCACTCTAGGATAGTTTTTATAGTTCACGGTTAGGAATCAGTCCAGCATTGTAGGAAAGACGGGAACAGGCGTCAGGATAGCAGGACAATACCAGGGCAACTTCGAAGAACAGCTTCAGGAAACGTCTGCTGGACGGGCGTCGTGCAGATCACAGAGTCCCCCAGGTCAGCTCTGAAGTAATGTGGTAATAAGGCAGCGTAGAACTCAGGGCCAGACTGGAAGCCGACCCCAACATAGTTCGGAAAAGGCAAGCAGATGATGTTGATCACTTAGTTAAAATGCAATACAAACATGCAAGCTCTCAGCAATCAGCTAAGCTAAGCTGTAAGTAACAACTAAAGTCTACAACAGACTGTAGCCCCGAGCCTCAACTGAGCCATACGTCAATCTGACGTCACCACAGATTTATGTAACGTTCGCCCGCAACGAATGTGTCGTGTGTGTTGGTGTGACACGTTGCTGTAACTGAGGTACCAGTATTTTAGTGGCTTATGTTTACTTGCCAATAAGGATGATTTCCACCAAACGGGTCGCATCGCATCGAATTGGAACGGATTTTACAATCTTTAAATGGTATTAAATCGTGATCACAGTATTTAAAGTCTATAATTAAGTACCCAGCAGCGCACAGCAACTTGACTTCGGGCGTCGTCCGAGACACGCGATCGTAGCCGAAAGTATATGCTGCGAGGCGCGATCGACTCCGTTCGCCTGTTGTCGTTTCCGACACGGTAGAATGAAACTATTTGACTAGGCCCAGAAATGGATACATTCTCAAGCGACGGTACAGAGCCGATGGTATGCGTCGACCTCCTGCCGGACGCGATCGGCAGTCGCCGCGTCCGTTCGTATCCTTTCCGATCCGATGCGATTCGAGCCGTTTGGTGGAAATCATCCTTAACTAAGGTACCAGCATTTCGTTGGCTTTATGTTTGCTGGACATAGATGACACAATCATAATATCAGCGAGATGTCATCTCTGGCGGGAGGTACTTAAGCCCCCTGACGGCTTCATCGAGCCGTCTGAAAGCCTTCCACCTGAGAATGCTTTGCCGTGGCCGACTTGGAAATCTCTGAATAGACTTCGAACCCAGGTCAGCCGTAGCAAAGACAATCTCCTCAGATGGGGGTTTATGGACGGCTCAGACCTCAAATGTGTATGCGGCGTGTCTCCACAGACAATGGCCCATCTTCCATCTTGCGCCGCATGCCCTGACACCTGCACACTTGACGATCTTATGACTGCATCAGCGAGCGGAGTTCGTATAGCTGAATTTTGAGCCAAACATGTTTAATAAATATTTGCCATCGACACGCTAAGAAGAAGAATATCACGCCTGATGTGCCTGACGATACATTTCGGTAGTAAGGTTTAAGTCCCATTTAAACGATGGATGGACTGTGTGATGGCTATGGAGTCGGTGGAACTCTTGGCTCAATAATTACAGTCGCTTGGATCAATACCACGCTTGCCTAGGTTGATTTATGGATGTGTACTTCAGTATGTCCGTGTTGTCTAGCAGCTAGATTGCCTCCACATTCAAGTCGTTGAAATCTGTGCTTGGGCTTTAGCGAAGTTGGATGATGGCAGGCCCGGACTGGGACACGAAACCGGCCCGGGCATTTTAGAGACGATCGGCCCTCTACTATCAGGAAGGAAAACTACAAATTTAAATTTTGAATCAATCGAAGAAAACATCTAAAATAGAATATAAGGCTGAAATGCTGGGCTGCGGCTTTGACATAGAAGAGACTCGAAACTAAAAGAATAGCCACGCTGTCGAACAAGGGTGTCGCCATCGTTTGAGCCAGGAGTGGAAATGGCAAGTAAAAACGGATTTGTATGGGTTAAATTTACTAGTTACAGATGCAGCTCACGTTCTTCTAAGAATTTAAGATACTTGATTAAATAGAAGTAGAGGTTGCAAATTTGGAAGTTATTTGAAAAGTCTAGGAACTAAATAATCGACTTAGGGAGACAATTTTAAAACAAAAAAAAGTAAGGTGAGCGTAGCGAGTTCGAAATTTTTTGACATCTTGTCTTAGACAGGTTAGAAATTGTTTCGACCTATCGGAGTCACTTGGTTGACTTATAATAGATAATGTAAAGATCTAAAGAAAGTCGAAAATTTTACATCTTGCCTCAAATAAATTCATTTTACTCCATTTTTTGCAACCTTGTGTATCCATGCCAAAATTGCCTATTAAGGCCTCGGGGCAAGCTTAGGGGCTCCTAACTTATTTCAGCCTCTGACTATACCGGTCGACCATGCAAAAATCCAATAGGAGTGTTAATCAGAGGCAGAAAATAGGCCACCAATCGGCCACACCGGCCCATCGGGCATCCGGCCCATCGGGAATTTGCCCGATTTTACCGTAAGGCCAGTCCGGGCCTGGATGATGGTGCATGGTGACGAGTTTCTTTGTGAATAAGGAAACATGTTTAAAAAGCTTGTTTAAGGTAGCAGTGAAGGTCATCATTTCTAATCTACCTATACCTGGTGCATTTACAACAAATCATTCAAAAAGTCAGTTCATCATAGGACTCTGCTGTGCCTACCCCTTCACAGGATACACGCGTGATGTTGTACAAAGTTAAACCAACAAGCCGAACATCGCGTCCCGAAACCATTAATAATAATAAATTGGTTTGAGTAAGTTCAAGTTCAGTTAAGTTTCAGTAATGGTATTATTGTGTATTGATAGACTTCTATTGTTGGCCGAGTTTGGGAGAAACTTTAGTTGTAGTTATAAGTTATATGGAGTAATACCTACTTATCGGTTTTCTATGTAACATAATATTTTACATAGAAAATCGTTAATAAATAATAACGTATGTTTTAGTTCCATGTAATTCGCGGCGAGCCTATTACCATCAACCGGGCACAAATCCAGACTCCGTGTCTACTACTGAGAAATTCGTAATGGAAAAACCGACTTCAAAAAAAAAAACAAACAATAAAAAACACAAAAAGAAAAACAATAAAGTGAAAAATAACTTTAGTTTCAAAAGCCGGTGAAACCGCGTAACGTCCGCTAGTTGTTACAACATCATGACGTAACATTACGCCTATAATAATTATGCTCTGAGCCTACGTAGATGTGTACAGTACAATACAACCAGATTTGGACAGTTAAGGTATGTTAAGTTCCATTTATTGGGGATAGGCCTATTACCATGACATGTATTGTTAACAATGTACAATAAATGCATAACAAATATTTGTAAGGATGGATAAATAAAATAAAACTTTTTTGTAAAAAATAAAACCGACTTCAAAAAAAAACACAAAAAAGTGAAAAATAACTTTAGCTTCAGAAGTCGGTGACAAAAAAACTAAATCAATCAAACAAAGGTCACCGACTTCTGAAGCTAAAGTGATTTTTCACTTTTTTGTGTTTTTTGTTTGAAGTCGGTTTAATTATTTGTAAAAAAGTTTTTATTTTTCACTTTTTAATGGTTCACATGTGCTTACCCCTTCACAGCGTACCGGCGTGATGTTATGTTATGAACTGGTGTTAACAATATACAGACATGAGATTTCAGCAATCCCAGTCCATTTGCTATCATTTATTGAGGCGTTCCGTTGCCTATCTCCGAAGTTCTTCATCAGATCTTCACCAAATTGAAATGAGACCACTCCGAGAAAGTACTCTTCCAAAAACTACCAAAATCGCTTCAAGTGTGCCTAGAAAATTTTATTTCTCCAGGATCCCATCATCAGATCCTGACTTGATGATCATGGGACCATCTGGGATGTAGACCATTACAACAAAAAAAATCCAAATTGGTCCAGCCATCTTCGGGTACCTAATCGGGGAACATTCATAAAAAAAAAAGTAGGAGCTCTCAATTGAGAGCTTCTCCTTTTTAAAGTCGGTTAAAAAAGGTCATAATTAAAATCCAAGATGGCGGCGCTACGATTATAAATTACAGTGCGACATAAAAGAGTAGAAAATAAATGAGGGCGCCACGATCGCTCAGGTGGCAACTCAGTTAGTATGACCTAGCTGATCTTGATACTTGAATAGTATTATTGGTCTAATAGCTATAAATAATGAGAAAATAATTATTTTAAATAAGTATGGTTATTAATTCATTGCTTTCAAAAAGTTCCTCGTAGATAATAGATTTGGTACGTAATCGTACAAGTTCACTCAAATATACACACATCAAAAGTATCTAGGGATCAACATATATTTTTGCAATAACTTTTCTCCTGATTGATATTAATTAAAATTTTCTTTAAGGATTCATCAAATAAAGTGTTTTCGTTTGTCACAGTAACGATAAACCAAGTCACCTTTGCATTAATAAAGAAATTTGCCATTTTCCTAATAAAGGGATTTTTGACATTTGAACCACTAACATTAAAGTTCGAAAAAATGACTGAAAACACAGTTTTCTTTAAAATTTTATTGGGTAACTTAAACAATTAATAATCCGTGTTTCTACCGCGAACACTAACAACACAAGAACATCGGTTTGGCATACTCAAAATGAGTTCATCCAAATCACGCTGTGGAATGGCCGCCCATGTTCGTTGCAACAACAAAAAAAGGTCTTCTTGCGACTGGATACCCTCCATATTCGGCAGAGCTCTTCTCTGTAGCATATCCCATGCATGCTCAATCGGGTTCAAGTCTGGCGACTGAGCAGGCCAGGGCAGGACATTGATGTTAGCTGCGGCGAGAGTCTGTCTTACAACTCTTGCGGTGTGCGGTCGTGCATTATCATGCATTAACTGAAATAAGGGACCGATTTGCACTTGTAGAGGAACGATGACGTCTGATACAATCGTCTCAGCATAAATTTGAGCGTTGAGGTTGCCTCTGATCCAAATCAACTCAGTTCTTCCGCCGATCCAAATACCCGCCCATACCATGATGGTTCCACCACTATAAGGATGGACTTCCTGGCAGGATTTTAATCGCTGTTGGCGTCCAGGGGTTCTCCAGTGTCGTATACGTCTTGTATCCGGTCTCATACCAAAACGAGACTCATCAGAAAAGCACACGAAACGCCATTGTTCTTCTGCCCAATTTCTGTGTTCAAGAGCCCATTGATATCGAATCCTACGATTGTGCATTGCTATAGGTGGTACCCGTAGCGGTCTTCGGGAATGAAGGTTCACTTCATGCAAGCGGTTTCTGACTGTTTGGTCGCTAATTAAGTTCCCTGAAGAGTGATGAAGCCTCACGGCTAACATCATGGCGGTTATTGTTGGAGCTCTTCGAGTTAAGATTTGAATGTATCGGTCTTGTCTCCGTGTGGTGCAGCGATACCGTCCTCCATGGCGCTCAGCCACGGTACCAGTGCTTCGGTAACGTGTCCAAAGTCGACTGATAACACTCTGACTTGTATTCAGAGCTAAAGCTACAGTACGTTGCCGGGAACCAGCTTCTATCATTCCCACGGCTCTGAGCATTTCTTCCCTGCTTAAATGACGTCGCCGCTCCATAATAACGTTGGTTTTAATCAGTAGTAGGGAAACAGTAGCACTAATAATGTCTTCAATGCGTTGTATGTTTTTATAGGGAAAATATTGACAGCTTATTTTCATCTTTTACTCGAATTTGATTGAGAGTTCCTGATTCAAATTATGAAATGCACCAAAAAGGATCCATATAAATTTATAAAATCATAAATTTATTACAAAGCCACATCTCAATCTCAAGAAATCCGCATAAAAATGCTTGATCCCTAGACACTTTTGATGTGTGTATTATGAGGGACTGAGGGACGACCCGTTCTGTGTATAGCTGGTGTCGAGAATTTCCCGCTATTTTACACAATTCTGCGCACTGTCAGAGCTATTGCACTCCGTGTGTAGGCATGAGTTATCCCATCATTCGTCTACGGACGCAAATTTTATCTACCACTTATATCCAAAAATATTCCAATTATTTACGATTCGGCACGCCTGATTAAAACGACAATATCTCCGAAATTCCGTTAGTTAGCTCGCTACCAGTTATATCATTGGAATCGTCATTAAATTAACTAACAGGTTATGTATGGCTTAGTATAGTTTTGCCTTGTGATGTATTAGTAATTGTAATGTGTGTTCAGTGTTAGGGATTTTTACCAGTTTCTTGTGTAAAGGTCATTTTAATAAAAAAAGTAAACCGTTGTTTCAAAAACTTATTGTTTTTTTTCTACTAGTACACATGAAGTCACATAAATCAATCAAAAGAATACAGCCCGTAGTATATTTTTTTCATCTCACAAGCCTAAAAACATGACGTCATTTACGAGTGCCGGATTCTAAACAAAAGAATGGGTTTGTTTACGCTTCAATTCTCAGAAAGCTCGAAGCTAACTGGCTTGAGTTACACTTTTATAATAATGTTTGGTTCACATACTTGACACCGAAACAGTGTCAGCTGTTACAAGTTATTAGTTAATTAGTATAAAATAAACAAAGCAGACACTTAAAAACAAGCGTAAAAACACCCACTCAAACATTGCATCACAGTTTATATTCTGTTGCCTCAGTTTGAAATATAATATAACATTCCACATGTTGAAGACATTTACAAAACATTAGGCGTATAAAAAAAGCATGCTGTCTAACAAAAACATTAATTAAAATCAATAATCAAAACGAACAATTTCACTAAAAAATCTAGTAAACAACGGCGCTGATTGGTCAAGCGCGTCGACGGCATTCAAAATCCGGCTCTATGATTGGGCCAGCGGCAAGCCGCGGCTCACGAAAGTTTTACGTAATTAGAATTTTGAATTGAACACAACCAAATACGATATTATTAAAGTGAAACGCCTAATATATATAATACGATACATAAAGAACACACTTTATCCATAGTTTGCATTTCTATCAATAATTAGTGCCAAAATACCGCGAAATGTATCTTGAACGTCCTTCTTGTCCCGTCCTTCTTGTCCCGTGTGTCTCGTCCTCCTTGAGCGTCTCTTGAACGGTTTTTTTGAAATGACTATTTCTGGCCGAAATCTCGCGCTTCGCGCATATTGAATATGCAAGCTCTCTAGGGCTGTCGCGCTCCAGCCGTGCGTAACTGCGTACGTATGCCGCGTTAATTTTTCGCGCTCTTTTGACCTTGCGTCGCGTACCTACCTACTTGTACTTCGTGTTTGTTAACTGACTGATTTATTGATCATTAATCATTACTAGTGAAAATGACAAGCCGGATAAACTGTTGCTGTTAACAAATGTAGAAAAAAATTGTCTTTTTTATATAAATTTCACTGCTCCATGTCCATGCTTCCCATCAGAGTTTATTTTAAAACAACCTATTTGTTAGATTTCGCATTTATGCTGCTATTAAATTTTAATAAGTAATCGTAATTTTAGAGAAGGCAATATATTTATATATGAGACATTACGTATAATACAGTAAAACAATTGTAATTATAAAACTTTTAATTAACATTTAAATAATAATACATTAAAATACAAAAAAGTTGGTAGTATTTTATTTTGAGTACTTGAGGCAACCCTACGGACGGAGCATTAAGCAGTGAGACGCCGAATAATATACACCAACGCGTGGCGTCAAGGCACAATTATGATCGAGCGGGCCCGGTTTAGGTATTTATAATGTCGGCTTTCTTCAAGATCAAAGGAGTGCAACTTCTGTACGCTAGTACTATTATCTATTCTGTGGCACTGTGCTTACAGAAACACCTAAAACAAACAAAGCATGGTATTAACATAAACTTATAGATACAAATTTAAATTAGTGCTTTATCTTCACAATATAACTGCTGTCAGTCCGATGAAAAAATTCCCGCGCAAATATGTTCATAACGTGAAAATATTTAAAAATTGTTTCTTTCCATTCTAATCGGTTGCTTCAACAAATATGGTAAAGCAAAAAATGTATTTGGTAATACGCAATTAATTACATTAAATGTTTTTGCCTTACTATCAATGTTGTTAAGTCGCGCTATAACCACAACGGTATTTGTTTATCTTAGCTTAACCTCAAAAATCGTAGAAAACTAATTTGTAAATACTATTTAGATAGAAAATTTTGCTCCCTGAATGTATTAATCGTTTGTAATTAACATTTAATGCAACTTTCAATAGTTACATACAAGTAAAATCTGCTGTACGATGGCAAACATCTCCGAAGTAGGATATCAGCTTCCCAGCTTGTAATTCGGCTAAACACCGCATGAAAACTTTATAAATTATTTCACGGGCACCTCAACGAATTACCTTATTCATGTTATGTCGCTGTTTTCCTGTCCACACTCAGAAATAACACACAAAAACCAAAATTCTATTGAAAAACGAAATCGATCGAGAAGAAATGACAGCTCTCATTTTAGATGTTGCCAGAAAATGAAAAATTTTAGTTCCCAAATATTTAATGTCTACTCTTCTATGTCGCACTGTACTGTTTGTTCTGTGACACAGCAATATTGTATAAAACCTGTAAATTTGTATCACAAAAAAAAAAACATTACACTTTTACGTGCATAAAACGTTTCACATTTGCTGTGTGAATATTAACATTGTGATAATAAAAAACCGCTTTGTAAGCTGTCAACATTATTCACAATTTATTACAAATGGCTGACAAAATGGCCGCACACATTTTGGTTTCAGCTATAAAATATGTGTATGGGTTTTGTAATTATTGCAGGTTATGTTATCTGATGGGGAGAGACGAATCGCATGTGACTAAAATAATGATGGATATGAATCTTGATGGATGCAGAGGGAGAGGAAGACCAGTGAAAATGATGGATGGATTTTGTTAGGAATAATTTGAAAGACTATCGGACGTCACGCGGTTTCACCCGCGTAGTTCCCGTTTCCGTGGGAGTACGGGGATAAAATATAGCCTATGTTACTAAAGGTGAATGTAGCTATCTAATGGTGAAAGAATTTTTGAAATCGGCGCAGGAGTTTTTGAGTTTATTCATTACAAACATACACACACACACTCAAAAATACAAATCTTTCCTCTTTATAATATTAGTGTAGATAAAGGACTAAATGATAGCGTGGTGATGGTTTACAGAGAAGAATTGAATAAAAAACGTGTTGGGCCGACCCCAAGTAACATGGGGATACATCATCATCATCACCTGCTGGTGATGATGATGATGTTTGTCGTTTTGAGCATGAATATGGATAGTGATAAGAGCAGGAGGAGATCAGAGTAACCGATGTATGGACTTTGTGAAAGATGATTTGGCTAGAAAGGGAATGGATGCCAAGATGACGAGTAGGTAATTTATTTATTTATTTGTCCTGTACATCATCATCTGCCTAGCCTTTTCCCAACGATGTTGGGGTCGGCTTCCAGTTTTTACCGGATGCAGCTGAATACCAGTATTTTACATGGAGCGACTGCATATCTGACCTCCACAACCCAGTTAGTACCGGGAAATACGATACCCCTTGGTAAGACTGGTTGTCAGACTTTTTGGGCCTCTGACTACCTAACGACTGTCAAAGATCTACAAATGACAGCCAGGACCAACGGCTTAATGTGCTTTCCGAGGCACGGAGGAAACTCGGTATGTAATGGGTGGTCACCCATCCACAGACCAACCTAGGCAAGCACGGCTTAACCTAACGATCGACCCGAGCGGCTGTTATCATTTAGCCACGAGCTCCTCCTATTTTTCCTGTACAAATAAATAATAAATTGTTTCATCCACCAAGTTCTGAACGCACCTTTTGACGTTTGACAGATTACGTTTCGTTGTCTGTGCGAATCTGTGCGATGACGTTTGCTTGTCAGTGCAATTTTGGTTGAAAGACGATCGCTCCGTGCTTGTAATTTTGGTACACGCTGTTTCGTGTAATTATTGTTTGAAAACTTTGAGTTATTGTTAATCCGATACCATCTTGATCGGTGTTTGATATTTTGTTGATAATTGAGTGAAAATTGAGAAATCTCGCCATTTTGGGTCTTGACCGCGAGTGATTTGTTGGTTATGTCCGGCCTGTTTGTGTCATTTGAACGCCGGTAATTTCCTAAATTCAGTGCTGGACTATTACATCCCCGATTGGGTTAGCAAACCGGGATAAAATTCAGTTGGACATTGGTGAAAGGTGCCACGTGTGTGATAGGAAGGTTTGTCCAGAAAGACGTCGGTGCGCGCTGTGGGCGTCCATGGAACCGTCGTAATCTCACATAACTACACATACACCACACAAACCACAGTTATACTTACACCCCACTCAGATAAGACGTAACCAGGGACTACGTCACATCACCGGTACCAACGTGATGGTAAGTGTATCTAATAGGTGTTTTCACTTTGTAGATTGAACAATATTATTGTGATTAGGGCTCCGCGTAATCGCGGACATCGTGAGTCTGTTTGTGCAGTCTCACACATAAATATAATAACTTTTGCTGCACTTACAATTTTCACCAAAGCATAAAGGGTGTAAAAAACCTCCGAAGCCGAAAGGCACTCTCGCCGTCATTGCGATCATTTTTTTGTTGTACACCATACCTGGGAACCTTCTAGTTACAGAGATATTGGGGGTCGAAGTTCCATCTTTTTGAGTATTTTTTTTTAATACAAGTTTTTAATGTAAGATTTTTACTTTAAACACTTCCACGACCCCCGTACTATTCAATCCATTCATCAGCACAATGTTTTGAGTGCGTTACACAGCATGTCTGATTGTTCACCCCAAAAAAAGTCATTTCCCAGCAATAATTTTTGCGTAATGTTACTTAGTTTGATGTACAGATTGCTTGGTTGACGGCTTCGTGATGAGGTTGTTTACATCCTGTATATGCAGCAAGCCTACAACATAACTTTAACTTAATATCTTTGTGCAATAATTAAGCATAGCTTTACTGCTATACGTAAACATAATTATCAAGATCCGGAGCAATCAGCGTTTAGTAGATTCATCGCCAGGGTTGTGGGCACATATCGAGCAGTCATAGAGAAGTATAAAAGAAGAAAATGCTGCTCCTATCCCAAATAAGTGCAGGGGAACAATGTGTTTAAAGGTACTTTTTACCTAGACTTATTCTGCAAAAATTAAACTAAGTAGGTATTTAGGTAGATATTTTATTATTTTGTACAGACGATAGCACATCATGCTACCTTGAACCTAATAAATTAGCTATAAAGTAGAAAATTTATTACATAATGACAGATTGTAGTGTAGTAGTAGTGGTTCTGTATGGTGTCGGACGTAAAGAATAGCACCATCCCATATCTTCCCGTGGGTGTCGTAAGAGGCGACTAAGGGGCTTACCAGAGAATGGGCAGCAGCGCTCTCTGTGCTTTTGTAACAACCGCACTGCGATCGCCAACCCGCCTGCCAAGCGTGGCGATTATAATAAAAACCCCCCTTTGTGGGAGGCCCATGTCCAGCTGTGGACGTCTTCCGGCTGAAATGATGATGATGATGGGATTGTAGTGGCTTGATGTGTGCAGCTGGTGTCTCTTTACATAATAAAATATCTCCTCACATTAAAAACAACTTGTTTCTAATTGCTGCTTCTACTCGCTTTTCGTTAACAAATCCATATGTACCTATCAATTTCAAAACATACTTTTTCCTCAAACACTAGGTATTTAAAGAAACAAAGGGAAGCGCCATCTAGCCACGGTTGTGTAAGTTACTTGCTCAAACAAAACTTTCAATAGTTGTTTGGTTACCAACAGATGGCGTAGAAGTCGAGATTCATAGTAGTTCAGTTTAATTTACATAGATGGCACTGTTCACAAAATAGCTGTTTAAGTGCAAAGCGTATAGATGGCGTTACTTTCTGTTTCGTTGTGCCTTCTTTGATGCGGCATGTTTTAGTCTTTTGCATTATGTGTTTTCTAATAATGAGGAAATACGAGCGCAAATAGCTCCTGGAGAATCCTGCGAAAGATTGTGAAAGTGGAATCTCCAATTGTTTTAATTTCCGTTGTCGCTGAGACAAAAGAATTGCCTGAAAACATCTGTGTTTTTTTTAATTAATAAAAGAATTTATACTTACTTTTAATGTTGTTTTTCTGTTTCAGATTAGTATTAATAGGCGATTCTCACAAGACATCACGCCCGGCACGCTGGCTACACCGTTAAAAAACTTTCAAATTCAAATTTCAATCATCCAATCACAGCAGTAACCATGACGTTTCTGCCAAGGAAGGGCTTGTTTTTCGGGCGTATCTTGCATGTTTGTAAATTTCATTATAACCTCGGACTTTCCAAATGGTTGGATGAATTTCAACGATTACCTATGATATCTATCATTAGATTCGTCAAAAATCCAAGTGTCCTCATACAGGTGTTTATTAATTAATAAAAAAACAAAACGGTGGATTTTTGGCGCCAAATTGTTAGTTGATAATATTCTTTTTTTTTTCAACCAAATCTAAAGAGTAAATGAAGGAAATTAAAAGGAGATTACAAATATTTATTGATTACTTATAAATAAAGGTAGATACATAACACAACTTTAAGTCAGGTTTTTTATTGTTACTTTTAATTAAATGTTAAGTACCTACTTGTTATCTATTTGTGTTGAACAACCTTTCTGAAAAATGGTGGTAATATTTTATCGTCGAATATTAAAGATAAGAAAGCTATAAGACTATGGTAACGTACTCTAAACTAACCTGTCTGCGGGTTCAATCTCCTCTTGACATACTCAAAGAACTTCTCCGTGATGCCTCTCTTCTTAGATTCCTTCTCTTCTCTATCATTCTGTAACAATGACAAATTGTTAGATTGACTGTCTCCCTGGTCTAGGGCCTGGTCTACATTGCAGTACGGTAATTTGAGTAGCACGTGGACTAGCAGAGTCGTTACAGTTTGTTAGAGTGGCATGAGGACTAGCAGGGTCGTTGCAGTATGGTAATTACAGTAACATAAGGACTAGCAATGTCGCCATGTAGTGTGATCAGGTCGCTAGGTTGGAAGAGTTGAAATAATACGTCTGGTTGGTTTCATGGTCGGGTTTAATGTGTGTTAAAAATACTGACAATTTATTGTAAATCAGTATTGCTGAAGAAGCACTTTAAATAAGGCTGTCTACATACATGCTTACTATTAGTCATCGCAAGTACTGAACTTACGGCCGTTTTCTATAACTTACTTACGTATAACTGTTAGTTAATATGCCTGATACGTCCGTAGCTATCGGTGTTTCTATAAACAAAGTTAGTTTGAAATATCCTATCCGCGTCACCTACCTGTCACTTGATTCATAGAAAAATCAAAGAAAGCTTTTCTGTGACGCTTTGTTTCTAACCGTCCGTAAGCTAAATGTCAAACAGACAGAGATGGCAATCTTCCGTTACCTGTTAGTAAGTTATTGTAAATGGCTGAAAGTCAACGAAGTGTTATTAGGTTTTTGCCATTGCAGGAGTCTGGTTGTCTGACGAGACGATCTAGACGCGTACCGCGAGGGCTGGTTCGAGGAGGCATGGGAAGAATTGAGGGAGGCATTTGCCAAGCAATAGGACAGTACAGACCATTCAAAATGTGTCTGGACGTGTGCGTTTCGTGAGAAGAGAAGACGAGTAGAACGGAATGGAGGAAGCTGCAAGCATCGACCAATCTGATGATTTCAACATGATTGGGTGTGCATCTCAACCACAATCATTTGCACCAGATGTGCCATTTAGGAGGCATTGGGCAAATATTCAGAATCTTAAGGCTGCGTTTCCAACAAAGATGAGTGAAGATGTATATATAGGTAGCATAGTGTGGAACTAACCGATACTGTCGTTTTTTTTCACAGCTTAAGGCCATTCTAACCCTAAAATTAGCCACTCTATTTGTGGTGGTTCAAACTTCGTTTGAAATACTGTTAGAATAAAGTTTTAATGCCCGGGCGTACCACACGATCTCCCGCGAGGCGGCGAGCCTCCTTGCCGGATTGCCGCCATGGGATCTGGAGGCGATAGTCCTCGCGTGCCTGCATGAATGGCGCGCGGAGGCGCTACGCCGGGGGGAAACTCCGCTGCCGTGACAAATTGTCGCTCAGCGGACAGACTTCCGGTGGGATCTCATGGCGACATGGAGAGAGCGACTGTCGCAACCCCGTGCAGGGCACGCCACGATAGTGGCGATAAGTCCCCTCTTTGAGGAGTGGCTTGAGAGACGCCACGGCGTCCTCACCTTCCGCCTGACGCAGGTCCTCACCGGACACGGAGTGTTCGGGAGGTTCCTGCACCGAATCGGGCGGGAGGAAACGCCTGGGTGCTTCCATTGTGAGGATCGACCGGAGGACACGGTGGAACACACGGTGGAGGCGTGCCCCGCGTGGGCGGAGCACCGCCGTGTCCTCGAAGCGGCGATCGGCGGCGGCGACCTCTCGCGTCCGGCCCTGGTGCAAGCCATGGTCCGGAGCGAGACGGAATGTGACGCCGTCACCTCCTTCTGCGAAGCAGTAATGCTAGAGAAGGAGGAGGCGGAACGTGAGAGGGAGAGAACCTCTCAACGTCCCGGCCGCCGCAGGAGACGCCCCGGGCGTCGGAGGCCACCACCACGTGGCCCCCGGCCACCGTAGGCCCGGGCCTGTGGACGGTGGGCTATGGGCTAGCTCGCCGTCCGTCCGTCTCATGACGACAGGCCGTGTCGACGGCGCGTTCGTGTTCCACGCGCGCCTCAAGGAGAGTCAGCAAAAACGAAGGGGTCCGTAAGAACCGATGCCTGCCGGGGTTGCGGGACAGTTCGAAAGAGATACCGTGGCCCCGGAACACAAAGGGCGATGAAAGAACATGGATGGGTTTTAGTCAGTAAAAGTCTGACACTCCTTCCTGCTCCGCCCAGAGCGGGAGGAGTTATTTGATGATTTCCCATCCGAAAAAAAAAAAAAAGAAAAAAAGGTTACTTTCGATTTTTTTTCTATAGAGAAAAGATTATGGAATCGTGTGTTCGTCACACATAGGACCTATCCTCTACTTTGCCATATATTTATTTCAAAATTAATGTTGCAGTATTTTAAGCGTAACGGAGGATCATGCTAAGCCATTTGAGGGATATAGGTATAAATAGCCCTTAAGGTATTCTAGCAATGTGATTAGTTAGTTCCATACACATCCCTCGCTGCGCATCCTCACCCATCTTTGATGGAAACGCAGCTTAAAACACTTTTCTTACCCGTGGTTCGAAGTGATACGTTGTCATAATTTAACCTATCGTAGACAAACAAGACTCCTACTCAATTTATTATTAATCTCCATATCACAAGACACCTCTTGCTCCTAATACAGCATCACTATTGCACATAAGTGCCACTTAACGCCCAGATTGAACCGTCAAATATTAAAGCAGGAGAGTTGTGGCGTGCAGAGACATCTAGCGGCGGTTGGGGGTACTATACTAGTAATAATTACGTTAGTTTACCGTTTCGTTGATCGCGGTAGCTTCGCCTTCTGAGAACATGTCATCATCTGCCTTTTCCCAACTATGTTGGGGTCGACCCAGTCTAGCCAGATGCAGCTGAATACCCAGTATTTTACATGGGGCGACTGCCTATCTGACCTCCACAAGCCAGTTAGTACTGGGTAATACGATACCACTTGGTAAGACTGGTTGTCAGAGTTTTTGGACCACTGACTACATACCTGACAGGCAAGCATGGCTTAACCTAAAAATTTACCCGAGTGGCTTATGTTGGCTTGAGTTACATAAGCCGCTCGGGTAGATTTTTAGGTTAAGCCCTAGACTTTTAATTTTATGTTTTGATTGATTTATTCATACAACACAATAAAGGGTGTAAAACATCTCTTAACGAATCCGAAACGCACTTGTTCTCCCATCATTGCGATCATTTTTTTGTTCTACACCATGCCTGGGAACCTTCTAGTTACGGAGATATTGGGAGTCAAAGTTCCCACTTTTTGACAAGTTTTTTTAAATACAAGTTTTTAATGTAAGATTTTTACTTTAAACACCTCCACAACCCCCGTACTATTCAAGCCATCCAACAGCTTAATGTTTTGAGTGCGTTACATTGAATTCTTCCACAAAACATGATTTTTACCCCAAAAAAAAAGTCATTTCCCAGGAATCATTTTTGCGTAAAGTTACTTAGTTTGATGTACAGAATGCTTGGTTGACGGCTTCGTGATGAGGTCTTTTACACCCTGTATACAGCTATTATCACAAGTTTAAGTACCTAACACAATAGAGTTGTTATAAGTTACAATAGTTAACCAAGGGTAGAATTAATTATTTTGTCAACCAAGAGTAATTTTGCAAAATGCGGCCCGTGTGAATTCACTCAGTGTACAATTGAAGCAGTCAACCTATTGTGACACCATATTGAGTGTACGCAGGGCGCGCGTTAGCGGCGCGTACTGCAGCATGTTAGGTGCGAGCAAGCGGCACCTACAGATATACTCGATACAGATATAATCGAATCAACAAAATCTTAATAACAATATCATCATCATCATCAGCCTATTAATGTTCCCACTGCTGCGACACAGGCCTCCTCTCTATGAGAGGGAATGGGCTATAATCCACCACGCGGGCCCAGTGCGGATTGGTAGATGTCACACATGTCGTCGAAGCTCGTGGCTAAACAATAACAGCCGCTCGGGTCGATCTTTAGGTTAAGCCGTGCTTGCCTAGGTTGGTCTGTGGATGGGTGACCACCCATTACATACCGAGTTTTCTCCGTGCCTCGGAAAGCACGTTAAGCCGTTGGTCCCGGCTGTCATTTGTAGATCTTTGACAGTCGTTACAGGTAGTCAGTGGCCTGAAAGTCTGACAACCAGTCTTACCAAGGGGTATCGTATTACCCAGTACTAACTGGGTTGTGGAGGTCAGATAGGCAGTCACTCCATGTAAGATACTGGTATTCAGCTGCATCCGGTTAGACTGGAAGCCGACCCCAACATAGTTGGGAAAAGGCTAGGCAGATATGAGAAGATTGTTTTGTGGTAGTCCGTCATCCTTGGTGAAATCACATCGGGAAACGGCGTGTTATCGATAAAACATGCGTCATGAGTTTTAGCGTCATATGACGGCTATATTCGTTATAAGGCCTTGTCCACATTATCACGTCACGACATCGTTAATGTGAAACGGTGAAGCGGAACGTTGACGTAACGTGCAAATTTACGTGACCATGTCGTAAAAATCCATGTCACGATACCGCAACGTCAGAAGTTGTCGGGCCTTGTAAAATTCCGTTATATATTTTACTCACGAACCTGTAGTAAATAGTATCTTGCTTGATATGGACCGCACAAGACGTATTCTGCTCCTACTATTGTTAAGAAGACGCTTGATGAAAAAATATACGAAAAATAATACTGTTTGCACCCATATAACTAATGAGTCCGTGAGATAGATTTCCAAAAACTTTTGGATACATATTTTTGTCACTTTTCACGTAAACAAAAAATGAAGACGATACAGTTCGTCGAAAACTCGCGTGACGTCACATTTGAGTACATTTTTTACTCAAATGTGACGTCACAAGCCTCTCATGATCTTTGACACGTTTTATCTTCGTCAATTTTTATTAATTTATATCTAACTGACGGACTAAACAGTTTTCTTTTTTTAGTCGGAATTCATCCATATGAATAATATGTAGTTAGTAGCACTAGCACGTTGCTCTACCGTGCATTAGTACGTCACGTCAACGTACCGTTTCACGTTAATGATGTCGTGACGTGTTGCTGTGGACAAGGACTAACGTCATGGCGAATAAAAATGCCGTTATGTGCAGTCCACATCCTTTTAATACATTTTATTGCCCGTTTTTTATTGGAATTGTTCCAATTGTGCTGTGTGGCGCTTTTTACGTTTATTTACGGTTTTACAGGGTGTTAAAGCTGAATTGTAAGCCTTTAAGGGAGGGCCAAACCGTTACGGACATATTGAGGACTTGCTGCGGAATCAAAATCAAAGCATTGATTTAAAAACTAGCTTATGGCCGTGGCTTTACCCGCGTGTAGTTCGGTAATTGTCCCACAGGATCGTACTACTGGGATAAAAGTATACAAAAAAAATACAAAATACTAAAATGTTTTATTTCATTATTACACGTTATGAATACATTGTACAGTTGGTGGCGTCCCCTTTTCAAAAAGTACGTAATAGTAGTATCCTACGTAAAATCCAGGTTGTAAACTATATATGTGAAAAATTTCATCCAAATCGGTTGAGTAGTTTTGGTGTGAAACAGAAACAAACATACAAACTGTCGCATTCATATTATTAGTGTGATTTGTTTCATAGATGGCAACATTGGCAACGCATAAGGAACTATCATCAAAATTCGAAATCATATATTAAAGTTATCTTAACAGAGAACTTTAACTGTGGATGGTCAGGTTAGGTTAGGTTTAGAGTCTTTTTACACCCTAACCCTAAGGTTAAGGTGTAAAAAAGACTTATCGAAGCCGAAAGGCACTTGTTCTCCTCGTCATTGCGTAATTTTTTTGTTCTACACCATACCTGGAAACCTTCTAGTTACGGAGATATTGGGGGTCAATGTTACAACTTTTTTAAAAGCTTTTTTTTTAAATACATGTTTTTAATGTAAGATTTTTTACTTTAAACACCTCCACGACCCCCGTACTATTCAATTCATCCATCAGCACAATGTTTTGAGTGCGTTACATTGAGTTTTACCGTAAAACGCGATTTTTAACCCCAAAAAAAAAGTCTTTCCCCAGCAAAATTTTTTGCATAGGGTTTCTTAGTTTGATGTACAGAATGCTGCGTTTGCGGCTTGCTCATCACACAAACATTTGCATGATTTGAACCCGGGACCCTAGGAACGTAAGGCGGCCTTACTACCGCTGAGCCATTAAATGCCTACTGTCGATCAGAGCTAGGGTTGCTACTATCGGGCATACTGTCTGGTTTATCGTTAAGGCGACTACAAGCGCAACTCTATTCTCTCACTCTCTACTCTCTCTCTCTCTCTCTCTCTTTCTCTCTACTCTCTCTCTCTCTCTCTGGGTGGTTTTATTCGTTTGAAAGACTGTAAGAATAAAGTTCTAATTGGCTTGCACTACAAAGTGGTTGTTACGTCAGTGACTGCGGGCCGAATAGTGCGAAATGAGTGGCTTTTATATCGATTTATAAAAAATCTATTGATTGGCCTAAAAAATAAAACACTATGATGCTAATATGTTGCTTGTAGAATTATTTGCCGAAAAATCAGAATGATCACATGTATTTTAGTATGGTTTTTACTCATTAAAAGAAATTTTTAGAGATAAGTTCGTGATTTTTTTTTATCGAGTAAAATTAGTTGTATTATAAATGTTTTCAAAACATTATCGTACTAGCATATATCCTGAAGAATATCATAAATTTTTCTGGTTTTGTTTATTACAGTGAATCATATGCTTTTTTGAATTATAAAACTCGCGTTTAGCTCCCGTAGTCCCCTTAAGAAAATGAGGCGGCGCGCGCGACTATCAGTTTGTTCACACCTTGAAGTATCCTTACGGCCCTCCGCCCGTAATTTAATTATATAATAGGGGACCTGATGCCACTAAACAAAAGCCTAAAGTGCCTCTGGGCTGCCACAGAGTTTTCCCAAACAAACATAAAATGCAAATTACCTGACCAGGGAATCTAACCCAGGACGAGGCAGTCAACATTTTAGAACTAAATAAAGTGTCTCTTTTTAGAGCCAGCTTTACTAAAATATCGCCGCGATTCTTTCGCTCGTGGAGACGGCCCAAGAGAGAGTGTATTATGTCACGGCTAATAGCCAAAGTGCGGCTACACCTAGTTTTAGCCGGCTAGAACTAGGTGCAGCTGGCCCCATGCGGTTAAACCTAGGTGTATCCTCTTATCTTTGGTTAAAACTAGGTTTAGCCTTCATCGTAGCGGCTAAAACTAGGTGCAGCCGCACACCGGTGGTTAAACTTAGGTGTGTCTTATTTATCATCGGCTAGAACTAGGTTTTGAGTTCAGTTAAGCATAATTATTGGTTTTGTTTTGAGATTCTTATCTTGCGTTTCCCGATGGATTCGATTTCGTAATATCGCAGATGCATCCGAGTCGAGGGAGAACCGGTCGAACGGGCCCCGCGATCGGGGCTCCTACTTTTGAATGGTTTATAAAAAAATAACCACGAAGGGTATGGCGCCATATCCTTCTAACCTAATCTATCTGTGTTGGTGTGCCCCAAGTCGGCCTAGGCAAAACTAGTTTGTCATCAACCACCTCATTACTGAACTGAAAACCTAGTTCTAGCCGATGATAAATAAGACACACCTAAGTTTAACCACCGGTGTGCGGCGGCACCTAGTTTTAGCCGCTATGATGAAGGCTAAACCTAGTTCTAACCGAAGATAAAATTAAATTAAATATTTGTTTATTTATGGCAACTAGGCCCAATTGTTAGTAACATAATATTATTCCTAAAAACTATTGTTAGTAATCAAAACACAGAAACGCAAAACAAATACAAAAATAAAATTGTGATGTTAGGTGTGAGGTCTCCGGACTAGCACCTCCACAGCGTGCGACAACCAAGGTGCGTCGAACTTCTCTATCAACATACTTAGGATGCTGTTAGAACTAGACCGCGCTCTTGATAAGATGGAGTTTGTCTTTTTGCGCATTATGGCGTAAAAATCATCAGTATGCGCAAAAGCGAACATACCGGACGCACTACAATAGCGCGGCAGCCCCAACAGCATCCTGAAGCAGTTATTATATTGAATACGCAGGGCGTCTAGCGACCTCTTAGTATGCCTTACCCACAGGCCGCTCGTGTAGAATGACTGGCAATACGCTTTAAACAGCGTAATCTTTGTCTCATTACCACAACGAGCGAACCTGTGTATCAGCATGTTGGCCCTGACCGCTAGCGCCCTGCGCTCTCGATCTATATCAACGTCGTCTTTGAGGTCTCCGGTTAAAAAGTGTCCCAGGTATTTAAATTTGTCAACTCTCTTGAGTGGCATCCCGTTCAGCATTACAACTGGGTCGCTATGTACACGTCTACCGGAGGCCTCAAAAACCATGTATACACTTTTGCTTACATTGTAGACAAGTCCATGACTAGCAACAAATCGCTCGCACACGCGTAACAGCTCCCTGATTGAGCCGGCCGTCGGGCCCAGCAGCACCATGTCGTCTGCATAACTTAAGTTATTTACACAAACGTTGTCTATCCAGCATCCGACACGCATACTGCTGAGCTGGGAGACCAGCCCGTTTATGTACAGGTTGAAGAGCTTTGGGGAGGTCAAACCACCCTGTCTCACCCCGCACTCCAACCTGTACGTTTCGGACAGAGACCCTCCCCATCGAACACAGTTAAGCTGATTAGTGTACCAATATTTAAAAATCTCTAAGAGTTCGACTGATATACCCGCTTCCCTCAGCTTCTCCCACAGGACATCATAGGCCACAAGGTCAAATGCCTTGGAAAGATCAAGGAAGCAGCCATAAATGGGGGTGTTTCTATCCGTGTAATATCGGACAGTTTGCTTGAGACCAAGAATTGCGCTTTCAGTGGATAGCTTGGGCCTAAACCCAAACTGTGCGTCATGTAACTGTAAAATATTACCTAATTCGTTATCAAGCAAACTGTCCAATACTTTCGCTATTACAGTGGCCAGCGATATGGGTCTGTAGTTGGATGGATCAGAGATATCACCAGTTCTGTTCTTTACAATGGGGACCACCACTGTTTTCATCATGTTTGTTGGCAAGTACGAGTGACTGATACAGAGTGTGAAAAGCATTGCTAGTAACCTAGGCAAATGCACACCTGCATGTTTCAGATGCTCAATACTGAGACTGTCATGCCCAGGTGACTTGCCTCTACGCATTTTATTAATAACCTTATTCACCTGCTTGGCAGAAAAACAAGAAAGAGACTTACCCTGATAAGCCCCAGCAATGGCACCCCCGTTTGATGGTCCCAGTGGTGACGACACTACAAAAAGATCCTTGAACATATTGGCCACATCCTCCGAGTTATCAAGGCCCCCGACACTCACAGGAAGACCCGGCTTAAGGTTAAGCTTATTGGTTGACTTCCAAAACTGAGCAAAGTTTTTCGATGACCTTTGAGAAGCCAAAATATCCATTTTAATTTGGTCTTGATTTTTCTGGCACCATTTAAGCCTGCCTCTAAAAACTTTTTGGCTCTCGCGCATCTCATCCCACACTCGACCGAACTGAGGTCTGCCCTGTTGCACCCAAACCTGATGCCTTATCCGAGCCTCCCTGTGAGCCTCGTGTACATGCTTGTTCCATCCAACCACACGACCTTTCATTCGGGCCTCCTTCTGCTCACATGTATGAATAGCTGACTCCGATAACACAGCCACAATATCACTATACAACTTATCCAGTTCCTTTCTATGCTCAGTGTTATTACACATTTTATCGGCACATGTTAAAAATTGCTCGGGAAAGTCAATGTCTCTAAGCTTACTATTACATAGATCATGGTATCTTCTGATCTGACTGTTATTTCGCTCGCGCCACACCACTTTGTTAGGGGCTTTTACTGCAGTTTGCTTTGCCTTTGGCATGACAGTGTTTAGATTGCACTCAACAGTCAATGGCAGGTGGTCCGACCAGAAAACACCATAGTCTATGTTTACATTGTTTACAGACTGCCAAGCCGCCCCAGTAACAATACAGTGATCAAGCCACCGTCTGCTTCCGTTAATATCACTGATATAGGTATAATTTTCAGTGTTATTATCCAGCTTTTCATGATCGGCGCAGATCCACTGTTGGTCAGAGCAAAAATTACATAACTCTTTCCAAAAAGGTTGATTAGGATGCGAGTTAAAATCACCTAGCATAAATATGGCTTCTACCTCACTATTATCGACTATAGCACTCATCTCACTCAAACAGTCAGTGAATTCCAACATATTTTCTACATTATCTGTAGGCATGTATACACTAAATACTATAATAGATCGATCACACAATGAAGCTTTTATAGCCGTAAGTCTTACACTTTTGCACTGCACTAACGAAACTGACTGAAAAATGCCTTTCCTCCATAATAAGGCCACACCGCCGTATGGCCTTCCTGTAAGAATCTCTGCAGAAGTGTCAACCGCAGACTTGCCTGTATACTCGAACTTCTCATCAACTGTTCCCAACAATGGTATATCGTGAGGCAGCAGCCACGTTTCTTGGAGCGCCACTATATCGGCGGTTTTACAGATACGTCTCACACTTTCAAAAGAACGCTTGATGGACTTACAATTGAATGTTACCATATTGCATAGCTGTGTTATCTTACTACTTTTGGGATCCATCACTATTTATTTTTGAATTCATAGCATGATCACATTTTATGTTCTCTTTAGTTTTCTCACTGAAGACCACAAAACGTCGAAAACAAATGCCTTCAGGCCACAACGCATCATTCAGAAACATATGTAATTTGTTTCTTGGAACACATAACTTGTAGGAGTCATAATATTTTTCCTTTTTTACACGAATCTTCTCTAGAGTAACCTTTTCTCGAGTTTTATTCCAAATAAAATCTATTATGTCCGACTCTTGTGTTTGTTTACAAACGTTTGATATGTAAATAGGCAATATAGTCTCTGCTGCTCTGAATTTAGAGTTCAAATTAGTTGTATCTGTCCCCGTATTACTAATGAACTTTGCATTTGTACGCTTCTTTTTATGCGACACCACCTGCCAGTTGTTATCGGTACAATGCAACATCTGGTTCGAATCTCCACTTGCCTTCAGAATATCTGCCATCGTTGGTTTAGTAGCAAACTGGTTTTGTAAGCCACTATGATTAGTCACCTCATTAGCGCTCATTCGGGTTACATCTGTACTGGTATGACACACGCCAGCTGCGTGTGCGCACACAAGTGAACAGTCAGTGTTCGAAGCCGCAGCGCAGGCCTCAACGTATCCGATTTCCGTGTTACTAGTGATAACAGGCGAGTTCTTCTCGTTTGAAACCGCGGTGCCGGCCTCCACGCGCGAGGGCGACGACAACTCCACACAATGTACCGGCGTAAGCGAGACAGCGTTACTAGTGACGTTAATAACTTGTTTGGCGGGTGAGCTTGACACACCGGCAGTTATTTTGCTATTATCATCGATTTGTTCGTCTACCAACCTACCCGACACCATATAATTGTGAAGCAAACCCGTATTAATATCATGTTGCATGCCCATGGGGCCACTATCATAGTGAAAACTACTTCTTAGACACGCACCTCTTTTATTGTTTATTGTCATACCCGTACCTTCTTCTAAGTCTTTAGATCTAATGACCTTTAAATCTTCTTTGGATACATAGTCCGATTTTATGGTCTTCACCTCTTGTTGTAGCAACAAAATATCCTTAAGTAGGCGGGTTGCATCAAGATGGTCAAAGGTGACAGGAGGGAGCCTATGCAGTTCTCTCGCCACAAAGATGGGTAGTTTTTCAGGATCTTCCGCATCCGTAGATTTCAACAGCTCAACAATATCTTCTAAATCCCGATTAGTTTTACCGTCCTTTCTACGCCTCTTCATTTTCTTGTTTGATAAGGCTTCAAATAATAACTTTTTAGCCGTTAAAATTTCATCTGAGTCAAATGCTGTATTGCAAATTCTGATCAATGAAATCTCATCCATAACAGTCATTTTATTATACACAAAGGCTAACACTTCATTTATCACTATGTTGCAGGTGCAACATTTTACAAAGTTCGAGGTCATTGTCCTCACACAATCGTACACGAATTGGTCAACGACTTCTCGCGAGCGCGGTCAGCTGTCAACTGAGAAGATAAGAGGATACACCTAGGTTTAACCGCATATGGCCGGCTGCACCTAGTTCTAGCCGGCTAAAACTAGGTGTAGCCGCACTTCGGCTATTAGCCGTAACATATACAAAAACCTGGCAAGGACGATAATATCGCCGCGATTCTCTCGCTCGTGGAGACGGCCCAAAAGGATGAAGTGAAATCCGAAGAAATCATAGACAACGACCATAGGATTTCTTAGAAAGAAATAATCCGCTTGAAAAAGTCGCTAAGCTTGCAATTCCACTGTTATATAACGTAACTGGCGATACTACTTGTGACGTGACATGCAAGGCATCCATCTGCCTGACCTTTTCCCAACTATGTTGGGGTCGGCTTCCAGTCTAACCGGATGCACTTGAATACCAGTACTTTACATGGAGCGACTGCCTATCTGACCTTCACAACCCAGTTAGTACTGGGTAATAAGATACCACTTAGATAAGACTGGTTGTCAGACTCTCGGGCCACTGACTACCTGTAACGACTGTCAAAGATCTACAGATGACAGCCGGGACCAACGGCTTAACGTGCTTTCCGAGGCCAGGAGGAAACTCGGTATGTTATGGGTGGCCACCCATCCACAGACCAACCTAGGCAAGCACGCTTAACCTAAAGATCAACCCGAGTGGCTGGTATTATTTAGCCACGAGCTCTTTTAAGGGCAGGAGAACGACGATTGTAGGTAATCAACATTATTTTCTTCTTCATTAATTTTGTCATCCCATGATCATAAATAGTGATTTTTCGCTGGTTTACCTAATTCAGTTAAAGCAAAAAATAACCGCAGTTTTTCGCCCATCTAGTCAAACACAGCAACTCTTAAAAGATTTGTCACGCATATTACCATAATGCCAGGTGGCATTATGGTAATATGCGTGACAAATCTTTTTAAGCGCCAAGGTTGGCCGTGCGCCAGAAAGTTGGTCCAACACGTGTGCCACACAAATGATGCGCTAAATCGACGCACGTTCACACAGTAAAGTTTCAGTTAAAAGATTTGGCAGACGTGGGAGAGATATTAACATACGTTTTATGACGAAAAAACATTAAGGATTTTTTAAGTATAATAAAATAATAATAATTTCATTTTAGATAAATTATTTTACATCCATATAAATTGTTAGTAAACATGACCTTTAAAACTATGTTAGAAGAACATGTAGGTTTGACATGAAATGCATGAACGTAATCAAATTTCCCCGCAACGACATTCAGGAGACTGTTTGAGCTGCCCCGGACCCTCTGTAGTAGCGACGCAGCACGCTTACGTCTGATAGCTACGAAGTCATCAGTGAGCGCATCAGCAAACATTCCCGACGAACTACAGAAGTGTGGCAGCCCCAGCAGCATTCTGAATGCATTGTTATACTGAACTCGAAGAGCATTGATGGCTCTCTGCAAGAAAATAAAGGGTAATTGATTTGAACTATTTAGACGTTGCGTTGGAGTTGGAAGACCTCCCACTAGGTGGACCAATGACCTGGTGAAGGTTGCGGGAATCCGCTAGATGCGAGTCCCACGGGACCGGTCGATGTGGTGACACTTGGGGGAGGCCTATGTCCAGCTGTGGACGTCTTTCGGCTGAAATGATGATGATGATTTAAAACAGGTGTAGTTTTAAATGAGATGTTTTAAACCACATAAAAAAGTAAACTAAGCCGTAACCGTAACAGGAGCTACTCCGCTATGGGCACAGAAAGCAACGTCGTAGCCGAGATGCTCATTCGTGAAGTATGCTACACCGTAGCAGTTTGCTACGTGCGTAGAGCAAGCTACGCCGTAGTAGCATTTGCTACGTGCGTAGAGCAAGCTACGCTGTCGTAGCATTTGCTACGAGCGTAGAGCAAGCTACACCGTCGTAGCATTTGCTACGTGCCCAGAGTACACTGCACTGCGGCGCGCCATAGGTTGACCTTTAACTGTTGATAATTATTATAAACAATGCCTACAGCATTAGGCTACGCGTAAAATGTAATCACAGACTATGATCTCAGCCTACCGCTCTAACAAGCAGTGATAACAACATCTCGCTTGTAACGCAAAAGGGTAGTAGCTGAGGATTAAAGTAGGTAGTTGCAGTTAGTCATCTCACTTAATATTATAAAGGTGAAAGTTTGTATGTGTATGTATGTGTTAATGTTTGTTACTCTTTCACGCAAAAACTACTCAACGTAATTCGATGAAATTTTGCTCACTGATAGTTTATAACCTGGATTAACACACAGGATACTATTTATTCCTGTAGTAAGATCCCATGGGACAATTATCGAACTTCACGCGGGTGTGGCCGCGGGCTTACCACTGCAATGCTAAAATCCACAAATTCCAAGATAAAAAAAAACACCTGAAAAACAGCCACGCTTGCATCAACTAAACCAGACGAGATGGCCAAACAGACTACAGAAAACTTACCTATTTGAACCGAACAACAACAACAAACAACTACAACATCCCATAACGTCCACTGCTGGACATAAGCCTCTCCCATGATGGGAGGAATTTGCCGTAATCTCCACGCTTGGCAGGCGGATTGGAGATCGCAGTGATGAAAGACTAACTGAAAACGCTGCTGCTCATTCTCTGGTCTACGGAGGCGCAAGGTGTTAGACATTAGTCGCCTTATACGACACCCGTGAGTGTAATGAGTTGGTTCTATTCTACTCTGCCGAATACCACACGGCTAAAACCACACAGAAACCGAACGCTAAAACCGAACAGTTAAAAGTTAATTCATTACTTTAAATATGTCTATAGACCACTAACTGTGTCTATAAATCTGTGTGCCTGCGTTTTATAGCCTCGATCAGTAGCCAGAAGTAAATGGACGATTTAAATGGTGTAGCCGTAATTGGACAAGTTATGTGTTAAGTAATGGTAATGTAGAAAGGAATGTTTTGCGTTTATCGTCATAAAACTGTTCATTGGGCTATTAATATAAATAAATATCGCTGGACATTTGACGACCTGAATGGTGCAGCGGTAGTGAGGCTGCCTTACGTTCTTAGGGTCCCGGGTTCGAATCTCGGTCGGGGCAAATGTTTGTGTGATGAACATGGACATTTGTTTCCGAGTCATGGATGTTTATATGTATAATAAGTATGTATTTACAAACAAAAAAGTATCTATGTAGTATGTCAACTATCTGGTGTCCACGATACAAGCCTTTGCTTAGTGTGGCACTGGATGGCGCTGTGTGTAATGTCCGATTTACAATCCATGACTCAGAAAAAAATATCCATGCTCATCACAAAAACATTTACTTTTACCGAGATTCGAACCCGGGACCCCAAGAACGTAAAGCAGCGTCACTACCACTGCGCCATTCGGGTCGACTTGGACGAAACATCAATAACATTTTGTATATTGTAATACATTTTGTTGTATTTAAGCTTTGTATTTAGTTTGACTGCATCGTGAGGATCATTATGGACACATGTTAAACGAAATGTTAGTTCAAACACATAAACATAAACATCCAGGTGTTTTATACGCAGTAATATTATAAAGAGGAAAGATTTGTATTTTTGTGTGTGTGTGTATGTTTGTAATGAATAAACTCAACAACTACTGCGCCGATTTCAAAAATTCTTTCACCATTAGAAAGCTACATTCACCCTGAGTACCATAGGCTATATTTCATCCCCATAATCTCACGGGAACGGGAACTACGCGGGTGAAACCACGTGACGTCTGCTAGTGATAAATAACCAGGGGGAATTACTCAGTAGCAGTCCGATCTGATTTCTGTATAGTTTATGGCAAAAGGCGTGCCTCCTTGATAAATGTGTTGTTATGGGCTCTTTAGTAAATTGATCCCGCTCATTTCGATCCCGCGGGACCAGTTTACTAAATTAATATTTTTATGTCATTTTCTTTAGAAGATTGGTCCCGCTCTTAAAATTAAAAAAAAAATGCCGTCGAATTTCAAATTTGAGTAACATCATGTAGAAAAATGTTAGGAAGAATAAAAATAAAATCCCGTTGGCCCCACCGTATTTTTAACATTGTAAGGGATTGAGTAGTGTTCAGTAATTGTGCTAGTTACGGGCAGTAACCTCACGAACAATACCTAGTACCTAGGCTGGCATGAATCCAAGATGGTATTTATTACTATAAATACCTGATAGTAATAAATACCATCTTAATTATTAGAATTATTGAAATGCATACTACCTTGAGCTCATGCCAGCCTGGTACTTTTTGAGAAAAATAATTGTGTCATATTGAGGTAGGTAATGCAAAACCGGTTCCGTTATAAAGAACTTCAACTCCCTTACTTTTGATACTAAAGTTAGTTTATAGGACAGTACGTTGAAAGTATTGAAATGGAGAAAGCATGAAAAAGACGAAATTATAGGACGAAATAAAAACATTTAAATTAAATAAATTTAAATCACGGAATAAACTTATTAATACGTCTACCAATAGACCAATACTGCTGAGCGTGCCCGCGTGCTGAACCGGGTGATTGCTGGACAAAATGCCTATTCCAGCTGTGCGGAGGGCGACTTCAAGCGCTGCAGCAACCACTTTTTCCACTGTTTGGAAGAATGCAGCAGTGGTTTTTCTTACACAGAAGTTTTTATCTTTCAGATAAGCGTTGTTTTTTTTTTCAGGAGATCGATCATATCTAGATACCTAAGAATCGTTTTTTTTTAATAGTGTCCCAAGGTTTTTGCATTGCAGCATCGCCATTTCGTGTTCCCCCATTAATGACGTGACTAATTATACATAATATATATATCATCTGGGAGTATTATCGGACTAGGTTTAGTGTCGTGGGCTCTCTAACTATAGATTTGTATGGAATTCGTTGATGCACACGTAGTACAACCATTCCGCGAGGTGCACCGCCAATACATACAAGCTTCGCAACCTCCGCACAACGCGACCGCGCGGACGCGCAGGGCAATGTGAGAATCACCTTAGCTGCCTGTACTTAGTCTGGCGAAGAATTACGTCTGCGTACTTTTCGCGAGTTACAAGATGAAGTTTTCCCTGGCGACAAACCGGAAAAAAGTTCCCGTTTGTTGCCAGGCATATATAATTCACTTATGTTCCCCTAGAAGTACTAGGGTGGCATAGGCTCAAGGTGGTATGCATTTCAATAATTCTGGGTAAACACGGTCTTCCAGTAATTAATACCTTCTTGGATTCATGCCAGCCTAGTACTGTTCGTAAGGGTACTGCCCGTAACTAGCACAACTGTACTAACACTACTCGATCCCATACAATATTTTTGAGTAGGTAAACTAGGTAATATATAAATAAAATATATTAATAAACCCAACCCCGCCCCACCAGTGTGGACACGGGCGATGGGACAACGGGAATCACGATACAAATTAATATCAAGAAACTTTTCTACTTGACTGTACTAATTATAAAATTGGTCAACGGGATCAGTTGACCAATTCAAAAATTCACTAGGTCGACTGATCCCGCGGGATCTATCTGTGTGGGACCAGTTTACTAAACACCCTTGTTATGGAGCCACTGCCATCAACCACATAGCTTAAGAAACGAAATTTATCATCATCATCATATCAGCCGAAAGACGTCCACTGCTGGACATGGGCCTCCCCCAAAAGAGGATTTTTGCCATAATCGCCACGCTTGGCGGGTTGGCGATCGCAGTACGGTTGTTACAAAAGCACAGAGAACGCTGCTGAACATTCTCTGGTAAGTCTCTTTAGAAACGAAATTACCACTGAGGAAATCCTGATTGAAAAAATCGAAAACCCTTTTACAGAACCCAGCACCTCACGCACTGCAGTCCCTCTTACAACCACTACACCAACGAAGCAGAGCTGTAAATTGTAAACTCTAAATGGTTCTAAACAATCATTATCAGCTTTCAAACTAGCGTCCATAGATTACACGCACGTCCACAGATAACATCAGTGTGGCCATACCATAACTTATAGAGGGATTATGTCGAATTTAATCTATGGTCGGCGTTAATATGTATTTCTATTGGTGTTTATGTATGTGGTTAAGTTATGGCGTTACTTGGCAAGGTTGTTTTGGCTCTTGAATGACAATGAACATGTTCTCAGAAAGGCGAACGGCAACGCGGGCCTGTGGACTGTGAGGCGGGCCTGTGGACGGTGAGCTATGGGCTAGCTCGCCGTCCGTCCGTCTTATGACGACAGGCCGTGTCGACGGCGCGTTCGTGTTCCACGCGCACCTCAAATAGATGTCAGCAAAAAGGACGGGGTCCGATGCCTGCCGGGGCTGCGGGACTGTTCGAAAGAGATACCGCGGCCCTGGAACATAAAGGGCTAAGAAGAAACATGGATGGGTTTTAGACAGTAAGAGTCTGATACTCCCTTCCACTCCGCCCAGAGCGGGAGGGGTCATTTGAAGGTTTCCCATAAATGTATAAATTTCTAATTTAATTGAATAACAATAGGAATCTTCAACACGAAGAAGATAACTGATTATGATGAATAGGTTTATTCTATTATTTATTTGCCATTTTAACGCCCTTTCTTCACATAATTATTACATCTACGCTAGGGAATGGGCAACTACAGTACTTTCTCAAGTTATTATGCCTTGTGACTGGGACTGTAGCTTTGATTTTCTTTTTTGTATTTTTGACTTTCAAAAGTGCCGTAATGGTCTAATTGAAATAAATGCTTTGAGTTTATATTTCAGGTCAAATGACACAGATCGACTACATAGGACACATATAAACGGGTATTTATCACGAATTTTACCTTTAATAATAAGCCCGACGTTTCGAACGGATTGCACCAGCCGTGGTCGCGGGAAGACTGAAGTATTGGAGGTACCGCCACAGCAAAGCGAAGGTGTTTATTCAACTACCCTTTTTTTTCGGATGGGAAATCATCAAATAACTCCTCCCGCTCTGGGCGGAGCAGGAGGGAGTGTCAGACTTTTACTGACTAAAACCCATCCATGTTCCTTCATCGCCCTTTGTGTTCCGGGGCCACGGTATCTCTTTCGAACAGTCCGCAACCCCGGCAGGCATCGGTTTTTCTCAACTACCCTCACTTGATATTTATAATTAATGTTAATTAGGGCCGGTTCACACTGGGACAGCACACTACACTAACAGTGTTGTGCAGTGACACTGTTAGTGTCCGGGACACTGTTAGTAAACGGGTAAAGTGAAATCATCTCAGTAGATGATTTCACTTGACGAGTACCTACCTACACTTAGTGGCTTTTAATGAAGGTAAAATTCGCGATAAATACCCGTTTATATGTGTTTTATAATGTGTTCTGATCGTGAAAGTTTAAAAAAGACGACTACATAGGCTTAGCAAAAGGGTCCTATAGCTAACGTACCCTATGCGTAACGTACCCCAAAACTGCCAATAAGACCCTTCTAACTTCTAATCCAATTGATGCGACAAAAACCTCTACACAAACGTGCTTTGAAAATAAAACATACAAATAAATGATTCCGTGACTGTCGCCGAGTTAGCGAGCGACGCACAACTTCACCCCGGGGATATAAGTTAGTAAGCAGAGGTGTAGCGCTTGATTAAAATTGAATAGAAGCTTGCATGTTGGTACTGATGCCAACACATCAACCATCTGAAACTGTCAAAGAGGTTTGAATTTTAATGGCATAAATGCATGTAACTTCCACCTTTTTAATGTTTTTTTTTTTCAAAGTTACGTGGCCACACGTTTAGGTAATATTTTAAGGTAATCACCTTGAAATATTGCTTTTTAAACATTTACGTAGAGGTTACAGATTTTACAGAGAATTATAGGTTAAAAGATCTCATTATGACACCTATCATTTATTATTTTACAGTTCTGATTTCAAGATTTTTACTAATTTAGTTAATAAAATTGTTACAAGATGTCACATCTGTGTAATTTTATGACTTGGTTTGTTGCCTTGCCTACTTAGGTTTGATTATTTTATTTTTGACATGGTTCGTTAGTCTGTTTACTGAATATGAGTGAGGATATTGTGGTTAAATTTTATTTTTATCACTCCTATCCAAATTATCTGTATTATCCGGATTTATCCGGACAACGTTATCCAAGTATCCGAATTATCCGGATACTAAAATGATCGGATAATTGCATGCCCAAGCACGTATAAAACCTATAATAATCGATAGCTGGTATCAATACAAACCAGTTGTGTATGACTCAAAATGTTCTAAAGTATCACGTTTCCGAGATATGAGCTTTCAAAGTTAAAGTCCATTCACAAGCCCTTTCCCAATCAATCTTGAACCTAAATGACAGAGTGATAAAGTTGAAAGTTTATTAAAGCAATTTGACAAATAGGGATGACGACTGACAAAAAAAATATGATTCTGTTTAGTCCGTCAGTTAAATTATCGAAAAATATTGGATACGTGTTTCTTGTTTTATAAAATTAATAAAAAAAGAAGATAAAACGCATCAAAGATCTCGAGTGGGGGCTTGTGACGTCACTTTATGGTAAAAAAATACCGAAATGTGAAGTCACACGAGTTTTCGACGCACTGTATCGTCTTAAATTTTTGTTGTTGAAAATTAAAAAAAAAAATGTTTGAAAAAAGAATAAATATATGTCCAATATTTTTTGGAAATCTATCTGACGGATTATTCGATTTTTTTGTCGTCTCGCCTATTGTAGTAGTGTGATGTGTTGTACTTAACATTTTAGGCTATAGGGCGTATACGTTCACCAAACGAACACAGAACGTTCATCCACAGAATGCAAGTCATGTCAAAAAGCTATCTATGGAATGAGCCATGGCGGGCTATTTTGTGTGCCTCGCAGCAGCTCGTGGTCATAGGGTAATTCATCATCATCATCATCATATCGTTTCAGCCGAAAAACGTCCACTGCTGGACATATGCCCCCAAGTGTCGCCACATTGACCGGTCCCGTGCGACTCGCATTCAGCGGGTTCCCGCAACCTTCACCAGGTCATCGGTCCACCTAGTGGGAGGCCTTCCAACGCAACGTCTTCCGGTTCACGGTCGCCACTTCAGAATTTTTCAACCCCATCGGAGGGTAATTAATACCAGAATTCTCTATCACCTTATAAACCAAAACCAAGGCTTACTTCCACTGAACTTTAAACCATATCAGCTCGAAACAGCTCATAAATTTCCAAGCTATTGTACTATATTTTATAGCTTGAACACGTGCTGCGTACCCAAGCAAGCTGTAAGCTGTTAACGTGAAATATATAGCTTGATATTTTATCAGCAAACTGCAGATATTTGAGGCAATAGCTTGGTAGGCAAGCGATGTTAAATGTGGCGTAGTAGCTGGTTGTGGAGGTGTTCGTTCGGGGAAGTATTGCCACCATTCTACTACTTATTGGAATACAATCAACGAACCACAAGATTTTGCAAAATGTAACGGCAAAAAATAACTTTTAATTGCCAAAATGAGTAAATGATTACCAAAATTAATCCCCATTTTATCGTGAAATTAGAACCAAAAATTATTTTTTAGTGAATGACCACCAGAAATTGAACTGTTATGCTCTTGCATCCGAGTCGAGGGAGACCTGGTCGACGGAGTGGGGCTCCTACTTCTAAATGGTGTATAAAAAAGGTGCCTTTGGTGCCCCAAGTCGGCCTAGGCAAAACTAGTTTGTCGTCAACCACCTCATTAAAATGTAGTGCTCAATTTACTAAATTTGGTGATCAATTGATATTTTATGTGGTCATTATATTTTCCCTCCTACTTATCCTACTATATAATTATACTCTTTCACGCAAAAACTACTGAACGGATTTGGATGAAATTTGGCACACAGATAGTTTACAACCAGGATTAACAAACAGGCTGTAAACGGAGCCTTCAGGTACCCGTCAACCAAGCATTCTGTACATCAAACTAAGTAACTTTACGCAAAAATTATGGCTGGGAAACAACTTTTTCTTTTGGGTGAAAAATCACGTTTTTCGGTAAAACCCAATGTAACGCACTCAAACCATTGTGCTGATGGACACATTGAATAGTTAACGGGTTATGGTGGTATTTACAGTAAAGAAATGACCTTAAAAACAAGTATAAAATTTGTAAAAAAAGATGTGAAAAAGTTAGCCTTTAATTTGACGTCCAATATCTCGGGTATGGTATGGTCATTATCTGCCCTTTTCCCAAGTTTTATTGGGGTCGGCTTCCAGTCTAACCGGATGCAGCTGAATACCAGTATTTTAAATGAGGCGACTGCCTATCTGACCTCCACAACCCAGTTAGTACTGGGTAATACTTGTAAGACTGGTTGTCCGACTTCTGGGCCACTGACTACCTGTAACGACTGTCAAAGATCACAAATGACAGCCGGGACCAACTGCTTAACGTGCTTTCCGAGGCACGGAGGAAACTCGGTATGTAATGGGTGGTCACCCATCCACAGACCAACCTAGGCAAGCACGGATTAACCTAAAGATCGTACTGAGCGGCTGTTATTATTTAGCCACGAGCTCCTCGACTGGCATCCTCTATGGTACAATAGATCCTCGATGGTATGGTCCATAATAAAAAAAAATATCGCAATGACGGGGAGAACAAGTGTCTTTCGGCTTTTACACTTTTTTTAGGATTCTTTTTATCTCGGTATCTAATACGATCCCGTGGGATAATAACCGAACGCGAGCGACGCCGCGACCATAAGCTAGTATTGTATATTTCGACCTCCAAGCTTGGTTGTATCCCCATTAGAAAGGTTTGGAGACCCAGGGGACAATCATTTGGCAGTCTTTAAAAGCCTGATTATATCATGTCTGGTGTCAAACATGTAAGCCTTTGCATGTGATTGATCGACAAAAATATCAATCAATCATATTCAAGTTGACTAATGATTAGGTAGATATGACGAACAATGTGTCGTAATCGTCCTCTATAGAAAAGGGAAGATTTTCCGACCAGACGGTTGTGATTGGGATTTTATATGCACATACTAGCTGACCCGCGCAACTTCGTCTGCTTCACATATACGTAGTATAGCTTATAACATGTCATTTTGTACATTCAATTACGAACAAAAACCTTTTAAAATCAGTATTGCCAACCTCCCATAACATACGGCGTGATAATATGTAGCCTAAAGCCTTCCTTGGTTTACAAAGAACATTTTTCAGAATTTCAATTAAATCTATCCAGTTGTTTTGGTGTGAAGCCGTACCGTACACACAGACAAACAGACAAAAATTCTAAAAAGTCACTTTTTGTCATCAGTTACGTTTTTCTAACAAGCCTAAGTGGCCTTTGTGAATTTCGACCCGAATAGCGCAGTGGTAGTGAGGCTGCCTTACGTTCTTAGGATCCCGGGTTTGAATCCCGGTCGGAGCAAATGTTTGTGTGATGAGCATGGACATTTGTTTCCGAGTCATGGATGTTTATAAACGTATAATAAATATGTATTTAGAAACAAAAAGTATCTATGTAGTATATCAACTATCTGGTGTCCACGACACAAGCCTCGTTGCTTAGTGTGGCACTAGATGGTGCTGTGTGTAATATACAGCGATATTTATTTATAGGATAAATTAATATTGGAAAAACCAAATAACAATGCCCGTTCCGGCTATCGAACTCAATATCCCACGCTCAGCAGTCACACTTGCGACCACAAAACCAACGAGCGGTCGGAAACTGCAGGTTATTAATACGGATACTTATAAAGTACATACATTTAAATACATTGTTGAAATTGATATAAGAGAGCATTGTGTGTTTTATTTAATTTATTGCGCTGCTGACAGCGGGGTTAAGCCGCTCCACGCGCAAACGTATAGCGCGATTATTAGTGTTGATACTTTTGTTTTACTATAGTGGAGTGTTACTAATAGTTTTAAAGTTCGATATACTAACACAATTAATTTAATCATGGGATCTCGATTTTTGCTTGGTTGATGCCAAATATACTCGCCATATTTCTTGCAAAATGTGGGTATGCCCTACCCTTTTGTAGAATGCAGGCGCAATGTTGTTCTATAATTATAATCTAGACAACATTATACATTCATAATTTACCTGCCCTTATCCAATTCATTTGCGGTCGGCGCAGCATATTATCTTCTTCTTCCACACCTCTCTATCACTCGTCATCTCATTAGACACCTCCTTTCTAACCATATCGTCCTTCACACAGTCCGTCCATCGTTTATTTGGTCTTTCTCTACTAACACAATTTGTATTTTATCATATAGGATGTAAACAGACCCACAGACCCAAAAATTCTTGTTGCGAAATTCCTTTTTTTTCGAGGGGTGAAAAATGACGTATTACAGTAGAACTCTCATGTCCTCTGCTTGAAACATTGTGCAGATTTAGATGCGAGTTTGG
This sequence comes from Xestia xanthographa, assembly GCA_905147715.2. Lineage (NCBI taxonomy): Eukaryota > Metazoa > Arthropoda > Insecta > Lepidoptera > Noctuidae > Xestia > Xestia xanthographa. The sequence continues at coordinate 1,093,202 of LR990654.1, read as the reverse complement.
ATTTGTGGCCGGTTGACGGCAATAGGCTCGCCCCTATTACATGGGACTTTAACATCTGGCAAAATGTGGGTGTACTATTAGATACACAATATAATATATAATTCGTTAATTCGATAATTCGTTTTCAGGAGTTGACCAGCAAACTCCAAAACAAATAAATAATTATATTTGTCACTTTAACTCACCTGCTCTCGATCCCGGCGCTGTGCTCTGTCTCGCTCTCTATCCTTGCCACTCTCTTTCTGTCCAGCCACTACACCGTACATTTTGCACACAATTAATTGTTACAGTCAACACTTCATAACGTGGCTATCATTTCAATAAACCACGAACTACTTTCATAAGAACAATCAATCAAACAGCATCATTATGATTTTTCTTTATTAGACATGCACTGTTCGTCGGAATGGAAAACAATAACATTAAAAAAAATGTAGAAAAAAATTGCAACATAGAAAACTACTGTCCTACCTGGAGTTACTAAAACAGGATTGTACACTAATTGTACACAGGCATTATTTGCCTAGTTAGTTCTAAGGTCTCAACTAAATATAATTAGTCATAGTATTAAACACAAAACAATTTTAACATAGATTTATTTATTTTGTGAACTAAACTTTTAGTTATTACTTACTTTAACTCTTTTATTTTATTTATTAACAGTTACTTGCTGCTCTTTTTTTGCACCGTACGCCACACGTTATGCCATTAGCTATTAACATTAATTGTTTATTACTTAATCAAAACTAAGAATGTATTTTTGAAATAAACAACACAGTCATAAATTATTGGTATCTGTGCTATTAGTTACAGTAGTCACACCAATCTTACTTGTACAGCAGTTGATAGAATCACAAACTTGCTGTTATGGTAAGAAAACCCAACTACTCTAGTTCCATTCCCAACTTCCCCTCTAGATTCGGCCACAATGCCCTTATTCCCTGCCATCGGAGCATATAACTAGTTTACGACAAAACGAACAAAATTGAAGGATTCAGTTTGTAGTCATGTGAGTTCGAGTAAAATGGTATCAAGCAAGGATGGCAAACTGCTCTGATGCACTAGAGCAGGGAAGACGAATCATAAAGGTTTTCTTTTCACACGACTGCCCAAAAAAGGAGTGTTATGTTTTCAGGGTTCATGTATTTAATGTCTCATTTTGGAAACAGGTCTACTTGTAAAAAATATCCACAGTTATTTGAAAAACTGTCAGCAGTCAGAAAAAACCCTATACAGACTCAATGTAACATCTTGCATGCTCTTGTATGTATACAATGTTTAAACAAATAAATAAATATTATCTTATCTTATCTCAATATATTATGTAAATCAACTATGTCAAGTAAAATTTAAAACAGCACTTATGCAGAAAAGATTTTTTGGTATCGCCCCACGCATTTAAATTTATTCGTTGTCAATACAATTTTTCTTTAATTTTAGAATTGAATATTATTCACATGTGACGGTAGAATATATGGTGGACTATATTAATAAATTAGAAAATCTAATTACCCACGTTTGCAAAGAATTAATTAATGATTTGATTTGAAAAGTAACACAAACTAAGCTTAAATTACTTCCGTACATACGAAAGTTAAACATTTTTGTTACGTCGAGCCGAACTCAACACTTTAGACAACTTCTCAAACCTATTTTAGCAAAAGTATCAAGACTATTTCGTCTCACTTTAAAATCCTTTTTTCAGCAAAATGCTCAACAAGCTAACTAGTAGGAAGCTAAACTTTAAAGTGACTGTGTGCTTTAGTTTCAAAATATACTCCTTACTTTCACTAATTCAAGAACTCTTGCATATTGTAATAAAAACCGGCCAAGTACAGTCTGGTTCTGTAGTCGGGATGAATATTTACGCATGCACAATGTTGATTTTGTTGGTCGCAAAAATGGGTTTATAGTCAATTATATAAATATTTTATATGCCTATGTCCAGCAGTGGACGTCTTTCAGCTGAAATGAAATGATGAGTCCTTGAAAAATCTATTAGACCACCACACCACGGCAATAACTTTGGTTTTAAATCGTTTTTTTAATTCGTTTGAAAATATCGCATAATAAGTATTATACTTAGCTCACAAATTACTAACATCAATTATAAGGATTACACAGGTTTTTTAAATTCCTTGATCAGATAGAAATAAATAAGGGTTTCCGTAATAGGGAATATGCATAATTTATCTTTTTTTATTTCGATACGGAATGTTAAACTACTATAAAAATAATGTCAAAGAGCGAAAACAAGACAAATCGGCCAAATAACACAAAAGGTAACCATTTAAAATTTTGTTTCTATCTCTTTCTAGATAAACGGAATTTAGTATGGTTTTTGTATGTCGATGCAGCGAATGACGTCATTCGCTGTATCGGACCTCTCTGTCTAATCAGCAGTTTCAAATGCTTGTAACTTAGTATTCTACAGAGATATCAACAAAATAATTTCACTTTACTATTTCTGATGTAAATACGCTTTGTTTAGTGTTAAAAAATAATGCATGTACCCTATTGCCACTATAGGTAACGGAACCCTAAATAATTTTGAAATTTTAACTTATTCATGTTAGATTGTGGAAACGGTTGCACTTTTTAAAAAGTTTACAATTTTGTTCCCGTATGCTCAAGTTTTAGTTTATATAAAAAAGTTTAAAAGTTTTCTTTAAACATTTGCTTATTTCTGTATGCGATTATTTTTAAAAGTTTTGATTAACATTTCGGAATAGTTCTTTGACGTACTGGCAAAGTGATTTGTTTATTATTTGAAAAAAAAACATGTTACAATGTAACAGAGAATGTAGAAAATATTGGTGCTGGTAAAGGGAAATTAAAAAAGGATATTGGTGTCCATTCTGTTGTGCACAAACTAAACTTAATTTAGGCTATTGCTATGTTTTAATAAAAGGCAGTGCGAGAATATATGCGGCACAGGCTATAGCTATGAACTAAATTAGAGATGTCAAACTAGTTTATGCTTTGCGCTTCACCGTGTTTTTAGTCGACATTGTTTTACGTGCACCCTACATTTGTTTGGAAATATTAGTTCCAATTAAACTTGACAGCTCTAAATCACATCCGACTCTTTCTCGTTTTATTAGAGAGAAAAAGATAGCAATAGCCTAAATTAAGTTTAGTTTGTGCACAATAGAATCGACACCATTTTATTTAACTGTTGCCTGCCCCTACCGTAAAAAAATACGCGTGAAGATATAATGTTTTCCCAAAACATATTATTACCAAATGGTAAATATCTACTAATTTATGACATTAAGAAACAAAAAGGTCATAATATATTTGCAACAAAAAAACGGATAATCTGTTTACTCTGTACCCTTTTCAAACATCGTCAATTTCTAAAATGTTGGCAGAATGTACATTTCCATTGCTTAATTTTTGTTTTGTTTAAATACGTTTAGGTTTGAGGATGAACCATTAGCGGAACAGGAATTCGCAAATTAAACACAGTGACAAGCTGAATGGCTTTGCTTTTGCCTGGCTATTTTGTTTTCTGCAGCCATTCTTAATACAGTAAGTACTCTATCGTAGATGATACCATAAAACAATAATTCCAAGACACCAATCTCTTAAAAAAAACACTTTATTTTGGGCCTGAAAACCTGATTTATTTTCAACTAGCTGACGTCCCGCGGTTTCACCCGCGTAGTTCCCGTCCCCGTGGGAATACAGGAATAAAATATAGCCTATAGCACTCACGAATAATGTAGCTTTCTACCAGTGAAACAATTTTTAAAATTGGTTCATTACTTCCGGAGATTACCCCCTGCATACAAACTTACAAACATACAAACTTACAAACAAATGTTACCTCTTTATAATATTATTATTAGTATTAGTATAGACTAATTGCCAAATTCATTTTTAGTTGCTTAGAAATCAATGAATAGTTGAGTCATTGAGTTGAATAAACAGTGACGTCACAGTTGGCTATTGCCATACAAAATCTATGAGAGAACCGCGTTTTGACAGCACTTAAAAATAATCTCAATGAGAGGTTTTCTTTTTGAGGTATTAAAAAAAGAACTTAGTTTCCAAGAACTCTATAGATGGCGTTGAACTTACTATGATAGTTGGTGCCAAAGCCAAAACGCTTGGAAAAAAAACATTGTGTCACGTCACATACTCTCGTTGACTGACACTTTCATTTGCTTAACCTTCCGAATATAACCTAGTTTTCTCGCGCTTTGTTAAAATCAGTTTTTTTAGGTTCCGTTCCTTGCATTATCATACTAACTCCTAGCGCCATCTATCCAGCGACTATGGAAGAGCTAAAAAGAAAATCCGTCATTGATTGGCGTGTCATCTACCCCATTAAACGTGGGCTGTGGCTTAAAACCTATGCTTATTTGTTACAAGCTATTACTAGGTTTCCATACCCGAAACAGGAGCCTATAACTAAGCCTCCGCTATCTGTCAGTCCGTCTGTCAGTCAGCGGGCTGTATCTCATGATCTGTAATAGGCAGACAGTTGAAATTTTCACAGAACGTGTATTTCTGTTGCCGCTATAACAACAAATAGGTAATAAAAATAAATTTAAAATTAAAAGAAGCTCCTACGATGGTACGGAACCATTCATACGCGAGTGCGACGAATACTTGGCTGGTTTTATTTTTTATTAAAAAGAGTGTCCAAGGAGTTTCTTGCTCAATCTTCTCCATAGAGATCTACGCCTTGGTATGTGCAACTACAGTACTTTCACAAGTTATAATTATTATGCCTTGTGACTGGGACTGTGGTTTCATCTATTTGATTTTGAAAATTCAAACTGCGTGTGTGTATACAAAATTATCTACACTAATATTATAAAGAGGAAAGATTTGTATTTTTGTGTGTATGTTTGTAATGAATAAACTCAAAAACTACTGCGTAGATTTCAAAAATTCTTTCACCATTAGAAAACTACATTCACCTTGAGTAACATAGGCTAAATGACATCCCCGTACTCCCACGAGAGCGGGAACTATGCGGGTCAAACCGCGGGACGTCCGCTAGTAGGTAATAAAAATAAATTTAAAATTAAAGTACGGAACCCTTCATACGCGAGTCCGACGCGCACTTGGCCGGTATTTTTAATATAAAAAGAGAGTCCAAGGAGTTTCATGCTCATTCTTCGCCATAGAGATCTACGCTTTTGCTATTTTATCCTCGTACTCCCACGGGAACGAGAACTACGCGGGTGTAACCGCGTGACGTCCGCTAGTGTATTATAAATTAGTGATGTTCCGGATATCCGTATCTGTATCTTGACGCCAATGATCCGTATCCGGATCCGTATCTGCGGATCTACATTTTTAATCAAAGAAAAAAAAAACAGAAATCATCCGGCACATCAAACACAACAAACAACATCAAAAATCTTTTTTTTTTTGTGTTTCTCTGTTTGTTCCGGCTAATCTCCGAAACGGTAGGACCGTTTTTGACGGGACTTTCACTGGCAGATAGCTGATTTTACAAGGAGTAATTTAGGATAGATATTTAAAAGTATTAGCTATGTAAGTAAGGTGGTTAATTGTGATGTAAAAGAGTGCCTTTCGCCATCAAACGTAAAAGTTTGACGAGTTTAGAATTAAGCAACACTTCTGTATTAGAATTTCTTTAAATAAAATATTTAAAAACAAGGAGTACCTACCTATCTTAACTTTTATACTTATTAGAAAAAGAATTATGGTTCCTTGCACAAAAGTTAAACCGCTAGTTATTAATATTAAAATCCGATTAAAAAAATGATATAATATTTTTTAAATATTTAGTTTAAAAAAAAACACGCGAACGAAAGCCGCGCCGCGGGCAATAGCTAGAACATTGAATAAACAAGTAAAGGATACTAACTTTATGAAATGTATTAACTTTGTTAACCCAAATGTTAACGAATTTAATTTCTTATCTTCTCTACTTCTTAATTATTACTCTGCATTAATTTGTCTGAAGTACAAAACCCCATTTAACTAATTTAAATATTGTACCGCAACATTTTAATTTTGTAGTAGTATTTTTAGTGACCACATAAATGCCGCCATTTTCGTTAATGACAAATTATAATTGCCACTAATTGAAAACAAAAAAACTACTACGGAAAAAAAAAACTACCATAAAAAGCGCGGGAAATCAATCACAGATAAAACACCGCACAGATAAAGTAAAACTTTTTAGTGCACAGATTAAAAATAAAACACGTTTGTTTTGAACGCACGACTATCCACGGAGCCGTCACTATACATACTGAATATGCTATGTTGAACAATGCAGCATCCTGGAAACTCTACCAACTTATTCTACAACCTTTTTACCATTTAACACCCTTATTCCCACCACTGAAAGTCAATTTTACACTGTCATGACAGCAAAATAAAAAGGATAGTTTGCAAATTCCGTATAATTTTCTTCGTGCAATTTTGTAATGTATCTCAAACACAAAGAGTTTATTTTAGATTTGAGTGTTCTCTCAATGGCAAAGGACAATATATTTTGGCGGTTTTGGACATGGTGCAGATAAAAATGGAATTTGTTTTAATTTAGTGAATGTTGATAATTGGCTAAAAGGACTTCAAGGATTAAAGTTTTCAAGAAATACCTAATGTACATTTTACTTGTTTAATTTTGGAGAATTTACTTTGCCAAATTATACAGGGTGTAAACAAGCTCATCACGAATCCGTCAACCAAGCATTCTGTACATCAAACTAAGTAACTTTACGCAAAAATTATGGCTGGGAAACTACTTTTTTTTGGTGAAAAATCATGTTTTGTGGTAGAACTCAATGTAACGCACTCAAAGCATTGTGCTGTTGGATGGATTGAATAGTACGGTGGTGGTGGAGGTGTAAAAGTTTAAAGTAAAAATCTTACATTCAAAACTTGTATTAAAAAAATCTTGTGAAAAACTTGTAACTTTGACCCCCAATATCTCCGTAACTAGAAGGTTCCCAGGTATGGTGTAGAACAAAAAAAAATCGCAATGACGAGGAGAACAAGTGCCTTTCGGCTGCGTTAAGAGGTTTTTTACAGCCGGCTATTTTTTAGAGGTCGATGGTCCGTTTACAATTTACATACAACATCAACAACAACATCATCAGCCTATTAATGTTCCCACTGCTGGGACACAGGCCTCCTCTCTATGAGAGGGAATGGGCTATGCACCACCACGCGGGCCCAATGCGGATTGGTAGATGTCACATGTCTTCGAATTTTTTGGTTCTAGGACATGCCGGTTTCCTCACGATGTTTTCCTTAACCGTTTTGAGAGCAGTTGTGATGAAATAAATTACACAAAGTAATGCGCCTGTCTGGGTTCGAACCTACGACTTACTGTTCGTAAGTCGGGGCCACCACCATTGGGCCACAATTTACATACATCTTCAGCATAACAGTCATAACATCACGCCTGTAACCACCGAGGGTATGGCAGAGGTATACCTAATAGTACACCCACATTTAGTCATTTATGTTTAAGTCCCGTGTAATAGGGAGCGAGCCTATTACCATCATCCGGGCGCAAATCCAAACTCCGTGGCTGCTACTGAAAATTCCTGATGAAAAAATCGAATAACACTTTGCTCAACCCGGGAATCATCGAACCCAAGACAGGCTCAGCTGTTGCGCGACCACTGACCAATGAGACAATCTATACACATACAGCTCCAAGCTACGAGTTATTTGTCGTGTAGGAACTTTCTAGGGTACTAGCGGACGTCACGCGGTTTCACCCGCGTAGTTCTCGTTGGAGTACGGGGATAAAAATATAGCCTATGTTGCTCAAGGTGAATGTAGCTTTCTAAAGGTGAAAGAATTTTTGAAATCGGCGCAGTAGTTTTTCAGTTTTTTCATTACAAACATACACCACAAAAATACAAATCTTTCCTCTTTATAATATTGGTGTAGATAGGTAAACATACAATTTCAGATAATGAAGGTTTGTTGGTATGTTAATTTAGGTAGGTCCTGTATGTCTGTTTCTTTTAACGTGGATGTGTATAAGAGTAGAGGAAGAGCTAAGAAACGATGGATGGACTGTGTGAAGGATGATATGGTGAGAGAAGAGGTGTCTGATGAGATGACGAGTGATAGAGAAGTGTGGGAGAAGAAGAGATGCTGCGCCGACCTCAAATGAATTGAGATAAGATTATGATGATTATTTTTTTCAGCATATTGCGGTTTTTGAAACTGGAACTATTAAACCAACAAGTCTGCCATTACATTTAAAGCATTTACGCATCTGCAATAAGGGTCTGTATTGTGTCGGACGTAAAGAATAGCATCATCCCATATCTTCCCGTGGGTGTCGTAAGAGGCGACTGAGGGACTTACCAGAGAATGGGCAGCAGCGTTCTCTGTGCTTTTGTAACAACCGCACTGCGATCACCAACCCGCCTGCCAAGCGTGGCGATTATGGCAAAACCCCCCATGGGGGAGGCCTATAAAAAAAATAAAAAATAATACAAGGTAAGAGTTTACAGTTTTTCTTAAATCTATGTCAAGTTCACCCATGCTTTGAGCCTGAACTAGGTAATCCTGTGTTTCAGGCGATTTGAGGTAACATTAATTGATTAAGTAATCATATATCATGTCCAGCAGTGGACGTCTTTCGGCTGATATGATGATGATGATGATGATATGTAATAAAATTTACGCATTCATATAGGCGTCGCCTGTGTTAGTGAAAACCCAGCAGTTTCTCCGTCCTTACAACAATAGGTATTGTGGTATCTTTGTCGGAATTTGACTGCCCGAATATCAAGTAATAGTAACTGATCAAAGTTCACTAAACTATGTAACTGTGATAGTTTCGGTGTCTATTTCTATTGGCTGGTTTGTGGAGCAATATTATCTGATATAAATACTAGAGTTTTTCCGCGACTACGCTCGCATGGTAGTAGGAAATAATCCCAAAAGATTTTACTCAAAAAAAAACTTTCTGCAAAAAAATCGACTACCGCCAAAAAACACAAAAATATTCCAAAATATCTTTACTTTCGGAAGTCGGTGACTTTGTTTTGCAAAAAATTATTCATTTTATGCTTTTTATTTGTAGTAAGTATACCACACAAAATCTTGTTTTGAATCAATTTTACATTGTAACTTGAAGTAGGACTATCATGTTAACATAAGCCAAGAGGGAAAAAACCAAACTACTTAAGGCCCTTCTAACCCTAAAATTAGCAACTCTATTTGTGGTGGTTCAAACTTCGTTTGAAATACTGTTAGAATAAAGTTCTAATTAGCTTGCACTACAAAGCGGTTGTTACGTCAGTCAGTGTTTTTTTGCGATTTATAAAAAATTCATTGATTGGACTAAAAAAACAAAACACATAAAACCTGCTTTATAGTTAGTTCAGTTAGTATGCAAAGTTTCATGATCTAATTTGAAGTACTTTTTGTATACCAACGGTTTATTGTTCGATTTGGAGGTAATTTTGGATTTTTTTTCTATCGAGAAAAGTTTATGGAATCGTGTTTTCGTTACACATAGGACTTAGCATTAATGTTCAACTTTATCATATATTTATTTCAAAATTAATGCCGCAGTATTTTAGGCGAAACGGAGGATCATGCTAAGCCATTTGAGGGATATGTAGCCCTTAAGAATTCACGCCAAAACGTAGTAGACTCCTTCCTAGCTTCGCAATCGGGTAATAAAATTTATTTTACACCAATATAGCCACGAACGGGGACTGAACCGACGACCTGAAGTGTTCTACTCCGACACTTTATGTGTTACATGTTCTATTACATCGCAGTCATGCATATTATGAGCTATGTGAAGTGCACCCTAGGGCCTAGTTCTGGGCAGAATTCAAAATTGCCTCGATTATTATAATAACATGCTACGTAGGTAACATAACATCGGGCTTGTATGATCTTAGGGGGTTGTCGGATAGCGTATAGCTCACTCATTTCGCAGTGTTCAAGTCCCATGTTTTAGGAGCGGCCAACCCGCCATACTTTTCGCGAGAATTTTGACAAACGCTCGTGCGTGATTATGCCGTTGTTACACATATATCTTTAATTTTTTTGAACTGTTAGCTATCTTGTGCACTATATCTAGGCTTCTATTAAAGCAAAAAATAAAAAAATGTAGAAACAAATTCAGTATAAGCCTCCAAAAATTGGTGTTTTGCACAAAATTTTACCTCAACTTTGGCCGTTCATAATGTACTCATAAATTGTAAAAGTAAAAAAAATATCCTGATAGAAGTCTTGCAAATGTAGTAGGTAGAGATTCTAAATGACAAATATTTATTTTACAAACTTGTAAGACTTAACATAAGAACAAGTTTTATAAATTTTCGAACACTATTTTTCGTTCAATGTCTTCGCGTTAGGCGGTATGAGGTACGCGGGAGGCAAGTAGTGCGGGGTCGGGGCTAGGTAAGACAGGGGAGTTGAAAGAATACCACCGCTCTGGCTCTGGATGAAACAACAAGCTTTTCGACCATGCTCGTGTTGACGATAGACGGGCCGGGAAGGGCCCTCTTAAGAGCTAGTCATTGTAGACAATACCGAAGACAAGAGAGCGCGAGGCTGGTCGCCAACACGATGGTCCGACCAAGTAGAACAGGCTATGTCCTCAGCAAATTTCAGCAGGGGTCGATGGAGGCAGTTTCCGTATGTTTATAAAGGGGTTCCCGTGGGAGACGCACCGGGCGTCGTAGGCGCGGGCCTGTGGACGGTGGGCTATGGGCTAGCTCGCCGTCCGTCCGTCTCATGACGACAGGCCGTGTCGACGGCGCGTGTTCGTGTTCCACGCGCGCCTCAAAGAGATGTCAGCAAAAATGAAGAGGGCCGCAAGGGCCGATGCCTGCCGGGGCTGCGGGACTGTTCGAAAGAGTTACCGCGGCTCTGGAACACAAAGGGCTAAGAAGGAGCATTGATTGGTTTTAGTCAGTGAAAGTCTGACACTCCCTTCCACTCCGCCCAGAGCACATGAGTAAGAAAACCGAACAGAGTATAAGCTTCTTAAGAACGTGCAAAATTTGTCCCAAAACAAACAACGTGTGTTGCCATGACAACCCTGAGGTTCTCAACTGGCTGTGACAGCGTAAACCGGTTTTTTCCAGTTTCGCCGCGTACGCGACAAGCGGCCAGTGGTAGTGCAACCAATTCGCGCGGTTGTATGAAGCTTATACTCTGTTCCGTTTTCTTACTCTTCTGGCCCAGAGCGTCATTTGATGAGTTCACATCCGAAAAAAAAGCCGGTCCAGTGACCACGATCCTCAGTAATGAGGGACCGATTGAAGAAAAAGAGAGAATGGACATAATAATAATAATCATCGACATGGCCATTAGCCAACAGGTTCGTCGATCCCGCAAGGATCTGTCGACATGTTGGATAGATTATAAGAAGGCCTATGACTCGATGCCACATACGTGGCTCATGAGGGTGCTGGAGTTATACAAAATAGATGCAACTCTACGCGCCTTCCTTGAGTCATGTATGGGGCAATGGAAGACGGTCCTTCGATATCCAGGATGTCGACAGATCCAGGGGAGCGATGAGCCTATATGGATTAAGCGGGGAATATTCCAGGGCGACAGTCTGAGTCCACTTTGGTTCTGTTTAGCCCTGAATCCTCTAAGCACATTGCTGGAGAATTCAGACCTAGGCTGCCGGTTGAGGAAGGATGGTCAGGTTATATCTCACCTACTTTACATGGATGATCTGAAACTCTTTGCCCCCAACAAATTGCAACTGATGGAGTTACTGAAAGTAACTGAAACTTTTAGTAGCGCCATCAGGATGGAATTTGGTGTGGACAAATGTGCAGTCATGTATGTAAAGCGAGGGGAGATTATGGAATCCGAGGGACTTCAGCTCTCGGACTCCATACACCTAAGATCTCTTTCCTCATCCGAAACCTATAAGTATTTGGGTATGTCGGAAGCGCTAGGCATTAACGTAACTGACATGAAGCAATCGTTGAAGGAGCGCTTCTTCGGTCGCCTGAGAAAGGTATTAAATAGCCTTCTTTCAGGCGGGAACAAGGTGCGCGCCTTCAATGGTTGGGTCATGCCGGTTTTAATGTACTCTTTCGGCATACTCAAATGAACTCAGACTGAACTCGACGCCCTGGACAGAAGAGTTCGTACACTGCTGACCGAAACCCGGATGCATCACCCACGATCATCGGTGATGAGACTGTACATCCCGCGGAAGTGCGGAGGTCGAGGTTTTTTAAACGCGAAGACCCTCCACAACCGCGAGGTGTGCAGTCTCAGAGAATATTTTTTAAAAGCCGAGGTGGGTATGCACCGAGATGTGGTCGCAGTGGACAAGGGACTCACCCCGCTGTCCATGGCTAAAGAGAACTGGCACAAACCTGAAGTACTTACCACCGATGACCGCAGGGAAGTATGGCAAGGCAAAGAGCTTCACGGGCGCTTCTACCGGGCACTTCATGGGCCCGATGTAGATTTTCTAGCGTCCGTGTTTTGGTTACGTTTCGGCGACCTCTTTGGGGAAACTGAAGGTTTTGTCTGTGCGATTATGGACGAAGTTATGTTGACGAACAACTATCGGAAATATATTATGAAGGACGGGACGGTTGACGTGTGTCGGCATGCCACCTTCCGGATGAGTCCATCAGACATATTATTTCTGGTTGTTCTCGTCTGGCTAACGGCGAGTACTTGCACAGGCACAACCAAGTAGCCAGGATTATACACCAGCAACTTGCCTTGAAATATAAACTTGTGGAATCTGAGGTACCGTAGGTACTACAAGTATGTGCCCGACCCAGTTCTCGAAAAAGACCATGTCACGTTGTACTGGGATCGGTCTATCATTACTGACAGGACTATTGTTGCCAATAAGCCTGACATAGTGATGATAGACCGATCAGCGCGCCGCGTAATGATAATCGATGTTACCATTCCGCATGACGAGAACCTCGTGAAAGCCGAGAAAGAGAAACAAATAAAATATCTCGACTTGGCACACGAGGTTCGCGGCATGTGGAATATGAACTCGGTTATCATTGTGCCGATTGTCGTGACGGCCAATGGCCTTATAGCCAATAGTAGGGGAGCCCAAGCGGGGATTTCGGGATTTACTAAAGCGCGGCAGATTAATATACAGGGGGATACCTTGTACCCGGTTAAGTACCTCCACAAAACATGAGGCCCATATATAAGGCCGCCCGTGAAGGATACAGGATCAGGTTAGTAAAAAAAAATTGACCATCAGAAATTCTCGAGCGCGTCAGATTAAGGTAGGGTGAGTTAATTACATCCTAAAAAGTGTATATTCCACTAATCTGACAATTTGAGAGTGACGTAAAAAAAGGGGAGGGCAACTAAGTTGTAAAAAAAAAACGTCATCTCGACATTCTCGAGCGTAGCTAAATTTTTTTTTATTTTGAAGGAAATAATTCAAGAATAATGAAAAATATATAATCTGACGATTTCCGCAAGCCGCAATAACAAAAATTCGTCGATAAAGTTAAATGCGTGCAGCTGCGTGATGCCTACATTTCTTTCTCCGGATTTCTATTCCTTTCTCACTCTTTCTCTATCTATTACTCTCTCACTCCGTCCCCACTCTGGTTTCTGTTGCCATGACGCCATCACAGCTGATCATAAAGACTCGTTCGTGGCATACAATACGGCCGACGTATCTTGGCGAGTCTGAACATAGGCTTTGCGAACTTTAGCGCATGTACACTCGTGAAGAAAAATAAGTATCAAAACACTTGGGAGACAGAAAGCTACAAAAATAACTTTATATAAATTAAAAATTTAATTTCAGTCCCTCACCTTTTGAAAGCGGCAGATTTTTATTATAAACACACACAATATTATTTACACTTAATACTTTTATTACATTTACACTAATTATTATTTAATCACTGTCGCTGAGGGGGGAAATCCCTAACATAAAGTCGTCGGCCCCTTGCGTACCATGTGAGGTACTTGGCATAGGTTCATCATCGTAATCGTCGCTCTCACTTTCAGAGTCAATTTCCGAATTTGAAGCTGTATTAATGATGAATTGTTCCGTCATTTCGTCAATAATATGGTCGCTCTTCCTATATTCATTTTCGACCTCTTGCTCTTTTCTGCATAAAGATAATGCAATGCATAAAAACAATTTAAACAAACTTATCACTAAACAAAAAACTTAACAATAATAATAACAATTAACAACTATAACAACGAAAACTTTTATAACCGACTGTACTCAAGCTTGAAAAACCACGTCGATCGCCACCAAGCTGGTCAAAATCGGTTGATTCGTTCGAGAGATATCGTGAACGAAAGAAACCCGAAAAAGTGTTTTTTCGGGATTACTCCGAAATTTGTGGTTCGATCAATTAAAATTGCAAAATTACTTATGACGATGATAAAACTGCGTCGAATGGTGCCAACCGCGTGAAAATTGGTTGATCCATTCAAAAGTTATTGCGGTTTGAAAATTCCAAAAATAGTGTTCTATGAAACTTCTATCAGACTTTCGAGCTGGGAGAGCTCAAATGTATAGAAATATTATTTCTTTGAACTTAGCGAGCTCAAAATATCACATAAATTATATTTTGAGCTCAAAAATGGAATGGAATTAGCGGGAAGTTGCAGGGATGGCCTTTAAAGTGAACCGTTTTTCTAATTTTTTTTTGTCAGATCAGGCGAATCCCTCTAGATAATCGTCAGATTATGAGACAGTACGTTTAGTACATAAAGATGAACCATATATATCTTAATCTGACGCGCTTGAGTATTTCAAAATGGCGATTTTTTTTGCACATTATGAAAATGGCCGCGAGTTTGCGTCCCATCGAAATCGTCAGATTAGTGAATGAGAGCTTTTTTTTGGTGTACTTAACACTCCCTTAGAAAATCTGACGCGCTCGATTAATTTTTTTTTTTTCATTTTCAACCCTTAAATACAACCACCCGCATCATGCAAACGATCAGATTAACATACGTACATTATTAAAAATACGTAGGGCATTGGTGCTATCAATATCTGATGCGCTCGAGGATGTCCATGCAACAGTTTTTTTTTACATATTTAAAAATCTATAGCCGCTTCCCCCACCGATGTAAAGGTATATATCATATAACATTTTTTTCTTCTTATCATCTAAGCTTTGCATCCCAATAGGTCTCTACGACGCTCGAGTAAATCCCCATTTAGCCTCGTGGGCTCCCCTACTACAAGAGCTTCGATGACCATCTATCGAAGCTCTCTTTAGGCGGTTGGATCAAGGGCCTGATCCAGAAGGCAGTACTCCTCGATACGGCTCGCATTGTGAGGAGGTTCCTGTCTCTGCAGCCCTAACCACCGGTGGCTTGGACCCTGCTCTCGACACCGGCGGACCACTATTTTTTATATTTTTGAATGTATTTTTTAATATATATATTTTTAAGGTACAGTCAAAGGTCAAAATTCCACTTCCACCGCAATGCACATTATCGTTTGCGCTATACGGGCTCCGGCGCCTATACACACATACGCATATTTATCCGTGTGAGTGATGTTCCAACGCTAACAAATTAAAATGTCGTGTAGCATCGCTACGAGTAATAATATAGATGTGGTCAATGTTAGACAAGGATGACAATATCAGTAACTTCTTTTTATCACCGTCTGATTATTTTTTTCATAGTAATGCAAAATTTTGACAAGTTTGCGTAAGTTAACATTAGCTAGATCGGTAACGAGGCTAGTGTGATCGGGATAGATGTGAGTTCGAATCCAAGATGGACCGGTTTTTTATGTTTTATTTAATTATGTTTAATAATTTATTTTTGTAAGTTATTTTGAACAAATAGATATTATAATAAATATATTATAAAGGTAATTTATTATTACAATAATGATAATAAATGAAACAAACAAGTAATATTATTTATGTGAACTAGTAAAGTAGTTAAAATATGCAGGTAGATTTGAAACAAAGTGAACTTATCACTTTGTTTCAAATCTACCCTCATATTTTAATAACGACGCTAAGATTGAAAATTATTGTAAAACGAAAGAATCTTCGTTTAGTTGTGGAATATATTTTAACATTATATTTTGTTAACAACTCGGCATTTATCGTTCCGTATTATAAAGGTAATTTATTATTACAATAATGATAATAAATGAAACAAACAAGTAATATTATTTATGTGAACTAGTAAAGTAGTTAAAATATGCAGGTAGATTTGAAACAAAGTGAACTTATCACTTTGTTTCAAATCTACCCTCATATTTTAATAACGACGCTAAGATTGAAAATTATTGTAAAACGAAAGAATCTTCGTTTAGTTGTGGAATATATTTTAACATTATATTTTGTTAACAACTCGGCATTTATATTTCACATGTAATACTTAAAAAATGTTTTGATGTGAGACTCGAACCCGAACACTCGCCATGCGAGGCGCAGTGCTACCCAATTTGGCCACCTTATCACTTACACAACTCATTGAAATTTGTAATAACAATCTTAAGCGGGCAACAAGTTGCTAATGTGTAAGTGTTGTCAAACGTTCTTATAGAAGAAGGTCATAAGTACAACTAATATTGCTTTGCTATTGTGTTGCGAGATTGGCAGTCGACTTCTGACTGTTATAGTACATCGAAAAATCTATACATATAATAAAACAGTAACGAAAGAAAAACTGTACATTGAGAATTTTCGAGAAAATATAAGTGGCTTTTGTTAGAAAAACGTAACTGATGACAAAAAGTGACTTTTTAGAATTTTTGTCTGTTTGTCTGTTTGTCTGTGTGTATGGTACGGCTTCACGCCAAAACTACTGCATAGATTGAATTGAAATTCGGCAAAAATGTTCTTTGTAACCCAAGGAAGGCTTTAGGCTACATATTATCACGCCTTATGTTATGGGAGGTAAGCAATATTGATTTTAAAAGGTTTTTGTTCGTAATTGAATGGACAAAATAATTGAATGCACAAAATAACATGTTAATAAAAATTTTACTCTAGGAACATAATAATCACGCTATTTTTATAAAGGAGCGGTGTATTAAACTTACTTATATCCATACTAATATTATAAATGCGAAAGTAACTCTGTTTGTTTGCTACCTTTTCACGACTAAACGGCTGATCGGATCGTAATAAAATTTGGCAAGGAGATATATTTCAACCTGGGGAGGACATAGGCTATATATTATTACGCTAATAACTTACGGGGTGCGCAATATTGCATTTCGTCAATATTATTTAACTGTTTGACAACTGACAACTGCCATAACATACGTTGCAATAGAACAGCTATTTTGAACCTTTTGCCACTAGAACAAATAGCCCGCCGGCGACAGCGACCGCCCTGTGAACAGTGTTTCGCAAGTTCGAGCCTTAGTCAAGACTCACTTTTTGTATTAATTTTGATTTGTTTAATGCTGTAAGATAATAACTTAGGTTCGCATGTTCGATCCCCATCCAGTTTTCGCTTTTTGTAACTAAGTATTTTGTTTTTTTTTTAAAGCTTTAAGGTTTCGAAATCATTACTACATAGTTTATACATACTTTTAGTTTTTTTTAACCATATAAACGACGGTTAGGGAATAGTTTATTTCAATCAAAATTTATCTATATTTATTAATATAAATCTATCATTTAGTAAATATGTAGACGTGGAGCTTTTGTATGCATGGAAAGCAAGTCGATCGCTTTTCCGGTGGCGTCCTAGGAACGGAAAGAGCGTGGAACTTAGCACAAACAGAAGAGGCCTATACCCAGCAGTGGGTGAATTCAGGCTGTGGATGATGATGATGATGACGCATAACTTTTTCCAGAAAGGTCCGATTTGCATGATTCTTTTTTAGTGAAAAGCGTATATCTCAAAGTTGGTCCCATATAAAATTGAAAAAAATCGTGTTCGAACGCACTTCTGATTTTTCGGATTCATGTGCGTTTTGTATAATTATCACTTGCTTCGGTGAAGAAAACCATCGTGAAGAAACCAGCATGCCTGAGAGATATTTGTCGACGGCAAGTAAAACCAAGTCAGAGGCCCTTTTTTTTTTGGATGGGAAATCATCAAATGACTCCTCCCGCTCTGGGCGGAGCAGGAGGGAGTGTCAGACTTTTACTGACTAAAATCCATCCATGTTCCTTCATCGCCCTTTGTGTTCTGGGGCCACGGTATCTCTTTCGAACAGTCCCGCAACCCCGGCAGGCCTCGGTCCTTGCGGACCCCTTCCTTTTTGCCGACTCTCTTTGAGGCGCGCGTGGAACGCGAACGCGCCGTCGACACGGCCTGTCGTCATGAGACGGACGGACGGCGAGCTAAGCCATAGCTCGACGTCCACGGGCCCGCGCCTACGGTGGCCGGGTGACGGGATGTCCGGGGCGACTTCCGCGGCGGCCGGGACGCTGTGAAGTTCTCTCCTTCTCACGTTCCGCCACCTCCTTCTCTAGCATTACTGCTTCGCAGAAGGAGGTGACGGCGTCCCATTCCGTCTCGCTCTGGACCATGGCTTGAACCAGGGCCGGACGCGAGAGGTCGCCGCCGCCAATCGCCGCTTCGAGGACACGGCGGTGCTCCGCCCACGCGGGGCAAACCTCTACCGTGTGCTCCACCGTGTCCTCCGGTCGATCCTCGCAATGGAAACATCCGGGCGTTTCCTCCCGCTCGATTCAGTGCAGGAACCTCCCGAAACAACCGTGTCTGGTGAGGACCTGCGTCAGGCGGAAGGTGAGGATGCCGTGGCGTCGCTCAAGCCACTCTTCAAAGAGGGGACTTATCGCCACTATTGTGGCGTGCCCTGCACGGGGTTGCGACAGTCGCTCTCTCCATGTCGCCATGAGATCCCGCCGGAAGTCTGTCCGCTGAGCGACAATTTTCCGCGGCAGCGGAGTTTCCCCCCGGCGTAGCGCCTCCAAGTCAGAGGCCATTGGACGGCATAAAAACTCTGACACCAGGTTAGGCACTAACCACACGATAAACAAGAAGAAGATCGTTCTTAGGCTCATTTCATGCTCTTGATGAGAACTTTAACTCTGGCTGGAGTATGACTGTCATCGATATTCTAACGATGGAGACGGAAGGCAGTTGCAAGAGGTTCTCAGAGTTTACAGCATCTATATCGTGTTTGTGCTCATTTTGATGAACCTTGATGAGAACTTTAGACCTGGGTGGAGTATGACTATCAAAGAAGGTCTGACGTTGGAGAGGGAAGGCAGTTGCGAGAGATCCGCAATAGTTTAATGGAGTTTTATCGTGTTTCGGCTCATTTTGTGTTCCTTGATGAGAACTTTAGACGTCATCGAGTGTCTAAGGATGAAAACGTAAGGCTGTCGAGGGAAGCCCTTATTTGGAAAAATATAAGTACTTAGAATATTTTAGCGATTAACTCAAATATTTCTGAGAAATTAAATTGTTACCTACTTGAGTCTATACTAATATTATAAAGCTGAAGAGTTTGTTTGGATGGTTGAACGCGCTAATTTCAGGAACTACTGAATTCGTAGACAAGTTTACATCGTTCAAAATTATAGAATAGATATCGTTTCTATAATGTTGATCGCAATACTCTTTGGTAGGAACGCTCACCATAGACTTAAGTGTATGTTTTTTCTAGACATTAGAGAACGAGCGATCGACTCAGTCGTGTCAACTTGGCTACCATTTTAGCGCTATCTACAATCGCTGAAACCGAGGGGTTTACGATTGTAGAAAGAGAATCGATATGAAACGTTTGTAACTTGGCTATGCCTACTGGTTCGACTTAAAAGTATCTATTAGTGTTGGATAGCCCATTTATCGAGGAAGGTTATACGTTATAAAACATCACGCCACAACCAATAGGAGCGGAGCATCAAAGAAAAATATTGCAAAAAAAAACTGGAGATTCCTTTTGGGAATCTTTAACCGTTTACGCAATAATCATAAATGACGGAATTGTTCTTCTTAAAAAGTTAAAAAACAGTCCGCGATAACATAATGATGTCTATCTTTTAAGGTGGTCTCAGAATCTCTAACCTAACCCTCTCTCTCTTTCTCTTATTATGTGACGCAGACGAAGTTGCGCGGGTCAGCTAGTATGTAAAATAAGGAGTTAAGATGAATAAAGGAAATAATAATCAATCTGGGATCAATCCATCATCACTGACAGGACTATTGTAGCCAATAAGCCTGATATAGTGGTGGTGGATCGATCAGAGCGGCGCGCAATGATTGTTGACATAACGGTCCCGCATGATGAGAACCTCGTGAAAGCCGAGAAAGATAAACAAATCAAGTATCTTGACTTGGCTCGCGAGGTTGTTGACATGTGGGAAGTGGACTCAGCAATCATTGTGCCGATAGTCGTATCAGCCCATGGCTTAATTGCCAAGAGCCTCGATCAATACCTGAGGAGGCTCTCGTTAGGCAGCTGGATCAAGGGCTTGATTCAGAAAGCGGTACTCCTGGACACGGCTCGTATTGTTAGGAGGTTCCTCTCTCTGGAGCCCTGACCGCCGGTAGCTTGGACCCTGTTCCCGATACCGGTGGGCTACATTTTTTTATATTTTTAAATGTTTTTTATATATTTTTTAATTCATATTTAAAAATGTAACAAATTTGTGTTTATATGAATAAAGGAAATAATAATAATAATATTTATTTACTCAACACTGATTGTAGTAGGATACATGGTTATAGCATTTCTTAGAGAATAATAATATGTTAGATAGTCTACAATCGAGTGGGTGAAGCACTGTTCTCCTAGCTAGATTACAGAATAACCTGTGTTAAGGAGAAACAGTAAACCGTGATATCTTATGATGATAGTTCTTCCGTAACCGTTTAGTATGGTAGCAATAGGCTAGTTTCCACCATCAATAAATTGCAAATCTATTTAGTCCGTCAGTTACAGTATTGGAAAATAATGGACACGTATTTTTTGTTTTTGTAAATCAATGAATATTGACAAAGATAAAACGCATCAAAACTCGGGAGTGGGGGCTCGTGACGTCACAACGCACTAAAATTATACCACGGCGTGACGTATTGAGAATTTTAAAAGCGTCGTATCTTCTTCAATTTTGGTTTACATATCAAAAGAAAAAAATCATATCCAATATTTTTTTGAAATACTACCTAAAAATACTGCTACTCTATTAGATTTCTGATACATGCTGCAGATACAATTTTCAGTATGATTGAAACAACAATACTCAAACAAGACTCAAACGTTATTGTCAAAGAAAGAAAAACGTCATTAATAAATGTGACTCTTTGTTGTAGTAGTTTTAGATGAATGAAAGCAAATGTTTATGCTATACAGATAGGTAATAGACTTAAGAACAAGTTTTATAAATTTTCGAACACTATTTTTCCATACAAATGAAAGGTGCACATAAAAACATGTCGACTAAAACACGGTGAAGTGCAAGGCATTAAACTAGTTTGACATCTCTAACTTAGTTCATATAGCTATAGCTAAGTTAAATAGCTTCATTTTGAGAACAATCTCAAAATGAAGCTATTTAACTTAGCTTAAACTCGCATAAATCTCTAAATTGTATCAACTAAGTAGTTAGTATTCCATCAACGAAAGTTGAACCTCGAGAGTTAATAGTTGTTGTTTACACCTATTCCTTTCAAATAATAAAATATTAAACTAAAAAAACACACGACGAGAGTGACGTCATTTATTTCTCGTATTATTCTCAACAAACCCTTTCATTTGATGAGAATTTCCAAAAATCCTCGCCAGTTATAGTTAAGTCCCATGTAAAATATCCCAAGGGGGTGAACCTATTGCCATGAATTGGGAACAAATCCAGACTCCGTGGCTGTTACTGGTGTCGATACTGTTGTGCACAAACTAAACTTAATTTAGGGTATTGCTACCTTTTACTAAAAGGCAGTGCGAGAAAAGGACGGCTTTAGCTATGAATTAAGTAGAGATGTCAAACTAGTTCATGCCTTGCGCTTCACCGTGATTTAAGTCGACATGTTTTTATGTGCACCTTTCATTTGTATGGAAATATTAGTTCCAACTAAATTTGACAGCTCTAAATTACGTCCGACTCTTTCTCGTTTTATTAGAGAGCAAAAGATAGCAATAGCCTATAGTAAGTTTAGTTTGTGCACAAAAGAATCGACACTACTGAGAAATTTCTGAAACCCTATTAACACTTAGCCTAACCTAGGAATCGAACCCAGGAACTCATGTTCAGATCTATATCTATTCGCCTGTTAACCACACAGCCACTATTTACCAATCACCGTCTGCAGGCGACACGAGTCGCACTCACTTTAATGGTCGTAGCACACTCATCAACTCGGAAAGGGATCGCCACCGTGTCAACTCGAGCCGGTCAATATTATTTTTATGAAACTCCCTACTGCAAAGCACACTAATCGAAATCGTAACGTAATTGCCTCGCTTCGGGACAAGGTCACGAACCGCGATGCGTTCTCCGTACCCTAGCTTACGGCTCTCCGTACCCTAGCTTACGTCTCTTCGTTCTACACTTTACGTTCGGATTCAAAATGATTGAACTAGTGCCGCCTAGCCGTCAACCAGCGGCGGTAGCGGTCGACGAGCCGTAAGCGCGGCGTCGCCTAGCTGTAGCCTAGTCGACGTGCCAGAGCTTCAGCACCCCTAGCCAAGTTACAAACGTTTCGTATCGATTCTCTTTCTACAATCGAAATGCCTCGGCGTAAGCGATTGTAGAAAGCGCTAAATTGGTAGCCAAGTTGACACGACTGAGTCGATCGCTCGTTCTCTAATGTCTGTAGAAAAAACCTACACTTTCGTCTATGGTGAGCGTTCCTACCAAAGAGTTTAGCGATCAACATTGTAGAAACGATAACATTCTATTCTATCATTTTGAACGATGTAAACTTGTCTACGAATGTTCTATTCGTTTGTGTTGATCACGTGATTTAACGTTGAGATGATGTCATTCCCATTCATTTGAATAGTTTTCTACTAGCGTTAACGATTGTAGATTGTCAACTTGGCTAGGGGTGCTGGTCCGCTTACGTTACGTCATGGTTACGTTATGTGGACGCCTGTTTGACGCCAAGGGGAAAGGCGAGATGGTGACGATCCCTTTCCGAGTTGATACGTGTGCTACGACCTTTAAAGTGAAACAGACTGGACAAATAAATGTTTCAATATATCAAGTTAGAAAAAACACTACACCAGTGTGTATTGCAGACGACAGGAAACTAACGAGATTGTACCATGCTTGTGTTAACTTGTACTTTTTGTTACTGTGTTTTATAAGTTAGTAGGTACTGGGTAATAAGATAAACCTTGGTAAGACTGATGGTCAGACTTTTGGGTCACTGACTACCTGTAACGACTGTCAAAGATCTACAAATAACAGCCGGGACCAATGGAGGCACGGAGGAAACTCGGTATGTAATTATGGTCACCCATCCCCCAGACCGCCCTTGGCAAGCGCGGCTTAACCTTTCAGGTCGCCCCGTGCGGCTGTTATTATTAAGCCACGAGCTCCTCACTCAAATAAAAATAAGCTCTAAGATTCAAAATAAGAGTACCTAATTTTGGTCGCTTTTCAAAGTAACTTAATGGGTGTAACAAGACACTTGTGGCAAATCATAGTTCCCACGACGGCCACGACGATATTCATTGGGTAGTAGCTGACACGAGAGGTCTACTCTATGGTCACATAGAACGAAACACGAAGTTTTTCTGGACTTCCAGCGAATATTAAAGTTGTCACTTATTATCTACATTGTTTGTATTCGATATCTAGACGCATACAAGACTTATATTATGATTAAAGAAAAAAATAGTGATGATACAACATGCACCTGAGTTTCATTGGAAGAACGGCGCACGTAGGCGCCTAAACACTAAACGCAGCCGAAAGGCACTTGCTCTCGCCGTCATTGCGATAATTTTTTTGTTCCAGACTATTCCTAGGAACCTATAGTTACGTAGATATTGGGGATCAAATTTACATTTTCACAAGATTTTTTTTAAATACAGTAGATACATGTTTATAATTATGGATTTTTCTACCTCAAATGGCTTAGCATGGTCCTCCGTTACGCCTAAAATACTGCAGCATTCATTTTGAAATAAATATATTATTAGCATCAAACGTTATTTTTGAAACTACCGTGCGGTCGTGCCTATAAAAGCAGAGCGCAGCCAGTACTCGCCCCTCTCATCCGATCCGCGCCGGTGTCCCTCAGGGATCGGTGATCTCCCCACTAGCATTCACGCTGTACACCAGCGACATCCCCAAGAGTGCAGCGTCCGAGCTAGCACTCTTCGCCGACGACACGGCCATTTTTTACTCCGGTAGAACTCCCGCTAGTATTACTCGCATTCTCCAGAAGTCCGCAAACGCCTTAGGCGATTGGTTCCGGAAATGGAGAATCGAGGTCAATCCCGACAAGAGCCAGGCGGTACTTTTCTCAAGCCCCCGACAACTCTTCCCCGATACCCCCAGTCCGATCACCATGCTTGGCAAGCCGATCCCTTGGGCGAAGCGAGCCAAGTACTTGGGTGTTATCCTAGACCGACGTCTTAACTTTAGTGAGCACATAAAGACGGTGCGTTCGCGTGCCGCCTTTGCTCTCGGTAGGCTTCACTACATTCTGAACGCACGTAGCAAATTGTCACTTAAGTGCAAATTGCGTATTTACACCGCGTGCATCAGGCCTATCATGACTTTCGCATGTCCCGTTTTTGCGCACACCAAACCCTACCATCTTCATAAGATGCAGACCCTTCAGAATAGGTTCTTGCGAAAGGCCACAGGTGCCCCACCTTACGTTAGGAATGAGCAACTACACGTTGATCTCAAAATCCCCACCATGATGCAGTA
Source organism: Xestia xanthographa (assembly GCA_905147715.2). NCBI lineage: Eukaryota > Metazoa > Arthropoda > Insecta > Lepidoptera > Noctuidae > Xestia > Xestia xanthographa. The sequence continues at coordinate 1,068,423 of LR990654.1, read as the reverse complement.
CATGAAACGTCTGACCAAGGGCTTTTTCGATTCAGCCGAAAAACACCCTAACCCGCTGATCTCCTCAGCAGCCAGTTATGCCCCCTCTAACATATCTAGGATTCGTAGACCCAGACTTACCCTTGTCACTCCCGATGATCCCATCACCGTTTATCAAGAGAGCTGTAGGGAAACGAGTACACTACGTAGGTACAAATACAAAAACCGATTTAAACCGCGAATCCGGTCCCGCCGGCGTGGACCCCCGCGACCCCCCAGTAACATCACTGCCCGACCCCTGTCCGACATGCTCGATGAGCCAATTAATGATCCGACCCAGCCTGTTGTTGTCCCTTGCTGTCCTCTTGTCAATGACCCACTAAGCCGAGGCCCGAACCCCACAGGGGGTGCCCTTAGTGACGGTTCATTTAATGTGTAATTCCTGTTAGCTTGTAAGCCCTGGCTGGGGGCCTTAAAGTAATTTTTGGCCACCACAGGATTGTCCGGTTAAGCAGTCAAGCAATCGTCTAGAATTGCAACTGCGAGTGGTCCCTCCTAAAAAAAAAAAAAAAAAAAAAAAAAAAAAAAAAAAAAAAAAAAAAAAAAAAAACTACTCGCCCCTCACTCCGTCTCGAGCAGTCGTCGTGATAACATCGTTTCTTTGCTATTGTGATAAGTCGTTATTTTTGTAATTTTATCAGGAAGTATAATTTCATTTTAATGTTTTTCAGTTTATAAAATTGTATTTGTTTTAAATTGATTAAAGACGAGTATTTCGTCATTTCGTTTATTTTTTTTTAAATTAAAGTGTTATTAACCGCTATTATCAGAAGTGGGATTGGCTCCATTGCCTATCTTATCTTTCTGTGTTGTGCGAACAGCTTTTGAATCATGTCCGAACGAGCTACCACTCGTAGTAGAGGTAGAAATAGGCGTGATCAAAATAGTGATGCAGATGCAACTGAACTCCATGAAACTCTTGGAGCTATTCTGGCGCGCCTGACCGCGCTAGAAAACACCAACCTACCCGCAACTAGCACCGTGTCGGCGAATGTGACTCCGGATGCACGTGCTGTTATGGTGCCTGGGCAGATCATCGCGTCTTTGCCGCAGGAGCCACCACAAACAGTGCCGGAGTCCAACACCAGCATTGTTGGAGAATCGCTTGCAAGTACCTCGACGTCACTGGACGCTACAGATCGCCTCATTGGAGCGTTGAGTGCGTTAACCCAGGTCAGATCCAACCATTATTATATTTCTAACTTTGATCCCAGCATACACGACATCGATTCTTGGTGTGAGGAAGTTGAAAGGGCACGTGATATTAATAGATGGAATGACAACGAGTGTTTATCCCGGATTGCTAACTGCCTGAAGGGAGACGCTCGTAGTTGGTTGAATGATTGGGTCACCAACGACCGCACCTGGTCTAACTTTAAGATCGAATTTAAACCACTTTGCTCACGAAGAATCGATGTTGCAAATATATTGTTTGACGTCATGAGTACAAATTCCGACAAATATTGCACGTACGCAGAATATGCTAGGCGCTCCGTCTTGAGACTAAATATTATTAAAGGGTTAAGCGATGATTTAATGGTCGCGATTGTCATACGTGGTATAACTGACGCACAAGTACGTGCCGCTGCGATTAACGCTCACCTATCGACTAAAGATCTGGTTGAATTTTTATCTATTTATACAAAACCAAATCTTCGTGAAATCTTCTCAAAGTAAACAGTTTGACCGAAACTCTCGAAAACGTCCACATAGTAATAATAATCGCGAAATAAAGTGTTTTTCTTGCGGTAATGTGGGTCACGTGCAGCGCGAGTGCCCTAAACAATCAAAACCGGATAGATCTGATGAATCAACAGAAACGACTAATAAGAAACCGAATGTGTCGTGTTCATTTTGTAAAAAGTCTGGCCATGACGCCTCTGTTTGTTTTGCTAAACAAAGATCTGAAAAGCGTAATAAAAACAATGTTAATTTTTGTTTCGAGTTGAAAGGCGCATCAACAGACAGTGACGTCACAACGGCCGTAATACAGGGTATACCTACAGACGTGCTAATAGACAGCGGATCGCGCGTTTCCCTTATTTCAGAATCGGTCCTGAAATATTTTAAGTGTACTCGACTACCCACATATCAAGTATTACGTGGCATAGGTGATCAAAATATCGAGTGTAATAGCCGCGTAACATTAGTCATTGAATTTAGCGAAATCTCTTTAGAGGTGGATCTTTTTGTTGTTCCCCCGAAGTGCCTAAACGTGCCAGTACTAATAGGAACAGATGTTTTAAACCGCGAGGGAGTAATGTACATTCGTGCAAACAATGAGCAACGTATTACTCGAATTCCTAGTTCGGTTAGTCAAAATGTATTGCTCATCAACTCAAGTGATCAGTTTTCGGTTAACACGCCGCTTGAAGGTAGCGATCGTGAAAAATTGATGTCAGTCGTAAATCAGTTTAAGGAATTCTTTATTATTGGGACTGCTTTAACAACAGTCACGACTGGTAATATGCGCATTGAGTTGACGAGTGAGACACCGATTTGTTATAGGCCGTACAGACTTTCATTTGATGAAAAATTAAAAGTCCGTGATATTTTAAAAGATTTGCTAGACAAGCAGATAATCCGCGAGTCCAACTCTCCATACGCAAGTCCGATTATTCTTGTTAAGAAAAAAGACGGAAAAGATCGTATGTGCGTCGATTACCGCGCGTTGAACGCAGTTACCGTGAAAGATCGCTATCCATTACCCTTGATAGAAGATCATATTGATCGCCTTGGTAAGAGCAAGTTCTTCAGCTGTTTAGACATGGCGACAGGCTTCTACCAAATTAAGCTGGATAGCGACTCTGTAGCGAAGACCGCTTTCGTGACCCCAGAAGGTCATTATGAATTTTTGAAAATGCCGTTTGGTCTCGCCAACGCGCCGGTCGTATATCAACGAATAATCACAAATACGCTGAAATCACTAATAGAGTCTGGTAAAGTCCTCATTTTTATCGATGATGTGTTAATATTGGCGTCTTCTATCGATGAAGCAATTGAGAATGTACGCGAGGTATTAAAAACCCTTACTTCTGCGGGGTTCTCTATTAACTTAAAGAAAAGGCTACAGAGATTGAGTACCTAGGTTGAACTATCTTTGAGGGTCAGGTTAGACCGAGCGAACAATAAATTAAGGTTTTAATTGACTCTTCTAGGTATGTTGTCCGTAACGATCTGTTGTTTTACAAATACACCCCTATGGGCTAGGAGTCAAAGCTACTATGTTACATTCCCAAAGGGCACCGATTAAGTCTCCTAAGAGTTTTTCATGACCAGCATGACCATATATGTGCAGATAAGACCATTGACCTAATTCTGCGTCATTTTTGGTTTCTAGGGCTCTATGCCTTTGTAAGGAAATACGTAGTTCACTGTTTGATTTGCCTTTTGTCCAAGAAAGTTCCTAGGGCTCCTCATTACCCGATTTCATCATGGCATAAGCCAGATACTCCATTTAACACGGTCCACATGGACGTATGCCTCTACCTATTTCTAGTGATAAGAAGTATCTGTACTGCTGATTTTAGATGCTTACTCTGAGTATTGTTTGTTTTATGCGATAAAAAGGCAAGATTCCAACGAATTAAAGCAAATGTTTTCAAATGCCGTTTCCCTGTTTGGTACTCCCAAACTTATTGAGTGTGACAGAGGACGAATGTTTGAGAGTGCGAGTTTTCGGGGCTGGATTACTGAAATGGGTAGCGAAATTCATTTTGTTACACCTGAGATGCATAGTGAAAACGGTCAAGTCGAACGCTATTGTCGCACTCTGCTTAATATGTTACGCTTAGAGGCGTCTAAGCCAGATAGTAAATGGTCCGATTCCTTGTGGAAAATGCAGCTTGTTATCAACTGCACTAAACACAAGACCACTCAGATCCCACCTTTACAATTACTTATTGGTGTTGAAGCAGTCACACCACACAACAACACAGTCAACACAGTCAGCCACCAGTTAAGATCACTGGTTCGCGATGTCGCTATCGATGACGTGCGACCTAATCGCGAGGGGTTAAGAGAATTGCAAAGACAGCGCGCCAGCGAGCTGCTTGACCAGAATAGACGTAAACAAGATGAATACTTACGTTAATAAAAACCGGAAGGTCAAGTGTACGTTTAATCTAAATGATAATGTGTTTGTAATAAAAACCTCTCAGATTACAGGCAAGCTGGACTCGGGGATGCGAGGGCCATATCGTGTGGCGAAAATCCTTCCCCACGATCGGTACGAACTACAGCTGTTAACTGGTTCGTATGGCAAAGTTACTCAGGCTGCCGCCGAGCATATGGTTGCGTGGCGAGGAGAGTGGACCCCCGAGTCATGTGCCACGTTTTTTGATAGTAAGTAGACTTTTGTATTTACTTTCTATCTGCTTGATCGTGTATGGTATTAAATATGTTTGATCACATGGACTGAAAGAGTCACGTGTACATACATGATGGTTGTGTGGGCATTGAGCGATGGCTCTGCCAAGACGTGCTAACTGTGTGCCTCCGTCTCAGTTTATGTGGGCATTGAGCGGTAGCTCTGCCGAGACGTGCTAACTGTGTGCCTCCGTCTCAGTTTATGTGGGCATTGAGCGATGGCTCTGCCGAGACGTGCTAACTGTGTGCCTCCGTCTCAGTTTGTGTGGGCATTGAGCAATGGCTCTGCCGAGACGTGCTAACTGTGTGCCTCCGTCTCAGTTTATGTGGGCATTGAGCGATGGCTCTGCCGAGACGTGCTAACTGTGTGCCTCCGTCTCAGTTTGTGTGGGCATTGAGCAATGGCTCTGCCGAGACGTGCTAACTGGGTGCCTCCGTCTCAGTATGAGGGCATTGAGCAATGGCTCTGCCAAGACGTGCTAACTGGGTGCCTCCGTCTGTTTATAAGGGCATTGAGTTATATGTAATTCTGCCGAAAGAGACGTGCTAACTGGGTGCCTCCGTCTCAGTTTTATTTATAAAGGCATTGAGATATGTCTCTGCCAAGACGAGCTAACTGGGTGCCTCCGTCTACTAGACATGTGTTTTGAGGATATCACTAATACGCACTATTCTCTCATTTATAGCTGAAGAGGATAGTCTCGCAGCACCATCTACCAGCGCAACTAGCTGCGAAGATCATTCAAGTCGTGGAGATGCAGACACACACCAGGGTCCACCAATTACTAATGCAGCCATTGAAGACATGAGCCCTTCGCGTCGCCCGAGTCTACTTGCCGAAGATCATGACTGCAACGAACAAGGACCATCATCTGAACAATGTGGTTGAGGACAACCACACGTCAGGAGAGGCCGTATTAGCATCAAACGTTATTTTTGAATCTACCGTGCGGTCGTGCCTATAAAAGCAGAGCGCAGCCAGTACTCGCCCCTCGGATTCGCCAGTGGTCCAGAGCTGACGTCTCCACTACAGCGCTGCAGACGGACTCCGGAGGAAGCTGACCAAATTGTGCTCCAAGTTGGGGGTACATTTGGAAAACTCCCGCTCGCGCGGACCGCAACCTACCCACTTTCCCTGTGTTCGTGCAAGTGCTTAGCACTGGTACGAGCACAGGGGGAGCCTCCCAGCTGCCCGGTGCCCTGAGCACCGTTGCGGTCGCGAGCCCACATACGAAGCAAGAAGCCAGTAAGAAGAAGATGTCCGGCGCCCGTGACTCGCCCGGTCACGGCGACGCCGACTACGAGGCTCGTCTCTGGGCGCTGGACCGGACGGTGTCGATGCCGAACATCGGCTTCGTGCTGCCTGATCCAGCGCCGCCTGGTCCCCCCCCCCCCTCATAGTGAGGAGAGGAAGACGACCGGCAAAAAGAGGTCCTCCAACTCCAGACGGAAGAAGAAGACGCCGCCCGAAGCCCGGGCAGAGAGGGAAGAAGACGGAGCGAGTCGAGGCGCGGCTGCTGATGCGTGTGGCCCATCGACGTCACCGGCGCCTGCGCGTGCTGCGCCGGTGCCTCCGCCGAGCCAACCGCATGCCGTATCTGCGCGCCCGTCCTCGCACCGCCCGGGTCCATCTCAGCCCCCGGCCCCCGCCACCGCCGCCGCAAACACTGACCGCGCGCCAAAACAGCGCGCCACTGCATCCGCGCATGAGGCCGCGCGCGATCCCGCGCTGCCGCCCGTGCAAGAACCGGCGACTCAGTGGCGCGCGCCCGCGCCCTTGTCGCCCACGCCGCTGCCACGCACCTTAGTGGCCTCCACACTGACGGCACCAGCGCCATCTGTGCGCCCCGCTGCACAACACCACGCCACCATGGCTACGCGCCCCGCTGCGTCGACCGCGCCCCTAGGGGCTGCGTCCGTAGCGAGGCTCTCCAGCCGGGACCCCAGGCTGGCTCCGGGAGCGCGCCAGGCTCTCCTGGCGCCCCAGGTGCCTGCATCGCCGGCGCCCCCTCGTGCCTCGGCCTGCGACTCACCGGCAGAGCGGTCGGCATGCTCGTCGCGAGCCGGCTCGAGCATGTCGCTCGCATCTGCAGGGTCGGATGACTCGGGGCCGAGTGCGCTGGGGAGGCGCACCCCAGTAGAAGCACCATCGCAGTCGCGGGGTTATGGCTCCGACTTTCGGGCGGAGCCGCGGCCCCAGCGACGTCGCCGCAGTACAGATGAGGCCGAGGAGGAGGCAAAGCGGTACTGCCTCGACCCGCCGCTGCAGCGCGACCACGCGCCGCCGCGGGGCGGGCACGTCACCGCCGGGTCGCCTACCTTTGCGGAGGCTACCCGCCGCACGCCCCCCCCCTCACCAATACCGACGCCGACGACATCAGGGACGCAGCGTGGGGTGAGTGTTGACATCGCTGTCTCTCCCTCACAGCTTGCGGCCCCCCGGGACACGACCGCTGCGCAGCCCAAGCCAAAGCCGCCGAAGCGGCCGAGGTATCCTCCGCTGACGGTGGAAAAGCTGCCGGGATGGGCTTCTCACTTCAGGGCCCTCAAAGAAAAACTGGGCCACCCCCCCAGTGCCCAACCATTTGGCACTGGAATTCGGTTCACTCCAGAGAGTGAACTCGAATATAGGGTGGTCCAGCGCTATTTGACTGGCCTGGAGAAGGAGGATGGCACATCTTGGTACGCCTATTCGTTGCCAGCGGAGCGAAGCTGCAAGGTGGCCATCAGGGGGCTGCCTGTTGACACCACTCCACAGGAGATCGAGGAGGAGCTCCGCGCGATGGGACACAAGCCGGAATACGTTCGCCATATCAAGGCGAGTCAGGGACGCCCCGGCTGTGTGTTCCACGCCGTACTCAGTAGGACGCCTGAAGTACGCAGCATCTTCGGCACCTCCGTGTTCCTAAACATGCGGGGTGTCAGGATTGAAGCCTGGCGGGGCAAGCGTGGGCCCGCCCAGTGCCACCGGTGCCAGAAATGGAGGCACTCGTCGCACCACTGCCACCGACCGCTCGCCTGTGTCCGCTGCGGAGAGGGGCACTCTGCGCGGGATTGCCCCCGGCCACGTGACGAGCCAGCCACGTGTGTCAACTGCGGGGGCGACCATCCCGCCAACAACATTAAGTGCCCCTCCTTTCAGGCGGAGATAAGGGCTAACAGGCGGGCGGGCACAGCTGCCGCCATTACCGCCTCACAACGACCGAGCACGGTCGCTGAGAGGCCAACAGAGGTGGCCTCCACCGAGGCCCAAGGTGAGTCGCTGATGGCGGCGGCCAACGGGCCCACCAACAGGGGAGAAGCTCCCCCCTCCTCGAAGCGGCGGAGGGGAAAGAAGAGGAAGCGGGGGGGCAAGGGTAAGGCACCCGTGCCCCCCTCCGCACCTGAGGGAGAACAACCGGGCGACCAGCCCCCGACCCTGCGCGGGCTGTAACTCCGGCTGCAGCCCCAACGCAGCCCGAAGACAGGAAGTCCGTTGGGCCGACAGCTGGCGCCGGCATTGCGCTGCCCGCGGCCCAACCAAAAGAACGACTCCGTGCCAACAGAGGCACCACCAGCGCCGGCCCAGCTGCCGGCTCAGAAGCCGAAAAGAAGGAGTTTACAGCCCGCGCCATCCAGCTGTTGATGGACCTGATCGGGGCCATCAGACAGGGCCGCGACGTGGAACTGGTCGTCCTTGACGGCCTAGCTGCGTTACTCTCCTTGTATAGTGGATAGACCGTCAAGGATGACTCAGGAGCGTCCGCGACCGGCATCGCATGGTCGCCCCCCCTCCGCCGCCTTTATCACCGGATTTGACCCAGGTAAGCTGTTCCTCGTTACACGCAGCTTACCTGCACAATATGACTCCACACACATCACTCACGCCCAGCTGTGCGACCTGTTCTAAGTTAATATAGGCAGGGCGCGCAGCTATAACCACACATGCACTCCTCTACAAGCACGTAGACACACGCGTGGACGCGGCCCTCGGGCCCGCGGAAAACGCACACATGGGCGGTGTTACACATACAATACCGCCCACACACACACGTCGTTTCCGCAGCCCGTACCACTGCCGGCTAGCTCTGGTTAGTGGGGCGGGCGGGAATCACACATCCACTGTAGGTGCGCTGTAAGTCGGTGCCTCTGTCGCTGGTTGTCTCCCGCTGGGCTTCCCTCGGGTAACCGGGGGTCTCACCTGGCGGAGACGGACCGCCGGGGCACTGTGAAGAAAGCAGCGCTGTGCAACAGCGCTGTGGCGCGCCTACAGTCACAATACAGCAACCACACACATGGGCGCATGTCATGCGCTCACCAAGTTTTGGACAATGTCCAATCCAAAGACGGGTCCGTTTTTACGGGCCGAGGTATGGCCTCCGCGGTCAGGGGGCACAGCCCCGATACCGCCTACCGCGCCCCCTTGCGGGGGCGCTGTGAATACTTTAATCATACTCGCCCCTCACTCGCCGCCTGACCGCCGCCGCGTACGGACGTGCCGCTACCTGCGTTGTGTCCCGCCCGCTGCTACCTGCTGTCACCGGTTCGTCACGACTCCGTGACGTCATCAGTAGTCCCAGACTACACCCAGTCGTTGCATTACTACAGTTTGCGCCTTGTGCACGAACTTAGTGTTGCTGCGCCGTAACGGATCATCTACATTTGTAGTTGGTTCGATACGTCAAACAAAACTGTCTTTTTCAAGACAAGCATTTCCATAACAGTTCCATCGTCCTCGCGTGTTTTTGCCCTTCAGGGAAAAACCACAGTTTCGTGGTTCTTGGTGGAAACCTTACGGTGCCAACGAAGCCAAGAGGGTGGTGATCCAATCCTACCCGCCAAACCCCTTCAGGGCGAGGCATTCCATTGGAGTCGAGAGCTAGGACCCTGGCCTTGGGGGCTTCCCTCGTCAAACCTAGTCTCTGGTTTCGTTCACAGCAACTCACCTAGTGTCGGTTGGGAGTGTCTACCCCTTCGCACTAGAGCCCCTTGCGGGCCTAGGGCCCTGTCGCACAATAAGACTGGCGACAGGTTTACAAGCTTAGGGAACACCTTAGGTACTCACCTCCCTGTTCGCACAAGTTCAGGGAGGCCACACACCCCCGGGCCCACCCACCCGGGGAGTTAGGTTGTTAGGGTGATAGGTTGAGCTTCACTCATGTTAGCTAACTTTTAGCTTTTAAGCCCGTTTCTCAATTATGGCTGACAGACTTCTTTACAAGTTTGTCAGACAGGTTCTGTTTGAAGACTCGTACTTCAAACAGAAATATGGCGCGACTTTCGACGAACTCGAACGCGCAGCGTTCGCTGAATACAGCGACGCACCCGATAGCCCATTAGCTTCAATGGACGCCGACACCGTCATTCTGGGAACGCCCGAGTCGGCGCCCATTGAGCCTAATTACCCGTCCTCGCCGCGCCTCGCCGACAAAGGCATTCCGAGAATGCCTAAGCCCATTATTCCGAAGGCCATTGTTTCGGAAACAATAGTCCATCCCGCAGCTGCGTCCGATTCTCCTTCCGAGAAAATGGACACGACAGTCCCGGTCTCCGATCCCGAACCGGATTTCTCCTCCGCCTCGTCCTCCGAAGACGACTACCAAGTCGTCGGAAAGGGGAAGAAGAGGAAGGGAAAAAGCTCTAAGTCCACTCAGGCCAAGAAACCCGCCGCGAATGTCTCGGTTCCCGCTTCCACTCCCGTGACTTCCCGCCCTCCGTCCCCGGCTCCGTTGGCTGCTGCTCATACCAGCAAGCCGACCACCATTAAACCCGCCGCGAAGCCCGCCGCGAAACCTAAAAAACCCAAGCCCACTCCCGCGCTTTATCTTCAGGACAAGGCGAAATGGACTGAATTGTCCAAAGCGTGCATGGATCTAAAAATCCAATACACTAGCGCCCACAGTACCCCTAATACCATTAAGATAAAGGTCCCTACGTCCGACGATTATAGGGCCATGACACGTCTCATGGCGGAAAGAAAATATGCTTTCCATACTTACGGTCTCCCCGAAGAGACACCCACTCGCGTAGTCATTAGGAATATTCCTAAGGAAATCCCCTCCGAGGACGTCCTAAACGACCTCTTAAAACAAAACATCCCCGTCTCAGCTGTACACCGCCTGCGTAAGGCGCGTGGAGGAGACCTGTACGACATTGTGCTGGTCATTTGCGACCCGGTGGAAGGGCACCACCCGATATTTAATATCAAGTCAGTTTGTTCCCTTTCAGGCATCTCAATCGAGAGGCCTTTCAAATCACACCAAATAGGGCAATGTCACCGTTGCCAAATGTATGGCCATAGCCAGAAGCATTGCTACGCGCCTCACAGGTGCGTAAAGTGCCTAGGCGACCATAGCACGGTCGATTGTCCTCGTCCTAAGGACAACTCCCAGGCTGCAGAGCCACCCAGTTGCGTTCTCTGTGGCCAGTCGGGCCACCCGGCCAACTATCGAGGCTGTCCCAAGGCCCCTAAGTCCTCCTCCTCAAAGCTGGCGAAGCGAGCCAGCGAACGGCAGCAGAGGGAAAGCCCCTCCGTCAAGATCCCTTCCTCCCAATTGCCCGAACGTCTCAGTCCTCAGAGACCCTCACCCTGGAACTCTCTGAATCACCAGAGAGCCTTTCCAGCACTTGGTAAGGTAGAGACCACCACCATCCCAGGGTTACTTGACACCCCCGTCCCGCCCCCTGCGCTGCCAGCGCCCCGAGTGGCCGCTCCCGCAGCTTCCCCAAAGACTGCTCCCGTCGCTTCTCCCGCGCCCTCTCGCCCCGGACCTCCAGGCCCCGCGGCCATCTCAAAGGAAACATCTTTCCAAAAGATCGCAAGATTCTCGGTCTTTGTTGGCACTGAAGCAGATAGCTTAGCTGCTGAACTTAGGAGTGCCCCCATTGACATAGTAGTCTACAGCGAAATCTTCAGCCGCTATCCCGAGATAGAGCAAGCCCTAAGAAACCTTAAGTCCCCTTGAATATGGATAATACGAACTTAGGTAAATTCAAACCGCGATCCCTTAAATTAGGTTTTTTCAACGCCAATGGCCTCAGAAGCCAACGTGATGAGATCGCCGCTTTTCTCCGCGACCATCAAATTGACGTATTCCTCTTACAGGAGACCTTCCTTTCGCCCAGTCACCGTGACCCGAAAATTGCCAACTATCGCATAGTTCGCAACGGTCGGTCGCGTTATCACGGTGGCGGCACTCTAATTTATTACAAAAAGGACCTGCATTGCATCCCCATAGCCCCCCCTCCGTTAGAGTCTAAACTCGAGGTATCCATCTGTCGGCTCGGCATGACCGGTCATCCGCCGATTACCATCATATCGGCTTTATCCCCACGACCCGAGCAAAAGCTCTGATGTACTAGATATCGCGCTTCTCAAAAATGTCAACCTTAAGTTGCATTTGATCGAGACTCTTCACGAGCTCAACTCAGACCATCGCCCTGTGTTTATGCACTTGCTCCCCCGCTCTGGTCCTTCCGACTCCGATCAGCCCCCGCCTTCCCAAGTGATTACCGACTGGAGAAAAGTCAGCGATAAGCTGAATTCTCTCTCGTCGCCGCACCTGGATGCCATCCCCGACCATATTGTCACAGTCACAGACACGACAGCCGCCATCAATTCCTTTACAGAGCACATTCAATCCGTAATCACAGATTGTTCACGGGAAGTCCCAGCCCTGAGCGATCAGCGCTGGAAACTACCCGATGACGTACGTGATCTGATAAACGAGAAGAACGCGGCTATCCGTGCCTACAGCTCTTTTCCCTGCGACTCGAACAAAGCTCACATGCGCTACTTACAGCGTGCTGTAAAGAAGCGCACCAGTGAGTTTCGTTCGAATCAATGGGACAAGATGCTCAGCGAACTCGAGCCCACTCATCTAGCTTTCTGGCAACTTCAACGGAAGTTACGTGCCACCGAAGAGGCTTCGATGCCTCCTCTCACTCGTCCGGACAAGAGCCTCGCGTTCGAAGACTCTGAAAAGGCCGAATGCCTTGCCGACAGTTTAGAATCTCAGTGCACTCCCAGCACGCAACCGGTAGATAGCAAACACCTCGACATGGTAAACGCGGAAGTCGAACGTAGGGCCTCCCTTCCCCCCTTTAAAGACCCCGATGATCCTATACCTGTAGTCACCCCAGACGAAGTGTACGACATCATTAAAGGGCTTAAACCGCGTAAAGCACCCGGCTCTGACGCAATCACTAACAAGGTGCTCAAACTTCTCCCCGGTCAGTTAATAATCTTATTGGCAGCCATCTTCAATGGCGCTCTAAGTAACAACTTCTTCCCCCAGGTATGGAAAGAGGCCACTGTTATCGGAATTCCCAAACCCGGTAAACCCAAGACGGACCCCGCGAGCTACCGTCCTATCAGTCTCCTGAAAGCACTCGGAAAAATAATAATAATAATAATAATAATAATTTTTCTTTATTAGCATACATATCAACTAGCAACCTAACACAATAATTTAAAATCTTCTATTACCAGTTTCACTAGATAACTATTAGGATGTTAGTTTACACATAACTGATTCACCCTGCTCCCCGTACTAGTATAAACTGTATTACGGTGGAACAGTTTTCCTCGGTCGCGGTAATAGGTTAGTTATTAGATTATACTAGTGGCACGTACGTTAATTCGGTATAGTAACGAAACAAAGAAAGGTACAAGCGTTAAATATAAAGGGTATACAGTAAATATTTGCTCTGCTATTTTTCAAATTTGATGGTAGTTCGAAAAGTTGACATAATATATGCAAGGTTTTTAGATGTTTTGTTTGTTTACAAAGCTGATATAGTTACCTTTTGTGATTGATAAATGTTTTTGATTGATTTGTTGATATGTTGTTAAATTGAAGTTAAAAATAAAACAAAAATTGTAATAAATTAAAATAGTACATAAATAATATGAATTAAAATTAAAATTAAAACCAAACATAAAAATTAAAATTAGGAATACAATCAAAATTTAATTCAAAATAAAAAATTAAATTTAAATTGACATTAAATAAAATTTAAATTAAAGTAAAATTAAAATAAAATTAATATAGTATTAAAATTAAAATTAAAATAGGTCTCAATTAAACTACAAATTTTGATGACGCGAAATTGTGTTGAAATGTGTGTGTGATGAGTGTATGTATGTATGTATGTATTTGTGTAGGTATGTATCCGTACAGGGGTGTCTGTGTCGTGGAATGGTATCTGGTGACATAGTTACGCAGTGGTTTTAATCAATTGTTCCGTGTTGTCATAATTCAATGAGTTTAGAAGTTTAAAAATTTCATTTTTATATGCATGTTTGTTAAGATGGCGAATTTGAATTTGCTTTGATATTTTATTATATATAGATGGTCCTAAGTAATGTAAAAATCTTTTTGCGAATGAAGTTTTACAGTGAGGCACAGAGTACACAATATCTTTCCTTCTTTTTTTGGTATAATCAGGTGTATTTTTATGTTGTGTTTGTATTATATTTCTGATAAATAGTTGCCTCACTGTAAGGACTGATAATTCGGAGTATAGCGAAAAGGTGGGGTATCTAAATCTTTTGTGACTCATAACCTTGAGAACTGCACGTTGCGCTCTTTCCAAGTTAATAAGTACTGACTTGGAGGCACCTCCCCACGCAGCAATAGCATACGTTATAATGGACTGGCATAAGGATACATAAACTAATAAGATTATATTTGGCGGGCAGAAGGAACGAATAATTTTAAAGATATATATAAGTTTTCGGACTTTAGAAATAAGCTTTGTTATATGTTCATGCCAATTTAAATGTTGGTCAATGATTAGACCAAGATATTTAATTGAGGGAGTTTTATTTAATTCATGACATGTGCATTTCCCGGACATATTACAAGTGTGCGCTTTTAGGTGAATAATTCCAGGAGGTGGTTGATTTCTTTTTGTGATACTGAAAGGTATGTATTTAGTTTTAAGTGCATTTAGGGTGAGAAGATTTTCCTGTAGCCATTCTGTAACCTGTTGGAAACCTAAGTTAGCTACGTCATTTGCCTCTTTCCATGACTTACCAGTAAATAAAAGGGCAGTGTCATCTGCATACGCTATTACTCGGCCTTGTCTCAACTTTAATTCACACAAGTCATTCACATATATAAGGAATAGCGTGGGTCCTATAACGCTTCCTTGTGGCACACCAAAAGTGATATCCGCCAGCTCACTCACCATGCCGTTTATTCTGACACATTGTTTCCTATTTGTCAGATAGTCTGTGAAAAGTTTTAAGGCTGTACCACGAATTCCCAGGTGTTCCAGCTTTGCAAGAAGCAGGGGGACAGAGACTGTGTCAAACGCTTTTGCTAGATCAAGGAATACACCTATCGTCTTCTGTCCCTTGTCCAGGCTATCAACGATGGTAGAAGTTAGGTTTGTTATTGCATCGTCAGTCGATTTGTTTTTTCTAAAACCGAACTGGTTCATTGAGAGTAGATTTTGGGATTCAAGGTAGGAAGTTAGTCTTATATTAATAACCTTCTCAAGGACCTTGGACAAGGATGGCAGCAGCGATATAGGCCTGTAGTTAGCGACACAGTCTCTGTCCCCCGCTTTGAATAAAGGAATTATTAGGGCCTTCTTGAGGGCATCAGGAAAAACGCCTTTCGTCATACACTGATTGCATATCATGGCTATGGGACATGCTAAAGTATGTACGCCTAATTTTAATATTGAAATGGGAATTTCATCGCAACTGGTGGCATTAGATTGCTTTAAATTTAATATTATGCATTTTACTTCTTCTTCATCCGTTGGAAGAAGGACGAACGAGTTGGTTTTGGAGGACCTAATAGAGGTGGTTTTAGGTAAACCTTGGTTGTTCCCTAGTATATCCTTGGCTAAATTGTAGCCCACTTTTGCGAAATAACTGTTCACGTTATTTATAGAACTAAGCGCATCATGTTTGATTTTTAATAGTTCATCAAGGTCATTACTTTGGTCAGTGAGATTGCAAGTATCCCTTATCAGTGACCATTGTTTCTTGAGGTTATTTTTATGTTTTTTTATTTCAGATCTCAGATAGTTATTTTTAAGTTTTTTTAACAGATTATTACAGGTGTTGCGGTATCTTTTGTAAGTTACACTTAGAATGACGTTTTCAGGGTCTTTGCGGAGTTTTTTATGGAGCCGATCTCTGTTTCTGATACAGCGGCATAGACCAGACGTTATCCATGGTCTTATGGGACGTTTCCTCCGAGATAGTTTAATGGTCACCGTGTGCTTCTTCATTGTGTCCGCAAGTGCTGTTAGAAACGCATTTGTCATGATATTGCAGTCTTCGGTTGCTGATATAATAGATGACCAATGCGTTTGTTTTAAGTCTTCGATAATAGCTTGGTAATCTAGTTTTTTATAGGTTTTAGATATTTTGTTGGCATGGGTTTTGGATTTTTTTGATACAGAGATCATCACAGAGGAATGGTCAGTAATTGTGGACTCGCAAACGATAGTCCGAGAAACAGATGTAGTTTTTAGAAAGCAATGATCTAGACAGTTTTCTTTCCTGGTAGGTAGGTTATGCGATGGCAGTAAACCATGAGTGGCTAGTAAATCCATGTACCTTGAACTGGAACTGCTGTTGTCTAGAATATTTATGTTTATGTCTCCTATTAAAAGTATGTTTCGATATTTTTTAAGATTATTTAGGATACGATCTAGAGTAGTAAGGAAACAATCAATATTTTTGAACGCGGGTGATCTATAGATTGAAATAATAGCGATATCATTTTCAATAGTGGAGACTAGGCAGTTCAGTTCATCATCCGATCTTACGGGTTCGATAGTTTTGGGTTTCAAAATATCTTTATAGTATATTACAATGCCATCATTTTGATTTATCGTTTCAGCGGTAGCATAAGTTTTATATGAGGCAATTTTCGGTAGTGTAGCATTTTTAGACAGCCAGCATTCTGTCAGAATTATAAAATCAAATTCTATGTCTAGTTTACTTAGTAGGACTTCAAAGTCGTCAAAATTATGTTTTAAACTTCTTATATTTTGAGTTAATATTTTGTAACTATTAAATTCACCCAATATTTTTTTACAGTTTTCAGGAATATCTACGCTATGTGCCGTGCCAACATTTATCGTTTTCTCGATGTCATTCGAGATATGGTGTAAATCAACCATTTTGTTTATAATAATAAATTTTAAACATCCTGTTGGCAGCACAACGCATAGATTTCCTGTTACTGTGATGAAATTGTGACATGTATGTGAACGGATTGTGTTTGTGATAAGTGTGAAGTAAGTAAGTGTTATGTAGATTATGTGCTGTTAGATACACGTGTATAGAATTATGAGTTATCAGTAGCATTGAGACCCTGAGTATGTTAATCATTAATACTAGTAAATAATTAAAGAAAAGGTATAATAATATCATATGCGAATGCGACTTTTTCAAAACTATTAGTCAAAATTCCAAAGATGGGTTATTAATATTGTTAATGATACCTTGAATTTGTTCAGACGACTTAATCAGTATTGCTGGCTGGTCTTCTGATTTCTTGAGAAGTATTCTTCCATTGGATATCCAGCAAAACTTAAAATCGTGCTTCTTTTTTAATTCTCTGCATTGATAGAAGAGTCTTCTGGCTTTTGGTGTCAATACTTCTGAGATGTAGACTGGTTGTGGATTACCTGATATATTCAGTGCTTTAGTGTTATATTTCTCCTCTTTGTTGGTCATATTATAGGACTTGATAGCTTTTAGTATAGTTGCACGAATTTGTGCAGTTTGATACTCAACAAAGATTGGTTTATTTTGGCCAATTTTTTTCCTATACACTTGTAGTACTTGAGGTTGGGTAATGGATATTTTTAATGAATTGTGTAGCTGGTTTACAATCTCTTCCAGGTTTTCATTGTCAGTGACTGGAACATTCTTGATTTCTATTATGTTTTCAAGTTGTTTTCTTTGAAGTGCGTCTACTTCGTCTTCGAGATATCTAATTTTGGTGTTGGCATCGCTACTTTCTAGTAGCAAAGTATCATATTTCTGTTTCAAGTCCCTGTACAAGCCAGTAGTCTCTTCAAGGGTTTTTTTTAGCGTTTCATTTGATATAATATTTTCTTTGTTTTGGTCTTTCAAATCACTAATCATGTTGTTAAGCTTTCGGAATTTTGAGTCTTGATCCTCTTTTAGGTTTTCAAACATTTTTTGGATGTCCATGCGGAGTTGAGTGATTTCTTCCTTATCGGGATAATTCTTCCTTTTTCTTGGTTTGACGAGTTCAGTGTCCTCTGTTCGTGAGAGTTCAGGTTCCGATCCAAAACTTTCAGCGGGCGGTGATCGCAACATTGCTTCTGGTAACCTTGCATATACTGCGGTACGGTCACGCGTGTTTTGTGACTCGGTGCGTGTTCACGGTTCGACTCAAACAGAATTCAACTATAGATGTGACGATGGAAGGTCCAATTTTGTTAAACTTGGTGATAATAAGTAATTTATAATATTTATTGCGCGTGCGCCACGTCTGTCGGCAGTGAGTGCGGGCGAGGAGTGAGAAATCTATGAGAGATTTATTTACAAGCGCCTCAAAGATTTCGCCGAAGCTAAGAGCCTCATTCCCAACGAACAGTTCGGCTTCAGGACCGAACACTCTTGTATTCAACAAACCCATCGCATCGTCGAACACCTGAGCGCTGGCTTCCAGCGTTCGTCGATGACGGGCGCGTTGTTCTTCGACATAGCGAAAGCTTTCGACAAAGTCTGGCACAACGGCTTATTATATAAGCTATATCAACTGGGAGTGCCGGACCGTCTCGTGCTCATCTTGCGAGACTTTTTGTCGAATCGCACGTTCCGATACCGCATAGGAAAATCGCTCTCTACTCCTCACCCTATTCGCGCCGGAGTCCCCCAGGGCTCCGTCATCTCTCCGCTCGCATTCACGTTGTTCACTAGTGACATTCCAAAGAGCAAAAAAGCTCAGTTAGCCCTGTTCGCGGACGACACGGCCATCTACTACACCGGTCGCTGTAAAAATGCAATCGCCAAAACCCTCCAAACCTCAGCCAACGTCTTAGGCGCTTGGTTTAGGAAATGGAGAATCGAGGTTAACCCCGATAAGAGTCAGGCCGTTCTTTTTTCGAGATCGCGTACTAATGTCACTTCCCCCAATCCGATCACTATGTACGGCAAGCCTATCCCCTGGGAGAAGCAAGCCAAATACTTAGGAGTCATTCTCGACAACCATCTGACCTTCGGGCCACATATCAAAGCAGCTCGCGACCGAGCTGCTTTCGCGATGGGTAGACTTCATTACTTACTTACGGAAAAGAGCAAATTGTCTCTCAGGTGCAAATTGCGTCTCTATACCGCCGTGATCCGTCCCATCATGACCTACGCTTGCGTCGTGTACGCCCACGCCAAGCCTAGATATCTCTATAGGATGCAAGTCCTTCAGAACCGATTCTTACGTAAAGTCACGGGAGCCCCCTATTACGTCCGTAATGACCGTTTACATTTAGATCTTAAAATCCCCACGTTAGCTCAGTTCATGAAGCGCCTATCCAAGCGCTTCTTCGATTCTGCTATTAAACACCGTAACCCCCTGATCGCAGCGGCCGCCCGTTACGAACCCTCGCGAATTAGTCAGATCCGCCGCCCAAGGCATACTTTAGTCGATCCCGATGACGCTATTACCCTCCTCCAGGAGAGCAGGAAGGAAACTAGCACGCTCAGAAAGCACAGACGCAAACAGCCGTCATTCCGTCCTCGCCGTCGAGGCCCGTCGCGACGCCCCGATACGAACCCTCCCTGTCCCTCACTCGTGCCAGCCCGCGTTGCTGCGCCTGTAGTTCAAAATCAGTCCCTAAATAATGACACCACTCAGATCCAGCCTGTCCCCTTGCTGTCCTCTCCCAGCGACGCCCTAAGCCGAGGCCCGTACCCCGCAGGGGGTGCCCTTAGCGTGTAGTCGTTTAGTTTGTAAGTTTTATGCCCTGGCTGGAGGCCTTACACTTAAGGTACCCACAGGATTGTCCGGTTAAGCAGACGACAACCTCTCTAGGTTGAACTGCGAGATGCCATTCCGCAAAAAAAAAAAAAAAAAAGTACTCGCCCCTCACTCCGTCTCGAGCAGTCGTCGTGATAACATCGTTTCTTTGCTATTGTGATAAGTCGTTATTTTTGTAATTTTATCAGGAAGTATAATTTCATTTTAATGTTTTTCAGTTTATAAAATTGTATTTGTTTTAAATTGATTAAAGACGAGTATTTCGTCATTTCGTTTATTTTTTTTTAAATAAATAAATATTGCTGGACATTACACACAGCGCCACCTAGTGCCACACTAAGCAACGAGGCTTGTGTCGTGGACACCAGATAGTTGAAATACTACATATATATTTTTTGTTTGTAAATACACACTTATTATACATATAAACATCCATGACTCGGAAACAAATGGCCGTGCTCATCACACAAACATTTGCTCCGACCGGGATTCGAACCCGGGACCCTAAGAACGTAAGGCAGCCTCACTACCGCTACGCCATTCGGGTCGTCGAAAAAATTAAAGTGTTATTAACCGCTATTAATATGGTAAAGTTGAGGATTAATGTTAGGTCCTATGTTTGGGAAAACACGATTCCATAAACTTTTCTCGATTAGAAAAAATAACCAAAGTTACCTCCAAATCGAACAATAAACCGCTGGTATTCAAAAAGTGCTTCAAATTAGATCATGAAACTTTGCATACTAACTGAACTAACTATAAAGCAGGTCTTATGTTTTTTTTTATTTTTTCCAAAAGACGAAAATTTGATTTTATCTATACATATAATAAAACAGTAACGAAAGAAAAACTGTACATTGAGAATTTTCGAGAAAATATAAGTGGCTTTTGTTAGAAAAACGTAACTGATGACAAAAAGTGACTTTTTAGAATTTTTGTCTGTTTGTCTGTTTGTCTGTGTGTATGGTACGGCTTCACGCCAAAACTACTGCATAGATTGAATTGAAATTCGGCAAAAATGTTCTTTGTAACCCAAGGAAGGCTTTAGGCTACATATTATCACGCCTTATGTTATGGGAGGTAAGCAATATTGATTTTAAAAGGTTTTTGTTCGTAATTGAATGGACAAAATAATTGAATGCACAAAATAACATGTTAATAAAAATTTTACTCTAGGAACATAATAATCACGCTATTTTTATAAAGGAGCGGTGTATTAAACTTACTTATATCCATACTAATATTATAAATGCGAAAGTAACTCTGTTTGTTTGCTACCTTTTCACGACTAAACGGCTGATCGGATCGTAATAAAATTTGGCAAGGAGATATATTTCAACCTGGGGAGGACATAGGCTATATATTATTACGCTAATAACTTACGGGGTGCGCAATATTGCATTTCGTCAATATTATTTAACTGTTTGACAACTGACAACTGCCATAACATACGTTGCAATAGAACAGCTATTTTGAACCTTTTGCCACTAGAACAAATAGCCCGCCGGCGACAGCGACCGCCCTGTGAACAGTGTTTCGCAAGTTCGAGCCTTAGTCAAGACTCACTTTTTGTATTAATTTTGATTTGTTTAATGCTGTAAGATAATAACTTAGGTTCGCATGTTCGATCCCCATCCAGTTTTCGCTTTTTGTAACTAAGTATTTTGTTTTTTTTTTAAAGCTTTAAGGTTTCGAAATCATTACTACATAGTTTATACATACTTTTAGTTTTTTTTAACCATATAAACGACGGTTAGGGAATAGTTTATTTCAATCAAAATTTATCTATATTTATTAATATAAATCTATCATTTAGTAAATATGTAGACGTGGAGCTTTTGTATGCATGGAAAGCAAGTCGATCGCTTTTCCGGTGGCGTCCTAGGAACGGAAAGAGCGTGGAACTTAGCACAAACAGAAGAGGCCTATACCCAGCAGTGGGTGAATTCAGGCTGTGGATGATGATGATGATGACGCATAACTTTTTCCAGAAAGGTCCGATTTGCATGATTCTTTTTTAGTGAAAAGCGTATATCTCAAAGTTGGTCCCATATAAAATTGAAAAAAATCGTGTTCGAACGCACTTCTGATTTTTCGGATTCATGTGCGTTTTGTATAATTATCACTTGCTTCGGTGAAGAAAACCATCGTGAAGAAACCAGCATGCCTGAGAGATATTTGTCGACGGCAAGTAAAACCAAGTCAGAGGCCCTTTTTTTTTTGGATGGGAAATCATCAAATGACTCCTCCCGCTCTGGGCGGAGCAGGAGGGAGTGTCAGACTTTTACTGACTAAAATCCATCCATGTTCCTTCATCGCCCTTTGTGTTCTGGGGCCACGGTATCTCTTTCGAACAGTCCCGCAACCCCGGCAGGCCTCGGTCCTTGCGGACCCCTTCCTTTTTGCCGACTCTCTTTGAGGCGCGCGTGGAACGCGAACGCGCCGTCGACACGGCCTGTCGTCATGAGACGGACGGACGGCGAGCTAAGCCATAGCTCGACGTCCACGGGCCCGCGCCTACGGTGGCCGGGTGACGGGATGTCCGGGGCGACTTCCGCGGCGGCCGGGACGCTGTGAAGTTCTCTCCTTCTCACGTTCCGCCACCTCCTTCTCTAGCATTACTGCTTCGCAGAAGGAGGTGACGGCGTCCCATTCCGTCTCGCTCTGGACCATGGCTTGAACCAGGGCCGGACGCGAGAGGTCGCCGCCGCCAATCGCCGCTTCGAGGACACGGCGGTGCTCCGCCCACGCGGGGCAAACCTCTACCGTGTGCTCCACCGTGTCCTCCGGTCGATCCTCGCAATGGAAACATCCGGGCGTTTCCTCCCGCTCGATTCAGTGCAGGAACCTCCCGAAACAACCGTGTCTGGTGAGGACCTGCGTCAGGCGGAAGGTGAGGATGCCGTGGCGTCGCTCAAGCCACTCTTCAAAGAGGGGACTTATCGCCACTATTGTGGCGTGCCCTGCACGGGGTTGCGACAGTCGCTCTCTCCATGTCGCCATGAGATCCCGCCGGAAGTCTGTCCGCTGAGCGACAATTTTCCGCGGCAGCGGAGTTTCCCCCCGGCGTAGCGCCTCCAAGTCAGAGGCCATTGGACGGCATAAAAACTCTGACACCAGGTTAGGCACTAACCACACGATAAACAAGAAGAAGATCGTTCTTAGGCTCATTTCATGCTCTTGATGAGAACTTTAACTCTGGCTGGAGTATGACTGTCATCGATATTCTAACGATGGAGACGGAAGGCAGTTGCAAGAGGTTCTCAGAGTTTACAGCATCTATATCGTGTTTGTGCTCATTTTGATGAACCTTGATGAGAACTTTAGACCTGGGTGGAGTATGACTATCAAAGAAGGTCTGACGTTGGAGAGGGAAGGCAGTTGCGAGAGATCCGCAATAGTTTAATGGAGTTTTATCGTGTTTCGGCTCATTTTGTGTTCCTTGATGAGAACTTTAGACGTCATCGAGTGTCTAAGGATGAAAACGTAAGGCTGTCGAGGGAAGCCCTTATTTGGAAAAATATAAGTACTTAGAATATTTTAGCGATTAACTCAAATATTTCTGAGAAATTAAATTGTTACCTACTTGAGTCTATACTAATATTATAAAGCTGAAGAGTTTGTTTGGATGGTTGAACGCGCTAATTTCAGGAACTACTGAATTCGTAGACAAGTTTACATCGTTCAAAATTATAGAATAGATATCGTTTCTATAATGTTGATCGCAATACTCTTTGGTAGGAACGCTCACCATAGACTTAAGTGTATGTTTTTTCTAGACATTAGAGAACGAGCGATCGACTCAGTCGTGTCAACTTGGCTACCATTTTAGCGCTATCTACAATCGCTGAAACCGAGGGGTTTACGATTGTAGAAAGAGAATCGATATGAAACGTTTGTAACTTGGCTATGCCTACTGGTTCGACTTAAAAGTATCTATTAGTGTTGGATAGCCCATTTATCGAGGAAGGTTATACGTTATAAAACATCACGCCACAACCAATAGGAGCGGAGCATCAAAGAAAAATATTGCAAAAAAAAACTGGAGATTCCTTTTGGGAATCTTTAACCGTTTACGCAATAATCATAAATGACGGAATTGTTCTTCTTAAAAAGTTAAAAAACAGTCCGCGATAACATAATGATGTCTATCTTTTAAGGTGGTCTCAGAATCTCTAACCTAACCCTCTCTCTCTTTCTCTTATTATGTGACGCAGACGAAGTTGCGCGGGTCAGCTAGTAAATAATACAAGAGAATAGACCTGCAGTGGGGTATATGCGGAGATTTGTTGAGTAGTACGGAACTCTGTGTATAACATGCATGTAACTACTTGGAAATAAGAATCCTAACTTCTTAACTATTATTAATATTATAATGCGAAAGTAGGAAAGTTTGTTTGTTACCTTTTTACGCCTAAACCACTGAAGCGATCATTCTGAAATTTTGCTTATAGTCTGTACCGAAACGGATATATAGGGTACCTTTTATCCCGACAAAAAGTACCCGAGCAAAACAGTAATAACGTTCTTATGATAATATATATAATAGTTCTAATGTCTGAGGCAGAACACCTTGCGCCTCCGTAGACCAGAGAATGGGCAGCAGCGTTTTCTGTTAGTCTTTCATCACTGCGATCTCCAATCCGCCTGCCAAGCGTGGAGATTACGGCAAATTCCTCCCATCATGGGAGAGGCTTATGTCCAGCAGTGGACGTTATGGGCTGTTGTTGTTGTTGTTGTATGATAATAGATACATGGCGCCTCGTGTCTTTCGAATCATGTTTGAATTGTACAGGGTGTAAACAAGCTCAACACGAAGCCGTCAACCAAGCATTCTGTACATCAAACTAAGTAACTACGCAAATAATATTGCTGGGAAACTACTTTTTTTTTGGTAAAAAATCACGTTTCTCGGTAGAACTCAATGTAACGCACTCAAAACATTGTGCTGATGGATGGATTGAATAGTAAACGAGTCATAGAAGTCATCATCATCATCAGCCTATTAATGTTCCCACTGCTGGGACACAGGCCTTCTCTCTATGAGAGGGAATGGGCTATAATCCACCACGCGGGCCCAGTGCGGATTGGTAGATGTCACATGTCTTCGAATGTTTGGTTCTAGGACATGTCGGTTTCCTCACGATGTTTTCCTTCACCGTTTTGAGAGCAGTGGTGATGAAATAAATTACACAAAGTAATACGCCTGTCTGGGTTCGAACCCACAACTTACTATTCGTAAGTCGAGGCCGCCACCACTGGGTCACCGCTGCTCCGCCGTCATAGAAGTATTTAAAGTAAAATCATTACATTAAAATTTGTGTTAAAAGAAAGCTTGTGAAAAAGTTAGAACTGTGACCCCCAATATGTCCGTAACTGTTAGGTAGGTATACACTACTACTACTACAACAGCCCATAACGTCCACTGCTGGACATAAGCCTCTCCCATGATGGGAGGAATTTGCCGTAATCTCCACGCTTGGCAGGCGGATTGGAGATCGCAGTGATGAAAGACTAACAGAAAACGCTGCTGCCCATTCTCAGGTCTACGGAGGCTCAAGGTGTTCTGCCTCAGACATTAGTCGCCTTATACGACACCCGTGAGTGTGATGGGTTGGTTCTATTCTACTCTGCCGGATACCACACGGCTAAGGTAGGTATGGTGTAGAACAAATAAAATTAAGCAAAATAATAATAACGTTATCTAAGTATTTAGTTACATACTTTATCTGCCTAGCCTTTTCCCAACTATGTTGGGGTCGGCTTCCACTCTAACCGGATGCAGCTGAATACCAGTATTTTACATGGAGCGACTGCCTATCTTACCTCCACAACCCAGTTAGGACAATACGATACCCCTTGGTAAGACTGGTTGTTAGACTTTTTGGGCCACTGACTACCTGTAACGACTGTCAAAGATCTACAAATGACAGCCGGGACCAACAGCTTAACGTGCTTTCCGAGGCACGGAGGAAACTCGGTATGTAATGGTGGTCACCCATCCACAGACCGACCTAGGCAAGCACGGCTTAACCTAACGATCGACCCGAGCGGCTGTTATTATTTAGCCACGGGCTCCTCTTAGTTCCATACTACATTTATATAATCAAGATATTCGTAAAACCCAAAGTAACAGTTGCCTCCAACTGTGCTTATTTGCGCGTGCAAGATTAATGTAGGATGGCAACTGTGCCCAGAGCGCACGGCGTGGAATAATCGCGCAAAGATTCGGAAAGAGGCCATTTTTTCATACACGGTACGAGGAATACGAGAAAAACTTATGGTGGGAGAGAAATTAGCCATTTGGGAAAGTTAAGTTGATAGAAATGAGTTTTGAGTATGAATGTGGATGGGGTTTATGAGTAGAGGAAGACCAAAGAAACGATGGATGTTTCGGCGTCATTTTGTAATCTGCCTAGTCAGATTGTAAACTGTCGAAGTGAAACCGTCAAATTGTCAAATGCATGCGATCAAAGTATCTCTGCCCCCATAATCGGGACTTGGGGCACCCCCACGTTAGGTTAGTTAGGTTCCTTTAAACCCTGCAGACAAAAATAGGAGCTCCACGTAGCGGGGCTCCGTTGACTACGCTTTTTAGGCGAATTGAAAGTGAGATGGGATGGCTTCAAATTGTATCTAGTATTTATTTTTTATATTATATATTTTTTTATATTTAAAAAAAATATTATTTATATATTTTTTTTATTGTATGTCTATAATCCAGTATAGGAGGAGGAGCTAGTGGCTAAATAATAACAGCCGCTCTGGTCGATCGTTAGGTTAAGCCGTGCTTGCCTAGGTTGGTCTGTGGATGGGTGACCGCCCATTACATACCGAGTTTCCTCCGTGCCTCGGAAAGCACGTTAAGCCGTTGGTCCCGGCTGTCATTTGTAGATCTTTGATAGTCGTTAGGTAGTCAGAGGTCCAAAATGTCTGACAACCAGTCTTACCAAGGGGTATCGTATAACCCGGTACTAACTGGGTTGTGGAGGTCAGATAGGCAGTCGCTCCATGTAAAATACTGGTATTCAGCTGCATCCGGTAAAAACTGGAAGCCGACCCCAACAAAGTTGGGAAAAGGCTAGGCAGATGTGTATATAATCCAGTATTGAATATACTCAAAAGTAGCAGCCAGCAACATAATAAAGACTCCATAAACCTAGTGATACTGTGAGTGTGTTTTGCCGTGACAAGTGTCGAGTTCCAGTAGTGCGCGTAGCAAAAGACAAAGAAAGAGGGTATAGAGATTTTTCTGCTCCTAACAATTTTTTTCCATCCACCCGCACGATCATGGCGCTTGCAACAGCGTCGAAATATCGGAAGCTCAAAAATAAACAATAATCACGGAAGATATCTCGTGAGTGACATTTGTAGTATAGTTATGAACCGTGAAAGCTTAAAACAGTGTTTGAATTGAAAGTGATTTGAGGTTAGGTTACATTAATCGGTTTTTCTCAGGAATGATGCATTTTCTTTTCATGGGAGTGGTACTAGGGGGCAAGGGGAACCCCTCTCCCTCACCCCCATTCAACAGCGCGCGAGGTGAGCGCCGTCGCATGCATTTCACAATTTGACGGTTTCACTTCGACAGTTTACAATCTGACTAGGCAGATTACAAAAAGACGGGTTTTACAATATGACGCCGACAGATGCACTGTGTGAAGGATGATATGGTAAGAAAGGAGGAGTCTCAAGAGTTGACGAGTGATAGAGTGGTGTGGGAGAAGAAGATATGCTACACCGACCCGACCACAAATGAATCAGAGTCTCTAAGCGTATTGAAATAAAAACCTCGGGTAAGGATCTAAGGGTACTACATACAAACTATATGGTCATGAGTTAGATCCGGGGCTGCGGGACTGTTCGAAAGAGATACCGTGGCCCCGGAACACAAAGGGAGATGAAGGAACATGGGGTTTTAGTCAGTTAAAGTCTGACACTCCCTCCTGCTCCGTCCAGAGCGGGAGGAGTCATTTGATGATGACCCATCCGAAAAAAAAAAAAAAGATGGGTTAGATTCCAATGTTGGGCCAAGTGTTATTGGGTTTTTCGATCAGTACCAGCCCGGAATATGTACCTATTTATTATTATTAAATCATTTATTTTCAGACAACATGGTGTTAGTACAAACAAATCCTTAAAACTATGTTAGTACACACGAATCACGATTATAATTACAATTTTAAAACATTATCTTTGACTAGCTGACGTCCCGCGGTTTCACCCGCGTAGTTCCCGTTCCCGTGGGAGTACGGGAATAAAATATAGCCTATAGCACTCACGAATAATGTAGCTTTCTACCAGTGAAAGAATTTTTGAAATCGGTTCATTACTTCCGGAGTTTACCCCCTACAAACAAACTTACAAACAAATGTTACCTCTTTATAATATTAGTATAGAAGTATAGATAAGTTTATCAAGCCCCATGCAGGACATTTAGCTTGCATGTATTTATGCCCCAATGTCCATATTATAAATTTTATTATATGTATAGATTATCTGTGTGCAAAATTTCGTTTAAATTCGTGCAGTAGTTTTTACGTGAAAGAGTAACATACATCTACCATCATAAAATTTCTCATTTAGAATATTAGTAGGAAGTAAAAAACATAGACAAAAACATGTAGGTATTTTATGTTCATTATTTACGACTGAATATCGTCCATATTTTTCACTGGTATTTAAAAACTTTAATCATCGCGCAAAGTGCAGCAGAGGTACAGCAATCAGGACGCATAATTCGCAATTTATGAGCTCGTATATTCAACCATTATTGCACCTCAAATTGAAATGAAATCGTAAATTACACATAACATGAATTCGTTTCCTGTGAGATTTGCGGACACGACAGATCGTGATGACAATTTTATTTATAAGTATTATTTAATTAATGTACAATAAAGGGTGTAAACCACCTCATCACGAAGCCGTCAACCAAGCATTTTGTACATCAAACCATGTAACTTTACGCCTTAATTATTGCTGGGAAACGATTTTTCTTTTGTGGTGAAAAATCATGTTTTGTGGTAGAAGAACTCAATGTAACGGACTCAAAACATTGTGTTGATGGAGGGATTGAATAGTACGGCGTCGTGGAGGTGTTTAAAAAACTTACAATAAAAACTTGTATTAAAAAAAAAAAAATTGTCAAAAAGTTGGAACTTTGGCCCCCAATATCTCCGTAACTAGAAGGTTCCCAGGAACAAAAAAAATGATCACAATGACGAAGAGAACAAGTGCCTTTCAGCTTTGTTAAGAGGTGTTTTACACCCTATAGGCCTGTCCCCTTATTACATGGAACATAAACATAGCTGACGAAATATGGGTATACTGTTACCTACACCTCTGCGCCCCCTTCGGGGATTACCGGCGTGATGATATAGGTACACCCACATTTCGAATCCCATGTAACAGGGGGCAAGCCTATTGCCGTCAACCGGGCACAAATCCAGACTCCTTGGTTTCCCCAGCAATATTTTTGCGTAGAGTTATCTACTTATAGTTTGATCATTTTGATGTTACAGAATGCTTGGTTGATATCTTCGTGAAGAGCCCGTGTACCTACAACTTGTATAAGTAAAAACAGTTTGCTTATAGGTATTCATACTGACAATTTGGCAAGTCCTTGAATACTTGTGAAGTTGCGTCAATGCGAAAGATTCGGACCCCACTTAGTATTCTGTGCAGAAATCCTTCGTAATTGGTCTTTGACAACTTAACTTTATTATGTGACAAACATCTTAAACATTTTATTAGCAGACTCTGAGAGAAACATTACAATGTTTTTGCTTAAATAATATCTACATAATCTTATAGTATTTTGGGGAGTTTAGGAGAAAAATACGTGAGGCATCGACCCCAAGTAATAGGAACAAGGGATTATAGTAATGATGATGTTGGGGAGTAGATCGTGCATAATTCACTACACATCTGTTCTTTTATAGTTATTTTTACCTCTAGCCACTTGGATAATCTTAGGTTTATACAGGGCCGTCTTTACCTAGTGTGCAGGGTGTGCGTTGCACACGGGCGCAGCGGTCCTAGGGGGCACCGAGAGCCACTCGTCACGGGCGGCGCCTTCCCAAAAGTATTTTTAACCGTGTACAGTGAGCCTCGCTAGCAGTGAGCTTATCCTCCCCAAATTTGTCAAATGTTTCCAATTTATATTGAATTTTGTATGCTTATAATTATGAGGTCGTAATTAGAATGAAGAAATTTCAAAATTTGGACATCGATGATTTAACATCTAAGAAAAATGTTAACATGGGTAGGTTTTGGATTGTTAGGGTAAACACCAGAACAATGAACACCCTGTATAATTCTAAATACAGTCAACAACACACCATGCTATCCAAAGTCGACAAATTTCTTCTTCATCTCCAAACAATAGAGTTTAAATTATCTATTGGGGAAATTTGACAGTTTGACCGCGCACTTACTAGGGGGCTCTAGGGTAATGTTTGCACACGGGCGCTACATGGGCTAGAGACGCCTCTGGGTTTATATAAAAAAAATATTATATTTATTTATTTATTTATTTATGTACACACAAAATACTTAACAGAACATTACATTAAGATAGAAGAGCACAAAGGTACTGCCTATATGTTTATGTTTATGTGTGTGTGTTGTTTGTTTGTGTGTGTGTTTGTTGTTTGTGTTTGTTTGGTGTTGCCTGTATGTTTGTGTATATGTTTTGTGTGTGTTGTGTTTTGTGTGTGTTGCTTATATGTTTAACAGTCGAATTTAAATCCTCAGGACAGCCAACTTTAGAGCTAACTGTAAAAAAAAAACTGCGAACGGACTGTATTTCTGTTTACAACAGTATAGGTTATACTAAATAGGTGTACGTAATTAGCACAGGTACGTACTATTTTATGTACACACATCAACACGGTCTAGGGATATTTCATACTCAATTAAATAACTCGAAAAGTACTGGCCGCATTGGAATCTTTTATACACCGATTTGTTTGTAATTTATCTCAGACTAATTCCAAATTCAAATTTTTGAAAATTCTTTTGTTTCGGTGGCATAAAAATGTCTTGATGTATAGGAGAGGGAATTTTCATTTGTGCGAAATTTAGAAAACAATACGAATTACGTTTAGTTACAGTTTTTTTTCATTTTTAAACGAAAGATTTAACTTTATCTTTCGTTTAAAAATGAAAAAAAACTGTAACTAAACGTAATTCGTATTGTTTTAATTGAGGTATTGTAGCCATGCAACGCCGACATTTGACGAGGGCGGAGATGTTACGAGCTGTGGGAATGCTGGAAGCTGGATCTGTTCAGCGTAATGTTGCTGAGGCCATAGGGACCCATCAAAATGTAATTTCAAGATTGTGGACACGCTATCGTGCCACAGGTGAAGTAGCGGAGAGGCACCGGGGGCCAAATCGCATCACTACCCCCAGACAAGACCGATTTTTGCAAATTACTGCGCGAGCACAACCAAATGCAACGGCGACTCAATTGGTCCAAAGGCTGCGAGTGGAACACCAAGTGCTTGTGAGTGACCAAACTGTAAGAAGGCGACTGCATGAAAGCAATCTACGCTCTCGTAGACCACTCCGGGTCCCAACTTTACGGAGAGGCAATCGTGGACGACGATTAGAATGGGTTCGGAACCACGTGGACTGGGGCCGTGACCAATGGTCCAATGTGCTGTTCACGGATGAATCCAGGTTCGGCTTCCATCCAGATTCACGAAGGACGCGTGTTTGGCGAGTTCCTGGACGATGGAGCCGTCTCCAGAACCCTCAGGAAGTTCACCCATGCCAAGGACGAACAATTATGGTTTGGGCAGGAATTCGTCTTGGAGGACGGACGGATCTCGTTTGGGTGCGGGGCAATATGACGGCAGAACGATACGTCCAACAGGTGCTGGGGCCCGTAATCTTGCCCCACAGAACACAAATGGGGCAAGATTTCCTGCTCATGCACGACAATGCCCGGGCACACACGGCGAGAACGGTAGCAGCTTGGTTACATACACATAATGTTAGGGCCTTAGACTGGCCTGCTCAATCGCCAGATCTAAATCCCATTGAGCATGCGTGGGATATGCTGCAAATAAGAGCTCTGAAGGAAGTTCCTGAAAATCTGGCTACAGAAGATCAACTTTTTGCGCACCTCAGAAGGACATGGGACAATATTCCGCAGCAAGACATTGACAACCTTGTTCTGAGCATGCCGAATCGTTGCCGATGTGTTATGAACATCATGGGCGCTTTCTCAGACTACTAACTTCAAGTTTATAAACACAAATTAAATGATTTTTCTATTTTTTTCAGTTTTTACCACAAATCAAATGTTCATTCATAAACGGTTTCCGTCTATGCTTCATTTTTTTTCCATAAAATCCTGAAATTTTAATCTATACCTTAACCATTATTAAAAAATGGTAGAATATTAAATAACGTATCTTTTAAATATTAACATGTCATATAAATAATTAACACATTGATAGCAATTCGCTTTTTTAAAAATATCCCTAGACCGTGTTGATGTGTGTATTTATATTGTGTTTTATAGTGGCTGCCTACCCCCACAGGGAAAAGGCGACAGTTTAATAAGTAGGTTTTGTTTAGTTTTATGACTGATTCCCTGACGGTTTTGTTAAGTGTGCCCTCTGGTGAGAATCGGTCACACTTTAACTCAACAGAGGATTTGTGTTTGCTCCGTGTACCTAGACAATTTTTCCTCTTGTATACTGTTGTTTGGATTATTTATTAGTAAAAGATTATTATCATTAATAGTGCACTCTGCTTTCTAAAGCTAAAAAGTAACATGTTATTTTATAATTTATTGTAAACTGTATAGTAGAAATAATAAAAAAATACCACAACATTTTTTCTAACACATTCCTGGAAACACTGCATTATCTGTCAATGTCAATTATGATCAATTGAGTTTGACATTAGACGTTTTCGTTATCAAAACTCAGTGAAATTATTCGAAAAATGAGGAAAACCTATCGATAATAGTAATTATTCTGCGAAATGGCTTTTCCTAAGATAGACGGATATGTGGTGACTGAAAAACTAGGCTCCGGAAGCTATTCCACAGTCTACAAAGCTTACACGAAGGTAAGAAATATAATTTTCTAATCATCTTCTTTGTTTTTATGTAAACAATCAGGTTTTATTTATTTTATATTATCTTTGGGAGGTAAATACTGAAGCAACGCGATCAAATAGAAAGCGTGTAATGTTATTAGATAATTTAAAATGTAAAACTGGAATGCACCGGTTTAATAACAAGAAATTTTTCGATGCTCTACTTATTTTAGATTTTTTGTTGTTCAGTTATTTACTTCGTTGTTTTTTTATTAAATACTTTGGCATAACACTATAATTACGGACTTTTCTTTCATGTGAATATAATTTTTAAATTAAAAAATAATATTATTAGGTTTTCCTCTGTATTTCACAGTAGTGTAGTCCTAGTCACCTGTAGTTATCTCAGTTCCAGTTAGTCATATGCGTACTACTACTATCCTACCTACACTGTTCCATAGTTCTATGTTTTAAGTTGGTATATGTTTTTTTCTTTAATTATATAAACATCTATTATTGCTAAAAAGAGCAGCGGTGGCCCAGTGGTGGCGGCCCAAACTCACGAACAGTAAGTCGTAGGTTCGTACCCAGACAGGCGCATTACTTTGTGTAATTTATTTCATCAAAACTGCTCTCAAAACGAAGGAAAACATCGTGAGGAAACCGGCATGTCCTAGAACCAAAAATTCGAAGACAAATTACTTCTGGGCTTGCGTGGTGAATTATAGCCTATAGATATTCACAAAATACGCGCTTTGACGTGAAGTTGCGGACACCAGCCCGTTAAACAATGAAAAACATGAATCCTAAATTGTAAAAATGTTATTCCTGTTACAATGCAAATTGATGTTTCATATTAAAATTCTATGTTAAGTTCTAATATTTGTATGCCATTCTATGGCGAAACATATAAGTTCAAAACCCTATTTAAAAGATCTTAATGTACCATGTTTTTACACAAATAAAATTATTCTACTCTGGGTTACACCACACTTCTTCACCCGGAGAGGTCTCCCAGCTGTAGAAAATTATGGCCTGATTAGATGGAGTGTACTTTAGATACACCTCTACTCACCCCTTCCTGAATAACAAGAGTAACCTTATGTTTTGTTGTTAATTCACAGGTCGGAGCCCGCTCCATAGTTGCTATAAAATGTGTGGACAAATCCAGAGTGAAGTACTCCGGCTCGGCCGTGGACAACTTGATCACGGAGATCAGGCTGTTGAAGACACTCACTCACCCCCATATTGTACATATGAAGAATTTTACCTGGGATGACAAGTGAGTGTCTTATGCAAATTTTAGTATGAATCATCATTTTCCTGTCATTATCGCAATTAATTTGTGGTCCGCGCAGCATAACTTCTTCTATACTAATATTATAAAGAGAAAAGGTTTGTATTTTCGTGTGTGTGTGTATGTTTGTAATTAATAAACTCAAAAACTACTGCGCCAATCTCTAAAATTCTTTCACCATTAGAAAGCTACATTCACCCTAAGTAGCATAGACTATATTTTATCCCCGTACTCCCACGGGAACGGGAACTACGCGGGTGAAACCGCGGGACGTTCGCTAGTAATACATAAATTATATAGCTCATCACATCACCGATAATATTGATTAGATATGAACAAGGTAAAACTATCTATAATCTCAAGTTTAGGGTTACAATTAGACTCAGGAAGTCTTATCAGTTAAAGAAGTGTTGTATCTTTTTTGTAAGGAAGTTTAATTTGTTTAAATACTGGGTGTAAAAGACCTCATCACGAAGCCGTCAACCAAGCATTCTGTACATCAAACTAAGTAACTTTACGCAAAAATTATTGCTGGGAAACGACTTTATTTTTGTGGTTTAAAATCATGTTTTAGTACGGGGGTCGTGGTGTTAAAAGTAAAAATCTTACATTAAAAACTTGTAAGTATTTAAAAAAAAAACTTGTCAAAAAGTTGGAACTTTGACCCCCAATATCTCCGTAACTAGAAGGTTCCCAGGTATGGTGTAGAACAAAAAAAAGATCGCAATGACGAGGGGAACAAGTGCCTTTCGGCTTCGTTAAGAGGTGTTTTACACGCTTTATAATATGATTTAACTGATTCCAAATACATTTGGATAAGGGCGTGAGGTTGATAATGATCTAAGTCTATGTGATCTATGTCTTCATTTATCATTACATACTGTACACATGTAACGCCAATGGATAAAATAAGGAACGAGTACATAAGAGGACTCTTAGTGTGGCAGCGGTGACTGAAAAGTTGTGCGGTCATCGTGGTATGGACATTTGTGATGCGGATGAATGAGGAAAATATATTGTGTATGAATGTAGATGGGTATAAGAGTAGAGGAAGACCAAATAAACGATGGATGGACTGTGTGAAGGGTGATATGGATAGAAAGGATGAGTCTGATGAGATGACGAGTGATAGAGAAGTGTGGAAGAAGAAGACATGCTGCGACGACCAGAAATGAATTGAGATAAGGGTAAGAGAGAAGGGAATATGTATGTAGTTTTTTCTTCAGTTAAATCAGCCTTTCCCAAAGTGGGCGATAACGCCCCCGTGTGGGCGCTGCAGGCCTAAAGGGCAGTAGCGGCGTTAGGGGGGGGCGAGGGTGGGTGACCGCCCAGGGCGCCGGATGTGAAGGGGCGCCGCAGGCCACAGAAAAGCGATTTTACTATTCATCATCAACCTATAATGTTCCCACTGCTGGGACACGGTCCCCTCTCATGATGAGAGGGAATGGGCTATAATCCACCACGCGGGCCCAGTGCGGATTGGTAGATGTCACATGTCTTCGAATTTTTGGGTCTATGACGTTTCCTTACGAAGTTTTCCTTCACCGTTTTGAGAGCAGTGGTGATGAAATAAATTACACAAAGTAATGTGCCTGTCTGGATTCGAACCCACGACTTACTGTTCGTAAGTCGGGGCCGCCACCACTGGGCCACCGCTGCTCGCTGATTTTACTATTACAAACATTTTTGCGGTTGGTGCAGGAGCAGTTTCATGGGATCGAACAGCCTCGGTGCGCGAGTCTAATTCGTTCTTGGCTGGTTTTTTCGTATGGGTTTAAATTACAGTTAGGGGGCACGCTAGAAATCTCGCCAAGGGCGCTGGTATTGCTAAAACCGGCACTGCTAAAGGGGGGCAGTAAGAGACCCAGAAAAAAAATAGGGGCGTTGCCTTAGGAAACGATTTGTAATTTCATCTAGGAGGACTCTTAGACACCGACTGCTATAGCTTTCGACTAAAACTTGTGAACATAAACTAATATTAATTTAGATATCGAGAAGAATCGATTGTTTGTTTTATTTTGAATAAAAAATACTCTGTCTGAATACTATAAAGTTGCGTTTCAATAATTCTCATTGGCAGGTGTCGTAGAGTTAACTTGAGACCTGAGCGCCGTTGTGTACTACCTACTGCGCTCAGGTCTCAAGTTAACTCTTGCGGGTTATAGTAAAAGTCTCGTTTAGAATTAATTTTTAATCTCCGCTAATATAGCTCACAATAATTAATTTAATTTGAAGTTATAGTGGTTTTTAAATAGGTGAAAAAATGGGGGCGCTAAAAAATAATTTATTCTCAAAGTGGGCATTAGAAAAAATAAGTTTGGGAACCTCTGACTTAAATCAATAAAATACATTATTATCAACCCAAGAAAAGTATTAAAAGTTAAGTTAAACTACTGCTTGTCGCTCAAAAATAATATTAAACTCCTGCAATTTTCTATGACAGTTGAAACGTCCGTGACTGTCGCGGCCATGATGTGACGTCATTTACCTTAATCTGCCTTGTGCACATCAATTTTTTTGGCCTTAATAATTTTACTAATTGTATACAATGTGCTTTATTCAAGCAAAAATTGCGATAACGATATTATAATAAAATCTTAGTGAAACTTTAACTACTTTTCAAATAAAAGTGTTTATTTGACACATAGACTTTGACGTCACTACCGCCGTTATCGAGAACGACGTGTTTTAAGAGTGCATTCCGTTTCACCAAAAACATGCTACATAAAACAATAAATTGTAAAATAAGTGATGATGTTTTTTTTTTTGCGCCAATACAAGGCATTTTTAATAAATAAAAATAATTTGGTATTTCTTGCATTTTCCCCTACTATGATGATGATATGTGGCCAATGTGTCTACCGTGATACGAAGCATAATAAGAAAATGGTGTATTTCCAGGAATATCTACATAATAATGGAGTACTGTTGCGGCGGCGACCTGTCTAAGTACATACACAGATACGGACGAGTGCCCGAGAAACAGGTGAGAATAGTTATATAAGGCCCTTCTAACTCTAAAACTAGCAACTCTATTTGTGGTGGTTCAAACTTCGTTTGAAAAACTATTAGAATAAAGTTCTAATCAGCCTGCACTACAAAGCGGTTGTTATGTCAGTCACTGCGGCCGAATAGTGCGAAATGAGTAGTTTTTTTTGCGATTTACAAAAAATCTATTGATTGGACTAAAAAAATAAAACACATAAGACCTGCTTTATAGTTAGTATGCAAAGTTTCATGATCTAATTTGAATTACTTTTGGAATACCAGCGGTTTATTGTTCGATTTGGATACCTCCAAATCGAACTTTGACTTTGGATTTTTTTTCTATCGAGAAAAGTTTATGGAATCGTGTTTTCGTGAGATATTGTACCTAGCATTAATCCTTAACTTTACCATATATTTATTTCAAAATTAATGATGCAGTGTTTTAGGGGTAACGGAGGACCATGCTAAGCCATTTGAGGTAGTTTAAGCCCTTAACGCTTATGCTAATCAATAAAATAACTTATTTGCAGGTTCGATATTTCCTACAACAATTAGCTTCGGCATTAAAGTTTCTTAGAGAAAAAGGTAAGTTGATAAAACATTTCTAAATACATTAAGAACTAACAGATTTATCTAAATATTCTATTTTAATCGCCCTCCGAAGAATTTTACAAAATATCGTAATATTTTGCGTTACATGTTTGTAAAAATCTATGAATGTTATCGAGTTGTCAAAATTAATAGCACTGAGAATGCAGATGTGTTGCTATAGTTGGTGCCAGTTAAGATGAGAATAGCGGTCATTGCCCTTTCCCTAATAAACCTAAGAACCAAAACAAATAAACCATGTATCGTTTTTCATTACAAAAAATGTTGAAGATCACGATAGATGATGATTCCAGACTTAAGAGGGCTATTACAAATTTTCTTGTTTTTGAGTGTTTTAAGAGTCTAGCACTGAAATATAAGAAAAATTTTGATTTTTATTTTGAGCACTCCATAGAGAATTAATCAAACTTTCTCGGGCATATATCTTTTTTAATTTTGTGGCCATATCTAAACCATAATCACACTTCTAAAATCTCAGTTTAGAAGTGTGATTATGGTTTAGATATGGCCACAAAATTAAAAAAGATATATGCCCGAGAAAGTTTGATTAATTCTCTATGGAGTGCTCAAAATAAAAATCAAAATTTTTCTTATATTTGAGTGCTAGACTCTTAAAACACTCAAAAACAAGAAAATTTGTAATAGCCCTCTTAAACAGACTTATTTTTGGTTTTCAAAGTTAAGAAGTTTAATCAATGTAGGTGGGTCAATGACCGCTATTCTCATCTTAACTGGCACCAACTATAGGCGCGTGCATTACAGTAGGCTCTGCCTCCTTACTTACCTCACAAGATCCAATTAAACTAAGTATTGTTACGTCGTACCCATACCTACAATACAAGTAGCTTCTAATAGTAGGTACCTACAACTAAGTAGGTAGGTAGTAGTAGGTATGTATCGAATGATGTAGGTACAAATTCGCAAACTACCTATAAAATACATCAGGAAGTTGTCATTGTAATTTCGACCGTACGCCCAGGGCATAAAGTACCTATTTCTTTCCTGTGTACAAAAGTTGTGGAAGTTTCTCTAAGGACAATGACCTAGTATGAATTGCCTAGAAGATTCTGGGAACTTATGGATCTTTCTCAAACGTTCGGTCGTCGTATAAATAGTCGACGTGTTTGTGGGAGCAGGCAGTATCATTTTGGCGACAGTACGGGACGAATCAAAGTGAACTAGTGAGTGCGATATCTAAGCGAATAGTGATCAGTAGTGTACTTGTGATTGAGTTTGAAGTGTTTTGTGATTATTAAAGTTATTCAGTTGTTTCATCGGTAGTAATTAATTTATCCCATACCCAGCTCGTAACAGTATTTTCATCATCTGTTAAGCCTTTTCCCAACTATGTTGGTGTCGGCTTCCAGTCTTACCGGATAATAAATAAAAAATAAAATAGTTTATTGGTTCAACTTAGATACCTTATTCTAGTTACAATGGGGAGAATCCATTTAAGCAAATAGTATGCTTGTTTTAGGATACTCCGCCCTTCCCCAGGTTATGTAATTGTATTTAAGTTATTGAACCTGATTATAATATTAAATGAACTTATACAAATAAAAATGCGGGAATAAAATGGGTACACAGTTTTTTTTTTTTTTTTTTTTCTCTTTATTTGTTTTGGGGTTTTTATCTAAACAGATATGTCAACCCCATCGTACCTTTTACAATTGTTATATTAAACCATATAAATAACATATAAACTATACGAACCAGTTAAACAATATTATATAAAACACTTGGGGTAAAGACAGCAGTCACCGATGAAGGACTGTTATTAAATGACACAAATTTTTGGCACCTTCTGAAGTTGGTTGGGATAGAATTTATTGTATTAATCCTACGTTAAGCCTATTTAAGTTTAATTTTCTCAAAAGTGACTCCCTGTCGCGTCTGTTGCGGACACAATCCATCAGCAAATGCTGTACGTCTTCAATCTGATTACATTCCGAGTAAAAGACAAATAAAACAAACACAAATAAAACAAACACAAATAACGCGCTGTTATGTGTGTAGGAGATGGTGTGGAGGTGAATGTGTATGTAGCAGTGGCGAAGGTTCTATACAACTCGATTCCTACCGGCTTCCCTTTGAAAAATGGCACAGTTAGTATTCTATAGAAAAATAATATAATCACATTGAAGATATGTACTCCGGCTTACCTCTTACAACATTGACCCTTCGCTACTGGTATGTAGTATGTGTATGTGTGAGTAGTGGGTGAGAGTAAGTGTGGGGTGAGGGTCATAATCCACACTTCATACAGGTGGAGATTAATTATTATCTACGGTTTTTTGAAGTACAATGCAGGTAATTCTATTACCGGATGTAGCTGAATACCAGTATTTTACATGGAGCGACTGCCTATCTGACCTCCACAACCCAGTTTGTACTGGGTAATACGATACCCCATGGTAAGACTGGTTGTCATTCAT
The DNA here is from genome assembly GCA_905147715.2 of Xestia xanthographa. Taxonomy (NCBI): domain Eukaryota; kingdom Metazoa; phylum Arthropoda; class Insecta; order Lepidoptera; family Noctuidae; genus Xestia; species Xestia xanthographa. The sequence goes on along the minus strand of LR990654.1, from coordinate 1,028,662 downwards.
TTTTTTTGGACTCCTGTTTACCTGTACCGATTTTCAAAGATCTACAAATGACAGCTGGGACCAACTATTTGACTTGCTTTCCGAGGCACGGAGGAAACTCGGTATGTAATGGGTGGTCACCCATCCATAGACCAACCTAGGCAAGCGCGGCTTAACCTAAAGATTGATCCGAATGGCTGTTATTGTTTAGCCACGCACAGTGATTAAATGATTATATGAAAGGTCTGTATGGTGTCGGACGTAAAGAATAGCACCATCCCATATCTTCCCGTGGGTGTCGTAAGAGGCGACTAAGGGACTTACCAGAGAATGGGCAGCAGCGTTCTCTGTGCTTTTGTAACAACCGCACTGCGATCGCCAACCCGCCTGCCAAGCGTGGCGATTATGGCAAAACCCCCCTTTGGGGGAGGCCTATGTCCAGCAGTGGACGTCTTTCGGCTGAAATGATGAATGATGATGATCCTATGAAAACTTAGTTAATTTTCATTTATTTTGTGTTTACAGGTGTTGTACACATGGATCTTAAGCCTCATAATCTGTTATTGCACAAAGGATCGGACGGCAAATATATGTTGAAAGTCGCCGATTTTGGGTGAGTATTAAAAAACCAGTTTTTGCGATTTCTGACTTTTTAGGGTTCCGTACCCAAAGGGTAAAAACGGAACCCTATTACTAAGACTTCGCTGTCTGTCCGTCTGTCTGTCCGTCTGTCTGTCACCAGGCTGTATCTCATGAACCGTGACAGCTAGACAGTTGAAATTTTCACAGATGATGTATTTCTGTTGCCGCTATAACAACAAATACTAAAAACAGAATAAAATTAACATTTAAGGGGGGCTCCCATACAACAAACGCGATTTATTTGCCGTTTTGTCTAATGTATAGATAATGGTACGGAACCCTTCGTGCGCGAGTCCGACTCGCACTTGGCCGGTTTTTAGTACTCTGTGTGCTCGGCCAGAGTGGGAGCGCGGTGCGGCGAGCGGCGCGGGATCGGAAATCCCCGCTCCCGCCAGGGTTACCAACTTAGGGGTTTTCCCCCCAAATTTAGGGGTAAATAAAAGGGATGTGATTTTTTCAGAGGCGTTCTATTTTTAGGGGTACTTTTAGTGCTGAGCTAGACTGCAAACGCAAATGTAGCTATTAGGATTTCGATTAGACACTAAATAAAATAAATAAATAAATAATAATAAAATAAATGGCCGTAAATAAACACCGTAGGCGCGGTCCTGTGGACGGGGAGCTATGGGCTAGCTCGCCATCCGTTTGTCTTATGATGACAAGCCGTGTCGACGGCGCGTTCGTGTTCTACGCGCGCCTCAAAGAGATGTCAGCAAAAGGAAGGGGTCCGCAAGTGCCGATGCCTGCCGGGGCTGCGGGTTGTTCGAAAGAGACCGCGGCCCTGGAACACAAAAGGCAAAGAAGAAAAACATGGATGGGATTTAGACAGTAAAAGCCAGAGCGGGAGGGGTCATTTGATGATTTCGCACCCAAAAAAAAATGGGGGGATTTACAAGTAATTGTGGGAATTTTGACTTAGTTTGAGGGGTAAATATTTTTGGGAGTTGGTAACCCTGGCGCCCGCACTTGCCGCCCGCGACCTCACTGCGGCCACTTGTATGAACGAGCTATGGCTCGAGCTGCCCGCGCCAACTAGCCCGCACCGCAGCCCGCGCCCACGTGCCCACTATGGACACTCCAATGAAGTTCATATGTTTGAGCTTGTCGCACCGCGCCCGCACCGCACCCGCGTTTCCACTCTGGCCGAGCACTGTAGCGGCACTACAAAAAAATACTACAGCAACATAAAACAAAAAGTACTAGAGCGCCATCTATGACAAAGATGATGAACTAACAGCGAAACACGTCAGATTTCCTACATCGCGCAAGTAAAGTTATCCGCGACATAAGACTATATACGAGAACCCGACATCAACTGTCGGGCAGTAGCCCACCAGACATAACACCCGTCTGGTCGGAGGATCCTCCCTTTTATATGGGGATGAAGAGCTTTATACCCTGTTCATACCCTCAAAACCTGGGTTGGTCCCATAGAAGTTTTAAATCAGTATTAGAAACAGGATCGATTGGCATCAATAAAATGTTTTGTGTAAAATGGCCATTTTCCTGCATAGTGCCCATCTAGGCCAATGTGTAATAATAGTACATTATGATATAAGTGCGGTAAGTTGAAAATTACAGCCGAGGCGATATTGCTAGCCCGAGCCGTAGGCGAGGGCTATAATAAAGCAGAGGCTGTAATTATCAAAGCGCACGTATGTCATACGACGTTTTATAACATATTTGCGAGGAAATAAATAAAACTCGGACTTTCATAAACGATTATATCTTTTACTTGTTCACAAATTAGCGTTGCGCGCGCTTCAGCGCTTTTTTTTAAGGCAAAGACACAAAAAACAGCCAGTATTATATTACTAATAAAGTAAATTAATATTTTTGTGTTTTTGTTACAGATTAATGGTTGTAATTTATTGTCAAAATTAATTAAAGAAATAGATGTTTATTTATTATATTTCATCTCCCAATGTTAATTTTATTCATAAAATGTTGACCACTTTATTGACATAAAAACTCTTTGCTAATATTTTAAAAAGTACCGTTCGTTTTAGACGGAGCATCTTGATAAACCGTGCATTTTACATTACATTACTGCACAAGAACGTAATGAGATACAATACGATATTGAAATTGGTGAAATAATAAGAGACCCTTTACGAGCAAATGTGTTATAAAATATTTTTCAATACACTTTCTCGAAAACTGGTCCTTAACGCACTACGATTAGGTACAACATGCAATGTATTTCACACGCGTGCGATTTTTTCCACTTTCCTGCACGTGTGCGGGAATGAAAATTGCCACAGATAACTATACCTATACTTAGTCCAAATTGGTTCAATGTCTATAGTCTGAGGTGAATGTTTTTTTTTTATTTTGTCAAAGCACTACGCGTCTTTACGGCATAAATATTTTTTGAATTTTAAAATTGTGTTTTTAAATAGAATATCATAGATAAACATGATTATTTAAAACTAATAGTTACTTTTATACACAAATTAACATTTATTTGTGTTCTGAATTCAAAAATATAAAATAAATCTATTTTTTATATTAGGCTGTTTAACGGCTTCATACCATTGCCTCTCTTTCAACCTGGCGAGACCAAAGCGCGAAAAAAAAAAAGAAAATTTAAATCATAGTTCCATAGTTCGTGACAAAAATATTATTCCTTATTTTATTTTATTTCTTTAAAAGTGTATTGAAAAACGTCGTTTGATACACGTGGACATTTGTTATTGCAATTCTCGGCTCAAAAACACCCTCGCCTACGGCTCGTGTGTTATAATTCCGCCTCGATTGCAATAACAAACTTTCTCCACTTGTATCAAAATGTACTATTATAACACATTTGCTGGTAAAGGGTCTCTTGTGCGTTATTGTAATGTAAAACGCACGGTTTATGAAGATGCTCCGTTTAAAACGAACGGTACTTTTTTAAATTTTAGCAAAGAGTTTTTATGTCAGAAAAGTGGTCAATATTTTATGAATAAAATTAACTTTGGGAGATAAAATATTATAATAATAACTTGACAACATTAAAAATGCCAACTGGCAACGTAATAATCAATTTTATATTTTTTTATAATTGCTTTAACAAGTGATTAAAGATTTATTCGTTTAAGAAAGTCCGAGTTTTATTTATTTGCTCGCAAATATGTTACAAAACGTCGTATGACATACGTGCGCTTTGATAATAGGGTAGATGCATACATTTTCTTTTGTTTATTTCGATACGGAATGTTAAAGTGCTATAAAAATAATGACAAAAAGCGGAAACAAGACACAAATCGGCCAAATAACACAAAAGTTATAACCATTTAAACTTTTGTTTCTATCTCTTTCTAGATAAACGGAATTTAATATGGAGTTTGTACTTCGATGCAGAGAATGACGTCATTCGTTGTATCGGATCTCTCTGTCTAATCAGCAGTTTCAAATGCTTATAACTTAGTATTTTTAATAGATATTAAAAAAATAATTTCACTTGGCTATTTCTGATGTTAATACGCTTTGTTTAGAGTGATAAAAAAAATCATGCATCTTCCCTATTACAGCCTCTGCTTTCTTGTAGCCCTCTCCTACGGCTCGGGCTAGCAATATCGCCTCGGCTGTAATTTTCAACTTACCGCTTAATGTACTATGATCTTGTATATTCCAGTTTCGCACAACACATGACGTCGGAAGCGGGTCGCTCTGTGCGCGGCTCCCCGCTATACATGGCGCCGGAGATGATCTTCGGTCAGTACGACGCCCGGGTCGACCTGTGGAGCGTCGGTGAGTGCTTACTTATTAGTCTGTAACGTACTAATGCTGGGCAAACGACTCCATCACTTCCCACGGTCACGATTCTGCACTGTCTTTCACAAAGAAGACATTCAGGTCGTCGCAGTGGGTACTAAAAACAGGTTATATGAAAAATACCTAAACATATTCTACATTTAAACCATTGTTTATTTTTGACGAGTTAATAGACAAAAAGATCAACAAATACAGAGTGTAAACAACCTTATCACTAAGCTGTCAACCAAGCATTCTGTACATCAAACTAAGTAACTTTACGCAAAAATTATTGCTGGGAAACGACTTTTTTTTGGGGTGAAAAATCATGTTTTGTGGTAGAACTCAATGTAACGCACTCAAAACATTGTGCTGATGGATGGATTGAATAGTATGGGGGTCGTGGAGGTGTTTAAAGTAAAAAAATACAAGTTTTTAATGTAAAAATCTTACATTAAAAACTTGTATTTTAAAAAAAACTTGTCAAAAAGTTGTAACTTTGACCCCCAATATCTCCTTAACTAAAATGATCGCAATGACGGCGAGTACAAGTGCCTTTCGGCTTCGTTAAGAGGTTTTTTACATCCTTTATATTCGTTTCAACCAATAAAAGTCAGGCATCATAATCGTAAACTACCTAAGCAATATGCATAAGCATAATCAGCCTATAATGTTCCCACTGCTGGGACACACGATCTGTTCCTATGAGAGGGAATGAACTATAATCTACTATAAGCCACGCGGGCCCAGTGCGGGTGGGTAGATGTCACATGTCTTCGAATGTTTGGTTCTAGGACATGCCGGTTTCCTCACGATGTGTTCCTTCACCGTTTTGAGAGCAGTGGTGATGAAATAAATTACACAAAGTAATGCGCCTGTCCGGGTTCGGAACCATCACTGGGCCACCGCTGCTCTCTAAGGGGCCGCCTCCATGAGCGAGAGAATCGCGGGGATATTATAGTCCTTGTCACGTTTTCTATACACTTTCTTTTGTGCCGTCTCCACGAGCGAGAGAATCGCAGGGATATTATCGTCCTTGTCACGTTTTCTATACACTTTCTTTTGTGCCGTCTCCACGAGCGAGAGAATCGCGGGGATATTATCGTCCTTGCCACGTTTTTCTATACATTCTCTTTTGGGCCGTCTCCACGAGCGAGAGAATCGCGGCGATTTTTTCGTATAGAAATACGTCATATCGACGCGATTCTCTCGCTCGTGGAGGCGGCCCCTAAGCAGTATGTTGTGTGGTTATTTCCAGGAGTGATAATGTACGAGTGCCTGTTCGGTCGCGCGCCCTACTCCTCCAGCACATTCAAGGAGCTCGTGGATAAGATACAGCGACAGGCGCCCATTGAGGTAACACCTCTTTATATTTAAACTAACGAGACCCGCCCCGGCTTCGCACAGGGTGCAATGTATGTAACCGTAAAAAAGACTTGTGTCCTGAAAAAAATTAATTAGTCCGTCAATTAGATTATCAAAAAATATTTGACACGTATTTTTTCTTTTGTTACGTGAACCAAAATTGACGAAGATACAACACTTTTAAAATTCTCAATACGTCACGTCGTGCTATAATTTTTAGTGCGTTGTGACGTCACGAGCCCCCACTCCCGAGTTTTGATGCGTTTTATCTTTGTCAATATTCATTGATTTACAAAAACAAAAAATACGTGTCCATTATTTTCCAATACTCTAACTGACGGACTAAATAGATTTGCAATTTATTGATGGTGGAAACTAGCCTATTGTAAATACCGTTAGATTATAGTCTATTGGTTCCTATAAATTGTATGCAAATGCATACAATTTTAAGATCTAATGTGACTTGGCATACTTTGGGTTCTATTAATGATATTTTCGCATAACATTACTTACGACGCATAATTTTTTAAGCATAATTTATCTAATCATATTAACGTAAAAATCGTGTTGACTCAGGAGCTTGATTTTAATACACCTAATAGGGACTATAGGCCTCAGTATCTGGTATAAATTTCAACTTGCTAGGTCAACCCGTTCCTGAGAAAATCGGTGGTGACAGACGGACAAACGGACAAGAGAGTGATCTTATAAGGGTTCCTTTTTTTACCTTTTGAGGTACGGAACCCTAATTACGTTAATCGGTCTATAATTAACGTAAATATCGATGAATTCATCCTTAATGAAGTCGGTTAACCTATTGAACGCCAAAGCACAGACGCACACGTTTACCCTCACGCCAAGCCACAATTTATTTATTTAAAACTCATATACTATAATTACAGGTTACAAACCTAATGCGATAGCTAAGACTACTTGTAATCAAATTAATAACCATTACTAACAATTACACAATAGGTACATTAATACTAAAACGATACGACCTAACCTTATACAAAATAAACTTAAATATGTTTTACAGTTAAAAATTAAAAAGTAAAACAATAAAAGAAACAATTAACATAAAATAAACAATAAACCTAAAATAACACTAATTAATGCTTTCGTAACATATTATATTTAAAGTTACTTTTTCAAGTTCACTAAAGTAACACGAAAAAATGTCCAACCTATTCTGAATTTCGTTAACAGTACGAATTGGTCGCGTGAGAGGTGCTTTAGCCAGCAGGTTGGTTCTGGCAGTTGGCACAGCCAGCAGTGGCGGGCGCCGCCGCCTCCACACGTAGCGGTCTGGAACAGAGAACCGCAAGCACTGAAGCACTCCTGGGTTGTGCTCCTTGCCCCGGTGCTCCTTATTCTTTTTGTAGGTATTTCACCGCAAATAACTACAAAAAGAATAGGGTTTCCAAAACTATTTAATTGTTTATTTCGTGTTATAGAGCGCCGCATTTTTAACCGACTTCCAAAAGGAGGTTATCAATTCGTTACTTTTTTTGTCACATATTTGTGTCGTTGGCGTACAGCGCACGCGCTTGCTTGTCACGTATATGTGACAATGGGGAAGGCTGGTCAAAGCTGATTGTAGATGGCGTGTTCATAGCTTAGTCCCAATCTGTCCAATGAGGACAAGCTATTTCGAAATATAAATTACATCGACAAAGAACAATGGCGAGATCTTAGCTGAATTTTATTTGAGCGTCTAAAAGTGACTTATATACGAAGGCAGTTCTATTATTTTTCTACGTTTTTTCAAAGTTTCACATTAACTAGTTAAGGCCGGATAAAAAAGATATGATAATTGAAAAGATATTTAATTTTTTCATTGAGATTTAGTGTTGCCATTTTATAGTTATTCTGCCAAGTGACAGTAAGTACAGCATTATTGTATTACATATAATCAGTTTTAGTTTGTTATTGTAACTAAACGAAGTAAATGAATTAACAATACTGTTTATTCCTAAGTGGAAGTGTTCCATAAAGGGAGGTAAAAATATTGTAGTGTACCTAAAAATAAATGAATTACTTTCAATTAATGACGGGCAAATAGACTATTATCCCAAATCTAAAAAAAATAAAACTTGGTTTGACAACTATTGTCAAACCGAGTTATTTTTTTTAGATTTGGGATAATAGTCTTTTTGCCCTGTTGGTTGGTTGTTAGCAATAAACATGTCATACACGCTTGCGCATTGTGCTGAAAAAAAGTAAAACAAATGAATCCACGTATCTAAAATGCGCCGCGTGCCCGCACAGCATGCGCCGCAATGGATTTGCGCCTTGTCTTCCTCGAATTGGAATTACCATAGACATAACCTACAAAAGTTCATGACTTAATTTCTATAAATCTCGGCCTTCCCGAAAAAAAATTCTTGCACAAACTAATTCAGAAGTTGACGCCGAGTTAAACAAGATATTTTTTATTTAAAGACGCAATAATTTAATCTCAGCTAAATTAATGTATGGGCGGCTGCCATTGTCCTTTTCAGCCAATAACGATGTTTGGTACAAGCTATGCTAGCGCCATTAGTTATACAGTTGCCATCCCCATTGGCCAGTTTTTTTTTGTCACATATTTGTGTCGTTAGCGTACAGGGCACGCGCTTGCTTGTCACGTATATGTGACAATTGCGTTGAGGCGGCTCCCCGAGCAAATGACCTTGAGCGAGCAGTTTTTTGGAGCCTACTCCTCTTTATCCAAAAGAAATACCAACTAATAAAAAATACATTAAATTACTACATATTCTTGACTCCAAAATTGTCGTTTCATTTTTTTTTTAAGTTGCTTAATGTTTAATAAATCCCTCCACAACGAAACCACAGAAATGAGAAATAATGATTTATAAAATGCTACTCTTCGTAAAGTAACCATTATTTTGATTTGCTACTTATACTAATGGGTAGGCAATTTAATAATGAACATAATTGTCGTTTTTTTTTTTTCCAAAAGACGTAAATTTGATTTTATAAAGAATAAAAACCACTCATTTCGCACTATTTGGCCTGCAGTGACTGACGTAACAACCACTTCGTAGTGCAAGCTGATTAGAACTTTATTCTAACAGTATTTCAAACGAAGTTTGAACCACCATAAAGAGAGTTTTAATTTTGCTCGGGGAACCGCCTTAAAGAGGTTAAAAACAACTAATTTCACTCGGTTAAATCTTTCCTTTTGTTTCCAATCCCCAGATCCCATCGAACTCGTCCATCTCCCCCGGTTGCCGCGACCTGCTAGTGCGTCTGCTGCAGCACGACCCCAACAGAAGGATCTCGTACGACGACTTCTTCAGCCACGAGTACCTCGACCTGCCGCATATGCCGTCCAAGGAGAACTACGAGAAGGTAAGCCGTCCATCTCCCCCGGCTGCAGCACGACCCCAGCCCAGGATCTCGTACAACCACTTCTTTAGCCACCAGTTGCCACACATGCCTTCCAAGGAGAACTACGAGAAGGTAAGCCGTCCATCTCCCCCGGCTGCAGCACGACCCCAGCCCAGGATCTCGTACGACCACTTCTTTAGCCACCAGTTGCCACACATGCCTTCCAAGGAGAACTACGAGAAGGTAAGCCATCCTTCTCCCCCGGCTGCAGCACGACCCCAGCCCAGGATCTCGTACGACCACTTCCTTAGCCACCAGTTCCTGCCGCACATGCCGTCCAAGGAGAACTACGAGAAGGTAAGCCGTCACTCTCCCCCGGCTGCAGCACGACCCCAGCCCAGGATCTCGTACGACCACTTCCTTTAGCCACCAGTTCCTGCCGCACATGCCGTCCAAGGAGAACTACGAGAAGGTAAGCCGTCCGTCTCCCCCGGCTGCAGCACGACCCCAGCCCAGGATCTCGTACGACCACTTCTTTAGCCACCAGTTCCTGCCGCACATGCCGTCCAAGGAGAACTACGAGAAGGTAAGCCATCCATCTCCCCCGGCTGCAGCACGACCCCAGCCCCGGAACTCGTACGACCACTTCGTTAGCCACCAGTTCCTGCCGCACATGCCGTCCAAGGAGAACTACGAGAAGGTAAGCCGTCACTCTCCCCTGGCTGCATCACGACCCGAGCCCAGGATCTCGTACGACCACTTCCTTAGCCACCAGTTCCTGCCGCACATGCCGGCCGTCCAAGGAGAACTACGAGAAGGTAAGCCGTCCGTCTCCCCCGGCTGTAGCACGACCCCAGCCCAGGATCTCGTACGACCACTTCTTCAGCCACCCGACCTGCCGCACATGCCGTCCAAAGAGAACTACGAGAAGGTAAGTCATTCATCTCCCCCGGCTGCAGCACGACCCCAGCCCAGGATGTCGTACGACCACTTCTTTAGCCACCAGTTCCTGCCGCACATGCCGTCCAAGGGGAACTACGAGAAGGTAAGCTCAGAGCCTGAAGTTGTAACCTGGTAACTGACAGCTGGGTCAATGTGGGTGACAAAGGGAATGGTCTTGAAAATCTCTATCTTTTCCCATTTACGAAATCTAATGATTATTTTTGGATTAGAACAAAGGAGACGTAACATTTTTGTATGGGACTCCGGCCATAACCTGTACCTTTTAGGAAAGCTGCGAAACTTACCCCTGAATAGAACAAAGTAATATTTTTTCCTTAATATAAACTGTTATACACACAATATAAAAGAAGAAATTGACTGACTGACTGACTGACTGATTGATTGACTGACTGACTGACTGACTGACTGACTGACTGACTGACTGACTGACTCATCTATCAACGCACAGCCCAAACCGCTGGGTCTACAGATTCCAAATTTGGCAAGTAGGTTCCTTATATGGTCTAGGGGTGCACTAAGAAAGGATTTTTCAAAATTCATCCCCTAAAGGGGTTAAACGGGACTCCAAAGTTTGTATGGGGAAACAAGATTAGTTAGACTATTTTATTCGGAAATTCGGTTTGGGCTGTGCATTGATTTTTATACTTTGCCACCCGGCAAAGTATAAAAATCAATGCACAGCCCAAACCGCTGAGTCTAGAGATTCCAAATTTGGCAAGTAGGTTCCTTATGTGGTCTAGGGGTGTACTAAGAAACGATTTTTCAAAATTCAACCCCTAAGGGGGTTAAACGGGAATCCAAAGTTTGTATGGGTAAAACAAGATTAGTTAGACTATTTTATTCGAAACTTCACAGGAGTGCTCCTATTGATAAATGAGTAGAAACGGGTTTCAGGTTTTTTCAGAATTCAACCCCTAAGAGGGGGAAATGGGGTGGCAAAGTATAAAAATCAATGCACTGCCCAAACCGCTGAGTCTAGAGATTCCAAATTTGGCACAAAGGTTCTTTATGAGGTTTAGGGGTGCACTAAGAAAGGATTTTTCAAAATTCACCCCCTTAGGGGTTGGAACGGGAGTCCAAAGATTATGTGGGGAAATAAGATTAGTTATACTACTTTATTCGAAACTTAACAGGAGTACTCCTATCGATAAATGAGTTAATGTTTGTGTTTCAGTTTTTTTTTTCAGAATTCAACCCCTAAAGGGGGAAATGGGGTAACAAAGCCTGAAATTTAACATAGGTATTGTTTTTATGGTGAATTGGGTCGGGTGTATTACAAAAACAACGATTTTAAGATTTAATGTGGCAGACCTGAAATACTCCCTGAAATATTCCCTGTTGGGGTGCGATGGGGTTGAAATGTCTAAAAATAAATATGGGTGTCGATACCGAGATTATCAGGGGTGCTGATTACGAAAATGGCATTTATTTTGAGATCCAGATGATAATGATTGTGATTACGATGATGATGATTGTGATAATGATGACGATGATTGTGATGATGATGATTTTGATTACGATGATAATGATTGTGATTACGATGATGATGATTGTGATAACGATGATAATGATTGTGATTACAATGATAATAAGTGTGATAACGATGATGGTTATTGTGATAGCGATTGTGATTGTAATGGTGATTGTGACAGTGACGGTGATTGTGATGGTGATAGCGATGGTTGTGATAAAGAGGGCGGAGATTGTGATGATGATGATTGTGATTAAGATGATAATGATTGTGATAGTGATTTTGATGGTGATTGTGATGGTGATTGTGAAAGTGGCAGTGATTGTGATGGTGATAGCGATGGTGATGGTGATTGTGATGGTGATTGTGATTGTGATGGTGATTGTGGTGGTGATTGTGATGGTGATTGTGATGTTGATTGTGATTGTGATGTTGATTGCGATGGTGATTGTGATGGTGATTGTGATGGTGATTGTGGTGGTGATTGTGATGGTGATGGTGATTGTGATTTTAATGGTGATTGCGATGGTGATTGCGATGGTGATTGTGATGGTGATTGTGATGGTGATTGTGATGGTGATTGTGATGGTGATTGTGATGGTGATGGTGATTGTGATGGTGATTGTGATGGTGATTGTGATGGCGATTCTGATGGTGATTGTGATGGTGATTGTGATGGTGATTGTGATGATGATTGTGATGGTAATTGAGATAGTGATGGTGAGTGTGATAATGACTGTGATTACGATGATAATTATTGTGATAAAGATGATGGTGATTGTGATAGTTATTTTGATGGTTTGACGTTTATCGCGACGTTTATGACAGGTTGTAGATATGACGTTTATCTAACCTAGAAATTGTCAAACCTACAAAACGTCATTTTGAATACCTAATTCGTTCAGAAGTACACTTTACAAAAGTAAAATAAATAAGTACTTTTTAATCGTCACACTTGCTTATAATTAGTCGAAAAAGATGTTAATGTAAATAATAAAAAATATTAAAAATAAAATTCATTTAATTCAGGCATGACACCCATACGGAAGATACATTTTTCACAAATTTTCACAAGTAAAAAAACTATTCAAGAAAAACAAATTAAATAAGAATAAGGTAAATTTACATTATTGTTATCCATTATTATTATAAAATAAGTTAAACACATTAAAAATTTAATCATTACAATATTGCATTTAAAATTATTAATAAATTAAGAAATATTAAGAATAAAAATAATATTATTAATCGTACATGAACACTTATCTTTCACATTTAACGTCTACGTTATTTATGCTTTGATGTGTGAACAAATGGGCTATGCAACACTAAAAGATTATTTCAATTCGAACCAGTAGTTCCTGAGATTAGCGTGTTCAAGAAAACAAACTCTTCAGCTTGGCTTGTGGTTCGTTTTGGCAAAACTCAAATCTTTCTAGGAATTTCTTCTCACAGGCAGTCCGGTCCAGTAAATTAATCACGTTATCATTCTCTAATGCTAAAGAGAATGATAACGTGATTAATTTACTTAAGGGAACTACAGGAGCTAAACGCGAGTTTTATAATGCAAAAAAGCATAAATGATTCACTGTAATAAACAAAACCAGAAAAATATATATTATGATATTCTTCAGGATCTATGTTAGTATGATAGTGTTTTGAAAACATAATACAACTATTTTTACTCGATCAAAAAAAAATCACGAACTTACGACTCTAAAAATTTCTTTTAACGAGTAAAAACCATACTAGAATACATGTGATCATTCTGATTTTTTGGCAAATAATTCTACAAGAAACATATTAGCATGATAGTGTTTTATTTTTTTAGTCCAATCAATAGATTTTTTGTAAATCGCAAAAAAACACTCATTTCGCACTATTCGGCCGCAGTGACTGACGTAACAACCACTTTGTAGTGCAAGCTGATTAGAACTTTATTGTAACAGTATTTCAAACGAAGTTGTACCACCACAAATATAGTTGCTAATTTAGCTCCTATAGTCGCCTTAAATAAATAATTTATTTTAATTTTTCCTTACAGGCAGTGACCCTAATCAAGAAAGCCATCGAATTAGATTCTGCCGGTCGACTCGAGGAAGCATTCACATCATATAGAGATAGTCTACTGTACCTCGTGCCTTGTGTTGGATGTGAGACTGACTCGCTGAGACGAGCTGCCCTGGCTGCCAAGTTAAGCAGGTGAGCGAGGTGGAGACAAGGATGGGTGACCGTGACGACATATAGAGATAGTCTACTCTACCTGGTGCCTTGTGTTGGATGTGAGACTGACTCGCTGAGACGAGCTGCCCTGGCTGCCAAGTTAAGCAGGTGAGCGAGGTGGAGACAGGGATGGGTGACCGTGACGACATATAGAGATAGTCTACTGTACCTGGTGCCTTGTGTTGGATGTGAGACTGACTCGCTGAGACGAGCTGCCCTGGCTGCCAAGTTAAGCAGGTGAGCGAGGTGGAGACTGGGATGGGTGACCGTGACGACATAATATAGAGATAGTCTACTGTACCTGGTGCCTTGTGTTGGATGTGAGACTGACTCGCTGAGACGAGCTGCCCTGGCTGCCAAGTTAAGCAGGTGAGCGAGGTGGAGACAGGGATGGGTGACCGTGACGACATAATATAGAGATAGTCTACTGTACCTGGTGCCTTGTGTTGGATGTGAGACTGACTCGCTGAGACGAGCTGCCCTGGCTGCCAAGTTAAGCAGGTGAGCGAGGTGGAGACTGGGATGGGTGACCGTGACGACATAATATAGAGATAGTCTACTGTACCTGGTGCCTTGTGTTGGATGTGAGACTGACTCGCTGAGACGAGCTGCCCTGGCTGCCAAGTTAAGCAGGTGAGCGAGGTGGAGACAGGGATGGGTGACCGTGACGTCATATAGAGATAGTCTACTATGAATACTTATTTCAGTATTTTATTTATTTAAACTTCATGTACAAGAGTGGTAGATAGGCGGACTTAATGCCACAAGGCATTCTCTACCAGTCAACTTTTGGGTTCAATAGGAAAACATAGTGATAGGGTACAAAATAATGTCTAAAAAACTAACTTCTTGCTAACGAGAATGTATATACGTATATTGACACTAATACACATATACACATAAAATAAACTAATAGATATTCTATATTATTCTCTCTATATTATTTTATGTAAAATTTACTGATTTGACATGAATACTTATTTTATTAAGTATTTTAATTTTTTTTATCATTGTGACATTTAATATTTTTATTTACATTCAATTTGAAAAGTACTTGTTATTAATTTTATTTGATTAAGTATTGTGAATGTGAGGACCATGACCGGGTCACATTTTTATTTTTTGTTAGTTCTTTTCCCACAACTGTCTGGCAGTTTGAGTACTATAAGCGACCTACCCAAATGTCCTTTCTTTGGTATTGTTCGTCGTTTCGTTGAGCTTCACAAGTTATAAGTCGAGCTACACGTTAACAAATGCTTGCACTGACTGGACAGGTCCACTCAAATCTGTGTGGTTCTTTCTTCAAAAGACCATCTCAGGCACTAATCTGCATAGTCCTCATGTGAATTGAGCAAGATTATGTCTGGACTTTAAAAGAGACTATGACCTCTGAGTTTGTTTCGGCTGTTTCTTCTCAGAGTAGTCAGGTACGAAACACCGGCCCCATCTAGTTTTAAAAAATGACGTGTAAAAGTGTTTGTAAAAACCTACTTGCAAAATAAACATCATTTATCACTGTACCCTGTGCCCTGGTTGACAAGTAAAGCAGGTAACGAGTGGATGGGTGATCATTTACGGCCATTTTCAATAACTTACTCACAGGTATCGGTAGGTTGCTATCCCTGTCAGTTTGACATTTAGCTTACGGACGGTTAGAAACAAAATGTCACAGAAAAGCTTTTTTGATTTTTCTATATGACATCTATGACTCAACTGAAGAACTAACATCAAAATTCTAAATTGCAATGTTTACGTAATGTTTGTAAGATCCTCACAATAGGCGAGATGACAAAAAAATCTAATTAGTCCGTCAGATAGATATCCAAAACTTGTTGGACACATATTTTTTATTTTTTTTACAAAAATCGGGTAGATAACACATCAATCAGTTGATATACTTTTTAAGAGCTGTCAAAACGCGGTTCTCTCATAGATTTTGTATGGCAATAGCAAACTATGACGTCACTGTTTAGTCAACTCAATGACTCAACTATTTATTGATTTAAAACCAACTAAAAATCTAATTTGGCAATTAATTGAAAATAAATCGGGTTTTCAGGCCCAAAATAAAGTGTTTTTTAGAGATTGGTGTCTTGGAATTATTGTTTTATGGTGTCATCTACCCTATTGAAGACGACGACAGTGAAAAACTCGTGTGACGTCACATTTCGGTACATTTTTACCAGAAAGTGACGTCACAAGTCCCCACAGATTTTTGACGCGTTTTATCTTTGTATTTTTGTATTAATTTGATAAAACAAAAAACACGTTTCCAATATTTTTCGATAATCTAACTGACGAACTAAACATAATCATATTGTTACGAGCTGGGTATGGGATAAATTAATTACTACCGGTTAAACAACAAATAACTTTAATAATCACAAAACACTTATAACTCAATCACAAGTACACTACTGATCACTATTCGCTTAGATATCGCACTTCTAGTTCACTTCGATTCGCTTCATTGTGTAGCCAAAATCAGACTGACTCTCCCGCAAACATGTCGGCTATTTATATGGCGACCAATCCTTTGACAAAAATCCACGACTTACTCGAATTGTTCTAGACAATTTCATAGTGGGTCATTGTCCTTCCACAACTTGTACAAAATAAAGAAGCGCTCGGCGTACGGTCGACATTACAATGACAACTTCTGATGTTCTTTTATTTATAGGTAGTTTGCGAACTTGTACCTACATCATTCGAGACTCGTCCTACCTACTAGTACCTACTACCGTAATAGGGAATATGCATACATTTTCTTTTATCTATTTCGATACGGAATGTTAAAGTACTATAAACATAATGACAAAAAGCGAAAACAAGACATAAATCGGTCAAACAACAGAAAAGTTATAACCATTTAAACTTTTGTTTCTATCTCTTTCTAGATAAACGGAATTTAGTATGGATTTTGTACGTCGATGCAGCGAATGACGTCATTCGCTATATCTGATCTCTGTGTCTAATCAGCAGTTTCAAATGCTTATAACTTAGTATTTTTTATAGATATAAAACAAATAATTTCACTTTGCTATTTTTGATGTAAATACGCTTTGTTTAGACTGATATAAAAAAGTCATGCATATACCCTATTGTAGGTACGACGTAACAATATTTAGCTTACGGACCGATAGAAAGAAATTGTCACAGAAAAGCTTTCTTTGATTTTTCTATACGACATCTGTCTGACTCAACTAAAGAACTAACATCAAAATCCTAAATCGCAATGTTTACATAATGTTTGTAAGACAATAGGCGAGACGACAAAAAAAATCTAATTAGTCCGTCAGATAGATTTCCAAAAAATATTGGACACATGTTTTTTTTTTGTTTTTTCACGTTAACAAAAATTGAAGACGACGACAGTGCGTCGAAAACTCGTGTGACGTCACAAGTCCCCACTCATGATCTTTAACACGTTTTATCTTCGTCATTTTTTATCATTTTGATTAAAACAGAAAACACGTTTCCAATATTTTTCGATAATCTAACTGACGGACTAAACAGAATTATATTTTTTTAGTCAGTCATGATCCCTATTCCTCAATCCTCAGATACATGGAGCGAGCTGAAGAACTGAAGCTGTTCCTGAAGACTGGCAGCTTGTCACGAGACCAGTCCTGCAGTGCAGGCAGTACTGCAGACAGTACAGCCAGGGGGAACTGCACTTATAGTACTAGTAAGTGTATACAGGGAACTGAGCGTGGGCTCCTGGTTCCATTCCCGGGTCGAGCAAAAAACGCCCAAAGGAGAATGGCGAGATTGCATGTAATTCGGGACCCAGTGATAGGAGTAGCGTGCATTGTGGAAACTTATGAATAGTTTAAGAACAACTTAAGACTAATGAAAACGCAAATGTAAAGTAGGTTATAGAAGTTGGGAGAAAAAAGATATGAAAGGTAGAAGATTATAACCTAAGGCACGGACTTATTGGTTATCATTTAGTAGTAGTTTGGCATAAAATTGGTTTTATTTATTTATTTAAACTTCATGTACAATAGTGGTACATAGGCGGACTTTATCCGTATTCCACGTAGCCGTTGAACACAAACAAACAATAGAATGATCCACAGACTATGTCCACAGATGAATTTGACACTTTTCTCAGTTGTAAAAGGTTGCGTTCGGAAACTGCACGATGACTTATTTTTATATAAATTAAAATCATATATGATTTAAATTTATATAAAAATGAAATGAATGAATTGAAATTCCCATCATCTAGTAACTCAATATTTTTTATATAGAACTCTGATAAACTCTTTACTATAATTAATATAAACTAGATCGTGAACGGCGCTCCGTTGATTTTTAAATTACGTGGGTCCAACCTCGCCATCCTCCTTTCTCAGTAGCTCAGTAGAATTTCACTTTTACTGTTAATATTAGTTTTATATTCTTTCACATAATGTTAATTTAAACTTGTTAATTTTAATTAATTAGACACTAATTTTATTGTACAGTGCTTGTGGCAAATCTAATACGTTTATGGGCCATGCGATGCTAACCTGTAAGAAATTGTTACACTTACCTCAGATATCCGGCAACCGGAAACCGGCATGTCTTAGAACCAAAAATTCGAAGACATGTGACATCTGCCAACCCGCACTGGGCCCGCGTGGTGGATTACAGGCCATTCCCTCTCATAGAGAGGAGGCCTGTGTCCCAGCAGTGGGAACATTAATAGGCTGATGATGATGATGAACCTCAGATAATGGTAGATAATTACTCGAAATATTTACAGTGTAAACAATTGTTGGTGGGCCATTAAAGGAAAAATAAAAATAAAATCCTGGAGTTTGGAAGTTGACAATATGATACAGCCGTGTCTCGGTGCCACGTTAGGGCGTTAGTACTGCGCCTGAGAGTGTCAGATAGCCGTTCCTAAGGACTTTGACAGTAAAAGGAACAGAATGCAGCTGCGCCTGCGCACATACTTGTGCACTATAATATAGTATACGGGGTATAAAAGACCTCATCACGAAGCCGTTAACCAAGCATTCTGTACATCAAACTAAGTAACTTAACGCAAACATTATTGCTGGGAAACGACTTTTCTTTTGGGGTGGAAAATCATGTTTTGTGGTAGAACTCAATGTAACGCACTCAAAACATTGTGCTCATGAATGGCTTGAATAGTACGGGGGTCGTGGAGGTGTTTAAAGTAAAAATCTTACATTAAAAACTTGTATTTAAAAAAAAAACTTGTCAAAAAGTTGTAACTTTGACCCCCAATATCTCCGTAACTAGAAGGTTCCCAGGTATGGTGTAGAACAAAAAAATGATCGCAATGACGAGGAGAACAAGTGCCTTTCGGCTTCGTTAAGATAAGATAAGATAAGATAAGATAATTTTTATTTGTCCAAAACATGAGTATACACACACATAGCATGCAAGATGTTACATCAAATTATAATTATGACAGTCATGTTTTGCCTGAACGGCGTACAAATATAATATGTCAGACTCTACACAGCATCAAGTGAATTTAAATTTGTCCATTACACACAGCAAATCTAGCAGTCAACCATCCAATTTAGACCATATTTAAACTAAAAGGTACAAATAAAATAAAATCAAATAGTGTCATAAGCTCATCATAGCAATTAATACAAATCCAATAATACAAATAAAAAATTCAAATGTTAAACAATTATTAATAAAAATTAGGATGTCATTATACATGTCAAATTAATTTGTCAGTCAGAAATTCATCAGTGCTGTAATAGACTTTCTCTAACAGAAGGTTTTAAGAGAAGGGGGGGGGGGGGGTTAAGAGGTGTTTTACACCCTTTATATATACTTCTACAATATATTCGAAGAGGAGCTCGTGGCTAAATAATAACAGACACTCGGGTCGATCGATGGGTAACCGCCCATTACATACCGTAGTTTCCTCCGCTCCTCGGAAAGCACGTTAAACAATCGGTCCCGGCTATCATTTGTAGATCTTTGACAGTCGTTACAGGTAGTCAGAGGCCAGAAAGTCTGACAACCAGTCTTACCAAGGGGTATCGTATTACCCGGTACGAACTGGGTTGTGGAGGTCAGATAGGCAGTCAGGGTTCACTAATTGATATCTTCAATTATTATTAATAATCCATGAGCTCGGACGAAATCTGCTCATTAATATATTTTTTTTTTTTTTTTCGACCCTTTTTTTCATTATCAAAAACAAGCCCGCTTAGCATGAACTCCGTAGACACGAAAGAGAAACGACAAAACTTTTGTTCATCTGACATTGAATCGACAAAATGACAGATGAACAAAAGATTTGTCGATTCTCTTTCGTGTCTACGGCGTTTATGCTAAGCGGGCTGGGATCAGATGCTGCGATGCTATTGGTTGCGCTTCAATAGTGGCCGAATGTTTAAAGCAAAAAGAGTCGTATTGGTGGTGAGATTTCGTCCGAGCTCATAGTACATGTATATTTCCAGCTCCACCCCAGTCGAGCTGGAACCCGTGTGTGTGTGGAGCGGGCAGTCAGTCCGGCGAGCAGGGCGGCTGCAGGTGTACAGGACCACGAGGGAACGGTACACTGGAACAGCCCCAGGTCATGGAACAGGTCAGTCAGGTCACCATTCTTACAACCCAGGCGATGAATTGCTCAGGGATCTAATCCTGGTAAAGGTAATCGATTTTAAACAACGATTTAATAGTACATTGTTACCCTAGGGGTGAAAGTAACTTATTTAGTCCCGAGACGGGGTTTGGTGCCCGAGCGCAGCGAGGGCGCTAATAGTTCCAGGGACTAAATAAGTCTTTAACCCGAGGTAAACACTGTGCTTTTCATTACGAATACAAGGAAAGTAAAAATAAAAACATGAATCAACTCGAAAAAACAAATGAAGATCGGATTGCCGCTTTCCCGCCTATTTTGCTTTTTTTTTTATCTGTGGCCGGCCAGCTATTCAGCCATTACCTATTTTTCATTTTCATCATCGAAAAAATAGTAAATATTTTTCCCAAATCTACGTTATTTTAAAGAAATAATTGAAACTTATTATAAAAAAGTTATTTAAATGAATATATATTCTTTAATTAATACTTAACTATAAGTTATTTCAATTTTACATCGTGGCTGTATAGAAAATTGGAACATGGTTCAATAGAAAAATTAACTATTTTTTTTAATAATTTGACAGCTGTTAGTTGAAAACGATTCTCCCTAGGGCTGAAAAGTATTACTTTCAACACGCTCCTCGGGCAACTTCAGAATTACTTTCCGAGTATGAGTAATGAAAATGAACTTTCTGTATATCTGTTTCCAGACGGCGACTCCTGCGCAGCCCGCCACTCCGCCGCGCTCAATAACCCGCTTCGGCTTCAAGAGACTGTTCGGGCGACAGCCCTCCATCCCTTACCTCGACACCAAGGATTCTAGCATTGTGAGTAACACTTGCACTCCATTTATGTAAATACTACAACAACAGCCCATAACGTCCACTGCTGGACATAAGCCTCTCCCATGATGGGAGGAATTTGCCGTAATCTCCACGCTTGGCAGGCGGATTGGAGATCGCAGTGATGAAAGACTAACAGAAAACGCTGCTGCCCATTCTCTGGTCTACGGAGGCGCAAGGTGTTCTGCCTCAGACATTACGAGCCTTATACGACACCCGTGACTGTAATGGGTTGGTTCTATTCTACTCTGCTGGATACCATACGGCAATACGGCTAAAATAAAATAAAAATCAACAATGGATGTTGAAAAAGTCTAACGAACGGTGTGTGAAATCAGCTGTTCACGTCCTGCCTAGCTACAGAGTTCATCGCACTCGTCGTCGCGCTTGCCGTTCGCTACGTGCGTTTTGCCACGGTAACGATACATTACGTATGAGGAAATAAAACAAATCAAATTTATTGAACTTCTATAACGTTCCTGAAATAATTTCTTGTACCGGTCATCTTAGTATGGTATACTGAATTGATAAATGGATAACCTTGAAAACGCTTATAGTAAAACTTATGGCCATTCAGAAAAAAAAAAACTTTCATAAGTAGTACATAAAGGGCGTAAAACACCTCTTAACTAAAACGAAAGGCACTTGTTCTCTTCGTCATTGCGATCATTTTTTTGTTCTACACCATACCTGGGAACCTTCTAGTTACGGAGATATTGCAACTTTTTAACGTTTGTTTTTGAAATACAAGTCTTTAATGTAAGATTCTTACTGTAAACACCTCCAAGACCCCCGTACTATTCAATCCATCCATCAGCACAATGTTTTGAGTGCGTTACATTAAGTTTACCACAAAACATGGTTTTTCTCCCAAAACAAAAAGTCGTTTCCCAGCAATAATTTTTGCGTAAAGTTTTACTGTACTTAGTTTGATGTACAGAATGCTTAGTTGACGGCTTCGTGATGTATAAGTATTTTTTTTTTGCCCTAGTTCTCTTTATTGAACACTACGACTAGAAATGAATGAAATTCATAAGTTTTTTGTTTTAATATTATATACTAATTGCACAGAATATATATTAGTACCTTACGGTACAGAAGTTTGACTCCCGAGTTTAGGTATGATAAATGCAAGCGTGCGGCCACCGCACTAGTCTCAATAGGCTTGCACTCGCTCGACTTGTCGCACACGCAGCACACGCAGCGCACGCACCCGCGAAACAAATATAAACTGTTAATACCGTAAAGTACCTCTGACAGCCCTAGCAGATTGAAGCGAGACGGCAGACAGTTATTGTACTATGAACGCTATACGCAATGCAAAAGGTTGAAATTAGCCTGTTTTCCAGAATAGTAGGTAAATATCTCGGGGTTTTTGCGCCGCTTGTATGGAAGTGAGACAGGCCTGCTAATTGTTCTGATAGATAGTAAGGAAGGATTATAGGTATTGTACTATCGAGGACACTCCCGCCTGACCACCACTAAGCTCATTTTTGCTTGCACTCGTAACATAGAAACGCTCTCGAGCCCCGCCCCGTTGACTTTGTATAGAAATAATGAATGAAAAGATATCGAATCGGCCGAGCGCACTGACGACGCACGCCAAACGAGAGTTATTGTTATTTTGCGCGCCAAAGTTGACGCTTTCCTAATAGGTAAACTTTAAGGGGGCGTGGCTCGGCGCCTCCACATGATTTAAGCGAAAAAAAATTAAAATGGTCAGGCGGAAAAGACCACGATAGTACCTTTTAAAAAAAATGTAAATTCATTTATTTTTATTAAGTATTATTTTTTTCTGAATGTCCATAAGTTCTACTATAAGCCGTTTCAAGGTAATCCATTAATTACCAGACACCCGATAATAATTTAAATGGACCACCATTTCATGAGTACTCCCGGAAACTCCTTCACAAACACCACTCAAGTCCTTTAATTTATTATTTTTATTTCCAGACGGCAGAAACAACACAAGAGAAGCAAAAATTAGGGACAACAGAAAATAATGAAGGGTGTCGAATAACATGAGATTATCAAATACTAGCTGACGTCCCGCGGTTTCACCCGCGTAGTCCCCGTTCCCGTGGGAGTACGGGAATAAAATATAGCCTATAGCACTCACGAATAATGTAGCTTTCTACCAGTGAAACAATTTTTAAAATTGGTTCATTAATTCCGGAGATTACCCCCTACATACAAACTTACAAAAAAATGTTACCTCTTTATAATATTAGTATAGATGATCATTTTATTGAAAAGTCATAATAATAGGTTAATAAATGTCTTGTGAGGGCTTTCGTAGACTTGAGTCACGACAGTTTTAAGACAGACTATTGCTAAAGGGAATAAATAGTCCAGAGATGCAACGGATATCCGGTAACTATTCGGTATCCGGCCTATCTGGCCCAAATTTTATCCGAAATTTAATCCGGCCAGATACCGGATAGTAACTCATTATAGGATTTATATACGGATACCGGATATTCATAAATTTGCTAAAAAAATCTTTAAAACGGACGTGAATTAAGACAACAGCTAGCAATTATGATAAGTTCTATTAAAAGCTATATATGTATGTACTCTTACGTCTCTAATTCATCGCACCGCACTAAAACAAGTTTTTTTTAACAAGTTCAAAATTAAGATTTACAATCAACAAGTGGCTTGATCACTCCCGATGAGATCCGAAACCGCCCGAAATGATCTAATCGCGTTGCCCGCAGCTGTACGACGCTGAACATTACACTACTTAACTCAGAGAACTACTTACTCTCCGCCGGAATTCCGGCGGCCGGATATCCGGGCATCCGGCCTCGCAGTTCGCCGAATATCCGATATTCGGTATCGGGCTAAACAACTATCCGTTGCATCTCTAAAATAGTCTGTCTCGCTCACACTAGTTAGCAATAGGGTGTCGATTCTGTTGTGCACAAACTAAACTTAATAGGCGACACGAAAAAAAAAAAATTAATTAATCCGTCAGATAGATTTCCAAAAAATATTGGACACATATTTTTTCTTTTGTTACGTAAACTAAAATTGACGAAGATATGACGCTTTTAAAATTCTCAATACGTCACGCCTTGGTATAATTTTAGCTAGTTCTGACGTCACGAGCCCCCACTCCCGAGTTTTGATGCGTTTTATCTTTGTCAATATTCATTGATTTACAAAAACAAAAAATATGTGTCCATTATTTTCCAATACTCTAACTGACGGACTAAATAGATTTGCAATTTTTTTGATACTGTCATCATGCCTATTTAGGCTATTGCTATCTTTTTCTCTTTAATAAAACGAGAAAAAGACGGACGTAATTTAAAGCTGTCAAATTTAGTTGAAACTAATATTTCCATACAAATGAAGGGTGCACGTAAAAACATGTCGACTAAAAACACGGTGAAGCGCAAGGTGTATACTAGTTTGACATCTCTAACTTAGTTCATAGCTATAGTCGTCCTTTTCTCGCACTGCCTAAGTTTAGTTTGTGCACAACAGTATCGACACCACTGACAAACAAATTTGTTCAAATCCAGTGCCGGTTTTAGCACTACCAGCGTCCTGAGCGAGATTTCTAACTGCAATTTTAAAACCATAGGAAAAAAAGGCAAAGGATAGGTATAATTAAACAACCATTCATTAAAAAGTAATCATTTTTTTTTACTAATAAAATTTACTTTTCTAGAGTCGATGTTTTCAGCAATTTCATTTTCGATTGTGCACAAACTAAACTTAATTTAGGCTACTGCTATCTTTTACTAAAAGGCAGTGCGAGAAAAGGACGGCTATAGCTATGAACTAAGTTAGAGATGTCAAACTAGTTTATGCCTTGCGCTTCACCGTGTTTTTAGTCGACATGTTTTTAAGTGCACCCTTCATTTGTTTAGAAATATTAGTTCCAACTAAATTTGACAGCTCTAAATTACGTCCGTCTCTTTCTCGTTTTATTAGAGAGAAAAAGATAGCAATAGCCTAAATTAAGTTTAGTTTGTGCACTGTTGTGCACAAAGTCAATCTAGAATGGTGTCGATTCTGTTGAATCGACACCATTGTTGAATCGACACCATTCTAGATTGACTAACTTGGCAACTTGGCCTTTGTTGGGTGGGTCAGCTAGTTTAGAATATTTACAAGTAAGTAGGCGTCAGAGGGGGGGATATAAAGCGCCCTGGGCAGTCGCCCACCCTCGCCTCCCCCCCCTAACGCTGCTACGGAACACGACAGAGACGGGGATCTGAAAGTGTGTGGGCAGTGCTTTATGCTCGTTACTATAGTCTGCCAGATAAGTAGAAAATAAAGGTCATTAACCCGCATACGTTTATTCAAATACATAATTCCGAAAACAGGAGCTCGTGGCTAAATAATAACAGCCGCTCGGGCCAAACGTTAGGTTAAGCCGTGCTTGCCTAGGTTGGTCTGTGGATGGGTGATCACCCATTACATACCGAGTTTCCTCCGTGCCTCGGAAAGCACGTTAAGCAGTTGGTCCCGGCTGTCATTTGTAGATCTTTGACAGTCGTTACAGGTAGTCAGTGGCCCAAAAAGTCCAACCAGTCTTACCAAGGGGTAACGTATTACCCAGTACTAACTGGGTTGTGGAGGTCAGATAGGCAGTCGCGCAAAAGGCTAGGCAGATGATGATGACATAATTCCTAAAACAGAAATAATGCCATAAACTTGTCCCGAAACTACCTTTATCGTAATCCTTGACTTTTTCTAGTAATAAAAAACGATTTATAATGTATTGTCGGGGTACCTACGCAGAGAAATTAAGGAAAGAGCAATGAGCTTTAATTCCTACTTAACGCAGACTATAATAGTAATATATTTGTGTGTGTTGAATGCGCCACCTAAATGGATGTCTAAATAAAAGTTGTTAGAAATGATGTTTGCAATAAACCTTTCCAGTTAGATAGAAATAATGGAGTACAATGTTTTGCTTTTAGATTTTATTGTTTCTTACTTAAAAAGACGTATTTCTTAAAATAAAATGTTTAATTATTGTTTTTATTATATTTATAAGACATTTTATTGTAGTTATTAACGCTTCAAAAGCTAATTTTAAAACTCATAATAATTAACTTAAGCACATTTATATACTATGCTAAACTAGTATTTGCTTGGGTGCGCGAGCTGCGCGCAGCTCGCGTGTCGTCGTGTTTTTGAGACGTATTCCATACCCTTATCAATTTTGAGAATCCATAAGAATCCTTAAACGAATTGGAAAAACCGTTACAACTACCCCTAGATCAGTATGAAAACCCTTAAGAACCCCTAAAACATTATAAAATTAATATAAAAAAACCTAATAAAATAAAAGTATAAAACCTTACTTAAAAACTGAGACCCATAAAAAAAAGCAGTCCCTAAAGTTTGCTTGTCGTCGGCCTGAGTTACGCTTCACCCACTCAACCTTCGTTACGCTGCGGAGGTCGCCGGCTCGCTTCGCTCGCCACCTCCCCCCTTCGCTCCACTCGGTCTCGCAGGTTCGCTCCACTCAGAACCTACCTACCACCAGACAGGTTTCGACGCCTACTATAATATTTGTTAAAACACCCAATGGCTATCTCTAACCGTTACGAAGTTACAGCCCTTTCAGTTTTAGGGGAGGTTGGGGAGGGAAGGAAATGGTATACAATTTTTTAATTTCAACGCCCCTCAATAGGTTTAGGTAAGAATTAAAACATTTTTCAGTAGAAAAAAAGGGGTGAAAAGGGGGGGGGGTGAAGTGGGGGAGAGTGGGGCGTTTTTCGAAAAATAATAATAATAATAATAATAATAATAATTTATTCAAAAATACATAAGGTAAACGATTACAGTTTTTCTTAAATCTATGCCAAGTTCACCTATAAGCTGTGAGCCTGAACTAGGTAATCCTGTGTTTCAGGCGATTTGAGGTAACATTTAATAAATTGATCAAATAATCACATACATATTAATCTTATTGGTACCAATGAATGTAAAAATGTATATAAAACTTAAACTATCTTAACTTAGCTAACTAATTTAAAAAAATAACAATTAACAATAATATGAATCATATTTACTTTAGCACAAGTAATAACTTCTCTGTATCTTCATAGGACATAGTTTGAAGAGCTCCCTTAAGGATTTTCTTGCAGTTATTGTGATTTAATGAGTAGATGTTTACTTTTTCATTCAGCCTGTTATATAGTAGCGGTCCGAGGTACATATAAAACTTGGCTGTGAAAGCATGTTTTGTACTTTTTTGAGGGCAAACTATATATTTCCGTCTTTTTTTAGTAAATTCAGTGCTGTATGGAAGTGCTGCGTGTTGTTTTAGTATAGTGCTCATAATAAATAACTGTCGAACTGTTAGTACTTCACAAGATTTATACAGGAGGTTAGTGGGGAAAAGGAAAGGGCGGCAAGTAGCCACCTTGAGAATAGCTCTTTGAGCTCTTTCAATGGGCAATAACAGAGTTTTACTCGTCCCACCCCATGAAGTAATGCAGTAAGTCAGAATTGACTGACAAAGAGCAAAATATACTTGCCTGAGTATTTCTGGATCTGTAATGGAACGTAGCTTTTTGAATACGAATATCAGCGAATTAAATGAATTTGACTATCGCGTTGCCCCTTTATATGAATCTGAAAAAAAAAATGTTCCAAGTCTCTTAACTTCCGAGATCCGCCTAAAGGGGGAGAAGGGGGAAAAAGGGGTCAATTTTGAAAACTGGTTTTTACTTCTCCGAGCCTCCTCTATACGAATCCGTAAAAAACGAAAAATACGGGTCTCTTTGTTTCCGAGATACGATAGGGAGGGGGAGGAAAGGGGGCGAAAAGGGGAGGTTTGGCACTTTTCCCATACTCGCGGGAGTTAGTTGTTTACGAATCTGTCAAAATATACCCCCCTCCCCATCCACCATCTGGGAGAACAATTATGTCAGTGAGTCAGTCAGTCAGTCAGTGAGTGGTAATCGAGCTTTATATAGTATAATAATAAGTTTTTCGGTGCAATCGAATACCCATACATGCATAAATTATAGTTGGTGTCAGTTAAGATGAGAATAGCGGTCATTGACCCACCTACATTGATTAAACATCTTAACTTTGAAAACCAAAAATAAGCCTGTTCAAGTCTTGAATCGTCATCTATCGTGATTTTCAACATTTTTTGTAATGAAAAACGATACATGGTTTAATTGTTTTGGTTCGTTCGTAAGATATATTAGGGAAAGGGCAATGACCGCTATTCTCATCG
This sequence comes from Xestia xanthographa, assembly GCA_905147715.2. Taxonomy (NCBI): domain Eukaryota; kingdom Metazoa; phylum Arthropoda; class Insecta; order Lepidoptera; family Noctuidae; genus Xestia; species Xestia xanthographa. Next base: position 1,000,311 of record LR990654.1, on the reverse strand, counting down.
TAACTGGCACCAACTATTTAAAACAAATTGTTCAATTGCAGACCTTTTTTGTGGCAAAATACTATATTTAAAATTATTGTATTGATGGTTCGAATGATTTTAACGCGACTGCGGCAAAGCCAAAAGGAAGGGTTATGATGTTAATGATTTAATTTAATAATAATATATATATACATATATAAATATATTATTATTATTATATATATTTTTTTTCATCTTATAAATGTATGTTTGTATTTGGGTCGTTCTTCTTTTTTAGTGTCAATAATAATACTTAATAATAGTTTATTTCCAAACAACTTAGTACTATTTTACAATGGTCTGTCACTCACCTCATTTTGTGTCATATTAGAGTATGGATTATTATGTACTCATTGTTTAAATCTACATCCTCATCGCTTTATACCTTTTAATACTAAATAATCTTTAACTTTCTGTAGTTAATTTTTTTTTTGCATTTTTCATTAAATACCGTGACAGAGTAGTAATTCATAATGATGTCCTACCTAAAAAGGACCACTCTGTCACAGTGGTTTCTCGAAAATCGCCACAAAACAAACAACATTATGGGCATGAAAACAAAGATTAAATGATTCAAATGAAAATTAAATGCATTTGCAAAAAAAATTCTAACACTGAAATCAAAATATTGTTATTTGAAAAACTGAAAAACACCAATTCATTGGTGCCGATTCCCTTGTTTACAAACTAAACCAAATTTAAGTTCAGTGCATCTTTTTCTTTCTATTTCATTAAGAAAAGGACAGAAGATAAATTTTAGATATAACAAGTTTCGCGATTAAAAAGTTGACTACTAAAATTACATCAAATTACGTCAGGTGCTAACTAATTTGACAGGATTAAACTAATATTTATCTTCAGTCCTTTTCATAATGAAATAGAAAGAAAAAGATGCATTCAACTTAAATTTAGTTTAGTTTGTGAACAAGGGAATAGGCACCATTGTCACGAAAAAAGAACGACCCATTTACGTATGTTCCACCGTAGCGCCTAAACTATTCAACCGATTTTGATGAATAAGGTGTCAATCGATTAGTTATTATAGCCCGGGTAACATAGGCTACATTTTAACCGACTTCAACAACAGTAGTCGATTTTGCCTTAAACCCCGCATTTAATTAAAGCGTGATTTTTCAGTATTCGGGTTTCTCAGTGGTAATATACCACACAAATTCTTGTTTAATTTTATAGTATTTGTGAATATATCAAATTATATATTAGGCTAGTTTCCACCATCAATAAATTGCAAATCTATTTAGTCCGTCAGTTGAGAGTATTGGAAAATAATGGACACGTATTTTTTGTTTTTGTAAATTAATGAATATTGACAAAGATAAAACGCATCAAAACTCAGGAGTGGGGGCTCGTGACGTCACAACGCACTAAAAATTATAGCACGGCGTGACGTATTGAGAATTTTAAAAGCGTCGTGTCTTCGTCAATTTCGATTTACTTACGTAACAAAAGAAAAAATATGTGTCAAATATTTTTTGATAATCTAACTGACGGACTAATTAGATTTTTTAGTTGACAATCATATTCCTAAAGCTCTAAATAATATTACTATTGTGCCTTTTAAGACTTGCCTGTATTATATTGACTTGTAATAAAATGATACGGCCTATAAGCCATGTTGAATTTTAGTAAAAGTTTGTCTTACTCGCTGGTCCAGTGGTCGCAAACGTTACTGCTGAGTATGAAGTCCGGGGTTCGATTCAGAGCCATCTTTACCGAGTGTGCAGGGTATGCGTTGCACACGGGCGCAGCGGTCATAGGGGGCGCCGAGCGCCGTGAGCTACGGAGCTCCACTCGGCGGCGTTGCATACATTTTGTATAGCATCTGGAGCTCTTATATTTGTAAAATTACAGCAAAGCAAGGCATGTTAACATGAGTACGTTTTGGCTTGTTAGGGTAAACACCAGAATACCCTGTATAATTCTAAACACAGACAACAGCACATCATGGTATCGAAAACCAACCACTTTCTTCTTCGAATTTAATCTCCAAACAATAGACTATAATGGTGTAAATTCTGTTGTGCACAAACTAAACTTAATTTAAGCTATTGCTATCTTTTTCTCTCTAATAAAACGAGAAAGAGACGGACGTAATTTAGAGCTGTCAAATTTAGTTGAAACTAATATTTCCATACAAATAAAGGGTGCACGTAAAAACATGTCGACTAAAAACACGGTGAAGCGCAAAGCATAAACTAGTTTGACATCTCTAACTTAGTTCATAGCTATAGCCGTCCTTTTCTCGCACTGCCTTTTAGTAAAAGAAAGCAATAGCCTAAATTAAGTTTAGTTTGCGCACAACAGAATCGACACCAATATCAACAACAACAACAGCCCATAACGTCCACTGCTGGACATAAGCCTCTACCATGATGGGAGGAATTTGCCGTAATCTCCACGCTTGGCAGGCGGATTGGAGATCGCAGTGATGAAAGACTAACAGAAAACGCTGCTGCCCATTCTCTGGTCTACGGAGGCGCAAGGTGTTCTGCCTCAGACATTAGTCGCCTTATACGACACCCGTGACTGTAATGGGTTGGTTCTATTCTACTCTGCCGGATACCACACGGCTGCCCCAATATCCATTGGGGAAACTTGTCAGTTTGTGGTAACTTGTATGTGCTGTTACTTGTACTTTGTACCCATTCCATTTTGACCGCGCGCTTACTAGGGGGCGCTTGGGTAATGTTTGCACACGGGCACTACATGGGCTAGAGACGACTTTGATCGATTCCCTGGTAAAGTGTTGTTGGGGGTTTTCAATCACGAGTTTCTTAATAGCAACCACGGAGTCTGGGACTTAAACATTACTTGCGAAATATGGGTGTTATATAGGGTATAAACAACCTCATCTGTGAGTGGAAATTACAGATTTTCCTACTCCTCCGCTATACTTTTCTGATTAATTTCGTTGCGGGATCCAAGACAGTTAAATTCATTCTCTGGGACTTCGTCGAGCTTCATTGTCTCGGCGCTTTTCTGGTGGTCGCCACTGTTGATTCTGGCTTTCAGGAGTTACAGTGGTTTGGGAACAGTGTGGCGGGCTTGTCCCAACTAAAAAAAAAAACAACCTCATCACGAAGCCGTCAACCAAGCATTCTGTACATCAAACTAAGTAACTTTACGCAAAATTTATTGCTGGGAAACGACTTTTTTTTTGGGGTGAAAAATCATGTTTTACGGTAAAACTTAAGGCGACTACAAGAGCTAAACGTGAGTTTTATAATGCAAAAAAGCACATGATTCACTGCAATAAACAAAACCAGAAAAATATATGATATTCTTCAGGATATATGCTAGTATGATAGTGTTTTGAAACATAATACAACTAATTTTACTCGATAAAAAAAAAACGAACTTATCTCTAAAAATTTCTTCTAACGAGTAAAAACCATACTAAAATACATGCGATCATTCTGATTTCTTAGCAAATACAACATTTATTAGCATCATAGTGTTTTACTTTTTTAGTCCAAACAATAGATTTTTTGTAAATCGCAAAAAACCACTCATTTCGCACTATTCGGCCTGCAGTGACTGACGTAACAACCGCTTTGTAGTGCAAGCTGATTAGAACTTTAATAATAATAATAATCTTTATTTATATAAAAACAGATTGTAGTACATTTATAAGATGTTACAAAGTGGGTAGTATTAAATCACTGGCAATCAAGTGGGTGACGTGCTGTTCTCCTTGCTAGGCTATGAAATAGCCTGTATTAAGAAGTAACAGTGCCGATCCCCCCAAATTGTATTACTTACTACTATTTTATTTTTACAGCAACTAAAATAAGTTTAAATTTGACTTTTTACAATACTACAGATATTGGTGCGCGAGCGCGTTTGTGTATGAGTGTGCATGAGTGCGTGTGTGATGTGTGTGCGTGTGAGTGTGCGTGTGGGTATGTCTGTTTAAGTGAGTGTAGGTCCGCGAGCTTGTGGCTGTGTAAGCGTGCGTAAGTAAGTGGATTTGGTTAGATTGTGGGTCTATGTTTTGGGTGAGTGGTACAAGATACAAACTTGTCATACTTAATTAAATTAAATATTTTTCTGTTTCGTCGTAGGTTTTATTTTGAAGAAATGTGCGGACAGTCTTTTTACAATTATGATAGGACAATCTATATATTGGACATTTTTTGTTTATCGCATTGTAAAGGGACGGACCTAAATAATAAAAGAATCTTTTAGTAAACGATAAGCGGGTTTTTGGAGGAGTACATATTATATCTTTTCGGCGTTTCGTAATTTCAATGTAGGGGGTTATGCGGTTACTTACTACTACTCGGAACTTTATTCTAACAGTATTTCAAACGAAGTTTGAACCACCACAAATAGAGTTGCCAATTTAGCTCATGTAATCGCCTTAATGTAAAGCACTCATTTAATAGTAAACGGGTTATGGAGGTATTGAAAGTAAACTTTAATTTTACTAAACCTTAAAAACTAGTATTTGAAAAAAAAACATGTCAAAAAGTTGGAACTTTGACCCCCAATATCTCCGTAACCCTTCTAGTTACGGAGATTCCCAGGTATGGTGTAGAACAAAAAAATGATCGCAATGACGAGGAGAACAAGTGCCTTTCGGCTTCGTTATGCGTCTATTTACACTCTTAATTAAGTACCTACACCTCTGTTTAGTCCTTCGGATGACATGCATGATGGTCATCTTTGTCTCGCGTCCTCTCTGCGACTATTTGATCCCGATTTGTGATAATAACAAACCAGTAGGTACCTACTGAACTTGTAAATAATATATGCCTGTGATTTTCATAATAAATAAATACATTTTTATTGTTAATCACTGTTTTTGTTGAATTCCAATCTTACTATAAGTAGTCTGCTTTTTAGGGTTCCGTAGTCAACTAGGAACCCTTATAGTTTCGCCATGTCTGTCCGTCCGTCCTCACTTCATCTCTGTGACCGTTAAAAAAATGTTTTATTAGGGTAGCCCCCCTATATTATGTAAAGTGGGAAGTGATTTTTTTTTAATTTCAGCCCTAACGTGTGATATATTGTTGGAAAGGTATTTAAAAATGATTAGGGGTTTCCTAAAATCATTTTTTGATAATGTCAATAATTTCGGAAATAATCGCTCCAAAAGTAAAAAACAATGTGTCCCCCCCCCCCCTCTAACTTTTGAACCGTAAGTTTAGAAAATATGAAAAAAAATCTGAAAAGAAGAACTTTATAAGGACTTTCTAGGAAAATCATTTTGAACTTGATGGAAACAACAGTTTTTGTACAAAAAAGACAAAAAGTTGTACAAAATAATTTCTGGACAAAGTTTGTAGTATATTCGTCTATGCAAGCATTTTTACATAATGGATACCCACCTTTAAACTCTTAAGTGGGAACACTTATTGTGACGGACGGGAAACTACGGAACCCTACACTGAGCGTGGCCCGACACGCTCTTGGCCGGTTTTTTTAACAAACGATTCGAGTACCGAAGAGAGAGAGATCCATACGCGTGGAAAGGGGTTATGCTCGAAGTTTCTTTCAGTGATCGAATCAGAAATGAAGACATCCGCAAGAGAACCAAGGTTACCGACGTAGCCCGCAGAATTACCATACTTAAGTGGCAGTGGGCAGGGCACATTTCTCGCAGAACGGATGGCCGATGGGGCCGAAAAGTTCTGGAGTGGCGACCGCGAACCGGAAGACGTTGCGTTGGGAGGCCTCCCACTAGGTGGACCGATGACCTGGTAAAGGTTGCGGGAATCCGCTGGATGCGAGTCGCACGGGACCGGGACATGTGGAGACACTTGGGGGAGGCCTATGTCCAGCAGTGGATGTCTTTTTCGGCAGAAATTAAATGACGAGTACGAAAATTTTTGACTGCATTTCTATCCATGTAATTAACATACTAGGCTAGTTTCCACCATCAATAAATTGCAAATCTATTTAGTTCGTCAGTTAGAGTATTGGAAAATAATGGACACGTATTTTTTGTTTTTGTAAATCAATGAATATTGACAAAGATAAAACACATCAAAACTCGAGAGTGGGGGCTTATGACGTCAGAACGCACTAAAAATTATAGCAAGGCGTGACGTATTGAGAATTTTAAAAGTGTCGTATCTTCGTCAACTTTGCTTTACGTTACAAAAGAAAAAATACGTGTCAAATATTTTTTGTTATTCTAACTGTCGGGCTAATTAGATTTTTTCAGGACACAAGCCTTTTACCTACGCCAACGCTGTAGTTTAATGTAGGTAACAATTTCTTAACAAGAACAAAAGCGTTTGGCTCCACCCCGATCAATGACCCATCTCACTCTGTCAATATCGGAAATGTGCGAGAGACATACTCAGTACCTACTCGTTTTTAAAAAAAATCAACAGACTAGGTGCCTTTTTAAATTTCATATGCTTGTTTGCATAAAAGCATATACAGGGTTAGTTTTCAATAACCAGCCAAAATTTAAAATTAAGATCTAGATAACAAACCAAAAGTGCATTTTAAATATTATTGTCGAAAAATATAAAATAAAACAATAGCATTCATTTGAATATGTCCTAAAAATTTCATCTATACTAATATTATAAAGAGGAAAACTTTGTTTGTTTGTTTGTAATGAATAGGCTCAAAAACTACTGGACCGATTTAAAAAATTCTTTCTCCATTCGAAAGCTACATTATCCACGAGTAACATAGGCTATATTTTATCCCCGTACTCCCACGGGAACGGGAACTACGCGGGTGAAACCGCGGTACGTCCGCTAGTAAATCATAAACCTAGTGGGAATCAATGCACTTGTGTGTGCATGCACCGCCAAATGTATGTGTGTGCTAACTGCTACCTATCCAGGTTGTTGAACTGAATTGTGCTGTTGCAATATCCACACGTTCGCTTTTTAGTGGTAGACAAGATTTTTTTTTTTTTTTTTCATTATAACGTAAAATATATTATCGATTCTAAACCATCTCTGAAAATTTGGCCGGTCATTGAAAACTAACCCTGTATAATTTATAAGCAGTAGTAGTAATACACTGGTCGCCATCTCCTGCGAGGTCTGTCGCGACACCTTCTAGCTGTGTCAGGGCTACAGAAAGTGGCTATTTTGTCCCACAGTTCATTGGGCATGCGGTAGACGTGGTCAGTCCAGTCCCACTTCAGCTTAACGGCTTTTTGAGCAACGTCAGGTGTGACAGACACTGGCAGAGCCACCATCAGAGATTTTAATTATGATGACACAACAATTTAGTCGCTAATTAGTCGGAATTAGTCGCCAAATATCAGATTTGGTCGGTCACTGGTTCAAAAGATATACGGGTTTATAGGTGGCCGATCTGGAGAGATTCTCCCCAGCTTGGCCACATTTATATCTCAAAAACTAGAGCACCTAGCGAAGATCTGTTTTCTCCCATATTTTGTCGCCAATTAGTCGCAATTTGTCGCTAAGTCACAGATTTAATCAGGTCTTAGTTTAGAAGATATAATGAGTTTAATGAGGGGTTTTCTTTTTGAGGTATTAAAAAAAATAGTTTCCAAGAACTCTATAGATGGCGTTGAACTGACTACGATAGTTGGTACCAAAGCCAAAACGCTTGGGAAAAAAAACATTGCGTCACGTCACATACTCCCGTTGACTGACAGTTTCATTTGCTTAACCTTCCGAATATAACCTAGTTTTCTCGCGCTTTGCTAAAATAAGTTTGTTTAGGTTCCGTTCCGTGCATTATCATACTTACTCCTAGCGCCATCTATCCAGCGACTAGGGAAGAGCTAAAAAGAATATCCCCCATTAGAATGGTATAGTCCAAGAGCTAGATAGAAAGAATTTAGGGAGTTCATTCGATCTAGCTCTTGAACTATACCTGACTAAATGAACTAAGTCCTGATTAAATCTGTGACGGAGACAAATTGCGACTGATTGGCGACAAAATATGGGAGAAAACAGATCTTCGCTAGGTGTCCTAGTTTTTGAGATATAAATGTGGCCAAACTGGGGGGAAGCCACCAGATCGGCCACCTATAAACCCTTATATCTTTTGAACCAGTGACCGACAAATTCTGATATTTGGTGACAAATTTCGACTAATTAGCGACAATTTGTTTGTGTTATGAAAATTAATCCCAGTCACACCAGTCCAGTCCTACTTCAATAGCGACTTTTTGAGCAACGTCAGTACTTACATGATCTATAATATCAATTTATATGTCATTTTGTGTGTGTATTATGGAATCAGACCACTTTGTGTGTGACGTTATGTGATGTAAGGATATAACAAATAAAAACTCAATCATCATTATATTCATAGTTTATTTCATATCTTAACCTAGGGTCAACGTGTGAACACTTCACGATTGGAGTCAATACACGCACACAAATGGACGAAGAACTACAACTATATACAACCACAATAACGTTGCAGAGCGGTCTAACATGCGTGTCGCTATATGGAGAGACCACAATTACCGACAGCTTGAGCCGTAGTGTGTACAAGGACTTTTGGCCACCGTAGAAACAGGTTTTGTCGACAGAAGAATCGACAAAATGACAGATTTCTTGTTTGTCCTAAATCTCGTTGGATCGACGTCCAGTCGTGGGAAACTCACATAAGGGACGCACAGTAGAAGAAAGGGAGGCCTATACCCAGCAGTGGGTGATTCTGGACTGATATAACGATTTGTCATTTTGTCGATTCTTTCTTCGAATAAACCCATTTCTACGGTGGTCACTCTATAGCTAAACTTCGCTAACAGTAGAAGGTTTATAGCTATACTGAGCTATGTGTATACTAGATACAGCTTTATTTCCACGCAATATAGACTTGTTTTAGTTTGAACATGACTCGTCACCTCGCCGAACTGACGTGACTGGTTTAAGTCTCCGTGTCAGTAAATGTGGTCATTCCAATATTTACGATTTAATTTTATTATTAATATCTTTGAGCTATACGACGAAAATGAGAGATGCGGGAGATATGGATTATCTTTAAATTGTAAATGTAAAAATTAGAAATATGTAGTGTGTATTTAATGAATAATAGTCATGGAAATGATCAGTTTTCTGAAAGTTTTATTTGAGGGTATATATTTTGACGATTAAATTGCATGGGAATCTACACTTAATATTATAAAGAGGAAAGATTTGTATGTTTGTAATGAATAAACTCAAAAACTACTGCATCGATTTCAAAGATTCTTTCACCATTAGAAAGCTACATTCACCCTGAGTAACATAGGCTATATTTTATCCACGTACTACCACGGGAACGGGAACTACGCGGGGGAAATCGGCGCAGTAGTTTCTGAGTTTATTCATTACAAACATACACACAAAAATACAAATCTTTGCTCTTTATAATATTACTGTAGATATTTTACTTATAACATCACGCCTCTAACACACGAAGAGTTTAGCAGAGGTGTAACTAAATAGTACACACACACATTTGGTCAGTGATATGATAGGGTTGAGCCTATTCGAATCCCGGTCGGAGCAAATGTTTGTGTGATGAGCATGGACATATGTTTCCGAGTCATGGATGTTTATATGTATAATAAGTATGTATTTACAAACAAAAAGTATCTATGTAGTATATCAACTATCTGGTGTCCACGACACAAGCCTCGTTGCTTAGTGTGGCACTAGATGGCGCTGTGTGTAATGTCCAGCAATATTTATTTATTATTTATTTATTGCCATCAACCGGGCACAAATCTTAAACTCCGTGGCTGCTACTGAGAAATTCCTGATGGAAAAATCCAACCATGTGACTGTATATCAAATTAGTAGGTATATACTAGCTGATGCCCGCTTGAGAAATTATACTAACTTTTTTTTTGATATCCCATAACTCTAGGGTTATATTCTGTAATCTATACTTAAATACTTAATATATAATATAATATTATAAAGCTGAAGAGTTTGTTTGTTTGTTTGTTTGAACGCGCTAATCTCAGGGACTACTGGTTGGAATTGGAAATCTAGTGTTGGATAGTCCATTTCTTGAGGAAGGCTATAGGCTATATAACATCACGCTACGACCAACAGGTGCTGAGCAGCGAGGGTGAAACCGCGGGGAACAGCTATAAGCTATATTATGTAACGCAGACGAAGTTGCGCGGGTCAGCTAGTTAAAAATAATACTAAAACTCCTAGAATAGGTCAAAAAATGCATAGTTTCGGAGTATCATCAATCATAATTAAATTAGGTCAAAAATTGTGACAGTTGTCAAACTTCGCAGTAAAATAAATAGTAAAATAAAATATGTATCTAAGTTTCATTGATAAATACGAGTAATTCATTTTAATTCAAACCAATCATTCATATTTAAAGCAAAGAAAATGCGACGTTGTCATATTTCACGTAAGGGTGTTTTACATTAATAATCGTGACTGCCGAATTATTTTGTATGAAAAATGAAAAAAAAAAGGATGATTGAAACATAATTCATATGCCAGTTGATTCTTTGATATGGTCTCAATCATATCCTAGCGTTATGGGATATAAAAAAAAATGTATACTATTAAAAAACCTGCATCAAAATCCGTTGCGTGGTTTTAAAGATCTAAGCATACATAGGACAGACGCGGCGGGCGACTTTGTTTTCTATACTTCTATCCTAATATTATAAAGACGTAACATTTGTTTGTAAGTTTGTATGTAGGGGGTAATCTCCGGAAGTAATGAACCGATTTCAAAAATTCTTTCACCATTAGAAAGCTACATTCACCCTGAGTAACATAGGCTATATTTTATTCCCATACTCCCACGGGAACGGGAACTACGCGGGTGAAACCGCGGGACGTCAGCTAGTATATATGTAGTGATAACATGTTCCATCAAATATAACTTAGAGAATTGTGTTGCTGATTTTATTTCATGATTATTATTTAGTAAATTTATATTCACACAAACTATCACACGAGAAATACATCTTCTCTTCAGAATATTAATAATGAATTGCAATTAAAAAAATGAATTTGATGTTGTAACTAAAAGTCATTTGAAGTTTCCAAATATTTTTTTACATCTAAAACTACTAAGTGTTACGATATTAATTATCGCATTTCTTAACTAATATTTTAGTTCAAATTAATCAAAACAGCGAAATTTTAGACAGTTATTTGCGATATTACCCACTTTCTGTTTAAACGCTCTTAAAGTCTCTACAGTACTGACACTGATTTCCACATTCTATCATCGATAATAACAGAAAAATAAGCAAGCTACTTAAAAAAAACGGTTGCTATTTGCAGCACCACCCCACGTTAGTTTATCAAGGCTTTAAACATGGGAATGGTATCGATTCTGTTGTGCACAAACTAAACTTAGTTTAGGCTACTGCTATCGTTTAATAAAAGGCAGTGCGAGAAAAGGACGGCTATAGCTATGAACTAAGAGATTTCAAAATAGTTTATGTCTTGCGCTTCACCGTGTTTTTAGTCGACATGTTTTTACGTGCACCCTTCATTTGTATAGAAATATTAGTTCCAACTAAATTTGACAGCTCTAAATTACGTCCTTCTCTTTCTCGTTTTATTAGAGAGAAAAAGATAACAATAGCCTAAATGAACTTTAGTTTGTGCACAACAGAATCGACACCCAATAACAGAAAAATGAACAAGATACTGCAAAAAATACGGTTACCATTTGCAGCACCACCCCACATTAGTTTATCAAGGCATTAAACATGGGAATGTCTGTTAGCTCCCCGCATCTCTCCACGCACATGTCATAATGGACCACTCCGCACCAAACTAGTTTAATAGTTATAATCTTCTCCGTTCGTGTCCTCAGGGTTGTATTTATTCTCATCCTCGTTAGGTTCCTGTTTGATCTGCACATCCAAGGGGGCCATGCTGAACTCGGGGTAGTCTGTGGGGTGAAATAGGGGGTGTTAATTGTTGTTTATGGCCAAAATATAGGTGTTAAACTGCCAAAGGACAGATTATTTTTTATAATAAAACACCTCCCCAACATGTTTTAACGTTTCTCAATGTACTATCGAGGACACTCCCGTCTGATCACCACTAAGCTACTGTTTGCTTGCACTTACAACATAGAAACGCTCTCTAGCCCCGCTCCGTCGTCCAAAGTTGAGGCTTTTGCTAATAGGCCTAAACTTTAAGGGGGCGTGGCTTGGCACCTCCGCATGATTTAAGCGACAAAATGTTTAACTGATCAGGCAGAAAACACCACGACTATACACTTCAAAGTTTTTTAAGTAGAGACGGCGCTCCACAAACCTGAACTATTTCTCATGATAAATTATTAATTTAAACATTATACATCGTACATACATTTACGTTAATGTCTAAATAACATTGCAATGATGACAATAGTCATTCTAACAGTGTAATCCTGAACGTAGCGAGGGATTCTATAGTAGAATCCTGAACGTGGCGAGGGATTCTTAAGTAGAATCCTGAACGTAGCGAGGGATTCAAAGTACGTCGCCCGCGCCAAAAATATATTTTGCGCCCGAGTGATACACTCTACTTTTCATCACACAATAGGAGAAAATAAAAGGCGCCTCATATGTTATTCACTGTCACTTGAACTCATTTTTCAAATCAAAACCATGAATTTCTAAAAATCCGTGAAAATTGTCGAAAACGCGGGCTGTAGTTCGTGCGTTTTTAATTTGATTTCTCTTTTCTTTATTCTGCCGGCGGCGCGACTATGGGTCTTCGTACCAGCCAGTTTTTATTCAAACAATATTTGCGTTCGATTTCTTTGGCGCTGAACACTAAGATATTCAAAATTCAAAAAGTGCGTGGCAAAGATAATTGCGGCGCACTTAAAAAGAGGATTAAAAACTCATTACTGCCCGCTAAAAGTTTCTTAATATGTGAAATTCAAAAAGTGCGCGACAAGGATAATTGCGGCGCACTTATAAAGAGGATTAAAAACTCATTACTGCCCGCTAAAAGTTTCTTAATATGTGAAATTCAAAAAGTGCGCGACAAAGATAATTGCGGCGCTAAAAGTTTCTTATAGAAAACACCATCTTTGGTTGCACTTAAAGGCGAACAAAGTCATCCTTTTCGAAGATGAAAGATATACTTTCTACTTACATGTTGGTCAAAATCTCCACATTATCCAAACATGCACCGATCTAACACCAACGACAATATTTTATCGCGCACTGCATTTTCAACATACTGTTTAGCGTCAAGAGTTTATAAACCAAAAGTTTGGTTTTTGTGTCTTGGTATCGCTCTGTTGGAGTCTCAATGCCCAACTCAATACAAGTTAAAAATCCAGTGCGTGATAAAAAAAACTGACGTGTTAAAGGAGAATGGCGAGGTTGGACCCACGTAATTTAAAAACCGGCCAAGTGCGAGTCGGACTCGCACACGAAGGGTTCCGTACCATTGACTATATTTAGTATTTGTTGTTATAGCGGCAACAGAAATACATCATCTGTGAAAATTTCAACTGTCTAGCTGTCACGGTTCATGAGATACAGCCTGGTGACAGACAGACGGACAGACAGCGAACTCTAAGTAATAGGGTTCCCTTTTTCCCCTTTGGGTACGGAACCCTAAAAATCAACGGAGAGCCGTTCACGATCTAGTTTATATTAATTATAGTAAAGAGTTTATCAGAGTTCTATATACAAAATATTGAGTAACTAGGTGATGGGAATTAACAGTTACGAATGATTTTATTTTTTATAAAAACAAGTCATCGTGCAGCGTCCGAACGCAACGTTTGACATTTACCTTTTACAACTGAGAAAAGTGTCAAATTCATCTGTGAACATAGTCTGTGGATCATTCTATTGTTTGTTCGTGTTCAACAGCTACGTGGAATACGGATAAAAGCTATTTTATGCCATTCTACTACTAAATAATAACCAATAAGTCCGTGCCTTAAGTTAGGTTATAATATTCTAGGACTGGAAGTAAAGGCTGTGCCGGTTTCCCAGTCCCCCGCCACTCGGACGAAGCGGGAATGCGCTCGGTCGTTTTAGTGGGTATACCGGGTCCGCCCGGGGAGTCCCACATACCCCTCCCTTCCCCCGATGGGAGGGTATGCGTAATGCATTTTTTCCCAGCGTCAAAAAAAAAAAAAAAGGTTATAATATTCTACCTTTCATATATTTTTCTCCCAACTTCTATAACCTACTTTCCATTTGCGTTTTTGTTAGTCTTAAGTCGTTCTTTAACTATTCATAAGTTTCCACAATGTACGCTACCAATATCACTGGGTCCCGAACTCCCGAATTACATGCAATCTCGCCATTCTCTTTTGCCTGTACGTACAAACATGAATTCATTAAAACTACGTAAGATTCAAAAGCAATGTTATCCTTTTACAGTGTTGGTAGTCGTAAAAAAAAAACGTTTAAACGTTTTAGAAAAAGAATTAGGGTTCCAAGCAAAAAAATTAAAACCATTTAAATTGCTAACAAAACCAGATTAAAATAATTATGGATCTTCCATATAGTTTCAAGCGGACAACAGCTAATTATGAATCACTTCTTCTAGTTGCAATCTTTAGAAACCACGAGAAAATCTTTGAATGTTGCGTAGTTATAAGGTATTTATGTTTATAAGGGCTATGAAAAGCCAAAAAAAACAACTCACCATCAATATAGTCCTTGACATCGTCGCTGACCTTGACCCTCGCGTCCACTATCCGGCGGCACACAAAGTAAAGCACAAGATTAACTCTCGCACACAGTCAGAACTGGTCAGATATTTACCCAACTCACCGTCGATGGGCTCCTCCTTGATCTTGATGTCCTCAGGCTTGACCTTGGGCTCCTTCCGCTCCTTGTCGCGGCGCGAGCGCTTCTTGTCGCGCTCCTTGTCTCGCTCGCGCTCCTTGTCGCGGTCGCGGCCCGAGCGACGTCGCGACGAGCGAGAGCGGGATCGACGACGACGGCCGCCCGCAACGCTTCTGTTTACAAGTTAATAGGGTACATGTTTTTTTTTATCACTCTAAACAAAGTGTATTAAGGGCTATATATCCCTCAAATGGCTTAGCATGATCCTCCGTTACGCCTAAAATACTGCAGCATTAATTTTGAAATAAATATATGGTAAAGTTGAGGATTAATGCTAAGTCTTATGTGTGACGAAAACACGATTCCATAAACTTTTCTCGATTAGAAAAATCCAAAGTTACCTCCAAATCGAACAATAAACCGCTGATATTCAAAAAGTACTTCAAATTAAATCATGAAACTTTGCATACTAACTGAACTAACTATAAAGCAGGTCTAGTCCAATCAAATTTTTTTAGTAAATCGCAAAAAAACCACTCATTTCGCACTATTCGGCCGCAGTGACTGACGTAACAACCACTTTGTAGTGCAAGCTGATTAGAACTTTATTCTAACAGTATTTCAAACGCAGTTTGAACCACCACAAATAGAGTTGCTAATTGTAGGGTTAGAAGGGCCTTAACATCAGAAATAGCAAAGTGAAATTATTTTTTTAATATCTATAAAAAATACTAAGTTGTAAGCATTTGAAACTGCTGATTAGACAGAGAGATCCGATACAGCGAATGACGTCATTCGCTGCATCGACGTACAAAATCCATACTAAATTCCGTTTATCTAGAAAGAGAAACAAAAGTTTAAATGGTTATAACTTTTGTGTTGTTTGGCCGATTTATGTCTTGTTTTCGCTTTTTGTCATTATTTTTATAGTACTTTATCAAAAAAAAAAGAAAATTTATGCATATTCCCTACTATTAAAATACATAATTATAATGAATATGTATTCTTCCCTTTTTGACTTATGGATCCAAAACTTGGTCTTTGACAAATAATCAAAAGTCCAAACTCATTACATTACATAACTTGGAAACTTCAACTGTCAAAGAAAAAGTAGAACAATCCTGTGATCGATGTGATAATGTGATTCCACTATCAATTAATTGCAAATCTATTTAGTCCGTCAGTTAGAGTATTGGAAAATAATGGACACGTATTTTTTGTTTTTGTAAATCAATGAATGTTGACAAAGATAAAACGCATCAAAACTCGAGGGTGGGGGCTCGTGACGTCACAACGCACAAAAAATTATAGCACGGCGTGAGAGCCAGTCCACACGGCGCGTGGCGTCTCCGTTGCGTCGACGCAGCGCTGCCGTTGCGTCATTTTACATACTAATAATTAGAGACCGGATAATATGCATTTGCATATTTAAGCGATTTTCAAGGCTAATAGCATATTTTTACTAATATCTAGTGATGATGCATATTATTGCTATAATTATTTACAGTAGGTAGGTATTTTTCGAGCGTAGCGCACTCGGCAGCCGCGCGTATTTTGCTTACCACTGAACATTTGGAACAATACTTGATTGTTAATGTTTACAAAAATATTAAATAATGTCTACTGTATCGATTAACATCTATCAATGGATAGTTTTCTATAAATGTATGCTGATTTTTTAATAAAAAATATAAAACTTAATAGTTTTTTTATTTTATCAAATAACAATAAATTAAAAAGATACATACATAATAAAGTAAAACATAAATAAGACAAGTATTTACTAACAAAATACTTAAATCTAAAGGAATAATATTTACAAAACAAAAAAAACTCATTTAATGTTGCATTATCCGGTCTCTACTAATAATCAACGCAGACACAACGGAACTGCAGCCCCCGAGACGAAGCGGGCGGGGCTGTACACATTGTGACGACGGAACGGCAGCGCTCAGTTGCTTGTACGTTGATAGGGAGGATACACGCAAGCCCATATCATTTTATACGTATTCAGTTTTATTTGTAAAGTAAAATGAGTACCACTGAAGAAATTGACTTGGATTACTTTATTACATTGATTCAGGAAAGAGAAATAATATGGGACAAGTCACATGTAGATTTTAAAAATAAAAAATAAACTGTCCACCACTATTTTTTAATGAAATTAAGGGACAGATCCAATACCGTCTTGTGATTTTGTGTCAATTTCGGCGGTGACGTAGTAATAGGAGCAATGCCAGACGTCTTTTCCGATTCATTTTTTCTACAGACTGATGCAATGTTTTTATAAAATGCTTGCCGCAACTGTGCGTCGCCGCTGCGATGTCGGAACGTTATTACTGCGTCGTAGTAACGCTGTGGTGACGCAGCGCCTGTGTGGCCGGCTATGCGTCAAAATATTTGCGTTGCGTCGACGCAACGCGCCGTGTGGACTGGCTCTCACGTATTGAGAATTTTAAAAGCGTCGTATCTTCGTCAATTTTAGTTTACGTAAAAAACGAAAAAATACGTGTCAGATATTTTTTGATAATCTAACTGACGGACTAATTATTTTTTTTCAGGACACAAGCCCATCATCAAAATATCAGTGTTTTAACGCGACCGCGAGTATTTCCTATGACAAGTTTCGAGTGTACTCACCGCTCCGCGTCGTCAGGTTCCCGCTCGCGTCCCTCGCGGTCTCGCTCCCGCTCGCGGTCGCGCTCCCCTCTCCTGCGCGAGCGCGACGCCGAGCGACGTCGGGAGCGAGAACGAGTGCGACGCCGCCCGCCTGCGCCCGCCGCTGTAAACATATTTAAAATAAATAAATTGTTTTATTGCACGCAAAAATACCCATATACAAGAGAAAAATACAATTGAAACAGATAAAATATTATAGAAATCATTAAGAGCCCCTTCCAAAAATTCAATCGCTAGAGTTTAGGCAAATTCGTTGCGATCCTATGTTTGTGTGCATTGTTCATGCAGATACACGCACACACGGGTGCAGATCGAGCGTAGTGATCGCCTAAACCATTTTGATCCTGTAGTCGATATTATTTTATGATACATAATTATAAAGTCAGTACGGTTTAGAAATAAAAGTCTGGAATGTGTGTCTACTGTATATTTATCACAATCAAAATAAAAATGGTTTAATTTTGTATTAGAAGAATTTTGATACGTCTACATATAAACATTTTACAAAAATGATAAATAAAAGTGCGAGTTGGACTCGCGCACTGAGGGTTCCGTACAAACAGGTTTTTTAAAGGACAAACTTAATTTTTCTGGATCTGGGACTTTTGCGCGAAAAACATTTGCGCGAAGGACACTTGCGCGAACCCATTTGCGCGAAAAGACAAATGTGCGCATGGACTTTTGCGCGATTGAACTTATGCGCGAACGGAATTTTGTGCGCCTGGACACTTGCGCGAATGGACTTTTGCGCGATTAGACTTATGCGCGAACGGACATTTGCGCGCCAAGACACTTGCGCGAATGGACTCTTGCGCGAAAGGACACTTTCGCAAATGGAAACTTGCGCGACTGGACTTTAGCGCGACTTAATGGCCACTGAGGTTCACTCTGTAGGTAGAGTAAACATAACATAACATACCCCTGTTATTTATACTTGAAGGTGTTTTTTTCTTTTGGTCTTTCTGTCATGGATGTCATTTTCATGGTTAAGGAGACGCTGATAACGAAATGAGATCAAAATGAAAATCCAAGATGGCGCCGAGGAAAACTTGTTTTCTCTATCATGGGTGTCATTTTTATGGTTTTCGGGGTCGCTGATTATGAAAATGAGGTCAAAATGAAAATCCAAGATGGCGCCCTAGATTTTTTTATTTTTTCCGTCATCGGTGTCGTTTTCATGGTTTAAGTGGTCACTGATAACGAAAATGAGGTCAAAATAAAAATTCCAAGATGGCGCCAGGAAAAATTTTTGGTTATTAAGTCATAGTTGTCGTTTTCATGGTTTACTTGGTCACTGATAACGAAAATGAGGTCAAAATAAAAATCCAAGAGGCGCCGAGGAAAATTTTTGATTTTCCGTCATGGGTGTCGTTTTCATGGTTTTTGGGGTTGCTGATTACAAAAATGAGGTCAAAATAAAAATCCAAGAGGCACCGAGGAAAATTTTTGACTCTCCGTCATGGGTGTCGTTTTTATGGTTTTTGGGGTTGCTGGTTACGAAAATGAGGTCAAAATGAAAATCCAAGATGGCGCCGAGGAAAATTTTTGATTTTCCGTCATGGGTGTCGTTTTCATGGTTTTTGGGGTTGCTGGTTACGAAAATGAAGTCGAAATGCAAATCCAAGATGGCGCCGAGAAAATTTTTTGATTTTCCGTCATGTGTGTCGTTTTCATGGATTTTGGGTTTGCTGGTTACGAAACTGAAGTCGAAATGCAAATCCAAGATGGCGCCGAGGAAGCAAAAAAATTAAAATAATTAGCGACCTCAAAAACCATGAAAATGACACCTACGTTGGAAAAACCGATTTTTTTTCTCGGTACCATGTTGGATTTGCATTCGACCTCATTTTTGTAACCAACAACCCCAAAAACAGTGAAAACGACACCCATGACGGAAAAACAAAAGTTTTTCTCGGCGACATCTTGGATTTTCATTTAGACCTCATTTTCGTAACCAGCAACCCCGAAAACCATGAAAACGACACCCATGACGGAAAAACCAAAATAAAAATCTGGCACCTTCTTGGATTTTCATTTTGACCCCATTTTCGTAATCAGCAACCCCAAAACCATGAAAACGACACCTATGACGGAAAATCAAAAAAATTTCCTCGGCGCCATCTTGGATTTTCATTTTGACCTCATTTTCGTAACCAGCAACCCCAAAAACCATGAAAACGACACCCATGACGGAAAATCCAAAAATTTCCTCGGCGCCATCTTGGATTTTCATTTTGACCTCATTTTCGTAACCAGCAACCCCAAAAATCACGAAAACAACACCCATGAAGAAAAATCCGAAAATTTTCGTCGACGTCATCTTGGATTTTCATTTTGATGTCATTTTTATAATCAGCGACCCCAAAACTTACTTACTTCTACATTATATTAATACTAGTATTTGCGTGGGTGCGCGAGCTGCGCGCAGCTCGCTTTTTGTCGTGTTCTTGAGAAGTATTCTTTACCAACATAAAATTTTGAGAATCCATAAGAATCCTTAAAATAATTGGGAAATCCGTTACAACTACCCCTATATCACTATGAAAACCCTTAAGAACCCCTAAAACATTCTAAAAACCAATTTAAAAAAATATTACCTATAAAAAAAACCTTATTTAAAAACTCAGACCCATTAAAAAAAACACTACCCTAAAGTTTGCTTGTCGTCGTCCTGAGTTACGCTTCACCCACTCAACCTTCGTTACGCTGCGGAGGTCGCCGGCTCGCTTCGCTCGCCACCTCCCCCCTTCGCACCACTCGGTCTCGCAGGTTCGCTCCACTCAGAACCTACCTACCACCAGACAGGTTTCGACGCCTACTAATATTTGTTCAAACACCCAATGGCTATCTCTGACCGTTACGAAGTTATAGCCCTTTTATTTTTAGGGGAGGTTGGGGAGGGGAGGATACCCTCCGTTTACAAATTTAAACGCTCCTCATTAATAATTTATAGTAAAAATCAAAAAGCCGCTACGTGTCCTAGTTTCCGAGATACGATGGGGGGAGGGGTGAAGGGGGGGAGAGTGGGGAGTTTTGAAAAATGATTTTGACTAACGCGTTGCCCCTTTATATGAATCTGAAAAAAAAAATGTTTCAAGTCTCTCAACTTCCGAGATCCGCCTAAAAGGGGGAGAAGGGGGACAAGTGGGTCAACTTTTGAAAACTGGTTTTTACTTTCCCGAGCCTCCTCTATACGAATCCGTAAAAAAACAAAAAATATATTACCAATCATAATAAACAACCAACGTCAAAAAAAAATCTTATCTAAATATGTACAATCAAAAAGTTTAATAATTTATAATATAAATACTGGATCGAAATGTGGTAGTCTGCGTATATCTCGGAAATATATTCACGTAATAACTCGCGAGCGCTTGCGAAGTAAAGTGATACGTGCTCACGCTGGGAGAGCCCTTTCGTTACTGACGGGAGCGGGTTTGCGCGGTCGATTATATAGTTCACTTTGCATTTAATTTACGAAATGAAGTTATTGTTTATTTATAAATTAAAATTCAGATTCTAATAAAGGGCTACCTTGAGATTAATGAGTAATTTTTAAATTTTCTTTGAAGTGTTTCTAAGGTATAGAAAAAATACCCTTTTGTCCCGACGTTTTCCATAAATTAAGTTTTTTCAACATTTTTTTTCTGCTATATTTCGTATAGAAATCAATAATGTTTTCCCGTATGTTACGAGTAAACCATATATTGATGTTATTCATATTTTTTAATATTCAGAATATTTTGTAGTTCTTTGTTCAGGGAACCACAAACATCACTCGCTCGTTACTTTTGCGGGAAAGGGGTTTTGAATATGGGTGATTGCCATTAATATATACATTATTTAAAACAATTGTTCCCGCAGTCGACAAGAATAAGAACCTGACTCTTATAATAAAAATAAACCAGGTTCAAATTCTTCTTGCCTTTCTCACAAGGAGTGATCAAAAATGTTCAAAATGACTTAATTTCTTGTAGGGACCCTTAACCCTTACGTTGTCTAGGTATATCTGTGGTTCAGGCACAGCAGTAGTACTCACGCGGTCGGTCGGCCCCGCGCGCGTCCTGTCGCGGTCTGTCGTCCCTGTCCCTCTGCTCCAGCCGGTATCGCTCCCTCTCCCTCTCGTTGTCTAGGTATATCTGTGGTTCAGGCACAGCAGTAGTACTCACGCGGTCGGTCGGCCCCGCGCGCGTCGTGTCGCGGTCTGTCGTCCCTGTCCCTCTGCTCCAGCCGGTATCGCTCCCTCTCCCTCTCGTTGTCTAGGTATATCTGTGGTTCAGGCACAGCAGTAGTACTCACGCGGTCGGTCGGCCCCGCGCGCGTCGTGTCGCGGTCTGTCGTCCCTGTCCCTCTGCTCCAGCCGGTATCGCTCCCTCTCCCTCTCGTTGTCTAGGTATATCTGTGGTTCAGGCACAGCAGTAGTACTCACGCGGTCGGTCGGCCCCGCGCGCGTCGTGTCGCGGTCTGTCGTCCCTGTCCCTCTGCTCCAGCCGGTATCGCTCCCTCTCCCTCTCGTTGTCTAGGTATATCTGTGGTTCAGGCACAGCAGTAGTACTCACGCGGTCGGTCGGCCCCGCGCGCGTCGTGTCGCGGTCTGTCGTCCCTGTCCCTCTGCTCCAGCCGGTATCGCTCCCTCTCCCTCTCGTTGTCTAGGTATATCTGTGGTTCAGGCACAGCAGTAGTACTCACGCGGTCGGTCGGCCCCGCGCGCGTCGTGTCGCGGTCTGTCGTCCCTGTCCCTCTGCTCCAGCCGGTATCGCTCCCTCTCCCTCTCGTTGTCTAGGTATATCTGTGGTTCAGGCACAGCAGTAGTACTCACGCGGTCGGTCGGCCCCGCGCGCGTCGTGTCGCGGTCTGTCGTCCCTGTCCCTCTGCTCCAGCCGGTATCGCTCCCTCTCCCTCTCGTTGTCTAGGTATATCTGTGGTTCAGGCACAGCAGTAGTACTCACGCGGTCGGTCGGCCCCGCGCGCGTCGTGTCGCGGTCTGTCGTCCCTGTCCCTCTGCTCCAGCCGGTATCGCTCCCTCTCCCTCTCGTTGTCTAGGTATATCTGTGGTTCAGGCACAGCAGTAGTACTCACGCGGTCGGTCGGCCCCGCGCGCGTCGTGTCGCGGTCTGTCGTCCCTGTCCCTCTGCTCCAGCCGGTATCGCTCCCTCTCCCTCTCGTTGTCTAGGTATATCTGTGGTTCAGGCACAGCAGTAGTACTCACGCGGTCGGTCGGCCCCGCGCGCGTCGTGTCGCGGTCTGTCGTCCCTGTCCCTCTGCTCCAGCCGGTATCGCTCCCTCTCCCTCTCGTTGTCTAGGTATATCTGTGGTTCAGGCACAGCAGTAGTACTCACGCGGTCGGTCGGCCCCGCGCGCGTCGTGTCGCGGTCTGTCGTCCCTGTCCCTCTGCTCCAGCCGGTATCGCTCCCTCTCCCTCTCGTTGTCCTCTCGGCCGGAGTGCTTGATGTTCACGTCAGCGCCACCACGTCGCGTCCCGCCGAGTCCCCCGCCTGAAATATATCATATGATAAATGATGTTTATTTTGCAAGTAGGGTTTTACAAACACTTTTACACGTATTTTTTTTTAAACTAGATGGGTTCGGTGTTTCGTATTTGACTACTCTGAGAAGAAACAGCCGAAACCAACTAGTCCAGACATAATCTTGCTCAATTCACATGAGGACTATGCAGATTAGTGTCTGAAATGGACTTTTGAAGAAAGAACCACACAGATTTGAGTCCGTCCACTGCTGGACATAAGCCTCTCCCATGATGGGAGGAATTAGCCGTAATATCCACGATTGGCAGGCGGATTGGAGATCGCAGTGATGAAAGACTAACAGAAAACGCTGCTGCCCATTCTCAGGTCTACGGAGGCGCAAGGTGTTCTGCCTCAGACATTACGAGCCTTATACGACACCCGTGAGTGTAATGGGTTGGTTCTATTCTACTCTGCCGGATACCATACGGCTGTGTGTTTGTGACCATATCTAAACCATAATCACACATCAAATCTCGGGCATATTTTTTTTGTTAATTTTGTGGCCTTATCTGAACCATAATCACACGTCTAAACTAAGATTTTGATGTGTGATTATGGTTTAGATATTGTCACAAAAATAAAATAAAAATATGCCCGAGAAAGTTTGATTACTTCTCTATGGAGCGCTCCAAATTGTTCTTGTATTTGAGTGTTAGACTCTTAAAACACACAAATACAAGAAAAATTGTGATAGCCCTCTTAACAAACACATCCCTCGCAACACATCCTCGCACATTTCTGGTGGAAACGCAGCCTTATGGGACCCAGGGACTGTCATGCATACGTAATTTTGACGTCCAAAATTCATTTTTTTCATCTTAAGGAGAATGGCGAGGCTCGACCCACGTAATTTAAAAAAGGGGAAAATATAATGACCTCCAAAAATAACTTTGTGACCACTAACATCTATCAACTAAAATATCAATTGATCACCAAATTTAGTAAATTGAGCACCAAATTTTAAAGAGGTGGTTGATGACAAACTAGTTCTGCATAGGCCGACTTGGACCTAAGACCGATTTTTTTATAAACCATTCATAAGTAGGAGCCCCGCTCTGTCGACCGGGTCTCCCTCGACTCGGATGCAAGAGCATAACAGTTCAATTTCTGGTGGTCATTAACTAAAAAAATAAGTTTTTGGTCTAATTTCACTATAAAATAGGGATTAAGTTTGGTGATCATTTACTAATTTTGGCAATCAAAACTGATTTTTTGCCGTTACATTTGACTAAATCTGGTGGTTCGTTAATTGTTTGCCATTTAAAAATCAACGGAGTGCCGTTCACGATCTAGTTTATATTAATTATATTAAAGAGTTTATCAGAGTTCTATATAAAAATATTGAGTTACTAGGTGATGGGAATTAAAAGTTACGAATGATTTGATGATGAATTTAAATAAAAATAAGTCACCGTGCAGTTTCTGAACACAACGTTTGACATTTACCTTCTTACAACTGAGAAATGGAACGTGAGTGTCAAATTCATCTGTGGACATAGTCTGTAGATCATTCTATTGTTTGTGTTCAACAGCTACGTGGAATACGGATAAATGCTATTTTATGCCATTCTACTACTAAATCTTTCTTTCTTTCTTTGTCGTGTGGTTAGTACCTAACCTGGCATCAGAGTTTTTAAGCCGCCCATGGGCCTCTGACTTGGCTTAACATGCCGTCGAGAAATATCTCTCAGGCATGCTGGTTTCCTCACGATGTTTTCCTCCACCGAAGCAAGTGATAATTATACAATACGCACATGAATCCGAAAAATCAGAGGTTCGTGTCTTGGGTTCGAACTCGAGACCTATGACTTGACAGTCCGACGGTCACAC
Organism: Xestia xanthographa; assembly: GCA_905147715.2. Classification (NCBI taxonomy): domain Eukaryota; kingdom Metazoa; phylum Arthropoda; class Insecta; order Lepidoptera; family Noctuidae; genus Xestia; species Xestia xanthographa. The sequence goes on along the minus strand of LR990654.1, from coordinate 975,540 downwards.
CACTAGGCTATCACTGCTTATTACTACTAAATAATAAGCAATAATTCCGTGCCTTAAGTTAGGTTATATAGGTGTCGCTTCTGTTGTGCACAAACTAAACTTAATTTAGGCTTTTGCTATCTTTTTCTCTCTAATAAAACTAGAAAGAGACGGACGTAATATAGAGCTGTCAAATTTAGTTGCAACTAATATTTCTGTACAAATGAAGGATGCACGTAAAAACATGACTAAAAACACGGTGAAGCGCAAGGCATAAACTAGTTTGACAACTCTAACTTAGTTCATAGCTATAGCCGTGCTTTTCTCGCACTGCCTTTTAGTAAAAGATAGCAATAGCCTAAATTAAGTTTAGTTTGTGCACAACAGAATCGACACCAGTTTCTACCCTTCATATATTTTTTCTCCCAACTTCTATAAATGATAAATGATGTTTATTTTGCAAGTAGGTTTTTACAAACACTTTTACACGTCATTTTTTAAAACTAGATGGGGCCTGTGTTTCGTACCTGACTACTCTGAGAAGAAACAGCCGAAACAAACTCAGAGGTCATAGTCTCTTTTAAAGTCCAGACAATCTTGCTCAATTCACATGAGGACTATGCAGATTAGTGTCTGATATGGTCTTTTGAAGAAAGAACCATACAGTTTTGAGTGGACCTGTCCAGTCCTACTTTCCATTTGCTTTTTTGTTAGTCTTACGTCGTTCTTTAACTATTCATAAGTTTCCACAATGTACGCTACCCATATCACTGGGTCCCGAATTACATGCAATCTCGCCATTTTCCTTTAAATAAATTACTTTTAATAAAAGCGTGTAAATATAGCTAGTTGACTCACCCAGTCTCCTCGGCAACCAGCCCTTCACGGTGCGAGCTCGCTCTACGTCGACGAGCACTCGCTTGCCGTCGATCTTCTTACCGTCGGCGTGTTTGTACGCGGCTGTGAACGGGCGACAGTTGAGGGGGCGGCCGTAAGTGACAGAGACACGTGGTTCATGCTGACAACTCTTTGGTATATTTCAAGTCGTTCCCGCTGTTTGAACGCTTAGATCTTTTAAACTACGCAACAGATTTTGATGCAATTTTCTGCAATAGATAGCCTGATTCAAGAGGAAGGTTTATTATATTATTTAGGATGACTCTTCTATCACTTTCCAAAAAAAATGGGTATAATAGGTGAATGGAATAGAAGCAAATGGCATACTTAGATTAATACTTAGTTTTTATAAAAAAAATCGAAATTTCGATTATTTCATTTTTTTTTCTTCAAAATTTCTTTCTTTGTTCTAATTTGAAAAGTTTACTTGAAATTTGTAGAGTTTTTTTACAATGGATACATTTTTTTTCCAATCTGTAGAAAAAAGGAAAAAAGCTAGGTATGCCATAAGTTCCTACTCATACCTTAATACCCATTTTTTTTGGAAAGTAATAAAAAAGTCATCCGGTATGTGTCTGTGCCACCCGAAGCTGGGGCGTTTCGCTAGATTACTGATAAATTACTGCTGGCCTTGTAAAAGTAACAACAACTGATGTTTTGTGGATTTTATAGCTTTGGTCAGTGTATTTGAGTTGGTTGACAAGCTAGAAAATAGATTTTTGAAACTGAATAAGCAAATACCAAAATAATATTACTTAAGTTTGTCTGTAATTAATTAATTTTATTGATTTTATAATGAATTAGGTATTTAGGAAGTCATCAAAAATTAATGATTTCTTCAGGATTTTTATTAACTTTTTTGTATTTTTCTTTTCCTATATTCATAGCTTATTATTACATTATTACTACAATTATTACTTATTGCGACAATTTTGTGCGACTAAAACTGTTTGTACAAAATCGTTTTTTTTATAATTCTGAAATATCCCAAAAAGGTGACAACTGCATTTTATAGTAATAAAAAACCACGTGATTCTGTCTCCGGGCCTGTATTTTCTTTCGTGCAGATCCAGAACACAAATTATTTGAATAAAAAAAAAATAAGGAAACATTTTCTTTTTTTTTTACAATTACCAGTTATTATCAAATTTGACCAAGGATGTGCACAAAAGAAGTTTTATTAGTCAAAATGGACGTTATAAGTATGATTTTATTACCTATAATCATGAGGGGTGGTGTTTGTCCAGGTATAGACCATTGCAAAATATATAATTATTGTTAAGTGTCCAAATAAAGCTCACATATCGATATATTTTTTTTTAATAAATCATTTTATTGAACATTATGGATATTCGTGACATGCTTCTAGATCTTGTAGATTTATTTTCGTTGGTAATAAAAAAATCTACTGTTTCACGCATTTTGATTGTGAAGTATTATGTATTTTTGAATGAAACAGCAGTATTTTTCAATAACCGACGTAAAACTTTACCAGAATCTAGAATCATGTAGGTACTTAATCTATGGGTAAGAGTTTGTGTGATGTACAAATTAGTTTTTTTTTCTTTTTTCAGACACGAAGACAATAGCTGTGTGTTACAAATAATACAACCTGTAAAAGATATTCACTTTTCCGCGGATTGACCAGTCCATACCGTCCAACAGTTACCAACTTTCACCAGACTCACAATACACTCCGGTCAAAGTGGTACAACATTAATAGTAATAAAAAGGATTGTGTATACCTACTTTTTGCATACCTACCGACCGAGCCGTGTGACCATAATTATTGAAAAACTCTAAAATATCAAAAAAATGCATACCCACCATCTTTTTACCTACCGTTTTGAAAATTTTACCACTTTTTTCTTTTTTACTTACATAAACCCCGCGGTTTTTATTCCATTTAACGACGATTCGTACTTTTACCTGGTGCGCATTTACTTACTTTATCCGTTGCGCAAAAACTTTATTATAAAACTAAACACTTAATTCAATTAAAAAACTACGATTTCTCGGCGGCCATTAAAAAAAAACAGAACTAAAAACATAGACAACTACTATTATATTGGGCAATAGAGTTTTTGAAACTTAGCGACTCGGCCAATTCGCGCCCGTCACCACAATGGCCCATCCGTGTACACATGTGGGCCATTGTTGCCTATTTTTTTTTTGTATGTATGTTGGCATCTTACCACATACAAACCTATGGCGTTAGCTCGAATTGGAGGTCTACGGCAAGTCTGGTCCGGAAAGAAAAATTACTTGTTAATCATGTACAAAAAGGTTCATGTATACCGCATAGTGTGGACGCGCCTTGATACCGGACATTCTCGGAGGAGACCGTTGGTAACAGACAACTGACATGTGCCTTGGTTTTTTTTAATCTTGTTTTTGACAGATGACTGACATTAAAAAAAAATGACAAATGTCATTTAATTTAAACGATTAAAAAAGATGGCAACCATTTTGTTTTTTATTCGTGCGCCTTGGTAAATGAGAGTAAAGTATTTAGGATATTTATATTAAAAGAGAAAATGTCTAGCTTGGTCAGGCAGATACAACAATGTCTTTTTTATGTTAAAATATAATAAAATAATAATTGTAATATACTTCAAAAATCTCTGAAAATAAAATTTGATAAAAAATAGCGTTATGAATATGACAAAGTTCTTGCAAATCTCTTTCACAGTGAGAAGGCCTGAGTCCTACAAGTAGGAACACTATAGGCTGACTATGCGGTTTTTTTTAAAGCAAAAGAAAACTAGAGACAATCCCCTCCGAGAATGTCTCATGTCTCTGCGCGAATATCGAATTACCGCGCAGAGTATCACCATTATAACTTTAAAACTCTATGGTCGAATTAAAAAAATAATAATTTTTGTAGAAAATTTGAAAAAGTAATTGTTTGTATATTTGTAGTGATACGTTATAATGGTGATATATAAAAAATATAATTATGAACAGGCTGACGAGTTGGTGGCGTGGCTTCATTTGTTACGATCGGACTGATTTCCGTTGCGTTTACCCCAATATAAATGATTTTCACTTCAAGCATGCATTTAAAAAAACAAAGTCTCTTGGTAAAATAAAATAAAACCGATTGGTTTAATTACGAACAGTAGCATTACCCCACATTACCCGTTACCCTAGCTCACTTTACTCATTACCCCACATTACCCGTTGCCTTAGCTTAGTTTTATCATTACCCCACTTTACTCGTTACCCTAGCTCACTTTAATCATTACCCCACTTTACCCGTTACCCCAGCCCGCTCCCCCAAGCCACCACACCACCAACACCGCCGGCTGCGCGCTCCACCAATCTCAACAACACTCACAGTGCATGTCCCTCTCGTGCTCGTACTCGATGAACGCGTAGCCGCGGGGTTTGTTGCTGTCCTTGTTAAATATCATGCATATCTGTGGGGGGGAGAGAGGCGGCGATATCAGTAACATTTATACAAATGACGGCTAAAGTGTTGGGATCCGTCACCGACATCCGCAAAATGAAAAGACACCTTGTCAGATATTCCTCAGATGTGTAGTTTTAATATTGTTTCAATAATGTGGGACCATTTCAGGCAAACTTTTCTCAGAAAGTATGTAGAATCAGGTCCAAAGTCCTCATAAGGTGGAAGCTCCATGGTAGCCCGCGCAATCCAAATTTTATATGTTGATTAAAATATAACTAATCTAAGTTCATTTAACCCCATTGAATGACTTTTTATGAAATAATCATTCAACGGAATTACAAGTCGCGGCACGAAACTCTAGCGCTGACCGTTATTGCGCAGAAGTAAAAAATAAGAATGTCTTGGGGCGTGCGTTGCGCCGATTGGCTCTGCAGTCGTATAACATGCGCAGCTGTCCCCTCCACGTTTCGTTCAGCGCTAGAGTTACGTGCCGCGACCTATAAATGAACTTAGAGGGATATATTCATGATTTTAATGATTATAATTCTGTAAATACATACATATTACATTGTTGTAAATATAATGAGGGATTTTCTTTTTAGCTTTTCCCTATTCGCTGGATAGATGGCGCTGAACTTAGTACGATAATGCAAGGAACGAAACCTAAAAAAACTGATTTTAACAAAGCACGAGAAAACTAGGTTATATTCGGAAGGTTAAGCAAACGAAAATGTCAGTCAACGAGCGTATGTGACGTGACGCAATTTTTTTTTTCCCAAGCGTTTTGGCTTTGATACCAACTATCGTAGTCAGTTCAACGCCATCTATAGAGTTCTTTAAGTTTTTTTTAATACCTCAAAAAGAAAACCTCTCATTATCTCAACATTTTGACAAGTTGTTACATCAGTAGGTACTCGTCCGAAGCAGGGGTGACGGGCTAGCTGCTAGAACATTACAAAAGCCACTTACTTTTTTAATAGCCCCATAACCTTCAAACTCTCTCCGTAACTTAGATTCTGAAGTGTCGTAATTCTGTGAACAAGATATATTTAACATGTAGACTTCTAAAAGTAAAAGTATTTTTGGGTTTATGAAGAACAGGATGTAAAGCTCTCCATCCCCGGTAGAAAAGGGAGGATCCTCCGACCAGACGGGTGTTATGTCTGGTGGGCTACTGCCAGACAGTTGTTGTCTGGTTCACGTATATATATAGTTATAAGTCACGGTTAATCATGCTTGCGCAATGCAGGAATTCTGACGTGTTTCGCTGTTAGTTCATCATCTGTGTCATAGATGGCGCTGTAGTACTTTTTGTTCAATGTAGCTGTAGTACTTTTTTTTTCTTTTGTAGTGCCGCTACATATTTATTAGTGTCACATAGGCCAAAAACGTTCAGTTTTGTCCTGTGTGAGACTACTGGATACTTTTATGGTGAAATAAACAAAAAAAATTAATTACTTTTAAAAAAAGTAAACACAAGACAAATATAAAACAAACAAAATTGGTTCTGTACGAGGCCAAAACGTACAGCTGTTATTTTTTTTAAATAACTCACGTAATGGGGTCCAAAACTATGTACTGAATACGTGGCAAGCATTTTAGCATCAGTTTCCCTTCGACCCTGTATATCTAATCCCTATTCACATAACTTAAAATGTGACTATACCATGCACCTCTGCCCAACCCACCAGAGAAAGACATTTACAACAGAATACTGAAAAAATATTTCGACGGCATGTAAAGACAAGTCAGAGGCCCATGGACAGCATAAAACTGACACCAGGTTAGGCACTAACCACACAATAAAGAAAAACAGGATACGTACAATTCTAGCCACAAATAGTGTCTTGAAGGGATCCATGGTGGCCCTTGCATTAGTCGTCGGGTCCCACAGCGCTATCTCTTGCTCCAGCTTGTACGCTGTCTGTTCCGCTCTCTCCCTGCGTCTCCGCTCCATGCGCTCCTCCCTAGTCTCCACACGCGTTGGCGGTGGAGTTTCCGAGGGATGCTGTGAATGGACAGGATGTTCAGATCGTTTTTTATGCTAAAATCTACACAGAGTTGAGCAAAATTTGGATTTAATTACAAGGTGTACCATTTCACCTTTCTGATTTTGCTTTCCAAGAAGTTTGTTTACTGTTTTAAGCTTTCACATTTTAAAACAAATCTTATACTGTCACTAAGAGATATCTTCTGTGATTGTAGTCAACCCGTGATCAAGGCGCTGGCAACATCGTTGAAATATCAGGAGCTCAAAATAATGCACAACCTCAGAAGGTAAGTGACAGTATAAGTTTAAGTTTTTTTACATCAATGAACAATAATCCTCAATTTTGCTATTACAAACCAACAAGGTCCTTTTGTAAATGTTACAAATATATTCATACTTAGAGCAGTTTCGACTTATTGAAATTTCATGTCATCAAATAGGTTTACTGTAGGAATAACCAATTCTGGGATAAGCTTGCCTTTGTACCTACATTTATGCTATATTATTGCATTTATTTTTTTTGTGCATTACAGAATAGGAGAGACCAGATGTCAAAAATTGTGATGTAATTTATGCTAATTAAAAGTAGCCTCTTTTAAACTATTTTGTAAGAGATACTCATACAGGGACAATTTTCATATCAAACCTGCAAAATTCATGCCAAAATGCACAAATTTTAACAGATTACATGCCTCTTTTTCTGACATTGAGTTTATAGTGATACATTTTCCTGTTATTATCAAATTATCAGGTAAAACCGAAATACTAAAATAGTAATAGTCCAGTGCTGATAGATTTTTTGAGCTCACATTAGCAATATTGAGTAAAATTGATAAAAATAAATGATTATGTACCGTAATATTAACATGAAGCGACCGAAACTGAAGTAAAAAGTGAAAATGCTTAAAATGGCAGTCGCAATCAAATGATTGACGAAAAAAAACTGAATCCTAAGTTTCTCTACCACTACAAACAAATTAAAAATAAAATTAATGTTTGCACAGGCGAATATTTCGCATGGTAATTTTTTTAATTAGTATGCGAAGAATTCGCCTGTGGAAAATGAAATACAACCATTCGGCATACGAAAGTTTAAATCACAACTAACCTCAAAAATATTGAGGAAGGCTCCGACTCCATCATAACCCTTTTGTTTCTTCTCATGAGGAAGCTTTGCAGCAGGCGGCAAGTATGGGATAGGATCCCTAGCCGCAAATAATGCTAATAAATTGGGAGGCAAAAACTGCGTCATTTTGCCAAGCCAATGTGTCCATCTATTCTATTACCCTATTACACACTTAAAATACACATTACATATTCTCATGACAAGTTTCAATTCTAAACAATATATTTAAACACTATTTTACTGCACTTTAACCGAATTTTCACTTAATTTTATCAATTTGATGAATTAATCATCACACGCTTTCATCCGCCATTATTGATAGATGGTTTTTGGGTTTTAGAATTTTGCAGCTTTTGTATTTTACGGTCAGTGTTACCAACACGGAAATTTTGAAACTACCATGCGCATCACTATTTAGTTTGTAAAACTGGTAACAGGCTGGTTACACAAATAGTGTAATATTTTCCTAATAGCAAAAACGACCCGAACTCGAACCTAGAACCCTATAATTAGTATTAACGCTTAAAATAACTAGATCAATAAGAAAGTCCTGTGTAAACTGCTGTTTTAACAACAGTCTATCGAATTATTTGATCCTAAAGAATACCGTTCTTCTGCACTTGACATGAGCTGTATTATTGGTTCCAATGAAAGGTTTTCCTTTTGAGGTTTTAAAAAAAAACTTAATTTCCAAGAACCCTATAGATGGCGTTGAACTTACTATGATAGTCGGTGCCAAAGCCAAAACGCTTGAAAATATTGTGTCACGTCACATACTCTCGTTGACTGACACTTTCATTTGCCTGCTTCTTCCTTTTCTTCTTCTTCTTTCTTTGCCTAATTAACCTTCCGAATATAACCAACATTTCTTGCGCTTTGTTAAAATGAGTTTTTTTAGGTTCCGTTCCTTGCATTATCATACTTACTCCTAGCGCCATCTATCCAGCGACTAGGGAAGAGCTAAAAAGAAAATCCCTTGCGGCGACTGCGGTGCGGATGTCTGCGATCACCTTAACTGTTAATATGCCTACGTCTCGTAGCTATCGGTGTTCCTTTAAGCAAAGTTAGCTGGAATATCTTATCCGCGTCACCTACCTGATTCACAGAAAAATCAAAGAAAACTTTTGTATGACGTTTTTTTTTCTAACGGTCCGTAAGCTAAATGTCAGCTAAACATACAGATAGCAACCGTCCGTTACCTGCTTGTAAGTTACTGAAAATGACCGTTAGTGAACGTTTTTTATAAATATAAGTGTCGATTCTGTTGTGCACAAACTAAACTTTTGCTATCTAATGCAAGACGAAGAAGATCGTAATCTAATACTTGTTACTAGTAAGAAATCGTTCTAACTAGCCAGTGACACACGCCAGCTTGTCAAGTAGCATTCGTTGTGTCAAAATCGAACATGTTTGGGATCAAAATTTTTGTACCTTTGAAAACATTCCCAATGTCCGCTCTCTCTTTGTCATCATCATATCAGTCCAGAATCATCCACTGCTGGGTATAGGCCTCCCCTTTTTCCCACAGTTCCCGGTTTTGTGCGTCCCTTATCCAGGTGTTTCCCGCGACTTTGACGATGTCCCTGTCATGTGTGGCCGCACAGAAATATAAAAAAAAAAAAACTTTTTTGCAAAAAAATTAAACCGACTTCAAAAACACAAAAAAGTGAAAAATAACTAAAATAACTTTACCTTCAGAAGTCGGTTACCTTTGATTCATTTAGTTTTTTTTTTTGTCACCGACTTTTTACTTGTAATATCCTATACAATTATTTGCTATGCATTTATTTTGTATAGGGAACGTGCACAACGACGGTGCTGCCAACTGGCGTCGCCTATCCGAATCTTGTGCTCTATTAATGCTTGACATTGACTTTTCTAACAAGTAAACAGAATTAATTTTATAGTGAAAATTATTTAACTAATCATAATGCATTGTTGCATTTCTGGATGTAGGTACCAATACATCCACACACATGCAGGCACAAATAAATAAATTAGCGTAAAATTCTATTACTTTCCAAAAACTACTACTATCATACCATGTTTTGGTGAAAAACGCAAAAATGGATAAACGCAGTAAAGAAAAATATTTGAAAACAACTTGTTTTTGTTACACTCTGCATTGAAAAGGCCCTCAAAATCAACCGTCCATGCAAACATAAGTACCAGAACCTTTTATACTTCACCATACACGTGTTCTACTAGACCGCACTAAAGTTCACACCGAATATCCCTCAACAGTTAATCAAAGACTCCACATGTACTCAGAATATAAACATGGTTATACCCACAATAATGTTTTAAGTTGGCTGCACTCCTTTGGTTTTTTAAGTTTTGTATCTAAATGCTACGGACTGAATTTTATTGATTGCTTCATCAAATGATTGTGAACTAATTGATTTATTAGAGCCTGGAGATACTGTTCTCGCTGCTAAAGGATTCCCTTCCATTAGAACATGTGTTGAAAATAAGAAAGCTATCTTAGTTATGCCAGCCACCATGTCTTCATACACCACAATTTTCATCAGAAAGTAAACGAAAGATATAAAATTCATATTATTAAACATTTAAATTACGCTGACGATCGTTATTGATAGACCGGAACTCATATTTTTATACCTTTTAGCATATTCAAAAATAATATAATTGAAGAATTACTTAAAAAAAGATTTACTTAGACAAAATATTGTCATATTTTGTCTAAGTAAATTGAAAGCACGATGAGAAGTGATAAGTTTCCTTTTCTGTCCGCATAGTGTCTCTTTTGTCGATTAGTGCTGCCACCTATAGTTCCTGCACGTTCCCTATTGTTAACAATACATGACTGTCATGGTCCCACTGAACAGCGTCCGGTTCACTAAGTGAACCAGTAGGTGCGTACCCCCAACCGCGTCCGGTTAACTAACTGACCCAGTAACATTTATAAAATACCCCGTCAATTAATCAATGAATAATCGACTAAACGTGCTTTATTCGTGAATAGGCTGATTTACTTCCCATCTCTACAATATTCCTCAACTCCATACCAAAAACCATAGCTATAATCCGTCAACAAGTGTCACAATGAAGTAACAAACTCACGTCAACGGAGCGCGCCATTTTTTGCGTCATCGTTTTAGCGTTAGTGTCACACTTCGTATTTGTAGTTTATCTATCTATCTATATAAATAAAAACAAAAGGCCTGACTGACTGACTGACTGACTGACTCATCAACGCCCAGCCCAAACCCTTGGACCTAGAAAGCTGAAATTTTGCACAGAGGTTCCCTTTGTAATGTAGACAAGGAATAAGGATTTTTAGAAATTCAACCCCTAAAGGAGTAAAATAGGGGATGGAAGTTTGTAACAAAGTCCGTCAGTTTTAAAGTTATGATCTTCAAATGTTGTGTTTAGGCTGACAATTAAAAATTAATTTATACGTGTCTCAGCGTTTTTGATAATTTCACCCCCAAAGGGTTAAAAAAGGGGAAGAAGTTGTATATGGAAAATCGTCAGTTTTAAAGTTAGGATCTTCTAATTTTGTGTTTATGCTGATGATTAAAAAATAATTGATACGTGTCTCAGCGTTTTTCAGAATTTCACCCCCGAAGGATTAAAAAGGGGGATGAAGTTGTTTATGGAAAATCGTCAGTTTTAAAGTTAGGATCTTAAAATTTTGGGATTATGCTGATGATTAAAAATTAATTGATACGTGTCTCAGCGTTTTTCACAATTCCACCCCCGAAGGGTTAAAAAGGGGGATGAAGTTGTTTATGGAAAATCGTCAGTTTTAAAGTTAGGATCTTCTAATTTTGTGTTTATGCTGATGATTAAAAAATAATTGATACGTGTCTCAGTGTTTTTCACAATTTCACCCCCGAAGGATTAAAAAGGGTGATGAAGTTGTTTATGGAAAATCGTCAGTTTTAAAGTTAGGATCTTAAAATTTTCGGATTATGCTGATGATTAAAAATTAATTGATACGTGTCTCAGCGTTTTTCACAATTCCACCCTCGAAGGGTTAAAAAGGGGGATGAAGTTGTTTATGGAAAATCGTCAGTTTTAAAGTTAGGATCTTCAAATTTTGGGTTTAGGCTGATGATTAAAAATTAATTTATACGTGTCTCAGCGTTTTTCATAATACCACCCCCGAAGGGTTAAAGAGGAGAATGAAGTTGTTTATGGAATATCCTTAATTCTCGGAGTAAAACTCCCTAAATTTATTATCTAGGCTTATAGTTGGAAGCTAACGCAACGGTGTGTAAAAATTTCAACCCCTAAGGGGGTGAAAGATGGAAAGGGGGCTTTATCTGTACAAATAAATAAAATTGCAGTGTCTGTTTGTAATATTAAAACAACCGCATTTCACTGTATGCATATGAATGTATATAGGGTACATATACCAAATAACATTTTTTTTTTAATTTTTGTCGGCCTGTCTGTTTGTTCCGGCTAATCTCTGGACTGGAACGGCGGGACCGATTTTGACGGGGCTTTCACTGGCAGATAGCTGATGAAATAAGGAGTAACTTAGGTTACTTCTATTTTAGATAAAATCTATACAATAATCCTCCTTCATGCGCTGTCGGGTAAAAATATATAAAAGAAGAAGAAACTGACTGACTGACATATCAACGCACAGCCCAAACCGCTGGGTCTACAGATTCCAAATTTGGCAAGTAGGTTCCTTATGTGGTCAAGGAGTGCACTAAGAAAGGATTTTTCAAAATTCACTCCTTAAGGGAGTGAAAAAGGGCTCCAAAGTTTGTATGGGAAAACAAGATTAGTTAAACTGTTTTATTCGAAACATAACAGGAGTACTCCTATCGATAAATGAGTAAACATTTGTGTTTCAAGTTTTTTCAGAATTAAACCCCCAAGAGAGGGAAATGGGGTGACAAAGTATAAAAATCAATGCACAGCCCAAACCGCTGAGTCTAGAGATTCCAAATTTAGCACATAGGTTTCATAAATGAGGTTTAGGGGGACTAAGAAAAGATTTTTCAAAATTCACCCCCTAAGTGGGTGAAACGAGAGTCGAAAGTTTGTATGGGGAAACAAGATTAGTTAGACTGTTTTATTCGAAACTTCACAGAAGTTAAGTACTCCTATCGATAAATGGGTAGAAACGGGTTTCAGGTTTTTTCAGAATTCAACCCCTAAAGGGAGAAATGGGTTTGGTATTGTTTGAATGGTGTATCGGGTCGGGTGTATTACAAAAACAGCGGTTTTAAGATTTAATGTGGCGGACCTGAAATACCATCATCCCCTGTTGGGGTGCGATGGGGTTGAAATGTCTAAAAATCAATATGGGTGTCGATTCCGAGATTACCATTGGTGCTAATTATGAATAAGGCATTTATTTTTAGATCCAAAAGATGGCGGATTCGACTTCTATACAGGATTATTGTTGATTTATTGTGATGATGGTGACAACGATGATGGTGATTTTAATAATGATAGTGATTGTGATTGGGATAGTGATGGTGATGGTTGTTGTGATAACGATGATGGTGATGGTGATTGTGATTGTGACAGTGATAATGATGGTGATAGTTATGGTGATTGTGATAGTGATTGTGATGATTATAATAGTGATGATTATGAAATTTGGCACATAGATAGTTTATAAACTGGATTAACATGTAGGATACTATTTATCCCTTTTGTATGATCCCGTGGGACAGTTACTAAACTTCACGCGGGCGAAGCCGCGGGCAACAGCTAGTTTTAATATAAACAAGTTAATAGTTTTTCCAAAAATTAATAATTAATTAGCGAAATGTCCGTTTTTATCGCTGTTTTTCAAGTTCTACATTATTTTTAAGGTATCAAATTATAATTATTTATCTTTATTTTTGGTTAAATAGGTTCCATATCTATTCAGCTATTCATTATAGAGTTTATATAGCTATATCTCTTGTAGTTTGCGATAGTCAAGTGTTTTTATAGAATTGCGATTTTTTGCGAATAATTCGCAAATCGTTAGCGCGGTCGGAGAGGTTCGTTGCAAAAAATATGCGCTTTTAGCGCTATTGACGCTGCTCAGTGGGTAATGGGCGTATCTATACATTTATTAAATCTGTAGAAAAATCGTTTTTGTACATCAAAAAATATTTTGAAAAAAAAAATTTCAGGGTGAGGATAACCAACAGAACCCATTTCCAGCATTTTTGGAATTTTTGTCTGTTTGTCTGTTTCGATGATCAAGCATCACGTAAAATATACGATACCAATATAGATAACTTTTATACATACAAATTGTGCGTATCTTGAGGTATAATTTAGTCTTTGTTTCATCGTAATCGGTTAATCCTATCAAAAGATATAGCAACGACATCTATTGCACTAAAATGGTACTAATGACTAAAAATGTGCTCACCAGATAACTTTTAAATCGACTTACCGGCTTCAAAGCTTTTTTTTTTTTGAAAAGCGTCAGCAATAGGTTTATCTCAAAGTTGGTCCCATTTAAAATTGAAAAATCGTGTTTGGGCTTATTTCCTGCACCTTTGAATGAGAACTTTAAACCTAGCTAGAGTATGACTGTCATCGAAGGTCTAATGGTGGAGACAGAAGGTAGTTGCAAGTTCCGCAACAGTTTACAGCAGCTTTATCGTGTCCCTGCTTATTTAATGCACCTTTCGGAGAACTTTCGACTTAGCTGGAGTATGACTGTCATCGGGATGAAGACGTAAGGCTGCCGAGGCAAGCCCTTATTTGGAAAAACATAAGTAGATTATTTTAGCACTTAATGCAAATATATCGGAGAAATTAAATTGTTATAGACTTGAATCAATACTAATAAAATTAAGCTCAAGAGTTTGTTTGTTTGGTGAATGCGCTAATTTCAGAAACTACTGGTTCGAATTAAAAAAAAACTTTTAGTGTTGGATAGTTCATTTATCGTGGAAGGCTTTAAGGTTATCTAACATCACGCTACAACTAATAGGAGCGAAGCATCAATGATAAATGTTGTAAAAACGGGGAAAATTTATTTCTTTTGAGAGCTTCCATTGCGAGCGATGTATAAACGGTTAAAGTTACGCAACAATCATGTATGATGCAATTGTACCTCTTATAAAGTTTAAAAAAAATATCCGCGATAGCATAATGTCTATCTTTTAAGGTTGCCGCGGGACGTCAGCTAGTCCCCAATAAATGGAACTTAACATACCTAAACTGTCGAAATTTGGGTGTATTGTACACATCTGCGTACCCCTCAGAGGCGTGATGGTACGTCATGATGTTGTATAAACAATAAACATCCAAGCGATTGCAGCAATCACGACCGGTTTTGAAGAGTTCCATTGTATATCTCCGAAGATCAGCATCACATCCACAGTTTCCTTCCCCATTAAAATCGATGCTTACAAGGTACAATTGACTCCTCCTATTTTATTGAAGTCGGTTAAAATGTAGCTTAAATTACCCGATTCTGCAAGCGTTCTCCGACAGTCGTTACCCGGGCCACAATAACGAACCGATTGACACCTTTTTATCAAAATCGGATGAAATGTTTAGGCGCTACGGTGGAACATACAATATAAAGACATATGTACAGTCAAAGGTCAAAATTCCACTTCCACCGCAATGCACATTATCGTTTGCGCTATACGGGCGGCGGCGCCTATACACACATACGCATATTTATCCGTGTGAGTAATGTTCCAACGCTAACAACCAATTTGGCCACCGTATCACTTACACAACTCATTGAAATTTGTAATAACAATCTTAAGCGGGCAACAAGTTGCTAATGTGTAAGTGTTGTCAAACGTTCTTATAGAAGAAGGTCATAAGTACCACCAATATTGCTTTGCCATTGTGTTGCGAGATTGGCAGTCGACTTCTGACTGTTACTGTACTTAGAGACTGCTAAAATCCCCCTAAATGACCCTTCCTATTGGCTCCGCCGTAGTCGTGTAAAAAAAACACGAGACATTCACTTTGACATTGACTTATATGTTAATAATTCCTTTTGGAATCATTGATTCAAATAAAAAAAAACACATTTAAACGATAAATAACACTAAACACAGGCTAGTCATAAACGTAGTCTTCATCGTCATCACCACCACCTGCACTGCCGCCGACCAGCATCCAAACCAGCAGTATAACTAAGGGGCATGCCAAACAACAGCAAACTGCACAGGCAATGACAGCCCACAGAATCAATTTGTTATCGTCATCGAAATAGTCCCCCATCTATTCGCCATGAATGGGCCTCAAATTTGGCCACTTTTACGAATTTGATGGTAAGTATTTAAATCGTAACACGCTTATTATAACCGTCATTAATGATGGTAGCCAAAGAGCATAGAGCATTGGCATAGAGCCAGATATAGATGCTCTGTGCAGAGGAGAGAGCATCACATACCAACGAGTAAAATCAAAGAGTAGAATACATAAACCAAAAGGAAAAGAAGGCCGACTCACACAATATTTTGAATAAATGGTGGCGACATCTATAATTCTGTACCGACAACACTACGTACTAATAAGGTCCCTATACGCCATCATAATTTCAGCCGTGCGACGTCCATTGCTGGACATAGGCCTCCCCCAAGTGTCGCCAGATTGACCGTAGTGCGTATCACAACATCTCACAAAAACGTTTATGAACAAGTTGCTATGAGAAAGTTTAGTTGGATCAAATGCCAACAAATAGAGCCGAGTCGAATTTCCTCGTACAGTATCGTATTACCCAGTACTAATTAACCACTGGCATGGATTAGTATCCACAAAAAACACAAAATGAGTTAGCAACGGTACCATAAAGCACGGTAATATTATGATACAGTAGTGTAACTCGGCCGCATGATAGAAATAAATGCCTACAGCCGCGCGGTACGTAAACACATGCGTTAGGGCTGCCCGTCTCCAGCATTTTAATTACATTTGCCTACTTTCTGTTTCTATTTAGTTTTGTGATTGTAAATATCCTTTTTATATAAATAAATTAAATACTTTGTATATTGAATAGGAAGTGTTCAATAAAAATGCGTGTTATTTTTTTATTGGTAGATTTAATTAAAAAAAACATGTTTTTGTTCGAAAAACAAATCGGGCTTATAAATTTGCGACCGAAAAATATTTGCGCCTCGACTGAGTCGTACGAAATGCTTTATTGATAAATTTTAAAGTATAGGCACCGAAGTTTTAACACAAGCGTAAGTAGGTAGGTACCTACCGTATCATGATTCATTCAGAACCGCATATAACTACCTATTTCACTCGTCTCAATAACTTTCCGTTACTCTATTCGCTTTATTTATTAATCCAAACACCTTTTTTTTCGTGAGATAAAAGGAAATACTTATCCATTAAAAAGACACACATTATGTACCCTACCTACTAGTAACTAAATTATTTTATAGTCTTACCTTTCAGAGTTTCCAGGTAATTTAAAAAAACTTATGTCTGGATGCGTTATTGACGAATTCATACAACCAAAAACAGCACAATATTTCCTACTCGTCATATTAACTGATTTTTAGAGAAAAAATCGCGCGGTTATTATTATTATTATTCCGTTTATTCATTTATATCCTTATCTATTTACATTTTTAAGTATTTCTTAAAATAAAACGATACAAAAAAAAAACACTTAAAAATATAAAAAAATAGTAGTCCGCCGGTGTCGGGAGCAGGGTCCAAGCCACCGGTGGTTAGGGCTGCAGAGACAGGAACCTCCTCACAATGCGAGCCGTATCGAGGAGTACTGCCTTCTGAATCAGGCCCTTGATCCAACCGCCTAAAGAGAGCTTCGATAGATGGTCATCGAAGCTCTTGGCTATAAGGCCATTGGCCGACACGACAATCGGCACAATGATAACCGAGTTCATATTCCACATGCCGCGAACCTCGTGTGCCAAGTCGAGATATTTTATTTGTTTTTCTTTCTCAGCTTTCACGAGGTTCTCGTCATGCGGAATGGTAACATCGATTATCATTACGCGGCGCGCTGATCGGTCCATCATCACTATGTCAGGCTTATTGGCGACAATAGTCCTGTCAGTAATGATGGACCGATCCCAGTACAGCGTGACATGGTCATTTTCGAGAACTGGGTCGGGCACATACTTGTAGTACGGTACCTCAGATTCCACAAGTTTATATTTCAAGGCAAGTTGCTGGTGTATAATCCTGGCTACTTGGTTATGCCTGTGCAAGTACTCGCCGTTAGCCAGACGAGAACAACCAGAAATAATATGTCTGATGGACTCACCCGGAAGGTGGCATGCCCGACACACGTCAACCGTCCCGTCCTTCATAATATATTTCCGGTAGTTGTTCGTCAACATAACTTCGTCCATAATCGCACAAACAAAACCTTCAGTTTCCCCAAAGAGGTCGCCGAAACGTAACCAGGACACGGACGCTATAAAATCTACATCGGGCCCATGAAGAGCCCGGTAGAAGCGCCCGTGAAGCACTTTGCCTTGCCATACTTCCTTGCGGTCATCGGTGGTAAGTACCTCAGGTCTGTGCCAGTTCTCTTTAGCCATGGACAGCGGGGTGAGTCCCTTGTCCACTGCGACCACATCTCGGTGCATACCCACCTCGGCTTTTAAAAAATATTCTCTGAGACTGCACACCTCGCGGTTGTGGAGGGTCTTCGCGTTTAAAAAGCCTCGACCTCCGCACTTCCGCGGGATGTACAGTCTCATAACCGAAGATCGTGGGTGATGCATCCGGCTTTCGGTCAGCAGTGTACGAACTCTTCTATCCAGGGCGTCGAGTTCGGTCTGAGTCCATTTGAGTATGCCGAAAGAGTACATTAAAACCGGCATGACCCAACCATTGAAGGCGCGCACCTTGTTCCCGCCTGAAAGAAGGCTATTTAATACCTTTCTCAGGCGACCGAAGAAGCGCTCCCTCAATGATTGCTTCATGTCAGTTACATTAATGCCTAACGCTTCCGACATACCCAAATACTTATAGGTTTCGGATGAGGAAAGAGATTTCAGGTGTATGGAGTCCGAGAGTTGAAGTCCCTCGGACTCCATAATCTCCCCTCGCTTTACATACATGACTGCACATTTGTCCACACCAAATTCCATCCTGATGGCGCTACTAAAAGTTTCAGTTACTTTCAGTAGCTCCATCAGTCGCAATTTGTTGGGGGCAAAGAGTTTCAGATCATCCATGTAAAGCAGGTGAGATATAACCTGACCATCCTTCCTCAACCGGCAGCCTAGGCCTGAATTCTCCAGCAATGTGCTTAGAGGATTCAGGGCTAAACAGAACCAAAGTGGACTCAGACTGTCGCCCTGGAATATTCCCCGCTTAATCCATACAGGCTCATCACTCCCCTGGATCTGTCGACATCCTGGATATCGAAGGACCGTCTTCCATTGCCCCATACATGACTCAAGAAAGGTGCGTAGAGTTGTATCTACTTTGTACAACTCCAGCACCCTCATGAGCCACGTATGTGGCACCGAGTCATAGGCCTTCTTATAATCTATCCAACATGTCGACAGATCTTTGCGAGATCGACGAACCTGTTGGCTAATGGCCATGTCGATGAGGAGTAGCTCCTTAGTACCGCGGGACCCATTCCTACATCCATTCTGAGAGGCTGACATAATGGAGTTTTTGTCAATGTGTGTATTAATTTTCACTCTCAGAATGGATGTAAGAAGCTTGTAGATCGTCGACAAACATGTGATCGGTCTATAATTTTTGGGTTCCGCGGGACTACCTGACTTATGGAGCAGGTGGGTAACGCCTGTTGTTAAAACCTGTGGAAGGGACCCGGACTCTAAGGATGACTGGAATTGCGATGCCAGGCAAGTGTGTGAACTACTAAACCATTTGAGCCAGAAGTTGTGCAGTCCGTCCGGTCCCGGGGATTTCCAATTTGGTAACGGACGAACTGCTCTGGCTACATCTACAGGTGTTATAAAAATTGGCTCCATTTCTGGGATAGGTTCACACACTCGCTCGACATCACGCATCCAGTCAGCCTCAGTATGACAAACGGGTACCGACCAGATGCTGCGCCAGAAAGAACTCGTGGCGGCATCATTCGGGCGGCACACATCTGTCATATTTTGCTCGGGTCGCTCCCAAGCTCTGTATATCCACCTCTCATCGCTCTGGAACATGCGATTCTGTGAATACCGATCAACCCGCCGCTTATACCTCCGAATACGGTTCGCCCATGCATAAACTTTCTGCTTCAGGAAGTCGATGCGCTCTGTGGCACGGGACATGTATTCTTGAGGACTGATTTCAGTCCCCGAGAATGCCCGCCTCACAAAGCGCATCACTCGTGGTCGTGTATTGCCCTCCCTGAAGCAGTATAGTTTGCCGATGAGTACCCTGGCCCCGTCGATACGGCGCTCGATCCTGCGCTGCCAGGCTGGTACAGCTGGTTTTGGTCGAGTAGCTACGTCACAATTTGGGAACTTGACATTAGCTATACGACATGCCGCAACAGCCCCACAGAACAGGATCGAGTGTGTATCAACGAGGTTCTCGCTACTTTCGAATATATTCTTGAGTTGCGAGTCCAAGGCACACACCAGCGCCCTATTGTTCTTATGCATGGGTAACCGTGGTAATCGGGGCCTAAGTTCGGTAGGAGTGGACCGATATTCATGAAGCGCATTCTCCAGAGCGCTCCTCAATCGGTCGTTGCACTGGCTACTTACCGTGGCAACCCCATCATCCTCCTCTACAACAGCAGGGTTCAACCGCGGTGGTGTTGCGTCAATAGCTGACACTTGCACCGCGGTTTGTGTCGGAGTTAAGACGATAAGGTTGCTCAGTACTTCTGAGCGCAGCCTATCAAGCGCGGCGTCGTCCAACCTGTGACTGCGTTGGATGACCCGCACCTGATCCGATAGTCGTTGGGCCGAGACGATGACGGTTGGTTCAAGATCCTGGAACAGAGACAGCATCCTAACACGGTACGCAGTGAGGTTAGTTCCCCCCTCTGTAGACCCGTAGTATGCGCGCATGACGTTCTCGTTCATTGATTGAGTCCATTTCATGCGCTGCACACAACCACCGGTAGCGGGGACCCGGCTCGGGGCCTGTCGGCCCCTAAGTCCCAAGCTCGTCGGTGGCCGGCCTCTTCCCGCACGACGTACAGGTGGTGGCGACGTCGGCGGGGAGAAATATTCGTCGCTCGAGCTCGACGCAATAATTCGACGTAATTATTATTATTATTATTGTTAAAAAAACAACACACCGTCCGTTCGACACTGCGGTACAGCCGTGACTGTCTGCGCCCCAATTGCACCCTTAGATCGAGGCGCGTAGGTATGGCTCGCGTTTCGTCCGTTTCTATGAAGTCGGAATACTGTATCATAATACTACTGTGCATAAAGTGCCCAAAAAATAATGTCACGTCACGTTAGGACAAAGTAGGTCAAACCCCAAATTCAAAAAAATGTAGGTCAAGTTAGGTTATGTTAGGTTAGGATAAATGAAAATCTTCAAAAATTCGAGTGGCGGTTGAGTGAGATATTTCCCCAACCCTGAGATTTCGAACACAGGATTTCATGCTTAGCGCAGCTACCCATCTGGTTAGCCATAATAACAACAGTCTAAATCAAAATCAAATCAAAAATGTTTATTTGTCAGGACATGGTACATATAGATGTTACAATATTGGTTCCAGCATATCCTGCCATAATATGGCGTACAAATATTTTTATACAAAAACAAAGCTTATGTCACTAACCCAGAATCAGAATGTATAATAATTGTTAAAGTATATAGGTGTTACCCGTGTTACAGTGTGCTTGTGATGGCGTATAGAAATATTATCATAAATTTAGAACGTGCAGAATATACCATTGTCCCTTAATACTATAAAAACAATACTGTCAAAGCAACGTGTTCCTTATATTGTCTCGAAATGTCAACAATAAAATTTATTAGATAACAAAAATGATAGATGTCAAAAAATAAAAATATAGGAGATTATGTCAATTAAAATATTTTTAAATCAATTTATGTGAGTCAACAGCATTAATCATTGTTAAACTACTAGGTATAATACATTATTATGAATTTAGGGAATCAATTATGCAAAATATTTAACAATGACTATGTCATGTGGTGTATTAAAGGCTATTATTATTTTGCTGTATGGTCACTACCGACTTATCCTCTAAGTATTCTTGAACACTGTAATAGTTTTTTTCTAATAACATTCTGGACAATACCCTTTTGAACATCGGCAATGGCAAGTCTTGCATACCATTTGGCAAATGGTTATATATAATAATTGCCATGCAGTAAGTATTTCTTTTAATTTTAATTACAGTGCAACATGGTTCTTTTGGCGGTTCAAAGACAATGGGGAATTTTCCAGTGCTTATAATGAACAAACTAGATGGCACTGATCAACGTTAGAAATAATAAAATGGCTCGTTTTTATGTCCACAAAGCCTTAACTGAATTGCGGAGGAACCTAAGCTCGATTCGACGCACCACGAGTTTAGCCGTAACGCAAAAACACTTAGAAGAACAATATCAAAAACCATGCAAAACCTTGTAGGTAGTTCAGTTCAGTGATGCAAAAGAACAGTATTCCTAAGTTAAAAATGTTTGACAGAAAAAAGGTTCTCTATAGTTCTCACTTTATATACAACAATTAATAATAAATAAATTTTACTATACAATGAATTTGAGTTTTTTTTTGCCCTGCTAAAACATTTTATCATTGACATAATCCACCACTAGGCTCCTGTCAACTCCAGATATTTTCTTTTTAATAATTTTCTAATTTTAAAATGTAAATATCTGGAGTTGACAGGAGCCTAGTGGTGGAATGGGTAGTCTACGTTCAGAGCTGAGAGCAGGAACACCTCCGAGAAGCTCCATAAAAATATATTTAAAAGGGCAGTTCCCTTATTCTTCAGTTTTAAGTCGGCCTCTCTCCGTGCCACACCCTTACCAAGAACACCTGGAAACCTTGATGCTTGAGCTACACAAGCCTGATGAAGATTTGATGCTCCTCGGCCCTCCTCCTACGGCCTGAGGATTGACGGTCCTCGGCCGTCCACCACCGTCTGAAGACGGATGCCCTCGGCCCTCCTCCTACGGCCTGAGGATTGACGGTCCTCGGCCGTCCACCACCGTCTGAAGACAGATGCCCTCGGCCCTTCTCTACGGCCTGAGAGTTGATGGTTCCTCGGTCCTCCAAAATGAAAACAAGTGGTGACAGTTTTTCCACAACTGTGCTCTTAATATATTTGGGAGCTAACTTGGCACTAAAATAGTTTCCAGCATTACTTAGAACGTAATTTTTACGCCAGACGGTATCACCGATATTAAATTCCTTAAAACTGTGCCTTGTGTTATAATGAGAGGCGTTTTTTTTATGAGCCATGTATAGTGCAATCTGTACTTTATCGAAGATGACAGATAATAACCCTATATTAGCGGCATAAATATCCCGAGGAAGGAAGATTATTTCGTCCAGGTTCGGGCAACTAGAATAAAGTGAACCACATGTTATGATTTCCCGGCCAAAGACCAGAAAAGATGGGGAGAACCCTGTCGCAGTATTTACTGAGCTATTTAACGCTAATTGAATTTTTTGTAACGGAATGTCCCATGAACGGTGATCATCACCGACTAACTGTGATAACGCCGTGATAATTGTTCTATTATAACGTTCTGTTGGATTTACTTGAGGGCAATATTTAGGCGAATAAAATATAAAGGGAATTTTATACTTATTTAAAAAAATTTGAAATTCATTGGATTGAAATTGTGAGCCATTATCCATAATAATGGTTTGCGGTACTCCATGAACTAAAAATACAATTTTTTCAAGATATTGTATAATATTAGTAGCTGTAGCACGTTTAATAGGAAAAATAAGACAGTATTTTGAAAATGAACACGTAATCACGAGAATATATTGATTACGCTGTCTCGTCATACGCAAAGGACCCATAAGGTCTAATGATATATTTTGGAAAGGCCTCGAGCAAATTTTAGAAGAATTAGAAGCATCGCAATGAACAGAGTACGGAAGGTCAAAATCCGGACAAGCTAAAATCGCGATACAAAATAAACAATCTCTTTCTTCTCCGAAAAATTTTTCCTCTCAAACCCGGGATAAGCCCAAAGTAGATTATTGTTGGCGTTGCCGAGTTACGGGTCATACTTTAAAAACGTGTAGGTACTCAACCTAAATACTTGATCCGTTTCAAGTGTGGTCTAAAAGGCGTGAAAATCCCAAATTGTCCTAAATGTACTCCGGTTTCTGAATCAAAAAACTAAATAGCGACTTGAATAGTTTTAAAACTGAAAAATTTAATCTTAGCGATTGGAATCAGTGGTTAAACACTGTCCGAAATTTTATGTTTTGTTACAAAACAATTTCTGCCATCTATGACAAAGAAAGGGACTGTAATAGACCGTTTATTAATGTATCTATTAATAATGTCAGTTTTTCGGGTCTCTTGGATAGTGGAAGCTGTTTTACTATTTTAGGAAATAACTCTCATAAAGATATTCAAAAACTAGGGTTTAAACTATTCAAGTCATCAGCTCAAGTTATGGTTGCTAATAAACAAAAATCATCATCTTCTGGTTATTTCAATTTACCGTTGAGATATAATAATCGGACTCGTGTTATTAAAGCTTATGTTTTTCCAGAGATATATCCGTCTTTGATTCTTGGCTGGGACTTCTGGAAAGAATTTGAGTTGTGTCCTAAGATATTTTCGCTTGAACTTAATCTTGATAGTAGAGATTTTACGAACTGTGCTATTGAGAATAGAATCATGTCATTCGATCACCTTTCCCATAATCAAATAAATATTGCTGAGGATATGATCGAACGTTTTAAAGACATTTCTTTTGAAAAGAAAGGTAAATTAGGTCTTACTAATCTAATTTGTCATCGGATTAATACCGGTAATGCTTTGCCTATTAAGCAACGTTGTTATCGCCTCTCTCCTGAAAAACAAAAGATTCTAATTAACGAAGTCGATAAAATGCTTGAATTAAAAGTCATTGAAAAATGCGAAAGTCCTTGGCTATCTCCGGTTCTTATTACGCCTAAGTCGAATGGTGAATGGCGTTTCTGTGTTGATAGTAGGAAATTAAATTCTATTACTCTTAAGGACGCTTATAGCCTTCCTTTTATTTCTGAAATACTTGATAACCTTAAAGGCTGTAAGTATTTGTCTAGCATAGATATTGCCAAAGCTTTTTGGGAAATTCCCTTACATCCTGAAGATAGGGATAAAACTGGATTCTATGTACCTGGCAGGGGTTCATTTAGATTTTCGGTAATGCCTTTCGGCTTAACTAACAGTCCAGCGACTCAACAAAGACTCATGGATCACTTATTTACTCCTGAATTTGATAATAAAGTATTCTGTTATTAGATGATATTATAATCATTAGTTCTACATTTGAGGAACATATCTCTCTGTTACTTAAAGTTCATCAAAAGCTTTCTTATGCTGGTCTTACTATTAACTTTGAGAAAAGTAAGTTTTTTCGTAAAGAACTAAAATACCTTGGTTATGTAGTTGACGAGCAAGGATTAAGAGCTGATCCTAGTAAAATAGAAGCTATTTTAGCTTATCCTATTCCTACGTCTAAAAAAGAAGTTAGGCAATTCCTGGGTACGTGTAGTTGGTTTCGCCGTTTTATTCCCAATTTTAGTTCTATTGCTTCCCCTCTTTGCAAATTAACCGCTGCTGGTAAGAATTCTCCAAAAAAATTTGTTTGGAATCAGGACGCAGATTTCAGTTTTGCCAAACTAAAAGAATGTTTGACTTCGACCCCGATTTTAGCTTGTCCGGATTTTGACCTTCCGTACTCTGTTCATTGCGATGCTTCTAATTTCGGTATAGGAGTTATGCTGACTCAAAATCAAAACAATGTTGAAGTGGTCATTGCTTATATGAGCAAAACTCTTAGTAAACATGAGCAAAATTATTCTACTACTGAACGCGAAACATTGGCGGTTATCGCTGCACTTGAATATTGGCGTTTGTTTAGCGTATTAAGGTTCACTTTAGGTTGGCACAGATACTAGAATGATGAAGACGTGTGTTAGCTTCAAATCTTTATTTCTTACTACTTAGGCTATGAGACATGCATCTTGTTAAATGATTGCCGTAAACATCACATATAAATATACAGGTATAATGCTTCCTAACATACCGCCCACCAAAAGATCTATAAGTTCTTTTAAATAAATCAAAATCAAATTGTAACGTTGAATTAATTTACACATTGCAAATAACAATCAAATACTAGAAACAAAATGGTAGATAGTCATAACTATGACCAATTGTAAACTAATGAAATTAAATGCTCAGTAAATTAATCTTACTTCTGTACATACGACAATTTATTAAGCCTACACGGTATGCATATTAAATTAAACCTTGGTGTCTATAGGTAGAAGACATAATTTACCAATCGATCGCTTAACTATGTGGTTACCGGTTTTCACACTATACACTCTAGTAACAGCATCTTGGCCTGGGTGTTTTTCTACTATGCGTCCAAGTGGCCATCTCCCTGGAACAGCATTTTCCGTTTTTACGAGCACTATTTGACCAATGTCTAATTCTGGAACTGTCTTTAACCACTTCGGGCGTTGCTGTAGTCTTGTCAAGTACTCATGCTGCCAACGCTGCCAAAAGTCATTCAGTAGCTTTTGAATATGCTGCCAGCGAGATAGCTTGCTCACAGATACGTCTTTCAAGCTTGGTGAAGGTACGGCGATTGGTGCTTCCCCGATCAGGAAGTGTCCTGGAGTGAGTACCTCCATGTCATCCTTGTCTGAATCATCGATGAGGCACAACGGTCGTGAATTTAGACAAGCCTCGATTTGGCACAAAAGTGTAGTCATCTCTTCAAACGTCAGGTGACTATTCAAGACTCGTTTCAGGTGATATTTGGTGGATTTTATACCGGCTTCCCAAAGCACACCGAAATTCGGACTGTATCCCGGAATAAAGTGCCATTGCGTCCCATCCTTGGCCAAGGTATTTGCTATATCACCTTCAAATTCTAACTTAGCTGCGTTCCAGGCTTCAACAAGCTCTTTGTTGGCTCCGACAAAGTTTCGGCCCTGGTCACTCCACATATGATTGCATCTTCCTCTACGTGACACAAATCTTCTGAACGCACCGATAAATGCTTCAGATGTCAGGTCGCCCACAAGTTCTAAATGTATGGCTTTAGTTGCCATACATATAAACAAAGAAATATACCCTTTGTTCGTTTTAGCGCCTCTTCCTTTAGACATTAAGATTTGATACGGGCCAGCAAAGTCAACACCGCAGCGCAAGAATGCTCGGGCCGGAGTTACTCGTTCTTTGGGTAAGTCTCCCATCAACTGGGTTCTGATTTGAGCTCTTTGTTTTGCACAGATTAAACATCTATGCACGGCCGCCTTGATTAAACTCTTTCCTCTCACAATCCAGTATTTAGATCGAATGTAATTGTACATTAACTGTACACTTCCATGCAAAGTTACCATATGTGCTTCGGCCACAATCAGTCTTATCAAATAGGATTTATTATCTAAGATAATGGGGTGTTTTCTGTCCTTGTCTATATTGGCGTATCGAATTCTACCGCCCACCCTGACGATATAATTTTGATCTAAATACGGA
Organism: Xestia xanthographa; assembly: GCA_905147715.2. Lineage (NCBI taxonomy): Eukaryota > Metazoa > Arthropoda > Insecta > Lepidoptera > Noctuidae > Xestia > Xestia xanthographa. Next base: position 948,523 of record LR990654.1, on the reverse strand, counting down.
TTGAGTGACTTCAATACACTCCTATTCTTAACTTTACCCTTGTCTTTCAGGTCTTTAATTTCTTCTTCAAAACATTCTATTTGTGTTATTTGTATACATTTGTGTAATGATCTTTCTAATTCTTCAGTATTTATACTTATCTGTGTTTTATTTCTTTTCAGGTTCAAGAATTGTCTGCAGTATGCCACTGCTTGCAATAACTCCGTCAGTGTATCACAAACCTCGAAGCGGGTTGACCATTTTTTGTCTTCGACAGATTGTTGTTTGGTTACTATGTTTACATTTATGACCTTTCTCATTTCTAGGTCCGTCGAAGTGCTTATGCTTGTAAATATTATTTCCTTTCGTTTCAGCCATTCCGGTCCTTCCCACCATAATCGACAATTCTTCAACTCCGACAGCAGCATGCCCCTGGATACAACATCTGCTGGGTTTTCCTTTGATAGTACGTGAAACCATTTGTCACCGATATTATCGATTATCGTCACGACTCTGTTCCTCACAAAGGTTTGCCATCTTGAAGGATCTCCTTGCAACCAAGATAAAACGATTTTCGAGTCTGTCCATGAGAATATTTGATTAGTAGGAATATGCATGGCCTCGCTTATTTGCTTTAATAATTTTGAAAGTAATAATGCACCACACAGCTCCAGTCGTGGTAGTGACATTGGTTTTACAGGCGCAACTCTTGATTTGGCAGCAATTATGGTCGTTTTGTATTGGTGGTCTTCTCCTAGCACTCTCAGGTAAGCTACAGCTCCATAAGCTTTTTCAGAAGCATCACAGTAACCGTGTACAGAAGCGTCCTTCATGTTATCGCTTGTGCATTGTAACCATCGCTGCAGTTCAACTACTTTCAAATGTGATAAGCTTTCTCTTATACTAATCCATTCCTTTTCTGTTTCAGGGTCTACTTCGTCATCCCAGGCAGTGTGCTTCAGCCACAAACGTTGGATTAACATTTTTGCAGGAACTATAGCCGGAGCCAGCCATCCCAGCGGATCGAATAACCGGTGTACGTCAGCCAAAATCTTTCTTTTGGTAACGCCACCAGTCATGAGGGCGTAATCAAGATGATAATGAATAGTGTCCTCACCCATGTTCCAAGATAAACCTAGTGTTCTGACAGTACCATGCAACTTCATGTCTAGTTTAACTTGCTTACTATACTGTTCGGCTTTAAATTGTTTCAGAAATTTGCTACTGTTAGATGCCCACTTTTGCAGCGTGAAACCTCCTTTTTGTAAGATATGGCTAATATTCTTAGCTACTTCTATAGCTTGTTCGACTGTATCCTGTCCTGACATTAGATCGTCCATGAAAAAGTCATGTTTGATGGTTTCAGCGGCTATAGGATAGTCTCTACCTTCATCTTCTGCTAGTTGTTGCAGCGTTTTCACAGCAAGGTAAGGGGCAGAAGCAGTACCAAATGTGACTCGTAGCAGACGATAATCTTTGATGGATTCTGTTTCATGCTGACGCCAAAGAATACGCTGGTAGTCTGCGTCTTCCTGCGTTACCAATATCTGTCTATACATTTTTTCTATGTCAGACACAAAACAGACGGGCTTCATTCTCCACCTCATGACTAGAGACCTCATGTCTTCCTGTAGCTGAGGTCCTATCAGTAGTTCATCATTCAGAGATATATTATTGCAACCCTTGGACGAAGCATTAAAGACAACTCTAACCTTCGTTGTTTCACTCGTTTCTTTCAGGACTGGATGGTGTGGTAAGTATACTGCTGAATTATCTATCTCGTTTATTGGAACTATTTCCATGTGTTTCAGATCAATATACTCTTTCATTACTTTTGTGTATTCCGTCCTCAACTCTGTATCTTCCTCAAAGCGTTTTTCAAGTTGCATGTATCTTTTTAATGCTATATCTCTAGTTTTACCTTCACTTAACTTTGGTTCTTTCGTTTTAAGTGGCAATTTTACCACATATCTTCCTTCGACGTTTCGCTTGTATGTTTCTTTGTATATTTTCTCACAAGTTTCTTCTTCTGCTGTTAGTTTCTTCTTACTGTCATCTTCTACTTCCCAAAAAGATTTCAACATATTTTCCATGTCAATATGTTGATGCATGACGGTAATATCTTCCGTAGAAATGTTTTCTTCCACCCTTCCAAAAAGAATCCATCCTAGGCGTGTATCTAGTGCACTTGGAGAGCCTAGTGGACCTTTAACTATACCGCCCTTCAGAATGATGTCATAGATTTGAACACCTAATAAAAGGTCCACTCGCCCTGGTTGATTATAACTTGGGTCTGCCAGGGTGAGGCCTTGTAAATGCGGCCAGTCAGCGATTTTGTGGGTGAAATGTCTTGGTGGTAAGTTGGAGGTTAGGTTCTTGGGTATGACGTATGCCTTCAGTGAAATCTTGAAATCTTCACACCGAGATAATAGATTAAATTCTACGATGTGATGGATGTTTGTCTGTTTCCCTCCAATCGTTGTGAGTGTTCCTCTGCTTGATTTGCGTTTTATCTTTAGTCTTTGTGCTGCTCTCTCACTGATAAAACTTTCATGTGATCCCTGATCAATTAAGGCGCGCAATACTGTTGTTAGTCCGTTATCATCTTTAACATACACTAGTGCTGTTGCCAGCAAAGCTGTGGACTTCTTCGTGGTGAAGTGTGATGCTATTGCAACGTCTTCTTTCGTGTCTTCTTTATTATGTTCCTTTCCTTCGATATGACTGTGTGGAGTTTGTGAATTGTCTGACTGCTTGTTGTTACTTCCCTGCTGATGCAACAGTGAGTGATGTCGACGATTGCATCGACGGCAGAACATAGGTACGCGACATTTCCAGGCTGAATGCCCTGGTGCCAGACAATTGTAGCAGAGGCTATTCTTCTTTACAAACTCGCTCCTCTCCATAGGTTGAAGCTTTATAAAATCTTTACAATGGCATAGGGCGTGGTCTTCCTTGCACATTGTACACGTCTTCGCCGGTGTGGTTGCAGAAACATGGCATGACTTATCTTTGACAGTTTTCTCCTTTGAGGCAGCTGAACCAGTACTATGTGTCACCAACTCCAATGTACGGAACTTAGACTCCAAAAATTGATAAAAATCTTTCAAGGTGGGTAACTTGTTAAACTTATGAGTGTATGTATGCTCCTCCCAATCCTTGTGGGTCTCAGGGTCTAATTTCTGAACCACTAAAAATATAATAAGAGGGTCCCAGTTGTCAATAGATAAATCCTGATTTTGTAGACTATTCAGACACTCAGTTGTAGTGTCTAGCAAGGCTTTTATCTGATTTGCAGTTGGTGTCTTGATTGTCTTTTGTCCGGTAAGTCGTTTGAACAAAGTATTTACTATCACTCGTTTATTGCCGAAGCGATTTTTCAATATATTCCACGCTTGTTCATAGTTATTGTCCGTGACCATTATATGTTTCAGCAAGGCTTCAGCTTCACCAGTGATACTTGATTTCAGATATTGCAATTTCTGTACCAAACTTAGCGACGTATTGTCATGGACGAGTGATATAAACAAATCATGATAAGTGGGCCAATCATCGTAATTACCATTAAACTCAGGCAGCTGGATTCTCGGCAATTTAACTTGTGTTTGGTTAATCGTCGCGGTGTTACTACATACTTCTGCTGTTGATGTCAACGAAGAAATCATGTCCTTTAAATCTCCTTGTAAACACAAGAACAAGTCTTCCACAACGTAATAATCTTCGTTAACAAAGTACGGGATGGTCGTACGGTTTTCTTTCGGTGAACACTTAACGAGTTCTTCATGTGTTGACTTAAAGCACTGCCAATATTCTTCTATGCATTGTAATCTTGCTTGCATGTAACCCTTTGTTAATCGTGCCCGAGGACATTTCTTCAAATTAACTTGGGCTTTCTGCATTTTACTAGCTGTTTCTTCGAGAAGATTGAGTAATTGACTGCTTGAAGTACTCATTTTCGAAAAAAAAGGGGCTTTTTTCTTTGATTTTAACCCAAATTCAAGTAAATACACCAAATTATGGCGATGTAATAACTCGTAATTTTATGAAGTCTTCACTAATGAGCTTGTTATTCACTCTTATCGCTAAGGAATGTGCGATTCTTTTGTATTCAATCGTCCGTACAGTTTTTATAACTTTTAAAAAATAACACTTATGAATCCGGTTCGTTTGGACCATATGTTTAGCGTATTAAGGTTCACTTTAGGTTGGCACAGATACTAGAATGATGAAGACGTGTGTTAGCTTCAAATCTTTATTTCTTACTACTTAGGCTATGAGACATGCATCTTGTTAAATGATTGCCGTAAACATCACATATAAATATACAGGTATAATGCTTCCTAACAGCGTTGTTATCTTGATAATGGTAAACCATTTACAGTTTACACAGATCATGCTGCTCTGAAATGGTTCTTGAATTTGACTAATCCTTCTGGGAGATTAGCTCGTTGGTCTCTTCGACTATCATGTTTTGATTTTGTTCTGAAACATAAGAAAGGAAGGGATAATGTAGTTCCAGATTTACTTTCTCGTCCTAGGGGTTCTGATACGGTAATTTTTGACAGTGTTGCACCTGTGTCTAGGGACGATGCGTCTCATTTAGAAAATTTTAATTAACTTTTTACTAAATGTCGTGATAATCCTGATGATTATCCTAACTACAAAATCCGCGATAATAGGTTATATCGTTATTCTAACTCAAACGATGATCTTAATGAAGATTTTTCATGGAAGGAAATTCCTCCTCCCTCTGAGAGGCTGGACCTGATAAAATCTTGCCATGGTTTGGTAAATAATAATCCCCATATTGGCATCTTTAAAACTTACAAGAAACTTTCCTTAAGATACTATTGGTCTGGTATGTTTAGAGAAGTGGCAAAAGTGTGTTCTACTTGCGAAACATGTCTTGCCTATAAACATTCGAATCATTCTCCATATGGTCTTATGGGTAATCCAAAAATTTGCTCGAGGCCTTTCCAAAATATATCATTAGACCTTATGGGTCCTTTGCCTATGACGAGACAGCGTAATCAATATATTCTCGTGATTACGTGTTCATTTTCAAAATACTGTCTTATTTTTCCTATTAAACGTGCTACAGCTACTAATATTATACAATATCTTGAAAAATTTGTATTTTTAGTTCATGGAGTACCGCAAACCATTATTATGGATAATGGCTCACAATTTCAATCTAATGAATTTCAAATTTTTTTAAATAAGTATAACTATCATCTTTGTTAATAAATTCTTATAACTCGTCCCCTTTATTTCTTTTAATAGTGCTCCCCTCCAGACTGAAAGTTAGGTAGGTGAGTGCTCAGAGTGACCTTACAGTTTTGTGGATCCTATCCAGGAAAATGTAACGTTACAATTCATGTTGTATTGATGATTTTTATGTTTCACAGAATATTCAAACCTCTTCACACTCTTCTCTTTCAATCTCAGCCTTAGCCTTTACTAAGCAAAGTATAATTTTCGGAAAGTAAAGTAGAGCTTGACAGAACTAAGAAATATATTTTTGGGTGAAAGTAGATCTTTCCATCAAAGTAAAGTTAAAGTGCGGTCTATGAATCTCAGCCTTAGTGTATATACCTACCTACTCTTCACAAAAAATACACAATCCGAACATGTCTCTAGGATTAGCGCAAAGAGTTTAATAATAAATATGGATTAGCGGTTTGTTGAGAAGCACAGCCATTTGAAACTTAATTTGTTTAAATAACATCGTAGTTTTAAGATTACCTAGCTTGAATAGATACCCTATGACCTAGGTCATCTCAGAATAATAGGATAATAACATTATGTAAAACAGCAATAACATATAATAACTATTTGTAGGTAGTTAAGTATGTATAAACTCAGGTCAGCTGATTGGCTAAAGGAGCCCCCTTAGTATTTTATATCTAGCCAATCAAAGTTAAGTAGGTCACAGGGGTGAGGAAAGGGGAGTCGAGGGACGGGAAATGCCGGCTTCCACGCTACCGATAGGAAAATAGATAAATACCAAGTATTAAGTCAGCCACTACTTGAGCTATTAAAAATGTGAATAAAATAGGCGACTTTTTTGAGCATAGCCAGTCTTCAGTCAGCAGTCCTCAGTGTTTCTTATAACTTACTAGTGTAAAAGTCGTCGTAAATTCTGTGCAAATTGGGTAAATGTATTGAACTATATTAACTGTGTACTCTCTATAAATTGTATTTTCTATGTGATTGCAAACTTTTATTGATAATTGTGTTCTGTGTCTTTATAAAACTATTTCGTATCAGTGTAAAATCAGTGTATAATCAGTTGTAAAATCAGTGTAATTAGTCAAGTAAATCAATATACAGTGTTTAAATCAGTTCATCTTCTGTGGTTTTCTCTTGTAATCAACCCGTGCGGCCTGAGATCCTTTACAATTTGGTCCTGTCGAGCCGGATCTGTTGAGCTCGCTAAAAGAAGATGAGCACAGTTACGACGAGAAGTAAGTTGCGTAAATTAGAGGCAGACATGAACAAGCGGCGAGAATTAGAAGCGGACTCTGGGTTGCCATCCGAAAGGGCACACGGCTCGCCTTCAGTCGCACCTACATCAATGTCTATACCTATACCTGTGATCCCAGGGGCGGGAGGTCGAGTTTATGACCACAGAGACACGTTCACGCCAATGAGATCGGAGAGGTCACACAGGGCAAGGTCAGGGGCAAGCCACGTCTCCTCGAAGAGCGGTCACAGAAGTGCCGATTTCCTTCGTCGGAGGGTCGAATACGAGGCAGAAAGAGAGTTGGTGCGCATGAAAGAGCATTTAGTCAAGAAGAAGCTTGAGGTCGATCTCGCTGAGATAGACGCCGCTGCTGACGAAGATTCAGGGTCAGAGGACGAGGGAACAACGCGTCGAGTGGAAGAATGGGTGACAGAGACAGCACCCGGTGATAGAGAAACTCTCGCGTCCACTATAAGTCGCGAGCCACCGCCGCCGCCGCGTCCAGTGCCCGCGCCCTCCCGCGAAGTGTACGTGCCCTCTCGCGAAGTTACCGCGCCCTCCCGAGAGGTAGTAGCGCCCGCGCCGCCGTCTGAATATATACCTGCGCCCCCACAGTGTGCGCCCGCGTCCGTACAGTTTCGCGAACCGCCGTACCTAGGGAATGTTACAACCCCAGCTACAACCAGTGCCCCGCGAGTGAGAGAACAGGCTCGAGAAATGCCTGAGTGGAGCAACACGTTCGCTGACGACGCAGACAGAAGCAGGTCACGAGATAGGAAGATAGATCAGTTGGCGGACGCTATAACTAGCTTAGCACGTCCGCGACCGGTACCAAGACAAGCATACGAGTTGCCGTTTTTCAAAGGCGACCCAGCAGAGTGGTTGTCGTACAAAAATATGTACCATGACACAACAGTTATGTACGAGTTCAAGCCGCACGAGAACCTAGCGCGCTTGAAAACATCGCTGCAAGGCGACGCAAAGATAGCTGTGGAGGATTTATTACGTACCTCTACTAACCCAGCTGAAATCATGAAAACACTTGATGAAGAGTTTGGGCACCCAAATCTAGTGCTTGAGTGTGCCCTAAATAAAGTGCGTGCATTGCCTAAAGTAACTGAGAGTGGTCGTGAACTTAGAAAGTTTTCAACAACAGTAAGAAATTGTGTGTCGCTCCTGAAAAGTGTTCGAGCTAACGGTTATCTAAATAATCCTCAACTGGTGAGTGAACTTTTAAATAAGCTTACAGCTGTACAGCGCGCTCAATACGGTGATTTTGCAATGAGCATGGCAACCAACCAGGGCATAGATGTGCGAGTTTCACCAAGCCTAGAAATACTCGCAGAATTCCTAAGTCATCTAGCCCGAGCCACCTCCTATTATGTACAAATGGAAATGAACACTAACACCGCTAAGAACCGACCCAATGTACAGTTTGTAAAGCAGCAATCTAAAAATATTCAACGTGTACACGTCCACTCAGACAATGAACAGTCAGTCAAGGAAACAGAGGAGCTATGTACTTTATGTGGAGAAAAACATAAGCTACCTAAGTGTGAGAAGTTTTCTAAATTAAATGTTAACGACAGATGGCAGCACGTCAAGCAAAATAAATTATGTTTTAAGTGCATTGTAAAGAAACATGGAAAGAATTTCTGTCGTGCAAGTAGGTGCGCGTCGTGTAATTACGCCCACCACACATCGTTACATGCCGACAAGAAGAACGAGAGCGAGAGCGTCACGAATGTTAGTGATTACACTGGGAAAGCGTTATTGAAGATAATGCCTGTGTGTGTAACAGTGAACGGTGTTGACAAGCATTGTTATGCCCTATTGGATGACGGGGCAACCGTATCATTGATAGACGACTCGTTAGCTAAAAATATAAATGGAAAGCAAGTACCATTGACTCTACACAGTGCGCGCGGCCAAGAGATTGTAGATGAAACATCAAAAATAATTAGTGTGTCAGTGCGTGGACCTAACGGGCAAGCACACACAGTGAAGTGTCGCACATTAAAAAGCCTAGACTTACCCGCGCAAACAGTGCCAGCTGCAGTAATAAATGAGCACGCCCACATCCGCGACTTGGGCTGCGAAGAAATGAGAGGAGCCAGACCGCTGCTATTGCTGGGTCAAGACAACTGGGAGCTGCTGACCAGCCAGGAGACTCGCCGAGGGAAATCTGGTAAGCCAGTTGCCTCTTTGACCAGTTTAGGGTGGGTTGTGCACGGACCTGTAGGTAGCTATTTAGATACTAGTGAACATTCATTGAACTGTGTAGTAGAATCAACTATTGACTTACACGAGATAGTTAAAAAAACAATTTGAGCTAGAAGCTATAGGTATTTCGGAAGTGCCTAGAACACACAAAGACGTAGAGAGAGCTAAAGCTATTTTAGATTCCACTAGCCGTCAAACAGAGAGCGGCGCGTGGGAAATAGGATTATTGTGGCGTCAGGATGACATTCAGTTACCTGACAATTATAAATATGCACGTCAACGACTAGCGGGAATTGAGCGTCGTTTATGTAAAGACGCCGTGTATGCATCAGCCTATGCAGCACAAATAGATAGGTTGATAGCTGGAGGATACGCGAGTAAGGTGGACGGCGGTATCAAATCCGATTCGGTGTGGTATTTACCCCACTTCGGAGTAACGAATCCTAACAAGCCGGGAAAATTAAGATTGGTATTTGATGCCGCGGCCAGCTACAACGGGACCTCTTTGAATGATAATTTATTATCTGGGCCTGACTTGCTCAACTCCCTGTTAGGCGTGTTATTTAAATTTAGATTAGGGCCTGTTGCCTTCACTGGTGACATAGCCGATATGTTCTTACGTGTTTTGATTAGAGAACAAGATAGAGGGGCACAACTTTTCCTTTGGACTTGTAATGGGAATAACGAGCCTGACGTGTACGTGATGAACTCTATGATATTCGGGGCCGTGTCGTCACCGACTTCAGCAATTTATATACTTAATAAGAATGCTAACCAACATAAAGAAATATACCCCGACGCGGTAGCTGCCATACATGAAAAACACTATATGGACGACTACCTAGATAGAACTTGGTCGGCCGCACAAGCCAACAATTTAATTGAGGAGGTGACTCACGTCCACGCCAGTGGCGGGTTTAATATACGGGGGTGGGTGACCAACTCTCCAGAGTTGCGCGATAAATTGAAAACAGAAATGCCTGACCGAGTGTCACTTGATAAAGGTGAAGGTGCTACGGAACGCACACTAGGAATGATTTGGTCACCGAACACAGATCAGTTGGCCTTTGACCTATCATTTAAGCGGCTACCTAAAACCATAGTAGAAGGTCACGTTGTTCCAACAAAAAGAGAATTTCTTCGGTTCATCATGTCGATCTTTGACCCCTTAGGTTTCTTGTATCCATGTGTCATACAGTCGCGCATCCTTATGAAACGGATATGGCACACGGGTATTCAATGGGATGAAAAATTGAAACAGGCAGAAGCCAAAATATGGTTTGAATGGCTTCATAACCTACATCACCTTAAAGAGGTATCTATACCTAGGTGGTACGGTTTACAGTTAGAGCACCTAGAACTACATGTATTCGGTGACGCGAGCGAGTCCGCCTACGCGGCGGTAGCTTACATAGTAGGAATAAATACAGAGGGAAATAGGGATGTCGCTATAGTAATAGGTAAGGCAAGAGTAGCGCCACAAAAGGTAACATCTATCCCACGACTAGAGTTGCAAGCAGCTGTGCTAGCTTGTAGACTAGCTGACACAGTTGTTAAAGATTTAGGAACAAAAATTAGTAGTGTACATTTATGGACAGATAGTAAAACTGTTCTTAAGTGGATAAATTCAGACGCATTAGAATTTCAAAGGTACGTGTCACACCGTCTAGCTGAGATAGATAGGAGGTCAGAGAGAACAAGCTGGCGCTGGGTTCCGTCGGCGATGAACCCAGCTGACAAGGCCACCCGGACGGACTGGCCTAGTAATAGTAATGAGTGGTTGGCGGGTCCCTCTTTTCTTCGCTGTCCACAGGAGCAGTGGCCGGTTGACATCGACCTCGACGCAGTGGCAGAGCAAGATTTGGAGAGAGTGCAGCGAGTGCACACTGTTACAGCACAGGCCGACCCACTGCTACGGTACGAGCGGCTGCCCACATGGACACGCGCTGTTAATGTTATGGCACGTGTACATATTTTCACAGAACGATGCCGCAAGAGGCGTCAGACAACCACACCGTCAGCAGACGACCTGCACGAGGCCGAGTTGCGCCTCTTACGTCTGGCGCAAGCAGAGAGCTACGCAGCTGACATAGCGGCACTACGAGAAGCTCGCCCACTGCCTCACAACAGCAAGCTACGAGCACTAGATCCTATGCTGTTTGACGACGGGCTGGTGCGAGTGCGCGGCAGGCTGGGCGCCTGCAGCGAGCTCAACTTCGGGGAGCGCCATCCTGTCATTCTAGATGGGAAGCATGCGCTCACGCGGCGCCTCTTACTCAAGTACCACGTGGAGGCGCTGCACGCAAACCAAGAGACTGTGGTAAACAGAGTCCGAGAGAAGTATTGGGTAACTAATCTACGGTCAACAGTTAAAGCCGTCACTGCAACCTGCCAGCGGTGCCGGCTAGAAAGAGCCAAGCCGGTGACACCCAAGATGGGTGACCTTCCAGCAGCACGACTGGAGGTCACAAGAAGAGCCTTCGTGCACTGTGGGGTCGATTATTTTGGCCCTATGGAAGTCGCCATCGGTCGGCGCAGGGAGAAGAGGTGGGGTGTGCTATTCACTTGCCTCACCACCCGCGCCGTCCACCTGGAGTTGGCGGCATCGCTGAGTGCCGACTCAGCCATTCTAGCCCTGAGGCGCTTGATTGCGCGCCGCGGGCGACCATCAGACATGTACTCCGACCGTGGCACAAATTTTGTCGGTGCACACACCGAGCTGCGCGCGGCTCTGCGCGACATGGACCACGACAAGCTGAGCAGCGAAGTCACCGGGCGTGGGATTGCCTGGCACTTCAACCCCCCGGCCTCCCCACACATGGGCGGGTGCTAGGAACGACTGGTGCGCTCTATCAAGAACGCACTAAAGGCGACGCTACGAGAGCGTGCCCCCCGCGAGGAGGTCCTCTACACCCTCCTTGCCGAGGCCGAGCTGATTGTCAACAGCCGGCCTCTCACGTACGTGAGCAGCGACATCGAGCACCCAGTAGTGCTGACTCCAAACCATCTCCTGCTGGGCACTGCCGCGGGAGATGCTCCGTGCACACGTCGACATCCAGCCGACCTGGACTCCCGCCGCATGTGGCGACGGGTGAACGCGCTGGCCGATCTCTTCTGGAGACGCTGGCTGCGCGAGTACCTGCCGACGCTACAACGACGCAGCAAGTGGTCAAGTGACATTCCAAATGTGAAAGTGGGTGACGTGGTAGTGATTACTAATGATAGTAAACCACGAAATCAGTGGACCAAAGGGGTCATTAAAAGTGTTTATCCAGGTGCGGACTCTATAATAAGAGTGGTAGATATAAGAACGAATCATGGGGTCTTGCGCCGACCCGTTGTGAAGGTGGTTGTGCTTCCTACAGACGGAAGTGTAGTCGGTTGAACCCTTCTACAGGGGGTGGAATTGTTGAGAAGCACAGCCATTTGAAACTTAATTTGTTTAATTTGTTTAAATAACATCGTAGTTTTAAGATTACCTAGCTTGAATAGATACCCTATGACCTAGGTCATCTCAGAATAATAGGATAATAACATTATGTAAAACAGCAATAACATATAATAACTATTTGTAGGTAGTTAAGTATGTATAAACTCAGGTCAGCTGATTGGCTAAAGGAGCCCCCTTAGTATTTTATATCTAGCCAATCAAAGTTAAGTAGGTCACAGGGGTGAGGAAAGGGGAGTCGAGGGACGGGAAATGCCGGCTTCCACGCTACCGATAGGAAAATAGATAAATACCAAGTATTAGGTCAGCCACTACTTGAGCTATTAAAAATGTGAATAAAATAGGCGACTTTTTTGAGCATAGCCAGTCTTCAGTCAGCAGTCCTCAGTGTTTCTTATAACTTACTAGTGTAAAAGTCGTCGTAAATTCTGTGCAAATTGGGTAAAAGTATTGAACTATATTAACTGTGTACTCTCTATAAACTGTATTTTCTATGTGATTGCAAACTTTTATTGATAATTGTGTGTTTCTGTGTCTTTATAAAACTATTTCGTATCAGTGTAAAATCAGTGTATAATCAGTTGTAAAATCAGTGTAATTAGTCAAGTAAATCAATATACAGTGTTTAAATCAGTTCATCTTCTGTGGTTTTCTCTTGTAATCAACCCGTGCGGCCTGAGATCCTTTACACGGTTTGAGCTGAGAGGCTGTGAGTCACAGAACATATAAAGGGTGTAAAACACCTCTTAACGAAGCCGAAAGGCACTTGTTCTCCTCGTCATTGCAATTATTTTTTTGTTCTACACCATACCTGGGAACCTACTAGGTACGGAGATATTGGGGGTCAACGTTCCGACTTTTTGACAAGTATTTTTTCTAAATAAGTACAAGTTTTTAATGTAAGATTTTTACTTTGAACACCTCAACGACCCCTGTACTATTCAATCCATCCATCACATTGAGTTCTACCACAAAATTTATTTCACCCCAAAAAAAAGTCGTTTCCCAGCAATAATTTTTGCGTAAAGTTACTTATAGTTTGATGTACAGAATGCTTGGTTGACGGCTTCGTGATGAGGTCTTTTACACTTTGTAGGTATACTCCTGTGAGTTGATATATATCAGTCAGACAGGATTTTGGAATTTATTATGTATCGATTTTCAGAATTGGATCAGTAGTTCCGAAGATTACCCCTTACATCCAAACATACTTACATGTAAACCTTCCCTCAATATAATATTACTCGGGTCGGCCTTAAGGTTAAGCCGCGCTTGCCTAGGTTGGTCCATGGATGGGTGACGGCCCATTACATACCGAGTTTCCTCCGTGCCTCGGAAAGCACGCTAAGCAGTTGGTCTCGGCTGTCATTTGTACCTAGATCTTTGACAGTCATTACAGGTAGTCAGTGGCCTGAAAGTCTTGAATACCAGTATTTTTTTATTTTTTTTTGGGACAAGCCCGCCACACTGTTCCCAACCACTGTAACTCCTGAAAGCCAGAATCAACAGTGGCGACCACCAGAAAAGCGCCGAGACAATGAAGCTCGACGAAGTCCCAGAGAATGAATTTAACTGTCTTGGATCCCGCAACGAAATGAATCAAAATGAATACCAGTATTACCTATATCGTGTTATCCGGTACTGAGTAGGTTGTGGAGGTCAGATAGGCAGTCGCTCCATGTAAAATACTGGTTTTAGCTGCATCCGGTTAGACTGGAAGCCGACCCGAACATAGTTGGGAAAAGGCTAGGCAGATGATGAATAATGATGATGTATAAGTATAAGAAAAAAAAAAACAACATAAACGAAGCAAAAAACTTTATGAACACATGTCAACTAATCCATTGACAACACCATCAGGGCTGTAAGAATAGTCCCCAGAACTAGACTAACTATCAGGGCTAAGCAGCATAACGAGATCCAACTCTGGCGGTCCAGGAACTCATAGAACCATGCACCACGCATGTTTTCTCGCACGCTGTAGGCCGTGTAGTCGCCCCCCGTGGGACGTTTTATCTCCTGCTGCTGCTGCATTTAGTCGACAACTGATAATAATCTGTGAACAAGAATTTGTGTCGTATCATCTATCTATCAATATAATATATTAACAGTTACTGGAATGTATAACACACTCCGAATTATTTCAACGTCTTGGAGACACTGGTGTCGATTCTGTTGTGCACAAACTAAACTTAATTTAGGCTATTGCTATCTTTTACTAAAAGGCAGTGCGAGAAAAGGACGGCTATAGCTATGCACTAAGTTAGAGATGTCAAACTAGTTTATGCCTTGCGCTTCACCGTGATTTTAGTCGACATGTTTTTACATGCACCCTTCATTTGTATAGAAATGTTAGTTCCAACTTAATTTGACAGCACTTAATTACGTCCGTCTCTTTCTCGTTTTATTAGAGAGAAAAAGATAGCAATAGCCTAAATTGAGTTTTACCATTATTACGTTGAATACGAGATTCCTGTTAGATTGATTATTCCGCCAATGAAAAGTCACTTAGATCACAGAAGTTGCTTTCCAATGGATAATAAGGATATATAACAAACTACCAAAATCATAATACGGAACTGCCAATCAATCGATTTAAAACAGCGTTATTCAGATGGCTAAACAAGACATTTTATTCTGTGAATGAGTACCCCAGGTGAAAGCGTCAGGGTAGCCCGCGAAATTCAAATTTTCTTACGTTTTTTGCAATTTGCCGACCAGTGCTAGGTTGTATGTTGATTAAAATATTGTTCGCGATTGTAAGACGTATGTAGTTACAGAATTATAATCATCAAAATCATCAATACAACCCTCCAAGTTCATAAAGGTCTAGCAATGACTGACCTTGAAAAAATCGTTCCTCGACTTATATGAACTTAGAGGGTTGTTTTGATGATTTTGATGATTATAATTCTGTAACTACATACGTCTTACAACCGCGAACAATATTTTAATTAACATACAACTTAACACTGGCCTGAAAATTGCAAAAAACGTAAGAAAATTTGAATTTCGCGGACTGGTTGGAGCATTCACCTTAAAGATTCGGGTTCCTATTGTGAAAAATTATTGACATTCATACAACTGGCATACTTAATGACATTTTTATTATTGGCATAGTATTGACATTATTTATGTTGACATACATAATAATTATTACCTATTACATACTAATTATTACGTTAAATTCATCTATACTATATTATTATTAATATTATAAAGCTGAAGAGTTTGTTTGTTTGAACGCGCTAATCTCAGGAACTACTGATTGGAATTGAAAAATTGTTTTTGCGTTGGATAGTCCATTTATCGAGGAAGGTTATAAGCTATATAAAATTACGCTATGACTAATAAGAGCGGAGCATAAATTAAAAATGTTGCAAAAACGGGGAAAAATTATTCCTTTTCTGAGCTTTTTCTCTCTTATGTCACACAGACGAAGTTGCGTGGGTCAGCTAGTGTATTCATATATATTATGTTATTAAATTTTGCATGCTAGTTTTAGCGAATTGTGTGAGCAACTGTAATAAAACTCGACCATCTATCTAAATACTACAATTCTAGCAAATAAATTTCATTTCATGTCATCATCTTCATCATTTCAGCCGAAAGACGTCCACTGCTGGACATAGGCCTCCCCCAAGTGTCGCCACATTGATCGGTCCCGTGCGACTCGCATCCAGCGGATCCCCGCAACCTGAGCCAGCCAACGCAACGTCTACCGTTAGCTCTCACACGGCTTGACTTTTTCTGACACTTCCAACAACTATCGTCACATATTTCAACCTTGATGAGTACTCTTCACGTGACCAGAGGGCGAGGGCGGGCCTATTTTTTGACCAAAGAATCAGCTTTACCATCGACCGTGGCGAATATGTAGATCTACAGAGCAGTGGCGAAGAGTGAAGATTGAGTCAGGGGAAGCCGAGGAAAAAAATGAGAATAGGTAGTTTTTTAATTTTATTTTTCGTTTTTTTTTTTCTATGTGCATTTTGACCTCATTTTTGATATCAACGACCCCAAAAACCACGAAAACGACACTCATGAAGAAAAAACCGAAAATTTTCGTCGGCGCCATCTTGGATTTTCATTTTGACCTCTTTTTCATTATCAGCAACCCCAAAAACCACGAAAACGACACCCATGAAGGAAAAACTGAAAATTTTCGTCGGCGCCGTCTTGGATTTTCATGTTGACCGCATTTTCATTATCAGCGACCCAAAAAACCACAAAAACGATACCCATGAAGAAAAAACTGAAAATTTTCGTCGGTGCCATCTTGGATTTTCATTTTGACCTCATTTTCATTATTAGCAACCCCGAAAACGACAGCCATGAAGAAAAAACTGAAAATTTTCGTCGGCGCCATCTTGGATTATCATTTTCACCTAATATAATGAAAAAAGTGATTTTATCCTATGTAAATAAATCAACAAAATAAGTGCTATAATTTAATGTACCAAATCGACATTCGACATTATCGACCATTACTAATTCTATCTCGTTCTCCCATACATACTTTATTTTTCTGCCCCGGTCGTAACTCGATAATCTTCGGCTTAATAAAACCTAGCTCCCTACAAAACAAAATAATGTCATCAAGCATTGAACGATTTCTGATTCTATACGAAATTCTACGAGCGATAACGATATTTTCCCATCTCGCTCACGCACACTCATTTTCTATTACTTTCTCTATGAATAACTCGGTTTTTTTCGAGGAGCTCGTGGTTAAATAATAACAGCCGCTCGGGTCGATCGTTAGGTTAAGCCGTGCTTGCCTAGGTTGGTCTGTGGATGGGTGACCGCCCATTACATACCGAGTTTCCTCCGTGCCTCGGAAAGCACGTTAAGCCGTTGGTCCCGGCTGTCATTTGTAGATCTTTGACAGTCGTTAGGTAGTCAGTGGCCCAAAAAGTCTGACAACCAGTCTTACCAAGGGGTATCGTATTACCCGGTATTAACTGGGTTGTGGAGGTCAGATAGGCAGACGCTCCATGTAAAATACTGGTATTCCCCAACATAGTTGGGAAAAGGCTAGGCAGATGATGAATAACTCGGTTTGCGTCGGCTTACCAGAGTCCTAATATAGGCGAGCTGGCTAGTGACGTCATGACGTTTATTTTGCATAGAAATTTAGCTGCCAAAAAGCCGATAGCGCCTGCGGGTTATTTTATAGCAATATGTTGTTGAAGAGCAAATTTTTGTTGATTGAGTACGAGTAGGCGTTTTGTGATGCTTGTAAAAAGTACTGATTGTGTCATTTTTCAATTATGGTAGAAAGTGGTTGTGTTCCAAACTTCTGAAGGGAAGCCGGTGGGAATCGAGTTATTAGGAGCCTGCGCCACTGCTACAGAGCGTGGAGAGAGTGGCCAAAAACCGAGCGAAGTGGTGTGCAATCGGAAATACCTACCTATGTCCAGCAGTGCAGTGGATTGTAACCTAATTGATTCATTCATCAGCAAACTTCAAGGACTTGGTCTTGATGTTGAAAATAGGTATTTTTTCACAGATAGTATTGCCAGTTCTCGACTAACGAACATTTTCAATAACTTACTAAGAGGTAACGGACGTTTGCTATCTCTAACTGTTTGACATTTAGCTTACGGACCGTTACAAACAAAACGTCACAGAAAAGCTATCTTTGATTTTTCTGTGAATAAAGTGACAGGTAGGTGACGCGGATAGGATATTTCAAGCTTACTTTGTTTATATAAACATCTATATAGTTACGATACGTAGGTATATTAACTGACAGATAAACGTAAGTAAGTTATTTTTTTTTATTAGTCCAAGCCCGCCACACCATTCCCAAACCACTGTAACTCCTGAAAGCCAGAATCAACAGTGGCGACCACCAGAATGAGAAAAGCGCCGAGACAATGAAGCTCGACGAAGTCCCAGAGAATGAATTTAACTGTCTTGGATCCCGCAACGAAATTAATCAGAAAAGTATAGCGGAGGAGTAGGAAAAAACCGTAATTTCCACGTAAGTTATAGAAAACGGTTGGTAGTGCAGCAGCAGCAGGAGAGAGAGGGAGATGAAACGTCCCATGGGGCAGTCCACCATGGGGCAGTCCATGAGGCAGTCCACCATGGGGCAGCCCATGGGGGAGCGCGAGGTCTTCAGAGTTCGAAGACTCATCCATAGAGAACGGATGTGCCATTATTGTGGTAACGTATATTTACGTTGATAAGGATTAATACTGTATCCTTATAAATAACATCCCAATCATTGCATTGTGTTTATATTTTTGAGTGGGTATAGTATCCTTAGCCGTGTGGTATCCGGCAGAGTTAGCCGTGTGGTATCCGGCAGAGTAGAATAGAACCAACCCATTACACTCACGCGACTAATGTCTGAGGCAGAACACCTTGCGCCTCCGTAGACCAGAGAATGGGCAGCAGCGTTTTCTGTTAGTCTTTCATCACTGCGATCTCCAATCCGCCTGCCAAGCGTGGAGAATACGGCAAATACCTCCCATCATGGGAGAGGCTTACTTCCAGCAGTGGACGTTATGGTCTGTTGTTGTTGTTGTAGTATCCTTAAAATATAGATATATAGGTCCAAGGTTACAGTCAAAACTGTTAACAATAACTAACAATATTAAGACAAGATAATTACAACTGAACAAAAACAACATTTTTAATGCAGAAAACGCATTTTAACTTCAAAAGGGTTTTGACTGACAACTAGGACACCAGTCAAAAGTGGTTTTGATTGACTCTTGTATTTTAGAGTATAGTGTATAATTATCTATGGTTTTGACTATGAGTTTTTTGAGAGTACCTAAGCTACGCGCAAGATAAGTCTGCGCGAAGATATATAAAAGTACTCTGTGGCGCGAAGTCTGCGTGCTAGGTGGCGTGTTTAATGTTGCCAGCCTAACTAATCTTTTTTCCTTCATTTAATCAATACAAACTTTTTAGTACTTAAAATTTAAAGAAATTAAAAAGTTATTTTAAATTTAAGTTTTTATGGTACCTATATGGTTATTGCCACTAGAATAAAAAAAAAACTTCATGAGATTATTGTAAATCTTTTATTGAATACCTTGTAGTGCTTGACATATGTCAAGCACTACAAGGTATTCAATAAAAGATTTACATTGTACCTATATAGGTACAATGTCATCGCGGACTTTTTTGTAGATCTTTAGAAGAGAAATATCCTACTATGCATTGTTTTCTTATATCTCAAAGGGATTAGGCTGCGGTTCCACTGAAACGGAGCGCGTGGCAGGAGTGGAGAAGAGTATCGATTTCAAGCCATGTGATTGGTGAATCGCGCTCCGCTCCGCTTCAGTGTAACCGCAGCCTTAGGCAGCATTTTCGATGAAAGCTCCCATGCAGGCGACTTGACTTTTTCCGACACTTCCAACAAATATCGTCATATTTCCACCAATTTACATAAAACCTTGACAAATTATATACCCAAACCATTCCCATTAATCATTGTTTCTATTTGTGAAAACCGCATGGAAATCCGTTCAGAAGTTTTTGAGTTTATCGCTACAGAACGTCAGACAGACGCGGTGGAAGACTTAGTAAGACTAAGTAGTGATGTAGAAGGAAAAATAAAACAACATAAATGAAACAAAACACTTTATACACACATGCTAATCATTTAAGTATATCTCCATTATCATTAGCATTATCAAACACCCCACTAACAAACCTGTTGAGCAGGCAAAGCAGCATAACCCGATCCAGGGGTAAGGCCCTCGGCACATCCATAATCCGTGAATGGGTCCTTGGACTCTGAAGATCTCGCGCTCCCTTCTCGTGGGCTGCCCCGTGGGATATTGCATAGGTTGCCCCATGGGCTGCCCCGTGGGTTGCCCCGTGGGAAACCCCATGGGCTGCCCCGTAGGATACCCCATAGGCTGCCCCTGCTGCTGCTGCATTTAGTCGACAACTGACAAAACTATCTGTGGAAAAATACTTTCATCATCATGACCGAATCGGACTTGTTTTAGCTGATGAATCAGCCTAAAACCCAGTAGCACTGCTGCACACAGGCCTCTCCAATGAGGGAGGGCTATCGTTTTTGAGCTCATATGGCGCCACTGTCGAGTAAGGTCCTGTCAATAATTCTATTTAATACTTTTTAGTACCAATAACTTAAAAGAGTTTATTTTATTACGTAATTGTAAGTATAACAACATAGTGTTTTAAACTTCAAATACATAAAGGGTGTACACCTCTTAACGAACCCGAAAGGCACTTGTTCTCCCCGTCATTGCGATCATTTTTATGTTCTACACCATACCTTCTAGTTACGGAGATATTGGGGGTCAAAGTTCCAAATACTAGTTTTTAATGTAAAGATTTTTACTTTAAACACCTCCACGACCCCCGTACTATTCAATCCATCCACCAGCACAATGTTTTGAGTGCGTTACATTGAGTTCTACCACAAAACATGATTTTTACCCCAAAAAAAAAATCTTTTCCCAGGAATAATTTTCACGTAAAGTTACTTAGTTTGATGTACAGAATGCTTGGTTGACGGCTTCGTGATGAGGTCTTTTACGCCCTATATACCTTTATTTGTGTGATAATAAACCTATATGACCGTTTTATATAAGCTATGAATTTGTGAGAATGTGTGTAAGGGGGAGATGTGTGAGTGGGATTTGGTGTAATAGCGCGGCTTAACCAGAAGCTCAGAATAGATAATAGTACTCCAGAAGATCGACACGCGTGGCTTTTGTTATGTAACCACGAGCTCCTCTGTTAATAATATTCTTAATCCTTAAAATAAAAACAACAAAAACAAATTTTTATATCTTTATATTCACAGAACAGACAGTAAAATAACTGGTGTCCACGACACAAGCCTCGTTGCTTAGTGTGGCACTACGTGTGTAATGTCTAGCGATATTTATTTGTCATGGAAAGGCTGCAATAGCATTATAAGCAAGCCGGTTGTCACCATCATAATGACCACAGCAATGAACACGGCTAAGACCACTCGGCCTTTCCCACCCAGTAAACCCTCGCCATGCACTGGTCCTCGGATCCTGAAAGGACCGTCGTTACAGGCAGACTTCTCAGACATTCACACAGCATACGATACAATACAATCTGTAACAAGAATTTGTGTGGCTGAAAATCACGCTCTAATGAAATTCAGGGTTTACAAGGTAAAATCGATTACTCTTTTTGTTGAAGTCGGTTAAAATGTAGCCTTTTTACCCATTATAAAATATCGATTGACAAACTTATTCATCAAAATCGGATGAATGGTTTAGGCGCTACGGACTACGACCAGTTTAACGGGATGCAGCTGATTATTACCATAGATAATACATTATATATACAAGAATGAGGGATTTTCTTTTTAGCTCTTCTCTAGTCGCTAGATAGATGGCGCTAGGAGTTAGTATGGTAATGCAAGGAACGGAACCTAAAAAAACTGATTCTACCAAAGCGCGAGAAAACTAGGTTATGTTCGGAAGGTTAAGCAAATGATAGTGTCAGTCAACGAGAGTATGTGACGTGACGTGACACAAAGTTTTTTTTTTCAAACGTTTTGGCTTTGGCACCAACTATCATAGTAAGTTCAACGCCATCTATAGAGTTCTTGGAAACTAAGTTTTTTTTAAAATCTCAAAAAAAAACCTCTCATTACAAGGAACGTCGCGATTCGACACAATGGTGTCGATTCGGCTTCTGCGGTCTTAATTTAGGCTATTGCTATCTTTTACTAAAAGGCAGTGCGAGAAAAGGACGGCTATAGCTATGTACTAAGTGAGAGATGTCAAACTAGTTTATGCCTTGCGCTTCACCGTGTTTTTAGTCGACATGTTTTTACGTGCACCCTTTATTTGTATGGAAATATTAGTTCCAATTAAATTTGACAGCTCTAAATTACGTCCGTCTGTTTCTCGTATTATTAGAGAGAAAAAGATAGGACCTAAATTAAGTCAAGTTTGTGCACAACAGAATCGACACCTATGCCGTTTTAAATGCGATAAATCAAGAAAAAATTGTAGTGTTTTGTGATTAGCTGAATAAGAATTCGCATCGTGTGGTCACTCTCTTCTTCTTCTAAGTACTTCTTGACAAGAAGTAGAAGTACAAGAAGAATGAGAAGAATGTACCTATCCCGCTAATGTAGCATGGAACAAGAACAAAGGGGACAAAATAATTTGTAGCTTGCAACTTATCACATGAGAACCTTCATGCCTTCTTCACTTTCACGAAACACCGAACCCGATTTAATACACATATTCAAAGATATTTTATTTTTTTAAGGAGGTTTATTAAAAACACACGGCTTATATTACGGACTGTAGGACGATTAATTTATCGTTGGTTTTTAGTTGGCAAAACTCGTGGACGACAGTAATCATGTCGTCCGATATTATGTGAACACATCCAATGACGTATTATAATATATAGACACGTCATGAACCAACATCGCGGCGCTTAAAAACGGCGAAAATACTAGAACTACTTATAAGCGTGAAGAAAGAGAAAGAAAATATGACACCGAACGGCGGGATGCCTGTTGCGAGAGGGAGATAAATATACATCTTCAGTCACGTCACAGGATTTATTAAATTATAAACAAACGTAGCGTCGCGCGACAGGTTGGTGCGCGATGTGGCCAATTGGCTTCATTTCATGTTGTCATTTTAGAGTGCGGACAACGTATCTATAGTTTATATATCATTGCCTGGCACCGAATATTTGGACACTGATGTCCTCTGCACGTAAAAACTTGATTTGGGTGCGACCGGACACCGAAAACAATTATTTTTACACGGGGGAAAATATAATGACCACCAAAAATAACTTTGTGACCACTAACATCAATCACATAAAATATCAATTGATCACCAAATTTAGTAAATTGAGTAGTTTTGCCTAGGCTGACTTTTTTATAAACCATTCAGGAATAGGAGCCCCGCTTTGTGGGACTCCGTCGACCGGGACTCCCTCGACTCGGATGCAAGAGCACAGTTCAATTTCTGGTGGTCATTAAAAAAATAAAATAATTTTTGGTTCTAATTTCACGATAAAATGGGGATTAATTTTGGTGATCATTTACTAATGTTGACAATCAAAAGTGATTTTTTTGCCGTTACATTTTGCTAAATCTGGTGGTTTGTTAATTGTATGCCTTTTTACACTGAGTCATGTACAGCGCCATCTATCGTTTTATAGTAGAAGCTGGCCTAGAAAAATCCTCGTTCTCAGAAGAAGCAAACTCAGAAGCCCAGTCCAGATACCTATTCTCTTTATCAAAAATCATGTGAGCCCCATGCAGGTTTTCGTGGGAGATGCTCTTATGAACAAAAAACCACACAAAAACCACACGTATTTCTTTCTTTATTACACAGAGTGAATCCTAAACCTAAACCTATCAATAATATTCTATTATACAGATAGGTAATTATGTTGTGAGCGCGCAATCGTGAATACTCGAAAACGGGCCAATTGTGTCGTTTTGCCTTTATTCTGCGTCACTGCGTGTATGTGAGCTGGCTCTGCCCCGCGGCACACTTTTTTCGGTGGTTTTGTAGGTGTATAACATAAATATCTGTTTGTTAGAATATCATTGACCTAGGTACAATGTGATATTACCATTTTCAAGAACTGGGTCGGGCACATACCTCTAGTACCTACCTACTAACATTTCCGATTCCACAAGGCTGTATTTTAGAGCAAGTTGTTGATGGATAATCCTGGCTACAAGGTTGTGTCTATGCAAGCAGTCCGATAGTCAGACGATAACACCCGGAGATAATGTGATGGAATGATTCGCCTGGGCGGTGGCATGCCCTACATAATACCTACCTACCGTAGGTACCATCCATCATAATAAATCTCTGGTAATTATTCATCATCAAACTTCGTTACTTCTTTGTATAATACACAGAGTGAATAGGTACCTATCAATGATATTCTATATGTTGTGAGCGCGCAATCGTGAAGACTCGAAAACGGGCCAATTGGGTCGTTTTGCCTTTATTTTGCGTCACTGCGTGTATCTGAGCTGGCTCTGCCCCGCGGAACACTGTTTTCGGTGGTTTTGTGGGTGTATAAAACGTAATATCTGTTTATTAGAATATCATTGGTACTATTATTTTTATAGGTACATATTTTGAATTATTGTTTAATACGCGCACGGATAGCGTCAGTAGATTTAGCATAGTTTAAATTTACACGGAGACGGCATTTAGAAAACGGAAGAAAATCTTAAAAAAAACAGTATAAAACGCAATGATATTATATAGTAAAAAGAGGTAGATATCGCACTAGCACGCACAAATTGTTGAGGACAGCGACACAATTGTTGCACTTTGATAGCTAGCTATCTCTTTCTATCTTATACGTTCCGTATTATCTATCGCTGTCGTAGTTTTAAATTACTCGCAACGATATCCGAACGCCATTCAGTATGAACATGGCGTATCTTCTTTAGAATATCATTGGTAAAACGGCTGAATTTTGACCAAAATTAAATGCTAATCACACAAAAGAGAATTACAGAGTTGAAAAGAAACGACAAACTCAGTACGAACAATTTATTAATTGTTTAATTGTTTGTCTAATTCTTCTTCTAATTCTTTGAATTCTTGTAATTCTTTTAATTCTCTTAAAGTGTCCCTTCCCCTTTCTCTTAACGTTAGTATCGCGATCATCGCCACGCCGATAGTTATGATAACAGCCAGGCCCAATACATGCATCCATTTCATGTTCCTATACACGTAGGAGTTTTTGCTGGCAGAAAAATACCTGGTGCGTTGTTGTGTTTGTCCCTCATTTCTTTTATCGGCAGTCTTTGCCATTGCGACGGTCACAATATCACCAAACATTTTAAAAAATTAATAAAATCTGTAGAAAAAACAGTTCACGGTTGATCGGGAGAATAATAATGCTGTATGCTTTTTTTGGCGCCTCAATGACATTGACAGGAACTTTTAAAACATTTATCAAATTGTCTTTGGAATTCGAATTGAAAGAACAAGATGGCGGTCTTAGTTCCGATTTAAGGTGGAAGCGTCAGAGTAGTCAGCGAAATTCAAATTTTCTTACGTTTTTAGGGTTCCGTACCTCAAAAGGTAAAAAGGAACCCTTAGAAGATCACTTTCTTGTCTGTCTGGCCGTCTGTCACCACCAATTTTCTCTGGAACGGGTGGACCTAGCAAGTTTATACCCGATACTGAGGTAGGAGTCCTTAATAGGTGTATAAAATTCAAGGTCCTGAGAAAACTTGTAAGTACTAAAATTTACCGTAATTTACAAACTTTTTTATTTTTCGGAATTTTTGGCTTGACTTGTGCTGTAAGACCTTGCTTTTAACCAAAATTGACAATTCTATTATATTTACGGTTGGTGCAATAGCCGTTTCTGGCAAAGTGTAATATTTCGTAAATGGGGCTTACCAGAGACTGGGCAGCAGCGTTCTCTGTACTTTTGTAACAACCACACTGCGATCGCCAACCCGCCTGCCAAGCGTGGCGATTATGGCAAAAACCCCCCTTCGGGGGAGGCCCATGTCCAGCAGTGGACATCTTTCGGCTGAAATGATAATGATGATGAATGATGGGGTCATTGGTGTCGATTCTGTTGTGCACAAATTAAACTTAATTTAGGCTATTGCTATCTTTTTCTCTCTAATAAAACTAGAAAGAGACGAACGTAATTTAGAGCTGTCAAATTTAGTTGGAACTAATATTTCCATACAAATGAAGGGTGCACTTAAAAAAATGTCGACTAAAAACACGGTGAAGCGCAAGGCATAAACTAGTTTGACATCTCTAACTTAGTTCACAGCTATAGCCGTCCTTTTCTCGCACTGCCTTTTAGTACAAGATAGCAATAGCCTAAATTAAGTTTAGTTTGTGCACTTGACACTATTAAATCGAAAAATAGTGTTAGCAACCCCCAAAAAGTCATTTTAAAAGACTTATTCAACGATTCCCCACACGATGGGGTAGGTAGACGACGAAAAAAAATCATCAAAAAAATATTTTTCAAAATTTTGTTTACTAAAGTAGTAAACAAAATTTTGAAAAATATGTTTTCGGAGTAATTGATATACACACCGCTGCAAAATTTTCTTTTTATTTTCTGTTCTGTTGCACCTACGGTTTTGTCTCTGCATCACCCTAAGGTAGACTGGTAGAAAATGCCCAAGGCATTAAGTCCACCTTTGTACAATATGTGCATAAAGTTTTAATAATATCATCATCTGCCTAGCCTTTTCCCAAGTATTTTATTGGGGTCGGTTTCCAGTCTAACCGGATGGAGCTGAATACCAGTATTTTACATGGAGCGACTGCTTATCTGACCTCCACAACCCAGTTAGTACTAGGTAATACGATACCCCTTGGTAAGACTGGTTGTCAGATTTTTTGGGCCACTGACTACCTATAACGACTGTCAAAGATCTACAAATGACAGCCGGGACCAACTGCTTAACGTGCTTTCCGAGGCACGGAGGAAACTCGGTATCTAATGGGTGGTCACCCATCCACAGACCAACCTAGGCAAGCACGGCTTAACCTAAAGATTGACCCGAGCGGCTGTTATTATTTAGCCACGAGCTCCTCGAAATAAATAAAGTTTTAATAATAAATAAATAAAAATAAAAATAACTGAGTCATTTACGGTTCGCAGATGACTTGGTACTGCTATCTGAATCCGGTGGCAACTTAGAGCACATGATACAGTCATTACACGAAGCTAGCAGACAAGTCGGATTAGAAATAAACTTAACAAAAACAAACACCATGACAAACAGTTATAAAAAGTAAGTAAAATAAAAATTACAGCTTTCTAGTACTAACGGTCTCTTAGCAAAACCTCGGACAGACAGACAGACGGACATGACGAAACTATAAGGGTTCCTTGTCAAGACTACGGAATCCTAAAATACAAATACCATATTTACTGAACAGTCTGCCGGCAGGCATTTATAGTGTAACAAATATAAAAAAAATAGATTTAGAAGCAAATTAAAAAGATATTACATAATTTAGAAATGTGTTATTACGTGAATATGTGTGAGTTCTATAAACTTCTATAGGGAGTAAAAATCCTCATAACGAAGCCGACTTGAAGGCCCTTGTTTTCCTCGTCATTGCGATCATGTTTTTGTTCTACACCATACCTGGGAACCTTCTAGTTACGGAGATATTGGGGGTCAAAGTTCCAACTTTTTTTTTAATACAAGTTTTTATTGTTATATTTTACTTTAAACAACTCCACGACCCCGTACTGTTCAATTCATCCATCAGCACAATGTTTTGAGTGCGTTACATTGAGTTCTACCACAAAACATGATTTTTCACCCCAAAAAAAAATTGTTTCCGAGAAATAATTTTTGCGCAAAGTTACTTAGTTAGATGTACAGAATGCTTGGTTGACGGCTTCGTCTACGGCCTTGCCTACATTAATAGCAATATTTCACTATTTAAGGCTAAATTATGAATTGTACCATTATCAAATCTACTTGAAAAAATGTTTAATTTTTTTCCCAAGTTGTTTAAACTTTGTTTAAAAATTAATTCATACAAATTTTCCAAAATAAATGAACTTGCTTACAGGTACTATTTACGATAGATTTTTTTTTATTTTTTTTCTAAATGGTCATAAGTTCTGTTATCCATTAATTACCGGACATCCTGTATATATGTATAGATCAAGCTTTAAGGTTGCACAAGTCAGTCATTCTTCCATACAACCGTAGTCTGCTGATTACTCGTTTGTTTGACGGTGTAGTTCTAAATTAAAAACTGTATCAACTGGTTTTTTCATTATCTAGCCCTGTATGGAAGCAAAATTGAAAAAAAAATATTGGTTTGGAAGTTATGAGCGTCGAAACTTTCATATTTCAACACTAATTTTAACTCATCATTGGGCGTAAATAAATGACCTAAGTAGTATGAAAATGGAAAAACTAAAACCATACAAGAATAGATAATTTATTCAAAAATTGAAATAATTTTATTTTGAACAGATACATCCAATAGATTTTTCATGATATCCATACTCCCAAAGGTCTACATAAAATATTTCCAGCGCCCGTTTTCGTTGTAAATCATATTGCATTTCGCTACAAGTTGCCACCCCGGTCAGTGGGGAACGGGAAAGTGCGCACAGCGCGTGTGTGTGCGCAGTGTGTGTGGGTGCACACAGTCATGCTCACTTGGTTAGCTGCCGCCCGGCACGTGCCGTCGTACTTACGAGTATACTATTTTATAACATTGAACTCTGGCTTGAATTTTGGATACCGATATTTCTTTATTGATAGTTTGTGTTTATTATTTTGAATTTGTTTCAAATTTTACTGACCCTGGCATTGGACTTTGCGATTCCGATTTGATAGTGATTTACGCTTGGATTTTTATTGTTTATGACGTACCATCACGCCTGTATGCTTTGAGGGGGTACGCAGATTTGTACAATACACCCAGATTTCGAAAGTTAGGTACCTATGTTTGCGGATGGATGGACAGAGATTTTGTTGGATGATGATGTCAGAAGTATTGTGAGAGGAATTTATGAATGTGTGAACCTTTACTTTGTTATTTTGTATATTTTAATTTCATGTTATCTCTTACTCTTTTAGTTCTAGTTTTAGTTACAGTAATTGGTTTATAAATTCAACCGTTGTAAGTAGATAAATAAATGTTAAGTTTATAGTGGATAAGCCTATTACCATGACATGTATTGTTAATAATGTAGGTAGGTATAATAAATATTTATGGCGACTTGTTTGGGAACGACTCATCATCTGCCACCATCAACCTTTTCCCAACTATGTTGGGGTCGGCTATCAGTTTTACCGGATGCAGTTGGATACCAGTACCTATACATGGAGCGACTGCCTATTTGACCACCACAACCCAGTTAGTACCGTGTAATACGATACCCCTTGGTAAGACTGGCTGTCAGACTTTTAGGGCCTCTGACTACCTAACGGCTGTCAAAGATCTACAAATGACAGCCGGGACTAACGGCTTTATCGTGCTTTCCGAGGCACAAAGGAAACTCGGTATGTAATGGGTGGTCACCTATCTATAGACCAACCTAGGCAAGCACGGCTTAACCTAACGATCGAGCCGAGCGGCTGTTATTATTTAGCCACGAGCTCCGCTTGTTTGGGAACGACTATAAGTAAATAGAAAAATAAATAAAAATATTTTTTGCAAAAAATAAAACAGACTTAATAAAAAAACACAAACATAAAAAACACTGATTGATTTGGTGTTTTAGTCACCGGCTTCTGAAGGTAAAGTTATTTTTCACTTTTCTGTGTTTTTCTTTTTTTTAAATTCTGTGATAACTTCTAAACTATTCAATCAAATGTTAAGCTGTAAAAGACAATTTTAATCTAAATTCAATTGTCAAGATAATGGACATACTTATTTGGATAAGGATTAATACTGAAAATAAGGTAGGTACCTACGTCATATTTTTAAATAAATTTTCAAAGATAAAAATGGTTACTTACCTACTTTACTCTTTGTCTGGATAGAAGGTCTACCTGTTAATACACGAAATATTTTCAGAGAATCATCCAACAGCTATAATGAAGCCATAGCAACGAAATATTTTTTTTACTGAGTAGGTAGGAATCTTTACTTGACCCACAAAATAAAAACTGGCTCCATAATTATTTTAACAACATCCATTACGCTAGTTTACTACGTCGTATTTAGCTGAGCGGCACAATGCCTATTGTTCATAAATGTAGAATAAGACAATATTACAGACCGCTAT
Organism: Xestia xanthographa; assembly: GCA_905147715.2. Classification (NCBI taxonomy): domain Eukaryota; kingdom Metazoa; phylum Arthropoda; class Insecta; order Lepidoptera; family Noctuidae; genus Xestia; species Xestia xanthographa. Next base: position 918,659 of record LR990654.1, on the reverse strand, counting down.
TGTAAATAAAAAAAACAGCCAATAAACAATTTACAAAATAACATAATTTTTTATTTGATGAATCAACAACAAGCCTCACAGACTCACAGTCACATTAGTCACGCTGTCGAAAAAGCAATTATTCTGACTGGCTGTACTAATGAGGAGTCGCCTGTGGGTTAGTTATAGGTAACTAGCTAGGCTTTTTAAACTAAATAACAATATCTACCTACATTACTACCTACCTACATTGTTCTACTTATATTCACATTTTCGCAAGTGAACTCATTGCCACGTCTGGCAAAGTCGCGGGTAAGTACCTACCTATAGGAATATTATAGGATGTAGGAGCTTGTCCTTTCATAATAATAACAACTAAATTGGGTGCATAATAATTACGTTTCACCAAGTGATTGTCCTATGTTGTAAATTCCAACACCTATTAGTTTGAGTTTATGTTGTCCTTCAAACATAAATCGCATACACGCCAGCACGTGCCAACGATGATACTACACAATTCCACCCGCGCCGCGCGCCGCTCGCGCCGCTACAATGTCGTCCCGTCTTCAATGAAATCGCGCATGTATGCGTCACTCAGCGTTAGGAGTGTGTATGTGTACGCGCAGTAGCTTCCTTCTGCTCTTTACAGCGTCTATCCCTTTCGCTCGTGATGTCGGATATTCCCAAACAAGCGGAGCTCGTGGCTAAATAATAACAGCCGCTCGGGTCGATCGTTAGGTTAAGCCGTGCTTGCCTAGGTTGGTCTGTGGATGGGTGACCACCCATTACATACCGAGTTTCCTCCGTGCCTCGGAAAGCACGATAAAGCCGTTGGTCCTGGCTGTCATTTGTAGATCTTTGACAGTCGTTAGGTAGTCAGAGGCCCCAAAAGTCTGACAGCCAGTCTTACCAAGGGAGGGGTATCGTATTACACGGTACTAACTGGGTTGTGGTGGTCAAATAGGCAGTCGCTCCATGTATAGGTACTGGTATTCAACTGCATCCGGTAAAACTGGGAGCCGACCCCAACATAGTTGGGAAAAGGCTGATGGTGGCAGATGATAAGTCGTTCCCGGGAGTGACGACACGGATGTCGGTAACAGCTGACTAGCTTACCACAGTTACGAGTTTAAAAATATAATAACAGTGATTATCTAAAAACTTTATTGCTAAAAGTCATCGACGGGATACAGTACTTAACATATATTGTGGAACAGTGTCAGTGCTCAGTAATACAATAATAAAAGCATAAAATAAAAATCCTAATAAAATAGTGAAAATCATCTACCCTAAACTATTCACAAATAAATTAAACCTCAAGTGATTTGCAGAAACACAATAAAATAGTGCAACTGAGTACATAGTGACAATTTGTGTGTGGATCATTGCAATAACTCGCGCCTACTGAAAATTACAGGACAAATTACAGTCAGTTAGTTACACATTGCATACAATCAACGCCATCTGTGACTCCTTAGTGGTAACTCGAATCTATAACTGGAAATTGTGTGGAACCCAAACAGACGGATCAATCATGGCGAAATGTGGTGACTGCGGTAAGTTTATGGCTATGTCTGAGGGCATTCGCTGCACTAAGTGTCCTGGGTCATATCATCCTGCGTGCATTGGCGTTACGACAACAAAGGTGTCAACTAACTGGTTGTGCCCGACCTGTAAGGCAAAGATACCGAGAACGGACAATTCGGCTACACCTGTTAAAGGCCCGTCTGATGGTAGCTTAGTTAGCCATCCAAATATAACCCAGCAAAATAGCAATAGCCAGCCAGGAACTAGCCCGACTGCAACTATCATCCAGTCTGCTACTACCATCCAGCCAGCAACTATCCAGCCAGCAACTGACCAGCCAGCTACAACCATCCAGCCAAACATTCAGCCGACAACTATTCAGCCTCCTCCGATACTACCAACCCCTGCCTCTCACCCCACCCCCAAAGAGAAAATAGCACAGCCGCAGCCACAGGAGCTCAACGTAGCCTACGAGATTCGATGTTTCCGTGAGGAGCTCAGTGCTATGAGAGTGGAGTTACGACAGTTCCGAGATGAGATGGCGAGTTTGAAGTCGGATGTCGGCTTATGTAGGGAGCGTATGGAAGTCGTTGAGGGCAAGGTTTCCTACCTCGAGAAACGTTTTGAGGAAAAAGAACCATCTTCCTACGACCATCTTGAGGAGACCATTGCTGAACTCAAGCTACAGCTGAATGAACGCGACCAGGAGCTCCTAATTAATGACGTCATCATAACGGGTATACCTGAAACAAAAGATGAGAGCCCGCTACACATCCTGAAAGTGGTATCCCTAAAATTGGGAGTTAACATCGACGAGCGCGAAATAGTGAACGCGGAGCGTGTTGGTATGGTGCGCCGTAACTTTACTACTACTGGCAGTGTTGACATAGCGGAGCCGCCACGACCGCGCGCGCTCGCTGTGCGACTGTCGCGCCGCGCTGTCCGCGACAGGGGGGTGAAACTTCCATACATTGGCTTCAAACAAAATTTTCATAGACAGTGCTGCCATCTGTGTGGTCAGGTACGCTAGTTTGGCCATAGTTTTACATGTTTGCCAATAGATAGAGCTAGTTGATAACAGTAAAGTAAAAGTAATACTAAATATTAATAAATAAGTATTATTTATTATTATTATTTCAACATGTTTTTCATTACAAATAAATTTAAAAATAATATAGTAAAATAAATAACATATATTCGTTTTCGCTTCAAGTAGTTTATTGAATACACAGTAACGTAGGGTACTTTGAAAACTTTTTAATGTTATGTTCGTTGTTTCGTGGTGTTCTGGTGATCTGTTTTGTGCTTTTTTAGAACCTAATACTGTGCTTGTTGTGCTAATATCTGCTATAAACGTTGGACCCTTGGACCCTGTGATAAGATACGTAATCGATTGACCCAACGCTGTGTATACTGGACCTCGATTTTAACTTTTTGATTTGAATTCGACGAAACTTGCAAGATGCAGAAAGACGGCCTATAAGTGCTTTTTGGATGTATTGTTCTGTATGTTTATTATTATAACACACATTGTAAAAAAAAGGAAATAAATTCTTTAAAAAACTAAATATTTTTTCATTTCTAGCTATCATTCATTTATTGTTAAATCTCATAAGTCATAGATTTTGAAGAATGATTTTCCTTTTATTGACGAATGATTGTTATTTATTTTGTGAATTAAGTAAATTCTAATGTGTACCTATGTTTCGAATTCTATATTTTCTTTAAGACAAGACTAGAATAATCATGATGTTGTCATCATATTCTATTTTATACACATAAGAATTCATTTATTCCACACAAATAAATAATAATCATTCTTCAATAAAAGGATTTATTACTAGAAACAAAAACCAAAAGCGCCATCTAGTGAGCGATAGCGTAAGCGGAGGGGACATTGAGACAAGTAGCGCCATCTAACAGTTAGGGTACACAGTTTTTTAAAACGAAAACCTCAGTTGCACATCTATCTTATATTATATAGTGTATTATCTATGGTCCGCGACCAACTGTTGAAAGCAGCGCGCGTGCGACGCGGCCTTACCACTGCCGATCTTGAATTGCATGGGCCCTCTCAGAGGTTTTATTTAAACGAATGGTTGACGCCGATTAACGGGAAGCTGTTCTATAACGCGCGTGAGGCTGGGCATAAATATAAATTTAAGTATGTGTGGACAAAAGAGGGCCGCATCTACGTGAAGAAAGAGGATGGTGTCCCTGCGCAACGTATTCGCTCCGATCTAGATTTGGGCCGAATTTTTGGAAATGGCTCATTTTAAATAGCTTGTTCCTAACTCGTCTAGTACTAAAATTACATAATATTATTTGTTTTTTTCCTGTTTCTTTTATAATCTTTTTTGTTGTTTTTTGTTCGCTTTTTCTGTACTTGTTTGGCCGCAGCATGCCCTGGCTAAAGGGGGCACTATTTTTGGTTTGTATTTTACGCAGTGACACAGATTTGATGATACCTATTTCCCTTCAAAATAAGTTTATGATATTTTATCCACTGAAGACTATTTATTTACTACAAAATACTTCCCTATATAATTATTATTTATCAACATATGCACTATTAATTAACACGATATTAGTATTCTGTACACGTTTTTTGACACGGACAAATATTTCAGTATTATTATTATACTATATTATCACATATTATTACGAAACAAAACATGTTACGAAAACCCGATAGTTGTCTGCAATCTTATAGTGTGCCCTTGTACGAAGTATTCCATTGTGATGTTTGGTGCCACTAAAACATTGTAATGAGTGCGAAGCACCTTAAGTTTGGATTACTCAACGCTGGATCGCTAGGCACTAACCACGATGAGTTTATCGCCGCATTGGAACGTCATGATGTTTGTATAATGGCAATAAATGAGACCTGGCTTAGGACGGGTGAGGAGGGGCGCGCGCCCGCCGTGCCTGGGTACCGGCTGCGACACGTTCCGCGCCCGGTGACCGTGCGCGGTGGACGCGGCGGTGGCATTGGGTTTTATATCAAGCGCGGGATGAATGTGCGCACCCATGCGCACCCTGTTGACCCGCTTCATGAGTCAGTGGAACAAATGTGGCTTGTTTTGAGCGCGAATGGTGTAAAAATCGCCATTGGCACAGCGTATAGACCGCCGTGGATGGATGTTGACATATTTTTGGACGCGTTAACATGTTCAATAAATTCCGTAGCGTCATGTAAATATACCGTTTTGTTGGGAGATTTTAACATTAATTGTCTTAACCAAACCAGAGCTATTGCACTCCGTGTGTAGGCATGAGATAATTACCTACCGCTTCGCGCATATTGAATATGCAAGCTCTCTAGGGCTGTCGCGCTCCAGCCGTGCGTAACTGCGTACGTATGCCGCGTTAATTTTTCGCGCTCTTTTGCCCTTGCGTCGCGTACCTACCTACTCGTACTTCGTGTTTGTTAACTGACTGATTTATTGATCATTAATCATTACTAGTGAAAATGACAAGCCGGATAAACTGTTGTTATTAATAAATGTAGAAAAAAATTGTCTTTTTTATATAAATTTCACTGCTTCATGTCCATGCTTCCCTTCAGAGTTTATTTTTAAATTACCTTTGTTAGATTTCGCATTGCTGCTATTCAATTTAATAAGTAATCGTAATTTTAGAGAAGGCAAGATATTAAGAGACATTATAGTAGAGTAAAACAATTGTAATTATAAAAGTTTTAATTAACATTTAAATAATACCTAATACAATAAAGTACAAAAATGTTGGTAGTATTTTATTTTGAGTACTTGAGGCAACCCTACCGACTGACCATTAAGCAGTGAGACGCCGAATAAAATACGCTAACGCGTGGCGTGAAGGCACAATTTTGATTGAGCGGGCTCAGTTTAGGTATTTATAATGTCGGCTTTTTTCAAGATCAAAGGAGTGCAACTTCTGTACGCTAGTACTATTATCTATTCTGTGACCAAACTGACTCTAAAACTGCTAAATTAAATGCGTTTCTAAATAGCCTTGACTTAAGTCAAATGGTCACTTCTGCTACTCACTTTACGGCCACTAGCGAGACTCTTATTGACTTAGTGTGTACAGATGCAAGGGTGATCAGCATAGAAGTGGACTGGATAGTCGCGCTAGGCGCACATGCTTTTGTTTTAGCCGTTTTTAATTTAAAAAAAGAAAAACTACTACCCAGGGTTGTAACAAGTAGAAACCTCAAAAATATACAGATGGAGAAGTTTAAGGAAGACTTGAACTCTATAGAGTTAGAGATTGGCTTGCGCGACCTGTATCAGTTGACGTCAATGCTATGGTGGCTCACCTCAATTTTGGTATTACTTCCCTTTTTGACAAACACGCTCCCCGTAAGACCCAGCTTATAAGACAAAAATCATATCCATGGATAACAGATAACATCAAGTTGATGATGTACTTGCGCAATCAAGCACATGTGCGTTGTAGGAATTCGGGTTCTGAGAGTAAGATTGAATATTACAAGGAATTAAAAAGTCTAGTGAACAAGTCCCTATATTACGAAAAAGTTGCGTATTTCAAGTTTAATATTAACGGTAAAATAAAACAACCCAAAGCTTTGTGGAGCAATTTAAAGACCACTTTGCTACCTTTTAAAAGTGAAACTGATTTACCCTCTCATATTTTCAATGACCCAGATAAAATTAATTCTCACTTCTTGAATGTCCCAGGTGATATAATAGCACCATCTACATGTCTTTATCATCATCATAGCACCATCTATATGTTAAATCTATGAGTCTCATAGATTTAATGACGGCGTATTCGCTATTGAAACTGTAGGTCAATCAGACATAATGAAGATTTTATCAAAACTCAAATCAAATGCAGAGGGTTTCGACCACATTACACTGGACATGTTTCTTCTGACTCTTCCACAGACTTTGGATATCCTTACTTCCATTATTAATCATTCTATTTCAACCTCGACCTTTCCTGATCTATGGAAAATAGCCGTTGTGCGTCCGATTCGTAAAATCGCGAACCCAACTACTGTAAAAGACTTAAGGCCTGTAAGTATTTTACCCTTTTTATCAAAAGTACTAGAAAAAGTAGTTAATGCCCAACTAACTGCATATCTTGAGCAAAATAACATCCTCCCTGAGGCTCAATCCGGTTTTAGGAGGGGGCGTAGTACTGCAACGGCTCTGTTAGATGTTACAGACAACATATTATCAGCTCAAGATGAGGGGTGTTGTACTTTGTTAGTTCTGCTGGACTTTTCTAGAGCATTTGATGCTATTAATTTGAGTCTCTTGCTTTCTAAGATGACATATTATGGATTCGACGCCGCTACCGTTAAATGGTTCGGAAGCTATCTGAGTAATCGTCAACAGCTTGTGGAAATTCGGGATGCGAATGGGTCTAGTGTTTTTTCTAATATGAGCCAAGTGGTAAAGGGGGTTCCGCAGGGATCGATACTGGGTCCTCCTTTGTTTATTCTATATAGTGCCGATATTATTAATATTATAAAAAACTATAAATTTCATATCTATGCAGACGATATTCAATTATACCTGGCCTTTAAACCTGAAGATTACGAGAGTGCAGTAAAACTAATTAACGAAGATCTGGCAAGGATTGTGGACTGGTCAAGACAGAACTCTCTTCTACTTAACCCGGCCAAAACTAAATTTATGCTTTTCGGATCCAAAGGGCAACTGGGTAAAATAAACAGTAACCTTGCAAACGTAATTGTGATGGGCCAACACATTGATCGTGTGTATGAAGCGAGAAATCTGGGTTTGATTATGGACCAAGGCCTTAATTTCGAGGCTCACATCGCAAGCTGCGTGAGAGATTGTTTTTACCGCCTAAAAGTCCTGTATAAAATGCGCCCATATGTAAACGAGGACCTGCGTGTACAGCTCGTTGAAAGCCTAGTTTTATCCAAATTAAATTATGCTGATACCGTCGTAGGTCCACGACTACTAGCACGTACCGAAAGACTTATTCAGCGGGTTCAAAATGCCTGCGCACGTTTTTGCTTTGACGTACCACCAAGGAGCCACTTGACACCATTTTTAAACAAGCACAACATTTTAAAAATGAAATCCCGTCGTAAGCTGCACTTAGCATGTCTTCTTTTTGGAGTTATCAAATATAAATGTCCCTCATACCTGTACTCAAAGCTTACGTGGATAAATAACCACCGACAGCACAAGGCCAGGCGTTGTGCTCAGCAGCTGGCTACACCACATCACAGAACTGCAGCTTTTCGAGGAAGCTTCCGGTATGCAGCATCCAAATGTTGGAATAATATCCCTCCACCAATTAGGAACTTAAACAACATAAATACATTTAAGTTAAGGCTTAAGACATTTATAATTCGTTCACAAATTGAATTTAATGATATAAATATTGACAAATCGTTTATCTAATTTAACAATCTAATTATTATCTATCTATTATTTACTACTATTTCGAATTTATTTCATAGGAACTCACCGGCAATAATGTGGGTAGTTGCGCGTCGGTGGTAAATCCGTTGTCTGCGATCGCCAGAATCCATGTGTGTGTATCACACATACCTACGTACACACCCATACATTTGTACAATCATCCTTTTGCTCCGACTTCCTTTGTAATTCCATTGTACTGACTAGTTTTGTCTTTGAACTTTGAACTCAATGCTCAGCATTATTAAGTCTACGGGCACTATACACTTTCTTTATTTAGCAGGTTTCTTCGCGTCTATTATTACTAATATAATTATGTTATCCTCCGTGACAAAAATATTCATTGTATATTATTTATTTATTACACACTTAGAAATGCCCATTTAATAGAATAACATTATTTATTTACTACCTACTACCCTCATCCGTGTGTCACTGCGGGGGGCCTACTGAAAACCAGCGCTGAGTGTTTTACACCCAGCATATGCTGAGTTGGTTACCCTTTCGTTGTGGGCATGCTCAGCGCAGTTGAGCTGTTTAATTAATTGTTAAGTTTTTTGTTGTTATATGTATATGTATGTGCTGCTCTATTGTGTTGCTGCTGTCCATTAACGAATAAATGAATATTCTATTCTATTCTATTCTATTCTATTCCCAAACAAGTCGCCATAAATATTTATTATACCTACCTACATTATTAACAATACATGTCATGGTAATAGGCTTATTCACTATAAACTTAACATTTATTTATCTACTTACAACGGTTGAATTTATAAACCAATTACTGTAACTAAAACTAGAACTAAAAGAGTAAGAGATAACATAAAATTAAAATATACAAAATAACAAAGTAAAGGTTCACACATTCATAAATTCCTCTCACAATACTTCTGACATGCCAACAAAATCTCTGTCCATCCATCCGCAAACATAGGTACCTAACTTTCGAAATCTGGGTGTATTGTACAAATCTGCGTACCCCCTCAAAGCATACAGGCATGATGGTACGTCATAAACAATAAAAATCCAAGCGTAAATCACTATCAAATCGGAATCGCAAATTCAAATTCCAATGCCAGGGTCAGTAAAATTTGAAACAAATTCAAAATAATAAACACAAACTATCAATAAAGAAATATCGGTATCCAAAATTCAAGCCAGAGTTCAATGTTATAAAATAGTTAGACTCGTCGTTAGGTAGACTCGTAAGTACGACAGCACGTGCCGTAACCAAGTGAGCATGACTGTGTGCACCCACACACACTGCGCACCCACACACACTGCGCACCCACACACACTGCGCACACACACGCGCTGTGCGCGCTTCCCCGTACCCCACTAACCGGGGGGTGGCAACTTGTAGCGAAATGCAATATGATTTACAACGAAAACGGGCGCGCGAAATATTTTATGTAGACCTTTGGGAGTATGGATATCATGAAAAATCTATTGGATGTATCTGTTCAAAATAAAATTATTTGAACTTTTGAATAAATTATCTATTCTTGTATGGTTTTAGTTTTTCCATTTTCATACTACTTAGGTCATTTATTTACGCCCAAAGATGAGTAAAAATTAGTGTTGAAATATGAAAGTTTCGACGCTCATAACTTCTAAACCAATATTTTTTTTCCAATTCTGCTTCCATACAGGGCTAGATAATGAAAAGATCAGTTGATACAATTTTTAATTTTGAACCTACACCGTCAAACAAATGAGTAATCACCAGACTACGTTTGTATGGAAGAATGACTGACTTGTGCAACCTTAAGGGACTAATTTTTAGATTTATAGATTTTGTTTTGTTCTTTGTGTAAAGCAAAGAGATTAGATACCTTCTTTTTCACCGGTGACCGCAACGCGACATCACAATAATGCGATGCATAACAACTACCATCGACTAAATTAATGATTTTTCTTTTACATAAGCTGGACTATTTTATCATTGAGCTATTACTACTACGTGGCGAAAACAGCGCGAACAAATACTGTGCTCCGTTCATTTGCTGTCGGCTGGCTGCAGTTCACTCAGTCGCTTGCTCGCCTTATACGGGGTTAGCCGCCCCCCGCGCGCCCCGCACTGCGCACAGATTTTGTTTGCGCTGTCTTCTTAATACGTAGTAGTAAGCGCAATTTGATGTATTTTACTGATATTTCAGTTTAGACGGCAAGAACAGCCGGACTCCCATATTAAATTAGGATTTTTTCTTATAAGAAGGTGTTCTTTTCATTAAAATAATCTACACGTCCAATCGTGTCCCGCACTTCAGTCATTCAGTGTGGCCAGAGCACAAAAATTGACCATAAAGTATTAGAACAATAATTAAATAATCTTATAACGTTACCTGGTACTTGGTAGGACCTATATTTTAGTTATTTCAGCCAGTACCTAATAAATAACTATAAAAATAATAAATAAAATAATAATAATAACTATAAATATCTAAAAAACACCAAAAACTTCTTAAGTATCGTTAAACGATACTTATTTTAAAAAAAAAGACTTGTCTTCTGTTAAAGTTTATACAAAAATTCACGTTACATTTTTTAATTTTATACTTTAACATTTTTTTTTCGTCCAAACGAAGTCACTTAGGACCAGAATTATATATAAACACCACCATTAGAACAATAATAACTGTAAAAACAGTGGATGCAAAAAAAAATCCGAGCCAATATATAGTCCGTGTTTTTTCAGCAATCGTAAAGCCTGTATAATATTGTGGCTTGTACATTACAGGGCATTCTGTAAACAACAAATTCAGATATAAAATTGTCGCATTTTGAACAGGCTCTTCGACTACGGCACAGTATAATTATAAGTAGTAGTTTGAATTCAAATAAACGCCCGGATCACTGGCGTAATTAAAACGAGCGCCCCTTCCCCCGCCCGTAAGGATATGTACTTCAAGGTGTGAAAAGACTGATAGTCGCGCGCTGCGCGTCATATTCTTAACGATAAACCACACAGTTTACCCGATAGTAGCAACCCTAGCACATATTACACCCTAGCCCTCTGATCGACAGTAGGCATTGAATTCCAGGACACGTCCGAGTCAGACTACTGCTTATAATTATACAGTGACTACGGCTACTTTTTGCGGCGATTCGAACTCAATGCTATCGCTGGCTGATCTCCTTCTTACAGTAAGCTCCAAATCGGGCCGAATGTGTGTGATCCGCAGTGTTCAGTTCTGACATGCCTTTGAGTATAGAAAAATCTGATAAATGTATATAAGAATAAAAGAAGCGCGCGATTGCAGTGATGCAGAAACGCGTTTACGAGACAAGCGATAGCATCGCTATCGGTGCAAACATCAGCACAACAAGCTATCCGAACATGTCACATTTTCCCAATAAATTTTGAACCTAACACTTTAGTGATAAAATCGAAAATATATTAAAGAAATTTAACAGATTGTCAAAATTTGACTTATTTGACAATTTTACTTATATTCATTGCTATTGAATGATGACAATGAGGGGTTTTCTTTTTGGCTCTTCCCTAGTCGCTGGATAGATGGCGCTAGGAGTTAGTATGATAATGCAAGGAACGGAACCTAAAAAAACTGATTTTAACAAAGCGCGAGAAAACTACGTTATATTCGGAAGTTTAAGCAAATGAAAGTGTCAGTCAACGAGAGTATGTGACGTGACACAATGTTTTTTTTTCCAAGCGTTTTGGCTTTGGTACCTACTATCATAGTAAGTTCAACGCCATCTATAGAGTTCTTGGAAACTAAGTTTTTTTTTTAATACCTCAAAAAGAAAACATCTCATTAGGCCTACAATGCACTACCGGTAAGCCGTATCGTCACGATTCTATGGTATTTTAACCAATTTAAAGTTTTTGTTTTGTCTGTATTAATATCGGCACATTATAGCACGTTATATATCGAGAGTCATGACGTTGACCGCCATTGTCACATAATAATGCGTGCCCTATACGCTAAACGACACACATTAGTGACAAAATGGTAGGAGAAATTACGCTCTGGCGTTCAAAATATTAAGGTGAATGCTCCAACCAGCAATCTAGCTAGGAGAGCAGTGATTCACCCAGCAATTTGTTGTACCTACATGTAAATATAAATGCATACTTTGTAAATCCCTCGTGTACTACAAAACTTTATTATTAATATTATTATTTTTCCACCTTTGATTTGAATTTCGCGGGCTACCCTGGAGCATTCACCGTAAATACAATGAGAGGTTTTCCTTTTGAGGTTTTAAAAAAAAACTTAGTTTCCAAGAACTCTATAGATGGCGTTGAACTTACTATGCCAAAGCCAAAACGCTTGAAAAAAAAGAACATTGTGTCACGTTACATACTCTCGTTGACTGACACTTTCATTTGCTTCGCCTTCCGAATATAACCAACATTTCTCGCGCTTTGTTAAAATCAGTTTTTTTAGGTTCCGTTCCTTGCATTATCATACTTACTCCTAGCGCCATCTATCCAGCGACTAGGGAAGAGCTAAAAAGAAAATCCCTCATTCCTAAAATGAAACATACAGCCTTAGGTTGCATGCACATTGACACAGAGTGAAAACAAAGCGTCGGGACACACGTTATAGGATACTGAACTCTGTCTCGATTTAGCAAGGTACAAAGTGCACTCTCTCTTTCGTTACTGCAATAGTAGTTACCATCCGAACATCAATCATCGCGATAGATTTCCGAAGAATCGAGTCCGATGCTTCGGAAATCTATGAAATCTATCACGACCGGAGGGAGATCAGATGCTGGACTAACGGATTGATGTATTTTCATAGGCATGGTACCGCCAATTCGCTACTTTTACGGAACAGAAGTTTCATTACCTACATTTAACATTTCTTTTGGAACAGAACCCTTGAACCCACTCAAGGCAACGGGACAGGCCCGGGGTTGCGGGACTATTCGAAAGAGATACCGTGGCCCCGGAACACAAAGGGCGATGAAGGAACATGGATGGGTTTTAGTCAGTAAAAGTCTGACACTCCCTCCTGCTCCGCCCAGAGCGGGAGGGGTTATTTGATGATTTCCCATCCGAAAAAAAAAAAAAAAAAAAAAAGAAAAAGGCAGCGGGACAGGCTCCAAAAGAATATAATACCACTTTTGACGCTTATAATCTGCGCCAATGTGAATGGAAGCTTACAGCTTCTGAACTCGGTGCCATTAGGTTGATCGCGATCACTTTTATTGACCTTTTTTCTTTCTAAATTTTGTAAATAGAACAGACTTGTAACGCACGAAGCGAGTCGAGGCTTGACAGTTGACACATTTAGTGCAGGGTTTTTTTGGCGCGTGAATGTGACAGGTAGTAAATAATTGAAATTGTCTATGGATATTGCATGAGAAAAACAAGATGGCGACGCTTGTTCCTTCAAAAGGTCCATTTAAACAATAGGCTAATTTCCACCATCAATAAATTGCAAATCTATTTAGTCCGTCAGTTATAGTATTGGAAAACAATGGACACGTATTTTTTGTTTTTGTAAATCAATGAATATTGACAAAAATAAAACGCATCAAAACTCGAGAGTGACGTCACTCACAACGCATTAAAAATTAAGGCAAGGCGCGCCGCGGCGCGGCGTGACGTTAAGAATTTTAAAAGCGTCTTATCTTCGTTAATTTTGGTTTACGTAGGTAACAACAGAAAAAATACGTGTCAAATATTGTTTGAAAATCTAGCTGACTGACTAATTAGTTTTTTTTTTTTTCTTTTCGACTCTGTGGTATTAATTAATTGATTTTTATGAAATTGTATAATTATAAATTTTGCAAGCAATATGAATTGGTACAATACAGTGGACTACGCATTCACTTGACATCTGGAAATGTATAAAATGTACTGTGTTGAGCAATAAATATTTGAATTTTTTTTCAGGACACAAGCCTATTGCATTTTTGATATTGTAAAAGAACGCCAGCGCCTCGCCAGTCGCTTACACACCATCGTCTTCACACGTCCTAATTTACTGTCTTAATCATAACCGAGTCAACCTTACCACCGACACCTTACCGAGTGAACCTTTAATTAACATTTATTAAATTCAGGATTACCTATTGCTTATCATTTCTGTGGACCATATATAAAACACGCACAACAAACGAAATCTCCACTAATTTAATTGAAAAGGGAACCGGAACCAACCCTGCTCAGTGCATTGCTGCACGGTAGCCCGCGAAATTAAAATTTTCTTACTTTTTTTTACAATTTGCAGGCCAGTGCTAGGTTGTATGTTGATGATTATATATGATTTGCGGCTGTAAAACGCATGTAGTCATATTTTAATCAACATACAACACAGCACTGGCCTGCAAATTGCAAAAAATATGTAAAGTAAATAAATTATGTCATTAGTTATAATAATTGCCCCAGTTGGTAGGGTAGGCTTTGCCTAATTGCCTGTTAAGAGCGCACGCCCATGACCATGTACACTCGAGCACCGAGCGAGGTCACTCGTAATTTTAAATCATGGACGCCGAGGGAATGGACGAAACTGTTGCGGACTGCTGCTGTTGCACTATGTGCCATCACTTATTACCGTTACTTACGTATAAAAAATATTTTAAAAAGTGGCGTAAATGAAGATGGTGGATGGTCACAATTCATCGTAATAGAACATGGTAGGTGGTAGTTTTTAGGGTTCCGTAGTCAACTAGGAACCCTTATAGTTTCGCCATGTCTGTCCGTCCGTCCGTCTGTCCGTCCTCGCTTAAGGTGGATGCTCAAGGGTAGCCCGCGAAATTCAAATTTTCTTACGTTTTTTGCAATTTGCAGGCCAGTGCTAGGTTGTATGTTGATTAAAATTTTGTTTGCGACTGTAAGACGTATGTAGTTACAGAATTATATTCATCAAAATCATCAATACAACCCTCAAAGTTCATAATGGTGGCAAAATTACTTTTCCAAGGTCAAAATCATTCTTGCACCTTTATGAACTTGGAGGGTTGTATTGATGATTTTAATGATTATAATTGTGTTACTACATACGTCTTACAGTCGCAAACAATATTTTAATCAACATACAACCTAGCACTGGCCTGCAAATTGCAAAAAACGTAAGAAAATTTGAATTTCGCGGGCTACCTTTGAGCATCCACCTTAATCTCTGTGACCGTTAGCACTAGAAAGCTGAAATTTGGTACCAATATGTATATCAATCACGCCGACAAAGTGGTAAAATAAAAATTGGAAAAAAATGTTTTATTAGGGTAGCCCCCCTATATGTAAAGTGGGAAGTGATTTTTTTTTTTAATTTCAACCCTAACGTGTGATATATTGTTGGAAAGGTATTTAATTAAATTAATAGGGGTTTTCTAAAATAATTTTTTGATAATGTCAATAATTTCGGAAATAATCGCTCCAAAAGTAAAAAACAATGTGTCCCTCTAACTTTTGAACCATAAGTTTAGAAAATATGAAAAAAATCTGAAAAGTAGAACTTTATAAGGACTTTCTAGGAAAATCATTTTGAACTCGATGGAAACAACAGTTTTTGTACAAAAAAGACAAAAAATTGTACAAAATAATTTCTGGACTAAGTTTGTACTATATTCGTGTATGCAAGCATTTTTACATAATGGATACCCACCTTTAAACTCATAAGTGGGAACACTTATTGTGACGGACGGGAAACAACGGAACCCTACACTGAGCGTGGCCCGACACGCTCTTGGCCGGTTTTTAATTAATGTTACTTCTTAATTGTTATATCGGCATCGCAACTGGGAGAAACGAGAGTGTATAGGCGG
Organism: Xestia xanthographa; assembly: GCA_905147715.2. Classification (NCBI taxonomy): domain Eukaryota; kingdom Metazoa; phylum Arthropoda; class Insecta; order Lepidoptera; family Noctuidae; genus Xestia; species Xestia xanthographa. Next base: position 902,991 of record LR990654.1, on the reverse strand, counting down.
CGCGCTCGCAGATCGCGCGAGACGACTCGAGACCCTTTGACTCGCTCGCAAAAACCGACTCGGGACCATTGAGTTATAATGTACATTATAACTCAATGCTCGGGACGGAGAGCTAGCGAGGATGAGGAACACCGAGACAGGCCGAGGCGGGGACCGCTACCATCTACACTCTCGCGCTCGCCCTGCCTCGGACTGTCTCGGCGAGAGTGTACAGCTGGCATAGACGCTGCATAGTATGCTTAATACGATGGCGTCTTGCTATCCATTATACTTTACGAGATATAATAAAGCTTGCAAAGTGCAGTCTCCCATTTCTGCGTAGATCTCCCATTGCACAGCGAATAAGCGTTCATGCGAATTCACATCAAAACAAAATGGCGGCGTCACTTTGACATATTTGACAGTCAGATTAATCCTACTACTATTCCTATCCTATTAATATTGTAAATGCGAAAATTTGTGTGGATCAATGGATCTTTAACATAACTTAAAATAAAAATCTCAAAATTAAATTCAACGATATATTCCCAACTCACAAAAAACAACGACATTATAACTTAGATAAGTACATCACAAAAACGTAACACTTTTATTCATACTTTGATCGTTCATTTGTATGCAAACATGTCATTTGGTAATAATATTTAAACTTAACGATAAATTAAGTATAATAAAATAAGAATTATTATAAATATCACTGCACAAAGTATCATAAAGTTTTTTTTGTCACACGATGCTGTATATGAGAACGCGTACACTGCAAAAGAAAGAATCTGCTTTAAATGTAGTCCCATGTAATTACGGGCGACCCTATTGCCATCAACCTATGTCACACGATACGTTAACGGTGTCGAGCTATTATAGAGTGCCACACGGGTGGTGCGGCACCGCAGTACAACGCTGTTTACTGCGGTACGGCGCGGCGTGAAAATGTGGTGTTCACTAGAAACACTATAGTTAGGGTTTACAATAAAACCACCAAACCACCAAATTATCAGTAAGTACCTAGATGAACTTTAAGGGTACGTGTGCTCGCTGCCCGCGATAAGTGTGGACTACTCAAATGACGGAACCTTAAAGCTTACGCTACTTTTATTAATATACCACATCATTGTGTTTACCTTTGTACTGTAGTATATGGTATTAAAGTAATTGTATGCTGCCCGCGATAAGTGTGGACTACTCAAATGACGGAACCTTAAAGCTCACGCTACTTTTATTAGTATATCACATCATTGTGTATCTATGTACTATAATATATGGTATTAAAGTATTGTATTCCAGATATGTAAACTTAATATGACTCAGTGTGTAGGGTCACTTGAGTCTGTCAACAACTACCTATGCAGCGAAAGAAACCTGCAGTGGCGGCATGAATTGTCACTCTGGCACCGCAGCGCATCACCCCTCTCCAGGTCACCAGAGTGGTGCGACGCCGCACGGCGCAGCAGCCCAACGCATCGTGCGACATGGTATTATAGTGATTTGTATGTAGGATGACGTTGCGGCACGCACCGCCCCGTCAACGCATCGTGTGGCCTCTTCCTTGGGCCTCGATTTTAATCATTCACAAATGCTTCCTCTCTCATAACTCACTTATTTTGCTGTACCCGACACCATGTGATCTAATTATAAGTTTTACCACCTTAAAATACTGGTATTCAGCTGCATCCGGTTAGACTGGAAGCCGACCTCAACATAGTTGGGAAAAGGCTAGGTAGATGGTACCACCTTAGAATACCTATATGTGGAATGCAATTTAAAAGTATTGTGTAAACGCGTTTAAATCCAGCTTCCGTGACTGGTACTAAGAAATTCCTGATAGAAAATCAGAATAGCGCTTTGCCTGAACTGAGAGTCAAAGCTAAGGCCTAAACCAGACCTGCCCCTGCGCACGCACGGCTCTATATATCAAGTCTAAGACTACCTTCCAATCTGGAACCAACCATACACATTTACAACATTTCATTGAATTTTTAACAGCGCCCTTCGCGTCCAATACAACAACGCATTCAAGGTGCTGATGGGGTTGCCTCGATGCTGCAGCGCATCAGGGATGTTTGCTGAAGCTCACGTAGACTGTTTCTACACGGTGATGCGGAAACGGTGCGCATTCCTGATCCGTAGGGTGCGGGGCAACACCAACAGCATCCTGTCTATGATTGCGAGTAGGCATGATTGTGCGTTTGTGAACCACTGCTGCAAGGTTTCAGCTGGGCCTGTCACCTTGCAGCAATGATGTCACAATCTGTTTTCTGTTTTGTTTTGTTTGTAAGTGTATTACTAACATAGTTTGTAAGTATATTGTTACTAACACTATGAGTCTTGTTGCTCGAAATAAATGATTTATTATTATTATTGAAGCGTGTAGGTACGGATATAGTGGTTTCCTTAAGTAAAGATTTTAACAAAATATTGTCATTTCAAATAACTATGCTAAGTAATTTTGGACTTTTTTGCCTATTCTTGTACATAAGAAACTATTTCTGCAAAAAGCAACTGGAATCAATTTATTTCTTCGTTAAGTTTGAAGTTTAAAGCACTATTTATTCGCGTAATAAAAATAAACGGTTCCACTTCGATAGGAAACCTCAACTGTTCTACATAGGGGACTACAATTTATTGTACAGTCAAAGGTCAAAATTCCACTTCCACCGCAATGCACATTATCGTTTGCGCTATACGGGCGGCGGCGCCTATACACACATACGCATATTTAAGAAGAAGGTCATAAGTACCACCAATATTGCTTTGCCATTGTGTTGCGAGATTGGCAGTCGACTTCTGACTGTTACGTACATGGAAATTTTGCCACGGGTCCATAATTGGAACAAACGCTGCCATGTTATTTTGCACTTATTTTATTCATGTTTCCACAGATAATATCACAATTAATGTCTACTACTACTACAACAGCCCATAACATCCACTGCTGGACATAAGCCTCTCCCATGATGGGAGGAATTAGCCGTAATCTCCACGCTTGTGCGGCGGATTGGAGATCGCAGTGATGAAAGACTAACAGAAAACGCTGCTGCCCATTCTCTGGTCTACGGAGGCGCAAGGTGTTCTGCCTCAGACATTACGAGCCTTATACGACACCCGTGAGTGTAATGGGTTGGTTCTATTCTACTCTGCCGGATACCACACGGCTAGCCACAAATGTCTACCAAAAGCAAATCCTGCTGCCAATGTCAATGGGGAATTTTCCAGTGCTTTTAAGGAATGAACTAGATGGCGTTGATCAACCTTGGAAATAATAAAATAGCTCGTTTTTATGTCCACAAAGCCTTAACTGAAGTACGGAAGACCCTAAGCTCGAATCGACGCACCAGTTTAGCCGTAACGCAAAAACACTCAGAAGAACAATAGCAAAAACCATGCAAAAACTTGTAGTTCAGTTCAGTGATGCAAAAGAACAGTAGACGAGAGAGTTTAGGTTAAAAATGTTTGACAGAAAAAAGGTTCTTTACAGTTTTCACTTTATATACAACAAAGAAAAATAAATAAATTTTATTATTTACTATATACCTAGTTTGAAAGGTGTCTAGGAGAGTTTTTTTTTGCCCTGCTAAAAGATTGTACCATTGACCTATAATATAATACTAGTAAATTCTTTTTTCATCGGATTTTACTAGAACGCCGCTTAAAAAAATATTCCCAAAGCTGATCAGCGCCATCTATTGATATATACTGAAGCGTTGTGACAAACGTCAGTGTAAATTCCTCATTTAAATGCTGAAGGATGCAGCACCTTTCCCTAACCAACTTTGTTGGGGTCGGCTTCCAGTCTGACCGGATGCAGCTGAATACCAGTATTTTACCTAGTGCGTCTGCCTATCTGACCTCCACAACCCAGTTAGGTAATACGATAACCCTCAATAAGACTGGTTGTTAGGCTTTCGGGCCACTGACTACGTAACGGCTGTCAAAGATCTACAATTGACACGCTTACAGCACTATTACGTACTGTAGGATTTAAAATTGACTAATCTTATTTTATCATGGAAGATCACTTTTATTATAAATGCGAAACGTTTTTTACTCTTTCACGCAAAATCTACTGAACAGATTTGGATGAAATTTTGCACACAGATAGTTTCTAACTTGGATTAATATAGTAACAGATAGGATACTTTTTATCCTTGGGAGTACAATCCGTGAGACAATAAACGGACTCCACGCGGGCGAAGCCACGAGCATAAATTAGTTATTATTTTTTTACAGTGGTGTCGATTCTGTTGTGCACAAACTAAACTTAATTTTGGCTATTGCTATCTTTTACTCAAAGGCAGTGCGAGAAAAGGACGGCTATAGCTATGAACTAAGTTAGAGATGTCAAACTAGTTCATGTCTTGCGCTTCACCGTGTTTTTAGTCGACATGTTTTTACGTGCACTCTTCATTTGTATGGAAATACTAGCTGACCCACGCAACTTCGTCTGCGTCACATAAGAGAGAAAAAGCTAACAAAAGGAATACATTTTCCCCGTTTTTGCAACATCTTTCATTTATGCTCCGCTCCTTTTGGTCGTAGCGTGATGTTATATAGCCTTAAATATATAACCTTCCTCAATAAATGGGCTGTCCAACACAAAAATAATTTTTCAATTCCAACCAGTAGTTCCTGAGATTAGCGCGTTCAAACAAACAAACAAACAAACTCTTCAGCTTTATAATATTATATAGTATAGATTAGTTCGAACTAAATTTGACAGCTCTAAATTACGTCCGTCTCTTTCTCGTTTTATTAGACAGAAAAAGATAGCAATAGCCTAAATTAAGTTTAGTTTGTGCACAACAGAATCGACACCATTAATTGACAAAAACTCAGAATAAAATTCAACGATATATTCTCAAACATTTTTACATTACGTTTTACTGAATCAAAAGGTTACATTTTTTAATTGTGTACGATTGTATAACAATTTTTGCATCAAATCAAGTTATTCAAAATCATCAGTTTTCTTTGCATATAATACCATTAGAACGAGGGCTATTAGCAAAGAAGTAAATATAAGGAAAAAACATAATATCAGAAAGGCTTTTCTAGTTTCGGCGGCTGAATCGACTCGTCTGAATTGACCCCCGGCTGCAACCAAAAGAATTACTTAGTTTTAAACTCGTATTTTTATAAACTTTTATTTAATTTGAAATGTTTGTTAAGGTCAATGTTTAATGTTTGTTGTTGGTCAGGTTAATGTTTGTTTGAAATCTTACATTTGAAATTCTTTTTCTTTCTTATAACGAGAAAGAGACGGACGTAATTTAGAGCTGTCAAATTTAGTTGGAACTAATATTTCCATACAAATGAAGAGTGCACGTAAAAACATGTCGACTAAAAACACGGTGAAGCGCAAGGCATAAAACTAGTTTGATATCTCTAACTTAGTTCAGAGCTATAGCCGTCCTTTTCTCGCACTGCCTTTTAGTAAAAGATAGCAATAGCCTAAATTAAGTTTAGTTTGTGCACAACAGAATCGACACAAATGCTTGGTTTAGCGCTTGGTTTAGCTTTGAGACGTCATTCTATATCCAAAATGGCGGACTCCCAAAGATGGCTGACTATTTAATTTGTATGCATCCCCATATCCTCATGATATGGGTATCAATTAAAAAAGTTAGCTGAGAAGAATACGAACAAATCACGTCACTTTAAAAGTCTGTCTGTTTTTTTACTACTCCTTGTTTTTTCACTAACGAGAAACGTCAGCTAGCTGACAAAGAAGCTATATACGCCAAAATCACGGCCATTTTGTTTTTTTTTTTACCTTCTTGGACACTTGTCAGCATGGTCCTATGACTTGACCAGGACTATGTCTGGACTTTGTAACTGGACTATAAAAGACACTGTGATTTCTGTATTTCTTCCGGAATTTCTGTAAAGATTATAAGTCGGACAGAAAACACCGACCTCGTCAAGATTTTCGTGTTTTTATAAACCGATGTACAGATTAAACGTCATAACAATATCACAAATATTTAACAACCGGGGCCCCCCTGATGAAATGATTCATGTAATAGTCTTGGTAACCTGAATTCTGAAAAATTATCATTATAAATGTTTAACGTTATATTTTCTGGTTGCGAACTTATTTGCTTTCTCTTCCTAGCAGGTTCGCTGCCACCCACAGGATAGAAATGTATCCCTAAGGCCAAATCCCAAGCACGGACCGGTTCGTGCACGGTGCTGTCTTCTCTATATCACTGTCATGCAGAGCCAACTTGTTTTCGCCGTGTTTTAGACCCAGAAGGGCTTTCTCCACAGCCCATTTTTATAATTTTTTACAAGCACAAAAAAATAAAAATACAACCATTCAAGATACGAAAAAAAAAACACGTAACGAATTTTTGAAATTTCAAGCATAGTGCCGATTCAAACACAACGTCCCAAGCCGTATGCTCCCCTGTACTGATCCTCTAAAATTTATCAGCGTTGCAAATAAACGTTGTATAAAGTTATACTCGAGAATAAACAAAGAATAAGCAAAATGTCTAAAAATAAACAAAGCATAGCATAAACCAGGTACAGCTTTGACATTTGTATTCATTCAACCGCTATTCCGAAGTTATTCGCGCCTCCACCTTTGTATAAAGCTAGTGTAACCTTAAAAATACCACGGTTTGTGTTTGTTTACGCGCATTTAATTATTTTACGTTCGTTTTGATTATGGAATTAGATGCAATCTAGGAAGTAGAACCAGTAAATAACATTATAAATCTGTTTAATGCAGGTTCAAAGAAAAATATTGATGTATACAGGGTGGAATTTTGTAATGCCACCTGGAGGGAAAGTACTCTTAATACCGGAGATAGCAAATTTTACTCAAAGGAAACATTCCTTCATTTAAAAAAAAAAATTAACCTGCAATCAAAGATTTTGAAAATTCGCGTGCCACACTCGGGAATCGAACCGTCTAAATTCCAAAAAAATAACACCCTGTACTTTTATGGCACCAATCGATAGGGTCAATCATAAGGATCAAATCCCTCTAACAAACATGATAAATTAAATGAAAGGAAAACCATGAAATCTTAAGTTATAAATTCAATGGGATAAATTCAATAGGTACGATAAAGCACTGTTAATAAAATGATGGACCTTTACAATTAAAGAGAATAAGATTGCAGAAGCAGATTGCAATTTGCATGTGTTTGTTTGTGCAAATTGCAATATTCCTATGTAAATAGTTCTTCGTCATTTTAATAAATAAATGTCGGCAAAAGAGAATTGTTTACTATGTTCGTAATTGGATGGACCTTTGACTAAAAGTGCTTTATCTTATCCCATTGAATTTATAAGTTAAGATTTCATAGTTTCCCTTTCATTTAATTTATCGTATTTTTTAGAGGGATTTGATCCATAAGATTTACCCTATCGATTGGTGCCATAAAAGTACAGGGTGTTATTTTTTTGGAATTTAGACGATTCGATTCCCGAGTGTGGCACGCGAATTTTCAAAATCTTTGAATGCAGATTAATTTCTTTTTAAAAATGAAGGAATGTTTCCTTTGAGTAAAATTTGCTATCTCCGGTATTAAGAGTACTTTCCCTCCAGGTGGCAATACAAAATTCCACCCTGTATAGCGATGAGCAGTTACGGTTATTTTCTAAAGGTGGTGTTTCTAGACCAATTAAATTGGTAGATCTCTCAATATGGACACTTGCGGAGGTAGATTATTTTCTCTTTTGAGGTATTGGGGACGTAAATATAGATTATTCTATTCTAATCGTTCTCCCAGGTGATTGATCGGTCTCTCTTAGCCATTTTAATATTCACTTTTAAAATATATTTCTATATCCACAAAGATACTTAGACAAATTCAATTACAACTTTTTTATTTAAATTTGCATGCTATTAAAACATCAATTAAAATTAATAAAATAATCAAGCTAATTTATAATTACAATTGTTTTACTTTAATATAGCGTCTCATATATTTCTTTCCTTCTCTAAAATAACGATTACTAAATTCAATAGCAGCATCCATACACGCAACAGTTTACTGATTAATGATCAATAAATCAGTCAGATAACAAACACGAAGTACGGGTAGGTAGGTACGCGACGCAAGATCAAAAGATATAGATCCATACATTCCTGGGCCCAGGTGTTAACTGAATCAAATTAGCCTTATTTGTAAGAGGATATAATAACAAGGCCTTTTAAGTGAAATTTGGCTATCCAGGAATCAAGTTATATGAAGTTGAATTATGGTAAAAGTGAGGTTATATTATAACATTGTAGTGTTTTTATGTTTTTTACGAAATACTTTTGAATGGCTTCGGTTTTGTTATGTTTTTATGCACGGAGCGTGTGTGACGTGTCGAAGATCTGACACGTTTGGCTCTCCCGGCCCTGGAGAGTCACTACAGTCGAAGACAAGTTTCTATATCCAATATCCTGCACTTAGAAGCAGTAGGCACCAACCTTTTAAAAACTAAAAAAGGGACAAATAATATGTATAAAATGGGATCCCTTTTTTTTGCATAATCTTCTTTTTCCTAATATACTTTGGCATAACTGTTTTGGCATAATTTGTTTTGCCATAATAATACTTTGCCAATTTTTTTTTTGGCATACTGTTTATGTTGGCATAATCATCTTGAAGGCTAATTTGTTTTGGCATAAATTGAATTTTGCATAATGTTACTAGGCATAATGACTATTAGCATAATAGTATTTAGGCATACAAATAATATAAATACCAGAATAAAATTTGAGTTATTTTTACGTATTTATTTTGAATTAAAAATTCATTAAGTTGTACTACAAAAGTTAGTGACAGAAACGAATCGCTGCAAAACCGACTCCACGTAGTCTTGTCTGCCCTACCCCTAGAGTGTAATTTAAAATCGCGTAGGCGCGGAGGGGCGAGGCGGCCTGCGAGTTGAGGAGCAGGTGGTTGTAACACTCGCCGCCGCTGCTGAGGCTGGCCGGCTTCGCCGGCCAGCAAGCCGAAGCTGCGGTGGTGAGCGTTAAACACATCTGCGACGATAAGCTCGCGTGGGACCGCCGGTGCCCCGCAGCGCCGGAGCCGTGACAGAAACCTTGCCTGCTGCATGTTGCATACTGCATACTGCATGCTTGCTTGCTGCATGCTTGCTTGCATGCTGCATGATTGCTGAATGCATGCTTGCTGCATGCTTGCTGCATACTTGCTGCATGATTGCTGCATGCTTCCTGCACGCATGCTTGCTTTATGCTTGATGCATGCATGGTGTATGCTTGTTTAAATGTTTGCAAGCTGCATGTTTGCTGCATGCATGGTGTATGCTTGTTTGCATGCTTCTTACAGGGAAAAAACTCACATATGTTCACAATCAACTATGTTCAAAACAAATATGTTATGTATTACCTGCTTCGGAGAAATGGTTTTATTCCAATCGTCAAAATAAATTGTTATATCCAATTAGGGTATGTCTAACATTTTAGGATTATGCTTCTTTGTTATGCCTATAAAAAATATGTTTTAGTATCATTATGTGTAAATTAATTTATGCCTAACAATGTTATGCTTAATCATTATTATGATTAGATAAATTATGCTTAAAAAAAATATGCGAAAGCTGTTTTTCGTAAAAATGTTATCTATACTAATATTATAAAGAGGAAAACTTTGTTTGTTTGGTTGGTTGTTTGGTTGTAATGAATAGGCTCAAAAACTACTGGACCGATTTAAAAAATTCTTTCACCATTCGAAAGCTACATTATCCACGAGTAACATAGGCTATATTTTATCCCCGTACTCCCACGGGAACGGGAACTACGCGGGTGAAACCGCGGGACGTCCGCTAGTGCAAAAATATAATTAGTAGTAACAAAAGTATGCCAAGTTATATTAGGTCTAAAAATTTTATGCAAATGGATAGGGAACCGTATAAAATATGTATATCTTCAAAAATTATGAGATTATCGTCTAAGAATTCTGCAGGAGGCACGATATTTTCTCGTATATTTAGTGCCATCTGTCAGTTGGTGACTAACTGATGTCAGGCAGTGTTGCCAGAAGAAAAATTAAAGGAATTCGAATACACGATGAATCGATTACACGAAAAAACACTTGTCACTCGATTTTCATACATATTTTGAGATTTTACCGATTTATTCATAATCGATTACTTACAGACATTATTTAATCGATTATTTAGTTTCATAATTTAATTTAATTTTTCTCGCTTCCTAGATAGAAACATGGTACCATATTTTGTGATTTCCTTTAGAAAAATATAACGGTTTTTTTAATACACATTTCAACTAGTTAACTGCTGGGCCCAGAAGTCCCCTTCTCCTTTACGCGGCTTACGTACGCAGTTACGCACGGCTGGAGCGCGACAGCCCTAGAGAGCTTGCATATAGAGCTCTGGTTTTGTTCAAGTCCCATGGCTGGTCCCATGCTACTACCGAGATATTTGTGATAAAAACACCTAATTTTATTGCCTTGTTTGTTTTATTCGTGAAGCCGTTTCGCTTGTTACAAGTCTGTTCTATGATTAATAGAAAAATTGGTGTTACCAACATTGAAAAAATAAGCAGAAAACAATATGATTGTAGGTACTTACCCCATTTTTCCTTGATTTGCGGCATTTTCCAATATTTTATCTAGAAAATAAAATTCACTGTCTCATATTCATTAATCGTAATAATTTTTAAGTGATACCTATATTTGATGCCCTAAAAAACACACACACAATTAATTAATGTAGAATGATGGATAAATATTTTTTAAATATATTTTACGTTATTTTTGCTACTAAGTTTGGGCAATTAAATAATTTGACGTTTCTATACGTTTTGTGCATAAAACATTGTTGCATGGTTATTTTAGTGCATAGCAAGAAAACGCTGATTGCTTAGTTTAGCAAAATGGTGGTGCTAGTTCCGGTTACGCCCACCGGCAGTAATTACGGTAATACGGAATTAATTAGTATATCATGAGGAGCAATTTGTTTACTAATAGCAAAATTTGTGTGAATTGTAGTTTTAAAGTTATTTGAGAAAAACACATTTTGCTGGAGGAAAAAAACTTGAACTTTGACTTCCGTCTCACCTCTCAAATGCACAACATTTTGCCAGGGGTTACCCTGGCAAACGACTTCCAGTCTAAAAGGACGCAGCTGAATGCCAGTATTTTACACGGAGCGACTGCCTATCTAATCTTCCAACGTGCATATTATTTAGAAGAATATTTCAGTAACGATTTTGTTCATTAACAATCTTTAAATGAAAATCTTATCGAACATTGTGATACCATGTCTGCGCTGACCTGTAGGTGGTCCTCGAGCTGAAAGCGATTGACGTCGCACTCGTAAATCGCGTCAAATCAAACCAGTGGCATTTGTACTCATAATTCATAATTTCAGCCGAAAGACGTCCACTGCAGGACATAGGCCTCCCCCAAGTGTCACCACATCGACCGGTCCCGTGCGATCACTCGCATCCAGCGGATTCCCGCAACCTTCACCAGGTCATCGGTCCACCTAGCGGGAAGTCTTCCAACGCAACGTCTTCCGGTTCGCGGTCGCCTCTCCAGAACTTTTCGGCATCCGTTCTGTGAGCGTTTCTACTAAATTACACTAATATGATAAAGCCGAAAGTTTGTATGTATGTGCAATGACGTATTATACATATATAGACACGTCATGAACCAACATCGCGGCGCTTAAAAACGGCGAAAATACTAGAACTACTTATAAGCGTGAAGAAAGAGAAAGAAAATATGACACCGAACGGCGGGATGCCTGTTGCGAGAGGGAGATAAATATACATCTTCAGTCACGTCACAGGATTTATTAAATTATAAACAAACGTAGCGTCGCGCGACAGGTTGGTGCGTAACTAAGCGCGATGTGGCCAATTGGCTTTATTTCATGTTGTCATTTTAGAGTGCGGACAACGTATCTATAGTTTATATATCATTGTGTATGTGTGTATGTTTGTTACTCTTTCACGCAAAAACGACTGAACGGATTTGTTCGAAAAATCGAAATTTAGCACACAGATAGTTTATAGCCTGGATTAACACATAGGATAGTTTTTATCCCAGTGGTATAATCCCGTGGGTCAAATTTTCGAACTCGATGCAGGCCAAGACGCGGGCTTATGGCACTAGTAATTCATTTAGATTAACGCCTCATACACCCAATTTAACGCGTGTATGACTATTCTGTGTGAACGTGGAAAAGGTAAAAGAAGTATTAAGAATTGTAGCAGGTGTTGTTCTGTTATTTGTGCCTACCTGCCAAAAAGTGAGTTTCCTATAAAGGGTGTAAAACACCTCTTAACGAAGCCGAAAGGCACTCGTTCTCCTCATCATTGCAATCATTTTTTTGTTCTACACCATACCTGGGAACCTTCTAGTTATTGAGATATTGGGGTAAGTTTTTTTTTTAATACAAGTTCTTAATGTAAGATTTTTACTTTAAACACCTCCACGACCCCCGTACTATTCAATCCATCCATCAGCACAATGTTTTGAGTGCGTTACATTGAGTTCTACCACAAAACATGATTTTTCACCCCAAAAAAAGTCGTTCCCAGCAATAATTTTTGCGTAAAGTTTGATGTACAGAATGCTTGGTTGACGGCTTCGTGATGAGGTCTTTTACACCCTGTATATATGTCTACCTATACTAATATTATAAAATAAAAAAAAGTTAAAGTTTGTATGTAGGGGATAATCTCCGGATCTAATGATCCAATTCTAGAAATCTTTCACTGACTGAAAGCTCCATTATTCGTGTGTACTATTATAGGATACAAATTATATTTATATCATGCAAATTAGCCGAGCTATCATAATTTTTGCGGAAGAAGTCGCCGGCAAAATGCTAGTGTGTAATAAGATCGGGTAATCGCGCGACAGTCGCATTCGGTTAGGCTACAGCACTACAGCATATATATGAGTAGGTACTTACATAACAGAATAATTTTATATTTTCGTATTCTTGAATTTCATAAAACGGAACAATTTCGTGACATGTGGTGGTACATTATATAAGACAGGACTGTTTTGGACAGAAAATTTAAGGTTTTTATACAAAAATATGTGCTTCCCTGTTTACGCTTAATTTGACATCTTCAGAAACGTCAAACTGGTTTGTTTCTATTGTCTGGTGAGGGAGCAAGAAGTTTTTAATAATAATTAGAAGGAGGATACCTGACACCTAGCAAGAATGGAGCTGCGGGGTGCATCATGCACCATGCCGTTTAGGGTCCTTCTAAACCTAAAATTAGCAACTCTATTTGTGGTGGTTTAAACTTCGTTTGAAATACTGTTAGAATAAAGTTCTAATCAGCTTGCACTACAAAGCGGTTGTTACGTCAGTCACTGCGGCAGAATAGTGCGAAATTAGTGGTATTTTGTTGGACTTAAAAAATAAAACAAATAAGACTTGCTTTAAAGTTAGTTCAGTTAGTATGCAAAGTTTCATGATCTAATTTGAAGTACCTACTTTTTGAATATGAGCAGTTTATTGTGAGTCCGTTAGCCCAGCCAGATGTTGTCGAAAATGGTCATTTGAATCTTATAGATTATTAGTTTTACGGCTTCTATAATTGTTGCGCACATTTTTAAATTTGTTGCGCTTATAGTTTTTTATTGTTTAGCTAATTGTTTCACAAAAACATTTCCTGCTGGGGTAACGTTACCCCAGCCAGACCTTTTTCTTTCTAATGGGAATATTTAAATAAATACTAGCTATAAAATTAGTTGTCTAGATGAAGTAAATGTTGTGCCTTAATAAGTATTTGTTCTTTCTTCGGTTGCGAAGTTATTCGAGATTTTGCTGGGGTAACGTTTTTGGTTTTGCTAGATCTTTGAAATGGTTAAGCGGATTCTTATCATATTTTGTACAAGACTTCTTAGGAATTATTTTAAATTTGTTCTGCAATAAAAAAACCAAAATAATACACAGCTTAAAGGTTATTTCATTAAATAGAAAAACACTTCAATTGGTCCCAGCACTCTCAATAAGAGGTCTAAAGACTTACTTTCAACATTATTTTGAAGCTTGTAACTGCCTTCAAATGTATGTGAAGTTTGTTGCGCGGTGTTATTTGGCCACTGGATTGGATATACGAACTGAATGTTATGTCAATTATTAGTTTTTTAGTTCAGTTGTATATCAGTAAAATTTCAGCTCAGTACATTGGATAATTAATGAGATAATACTGTTACGTCGTACCCATACCTACAATACAAGTAGCTTCTAATAGTAGGTACCTACAACAAGTAGGTAGGTAGTAGTAGGTATGTATCGAATGATGTAGGTACAAATTCGCAAACTACCTTTAACCCTAGATCACTAAACATATTTTCGAGTTACACAGTCACTAAACATTAGTCATTTCGACTAACAAAACGAAACCTCAATATTTTTCATTAAATGAAATTTATTAATTTTAAAAAGTAGGTAACATGAGAGTACATGTAATAAGACTTCCTAAAAACTATTAGAGACTTTGAAAATGTTATTCCTGGCAGCCTGAGCAGAGAGGAATGGTATGTTCGCCACAATTGGCTTTCATGCAGGAGTGGCATGACACTTTAGTCATCCTGTGCTTCTGATATGGGCAAAATGCGCAAATTTTTCGTTTGTTTGACTGTACTGGAGAAGTACTTGCCACGACATATTCAATTTGCAGGATATCTTTGATACTGGTCTTGATTCTTCAAAGCTTACCTTGACTCATTCTATTCGCGCAATCACTAAACATTAGTCCGTGAGACTAACAATTCGCCAAAACTCAGGAAGTAAAATACGTGCAGACGCAATACATGCGCATGGGGCACTAAAACATTGAATTAGGAAGGTACTGAGCGCGGTGGGTCGGGGAAGTATCGGGAACTTACCTAAACAGCGAATGCATCGGGGCCGTGTCGCCTGTGAGACTAATGTTTAGGGATCTAGGGTTAAAATACATCAGGAAGTTGTCATTGTAATTTCGACCGTACGCCCAGGGCATAAAGTACCTATTTCTTTCCTTTGTACAAAAGTTGTGGAAGTTTCTCGAAGGACAATGAACTAGTATGAATTGCCTAGAAGATTCTGGGAAGTGATGGATCTTTCTCAAACGTTCGGCCGTCATATAAATAGTCGACGTGTTTACGGGAGCGGGCAGTCTTATTTTGGCTACAGTACGAAGCGAATCTAAGTGAACTAGTGAGTGCGAATAGTGATCAGTGGTGTACTTGTGATTGAGTTTGAAGTGTTTTGTGATTAATTAAAGTTATTCAGTTGTTTCATCGGTAGTAATGAATTTATCCCATACCCAGCTCGTAACAATTTGGTGTCAGAAGTGAGGGATAAGTTATGCCGATTCTACCAAAAGACGACACGGACGGTATCCGTACCAGGAGTCAGCGACAGCAGGAAATGGACCAAAGGCGGTTTGGAGATTCTCCGACACAGACACCGGGTGGTGTCCAGCCTCCGTCACGGCCAGTCGCTGGTCCATCCGGAGTTTCTCCAGCATCAGTGGCGCCAGACTTGTCAGCTTTAATGGCGCTGCTGCAGGAGCAGGCTCGCCGTCAAGAGGAGCAGGCTCGCCGGTTGGAAGAGCAGTTGCAACGAGATAAGGAGGAGCAGGCTCGCCGTCAAGAGGAGCAGGCTCGCCGTCAAGAGGAGCAGGCCCGCCGTCAAGAGGACCAGGCTCGCCAGTTACAGGAGCAGTTGCAACGAGATAAGGAGGAGCAGGCTCGCCGTCAAGGGGACCAGGCTCGCCAGTTACAGGAGCAGTTGCAACGAGATAAGGAGGAGCAGGCTCACCGTCAAGAAGAACAGATGATCCTCATAAAGGATCTTCATTCAACTTTCGGCAAAGAGCTGAAGGTAATGAAGGATCAAGTTCACCAGCATGAGAATCGCATCTCAGAAGCCGAAGTTCAGATCGCTGGGGTGAAGAAGGCTTTGGGGGAACTGAAGACTGGAGACGTGACTGTGGCTTCAGTGGTTGCTGCACCTACAGTGCGGGGCTTTAAGGTGCCTCCATTCGATGGAACATCTTCGTGGTCGGCTTATAAAATTCAATTTGAGGCCGTTATGAAGGCGAATGGATGGACAAAACCGCAAGCCATGACCGCGCTCACCTTGGGTCTCCGAGACCAGGCCCTCAACATACTTGAGGCGCTTGGCAAGGATGTAACCTACGAGCAGCTGCTGGAGGCGTTAGAGTCCAGATACGGCGATGCGCACCTGGAGCACGTATTTCGTGCTAAGTTGAAGGATCGTGTTCAACGTAGTGCCGAGAAACAGCAGTGGGCCCTGGAAGTTGAAAAGCTGGTTCGGAAAGCATACCAGTCTGCCCCTGCACTTATCGATGGGAATCTGGTACAAGCGTTCGTTGATGGAATACGCGACTTGGAAGTTAGAGCCGCTGTGAGACTTGGGCACCATGAGACGCTGAAAGACGCCTTGGCCCATGCCTTAGAAGTAGAGGCAGTGAGGCAGGACCACCGAACGCACCGCGTCAGGGAGGTTGTAGCATCACCTGTACGCGACCGCCCGCAAGGGTATAGTCCTAGGTGCTACACTTGTGGAGAAAGGGGTCATCTTCGGTCAAGCTGTCCTAAGCGCAACACCCCGCGAGAAGATCAGCAAGAAAGGGTGGCTGAAGTGACTGCCCAGCCACAGCAGGGAAACGAGTAAATGCCAGGACTGGGGGGCGGGTGCTGGCTGGTATTGAAAGAGCCCCGAGAATCTTGATCTCGCAAGCACATGACGGGAACAGCCTGACCATCAGAGGCGAAGTCAACGGAACACCATGCAAACTGACGTTGGATACTGGAGCTTCTTACACGGTCGTTAACTCTCACCTAGCAAGTCGGTTTCTTGGGGACTACTTTGATAACCACGACCGTATACGATTACTAACAGCTACCGGTCAGCACATAACCGTCCGAGGCAAGAAGGAGGTGGAGTTAAATTTGGGTGACAGATTTTACAAGCACAATGTCATCGTGGCCGACATAGTGGACGATTGCATCTTGGGCTTGGATTTCATGCGGAAATATCGTTGTGAGATCGACGTTGATCAAGGAGTATTGAAATGTGGTTCAGAGGAAGTCTTCATGGAAGGTGCACCATCAGGGAAAGTGTACTGCTTGAAGGAGATTGTTCTTCCTCGCAGATCAGAAACGATTGTGCCAATTAGTTTACCACGGAATTCTGGACAAAAAGATCGAAGTGTTCTGATAGAAAGGGTGAACAATGACTTTCCATGGAAGATGGCACGGACTCTGGTCAAGGCCAACAACGTCTCAGCAGTACGCATACTGAATCCAAGTGACAAGGAGCAAGTGATTAAGAAGGGCACCTTAATCGGCACTTGCGAGGAAGTAGCTTGGATGCGTCAATTGCAAAATCTGCCTACCGGAAATAAAATTCGTAGTACAAAGTTTGACGTGTCAACACTTTTGGAAAACTGCGATTTATCTAAAGAAGAAATGGACAAGGCTAAGAAGATGTTACTTGAGTACGCCGATATTTTCTCTTCAAATGATGCTGACATAGGGAGAACTGGACTAGTTCAGCATAAGATTAATACGGGTAACGAGTTACCAATCCGTCAGCGACCAAGAAGACTGCCAGTTGCACGTGAAAAAGAGGTGGAAACCATGATGGAGGGAATGATGAAGGACGGTGTTATAGAGCCTTCATCGAGTCCATGTTGTTCTCCTGTGGTCCTGGTAAAGAAAAAGGATGGCAGTATGCGCTTCTGTGTGGACTATCGACGACTGAACAATGTCACGAAAAAGGACAGCTATCCGCTGCCTAGGATCGATGACACTCTGGATACGCTGACTGGTATGAAGTAGTTTACCACACTTGACCTGAAAAGTGGCTACTGGCAAGTAGAAATAGACCCCAAGGATAAGGAAAAAACTGCATTCTCAACAGGGAAGGGATTGTGGGCAAGTACTCGCCGGATTGATTGGAGACGCATGTCTTGTCTATCTAGACGACATAATCATCGTGGGCCGTACATTTGAAGATCACCTTAAAAACCTCAACCAAGTGCTGTCGAAAATCCAAACAGCAAATCTCAAGTTAAGTCCGAAAAAGTGCTCGTTTTTCAGACAACAAGTGAACTTTTTAGGGCACATAGTTTCGGGGGAAGGTGTTCGAACAGACCCAGAAAAAGTCGTCGCCGTCAAGGATTGGCCAGTTCCGAAAGACAAAACACAGGTCAGAGCATTTCTGGGTTTGTGCTCCTACTATCGAAGGTTTGTGAAGAATTTTGCCGACATTGCAAAACCTCTGCACAAACTCACTGAGGAAAAGCGGCAATTCTGTTGGGACGAGAACTGCGACGTTGCATTTCAGGAATTAAAGAAACGTCTGTGCAATACGCCTATTTTGGGATATCCTGACACAGAAAATGACTTCATAGTTGACACAGATGCAAGTAATACTGGAATTGGGGGCGTGCTGTCTCAACGGAAAGGAAACCAAGAGGTTGTGATAGCTTACTTCAGCAAGTCTTTATCCAAACCAGAAAGAAATTACTGCGTTACAAGACGGGAGCTACTCGCCGTAGTAAAGACATTGCAGCACTTCAGTAAATATTTTTTGGGACGTAAATTCCAATTAAAAACTGACCATGCTGCATTGAAGTGGCTATTACAGTTCAAGAATCCAGAGGGGCAAGTGGCGAGATGGATTGAGCTATTGCAAGAGTTTGACTTCGTAACTGAACATCGCAGTGGAAGAACTCACGGTAACGCAGACGCCTTGCCGAGAAGACCTTGTCCTGAAGACTGTAAGCACTGTGCCAGGCAAGAGACTAAGGAAGTAGTGCCCGTGAGGATGCTTAGAATGGGTCTAAGCGATGAATGGAAAGAAACCCTACAGCAGGCTCAGCAAAATGACTCGGACATCAAACCGATCTTCGAGTGGATCAAAGCTGGTGCTCCTAAACCCAAGTGGAGTGATGTGGCTGCGATGAGTTCCATCACGAAGAGTTATTGGGCGCAATGGAACAGCTTGGTGATCCAGGATGGAGTCTTGTGCCGTAAATGGGAAAACGCTCGAGGGGACAGCTGTCATCTACAAATGGTTGTCCCTAAAGCTAAGGTACCGGATGTTTTACGGCTGTACCATGATGGATGTTCGGGAGGACATATGGGGGTAAAAAGGACAGGACTTTACTAAAAATTCGAGAACGCTTTTACTGGATCCACTGTCGAGATGATGTGGAGGACTGGTGTCGCAAATGTACCAGTTGTGCGGCCGTGAAAGGACCCCAAACACGCAGCAGAGGAACATTAAAAGTGTACAACGTTGGAGCCCCTTGGGAACGGATAGCACTAGACGTTGCGGGACCATTTCCAGAAAGTGAGAGCGGAAACAAGTACTTCTTGGTGGTCATGGATTACTTCACAAAGTGGCCAGAAGTCTTCGCCATTCCTAATCAAGAAGCTACAACTGTCGCAGATAAATTGGTTCAGGAAGTCTTCTATCGTTTTGGAGTACCCTTAGAAATACACAGCGATCAAGGAAGGAATTTCGAATCGCAAGTATTTCAGGAGACTTGTCGATTAATGGGTACCCACAAAACCAGAACCACCTCTTACCACCCACAATCTGATGGAATGGTGGAACGATTCAACCAAATGTTGGAAAGATATCTGGCAAAAGTCGTGGAAAGCAGACAAAGGGATTGGGTGGGACAAACACATACAGCCGTTTCTTTTGTCCTACCGCAGCGCAGTCCACGAAAGTACGACTGTGACGCCCGCCTTCGCGAACTTTGGAAGGGAATTACGGTTGCCTGCAGATTTAATCACTGGAACTCCTCCTGATGCTCCACGCAGTGTAACAGATTACGCAAATGACTTGCGTAACAAGTTGAATGATGTTTATGAGCATATTAGACAATCCGGCCAACTGATGTCTGAGAAGATGAAGACCCGTTATGACCGGAAGGCAAATAGTAGGGGTTTCGACGAGAGTTCACTGGTGTGGTTGCATAACCCAGTACGGAGCAAAGAGAAGTCTCCGAAATTACAAGCAAACTGGGATGGACCATACAGAGTCGTGACTAGGATCAACGATGTCACCTACCGAATACAGAAGGGTCCACGAGGTGCGCCTAAGATTGTCCATGTAGACCGATTGGCGCGATACTACGGGCCTAATGATGCTCGGGACGAGCATGTTTAAGGAGGGGCCCGTGTTACGTCGTACGCATACCTACAATACAAGTAGCTTCTAATAGTAGGTACCTACAACAAGTAGGTAGGTAGTAGTAGGTATGTATCGAATGATGTAGGTACAAATTCGCAAACTACCTATAAAATACATCAGGAAGTTGTCATTGTAATTTCGACCGTACGCCCAGGGCATAAAGTACCTATTTCTTTCCTTTGTACAAAAGTTGTGGAAGTTTCTCGAAGGACAATGACCTAGTATGAATTGCCTAGAAGATTTTGGGAAGTGATGGATCTTTCTCAAACGTTCGGCCGTCATATAAATAGTCGACGTGTTTACGGGAGCGGGCAGTCTTATTTTGGCTACAGTACGAAGCGAATCTAAGTGAACTAGTGAGTGCGAATAGTGATCAGTGGTGTACTTGTGATTGAGTTTGAAGTGTTTTGTGATTAATTAAAGTTATTCAGTTGTTTCATCGGTAGTAATTAATTTATCCCATACCCAGCTCGTAACAATACGATTAAAGTCATTAGGAAGTGAATGACCGTGGTAACCCGACCAAGTTTAGGTGGTTACGAAAAAGCGAAAACGCAGATCATTATGGTACCTTCTAAAATATGTAGGATAGTGTTACAAATTTAGTACAGACATGTACACAAGAAAAACTACATGATTATTAAAGAATTTTTATTGACAGGTAAAATAATCATTTCAATTGAACTTTTAAAGTTTTAATAAACTTATACTTAAAAACAATCACAGATTAAATTACAGATAGTAATTTTGCAAAGAAAAAGTAAATAATAAGTAAGTTCCTAAATTCAAATATTTAGCCTAAAAAAAAATACAGTTTTAGCTAAGTACCTAACAACATGTACATATTAATAATAATTTTGCTACTATATCTGTAGTTACATTATGCAAGCTTACCTTGTTCGTGAATTCATCAAGCAGCCCGCACCATAATTATGATCATCAATAGAAGCACTCCACATTAGCAGTAATTCGCCACACTTATTATTATATAATAGCTCTCACGCATCCGATAAATATTTGCAAAAACAGGAAATGGATCTGCCGAAGCGCACGCGCACTCTACAAGATGAATTATGTGATTATGGAGCATGTTTAGTGCGTTAAGCAAACAATGTATTACCCCTTCACCCCACCTCTCCCGCGTCCCACCGAACGACATGTTACATCGGTGCTTTTTGATAACTTTGTGCAACTGGAAGATAATAATGTTTTCCTAATACAGATATTATTATATTATTATTTATTTAACAGTGTACGCGTCTGTACCGAAATTGTATTGTAATTGTATTATACTAAACATTTCAAAAGATAGTATAATGTTCTGCGTTTTTGCTTTTTCGTAACCACCTAAACTTGGTCGGGTTACCACGGTCATTCACTTCCTAATGACTTTCATCGTATTATCTCATTAATTATCCAATGTACTGAGCTGAAATTTTACTGATATACAACTGAACTAAAAAACTAATAATTGACATAACATTCAGTTTATATATCCAATCCAGTGGCCAAATAACACCACGCGCATCAAGACCGTGCTCGTGAAGAACTGAATATCATCATAACTTGTTAAATACTTACAGGATACTAATGAAACTTCACATACATTTGAAGGCAGTTCCAAGCTTCAAAATAATGTTTAAAGTAAGTCTTCAGACCTCTTATTGAGAGTGCTGGGACCAATTGAAGTGTTTTTCTATTTAATGACATAACCTTTAAGCTATGTATTATTTTGTTTTATTTTATTGCAGAAAAAATTTAAACTAATTCCTAAGAAGTCTTGTACAAAATATGATAAGAATCCGCTTAACCATTTCAAAGATCTAGCAAAACCAAAAACGTTACCCCAGCAAAATCTCGAATTACTTCGCAACCGAAGAAAGAACAAAATAATACAAAATAGGGCACAACATTTACTTCATCTAGACAACTAATTTTATAGCTAGTATTTATTTAAATATTCCCATTAGAAAGAAAAGGTCTGGCTGGGGTAACGTTACCCCAGCAGGAAATTTTTTGTGAAATAATTAAAAAACTATAAGCGCAACAAATTTAAAAATGTGCGCAACAATTATAGAAGCCGTAAAACTAATTATCTATAAGATTCAAATGACCATTTTCGACAACATCTGGCTGGGGTAACGGACTCGTTTATTGTTCGATTTGGAGGTAACTTTGGATTTTTTTTCTATCGAGGAAAGTTTATGGAATCGTGATTTCGTCACACATAGTACTTAGCATTAATCCTCAAATTTACTAAATATTTATTTCAAAATTAATACTGCAGTGTTTTAGGCGTAACGGAGGATCATGCTAAACCATTTGAGATAAGGTGAACACAGACTTATCCGCACCGCAGTCGCCGCATTCGAATTCTTCTATACAATCTCTCACACAGACATTAACACAGATTGCACACAGACACAGATTGCATAGAAATTTATACGAAGAATTCGAATGCGGAGACTGCGGTGCGGCTGTCTGTGTTCAGCTTTAAGGTCGTGAAAAACTACAGGTGGTCACCTTGTCTAGTCACAGTCATCAGTATTGTATGGAATATTAACTATGGTACCAAAACCGTTGATTACCAAATAAAAGAACTTCAACCAGGAGGTTGGGTTTCAATTGTCGAGAGCCTGGAATTCAATAGTTCAACTGTAAAAACCGAAAAAGTTACGCCTTTTTCACACCTTTTTGTTTTTTTTTTTGTTAAAACATATTTTTTTGTATTTGTAACCCTAGCGATTATTTATCTGTTATGTATCTTTTTTATGTTACGTATCTTAGAGTTAAGGTGAACGCAGACTTAGCCGCACCGCAGTCCCCGCATTCAAATTCTTCGTATTAAGTTCTATGCATTCTGTCTGTGTGCAATCTGTGTCTATGGCTGTGTGCGAGATTGCATAGAAAAATTTGAATGCGGCGACTGCGGTGCGGTGCAGCTAGGTCTGCATTCACCTTTAATCTGTGAACAGCGGTGTGGGCTGCAATATTGTCTAAGTTTTGTATATTATTTCATATTTCTATGTTTTTGCAGCTATCTGTTGTTCCTTTTGAATAAAAATAAAATGCATAGAAATTTTTCATCGATTAGTCTTAAAAAATCAGCTGTTCCATTTTGATCGTATATGTACAGTTTTTTAGAAAACAGCTGATATTTTTTCTATCCGATGAAAATTTTCGCGTTGGTGTTCCTTACACCTACACACTACAGACTGATGGGGTGAATTTAGGATATCATACTAAGATTACAGAAATTATTTCAGGAACGTTATGAGTCCAATATTTGATTTATTTCCTCATACGCTATGTATCGTTGCCGTAGCAAAACGCACGTAGCGAACGGCAAGCGCGACGACGTGTTCGATGAACTCTGTAGCTAGGCAGGAAGTAAACGGCGGATTTCACGCGTCGTTTGTTAGTTTTTCAACATCTATTGTAGGTTTTTTTTTTACTTTAGCCGTTTTAACATAAATAGACTGCTACGTACAGAGAATGTAATTTTACATTAAATTAATCCTGAAAAACGGTTTACAAAATGTTAAGAAGAAAAATTCTGGTGGAATATCATGATAAGGGGCTGAATGCACCCTGTCTGTTTGTGGAGAGCTATGCGGCCGCCACACACTCGACACATGGCATGGGAAGTAGCGAGGAAAGTAGGCAGAGACATAGTGTGGCAACATCACTCGTCATGCTGCACGTCATGCTCCTCGTCGTGCCCATCGCTCCCTATTTTTTCGGACTTTGTGCGCGAGTCAAAGGACCGGCAATACGAGCGCGAGTGGCTGGCTACATAATCGCGCGGTCGCAGCGATGTGGATGTGATCGACCATCTCCGTTGGCGAGGACGACGACGACGATGAACTTATATTTCTTTTTATGTCATTGATATAATTAGCTATACTAAAAATGCATTGCGCGCACTCTGCCACAATTTCATCGTCCATTGTCCAACAAAGGCAAATGACCAGTGAGGAGCGGTGCGATTAATTGCGCGAGTAGAGCAGTGTGTCGGCAGAGAGGGCCAAAGACTACAATATATCAAAGACTACAATATATATATGGAGATAGACGGTTGTCTCAACTGTATTTCCGTGATCATACATGCAGCGCCAACTATCCGTGGTGATGGCGAACTAAATCCATAATCTTTCAAAATAAATACAAATAGTGATTCTTGACGGAGGTTTGAACTTGAAACCCACTGTTCATAGGGCGGCTGCTGTCACCAACGGGCTACTTTATCTGGTGATTATTAGTTTAAAATAGCTGTTCTATTCTAATGCATGTTATGACAGTTGTCAGTGTTGTGTTGTCAAACAGTTGAAAAATGTGCATGTGGGATAGATGACGCTAGTTTCCATACAAAAGTTTCAGCCAGGCTCTAATGTTCTAAGAGAGCACAGCATGGAGAGGGCAATATCGCGGCAGCGTGAGGAGCATAGCGATGCAGAGTGCTGACTTTCTTATGTATGAGGTAGGCGGCAGACGATTGTTATAATAAAACAAAGACATGTTGGCGGCTTGACGTCGGTTTATTCAATGCCTTTAAAAGTACAATTATTTGTTCACAAGAAAAATGCTTATTAGGCCAAACGTTACGATTGCGCGGCTGAATGACGTAGATATACAGTGATTTGCTGATTATGGGTTTTACATACTTCAGCGATGAGTAGCGCAAGGAGCATAGTGTAGCGGCCGCATAACACCCTGTAAGTACAGTGGGTGAAGTCGGGCTGTGGATGATGATAATATTATGGTCATAGTATTCAGGACAAAGAAAACACACACAACAAATTAGACAGTATTTATTGTATTTTAAACAATACAATTTTCTATACACTGATATTCAATGAGAGGTACCCTTTTTGAGTAATAAACAAAAAATAGTTTCCAAGAACTCTGTAGATGGCGTTGAACTGACTACGTTACTAGGTGCCAAAGCGCTTGGAAAAAAAAACATTGCGTCACGTCACATAAGCTCGTTGACTGACACTTTCGTTCGCAATATAACCATTACATCCAAGTGAAATGATGTGAAGTTTCGTTCCTTGCAGTATAGAGTAGTAGTAGTTCAGCGCCATCTATCCAGCGCCAAGGGAAAAGTTGAAAAAGAAAATCCCTCATTGTGTACCGTTTTCGGTACACAAGGCCTGAAAGATACACATAATTTGACGACATAATGGTTGTAGATGACAAGACAAACTTTTTTTTTAATTCTTACTAAATAATACTGATTTGATAAAACTTTCAAAGCGGCGTATCGACGATACGCCCGTTGTATAACGGCGGCACGTTATTACGCCGCTTTGACTAACGCGTAGGGCTCATTAACTACTTTATTTCAGCCAAATTGTAATCCGGCTGAACGTGAGGACGCCGTATTACATAACGGTGGCGTTTTTCAATCCGGCGCGCCATTATGTAAAACGGCGTGTTATACGAATTGGCTGCCACATAGACACTTAAGATTACTATCAAGAACACCGATATTAAAAATTTAGTACAATTTTTCTTGAGATGAATGTTATCTGACTAGAAAAAATCTCGTTATTGTTTTGATGGTAAACAGTCAAACGCCACATTATATACTTCCGCAATACGAAATACTTCGCAGATTTTCAGTTCCACCCAACTTGAACAAAACTTCGTACAATAAAAAAAAGTCTAGTCATAGAACAAAACTTGTTCTAAGACACCACACGAGAGGTAGTACGTTTATTATGTAACAGTTTGTATATTCGATTATGCCGAACGGCTATGCCGCATTTTAGCGACCCGAAAAAGTTTGTAGCATCCTTTGTTAATAGACACCAAATTATATAAAGCTATGATTTATTTTTATTCCTTGATTTATTAAAGGATTTCATAAGATATTTTACTTACATAATAAGAGATACATAAAAATACCTACAATTATTTTTTGCCGAATTCAGTCGAAATAAAAAAAAAACAACACATTACATTTCATTTTATCATCGAATTGTATGTATTAATAGTGGGATCGAAAAGGGCCCGCGTGGCGGATTGTGGCCCACTCTCTGACAGAGAAGAGGCCTGTGTCCCAGTAGTGGGAACACTGTGATTATGATTATACTTTAAAAAAGATAGTTACGTATTAACATTGACAACATTTTTACTTATGACTACAAATACTGCAATAGTTCTGTGTCCGTTTCGACCGCGCGGCCACGGCGTGTTTTTTTTAAAAAAACTATGCCAAGTTTTTGTAAAAGTTTGTAAAAGTTGATTCCCAAAACCATAAATTTGTCAAAGTTATGGTTAAAAAGTTATAAGGGTTTGAACGTGGCCGCGCCATCGAAACGCGGAGAACCGCGCGGCCACGGAGATCTTTAAAACTAAGCATTGCAGACACCTGAAATTTAGGTAAATAACAGATTGAATTTGTAAAAAATTTGTAAAAATATACAAAAAAATCCTAGGTTTATATTTTAGGAGCTGTAATACTAAAACCTCATGGCCGCGCCATCGAAACGGTGAATAACACGTTATCGCCGATATCTCGCTGAAAAAGCATCGTAGAGGTCTGAAGTTTTTTGTAAAACACAGATTTGAATTTGTCAAAACTGGTAAAAATACGCAAAAAGTCCTAGGGTTATATTTTAGGAGCTGTAAGACTACAAACCCATGGCCGCGCCATTGAAACGGTGAAAAATACGTTATCGCCGATATCTCGCTGAAGAAGCATCGCAGAGGTCTGAAGTTTTTTGTAAAACCTAGATTTGAATTTGTCAAAACTCGTAAAAATACACAAAAATATCCTAGGTTTATATTTCAGGAGCTGTAGTACGGTATCGCTTATAACCTTCAAAACGTTCTGAATGTTTGGTTAGGGTGACCATGACTTAATGCTTACAAAAAACTTCCACCTATTTATTACATTAAAAATTATTTTTCAAGGATTATAAATTAAATTAAAATGATAAGATACAAAAACATGTTTATTTCTTAAAAAATCACATAAATCACAGATTATTAACTTACATATTTCTGACAAAACCACAAATCACAGATTATTTACTTACACTAAGAATTGTTTTTTAGGGTTCCGTACCCAAAGGGTAAAAACGGAACCCTATTACTAAGACTTCGCTGTCTGTCCGTCTGTCCATCTGTCCGTCTGTCTGTCACCAAGCTGTATCTCATGAACCGTGACAGCTAGACAGTTGAAATTTTCACAGATGATGTATTTCTGTTGCCGCTATAACAACAAATACTAAAAACAGAATAAAATTAATATTTAAGGGGGACATCCATACAACAAACGTGATTTTTTTGCCGTTTTGTCTAATGTATAGATAATGGTACGGAACCCTTCGTGCGCGAGTCCGACTCGCACTTGGCCGGTTTTATATTATATTTTTTTAATACGACTGTGAAGTACGGTGTGTTTAAAATTACTGTTTTTTTTTAAATATCTTAATGATCTATGTATAGACCATAATTATGTTAGATTATGTATTGTCATAGGTTGTTCGGAACTTGTGTGCATTTCGGTTTTACCATCGTCATAACAAATCATTCTGGAAATACTATGCAATGACACTTATTTCTGTAATAAAAAAATAAACTAAAATGTAACGATAAGATCATCATCATCAGCCTATTAATGTTCCCACTGCTGGGACACAGCCCTCCTCTGAGAGGGAATGGGCGTATAATCCACCACGCTGGCCCAGTGCGGATTGGTAGATGTTACTCGATGTCAATCAATATTTTACAAAAACATAATTATGTTTATAGGAAATAAACATACGACTCTTAATTTTTATTTAATTTAGGATCCTTGAGAAATAATTTCTAATACAATAGGTGGAAAGTTTTCTGTGAACAATAAGTCATGGTCACCCTATCGAAACATTGAAAACGTTATTACAGGGTTTATATTATAAAAAAAAATACTTTTTTGCCTACTATCGTAAGTTCTACTTAATTAGGTTTTGTTTACAAAAAAAATCAAGCTAATACTTACTTTCTTCGATAAATAATCACGACTTGTATTTCTAAGCAATACCGTACTACAACTCCTGAAATATAAACCTAGGATTTTTTTGTGTATTTTTACAAGTTTTGACAAATTCAAATCTAGGTTTTACAAAAAACTTCAGACCTCTGCGATGCTTTTTCAGCGAGATATCGGCGATAACGTATTTTTCACCGTTTCGATGGCGCGGCCATGGGTTTGTAGTCTTACAGCTCCTAAAATATAACCCTAGGACTTTTTGAAGTATTTTTACCAGTTTTGACAAATTCAAATCTGTGTTTTACAAAAAACTTCAGACCTCTACGATGCTTTTTCAGCAAGATATCGGCGATAACGTGTTATTCACCGTTTCGATGGCGCGGCCATGAGGTTTTAAGTCTTACAGCTCCTAAGATATAAACCTAGGAATTTTTTGTATATTTTTACAAATTTTTTACAAATTCAATCTGTTATTTACCTAAATTTCAGGTCTCTACAACGCTTAGTTTTAAAGATCTCCGTGGCCGCGCGGTTCTCCGCGTTTCGATGGCGCGGCCACGTTCAAACCCTTATAACTTTTTAACCATAAATTTGACAAATTTATGGTTTTGGGAATCAACTTTTACAAACTTTTACAAAATCTTGGCATAGTTTTTTTTAAAAAAAAACGCCGTGGCCGCGCGGTCGAAACGGACATATAGTTCTTTAGGTCACGATAGACCGAAAATGAACTTTATTCAAATACCCTTAAAGACCCGTATTTGTATGGAATGCATGAACACATTCCGTTTTAAAAAATAAGCTCGTTATCTTCATAACAATAAAATTCATTTTCGTATGAAAGGCTAGTACTAACTAATTAAGGTTAATAAAGTTAAAGTTCACTCTACAGGTTTTAGGCCGTGCTTTGGCTTAGATAACAAGATATTCTTATCTCTGTCTTGTGCTCGCAATTCAGCATTTGTGCGAAGGCGACAGAAATAGCGTTTCAATACCGATAGGCATTGCTGGTTGCCGAAGTGAGTCATTGAATTTTGAAACTTGTCAAACTTTTTGAAGTTCTTAATTTCGAATTTGGTTGTAGTAAACAATTTTCACACATCAAAAACAACTTATGTTTTAAAATGGCTGAGAAGAATTATCCGAAACAAATTCACGAGGTCACGTTCTCCTCCAGTAGGTCTTAAGGACCACGCAGATTAGTATCTGAAATGGTTTTTTTTAAAGAACCACCACATGGGTAACTGAGCGCGATGCAGGATTTTTAAGTTCGTTTGTAGCAAAATAGATGGCGCTAAACAAAATAATCAGCTAGTTCGTATGTAACAAGATAGATGGCGCTAAATAAAATAATTACCTAGTTCGTATGTAACAAGATAGAGGGCACTAAACAAAGGAATCACCTTAAGTAGTTTGACTAGTTCACTGACCAAGTACTCAAATCAGCAACTGGGTTTATGGACGTAACTTCAAATTAATAAATCTTAAACTTTAATAATACAAATCAAAACATACCCATTTATAAAATATATGTCCTAGGGATAAAAATAACACAATTATTGACATTTACTGATATGTTGGTCAACTAAAGTTAATAATTTCTTATAGAAAAAAACTACGG
Source organism: Xestia xanthographa (assembly GCA_905147715.2). Lineage (NCBI taxonomy): Eukaryota > Metazoa > Arthropoda > Insecta > Lepidoptera > Noctuidae > Xestia > Xestia xanthographa. The sequence goes on along the minus strand of LR990654.1, from coordinate 873,193 downwards.
ACGAATAAGGTAAAACTCAGACAATTCTTTTGTTTGAATTGTTTTGTATAATTGGATTGATCTTAATTATATAATTATATTTATACACCGTGTTTCCGGACGATATCGATAAACTTCAACCGGTCATTGTACTTATCATTATGAACAACTCTTACTATGGGACCAAACCCTGAATCGCGAAAAATTTATTTTATTTTAGAAACTATAGACTACCTATCTTTCTTTAAATCTTTACTTATTTATAAAATTCCGGACGTTTCACCTGCTTATTCCGGACACAGCATTCTTGATTTATCCGATAAAACCCGGACACATGCCAACTGTCTATTATAAATGTTGTTTAAAGTTTAAACACTTCACTCTATAGTCACTTCACAACCAATATTGATCTACACAATAGTTTAAAATTAAATAACTTTTCTAAAATACACATTACTGTTTTTCTTTTCATTCTTGTGTATACATAATGTAGTGTGGCTTTTATTAGAAGTAGAACTGTCTGATAGAATCAATCTGTAAGTAAATTAAATGGTTATAATAAACGTTTTCATGGATATAACGCGCGTTCCCGAATTACAAAAACAAACAACTTACATTCAAAGTTTTTTTTCATGTTGTCCATGTCTCGGAAGCCCGGCGAAAATATTAGCTTTAAAAGTGTAGCTTATATTTTCTGCTCGTACTTGCTTCACATCTAGGCCATGTTCAGTAAGAACCAATTTCTTTTTTACGTTGCTTCGAGGCAGCCATGGACAATGACCGCCTTAATTGCAACCGCTAGTTGGCGTAGTCGTCGCGCACAATGCGGACATGCTGATGTGTTTGTATTTTCCAAAGACATTTAAATATTACCGAGCGATAGACGGGGCAAGACGAAGAAAATCGTAATCCAATAACTTGTTACTAAAGTAACAAGTCGCTCTGTTTAGTGTCGACACGAAATCGAAAATGTTCGGGATCAAGTTTTTTGTATACAGGGTTAGTTTTCAATAACCGGCTAAATTTTCAGAGATGGTTTAGAATCGATATTTTCGATATAGTGCAAAAAAATAACATTTTTTTAAATAAAATTTCATTTCTGTTCACCACTAAAAAGAGAACGTGTGGATATTGCAACAGCACAATTCAGTTCAACAACCTAGATAGGTAGCAGTTAGCAGAAACATAAATTTGGCGGTGCATGCACGCACACAAGTGCATTGATTCCCACTAGGTTTATGATTTAGGAAATTTTCAAATGAATGCTGTTATTTTATTTTATACTTTTCGACAATAATATTTAAAATGCACTTTTGGTTTGATGGCTAGATTTTAATTTAGAATTTTGACTGGTCATTGAAAACGAACCCTGTATAATTATTCCCAATGACCGCTTCATCATCATAATTTCAGCCGATAGTCGTCCACTGCTGGACATAGGCCTCCCCCAAGTGTCGCCACATTGACCGGTCCCGTGCGACTCGCATCCAGCGGATCCCCGGAACCTTCACCAGGTCATCGATCCACCTAGTGGGAGACCGATTCGTCTTTTAAATCTCTTATTTTCTGTCTTCCTTTCTTGTCTTCTCTCAGAGCAGAGGCCTTTATCCTAGTAGTGGTAATGTTGCAAGCTGATGATGCATAGGTTTCTCTTCCATACTCTCAGTCTAAATGTGGCTGTGGGCTTCCAGACAAGTTAAGCCCACATTCCTCGTCCTCACAGTCACTCTCAACCCAGAACAGCTGCGTCTCCGAGTCACCAGTCTTGCCCTGGTCTCGTGGTGTACTTCGGGCTGGACTACAGTATCTAGTATTGGGTGGCCTGGTCTTTGGCTCACAAACCGAATCGCTCCCTGCACCTGTGTGTGGACTGGAGCCCGAGCCTCAGGCCAGGGTATTGTGGAGATGTCCATCTGGGTGTTGTGTGTCTCGGGCCAAGGTATAGATGCTAGGTCTACCATTTGGGTGTTGTTTAAAGCCCGGGCCTCAGGAGGGGGTACTAAGACTAGCCCCATCTGGGCGTGGACTGATGCCCCGGTCTCAGGAGGGGCTACTATAGGTAACCCTATCTGGGTGTGGTCTGAGGACTGGGCCTCAGGAGGAGGATAACCCTGTAATGAGATAACAGAACGTAAACGACTATTTAAGAGCCCTCTTACATTTTGGTGATGCGCTAATGAGTCACACCAACACATCAAAATAATAATGTAAAATTTAATGCATGCAAGCATTTAATGTATGTACTTGTGCAAATAATAATAGTTTTTATTTCATCGAAATTGAGCCAGGATTTCCAAAGTTACAGCGTTGTAAAGTTTCACCACCTTTTTAACTTTGCGTGCAACGTCACGTCGTGGTGTCATGTCCGATTGCGGGTGATGCGGAGTGTTTACGTTCATAAAATTTGATTTGAAGTGGTTTGCACTTATTATTTTAAATGTTTGTGTTTAAACATTATTGTTTTATTTTTTAATATCTGTCATTTTGGAAGGTAGGAATAGAATTTACAGATTATTTTTTCTCGAGTTACCTACGTATTTTTTAGACATGCTGATACAAGCTACAAACAGTACTCACCAGCCACCTGAAGAGATCCGCCGTGGTGTAGGGCAGCGGAGTGTGCACGTGCCGCCTGCACCTGCACTTGCGAGCGCGAGCTGTGCTGCGGGGAGGGAGCTACAAGCTACAAACAGTACTCACCAGCCACCTAAAGAGATCCGCCGTGGTGTAGGGCGGCGGAGTGTGCACGTGCCGCCTGCACCTACACTTGCGAGCGCGAGCTGTGCTGCGGGGAGGGAGTTACAAGCTACAAGCAGCACTCACCAACCACCTGAAGAGATCCGCCGTGGTGTAGGGCGGCGGAGTGTGCACGTGCCGCCTGCACCTGCACTTGCGAGCGCGAGCTGTGCTGCGGGGAGGGAGCTACAAGCTACAAACAGTACTCACCAGCCACCTGAAGAGATCCGCCGTGGTGTAGGGCGGCGGAGTGTGCACGTGCCGCCTGCACCTGCACTTGCGAGCGCGAGCTGTGCTGCGGGGAGGGAGCTACAAGCTACAAGCAGTACTCACCAGCCACCTGAAGAGATCCGCCGTGGTGTAGGGCGGCGGAGTGTGCACGTGCCGCCTGCACCTGCACTTGCGAGCGCGAGCTGTGCTGCGGGGAGGGAGCTACAAGCTACAAGCAGTACTCACCAGCCACCTGAAGAGATCCGCCGTGGTGTAGGGCGGCGGAGTGTGCACGTGCCGCCTGCACCTGCACTTGCGAGCGCGAGCTGTGCTGCGGGGAGGGAGCTACAAGCTACAAGCAGTACTCACCAGCCACCTGAAGAGATCCGCCGTGGTGTAGGGCGGCGGAGTGTGCACGTGCCGCCTGCACCTGCACTTGCGAGCGCGAGCTGTGCTGCGGGGAGGGAGCTACAAGCTACAAGCAGTACTCACCAGCCACCTGAAGAGATCCGCCGTGGTGTAGGGCGGCGGAGTGTGCACACGCCGCCTGCACCTGCACTTGCGAGCGCGAGCTGTGCTGCGGGGAGGGAGCTACAAGCTACAAACAGTACTCACCAGCCACCTGAAGAGATCCGCCGTGGTGTAGGGCGGCGGAGTGTGCACGTGCCGGCTGCACCTGCACTTGCGAGCGCGAGCTGTGCTGCGGGGAGGGAGCTACAAGCTACAAGCAGTACTCACCAGCCACCTGAAGAGATCCGCCGTGGTGTAGGGCGGCGGAGTGTGCACGTGCCGCCTGCACCTGCACTTGCGAGCGCGAGCTGTGCTGCGGGGAGGGAGCTACAAGCTACAAGCAGTACTCACCAGCCACCTGAAGAGATCCGCCGTGGTGTAGGGCGGCGGAGTGTGCACACGCCGCCTGCACCTGCACTTGAGCGCGAGCTGTGCTGCGGGGAGGGAGCTACAAGCTACAAGCAGTACTCACCAGCCACCTGAAGAGATCCGCCGTGGTGTAGGGCGGCGGAGTGTGCACGTGCCGCCTGCACCTGCACTTGCGAGCGCGAGCTGTGCTGCGGGGAGGGAGCTACAAGCTACAAGCAGTACTCACCAGCCACCTGAAGAGATCCGCCGTGGTGTAGGGCGGCGGAGTGTGCACGTGCCGCCTGCACCTGCACTTGCGAGCGCGAGCTGTGCTGCGGGGAGGGAGCTACAAGCTACAAGCAGTACTCACCAGCCACCTGAAGAGATCCGCCGTGGTGTAGGGCGGCGGAGTGTGCACGTGCCGCCTGCACCTGCACTTGCGAGCGCGAGCTGTGCTGCGGGGAGGGAGCTACAAGCTACAAGCAGTACTCACCAGCCACCTGAAGAGATCCGCCGTGGTGTAGGGCGGCGGAGTGTGCACGTGCCGCCTGCACCTGCACTTGCGAGCGCGAGCTGTGCTGCGGGGAGGGAGCTACAAGCTACAAGCAGTACTCACCAGCCACCTGAAGAGATCCGCCGTGGTGTAGGGCGGCGGAGTGTGCACACGCCGCCTGCACCTGCACTTGCGAGCGCGAGCTGTGCTGCGGGGAGGGAGCTACAAGCTACAAACAGTACTCACCAGCCACCTGAAGAGATCCGCCGTGGTGTAGGGCGGCGGAGTGTGCACGTGCCGCCTGCACCTGCACTTGCGAGCGCGAGCTGTGCTGCGGGGAGGGAGCTACAAGCTACAAGCAGTACTCACCAGCCACCTGAAGAGATCCGCCGTGGTGTAGGGCGGCGGAGTGTGCACGTGCCGCCTGCACCTGCACTTGCGAGCGCGAGCTGTGCTGCGGGGAGGGAGCTACAAGCTACAAGCAGTACTCACCAGCCACCTGAAGAGATCCGCCGTGGTGTAGGGCGGCGGAGTGTGCACGTGCCGCCTGCACCTGCACTTGCGAGCGCGAGCTGTGCTGCGGGGAGGGAGCTACAAGCTACAAGCAGTACTCACCAGCCACCTGAAGAGATCCGCCATGGTGTAGGGCGGCGGAGTGTGCACACGCCGCCTGCACCTGCACTTGCGAGCGCGAGCTGTGCTGCGGGGAGGGAGCTACAAGCAGTACTCACCAGCCACCTGAAGAGATCCGCCGTGGTGTAGGGCGGCGGAGTGTGCACACGCCGCCTGCACCTGCACTTGCGAGCGCGAGCTGTGCTGCGGGGAGGGAGCTACAAGCTACAAACAGTACTCACCAGCCACCTGAAGAGATCCGCCGTGGTGTAGGGCGGCGGAGTGTGCACACGCCGCCTGCACCTGCACTTGCGAGCGCGAGCTGTGCTGCGGGGAGGGAGCTACAAGCTACAAGCAGTACTCACCAGCCACCTGAAGAGATCCGCCGTGGTGTAGGGCGGCGGAGTGTGCACGTGCCGCCTGCACCTGCACTTGCGAGCGCGAGCTGTGCTGCGGGGAGGGAGCTACAAGCTACAAGCAGTACTCACCAGCCACCTGAAGAGATCCGCCGTGGTGTAGGGCGGCGGAGTGTGCACGTGCCGCCTGCACCTGCACTTGCGAGCGCGAGCTGTGCTGCGGGGAGGGAGCTACAAGCTACAAGCAGTACTCACCAGCCACCTGAAGAGATCCGCCGTGGTGTAGGGCGGCGGAGTGTGCACGTGCCGCCTGCACCTGCACTTGCGAGCGCGAGCTGTGCTGCGGGGAGGGAGCTACAAGCTACAAGCAGTACTCACCAGCCACCTGAAGATATCCGCCGTGGTGTAGGGCGGCGGAGTGTGCACGTGCCGCCTGCACCTGCACTTGCGAGCGCGAGCTGTGCTGCGGGGAGGGAGCTACAAGCTACAAGCAGTACTCACCAGCCACCTGAAGAGATCCGCCGTGGTGTAGGGCGGCGGAGTGTGCACGTGCCGCCTGCACCTGCACTTACGAGCGCGAGCTGTGCTGCGGGGAGGGAGCTACAAGCTACAAGCAGTACTCACCAGCCACCTGAAGAGATCCGCCGTGGTGTAGGGCGGCGGAGTGTGCACGTGCCGCCTGCACCTGCACTTGCGAGCGCGAGCTGTGCTGCGGGGAGGGAGCTACAAGCTACAAGCAGTACTCACCAGCCACCTGAAGAGATCCGCCGTGGTGTAGGGCGGCGGAGTGTGCACGTGCCGCCTGCACCTGCACTTGCGAGCGCGAGCTGTGCTACGGGGAGGGAGCTACAAGCTACAAGCAGTACTCACCAGCCACCTGAAGAGATCCGCCGTGGTGTAGGGCGGCGGAGTGTGCACGTGCCGCCTGCACCTGCACTTGCGAGCGCGAGCTGTGCTGCGGGGAGGGAGCTACAAGCTACAAGCAGTACTCACCAGCCACCTGAAGAGATCCGCCGTGGTGTAGGGCGGCGGAGTGTGCACACGCCGCCTGCACCTGCACTTGCGAGCGCGAGCTGTGCTGCGGGGAGGGAGCTACAAGCTACAAACAGTACTCACCAGCCACCTGAAGAGATCCGCCGTGGTGTAGGGCGGCGGAGTGTGCACGTGCCGCCTGCACCTGCACTTGCGAGCGCGAGCTGTGCTGCGGGGAGGGAGCTACAAGCTACAAGCAGTACTCACCAGCCACCTGAAGAGATCCGCCGTGGTGTAGGGCGGCGGAGTGTGCACGTGCCGCCTGCACCTGCACTTGCGAGCGCGAGCTGTGCTGCGGGGAGGGAGCTACAAGCTACAAGCAGTACTCACCAGCCACCTGAAGAGATCCGCCGTGGTGTAGGGCGGCGGAGTGTGCACGTGCCGCCTGCACCTGCACTTGCGAGCGCGAGCTGTGCTGCGGGGAGGGAGCTACAAGCTACAAGCAGTACTCACCAGCCACCTGAAGAGATCCGCCGTGGTGTAGGGCGGCGGAGTGTGCACGTGCCGCCTGCACCTGCACTTGCGAGCGCGAGCTGTGCTGCGGGGAGGGAGCTACAAGCTACAAGCAGTACTCACCAGCCACCTGAAGAGATCCGCCGTGGTGTAGGGCGGCGGAGTGTGCACGTGCCGCCTGCACCTGCACTTGCGAGCGCGAGCTGTGCTGCGGGGAGGGAGCTACAAGCTACAAGCAGTACTCACCAGCCACCTGAAGAGATCCGCCATGGTGTAGGGCGGCGGAGTGTGCACACGCCGCCTGCACCTGCACTTGCGAGCGCGAGCTGTGCTGCGGGGAGGGAGCTACAAGCTACAAGCAGTACTCACCAGCCACCTGAAGAGATCCGCCGTGGTGTAGGGCGGCGGAATGTGCACGTGCCGCCTGCACCTGCACTTGCGAGCGCGAGCTGTGCTACGGGGAGGGAGCTACAAGCTACAAGCAGTACTCACCAGCCACCTGAAGAGATCCGCCGTGGTGTAGGGCGGCGGAGTGTGCACGTGCCGCCTGCACCTGCACTTGCGAGCGCGAGCTGTGCTGCGGGGAGGGAGCTACAAGCTACAAGCAGTACTCACCAGCCACCTGAAGAGATCCGCCGTGGTGTAGGGCGGCGGAGTGTGCACACGCCGCCTGCACCTGCACTTGCGAGCGCGAGCTGTGCTGCGGGGAGGGAGCTACAAGCTACAAACAGTACTCACCAGCCACCTGAAGAGATCCGCCGTGGTGTAGGGCGGCGGAGTGTGCACGTGCCGCCTGCACCTGCACTTGCGAGCGCGAGCTGTGCTGCGGGGAGGGAGCTACAAGCTACAAGCAGTACTCACCAGCCACCTGAAGAGATCCGCCGTGGTGTAGGGCGGCGGAGTGTGCACGTGCCGCCTGCACCTGCACTTGCGAGCGCGAGCTGTGCTGCGGGGAGGGAGCTACAAGCTACAAGCAGTACTCACCAGCCACCTGAAGAGATCCGCCGTGGTGTAGGGCGGCGGAGTGTGCACGTGCCGCCTGCACCTGCACTTGCGAGCGCGAGCTGTGCTGCGGGGAGGGAGCTACAAGCTACAAGCAGTACTCACCAGCCACCTGAAGAGATCCGCCGTGGTGTAGGGCGGCGGAGTGTGCACGTGCCGCCTGCACCTACACGTGCGAGCGCGAGCTGTGCTGCGGGGAGGGAGCTACAAGCTACAAGCAGTACTCACCAGCCACCTGAAGAGATCCGCCGTGGTGTAGGGCGGCGGAGTGTGCACGTGCCGCCTGCACCTGCACTTGCGAGCGTGAGCTGTGCTGCGGGGAGGGAGCTACAAGCTACAAGCAGTACTCACCAGCCACCTGAAGAGATCCGCCGTGGTGTAGGGCGGCGGAGTGTGCACGTGCCGCCTGCACCTGCACGTGCGAGCGCGAGCTGTGCTGCGGGGAGGGAGCTACAAGCTACAAGCAGTACTCACCAGCCACCTGAAGAGATCCGCCGTGGTGTAGGGCGGCGGAGTGTGCACGTGCCGCCTGCACCTGCACTTGAGCGCGAGCTGTGCTGCGGGGAGGGAGCTACAAGCTACAAGCAGTACTCACCAGCCACCTGAAGAGATCCGCCGTGGTGTAGGGCGGCGGAGTGTGCACGTGCCGCCTGCACCTGCACTTGCGAGCGCGAGCTGTGCTGCGGGGAGGGAGCTACAAGCTACAAGCAGTACTCACCAGCCACCTGAAGAGATCCGCCATGGTGTAGGGCGGCGGAGTGTGCACACGCCGCCTGCACCTGCACTTGCGAGCGCGAGCTGTGCTGCGGGGAGGGAGCTACAAGCTACAAGCAGTACTCACCAGCCACCTGAAGAGATCCGCCGTGGTGTAGGGCGGCGGAATGTGCACGTGCCGCCTGCACCTGCACTTGCGAGCGCGAGCTGTGCTACGGGGAGGGAGCTACAAGCTACAAGCAGTACTCACCAGCCACCTGAAGAGATCCGCCGTGGTGTAGGGCGGCGGAGTGTGCACGTGCCGCCTGCACCTGCACTTGCGAGCGCGAGCTGTGCTGCGGGGAGGGAGCTACAAGCTACAAGCAGTACTCACCAGCCACCTGAAGAGATCCGCCGTGGTGTAGGGCGGCGGAGTGTGCACACGCCGCCTGCACCTGCACTTGCGAGCGCGAGCTGTGCTGCGGGGAGGGAGCTACAAGCTACAAACAGTACTCACCAGCCACCTGAAGAGATCCGCCGTGGTGTAGGGCGGCGGAGTGTGCACGTGCCGCCTGCACCTGCACTTGCGAGCGCGAGCTGTGCTGCGGGGAGGGAGCTACAAGCTACAAGCAGTACTCACCAGCCACCTGAAGAGATCCGCCGTGGTGTAGGGCGGCGGAGTGTGCACGTGCCGCCTGCACCTGCACTTGCGAGCGCGAGCTGTGCTGCGGGGAGGGAGCTACAAGCTACAAGCAGTACTCACCAGCCACCTGAAGAGATCCGCCGTGGTGTAGGGCGGCGGAGTGTGCACGTGCCGCCTGCACCTGCACTTGCGAGCGCGAGCTGTGCTGCGGGGAGGGAGCTACAAGCTACAAGCAGTACTCACCAGCCACCTGAAGAGATCCGCCGTGGTGTAGGGCGGCGGAGTGTGCACGTGCCGCCTGCACCTGCACTTGCGAGCGCGAGCTGTGCTGCGGGGAGGGAGCTACAAGCTACAAGCAGTACTCACCAGCCACCTGAAGAGATCCGCCGTGGTGTAGGGCGGCGGAGTGTGCACGTGCCGCCTGCACCTGCACTTGCGAGCGCGAGCTGTGCTGCGGGGAGGGAGCTACAAGCTACAAGCAGTACTCACCAGCCACCTGAAGAGATCCGCCGTGGTGTAGGGCGGCGGAGTGTGCACGTGCCGCCTGCACCTGCACTTGCGAGCGCGAGCTGTGCTGCGGGGAGGGAGCTACAAGCTACAAGCAGTACTCACCAGCCACCTGAAGAGATCCGCCGTGGTGTAGGGCGGCGGAGTGTGCACGTGCCGCCTGCACCTGCACTTGCGAGCGCGAGCTGTGCTGCGGGGAGGGAGCTACAAGCTACAAGCAGTACTCACCAGCCACCTGAAGAGATCCGCCGTGGTGTAGGGCGGCGGAGTGTGCACGTGCCGCTTGCACCTGCACTTGCGAGCGCGAGCTGTGCTGCGGGGAGGGAGCTACAAGCTACAAGCAGTACTCACCAGCCACCTGAAGAGATCCGCCGTGGTGTAGGGCGGCGGAGTGTGCACGTGCCGCCTGCACCTGCACTTGCGAGCGCGAGCTGTGCTGCGGGGAGGGAGCTACAAGCTACAAGCAGTACTCACCAGCCACCTGAAGAGATCCGCCGTGGTGTAGGGCGGCGGAGTGTGCACGTGCCGCCTGCACCTGCACTTGCGAGCGCGAGCTGTGCTGCGGGGAGGGAGCTACAAGCTACAAGCAGTACTCACCAGCCACCTGAAGAGATCCGCCGTGGTGTAGGGCGGCGGAGTGTGCACGTGCCGCCTGCACCTGCACTTGCGAGCGCGAGCTGTGCTGCGGGGAGGGAGCTACAAGCTACAAGCAGTACTCACCAGCCACCTGAAGAGATCCGCCGTGGTGTAGGGCGGCGGAGTGTGCACGTGCCGCCTGCACCTGCACTTGCGAGCGCGAGCTGTGCTGCGGGGAGGGAGCTACAAGCTACAAGCAGTACTCACCAGCCACCTGAAGAGATCCGCCGTGGTGTAGGGCGGCGGAGTGTGCACGTGCCGCCTGCACCTGCACTTGCGAGCGCGAGCTGTGCTGCGGGGAGGGAGCTACAAGCTACAAGCAGTACTCACCAGCCACCTGAAGAGATCCGCCGTGGTGTAGGGCGGCGGAGTGTGCACACGCCGCCTGCACCTGCGCTCGCGGTCTGCCTGCGGGGAGGGAGCACAATAATCAGCCTAGATCCCATTGCTGGGGCACAGACCTCCGAGCTATGAGAGCGTGTGTGTCCTGTAGGCCTATTACGTATGTTTCTGATATCAACTTGAAGCTTGATAGCTTCGGTTTTACACCGAACTTTGATGACAACCGAGAATGTCATAATATTGGTATTACGTATCGCACTGAGTGGATATCAATTTAAGGTGAATAACAGCCCGGGTAAGGTGTAACGTCTTTCACGAAAGACACTTCAAACTCAGTTGACATCAATTTGATGTCCACTATGCTTACATAATCGCAATATTAGAAGAATCGATACGAAAGCGTCTGTCAAAATGAGTTACGGTGACTATCAGCCACGATGGGCACCGATGACGTCATATTTGATCGCGACTGGTCATACATAATACGAAACTAACCTTTTGACTGTTATTTGATAGACACTGAGCCCAGTTACTATCATTTCTAGCTGTCAACAGAGATACGTAATAGGCCTGCAGGTTTATCTAAACATATAATAAAACAGTAACGAAAGAAAAACTGAACATTGAGAATTTTCAAGAAAAAATAAGTGGGTTTTGTTAGAAAAACGTAACTGATGACATGACTTTTTTGAATTTTTGTTTTTGTCTGTGTTTGGTACGGCTTCACGCCAAAACTACTGGATAGATTGAATTGAAATTCAGCAAAAATGTTCTAAGTAAACCAATGAAGGCTTTAGGCTACATATTATCACGCCGTATGTTATGAAAGGTAAGCAATATTGATTTTAATAGGTTTTTATTCGTAATTGAATGAAATTAAATGACGGTTTATGGCGTTCCTAAAATTTTTTGCGTCAGCTACCTGCGACGTCCGGATGTTGGTTACCCACTTACCAAAGCCCAAAGCCATCCGTCAACACATGTTCGACCCCCCATGTGTTTCGTTATTACAATCGGGTTTATTTCGATGCTGGTGTAGCGAACTGGTGGAACTGGTGAGGTTACGTGCATTCGAGTATGTACTCGGTGTGGGGTGGGATTGCGAACAAGTATATGTGAAAAGATAAACTATATGTTTAAAAAAAACGAAACGTCACACATCTTCGAAGTTATCGCTAAGACTTGCTATAGTTGCTGCCAGGTAAGATCGCAAAAACGGTCATTGCCCTTTCCCTAATATCTCTTCGTACGAACCAAAATAAATGAACCATGTATCGTTTTTCATTAGAAAAAATGTTGAGGATTACGATAGATGACGATTCAAGACTTGAACAGGCTTATTTTTGGATTTCAAAGTTAAGAACTTTATTAAATGTAGGTGGGTCAATGACCGCTATTGCGATCTTAACTGGCAGCAACTATACGTCAGCGAGAAATACAGTAGAAACGTACGCGCCGCCGACGTTAGCGTCGCAGTATGGTGCTATTCAGGGTATAAAAGACCTCATCACGAAGTCGTCAACCAGGCATTCTGTACATAAACTAAGTATCTTTACGCAAAAATTATTGCTGGGAAACTACTTTTTTTTGGGGTGAAATATCATGTTACGTGGTAGAACTCAATGTAACGCACTCAAAACATTGTGTTGATGGATGGATTGAATAGTACGGAGTTGTGGAGGTGTTTAAAGTGAAAATCTTAGATTAAAAACTTGTATTAAAAAAAAAACTTGTCAAAAAGTTAGAACTTTGACCCCCAATATCTCCGTAACTGGAAGGTTCCCAGGTATGGTGTAGAACAAAAAAATGATCGCAATGACGGGGAGAACAAGTGCTTTTCGGCTTCGTTAAGAGGTGTTTTACACCCTTTATAAGAACACAATGTATACACCTACGCGCGATCGACGTACGCGACCGACGTCAGCGTAGGAGGAATTCCAACTTTACACTTGTAGAGTAGTACGCACCTGAACACTTGAACGCACTTCTTCAGTAACAGTCCGGGGCTGCTCTAGAGATGTACTCGATAGGGAACTGGTGAGATTGCATACATTCGAGGATGTACTCAGTAAGGGGTTGGTCTGCGAACAAGAATAATAAAGGATATTCTCCCCGTCATTGCGATATTTTTTTTATTCTACAGCTACACCATACCTGGGAACCTTCTAGTTACGGAGATATTGGGGGTCAAAGTTCCAAATACTTTCACAAGCTTTTTTTTTCAAATACTCGATTTTACACGACTGCCCCTAAAAAGGGTTCATGTGTGTACGTGTTTCTGAGTTTATTTATTCCACCAGAACTTCTAAAACGCCTAAACCGATTTCGATGTACGTGGTATCGTTAGACTCCTTGTGTTACCCCGGGTAACAAAGGCTAGCCATTATAATAATCTAGACTAAAATAATTACATCCAATATGGGTCCTGACTCAGTTGCAGTCAATATGTTCCGTATTAGAATTTGTTATTGAACTTGTTTTTTTCTGTTCAGTTTTTATTTAAAGTTATTACTTATTTTTTACGCAGACGGGTTTTTCTTATAAACACTGTTTTAAGCTTTCACGGTTTAAAACTAAACTTGTATTGTCACATACCTCATTGGTCTCGTGGTCGCAAGTGCGACTGTTGGGAGTAGTACGCACCTGAACACTTGAACGTGCTTCTCCTTCAGTGACAGTTTGGGGCTGATCTGAAGATGTAATCGTTAGGGAACTCGTCTGCGAACAAGGCTTATAAATGACTAAATATTACCATACCTTCCGAAAAGTGGTGTGGTAATCGATTATCGGTAAACAACAAGAATAAGAACTTAGCAGAATGCACACTTGAATACTTTGCTAAAAACAATTGGAAAACCTTAAAATATTTACTTCATACAGCAGCTGATGAGTGATGAGTGTCTCATTGGTCTTCAAAATGTTAAGGAGATGTTTGGTGAAAGTTATGTCTAAGAAAAAATGCGACCTTCAAAGAAAACTCTGGTTTTGGAGTAAATCATATTATAGTACAAAGAGAAATTAATTTAACTATTTCAAGTCATAAAAACAATCAACAACAACAGCCCATATCGTCCACTGCTGAACATAAGCCTCTCCCATGATGGGAGGAATTTGCCGTAATCTCCACGCTTGTGCGGCGGATTGGAGATCGCAGTGATGAAAGACTAACAGAAAACGCTGCTGCCCATTCTCTGGTCTACGGAGGCGCAAGGTGTTCTGCCTCAGACATAAGTCACCTTATACGACACCCGTGAGCGTAATGGGTTGGTTCTATTCTACTCTGCCGGATACCACACGGCTGACAATCACACTGTTACATTTCAAATAGTACACAACAAACCCATTCCAAGCGAAAGCCAAGCTTGTGTGAATCTGAGACACGATTGTATTGTATCGTTGATTGAATTTGAGTTATTAAAATATACTGTAAAGTTTATAGTTATTGAGACTTTCATTTATAAAACAGTGGTATGGACATGTGATGTGGAGGAATAAGAAAAGTATAGTGGCGAAAATGTTGAGTACGAATATAGAGATACGAGATATGTAAGAGTAGAGGAAGACCAAAGAAACGATGGATGGAGTGTGTGAAGGATGGTATGATTTTGCTAAGAAGTTGGGCATCTTGCATAAGGTGAGGCAATACTTCACATCTGGACAGCTTTTAAGAGTCCTATTACATTTTTTACGCAAATTTTAGATTTTTACTTCCTGGATCAAATTATTTAGGTCGGCGTACACGAGTCGATAATAATAGCGATCTCCGGATGATTGTCGATTGATACTGACGAAAATTAGAAACGAGACTGACATGAGACTGAGGGGCGACCTGAATTGACGCAGAATTATAGTACTTTAATTTTATTTATTGTAATGTTGTCTTATTATATTGACAAACGAAAACAAATGAAACGTATTCATTGTAGATTGAAGTTTTATATCATATTAATTTATTTGATAAAATTTAGTTTATTTGGAATATAATGGACGCTGAATCAAGACATTTATGGCTTAAATTACGCTTTCTTTACGATTTTTTCCGTGAAAATTCAAGGAATTTTAGCTTTTTTAAGAATGGCATGTAACAATGAATTTGAGCGTCAAAGTTCCATCGCCGACGGTTTTTCTTGCAAACTGAGTTCGTAAAATATTTATAGTAAATTACACGAAAAGAAAAGTGAAAATGTGTAACTCCAACTTACAAGAAAGAGAATGACACTATTGTTATTCATAAGCAAATAATTAAAATATCTAACTGATGCTGAAAATTACTGCGTCAAAAATCATTACATTTGCGTAAAAAATGTAATAGGACTCTTAAGTTTGTACAAAGCACAAGTCCGTTCCTGTATGGAGTATTGCAGTTACTTGTGGGATGGCTCATCAAAATGCCAGCTTGCTGCACTTGACTCGGTGGAACGCAGAGCTAAAAGGCTTATAGGCGACACGAGACGTTGTCAGCTTTGCTTCACAACCTAGCTCATCGGCGTAATGTTGCCTGCCTGTCGGTCTTCTACAGACTGTACTTCGGTGAGTGTGCGCAGGAGCTCCACGACCTGATCCCACCATCACCCCTTTACCACCGGACTAGCAGACGTACTGCCGCGTACCATCCGCACTTGGTTGATATCCCGACGTGTCGTACTAAGCGCTTCTCCTCCACTTTTATTATGCGCACAGCAATATTCTGTTAAACAGACATGTTGTGAGCGCGATCGTGAATACTCGAAAACAGGCCAATTGGGTCGTTTTGCCTTTATTCTGGGTCTCTGCGTGTATGTGAGCTGGCTCTGCCACACTGAACACTTTTTTCGGTGGTTTTGTAGGTGTATTACATAATATCTGTTTAATAGAATATCAAAGTGTGGAACTATCTGCCTGCGTCTGTGTTCCCACCCACATTTAACCCGCCTGCCTTCAAAGCAAGAGTGAACAGGTATCTTCTGGGCACGCTCGTTCCATCATAGATCTCATCCATCGCTTTCCATCAGCCGTGATCGAGGTCAAGAGCAGGCATATCTATACTTCTATACTAATATTATAAAGAGGTAACATTTGTTTGTAAGTTTGTATGTAGGGGGTAATCTCCGGAATTAATGAACCGATTTCAAAAAATCTTTAACCATTAGAAAGCTACATTAACCCTGAGTAACATAGGCTATATTTTATCCCCGTACTCCCACGGGAACGGGAACTACGCGGGTGAAACCGCGGGACGTCCACTAGTATTGTAATAAAAAATAAAAAACATGACGAGTAATAGAAGAAATGCTGCGCTGACCCCACATAAATTGGGATAAGGTCAAGATAATAATGATGGAACACACTTACCTGTGGATTCACCTTCGGTTTCTTGACTATCCTCTTCAGATAGTCAGTGTAGGTGATCCGCTTAGTCGTTTTTTGGGGAACAGGATTCTATAAACATAAAGCGGCCACAGCTAAGTATAACAATTTGTTGACTGCTTCGTTGACTGAATATTTTGCAAAACATTTAGCGTCATGGATTTAAAATATTAAGTAGGTAGACTTTGATATAGGATGCAGCATCTCTCCCGCAAAAATATACATAAATGAAGGAAGTACGATAATTTGCATGCTATAATAACAGCTGCACGGGTCGACGTTCAATTTAAGCCGCGCTTGCTTGGGTTGCTCCGTGGATGGGTGACAACCCCATTACATATTGAGTTTCCTCCGTGTTTCGGAAAGCACGTTAAGTTGGTCCTGGCTATCATTTGCAGATCTTTGACAGTCGTCACTGGTAGTCAGTGGCCTGAAAGTCTGACAACCAGTCTTACCAAGTGGTATCGTATTACCCAGTACTAACTGGGTTGTGGAAGTCAGATATGCAGTCGCTCCATCTATCTATATCTATACTAATATTATAAAGAGGTAACATTTGTTTGTAAGTTTGTATGTAGGGGGTAATCTCCGGAAGTCTGAACCAATTTTAAAAATTGTTTCACTGGTAGAAAGCAACATTATTCGTGAGTGCTATAGGCTATATTTTATTCCCGTACTCCCACGGGAACGGGAACTACGCGGGTGAAACCGTGTGACGTCCGCTAGTGTACAATACTAGTATTCAGTTTTATTCGCTTGTTATCTAACATGACACCCAGATCGCGAACCATGGTAACTCATAAAGTGACATCATTTAGAGAGTACTGTTATCTTCGGATATTCTTGTTTTTGGTGACGCTCAAATAACAACATGTAAGCACGCTGAGTGTAATTTTATTACACACGTAGTATTCAGACAGTCTATTTAAGTCACTTTGCAAAGCAAGACAATCTTCAGTATTTTTAATTGGCCGTAATATTTTTAAGTCAAAAAAAGTAGAAAAAAGTAAAAGTAGTAAAATTCAAAATTTATTTTATATGCGGATGCATATAAAATATATTTTGAATTTTGGAAACATTTTCCTATGTCGTTAATGAATAAAATAAATAGAAGGGGTCCTAAAATCGATCCTTGAGAAACACCTGATGTCACGGCTATAGAAAATGATTAATAACCATTAATCAAAACGCGCTGCGTCCTTTCGGAAAGATACGACGAAAACCACCTCAACAGGTTTCCACGTATGCCATTTAACGCAATTTTGCTTAACACCAGCTCGTGGTCGACCTTATCGAACGCCTTCTTGAAATCAGTATAGACTGAATCTACTTGAATATCCATATCATTTAAAATGTATTCTGAATATGCTATAAGATGTGAACTGAAAAGGAATGCTTTTCGGCTTCGTTAATGGATGGTCACCCGTCCACGGCAAGCACTGCTTAACCTTGAACATCGCACGCAGCAGTAGGCTCATACAGCTGTTATTATCTAACCAAGCGCCTTCATTATTCATCTGAATATTTAGTCATAGGCTGCTATAAAATAAAAATATACATACCTCTAATGTCTGGGGCAGTCGTGCTGGCGATGGAACTGGCTCGGATGGTTGCATCACTTCTATCTCCGATAACGTCGGCGGAGTTGCTGTAGGGGCTGGTACTGGCAATCGTACCACTGGTGCTTGCCTTGACGTCAGTGTTGTCCCAGTTACTATAGGGGCCGGTACTGGTCCTGGCGCATGTCCTGCCACTAGTCCTGGCGCTCCTGGTTGCACCACTGGTTCCGGCGCTAGTGGTCGCACCACTGGTCCTGGCGCTCCTGGTTGCACCACTGGTTCCGGCGCTAGTGGTCGCACCACTGGTCCTGGCGCTCCTGGTTGCACCACTGGTTCCGGCGCTAGTGGTCGCACCACTGGTCCTGGCGCTCCTGGTTGCACCACTGGTTCCGGCGCTAGTGGTCGCACCACTGGTCCTGGCGCTCCTGGTTGCACCACTGGTTCCGGCGCTAGTGGTCGCACCACTGGTCCTGGCGCTCCTGGTTGCACCACTGGTTCCGGCGCTAGTGGTCGCACCACTGGTCCTGGCGCTCCTGGTTGCACCACTGGTTCCGGCGCTAGTGGTCGCACCACTGGTACTGGCGCTCCTGGTTGCACCACTGGTTCCGGCGCTAGTGGTCGCACCACTGGTCCTGGCGCTCCTGGTTGCACCACTGGTTCCGGCGCTAGTGGTCGCACCACTGGTCCTGGCGCTCCTGGTTGCACCACTGGTTCCGGCGCTAGTGGTCGCACCACTGGTCCTGGCGCTCCTGGTTGCACCACTGGTTCCGGCGCTAGTGGTCGCACCACTGGTCCTGGCGCTCCTGGTTGCACCACTGGTTCCGGCGCTAGTGGTCGCACCACTGGTACTGGCGCTCCTGGTTGCACCACTGGTTCCGGCGCTAGTGGTCGCACCACTGGTCCTGGCGCTCCTGGTTGCACCACTGGTTCCGGCGCTAGTGGTCGCACCACTGGTACTGGCGCTCCTGGTTGCACCACTGGTTCCGGCGCTAGTGGTCGCACCACTGGTCCTGGCGCTCCTGGTTGCACCACTGGTTCCGGCGCTAGTGGTCGCACCACTGGTACTGGCGCTCCTGGTTGCACCACTGGTTCCGGCGCTAGTGGTCGCACCACTGGTCCTGGCGCTCCTGGTTGCACCACTGGTTCCGGCGCTAGTGGTCGCACCACTGGTACTGGCGCTCCTGGTTGCACCACTGGTTCCGGCGCTAGTGGTCGCACCACTGGTCCTGGCGCTCCTGGTTGCACCACTGGTTCCGGCGCTAGTGGTCGCACCACTGGTACTGGCGCTCCTGGTTGCACCACTGGTCCCGGCGCTAGTGGTCGCACCACTGGTCCTGGCGCTCCTGGTTGCACCACTGGTTCCGGCGCTAGTGGTCGCACCACTGGTACTGGCGCTCCTGGTTGCACCACTGGTTCCGGCGCTAGTGGTCGCACCACTGGTCCTGGCGCTCCTGGTTGCACCACTGGTTCCGGCGCTAGTGGTCGCACCACTGGTACTGGCGCTGGTGGTCGCACTAATGGTCCTGGCACTGGCGGTCGCACCAATGGTCCTGGCGGTGGTGGTCGCACCAATGGTCCTAACGCTGGTGTTCGCATCACTGGTTCTGGCGCTGGTAGTGGCATCACTGGTCCTGGTGCTGGTGGCCGCACCACTGGTTCTGGCGCTAGTGGTCGCACCAATGGTCCTAGCGCTGTTGGTCGCCTCACTGGTCCTGGCGCTGGCGGTGGCATCACTGGTCCTGGCGCTAGTGGTCGCACCAATGGTCTTGGCGCTGGTGGTCGCACCAATGGTCCTGGCGCTGGTAGTCTCCGCACCATTGGTCCTGGCACTGGTAGTCGCACCACTAGACTTGGTACTGGCGGTCGCACCACTGGTTCTGGCGCTGGTGCTTGCACCACTGGTCCTGGCGCTGGCGGTGGCATCACTGGTCCTGGCGCTGGTGGTCGCACCAATGGTCTTGGCACTGGTGGTCGCACCAATGGTCCTGGTGCTGTTGGTCGCCTCACTGGTCCTGGCGTTGGCGGTGGCATCATTGGTCCTGGCACATGTGGTCGCAAAAATGGTCCTAACGCTGATGGTCGGACCACTGGTCCTGGCGCTGGTGGTCGCACCACTGGTCCTGGCGCTGGTGGTCGCACCAATGGTCCTGGCGCTGTCGGTGGCACCACTGGTCCTGGCGCTGGTGGTCGCACCAATGGTCCTGGCGCTGGTGGTCGCACCAATGGTCCTGGCGCTGTCGGTGGCACAACTGGTCCTGGCGCTGGTGGTCGCACCACTGGTCCTGGCGCTGCTGGTCTCACCAATGGTCCTGGCGCTGGTGGTCTCACCAATGGTCCTGGCGCTGGTGGTCGCCTCACTGGTCCTGGCGCTGTTGGTTGCCTCACTGGTCCTGACGCTGGTGGTGGCATCACCGGCCCTGGCGCTGGTGGTGGCACCAATGGTCCTGGCGCTGTTGGTCGCACCACTGGTCCTGGCGCTGGTGGTCGCACCACTGGTCCTGGCGCTGGTGGTCGCACCACTGGTCCTGGCGCTGGTGGTCGCACCACTGGTCCTGGCGCTGGTGGTCGCACCACTGGTCCTGGCGCTGGTGGTCGCACCACTGGTCCTGGCGGTGTTGGTTGCACCACTGGTCCTGGCGCTGGTGGTCGCACCACTGGTCCTGGCGCTGTTGGTCGCACCAATGGTCCTGGCGACGTTGCTCGCACCACTGGTCCTGACGCTGGTGCTCGCACCAATGGTCTTGGCACTGGTGGTCGCACCAATGGTCCTGGCGCTGGTGGTCGCACCAATGGTCCTGGCGCTGGTGGTCGCACCAATGGTCCTGGCGCTGGTGGTTGCACCACTGGTCCTGGCGCTGGCGGTGACATCACTGGTCCTGGCGATAGTGTTCGTACCAGTGGTCCTGGCGCTGGTGTTCGCACCACTGGTCCTGGCGCTGGCGGTGACATCACTGGTCCTGGCGATAGTGTTCGTACCAGTGGTCCTGGCGCTGGTGTTCGCACCACTGGTCTTGGCGCTGGCGGTGGCATCACTGCTTCTGGCGCTGGCGTTGGCATCACTGGTCCTGGCGCTGGTAGTCTCCGCATCATTGGTCCTGGCACTGGTAGTCTCCGCATCATTGGTCCTGGCACTGGTAGTCGCACCACTAGACTTGGCACTGGCGGTCGCACCACTGGTACTGGCGCCGCTGACCGGCACACCGCGGGCGCCACATGGGTCCTTCGTGAATACGTACGCAGGTTTACAGCTCTCTGTAAATTTAGAGATATTTGTGTAAACTATGGTGTTAACAAGAGAAGATCCTGTAAATTATGATATTTTTACGTCGGCTAGAACATTCTAGACTATTTTACTATAAAATTGTGTAGAAGATTCAAGACTAATCCTTAACTGTTGAGCTGTGAAGAAATTTTGAAAAAGTTGTGAAATTTTTGTGATAATTAAACATATTTATTGTTTAATCGGTGGTGTTTTAATTTACCCCATACCAGCCCGTAACAATATCTTTGAATTTACTCTTGTACAAAACAAAAAAAAAATAAGATAAAAAAAACTTTATCGGCTAATCGATTATTTTTTTTAAAGATGTTTTTTTTTCAAATGTTGACCGTAACTGCGGTTATGATAAGGGTGCGGTTCCACTGAAGCGGAGCGGAGTGGTGCGGAGCGCGATTCACCAATCACATGGCTTGAAATCCACATCTCTTCTCCACTCCTGCCATGTGATTGGTGAATCGCACTCCACTCCGCTCCGCTCCGCTTCAGTGGAACCGAACCCTAAGGCGACTACAAGAGCTAAACGCGAGTTTTATAATGCAAAAAAGCACATGATTCACTGCAATAAACAAAACCAGAAAAATATATGATATTCTTCAGGATATATGCTAGTATGATAGTGTTTTGAAAACATAGTACAACTAATTTTACTCGATGAAAAAAAATCACGAACTTATCTCTAAAAATTTCTTATAACGAGTAAAAACCATACTAAGATACATGCGCATTCTGATTTTTTTGTAAATAATTCTACAGGCAACATATTAGCATCATAGTGTTTTACTTTTTTAGTCCAATCAATAGATTTTTTGTAAATCGCTGACGTAACAACCTCTTTGTAGTGCAAGCTAATTAGAACTTTATTCTAACAGTATTCCAAACGAAGTTTGAACCACCACAAATAGAGTTGCTAATTTAGCTCCTGTAATCGCTTTAAGTAATGCATAATCAGCCTAAAAGATTCGCACTGTAGAACATAGATCTATGAGGGAAAAACAAAAAAAAACGCAAAACGTAACATGTCTATGGCGAGGCATGGATACAGACATAAATTCACGCCTATTTGGGGTAGGCAGAAGCAACAGAACGCCATTCGTGAGGCAGTCGCAAAGAAATCTATACAGCATTGAGCACCTATACAGGGGTTAGGGTTACCAGGGCCTAAAATCGGAAATCCGGTTTTGGAGGATGAAAATCCTGATTTTCAACAAAAAAGTACGGTCTAGCCTAAAGCTGACCTACGATCAAACAAAAAACTGATTTTTTTATTCAAAGTTAGAAAAAAAACAATAAATCATGTTCAGTAATTAAAAGTTAAACGTAAAAGTGTTAATTATATTTTTTATTACTAGAAATAACTTTTAAAATTTGGTTTTGACCGCAAAAATTTGACAGAAGAATTGCTCACAACTAGGTATAATCTATCCAGTTATACTTCGGAAGTACGATGGCTGTAATATGGACAATAAGTAACGGACTCCACTGATAGTCTGTTTCTTTATTTCGTCCGGCATGAGTCGAAAAATCCGGTCTGGCACAAAATCCAGGCGAAGTCCGGTATTGGCATTAGAAATCCGGTCAAGACCGGATTTATCCGGTCAAGACCGGATTTATCCGGTCAATTGGTAACCCTATACAGGATTAGTTTTCAATAACCAGCCAAAATTTAAAATTAAGATCTAGATATCAAACTAAAAGTATGTTTTAAGTATGTTTTGTGCTATTGTAAAATATTAGTGTTTAGTTTTAGTTAATGTTTAGTTTAGTTTTTGTTATTGCTGGAAAAGTACCTAAAGTAGTAACTTATAAGCAGAATGTTTTATATGGGAGCTACATCTGCCAACAAACTGTTTTACAGTTTGGCAGAAGTAACATTTTTTTGTAATACGAAGTCACCTCGAATAAACGCTTTTTCATTCATTTTTTTTTTCATTTCAAATATTACTGTCGAAAAATATAAAATAATAGCATTCATTTGAAAATGTCCTGAATCATAAACCTAGTGGGAATCATTGCACTTGTGTGCGTGCATGCACCGCCAAATGTATGTGTGTGCTAACTGCTACCTATCTAGGTTGTTGAACTGAATTGTGGTGTTGCAATATCCACACGTTCGCTTTTTAGTGGTGAACAGAAATGAAATTTTATTAAAAAAATGTTGTTTTTTAGGGTTCCGTACCCAAAGGGTAAAAACGGAACCCTATTACTAAGACTTCGCTGTCTGTCTCCGTAATAACAGAATATGCGGCCTTGGTAACATTGGAGGTAAGCTGATCCTCGACACACAGGGCACAGATAAACCACGAACCTGTGCCTATATACCCAAAGATTTTCCCACCACCACACTCACGCAATTATGTTCCAGAGATCTAACAGCCGTCAGGATCAAAACCGACGGCGGTGCACCTGATATCGTCCTGGCCTCGGTATACATGCCAGGCGAGGATGAAGACTGCCCACCAAAAGGTATGGCCGACCTGGTAAGGTATTGTGAAGATGCCAACCTGGACCTGGTCATCTGCACGGACTCGAACGCCCATCACCCGCTTTGGGGTTGCACCAAAGCCAACAATAGAGGTGAGGTACTATGCACATATTTGTTCTCCACTAACCTTAACATCGCAAACCGCGGCTCGGAACCCACTTGGGTCACATCCCGCGGACAAACGATCATTGACCTAACGCTGGCTTCGGAAAACGCGGCAAAACTCATCTCTGACTGGCACGTATCCAACGAGCCTTCCTGCTCTGACCATAGAAGGATTCGCTTCTCTTTAGTAGCAGTTTTAAAAAACCTGATCCTAGACGCAACCCACGCCGTACCAATGTACCCGGCTACAAACGGCTGTTGGCCTCCCTACTAACGCAGCACCAAACGCCCAAAGCTCTAACAGACCCCAAACAACTTGAAGAAACCGTGACAAAACTCTCAGAATTTATAATTGAAGCCTACCACGCCTGCTGCAAATTAAAAGATCCAAGCACCAAGAGCAAGGGTAACTCCTGGTGGAATGCGGAACTTAGTAAGCTCAGGCATACCATGCGCAAACAATTCAACAGAGCCAAAAACTCCAGACTACCAGAAGACTGGGACTCATACAAGAAAACACAATACACCTTCAAAAAACAAGTCAGGAATGCCAGCAGGGCCGCCTGGCGGAAGTTCTGCAAAGAAATCGAATTGAACAGCGAAGCCGCGCGTGTGAGAAAGATCCTATCTACCGATCAGGATCGCACCCTCGGGTCGCTGAAAACCTCAGATAACACTTACACCAAGTCGGACCACGAAACAAGTAAAATCCTTTTGGAAACCCACTTCCCAGACTGCAATCTCTCTGAGGACAGAACCTGGGCAAGTGAGCCAACGCACACACCAAATGATCAAGACTGGGCCAGAGCCCGCACCATAGTAACCGCAGAGAGAATAAAATGGGCAATAAAGACTTTTAAACCATATAAATCCGCAGGCTTAGACGAAATTTTCCCCGCCCTGCTACAATGGGGAGTAGACGTCCTAACGCCGTGGCTGACCGCCATCTACCGAGCCTGCATAGCACAGAAATACATACCACTTGCATGGCGAGAGGTGAAAGTAATTTTCATCCCTAAACCAGGCAAACCAGATTATACACAACCTAAAGCGTACAGACCAATAAGCCTAACATCTTTCCTACTGAAAACCCTCGAGAGGCTCTGTGATCGACACATTCGGGACGGACCTCTTCGGGAGCGACCGCTCCACAAACAACAACACGCGTATTCCTCAGGAAAATCAACAGAATCCGCGCTGCACAGTGTGATCTCCAAGATCGAATGTGCAGTGGACCACAAATGCTCCTCACTAGCCGTCTTCATTGACATAGAAGGCGCTTTTGACAAAACCGTCTTCCATAGCATCAACGCAGCCCTTGAGGAACACGGTGTGGACTCGACCCTGCGAGGATGGATCACAAACATGCTCCGACTAAGAGCCGTACAAGTTACGGTAAACGACACCACCAGAGCAATAGTGGCGAAGGGCTGCCCCCAAGGTGGTGTCCTCTCGCCACTACTATGGAACCTCGTAGTAGACAGCCTCATCAAACGTCTCAACAGCAGAGGCTACTACACGGTGGGCTATGCCGATGATCTGACCATAATAATAAACGGCACACACGAAAACACACTATGCAACCTTATGCGCCAAGCCCTAAGGATAGTAGAAGACTGGTGCAAGGAATACAGACTAGCAGTGAACCCTACCAAAACCGAACTCGTCCTCTTCACAAAGAAAAGGAAGCTGGCAACGTTACAATTACCAAGCTTCTTTGGGACAACCCTAAGCCTATCGACTGAAACCAAATACCTGGGTATTTTTTTGGACAAGCAGCTGAACTGGGCAAAACACACCGAATACATCATCACAAAAGCCAGTATAGCCCTATGGCAATGTAAGAGACTCCTCGGGAGAAATTGGGGCATAAGCCCCAAAATCACCTACTGGCTATACACCACAGTTATCCGACCAATCATTACATAAGGCTCTTTAGTTTGGTGGCCCAGGACCAACCTAAGTACGACCCAAAAGGATCTCGAGAAACTACAAAGATTTGCCTGCGTAGCAATCACCGGCAGCATGAGAACTTCCCCCACTGCTGCCTTACAGGCGATGCTGGGGCTACCACCTCTACACCTCGTAGTAAGAGAGGAGGCGGCCATAGCGACTTTCAGACTTGAAGTATCTGGCACCCTAAGTAACGATTCCAGAATTAAACACACACGCATCAGAGAAGATGCTATCAAAGAACAGCCCATGATGGCATCACCCAGCGACAGAATCCTGAAGACCCACTGCTTTCAAAAACACTACAACATAGAGCTCACAGCGGAGTTGTATGACTACTCAGGTACGAAAGAGCTAAGAATCTACACTGATGGATCAAAAACCGACGACGGGACAGGTTTCGGGGTGTTCTCCGACGACCTAAACATTAAAATAGCCAAACCCCTTGGAGTACTCAACTCTGTTTACCAAGCAAAGTGTGTGGGTATCATCCAAGCGGCACACGCTATAGAGGCCAGGGAGGTTACGGATACCAATATTCGAATACTATCCGACAGTGCCTCAGTTCTTCAATCCTTAAAGAGTAATCAGATAACGTCGAGATTGATACTAGAATGCCATAATGCCCTAGAACGAATCACGGTACTAAACTATAACACGGTAACACTACAATGGATCAAAGGTCACAGTGGATCACTTGGGAACGATGCGGCTGATGAACTTGCCAGAAGAGGATCCAGCACAAAACCCTACGGACCCGAGCCCATTGTGCCTATTCCTTTCAAGCAACTAAGAAGCTGGTTAAAGGAACACACTCGAATACAAGCGGAGAAATGGTGGACCTCGGCACCAGGGTGTAGGCAATCCAAGGAAGCTATGCCATCCCTGGACACAAAGCTGACCAGGCGCCTTCTGCGCCTGGACAGAGATAGCCTACGACTGGTGGCGGGCACCATCACTGGACACTGTTCACTAAATAAACACTTCCACACCCTAGGAATCACTGACAGTCCCCTGTGCAGAGCATGCATGGAGGCGGAGGAAACGGTGGCGCATGTGCTCCTCGAGTGCACTGGCGTTACCAAGATTCGCGAGGAGACCCTGGGAACACCAAGATCCCTTACGGACGCCCTGAGAAGACCGGGAAGTTTAATCTGCTTCTGGAGGGAGGTGGGCTGGTTGGAATGAACGGCCACCACGGCTCACGCACAATGGTCCACTTTAGGGACTAAGTGCGGAAACCAAAACCCCATGATAGATAGATAGTCTCCGTCTGTCTGTCACCAGGCTGTATCTCATGAACCGTGACAGCTAGACAGTTGAAATTTTCACAGATGATGTATTTCTGTTGCCGCTATAACAACAAATACTAAAAACAGAATAAAATTAATATTTAAGGGGGGCTCCCATACAACAAACGTGATTTTTTGTATTTTAATGTATAGATAATGGTACGGAACCCTTCGTGCGCGAGTCCGACTCGCACTTGGCCGGTTTTTTTTATTTTATCGAAAATATTATCGATTCTAAGCCATCTCCGAAAATTTGTCCGGTCATTGAAAACTAACCATGTATGTATCCACTAAGCAACTTTTAAAAGGGATTTTCTTATACGGGATTGATTGTAATTTCATGTTATTACTGACATAGTATCTTGGAAGCCATATTATTATGAAATTGGTCTTATTTCAAAGTTGAAATCGTTATTTCACCTGAGAATTGAATTATAATTTAGGTAAGTGTATACAGGGTGTAAAAGACCTCATCACGAAGCCGTCAACCAAGCATTCTGTACATCAAACTAAGTAACTTTACGTAAAAATTATTGCTGGGAACGACTTTTTTTTTGGGGTGAAAAATCATGTTTTGTGGTAGAACTCAAAGTAACGCACTCAAAACACTGTGCTGATGGAATGAATAGTACGGGGTCGTGGAGGTGTTTAAAAATCTTTCATTAAAAACTTGTATTTAAAAAAAAAACTTGTCAAAATGTTGGAACTTTGACCCCCAATATCTCCGTAACTAGAAGGTTCCCAGGTATGGTGCAGAACAAAAAAATGGAATCGTTAAGAGGTGTTTTACACCCTTTATGTCACAGTCTAAACTGTTAATCAGGCAAAACTACTTTTGACCGGTAAAAACTAATTTAACTGTAACTAACATTTACTTAGAAACTTATTAGGTTGTTATGTTTTTTTTGTGACCCTTTCAAAAACATTATCACGCGCTTTATTTTGGTTTGGACGTCGCACATGTGCAGCTATCTGCGCACCTGCGCTACCTGCGAACCCCTAACCGCTAAAGGTACCACTCGTTTTAGAGTTACGAGTAACGGACGGTTTATGGCGTTCCTAAAAATGTTGGCGTCAGCTACCTGCGACGTCCGGATGTTGGTTACCCACTTAAAAAAGCCATCCGTCAATACGTGTTCAAACACATGTGTTTCCTTATTACAATGAAGACGACGCAGTTCTAAAACCGGGCACGCGCGCCCCGGGACTGAGCGTCTGAGCGGGGCGAGGATTAAATAATCTATACTAATATTATAAAGCTGCAGTGTTTGTTTGTTTGTTTGTTTGAACGCGCTAATCTCTGGAACTACTGGTCCGATTTGAATGATTCTTTCAGTGTTGGGTAGTCCATTTATCGAGGAAGGCTATAGGCTATATAACATCACGCTGCGACCAAAAGGAGCGGAGCATAAATGAAAAATTTTGCTAAAACGGGGAAAAATGTATTCCTTTTGTGAGCTGTTTCTCTTTTATGTGACGCAGACGAAGTTGCGTGGGTCAGCTAGTGAATAAATATAAAATAAATATCGCTGGACCTACGTCATACATACATACGTCTTACAACCGCGAATAATATTTTAATCAACATACAACCTAGCACTGGCCTGTAAATTCCAAAAACGTAAGAAAATTTGAATTTCGCAGGCTACCCTGGAGCATTCAGCCTTAACCTTGGCGATTCGGAACATCTAATGTAAAGCTGCGCAGACAACAATTTTAGGTATCAACGGGGCGCAGATGACGCATCGTTTTGTCTGTATAATGCGCAAACCGTCACTTGCAGCTAACTTCCGAGCCGCCATTAAGTTTGAACCGAACTATGGTCTGTACTAAATGTTTGGGACAACTGATTTATTTCGTGATTACGATTTTGTTTTAGTTTAGAAAGATTTTCAGTTTGACGGACTATTATTGCATTCGTAAAGATACCTTTTTGAAACATGCTGGCAAAGTACAAAAAAATATAAAAGCCTTACCAAAAAAGCAACAGGAATATCTTCCTCCGAATCAGATTCTTGATTTCCGTTTGACCGCCTGTTGGAGCATAAAATAACAATTCAAATGTTTTGTTTCGCAATATAATGAGAGGTTTTCTTTTAAAGGTATTAAAAAAAAACTTAGTTTCCAAGAACTCTATAGATGGCGTTGAACTTAATATGATAGTTGGTGCCAAAGCCAAAACGCTTGGAAAAAAAACATTGTGTCACGTCACATACTCTCGTTGACTGACACTTTCATTTGCCTAACCTTCCGAATATAACCTAGTTTTCTCGCGCTTTGTTAAAATCAGTTTTTTAGGTTCCGTTCCGTGCATTATCATACTAACTCCTAGCGCCATCTATCCAGCGACTAGGGAAGAGCTAAAAAGAAAATCCCTCATTGTAAATGTTACGTTATATTATTTTTTGAATAACTAAAATAGGTGATGGTGTCGATTCTGTTGTGCACAAACTAAACTTAATTTAGGCTATTGCTTTCTTTTTCTCTCTAATAAAACGAGAAAGAGACGGATGTAATTTAGAGCTGTCAAATTTAGCTGGAACTAATATTTCCATACAAATGAAGGGTGCACGTAAAAAGATGACTAAAAACACGGTGAAGCGCAAGGCATAAACTAGTTTGACATCTCTTACTTAGTTCATAGCTATAGTCGTCCTTTTCTCGCACTGCCTTTTAGTAAAAGATAGCAATAGCCTAAATTAAGTTTAGTTTGTGCACAACAGAATCGACACCGATATGATCTATGTTAAGAAAGCACGTTGCTTTCGGAGCCATGGATAGGGTTACCATCTGACCGGATAAATCTGGTCTTGACCGGATATTTAATGCCAATACCGGACTTATCCCGGATTTTGTGCCAGACCGGATTTTTCGACTCATGCCGGACGAAAGATGGAAACAGACTATCAGTAGAGTCCATTAAAGCCATCATGGTACTTACGAAGTTTATCTGGAAAGATTAGTTGTGAGTAAGTCTTTAATTAAATTTTTGCGGTCAAAACAATTTTTTTAAAGATATTATTATTTCTACTTAAAATGTCACTTACGGGATATCTTCCGTGATTACTGATTATTTTGAGCTCCCGATATTTAACCGTGAAAGCTTAAAATATTATTATTTCTATTAAAAAATTTAACACTTTTACGTTTAACTTTTGATTATTGAACATGATTAGTTGTTTTTTTTTTCTAACTTTGAATAAAAAAATAAGTTTTTTGTTTGATCGTAGGGAAGCTTTACACTAGACCGGACTTTTTTGTCGAAAATCAGGAATTTTAGGTCCTGGTAACCCTAGCCATGGAGGAAACTCGGTACGTAATGGGCGGTCAGAACTGACACGTGAATAGATAAATTTATCTACTCATGTGGTACTGACCCGCATTCTTTGCCCGCGAACTTTGTATCTCTCTGGTAAGTGCAAGAAGAAGCCGACAACCAAGCATTCTGTACATCAAACTAAGTAACTCTACACAAAAAAATATTGCTGGGAAACGACTTTTTTTGGTGTGAAAAATCAAGTGATACGGTAAAATTCAAGGTAACGCACTCAAAACATTGTGTTGATGTATGCATTGATAGAGTCCGGCAGAGTAGAATAGAACCAACCCATTACACTCACGGGTGTCGTATAAGGCTCGTAATGTCTGAGGCAGAACACCTTGCGCCTCCGTAGACCAGAGAATGGGCAGCAGCGTTTTCGGTTAGTCTTTCATCACTGCGATCTCCAATCCGCCGCACAAGCGTGGAGTAATCTCCACGCTTGGCAGGCGGATTGGCGGACTACCTCCATGATGGGAGGCAAATTCCTCCCATCATGGGAGGGGCTTATGTCCAGCAGTGGACTTTATGGGCTGTTGTGATGGATGCATTGATAGATAGTACAGGGGTCATGGAGGTTTTTAAAATAAACTTATAAGTCTAACATGTGAAAACTTGTGAAAAAGTTGGCACTTCAACCTCCAATATCTCCGTAAGTAGACATATCCCCAGTAGGCATGCAGAGCAAAAAAAAAACATTATGACAGAAAGGTACTCTGTACCTTTCGTTAAGGGGTCTATTTAGGGGGCCATTACTATAGTCACATAAGAAGAATAACTAAGCAAAACAGTGTCTTAAAATACTTACGGCAAAACCACATCATCTTGATTTTCATCATCGCTACGAGGATGATTCGCGCTAAGCCTATGATCCGCGCTACGCCTATGATCCGCGCTACGCCGACGATCCGCGCTACGCCTATGATCCCCGCTACGCCGACGATCCGCGCTACGCCGACGATCCGCGCTACGCCGACGATCCGCGCTACGCCGACGATCCGCGCTACGCCGACGATCCGCGCTAGACCTACGATGTTCTATAGTATGCCTACGATGCTTGATGGAAGCCCGAGGACGATGACAAGGACTTGGTTGGTCAGCGTTACGGCAAGGTGTAGGCAGTTCGGTGTTCGCTCGGTGTTCCGAGCGTTGCCGTCGATGTTCCGCGCTGGACGCAGGCATACTCCTACGTCTGGTCTTCAAAGCGGCAGCGCTTGCAGCCCTGGTGTCTAAGCGCCTGATTTTAGTCGAACTGCAATCCGACTCTTCTGCGGCAGTATTCATACTTCTTTTATTCAGTCTGCTGGGTCCAAGACTGTCGGGTATTGCCCTGTCAGCGGTGCACGCAGGCTGACTCGCTCGTCTTCTCTTACGAACAGCGGGAGAGCCAGTCTGATGGTCGCCATCTTCAGGCTGGTGAGCGTCCTTATTAAGATTTTCAATCCTTTCTAGTACCACCACCAGAGTTTTACAGGCAAACTCATCCGCGAGTTTTCTATCCTGCGCTACGGCGAATGCAGGTAGACTCATGCGCCTGTTCTTTTGAACGCGCCTTGATTTTCGCTCCGTATGGTGTGGATGTAACGTATCAGCAAGAGCGACCAACTCCAGGGTTTTTTTTGTGTAAACAGTGGACGAGTACCGCGTTGGTTCTCTATCGGCTGAGTTGTTTTCTCCATTCGGCTGTTCTAAAGTTACGTTGGTTAAGAATGTACTAATGTTACGAGTTGTAGGCAGGTGGCCGGTGCTGTTAGCACTTGTTACCCCCGCCCCTTCTGCTCGTGCTGGTGCTTCTCGCGGTGGCGCTTCTCGCAGTGGCGCTTCTCGCGGTGGCGCTTCTCGCAGTGGCGCTTCTCGCGGTGGCGCTTCTCGCAGTGGCGCTTCTCGCGGTGGCGCTTCTCGCAGTGGCGCTTCTCGCGGTGGCGCTTCTCGCAGTGGCGCTTCTCGCGGTGGCGCTTCTCGCAGTGGCGCTTCTCGCGGTGGCGCTTCTCGCGGTGGCGCTTCTCGCGGTGGCGCTTCTCGCAGTGGCGCTTCTCGCAGTGGCGCTTCTCGCAGTGGCGCTTCTCGCGGTGGCGCATCTCGCGGTGGCGCTTCTCGCGGTGGCGGTTCTCGCGGTGGCGCTTCTCGCGGTGGCGCTTCTCGCGGTGGCGCTTCTCGCGGTGGCGCTTCTCGCGGTGGCGCTTCTCGCGGTGGCGGTTCTCGCGGTGGCACTTCTCGCGGTGGCGCTTCTCGCGGTGGCGCTTCTCGCGGTGGCGCTTCTCGCGGTGGCGGTTCTCGCGGTGGCACTTCTCGCGGTGGCGCTTCTCGCGGTGGCGCTTCTCGCGGTGGCGCTTCTCGCGGTGGCGGTTCTCGCGGTGGCACTTCTCGCGGTGGCGCTTCTCGCGGTGGCACTTCTAGCGCTGCAGCACTTGTGGATGGGGTAGCACGAGTAGAAGGGGCGGGGGCACGGCAGTTGTTCACGTGAGCACCGGTGCAAGAGAGCCCAGCTCCGTTTTGTAGTACCTGCAAAAAGGGATAGCATAAAAACGACGTTTTTTTTTGTAATAGCTTTTGCCCGCGACTTTTTCCGTGTCATGGTAGGTTATTTTTTTTAAGTTGCCCCCCACTTTTACGATTTTTTTCTCTTTTGTCGTGGGTGCGTTTATAAACTACACAAACAGCCACACCAGGCACAACTACCTGTAGGTCATACAAATATTTGTTCTGTGCAGGGATCAAACCCGCGACACGCAGCGCAGCAGCGAATTGCTCTGCCACTGCGCCAACCGTGCCGTAAACACAGAAATCGTGCAAACAGTGCACTAGACGTTTCACAAGGACGCAAACTTTAAGAAATCGTCGTCAAACGGCTGTTCAGACCCGAATTTTGGAAGAAGTGCGTAACGAACCATTTTATTATTTCTTTATACATAAATTCTAACAACCCCACATATTGTAGATTTCTTTCATAAAAACACACTCAAAGTGAAAACGAAATAAGTATTACATTCAATCTCTAAAAATCATTCACCTTTTTCACGTTCCCCTAATTTTTCCGGTGTGTGTATCTCACAGGCTCACACCAACACCACCAAGCCCAGGTCCAGGGTACGCTTTACCTTCCAACTTTCCGCCATTTTTGGTGACTGACAGTTGACAATAGTGACAGCTACCTGACTAGTTGTGGCTGTGAGACAATGTTACCATATCTATTATATGCAGGGTGTAAAAGACCTCATCACGAAGCCGTCAACCAAGCATTCTGTACATCAAATTATGTAACTTTACGCAAAAATTATTGCTGGGAAAAGACTTTTTTTTTTTGGGGTGAAAAATCATGTTTTGTGGTAGAACTCAATGTAACGCACTCAAAACATTGTGCTGGTGGATGGATTGAATAGTACGGGGGTCGTGGAGGTGTTTAAAGTAGAACTGTTTCATTAAAAATGTTCGAGTTTAAATCGAACACTAAGCGAAAATGCATAATTGCATCGAACGCAAGTATGCACATTCGCTCGTTCACCAAAATGTGGGCCAGTTCGTGTTTAGATCTCATTAGAGACACCGCGTACTCAAAAACCATTACCATTACCATTGTCTTGTAATTAAGTGTTGTAGTGATTTAATATATAGCTATTTCTCTTACAATTCGAGTCTTTAACTTTTACCATAAACCATATCTTATTATTACGAGAAAGGAGTGTTAGGTCACCATAGCGCCAAGCACTACTTTTTACAAAAAACTTGTCAAAAAGTAGGAACTTTGACCCCGTAACTAGAAGGTTCCCATTCCCAGGTATGGTGTAGAACTAAAAAAATATGGCAATGACGGGGAGAACAAGTGCCTTTTGGCTTCGTTAAGAGGTGTTTTACAACCTTTAGATACACTAAAGGAAGTATTATGCTGAAGGTGGATGGAACTGAACATGATATACTTACCGCTCCAGCTGTTGAATCTTGTTGAGATGATCTGTTGAGGCTGGTCGCTCGACGAATCGCCTGCATTTCTGCTTCCCATTGTTCTGGCTCAGCGCTTCCTGGCTGAACGATACATATCAATTGTTTTTTTTTTTTCTCATCTACACTAATATTATAAAGAAGGAAAGTTTTGTATGTTTGTAATGAATAAACTCAAAAACTACTGCGCCGATTTCAAAAATTCTTTCACCATTAGAAAGCTACATTCACCCTGACTAACATAGGCTATATTTTATCCCCGTACTCTCACGGGAACGGGAACTACGCGGGTGAAACCGCGTGACGTCCGCTAGTAATAAGTAAGAACACACATAACCAACTTTGATTGCCAAAATTCAGCTTATAATGAATCAGTTTGTATCTTTTGCACTGTTTGTTTAAAGTTCCTGGTTTATTTTCTCAGACCAAATAAAAAGGTAAAGACGTAACTCTGCGAACAGTAAAGTGAGGCCCATCAAATTACGTCTCGCCGTGTACACTCATACCAAAAAAAAAGTTGAGACGGAACTGTGTGAACAGAGAAGTGAGGCCGGTTTCGTAAACATGTTGTGCATTTATCGAGGCTTAGTTTAATTATTGTAGTTTGATGTAAATGTGTGCGTGTGAGCGTGTATAAACAGAGCGACACGTGCACACATCAATAAAAGTTCGTGATTACTGAAAAATACAAAATCTTTTTGTCACGGTAGATTATTTATTATTTCTTTTTAGATTCTTTTTTTTTAAATATATATTTAGAATATAAAACAGTAAAAAAATCAGCAGTCTTTGGGGACTGCCGATAGAAGTGAAAAAAAAAAGTACACAGGCCCCGCCCCAGTCGTAGCACTGGTAATGCCCCTCGCATGGTTACGTAGTGCTACGCCGTAGCGGAAGCTACGAGTGCTACGAACGGCTACGAAGCGTTACCGCACGTTACGTTACGTGACGATGAGTTCAATGTTTTTCCTTCACCCAAAAAGTGCTCAACGCGCCTAAAGCATTGGCACAGCGTATAGACCGCCGTGGATGGATGTTGACATATTTTTGGACGCGTTAACATGTTCAATAAATTCCGTAGCGTCATGTAAATATACCGTTTTGTTGGGAGATTTTAACATTAATTGTCTTAACCAAACTGACTCTAAAACTGCTAAATTAAATGCGTTTCTAAATAGCCTTGACTTAAGTCAAATGGTCACTTCTGCTACTCACTTTACGGCCACTAGCGAGACTCTTATTGACTTAGTGTGTACAGATGCAAGGGTGATCAGCATAGAAGTTGACTGGATAGTCGCGCTTGGCGCACATGCTTTTGTTTTAGCCGTTTTTAATTTAAAAAAAGAAAAACTACTACCCAGGGTTGTAACAAGTAGAAACCTCAAAAATATACAGATGGAGAAGTTTAAGGAAGACTTGAACTCTATAGATTGGCTTGCGCGACCTGTATCAGTTGACGTCAATGCTATGGTGGCTCACCTCAATTTTGGTATTACTTCCCTTTTTGACAAACACGCTCCCCGTAAGACCCAGCTTATAAGACAAAAATCATATCCATGGATAACAGATAACATCAAGTTGATGATGTACTTGCGCAATCAAGCACATGTGCGTTGTAGGAATTCGGGTTCTGAGAGTAAGATTGAATATTACAAGGAATTAAAAAGTCTAGTGAACAAGTCCCTATATTACGAAAAAGTTGCGTATTTCAAGTTTAATATTAATGGTAAAATAAAACAACCCAAAGCTTTGTGGAGCAATTTAGGTTCCAGGTGATATAATAGCACCATCTACATGTCTAGGTTACTATGAGTCTCATAGATTTAATGACGGCGTATTCGCTATTGAAACTGTAGGTCAATCAGACATAATGAAGATTTTATCAAAACTCAAATCAAATGCAGAGGGTTTCGACCACATTACACTGGACATGTTTCTTCTGACTCTTCCACAGACTTTGGATATCCTTATTTCCATTATTAATCATTCCATTTCAACCTCGACCTTTCCTGATCTATGGAAAATAGCCGTTGTGCGTCCGATTCCTAAAATCGCGAACCCAACTACTGTAAAAGACTTAATAAGGCCTGTAAGTATTTTACCCTTTTTATCAAAAGTACTAGAAAAAGTAGTTAATGCCCAACTAACTGCATATCTTGAGCAAAATAACATCCTCCCTGAGGCTCAATCCGGTTTTAGGAGGGGGCGTAGTACTGCAACGGCTCTGTTAGATGTTACAGACAACATATTATCAGCTCAAGATGAGGGGTGTTGTACTTTGTTAGTTCTGCTGGACTTTTCTGGAGCATTTGATGCTATTAATTTGAGTCTCTTGCTTTCTAAGATGACATATTATGGATTCGACGCCGCTACCGTTAAATGGTTCGGAAGCTATCTGAGTAATCGTCAACAGCTTGTGGAAATTCGGGATGCGAATGGGTCTAGTGTTTTTTCTAATATGAGCCCAGTGGTAAAGGGGGTTCCGCAGGGATCGATACTGGGTCCTCCTTTGTTTATTCTATATAGTGCCGATATTATTAATATTATAAAAAACTGTAAATTTCATATCTATGCAGACGATATTCAATTATACCTGGCCTTTAAACCTGAAGATTACGAGAGTGCAGTAAAACTAATTAACGAAGATCTGGCAAGGATTGTGGACTGGTCAAGACAGAACTCTCTTCTACTTAACCCGGCCAAAACTAAATTTATGCTTTTCGGATCCAAAGGGCAACTGGGTAAAATAAACAGTAACCTTGCAAACGTAATTGTGATGGGCCAACACATTGATCGTGTGTATGAAGCGAGAAATCTGGGTTTGATTATGGACCAAGGCCTTAATTTCGAGGCTCACATCGCAAGCTGCGTGAGAAATTGTTTTTACCGCCTAAAAGTCCTGTATAAAATGCGCCCATATGTAAACGAGGACCTGCGTGTACAGCTCGTTGAAAGCCTAGTTTTATCCAAATTAAATTATGCTGATACCGTCGTAGGTCCACGACTACTAGCACGCACCGAAAGACTTATTCAGCGGGTTCAAAATGCCTGCGCACGTTTTTGCTTTGACGTACCACCAAGGAGCCACTTGACACCATTTTTAAACAAGCACAACATTTTAAAAATGAAATCCCGTCGTAAGCTGCACTTAGCATGTCTTCTTTTTGGAGTTATCAAATATAAATGTCCCTCATACCTGTACTCAAAGCTTACGTGGATAAATAACCACCGACAGCACAAGGCCAGGCGTTGTGCTCAGCAGCTGGCTACACCACATCACAGAACTGCAGCTTTTCGAGGAAGCTTCCGGTATGCAGCATCCAAATGTTGGAATAATATCCCTCCACCAATTAGGAACTTAAACAACATAAATACATTTAAGTTAAGGCTTAAGACATTTATAATTCGTTCACAAATTGAATTTAATGATATAAATATTGACAAATCGTTTATCTAATTTAACAATCTAATTATTATCTATCTATTATTTACTACTATTTCGAATTTATTTCATAGGAACTCACCGGCAATAATGTGGGTAGTTGCGCGTCGGTGGTAAATCCGTTGTCTGCGGTCGCCAGAATCCATGTGTGTGTATCACACATACCTACGTACACACCCATACATTTGTACAATCATCCTTTTGCTCCGACTTCCTTTGTAATTCCATTGTACTGACTAGTTTTGTCTTTGAACTTTGAACTCAATGCTCAGCATTATTAAGTCTACGGGCACTATACACTTTCTTTATTTAGCAGGTTTCTTCGCGTCTATTATTACTAATATAATTATGTTATCCTCTGTGACAAAAATATGCATTGTATATTATTTATTTATTGCACACTTAGAAATGCCCATTTAATAGAATAACATTATTTATTTACTACCTACTACCCTCATCCGTGTGTCACTGCGGGGGGCCTACTGAAAACCAGCGCTGAGTGTTTTACACCCAGCATATGCTGAGTTGGTTACCCTTTCGTTATGCATGCTCAGCGCAGTTGAGCTGTTTAATTAATTGTTAAGTTGTTTGTTGTTATATGTATATGTATGTGCTGCTCTATTGTGTTGCTGCTGTCCATTAACGAATAAATGAATATTCTATTCTATTCTATTCTAAAGAAGTTTTCACTTCATAAAAAACACAACAAAGAATTCTTCTTGATAAAGTTCAATGTAAAAAACCGGCCAAGTGCGAGTCGGACTCGCGCACGAAGGGTTCCGTACCATTATCTATACATTAGACAAAACGGCAAAAAAATCACTTTTTTTTTTTGTATGGGAGCCCCCCTTAAATATTAATTTTATTCTTGTTTTTTGTTGTTATAGCGGCAACAGAAATACATCATCTGTGAAAATTTCAACTGTCTAGCTGTCACGGTTCATGAGATACAGCCTGGTGACAGACAGACGGACAAACGGACAGACGGACAGACAGACGGACAGACAGCGAAGTCTTAGTAATAGGGTTCCGTTTTTACCCTTTGGGTACGGAACCCTAAAAATTATATCAGCTTATATGATAGAAATTTTTTTGGTGTGTGACTTGCGGTGGCCTTTAGTGTTCGCAGCGCTGTTTTGGTTTTTTAGTTGGTCTGAGGGATAGAGACTAACGTTATTCAGAACATCATTGTGTGTGACATAGTTTGATCTTTTATTAAAAATATTTTCTTGCTGAAGTAACGGACACCCACCCAGTGTGGAGCCCGCTTTATGTGAAAGCGCTAGGGTATATTCGAATCTCACGTTTTTTTGCAATTTGCAGGTCAATGAAAAAATCAAACTGGACAACATATCAATTTCGCGAGCTACCCCGGTGTTTTCCCCTTAAATAAGGATCGGATGCTATGCTGGCAACCGTATGTCAATGCCAATCTGACAAACGAAACGACGGAAACGGGTCTAAAAAAACCACTTAAAAATAACATCATAGTTTATACCAGGGCTTCCCAAACTGTGCGTCACGACGCCCTGGGGCGCCGCGGTATTATACCAAGGGCGTCGTAAGGCGATCTAAATAGGTTGGCTGTCTACGTACCTACAACCATCGACTAATCGTGAAACACCCCTTTTTTATGGGAAATCATCAAATAACCCCTCCCGCTCTGGGCGGAGCAGGAGGGAGTGTCAGACTTTTACTGACTAAAACCCATCCATGTTCCTTCATCGCCCTTTGTGTTCCGGGGCCACGGTATCTCTTTCGAATAGTCCCGCAACCCCGGCAGGCTTCGGTCCTTACGGACCCCTTCCCTTTTGCTGACTCTCTTTGAGGCGCGCGTGGAACACGAACGCGCCGTCGACACGGCCTGTCGTCATGAGACGGACGGACGGCGAGCTAGCCCATAGCCCACCGTCCACAGGCCCGCGCCTACGGTGGCCGGGGGCCACGTGGTGGTGGCCCCCGACGCCCGGGGCGTCTCCCGCGGCGGCCGGGACGTTGAGAGGTTCTCTCCCTCTCACGTTCCGCCACCTCTTTCTCTAGCATTACTGCTTCGCAGAAGGAGGTGACGGCGTCCCACTCCGTCTCGCTCCGGACCATGGC
This sequence comes from Xestia xanthographa, assembly GCA_905147715.2. Lineage (NCBI taxonomy): Eukaryota > Metazoa > Arthropoda > Insecta > Lepidoptera > Noctuidae > Xestia > Xestia xanthographa. Next base: position 833,827 of record LR990654.1, on the reverse strand, counting down.
TTGCACCAGGGCCGGACGCGAGAGGTCGCCGCCGCCGATCGCCGCTTCGAGGACACGGCGGTGCTCCGCCCACGCGGGGCACACCTCCACCGTGTGTTCCACCGTGTCCTCCGGTCGATCCTCACAATGGAAGCACCCGGGCGTTTCCTCCCGCCCGATTCGGTGCAGGAACCTCCCGAACACTCCGTGTCCGGTGAGGACCTGCGTCAGGCGGAAGGTGAGGACGCCGTGGCGTCTCTCAAGCCACTCCTCAAAGAGGGGACTTATCGCCACTATCGTGGCGTGCCCTGATCGTGAAACACCCCTTGGGCCGCGTTCAGGCGATCGCTCGAACGTACGAGTCACTCAGCTCTAAGCTAATCGACCACCGTAAGAAATAGTAAGAATTGTTCCTGCTTGTAGTGCCGGGCGGTCCGCTGTAAACACTTAAAAAAAAACCGGCCAAGTGCGAGTCGGACTCGCGCACGAAGGGTTCCGTACCAATTATTATAAAAAAATCACGTTTGTTGTATGGGAGCCCCCCTTAAATATTAATTTTATTCTGTTTTTAGTATTTGTTGTTATAGCGGCAACAGAAATACATCATCTGTGAAAATTTCAACTGTCTATATGTCACGGTTCATGAGATACAGCCTGGTGACAGACAGACGGACAGACGGACAGACGGACAGACAGCGAAGTCTTAGTAATAGGGTTCCGTTTTTACCCTTTGGGTACGGAACCCTAAAAACTTTCTCTTCTTCGGTCCTTTTTTTTTGTTTCATTCCTGTCAAACATCTGCAATCTGTGATCAATTGACAGAGCCTGAGAATGTTTGTACAACAAAGTATAACGTAAAAAAAGGTGCAAATTATTTTTTGTTTTACTAATATTGGTCCGCTGCCATTGACCGCCCCCCGCACGCGGGGAATGCTTACGTCGACATCGTTTAGTCAAGCTTGTTTTGATAAATTACGCATGTTTTTAATTTTAATATTCACGATGGCGGATAATTCTATTAAAAAACTAGAAACTACAACTAGTAGGTAAATGTATGGCAAGAAGGCCAGGGCGTCGCAAAGATATGGCAACTTCCTATCGGCGTCACAGTTAATTAAAATAAGTTTGGGAAGCCCTGTTTTTACAGTTTATCACCTAAGATATATTCGTTTATCCAAACAATATTTCAACATTTTCATCAAAGTCAGGAGAAATATAATGATTGCAACATTTTTTTTGGAAAAATTTATTATTAAGTACCGTAGGGTAAATGAAAATAGGCAATTCATAAACAGAGTGTTGCCAATAACTAATTTGGTTCGAGTTCTTACAACATTATCACATCCATAAAGCATTTTTTTCTATTTAAATTCTATACGGTATTTTGTTTTTAATAGCTATTGAATAACCCCTTGAATTACTAGTCGATTTCTGAATTCATGTATGCAGGATCATAGCTTCTGCACGGGTCCATATTGGCTCACCTAAAGTTCTTTACCCGAAATTGTTCTTCCTAATGATTTGTAATCCGAATGATCACTCTTCCTAAAATTTTTCATCCTAAAGTTTTCATTCATACTATTTGTAGTGCTACCGGCGATGTTCATAAAACTCATGTTTCCGAAAATTCTATTTACTAATATCATTCATGTGAATATATTTAAACTCCTACTGTTTTTTATCTTAACGTTTTTATCCCTAAACATAATTACCATAATATTTTCACTCATACTCAGAAAGAAACATTTACCAAGTGTAATAAAAAATATATGTGGGTAGAAGATGATATTTCTAGTTTTAATTTGAGGGTATGATTATTAAAACTATGTACGGTGGAGCATACGGTGGAAGTGTGTCCCGCGTGGGCGGAGCACCGCCGTGTCCTCGAAGCGGCGATCGGCGGCGGCGACCTCTCGCGTCCGGCCCTGGTGCAAGCCATGGTCCGGAGCGAGACGGAATGGGACGCCGACACCTCCTTCTGCGAAGCAGTAATGCTAGAGAAGGAGGTGGCGGAACGTGAGAGGGAGAGAACCTCTCAACGTCCCGGCCGCCGCGGGAGACGCCCCGGGCGTCGGTTGCCACCACCACGTGGCCCCCGGCCACCGTAGGCGCGGGCCTGTGGACGGTGGGCTATGGGCTAGCTCGCCGTCCGTCCGTCTCATGACAACAGGCCGTGTCGACGGCGCGTTTGTGTTCCACGCGCGCCTCAAAGAGAGTCAGCAAAAAGGAAGGGGTCCGTAAGGACCGATGCCTGCCGGGGTTGCGGGACTATTCGAAAGAGATACCGTGGCCCCGGAACACAAAGGGCGATGAAGGAACATGGATGGGTTTTAGTCAGTAAAAGTCTGACACTCCCTCCTGCTCCGCCCAGAGCGGGAGGGGTTATTTGATGATTTCAAATCCGAAAAAAAAAAAAAAAAAAGGGTATGATTATTATTTGGGGGTATACATAACGTACTTATTACTATAACTATACCTAAGATAATTATGTCTAAAAAACCAACTGTTTAGAATGATTAAAGGTCGTTTCACTGATTTTTGACTTAAATGAATGAAATTCTGGTCCGAGTGTCGTCTTGGGGGCACTATGAAAAAAATACTTAGAAAAGTTCCGCAACCAATTTCGAGGTAGCGTAGTTGGTCACAGTTCTAACCTAACCTATATGGATATCTTTGCAGGTACACACCGCTATGAATATTATATGAAAACGTATTTAACAACTAGTACCGTACTATTATTTGGCATAGGTACAATTAACGAACCACCAGATTTAGTAAACTGAAAAATGTAACGGAAAAAAAATCACTTTTGGTTGCCAAAATCAGTAAATGTTCACCAAAATTAAACCCTCATTTTATCGTGAAATTAGAACCAAAAATTTATTTTTGACCACCAGAAATTGAGCTGTTATGCTCTTGCATCCGAGTCGAGGGAGACCTGGTTGACGGAGCCCCGCTTTGCGGGGCTCCTACTTCTGAATGGTTTATAAAAAAATCCGTGTCGGGGTGCCCCAAGTCGGCCTAGGCAAAACTAGTTTGTCATCAACCACCTCATTAAAATTTGGTGCTCGATTTACTAAATTTGGTGATCAATTGATATTTTAGGTGATAGATGTTAGTGGTCACAAAGTTCATTTTGGTGGTCATTATATTTTTTTTTTTATTTTGAATGGTACTATTATTCTTATATTATGTTATACATGTTATGTGAAAATAACTAATGTTACGCAAAATTAATGTACTTAGATAATACTGATTATTATGAATAAAAATAAATCTAAACAAAAAAGATATGACTTTGAATAATAGTGTAAAAGATGGTTACGTTGAGAAAATATAGGAAAACAAATAAAAGTATAATAGATGTTTATTGCTACTGACATTATGAAGTTGAATGCTTCGGAATTATGAACATTAGAGACAGAGTAGTTAGGAATTGTGATTGTTAGGATGAAAAATTTTAGGAAGAACATTTTCGGATTTCCAATTATCGGAGTTGAAAATTTAGGTGAACTTTGGCGCACCCCTTCTGCACATTTTAATTTGGTTTTTACGTATTGTTTATTATTTGATTATAAAACGATTATAATTTTTTGTGGGCCACACAATGGCAACATCGAATTCATTTATGACAGTTAGGCCGGCTGTCAGTCAACTGTCAAGTGTTAAATCACAACAAGATTTGTTAACATTGGCCTCATTGAATTAGATAAAGAATACGGCTGCGGTTCCACTGACGCAGAGCGGAGTACTGCGAAGCGCGATTCACGAATCACATGGCAGGAGTGGAGAAGACACGTGGATTTCAAGCCATGTGATGAACCGCAGCTTTAGGTTATTAAATGGACTCCGACAATGGGGAATTTTCTAGTGCTTTTTATGAACGAACTAGATGGCGCTGACCAACCTTGGGAATAATAAAATGGCTCGTTTTTATGTCCACAAAGCCTTAACTGAAGTACGGAGGAACCTAAGCTCGACTCGACGCACCAGGAGTTTAGACGTAACGCAAAAACACTCAGAAGAACAATAGCAAAAACCATGCAAAACTCGTGGTTCAGTTCAGTGATGCGAAAGAACAGTAGATTTTTTAGGTTAAAAATGTTTGACAGAAAAAAGGTTCTTTAAAGTTCTTACTTTATATTCAACAATGAATGAATAATAAAGAAATTTTACTATACAATAAGTTTGACATGTGTCTAGGAGTCTTTTTTGCCCTGCTAAAAGATTTTACCTTTGACCTATAATATACGTACGTAGTATCACGATCACGTGCGTCATTTTGACTTGGACTTTGGTACTATTTTGGCTTGGACTTTGGTCCTCGGCCGCAGAATTGACCAGGCGCCAGGCTAGCGTCGCACATGTGCAGCTACCTGCGCAGGCGCACCACTAACCACCCGCCCGCCGCCCGAGTGGCGTCTCTCGCACACGTGCAGCCACCCGCGCACCTCCTACCCACCCGCCCTCGGGCTCCAGTCAGTCGCGCACCCGCTGGTTTACGCACGTAACGTCGATTTCTTCCGCGGTTCCCGCCCGCTCCCGCTAAAAGTTTGTTAGAAAATACTTCCATTGGTTTGTTTCTATAACTTGTCGTGTTAGTTAAGGACGCGTTTACGAATTACCGCGCTTCTATTGTTCGAGCGCAGACATATTTCATTACAACATTTTTGTGCATTAAATCCAAGACAGTAACAAGCAAAATAACCCTTAACACAAGACCATAAGATTCATCAGATTAAGCACAATTTCATCAGATTAAGCAAAATTTGTTGAAAATATAGATGCATTTTTTTTTTTCTGAGTGCAATATTGGAACATTTTGATATTTTTTTTAATACCATTTTGAGTTGAACATAATTATGTGCTTACCTACTTAAAATATTTTTTAATACATAAATTTATGTTATTAAATAGAAGAAAACTGATCCTAAACTCAACACGATATCGTTAATTTTGTGTGGAGAGGCAACGAAATTATTATTTACAATATTATAAATCAATATTTTCAAATAAAAAGCTACTACTATTTGAAAACGTAGGAGTAATCTATCTGTTCTAATTATTAGTTACATTTGGTTTAGTTTCATTTTTCCGCAAAAACATCCGAAAAACAGCTTATTTTTTAAAGTTTTTCAAGCGCGTCCTTAATAAACTGTTTTTTTATGTTATCATAAATTTCGTTTCACTGAGCACTAACCTCACACCATTATAGTGGCGCCCCGCGGCGCGCGGGCGGTTAATGGTGCGCCTGCGCAGGTAGTTACACAATTGCACATGTGCGACGCTACCCTGGCGCCTGGTCAATTCTGCGGCCGAGGACCGTACCAAAGTCTAAGCCAAAATAACGCGGGTGATAGTAGTAAATTCTTTTTTCATTGGATTTTACTAGAACGCCAAGGATAACGATAATGTTGACCACTTCTCTGACATAAATAGTAGATTATGCACCGAGGGGCTAAAGTTGTGTCTTATGTCACGGGCGTCATATTGAATCTCGAGCGCAATGAAGGATTCGGGATTTAACTCACGAGCGAAGTGAGGGAGTTACGAGTTTAACTCACGAGCGAAGCGAGGGAGTTAATACAAGAATCCTGAATGCAGCGAGGGATTCAAGCTAGCCCAAGGCAAAGACACCTTTAGCCCAGAGGAGGATACTCTACTTTTTACACCTACTGTGAGAAAATAATAGCCATAGTACGAAAAACAAAGTACCTATTTATTAAATAAACAAACAGTAAGAATAATTAACTAATGTTACAGCCAATTACTATTACAGTATTACGGCGCGGTACGGTATTTGTTAATATTAATGCCAGTTTTAATGTTATTCCATTCCTTTTAAAAAATGGTTCGTAGTTATCTAATAATTATTCTTACAATATTATGTCTTCGAAAACATGGCAACGATATGAAGAAGCAGTCGTTATGATTTTGTAGGAAATCGAGAATATCATCCACGCGTAGTAAGGGTATCGAGAATAGCTTTCCTCTTTCTGGCACCAATGGGTGTTTGTTAGTACTATACTGCCAATTTAGCAGAGCATGTGAGATTCCAAATTCAAATCGCATTATTGACCAGCGGGTCATAATGAAATCCAGTACAACATTATTGACCGGCTGTGCCCCCGGCCACTAATGACTCACTTTAGGTTAAGGTTGCATGACATATAATTTGACATTTTCGAGCAGGTGGTGTGAAAAACTCTTTGCTAAGATTTAATGACTACGGAAGAACTTCTTCGCATATTAGAAGGAGTCTCAGATGACGAAGAATTTTTGGAAACAGAATATTTGGACGAATTTGATTTAGAGGTAAGTTATTTTTTAAAATAATATTGTACTAGAACATCGATAAACGAGATATTACGTTGCCACATCCTTATTTCGGAAGCGAAGTAGTTATTAAAATGGCGGGCCGTCCACGCCATGGTCACAATATGAAGACAGCAGATCAAGAATAGTGTTGTACCTACAGTTATTATATTTAAATATATTGTAGTCTCATATCTGTTATTACGGTATTATACAAGTCTGTAAATAGTGTATAACTATTACTTTAATAGGAAGAAATGTAATGTTGAATTAAATTTCAATGTTATAAGGACATTATATTTCGAAATTAAAGACGAAAATGAAAATAAAATTGATTATCGATGAAGTTTTGGAATCCCTATTTTTTTCGTAGGTATTTGCGGTGAATTTGTGGCCTGGCGTTGAGGGCAAGTTCATGCGTTTTTGCTCTGGCGTTCAAAAGAAAAAGTACCGTTCGTTTTAGACGGGAGCATTTACATTACTGCACCAGTACGTAATGAGATACATTACGATATTGGGTGAAATAAGAGACCCTTTACGAGCAAATGTGTTATAAAATGTATTTTATACTACTGTTTGTTTACGTGTTATGATAAATGTAATGTAGGTACTTACCAATGTTTTAAGTAATATTAAGTCGCATGAAAAGAAAGTATGTACCTACTATTGTTTTGATAAAATGTCAAATGGAATAAATGTGTATGTCAAATAAATGTAATTCTAAATGAATCAATGAATAATAAAATAATGAATAATAATAATAATGTAATGAATGTATTTTGAATGTTTGATGAAATGGTTAAAGGGTTTTTTTATTAGAAGTAATGAAATCGAAACCAAAATTTACAAATGTTTCCTTTAATGTTAAAAACTTAGTTTAATGAAATGTTAAATGTTAAAAAAAAAAATGAAATACCAAATATAATGTTAAAAAAGGTGAAATGTATTATTATACGTGATGTTTTATCAAAATATTAAAGAAATAGTTAAAGGACAATGGCAGCCGCCCATACATTAATTTAGCTGAGATTCAATTGTTGCGTCTTTGAATAAAAAATATCTTGTTTAACTCGGCGTCAACTTCTGAATTACTTTGTGCAAGAATTTTTGTCCGAGAAGGCCGAGATAAATAGAAATTCAGTCATGAACTTTTGTAGGTTATGTTTACGGAGTAAATACTTTGTATTTACTCCGTGGTTATGTCTATGGTAATTCCTCCAATTCGAGGAAGATAAGGTGCAAACCCATCTCGGCGCATGCTGTGCGGGCACGCGGCGCATTTTAGCTACGTGGATACATTTGTTTTACTTCTTTCAGCACAATGCGCAAGCGTCTGCGATATTTTTTGCCCGTCATTAATTGAAAGTAATTCATTTATTTTTACATTACAATATTTTTACCTCCATCCTATGTAACACTTCTACTTAGAAATAAACAGTATTGTTAATTCATTTACTCCGTTTAATTACAATAACAAACTAAAACTGATCCTATCACAATAATGCTGAACTTACTGTCACTTGGCAGAATAAATATAAAATGGCAACACTAAACCTCAATGAAAAAATCAAATAACTTTTCAATTATATTAACTTTTTTATCCGGCCTTAACTAGTTAATGTGAAACTTTGAAAAAACGTAGAAAAATAATGGAACTGCCTTCGTATTTAAGTCACTTTTAGACGCTCAAATAAAATTCTGCTAAGATCTCGCCATTGTCCTTTAAGGTTTAATGAAATGTTAAATTAATTGTTTAGTAAGAAATGTGATTGTTAATGCAAATATGTTAAGAAAAAAATAAAATCAGTGGCCCAAAAAAAGTCTGACAACCAGTCTTACCAAGGTGTTTCGTACTACCCAGTACTAACTGGGTTGTGGAGGGCAGATAGGCAGTTGCTTCATGTAAAAACCTGGTATTCAGCTGCATCCGGTTAGACTGGAAGCTGACCACAACATAGTTTGGAAAAGGCTAGGCAGATGATTGAATCAAAGAACGCTAGCGAATTTGGTATAACAGCAGAGCCTAGCCTAGAGCCAAGCAAATATTATTGTTTAAATCGCTTATTGTTTGCAATTGCAAGTCGCATCGAAAAAGAAAAAGTATTTATTGGTATTTATAATGTGCATCCACACCGCAGATAACTTTTGTGAAGCAACATGGTAACATTAGACAAAAATACAAACCTTTGTAATGATTAAACTCAAAAACTACTGCGCCGATTTTAAAAACTCTTTCACCATTAGAAAGCTACATTCACCCTGAGTAACATAGGCTATATATTATCCCCGTACTCCCACGGGAACGGGAACTACCCGGGTGAAACCGCGTGACGTCCGCTAGTCTTATTAATTGTTGGTACCTATGCTATGTCCATATTGCCAATAACATAAATTAACAAAATCTACACTAACATTATAAACAGGAAAGGTTTGTATGTTTGTGTGTGTGTATGTTTGTAATGAATAAACTCATAAACTACTGCGCTGATTTCAAAAACTCTTTCACCATTAGAAAGCTACATTCACCCTGAGTAACATAGGCTATATATTATCCCCGTACTCCCACGGGAACGGGAACTACCCGGGTGAAACCACGTGACGTCCGCTAGTCTTATTAATTGTTGGTACCTATGTCCATATTGCCAATAACATAAATTAACAAAATCTACACTAACATTATAAACAGGAAAGGTTTGTATTTTTGTGTGTGTGTTGTGTATGTGTGTGTGTGTATGTTTGTAATGAATAAACTCAAAAACTACTGCGCCGATTTCAAAAATTATTTCACCATTAGAAAGCTACATTCACCCTGAGTAACATAGGCTATATATTATCCCCGTACTCCCACGGGATCGGGAACTACCCGGGTGAAACCGCGTGACGTCCGCTAGTCTTATTAATTGTTGGTATGTCCATACTGCCAAAAACATAAACTAACAAAATAGGTACCTATAAAAAGAGTATCTTTCAGCAACAAGCGAGTTGTACGGCATTTGTTGTATGTTATAGGTAACATTCTCCAACACTGTTATCAATTGTTACCACATATTGACTGTTTTCAAATAATTAATGTAAGTATTTTCAAATAATTAATGTAAGTATTTTCAAATAATTAATGTCAGTATTTTCAAATAATTAATGTAAGTATTTTCAAATAATTAATGTAAGTATTTTCAAATAATTAATGTTTGGTAAGTAAATTAGGCAACATTACTTAACATGTAGGTACTAACACGGCAACATAATTATACTAACAAATAACTTTTTGCTATTGTATGTTGCTCTGTAATACTTGGAAACTTTGTACTACAAAAACTAACTGCGGTGTGGTTGCACCTTTAAAAGTAGGTAAATGTCAAAAACAAAGCATTTTTTTTTAATGCATTGAAAGAAAGAAAACGTCAAGTATTTATGTGAATTCGCACAGGACTAAAATTAAATAGAGCCCATGTAGCGCCCGTGTGCAAACATTACCCTAGCGCCCCCTAGTAAGCGCGCGATCAAAATGGAATGGGTACAAAGCACCTACAAGTAACCACAAACTGTCAAATTTCCCCAATAGATAATAAACTCTATTGTTTGGAGATGAAGAAGAAATTTGTCGGTTTTGAATACCATGATATTGTGTTGATGATTATTGACTGTATTTAGAATTATACAGGGTGTTCTGGTGTTTACCCTAACAAGCCAAAACCTAACATGTATAATAGATGTTACATCATCAATGTTCAAATTTTGAAATTTCTTCATTCTAATTACGAACTCATATAAACACACAAAGTTCAATATCAATTGGAAACATTTGACAAATTTGGGAAGGTAAGCTCGCTGCGAGCGAGGCCCACTGTACACGGGTAAAACATTTTTGGGAAGGCGCCGTGTGGGGCTCCGTAGCGAGTGGCGCTCGGCGTCCCCTAGGACCGCTGCGCCCGTGTGCAACGCACACCCTGCACACATTTTGCCAATAGGGGACGCCGGACGAGCCTATTGCCATCGGCAGGGCACAAATTCAGACTTCGAGGCCGCTACTGAGATTTTTTTGGTAGAAAAACCCAATAACACATTGCCCAACCCGGGAATCGAACCCAAGATCTTAAGCTCAGCAGTCGCACTTACGCCCACTAAGCAAACGAGGCAGAAAATAAAAACTTTTTAAATAATAAAAAACTAGCTGTCTGTAAGTCATCAGTGTGTCCAAGTTCATAAAGGTGTGGGAACCAAGAGAAAAAAAGAAAAAGACATTTATACACCTTTATGAACTTGGAGGGTTATAATGATGGTTATAATTCTGTAACTACATACATTTTACAGCCGCGAATAATATTTTAATCAACATACACCCTAGCACAGGCCTGCAAATTGCAAAAAACGTAAGAAAATTTAAATTTCCTGGGCTGGTGGAGCATTCATCATAAGGAAAGTCCATAATGTTCGAAGTAAAAATGACAAAATGTATTATGCGTATGGTTGGAAGCTAACGCAAGTGTTGTTAGAATTTTTTAGATGTCAAAAATATTTATTTAATATAAATAAATTGACGGGCATTTAAAAAGTCAAATTTAAGTATTATATAAAATTACATAAATTTCAAAAACTTACTATTCGACACTTCTGTATAATAGATTTGAAGTGTTGATGTTCAAACACTGGCTGGTGAGATAATAGCTGGTACACAAGTTCCTTGATGGTGGCGTCCAGTTTAGCTGCAAAGAACGTCCTCCGGATAAATTCAAGCGCATTTTTTGCAGCCTCCTCACATTCAGCACACAGGTAGCGGTGCTGTGACAAACATAATCATAACTTAGTACATTATCAGGGGTGGAAAATGGTCAGTAAAGTCAGTAAAAGTCAGTTTTTTTTGCTAAGGTCAGTAAAAGTCAGTTTTTTCGAAAAATGGTGAGTAAAGTCAGTATTTTGAGGATCAGGGGCTACATTCCCATCAGTAGATAGCCTACATGTAGGTGATGTAGGCCTCGTGTCCCAGTGATGAATTATTGAGAACAATTTGATATCTCATTTTTGAGGGGCTTTTTATTTTACTAAATAAAAAAACATGTTTTTTTCTTTAACAGCAATTATTAATTTTGAAATCAACATACAGTCCGCTCACAGTGTTATGATAGCTATGATAGCTGAAGATCCAAAAATATGTCGAAAAAACGAAAAATAAATTAATAACTTCTTTTTTTTTAAAACGAATAGATTGTTTGTTTGTTTAAAAATCAATAAATTCAATATGTAGTAATGATTTAAGTTTATTTTTAATAATAAAGGGAGGTGCAGGTTGGCTATGGGGATAGTGGAGGCCAAACACAAAAACATTTTTCTTACTTATTTACAAACATTCTCCATATATTATTAACTTAATTAACTAACAGCAACTAACATGGAATCAGTTTCCACCCCTGCATTATATACCCACGTTTCATTAATTTCATACATTTCTAGAAATTCATGTTCCATTGCTTTAAGTTTTTACTAGTTTAACTATAATAAATAAATATCGCTGGACATTACACACAACGCCATCTAGAGCCACACTAAGCAACGAGGCTTGTGTCGTGGACACCAGATAGTTGATATACTACTTAGATACTTTTTGTTTGTATATACATACTTATTATACATATAATCATCCATGACTAGGAAACGAATGTCCGTGCTCATCACACAAACATTTGCTCCTACCGGGATTCGAACCCGGGACCCTAAGAACGTAAGGCAGCCTCACTATCGCTGCGCCAATCGGGTCGTTAGTAATTTCCCTATGTCTTATTTAGCAAGGATTAAAAAAATGGGCCCTCAATCCAGATGATGTACATAATGGCAAAATCCAACCTGGGAATTGGACCACAGTCACTTTAAGACATTTATTAATATTTTTTAAATCTGAATGATAACATTCATTCAGATTCAGAAAAAAAACATAAAACAGGGGGTCTAAAATGGCCGCTTTAGCAGAATCGTAATATGAAGCACGTTAAAAATTTAAAATTCTTAAAATGGACTTTATGATTATAAATAAGTCCATTTTAAGAATTTTAAAATTTTAACGTGATTCATACTAAGATTCTGCGTGGTTTCTGCTAAAGCCATTTTAGACCCCCAGAGTATCTTTTGTATATACAAGTGATTATTTTTTTAAAACTATGCATCAGAGTTTACACCATCATGCATCAATATTATTCTGGATAATGCACATGTACCCCTAAGTAGAAGGAACATAAAGCTTGTAGCAGGTTTTTCCATATGAGAAAACGGCATGAGCTCATATGTATATTATATGCGAGTTCAATACATCAACATAGCTGTATTATTGATCAATTCCAATCTAAGTTTATAATGAAAAACTGCAAGTATATTCAGTATCATGATTTAGCTCATGAGGTTGTCAACATGTGGGACGTGGACTCTGCAATCATTATACGTATAGTTGTTACGGTTAATGGACTAATAGCAAAGAGCATCTTAGGAGGCTCTTATTGCGTGGCTAGGTCATGAGTGACTTGACTTGAGTACTCCTGGACACCTGCACACACATAGTGAGGAGCCCAGACCACCAGCAGCATCTGGGCCGTCTATCTAAATATTTAAATTTATAAACTTTCGTTTTTTAAATATATTAAAATCACATAAACAAAATTATTATCGGAACTGGCGTAAAGGACGGGTCATTTGCTCCTCTCCAGAACCAAACATTGCAAAAAAAAGTGGGGCCAACTGGCCAAGGATGAGTTATAGGGGTTGAAGAGACCACTGCAGACCCACCGTACCCCTGGTGGTACGGTGGGTTTTTAAAGTTAACGATATCACCAGTTAATAGTGTTGTAACAATAGTTAAAACCACTTCTGACAACAATTTTATTTAATCATTTTATTAGAACCTGCTACGGCTCTATGATGCGCGCTCGCTTCGCTCACATACTATATTTGACTTCTGTCTCCGAAGTGCCGGGCCTCCGACGCACAGTGGGCTGAAAGGCGCCTTTTATAGACCTAGAGACTTGAATTTTTAAGAGTCCTTTTTTCGGCTAGACATGAGAAAAAAAATATTTCCTTCATATAAACACGCAATTGCCTCATATGAAATGTTATAGTATAGTAATGATCAGCAAAATCCATTTCTAGCCGAAAATAGGACCCATAAAAATTCAAGTCTCTATGTCTATGAAAGGCGATTTTCAGTCCACCGTGCGGCGGCCTCATGCCGCCCATACATTGTTGTAGTCAGCAGTGGTTCTAGCTAGTGTTACACTGGTGGTATCGTTAACTTTAAAAAACCCACCGTACCACCAGGGGTACGGTGGGTCCGAACCCGAAGAGACAGCAAATAACCCTGCTTTCCGCCCATTCAATTTGGTAAACAACCATCCCGTACCCAAATATCTCGAAATTTTGCATTACGAGTAGTAGATCATTACGTTTAGTCTTAACATTTATATATACCTACATTCCAGTTGATGTCAAGCGCGCAGCTCCTTACAAATTTTACTAGTGCGTCACTAGGTGCAATCCTGCGCTCTTCGGCATCCCTGAAGCAGCTAGCACAGTAAGTAATATGCTGTCGTTCCCTGGACAGCCTCTGCGCTACTCTAGACACAAAGCCCTTTAGCAAAGGAAGTACCACTTCTTCGTTTTCAGCCATTGTATTATTTGTACTGATTTTCGATTTTGATTCACTTTTTTCTTTCACGTAATTTACATAAAAAAACACAAAAATATGTTTTTTACAACAAACACATGATATGACATGATTATGTTTTTGATAACAATTATATTCTAAGAAATAACAGCAATAACTGTTTCTTTCATTTCATTCACCTTTCTTAGCATATTTTTTTTATTTATTATTATTGTTTACAACCGTTTGGCGCCATCACTTCGAGTATTGTGAAGTATTGTCTAAGATTGACAAGCTCTATGTGGTCTGTGGGATTGACAATCAAAGACAAGTGTTTTAGTAATATAAACAGGTGTAGAGTGGTACCTGACAGGACTATGGAATTAGTCGATTAGTGCAAAATGAACTGCTTAGCATACGGAATGGGTAGATCATCTACCCCATTTCCGTATGCTAAGCAGTTCATTTCAATCGATGTGTCATCTACCATGCATCTACCGTAGATGCATGGTAGATGACACACCGATCAGTTGAGATACTTTTTAATAGCTTTCAAAACGCGATTATCTCATAGATTTTGTATGGCAATAGCCAACTGTGACGTTACTGTTTTTTCAACTCAATGACTCAACTATTTATTCATTTCAAAGCAACTAAAAATCGAATTTGGAAATTAATTGAAAATAAATTGGGTTTTCAGGCCCAAAATAAAGTGTTCTTTTTAGAGATGGGTGTCTTGGAATTATTGTTTTATGTTGTCATGTACCCTATTGAAACTATTGCAAGTTTAGACTGATGCAGACGGTAAATTGGTACAGAAGGAATTAAATATTACTCAATACATACATTATAGATTGAACAAGGCTGCTAATAATGATAATAAAGCCACTTACAAACTTGTAAGATTGCGGTGGCTACAAATTTTGATTTTGGAATTTTGATATTGCCCATTGTAACGTGCGATTTCACTTTTGCGCTTGTGCAAATGACATCTACTACTAGCGACATCTGATAATGCACGGAACGGAACCTAAAAAAACTTATTTTAACAAAGCGCGAGAAAACTAGTAGTCCAGTCAAATTAGCTAAAAAAATAGGGGTAAGGTTACAATAATTCGTATAGAGCTAAAAATTGGTACAAATGTTGGGAACATCATTACAAATGAAATGTCAAAAGTCCCCATCGATCCGACCTTTGCAAAAATAAATATTCAAGGTCAAAGGTCGTGCAAATAGGTTTTTTGCATTTTTCAGCCAAACTGTAAGTTTTATCATAAAAATATGTAGTACAAAATTGTAAATCGTGCAATTATCTATAAAAACTGATTTTATGCTTTTTCCTGAGAATCACCATTTCTGAGATATAGCTGTTCAAAAAGATGAACAAGCCGTGTTCTTCATAAAAATCAAATGTTTCCACGGCACCCCTGTAGTGGTGTACCTGGAGGTTTTTTTTTAACGTGATGAGCCTATTCCACGACCTATTGAAGTCATGTTTAATAAAAAAAAATTGTATTGAATAAAAAATTGAACTATTGGGAATTGCGGTGAAAATTATGAGTAAGGAGCTTATGCCTGCGGCTTCACCCGCGTGGAGGTCGATAATTGTCCCACGGGATCATACTACGGGGATAAAATATCCTATGTGTTAATCCAGTCATAAGCTATCTGTGTGCTAAATTTCATCCAAATCCGTTTAGTCGTTTTTGCGTGAAAGAGTAACAAACATACACAGTTACACACATACAAACTTTCGCCTTTATACTATGAGTGTGAGTGTGATTGTAGAAAATGATTTGTCTGATTGAAAAATAATTATTTAGTGGAACTAAAAACGAGTGCAATCAGCTTGTATTCCCATAACCCCTGCTTCTGCTTGGAAATTAATTGACAATACATTGGATGGAACCAATACAGACATTACTTCAAAACGCACGATTAAGCTCCGTAATACAATTTTTTGCAATTTCATTAAGGGGTGTCATGCTAAGTGCAGCTGCAACAAAGTTGGGTTGTTTAGTTTATTAGCATGTGCCGGTTGTTAGGGACAGTCGTGCTCCAATGTTGAATCGCCTTTAGAAAAGTATTCTTACGATATCAGCGAGAAGATATCTCATGTATCGGTCATAGAACAATTTACTTGAACTCAGCAGGAAGAAAATGAAGAAAAGAAGAAGACATTGCATTTGAAGTTCCATTAGATAATTTTATCAATCAGACGAATGATATTCTTTAGTTAGCTGCTCATAGTTTACACCGCTTTCATCTTTTCCAATTGTACCATTTTCTATTTGAAAAAAAAAAAAAAATATAAATGAATCTTTATGATTCTGTTTCCAAAAGGTATCCAACGGGACCTTATTACTAAGCCTCCGGTGTCCATCCGTCCGCTGTCTGTCAGCGGGGTGTATCTCATGATCGTGCTGTAACAGCTATGCTGGGGTCGGCTTCCAGCCTAACCGGATGCAGCTGAATAACAGTATTTTACATGGAGCGACTGCCTATCTGACTTCCACAGCCCAGTTAGTACTGGGTAATACAATTCGACCCTTGGTAAGACTGGTTGTCAGTCTTTTTGGGCCACCGACTACCTGTAACGACTGTCAAAGATCTACAAATGACAGCCGCTTTCCGAGGCGCGTAGGAAACTCAATATGTAATGGGTGGTCACCCATCCACAGACAAACCTAGGCAAGCACGGCTTAACCTAAAGATCGACCCGAGTGGCTGTTATTATTTAGCCACGAGCTTGTCGTCCTTTAACAACAATAAATAAATTAAAAATTAAAGGCTCACCTACTACGATGGTACGGAACCCTTCATGCGCGAGTCCGATTCTAACTTGGCCCGTTTCTTTAACGAAACAGGGCCACAACAGATCGTGGAATACGCTTACCGGGGTAGCCACGTTTAAAAAATCACGCCAGGTACACTACTTCACCGGTGGCGTGGAATAGAATAGAATAGAATAGAATAGCATTTATTTGCAAATATGGGTTATACATAAGTAGATAGAAACTTATATGGAAACTTATAGATTATTATCAAAAACACAACTTTTTCATCGTTTTGAACAGCTATATCTCAGAAATGGTGATTCTTAGGAAAAAGTAATAAATCAGTTTTTATAGATTATTGCACGATCTACAATTTTGTTGAACTTATTTTTATGATACAACTTACCGTTTGGCTGAAAAATGCAAAAAACCAATTTATACGACCTTTGACCTTGAATATTTCTTTTTGCAAAGGTCGGATCGATGGGGACTTTTGACATTTCATTTATAATGGTGTTCCCAACATTCGTACCAATTTTTAACTATATGCGAATTATTGTAACCTTGCATGTCTAATTTGACTGGGCTATAGGTTAAATTTGGAAAGTTAGGCAAATGAAAGTGTCAGTCAACGAGAGTATGTGACGTGACACAATGTTTTTTTTTCCAAGCGTTTTGGCTTTGGCACCAACTATCATAGTAAGTTCAACGCCATCTATAGAGTTTTTGGAAACTAAGTTTCTTTTTTAATACCTCAAAAAGAAAACCCCTCATTTGTCAAGCGGGCGAAGCCGCGGGCATCAGCTAGTAACAAATATCGTGGTGTTCTATGGTTGGTTCTGTCTACCAAAGACCATATTTTCCTGTCTACGATATTTTCAAAGAACAGTCGCCATCTATACCTACGTCAGGTCGGGTACTTCTAGGCCCACATTTTAGGACCACCCCGCCCGCTCATGTTACCAAACTTACCTAGTCAAGTTCTTGCCATAGACCTATTTTAAATACTCCCAATAATAAACCGAGTTCCTCCGAACTGTCAGAAGTTGATTAATCGTGGAAAGTAGGGAATTTAATAATTCCATGCATTGACCTCTATTCGTATCACTATTTATTAGGCAATTTGTAGTCGAGTGCATATGGCCGTGACGCATGCGTATGCTAATTTGGTGCATCTGCGGCGGCGCGATTCGCATTGCGCTATATTACATTATGTGTACGCTGACTGCCCCCCGGGCCGCCCTTACAGGGTGCGACTGTGCGGACTGCGGGTACACGCTTGCGCCGTGCGCGTTTCTGCATTGGGCGGGGTGGGCAAGTGCGGCGTGTTTTCCAAGAATGCGCGGAAACCCGTACCGTCCATCCGCATGTGTTTTAGCGTACGCGGACGCAGAAATAAAACAAATAATCTGATCAATTAGGTTTTTAATCATTGTATATTTCAATTTACACTTACTTTTTTTAAACGAAACTGTTTTAAGGTGAAAGCGTCAGGGTAGTCCGCGAAATTCAAATTTTCTTACGGTTTTTGCAATTTGCCGACCAGTGCTAGGTTGTATGTTGATTAATATATTGTTGGCGATTGTAAGACGTATGTAGTTACAGAATTATAATCATCAAAATCATCAATACAACCCTTCAAGTTCATAAAGGTCTAGCAATGACTGACCTTGAAAAAATCGTTCCTCGACTTATATGAACTTAGAGGGTTGTTTTGATGATTTTGATGATTATAATTCTGTAACTACATACGTCTTACAACCGCGAACAATATTTTAATCAACATACAACTTAGCACTAGCCTGAAAATTGCAAAAAACGTAAGAAAATTTGAATTTCGCGGACTGGTTCGCATTCACCTTAACTGTATTTATTTTAATCTATTCATAATAATAGAAAAATGAAACAAGTAAAAACAGCGAATTGATATAACCGACAACAAGAGAGACGTTATGAACCTGTGCACACGGTGCCTTGCGGTGGCGGCGGCACGGCAAGATTTCACCGCATTTCGCACCGCAGTCGACGCATTCGAATTCTTCGTATAAAGTTCTATGCAATCTGTGTCTGTGTGCAATCTGTGTCTATGTCTATGTGCAAGATTGCGTAAAAGAATCCGTATGCGGCGTCTGCGGTGCGGCTAGGTCTGCGTTCACCTTTATTGGTGAGCACACGGTCACAGTATAAATATGGACAGTACCGAAACTAAGCTTAGTTGATGCAATAATTACCTACGCTCCATTGAAGCCATAGGGTTGTCCATTTTAATGTTGTTGATATTGTTTTTTGTTTATTAAACATTTTTTTTAATTTTGTTGTGTTGTGATCAATCAATCGAATTGAAAAACCTAGCTTACAAATAGAATCTACATAAGTTATCCTAAGGCGTCGGTTAATCTCGACAAAACACGGAAAACTGTAGAACTACTGATAACTGTAGATTTTTAACTTTGTTATTACGGCGTAAACATTTACAAGTTTTGGCAGGACTCCTGCGACTCGCTCCTGCCCATATACTTATTTTACTCTATGCTCCTGCCGGAGCAAGTCGCAGTGGGAACCAACAATGCACAACATGACAATGCACAACACGAGAATGCACGACATTGGAATGTACGTGTTTTGAATTCCAATGACGTACATTATCATGTCGGCCATTCTCGGCCCGGACCAAGAATGCCCGGCATGACAATGTACAGCACGCCAATTGGAATCAAAACAAACAGTGACGTCACATTTAAAAAGTAAAAAGCCATGTGACACTAGGGACGGGTGATACACAGATTTTATTGATTTTGATTGACTAAGGATTGATTTTGTTTCATTTAACGTATGGTTAGTTATTATTCTGTGGTATGGTTGACGTTCAATTAATTATATTGAAGTACATAATCTGTGAATGAAATAATCGTGATGTTATGTTTGGTTTGTTTGGAACTATAAAAACGCAGTTTGGGTTTTCTTGTTGAGTTCTGGTTGTAAGGCACCCTCCTACAGCTAAATTAGGAAGAGAAAATGGTCCTGGAAGAAAACAAAAGCTAATGAAATAGGTAGTTTTTAATAACATCAGCAACGTGCAAGCGTTTTCAACAAGAACAGATATTTCATTGGTGATCGTTGAGATGTTGAAACATGTTTGGCAAGTAAGAACATAAACTGTTACAAATTACAACATCATTGGTGTACATAAGTACTTACATAATACGGAAGTTTGAATAGGTATCAGCATTACAACAATTTCTCCATGAGCAACCAGGGCTCTTACTACGAGCTCTTACAAATCGTCTCAATTTGTGATACCATGATGAGCTCTGTAGCTGGGGGCTGTTAGTTTGGTCCCTTTGGCTTTGTGATTTATTAATCAATCCTTGTAGGTACTCTATAATATGTATGTAGGTCCATATTATCTGATAAATAAATACCTATCCACAAAACATTCCTACATATTACCTACTAACACCAGCTGGCAGCTGTGGAGACAGTGACAAGATCTCAACATAACATGTAGCTTTAATACAGAATTAAAAATAGTAATACATAAGTAGGCACATACTATAACTATACCGTGCTAGCAAAGTCTAGCTATGAAAAAAATTCATCAGTGTTTATATTATTAAAACTAGGAATTTTGTAGAAGGTACCTGTAGCTGCCATCATAATAACTTTCTAATTAATCTTATTTATTTTAGATTTTCACTGTGATCGAAGATGTGTGTGACTCACACTTGATCGAGATAATTATAAAAGCAATTAAATATTTGCCCCAAACATAGTCCATATCACTATTGTGTTGCTGCTTGCTGCTCAAGAGGACCGCAAGCCTGGCATAGAATTCCATTACATTATATATTATGGTTTCATCGCAGAAGAAAAAACACTTTGGTAAAAAGTTAATTGGTTATACCTAGTCAAAGCTGCCCTGAATTACATACCTAGCTGCTAAGGCGAAAGAAACCTACTATGAAATAAATTCAAGAATAAGATCAGCGACCAGGACCAAAATAGTAATTGGATAAACAAAATTATGGGCGCAACCAGAGTTAAGATTAAGTGTGGAGACAGTTAGTATGAAAGTGGCAAAGTAAATTATTATCAGGATAGCATTATAGTTACTGCTCTATGAATGCTAAAGCTTATCTCTCTATCTAAAATAATCTTAAACACCAACTAAAATAGGTAATACTTTTATTTTTGATCCATGACAATAAATAGCCTATAAAATAGTAGGTACCACCTACTAATTGTTTGTTACATATTTTTATTTGTAATTAAAATTAAGAAATGGGTAATTTATATGATGATCATTGTTTTAATATAAACTTAAGATTTAATTAAATTAATTATATATTGAATTTCATTGTCTTTTTTTCACTCTTCCTCGTCCGTATTAGGTACGTCCTGCAGGATAGTCCTTTCCCTTGTTCTCCACACAGATCCCGCGACCATACATAAATCATCTCTTGATCTCTATTCGTAGCTTGCTTCTTTCCATGATACCTTATAAGTAAAATTAAATAAACAAAAATGCAGTATAAATATTATCATCATCATCAGCCATAGAAAGTCCACTATTGAACATGGGCCTCATAAATATAATAATCTATACTTAATAAATAAGTAAGAAAGACCAATTTAACCACTAGACCTTGTGGTGCACCTTGGTGGAGGCCTATGTCAAGCAGTGGACTGCAGTTATGATGATGATGAACCATTAGCTATTTTTATTAAATCATCAACAAATTAAAAGCCTACACTGTGATCAGAGTATTTGGCTCGCGATCCGATGGGTTGGATTACCGGTGGGGACACTGTCTCACAAAAATATCTTTATGGGACTGTTCCAAGTTTAGGTAAGGCATTGCAGGTTAAAATCACCTGATTGATTAGAAAGTAAGATGATTCCGTGCTTCGGATTCGGAGGGCACGTTTCTGTAGGTCCTGCAGTGAAAGTACGTAGGATAGGAATCGATTCGATAAAATCTGACGGCTAATCTCGACAAATTGAGTATGTCTGTATTACATGTCCCCAGCCGGATCGGGTACGGTGCATTGTTATTTTAATTGTCGTCCACTTTAAGGACTAAGTGCGGAAACCAAAACCCCATGATAGATAGATAGAATTGTGTCTGTAATAGCGGGTATCGAAGAGCTACATCGAATCGAATCGATGTCGCAAGTAGGTACGTAAGTACTATTTCAACTGTAGGTAACTAAAATTTTAACGATTTCCAACGAAAATGCAAGTACGAAACGACATTTTGGATCTACCAAAGGTGCATTGGGCAGGAGTACAATCTTGCCCTTGGCCACAAACCTGTGAGCAAGGTTGTGCAAGAAGTTTCGAGGGCAATAGTTCGCCGCCTCTTCCACACCTACCTACATGAAGGTCCCAGGAACTGCAGCTAAAGGAGAGCCATCGTG
The DNA here is from genome assembly GCA_905147715.2 of Xestia xanthographa. NCBI lineage: Eukaryota > Metazoa > Arthropoda > Insecta > Lepidoptera > Noctuidae > Xestia > Xestia xanthographa. The sequence continues at coordinate 811,714 of LR990654.1, read as the reverse complement.
GAAGGATTCCAGCACTGGAAAGCGAGATTGCCTTGGTTGTGTCGATTGCACCCATGTTACAATAGTCACACCCTACAACACCAATCCCGATGAGCCCTCATATGGGTATAAAAAGAGGGTACTACAGCAATAACACACAGTTTGTTAGTACTTATTTATTTTCCAATTTACAGTGTATTGACTTTTATTTATTTAACAATCTATAATCACAGAAAAGCCATAATTAAATCTTCCAATATTTCTTTCAAGTTAAATAAGAATTAGAATAATTTATTAAAAAGTATTACAAAAGTGTACATTTAGGTGCAGTAGTGTTTCAGAACATTTTAATAACTCATTCAGAGGATATATTTATCCCATCCCAGTATCTAGGTACCCAATAACGTCCACAATCAATTTATAGCTACTTATAAAAGTATGCTAATTATTTTTCCTAAATTGTTTTAGGAGTGCGATGTTAACTGCAGGCTTTTAAATGTAAATGCACAATTCCCAGGGTCGAGCTCGATCCCACTTTGCATTCGCACTCTTGGCCCTTGATTTGAGATCCCTCCATGTCTGTAAGTAAAGCATTAACAGCATTATAACCTTAATCACAGTAATTATTATGACTACTTCTGTGATAAGTCAGTCTACTACTCGGGTAGTGGACTGCTAACTCAGAGGTTGTGGGTTCAATCTCCATATTAAATATTGTGATAGGACTCTCCCTCCACCAATCTTCGGATGTAATAATCATCGGTGAAAAGAAGGTGTACCAGGTGTCGACTGTGACACATGGGAACACCTCTGACACCCCTTCAGGGATTCATGTTGTGACAATATAATGTTGTGATCATTATTATGATCAAACAAAAAAAAATTATTTGAAACTAAAGTTGAAAAAATTATAAACAAATGATATAAAATGACATCCAGCAGCCTTTTTATTGAGAAAAAGCTAATAGTATAGAATAGAAAGTTTTTATTTCAGACCGGAGTCCATAGGGTTAGTAACAATTTGACTTAAGTTCTAAAGTATATTCACTCTGTTGTTAGAAACCAATTTCCAGTAGTGAACATGCCACTGAGATGTGAAAAGCTATAAGATGATGATAAAGATTGTAAAAGTTGGTTGTATTGAATTGATTAGAGCACTTGAATCCTTGTTTGCTCGTTACAGCTATTTGCTGCTTTTTCAGCCAAAATAACTGACTTAGGGACTGTTTATTACTGAACTAGAGAGTAGTCCCAAGAACCCAAGATTTGAATGTTCTAAAGAAACCTATCTAAGGATGAAGCTTTAGAACTATTTTATACTGTTCAATATAAAAATACGTACCTTGCTCATTCAGCCATCTCCGAGAACGTTGAAAAGTGAAACATTCCTGTTACTGCAAAGACGAAACATTGACTGTGAGTGTGACTATTTATTTGATAAATTAAATTTGTGAAACACAAAACAAAGTTTTTTTCTCAAACCTCAAGAAAGCAAGAAAGTAAGTAATGTCTTTGTCTAATGTCAACAGTGTTGCCAGATGGAATCTGAAGAAATCAGTAGAAAAATTAAAGTTTAAGCAGTAGATCGAAGGAAAAATCTGTAGATTAAAAAAGTCATACCCACATGAGGTAAAAAGGAATTGAGCTTGAATAGGGTACATGACAAAAAAATCTAATGGGGAGACACACTGTGGAACTAATGGCGCTAGCATAGCTGGTTCCCAACATCGTCATTGGTTGAAAATGTGGTAATGTCATAATATATATATTTCAAAATAGCTTAACCTCATTGGTCAGATTGACACCAGCTATGGTGGCGCCATCTTAGATTATCTTTGCCTGTGTCTCCCCATTAGTCTGTCAGATAGATTTTCAAAAAATATTGGACACGTATTTTTTTTTTTTCACGTAAACTTAAAATGAAGACGATACATTGCGTCGAAAACTCGTGTAACGTCATAATTGAGTACATTTTTTACTCAAATGTGACGTCCCAAGCCAAACTCATGAGCTTTGACACGTTTTATCTTCGACAATTTTTATTAATTTGATAAAACAAAGAACACGTATCCAATATTTTTCGATACTTACTACGGTTGTTGACCAAATGTCATGTTATCTAGGCCTATAAGTCAGATGACACGACATGTCGTCAATACCTAGATGATACGATCTGATTTGAAAAAAGCAGGTAGATTTCCAATCAAGGCAGTAGATCAGTAGATTTTTTTTAAATCGTAGATCTACTGCTAAATCAGTAGATCTGGCATCACAGTATGTCATTGTCAACTGTCAAAGTGTCCACAACAAACTTTTTTTTTGGCAAAGGTAAACACAAAACATGACGACGAATATTCAATGTATGTCTATGTAGCACAAAAAAAATAGTTACTTTAAATTTACATATACGTTTATTATATTAATTGATCATTATATCAAATAAGATTTTGGATTCAGTTGTTATATCTTGTAAATATTAGAGATTTTGTAAAATTGTAACTATATCGTATTTTCTTTCCCCCCTTGTGGGCGGTGAGCTAGGGGCTAGCTCGCCGTCCGTCCGTCTTACGACGACGACAGGCAATGTTGACGGCAATACTCAATACGTTTATTGCATTCCACAATGTGAACTTAAGTGGTAGGTACATAAAGACAATCATTCGTTTTGGAGCATTGTGGGGCCTGTCGGGCATAACAACACAAAAATTAGGAGGACGGCTACACACGCACGTTTGTGTTCCACGCGCGCCTCAAAAAGATGTCAGCAAAAAGGGGTCCGCAAAGACGAAGATATACCATGGCCAACACAAAGGGCCAAGAAGGAACATGGATACCCTATAATCAGCAAAAGTCTGACACTTCGCCTAGAGCGGGACCCGTCATTTGAAGATTTCCCATCCGAAAAAAAAGGTGTTTTATCCCACAAATAGAATTTCGATAGTTACACTTCTCTTGTCCGCCTAACTAACTATCTTTAATGAAAACGGTTGAACAGAGAGAAAGCTGGAGTGTCATATTTGTCTAAGCCAGATTAGCCAGAGTCCGCTTTTTTTTTCGCCTGGAAAAAGTACTAAGCTAACAAAAATTAAAAAAGGAAATTCGATCATAGAATCACGCACTAGTAGTATTCTAGTATCACGCACATATCCCTTCATTTGTGGTCATGACCCGCGCTAGCGCGCGTCTGTGGGGTCTGGTTGTGGGGTCGCGCCATTCGAACAACAGACGAGTGGCTATTACCCAGAATTAAAATACATAGGTACCACCTTGAACGTATGCTAAGTAGTGCTTTTGCTAGATTATCTTATAATCAACAAAACAACTTCAGACTTTCAGAAGTATGTTCCCATCGAGTCACACTGTGTGACCCGTTGCAACCTTTTTCCAGGAGGGTTCCCAACGTGTCACACACACCCAGTGTAACCGTGACATGTTGGAAAAAATCCCACTGAGCCACAATGTGACACGATTGGGTGTGACTCGCTGGGAACCGATCATATTATTTAGTAGGACGAAGGACACCGCTTGTACTCGTAAATAACGTACTTATGCTGTTATTATGGATTTGTATTTTCTATCGATATATTCAGAAGTCCAGGAAACAATCCCTATTGCCATGGAACCACGGGTAATTAAAATAATCACCGGTACCACGGGTAACGACTCCCTCTGTAGGTAAATGAAACCTTAGTGTTGTGTATGGATTATTATAAATGTATGTGAGGGTACACTTAAGTATTTCATTTTAATAAACGTCAGTCAGTCTGCTTTGGACCACGGTGTTTCATTGTCACGAACACAACATTGGCGACGAGAAAACGGTTATAATCAGTAATTATACGCGTGTTATAAACTTACAATATGACAATCGGAAAAGTGGAAAGTTTTAACATCGGTACACAAAATTGGGACACTTATGTTCGACGGGTTAAACAGTTCATTGCGTTGAACGCAATAAAAAGTGAATTGCACGTGGCCACGTTAGTTACTATAGTGGGCGCGGACTGTTACGACTAAGGGCCGGTTTTTTGATCCGTAGTCAAACACCGTTTAACAATTTGTTAGATTAACCATAGTCAACTAGTCAACTAATGGTTAAAGGGCTATTACGTTTTTCGATCTCTAGTTTAACTATAGTCAACCTTGACCATTGGTTATTATATTGCCAGTGTAATGAGAAATATTTTCCCTAAAACAGCTATGGTTTTTTGGGGGTAACATTTTCCTATGTGACAACACTACTCTTAATGATTGAATGAAACCAAAAGAAATGTCTTATTTGACAGTTTATATGTCAAAACTCAGACTGCGCTAAAAATCAAACAGTTTATTATTACCTCCGCTAGGAGTATTAGTGTTCTGTGATTATTACCACGAGACACAACAACACAAACAAGTTATATTTTTCACTACGTATTATTTATTGAATTGTTCTTGAATTTGTGCCGTAACTGCCAAGCATCTTCTGTCTTCATAAAAATAATGAAATTAAATGAAATTTAATTAAATTATCTTCAATGTAAGCAATATTTGCTAGGTATGGGATGTTATGGCTTGATTCCTAAAACGCAAGAAATAATGATTTGAGGTTAGGTTGTTGTGAAGATGGGTTTGCGAATTAAATGCAATCAATGAAACTTTAAATAGGTGCATTACCTAATTTACCTAACTTGTGGTGAGAGATTTTAGAAAGATTCCAATTTCACCGACTAACCACATAACTGTTTCCTTTGATAACCGATACCGTTGGCAAAAGTCTACACTATCCCAGATGTCCAAGGGTGGGTTACGTGCTCTAAAAAAAATTCGGCTTTCTCATAAACAGGTACTCCACATAAATATCATCGTCTGATGAACTTTCCGACATTATATCATAATATCTAACTATGTTTAATGATAAATGATAAATGATAAATGATAAATGATAAATGATGTTTATTTTGCAAGTAGGTTTTTACAAACACTTTTACACGTCATTTTTTAAAACTAGATGGGGCCGGTGTTTCGTACCTGACTACTCTGAGAAGAAACAGCCGAAACAAACTCAGAGGTCATAGTCTCTTTTAAAGTCCAGACAATCTTGCTCAATTCACATGAGGACTATGCAGATTAGTGTCTGAGATGGTCTTTTGAAGAAAGAACCATACAGATTTGAGTGGACCTGTCCAGTCAGTGCAAGCATTTGTCAGTTAACGTGTAGCTCGACTTATAACTCAAGGAGCTCAACGAAACGACGAACAATACCAAAGAAAGGACATTTGGGAAGGTCGCTTATAGTACTCAAACTGCCAGACAGTTGTGGGAAAAAAACAAACAAAAAATAAAAATGTGACCCACATGGTCCCCACATTCACAATAATCAAATAAAATTAATAACAAATTCTTTTCAAATGAATGTAAGTAAAAAAAAAAACACAAAAATCATTAAATGTCGCAATGATAAAAAAGTAAAATACTTAAAAAAATAAGTATTCATGTCAAATCAGTAAATGTCACATAAAACAATAAAAAATAAAAAAATAAAAGTAAAATAATAAAATACATGTCAAAAAAAAATTCAATGTCAGAGTGTATAAAAGAAAGGAATCAATAATAAACAAGCGAAGTCCGAAATTTCGACATTCACAGAGCAAATTTCATTGGATTTCGACATTCACAGAGCAAATTTCATTGAATTTTAAATTCATGATACAAAAGAATGAGAAATACGACGTTGACAACAACAAAACTTGTAGATAGGTACGTACAAAACAGCTGTTGTGTTTGAATTAACCATCCGCCATATTGCTTAACTCACCAACTTTGGGTGGTTAGTTTTTTAAACTAATAGTTAGTTATTTGACCATTGGTTAAGCTAACAATTGATCAGAAAACACATTTTGCCAATATTTAACCATTTGTTACCATTTTTAACCATTAGTTGAGTTAACTACGGATCAAAAAACCGGCCCTTAATGTGCGATTTGTGTTCCCCGGTACAACCGGAGTCAAAGACGTTCGATGAACTGGTAAAACTTGTTAAGGAACACTTGGAACCCGAGAGGTCAGAAATAGCAGAGAGACACATATTCAGACAGAGGAAGCAGCAACAGGGTGAAAGCATTCGTTCTTACTTGCAAAGTTTGAAACATTTGGCTAAAACCTGTAATTTCGGAGAGAAATTGGAAGAAAATTTACGCGACCAGTTCGTGTCAGCCCTATACAGTGAGGAGATGCGATCAAGGCTGTTTTCTGAGAAGAATATCGACTACAAGCGGGCTGTCGAGTTGGCGCTGGCACTGGAGGCGGCGGAGCGGCATGCGAGTGAGGCGTGCGCGACGACCGCAGGGCCAGCGGCCGCGAGCCCCGGCGGCGGCGCAAGCGACGGCCTGCACCGCGTCGCCGGCAGCGGGCGAGCGCGCGCCGCGAGGGCCGCCCCGGTTGCGTCCGCTGCGCCGGCCGCGTCGCCAGCTGAGCCTCGCCGCAAGTGCACTCGTTGTGGCAAGCCCGGTCACGGAGAGGGCAGGTGTCGTTATAAGCATTATTCGTGTGATAAGTGTGGTGTTAAAGGGCATCTTAAATCCGTGTGCATTCGGGGTGAAGTTGAAACCAGTGGTAATTCGGGTAAGAAGACAAACAAGGGTCAGTTTTATCTTGATTCTACTTCTGATTTAGATTCAGATGACAGTAACTTCTATAATTTAGGCCGTATAAACAATAATAATAGTTATGATGGTGAGTTTGATAGTGACCGTCCTTATTACGTAAAATTGAGTGTGGAAAACGCATTAGTTAAATTTGAAATTGATACTGGAAGTAAGATATCAGCAATATCTCAAGGATTTTATGATAAAATGTTTTTTAAGATACCCATTATTAAAAGAATTTTGACATTTAAATCTTATACTGGGGACATCATTCAAACTCTCGGATATATAATGGTGTCGGTTTCATATGACGGAAAAAAAGTTGTTTTAAAATTGTACATTATTAAAAATGGTGGTCCTCCGCTAATAGGGCGCACCTGGATTAAACAAATGGATTTAATAAGATTTAATGCACGTAACAATCACCATTATATACTCGACGAAAATTTAATGGAAAAAAATCTTAAGGATGAGTTTCCTGAGTTTCCTGTTTCCTGTTTCCTTATGGTTTAGGGGCAGTATTATTGCAACGTTACGGTGATGGCAGTGAACGACTTATTTGTTGCGCGTCACGGACACTAAATGCTGCTGAAACGAACTACTCTCAGTTAGATAAGGAAGCGTTGGCTATCGTTTTTGGGGTCACTAAGCACCACCAGTATTTATATGGAAGGCATTTTATTTTAAGAAGTGATCATCGCGCGCTCAGTTATATATTTGGTGAGAATAAAGGCATACCTGTTACGGCAGCTAGCAGAATTCAAAGATATGCTGTTAAACTAGCCGCGTATGATTTTAAAATAGAATTTATAAGGTCTGAACAAAATAGTGTGGCTGACGCTTTGTCACGTCTCCCTCTAAGTTCGACTAAAGATCGAATTAGGGTGGACGACGAAGGATATAGTTATTTAAATTTTGTACAGGAATACTTTCCGCTGAGCTTTAAAGAAATCAAGTCTGAAATGGCTAAGGACCATCTTTTGAGCAAAATAATTGGCTATGTAATGTTCGGTTGGCCACATAAAGCTAGTAGTGACGAGGAAAAAGCCTATTTCAACAGAAAAGATACATTGCATGTTGATCACGGATGTTTAATTTGGGGCTATAGAATAGTAATACCTAAGTCATTGCGTGAGACAATACTTAAAGAAGTGCACGATGGTCATCCTGGTATAGTTAAAATGAAACAGATCGCCCGTAACTATGTGTGGTGGGAGACGTTAGACGAAGATATTGAGCGTATTTCTAGTAAATGTGCTGCGTGTGTGTCACAGCGCGCCCAGCCGGCCGCGGCACCACTGCACTCGTGGCCATGGCCTGAGGAACCCTGGTCACGCATTAATGTTGATTTTCTTGGCCCGTTACATAATCGTTACTATTTAATCATAGTAGACGCTCACTCGAAATGGATCGAGGTGGAGCGAGTAAGCACTACCTCGGCGACTGCTGTTATTGATTGTTTTAGGCGCATATTCGCTCGATTCGGCATTCCAAAACGGTTAGTGAGTGACAACGGACCTCCATTCTCATCGGTCGAACTCGCAACGTACTTAAAACGTAATGGAGTAAAACATTTACCAGTAGCTCCTTACCACCCATCTAGCAACGGTGCTGCCGAAAATGCGGTACGTACCATTAAACGTGTTTTAAAGAAGGCGGCAATCGAGAATGTTGACGATAATACAGCTTTAAGTAAATTTCTATTTATGTACCGTAATACGGAACACGGTACTACGGGGCGCGAGCCGGCCGTAGCGATGTTGGGGCGTCGTCTGCGTGGTCGATTAGATTTGCTGCGGCCAGATACGGCAGAGGTGGTGCGCGGCGTTCAGATAGCGCAGGAGCAGCGCGCGGCCGCCACGGGCCCGCCACTACGCCAGGCCATGACAGGGGACGCAGTCATCATGCGCGATTATTCTAAGCATAGGCAAAAATGGGCGGAAGGTGTAGTAGTACGTCGGTCCGGACCGGTTACTTACGCTGTAAAAACGAATGATGGGCGCGTGCATAAGCGTCATATTGACCAGTTGCTGACAAAAAATAGGAAATCTAGGTATTCGATTGGGGGTCCAACTCAAGAGCAAGCGATTGAGACAAACACACCCGATGCGTGCGCAGTAGAAACGTTGAATGAATCCGCGACAGATTCTGCGATTAATAAGGAGGAATTTCCGGGTGATGCAGGTGGGTCCATAGTAAGTTCAAACAATAGTCGTACGCCACCAACACCGCGAAATGATAATAACAGTCGTTTGCGTCGGAGGGCCGCTATAGACTGTGCAAACAAATTAAAGAAATGTATTGAATAAAGTCGATTTCTATATGTATGTAGACGTGTACTTACTTATCCTAACATTTTAGTATCTAGTTCTGTCTTATATATATATCTATAGGTACCTGTAAATCTAAGAAAGATACCTACACCTACATATCTGTGTGAGGTGTGATGTGTACTTTACGTAGTCTAACCAGCTGAACAATGTACTTGTTTACCTATACTCAGTTATATGAATGATTAAGTGCAATAATTGTTAACATATTGATAAACATTAAGTTTGGTAGTTGAAGTCTGTATCTATTATGATATTTGTTTCTTACTTAATATTAAGGGGGGACAGTGTTGTGTATGGATTATTATAAATGTATGTGAGGGTACACTTAAGTATTTCATTTTAATAAACGTCAGTCAGTCTGCTTTGGACCACGGTGTTTCATTGTCACGAACACAACACTTAGGACTTCGCTACCATTAAGCCGCGTAAATCTTTTATTTATAATTATTTTTTTCAAATTCAAATTTAGAATCGTTCAAAAAGAAAAGAAATGAAATTATTTATTTGCAAATAGGATATATCACTTAGAAACGTCAGTATTTTGTTGTAAGAGAACGAAGGCACCGGCATTTCTTAACTGACTACCCCAGAGAAGAAATACCGAAAAAAACTCAGGGATCGTGGTCTCTTTTACAGTCCAGACACTATTATTTGAAGCGATATCAATGTGAGTGTGATCATGTAGGCATTGTCTGTTATGGTCTTTTGAGGAAAGAGCCATAGCAGGTTTGAGTTGACCTGTCCCGAGAGACAGCACGCATGCATCAGTCATCGTGTAGCTCAACCACATTTTATGGAGCTCAACGACCTGTCACACGACACTACCAGAGCTGCAGAATATTTGAGTAGGCCACTTACAAAATACTCAAACCCGTCAGACAGTCTGGTGTCACGTATTAGATATTGAGTCGTTAGCATAGATGATACTCACATTCACAAACAAAGTTACATTTGACTGAATTAATATTATTATCATGTCAATGAGCTAAGTCATCATGTCAATCTATGTCATCAACCAAAAAAAATACGAAAAATTAATAATAATACAATATTTGAGGCATTCAGTGTCAAAAATAAAATTAATATGAAAATAAATGTAGTATAACATCCAGAGGCATAAAATAAGATATCACAGGATTCACAGGCTAAGCGAGCACCTCATTCTCAAGCGTGTTTTAACATTTAAGTAGGTAATCTGATATTTTATAACCTTTTTTTAAAAGTTTAGTTATAATGCAATTTTTAAATTTCGTGATGGGTACTTATATTACGAGTTTCAATGGGAAGTTTGTTGTAGAAGCGTATATTTTTTTTGTAAATTGACCCATGAACGAGTTGCACTCTGTGGAGGTACTGGCTGATGCTCCAGGGTAGCCCGCGAAATTCAAATTTTATTACGTTTTTGGCAAATTGCAGGCCAGTGCTAGGTTGTATGTTGATTAAAATATTGGATGCGATTGAAAGACGTATGTAGTTACAGAATTATAATCATCAAAACCATCAATACAACCCTCCAAGTTCATAAAGGTCGAGAAACGATTTTTTCAAGGTCAAAGTCATTGCTAGACCTTTATGAACTTGGAGGGTTTTGTTTGGAAACAAATGAAAACTTATTCCAGAATCTCCGTAACTAGGCACTACATTGAGGAACGCAACAATATTTTGGTATTTCTGCATTTATTAGTAACAGGTTTATGTATCTAATCGTGATCCATCTGATTTTCTCCAAACAACCTCAACTTTAAAGCAAAGTGTCGTTCTTAGACAACTTCTAAATTTCGCCACTAGATGCGCGCGGATAATCTTTGCATCGCCAATCGTTGTTTGCCAAAAAAACACGACCGTCTCGCGCTAGTGTCATTTTGGCTCCCGCCATCCCAAACAATCATGAACATCACAGACCTGTTGAAGCAGCCTAAGATCAGTCCAAAAAGATCTAAAAGAAATAGTTAAAATATTTGAATGTCTTTGGATCAGTCATTTTTTGCACTTTACACCACATGAGTTTAGCTACTCGTGCTTTACACCGTGCAAGGGCGTGATAATTTGAATCGCTCGCTCTTGCATCAAGTTGACGGAGTCCCGGTCGACGGAGCGGCAATTCGCGAGGCTCCTACATCTGAATGGTTTCTAAAAGAAATAAAAGAAAAAACAAACACCTAGAATAAAATAAAAACAAAATGACTCGATTCACAAAGAGAAAATCCATAACATAAGCTGGCGAATTTACTTGCCCAGTATGGCATCATGCCCGTGCGGCCGTGCGGTAGATGTAGCACTTATTGAAACATGCAGAATCATCACTGGTTGCCTACTGCTTTATACCTACTCGGAAGAGTGGCTCCCTCTGAAGTCCAAAGAGAGGTGTTGCTTGCTCCTCCGAAAAATATAAACAAGAGACTGACAAACAACACCCTCTTTATCTTTACAATGCGGAGATGTTGTTGCGAGCACAGAGTATATTATTACTAAATACGGCACTTGCGAGCCAATCGACTGAGAGCTGAGTTCCAAGTCACTAATAGAATGAATAATAAAATGGTAATCATCGACACGAAGAAGAAGACTTGGTACATTTTCTTTCAATGGAGCTAAATGGCCATAAAAGGGTTGTTTATCATTTTAATGAATATAACTCTGTAAAGTCATATTTCTTACGGCTGCGAATCATATTATATTCAAGATACAACGCGTAAGGAAATATTTGTATTTCGCGAGCTACCCTGGCGTTTCCACCATAATGGCGCACCCTCACCACAGCATTGACTTGTAATTTAACTATCCAGATTTTGAGCAATGATACAAATAGACGCTCCCGATGAGAGAACATTTGCTCAGTGGGACGGATTTGTCTATCAATGGAACAATCCAACTTCCTTCAATTTTGCGTTTGCCTAAAAAGAAGTTACAAGCTGTGTATGATTATGGTGAGGTGCGCAACATGTAATCCATCTGGAATGAGGGATTTTCTTTTTAGCTCTTCCCTAGTCGCTGGATAGATGGCGCTAGGAGTTAGTATGATAATTCAAGAAACGGAACCTAAAAAACTGATTTTAACTAGCTATAAAAGTGTTACAGACTAACTAACAGACAGCCCGAGTTAAATACTATAACGATAAATATTTATAACGAATAAATCTTTATAATTTAACATAATAACGATATTTATTGATAAGATACAAATGGATATAAAAGTAATTGATCAATTCACAAACCTCCACTCCGTAATAATTCTTCTCCAGAACGCATTATTTTTGTGTATCCTGCAGACGCTTTAATTACATCGACCATTGACAACATAATTAGTGTCTCGTCCAGCAAGAAACCACATTAATCTGATTTATATTTAATAAATAAAATTTTCCGTGACGTAAATTGTATCGAAAACTGTCAAAGTATCGTTCTTAGACAGCTTCACAATAATTTTGACACTTGAGGCGCTAGTTAAGGCTGCTTTACACCGGGGCAACACTGTGCGGCATTGCTGTATGCCACATTTTGCGGGGTGCGTCATCTTCTGCAACTATCATAGTAAGTTCAACGCCATCAATAAAGTTCTTGGAAACTAAGTTTTTTTTTAATACCTCAAAAAGAAAACCTGTCATTGCGTTATGCGGCAGCCTATTTTACACCGAGGCAACATCGTGCCTAGATAATTTTTAAAGCATCGTGCTGTACATTTTAATGGAGTGTTTTAGTCTACCAACTTCACAGAGTACATTATTGACCAACTTGATTGATCGAGGCGGGGACAAGACACCGTAGAATATGGCTGACGAAGTAACTTTAGCAGAATGACGCAAGATGTTGCCATGCCGCACGATTTTTGCCACGATGTGCAACATTTTAAATTATTGTAGCATGCGGCCTAGTGGCATGCAGCAATGTCGCACAGTGTTGCCCCGGCGGCGGCGTAAAGCAGCCTTTAGAATCTTTGCGTCGCCAATAGGTAGTTGTTTTTCCGGACCAACTCGTGCCAGTATCATTTTGGCTCTCGCCATCCCGAACATTACCGACCTGTAGAAGCACCATAAGATCTACATATTCACTACAGTTAACAATAAGTCAGCTGGTCTCGGGGTACAGTGCTGTTTTACAATCATGAGTCTTGAGTTCGATCCCAGCTACAGGATTCTCTTTTTGTGAATCGAGTAATTTTTTTTTGTTTGTTTTTTTTTTATTTCATTCATTTAAAATTTGGTCCCCGAAGGTCATACTTTGGGACATGAGCGTAGGCCGAAGGCCGGCAGAAATCCGACGACATGGCTAACGGGGTATAGGGTGGCAGCTTTTTTTTGCCCATTTCGACTATCTGTAAAGCGTCGACTACGCTTTTTAAACCCATCATTCAACCTCAACATACCGGAGCCAAAATGACACTGGCGCGAGACTGTCGTGTTTTTACATGCAATTTCCACAGAATTTTTATTCGCCTTTTTACATTGCTGGTGAACTTAAAATGGAACGTGCTAAAACAGTCAATGGCTGATCGAGTCCCTATCAACTTTTCAATCACGCAATCAATCGTCTAACGTCTTTCGGAACAGCACTACCTAGCTCAATTACCTAGTATCCATGTCCCAAAATTTCGAGTCACGTGATGTCGCCAATTATCATGCTGTACATTCTTGGTCCGGTGTCGTGCATTGCTGGTGTGTGCATTGCTGGTGTGTGCATTGCTGTGACGTGCATTATAGGGACTCGTCGCAGTTGGGCGATAACGTTTCGTACGCTCATCGGAGCGGGCGCGCGCTAGATTACACAACTTTTTTTTTTGGCGTGAAAAAATCCGTTTTTTATTAGAACTCAATGTAACGCACTCAGTCGTGGACTCGTGGAGGTATTTGGATAAAAACTTGTATTTAAAAAAAAAAAAAATTGGTTGCCTGTAAAGTCGGTATACGGGCGAAAGTTTTACGTGACAACGACTTTGAGTGGTAAAATAATTTTAATGTGAATATTCAACACACTCTCTCGCTCTTAGGCGGGCTAACCATGTCCGAGTGGAAGGGACGCGTGCCTCTCACTCGCTCTCATTGTGAGCGCATAACGTGAGCGGAGCGTAACGCAGTTTCTTGAAGTGTCACCCAGCAAACCAATTTATAAGACGTTGTCACGTCAAAAACTGGTGTAAAACTTCATTGAAAGTTAGAAAGTAAATACCTACATTTATTCGTTTGTTCTCACTCGATTAATTTGTTTGATCATCGAACTAGTGGGAATATTTTTTCTCAATAGTTTGACCAGTCGTCACAAGTAGTGGCCTAAAAAGTCTGACAACCACTCTTACTAAGGGCACAGAATAGATAATAGCACTAGCGTACAGAAGTTGCACTCCTTTGATCTTGAAGAAAGCCGACATTATAAATACCTAAACTAGGCCCGCTCGATCTAAATTGTGCCTTGACGCCACGCGTTAGCGTATTATATTCGGCATTATCTATTCTGTGATTCGGCGTCTCACTGCTTAATGGTCAGTCGGTAGGGTTGCCTCAAGTACTCAAAATAGTCCCCAGCCGTGCCCGATCGGGCAAGGTGCATTGTTATTTTAATTGTGTCTGTAATTGCGGCTATATAGGTGATGTTAATTAAAACTTTTATAATTACAATTGTCTTACTCTATTAGAATGTCTCATATATATCTTGCCTTCTCTAAAATTACGATTACTTATTAAATTTAATAGCAGCATAAATGCGAAATCTAACAATTAAGTAATTTTAAAATAAACTCTGATGGGAAGCATGTACATGGAGCAGTGAAATTTATATAAAAAAGACAATTTTTATCTACACTTATTAACAGCAACAGTTTATCCGGCTTGTCATTTTCACTAATAATGATTAATGATCAATAAATCAGTCAGTTAACAAACACGAAGTACGAGTAGGTAGGTACGCGACGCAAGGTCAAAAGAGCACGAAAAATTAGCGGCATACGTACGCAGTTACGCACGGCTAGAGCGCGACAGCCCTAGAGAGCTTGCATATTCAATATGCGCGAAGCGGTAGGTAATCTCGTGCCTACACACGAAGTGCAATAGCTCTGCCAAGGGGTATCGCATTATCCAGTACTAACTGGGTTATGGAGGTCAGATAGGCAGTCGCTCCATGTAACAAACTGGTATTCAGCTGCATCCGGTTAGACTGGAAGCCGACCCCAACATAGTTTTGGGGTCGGCTAGGCAGGCGGGTAGGCAGGCAAATGAGCCAGATGAGAAGTTTGACCGTCGAACTAATGAGAATATTTTTTATTTATTTATAGGTACAATGGTGGTACAGTAACAGTCAGAAGTCGACTGCCAATCTCGCAACACAATGGCAAAGCAATATTGGTGGTACTTATGACCTTCTTCTATAAGAACGTTTGACAACACTTACACATTAGCAACTTGTTGCCCGCTTAAGATTGTTATTACAAATTTCAATGAGTTGTGTAAGTGATACGGTGGCCAAATTGGTTGTTAGCGTTGGAACATCACTCACACGGATAAATATGCGTATGTGTGTATAGGCGCCGCCGCCCGTATAGCGCAAACGATAATGTGCATTGCGGTGGAAGTGGAATTTTGACCTTTGACTGTACATAGGCGGACTTTATGCCACAAGGCCGCGACTCGACTTAGTGCCGTTTTTTCTCATTTATTCTACCGTAGAACTTATTTTAATCGAAAAACAATAAAATCAAATTTAAAAAACGCTTTTTTGTTAAATAAGGTTTATTATTTGATTATGTTTGTGCATCTGTACCACATACTTGGTCAAATACATAATTGAAAAAAAATAAAATGCGGGGTCAAATTCAACAATAGTCTGCGCTAGATAAGTAGAAAAAAAAGGTCATTGCTCTTTCCTTAATTTCTCTGCGTAGGTACCCCGACAATACATTATGAATCGTTTTTTATTACTAGAAAAAGTCAAGGATCACGATAAAGGTAGTTTCGGGACAAGTTTATGTCATTATTTCTGTTTTCGGAATTATGTATTTGATTATATGTATGAGGGTTAATGACCTTTATTTCCTACTATAGCTAGCGAAACTTCCTCAAATTAAATGATCTAGCACAGCTCTTCACTTCCTCTTCCACCCGTGCGACACCTTCAGATGCTGCGTCAGGTTCATCCGGCTCTTGAACCGCTTGCCCGGGCAGTGTGGACACTCCACACTGGCGGACTCCGGAGGATGCACGTATTTACTGTGCTGGTGAAGGCATAGACGGGACTTGAACTCCTTGCCGCAAACAAGGCATTTGTGTATCTTGTTACCTGCGGAAAAAACATTGTTCAATTTAAAAAAAAAGTATTTTGGCAGTGAATCATAACGTCTGTGTTGTTTACACTAATATTCTATAGAGGAAAGAATTGTATTTTTGTGTGTGTGTATGTTTGTCTTCTATACTAATATTATAAAGAGGTAACATTTGTTTGTAAGTTTGTATGTAGGGGGTAATCTCCGGAAGTAATGAGCCGATTTCAAAAATTCTTTCACCATTAGAAAGGCTAACTACGCGGGTGAAACCGCGTGACGTCCGCTAGTAATGAATAAACTAGAAAACTCCTGCGCCTATTTCAAAAATTTTTTCACCATTAGAAAGCCACGTCTTTACTGAGTAATATATTTTATCCCCGTACTCCCACAGGAACGGGAACTACGCGGGCGAAACCGCGTAACGTCCGGTAGTCTATACTAATATTATAAAGAGGTAACATTTGTTTGTAAGTTTGTATGTTTGTAAGTTTGTATGTAGGGGGTAATCTCCGGAAGTTATGAACCGATTTCAAAAATTCTTTCACCATTAGAAAGCTACATTCACCCTGAGTGACATAGGCTATATTTTATCCCCGTACTCCCACGGGAACGGGAACTACGCCGGTGAAACCGCGTAACGTCCGCTAGTACTTATATAAGTACTAAACTAGCTTATTATTATATAATAATAAGCTAGTTTCCACCATGAATAAATTGCAAATCTATTTAGCCTGTCAGTTAGATTATTATGTTTTAGTTGCCATGGCTTATTTGAATGAATTATTTTGACTTGTATTTTTTTTGGATATGTTTTTACTGTGGACACTTTTAACGTGCACATCTTGCTACATTGTTCTCACATAATATACCATCTTAACATGAATGATGTAACCAAGATTTTGTAACAATATTTTGATTTAAAAGAGTGTCCATGGAGTTTCTTGCCCGTTCTTCTCCATAGAGATCTACGCTAGGGAATGGGCAACTACAGTACTTTCACAGTTTTTAGGGTTCCGTACCCAAAGGGTAAAAACGGAACCCTATTACTAAGACTTCGCTGTCTGTCCGTCTGTCTGTCTCCAGGCTGTATCTCATGAACCGTGACAGCTAGACAGTTGAAATTTTCACAGATGATGTATTTCTGTTGCCGCTATAACAACAAATACTACAAACAGAATTAAATCAATATTTAAGGGGGGCTCCCATACAACAAACGTGATTTTTTTGCAGTTTTGTCTAATGTTTATAAATAATGGTACGGAACCCTTCGTGCGCGAGTCCGACTCGCACTTGGCCGGTTTTTATTATGTCTTGTGACTGGGACTGTAGCTACATTTAATTTTCATATTTGTTTCCACAATTCAAAAGTGCCTGTAACTGGCCTACTTGAAATAAATGCTATGATTTTGATTTTATTGGAAAACTAGCTGACGTCCCGCGGTTTCACCCGCGTAGTTCCCGTTCCCGTGGGAGTACGGGAATAAAATATAGCATATAGCACTCACGAATAATGTAGCTTTCTACCAGTGAAACAATTTTTAAAATTGGTTCATTACTTCCGGAGATTACCCCCTACATACAAACTTACAAACATACAAACTTACAAACATACAAACTTACAAACAAATGTTAAGTACCTCTTTATAATATTAGTATAGATAATGGACACGTATTTTCAACCGACTTCCAAAAAGAGGAGAAGGAATCTCTTGCGGATGTCTTCATTTTTAATTCGATCACGCAAGGAAACTCCAGTCCGAGCATAGCCCTCTCCATTGTCATTGCATTGTTTGCTTTGCTACCAACCCGCGAAATTTAAATTTTCTTAAGTTTTTTACAATTTGCAGGCCAGTACTAGGTTGTATGTTGATTAGAATATCATTCGCGGCTGTAATCCGTATGAAGTTACAGAATTATAATCATCAAAATAACCATTCCCTCAAAGTTCATAAAGGTGCAGGAATGATTTTGACCTTGAAAAAGTCATTTTCCCACCTACATGAACTTGCTTGCTGTAGTGTCTGTGAGTGAAGGAGAGGGAAGCGTTGTGTCGTCTCTGATGCGCGTACGATGGTAGGCGGCAGTTAGCTTTGAGCTTCGGGAGTGAACGGACGTGCGCGCGTCTGAGAGCCGATAATTAATATAGAGGGAAATACCACACTTGCGATTACTATACGATACAATCTGAACGACGACGACGATACGATACGATACCACCACCGGGCACCGGGATGATGTCCTTAAGATTTGATTTGCAAATTGCAAAAAACGTAAGAAAACTACCCTGAGCTACCCTGGAGCATTCACCGTAATATTATTGATACAAACTGTAGAACAAACCTGAAGGATGCACATTCCTCTTGTGGTTGGCGAGGTACTTGAGCGAGCGGAACTTCTGACCACAGAGCTCGCATTCCTCAGAGTCCTCCACGGCCTCGTGCACCAACTTGACGTGTTCTCGGAGCGTCAGCTGGGACTTGAAGTTCCTGTTACATCTAGGGAAGGAAAGACAATACGTTAATGGTGTCGATTCTGTTGAGCACAAACTAAACTTAATTTAGGCTATTGCTATCTTTTTCTCTCTAATAAAACGAGAAAGAGACGGACGCAATTTAGAGCTGTCAAGTTGGAACTAATATTTCCATACAAATAAAGGGTGCACGTAAAAACATGTGGACTAAAAACACGGTGAAGCGCAAGGCATAAACTAGTTTGACATCTCTAATTTAGTTCATAGCTATAATCGTCCTTTTCTCGCACTGCCTTTTGGAAAAAGATAGCAATAGCCTTTAGGCTTTTTTACCACATTAGGCTTTTTTAGGTTAGTGACCAGCATAGCTATTCACAACCCTTCGATTCGATTTTCGATTCGGAAAGTCGTATGTCTATCTCGCTCGATTTCATAATGTCAAAAAAAGATAGACATACGACTTACCGAATCGAATATCGAATCGAAGCGTTGTGAATAAGGGGCCATGACAGTTTAAAAACTTAATTACATAATTACCGGGCACAAGTCATAATAACATCCGGTTTCCGGTGCTCGTTCAACAGATGCTCCTTCAACCCGAACTTGGGCAGCTCTAACAAACAGATCGGACACGACACAGTCTCCAACAGATCCTGCTCCTCCATGAAGTACTTCGCTTCCACCTCCCTCATGATCTGCTGGAACGTCTTCCGTTTCCGTACCTTCTGCTCCGGCTGACACTCCTGTCGATGGACCATTAGGAGCTTACGTTCTTGAAACGTGTTCTGACAGAGGTGGCACTTCAACAGCACCCTGCGGTAGTTATGTGCGTTTATCATGTGATCTGATAGTAAGTTGGGGTCGAAGTCCTCGAGACAGTGGAGACAGATCATGAGACCGGTTTTGGGATCCATCATGGCGTCTGTGGAGTTGAATTCTATCGGTTCCTGATTCGTTTGGACGCATTGCGCGAGCTCCAGCAGTGCCCTGGAAGTCAAAAGCCTTTGCTTTAAATCTATCTATCTAGTCATGTTTTTATTAGATAGCCTAGTGGTACATACATAAGAGGAAGTCTGAAAGTGGCGCCGGTGACTGAAAAGTTGTGTGGTAATCGGTTGTCGTGGTATGAGCATGTGATGCGGAGGGATGAGGAAAATGTCGTGAGGAAAGTTTTGAGTATGAATGTGGATGGGTATATGAGTAGAGGAAGAGTTTGCTGTTCAATAGCCTAATTTAAATAAATAGTTTGACTTGGAATTTTGTTTAGCAGAGGTAACCACAAAAAAACTCCTGCGCCGATTTAAAAAATTCTTTCACCATTAGAAAGCTACATTCACCCTGAGTAACATAGGCTATATTTTATTCCCGTACTCCCACGGGAACGGGAACTACATTATAAATTAAATGAAAGGAAAACCATGAAATCTAAAGTTATAAATTCAATGGGATAAAGCACTTTTATTCAAAGGATGGACCTTTACAGTTCAAGAAAGAAGAATTGCAATTTGCACGTGTTTGTTTGTGCAAATTGTAACCTTCTTGTCTAAATTATAGTTCTTCGTCATTTTAATCAATACATGTCGTCAAAAGATAATTGTTTATTAGGTTCTAACATAAGTAATTGGATCGGATCTTTGAGTAAAAGTGCTTTATTAACATTTCATGGTGTTCCTTTCATTTAATTTATCATGTTTGTTAGAGGGATTTGATCTTTATGATTGACCCTATCGATTGGTGTCATAAAAGTACAGGGTGTTATTTTTTTGCAATTTAGCCGGTTCGATTCCCAAGTGTGGCACGCGAATTTTCAAAATCTTTAAATGCTGATTAATTTCTTTTTAAAAATAAAGGAATGTTTCCTTTAAGTAAAATTTGCTATCTCCGGTATTTAGGGTACTTTCCCTCCAGGTGGCATGCACAAATTCCAGCCTGTATATATATGTAATTATGTATGAACTTATATATATTTATAGGTACCTACATACATAATACAATTTGTAGTCGGGTTTTTTGATAATTTGAATCAAATGTTACTCGTTCAAGTAGTTAAAATAAAAATATAAGTTATTGATTGCAATAGTTTTTATTTTTCATACACACAAACATTAAATACTTAACTTTTTAGTATGATTTGCGACAAAAGTGTGTTTATTTTAAAATATAGAGCGATAACCTATACATTTTAATTAATTGATCTAATGTTAATGATCTAACAGACGCCAGAAAATCAAGCTACCCGAAATTATCTCCCAATCAACTTTGAACTTAATAATTTAGTGATAAACTTGAAAATCTGTTAAAGAAATTCGACACATTTATTTATTTATTAATATAGGTTCACCAACAGTTTCTGTGTACAGCATTTAGGTATACACAGGTTTTACAGTCTTGGACTTACACCAGACACCAATTACAGGTTAACCAGCATTCACAAAAATAAATGATAACATAAGAAAAAAAAACAGAATTTAAAACGAGTGGCTCTAGATATGAAAGACCTACATTAAACCTTACATTTAAGAGTTTACTTAGCTTAAGAAACAAAAACAAAGAAAAACAGTATCGCTATAATAGGGTAAATGACAAAAAAAATCTAATTAGCCTGTCAGATAGATTTTCAAAAAATATTGGACACATTTTTTTCTTTTTTCACGTAAACAAAAAATGGAGATTTACAGTGCGTCGAAAACTTGTGTGACGTCACATTTGAGTTCATTTTTCACTCAAATCTGACGTCACACCCCCATTCGTGATCTTTGATACGTTTTACTTCGTAATTTTTTATTAATTTGATAAAACAAAAAACACGTATCCAATATTTTTCGATGATCTAACTGACGGACTAAACAGAATCATATTTTGTTTAGTCAGTCATCATCCCTATTTTACTAAGTAATTACGAAAAAATTAAAAAAAAGAAATAACTTATAAAAATTGTTAGTGCTAAAACACATAAAAAATGAGATCAAACCTGTTATCTTAACTGAGATCTGAGATAACTATGAATATTTTTTTTTATATTTACAGAAGTAGTTTAATAAATTAATAAAAGAAAAAATATATTAATTAATTAACACTAACATAACAAAACATTGTGTTGCGATTTTCGTTGTAGTAACTTGAAGTGCTGACGTCTGTTTCCAAAATAAAATAAATAAAACAAACAGTACTTACAATAATTATAATTACTTAAGGACCATCGAATATCGACAGAAATTATCGGCCACGAAAAAAAAGGCATAAAATGTTACTGAATTAGAATAGCTACTACATAAATATGTATATTTTTAGAAACACAACGATGTATATATAAATTAACTTACGTAAAACATAATTTGTTAAATACACACAATTTCCATAGACCACATCTACACAATCACTGTTTTAAGCTTTCACGGTTTAAAACTAAACATATCATCATATTGTACACTATGCTTGTATTATATTGCTTGTATTATTAGAAGAAACAGTGTAACAATTGTAGATAGGCCAATAAATAAATAAATATACTGTCACTTACGGAAAACTAACACGACAACAACGAACAACAAAAACAATGAATAATCACGGCAAATTGACAGTATAAGTTTATATATACACAAATACAACAACAGTTACATTACAACCTCTTTCTGTTAAAAAAAAGATAATGCAAATTGCATTACTTGTTGTAATGCAATTACAACAAGTAATTATTGTAATGCAATTATAACAAGTAATTCTTGTAATGCAATTACAACAAGTAATTGTTGTAATGCAATTATAACAAGTAATTGTTGTAATTGCAACAATTACTTGCAACCTAACCGGCCGGTCTAACTTCTGCCATTTATTTTTTAAGTTGCGGCCATTAATGAAACCTATATTAATCGATAGCTGGTATCAATACAGACCAGTTTTGTATGAAGCAAAATGTTCTAAAATGTCACGTTTACGAGATTATAAGCTATCTAATTTGTGCTGAAGATGCCATCAGTGAATTTAACTTTGATAGCTCATCATATCTCGGAAATGTGACAATAGGGTATTACACCCATTTTTGAAAAGTGTTTCAATTAGATTCTATATGTGCTAATGAACCACAAAAAAATAAAATATTCAATCGTTAAGTGCCATAAAAATGCATTTAAATTTTGCATTTTCAAATATCGCGCGTAATTTGAAGAAAACGCTGGACGCAGTGGACGCCATATTGCTCTGTGGTCATGACGTCAGTCGGCTGTGTAAACAAATGCTGTCACATTTGAAGTTGACAATTGACACTAAGCTTACATAGCCGTATGACATAATAACATGGCGACTACTATAATGATGTTATGGAACAGATTAAAAAAGCTGAAACCTTTGAATTGAATTTTAAAATTTAGTTTTTTTTTTATTTTAAGAACTAAAACTAACGTTTTCCAACTGCTTTTTGCCTAAGCTATCTCAATAATATATTTTAAGACTTTTTCTCTTAGAGAGTAAAATACCCTATTTAGCCTAATACTAAACTTGTTTGTATTGATACCATCTATTGATCAATAAAGTAGTTATGCATAGCCGCAGCTTGAAAAAAAAATGGCGGAATTTAAGCCAGCCAGGCTTCATACAAAAATGTTCCAAGACCTTTTAAACGAGGTATAAGTTATAACACAAGTATCTATAAAGTAAACAAAAAAACCGGCCAAGTGCGAGTCGGACTCGCGCACGAAGGGTTCCGTACCAATTATTATAAAAAAATCACGTTTGTTGTATGGGAGCCCCCCTTAAATATTAATTTTATTCTGTTTTTAGTATTTGTTGTTATAGCGGCAACAGAAATACATCATCTGTGAAAATTTCAACTGTCTAGCTGTCATGGTTCATGAGATACAGCCTGGTGACAGACAGACGGACAGACGGACAGACAGCGAAGTCTTAGTAATAGGGTTCCGTTTTTACCCTTTGGGTACGGAACCCTAAAAATCAATGAATAAAACAAAGTCAATGGGGATACACAGGCAAAGATAATCTAAGATGGCGCCATCATAGCTGGTCTCAATCTGACCAATGAGGTTAAGCTATTTTGAAATATAAAATGACATTACCACATTTTCAACCAATGACGATGTTGGGAACCAGCTATGCTAGCGCCGCGCCATTAGTTCCACAGTGTGTCTCCCCATTGGCGCCAATAGCCATTCAAGAGCAGCAAAAACAGGGCCGGCGCGGTGCGGCGGTACACACGGGGGGAATTCGCGGTCGTACCGATCCAGTACATACGGGGTGTAAAGAACACCGACCTATGTGGGGGGGGGGCTTAGAATGATGTACTGAACACGTGGTGTTTTTTTATAACCGATGAATTTATATGTGAGGGCTTAGAATGATGTACTGAACACGTGGTGTTTTTTTATAACCGATGAATTTATATGTGAGGGCTTAGAATGATGTACTGAACACGTGGTGTTTTTTTTATAACCGTTGAATTTATATGTGAGGGCTTAGAATGATGTACTGAACACGTGGTGTTTTTTTTATAACCGATGAATTTATATGTGAGGGCTTAGAATGATGTACTGAACACGTGGTGTTTTTTTATAACCGATGAATTTATATGTGAGGGCTTAGAATGATGTACTGAACACGTGGTGTTTTTTTTATAACCGATGAATTTATATGTGAGGGCTTAGAATGATGTACTGAACACGTGGTGTTTTTTTATAACCGATGAATTTATATGTGAGGGCTTAGAATGATGTACTGAACACGTGGTGTTTTTTTTATAACCGATGAATTTATATGTGAGGGCTTAGAATGATGTACCTACTGAATACGTGGTAACCGTTTTCGCGTCGATGTCGGTGAGGTGTATTTAAATATGGCCTTAGTGCGGAAAAAAAATAATAGACAGAGTTATCGAACATTGTTTAGAACACTATCATTATGAATGATACTGTTTAAAACCTTGTTGAATTCAGAACGGTGCTTTGCACGTACCGCACCGCCAGGCTGTTACTCGAACACATCTCTTGGAGCACATTTTGCATCTGGCCTAGTTAGAAAAACCCCTTTCAACAAAATGCTAAACTCTGAGCTTGGGGGCAGATTGGGCAGGTTGGGGACGAGATTGGGCAGGTTGGGGACGAGATTGAGCAGGTTGGGGACGTGATTGGGCAGGTTGAGGACGTGATTGGGCAGGTTGGGGACGAGATTGGGCAGGTTGAGGACGTGATTGGGCAGGTTGGGGACGAGATTGGGCAGGTTGGGGACGAGATTGGGCAGGTTGGGGACGAGATTGAGCAGGTTGGGGACGAGATTGGGCAGGTTGGGGACGAGATCGAGCTGAAAACGTTTGAAATATGGAGTCCACTAATGCAAGCCTAAAGTCACGCGCCGTTGTCTTCTTGACGCCATGGTGGTTGTATATGATATGAGCGTTGAGAATAGTGACATTCAGCAGTCGTCGAAAGAATTTATGAGTCCATACGAGGTTGCGTACTCTTTCAATAGGAAACGCTGACAGAAGCCGGTTTTTTTTGTCAACCTCTTCCATTACACAATTGTAGTCAAGTGCTAACACTGGCCAGTACTTATACTGTCCATACTTTTCTCTTCCCCCGATTTCAAATTTATGGTAGGTAGAAATTAGGGTGATCAGATTATGGTCATTCCATACTAACATAGCAAGGTCTTCGGTTTGGCTGAACAACGCTTCCCCAACGCGCATCTCATCTCTGTTTAACTCTTTGAAACTTTCGGGAACAAATTTGCGGTTGAGCCGCATTGTGCCCATGGTATCGGTCCCCTGTTTCTTCAGGGCACGCGATAGCAATGGAGAATTATAAAAATCGTTCATTACTAGCGTGTGCCCCTTGTGAAACAGAGGCCGAATCAGTTCAAACACTATTTTTGCTGTAGATTCTTTTGAATGCTCTTCAGCTTGCAGTGCATCTGCATCACTATGATTACTTTCGCCCGCATATACGATAAACTTGTACAGGTACCCAGATTTGGGCTCCCATAACTCAAAAGTCTTCAGCCCAATCTCCGCAACTTTCTTTGAAATTTTTTGGGCATAACTCAATTTACCTTTCCAGAGCAAAAGGGACTCGTCGAGCACTACTTCCTGGGCTGGGTAGTAGAGCTCACTGAACTTTTTATTTAAATGGTCTACTACCGGCTGTATTTTAAACAATCTTCCCTCTTCATGAGTGTCTCTTGGATCTACTTCTTTGCTGACGAAATTTAAACACTGTTTTATTAAGAGGAACCTGCTGTAAGGCATTACGGACGTTAAATTTGATTGCACTAAGTAAGGCAGAGGTGGAAACCAATATTCCTTCTCTTTAGATAGTGGACAGAGGCCCTGCCACATTAGAACACCCAGGAACGTCCACAACTCTTCCTTAGTCACCGGGTCCCATTTCTTAATCCGTGCCTGTGGAGACACCAGTCTGGATATGCACGATTGTACGTATTTGTTAGTCTCATCAACGATTAATGTGATGAGCTCTTCTGTAAAGAACAAACGGAAGGTATCCAATGGGGTCCTCACGTCCGACACCGAACATGTTGGACCTGGCACCCCCGTGAACGTCTCCCGTTTGCCTTTAAACACAGAAGTATCAGCATACCATTCGAAGTCAAGATCTTCATCTGTGAGGAGTCTTTGTATAGCACGATCGTTCGCAATATCCTGAATGCTGATCTGTTCAATAACGTCGACACCCAGACTCTCGAAAACGATTTGCTCCATCAGGTTCTCGTCATCACTCTCGTTGTCTGATGACTGATCCTCTTCATCATTGACGCTGCCAGATGTTTGCGTCATATCTTTTTAAAACAAAAAAATACGATATTATTAAGTTCCGGAAGACGAGCAAACTTAAAAGGAAACACTGAGGGCGAGGGAATTTAAAATTAGGTATTTGTAAAATGTATTGAGCGAAAGAGACAACAGCAGGAAATACCAATTAAAAGTACACAAAAACAACGCTTCGTTGTCCCCTGATTACTTCTCCAAAACTTGACCGATTTAACTACTTTTTTCATAAAAAATAAAGAAAGGTTTTGGCCGTATTCCTATGTTTTTTTTTTTTATATAATCTAGTCAAAGGTTTCTGGATGTTTGAACACAGCGAAAAATCTGGCAATTTTTTTTAGGTTTTTGAAGGTTCATTTTATCTCTTTTAATAAATAATTTATGAAAAAAAGAAAACATAGGGACCTATAGTGGTCATATATTTTTTGGAAAAAAATATATTGCTCTACTGGCATTATCCAGGGAGGAAATAGAGGACTAGGTTTGTTTGGAAAAACGGCCCCTTGTGTTTCCTCTTAATTGGTTAGCTTAGCACTTACCTGATTGATCTGGTTTGTCGATTACGACTGGTTTGTCGATTACGACTGGTTTGTCGATTACGACTGGTTTGTCGATTACGACTGGTTTGTAGATTATGACTGGTTTGTTGGTTACGACTGTTTTGTCGATTACGGCTGGTTTGTTGGTTACGACTGGTTTGTTGATTACGACTGGTTTGTTGATTACGACTGGTTTGTTGGTTACGACTGGTTTGTTGATTACGACTGGTTTATTGATTACGACTGGTTTGTTGATTACGACTGGTTTGTTGATTACGACTGGTTTGTTGGTTACGACTGGTTTGTTGATTACGACTGGTTTGTTGATTACGACTGGTTTGTTGATTACGGCTAGTTTGTTGATTACGACTGGGTTGTCGATTACGACATTGTCGGCAATGTTTACTACCTCCTTGGGCAGCAATTGAGCGGTGTGTGGCAGTGATGGTTGATGAGTCCTGTAAATAACAATTTTGATAAATATTTAAAACGTTTCGTACGCGTCCAAAGAGTCACACCAACACATCAAAATAATACTATAAAAGTTACTGCATTTAAAGAAAGAAAGAAAGTTGGGGCCAGGGCCAGGATTTCCTAAGTTACAGGTTACAGTGTTCTAAAGTTTTACCGCTTTTTTTTCATTTGCGTTCCTTCGCGTGCTACTGTGATGATGTCACGCTACGAGTGTCATCTAGACTCCGTAAGCCGGTTGCGGGTGTTGCCTCCGCATCACCCGCAATCGGCTGATGGAGTCTTAGGATACTTACGTTTATAAAATTTGATTTGTAAAGTGGTTTGCACGTATTATTTCGACTCGCAGCTCCCAGCGTGACCTAACACGTTAGTCGGATTTTGCTGCGGAGAGCTTACTTTTACGTTTAATATCTCTCAGTCATTTTTGAAGACACGAAAAATAAACATTATTTTTTCTCGAGTTACCTATTTTTTTAGACATGCTGTTGCTGATAACAAAACACATTAGCGTGACTCATTAAACGTTTTAGTTTGATTGATATAAGTCTTACTTACAGTGTTTGAAGTGCCTTCGCATTTAGCTCCCAACTTTGTAGCACTCTCAGTCGAGGAATTTTTGGAGTATCCGGTGTTAAAGAGCACGGAACTGTTGGAGGAGACACTTTTCTGTAAAAATAAATATGTTGGTTACTAGGGGTTAAATATCGGATCGTTTTTTAATACTGAAATTGGGGTTCGATATTAAGCAGTTCAGTTCCTGAATTCCGAAATCAGAGGCTTCCTTTAAAAATATTGAACAAAATGCATTGCATAGTACTATTTAGTAAAGAATTAAAATAGCTATTCAGAACTAAGAAATTAAGAACTACAAATAGAACCAGAATTAATAATAATAAGTTTTTTTTTCTACATATTTTTAAATGGTTTTTGTATTTTTTTTTTAAATTAACATTTAAAAATGTAATAAAATTTGTTAAGAAATGAATAAAGGGAATCATCATCTGCCTAGCCTTTTCCCAACTATGTTGGGGTCGGCTTCCAGTCTAACCGGATGCAGCAGAATACCAGTTTGTTACATGGAGCGACTGCCTATCTGACCTCCACAATCCAGTAACTAACAACACAATACCCCTTGGTAAAACTGGTTGTCAGACTTTTTTTTTTGGGCCTCTGACTACCTAACGACTGTCAAAGATCTACAAATGACAGCCGGGACCAACTGCTTAACGTGCTTTCCGAGGCACGGAGGAAACTCGGTATGTAATGGGTGGTCACCCATCCACAGACCAACCTAGGCAAGCACGGCTTAACCTAGCGATCGACCCGAGCGGCTGTTATTATTTTGCCACGAGCTCCTCAGGTGTTTATCTGTTGTAATTAATAAATAATAAATAAATGAAATAAATCAGCCACGATGACAACCAATGACGTCTTATTTGATTGCGACTGGTCATACACAATACGAAACTAACCTTTTGACAGTTAATTGATGGACACTGAGCCCAGTTACTATCATTTCGAGCTGTCCACAGAGATACATAATAGCCCTTCTGAGGTTAGCCCGAGCTAAACAAACTTTTCAGCTTTATGATATTAGTTTAGATATAGTAAGAATAAGAATTACCTTTTTTTACGCTTGCACTCTGGTGCCTCAGCGTTCTCTTTTTTAACCTTCATTTGGATGAGCGGATTCTGAAGCTCTTGGTCCAATGATTTCATTCCTTTCATTCGTTTTCTCAAGAGGTTTCGCTGAGAGCGTCGTGTCACCGGCTTATCACTTAAACTTACTCTGAAATATTTAATAACATACATACAAAAAGGAAAATCAAAACAAATTATAAGCCTACCAAAGATATCAATCAGTACAAATGTGCTTAAAATTAAATATCATCAGCCTAGCCTTTTGCCCACTACGTTGGGGTCGGCTTCCAGTTTAACCGGATGCAGCTGAGTACCAGTATTTTACATGAAGCCACTGCCTATCTGATCTCCACAACCCAGTTAGTACCGGATACTACGATACTCCTTGGTAAGACTGGATGTCAGGCTTTTTTGGGTCACTGACTACCTAACGACTGTCAAACATCTACAAATGACAGCCGGGACCAATGGCTTAACGTGCTTTCCGAGGCACAAAGGAAACTCGGTGCTTAAAATTAGATCAGTGCACAAAATCAGCTATAAAAATAGGTCAATTGCCAAGAGCCTCGATCAATACCTGAGGAGGGTCTCGTTAGGCAGCTGGATCAAGGGCTTGATTCAGAAAGCGGTACTCCTGGACACGGCTCGTATTGTTAGGAGGTTCCTCTCTCTGGAGCCCTGACCGCCGGGTAGCTTGGACCCTGTTCCCGATACCGGTGGGCTACATTTTTTTATATATATTTTTTAATTAATATATGAAAATGTTACTAATTTTTGTTCAAATAAATAAAAGAAAAATCAATAAAAACCGGCCAAGTGCGAGTCGGACTCGCGCACGAAGGGTTCCGCACCATTATCAAAAAATCACGTTTGTTGTATGGGGGCCCCACTTAAATAATTATTTTATTCTGTTTTTAGTATTTGTTGTTATAGTGGCTACAGAAATACATTATCTGTGAAAATTTCAGCTGTCTAGCTATCACAGTTCATGAGATACAGCCTGGTGACAGACAGACAGTTTGTAAACACCAGCTCATCACAATGTGGCTTGTTTGTCGCACAATTGCTAAAAACAATTAAAAAAAAAGTATGTGATAAAAGACTTATGAATTTATTATTTTATTACGAAAAAAGTATGATTAACACTTACCATAGACCAAACACACACCACACAATGTTTCTTGAAATTTAAAATATTTATTGACATGTTTTTTAAATTTATTAAATATTGTATATAGTTTATATAGTTATATATAAACTATAGTAGTACATAGTTTGTTGTATATAGTAATATATGTTGTTGTTGTGTTTTGTTATTGTTTTATATGTAGTTTTCAAGTCTGTTAAGGGAAGACGCTTTGTTCTTGTGTCCATATAAATAGCTAAGTAATATATTATTATACTTGCAGTAAAGTCACAAATAGATTACGCTGCACTAACTCAAAAGGCTACTGTGCCCCATGTTTATTGACATGTTAGTAAACCGAGTTTACTGATTACGTTCTTTTAAAACAGTATTTTGTCACAAAAACACTAAATAGCACATCACCTGAGCTCAAGAAAGACATTTTGAGGGCACTGAACTTTGAAAGCGAACTGCTTGCAATCTATGGAAACCAATGCCGGCTACCGCAAAATTACGTATTATTTACCAGAGAAAAGGATAGATAGTGGGTTGAAGCGGGTAAATGATAAATGATGTTTATTTTGCAAGTAGGTTTTTACAAACACTTTTACACATCTTTTTTTAAAACTAGATGGGGCCAGTGTTTCGTACCTGACTACTCTGAGAAGAAACAGCCGAAACAAACTCAGAGGTCATAGTCTCTTTTAAAGTCCAGACAATCTTGCTCAATTCACATGAGGACTATGCAGATTAGTGTCTGATATGGTCTTTTGAAGGTAATTGGCCTATTGGTTTTTGCTTTTGTATTCCATGACGAGTGCATCAGAGGTAGACATAATTATACTATCTCCATAGAAAACGACGTTAGTCTATTCATAATCATAAAAGTATCCATGAAACAAAACAAGCAACATCCTTTTCCCCTTGGACACTTTAGTCTCCAGAAATCAATTTGGCCCTTATGAAAAAGATTACAGTTCCTTGCAAATAAATTAAAACTCTTGAAATTTAACAAGTTAACGAGATCCAATTCAAATAGAGAAGTAGTTTTTTTTCTACACTAATATTATAAAGAGGTTAGACTTGTATATTTGTACTTATGTTTGTAATGAATAAACTCAAAAACTACTGTGCCGATTTCAAAAATTCTTACACCATTAGAAAGCTACATTCACCCTGAGTAACATTGGCTATCAAACGAACGAAGGTCATAGGCAGCTACTGTATATTTATGAAAAAGAATATTAATAAGATAAAATTAATAAAAGTATACATGATATGTTACTCACACTGCATTATCATGCATTGATGATCAGGAAAAATGCACGGCAAAAGTTTTCATATAATTATGTCTACAATTTTAGAGCGAATATCGCCTTTTGACAGGCCAGAAACTGTCCTGGAGTAAATGAATGATGCAGAGAGTATATAATCACTACGTTTAGAATGATGAATGAAGAAAATCCAAAAACGCTAAATAAAATTAATAGTTTGCAAAACGACATTTTTTTTACATTAAAACCTCTAGCCTCAGGTAATTTGTTTATGGCAGAATACGTAGTCTAAATAGCAACGTTTAACAATATTCTACCCCTCAAAACAACGATAAACAGTCGTAAAAAGTTTTGAATATTCAAAAGGGTTCTAGCTTACATAGTATTGTAATTATCATCTTCGTCCTCTTCCTTTATCTCGGCCTTCACAGTCACTCCCAGATCGTAGCTGCTACCTTCCAGAGGGTCGGTCTCTATTTCCATGTTTATTATGGTCTGTATAAAACGATTTATTCGCTAAAAACTCTTTTTCAAAATACAGTGCCGAATCCAAATAATAATGGCCGAATTTGATTCTCTCCTCTCTCATTTCTCGGTTTCTGTCTGTTCTGTCAAACAGTGTTGCCAGATGGAATCTGAAGAAATCAGTAGAAAAAATAAAATTTTAGCAGTAGATCGAAGGAAAAATCAGTAGATTAAAAAAGTCACACCCACATGAGGTAAAAAGGACTTGAGCTTGAATACTTAGACTGGGTTTTTATGCCTTGTGACCAGAATGGCAGACTAGTACGTAGTACCAAAGGTAATTTATAGCACCGTCAGCGATTGGTCGGTTTTGCACACACTACAGGTAAAAAATACCGCGAATTCACAAAACTTGTTGAACAAATGTCATTTTATTTAGGCTTTTAAGCTAGATGACACGACACGACGTCAATAACTAGATGATACGATCTGACTAAAAAAAAAGCAGGTAGATTTCCAATCAAGGCAGTAGATCAGTAGATTTTTTTTAAATCAGGTAGATCTACTGCTAAATCAGTAGATCTGGCGTCACTGCTGTCAAATAAACGTCAATAAAAACATTTTGAGAGATAGTGATGTTAACGGTTGGTAATGAATGGTGAATACGGTATCGATAGTCAGTTGGCTGGACAAAAACATTACATCTCACTTCCACTTGAGCCTGAGAGGGGCTTTCATGATCTCTGATACTCAATCACTCAATCAATAGTCTTTATTTGTAAACACAGGTAACAACAATGTGCAGGATGGTACAATAAGTACATATAAAAGTTTCTCCATGTTTTGCCATTTGGCGTACAAATTTTGCCAATTATGTAGTAACTACTCATTACAAAATAACAGCACGCCAGTTATCCCTACAGGTTTACACCGCCGACACATCAAGCTACTGCAATCGCTTTTCTACACCGTTAATTTTAGGTCGTTCTGGAACAAACTATAAACTCGATTAGCGAACTCGAAAAGATGGGGATTTTTTTTTTTTTCAAAAAAATTTTTTCAAAACAAAAAATGTCATTGAATAAAATATAAAAAACATCACGTAAAAGGACAAAACTTAATTAGTATGAAGCTTGCAGTGCTGCCAATAAAAATTTCTCAATTCCCCGACTCAGTGTTGCCAATTCCCCGAAATTCCCGCTTCCTTTTGATTAATTTGCCACATAATCCACAAAATGATATTTTTTGAATAAAAATACTGTTTTATACAAAATTTGTTTATTATTACTAAAACTTTAATAAAATATTGTACTTTGTAACAAAATTCTCTTACGTCTTTATACTTAATTACATACTATTCAAAACAAAGGGCAATACAGGTACAAAAAAAAGTTTTTAATTAAATCTATAACATGGCCCCTATTTTATTTGGAATAGTATATTTAAATGATACAAAATCGTGTTCGAATGACAGTGTTTTAGTTGTGAGTTATCCGAAATAACATAGTTATAGCCCACGGAAAAAAATAGCCTGAATTCCCCGAAATTACCCGATTTTAGTCATTCCCCACGCTCTTCCCGCGCTAACCCCCAATTCCCCGCAAATCGGGGATTTTCCCCGCGATTGGCAGCACTGGAAGCTTGGTACTTTATTCAAATTGAACGCAACCACAGATTTTACTGTATTAATCGGAAGAGGATAAAATATAGTTTAACTTAACTAAATTCTAATCAAGTAAATATCCTGCAAAATAATATTCATTTTTGAAGTTTTTTATTTTTAGTTCACAATGCAACACAGGTAGATTTTGGTAACACCGTGTTTTACGTTCCTATACATTTCGCAGCGCTAATGATTAATATTATGAGGACGGTCTTACTGAAACGCACTTTTGGTAATCAAAGTCATAAGAATGGTTACGAGAATACATCATCATCATCATTCTCTTGCCCTTATCCCAATTCATTTGTGGTCGGCGCAGCATGTCTTCTTCTTCCATACTTCTCTATTTTTCGTCATCTCATCAGACACTTCTTTTCTTGCCATATCATTCTTTACACAGTCCATCCATCGGTCCTTTGGTCTTCCTCTACTCATATACCCATCCATATTCATACTTAAAACTTTCCTCACGACATCCTCCTCATCCCTCCGCATCACATGCCCATACCACGACAACCGATTACCACACAACTTTTCAGTCACCGGCGCCACTTTCAGACTTCCTCTTATATACTCATTTCTTACTTTATCCATTCGAGTAACACCACACATCCCCCTTAGCATCCTCATCTCCGCGACATGCAAATGCCTTTCATTCATCCCTTTTGTGGCCCAACATTCTGATCCATACAAGACAGCAGGTCTAACCATTGTTTTATAAATCTTCCCCTTGAGTTTAAGGGGAATGTGGGAGTCGCAGATTGTTCCCGTAACCTGCCGCCATTACGAAGGTTACGAGAATACAATGAGGAATAAAAATGAAAAACAAGGTGTACCTACCGACATGTTTGTGCTTTGAGCAAATATACTTAAGAATGCATTCAGCGTAATTCGGATCTCGCTGCGTTGAATGACATTTGAAAAAAGCTAGATGTCAATGTCACGATAGATAAGTCCGTCAGACAGTTGAGACAGTTAGTGATTTGACTGCGTAAGTTCTGTTCAGTGTGTTATTCGGTGCAAAAATAGAGCGCATCATCTATATTAGAGAGATAAGAATACCACCAGTACATATTTGTATTAATAAATTATAATTGGGCCCAAACTCAGCACAGCGCCATCTATTGACATTATTAAAACTTCTCTACATCTACACTAGCTAATAAATAGATCTTTGAACATTATTTTCTCGAAAATGCAAGCAATTTCCAGCTTGAAAATTGAGATTAGGCAGTCTATTGTGCAGTATTTATCTGTGATAATTTTCTTTACAGTGGTTAGATTATCTCAGAATAAAGTACCAAAATAAACCATGTCCTTTGCATTTGTTTTCAATTTGGCCCTTTCGAGTAGCTTCATTGAGCTATTAATACTACGTATAGAGAAGACACCGCCCCATCACTCAATGCTCTGTTTAAAACTGCGGTCGGCCGGCCGCAGTTCTCTCAGTCGCTTGTTCACCACAGAGGATCTATAAACAGGGTTATAGTTGACCTCGCGCACCTCGCATTGCCACGCTTGTTGCACAGATTTTGTTCGCGCTGTCTTCTCTATTAGTAATAGCTCAATGAGTAGCTTGATGTGCTGGCGTCTGCACAGTCACCAGTGCATCAAGTTACTTTTTTTTTAGAATTTGTTCCCCACACTAGCAAGAATTTCTCCTTTAACGTGGATGCGTTTGCAGACATTTAAACTCACATACTCAAACAACCCGACCCGGAAAATCTACCTACGCCATACAAATATTTTTTCCGTGCGAGAATCAGTCACACGGCAAAGGCTATCGCTTCGCCACTGCGCCGTTAAATCACCACAAACTGTCAAATTTTCTCAATATAATTTAACCAGCCTAATATCTTATGGTTTAAAATTATTAGTTGACGTGCTAGCGACTACACATATTTCGAAGCACAGTCGAGACGAATATCCGCGTCCTGCGTAGTCTAAATAAAGGTTAAAATAAAATGCAATTAATACAATATTATCTACTTTTAATTTAATGCATAGAAATGAGTTTGGGCTAAGTCTGGAACACACAAATGATGTTATTTCACAAGATAGACACCGATTACATTTTAAACATTTTGTACTGTACGCCTATCACATAAGATTTATTTAAAATTTCGCACACCGATTGGAATTCTGTTTTACTTCGGAATTTGTAATAAACCTGCTCAGATTTCCACTTTAAGCTGAATCTAGAGTCTGAGAAGAATGGTTCATTCGTCTGGATGTCCAAGGGCTCTTCTGTGACAGGTAGCACAAGCCTGGAAAAAAGATAAATGATTTTATTATGTAAATATGTATTTACAAACGCTTTAAAAGCCAAGAAAGAAATATCTAAATGAGATCGTCAGATCGGTGTTTCCTATCCGACGGCGTTAAAAAGAAACACCAAATCTAACTGAGAGTGAGAAGTCAGAGGCATGTGAGAAAAACTGACCAATCACATCGTTAGCTTAGCGCAAGCTGTGAAAAAGAAGCGATATTATTGGTTAGTTTTACAAAAAAAACCTCACTACACATCCTCGCACGTCTCTGCCCAAATGTAGCGGAATGCAAGTGATTTATATACAATACGGTTCTTCAGAAAGGCGTGCATGTCTAGATGTATGAACGTGGATGAGGGCCGATGAGGCACAATGAGTATGCAAGAATCGTAGCAGGCGGCGTTTTGTGGTTTCTGTTTACCCCCATGGAAATAAGGCGTGAGTTTATATATAAAGGTAGATACTTTATAATTATTGAACACAAAACTCTTAGAGTAAGTTTAAACAGAACGGAAAAAAACTTTGCGCTTGTTCGACCTTCCTCTGGTCTGGTAGTAATTCACACCAAGAGCAGAAACGCAAATCGAGACAGTGCGCCAAGGCTCAAGACCGCGCGAGAAAGCGTGCTTCAACGCAAGCCTACACGAAACACTGGGAATTAGTAATTTGCTTGCACGGTCTAAGGTGTCGTCGGGGACTCCTGAGCATGCGCAAGTATGCGCGCAAACCTAAGCAAAGCTTTATGTCCGAGTAGATATTCATACAATTTTCTATTTTAAGTAATGGTAACACGGTCCTATTTTCAATACAGCGGTGATGATAATGTGCGTTCGAAAGACGCTGAAAGCACCTGGTAGCATGAAGAAACATTCGGTGCGGCGTGCTGTCCTTTTTGCCGCTGTACGTATAGTCACCGAGGATCGTGTGTCCGACAGCATTGCAGTGTACACGAAGCTGGTGACGGCGACCTGTTCATGACAACGGGAATATTATCAATCGATAATAAATTTTAAAAGCTAAGTACACAACAACAACAACAGCCCATAACGTCCACTGCTGGACATAAGCCTCTCCCATGATGGAAGGAATTTGCTGTAATCTCCACGCTTGGCAGGCGGATTGGAGATCGCAGTGACGAAAGACTAACAGAAAACGCTGCTGCCCATTCTCTGGTCTACGGAGGCGCAAGGTTCTATTCTACTCTGCCGGATACCACACGGCTAAGTACACAAGTCTGGATCAAAAAGTTGGAAAACTATATAAAGTACATCTAGGAATTCAAAAAAGATACCAATCGTAATATAAGTACCTGTAATAGGTTTCAGCAGCAGTACAGTGGCAGGACTATTCTCGTAATAGCCTGTCTCAAGCCTCAGAGCGCGTGTGTGAGCGTTTCGCGACTGAACACATTTCGCCAACGATTCACTCGATGTTAGCGCGGTCATCTGATGGCTAGAGTCAAGTGTAGTAGTATCCATGCCTGTAAATTTAATTATTTAATGTGTTTCAAATACAACTTCACGCTTTTTCCTAAAGATATACGAGGCTAAGGTTCGCAGAGAGGAAGCCTGTGTCCCAGCAGCAGAAGTATTACAAGGTAAACATAACTCACCAACATTAAACTCAATATCAGCGACTTCAAAAGTAACATGTCCTCTAACAACAGCTAGATAAAACTTCATCGTATCTCTCTTCTCGAACAGCTTGCCAGCGCGTGCAGCAAACAGCTTGTTCTTAGCTATACACAGCACGCCGCTCGTCGCGTAATCGAGTCGCTGCACGAAGTGGAGGGGGAACATCGACGAGGAGAGATGCGAGTCTGGCGACGCTACGTGGTACGTTACTGTATTCTGGAAACGAAGCAGAAAGTAAGGGCGATTCGCGAACGCAAGACCGAGATAAATCAATTTCCAAAAAAATGGGTTTACTAAGTGAACGGAGTAGAAGCAAATGGCATACTTTTTTTTGAGATTTGAAATTCGATATTATCATAAGTATTTTTTTTTTAAAAATTCTCTTTCTTTGTTTTATTATGAAAAGTTTACTTGAAATTTATAGCGTTTTTTGATGATGGATAATTTTTTTACTAAGCTGTGGAAAAAAGAAAAAAAAGACTAGGTATGCCCTAAGCTTCTACTCCGTTCACCTAATATACCCATTTTTTTTTTGTTATGTCACCCGGTATAACAGTGTTGGCAAAGGGTAACGTGGCAGAAACTGGAATTTAGTTATTGGGAACGGAATTATAAAATTACTAGCGACCCACCCCGGTTTCGCACGGGTGCAATGTAGCATATAAATAAAAACCTTCCTCTTGAATCACTATATATTTCTAAAAACTGCATTAAAATCCTTTGCGTAGTCTTAATAGATCTAAGCGTACTCTTTAAAAACTTTGATAAGTAAGATGTCTGTGCAAAATGTTTTATCGATATCGATACAACTTTACATCTCAGCGCTAAAAGTTCAAGCGGGGCGCGGGATGCAGGCGGCCGGGCGCGGCGGCTTTGGTACTACATATTTATTTTGTAAACATAACCTCGAATTCACTACGGCTGATAATAAAATACATTTAAAAGGCTTACCTTTTCTTTTTTGTCTTCTGAATTAATATACATATCGAAAGGCTTGTTCACGACCAAAAAATTTTCGCTTTCGTAGAGCCTCTCGACCGCCATCTTTACCGAAAACCGAAAACAAGCCCAAATTAATTATTAAAATGCGTTCAATTGATCAGATACAAGAATGGTCCCATAAAATATTATGATTGCTTAGTCTCGTGTATTTCGAACGCTTATATTGATCTTTTAAAAAATGGTTGATAAGTATACATCTCGATACCCTGGGGCAAAATGTTATCAAGACTGATTTGAACGCGGTTTGTATAATTCGGTCAATATAATTATGAAATAAATCCTCCAGTGGCATTTTGCCCACCCGATAACGATTAATTTTATTTCATAACCTACTATTTAAATATGACTACAGGCTTTACATTACACACAATTTTTGTTGACAGCAATTTTGACAAAACAAAAGCTGGAGGCAAAGCATAGAGTAAGTAAAGTAATGGCAAAGTCTGACAAAAAAGAGTAGAATAGAAAAAAATATTTAGGTGTTCGGTGGGTAGGGGTTGTACCTGCTGTACACTAGCACACTGTGCTGTACAGTGTACCTGACCTGCACAAAGGTGAACGCAGACCTAGCCGCACCGCACGCGCCGCATTTGAATTCTTCTATGCAATCTCGCAAACATACATAGACACATATTGCAAACAGAAACAGACACAGATTCCATGGAACTTCATACGAAGGATTCGAATGCGGCAACTGCGGCGCGTGCGGGTCGGATAGTCTCCGATCACCTACACATCTAAATACCGCATTATCAATGAAGTTGACGTATTCGATTGTTCTCGGAGTGAGTTACTCGTACATACATCATCGCATTAT
Source organism: Xestia xanthographa (assembly GCA_905147715.2). NCBI lineage: Eukaryota > Metazoa > Arthropoda > Insecta > Lepidoptera > Noctuidae > Xestia > Xestia xanthographa. The sequence continues at coordinate 772,369 of LR990654.1, read as the reverse complement.
GGAACCCTGACCCTTTAGTGATTGTAAGATGGAGATTTAAATATCGCGATAGAAGTTTCCTTTTTTTTTATCTGTGTAATCGGTCTGTTTTTGAACGCATCCAATGAATGTCAAAATTGACATGAGTCAAACAAGCTGTACGGCAAAATTACGGAGTAGGTACTGAGAATAGTGGGAATCACAGGCGGGAATACTTTTAGATACGGTTGCCTAATCCAGTCTAACCTTTTCAAATAGTTTAAATAACATCTTTTTAAGCAATTTGTTTGTTTGTGTGTAGACTGCAGTGGTTTTATATAGAGAAATAAGTAAAAATGAAGCGAATCAAGAGGCATAAAGTGAAGACTGAGCCGCCAGAAGCCTCCACATCCTATAATAGAGAGCAGGAACACGATTTGGCGTATTATATCCACGATCGAGTCGAACTAATGCATCAAGTGTTCTCCGTGATTAAATACAAGGAATTGAAAGCAATGGTCCCCGGATGCATCAGAAATATATCTTTAAATGACCTGCAGGAACTATGTACTGAAGAGGTTTGATATATTTCATATATTTACTGTACAAAATAGATGTATTGTATAATGTATATTGTACTCCATAGTATATAATGTTATGTGATGTGACTATTTGTTCATAAGATGAGTGGGGATAATGTAATGCCTTACATTTTTGTCTATAACAGTAATCTGTTATCCCTTTGTTTTTGAAGTCGTCTGGTAGACATTGCATGCATCTGAAAACTGATGTAGCTGAATACTACATTACGTAGATTGACTATCTAACTGACCTCCACAACCCGGTTAGCACTGGGTATCACAATATCCCTTGGTAAGACTGGTTCTCAGACTTTTGGTCCACTGACTACCAGTAACGACTGTCAATGATTTACAAATGACAGCCAACTACCAATTAACATGCTTTCTGAGGCACGGAGCCAACAGGTTGAGCAGCGAGGTAGTCAGTTCTTCTCTATCGTGTAGTTAATGCCTACACTTGGTGCCAGAGTCTTTAGGCCACCCTTGGGCCTCTGAATTGGTTTTCAATTCAATTTTTTTTTTTTATTTCAGACCAATTTATTGATCCATACATTGTTAGTAAGAACTTATCCAGGCAGTACTCACTTACTCAGGCTCGCATTGTGAGGAGGTTCCTGTCTCTGCAGCCCTAACCACCGGTGGCTTGGACCCTGCTTCTGACACCAGTGGACCTCAATTTTTTAAAAATTTTCAGTGTTGTTTTTCAGTCGTTTTATTTTAAGAAATACTTAAAAATGTAATTAGATAAGAATTTAATTGAAAAAATGTGGGAAATCAAATACTTTATAACCACTTGAACTATTTTATTTTAATTTATTTAGTCTACAAAAATCTTAACGTCTTTACGTCTTCCGTCAAAATCTACACTTCGGTCTCACTCAATCTGTCATCCCCACATAAATGACATAATAATAATTTTAAATAATATTTAATATATTTAAATTGTATTTCCAGCTCCTCGGCATAAGTTCCAAGCGCCTCTGTGCAATCCTGGACGGTGCAGATCCCCCATCGGACACAGAGTCATCCAGCCCGTCCCCCCCTCCGGAACAGATGGAGACCATATCCCTGGACAGCATATCTTCAGATGATGAGATCTTAAGCCAGGCCAGTGGGAAAAAGAAAAAGGTATGTATTAAAATCAAAGTATTTATTTCAAGTACGCCAGTTACAGGCACTTTTGAATTGTCGAAACAAAGATGAAAATTGAATGTAGCTACAGTCCCAGTCACAAGACATAGAAACTGTGAAAGTACTGTAGATGCCCATTCCCTAGCGTAGATCTCTATGGAGAAGAACGGGCAAGAAACTCCATGGACACTCTTTGAAATTACTTCTTTAGTTGAAGATGGGGTCCAAAGTGTAAGCATAATATTTGCTTATATTGTTTACCTGATGCGACGTAGTCACATAGACTTTGTGAGGAGTCAGTTCGAATTACAGAGTTTTTTTAGGGCTCTGTATCTGTAGGGTAACCAACAGGATCCTATTACTAATCCTCCGCTGTCTGTTCGTTTGTCTTTCTGTCAGCGGGCTGTCTCATGTAATAGAGAGACAGTTGAATTTTTCACGGAATCTGTATTTCTATTGCTACTAGAACAACAAATATTAAAAACGAATTAAAAAGGCTTTCCTACTAACGATAGCACGGACCCCTTCATGCGCGAATCCAACTCGCACTTGGCCAGGCCTTTTCAATCACTATCACTACATCTATAAATTACGTGTCACGTTGTTTGTCCACGATGGACTCCTAAACTACCTAACCGATTTTAATCAAATTTGCACACCATGTGCAGTTTGGTCCATCTTGATAGATAGATAGGATAGATAGACAGGATAGATAGATAGGATAGATATATAGGATATATAGATAGGATAGATAGATAGGTTAGATAGATAGGTTAGATAGATAGGATAGATACATAGGATATATAGATAGGATAGATAGGTTAGATAGATAGGATAGATAGACAGGATAGATATATAGGATAGATACATAGGATATATAGATAGGATAGATAGGTTAGATAGATAGGATAGATAGACAGGATAGATAGATAGGATAGATAGATATGATACAATAGAAAAAAAAAATCCCGTGCGAAGCCGGGACGGGCAGCTAGTATTATTATAAAACAAAGTAGCTCGCGTCTGTCTGTACCCATGTATTAGACCTTCAAAACTAACTAATAGACAGAGTGGTTCAAGAGGAAGGTTTTAGTATATAATTTGCGGAGGGGCGAAGCCGCAGGCATCAGCTAGTACTACTTAAGATAGTTTTATTTTTAAACTAGTATAGATAGCAGAGTAGAGATATAATATAGCTGTGGCCCAGTGGTGGCGGCCTCGACTTACGTACAGTAAGTCGTGGGTTCGAACAAATGACGACCCGAATGGCGCAGCGGTTGTGAGGCTGCCTTACGTTCTTAAGGTCCCGGGTTCGAATCCCGGTCGGAGCAAATGTTCGTGTTATGAGCATGGACATTTGTTTCGGAGTCATAGATGTTTATATGTATAATAAGTATGTATTTACAAACAAAAAATTATCTATGTAGTATATCAACTATCTGGTGTCCATGACACTTGGCCTCGTTGCTTAGTGTGGCACTAGATGGAGCTGTGTGTAATGTCCAGTGATATTTATTTATTTTTATTAAACCCAGACAAGCGCATTACTTTGTGTAATTTATTTCATCACCATTGCTCTCAAAACGGTGAAGGAAAACATCGTGAGGAAACCGGCTTGTCCTAGATCCAAAAAATTCAAAGACATGTGTGACATCTACCAACCCGCACTGGGTCCGCGTGGTGGATTATAGCCCATTCCCTCTCATAGAGAGGAGGCCTGTGTCCCAGCAGAATCGACAACAATGTTCCCAACATTGGTGTCGATTCTGTTGTGCACAAACTAAACTTAATTTAGGCTATTGCTATCTTTTTCTCTCTAATAAAACGAGAAAGAGACGGACGTAATTTAGAGCTGTGAAATTTAACTCGAACTAATATTTCCATACAAATGAAGGGTGCACGTAAAAACATGTCGACTAAAAACACGGTGAAGCGCAAGGCATGAACTAGTTTGACATTTCTAACTTAGTTCATAGCTATAGCCGTCCTTTTGATTGATTGTTTGATTGATTTATTTTATTCTCTTAAAAATTTCTTAACGCTAGTTACATTGTCCCACAAAACTGCTTACGCAGTTTAACTGTGAGATCGTTGAGTCTCTCTACAGGAAATCAGGTACATCTATAACCTATATATACTTACATGTACACTTATATAGAATCTAACAAGTATTTTTTAAGTTTACGAGCGAATTTTAGTTTATTAACTTCCTGTCTGATTTCTCGCACTGCCTTTTAGTAAAAGATAGCCATAGTCTAAATTAAGTTTAGTTTGTGCACAACAGGAATCGACACCATTATAGGCTGATGATAATGATGAGTATAGATAGATGTCTCTTTCAGCATAAACACCGTCGTCACTCTAAATCGAAAGCCAAACGTAAGAAGTCCAAGGACGGTGAGGATGGGGAAGCTGACCTGAACAAGGCGTCTCGAGCCGGCCTGACAGTTCTGGAGTTGTTGGAGTTGCAGGCGCGAGCCCGAGCCATCAGGGCGCAGCTGCAACAGGAGCAGCAGAAAAGTCAGTATATAGGGTCTACATGGATTCTCACGGAGCCATTGACCAACCATTCACACACACGGAATGGAATCGGTGCAAAGTACAAGACAGTAACAGCACATCAAGTTACCACAAACTGACAAATTTCCCCAATGTATAATAATACTTACCTACTCTATTGTTTGGAGATCAAATTTGAAGAAGATATTTGTCGGTTTTGGATACCATGTGTGCTGTTGTCTGTGTTTAGAATTATTGAGGGTGTTCTGGTGTTTACCCTAACAAGCCAAAACGTACCCATGTTAACATGCCTTGCTTTGCTGTAATTCTACAAATATGAGAAGAGCTCCAGATGCTATACAAAATGTATGTAAAGCCGCCGAGTGGGGCTCCGTAGCTCACGGCGCTCGGCGCCCCCTAGGACCGCTGCGCCCGTGTGCAACGCACACCCTGCACACTCGGTAAAGATGGCCCTGCTGTAGATCAAACCTATTTAGTTTTAAACTATTTAGATTGATCTACGCAAAAAATATTGCTGGAAACTGATTTTTTTTGGGATGAACAGTCGCGTTTTATGGTAGAACTCAATGTAATGCACTCAAAACATTGTGCTGTTGGACGCATTCAATAGTACGGGGGTCGTGCAGGTATTTATGGGTACTACTGGAGCTAAACGCGAGTTTTATAATGCAAATAGCATACGATTCACTGCAATAAACAAAACCAGAAAAATATATGATATTCTTCAGGATATCTGCTAGTATGATAGCGTTTTGAATACATAATACAACTAATTTTACTTGATGAAAAAAAAATCACAAACTTATCTCTTAAAGTTTCTTATAACGAGTAATAACCATGCTAAAACACATGCGATCATTCTGATTTTTTGGCAAATAATTCTACAAGCAACATATTGGTGTCAATTCTGTTGTGCACAAACTAAACTTAATTTAGGCTATTGCTATCTTTTACTAAAAGGCAGTGCAAGAAAAGGACGGCTATAGCTATGAACTAAGTTAGAGATGTCAAACTAGTTTGTGCCTTGCGCTTCACCTTGTTTTTAGTCGACATGTTTTTACGTGCACCCATAATTTGTATGGAAATATTAGTTCCAACTAAATTTGACAGCTCTAAATTACGTCCGTCTCTTTCTCGTTTTATGAGAGAGAAAAAGATGACAATAGCCTAAATTAAGTTTATTTTGTGCACAACAGAATCGACACCATTGATGGACGAACGCCAGCACACATACGTAAGTCCATCAATGCCTAGTTGTGGCCAAGGCTTGTATAGTACTTTACTCAAATAATGCGAGGAAATTAAAACTGTCGCGTTGAAGAGTTCATTTGTTTTTTTTTTCAATAAACCGCAATCTTTTTGCAGGCCAACCCAGGCAGCACAAACCTTCTGAGTAAGTTTTGTTTAACAGCAGTCCTCTAGAAACTAATTGCTGAATAAGACTACCATAATTAGCTGATTTGGCGCTTACTCAGACGTTATTCAAGCAATTTGGGCACAAAATTATTCTGCTAATAGCTGTGTAATAGCAACGTAACAGATGAATAAGTTTTGAATAATTATACGACAAGCTGAGTATCGTCTGGATAAAAGCATTTAGTTCTTTTATACAAGTATTACAGCTCTGTTAGCCAGATAATGAATGAATGAAGAATGAACTTTATGCTTATGTCCTTCAAAGCTCTGATATTCAGATGATACACAGCATTTAGCTTATTTCAGTATATTTTTATCAAGTGCTATTCAAATTAAAATTAAATTGACAAATACCGAACAATTAAGTTAGGACTGTGACAGCATAAGTCAAGCTTTGGCCAAATTATTGTACCGATCGGTAAGTAAATAATTTTACCCTTATTTAATGCCTATAGAAATAAATTGTAGGTGCGCATGCAACTTTACCGTGTATTTACATATACATTTCGTGTAAAATTTTCACGCGCCACCTGATAAGTCGGGTTTTTGAGAAATAAACAACATTTCGTCAATTGGTTTGTTTTTGCGAGTGAAATATTTTTTATGAATTATGCAATTTAAGGGTTAAAAAATAACTTTGTAATAATTTTAAAAGAATATTATAACGATTTCGTTATTGAAATTGAGTATTTGAGTATAAAATCCCACTTATTTAATAGGTTATGTTATTCATTATTATGGCGACTGTCATTCTGACTAAAATCTGCTTGCACAGCGGCTTCTCGTCTTATGTCTGCATAAAAGACCTTATGTATCCTTTTAATAAGCTGTTATCTGGTTAAAAGTGATCTTCACACAACATATTTGCGATAACTGTTCTATAATCACACTCATTCGTACTGTAAATCAAACTATTAGGATTCAGTCATTAATACTGAAAACCCTTATTGATATTGATATTTTTTATATTTTTTTATTCTTGATATTTTTCAGAAAACATGCCGTTTAAAATTGTGTCAACTCGTCGAAGAGGCAAGGTAGAACTATGTACTGTTCCGGAAACTTGGGAAGTCAAAGGAATATTGCGTTGGCCTAAGATGTACGGTGATATACTCGCCAAAAATGATAGTACCCAGCCCCAGTCAGATTGGTTGACCTATAATTGTGTAGTGAAAAGAAGAAACTACCGTACATACGAAGAAGCAGAGGATGAATTAACAAAAATGTTAGACAGAACTATTATACATATATTACTAGAGAAATATTTTTATTTATGGCCCATTGTTTTAAGTTATTACGAAATATTAAATTCTTTTCATATTCCGTTTCACATTTTACAAAATTATTGGAACTCTCATCACTATCTTCAGACGCCTGAATTGATTTATAATCTTCAAACAAAGTAGATTCATAGTCATTTCTTACGGAACCCGTTTCTATCGATTGTGGTCGCACTAGATTTGTACTTGGATCAAATGAACTGGAAGAACTTATTGTCTCAGTCGTTTGTTTGGCACAAATAGAGTTTTTTATGTTTTCATAGTACCGCAAGCACTTTCTTCGTATGCCTCCTGTTCTTTTTCTATTTTTCCATGAACTGGAGTACTTTTAAGCAATTTTTTTTAAAGGGAGAATTTTTTTACAAGCCCTCCATGGCAGCGCCGAACTCAGTCATATGTCACTACTAGCCGGTAAATGCTTACTAATGTTGCAGAATAGTTCTTCTAGCTTTAAAAACGTCTTCTTTTCGTGAATACCCAGCAAACTTCTGCATAAGAATCTGTTACTATTGCTTTTACCACCATTAGCTACACATGACGGTAATTTCGTACTTAAAGCGGTATAAAGTAGTTATAACAGCTTTCTGTTAAGTTACTATATGCTTCATAACAGAAACAACACCAACTTTAAACTGCAGCTGAATAACTGTCAAAGTGTGATGTGTAATACAGCTAAAAGAGATCAGAACCAAATTATCCAGTATCATGCTTGATAATGGAATTTTATACCAGTGTTATACAAAAGGTTACACACATTCTTGAGTAACAGGTCTGTTTATGATGACTATTCAGCTTTAAGAAATAAAATCGGCATATTACATAACTAACTCATCTAAAAGCATTATTATAGCAAAAAAAAACTTTAATACAGAACTTGGCAATACACTCAGCTTGTATACATTTATAATAAAGCTTAAGCCTGCATAAGTTTAAATTGTTGGCCAATTATCTGACTTGTGTGCTGGGAATTCTTAATTTAAATAAAACCTTTGATAAGTTACCTCCTTGGTTGCCGTGAGTAAAAGATCGTTCCATTTTTAAATAACACCACAGATATGAGTTTACTATGTAATTTATTTGGCCGCTAAACACGACAGACATGGATTTTCATACAACTTTTGCCGGCCGCTGGTCGCATGTATCTGGCCAGTACAGCAATTTCGATTTATCTCGAAGAAGGTTGTCAAAATAATGCTCAAATTTCCAAGCATGTTTGAGAATAGTACATTTTGATACAAGTGGAGGTTTGTTATTGCATTCGAGGCGGAATTATAACGGAATGATATGTTTTTGAGCCGAGAACTAAGAGAGAGATCCTAATCGAAGTGCGTTATGGACCAGTTTTCGAGGAAGTGTATTGAAAAAAAAATAATCATTAGTCCCGGAGATTACCTCCTACAGACCTCACTCCTGATATATATAATATCCACGAGCCCCTCCATTATGTTCTTACAATAAAAGCGTGTCCTTACAGAGCCAGTGAGTGAGGCACCTGCGGAGCCCCCGCACTCCTCGGACAACGAGGTGGAGATCAAGGAGGAGCCCGCCGAGGTCGTGGAGATCAGCTCCGACGACGAGAAGCCCAAGATCGAGCAGCTGCAGAACAGTAAGTGCTTCTGCATCATTCCTAACTTCATTCTTTCTTTGGGGGTATGATGAACAGCAGGGGTGTACTATGCCATATCGAATGCCAAATAATCGAATATCAATTGATCGACAACTATAAATCGAACGTCTAAATACTCGAACGTTCATAATATCGAATGGTTAATAAATCGAACATTTAAAATATCGTCACTCAATACATCGAGTGTTGACTATTTGGCATTCGATATGGCATAGTACACCCGATGAACAGGGTGTAAAGTTCGGTTCAAACTTAATGGCGTCTCGGAAGTTAGCTGCGAGTGACGGTCTGCGCAGGAATAACACTTTAAACTTCATGGCGATTGCATGGAACATCTAATGTGATTATCCTGTTGATATTTTCTCCCTGAGTTTCGCTTCATACAGACGTGCCGTATAGATACCCTTTTTATTATTGTTCTCCTTTGTCTCTGATATTCACATTTAAATGTTATGCATTCCTGTTATTTGCATGATTACTGAAATGCCAATATTAGATGTTGTTTGATTTGAATTGTAAGTGATTGTGCTGTTGGTGTGCTTATTATAAATAAATAAATAAAGCTGCGCGGACAACAATTTTGGGTATCAACGGGGCGCAGATGACGCATCGTTTTGTCTGTATAATGCGCAGACCGTCACTAGTAGCTAACTTCCGAGCCGCCATTAAGTTTGAACCGAACTATAAAGCTCTTCATCCCCCATATAAAAGAGAGGATCCTCCGACCAGACAGGTCATATGTGTGGTGGGCTACTGCCCGACTGTTGTTGTCGGGTTCACGTATATAGTCTTAAGTCGCGGATAACTCTGCTTGCGCGATGTAGGATTCTGACGTGTTTCGCTATTTAGTTCATCATCTTTGTTATAGATGGCGCTGTAGTACTTTTTGTTATATGTCGCTGTAGTACTTTTGTAGTGTGTGTCAGACTAGTGTCAGAGTTGTTATGCCGCCCATGGGCACCTTTTTTTTTTTCGGATGGGAAATCATCAAATGACTCCTCCCGCTCTGGGCGGAGCAGGAGGGAGTGTCAGACTTTTACTGACTAAAACCCATCCATGTTCCTTCATCGCCCTTTGTGTTCCGGGGCCACGGTATCTCCTTCCCCCTTCCCTTTTGCTGAGTCTCTTTGAGGCGCGCGTGTAACACTCCTGCTTGTCGACACGGCCTGTCGTCATGAGACGGACGGACGGCGAGCTAGCCCATAGCCCGCCGTCCACAGGCCAAGCCTACAGTGCACGACCGGGGCGTCTCCCGCGGCGGCCATGGGCCCCTGACTTGGCTTTACATGCCGTCGAGAAATATCTCCCAGGCATGCTGGTTTCCTCACGATGTTTTCCTTCACCAAAGCAATTGATAATTATACAATACGCACATGAATCAGATAAATTGGAGGTGCGTGTCTTGGGCATGTATTTTAACATTTATTCCTTACTTCAACTTGACGTTATCACTAAATACAAGGTGGTAAACGCCACTGTGTGAGACTGCACGAACAGACTCACGATGTCCGCGATTACGCGGAGCCCTAATCAAAATAATATTTATTCAATCGACAAAGTGAAAACACCTATTAGATACACTTACCATCACGTTGGTACCGGTGATGTGACGCAGTCCTGGTCACGTCTTATCTGAGTGGGGTGTAAGTATAACTGTGGTTTGTGTGGTGTATGTGTAGTCATGCAGATTCGACAGCAACCAAGGGACGCGCGCGGCTCGTACCGTCGACTCCCGGACAAACCTTCCAAGATCCCACACGTGGCACCTTTCCCCAATGTCCAACTGAATTTTATCCCGGTTGCTAACCCAATCGGGGATGTAAATTAGTCCAGCACTGAATTTAGGAATTTACGGCGTTCAAAGACACAAAAGGCCGTCTACATAACCAACAAATTACTCGCGGTCAAGACCCAAAATGGCGAGATTTCTCAATTTTCACTCAATTATCAACAAAATATCAAACACCGAACAGGATTGCATCGGATTAACAATGACTCAAAGTTTTCAAACAATAATCACGACAGCCGCGTGCATCAAAATTACAAGCACGGAGCGACCATTATTCAACCAAGATTGCACTGACAAGCCAACGTCATCGCACAGATTCGCACAGACAACGAAACGTAATCTGTCAAACGTCAAAAGGTGCGTTCAGAACTTGGTGGATGAAACAGCCACCTTGTATTTGGTGTCACCGAATCAAGGATGTGCGTCTACCTGTCATTTAAAATCACTCTTGCAATGAAACTCATACAGGTTGGAAAAGACGTCGACGCGAAAACGTTAACTACACATTCAGTCCAACATTTTGAGCCCAACAGACATTTTTCATTGAGCCGAAGAAGTCGACCCTACCAATCAATTGACAAACTTTTCATAAACAGTCAATACGAGATTCCCTGTAGAATTTGTATGGCAATAGTAACCTGTAACATAGAATTCAGTTAGGAAGTATCTACCACATTCTTAATAGCCACTACTTTCTAATACATGCTGTGTAACAAACTATTGACTTAACTTTAATTATTAGACCCTACGATACCACTCCATTTCCATTTGTATTTTTTTAAATACATATTATTTATTTTTCAGAAATAACCGCAGTACAAGAACCAGCCACAACTCAATCATCCCCACCTCAAACTACAGTAACTAAACGAATAAACGACTTAGTCATAACAGTCCCACAGAAAACTAAACAAAAAATTAAACTTAAAAGAACTAAATCCATAACTGCCACTGACAAAACTACTAGTGTTACCACCGCTGAAAAAACTAAACCTAAAACCAGTATTACTACCACGCAAAATACTAAAGAAACACCCAGTGTTACCAGTACTGATACCAATGTCGATGACAAGACCACAAAGAAAGATAAAACTAAAAGAAAGAAAAAAGATAGAAAGAATGTCAGTAAAGATGACATTGACAATGATGAGATAACTCTACAACTGTCTGACACAGAAAAAATGGATCTTTTAGAAGACCTGGACAGAAAAAATTATGATAGTGTCAGTTCAGAATCTAGTTCTGAATCTAGCAGCGATTCTGATGCGTCTGAAAAGGAAAAGGATAATGTTCTTAAAGAAGAACAGGAAGTAACGCCTGAAAAAGATAAAGATTTGGAAGGTAATGCTGTAAAAGTAACTTTAGAAGCTGAAAAACTGACTTTAGGAGCTGAAAAAGTGACTGTAGAAGCTGGAAAAGAGACCGTAGAAGCTGGAAAAGAGACCGTAGAAGCTGGAAAAGTGACTTTAGAAGTTGAAAAAGAATCTGACGCTGATATTAATAAACAGAAAGAAGTTCCTCAAGTTACTTCAGAATTAGTAACCGAAGATAGTACGAAAACTACTGATTCAAAGTCTTCTGACGTCGATGTTACAGAAGAAAGTCAAGAAGTAAGAACGGAGTCTGACAAAGCCGTTCCAAATAAGACAAATTCTGATATTATGATTGAAACTGAATCTGAAATTATTGATAAAACAAATTCTAATATTACTTCAAAAGATAATGTGGCAGAGAATTCAGATGTTACAATAAAAGATACACAAACTGTATCTACAAAAGATAAAGATAGTGAAGAAATAGGAGAAGATGATAAGAAGTTATCAGAAGGAGAGCTATCAGACCGAGAGAGTTCAGAAGTAGAAGCAGTGGACTTGAAACCGGAAGTAGTCTGCATTTCAGACGAAGAAGGAAGTAAGACAGCTAAAAAAAAGAAGAAGAAGAAGGATAAGAAAGCAAAAAAAGAAAAGAAATCTAAAAAGAAGTCGGATTTTCGTGAAAGCGCTGATCAAAACTTCTATAAAGAAGGAAATTCTTCTCAAGAAGCAATAGAAACGCCAGATTCATTACAAGCTATAGACAGTTATTCTCAGTCTGATACTGTTTCAGAAAACTCATCAATAACTAAAACTATAGACAGAGTTACATCTGAATTAACAGACAAAGTAGACGATACTACCGCTGATAAAACTAAAATCATAGTTCTAACTGATGCAACAGACGAAGTAGACTTAACCGCAGGAAGAACCATAGACGAAAACATAAAACCTGTAAAAGAAGAACCATTCATTGACAAAGGACGTACCGTATGCTCTGCTGCCCTTTCAGACAGTGACATAGACGCGGTTATTGAAATAATGGAACTTTCAGACGATTCCTCTTGTTGCGAAGTGGAATGTACTACAATACTGTCTAAAGAACCAACAGCGTTAGAAATAGAGGCATTATCAGCGAAAATAGACGAAATAGAGAGAGAAGAGATCATCACTGATAAAGAGATAAGAGATTACGAGAGAGAACAAGAGAAAGAAAGAGATTTAGAATATTTAGAAAACATTTCTTGGAAAGATCGGTACTTGGATAGCAAGAAAGTCAAAAAGGTTTTAACCACAGCGAATATACTCAATGCTTTAAGAAAGAAGAATATAGAATTGAAAAAGAAGCTCGCTGAATCTAAACTGGAAACAGAAGAGGCTGTCTCAGAGTTGAAAGAGAAGGAAAAAGAAGAAAAAGAACCACAGAATATTCTAGAAGAAGGCACCATAGAGCTTTACAATACACTAGAACCTTTGACGACTTACGTTGACCCCGTGAAAGAAGTAACAAAAGACTTAAAGAAAGATGCAAAGTTACTTTTGAAAATGTATAAAAAGTTGTTGAAACACAACGATATGAGAATACTTGTAGATCCCGGTAGAAAGCATAAGAAAAAGAAGAAAGTAAAAAAGATCAAGAAAGATACATTGAGAGATGGAAAAGATAGCGGCAGTGGAGAAAATGTAGTTAATACGGAAAATAAAGAAGTAAGCGTAGAAATTGGAGAAGAAAAACGAAATGAAGACAATGAATTGAATAGACAAGAAGAATCAGTAAGTAAAGAGCCATCATCTGCCTAGCCTTGTCCAAACTATGTTGGGGTCGGCTTCCAGTCTAACCGAATGCAGCTGAATACAAGTATGTTACATGGAGCGACTGCCTATCTGACCTCCACAACCCAGTTAGTACTGGGTAATGCAATACCCCTTGGTAAGACTGGTTGTCAGTCTTTCGTGCCACTGACTACCTGTAACGACTGTCAAAGATCTGCAAATGACAGCCGGGACCAACTGCTTAACGTGCTTTCCGAGGCGCGGAGGAAACTACGGTCACCCATCCACAGACCGAAGATTACTAGCACTGCTTAACCTTGAAGATTGATCTATGCGCCTTAGACGCAAACTAACTTGTATAGCGGTGTTTAAACTGGTGGGACTAAACAAGTGACTTACGTCTTGTGATAGTAACTGCTTGCTTAGAGGTAGAGCGTGCCACGGGATACGGCGACGCGACTGAACTCACGCGAAAGCACTAGAAAGAGAGAAATTGGTGTTTATTTGGCAATATTAAAAACAAGCACACCTTAAAAAATAAACAAACAAAACTATTAATGACAAAAGAGCCTTAGATCAGCATAAGCAAATTGGCTACACAAGGTGTACCACCTGACGCTGATTTTCAGCTGCAGCCCACGAGTGCCATGCGCTCGAAAACATAAATAAACACATAATTTGCAAACAAATTATAATAAAAAAAGTTTTTAAATGTTTTAATATTTTTTTTTATAAATATTTAAAAATATATCGAATTTGTTTAAAGATAAATAAAGCAATAAAATAACAATACCAGCCTATTACTGTCCCACGGCTGGGCAAAGACCTCTTCTCAATAGAGAAGGTACGAGCATTAATCACCACGCTTGATCAAGACGGGTTGAATAAAAAAGAAGCATCGAAGCCGGTCCTTTCAGTGGATTCGAAACGGATTCGTTCGCAATTAGAAACGTGCAACTAAAGCCGGGTACAGACTGCTGCAACGTAACATGCAAGGTAACATGCAATGGAAGAATTGGCCGTCCACATTGTCGCAACATATTATGCAATGAAACAGAATTCCCATTGTGTGGATGCCTTGTAATTGAGTCGTACAGAACAAGAGAAATTTTGTGGAATCCACAAAATGAATATTTTTACAAAAGACATCACATTCGCGTGTTCTCGGCAGACAGCTATATTCGCCGCGCGCATGCCGCAAATAGATGCGAGTTCACACTTATGAAATGCTCCTTTCATGTTACGTTGCAGCAGTCTGTACCCGGCTTTACGTTTTGCGCGTTCAATTTGCACGTCACTTGAAGTAAAAAACAGTAGTTTAAATTACGTCAAACAAGTTGTAGCTTGTATGCATGGGAGTACCGCGCGGTAAACAGAGTTTGAGTTTTGCTTGACTAATTATTTACACAAATATAATAGAAAATGTATTTGACCTTGAATATAATACTGTCAAAATGATAAGTTGTTTTATTTGGCTTAACTTTTTGTTAATTAACATACGTTATAAATATACACGTTAAGGGAAAATATTTTAAAGTTCGACGTTCGTTTTCCATTGCGGGTGGTTGAAAACCAGCGTCCGGCACTAGTTGTCCGGCATTATGCTGAACTGGGCCTATTTGGCGCAGCCGTGAGACACTGTGTCACGTTGTTTTTTATGCGTGTGCCAAATAAATGTATTTTCTTTCTTTCTTTCAATGACTTCAGTTTATTCTTGATCATAGTTCTTGCGCAACAGCGCCGAAATATCGGGAACTCACAACAAACAATAAAAATGGTAAATATATCCCGTTTATAGTGTTAATGATAATGTATCTGAAATTAACACATGGATGTATACTTACACGTAATAAACTTTTATGAAGTTATTGTTACTTTGAAAAATAAAATATAATTAATGATAGTACCTACCTTACTCGCCAGAGGCGCTTAATCCATTCCCGCTGGCCCCACCAGTGGGGTCAACGGGAATACACCGGATGAGGTGTTTGATGATTTTAATGATCCTAACTCTGTAAAGCCATATTTGTTACGGTCGCGAATAATACTTTATTCCACATTGCTCGTATCAAAACTCGCCGGCTACCCTGGCGCTTCCACCTTAAGAAAAATACACTTCTGTCTGAATAGGTATCCTCACTCTTGAACAATGATATTCTAATAAACGATATTGTAATAGAGATACAATTTTAGGGCAACACCAGTTCCTGTCAAAAATGACAGCAGCGCGGCCAGCTTCCGTTCCTACCAGAGCATTAGACATAAGATGAAGAACAAGACGTGTGTACTTAGCGTGTGTAATTAATAAAACTACATAATATCTTTAATCGCTTCTTATTTAAAACATCTAAACATTACAGATATGTTATACACCTACAAAACCAACGAAAAAAGTGTTCCGCGGGGCAGAGCCAGCTCACATACACGCAGTGACGCAGGATAAAGGAAAAACAGACCAATTGGCTCGTTTTCGAGTCTTCACGATTGCTCGCTCACAACATATCTGTATAAAAGAATATCATTGCTCTTGAATGAGATGAAGTACTTAGCTGTAAGTTATCTAATCACTAAACTTTTCTCGCGTCATTTTGATGCAACAATAAAACACTTGTATTTAAGTGCGTAGGTACTAGATAACGTCTGATCAGTTAAATTAATTATTTTCCTCAAAATAACTAGCACTTAATGTGGTGAAAATATTGACATACCTAATTATTACTTATTTTGGCTGTCAGCGGGATGTTGGGCCAAAAGGGATGACTGAAAGGCATTTAAATGTGGCTCAGATGATAATGATAAGGGAATGTGTGGTGTTACGCGAATGGATAAAATAAGAAATGAGTACCTACATAAGGGGAATTCTGAAAGTGGCGCCGGTGACTGAAAAGTTAAGGTAAAGAATACATGCTGCCAGTGGCGTAGCGTGGGTTTTCGCCGCTTAGGGCTGACCGGAAATACGTCGCCCCTTGTTTTTTTATTGACCCCGATAACTTGGGGTCTAAACTGGATGCTTTTTGAAAAATCTAACTTCAAAAGTTTTTTTGAAATTTTATGACCTCTCCACCATAAAGTGCTGATTATGAGAAATCTACGCCGTTCTGCGCGCGCGATTTCGAATATCTAAGTATTTTTTACATTTTCCAAATTATTAAATTGGCGCTTCCTGCCGCCCCCTTTCATATGCCGCCTCGTGCTGTGGCCCATACCCTCCCCCCCCAAACTACGCCACTGCATGCTGCGCCAACCCCAAGTAAATTGAAGGGCTGAATTGCGGCTGAAGATGATGTCAGTCAGTAGGAACAATCTGAAAGAAGAGGATACCAAAGGATCGTAACAGGTGGCGTTCTGTAGCTTTCGCCAACCCACGGGAAAACGGCTTGAGTGTACACAAGTAACGTTATGAACGTGTAAAGTCCCTACATTCTATGACTAATCAACTTCTGAGAGTTCGGAGAAATTTGGAATTGACTCAAGTATTCATTAGAACAATATAATTATCATATGGAGTACCTGCACTGCATGGCAAGAACTTGGTAACATAAGTACTAAACCATGTTTAAAATACTAGCTTATGCCCGCGGCTTCGCCTGCGTAGATTTCGGTAATTGTCTCACAGGATCTTACAACCAGGATATAAAGTATTCTATGTATTAATCCCGATTTTTGAAATGGATGGAGTTTCTTGCCCATTGTTCTCCATTGACAATAGAGATCTACGCTTTACGAATTAATAGACATTCTGATTCATACAGTACGACAAAATCACGGTCTTGTATATTCTCCCTGGCGACAAATAGGCAAAAGTTCCCGTTTGTTGCCGATGTGGCGTACTATGACAAAATATAATTTTGTTCTCAAAAAGTACCAGGCTGGCATGAGCTCAAGTAGGTATGCATTTCAATAATTCTGGGTAGGTACGGTTTTCTAGTAATAAATACCTTCTTAAATTCATGCCAGCCTAGTATTGTTCGTAAGGTAGTATTGGATACTGCCCATAATAAGCACAACAGAACTGTACTAATACTATTCAAATCCCATACAATATTTTTGAGTACCTAATATTTTATTACTTAAAAGTACGGTGGGGCCAACGGACCAACGGGAACTATTTTTATGTTTTATCAGTTCCCAGTGGCCCCACCAGTAGGTATGGCGTAGTGGGGATAGTGGGAACAGTTTTTAATTACTTTAATCAATTCCCGCTAGCGACAAGGCGGTGGGGACAACGGGAATACACCAAGATTACATGACGTTTTTCCAAAACGCGAGCCCTTCACGACTTCTTAGTGTTTTGGATGTATATTATACAGAAAGTTGCGGAACAAACACCAAAGAAAAACTTTATCAAGTGTGAATTTGAATGCAAGCAAAATCACATACAACAACTAGTTTACCTACCTACCTATTGATACCCTGAAGTATTACCCACTTAAAATAATAATCATTACCCTATATAAACAAGTACAAATCATTATCCTTACACTTGAATTCTGAATCTTAATACAAGTATTCGTAGTTCCTCTCTAAATATTCATCAAGATGAAGTTGATGGTGTTCTCTTGTCTTTTCGTTTTGCTCGTTTCCGAAGGACTAAGTCTGGGCTACCATGAAGATGTGGGCATCCCAGAAGCAGCTAGGATCAGGCAAAAGGAAGCGAAGCAGATGACTGCGAGAATCATTGGGGGCATGCCGTCTCAGTACGGAGATAATCCTCATTTGGTGAGTAGTTTTTTGTTTCATAGGAGCCCAGTCTACGAAAATTGACAGCCCGTTTCTTTTTAGCTCTTCCCTAGTCGCTGGCTAGATGGCGCTGAACTTAGTATGAATAATGCAAGGAACAGAACTTTAAAAAAAAAACTGATTTTAACAAAGCGCGAGAAAACTAGGTTATATTCGGAAAGTTAGGCAAACGAAAGTGTCAGTCAACGAGCGCATGTGACGTGACGCAATGTTGTTTTTCCAAGCGTTTTGGCTTTGGCACAACTATCGTAGTCAGTTCAACGCCATCTATAGAGTTCTTGGAAACTAAGTTTTTTTTTGTAATACCTCAAAAGGAAAACCTCTCATTGCAGTTATTTTTAGTGGAAAATAATATTGGTAAATTAACGACGTATTTTTATTAGTTCACAAAACTCGCTCTTGTTGGCACTTGGCAGCTAGAAAAAAGGTCTCTCGTGCGCAACGCAAATACAAGTTATTTTACCACTCCTTCGGAAGCAACAGAGGCTATATTGCAAATTCTATAATTATATTTTGTGCTCCAATTCCAGGCTGGACTGATCATTTGGCTGACTACCGGTCAGATGTCTGTGTGCAGCGGTACATTGTTGAGCTCCAAGAAGGTGCTGACGGCGGGTCAGTGCTGGTACGACGGCTACAGCCAGGGCAACAAGATCCAGGTCAGTACTGGAGGCACAGGGTGACGCAGCGTGTATCAGACACTCCGACGTTACTTGAAAATGTGTTAATTTGAAGTAGCAGTAGCTACTACTGATGGTCATCCAGTTAGTCCTTAAGGGCTATATATCCCTCAAATGGCTTAGCATGATCCTCCGTTACGCCTAAAATCCTGCAGCATTAATTTTGAAATAAATATATGGTAAAGTTGAGGATTAATGCTAAGTCCTATGTGTGACGAAAACACGATTCCATAAACTTTTCTCGATAGAAAAAAAATCCAAAGTTAGATCCAAATCGAACAATAAACCGCTGGTATTCAAAAAAGTACTTCAAATTAGATCATGAAACTTTGCATACTAACTGAACTAACTATAAAGCAGGTCTTATGTGTTTTATTTTTTTAATCCAATCAATAGATTTTTTGATGACTATTCGGCCCCAGTGACCACTTTGTAGTGCAAGCTGAGTAGAATTTTATTCTAACAGTATTTCAAACGAAGTTTGAACCACCACAAATAGAGTTGCTAATTTTAGAGTTAGAAGGGCCTTAACTTTTTCCATGCTACGCCAGTTGATGTCATCACGTCAACGACTGTGCTGTGTCGCGTATTTGGAATCTATACCTTCAGCCAACGCTCTATAGTGTTGAGTTCGGGGTGTACAATAAAAGTATATACACCCGTGCTAGGGATTTCTAAATATACCCGACCGCAACATTCTTCTGGGGTATACTTTCATGTAGGATACTCCAATACCCGTGCCTCCGCCGGCCGCCTTCGTCGGCCTACGGCCCGGTGCCCATGCCGCCTATAAGTGTCTAAAACAGCTTTACTTTCGGAAGTCGGCAAAAAAGTCAATGAAACAAACAGTCACTGACATGACTTCCGAAAGTAAAGTTATTTTAGACTTTTTATTTCACATAATTATTTTTACAAGGTTGTTTTATTATCAACTGGCTGATGCCTGCGGGTTCAACCACCCGCTTGACAAATTATATACTAAAACATTCCTCGAGAACCACTCTATCCATTGGTGAAAACAGCATGAAAATCGGTGCAGTAGTTTTTGAGGTTATCGCGAACAGACAGAGAGACGCGGCGGAGGACTTTGTTTTATAATATGTAGTGATTTTTTTTGTGCATTATGTTTTGCACAGATAAATAAATTATATCTCTTTATTGACTAGGTATTTATTATTTTTGTTTGAGGTGGTGTTGGGTAGCACCCAGTTATTTTACGGATCGCGCTACGACGTTAGCGCGGTGTCTGTACATCCAGGGTTCAATCCCAGGAAACTGATCAACGACCTGGCCATGCTGACCTTGCAATGGTCGGTTAGCTTTAACCGTGAGTTCCTTTAAATATTATAATAATATTATCCTGTAAAATTTGTCTCTGTATGAGAAGGAGGCTCTGCCCAGCTGTGGGACAGTAATAGGCTTTTATTACTACATAAAACTTATGGTGAACATAAGAATGACTGGCCAAAATGACCGATAAGCTTTAAAATATTACTAAAATCTAATACCTATTTGCCACTATTTGATACTTTTGTTTAAATAATTGGTACCTAATTAATAACTGAGAAAATGAATTTAAAAATTGGGCAGTCATTCTGATGTCAGAATGACTGCCGACATTTAGATATTCAAGGGCTCCAAAATTTCAATTCGTCTTTACAAAAATTTTGTACCTATTTGATACCTAAACATATATTTTTCTAGATTTTAAGGGCAAAGGATAAAGATCATTCATTTTGGCCACACATTGATCGGTCATTTTGGCCAGTCTTTCTGATGTTTACAACATAAGTACCTATATGTTGTACACAAAAGCTGTTGGTGAACCTATAAAAAATAAATTAAAAAATCGGGGCAGTCTGGGGACTGCCGATAAAAGTAAAAACAAAAGTACACAGGCCCCGCCCCAGTCGGAGCACTGCTACGGTTTGTGCCCCGCGCACTTCTATGTGGTGCTACGCCGTAGTGGATCGGCTACGAGTGCTACGAAGCGTGATGTGAGTGGAGGTGACGATCGTTAAATGTTTTTCCTTCACCAAAAAGTGCTCAACGCGCCTAAAGAAGTTTTCACTTCAATAAATTATTTTTGTCCCATAGCAGGGCAGTTGTGTAGTTACTTTAGCCCACAGCTACTCCGGCATGCGACAGATGTGACCAGCATAGTTCCTTAATCCTATGTGGCACAGGCGTTATGTTACGTTACGTTATTTCAAGTATATAGTACTATCTTGTTTATTGCTTTAGTACTTCAGCAACGGAGCTCTGCTCGGGTGAAAATAAGGCAAAAGAGTTTTTCCAGATATGAGACCCCCCAGATATGGGCTAAATCGTATTTTCGCCCCCTTAAACGCCAATCTATTGCAACTTTCATCGAAATCCTTAGAGCCGTATACGAGAACGTGATTACAAATTTAATAGTGGATGGAAATAGGATACTAAAGTCTGTAAAGTTTCGTTAGCTAATTATTTTTGACCCTGTATCCTTTTCTTTTCAGAATACCAGAAGCCAGCGATCCTGCCGTCATTTGATGAAGTAAACAATACGTTTGCGGGAATCTCAGCGAGAGTGTCCGGATACGGCAAGACCAGCGACTGTAAGTTACCACCTAAAATTTCCCCCAAAAATCGGGCCATCAAATGCAAAAAGAATTTTTCATAATTATATCCGACTGGTAGCTCCAGCGATAAGCGCGTTCAAACAAAAAAACTTGATTATAATTTGTATTATTGATATATTATATTTATTGACATTATTGAGAATATAAAATATATTGATTATATTTTGTATTTTCTGTTCATTGAGAGGTCTGGCTCTTGTGTTTTTTTAGACATTATTTTGTACCTTATCACTATGTTTTCCTATTTAATCCAAAAGGTTGACTGGTAGAGAATGCCTTGTGGTATTAAGTCCGCCTATGTACACTGATTGTGGATCGGATCACCAACTTCTAATAGCAAAAGTTAAACTCAAGCTTAGAGCTGCTAGGAAGATTGAGAAGCAAAAAAGAATCCAGCCTACGGACAAACCAAAATTTGTGGCTGCGATCATGCAAAAATGGCATCAATGGACTAACTTAGACCCACAATCAGCATCCCCAGATCAACTGTGGGGTCAGGCTAAGGAGCTGCTCGAAACTTCCATGATAGAGTCGAAGCCCTCTGTACCAGTTCGCAAGCGTCAACACTGGATGACTAATAGAACTCTTGCCCTTGTGGAAGAAAGAAGGGACATGAAAGCTCGGGGAGCAGATGTTAGGAGCTTGAATACAATATCTGCTCGTATACAGGAAGCATGTAGACGAGATCGCAATAACCATCTACAGAATTTGTGTGCAGAGGTTGAAGTTCACGCTGATAAGCATGAAACAGGTGATCTGCACCAAAAAATAAGATCTATCACCAAAACCCTTTCTTCTAAAACATGGGCTATAGAAAATTCGCAGGGCGAACTACAGACTGAAATAGTTGCAATATCTGAGTCCTGGAAGGACTACTGTCAGTCACTATTCGAAGATCCTCAAGCACACAACTATCTCCCGACAGTGCCCAAAGACGAAGAGAAAGAGCCATATATATTGAAGGACGAAGTGCGAACCGCTATCAGACGACTAAAAAGCGGAAAAGCCACAGGAAGGGATGCTATACCGATTGAAACCATCAAAGCGTCAGGGGAGTATGGTATCGATATTTTTCATACCCTGTGTAACAAAGTTTGGGAAACTAGAACTTGGCCCCGAGAATGGACTCATACTGTCTTTGTCCCTCTACATAAAAAGGGATCCACTAAAATATGCAGTAACTACAGATTAATTGCCTTAATTTCACACGCAAGTAAAATTCTACTGCATATTTTGAACGAGAGGTTGAAGTCTTACTTGTCAAAGGAAATTGCTCCTGAACAAGCTGGCTTCGTGAAAGGGAAGGGTACTCGTGAGCAGATTTTAAATGTGCGCCAGATTATTGAAAAGGCCAGGGAGTTCAATAAGCCAACTTATATTTGCTTTGTGGATTTCTCAAAGGCATTTGACTCAGTACGATGGCCAGTACTTTGGGAGACTCTTCTGACTATGGGAACACCCAAACATCTTGTTCACCTCCTTAGGAGACTTTATGAAGAGGGAACAGCATCGGTGAGAACAGACGACGTGTTGTCGAATCACTTTCATCCAAGTGCCGGGGTCCGTCAGGGCTGCATCTTGTCGCCACTACTGTTTAATACCTATACGGAACTCATTATGAGAATAACACTCGAGAATTGGTCGGACGGAATCACCATTGGAGGCCATAAAATTTCCAATTTGCGTTATGCAGACGACACTACCCTATTTGCTACTAGTATTGACAATCTGGAATCCCTGTTGAGTAAAATGGAACAAGTTAGCCTTGATTTTGGTCTGAAGATAAACCGCAGCAAGACGAAGATCATGATTGTGGACCGAGCTAACAACAACTCACCCGAAATAACTAAAATTGCAAATTGTGACGTCATTCAGTCATACATCTACCTTGGGGCACTAATATCGAACAGCGGTGGATGCGTGGAAGAGATCAAACGGCGCATGGCTATTACCAGGTCCTCCATGGATCGGCTTGCAAAAATATGGAGAAGCAGAAACATCACAAAGGCCACTAAAGTGAGACTTATCAAGGCTTTAGTGTTTCCCATATTTCTTTACGGTGCTGAAACATGGACTTTAAGAGAAAGCGAGAAAAAGAAGATAGACGCCCTCGAAATGTGGTGCTGGAGGAGAATGCTTGGCATAACCTGGACGCAGTTTCGAACCAATGACTCAATCCTCCAGGAACTGCGAATCAAACAGCGTCTTTCTTCCATCGTCCAATGTCGTATCCTCACTTTCTTTGGGCATATCACACGTCAAGAAGACACATCTGTGGAGCGACTTGTAGTGCAGGGAAAGGTTGAAGGCACAAGAGCGCGTGGCAGGTCACCAATGCGTTGGACCGACCAAGTTAAAACCGCACTCAATGGTCCACTCCACGAATGCACAAGAAAAGCCACAGTACGAGAGGAATGGCGACGGATTGTGAAGCTTGCCACCACCCCTGATTTGACGACCACGACCACTCGGCCAAGAGTGTGACGACGAAGAAGAAGATGTACCACTCTTGTACATGAAGTTTAAATAAATACAGGAACTCCTAGTACAAGAGCCAGGGCTACACTGATGTAATGAGCAATCAATTTGTCAATAAAGATTTATTTATTTATATCTATTTAATAGGTGTAACGAAACTAAAACGCACTTCACTTTTCAACGTTTAACATTAAAACTTGTATTAAAAAAAAAAAAAACTTATGTCCGTAACGCGGTAGATATGGTGTAGAACAAAAAAATGATCGCAATGACGGGGAGACGGGTATTTGTATTGTACACCCAACAATTTAGGCTATTGCTATTTTTCTCTCTAATAAAACGAGAAAGAGACTGCGTAATTTAGAGCTGTCAAATTTAATTGGAACTAATATTTCCATACAAATGAAGGGTGCATGTAAAAACATGTCGACTAAAAACACGGTGAAGCGCAAGGCATAAACTAGTTTGACATCTCTAACTTAGTTCTACTTAGTTCATAGCTATAGCCGTCCTCTTCTCGCACTACCTTTTAGTAAAAGATAGCAATAGCCTAAATTAAGTTTAGTTTGTGCACAACAGAATCGACATTATAAACTAGTGTGACATCTCTTAGTTCATAGCTATAGCCGTCCTCTTCTCGCACTGCTTTTTAGTAAAAGTTAGCAATAGCGTAAATTAAGTTTAGTTTGTGCACAACAGAATCGACACCATAAACTAGTGTGACATCTCTAACTTAGTTCATAGCTATAGCCGTCCTTTTCCCGCACTGCTTTTTAGTAAAAGTTAGCAATAGCTTATAAGTTTAGTTCGTGCACAACAGAATTGACACCAATAAGAGATAAATGTTTTCCTGATTCCAGTCTCCACAGTGGGCCCTAACACTGTACAACACGCCGTGAGCGTCCCAGTGAGCAGTAACGTCTGGTACGACTGCTACTACCGCATGCCGCAGCGTCCCGACGACTACGACAACCTGGTCTGCACGAGCGGGGACAACGGCTGGGGGACCTGCGGCGGGGACCTCGGCGGGCCCCTCGTCGTGGACGACTACTACAACAACACTAGCTACTACAACGGCTCGGCGTTACTGGTAATGTAACTCATTATTTCCCATCTGCCCCCACACGTCTGTGCCCAGAGGTGGCAGTTGAAACTATTTTTCCCATCGGCCCCAACTAGTGTTGCTTAAGCCCCTATCTTTGTCGGCACTGGTGCCCATTCCCTTGTTTACAAACTAAACCAAATTTAAGTTCAGTGCATCTTTTTCTTTCTATTTCATTAAGAAAAGGACAGAAGATAAATTTTAGTTAAGTTCTGTCAAATTAATCAGCGCCATACAAGTTTTAGACGCGATTAAAAAGTTGACTACTAAAATTACATCAAATTACGTCAGGTGCTGACTAATTTGACAGGATTAAACTAATATTTATATTCTGTCCTTTTCATAATGAAATAGAAAGAAAAAGATGCATTCAACTTAAATTTAGTTTAGTTTGTGAACAAGGGAATCGGCACCATTGTACTGGTCACATTCGGAAACTTTATTTCCGGCCATCTAAAATAAATTCTTCCGGTAGCAATGGTAGAACTACCGTCAAAGCAACAAAAGTTAACCGAACTAGGGGTACAGGAAATTAATCGTGGAACACCTTGGTGAACCAGGGGTACAGAATAATAACCTGAAAATAAATAAATAAATATTGTTGGACACTATACACAGCGCCATCTAGTGCCACACTAAGCAACGAGGCTTGTGTCGTGGACACCAGATAGTTGATATACTACATAGATACTTTTGTTTGTAAATTCATACTTATTATACATATAAACATCCATGACTCGGAAACAAATGTCCATGCTCATCACACGACATTTGCTCCGACCGGGATTCGAACCCGGAACCCTAAGAACGTAAGGCAGTCTCACTACCGCTGCGCCAATCAGGTCGTCAACTCATTAATTCCCAAGTCTGTCCCAGAGGTGGCAGTTGAAACTATTTTCCCATCGGCCCCAACTAGTGTTGCATATGCCCCTATCTTTGTCAGCACTGTAGATGCAACCTAAATTAGTAATAGACGCCACCAGTAGTTACAGACGTGACGATGAAGTAGTCGTTTATTTTTTCACCAAATAGTTTATACTAGCTGACGTCCCGCGGTTTCACCCGCGTAGTTCCCGTTCCCGTGGGAGTACGGGAATAAAATATAGCCTCACGAATAATGTAGCTTTCTACCAGTGAAACAATTTTTAAAATTGTTTCATTACTTTCGGAGATTACCCATTACATACAAACTTACAAACATACAAACTTACAAACAAATGTTACCTCTTTATAATATTATTTTATATTTAACAAACATATATACTAATAGGAATTACCGTTTCTTTGTCTATTAAAGAAATGAAACTACAAATAGGATTCGTTTTTTTATTACAAAATTTTACGTTGGTACATATAAATCAGTTAAATTAATAAATCAGTCAAAATTGGTAAAGAGGTACAAAATTATTAATAATATCATCTCTGACATAGTTACTTACGACTTAAAATAAAATTAACATTAAGTAACTTTGTTATTTTCTACGCGAAGATTCTCTAAAATTATCTTCCAAGTGTACAAATTTTAAATATTATTGATCACATAAAAATCACGAAATAATCTTAGGAACACATTTCTATGCACACACCAACACACACTGACACATACCAAGTGTATCTAACAAAAATTAGTCAAAATAGAATTAAAAATGAAAATGTGTGAAAAAAAGATTCCTATCTAAATAGTAGATAGGGAACTGCCTCGATGGTCAAGTAGCATGCAAGCATGAGGTCCTGGGATCAATTCTCAGGTCGGGCAGTGTTTATATTCTTATATATCTCCATCAAGAATTTCTTAGTAGCAACCACGTAGATTTGTGCCCGGTTGATGGAAATAGGCTCGCTCCTTATTACAGAGGACTTAAAAACATCTGGCGAAATGTGGGTGTACCATTAGGGCTAACTGTTGCCTAACCCTTCATTTTAAAAACCTCATAACACTTTGTCCAACACAGGAATTTAACCCACGACGAAGTTAGGTAATACTTCGTTATTATCTGTGCCCAGGATCTCATGATCAACAGTCGCGCTTGACCAAAAGGTAGGATTTAACTTTTTGACCGCCAGAGCATAAACGCACGCGCGTGCCCTCCACACCTACCATTTTACTATATTATATTTTACTATATTTGTGTCGTTAGGCCTACAGAGCACTTTCTTGTCACGTATATGTGACGTGTGCGTTAAAAAGGTTCAATAACGTGTTGTATCTTGAACCAGATTATTATTAATTAAATAAATGTCCATCATGTGCAAAATAGTTTTTGTAATTTACTCCGAAGACCACAGCCAAAGTACCACAGATAATCATCTTGCTCTATATCTGTAAGTCACCACAGATAATCAACATAGGGCTTTACACTAATAGAATTAATAAGACATTACTTATGAACTACCATACAACATAACGTTTAACTTTTTTTTATCACTGTACTCCTGTTTCAGATCGGAGTGACTTCGATTCAGTCTCCGTTCGGCTGCCAGACTGGTTTCTCAACCGGCTATATGCGGGTCACCGCGTACCTCAGCTGGATTCAACGCAATTTGTAATCGATCTTCAAATATAGTAGCGACACGGGTCAATAACGTGGCGAAATTGAGAACTAACTTGACATTACTGGATTTTGACATTTGCTTGACAAGTATAGTCATCTAAGGCTGGCTAATGGTGTAGGTATCTACACCGCATGTAGGTAACATTATCTAACAATGTTATCAATGAGAGGTTTTCTTTTTGAGGTATTAAAAAAACTTAGTTTCCAAGAACTCTATAGACGGCGTTGAACTTACTATGATAGTTGGTGCCAAAGCCAAAACGCTTGGAAAAAAAAACATTGTGTCACGTCACATACTCTCGTTGACTGACACTTTCATTTGCTTAACCTTCCGAATATAACCTAGTTTTCTCGCGCTTTGTTAAAATCAGTTTTTTCAGGTTCCGTTCCGTGCATTATCATACTAACTCCTAGCGCCATCTATCCAGCGACTAGGGAAGAGCTAAAATGAAAATCCCTCATTGTTACCCGAAAGGTGAACATAATATATTATCACAGCAACATAATATACTAACACTTGGAAACGTTGCTTTTCAAAAAGTAACTGCGGTGGATGCACCATATCTAGCAATCCTGGCTAAATGTGAACGCAGACTTAGCCGCACCGCAGTCACCGCATTTAAATTTTTCTATGCAATCTCACACACAGACATAGACACAGATTGCATAGAACTTTATACGAAGAATTGGAATGCGGCGACTGCGGTGTGGCTAAGTCTGCGTTCACCATAACTTGATGTAAAACAAATTTTAATGGAAAAGGGAAATATATAATTAAGCTTGTATAAAGGGTAAAAGGAACACCGCCGTTAAAACGTTTATTACTACGTATCAGTACAGCATTCTGAACCCACATAGAAATTTTTCTTCGGTTAGTAAAATGCTCCAACCAGCCCGCGAAATTCAAATTTTCTTACGTTTTTTGTGTGTGTTGCTTAAAATTATTCGTGGCTGTAAGACGTATGTAGTTACAGAATTATAATGATCAAAAACATCAATACAACCCTCCAAGTTCATAAAGGTGTAGAAATTACTTTTTCAGTTTTTTTTTTGGTGTCAATCTAAACTTAATTTAGGCTATTGCTATCTTTTACTAAAAGGCAGTGCGAGAAAAGGAAGGCTATAGCTATGAACTAAGTTAGAGATGTCAAACTAGTCTATGCCTTGCGCTTCACCGTGCACAGTTAATTTGTATGGAAATAATAGTCCCAATAAAATTTGACAGGTCTAAATTACGTCCGTCTCTTTCTCGTTTTATTAGAGTAAAAGATAGCAATAGCCTAAATTAAGTTTAGTTTGTGCACAACAGAATCGACACCAATGTTCCATACATTGGTGTCGATTCTGTTAGCTGGTTTTTAGGATTCCGTACCAAAATGTAAAAACGGGACCCTATTACTACGACTTCGACTCCACTGTCCGTCTGTTAGTTGCCCATTGCAGTGAGCCTTGATAGCTAGACAGTTGACATTTTCACAAAATGTGCATTTCTGTTGCCGCTATAACAACAACTATTAAAGTATAAACGTTAGGAACTCTTCATGCGCGAGTTCGACTCGCATTTGGCCGGTTTTTTTTTTTTTAATTGAAAAGAGTAACCATGGAGTTTCTTGCCGGTTCTTCTCCATGGAAACGACGAACCCGAACCGTGCACCTTTCGTGACGTTTTTTATGTGCCCAAGTAGGCCTATGTGAAATAAAATATTATGATTTTAAATTTTTATGGGGTGTTCAGAATGTTGTACTAATACGTGGTAGCCGTTTTAGCGATGGTGTCCCTCCCAAAAAAAAAATCTTCCGCCTTTCTTCTTTTCGGCAATATCATGTTTCATATTTTTAGCTATGCTATTTCTATAACCTCATAATATTATAACCATTGTCATGTATACGTAAATATCAAAATTAACTAAATACACAATGAATATGCTTAAAATATCTTTGTTTTAATTTCGCAACCTTATTTCTATTGGGAACTAAGTTAAATTGTTTATTACAGTTGTGCCGTTCAAAGTCACTTTTAAACGTCACACGGAAATGTAGGTATTTTTAGGATTCCGTACAGTACAGTTCAGTCGGCAAAAACAGAACACTGTGGGATCACTCTGTTGGCATCTGTCAAAAACTTTTTTTTCAGGAACGCGTGGAGGTATCGAGCTGAAATTAATACCAATCAAATACTCAGGTCTGCTACCTCTAAGAGCAGTGAAATCAAACTTATAAGACACCAGACCATTATATGTTGCATATTTTGCGATTTCACAAGGGAAAAAACCTCTAAGATACTTCCCGTTGACCCAGAATCATAAAATTTGGCGAGAAGCAATGTCATACAGCACATGTAAGGAAAAAAAATGCTAACTGTAAATATGTAGTTTAATAAGAAAGAAAGTAAAAATCTTTGTTCGCAGGGATATGTTGCGACATATCCCTGCGATATATGCACGTCATGTGTGACGTGCATACAGAATTTGAGTATAGCAAAACGGAACTTAGACAAAAAATTAATTTAAAAAAAACGTTGACAGCTTGCACGTCGTGAGTGCGATAAATAGGTTACCACTCAGCATGATGCTGTGCTATGGGGGGGGCACAGCACAGCGCTGGTTTTCAGTGGTCACCCGTGAATAACAAAATTTGAACAAGGTGGCACAAACCACACTAAATCAACTGGAAATACCCAGATAATGGACATGCTCAAACATTGTACTTTTGTTTAAGAAAGGAGACCCGAAACAAATATCAAACTGCAGACCCGTTAGTCACATGTCAAATTGTATTTAGATGGGTGTTTGAAAAATAACAAAATGGCGGATTTTTGCCGCGAAATAGTAATAAGTTCTGGACTAAGTTCGCCTTTGTACATAAGCTATATAATTAATAAATAATAATTATCAGGCATGTGATGCGGAGGAATGAGGAAAATGCCGTAAGTAAAGTTCTGAGTATGAATATGGATGGGTATATGAGTAGAGGAAGACCTAAGAAACGATGTATGGACTATAGATAATACACTATTGGACTGTGTGAAGGATATGGCTAGAAAGGAGGTGACTGCTGATATGACGAGTAAGAGTGTGGAAGACATGCTGCGCAGACCACAAATAAATTCTATTTTTATTGAACGGCAAGTAAAGCCGATGTCGACTATTTAATCCTGTCAAATTAGTCAGCACCTGACGTAATTTGATGTAATTTTAGTAGTCAACATTTTAATCGCGTCTAAAACTTGTATAGCGCTGATTAATTTGACAGAACATAACTAAAATTTATCTTCTGTCCTTTTCTTAATGAAATAGAAAGAAAAAGGTGCACTGAACTTAAATTTGGTTTAGTTTGTAAACAAGGGAATCGGCACCAATGTCGGTCGAGTGAATGAAAACAGCCCGCGTAGCATGGCGACTAGAAACGGGAAAAGACTCGACAAATCTTTTGTTCATCTGTCATTTTGTCGATATTGAATAGACAAAATGACAGAGGAACAAAAGATTTGTCGAGTCTTTCCCTGTTTCTACGTCGCCATGCTACGCGGGCAAGTGTGCATGACAAAAAAAAAAAAACTACAACGACTGACGGACTGATCTGAGATCACAGGTTAAATTTTTTGATTCAACGTGGATCTTGTCGGGTTAATAAAGAAGGAGCTATATTATGCCCGCAAGACGAAAATGTATCGGAACCCTGTGTCTTCACTTTGCCCCTACCACACGGCAACTACTACACACGCAGTTCAGTAAAAGTAATAGATACGCAGTCGCGCACACACCCGCATTTCTTAAAACTGAACGTACTACACAATCAATTATAAACCTTATGACATCGAACACAGCGTGTATTTACCATGCACCGTACAACTTACCTACACAAAAACATCACTCGCTATCGTTGTGTTGTGCAAAAGCATAAGTACGCTAGTGATTGACTAAATCGGAAAGTTATCGAATCTTTCATTTATTATTGTGTACATTTTTTTGGTCCTGAAAATACACACATCAAAAGTGTCTAGGGATCAAGCATTTTTATGCGGATTTCTTGAGATTGAGATGTGGCTTTGTAATAAATTTATGATTTTATAAATTTATATGGATCCTTTTTGGTGCATTTCATAATTTGAATCAGGAACTCTCAATCAAATTCGAGTAAAAGATGAAAATAAGCTGTCAATATTTTCCCTATAAAAACATACAACGCATTGAAGACATTATTAGTGCTACTGTTTCCCTACTACTGATTAAAACCAACGTTATTATGGAGCGGCGACGTCATTTAAGCAGGGAAGAAATGCTCAGAGCCGTGGGAATGATAGAAGCTGGTTCCCGGCAACGTACTGTAGCTTTAGCTCTGAATACAAGTCAGAGTGTTATCAGTCGACTTTGGACACGTTACCGAAGCACTGGTACCGTGGCTGAGCGCCATGGAGGACGGTATCGCTGCACCACACGGAGACAAGACCGATACATTCAAATCTTAACTCGAAGAGCTCCAACAATAACCGCCATGATGTTAGCCGTGAGGCTTCATCACTCTTCAGGGAACTTAATTAGCGACCAAACAGTCAGAAACCGCTTGCATGAAGTGAACCTTCATTCCCGAAGACCGCTACGGGTACCACCTATAGCAATGCACAATCGTAGGATTCGATATCAATGGGCTCTTGAACACAGAAATTGGGCAGAAGAACAATGGCGTTTCGTGTGCTTTTCTGATGAGTCTCGTTTTGGTATGAGACCGGATACAAGACGTATACGACACTGGAGAACCCCTGGACGCCAACAGCGATTAAAATCCTGCCAGGAAGTCCATCCTTATAGTGGTGGAACCATCATGGTATGGGCGGGTATTTGGATCGGCGGAAGAACTGAGTTGATTTGGATCAGAGGCAACCTCAACGCTCAAATTTATGCTGAGACGATTGTATCAGACGTCATCGTTCCTCTACAAGTGCAAATCGGTCCCTTATTTCAGTTAATGCATGATAATGCACGACCGCACACCGCAAGAGTTGTAAGACAGACTCTCGCCGCAGCTAACATCAATGTCCTGCCCTGGCCTGCTCAGTCGCCAGACTTGAACCCGATTGAGCATGCATGGGATATGCTACAGAGAAGAGCTCTGCCGAATATGGAGGGTATCCAGTCGCAAGAAGACCTTTTTTTGTTGTTGCAACGAACATGGGCGGCCATTCCACAGCGTGATTTGGATGAACTCATTTTGAGTATGCCAAACCGATGTTCTTGTGTTGTTAGTGTTCGCGGTAGAAACACGGATTATTAATTGTTTAAGTTACCCAATAAAATTTTAAAGAAAACTGTGTTTTCAGTCATTTTTTCGAACTTTAATGTTAGTGGTTCAAATGTCAAAAATCCCTTTATTAGGAAAATGGCAAATTTCTTTATTAATGCAAAGGTGACTTGGTTTATCGTTACTGTGACAAACGAAAACACTTTATTTGATGAATCCTTAAAGAAAATTTTAATTATTAATATCAATCAGGAGAAAAGTTATTGCAAAAATATATGTTGATCCCTAGATACTTTTGATGTGTGTAGTTAAATAATAATAATGTCCAGAATATAATATGTATTATAATAAAAATAAACAATATATTGCTAAAAATATATATTATGAAGTAAATTAAAACAATAAAATATCCGGTTACGTTGGTTTAGGTTGTCATGGCCTATTGAAACAGTAGTTAGTAGCACGAGCTTAGGATAAGGCATAATATACGATAATTCAAAGCCAAAAACACTCCACTGATTAAACCTGAAATTTAATTAACTTACTTTACCAAACTTGGTTACGCATTTCTCTACTATGCTGTAAAATAATCAAAATACATAAAAAAAACATTATTTGATATCGATCTTCCAACCGGGTTAAAACGGTTGACAAATTGAAAAATAAAACTAAAATAGTAATATTTAATTCGTCAATCGACATTGTCGATAGCCTACATTAGTGGATCTGCACAAGCACATCATTAACTCGTAGCAAGAAGGAACGGCCGTACTACGTGATTCATCCGCTTAATGAAATATCGTTTTGTGATTTTTACATTGCTTGTTTAGTCACTTAGCGACAAACTTAAGTAGTAATGTATTTATTGCAAAAATAGTACACTCGCTGTGATATTTGAAAACAAACATAACATAGTAAAAGCAACAAATATTTTACGATTTGTTGTTTTTCTTGATTTTAAAGACAAATATAGTAAAATACTTGTACTTATATATGGTAATTCCGTGATCAACAAAGTTTAGGTTTATGCTTCGGTTTTTACAAAAAACCCCTGAACAACACGGAATTGCTATAATTTGTTGCGAACGCGGTCGAAAGTAGACTAGTTCGCGGAGACGGCCATTTGCCTATGACATGGCCGACTGGACATGTCGCGCGGACACCGACACGCCCCCTTTCCACTTCTCCTGTTTTTTAGATTTCTATGTTTTGAGGGATATATAGCCCTTAAATTAATAAACTCTAATAGAAAGCATGGACATGGAGCAGTGAAATTTATATAAAAAATACAATTTTTTTCTACATTTATTAACAGCAACAGTTTATCTGGCTTGTCATTTTCACTAGTAATGATTAATGATCAATAAATCAGTCAGTTAACAAACACGAACTACGGTTAGACAGGTACGCGACGAAAGGTCGAAAGAGCGCGAAAAATTTACGCGGCATACGTACGCAATTACGCACGTCTGGAGCGCCGCGGAGCGCGACAGCCCTAGAGAGCTTGCATATTCAATATGCGCGGTAGGTAATTATCTCATGCCTACACACGGAGTGCAATAGCTCTGGTATGGTGACGTTGTTTACACGAACGACATTTAGCACTGCTTGAACAATTACTAGATTTATGCTTTATACTTAGGCAATTCATGCACGCTTTATTATCTTTTACACATTTGAAACAGGCCGTTGGGCTTAAGTTATTGAAAGCGGGACATTTGAAATAATGGTCGTGTTCTATATTTTCATACAAACATTTACTCGATTTATTACCGTTATTCGACTCTGAGCAAGCTACACAAGATTGCGGATTCGGAGCGTGATTGGGTTTATTATTTCGCACCTTGTTCGGCCTTTGTTTAATGGTATCACATGTCGAACTGTGTGAATTAGGCTGCGTGCTGTAATATATTCTACATTGGTCTTGTATGAATGACGTGAAGCTTAATGTTGGTAATTTGTTATTTCGCTCAGTCATTTCATAGGCGCGGATCGTTTCCGTATCGAACTTATTCAGAGCTATTTGTAGTAGCATAAAATCAGAAAGATCGTCCAATTTTAAGTTTTTAAGTGCGCTTACTGCGGTTATGAAGTTGTCAATGAACAGCTGGAAGTTGGAGGCAGACGCCGGACCGGTCAATCTAAGACTCAAAGCTTGGTCAAAGTATGTGGATGCGAGTACGCGGGTGTCTTGGTATCTGTCCACAAGCGACTGAAATATCAGCTGATAATTTCCAGCACTGGGTGTAATTCCCTCAAATACTGACTGCGCTTTCGGTGACAGCTTGCCTATCAAATAGTATAACCTGTCCGCATCAACGAGTCATTGTCGTGCACTGTTGACTTGAAGCTAGCATAAAATAGCGGCCAGTTCCGTATATCGCCGTCGAAAGACATTAGCTCAATTGGAGGTAGTCGCGGAGACCGCGCCGGCGACGCCTGCGCGGGAGAATTACTTCTACCTTCAAGCTGTGATTGTATACGCTTGATAATACAATATAAATCCTCGAAAGATGTATACGACTGGAAATTCGGCTTTGCGTCGGGAACTTCGCGTTATAGGTGTCCAAATGTTGGAAATCTGTCCTAATACTATCCACAGTTATGCAATAACTCAGAAACGCTTCCTGATTAGCTTCGGAAGCGTTTGCTGTCTTTGAACGCTCGTATATTCCTTGAATACGCTCGAGTAAAACATTGCGTTTTGCTTCCAGAATGGAAAGTTCCCGTACTTTCGACATGTTTTAGCTAGTATAAGTATGTATCTACAACACCAACTAATTATATAAAGTTCCTACTATAATTTTTAAGTAGATATGATATGTCAATATACGTAAGGTAGGCGCAAGCGATTAAAAAGGTGATACTCCTATTTAAGCGAAAACTTTTTATAAAGTTGGGGGTATTACTAAAAGTTGTTTGAAATATGGAAGTTTCTAGACAACTATGATAGTTTTATTACGATTATGTATGTAGGTAGCTACTTTGAGTATATTACCTGCGGGAGTAACCACGTAATGGGTATGTAATGGAATAGGGGGTCTAGCTATGTACTAATAACCTCTTGGGTAGGTACTTGTAGAAGATACCTACGCGTTATATGGGGAGAATATGGATTATGAATCCTTCTCTTGCGGGATAAGTTATGGTGACTCCAATTTCAATAGGACACAGATGTAAATCCGCTCGAAATGGACCAAAAATATGGTGGCAAAATTCACCAATTTAAAAGACGATTTTGAAAATTTATTTTATTTAGAGAAATGGGGTTTATTTATTAGTGGACTGTATGGAGGATTCTGATTATCGTCTTGGGGAATCAAAATGACACGAACAGGCGACTATAGATTAAGAGGAGGTGGCAAATTATGGCCCACCTACCTTGTTCTGGACCACGTGGCGGCTTCGATGGCGCGGCCGGTAGGATGACGATGCGATTGATGGAAACACTGGTTGTGAGTGTCTTCTGGTGCACCAGGTCGCGGATGGCCCCGGGGCGCTGTTGGTATATCACGATTCCGGCGGAGGGCGGTTTGACCTGCAGGCCGCGTATGCGTATACGCAGCGCGGTCGTAAAGCGAACGATAAGCTGTCGTTAAGTGGGGTGTCGCTCCGATCAATTTTTGATAGGCGAGCGCAAAGGGGAGGGAAAGGGATGGACATAATTATATCGTCGCCTGTTCCTACGATCTACGACATACGAGAGAATCAATAATTGATGAGTAGAAAAGTTACGAGATGGCGTCACCAAATGTGACTCTGATTAATGTGCCTGCCGTGGTCCCACTTACGAAGTCGACGGCAGAAATTGTAGATCAATCAGACAATTACTTCCGAAACTTGTTTACACTCTTAACCCCTTACGAAGCCATTCATGGCTTCCAAAGTTTGTTATTTTTTTACAGTTTAACTTAGCATTAAATTATCGTAAAATAAAATGTATCATATGAAGTGTTTCTTTGTTAACTGAAAAGTATTTTTTTGTATGTGGTAAGTCATCTGTGTCAAAACTATTTGAGGTGTTTTCATAACGCGGCCAGCGAGTGCAGTGCAACATTTTAGTGAAAACTTTATCAGTGAAAAATAAAATTAAATAAGTGACTGAGGTCTTCAATAAAAATTGTTATTTACTCTTAGAATCATCGACTACGATAACAGTAAGTTATTTTTTTATTTAATTTAATTCTCGTTTGATTTCTGATCTATTTTAGCAAACTCCAAATAAGGCTTGGTATGCGTTCCCGTCAAAATGCTGCCCGTCAAATATGGCTTCTTAAGCACTCAAGCTTCTGTACTATGCATTTTCCGAAATGGATTCTGCTCGCTTTTATTATTCTTCCAAGCATGTAAATCCTATATTATCTGTCCAAGATAACATCACTAAACCTGCAGATATTACAAATGAAGCTTGCAGTTTCTGAACATATGCGTAAAGCAGAGAAACTGCTCTCACAGGCAAAAAAACTGAGTCCAGCCAGCCTTCTGGGAACAACGACGACGTCAAGAGCTGGAACTCCATTGGGCCGAGCTGTCACTTTATCGAGCCGAGCTGGCACTCCATCAAGTATGCCTGATTCTCCAATATCCTCAAAAAATCCCGAAAAGCACCAGTCAGACATCAAGATATGCCACTGACGTCTGTACGGACTGACAGCAATGACCACTTTCTTGTTTGGGTATAAAGTAGTCGTCAATTGTGTCAAAACTACTCAAAGTTACGCAGTTACACAAAATATGAAAAATGCGAGGTCTTCTTATGCTATACTGAGAAATGGAACTGTTTCAAAGATTTTCACAAAATGTAACAGCTATGCATACAAAGCCAGAAATGTCTTACTTGATTTTCACTGGAATGCATACGAGGCCAGATGTGGCTCTTTCATGTAATTTCATAAATAATAACGGTATTTTTTTTCTTTTGTCTGATTTATGTTTAACAATGATAAATAAACACGTTTTTACGAAAAAAACATTTTTTATTAACCTCCATTATAATTCATGCAGTAAGGGGATAATATTACATTATTTTCCTCTAGTCAGTTTGGTTTTGAGGTTCGGTTACTATTTATTTGTATAACATGTCGGTTTTAATTTTAATCTTTTTAAACCAGTGTGTATTCGCATATGTTTCGTTAGAGTAATCTTCTGAGTAAAACTACGCTGACACACATCACACTTAAAAGGCTTTACACCAGTGTGTGTTCGAAAA
Source organism: Xestia xanthographa (assembly GCA_905147715.2). Lineage (NCBI taxonomy): Eukaryota > Metazoa > Arthropoda > Insecta > Lepidoptera > Noctuidae > Xestia > Xestia xanthographa. Next base: position 734,364 of record LR990654.1, on the reverse strand, counting down.
TGTGCTGCTAAATGATGCTTCAGAGAAAAACTACGCAGACACCCATCACACTTGTATGGTTTTTCACCAGTGTGTATTCGAATATGTCTGGTTAAATGACCCTTTTCACGAAAACTACGCTGACATACATGACACACGTAAGGTTTGACACCAGTGTGTATTCGAATATGTTTGGTTAATTGATCTATCTCACTAAAACTACGCTGACATACATGACACTTGTGAGGTTTTACGCCAGTGTGTATTCGATTATGTCTGGTTAAACTATCTATCCGACTAAAATTACACTGACACACATCACATTCATAACGTTTTTCACTAATTCGCGTTTTAGTATGCTGTTTCAGTTTCTTTACTTTATTTAAACTACGCTGATCACAGTTGTCAGGCTCTTCGAAAGTAGTGCCAGGTTTGTACGTATGATTTCGAGTTGTCCGGAAAACTTTCAAGTTTGATGGTTCACTTTTCTTTTGCTTCGTTGTTTGTTTTTGTCCTGGTTTTGTTCTTCTTGTGATGCGCGCACCTGTGATTATAAATCTGGTAAGTTTAAGATATACTTGCACACGAATCGAAATAACAGCGGTTTGGATTATTCACTCTAAAAAGAAAAGGAACGCAGAGCACGAGAATTGCAGTTAACGTTAAATAATACTCTTTATAACAAGCCACTTTAAGTACGAACCTGTGCAAACATCGACACTGACATGACACTTGAATTTATGAAATGTAGCTGTTCAAACCATAGACTTAGTATATACTGCCGTATAGACGAACTGACAGCTCGATAAAGCGTGACCAATTTTGATTTGTCAGTGTGTGCGTTAGTTAGCGATGTACCGAAGTTCGACCCTTGGAGGAAGATGTTCCATAGACTGCCTTTGTCCAGATTATAATTTTTACATTATGTTAAAAAAGTGTAAATACGTTAAGAAAACAAAACAGCCAACATTTTATTAAAAATCGCTCAATACCGCGACCTTTAAACAGAAAAATCTTATTTAACTGGTTTCTTACAGTTTCCATTCCTAAATTATTAAGTTTACATTCATGTTTAAGTCGAATGTCAAAGTAAATTTCTATAATGTGTTCCATTATTAAATATCTACGACCACTTAAAATATCTTGGTCCAAATTTTGGCTCTCCAAACTCGAAAATAAGCCGAAATTATCTTCTAATATATTACGTATTTAAGAAGTACAGCTTGGCAAATTGTAGATTTCCCAATACCTTGACTGATTTTATTGTTTTCACAAATAAAATTTTCAATCTGTAAACAAAGTTGTATCACGTCTTTGGATTACAACCAACGCGCCCAATGAATCTCAACCATTTTCCTCGAATTATAGTATCTAGAGGGAATCTGTTGTACAGATTATACAAAACAATTAGTTTATGTATTTGTTAAAAGTTAATTAACTTTTTCCTGATAAAATGGTTCAGTTAACAGACGGTAGGTAAATGTAAGCTAGCATTTATTTTCATAGTTAATTAAGATAAAATATCGATGGTATCGATAAATTTAAGTCAATCCCTAGCGTACATGTACAGGCGCGGATACAGAATTTTTTTCAAGGGGGGGCAATTTTTGGAAAATTCATAAAGAATTGATGTACTTTTCATAATAAATGGGTGTTACTTTACAGAAATCCATGATATCCTAGATACAAGGGGGCCGCCAGCTTTTGGGCCAGCCACGGTGTCGTAAGAATTTCTCGAAAGAACATATATCATAGATTTCAAGAAATTCTTACGACACCTTGCCTTGGACAGGTTATATGGTTTCGAACGTTCACATAGGAGTTACTTTGTCGAATTTCGGATAAATTCAAGAGAAAGTAATTTGTAGAGCGAGCGAAGCGAGCTCGAAAATTTTAACACTTCCTACCGACCTACTGGAGTTACCTGGACCTATTGTAGCCGCCGCCGCAGCGGCGGTAGGCATGACTCTCGGCTCTGTCTTGTGGCTAGACAAAGTTAAGACTCATGAAAAACTAGGCTTCAAGAGCGAGCGCAGCAAGCTCGAAATTTTTTACATTGCCTCAGATAATTATGCTATAATTGCATATATATAAGGCCTCAGGGCAAGGGGCTCCTAATTTATTTCAGGCTCTGTCTATTGTATAGATCGATCATTTAAAAATCCAATAGGAGTGCCAATCCAGAAGTAGAAAAATAGGAGCCTTTTTGATAGATGTTTTTACGCAGGGTTAAACAATATCTTAATTTAAGTGATTCAATGTTACGCTACAATTTATTACGTACAATACCATTCTATGGCATCAGGCAGGAAAAGCTAAACTTTTAAAAATCCTGAGCCTCTATGGGCAGCTGCCTCCTCCTGGCGACGCCCTTGACAAGATATACAACTAGAATATTTAGTGTCAGTTCCGTCAAATTAGTTCAAGCTTGGCTAATGAATGACGTATTTGGTCCGGTTCAGGGGGGGGCAATTGCACCCATTGCCCCCCCCTGTATCCGCGCCTGTACATGTAAAATAGATTGATGAAAAATCTATTCACCAAAAACTTTTTTACAAAAAAATAAAACCGACTTCAAAAAACACAAAAAATTGAAAAATAACTTTAGCTTCAGAAGTCGGTGACCTTTGTTTGATTCATTTAGTTTTTTTTTGTCACCGACTTCTGAAGCTAAAGTTATTTTTCAATTTTTTGTGTTTTTTGAAGTCGGTTTTTTTTTTTTTTTTAAGTTTTTTTTATTTTTCCATTTTTAGGGTTCCGTACCCAAACGGTAAAAACGGAACCCTATTACTAAGACTCTTTCGTCTGTCCGTCTGTCCATCTGTCCGTCTGTCTGTCACCAGGCTGTATCTCATGAACCGTGACAGCTAGACAGTTGAAATTTTCACAGATGATGTATTTCTGTTGCCGCTATAACAACAAATACTAAAAACAGAACAAAATGTATATAAAATGTGTCGGGACACAAGAACAGCGAGAGGGAATGGCTACCCTTATCGTTATGCTCGTGAGTTGCGGTGACTGGTCACAATCAAGTCACTCATAACATAGCATCACGCCTGTGATCCCGGAAGGGTTAGGCAGAGGTTAATTTATATAGCCTGTTACCCGGGCCATAATAACGAATCGATTGACGCCTTACTCATCAAAATCGGATGAATAGTTTAGGCGGTACGGTGGAATATACGTAAATACATACATACATAGACTGCTAAAATCATTACCCTTCCTTTTAGCTTTGCCGTAGTCGGGTAAAAAGTATCTATGAAGTATATAAACTATCTGGTGTCCACAACACACATCTCGTTGCTTAGTGTGGTGTGTAATGTCCAGCGAAATTTAAAAAAAAAAAAAAAAACATCACAAAACCGGCGATCGAGTGTGTCTTGCTAAGAAAATAGCTGAGACAAGATACATAAACTCCACTGATTACAATGTGGGACTATTGATTTAGTAACTAACACTTACTATTTGTCACGGCGGCTGTTTGTTTCTTCTCAGATACTTCTATTGCTTCTTCTACTTTAATTTTAACCTGCATTAAAGGTACGTCATCTTCTGAATCTGGTTCGGAATTGTCTGGGGGTATATCTACTACATCTAGATAACTATTGTCTACATTTTCTAGTTCTATATCTGTAAGTAAACAAAAAGATATATTATTAAAAATAGCTTGTCTGCATTAATTTAGAATTTTACAATTGATTCGGGTTGTACTCTGCTTGTAATGATATAATTCAATCATGATTCGGGTATCAGGGGTATGTCAGGGGGATGTCAGGGGTTCCCAAACTTATTTTGCCTACTGCCCACTTTTAGAATAAATTATTTTTTAGCGCCCCCATTTTTTCATTTACTTAAAAACCACTATTACCAAAAATTAAATTAATTATTGTGAGCTATATTAGCGGAGATTAAACAGTCATGCTAAATGAGACTTACTATAACCCGCAAGAGTTAACTTGAGACCTGAGCGCAGCAGCAAACATAAAAAATCATTTCATTTCAGTAGGTAGTACAAAACGGCGCTCAGGTCTCAAGTTAACTCTTACGGGCTACACCTGCCAATGAGAATGATTATTGTAACGCAACTTCATAGTATTCAGACAGAGTATCTTTTATTAAAAATAAAACAAACAATCGATTCTTCTCTCGATCTCTTAATTAATATTAGTTGATGTTCACAAGTTGTAGTTGAGACTCGAGCGCTCAGTCGGTGTCTAGAGTCCTAGATGAAATTACAAATCGCCCTCTAAGCGTCTACACAACGCCCCCATCTTTTTTCTGGGTCTCTTAGTGCCCCCCTTTAGGCCTGCAGCGCCCACAAGGGGGCGTTATCGCCCACTTTGGGAAAGGCTGATCTATATTATCTGTTGATTTCCTCGGGAACAGTACTTTTTTCGGGATGAGGTACGTACCCTTTGTCCGTTTCTGTACACCTGTTAACCTATATGCAAAATATCACGATGATCTGTTCAGTGGTTTAGGCGTATTTTTTTTTTTCATTTGTTTAGTTATGATTCTTACTTTTTAATACAATATGTGGCTTTTTATTCTATCTAGGAGATTCCTTCAATGTAGTCATCAAATAACTATTAGGCATGCGAAATGTAGCTCACTGAAAAGAAAAGTTAGCTCTTTAGCTCACCGAATAACTCTTTTAGCTCTTGAGCTCAATTGATTTACTTGCGAGCTACAGATCAAATTGAGCCGCGCAGCGCGCTACTCTAAGCAAGTTATACGAGACAACTAGCTCAGTGGCTCTATAAAATCTTTGAAGTTATTTAGTTCATCTAACTTAGTTGCGAGCTATAGATTAGAAAAAAATAGATTCATTGGTTTGTTTTGTTCTTATTACAAATAAATAAAACTATGAAAGCCAATGATTTTCCTTCGTAATGAACAGGCTTAGGACTGTCAAACCAGGGGGGGGACACTTGCTAACGTTCGGTTGAAAACATTTTTTGGCGTAGAATGTAACTCCACCTACATTTTCGCCCTGCCAATTCTTGCACATTGGTACTTAAGAGTATCACAGATGGCAGTAAAATCGAATTAATATAATACATATAACTAATAATAGCCAATAAAATTGCTTACACTATATTTTCAATATTGAAATTATTTTAAATCATATTTATATAATATTTATCAAATAAAAAATCAATATTGGTCGATGTTTACATAGATTTTATTTCTGGCAACTTTGTGTATTCAAAGTCGATTGTCAACCAACAACAAGTACCTACAAAAATCGCTTGCGTATAATTTGTAATAAATTTGTTTTGCCTTTTTGTGTTTCGGTTGTTTTGTGGATTATCATTTGCGGTCGAGCCGAGATTTGTTCTCCTCCCGTAGTTGTGTTGTCTTATATCTTCGAACCACATTAAATCTTGTGTTAAATTTTGCGAAAGAGACGTTTTATTTTTAGTGATTTTCATTAATAATACCGAGGCGTTGTGTTTTGGGATAAACATGGAACAGTAAGTAACACAATAACTAGTAATGGTTGATGAATTAGCGGTAAAATGTTGTACTATAGGGCTAAAGTAATACCCGGGGTTGCGGGACTTCGAAAGAGATACCGTGGCCCCGGAACACAAAGGGCGATGAAGGAACATGGATGGGTTTTAGTCAGTAAAAGTCTGACACTCCCTCCTGCTCCGCCCAGAGCGGGAGGAGTCATTTGATGATTTCCCACTCGAAAAAAAAAAAGGCTAAAGTAATACATCTAAATCTCTGAATACGTAATGTACGTAGAGTACCTAACTACTCAATAAAGTCATGGGCTTGTAAAGAATGCCAGAGTACTGTACAATACCTGAATTGAAAACATTGCCGGTGACTTTCTTTTTCACCAAGGACTTTTTTAGACAGTTATATTGCCTTAATGAATTACCTACATCCTGAGTACTACTTGGACTATGTGATATGTAATTTTAACATGAAGAGAAACCCCCGTAGAGCTAAAAGTCATGAACTCGTAAAATCCGGTTTTGCAATAATAAACGTTAACCTGAAAAGTTTATGGATGTTATGTGATATGTAAATGAGAGGTTCACAACATGGCTTACACAAGATTTTATTTGATCATTTTATAATATAATATTACTCATTATTTCAGATGGCGTTTTCCATTGTTTTCTGAACCCGGATAAGTTCCCTGAGCGATACTGCAGAAAAGAAAACTGATTCTGCAGTTGATTATACAAAGAAGAGGATATGTGACAGACATTTTATAGCTGAACATCGTAATCACTATAATCGTACTACCACCATGTGACCAATATATTTCACCAAGCACCACAACTATACTGACTGCACAGCAGTTGGAAGTGTCTAACAATGATCAGAATAATGATCAGTCTAAATCAGGTAAGAATTACATCAAATCCAATCAGAAAACTCATACATCTCAATATTTTTGTTCAGTAACTAGACAACACAAAATTAACTAAGTGTGAATTGCATATTTGTTATTTTACCAACTAAATGACTACTTAAACCTTAACCGGTAACTTTTCAATGCAACGCAAACATACACAGAAGACTGGCAACGTTGCGATACTGCTTTGCTAATTCTTTGGCCAAAGAAGAAACCAGCAACTTAGTCATACATAGAGTTTATCAAACGTTTTGTTATTTATTATCAGTTAGGCTATTTTATAACTAACGATTTAATTCATCATAATTTTCAGATTATTCGGTGCAAACGCGCGAACCTCAAGGGTGTATCATGAAGGAGTCATTATTAGGTATATACTTTTTATTTATTAAAGTAGAACACTGGGACCACCACCTGATATCCAGTCAATGAATCTTTGCCATCTATTTTTAATGACTATTAATTAAATATTTAAGTATGTCAAATATTTTACTTTAGTAGCTTACGAAAAGTCAGGGGTGCCTCGTGTGCCTGCCTTGGGTTCAAACCTGAGACCTTTGATAGTTTGGTTTATCAACCTAATATGTAGTTTTTTTTTCATAACATAAATTACTCTGGTAAAGTGATTTATATTTATAATGCAGATAATAAAATAGCTGGTTAAGAAAATGTTCTTGTTTATGGCCCTCTAATAATAATTCCGATTTAATTTGTGATAGAAAGCCCAACATTAAAACAGTCTAGGCTGTTAAATTTATTAATGTTTAAGAAATTGGATTACAACCAATTATAACCAGTAATTTTAATATTTCAGGTGAACCTCTGGAACTTTCTAACAATCCTCTGCTGGATCACAATTATAATCAACTGACAAAGAAAATTCGTAAATTAAAATGTAAGTATTTGTTTCATACCATGTATGCAGCACAGATTTTGTGCCAAACACACAATGTATTGAATTAGGTATCTTATCTGACCCTCCCATAGAAATAGTGTGGATTTAGACCCATTATTTAAAAATAAGTGTGTTTGTTTAAAAGTCCTGTTCTTTGGTCGCTAAAAAGTTAAAATAAAATAAACAAATCATGTTTAACGTAATAAGCTGCTTGCCTCCCGGGAAGTACGTAGTAATGGATTTTCTATTGTGACTCATTTATCCGTCTTAATTGAATGAATACGATTTTTTAAAAGCTTGAAATACTAAGCGCATTATTTTTATATTTACAGATTTGAAAACCACTACTGTTACATCAAGTAAATCCAGAGACAAAGGACTATAACCAATCTAAGTAGAGAAATCTATTGCTATAGAAAACGTGAACGCGTTTTTAAGGACCGACTTAAAAATGCAGAAAAATTATTTAAAAAACCTGATTTTCAAAAAATCGTACAGCATTATGCCAAACGCTGCCAAAATATTTACAGGCACAAATATGTTTTAATAAATATCAACAAAAATAATAAATGATTATTTCAGTAACTAACTCTTTTATTTGTTTCCACTACATACATTTTTTACTACATATACAACTGAAAACAAGGTATACATATAGATATGTATAGTAAGTTAGTTCCGGGGCGTAAATCCAGACGGCGCTAGTGTTCATGATGTGACAAAAAATCACGTCAGTGGGTTCTCTATTCCCTTTATATTACTATACTCTATGTGTCAAACTAAGTCAAACTCGCAAAGTCACAGAGTCTAGAGACAACATAGAGATAGAAAGAAATATGGAGGGGCCCCGATATTCTATACCTACATTTGCATAGACAAATGTGAGTGAAATACGAAAGAGAATGTGAAATATCGTTTTGCTTCATTCTATTTAATGTGGTAATCGTATTTGATAAAAGAGACAACAATATTTCAGCTGTTGCTCATAATGACAACATTTTGTTGTGACGTAATAACAGTTGTAGATAAGTGCCGTATCCGCCAATATATTATGCGACGAGTTTTGTGGTAGTTCTGCTGTCAAATGAGTGTTTACTTTTGCAATTATTAAGTTTTGTGAGAAAATTACGAAGAGTTTATCTATAAAATTTGCACGTATATGGTGGAAAAAAGCTATTCAACATGCCCGCGTGTTGTGTTATGATGTGTTGTGCAAGAAAGAAGGAAAATCAACCTAAATTGTCTTTTCACAAGTTAGTAGCCGGTTTTCATGAATTATTACACATAGTAAACACTTTTGATGAAAAAAATGCTAAGGGATCGTGAATTTATGGCTCTAGTGTTCATATTTGGGCTTATTTTCGTCCAACAGACCTTTTTTAAATTTCATAATTTCATTCGTTTGTTTACAATAATATGTCATGGTGGAATAGTGTGGTACCGTTGCGGTAATATTTTCCGATACTAGTTCCTTCGCTGTGCTGGTACGATATCGGTATTGTACATACGTGTGCTAATCGGGTCGAAAAAAGATTATTATTGTTCGCACGCAAATTAGGTAGGTACGCGTTATGACTGACGAATTTGACGTGGAGTTACGGACACCAGCCCGTTACACAATACAAAACAAATATTGCATAACGAAATTCCTATTTTTTTCAGGCATCCATCAAAGAAAATTGTATCTGGCAAACCTAGTCCGCATACCTACTAGAAGCTACAGACCAGATATAAAATATGCGAAAGCGCAAAAGTGATGCGACTAAAATTGTTTATAAATTCTGTGCAGAAAAAACACTACATTTAATAACGGTCAGATATCAGAAGAGCATTAAACTTACCCATTTTTTTGTTACAACAGACTGTAAGAATCTATGCTATAATAATATAGAGGAAAGATTTGATTTTTTGTTTGTTTGTGTGTTACGATTTAACTCAAGAACTACTGTTAAAAATTATTTTACCATTAGAAAGCTACATCTTTACCGAGTAACATAGGATATAAATTATATTGATGTCATGCAAATTAGCCGAGCTATCACAATTTTCGCGGGCGAAGTGCTTAGTAAATTATAAATATGATTCAAACGTGATATCTAGTAAGACTCGTAAAACTATTATGTAGTATTAGTATCGATACATGTTATAGTAACACTATATTCACTAATTGGTACATCCCTATCATTGGCAGCCATTTTATGAGAAATTTTGTGGCACCTTTTTTTTGTAGGTATTTCCAGTCCATCTACTTCTCAAGTCAATGAGAGACAATGAGCCGTTGAGCTAAATGAACTAGTGAGCTATTCCGTGAACGTCTGAGCGACTGAGAGCTAGATTGTAATTAAAGAGCTAGTTCAATTTTATCTCTCATTCGCGAGCTACCCATGTCTAATAACTATCAAAATATTTGCAGCAAATAAGATTGCATAATGAAAATATGATAATAGCAATATAAATATGCAAAATTTTAATTTTATTTAAATTGGTATAGTGTGTATTGTGATTTTTTATCAATATGCAACATATTGTAGCACTGCCATAGTTTGCGAAAATCATTCAAATTTTAAAATTCACGAAGCACTGTTTTTGTTTGGAAAACTAAATCATCATCGTCATTTCAGCCGAAAGACGTCCACTAACAAAACGAAAACTCAATTATTTATTCATTTTATTAAAGAGGATGCCCCCTGTTATGGTCGCGACTTCGCCCGCGTCGATATCGGTAACTGTTCCACAGGATAGAAAGTATTCTTTGTGTTAATCCATGTTATAAGCTATCTGAATGCAAATTTCATCCAAATAGTTTTAACGAGAAAGAGTAACATCAAACTCTCACATTTGTAATATTAGTAGGAAGTAGGGTTATGATTTATCAATCAATGATCATATTACTATTTGTTCTTAAACTTACCATCAGTTTCATCAATAACATCTAGTCCCTCACAAACAGCTGGTAGTTCTTCTTTGATAACAACACTTTCTGCTTGCAATTTCTCAACTATATTTATTTGTTCTATGGGACTTCTAGTAAGCTCACTGCAAAACTCAAAGTGTTCTGGGTTTATTCGAGGATTAGGCTGCAAAAGTAATATTATGGTACTTATTAGGTAAAGTCCCTCAAAAGAGCCTCCATAAGTATGGATACTTAAGTAGGCCCAATGCAACCGGGGCAGTTTGCCCTTCTGCCAACAGCACAAGCTAGTGCTGCATAGCTTGTGCCAACATGAGAGAGGACTGTTGTCAAACTGCTACATACATGTACAAGTTACATACTGAACACTCTTTACCTGCTTGGCTTTTTCCCAACTATATTGGGGTCCACTTCCAGTCTTACCAGATGCAGCTGAATACCAGTATTCTACATGGAGCGACTGCCTAACATTAAACTCTCCATGGCAAAGCACAATCAGCCTATTATGTTCCCACTGCTGGGACACACAATCTCCTCTCTATGAGAGGGAATGGGCTATAATCCACAATGTGGGCCCCATACGGGTTGGTAGATGTCACATGTCTCTAAATTTTATTGATTCTAGGGCATGTCGGATTCCTCACAATGTTTTCCTTCATTGTTTTGAGGGCAGTGTAGTGATGAAATAAGGGGTTGGCTTTAGAATCGTGCGGCACGCGGAGGGGCGTAAAAGAGGTTAAAGCTGGTAGGGATGGGGTCCCCGATTATAATGCTATCACTCTTATTACTAGGCAATGCATATTTTTCGAGAAAATGTTTCTAACCTCAAATCAGTTTTATAGCGAAAACGGAACGTTAAAATGGGCAATTGACAACCAAATCTGTTATTCTGTTCCACATAATTGTGTATTGTGCAAAATGACGTAAAAAATTGGCAAAACAGAACGTAAAAATATAAAAAAATGTAATGTTATGTGTCTGACATGTGATGTGCATGTGAATGACAATTCTTTTGTTCATTCCGTTTCTTCTCCAGTTGCGTGAATGTGTGTGTTCCCAGTGTTTCGTGGTGTTTTTCTTGTGGCTGTATTCGACGACTTAGGAAGTAAGCTAGACTTGGGGCACCCCGACACGGATAGATTAGGTCAGAAGGGCATGGCTGGGTCGAATGAGCGAGCGACGCGAGCGAATAGACCCCGCCATACCGGGCTGACAGAAATAGGAGCTGATTTAGGCGAATATAAAATGTTTTGAGTTTAGGTTTTTTTTTTGGGACAAGCCCGCCACACTATTCCCAAACCACTGTAACTCCTGAAAGCCAGAATCAACAGTAGCAACCACCAAAAAAGCGCTGAGACAATGAAGCTCGATGAAGTCCCAGAGAATGAATAACTGTCTTGGATCCCACAACGAAATTAATCAGAAAAGTATAGCGGAGGAGTAGGAAAAAACTGTAATTTCCACTTCCCTCCATATCAGCAGGAGACAGAACGGAACAAGGCCAATAGGCACAAAGGGACGTTTACAACTGGGATAGGCCCAGTTGCCTAGCACCAAGGATAAAAATATTAACATTAATGGGTCCTAAGTTGTGAGCTGTTATATTTGATTCCAATAATAGGTATGGCAAAACGCTTGAACGCACGGAAATTTGTTCTACTTTCTACATGGTCTGTGTAGTAAATAACTCCGGATGTAACCTGTACACTATCCAACATAATAATGCGTTCATTCTGCCGAAGACTGCACTGAGGTTAAGTTACAAAATTTGAGTTTTCTCAAGAACGGTGCATTGGCTTTACATGGGAGTGGTGTCAGGGCAGAGCGGGCACCTCCCCCGTCCCTCCTGCTGCCAAACAATACTAAAGCCAACCCAAATTTAACCCTACTAGGTTAGGTAGCTTTTAGGTGCATTACCTTTTCATGGGAGTGATACCAGATATCTGGGGTGGCCAAGTGGCCCACCCCAGCTCCCAGACACAAGGGAACAAGAGAAATCCACTACAAAATACACTGAAATCAGAAGTTATGAGAATTAAATGTCAGTTGAAGAATACCTCACCTCATTCATCATCCGAGCAAATTGCTCTTCAGCTTCCAAACATTTTCTCATCAACTGGAAGCATTTTTTTAGTTTAACGCAGCAGAGAAAACAAGCAAGGATTGGTCTACTGTCTTTAGTAACAAACTGTAACAAAAAGGATTGCTATACAAACATAACAGATTGGCAACATAAAACCTCACATTGTTTTCTGTCACCAATGTCTGTGACTTTTGTTTTTGCCCCAAGTCTTAGAGGAAATAAAGAGTAAGGAATCTAAACATGAATCATCGGATATTCAATTACTTTTACAGTATCAACTTACTGGAATATCAGTCAATTTCTCATAGACGTCACGCAAGTTCTTGTTGGCCACTATATACATACGAGTATTCTGTGCTGAACATATCCTACACATTGGTAGTTTTTCCATCTTTTAACTAAAAAAAAAGCCAAAAATAAAATAAATTAAGCTTCAAACAAAGCTGCAATGATGTGACTGTTGTAAGTTGTTTTGACTTTTGAAGTTTTGACACTTGGTTGGTTGTTGTTGTTTATAAAATTCGCCAAAAGGCAGGCAAAGGAACAGAGCCATACAGCCTAGTCTTGTTTGAATTTTCCAATGAATTTTCCTTGTATTTTTGAAGATCTAAGCCAAGTCTGATTTGTCCAATTTCAAAAGGCCAACGCCATGTCTGTTTTGTTTTTTCCCAAATAAGGACAAAGCCATGTCTAATTTATTCAAAGTCTAAAGGCTTTAGAAGCCATGTCTCATAACAGTCATATCCAATATTTTTCCATTATAGGTATTTGTTTGTCGTATCCGTAGTCATAGAAAATAATCAAATTTCTATAGCACTTCTTAATATATATTTATATAAGGGTATGTAGGTGTTAGTATTCCGTAAAATATCATTGAGGGCACGCGGGACACTCTCAGATTCTCCATAAATATTAATTAAATCTTCAATCAATATTAATCTTTCTATTGTAAAAGCAGGGCAAGTGAAAATTATGTGTTCTGCGGTTTGGTCACACTCAGAGTTACAATGATTGCAAGATGGTGATGAGATAATTTTCATTCGTGCGAGATGTGCATTTAAACGATAATGTCCAAATCTGAGTCGGCATATTGTGGAATAAAATTTTCTGTTGATGAAGTCCTTGTTACGAGAAAACCAGGGAGTTGATAAGATTTCGGGATTTATTGATGCATACCATATGCCTTTTCCACCTTCCAAAATACTTGCCCAATAGGGAACGTGCACAACGACGGTGGTGCCAACTGGCGTCACCAATCCGAATCATGTACCAAATTAATACTTGACATTGACATGTAAAACAAGTAAACAGAATTAATTTTATTATTGAAAATGATTATTCTAGCTAATCATAATCCATTGTTGCATTTCTGGATGTACCAATACATCCACAAAAATGAAAATTAATCAAATACTTAGCGTAAAATAATAAAATTCTATTACTTTCCAAAGAATAGTACTCTCATACCATGTTTAAGTGAAAAACGCAAAAAATGGATAAATGCAGTAAGAAACATATTTGAAAACAATTTGTTTTTGTTACACTCTGCATTGAAAAAGTTCAATGGCCTTCAAAATCAACCGTCCAAGCAAACATGCCAAGTACAATTTAAACTTCAGCGAACACACACATTAGACTGCATTGAAGTTCACATCGAATATTCCTCAACAGTTACACAAAGAGTCCACATGTACTCAGATTATAAACATGGTTATACAATAAAGTTTTTAGTTGGCGGCACTCCTTGTGGTTTCATAAGTTTTGTATCTAAATGCTACTGAGGGCGTTCTAGTGATTGCTAATAACAAAATATGGGTGTGGATTAGACTGCACTGAAGTTCACACCGAATATTCCTCAACAGTTAAACAAAGAGTCCACATGTGTTCGGATTATAAACATTGGTATACAAATAAGTTTTTACTTAGCCGCACTCCTTGTGGTTTCACAAGTTTTGTATCTAAATGCTACGGAGGGCGTTCCAGACTGCACTGAAGTTCACACCGAATATTCCCCAACAGTCTCCACATGAACTCAGATTATAAACATGGATATACAATAAAGTTTTTAGTTGGCTGCACTCCTTGAGGTTTCCTAAGTTTTGTATCTAAATGCTACGGAGGGCGTTATAGTGATTGCATAACAAATGATTGTGGATTGATTTGTTATAGCCTGGAGATACTGTTCTTGCTGATAAAGGATTCCCTTCCATTAAAACATGTGTTGAAAATAAGAAAGTTGTTTTAACCACCATTTTTTCATGAACCACAATTTTCATCAGAGAAAGTAAACGAAACATACAAAATTCATATTGGTCAACATTCATGTTACGCTGACGATCACTATTGATAGACCGAAACCCATGTTTTATACCTTAAAACATAATCAAAAATAATACTTTTGAAGAGATTTGCGTGACAGGTGACAGCATAAGTTTCCTTTACTGTCCGCATAGTGTCTCTTTTGTCGTTTAGTGCTGCCACCTATAGTTCCTGCACGTTCCCTATAAGACTTCCATTCTTCTTTTAATTTCTTTCTTAGTATTGAATAAAAATTTGTGTAAGGTATGGCAACTTCAGATAAACATAAACTGTCAATGTCAGTATCAACTAAAGTACTCTGTGGTATCAACGATAGGGAACGTGCACAACGACGGTGCTGCCAACTGGCGTCGCCAATCCGAATCTTGTACTGTATTAATACTTGACATTGACATTTAAAACAAGTAAACAGAATTAATTTTATTTGTGTAAAATATTATTCTAGCTAATCTTATTGCATTATTGCATTTCTGGATGTACCAATACATCCACAAAAATGATAATTAATCAAATAGCGTAAAATAATAAAATTCTATTACTATCCAAAGATTAAAACTCTACTCGTACCATTTCTAAGTGAAAAACGCAAAAAATGGAAAAATGCAGTAAAGAAAAACAGTTTAAAAACAACTTGTTTTTGAGTACACTCTGCATTGAAAAAGATCAATGTCCTTCAAAATCAACCGTTCAAGCAAACATGCCAGTACCATTTAAACTTCAGAAAAGCGAACACACACGTTTTAGTAGACTGCACTGAGGTTCACACCGAATATTCCTCAACAGTTAAACAAAGAGTCCACATGTACTCAGATTATAAACATGGTTAGACAATAAAGTTTTCAGTTGGCTGCACTCCTTGTGGTTTCATAAGTTTTGTATCTAAATGCTACGGAGGGCGAGAACGCCCTCCGTAGCATTTAGATACAAAACTTATCACGAAATCACTAGAAAGTGATTTCTTCTAACAAAATAATTATGATTGTGGACTAATTGATTTGTTAGAGCTTGGAGATACCGTTCTCGCTGATAAAGGATTCCCTGTTCCATTTCATTAAAACAAGTGTTGAAAATAAGAAAGCTATTTTAGGCCACCACTTCATGCACCACAATTTTCAACGGAGAAAGTAGACGAAACATATAAAATTAATTTAATAAAGATTCATGTTACGTTGACGATCAATATTGATAGACCGGAACCCGTATTTTATACCTTCTAACATATTCAAAAATAATATAATTGAAGAGATCATTTTGCATCAGCGTGACACAGCTGATAAGTTTCCTTTACTGTCCGCATAGTGTCTCTTTTGTCGATTAGTGCTGCCACCTATAGTTCCTGCACGTTCCAGGGAACGTGCAGGAACTATAGGTGGCAGCACTAAACGACAAAAGAGACACTATGCGGACAGTAAAGGAAACTTATGCTGTCACGCAAAATAATTATCTCTTGAAAAATATTATTTTTGATTATGTTATAAGGTATAAAACATGGGTTTCGGTCTATCAATAGTGATCGTCAGCGTAACATGAATGTTGACCAATATGAATTTTGTATGTTTCGTTTACTTTCTCTGATGAAAATTGTGGTTCATGAAAAAATGGTGGCTTTAGCAACTTTCTTATTTTCAACACATGTTTTAATGGAAGGGAATCCTTTATCAGCAAGAACAGTATCTCCAGGCTATAACAAATCAATCCACAATCATTTGTTATGCAATCACTATAACGCCCTCCGTAGCATTTAGATACAAAACTTAGGAAACCTCAAGGAGTGCAGCCAACTAAAAACTTTATTGTATATCCATGTTTATAATCTGAGTTCATGTGGAGACTGTTGGGGAATATTCGGTGTGAACTTCAGTGCAGTCTGGAACGCCCTCCGTAGCATTTAGATACAAAACTTGTGAAACCACAAGGAGTGCGGCTAAGTAAAAACTTATTTGTATACCAATGTTTATAATCCGAACACATGTGGACTCTTTGTTTAACTGTTGAGGAATATTCGGTGTGAACTTCAGTGCAGTCTAATCCACACCCATATTTTGTTATTAGCAATCACTAGAACGCCCTCCGTAGCATTTAGATACAAAACTTATGAAACCACAAGGAGTGCCGCCAACTAAAAACTTTATTGTATAACCATGTTTATAATCTGAGTACATGTGGACTCTTTGTGTAACTGTTGAGGAATATTCGATGTGAACTTCAGTGCAGTCTAATGTGTGTGTTCGCTGAAGTTTAAATTGTACTTGGCATGTTTGCTTGGACGGTTGATTTTGAAGGCCATTGAACTTTTTCAATGCAGAGTGTAACAAAAACAAATTGTTTTCAAATATGTTTCTTACTGCATTTATCCATTTTTTGCGTTTTTCACTTAAACATGGTATGAGAGTACTATTCTTTGGAAAGTAATAGAATTTTATTATTTTACGCTATTTGATTAATTTTCATTTTTGTGGATGTATTGGTACATCCAGAAATGCAACAATGGATTATGATTAGCTAGAATAATCATTTTCAATAATAAAATTAATTCTGTTTACTTGTTTTACATGTCAATGTCAAGTATTAATTTGGTACATGATTCGGATTGGTGACGCCAGTTGGCACCACCGTCGTTGTGCACGTTCCCTATAGTTTTGGCCAAGAAATCAACATTTTCGTTTCCTGTGACACCGATATGTGAAGGAGTCCACAAGAATTTAATTTCAATATTCTCTTCATGTAATTTCCACCATAAATTCTTGATTTCATAAATAATGAAAGAAGTTTTAGCGTCTAAAGTTCTAAACTGTAATGCCTTCAGAACACTCATGCTGTCCGAGATCAACAACCACTTCAATGATACAGCTGGATTTTCCACAATAAAATGAAGTGCAGCCACAATTGCATAGCATTCTGCAGTGTATATGCTAGCTGGTGTAGGAAGTGGAAAACCACGACCAAATTTAAGATGTGGTACGTAGAATGCGCAAGATACTTTGTCTCTTTTTTTTGAACCATCAGTGTATATGTGGCGAAATTCAGAATATCTGGATAGTAGCTCATATACTTCCTCTTTACTACTCAGAGTTTCGTCAATATTGATGCACATGTTACCAAATTTACTGTCTTAAGCACCATTATAACAAGGCAAAGTATTAATTGATTTGTGGATAGTATATTGCTGATCATATTGTATAATTTCAGAAAAATTATGAAGTATATATGGAGCGGATTCACTAATAGGTAAAAGGCTATAATATGACAACATTTTTCGAAAGAGGGGATGATTTGACAAAGAAATAATATTAAATAGAAATCTGAATTTGAGGTATTTAAATCTTAATATAAGAGGAGGTATAAGGCATTCAGCCTGTAAAGAAACAATAGGAGTTGTTCTCATAGCCCCAGTAATGAGCCTCAAATTTTTGTTCTGAATAACATCTAACTTGTCCACTAATCTTTTATTTGAAGCAAAACAAAGGAAGCCATATTCAAAGTGACTCCTTACTATTGATTTATATAGCATCAAAAGAATTTTTGGATCAGCTCCCCAACTTGTACCAGCCAGAGCCTTTAAAGCATTAAATGCCCTAGAAGCTCTGTCTGCAATGGAATTGACATACTTAGTCCAAGATAGATTATTTGTAAAAATTATGCCTAAGAACTTCACACAACTTTCAATACGTAAAATAGAGTTATCATAGAGTAATCTTACATTAAATGGACGGATTTTGTTAAAAACAACAACTTTGCTCTTCTCTGTGCTGATATCTAAATTTAAATAAGAAAAATATGAATGGAGTTTTCCCAATGATTCATTTAAAGTTGACACTAAATCTCTTATGTTAGACCCGGAAGCATAAATTACTAAATCATCTGCATATTGTAAATTGGATACTTTAGATCCTAAAATAATATTTAATTTATGAATGTATAAAATAAAAATAAGAGGACTTAATATCCCTCCTTGACATACACCCTTAAAACTAAGTCTTGGACCTAAAATTGTGGTGTTATTATTAACTTTAACAAATACTTTTCTGCCATGTAAGAAATTGAACACCCATTGAACTATTTTTTCAGGAATACCGAGAGACCTCAGTTCTACAGACAAAATGTGATGATTAACATTATTGAATGCACCTACAATATCAAAAAATACACCAATCAAAACATTATTTTCCTTAATAGAATTGAAAATATCCAATTGAAGGTGAGTAATACTTTCCCTTGAAGACTTTCCGCGCCTAAAACCAAATTGATTTGATGGTAAAAGACAATTGCTTTCTATATAAAATTCTAGCCTACTCTTTATAAGTTGCTCAAATATTTTACTCATACAAGAAGTAAGAGCAATTGGTCTGTAAGAATCTGCTTTGTGTGACTTTTTGCCAGGTTTCAAAATAGGCACTAAACAATCAACTTTCCAATCATCTGGAATAAGGGATGAGGACCATAGGCTGTTAAAAATGTTCAATGTAATTTCTCTACATGTAGAATTCATATGTTTAAGAGCTTTATATGGAATAGAATCTAAGCCACATGTTGTATCATTTCTAGAATTAATAGCAGAATTAAATTCATTTAAAGTAAAAGGCCTACAAAGATAATCAAAGACAGTTGTATTACTACATGAATGGGAACTCAGCAGTGATTCAACTGTGTCTGGAGTGTATTTTGATAAAAATTCATTAGCCCAACTCGAGTCAATGACAGATGTATTATTGTGTATAAATGTTTTATTAAATTTTTTCATATAATACCAAATTCTAGATATTGGAGTAGAGCGATTAAAAGATTCACATAAATGTTTCCAGCTAAGCTGTCTTTCAGTTTTTAAAATGATTTTTTTAACAGCCTGTAACCTTTTAAATTTTATATAATTTGATTCTGAAGGATCAGCTTTAAAGGTCAAATAAGCATTCTTACAATTTAAAACAGCTTCACTACATTTACTATTCCACCAAGGCAAAGGTGGTCTTCTATTAAATCTGGTAATTGTCTGTGAAGATTGATTGTTGAAAACCTGATTATAAGGGAGAGACATATGCATAGCTTGTTTAATTAATTTTACTAAATCAGTATAGCATTGCAAGGGATTAGAGTAATTGAAGTTATAAGTATCCATAAGAAAAGCTATTGTAATATTATATTTAGACCAGTCAACTAGTTTTAAATTAATTTTATTTGTGGATGTTGTTTCTTGGAAGCTGTCATTAAAAACTGTGATATTTGTGATTACAGGAAAGTGATAACTCCCAAGAGAGTCATCGTCATACACTTGCCAATTGCATGCTGAAGCTAATGAAGTAGATACTAAAGTGAGATCAAGTGCTCTTTGCTTCCATCTGTGAGAACCTACAGTAGTCATCTGACCATCATTCAAGATAACAAGATTATTATCATCAATACTTGCAAGAATATTAGAGCCTCGTGAATCTGATGCAGAGCACCCCCACATGGTGTTATGTGCATTGAAGTCACCTGCAATTAATACAGGCTCTGGAAGACTTTGGATTAATTTATCTAATTTAGATTTAGTAAAATTAATTGGTGGGTTAGGAGGACTGTAAACACTGGCTAATGTTAACTGTTTATTACCATAAGTAATTTGAACTGCAATATTTTGAATAGAATCATCAGAAAAGGTATCAATAATACGAAAATGAATCTTATTATGTAGAAGTATAGCTACACCATTGTGATCATTACCTGAGTCAAGTCTTATAATATTATATCCTATTATCCTAAAGTTGTGTCGTGACTTGAGCCAAGTTTCACAGACAAGAGCAATGTGTATATTATTCTCATACAGAAACTGTGTAAATAAGAAACGATTACTAATTAAACTCTGTGCATTCCATTGAAGTACATTTAACTGGTCCATAAAAAAAAATAAAAAAAAATATTTTGCTTTAACTGTATCTATGAGAACATCTTTTATTAGCTGGGAAGATATTGGTTTTTCTTGAGCTTTATTAAGAGTAATTATTTTAGTGATAGAATTTAAAATAATATTTAAGATATCATCACTATTCAATAGTGACAATAAAACATCTGTTGAGTTCTTTTTCTTAAGTTCAGGAAAATTGTCTTTGTTAAATAGATCAGCAAAAATACTTTTGTTAAGTGCTGCTTGATTTTCTTTTATTTTCTGTTTTTTAATTGGACATTGACCAGAGATGCTTATATGATTTCCTTTACAATGTGTGCATATAGCCTTTTCAACTGGAGTGCTGCAGTCTTTGTATGTGTGATTTCCACTGCATATGGAGCATTTCACAGAATTTTTACAATATTTAGCAAGGTGGCCATACCTGAGACAGTTGTAACATTGTTTCACAGGTGGAATATATTGTTTGACAGCAAATCGCCATCCATTCAGGTCTATGTAGTCGGGCAGCGCATTCGACGCGAACGTGATTGCTACTGCCCCTGTCGGCTGCAAGCTGCTGCTTCCTGTGTCAGATCGTATATTTTTCATTATGCGTTTAACACATATTATTTTTCTATAGGTAGATACTAGCTTGTAAATCTTGAAATTAGAAATGTTCGTGGGGACATTAGTAATGACCCCTGTCACCTCTGTACCTGCTGCTGGGATCGACGCTTTAAGATAATTATCGATCAGAAAAGTTTTATTGTTTAAAAAAGCATTCGCTAAAGTGGGTTTCTCGAAATGCACACCTATTTTATATTTATTAATAGTCTGTAGAAACCTTATGCCCTTATTAAATCTTTTGAATTGAGTCGACAGAGACATCATGTCCCGCGTACCTATAGATCTTTTCTCATCACTGGATTCTACGAATACTATATAATCAGTTAGAATAGAGTCTTCCGGATATCTTCTGTTATAATCTGAAATATAATATGGTTTATACTTCCTTTCATCATTAAAATCTTCATTTTCACTTGACTCCTCAGAAGTATCATTTTCATCAGCCCATGTACTATCTCCTCCCGTATCTTCCTTCGTCTTTTTCTTTTTCCGTTTTCCCATGACGAAAAAGTTGAGAAAAAGTAGTAAAGTAAGTAATTGGTCCAAGTTAAATAAAATATTTAAAAAAAAGGCGCCTATCCAATTCGGGGTTCCCGCGTTTTTTTTCGACACTTGGTTGGGTTTGAAACTTCGAAGCGAGCGAATGACAATGACAGTATTTTTTTTGTGGAATTTATGTCCTGGCTACTAAGGATTTTAAGTCGTCTTCTAATAACATTATTTCTCTATATGTCTATGTATGTCTTTTCTTAGTATATATCAATGATCTCCCAAGAAATTTGAGAAACAAAATGGTACTTTTTGCAGATGACAGTACGGCTATCATAGAATGCACTGATCCAAACGAATATCGAAATGAGATCAATAACTCGCTAAATAACATTATTAATTGGCTATATAATAATAATCTTGTGATCAATTTGAATAAAACTAAAATTATACAGTTTCATCAACGACGTGAGAATCCACCCCATAATATTACCTACGATGAGTATAAAATAGAAGAAGTTACGAGTGCAAAATTCTTAGGCATAACTGTAGACCGTATGTTGACTTGGAAACCTCACCTGGAATTGGTTTGTAAACGACTGAGTAAATCTGCGTATCTATTGTTTCAATTATCTAAGAGAGTTAATTCTGAGACACTGTTAACAGCCTATCATGGACTTGTAGTCTATTCTCCGTTATGGTGTTGTTTTCTGGGGGCAATCAACAAATAGGGAACTGGTATTTAGGATGCAAAGAAGGTGTGTAAGATCCATGTGTAATTTAAATTCAACAGATAGTTGCGTTCCCTACTTCAAGAAATTAAAAATATTAACGTTACCAGCTTTATATATATTATAAACTGCATTATTTATAAAATCAAATCCACATTTATTTACAAAATTTTCAACAGTTATGAAGACCCCCATTCGGAGTCAATATGAAAATCAACTATGCGTTGAAATGTAATACTGCGTTTTAATGAAAAAGAGCTTCTTTGGTGTTGCACCAAAGATTTTTAATAAAATACCTGATGCTATAAAATGTATGCCAATAAAGAAATTCAAAAAGTGTCTTCACAATTTATTAGTTGAGAAATGTTATAATACCTTGGATGACTATTAAAATGATAATACTATTTGATTATAATAGGATATGATGAATTATGAGATTATGTAATTTTATAAAATATATGAACTAGTGTGTCAAAATCAAAATCATCAAAATCAAAGCATTTATTTCAAGTAAGCCAGTTACAGGCACTTTTGAATTGTCGAAACAAAGATGAAAATTAAATGTAGCTACAGTCCCAGTCACAAGACATAAAAACTGTGAAAGTACTGTAGTTGCCCATTCCCTAGCGTAGATCTCTATGGAGAAGAATGGGCAAGAAACTCCATGGACACTCTTTTAAATCAGAATATTGTTACAAAAACTTGGTTACATCATTCACGTTGAGATGGTATATTATGTGAGAACAATGTAGCAAGATGTGCACGGTAAAAGTGTCCACAGCAAAAACACACAAACAAAAAAAAAATACAATTCAAAATAATTCATTCAAATAAGCCATGGCAACCAAGAGATGACCAGTCACAACTGACAGCGCCCGTTCACGGACATGACGCATGGATCAGCACCATTCAACTCAACCATTTTGAAGGGAACTAAATGATCCGACACATGCGCCACCATCAGCGAGACAATAGAGTGAGCATGACATACTCCAAACCGCCAGGGCACATTCAAGTCAAGAAAAGACGTAGGTTTCCAGTGAATGATAGCTTTCTAGTACATAGTACTCACACAATATGGGCTATGCATTTATATAATACTAAAGAGATTGATTCTATACAATGCAAAGATAGTTGTACAATCTTCAGCAGCTCCAACAATACAATTTAATGCTATCAATTTATGCGCCCCTGTCCATGTGGAGCAGGACCAGCATTGAGCCAAGCATTCAGTCAGTGGAGGTCAGATAGGCAGTCGCTCCATGTAAAATACTGGTACTCAGCTGCATCCGGTTAGACTGGAAGCCGACCCCAACATAGTTGGGAAAAGGCTAGGCAGATGATGATGTAATTTTATAAATCTATATTATTAATGTTGACTTGGATGACTATTTTAATTTTGGATGATGACTATTTGATTAAATTCTGTAATTATAATTAATGTAACGGACGAATAATTTCTCGCATGTTCTTTTGTTATGATCTTCTTGTGTGTGTTTTTTGTTTTTCTTTCTTGTAGTGGACATTATTAAATTGATTATTTTAATGTATTTGTATAAAATTGATAGAAAATTTTGTTAACTTTGATGAAGGGTTACTATATCTCAGGATTTGTCCTGAGATCTCAGGATTTTTGGACTCTTCTCAGGATTGCGGCTGGATTTTGAAAATCTCATGAAATCTCAGGATTTTTTGAATTTTCAATAAAATACAGCTTACATTTTAAATATCTCTTTAATAAAAAGTTAAACTAAAAATAATCTTCCTTTGGTAATAATTGCACAATTAAAATCAGTACTTATTTATCCAAGTAGGTACTTAATCAGTTTTATCATACTTAATATGTGATCATACATTTATAAGTAAGGCTTTTTCTTTAATAATGGATTTATAAAATGCCCCACATGTTAAGCTCTTCAAATTATATTGAATACCCCGCCCCCCCGCGCTTCGAGTACGATGTGCAACGCGTGACTGAGGTCCACAGTGTAGGTATATAAACGATAATATTACGACTTTTTAAAA
The DNA here is from genome assembly GCA_905147715.2 of Xestia xanthographa. Lineage (NCBI taxonomy): Eukaryota > Metazoa > Arthropoda > Insecta > Lepidoptera > Noctuidae > Xestia > Xestia xanthographa. Next base: position 710,060 of record LR990654.1, on the reverse strand, counting down.
TTGTTAAACTTAACAATTTAAAAAAGTTTGAGAATTTTTGAAACTGTAAAAAATCTCAGGATTTTTCAATGGAAATCAGGCTTTTTCTCCGGACTTTTGATTTTTTCATCTGGTAACCCTAGATGAACCTGACTTTAATTGTATGTCAACAATGACAAAGCATAGTGCAACACTTATCTTTATAAGACCTTGACATGTATGATTATAAATATGTTCTTCACATAAGTTTTACAAATAAATCATTCTGATTCTGTATTTTAATGATTTGTATTGGTTAAAAATAATAAAAGTCTTAAAAATCAAGTGGCGGCGAGCGAAAGTAATTATTAGTACGCATAGAGAAATAAGCTATAGAAACGACAAAGTTGCCCGTCCCGTCCGTGCCCGTCTGCCATTTATTTTATTCTATTATGATGTATTTTGATGAGATGACAAGTACAAGATGCACAGATAGCGATCCGTTACATTTTTATAACATGTATAGATTTGCATGCATTTTTTTCATTCATTCGAGGATAGCCAATGATATTCTATTACACAGTTATGTTAGACACCTACAAAACCACCGAAAAAAGTGTTCCGCGGGGGAGAGCCAGCTCACATACACGCAGTGACGCAGAATAAAGGAAAAACAGGCCAATTGGCTCGTTTTCGAGTCTTCACGATAATAGCGCGCTCATAACATGTCTGTTTAATAAAATATCATTGTAGATAGCGAATAAAATACCAGTACACTTGCACTTTTTGTTTGGCGTCGCGGTGGTAGAAAAGTTGAATAAAAAATAATAGGGTTGTTTGTCAATCTGTATGTGATTGTCAAATTCCCTTAGTGTGCTGTAAGCAATGATATATAAACTATAGATACGTTGTCCGCACTCTAAAATGACAACATGAAATGAAGCCAATTGGCCACATTGCGCTTAGTTACGCACTAACCTGTCGCGCGACGCTACGTATAATGAGCATGTAATTTGACTATTACTTATCCTGTGACGTGACTGAAGATGTATATTTATCTCCCTCTCGCAACAGGCATCCCGCCGTTCGGTGTCATATTTTCTTTCTTTACGCTTATAAGTAGTTCTAGTATTTTCGCCGTTTTTAAGCGCCGCGATGTTGGTTCATGACGTGTCTATATAAAATACGTCATTGGCTGTAAGTAGTTACATGCGGGTTCATTTAATTTCATATAATCAATAAGAATAACAATTGTGTCTGAATGCGTTACATAAATAGGTTAAATAAACAGAAAAAAAAACAACTCAACTAATAATAAATAGAAAATATACCATCACTAAACCAAATTATATGAATAAAAATCACAATTTTAAACAATTTCAACATAACCGGGTGTCACCGACTAACTTATCTGGATTCAACGCAATTTGTAATCGATCTTCAAATACAACATTAGTTTTAGTATATGCGAAACCCGGAACACGTGTTTATATATAAAGGATCTATGTGCAAAATTTCAAAACTGGGATGGAAGATTTGCCTCGCTCTGGTAGGCCGTCAACGTCTGCAACTGAAGTTAACATCGCAAAAGTGAAGAAAATAGTGACTGAAAATCCCCATTCAACTCTGAGAGAGATAGCCGCCGAACTTTCTGTATCTCACGAGTCGATCCGTACCATTTTAACTAATCATTTGGGTATGAAACATGTTGCTGCTCGGCTAGTCCCAAAAGATCTGAATTTTCTCCAAAAACTCAATCGCATGAAAGTCGCTGAGGACATGCTAGAACGAGTCAGTTCGGACCCAACATTCATGAAACGCATTGTTACTGGTGACGAGACGTGGGTTTACGAGTTTGACATGCAAACTAGTCAACAAGCTTCGGAGTGGCGCCTTCCAACTGAACCGAAACCGAAAAAACCACGCCAAAGTCGATCAAAAGTCAAAGTCATGTTGACTGTTTTCTTTGACTATCGCGGTGTTGTGCACTCTGAATTCTTACCGGAAGGTCTAACGGTAAATAAAGAATATTATTTGAGCGTTATGCGGCGTTTAACAGAGCAAATTCGACGAAAAAGGCCAGATTTGTGGAAAGAAAATTCTTGGATTTTGCACCACGACAATGCGCCTTCGCACAAGGTTATCATTGTGAACGAATTTTTGACCAAACACTCAACAAATACCATCCAGCAACCACCATATTCACCAGATATGGCTCCTGCTGACTTTTTTCTTTTTCCTAAACTCAAATTACCACTTCGTGGCACCCGTTTTCAATCGATAGAAGACATAAAGGAGAATTCGCGGCGAGAACTGAACTCAATTCCGGAAGCAGCGTTTAAAAAATGTTTTGATGAATGGATTATTCGTTGGCGCAAGTGTATCGTTTCTAAAGGAGCATACTTTGAAGGTGATAAAATAAATTTGGATGAATAACAGACATTTTGTGTATTATTGATCTTTTCCCGGTACTTTCTTGACAGAGTAGTATGTTACTTGGGGGCTTAGAAAAAGATGTTACCTCGAGAGCCGGACAGTTTTCATGGTTTTTACACCTTGCCAGACACATTGGAAGTCCGATGTACTTAGTTGCGAGCGCAAGTGCTTAGTCGATTGCGATTTTTTAAGATTTTAAATAAATAAATAATTTTAACGTTCATAGCCATGTTATATAACCATGATGGGGTCTTCTTGTCTTACCGGATACAGCTGAATACCAATATTTAATATGAAGCGACTGCCTATATCTGACCTCCACAACCCAGTTAGTATCTACTAAATAAATATAAATAACAATCGAAAAAAAAATTGTAAAAAATGTTTTTTATTATTGTCTAATACAAAAAAAAAAAAACAAAAAATTGTTTTTATAAATTTCATCACTGTCGTCGATATTTTCATTTTCATGGTCACTACTCCTCCAGTCGATGGCATCATCGTCGTCAATTTCGCCTTCTTTGTCTGGCCTCAAGTAACATATAAGGGTGTAAAAACCCTCATCTCTAAGCCGTCAACCAATCATTCTGTACATCAAACTAAGTAACTTTACGCAAAAATTATTGCTGGGAAACGACTTTTTGTGAAAAAAGGGGTTTTGGGGTGAAAAATCATGTTTTGTGGTAGAACTCAATGTATAACGCACTCAAAACATTGTGTTGATGCATGGATTGAATAGTACGGGGGACGTGGAGGTGTTTAAAGTAAAAATGTAACATTAAAAACTTGTATTTAAAAAAAAAAAAAACTTGTCAAAAAGTTGGAACTTTGACCCCCAATATCTCCGTACTAGAAGGTTTCCAGGTATGGTGTAGAACAAAAAAAATATCGCAATGACGAGGAGAACAAGTGCCTTTCGGCTTCGTTAAGAGGTGTTTTACACCCTTTATATGTTGCTTGAGGCCTATAAAAAATGTAAAGAAGAAAAAAAAAAGACAAAGAAGGCGATATTGACGACGATGATGCCATCGGCTGGAGGAGTAGTGACGATGAAAATGAAAATATCGACGACAGTGATGAAATTTATAAAAACTTTTTTTTTTTGTATTTTACAATAATAAAATAACATTTTTTACTTTATTTAACATGGCTATGAACGTTATAAAATTATTTCTTTATTTAAAATCTAAAAAAATCGCAATCGACTAAGCACTCGCGCTCGCAACTAAGTACATCGGACTTTCAATGTGTCTGGCAAGGTGTAAAAACCATGAAAACTGTCCGGCTATCGAGGTAACATTTTTTTATTGGCCCCCAAGTAACATATATAAAATTTAGCTTTTATACTATGACGAAAGTATAGTTTATTCAAGTTAAGGGGTGTCTGGCAAGGGGTTGCAACTGTCATAAGTGTCCAGCAATGGATGACGAGATTTATAAAGTTATCCCGAAGAAAATATATAAAAATTGAGCTTTATACTTTTACGAAAGTAAGGCACTATTTTATACACCTATAATCCCTGTTACCTGCCGAAGTAACCATAACCCAAACTCTATAGTCGCTGGTTGTTCTTACCTGTATAGGGGACATGCACAGAAAAATTTTCAGCTTTTATAAAATAACGCAGGTCTGGCCGTCGCGGGCTCTTGCTCTACTACTTATGTCGCTCCTTTATTCCCGCCTGCCACCACTGGTGGCAGTTGCAACTATTTGTCGCATCTACCACCACTGGTGGCTCGGTGTCCAACTTGTGTGCTTTCTTAAATATTTTTGGGACAACATAAAATGGTGTAAAAATTATTGGAATCAATTCAGTTGCTTATTCTGAACAAACTATATTCACATTTCGCATATTCTAAAAATAATGTTGTATAGTGGCGACACGGGTCATTAACGTGGCGAAATTGTGAACTAACTTGACATTACTAGATTTTGACGTTTGCATGACAAGAATAGTGGCTGGCTAACTAGCTATCCTGACTAAATTGATGTAAAACATATTTTAATGGTAAAGGCAATGATATTCTATTAAACAGATATGTTATACACCTACAAAACCACCGAAAAAAGTGTTCCGCGGGGCAGCTCCAGCTCCCATACACGCAGTGACGCAGAATAAAGCCAATACAACCCAATTGGCCCGTTTTCGAGTCTTCACGATTGCGCGCTCACAACATATCTGTTTATTAGAATATCATTGGGTAAAGGGAAACCTATACTACTATTATAAAGAGGAAAGATTTGTATTTTTGTATGTAACGAATAAACTTAAAAACTACTGGACCGATTTGAAAAATTATTTCAGAAATGGATAGCTACATTATCGGCGAGTAACATTTATCCCCGTACTGCCACGGGAACGGCAACTAAGCGGGTGAAACCGCGTGACGTCCGCTGGTATATTATGGTATATTACAAGGTGGAAGACATCAATTCTAAAACGGTTATTACCACGCCACATAGTCAAGTCAGTATCATATATGTCACCGCAAGAGGCTCTAGGTATCTGCTAAGATTTAATCTAATTAAAGCACTCATAATTCTATTCCATGATAAAACTGGTGAACCTGCCATCTCTGCTTGGCAGTACAATTATTATTACATAGAACTTAATTAATTGACAGATGAATTAAGCGCCATCTATTGGCTTACCTAGTACTTAGATAGTTCGTGGTTTCAAATAGTAATTTATTCAACAAAAGTCTAGCTAAAGACTCTCAGTAAGTCTTTAGCTAGATCTATAGTAAAATTATGATAAGCAAGTATTTTATGACATTGGATTTGTAATTATTATTGTTCATTTTGACACAAGATTGTTTATGAGGCAACACTACAGGCCGAATACGATTTGATCACTAACTCAATTAATAATTTGAAACTACAACTAAATCAGATTATCTAATTAGATTACAAACTAAAAAGTAACAAGATTATTTTACAGAACAATTTATTAGTGAAAGACTTCGTAGGTGTTCTTTGTACTAAATACTTTGATTTGCCGGAAATGGTTTTAAAAACCAGATTGAATATTGTTGTAAAAAGTGTTGAAGCGACTAATTAGCTTTAACTTGATAAAACCTTTGCATTTGTGAATATTGGTATTGTTTAATTATTAAAATGATTAATTATGAATTACTCTAGTATTGTTTGTAAGTTTTAATGAACTTATTATGTAATGAGTTACCTGTACTGTGTGAAGGACTTCCACCCACGCAGAATGGACGCGTGAGCAACGAGCAGTCACGTTATCCTACGAATCCTACGATTAGCAAAAACAATTAAAATACTATGCAATTATAAGTGTTCAGTGAAGTGAACGTTAAAAGTTAATCAGTTTCTGTACCTAAATGGTTTCATAGAAATAAACGTTTGGGATTTGAGTCAAGTGCTGTGTGTGATTTCAAATACCCACCTACCTATCTACCAACAATGAAGAATTGTAGGTGTCGCACGGCGATGTGATGGCTAGAGAAGTAGAGACTGAAAGACAAAGGCGGATTGGCGGCGGATGTCGCCAATATTTGGGCAGAGTGTTCCTCTAAGCTTTCCCTGCCGTGATATATACAAATTCTTCATAGCTTATTAAAAAATACCTTCACCGTCAAACTGTATGGTACAGCTGCTTTTTTTGGGGTTCCGTATCCAAACTGTAAAAACAGGACTCTATTCCTACGACTCCACTGTCCGTCTGTTAGTTGCCCAGTGCAGTGAGCCTTGATAGCTAGACAGTTGAAATTTTCACAGAATGTGTATTTCTGTTGCCGCTATAACAATAGTAAAATATATACGATAGTAAGGAACCCTTCATGCGCGAGTTCGACTCGCATCTGGCTGATTTTTTGGGTCAAGGTACTAATCAGAGATTTTAAAAGAGAGATTTAGTGAAAACCCATGCCTCAGACCTAGCCAGCTGCGTCTTTCGGCTAAAATGATGATTATGATGATGAAAGGAAGATTTAGAGAAAACCCACAATGTCGTCGTCAGGTTTATGTTTACAGTACTCCCAAATTAATAATGCGCATGCAAATCTTCGCCAATTGTCGTATTCCCGGAAACACCCGAATCATTGAATCGGAGAGAGCCCTAAACAATGCACTTGCATTTTGTACCTTCTTCAAAAGAAACAGGAGTCAATGTCATATGTCAAATCATGTGAAACAATTGAAAACAATTCGGGCGGTCGGCGGCTGTCGCCGGTCAGTCAAAGGTCCGTCAGTCGTCTTTATATATTGGTGGTGACTGCACGTGTTCTCTCTGTGTGGAATTATATAGAGCTGCTATTACACACCCTTCTTGGTTTTGTTTTCAAAGGTGACTTTAATTTCAACTTTAATTATCTTACTCAAATTGAAATAGTTTATTTTGTAAAATAGGTAAATATACTAACATTTTTCACCTTTTTTAATATTAAAAATACCTACGTTAAATACATATTAAAAGTAAATCAATTCAACAAATATTGTAGCATATTCGCAATCGTGTCGTTTTCCTCGCTATTTACTTACATCGAATTATCGAATCAATTTCGTTACTGATAAATCAATATTTATCTCTTTTAGCACAAAACACATAATTCTACTAAATTATGCATGAAGAAAATGCACTTAACCACTCTATATACATATCGTCTTCCGACGCTCGGGGAATACGACCGTTGCCGAACATTGACGAAGATTTCTATGCCCATTATCACTTTGGGAGACCTGTACTTAGTTTTGGTTCAGCCATCATTGTATTCATACCGAATGTTCTCACTGAGAATCTCTCTGAGCTTCTCTCTGAGCTTCTCCCTAACAGAAGACCATTTTTATTGGCAACAGGTTGCCCAAGTGTACAGTTGAAATGTAACATAACAGTGTGCATCTATACTAATATTATAAAGCTGAACAGTTTGTTTGGTTGAATGCGCTAATCTCAGAAATTCTTGTAGTGTTGGATAGCCCATTTATCGGGGAACATCACACTACGCCTAATGGTAGCGGAGCATCAATAAAAAATGTGCCAAAAACGAACAAAATGTACCTAATCCTTTTGAGAGCTTTCTATCTCCTATGTGACGCAGACGAAATTGCGCGGGTTAGCTAGTAAAATAATAATCACATGTAGGTACATTAAAATTCATTTATTTCGGACACAGTAAGTAATCCATATTGTGTTAGTATTACAAATTAACATCTAGTGTTTCAGCAAAATTAGTATAAAAATAGTTTAAATTCTCACACACTCCGTACAGAGGACGGCCAGGCAGATGGAACATGTTTGTTATCCAATAGTCTCCGCACGAAATGCCTGATGATCATCTTCATTCACTTGACCAATTTATTTGCTTCTCTATCACTCGTCATCTCGCTAGGCATCTCCTTTTTTCCCATATCATCCTTCACACAGTCCATCCATCGTTTCTTTCCTCTACTCATATACCCATCCACATTCATACTCAAAACTTTCTTCACGACATTTTCCTCATCCCTCCGCATCACATGCCTGATATTATTTATTAATATATTTAATTGACTACTAATTTTTGCGTTAATTTCAATATAATATTTCTAAATTTCTTGGTAACTATTAATTGTTTCTAAACAAGTAACATTAATTTAAAAAATCAAAAACTCGACTTCAAATATTATTGTTATATTATTCCTAATTTAATTTAAACAAATAAATTATACGTATTTTTGTAAACATCTTTTTTAATTTTCTATTATTCTATATTCTATATTATTCTATACCGCACTCGATAGGTTTATTTTTTTTCAGTAACGTATTACTATTTCGCGCCAAAAATCCGCCATTTTGTTATTTTTCAAACACCCCATCTCTAAATACACTTTGACATGAGACTAACGGGGCCGCAGTTTGATATTTATTTCGGGTCTAATTTTTTTAACATAAGTACGATGTTTGAGCATGTCCATTGTCTGGGTATTTCCTTTTGATTTAGTATTAAATTGAATAGTGACGTTAGTGGTTTAGTTAGGGTGTTTCTTCCAAATATTATCATTTCATTTGTTATACCATCTGGGCCTGGACTTTTTTCGCACTGGAGTGTGTCGATTGAGTGTTCAATTTCCCATGTACAGAATTCTGGTACATTGTCTGTATTTACAGGATTAGTTTGTGCTTCTTCTGTGGAATCGCTGTCTTTTATATAAATATTTTTGTAAAAATTTGTAATTGTAGCTTCTTTTATTAGATCTTTTCTATTTGTTATAAGGTGGCCAGATTTGTTCTGTAGCTGATTCATAAGTGTTTAGGGTTTCGTTAGATATTTATATGCTTTTTTGACAGCGCCAGCATTTTCCAGGTAGTTCTGTAGGACTTTTTGTCTATATTTTTTGGTGTTATTTTCTATCTTTCTATGAATCATTTTGGAGTTTGCTTAGCTGTTTTTTTTTTCTTGTTTGGTTTTATTTTCCTTTCATACACTTAACACTTGTAAGGTTTCACATCACTGGTTATTATTTATCTGCCTAAAACTACGCTAACATACATCACACTTGTAAGGTTTCACACCTATGTCTGGTTATTCTGCCTAAAACTACGCTGACATACATCACACTTGTAAGGTTTCATAACAGTGTGGTCTGGTTAAATAAATTTATCCTCCTAAAACTACGCTAACATACATCACACTTGTGTGGTTTTTCACCAGTGTGTATTCGAATGTCTGGTTAAATTACATAACTGACTAAAACTACGTAGACACACATCACACTTAAAAGGCTTTTCACCGGTGTGTATTCGAATATGGCTTGTTAATTGACCCTTATCAATAAAACAACGCTGACATACATGACACTTGTAAGGTTTCACACCAGTGTGTGTTCGAATATGTCCTACTAAATGATGCTTGTGAGAAAAACTACGCAGACACACATCACACTTAAAAGGCTTTTCACCGGTGTGTATTCGAATATGCTTCGTTACATGACCCTTTTCACTAAAACTACGCTGACATACATTACATTTAAAAGGCTTTTCACCAGTGTGTATTCGAACATGATTTCTTAAATTAGCTACCCGACTAAAATTACACTGACACACATCACATTCATAACGATTTTTACTAATTCGTGTTTGAGTATGCTGTTTTGGTTTCTTAACTTCATTTAAATTACGCTGATCACATTCGTCAGACTCTTCGAATGTAGTGCCAGGTTTGTACGTACGATTTCCAGTTGTCCGGAAAACTTTTAAGTTTGATTGTTTATTTTTCTTTATGTCCGCTTGAATAGGTTCTTCTAGTTTTGTTCTTTTTGACACGCGAGCACCTGTGATTATAAAATAATCTAATAAGTTTAAAACATTTCAATTATTCTCCCTAGGAAGAAAAGGACCACACAGCAGAATTGCAGTAAACGTTGAATATATATTCGTTATATTAAGCCATATTAAGTACAGTAACGAACAAAAGTCCAGTGGCAATCTCACAAAGCAATAGCTTGACGTTTAGTTTGACTTACGACCTTCTGCTTTCAAGAAAATAGACATTGTCGTCTACAAGTAATTGTAGTTCAAAATTTCAACTTAGAATCATAAGTCAAGATAGCCTAGCGGTTAGGCGCGTGCAGATCTATGAACGAATCAGTAAGACGTGTGTTCAAATCTCACATTGTTACTTTTAGACTTTTTGTAAGTTTTTACCAGTTTTTATACTCAATTGGAAGTAATGGAACAGAAATATTATATTCTTTATCTTGTTCGCTTCGTTCACACATTCCGTGAAGTTGAAAGGTAGATCATAGAAAAATAAGTAAGGAGTTTAGATTTATGTGAGGTAGACATGAGATTTATGAATATTTAACTTGACCGGAATGAATGTTTTCGTTTGGTTGAAGTTGTTGGTTAGTGACGTGTGGTTTAATAGATAGCGGTATTGTTGTTGCAAAATGCAGGCAAATATTAATATTGAGGCGAGGGCGACTATTTATCGCGCTGCATAAGTGGTCTTAATAGAACACAAATATCTGAAGAAACCGGACTTTGTGAGTACTTTATTTATGAATAATTGTAACTTAAACTTTTATTAGAAATTAAAATCTAATATTATTGTTAATTTATTTGGTGACATAAGGACTAATTAAATGTTTTTTATTGTAACTTAAACTTTTATTAGAAATTCAAACCTAATGTTATTGTTAATTTCTTTGGTGACCTAAGGATTAATTAATTGTTTTTTAAATCCATCATGAGGCCTAAAAGATAAATAATTAGTGTTTATTTATAAATGCAGAGTGAATGATCACTTTAGTATTTTGTTCTACAGGTGCCTAACATTACTTTTTTTTGTTCTAGAGGAATATTGTAAGTCGTTGGATAAAAAAGTTTGAGGAAGAAGGGAGCCTTGCTAGTCGACAGCGAAGTGGAAGGCCGTCGCTTGTTAGCGAAGCGCAGCGACGCCATAATAATATGGTAGGCCAGTATGAAACAAATGGTTTCACGCCTACGAGACACTTTGCGGAATTATTTGAATTGTTAACAACACGTGTGGGAAAATTTAAGAGGAAGGAACCGGAATATATCAAAATATTGTGGGGTCCAGGCGCAAACGTCTACTTGACTGCATCGAAAATAATGGGAGCTATACAAAATATAAATCCTAGTGTTTTCATTTGAATTAGACGTGTAACAAAATATTATTTAGTTGTTTACTTATCCATAATTATGTAATGATCTTAAATTGAGGTTTAGTTTCAATTTTCTTTTCTTCAAGAAAATGAACACTTAAACTATAACCTCAATGCGTGTTACATTTATTGTGACGTCACATAAAAAAATATGTTCATAAAGTCTAAATCATACTTATATTAGTTTTCAATAAACTCTGCTAAATACCGATACCTATTAATAAATGGGTAAGTATCAACAATTATATTTATCTACACCCATGCTATAAATCCTCTATAAAGGTATCTGAAACAGTTAGCTTGTGGCCAACATTAAAACAGCCAGTGTCATAATAACCATTATAACACCCAAACGGGTGTTATAATGTTGTACTGAATTTCATTATGCAACTCGTTTTAAAAAAAGAACATCGAATGTGGTAGTGAATCGAACGTCTAGCACGTGTGATTCATTACCACAGCGCCGTAATTAAAAAAAAACTTAAAGGTTAATTCGAATTCACGTCGTATCCCGCCATTTTTGTTCGACATTTGGATATTAGTATTGCATTATGTACTTTGTTGTTTACAAAAATGAGTGATACAAGCTTTGTGAATTTTGATAATTGAACAATCCAAAATGTAAATAATTATATTACTACCTATACACGGTTTGTTTGTATTAAATACAAGCAATTAAACTTTCCATGAATTTACATAGACTTCTTAGAACACTGCAACACTCGATGGTTTCAGAACCTTTTATGGAGGATTCATATCATGGATGTAGATAAAGTCTTGTATGCAACTGTACATAATTAGGTATTAAAACACTCATGTGATACTATTATCACACTCTTCGTGTTTTAATACCCCTCATTATACAACAGTTGCATAAATAACTATTATGAGATTAGAATATCCTTTCCTTGTTATGTTATTGTGAATTGACATAGAGTAAGTGGGTATACAATAAAAAATCGAACGATTACAAGAGAATTTCTTTTAACTAGATAGGAATGTGTCGTTAAAATTCTCATTAAAGTTTTTTTTTTATAATTTTATAAATAAATAAAACGAATAAACATTTTTGTTATCATTTAACACGACTTTTTTATTTGCACCTTCCAACACCGAAAAGATAATACACAATCACTTAAATGGTTAAATAATATAACGATGGGTTTTTAATTAATATTTAACTTCTTTAAAAAAAAAAACAAAATACCTAACAAATTTTTGCATATAAAATTAAAAATACAAATATAAATATGGTTACAAAGATACCAAAGACCCACACATTGGTAACGGGATTCGAACTCGGAACTCATAAATCGTGAAGCCGCTGCTTTACCTAAACAGTTATCAACACTTATTAATTATGCGGGAATTTTAGCTATTCTATGGTAAGAACAGGTCGCCACACAAATAAGAGTGTTTGCTGCGTGTATAACAAAAGAGACGGAAATATGTTTTTTTGTTATGTGGAGTGCGACGCGACGATCTGCGACAGTGGGCGAATTCTGGTGTGCGTACTGTATTGAGACCACTTACACATACAGACGCACGGTCGCTCGACCGTGCGTTCACAGCAATACAATCCTTAGCGTGCCTCTGCACTTATGAACGTTTACTTGCGACAGTGGGCGAATTCTGGTGTGCGTACTGTATTGAGACCACTTACACATACAGACGCACGGTCGCTCGACCGTGCGTTCACAGCAATACAATCCTTAGCGTGCCTCTGCACTTATGAACGTTTACTGTAAATGTGAAAACATCGACGCTGACATGACACACACGCCTCACATACCATCTAGGACGTCATGGAACGCACTCTCGAGAGGTCATTTAGTTGTAATGAAATTTAATATAAATATATAGGTATATAAAGAGTATAAAAAAAAAACTTTTTTACAAAAAATTAAACCGACTTCAAAAAACACAAAAAATTGAAAAATAACTTTAGCTTCAGAAGTCGGTGACCTTTGTTTGATTCATTTAGTTTTTTTTTGTCACCGACTTCTGAAGCTAAAGTTATTTTTCAATTTATTGTGTGTTTTTTAAGTCGATTTAATTTTTTTGTAAAAAAGTTTTTTTATTTTTCCATTTTTAGTTGTAATATTCTATACAAATATTTGCTAAACATTTATTTTACATTGTTAAAAATACATGTCATGGTTAGGCTTATCCCCAATAAATGGAACATAACATACCTAAACTGTCGAAATCTGGGTGTATTGTACACACCTGTGTACCCCCTCAGAGCATACAGGCGTGATGTTACGTCATGATGTTGTAAAAACAATAAACATCCAAGTGATTGCAACATTCACGGCAGATTTGCCGTCTATTTTTGAAGAGTTCCACTGTATATCTCCGAAGATCAGCATCAGATGTTTACAAAATTTAAATGGGGCCACACGGGAAGCACCAGCTTTCAAATGAAAAAAGAATAATCAAAATCGGTTCACCCAGTCGAAAGTTCTGAGGTAACAAACACAAAAAAAAAATACAGTTGCATTGAGAACCTCCTCTTTTTGGAAGTCGGTTGAAAAGTATCTATGTAGTATATCAACTATCTGGGCCCTGTTTTATGAAGCTGACAATCCGACTTCTTCTTCTTATCTTCTTATCAGCCTATAATGTTCCCACTGCTGGGACACGACCTCCTCTCAATGAGAGGGAATGGGCTATAATCCACCACACGGGCCCAGCGCGGGTTGGTAGATGTCACATGTCTTCGATTTTTGGTTCTAGGACATGCCGGTTTCCTCACGATGTTTTCCTTCACCGTTTTGAGAGCAGTGGTGATGAAATATATTACACAAAGTAATGCGCCTGTCTGGGTTCGAACCCACGACTTACTGTTCGTAAGTCGGGGCCGCCACCACTGGGCCACCGCTGCTCACAATCCGACAAGTCGACATAATTAAGTATGTCAAAAAGTGACAATTGTAATTTTTGTTCTGTTTTATGAAGCTGACAGGTGACATAATTGTCATGGTGGAAAATTCACAAATATGTCAGATTGTCGTGACAATTATGTCGACTTTTGACATATATTTGCAAATAATTTTGAATAAGAAGCTAAATGAGGGTAAACTAGAAAAAAATATTAACAAAGTAACAGAATAAATTAATCACTAGTGCAACTTTGATTGTTTGTCAAAAATATAACGTTTTCACCGACAATTGTCAGGAATAATTCGACGGTGGATTTTTGACATAATTATGTCTGAGTTTCATAAAACGCGTTCTTAGATGAAAATTATGTCAAGATTTCACCTGTCGCTTTTGATGATGATTGATGATTGAGCACCACACCCAGCCAGGAGCAAGCCTGACCCGGACAAGCCGGATACACCAGGGGGCACTATTTTGTAAGAAAAGACATGCTCTGGGATGGGAGAGGAAGCCCGACCAACCGCAGCCAGTCGGGCACAATCAGCCGACTATGCAGTCTAGAGCCAATATAGGAATAGTGGTAAAGACAGGTACAATTCATAGCGATGAGAATTTCAGCTTCAGACGCAGAAATGCAGGACACACTGCTGGTCGCTGTGCCTTGCTCTCGATGGCATCTTGGGTGCTCGTATGCACTAAGAACACAAACACTACACTGCAGCACTGCACTTGGATACGTGAACGTTTCAACCCTAGTCTAATCTAATCTTACTTAAATTCACGACATGCCACTCGAATTCATGGTTCAGACATCACACTATTCACAAACACACACGATTATAAACTTCAAAACGAATAGAATCAATAGTAATGCTAGTAATACAGTATCTACACAAAATCACTAAGTAATGGCACACAACAATAAAACCTTCGTCGCAAGCGCACCAGATGGGCGACCATTCACGACCGCTGTCCGAACCGAACTCATGTCAAGATTTCACCTGTCGCTTTTTGACGTATATGTCACGTTCATAAAACAGCCTAAGCGCGACAATTCTACAATTTTGTCATTTTTAGACATATATGTCGGATTGTCAGCTTCATAAAACAGGGCCTTGTGTCCACAACACAGTCACACATCTCATTGCTTAGTGTGGCACTAGATGGCGCTGTGTGTAATGTTCAGCGATATTTATAAACGAAAAAAAAACATCACAAAACAGGCGATCAAGAATGCCTTGCTAAGAAAATAGCTGAGACAAGATACATAAATTCCATTGATTACAATGAGAGACTATTGATTTAGTAACTAACACTTACTATTTTTCACTGCGACTGTTTGTTTCTTCTTAGATACTTCTTCCACTTTAATTTTAACCTGCATTAAAGGTACGTCATCTTCTGAATCTGGTTCAGAATTGTCTGGGGGTATATCTTCTACATCTAGATAACTATTGTCTACATTTTCTAGTTCTAGATCTGTAAGTAAGCAAAAATTGGTATTATTAAAAATAGCTTTTGTCTGCGTTAATTTAGAATTTGACAATTAACTCGGGTTGTACTCTGCTTGTAATAATATAATTCAATAATGAAGACACGTGGCATCATCTATATTATCATAAGAACATTATTGTCGTTTTCCTCGGGAACAGTACTTTTCTTCTTGATGAAAGGTACCCTATGTCCGTTTCAGCACACCTGACAACGTATACGCCAAATATCATAATGATCGGTTCAGTGGTATAGGAGTGAAAAGGTAAGAAACAAACTTGCTTCGTATTTAGAATAATAGTTAGGATTCTTTTTTTTAATACTATACGTGGTTTTTTCTTCAATATATGAGATCCCTTCAACGTAGTCATTAAATAACGCTCAAAATAATTTTTGCAGCAAATAAAATATGACAATAACAACATAAATATGCAATTTTTATTTTTTTTATTTTATTTAAAATGATAAAACAATGTATTGTGTGTATTGTGATTTTTTATCAATATGCAACATAATGTCACAGTTTGCAAAGTCATTACATATTTTGAGTTACTAGTTATTATATTTTGAATTAATTGTTGAATTACTACTTTTAGTTTTACTAGCAAAAAACAGTTGTTTGTGAATAAACAACTGTTTTTTTACAAGTAAATCTAAATTATCATCGTCTTTTCAGACGAAAGACGTCCAATACAAAAACGAAAACTAAATTATTTAATCATTTTATTAAAGAGGATGGCCTCGGTTATTGTGTTTATTGACAGTTATTGTGGAGTACAATAACTGTCCCACGGGATAAAAAGTATCCTTTGTGTTAATCCAGGTTAATAAGCTATCTGTATGCCAGATTTCATCCAAATAGTTTTAGCGTGAAGGAGTAACAAACATCCATCCATCGTCACAAACTCTCACATTTGTAATACAAAAATACGAAATACAAAATAGTTTATTAACTCAGTTAGATATTACATTACATCTTAATGTGTTTGGAGCCCCCTTTTAGGCAAACAATGCCTGTATTAGATTAGAAGGCTCCGCTCTTTCAACATCATTGTCGTACACTTATACTAACACGAGTTGATATTATAGTGTACTGTGACTTAAGGGTAAATATGCAATGTAAGTACATTTTTCCGTATATATTTAGCTTATAATACTACTCCTAAGAAAATAAAGATATTTAAGTAAAGTTGAAGTTTAAATTAATAACAGTAAAATACAGTAAAACTTATTCCCAGTAAGTGCAAGTAATGAAAAGTGTGGTGTGGTTAGTAGTGCGGTATTATGTGTGGTATGTGGTGAGGGGCGCGATGTGGTGTGATGTGTGGTGTGGTGCGTGGAATTTTGTGAGGTGTGTGGTATGGTTTCTGATGTGTTGTTTTGCGTTGTGGTGTGGTGTGTTGTGGTGTGGTGTGGTGTGAGAGTGGTTTGTGTGATGGGGTGTGTGGTGTGATATGGTGTGTAGTTAAAAAATAATTTAATTATGGTAGATATAATATGTGGTATATTTCGGCTACCCAACATGTTACAGGAGTTCTTCGGTTTCCTCATAGGTAAGTGGTTTTATCCAGTCTATTATACTCTTTTTACAGTCGTGGTAACTTTTATTATATATATAAACGTGTTTGTTAATTATACTATATAAAGCTCGATTACCACTCACTGACTGACTGACTGACTCACTGACATAATTGTTCTCCCAGATGGTGGATGGGGAGGTGGGTATATTTTGACAGATTCGTAAACAAGTGACTCTCGCGAGTATGGGAAAAGTGCCAAACCTCCCCTTTTCGCCCCCCTTCTCACCCCCCCCAATCGTATCTCGGAAACCAAGGGATTTGGAACGTTTTTTTTTTCAGATTCGTATAGAGGAGGCTCGGGAAAGTAAAAACCAGTTTTCAAAGTTGCCCCCCTTGCCCCCCTTTTCACCCCCTTTAGGCGGATCTCAGAAATTCAGAGACGTGGAACATTTTTTTTTTCAGATTCGTGTAAAGGGGCAACGCGTTAGTCAAAATCATTTTTCAAAACTCCCCACTCTCCCCCCCTTCACCCCTCCCCCTATCGTATCTCGGAAACTAGGACACGTAGCGGCTTTTTGATTTTTACTATAAATTATTAATGAGGAGCGTTTAAATTTGTAAACGGAGGGTATCCTCCCCTCCCCAACCTCCCCTAAAATTGAAAGGGCTGTTACTTCGTAACGGTTAGAGATAGCCATTGGGTGTTTGAACAAATATTATAGTAGGCGTCGAAACCTGTCCGGTGGTGGTAGGTTCTGAGTGGAGCGAACCTGCCCCCCTTTTCACCCCCTTTAGGCGAATCTCGGAAATTGAAAGACTTGGAACATTTTTTTTTTCAGATTCGTAAGAAGGGGCCTAGAGTTGGTCAAAATCATTTTTCAAAACTCACCCCTCTCACCCCCTTCACCCCCACTTCACCCCTTTTTTTACTATTGAAAAATCTTTTGATTCTTACCTAAAACTATTGAGGGGCGTTGAAATTTGTATACGGAGGGTATCCTCTCCTCCCCAACCTCCCCTAAAAATAAAAGGGCTATAACTTCGTAACGGTCAGAGATAGCCATTATGTGTTTGAACAAATATTATAGTAGGCGTCGAAACCTGTCCGGTGGTGGTAAGTCCCGAGTGGAGCGAACCTGCGAGACAGAGTGGAGAGAAGGGGGGAGGTGGCGAGCGAAGCGAGCCGGTGACCTCCGTAGCGTAACGAAGGTCGAGTGGGTGAAGCGTAACTCAGGGGCGACGACAAGCAACTTTAGGGTTATGTTTTTTTTAAAAGGGTCTCAGGGTTTTTTACTTTTATTTTATAAGGTTTTTTTTTTATATTAATTTTATAATGTTTTAGGGGTTCTTAGGGTTTTCATAGTGATATAGGGGTAGTTGTAACGGATTTTCCAATTATTTCAAGGATTCCTATGGATTCTCAAAATTTTATGATGGTAAGGAATACTTCTCAAGAACACGACAACACGCGAGCTGCGCGCAGCTCGCGCACCCACGCAAATACTAGTTTTGTTATACAGCTGAGTAGAGCGTTTATTAAATTGTTTGCATGCAAATCTAGTTTTAGTTTGGGGAACTTGGAGAACTAAATCTTTTCTTCTTTTAGATTTTTCCTTATCATTATATGGTAGGGTTTTATGTTTTTTTAGTATGGTTTGGGTTACGTATAGCTTCCTTACAGAGAGTAAATTACTTATTTGGTATAAGGTTGTGGTGGAGAACCTTTTTTAAAATACATTATTTTTATCAATGCACGCTGCGCTCGTTCTATATTTATAAATTTTGTTTTAGCTGTACCGCCCCAAATTGGGATGCAATATAATAGTACAGACTGGGCCAGTGCCGCGTATATTTCATTTAAGAGATTTCTGGGACGGTTCCCACCGCTCTCTATTTTGGTTGGAACAATATGTCTGAGGGTTTTAAAGATCCAACTTAGTTTTCTTATCCTCCCAGAAATCTGCTCTAGGTGAGGTTACCAGGACAGTGATTGATCTACCACAACTCCAAGATATTTAGTTTTCGTCACTTTCTCAATGCATGGGCAATTACAGCTAACAGTAGACATGTCTCCACATATGTGTACCTTTAGATTTAACTCTTCAATAGGCTGAGTTCGGTTACTGTTACTAAAACATGTAATTAGTTTTATTAGTATTTAGGGAAAGTAAGTTACTTTTTAGCCATTCAGCTACCCGAGCCGAGTAATATTAGTAGGAAGTAGGGTTATGATTTATCAATCAATGATCATAATATTATTTGTTTTTAAAACTTACTATTATGTCCAGAAATATCTTTAAAACACGAAATTAGGTAAATGCATGTTTATTAAGCTAGGTAGCCTGACACAATGTGTAGATACAAACCTACCCCCAACTTAGTTCATCTTACTATGTCAAGAAGAGAACAAGTACCCTCAATAGTCTATACCCATATCCATACTAACAAACTACAATCATGTACATGATATTCCTTTCCCCCAAGTAAACACACAGAATAGTACATAAGAAATTAACATTCAACATTCTACGAATTAGAACAAAACATCATACAACTTATACAATTTCAAGTACGTTTAAAGAATCAGTTTAATTGTAACTTTATTTCTGCAACTATCTAGGTATTCCTAGAATATCAGCCCAAGACTCTTCACTGGGAATTTCTATCATCTGTTCAGGTTCTTCGCTGATCTGGTCCCGAGCTTCCTCGCTTATCTCTCTCCTCTCATTTTGTGAGCTCTCTACCTGTGATGCAACTTTGATAAGTTGATCAATATGTCTGTTGATGACGAGACCATTATCCGTTTGCACTTTGTAACTGGATGGACCAGTTTTTTCTACTATTCTGCCCGGCAAACACTTCGGACCGTTGCTGTAATTTCTGTATCTAATTCTACAGCCAACTTCAGACTCTCTGTTTTATCTCTGATTAATGTCAAAAACTTGCTGTTCGGTCTTTTTTCTTTGTATACGGTCTGGGTGTATCGTGTCCAGTAGGGTGCGCAGTTTTTGATTCATCAGGAGTTCAGCAGGACTCTTTTGTGTTCCAGCACATGGTGTCGAGCGGAGGCTTAGTAGCAGATTTGGAATTTTTATGTCCCAAGCCATGTCATCCATTTTCCGTATCTTGTCTTTCACAGTTTGGACCATCCGCTCTGCTAACCCATTGGTGGCAGGGTGATACGGTGCTGTCGTGATGTGCCTTATTTTATTTGAGTCAAGGAATTGTTTCATTTCTTCAGACACAAAAGCAGTTCCATTGTCAGAAACCAGTATCTCGTATCGGATTACCGACGCGGTGGTCATATTGTTAACTATAAACACCACGGGCCATCCTGAGTACGCATCGACGATGATCAAAAAGTTCTTGTTTCGAAAAGGCCCGACGAAGTCCACGTGTATTCTAGACCATGGTCTGGTGGGCGTGATCCACTCATGTTGAGATCGGATAGGCATGTGCCGGTGCTCGAGACACTTGTTGCACTGGCCCACGAGTGCTTCTATGTCTTCATTTAAGTGTGGCCACCAAATGTGGCTTCTTGCCAGCGCTTTCGTTTGTACGATTCTATTGTGTGTCTCGTGTAAGGCCCGTAAAGTGCCCGCGCGCAGCGGCGGCGGCACAACTACGCTATTACCCAGCAACAGACAGCCGTCTTGGAAGGACAGTTCGGTACGATGTAGCCAGTAAGTATGCAGATCCGCCTCTTTTACCTTGGCAGGCCATCCCCTTTGAACGTAGTGCACTATCTTTGATAGCGTTTTGTCTTTTAGTGTTTCAGTCGCAATACGCTCTGCATCGAATGGGAACTCTTCAGGTTTTTCAGCCATCAGCAGTATCTCACTCAGTTCTGTTTCAGGTCGCTCAGGAACTGATTGTGGCCATCTACTCAAATTGTCTGCACTGCCTATCTGTCTCCCAGGCTTGTAACGGATATCATAATCGTGTGAGGTGAGCGCGATTGCTATTCTTGTCAAACGGGGTGACAGTATGTTAGGTGTCGGTTTTCTTGGGTTGAATATACCCAGCAAAGGCTTATGATCTGTGACTACAGTGAATGATCTTCCTGCCAAGTAGTTGTGGAATTTCTTTATCCCAAACAAAATCGCTGTTGCCTCTTTGTCTAAATGCGAATAGCGTCTTTCGGTGGAGCTTAATGTTCGGGAACTCATGGCCACGGGACTTTCTTTGCCATCTTCCATCACGTGTGATAACACGGCTCCGACGCCGTACGACGACGTATTCTGAGCTGTCGCATGTCAGAATCAGAGGTTTATTTAAATCGTAATGCACTAAAGTTATATCAAATGTTAGGGCCTGTTTGGCAGTGTTGAAAGCATATTGTTCCCGTTCGGTCCAGCGCCATATTTGCGTTTTGTCTAGCAGACGATGCAAAGGTTCAAGTATGGTAGCTTTGTGTGTTATAAACCTTTCGTAAAAATTGTACAAACCGAGGAACGCTTGTAATTCTTGAACGTTCTGGGGCTCCGGTGTGTTCATTATCGATTCAACCTTGCTCGGCGACGGATGAATGCCATCAACATCGATGATAAATCCCAAGAATTCGACTCTCTCTTTAGCGAACTTACATTTATTTTTGTTAAGGCGTAATCCCGCTTTTTTTATGCGCTGCAGGACCATGTCTAAGCGCTGCAGCATCTCCAGCATAGTAGGTCCCGCGATTATGATATCATCAATCAGCACTGCGACTCCTCCGATGCCCGCTAGTAGCGCTGTCATCAGCCTCTGAAAATTACCGGGGCAGGCCTTCACACCAAATGCAAGTCTATGTACGGTATACAATCCTTTGCAGGTGTTGAGAGTTAAAATATTAGATGTTTCGTCGTTGATAGTAACTTGAGTGTAAGCACGATCCAAGTCCAATGTTGTGTAGAATTTTCCACCTGCTACAGCTGCAAATACTTCATTCGCTGTAGGCATAGGGTAGGTGTCCGATTCCGTTGCTTGATTGACTGTACAACGGTAGTCACCACATAGCCTAATCTCGCCTGATTTTTTGACAACCGGCACTACCGGCGTGGCCCACTCAGAGTACGCTACCGGCTGAAGCACGCCCTCGGATACGAGACGGTCGATTTCTTTCCCCACTCTGTCCTTAATAGCGTAAGGAACAGGACGAGCTTTTAGGAATTTCGGTGTAGCGCCCGGTTTTAAATGTATTGCCACTGGATTTCCACGGTACGTACCGAGACCATCCTTAAATACATCACCATGTTTTTTTAATTATTTTCTCCAGTTCAGTATAATCTCCGTTTGATACGAAATTAATATTCATAGTAATGCCTAGATGCATAAGCCAGTCTCTTCCCAAGAGATTCGGTCCATTACCCTTAGCCACTAGTAACGGAAGATGATACTCTATGTCCTTATAGCGCACAGGCAGCACTGTCTGGCCGAGCAGGTGCACGGGCGCGTTGGTCCAGGTGCGCAGAGCCAGCGGCGCCGCGTCGAGACAGCGCGGCGGCGGCATGCGCGGCCGCAGCAGGCGCCATGTGTGCTCGTTTACCAGAGTGTAGCAGGCGCCCGTGTCCACCTGCAGTATGACGGGCTCACCCGCCAGCAGCACATGAATGACAAATGGCGCTACTCGAGTTGTACTTTGGACGACATAAATGCTATTTAAATTAGCTTCTCCATCTTCCTCCGTAAAGTTAATTTTATTTGCGTTCTTTTTAGAAATGCAGACTCTTTCGAGATGTCCCTTTTTATTGCAAAAATTCGACACGTCACGTTAATGAACCGACACTCGCCAGCGTGTCGATCTCCACAGCGGTAACAAAGGCAGGGCGCGGTGCTGGTCGCGGGCGCAATGCGTTGATATCCATGGGCTCCGGCGGCGTCGCGGGCGGCGCTGCAGCTGGCGCCTTCCCCCACGCGCATCATGCGCTCGTCGTTGCCCGCACTTTCAGATGACAACATAGCATAGACTACATTGTGATATGTTAAATTGTCCCTTTTAAGCAGCTCGTACTGCAACCTATCGTCCCTCATTCCACACACGTCTCACGTAGCATGCGCTCCAAATCAGTAAAATTGCAACTAGCGCTGATTTTCCGAAGTTGAGCTACCTATGTATTCGGCGGCTGATTCGCCGCGATTTTGATCACAGAATTTGTATGAAATGGATATCTCATTCGGTTTCGGGCTGTAATGTTTGGTTAGAATCTCTATGATCTCATTGAACGTCACTTCAGTGGCTTTTCGTGGTGTACTTAGTGCTAATAAAGTTTCAAACACTTGCGAACCACACACAAAAAACAGAAAAATGTTTGTAGAAATCAGTGAGATGCAAGATGGACATAGACAAATTCATACATCATCCTTTCTTAATATTAGTGCCGGTGTGCCGCAAGGATCTATACTAGGGCCCATTTTGTTTATTTGGTTTACCAATGACCTAATACATTATATAAACAAAATTCTACCAGACATACAACTTGTGGTTTTTGCGGATGATACCAATGCCATTATTGGGGCACATGACACAAAAGAACTTGCTGAAAAAGTCAATGCAGCTATAAGTTATCTTTGTTCATGGTTTACTGTAAATAAGTTAAAAATTAATAGCACAAAGACCAAGGTAATTTTATTTAAAACAACTGCTCGAAATAAGGACACTATGGAAATAACATTAAATGACGACAATATTGAACTCGTGAGAGAAACTAAATTCTTGAGAGTACACATAGATGACTCCTTAAATTGGAAAAAGGAACTAGCCGCCATTGATGCATCTATATCATCCGCGTGTTATGCATTAAGAACCCTTAGAGATGAAATTGACATTAAACATTTAAAAATCGTATACCGCGCGTTAATTGAGTCTAAGTTAAGATACAGCATACAATTTTGGGGCAATAGCTATAATTATAATTGCAAACGAGCTTTTGTCCTTCAGAAAAGAGCTATACGCACCATGATCCGTATTTCACAAAGAAAAAGTTGTCGTTCACATTTCTTAGATTTAAAGATCCTCACAGTACCCGGTCTCTACGTTCTAGTCCTGACAAATCTTAAAAAGTACATACATGAATATGAGACGGATGAGAAAAGACGGGTCAGGGAGAGTCCACGTAGGAAAGATTTGAAAAATAAGATAAGTCCACACTTCAACATTGTGAAGCATAGTTCACAATATCAAGCAGTGCAATTATTCAATAAATTACCATTACAATTAAAAAGCTTAATTTATACATCCACATTCAAATCAAAGTTACAAGCATTTCTATTGGATAAGTGTCTCTACTCCGTCGACGACATGTGATATTATGACCTTTTGCATTATATGTTGTAGACTTAAATTTAAAAAAATGACTGGTGTACTTACTATTATTTATACATAAGCTGACATAGAACTGTTTTTCTTTATTGACATGTAAGTTGACATTGAATAGTTTTATTGTATTTTTTAAATTATAAGTATTTATTTTTTATTATGATGTTGTTTTTGGATTGACGTGAAATAATAATTATGTTGTTAATTTATTGTGTTACTTGTATGATGAATGTGTTTCTTTTTAATTTTATTTTTATTTTGTTATTTCCAAAACAATGTAAATTGTTTGTGAATTGTTGTGTTTGAACCTTCTTGATTAGTTGTCAAATGTAACATTTTGTAATGAGGGTAAAAGGGAAATAAAACAGTTTGCATTCTGATCTCAACTTGGTTGTATCTTTTATTGGCGACTACGGAAAATAAGTTGGATTTCGGTGAAAATGACGACAAATGTAACAAATATAGTGTTTCCCGGACAATTTAACCCAAAGACTGATAAATGGTGTGATTATAAAGAACAATTACTGTGCGCGCTTGATGCGGCGGGTTGTGACAAACTTAACCTCGACAAAGGACGATCGCTGTTTCTTTCCCAGTGCGGCAAGGACACTTTCGCGTTAATTGCATCACTTTTAGTTCCAAAACGTCCTACGGAAGTACCTTTAGTGGACATTTTCAGTGTTTTGGATAAGTTTTATGAACCTGAGGTTAACGAAATTTTGCAAGCGGGTAAATTTTACAAACGTCAACAAGTGCAAGGTGAAAGCGTGCAAGACTTTGTGGCGGCTATAAGTCTGCTTGGTGCAAAATGCAACTTCATGGACTTGAAACGCCAGTTGAGAGACAGACTAGTGCTGGGGGTGCAGGACGATCGCTTGCGACGCGACTTATTGAAAAAGAAAGAGTTGACGTACGAAGTCGCGTTACAGATGTGTCTGGACTATCAAGTGACGTTCCCGGATTTGTACCCTGCGTGTGTGGCTAGTGAGTCCAAGCAAACTCCGTCCAGTGTCACGGGGACTGAACCTATGGACATTGGTAATGTTAAATCGAACGAGTGTCGACGGTGTGCACGCGCACACAGGCCGGGCGAGCGCTGTCCGTTTGTTAAGGCGAAGTGCTTCTATTGTAAAAAGCTTGGGCACATTGCGGCGGCCTGCGCCAAGAAGCCAGGCCGTGTACACCAGGTGGACGACACGGGGGAAGCTAACACAAGTGTGGACACTTCAACTGAGAAGATGATGGGCGTCTACGTCTGCGTGGATAATTACTCACCACCTATTACCACAGACGTTAGGATAGACGGCGTTCATGTATCTATGGAGGTGGACTCGGGTGCATCGCGTACCATTATGTCGGAAGAGACATACAAGAGGCTGTGGTTGATGCCCCCACCCCTACGAGCTATCAATCTAAAGCTCGTGACATGGACTCAAGACCCTTTGAAAGTATTAGGACTAGCAGACGTGCGGGTTGTGCTAGGTAATAAGGAAGCGCAATGTGAACTGGTCGTGGTGTCGGGGAACGGACCAAATCTGCTGGGCAGGAACTGGTTTCATACACTAGGCCTTCAGGTATCAGGATTGTGCTGGGCTGAAGAGGAGATAGAAAAATATAAAAAAGAATTTCCGGAACTATTTAAAGAAAGACTCGGCGAGTACAAAGGTCCTGAGGTGTCACTTCACGTGCGGCCGGACGCTACGCCCCGCTTCTTAAAGGCGCGCGCGGTGCCTTACCCTCTTAAGGAAAAAGTCATTAGACAGTTAAACGAGATGGTGGAGGCGGGTGTACTGACACCTGTCCGTTATTCTGAGTGGGGGACACCGGTGACGCCGGTGATGAAAGAAGACGGAACAGTACGAATGTGTGGTGATTATCGTGTCACGGTGAACACCGCTATAGATACAGACATCTATCCGCTGCCGACGTCGGTGGAAGCGTTTGTGAGGCTCAGTGGCGGCAGAATATTTAGTAAACTGGACTTGAAACACGCGTACACACAACTGAAAGTAGACGACGCGACAGCTATGCTGCTCACGCTGAACACTCCTATCGGTCTAATGAAAGTGAATCGCCTGCCATTCGGTGTCAGCGCGGCGCCAGCGATTTTCCAGCGTCTTATGTCGACGGCGTTAGCGGGTATGGACGGCGTGGCGTGTCTATTAGATGATATCGCTGTCACTGGAGCCACAGTGGAAGAACACAACCGGAGACTTAGAGAAGTACTGAGGAAACTGCAACAGATGGGACTCCGCCTCAACGTAAAGAAATGCGTGTTCGCTGCGAACAGCATCACATTCCTAGGGCACATGATTAATTCAGAGGGACTTCATCCAGCACCTGCGAAAGTCAAAGAGATTCAGGAAAAGTCGGCGCCGACCAACAGAGAGACATTGCGTGCCTTCCTGGGCTTATATAATTTCTATGAAAAATTCTTGCCTGACAAGAGCACTGTGTTGGAACCACTGTATCGACTTTTAGAATCAAAAAGACCTTGGAGCTGGGGTGAGAAGGAACAGGAAGCATTTGTGGAGGCGAAGCGATTACTGTCATCAGATCGAACGTTGGTGGGCTATGACTTGCAGAAAGAACTGCTTCTCATTTGTGATTCATCGGAATACGGTCTCGGAGCGATTATTGCACACGTCATGGAGGACGGCTCAGAGCGGCCGGTGATGATGGCCTCACGGACACTACAGGCGCACGAAAGACGATATGGGCAGATTGATAAGGAGGCCCTGGCTATTATATTTGGATTGACAAAGTTTCACGAATTCTTAGCGGGTCGTAAATTTTGTATTGTGACAGATCATAAGCCGTTGGTCGGTTTATTCAATCCCGCAAAACCAATTCCAGACCAGATATCACCGAGGATGTTGCGCTGGTCATTGAAACTTTCTAGTTATAATTACAGTATACAGTACAGGCCTGGTAAATTAATAGGCAACGCGGACGCTTTGAGCAGGTGGACCGTTCCGGACACGTCGAGTGTGCAGGAGGAGGTGCTGCGCGACGTGCTGCTGCTGGAGGAGACGCCGAGCGGCTGGGAGCTGGACCCTGCTAAGATAGCCGCGGAGACCAAAAAAGATGTGGTATTGCAAAAAGTAATGTTTCACGTTTTACACGGATGGCCACGAAGGAACATAGACCCGAGCCTACAAGCTTATTGGACACGGAGAGAGGCTCTTTCACATAATAAAGGTTGTTTATTGTGGAGCAACAGAGTCATAATACCTTCGTCCTTACAGGACAAAGTGTTAAAGTTGTTACATGCTCCTCATGCGGGCATTGTCCAGACAAAAGCGTATGCAAGCGGCTACGTGTGGTGGGTCAACATGGATCGGCAGATTGAGAGTGAGGTGGCTGCGTGTCAGCAATGTCAACTAGTGAGAAATAACCCACCAAAGGACCCGCAAACTTGGATTGTTCCAGAGAAGGCGTGGAGCCGTGTGCATGTGGATTTTGCGGGGCCCTTTCAAGGAAAAACGTTTCTAGTCCTAGTAGACAGCTACAGCAAATGGTTTGAGGCTGAAATCATACCAGCGATGAACAGTGGTACAGTGATAGCTGTTATGAGAAAAATTTTTACTTCACAAGGGCTGCCCGAGGTGTTGGTGTCCGATAATGGACGTGCGTTTACATCGGATGAATTTAATCATTTTCTGAGAAATAATGGAATTAAACATTTATATTCACCGCCCTACCACCCAGAGACTAACGGGCAGATTGAACGCACGATTCAAACATTTAAGAATAAAATGAAGAAATTAGAAAACCGGGACATGCAATGGCAGGAGAAACTTTGCAAAGTTCTATACTATTTACGAACTGTGCCCAATAGCTCTACTAACAAGACACCTGCTGAGTTACTGAATGGGCGAAGATACAGGACTGCAGTGTCGAGCTTACACCCCGATTCGACGCCGAGCCGTGCTGAGCAGCAACTGGAAGCGGCAGCGCAGCGACCACCCGCGCGGACTTTTACACTGCTGCAGCCCGTGCTCATACGCATGTATGGACCCGGGAACAAGTGGCGTCGGGCCATCGCGGAGACGGTGGAGGGGCCGGCCACTTATGTGGTGAGGACGGAAGATGGAGAGCTGCATCGGCGACACGCAGACCAAATACTGGTCAGACCGCCGGACACACCTGCTAATGGGTCGCCTGTAATTGACAGTCAGCCAGCAAATGATACGGACTCTGAATTATCACAGGATCCGCCGATTGTAATTCCGCCGCCTGAATTATGGCCAGATATTATAGGAATTCCTAATGAATGACTTAATTGATTGCTATGTTAGAAGTAAACATTTTTGTAAAAAATATTTTGTTATCCACTGTGAAATTATTATTGTCTTTACCAATCATTATGAGAGAAAGGTATGTTGTGTTTGAACCTTCTTGATTAGTTGTCAAATGTAACATTTTGTAATGAGGGTAAAAGGGAAATAAAACAGTTTGCATTCTGATCTCAACTTGGTTGTATCTTTTATGAATAAATTAAATTGAATTGAATTGTACACAGAGTAAAGAAATATGCCCGTTTTTACATTGTCTATCACGATTCCGTTTGCCCCAAACAAAACTTTAGTCTGTCTATGTAAATGTCCCAATTGTTCGTATGTGGGTTGAACTCACTAATCTTCACACATTTACGATCCTTTTTCACTTATTTTACTCCGTCGTCGCCACTAATATGTCCAGAAATATCATTAAAACACGAATTTAGGTAACTGCATGTTTATTAAGCTAGGTAGCGTGACACAATGTGTAGATACAAACCTACCCCCAACTTAGTTCATCTTATTATATCAACAAGAGAAACAAGTACCCTCAATAGTCTATACCCATATCCATACTAAAAAACTACAATCATGTACATGACACTTACCATCAGTTTCATCAACAACATCTAGTCCCTCACAAACAGCGGGTAGTTCTTCTTTGATAACAACACTTTCTGCTTGCAATTTCTCAACTATATTTATTTGTTCTATGGGACTTCTAGTAAGCTCACTGCAAAACTCTAAGTGTTCTGGGTTTATTGGAGGATTAGGCTGCAAAAGTAATATTATGGTATTAGGTAAAGTCACTCAAAAGAGCCTCCATAAGTATGGATACTTAAGTAGGCCCAATGAAACCGGGACAGTTTGCCCTTCTGCCAACAGCACAAGCTAGTGCTGCATAGCTTGTGCCAACATGAGAGAGGACTGTTGTTGTAACGAGGCTTTTTAGCTCGTCACATCGATGCATAATATTCTCGTCGTTTACTTGACAAATTAGCTTGGGTGTTGCCTTTTAAAAAAATCATTGGTTGGTTGACTTGGATTCATGTAGTGGTCACACTGATTTTATACTGTCAAGTTCACTTTGACATTGCTCACTTTTCGACTCGTCAATTTTTTGGGTGATGGCGTAATTACAGCGCTCCTAAGAAATCGTTAAATATAGCTTCCAATGGGCGGCATCTAGTCACCATTATGTGGTAGCCGATTGCCCTTGCCCGCATCCTAGTTGGATAGCATATATTTTTGATGGTAAGCGAATTTTTCGTAATTTTGTTCGTTTCACATGTTTTGGTTATTTTCATAGCAGACGCTTTAGTTTCCGATATTTAATTGTTTCAGGATTTTTTAACTTGGACATAATATATTTGCTTGGATTGCATCATCTACTGATGACCGCATTTGGATATTTTGGAAGAAACGGTGAGTTTAATAGTATTTGTTCGTATTAACGATTGGCGTGGTCCGCCATTTTTTTCATCAACGCTGTACTCCAGCTAACGAATTATTAATGTTTGTTCGCAGCCGTACGAGGCGTTTCTTTTCGACTTTTAGTTTTCTTCCGACGATTAGTTTCTTTCTACGATTAGTTTTCTTTATACGATTAGTTTTTCTTCCGACGATTCTTCTTATTTTTTACAACGTAAATATTTGAACGCTCGCCTCTACCAAGATTTATGATGGACGCCGTTGGCATCACAGCGGAGGTCACCAAGATGAGCACGTATTTAGCTCATCGGATTTAAATTATTTGACAAAATTTTAGTATGGTTTGTGGTACCTATTTTATATTTTCCAAAGTGCAATAATGACAGGTCACAAAATAACACCCGTTTATTCTTAGTTTTACACCTTTATTCAGAACCTTATGTTTTAATATTAGAAAGGAATTTTTTTGTGTTTTTCTCCCAACCAGCAAGCCTTCGGGTAATAAAATAGATCGTTAACTTCCATGGTCGATTTTTATTGATACCTTCCCGCTTGAAGATTAAAATCCAACTCTCGCAGGTAAGTCTATCCTAGGCATAGTTTTGTGTGTACTCCTGGCGCCCGAATTTCCATTTTTATTTATTATTTTTATTTGGAGCACACTACACATTTTTTTAACATTTATAATATAATTCATAAAACACCCATTCACACTTCTTTTCTTTTCTTTTTTTTATCATTACATTGTCAAACTGCTACATATATGTACAAGTTACATACTGAACACTCTTTAGCTGCTTGGCCTTTTCCCAACTATATTAGGGTCCGCTTCCAGTCTTACCAGATACAGTTGAATACCAGTATTCTACATGGAGCGACTTCCTAACATTAAACTCTCCATGGCATAGCACAATTAGCCTATTATGTTCCCACTGCTGAGACACACGACCTCCTCTCTATGAGAGGGAATGGGCTATAGCCCATCCATCACATGGGCCCCATGCGGATGGTAGATATCACATGTCTCTGAATTTTATTGGTTTTAGGGCATGCAGGATTCCTCACAATGTTTTCATTCATTGTTTTGAGGGCAGTAGTGATGGAATAAATTACACAAAGTAATGCGCCAGTCTGGGTTCGAACCTACAACTTACTGCTCACAAGTCAGGACCACCACCACTAGGCCACCCCAGCTCCCAGACACAAAGGAACAAAAGAAATCCACTACAAAATACACTGGAATCAGAAGTTATGAGATTTAAATGTCATTTGAAGAATACCTCACCTCATTCATCATCCGAGCAAATTGCCCTTCAGCTTCCAAACATTTTCTCATCAACTGGAAGCATTGCTTTAGTTTAGCGCAGCAGAAGAAACAAGCAAGGATTGGTCTACTGTCTTTAGTAACAAACTGCAACAAAAAGGATTGATAAACAAACACATCCGGCAGATTAGCGACATATAACCTCACATGTTTTGTTCATTAATGTGTGCCCTAAGTCTTAGAGCAAAATAAAGAGTAAGGAATATGTATTATCATAAATCATCGGATATTCAATTATTTTTACAGTATCAACTTACTGGAACATCAGTCAGTTTCTCATAGAGGTCACGCAAGTTCTTGTTGACCACTACGTACATACGAGTATTCTGCGCTAAACATATCCTACACATTGGTAGTTTTTCCATCTTCTATTCTAACTAAAAAAATAAGTCAAAAATAAAATACGCTACAAAACAAACAGTGCTGCAATGATGTCATGTCACTGACCGACTGACGTTTTGACTTTTGAAGGCTTTTTGACGCTCAGTTCGAGAATGACAATGACATTAAGAAGAATTAGTATGATTTTCTTTGTGGAATTTAAAGACTGCTAAACGCCAAGGCAACACTGTGCGGCATTATGACATGCCACAAGGCCGCATGCTACAATAATTTAAAATGATTACATCGTGGCAAGAATCGTGCGGCACGGCAACATCTTGCGTCTAGATGCTGCTAAAGTTACTTCATCAGCCATATCATACGGTGTCTTGTCCCCTCGATCAATCAAGTTGGTAGACCAAAACACTCCAATAAAATCTACAGCACGATGCTTTGAAAATTATCTATGCACGATGTTGCTTCGCGAGTTTCGGTGTAAAATAGGCTGCCGCATACCGCAATTCCGACACAAGTTGTTGATTTCAAACTTTTTATTTGTTGATGACAAACGCCACATTGTGTAGCATGCTGCAATATCGCACAGTGTTGCCCCGGTGTATAGCAGCCTTAATATTGGCCAGTCCTGGCTACTAACCTCATAAAGCTGGCTGATGTTTCAGGGTAACCCGCGAAATTCAATTTTCTTACGTTTTTTGCAATTTGCAGGCCAGTGCTAGGTCGTATGTTGATTAAAATATAATATTATTCGCGGCTGTTAAACGTATGTATTTGCAGAATTATAATCATCAAAATGATCAATACAACCCTCCACGTTCGTAAAGGTGAATTGAATTTCGCAGGTGAGATGATAATCTCATTGCATCGAATGCAATCTCTGTGGTCTGCAAACATAGAGATGTCTTGCCTTTAACATTTCTGTCAGATCAACAGTGTCACGTCAGTGTATTATTTATAACCATTGCTCCTGTAAAATATCGCTTTGTTTTTATGTTTATTAAAGCCTATATATACGAGGTTCATGCTATATCTATTTCAATTTAATAAACATAAATATGGACAAGTACCTAAGACCGGAAAGGTTTGATGCCGACTCGACATCGAACTCCAGTTCAAAAGAATGGCAGCACTGGAAGATGACATTTGAAAACTTCTTTTAACTGCACAACAATATAGTCCAAGAGCTACAGATTCACCGGATGCCGCATCTCAGAAGGAAGCTATGTGGAACTCAACCAAGCTACAACTTCTCATAAACCATATCACTCCGAGGGTGTACGCAACTGTAAGTAAGTGCACAACTTATACCACAATGTTGGCCGCGCTGGACAAACTCTACGTGAAAGCAAAAAATGTCATTCATGCTCGACATTTGCTAAGAAGAAGAAATAGTGAAAAAAATAGAAATAGTGTTAAGAAGAGGTTTGCAAGCGTTAATCAGACTGGCTGGTATGAGAGATGACGGATGTTTGAATAGGTAGGTTGTTAGGAACATTGTCTGTCACTGCTGTTATATTTTCTGTGTTGTCAAGTTGTAAAGAGAAACCAAAATATAAATTTCTATGTGCATATCTACATTGCCTTTTTTAATAATCCACGGATAGCCAAGTCTCACCAATTATTAAAAAAGCAATGTAGATATGCATGGGTTATTGATTCTGGAGCGTCGATGCATATGAGTAGCAGAAAAGACTGGATGAGTAAATTTGCGGAGGCAGGTCGTAAGGTTGAAGTGTCTTGTGCAAATGGAGGTAAGATGTATGGAGAGGGATATGGTAATGTAACAGATGAGCATCTGAACATTGAAAATGTTTTGTACGTACCAGGACTAACATCGAACCTACTGAGTGTTAGTAGTATTGTTAAAAAAGGTAAGGTCGTTGTTTTTACCACCAGAGGTTGCGAGATATTCAATGAGTGTGAGTATACGTTGAGAGGACAACCATGTGTGACAGGTTTGCTTGATAATGGTGTGTATAAAGTTAAATCTCCTTCTCAGCAGGTCTGTGCAATAGTGACTACAGCATCAATGGAGCTATGGCATAAGAGAATGGCACACTTGGGTATACGGAATTTGACACTATTGAGAGATAAAATGGCAACTGGGGTAAAGTTTGAACATAACGACAAAATAGACTGTGTAGCTTGTCTGATGGGAAAACAAACGCGGCAACCGTTTGAGAGAAATACAGCCACGCGAGCCAAAAGTTTATTAGAATTGGTACATTCGGATATCAGTGGACCAATGAGTGAGAATTCTTTTGGAGGTTTTAGATATTATATTACTTTTATTGATGATTTTTCGCGTAAAACTTTTGTATTCTTTTTAAAGCAAAAGAGTGAAGCCTTTGAGAAGATGAAGGAGTTCAAAAGTTTTGCCGAGACACAAACAGGTAAGAAGCTGAAGGTTTTTAGAACCGACAATGGGCGCGAATATTGCAATAAAAGGTTTGATGAGTTCTTGAGAGAACACGGTGTTAAACACCAGCTTACGATTGCTTATACACCTCAACAAAATGGTGTGGCGGAGAGAGCCAATCGTACCATAGGGGAAAAAGCACGAACAATGCTTCAAGAAGCAGGTCTTCCCGTTCGATTCTGGGCTGAAGCTGTAAATACAGCGGTGTATTTGAAAAACAGGAGTCCTACCATCGCAGTGAAGAACAAGACACCCGAGGAGGTATGGAGTGACCATAAAATAGATTTGTCTAATCTTCGTGTGTTTGGTTGCAGAGCCTTTATGCATATCCCAGATGAAAAGAGAACCAAATGGGATGCGAGGAGTAAAGAGCTAGTGTTTGTAGGATACTGTGAAGAATCGAAAGGTTACAGATTAGTCAACCCTATGAATGGAGAGCTGCATAGAGCGAGAGATGTGGTATTTTTCGAAAACCAGATGAACCATAAATTTACTAAGACTGAAGAGGAAAGAAAGACTGCAACAATTCGTCTAGAGAATGATGAACAGAGACAAGTTGTTTATCAAGAAGAGACCGACCTTCAACGTGATAGAGATCAAACAGATGATATTAGAGACGCTGAATTCATGGAAGAGGAAGATGAACAGTGGACATCATTTGAAGAGAGGCAAGAGGAAGAACAACTTGTTGAAACAATACCTGTAGTAGAAGAGAGAAGATATCCACTCAGGAACAGAAAGCCTGTGGAGTTTAAGGATCATATCACCTATGAGGCGATAGTGGAAGAAAGAGATCCACTAACAGTTGAAGAGGCACTGTCGAGAAAAGACGCAAAACAGTGGAAAGTTGCTATTCAGGAGGAGCTGGATGCATTAAAGAAAAATCAAACCTGGGTGTTGGTAGAGCCAAACCAAGCAAGCAACATTATTGATTCGAAATGGTTGTTCCGAATCAAAAAGGAGGCGGGAAATAAGACTCGATATAAAGCTCGTTTGGTTGCAAGAGGCTTCAGACAGAGAAAAGGCATTGATTACGATGAGACATTCTCCCCTGTTGTGCGACATAGCTCTTTGAGGCTGTTAATAGCGCTAGCAGCGCAGATGAATCTGCAGATAAATCATATGGACGTGAAGACAGCGTTTCTAAATGGAAATTTAAATGAAGAGGTTTACATGCGTCAACCACCATATTTCAAAGAGAAAGGCAGGGAAGACCATGTATGCTTATTAAAGAGATCTCTTTATGGGTTGAAACAGGCGCCACGTTCATGGAATTCTAAACTTCATTCAGAGCTAGAGAGTCTAAATTTCCATCGTTGCAAGAATGAACCATGTGTCTACACCAGGCGAATCGAGAATGATATGATAATACTTGCAGTTTATGTTGATGATATCCTAATCTTTTATAACAATGCAAGAGAAATGCAGAAGGTCAAGAAAGAACTTATGTCCAAATTCGAGATGAAAGATTTAGGAAAAGCTGAATTATTTTTAGGGATGCGGCTAAAGCAAGAGAATGGCCACATAAAGATTGACCAAGAAGAGTATATAGAGAAGCTTCTACGCAGATTTGGCATGGAGGACTGCAAGACAGTTGCCACACCTGCAGTACCTGGTCAACATTTCAAGAAGCCAGAGGGCTCACACACACCGAGTGACAAAATACCTTACAGAGAGTTGATAGGATCACTGATGTACTTGGCTGTGTGTACGCGGCCAGACATTGCTCATGCTGTGAATATTATGAGTCAGTTCTGCAACTGCTATGAAGAGATTCATTGGAGTGCTGCCAAGAGGATTTTAAGGTACCTTAAAGGTACTAAGAACATGGGACTCGTGTACTCAAATGATGCCTGCAGTACAGAGATACAAGGTTTTTCTGATGCTGATCATGGAGGGAATATAATAGACAGAAAGTCTTATTCTGGAAATGTTTTCACATTGGCAGGAGGAGCAGTATCATGGCAGAGTGCTAAGCAGCGAAGTATAGCCATATCAACAGCAGAGGCTGAATATGTCAGCTTATCGGAAGCTGCTAAAGATGCCATATTTTTGAGAAGGTTCTTGGGGGAACTGGTGGCCACTCAAGAAAAGGCTATCACGATTTACACAGATAGTCAGTCAGCAATGGCCATAGCACAAAACCCAGTGCATCATCAGCAGACCAAACATATTGATTTGCGATATCATTTTGTTAGAGAGGCCTTAGAGAAGGAGATTATCAAATTAAAATATCTGGCAACAAATGTGATGGTCGCTGACATTATGACAAAACCTGTGCCTAAGAGTAAGCATGAGTTTTGTCGTAAGGAGATGGGTGTGCAAGAGTGAGTCAGAGGGAAACGCTTGAGGAGGAGTGTTAAGAAGAGGTTTGCAAGCGTTAATCAGACTGGCTGGTATGAGAGATGACGGATGTTTGAATAGGTAGGTTGTTAGGAACATTGTCTGTCACTGCTGTTATATTTTCTGTGTTGTCAAGTTGTAAAGAGAAACCAAAATATAAATTTCTATGTGCATATCTACATTGCCTTTTTAATAATCCACGGATAGCCAAGTCTCACCATGGTGAGACTTGGCTATCCGTGGATTATTATAGAAATTTATATTTTGGTTTCTCTTTACAACTTGACAACACAGAAAATATAACAGCAGTGACAGACAATGTTCCTAACAACATACCTATTCAAACATCCGTCATCTCTCATACCAGCCAGTCTGATTAACGCTTGCAAACCTCTTCTTAACACTCCTCCTCAAGCGTTTCCCTCTGACTCACTCTTGCACACCCATCTCCTTACGACAAAACTCATGCTTACTCTTAGGCACAGGTTTTGTCATAATGTCAGCGACCATCACATTTGTTCCCAGATATTTTAATTTGATAATCTCCTTCTCTAAGGCCTCTCTAACAAAATGATATCGCAAATCAATATGTTTGGTCTGCTGATGATGCACTGGGTTTTGTGCTATGGCCATTGCTGACTGACTATCTGTGTAAATCGTGATAGCCTTTTCTTGAGTGGCCACCAGTTCCCCCAAGAACCTTCTCAAAAATATGGCATCTTTAGCAGCTTCCGATAAGCTGACATATTCAGCCTCTGCTGTTGATATGGCTATACTTCGCTGCTTAGCACTCTGCCATGATACTGCTCCTCCTGCCAATGTGAAAACATTTCCAGAATAAGACTTTCTGTCTATTATATTCCCTCCATGATCAGCATCAGAAAAACCTTGTATCTCTGTACTGCAGGCATCATTTGAGTACACGAGACCCATGTTCTTAGTACCTTTAAGGTACCTTAAAATCCTCTTGGCAGCACTCCAATGAATCTCTTCATAGCAGTTGCAGAACTGACTCATAATATTCACAGCATGAGCAATGTCTGGCCGCGTACACACTGCCAAGTACATCAGTGATCCTATCAACTCTCTGTAAGGTATTTTGTCACTCGGTGTGTGTGAGCTCTCTGGCTTCTTGAAATGTTGACCAGGTACTGCAGGTGTGGCAACTGTCTTGCAGTCCTCCATGCCAAATCTGCGTAGAAGCTTCTCTATATACTCTTCTTGGTCAATCTTTATGTGGCCATTCTCTTGCTTTAGCCGCATCCCTAAAAATAATTCAGCTTTTCCTAAATCTTTCATCTCGAATTTGGACATAAGTTCTTTCTTGACCTTCTGCATTTCTCTTGCATTGTTATAAAAGATTAGGATATCATCAACATAAACTGCAAGTATTATCATATCATTCTCGATTCGCCTGGTGTAGACACATGGTTCATTCTTGCAACGATGGAAATTCAGACTCTCTAGCTCTGAATGAAGTTTAGAATTCCATGAACGTGGCGCCTGTTTCAATCCATAAAGAGATCTCTTTAAAAAGCATACATGGTCTTCCTTGCCTTTCTCTTTGAAATATGGTGGTTGACGCATGTAAACTTCTTCATTTAAATTCCCATTTAGAAACGCTGTCTTCACGTCCATGTGATTTATTTGAAGATTCATCTGCGCTGCTAGCGCTATTAACAGCCTCAAAGAGCTATGACGCACAACAGGGGAGAACGTCTCATCGTAATCAATGCCTTTTCTCTGTCTGAAGCCTCTTGCAACCAAACGAGCTTTATATCGAGTCTTATTTCCCGCCTCCTTTTTGATTCGGAACAACCATTTCGAATCAATAATGTTGCTTGCTTGGTTTGGCTCTACCAACACCCAGGTTTGATTTTTCTTTAATGCATCCAGCTCCTCCTGAATAGCAACTTTCCACTGTTTTGCGTCTTTTCTCGACAGTGCCTCTTCAACTGTTAGTGGATCTCTTTCTTCCACTATCGCCTCATAGGTGATATGATCCTTAAACTCCACAGGCTTTCTGTTCCTGAGTGGATATCTTCTCTCTTCTACTACAGGTATTGTTTCAACAAGTTGTTGTTCCTCTTGCCTATCTTCAAATGATGTCCACTGTTCATCTTCCTCTTCCATGAATTCAGCGTCTCTAATATCATCTGTTTGATCTCTATCACGTTGAAGATCGGTCTCTTCTTGATAAACAACTTGCCTCTGTTCATCATTCTCTAGATGAATTGTTGCAGTCTTTCTTTCCTCTTCAGTCTTAGTAAATTTATGGTTCATCTGGTTTTCGAAAAATACCACATCTCTCGCTCTATGCAGCTCTCCATTCATAGGGTTGACTAATCTGTAACCTTTCGATTCTTCACAGTATCCTACAAACACTAGCTCTTTACTCCTCGCATCCCATTTGGTTCTCTTTTCATCTGGGATATGCATAAAGGCTCTGCAACCAAACACACGAAGATTAGACAAATCTATTTTATGGTCACTCCATACCTCCTCGGGTGTCTTGTTCTTCACTGCGATGGTAGGACTCCTGTTTTTCAAATACACCGCTGTATTTACAGCTTCAGCCCAGAATCGAACGGGAAGACCTGCTTCTTGAAGCATTGTTCGTGCTTTTTCCCCTATGGTACGATTGGCTCTCTCCGCCACACCATTTTGTTGAGGTGTATAAGCAATCGTAAGCTGGTGTTTAACACCGTGTTCTCTCAAGAACTCATCAAACCTTTTATTGCAATATTCGCGCCCATTGTCGGTTCTA
The DNA here is from genome assembly GCA_905147715.2 of Xestia xanthographa. Lineage (NCBI taxonomy): Eukaryota > Metazoa > Arthropoda > Insecta > Lepidoptera > Noctuidae > Xestia > Xestia xanthographa. Next base: position 670,937 of record LR990654.1, on the reverse strand, counting down.
AAAACCTTCAGCTTCTTACCTGTTTGTGTCTCGGCAAAACTTTTGAACTCCTTCATCTTCTCAAAGGCTTCACTCTTTTGCTTTAAAAAGAATACAAAAGTTTTACGCGAAAAATCATCAATAAAAGTAATATAATATCTAAAACCTCCAAAAGAATTCTCACTCATTGGTCCACTGATATCCGAATGTACCAATTCTAATAAACTTTTGGCTCGCGTGGCTGTATTTCTCTCAAACGGTTGCCGCGTTTGTTTTCCCATCAGACAAGCTACACAGTCTATTTTGTCGTTATGTTCAAACTTTACCCCAGTTGCCATTTTATCTCTCAATAGTGTCAAATTCCGTATACCCAAGTGTGCCATTCTCTTATGCCATAGCTCCATTGATGCTGTAGTCACTATTGCACAGACCTGCTGAGAAGGAGATTTAACTTTATACACACCATTATCAAGCAAACCTGTCACACATGGTTGTCCTCTCAACGTATACTCACACTCATTGAATATCTCGCAACCTCTGGTGGTAAAAACAACGACCTTACCTTTTTTAACAATACTACTAACACTCAGTAGGTTCGATGTTAGTCCTGGTACGTACAAAACATTTTCAATGTTCAGATGCTCATCTGTTACATTACCATATCCCTCTCCATACATCTTACCTCCATTTGCACAAGACACTTCAACCTTACGACCTGCCTCCGCAAATTTACTCATCCAGTCTTTTCTGCTACTCATATGCATCGACGCTCCAGAATCAATAACCCATGCATCATCTGCTTGCTTCTCTTGACTTCTTGTATCAAGTGCTATCGCTGTCGCCGTTGCTGTCTCCGTCGCCGTCGTAGTCGGTGTTGCAGTTACCATATTAACTGCCTTCACCTTCCGCTTCGGATTATCCGGACAGTCACGAGCTTTATGCGATCCATCGCAAATTAAACATCTTATTTTCTTTTCTTTGTCTTTATTCCTCTGAACAAACTTTTTCTGATTCTGATTCTTCATCTTTGCTGTAAGTGCAGCACTCGTGGAATTACTGGAACTTGCGCAAGATGTGCCTTGGTCCAATTGCAACAGTTTAGTTTTAACATAGTCAGTTGTCAGCTCAATATTGGTGTTCTCCAACGCCAACCTCATCGGATTATACTCCTCCGGTAGTCCTTGCAACATTAGAGCTGCTAACAGCTCATCGTCAACTTCTTTTCCGATATCCCTCAGCTGCTGTGCTACTGACATTAGCGCTGTCACATAGTCTCTCATAGATGTGAACTGCTCAAGTTTTAGGCTTACTAGCTTTGATAAAAGTCTGCATCGGTTATGTAGCCCTTTATCCTCAAAAGCTGACCTCAAAGACTCCCATGCCTCCTTTGCCGTTTTCGCATGTCTCACGTGAATCAGGCAATGCGGTTGTATCATCATACATATCCTGGCTCTCGCTTTTTGGTCTCTCTTTAAACCTAATACATCTGTATTCTCTGGTGTCTTCTGAGTATACTCCCACAGATCATCATGGATTAAATATAACTCTACCATAAACTTCCACGTACTATAATTCGAGTTTCCATCAAGTTTCTCTATCGACATTAAACTCATACCTGTATCTCGTACCGGCTGCGATCTCTCTAGTCCGCCGCCCGTAGTTGTGTTTACAACATCTTTCGTTTCCATATTACCTTTACTACGTGCCTGGGCCCATAACCTGGTGAGACTTGGCTATCCGTGGATTATTAAAAAGGCAATGTAGATATGCACATAGAAATTTATATTTTGGTTTCTCTTTACAACTTGACAACACAGAAAATATAACAGCAGTGACAGACAATGTTCCTAACAACCTACCTATTCAAACATCCGTCATCTCTCATACCAGCCAGTCTGATTAACGCTTGCAAACCTCTTCTTAACAGTATTATTTATAACCATTGCTCCTGTAAAATATCGCTTTGTTTTTATGTTTATTAAAGCCTATATATACGAGGTTCATGCTATATCTATTTCAATTTAATAAACATAAATATGGACAAGTACCTAAGACCGGAAAGGTTTGATGCCGACTCGACATCGAACTCCAGTTCAAAAGAATGGCAGCACTGGAAGATGACATTTGAAAACTTCTTTTAACTGCACAACAATATAGTCCAAGAGCTACAGATTCACCGGATGCCGCATCTCAGAAGGAAGCTATGTGGAACTCAACCAAGCTACAACTTCTCATAAACCATATCACTCCGAGGGTGTACGCAACTGTAAGTAAGTGCACAACTTATACCACAATGTTGGCCGCGCTGGACAAACTCTACGTGAAAGCAAAAAATGTCATTCATGCTCGACATTTGCTTACAACAAGACGCCAGCAAGCGGACGAATCGATCGATGCGTACCTCCAGGCCTTAAAGCAACTAGCCAAGGACTGCGAGTTCACCGCTGTCGACGCTGAAACGAATAAGAACGACAGCATCCGAGGTGCATTCATAGCGGGCATTTCGTCTAACAAAATCCGTGAGCGCCTTCTCGAGAATCTGACACTTACATTAGAACAATCTTACAATAAAGCCCAATCGATGGAGATGGCAGAGCGGAACAGTCAACATTTCACCATGGCAGAAGTCTATTCGGTTTCAAATGTTGCTAATGCTGGGAATAGAGATTCTAACACATCTGCTGCTACTACTAATGTCGCGGCGGACTGCAAACCTATCGCTGTGAAGTCGAGGAAACACAGCATAGAGAATAATGCTTTTATAAAAACAGAAGTAGAGAAACTTTTAAAAGAAGGAATCATAGAAGAAAGTTTATCGCCTTGGCGAGCGCAGGTTTTAGTCACAAAAAATTCGAATCATAAGAAGCGGATGGTAATAGATTACTCGCAAACCATCAACAAATACACTGAACTGGATGCCTACCCGTTACCCAACATTGAAGAGATGATAACAAAGGTAGCTAAATACATGATTTTTAGTGCTATAGACTTACAGAGCGCATACCACCAAGTGCCCATCCTGCCTGACGAAAAAACCTTCACAGCTTTCGAGGCATGTGGTAACCTGTACCAGTTTCGCAGAATTCCGTTTGGTGTAACCAACGGTGTGTCTAGTTTTCAAAGAACTATCGACTGGCTCATCAGAACCGAAAATCTAAACGGTACTTTTGCCTACATTGATGATATTACTGTATACGGAAAGACACAGGAAGAGCACGATAAAAATCTTAGACTATTTCTCAAAGCTGCGGAGAAGTACAACCTTACCCTAAACAAAGAAAAGAGCAAGTTCACACAGTCGACTATAAACATTCTTGGCTATACAATTGAAAATCATGTTATCAAGCCGGATAGTGAGCGACTAAAACCTCTTCTAAATATGCCCCCACCGAATGACGTAGCCTCTCTTCGAAGGACTCTCGGTATGTTCGCACACTATTCGAAGTGGATTCCTAGTTTTTCACAGAAAATCCATCCTATGGTGCATACCAAAAGTTTTCCCTTAAGCTCAGATGCAGTGAAATGTTTCGAGGACCTAAAATCTGTTATAGCAAAGTCATCAGTACACGCCATAGACGATAAGGTAACTTTTACTGTCGAAACTGACGCTTCCGAGCATTCCATCGCCGCCACATTATCGCAGGATTCGAGGCCCGTCGCCTTTTACTCAAGGACCCTCAATCAGAGTGAGCGAAATCACTCAGCGGTTGAGAAAGAAGCCTATGCCATCGTAGAAGCTCTGAAGAAATGGCGCCATTTTCTTATGGGCAGACCGTTCAAGCTCATCACGGACCAACGATCGGTTTCCTTTATGTTTGATGCAAAATATACAAGTAAAATTAAAAATGAGAAGATCCAGAGATGGCGACTGGAACTTGCACCATACAGATATGATATTGTGTACAGACCTGGAAAAGAGAACCATGTTGCTGATACACTTTCTATGGTTTGTGCCTCCATCGAATCTCGAAAAAGCAGACTCCTATTTCTACATGAAACTATGTGTCACCCTGGCGTTACTCGCATGTACCACTGGTTAAAGATAAAGAACCTACCCTATACTGTCGACGAAGTAAGGGCGATGACTGCAAACTGCCGTATATGTGCTGAGATCAAACCAAGGTATTTCAAGAATCCTGACCCACTTCCTAAGCTGATAAAGGCTATCTCACCCATGGAACGCCTTAGCATTGACTTCAAGGGTCCTATTCCATCGAAAACGAATAACCGCTTTATCCTCACGGTAATAGACGAATACTCAAGATTTCCTTTCGCATTTCCCTGTTCGGATATTAGTGCCAAGACAGTAATAAAACAACTGAATAGCATTTTTATGATATTTGGATTCCCGTCGTACATCCACTCAGATCGAGGGACATCGTTCTTGTCGTCAGAAGTGAGAGAGTTTCTACATTCACGTGGCATCGCGACAAGCAGAACTACGGCCTACAATCCTCAAGGCAACGTGGCCGTTGCCTTGCCTTGTGCCGTAGTAATTCAATTTCTCGACTTGGCAGTCGAGAAATTGAATTCCACGCTATGGAGAACAGTACAGCTCTCTTTGCGTTCGCACAACATGCCTATAGAAAATTGGGAGAATGTACTTAATGTGGCTCTCCACTCGATTAGATCGCTCTTATGCACAGCTACTAACTGCACGCCACATGAGCACATGTTCATACATCCGCGAAGATCGATGAATGGACACAGTATTCCAACATGGCTAACCAATTCGGGGCAAGTCCTCATGCGCCGTTTTGACCGTTCTAATAAGTATCAGCCAGTGGTGGAAGAAGTGGAACTACTTCAAGCGAATCCAGATTACTCTTATGTGAGACTCAGAGATGGAAGAGAAACCACCGTCTCGAATCGACACCTTGCGCCTGTCGAAGGGCAAGGGGAAACTATTTTGGATCGACCGGATGATCCGATACAGACTGAAATAAACACGGACTCCGAGAGTCAAGATGATAGTAGCGAATCAGTCACTTCTCCAGAACCAGAAGCTACAACTAGCTATGAGCCACGTCCTCCCAATGATGATCTTGAGCCAACGCCTTTACGTGTGGAACTTAGAAGATCTGCCCGGAGCAAAAGGCTGCCGCGACGTCTGGAAGACTATGAGCTGTAATACAAAAATATAGTGTGGGAGAATGAGATGATATTCTCATTGCATCGAATGCAATCTCTGTGGTCTGCAAACATAGAGATGTCTTGCCTTTAACATTTCTGTCAGATCAACAGTGTCACGTCAGTGTATTATTTATAACCATTACTCCTGTAAAATATCGCTTTGTTTTTATGTTTAAAGCCTATATATACGAGGTTCATGCTATATCTATTTCAGCAGGCTAACCCGGAGCATTCATCATAAGTCATGAGGTCAATGCATTATTATTTTAGTAACATAATTTTCGCTGTACTTTAATAACTTTGTATTGGTTAAAAATAATAAAAGTCTAAAAAATCAAGTGGTCAGCGGGTGAAAGTAATTATTAGTACGAATAGAGGAATAAGCTATAGAAACGACAAAGCTGCCCATCCCGTCTTGCGTCTCATCTGTGCCCGTCTGCTGCCATTTATTTTATTTTAGTATTATGTATTTTGATGAGATGACAAGTAACAGAGAAGTATAGAAGAACAAGACATTCTGCACCGACGTAATACAACCCTCCAAGTTCATAAAGGTGGAAAAATGACATTTTAAGGTCAAAGTCATTCCTACACCTAGGAACTTGGAGAGTTGTATTGATTATTTTGATGGTTATAATTCTGTAACCACATACGTCTTACAGGTACAGCCGCGAATAATATTCTAATCAACATACACCCTAGCACTGGCCTGCAAATAGCAAAAAACGTAAGAAAATTTGAATTTTGCGAGCTGGTTAGAGCATTCACCATAAGCTAACAGTTACATAGTAGAGTTTTCAGTAGGTTAAATAATTTTATTGTATGTGTTTGAAAAAACAGACAGAAAAGAAGTTTCACAAAAAACACATTGTTACAAGACTACATACGTTATTAAGGTGGATGCTCAAGGGTAGCCCGCGAAATTCAAATTTTCTTACGTTTTTTGCAATTTGCAAGCCAGTGCTAGGTTGTATGTTGATTAAAATTTGGTTTGCGACTGAAAGACGTATGTAGTTACAGAATTATATTCATCAAAATCATCAATACTACCCTCAAAGTTCATAATGGTGGCAAAATTACTTTTCCAAGGTCAAAATCATTCTTGCACCAAAATCAAAATCAAAATCAAAATCAAAGCATTTATTTCAAGTAGGCCAGTTACAGGCACTTTTGAATTGTCGAAACAAATATAAAAATTAAATGTAGCTACAGTCCCAGACACAAGACATAAAAACTGTGAAAGTACTGTAGTTGCCCATTCCCTAGCGTAGATCTCTATGGAGAAGAATGGGCAAGAAACTCCATGGACACTCTTTTAAATCAGAATATTTTTACAAAATCTTGGTTACATCATTCATGTTGAGATGGTACATTATGTGAGAACAATGTAGCAAGATGTGCACGTTAAAGGTGTCCATAGTAAAAAAAAAAACAAAAACAATTAAAAAATAAAATTATTAAATTCAAAAGCCGTGGCAACCAAGAGCTGACCAGTCCCAACTGACAGCGCTCGTTCACGAACATGACGCATGTATCAGCACCATTCAACTCAACCATTTTGAAGGGAACTAAATGATCCGACACACGCGTCACCATCAGCGAGACATTTGAGTGAGCATGACATATCTCCTAATCGCCACGGCACATTCAAGTCAAGGAAAAACGTAGGTTTCTAGCGACTGATAGCATTCTAGTACATAGCACTCACACAATATGCGATATGCGGCTATATAATAATAAAGAGATTGATTCTATACAATGCAAAGATAGTTGTACAATCTTCAGCAGCTCCAACAATACAATTTAATGCTATCAATTTATGCGCCCCTGTCCTTGTGGAGCAGGACCGGCATTGAGCCAAGCAGTTTTATCAGCGATATAGTCGTCCAATTTGTAATATGCTTGCTTACAAAGTGTGCGTTTAATACATGTTTTAAATTTTGTTTCATTCAGCTCAAGAATGCTTTGTGGAATTTTATTATAGCATCTCAAACAGTACCCCATGAAAGATGAGTCTACTTTAGCGAGTCTGAAGCCTGGCTGAACTAATTGGTCCCTATTTCTAGTACTGTAATTGTGTCTGTCACCTCTTTTACCAAAAATATGTAGATTTTTTCTTACGTTCATTATGTTTTCGTAGATGTATTGACAATGTACAGTCATGATGTTTATTTCCTTAAACAGTTCCCTCAAAGAATCGCGCCTACGAAGATTGTATATGGCTCTGATGGCTCTTTTTTGCAGAATAAATATAGACTCAATGTCAGCAGCCCGTCCCCATAACAAAATGCCATAAGACATTATACTATGAAAGTAACTAAAATAGACCAATCTAGCAGTATCTACATCAGTAAATTGACGGATTTTTCTAATAGCATATGCTGCCGAACTTAGCCGCCCCGCCAGAGATGTTAAATGAGAACCCCATTGTAGCCTTGAATCAAGCGTAATCCCCAGGAAAACCGTTTTATCTACGAATTCAAGTTTCTCTTTATTCAGTACTATATCACAATCGCTACTTTTAACATTCGGTAAAGCAAATCTTATGCATTTCGTTTTTTTTTCATTTAGTACTAAATTATTTGCTGTGAACCAATTATGGACTTGAAGTAGGGCATTATTCACGTCATCTAAATTTTGGGCCCGTCTATTGATCTTAAAAATTAGGGAAGTGTCATCGGCAAATAACACCATATTTTGAGGTTGGTTTTTCAGTAAATAGGGTAGATCATTTATATATACTAAAAAGAGGAAAGGACCCAATATTGAGCCTTGCGGAACCCCCATTTTTACTTTTAAACCCTGTGAATTAACACCATTTATTTGAACATATTGTTGTCTATCACTCAAATAAGATTTTAACAAACTAAGTGCAAGTTTACCTAGTCCGTAATGCTCAAGTTTCAAAAGCAATGTGTCGTGATTTACACAATCAAATGCTTTGGAGAGATCACAAAATATTCCTACAGCGTCTTGGGACTCTTCCCACGCCGTAAATATGTGCTTTATTAAGGTTACACCGGCGTCGGTTGTACAACGTCCCTTGGTGAAACCATACTGTTGATCGTGTAAGATTCTATTGGTGTTAAAATGATTGACCATTTGATTAAGCATTATCTTTTCGAACACCTTACTAAAAACTGGCAACACGGATACAGGCCTATAATTATTTGTATCTTTACTATCACCGGATTTGAAAAGAGGTATGACTTTACTGTATTTCATTAAATCAGGGAAAACTCCTTGGTCTACGCACAAATTAAAAATTAAAGCTAAGTATGGAGCTATAGTCTCAAGTATGGATGTACAAACTTTGATAGACATTCCCCATAGATCTTCGGTCAGTTTGATTTTTATTTGCCGAAAAGCTTTAATAACTATCATCGGGTTTATGTGTTTAAATTTAAATTCAGCCTGGCATCCAGACACATTCGCCTTTAGTAAACCAATTGAGACTTCAGGAGAGGAATTTAGAGCCTCCGTAGTTTTTAACGGTATATCGGTAAAGAAATTTACAAATTCTTGAGCTACTTCCTGATTAGAGCTTTTAGGACCACATGCAGTATCTAATGTGTAGCTAGTATTACGTGTTTTCTTCCTGTTAGTCTCACTATTTATGACTTTCCAAACTGTCTTTATTTTATTTTCGGCTGTTTTGATCTTGTTGCTAATGTGCAAGGCTTTGGCAACCTTGCATGTATCTCTAAAAATTTTTGAATACTTAGCAACATATTTGTTAAAAGTTTCAGTGTTCATATAAGGCTTAAGGCCATAAAGCTCAAATAGTGTTTCCCTACTTTTTCTGATACCTCTAGTTGCCCAATCACTAAATATAAATTTAGGGCAAATACTTTTTGACTTCTTTTCAAAAGTTTTGTTGAATTCAGTGTGAACTATTGAAAAGAAATTATCATAAAATTGATTTATATTAATATCGTCATGGCTCATAACACTTAATTTGTTCTGTAGAGAAATATTATACCTATTTAATTTGTTAGAAGTTATGGGTCTAAATTTAATCTGAATTTTTTGCAATGGTGTATTACACCTAAAAGTTACAGTTTGTCCGCTATGGTCAGACGGCAGACAATTAACTATGGCTTTATCTAAGTAATCACAATCACAGAAAACATTATCTATACAAGTAGCAGAAGATGGAGTAACTCTAGTAGGTTCTATAAAAGTGTTGGTCAAGTCAAATGACTTAAAAAGATTTAATAACCGACTGCTATTTGAATTTTCTTCTAAAATATTGATGTTAAAATCACCACAAATAATTATAGATTTATTACTGGCTGCAAGTTTTGCCAGGACATCTTCCATTATTGACTCAAATAAGGAAAAGTTTTGATAGTTTGGGGGTCTGTACACACACACAATAACATGCTTATCTAGCTCAACACAGGACAGTTCGACGCAATGTTCAGCCGAGAGACCTATTATGTCGTTACGTTGCTTATATCTTAAACAATTTTTTACAAAAATTAAGGAACCTCCACGAAGCATAGTTTTACGGTTATAGCAGCTACCCACCATATAGTTCTCATAATTAATAAGCATTTGGTAATCCTTAAGCCAATGTTCAGTAAAACAAATAATGTCAAACTTACTTTTTTCTAAAAACAATTCTATTTCTAATAATTTTGAAGAAATGCCTTGGATATTTTGGTGGAATAATTTTAAAGTGTTCTGCTGAGGCCCTTTTTTACTAGCTAATTGAGTGCAAGAAGATACCTTGCTGTTGGTAGGTTTAACAATATTGTTAATGGCACCTTCTGTTGTCTGACTTTCTAGTTTAAATTAATATTAATATCTGGAGAGAGCCCCGAGACTCCCGTGCCATCGCCAGACAACAAGATCCTATCACTAATATACCCTAATTGAGAATTTTCCACGGTGACATATGGATCCTCCTCAGTATAATGTTTGTAAACATCAATAGCACTAATGCTATATTTATTTAAGGTCACCACCTGTTCATTAGTATTATTACTAATAGTCGCAGTATTTACAATATAACTAAACTTAGACATACTACTTATGTCTGTGTGAATATTATAAGCTAATAGCCGAGCTATTTTGTGTCTACAACTAATAGGTAGATACACTTTACCCCGGGTCGAACTAAGTTTATCAACAAAAGTGTTGATATCAAGAAATATAAGTTTGTCACTGTAGTGACCTGCTAAAAAATGTAAATGTCTATTTAAGAAGTGAATATAATTGTTTTTTCTGTTACAAAAAATTTCAAAATATGGAAAAGCGCACAATATTATTTTATTACAATTTAATTTTAACAACTCTGAGACACAATCAGTGATGTCTTCCTTTTTAATCTTTGCACTATTACCAACACATATAGTAATGGTGGTACTAGGATCACAAACAGTCTTAGTTACAGATGCCATAATCTGTTTGTAGTTTGACCCTGGCATACAATTGTTTTGGGTACAATAACTCAGGTTATTACTAATTAATTTACCTAGCCCCCTACCTATACTGTCAGAGAACATAACTGAATGATTACAGTCACGACTAATAGGAGAAACAAAATTACCAATCTCAGGCAGACTATCATGCAACTCAGGCTGTACTACGTGTGAGTAATCTAATGTAATATTAGTTGTTTGTTGGTTTGATATGCTGTCCTGAGACAAATTCTCAACCTGGTATGGGTCCTCCATTACCTCAGGCTGGATAGTATCATGGTTGGTAACTGTCTGGCAACTACATTGACCCATTACCAACTCATTTGCTGCATAAATATGTTCCCTAATTTGTTTCTGAGAAATCTTATACCTACTAGAAAGGGAACTTAGTGATTCCTGAAGTACCTGTATTTCAGACTGCAAATGCTGAGTATCAATTTCATAAATTTTTATACTGTCCTCTAATTTTATTTGGTAATTATTTAACTTATTAAGTAAATCAACACGCTCTTTCCTCAGTGGAATAAATTTGGAAAAGCGTTTATGTTGTTTCCTAAATTGATTACATTTTTTAATTATTCTGTTTAATTTTGCATATTTTTTAATCTTCCTATTGCTAACTATAAAATTCTGTTTTAGTAAGGAATCTTCAGTTAGATCAATTGTTATTAAGGAAGGGGGGTTACAATTAGTTTTTAATAATTCATCATATAAGAGATTTGTTTCTATAACCTGAGTACATTCTTACCTTTATGAACTTGGAGGGTTGTATTGATGATTTTGATGATTATAATTGTGTTACTACATACGTCTTACAGTCGCAAACAATATTTTAATCAACATACAACCTAGCACTGGCCTGCAAATTGCAAAAAACGTAAGAAAATTTGAATTTCGCGGGCTACCTTTGAGCATCCACCTTAAGCAGTCCAAAGAGTACAGATGCAGTCTGCTAACTGTGTCAATGCAATTTATTCAATGTACTCTGTGGCAATGTCATGTCAAAGGGTTACCAACTTAGGGGTTTTCCCCCCAAATTTAGAGGGGGTAAATAAGTGGGATGGGATTTTTTAGGGGCGTTCAATTTTTAGGGGTATTTTTAGGGACTTTTTTATTTAAAAGTGTAGACTCTAAGATAATCAAATCCAGCCAATCATATTTATTTGCTAAGCCTAGCGCCACGTAATGACATCTAGAGCAATTCCTCGTTACTAAGAATGCGGAGTTTAATAAAGAAAAATAAAACTGTCACTAGTGTTAAACATAAACAGGATTTTTTTTCTATGAACGGTTTTTTAGTCAATACATCTACTCTACTTAAAGGTATAGATAGTTTGTGGTAACTTTGTTTGTTTACGTCTACTGGAAATTATAAAATACCTTGGTTTGGATAATGTTTAGTTTAATCTACAGTTTTGCAGTTATATATGACGGAGGAAGGACCTCCGTAGTGTTTTTAAAAAGTGTGACGTCAGCATTGCTGACGTCACAATTGTTGTCTTCATGATGATCACTCATTTTGGGTCCTCGAAGGAAAACTTCACAAGTAATTTATAAGCTTCGTTTATTCAACGGGCAGCGTAACGACGTCACAGAGAGGTCCGTACTGTACGGCGGCGGCGGCGCGAGTGAGACTAACTCGATCGCCTACAGTGCGGCCGTATTTATAGGCTCGGCGCACGTGCACAGTTTTTAGGTTAAGTATTGAAATTACAAAAACGACATTAATTTGACATCGTAATAAACTCTAAAGTAATCAACTGAAGGTTTATAAATTAATTTTGGGACAATCAAATGATTAACTTAATTATTCTAGTTTTTCTAGACTCTTTGTTGTAGTTGCGCCGATATATATTATAATTGAAATGCTGCGATAACATGCAATTTTGTGTATGCCTAAAACCGATAAAAAAAATTAGGGGGTTTTCAAGTAATTGTGGCAATTTCAGGGGTCGTTGTGACTTAGTTAGCTAGCTAGGGATAAATATTTTTGGGAGTTGGTAACAAAAAACCTCAAAATATCAAATTCAAAAGTGAAAACATCAGCGTTATCATTGCAGCATTGCTTGTTTTATAGCAAAGCAAAGACATTCAAATATTTACGAGCGATAGACGGGACAAGACGAAGAAAATCGTAATCCAAAAACTTGTTATATTTAGTAACAAATCGTTGTCTAATGCAGTGCTGCCAATCGCGGGGAAAATCCCCGATTTGCGGGGAATTGAGGGTTAGCGCGGGGAACGACAAAAATCGGGTAATTTCGGGGAATCCAGGCCAATTTCTTCTATGGGCTAAAACTATTTTATGTCGGGTAACTTACAACTAAAAAACTGTCATACGAACACGATTTTGTAATATTTTAATATACTATTCCAAATAAAATAAGGTCCATTAAAGATAGGGCACGCCACGATAGTGGCGATAAGTCCCCTCTTTGAGGAGAGGCTTGAGAGACGCCACGGCGTCCTCACCTTCCGCCTGATGCAGGTCCTCACCAGACACGGTGTGTTCGGGAGGTTCCTGCATCGAATCGGGCGGAAGGAAACGCCCGGGTGCTTCCATTGTGAGGATCGACCGGAGGACACGGTGGAACACACGGTGGAGGTGTGTCCCACGTGGGCGGAGCACCGCCGTGTCCTCGAAGCGGCGATTGGCGGCGGCGACTTCTCGCGTCCGGCCCTGGTGCAAGCCATGGTCCGGAGCGAGACGGAACGGGACACCGTCACTTCCTTCTGCGAAGCAGTAATGCTAGAAAAGGAGGTGGCGGAACGTGAGAGGAAGAGAACCTCTGAACGTCCCGGCCGCCGCAGGAGACGCCCCGGGCGTCGGGGGCTACCAGGTGGCCCCAGGCCACCGTAGGCACGGGCCTGTGGACAGCGGGCTATGGGCTAGCTCGCCGTCCGTCCGTCTCATGACGACAGGCCGTTTCGACGGCGCGTTCGTGATCCGCGCGCGCCTCAAAGAGAGTCAGCAAAAAGGAAGGGGTCCGTAAGGACCGATGCCTGCCGGGGTTGTGGGACTGTTCGAAAGAGATACCGTGGCCCCGGAACACAAAGGGCGATGAAGGAACATGGATGGGTAAAAGTCTGACACTCCCTCCTGCTCCGCCCAGAGCGGGAAAAGTCATTTGATGATTTCCCATCCGAAAAAAAAAGGGCCAATATAGTTTTTTTTTTTTTTGTACCTATATTGCACTTTGTTTTGAATAGTATGTATGAAGTCTAAAGATGTAAGAGTTAATTTTGTTATAAAGTTTAGAATTTTATTAAAGTTTGAGTAATTTAGTCGATATTTTAAATAAAGTTTTGGGACAAATTATGCCAACAGCGTGCGGTGGTCATTACAGCCAGCCGCGTACAATTGAGTAAAGTTACTAGCTGTGTCAGTGCTACGTAAAATTATTTCATTTAAATAGTTTAAAGACAGTTTTTTCACAATAATACTACACCCAAACCAAAACCGAAGTGTGATTGTGGGATATTAATAACAAATCATCAAGTTATTTGCTGGATCTTCACGGATATTGGAGTAATAAACATTGGCAAAACATTGAGGTTAGATTGAATTCATAGACTACTAACCAATAAACAAAACAGGCACAGCTAGACTTCCGACACATAGCTGCCAAAACCATACGCCACCTCGGTGCTGCCAACAATTAAAAGAAAGTACGTTCCATTACACGTAAATTATGGACGAACAATTTCAACTATTATTTGACAAGATGAAGATTGAAATGAAAAATCAAACAACTGAACTAACTAATACAATACTTGGTAAAATGGAAGAAAAATTAAAACCCGTCCTAGAAGAGAACCAAATATTGAAACTTAAAGTAGAAAAGCTGGAAAAGAAGGTGGAACTTCTAGAGAGAGATAAGAAAAGCAATAATATAATAATTCATGGTTTAGCGGAAAAAGAGCAGTCAACACAGGACTTAATCAAGTACATTAAAAAGTGTTTTTTGGATGAACTAGGCATAACCATAGAAAATTTCGAAATAAATAAGATCTACCGTATTGGCACAATAAATCAAAATGGGAAGCCGAGGCCTACGCTCCTGGCATTGGTTAGCGGATGGAAAAAGACCGAAATCATGAGAAACAAAAAGAAACTAAATGAGTTATATATAACAGAAGACTACTCAAAAGAAACCTTAGAAATAAGGAAGTCATTGCAACCGAAACTAATGGAGGAAAGGCAAAAAGGAAACTTGGCGTACATAAAATATGATAAACTTATTGTAAAAGAAAATCCAAGGGCCATAGATAAAAGGAAGAGAGAGGAATCGACGTCACCGCAAGTTGAACTACAGCCAAGGAAACAACAAACAACAAGCACGCCTAAAAATAATAGAATAAATGCATTCGATATGATGAGAGGACGTTCTCAATCGATCTCAACAACCTCAACAACAATGATGCAATAGCAAGTAGATACCGGCGATCGGAAACAAAAACAAAATAAAAAACATAAACAAATATTAGAAAAGAAACACTCTCCCCTAAGCCGGCTGGTCCCCGTGGGGGAAAAAGACCACAACCCTCCAGCAAGCACTAAAAATACAACTAGCATAATAAAACAACCACGGCAAACTCTCAAAATTGGAACATTTAACGTAAGATCGCTAGCAACAACAAAAAGATTTATAGAACTAACATATATGTTACAAAAAATAAAAATCGATATCCTCGGCTTGGCAGAAGTTAGAAGAATGGGCTATGCAATTGAAGAACATGAAAAGTATATATTCTGTTACAAAGGTGAAACACTTGGCCAATATGGAGTTGGTTTTTTAATAAACAAAAAACACAAAAATAACATTGTCAGCTTTTCAGCGCTCTCAGAACGAGTCGCTCTATTAGAAATGAAATACAACAACCAACTGCTTTCAATAATACAAGTATACGTACCTACTGAAAAAGCTACAGATGAAGAAATCAACTCATTCTATTCAACCCTGCAGATAGCCCATAGTCAGGCAGGAGATAACGTATTTGTTATCGGGGATTTTAATGCAAAAGTTGGCCAACTGAAAACAGAAGACAGTGAAAACTTTGTTTTGGGAAAATTTGGATACGGGAATAGAAATGAAAGAGGAGAGAAACTAATTCAATTCGCATTGGAACATAAACTCACAATTATGAACTCCTTTTTTAAAGCTCGAAAGAACCGCAAATGGACCTGGCTCTCCCCTTGTGGTAAAATAAAAAATGAAATTGACTTTATTCTGTCAAACCAGCCCAAGAGGATTAGGAACATAGAAGTATTACATGGCTTTGGATTCAGATCGGATCATCGTTTAGTTAGAGCTACGTACATGCTAGACCAAGGAAAAAAGAGTAGAATATCATTCAATGTTCAACCTAAGCTACTAAGGACGAATAAGGATACATCGTCATACTTAAAAAACCTTGAGATCAACATACGTCAACTGGAAACATACCAAGAAGAAGATATTCAAACTTTATACAATAAACTAGCTAACATCATTAACACCAGTCTTGCATGCAGATCAAAAAATAAAGAACTAAAAACTATTAACAAAGTACTAAGTGAGTCTACTAAAACTCTTCTTACAAGACGAACAGTACTTCTGAAAACAAAACAAAAAAATAAAGAATTGAAGGATGAACTAAGCACACTATTTAAAATTACAAGTAAGGCAATAGATAAAGACTACAAAGAGTATAGACATAAAGTTATTGAAAATAACCTAAACATATACAAAAGCACGAAAAAAGCCTATAAGAAACTGATCACACACAAAAATTGGATTCAGAACTTGAAATCAAAATCAGAAGAAACAAAAACCAGAAAAGATATCATGAACTGCGCCACAGACTTCTATAGGGAATTATATGCGAAATCAATTTCCTGTGCCACTACAGCCGATACAGCAATAGTAAGTTCTCAAAACATGAACGATTTGCCACCAGTGGATGAGATAGAAGTCATAAAACACATCAGGAAACTCAAACCAGATAAAAGCCCTGGTCCTGACGGCATACAAAATGAAGCACTGAAAGCTGGCGCTATCCTGCTAACTCGCCCACTTACGTATTTGTTCAATAAGGTTCTGAACACAGGCCAAGTACCGATGCAGTGGAAAAGATCTGATATAATCCTTATATACAAGAAAGGAGACCCCCAAGACATCTCTAACTACCGCCCCATTAGTCTTCTTTCAAGCGTTTACAAATTGTTCACGTCAATCCTACAAAGCCGGCTGAGCCCGAAGATAGATAACTATCAGCCAGTAGAACAAGCAGGGTTTCGCTCAGGATTTTCTACAACAGATCATATACAAGTCCTACAACAAGTAATGGAGAAATACAAGGAATTCAACAAGCCTCTTTACATTGCTTTCATCGATTACGCCAAAGCGTTTGACACGATCTCTCATGATGCTATTTGGGAAGCGCTGAATAAATGCTACATAAACGAAAACTATGCAAGAGTACTGAAAAATACTTACGAGGGTAGCGTAAGTCAAGTCAGACTGGAGACGCGAGGTCCTGATATACCGATCTGCAGAGGAGTGAGACAAGGAGACCCCCTCTCACCCAAGCTGTTCATAGTGGTACTACAACACATTTTTGACAATCTTAACTGGCAGTCGGAAGGGATTAAAATTAACAAAGATCGACTTACACACCTCAGATTCGCGGATGACATTGTCTTATTTGCTGAAACAAGCAAAGGATTAGAAAGAATGATAAGCAGTTTGAATGAAGAAAGCGAAAAGGTGGGCCTCAAAATGAACGAGAGCAAAACTAAAATAATGACTAACAGCAACGCTAACGCCATGTACTTGAACGGGAAGCTGCTTGAGTATGTGAGCAATTACATATACCTGGGAAAACAACTCTCATTCGATGTCAAAAATGAAGAACTAGAGGTCGAGCGGCGTATCAACATGAGCTGGAAAAAGTTTTGGTCCCTGAAGGAAATCTTGAAAGGGGAATTCCCCCTTTACCTAAAGAAAATTGTCTTGGACACCTGTGTCTTACCTACTCTTACATACGGATGCCAAACGTGGACATACAACACAAAAATAAAAACTAAACTAGTAACATGTCAAAAAGCAATGGAAAGAAGCATACTAAAAATAAGGAGAATACAAAAGGTGAAAAGCGAAAAAATTAGACAAAAAACTAAAGTTATAGATGCCTTACAATATGCCCTAAAAAGGAAGTGGCAGTGGGCAGGACATATAGCAAGATTCACAGACGAAAGATGGACATTACAGACAACTATATGGGAAGGACCAAGAGGAAAAAGAAGAAGAGGGCGCCCTAGAAAAAGGTGGATAGAAGATATAAAAGCGATAGCAGGAAGCGATTGGAGAAAGAAAGCCATGGACAGAGAGGTTTGGAAGAAGCTGGAGGAGGCCTTTACCCGAGAAGGGGTTCCGATCAATGGTATTGAAGAAAGTAACGATAGCGAGTAAAAGAAAATGAAAGAAACTTAAACAAGTTACATTAAGAAAAAAAAAAAAAACACCTTACATTAATAATCATATAGGTACCTAATGTAAACGCGTGTGATAACAATTATTATTGTGGATTGGAAATAAATGGGCTTTATTATTATTATTATACTAGCTGTGATCTAATTCAGCCGCGGTCCAGAGGATATTAGACAAATTTTGTATAACACAGTATTTTTATTCCAAAAATATTATTTTGTGGATGTAGCAAATTAATCAAAAAGGAGCGGGGAATTTCGGGGAATTGGCAACACTGAGTCGGGGAATCGACAAAATTTTATTGGCAGCACTGGTCTCATGTCAAACTGTCAAACCCCGCTTGTCAGGTAGGTACCTACTACCTACCTAGCATTCTTGTGTCAAAATGGTCAAAATCGAAAATGTTCGGGATCAAAATTTTTGTATGTTTTTATTCCCAATGTCCGCTTTAAACCTATTGCTCTTTGTAGCATAGATACATTTATTTTTGACTTAGGTACTGTTTTAAGATGGAAAAACTACCAATGTGTAGGATATGTTTAGCGCAGAATACTCGTATGTATATTATGGTCAACAAGAACTTGCGTGACCTCTATAAGAAACTGACTGATGTTCCAGTAAGTTGATACTGTAAAAATAATTGAATACCTATCCGATGGTTCATCATGTTATTACATATTCCACTCTAAAATTTGCTCTAAGACTTAGAGTAAAAATAAAAGTCACAGACGACAGTGACAGAAAATGTGAGGTGTGTCGCCAATCTGCCGGTTGTGTTTTTATCAATCCTTTTTGTTGCAGTTTGTTACTAAAGACAGTAGACCAATCCTTGCTTGTTTTCTCTGCTGCGCTAAACTAAAGCGATGCTTCCAGTTGATGAGAAAATGTTTGGAAGCTGAAGAGCAATTTGCTCGGATGATGAATGAGGTGAGGTATTCTTCAACTGACATTATTAATTCTCATGACTTCTGATTTCAGTGTATTTTGTAGTGGATTTCTCTCGTTCCCTTGTGTCAGGGAGTTGGGGTGGCCTAGTGGTGGTGGCCCCGACTTTTGAGTAGTTAGTTACTTTGTGTAATTTATTACATCACTGTCATTTCATGTATTTTTTATTTATTTTTTCATTTTAATTTGTATGCCTGCGTTATTTAACATTAACACATTATGTAATTTTTTGTTCTCATTTAATTGTAAGCGCAAGTTGCATTGTTTTTATAACGAACTGTTTTTTATAATATGTGGAAAATGTCGTTGGTTGTACATTTACTCACACTCTAGATATAATTCTGTTTATGTAATACTGTAATGTGTAACCGTTTGTTTTCCCAAATAAATAAAATAAAAAAAAACCACTGCTGCCCTCAAAACAATGAAGGAAAACATGTCCGGCATGCCCTAGACTAGAACCAATAAAATTCAGAGACATGTGACATCTACCAACCTGCACTGGGCCCACATGGTGGATTAGAGTCCCAGCAGTGGGAACATAATAGGCTGATTGTGCCATGCCATGGAGAGTTTAATGTTAGGCAGTCGCTTCATGTAGAATACTGGTATTCAGCTGCATCTGGTAAGACTGGAAGCGGACCCCAATATAGTTGGGAAAAGGCAAGGCAGCTAAAAAGTGTTCAGTATGTAACTTGTACATGTATGTAGCAGTTTGACAACAGTCCTCTCTCATGTTGGCACAAGCTATGCAGCACTAGCTTGTGCTGTTGGCAGAAGGGCAAACTGCCCCGGTTGCATTGGGCCTACTTAAGTATCCATACTTATGGAGGCTCTTTTGAGTGACTTTACCTAATACCATAATATTACTTTTGCAGCCTAATCCTCGAATAAACCCGGAACACTTAGAGTTTTGCAGTGACCTTACTAGAAGTCCCATAGAACAAATAAATATTGTTGAGAAATTGCAAGCAGAAAGTGTTGTTATCAAAGAAGAACTACCAGCTGTCTGTGAGGGACTAGATGTTGTTGATGAAACTGATGGTAAGTTTTAAGAACAAATAGTAATATGATCATTGATTGATAAATCATAACCCTACTTCCTACTAATATTACAAATGTGAGAGTTTGTGACGATAGATGGATGTTTGTAACTCTTTCACGCTAAAACTATTTGGATGAAATTTGGCCTGCAGATAGCTTATTAACCTGGATTAACACAAAGGATACTTTTTATCCCGTGGGACAGTTATTGTACTCCACTCGGGCATAACCGGGGGCATCCTCTTTAATAAAATGAATAAATAATTTCGTTTTCGTTTTTTAGTGGATGTCTTTCGGCTGAAACGGCGAGGATAATAATTTAGTTTTCCAAACAAAAAACAGTTGTTTGTGAATTTCAAAATATGTAATGATTTTCGCAACCTGTGGCAGTGCTACAATATGTTGCATATTGATAAAATATCACAATACATTGTTTTATCAATTTAAATAAAATTAATTTTTGCACATTTGTTATATTGTTACTGTCATATTTTCAATAAGCATTGTCATTGTCATTATTTGCTGCAAATATTATTTTGAGCATTACTTAATGACTACATTGAAGGGATCTCTTAAATTGAAGAAAAAACAACATATTGTATTAAACAAGAATCCTAACTATTATTATAAATACGAAAGTAAGTTTGTTTGTTACCTTTTCACTCCTAAACCACTGAACCGATCATCGTGATATTTTGCATATACGTTGTCAGGTGTACAGAAACGGACATATAACAGTACCTTTCATATCGAACAAAAGTACTGTTCCCGAGGAAAACAACAATAACGTGCTTATGAAAATAGATGATGCCACATGCCTTTCGAATCATTATTGAAATATATTATTACAAGCAGAGTACAACCCGAATTCTAAATAAACGTGGTCAAAACATCCGCGGATACAGGATTCTTTGGTCTTCCTCTACTCATATACCCATCCACATTCATACTCAAAACTTTCCTCACGACATTTTCCTCATCCCTCCGCATCACATGCCCATACCACGACAACTGATTACCACACAACTTTTCAGTCACCGGCGCCACTTTCAGACTTCCTCTTATATACTCATTTTTTACTTTATCCATTCGAGTAACAGCGCACATCCCCCTTAGCATACTCATCTCTGCGTTTCGCCACTTCATATAGAAGTTATTTGGTTGACTTATTACAAAGTTAAGATTCAAGAGAAACTTGACTGCATGAGCGAGCGCAGCGGGCTCGAACTTTTTTGCCACCTTGCTTTGGACAGGTTTGAATTGTTCGATCCCGCATACAGGAATTACTTGGTCGACTTTTAGACAAAGTCTAAAGAAAGTAGTCTTAGTAAGTCAGTCTTAGAAAATTTAACAGTTTACCTACCTTGAACAGGTTAGAATTGTTTCGAGCTACTGGAGTTACCTGGGCCTTTTATAGACAAAGTCAAGACTCAAGAAAAACCAGGTTGCAGGAGCGAGCGAAGCGAGCTCGCAATTTTTTTACATCATTGCCTAAGATAATTATGCTTTGCATATAAGACCTCAGGGCAAGGGGCTCCTAATTTATTTCAGGCTCTGTCTGTACCGGTCGATCATGCCAAAATCCAATTAGAGTGCCAATCCAGAGGTAGAAAAAAGGAGCCTTTTTGACAAATGTTTTTCCGCAGGGTTAAACAATATTTCAATTCCGTCAAACTAGTTCAAGCTTGACTAATGACGTATTCGGTCCGGTTCAGGGGGGGGCAATTGCACCCATTGCCTCCCCCCCCCCCTCTGTATCCGCGCCTGGGTCAAAAGCAGGTATTAGGTAATAATATAAATTTTTGCTTACTTACAGAACTAGTACTAGAAAATGTAGACCATTCCGAGCCAGATTCAGAAGATGACGTACCTTCAATGCAGGTTAAAATTAAAGTGGAAGAAGTAATAGAAGTATCTGAGAAGAAACAAACAGCCGCCGTGACAAATAGTAAGTGTTAGTTAATAAATCAATAGTCTCTCATTGTAATCAATGGAATTTATGTATCTTATCTCAGCTATTTTCTTAGCAAGGCATTCTTGATCGCCAGTTTTATGATGTTTTTTTTTCATTTATAAATATCGCTGGACATTACACACCACACTAAGCAACGAGATGTGTGTTGTGGACACCAGATAGTTTATATACTTCATAGATACTTTTTACCCGACTACGGCAAAGCTAAAAGGAAGGGTAATGATTTTAGCAGTCTATGTATGTATGTATTTACGTATGTTCCACCGTACCGCCTAAACTATTCTTCCGATTTTGATGAGTAAGGTGTCAATCGATTCGTTAGTATGGCCCGGGTAACAGGCTATATAAATTAACCTCTGCCTAACCCTTCCGGGATCACAGGCGTGATGCTATGTTATGAGTGACTTGATTGTGACCAGTCACCGCAACTCACGAGCATAACGATAAGGGTAGCCATTCCCTCTCGCTGTTCTTGTGTCCCGACGTTACCGCAAGCAGTGACAACAATTTTTAAATGGTAAATAAATGAAAAAAAAACACTAGGGAGCATGACAAACAAGAATGGTAAATATCCATCGCTCTCGCGGCTCGCAGGACAATGCCGCGTGGGAAGTGGATAGTTTGAACAGCTACATTTCATAAATTCAAGTGTCATGTCAGTGTCGATGTTTGCACAGGTTTGTATATAAAGAATATTATTTAACGTTAACTGCAATTCTCGTGCTCTGCGTTCCTTTTCTTTTTAGAGTGAATAATCCAAACCGCTGTTATTTCGATTCGTGTGCAAGTATATCTTAAACTTACCAGATTTATAATCACAGGTGCGCGCATCACAAGAAGAACAAAACCAGGACGAAAACAAACAGCGAAGCAAAAGAAAAGTGAACCATCAAACTTGAAAGTTTTCCGGACAACACGAAATCATACGTACAAACCTGGCACTACTTTCGAAGAGCCTGACAACTGTGATCAGCGTAGTTTAAATAAAGTAAAGAAACTGAAACAGCATACTCAAACGCCAATTCGTGAAAAACGTTATGAATGTGATGTGTGTCAGTGTAATTTTAGTCGGATAGATAGTTTAACCAGACATAATCGAATACACACTGGCGTAAAACCTCACAAGTGTCATGTATGTCAGCGTAGTTTTAGTGAAAAGAGTCGATTAACCAATCATATTCGAATACACACTGGTGTCAAACCTTACAAGTGTGATTTATGTCAGCGTAGTTTTTGTGAAAAGAGTCAATTAACCAATCATATTCGAATACACACTGGTGTCAAACCTTACAAGTGTCATGTATGTCAGCATAGTTTTCGTGAAACGGGTCATTTAAAAAGACATATTCAAATACACACTGGTGTGAAACCTTACAAGTGTCATGTATGTCAGCGTAGTTTTAGTGATAAGGGTACATTAACAAGTCACATTCGAATACACACCGGTGAAAACCCTTTTAAGTGTGATGTGTGTCTGCTTAGTTTTACTCTGAAGAATAATTTAGCAGCACATATTCGAAAACACACTGGTGTGAAACCTTAAAAGCGTTATGTATGTCAGCGTAGTTTTAGTGATAAGGGTCATTTAACAACACATATTCGAACGTGAAAAGTGTACGTTACCCCAGCAGGAAAGTGTCTCCTAGAGCTATATGAGTAGAACGTTTAATTAGTGCTTTATCTGCTGTAAATGTGCCCCCACATAAAAAATGTGTGCCCCCTGTAGTTTTGGAAAAAAACGGAAAAAACGATTCCTGCTGGGGTAACGTTTTTCCAGCAGGAAAATTCTAAACGAATGATCGGAGAGAGAAAAATTGTGCATGGCCTTGTAGCTTATGTTAGTGCCACAATGTGCCCCCAAAAATAAAATGTGTGCCCCTTCAGGTTTTCGAGATATTGCATTTCCTGCTGGAGTAACGTTTTGCAGAATCGTATATCTCTAAAACCATTGCATGTGCCCCTGTAGAATAAACATACACGAGTAGCTCTTAATGTGTGCCCCTTAGTACCCCAATTAGATTTAAGAAAATATTTATAATTTCCAAGTTATCGCGGTTTTATGAAAACTCGAAAAAACATCGCAGCGCCTAAACGAGACAAGGTATAAGCTCGCTGAAAACTGTATTTGGTCCGTCTTAACGCTAGTAATAACCATACAAAGTTTAAAAACTGTTCATGCATGCGTTTTTGAATTATCTTGTTTTAAGTCAAAACGATGGTGACATAACTTTGACGGCAAAATACAAGGAACCAGCTCAATCCCAGATGTGTGGGTGTATACCAATAATGTGTGCCTTTAGTCAAAAATATATGGTGAAAATATTCAGCTTGGAATGTTTCGCATTAAGTAAATATAAACAAAAAACAAAACATGTAAACAACGGATGGTTATCCGACCAAATTCGAATGACTACTAAAAAGCGACGGATTCATACATATCGATCACCTTCCTTATTGGACGTATTATACCTAAGCTGTTGTCCGTACAGTCGCGTTCAAAAGTTTTGGGGGCTAATTAAAAAATATATTAAATGCACCTTGTGACCATACTATATCGAACAGCTTGTGATGTGGAAATTATAGATGAAAACAAAACAAACATGATTTAGAACATTTTGTTTGAAAAGAAATAAAGCAATTAAAAAAATCCAAGTAAGTACTTGATAAGTGTACCTAAATACTTTTAAAGAGTCAAAACAATGCCATTAAATACTTACCATCGCAAATCATGCCATCATTGTTACTATATTTTACAAAATTCACCACCCCTACAACCACATCATTGTTATAAAATGCTTAACTATTACGCCACTTTCATCCAACTGACGTTTAGGTAGGTATCTGTGATGCCTGTACTAGGATAATCCTGTATCACAGGCTGCAGGAGCTCTAGCATTATGCTGTATGTAGGACAGAAGTTATTTCTTTTTATAATATTTAACATTACGTGACAAAATTATTTGGACACTAACTAAACACATAAATATTGGTACACTAAAATTTGCGTCAGCAGAATTTATTATAGGTTGCAAAAACACATTCGAGGCGCTCCTGTAATATTCGATATTTGCACCTAGCGACTAATGTGCTTACAATAAATAAAATCGATGGTAAGTATGTCAGCGCAGTGGTCTGTTATTGCCATGTTGTTTCAGCAATATGCGTCAAACGCGGAAGTCTGACCTAGAGTATGACGCTCTACGCGCCCTCGTAGTCGATGGAGTTGATGTACCTATATTCTGCTAATTTCTTAGCTGGGCACTCAACATCTCCCGTTTTGTGGTTGTTGGGATTCTTATTACGCGAGCACGTCGCACATTTAGGGGTGTCCGCTTTCTTCGCGCACTCAGATATCGAGTGTCCTGCTTCACCGCAGTGACCACACGTGGAGTTTACCTCTCTGCATGATTTAGCTGCATGACCAAATTGTTGGCATTTGTAGCATCTGGTAACCAAGGTGAAGTCTCTAACTGGGCAGGAAGTCCAATTTATAAAAACTCTTGCTTGAGATATTAAAGCTCTACGTATCTTGGTTGGAACATCGATGACAAAGTTGCAGGTCGATGTATCTTTCTTCCCAGATTTGTGGCTAAATTTAACTTCGGCCAAAAAGGTGTCCAGTGACATCTCTGGAAACTTATCGGTGATGTTCTGCTCGTACATGAACCTGAAGACGTCAGCATCAGTCAAAGAAGTCGGCACTCCTACAACCGTGATCCGTGGTTTGCGCTTGATTTATTAGGACTTACCGCCGACGGGCTCGTCGGCGGTAAGTCCTAATGTAGACATCTGGACTGCGTGCTTGAGTTTATCAGCATCCTGTTTGGTCTCGGTGCTGATAACGACACCTCCATTTTTGGTTTTCCGCACACTACGTACATGGAGCTTCATTTCGTCAGGGCGTATGATGTTTTGCACGAGGTTTTTTGTCTCGTCACTCGACTTCAATTTATCGTTGGGATAAACTGCTACGGAACTTAAATTGTTTGGACGAACGAAATCACTGGATCCCTTCTTTACCATATCGGAAAATGAAGCGGTTCCCACAGCACCAGAGTCCGTGTTTGAGCTCCGAAATTTGTTCTGTGAGGCTGCGTTTTTCTTTTAGGTCATCGATTATGTTGAGGGCTTGACGGGATTTTTGCTTCAGAGCCTGATACAGCACTGCCATTTGAGTAGTCTCAGATTCTAATTTACGGCATAGGTTGGTAACCTTCAATTTCTGCTCCGAGTTGAGTTTGCCATCTGTGGCAATCGTGCAAACCTCATTTAGCTTCAGCTGAACAGATGACATCCATTTTTGGATGTCGGGCGTGGACACAAAATCGATGGTGAAGTCAGACTGGTGGCCTTTCACTGGCGAGGCATTGGGTTGCACTCGACCACTTGAATTACCGGGGCTGTTATCCATTTTTGAACCAGTTCACTATTTTTATGTTTCCATTATTTAATAGACACACACTTAGCAAAATACTAAATAATGTCACTATTATTGCGTTAAATAAATACTGCTAACGAGTACGTCTGTATACTGCGAACCTCTGTATACTGCGGAATCTTCTACTAATGATGAAAAACTTAATGTTAATTTATCTAAGCTACGGCTTATCACTTACGGCTTTCTTTTACTGTTGTGATAATTGTTTTTTTATTACTATACAAAAAAGAGCTACCTCTTTTTCGTAGTAGGTATTCATCACGCATTTCATGAACTAGATTTTTTTAAAACGTCGCCAATCATATTTTGGGTCAAAGACCTGGCAAATATTTGGATGTATGTATTTCGTTCACACAAATTATACTGGATGTATTTTAATGAAATTTTGAATGAAGAAGATAGCTTACTTAGGAATAGCACATGCTACTATTTAAAATGTACATAGTCATGTGCAGTCACAGAAACAGCTAGAGAATATAATACAATACAGTGGCTTAGCGTGCCTTAGCGAGGCCCCGTATAAAAATTTGTTTAGGGGCCCCTAGGGAAATAATTGTGATTTCTCTCAAAAAAAAAACTGTTTGCATAAATGGGGAAGGCTGGTCAAAGCTGATTGTAGATGGCGTGTCCATAGCTTAGTCCCAATCTGTCCAATGATAACAAGCTATTAAGAAATATAAAATGACATTGACAGATTTTCAAATGACGACGCTTGGTACAAGCTATGGTAGCGCCATTGGTACACAGTTGCCATCCCCATTGGAAGAAATATTTGTTCCACCACCATCACCATCTCAGCCGCAAGACGTCCACTGCTGGATATGGGCCTCCCCGGTTTTGCCATAAGCGCCACGCTTGGCAGGCGGGTTGGCGATCGCAGTACGGTTTGTTTATCATAATTATTTATCTGTCACTTTTTCCAAAAATTTTACAAACAATTCAAATTAAATATTCACTCTCCTTGCTTTTTTTTCGGCAAACAGATTTATTTCTGAAAAAACAAAAATTGGGTAGTTTTTAATTTTTGCTTACTCACGTTGGGGGCCCCCGTGGCCCAGGGGCCCCGTATAATTGATACGGCATTTACGGCGGTAGCTACGCCCCTGATACAATAACAACCTTATATTATTACATATTACTTTTCTACTTCAGTGTTCAAAATCAAATCATTTATTTCAAGTAGACCAGTTGCAGGCACTTTTGAACTGTCGAAACAAAGATGAAAATTAAATGTAGCTACAGTCCCAGTCACAAGACATAAAATTGTGAAAGTACTGTAGTTGCCCATTCCCTAGCGTAGATCTCTATGGAGAAGAACGGGCAAGAAACTCCATGGACACTCTTTTAAACCAAAAAATTGTTACAAAATCTTGGTTACATCATTCGTGTTGAGATGGTATATTATGTGAGAACAAGTCGCACGCTTAATCCAATACTGTCACTATCCAAAATTTTGGCAAATCGACTTTTTAATGCCATCTGTTGGGAAACGTGGAACTACGTGTAATCGCGCTTACATTAGTCTAAAAGTAACAGTAATAACGGCTAGATGGCAGTGGTCCATTTCGTCACTAAACAAAATATTCCCCTCCCCTCAGAGCAACACTGACCTTCAACAAAAAAGTACGTGTCGTCAAGGACAAAATTGACGATTTTTGAGTGCTAAAGTGTCATTTTAGTGATTAAACCGGTTTACTAGTCACATTTTTGGTAAGTTAAGCATTATTTTAATTGAAATAGTGACATTTTGCGTTTAGGTACACATTTGGACTAAGTTTTTCTCATAATTAGATCATTGATTTGACGCCGTATTGTCATTTTTTGCTTAGTGCCACTTTTGCATTAAAGTTACCACATTATTAGACCAATAATTTCACGTCATAATGACACTTTTAGCTTAGTGTCAGTTTTGCTTTAAAATCATAAGTTATTTATCATTTTTTCTTTAAAGCATAATCGTCACATTGCCTAAAATGTCATTTTTGCTGTAATTATGTTATCTAAAAACTGTATGAAACACATTGACAAAATGTTTTATTTCATAAAGTGTCATTTTGCTGTCAGCGTTATGGCAATATTTAACGCAAAGTGTCTTTTTATCGTTTCTTAACGGTTAAAATTTAAAATTGTCAATTACGTTAGGGATTACTGTACTAGAGTAAAGTTTCAAAATATTGTTTCGGGCGATTATAATATTAAACTTTAGGTATTCATTTCTTTGCTTTAAAGTGTGCACCACACAAACATTGATTTATGGCTTTCATATTTTAAGGTGTACAAAACAATGCAGAGGCGTGATAAGTTACTGAAGCTTGCACTTGAAAATAAAGAAAATGACTGTAGTGATGAAAAAACAAACTCATATCAACCAGTATTTCATACTCTTACTCAAGTAGAGCCACTACAGATCTCCGTTGAAAACAATAATAAGCCACGTAGTTTAAGCAGCAGTAGTTCATCTTCTTCATGCAGCTCTTCCTCTTCGAGCAACTCATCTTCATCTAGTAGTTCTCATATATCAGGTTCAATCAAGTCTAAGGAGTTCAATATTAGTACACACTATTTGACGAAACCGGGCGAGAATGTACCAAGCACATCTAATTTGCAAAGTAGTATGATTCCATTATCTGTTTCTCTCCAATTACCTAGAGCAAGATCATTAAGTTCTTGTTCATCCAGATCTAAATCTTCTATAGCATCGTCAAGAGCAGGTGATTTTTCCCCGGATGATGATGACGCTGATTATGTCCCGCCACCTAATCGAGCTACACACAGGGAAAGCTCTAGCAGTGAGCCAGCTGATAACGTTCCAGTTCGTATAGTTTCCCCCACAAAAAAAAAGCGTAAGGGTGTGGTAAATAATAAGAAAAAAAACGCTAAAAAGTTGCGTAATTCAGGAAAACAATACGTTTCACTATCTAAAACTAAGAAAGTTATTTCCGAAAGACGCATGGGTCCTCCTTGTACAGAACGATGTCGTTTAAGATGTTCAGAGAAAATTGACGAAGATCATCGAAATGCTATCTTCAATCTATATTGGGAAATGGGCTGTATAACTCGACAGAGGGATTTTATATGTAAACATTTGACTATTGTTACACCAAAGTACAGTTACAAAAGAGAGAATAACAATCGTAAACCAAAGCATGGTTTCCACTTGACAGTGAGAGAAAACAAAGTACGTGTTTGTAAAATATTTTTTAAAAATACTCTAGGGATAAATGATAGACCGATTAGAACTGTATTAGAGAAGATGTGTGATAGTGGTATTGTAGAATCAGATAAGAGGGGGAAACATGGAAACCAACTCAAGGTTCTCGATGAAGTGGTACAGAGTATAAAAAATCATATTGATTCCATACCGCGTATCGAGAGTCACTACTTAAGGCAACAGACAAGTCGGGAGTTTATTGACGGTGGCAAAAATTTAATGGATTTGTACAGGGATTACAAACAAATGTGTGAAATAGAAGGAAAGCCAGCTGGTGAGCAACACACTTATCGAAAAATATTTAAACGAGATTATAATATAAGCTTTTTTATACCAAAAAAGGACATGTGCGAGTTTTGCGCTGCTTTTGAAAATATGGATGTACTTAAAAAGGAAGAAAATGAGCTAAAATATCTAGAACATCACACGGAAAAAGAATTTAGTCGAGTTGAAAAAAATGAGGATAAGCTAAAGGTTCAAGAAAATTACATAGTTGCTTGCTATGATTTACAAGCAGTGTTACCTCTTCCGATGTGTAAGACGTCTGCATTTTATTACAAATCAAAACTTAACGTTTGCAATTTCACTATCTGTGAACTAAATAAAGACAAATGTAATTGTTACGTTTGGAGTGAAGTGGATAGCTTAAGAGGAGCTAATGAAATCGGTTCTTGTGTCTTAGATTTTATAAAGGAAAAAGCGCAAGCTGTCGATGACTCTAATTTAGAAATAGTTTTCTATTCAGACAATTGTTGTGGTCAACAGAAAAACCAATTTATGTTTTCTATGTACATGTATGCTCTGGCAAATTTTAAGATTAAAAGTATCACACATAAGTTTTTAATATCAGGCCATACACAAAATGAGAATGATAACGTACACTCCGTTATAGAAAAGCAAGTTAGGAAGTTTTTAAAGTCATCACCAATTTATGTTCCTGAGCAGTATATCACTTTAATAAAATCAGCCAAAAAACGAGGCAATACTTATAATGTTAAAGGAATGCTGTATTCCGATTTTTTAGATTTAAAAAATTTAGCTCATGAGTGTGGCACCCAATTTAATAAAGACACACACGGGGACACAGTTAGACTTTCAGACATTAAAGTCATAAAATTTGTTAAGGAAAACCATGGAGAAATAAGAATATTTTACAAAAACTCCTTTACTGAAAACCAGATGTATGAAATAGCCCAAAATCGACAATCTCGCTCTAGACGCAATGCAAATCGTATTGGTTTTCCGTTAAAACCACTTAATAATACAAAATTAGAGTTATCCACCAGAAAAAAAAATGACATAAAATCTTTAATCGACAGCAATTTAATCCCACGGTATTACGCAGAATTGTTTTACAATGGTATCTTGTAATTTTTTTACTAAAATTTTTGATGTGATTTATTGAATTTGTTTTTTATAATTTCAAAAGACTCAAATATTCACTTATGTGATTTACTTATAAGTGGTTAAAAATTGTTAATTGATTATTCTAGTTCTAGTCGACAGATGCAAGTCTGACTTAAATATTTTAATTATTGTAAGTAAGAATAGAATTGCCATAATTATTAGCTTATTAGGGTTCTTTTTTAGAAGATGATTATAATACTGGATGTATAAAAGTCTGATATTTTACAGTACCAACATAGATTATAGAGATGTTAATTTTTGAATACATTTTTGCGTTATTGAATGTAAGCTAACAGAATATTTTTTAGAAGAAGATTAAAAATACCTACTAGTGTTAAGTCTGATTGTTTTACAGTATATTGATTATGGAGATGTTGTTTTTTTGTTTACGTTAGTTAATGTTAGCTAACAGAATTTAATTTTTATGTTTGATAAACGGATTATCTGGATTTATTTCAATAAATTTCTATCTGAACAAAATGTTTCTTTTTTGCCTTGTGAGAATAAATACCTCTTAAGTAATTCTGATATTTTTATTTCGTATTAGTAAGTATAATATAGTTTGTATCACTATTACATTAAATAAAACAGTTTTTGGCAATTAAACAATAGTTTTGAAGGTTTTTTTTTTATTTTTTTTATTGAAAAATAAGTCCACAGTGCCACTAAGACGAAATAAAATTAAATAATGAAAGTAAAAGTGACACTTTAATATAAATAACGATAAAATGTAAATTTATACAACTAAATTAGTATCGTTTTTGCTTTTAAATTTGAGATACAACATGTACCTATAATTTCTATATCAAAGAATAACTAAATTTTGCATGGATTCTTACGTATCACTCATATTCATACCACAAAAACCGTTTTTTGGTTCTCCTGAAAAGTTAACTTTTTTGGATAGTGACAGTATTGGTTTAAGCGTGCGAAGTGTACTCATGCACAACACGTATGAACCGGTTAGTGAGTAAAGTAAAGAAGGTCATCGATATGTATGAATCCGTCGCTTTTTAGTAGTCATTCGAATTTGGTCGGATAACCATCCGTTGTTTACATGTTTTGTTTTTTGTTTATATTTACTTAATGCGAAACATTCCAAGCTGAATATTTTCACCATATATTTTTGACTAAAGGCACACATTATTGGTATACACCCACACATCTGGGATTGATCTGGTTCCTTGTATTTTGCCGTCAAAGTTATGTCACCATCGTTTTGACTTATAACAAGATAATTCAAAAACGCATGCATGAACAGTTTTGAAACTTTGTATAGTTATTACTAGAGGTAAGACGGACCAAATACAGTTTTCAGCGAGCTTATACCTTGTCTCGTTTAGGCGCTGTGATGTTTTTTTGAGTTTTCATAAAACCGCGATAACTTGGAAATTATAAATATTTTCTTAAATCTAATTGGGGCACTAAGGGGCACACATTAAGAGCTACTCGTGTATGTTTATTCTACAGGGGCACATGCAATGGTTTTAGAGATATACGATTCTGCAAAACGTTACTCCAGCAAGAAATGCAATATCTCGAAAACCTGAAAGGGCACACATTTTATTTTTGGGGGCACATTGTGGCACTAACATAAGCTACAAGGCCATGCACAATTTTTCTCTCTCCGACCATTCGTTTAGAATTTTCCTGCTGTAAAAACGTTACCCCAGCAGGATTCGTTTTTTCCGTTTTTTTCCAAAACTACAGGAGGCACACATTTTTTATGTGGAGGCAAATTTACAGCAGATAAGGCACTAATTAAACGTTCCACTCATATAGCTCTAGGAGACACTTTCCTGCTGGGGTAACGTACATTGGTGAAAAGCCTTTCAAGTGTGATGTGTGTCAGTGTAGTTTTACTCAGAAGATTACTCTAACGAAACAAATTCGAACACACACTGGTTTAAAACAATTAAAACCGACATGTTTTACAAATAAATAGTAACCGAACCCCAGAACCAAGCTACTGACTAGAGGAAAATAATAAAATATTATGAGTTTACACTCATAATACAGAGGAAAATAATAAAATATTATGAGTTTACACTCATAATACAGTGGAAAATAATAAAATATTATGAGTTTACACTCATAATACAGAGGAAAATAATAAAATATTATGAGTTTACACTCATAATACAGAGGAAAATAATAAAATATTATGAGTTTACACTCATAATACAAGTAAGGAAGTAATTGTCTGTTTGATTTACAATATCTGCCGTCGACTTCGTAAGTCGTGGGACCACGGCAGGCAAATTAATGAGAGTCATATTATTGGGCCCAGGCAGTAATCATAGAAAAATCCGCGATTATACATGAAAAAAGAAGCCGGCCAACTACAATAGTCCTGTCAGTTAGTATGAATTGATCTCAGTAGTATAGTGTGATATAAATTTAGTACAGCACTTCCGATTCCACAAGGCTGTATTTTAGAGCATATTGATGATGGATAATCCTGCTACTATAAGCTAAATAAATCCTGCTACTGTTCGCTAGACGAGAACACCTAGAGATAACATTCTTTATTTGATATTCATAATTTTATAACATATTTTTATTGACATTTTATGCTTTAGACATTAATAAAATTGTAATGGTGGAATCTTAATAATTATGTTATTATTTTGTAATTAAACATAATTAAGTTGACAAAAGTAAAACATTTAATTAGTCATAATTTTCATCATTTTTTTTTAATTTCATTTTTAGGGTTCCGTACCCAAAAGGTAAAACCGGAACCCTATTACTAAGACTTCGCTGTCTGTCCGTCTGTCTGTCACCAGGCTGTATCTCATGAACCGTGACAGCTAGACAGTTGAAAACAGAATAAAATTAATATTTAAGGGGGGCTCCCATACAACAAACGTGATTTTTTTGCCGTTTTGTCTAATGTATAGATAATGGTACGGAACCTTTCGTGCGCGACTCTGACTCGCACTTGGCCGGTTTTTTTTTGTTTTTCATTATTTTTGCTATATTAATAATTTTGTAAAATTTTGACATAAAATATTGTTTACGGAAATATTTTTTTTTTAATGAAAATGTGACGGATTGATTCGCCTGGACGGTATGCCCGACGTATGTCGACCGTGTCGTCCTTCGTATTCAAAATATTGTTATATGTCTTGTCTTTATTTTTTTCTGTTTGTCTGTCTTAATCTCCGAAACGGTAGGACCGATTTTGACGGACTTTTACTGGCAGATAGTCGATTTTATAAAGATAAACTAAGAATTACTTTAACCCGTATGCTCCCGGCCGTGCCTCCAGAGGCACGGTGCATTGTTATTTTAATTGTGTCTGTAATTGCGGGTATTGAAGTGTTAATTTAGAAAAATAATTAGAATTCCGTGCAAAAAAAAACATTGAAATTGTTAACAAAATCAGATTATATTATACACCGAGTTTCAATGTTTGTTTTCCCGCAGCGAAATGGTTTTATCTTGGTAATACAATCGTTTTATACATAAATAAAATATTAGAAACAAATGTATCAAAGCAATGTATTAATCATTCTGATAAACAAAACTCGAAAGCGATTACGTACCAATAGTAAGACCTCCCGATACCTACGCTCAGCGCTGCAAGCCGAAATTGGTCTTTTCGCCTGTCGGCTTCGCGGCTGTTTTTTGTATTGTTGCGTCCAAACTATTTTATGCCGTCTCACAACGTGCGAGAGCTTATTTTGCTTTGAACATTTATGTATCGCTTGCCCTTTGTGGGTGCGGGCGGCGCGTGCGATTCGAGTAGTACCTACAAGTTACGCCTTGTTACTATTGTTTCTTACTTTTTCGAGTTGATGAATACTTTTTTAATGAGAGGTTTTCTTTTTGAGGTATTAAAAAAAAATAGTTTCCAAGAACTCTATAGATGGCGTGGAACTGACTATGAGTGTTGGTGCCAAAGCCAAAACGCTTGGAAAAAAAAACATTGTGTCACGCCACATACTCTCGTTGACTGACACTTTCGTTTGCTTAACCTTCCGAATATAACCTAGTTTTCTCGCGCTTTGTTAAAATCAGTTTTTTTAGGTTCTGTTCCTTGCATTATCATACTAACTCCTAGCGCCATCTATCCAGGAACTAGGGAAGAGCTAAAAAGAAAATCCCTCATTATTTTAAATTAAAACCAAAACATCTTAATTGTTTACTCTATAATTCGAAAGTACTCCTTATGGCAAGTCGTTCTGCCGCGGGAAAACAACTACAAAAAATTTTCGGTGTATAGGGAAATCATATTTTTATAATAATTTCACGCGGCTGAAGGCGTCGTGCAACAGCTTGTAAACAGGGTGGAATATTTCCCGCCACCTGGAAGGAAATAACTCTAAATACTGAAGATATCAAATTTTACTCAAAGGGAACATACTTACTTTTATTTTTTAACTACTAATGCCCACGGCTTCGCCCGCCCACAAATTATATACTAAAACCTTCCTCTTGAATCACTCTATCTATTAAAAGAAGTCGCATCAAAATCCGTTGCGTAGTTTTAAAGATCTAAGCATACATAGGGACAGAGACGCGGCGGGGGATTTTGTTTTATAATATGTAGTGAAAAAGAATTCACTCGCCACGCTCGGGAATCCAACCTGCTAAAATCCGAAAAAATAACAGCCTTTACTTTTATGGCATCAATCGATAGGGTGGTACATTAGAAACAAATCTCTCTAACAAACATAATAAATTAAATGAAGGGAAAACTATGAAATTTTATAAATTCAATTTCAATGATAAGATAATAGTTATTTATGATACATAGTGCAGTAAGTTGGTTTTTACAAACGAGGAGACGAATGTAAGGCTTACCATAGTCACGAGTTTGTAAATACCAATTTCTGCACGTGTGTCATACAACGTTTTTCAACACATTTGCGAGAAAATAGTACAATATTATATAATGTTATTAAAACAAACTTTTCAGAGAAGGAATGAGTAATTCTTCGAGTCTTCCGTGCTATAAAATGCATGCTCTCGCGATTTTGGCGGCAAGAAACCGTTTTCTACAATTTGCACCTCATTCAAAATATCAGGTGGACTAGATTTTAGTGATTCCATATTAATATCAGATTCCTCGCTTGAACTTATATTATTATTTTGTTTAGAAATATCAGTCGGAAAGTCGCAACAATCTTTGACGTTTCTAATATGAAAATGGCGCGAATTCGCAAATGGTGCCACATGCACGTGGCGAAAATTAGAACTACATCTTCCGTCTCATTTACTCTTTATTATTAAAGTGAGAAAAACGTATTGAGCAAAAACCTTCTTCCTTTCATTTAAGTAATTCATCCATATGATGGATGGATATTATTTTTACGAATTTAAGTCGGTTCGATTCCCGAGTGTGGCAAGCGAAATTTCGAAAACTATGAATGCAGATTTGTAATAAAAAATAAAGGAATAATTCCTTTGAGTACAATTTGCTTTCTGCAGTTGTAAGAGTACTTTTTAATATCAAAATTGAATATTTCTAATGATTATACAAAGTAAAATATTATCATGAGACATTGGATTATATTATATAATTATTATCACTTATCTTTGTTTGATTCAGTTTTTTTTTGCCACCGACTTCTAAAGCTAAAGTCATTTTTTACGTTTTAGTGTTTTTGAAGTCGGTTTAATTTTTTTGAAAAAAAAAAAACAGTTTTAATTTTTATTTTTTTAGACTAACAGTTGGGAACACCAAACAAATACTTGCCACGAGTTACTACGTAGTATAAAACAAAGTCACTTGCAACGGATTTTGATTTGAATTGCACCCATTGCCCCCCCCCCCCCCCCTGTATCCGCGCCTGTTCATGCACATTATCTAACTCTTTTAGACCATTTCATTCAAACGAATATCTTAGGAGTACCTAATCGCAAAAAAATTACGGACGCGAGAATAAAATTCAAGCGCCTCGCTTAGCCTGATGCAATCGCTGACCCTTCCCCGGCACCGTCTTGCTTATTGTTTAGCTAATAGCCGAACGGATTTTAATGCAGTTTTCAGCAATAGATAGGGTGATTGAAGAGGAAGGTTTGTATGTATAAATAACCCACATTAGTATCTACATTGCACCCGTGCGAAGCCGGGACGGGTCGCTAGTTTATTTTATATCGTTAACAATTAATACATGTCATGGTAATAGGCTTATCCCCAATTAATGAAACTTAACATACTTAACTGTTGAAATCTGGATGTACTGTAGGTACACATCTGCGTACCCCCTCAGAGCATAAAGGCGTGATGTTACGTTGTGATGTTGTGTAAACAATTGTAGCTGTATTTGGTTGTTAGCTAGGCTCGAGCTTATGTGGGCAGAAGACGGGTTTCGTGTTATGAAAACATACTGGATGCGATACACTATTTTATTTCACATTGCACATTGCACGGTTCGGTATGGTAGTTTCCATGGAGAAGAGCCGGCAAGAAACTCCATGGTTACTCTTTTCAAACAGATACATTGAGTCTAACAAATTACTTCACATTACACTTTGACACATTAACACTGGGCACAATGATTCGGGTACAGTTTTAAGACTTCTTAATAATTGTCAATTGTCTTCGACGTTCAGCATCAGATGCCCTACTTGCCCGCTCGGGCTCCTGACCAAGACTCCTGCCGTTGGAGGGAAAATCCAGCGCCCTGATTGGCTCACGACTTTACGCCACGTCAGTCTCGTGATCCAATCAGAGAACCGCTTCATTCTCGCGCCAAACATTTTACAAATCAAATGTTAGAAATATTGCCATTCTTACGGAATCAATTTTACCAGTTTACATAATAAAATATAAAGCATTTAATATTTTACATTATAAACAAAATTCTTTCTGAAAACATAGGAAATTGACTAGTAAAATCCGGAAACCTAACAATCGTCCGTCCTGACATCGTGTGCGTCCCTGCACACGACACCAGGTGGTAACCTAACAATCAGGTATCTTGGCCAGTAGCATAATAACGTTACGTCCCAAAAAAAAAAACAATGACTGTATTACAAAATATGACAACTTAAAATTATCCAATTGATTGTGAAAGAAAAAGAACAAATTTGTGCTGAGTATGGAACTAAACGGCTGAATACTATTAGTTACTAAATTAATTTGTTATTCAATAAATAATCTAGGCACTAGCTTATACAGAATAATTTAAAAACATCAGCAGTTGCTTTACTGGAACTGAGTACAGTGAACATAAACGATCGATTAATTGCGTCACTAAACAACTTCACAAACTTTAACAAAAAATGGCGATATTCTGACTGAAAAACAAGTAATAAACGTTGTCTATCAGATAGTCTTGATAATTAACAATAACAACTTTAATAACATTACAAGTAACAAGATGTTAAATTCGTCAGCAATCGATTTGCTGGTACTAAATATAGTGAACCCAAACGATCGATTAATTGGGACAAAAAAAAACAAAGTCACAACCGATCGATTAAGTCGTGACAAAATATGCATACGAGTATTCTGAACGATCAACTAATTCAGAATACTATTATTCATATTAAATTATACTATTTATTTTATATAAATCATTTTTATCAAATAATGTCCTGAATACGCCTGGCAACAGGCCCCAATACGTCCTGAATACCAATGACAACAGGTTCTAATACGTTCTGAATACCTCTGGCAACGGGCCCCAATACGTCCCGAATACCAGTGGCAACAGACCCCAATATGTCCTGAATACCCCTGGCAACGGGCCCCAATACGTCCCGAATACCAGTGGCAACAGGCCCCAATATGTCCTGAATACCCCTGGCAACGGGCCCCAATACGTCCCGAATACCAGTGGCAACAGGCCCCAATATGTCCTGAGTACCCCTGGCAACGGGCCCCAATACGTCCCGAATACCAGTGGCAACAGGCCCCAATATGTCCTGGATACTATTATTCCCTGACGATCAATTAATCAGGGTGCCCTAACCTCCTGAACGATCGATTAATTCAGGATGCCTAACCAAAGTCACAACCGATCGATTAAGTCGTGACAAAATATGCATACGAGTACTCTGAACGATCGATTAATTCAGAACACTATTATTCCCTGACGATCAATTAATCAGGGTGCCCAAACCGCCTGAACGATCGATTAATTCAGGATGCCTATCGACGCCAGTACGAGCCGATCGATAAATGCTCATAGTGGCTGCCGTAGGTCTTGCCTTCGTTGCACCAAGCCGCGATCCGATCGATTCTCGCGTACTTGATCTGTAACAACGAATAATATCTGTGTAAGTAATTGTTCGCACATTCCATGCAATTAAAGTAAGGTTTTTATTTTAACTCAATATACTGCCAGAATCATCTATGCCATTATCTGAACTCTCATCGATATCATTATCATTTACTTCTAAGGCAGTCACATGAATCCACGACTTAATGCGATCCGCGGCCACGGTTGTCGACCGTGTTCTGTGTATCAACAAGGCCTGATATCGGGGCTACAATATAACGGTCCCTAACTAAGACCTTGCTAACCCGATATGGACCTATGAAGGCAGACATCAATTTTTTGCTTTGTCCATTATTATTAAAATAAGTCTTTGTTATTTTAACAAGGTCCCCTACACTATAGGAACGGGAAGGTTTTCTACCTATGTTATACCTCTCGTTTTGCTTGACCTACCCTAGATCTATCCGAGCCTTAACACTTTCGCGGATCTCTGTCAAGTCATCATCTTTACAAGTGCCTGCAGTAGTTTCATTAAGCATGGGGTTAAATTCGCTATTCATACAAGTTCCAAACATCACC
This sequence comes from Xestia xanthographa, assembly GCA_905147715.2. NCBI lineage: Eukaryota > Metazoa > Arthropoda > Insecta > Lepidoptera > Noctuidae > Xestia > Xestia xanthographa. The sequence continues at coordinate 631,145 of LR990654.1, read as the reverse complement.
GCTGCCGGTGTTCTGCCCATAGTTTTCTGTATAGTGTTATTGAGTTCCTATTGAACTCGCCTAAGATGACTGTCCCAGCCCCGCTTTTAACAATGTTTAATGCTCAGTGCCTTGAGGGAATCGAGAATCGTGCGGTTATACAGCTCAACCTGTCCGTTGGACTTAGGGCTAGAAACCGCATTTAGGACATGTTTGATTCCCTTATCTAAGCAGAACCGTTTGAATGAATGCGAAGTAAAACAAGTGCCACGGTTGCTTATGAGTCGGTCAGGGTTTATAAATATTCAGAACGTATGTTCTAGAGCCCTAATTGCATTTTGGGTATTCGTGTTTTCAACAGGCCTGAGGAAACAGAATTTGGTGAAACGTCAACAACTACGACTAAATGAGTAAACTACAAATGTCACTTACGGGATATCTTCCGTGATTATTTATTATTTTGAGCTCCCGATATTTCGACGCTGTTGCAAGCGCCATGATCGCGGGTTAACACACGGAAGATATCCCGTAAGTGACATTTGTAGTATAGTTATGAACCGTGAAAGCTTAAAACAGTGTTTAAATGAGTAAAAACCCCTAGTCGATTTCACGAAGTGTCCAAGGTGGTCCACGTGAACTGTGTGGAAAGGAATCTCCAACTTTGCGATAGGATATAGTACCTTTCGCGAGTGCTGGAAATGTTTATATTCTGTATCCGATTTGATGTTGAATGATTTCAGATAATTTGTGTATGAATTACTTAATATGATATTGACATTTAATTTATTTGACATTTGATACAGTGGGAATTTATTTTAATTGACATTTGATTTAATTGACATTTTAACTTGATTGACATTTAATTGGAATTTAATTGACATTTAATTTTATTGACTTTTAAATTACATTTGATTGAAATTTAATTTGAATTTAATTGACTTATAAATAATTACAACTGACATTTAATTTACATTTATTCTATTTTAATTTACGCAACATGGAATAGACATGGTTGTTCTTGAGCGTATTTGGGTAATCATATACATTGTAATTTAATTGACATTTAATACAATCTATTTGGCATTTAATATTCATTTAATTAAATTTAGTTGACATTTAATTAACATCTAACAGGCATTTAATTTACACTTAATTTTTATCAATTTACTTAACATGGAATGGACATGGTTGTGTTTTGAGCTTTTTATGGTTGGACATATAAACAGAAATGTAATTAATATTTTTACGTTAATTGGAATAGACTGTTGTCTTTGTGCTTCTTAAGGTTTGATTTTTTTTGCTTTTTTATAGTTTCTGATTGCTGACATAGTAATATTTTTTTGTTTGCTTTGTATTTGATTTTGTTATGATTGAAATGTAATTATTTTGTAAAATTCGAACACAATGTAAATTGTTTGATGAATTAATAAATGAAATGAAATGAAATGAAAATCTTTGCATATGCACACTCAATGTAAGCACCTACATACTTCTTACTACTGATAGACATTATGGCTGGAAACTGATCGTCGAGACATTCCGACTCATTTTAACCCCTGCCCTGTACTCTATAGTGCAATCGAATTCCTGTAACGTCAGCCACCACCGTGCTATTCTTGGAATCAAGTCCCGTTTTGAAAACATAGAACGCAAAGCGCTGCAGTCGGTGATAATTCTTGGATTCCTTCCCTAACAAATGAACCCTAAACTTACAAAGGGAGTAAACCACCGCTAGGGTTTCGAGCTCGTAAGAGTGTTTTTTTTCCGAGGAAGTTTATCGGCTGTAAAACGCCACAGGATGGAAGTTATCAGAGCCCTGCGTTCGCTGTAAAATAATCCCTCCAATTCCTAACCTACTTGCATCCGTGTGCAGCTCCAACTCTGCATTAGGGTCATATATAAGTAGAACCGGCCTAGTAACTAAAATATAGGAAACGATATTTGCACAAAATTTTCTATAAATTTACGAAAATAACTGGTCAAACCCAAAAACTGCCGGATATTGTGTACGTTCTGAGGTCGGGGAAAATTGACAACGCTGGATATCTTTTTTTATCATTTCACCGGGCCTGATACCACTAGCGCTAATTTTGTAGCTTAGATAGTCTACCTTATCACGCAGGAACTCGCACTTTAATAGGTTCTGAGTAAGGTTCGCCTTTTCTAGCATCTGTAACACCTCTTCAAGACGTTCAAGACACTGCCGAGGGTCTTTACCATAAATAAGAACATCAGTGATGTACGTGGTTGCCTTATTGAATCGTGCCGATCCCAGTATGTTATTGATCATCCGTTGAAAAACGGCAGGCGCATTTGCTAAGTCGAACGGCATACGGTTGTATTCGTATTGACTGTCCTGCGTAACAAAAGATGTCAAGTGTTTGCTTTGCTCAGAGATTAGCACTTGGTAGTAGCCAGAAGCAAGATCGAGAGTTATGAAACAGGACTGACTAGAAAGTCGTGATACTTCATCCTCGATAATAGGCATGGGATACCTTTCCTTAATCGTCATTGAATTCAGCATACGATAGTTTACGCACAACCTTGAGGAACCATCTTTCTTTCGTACGAGTAAAATGGGACTAGAGTAATCTGAAACAGATTCTCGTATCACACCGGCATCCAACATATCTCCGACCATCGAACGGAACTTCTCCCGTTCGTAATGCGACAACCTGTATGGACGATAAACAACTGGACGTTGACTATTGAGATCAATCTTCATCTATGTAACACTACATACTACCTCCCACAACGAAGAAGCAAAGCAATGCTGATATTTCTGCAACATGTTTATTAAGTCTTTCCTGATCTCTGCAGGGACCCCCTCACCCACGCGGACCTTAGTTTCATCAAACCTCCGACTATCTACAATCCCTATAGATCGTTCATCAACAATCCTATTCATCACATCAACTATTTCAGCACGGCAGAGAACCTGTTTAGATGAAATGCGGCAAGATTCAGAACAAGGCAAGACCAGGAAGTCGAGTTGAATACACACGAGATAGTTCGAGAGTACATTCGCAAGAAGCTGGCAGTTTCATCACAGCGGTAATGTTTTCACTATTGTTTGTCTTTTTATTTTAATCCGTGAATATCTATTTACAGTAATAAATAGTTTGATATATATTTATAGTATTTATATATATTTATAGTATTTTATATATCCTTCTATTTTACCTTATTATTAATTAAATTATTTTCAGATGTACACCTACCACTGCTTGTCTCTGCATCACCCAAAGGTTGACTGGTAGAAAATGCCTATGGCATTAAGTCCGCCTCTGTACTTTGTGCTTGAAGTGTTAAATAAATAAATAAATAAATAATAAATACACAAAACACGATAGAAATTGAAATGTTATTAAAGTCAAGACATTCAAAAGGTATGTCACCCCTAAAAATATAATCATGAAATATAAATTACGTAAACCTTTTAAATATTATTCATTTTAACCGACGTGGCTCAACAAAATTAACTAAAAAAAAGTATCACAATAGGTTTTATATACAGGAAACCTCAGGGAGTTTATAGGTATTAATGGGAAAAGAAATACTAGAGTATTTAGTTATGACACTTAAATGCGTTCCCAGTTAGAACCAAAGAAACAATATGCATGTGCACTGAGAAAATTTTATTAACTCACAATTGTTGATGCGTCAGTTCTTTTTATTATTTCTAATCCAACCAAACCGTCCAGCCGCTGACTAGGATACGATTGAGTAGTTCTTATTTTCAAAAATATATTAATTCTTAAGAACAATGACCGCGTAGCATTGTGTAAAACATTTATTTTATTTCTGTGTTAAACGGGCCCTTGTACTACATAACTAGCATTACCAATAAATAAATTGAATTTACGAGAGTTTATTCAGCCTTGCGGAAAAATAGATCTACCCTCCAACCAAAAATATGAGTACAAAGGGCAATATTAAATAATAAAACGGAATTAATTAAAATAATTGACGGCTTTAAATTCGATATGTAACCGGTGGATTTACTTGAAACCACGGGTAATATCGTTAACTAAAACGTTAAGATTCTAAACTGGCTTCGAACCGAATTACGAACAAAAAAAAGAAGCATAAAATGTTGGGCGTGTACTTACGTTTTAATTGTTCTTGTCACTTCTGATGTGTAGCTGTATTTGGTTGTTAGCTAGGCTCGAGCTTATGTGGGCAGAAGACGGGTTTCGTGTTATGAAAACATACTGGATGCGATACACTATTTTAATGCACATTGCACGGTTCGGTATGGTAGTTTCCATAGAGAAGAGCCGGCAAGAAACTCCATGGTTACTCTTTTCAAACAGATACATTGAGTCTAACAAATTACTTCACATTACACTTTGACACATTAACACTGGGCACAATGATTCGGGTACAGTTTTAAGACTTATTAATAATTGTCAATTGTCTTCGACGTTCAGCATCAGAATGCCCTACTTGCCCGCTCGGGCTCCTGACCAAGACTCCTGCCGTTGGAGGGAAAATCCAGCGCCCTGATTGGCTCACGACTATACGCCACGTCAGTCTCGTGATCCAATCAGAGAACCGCATCATTCTCGCGCCAAACATTTTACAAATTAAATGATAGAAATATTGCCATTCTTACGGAATCAATGTTACCAGTTTACATAATAAAATATAAAGCATTTAATATTTTACATTATAAACAAAATTCTTTCTGAAAACATAGGAAATTGACTAGTAAAATCCGGAAACCTAACACAATAAACATCCAAGCGATTGCAGCAATCACGACAGATTTGCCGTCTATTATTGAAGAGTTCTATTGTTTATCTCCGAAGATCAGCATCAGATCTTCACCAAATTTAAACGGGACCACTTCAGGAGTATACTCTTTCAAATAAAAAAAGAATCATCGAAATCAGATCTCCCAGTCAAAAGTTCTGAGGTAAGAAACAAAAAAAAACAGTTGAATTGATAACCTCCTCCTTTTGGAAGTCGGTTAAAAAGCGAAATATATGCGAATATAATAATATTTAAAATACAGTTTCATCATTCTGCTGCCCTTATTACAATTTATTCGTGGTCGGAGCAGCATGTCTTCATCCAAACTAAATGCGATCGGGACACGAAAGTCCCAACAGCATACAACAGTAAAAAGCTTCTGGGATATATTTGTCCCAGGCCGATTTTTTTTTTTTCATTCCGATTTAGTCGTTATTGTTTCACTATGAAGGCGTACTCACTAAGTTGGACGTTTTAGAATTGTGCGTACTAAATTTCCCCATACATTGATATGCAACACCCCTACTCTGTGATTGGTCAAATATTTCAAAATTTTTTTAATTGTGACATGTTGTCTTAGTGTGTTTATGGCGTCATAAAAGTCAAGTGGTTGTAGGAAAACAGTGAAAATATTGGAATTGTAGTGATAAAACCGGTTAAAAACTGTTTGTGTGTATAAGTGAGTGTTTATGTGATAAGAATTAGTCAGGATTCAACTCGGTAAGCAAAATAATACGATTTTTCTGATTTTTTTTCTCAACCGTTTCGGATGACGTCATGTTTGTTGACAATGTTTTTGTTTCTTTTTAAAATTGGTTTATAAAAATGTTTTCTTTTCATCTACCGCCACGATTTTTACAAATAGGTTGAATCATTAAATAAGCTTACTACGGGTAACAATATTTTAAATCTACGTATCTGATTGACGTTGATACATTTTTTTTAAAATTACGGTCTAGCGGCCTGACGGCCGCTCGGCTTTTACCTTACTTGGACTGCTTGTAAATAATAAATATTGCACTATGCAATGTGGATTCATTTATTTTTTATGCTAAGAATATACACACCATGCATTTGAAACCTTAAAACATATAGGTCATCCTTTTAGTTTTTTTCTAAAAATACGTATTTGAAACATAACATCAAAATAATCAATGTTCAGGTTTACCACCTATTTTAGAAATGAAAACAATCACTCATTCGAACGAACTGCTCGCTATCGTAAAGCCCACTTAATAACCATAACAAAAAACACAACGACAAGCGACCCTTTCTAAGCATGAGTCGTAAATCAGCTTTTTCTCAAAAATGGTATGTAATGTTGCCATAACATCTCTAAAAAGAATCCAGAAAGTGAACTCTACCGGAGACTTATTCACAACTGTCCAGTAAGAAGCGAGATTTTAAATTTGGAATCTCCAACTGTCCAGTAAGTAAGTATGTAATTTACTTACTGGACAGTAGGTCATCCTCTTTGGATCTGCTTAGAAAAGGCTCCCAATATATATCTATCTCTCTTTTTGGTATGACATTTTATCTGATACATATATTACAGCCATTTTATAGTCTGTGACTCTGTGACACTTAACGCGACGCAGAAAAAGTATGCGTTGCGTTTTGAACTTAGTAATATGTTAGAAGTATAGTGTGGGATTTTATGTTTGTATTTAGTCATTTCAGTTTACAAATCACGTTGGATTAAAACTTTCCATTCTAAAATTAACATGGAGTTTCAAAAACAATAATTTACATTTTTTTACTAAAACATTAATGTAATGTAAAAATAGAACAATTTCCAAAACTAAACGCAAGCTTTGTATTATAAAAAACAACGACTGGCGGGATTTCACATTCAATTTGTTGTTAAACTTTCTTTCATTTTTGAGAAAAGTATTATACAAAAGCCATCCTGGCCTCGTATATAACTGGACCTCACCTGCGGTTCGGTCCGGTTAACTCATACTTGGCCAGGAAGGCTTACTTACTGGATTCTGCAGTAATGTACTATATCTACAAACATCTGGCCGCCCGCGCCTCGCCGGCGGTGTGACGTAATCCGGCCTCCACTCGAACGTATTTTTTTTGCTCTTAGGCGGTTACTCGTCATCTCATGAACATGCAAACAGCAGAGAACAAAGAGTATAGTAACAGCAGAGAATCAATAGACAGCACATAGGTTTAAACTTATACCAAAGAGTAGAATACCTTTTTTTAGGGTTCTGTACCGCAAAAGGTAAAAAAAGGAACCCTTCCAAGATCACTTTCTTGTCCGTCCGTCTGTCTGCTGTCACCACCGATTTTCTCAGGAACGGGTGGACTTAGCAAGTTGAAATTTTCAGTTTTTTTTTATTTTTCGGAATTTTCCCTTTACTTGTTCTGTAAGACCTTGCTTTTAACCAAAATTGAAAATTCTGTCATTCGGAAGTAGGTATCATATAGGTTTTGGGTCGAAAACCTATATGACCCGAAAAGACCGTTGACCTAGAATCACGAAATATGGCGAGAAGCAATGTGAAGGGAAAAATCTGAAAACTGTAAAGATGTAGTTTAAAAAAAAATGATTTTACTATTCGATTTTATTATTATTTACGGTTTGTGCAATAGACGTTTCATGGGATCGAACAGCAAAGGCTTCGATCAACAATCAGCAACTTGGTAAGTTTAAAAAGCGTAATTGACGCTCAACAGGTGGTAGGAACGGGCCAAAAAGTTGCCGCCCTATCTCCCGTCAGCCATGTCGTCATGTCCCAAAGTCTGACTTTTGGGACCAAATTTTAAATGCATGAAATATAAAAACACATAAAATAATAAGAAATTAAAAACAAAATGACTCTATACACAAAAAGAATATCCTTAGGCTGGGATCGAACTCGAAGTCACGAGATTGTAACTCAGCGCTGTGCCCCGAGACCAACTGGCTTGTTGGAAACCGTGGCGAATATGTAGATTTTCCTGCTTCAACAGTTTGGTTGGGTGCCATGTTCGGGGTGTCAAATGCCAAAATGAAAGTGGCGCGAGACGGTTCTATTCTGCCAGCGCCATGTATCCATGTATTGACATGGTGACAACAGCGTCAAAGTGAGCCGTCAAACTTTACACACTAAAGTAGTGTTGTAGAAGCATCCAGACTACATTTTAATATCATTGTCATGGACAATACGGAAACTTTTACCAAAGGGCGGTCGATTCGAATCAAATGACGTTATTATTTGACATAATATCAATGAACTAGCTGACCCACGCAACTTCGTCTGCGTCACATAAGAGAGAAAAAGCTAACAAAAGGAATACATTTTCCCCGTTTTTGCAACATCTTTCATTTATACTCCGCTCCTTTTGGTCGTAGCGTGATGTTATACAGCCTTTAACCTTCCTCAATAAATGGGCTATCCAACACAATAATAATTTTTCAATTCCAACCAGTAGTTCCTGAGGTTAGCGCGTTCAAACAAACAAACAAACTCTTCAGCTTTATAATATTAGTATAGATAATATGTCAATGGCGACAGAATAATAAGCTATGGAAGAAGCAAAGTGTGAATCGCCGAACAAATATTTTACCACTTTTTGCGGGAGGCGAGGTAAATACGTACAGCGCACTACGGGAATTTGACAATCACATACAAATTGACAAACAAGCCTATTATTAATAAACAACTTTTCTACGACGACAAACAATCAGTGCAAGTGTTATGGTCCAAATGAGTGGTATTTCATTCGCCATCCATGAATGAATGAAAAAAACCGGCCAAGTGCGAGTCGGACTCGCGCACGAAGGGTTCCGTACCATTATTTAAAAACATTAGACAAAACTGCAAAAAAATCACGTTTGTTGTATGGGAGCCCCTCTTTTTTTTTTTTTTTTTTCATCAAAAATCATCAAATAACCCCTCCCGCTCTGGGCGGAGCAGGAGGGAGTGTCAGACTTTTACTGACTAAAACCCATCCATGTTCCTTCATCGCCCTTTGTGTTCCGGGGCCACGGTATCTCTTTCGAATAGTCCCGCAACCCCGGCAGGCATCGGTCCTTGCGGACCCCTTCCTTTTTGCTGACTCTCTTTGAGGCGCGCGTGGAACACGAACGCGCCGTCGACACGGCCTGTCGTCATGAGACGGACGGACGGCGAGCTAGCCCATAGCTCACCGTCCACAGGCCCGCGCCTACGGTGGCCGGGGGCCACGTGGTGGTGGCCCCCGACGCCCGGGGCGTCTCCCGCGGCGGCCGGGACGTTGAGAGGTTCTCTCCCTCTCACGTTCCGCCACCTCCTTCTCTAGCATTACTGCTTCGCAGAAGGAGGTGACGGCGTCCCATTCCGTCTCGCTTCGGACCATGGCTTGCACCAGGGCCGGACGCGAGAGGTCGCCGCCGCCGATCGCCGCTTCGAGGAAAGAAAGAAAGAAAACATGTTTATTCGGCACATGCCGTAAATGCACACAACAAAAAAATTAAAAAGTAAAAAACAAAAGAGTAAACTTAAAACTACACAATAAAAACTTAAAACGAGACAGAAAAAATGAGATAATATTGTGTGTCTCACGGCTGCGCCAAATAGGCCCAGTTCAGCAAACTGCCGAGCAGCTAGTGCCCGACGCTGGTTTTCAACTGGACCCGAGATGGTGATGTGACGGACGTAAAACAGGACACGGCGGTGCTCCGTCCACGCGGGGCACACCTCCACCGTGTGTTCCACCGTGTATGTATGTATGTATGTAAATGATTTATTCATTGCAAATTATACAAAACTTACATTAGTAACACTCTGCCAAACTGCGCAGCAGTTTATTGGCAGACAATACAATTTTGTGCTCTCATTTTCACACTAGTCAATACATACACTGTTTTTTTTTTTTTTTTTTTTTAATTAGGTATTACTAACACACATGCAACTATTTACTAACATAACGATTTATGACCTCTTAAAATATACTACTTATTTCAGATCGCTAAAAAAAATTAAAAAAAATTGAAAAATGATTGACAAAAGAACTGTTATAGACTTTTCCAATGTTATCTGGAATTTAGTATTCTTTCTAACATGCTTCTTTTTAATTTATTTTTAAAATGGTTTATTGAATTACAATTCCTAATACATTGCAGTGGTATGCTATTATATATGGTAGGTACTAAATACTGGTGAGTTCTTTCTCCGTAATAATTAATTGTCTTATATGATTTCAAAAATAGCTTAGGTTGCCGCCTCACATTGGCTATTTTAAAATTCTGCATAACCTTTTCTAGCATACTGTAATATTTACCACTCGTGGCAAAAGTGATTTTAAATTGCTCATGTATTGGTATTAGTCGGCATATGGCGAACAATTGTTCATAGTCTCCTTTACAGCGTTTTTTAGCTGACGGGTGCACTATCATTTTCATAAATCTTATTTGCATTTTTTTCAGCTTATCGAGGTAGGTTTTAAATGTTCTGCCATAAGCTACAAGGCCATACTTTAACAGTGAGTCAGCTAATGCATAGTACACTGTATAAAGAAGTGATCTAGGCACATTCTGCTTAAGAAGGTAAAATTTACTCAACACGCTCCTTAAATTATTACAGACTTGTTCCACGTGGTACTTCCAGCTCATGTTTCTGTCTATTATTAAACCTAGATATTTGAACGTTTCTACAAACTCCAGTGGGTTACATTTACAGTTGTGCATATCTTTGTGCATACATTCATACGAGTGTCCAATTACTTTATAATTTACAGCCTTGCTTCTATTATGCGGTGACGAAATGTGCATTCCCTTTGTTTTTGTTATATTTATAATGATCCCATTGTCATGTGACCATTTCACTATGTTATCAAAATCTTTTTGGATTTGTTCTTGTATTTTATATTGGTCTTTATCAGCATAGAGAATACACATGTCGTCCGCATACATGAATACAGTGCAGTACTTAATTACATTAATCAGGCTATTGACGTGCATTAAATAGCCTATTGGGCCGTAGACAGAGCCAGTTGGTACCCCTGATTTTATATTAGCTTCTTTTCCTTTTACATTATTTATCACCGTAGTCATTTTTCGATTTGTAAGATAGTTTTCTAGCCATTTATTTATAGGACCGTTTACACCACATTCTTTCATAGCCTGTAACAACACATCATGCTCAAGCGTATCGAATGCTTTCTTGAAGTCAATAAAAACACCTACAACATGTTTCCTTTGATTTAACATTTCATTTACATAGTCAGTAAAATTTTCTAGCGCAGTAGCCGTACTTCTATTTCTACGAAATCCATGCTGGTGGTTCCCCAGTACTTCATGGTTTTCTAAAAAATCTGAAATTTGTCCAACAATAATTTTTTCAGTTATTTTATTGATAACAGATAGTATTGCTACAGGCCTGTAATTAGCATAGTCCATGTGGCTACCTTGTTTAAATATTGGACGTATTTTCGCTATTTTTAGTGTATCCGGGTACATTCCTTTCTCCATAGACATATTAATGAAATGTGCAATTATTGGGCTTATTTCCTTTTTTACTAGCTTTACGTCTTGTACTCTAATATTATCTATTCCTGCGGCTTTATCAATAGACAAATCACTAATAACTTTTTCTACTTGACTAGGTGTCACTTTAATAAACCTAATGCTCACATTACTTTCTGACACATATTCACTTCGATTTAGGAAGGTATGGTTACATTTATGTTTAATTAATTCTATTTCCTGAGTAAATGTTGTTGAGAAGTTCTCACATACCGTCGTCAGTTCGCTGTTCCTACCTAAATGTTGCATCAACACTTCATCCACGGTCGATTGTTTTCTACCAAGCCATTCATTGATAAATGACCATATCTTCCTAAAATCCTTTCGAAATTTTACAATTTGTTCTTTTCTGTACCTATTTCTTGCGTAATTTATAAGTTTATTTAATTTATTTCTGTATTTTGTATATTCCAATCGATAACTCATATTTTGCGGGGCAGACTTAGATCTACGGAAAAGCATATCTCTTTTATCTATCATACTCAATAGTTCTTTCGTTATCCACGGTTGTTTTTGTCTTTTTTTACGCACAGATATTTGTTTTGTAGCACTTGAATAAATTTCACTAAAAATGTTGCATATTTCTTCGTATAAACGTAGTGGACAACTAATCGACATAAGATCACTCCAATTCACCGCACTCAGTTTTTCACTAACTATTTTATTTACGAGAATTGTACTTACGCGTCCGGCGTGGTTGTTTACCGTATAGTTGCGCGAGCGCATCAACAGTCCCGTTAAATAATGATCAGATATTTTATTTGTACTGTAAACAAACGCTGCGGGCGGCGCCGTGCATCCTCCGTCCCTTACCCACACATGGTCAATGCAGGATACTACTACTCGCTCATTAGTCACTTCTTCCCTCGTCGCGTCATCGTAGGCGCACTGCAATCCATACTTAGATAACGTGTTTTTGTATCGCATCACTAAGGAGTTTGTATGGCCGTTCAATATATTTATGTTTATGTCACCTGTCAGGATTACGTCGACGTTTGTCGGTATATTTCCGAGTAAACACTCAATTTCTTCTACAAATCTGTTTTTGTTCGAATTTGGGGGCCTGTATATGGCATATAGGTACAAATCTCGTTCATCTTTCACACTTAAAAGCCCGTGGAGTACTTCACACGCATGTCCGCTGAAAGTAATAGGTGACCACGTTAATGGTTTCCTTGTAAATACCATAATGCCCCCTCCTCTTCGATTTGTCCTTGTGTAGGCGTGGGTAGTGAAGCCGGGAATATAATACATCGCTATTTCGGTCTCTTTAATATTAATTTCTGATAGAACAATTACTTGTAAAGTGTCGAGGTAGTTATCCAACAGCAGCAACAGTTCATTGAAGTTTTTGCGCAGCGACCTAATGTTTAAATGTATTATATTTATTGAGCCATTATATTCCTGGAAAAAATTGCTTAATCTTTCTTTATTATCTATCTTTTCGTAGCATACTTCACTGTTTAAATTTTGCATCTTGGTGCCCTTCTCTCCCAATGTCAAAGACGTCTCTCTTCTTCTACGTCCCCTCTTTCAGGCTGCAGCAGAAACTTCTCCACATCTTCTTCATTACAAATGTTGTGTATTTTTCTCTCGTTCGTGCTCTTTTTAATTAGCACTCTGGCGTTCTGAATCCAGATGTAGCTAAACGTGTTTTTCAGCTTTTCCTTTGTGTACCAGAATAGATCCCGCGTTCGCCGAGTGACATCTTCATTTATAAAGATTGAGTTCTTATTATCACCGCCAAACAGCTGATTGTTGTTTACGCACTTTTTGCGCGCTTGGAGCCATTGGTCTCTCACGGCACGGTTACGCAAGCGCACAACAATAGGACGCGGCTTCCCGTTATTCTTCTTTTCCTTACCTACCCTCCACGTACTTTCAATGTCTTCGGGTTTAAAGTCCATTTGCTTTGCGAACTTCTTTACAGTATCTAAAACGATCTCTTTTTCATCTGCCATCTCTTGTACGCCCAACAGTTCTACATTTTTACCCTTTTCTCTGTTTTCTAAGGCGCACAAACGGTCGTCTAATGTTTTATTAACTTTTTCTAAGTAAACATTTTTTTGTTGGAGATCTTTTAATTGATTCTCATTCTTCTTTATCTTTTCTTCTGCCACAACCTTAAAATCCGACAGCTCTCTGTATTTTTCAACGTAGTACTCAAGCTGGATTTTTATTTGGTCCAGCTGGGTTTTCATTTCTTCTACAATTCCGATTCTTTCATTGATTTTAACGAGTACCGCATCAGAGTTCTCGTCGTCCTTCGTCTCCTCACACAAATCACAAATCTCTTTACTTTCAAATACCTTCATGTCTTTTACACACCGCTTATGGAAGCATTTTTTACACTTTTTACACGACGCAACATCCGTTTTTACACTCGACAAGAATTGTTTGCACTTATTGCATTGTTGTGCCGGCATTTTGAGTTTAACACTACGCGTAGGTATTAGGTATGTCGTGACCAATCAATATACGTAAAAGCGTCCGTTCGCTGAGAGCGCGCGCGCAGACTGAGTCCTCCGGTCGATCCTCACAATGGAAGCACCCGGGCGTTTCCTCCCGCCCGATTCGGTCCCAGGAACCTCCCGAACACTCCGTGTCCGGTGAGGACCTGCGTCAGGCGGAAGGTGAGGACGCCGTGGCGTCTCTCAAGCCACTCCTCAAAGAGGGGACTTATCGCCACTATCGTGGCGTGCCCTGCACGGGGTTGCGACAGTAGCTCTCTCCATGTCGCATTGAGATCCCGCCGGAAGTCTGTCCGCTGAGCGACAATTTGTCGCTGCAGCGGAGTTTCCCCCCGGCGTAGCGCCTCCGCGCGCCATTCATGTAGGCGCGCGAGGACTATCGCCTCTAGATCCCATGGCGGCAATCCGGCAAGGAGGCTCGCCGCCTCGCGGGAGATCGTAGGGTACCCCCGGGCCAGCCTTACGGCTACTACCTTTTGGGGCGCGTTCAAATAGTGAGCGGCTCGCAGCCTCAATGAACGCGCCCACACCGGGGCCCCATAAAGGGCCATTGACCGCACGACTCCCGCGTAGAGCCTCCGGCAGGAGGCGTTCGGCCCCCCCAGATTGGGCAGGAGCCGCCTGAAGGCAGCCCCAGTCCGTTCCAGTTTGGGGGCCAAACGTCGGCAATGTTCTACGAAGTTCCACCGGCTGTCAAGGACAAGTCCCAAGTACTTTAACGTCGACTCAACGCCGATGGATACCCCTCCTACCGTCAGTGAGGATCCCGGAGGTGGCGCATTCCGAGGCCCATGAAAGCACATTGCCTCGGACTTGTGCAGTGCCACCTCGAGACCCAGTTGCCGGATCCTCTCAACGACTATCGCAACCCCGCGTGTCATCGCTTCGGCCGCCGCCTCGTGCGACCTCCCCTGTGCCAGCACCAGCGTCTCACCGCTAGGGAGGTCGGCGCGCAGCACCCAGTCGTACCCGATGTTCCACAAGGGCGGCCCTAGGACCGATCCCTGCGGAACACCGCACGACATCTCTCGCCGGTTCCATTCTCCGCTGCGACCAGGGTAGATGACGGCTCTGTCCGTCAGATAGTCCCCGACCACTCGACGGAGGTAGGTTGGCACCCGGTGATACCGGAGTGCCTCCCTAATGCAGCTCCAGGGCATGGAGTTGAAGGCGTTGGCGATGTCGAGAGACACCGCCAAGACAACCCCACCCCTTGAAACCGCATCCCCCGTCGTGAGGGCTCTCACTGGCATGATGGCGTCCACCGTAGAGCGCCCCTTGCGGAAACCAAACTGGTGTTCCGCAAGGTCCGGCCCAGTCCCCGCAAGGTGCTCGGCGAGGCAGTTCGCAATGACTCTTTCAAAGAGCTTGCCCACCTCGTCGAGCAGCACCACGGGCCGGTATGCGGACGGAGAGTCCGCAGGGCGCCCCGGCTTCCGGATGAGGACCAGCTTCCCCGTCTTCCAACGAAGCGGGAACTGGCCTCTCTCCAAGCATGCGCTTAGGAGCCCCTCCAGTTGGGGCCCGAGAGCCTCCGAGGCCAGGACCCAGGCTTTGCCAGGCAAGCCATCGGGTCCCGGGGCGGTATTTTTGGCACTGAGCCTGCGTACCGCCACACTCAGGTCTACCCCAGTCACCTCCGGAGTGTCGTCGTCGTCGTCCTGATGATCCGCTTCCAGCACCGCAGGCGGCGGAGCCATAGGCGGGGGTGGGTGTTCCCCTCGCGAAGGGAACAGAGTGCTCACCACGTCCTCCACGAGCTCAGGCCGGAGACTCTGCGTCAGTGGGGGGGCCCAGGGGCGGAGTTTGTCCCGCACCAACTTGTAAGGGCGCCCCCACGGATCTCTGTCGAGAGTCCCCAGCATCTCCTCGCGGGCCAGATCCCTGGCCCGCAGGACAGCCTCGCGGAGAGCAGTCTTCGCCGCTCTGTACCCCTCATATAGCTCCGCCTCAATGGCTGCCGCATCCGGTGGGCGGATGCGGAGCCTGCGATGCCTGGCGTACAGGTGCCGTGCAGCGACGCACGCTTTGCGCAGAGACGTTAGCTCTCGCGACCACCAGTACACCTGACGCCGGGCGCTTCTTGGCCGAACGCGGGGCATTGCCACGTCGCAGATGTCGGACATGGCCTCCTGGAACCACCCTGCCTCATTGTTTACGTCGGCAGGCCTGTCCGGTGATGTCACCCAGGCCTGCACGATCGAGGCTTCCAGGAGGAGCTCCCGGTCCAGCTGCTTCAGCGCCCAACGCGGACCACTCGGGGCCTGTTGGACCGGCGCGCTTGAGGTCTGGGTGGAGACGTCGAACCGGATGTACCGGTGGTCGGAATAGGTCTCCACCCCCTCCATGACACGCCAGTCAACGACACGCGGCGACAGAGCGGGGCTAGCGAACGAAATGTCCACCACCGACTCGCCCCGCATCCGCACACACGTGGGGACAGAACCCCGATTTAGGACGACCAGGCCCTTCTCCAGGGCCTAGTCTTCCACCATCCTTCCCCGCACGTCTGTGCAACGAGAACTCCAAGCCAAGTTCTTGGCATTGAAGTCCCCGAGGACAAGCACGGGGAGGGAATGGTTTCCGACGACAACACTCAACTCTGCGAGAGAGTTGTGGAACTCGGCGAGAGTTCGGCTCGGGGAGAAGTATACTCCCACCACTACGATCTCCCCGAACCGGGCTGCTACGCACCCCCGACCCCTCCTGACACCTTCAAGGGTTGGGGTACCGGCGGCGGCCGACGACACTATGGTCACTGAGCCGCTAAGGTCCGCCACCCAGTCTTCTCTGGGGAGGACAAAATACGGCTCAGCGACCACAGCAATGTTAATCAACCACTGCGCCATGCTCTGGAGCAACAGATCCTGAGCGCAGGCGCAGTGGTTGATGTTCGCTTGGAGGAAGCGTAATGGGGCCGTTATTGGCACTCCATTACCGCTTCCTCCCTAGCCCCCTGCGAGGGCCCCTCTGTGGCGGCGACAGTGGCAGCGGCAACGGTGGCAGTTGCGGCTGCGGCGGTGGCGACGGTGGTGGTGGTGGCGGCGGAGGGCCTCCTCTTGCCTCTGGTGGCCTTGGTGGGTGCAGCGCAGGCCTTGCTTCCAGCCCGGTGGTCGGCTGGCTTGCCAGCCGCCGCACAGGCACCGCAGTGCGGCGTGGCGCAGCAAGCCGCGGATACGTGACCGGGCTGGCTGCAACGGAAGTCCCACGTGGCAGCGATAGCACCTCAGAGGTCTGGGCTCTAGCAGCTTCACCTGCGCTGAGACCCAGCCCACCAGTAGCCTTCGGCCCTCCGTTATGGCTTTAGCCGCCGTCACCGGGCAGCATACCGTAACGGTATGCATACCCGTGGAGTCCGGGCGAATGGCGCCTGCCCTGACCTGATCGGCAGGGCACCCTCCGGACCTGGCGACGGCAGCCACCACCTCCTCCTCGGTAACCGAGTCGTCCAGACCCAGGATGCGCAGGTCTGCACATCTGACGGGCCTGGACACTCGGGCCTCGTCCGCGTTTAGGGACGCTCTGAGCTTTTCAGCCAGAGCGTCGGCGGACGAGCCGCTGGTTTCGCCGGGGATCTCCAGCAATCGGGCCCCTGTCGCGGTGACTTTAAGCCGGAGGCCCCCGGTGATCCCAAGCTCACTGAGGTTCACCGCCTCTTTCGCCTTCGCCAGAAGGTCGCGGTAGGACACGCCCCTCTTTTCCGCGTCCGGCTGTAGTGTGATCACTACAGCCGCGGTCTTCGGGGCGCGAAGCCTAGCCGCGATCTTTCGCGCCCTGTGCTGGCGCTGCCGCTCCACATTTCGGGCCTTTTTGGCCGCCTTCCTCCCCTTCTTCTTCTCTCCGACCACCTGCCATCCGGCTTCAGCCGCAGGTGTTGGGAGCTGGGGGCCCGGCGGTGGTGGCGGCGGCAGCTGGCTTGCCACAGGCACTGGCCCACTCGCCGCTGGCACTGGCGCCGCTGGCGCTGGAGCCGACACAGTCGCCGCCTGTGCAGCCGCCTTGCCCTTTCTCCTCCTGGGCGCCTTCTTAGTTGGCGCCAGTTGCGCCGGAGCTGACTTTCCAGGGGGAGGGGGCGCCGCAGCCCTGCCGGAGGACTGGCTCGACGGCCCAGGTCCGGGTGTGGCAGCCGCAGCAGCCGCGTATGACACCGTATTCGGCATCGTGCTCGGGCCCGCGGCTGCCTTCTTTGCACCCAGGGCGGGGCGCAGAACAATTCCCTCCAGGACGGAGAACCGCGCCTGGAAGGAAGCCAGCTCCTGCCGAACCAGGTTCAGGACCTGGTTCTCCACCGGCACGGGCTCGGCTTGTCGCTGTTGCTGCTGCTGTTGGTGGCCCCCATTTGGAGGCGCAGCACGGCTACCAGCCTCGCGCAGATTGGCCAGGTCTGCATGGAGCTTGGCGTTCTCCTTTTGGAGAACCTCCATGGCGGCCGTCAAGCTCGCCACCTCCTCCCGCAGCTTGACCAACTCCTCTCCACCTACCGGAGGCGGAGGAGGGGAAGGCCCCGCAAAGTTGGCCTCCGCTGCCGCCAAGATGGAGGCGGAAGCCGCTGGTATGGCCTTAAGTTTGGTGCCTGTCTTCACCTTATAGGCCACGCCCCTTATAGCGGCTTCAACCGCCTTTGTGAACCTGGCCTTACGCTCCGCCTCGGAGCCGCCAGTTGCACCCGCCTCGTCGCCAGTCCCGGGAGCAGTAGTGCCCGGGGGGCGCACCTCCTCGGCAACTCTTGCCGACCTCACGGGGGCAGGGAGCCCCCTCCCCTTGCCCCGGATCCCCCCACGCTTGTTGGTGGGGATTTTTCGGGCCGAGGCCTCCTCATCTCCGGATGACGACCCCCGGTCGCCATCCCGCCTGGGCCGCTTGCGGAAGAACTTACTGTTCTCCGCGGGCGTCCCAGCCCTCGCGCGACGGGTGCTCTCTGAGCCTCCCGCGCTCACCTCACTGGATGCTACGTCGGACTCCGACGCCGCATCCCTCCTCTCCTCCGTCTTGCCGTTGCCGGCGGTGTTTGTTTTTTTGACGTGACAACGTCTTATAAATTGGTTTGCCGGGTGACACTTCAAGAAACTGCGTTACGCTCCGCTCACGTTATGCGCTCACAATGAGAGCGAGTGAGAGGCACGCGTCCCTTCCACTCGGGCATGGTTAGCCCGCCTAAGAGCGAGAGAGTGTGTTGAATATTCACATTAAAATTATTTTACCACTCAAAGTCGTTGTCACGTAAAACTTTCGCCCGTATACCGACTTTACAGGCAACCAATTTTGTTTAATTCATCCATAACTGTTCCCACGAGTGTGGGGGAAATAAGATACAATCTAGGCAGAGACCCCTGTACCTAGAAGGGCAGATTTAAGTATTTATTACTCGCCATGGGGGTCTGCAGGTACCCTGGCGAGGAGTGCACTAGCGACTGATTTGTTCCATGGAACACCCGTCAGCCATACATCCCCTCGCGGTGCGTCGCCACTTGGGATTCGGGGTAACTTTTTATAGAGGTTTTCTACCTCGCGGTCCGGGCGGTTAAGCCAAGACCCTCGGTCCCCTATCGAAACCGCGAGACGTGATCCACAGCGCTTCGATAGCCAGATTACGAGAATGACGGTGACAGAGGAGGACGGATCCTTCTCTGTCTGCTCGGAGGCAGGGTGAGTGCACACCGAGCCCGCCCTCATTCCTCAGCTGTGCCCTCTGCCTCACAGAGGGTCACGCAGAGGAACGCACCGTTGGTCCTGAAAGGACCCTACCTTTGTCAGATTCATTAGCCGCGGCGGTCACATTCCCCGGGGGATAAAAGAAAACTCTCATTTCCTCTCATTCCCCGGAGAAGGATACCGGCGCGTCCAGGGTGCACCGGCCCAGCAGCTGCTCTTCCCTCCAGACGTATCGAGAGGGACCAGCAGCCGCCAGACACACGTGGAGGACTTCTGACATCGCACCCCATGGGAGCCCCCCTTAAATATTGATTTAATTCTGTTTTTACTATTTGTTGTTATAGCGGCAACAGAAATACATCATCTGTGAAAATTTCAACTGTCTAGCTGTCACGGTTCATGAGATACAGCCTAGTGACAGACAGACGGACAGACAGCGAAGTCTTAGTAATAGGGTTCCGTTTTTACCCTTTGGGTACGGAACCCTAAAAAAGCAATTAACGAGTTATGGAGTAATATCTTTACATTTAAGTAATGAAAATGTAACGGATCGCTGTCTGTACATCTATACTAATATTATAAAGAGGAAACCTTTGTATTTTTGTATGTTTGTATTGAATAGGCTCAAAAACTACTGGACCGATTTCAAAATTTCTTTTACCATTACTTAGAGGGATTCTTCCGAATCCGTATAGGCTATATTTTATTCCCGTACTCCCACGGGAACGGGAACTACGCGGGTGAAACCGCGGGACGTCAGCTATGGAAGATATATGAGAAAAAATATTATTGGGACCTAGGTATATCAACGCAAATTGCACCCAAAACTATGATTGTTAGAATTTTTGTCTGTTTGTGCATTTGTGCACGCTAATCTCAGAAACGGCTTATCCGATTTAGATGTGGTATTCACTAATATTAAGGTTCACTTAATATTTAGTGTTTGTTTCATGTCAATCGGTTCATATAAAAAAGTAATGCCAATTTAAAGAATCACATAGAAAATGTTGTTCTTTATCTACTATTCTTTCTTTGTTCAGTACGAGTAGCATTGACTGAAACTTTACTAAACTTCACAATATTACCTATAATGCGAGAGTTTGTGAGTATGGATGGATATTTGTTACTCTTTCACGCAAAAACTACTGAACGGATTTGGATGAAATTTTGCACACAGATAGTTAAGCACATAGGATTTTTAGCCTGGTAGTATAGTAAGTAAATTCTCCCATGGGACAATTATCAAACTTCACTTTGGAGAAGCCGTGAGAAGCCGTTGGCAGAAGCTAGTAAAGAATAAATGTTACATAAAAATATTTTCTTTTATCGAACTCAACATTATGACCCTAAAAAAATATATTCTATCATTCATTCACTCCCACTGTCCCAGCCATAAGCTAAATCACTTACTTGTTAGTCATACTACATTTGAGCTACCAGCGTCTTACAATATTTTCATATCGTTACGGCGGAAAGATTATTTCTACGTTGTGCATAAATAATAATATGTTAGTCAATGATATTCAACTATAGGGAACGTGCAGGAACTATAGGTGGCAGCACTAAACGACAAAAGAGACACTATGCGGACAGTAAAGGAAACTTATGCTGTCACGCAAATCTCTTCAAAAGTATTATTTTTGATTATGATAAAAGGCAAAAGGTATAAAACATGGGTTCCGGTCTATCAATAATGTTCGTCAGCGTAACATGAATGTTGACCAATATGAATTTTGTATGTTTCGTTTACTTTCTCTGATGAAAATTGTGGTGCATGAAGAAACGGTGGCATAAACAACTTTCTTATTTTCAACACATGTTTTAATGGAAGGGAATCCTTTATCAGCGAGAACAGTATCTCCAGGCAGAAAAATCAATCCACAATCATTTGTTATAAGCAATCACTATAACGCCCTCCGTAGCATTTAGATACAAAACTTAGGAAACTACAAGGAGTGCAGCCAATTAAAAACTTTATTGTATAACTATGTTTATAATCTGAGTTCATGTGGAGACTGTTGAGGAATATTCGGTGTGAACTTCAGTGCAGTCTGGAACGCCCTCCGTAGCATTTAGATACAAAACTTATGAAACCACAAGGAGTGCGGCCAACTAAAAACTTTATTGTATACCAATGTTTATAATCTGAGCACATGTGGACTCTTTGTTCAACTGTTGAGGAATATTCGGTGTGAACTTCAGTGCAGTCTAATCCATAATCATTTGTTATAAGCAATCACTAGAACGCCCTCCGTAGCATTTAGATACAAAACTTATGAAACCACAAGGAGTGCGGCCAACTAAAAACTTTATTGTATACCAATGTTTATAATCTGAGCACATGTAGACTCTTTGTTCAACTGTTGAGGAATATTCGGTGTGAACTTCAGTGCAGTCTAATCCATAATCATTTGTTATAACTAAGCAATCACTAGAACGCCCTCCGTAGCATTTAGATACAAAACTTAGGAAACCACAAGGAGTGCAGCCAACTAAAAACTTTATTGTTTATCCATGTTTATAATCTGAGTACATGTGGACTCTTTGTTTAACTGTTGAGGAATATTCGGTGTGAACTTCAGTGCAACATTATGTGTGTTTGCTGAAGTTTAAATGGTACGCCAGTACCATTTAATGTTTGCTTGCACGGTTGATTTTGAAGTGTGCATAACCCTAGCAAAATGTTGTGCATTTGAGAGATGAGACCATAAAAAATAATTAGTGTATCATGAGAAGCAATTTGTTTAATAGTAGCAAAATTTGTGTGAATTGTAGTTTTAAAGTTATTTGAGAAAAACACATTTTGCTGGAGTAACGTTAGGAAACGTTATCCTGGCAAAATCGATTTTCAAAAATTCGTTCAGCCCGTAACCAAATACATGATTAGATAGCTTTTGTTGCATAGTAAATGTTTGTAAATAGCAAAATTTGTGTGTGGTATGGTTCTTGAGTTATTTAAGATTTTGCTGCGGTAACGTTTTGGGATTTCCCAGATCTCGAAAACGGCTCAATGCAGAAGATTGAAAAAAATACCAATAAGAGACCTTAATTTGTTTAAATTAGTTTAAACATTAGTTTTTGATTTGGTTGTCGTAAACCAATGGAATTAAATGGTTTAAAAAATCTGATAAAAACGGATTTGCAAGTAAACCAAAACACTTAATAAACAGCTGTAAAAAATACCTATGGTAGACACGTATCACGTCAAGTAAAATGGATTATGTAACTTTATACGATACGAAGATGAAAACAAAATTGATTAATTTAGACTGGTCGTACTTTAGCGATGAAATACGCAGTTCCCAAAACATTAAGAAACGTGGCATACTTTAAACTAATTAAAATGATTCATGAACATCAATTTCTGTTAATTTCAGCTTTCAATTACGGTTGTAATGAAAGTTATATCAAAATCAAGAATATGTCAGAAATTCTCTAATGGCCGACCAAATTAAAAAGGTCACGTAAAAGCGGCTGCACCATACGTACGAGTAGTCTTTGCAAATTAGCAACTTAGTGTCCGATGTTTTGTACAGTTAAGCAGAAAAACGTTTTACGTGTAACCGATTTTTTAATGTTCGAAGTGCAGGTACCATAACACACATTTTCTACTAGTTTTCACATTTTCTAATAATCTCAGTAAATAATTTATAGTGTGATTTTGATTGACGACGCGTGGTTCACACGTTGATCACCTGTAACTGTCACATGTAATGTTGAAATAACCACTAAGTTATACGTTACAAAGCTCATGTTTAAATGCCATACTGTGAGTCGAGGGGAAATGGAGTCCACCTACCTACCTACGTATTTAGTAGGTGCCTATCTCCGTCTTAAGGAAAATTGTACAAACTATGAATCAACATTGTATTTTAAGTTTAAGCATTGGTACTTGACAAACAGAAAAACATTTATGCCAAATATTAAAATTAAGTACGTACGTAACTTATCTGAGATTTTTTCCTCAATATGTTAATGCTAAGGCAAAGATATACAATAATTTGTATGAGACTGATTTTTAAATAAAAATAATGAACACCATGACCAGCAACCTACGCAACAGTAACAACAACGTACGTACGCAACTGTACTAACAAAACATCCATATTATCCTATTCATTTAAGATGGTTACGATTATGTATAGTGCGGCCGCTTTTCCGTGACCTTTCCGATTTGGTCAGCTTATTAGAGAATTGCTGACATTTTCTTGTTTTTCATATAACTTTAATTACAGCCGTAATTGAAAGCTGAAATTAACAGGAATTAATGTTCATGTATCATTTTAATTAGTTTAAAGTATGCCACGTTTCTTAATGTTTTGGGAACTGCGTATTTCATCGCTAAAGTACGACCAGTCTAAAATGAATCAATTTTGTTTTTATCTTCATATCGTATCAAGTTACATAATTTATTTTACTTGACGTGATAAGTGTCTACCATAGGTATTTTTTACAGCTGTTTATTTGGTTATAAGTGTTTTCGTTTACTTGCAAATCCGTTTTATCTGATTTTTGAAACCATTTAATTCCATTGGTTTACGACAACCAAATCGAAAACTAAAGTTTAAACTAATTTAAACAAATTAAGGTCTCTTATTGGTATTTTTTTCAATCTTCTGCGTTGAGCCGTTTTCGAGATCTGGGAAATCACAAAACGTTACCGCAGCAAAATCTTAAATAACTCAAGAACCATACCACACACAAATTTTGCTATTTACAAACATTTACTATGCAACAAAAGCTATCTAATCATGTATTTGGTTCCGGGCTGAACGAATTTTTGAAAATCGATTTTGCCAGGATAACGTTTTAAACGTTACTCCAGCAAAATGTGTTTTTCTTAAATAACTTTAAAACTACAATTCACACAAATTTTGCTACTATTAAACAAATTGCTCCTCATGATACACTAATTATTTTTTATGGTCTCATCTCTCAAATGCACAACATTTTGCTAGGGTTATGCACACGATTTTGAAGGCTATTGAACTTTTTCAATGCAGAGTGTAACAAAAACAAATTGTGTTCAAATATTTTTGTTACTGCATTTATCCATTTTTTGCGTTTTTCACGTATACATGTTAAGAGAGTACTATTCTTTGGAAAGTAATAGAATTTTATTGTTTTACGCTATTTGATTAATTTTCATTTTTGTGGATGTATTGGTACAGTCAAAGGTCAAAATTCCACTTCCACCGCAATGCACATTATCGTTTGCGCTATACGGGCGGCGGCGCCTATACACACATACGCATATTTATCCGTGTGAGTGATGTTCCAACGCTAACAACCAATTTGGCCACCGTATCACTTACACAACTCATTGAAATTTGTAATAACAATCTTAAGCGGGCAACAAGTTGCTAATGTGTAAGTGTTGTCAAACGTTCTTATAGAAGAAGGTCATAAGTACCACCAATATTGATTTGCCATTGTGTTGCGAGATTGGCAGTCGACTTCTGACTTGTACATCCAGAAATGCAACAATGGATTATGATTAGCTAGAATAATAATTTTCAATAATAAAATTAATTCTGTTTACTTGTTTTACATGTCAATGTCAAGTATTAATTTGGTACAAGATTCGGATTGGTGACGCCAGTTGGCACCACCGTCGTTGTGCACGTTCCCTATCAATTTTTTGCGTTTTTCACATACATAAACATGATAGGAGAGTACTATTCTTTGGAAAGTAATAGAATTTTATTATTTTACGCTATTTGATTCATTTTCATTTTTGTGGATGTATTAATACATCCAGAAATGCAACAATGCATTACGATTAGCTAGAATAATAATTTTCACTAATAAAATTAATTCTGTTTACTTGGTAAAAATGTCAATGTAAAGTATTAATAGAGTACAAGATTCGGATTGGCGACGCCAGTTGGCAGCACCGTCGTTGTGCACGTTCCCTATAGCTTATTCCTCTATGCGTACTAATAGTTACTTTCAGCCGCCGCCACTTGGTTCTTTAGACTTTTATTATTTTTAACCAATACAAATTTATTAAAATACAGCGAAAATAATGTTACTAAAATAATATTGCATTGGCCTCATAAATAAAATACTTGACATAAAATCCTTAGTAGCCAGGTTATTAAATTCCACAAAAAAGGTCTTACTGTCATTGTCATTCGCTCGCAGTTTCGAACCGAGCGTCAAAACTTCAAAAGTCAAAACAACAGTGACATAATTGCAGCATTGTTTGTAGCTTATTTTATTTTTGGCTTATTTTTTTAGTTACCTAGGTTAAAAGATGGATAAACTACCAATGTGTAGGATATGTTTAGCGCAGAATACTCGTATGTATAAAGTGGTCAACAAGAACTTGCGTGACCTCTATGCGAAACTGACTGATGTTCCAGTAAGTTGATACTGTAAAAATAATTGAATATCCTATGATTCATGATAATACTGTATATTCCTTGCTCTTTGTTTTGCTCTAAGACTTAGGGCGAAAATAAATGTCACAGACATTGGTGACAGAAAACAATGTGAGGATAGGTATCGGTATCGCCAATCTGCTTAGTGATATTGTTTGTTTATCAATCCTTTTTGTTGCAGTTTGTTACTAATGACAGTAGACCAATCCTTGCTTGTTTTCTCTGCTGCGTTAAACTAAAGCAATGCTTCCAGTTGATGAGAAAATGTTTGGAAGCTGAAGAGCAATTTGCTCGGATGATGAATGAGGTGAGGTATTCTTCAACTGACATTTAATTCTCATAACTTCTGATTTCAGCATATTTTGAAGTGGATTTCTCTTGTACCCTTGTGTCTAGGATCTGGGGGCCTAGTGGTGGTGGCCCCGTCTTGTGAGCAGTAAGTTGAGGGTTTGAACCCAGACTGGTGCCTTCTTTGTGTAACTTATTTCATCACTACTGCCCTCAAAACAATGAAGGAAAACATTGTGAGGAATCTGGCATGCCCTAGAACCAATAAAATTTAGAGACATGTGACATCTACCAACCCGCACTGGGCCGGAGTTGGCAGTCGGCAGTGGTGGATTATAGCAAATTCCTTCTCATAGAGAGGAGGTCATATGTCCCAGCAGTGGGAACATAATAAGCTGATTGTGCTATGCCATGGAGAGTTTAATGTTAGGCAGTAGCTCCATGTAGAATACTGGTATTCAGCTGCATCTGGTAAGACTGGAAGCAGACCCCAATATAGTTGGGAAAAGGCCAAGCAGCGAAAGAGTTTTCAGTATGAAACTTGTAGATGTATGTAGCAGTTTGACAGCAGTCCTCACTCATGTTGGCACAAGTTATGCAGCACTAACTTGTGCTGTTGGCAGAAGGGCAAACTGTCCCGGTTGCATTGGGCCTACTTATGTATCCATACTTATGGAGGCTCTTTTGAGTGGCTTTACCTAATACCATAATATTACTTTTGCAGCCTAATCCTCGAATAAACCCGGAACACTTAGAGTTTTGCAGTGACCTTACTAGAAGTCCCATAGAACAAATAAATATTGTTGAGAAATTGCAAGCAGAAAGTGTTGTTATCAAAGAAGAACTACCAGCTGTTTGTGAGGGACTAGATGTTGTTGATGAAACTGATGGTAAGTTTTAAGAACAAATAGTAATATGATCATTGATTGATAAATCATAACCCTACTTCCTACTAATATTACAAATGTGAGAGTTTGTGACGATAGATGGATGCTTGTAACTCTTTCACGCTAAAACTATTTGGATGAAATTTGGCCTGCAGATAGCTTATTAACCTGGATTAACACAAAGGATATTTTTTATCCTGTGGGACAGTTATCGAACTCCACGCGGGTATAACCGAGCGCACCCTCTTTAATAAAATTAATAAATAATTTAGGTTTCGTTGTTTTAGTGGATGTCTTTCGGCTGAAACGGCGACGATGATAATTTAGTTTTCCAAATAAAAACCATTGTTTGTGAATTTCAAAATATGTAATAATTTTCGCAAACTGTGGCAGTGCTACAATATGTTGCATATTGATAGAAAAATACACAGAATACATTGTTTTATCAATTTAACTAAATTAAAATTAAAAATTTGCATATTTATATTGCTATTATCATATTTTCATTATGCAATCTTATTTGCTGCAAATAATATTTTGAGAGTTATTTGATGACTACATTGAAGGAATCTCTTATATAGAAGAAAAAACCACATATTGTATTAAAAAATAAGAATCCTAACTATTATTATAAATGCGCCTAAACCACTGAACCGATCATCGTGATATTTTGAATATACGTTGTCAGGTGTCCAGAAACGGACATAGGGTACCTTTCATATCGAAAAAAGTACTGTTCCCGAGGAAAACAACAATAATGTTCTTATGATAATATAGATCAGCCTTTCCCAAAGTGGGCGATAACGCCCCCTTGTGGGCACTGCAGGCCTAAAGGGGGGCACTAAGAGACCCAGAAAAAAGATGGGGGCGTTGTGTGGACGCTTAGAGGGTGATTTGTAATTTCATCTAGGACTCTGAACACCGACTGAGCTCTCGACTCTCGACAACAACTTGTAAACATCAACTAATATTAATTTTAAGAGATCGAGAGAAGAATCGATTGTTTGTTTTATTTTGAATAAAAGATACTCTGTCTGAATACTATGAAGTTGCGTTACAATAATCATTCTCATTGGCAGGTGTAGCCTGTAAGAGTTAACTTGAGACCTGAGCGCCGTTGTGTACTACCTACTGAAATGAAATGAAATGATTTTTTTTGTTTGCTGCTGCGCTCAGGTCTCAAGTTAACTCTTGCGGGTTATAGTAAGTCTCGTTTAGCATGAATGTTTAATCTCCGCTAATATAGCTCACAATAATTAATTTAATTTAAGGTAATAGTGGTATTTTTTTTTTAATGCTTTCCGTCCGGTGAGATCCAAGTCCACTTTCGGGTTGCGTTTTTTTTTTTCTTGTAATGGGTGTTCATTATTTGTAGGGATGACTAACTTTAGGGATGTAGAAGTAATAAATAAGGTGAACTTCAGCACAAACCACAGAATGCTAAGAGGAACTATTATAACTCATAAAAAGAAAGCAAGAAGTAACAAGAGAAACGGACCTATACACATAATTCCACCACTTTCACAAGAGTCACTACATAAATTGAGCAAAAATCTCCCTGAAATGGGAAAACTTGAGCCAACACAACCCAACAGAAATATGACGAACTAGAAAATTATTTAAAGGAAGTGCATAAAGAAATTGGCCTGGAAAGAAAAAAAAAAGACAAATAGGTGATGAAGCTAGGAAATTAATCGAACAGAGGAAAACTCTGCTATATGATCGATCAAAGAACATAAAGCACATAGAAAAAATAAGCAAGAAAATCAATGAGAGCATTAGGAAACATAAAAAACTAGAGCGAATGAACATAATACAGAAGGAAATAGAAAGAACGGGTGGGATCAAAAAAGCACTGAAACAACACAAGGACCACTCCACTTGGATGCCAGAAGTAAAAACCAAAAACAAAGAAGGGAAAGACAAAACCACATCACATAGGAAAGAAATAGGAAGAGAGGCAACTAAGTTCTACAGGAAATTATATAGCAATCCAACAAATACCGCTGAACAACCAGACCATGATCATACAGAAGAGGGCAATGTTCCCGTAATAATAGCAAGTGAAGTAAGGAAGGCTATTAACACACAGAAAAGCCACAAGGCACCAGGAAACGACAAAATAACCAATGAACTATTAAAAGAGCTTGTCGATGTTATCGGGGATACACCAACACAAATACTCAATGAAATATTGAATAACGAACATATACCAACTCAGTCGACGGGATCCGGGACTATAGTTCTCATACACAAAAAAGAAGATAAAAACAAAATAGACAACTATCGGCCGATATGCATGATGACCAACCGATACAAGATATTCTCCAAAATATTACTAGGAAGGATCACAAAATACCTGGACGAACAACAACCAATAGAGCAAGCTGGCTTCAGAAGCGACTTCTCTGCGGTTGATCATATATATCACGGCAGGGAAAGCCTAGAGGAACACTGTCCCAATATTGGCGCCATCCGCCACCATATTGTCTTTCAGTCATCTATCACATCGACTTGCGATACGATTCTTCATTGTTGGTAGATAGGTAGGTGGGTACTGGGTAGTTGAAATCACACACAGCACTAGACTCGAACTCCAAACGTTTATTTCTATTAAACCATTTAGGTACACTCTCATTTTCACAATAATCATTCACTTCACTAAACAGTAAAAACTTATAATTACTTAGCATTTCAATTGTTTTGCTAATCTTAGGATAACGTGACTGCTCCACGCTCACGCGTCCATTCTGAGTGGGCGGAAGTACCACAATATCGGTTCAGCAACTTATTACAATAGTAAATTCAATCAGCCTCACAAATAATAATGAAACACTTTACAATAATTGTGCTACTATTAAATAATGACAGAATTCACCAATTTGAACATGTTTTCAATCATTAATAATAAACTAGTTGTCTCATTACTTTTTAGTCTTTAATCTGTGCTATCATGGAACATTTCCGGTGATATAAACAGTTATGTTAAACAAAAGCTTTTTACTAGTAAATCACTGTGTAAAATAGTCTTATTATTTTAAAGTTGGGATCTATTATTGAGACTTACTTAGTTCTCGTACTAAATTTAAACATTCAGGTATTGACGGTAAAATCACATTCGGCGCCATTTTCCCTGACAGGTGACGCCGAATCATAATGTCAAGTGATTAACTATTAATTGCTAATATGAATGAAACCCTAAAGTTGTTAAACAAATATTCTTATGTTAATTATAACGATAGTTTTAGCTAGAACATCGAGTTTAGTTTGATAATTGTTTTTCAAGTGATACTGATTAAGACAAGCCAACAGATGGCGCTGTTGAGCTTGATACTCCAACGAAATTAGTCAATGGCACTCACAGGTGTTATAATAGTTGCCAGAGTATCTCACAGATGGCAGTATTATCGTCTAAGGAATAAGAAATTATAATTCAACTAGTTACAATCAATAACATTATGTAATAAGCTTAGCTTATAGGTGTCCTCGCGGCGACACGGCCATTCTGATCGGCGGTGCGCGCTCTGGACCTGCCGATGTCGTCACTATGTGGAGTTTCGTGGTTGTTATCTGAAATAGTGGAAATAAATTTTGGCGGCAGATTATTGTTACTTTTATTATTATCCTACAATGTTCATTGAATTGTAGGATTTGGTAACAGAAAGTAAAAAAAAAAATTAAAACAACAACAATAACAATAACTCGTAACAAAAACTTAATTTAAAACTAAAACTGAACTCGTAACAAAAACAAAGGGTAGTAGTGGTACTCCTGCACGCAAGTGTAATCGGGAGCGAACGGAATGTAGACGCGGTGCGGGAGGCAGGGGTCGACTGACGCGCCAATCGCGCGCTCGGATCGGCGCTACTTCATACCCCGCGTCCCGCTTGACCGCCAAAGAGACCTAAAAAACGACTTCTGCGCGTCTAACGACTCTTGCCAAGTTACGTGCCGGGGACTGTATGATTTAGGTTTTTAGTCAACTTTAGAACCTTGTAACCTACTGTCTACTAGATTCGTCTTAAATAAAATTATTGATTGCTTTAGATATTCTGTAATTTGTATTTGGTAAGTGTAGTGTAAGTAGCATGTTTTTATTTGTTCATTCTCACGGGAAGGTAATGCTCTGTGATAGACACAAAGTCTTGGATTTGACAGGATAAAAGGATAGGATCAGGAACACCGCTCTGTGATAGACACAAAGTCTTTGATTTGACAGGATTAAAGGGTAAGGAGTTTAGGACCATTGCTCCGTGACAGGCACGAAGTCTTTGATTTGACAGGATATAAGGAACCAGGCTCTGGGCGTTAGTACGCCGTGGACCCAGCAGGATAACATGAGAGTATTGTTTATCAGTTGCCTCCACGGCTGCTGATAGGATCATTAGCAGTGTTCATTATCAGTGGCCTCCACGGCTGCTGATAGGATTGTTTGTAATTTGTTGTGTTCATTGTCAAGTACCTCCACGGCACTGACAGTATTTGTTTGATTTGTTGTGGGTGTTTGTATTACTCATTGAGCTTGTTGTTTCCTCCACGGATACCAATAGCTTGTGAGTTTTTTATTTTTTATTTTATTAGTTACTGTTAGGAGTACTAATATTTTGTTATTATTTTTGTAAATAGTTGCTTACAACTGGCAGGATTATAAAAACTAAAATAATCAATGTGGAAATACGTTACTCAATACACATGAGCATCACGAAGGTAAGTTGATTGGGCTATTGTATTAAGTCTTTTGTTGTAACACTGTAGGTATCAGTGGGGAAGTGTAAGAAGTAATTTGAAAACTCCTCACCTTTTATGTTAGTTTATGATGTGAGGACACTGTAACATCCCTGGTTGGCTGTTCTCATGCTGTTCCCCATTTTATAGCTCCATAGCTGGCGACACGATCATCTGTTCACCAGGCTGTAGTCCTTGAAGTTGTTAGTTTTTGAAATTGTTCATTGAGTCACATTTTTAAGTGACCTTGCTCCATTATCATTTGCTGGGGTAGCGGTTAATTGATGTCATCACTATCTTGGAGTGACTGGGTGCAGAGTTGCTCTCAATTTCTTTGATAGAAGGTATCATTTCTTCTATGATAAGATAATTGCCTGGAACCTGAAATGTGAGAAGTCATGCAGGTAAATAATATAACATCACGCCTATTGTTCCTGAAAGGTTAGGCAGAGGTATACCTAATAGTATGCCAACATTTATTTTGAAGTCCCATGTAATAGGGGGCAAGCCTTATTGCCATCAACCAGGCACAAATCTGGACTCCGTGCCTGCTACAGAGAAATTCCTAATGGAAAAACCCAACAACACTTTGCCTGACCTGGGAATCGAACCCAGGGCCTTATGCTCAACAGTCACGCTTGCAGCCACTAGACCAACAAGGTAGTCAGTGCAGGTAAATATTAATAATAGTGTAATGTCTACACTGATAGTTTAGTGTGTAGGTACATAACATCACACCTGCAATCCCCGAGGGGTTAGACAGAGGTGAAAATAATAAATCCACACTTTGCTAAGCCTCTCGTTTAGCAATATGGCTATTTGCCATTCATATGATTGGCCAGCTACTGAGAAATTCCTGATGGAAAAACCCAATAACACTCCGACAGGCCTGGGAATCGAATCCAGGTCCTCATGCTTTAATAACAGGGCTCATGACCACTGGACCAACAAAGCAGTCCTACTATTGTTAAAATTAGTTGGAGTGATAAGTTATAGAGACGGTAATAAGTTGTTTTGAAAAGTTAATTAAACTAAGATGGGAAAGTTAAACTGATCAGAACTATTTTAAGAACACTATTCGTTGTGTAGTTGAACTGACAAAACATTCACATTTTATTAACACATCAAAAGCTTTGCTTCGTTGATACAACACGCTAAGATTTCATTGTCATAACTTGTTGAACTGAAATTTGTTTGACATTTCATAAGTTGTCTTGTTTTATAAATCAGTTTCTTAACAAAGTGTTTTGTATGAATCTTGCAACATGTTGTCCAATACAAATGTTTTCAAATTTGCATAATTATTTGAAAAGCCCTCAACGTTGCACTTAACGCAAACAATATCTGATTGTGAGGTATAAACTTATAAGTGTGAATGAAAAGTCAATAACAACATCTTAAATTTGTTACTACTCATTTATCTAATTACTTAGTAGTAATTAAAAAAGTTAATTCATGATTTTAGTTTCTGACACATCATTACTGGTTATATTTCAAAAACCATTGATTGCTTATTGAGTGAATTAAATGGAGTGTTTTTATTTCACTTCCACAGGTGTCAAGTTACCATAACCAGCATGGGATGTGTTAAGTAATAATGTTATCTGTAAAAATTCTCTACAGTAACAAAATACTAAAATAAATGAAACAAAATACTTCCCGGGATTGATGATCCATTAGCAGGTTTATTTATTGATAATTATGCTTTCCCGGAGTCCAATCTTTGTTTATTCTGCTTCGGTCATTCTGTGCTGTACATGTTGGCAATTTTGAGTGCAATAAATGAAGTTTTCCATCACAACTTCATTCTTTGTTTACCATTATAAATTGCATTTTCAGAATGTGTTCTTATGATTTGTTTTGGGTCAAGTGTTGCAATAAATTATCATGTTGGTATCTGTCAGCCACTTGGATGAAAATGCAGCCAACTCTTTGGCTATCTTAGTCTTCCTAAGTATCTTCTTGTCTATCAGTTCATTGCCACTTAACACTGTATATTGGCTGTGGCAGCATAATAAGTCGCTCTCTCTTGAAAAGCTTCGTGGTGACCACTTCGGTGAAAAATTCTTTGCCACGCCTTCGGCCATGGTCACGAAAGCAAGAGTTCTAGTTCGGTAGTTGCTTGTAATTGTTCTGGATGTCCGGCACTGTGAGCAGCGCGCAAGAGCTATCACCTCTTCTGATATCACGGCAGGGAAAGCCTAGAGGAACACTGTCCCAATATTGGCGCCATCCGCCACCATATTGTCTTTCAGTCATCTATCACATCGACTTGCGATACGATTCTTCATTGTTGGTAGATAGGTAGGTGGGTACTGGGTAGTTGAAATCACACACAGCACTAGACTCGAACTCCAAACGTTTATTTCTATTAAACCATTTAGGTACACTCTCATTTTCACAATAATCATTCACTTCACTAAACAGTAAAAACTTATAATTACTTAGCATTTCAATTGTTTTGCTAATCTTAGGATAACGTGACTGCTCCACGCTCACGCGTCCATTCTGAGTGGGCGGAAGTACCACAATATCGGTTCAGCAACTTATTACAATAGTAAATTCAATCAGCCTCACAAATAATAATGAAACACTTTACAATAATTGTGCTACTATTAAATAATGACAGAATTCACCAATTTGAACATGTTTTCAATCATTAATAATAAACTAGTTGTCTCATTACTTTTTAGTCTTTAATCTGTGCTATCATGGAACATTTCCGGTGATATAAACAGTTATGTTAAACAAAAGCTT
Source organism: Xestia xanthographa (assembly GCA_905147715.2). Taxonomy (NCBI): domain Eukaryota; kingdom Metazoa; phylum Arthropoda; class Insecta; order Lepidoptera; family Noctuidae; genus Xestia; species Xestia xanthographa. The sequence continues at coordinate 596,743 of LR990654.1, read as the reverse complement.
TTTACTAGTAAATCACTGTGTAAAATAGTCTTATTATTTTAAAGTTGGGATCTATTATTGAGACTTACTTAGTTCTCGTACTAAATTTAAACATTCAGGTATTGACGGTAAAATCACATTCGGCGCCATTTTCCCTGACAGGTGACGCCGAATCATAATGTCAAGTGATTAACTATTAATTGCTAATATGAATGAAACCCTAAAGTTGTTAAACAAATATTCTTATGTTAATTATAACGATAGTTTTAGCTAGAACATCGAGTTTAGTTTGATAATTGTTTTTCAAGTGATACTGATTAAGACAAGCCAACAGATGGCGCTGTTGAGCTTGATACTCCAACGAAATTAGTCAATGGCAGGTGTTATAATAGTTGCCAGAGTATCTCACAGATGGCAGTATTATCGTCTAAGGAATAAGAAATTATAATTCAACTAGTTACAATCAATAACATTATGTAATAAGCTTAGCTTATAGGTGTCCTCGCGGCGACATATACATGTCGTGAAACAAGTCATCGAAAAGTATAACGAATACGGGAAGTCCTACTACATCTTATTCGTAGACTATTACAAAGCCTTTGACTCCCTCTATCACAGCTCTATATACAAGGCATTTAAAAAGCAAGGAGTCCACGCTAAATATGTTACTTTGTCAAAGGGACAACCTGACAAAGATAAAACATTATTTAAGTTCGGTTAAAAAACTATATTGTAAAAGGAAGTCAGTGCAAGAAAGGCTACTTTTATTTATTTTTAATAGTGGTTTTTAAGTAAGTGAAAAAATGGGGGTGCTAAAAATAATTTATTCTCAAAGTGGGCAGTAGACAAAATAAGTTTGGGAACCCCTGATATAGATGATGCCACATGTCTTTCGAATCATGATTGAATTATATTATTACAAGCAGAGTTCAACCCGAATTAATTGTAAAATTCTAAATAAACGCAAGCAAAAGCTATTTTTAATAATAGGTATAAATGTTTGCTTACTTACAGATATAAAACTAGAAAATGTAGACAATAGTTATCTAGATGTGGAAGATATACCCCAACACCATTCCGATCCAGATTCAGAAGATGACGTACCTTTAATGCAGGTTAAAATTAAAGTGGAAGAAGCAATAGAAGTACCTGAGAAGAAACAAACAGCCGCCGTGACAAATAGTAAGTGTTAGTTACTAAATCAATAGTCACACATTGTAATCAATGGAGTTTATGTATCTTGTCTCAGCTATTTTCTTAGCAAGGCATTCTTGATCGCCTGTTTTGTGATGCTTTTTTTTCTTTTATAAATATCGCTGGACATTACACACCACACTAAGCAACGAGATGTGTGGTGTGGACACCAGATAGTTTATATACTTCATAGATACTTTTTACCCGACTACGGCAAAGCTAAAAGGAAGGGTAATGGTTTTAGCAGTCTATGTATGTATGTATTTACGTATGTTCCACCGTAGCGCCTAAACTATTCTTCCGATTTTGATGAGTAAGGTGTCAATCGATTTGTTATTATGGCCGGGGTAACAGGCTATATAAATTAACCTCTGCCTAACCCTTCCGGGATCACAGGCGTGATGCTATGTTATGAGTGACTTGATTGTGACCAGTCACCGCAACTCACCAGCATAACGATAAGGGTAGCCATTCCCTCTCGCTGTTCTTGTCCCGACGTTACCGCAAGCAGTGACAACAATTTTTAAATGGTAAATAAATGAAATAAAAAAACACTAGGGAGCATGACAAACAAGAATGGTAAATATCCATCGCGCTCGCGGCTCGCAGGACAATGCCGCGTGGGAAGTGGATAGTTTGAACAGCTACATTTCATAAATTCAAGTGTCATGTCAGTGTCGATGTTTGCACAGGTTTGTATATAAAGAATATTATTTAACGTTAACTGCAATTCTCGTGCTCTGCGTTCCTTTTCTTTTTAGAGTGAATAATCCAAACCGCTGTTATTTCGATTCGTGTGCAAGTATATCTTAAACTTACCAGATTTATAATCACAGGTGCGCGCATCACAAGAAGAACAAAACCAGGACGAAAACAAACAGCGAAGCAAAAGAAAAGTGAACCATCAAACTTGAAAGTTTTCCGGACAACACGAAATCATACGTACAAACCTGGCACTACTTTCGAAGAGCCTGACAACTGTGATCAGCGTAGTTTAAATGAAGTAAAGAAACTGAAACAGCATACTCAAACGCGAATAAGTGAAAAACGTTATGAATGTGATGTGTGTCAGTGTAATTTTAGTCGGATAGATAGTTTAAACAGACATAGTCGAATACACACTGGCGTAAAACCTCACAAGTGTCATGTATGTCAGCGTAGTTTTAGTGAAAAGGATCAATTAACCAAACATATTCGAATACACACTGGTGTGAGACCTTACGTGTGTCATGTATGTCAGCGTAGTTTTTGTGAAAGCGGTCAATTAACAAGACATATTCGAATACACACTGGTGAAAAACCATACAAGTGTGATGTGTGTCTGCGTAGTTTTACTCTGAAGCATCATTTAGCAACACATATTCGAACACACACTTGCGTAAAACATTACTAGTGTGATGTGTGTCTGCGTAGTTTTACTCTGAAGCATCATTTAGCAACACATAATCGAATACACACTGGTGTAAAACATTACAAGTGTGATGTGTGTCAGCGTAGTTTTACTCAGAAGATTACTCTAACGAAACATAAGACTGGTTTAAAAAGATTAAAACCGACATATTTTACAAATAAATACTAACCGAACCCCAGAACCAAGCTACTGACTAGAGGAAAATAATAAAATATTATGAGTGTGTTATGTGTGTCTAATAAGTTTCGGAAGACATTGTCTGTTTGATCTACAATTTCTGCCGTCGACTTGGTAAGTCGTGGGACCACGGCAGGCAAATTAATCAGTCACATTATTGGGCCCAGGCAGTAATCACAGAGAAATCTGTGATTATTTGATATTCATAATTTTATAACATATTGTTACGTCGTACTCATACCTACAATTACAAGTAGGTAGTAGTAGTAGGTAGGTACGTAGGACGAGTCTCGAATGATGTAGGTACAAATTCGCAAACTACCTATAAAAGAACATCGGAAATTGTTATTGTAAAAATGTCCGCTATTTATATGGTGACCAACCCTTCTAGAAAGATCCACGACTTACTCGAATATTGTTCTAGTTAATGCCATACTTGGTCATTGTCCTTGAAGATCAACAAAGAGGTAAGTACTTTGTGCCCTCGGCGTACGGTCGAAATGAGAGGTTTTCCTTTTGAGGTTTTAAAAAAAAACTTAGTTTCCAAGAACTCTATAGATGGCGTTGAACTTACTATGCCAAAGCCAAAACGCTTGAAAAAAAAAACATTGTGTCACGTCACATACTCTCGTTGACTGACACTTTCATTTGCTAATATAACCAACATTTCTCGCGCTTTGTTAAAATCAGTTTTTTTAGGTTCCGTTCCTTGCATTATCATACTTACTCCTAGCGCCATCTATCCAGCGACTAGGGAAGAGCTAAAAAGAAAATCCCTCATTACAATGACAATTTCCGATGTTCTTTTATAGGTAGTTTGCGAATTCGTACCTACATCATTCGAGACTCGTCCTACGTACTATCGGGGTCTTTTCCACCTGACCATTTTAATTTTTTTTCGCTTCAATCATGCGGAGGCGCCAAGCCACGCCCCCTTAAAGTTTGGGCCTATTAAGAAAGCGTCAACTTTGGCGCGCAAAATAACAATAACTCTCGTTTGGCGTGCGTCGTCAATGCGCTCGGCCGATTCGGTATCTTTTCATTCATTTTTTCTACACAAAGTCAACGGGGCGGGGCTAGAGAGCGTTTTTATGTTGCGAGTGCAAGCAAAAATGAGCTTAGTGGTGGTCAGGCGGGAGTGTCCTCGATAGTACCTACCTACTACTACCTACCTACTACTACCTACCTACCTACTTGTAATTGTAGGTACAAGTACGACGTAACACTGTCCTCTCCTTAGACATGCTCGTCCCGAGCATCATTAGGCCCGTAGTATCGCGCCAATCGGTCTACATGGACAATCTTAGGCGCACCTCGTGGACCCTTCTGTATTCGGTAGGTGACATCGTTGATCCTAGTCACGACTCGGTATGGTCCATCCCAGTTTGCTTGTAATTTCGGAGACTTCCCTTTGCTCCGTACTGGGTTATGCAACCACACCAGGGCCTCAAGTCTGCTATTACAATAGTGTCAGAATGGTCTATCATTGATCTTATAATTGTCGATTTTGACAAGCTTGGTAGTCTACTAATTTATTAGCGTCATTATGACTGTCCGATGATCAATCACTGACACTCCATTGAAAGAAATGGCCTAAAATACTAATCTCGTACACAATGACAAACAAATGACTAACATAAGCGGTGATCTGCTAAAGTTTTGACAGTTCTTTTGATCACTGACCTACCATTGGAACGTCATTGTGCAGTCATTGCTTTTAATTCGATCGTTTTTGTGGAATATTGAATGGAGACAATGAATTCACTACGAACAAAATATTATCGAGCTAGCCAACGCAGTGGATGCTAGAGAAAGAAGATGGGCGAAATGCAGAAGACGTCGTCGAGCCCGTCGCTTGACGAGAATGAATAGAACCATAGAACTGCCTTTGCCAAACGCAAATTCTACGTTAATAGCATTAATATGTACAACCTCCTAAATAAAAAAATTATAATTTATTCATGCCCTAAATATAAATGCAAAAATTTACTTAAAGATCAAATCCAAACATTAAATTATGATGACACTGAGGATCTTCTGCTGGGTAATTTACAATGATAAGGTACTATACATCAGCCAACCCAATCCAACCAAAACGGATGTGTACTGAGGGATTGATGGTTACACACCTCATTTTTTCTCACTACACCCATCACACGTCCTACACCTACACACCACATACGCATTCACACACATCCTACACTTACTCACTACACACACACACATACACACTCGGACCCCACATTTATTCTCCTCACCACTCACTTATTCGTTTTCCTTTTCGTGTTTTTCTCTACATAGTTTAAAATTATCCTGTTTTCTTTTACACCATTTGCTTATTGTTTTAAAGTCCTGATTTATTTATTTATTATACCATGGCTTTGTCTTGTTATTTATGGAGAATCACTGACTCCTAAGACACAGGTACATACACCTAGTTTAGGAGTCAGGGAATTAAAATTATTGTGTCCTAGTTATAAGCCTTATATGCTCTTAGTTTTTGGTCCTTGTTATAATTATGATGGCTTTTTGGTGAAATAAAAAAAATAATTATGAATGCGAACGAACCCTTTTATTGATAATCCCGAAGCAGAATTTGTAAAAACGTATCGCCTTGGAAAAGGCTCATTATGGGGGTTAATAAATTGAAGAACTCATTCCCCATGGCATCAATGTATAAAAAGCACGATTCAGGTAAAGCGCATTATTCTAAGCAATTGTTTTAGATACTCATTAACAGTGACTATGTTAATAATGAATGAATTTCTTACTTTAGAAATTTAGATGCAATAGTTTTTGTTTATGTCAAGAACAGTAATTAAATAAAATTTAATCTATGTTTAGTTAAATGGGGTTGTATCTATAAAAGTAAATTGATGTTTGCAGGTGTTTGCTTGCAGCACGTGCTTTACATTATAATCCAACAAATGCAGGCAAGATTGTGAATGCATGTTACGTATTGCACAATATTCCATACATGGCAAGAGCACCGTTGCCACCTCATCATCTGCCTAGCCTTTTCCCAACTTTGTTGGGGTCGGCTTCCAGTTTTACCGGAGTGAGGTGAAATACCAGTATTTTACATGGAGCGACTGCCTATCTGACCCCACAACCCAGTTAGTACCGGGTTATACGATACCCCTTGGTAAGACTGGTTGTCAGACTTTTTTGGGCCTCTGACTACCTAACGACTGTCAAAGATCTACAAATGACAGCCGGGACCAACGGCTTACCGTGCTTTCCGAGACACGGAGGAAACTCGGTATGTAATGGGCGGTCACCCATCCACAGACCAACCTAGGCAAGCACGGCTTAACCTAACGATCGACCCGAGCGGCTGTTATTATTTAGCACCGTTGCCACCTGATGAAGTTTATGCAGAAGCACTTGGCTTGCAACAGGTGATTTCTATTTCACTATCTTAGAATAATAAAATGAAGTTGGAATCTATACTAATATTATTAAAGAGGTAACATTTGTTTGTATGTAGGGGCAGTGCCGGTTTTAGCACTACCAGCGCCCTGGGCGAGATTTCTAGCGCGCCCCCTAACTGCAATTATAAACCCATACGAAAAAAAGGCAAAGGATATGTATAATGAATCAACCATATTAATTAAAAAACGTAATCTTTTTTTTAACTAATAAAACTTACTTTTCTAGCCTTTCTATCGGCGAACTTTAACTTATCAAAGTCGATGTTTTCAGCAATTTCATTTTCGATTGACAAAGTTGCCAAGTTTGTCAATCTAGAATCTAGATTGACAAACTTGGCAACTTGGCCTTTGTTGGGTGGGTCAGCTCGTTCAGGACAAGTAAGTAGGCCTTAGAGGCAGGACCGTCTTTAACCATTTGGGGGCCCTGGGCACTTGAGAATAATGGGGCCCTTGTAGAATGCAAGAGCGAGCGAAGCGAGCTCGAACTTTTTTTCAACCCGCCTGGGATAGTTTTGATTTTGCTTGACAAAAATAAACCGGCGTTTTTTCTAGCTAAATAAAATGCAGAAAAACATTTTTGATCATAGGTAATTTTGAATATGGTTTCAGTGATGTGGCCACTGCGGCTGGCGCGAACATGCCCAAAACTGGATGCTGTATTTCGGCAATAATGCGTTGAATGTTGGCTTCCAAGTGCTCATTGTTTCTAATTTCGTCAAAGGTTCAAAAACGAGGATGGTCGGAACTTACAGTTAACTGCGAGCAGTTTAAAGACATGATAACTAACTATTCGTGTGACAATTGCAAGGCATCAATGTTGCAGGCATGTGGTTTCAAACGCCCAAGTCTGAGATCCATAGGTCAAAATGGGAAGAATATAATACATGTGAATGTTTTTTTCGCTTGAGTGCCAAAGGAAGGTTTTATTACCTTCTTTATAGCAAACAAATATTATTGGTATACAATTATCAGTCAAATAAAGCCAATGACAAGGATTTAAAAAAACTTAAAAAATTTAAAAACTTTTTTCTGTGTTTTGTTTTAATTTAAAGTTCTCCGCCGCTAATGCCAAAAAGCTAGATGCAAAAGCGAGCGGAGCGAGCTCGAAAATTTTTGTATTTTGTGGTCCTGCCTGGGATAAAACAGGAACTTGGGTCGCGGGGCCCAGGGCACGTGCGTCGTGTGCCCTTATGGTAAAGACGGTATTGCTCAGAGGGGATAAGGAGGGGCGCCTGCGGCGCGCGGCGCCCCTTAACATTCGGCGCCCTGGGCGGTCGCCCACCCTCGCCCCCCCCTAACGCCGCTACTGTGTAGGGGGTAATCTCCGGAAGTCATCATCATCATCTGCCTAGCCTTTTCTCAACTATGTTGGGGTCGGCTTCCAGTTTTACCGGATGCAGCTGAATACCAGTATTTTACATGGAGCGACTGCCTATCTGACCTCCACAACCCAGTTAGTACCGGGTAAGCTCCCAGGGGAACGGGAACTACGCGGATGAAACCGCGGGACGTCAGCTAGTTTTAAATAATACTATGTTAAAAAATCAACATTTAAAATAATCTTTATTTCTCGACTTCAAGTCAATTGAAAAACCTGAAATGTAAATATAAGTACTGCCTAAAACAAAGACATTTTGTCATATAACTAATGTAATAATAAGTAATAACAAATCAAAATCTTCATACAAATCAAAAAGATCTTCAATAATTAAATCATCATTTGATTATCAAATCAATTTTACCTTTTAATAAAAATATAACAGTCATGTCAATCACTAATCAGTCTTTTAATTTAGGAGGAAAATAATAACGCAGCATCGAGGTATCAAGACCATCAAAGGGTGAATCGGGATCTTCTTGAAGGTCGGGCACTGCAGCAGGCTCTTGTTGACAGACTGTGGAGAAATACATAAATTAAATTAACAGGTATGTAATGTATTCTAGTGAAGTACGAAAATGCTCTAAGTATTAATAAAATGATTTAACTCTTTGTTACAGATCCACAGTGACCACAGTATTGCAAACAATAATATGATTTAAAATAAATGTATACTCTTTTTATAAACACTGTTTCATTTACACAGACATAGCTGGACATAGACTCCTCCTAAAAAAGATTTCATTTATCTTTTAACAATCTCTTAAAAAGGAGCTCTCCCTTTATAGCAGAACTTTTTATCTCATAATATTATTTTGGAGATCAGCGGATAGCATAAACTTCATTTCGCAGAAAATCGTTTGGCAGATACTCATTTTTTCATTCTGCCTAGCCTTTTCCCAACTACGTTGGGGTTGGCTTCCAGTCTAACCGGATGCAGCTGAATACCAGTATTTTACATGAAGCGACAGCCTATCTTACCTCCACAACCCAGTTAGTACTGGGTAATATGATACCCCTAGGTAAGACTGGTTGTCAGACTTTTAGGGCCACTGACTACCTGTAACGACTGTCAAAGATCTACAAATGACAGCCGGGACCAACAGCTTAACGTGCTTTCCGAGGCACGGAGGAAACTCGGTATACAGTAAGGGTGGTCACCCATACACAGACCAACCTAAGCAAGCACGGCTTAACCTAAAGATCGACCCGAGCGGCTGTTATTATTTAGCCACGAGCTCCTCTACAGTTTGGTAGACACTCATTTATCATAAATTCAAACCTCATAATTTTGTAAGTCAAAAACATCTCTAGGCATAAATTTTATATGCATAAGAATTAAATGTAAAAATTGGTTGCCTGTAAAGTCGGTATACGGGCGAAAGTTTTACGTGACAACGACTTTGAGTGGTAAAATAAACTTTTTATGTCTGTCTCTCTCGCTCTTAGGCGGGCTCTCACTCGCTCTCATTGTGAGCGCATAACGTGAGCGGAGCGTAACGCAGTTTCTTGAAGTGTCACCCGGCAAACCAATTTATAAGACGTTGTCACGTCAAAAACCATCTTATCGCAGAAAGTTCACAGTCAGAATGACGTCCTAGACCCTAGACGGTATGTGAGGCGTGGGTGTCATGTCTGCGTCGATGTTTGCACATCAGTTTTGTACTTCAATGTGGCTTGTTATAAAGAGTATTATTTACCGTTAACTGCAATTCTGCTGTGCGCACCTTTTCTTTCTGGATTAAATAATCCAAATAGCTTTTATTTTGATTCGTGTGCAAGTATATCTTAAACGGGTTCCTTCTATCTGGCAGAATTTTGATGCTCCGAAATTTATTTGGCATAACACACTTGGCATAATCTTCTTTAAACGAATATTTTTAAGGCATAAAAAATATTTAATATAGTTATTGTTTGGCCGAATGTTTGTATGTCCGAATTTACAATGGCATACTTTTAAGATGGCAGAATTTTATTTGGCATAATTACCTTTGGCATTGTTCAAATTCCGCATAATTTCGTTTAGAATAACGTTTATTTAGAGCGACGATTATTTGGTACAATTTCACTTGGCATACCATGAAGATGGCAGAATTCCATTTGGAATAATTTTATTTGGCATTAATGCCATTTCATAAAATAGCATTTTTAACCTTAAATTAGAATTAAAATATTGTCTTCAAAAGACAATATGTTACGATAAAAAAGTTAGTGACAGAAACGAATCGCTCCAAAACCGACTCCACGTAGTCTTGTCTGCCCTACCCCTAGAGTGTAATTTAAATCCGCGTAGGCGCGGAGGGGTGAGGCGGCCGATGAGCTGAGGAGCAGGTGGTTTTAACGCTCGCCGCCGTAGCTGAGGCTGGCCGGCGAAGCCGGCCAGCAAGCCGAAGCTGCGGTGGTGAGCGTAAAACACATCTGCGACGATAAGCTCACGTGGGACCGCCGGAACCCTGCAGCGCCGGAGCCGTGACAGAAACCATGCCTGCTGCATGTTGCATGCTTGCTTGCATTCTGCATGCTTGCTTGCAGTCTGCATGCTTGCTTGCATGCTGCATGCTTGCTTGCATTCTGCATGCTTGCTTGCATGCTGCATGCTGGCTGCATGCATGGTGTGTGCTGGTTTGCATGTTTGCATACAGCATGCTTGCTGCATGCATGATTTATTTATTTTACTAGTTATGTACACACAGTATACAACAAAGGAAAGTACATTATAAGATATGAGTACATAGGAACTACTTATTTCTTAAGAAATTTCTGCCAGCAGATCTGCAAAAGGAGAAATTAAAAAGAAATGTAGACAATAGTGTGTGAGAAAAAGAAGAGAATAGATATTATGTGCCTTACCTAACATAACCATGATGTATGCTTGCCTGATCAAAAATATGCAGCAATTAACATTATCGTCGTATATTTGTGGCGAAAAAAAAAATGTTCAATCAATTTTATTATTATGGTAAGAAATACAAAATTAGTAAAACTATGATTTTTTTGTTATGTGATAGATCAGATGAGGCTTCCATTATTATGCATAATGAAATGTATGCCAAAAGATGATTCTAACTGTAAAATTTCTGTAATATGATAGTTCTGCCTTTTAATGACTATCGATATGAAATTTATGCCAAAAGATGATTCTGACTGTGAACTTTCTGCGTTAAGATGGTTCTACTTTTAATTCTTATGCATATGAAATTTATGCCTAAAGATGATTCTGACTTACAAAATTATGAGTTTTGAATGTATGATAAATGAGTGTCTGCCAAACAATTTTCTGCGAAATTAAGTTTATGCCATCTACTGTTATGCAAAGTAATATTATGATATAAAAAGTTCTGCTATAAAGGGTAGACCCATCTTAAACTTACCTGTTTAATAATCACAGGTGCGTGTGTCACAAGAAAAACAAAACAAGAAGATCCAATTCAAGCGGAGCTAAAGAAAAATAAACAATCAGTCTTGAAAGTTTTCCGGACAACTCGTAATCGTACGTCCAAACCTGGCACTTCTTTCGAAGAGTCTGTCGAATGTGATCAGCGTAGTTTATACGAAGTAAAGGAACAGAAACAGCATACTCAAACACGAATTAATAAAAAACGTTATGAGTGTGATGTGTGTCAGCGTAGTTATAGTGAAAAGCGTCATTTATTAGATCATATTCGAATACACACTGGTGAAAAACCATACAAGTGTGATGTATGTCAGCGTAGTTTTAGTTTAAAGAGTACTTTCATCATCATCATTTCAGCCGAAAGACGTCCACTGCTGGACATAGGCCTCCCCCAAGTGTCGCCACATTGACCGGTCCCGTGCGACTCGCATCCAGCAGATTCCTGCAACCTTCACCAGGTCATCGGTCCACCTAGTGGGAGGCCTTACAACGCAACGTCTTCCGGTTCGCGGTCGCCACTCCAGAACTTTTCGGCCCCATTGGCCATCCATTCTGCGAGCAATGTGCCCTGCCCATTGCTACTTAAGACAACTTAAAAGTACTTTACTGGTACTTTAACCAAACATAATCGCACCGGTGAAAAACCTTACAAGTGTGATTTATGTCAGCGTAGTTTTAGTCAGTTATGTAATTTAAGGTGACACAGCACACGAGCTCGAACTCATTGGTGGGCGTGGCTAAAAAGCACGCTGTCTCACCTGGCATCGTGCCCGAAGGAGATAGTATCAGTGATGAGCAGTTAGACGCTAGTCTTCACGTGCGTCTAGTTCGTACGCACATACTCAGCGTTCCGAACCGTTCCGAACAAAAACGAAGTTATAATACTTTCGTCTGAACTTTTATTTTAATGCGCTAAAAAGAATAAAATAAACTTTTTCTTTAAAACTTTTACTATCAACTTATAACGTCATCGTCACTACACAATTCGCGAGATTAGTGGCAACAATAATATTGTATAACTATATTGTTTGTTATTGTTGGCCTGGGGTCACGATGTCCTGGACGCTTTCCGCCAGGTCTGCTAATCCCTCGAGAGAAATAAATAGCTGTGAAGCCAGCAGAGTCTGGACGTTGGTCGGCAGACGACTGCTTTATATTGTCATCGTGGTACTGTGGATTTCCTTGGCCTGATAAAGTTTAGGATTTCCTTTTCAGGGCGTATCACGTCGGAGTCACCAATTTAGTGGTTGTTATACACTAACTAAATTAAATTAAAAATGTTCATAATTCTATATCAATTTAGTCAACACAAGACAGAGAAGTGACAGATCAGAAGAAAAGTAAAAATTATATCGTGAAGGTTTTATGTATATAAAGTTTCTAAATAAGTAGGTCGCTACACCATATTATAGGGTGTGCGTTTCGATGGCGCGACCACGGCGTTTTTTTTTTAAAATAACTATGCCATGATTTTGTAAAAATTATGTATGTACGTGGTTCAAATTTCCCAAAACCTTAAATTTGTCAAAGTTATGGTTAAAAAGTTATCAGGGTTTGAACGTGGCCACGCCATCGAAACGCGGAGAACCGCGCGGCCATGGAAATCTTAAAAACTAAGCGTTGCAGAGACCTGAAATTTAGGTAAATAAAAAATTGAATTTGTAAAAAAAATATAAAAAATCCTAGGTTTTATATTTCAGGAGCATACGTATGGTATCGCTTATCACCTTCAAAATGTTCTGAATGTGAAATATTTAATTAATTAATGAATTTAATTTTAAATAATTTATTTTTTACAAAATCTTGCCATAGCTTAAAAAAAAAAGAATGCCGTGGTCGCGCCATCGAAACGCACACATTATAGGAGTGCAATAAAAATGCACAGGCCCTTCAACTTCAGCGAAAAACAAATGACACGTCACTGACGTCATGCATGAAATGAAAAGGACAGAAATATAGGTCTTGTTCTTCTATCAAACGAAGGACATGTCAATATGGCGTATCCCCCTCCCGCACCGCACCGGGGGAAACATTATTCAGTGAGATGCACGAAAATTCATAGTAAAAGGCGCGCGTAAAAAAATATGAAAAGGCTTTTGGGAAATCGAATTTTATGAAAAAACCACTGCATAAATCATTATCAAATAAAATTTATTGAATTCTTCGATAATTTTGCTGTGTCGGTACCGACTTTGTTTTGGAAATTTGACACTTCTTTTATTACTAATTTACGCCCAAAGTTACGTTAAAATTGGCAATAAAAATGAATCTTTGGTAGCTCGTAACTTTTGAATGCCTTTTTATTTTACTATTCTGTTTCCGCACAGACACAATTAATAATGAGACAAAACGATATCATGTTTAACTTTAGATGTACCATGTCAAACAGTGGAGTAATAGTCCCCCGAAATTTGTATGGAAAATATGTTGTGCAGATCAACCTTAAGAGGACGCATTGGAAATCATGTAGTCAATGATCTCAATTTTTGTCAGTAATTACAAAACAAATGAAAATATAAGTTGGTGACCAGATAATTCATGATAAAACCCTTATTTTGTTAGTTTTCAATACATGATTAAGTAACTTTTGTAACAGAGAAAAAAATATCAAACATACCTATTTTTAAAAAGAGATTCACATTTAATGGGCAAACGGGACCAATTTAAGCCTCTTAACTTTCTCCGTAGATCAGCCTATACATACTCTTTAAAATTATAGAAGGAATTTCTGAAATTATCGTTCCCAACTGAATTAAATAACAAAAACCATTTTGTCGTTTACGTCCTTTAAGTTATAAGCTAGCAATCCTCGCCCCGCTCAGACGCCCAGTCCCCCGCTCAGTCCCGATGCGCGCGTGCCCGGTTTTAGAACGATGCCTCGCCTTAAACAATCATATTCGAAAACACACTGGGGTAAAAACAACCATTGCTAATTCACGACCGCGGTCAGAAACATTTTTAACCTAAATGTTCCGGTCGCTATAGCGGTCGTGTTGACCGTGGAGTTGTCACGAACCAAGTCTGTTTGCCAAACGACAAATTCCACGTCGTCGTTTGGCAAAAAGACTTGGTATCCAAATCTAAATATATCATAAAACAACTTTTATGCGTAAGAGCACCTTTTGCATAATATGGCTCCGACCATTTTTAATAAATTGCCCAAATCGTGGAAAACGTTAAATAAATCTGCTCTTAAAAATAAATTGAAGAGTTTAATTACTGAAAGAGCATATTACAGTATAGCAGAGTTTATGAAAGAGGACAGGTTTCTTCGTTCTTGAGATGATAATATTGTATTTTTGACATGTTATTGTATTTTGTTGTATTGTAATTGCACAGGCATTGTAATTGGCAGGTGGTGCCGTGTGGGCGCGTTCATTGAGGCTGCGAGCCGCCCACTATTTGAACGCGCCCCAAAAGGTAGTAGCCGTAAGGCTGGCCCGGGGGTACCGTACGATCTCCCGCGAGGCGGCGAGCCTCCTTGCCGGATTGCCGCCATGGGATCTAGAGGCGATAGTCCTCGCGCGCCTACATGAATGGCGCGCGGAGGCGCTACGCCGGGGGGAAACTCCGCTGCCGCGACAAATTGTCGCTCAGCGGACAGACTTCCGGCGGAATCTCATGGCGACATGGAGAGAGCGACCGTCGCAACCCCGTGCAGGGCACGCCACGATAGTGGTGATAAGTCCCCTCTTTGAGGAGTGGCTTGAGAGACGCCACGGCGTCCTCCATTGTGAGGATCGACCGGAGGACACGGTGGAACACACGGTGGAGGTGTGCCCCGCGTGGGCGGAGCACCGCCGTGTCCTCGAAGCGGCGATCGGCGGCGGCGACCTCTCGCTTCCGGCCCTGGTGAAAGCCATGGTCCGGAGCGAGACGGAATGGGACGCCGTCGCCTCCTTCTGCGAAGCAGTAATGCTAGAGAAGGAGGTGGCGGAACGTGAGAGGGAGCGAGCCTCTCAACGTCCCGGCCACCGCGGGAGACGCCCCGGGCGTCAGGGGCCACCACCACGTGGCCCCCGGCCACCGTAGGCGCGGGCCTGTGGACGGTGGGCTATGGGCTAGCTCGCCGTCCATCCGTCTCATGACGACAGGCCGTGTCGACGGCGCGTTCGTGTTCCACGCGCGCCTCAAAGAGAGTCAGCAAAAGGGAAGGGGTCCGTAAGGACCGATGCCTGCCGGGGTTGCGGGACTATTCGAAAGAGATACTGTGGCCCCGGAACTCAAAGGGCGATGAAGGAACATGGATGGGTTTTAGTCAGTAAAAGTCTGACACTCCCTCCTGCTCCGCCCAGAGCGGGAGGAGTTATTTGATGATTTCCCATCCGAAAAAAAAAAAAAAAAAAAGGTGGTGCCGTGTGGTATCCGGCAGAGTAGAATAGAACCAACCATTCACACCCACCCGGGTGTCGTATAAGGCGACTAATGTCTGAGGCACACCTTGCGCCTCCGTAGACCAGAGAATGGACAGCAGCGTTTTCTGTTAGCCTTTCATCACTGCGATCTCCAATCCGCCTGCCAAGCGTGGAGATTACGGCAAATTCCTCCCATCATGGGAGAGGCTTATGTTCAGCAGTGGACGTTATGGGCTGTTGTTGTTGTATTGTAATTTAGAATTGTCATTTTAATGATAGTATTGTATTGTATTCATATTTTTATTAATTAATGTATTTAATGACTACTTTAACATTTCATTTTATCTAAATAATATACTTGCTGAATTGTAATGATAATCTTTAATGAATAATGATAATTTAATAAGTACCTACATAATTTGTATAATGTCATTTTGATGAATATTATCACGGTTTATGCACCATCTCTTCCTACCAATTTGTACGCCACAATATGCAGCTAAACATGTTAGAACTTTTCTGTATATTATTATTATCTTGCATGCAATGTATCATGTACACCATGTTTAAACAAATAAAATTTTACTTACTTACTAAATATTTATGTGAGGAAAATTTTCTGAATGTCGTCAGCTGTCAAGTCACCTGTCAAGTGTTCGCAAGCTCTTGCGCCCTTGTCTTTAAAATAAGAGATTTTTTTTGCTTAAAACCTTTGTATATAATATTTTTGTCTGCGTGTTCAGTTGGAGAGTAAACTTGCACAATAGACCACATGTTCGTGTGTGTGCGGTACCCTGGCAAAATATTGTGCATTTGAGAGGTGAGACCATAACAAATAATTAGTGTATCATGAGGAGCTCAATTCGTTTACTAACTAATAGCTAAATTTGTGTGAATTCTAGTTTTAAAGTTATTTGAGAAAAACACATTTTGCTGAAGTAACGTTTGAAACGTTATCCTGGCAAAATAAAATTTCCAAAATTCGTTCAGCCCGGAACCAAATACATGATTAGATAGCTTTTGTTGCGTAGTAAATGTTTGTAAATAGCAAAATTTGTGTGTGGTATGGTTCTTGAGTTATTTAAGATTTTGCTGCGGTAACGTTTTGGGATTTCCCAGATCTCGAAAACGGCTAAACGCAGAAGATTGAAAAAAATACCAATAAGAGACCTTTTGTTTAAACAGTAGTTTTTGATTTGGTTGTCGTAAACCAATGGAATTAAATGGTTTCAAAAATAAGATAAAAACGGATTTGCAAGTAAAATAACCAAATAAACAGCTGTAACCCACCCATACCCATGTACCCATGTGTACCCATGGTAGACACTAATCACGTCAGGTAAAACAGATTATGTAACTTTTTACGATATGAAGATAAAAACAAAATTGATTAGGTACTTACGTATAATTTTAGACTGGTCGTACGCGATGAAATACGCAGTTCCCAAAACATACGTGGCATACTTTAAACAATATAAAATGATTCATGAACATTAATTCCTGTTAATTTCAGCTTTAAATTACGACTGGAATGAAAGTCATATCAAAAACAAGAAAATGTCAGCAATTTTCTAATAAGCCGACCGGCTTCGAAGTGAATCGAAAAGGTCACGAAAAAGCGGCCGCACCGTACGTACGAGTAGTCTTCGCAAATTAGCAACTTAGTGTCCGATGATGTTTTGTACAGTTAAGCAGAAAAACGTTTTACGTTTTTTATTAATGTTTGGAGTGCAGGTACAGTGTCGACCAAAAGTCCAGTGGCAATCTCACAAAGCAATAGCTTGACGTTTAGTTTGACTTACGACCTTCTACTTTCAAGAAAATAGACTTTGTCGTCTACACGTAATTGTAGTTCAAAATTTCAACATGGAAATATAAGTCAAGATAGCCTAGCGGTTAGGCGCGGTCAGAATGAATCAGTAAGCCGTGTGTTCAAATCTCACATTCTTACTTTTATACTTTTTGTAAGTTTTTGCTCAATTGAAAGTAATGGAACAGAAATATTATTATATTCTTTATATTGTTCGCTTCGTTCACACATTCCGTGAAGTTGAAAGGTAGATCATAGAAAAATAAGTAAGGAATTTAGATTTATGTGAGGTAGACATGAGATATTAATGAATATTTAACTTGACCGAATGAATGTTTTCGTTTGGATGAAGTTGTTGGTTAGTGACGTGTGGTTTAATAGATAGCGGTATTGTTGTTGCAAAATGCAGGCCAATATTAGTATTGAGGCGAGGGCGACTATTATCGGGCTGCATAAAAGTGGTCTTAATAGAACACAAATACCTGAAGACACCGGACTTTGTGAGTACTTTATGAATAATTGTAACTTAAACTTTTATTAGAAATTAAAATTTAATATTATTGTTAATTTATTTGGTGATATAAGGACTAATTAATTGTTTTTTATTGTAACTTAAACTTTTATTAGAAATTCAAACCTAATGTTATTGTTAATTTCTTTGGTGACCTAAGTATTAATTAATTGTTTTTTAAATCTATCATGAGGCCTAAAAGATAAATAATTAGTGTTTATTAATGGATTTATAAACGCAGAGTGAATGATCATTTTAGTATTTTGTTCTACAGGTGCCTAACATTAGTTTTTTTGTTGTTCTAGAGGAATATTGTATGTCGTTGGATAAAAAGGTATGAGGAAAAGGGGCCCGCCTTACTAGTCGACAGCGAAGTGGAAGGCCGTCGCTTATTAGCGAAGCGCAGCGACGCCATAATAAATATAATAATATGGTAGGCCAGTATGAAACAAATGGTTTCACGCCTACGAGAGACTTTCGGAATTATTTGAATCGTTAACAACACATTGCATGGAGGTGTGGGAAATTATTTAAGAGGAAGGAACCGGAATATGTCAAAATATTGTGGGGTCCAGGCGCAAACGTCTACTTGACTGCATCGAAAATAATGGGAGTTATACAAAATATCAATCCCAGTGTTTTAATTTGAATTAGACGTGTAACAAAATATTATATAATTGTTAATGTTTAGTTGTTTACTTATCCGTAATTATGTAATGATCTTAAATTGAGGTTTAGTTTCAATCTTCTTTTCTTCAAGAAAATGAACACTTAAACTATAACCTCAATGCGAGTTACATTTATTGTGACGTCACATAAAAAAATATGTTCATAAAGTCTAAATCATACTTATATTAGTTTTCAATAAACTCTGCTAAATACCGATACATATTAAAATTTTATTTATGAGATTAGAATATCCTTTCCTTGTTATGTTATTGTGAATTGACTTAGAGTAAGTGGGTATACAATAAAAAATCGAACGATTCCAAGAGAACTTCTTTTAACTAGGTAGGAATGTGACGTTAAAATTCTCATAGTTTTTTTTTAATCATTTTATAAATAAATAAAACGAATAAACATTTTTGTTATCACTTAACACGACTTTTTTATTTGCACCTTCCAACACCGAAAAGATAATACACAATCACTTAAATGGTTAAATAATAAAACGGTGGGTTTTTAAGTAATATTTAACTTCTTAAAAAAACAAAACACCTAACAAATTTTTGAATAAAAATACAAATATAAATATGGTTACAAAGAAACAAAAGACCCACACATTGCGGGATTCGAACTCGGACCTCGTTATGATGCTTAGGTATTAGGTTAGTATTGTCAGTATCTTAATAATAAAAAACAATACTTACACATAATTATGTTTAATCAGTTTTTACATTCAGTTACTCGGGAACGGTAAGTCCTGCGATTTCGTTGGTTTTACCATTAGATAAAGAATTAAATACCGATTCGAATGGTTTATTAATGGGATTTAATTTTTTTATTCCAAGTGTGAAGCATCAGTTGAAGAACTGTAAGAAACAAGAACTAGTTTTTGCTGTTGCAGCTGAAAATGTTGGCGATGTCGATACTATCTTCTCTTCGGAAGTAGTTGGAAAAATTGAAGAGACATCAGAAACATGAGTCGAGCTCCTTTCAGCTATCAGAGACTCAGATGACAATTCTGACACTGTTAGACACGGGGCGGGTCTTTAACAGATGTAAGCGGTTGGTCCTGGTCGATCTGGTCTTGTAACGTTTCCGGTAAAGGTATTTCAGTTACAATTGAAGGAGCATAAGCATCTTCGGGTATTATATCAGGATTAAAGGGGTATAAACCAGTGGCTTTGAATCCATTTGCTATATTGGTTTGAGTCATACACTTTGGCCATGTTCGCAAGAAATTTTTGTTAAATGCAGCTTTGTTTAAAGTTCTCTCTTGAGAATTGCGCAGGTAATTCAACACGTCTTCATCCCAGTGATGTTCGAAGGACCGATTCACTGATTGATATAGAGGTTGGAGTTCGTGCGTGGTGTTCGAAGGTAAGCAGTACAGTACTATATTATTTTTATCTGCTTCTTCCAGAGCCTCATAAGATAAACTCTTTGCACCATCAAAGATAAGCAGACACTCACCGGGTGCTTTATGTTGTGCTAAATGTTGAATGAACTCTACGAATAAGTTACTGGTCATACTGCCTTCGGGTGCCATGCTTACCTTTGTTCCAGGTGGCAAATTTGATGCTAATTCTGATGTGTACCTAATCCCCTTAAAAATAATCATGGGCGGTATAGCAATACCCACAGCATTTGCGCACATCGCGATTGTAACGTTCTCGGCGTGTTCCGGAGCAACAAGATGTACTCTAGAATTCCCTTCTTTGTGGACCGTAATGCGACACCGTTTTTCATCCATGTTATACAAGCGTTCTGGATGTGCAATAATGTCTAGCTCTTCATAGAGTTTCTTCACTTCTTCAAAATGGTGTTTCACAATGGGCTTATTCATTTTTTGAGCTCTAGCTGGATTCGTTGGCTCGGGTATTGTTTTTGATATTGATGGGTTTCGAGCCAAAAACATTTTGAGCCATTTGCGTCCAGCCATTCTTGTAGACGTATTGAACGAGTGCTTGATTTTAAACCTCTCACAAAATGAAAAGGCTTGTTTTCGGATAAATTTATACGTAAGTGGTATACCTAGTTTTGCAAAACGTTTGATTCGCTGCGATAAATCTTCTTCTAATTGTTTTGTGAGAATAGTTGTCTTCCCAGTAATTTTAGTACTGTTACCGCTTACTAAATGGTTTCTAAGGGTGCGTCTTGGAATATTGAACTTCAACGCTGCAGCATTTGTAGTAAGTTTATTATTTTGTACTGCTTCCATGGCACGTCTTAAACTGTCTTCATCCCATGCACTACCTCTTTTTCTAGGTTTTGACTCTGATATTCTTGAACTCTGAAATTATACGTACAAAATTTAATCATCTGTTCAATTACCGACTTATTGTTATAAAGTTTTTGTTTGCTTAAGGCGACTACAAGAGCTAAACGTGAGTTTTATAATGCAAAAAAGCACATGATTCACTGCAATAAACAAAACCAGAAAAATACATGATATTCTTCAGGATATATGCTACCTAGTATGATAATTTCTCGATAAAAAAAATCACCTTTATAACTTTTCCCTTAAATTTCTTATAACGAGAATCATTCTGATTTTATGGCAAATAATTCTACAAGCAACATATTAGCATCACAGTGTTTTACTTTTTTAGTCCAATCAATATTTTTTTTGTAAATCGCAAAAAACCACTAATTTCGCACTATTCGGCCCGCAGTGACTGACGTAACAACCACTTTGTAGTGCAAGCGGATTAGAACTTTATTCTAATAGTATTTCAAACGAAGTTTGAACCACCACAAATTTTAATAGAGTTGCTAATTTAGCTCTTGTAATCGCCTTAAAGTTTAGTTTTTTTCCTATACTTCCATTAAATAATCGAGATGTGGTTACTCGATGATTAGAGGTAAAAATAATGTATCTGACCCGTAGTGGGAGACTTCTTTACCAAATCAGTTCTTTAATTTTATTTCCAGTGCAAATTATACCATTTAGTTTTACCTTTTTTTTCCTATTTAGTTTTATGCTACTGTATTTTTTAAATAACAAGAGCAGCTCGTGCCTAAATAATAACTGCCGCTCCGGTCAATCCTTAGGTTAAGCCGTGCTTGCCTAGGTTGATCTGTGGATGGGTGACCACCCTTATATACCGAGTTTTCTTCGTGCGTCGGAAAGCACGTTAAGCTGTTGATCCCGGCTGTCATTTGTAGATCTTTGACAGTCGTTACATGTAGTGAGAGGCCCAAAAAGTCTGACAACCAGTCTTACCAAGGGGTATCGTATTACCCAGTACTATCTAGGTTGTGGAGGTCAGATAGGCAGTCGCTCCATGTAAAATACTGGTATTCAGCTGCATCTGGTTAGACTGGAGGCCGACCCCAACGTAGTTGGAAAAAAAGGCTAGGCAGATGATTTTTGAAATAACTTAGTTTTATTTATTTTTTATTTATTTGATAGTTTTAAAAATACAGTCGTTTCGTCGTCTCTACCTTGTTTACAGAAAGAACTCAACACGCCTTTTTTTTCGGGAAATCATCAAATGACTTCCGCTCTGGGCGGAGCGGAAGCGAGTATCAGACTTTAACTGACTAAAACCCATCCATGTTCCCTCATCACCCTTTGTGTTCCGGGGCCACGGTATCTCTTTCGAACAGTCCCGCAACCCCGGCAGGCGATGGCCTTTGCGGAACCCTTCCTTTTGCTGGCAACTCTTTGAGGCGCGCGTGGAACACTCCTGCTTGTCGACACGGCCTGTCGTCATGAGACGGACGGACGGCGAGCTAGCCGATAGCCCACCGTCCACAGGCCAAGCCTACGGTGGCCGCGCCCGGTGCGTTTCCCACGACGGCTGGGACGTGAGGTTCTCACAACACTACACCCTTAAGAGCAGTTTTGGTCATTAACCAACTCAAAACTACATGCGTATAAAATAAATCTTCCGACTAAAACTGCGCTGACATCAAAATGTAAGTGCAAGTTTTTAATATTATAATTTAATGTTTTTACTCGATGTAAGTCTAGAAATGTAAGAGTTTTCAACAGTAAAACTACGCTGCCATACATCACTCTTCTAAGATTGTGTACCGGTGTGACTTAAAATATGATTATTAAAACTATATTTCTGATTAAAACTACGCGGACAAACATTACACTTGAAAAGTTTTTCACCAGCGTGTATTCTAGTATGTTTTGTTAAAGTACCCTTTAGGCCAAAAGTTTTCTGACATACATTACACTTGTAAGGTTTTTCACCAGTGTGTGTTCGATGATGTCTTGTTAATTCGCTCATTTGACTAAAACTACGCTGACATACATCACAACTGTAAGGTTTTTCACCAGTGTGTGTTCGAAAATGTTTAGTTAAAGAACCCCTGTCAATAAAACCTCGCTGACATACATCACATTCATAAGGTTTTTCACCGGTGTGTATTCGACTATGCTTTCTTAAAGCACCCGCTTCACTAAAATTACGCTGACATGCATCACACTTAAAAGGTTTTTCACCAGTGTGTGTTCGCATATGATTTCTTAAACCTCCGCTTTCGATAAAACTACGCCGACATACATTACACTCGTAAGGTTTTTCACCTGTGTGAATTCGAATATGCTTTTTTAAAGAACCCGATTCACTAAAACTACGCTGACATACCTGACATTTGTAAGGTTTTTCACCAGTGTGAACTCGCATGTGTTTTTCTAAAAGATCCTTCCGATTAAAACTATGCTGACATACATCACACTCGTAAGTTTTTTTACAAATACGCTGAGCATAATTGTGAGGATCTTTGTGAGAGGTGCCAGGTTTGGACGTGCGATTTTCAGTTGTCTTGAAAACTTCCAAGTTTGATTGTTCATTTTTCTTTTGCTCTGCTGCAGTTGTAATTTCTAGTTTTATTGTTCTTGTGGCGGGCGTACCTGTGATAATAAACTCTGGTTAATACAATACAATACAATATGTGCCGTGTGGTATCCGGCGGTGCCGTGTGGTATCCGGCAGAGTAGAATAGAACCAACCCATTACACTCACGGGTGTCGTATAAGGCGACTAATGTCTGAGGCAGAACACCTTGCGCCTCCGTAGACCTGAGAATGGGCAGCAGCGTTTTCTGTTAGTCTTTCATCACTGCGATCTCCAATCCGCCTGCCAAGCGTGGAGATTACGGCAAATTCCTCCCATCATGGGAGAGGCTTATGTCCAGCAGTGGACGTTATGGGCTGTTGATGATGATGATGATGTTGAATACAATATTAAAAGAAGATTAACATGCACCCAAATTGAAATAACATTCTGAATGATTAACTCTTGACTGAAAATGATTGCAGAGCAGGAGAATCACTCCGACTCCGGGCCGATTACTTCCCGAAGCCGATTTATCGGCTATCGCCACAAACTTCGGACGTAGCCAAAGTTTCAATAAGTCGCTACAAATTAAGTTCAAGATTGGCTAAAGTAAACATGGTACCCAGCCCAGTGTAATCTCGAAGGGCGAATCACTGAAATTTAATATAAAGTCAAACGAACTTACCTGTAAGTGACGTTCGATGACTATTAAATGATGTGATTCGCCCGAGAGATTACATTCGCCCCCCTGACCCCGATTAAGATACTTCTAGATCCTCCCCTGTCTTGCACGAAATAGTGGATAACAATGGCCGAAGGGGAAAAACGTGTATGAAATACCCACACTAGGGCGCAGGGAATAGTTTCTTTGTTGCTCTAAGATAGTGTAAGATGGCAGCACATATCCGTGCTACTACCGGTTTATTAATCCCATGAACTAGACGGACTGTTAAATATTATTTCAGATAAGGTTGATATATTTCACTGTGACCTGAGGAAGTTTACAGGAGTAGGAAAACGTTTAGAGGTGATTTTTAGGGTTCCGTACCCAAAGGGTAAAAACGGAACCCTATTACTAAGACTTCGCTGTCTGTCTGTCTGTCTGTCACCAGGCTGTATCTCATGAACCGTGACAGCTAGACAGTTGAAATTTTCACAGATGATGTATTTCTGTTGCCGCTATAACAACAAATACTAAATATAGTCAATGGTACGGAACCCTTCGTGTGCGAGTCCGACTCGCACTTGGCCGGTTTTTAATTGTAGGTGATTTTAATGGGGAGACACACTGCGGAACTAATGGCGCTAGCATAGCTGGTTTCCAACATCGTTATTGGTAAAAAAGGTGGTAATGTAATGAGGGATTTTCTTTTTAGCTCTTCCCTAGTCGCTGGATAGATGGCGCTAGGAGTTAGTATGTTAATGCAAGGAACGGAACCAAAAAAAAACTGATTTTAACAAAGCGCGAGAAAACTAGGTTATATTCGGAAGGTTAAGCAAATGAAAGTGTCAGTCAACGAGAGTATGTGAAGTGACACAATGTTTTTTTTCCAAGCGTTTTGGCTTTGGCACCAACTATCATAGTGAGTTCAACGCCATCTATAGAGCTCTTGGAAACTAAGTTTTTTTTAATACCTCAAAAAGAAAACCTCTCATTTTATATTTCAAAAAATAGCTTAACCTCATTGGTCAGATTGAGACAAGCTATGGTGGCGCCATCTTAGATTATCTTTGCCTGTGTCTCCCCATTGTTTTTAATTTGTATTTTGTCTCTTGTATCTGTATCTTGGTGGTAGTAACATCGCATTGGAGTAATAGCTGTTAAGGTGTTATTTACGTAATTTTAAATTTAATGTTAATTTCGTTATTTTATAGAATCTGAAATATTTTCTGTGGAAGTACCTTATGGCAAAGAATAATTGGATATTATGAAAAGTCAGTCGTGGTGGCCTTGCGATATCAAAAGTAACAAAGTTACTATAGGCTATTCAAATGCATACTAATGCGTGTAGTTATACTATTTCATGACCAATCAAGGTAAATTATTAAAAAAAAAACTTATTTCTAATAATAATAATTTATTTAATAACAAAAAAAAGTAATCCCTATATAAATACTTTGGTAATAGCCATAGGTTAATGAACTTAACTTAATATTTGCCATATTTTTGTAAAGAAACATGTTTACTTAATTAGTTACTTCGTTTTCAAGCAATTTTTCACTCTTACTTGCAGGAAAAAATTTAGTTAAATTAACTCTACACATTCAATTATATCGAGCCAATCCGCGTAATTCTTCAATAACACAGCTTTCCAAAATTCGTCCAAACGTTTACACAATATAAATGCACGCTTCCGTAATGGGCCTATATAAAATTTTTCATTATTAATACTATCTTAAAGACCTAACATAACATATGTTGGTATTTTTCACCCACACTACCACGTACGTATAGTAGCCCAAACTTCAAAGAAATGCATCCTTGCAAATGTGCATTTTGTCAAAGTACCTGAAAAAAAAGACAAATCAATTAATCAATTGTTTCGTAGACCCTGCTACGCCAAGTGAACTGTTGGCGTCCTCTTTCAATCACTAATGGGCGCTTCATCACCATCATCATCATTTCAGCCGAAAGACGTCCACTGCTGGACATAGGCCTCCCCCAAGTGTCGCCACATTGACCGGTACCGTGCGATTCGCATCAGCGGATTCCCGCAACCTTCACCAGGTCACCGCTCCACCTAGTGGGAGGCCTTCCAACGCAACGTCTTCCGGTTCGCGGTCGCCACTCCAGAACTTTTCGGCCCCATTGGCCATCCGTTCTGCGAGCAATCTGCCCTGCCTACTGCCACTTAAATTCGGCATAATGAGCGCCGATAGGCAGACAAATATAGCTGTTTTATAAAGTATAAAGACCTTTACTTTCAGTGTAGACTCAATGTCCTCTCAATCTGTACAACTTTCCAAAAGTCTAAATATAATTCAATATCACAGAAAAATATACAATATCTTAGGTGCGGTATAAGCACTTCAATAATGCAAAAGTTTACAAAATATTTAATCAAATATAATACATTTGCAAAAACATACCTTGTTCTGGGAATTCCATTTCACAAATTCGTCAAACAAAACAATAAAATTCTGGAAATTATAATTTAAAAAACAACAACAAATGAGTCAATGTTAACTAAGCGCGGTGCAAAATGCCGATGTGTTCACTTCCGAGGTCAATGACATGTTTTGTAGGCCAACTTTAACGAAAAAATTATAGATGGCGCTGTACTAGACTCAATGCAAAAAAAATTGTTGGTTTTACGCTTTTTAAATTTGCTGTACGGAGTAACAGAGCTGGTGTTCATTGCTGTTTTGACCTATGGGCACCCCCCCGTGCATCGTCCTGTTCGAATACTTATTATTTAAGTAACTAGTACTTCGTTCAGAGTCAGACCGACTCATTCCAAGAGTACAAAACGCTTGCGCGCAGTTTTGCTACAACATCCCTCGGCGAGGTCACGTAACACCTTTCCTAAACAAACATATGTCATTAAAAATGAAGTCCAGACGTAAATTACACTGGGCATGCCTCCTGTTCGGTGTGGTTAAATATAAAAAACCGGACTACCTATACAATAAACTAATTTGGTTAACTAGTAGACGCGAATGTAATGCTCGCAACAACTCTCGACTCAGTCACATAACACAGCAGCTTTCAGGGGTAGCTTTCGCTATGCGGCGTCCAAAATATGGAATAACCTGCCACCACCGATTAGAATGATCAGCACAATACACACGTTCAGGATACGTTTACGGCAGTATCTAATGGAATCGCAGCGGAAGTTGGATATGGTCGCACTGAATGTCTCAATTATATGATGTACAAACTACCCTACCTATCTATACCCACACAATTGCCATCGTATCTGCTTTTAACACTTGTCACCATAATTATATTGTTTTTAATTTTTTTAATATTACTCCATCGCGCTCGACTGCTTGCAGCGTATTGAGCGACGAAGTGCACGGATTCATCACACTGTATTTTTAACAAGTTTTATTTAAGTACCATAAGTTGTTTGTTTTTATCTTGCACTTTTCTCGATATTTTATTCATTATGTAGTTTATTTGTCATTATTTTACACACATTTATTCTATTTAAGTATTTATTCATACATACACTTATCTTATAAGAACATGCACACCACAAAACTGTCCTATGTTCGTGACATCACCATCTCAGGTCCAGTTGAAAACCAGCGTCGGGCACTAGCTGTTTGATTTTGTTGTGGTAAGATGGTCAACAGTGGATCATTTTTTTGACGCATTGTATTATAAAAACTAATAGTCAGATTTTTACGAAAATTTGCCAGGGGCACGTGTGGTTATTAAGCTTTAAAATATTATTAGCCTTTCTGACAAACAGTGTACAATAAAAAATGTGTATATTTTTTTATAGTGGGTTTTGATTCACTGTGTACACCTCCTGGTACTCAATGGATCGCCCCCTGGTTTACAGTGGATCAAAGAAAATCTGAACAGGAAAGTAATAAAAGTCAAAGTAAATAATCAACTGGATGTTTATTTTTAAGCATCGTAAACATTACTAACCACAAGAGACATAACAAAAAAAAAGTTCTGTGAAATTTAAAGGAACTTTGTACTTTTACAGTCTTCATTCAATACTGCTATAACATTAACTAGAATGTACTAAGTCTTGAACTTTGCTTCTTTATCACTATTAAAGATTTCTTTTTATTTTCAATTATCACAGATTTTAAAAGTTAGTCTTAGACATTATCTTCTACTAAAAATATCTATCAAAGAAATAAAAAAAAATAACTCAACGAATGTTAATGTGACTTAAATCTACAGGAAATGAATAATATGACTGTTGCCTGGCCGTACTACCACTAACGGTAGGCGTCTGCAATATTAGCCTTATGTCGTCATCTTTCACGTACGATAAATCAGGGACATCCGGCATAACAAATTTCCCTCTTTTGTATCTAAAAAAAGACACATAAAATTCTAACATATTGGGATTTCGTTCCTCAATAATTTTGCCAGCAAAAAATATCTTTTGGTTCTTGGAACAAAATTGCACCAATACGTATTGACTTTCCTTTGGTTATTGCAGAAGTGGTTGTTTTAGTACATCCTCTGTTATAATGGTCTCTTCACTTTCAACCCAGTCTCCTTCATCGTCTGTTTCGTCGTTCAGTATCATGTCATTTTCATCTTCTGAATCACTTTGCAGCACTTGACGAATAGCTTTCTTTCCTATCCCTTTAGTTTTAGTTTCTTTCTTCCTTTTGACTGCCTTCTGTTCTGCAATAGGATTTTTTTCAGGTGTGTCAGTGGCTATAAGACTTTTACCTAATTTTCTTGGCTTCCTCTTTCCAGTTCTTGTGGGTGCTCTAAGTGGCTTCCGAAACTGTTCAGGAGTAATGATAGACTTGATTCCAGGTGAAGAAGTTGACTCACTTTCAGGAAAAGTAGTGGGCATAATAACCATATGTTGAGTTGCAGAACCGTCAAGAGGCAAAACATTAGATATATCAATTGAAATAGATTTTACTGGAGTGGAAAATACTGGCATCGAAGTAATTTCTGAATAATCGACAAAATTTTCCATTACAGATGGACTCATTGTATTTCTAGATGCTTCAGTAGTGCTATTAGAGGGTCTAGGAGAATGGGTTATTTCTTAATTAAGTGTGTTCTCTTCTAGCTCTAAAATCGGTTGCTGGTCAGTAATTGCGTGTTCTCCACTAAAATCACTTTCAGGTTGAGCATTTTCAGGTCTATCAGTAACACTGCTGGGTGCAAAGTCCTCGTCAGTAAAAACGTGTCGATCAAAAGGAAAAATTCCCGTTTTTCTGAATGCTTGTATTATATTAGAAGGTGTCATAGACTTTGCGAAAGCCTGGCTAATTAATGTTCCCACGTCGTAAATAGTTACAGGGCATCCAGGATTGCGTAACATCCAGGAACTCATGGCGGAATAGTAAAATGTTTTGAAGGGTCCGTGAATACCAACATCCAGTGGTTGCAGTCGTGCTGATGTATGTGAGTGCAATGTAAGCACAGTAACCCCAGACTCTTTAGCGAGATCAAGCGCTTCTATGGAAAGGTGGGACTCATGGTTATCCATAATCAAAATCGATGGGTATTCTTTAGTAGTTCCAGTTCTTCGTATAAAATGCTTCATTACATCCAAGAACAGCTCACTATTCATCCACCCAGATGGGTTTGCCAGAATCAGTGATCCAGGTGGGGTACCAACAGCCATGCGAGGGTTTGTATTTTTTCGTGGGAAGACAAGCACTGGTGGAACTGCCTGACCCCCAGCGCTTATGATGTTGCAAGTAGTGACAAGTGTCTCCTTCTCACCACTGGTGATTTTGCAGAGGTTTCGTCTACCCTTTGGCGCTATCATCCGTTGGGTCTTTTGCACAGTGGTGGTACCGGTTTCATCCAAGTTATAAATTCTTGTCCCATCAGCAAACGCAGGATGGCGCTTGATCACGTCCTCCAAGTTATCATAAAAATGATTGACGGTCTCTCTGTTAAAAGCCGATGCTCGTGCTAAGCTGCACGCCTTGGGTTTACGCAGCGTCAAATCCTGATGTCGTTGGCGGAAACCCCTTAGCCAATCTATTCCAGCCAATTGGTTGTCTGTCCAGGTCTTTGGCATTCTGATGCCATTAATTTTGGCCATTTCGTAAGCCACTTGTCTACAATCCTTAACAGAAAGACCATAGAAAAGGCTTGCACATTTTATGTAATATTGTTTCAATATTAGCTCTTGGTCCTTAGAAAATACTTGGTTCATGGCGTAGTTAGGAGTCAACCTTGTCAGCTGGTTTTGCGCATTTTTTTGTTTGGCTTGATACCTTTGGAGTGTTTTAAAAGGAATATTATGGTCTGCAGCAGCTTGTCTAATACTTTTTCCATCTTTTATGGCCTGTAATGCTTCACTCATTTGCTCATGTGTATGAGCACCTACTTTTCGTTCTTCTACTCTATTCCTCGGCATTTCTGTAAAGATAAACTTCTATTAAGTTCCTCATATAATTGAGGGTACACTCAGGATCGGGGTACACAGTGAATCAATCCACTGTTAACCATATTACCACTACAAAGTTCGAACTAAAATTTCTCAAAAACCACAGATACTTACGTAAATGTATACGTAAGAGAGCTAGCTAGCGAGCGAGCGAGCTAGAGCTCTCAATCATACTACATGAATGTACACAAACAACTAGAATAAAATATATAGGATGATACCAATAGATTATGATATATAAACAAAATTCAACTTACTTTAGCGACAGTTTTTGCTCCCGAAAATTAAAATGGCGGGCTCTCGGGTCTATTGGTGAGCGCGTCCGCGCGGTGACTGCGGGAGTGGGAGGGGGTTCGCAAACGAGACACAGTAACCGTGTCTCGTTCCCTAAATTTTTCAGGAACAACACTGACACGGTTACGTATTTGGTTTACTGTTACATTAATAAATGGCGCAGATGTGTGTGTGATCATCTGTGTACCACTGATCCATTGTTGACCATGCGACCTACACTTACGGCTTAAGCCAAATAAATATGTTTTTTTTTTCTTTCTTTCTTTACTTACTATTGGTCTCCACGGCTCTTCGTTTCTTCTTTGGTACTTCTATTTCTTCTTCCACTTCAATTTTAAACACCTTTAAAGGTGCATCACCTTCAAAATTCGTTTCAGAATATTGTATAGATATATCTTTGACATCTTCTAGATTTTCTGTAAGTAAGCAAACATTTTTATTATTAGAATTGTTTTATTTCACTACATAACATGTTTTTCTGTCAAGGAACGAAGGAATGCCTGTGGATTCCTTCGTTGAAATAGTCAAGTAGCCCTCAAAATAATATTTGCTTCTTCTAAAAGTGTGTTGATGGCAATCTAAACCGTGTCACTAATGAATCTCCACTTGAGCAGCTTTACTTTGCTGCCAACCTGGGTCCAGAGTCTCTTTAAAGATTTCCAGTGCCATAGTCATGCCCAGGTGGGAGATTTACAGCAGGTGGAACGAATGGGTTGGGTAAGGATGCACTTTGT
The DNA here is from genome assembly GCA_905147715.2 of Xestia xanthographa. Lineage (NCBI taxonomy): Eukaryota > Metazoa > Arthropoda > Insecta > Lepidoptera > Noctuidae > Xestia > Xestia xanthographa. The sequence goes on along the minus strand of LR990654.1, from coordinate 565,543 downwards.
TGAAGAATGAAACCCAGACTTTTGTATGATTTCTTTGAAACAAACAAAATTATCAATTACTAGAGGACATCACGCGGTTTCACCCGCGTAGTTCCCGTTCCCGTGGGAGTACGGGGATAAAATATAGATTATGTTACTCAGTAAAAACGTGGCTTTATAATGGTGAAATTATTTTTGAAATCGGGGCAGTATTTTTTGAGTTTATTTGTTACAAACATACACACAAAAATACAAATCTTTCCTCTTTTATTAGTGTAGATTGATCAACAATCTTATTATATTCTGTTCTTAAAAACTTACCCTCAGATTGATTTTCTTTAACATCATCTTGTCCCTCACAATTAGCTGGTTCTACTTTTACGTTGATAGCAATGCTTTCTGGTTGATATTTCCCAACAATATTGATTTGTTCTACGGGAGTTCTAGTGAACCCACTGCAAAACTCCAAGTGGTCTGGGTTTATTAGAGGTTTAGGCTGCAAAAGTAATATTGTGGTATTAGGCAAAGTCATTAAAAAAGCCTCCACAAGTGAGGATACTTATGTAGGCCCAATGCACCCGTACTGTTGGCCATACTTCCAACTGCACAAGTTATTGTTGCATAGCTTGTGCCAACATGAAAGAGGACTGTTATCAAACTGCGACATACATGTGCAAGTTTCATATTGAAGTTGTGGCAGTAATATGGTGCCAATATTCAACACAACGGTATGGTTGGCATGAAATCCAAACACAAGCAGACGAACAAAGTCATCGACACCAGGGTTTTTCAACCTGTGGGCCTCAACAGAGGCATCGCGACCGCTGTCACAAGAGGTTGCGAAAATTACCTAAATAAACAAAACAATAAAGCCTAGAAAGATAGATTTAATAAGAAAACGTTTAGTATGATATTATCATTTGTATGTTCATACAAATTAACAAAATAAAAACATATTAGTAAGTACTACGGTTTCGCTTGTTTGTCATTAAGGGCCTACATCGATACCTCGCACCGGGCGACTGTTCTACTAAGCGAGCGAAAGTGATGCAATTACTTTTGAAACGCAAAAGAAGAGAGATGGCTTCAATGTGCGTGCGCTCGGAGTGAAACGGCGTATGTGCCAAAACGAATTTACTCTTTTTTTAACAAAATAAAGAATTAAATTTAAAACTACTTTGAGTAAACTTTGATACAATAATTATCTATGTTTTAAAGTAAATTCCATTGAATAACCCTTAAACGTTACGCCGTGATGTCGTAAAAGGTAAAAAATTAGATATAACTTTGCAATTTTTTTGTATAGAGAAAAAATCATTTAATCGTGTATTCTTTTTACACGATATTAGACCAAAGAGTCAAAAAGCATATACCAAAATGTTAAATCCGTATTCCACATACTCAACAAGTTACACGAAATAGAAAAAACACATCTTTTTCAACATATCACCTTAACTAATTTCTCCGATTGTGGATCAGTTTTTCCAAATAAAAAAAAAATGTGTTAAGTAGGTACCTACATATATTTATCTGAATCCTAATTATGCAAATGCATAAACATTTTGTATGGACTTAATATTTGTAGTATAATAAAATAAATGAAAAAAAAGTGAAGGGATCGGGGGTGGCCAAATATTTTGTCATACTTGAGGGTTGTGTCATGAAAGAGGTCGAAGAACACTGATCTACACAATTTACTTAAAACATAAGTTGTGAGAATAAAATGTCAGTTGAAGAACACCTCACCTCATTCATCATCTGAGCAAATAGCTTTTCAGCTTCCAAACATTTTGTCATAAACCGAAAACATTGCTTTAGTTTAGCGCAGCAGAGGAAACAAGCAAGAATCGGTCTCTTGTCTTCAGTAACAAACTGCAACAAAACTTTTATTACACTATTTTGTTTTTAGAGATCCGACAGAGAAGGTCTTGTTGATTGCCACTCGAAACGAGATTGAAACGCATTGTTGATTACCACTCTTATTCTAGGCAGATTGGCGACTGATACAAAATAATAAATCATCAGTCTTGTCTTGCCAGGACTCCATAAATTGTTTTACTTTAAAATCAAAATCAAAGCATTTATTTCAAGTAGGCCAGTTACAGGCACTTTTGAATTGTCGAAACAAAGATTAAACTTAAATGTAGCTAGAGTCCCAGTCACAAGACATAAAAACTGTGAAAGTACTGTAGTTGCCCATTCCCTAGCGTAGATCTCTATGGGGAAGAACGGGCAAGAATCAAAAGGGGGTTGGTTGTAGATAAAGTATATTTCTCTCTGCTAGTTAAAATGGGGTTAAAGCTGGTAGGGCTTGGGTCCCCAATTATAACGCTACAACTCCTATTAGGTACAAGGTAATGCATATTTTTTGAGAATAAAATTTGAAACGTCATCAGTTATAAAGCGAAAACGGAACATTAAAATGAGTGATGGACAACCAAAGTTCCACATATTTTAAAAATGTATAAACTGTCACTAGAACAACCTGAAAATCCCCAATGTAAGTAGCCCCACTGATTATGTGTGTGTTTAGTAGGCAAACAATGTGGATGCAAGAGCGACCGAGTTTAGAAAGGGATGGCGGGGTCGAGTGAGCGAGCGAATAGACCCCGCCATCCCATTCTAGTATTTTTTTTTAAACCATTCAGAAGTAGCAGCCCCGGCTCCGTCGACCGGGCTTCCGTCGACTGCGACCCATTGAGCGCTTTTAGACAACTTTAAAGTGTTTTGGGGTTAGGTTACAATAATTGGTTTCTCAAGAACGGTGCATTGCCTTTTCATGGGAATGGTACCAGGGGACAAGGGGTATTTATTGACTTGTCCCAATTGTACTTACTGGAATATCAGTCAACTTCTCGTAAAGTTCATGCAAGTTCTTGTTGACCACTCCATTCATGGGAACATTCTTTGCTAAACATAGCCTACACATTGTCAGTTTTTCCATCTTTAACTTAAAAAGTAAATAAAATTATTTTGAATGATATTATATGATATTTCAAGCAAACAAATACCTAGCAGGAGTTACGTCAGAGAGAGAATCAATATTATGATCACAATCACAGTAATCACACCATAGAGATACTCTTTTGCCACAGATTAGTTAGTAGGATTTATCTAATACCAAAGAGTAGAAAACCTTTTTTTTTTCCTCTTTGGCAACTGAGTCTATACTATTTGGTGGTCTATACAGTCTATACTTGATTTCGACTATTCTGCCAGCGTCAAAGTGAGCCGTCAAACTTTACACTAGTTCTAGTACCACATGAGTAAGAAAACGGAACAGAGTTTATGCTTCATGTACAACCGCGCGAATTGGTTGCACTACTGCGGGGCATGTGTGCGTTACCACTGGCCGCTTGTCGCGTACGCGGCGAGACTGGAAAAAACCGGTTTACGCTGTCACAGCCAGTTGAGAATCTCAGGGTTGTCAGGGCAAGACACGTTGTTTGTTTTGTGACAAGTTTGAATATTTGAATATAAAAACGTGGTATTTATTAATAATGGTTGTATAATAGACTGTGTGTATGAATGATACCTAATAGAAAAAATAAATAAAAATATATTATCATTCTTTTACTGTCCCAAGGAGTACAATAGATGTAAATATTTGATTATTACTTTTTCAAGTAAGGATCTTTAATTTATTGTATGATTCTTTTTTTATTAAGAAGAGGGAACTACACGGTGTGTTTTTAGCTTTTTATTATTATTACAAGCTTCTAATAAACATTTGTAGGTATGTGGGCAGGTTGGTATTTAATAGGTATTAGGTTTATTTGAATGTAACATAGTGTTACATTCGCTTATCGCTAAAAGCGATCTTTTAAAGACAACCTTTGGATGGATTTAAGGGGGAAGGAGAGACAATACTGCAGGTAGCCTGTGGTTTACCATTTACATATATACAATAAATACTTACATATACATACATAAAACATATTACACTTAAATACCTAATTTTTTTTTTTTTTTATGGTCAAGAAACATTAAGTGCGAAGAACTAAATTATAATACCTAAAAAAATGAAAATTAAGCATAAGGAGAGAGATACAGTTTTTTAAAATAATCGATTTCTGCGAAAAAAACGATATTTCTATTATTTAAAAATCTAGACTTTTTTCATAATCCCTAAACCTAAGAAATTCGTATTAACAATTCAGATTAAAAATCAAATAAAATTATAAGAATAAAAAAGAACCAATAAACAAAATAAAAAAATCGAAGCAAATGTTCAAGGCCCTCTGGGCAGCAGACCGCGCTCTGTCACTCTGTCAACGAGAGCACCGCGGCCAACGGCGCATGCTCGCGAAAATTTTCACGTAATGTGACACTTTATATAAAAACATTTGTCGGTCGCAAACTGCAAGAGATAAAGCTATAAAAAAATTACAATGAATAGCAGAATATTTAAGGAAAGTGCATAACTAAAAATCAAGACATACAATTATAATTTGATACTCCAAAAATAATGTAGAACTTGAAAAACAGTGATAAAAACGGATATGTTGCTATTAAAATATTAATTTTATCAAAAACTATTAACTTTTTACAATTTTTTATTATTTAAAAATAAACAAGATTATATTACCTTTCCAATAAGACCTTAATCTCAAATATCTCATTAGCATCATATCAAAATAATTATATGAAACTAGATACTCACTGTTTGTTTACATCTGGGAACTAATTATTGTCAGTCGCTGTTGGACGAAAAAACACACAAAACTACTTGTTTTTTGGTGTAGATAGTTGAGCAATCTAATTACCTCACTAATTAGGCACTATTTTTCCCATTTCACACAAGTTTTAATCAATAGGTAAATCACTTATTTCTTAACACTTCACAATCAAAATAGGTAAATAAATATACCTACAGCATTTTCACAGGCGTAATACTGCAACTTTGCGATTCCTAACCTAATTTGCGTTATTACAATACGATAGTACAACTTCTCACGAACATAGGTATTACATAAAACAAATACGTAGCTCGTAATCACTTGAAATTTGACAATAACGCTAACACGATGACGCAAGAAATGGCGCGGTGTTTTTTTTTTTCGAAATGGCATCTCGCAGTTCAACCTAGAGAGGTTGTCATCTGCTTAACTGGACAATCTTGTGGGTACCTTAAGTGTAAGGCCTCCAGCCAGGGCAAATGGCGCGGTGTGTTGATGTAACTTTGTTTATAGTATTTGACAACTTGTCGATGGAGTAGAGCTGTGATTTTTCGTACGCCGTCGTTAAGAAAAAACTATTGAAAACATGGACAGAGCACGTTTTAGTTGATTTTTTATTTAAGAAATCTTCAAAAAGCAGCGTGCAACACATGTTGCATACCGCTGTTAATTGGGTGACGGGCGTGAAACAAACGGCTGTTTAGAGGAAGGACTATGATAGGAATAAGGAAACCCAATAATAATATTGATGCAAAATATATAGGTAGGTACAGTACCTAACATTATTTTTATTATAAATGAAATGATGAGCATCCCAACAAATCGACAATCATAATGTCTCAAAAACTATTTAGAAATCAAATTAAAAGAAAAATGCCATAAATGCTAGTAGGTTTATAAGTCAGTGATTAAATGTAGCTACAGTCCCAGTCACAAGACATTAATTTAATGTTCCCAGCCGTGCCCAAATGGGCGCAGTACAACATCTAGCATCTCACACCTGTCAGCGACAGTCAGTGATGCCAGATCTACTGATTTAGCAGTAGATCTACCTGATTTAAAAAAAAATACCACTGATCTACTGCCTTGATTGGAAATTTATTTGCTTTTTTTCAAATCAGATCGTATCATCAAGTTATTGACGTCGTGTCCTGTCATCTGGCTTATAGGCGTAAATAACATGACATTTTTTCAACAAGTTTTATGAATTCGCGGTATTTTTACCTGTACTGTGTGCAAAACCGACCAATAACTGACGGTACTATAAATTACCTGTGTTAAGAGTCTGCCATTCTGGTCACAAGGCATAAAAACCCAGTCAAAGTAATAAGTAATCAAGCTCGTCCTTTTTACCTCATGTGTGTATGATTTTTTTATTCTACTGATTTTTACTTCGATCTACTGCTAAAACTTTAATTTCCTCCTGATTTCTTTAGATTCCATCTGGCAACACTGGTGACAGTGAGAGTCTGTCATAAGTGTGAGTGACACTGACACTGACATTGGCATAATGTTATTGCAGCATTGTTTGTTGTTGTAGCATGTTTTATTTATTACTTACGTTTTTAGATAAAAGATGGAAAAACTACCAATGTGTAGGATATGTTTTGCGCAGAATACTCGTATGTACGTGGTGATCAACAAGAACTTGCGTGACCTTTATGAAAAACTGACTGATGTTCCAGTAAGCTGATACTCATAAAACAATTGAATAGAAGAGGGTCAGGGAGGGAATAGGCTCTGACCCATATTCCTTACTCTTTATTTAAAAAAAAAAAAAAAATCTCTTTATTTAAAAATCACAGACATTGGTGATGGAAAACAATGTGAGGTTATAAGTCGCAACCTGCTTTGAATAAGATGTGTTTTGTTGCAGTTTGTTACTAAAGACAGTAGACCAAACCTTGCTTGTTTTCTCTGCTGCGCTAAACTAAAGCAATGCTTCCAGTTGATGAGAAAATGTTTGGAAGCTGAAGAGCAATTTGCTCGGATGATGAATGAGGTGAGGTATTATTCAACTAACATTTAATTCTCATAACTTCTGATTTCAGTGCATTTTGTAGTGGATTTCTCTCGTTCCCTTGTGTCTGGGAGCTGGGGTGGCCTATTGGTGGTGGCCCCGACTTGTGAGCAGTAAGTTGTGGGTTCAAACCCAGGCAGCCACATTTCTTTGTGTAGATACTTAATTTATTTAATCACGACTGCCCCCTCAAAAGAGTGAAGGAAAACCGGCATGTCCTAGAACCACCACCACTGTGAAGCACGTATATTATATAACAGTAATGAGAGGTTTTCTTTTTGAGGTATTAAAAAAAAACTTAGTTTCCAAGAACTCTCTAGATGGCGTTGAACTTACTATGATAGTTGGTGCCAAAGCCAAAATGCTTGGAAAAAAAAACCTTGTGTCACGTCACATACTCTCGTTGACTGACACTTTCATTTGCTTAACCTTCCGAATATAACCTAGTTTTCTCGCGCCTTGTTAAAATCAGTTTTTTTAGGTTCCGTTCCTTGCATTATCATACTAACTCCTAGCGCCATCTATCCAGCGATTAGGGAAGAGCTAAAAAGAAAATCCCTCATTACAGTGATTTTTTACACAGTTCACATGTTGTTTCAATGTTCGTCCCCTCCAAACCAAGAGTTTGGAAACATGCTTGATTACATCATTTTAAATATTTCACATATTACTGCCACAATTTCTGTATGAAATTTGTACATGTATGTATGTGGCAGTTTGATAACAGTCCTCTCTCATGTTGGCACAAGCTATGCAACAATAACTTGTGCCATTGGCAGTATAGCCAACTGTCCCGGGTGCATTGGGCCTACTTATGTCTCTTCACTTGTGGAGGTTCTTTTGAGTGACACAACCTAATACCATAATATTACTTTTGCAGCCTAATCCTCGAATAAACCCAGAACACTTTGAGTTTTGCAGTGGGCTTACTAGAAGCCCCATAGAACAAATAAATATTGTTGAGAAATTGCAAGCAGAAAGTGTTGTCATCAAAGAAGAACTACCAGCTGTTTGTGAGGGACTAGATGTTATTGATGAAACTCATGGTAAGTTTTAAGAACAAATAATAATATGATCATTGATTGATAAATCATAACCCTACTTCCTACTAATATTACATTGCTTGATAAATCATAACCCCACTTCCTACTAATATTACATTGATTGATAAATCCTAACCCTACTTCCTACTAATATTACATTGATTGATAAATCATAACCCTACTTCCTACTAATATTACATTGACTGATAAATGATAACCCTATTTCCTAGTAATATTACATTGATTGATAAATCATAACCCTACTTCCTACTAATATTACATTGATTGATAAATCATAACCCTACTTCCTACTAATATTACATTGATTGATAAATCATAACCCTACTTCCTACTAATATTACATTGCTTGATAAATCCTAACCCTACTTCCTACTAATATTACATTGATTGATAAATCCTAACCCTACTTCCTACTAATATTACATTGATTGATAAATCCTAACCCTACTTCCTACTAATATTACATTGATTGATAAATCCTAACCCTACTTCCTACTAATATTACATTGATTGATAAATCCTAACCCTACTTCCTACTAATATTACATTGATTGATAAATCCTAACCCTACTTCCTACTAATATTACATTGATTGATAAATCATAACATATCTTTAAATAAATAAATAAAATAAATAAATAACCCTACTTCCTACTAATATTACAAATGTGAAAGTTTGTGATGATGGATGGATGTTCATAACTCTTTCACGCTAAAACTACCAAAAGGATTTGGATGAAATTTGGTGTAAAGATAGCTTATAACCTGGAATAACACATAGTATACTTTTTATCAAGTGCAAAAAAAAAACAAATACCTGAATAATAATTATTATTAATTAATAAATTATAATAAAATCAATTGATAAAATTAATAAAATCAATTAATAAATAAATAAATTTATTATTTATTATTATCAAGTGCAAAAAAAAAAAAAACAAATACTTGAATAACTCAACTATGTATACACCAATAACTTAGAAATGGAATAAAGCTTTTTTATTTATTTTATACTTTTTATCGCGGTAGTATGATCCCATGGGACAATATTTGAACTACACGCAGGGGAAGTCGCGGGCATAAACTCCTCTTTAATAAAATTAAGATATAATTTAGTTTTCCTATGTCCAGCAGTGGACGTCTTTCAGCTGAAATGGTAATGATAATTATTATTTAGTTTATAAATTCAAGAAAAAACCTCATGTTGTAGTAAATTAAACAATCCTAACTATTATTATAAATGCAAAAGTAAGTTTGTTTGTTACCTTTTCACTCCTAAACCACTGAACCGATCATCCTGATATTTTGCATTTATTTTATTTCATCCCGAAAAAAGTACTGATCCCGAGGTCCCGAGGGAAACAACAATAATGTTTTATGATAATAGATGGCGCCATGTGTTTTTCGAATCATGATTGAAATATATTATTACAAGCAGAGTACAACCCGTATTCTAAATAAACGCAGGCAAAAGCAAGTATTAATTATACAGGGTGTTAAAGTAGTCGCGTGCCATAGCTTAGGGGTGAGTTTAGTATCGATAAAGGACCCCGTAAAAATATAAAAAATACCTACCTTTATTTTAGTTTTTCTTAAACCTTAAGTTAGGGTGTTAGTGTGAACACCGTTATGCTTGAAACCAGTAGTTTGATTTCATTAGTAGAACCTAAAACCATTGAAAACAGCAACCTTTTTTTTTGAAGAAAAACCACTATTTTCCTCAAGATTACTGTAATGCGCTCGGAAACAGCTGCCCGCCGAACGGGCGGGCACTCGGGGTCATCGACCGCGCCGCAGTCAGCTGTCGCTAGAGTGAGCGCGCGCCGTGCCCCGAGCCGTTTGTTTCTCGCGCGTAAATTGAGTGAGAGCGGGTGGTAGGTAATTAAAGCATTTAAACACAATTATAAAATAATTTTAATTCTAAACGATTGCTATTTTAAGTTAGTAGACCGTACTAAATTAGGTTGATCTTGCAATGCTTTTTTTTATGTTTAATTTTTTTTTTTTTTTTTTTTTGGATTTTTGTTTTATTTTTCCTGGGTTCCTTTAACGATACTGAACCTACCCCTAAGCTATGGCACGCGACTACTTTAACACCCTGTATTATACATTTTTGTTTACTTTACAGATCTAGAACTAGAAAATGTAGACAATAGTAATCTAGATGTAGAAGATATACCCCAACACCATTCCGAACCAGATTCAGAAGATGACGTACCTTTAACGCAGGTTAAAATTAAAGTGGAAGAAGCAATAGAAGTATCTGAGAAGAAACAAACAGCCGCCGTGACAAATAGTAAGTGTTAGTTGCTAAAGGCCCTTCTAACCCTAAAATTAGCAACTCTATTTGTGGTGGTTCAAACTGCGTTTGAAATACTGTTAGAATAAAGTTCTAATCAGCTTGCACTACAAAGTGGTTGTTACGTCAGTCACTGCGGCCGAATAGTGCGAAATGAGTGGTTTTTGAGATTTACAAAAAATCTATTGATTGGACTAAAAAAATAAAACTCATCAGACCTGCTTTATAGTTAGTTCAGTTATTATGCAAAGTTTCATGATCTAATTTGAAGTACTTTTTGAATACCAGCGGTTTATTGTTTATGGAATCGTGTTTTCGTCACACATAGTAGGTACTTAGCATTAATCCTCAACTTTACCATATATTTATTTCAAAATTAATGCTGCAGTATTTTAGGCGTAACAAAGGATCATGCTAAGCCATTTGAGGGATATATAGCCCTTAATCAATAGTCTCTCATTGTAATCAATGGAATTAAGTATCTTGCCTCAGCTATTTTCTTAGCAAGGCATTCTTGATCGCCCGTTTTGGATTGCTCTGTTTTATAAAACGCTAGCATGTTGCATACTGTGACAATTACCATTTTTAGTGCACTCATTAATGGGAGGAGCTCGTGGCTAAATAATAACAGCCGCTCGGGTCGATCGTTAGGTTAAGCCGTGCTTGCCTAGGTTGGTCTGTGGATGGGTGACGGCCCATTACATACCGAGTTTCCTCCGTGCCTCGGAGAGCACGTTAAGCAGTTGAAGATCTTTGACAGTCGTTACAGGTAGTCAGTGGCCCAAAAAGTCTGGCAACCAGTCTTACCAAGGGGTATCGTATTACCCGGTACTAACTGGGTTGTGGAGGTCAGATAGGCAGTCGCTCCATGTAAAATACTGGTATTCAGCTGCATCCGGTTAGACTGGAAGCCGACCCCAACTTGGGAAAAGGCTAGGCAGATGAGTGCACTCATTAATGAGATGACCTTGTTCTCAACAATGTCAACACGTATAGATATACGAGGTGTAAACGGTATCTACACGATGCCGTCAACCAAGCATTCTGTACATCAAACTAAGTAACTTTACGCAAAGACGGACACGACGCTTGCTCGTCTGCGCCCTATTGTAAAATAGATAGTAGTGGTGGGCGTTGCGACTACGAAACGAACCGTTTCAAAGACCGTTTTGTGTTCTTCGACGATGAAACCGTTTGACGTCCTGGTTTCTAATCTAACAGTCTGTTGCACAAACCAGTCTCGAATTACTTGCTGCGATTTTGTATTTTACGCCTATGAAAATACAGTCGAGAACGCTATGATTTAACTATTTTTCTCAATAAAGTCGCGCGTCGCGTCGTCGTCCTTAACGTTCCGCGTTTCGTTCGTTTACAAAACGGTCCTCAAAAAAACAGTCCTTAAAAAAACTTCAACTATTTCACTCGACGAAAACGCAACATGTTGGATAAGTTTCTTCCTTTATGCCGTTTTCAAACCAGTTGCAACGACGACCGTTTTCGGCAACCGTTTTCGTCGTCAGGAAAACGGTTGCGTTTCGTCCGGCTAAAATTCGACAACGACTCACCACTAATAATATATAGAAAGGACGGGACACAGGCGCGAGCGGATGACGGGAGGGCGAGAACGGGGGTGCGGGTGCGATGGTGCGCGGGTGCCAGGAATCGTATCTGGCGCGGGCGTGGCGCTTGGCGTCACGCCCGTGCCTCGTCTTTTCTATAATATGTTTTAAAGAGTCGCGACGGCGGCGCCTCGTCTGCGCCTTGTCCGCGCCCCGTCCGCGTCTTACGTCTTTTCCGTGTGTCCAGCGCTTAGGCCTCATTCACGAAGTCAGCGGTGGCGGCGCGGCGGCGGCGGCGGCGCCGGAACGGCGCGGGCGCGGGGCGTTTCAATGCATACATTTAAATGGAGCTGTTCACGAAGTCAGCGACGCGGGCAGCGGGCGTCGAGCTGCGTACGAGCGGCGAGCGGCAAACGAGCGGTGCTCTCGAGACTATTGACGTAGTGTTGTGCAGAATAAATTATTGACCAAAATTTCAAAATGCCCGTCGATGACGTTTTGGAGCAATTAATATGTATTGTTACGTCGTACCCATACCTACATTACAAGTAGCTTCTAAAAGTAGGTACCTACAACTAAGTCGGTAGGTAGTAGTAGGTATGTATCGAATGATGTAGGTACAAATTCGCAAACTACCTATAAAATACATCAGGAAGTTGTCATTGTAATTTCGACCGTACGCCCAGGGCATAAAGTACCTATTTCTTTCCTTTGTACAAAAGTTGTGGAAGTTTCTCGAAGGACAATGACCTAGCATGAATTGCCTAGAAGATTCTGGGAAGTTATGGATCTTTCTCAAACGTTCGGTCGTCATATAAATAGTCGACGTATTTGCGGGAGCGGGCAGTATTATTTTGGCTACAGTACCAAGCGAATCGAAGTGAACTAGAAGTGCGATATCTAAGTGAACAGTGATCAGTACTGTATAAGTGATTGAGTTTGAAGTGTTTTGTGATAATTAAAGTTATTCAGTTGTTTCATCGGTAGTAATTAATTTATCCCGTACCCAGCTCGTAACAATTTGGTGTCAGAAGTGAGGGATAAATTATGCCAGTTCTACCTAAGGACAACACGGAAGGTATCCGTACCAGGAGTCAGCGACAGCAGGACATGGACCAAAGGCGGTTTGGAAATTCTCCGACACAGACACCGGGTGGTGTCCAGCCTACGTCAGTGCCAGTCGCTGGTCCATCCGGAGTTTCTCCAGCATCAGTAGCGCCAGACTTGTCAGCTTTAATGGCGCTGCTGCAGGAGCATGCTCGCCGTCAAGAGGAGCAGGCTCGCCAGTTACAAGAGCAGTTGCAACGAGATAAGGAGGAGCATGCTCGCCGTCAAGAGGAGCAGGCTCGCCGTCAAGAGGATCAGGCTCGCCAGTTACAAGAGCAGTTGCAAAGAAATAAGGAGGAGCAGGCTCGACGTCAAGAGGAGCAGGCTCGCCGGTTGGAAGAGCAGTTGCAACGAGAAAAGGAGGAGCAGGCTCGCCGTCAAGAGGAGCAGGCTCGCCGTCAAGAGGAGCAGGCTCGCCGTCAAGAGGAGCAGGCTCGCCGGTTGGAAGAGCAGTTGCAACGAGATAAGGAGGAGCAGGCTCGTCGTCAAGAAGAACAGATGATCCTAATAAAGGATCTTCATTCAACTTTTGGCAAAGAGCTGAAGGGAATGAAGGATCAGGTTCACCAGCACGAGAATCGCATCTCAGAGGCCGAAGTGCAGATCGCTGGGATGAAGAAGGCTTTGGGAGAACTGAAGATTGGAGACGTGACTGTGGCTTCAGTAGTTCCTGCACCTTCAGCGCGGGGCTTTAAGGTGCCTCCATTCGATGGAACATCTTCGTGGTCGGCGTATAAAATTCAATTTGAGGCCGTTATGAAAGCGAATGGATGGACAAAATCTCAAGCCATGACGGCGCTCACCTTGGGCCTCCGAGACCAGGCCCTCAACATTCTTGAAGCGCTTGGCAAGGATGTGACCTACGAACAGCTGCTGGAGGCGTTAGAGTCCAGATACGGCGACGCGCACCTGGAGCACGTATTTCGTGCTAAGTTGAAGGACCGTGTTCAACAAGGTGCTGAGAGTCTACAGCAGTGGGCCCTAGAAATTGAGAAGCTGGTGCGAAAAGCATACCGGTCTGCCCCTGCACTCATAACTGGAAGTATGGTACAGGCGTTTGTCGACGGTATACGCGACTTGGAAGTTAGAGCCGCTGTGAGACTTGGGCATCATGAGACACTGAAAGGGGCGTTGGCCCATGCCTTGGAAGTAGAGGCAGCAAGGCAAGACCATCGAACACACCATGTCAGGGAGGTTGTGGCATCACCTGTACGCGACTGTGAGAGAGGGTACAGCTCTAGCTGCTACACTGGTAGAGAAAGGGATCATGATCGGTCAAGCTGCCCAAAGCAAGTTGTGGCATCACCTGTACGCCAGCGTTCGCAAAGGTACAGCCCTAAGTGTTACAATTGTGGAGAAAGGGGTCACCTTCGGTCAAACTGTCAAAAACGAAGCACACCGAGAGAAGACCAATCTCTGCAGAGAAAAGCGGCTGGAATGACTGTCCAGCAACAGTGGAGAAACCACAGCAAAACAGATGAATTGTCAAGAAGACCGTCGACTGAAGATCGGAAGCACAGTTCCAGACAAGAGTCTAAGGAAGTGGTGCCTGTGAGGATTCTAAGAACGGATCTCAGCGATGAATGGAAGGAAACCCTACAGCAGGTTCAGCAAAATGACTCGGATATCAAACCGATCTTCGAGTGGATCAAAGCTGGTGCTCCTAAACCCAAGTGGAGTGATGTGGCTGCGATGAGTTCCATCACGAAGAGTTATTGGGCGCAATGGGACAGCTTGGTGATCCAGGATGGAGTCTTGTGCCGTAAATGGGAAAACGCTCGTGGGGACAGCTGTCATCTACAAATGGTTGTCCCTAAAGCTAAGGTACCGGATGTTTTACGGCTCTACCATGATGGATGTTCGGGAGGACATATGGGGGTTAAAAGGACTTTACTAAAAATTCGAGAACGCTTTTACTGGATCCACTGTCGAGATGATGTGGAGGACTGGTGTCGCAAATGTACCAGTTGTGCGGCCGTGAAAGGACCCCAAACACGCAGCAGAGGAGCATTAAAAGTGTACAACGTTGGAGCCCCTTGGGAACGGATAGCACTAGACGTTGCGGGACCATTTCCAGAAAGTGAGAGCGGAAACAAGTACTTCTTGGTGGTCATGGATTACTTCACAAAGTGGCCAGAAGTCTTCGCCATTCCTAATCAAGAAGCTACAACTGTCGCAGATAAATTGGTTCAGGAAGTCTTCTGTCGTTTTGGAGTACCCTTAGAAATACACAGCGATCAAGGAAGGAATTTCGAATCGCAAGTATTTCAGGAGACTTGTCGATTAATGGGTACCCACAAAACCAGAACCACCTCTTACCACCCACAATCTGATGGAATGGTGGAACGATTCAACCAAACGTTGGAAAGATATCTGGCAAAAGTCGTGGAAAGCCGACAAAGGGATTGGGACAAGCACATACAGCCGTTTCTTCTGTCCTACCGCAGCGCAGTCCACGAAAGTACGACTGTGACGCCCGCCTTCGCGAACTTTGGAAGGGAATTACGGTTGCCTGCAGATTTAATCACTGGAACTCCCCCTGATGCTCCACGCAGTGTTACAGATTACGCAAATGACTTGCGTAACAAGTTGAATGATGTTTATGAGCATATTAGACAATCCGGCCAACAGATGTCTGAGAAGATGAAGACCCGTTATGACCGAAAGGCAAATAGTAGGGGTTTCGACGAGAGTTCACTGGTGTGGTTGCATAACCCAGTACGGAGCAAAGGGAAGTCTCCGAAATTACAAGCAAACTGGGATGGACCATACCGAGTCGTGACTAGGATCAACGATGTCACCTACCGAATACGGAAGGGTCCACGAGGTGCGCCTAAGATTGTCCATGTAGACCGATTGGCGCGATACTACGGGCCTAATGATGCTCGGGACGAGCATGTCTAAGGAGGGGGCAGTGTTACGTCGTACCCATACCTACAATACAAGTAGCTTCTAAAAGTAGGTACCTACAACTAAGTCGGTAGGTAGTAGTAGGTATGTATCGAATGATGTAGGTACAAATTCGCAAACTACCTATAAAATACATCAGGAAGTTGTCATTGTAATTTCGACCGTACGCCCAGGGCATAAAGTACCTATTTCCTAGCATGAATTGCCTAGAAGATTCTGGGAAGTTATGGATCTTTCTCAAACGTTCGGTCGTCAACTCGTCATATAAATAGTCGACGTATTTGCGGGAGCGGGCAGTATTATTTTGGCTACAGTACCAAGCGAATCGAAGTGAACTAGAAGTGCGATATCTAAGTGAACAGTGATCAGTAGTGTACTTGTGATTGAGTTTGAAGTGTTTTGTGATAATTAAAGTTATTCAGTTGTTTCATCGGTAGTAATTAATTTATCCCGTACCCAGCTCGTAACAGTATGATTTAAGATTTGTAAAAAAATTGTAATGGCAGATTGTAAATCGCACTTTGAGAGCTTCAAGAAAATAATCAAATGTTTCTGTACTCATTCTGGTATACTTAATCAAAGAATTTATCGGGATTTTGTCTCTGTTCTTCATAACTCCGATGACACTCGACTTTTTGGATGGTTGTAGAAATTTATATCTTCTTTTGCCCACAATAAATTCAACTTTATGAAGGAATTATAATCAAAAAGATGTTGTCGGCGACGTTTAGACATTTCGTTCGCGAATAAAGATATTAATTTCTCGTAACACACACAACACAACGCCGCTCTAGCGCCGCGCGATCTGCCCGTTGACTTCGTGAACACTACAATGCCGCCGCGCCGCTGCCTATGCCGCCGCCGCCGCTGACTTCGTGAATGAGGTCTTAAAGTTGCGCCAGCGGTTGAGTCTCGCGCCCCGCTCCCGTGTGTCGTCGCCTACCCTGCCGCTAAGCGATTAGCCGATCACTCGTCATCATCCGCGACTAAACAAGCGCTAATAAAGGCGATTCAGCCTAGAGACGGGCGGATTTCAAATGGGGATGGCAACTGTGAACCTTATGGCGCTAGTATAGTTTGTTCCAAGCATCGTCATTGGTAGAAAATCTGGTAATGTCATTTTATATTCCAAAATGGCTTGACCTCATTGATCAGATTGGGAACAAACTATGCTAGCGCCATCTGTTTTCAGCTTTCACCGACCAATCCCAATGTAGGCGTTAAGAAAACCGCGAAATCTGGCGTTGTAGACCAGTGCAGATAATTTTTGAAATGAAAAAATTCATAGTAGGATGAAACCCATTGGAAATGAAAGAGAATATAACAAAAGTGAAAGGAAAAATAATTTATGGGCGATCTGAGGTCGGGAAGTGGGGGGTGGGGTGTTTATGGGTAAAAAAAGCGGTTTATCTCGATTTCCGGCTAAACTACAAGTCATGTGGAAAAAAGTTAAATGGCAAAGTTGTAGGTAATAAAAAGATCTACAACTTTTACACTTTTTTCACATAACCTCAAAATTTAGGTATGTGAAAAATTCAAATAAAACCAAGATTTTGGTTTTTTATTATATATTTATATACAGGTTGTAAACATCAAATGAAGTAGCTTTACGCAAAAATTATTGCTGGGAAGCGACTTTTGTTTTGGGGTGAAAAATCATGTTTTGTGGTAGAACTCTATGTAACGCGCTCATTGTGCTGATAGTATAGTAGGAGGTAGAAGAGGTGTTTAAAGTAAAAGTCTTACAATAAAAACTTGAATTTAAAAAAAAAATCTTGTCAAAACCTTGGAATTTTGACCCCCAATATCTCCGTAACTAGAAGGTTCCCAGGTATGGTGTAGAACAAAAAAAATATCATAATGACGGGGACAACAAGTGCCTTTCGGCTTCGTTAAGAGGTTTTTTACACTCTTTATACGTGTCGCGTCGGGTCCGGTTAGACTGGAAGCCGACCCCAAAAAAATTGGGAAAAGGCTAGGCAGATGATGATATACGTGTCGCTAATGACAACCACATACAAAACCGGCAAACGGTCGGTGGTTGGGCACCTAGAGTGACCCAAATCGATTTTTTGTTTTAATATTTATTTCTGTTCAACCTAAGTATATGGTAATTTCTTTAGGTATAATCATGGGGTCTCAACCCGAACAAATTATAATTAGTCTTGAAAAAAATCAATAGATGGCAGCATAGGTAACAGTAATGAAATTGACAATCACTAAAATGCGTTAAACGGTAGATTTCGGCCGAAATAAGATTAGCAAAAATCAAATGTTCCCCTGTTTAATGCTAATTTATCTATTTTCACTCATAAATCACGTTATTTTAACAAAAAAGATAAAGGAGACCTTTTACTTCAATTCGAACTTTTAGATTGGTAAAGTTGTCAAAAGTCGGCCATCTGTAAATCATTCTGTTTAGACCTATTTGCTATAGATGGCGTTTTACTCAATTTACCTCACACGCGGAACGGAACAGGTTTGTTTGTGTTAGTGAGCTATCACTCACACAAATGAAACTGTTATGTCAACTTAGGTACGCACAGTAAAAACTCGAGCTTGAGCGAGATATTTTTTGTGGTTTTATGTACCCATTGAATTATATTATCTGTGCCATTGATAATACGTCTTGTCCTTGAACGCAAGGTGCGATGTCATATTCAATGTGCGATTAAGAGACAAAACTAAACAAATAAATAATATTAAAGTGTGTCTTTTTACTGAATGAATACCTACATTGTTTTTTAGTCTTTGTCTGTCTGCCTGTGTTTCGGTGTTTGACGGGGCAACTGGCAGATAGGTGTTCGGAGGCCGCCTTTTAATACATCAATGAAGACTACTTTTATTTTAGAATAATAATTATTTAAGTCTTCGTTCAAAAAAATTAAAACCTTTGTCATTTTTAACAAAATAGGTTCGATTTAAATAGTTCGCTGTTTAAACAAAGGTAGGGTAGGTACTTACTGTTTTTGTAATTATTTCACAAAGGTCGCGGACCGTTTTTCATTCAACGTTTAACATCACCAAAGCCTAACATTAATTATCAAGGATCGGTTTCTAACGTCATCTAAAACTAACCTAAATAAAACAAAAGTTATTTTTCATTCAACGTTTAACATCACCAAACCCCAATAGGTAGGCAAAAAAACAATTCCTAGGCTTGCTTACGCGCTCTACAAACTTGCACCCATTATACCTACCTACCTACTGAATGCAGTTCTATTGTCTGTTTAAGGATTGGCGTTATATTATGAGGAAACTATCAATAAGCAAAAGTTATTTACGTCCCAAAAAAGGTGCATTAGGGTCATAGGGCTGTTTTGTCAAAGGTTATCGATAGCTCAAACAATATTATATTGAGCATAATGTTTTAAGTTTGCCTTCTTTATTTAAATATGAAGTAGGTACTTAGCTGATTTTGTCCAAAGTAATCCTAATTTATAAAAAAAATGTAGAAGTTCGATAGTCGTCGTGTTAATAACAAGCTAGAAATAGACCGAGCAGTGCACTGCAAAATGCATAATTAGGTACTATTCTATTTGGCGCCAAAAACAATTATTATAGCAAGTAAACAAAAACAATGTATGTAGCTACCTAGTACCACGGTATTATAATAGAATTCGGCAAGCAGCGGTGGTCCAGTGGTGGCGGCCCCGACTTGCTAAAAGTAAGTCATGGGTTCGAACCCAGACAGGCGCACTACTTTTTGTAATTTATTTCATCACCACATTAAATTTTTTAACGTGATCCTTATTATTATGAAAAAATTAAATTCTTAAAATTGAATTTATTTTCATAAACATAAAGTATATTTTAAGAATTTTAAATTTTTAACGTGTTTCTTAGTACGATTCTGCTAAAGCGGCAATTTTAGACCCTGTGCTCCCAAAACGGTGAAGGAAAACATCGTGAGGAAACCGGCATGTCCTAGAACCAAAAAATTCGAAGACATTTTGACATCTACCAATCCGCACTGGGCCCGCGTGATGGATTATAGCCCATTCCCTCTCATAGAGAGGAGGCTGTGTCCCAGCAATGGGAACATTAATAGGCTGATGATGATGATGATGATAATTCTGTAAATACATACGGTCGCGAATCATACATATTTTGTTCAACATACAGGCTGACACTGACATGCGCATTGCATTGCAAAATAAAATTTCGCGGGCTATCGGCGGAATTATCGTGGTGTGCGTCTTGCCGTATAGTCGCTGCTTTTGTGTGCGTCCTAGAACATCGTAAATTACGACTGCAGTTTTGATCGTTGAAAAATATCGTAATTGACAGCACCAAATAAAATAATTATTTATTTAAACAGGTCGTACTATTTATTTATTTACGTAGGTACACATAAAAGTTGGACAAAGATATTTGTCTGCCTAGGGAGCAAAAATTTCTGAAACTAAATTATCCTTTTACCTATTTAAAACCTGATTGCTTGGAAAACACGTTCGTTTCTAACCGCGTATTTAAAATGAAGTAATAATTGAAACGTTAAAAATATCGCGGACTTCATTCTCCTTTAAAAAAAATCACGTTCTATGTTACAGATGTTGGTTATCAACGCTCGGTTACTGCGTCACAATTAGAATTTTTATGTATCAACACTTTAATAAGTAATGAAAAATATAATAATACGAATTATACTCATATTAAATAACATAAAAATATCACATCAAAAGTTTTTCCGTTCACCGAAAACTTGTATTACAGTGGATCAAGATCGTTTCATCGCCATATTCGCAATATCTTAGTGCGAGCGAGTGAATAGATATTATGAATGAATGTATCGCTGAGTTGGTCGCCGCCCGCTCGATGCGTAAAATACCTACCTAAATTTGCGTAACGTCGAAATGTAAAAGGGCTCCGTATGCATTGAAATACTCAAAAACACATGAAGATTCATTCGCCGAAACGTGTATATTTCTAGCTCACTCGCACAAATGAAACTGTTTCGCCCACTCAAGACATTTTTAGGGTTCCGTATCCAAAGGGTAAAAACGGGACCCTATTACTAAGACTCCACTGTTCGGCCGTCCGTCTGATTATCACCAGGCTGTTTATCATGAACATGAGCTAGGCAGTTGAAATTTTCACAAGTGATGTACTTCTGTTGACGTTATAACAAAAAAAAAACCGAATAAAATTAATAATTCAGAGGGGCTCACATAGAACGAACGTGTTTTTTTTGCCGCGTTTTGCTCATTATTAACGGCAACAGATAGACGCTTCAGATATTCATACAATATTTAATTGTGTATTCAATTTAAAAATAAATAGTCAAATCAAAATAAAATAAATATTTATGGGAGGCTCTCACACAACAAACGTGTTTTTCTGCCGTTTTGTCTAATGTTGTACACATAATGGTACGGAACCCTTTGTCCGCGAGTTCGACTCGCACTTGGCCGGTTTTTTGTATTATTATTACCTACTCGTCCTTGAAGGCACGGATCATGGTGCGTTGGTGAGAATCTATATAAAAACAGCGCCATCTAGTAAAATCGATGCCACTTTGTATCTATTTATGTCATGTGATGGTAGATGGCGTTGTAAAACTCCAGTTTGTGGCAATTAGTGAGACGCTGGTGCTGCCATCTGTCTAAGCAATAGAAAATAAAAAATAACCAGTTCAATTGCCGGACTTAGGGAGGTGTCATTTCTTTGTATGGGATTGGGTATCTGTACGAAGTATTATATTATCTGTGGTATAATTAATTCATTTTCAAATGGTTTCTAGTTAGTATCTGAAGCTATTTGGTTTGCGCGCCATAAGACCTCGCGCTGGGATTCGCTGAACCTGGCGACACTAGCGCCATAGTTTTGACGGCCGCTCTCCGCGCGCCGACCAATAAGACATTCCTACCTTTTTCTGGAAACCACGGTGTGCTTTTTCGTGTAATTTTGATGAAAAGTGCGTTTTTTTCACCGTGATGGACAGCTAAAACTTCAAGAAACTCGTGACAGATACCCAGTGCGTGAAAGTGCTTCACGTGGTGAGAGCTGCTGAAATGTTGCTGGTGAGGCGTCCCGAAGCTGGTCTGAAGGTTAGTGGGCCAATAGTTTTTCGGTGCTGACGTAGAAACCATTTTCTTATTCTGCAGTTCACAGGGTGGGTTTCTTAGGAATCTATATAATTACTTAGTCTTAAACCTTATCCTACAAAATAAATTGAGTTCCCCGCCTGGCGTCGGCTACTTACAAGCCTCGTCACCAGTCGATGCCATTAGGTCCGCCGGCTTGCGACTTGAAAAACCGAATGACGGAAGGTCTCGTATATTAATTGGACGTCCCATCCTCAATTGAAGACAGCGCTTTTCTGCACGCGATATACCGTCAAAACTTTAAAGACGAGCTGACAATAAATGATGATGATTTTATTAAGTCAACTAAAATTATTCGTAGGCGTTCCTTAGATAACGGTCGCAAGTAGATAGGCGTTGAAATCGAGTCCACAGTTCGAAAACATTTAGTGACCACCAAGGATAAATTATTTATTGATTGGGCGACTTGCCGTTTCATCGACGTTGTCGAAGTATTTCGTTGTTTACATTGTCAACAGTTCGGTCACCTTAAGAAACACTGCGTTAACAAATCACCTACTTGTGCTAATTCCTCCGAAGCACATGAAACAAATAACTACCCGCACAAGGATAATTTAAATTTTATACAGACTTGCGTGGCGTGTAAACGTTTTAAAATACCGTTTGACCATCGTTGTGGGTCTACAGAGTGCTACAAGCTTAAGGGCCTATACTACCTCAAATGGCTTAGCATGATCCTAAAATACTGCAGCATTCATTTTGAAATAAATATGTGGTAAAGTTGAGGATTAATGTTAGGCTTATGTTTGGCGAAAACACGATTTCATAAAATTTTCTCGATAGAAAAAAATCCCAAAGTTACCTCAAAATCGAACAATAAACCGCTGGTATTCAAAAACTACTTCAAATTAGATCATGAAACTTTGCATACTAACTGAACTAACTATAAAGCAGGTCTAATGTTTTTTTATTTTTTCCAAAAGACGAAAATTTGATTTTGTAAAGAATAAAAACCACTCATTTCGCACCATTCGGCCGCAGTGACTGACGTAACAACCGCTTTGTAGTGCAAGCTGATTAGAACGTTATTCTAACAGAATTACAAACGAATTTTGAACCACCACAAATAGAGTTGCTAATCTGAGGTGGTATAGGCTCTTATTTATTTATTAGTAAAGGTTCACCAACAGCTTCTGTGTGTAATATTTAGATATATATTGGTTATACAGCCTTGGACTAACACAGTTGCCAATTACAGGTTAACCAGCATTCACAAAAATAAGTGTTAGCATATGAGAGATTAAAATTAAAAATTAAAATAAGTGGCTAAAGAAATGAAATACAATACTAGATCATACAATAAGAGACTATCTAGCTTAAGGTGAATGCTTCAGGGTAACCCGCGAAATTCAAATTTTCTTACATTTTTTGCAATTTGCCGACCAGTGCTAGGTTGTATGTTGATTAAAATATTGTTTGCGACTGTAAGACGTATGTAGTTACAGAATTATAACTATCAAAATCATCACTACAACCCTCGAAAGTTCATAAAGGTGGAAAAATTACTTTTATACTACACCTGCTTGGAAAGTACCTTGATACTTTATCAAACTTACGGTAGAAAGTACGTCATTGCATATCGAACAAATATGCGGAGAGAAAAC
The DNA here is from genome assembly GCA_905147715.2 of Xestia xanthographa. NCBI lineage: Eukaryota > Metazoa > Arthropoda > Insecta > Lepidoptera > Noctuidae > Xestia > Xestia xanthographa. The sequence continues at coordinate 542,215 of LR990654.1, read as the reverse complement.
GCATCTGAGTGGAAGAGAAAAGTGTATGAAAATCCATTTCTTACGTGGTTTTTCTTTTTTAATTTTGGGTAAGACTATGCGCCGGTAACCTAAATATCAAAAGCCAAAAAGTTTTTACAGTGAGTTTTTATCTCAAAGTTCGCAAAATGACACTGGCCACTAACTGTGTGTTGGATGGTGTCGGGCTGGTAGTGCGACCCTGCGGCGGCAGGAGAAACAATTTGAAAAAAGAACATGTGAAAATTGCAGATGCCATTGGCACCATTTCCAATTTGTGTGTTGTTTGAGTTTTTTATTTTCCTCGTAGGTGTAGTATAAAGCACTATGTATCACTCGAGAGAAAGTGCGATTCCCGATCTCGGGTGTTTTAAAGAAGCCCTCACCTACGGCTCGGGCTTCAAACGACACCCTCGACGGTAATCGGTCACTTTCTTCTCTCGGTGAACAATGTACTATTCCAAGGTCAAAATCCTTCTTGCTCCTTTATGAACTTGGAGGGTTGTATTGATGATTTTGATAGTTATAATTCTGTAACTACGAGAAAATTTGAATTTCGCGGGCTACCCTGGAGCATCAGCCTTACTTAAGCTGTCATCATCTCAGGTCCAATTGAAAACTAGCGTCGGGCACTTGCTGCTCGGCAGTATGCTAAACTGAGCCTATTTGGCGCAGCCGTCAGAAACACTAATTCAAATATTTTTAAGTATTTTTATTACTTTTTATTTTGCTGTGTGCACTTGCGGCTTAAGAGGGCCCTTCCCGGCCCGCCTTTCGTCAACCCGAGCATGGTCGAAAAGCTTGTTGTTTCATCCAGAGCCACAGCGGTGGTATTCTTTCAACTCCCCTGTCTTACCTAGCCCCGATTCCGCACTACTTGCCTCCCGCGTACCTCACGAAAAACATTGTTCGAAAATTTATAAAACTTGTTCCAGGAAATACGTGTTTTTGAATTAGTCTTACAAGTATGTGAAATAAATATTTGTTATTTAGAATCTTCACTACATTTGCAAGGCTTTCTCTACCAGGCTGCTTTCTTTACTTTTACAATTTATAAGTACATTATGAACGGCCAAAGTTGAGGTAATAGTTGTGAAAAACGGCAATTTTTGGAGGCTTATACTGAATTTGTTTCTACAAATTTTTATTTTCTGCTTCGATAGAAGCCTAGATATAGTCCCCAAGATACCTATACCAAGATACCTGGTATAGGTATCGTGGGGCAAACAACGGCATAATCACGCACGAGCTATAGTCAAAATTCTCGCGAAAAGTATGGCGGGTTGGCCGCTCTTAAGCCAAATATATATGTTTTCTTTCTTTAAGCTCGAACAGTTAATCCTATCCATAGTTTAACTATATAGGACAATTAAATCTCCACAACGATAGGGTGGCGGTGGCGACCTCTGAATTAGACAGATTAATTATAGATTATAACTTAGACGCGGTACTTGTTCAAGAGCAATATCAAAACGCGCGCTTACGTCACAAAGTAGTTCAGCTGGACGGCAAAGCACGAGCCGGAATTGACGTAGCGCTTTCTTCTAACTTTACTGTAACGTCTTTGCGTAACCTCATGACGCCCCACTGTGCCGTTGCGGAAGTCTCATCAGCTTCTCTTAAAGTTTACGTTGTGAGCTGTTACTTACAATACTCAGACCCTGTTGCTCATCATATACATAACTTCCGTCACTCGCGGGCTGTAAAGTTATCGTTAATGTTAAAGAAGTGCACGATGGTCACCCTGGCATAGTCAAGATGAAACAGGTCGTCCGTAACTGTGTGGTTGGAGACGTTAGACGAAGATATTGAGCGCATTTGCAGTAAATGTGCTGCGTGAGTGCCACAGCGCGCCCAGCCGGCCGCAGCACCACTGCACTCGTGGCCGTGGCCTGAGGAACCCTGGTCACGTATTAATGTTGATTTTCTTGGCCCGTTACATAATCGTTACTATTTAATCATAGTAGACGCTCTCTCGAAATGGATCGAGGTGGAGCGAGTAAGCACTACCTCGGCGACTGCTGTTATATTGATTGTTTTAGGCGCATATTCGCTCGATTCGGCATTCCAAAACGGATAGTGAGTGACAACGGACCTCCATTTTCATCGGTCGAACTCGCAACGTACTTAAAACGCAATGGAGTAAAACATTTACCAGTAGCTCCTTACCACCCCTCTAGCAACGGTGCTGCTGAAAATGCTGTATGCACCATTAAACGTGTTTTAAAGAAGCCGGCAATCGAGAATATTGACGATAATACAGCTTTAAGTAAATTTATATTTATGTACCGTAATACGGAACACGGTACTACAGGGCGCGAGCCGGCCGTGGCGATGTTGGGGCGTCGTCTGCGTGGTCGATTAAATTTGCTACGGCCAGATACGGCAGAGGTGGTGCACGGCGCTCAGATAGCGCAGGAGCAGCGCGCGGCCGCCACGGGCCCACCAATACGCCAGGTCATGACAGGGGACGCAGTCTTCGTGCGCGATATTAAGGGGGGACAGTGTTGTGTATGGAGTATGTTATAAATGTATGTGAGGGTACACTTAGTATTTCATTTTAATAAACGTGAGTCAGTCTGCTTTGGACCACGGTGTTTCATTGCAACGAACACAACAGTAACAAATTAGCCAGATCTCATGTACAAATATTACAATCAGCCGTTTAGTCAATTCCGAGATACAGCAATCATGCAAACGTTACCCCAGCAGCATTTTAAATATCATCAAAATTAAAGCAAATACAAATACAAATTAAGTTATACCATTTATTTCAAATTCATTTCTAATTATTTAGATAAGATTAATTTCAAAATATCCATTTTTAAAACAAAACATCTGGCTGGGGTAACGTTACTCCAGCCGGAAGTGTTTTTATCAAATAATGAAAAAACTATCAGCATACCAAATTTAAAAATGTGCTTACCATTCTCAGAAGCAGTATTTCTAATTATTTAGTGCACTTAGAAGACGATTTTCGACAAAATCTGGCTGGGGTAACGCACTCCTTAATGTAGCTTGTTGTAAATAGTATTACTTAACATTAACTGCAATTCTCCTACTTTGCGCTCCTTTTACTTCTGAAGTGAATAATTGAAACCGCTGTTATTTCGATTCGTGTGTGATATCTTAAACTTAAAAGATTTATTAATCACAGGTGCGAGCGTCACAAGAAGAATTAAACTGGAAGATACAATTACAGCGGAGCTAAAGAAAAATGAACCATCAAACTTGAAAGTTTTCCGGACAACTCGTAATCCTACGTACAAACCTGGCACTACTTTCGAAGAGTCTGACGAACGTGATCAGCATACCCAAACACGAACACGAATTAGTAAAAAACGTTATGAGTGTGATGTGTGTCAGCGTAATTTTAGTAAGAGATATAGTTTAATCAGACATATTCGAATACATACTGGTGTAAAACCTTACAAATGTGATGTATGTCAGCGTAATTTTAGACAGATAAGTCATTTAAATAAACATATTGTAATACACGCTGGTGTAAAACCTTACGAGTGTGATTTATGTCAGCGTAGTTTTAGTACAAAGTGTCAATTAACCAATCATATGCGAACACACACTGGTGAAAAACCTTTTAAGTGTCATGTATGTCAGCGTAATTTTAGTCTGAAAGGTAATTTTAAAAAACATGCCATAATACACACTGGTGAAAAACCATACGAGTGTCATGTATGTCAGCGTAGTTTTCGTGAAAAGGGTCAATTAACAAAACATATTCGAATACACACTGGTGAAAAACCTTACAAGTGTGATTTATGTCAGCGTAGTTTTAGACAGATACATCATTTAAACAAACATAATATTCTAATACACGCTGGTTTAAAACCTTACAAGTGTATGTCGGCGTAGTTTTATTGTAAAGCGCCATACGAATCATGTCAACCAATATTTAAATAGCTTGGTTTGCTACCGTAACCTTAATTATATGTGTATGAAGTATGCATGTTCGTTCAAAAACACAAATAACTATTTAAAACAGCAGAGGAAGTAAGCTCTCGAAGTCGGCGTGACCAATACAGACTTGTGTTAGATGTGCTGCCTCGATCAGCTAAATATAATAAAAACTCTCTGGCTATGCGTCCTCTACAACCTGTTTTTTTTATATCCCATAACTCTCAGGTTATATTCTATAGGTAAAAATAATACTAAAACTCCTATAATAGGTGGTCCAAAAATGCATAGTTTCGGAGATATCATCAATCTTAATTAAATTAGGGCAAAAATGGTGACCAGTATGACGAATCTTTACTTTTGCGTGGTTGCCAAACTTCGCAGTGAAATAAATAGTAAAATAAAATATGTCTCTAAGTTTCATCGATAAATACGAGTAATTCATTTTAATTCAAACCAATCATTCATATTTAAAGCTAAGAAAATGCGACGTCATATTTCACGTAAGGGTGTTTTACGTTAATAATCGTGACTGCCGAATTATTTTGTATGAAAAATTAAAAAAAAAAAGATTGATTGAAACATAATTCATATGCCAGTTGATTCTTTGATATGGTCTCAATCATATCCTACAGTTATGGGATATAAAAAAAACAGGTTGTATAATAAATTACCAAGAGAAAAAACAAGCTAAAAGAAAAACACAAAAAAGTGAAAAATAACTTTTGTTTCAGAAGCCGGTGAAAATAACACCAAATCAATCAAACAAAGTTCAAGCTTCGGAGTCGGTGACCTTTGTTTAATTAAACAGAGACTAATAATATTTACGTTATTTACATACTAACTCTATAATATAAATATTTACAAGTATCAAAAAGGGTTACAGGGCGTTTGTTTGATTGATTTAATGTTTTTGTCACCGACTTCCGAAACTTGACCTTTGTTTTATTGATTTAGTGTTATTTTCACCGGCTTCTGAAACTAAAGTTATTTTTCACTTTTTTGTATTTTTCTTTTAGTTTGTTGTTTTCCTTTTGTGTTTTTTGTTGTTAGTTTTTTTTTTAAAGTCGGTTTTATGTTTGCAAGAAGAAAAAAATATTTTTCCATTTTTACTTGTTCCCAAACAAGTCGCCATGAATTTATTTTACATTATTAACTATACATGTCATGGTAATAGGTAGGCCTATTACCATGTAATAATAATGTAAAACCCCCAATAAATTTACATAATTATAATATCATATAATGTATATAATAATAACATTTATTTAATTACAACGGTTATATTTAAACCAAGAGAAGGAGTTCGTGGCTTAATAATAACAGCAGCTTGGGTCGATCTTTAGGTTAAGCCGTGCTTGCCTAGGTTGGTCTGTGGATGGGTGACAACCCATTACATACCGAGTTTCCTCCGTGCCTTGGAGCATACGTTAAGCAGTTGAAGATCTTTGACAGTCATTACAGGTAGTCAGTGGCCCAAAAAGTCTGGCAACCAGTCTTACCAAGGGGTATCGTATTACCCAGTACTAACTGAGTTGTGGAGGTCAGATAGGCAGTCGTTCCATGTAAAATACTGGCATTCAGCTGCATCCGGTTAGACTGGAGGCCGACCCCAACATAGTTGGAAAAGGTTAGGCAGATGATATTTAAACCAATTACTGTAACTAAAACTAGAACTAAAAGAGGTTCACACATTCATAAATTCCTCTCATAATACTTCTGACATGCCAATAAAATCTTTTTCCATCCATCCGCAAATATACCTAACTTTCAACATCTGGGTGTATTGTACACATCTGCATACCCTCTCAGAGCATACACGCGTGATATACGCGCGTAAATACCCGAATTTCTACACAAAAAGAGAAGACATTCAAACTAAAATTACTCTAAGACATAAAAATAGATTAAACATTCCTACATCCCGACTAAAACTGCATTCCTCAAGTACATATGTCACGTCGATAAAAAATTATAATAAGTTACCAGAAGAAATAAGAAATATAAATAAATACATCTTTATTAATAATTTAAAATTATACTTAAAATGTCACTTACGGGATATCTTCCGTGATTATTGATTATTTTGAGCTCCCGATATTTCGACGCTGTTGCAAGCGCCATGATCGCGGGTTAACTAGAGAATGCGGGTGGATGGAAAAAAATTGTTAGGAGCAGACAAATCTGTCTACCCTCTTTCTTTGTCTTTTGCTACGCACACTATTGGAACTCGACACTAAGTCACGGCAAAACACACTCACAGTATCGCTAGGTTTTGTGGAGTCCTTATTATGTTGCTGGCTGCTACTTTTGAGCTTACTCAATACTGGATTCCACGTACTTGACAATTTGAAGCCATCCTCTCTCTCCCGTAAGTGACATTTTAAGTATAGTTATGAACCGTGAAAGCTTAAAACAGAATTTAAAATTATTTCTATTAAACAAAAGCTATTATAATGTAAATGAATACTTGAATGACAGATTATAATTAAATATATACAGATAGGTACAATTTTATTAGGATGATTATTTAATTGTTTAATTAAACACAAGGACATATCTACCTGCCTACGAAATAATAGAATTATATGTTTGTTAATTGTATGTTATTGTTTTGAGAAATATTGTTATCTAGTTTTCATATATAATTTAACTTTAAATTTTTGACTGTGTATGACTGACATTTTTAACTTCTAACTATATCTGTTTATTTCTTCTAACTGTATATTTAACATTTTTAATTGGTTTCATGTATATTTTAACTTAATTAGATTTTGCTGTGCCCTGACAGGGTCTACAACGGCTCTTAGCTCTAAGCCTTTTTTGTTAACACCATTTTTTTACCTTGTAGAACGCAAATAAATGAATATGAATATTTTTAACTTCAATTAAGCTATAGGTACAGCTTAATTTTATTATTTAACTTCATTAAACTGCCCACCGTAGCTCAATGAGTTAATGTTTTTTTTGGGAAGCGGTATCAATTGTCCCCCCTAGTCTGGACTGTTATCACCCGTCCTAATAACCATTTCGTAGGGGGCAGGTTATCTTCTTTTAACTGATAACACAAGGCAAATAATCCCTTGTCACTCAAAACTGGTTTTAACAATGGGCGAATTTACTTGAACATTTTCAGAGTCGGCCGACCGCTCAGTGTGACCGTTAACGCTAACGTGTATACATGTTCTTTGGTGTTTTGAGTGCTTGTGTTTTTTTTTGTGATGGAGTCATCAAATAGACGTAATTATCCATGTATTAAGTTATTAAAATAAATCAAATTGTATGCTTGCGAACTGTATCACTCACTGAAAAAATACATAAATAAAATTTTATTTTTAATGATTTTTGTTTGGAGATCTACCCTGTAGTCGAATGTAGTCAAGCTGTGATAGTAGTTTTAAAAAAATCTGTGTGTTATATACTTTGGTGCTATAATAATCGTTTTTTGCGATTATATATTTTTTTTAATTTTTCATTATAGATGCCAGAATGCAGCGAAAATCAATATTTAAGTTTATACCGATGGTATAACATGCCGGCAACAGTGCATAAAATGTTGGTACATGGAGCAAATATAATAAAAGACTCTGTTACACCGATAGGACAAATGTCCGAGGAGGCTTCCGAGGCCAAAAATAAAGAAATAAGAAAAGCCAGATTGGAGACATCAAGACACAGATTTAATTATGATTTACTTAATTAAACATTAATGTTAACATCTTCAGACCCTTATATAAATAACATTACTAAGAAAACTTCCTCGAAAACAAATATCTAAGCGAGACAGATACAAGAATTTTATTAAAAGATTTAAAAAAATATTTTACACATTTAGTTTTGCCTTTTATTTACTACAATATTCCTATGTATACAATAAATATAATATTTAGGTTCCGAGTTTTGTCCCCTTAGATTAGTCAAATCGTACACTGGGCGTTGTAGGCGTCTACTATGGGTATTTTGTACAGCTGTTTATTTGGTTATAAGTGTTTTGGTTCACTTGCAAATCCGTTTTTATCTGATTGATGAAACCATTTTATTCCATTGGTTTACAACAACCAAATCAAAAACTAATGTTTAAACAAATAAAGGTCTCTTATTGGTATTTTTTTTTTTCAATCTTCTGCGTTGAGCCGTTTTCGAGATCTGGGATATCCCAAAACGTTACCGCAGCATAATCTTAAATAACTCAAGAACCAAATCACACACAAATTTTGCTATTTACAAACATTTACTGCGCAACAAAAGTAATCTATTCATGTATTTGGTTCCGAGCTGAACGAATTTTTGAAAATGGATTTTGCCAGGATAACGTTTCAAATGTTACTCCAGCAAAATTTGTTTTTCTCAAATAACATTAAAGCTACAATTCACACAAATTATGCCATTAGTAAACAAATTGCACATGATACAGGCACTAATTATTTTGTATGGTCTTATCTCTCAAATGCACAACATTTTTCCAGGGTAACGCACACTGATTGGAGTCTTCTTTTAAGCAAACAATGCCAGTATTAGAAGACTCCGCTCTTCCAAAACAAAAAAAATATTAGTAAAATATTTATCTTAGGTGAGTAGACAAAATTGGCTTATGTATAGTTTAGTGTATGTGAGTGAGTGTGTGTGCGTGTGTGTGTGTTTTGTGCCTGTGTGAGAATATAGGTTATAACGTGGGTTTCAAGAGCTCTTCGGTTTCCTTATAAGTAAGTGGTTTGATCCATATCAGTAGGTATATTTTTTTTGCATTCTAGTATTGGTTTTTACACATATTTCTTTATTTATTCTTTTATATAACGGAGCAGACCGTGTATTAAATTGCATGGAGGCAACCAAAGTTTTTGTTTGGGGGACTTCTGCAACAGCATGCTTTCTTCGTTTTGTTAGTTCAGATGCATCGTAAGGTAGGGTCTAGTGTTTCTTTAATATAGTTTGAACTATGTATAGCTTTCTTACTGAGAGTAATTCGCTTAAGTTATAAAGACTATCTGTGGGATATCTCATTTTTCACCAGTGTGTGTTCGAATGTGATGTCTTTTTAAATGGCCGTTTTGACTAAAACTACGCTGACATATATCACACGTGTAAGGTTTGTCACCAGTGTGTATTTGAATATGCCTTGTTAAATTACCCTTTTCACTAAAACTGCGCTGACATATATCACACGTGTAAGGTTTGTCACGAGTGTGTCTTTGAATATGCCTTGCTAAATTACACTTTTCACTAAAACTAAGCTGACATACTTCACACTTGTAAGGTTTTTCATCAGTGTGTCTTTGAAAATGTTTTGTTAAAGAACTCTTTACGCTAAAACCACGCTGACATACATCACACTTAAAAGGTATCTCACCAGTGTGTATCCGAATATGATTTCGTAAAGCACACTAGCAATAAAACCACGCTGACATACATCACACTTAAAAGGTTTCTCACCAGTGTGTATCCGACTATGTCTTGTTAAAGATTTATTGTCAATAAAACTACGCTGACATACATCACACTTAAAAGGTTTCTCACCAGTGTGTATCCGACTATGTCTTGTTAAAGAATTATTGTCAATAAAACCACGCTGACATACATCACACTTAAAAGGTTTCTCACCAGTGTGTATCCGACTACGTCTTGTTAAAGTACTATTGTCAATAAAACTACGCTGACATACATCACACTTAAAAGGTTTCTCACCAGTGTGTATCCGACTATGTCTTGTTAAAGTACTATTGTCAATAAAACTACGCTGACATACTTCACACTTAGGTTTTTCACCAGTATGTGTTCGAAAATGTTGTGTTAAAGGACCCTTCTGACTGAAACTACGCGGACATACATCACACTTAAAAGGTCTTTCACCAGTGTGTATTTGAATATGACTTCGTAAAGCACCACTATCAATAAAACCACGCTGACATACATCACACTTAAAAGGTTTCTCACCAGTGTGTATCCGAATATGTCTTGTTAAAGAATAATTGTTAAAAAAACTACGCTTACATATTTCACAGTCGTATGTTTTTTTACGAATACGTTGCTCATAGTTGTGAGGCTCTTTGTTAGAAGTACCAGGTTTGGACGTACGATTTCGAGTTGTCCGGGAAACTTTCAGGTTTGTTGGTTCATTTTTCTTTAGCTCCGCTGTAATTGTATCTTCTAGTTTTGTTTTTCTTGTGACGCGCGCACCTGTGATTATAAGTAAGATAAGTAAATAAATAATAATAATATTTAAATGAAACAGAACACTGAAAAGGAGCGCAGAACAGGAGAATTGTGTTAACATTGTTCACGCATGATGTTGACGACGTGCATATTTGCTATTACCTAAGCCGTAGGCGTTTCGTTCTTTGGGCCACCTACCTACACGTCATGACTCAAAATTACCAAATCATCCTCGGACAGCCAATGAGAGGACCTCAAAGGATGCCATCGAAAAAGCACCAATAGGAGCAGTTTATGAAGATTTCGTCAAACGTTAACAATATTTACGGGAGCATGAAGCTGACTTAAATACCAGATGAAAGGTTTTGCTTGTAACGTCACATTTGAGTAAAAAATGTACTCAAATGTGTCGTTACACGAGTTTTCGACGCACTGTATCGTCTTCATTTATGTTTACGTGAAAAAAGAAAAAATACGTGTCCAATATTTTTTGGAAATCTATCTAACGGACTAATTAGATTTTGTTTTTCATGTACCCTATTCAAGCTCAAGTCCTTTTTACCTCATGTGGGTATGATTTTTTTAATCTACTGATTTTTCATTCGATCTACTGCTAAAACTTTAATTTTTCTACTGATTTCTTCAGATTCCATCTGGCAACACTGGTCATTACGCGCGTCAGTGTTTGTAGGTTATATTTGTGTTATTGTGGATCATACGGATATTTTTGATTCTATTGACGATGAAACAATGAGGAATTTTCAACTGACGTTTGTCACGACGCTTCGGTATATTTCAATATATGGCGCTGATCAGTTTATGGGAATATGTTTTTAAGCGGCATTCTAGTAAAATACAATGAAAACAGAATTTACTACGTAGGTACCTATTATATTATAGGTCAATGGTATGATCTTTTAACAGGGCAAAAAAACACTCCTAGACACAATCATGTCAAACTCATTGTATAGTAAAATTTATTTATTATTCATTGTTATATCTATAGTGAGAACTTCTTTCTGTCAAACATTTGTAAGAGACCCGATAATATTATTATGTCTTTATGGGACAATACCGAAAAATACATCTACCTGGGTAAACAAATTGGCTTCGACAGCCAAAGCAACTACCAAGAGGTCGAACGCAGGGCACAGCTAACATGGAATAAGTACTGGAGCTTTTTTTTTTTTTTTACTTAGCCTATTCTGTCCCACTGCTGGGCAAAGGCCTCCCCCATTTCTTTCCAACTCTCCCGGTGTTTTAGGAAGCTTTTTGTTTTACTGGAGCTTAAAAGAAATATTTAAGACTTGCATGCCAACTCACCTGAAGACCAAGGTTATGAACTCTTGCCTCATACCATGCCTGACCTACGCCTGCCAGACGTGGAAGTTCAATAATAACATAAAAAACAAAATTAAAACCTGCCAACGCGGAATGGAGCGCAGTATGTTAAATATAAAAAAAAATACATAAAATTAGACATACAAAAATACGAAACATCACAAAAGCAACAGACGGCCTGGCACAAGCACTTGCACTAAAATGGAAGTGGGCTGGGCACGTAGCACGTCTTCAAGACCAGAGGTGGACAAAAAGTGTGACGGCATGGAAGGGACCAGTAGTAGGCAAAATAAAAAAAGGGAGACCCCGCAGTAGATGGGAAGATGAAATAAAACACACAGCGGGTCCAAACTGGATGCAAAAAGCAAAATCCAGAGAAGACTGGAACACCTTGGAGGAGGCCTTTACCTGCGGAGGGGTTCTTGCGGAATAATAATGCTATGAACAAAAAAAAAACTAACACTAAAAACAAATTAAACTTTATGCTACTAACAAAATACTTTGTAAACTTTAATAATTCTGTAAGAAATAAAAGGCTTTTTTATTTTTTTATTTTTATTTATTTATTATGGGACAATAAGAAATTTCACAAGAGATTTCGTCTCGAAAAAAGTACTGTGCAAGTTTTATTAGCACTCATTGGAAGTAAAATCGCCAATAAAAAGAAAAATTAAAATATAAGAAATAATGACAAGCTAACAAAAAAAAGATAGAAAATATTTACACGGAGACAAGCCGACAAGGTTAAGGTGATTCCCGTGTTATTATGACAACAGCTGCCATTACGTTGAAATCTTTTTCTAAAATCTGTAAACATAAGGGCGTCTAGCTCTCGCAGATGTAGTGTGAAGCTAGTCACAAAAATCGGTCAGCTAACTGGACGTTAGCAAAGCTTTGAAAAACTAAAACTCTAGTCGTTCGTTAAAATCTCAGTTAAATTTAATTATCTGTTAGCTATCTGGCGTTTTAACTGACCATTGAAAAATCGGCCCAGTCTATCTCTCCGCGGTTAAAGCCCACAATAAGAGAAAAAAAATCGTAAACAATTGAAATTAGAACTTACAAGTGAGTTGGCACAAATTGTGATTTTGTTCGACATTTCGTTGATTGACTGTTTGCATACTGTTTTGTGTTTTATCAAAAATGAACTCTTTCTTTTAGTTACTGTGTCTAGGAGCTTTCTGAATCAAGTCCTGGCCACAACACAATGGCCTTAATTTGTTTATTAACAGCCTTATTCATAAAAAAAAAATCCTTAATTGAGGTTTGATCAGTCTGTTAGTTGGCCAGCTTGACAAATCAAAAGACAATAAAGTTCCGTAGCAGCAAGTAACATAATATAAAAGTTCTTGTAGTTCGTTGTAACTTTGATCTATGTTTTATTACTAGTGTATTTTTTAAAATTAAGTTAAAACCAGTTTTCGGTGGAAGTTTACATGGTAATTTACATCATATATTTATTTTAGAAGTTACAGGGGAAGGGGGATACATTTTACCACTTTGGAAGTGTCTCTCGCGCAAAATATTCAGTTTAGAAAAAAATGATATTAGAAACCTCATCATCATTATTGAAGACCTATCCATACTCGTAGATACCCCACACGTATGGGTTTGATGAAAAAAAAATTACAGTTTCAGTTTTAAGTATGGGGTGGGGACCCCCAAAATTTATTGTTTTTTCTATTTTTGTGTGTAAATCTTAATGCTGTTCACAGAATACATCTACTTACCAAATAGTTTTGGAAAAAAGTGGCTGTGACATACGGACGGACAGACAGACAGACATGACGAATCCATAAGGTTTTTTGCCATTTGGCTACAACCCCAAGATCAACTTTTTAAAAAAGCGAGATGTTTGTTTTCCCGCCATTTCCGATCCGCATGTTTTTATGTTGTACCTAAGTGCAAAAAGCCGTAACTATGTTAATCATCCTAATTTTTTTTTTTCATATTTATTGTTAGTACACGTATCATCATAGATACCTAATTAAGAGGATTTTTTTTTGTTTTTCCGAAATTAAATTTTCCTGTTTTTTTTTTTTATCTGCGTATTCACTAAAATTATCTTCGGTATAGTTTTTTGCTCTTGTCAAAGTCAGCTGTTCAAATTTGCGGCGGCCATTTTGTGACTTAGCAGGGAGATAAAGGAGGGTCAACAGTCCTCTAACTTTAGCAGAGCCTTGATGGACTGATTAGCGTTCGTTTATGAATCATGTTTTTTAGCATCGGGCCTTCAAGGAGCCTTCAAGGAGGCTCTAACTTTTTATGAATAAGGCTGCAGACTCGCTCTGACTTTATTATGGACAGCATTTTCAATTTTGTTTAATAACACTAACCACTTGCTATCAGGTAGACCATCGGCCAGTTTGTTTACTTACTGAATAGCTATCTAATACTTACTATTTGTCACCGCGGCTGTTTGTTTCTTCTCGGATACTTCTATAGCTTCTTCCATTTTAATTTTAACGTTTATTAAAGGCACATCCCCTTCTGAATCTGGTGCGGAATGGTCTGGGAGCATATCTTCTTCATCTACATAGCTATTGTCTACATCTGGTTCAAGATCTGTAACTAAGCAATCACACTCACATTACTGGTTTATTTCAATGTTATGAAATTAATAGGGAATATGCATGAAATACAAAACTCCTTTTATTTATTAAAAATGCCATGTATTGGCCCTTAAAAACATTGTGGTTCAACTGCAGGAGTTTAATATTATTTTTAAGCGACAAGCAGTAGTTGAACTTTTAATACTTTTCCTGGGTTGATCGTACTGTATTTTATTGATTGAAGTGAAGATAAATGACCTGTATATTCCCTATTGGGATAAGGGCAAGAGAATGATGTTTTCAATGTGTATGTTGAAACAAATGCACAGCCTCTTGTCTGATGTTTCAGACTAAGAAGCTGAACGTATTTTCTACGAGTTCTTGAAATTCATAAAAAAAGGACATTTGTAGATCTAAGTCACCACACGAGAGGTTGTGCGCTTATTATGTTACACCTTCTATATTTAGCAGTCAAAAAAAATAATACTTTGTTTTAGTTTATGATTTCTTTATCAATCATCATAAATAAGTTTTCACACCACCTGCTCGAAAATGTCAAATTATATGTCAAGCAACCTTAACCTAAAGTGAGTCATTAGTGGCCGGGGGCACAGCCGGTCAATAATGTTGTACTGGATTTCATTATGACCCGCTGGTCAATAATGTGATTTGAATTTGGAATCTCACATGTTCAGCTAAATTGGCAGTATAGTACTAACAAACACCCTTTGTGCCAGAAAGAGGAAAGCTATTCTCGATACCCTTACTACGCGTGGATGATATTCTCGATTTCCTACAAAATCATAACGACTGCTTCTTCATATCGTTGCCATGTTTTCGAAGACATAATATTGTAAGAATAATTAGATAACTACGAACCATTTTTTAAAAGGAATGGAATAACATTAAAACTGGCATTAATAATAACAAATACCGTACATCGCCGTAATAGTAATTGGCTGTAACATTAGTTAATTATTCTTACTGTTTGTTTATTTAATAAATACTTTGTTTTTCGTACTATGGCTATTATTTTCTCACAGTAGGTGTAAAAAGTAGAGTATCCTCCTCTGGGCTAAAGGTGTCTTTGCCTTGGGCTAGCTTGAATCCCTCGCTGCATTCAGGATTCTTGTATTAACTCCCTCGCTTCGCTCGTGAGTCAAACTCTTAACTCCCTCGCTTTGCTCGTGAGTTAAATTCCGAATCCTTCATTGCGCTCGAGATTCAATATGACGCCCGTGACATAAGACACAACTTTAGCCCCTCGGTGCATAATCTACTATTATGTTCTTATAGACATACCATCACTTAGATTTTCCTCCTTTGGTTCAATAATATCATCTAGTCCCTCACAAACAGCTGGTAATGATTCTTTGATAGCAATGCTTCCCATTTGACATTTATCCACTATACTTATGTTTTCAATGGGACTTGTAATTAATCCACTGCAAGACACTACGCTGTCTGGGTTTGTTAAAGCATTAGGCTGCAAAAATAATATTATAGTATTAGGTAAAGTCACTCAAAAGAAACTCCACAAGTGAAGATAGTTCAGAAGGCTCAATGCACCCGGGACAGTAGGCCATGCTAACAACCACACCTACCACTGCACACTCTACTGTTGCATAGCTTGTGCCACCATGAGAGAGGGCTGTTATCAAACTGCCACTTACATGTGCAAGTTTCATATTGAAGTTGTAACAAAGTACTGCTTCAACTTCAGTAACCTACAGTTGATAAAAGCATACAAATCAACATTTAACTTTCCACGTGTGGTTGGCATGATATCCGGACACAAGGGGACGAGAAAACATCAACACAATTTAATAAAAACAGAACTTCATCATCTGCCTAGCCTTTTCCTAACTAAGTTCAGGTCGGCTTCCAGTCCAACCGGATGCAGCTGAAACCAGTATTTTACATAGAGCGGCTGCCTATCTGACCTACACAACTCAGTTAGTACTGGGTAATACGATACCCTTGGTAAGATTGTTGTCAGACTTATTGGGCCACTGACTACCTGTGTCAACTGTCAAAAATACACAAAAGACAGCACCGCAACTACTCTAAGTGCTTTCCAAGGCACAGAGGAAACTCGGTATGCAATGGGTGGTCACCCATCCACAGACCAACCTAGGCAAGCACGGCTTAACCTAAAGATCGAACCGAGCCTAAAAACAGAAGTTATGAGTATATGTCAGTTGAAGAATACCTCACCTCATTCGTCATCTGAGAAAATTGCTCTTCAGCTTCCAAACATTTTGTCATAAACCGAAAGCATTGCTTTAGTTCAGCGCGGCAGAGGAAACAAGCAAGAATCGGCCTCTGGTCTTCAGTAACAAACTGCAACAAAACTTGTCTTACACTATTTTGTTTAGAATCCTTAAGCACATGGTGTTTTCAATATACATTTGACACAGATGGCACAAGGATCGAATAAACAGTATTATTCAAGGCAGATTGGCGACTTACAACCAGTCCTCACATTGTTGTCCGTCAACAACATCTATAATTTCTATTTTCCCCTCTGACCGAAAATTCATACGAATTCTCGTGTATGAGATAGCATAATGTTATCATGAATCATCGGTTATTCATTTATTATTAAATTAGCAACTTACTGGAACATCAGTCAGCTTCTCATAAATGTCTCGCAAATTCTTGTTGACCACTAAATACATACATCGTACTTTACTACTATTACACAACTGACACATTGTACCTTACTACTATTACACAACTGACACATTGTACCTTACTACTATTACACAACTGACACATTGTACCTTACTACTATTACACAACTGACACATTGTACCTTACTACTATTACACAACTGACACATTGTACCTTACTACTATTACACAACTGACACATTGTACCTTACTACTATTACACAACTGACACATTGTACCTTACTACTATTACACAACTGACACATTACACCTTACTACTATTACACAATTGACACATTGTGCCTTACTACTATTACACAACTGACACACTGTACCTTACTACTATTATACAACTGGCACATTACACCTTACTACTATTACACAACTGACACATTGTACCTTACTACTATTACACAACTGACACATTGCATTGTAACATACTACTATTACACTACTGACACATTGTACCTTACTACTATTACACAACTGACACATTGTACCTTACTACTATTACACTACTGACACATTGCATTGTAACTTACTACTATTACACTACTGACACATTGTACCTTACTACTATTACACAACTGACACATTGTACCTTACTACTATTACACATCTGACACATTGTACCTTACTACTATTACACAACTGACACATTGTGCCTTACTACTATTACACAACTGACACATTGTACCTTACTACTATTACACAACTGACACATTGTACCTTACTACTATTACACAACTGACACATTGTACCTTACTACTATTACACTACTGACACATTGCATTGTAACTTACTACTATTACACAACTGACACATTGTACCTTACTACTATTACACAACTGACACATTGTACCTTACTTCTATTACACAACTGACACATTGTACCTTACTACTATTACACTACTGACACATTGCATTGTAACTTACTACTATTACACTACTGACACATTGTACCTTACTACTATTACACAACTGACACATTGTACCTTACTACTATTACACAACTGACACATTGTACCTTACTACTATTACACTACTGACACATTGTACCTTACTACTATTACACTACTGACACATTGCATTGTACCTTACTACTATTACACTACTGACACATTGCATTGTAACTTACTACTATTACACTACTGACACATTGTACCTTACTACTATTACACAACTGACACATTGTACCTTACTACTATTACACAACTGACACATTGTACCTTACTACTATTACACTACTGACACATTGTACCTTACTACTATTACACTACTGACACATTGCATTGTACCTTACTACTATTACACTACTGACACATTGCATTGTAACTTACTACTATTACACTACTGACACATTGTACCTTACTACTATTACACAACTGACACATTGTACCTTACTACTATTACACAACTGACACATTGTACCTTACTACTATTACACTACTGACACATTGTACCTTACTACTATTACACTACTGACACATTGTACCTTACTACTATTACACAACTGACACATTGTACCTTACTACTATTACACAACTGACACATTGTACCTTACTACTATTACACAACTGACACATTGTACCTTACTACTATTACACTACTGACACATTGTACCTTACTACTATTACACAACTGACACATTGTACCTTACTACTATTCTATATGCGAAGGTTTGTGAGGATGTTTGTTCTTATTTCACACAAAAACGGTTGAACTGATTTGAGTGAAAGGCCCACAAATACATACTTTATAACCTGAATTAACACAAAGGATACGCTGTGTTTAGCCTGAGAGTACGATCTCGTGGGATAATCACCAAACTCAGCACAGGTGAAACCGCGGACATAAGCTAGTAATCGAATAAATAAACAGCTCTCGAAATACAACAATATGTTAAAATACCCTGTCCGATCCGGTTAGGTGCGGCACTCCGCCCTTTTCTCGATTAGTGACGTCATAAACAAACAATTGACGATCACTCATAGAATGCCGTAGCTGGTATTCTCACTTCTTTTGGGAGTAGCATTTTCCACATGAATTTTAGATTACATCCAAAATGTACCTCTCTAAATCGTTTTTTATAGATAAATAAACAATTGAGGTATTATAGGATCATTGTTATCCATTCCTTTCATATATGATCGAGTACCTACTCTATAAATACTTTGCTGACAGTTTCATGTCACTGTTATCTGTGTGTCGAGATAACGATAGCCCCCACGTATTGTTAAGTTATCTGCATGACCATTCATATATTGAGAATATGAATAGATACAAAACTTGCTCTCGTCTGTCTATTTATTACCTTTTCACAACTCAACGGCCGAACGGATGTTGGTGAAAGGAGAATGACATGAACCAGGCACAGTCGCATCTAAACGAACCATCGAATGTTAATGTTTTTTGTTAGGCGTCCCGTTATCTTCTTCTTGGTGTGCCGTGACCCCGTCTAACAATCCCGCATCTCTTGCAACTGGCTACCTGACCTCCGCAACCCAGTTAGTACTGGGAAAATAAATAACCCGTGTCAGACTTTCGGGCCACTGACTAACGACTGCCAAAGATCTACACATCATAGCCGGGACCAGCCGGGACCAACGGGTTAACGTGTTTTGCATACAAAGGAAAGTCGGTATGTAATGGATGGTCACCTATCCACGTACTGCCTTCGCAAGCGTTGCTGAACCCTGATCGAGTCATGCCGTTGTTATTCTTTAGCCACGAGCTTGACACAGTAGAAAATAAACCTATTGAGACATAATAAGGAGTCCCTTTCATAGAGAGGAGGCCTGTGTCCCAGCAGTGGGAACATATTAATAGGCTGATGATGATGATGACATAATAAGGGAAAGTGGCGAATTCGCGGTCATAGCTAGTAAGACAAAGTGATCTCGATAAGATTATAATGTTCTCGTAGCGATACCGACCTTTCTGTATAAATATTTAGGAACAGTTGCACTGATTTTAATAATAAGCAGTGTTGTGTCAGCGAGTGTAGCTCCAGGTTGGTAAGGCAATAATTGAAACTTTCACTTAACTAAATATTGATAAAATGTTTGGCAACATCATATTCATCATCATTTCAGCCGAAAGACGTCCACAGCTAGACATAGACCTCCCCTAAGTGTCGCACATTGTCCGGTCCCGTGCAAATTTGCATCCAGCGGATTCCCGCAACTTTCACCAGGTCGTCGATCCACCTAGTGGGAGACCTTCCAACGCAACGTCTTCTGGTTGGCGGTCGCCACTGCAGAACTTTTCGGCCCCATCGGCCAGCCGATCTGCGAGCAATGTGCCCTGCCCAGTGCCACTTAAGAACTGAAAAACTTAGGCAACATATTTAGTTTTAAATCCGCAAATAGGTCCACGCTTGCAGGATACAGCACCCTTTCCCGCCCGCCAACATATGCATATGCAGGAAGCTCGATTTGCATGCAAGGTACATGCATACCAAACCTGTACACGTGTTTCGCCGCTGCAAAGAATATCCTCAGGAGATGCTGCTTAGGCTTGCATGTGCATATGTTGCGCTTGGTTGGTGCTGCATTCTGCATCCAAGCTTGGCTCTATTTGTTATTTTAACATACCTACAATTCTATACCAAAAATAAGGTCTGTACAGGGTGTTAAAGTTGTCGCGTGCCCATAGCTTAGGGGTAGGTTCATTATCAATAAAGGAACCCAGGAAAAATAACAATAAAAAAATATTGCAAGATCAACCTAATTTAGTACTGTTCGAACCATTTAATGAATTAAAACTGTATGCATGTGTATACCTTTATATCTAAGTGTGTGTGAAACTATCCTTTAAATCGCATGTTAGTATGAGAAGTAAACCGTACAAATCAACACCTCGTTAACTTATTTCGTCCTTACAAGCTAATCTGAACCCTATCACCAAAACAAGTACCTACCAACTAACTTAAATTAGCAATCGTTTAGAATTAAAATTATTTTATTTGTTTAAATGCTTTCATTTACCTACCAATTGGTACTAAATTAGGTTGATCTTACAATTCATACTACTTCACACTTCACAGTTCAAACAACGGTATGAAGACCTTGCCGATAATCTTGCTGTTACTTAAGTACTCCGAAGGGTTACAGAGGGTAGACCCGCTGACAGAAACGCCGCGAGGCTTAATAAAAGGACTGCAGAGCAAAGATGGCGACTACGCCATGTTCCTGGGGGTGCCGTATGCTGTGGTGGACGAAAACAATCCATTCTCCGTGAGTACCTTCAGATTATATCCCGCTCAGACGTTGGTCCTGCACCAGGCCCCTTATTCACAACGCTTCGATTCGATTTTCGATTCGGTAAGTCGTATGTCTATCTTTTTTTGACATTACGAAATCGAGCGAGATAGGCATACGACTTTCCGAATCGAAAATCGAATCGAAGGGTTGTGAATAGCTATGCTGATCTCTCTCCGGTCGTGTCGGGTTGCCTTCCCTGAGGAATAGGAGATTGAGGGAACAGAGAGTGCCCCTGTGTGCGCACACATCCCGCGCCGATTGCTAATCTCCGTTGGGATTGGCCACCGTGACTGAAAACGGTCTGGGCAACTCTACCGGGTGTAAAATTGTAGTGTAAACATTATTTCTGGGAAACGATATTGTTAAATGATAAATGATGTTTATTTTGCAAGTAGGTTTTTACAAACACTTTCACACGTCATTTTTTTTCAACTAGATGGGGCCGGTGTTACGAAACACGTACCTGACTACTCTGAGAAGAAACAACCGAAACAAACTCAGAGGTCATAGTCTCTTTTGAAGTCCAGACATAATCTTGCTCAATTCACATGAGGACTATGCAGATTAGTGTCTGAGATGGTTTTTTGAAGAAAGAACCACACAGATTTGAGTGGACCTGTCCAGTCATTGCAAGCATTTGTCAGCTATCGTGTAGCTCGACTATAACTCAAGGAGCTCAACGACATGTTTTTGGGTGTTACGCAGTGTTACTTAGTTCGATGTCGGCTTCGTGAAGGGTCCAGTTGCACCTTGTATAGCGATAGCCTAGCGGTTATTACACTGTTGTGTCTCCTACAGCTAATCAGTCCGTAATTATTATTTTCTTTTTTTTTTACCTGTCTGTCGAGAATTACGCGGCAGGCGGATTCTCGATTTGCATGATAGTTATATGCATACCAAACCTGTACATGTGTTTCGCCGCTCCAAGGGATATCCTCAGGAGATATTGCTTGGGCTTGCATGTGCATATATTGCGCTTGGGTGGTGCTGCATTCTGCATCCAAGCCTGGCTGTACTATACAGCGGTTTTTACCTTTCGAGGGATACTAGGTTAATGTTCTGATATGTATGCCGTGTAACGCCTATTATTTCCGTCATCTTCCAGGCCGCGGCACCTCATCCTGGCTTCAGCTCAACCTTCGAAGCCTACCACGACCACATAGCCTGCCCACAGCACAGCAACAACAACGCTATGGGCAGCATACAATGCTTGCAACTAAACCTCTACGTACCAAACTCGGCGAGCTCACGCAATAGATTACCAGTAATGGTATTTCTACATGGAGGTTCATTCATAAGAGGTCACAAGTCTGAGCCGGACTTGTCACCGAAGTTCTTAGTCAGGCACAATGTCATAATAGTGACCTTTAACTATAGAGTTGGTCCATACGGCTTTTTGTGTGTCAGCGAAGCAGGTTATAACAACCAAGGATTAAGAGACCAAATGCTTGCTATAGAATGGATTAAAGAAAATATTGCAGCCTTTGGTGGAGACGTGGATAGAGTGACCGCTTTCGGGCAGTCAGCTGGGGCCATGTCTTTAGATATACAACTGCTAGCGAAAGAAGGTTTCGTTAAAAGGGCGATTATACAAAGTGGATCGGCGTTGACAACTTGGGTTATAACTGAAAAGAATGATAGTATACCTTTGAATATAGCTGCAAGACTTGGCTATGATGGAGGAGATCTGAAAGGAGCAATGAAATTTCTATCTAACGAAGATCCTATAAATGTTATTAAATCAGCCAATGAATTCATGTTTTTCGGCCACGGACACCCCTATACTCGCCCGTGCGTGGAAAATATATGTCGGAGACGACACAATTTTAAAAGTTCACCCCGCGAACTTACAACCGAAAGTCAAAGGGATGGACATAATGATCGGACACACGAATAAAGAAGCCAAGTTCATGTATGCAGATGACTCCAACAAAGACTTCTATATAAATTACAAGTTTGAAGAAGAACTAGCATTTGTTTTCGAAGATGTTCCCGATGTCAGTACCGTCAGACATTTCTATATTGGAGATAAGGCGTTAAGCGAAGAATTGCAGAGTGTTATCCTCGATTACGGATCGGATCTTGCATTTAACTACCCAGCAGTAAGATCAGTAGATAGATACGTAGAAGCTGGCGCTAATAGAGTGTTTCGATACATGTTTTCGTATGAAGGAGGTCGGAATAGAGCCATGCTAGCGAGAAACTTCACGTCAAATGGGGCGTCGCACGGAGACGACACTGCGTACCTCTTTGATATGTCAATGTTTAGAGATACACCCCCGAGGGAAGATGATCAGAGGATTATTGATGCTTTGACTGTGATGTGGACTAACTTCGCTAAATACGGGTAAGTGCTGTTGTTTAGTAGGTAGATGTAATGTTACGTCTATTTTCCCTAAACGAGTTAACAGCCGTCAACCAAGCACATCTGTATATCAAACTAAATAACTTTACGCAAAAATTATTGCTGGATAACAACTTTTTTTTGGGGTGAAAAATCATGTTTTGTGGTAGAACTCAATGTAACGCACTCAAAACATTGTGCTGATGGATGGATTGAATAGTACGGGGGTCGTGGAGGTGTTTAAAGTAAAAATCTTTTAAAAATTAACACACTACTAACACACATTAAGGACTAATTATTATTATTTATTTTATTTCGGACACAAAAAGATCCATAGAGTGTTAGTAACATATTAAATAACGTATTATCTAGTGTTAGTACCAATTACCCTCTACACAAGAAAAATTACAATTGGAGAGCTGTAGCTCTCCGCTACAGTTCTCAAGATGCTGTTGCGACTATCTCTCACTCTCCTGAGTAGCGAGGCACTTTTTTTTCGGACCGTCGCGTGAAACCCGTCGGTACGAGCTTGCGCGAACATCCCCGACGCACTGCAGAAGCGAGGTAGTCTCAACAACATCCTGAAGGCATTATTATACTGGACGCGTAGGGCATCTAGCGACCTTTTGGTGTAATTGATCCATAGATTACCCGTGTACCAATAAAAATGTCTGAAAATAATGTCAAATAATGTGTGTGTTTGTAATTTAATGTCTGTATGTCTAATGTCTGAATTTTTTTTTCTTGTAAAAATTAAAAAAAAAAAAACTTGTCGAAAAGTTGGAACTTTGCCCCCCAATATCTCCGTAACTAGAAGGTTCCCCAGGTACGGTGTAGAAAAAAAATCGAATTGAGTGGGGAACAAGTGCCTTTCGGCTTCATTAAGAGGTTTTTTCACCCTTTATTAATTGTTTTCCAGAGATCCAACGCCTTCAGTGTCAGATGTAACTCCTGTCAAATGGCACCCAGCTGATCGGAACCGGCGGCCATATTTGAACATAGACAAACAAATTACTCTAGAGAGCAGAGTGTTCCACGAGCGAATGGCATTTTGGGACATTTATTATAAGATGTTCGCAAATAAAATGAGAGGTTATAAAACCGTTATTGGATCTGAATAAACAAAATGTCTTTTTTAACTGTTTATAGTTTGTAAATGTTTTACCCACCTGATTAAATAACATCGGGGTTACATAACCGCCGAGGGGTTATGTAGGCGTCTACCTAAAGGTAAACGCAGACCTAGCCGCACCGCATTCGATTTTTCTATGCAATCTCGCACACAGACATAAACACAGATTGCATAGAATTTTATACGAAGAATTCGAATGCGCTGCTGGTGCGGCTAGATCTGCGTTCACCTTAATAGGCCAGATTTCGCCAGTTAGTGCCATGTATACTAATGGGCGAACCTATTACCATCAACTCGAGGCTGTTGCTAGGAAATTCCTGATGTAAAAACCCACTAGCAGTTAGCCCGACCTGAGAATCAACCCCAGGACCGCATGCTCATCAGTAGCGACCGCGACCACCGCATCAACGAGCCCACTGATTACATGCTCACTATTATCAGCCCGTTAACAAATATTCTCTCTAGCTGTAACTAGAGTTAATTCATGACATTTCGTGGAGAGATGAACTTCGGTCCTTATAGTGGTGTGACCATCAAACTTCCTAGTGGTGGTCACTGGGCTCGAGTTCGAACTTCAGACATGCACCTCTGATTATTCGGATTCATGTGCGTATTGTATAATTATATCACTTGCTTCGGTGAAGGAAAACATCGTGTGGAAACCAGCGTGCCTGAGATTTCGGTTGAAGACCCATCGTACCCCTGGCCGTAACTCTAGTGGTACGGTGGGTTTTTTAAAGTTGAACGATACCACCAGGTAATATTCTGACAACAATTTTATTCAATCATTTTTGCACCGCGTGGGCCGTAGGCCGACGAAGGAGGCCGGCGGAGGCCCGGCA
The DNA here is from genome assembly GCA_905147715.2 of Xestia xanthographa. NCBI lineage: Eukaryota > Metazoa > Arthropoda > Insecta > Lepidoptera > Noctuidae > Xestia > Xestia xanthographa. The sequence continues at coordinate 517,002 of LR990654.1, read as the reverse complement.
CTTCGGGGACAGAATTCAAAGAGTGTTATTTAATACTAGCTGACCCACGCAACTTCGTCTGCGTCACATAAAAGAGAAACAGCTCACAAAAGGAATACATTTTTCCCCGTTTTTGCAATATTTTTAATTTATGCTCCGCTCCTTTTGGTCGCAGCGTGATGTTATATAGCCTATTAGCCTTCCTCGATAAATGGACTACCCAACACTGAAAGAATCATTCAAATCGGACCAGTAGTTCCAGAGATTAGCGCGTTCAAACAAACAAACAAACTCTTTAGCTTTATAATATTAGTAAGTATAGATGCGGGCGAAGCGAGCGCGCGTCATGGAATCGTAGCAGGTTTTAATAAAATAATTACATTAAATTGTTGTTGTCAAAAGTGGTGTTACAATACTATTACGTGGTGGTATCGTTTAACATAAAAACTCACCGTACCACCAGGGCCCCAAGTCTGCTATTTTTATAAAATTCGTCATTCCTACACGACGCCATTGTCATTTTGGTAAAAGTTCATAGTCTGCTAAGTTCATAATGATAGATCACTGGTCGGTCAATGGTCTCGTAATAGAATTGTGTTGGAATGATATTGTTGTATTGCCATTTTTAAAACCCGGTGGTAGAAATGATTTTCGAAAAACTACTATTAAAATTGAACATTTATTCATGCCAGATTTCATTTTATATATTTTTACATATTATTTATTAGTGTTTTATGCCATCTGAATTAATAAGAAGTTCGTAAATAGGAAAAAACATTAAAATGTTCAACGCGGATTAATGTAAAACTTAATATTTTATCTGTCTAGATGTCAAAGTCAAATGTGACATTATAGTTTACTCTCGTGTATCTGTTTTTGTTTCTAGCGGCCGGTGTTTTGTTATTGTATTTATTTTCATTTGAGTGTTCTAGTTAGATTTTTGTTTGTATATTTTAACCCTTATGTGGAGGAGCTCGTGGCTAAGTAATAACAGCCGCTCGGGTCAATCTTTAGGTTAAGCCGTGCTTGCCTAAGTTGGTCTGTGGATGGGTGACCACCCTTACACACCGAGTTTCCTCCGTGCCTCGGAAAGCACGTTAAGCTGTTGGTCCCAGCTGTCATTTGTATATCTTTGACAGTCGTTACAGGTAGGTAGTCAGTGGCCCATATAGTCTGACAACCAGTCTTACCAAGGGGTATCGTATTTCCCAGTACTAACTGGGTTGTGGAGGTCAGTTAAGCAGTCGCTCCTTGTAAAATACTGGTATTCAGCTGAATCCGGTTAGACTGGAAGCCGACCCCAACATAGTTGGGAAAAGGCTAGGCAGGCAGATGATGATTTTAACCCATAGGTAACATGCATTTACATTCTTGCCTGCAGTTGTTGAACTCTAAAGGCTGCTTTACGCCGGGGCAACGCTATGCGATATTGCAGCATGCCACATGGCCGCATGCTATAATATTTTAAAATGTTGCACATTGTGGCAAGAATCGTGTGGCTTGGCAACACCTTGCGTCATGCTGCTAAAGTTACTTCATCAGCCATAATCTACGGTGTCTTGTCCCCTCGATCAATCAAGTTGGTAGACCAAAACACTCCAATAAAATATACAGCATGATACTTTGAAAAAGGCACGATGTTGCCTCGGCGTAAAATACGCTGCCGCATACCGCAATTGCTGCATTGTATCGTTATTTCTAGCACACCATAATACGACGCACGCCACAACATGTAGCATGCTGCAATGCCGCACAGTGTTGCCCCCAATGATATTCTAAAGGTAGCTTTACGCCGGGGGCATCACTGTGCGGCATTGCAGCGAGCTACATATTGTGGCGTGCGTCATCTTTTGGTATGATGCAATTAACCACGGTGAGCGGCAATGAGAGGTTTTCCTTTTGAGGTTTTAAAAAAAAACTTAGTTTCCAAGAACTCTATAGATGGCGTTGAACTTACTATGCCAAAGCCAAAACGCTTGAAAAAAAAAACATTGTGTCACGTCACATACTCTCGTTGACTGATACTTTCATTTGCTTAACCTTCCGAATATAACCAACATTTCTCGTGCTTTGCTAAAATCAGTTTTTTAGGTTCCGTTCCTTGCATTATCATACTTACCCCTAGCGCCATCTATCCAGCGACTAGGAAAGAGCTAAAAAGAAAATCCCTCATTGCGGTATGCCGCAGACTATATTACACCGAGGCAACATCGTGCCTAGATAATTTTCAAAGCATCCCAAACATAACCTATAAACTGTATGACGCACCAAGATTGTGGCATGGAATCCATAGTGTTTGGATAGAAGCTGTGACAGTCTGATACATGACGCAAGTTGTTGCAATGCCGCACAATGTGCAACATTTTAAATTATTGTAGCATGCGCCTTTGTGGCATGCTGCAATGCCGCACAGTGTTGCCCCGGTGTAAAGTATAAACTAGCCATATTATACAGATACTGTTACTACACCTACAAAACCACGGAAAAAAGTGTGCCGCGGGGCAGAGCCAGCTCACATACACGCAGTAACGCAGAATAAAGGCAAAACAGGCCAATTGGCACGTTTTTGACTCTTCACGATTGCGCGCTCACAACATATCTGTTTAATAGAATATCGTTGGTTGCCCCGGTGTAAAGCAGCCCTATGTAAAGCATGTGTGCTGCAAACACCTGCAAAAAATCAATTTACTTTTTTACCTAGCTGCATTTGGCATTTGGCTGCATTGGGACGACCCGATTGGCGCAGTGGTAGTCAGGCTGCCTTACGTTCTTAGGGTTCCGGGTTCGAATCCCGGTCGGAGCAAATGTTTGTGTGATGAGCATGGACATTTGTTTCCGAGTCATGGATGTTTATATGTATAATAAGTATGTATTTACAAACAAAAAGTATCTATGTAGTATATTAACTATCTGGTGTCCACGATACAAGCCTCGTTGCTTAGTGTGGCACTAGATGGCGCTGTGTGTAATGTCGAGCAATATTTAATATTTATTTATTTAGGTAAACGTAGATTAACTTATATTTAATTACTGTTCTTGACATAAACAAGAAATAGAGCATCTAAATTTATAAAGTAAGAAATTAATTCTATTTTCTATTTTTTATTCTAATAATCACTCATCATGAGTATTTAGAACAATTGCTTAGAATAATGCTCTTTATATAACGCTCTTCGTCAGTCCAACACGATCCTATCGTCATTTTGGTAAAAGTTCGTAGTCTGCTAAATTCATAGTGATCGATCATTGTCCGGACAATGGTCTCGTGTTGTAATGACTTTGTTGTATTGCCATTAATATAAGACCCGTTAGTAGAAATGATTTTCGAAAAACTACTATTACATTTGAACATTTATTCATGCCAGATTTCATTTATTTATTTATTTACATATTATTTATTAGTGTTCTAAGCCATCTGAATTAATAAAAAGTTCGTAAATAGGAAAAAACATTAAAATTTTCAACGCGGATTAATGTAAATTTAATATTTTATCTGTTTATATGTCAAAGTCAAATGTGGCATTACTGTTTACTGACGTTTATTTGTTTTTGTATATATCGGCCGGTGTTTTGTTATTGTATTTATTTTCATTTGATTGTCTAGTTAGATTTTTGTTTGTATATTTTTACCCTTGACGACCCACTGACCGAGAAGCCTATATTTATTGATTTTATACAAAATGGTGATAATTGAGCAAATTTCGGCTCCACTTGATTATTTGGAAAACCACCAATGAAGGGCGAAGTTTATCGAAGGTAAAGATCTTGCAATTATCTTGCTATCTTGATCTTGTTTTGACCATTAACGCCCCACTTTATGGGCAAAGTATGTCGCCCGATGTTACAAAATATATATTTTTTTATAGAAACAGACCATGTACCCTCTCGAAGTTGCTCAATCAAGGCTGGATGCTATTGAAGCCAGGAACGAGGCGACTTTAAAACATGCTCGGGCAGGCCATCAACAACTCAGCTGCTGCATTGATGGACAGCTCCACCACAGAAAAAATGGTGAACCATAGAGGCCACTGTGTGCCAAAAAAGGTAATTACTAATTACTGTTGATTTATAGGTAAGTCATTCACCTTTAGGTAATGGTTTCACCCAAAATTGGAACTTCTACTCATTGTGTGTGCTACCAACATACCCACAATAAGTATTATGGAGCATTGAAAACAAAACAATAAAAATTATAATAATTAATATGACCCCTCCATCTAAGCTTATAAGCTTGTGTTAGGTTTAGGCTCAATCAGTAGTAGTACATTGGCCAGAATCGGACATCTTGATTGTAACTCTGATACTAAGCGCTAGGTTACACAACATGCTATGTATAGTCATCGATGTAACAATTTTCGCAGAATAGTGTTTCGATCTGACATAGGGAACCCTATAAAAGAAGTTGCAACTTTTGTATTAAACTTAATTTTGTTTTCACACAAACTCTGCAGAATTATAATGTCATGACAAAATGATTAAATGAAACAGTGTTTATAAAAAGAGTATTAATTTATTTTAACCTATAAGTATACCCGTAATTACAGGAATAACAATGTTCTGTTCCCGGGTGTGAAACGTTAAATCATATTTTGTCAATACTGGTCACTGTGGATCTGTAACAAAGAGTTAAATCATTTTATTAATACTTAGAGCATTTTCGTACCTCATTAGAACATTAAGGTAGGTTTACAGTACATACCTGCTAATTTAATTTATGCATTTCTCCACAGTCTGTCAAGAAGAGCCTGCTGCAGTGCCCGACCTTCAAGAAGATCCCGATTCACCCTGTGATGGTTTTGATAATTAGGTGCTGCATTATTATTTTCCTCCTAAATTAAAAGACAGATTACTGATTAATGACATGTTATTATTTTTATTAAATGGTAATATTTGTGATTTGTTATTCAAATGATGATTAAAATTAAAATATTGAAGATCTTTTTGATTTGTATGAAGACTGATTTTGATTTGTTATTATTATTACATTAGATATTGTAACTTGTCTTTTGTTTTATGTAGTACTTATATTTACATTTCAGGTTTTTCAATTGACTTGAAATTCAAGTTTAAAATGTTAAATAAATATTTAGTTTATGAGAAATAAAGATTATTTTAAATGTTGATTTTTAACATACCTAGCAGTATTATTTTAAATTCCATCTTCATTCTAAGTGAAATGTGGAATGTAAATCACCTATTGCAAGCCAAGTACTTCTAGATAAACTTCATCAGGTGGCAACGGTGCTCTTGCCATGTATGGAATGTTGTGCAATATGTAACATGCATTCACAATCTTGCCTGCAGTTGTTCGACTATAATGTAAAGCATGAACTGCAACCTGAAAAAATCAATTTACTTTTATAAGTACAACCGCAGGTAACTTAACTTTTATTTAATTAATACTGTTCTTGACATAAACTATTGCATCTAATCATTGTTATTGAGTATCTAAAACAATAAATTGCTTATAATAATGGGTCTTTACCTGAAACATGCTTGTAATACGCTGCAATGGGGAATGAGTTCTTCAATTTATTAACCTCCATATGAGTTCTTTCCAGGGCGAAACGACTTTACAAATTCCGCCTCGGGAATATCTTAAAAGGGTTCAAATAATCCCTTTAGGCTCAAAACGTCTACTCTCCCAAAACATCCACTCTTTCAAAACGTCCATCATTCGCGTCAAGCGAAGGGCACGACGACGTCTTCTGCATTCCGCCCATCTTCTTTCTCTAGCATCCACTGCGTTGGCTAGCTCGAGAACATTTTGTTCGTAGTGAATTCATTGTCTCCATTCAATATTCCACAAACACGATCGAAATAAAAGCAATGATTGCACAATGACGTTCCACTGATAGGTTAGTAGAGGTGTAACTAATATATTCATAATAGGTACAGGTATTATAATACAAGCCACTTATATTCATATTAGGATACGCGAATGTAAAGTAATAGGTTACCAGGTATTAGTCAAATATTAGGGACGCGTAATAGCGAGGCTATAATCTGTATGTGCGACTCACCTCACTCGCTAGTCTATTACCTACTATTTGCCAACCGCCGCCGCCGTCATCTCACTCACTCGCTCGCCAACGAGTGAGCGAGATGACAAGACTCACCTAAACCGACTCTAGGCGGGCGAGTGAGTGAGATGAATATTGTATTGTATGAATAGTATCTGGCCGCTTGCTTGTCGAATTATGCACGTAATGTGTGTATTGTAAAGATATAGTTATACACGTCGGGCTTCGTATGAAAGCTGCATGAGTTGGGAACAAAGTAAGTAAGCAATGAAAACCGTTTTTCAAATTTGGTCACTTGTTTCTGTCGCACTGTGTCAAAAATCAAAATCAAAATCAAAGCATTTATTTCAAGTAAGCCAGTTACAGGCACTTTTGAATTGTCGAAACAAAGATGAAAATTAAATGTAGCTACAGTCCCAGTCACAAGACATAAAAACTGTGAAAGTACTGTAGTTGCCCATTCCCTAGCGTAGATCTCTATGGAGAAGAATGGGCAAGAAACTCCATGGACACTCTTTTAAATCAGAATATTGTTACAAAATCTTGGTTACATCATTCACGTTGAGATGGTATATTATGTGAGAACAATGTAGCAAGATGTGCACGGTAAAAGTGTCCACAGCAAAAACACACAAACAAAAAAAAAAATACAATTCAAAAGCGCATTCGCTAATCTAACTAATACGAATATTAGCGGTGACCGAAGCTCACAGCGACTCCATATTATATTCAGATAGCACCGTGCACGCAGTGTCGCAGTGATTGATAATATTTACGTAATACGTATTAAGTTAGTAGCTATTTTGTATTTATTTTTAGTGGAGGTTTTGGTTTGGTGATGGTTTTTCATTTTCATCATCATTCATCATTTTCATTATTATCATTGGTAATAGGCATATTTCATATTCAGAGAAAAAAAGCAGGTATCAATATTAGAATGAGTAGCTAATAATGAATCTGTTCACTAATATTTGACTAATACCCAGTAATAGGTATGGTATCATAATATGCGTTAACTAATATATTCAATAATATGATTACCTAAAAATGACCCTAATATAACATCTCTATAGGTTAGTGATCAAAAGAACTGTCAAAACTTTAGCAGATTACCTACCGCTCTATGTTAGTCATTGTGTACGAGATTACCATTCTAAAACAGTGGTTGTTCATTGGAAAGCCATAATGACGCCATTATATTAGTAGATTACCAAACTTGTCAAAATTAACAAATAGAAGATCAACGATAGATCATTCTGACACTATTGTAATAGCAGACTTGATTTGCGTTGGCTGGCTCGAGAATATTTTGTTCGTAGTGAATTCATTGTCTCCATTCAATAATCCACAACCACGATCGAATTAAAAACCATGACCGCACAATGACGTTTCAATGATAAGTCAATGATCCAAAGGAACTGTCAAAATTTTAGCAGATTACCGCTTATGTCAGTCATTCATTTGTCATTGTGTACGAGATTACCATTCTATGCCATTTCTTTCAATGGAGTGTCAGTGGTTGTTCATTGGAAAGCCATAATGACGCCACTAAATTAGTAGATTACCAAACTTGTCAAAATCGACAATTATGAGATCAATGAACGACTATTCTGACACTATTGTAATAGCAGACTTGAGGCCCAGGGGTACGGTGGGTCTGCAGTGGAGATTTCTAGTTAAGCCGCATAAAAAAGCTCTGTCACCAAGTTAGGCACTAACCATACGGTAAATAAGAAGAGCCAAATCCAATACTAAGACCGGGGCTGGCAGTCTCGACATCGATAACGACGCCGTCGCTAACTTTGTGAAAAAAAATCGGTTGCAATAACGATGCTTGCGAGAATCGCATCTTGGATGTAGAGACTTGCGTAAATGATAAATGATGTTTATTTTGCAAGTAGGTTTTTACAAACACTTTTACACGTCATTTTTTTTTAAAACTAGATGGGGCCGGTGTTTCGTACCTGACTACTCTGAGAAGAAACAGCCGAAACAAACTCAGAGTCATAGTCTCTTTCAATTCACATGAGCTGTGCTCAATTCACATGAGGACTATGCAGATTAGTGTCTGAGATGGTCTTTTGAAGAAAGAACCACACAGATTTGAGTGGACCTGTCCAGTCAGTGCAAGCATTTGTCAGTTAACGTGTAGCTCGACTTATAACTCAAGGAGCTCAACGAAACGACGAACAATACCAAAGAAAGGACATTTGGGTAGGTCGCTTAGTACTCAAACTGCCAGACAGTTGTGGGAAAAAAAAAACAAACAAAAAATAAAAATGTGACCCACATGGTCCCCACATTCACAATAATCAAATAAAATTAATAACAAGTTCTTTTCAAAATGAATGTAAATAAAAATCACAAAAATCATTAAATGTCACAATGATAATAAAAAGTAAAATACTTAATGAAATAAGTATTCATGTCAAATCAGTAAACATCACATAAAATAATAAAAAAATAAAGTAAAAAATAATAAAATACATGTCAAATCATTCAATGTCAGAGTGTATAAAAGAAAGGAATCAACAATAAACAAGCGAAGTCCGAAATTTCGCCATTCACAGAGCAAATTTAAAGTAAGTTTGCGACAGCGTCGCCGCGTCGTTATCCTGAATTCCTGCCACGCTGACGTCTGTCGCGCATGTCAGCGAGAAAAACAGTAGCAACATACGCGCTGCTGACGTCAGCGTCGCAATATGGTGCAAAATAGAACACAATGTGTACTCGTACGCGGGACGGACGTCAGCGCAGAAGGAGTTCAATACTTACCCGACAGTGTCCGCGCACTATGGCGCATCTGGCTCTAGAGACCGTCACTCTATGAGTGACACAGCCTAGCGACGCTCGCGCTCTAGAGACGAAATGTATCTGCAACTCGATGTAGAGAGCACCTGGATTTACAAAGTTATCAATTCACAGAAACAATCGTTGAAGTTCTAACGTAAGTCAAAAATATTATAACTGTTATGTGCGTTCATTTCAAATTAGATAGAGCCGTTGCTTATTTCTGTGATTGGCTGAAACAACGCGTCTTCCGAATCTCTAGCAAACGTCATAAGAAATCAAAATGTCAAAATCGCCTAAAATCGACTAGCGTGGTGTTAGAACTTCAACAACGAAAATTTTTCTAAGGTTGTTTTCAGCAGTGCGTTGGTTTTCAAGTCAATGCTTGCTATCTATGCTAGTAAGGAAATGTTCCTTTTGCACAACTACAACCACACTATGAATCCATACAGGTGATTGGTAATTGGGTCTTTGACAAATTGGTTTTCCGAGGATACATTCGTTTTATGAGCTATCGGAAAAGTATCATTTTAACATCCAAAACTCCGTAGACTTCTCACAATCAGCACATTATGGTGTAGAGGTGGAAAATTTGAAAGAAATTTCTCAAAAACCACACCCATTTTGGGCCATTAGTATCGGGTCAAAATTCTGAGGTACAAATAAGGTCTAGTATCACCCATTTTAGGGCCTGCACCCAATTATTATCAATCACCGTCTATAATCACAAAGCAAGGAACAGGCAGCTAAAAACCTTGTCTAGACATCCTTTTGTCTAAAACTACTCTGATGTATGAGCACATGTAGTTTTTCAACTGAGTGTCCGCACTGCCACTTAAGCTGCCAAAGAAAGGCTTAGTTCGAGCTCCTCCAAGCGACGAAGTGCGGCCCCTGCTTGGTTTCGGTCGCCGTCGATGTTAACACAAGACTGCCTCGTTGGACTAGACGTCGCAAGCACGACTGTTTAGCGTGAAATCCCAGCTTCGATTCAGATCAGGAAAAAAATTGGTTTCTCAATCGGAATTTTCTAAGTCAAATCAAATCAAATCAAATCAAAAATGTTTATTTGCTAGAAAATACATACAAATTCAAGGAGAGATCTTATGTCCTAAAAGTATTTGTATTCTGCCTGCAAGCAAGCGTGCAAATTATTTAGTTATGAATATCTATTTATGTACCTAAATATTATCATGCAATTAATATTATTAATTTACACATATAACTAAAATTACTACATAAACAATTATTAATTTTCATTCATTATTGACATTAATTTTTAAATTCCATAAATTCCTTAATGCTATAGAAACAACAGTTTTGTAGCCACTCAGTCAATTTTTTTTTAAATAATTTACCCTGCAACAATTTCAATTCATTTGGAATGTTATTATAAATCAGTATACACATATTAATCACATTTTTTTTATAAATATCTTTATGACTAGGTGGTTGATACAATAGGTTGTGAAACTTAGCCCTTTTTTGTCTTGGTAGAACCTCACTGCGTTGTTTAAAGTAATGCATATGACTCTTGGTAAAAATGCAGATATCTCTTATATACATACTGGGTAGTGGAAGAATGTTACATTTTTGGAAGAGAGGTTTACAACTATCTAAGAACCATGCTTTGTTTATAACCCGGATGCAACGTTTTTGTAGCTTGAAAACTCTGTCAGAATCGGTCGAGTTGCCCCACATTATAAGTCCATAGCTTAGGACAGATGACACATAGCCGTGATAAGCCGAAAGAGCAGCTTCTATAGATACATTTTGCCTTAACTTTTTCAATGCAAACACAAACCTATCAAGTTTCTGACAAATATGTTCCACATGGCATTTCCAATTTAGATGTTTATCTACATTAAGTCCTAAAAATTTTAATTCATCTACTTGATGTACTTTTTCGTCTTTGCAAATAATGTCTAAAGGTAATTGTTTGGTATTATAGGAGTTAAATTGTATTAATTTCGTCTTACTAATGTTTATATTCAAATTATTACTATCCATCCAACTTATTACATCTGATAGGGTCTTTTCTGTGACTGATTTGTAATCTTTTTTATCGTGACATTTTATAATAACTGTAGTATCATCTGCAAAAAGGATACATTTCTGCAAAGTGGCCTGTGGAAGATCATTTATATAAAGCAAAAAGAGTAAAGGGCCGAGAATGCTACCCTGAGGCACACCACATTTATTTATTATTGCTATTGAAGTAAATTTCTCTTTGTTATAATTTTTGTCATTTTTCTTTACAACTTTGGATATCTCGGTACACTGTTTCCTATTTTTTAAATAGCTAGATAACCATTCATGAGCTTTTCCCCTTATACCGTAAAAGTCCAGTTTGTTTAAGAGCTTCGAATGATTCACAAAATCAAAGGCCTTGCTCATATCTAAAAAGAGACACACTGGTGGATTGCCATTGTTTATGCTTTCTGTTACAAGTTTCATTAAGTTAAAGATTGCAAGAGCAGTTGAACTACCTTTACGGAAACCAAATTGCTCTTTGCATAATATATTATGTGTTTGGAGAAAATTTTGTAACCGGATAAGCATTGCCTTTTCAAAAATTTTAGACAAAATGGGTACTATGGTGATAGGACGATAGTTATTAGGGTCTGACTTATTTCCCGTTTTAAAAAGTGGTTTCACAATAGACATTTTTAGTTGCTCAGGAAATACACCTTCCAAGAAAGATAAATTTATTAGATGCGCTATTGGATGACATATCCAAGTAGCACACGCTTTCAAAACTTGCGTGGCAATGCCGTCATATCCACAAGTCTTGCTATTATTTAGAGACATAATGATTTTATATACTTCTATTGCGTCTACAGGATTCAAGAAAATAGTATTTAAATTTTTGTTATTTTGATTTAGCTTAATATTATTAGAATTAATTGGCTGATTAGATGTCAAATTGATAAAATAGTTATTAAATAAATTACAGATGTCTAATGGATTGTTATATGTCACATTATTTAAATTTATTTCGTCAATGTCATTTTTAAAAGAGTCATTATTACTTAAAGTTGATGATATAGCATTCCAAGTAGCTTTACATTTATTTTTTTGCTTTTGTATGCGCCTTGTCATCACAATTTTATGTGCTTTCTGTGCACATCGCTTAAACACACGAGTATAAAGTTTATAGTTTTTCTCATTGTGTTTTTTATTAGTTTTACTATTTATGAATTTTAGATATAGCCGACGTTTCGTTTGACTAGACTTTTTAATGCCTTTCGTTATCCAGTTTTGTGTAACTGGTTTATTATTAACTTTAACCTTAATTACCGGAAAGCACAGATTGTAAAATAAAGTAAATGTTTCATAAAATGAATTAAAAGCTTCTGCTAGAGTGTCAGAGTTAAGTATATCCGAAAATGAAAGAGAAGACATACATTCGCAAAATTTTTCGAGATTGTCCGAACAGTAGTCACGCTTCAATTCAGACCAACAAGATATTGATTTGTGCTTTTTTGCTTTTATAGTAATCGTTTGTGCTGTTTCGTGATCTGACAGGCCGAGGTGATGAATTTCTGACTGAACATTCTTAACGTTACTAGCGATTTGATCAATGCAAGAGTTCGCCCGAGTTGGTGATTTTATGTGAGCTTTAAAATTATAGTTTTGAAGTATGCTTAGAAGTTCCTTCGTTGCAGAGTTTTGTTTTAAAATATCGATATTCCAATCACCACAAATTATTATTTTCTTTCTTTTGTATTGGTCTGTCAAGTAATTTAACAAAATGTCAAGTTTGTGAAGAAAGATACCCATTTGTGCCTTTCTCTGATCAGGTATTCTATAAACATTAACAACTATCAGGCTCAAACCAATTATCTCTACGCCACAGCATTCAAAATAAAATTTTGTAGCTAGATTTGAAGGAATACTCAATGTTTTGGTGTTAAATATCTTATTAGTTAGAATACAAGTTCCCCCTCTACATTTATCTCGACTAAATGCTGCAGCCAATTTAAAATTATTAAGTTTAATGTTAGCTTCCGAGCCTTGTTTAACAAAAGTTTCACTAAAACATAGTATATCAGCCTCCTTATTGTTTTCTATTAATTCAGATAAAGTTACTTCTAACATGGCTAGTTTGTTGCAGATGCCGGCTATATTTTGGTGTAAGATTCTTACTTCACCATGTCGGCCATCTTGTTTGGAGTTGTCACTATTTACTGAAGTTTTATGAATGGGGGAGTTAGGAACGAAAAAATGTATTGCTCTTCTTACTAGTATCATGAAGGGAGTTTCGATCAATTAAACTTAATTTTGAGGAACTTTTTTCATATTGCATAAAATCAATTTCTATATTAAGCTTATAGGTTATTAAATCTATATCTGAGAGTTTCTTGTGATAATTTACATCCAACTCATTAACTTCAACAAACTTACAATTTTTAAAGTTTTTGGTAAACAATCTTAGTTCATGATTAAGTTTTTTAACATTAAGATATCTATTTTGTGAAACATTCAACAACAATATTGTACAGTTGCTTAAACTACACAGAGTACTACATATATTGGTTAACAACACGTAGGGATTTTTATCATGTTTACCAACAGAGAGTATGACAATATCGTTGTCAGATAGGGTGCTTGATAGTACATCTGGATTTCGTAAGATCTCGCATGATGAAGCATAAGGTTGGACTTTTCCCTCGATGTTGTAATTATCATTCCATTTACCAGTCTTAGTGTGTATTAGTTGTGCTGATAGACCTCTTACTTTTTCGTCACCAATTATGTAGATATTTCTTTTTGAAGTATGTTTTAATTGGCTTGTGCTTTTGACGTTTACATGTTGTTCACTTGGGCAGTCCACCGATATCTTTTCAGTCATATCATTCTTAATTTCCTGGATTGCATTGTCGTCCTTAGTTTGTGAGCATGCTGCGTTAGGACTAATTAGTTGCTCCGAGAAGTCCAATTTAGTTTTGATGGGATCTTTAGTCTTTTTCTTCTGTGATGCTCTTTTGGGCGTTGATTTACAAATATCTTTAAGTTGATTAATTTGAGTGCCGTATATAGACATTTGTTTTTTTAGAGAGCAGTTTTCCGATAAAAGGTTAGCTATTTCATTTTCAGCTATTTCTAAGTTCTTCGCCAGTGTAGATACTTTCTTTTCTAATTCTTCTATTATATCAAAGTTATTAGATCTAATATTTGGACAGCTTCTAAATAGTTGTGGATTTCTTCCCAAAGTATGAGACAAAATATCGATATCTTCATCTAGTGGCAGAGATTCGAAAGAGTTTTCCGTAGATATATTTGCCTCGAATTTATCATTGTTGTTTGCATGTTCCACATGTACTGGGGTGGCTGGTATTTGAGAAATATTCTCATTTAATACAAAATGTTGCTTGGGAATCATCTGTTGTTGAGACGAAGAAGAAGAAGGTTTACTTGAAGAGTGATGTTTTCTCCTAAGTGTTATGTTAGAAGTAGCACCACTATTTGTGTCTGTTTTGTTTTTAATACAAATAGTGCATTTCCACTTCTTTCTTGCCTCGATGTCCTTTAGGCGATAAGTTGATTCTGGATATCCCACACAGTCAAATTCATATCTTTTTTTGCAAATTGAACATAGAGCGGTGTTTTTAATATTAACACATTTCTTGCAAATGTTACAAGTGACTTGTGCTGTCGTCTTGCGGTCACTGCTTACCAGCTTATTCAAGGTGGAGGACATTTTTAAATTTACAAAAGAGTTTCTGTAGCTCGGATTCGAACTTGCGACGCGCGGCGTCTCAAGTCGGTGTAGTTACCACTAGACCAAATCAACTTAGAATGGAGTGTCGAAATAGGTTTCCTCAACGATCGACGCGACCGACACGGGACGTTTAGCCGTTATAAGTTTTGAACTTTTTACTGCAACCCTCACAAACAAGAAGTTGATGTTTATTAGTTTTTTTAATTCACTTTTTGTTGATTTATTTAACTATATCCACTTATTGTTTTCACTTTATTTGCACTGAATAATAGGTTGTATGAGCTAAAATTGTTATTAGTTGAACTATTTAAGATTTTTCACTGTTTTAAATTTTGTACACTGGTTTCTATTTATTATTGTTATTTTTTCACTTATTCTGTTTATAATCCTGGGATAACACTCGTACTTGTTTATTGAGATATTTTATCAACACTTTTCGGTTATTTGTGGCTTTTTATGCGAGTTTTATATTTTTAAACGATAAACATACACGGAACTGATATTGACGAGTTGACATCTGTCAACCGACCTGAGTCTGGATTTATGGTTGGCTATAGACTCTCACATGGGACTTGCATAACTAGCAAAATGTCCACATGTCGTCTGTTGTGTGTAACAGGCGTGATAATTTGATGTTCTGAAATTGGACTCCAAAATAAAACTCAACTGTTATTGGAGAAACATTAATAATTTATTTACATGAGAATATTGTCACAATAAAAATATTTACAGAAAAATTTAACAACGCTACGCCCTTAATTTAATTGATATATTATATATTATTATGTATTTTATAAATTGTAATGATAGAATCTTTAATTATTTTTATATTTTATATCTATACTAATATTATAAAGAGGAAAGATTTGTGTGTTTGTAATAAATAAACTCGAAAACTACTTGACCAATGAGGGCGAATGAGAGCTAAAAAGAAAATGTTTTGCTCTTCCCTAGTCGCTGGATAGATGGCGCTAGGAGTTAGTATGATAATGCAAGGAATGGAACCTAAAAAAACTGATTTTAACAAAGCGCGAGAAAACTAGGTTATATTCGGAAGGTTAAGCAAATGAAAGTGTCAGTCAACGAGAGTATGTGTCGTGACACAATGTTTTTTTTTTCAAGCGTTTTGGCTTTGGCACCAACTATCATAGTAAGTTCAACGCCATCTATAGAGCTCTTGGAAACTAAGTTTTTTTTAATACCTCAAAAAGAAAACCTCTCATTCCAAAAATTCTTTCACCATTAGAATGCTACATTATGCCTGAGTAACATAGGCTCCCGTGCAATGCCGAGACGGGCGGCATAATTATTAATTTTACCCTGTAAGTTAAAATAAACCACTGAATATTATGATTATGTTATTTTTTTGCGTATGTAATTTTAACACTGAATAAAGTACCATATTTTCATAAGATTACAAATATACCGAAACTTTCAAGGAAATATTATTTTAAACGAAAACTTTGTAAAATTATTTCTTCAAAACTTTCCATAATGGTAATTGTTCAAAATCTCAGATTTCTATCTTTTGCTTGAACTTTCGAGGTAGGTTTCCTCTAATAATTGGGTTCCGGAGAACAGATGTGTAACGGATCTGAGAAAAATACCTTTATTTAACACACAACTGACCTTTTTCCGGCACAAACAATTTGGAGATAGTATTAGAACATTATAATGTTTGTTTTCTGTTGCTAAACACGGCCGCTTGGGTTGATCTTCAGTTGGTATGCAAACGGGTGACAACCCATTACATACCGAGTTTCCTCCGTGCCTCGGAAAGCGCGTTAAGCCGTCGGGCCCGGTTGTCATTTGCACATCTTTGACAGTCGTTACAGGTAGTCAGTGGCACGAAGGTCTGACAACCAGTCCTACCAAGGGTTTCGTATTACCCAGTACTAATTGGGTTGTGGAGGTCAGATGGGCAGTCACTCCATGTAAAATATTAGTATTCAGCTGCATCCGGATATACTAGATGCGGACCCCAACATAGCTGGGAAAAGGCCAAGCAGATTATGTTTTCTTGACATTGAGATGAAGGCTCTTAACACATCTAAAAATAACTTCTTCGGCAGATAAATCGATTCGGCTACGAGTTTAGCATCTTTACAGACGCAGGACAGATATCAAGTGTCTCATCGGTTGTGAAACATCTCCACCTGGGCATGTTTTCCTTGCGGCCGAAGCCTTGAACCGATTTCTATTAAAATATTTCCAAGTTTAAAAAATGTTAAGGTGTGATTTTTCATTCGTTCCAACTTCTATACATTTCGGCGCTATCTGTCACAATAGTTGACAGTGCTGCACTGCACTTGAGCGCTATCTGTCACACTTGTAGCACGCGCACCCGCCTCCAATATTAAGTTTAATATATTTTAGCAGGGGAATTGCAAATGTTTTACTTTTTTATTAATTTACATGTGTGGTAATTGTTACTAAAAAAATGAAATGAATTTAGGAGTGTCTCTCAAACTCAAAAATACATACACGTAAAATAAAATTCTTTTAAACTAAAACGACGCTGACATTTGTATCGCACTTGTTACGTTTTTCACAAACATAAGAGTACCTACCTACACACATCAAAAAAGTTTGTGATCACTTTGAAAATTAGAAATCTTTTTTGTTACGTTTTTATTAAAAAAAAACTAGCAGACGTCACGCGGTTGAATCCGCGTAATTCCCGTTTCCGTGGTAGTACGGGGATAAAATATAGCCTATGTTACTCAGAGTGAATGTAGCTTTCTAATCGCGAAAGAATTTTTGAAATCGACGCAGTAGATTTTGAGTTTATTCATTACAAACATACACACAAAAATACAAATCTTTCCTCTTTTTAATACTAGTGTAGATAAAAAATAGTTTTATTTTATATTTCAAACAGGGTATTTCTATTTAAAAAACCGGCCAAGTGCGAGTCGGACTCGCACACGAAGGGTTCCGTACCATTGACTATATTTAGTATTTGTTGTTATAGCGGCAACAGAAATACATCATCTGTGAAAATTTCAACTGTCTAGCTGTCACGGTTCATGAGATACAGCCTGGTGACAGACAGACGGACAGACGGATAGACAGACGGACAGACAGCGAAGTCTTAGTAATAGGGTTCCGTTTTTACCCTTTGGGTACGGAACCCTAAAAAACACAGAACAAAGTTTTTTTCTTGATAAAGTTCAATTTAAAAAATTATATCAGCTTATGGTAGTGATCACAAACTTTTTTTGATGTGTGTATGTTTATTTTACCTATATAAAACCTAGTAAGTTTTCACCACTGTCACCATCATTCACAAAGAAGGCGATACTTCTACACTATCTAACTATCGTCCCATTACTCTTCTCTCTCAAATACACAAACTCTTCTCTACCTGACCATATCCACACGGTAAAGCAGTTGATGAAGAAGTGCCAAGAGTACAACCGACCTATATGCATGGCCTTCGTCGATTACGAGAAGGCTTTTGACAGTGTCGAGCATTGGGCTGTGTTCCACGTTCTCCATCGCTGCCATATCGACTCCCGTTACTTGGATGTGCTGCGAGAACTATACCCCTCGGCCCAAGGGCGGATCCAGGGGGGTGGTCATGGGGGTCATGACCCCCCCCTGGGCTGGGTCCAGGACCTAGGTGAACCACTAATTAAAATTGTTAAACATAATGTTAAACTTAATGTACCAGAATAGTGTCAAGACAAATACATAGGGCCAATAACCAACCTGCTAAATCTGCTGAAGAATATTTCCGCAGAGCCATATACATCCATCTTCTGGATTTAATAATAAGTGACCTACAGGAACGTCTCCTGAAATACTTTCAGCTTAGCGTTTTTATGCCAAGAAGCGAATACAGTAATCAAGACATTTAAAACTTTGAAACGACTAGCAACCGATTATCTTAGGCAATGATGTAAAAAATTACCTAGTTTTTCTTAAGTCATATGTTTGTCTATAAGAGGCCCAAGTAACTCCAGTAGGTCGAAACAATTCTAACCTGTTCAAGGTAGGTAATGTGTTAAAATTTTCGAGCTCGCTTCGCTCGCTCTACAGACTACTTTCTCTTGAATTTATCTAAAAGTCGACTAAGTAACTCCTATATGAAGGATCGAAACCATTCTAACCTGTCCAAGGCAAGGTGTCATGAAAATTTCGAGCTCGCTACGCTCGCTCTTGCAGCCTATTTCCTCGTGTTGTCATTATTTGTCTGAGGGTCGATCTTGTAACTCCACTATGAAGGGTCTAAACAATTCCGCCCAAGGTAGTGTTAACATTTTTGAGCTCGTTTCGCTCGTTCTTGGAGCCTTTAAAAAATCAAATTGTGGCTACGAAAAAGCTTCAATGGTTGAAGAACGTCTAACCGGACTGACACTTCTCCACGTCCTTAGAAACGTACTAATTGAAGTAGATGAAGTGATAGCGCGTTTCAGGAGAAGACGTAAAAGAAAATTTGATTCAAATATGGGTAGGTAGTTTTTTTGTACAGCACTTAATTACTTATAAAATACCTACTTTTTACTTGTATCTATTACACATTATCTAAATTAAATTGTAACTTCTTGTGACTTAACCACGACAATGTGACCCCCCCTGGCGCCAAAGCTGGATCCGCCCTTGCCTCGGCCACTCTGCAGGGTTGCATGCACACCCTGTCTAAACCCGTACAGATTAAGCGAGGAGTGCGAAACTTTGCATAACAGTCCTCGAAGACATCGTGAAATGCTTGGACCGTTGCGGTGTTAACATAAATGGTGCTCACCTGTCGCATTTAAGATATGGAGACGACTTCGTCCTCCTCGCCGAAAACTTCGAGGACCTTCAGTATGCTTCAAGAGCCATACGATGCTTCTTTCAAAGTAAGACTTAAAATGAATATGGCCAAGTCGAATATTATGGCAAACATCAATTATGAACCTGCAGTAGGGCGTTATTTACGTCGTCAAGATGAGTGGCATGTCTGTTTATCCTAAATATTAAAGAAGTATCGTCAGCAAACAACACCATTTGCGGGTGGTTGTTAAAGATTTGGGGTAGGTCATTAATGTATACTAAAAAGAGGAAGGGACCCAATATCGAACCTTGTGGGACACCCATTTTTACTTTTAAACCCATCTAATTTACACCCTTTACTTGTACATGCTGCTGTCTATCATTCAAATACGATTTTACTAAACTGAGCGCAATTTTACCCAACCCGTAATGCTCAAGTTTCAAGATCAGAGTTTCGTGATTTATGCAATCAAATACCTTTGAAAGGTCACAGAAAATTCCTATTGCATCTTGTGCCTCTTCCCACACAGTAAAAATGTGTTTTAATAAAGTGACACCGGCGTCAGTCGTACAACGTCCTTTGGTGACTACTGTTGCTCGAGTAAGATTTGATTGGTGTTAAAAATTTGATTAAGTTAAGCATTTGATTGAGCATTATCTTTTCAAACACCTTTCTGAAAACCGGCAACACGGATACGGGCCTATAGTTATTAGTTTTTTTTTCTGTATAGATGGAGTTGCTATCCTATGTGTATTCAGCTATATAACAAGATTCCTAACCAAATTAAAGAACTTCCAATGGTCCCCTTTAGAAGGGCTTTACACAGATGGTTAATTGAGAATCCCTTGTATAATATAAAATAATTCCTTCAGTTTAAATTTAAATAATCGAATTGTAACAAAAATTGGCATGTCATTATTTTATGATTGAATATGTTAAGCTACCATTATTATACCATTGTAAGAACTTCTGTAACCATATTTGTCGGCAAATAAATCTTTGACTTTGACTTTACTGTCCCCGGATTTTAAAAGCGGTATTACCTTACTGAATTTCATTAGATCCGGGAAGACCCCTTGATCCACGCACAAATTAAATATTGAGGCTAAATACGGTGCTACAGTCTCAAAAATTGAGGTACAAGTTTTAATAGACATAGACCATAGATCTTCGGTTAATTTATCTTATATATCAATTTGCTTAAAAGCTTTTATGATTGTTATGGGGTTTAAATGCTGAAATTTAAATTCATTTGAACAGGCTGAAACGTTCGCCTTCAATAAATCTATAGAGAGCAAGGGAGAGGAATTTAAGGTTTCTGTAGTTTTAAGTGGGATACTAGTAAAGAAATTTACAAATTATTGAGCAACTTCAATATTAGAGCTCAAGAGGCCACGTGAGGTCTCTAGTGTTCGGACTGGAACGGACTGGGGCTGCCTTCAGGCGGCTCCTGCCCAATCTGGGGGGCCAAACGCCTCCTGCCGGAGGCTCTACGCGGGAGTCGTGCGGTCCATGGCCCTTTACGGGGCCCCGGTGTGGGCGCGTTCCTTGCGGCTGCGTGCAGCCCACTACCTGAACGCGCCCCAAAAGGTGGTAGCAGGCGCGGCTGGCCCGGGGCTACCGCACGATCACCCGTGAGGCGGCGAACCTCCTTGCCGGATTGCCGCCATGGGATCTGGAGGCAATAGTCCTCGCGCGCCTTCATGAATGGCGCGCGGAGGCGCTACGCCCGGGGGGAAACTCCGCTGCCGCGGCAAATTGTCGCTCAGCGAACAAACTTCCGGCGGGATCTCATGGCGACATGGAGAGAGCGACTGTCGCAACTAGGGCTTCCATTACGTAATTACGTAATTACGGACAGATTTTAGAAATCTCACAAATACGTAACTGAAGTGTTGAAGTCCGTAATAACGTAACTATGGGATAATATTAATTAATTAGGTACCCATTTATTTAGTTCTATAGTTTCTGCCTACGCCATGGGAAAAAGGCATGGGTTCATCTATGTATTTACAATTTACCTTAATTTAGGTTAACCTACGACTTACATTATGACAACATCAAAACCCTTTCTGTGGGTATCCCCCGAATTCCCGGGGTTTATTTTATAACTTCCAATTTGAGTCCGCAAGATTTTATTTCTTAGTCGTACAGAATAGAGTTCATTGTTGACCAATCGGGAAACAAAGGGAATCCCCGTTGGTTGTGGATAGTTCGGTACGTAACACAATCAAAGTTTATAACTGTTTTGCTAGTATTTGATCTAACTCGTAGATAATTGAGTTTAATATTGTGGATTGAGCAAGCTAAGGGAACTCCCTAGATTTTTCTTTACTTTCGTGAATTTAGAAACAATCTCAATACTCGGTACTCAGTCGTCTTACGTACAGTCAAAGGTCAAAATTCCACTTCCACCGCAATGCACATTATCGTTTGCGCTATACGGGCGGCGGCGCCTATACACACATACGCATATTTATCCGTGTGAGTGATGTTCCAACGCTAACAACCAATTTGGCCACCGTATCACTTACACAACTCATTGAAATTTGTAATAACAATCTTAAGCGGGCAACAAGTTGCTAATGTGTAAGTGTTGTCAAACGTTCTTATAGAAGAAGGTCATAAGTACCACCAATATTGCTTTGCCATTGTGTTGCGAGATTGGCAGTCGACTTCTGACTGTTATGTACACCTACGAGATACTGTCCTGTTCTAAGCTTAATTTATTGAGTTTTGTGATTTTGTGTATGTGCCGCAAAGTTTGACGCTTGGTTTTCGGAAGCTTTTGATTACAATACAAGTTTCTAAGTAGATATCACCATACACGTACAACGCAACACGCACACGCACGCGTGCAACGCATACACGTTCAACGAAAATGTAAGTAAATATTTTAACATTACTTTACTTGTCTACTTACTTTGTTTCTAGGGTATTTGTGTGAGAGTTTATACATATAATTTAGTCGTTGATTTTATATTGTTGACGGCACGGTTGGCGCAGTAGTTGAGTGATTGGCTGCTGCGCTGCGGGTCACGGGTTCGATTCCCGTACGGAACAAATATTTGTATGACCTACAGATAGGTGTTCCGGGTCTGGGTGTCTTGTGTATGTTAGTTTACATGTTTGTGAGTGCACCCACGATACAGCAGTAATTCCTAGTGTGGTGCGACGTTTAAAAAAAAATGAAATGAAATATGTGCGATTTTATTTTATTGTTGCTTGTTAGATGTCTGTGCAAATAGACATTGATTATGAGTTGACGGTACGTATGTAAATGTATCCCGTTTTAAGTTTAGTGCCTAACTATAGATGCTATTTATATGTATTACCTAACTATTAAATTATGAAATATTTATATATTGTTTTAGGTCTGCAGTAAAGAAGACTATTTATAAGGAGTTTTTGAACAAACGCACACAATCAGCTATATGGGAACACTTTTTGAGGGCTGAAAATGGGCAAAGTGTCCAATGTAAACATTGTCAAAAAAATTTGAAGACTCCTGGTGGTGCTACTGGAGCACTACATACACATATGCGTGCTAAACATATTGCCGAGATGTCACAAGAGCAAGATGCGCAAAGGGCAAGTACTTCATCGTGCTTTCAAGCAAGAAAAAGTTTAGAACCTCCATCGAAGAAAACTAAACTAACGGATTACTTTTCCACTGATTATTCCTTGGACATTATAGTGACTAGAATGGCAGCGTTGGATGGCATCCCATTAAGCAAATTTTGTACTTCTGAAGATCTAAGGTATGTTTTCAAAAAATCTGGCTATGATCTACCGAAATCTCCTTCAACTATTACCAAAATTGTCCTGGAACAGAGTTCTGCCATAAAAAACCAATTAATAAATCAGTTTAAAGATATGAAGTCCCAAAAAAAACGATTTACAATAACGTTTGATGAATGGACCTCCACCCGGAACCGGAGGTATATGAATATAAATATTCATAATAAAGACCTAGAGCCAGCTAAATATAAAAATTTAGGACTAGTAAGGATAAAGGGTTCAATGCCAGCTCACGTTGGAACTGTACTGTTAGAAAATCATCTAAATGACTTTTATTTGAAACTTGAAGATATAATTGCATTCACAACGGACGGAGCCAGTGTTATGGTTAAAATGGGCAAAAATTTTGATGGTCACCATCAGTTGTGTTTTGCTCACGGAATACAACTTGCAGTGCTGGAGGTATTATATAAGACACGGAAAAGTACAACTACTGAACCAGAACTAGAAGATGAAGCTTCAGATACTGACACTGAAGAAATTGAAGAAAACGATGGCGGACTTTTCATAGAAGTACCTAGAGTTCTAGAACCAGAGTTTCTGTACAAAGATATTATAGTAAAAGTAAGAAAACTTGTTAAATCATTCAAAAAATCACCACTGAAGACCGATTTGTTGCAAAAATATTCTTTAGAAGAGCATGGTAAAAGCCTTGATCTTATACTGGACTGCAAAACGCGATGGAACAGTTTATCAGATATGGTTGGACGATTTCTGAAATTGAAATCAAGTTTATTTAAGGCTTTATTAGACTTAAAATCAAATATAAGTTTCACAGACACAGAAATACAAGACCTACATAACATTCATCATAGTTTAGATATAATAAAAACTACAGTGATGGCATTGTGTCGCCGTGACTCGAATTTGTTAGCAGCAGATGCTGCGTTTCAGTTTATGTTAAATAAACTTGATGCTCAGTGCAATGATCTCAGTGACAAGCTTGCTGTATCCCTTAGAAAAAGAATAAAAGAAAGGCGAACAAATGTGTCTGGTGTCTTGCAGTATTTGCATAATAATGAAGAATATTATAAAACCGAAGAAACAGAAACTTTTACAAAACCGACGTCGGATTATATTAGAACATATGTTGCAAACTTATTAGAAAGGCTCGAATTTACACCGCCGACAAGTACACAAATGAGTTTAGATTCCGAAGCAGATGACAATGATGCTAATGATGGTTGTGGCGACGAGTTGACTGTTGCACAGCAACTAGAAAAAGAAATACAGAAAACTATGTCTACAGTGAACAAATCTGGAGTAAACACAGATCTTGAATCCATCATCAGAGTTGAAATGTGTATCTACGATAGCACTGGCGGCGGTCGTGAAGTTTTCCTAACAGCAGCTTATAATTATTTACTATCTATAATGCCTACTAGTGTTGAAGCAGAACGGGCATTTTCTTCTGCCGGTTATCTTTGTTCTAAACTAAGAAGTTCCCTTGGTGACAGAACATTGCATTCGTTGTCATTTATGAGATCATATTATCAAGAACAAAGATTGGAAAAATAACCGTATTTTATATTGTTTCTTACTTTTAAACCATTTGTGCGTGGTACATGTTTTGTTTGAATTGTTGATTGAGTTTAGTCATAATATTTTGATTTGATTGACGATTTTGATTTTGAGTTTAATTTTAAAATTATCATTTTAATCTGTAATTTACTTTTAATTCCTTAATATAATATTTTTTTTTTATTTGAAGTTGTTTGATTTTTTACTTCTAATATACCTAATAAGCCCAGAAATTATCGTGGCTTAAAAAATCAACACAGTTACGTAATTACGTAGTTACGTAATTGAAGCATCAAAATTCGTAACTAGTTACGTAATTAGCAAATCCGTAATTTTGGAAGCACTAGTCGCAACCCCGTGCAGGGCACGCCACAATAGTGGCGATAAGTCCCCTCTTTGAGGAGTGGCTTGAGAGACGCCACGGCGTCCTCACCTTCCGCCTGACGCACGTCCTCACCGGACACGGTGGTTTCGGGAGGTTCCTGCACCGAATCGGGCGGGAGGAAACGCCCGGGTGTTTCCATTGCGAGGATCGACCGAGGACACGGTGGAACACACGGTGGAGGTGTGCCCCGCGTGGGCGGAGCACCGCCGTGTCCTCGAAGCGGCGATCGGCGGCGGCGACCTCTCGCGTCCGGCCCTGGTGCAAGCCATGGTCCGGAGTGAGACGGAATGGGACACCGTCACCTCCTTCTGGGAAGCAGTAATGCTAGAGGAGGTGGCGGAACGTGAGAGGGAGAGAACCTCTCAACGTCCCGGCTGCCGCGGGAGACGCCCCGGACGTCCGGGGCCACCACGTGACCCTCGGCCACCGTAGACGCGGGCCTGTGGACGGTGGGCTATGGGCTAGCTCGCCGTCCGTCCGTCTCATGACGACAGGGCCGTGTCGACGGCGCGTTCGTGTTCCACGCGCGCCTCAAAGAGAGTCAGCAATAGGAAGGGGTCCGTAAGGACCGATGCCTGCCGGGGTTGCGGGACTGTTCGAAAGAGATACCGTGGCCCCGGAACACAAAGGGCGATGAAGGAACATGTTTTAGTCAGTAAAAGTCTGACACTCCCGCCTGCTCCGCCCAGAGAGGGAGGAGTCATTCGAAGATTCCCCATCCGAAAAAAATAAAATAAAGGTCTCTAGTGTTAATAACATCAACAGCTATTCAAATCCTTTTGTCTAAGTTAGAAATGCAGAGTTGGAGATGGTTGACCAGTATGTCTATCTTGGCCATATTAGCGCCATCTAGCGTCACACTAGCAACGAGCTATGCTTTCATGTGGCAAACAGCATCAACACAAGGATATCCCGAAGAATACAGCTCGGGTGCGCGTTTAGGGCAAATTGGTCATTTTAAATCAAATAAAATTCTGCTGTCTCAAGTCCCGTCGAGGCTGTGTACAGACTGAGAGTTGCACAAAGAGCCATGGTGCGTTCCACGCTCGGCACAAAGCTGGTGGATCGAGTACTTAACGTTGAAATCCGAAGACGTACAAAGGATTTCCATATTGGAAATGGCGTTACATAACTCAAATGGAGTTGGGCAGCTGACCTAGCAAGGCGCAGTGATGACAGGTGGACTAAGTCAGTCACCGAATGACGTCCAGGAACTGGGAAAAGAAATGTGGGTCGTCCGGTGGCGAGATGAGCAGACGACATAGTTGCCATTAGGGGGAAAACCTGGATGAGGCTGGCACCGGACCGGGGAGATTGGCAAGAAAACTAGAGGGGTCTAGACCTAGCAGTGGGTGAATTCAGACTGTACTATTGAGGACACTCCCGCCTGTCCGCCACTAAGCTTATTTTTGCTTGCACTCGCAACATAGAAACACTCTCTAGCCCCGCCCCGTTGACTTTGTATAGAAATAATGAATGAAAAGATACCGAATCGGCCGAGCGCACTGACGACGCACGCCAAACAATAGTTATTGTTATTTTGCGCGCCAAAGTTGCCTCCTAATAGGCCCAAACTTTAAGGGGGCGTGGCTCGGCGCCTCCGCATGTTTTAAAAGAAAAAAAAAAAAAAATGGTCAGGCGGAAAAGACCCCGACTGTACATGATTATGCAGAGTTTTCACCAGCGTGTATCCGAATATGTTTTTTTAAAGAACCCTTTCGAAAAAAACTACGCGAACATACACCACACTTGAAAGATTTGTCACCAGTGTGTATTCGAATATGTTGTGTTAAAGAACTCTTTTCACTAAAACCGCGCTGACATATATCACACATGTAAGGTTTTACACCAGTATGTGCTCTATAATGTTTTGTTAAAGAAATCTTTTTACTAAAACCACGCTGACATACAAAACACTCAAAAGGTCTTTCACCAGTATGTATTCGAATATGATTTCGTAAAGTACCACTTTCAATAAAACCACGCTGACATACATCACATTTGAAAGGTTTGTCACCAGTGTGTATTCGAACATGTTTTGTTAAATTAGTCTTCTGAGTAAAACTACGCAGACATACATGACACTTGTGAGGTTTTACACCAGTGTGTATTTGATTATGTCTAGCCCGCCACACTGTTCCCAACCACTGTAACTCCTGAAAGCCAGAATCAACAGTGGCGACCACCAGAAAAGCGCCGAGACAATGAAGCTCGACGAAGTCCCAGAGAATGAATTTAACTGTCTTGGATCCCGCAACGAAATTAATCAGAAAAGTATAGCGGAGGAGTAGGAAAATCTGTAATTTCCACTTCCCTCCATATCAGCAGGAGACACAAAGAAACAAGGCCAATAGGCACAAAGGGACGTTCACAACTGGGATAGGCCCAGTTGCCTAGCACCACGGATAAAGTATTAACATTAATGGGTCCTAAGTTGTGAGCAGTTATATTTGATTCCAATAATAGGTATGGCAAAAACGCTTGAACGCACGGAAATTTGTTCTAGTTTCTACAAGGTCTGTGTAGTAAATAACTCCGGATGTAACCTGTACACTATCCAACATAATATTGCGTTCATTCTGCCAAAGACTGCACTCCCATAAAATATGATGTGCTGATTGTTCATATTCGCAGTCAGATGTGGAACATTGACAAAGAGGCGAGTCAACAAGCTTGAAGGAAAATAATTTACTCTTAAAGTTACCATGACCGGTGAGAAATTGAGCAACACAGTGATCAACCTCCAGCCATATCCTGGCCAGCCGTTCACGAACGGATGGAAAAAACTGGTGGAGGTGTCGGCCCTTGATGGAATTATCCCACCTACATTGCCATTCAGACAAAAGTTCCTCCCAGACGTCGGTCTGTGGTTTGAATAATCTAGAAATCTTATCACGGTCACGTAGGGTTAAAAAGTCTGCGTCCGTGGTCTCACGCGCGTTATAGTACATTGCAGCCCGTCGCTGCACTTCAAGATCGACTGGAAGTACACCTGCAAGTACCGGTAAGGCTTCAGTACTAACCGTCCTATACGCTTTGCATAAGAATATCAAAGCCAAACGCTGGCTTTGAAGCAATTTACGTCGTACCGCTCCTATGGTGGCCCTATCGGCCCAAACAGGTGCCCCGTAGCACATACACCCCAAATAGGTAGCCCCATAAATGGTCTTTAAAGTTAGAAATGACAGACCCCACGTAGATTTGGATATTCTAGTTAAGGCATAAAAGTTCTTTTTAGCTTTTTCACCGACAGTTTTTATATGATCTATGAATGAAAAATTCTTCTCTAAGACCAAACCAAGGTAGCACACGGACTGCTTTCTTTTCACGGGAACGTTATTAAATTTAATACTAGGCCACGATTTAAGATTACCTTTTAAAATTAGTTGATACGTTTTTTGCGGTGCAAAGGTCAGACGGTTTCGATCGCCCCACTGAGATATTAATCGTAAGCAAGTGTCAGCTAAATTCTCGAGTCCAGCCCGAGTACTCGACTGAATGAGCAGCAGGCCGTCGTCCGCGTAACCGGTTAATGAACAGCCGGGTGGGAGAGGAATCGCGAGAAAATCATCGAAACCTAAATTCCACAGATACGGAGCGATTACCGAGCCCTGAGGACATCCCATGGTAAGGGACTTTGACATAGAATGATGTCCGAGTTTGAGTTTCGCGGAACCATTTAAAAAATATGAATAAACAAGATTATATATGTTTTTATAGCAGCCGCGATTCTTCATTTTAAGTAGTAGCATCGGCCACCATGCGTTATCAAAAGCCCCGGAAATATCTAAAAAGATTCCAACCACGTACTTGTGTTCCGAGTTATTAACAATTTTTCTAACAGAAAGTGCCGCGTCTACGGTAGATTTTCCCACGGTGAAACCGAATTGGTTGTTATGAAACTTTGGCCCGTCTGGCAGCAAACGTGGAACGATAAGGCGCTCCAGGAGTTTTCCCAAAGATGGCAGTAGGGTTAAGGGCCTGTACGACTTAGGGTCGTCTGGTGGCTTATCACCACTTTTTGGAATTATTCGTATAAAGCCACGTCGCCATACACGAGGAAAAACGCCATCCGCAATACATCGGTTGAAAACAGATAAAATGGCGTCACCCGCTGTTTTACAAGCTTCTATTATCATCCGATTAGATATTTTATCTTCACCTGATGATTTGTTAAGAGGCAGTTTCCTGACAAGATTAATGAATTCGTCAATGGATGGAAGGTCTGACGTTGGTGATTCAGGTGGCACAGATGCCCACGCTCTGATCTGCTGATGGTAGTCATTGTCATTTACTGGCGAATCATCAGGTATCAGACTATTTAATAGAACTTCGGTTGTTTCCTCAATACCGGTCGTGTGTCTATTATTTACTTTAATGTTCTGGACAAACGCCAGGTCGACTGATCGATTAGCTTTGAACTCGTGATACAAAGGAGACCACGGACCTTCTTTATCTAGTTTTTCTACTATTTTTCGCAGTAAATTACCCTTAGACTTTTCCACTGATGCTCTGTAGCGGGACTTGGCAACTCTAAATGCATTTAAAGCAAAGTTAAGTGGGTCTCCGGTGACCTTTTGTTTTCTAAGCTTGTTTAAATGTCTGCGCGCTCGGCGATAGCTTTTACGCTGCTCAATTAAGTAGTCACACCACCAATCACATCTATGGATGTTGGTCATAGATGCGCGACCAATGGCGATGTCAGCACAGTAAGTGAAGGTGTCTGACATAATTTCAGCACTTTCTTCAGCTGACAGCCCATCACGAGTGAAGTCTTTGGCGTGACACGCAAAAAGCAAGCCAAAGAATTCCCAATTCGCGCCTTTACTTTTATATCTAAAATTACCAGTGATATGAGATGGACCTTGAGTAGACCTCGGAACAAATTCGTACACGATCAGGCGATGATCACTACAAGACGCATCTGGTAGGACACGCCACCTATCCAATCGTACGTCTGCACTAGAAAGTGTGACGTCAATACAAGATTCGCCCATTGGGCTGCAAAAAGTAGGTGGTGCATCAGGGGT
The DNA here is from genome assembly GCA_905147715.2 of Xestia xanthographa. Taxonomy (NCBI): domain Eukaryota; kingdom Metazoa; phylum Arthropoda; class Insecta; order Lepidoptera; family Noctuidae; genus Xestia; species Xestia xanthographa. Next base: position 486,989 of record LR990654.1, on the reverse strand, counting down.
ATTATGAATTGATAGGTTCATTTCTGCTATAAAATCTTCAACAGCACAACGACGGTCGAAATCCGTTGACCTAACCTTGCCATACCACAGAGACGATGACGCGTTAACATCAGCGCCAACGATAACTTTACTGCCCGCGAGTGACTGTAAGACGTGACGGAGGTTATGTATATGAGGTGCAACAGGGTCTGAGTATTGAAAGTAACAGCTCACAACGTAAACTTTAAAAGAAGCTGATGAGACTTCCGCAACGGCACAGTGGGGCGTCATGAGGTTACGCAAAGACGTTACTGTAAAGTTAGAAGAACGCGCCACGTACGTTGATTATGTCTAGTTAAACTATCTATCCGACTAAAACTACACTGACACACATCACATTCATAACGTTTTCCACTAATTCGTGTTTGAGTATGCTGTACCTGTTTCTCTACTTCATTTAAACTACGCTGATCACAGTTGTCAGACTCTTCGAAAGAAGTGCCAGGTTGGGACGTACGATTTAAAGTTGTCCGAGAATCTTTCAAGTTTGTTGGTTCATTTTTCTTTAGCTCCACCGTAATTGTATCTTCTAGTTTTGTTTTTCTTGTGACGCGCGCACCTGTGATTATACATAAGTAAGTTAATAAAATAAGAAAATAAAAATTAATAGGTTTGAACAGAATAGAATACTAAAAAGGAGCGCAGAGCAGGAGAATTGCTGTTAACGTTGAATAATAAACTCTATAATTAGTGACATTAAGGCGACTACAGGAGCTAAATTAGCAATTCTATTTGTGGTGGTTCAAACTTTATTTGAAATACTGTTACAATAAAGTTCTAATCAGCTTGCACTACAAAGTGGTTGTTACGTCAGTCACTGCGGCCCGAATTGTGCGTTTTTTTGCGATTTACACAAAATCTAATGATTGGACTTAAAAAATAAAACACTATCATGCTTTATGTTGCTTGTAGAATTATTTGCCAAAAAATCAGAATGATCGCATGTATTTTAGTATTATATGGTTTTTACTCGTTAAAAGAAATTTTTAGAGATAAGTTCGTGTTTTTTTTTTATCGAGTAAAATTAGTTGTATTATATTTTCAAAACACTATCATATCAGCAAATATCCTGAAGAATATCATACATTTTTCTGGTTTTGTTTATTGCAGTGAATCATATTTTTTTTAAATACCATTTTGAGTTCAACATGTGTGCTTACTTAAAATATTTTTTAATATATAAATTTATGTTATTAAATAGAAGAAAACTGATCCTAAACTGAACACGATATCGTTAATTTTGTGTGGAGAGGCAACGAAAATTATTTTTTACAATATTATAAACCAATATTTTCGAATAAAAAGCTACTACTATTTGAAGACGAAGGAGTAATCTATCTGTTGTAATTATTAGTTACATTTGGTTTAGTTTCATTTTTCCGCAAAAGCATCCGAAAAACTGCTTATTTTTTAAAGTTTTGCAAACGCGTTCTTAAGAACAAAACTGTGCAAACTTGACGCTGCCGCGCCGTCGGGGCACAAGAACAACGAGAGGGTAATGGCTGATCTTAGCGTTATGCTCGAGGATTGTGGTGAGTGGTCGTTGTGCTGGCCATGGCTTTAGTTTGTTGATAATGTATGATGTTCCTAGTTTATCATTTGTGACATAATGGTTACAGTTCTAGGGGTATGGTTAACACTAACCACTTGCTATCAGGTACACCATCAACCAGTTTGCTAACTTACTGAATAGCTAACTAATACTTACTATTTGTCACGGCGGCTGTTTGTTTCTTCTCAGGCACTTCTATCGCTTCTTCCATTTCAATTTTAATCTCTATTAAAGGTACATCCCATTCTGAATCCGGTGCGGAATGGTCTGGGAGCATTTCTACTTCATCTAGAACGCTATTGTCTACATCTGATTCTAGATCTGTAAGTAAGCAATAACACTGGAATTACTGGTTTAGTACTAAAATTGTTTATTTCAATGTGTATGTTGAAACAAACGCACAGCCTCTTGTCTGATGTTTCAGACTATGCAAAAAAAAATCATTTTTTTCAGGTCATTAACCCATATTAGATACAAAACATTAAACAAAACTTTTGTCAATTTTAGTCAACTGATTGAATATTAAAGAAATAAAGTTAAATTAAAATGACAAAAATAATAAAATTTTAAAGAAATAAATAAATGTCTGATCAAACTCAATTAATGTCGAAGGCACAAAACAAAATTAAATTAAATATAAAAATGAATTAAATAACGAATATAGTTGATGTCAGAAGCAAAAAAAAATAAATTAAAATATCTGTATGAGATGAAAGCTGTATAAAATGACAAATTAAGCAACAGCAATAAGCCTGCTACAACAATGCCCAACGTAGGGGCAATCCAGTCGCTGAGCAATCATCGCCAGGACCGTGTAAAGCTAAACGTTTGTTCTACGAGTTCTTGAAATTCGCAAAAAAGGACATTCTACAAGAATTGACACAATCAGCTGATCAACATTTATGATAAAACTAAAAAGGAAATATAAACTTCTGACAGTCACACAGCAAAAGTTGATCAAGGCCCTTGCTCAGCGTCATTATGGTATACTGTCAAACCATTTATTTAAAATAAATAAACTCGTTCCATTGCACCCATGTGTCTAAATGGATGCAAAACCAAGGTCACGAAGTGGCTCTTGGCATCAACTTATAACGAAACTGAAGAGTTACTAAGTATATCGATGGCACCTAATGTAGTTAGTAAAATAATATGTTTATTATTATATTTATACAGACTTACATAAACACAAGTTTTCACCATATTTATCTATCCCTCACACTTGTTACATACACGCATAGCACCTAAAACTACATCTTATCATTCAATCTATCATTATCTTTTACAAACCAAGTAAAGCACTCTATTCGAACAACAGATGATGTGCCAATCTACACAAAAAGTTACCGATACCCATTCATACATAAGCAGGAAGTTCAGGATCAAATCTCTAAAATGTTAGAACAGAATAGGTATCATACGACTAGGGTTACCATATCTCAGGATTTGTCCTGAGATCTCAGGATTTTTGGACTCTTCTCAGGATTGCGGCTGGATTTTGTAAATCTCATGAAATCTCAGGATTTTTTGAATTTTCAATAAAATACAGCTTACATTTTAAATATCTCTTTAATAAAAAGTTAAACTAAAAATAATCTTCTTTTGGTAATAATTGCACAATTAAAATCAGTACTTATTTATCCAAGTAGGTACTTAATCAGTTTTATCATACTTAATATGTGATGATACATTTTTAAGTAAGGTTTTTTCTTTAATAATGGATTTATAAAATGCCCCACATGTTAAGCTCTTCAAATTATATTGAATACCCCGCCCCCCCGCGCTTCGAGTGCGGTGTGCAACGCGTGCGTGAGTGAGGTCCACAGTGTAGGTATATAAACGATAATATTACGACTTTTTAAAATTGTTAAACTTAACAATTTAAAAAAGTTTGAGAATTTTGAAACTGTAAAAAATCTCAGGATTTTTCAATGGAAATCAGGCTTTTTCTCCGGACTTTTGATTTTTTCATCTGGTAACCCTACATACGACCCTCACAGTCCGCGTGGAGCTCCCCCATCTGGGTAGTTCCCAAGAAAGCCGACGCCAGCGGAAAAACCAAATGGCGTTTGGTTATAGACTTGAGGAAATTAAACGAAAAAACTATAGATGACCGTTATCCGGTGCAAGTACTCATTATACTACTCATAAACATTACATCATTATTTTATTGGTACTCATTATCGCACTGACGTACCGACGATATCGAGCGAAACGCCTCCACAAAAATCAAACAATGAAAACCGATGATGCTACATCTCCAGGAAATTATGCTGAAATTCGAGAACCACATGGAATCAGTCCTAGCGAGATAAGAATCGACCACAGCAATATTTTATCATCTCTCTCACACAAGATTTCGAAATAGTTGCTTATCTTCGGGGGGAGGTGTTACATACACGCATAGCACCTAAAACGCTGACCGCGCGTTAGCCTAATTACCGCGGATTGCACCTTGCACCAGCGGAGACACGAGGCGCCGACGCAGCTCAACGTGATGCAGCCCGGCACCGGACAGCGCGGCCTTCGCGAAATCGTCACTTTTGGCACAGCATCGGTCAACTGTCGACTATCTAGCTCATAATTAATATTGTAATTTTCGTAATTAAATTAAGTTTTAGTAAATTTTGTATTTCTTTCAATCCTCCGGCTACAGCCTTCGTAATTCACTCATATACACACCCATACATAGATACATAAATAGGCCATATCTTAGTTGCATTAGCTAATAAATATAGTATTGAAATGAAATTATGATATCTCACGCAACTTTACACTTACTACACCTGCATTCTCATAAAAAAAATCACCACGAACTCCGTACAATCAAACATACAAATACATGAAAAAGTTATAAAATACAACACAAGAAGTGATAACAAATTCCAACTAATGACTGCACGTTCACGGACTAATTACGGCAAAAAAACAGTATTAGTGGAGAGAGCACAGCTGTTCAATTATTTGAGAAATGCAATAACATGTTTCTTTAATTTACTTTTAAATATGTTAATATAACATATTTAAAAGTAAATTAAAGAAACATGTTTCTAGCCAATAAACATCACCATTGCCCCAGAGGCAAATATTATATAAGTAATTAAGGAGTAACTTTATATCTCATTATAAGTGAACTGTTATTTATGAAGTTCTTAAAAGAAATAAATATCTTTAAACCTATATAATGTGCTCGTCCTACAACTACTGTTATATGTTCAAGTATAGGCGATGACGCTGGCAGCCTAAACACAAGTTAAACCTTACATTGGGTGCCAGACCTCATCGTAAACACTCTTTTGCTTAGTTGTAACGCTGCATAGTTCTTAGATAAGTGTATCTTGTGAAATTATTGAACGTAATAAATATATATATATATCACTTTAAGTACACCGTACACCATAAGTCACCACACGAGAGGTTGTTTGCTCATTAGGTTACACCTTCTATATTTAGCCATTAAAAATATTAAAACTAAGTTTATGATTTCTTTATCAATCATCATAAATAATTTTGTTCTCATAAACATACCATCACTTAGATTTTCCTCCTTTGGTTCAATAATATCATCTAGTCCCTCACAAACAGCTGTTAATGATTCTTTGATAGCAATGCTTCCCATTTGACAATTATCCACTATACTTATGTTTTCAATGGGACTTGTAATTAATCCACTGCAAGATACTAAGCGGTCTGGGTTTGTTACAGGATTAGGCTGCAAAAAGAATATTATAGTATTAGATAAAGTCACTCAAAAGAGCCTCTACAAGTGAAGATACTTCAGTAGGCCCAATGCACCCGGGACTGTTGGCCATGCTACCAACCACACCTACCACTGCCCACGCTACTGTTGCATAGCTTGTGCCACCATGAGAGAGGACTGTTATCAAACTGCCACATACATGTGCAAGTTTCATACTGAAGGTAAGGTAAGGTATGGTCGGCTTCCAGTCTAACTGGATACAGCTGAATACCAGTGTTTTACATGAAGCGACTGCCTATCTGACCTCCACAACCCAGTTAGTACGGGGTAATATGATACCCTTGGATTATGGATACCCAAAAATCTACAAATGACATCCGGAACCAACTGCTTTACATGCTTTCCAAGGCACAGAGGAAACTCGATGTAATGGGTGGTCACCCATCCACAGACCAACCTAGGTCAGCACAGCTTAACCTAAAGATTGACCCGAGCGGCTGTTATTATTTTGCCACAAGCTCCTCACTAAATACAGAAGTTATGAGTATAAATGTCAGTTGAAGAATACCTCACCTCATTCGTCATCTGAGCAAATTGCTCTTCAGCTTCCAAACATTTTGTCATAAACCGAAAGCATTGCTTTAGTTCAGCGCGGCAGAGGGAACAAGCAAGAATCGGCCTCTTGTCTTCAGTAACAAACTGCAACAAAACTCGTCTTACACTATTTTGTTTCTATGAATTGATGCATACAGTTGGTGTTTTCAATATACATTTGACACAGATGGCACAAGGATCGATAAACACTCATATTCAAGGCAGATTGGCGACTTACAACCAGTCCTCACATTGTTTTCCTTCACCAACATCTGTAATTTCTATTTTTCCCTCACACAACCCTCTGACCGAAAATTCATACGAATTCTCGTGTATGAGATCAGAGGGAGATACAGAATATTGTTATCATGAATCATCCGATATTCAATTATTATTAAAGTATCAACTTACTGGAACATCAGTCAGCTTCTCATAAAGGTCTCGCAAATTCTTGTTGACCACTTTATACATACGAGTATTCTGAGCTAAACATATTCTACACATTGGTAACTTAGCCATCTCTAAGTTAAATATAAAATAAGCTGCAAACCAACTAATAAAATAACTGCAAACAATGCCACAATGATTCTTTAACACAGTATTAATGCTCAGCACCCTTTATTATTATTTTACTCTTTGCTCGGCACGCACGAACACGAACTCATGAAGCGATTAAAGTAACAAACAATAATAACACAGGATTTGACTGACAATCAAAGAGTAGTATTACGGTCGTCTAGTGTACCGCTAACCGCTACCATACCGCTACCTACCGAGACTGTCCGAGACGGCCGAGACCATTACCGAGAGTTGTTACCAGATAAAATAATTAAACTACCGTGTCAGCTAGCTAAAATTACCGTGTTTTGAGTCTAATGAGGGATTTTCTTTTTAGCTCTTCCCTAGTCGCTGGATAGATGGCGCTAGGAGTAAGTATGATAATGCGAGGAACGGAACCTAAAAAAACTGATTGTACCAAAGCGTGAGAAATGTTGATTATATTAGCAAATGAAAGTGTCAGTCAACGAGAGTATGTGACGTGACACAATGTTTTTTTTTCAAGCGTTTTGGCTTTGGCATAGTAAGTTCAACGCCATCTATAGAGTTCTTAGAAACTAAGTTTTTTTTTAAAACCTCAAAAGGAAAACCTCTCATTACCCTAGATTAAAAAAAAAATACAGTGTGAATTACCGTGTTAGTGGAAAACAAAATAAAAAGTTTTTTGTATGATTTATTAGAAATAATCAATCAGTCTTCCAGAAGTTCCATTAATTTGTTGCTCATAAATCATAAATAAGTATCGGTCTCGTAACTATCTGTCTGTCTGTCTGTCACTATCATCGCTGCCCATTATGAGCTCGTACTTTACTTTAATTCGAAGATAAAATTTTACACACCAAAACACCACTAAATAGCAAACAACTATGCAAAGCAAATGACATTCTTTCTATCCATTCACTACTACTACCATTTAATTTTATATTAGTTAGTTGAAAGAAAAAAACCCCAAAAGAAAAACTTCTTTACTTTGTCGGATTACACTACCTCATAGGCTATTGAAATGTTTAGGTTTTCCCCCGATGTCAAAGACGAGACGACCAGTGTGGCTGCTTTTTGGAATATTCGTTCCATTTTAAAAGTTTCTTTTTTAAAATCGACTATTTTTACACTGTAATTTAAATACAAAAATACCGTAGAAAATGACACGGTAATAGATCATTACCGTAGACCGTGTTCAGGTCAAAAATACCGTGCATCTACGGTAATTACCGTGTATCTGGTAACACTGTCCGAGACTGACAATCTGACATTGACAAATCAATACATGAATGCTGCCAATAAAAATTTCTCGATGCCCCGACTCAGTGTTGCCAATTCCCCGAAATTCCCCGCTTCTTTTTGATTAAGCCACATCATCCACAAAATGATATTTTTGGAATAAAAATACTGTTTTAAACAAAATTTGTTTGATATACTACTAAAACTTTAATAAAATACTATACTTTATGACAAAATTAACTCTTACATATTTAAACTTCTTCAAAATTACTCAAAATAAAGTGCAACACAGGTACAAAAAAAGTTTTATTGAAATCTGTATTGGCCCCTATTTTATTTGGAATAGTACAAAATCGTGTTCGAATGACCGTTTTTTAGTTGTAAGTTACCCGACACAAAATAGTTTTAGCTCACGGAAAAAAATGGCCTGGATTCCCCGAAATTGCCCGATTTTTGCCATTCCCCGCGCTCTCCCCGCGCTAACCTTCAATTCCCCGCAAATCCGGGATTTTCCCCGCGATTGGCAGCACTTAATGACTTATGGATTTTTTTTTCCTGGCTAGATGGTCTGGCATACAGTCACTTTCATACTGAACCGCCTATTACTCTTCACTGCACTACACACACATAGAGCGTTGCGGTCGCTAGATACCAGCACAACTTTGATAGCCTAAATCTCAGAAAAAACGTGACTTTTAGAAGACCGTCTTATTACAGTCTGAAATTCAAGTTTTAGAGCGTCAACTAAAGTCATGTTATTCTATGTATGTAAATTCTCAAAAACAAATTAAGGAACATATCCTTGCTGCAAACGAATTAGTTGATAGCGGTAATAGTAATGCATACTGTGTAGACACGATGACCTTCAACAACACTCAATGTACATCACAAAGTGAATCCAGCCCGGACACTCTCCTACCCGAGGTAACGGAGAACCCGACCCGGCTGAGCAGTGTTCCGGACTGTATCTCCATTCAAAATTCACCAGATATTGTACAAGGTTCATCACAGGTAGGTCAAATAGATAGTAGTTCTCCCCCTTCTTGTAATACACACAGTTGTTGCTCCATTTTGTTCTCAGATAGTATAGGAAAAGGGTTAGGCAAGTTAATTAGTAACAATCTGAGTCATTCTTCTCTAAATTATTGTACTCCTCAGGCTTCTTACAACCAGATAATAACATCAATAACTCGGAAGGAATTTGATCCTAATACCATTATAACTGTACTTGTAGGTAACAGTTCTAACGTTAAACTTGATGATATCACGGACAATGTCACTCAACTATTAAAACTAAATTGTAAGAGAGTAATTCTGTGCTCGTTCCCGTACTTTACGAAATTGTCTAGCAAGCAAAACCATAATATCCATGCCTTAAATAATCATTTGCATTTTCTAGTTAGTCACTATAGTGACAGGTTGACATTTTTCGACACTAACAGTTTCGTTCAGAAATTGAAGTCAACCAGAAACCATGCGTACTTGCCTATTAGTTTTAGACGTCAAATAGCTCGGCTATTAGCTTTTAATATAAACTCAGACATATGTGGTATGTCGCAGTTTTTTGTAAATAGGTCTACGGAAATTAGTAATTATACTAATTGTAATTATACAAATAGTATTAGCTTAGATTTAAACTAGTCACTAAGACAATAGAAGGTACGAGTGACAATGTAGTTAATCTCGTCAACTTCGAGGTATCTTCTAGCTCTCAATCAAATAACTGTAAAAAAGGGGCTGAGCAGAATTCCTTAAATTTGTTTCACCAGAATATTCAGGGACTTTCTTCCAAAGAACTAGAAATAGAACTATTTTTAGAAAAAACTAAGTTTGATATTATCTGTTTTACTGAACATTGGATGAAAGATTATGAAGTAATGCAAATAAATTATGAGAATTACAATGTGAGCAGTTGCTTTAACCGAAAATCTAAGATGCGTGGGGGTTCATTAATCCTAGTAAAAAATTGTATTAAATCTAAGTCTCGTAATGATATAGTCGATCTATCGGTTGAACATAGCATTGAATTGTCTTGTGTTGAGCTAGATAAGCATATAATAGTGTGCGTTTACAGACCCCCTAATTACCTGAACTATTCTATCTTTGAGTCAGTAATGGAAGATGCTTTGGCAAAACTTGTAACTGGTAATAAACCAATAATTATCTGTGGTGACTTTAATGTCAATATCATAGAGAATAATGTGAATAGCAGTAGATTCTTAAGTCTCTTTAAATCATTTAACTTGTCAAATGTGTTTTCAGAACCAACTCGAATTACGACAAATACTGCTACATGTATCGATAATGTTTTTTGTTGCTGCGATTACATAAATAAATCCATCGTAAATTACCTGCCTTCAGATCATAGTGGTCAGACGGTTACTTTCGCGTACAATAGACAATTACAAAGAATTCAGATACAAACTAGACAAATAACACCCAGCAATCTAGACAAATTTAATAATAATTTAATTAGCAAGTTAGGTATACCGGGTCATATTAGAAACAATGCAAATGTATTTTATGAAGAATTCTTTTCGGTAGTGCACACCGAATTTAATAATACTTTAAAAAAGAAATCTAAAACTATTGGCCCAAAGTTTATTTTCAGTGACTGGGCAACACAGGGTATTCGGAAAAGTAGGGAACGATTGTTTGAGCTGTACGGCCTTAAGCCTTACATCAACACTGAAGCTTTTAATAAATATGTTGCTACTTACTCGAAAATTTTTAAAAACACTTGCAAGGTAGCCAAATCCTTATTCATTAGCAACAAGATTAAATCAGCCGACAACAAAATAAAAACGGTTTGGAAAATCATCAACAGTGAAACAAATAGAAATAAAAAACAAGGCAATGACTTCACACTAGAGACATCGCGTGGCCTTGTGAGCTCCAACAATGAAGTTGCTCAAGAATTTGTAAATTTCTTTACCAGTATCCCACTTAAAACTACAGAAACCTTAAATTCCTCTCCCTTGCTCTCTATTGATTTATTGAAAGCGAACGTTTCAGCCTGTCCGAATGAATTTAAATTTCAGCATATAAACCCCATAACAGTCATAAAAGGTTTTAAGCAAATCAAGATCAAATTAACGGAAGATCTATGGGGTATGTCTATCAAAGCTTGTACCTCAATTATTGAGACTGTAGCGCCGTATTTAGCCTCAATATTTAATTTGTGCGTGGATCAAGGGGTCTTCCCGGATCTAATGAAATTCAGTAAGGTAATACCGCTTTTTAAATCCGGGGACAGTAAAGACACCAATAACTATAGGCCCGTATCCGTGTTGCCGGTTTTCAGCAAGGTGTTTGAAAAGATAATGCTCAATCAAATGCTTAACCATTTTAACACTAATAAAATATTACATGAGCAACAGTATGGTTTCACCAAAGGACGTTGTACAACTGACGCCGGTGTCACTTTATTAAAACACATATTTACTGCGTGGGAAGAGGCACAAGATGCCATAGGAATCTTTTGTGACCTTTCGAAGGCATTTGATTGCGTAAATCACGAAACCCTGATCTTGAAACTTCAGCATTACGGTTTAGGTAAACTTGCGCTCAGTTTAATAAAATCGTATTTGAATGATAGACAGCAGCAGGTACAAATAAATGGAGTAAACTCAATGGGTTTAAAAGTAAAAATGGGTGTACCACAAGGTTCGATATTGGGTCCCTTCCTCTTTTTAGTATATATTAATGACCTACCCCATCTATTTAACAACCATCCGCATATGGTGTTGTTTGCTGACGATACTTCTTTAATATTTAAAATAAACAGACGTGCCACTAATCTTGATGACGTAAATAACGCCCTACTGCAGGTCCACGATTGGTTTACCGCTAATAATTTAGTACTAAATGGGAAAAAAACTAAATGCATTAGATTTGCTCTACCAAATGTCAAAAGTAGTGATTGTGACATAATATTGAATCAAGAGAAACTAGAATTTGTCGATAAAACGGTTTTCTTGGGAATCACGCTCGACTCAAGGTTACAATGGGGTCCTCATCTAACATCTCTTGCAGGACGGCTAAGCTCAGCAGCATATGCTGTTAGAAAAATCCGTCAATTTACTGATGTTGATACCGCGAGGCTGGTCTATTTTAGTTATTTTCATAGTATTATGTCATACGGTATTTTACTATGGGGACGGGCTGCAGACATCGAGTCTATATTTATTCTGCAGAAAAGAGCCATCAGAGCCATTTATGAATTACGTAGACGCGATTCTCTAAGAGAACTGTTTAAGGAAATTAATATCATGACAGTACCTTGTCAATACATCTATGAAAACATCATGTACGTTAGAAAAAATCGGCATTTATTCAGTAAGAGAGGGGACAGACACCACTATAACACTAGAAATAGGGACCAACTAGTTCAGCCAGGTTTCAGGCTTGCTAAAGTGGATTCATCTTTCATGGGGTACTGTTTGAAATGTTACAATAAAATACCTCCCCACATTCTTCAACTGAATGAGACGAAATTTAAATCTTGTATAAAACGCACACTATGTAGGCAAGCATATTATAAGTTGGGGGATTACATTGATGATAAAAATGCTTGGCTAAATGCTGGTCCTGCTCCACAACCATAGGTGGGGGGGAGGGGGGCAAACTAATTGTTTGTACTGGACGGGCATTATTTGAGTCCATCGACACGTAAAGAAGAAGATGAAGAATTGATTCCCATGTTAATGTATTCTGGAAGCTGCAGAAGATTGTAAAAATATACTTGCATTGTATAGATTCCAGTTCTTAGTATTATATAATTGCATAGCACATGTGTGAGTACTTTGTACTGTTCAGCCACCATTTACATTTATTTATCTTTCATTGACTTGAATATGCCTTGGTGACTGAGAGAATGTCATGCTCACTTAAATGTCTCGCTGATGGTGGCGGGTGTGTCGGGTCATTTAGTTCCCTTCAATATGGTTGAGTTGAATGGCGCCGGTACATGCGTCATGTCTGTGAACGGGCGCTGTCAGTTGGGACTGGTCATCTCTTAGCTGCCAAGGTTCATTTTAATTACTTTATTCATACATTTTTAATCTAATCTTTCACTCTGGATGCTCTTAGTGTGCACGTCTTTCTACATCGTTCTCACATTTATGTATAATCTCAAAATTAATGATGTAACCAAGATTTTGTAACAATATTTTGATTTTAAAAGAGTGTCCATGGAGTTTCTTGCCCATTCTTCTCCATAGAGATCTACGCTAGGGAATGGGCAACTACAGTACTTTCTCAAGTTATTATGCCTTGTGACTGGGACTGTAGCTTTGATTTTCTTTTTTGTATTTTTGACTTTCAAAAGTGCCGTAATGGTCTAATTGAAATAAATGCTTTGAGTTTGAGTTTGAGTTTATAAAAACTTCTCTGTACTGACGCCAGTTACTGTTATCGATTTAATACTTCTCTTCTAATCGTCACCTCATCGAAATATACAATCGATATCTATAAGTACTATTATCTATTTAAAACTAATATTTATAGAGGAAAGTTATGTATTTTTGTATAAGTAACAAATAAACTTAAAAAACTACTAGACCAAGTAGACCAATTTGATTTTTTTTTTTTGTATTCCCACGGGAACGGGAACTACAGTTTGGCCGCTGAGAGAATGCGTTCCTGACGTCTGTCAGTTGGTACAAAAATTTAGCGCGAAATTATAACATTTATTGTTACTTGATTTAATAATATCGTTTTTAATAATATTATTTGTTAATAGGGCAAAACGGGTAAAAAGGGTAGTAATAGGTAAGTTATATGAGCTATAAGTTATACAACATCACCAATAATACTAATACTCGCGACCTGTCAGGAACGCATTCTCTCAGCGGCCGAACTGTAAGTCGGTGAAACCGCGTGACATCTGCTTAATAAAATTATTTTTTTCTACTGTGAAAATAACCGATATAGTTATATCATTCAACCGATATAGTTATATCGGTTGAATGACTTTCATGAAAAAGTCATTTAATCGAGTTACATGAACTTGGGGCGTGCATCTGGATTGAGGGCCCATTTTTTAAATCTTTGAGAAACGAAATAAGACTTATTTGGAATTTAATTAAAAATAGTAAAAACTTAAAGCAATAGGCCATGAATATCTTAAACGTGAATAATAGTTATGATCAAATAACATGGGCCCTCAATCCAGACGCCTGCGTAAAGTACTATCTCTGAGTTAATAATTTTTATTTAAGAATTTTGTTAAGAATTTCTTAAATATTTTAAGAAATTCCCAAATCTGTAGAATATCACATTACAAATTTATGGCGGTTTATCTAGGGCCCTCAATTCATAACATGTCTGGATTGAGGAATCTGCAAAAAATGAATTTATCTGAAGAAATACATTTAAACGACTTTAATAAATGTTAGTTAGATACCTCTGTGAATTAGTTAAAAAGAAATAATTACACAAAAGTTGATTGTTTTTTAACAATTAACTAAATGGTCTGAACCGAGGGCCCAATATTTTCGGCTTTATTGACTAGGCTCAATCTCATAGATTAACGCAAATTAGAACAAGTTTTTTTACTATTTTTTAACTAAAATGTAACATATCGTTCATTTCTCAAAATGCCATACCTACTACCTCTCAGACGCCGCGCAAAAAAACGATTAACTCCCCTCCCGCTCCGCCGTCACAGCCGCATTACGTCATCGCATGAGTCACCCGACCTCGCCTCTTCAAACTCTTATCGCTCGCGATATAGTCGGTCTTATCTTAAGCCGTAAACATTCTCAGAATCGTTTTGAAACATACTTGTGTTTTATTACATAAACAACACTTGTAAACCACTTCAGTATTATAAACAAAGGATATGAGATAGATGACATATGAGAATTTGCCGCGCTCCGTATTTTATTTATTTTTGGTAAAAATACTGATTCAATTTACACGAAACTTTAGAACCAATGTAACAAATACACAAGTAACCTAATACATAATTCATATAAGAGTCTTACTGATACATTCTAATCAGATTTCAACTAGATTGTAACAAAAAAATCTTTTACGGCGAACTGTCATTTTATTGTCATTGACCTCGATTTGAAAACACTTGAAATCTATATAAATATGAATATGTGTGCTTATTCTTATATTAAATAGTGAATTATGATTATTACTTACCTTGTTTTTGCTGTTTCCAAGACCATATTTCATTTTAGAACAGTCAAATTCACATTTTCAATTGTTAACTCCGCGTTGATAAAAAAAACGTTCGACGAAAATTTTGTTGGCTCACAAAATAATTTTGGTTCATTGTTCTACGTAAATATCTTGCTACAAAGTAGCATTACACAATAGTATGGTGATAAACATTCACTTCACAAAGTTTTCAACCACTTAACTAAACAAAAACACAATAAATCACTCGAGCGGCACCCAATGTTGACATAAACTGACGTTTTTACGACTGACGCGCTTCTTTTTTTTTTATAGTGATGCCCCGTTTAGAATGTTACTAAAGTTTGGTATCGTTTAAATCGACTACTAGTTGGACATAGAGTGAAAAAAATTGCAAACGGTTTAGAGTTGGAAGTTATTTTTGAAAAATGTTTTTTTAACCCTTTAGATTTGTTCCGTTAACGGTACAGCGGGGCTCAAGGGATGTTCGTTATTTGTGCCATTTACGGATCCTTCGGGCCTGAGAGGAGAGAAAATGGGAGGATGGATATGATTTTGTTACTTTTTTGGACTGATCAGTATGTATATTTGTTGTTTGAACTGTCGGAAGCGATTAATGTGTCTTGTGTAATGTAATCAATCATTTACTAGTGCAGTCAGAAAGACAAGAAGCGGCAGGACAGTGAGATTTCCCGATTACTATTGCTCTTAGTCACGGTCTCACCGGGGGAGTGGTGTAGCGAGTAAGTCGCCCAGTACCTGGTGAAAGAATTCATCGAAGACCAGTCCAAGGAGATCAGGGAACTGGCCGGTCACACCACAGGTCTCAAGAAATTCATCTGTCTAATGTCAATAATGTCATTACTTTTACAATACACTTCCTCGAAAACTGGTTCTTATCGCACTACGATTAGGTTCAACATGCCTGTGCATGTATTATATACCACACAACCTCACTTACACACACACCCACACTCACCTATACACTCACTCATGATACACATACCACACGTACACGCGCGGTCTTTTTCTACATAACGCTCATTTATTTATCTGCAGAGCTGTTTGTATAATTTCTAAGTTACCCTTTTATCATTTATTTTTAATTTTTATCTTTGTTTAGTCATGTTCATGTTTACACTGTCTACATTTCAATTGCATATAATGACAACTGGAAGTGCGGAGTCTCCTAATACAAACAATTCCTTGCTTAAAAGGTGATCTCCAATAATATGTATCGAAATGCCTATTGTAATTGAAATAAACGTTTTTATATATTATATATTTCACACGCGTGCGTTTTAGGATTCCGTACCTCAAAAGGTAAAAAAGGAACCCTTATAATATTACTCTATTGTCCGTTTGTCCGTCCGTCAGTTACCACGGATTTTCTCAGAAACGGGTGGACCTAGTAAGTTGAAATTTATACCAGATACTCAGGTCTGTTCCGGAGTGAACATGATACAAAGATATGGTCATATTTAGATTTTCGCGAAAACTTAAGCACCAAAATGTACCTTAATTTACATTTTTTTTTAATTTTTGGAATTTTTCTGCTTTTTTGCTGTAAGACCTTGCTTTTAACCAAAATTAACAATTCTAGGGCAACCGCAAGCACCCTATAGGTTTTGGGTCGAAAACCTATATGGTAGTTTCCGTTGACCTAGAATCACCAAATTTTGGCGAGAAGCAGTCTTACAGGCCATGTAAAGGAAAAAATCTGAAAACCTTAAATATATATTTAACAAAAAAAAAGTGATTTTACTATTACAAACTTATTATTTGCAGTTGATGCAATAGCCGTTTCATGGGATCAAACAGCAAAGTTAAGTTTGTCCTTTAAAAAGTTTGTACGGAATCCTCGGTACGCGAGTCCGACTCGCTCTTGGCAGTTAACTTACTTATACGTAGTTCAAATCGGTTCAATGCCTATAGTCGGAGGTGAATGTTTTTTTTTTAATTTCGGCAAACAAAGCACTTTGCGTCTTTACGGCGAAAATATTTTTTGAACATTCAAATTGTGTATAAAGAAAATATCATAGATAAACATGATTATGTAATAATAATAATAAAAGCTTTATTGTTTAAGACAGCATATATTGTAGCCTAAGGTCTGACTTGGCTAGTTCTCATCTATCTATCTATCATGGGGGTATAGGTTTCCGCACTTAGTCCTTGAAGTGGACCATTGTGCGTGAGCCTCGGTGGCCGATTACTCTAACCAGCCCACTTCCCTCCAGAAGCAGATTAAACTTCCCGGTCTCCTCAGGGCATCCGCAAGGGATCTTGGTGTTCCCAGGGTCTCCTCGCGAATTTTGGTAACGCCTGTGCACTCAAGGAGCACATGCGCCACCGTTTCCTCCGCCTCCATACATGCTCTGCACAGGGGACTGTCAGTGATCCCTAGGGTGTGGAAGTGTTTATTCAGTGAACAGTGTCCGGTGATGGTCCCCGCCATCGCCAGCAGACGCAGGCTATCTTTGTCTAGGCGCAGAAGGCGCCTGGTCAGCTTTGTATCCAGGGATGGCTTAGCTTCCTTGGATTGCCTGCATCCTGGTGTCGAGGTCCACCATTTCTCCGCTTGTATTCGGGTGTGATCCTTTAACCAACTTCTTAGCTGCTTGAAAGGAATCGGCACAATGGGTTCGGGTCCGTAGGGTTTTGTGCTGGATCCTTTTCTGGCAAGTTCGTCAGCCGCGTCGTTTCCAAGTGATCCACTGTGACCTTTAATCCATTGTAGCATTACCGTGTTGTGATTTAGTGCCGTGATTCATTCTAGGGCCTTGTGGCATTCTAGTGTTAGTCTCGACGTGATCTGATTACTCTTTAGGGATTGAAGAACTGAGGCACTATCGGAAAGTATTCGAATATTGGTATCTGTAACCTCCCTGGCCTCTATAGCGTGTGCCGCTTGGATAATACCTACACAATGTGCTTGGTAAACAGAGTTGAGCATTCCAAGTGGTTTGGATATCTTAATGTTTAGGTCGTCGAAGAACACCCCGACCCCAGTCCCATCGTCGGTTTTTGATCCGTCAGTGTAAATCCTTAGCTCTTTTGTACCTGAGTAGTCCCACAACTCCTCTGTGAGCTCTATGTTGTAGTGTTTTTGGAAAAAGTGGGTCTTCAAGGTTCTGTCGATGGGTGATGCCATCATTGGCTGTTGTTTGATTGCATCTTCTCTGATGCGTGTGTGTTTGATTCTGGAATCATTGCTTAGGGTGCCGGATACTTCGAGTCTGAAAGACGCTATGGCCGCCTCCTCTCTTACGACGAGGTGTAGGGGTGGTAGCCCCAGCATCACCTGTAAGGCAGCAGTGGGGGAAGTTCTCATGCTGCCGGTGATTGCTACGCAGGCAAATCTTTGTAGTTTCTCGAGATCCTTTTGGGTCGTACTTAGGTTGGTCCTGAGCCACAAAACTAAAGAGCCGTATGTAATTATTGGTCGGATAACTGTGTTATATAGCCAGCAGGTGATTTTTGTGCTTATGCCCCAATTTCTCCCGAGGAGTCTCTTACATTGCCATAGGGCTATAGTGGCTTTTGTGATGGTGTATTCGGTGTGTTTTGCCCAGTTCAGCTGCTTGTCCAAAAAGATACCCAGGTATTTGGTTTCAGTCGATAGGCGTAGGGTTGTCCCAAAGAAGCTTGGTAATTGTAACGTTGCCAGCTTCCTTTTCTTTGTGAAGAGAATGAGTTCGGTTTTGGTAGGGTTCACTGCTAGTCTGTATTCCTTGCACCAGTCTTGTACTATCCTTAGGACTTGGCGTATATAAGGTTGCATAGTGTGTTTTCGTGTGTGCCATTTATTATTATGGTCAGATCATCGGCATAGCCCACCGTGTAGTAGCCTCTGCTGGACCATAACTTAACCATAACTTGTACGGCTCTTAGTCGGAGCATATTTGTGATCCATCCTCGCAGGGTCGAGTCCACACCGTGTTCTCTCTCC
The DNA here is from genome assembly GCA_905147715.2 of Xestia xanthographa. Taxonomy (NCBI): domain Eukaryota; kingdom Metazoa; phylum Arthropoda; class Insecta; order Lepidoptera; family Noctuidae; genus Xestia; species Xestia xanthographa. Next base: position 468,221 of record LR990654.1, on the reverse strand, counting down.
GCTCGAGGGCTGCGTTGATGCTATGGAAGACGGTTTTGTCAAAAGTGCCTTCTATGTCAATGAAGACGGCTAGTGAGGAGCCTTTGTGGTCCACTGCACATTCGATCTTGGAGATCACACTATGCAGCGCAGATTCTGATTTTTTCCTTTGTATTCACCTAATTACCTATCTGCATGCCAAATTTGAACTTTTTAGGTCATCTGGAACTGGGTTATAGTTTTGATTGGTTTTTATTGGTTTTGTTGTATAGTTTTGTTTTGGGTCAGTCATAAAAATGACGATTTTTTGACGTTAATATCTAAATAACCGTTTGAGATATGTTTATAAAATTTGGAACACATATGTATCTCGCCAGTCTCAATATATGAACAAAATTTGACAAGTTTAGATGAAATAGTTTTTGAGTTATGAGGGGCTCAAAAGTGGCTCCAAATGGTTCGTGTAATATTACACACGGTGAGCTGCGCGCTAGAACTTGGCTTGACACGCTCCCGCTAGTTTCTAGACATCGTGCGTGTTCAGAAAGTGTACCAATTATAAATATTTTTAATTTATTTTCCTAATATTCTGATATTCGGAGTATAGAAGAAAGAAAGATGGGAATGGGAATACATTTTCGTCGTGAGTACGACAAGGAAGCGTGCACTCCAGACATAGAACAACACTATCTGTCTTTTTTTAGGATTCCGTACCCAAAGGGTAAAAACGGAACCGCTATTACTAAGACTTCGCTGTATGTCCGTCTGTCCGTCTGTCTGTCACCAGGCTGTATCTCATGAACCGTGACAGCTAGACAGTTGAAATTTTCTCTTTCTCACGAGTAGGTAAATGAAAAAATCAACCAGCCAAGAGCTAGTCGGACTCGTGTACCGAGGATTCCGTACAAACTTTTTAAAGGACAAACTTAACTTTGCTGTTCGATCCCATGAAACGGCTATTGCATCAACCACAAATAAATAAATAATAAAAAAATAATAAATAGTAAAATCACTTTTTTTTTGTTATTGAAATACATACTTAAGGTTTTCAGATTTTTAGGGTTCCGTACCCAAAGGGTAAAAACGGAACCCTATTGCTAAGACTTCGCTGTCTGTCCGTCTGTCCGTCTGTCTGTCACCAGGCTGTATCTCATGAACCGTGACAGCTAGACAGTTGAAATTTTCACAGATGATGTATTTCTGTTGCCGCTATAACAACAAATACTAAATATAGTCAATGGTACGGAACCCTTCGTGTGCGAGTCCGACTCGCACTTGGCCGGTTTTTTCTTATTGGTTTTATCGAGCTATCCCTTTTGTATCATTTTGACTTGTAGTGAAATGTTGAATGAATGAAAAATGTGTAAGTATGTGTGCTGCCTCTGCTGCGCGGAACACTTCTTTCGGTGGTTTTTAAGTGTATAACATATCTGTTTATTAGAATACCATTGGTCACATTTAAGTGGAGTAAATCTTTTTCTTACGATGTCTAATGCAAAATATGACTTACCGTCCAAAAAAGTAACAAAATCATATCCACCCTACAAAATTTTCTCCTACGAAAAACATAAAATCAATTTTCTCTTAAAGTATGGCATTTTGAGGAATGAACGATAATATGTTACATTTTAGTTAAAAAATAGTAAAAAAACTTGTTCTAATTTGCGTTAATCTATATGAGGTTGAGCAGTGGCGTAGCGTGGGTTTTCGTCACTTGGGGCCGACCAGAAATACGCCGCCCCTTGTTTTTTATTGACCCCGGTAAGTTGGGGTCTAAACTGGGTGGTTTTTGAGAAATCGAACTATTAAAGTTTTTTTGAAATTATTTCACCTCTCCAACATAAAGTGCTGATTATGAGAAATCTACACCGTTCATGATGTTAAACTGATACTTTTCTGATAGCTCATGAACGAATGATCCTTCGAAATCCAATTTGTCAAAAAAGATTGACTGCCTTTGGAAAACAAGCGCCCAGGTCATGTTCTGAAAACTTCTTGAAACTTCCCTTGTTTTTCGAGGCAGGTTTCGCAAAATAAATGTATGACACCTGTACAAATTGCAGAACCGAGTTCCTTGTCTCATTAGTTTTCCAAAATGTTGCCACAGTATACTTTTTTTTAGTGAGTGAGTACATACCTGAAAACAACGATTGTTCCTGAGAAGGTAGTATTTTAATAAAAGTGGATAGTACAGTTTTTTCGATGTAGACACATCAAAAAAAGTTTGTGATCACTTTGAAAATTCGAAATATTTTTGTTACGTTTTTATAAAAAAAAAAACTAGCGGACGTTACGTGGTTTCACCCGCGTAATTCCCGTTTCCGTAGTAGTACGGGGATAAAATATAGCCTATGTTACTCAGAGTGAATGTAGCTTTCCAATGGTGAAAAAAAATTTTAAATCGGCCCAGTAGTTTTTGAGTTTATTCATTACAAACATACACACAAAAATACAAATCTTTCCTCTTTATAATATTAGTGTAGAAGTGTAGATAAAAAATAAATTTATTTTTTATTAATAATATTAATAATAATAAAAAAAGATTTTTCTTGATAAAGTTCAATTTAAATAATTATATCAGCTTAAATGCTAGTGATCACAAACTTTTTTTCTTTTTTTCTTTTTTGTCGTCTTCCTTGTTGCAGATTTTCATGTATTATGTGACGTTAGCATCAGGTAAAATCTGTCTCTCTCAGGTGTATTTTAACATATCTTAACAGACAGTTAAAGCTGTAATTTTCTGCTATCAGAAAAGTATCAGTTAACATTCTGAAAGGTGTTAAAATTTCAAAATAACTTTAAAAGTTCGATTTCTCAAAAACCACCCAGTTTGGACCCCGAGTTAGTTGGTGGAAAAGGTGTTTAATGGTATCACCAATTTGAAGGCCTGCACTCAATTACTAATCACCGTGTTTATCAACATTTATAGCGTTTTCTATGGCAAGAATGGCATGACATTGCGCGCGCGATTTCGAATATATTATTACATTTTATAAATTATTTATTTGGCGCTTTCTTCCGCCCCCTTTCGTATGCCACCTGGGGCCGTGGCCCCCACCGCCCCCCCCCCGTAGCTACGCCACTGAGGTTGAGCCTAGTCAATAAAGCCGAAAATATTGGGCCCTCAGTTCAGGCGTTTTAGTAAAATTCAACTCTCATTTACTTTTTAACAATTTACTTTTGTGTCATTATTACTTTTTAACTAATTCACAGAGGTATCTAACTAACATTTATTAAAGTCGTATTTATGTCTTTCTTCAGATAAATTAATGATTTGCAAATTCCTCAATCCAGACATGTATGAATTTAGGGCCCTAGATAAACCACCATAAATTTGTAATGTGATATTCTACAGATTTGGGAATTTCTTAAAATATTTAAGAAATTCTTAACTAAATTCTTAAATAAAAATGATTAACTCAGAGATAGTACTTTTTGAGATTTAGACTATGCCATTTTACGCAAGCGTCTGGATTGAGGGCCCAAGTTTTTTGATCATAACTATTTTAATTCACGTTTAAGATATTCATGGCCTATTGCTTTAAGTTTTTACTATTTTTAATTAAATTCCAAATAAGTCTTATTTCGTTTCTCAAAGATTAAAAAAATGGGCCCTCAATCCAGATGCACACGAACTTGGGGGTTCTATTAATGATTTTGATGATTATAATTCTGTAACTACATACGTCTTACAGCCGCGAATAGTATTTTAAATAATCAACATACAACTTAGCACTAGCCTGCAAATTGCAAAAAACTTAAGAAAATTTGAATTTCGCGGGCTACCCTGGAGCATCTACCGGGAAAAATAGTGTTAGTAATGACATTGACAGTACTAACTTAGTACTGTCAATGTCATTGACTCATTGTCATTGTCATTCGCTTCGTGCCGGCCGATCGATAAAATTAAAATCCTTGTTATTCATTTCGTTATTCTTCATCATCCGCACATTTGTTTTGACAATTTTTTTTGAGAAAAAGATGGAAAAACTACAAATGTGTAGGATATGTTTAGCGCAGAATACTGATACTCGTATGTACGTAGTGGTCGACAAGAACTTGCGTGACTTTTATGAGAAGCTGACTGATGTTCCAGTAAGTTGATACTTTAATAATAATTGAATATCCGATGATTCATGATAACAATATTCTATAACTCCCTCTGATCTTATACACGAGAATTCGTACCTATGAATTTTCGGTCAGAGAGTTTGTTTTGTGAGGGAAAAATAGAAATTATAGATGTTGGTGAAGGAAAACAATGTGAGGAGTGGTTGTAAGTCGCCAATTTGCCTTGAATATGAGTGTTTATCGATCCTTGTGCCATCTGTGTCAAATGTATATTGAAAACACCAACTGTATGCCTTATGGATTCATAGAAACAAAATAGTGTAAGACAAGTTTTGTTGCAGTTTGTTACTGAAGACCAGAGGCCGATTTTTGCTTGTTCCCTCTGCCGCACTGAATTAAAGCAATGCTTTCGGTTTATGACAAAATGTTTGGAAGCTGAAGAGCAATTTGCTCAGATGACGAATGAGGTGAGGTATTCTTCAACTGATATTAATTATTCTTATAACTTCTGTTTTTATTAAATGGTGTAGATGAATTCTCTCTTCCCCTTGTTTCTGGATTTACTTAGTTACAAATTCAATATGAAACTTGCACATGTATGTGGCAGTTTGATAACAGTCCTCTCTCATGGTGGCACAAGCTATGCAACAGTAGCGTGTGCAGTGGTAGGTGTTGTTGGTAGCATGGTCAACTGTCCCGGGAGCATTGGGCCTACTGAAGTATCTTCACTTGTAGAGGCTCTTTTGAGTGACTTTACCTAATACTATAATATTCTTTTTGCAGCCTAATCCTATAACAAACCCAGACAGCGTAGTGTCTTGCAGTGGATTCATTACAACTCCCATTGAAAACATAAGTATAGTGGATAATTGTCAAATGGGAAGCATTGCTATCAAAGAACCGGCTGTTTGTGAGGAACTAAATGATATCATTAAACCAAAGGAGGAAAATCTAAGTGATGGTATGTTTTTATGGACATAAAATTATATGATGTTAATGTTGTATGGTGTTTAAAATAGTTATATATAAGACTAGCGGACTTCCCGCGGTTTCGACCGCGTAGTTCCCGTTCCCGTAGGAGTACGGGAATAAAATATAGCCTATGTTACTCGTGGATAATGTAGCTTTCGAATGGTGAAAGAATTTTTTAAATCGGTCCAGTAGTTTTTGAGCCTATTCATTACAAACAAACAAACAAAGTTTTCCTCTTTATAATATTAAGTATAGATAGTAGTTTAAACTACTATCTTATATCCGAAAAAAATCTAAAATCTTAATGTGTGGCCTTAGCGTGGTCCTTATTTAATTAAGGACCACGCTAACGCATTAAGATTTCCCTGTAATGTTAGTAGTGTTTGTGATAAGTAAATAAATGATTCAGATTCATTTATAAGAAAGAAAGAAATAAACAAAGACAAACTCAACACAAACAAAAACAAACAAACTTAAATAAATTATTGAATATTTATGATTACTAATAAATAGAAGATGTGTAATAAGCGCACAACCTCTCGTGTGACTTAGACGATGAATCTGAACAAATTATCCATGTCAATATCTGTAGAATGTCCTTTTTTCCAAATTTCAAGAACTCATAGAACAAACGTTCAGTGTCATGGTGTGACGAGAGGCAGTGCGTTCATATGTAAGACCTTGATATTAATATAAAGATGTAGCAAAAACTAAACTTAAGACTAGCCAGGTAATCTTAAGTTTATTTTTGTTTTATATTGATTGTTCAGAAGACAAAACATTCCAATGAATTGGTATAAGGGCTAGGGCGAGTTCACCTTAATTGTATACATATATTTAAAATCTCTTTTATTAGATCAAATAACTAGATAAAATAATTGAAATTGAAAATGCTGTACATAATAAAGTCAGAGCGGGTTCACAAATCTAATGATAAGCAACTTCAGGCCATTGTGTTAACACGGTGGCGAAACATAAAATTTTATATTTCACTTATGTTTGCAGTACCTATGTACTTCCCAGAATTTGATCCTTATTAAATTAGCGACACTATTGAATGGTGTAATAATAGCAACAGTGTGAATATGGATTTATCAAAAATCTAATAATGCAGTTTTAAGTTTTATCTAAATTGGTATTGAGGCTCTTTCTCATAGTTTTGGATATGTCCATCCACGCCCACTTGAAAAATTCACCCTGTAAATGTCATCATCTGCCTGCCTTATCCCAACTATGTTGGGGTCGGCTTCCAGTCTAACCGGATGCAGCTGAATACCAGTATTTTACATGTAGCAACTGCCTATCTTACCTCCACAACCCAGTTAGTTCTGGGTAGTACAATACCCCTTGGTAAAAACTGGTTGTCAGACTTTTTGGGCCACTGACTTCCTGCAATGCCTGTCAAAGATCTACAAATGACAGCCGGGACTAACAGCTTAACGTGCTTTCCAAGGCACAGCAGAAACTCGGTATGTAAGGGTGTTCACCCATCCACAGACCAGCCTAGGCAAGCACGGCTCAACCTAAAGATCGACCCTAGCGCATGTTATTATTTAGCCACGAGCTCCTCCTTAATGTACTATCATTGACATGCATGTAAATGAAAAAATTAAATATAATTATCTTAAAAAAGCCGACACATTTTCCTCTTAGTTTTTAAGTTATGGACGATTTTATGCAAAACGACATATAATATGACAATGACAGGGGACTGTTGTCCCCAAACAAATTTTACTTATTTGTATACATTTCTGTTAAACTTAACAAAATCAACTGGGAGTCTAAAAACTGCTGACAAACTAACTCAGTTTAACAGTATTAAATTGTATGACACTAAAGTCAGTCTTTATAACAATAAAAAATTCGATGAAATGACAGGGGACTGTTGGCTACTATTAAAATTTTTACAAGAACACTTAATAAAACCAAAAAATATAAACATATCAGATGTCAACAACACTGAACACTGTCTCTGCCTTATTAGGATTTTCAGATTATATTAATGACTGCTTAGACTCTGGCAAGCAAGTTATAGCACTATTCATAGACTATAAAAAAGCGTTTGACACTTTAGACCATGACATCCTATTACAGGCAATGGACGAATGTGGATTAAGCGGACCTACTAATAATTGGTTCAAAAACTACCTCACTAATAGAAAAATAAGCACAGTTATCTCCCGTGTGGCTGGGAAAGAAGCGAATGTCGACTTGGGTGTGCCTACTGGATCGGTGTACGGCCCTGTAGGATATATTATGCATGTGAATAGTGTGTCAAATGTCGTACGTAAATGTAAGGTGTTCATGTACGCTGACGATATGTGTCTTGTTTATGCCTCCAAAGATTTAGCTGAGGTCCAAAAGTGTATTCAAGGTGACTTTGAAAATATTAGTAAATGGGCACACGACAATGGCATAATATTAAATCTGTCAAAAACCAAATGTATGTATGTACACTCGCCATATAATCGAAATGCTAAATATGTAAATAATGAACATCTTACAGTGATAGGACATACATACGAATGTTTGCATAGAAATAAATGTAACTGTAACAGTGTACACTGTGCAAAATTGGATTGTGTTGATAAATTTAAATATTTAGGTCTAACGATCGATAAGAACTTTAATTGGAGATTACATGTAAATGATATTTGTAATAGGCTAAGATCGGTGCTAGGTATGTTTTACCACTTAAAACATGTAAGGTGCATTGGGGCTATTTCGAAAATGGGTATATTCCGAAAATGCAAAAAATCTACTAAACGCTGCCATATATTCCTGCTAGCAACATTAGGCAAAGCGCCATCTTAGATTTACTTGTGGCGACAGACGTCATGAGTCTCTCCCGCTAACGTCACGGAAGTGTTGTCAAATTATTCAAAAGAAGTGATTTCGCGCCGAATTTTGGTGATTCTTAATAACCCCAAGATAGTTTTCTCGGAATCCTGATAAGTTATTTCAATGGTTGTTTGTTTTTATGATAGGTTTTTGTTTTGTGCTTAATTATAATAGAAATCTATGTTTCCAAATGTGTTTTTTTATTTTTTTCTGATTTACCCCACCGGGTTTATTTCGATATGATTGTTTCGCAATAACATAAAAGACATTAAGAAAATAAGTAACAAAACTTTGTTATGTGAACATAACATTGTTTATCCATTGTGTAGTTTTAAATTCCCTTAAAACTCAAAAGATATGTTGAGAAGCACTGTCACATGTTATGTTTGAACATCAAGGTTTTTCTGGGGTAATTCCGTAATACAAAGTTATAGGAATTCAAATTAACGGTTATTATTTAAAAAACTTACAATATCAAAATCTATGGGGTAATTATGATGGAAAATGAAATGTAAACTCTGGCTGAAATGCAATAAAGGCGACTTTTGAGCTCTTACGGAATTACCCCGCGATAGTTCGCAATTATCCATATGACCCAAAAATATGGTTCAGTATATTAAACACTTTCTTTAGCAAATCCAATGATATATTTAAAAATCTAATTTATGTTTAACAAAGGCTTTTCAATATCTATGCAGGTCTTAAAACAGTAAGATTCGTAAAATAGAGCATTCCCGAATAATCGACTGAAATGTTCACCTTTAGTCATCTCGCACAAATTTCTATCGGAATTGCCCCAATGCACCTTATTAAACAAACAGACGTTAAGAATTGTGTATTTCGCACTTGCCGATTCGCTAATAAGCTATGGACTCCTTGTGTACGGGCGAACCTTTATGACTTATTTAAGAGATATTAAAGATATACAAACAAGACTGATAAAGTTTCTAGTTAGTAAAAATGTTAAAGTTATGTGCAACAAAGAGTATGATAAGTTATTTCCCATCTGTAAAATTATTCCCATATATAAAAAAGTAGATTATTTGGTAGGATTAGAATATTATTATAAGGATGAATATAAAGTTAATGTTAAAAACAAGTACAACACACGTAGGGTTAGAGAGAACAGACTGGTTCAACCACAGATAACAAATTATTATGGTAAGAGAACATCTAAGTATTTGGTACCAAAAGTGTTTAACAAAATAGATTTATTAAGAGAAAAAGTAAAAGTTAGTAAAGAAGACAAAATTAAAAAACTTTATACAGGATAGCAAACAGAACTAAATACCTACATCTACATTGTACAAGATTTAAACATAACAGTATTATAGATATTAAAAGTATTAGTTAAGTAAGTAAGGTGGTTAATTATGATGTAAAAGAGCGCCTCTCGCCATCAAACGTAAAAGTTTGGCGAGTTTAGAATTAAGCAACACCTCTTAAAATTTCTTTAGATAAATAAAAAAAAAAAAAAGATTAACCAAACAGACAGATGTGGCTACATACTAGATAATCAATTATTTTAAACAAATTGTCGTTATTAAAAGGCTTACCAGTGGACTGTTTCTACTAACTACCGAGACTCGTGGTTCATCAGTAGAAGCAATCGTAGCACAAAAAAAAATTGCGGCTGCCGGCTTATCTCCTCAAGCGAATGAAATTCACATCGATTGCTTTCTGTTTCACGATTTAAATGATTCGCGCCAAAACCAAATTTGACTTCAGGCCAACAGGGGGCTGTTTTAATAATTTGAGGACAGCATTCGCACTTGGATATCTTGATTAAATTACTAATTAATGCCTTAAAAACAAAAAATATCGTAATAAAATAAGAAAAACTAAACATGACTTGAATTCACAGAAAACCATTTTGCGTATAGAAATATTAATAAATAATTAATGCGAGTGTTTTTGCTTACTTACAGATCTAGAACCAGATGTAGACAATAGCTATCTAGATGAAGAAGAAATGCTCCCAGACCATTCCGCACCAGATTCAGAATGGGACGTGCCTTTAATTGAGATTAAAATTGAAATGGACGAAGCGATAGAAGTGCCTGAGAAGAAACAAACAGCCGCAGTGACAAATAGTAAGTGTTAGATAGTTATTCAGTAAGTTAGCAAACTGGTTGATGGTCTACCTGATAGCACATGGTTAGTGTTAACCATACCCATAGAACTGTAACCATTATGTCACAAATGATGAACTAGGAACATCATATATTATCAACAAACTAAAGCCATGGCCAGCACAACAACCACTCACCACAATCCTCAAGCATAACGCTAACATCAGCCATTACCCTCTCGCTGTTCTTGTGCCCTGACAACTAACAACTTCGCCTCCAGCTTTGCGAATGAGCTTGGGGTGCCGGCGCCGCCCGAGGATGCGTAGTGAGGGATGTGTGTGGCAGTGGCGTAGCTAGCATGGGTGACACCCGGTGCGGATATTATAGGTGTCACCCCAAAAATCAATCAAAACAGTTAAAATAAAAATTACGTTTGTCTATTCGTACAAGGAGTCATTTTGTCGATTTATTCAGAAAATACTATCAATTGAAAAAAAAGAATAAAGTGGTAAACTCAATATAAGACTGGTATTGTACGGACTCACCACGCGAGTTCAACTCTCACTTGGCCGGTTTTTATAGGTGGCACTAGTGATGTTCACGGTCGGGTGTCACCCCTAAGCGGGTGGCACCCGGTGCGGGCCGCCCCTGCCGCCCCCCCCCCCACCCCCTAGCTGCGCCACTGGTGTGTGGAACTAACCATTCACATAGCTAGTATAGCTAGAGCTGTGAAAAAGAAGCGACATTATTGGTGGTTTCACACACATCCCTCGCTACGCATCCTCGCTCATCTCTGGTGGAAACGCAGCCTAATATGAGGAGTAGCGCCAATCGGTTTCTTTGAATTAGTACACGCCCGGCACTGCGCTTGACGACATGTTTGGAGACTGGCCCTGCGGTTTAATAATATAAAATACCGTTATAAGTTGCGGTTTTTAACCGACTACAAAAAGGAAGGTTCTCAATTCGATTGGTATTTTTTTTTTATGTGTGCACACCGGTTACGCTGAGATTTATTATCCGATTTACGTGATTCTTCTTTATTTTGATGCGGAATAGTTGCCATTTGGTCCCATAAAAATTTAACATAGTTTGGCCCAGTAGTTTACATTTTATTAACATTTTTTTACTTCAGTCGTGTGGTCTAAACATAGAGTGTAGACCAAGAAAGGGACTTAAAAAAACCGGCCAAGTGCGAGTCGGACTCGCGCACGAAGGGTTCCGTACCAATTATTATAAAAAAATCACGTTTGTTGTATGGGAGCCCCCCTTAAATATTAATTTAATTCTGTTTTTAGTATTTGTTGTTATAGCGGCAACAGAAATACATCATCTGTAAAAATTTCAACTGTCTAGCTGTCACGGTTCATGAGATACAGCCTGGTGACAGACAGACGGACAGACAGCGAAGTCTTAGTAATAGGGTTCCGTTTTTACCCTTTGGGTACGGAACCCTAAAAAGACATCAACGCGATATAATTTTTTGTGTCATTTTATTACTTCATTTTACGTATGTTCACCGATTTCTCCCTCATTTATGGAGCGATTCTCAAAATTATTTTATTATTCAAAACTCAAAAAAAACTCAAAGCATTTATTTCAATTAGACCATTACGGCACTTTTGAAAGTCAAAAATACAAAAAAGAAAATCAAAGCTGTCAGTAACAGTCCCAGTCACAAGGCATAATAACTTGAGAAAGTACTGTAGTTGCCCATTCCCTAGCGTAGATCTCTATGGAGAAGAATGGGCAAGAAACTCCATGGACACTCTTTTAAAATCAAAATATTGTTACAAAATCTTGGTTACATCATTAATTTTGAGATTATACATATATGTAGAAAGACGTGCACACTAAGAGCATCCAGAGTGAAAGATTAGATCAAAAATGTATGAATAAAGTAATTAAAATGAACCTTGGCAGCTAAGAGATGGCCAGTCCCAACTGACAGCGCCCGTTCACAGACATGACGCGTAAATACACGCGTCATGTCTGTGAACGGGCGGGGACTCTTTCAAATGAAAGAGTATACTCCTAAAGCGGTCCCATTTAAATTTGGTGAAGATCTGTTGCCGATCTTCGGAGATATACAATGGAACTCTTCAAAAATAGACGGTAAATCGGTCGTGATTGCTGCAATCGCTTGGATGTTTATTGTTTATACAACATCATGACTTAACATCACGCCTGTATGCTATGAGGGGTACGCAGATGTGTACAATTCACCCAGATTTTGACAGTTTAGGTTCCATTTATTGGGGATAAGCCTATTAACATGGCATGTATTGTTAACAATGTAAAATAAATGCATAGCAAATATTTGTATAGATAGGATATTACAACTATAAATAGAAAAATAAAAAATAAACTTTTTTGCAAAAAATAAAACCGACTTAAAAAAAAACAACAAAGTGAAAAATAACTTTGGCTTCAGAAGCCGGTGACAAAAAAGAAGAAGTTGGTCTGAAGTGGGTTTTATTTTTTACAAAAGTTTTTTTTAATGTTGACTTTTATTGTCAAACAAATAAGTTCAAATATGGAAAAGGAAGCCAGAGCGTCATGGTCAAAACGATGTAAATTGCCACTAAATTATAATATTACGGACAGTGATATTGAAGATCAGGCAGTGACGATGACTACCATTTTGAGGACTTGGATGTCTCATCAGAAGACGAAGTAGAGGCTGCTGACCGGTGGCATATTCAGCAAAATGTGGATATGGATTTGGTACCGCTGTCGCAGTCTCCGAGCCAAGAAGAGTCACAACCACCAGAAAGCACTGTAACATCTACAGTAGGGTGGACCACGACATGTGACTTACTAAATATTACTACACTACTACTACAACAGCCCATAACGTCCACTGCTGGACATAAGACTCTCCCATGATGGGAGGAATTTGCCGTAATCTCCACGCTTGGCAGGCGGAGTGGAGATCGCAGTGATGAAAGACTAACAGAAAACGCTGCTGCCCATTCTCTGGTCTACGGAGGCGCAAGGTGTTCTGCCTCAGACATTACAAGCCTTATACGACACCCGTGAGTGTAATGGGTTGGTTCTATTCTACTCTGCCGGATACCACACGGCTAGATACTAAATATAGATCTCACTAAACACAATGCATTTTTTGCCAACCCCGGACAGACTCCAATAACATTTTTCAACTTCTTCGAAGATGATTTTCTTGCTATGATTTGCGAAAAAACTAATGTTCAAGTTGCCAAGTTATTAGGAAATAATGTATTAGTAAGTTCAAGAATAAATGCTTGGAAGGAGTTGAATATTCGTGAGTTGAGAATATTCTTGGGCTTAATGTTTCACATGGGATTCATTGAACTACCCCGACTACAAGATTATTGGAAAACGAATCGATTATTTTCAATACCTGTTTTTGGGCAAAACATGAGTAGAAACAGATATCTGCTTATAATGAGAAGTATCACTTGATCTCAGAAACGGTGAAAGACCCAGACCCACTGTACAAAATACGCACCGTGATTGATTATTTCAATCAAAAAATGGATAGCTACTATTATCCTGCGAAAACGTTGTCTTTAGACGAGAGTATGGTGCTTAAGAGAGGTCGCCTTAAATTTAGACAGTTCATCAAAAATAAAAGATATAAGTACCAATGGAGTAAAACTATATATGCTGACTGAACCAGACGGTCTCATTCTCAAATGTTGTGTTTGTGCAGAGAGCGAAGACATTGAAGTGGCAGAAAGAAAAACGGCACACGGAAATAGTAGTTATGCAATTGATGGAAAAGTATCTTCAGAACGTTCACTCATTGTATATGGACAACTATTATAGTAGCTTCCACTTGGCAAAGCGTCTTTTAGAAAATAGAACATACTGTACTGGAACCTTGCGAAAAGATTTGAAGGAAAATCCAAAGGCTATATATAAAAAAAACACTGAAAAAAGGTGAAAATATAATACGTTTTCAAGACGGTGTACACGTTGGAAAGTGGAACGACAAACGCCCAGTGATGTATATCACCACAGAATATAAAGACAGAAGGGTGCCAGTTGCCATTAAACGTGGCCAGATCAAAGAAAAGCCAGAAGTTATTGCAAAATACAATGAGTTTATGTCTGGAGTCGATAGACAAGACCAGTTGCTCGCATTTTATCCATGTGAAAGAAAAATACTTCGTTGGTATCTAAAGTTAGCGATCCATACCTTTCAACTTCTCTTTATAAACTCATACAAAATGTATAACAAATATTCTGGCAAACCGAAAATGACACTCTATGATTACCGTTTATCTGTGATAAGTGAGCTGTTACCCGAAATCAATACTTCAGTGGTTGCTGGTTCAAGCAGAGCAAGAAATGTGCCGCATGTGCTCGAAATCACAAAAAAGACGAAAATACTCTATGTGGCATTGCGAAATGTGTAAAGACAAGCCTGGATTATGCAACGAATGTTTCGATGAATACCACTTGTCTGTCTAAATTTAATTATAGTTTTTGAAGTGAAAACTTTTAGGCGCGTTGAGCACTTTTTGGGTGAAGGAAAAACATTGAACTCATCGTCACGTAACGTAGCGTGTGGTCACGCTTCGTAGCACTCGTAGCATCCGCTACAGCGTAGCACCACATAACCAGTGCTACGACTAGGACGGGGTGTACTTTTTGTTTTCACTTCTATCGGCAGTCCCCAAAGACTGCCCCGATTGTTTTTTATTTAGTTACCTAAGATTTGGTATTTGTAGTCGTCTAGCAGTATGATTAGTTTTAGAAGTTTTATTTCTATTTTTATTTAGAATTCTGCAATTTATTTATTTTTGCAATCGTAAGTTACTTTCACATTTTTCAATACTATTATTTGTAAGATTATCCTGTGAAAGACTTTAGTAAATGTTACAAAAGGTATTAGAATTAAGCAAACTACTATTATCTTATGTCCCAATATCATAGACACTTTTAAATAAACAATACATTAAAGAAACTTCTCCGCAAAATTACGGACTTGGTACAGTGGTTGAAATTGACAATCTTAGTGGCAGGTCCGCAAATTCGCGGGTAAAAAACCCGCGAATTTGCGGACCTTTACCTTTTTAGCTTATTCTTACCAAAAACTCCTAAAAATACATAGTTAAATATTTCCAAAATAAAAGTATTGTAACGTACCTCATGCATACAGGGTGTAAACAACCTCATCACGAAGCCGTCAACCAAGCATTCTGTACATCAAACTAAGTAACTGTACGCAAAAGATATTCCTGAGAAACGACATTTTTTTTGGGGTGAAAAATCATGTTTTGTTGTAGAACTCAATGTAACACACTCAAAACATTGTACTGATGGATGGATTGAATAGTACGGGGGTCGTGTGGAAGTGTTTAAAAATCTTACAATACTTGCACTACTTACGAAACTTGTATTAAAAAAAAAACTTGTCAAAAAATGAACTTTAACCCCCCCCCAATATATCCGTAACTAGAAGGTTCCCAGATATAGTGTAGAACAAGAAACCGGGCAAGTGCGAGTCGGACTCGCGCACGAAGCTTTCCGTACCATTATTTAGACAACAATAGATAAAACGGCAAAAAAAACAAGTTTGTTGTATGGGAGCCCCCATTAAATATTTATTTTATTTTAATTATGTATTTTTAAAGTGAATATACAATTAAATATTCTGTGAATATTTCAAGCGCCTACCTGTTGCCGTTATTAATATCGAGCAAAAAACGGCAAAAAAATCACACGTTTGTTGTATAGGGTGCAGCCCGTATATGTAAAAAAAAAAAATTGCTAATGAATCATATTCTGGACTGTAATTTTTTAGACAACCCATTTGCAATATATTTTTTGATATATTTAATTTGATATAACGTACTTTTCTTCCATTAACCAGCTCGGTGAAGGTCGTTCTTAAAGGGATCCTATACTAACTTGTGTGAGACTGCACCAGCAGACTCACGATGTCCGCGATTACGCGGAGCCCTAATCAAAATAATACTTGTCCGATCAGCAAAGGGGAAAACAACTTGGTACACTTACCCATCACGTTGGAACTGGTGATGTGGCGTAGTCCCAGGTCACGTCGTATCTGGGTTGGGTGTAAATGTAAATGTGTTTTGTGTTGTGCATGTGAAGTTATGTCAGATTCGACGGTATTCCAAAGGACGCCCCACAGCGCGTACCGTCGACTGCCTGGTCAAACCTTCCAAGATCACACACGTGGCACTTTTCAGTCAATGTCCAACTAAATCTTATCCCGGTTAGCTAACCCAAGTGGGGGGGTACAATAGTTCAGCACTAAATTCAGGAAGTTACCGGCGTCCAAACGACACAAAAGCCGGCTACTTAACCAACAAATTATTCGCGGTCACGACTCAAGATGGCGAAATGTCTTAATTTTCACTCAATTATCAACAAAATATCAAAAACCGATCAAGATTGTATCGGATTAACATTAACTCAAAGTTTTAATCAATAATTGCCCGACAACAGCGTGCATCAAAAAAAGACGGAAGCGAGACTCTTCTTCCAAAACCAAAGATCGCACTGACAACTGAAACGTCATCTGTCAAACGTCAAAAAAAACTGCGTTCGGAAACTTGTGGGATGAAACATAACTAGTTCTGTTATAAAGTGTATTATTCAATGTTAACAGCAATTCTGCCCTGAACTCACTTTCAGCGTTCTGTGTATCATTCAAACATTTTATTTCAATTCGTGTTCGAGTCAATCTGCTTCTAACATTGTATTTATTTATAATCACAGGTGCGCGCGACACAAGAACAATAAAACTAGAAGATACGATTACAGCAGAGGTAATGAAAAATGAACCATCAAACTTGAAAGTTTCCCGGACAACTCTAAACCGTACGTCCCAACCTGGCACTTCTTTCGAAGACTCTGACGAATGTGATCAGCCTAGTTTATACGAAGTAGAGGAACAGCAAATTAGTGTAAAACCTTACAAGTGTGAAGTATGTCAGCGTAGTTTTACAGCCAACAGTTCTTTAACAAGACATCTCCAGATGCACACTGACGGACACCCTTACACGTGTGAAGTGTGTCAGCGTAGTTTTAATCTCCATAGTTCATTAACAAGACATATTCGGACACACACTGTTGGACATCCTTACAAGTGTGAAGTGTGTCAGCGTAGTTTCAGTGAAAAGAATTCTTTAACAAAACATTTTCGAACACATACTGATGAAAAACCTTACAAGTGTAGAGTATGTCAGAGTAGTTTTAGTGAGAAGTTTTATTTAACAAGGCATTTTCGAATACACACAAATGAAAAACCTTACAAGTGTAATATATGTCAGCGTACTTTTAGTGTCAATAATTCTTTGACAAGACATATTCGCACACACACTGGTGAAAAACCTTTTAAGTGTAATATATGTCTGCGTAGTTTTACTACAAAGGTTACTTTAACAGAACATACTCGGATACACACTGGGGAAAAACCTCACAAGTGTGAAACATGTCAGCAGAGTTTCAGTCAAAAGTCTTCTTTAACCAAACACATTCGAATACACACTGGTGTTAAACCTTACAAGTGTGAGATATGTCAGTGTAGTTTTAGTGTAAAGAGTGCTTTAACAAGGCATATGCGAATACACACTGATGTAAACTCTAGCTAGATTAAAATTTATAAAAAAAAAACCATTTATTAAATTTAATTATACTGTTACTCGTTGTGAAAACGTTACAAGCGCGATGCTTGCCTGCGTAGTTTTAGATATAAGATCAAATCAAATCGATCTTTATTTGTGAACACAAGTATTGAAATAAAGGTCTTATGTGTATGTCGCAGCCAATTCGTATAACACGCCGTTTTACATAAAAACGCCGCGTCCTCACGTTCAGCCGGATTACAATTCGGCTGAAATAAAGTACGCCGCATTGAATGAGAGAGCATGATCGTAATGTACCTGCATGATCATAACAAGGAAAATGGCGTCGCAATCGACAGCGGTGTCACAATAAAATGGCTGCTTTTCCCGCTTTTCTGTTTTTTTTTTTTTTTACCAACATGTTGGTTTCTAAAAGGGACAATTTTTTCATTATTTTTGCGATAGGACGCACCGTTTTCGATATAAGCAAAGGCGAACGGCAGGTTTCGTACCGCAAACTTTGTTTGTTGTTTTTTTATAGAATTTGTACCACTTATTAAGGCAAATAAGCCTTTTATTTTCATGTAAGTGTACTATTTTTAGAACTTCGGATTGATTAATAATATCAATAAAAAGATTTGAATAATTAAACGTAATGAAATCGTAAACTAAACGCAGCTGTGTTTTTCGATGTTGCCAAAAGTAAAATAACACAAAAATCTAAATGTTAAATAATTATTTAAACATAGAAATAACATTAAATAGAATTATACACTTACTATTACACATAAGAAAGCATAATTGTTGCAATCTTAATAGATAACGATTTAATGATAGGCATGATTTTCGTCACCAATATTTTTTTTTGCTCTGTTAATTATTTATTGACAGTGACAGGTAAAGAAAATCTGTCTTTTACTTCACTTCAGATCTTTGCTGTTGTTTTGAATTGTAGTTTATGACTGCATCTGAGCAATTTAGCGAATTGTCTGGCCCAATATTTACGTTGAGTCGAGCTCCTGCTACAAAAATAGCGAAAACTATACTAGAACATTTACTTTATCACTAAAACAATGTTTAGGCAGCTCTGCGTACCAAAGTACATTTGTACACTGGTGCATTACCTTAAAAAATAAGACTGGTTTTAACTTTTACGTCCCAAGTTCTAAAAATCGAAGAATTTAAAAAGGGCTTTTCTATCATACTAACTACCAATTAAAACAAAAAATATCTCAAAACACGACATTTTAATTGCGGTACGATATTCCCATACAAGCCTGCCATTCTCCTTTAGAACCTGCTACGACTCCATGACGCGCGCTCGCTACGCTCGCATTTAACATTTTACACCCACTTTCTGTCACAAATATCGTCGTAGCTCCCTTCCCTGCCTTCGGCCTGCGCTCCTCATGCCAGCTAGCAAGACTTTTAGGACAATTTTAGTAGGTTATTTGAAGTATCGGAATTGCTGACAATACGGTTAAACTTTGGACGCCGCTTTGTCGAACGTATCGCCACCACAATCCGGCTGAACGTGAGGACGCCGTATTACATAACGTCGGCGTTTTTCAGTCCGGCGCGCCATTATGTTAAACGGCGTGTCATAAGAATTGGCTGCGACATATACCTACATTTTAGTAGAGCCCTATGTCCTACCAATGAATTGGTGTACAAATATTAGTTTTTTAGTAACACGTCTGAATCTATACAATACAAAATCAGGTTCGAGCAAATAATGTTAATTCAATGTATTATCTATATATATAAATAAATTGTATTGTCTCGCTAAAACTCGAGAATGGCTGGACCGATTTGGATAATTTTGGTTTTGAAATATTTGTGGCAGTCCAGGGAAGGTTTAAACGATGAGAAATAGGTAGGTAGTAAGTAGGTAGGTAACCTACCTACCGGTAGGTAGTTATTAATAAATAATTAATCAATTATAATTTATTTTTACATGCATGCTAACGGTAAATTATAAAAACGGATAGCAATTGTATATTTTGTCATATTGTAAATAATGTCAAATAAATGTTTAATTTTATTCTTACATGCGTGTCAATGATGGTACATTATATTAAAGGGCTCGTAAGATACAGTAATAAGTCTGTCTATTAGAAATGAACACAATTTACTTTTGAGTTTGCTGACATTATTTTTACTTATACATTTAAATTTGGTAATTTATTATAGACTTGGAGCCATTACAAAAATACTGTTTCTGTATAGTGCAGTACTAGATCCGACTATTTGTAACCGATCACAACGGCGCTGACTAGTTACTCGAGCATGTAGTACTATGAGGTCGGACGAAATCTCTCCACCAATACGACTCTTTACTTGCAGCAATCAGCCGCTATTAAATCGCTTATTTAAGCTCATCGACCAACAGCATCGCAGTATCTGATCCCTTGTTTTTTTTTTATTGAAAAGAAAAGGGTCGAAAGAAAAAAATAAAAAAAATATAATAAAAGAAACTAAATAAAATTATATTTTTTTATATTTTTTATTATTTTTTCAATAATAGTTCTTTTTCTTCGTGTCGATGATTCGTTAAGGGTGGTAAACAGATGTGGAGATCGTGTGCACGGGATTTTGTTTTAAAAATGAGTAGATTTCGTCCGAGCTCCTGGTACATTATTTTTTACGACCTTTCATAAATGTACGACAACATAGTTAATAATTTCGTAATTAAAAAAAAACGGTTTACAGCTGCCTGTTGTCTGCAAATCTATACTAATATTATAAAGAGGTAACATTTGTTTGTAAGTTTGTATGTAGGGGGTAATCTCCGGAAGTAATGAACCGATTTCAAAAATTCTTTCACCATTAGAAAGCTACATTCACCCTGAGTTACATAGATATATTTTATCCCCGTACTCCCACGGGAACGGGAACTACGCGGGTGAAACCGCGGGACGTCCGCTAGTTATTTATAAATGGCTCATAAGCATTTTTTTTGCACTTAAATTCCATAGCTTTGCATCAAAATATAATTCCATATCCCAATGTTGAAGCTACAGAAGCTACTAGGCAATGATACCGTTGTTTCAAGCATAGGAATGTTGGTTTAGTTTACTGCATACTTTCGTCATTAAGTGAATTCTTTTTAAGGTGAATGCTTCGACCAGCCCGCGAAATTCAAATTTTCTTACGTTTTTGGCAAATTGCAGGCCAGTGCTAGGTTGTATGTTGATTAAAATATTGGACGCGATTGTAAGACGTATGTACACACATCAAAAGTGTCTAGGGATCAAGCATTTTTATGCGGATTTCTTGAGATTGAGATGTGGCTTTGTAATAAATTTATGATTTTATAAATTTATATGGATCCTTTTTGGTGCATTTCATAATTTGAATCAGGAACTCTCAATCAAATTCGAGTAAAAGATGAAAATAAGCTGTCAATATTTTCCCTATAAAAACATACAACGCATTGAAGACATTATTAGTGCTACTGTTTCCCTACTACTGATTAAAACCAACGTTATTATGGAGCGGCGACGTCATTTAAGCAGGGAAGAAATGCTCAGAGCCGTGGGAATGATAGAAGCTGGTTCCCGGCAACGTACTGTAGCTTTAGCTCTGAATACAAGTCAGAGTGTTATCAGTCGACTTTGGACACGTTACCGAAGCACTGGTACCGTGGCTGAGTGCCATGGAGGACGGTATCGCTGCACCACACGGAGACAAGACCGATACATTCAAATCTTAACTCGAAGAGCTCCAACAATAACCGCCATGATGTTAGCCGTGAGGCTTCATCACTCTTCAGGGAACTTAATTAGCGACCAAACAGTCAGAAACCGCTTGCATGAAGTGAACCTTCATTCCCGAAGACCGCTACGGGTACCACCTATAGCAATGCACAATCGTAGGATTCGATATCAATGGGCTCTTGAACACAGAAATTGGGCAGAAGAACAATGGCGTTTCGTGTGCTTTTCTGATGAGTCTCGTTTTGGTATGAGACCGGATACAAGACGTATACGACACTGGAGAACCCCTGGACGCCAACAGCGATTAAAATCCTGCCAGGAAGTCCATCCTTATAGTGGTGGAACCATCATGGTATGGGCGGGTATTTGGATCGGCGGAAGAACTGAGTTGATTTGGATCAGAGGCAACCTCAACGCTCAAATTTATGCTGAGACGATTGTATCAGACGTCATCGTTCCTCTACAAGTGCAAATCGGTCCCTTATTTCAGTTAATGCATGATAATGCACGACCGCACACCGCAAGAGTTGTAAGACAGACTCTCGCCGCAGCTAACATCAATGTCCTGCCCTGGCCTGCTCAGTCGCCAGACTTGAACCCGATTGAGCATGCATGGGATATGCTACAGAGAAGAGCTCTGCCGAATATGGAGGGTATCCAGTCGCAAGAAGACCCTTTTTTGTTGTTGCAACGAACATGGGCGGCCATTCCACAGCGTGATTTGGATGAACTCATTTTGAGTATGCCAAACCGATGTTCTTGTGTTGTTAGTGTTCGCGGTAGAAACACGGATTATTAATTGTTTAAGTTACCCAATAAAATTTTAAAGAAAACTGTGTTTTCAGTCATTTTTTCGAACTTTAATGTTAGTGGTTCAAATGTCAAAAATCCCTTTATTAGGAAAATGGCAAATTTCTTTATTAATGCAAAGGTGACTTGGTTTATCGTTACTGTGACAAACGAAAACACTTTATTTGATGAATCCTTAAAGAAAATTTCAATTAATATCAATCAGGAGAAAAGTTATTGCAAAAATATATGTTGATCCCTAGATACTTTTGATGTGTGTAGTTACAGAATTATAATCATCAAAACCATCAATACAACCCTCCAAGTTCATAAAGGTCGAGAAACGATTTTTCAAGGTCAAAGTCATTGCTAGACCTTTATGAACTTGGAGGGTTGTATTGATGGTTTTGATGATTATAATTCTGTAACTACATACGTCTTACAATCGCGTCCAATATTTTAATCAACATACAACCTAGCACTGGCCTGCAATTTGCCAAAAACGTAAGAAAATTTGAATTTCGCGGGCTACCCTGGAGCATCAGCCTTAAAGTGTTTTCTATGTTTAGTTCAAGGAATTCAGTCACATTTGCTTTATTAATAGTTTTGTTTCGATGTATAATATAGTGTAAGATATGGTAAATAAAAGAAATGAATGTTATATCGAATTTATGCCAAACTTGTTTTAATATGTGTAATGAATTTCTCAGATACCTTTACGACCCCCATACTATTCAAGTTATCCATCATATACGTTACATTGTGTCCTACCGAAAAACGTGATTTTTCACCCCAAAAATGCATGCGCAGTTGCATTTTGCCCAGTTGCTTGCACTTGACACATATTCGTTCGTGATCAAAAAGAGTTCGGTGTCGGTAACTGGAAACTAATAGTCGTTAGTTGAAGACAAGCAACATTAACAAACCTTACTTGTTGAGCTACTACGGTTACCAGACCGACCTACGATACCAGACCGTTGACCAGGAGTAGCACGCGGCGACCGTGTTCGATCGTCGCTACAGGACACAACCACTAGGTACGGACCTCCGGTTTCCTGTGATGGTGTGCCGTGTCAGCAACAAAGTGTCTACCTATGCGCAGCGCCTAAGAGGCCACCCTTGTGTAGCGGAGCTGGAAAAATTAACTGGCCAAGTACAAGTACAGTGGAGGGTTCTCCGTTATCAAGGGGAATATGTATGGATTAACCTTTTGAACGCACGCGCGTGCCCTGCACACCAAGTTATAATTTCACCGCTAATACCTACTTAGAGACTTAGAGATTCCAAGACTATTTCATTGTTTATTTACTGTGTCATAGTGCACCGTATTTTTTTTCACGTATTTGTGCCGTTTGTCGGCGTACAGGGCATGCGCTCGCTTGTCACGTATATGTGACAATGGCGTTCTAAGGTTAAACGGGCAATATTCGTCGTCTTAAGCCTAAGAAAGTGTGAGTCCAAAAGAATCGTGTGGGCACGCGGCCATTGGTTATCATCATGAAACGTCTGAGCAGCTTTTTGTGTTAAAGATTAAAATTATCCTCAAAAATATATAAACATAGACCACCATTTTATCGTCTACAACCATTTTCCGCCCCGTTTAGGTTTTCGTGAAATGAATTGTTTACTGTTTGCTTTGTAGAATTGTACAGTTCGATTCAAACTTAATGGCGGCTCGGAAGTTAGCTGCCAGTGCAGGTTCGCGCATGTACAGTCAAGTCGAAAATCATCTAAGCTCGTTTAATTATTTTCATCTGAAACTTGTGTGAATGTTTTAGTGCTGTAGATATAGTACGTATTTATTTGTTAGTTTGTCAAGTACAGAGAAGGTTCAAAGAAAAATAAAATAGGTTTTATGAAAAATATCAGAAATATATTATTTATTTTACAACGGCTGAACACCCTCCATAAAAACTTGTTTTCTTGTGGACTTCCATGGAACTATCACTTCCTTCGTCTTCACTTGAATCTGATTCCTTTTCAGATTCAGAGTTGACAAAAGAAAGAAGAAAGAGTTAAGAAATTGGATGACATTATAAACCATTTTTCTCGCTTGTCTGCGTAAAACCTATCGACCGCGAGGCATTTTACAAATAAATACCAAAGTATTTTCCGTACAACCAAAAACAGTCTTAAAACTTTACGTAAATAACGAACAACGAACGGAATAATAACAAAAAAAACTTAAGAAAACAATAACAAAAAAAAACAAAACAGTTAACAAACAACAACAAATTATTATGAGCTCGACTGTACTTATTCAGAAATTCGCGCGCGTGTGCAGAATACAGACACACTCACACACTAAAGCGACAACGCGTAGGGCGAGTGCGGGTGAGTGAGAGAGCGCGCGGGGATGTGCCCCGCCGGCACGTCCCTCTACGTCCCGCTGATACCTAAAAATTGCGATCTGCGCAGCGGCACGTACGATGTTCCGAGCCGCCATTAAGTTTGAATCGTACTGTAGCTTACATTGTATACCTACACAAAAAGGGAACAATGGTCGTGGACAATATAAATTTGTTCCTTGTCCGAGTTTACATGTTTTTGAGGCTGACTGTACTATCGAGGACACTCCCGCCTGACCACCACTAAGCTTTTTTTTGCTTGCACTCGCAACATAGAAACGCTCACTAGCCCCGCCCCGTTGATTTGTATAGAAATAATGAATGAAAAGATACTGAATCGGACGAGCGCACTGACGACGCACGCCAAACGAGAGTTATTGTTATTTTTCATTACTCATACTCGGAAAGTAGGTCTAAAGTTGCCTAAGGAGCGGGTTGAAAGTAATACTTTTCAGCCCTAGGGAGAATCGTTTTCAACTGACAGCTGTCAAATTATTAAAAAAAATAGTCTATTTTTCTATTGAACCATGTTCCAACTTTCTATACAGCCACGATTGAAAAGAGAATATAATTATATTGTTTAAATAACTTTATTATTATTAAGTTTCAACTATTTCTTTAATAGTACATTATGATATAAGTGCGGTAAGTTGAAAATTACAGCCGAGGCGATATTGCTAGCTCGAGCCGTAGGCGAGGGCTATAATAAAGCAGAGGCTGTAATTATCAAAGCGCACGTATGTCATACGACGTTTTATAACACATTTGCGAGGAAATAAATAAAACTCGGACTTTCTTAAACGAATAAATCTTTTACTTGTTCACAAATTAGTGATGCGCGCGCATCAGCGCTTTTTTTTAAGGCAAAGACACAAAAAACAGCCAGTATTACTAATAAAGTAAATTAATATTTTTGTGTTTTTGTTACAGAAAAATGGTTGTAATTTATTGTCAAAATAATTTAAATTAAAGAATTAAACGTTTATTTATTATATTTCATCTCCCACAGTTAATTTTATTCATAAAATGTTAACCACTTTTTTGACTTAAAAACTCTTTGCTAAGATTTAAAAAAGTACCGTTACCTTTTGACGCATAGAGATAGAAAGAAATATTTTGACGGAGCATCTTGATAAACCGTGCGTCTATATAGATACTCTGTGGTTGTACATTACATTACTGCACAAGTACGTAATGAGATACATTACGATATTGAAATGAGTGAATTAAGAGACCCTTTACGAGCAAATGTGTTATAAAATAACATAGATTTGGGTAAAATATTTACCATTTTTTCGATGATAATAATGAAAAATAGATAATGGCTGAATAGCTGGCCGGCCACAGAAAAGAAAGCAAAATAGGCGGGAAAGCGGTCTTCCGTGGTCCGATCTTCATTTGTTGATTGAATGTTTTTATTTTTACTTGTATTCGTAATGAAAAGCACAGTGTTTACCTCGGGTTAAAGACTTATTTAGTCCCTCGAACTATTAGCGCCCTCGCTTCGCTCGGGCACCAAACCCCTTCTCGAGACTAAATAAGTTACTTGCACCCCTAGGGTAACAATGTACTATTGCGCGCTAAAGTTGAGGCTTTTCTAATAGGCCCAAACTTTAAGGGGGCGTGGCTCGGCGCCTCCACATGTTTTAAGCGAAAAAAAAATTAAATGGTCAGGCGGAAAAGACCCCGACTGTACATGTGAATTGAAGTCACATTGGTGTCACCCGGATTTGAACCTACAACCTCGTGCATGAGGCGAGGCCTTCACGATTTTTCTTTGTATCGTCCGTATCGTTTACTGGGTTGAAAATCTCCTTTCAACCAATAGGCTTGTGTACTGCAAAAATCGAATTAGTCCGTCATTTAGATTATCAAAAAATATTTGACCCGTATTTTTTCTTTTGTTATGTAAACCAAAATTGACGAAGATTCGGCGCTTTTAAAATTCTCAATACGTCACGCCATGCTATAATTTTTAGTGCGTTCTGACGTCACGAGCCCCCACTCCCGAGTTTTGATGCGTTTTATCTTTGTCAATATTCATTGATTTACAAAAACAAAAAATACGTGTCCATTATTTTCCAATACTAACTGTCGGACTAAATAGATTTGCAATTTAATGACGGTGGAAACTAGGCTATTCCTTTCAGGTGGGTGTGTGCTATTGTAAGCTTAAGTGGCAGTGGGCACATTGCTCGCAGAATGTTCGCAAAAGTTGTGTCATGGCGACCGCGAACCGGAAGACGTTGCGTTGGAAGACCTCCCACTAGGTGGAGCCGTGACCTGGTGAAGGTGGAGGAGATCCGCTGGATGTGGGTCGCACGGGACCGGGACATGCGGAGACAGTTAGGTGAGGCCTATGTCCAGCAGTGGACGTCCATCAGCTGAAATGATGGGACTATTGGAATTTACATGTCACTACCTGACGTTTCGGGGTATGTTTGTTATCAGAACAGTGTAGGTTACTTAAATAAAACAAAATATTACATCGTTATAATCATTTTATTTTACATTAATACTAATTAGGATAAAGTATAAAAATTCAGTCACTTCTGCTTCGTATGGCCAAAGTATCATTCTGACCATACAGATTCGATTTTTCTATGTATGATATCATACATACTTAAACAGCTGGTATCAGAATGGTGTCATCGTATTTTAAGGGTGTACTAGTCCATCAAACTGGTGCATTTGTTATTGCAGTTCACGGCTCCATAACAACCTCACCTGCGGCTCGGGTGTGAATTCCGCCTCGACTGCAATAACAAAGTTTCCCCACAACTATTGCGATAACGATGTTGGTTCTAGTGAGACAGCTGTTTGGTGTGATGACACCTGATCCTCGCTATACATGTTGAGCCGCAGTGCCGGGCAGCAGGGCGGGGTGAATGTCCTCCTTCTTGCCTTTCTTGGGCTTCCGGGGCTGCAGCCGGAGCTGGAAACATTCACATAAATACAGTTGACGAATCTATACTGAAATTATAAAGAGGTAAACTTTGTAAGATAGGATTTAGGGGGTAATCTTGGTAACTACTAGACCGATTTCGAAATAGTGCATTTTAAGTGGGGAAACTTTGTTATTGCAGACGAGGCGGAATTCACACCCGAGTCGCCAGGCGAGGTTGTTATGGAGCCGAGAAGTACAGTAACGAACAAATGCCTATGTATATACTCCATGTATGGTACGTACCTTGTAGTGCACCTCCCGCACATGGCGGTACAGACTGGAGTACCGCGGTACAATGCTGACACTGGTACGTACCTTGTAGTGCACCTCCCGCACATGTACAGACTGGAGTACCGCGGTACAATGCTGACACTGGTACGTACCTTGTAGTGCACCTCCCGCACATGTACAGACTGGAGTACCGCGGTACAATGCTGACACTGGTACGTACCTTGTAGTGCACCTCCCGCACATGTACAGACTGGAGTACCGCGGTACAATGCTGACACTGGTACGTACCTTGTAGTGCACCTCCCGCACATGGCGGTACAGACTGGAGTACCGCGGTACAATGCTGACACTGGTACGTACCTTGTAGTGCACCTCCCGCACATGGCGGTACAGACTGGAGTACCGCGGTACAATGCTGACACTGGTACGTACCTTGTAGTGCACCTCCCGCACATGTACAGACTGGAGTACCGCGGTACAATGCTGACACTGGTACGTACCTTGTAGTGCACCTCCCGCACATGTACAGACTGGAGTACCGCGGTACAATGCTGACACTGGTACGTACCTTGTAGTGCACCTCCCGCACATGTACAGACTGGAGTACCGCGGTACAATGCTGACACTGGTACGTACCTTGTAGTGCACCTCCCGCACATGGCGGTACAGACTGGAGTACCGCGGTACAATGCTGACACTGGTACGTACCTTGTAGTGCACCTCCCGCACATGGCGGTACAGACTGGAGTACCGCGGTACAATGCTGACACTGGTACGTACCTTGTAGTGCACCTCCCGCACATGGCGGTACAGACTGGAGTACCGCGGTACAATGCTGACACTGGTACGTACCTTGTAGTGCACCTCCCGCACATGGCGGTACAGACTGGAGTACCGCGGTACAATGCTGACACTGGTACGTACCTTGTAGTGCACCTCCCGCACATGGCGGTACAGACTGGAGTACCGCGGTACAATGCTGACACTGGTACGTACCTTGTAGTGCACCTCCCGCACATGGCGGTACAGACTGGAGTACCGCGGTACAATGCTGACACTGGTACGTACCTTGTAGTGCACCTCCCGCACATGGCGGTACAGACTGGAGTACCGCGGTACAATGCTGACACTGGTACGTACCTTGTAGTGCACCTCCCGCACATGGCGGTACAGACTGGAGTACCGCGGTACAATGCTGACACTGGTACGTACCTTGTAGTGCACCTCCCGCACATGGCGGTACAGACTGGAGTACCGCGGTACAATGCTGACACTGGTACGTACCTTGTAGTGCACCTCCCGCACATGGCGGTACAGACTGGAGTACCAGCCGAAGGCCGCGGTACAATGCTGACACTGGTACGGCGTCTCGCTAGTGTGCATCGCTACGATGTGGTATTTGAGCTTCGCTGCGTTCTGTAGTCAATATAAACCAATCATTTATTTTAAGTTATTTGAACCTGTTTTTGGATCTATATAAAATTTTATACAGAAAGAAATAATGTTACACAGCCCATCTTAACCATTGCAGCTACACGAAAATGGTCTTAGAAGCGTTTCCTTAATTTTGCATGAAATTTTGATCCCAATTCAAAGATTTAAAAGAAAAATACAGTTCGCAAGAAAATTGCCATTTTACACAAAACATTTTATTGATGCCAATCGATCCTGTTCGGGGGCGTCCATTAATTACGTGAGGCGTTTAGGGGGGAGGGGGTCGAGCCGAATCTCGATTTTCAACCAATGACGATGTTTGGTTCATTCGATGCTAGCGCCATTAATTCCACAAGTTGCCCGTCCCATTATTATTTTTTAAAATAAATCCAACGCAATCAAGCAAAAACTAGGTACGCATCTTGATAAATCTCTCGTGAGATTCAAAGGGGGGTGAGGAGGCCAAGACAAATCTCACGATACCTCACCAAGGGGGGAGAGGGGGTCGAAAAATCGCTAAAATTGTCTCACGTAATTAATAGACGCCCCCGTTCTAATACTGATCAAAAACTTCTATGAAACCTGGCTATTACGTATCTCTGTTGACAGCTCGAAATGATAGTAACTGGGCTCAGTGTCCATCAATTAACTGTCAAAAAGTTAGTTTCGTATTATGTATGACCAGTCGCGATCAAATATGACGTCATTGGTTGTCATCGTGACTGATAGTCACCGTAACTCATTTTGACAGACGCTTTCGTATCGATACTTATATTATTTCGATTATGTAAGCATAGTGGACAACAAATTGATGACAACTGAGTTTGAAGTGGTTTTCGTGAAAGACGTTACACCGTACCCGGGCTGTTAGTCACTTTAAAGAGACATCCACTCAGTGTGGTACGTAATACCAATAATATGACATTCTCGGTTGTCATCAAAGTTCTGTGTACAACCGAAGCTTGATAGTCACTGGATATCAGAAAGATACGTAATAGGCCTACTGGTTGGAGTACTCAAAGGTCAGAAATCGCAAAAAAAATTTCATGTGTGGAACATCAGTTTGCTAGAAAGAAGGTGACAGCTGATGTGACGAGTAAAAGAAAATATATATAGGCTGTCCGGTGATTAATGGATAACCTTGGAAAGGCTTATAGTAGAACTTATGGCCATTTAGAAAAAAATATGGAAAAAAATCTAGTGGACTAGAAAAGACTAGAAAACGAAAAAGACTAAAAAGGCTAGACTGGAAGCCACTTAGGGTAGGTCTGACCTGGTAGGACTTGCCGCACACGTGGCACAGGTTGTCCTTCTTCTCCTTGTTGCGGTGCACGTTCTGCAGGTGCACGTACAGCGACGTGTGGCACTTGAACGGCTGCGAACATCACACTTACATTATATTTACCACTAGCGGACGTCCCGCGGTTTCACCCGCATAGTTCCCGTTCCCGTGGGAGTACGGGGATAAAATATAGCCTGTAGCATAGTCACTCACGAATAATGTAGCTTTCTACCAGTGAAACAATTTTTAAAATTGGTTCATTACTTCCGGAGATTACCCCCTACATACAAACTTACAAACAAATGTTACCTCTTTATAATATTAGAATAGAAGTATAGATTAGTTCGGCCGCGACTTCGTCCGCGAAAATTGTGATAGATCGGCTAATTTTTACGATATCAATATAATTTATAGCCTATGTTACTCGGTGTAGATGTAGTGTAGATGTAGCTTTGACTAAGATGTAACTTTGACTAAGATTTGGCTTTGACTAAGATATAGCTTGGACTAAGATGTAGCTTGGACTAAGATGTAGCTTGTACTAAGATGTAGCTTGTACTGTAGTGTGTAAGTAATAATAAGCATGTATGTAGACAGCCTTATTTAAAGTGCTTCTTTAGCAATACTGATTTACAATAAATTGTATGTATTATTAACACACATTAAACCCGACCATGAAACCAACCAGACGTATCATTTCAACTCTTACAACCTAGCGAACCTGATCACACTACAGTACTAAGATGTAACTTTGACTAAGATGAAGCTTTGACTATGATGTAGCTTAGACTAAGATGTAGCTTTGACTAAGATGTAACTTTGACTAAGATGGAGCTTGGAATAAGATGTAGCTTGGACTAAGATGTAACTTTGACTAAGATGTAACTTTGACTAAGATGAAGCTTTGACTATGTGTAGCTTAGACTAAGATGTAGCTTGGACTAAGATGTAACTTTGACTAAGATGAAGCTTTGACTATGTGTAGCTTAGACTAAGCTGTAGCTTAGACTCTTCACGAAGCCGTCAACCAAGCATTCCATCTTGGTTGACGGCTTCATGAAGAGTCTATTTAGACCCTGTATACTCTTAAGTCGCGGATAACTTTACTTGCGCGATCTAGGATTTTGAATTTCGCTGTTTAATTTATCATCTGTGTCATAGATGGCGCTGTGGTACGTTTTGTTTTATGTTGCAGATGGCGTTTTAGTACGTTTTGTTGTATGTTGCTGTAGTACTAACTGATTGAATGCTATGTTGTTGGTTCGTTCTCACCTTGTTGCACAGCTGGCAGCGGAACTTGATCTTCTTGAGATGCTCCCAGTCGATGTGGTCGCGGAGACGCGTCTTGTTCACGAACTTCTTGCCGCATTCGTTGCACATGAAACTGATACGTTACACTATCATCATAAGGTATACTTAACTATGAGAGGTCGTCCATTAACCCCACGGTGATACGTGGTGAGGTTTAAGACTACCCCTCCCCCCTACCCAAAATCTCGTGTATTTTTTTGGTGCAAAGTATCTTAAAAAAAATATCAGAATATTATCTTACAGGTTAACAACAGGTATAATGTAATTTCATTCTGGAAAATGAAGCACCGTGATAAAAAGAAAACGCGCGTTTAAAAAAAATACACGTGATATCCAGCCCCTACTGCTATACTATACTACTGCTATATTTCGTGTTTTTTTCCAAACGTCCTCCCTACTTTCGAGACTCACGTGATTAATAGACGACCCCTGAACTACACCAGCCGTATTCACTACACAATAAATTAAATACAAAATCAATGAAGATGTAAACATAAGGCTGTAGGCCCTTTTTCAACGAGACGATATTTTTATCAAGTACAGCACAATAGGGTAGATGACTAAAAATCTAATTAGTCCGTCAGATAGATTAAAAAAAAATATTTGACACGTATTTTTTCTTTTGTTACGTAAACCAAAATTGACGAAGATACGACGCTTTTAAAATGCTCAATACGTCACGCAGTGGTATAATTTTCAGTGCGTTCTGACGTCACGAGCCCCCACTCCCGAGTTTTGATGCGCTTTATCTTTGTCAATATTCATTGATTTACAAAAACAAAAAATACGTGTCCATTATTTTCCAATACTGTAACTGACGGACGAAATAGATTATCAATTTATTGATAGTGGAAACTATCCTATTTTAACGCTCTGCTTTGTGCCGAGAGTACACCATCTAACATTGTACTTTTTCATTGTGCTCAGATGCGCTCTGTTGTATTATCAAAACTGGATTCAATACCAGGAGTCGAAATTTCATTGCGCGAAAAAATCTTAACGTAAAAAAATAATCGCCCGAGCAATCGAGGACTAAGGGCAAAAAAAAAACAACTGTTCCATACATTTTGATCGTTGATGTTACTTACACGGTCGCACTTTTGTAGAAAATAGCAGATTTTGCAGAAAAAAGGGGTACAGAAAGTTAACCATGGAACACCTAGGTGAACCAGGGGTACAGAAAGTTAACCGTGGAACACCTAGGTGAACCAGGGGTACAGAAAGTTAACCGTGGAACAGCTAGGTGAACCAGGGGTACAGAAAGTTAACCGTGGAACACCTAGGTGAACCAGGGGTACAGAAAGTTAACCGTGGAACAGCTAGGTGAACCAGGGGTACAGAAAGTTAACCGTGGAACACCTAGGTGAACCACTTTGGTGTTCCACGGGTCAGAAAGAATTTTTTTACTCAGGTATTAAATCAAATCAAATCAAATCATTTATTCGCATAGAATGTAGGTATTTGTACAATAAAGATGTTAGAAAATATAGTGAGCCGGGTACATTCTGCCTGAGTTTTGGCATGCAAAATTTAACAAATAATGTTAGTATCAATAAATTATCAAGCATAAAGTATCAAATAATGTCAGTATCAAGAAATTATTACGCACAAAGTATTAAAATTAAATAATGTCAATAATATTAAATTGCTGGAATGTCAAACAGGATCAAAATAGAAAAATAAAACAAATAAGATAATCACATAGCCAATAACAGATTTTCTGCATCAAAAAAGTATTAAAATCATCCCTATTCTAGACACAGTTACGTTATATTTTATGATTACTATCTATGGCATACGAAGAGTTAATAGGAAGTTTCCGTCGGTTCAGAATGATGTACAGAATACTTGGTACCTAACCCCGCTCACCTGAAGTCGCTTTCGGGAACATGTCGGCGCGACACTCGCAGGTGCTGCCTGTAGGTCGCGACTGACGCGAAGCGCTTGTCGCACGTCTCGCAGTACAGCTCGCCCGAGTCGCGCGCCTGCAACAACCACTAATATCATATGGGCTAGGCAGAACTGTACTGTAGTCAAGTACAGTCAAATTTATTTGCATAGATTGCAAGTACTATCGAGGACACTCCCGCCTGATCACCACTAAGCTCATTTTTGCTTGCACTTACAACATAGACACGCTTTCGAGCCCCGCCCCGTTGACTTTGTTTAGAAATAATGAATGAAAAGATACCGATCGGTCGAGCGTACTGACGACGCACGCCAAACGAGAGTTAGGCGCGGCGCCTCTTCTCTGATATTTCATACAAAATATATAGAAGAGGTGTGGCGCGAGACATACTGAGACGACTCAGCGCGGGCGTGGCACGGCGCACCTGCAGTTAGCAGTGGCATGCCGACAGTGTACACAGGGGTGAACTAGACAGAAAATGCGTGACGATATAGAATTTTAAACACTAGAATTGCATCCCTGTGTACGCCCGCGCCTCGCCTTTCCGACACCGTCAGCGCGCCTGTTCTGCGCCCGCGCCGCACCTCCGCCCGTCGCCTCTTGTATTTGTCCCGCGCCTTATTGTTATTTTGCGCACCAAAGTTGACGCTTTCCTAATAGGCATTACCTTTAAGGGGGCGTGGCTCGGCGCTTCCGCATGATTTAAGCAAAAAAAAAAAAACTGTTCAGGCGGAAAAGACCAGACTGTACATGAAATAAGATGTTACAATAACATGGAAGAGCTTTGTACAATCTACTTTATATTAGGCATGCAAACATTAATGAAATTATGAATGTTGAAAATAAAATAAAATTCTGGCTTATAGTTAAAAACAATAGTCGGCATCTTATTAACATATAAAAAAACAAAAACAATTGGAATAAAAACACGGAGAAAAATTTAGAGAATAAGAACATTAGGTTTGTCAATGTTAATTAAATTACATTAAATTATTCCAATTATTAAATCAAAAGTCAGTGTCATTTAAAAAGTTATTTACTGAATAATAGCATTTTACAATAGGGTTGATGACTGACAAAATATGATTCTGTTTAGTCCGTTCAGTTAGATTACCGAAAAATATTGGATACGTGTATTTTGTTTGTTTTGTTGTTTGTTATCAAATTAATAAAAAAATACGAAGATAAAAACGTGTCAAAGATCATGAGTAGCAAAAGCATCATGGCTTATGACGTCACATTTGAGAAAAAAATGTGCTGAAATGTGACATCACACGAGTTTTCGACGCACTGTAGCGACACACCGCAGTATGTCTTCATTTTTTGTTTAATAAAAAAAGAAAAAAATATGTGTCCAATATTTTTTGGAAACCTATCTGACGGACTAATTATATTTTTTTCCCTATTGATGGTGACATCAGTCTCTTCGTCTAGTCTTGTTGAATTGTAGCATTTTTAATGATATTTGGTAATTTATTAAAAAATATTGGGCTCATACTAATAACACTTTGATTGAGCAAAGTAGTATTACATCTCCCAACTTGTAGTGAGTGTACACCACCATATCGCCAGACCCACATAAAAAGGGGTTCGCCTATTGCCATCGCTTGAGCACAGTTCCAGACTCTATGGCTGTTAGAAATCTTGATGAAAAACTCTTATAACACTTTGGTCGATCCGGGAATCGAACCCAGGACCTGTACCCAGCATTGGCATGGATGTTTATATGCATAATAAGTATGTAATTACTAGAGACCGGATAATATGCAACATAAAAAGCTTGAAATATGCATGCAAATATGCATGAAAAATGCCTAAAATATGCACGAAAACTGACAGAATATGCAACATTAAATGAGTTTTTTTTGTTTTGTAAATATTATTCCTTTAGATTTAAGTATTTTGTTAGTAAATACTTGTCTTTTTTATGTTTTACTTTAATATGCAAGCAATGCTTCACATAAATCCATGCTAAACTGTTTGTTTTGTTTATATTCCGAGCTAGAAGCAGAAGCGGTTATAAGCTGTTGTCGTGGACCTTTTTTCTGCAATCCTGCGACGTGAACACTTGTCTTGACATGTTGGTCTATTTGAAACTTTTTAGTGCACGAAATGTTTTTCTCGCAAACTCGACAATATAAAACATTTCCGTCGTAAGTAAATGTTCCAGGAAATTCACTTATCCACGAAGACACACTTTTTTTTTCGGGAGGCATTGTACACACACAAAAACTTTTAACTGCAGGTGAATTATCCGAGCACGAGCGTGTCAACAATCAAAGTAATAATGACATGCATAATAGGTGGGAGTAGCGCGGTAGGCGAGCGCGCGGCGGCGCGATCATTTGTCTCTTTCATTTTTTGAGTACCTACCAAAACAAAATACGCGCGGCTGCCGAGTGCGCTACGCTCGAAAAATACCTACCTACTGTAAATTATAGCAATAATATGCATCATCACTAGATATTAGTAAAAATATGCTATTAGCCTTCAAAATCGCTTAAATATGCAAATGCATATGCAAATATGCAAATGCATATTATCCGGTCTCTAGTAATTACAAACAAAAATATATATGTGTGAAGAAAACGACGACTCTTATTTACTCGAAACGTCACTTTCTTAATTTTGAATCTGGCGCGTCACGGATTTAAAGACTACAGGTGGTTATCGATGGCTGTCGTCTGTACGCCAACGAGAAGAGAGAAAAAATAAATCCGAGATAAAACTGATCGTGCTTCTAACTATAGTGATTAAACAATAAATAACATCACCTGGAGTAAAAGATTTTAATGTTGTTTTCTGTTTTTATTGCAGGTAAGGTTATTTCTGACTGATTTACTATGTGCACATTGTAATTATAAAATAATAAATTGAACTGTTTTTATTGCAGAAAGCCAACTGAGTTTTTATTTCAAAAGGGAAGTTGAATTAGAATATTAAGATTATTACTATTTATTTATTTATTTAAACTTCATGTACAAAAGTGGTACATAGGCGGACTTAATGCTACAAGGCATTCTCTACCAGTCAACCTTTGGGTTCAATAGGAAAACATAGTGATAAGGTACAAAATAATGTCTAAAAAACTAACTTCTTGTTAAGGAGAATGTATATATACTTATATTGATACTAATACACATATACACATAAAATAAACTAATAGAAAAAAAAATCTAAATAATATAATATCTATGTAGTATATCAACTATCTGGTGTCCACGACACGAGCCTCGTTGCTTAGTGTGGCACTAGATGGCGCTGTGTGTAATGTCTAGCAATATTTATTTATTAGCGGTTACGAGCACTAAACCAGCCACGCTTTCAGAACACAACATTGTTAATAGAATATTTAAAATCGGTTTACATCCTCGTGAATTTTTCACTACAGAAGATGCAATTCTGTTATAAAAAATTACGAATAAAGGGAATTCATTCATAAACGTTGGTTAATGAGAAGTAAATAAAATAATGAATTTTTTCAATAACCAATTATCTTAAATTAAAAAAAAACTATCAACTATATAACCATTAATTGAAACGGTCGTAACGTCAAAAACACCTTGTCTTTTACCGGTGGCCGTCAGCCCAGCGGTAGGGGCCCGATATGCTAAAAGACACCGACCTTATGGCTCCTGAGGTGTCGTCCGAGGTTGGACTTCCACTGGTACACCTTCCCGCAGCGCGGACACGGGTAGCGGTTCTGTCCTTTGTGGAGGACGCTGCAACGACACCACTCTTTACAACCATGTTTGACTAAGATTGTACACTCCCGCCTGACCACCACTAAGCTCATTTTTGCTTGCACTCGCAACATAAAAACGCTCTCTAGCCCCGCCCCGTTGACTTTGTGTAGAAAAAATGAATGAAAAGATACCGAATCGGCCGAGCGCACTGACGACGACGCACGCCAAACGAGAGTTATTGTTACTTTGCGCGCCAAAGTTGACGCTTTCCTAATAGGCCCAAACTTTAAGGGGGCGTGGCTCGGCGCCTCCGCATGATTTTAGCGAAAAAAAATTAAAATGGTCAGGCAGAAAAGACCCCGATAGTACATAATCTGGCTACGTACAATAGGGTATAAAGGATGTAAAACACCTCTTAACGAAGCCGAAAGGCACTTGTTCTCCTCGTCATTGCAATCATTTTTTTGTTCTACACCATACCTGGGAACCTTCTAGTTAAGGAGATATTGGGGGTCAATGTTCCAACTTTTTGACAAGTTTTTTTTTAATACAAGTTTTTAATGTAAGATTTTTACTTTAAACACCTCCACGACCCCCGTACTATTCAATCCATCCATCAGCACAATGTTTTGAGTGCGTTACATTGAATTCTACCACAAAACATTATTTTTCACCCCAAAAAAAAGTTCGTTTCCCAGCAATAATGTTTGCGTAAAGTTACATAATTTGATGTACAGAATACTTGGTTGGCGGCTTCGCGATGAGGTCTTTTATACCCTGTATGCATGATTTTTTAGGCACTGTGGGCAGTTTATTGTTTTTTTTTTTAATGACTTGTGGTAGGCGCTATGCTTTGCAACGTTCAGGTGAGGCACTTGCTTCATCTGTAGATCCTTTCTTTTTGTACTCTCTCTTTTTCGCCTTTCATCACGGAATAATCACGATCACGATCGAACAATCACGGAAGATATCCCGTAAGTGACAATATAAGAATAGAATACTCTTTAATAAGTACAGTCGGGGTCTTTTCCGCCTGACCATTTTAATTTATTTTCGCTTAAATCATGCGGAGGCGCCGCGCCACGCCCCCTTAAAGTTTGAGCCTATTAGGAAAGCGTCAACTTTGGCGCGCAAAATAACAATAACTCTCGTTTGGCGTGCGTCGTCAGTGCGCTCGGCCGATTCGGTATCTTTTCATTCATTATTTCTATACAAAGTCAACGGGGCGGGGCTAGAGAGCGTTTCTATGTTGAGAGTGCAAGCAAAAATAAGCTTAGTGGTGGTCAGGCGGGAATGTCCTCGATAGTACACCATAAAAATTACAGATACAAATGTAGACATTTTTACAAGGGGTGACACAATGGGCGGTATTATCGCTAAAAGCGATCTAAGTAAGAAGTAAGTATAAGTTTAGTTTTAAATCGTGAAAGCTTAAAAAGCTTTCACGCTTCACGCTTTCACCTTAAAGGAGGGTCATCAGGGTTGTTATGGTACCCGTACAGGCTGTATGTTTCACTTACTTGAGGTGATATCGGTAGGTCTTCCGCGAGCTGAAGTTCTTACCGCACTCCTCACAGTGCGGCCTCTCCGGGAGGAGCTCCTTCGCAGGGACCTCCTTACTCGCCTTATCTACGCCGTTCAGTCTTGTGCTCTGAAAGAAAACACACTTCTAGTAACATTTTCTTGATTATTACGCTAGCTTTTGCCCACGGCTTCGCTCGCATTAATTTAGAATGTGACAATCAATTCGGGTTGTACTCTGCTTGTAATTCATTCACGATTCGAAAGACACGTGGCGCCATCTATTGTCATAAGAACGTTAGTGTAGTTTTACTCGGAAACAGTACTTTTTTCAGGATGAGTGATACCCTTTATCCATTTCTGTACATCTGACAACCTATACGCAAAATTTCAGGATGATCGGTTCAGTGATTTAGGAGTGAAAAGGAAACAAACAAACGTACTTTCGCATTTATAATATTTAAAAAAAACCCGGTCAAGTGCGTGTATAGGGTCCGTAGTAGCCCGTTATATTCAAGCAACTAAGCTTCATCTTAGTCACTTTATAGGATTTATTATTCTAAGGATTTTGTTTTGGTACAAAATTATCCAACACCCAAGTTCAACAATAACTGCTAAACTGTTTAAGTTATCTTAAGAGGGCCCTTCCCGGCCCGCCTTTCGTCAACGCGAGCATGTTCGAAAAGCTTGTTGTTTCATCCAGAGCAACAGCGGTGGTATTCTTTCAACTACCCTGTCTTACCTAGCCCCGAATCCGCACTACTTGCCTCCCGCGTACCTCATACCACCTAACGCGAGGACATAGAACGAAAAATATTGTTCGAAAATGTATAAAACTTGTTCCAGGAAATACGTGTTTTTGAATTAGTCTTACAAGTATGTGAAATAAGTATGTGTTATTTAGAATCTCCACTACATTTGCAAGGCTTCTATCAGGATGCTTTCTTTACTTTTACAATTTATAAGTACATTATGAACGGCCAAAGTTGAGGTAAAAGTTGTGCAAAACAGCAATTTTTGGAGGCTTATACTGAATTTGTTTCTACAAATTTTTATTTTCTACTTCGATAGAAGCGTAGATATAGTTAGTCCACAAGATACCTATTAGTTCAAAAAATTCAAAGATATTTATGTCGAACAACGGCATAATCACGCACGAGCTATTGTCAAAATTCTCACGAAAAGTATGGCGGGTTGGCCGCTCTTAACCGCTATAGTTTTCCTTTAAAGTTCATGAAATGCTCTATCATTATGATTTTTTTCAGATTTTTCAAACCAGCAGTTAAGCTTTTAGAGGGGGGGGGGGCGCCCTACTGGAGAAATGTTCACTTTAAAGTTTAATATTTCGTAAATAGAGCATTAACAATATTAGCAACCTCTATGTCATTTTAAAATACCTATTCAACGATACCCCACACGATGGGATAAACGACGAAAGAAAAATTATCCCCACTTCACATGTAGGGGATCTACAACATAAACCACTTTTCATCCAATTACTTAATTATTTATTAATCAATTATCTTTTCACGACATTTATTTATTAAAAACTTTTTTGCAAAAAATAAAACCGACTTCAAAAAACACAAAAAAGTGAAAAATAACTTTAGCTTCAGAAGTCGGTGTCTCATGTTTAATTGATTTCGTTTTTTTGTCACCGACTTCTGAAGCTAAAGTTATTTTTCACTTTTTTGTGTTTTTTGAAGTCGGTTTTATTTTTTGCAAAAAAGTTTTTTATTTTTCCATTTTTAGTTGTTCCCAAATATTTGCCATGAATTTATTTGGCATTGTTAACAATACATGTGATGGTAATAGGCGTATCCCCAATATATGGAACTTAACATACCTTTTTTTTTCGGATGGGAAATCATCAAATTATCGCTCTGGGCGGAGCGGAAGGGAGTGTCAGACTTTTACTGACTAAAACCCATCCATGTTCTTTCTTAGCCCTTTGTGTTCCAGGGCCGCAGTATCTCTTTAGAACAGTCCCTTTTGCTGACATCTCTTTGAGGCGTGCACGGAACACGAACGAACTGTCGAAATCTGGGTGTATTGTACACATCTGCGTACCCCCTCAGACCATACAGGCGTGATGTTAAGTTATTTGAGTCGCGCGCTGAACACGATCGCGCCAACTTAGCATACCTAACTGTCGAAATTTCGGTGTATTGTATACATCTGCATACCCCCTCAGAGCATACAGGCGTGATGTTACGTCATGATGTTGTATAAACAATAAACATCCAAGCGATTGCAACATTCACGGCACATTTGCCGTCTATTTTTGAAGAGTTCCATTGTATATCTCCGAAGATCAGCATCAGATGTTCACAAAATTATTAAATGGGATTTATATATTATTTTTAAATGGGACCACACGGGAAGCACCAGCTTTCTAATAAAAAAAGAATTGTCAAAATCGGTTCACCCAGTCGAAAGTTCTGAGGTAACAAACACAAAAAAAAAAAAAAAAAAAAAATACAGTCGAATTGAGAACCTCCTTTTTTTGGAAGTCGGTTGAAAATGACGAAGAACTATTTAGATCTTCCTTCTTCAATTGTAAAGGTCCATCCTTTGAATAAAAGTGCTTTATCATCAATGGCTATAACATATTGAATTTATAACTTTAGATTTCATGGTTTTACTTTCATTAACAATAGAATAGAATAGAATATATTTTTATTGTAAAAACATGAGTATACATCAATTAATATGTGCAAGGTCTTAAAATAACAGGTAGATCTGCATGTTTTAATGTTTATGTTTGTTAGAGTGATTGGTGCCATAAAAGGGTGTTATTTTTTTGGAATTTAGCTGG
This sequence comes from Xestia xanthographa, assembly GCA_905147715.2. Taxonomy (NCBI): domain Eukaryota; kingdom Metazoa; phylum Arthropoda; class Insecta; order Lepidoptera; family Noctuidae; genus Xestia; species Xestia xanthographa. The sequence continues at coordinate 426,705 of LR990654.1, read as the reverse complement.
TTTGTTTCCTAAGTGTGGCAAGCGAATTTTACAAAACTTTGAATGCAGATTAATTTCTTTTTAAAAAGGCTTATGTTTAACGAACCACCAGATTTAGTCAAATGTAACGGCAAAAAAATCACTTTTGATTGCTAAAAATAGTAAATGATCACCAAAATTAATCCCCATTTTAGCGTGAAATGAGAACCAAAAATAGTTAAAATTAGAGTTAAAATTATTTAATGATCACCAGAAATTGAACTGTTATGCTCTTGCATCCGAGTCGAGGAAGACCCGGTCGACGGAGCCCCGCTTCGCGGGGCTCCTACTTCTGAATGGTTTATAAAAAAATAACCACGAAGGGTATGGCGGGGTCTATTCGCTCGCTTCGCTCGCTCATTCGACCCCGCCATACCCTTCTAACCTAATCTATCCGTGTCGGGGTTCCCCAAGTCGGCCTAGGCAAAACTAGTTTGTCATCAACCACCTCATTAAAATTTGGTGTTCAATTTACTAAATTTGGTGATCAATTGATATTTTAGGTGATAGATGTTAGTGGTCACAAAGTTATTTTTGGTGGTCATTATATTTTCCCCCTTTTAAAAATAAAAGAATGTTTCCTTTGAGTAAAATTTGTTATCTCCAGTGTTTAGAGTACTTTCCCTCCAGGTGGCTGCACAAATTCCACCCTGTATATCTCGTATAGTCCCCGTATTACCCGGTAATTTTGCTGACCATCATTCATGCCCTTACTTCTCTATTACTCTCATCTGACACCTCTCTAGGCATAATAATAAATTTTGCTGATCCATACTTATAATATTATAAAGCTGAAGAGTTTCGTTTGTTTGTTTGTTTGTTTGCGCTAATCTCAGGAACTACTGGTTGGAATTGAAAAATTATTTTCGTGTTGGATAGCCCATTTATTGAGGAAGGTTATAGGCTATATAACATCACGCTACGACCAAAAGGAGCGGAGCATAAATGAAAGATGTTGCAAAAACGGGGAAAATGTATTCCTTTTGTTAGCTTTTTCTCTCTTAGTGACGCAGACGAAGTTGCGTGGGTCAGCTAGTACAAGAATAAAAAGAAGAACCTACCTCTTTCACTAATTGTACTTCTTCTTCATTCTTCTCCGTCCCATCAATAACGTTATCCTTTACTTCTCCATCATCCTCCGTCTCCAGGTCATTTGCGTCCAAGTGATCGTCTTGCAAAGAGTCTAGCGACAGAGAGCGTTTCTTTTTCACTTTAATCTTTTTCTTCACTGGTATCTTTTCTCTTTTGGGCTTCACTTTCTTTTTGGGTTTCTCTTTTACGGGCTGCTGGAAAGTATTGCGAATTTAGTCAAAGTATAGCATGAGAACAATCAGCATCCTATGTTGCAACTGTTGGGAAACACGCTTCATTCATCTATCCGCATGCGTAGAAAAGGGTTTTGTCGACGGAAGAATCGACAAAATGGCAATTTATTTTGTTGATCAGTGATTTTGTCGATTCTTCCGTCGACAAAAGCAGTTTCTACGCGTGCTGAAGGACACTGTAGACTAGGTTGTTTAGCAGTAGTTTAGTTAGTATGTTGTGTTGTTGGCTTGCTGTACGCTTCGGTGTAAACTGTGAGTGCAGCAAGTATGTATTTAAACAAATAAATAAATAAAGGCCACGGCCATTTTTCTATGAATTCTGGCCGTTAGACCAACTGAATTCAAATACGTGGTGGAAGTTAAGGGTTAATGCTTCTCGTGTCTTTTCGTCGCTAATATTTCGTGATTCTAACGAGAGCTACCATATTATGGGTTTTCGACCCAAAACTTCCAACAAACTAAAAAAACTTTCAACTTGCTAGTTCCACCCGTTCCTAAGAAAATCAGTGGTGACAGGCGGACAAGAAAGTGATCTTATAAGGGTTCCTTTTTTTACCTTTTGAGGTACAAAACCCAAAAAAATACCTTTGCCTTTCGGCTTCTATAAGGGTGCTTTTACACCCCTTATAATTGTACGAACACCTCACCTTTTGAACCTTCCTCCCCCGCCTCTTCTTGGGCTCCAAATCCAAGTTATTAACAAAAGTCTCCGGCTCGCAGTGCGTCTCCTCCGTCTTGACATCGTGCAGCCTGTCTCGCTCACCGTCGATGTCTCGCTGCTGTGTCTCGATGTCTCGCTGTGTCTCGTCTGTCTCGGTTTTGATCTTCAAGTCTTCGTTTTGTTCGGGGTAACTGTAGTTGTACGCGTGTGAGATAACTAAGTGCGACGGTTCTGGCTGTTGTTCGAAGTTGTTCTGAAATTAATAGTATTATTGGGCTTGGTTCTGTTAAAGTGATCTAACCCACGTTCTATTTTTAAGTGATTGTGGGTTGGATCATTTTTAACCGACTTCTAAAAAAGAGGAGTTTATTATTCCACCAGCAGTGGTTTTTTTTAATGTACTATATACATACACTGATTTCTGTGATTACTCGCTCTAATTGTGTGCGTGTGTGAATGCACGTCAAGTACAGTTTTGAGTTAGTGTGTCAATCGATAGCAAGCTCGCGATCTATGTATGAGTAGTTTATTTGTGTGCGTAATGCACGACGTATAATAATAGGTTTCTTGCTTGTAGTGGAGTTAAAGAGTGGGAGACAAGCGACGATATGCGTTCTAATACAAATCAGTTAACTTTTGAACCTCTTTTATGTTTCGTCGTGTAACCAAACCATTAGGGGATTACAGACGTGGTTTGGCTTATTTTGTGTGTTTACAGTAACATTGCTCATACATTAGCGAACACATTCAATAAGCTAGTTTCCACCAGTATTGGAAAATAATGGACACGTATTTTTTGTTTTTATAAATCAATGAATATTGAAAAAAAAAAGATAAAACGCATCAAAATTCGAGAGTGGGGGCTCTAAAATTATAGATTGCTCTATAATTATATTGGCAAAAATTATAGCACGGCGTGACGTATTGAGAAATTTAAAAGCGTCGTATCTTCGTCAATTTTGGTTTACGTTACAAAAGAAAAAATACGGGTAAAATATTTTTTGATAATCTAACTGATTATGATAGAGGGTGTTGGTCGTTATTCCCAACACCCTCTATCATAATAGAGAAAATAAAAAGTGAAGATATTAGAAAGAAAACAAAGCTGACTGATGCCCTTAAACAAGCCTTGAAGCTGAAGTGGCAATGGGCGGGCCACGTAACAAGATACGCAGACAAAAGGTGGACCTCACAGGTGACAAAGTGGTCTGGCCCACTGGGAAAAAGAAAAGTGAGAAGACCAAAGAAACGGTGGGCAAACGATATCTCAGAGGTTGCAGGTGGGAACTGGTGGAGTCTCGGTGAAAAAAGAGAGGACTGGAAGAGGATGGAGGAGGCTTTTACCCAAAAGGGATCCATTACAAGTGCAAAAAAAAAACAAATACTTGAATAACTCAACTTTGTATACACCAATAACTTAGAAATGGAATAAAGAAGCTTTTTATTTTATTATTATTATTATTAACTGATTATGAAGATATGGTGAGATAAGAAGAATGTTTGCAGGTGCACACTGACCTGCTGTACATATTGCAGCTGTGTGTAGGATCGCTTGGCCGTCTCCTTGAACTTGAGCCACCTCCGCAAGTGCGCCACGCACTCCCAGCACACTCGGATGTAGAACGGAGACGAGTCATACACCTGTTCAACAGACAATATGTTAGGCGCAGGCACCAATTAATAAAAATAGGTCAGGTTTAACCGCTCTTGTCTAGGTTGGTCCGTGGATGGGTGACCACCCATTACATACCGAGTCCCAACTGTCGTTTGTAGATCATTGACATTCGTTACAGGTAGTCAGTGGCCTAAAAGTCTGACAACCAGTCTTAACAAGGGGTATCGTATTACCCAGTACTAACTGGGTTGTGGAGGTCAGATAGGCAGTCGCTCTATGTAAAATACTGGTATTCAGCTACATTCGGTTAGACTGGAAGCCGATCCCAACATAGTTAGGAAAAGTCAAGCAGATGATGATAATAAATAAATAAATAAATAAAATAAAAAGCCTTTTATTTCTAATCTCGCTTAAAAATTTACACACTTTTTAACATTAGGTAGGTACTTATTTATAATTAAATGTTAGTTGTGTTAGTCTTTTTACCTTATCCTAGTTAGTAGTGTTAGTTTTTATAAAATGTTGGAGATGTAGCCCCATTACGGGTAAAGGCCTCCTCCATCTTTTTCCACTTCTCACGGTCCTGCGCAATATTTAGCCAGTTTGAGCCAGCGGTCTGTGCTATATCGTCAGCCCATCTTTTAAAGGGTCTCCCGACCTTTCTTTTGCCCGGTGGCCCAGTCCATTTGGTGGTTTGGATAGTCCATCTGTTATCACTGAGGCGTGCGACATGTCCTGCCCAACGCCATTTTAATGCTAGCGCTTTTGTTAGGGCATCTGTAAGTTTTGTCTTTTTTCTGATATCTGCACTTTTTACTTTTTGTATTTTTCTTAAGCCTAATATGCTTCTTTCCATCGCTCTCTGTGTTGTCACAATTTTCTGTTTTGTTCTGTTAGTGTGAACCCAAGTCTGGCACCCATATAATAAGCTTGGTAAGAGGCAAGTCTCCATTACTACTTTTTTTAGGTTTAAAGTGTAGTTACCTTTTAGAATTTCTTTTAGAGACCAGAATTTTTTCCAAGTGATGTTTGCTCTTCGTTGTATCTCTTCATCCATGCTCGTCTTGGAAAATGACACTTGCTTTCCTAGGTAAATATAGTTTTCTACATATTCTATGTTCTTTCCCTTGATGCATACTGGTTTTTTGAAGCTGTTTGTCATTACTCTGGTTTTACTTGCATTCATTTCCAAGCCTATCATGGAGCTTTCGTTGTCTAGTGAGCATATCATTTCTTCCAATTCATCCGGTGTTTCGGTCAGCAAGACTATATCGTCTGCGAACCTGAGATGGCTGAGACAATTTTTGCCTACTTTAATGCCTTTTTGAGTCCAGTTCAGTTTCTGAAATATGCTTTCCAGGACGGCAATAAAAAGTTTTGGAGATATAGGGTCTCCTTGTCTGACGCCTCTTTCGATCTTGATGGGGTCACCTGTTGTTTCTAGCTTGACTTTGCTAGTGCTGTGAGCGTAGATATATTTCAGGATATTTATGTACTTATAGTTGACCTTGAAGAGTTTCAGTGCTTCCCAGATTGAGCTGTGACTGATAGTATCAAAAGCCTTGCTGTAGTCAATGAATGCTAAATATAGCGTTTTGTTAAATTCCGTGTACTTCTCCATTATTTGTTCTAATGTTTGTAGGTGGTCTGTAGTACTGAAACCTGAACGGAAACCAGCTTGCTCTATAGGTTGTGAACCATCAATCTCGGGTGATATTCTGCTTAGGATAATCGATGCAAAGAGTTTGTATATGCTCGCCATTAAGCTGATTGGCCTGTAATTTCCTATGTCCAAAGGGCTTCCTTTTTTGTAGATTAGTATAATTTCCGAAGTACACCATTGTTGAGGCACCATTTCGGAATCCAGAATCTTATTGAATAGCTGGGTCAAATATTGGAGTAAAACAGCGGTTAAAATTTAGTATCGTGCGTCACGCGGAGGGGGTAGGGGGGGTGGGGCAGGGGGAGGGGGGGGTCCCTCCTGGCCCCTGGTACCACTCCCATGATTAGGAAATGTACGGTCCCTGAGAAAAACCGATTAATGTAACCTAACCTCAAAACACTATAGTCTTCAAAAAAGTGCTCAAATTGGCGCGGTCGAGGGAAAGCCGGTCGACGGAGCCCCGCTCCGCGGGGCTCCTACTTCTGAGTGGTTTAAAAAAAAATAACCACGAAGGGTATGGCGGGGTCTATTCGCTCGCTTCGCTCGCTCATTCGACCCCGCCATACCCTTCTAACCTAATCTATCCGTGTCGGGGTGCCCCAAGTCTGGACTGGAGCGAAGCAAGCTCTGGAGCTTGCTTCGCTCGCTCTTGCATCCAAATTATCCTAATCGCATTCTCAGTTTCTATTAACATTGCCTACGCAACTCGAGGAGAAACGGAATGAACAAACGACATGACAGTGACACAATAACATACTTTTTTTTTTTTTTACGTTCCGTTTTGCAGATTTTTCACGTCATTTTGCACCATAGACAAAATGTGGAACAGATTTGGTTGTCAATCGCCCATTTTAACGTTCCGTTTTCGCTATGAAGCTGATTTGAGGTTAGAAATTTTTTCTCGAAAATATGCATTTCCTAATAATAGAAGTGATAGCATTATAATCGGGGACCCAATCCCTACCAGCTTTAACCCATTTTACGCCCCTCCGCGTGACGCACGATTCTAAAGCGCAGCCCTGGTAACCTTTGCAGTCGTTGGCTAGGCATACTATATTCTAGTCATTAATTAAAATGTGATGTGACTGTGCAACAATCATCTTATTCGGTCAAATTGCATTTTTTTGTTATATGTTGAGTTTGATAAATTTTAAATACTAATTGTGTACTTAATTTAATGTTTTATAATGTTTTCATTGGTATTTAGAATTGCTAACTGAATTAAACTTCTTTGTTTATATTCGCATGCCATGTTGTTGGCAAAATGTGTCATTGCATTATAAGCTTTGTGTGTACCATATTTTGTCCCTACCACTTCTGACAAAGTCATCTGCATGCATTTACACAACTATTTTGGGGTCTGCTCCCAGCCTAACCGTAGATATAAAACAAATCTGAACGTTAGACTCGTAACATAATAGCTCTCAAAAAATGCGTTTAAAATATCCAAAAATAGATTATTTTACGCAGTAGACGTTTATAAACAATAACAAAAGCCTCAAATAACGTAATAAAATACAAAAACATTAATACTTACTTGTATTTCATTCAAAATTTGCGAATATAAGTGGTAGAATCCAGTCTCTCCGATGTAATATAAATTTCTTCCACTACACATGCAAGCTGTGCACAAATCTCCCATATTTTCTATTTTAAACAAACTACGAGTTATTTAAAAGTCTTTTCAGCGGGTTTTAAAGTGAAACTATGTTAAAAATTAAGATTATTGATCGTTTTAATTACAAAAGAAAATATCAGCGTCTATTTCGTGCTTTTGACATTAGACAATGTTTGGAAATTAGCTGTCACTGTCAGATTGGCAGCTCACGAGTGTTGCTACACCCCTCTGATTAAAAAAACAGTGCTGCTACGCAAAAAACAAATGTTTGGTTGAGGCACATCCCACATCGTCGGCACAAAAACGCTTAGAGCCTTTTATCGCTTACTCCTTTATGCTTTTTGGCCTGACTGTCCTAATACCTTATAGCCACTGAGCACTGTCACAGAGGTTTTAATCCACATTGAAATAAGGTTGCTGTTGAGTAGTTGCGACTGACAAGACGGTCAAAGATAAAAGAAGATAAAGGTTAAGATAAAGAAGATGCAGGAATGCTCACAAACCGTAGAGTAATATTATGTAGGTACGGTAGCCTTTAAACAAAGACACGAGTTGATTCTATTGACAGGCTAATTTTATGAGCAGTGTTGCCAATTTAGCATATTATAATATGCTAAATTTGGTATGACATAATAACATGAAAAGAATGTAAATCACAATCTTTCTTGAAATAAAAATTGAAATCGATAGTCGACTCCGCGGCGGTTTGGCGGTGAGAACCCAGAATGCTATTTTGTATGTCAGATTCGGCCTAAAAAGAGCAGGAAAGTGCAGTTAATCTTACACTGTTCCAGACAATGTACTACTTTGTATCGGAACCAAAGAGAGTTACGACTGTAGCTCTCAGCCTTCCGCATCAGCTAATGTTGATGATTATCAAGACATTGATTTTCTATTCCCCTGATTTAATTCCGTATTAAATACTGACATTTATCTAAGTTGGCATTTTTTGGAGAAGTTTAGTATATTTTTTACACCAATCAATTCATTTCTATTTATTTTGAAGTAGTTAAGTTGGAAACACTGTAAAGTTTGTATGAATCTATGGTATGGTTGAATCTAGAATTCTAGATTAGCTTTTTTACGCGCGGAACTGTTTTCTCGATACCGCGCCGCATCGCTCCGTTTCCCGCGCGCCCGCGCCGCTCCGCTGATACCACTAGTGTTGCCAGAAGGTTACTTAGGTAACCTTTTAGGTGATTTTTAACTCCTTCAGGTTACTTCTAGGTTACACAACACAAAAGGTTACATTTAGGTGATTTTTTGGAATTTGCTTGCGGAATGCTTTTTTAAATTTTCTCCAGTGGCTTGTATTAGGTGTTATATTCAGTGGCACTAGTGCAATCACAGAATCAAATCAAACATACCTTTCTCTATCACACCAACCGTCCGTTATACTTAATCGCCGGTCACTTCAATGGGGAAGGAAACTGTGGAAGTACAGGCGCTAGCATAGCTGGTACCCAAACATCGTCATTGGTTGAAAATGTGGTAATGTTATTTTGTATTTCAAAATAGCTTAAGGTGAATGCTTCAGAGGGTAGCCCGCGAAATTCAAATTTTCTTACGATTTTGCAATTTACAGGCCAGTGCTAGGTTGTATGTTGATTAAAGTATTATTCGCGGTTGTAAAACGTATGTAGTTACAGATTTATATTCATCAAAATCATCAATACAACCCTCAAAGTTCATAAAGGTGTAAAAATGACTTTATCAAGAAACTTTTACATTTTTTTTACCCTGTAAGTTTTTTTTAGTTTTATGCTTTTGGTCATCTAAAATGTAAATGGGCTACTTTTCCTACAAAAAGGTTACTTTTTTGTACATTTCAGGTAACTTTGACAAGACTCCGCTGGCAACACTCATACCAGTCAACATCGTCGCCTCGCTTGCACTGCGCTGCGCAGTCCACGTTCCCAGTTCGTTGTGGAAGTGCACGCTAAAAGTATAGAAATAAAGGATATTTTGTTTTTTTATTTTTAACGTAAACCTGTCCGGTATATTCTTGGTTTGTCTACGCCTGCCCCCCCCCCCCCCCCCCCCCCTTAACAAAATCCTAGCTACGCCCTTGAAGGCAGGCAGATGATTATAAAACAATGGTGTCGATTCTGTTGTGCACAAACTAAACTTAATTTAGGCTTTTGCTATCTTTTACTAAAAGGCAGTGCGAGAAAAGGACGGCTATAGCTATGAACTAAGTTATAGATGTCAAACTAGTTTATGCCTTGCGGAACCTTGTGCAGAACAGAATCGACACCAGTGTCTACAACGGCTTAGCAGTCAAAAATGGGAGAAACCTGACAGGCTTGAAAAGTTGAGGTTAAAATAAAACAACATTATCGTTAAAACTAATTTATTGTCTAAAGATAATTATTTACAATGGTGTCTGTTACTCCTTCACGCCAAAACTACTGAACGCATTTGAACCAAATTTGGCACACAGATAAGGATCATTTCCACCAAACGGCTCGCATCGGATCGAAAAGGACTTTACAAACTTTAAACGATATTAAATCGTGTACACAGTATTTAAAGTTTATATTCCCAAACCGCGTGCAGCAGCTTGACCGCGGACGTCTTCCGTAACACGCGATCGTAGCCGAAAGTACGCTGCAACGCGCGATCGGCTACGTTCGCCTGTCGTCGTATCCGACACGGTAGGTATGAAACTATTTGACTAGGCGCAGAAAACGATACGTTCGCAAGCGACGGTACGGAGCCGATCATATACTTATGAAACTAGATACTCACTGTTTGTTTACATCTGGGAACTAATTTTTGGCAGCCGGTGTTGGATGAAAAAACACACAAACCCACATGTTTTTTGGTGTAGATAGTTGAACAATCTAATCACCTCACTAATTAAGCACTGCTTTTCCCATTTCACACACGTTTTAGTCACTAAATCACGTATTTCTTCACACAACACAATCACTATAGGTACATATAATAACTACTTTTTCACGGGCGAAATATTGCAACTTCGAGATTCCAAAACGAATTTACGTTGACAAAATAATGAAGCACAGTTCTCAAGGATAATTTTGATATATAATAGTATCAGCTACCATTAAAAATACCAGAGTTATCACGACATTTGCTGCGGAGGTAAATTCGAGTGTTCACCGTCTGTCAAATGAAAGTTGTTTTTTTTTTTCGGCAAGTTGTCTATGGAGTAGTGTTGCGATGTTCGATTTTATTATTGAGGAATTTAGTAACGAATTGAACACAGAGGTATAAGCTCTAGAGGAGACAGTTTTAGACGGTTTTTAATGCAGTTTTTTTTGAGGCGGGTGCGCGCCATACAAATGTACTAGATAGCTATCAAGTGTAATGCAGCCATAACGCAAATGACCCAGATAGCTGCGGAGAGGGTATGCGTCGACATCCTGCCGGACGCGATCGGCAGTCGCCGCATCCGTTCGTGTCCTTTCCGATCCCAGACGTTTGGTGTAAATCATCTTGTAGTTTATAACCTGGTTGTACGATCCCGTGCGAGAATTACCGACTCCTTCCTTAATTAGTCCTTCACAAATGGTCACGATGTCTCCCCATCGTACATGCTCCTGAGCTTCCTCAGCAGCTCCTGCAGGTTGGCGCCGCTCTTGGCGGAGAGCCCGATGACGTGCAGCTGCCGGCTCACCTGCGTGTGCACGCGCCGGCCCTGCGGCAGGTCCAGCTTGTTGAGCGCGATGCAGGCGGGCCGCTGCAGCAGCGCCGGGTTGTACTGCGCCAGCTCGTGCGTCAGCGTGCGGTACTGCGCCAGCGGGTCGGCCGTCGCGTCCAGCAGGAAGATCAGGCCGCGGCAGCGCTCCACGTGCTGCAGGAACTGGATGCCTAGGGGAGTTATGTCATCGACGTCAATTTTAAGAGGTAGAGGCTTCCCATCAGAGAATCCACCTGCTGAAAATCTCCCAACTGGATATGAGTTGCCATGCATGGCTGATTTGGAAGTCTTTAAATAGACTCCGGACAATAGACTCCGGACCCAGTTTGGTCGCAGCAAGGAAAAGCTGCTCTGCAGGCCTATTACGTATCTCTGTTGACAGCTCGAAATGATAGTAACTGGGCTCAGTGTCCATGAAATAACTGTCAAAAGGTTAGTTTCGTACTATGTATAGTCGTGATCAAATGTGACGTCATCGGTGCCCATCGTGGCTGATAGTCACCATAACTCATTTTGACAGACGCTTTCGTATCGATTCTACTAATATTGCGATTATGTAAGCGTAGTGAACAACAAATTGATGACAACTGAGTTTGAAGTGGCTTTCGTGAAAGACGTTACACCGTACCCGGGCTGTTAGTCACCGTAAAGTGATATCCACTCTGTGTAATAAGTAAAACCAATATTTTGACATTCTCGGTTGTCATCAAAGTTCGGTGTACAACCGAAGCTTGATAGTCACTGGAGATCAAAAAGATACGTAATAGCCCTACAGGTTGAGATTCATTAATGAATCTTCCCTGGAGTGTAAATGTGATGCTGTTCCACAACGATGGAGCAATTAATATCGTGATGCGTGTCCTGTTGTTTGATCACTACAGGAACTGATGGACGCTACCGAAAGCGCCAAACTAATAGCTCAGTTCTGGGCCGATACAGTTTAGATTGCCATCGACATGCACAAAAGATCAGAGAACGGTATAGTCGGGAAGTTTGAACCACTTTGATATACACGCTGCAAAGGACATCGGTGCGGAAACTCATCATCATTATCTTTCTGTCCGAGTCCCATTCTATTCGAAAAGGACGACTTGGTTCGCCTTTAAGTGCACCCAAAGGTGGTGTTTTCTATAAGAAACTTTACTTTTTATACAGCCCGCGTTTTCGTCAATATTCACTTCTTCAAGTGACAGTCAATCAAATATGAGGCGCCTTTTATTTTCTCATAGTGGGTGATGAAAAGTAGGGTGTCACTCGAGCGCAAAATACATTTTTGACTCGGGCGACGTACTTTGAATCCCTCGCTACGTTCAGGATTCTACTAAAGAATCGCTACGCTCGGGATTCTACTCTAGAATCCCTCACTTCGCTCTAGATTCAAAAAAGCGTCCTCGCCGTAATAATATTATTTTGCAATCATATGGGAATATGATACAATCTACTATTCTTCTTCCACTCTCCCCTGAGAGACGTCACGGCATCATTTACTCCTTTCTCTTTCATTTCACTCCTCACACAATCCATCCACATTTTCTTTGGCCGAAATCAACGCGAAAACTGTTACAATGGATTCAGCATAAATTTTAATCATGTAGGTAGTTATATGAAAAGACCGATTGCCAAATGGCTTATAAGGAACCCTTAGAGATTCGTCTGCTGGTCTGTCTGTCAGTGTGTGTGTGACAACCAGTTTACTTCTAGACTGTTCGCACCACAACGTTGTCAATGTTATAACTTACCTAAACCATAGTTCTTGTGTGAGCCGGGGATCAGACCCGGTAGATCCGCTATCGCCACTTGTTCGTAGTCGTCAAACGGTACCATACCTACAACACAAATTATTACAAACTATTAAACACAATAAAGGTCGTAACAAACAGCGAGCGCGTTTGAGGATTTACAGCATTCGGTTCAGCGGATAAAGTTGGGAATCTAACAACACTACTGCCCTCGACGCTGATATTTTTAGCACAGTTTTGGAAAACATTCGTCTGCGTCACATCAGTGCAGTCCACACTTTGAAGCGGGACGGATGTTCTTGTAATTTTTTGTACAGTATGGACTTGTTTTTTTTCGGATGGGAAATCATCAAATGACTCCTCCCGCTCCGCCCAGAGCGGGAGGAGTAATTTGATGACTCCTGAGTCATTTGTAAGACTTTCACTGACTAAAACCCATCCATGTTCCTTCATCGCCCTTTGTGTTCCGGGGCCACGGTATCTCTTTCGAACAGTCCCGCAACCCCGGCAGGCATCGGTCCTTACGGACCCCTTCCTATTGCTGACTCTCTTTGAGGCGCGCGTGGAACACTCCTGCTTGTCGACACGGCCTGGCGTCATGAGACGGACGGACGGCGAGCTAGCCCATAGCCCACCGTCCACAGGCCAAGCCTACGGTGGCCGGGGGCCACGTGGGCCCCGACGCCCGGGGCGTCTCCCGCGGCGGCCGGGACGCTGTGAGGTTCTCTCCCTCTCACGTTCCGCCACCTCCTTCTTTAGCATTACTGCTACGCAGAAGGAGGTGACGGCGTCCCATTCCGTCTCGCTCCGGACCATGGCTTGCACCAGGGCCGGACGCGAGAGGTCACCGCTTCGAGGTCACGGCGGTGCTCCGCCCACGCGGGGCACACCTCCATGGTGTCCTCCGGTCGATCCTCACAATGGTAGCGCCCGGGCGTTTCCTCCCGCCCGATTCGGTGCAGGAACCTCCCGAAACAACCGTGTCCGGTGAGGACCTGCATCCAGGTATGCTCCAGTACAAAAAAAAAAAAACGCAATGAGGTGGAGAACAAGTGCCTCTCAGCTTTGTTAAGGATATTTTTATAGGGGATGAAGAAGTTTACACCCTGTTTTCCTTACCCCCAGCAGATGATGTGCTTACCTACGCGCGCGAGTCAGCGCTCGCAGTAACGTGCTCTTGTACCCCAACATGTGCTTACCTATGTGCGGTCGGAGCGTGGTGAAGGGGTAGGGCGCCACGGTGGGCCGCGCGCGAGTCAGCGCTCGCAGTAACGTGCTCTTGTACCCCAACATGTGCTTACCTATGTGCGGTCGGAGCGTGGTGAAGGGGTAGGGCGCCACGGTGGGCCGCGCGCGAGTCAGCGCTCGCAGTAACGTGCTCTTGTACCCCAACATGTGCTTACCTATGTGCGGTCGGAGCGTGGTGAAGGGGTAGGGCGCCACGGTGGGCCGCGCGCGAGTCAGCGCTCGCAGTAACGTGCTCTTGTACCCCAACATGTGCTTACCTATGTGCGGTCGGAGCGTGGTGAAGGGGTAGGGCGCCACGGTGGGCCGCGCGCGAGTCAGCGCTCGCAGTAACGTGCTCTTGTACCCCAACATGTGCTTACCTATGTGCGGTCGGAGCGTGGTGAAGGGGTAGGGCGCCACGGTGGGCCGCGCGCGAGTCAGCGCTCGCAGTAACGTGCTCTTGTACCCCAACATGTGCTTACCTATGTGCGGTCGGAGCGTGGTGAAGGGGTAGGGCGCCACGGTGGGCCGCGCGCGAGTCAGCGCTCGCAGTAACGTGCTCTTGTACCCCAACATGTGCTTACCTATGTGCGGTCGGAGCGTGGTGAAGGGGTAGGGCGCCACGGTGGGCCGCGCGCGAGTCAGCGCTCGCAGTAACGTGCTCTTGTACCCCAACATGTGCTTACCTATGTGCGGTCGGAGCGTGGTGAAGGGGTAGGGCGCCACGGTGGGCCGCGCGCGAGTCAGCGCTCGCAGTAACGTGCTCTTGTACCCCAACATGTGCTTACCTATGTGCGGTCGGAGCGTGGTGAAGGGGTAGGGCGCCACGGTGGGCCGCGCGCGAGTCAGCGCTCGCAGTAACGTGCTCTTGTACCCCAACATGTGCTTACCTATGTGCGGTCGGAGCGTGGTGAAGGGGTAGGGCGCCACGGTGGGCCGCGCGCGAGTCAGCGCTCGCAGTAACGTGCTCTTGTACCCCAACATGTGCTTACCTATGTGCGGTCGGAGCGTGGTGAAGGGGTAGGGCGCCACGGTGGGCCGCGCGCGAGTCAGCGCTCGCAGTAACGTGCTCTTGTACCCCAACATGTGCTTACCTATGTGCGGTCGGAGCGTGGTGAAGGGGTAGGGCGCCACGGTGGGCCGCGCGCGAGTCAGCGCTCGCAGTAACGTGCTCTTGTACCCCAACATGTGCTTACCTATGTGCGGTCGGAGCGTGGTGAAGGGGTAGGGCGCCACGGTGGGCCGCGCGCGAGTCAGCGCTCGCAGTAACGTGCTCTTGTACCCCAACATGTGCTTACCTATGTGCGGTCGGAGCGTGGTGAAGGGGTAGGGCGCCACGGTGGGCCGCGCGCGAGTCAGCGCTCGCAGTAACGTGCTCTTGTACCCCAACATGTGCTTACCTATGTGCGGTCGGAGCGTGGTGAAGGGGTAGGGCGCCACGGTGGGCCGCGCGCGAGTCAGCGCTCGCAGTAACGTGCTCTTGTACCCCAACATGTGCTTACCTATGTGCGGTCGGAGCGTGGTGAAGGGGTAGGGCGCCACGGTGGGCCGCGCGCGAGTCAGCGCTCGCAGTAACGTGCTCTTGTACCCCAACATGTGCTTACCTATGTGCGGTCGGAGCGTGGTGAAGGGGTAGGGCGCCACGGTGGGCCGCGCGCGAGTCAGCGCTCGCAGTAACGTGCTCTTGTACCCCAACATGTGCTTACCTATGTGCGGTCGGAGCGTGGTGAAGGGGTAGGGCGCCACGGTGGGCCGCGCGCGAGTCAGCGCTCGCAGTAACGTGCTCTTGTACCCCAACATGTGCTTACCTATGTGCGGTCGGAGCGTGGTGAAGGGGTAGGGCGCCACGGTGGGCCGCGCGCGAGTCAGCGCTCGCAGTAACGTGCTCTTGTACCCCAACATGTGCTTACCTATGTGCGGTCGGAGCGTGGTGAAGGGGTAGGGCGCCACGGTGGGCCGCGCGCGAGTCAGCGCTCGCAGTAACGTGCTCTTGTACCCCAACATGTGCTTACCTATGTGCGGTCGGAGCGTGGTGAAGGGGTAGGGCGCCACGGTGGGCCGCGCGCGAGTCAGCGCTCGCAGTAACGTGCTCTTGTACCCCAACATGTGCTTCCCAAGTAACACAGGAAGCATTATAACAAACGAATAGTAAACTTATTTAGAACCTAAGGTCCGTATAAACTCTTATTTGAGTTCACCGAGCATCTTGACGCTTTATATTGGTATTTCAAAAGCATTATGATGCTTTACGATGCATAACGGTTGCATAACGGCATATGAAAATGCTTTTGTAAAGCCTTTTGTAAAGTTTGAGTGCAGCAAACCACAAGGCAGCTGTATAGCTTTCAGCTGTTTTTAGTGCGTTTGGATCTACAATAGCATTTTTAAGTAGTACGATAATGCCTATTGCCGCTTAATAGCATAAACTTGTACCATTATAATGCACCGTAAATCCGTTATACAGCTTTGAGCTGTTTTTAGTGCCCTTTGTTGTGTAATAGCACTATTAAGCGGTAAGTAAAAGCCTAGGACCGCTGAACAGCATCAACGTGAATCAATGTAATGCTTGCATTTATAGAGTTCAACTGAGTTCTGTTGTACAGCTATCAGGTATTTAATCAAATACACGTGAGTTATTGTAATGCGTAAAGCTGTATATACATTCACTAGCTGTTGCCCGCGGCTTCGCCCGCGTGCAGTTCGGTAACTGTCCCACTGAATCATACTAAAGGGATAAATAGTGTCCTACATGTTAATCCAGGTTATAAACTATCTTTGTGCCAAATTTCATAATCATCACAATTTATTATTATCATCACAATCACCATCACTATTACAACCACCATCACTATCACAACCACCATCATTGTCACAATCATTATCACAATCACGATCACTATCACAGTAACCAACATTATCGCAATCACCATCACTATCACAACCACCATCATTATCACAATCATTATCACAATCATCATCACAATCACCATCACAATCACCATCACAATCCCCATCCCCATCACCATCGCTATCACCATCACAATCACCGTCACTATCACAATCACCATCACCATCACAATTATCATCAAAATCACTATCACAATCACCATCATCGTTATCACAATCATTATCATCGTAATCACAATCACCATCACAATCACCATCACAATCACCATCACAATCTTGATCACAATCACTATCACAATCACTATCACAATCACAATCACTATCACAATCACAATCACTATCACAATGACTATCATCATTTTAACAATCATTATCATCGTAATCACAATAATCATCATCACAATCTCCATCCTCGTCATTACAATCATTATCACAATCACAATCACCATCACAATCACCTTTTCCATTACCATTACAATCACCATCACAATCACTATCACTATCACAATCATTATCATCGTAATCACAATCACCTTCATCATTATCACCATCACTGTCACAATCACAATCCCCATCACCATCGCTATCACCATCACAATCACCGTCACTATCACAATCACCATCATCGTAACCTATCACAATCATTATCATCGTAATCACAATCATCTACATCATTATCACAATCACCATCACTGTCACAATCACGATCACCATAGCTATCACCATCGCTATCACCGTCACAATCACCGTCACCATCGCAATCACTATCATAATCACCGTCACTATCACAATCACTATCACAATCACCATCACCATCAAATCACCATCATCGTTATCACAATCACCATTACAATCACCATCACAATCATCATCACAATCACAATCACCATCACGATCACAATCACTATCATCATTATAACAATCATTGTCATCGTAATCACAACCACTATTATCGTAATCACAATCATCGTCACCACAATCACCATCCTCGTCATCACAATCATTATCATCGTAATCACAATCGTTATCATCGTAATCTCAATCATAATCATCTAGATCACAATAATCATGATCACAATCGCCATCACTATCACAAACACAATCACCATCATTATCACTATCACAATCACCATAACTATCACAATCACCATAACTATCAAAAAATCTCAATATTTGTATGGCCGAAATGCCGAATATAGTGAAACCAATAGATATTAGGAACTTACCTATGTTAACTACCTATATTCTTGCAAATAAATGTATCATTCATTCAACTATCACTATCACAATCACTATCACAATCACCATCACAATCACTAACCTCGTTATCACAATCATTATCATCGTAATCACAATCATCTTCATGATTATCACAATCACCATCACTGTCACAATCACGATCACCATCGCTATCACCATCACAAACACCGTCACTATCACAGTCACCATCATCGTTACCTATCACAATCACCGTCACTATCACAATCGCCATCACTATCACAATCACAATCACTATCACAATCACCATCATCGTTATCAAACTCATTATCATCGTACTCAAAATCATCATCACAATCATCATGCTCATTAGCACAATCATCATCGTAATCACAATCATTATCATGGTAATCACAATCATCATCATCATTATAACAATCATCATCATCACAATAAATCAACAAAATAAATGACATCAGCACCCCTGATAATCTCAGTTTCGACACCCATATCGATTTTTAGACATTTCAACCCCATCGCACCCCAACAGGGAATGATGGTAATTCAGGTCCGCCACATTAAATCTTAAAATCGTTGTTTTTGTAATACACCCAACCCAATTCACCATACAAACAATACCTATGTTAAATTTCAGGCTTTGTTACCCCATTTCTCCCTTTCTTTCTTTCTTGGGGTTGAATTCTGAAAAAAAACCTGAAACACAAATGTTAACTCATTTATCGATAGGAGTACTCCTGTTGAGTTTCGAATAAAGTATTCTAACTAATCTTGTTTCCCCATACAAACTTTGGAGCCCCGTTTATCGCCCTTAGGGGATGAATTTTAAAAAATCCTTTCTTAGTGCACCCCTAGACCCCATAAAAAACCTATGTGCCAAATTTGGAATCTCTAGACTCAGTGGTTTGGGCTGTGCATTGATTTTTATACTTTGCCACCCCATTTCCCCCTCTTAGGGGTTGAATTCTGAAAAAACCTGAAACCCGTTTCTACTCATTTCTCAATAGGAGTACTCCTGTGAAGTTTCTAATAAAATATTCTAACAAATTTTGTTTCCCCATTCAAACTTTAGAGCCCCGTTTCACCCCCTTAGGGGGTGAGTTTTGAAAAATCCATTCTTAGTGCACCCCTTGACCACATAAGGAACCTACTTGCCAATTTTGGAATCTGTAGACCCAGTGGTTTGGGCTATGCATTGATTTTTATACTTTGCCACCCCATTTTCCCCTCTTAGGGGTTGAATTCTGAAAAAACCTGAAACCCGTTTCTACTCACTTATCAATAGGAGCACTCCTTTGAAGTTTCGAATAAAATAGTCTAACTAATTTTGTTTCCCCATACAAACTTTGGAGCCCTGTTTAACCCCCTTAGGGAGTGAATTTTGAAAAATCCTTTCTAAGTGCACCCCTAGACCACATAAGGAACCAATGTGCCAAATTTGGAATCTCTAGACTCAGCGGTTTGGGCTGTTCATTGTTTTTTATACTTTGCCACCCCATTTCCCCCTCTTAGGGGTTGAATTCTGAAAAACCCTGAAACCCGTTTCTACTCATTTATCAATAGGAGCACTCCTGTAAAGTTTCGAATAAAATAGTCTAACTAATCTTGTTTCCCCATACTAACTTTGGAGCCCCGTTTAACCCCCTTAGGGGGTGAATTTTGAAAAATCCGTTCTTAGTGCACCCCTAGACCACATAAGGAACCTATTTGCCAAATTTGAAATCTGTAGACCCAGCGGTTTGGGCTGTGCGTTGATAGATGAGTCAGTCAGTCAGTCAGTCAGTCAGTCAGTCAGTCAGTTTCTTCTTTTATATATTTAGATTTCACTGTATTCGTAAAACTATTTGTCGGCCATATTGGGGAAAAGCACATATTATATGATCAACAAAACAACATCCATTTTTAGGGTGGATTTTTTCATTTTAATTTCTTCTTGATTTTGAACTACGGTCGTCCGGGGTCCAACCATGCCTATGTCATTCGAATCTGTGTCTGATTTTTCACCATTATGGATAATTCAAGTCTACTGGTATACCGGTGAACCCATATAGAGCTACTTTATAGACAATGGTATTACAGTGGCACATCAAAAGTCTTTTCTCTGGCCTCTAGCTTAATAATTGTTCACGTGTGAGTATTGATACTACCGGTGGCATTAATTAGCCTTTTTAAGGGCTCACCTGGCTGCTATAGATCGACACCATTTTGTAAATATTTTATAACCAAAAAATATTATCATTTGGACCTATTTATAAAAGCAATAGACCTATATCATAATAATATAACTTTATTTAATAATGCTCAACCAATACATTATGTTAATTATGCAAAATTCGTTCTAAACTAGGAATACACAATTGTTTTGGGCATTTCACACATATTTTCATGTCACATTTTATATGAAAACCACAAAATAACGAAGGCGCGTGAAAATTTTCAATGAAACTTATATAGACATTTACAGTAAACTACATTGCGAATAATATTTACAGGCATAAAATAAGAAAAGAGTCAAAATCCAGGATTATAATTTTCGTTTTGATGCAAACAAATATGGTGTCATTCACTCAGTTTTGACCGTCTTCGTCCATAATATATTGCTTGACATAGTTAATTGCATTATAACATTTGTACCGTAGTATTAGAGATGTTTTTGCAATGATGTAGGGTTTATTTAAGTTCTAACTGTGAACACTTAGATAGCCTCAATCATTCTTTTAGAACAATCTAATGCCAGTCTAATGCTTTTGTAATGCAATTAACATCTTCATTATCAATAATATTGCTAATATAATGTTTCTGTAATGCGATTGGCAACTTCATTGTCCGTAATAATGTTTCTGTAATGCGATTGGCAACTTCATTGACCGTAATAATGTTTCTATAATGCGATTCGCAACTTATTTGGTCACACTAATGCTAATATAATGCGCCTGTAATGCAATTAAACAACTAATTGTGAACTTATTTATGATCTAAAGCCGGATAATTTGTGCCCAAATAAGCATTACAGTAGCCGTATAAACGTTTGTAATGCTATCATAGAACTAATTCAAAATGCGAAAACGATACAGAAATGCTGTAAGTCGGCCGATATAATGCTTTGATGTGTTACTTGGGTTACCTATGTGCGGTCGGAGCGTGGTGAAGGGGTAGGGCGCCACGGTGGGCCGCGCGCGAGTCAGCGCTCGCAGTAACGTGCTCTTGTACCCCAACATGTGCTTACCTATGTGCGGTCGGAGCGTGGTGAAGGGGTAGGGCGCCACGGTGGGCCGCGCGCGAGTCAGCGCTCGCAGTAACGTGCTCTTGTACCCCAACATGTGCTTACCTATGTGCGGTCGGAGCGTGGTGAAGGGGTAGGGCGCCACGGTGGGCCGCGCGCGAGTCAGCGCTCGCAGTAACGTGCTCTTGTACCCCAACATGTGCTTACCTATGTGCGGTCGGAGCGTGGTGAAGGGGTAGGGCGCCACGGTGGGCCGCGCGCGAGTCAGCGCTCGCAGTAACGTGCTCTTGTACCCCAACATGTGCTTACCTATGTGCGGTCGGAGCGTGGTGAAGGGGTAGGGCGCCACGGTGGGCCGCGCGCGAGTCAGCGCTCGCAGTAACGTGCTCTTGTACCCCAACATGTGCTTACCTATGTGCGGTCGGAGCGTGGTGAAGGGGTAGGGCGCCACGGTGGGCCGCGCGCGAGTCAGCGCTCGCAGTAACGTGCTCTTGTACCCCAACATGTGCTTACCTATGTGCGGTCGGAGCGTGGTGAAGGGGTAGGGCGCCACGGTGGGCCGCGCGCGAGTCAGCGCTCGCAGTAACGTGCTCTTGTACCCCAACATGTGCTTACCTATGTGCGGTCGGAGCGTGGTGAAGGGGTAGGGCGCCACGGTGGGCCGCGCGCGAGTCAGCGCTCGCAGTAACGTGCTCTTGTACCCCAACATGTGCTTACCTATGTGCGGTCGGAGCGTGGTGAAGGGGTAGGGCGCCACGGTGGGCCGCGCGCGAGTCAGCGCTCGCAGTAACGTGCTCTTGTACCCCAACATGTGCTTACCTATGTGCGGTCGGAGCGTGGTGAAGGGGTAGGGCGCCACGGTGGGCCGCGCGCGAGTCAGCGCTCGCAGTAACGTGCTCTTGTACCCCAACATGTGCTTACCTATGTGCGGTCGGAGCGTGGTGAAGGGGTAGGGCGCCACGGTGGGCCGCGCGCGAGTCAGCGCTCGCAGTAACGTGCTCTTGTACCCCAACATGTGCTTACCTATGTGCGGTCGGAGCGTGGTGAAGGGGTAGGGCGCCACGGTGGGCCGCGCGCGAGTCAGCGCTCGCAGTAACGTGCTCTTGTACCCCAACATGTGCTTACCTATGTGCGGTCGGAGCGTGGTGAAGGGGTAGGGCGCCACGGTGGGCCGCGCGCGAGTCAGCGCTCGCAGTAACGTGCTCTTGTACCCCAACATGTGCTTACCTATGTGCGGTCGGAGCGTGGTGAAGGGGTAGGGCGCCACGGTGGGCCGCGCGCGAGTCAGCGCTCGCAGTAACGTGCTCTTGCCTATAAACATACGATGACTTCACTATAGATACGGCTATTAGACTTACACAATAGTAGACAATTTAGGCATTTCCATTTATTTATCAACTAGCTGACCCACGCAACTTCGTCTGCGTCACATAAGAGAGAAGAAGCTAACAAAAGGAATACATTTTTCCCGTTTTTGCAACATCTTTCATTTATGCTCCGCTCCTTTTGGTCGTAGCTTGATGTTATATAGCCTATAACCTTCCTCAATAAATGGGCTATCCAACACAAAAATATTTTTTCAATTCCAACCAGTAGTTCCTGAGATTAGCGCGTTCAAACAAACAAACAAACAAACTCTTCAGCTTTATAATATTAGTATAGATTTCCTTGTAAATGCTCTTCTGCTGATGTCATCTATATTATTATTATATTATAAAGAGGTACAATTTGTTTGCATGTAGGGGGTAATCTCCGTAACTAATGATCCGATTTTAAAATTCACTGGCAGAAAGCTACATTATTTGTGAGTGCTCGTGCTACATTCATTTATTTCAAGTAACAAGGACTCATTAATACACACAGAATTCAATATATAGCACAAATGATACAATACATTAAACATTAAAAACATGGAACACAACAAATGGACACGGAATGATGTCCTGATTACGTGGTAACCATTTGCGCGTCTCCCTTCTCCGTCCTGTAGAATGATGAGTATAATGAATGTTGTCGATACAAACTAACCTGCGTTGGGGAATCCTATGAGTCCGATATGCGCCATGGAGCGCACTTCCAGAGTGTACACGTTGGTCTCGCCGATAGCGCCTAGCTCGGCCACGTCAGGGGCCTGCGGGACACAAAAAGGCCTACTTTCAAATCTTTGTTTCCTACTAATAATATTTTCACTTAGCTATACCATAATCAGCCTATTATGTCCCCACTGCTTGTACACACGGCCTCCTCTCTATGGGGCCACCTCCACGAGCGAGAGAATCGCGGCGATATTATCGTCCTTGCCACGTTTTTCTATACGCTCTCTTTTGGGCCGTCTCCACGAGCGAGAGAATCGCGGCGATATTATCGTCCTTGCCACGTTTTTCTATACGCTCTCTTTTGGGCCGTCTCCACGAGCGAGAGAATCGCGGCGATATTTCCGTATAGAAATATGTTGAATCGCCGCGATTCTCTTGCTCGTGGAGGCGGCCCCTATGAGAGGGAATGGACTATGGCGCGATGGATAATCCCCAGGGCGGATTGTTAGATGTCTTAGAATATTGGAAAATAAAGGACACGTATTTTTTGTTTTTGTAAATCAAAGAATATTGACAAAGATAAAACGCATCAAAACTTGAGAGTGACGTCAAACTAGCTAAAAATTATACCAAGGCGTGACGTATTGAGAATTTTAAAAGTAAGCTTTTAAAATTCTCATTTTGGTTTACGTAACAAAAGAATAAAATATGTGTCCAATACTTTTTGAAAATCTATCTGACGGACTAATTAGATTTTTTTTTTCGTGTCGCCTATTGCAGTGTCAGTTTGTAATATCAAAATAACAAGTTTTTACTGAATGCATATAAAAATATTTACGGCACCTACAAAAACACCTTTTTTTATTTTTGTCTGTCTGTCTGATTGTTTGTTCCGGCTAATCTCCGAAACGGTTGCACCGATTTTAACGGGACTATTACTGGCAGATAGCTGATGTTATAACTTAAAATAAATGTTGATATTTTATTTTAGAAAATTAATTAGGATTCCATGCAAAAAAGTTAAAACCCTCGAAATTGTTAACAAAATCCGATATAAAAACGGAAGTAAATCTAATATGTAAAAATTTCGTGTCACAGAGTTTGTTATGAACTCCTCCGAAACGGATTGATGACCGATTTTTATAATATTTTTATTGCATGTATTTGGTAGGTCTGAGAACACCCCACAGTCAAGAGTCGAACCTGACCCTTGCTGTAGTTACAATAAGGGCGCTATGGCGTCCTCACCTGCTCGGTGTCTGTGAGGAAGAACTTGTTCCCCCTGCCGCCCGCGCCGCCCCGCGCCGCCACGAACATCACGCCCTCGGAGCTCAGGTCGCCCACCACGCACCCGGACTCATCGCGGATTATTGTGCCTGGGGGAAATCTCTCTTAGTACTTACAAAACAGGCAAGACCTTCACAGTTTCAACCTTACGTTGTGACACAAAGAGTTTAATACAGATTGGCCTATATGTGTATACTAAATTATTTAGGGACTCAATTTAAAGATATGAGCATGCAGTCCTTAAAACCTTAAAGTATTCATACTTTAAGGTTAGCAGTCATATGAATCAAATACAGGGTGTAAAAGACCTCATCACGAAGCCGTCAACCAAGCATTCTATACATCAAACTAAGTAACTTTACGCAAAAATTATTGCTGGGAAATGACTTTTTTTTTGGGGTGCAAAATCATGTTTTATGGTAGAACTCAATGTAACGCACTCAAATCATTGTGCTGATGGATGGATTGAATAGTACGAGGGTTGTGTAGGTGTTTAAAGTAAAAATCTTGCATTAAAAACTTGTATTTAAAAAAAACTTGTCAAAAAGTTGGAACACTTGTTGGTTCTCAGGTATGGTGTCAAACAAAAAAAAGATCGCTATGACGGGGAGAACAAGTGCCTTTCGGCTCGGTTAAGTGGTGACACCCTTTATAGAAGAACCAACTCACCAATAGGAACGGGCACCACAATGTGTTGTGCGTTCTTCCCGCAGCAGTCCTTGTTGAAGCCGCGCTCTCCGTGCTTCGCCTGCACTACCGACTTGCAGTGGTTCAGGCTTTTTGATGCATATGTTGCCTGAAAGTATACTGTACGTGTAACAGTTGCTAAGTTACGCACTGAAAAGATGTGAACGTGAACGGGCGCTGTCAGTTGTGACTGGTCATCTCTTGGTTGCCATGGCTTATTTGAATGAATTATTTTGAATTGTATTTTTTTTTGTTTGTGTTTTTTTGCTGTGGACACTTTTACCGTTCACATCTTGCTACATTGTTCTCACATAATATACCATCTCAACGTGAATGATGTAACCAAGATTTTGTAACAATATTCTGATTTAAAAGAGTGTCCATGGAGTTTCTTGCCCATTCTTCTCCATAGAGATCTACGCTAGGGAATGGGCAACTACAGTACTTTCACAGTTTTTTATGTCTTGTGACTGGGACTGTAGCTACATTTAATTTTCATCTTTGTTTCGACAATTCAAAAGTGCCTGTAACTGGCTTACTTGAAATAAATGCTTTGATTTTGATGATTTTGATTTTGATTTTGATGTCACCGCAGAGGTTCTCACTCAGACGCAGAGGAGAGCAGATGCGAAAGAGTTAGAGAAGAGTATCCATCCACGAAGATGTGCAAAGCGGAGAGGTGAGGCTCTGTGCACCACGCGACACAGGCCACATACAGCGTACCACACACAGCACCCCGTTCGCGAGGATGGACTAAACAGTGACGAGACATCTCTCCTTTCTTTATCTTTTTTTTGGAGACTAGAAGTGTAAGTAAATAAATTCTATTGGTGGTTTACAACACATTTCCTCTCGTGTCTGCTTTGGTGGAGCCCGGCCCTTATCAAATACTAAAAACCACTCTGGCATACATTTTAGCAAAAGTCAATTTTAAAGTTTAATGAACAGGGAGTAAAGTCCTTCATCCCCCATTGAAAGGGGGGGATCCTCCGACCAGACGGGTGTTGTATCTGGTGGGCCACTGCCTAAAAGTTGTTATCGGGTTCATCAGTCACGGATAAGTTTAACTGCGCGATGTAGGATTTAGAAAAGCTTTGAGTTTGTATATCAACAAATATCAACAAACCTGAAAAATGACATGTCCACCGTTCCCACCATCACCTCCGTCGGGACCTGCGTGGTCTTTACACCACACACTGAGGAACGATATACAGCCGTCACCCCCTGAGCCCCCGACAGCCCTGGTCCGGTACGAGTCTACGTAATACTGAACTGTGTTCCGAGTAGATTTCGCTTTCAGGCTACGGAGCGGTTTAGGGACGTATTCGGAACTAAAACGTGTTAATTGCACTTGCGAAGTTAGTTTTAACGACTTAAATAAGTTTATTAGTCGCATTTTTGTTATTTTTTTAGGTTAGATTCATGTTATGAAACCTTCAATCCCTTTCTGTCAGTTGACATTGACACTACGTTTGACACTTGATAGTATTTTTTTTGTTTTAGAGGCTTTTTTTATACTGAGATAAGAGTCTTTTTAACAAACATTTTGTATGGGTCAGAAATGGTACCATACTGGTGCGCGAGCGTGAGGGCGAAAATGCATTCGCAATACGTGGAGAAAGCGATTTCAATAAAATTAAAACCAAAACCAAACCAGCTGAATAACTGTTACTTCTTTTTAAAAATCCACTGCCCAACCACAGTTTATTTTTTATGTTCCTCACTTAAATTATTTTTTTATGTTCTCCACCTAAGTAATATTGTTATTTTTTCTATGTTGCATGTGTTGTTAATTATAATGATGAAATATGACTGTTATATTTTTTATCGTTTATTATATTGCTTTACCTATTTTTACAAAAATATGCATGCCTTGAAACTTATTAATATTTTACTCAATCGAAATTTCCTAACTATAAAATTTAAATTAATTATAAATGATTTTTTTATAAAATCAAATCATATTATTTTAAAATGTAAATCTAAATTATATAATTATTTTTTAAACTTTAATCAACTTTATATGATACTATGTAGCCCAATATCATACACTGGTCTTAATGTTATCTTGTTAATTTATTTCAACTATGAATGTGCTGTTAGAATTCATTGGATTCCAAAATGTATCAAGTTTTACAAAAGAACGCGAGGTCTATATAAAATTGTTGCAATACATCCTGTTAATGGACAGTACTGATAATTTGTTAATTTACTACCAGAACTGTAGGGGAATTAGAACTAAGCTACACTCGTTGCTCGTGAACATTTTGGCATCATCATATGACATCATAATATTGACAGAGACTTGGCTGATACCAGAAATAGCGAATAGCGAGTTTATTGACCCTCGTTACGTTGTGTTCCGCTGTGATCGGGATCGTGGCGCTACGGGGAAGCGAGACGGGGGTGGGGTGCTCATTGCAATACTGCGTGAACTTCAATCGGCCTCACTGGATATTCTTAATAATCCGCATTGTAAGCCCTCGGCGTGTATTGAGCACCTCATGGTTGCGTTACCTTGCAAAACCGATAGACATAAGATACATGTTATCAGCGCAGTGTACATCCCGCCGGGGACCAGCTCCGATGTCTATACATCTCACTTTGATTTTCTACATGACACCTTAAATGCACCTAACGTCATGAACGTTTACATCGTCGGAGATTATAATCTACCTAGTGTCACTTGGAGAACTGTAACGGCAGGGCATGGGGCCTGTTTGGCATGTGTTTGTACTCACCCTATATGCTCGAAACTGACGCATCTTATGTCTTCGCTAGATGCTCACCAATATAACAGTACCCCCAATAGCGGAGGAAAGACCTTAGATTTGTTCATCTCGAACACTTGCTGTTCGACTAGCCACCTTAAAGATCCACTATTACCAGTCGACCCCCATCACCCTCCTTTTGTTATAACCGCACCTGTTAGCATATCTACACAAATGATGAAGAGAAAACCGATTAACAAATATAATTTCCGTAAAGCTAATTATGATCTCATCAACAAACACATGGACGAGGTCAATTGGTCCGCACTGTTCGACAATCTATCAGCCGAAGAAGCTGTGGAGGCTTTCTATAGCATGTTGAGTGACATAATTAGCCCACTAGTCCCCCCTGCAAGAACTAGATCACTTGACTTCCCAATCTGGTTTACACCAGAATTAGTTAAAATATTTAAAAAGAAGCAACGTCTTTGGGTAAAGTGGAAAAAATACAGCAACGTCAAAGACCATAACAACTTCTCCGAATGTAGGTCTATCTTCAAACATAAGTGTAAAACCTGTTATCTCAGTTATATTAACTCGGTTGAAGATAGTCTCTCCAGTAATATAAAGCATTTTTGGTCCTACATTTCAAACCGAAAAAATAAGTCAGGCATTCCGTCCACGATGCAGTACCAGAATGTCAAGTCAAGTGATCCTGATGTTGTCTGCAGTATGTTTTCGGACTTTTTCTTGTCCGTATTTGAGCCCGTATCACCAACGCTCTCCACGTGGGTTCCGCCGCAGCAGTGCGCAGAGAGTTGTAGCTTAATTAGTGGTCTGCATATCGATAAATCCAAAATACTCAGCGAGTTAAAACGGTTGGACCCCTCGAAGGGGGCAGGACCTGACGGTCTTCCGGCGGCCTTCTTTAAGGCTACAGCTGATAATATATGTGAGCCACTCTATATTCTTTTTAACAGATGTCTGCGTGAAGGTGTGTTCCCGGTGGTATGGAAGCAAGCTAATATTACCCCAGTGCATAAGGGTGGCTCGAGGCATGACGTCGAGCAATATAGACCCATTTCGATTCTGCCGGCCTTGTCAAAGCTTTTTGAAAGACTTGTTCACAACGAGATTTACCCTCTTCTGCATAATATTATCATTCCTGAACAACATGGCTTTGTTAAGCGCCGATCGACGACATCTAATTTGTTAATATTTGCTAATTACCTTTTTGAAAATATTGATAGGCGCTTGCAAATAGATGCGGTCTACACTGATTTTAAAAAAGCTTTTGACAAGGTCGATCATGAAATTCTCCTAAGTAAAATTGCTTACAATGGAATACGCGGAAATCTATTGCGTTGGTTTGTGTCGTACCTCGAAAATCGGTCACAAAGGGTAGTGGTTAATGGTCATCAGTCTGTTTCTGTCAATATTACTTCCGGCGTTCCACAGGGGTCTATTCTGGGACCGCTATTATTCATTATTTACATCAATGATATTAAGAAATGTTTTAAAAAGTCCAAATTCCTAATGTACGCTGATGACTTGAAAGCGTTTCAAGCGATCCGCACTATTGATGACTGCATGTTATTTCAGGAGGATCTAGACAGACTAACTGCCTACTGTATTGAAAATAAGCTGCATCTTAGTATCCCCAAGTGTAACTATATACAATTTACTAAGAATAACTTAATCTTCAAATTCAATTACAGCCTCAACTGCATCCCCTTAAACAATATTCAAATAGTGAAGGACCTTGGTGTTCTCTTTGATGGCAAGCTATCCTTGAACCAGCATATCGAAGCCATAGTCAATAGTGCTTTTAAAATGTATGGATTCGTGATGAGGTCTTCAACCGAATTTAAGCGTACATCTACCTATCTTTATTTATATAAGACGCTCATTAGGTCTCAGTTAGAATATGCGGTCCCTATTTGGAACCCCTTCTACCAAAAGTACGTAGTTGCAATAGAAAGGGTCCAACGCAAGTACTTACGTGCTATGTGCTACAGATGTCATGGGACTAAAACTTATCTGTCATACTCCCAACTTCTTGATAAGTACAAGCTTATCAGCCTGGAGAACCGGCGCAAATACCTGGAGGCCAACGTGCTTCATGATATTGTTCACAATCATTTTGACGCCATTGATCTAACGAGTATGCTATGTTATTCTATTCCCCGAACAGTTCATGTGCGCCAGGTTCGTGCTCGTACTCTGTTCGCGCTCAATTCTTGTCGAACAAACTCTGGCTTACGCTGCCCTATTCATAGAATGTTGGAATCCTATAATTCAAATTTCATTGATACTGATATCTTTGCATGCTCGAAAAATAAATTTAAATCTAATATTATAAAAAAATTATTGTAATTATAATAATTCTATGATTAATATTTATTTAGTGCATAATTTAATTTAAGTAAATGGAATTGTTTCTGATTTTATCTGATTTGGTTTTTTAACTATTGCTTGCTTTATAGTAACTTACATATATGTGTTTTTAAATACTTAATTATATAATTAATTTTTGTAATGCCCATCTAGTGGCAACAATAATATTTATCCTCAAATATGTCTATCTGCGGATAATGCAGTTGACTGCAACGCTATTAATTTCACATTGTTAACCTTATAAATTATATATGTTGTAGTTGTTTATTATCCCATATAAAATAAAATAAAATAAAAAAAAAACAAGCATACTAGTTTTTCTTTGTAGGGTCAGCACAGAAATAATACCACAATATGGAAAAAAACCGAGAAAGATAAGCAAATTAATCAAGTATCTTGACTACATTGCCATCCAACGTGGCAATGCTGCCAGCCTTCTGTGCACTTTTCCTGTTGACAGCGATGTGGACGAATTTTTCGACGCCCTGTAACCCTTTTTGATACGACGTGTAAATATTTTTATTTATATTATAGAGTTAGTATGTAAAAAATGTACCTAAATATTATTGGTTTGTGTTTATTAAATAAAATCAGTCTGAGGTGTTAATGAGTATCTTGACTTGGCTCGCGAGGTTGTCGACATGTGGGATGTGGACTCAGCGATTATAGTGCCAATAGTGCTTGAGGAGGTTCTCTTTGGGCAACTGGATTAAGCAAAAGCTTATTCAGCAGACTAATTAAAGTATAGGTAATTAAAGGTGATCACGTGCATTAGGTTCCGTATTTATTTTTATTCGTTACATTTTTGATGGCACGGTTGGCGCAGTGGTTGATCGATTGACTTCTGCGCTGCGTGTCGCGGGCTCGATTCCCACACGGAACAAATATTTGTATGATCTACAGATAGTTGTTCCGGGTCTGGCTGTTTGCGTGCGTGAGTTTAATTTTTTTTATATAAACGCAACCACGTTACAGGAGAAATGATAAGGGTGGGGTTTTAAAAAAAAAACCACGAGACGACAAGCACAACATTACAGACGTTACTCCAAGATTCGATTCGATCGCACAGTTAATAAAAAAAACTATTTACAATTTGCACATCTCGGTACCCGCGCGAAATAACGGTTTATCTCCGTGCCGCACCATGCCGCAATACTTAGTTACGTCATCGCATGCGTCATCTGAAACCGATAACGAAAACACTTATCGCTCGAGTTCCAAGAGTCCTATTCTCGAACCGTAAACATTGTCGTCTTCGTTATGAATCAGACTGCGTTTTATAATATAAACAACACTTGTAAAACCACTTCAGAATTAAAAACATGAGTTATAACATAGATGACATGGGAGAATTTACCTGAGGCCGTATCTTATTTTTTTTTGGTAAAAGTACTGATTCAATTTACACGAAACTTTAGAACTAATGTAACAAATACACAAGTAATCTAACACATAATTCATATAAGAATCTTACTGATACATTATAATCAGATTTCAACTAGATCTAACAAAAAGTTCGTATACGGCGAACTGTCATTGACCTTGACTCGAAAACACTTGAAATCTATTTAGATATGTATATTTATGCCTCGGTTACATATAAATAATGAATTATCACTAATTCTTACCTTGCTAATGCTGTTTCCAAGACCATATTTAATTTTAGAACAGTCAAATTCACATTTTCAATTGTTTACTCCATGTTGACAAAAAAATCGTTCGACGAAAATTTTGTTGGCTCACAAAATAATTTTGGTTCATTGTTCTACCTAAATATCTTGCTACAAGCTAGCTTTGAAGCTACTATTGATCAGGCGATAAACGTCACAAATGTCGCTTTAAAGGCTATACATGACTGGTTAACTGTAAATAATTTAGAAATAAATACGGAGAAAACTAAATTCATGAGATTCCTGACATATAATAACAAAAGAAACAAAAAAGATACAATCGACTTGCCAATAAAATATAATAATAACACCATTGAAGAAGTAAATGAAATAAATTTTCTAGGAATAAATATTGATAATTATTGTAACTGGAAATCTCATGTAGATATTGTCTGTAAAAAAATTCACAAATTCGTCTACGCACTTCGTAAAATAAAAAAAAATACTAATAAAGAAACAGCATTAATGGTCTATCACAGTCATGTATGTTCAGTATTGAGGTATGGGTTAATCATATGGGGAAACTCTACAGACGCCCAGAGAGCATTTATAGCCCAGAAAAAATGCATTAGGTCAATCTTTGGTCTCAAATGGTCTGATTCGTGCCGGCCAGTGTTCACTGATAAGCGTCTACTTACACTTCCATCCCTATATGTCTTTGAAATGTGTAAATTCGTTAGAAACCACCTTTCACTTTTTGAGCAGGATGATAAGGCCCAATTTAAAAGGAAAATAGTACAAAAACCTCTGGTAGTACCTCGAAGCAGATTAAAGTTATGTGACAGAAACTGCTACGCCATGGCGGTGAAAATTTATAATAAACTACCGGAAAAAATAAGAAAAATGAATAACTTAGAATTTAATAGAACTTTAACAAATTGGCTTTGTGACAGATGTTTTTATTCAATAGATGATTATTTAAATTTTAAACAGACAT
Organism: Xestia xanthographa; assembly: GCA_905147715.2. NCBI lineage: Eukaryota > Metazoa > Arthropoda > Insecta > Lepidoptera > Noctuidae > Xestia > Xestia xanthographa. Next base: position 394,081 of record LR990654.1, on the reverse strand, counting down.
GATGTAAATAAATTAACGAAGACTTATTTAAATTTAAACTGACATTATATAGAAATTAATTAATACATTGATGAATTGTCGTAACCATGAAATATAATTTTACTCCTAATAATAGCAAATTTACTAACTACTTATTTTAATAATTGTTTTTTATAATGTAATTAATGTTCCTAACTAAAACTAATATTAATCGAAGCAAGACTGTAAATTCTATTATTATGACAATGATGTGTATATTGTGTATGACTATTGACATAAAATTATATTATTAGGCATGTACTAGAAATATTTGCACGACTGATAAGTCGAATATAGTGAAACTAAAATTATTTTACCATATCATGTAAGCACCTATATTCTAGCAAATAAATAAATTTCATTTCATTACAAAGTAGCATTATACAATAATAAGGTAATAAACATTCACTTCACAACGTTTTCAAGCACTTATCTAAACAAAAACAATAAATCACTCGAGTGGCACTCAATGTTTACCTGCACCACTGACGTATAAATCATATGGACTTGAAATGTTTGACTATAGAAAATACAGTTATACAAATATGAGGCATATCGACACCGAAATCATAAAAATACTGTTATCTCTTTTTAACTTTTAGAATTTTGCATAAGTGAAAAAGGATAACAGTGTTTTTGACAGTTACTATAATAGCAAACCTTCATTCCTAGCGTCTTTGAAATACCTATTTGCGGCCAGGCCGCCATTTTATTTTCCAGCTGTTTGGCTATTGCTATCTTTTTCTCTCTAATAAAACGGGAAAGAGACGGACGTAAATTAGAGCTGTCACATTTAATTGAACTAATATTGTCGATGTCGACTAAAAACACGATGAAGCGCAAGGCATAAACACATACACTGCCCTTTTAGTAAAAAATGTCGATTCTCTAATTTTAGATTAGTTACTGAACCAGAGAATCGGCAGCAATATCATCCAAACTAAACATGCAAAATGTTAGCTTAATCAAAAACCGGGAAGTCGGTGAAAAATAACTTTTAAGATTTGCTTACATAGTTATTTTGTTAGTTCTAAACAAGTGAAGCTAAGAAAAGTGTGATAAAAATACTTACCCGTTGATATTGGACCGTGACAACGTGAAAACATTCTCACAATCTTTTATCTAACATCGATTGTAGAGAAATATCGATATGGGCTACCCTATTAGCCGCCATTTTATTTTCCCTCTTTAATGTAGGTATGTCCACGTTTTTCTTGTAGGTATGCCAAGTCCATAGGATTTATACGTCAGTGACCTGCACTGACGTTTCAACGACTAACGTGCTTCTATATTTTTTTTTTTAAAGTTGCCCGTTTTAAGTTCATAGTGTTTGGCATCGTTAGAATCGACACTGTCAGGCACCAGAGGTAAAAATTGCCTAACGATTTAGAACCGTATGTTGAGTAAAAATAAGGTTTGAATTTGTTCGTACGAGGTGGCATGAATTCATGCCAGCGGGGCTCAACGGTATGTTCGTTATTTGGAACGAATCACGGCACTCCGGTACCGAGAGGTTAAGAAAAACACGTGCAGGAATCTCGTGGCATAATAATAACAGCAGCTCAGGTCGATCGTAAGGTTAAGCCGTGCTTGCCTAGGTTGGTCTGTGGATGGGTGACCACCATTAAATACCGAGTTTCCTCCGTGCCTCAGAAAGCACGTTATACAGTTGGTCCCAGCTGTCATTTGTAGATCTTTGTCAGTCGTTAGAGGTCATCAGTGGCCCAAAAAGTCTGATAACTAGTCTTACTAAGGGGTATCGTATTACCCCGTACTAACTGGAATGTGGAGATCAGATAGGCAGCCGCTCCATGTAAAATACTGGTATTCAGCTGCATCCGGTTAGACTGGAAGCCGACCCCAACATAGTTGGGAAAAGGCTTGGCAGATGATGATTAATAAAAACACGTGCATGCCAGCTACGAAATACTTTCCCACGTGGCTTTACAACTTGAAGTAGTACACAACACACTGTCGGACACTAATCTTGACAGTAATACGCAGTAACACTTCAGGTAAAGTACCTCGCACAGTACCTACCTATCAATTGAAGAAATGAAATAATCACATTTATTTCTATAACGTTTTGAAGTTCTATTACTTCTCCTGTTTCGTTCGCTTGTCTTCTGCTTGTTTACATAATATAATGATTCCTCTGGAGAAAAACCATACTCTTTGGCGTCTTATTAGAACTAGCCTGTAATATTGTTACGAGCTGGGTACGGGGTAAATTAATTACTACTGATTACACAACTGAACAACTTTAATAATCACAAAACACTTCAAACTCAACCACAAATACACTACTGGTCACTAGTCGCTTAGATATCGCACTTACTAGTTCACTTCGATTCGCTTCGTTGCGTAGCCAAAATCAGACTGCCGCTTCCGCAAACATGTCCGCTATCTATATGGTGACCAACCCTTCTAGAAAGATCCACAATTACATAGTCGGTCATTGTCCTTCCATAACTTGTACAAAAGAAAGAAGTCGTAAGGTCGAAATTACAATGACAATTCCTATACCTACATCATTCGAGACTCGTCCTACGTACCTACCTACGAGTACGACGTAACAATATTAATAGAGGTACTGTTGGCCAAATGCCTTTCTCTCAATTTTCTGTATAATTTCTAGGCTCTATCTTAAGACAAAATGTCAGTCCTTTTATTAGGTGTCTAAATCGTCCCACAATCTTCATTTTTGTGAGCCACAATTCTGTTCAGCGTCTAATGGGGCTCACTCGTTGGTTCTACGTTTTTCACCAAATAAAATTTCACCCGAACTAGGAATCAAACTGACTCGACTTCAAGCTCAGCTCTTACATTTTACAACAAACACTAGACTGACAAAGAAGTCGAGTACCCTATTCTTAACATAAACAAATGATAACACATGTCCAATAAAAACACAGCAGTGAAATCACAGCCACTTGAAGTTGTGACGACACAATACTTATATCACGTCTCGAGTCTCTAAGCTTCTTTGTAAATATACTAGCCTTAGCCCTCGGCTTCGCTCATGTTATGGTCAGGAACGTTTTGCACAACATAAGATACTTGGAGATATATTAGACTCATATCAGTGCAAGCATTTTTGAAATCGGATCAATGTTACCAAAGATAAACCCAGAGGCGTCTCTAGCCCATGTAGCGCCCGTGTGCAAACATTACCCTAAGGCCCCTAATAAGCTCGCGGTCAAAATGGAATGGGTACAAAGTACAAGTAACCATAAACTGACAAATTTGCCCAATGGATAATAAACTCTATTGTTTGGAGCTGAAGAAAAAATTTGTCGGTTTTGGATACCATGATGTGTTGTTAACTGTATTTAGAATTATACAGGGTGTTCTGGTGTTTACCCTAACAGGCCAAAACCTACCCATGATAATAGATGTTACATCATCAATGTCCAAATTTTGAAATTTCTTCATTCTAATTACGACCTCATATTTTAAACATACAAAGTTCAATATCAATTGGAAACATTTGACAAATTTGGGAAGGGAAGCTCACTGCGAGCGAGGCCCACAGTAGACGGGTAAAAACATTGTTGGGAAGGCGCCGTGTGGGACTCCGTAGCGAGTGGCGCTCGTCGCCCCCTAGGACCGCTGCGCCCGTGTGCATCGCACATCCTGCACACTCGGTAAAGACGGCCCTGAACAAACCCCTACATCCAAACTCACAAACATACAAACTTTACCTTTTAAAATATTAAGTAAAGACACGTGAGTTGTTATCGGCTTCAAAACTTTTCCTCATCGAGTCAATATAAGGGCTCTCTGATCTCCAGAGCCTCATTCCTCAGCATGAAGGTGGTACTGTTGGTTTGTGTGGTGGGTATGGTGGCCGGGGAGGAGGTGGCACGCAGGTACCACCAACGGGTGGGGGTGCCGGCCGCGACTGCCGTCAGGGGACAGGAGTCTATGAGGATCGCGGGGGGGTTAAGCTCGTATCTTGGGGAGCACCCGTTTTACGTGAGTCCAAATATTCATGGTATAAGTATAGTTTTAGTATCTTCTATTATATTATAGCTATATTGTTTGTTTCGACGCGTTTATCTATGGAACTACAAAAAAATATGCATTTGATAAACTTGAGAAAAGTTATACGCTATTTAACATAATGCTCCAAATTTTACAAGCCGAGCAAAAAGAGAAACGGCGTGTAAAATCGCGGGGCACAGCTAGTACCTATATGCAAACGGTGAACAAATTATCCCATAACCTAATCCAGGTTTTGACGACACAAGTGCGATCATTCTCAGAAGATGGCGCAGCGGTAGTGAGTCTGCCTTACGTACTTGGGGTCACGGTTATTACTCAACTCAACTCAACTCAAGGCATTTATTTCAATTAGACCATTACGGCACTTTTGAAAGTCAAAAATACAATAAAGAAAATCAAAGCTACAGTCCCAGTCACAAGGCATAATAACTTGAGAAAGTACTGTTATAATATTCTTACATTACTATATTACATTACTATATTCTTTAGGGCCCGGGTTCGAATCCCGGTAAGAGCAAATGTTTTTATGATGAGAATGGACATTTGTTTCCAAGTCGTATAATAAGTATGTATTTACAAACAAAAAGTATCTATCTAGTAGATATATCATCTATCTGGTGTCCACGACACAAGCCTCGTTGCTTAGTGTGGCACTATCTATACTATGGTGTGCACGACATAAGCCTCGTTGCTTAGTGTGGCACTAGATGGCGCTGTGTGTAATGTCCAGCGATATTTATTATTTAGGTCTCAGTCTATCGTGTCCCTATTTTTTTAAATTAAAACATCAGTATTGACCGTTGATCACACATTCACACCAGCTCAGTTGCCTAAATATTTGTTTCGCTTGCTGCAGGCAGGCTTAGTGATAGAGCTGACAACTGGGGAGACATCCATCTGTGGCGGGACGCTGCTGAGCCACACACAGGTGCTGACTACTGGACAATGCTGGTGGGACGGGTACTCCCAGGCTAGGAGCATGCTGGTAAGCTTGCAGATGTTAAGGGAACTATAGGACCTAAACGCGAGTTTTATAATGCACAAAAGCATATGATTCACTGCAATAAACAAAACCAGAAAAATATATGATATTCTTCAGGATATTATGCTAGTATTATAGTGTTTTGAAAACATAATACAACTAAACTCGATAAAAAAACATCACGAACTATCTCTAAAAGAAATTCTTCTAACGAGTAAAAACCATACTGAAATACATGCGATCATTCCGATTTCTAGTAAATAATTCTAAAAGCAACTTAATAGCATTATAGTGTTTTATTTTTTTGTTCAATCAATATTTTTTTGTAAATCGCAAAAAAATCACTCATTTCGGGCCGCAGTAACTGACGTAACAACCACTTTGTAAGAACTTTATTCTGACAGTATTTCAAACGAAGTTTGAACCACCACAAATAGAGTTGCTAATTTAGCTCCTATAGTCGCCTTAAGATAACTGGTGAATCTGGTGATCCACATCTAAGATTTTACACTCAGTCCTGCACAGTGCCATCGATCGTTTTTGAGTGGAAGCTGGCCCTGAAGCACCTCATTTTGATTAATATCTTGACTCTTAGCACAGAGGTATTACTGTGCAGTTTCCAATCGAAAAAGTATGTGTAGTATTATAGAAGACAATTTTTTTAGACTCCACAGGAAATGAGTAAGTAAGCAACAAACAAAAGAAGCAGAATAGCAATAACATATGTATTATCGGTTTGTAAAATGTTTATTTTCATCACTTCAGTCCACTGCAGTCATCCAGTGGACTTATTTCTGATTTCCAAGCTCCCCTAAAGAGCTGGCCAAGTGAAGTCATTTAAAGACTAAGCTGTATGTAGTAAGAATATGAATAAATTTATTGAATCATTGTTACAATCATTTCCATAACCTAACATAGCACCATGACAAAATCGTAACGAGTAAAATTTTAACATGAATATTTAGAAAACAGAGGACCCAAAACTATATATAGGCTGCACCTGTATCTTGGGGGCCAGTAAAAGTAACATCATCAAGCCTTTATTTTCCCACAGGGTTGTATACACAGATTGCACACCACAGATTTCTATGATCTGTGTTGCACACAGACACAGATTGTGATTGACATAGAAAAATTTGAATGCGGTGATTGCGGCGACAGGGGTGCGGCTAAGTCTGCGTTCTCCTTAAATCCCATGTGATATAGGGCACCTATCCTATTACCACCACACAAATCCAAAGTCTGAAATTTCTGATGTAAAATCCCAATAGCACTATTCCCGATCGGAAATCGAATCCAGGATTCCATGCTCGGCGGTAGAGCTTGCAACCACTTATATTTTGACAACATTTCAAACTTACTTTTCAAATACATACAAGCCACACAAGCCTCGTTGCTTAGTGTAGCACAAGATGGCGGTGTGTGTAATGTCCAGCAATATTTTTATTGAAGTGAAATCTTTAGGCACGTTGAGCACTTTTTGGGTGAAGGAAAAACATTGAACTCATCGTCTCTTGAAATAACTTGCGGTCACGCTTCGTAGCACTCGTAGGCGATCCGCTACGGCATAGCACCACATAGGCATGCGCGTTGCATAACCAGTGCTACGACTGGGGCGGGGCCTGTGTACTTTTTGTTTTCACTTCTATCGGCATCCCCCAAAGACTGCCCCAATTGTTTTTTGTTTTTTTTTGTGTTTATTTACATCTGAGGACAGGTATAAAAAGAGCAAAGAAAGGATAAAGCCGTAATGTGTCTTGCTCTCCCTCTGCAGGTAGTGCTCGGCTCCATCAAGTTGTTCTCGGGCGGCATACGGCGCTACGCGAGTACCTGCACAACACACCCGCTGTACAACGCTGACACGTTGCAGAATGATATCGCCATGCTCAAGATCACATACACGTATTATACCAGTTAGTTACATGTAGATACTACTTCCTAGAGAAAGCAGTGATAGTCTAGTGGTGTGACCCTTGGACTGTCAAATCACAGTACTCAAATTCGAATCCAAGACACGTACATCTGATTTTTGGGATTCACGTGCGTATTGTATAAGTTTCACAAAGAAGAGATAAAGATTGTAAGGCCATGTTGTAAGACCATTTGGTTTCATGTTCTTAACGAGTATGTTATGAATTCCAGGTTACATCAAACCGATTCCTCTGCCCAATAGAATAAATAGCACCTTTGTGGGCTACAAAGCTGAAGCTATCGGATTCGGAAAGACTAGCGATGGTACGTTCAATCATTTTATTTTAAGTGACATTTGACATTTTTGCAGACCTTACTCTATTCTAGCGGTGAATTCAAACGCGATAGCCCTTATTATGTTACACACTCACAATCTTTTTGCTATTTATTTTGACAATTCAACAACATTCATTGCGTTTGTTACATTATCGAGAGGACGACGACGTTTTCAAACATTTGAAGCAATGTTAGCAATGTAATGTCTTTTATAACACACTAGCTGACCCACGCAACTTCGTCTGCGTCACATAAAAGAGAAACTGCTCCGCTCCTTTTGGTCGCAGCGTGATGTTATATAGCCTATAGCCTTCCTCGATAAATGGACTACCCAACACTGAAAAAATCATTCAAATCGGACCAGTAGTTCCAGAGATTAGCGCGTTCAAACAAACAAACAAACAAACTCTTCAGCTTTATAATATTAGTATAGATTTGCTCGTAAAGGGTCTCTTATTTCACCCATTTCAATATCGTAATGTATCTCATTACGTACTTGTGCAGTAATGTAAATGCTCCGTCTAAAACGAACGGTACTTTTTTAAATCTTATCAAAGAGTTTTTATGTCAGAAAAGTGGTCAATATTTTATGAATAAAATTAACTGTGGGAGATGAAATATAATAAATAAACATTTAATTATTTAATTTAATTAATTTTGACAATAAATTACAACCATTTTATCTGTAACAAAAACACAAAAATATTAATTTACTTTATTAGTAATACTGGCTGTTTTGTGTCTTTGCCTTAAAAAAAATACGCTGATGCGCGGGCATCGCTAATTTGTGAACAAATAAAAGATTCATTCGTTTAAAAAAGTCCGAGTTTTATTTATTTCCTTGCAAATATGTTATAAAACGTCGTATGACATACGTGCTCTTTGATAATTACAGCCTCTGCTTTATTATAGCCCTCGCCTACGGCTCGGGCTAGCAATATCGCCTCTACTGTAATTTTCAACTTACCGCACCTAAATCATAATGTACTATTTCGATTGTAATTACACGTTTTTGTACAGGGTGTCCGGCAACCAATGGATTACCTTGAAACGGCTTAGAGTTGAACTTAAGGCCATTAGAAAAAAAAACGAAAAAAAATGTATCTTAGGGTAGTAGCTACAGGTACTACCAGCAAGCTACTAGGTACTAGCAGCAAGTTCATTTATTTTGGAAAATTAGTATGAATTAATTATTAAACAAAGTTATCTTGGGTAAAAATTAAATGAATGCATACATATATGAGTGATCAATAATTTTAAAGTAGTATTGGTTTCAAGTAGATTTGATAATGGTACAATTCATAATTATATCTGCCTTAAAATTATAGTGAATTATTGCTACTATAATGTAGAAAAGGAGAAAACATTACTGAAGCAAAAAAAAATAATATTGCCCTCCATTCTTAAGCAGGCCCTACATCTGCGGTTGAATTTTTTTTTTAGGATGGATTTATTTTCGTATTTTTTTCTGAATGGCCATGGGTTCTGCAGGCCCTACATCTGCGGTTGAATTTTTTTTTAGGATGGATTTTTTTTCGTATTTTTTTCTGAATTGCCATGGGTTCTGCTATGGGCCATTTCAAGGTTATCCATTACTTATACCGACCTGTATTATGTTTGACTGACTTCCAGCGTCCATAGTGACGAACAACCAGGCTCTCCGCGACGTGTTCGTCTCAGTCATCACTAACGAGGAGTGCGCTAACACTTTCGGTGACATCGTGACGGATGACGTGCTGTGTACCAGCGGGGAGAACAACAAGGGTGCATGCGGTGGGGACTCCGGGGGGCCGCTCATACTGCGGTATTACTCTGGAAGCTCCGACTTACTGGTAAGCATACCATAATCAGCCTGTAACCTTCCCACTGCTGGGACACAGGCTTCTTCAGGTTGATGATACGAGTGACAGAGTTGAGAGAGAGTTGCATGTGTGTTAGTAATAATTAAAAAAAAAGAAAAGTGTATGTAGGATAGACTAAGAGTGTGAAAATGAGAGCACAAAATTGTATTGTCTGCCAATAAACTGTTGCGCAGTTTGGCAGAGTGTTACTAAATTTGCAGTGAATAAATCATTTACATACATACATACATACATACATTTAAAGTCCTTCTACACCAACACGTGTAAGTGGCATAGTGTGTTGTGACTTTTATGACTTCTTCAATAGCAGGGTGCGCAGTCAGCAGATTAGGAAAAATAAATACACCGTACTGTGTCTGACAAAATTCTATAAATTTATTGATCACAATAAATAATACCAATTTGATGATTGTATAAAGCAGATAATTTCCAAAAATAAAATACAAGCTGAAATTTAAACGGAACATCACCCATGACAGGTGATAACAAAAAGGTGGCAACAAAATAAAAAAACCGCTTAAAGTAAAGGTGTTGTCATGTTAGAAATAGTACATTGTTACCCAAGGGGTGAAAGTAACTTATTTAGTCCCGAGACGGGGTTTGGTGCCCGAGCGAAGCGAGGGCGCTAATAGTTCGAGGGACTAAATAAGTCTTTAACCCGAGGTAAACACTGTGCTTTTCATTACGAATACAAGGAAAGTAAAAAAAAACATACAACTCGAAAAAACTAATGAAGATCGGAATTCGAATGGGGTAGATGACACACCAATCAATTGAGATACTTTTTAAGAGCTGTCAAAACGCGGTTCTCTAATAGACTTTGTATGGCAATAGCCTACTGTGACGTCACTGTTTATTCAACTCAATGACTCGACTATTTATTGATTTCAAAGCAACTAAAAATCGAATTTGGCAATTTATTGAAAATAAATAGGGTTTTCAGGCCCAAAATAAAGTGTTTTTTTAGAGAAAGGTGTCTTGGAATTATTGTTTTATGGTGTCATCTACCCTATTGCCGCTTTCCCACCTATTTTGCTTTTTTTTTTCTGTGGCCGGCCAGCTATTCAGACAATACCTATTTTTCATTTTCATCATCGAAAAATGGTAAATATTTTTCCCAAATCTATGTTATTTTAAAGAAATCGTTGAAACTTAATTATAATAAAGATATTTAAAATATATATATTCTTTAATTAATACTTAACTTTATGTTATTTCAATTTTACATCGTGGCTGTATAGAAAGTTGGAACATGGTTCAATAGAAAAATGAACCATTTTTTTAAAATAATTTGACAGCTGTCAGTTGAAAACGATTCTCCCTAGGGCTGAAAAGTATTACTTTCAACCCGCTCCTCAGGCAACTTCAGACCTACTTTCAGAGTATGAGTAATGAAAAATATAAAATACAAACCTACTCTTTATACGTCTGTGATACAAACATTAACAGTGACAGCGAATGCGAAGATAAATGGTAGATATTGTTCTAAAACCTATACGGTACAAGCGGGGAATATTCCAGGGCGACAGTCTGAGTCCACTTTGGTTCTGTTTAGCCCTGAATCCTCTAAGCACATTGCTTGAGAATTCAGGCCTAGGCTGCCGGTTGAGGAAGGATGGTCAGGTTATATCTCACCTGCTTTACATGGATGATCTGAAACTCTTTGCCCCCAACAAATTGCGACTGATGGAGCTACTGAAGGTAACTGAAACTTTTAGTAACGCCATCAGGATGGAATTTGGTGTGGACAAATGTGCAGTCATGTATGTAAAGCGAGGGGAGATTATGGAATCCGAGGGACTTCAGCTCTCGGACTCCATACAACTTAGATCTCTTTCCTCATCCGAAACCTATAAGTATTTGGGTATGTCGGAAGCGTTAGGCATTAACATAACTGACATGAAGCAATCGTTGAAGGAGCGCTTCTTCAGTCGCCTGAGGAAGGTATTAAATAGCCTTCTTTCGGGCGGAAACAAGGTGCGCGCCTTCAATGGTTGGGTCATGCCGGTTTTAATGTACTCTTTCGGCATACTCAAATGGACTCAGACCGAACTCGACGCCTTGGATAGAAGAGTTCGTACACTGCTGACCGAAAGCCGGATGCATCACCCACGATCATCGGTGATGAGACTGTACATCCCGCGGAAGTGCGGTGGTCGAGGCTTTTTAAACGCGAAGACCCTCCACAACCGCGAGGTGTGCAGTCTCAGAGAATATTTTTTAAAAGCCGAGGTGGGTATGCACCGAGATGTGGTCGCAGTGGACAACGGACTCACCCCGCTGTCCATGGCTAAAGAGAACTGGCACAAACCTGAGGTACTTACCACCGATGACCGCAAGGAAGTATGGCAAGGCAAAGAGCTTCACGGGCGCTTCTATCGGGCTCTTCAATGGCCCGACGTAGATTTTCTAGCGTCCGTGTCCTGATTACGTTTCGGCGACCTCTTTGGAGAAACTGAAGGTTTTGTCTGTGCGATTATGGACAAAGTTATGTTGACGAACAACTACCGGAAATATATTATGAAGGACGGGACGGTTGACATGTGTCGGGCATGCCACCTTCCGGGTGAGTCCATCAGACATATTATTTCTGGTTGTTCTCGTCTGGCTAACGGTGAGTACTTGCACAGGCACAACCAAGTAGCCAGGATTATACACCAGCAACTTGCCTTGAAATATAAACTTGTGGAATCTGAGGTACCGTACTACAAGTATGTGCCCGACCCAGTTCTCGAAAGTGACCATGTCACGCTGTACTGGGATCGGTCTATCATTACTGACAGGACTATTGTCGCCAATAAACCTGACATAGTGATAATAGACCGATCAGCGCGCCGCGTAATGATAATCGATGTTACTATTCCACATGACGAGAACCTCGTGAAAGCTGAGAAAGAGAAACAAATAAAATATCTCGACTTGGCACACGAGGTTCGCGACGTGTGGAATATGAACTCGGTTATCATTGTGCCGATTGTCGTGACGGCCAATGGCCTTATAGCCCAGAGCTTCGATGACCATCTATCGAAGCTCTCTTTAGGCGGTTGGATCAAGGGCCTGATTCAGAAGACAGTACTCCTCGATACGGCTCGCATTGTGAGGAGGTTCCTGTCTCTGCAGCCCTAACCACCAGTGGCTTGGACCCTGCTCCCGACACCGGCGGACCACTATTTTTTATATTTTTGAATGTATTTTTTAATATATATTTTTTTAAGATACATTTAAAAATATGTAAAGTAAGTAGATGAAATGAATAAAGGAGATAAATATTACTGGACATTACACACAGCACCATCTAGTGCCACACTAAGCAACGAGGCTTGTGTCGTGGACACCAGATAGTTGATATACTACATAGATACTTTTTGTTTGTAAATACATACTTATTATACATTTAAACATCCATGACTCGGAAACGAATGTCCATGCTCATCACACAAACATTTGCTCCAACCGGGATTCGAACCCGGGACCCTAAGAACGTAAGGCAGCCTCACTACCACTGCGCCATTCGGGTCGTCAAAATAAAAGAAGTGAAGCAAAGAAAACAAGAGACTTAAGTGCCCGTCGTCGCTTAACGCAAGACACATCACGTGAGGTCGTGAGTGGGGTGTTACCCTTACCAACTTATCAAAATAAACCCAAATAGAAATTCAAAATATTGAGAAATTCCCGATAGAAAACCCAAAAACACTGCCTGATCTGAAAATTGAACCTGGACGTCAAGCTCAGCAGTGATTGCGCTTCTAACCACTGGACCAACTTACTTTAGTGAATAGGGATCACTAATATATATGGAATCGATGCTTTAAGAATGGTAGTGTAGTAAATAAGCAGGCGAATAACGATCTGTGTGATTATTCTGAGGCGCGGCTTATATACGATTTTGAAATACAATAATAATAATAATTAGCAAACTTAATAACTAACACAAATTGATAATGATGGCGGTAGCATGTGCCGTGCTCCCTACGAGGTGCTAGCGCAATGATGCAGCAGCCGATCGAGTCCGAATCCCTTTCTCTTGTCGTCGGCCAGCTTAGTCAAAGAGTATAGTAACTATTAAAGAGCTTAGTATGCGCGGGCGCACGGTGGCAGACGGCTGCACAGAGTACATTATTGACGGCTGCGTGCGCTCCTTTAATACGTATGCTTATATACGTAAGTATGAGCTGCTACATTACCAACAACTTGTATTAAATACTTATGTCATTTCTGTTGCAGATTGGTCTGGTCTCGTTCGGCGCGGCCAACGGCTGTACAGAAGGGTACCCGTCAGGTTACACCCGAGTCACATCTTATCTAAGCTGGATCAACAAATTCTTGTAGTCTAAGAATAAGCAGAATTAGCCTATAATATTCCCACTGCTGGGATACAGGCTTACTTTCTGTAATAGGCACGACCAACGGGCAGTAACAATATTTTCATGGTAAAAGACAGCTGTGTTCATTCATTGAAACCCTTGTTTCTCTCCGTTGTTATGATTTTGTAAATAAAAGCCGCATGACCACATCACCTATTTTTTATTTCCTTCGTTCTGGCGTTCGTGCGTTGTGTTAAAATACCCATTTTTTTAAAATTGCAGCTCTAAGTTTCCAAACGATAGGAAACGGTCAGTATAGATAGACCAATGAGAATTAAACATAAAGGCCGATAGTCATTGGTATCGTTCATTCCCAGTTGGCCCCGCGGGGATTGCCACCGGAGGCAAATGGGAATAATAATTCCCAGTCACAACCGGCGGTCAAATTATTTTGAAATATAAAATGACATATAAAATGACATTGACAGATTTTCAACCAATGACGATGTTTGGTACAAGCGATGCTAGCGCCATTAGTTCCACAGTTGCCAACCCATTGTAAGAAAATTTTAATTTTGCGTCTCCCATAGATACCTATTTTTATTATGTCTTTTATCCTAGGTTGATGCTAATTTTCGTTTTTCATATCTCATTTAATAGTATTTGAGTCTGAGTCTCATAAACTGTCATGGCTCTGCTATCAAATGGAAGGAACACCGTAAAGTCAGTGTAATATGTTTACTTGGTTTACTTTCGGTACTGACCGTACTTTGCTGTCACTCTCCGACAATTTTTTGAAGGGATTGTAAGCATTGAGTTAGATATCTATGATTTCAAGGGATTTGTAACGAAAGCTACTACAACCTACAGTTGGCTATCGATATAATGGCATTTTGATTTTTATCTCATTCAAGAAATGATTTAAAAAAATGGAAAAGCGTTTAAAGCTTTACACATTTCAGGGTCAGGGCAATCGATACATTTTTATTTCTGACTTTTGACATATTCTTAAAAAGTAAAATCATCTCGTGGTAAAAGGAAAAGCCCATGTTCCAATACGATGCCAACAGCTGTCACACTGTCAAACTTCCTTTTGTAATTAAAAAATAAGTCGAAGATACAAGTGAGAATAATAATACAGAATTTATTTGCAAAGAAATGTTGTTTTATTAATAATTCAATTGTTATACACAAACACTCGATATGAATATCAGTCCGGAGCACTTGGACACGGTCTGCGAGGGCTGCCTAAGTCTCGAACGGCATCTCACCGCGGAAGTCACCGATCAGCATATTAAGAAATTGTATTACGAAATTCTCAACATTACAATTCAAGTAAGTAATAACAAAAATATCAGAGCAACAAAAAAAAATACATTCAATTTTTTTTAGAAAACATAAACAGCAATAATACACAGCCTAGATTGTATACTATAAAATTGTTCATGTTTCCTATTTTATATAAAATGCATATTTCTATGCGTTTAATAATTTAGTTAGAGTGAAAGGCAACAGCATTAAGTATTATGGATTGTTTTCTTTGAGTGCCTTTATAAATTAATGCACTGCTGACCTCATTGGGTTGCTGACCTACTTGATCAATGTGAATAAAATCAATAGAGGCCGAATGCAAATGTGACATTTTATAATGTTGCACATGTGTTTCTTGAATGCTAAGGCAGTGGTTATCAGTATAGGGACCTGCATTTTGCATTTTTTTCTTTAAAGACTTGTGTGAGACTGGTCGTGTTTATTACCAGTTACTGGGCTAAAACATAACGTAAACTCTCGCCTATAATACTCTAAGGGTTAGGTAGAAATGTAACTAATAGTACATCCACATATTGCTAGTAATACGAAGTGGCAAGAGCTTTTCCATTAACTGTGGCCAGATCCGAACTGTGAATGCTACTGTGAAATTCCTCAATTTTCCCAATAACAGTGTGGCCCATATATGAATCATACCTGGGACCTCATGCTGAGCAGTATACAACTTGATCAGGGGTGTCCAACACAATAGGGTATTTTACTCTATAGGAGAAAAAATCTAAAAATATATTATTGAAATAGCTTAGGCAAAAAGCAGTCGGAACAAACAAAACGTTAATTTTAGTTCATAAAATAGCAAACTAAATTTTAAAATTCAATTCAAAGGTTTCAGCTTTTTTAATCTGTGTCATAACACCACTAAACAGTGGTCGCCATGTTATTACGTCACACGGCTGTGTAAACATACAAGTGTAAATTGTCAACTATCAGCGTACGTAAAATCTCTACAAGGCTTTCTAATATTTTCTTATCTAATATAATTTTTATTGAAATAATACCATGGAGGACGGTTTTGTAAAAGGAGACAACACAAATTTACTAAGAATAAACTTTTTGATAGTCGGTAAATTCTTTGCTGTAAATCCCGATTTCTGCTCTGCTGAGTTACGGAATGATAAAACTTCGATGTAAGTAATGCCTTTATCTCTCTTACACTTAAAAAGCTTATTTAATAGCGTTAGGAGGTGTTTAAAATTCACTGCATTTGTTTACCTACACAGCCAACTGACGTCATGACCACAGAGCAATATGGCGTCCAGCGTTTTCGTCAAATTACGCGCGAAATTTGAAAATGCAAAATTTAAATGCATTTTTATGGCACTTATTGATTGAATAAAATTTTTGTGATTTTTTTTAGTGGTTCATTAGCACTATAGAATCTAATTGAGACACTTTTCAAAAATGAATGTAATAGCCTATTATATGGAGGGCCAAGTTTAGTGTTTTTGTAACTGTAGCGGGCCAAAAGAAATGCAAAGTGATCTCTAAATTTAAATGAAATGTAATGAATTATGAATGTATTGTTACTAACAATTGGGCATAATTGCCAATAAACAAATATAAAATGTATTAGATTGCTATGATGCGGTCGGCATTCGAGGACAGATATTGTGGGTGGGGCGTGGGGCGGCTAGGTAAATATGGCGCGGGAATAACTGACTTATGTCTTTTAAAGTTTTACATAGCTTGCGGGCCGGATAAGACCTATGCGGGTGGCTAGGTGGCTCGGGGGCCGTATGTTGGTTGGGCCTGTACTAGATCAACATGCCAATCTGTACAATGGGTTGGCTAAGTAAATCTCAGATGGCGCCACCATAGTTGGTCTCAATCTGACCAATGCGGTTAAGCTATTTTTAAATATAAATGACATAGGTATACAGATATGTTATGTACCTACAAAACCACTGAAAAATAGTGTTCCGCGCAGCAGCGGCACCACACTTTTCATTAATTCTTCATTTCAAATGATATATAAGGGATAGCTCGATAAAACCAATAAGAAAAAAAGAGACAGTGTTGTTCTATGTCTGTAGTGCACGCGTCCTTGTCGTACTCACGACAATAATGCGTTTGCCATCTCTTTCTGTTTTTAAACCTCCATTATCAGAATATTAGGAAAATATTAATTTAATCAAAGTATATTGCGTAATTACATGTGGTATGAGATCCCTTGTGTTTTATTTAATATAATTGTTGCACTTTCTGAACACGCACGATGACATTTTTACAATTTTTATCTAAATTCGCAGCAGCGTATCGCTCGTCGCCATGCGTGTTGCAGACTACGTAAATACGGGCCAATTGGCCCGTTTTCGAGTCTTCACGATTGTGCGCTCACAACATATCTGTTTACTAGAATATCATTGAACCAATGACAATGTTTACCTGTGGTACCTACCAACTACGCTAGCGCCATTAGTTCAACAGTTACCTGGCCTCCCCATTGATTTGATTGATGTGAAATAGTTTTCTTATGCTACTTGTTGCCTTGTTATGTTTGTGCTTATATCATTTTTTTTTATTATCATCGCCATCAACCGGACTCAAATCTAGACTCCGCGGCCCGTGGCCGCTACTGAGAAATTCCTGATGGAAAAAACCCAATAACACATTGCCAGACCTGGAAATCGAATCCAGGACCTCATGCTTAGCAGACGCACTTGCGACCACTATACTAACGAGGCAGTCTTGTTTTTTTTAATACTTTGTTCATAAATTTTTGATCTAATCTTTTACTCTGGATGCTCTTAGTGTGCACGTCTTTCTACATCATTCTCACAAATATGTATAATCTCAAAATTAATGATGTAACCAAGATTTTGTAACAATATTTTGATTTTAAAAGAGTGTCCATGGAGTTTCTTGCCCGTTCTTCTCCATAGAGATCTACGCTAGGGAATGGGCAACTACTTTCTCAAGTTATTATGCCTTGTGACTGGGACTGCTTTGATTTTCTTTTTTGTATTTTTGACTTTCAAAAGTGCCGTAATTGAAATAAATGCTTTGAGTTTGAGTTTGAGAGTTTGAGTTTTCGTCGGTTAGTAAACTATCAAGATGGCGTCATTTGCGCCAAATATATTGACAGCTGTCAAAGAGAACTTCAAACTTGTAACAGCCAAATGTTGTTCGCAGGATGTGGACAGCGTGTCACTGCGCCTGTGTCTGGAGTGCAAGGCCAACATCCTGAAGTACTACGCCTTCAAGAAGCAGGTGGAGGAAGCCCACGAGATCCTCAACAAGTATCTGGTAAGGAATGACCACACCGCCAGTCCGCTAGGGTTGCCTGTCACATTCTCTTATGGATTTTGCAATTTCCATCATCTGCCGGCATTTTCCCAACTATTTTGGGGTCGGCTTCCAGTCTAACCGAATGCAGCTGAATACCTGTATATTATGGAGCGACTGCCTATCTGACCCTTGCTCATCACACACATTTGCTCCTAACGGGATTCGAACCCGGGACCCTTAAAACGTAAGGCAGCCTCAGTACCGTACCGCTGCGCCATTCGGGTCGTCAATGGGGTCTGGTCCAGAGGACAGAGATGAGGTCAATTATGGAACGAGCTAGCCCAAGAGAAGCTTAATAACTTTTTTAAGTGTGCTCTAAATGTTCCTTTGACTCGCAAGCATAAGCATAAAACAGGATGATATTATCTAGTTTGACCAAAAATACAGATGTTGTCCCTTGACCATAAATAATCCGGAGCTGCGGGACTGTTCGAAAGAGATACCGTGGCCCCGGAACACAAAGGGTGATGAACGAACATGGATGGGTTTTAGTCAGTAAAAGTCTCCCTCCTGCTCCGCCCAGAGCGGAGTCATTTGATGATTTCCCATTTTTTTTTTTTTTTTTTAGAATAGAATAATTTATTTAAAAAGTAGATATTACAAAAGTGTAAATTTAGGTGCAGCAGTGTTATTTCTTAAAGTATTGTATAATTAGTGCATAAAAGTAAACTATAACTACAATATATAATATAACAGTTGCAAGTAACGAAAATGTCGAATTCAAATGTTAGGTAGCGACCTGCCTGATCTAGGTTTATTTAAACCTGTGTTTCAGGCCATCACTTTACATTGCATAATTTAATTAGGTCAGTAAAAGTTTTAAAATTAAATAAATATATTAACAACTATAACAAAAATCAAATTGGTACAAAAACATTAAATTAAACTTTAAAGCTAACTTAAGTAACAATAATCAAACTAGGACTTCTAGAAGTTTTTCTGTGTCCGTGTAATTATGTGTCGCTAAATAATCTGATATTACAAAACTACATTTCCTATAAGTTAGACTATAGAAGTTTAGTTTCTTGTTGAGTCTATTATACAGAAAAGGCCCTAAAAACACATAGAATCGACTAGCAAAAGCATGTCTAGTTTGAGGCTTTGTGCAAACCAGGTCCTTCCTTCTCCTATCGGAGGGAACTGGGTCATAGGGAAGGGTAGAGTGCTGCTGTAGTATAATGTGAAGAATAAATAATTGCCGTACTGTGAGCACATTACATGCTTTGTAGAGCAGCTGTGTCGGAAACCTAAACGGACGAAAGGTAGCAACCTTTAGAATTGCTCTTTGAGCACGTTCTAGAGGGAGAAGAATCGAATTTCCCGCCCCTCCCCAGGACGTTATGCAATAGGTTAGAATGGACTGACACAACGCTAAATAAACCTGTTTTATTAATTTATAATCGGCTACATTACGTAAATACTTAAAAACAAATATTAGTTTGCGCACTCTAGTACATAGTAACTCGATATGTTTACGGAAATTTAGATTCGAGTCAATTGTGACACCAAGATATTTCATATGGTCAGCTTTTTCTAATGTAGGGCAAGAACATGCAGTGTCAGCGTACGTGCTACAGGTATGCGCGTAAATGATTGGGTTAGTAAGCGGTGTGTTAGTATTTCTCATTGTAAATGAAATGTATTTTGTTTTATCGGCATTTAGTGTTAGAAAATTATTCTGGAGCCAATTAGATACAATGTTGAAACCATTCTGAGCATGTTCGTAGGCCTCAACTCTTGATTTAGCTGCAAACAACAGAGCAGTATCATCTGCATAAGACATTACAACACCATTTTCGAGTGGCAGGCTGCACAGGTCATTAATATAGATTAAAAATAATGTGGGACCTAATATACTGCCTTGTGGAATTCCAAAACTAGTATTAGAAAGATCAGAACTTGTGTTCGGACCAATTTTTACACATTGCTGTCGATCGCTAAGATAATCAGATAACAGTAGAAGCTGCGCTCCTCTTATCCCAAGTGTTTCAAGCTTCTGCAAAAGACTCGTGCAAGAAATAGTGTCAAAGGCCTTGGCAAGGTCTAGAAAGATACCAACTGTATGCATTCCGCTATCTAGATTTGTAGAAATGTAATTAATCAATTTGTTTACTGCTTGGCTAGTTGATTTTTTAGGCCTAAACCCAAATTGATTATCTGAAAGAAGTTTGTTATCTTCCAGATATTTCATCAGTCTACTGTTTATGATTTTTTCTAAAATTTTTGATAGACCTGTTAGTACTGAAATGGGTCTGTAGTTATTCACACTCATTTTGTCTCCAGACTTGAAAATAGGTGTGACCACAGACTTTTTTAGCAATTTTGGAAATATCCCTTTAGATAAACATAGCTGGAAGATGTACGTAAGCGGAGGGGCCAGTAAGTGTTGAAATCTTTTAAGTACGTTATTGGGTATATCATCCCACCCAGTTGCGCAGACATCCTTCAAGCCGTTTATTATTCTAACTACTTCGTTGACGTCCGTATCTAATAAAACAAAAGAATTTAACGTGGAAGATGTCCTAGTTGGGTTTTGAGTAGGAGGAATGCTATTATTTATGATTTTTTCAGCCAAGTTTTTACCAACGTTGACAAAGTAGTGGTTTACCTTATTTGTTGCTTCAGATGGATTTATTTCTGTTGATAGTAAATCTAGCGGAGGTTCGGAATTTTTAGACCTCAATGTATTAGTTTTTATAAATTTCCACACAAGTTTACTATTTTTTCCCGCCTTCTTGAGTTCATTTTTATCGTACTGGGTTTTTAGTTTTTTTAAAAGATTATTACAGAAATTACGATATCTTTTATAGGTAACAGAAAGTATGACGTCATTGGGTGCAAGTTTAGATTTTAGGTGAAGTTTGTCTCTGTGTCTTATACAACGAACGAGACCGGGTGTGATCCACGGTTTAATGCAACTATACTTTCTAGGGATTATCTTAGTGAAAGTGTTTTTCCTTATTACGTATTGTAAGGAATTTATGAAATATTGCAACGAGATATTTGCGTCATCAGAATCATAAATAGGGTTAAAATTAATGCCGCGTATGTCACTTTCAAGGTTTGTCATATTGACTTTAGTGTAGCTACGCTCGCAGTTTTTTCTAGGTGAATTTATTTGCATTGTTAGTAAAACAGCTTGATGATCGGTAAGCGCAGAATTAGTAACCAATGTTTTGGATGGATTTCTTGATTTTAGAATGATATGGTCTAAGCAAGAACCGCTTTGATGGGTGGGGTAATAGTGAGCTGGTAAAAGTCCATGAAATGCACAAATATTTAGGTAATTGTGTGTATGGGTATCGGGTTTCCCGGAGGAAATGTTTATGTTGATATCTCCTACAAGTATTATGTTTTTGAAAGTACTTAAGGTTTTTAAGTTTGTGTCAAGTGAGTCTAAAAATCTGTCGATATTATGAGAGGGAGGCCTATAAATAGCCATGACAATTGTATCGGGAATAATTTTAATGAATAAACAATTACTGTCATGGGATAGTGGTTCTTCTTTGATAGTTCGCAAATTATTTTTAACATAAACTACAACACCGTCGTTTTGGTTGCTATTTCGGTCTGTTTTATATGAATAAAAACCGTTCAGAGATGGTAAGTTGACTGTCTGTTTAGACAACCAGCATTCTGTTAGTACAATAATATCACAGCTTATATCAAGACTTTGTAAAAACACTTCAAAACCGTCCATATTTCGGTTTATGCTGCGAATATTTTGTGTAAGCAAGGTAAGCGATTTGTCGCCCGAACGAAGAAGGTATTTACAATCCTCAACATTACAGATTTTGGATTCCGACACAGTAAAACTATCTAGATCACTTATTAGCTGATTGCTCATGATAATTACAAACTAAGAAGAAATACAAATAGAGGATAAGCTACCTGTTTGTGTGCCTACTAAATATAATATACTGTGGCGCTCTTAGGCGCCCTCATAATCTATTGAGTTGATGTAGTTGGTCTCTGCATATTTGCGTGCCGGGCAATTTACATCACCTGTTGGATGGTCACATTTTCTCTTAAATCTTTTGCACGTCGCACACTGGGGGGGAGAAGATTTGCTACTGCATTCCTTCACGGAGTGTCCCGTCTCTGCACAGTGGTTGCAAGTAGGACTCGTTTCACGGCAAAACTTCGCTGCGTGGCCAAATTGCTGGCAATTGTAGCACCTGGTGACTATTGTAAAATCTCTCACCGGGCATGAGGTCCAATTTATAAAAATTCTGCTTTGGTTTACCAGCATTTTTCTTACGCCGGCGGGTACTTCCAGAATGTAGTTGCATGTAGGAAGGCCTTTCTTACCCGATTTATGGCTCAGTTTAATGTTCTCAAGGAAGGATTCACGAGTTGTATTCGGCAATTTATCAGATAGGTTTTGCTCATAAATACAGTCGAATACCTCCTTCTCAGTAAGGGCTTCGGGAACACCAATGACGGTAACCCTAGGGCGTCGTTTAGATGGTTCTTCCATTGTAAGGCCCGAGGTGAATATTTTCTCAGAATTCTTCAATTTATCTATATCGCCTTTATTTTCTGTGCTAATTAATACTCCCCCATTTTTCACTTTTTTCAGGCCACGTACTTGGAGCTTGAGTTGCTCGGGAGATATTAGCTTTTGAACAAGTGTCTTGGTGTCGTCACTAGTCTTAGTTTTATCGCTGGGATAGATGGCGATTGAACTCAAATTTGCAGGACGAACGAAATTGTCGGCGCCTTTCTTCACCATGCTAGCATAGGAATTGTTGGACGTATTCAGCTTCGACTCTATAACCTCTTTGACCTGGTCCAGTGAGTTCGTCATGTTCTTCTGAAGCTGGAGGTGCTGAACGGTACTGTGGGACTGGATCATTTTCTGCTTCACTGACTGGTAAAGGACAGCCATCTGAGAAGTCCCACTTTGGACCTTCCGGCAAAGATTTACGACACGTTGCTTCTGGTCAGAGTTCATTTTTCCTTCACCAACAATAGTGCAGACTTCGGTCAGAATGCCATCAATAGATAATAACCATTTCTGGATCTCTGTCGTGCTGACAATTTCACTCGGCAAAAAATTCTCCTCAGGTACTGGTACAGGTGGTGGTGGATTTGGTTCACTCGGGGGCAATTGTTCGGTAGGCGTTGGCGGAGGACTTCGCCGTAGTAACTGGCTACGAACAAATGGGCTCGATCCTGGGTTCGATCCTGGGTTCGACCCTGGGTTCGATCCTGGGTTCGATCCTGGGTGCGATCCTGGGTTAGACATACTAACCGCAACACTTTATTTATTGTCAATTGAAAACAAATATAATTTAGTTCATCTTACACATAAAAGTTGCTATGGCACTGCACTGGTCACAGGTGACACACTTTACTTTCTGTTTAACTGACGCCGCAAATAATTATTGATTTAATCGTCGTAATTGTTTATAGATATTTCATTTAAGCAAGTACAGAAAAACACGTCCGCTTAGTCTCGCGACTCGTAAAGCGACCATTGGAAAACAAAAGAAAAAAAAAAACTTAAATAATAAAAATCATCGGTGTTTATAGCAATTTTCCTGTAAGGCGAGAATACGATTAATCTTTTGAACGAGATGAGTCACATATACGTGACAAGCAAACGCGTGCCGTGTACGCCAAACGACACAAACATGTAACAAAATGGTAGGTGAAATTGTGGCTTGGCGTGAGGGGCACGCGCGTGCGTTTATGCTGTCGACGTCAAAAGTTTAAACAGTTTGATTCCACAGATTTCTTTGTTTTTAAGGTTGAACTTCAAGTTTGTGACAGTTTCATCAGTTTTGTCTCTGGGTGTGTTCACGGGTGATTTTCACATAAAAACTAGTTGTCTGAAAAGACAGAGAGAGAGATATACATTTTTTACGTGAATGTTTTACCAGCATTTACCAGTGGTATTGCGCAGTGAGAAATTAACTATTTTTGTAAAATATTTTACTAACTTAGGATAATACCTTGACAGGTTTTAATGACATGGCAAGTATACGAGTATGTTGTAACAGATAGTAGCAGTACTAACAAGTTAAGTTCCTAATTCCGGCACCGGGAGCACTGTCTAAAGCCTTTTCAAAATGGTGCTTAAAGCTAGAGTAATTTTAGTTTATGGCCATTGAAAAAGGCTTTTTTTGATTGTACTTTGTATAGTAGATATTAGTAGTGTATTATTGGGGGTTCTGCATCACACTTGCTCTCGCTTCGCTCGAGCGCGTTATGCAGAACGCCCCAATAACACTGATACGTCCATTGTCCGATTTACAAATACAATACAGGTTGAATATTAACTTGATGTGCAGCCGTGTGTAAAAGTAACTATATTAGTTATTAAGTACTGTTAAATATAATAATATTTATTATTTGTTTTGACATTATTGTTTCTCCGGCTAGCCGGGAAGTTCTGATGGCACGGGCCTTAGCCAAGTGTTCATCAGTTGGGTTAACATGTTGGCTAAATCACGAGAAAAATAAAATTCCTTAGGCCTCTGCCTCGAATTTTGCGGGCAGCGGGGCGGCGGCGGCAGCGTCGCGGCAGCGGGGCGGGCAACGCATACCTGTTCTCCAAACCAGCGGGCAGATCGCGCGGCACTATAGCGGTGTAGTGTTGTGTTCGTGGTTGTGTTGTCGAGATATTTGTTTTTATTCGCGAATGAAATGTCTGAAAAACTGCGACAACATCTTTTTGATTCAAATTTATTCCTAACGCTCGATTATATGATTGTACAACACTATACTACAATGCAGACGCGCAACGCGGGCGGTCACCGCTTGACTGGAGTGCACCGCTCGTTGCCCGCCCCCGCGCCGTTGCTACGCCGCTGTTTTCGAGAACCGGTCCATTTGATTTTACGCATAAGATCCTGCCGCTCCCGCGCCGCCGCCGCCGCCGCCCCGCTGCCTGCAAAATTCGAGGCAGAGGCCTTAAAGTTGTAATGGAAACTGACCTTTTTGTGTACGTGTATAATAGTCGCTTTTCCAAAAACTAACATAATTGAAAGCTAGATCGTGTGAAAAAAGACGTAAAAACGTTTAAAATTGTAGCAAAAACTGAATTTTAAACACAGGTACCCAGTTCCCTCTCCAATAAAATAGGTAGTCTGGTCTTGTGGGCTTCGTGTACTGACTTTTGGTCATGTCTGCAGCTGCCGCGCTCCCCGAATACCAATAGCTTACGGTTGCGCGCGCTGCTGGCGAGCTAAGCGCCACGCGCGGCCGGAGCGCCCCCCGGCCGGCCAGCTCCGGGCACGAGGGCGGATCCTGGTACGTACTGTGTGGCACGTGTGTCTCGTGTGTGTGTGGCGCCGGTTGTTTGACTACCAAACTTCTAATAGACACGTACGATACATTTTACAGAAAGGCAACAAAATAAACAAATTATGTGGATGAGAATGAACTCATTAGCCTTATGAACGCCATTGTAACAAATGTGTCAAGCTAAGTGCCCTGTGCGCGAACCGACATAAATATGTATGTGGCAAAATGATAGGTGAAATTGTGGCTTAGGGTGGAGGGCACGCGCGTGCGTTTATTTTCTGGCGTTCAAAAGGCTAATATTAGAATGTAATTCTACAGGGATAGGTAATTGGGTGCATTGCCCTGAAATTTGTATTACGAAACCTAGTAGGTATGCAACAAACTTGACCCCGGTATCTTGAGGTGCAAACTGGCTTGTTCACACCTAAGGAAATGGAGCGTCGTAAATCTCTCATGTATTGAAAGATCCGGGTTTTTCACTTGTCCAGTATTTTCTCGATATTTCTATGAAAAAAAAAAAGAGGAGCTCGTGGCTAAATAATAACAGCCGCTCGGGTCGATCGTTAGGTTAAGCCGTGCTTGCCTAGGTTGGTCTGTGGATGGGTGACCACCCATTACATACCGAGTTTCCTCCGTGCCTCGGAAAGCACGTTAAGCCGTTGGTCCCGGCATGTCATTTGTAGATCTTTGACAGTCGTTAGGTAGTCAGAGGCCCGAAAAGTCTGACAACCAGTCTTACCAAGGGGTATCGTATTACCCGGTACTAACTGGGTTGTGGAGGTCAGATAGGCAGTCGCTCCATGTAAAATACTGGTATTCAGCTGCATCCGGTAAAACTGGAAGCCGACCCCAACACAGTTGGGAAAAGGCTAGGCAGATGATTTCTATGAAATTCTGTCAAACAACCAATTGTTAAATTAAGTACATTCGTTATCCGCCATGTACCGAGACACACTGACCACTGTGTATGTGTTGTGAACGTTTATATTTATATACTATATACGAATACGGGGAAAGAAAGATATGGGAAAGAAGGAAGGATTAATTTACACTACAAGCTTAAAAAACCTGCCAAATGCGTGTCGGACTCGTGCATGATGGGTTCCGTACCATCGTGGTAGGGGAGCCCCCTTTAATTTTTAATTTATTTTTATCATTTGTCAAAAATACACATTCTGTGAAAATTGCAACTGTCTATCTATTACGGATCATGAGATACAGCCCGCTGACAGACAGACGGACATAAACAAGAAAAAAATACAAAATATTTAATTTGATTCAAAATGTGTAAATATGTGTAAATCACTGAAAAAAATAAATAAAAAAAAACTATATGTTTCCACATGCATTCCTAAATTTTATACAAAAACAATAACGCTCAATCTTTCTACTGCAAGATTATGTGCGCTATCGATCAGTTAAGTTACTCGTTCACATTAGTCTGGTAGTGGTAGTGGGCCCACACGCATGCCCCTCCCCCGTTTTATACATTTCAACGGTGAAGTAGAATTTCAATATTTTTTTAATCTGTCAAGACTTTTTGTTTTCCAATTTTTTGGCTAATTCCTTAGGCAACTTATTCAGTATGCTTGGAAGCGCATATGTCCAGACCCTTCTACCGTATTCATTATTTACTCTCGGCAGTTTATACAGAATAAAATTAGGTCTACTTATTTTCTGTAACTTACTCATATTATTCTGATCACAGTAATCAGAGGCAACAGCGAATTTCACTTTATCGAATACATGTATGACTTTACAATATTGGAATAACTTATCATAATCGGGTTTGTATTTGAGTTTAATTTTAAAAGGTACCACTATCTTTAATAATCGTATTTGTATATTATACTAGCTGACCCGCGCAACTTCGTCTGCGTCACATGAGCTACCTACCTACCTACTACCTACCTACTACCTACCTACTACCTACCTACTACCTACCTACTACCTACCTACTACCTACCTACTACCTACCTACTACCTACCTACTACCTACCTACTACCTACCTACTACCTACCACCTACCTACCTTCTACCTACCTACTACCTACCTACTACCCACCTACTACCTACCTACTACCTACGTAAATTATTTAAAAAAAATACAGACGAAAGTTTATTCACCCTTTTTTTTTTTTTTTCATTGTTTTTAAAATGTATTCTGCTATTCTGGGCAGAGACAAATCCAACGCAACAAAAACCATGAATATTGATCCAGTAGATCTCGAGTTATAAGTGATGTAACAAACCCGTCTTTCTTTTATATATATAGATATTTTTTGAAGGTAGGTTTTATAAGTTCTTCCAGAACTGGTTATGCCATAATTGATAACAGCGTCGGCCAATGCCATATACAACAATCTTAAGGTCCTATATGGTAATTTGTGCTTCAATATGCGCAATTTTGACATGATTGCTCTAAGCTTATTGCACACAGCCTCCACATGTGGACCCCAGTTAAATTTATGGTCAATCTTAAGACCAAGATATACATGTTCTTTAACGTTTTCAATCGGCTTACAGTCACAGACATCCAAGCACCGATGCATGCAATGGTGTTCATGAGCGATGACTCTTGGGGTTCCTTGAGATTTTAAGTACGGTGAATGAATGTGCATGAGTTTAGTTATTTTCATAGTTGATTGTTAAGCCAACGTCATGTGCCCATTTACATAGCAGGTTAAACTCAGATTGCATCATTTTCTCCGCAGTACTTAGATCCCTGTGAGCTGTGATAAGACACTGGAATTATTGCATTCATTTATAATATTACAGAAATATCAAAATATATTATAATATGTTCACATTGTATTTGACAGTCTTAAAATATGGAACTTTACAGGTACACAAGTTCCAAACCAATTTTTAATTACGATTCTGATTAGCACTAATACGACATAATGGCGATACAAATCGATAAAATGCCCGAAAGTTATCTGTCGTCATTACGTTGAGCCCTATATTAACCTTTTGAACGCCAGAGCATAAACGCACGCGCGTGCCCTCACGCCAAGCCACAATTTCACCTACAAAAAGAACAGTGATTTCGAAACTAATTTTTTATTTCGTTTTATAGTGCACCGCATTTTGTGTCACATATTTTGTGTCGTTGACGTACAGGGCACGCTCTTGCTTGTCACGTATATGTGACAATGGCGTTCAAAAGGACAAAGACTAGCTTAAGTCAGTTTCCAAAATATGATCAGTCACACAGTGCACCCGGTGTAAGTTTGTTGATGGTGAAATTACGAACTAAACCAGAAATGTACTGAATTTTGCAATATAATTATATGTTTTTGTTTCTAATGTTATGTTTATTATCTAAGTACTAGTTGTTGCTACGTCATTGTCAGATATACGTGACAAACAAGCGCGTGCCCTGTACGCCAAATTATACAAATATGTGACAAAATGGCAGGTGAAATTGGGGTTGCTGGGCACGCGCGTGCGTTTATACTCCGTTCAAAAGGTTAAGCGTTCTGTCCATATTATATAAGGTGAACACAGACCTGGCCGCATTGCACGCGCCGCAATCGCCGCATTCGAATTCTTCTCTGCAATCTCGCACACAGACATAGACACAGATTGCACACAGACACAGATTGCATAGAACGAAGAATTCGATTGCGTCGACTGCGATGCGACTAGGTCTGCGTTCACCTTTAGTGTACAGCTTTATTAACGAGAACGATTATAAATATCTAAGTTCATAACTTACAGCTCAAATCATCGCAAAGTGCAACTTCACTAAAGCGCTCTCCCCCCGGTCCCGCCACGTTCCCTCCTCTCAAGCGGGAGGACGGACACAGCGGGACAATCCCGCACGTCCCGCTCGCGTTCATCAAGGTGGAGGATGTGGGGGGTGGCAGGGACGGGGGCGACGACTTTGTGGATGATGGGGGCAGTCGGCCTGAGGAGTCGGGGAAGGATATTACGGTACGTACGGTTTGAGTTGCATTCTCTCTGAGGGATCACATCAGAAACGAGGTGATCCGACAGAGATATCACAGAATAAATGCGCTGAAGTGGCAATGGGCCGGTCATATTATCTGTCAAAATCAAAGCATTTATTTCAAGTAAGCCAGTTACAAGCACTTTTGAACTGTCGAAACAAAGATGAACATTAAATGTAGCTACAGTCCCAGTCACAAGACATAAAAACTGTGAAAGTACTGTAGTTGCCCATTCCCTAGCGTAGGTCTCTATGGAGAAGAACGGGCAAGAAACTCTAACTCCTGTAGAATCGATGACTGTTGGGGTAGACGTGTTCTTGAGTGGAGACTGCGAATCGACAAACGTAAGATGGGATGCCCTCAGACTCGAGTAACTGGAGTGACGATCTTCGCAGGGTGGCTGGTAGCAACTGAATGAGAGTTGGTGAGAATCGGGTTGAGTGGCGTGCGATTGAAGAGGCCTATGTCCAGAAGTAGACTGTACTTTATGAGGCCTTTCCATATGTCCTTTCTTTGATACTAGCTTTTAGCGGCGGCTTCGCTAGTGTTATGATCACATATAACACAGGAATATTGTAGCATTTGAAAGAATATTCGGTTTCAGATCAGTTATTCCGAAATTTACCCCAACATCCATAAAGTACACGATAACTGACTAATGCTTGCATTGGCTGGACAAGTGGGCATACCCACTCAAATTTTTGGGTCCTTCAAAAGACGAACGGTACGGTTTGACGGCACGGTTGGCGCAGTGGCTGAGTGTCAACAAATATTTGTTCCGTACGAGGAACGAAGCCGTGACACGCAGCGCAGCAACCGATCGAACAGCCACTGCACCGCGGTCAACAAATTTGCCTAATTGTTACAATCGTGCTTAAAAACTTTCCATTTACCCTTTGCAATTTGAAAAATCGCGATGACAGGCAGGGCCGGCTCTCGATAGAGATCACGACAAAATCACTAACTTTTGATTGCTAATTACTAACGAATAAATTGGGTTGAAATAACGATGCTTGCGGGAAATGCAAGACTCTACATCCAAGATGCGATCTTTGCGAGCATCGTTATTGAAACCGAATTTTTTCATTGTTATTTTAGCGATCGAAAGTTAACGATAATGTCGTTATCTTTGTCGAGACTGCCGGCCGATATCCCTCTCATAGAGAGTAGCCCCGTGCGGTGCGTGTGGGAACAAGAATAAAGTTCCTAAAGTGTTGTTTCCTTACAATTGCAGGCAGTATTAAACCCAGATCTCATCGCACCAAACACGTTAGCCATAAGCAGTAGTCATACTCATACGAATAAGATTAGTACGTACGAAGACGAAGAGTTCGACGCGTCGGACGAGGAGCCGCTCAACAACAAGAAGCTGAAGAAGAAGAACAGACAGAGGGGATGCGGGAAGGGGGGGAAAAAGAAGAAGGGCGATGATGGTGAGTGACACCGCGAATGTACACCTCGACATGTGCTATAACTAACACGCCGTACATGAATGTACACCTCGACATGTGCTATAACTAACACGCCGTACACGAATGTACACCTCGACATATGTTATATCTAACACGCCGTACACGAATGTACACACTGCAAACTAGATCGGTTTGCAGGGCACACTAACATAGTCATTGCTGTGCGTAAAATCAACGGCTGTCTGGCTTCGCCTTAGTGTTTGCGCTTCACAATAACCCGTTGTTCACCCACACACTTGCAATTTCTTGTCACTTGATGTTGCATGAATATGAAGCATAAATTTAGCTAACTTAACAATCGTCACCGTGGCGCAATGGTCGGACGTGCGGTTAACGATATCTTGTGCCGCCAGCGCGTAGCGCCGTAAGTTCGAATCCGACTGCCAACATTTCAATGTTTTTGTATGTTTAATAAAACATTTTACATTTGTTTGTTCAATTCATTGCTTAACTATTGGCAAGTTTCCTTTATTTTGAGTTAGAATATATTATTATAGATCTACCCTCTAAAAATGACAAATCATGTGTAAGTTAGTAGTTTTAAGTTCATCGTCATAATGCTATTGGCTATCGGGCTTTCGTTACGTTTTTAGACATTATACCCTGCGTGTTTTGAGCAGTGATTTTGTTTGTTAACCATTATGAATCACCTAACTACACTTTTAAGAGCTGAGATTATTATTTTGCGTGAGCAAAACGTTTCAATTAGTGAAATTGCGAGGCGTTTAAAGATATCGGTAAGTAACAAAATGTTATTAATATGTTTAGAAGATTAATGTGTTTTTAATATAATCCACATGTTACGTATTGATTGTTGTTTTTGTAACAATATTTTATTATTGTTAACAGAGAAGGACTGTGCAATTGTGGGTCCATCGTTATGCAGATTCAGGAAACATTGATCCTTGCCGACCGGGACCAAAGGCTGGAGTAGCATACACAGATGCCAATGAGCGGCACCGTGATATAGTTGCGACGCACATCGCTGAGCCCTTCCTCACTACTCGTTCAACGGCGACTAAACATGACCCGTTGCATACCCGCAAGAACACATTTACTTCGTGCATGATAACTGCGCAGTGCATCGCGCGCGACTTGTGCAAAGTTGAAAAAGTCCTGACCTGAACCCCATTGAAAACCTATGGGGTCATATGATGCTAAATTGGGACTCGTCTGAAGTCAGGTCCAAATTCAATTTAGATGATGTTGTTATGTCGTCATGGGAATCGTTTCGTGGATCTGACTTGTGCAAAAATATGGTTGCTAGCATGAGGACACGATTGCAACAAGTAATAGATAGTGAAGGCGCACCAATCGGCTATTAATAAAAATATCAGGGGGTAATTTGTTTTAAGTGAGTGATGTTATTGTTAGTGAGATAACAATTTAGGATACCTGTATCTTTTCATGTCACTAATAAATAAATTACCCACTTGAATATGAAAAATACCGTTATTTCCTGTCCGACTTAGAATATTTGTCATGCACAAAACTTTTTTATTTGTAATTATACTTATTAAAAAACCTAGTCAATAAATATTGTTGATTTTTTATTACAAATTGTTTAATTTCCACTTCCATATTTTTTTCTTATTATCAGATAAAACACTAAAATCAAAATCAATAAAATGACAAGTGTTTTTAAAAATGCAAAAAGTTAGAGTCGGCGGCGGGATTCGATCCTACGAACGTTGCTTTATCAGTCGATTGCTTTTACAGCTACGCCACCAGACCTGTTAGTAACAATGTGAAATTTATGCTTCATATTCTTTGCCTACAAAATAGTCCTAACCGTTTTCAATCACGGCGGCCAATCTTAGCGAAGATTAGCCACACACACACACACACACACGTGCTGCTGACATATTGTGAGACGTGAGGCGAAGTAATACATCAGTTGATTTTACGCACATCAACATTATGTTAGTGTGCTCTGCAAACCGAACTAATTTGCTGTGTGTACACCTCGACATGTGCTATATCTAACACGCCGTACACGAATGTACACCTCGACATGTGCTATAACTAACACGCCGTACACGAATGTACACCTCGACATGTGCTATTACTAACACGCCGTACACGAATGTACACCTCGACATGTGCTATAACTAACACGCCGTACACTAATGTATACCTCGACATGTGCTATAACTTACACGCCGTACACGAATGTACACCTCGACATGTGCTATAACTAACACGCCGTACACTAATGTACACCTCGACATGTGCTATAACTAACACGCCGTACATGCCATACAGAGTGGAAGGGATACTGACGCCCCGAAAACGGTAGTCCCCATTGTCTCATCAAAATGCAACTTTGTATGTACGTATATATCTGGCCTGAAGGCACCTAAAAAGCCGATTCCTGCCGTGTGACTGACACTGGCTTGGCCACCATCAGGGATTTTAATTTTGATAACACAAAAAATTACTCGCTAATTAGTCGAAATTTGTCGCCAAATATCAGAATTTGTCAGTCACTGGTTCAAAAGATATAAGGGTTTATAGGTGGTGATGGCGATCTGGAGAGACTCTCCCCAGCTTGGCCACATTTATATCTCAAAAACTAGGGCACCTAGCGAAGATCTGTTTTCTCCAATATTTTGTCGCCAATTAGTCGAAATTTGTCGCCAAATCACAGAAGATGTAATCGGGTCTTAGTTTAGAAGATATAATGAGTTCAATTAGTAAGGTATAGTCCAAGAGCTAGATCCAATAAACTCTCTAAATTCTTATGACCTATCCCTTGGACTATACTATACTAAATGAACTCATTATATCTTCTAAACTAAGACCCGATTAAATCTGTGACTTGGCGACAAATTTCGACTAATTGGCGACAAAATATGGGAGAAAACAGATCTTCGCTAGGTGCCCTAGTTTTCGAGATATAAATGTGGCCAAGCTGGGGAGAGTCTCTCCAGATCGGCCACCTATAAACCCTTATATCTTTTGAACCAGTGACTGACAAATTCTGATATTTGGCGACAAATTTCGACTAATTAGCGAGTAATTTTTTGTGTTATCAAAATTAAAATTTCTGATGGTGGCCAAGCCAGTGTCAGTTACACATTCCTGCCGGCTTTCCTTTGGGGAGCCCAGGGGCTGTCTAGTGTACAGGGTGTAAGTGACAGCCCTCTACAAACTGATAAGGTGAATTCAGTATATCATACTAAGATGACCGGTACAAGAAACATTTGATTTGTTTCATTTCCTCATACGCTATGTATCGTTACCGTGGCAAAACGCACGTAGCGAACGGCAAGCGCGACGACAAGTTCGAAGAACTCTGTAGCTAGGCAGGAAGTGAACAGCTGAATTCACGCGTCGTTCGATAGAGTTTTTCATCATCCGTTGTTGTTTTTTTTATTTTAGCCGTATTATTAACATAAAAGAAGTGCTGCGTACAAAAAATTGAAATAAGGAATACTAACTGAAAAACGATAACAAAAATGTAAAATTTCCGGAGAAAAATTCCGGTGGAATATGATTGTCAGTTTGCGGAGGGCTCGCTTACACCCTGTACTTATGTAGTTCGGATGACCATACTATAATTTGATATCTTAGATAGCTGATCTGATGATGGAGCCAGGAGGTGGATAGTTATAAAGTTTACTATAATCGCAGGGTCTCCTAAGATCGACCGTCGCAAGCACCCGCTGCCCAAGAGAGAGAAGCCGGCGGGTGTTGTAGACAACCAGAGGGTCAGGAACAAGCTGCAGCAGCTCAACGTAGCCGAGGGACAGCTGGAGATGTGTGTCTTGAGCTGGGACGAGGTAACCTCTACTACATTGTATGGTCGACAACCAGCGGGTCAGGAACAAGCTGCAGCAGCTCAACGTAGCCGAGGGACAGCTGGAGATGTGTGTCTTGAGCTGGGACGAGGTAACCTCTACTACATTGTATGGTCGACAACCAGCGGGTCAGGAACAAGCTGCAGCAGCTCTTAGTGGCCGAGGGACAGCTGGAGATGTGTGTCTTGAGCTGGGACGAGGTAACCTCTACTACATTGTATGGTCGACAACCAGCGGGTCAGGAACAAGCTGCAGCAGCTCTTAGTGGCCGAGGGACAGCTGGAGATGTGTGTCTTGAGCTGGGACGAGGTAACCTCTACTACATTGTATGGTCGACAACCAGCGGGTCAGGAACAAGCTGCAGCAGCTCTTAGTGGCCGAGGGACAGCTGGAGATGTGTGTCTTGAGCTGGGACGAGGTAACCTCTACTACATTGTATGGTCGACAACCAGCGGGTCAGGAACAAGCTGCAGCAGCTCTTAGTGGCCGAGGGACAGCTGGAGATGTGTGTCTTGAGCTGGGACGAGGTAACCTCTACTACATTGTATGGTCGACAACCAGCGGGTCAGGTTTTTGTCCTGTTTTGTCCACTGTAGGATCCTTTCCATCAGTAGATCCTTATAGTGGACAAAAAAGTAGTCAAACACTTCAATCATGCAAATTTGTCGCAGACAAAGTCTGTCGTCTGCGCTGCCCTATAAATTTCGTTGTCATTAGAAGCATGAGTACGAAGCATTTTTTAAGGAAATAATAATCTTATACATCAGGAACAGTCGCTTTACTTACCCGCTTATAATAGTGCTGACGTCGAGGAGCTCGTGGCTAAATAACAGCAGCCGCCCGGGTCGATCTTTAGGTTAAGCCGCGCTGGCCTAGGTTGGTCTGTGGTTGGGTGACCACCCATTACATACCGAGTTTCCTCCGTGCCTCGGAAAGCACGTTAAGCAGTTGGTCCCGGCTGTTTTTTGTGATCTTTGACAGTCGTTAGGTAGTCAGTGGCCCAAAAAGTCTGACAACCAGTCTTACCAAAGGGTATCGTATTACCCAGTACTAACTGGGTTGTGGAGGTCAGATAGGCAGTCGCTCCATATAGAATACTTGTATACAGTTGCATCCGGTTAGACTGGAAGTCTGTAGTGGTACCACAAAAAGCAACATCAACAAAAAAACGCCGGATACTAAAAGTATTACAGCGCCATCTATGACACGAACGATGAACTAAAAAACTGACAATTCCTACATCGCGCAAACAGAGTTATCCGCGACTAGGGAATGCAATCCAGCACCCAAAAGATAATCTTGCAAATCCGCAAGATTGAGACCATCAGTCCTGCGGATCCGCAAGATTTGCAGGATTGTACAACATTTTAGAATTATTAGCCCACAATATTATGTTCTAAGTCAGTAAATGAAACAATAGAATTTACTAAGAAGAAACAAATAGTATAATTAAATTTTGATCAGAAATAACGACAAAAATATAAATTATGTTATGTGAATTTAAGTCTGAAAAAAAATATATTAATGAGATTCGGACACTTGCTTCTGAAATTATTTTCGGAGTATACATAGAGTGTTTAAAGTTTCATTTTTTACATTTGATCAGATTTTGCTTAGCAGAGTATAAAATCACGCGATATATTTTGTGGAATCCCCGAACAGAAATTCCCTTTCACTCGTCACTCGACTCACAGATTTGGGGATCCCCTTATTATCTTGCATTCGTACTGTACATGATGTTATGCGAATTCAGGCTGGAAAAAATAAAATCTTGCAAATCTTGCGGATCCCGCACGTGTAATCCCGCATTTGTAATCCCGCTAATTTCATGTGGGATCCCACACTTGCGGGATTGCGGATCCGCGGGATTGAATTCCCTATCCGCGACTTAAGACTATATATAAGAACCCGACAACAACTGTCGGGCAGTAGCCCACCAGACATAACACCCGTCTGGTCGGAGGATCCTCCCTTTTCTATGGGGGATGAAGAGCTTTACACCCTGTTCTTCATACCCCCAAAGTATGAAGAACAGGGTGTAAAGCCCCCTAACCCTACGTGACCGTGATAAGATTTCTAGATTATTCAAACCACAGACCGACGTCTGGGAGGAACTTTTGTCTGAATGGCAATGTAGGTGGGATAATTCCATCAAGGGCCGACACCTCCACCAGTTCTTTCCATCCGTTCGTGAGCGGCTGGCCAGGACATGGCTGGAGGTTGATCACTGTGTTGCTCAATTTCTCACCGGTCATGGTAACTTTAAGAGTAAATTATTTTCCTTCAAGCTTGTTGACTCGCCTCTTTGTCAATGTTCCACATCTGACTGCGAATATGAACAATCAGCACATCATATTTTATGGGAGTGCAGTCTTTGGCAGAATGAACGCAATATTATGTTGGATAGTGTACAGGTTACATCCGGAGTTATTTACTACACAGACCTTGTAGAAACTAGAACAAATTTCCGTGCGTTCAAGCGTTTTTGCCATACCTATTATTGGAATCAAATATAACTGCTCACAACTTAGGACCCATTAATGTTAATATTTTATCCGTGGTGCTAGGCAACTGGGCCTATCCCAGTTGTGAACGTCCCTTTGCGCCTATTGGCCTTGTTTCTTTGTGTCTCCTGCTGATATGGAGGGAAGTGGAAATTACAGATTTTCCTACTCCTCCGCTATACTTTTCTGATTAATTTCGTTGCAGGATCCAAGACAGTTAAATTCATTCTCTGGGACTTCGTCGAGCTTCATTGTCTCGGCGCTTTTCTAGTGGTCGCCACTGTTGATTCTGGCTTTCAGGAGTTACAGTGGTTGGGAACAGTGTGGCGGGCTTGTCCCATAAAAAAAAATACCCCCAAAGTCGACCCCAATAAAGTTGGGAAAAGGCTAGGCAAATGATGATGAATAGTGGTGACGTGGCAGGTGGAGGCTGAGCGTCAGAAGGCGCGGTGCAGCGACACGTTCACGAGACACGTGTACCGCTGTCACCACTGTGTGCTCGGCTTCAACCACAAGTTCAAGCTCACCAACCACATGAAGAAACATGACGCGGTATGTGCACCTTGTTACTAAGGGAATAGAGTCGATAGTTGTCTGGCAGTACAGTTGGTTGTGTTGCAGGGTGCGGGCGCGGCCGTGTGCGCGGTGTGCGCGGTGCGCTGCCGGGACCTGCACGCGCTGGCCGCGCATCGCAGGAGACACCGCCTCAGGTATCATTATAAAAAAATCTAATTAGTCCGTCAGATAGATTTCCAAAAAATATTGAACACGTTTTTTTTTTGTTCACGTTGACACAAAATTAAAACGATATACTTAGTGCGTCGAAAACTCGTATGACATCTTGAGTACATTTTTAACCGAAAAGTGACGTCACAAACCCCCACTCATGACCTTTTACGCGTTTTATCTTCGTAAATCTTTATTAATTTGATAAAACAAAAAACACGTACCCAATATTTTTCGATGATCTAACTGATGGACTAAATAGAATTATATTTTTTTTAGTCAGTCGTCATCCCTATTGCGCCGGCGCTTCTAGGTGACGTCATCACGACCAGGTAACTCGCCCGACAAAAACGACGCTATGCGACATAACTATAATGTTCCTTGGAGCAGGAACAGGAGCAGCGGTGGCCCAGTGGTTGCGGCCCCGACTTACAAACAGTAAGTCGTGGGTTCAAATCCAGGCAGGCGCATTTTTTTGTGTAATTTATTTCATCACCGCTGCTCTCAAAACGATGAAGGAAAACATTGTGAGAAAACCGGTGTTCGACGCCTAACCTGGTCGTGTCGATGTCCGCGATCCGTGGAGCCAAGCTTACAATACTCTTGCCTTAATTGTACTTACCTAGCGCTGGTGATGAGGTCCTGTCTGGGGGTCACGTGGCTTCTGTGTATGTATGTAGGTGTCTTTGTTTGTGTAATGAGTGAGGAGTTCGACGATGTTCCCAAATGACGCTGATCCTGACAGCGTGTAACAGCTCGAATGCACTATCACAATTGTCCAAGATGATCACAAAATGGCTCTGGGCCTGAAGTAAATCGTTCACACTTCTCACCAATGTCTTTATATGAAACTAGCTGACCCACGCAACTTCGTCTGCGTCACATAAAAGAGAAACAGCTCACAAAAGGAATACATTTTTCCCCGTTTTTGCAATATTTTTCATTTATGCTCCGCTCCTTTTGGTCGCAGCGTGATGTTATATAGCCTATAGCCTTCCTCGATAAATGGACTACCCAACACTGAAAGAATCATTCAAATCGGACCAGTAGTTCCAGAGATTAGCGCGATCAAACAAAAAAACAAACAAACTCTTCAGCTTTATAATATTATAGTAAAGATATGCAATTCCACGCGGGGTGGCTCGCTTAACCTCAAAGCGGCGTGTGTCCAAAAAGCACTAACTATCCCGGGTAAATACCTCAAGGGGAGATGTTAGGCTCGGTAAGCTCTAATTTCAACCAATTATTCGGAAAACAATTAAGATTCAAAACAATTTTCAATTTTCCTCAACGAAATAAAATCAAAACGTTCCGTGCAAAATGAAAGTTTTTCGACAATGACATTACAATTGACATGACAGTGACAGCTGCCCAATACGTCACAAACCGCGTTCAGAAACGAGTGTGGTACTAAACATCTACCCCCCCTCCCCGGACGGGCCTACCCGTCAGCTAATCAATTGGCAGTCTTGACAAGGTTGCGACCGCTCTCTTCATGACCGATCCGTCCACCAAAACCTCAGCAAAACGAGGGACCCCGTCGGTGCTGGCCTAAGGTTGGCATCCTTAATCTGGACGAGGTCTCCGATCTTGGGCGGATGCGTTTTGTCTGTCCACTTGACGCGCTGCTGGAGGATGTGCAGATATTCTAAGCTCCAACGCTGCCAAAAGCTCTGAGCGAGCTGTTGCACCAACTGAAACCACGAGAGCCGATTTTAGCTCACATCGTCAAGAGGGTACTGCGGCAGGGCGACAAGCGGCTGTCCAATCAAAAAATGGCCAGGGGTAAGAGCCTCTAAGTCGTTCGGGTCCGAAGAAAGCGGGCACAATGGACGCGAATTTGGTACAGCCTCAATGCGGCAAAATACCGTAGCTAGTTCTTCAAAGGTGAGAACGGTGTCTCCTAACAATGTCCGCCAATGTCCCTTTGCCGCTTTTACCGCGGCCTCAAAAATACCCCCTCAATGGGGGCAGGCTGGCGGGTCAAACAACCAAGTGATCCCTCGGCGGGCCAATTTGTTACCAATGTCAACCTGGCTCTCTAAGGAAGGCGTATACCTCCTTCAAATAGTTACTCGTACCCTTGTAGTTGGTACCGCAATCAGACCTGATCAAAGAAGGTAACCCACGGCGAGACACAAATCTATCCAAGGTCGCCACAAACGCCTCTGTCGAGAGGGAGGTTACCAATTCCAAATGCACTGCCTTAGTTGACAGGCAGACAAATACACACAAATAAGTCTTGACAATTTTACTATTACGAAGGGTAGACGTCTTCACCGAAAATGGACCAGCAAAGTCCGTTCCGACGCCAGTAAAAGCCCTCGCCTCATTGACACGTTCAGCCGGCAAGTCTCCCATTAGGGGCTGCATAGTGGAGGCCTTAGTCCGATAGCACGGCATGCAACGGAAGACGATGCTACGAATAGTACGACGAGCCGACAAGATCCAAAACTCTCGCTGCAGAATGGCCAACAGCGCATAGCAACCGGCATGCGAGTTCTTAATGTGACGATCAGCCACCA
Source organism: Xestia xanthographa (assembly GCA_905147715.2). Lineage (NCBI taxonomy): Eukaryota > Metazoa > Arthropoda > Insecta > Lepidoptera > Noctuidae > Xestia > Xestia xanthographa. Next base: position 353,803 of record LR990654.1, on the reverse strand, counting down.
ACAATTGGATCAAATGGCCCTCCTCGGGCAACAAGAGGGGTGACGGGCCCCATAAGGAAACAAGAAAGAAAGAAAAAATATTTATTTGCCGCAGGCACACGGCATGCAAAACATAGGTACAAAGCTTATAAGACGTTTAACATAATAATATAACAGAACGGAACAGAAACAAGCAAAAAAAGAAAGAAGTTGACAGCTAGCCCGTCGTGAGTGCGACAAACAGGTTAAACCACTCAGTATGATGCTGTGCTATGGGGAGCCCACAGCACAGCGCTGGTTTTCAGTGGTCACCCTTGAAAAAACGTACGGATGTCATTAAAGTGATATCTTATTACATGAGTTACTAAAAATAAAACAGCCAGGAAGGCTAGAGTGCCTCAACCGTCCTCCAACACGCAAAAGACCCGTCTTATCCAAGAAAGGATTCAACTTACTAACGGCTCCCGACAACATAACCCTACCAGACTTCAAGGTCTTGATCTCCCTTTCAAAGTGTGCAGCCTGCACAGAGCGGACCCAAAGGAGGAGTGACTCCTGTCGCTCTTAAGGAGAGAAGACCGGTGACAGGCACTTGCCCTCTGGATTCTTAGAGTTGTGACCAAAACGCCTGATCCACGAGGTAACGTTCAACAATTTGTCGAGGGAGCTGTATCGATTTAACAAAAAATCAGGATCAAACGGAGGGTCATTCGTCTCAACAGCGAGCACCTTGAGCACTTTGAGCCCGGCTGACACTACTTCAATACTTCCAATCGACCTGGCACTAAGTAACTTGATTTTATAATATTAAACCACGCTCTGCTACCAAATTTTCGACGCCTAACCAGGGCAAGCTCTGGTCGTGTCGATGTCCGCAATCCTCGGAGCCAAGCTAACAATACTCTTGCCTTATTTGTACTTACCTAGCGCTGGTGATGAGGTCCTGTCTGGGGGTCACGTCGCTTCTGAGTATGTATGTAGGTGTCTTTTTTTGTGTAATGAGTGAGGAGTTTGATGTAAGATTCGACGATGTTCCCAAATGCCGCTGATCCTTACTGCGTGTAACAGCTCAAATGCATTACCACAATTGTCCAAGATGATCACAAAATAGCGCCGGGCCTGAACTAAATCGTTCACACTTCTCACCAATGTCTTTATATGAAATATGCAATTCCACGCGCGGGGTGGCTCGCTTAATCTGAAAGCGACGTTTTGTCCAAAAAGCACTAAGCTCTAATTTCAACCAATAATTCGGAAAACAATTAAGATTCAAAACGATTTACAATTTTCCTCAACGAAATACAATCAAAACGTTCCGTGCAAAATCAAAGTTTTTCGACAATGACATTACAATTGACATGACAGTGACAGCTGCCCATTACGGCACAAACCGCGTTCGGAAACGAGTGTGGTACTAAACAACCCTGCACGGCATGTCCTAGAACCAAAAATTCGAAGACATGTGACATCTACCAACCCGCACTGGGCCCGCGTGGTGGATTATAGCCCATTCCCTCTCAGAGAGGAGGCCTGTGTCCCAGCGGTGGGAACATTAATAGGCTGATGATGATGATGATGACTGCCACACGCCCTCACCACGTCTCTGATGTATAAACCAAGTTTAAGGGTGGCTTACATTGATGAGGAGCGGGTAACGTGTAGGTGTTCATTAAGAGTCCATATGATGCTGGTTTGGTGATCTAGATCTCGGTATCTATAGGACCTAAGAGTTCGTTATTTGGATACTATTAAACTTGGACTTATAATCTTTATATTTGTTAAAGCAAAAACACGATTGGATAAAACAATCTCGATAGAAAAACCTCGTTTTGCATTTATTTAGAGTTGAATCTCTGAACCTTATGGAATTTAATAATGATTTCACTGCGTTACAAATTAAAAAAAATTTTGAGTACCCGCTTTGAAATGTCATGTTTTCTTATTTATACCTATCGCTTATTAAACATACATACAAATTTTCTTTTCATCACGTCTCATTTTTCTTCTGTAAGAATGTGCCAATTTATATTAAAAATTAAAAGGTAAAAACATATTTTAAAGAAATCTAATAAAATCAACCAGAATTTTTTACATTCATCAAGTTTAATTTTATCATTTAGGTAAAAAAAACTCAAAAAAGCCATTTTATAAAATTTTAATACAAAATATCATGAAAATTTAACTTTTTCTTTTGTGCTCTGAATGATCTTCTCGTTTTAAATGCCAACAGTAATCACCTAGCATGGTTGTGTCCCAACGACCTTGAAATCGTTCCTCAAGCTTCTTTACATCCTGGTGGAACCTCTCACCCTGCTCATCACTGACCGCACCAAGATTAGATGGAAAGAAAGAAAAATGAGAATGAAGAAAGTGAATTTTTAATGACATTCTGCAACCCAACTTTTCGTATGCCTTTAACATGTCGTTAACCAGCTGTTCCGCATTTTCGGCTCTGTGGTTCCCTAAAAACCCTTTTATAACTGCTTTAAGTGATAACCAGGCGTCAAGTTCCTTATTAGTAAGCTTTTTGTCGAAATTTGGGTCTTTCATCAATGTGCGTATTTGCGGTCCCACAAATATCCCTTCCTTGAGTTTTGCATCACTTAATTTTGAAAATACTGTCTTTAAATATAAAAATCCATCTCCCTCTTTATTCATAGCCTTCACAAAATTTTTCATCAAACCAAGTTTTATGTGGAGGGGAGGTAAAATGACATTTTTAGGATCTATCATATGTTTCACATTAGATTTTCCGCAAACAAACTCTGACCTTTCTGGCCATACTTTTGTAGTATAGTGCTTTTCTGTGGCTCTGCTGTCGCGGCGGTAACAGGGTAGTTATAATTTTTTTTTACATCATATTTTAATAAAGGAGATAAAAACAAACAACTTTTCCAAAGTAAAGGTATTCCTACGATATAATTGACTGTACCTCGAAAACTAGACGTGATGGATACCACATATGTTTGGAACATTTCATCTGTGACTCATTACCTATTCATTCCAGCTATCAGTTAAGAGGGTACCAAAATCGTGTAACGCAGTGTTTTAGCCTAATTGTAGGTAACCATATTATCTTAAATCGTGACGGTTTATTTTTTATTTTTCTACATATTTTTTTTTTTCGTAATTAGCAATTATGTGACTCGGCGCTTACGTTATTTTATTCTAAGCGAGTGCACACTCTTTCTGTCTCTCGTTTTGCACGCGGTGGGTATAGCGCTATCCTTTTCCATCCTTATGTATTATTGAAGAGGGGGCGGGGCGAGAGGTACGAAATCGCTCGCGTTGGGTTGTGTAGTGCGGGCTCTTAAGATGAGTACAGTGTACTTCACGCTCATAGTAACAGTTAGACATGCGCGTAGTAGTGAGTAACGTGTGTGTGCAGATGGCGCTGCGTGTCGTGCGGCGCCACCAGTTCGCGCGCTGACGTAGCGGCCGACCACGTGGCGCGCGAGCATGGGGCGCCCGAGCCTACCTCATAGTAACAGTTAGACGTGCGCGTAGTAGTGAGTAACGTGTGTGTGCAGATGGCGCTGCGTGTCGTGCGGCGCCACCAGTTCGCGCGCTGACGTAGCGGCCGACCACGTGGCGCGCGAGCATGGGGCGCCCGAGCCTACCTCATAGTAACAGTTAGACGTGCGCGTAGTAGTGAGTAACGTGTGTGTGCAGATGGCGCTGCGTGTCGTGCGGCGCCACCAGTTCGCGCGCTGACGTAGCGGCCGACCACGTGGCGCGCGAGCATGGGGCGCCCGAGCCTACCTCATAGTAACAGTTACACGTGCGCGTAGTAGTGAGTAACGTGTGTGTGCAGATGGCGCTGCATGTCGTGCGGCGCCACCAGTTCGCGCGCTGACGTAGCGGCCGACCACGTGGCGCGCGAGCATGGGGCGCCCGAGCCTACCTCATAGTAACAGTTACACGTGCGCGTAGTAGTGAGTAACGTGTGTGTGCAGATGGCGCTGCGTGTCGTGCGGCGCCACCAGTTCGCGCGCTGACGTAGCGGCCGACCACGTGGCGCGCGAGCATGGGGCGCCCGAGCCTACCTCATAGTAACAGTTACACGTGCGCGTAGTAGTGAGTAACGTGTGTGTGCAGATGGCGCTGCGTGTCGTGCGGCGCCACCAGTTCGCGCGCTGACGTAGCGGCCGACCACGTGGCGCGCGAGCATGGGGCGCCCGAGCCTACCTCATAGTAACAGTTAGACGTGCGCGTAGTAGTGAGTAACGTGTGTGTGCAGATGGCGCTGCGTGTCGTGCGGCGCCACCAGTTCGCGCGCTGACGTAGCGGCCGACCACGTGGCGCGCGAGCATGGGGCGCCCGAGCCTACCTCATAGTAACAGTTACACGTGCGCGTAGTAGTGAGTAACGTGTGTGTGCAGATGGCGCTGCATGTCGTGCGGCGCCACCAGTTCGCGCGCTGACGTAGCGGCCGACCACGTGGCGCGCGAGCATGGGGCGCCCGAGCCTACCTCATAGTAACAGTTACACGTGCGCGTAGTAGTGAGTAACGTGTGTGTGCAGATGGCGCTGCGTGTCGTGCGGCGCCACCAGTTCGCGCGCTGACGTAGCGGCCGACCACGTGGCGCGCGAGCATGGGGCGCCCGAGCCTACCTCATAGTAACAGTTACACGTGCGCGTAGTAGTGAGTAACGTGTGTGTGCAGATGGCGCTGCGTGTCGTGCGGCGCCACCAGTTCGCGCGCTGACGTAGCGGCCGACCACGTGGCGCGCGAGCATGGGGCGCCCGAGCCTACCTCATAGTAACAGTTACACGTGCGCGTAGTAGTGAGTAACGTGTGTGTGCAGATGGCGCTGCGTGTCGTGCGGCGCCACTAGTTCGCGCGCTGACGTAGCGGCCGACCACGTGGCGCGCGAACACGGAGCCGCTGAGCCAACACATACGTGTCGTGTGTGTGGACATACTGCGCCGTGAGTACTCTAAAGGCTTAAAAGTACCTTTATGCCCGTGCCAGACTTGTAAACAAGTCCTCTACACACCTCCACATCGGTCTCCACCGACGGTTTACAACAGTGCGTCAACAGTGCGTGCTGTTGCAAACCGCCAGTGGAGACCGATGTGGAGGCGTGTAGAGGACTTGTTTACAACAGTCTGGCCCACGCTTTAACGAAGCCGAAAAGAACTTGTTCTCCCCGTCATTGCGATCATTTTTTTGTTCTAGAGCTATCCCATACCTGGGAACCTTCTTGGGGGTGAAAGTTTCAACTTTTTCACAAGTATTTTTTTTTCAAATACTAGTTTTTAAGGTCATAACATTACTTTAAATACCTCCATACCCGTTTACTATTTTAAATGCGTCCATCAGCACAATATTCTGGGTAATACGTTTGACGTAAAACGTGATTTTTCACTCCAAGAAAAAAAACTCGTTTACCAACAATAACTTTTATGTAGAGTTACTTAGTTTGATGTACAGAATACTTGATTGACGGCTTTGAGAAGCGTCCGTTTACATCCTGTAGGTATCTGTACATTTCTGCTTACCACTTTAGAGAGTACAAGCGTAATATTGTTGCGCAGGTCCCTGGCGAAGCTCCGCAACCACATGAAGAACCACCGCGAGCGTCAGAAGTGCGAGCTGTGCGGGAAGAGCTTCCGCGACAGGAGCTCGCTGCGGACACACCTCTTGTGAGTATCACTCGTCGTCCATTTCACACGGTGACACATCGCGGCTGCTGCAAACGGCAGCATTATCTAGTAATTGTGCAGGGGGTGAAAAGTTCTTCCTGTGTGCAAAACCAAGCGCTATCTGTACTGCCGTACATATACTAAGTCGCGATATTCAGTCATCCACGCAACTAACATTTAAACTGAATCCACAATTTACCTTTAGCCCAACACTTCCAGACACAATACGTCTGCTCGAAGGATCCTCCCTTTCTTGAGGCTGATTAGAAACTTAACACCCTGTGTTTAATACCACACTCGTTTCCGAACGTGTTTTTGACGTCTTGGGGCAGCTGTCACTGTTATGTCAATTGTAAAATATTGTTGTTGAAAAGCTTTGATTTTGCACGGGACGTTTTTGATTGTGTTTCGTTGGGGAAAATTGTAAATCGTTTTGAATCTTAATAAAATTGTTTTCCGAATTATTGGTTGAAATTAGAGCTTACCGAGCCTAACATCCCCCCTTGAGGTATTTACCCGGGATAGTTAGTGCTTTTTGGACACACGCCGCTTTGAGGTTAAGGGGTCTCCCTTGTTTGACCGAAAGGAATTTGACAAATTTTCACTTCCCAAAAAATGTTTCGCATAATTTCATTTGCCAAATGATTACTAAGCAAAAAATCTATTCACAAAAAATTGTAACGCAAACCTAATGTTTGGGAAATGAACGTTTAAACTATAACTTGTTTACCAAATAGTACTTTTAACATTTTTTATTTAGTCAAATATTTCAGTTGGAATAACAGTTTTTACGCAAAATCAAATAAGCCAAATATTTAGTATCGTCAGTTTTGAATTCTTCCTTTCCTATTCAGTCTTTAAAGTGGCACCTAATATCTCGAGCTCACAGTTTTAAGCTAACCTAACCATTTATATTAAATAGTAATTATCCTATTCTAAATAGTTCAGTTCCGGGTAACCTACTAAAAACAATCTCTTTTTCTATTAATGCAAGTCGTTTCTGGCACTCGCCGGCCGCTGCCGCGGCACCGCTCGCTGCGGTCGCTCGGCTCGTGCGGAGGAGGTCACAGTTTTAACCTAACCTACCCATTTTGTTTAAAGAAGAAATTAACCTAATCTAAATAGTTGAGTTCCGGGTAACCTACTAAAAACAATATCTTTTTTTCTATTAATGCAAGTCGTGTCTGGCACTCGCCCGTTTGGATACTCCGAAATAAAATTGCTAATGTCCATTGCAAAAAAATTAAAATTGTACTTAATGTGAAAATATTTTGCATTAAACAAATGATTATATTAAAATAAAATTGCATTTTTTAATTAAATAATTCCCAAAAAATCTTATTTTTGCCTTAATATTTTTTGTCTTAACAAATCATTTCACCAAACGTTTATTGTCTGAAGATTGTGTGCTGTAATAAATCATTTGATTAAAAACCAAATGCCATAATGACATTATACTTGGTAATATTTTGCCAAGTAAAAATTTGATCAAATAAAAATATGCGTACTAAAATCATTCGAAAGATTGCAATGGTTTAAAAAAAAGTTGCTAAAATTTGTTTGGGTGATGAAATTTTGTCAAAATCTTTTCGGCAAAACGGCAGGATCCCGAGCTTGCCCAGGTTAGATGTCGAACACCCTGTGTGTGTCTTGTTCTTTGAAATATGTCATTCTGTCTACCGTAGAGACAGCCAAGCCAATGGCGTAACTAGCCTTTTTGGGCCTTAATGCAAAAAAATCGGAGTTCTCCCCTTTGCCAATAGGGAATATGCACGTAATTTTTTCTTTACTTAAATCAATAAAATACAGTAGAAACAATCCAAGAAAAGTATTTAAAGTTAAGTTCTACTACTGCTTGTCGCTTAAAAATATTATTAAACTTCTGCAATTTTCTATGACAGTTCAAACGTCCGTAGCTGTCGCGGCCATGATGTGACGGCAATATCCACTATCTGCCGTCTTTACATCAAATTTTTTAGGCCCTAATAAAATAATTTTACCAATTGTATGTGCTTTATTCAATTAAAAATTTCAATAACAATATTTTAATATTTTTTTTGTGAAACTTTAAGCACTTTTCAAATAAAAGTGTTTTTTTGACACAATGAACTTTGACGTCACTACCGGCGTTATCGAGGACGATGTGTTTTGAGAGTGCGTTCCGTTTCACCAAAAACATGCTACATAAAACAGTAAATTGTAAAATAAGTGATGTATTAGCAACTTAAACAAGTGTACCACAATGTTTTTATGCGCCAATACAAGGCATTTTTAATAAATAAAACGAGTTTTGTATTTCATGCATATTGCCTATTATGTAAATACTCGGGTGTTCTGAAATTTTGGACACTTTTTTCTTGCGGTATTTTCAAACATCATAATCATAATTATTATAAAAGGCCATGAGGGCCTTCCTCAAAAATATTAAAAAAAGGGAAACGTTTGTGGTCCGTCGGGGTCCCATTGAATAAGCCCCATGCGACCGTATTGGTTGCATAGGCATAGCTAGTCCACTGAGCCAGGCATGATGTCTCGTATCGTTGTGCGCAGTATCCACGCGGGCTGCAAGGAGTACGCCTGTCCGCGCTGCGACAAGCGCTTCCTGTTCAAGAAGGCCATGGAGGTGCATCTGGTGACGCACGAAGCGCATGCGCACCTGTACTGCTACGAGGTATGTAGTCATTGTAACTCAGAGTAACAGCACTTGGTGAACCTCAAACATGGATAGATGTTTGCAAATGGACGCTGTTTACACAAATTTCAAAAAGGCCTTTGACAAGGTTGATCATGATATTTAACTAAATAATATTGTATTTAATGGCACACGGGGAAATTTATTCCGGTGGTTTTCATACTATGTACATTAAAAATAGAACTCGGAAGGTTGTTGTGAGTGGCCATCAGTCTGATACAGTGTCTATAACGTCAGGTGTTCCACAGGGCTCAATCCTTTGACCACTCCTATTTGCAACTTAATATTAATACTGCAAAAAAATGTGTGGATGGATGGATTAACGGGTGTTTGTTACTGTTTCACGCATAACTACTGACCGGATTTGTACGAAATTTGGCACAAGGTTGTAGGCTTATTATAATAATTATGCAATGCCTTTAAGTATTAAATGTGTTGTTGCAGTGCGACCTGAACTTCAAGAACGTCATGTCGTTCACGCAGCACATGAAGTACAGCCTCAAGCACGTCGACCCCGCCAAGCTCAAGTGAGTGCACACCACTCATGTTATAGCGTAATATCACGCCTGTCATGTCTGACACCCTAGTATTACTGCGTGTGGTTTTAACAGCATTTTGTTACCCAAACATCGTTAATAGGGATTGGGAGAAGCCTAATTAGCTATTGATACTGGTTTTGGGATGTCGGGCTAAATAATAACAGCCGTTTGGGTCGATCTATAGGTTTATTTATTTATTTTATTTCTGACACAAAAAGATCCATAGAGTGTTAGTAACATAATATTAAATAACTTATTATCTAGTGTTAGTACCAATTACCCTCTGCACAAGAAAAAATACAATTGGAGAGCTGTAGCTCTCCGCTACAGTTCTCAAGATGCTGTTGCGACTATCTCTCACTATAAGCCGCGCAGATAGAGAATAGATCTGAAAATGGCGTCGGCTCGCATGCGTTCTCGCTCTTTCTCTGTCGCTGTCTATACTCACACAGTGAAGTACGCGCTACAAAAAAAAATAGTCAGTCAGGATTCGCTTTCCACGCTACTTGACGCACTCCGAGTTATCGTTAAATTCGTTCCGTTATTTTGTTGTTTTCGTTGATATTCATTGTTGTTTTTGTTGAGTTTGATTGTTATTTGTTTGCGTTACGTTTGATTGTTATTTATTTTCGTTAAGTTTTTGTTACGAACGTTGACATTTTGTGATTGATTGACAATGGCTTCACGAAAACGTGGAAAGATTCTTCACAGTGATGCACGTGAGATTGTTTACAACGTTATAAAATACTTTGACGAAGAGAAGAACTTGGAGCGTTATCATCCGTTAAAGTATAGCGCCGCACGCGCAGCGATGGCGACTAATTTATCGATGGCTACTATATCGAGAATAAAGAAAGAAGGTAATTATATGGTACCTACACATTATTTTACGCGGTTGCTTTATGGGCGTGACTAAGATAGATAGATAAATCAATTTATTTGAAGATTATTAGCCTTACCTCGATCGAGTATGATTTTTTTATATAGATTTTCTGGCCTGGAAACGAGTCCTTTTGGCAAAGAGTATGACTAAGTTCAGTGTTGCTGACCATCAGCCATCGTCATCATCCATCACCATTAACATTCATCATCATCAAACACCATAATCATCGCCCACCATTATCATCATCATCGTCCATCATCATCATCAATATCACCATCAGCATCACCCACCACCCTCATAATCCACCACCATCATCATCCATCATACATTATCATCGACATCATCACCCACCACCCTCATAATTCACCACCATCATCATCCATCACCATCATCAATCCTCATCCATCATCACAGCTGTAGATAGTGTAGATAGTATCATCTTCAAAACTTGAAGCATCTGAAAATACGGGTCCACAGACGCCCCGTATCGATCAAGTCATTCATGGTGTTGATCGTACTCACCGGCGTGTGCGAAACTGCGAACGGCGTCGCTCTATAACGATAACTGACAGTAATAGTTATATTTTACTCTTATTTTCAGGTAAACTTGCAGAACAAACCAACACCAAGATCCGTACGCCGAGTAAGGGCAGAAAAGGCAAAAATAATACGCGTGTCCCCATGGACAGCTTCGATATTTGTGCCATTAGAAATATTGTTGCCTCAATATACGACGTTCGAAAGGAGGTACCTACGCTGAACAAGATTATGGCGTCAGCAAGAGTTGATTTAAACTATAGTAATAGTAATAAGTCTTTATTAGAATAATACAAATTTGACACATATTAAAGTAGGTACACAACAGTCATTAGGGTACAGAAAAATTTACAAACAGAAGTTGTGTGCGAGAGATGAATAACAGTACAGTCAATACAAAATTTGAGCCCTGACTCCTAAACTAGGAAGATCCTGTATCTTAGGAGGCAGTGTCTTCGCATAAATAGTGGACGAGCAATTTATGAGCGTACTAGCATAATCTCGTAAAACAAACAATAATTATATGACTGAGAGGTAAAAGACATATCTATAGAAATATATTTAGTATTTAGGTAAGCAATAATATGTGTGAATAGTATGTGTGAAGTGTGTTTGTGTGGGGAGTCATGTCATGTGCAAGTGTTGTGTGTGTATGTATGTGTAAGGAAGAGGGGTGTGTGGTGTGGTGAGATGTGATGTGATGTGACGTGGTGTGATGGGGTGTGGACGTGTGGTGTGGTGTGAGGGTGTGTGAGGTGTGTTGAGTGAGTGGAATTAGTGCGGGCAGCTTCCTTTTTTGTGATGTGATAGGTAGCATTGGTTTAGGAGATCCAGGCAAGTAGACTTTCAGTTGCCTCGTAGTCTTGATCTTTTATCCACTCCACAATTTTAGCTTTAACCCTATAAGTGTCCAAGTGAATTATGTTTATTTTTTTATGTATTATTGTGTATAGGTGTGAGCTTAGAACATAATGCTGGCGTCTAGCGAAAGCAGTCTTATGCGTAACCGTAAGAATAAGAGGTTTTTTCTTGCGGCGTGTTGGGTCTGGTGGGGGGACTTTGGTGTGTTTTCTCAGTACGGATCGAAGCACAAACAGTTGCCTAACAGTAAGTACATTTGCATCTTTGTATAATTGTGTGGTGGGATACCTAAAGTTCTTCTTTGACATCACCTTTAGGACAGCTCTTTGTGCTCGTTCCAACTTGAGAAACTTTGTCCGAGCTGCGCCTCCCCACACTGTGATGCAATAGGTGATGACGGACTGACAGATAGCAGTATACACCATTCTAATCGTGTTGAAATCAGCTGAGGACCTAAGTAGCTTGAATACATAAATCATTCTTCTAACTCTTGTAGTAATAGTATCCAAGTGCGCGTACCAGTTGAGTCCGCTATCAATAACCACACCCAAATACTTTAGATGGTTAACCTCACGAAGAGCAAAGCATGAGCAAGGGATATGGCCATTACATGTGTGGGCGTTTATGGCAAAGTCTATGGGAGGTTTAGTACCAGGGTTTAGCCCGAACGGGATGAAGTAGGTCTTGTCCAGGTTCAGAGTGAGTAGATTTAGTTGCACCCAACCCATAACAGATCTAAGTGACGTTTCGGCAGTGGTTCTAAGATGCTCCCATTCGGTTCCATGAACAATGACTGCAGTGTCATCAGCATAGGTGAATATTTTGGAGTTTTTGAGAGGTATGCAGCAAAGCTCGTTGATATAGACCTGGAAAAGGGTCGGGCCAAGCACACTTCCCTGCGGTACACCGAAGGTCGTAATTTCTTCTCTACTAACATGGTCACCAACCCTAACACACAGTCTACGGTTAGTGAGATAGCTTGCAAAAAAATCATGAGCTAAGCCACGTATGCCAATGTCCTCCAACTTCGATAGGAGGGTGGGAACAGAAACGGTGTCGAATGCCTTTTTTAAATCTAGGAATAGACCTATGCACTTCTGTTTTTCATCAAGCTTCCTTGCTACAAATTCAGTTAAGTCGAGAACTGCATCTTCTGACGATACTCCTTTTTTAAAACCATACTGATTTTGTGCAATTAAGTTATTTTTATCAAGAAACTGAGTAAGCCTAATATTTACTAGTTTTTCAAAAACTTTGGAGATAGATGAAAGGACTGAGATAGGCCTATAATTGTTCATAGAGTCTCTGTTCCCACTCTTATAAATCGGATGCACAATAGCTTTTTTAAAAGCCTCCGGAAAAGTTCCAGTGGCAATTGAACGATTGAAAATATGTGTAATTGGAGATACGAGGACATGACGACATTGTTTTAGTAGGTTTGTTGAGATGCCATCCCAACCGGTAGCAGAATCTCGACGGAGCTGAATAATGGCGTTATTTATATCCGATTCATCAAATTCGAGGAGAACTAATGAGTTAAGAGGAACATTTTTACAAGGCCGTGAGCACGGGGTGGTAGGCAATGAAATCCGTGAGGTGATATCAGATACGAGGTTCTTGCCAACATCCGCGAAGTACCTACACACGCGATCAACAGCAGCTTGAGGATTAGAGTCCATTTTTAATAAGTTTGTAGAGGATGTCGGTGTTTTCTTATAGTTTGTAATATCTTTAATTTTATTCCAAAGTGTCTTAATATTTGCTTTAGCTTTCTCTAACTCATCCTTTTCGAACTGAGCTTTTAGGTTACGTAATATGATGTTACAATGGTTTCGGTAGCGATTGTAGGTTATTCTTTTGATATCATTATCGGGTGACTTTTTAGTATCCATGTGAAGTGAATCACGATGACGAATGCAACGCATGAGACCAGGCGTTATCCATGGCTTAATATTCCTATTTTTTTTGGGAATCAAGACCTCGTACGTATGTTTTTTTACTAAGCCCTGGAGAACACCGATCAGTTCGTATGCGGCTACATTCGCATCGTCCAAACTCATGATATGTGAGAGATCGGTAGACTATAAAGGCTCCAAAACGACATTAAGAAAGATTTTAAAAGAAAAGCTCGGATTTAAATTTAAAAAATGCCGCCAGAACCGAATGGTGCTCATAGAACGCGATAACATAAAAGCGTGGCGAGTTAAATATTTACGCCGCCTCCGACAAAATGATGCCATGGGTGCGGAAAAAAAGAAAGTTGTATATATGGATGAGTCGTGGATCCATGCCCATTATACTGTCAGCAAGTGCTGGCAGTCATCCACCGATAAAGGCGTTCGCAAAAATGATAGTCCCGGACAAAGGTGGGTGATGGTTCATGCCGGCTCAGAGGATGGGTTTGTGGAGGGTGCAGGATTATTATTTAAAGCTAAATCAAAAAAAGGTGACTACCATGACGAGATGGATGGTAACAATTTTACGAAATATTTAAAAGAAAAACTAATACCAAATCTGCCTGAAAACTCCATTCTCGTCATGGATAATGCATCCTACCACAGTATGCAGTTGGATAAAGCGCCAACGACTGCAACCCGCAAAGCGGACATAAAGATATGGATGCAGGAGCACGGTGTCTCATTTGAAGAAGACTGGACTAAAGCAGAGCTGCTCATGCAGCTAAAAAAGCATCGCCCAGAGAAAAAGTATTTGGTGGACGAACTTCTGCGTGAACATGGCCATGAAGTCCTCAGACTCCCTCCTTACAACTGCGACCTGAACCCGATAGAACACGTTTGGAATTTAATAAAACAACGGGTCGCAGATAAAAATGTGGAGCAACACGAAAACAAAATTGAGGAGTTCACAAAAGAGGCCATAGCTTCAATTACGCGAGACGACTGGAAGAAACAAATAAACCACATCAAAAGAGTCGAAGAAGAATACTGGAATCGCGATGTAGGTAGGGAGAGTGAAATAGAGGACTTCATTATCAGTGTCGGTATGAACAGCGACAGCGAAGATGAAAGTGACGACTATGAAGACCAGGACTGTGAAAGTGGCCAGTCCATGGAGGATTATAATGAATTGATGGAGGGAATTGAACCAATTATGGGTTCAGATGACCAGGATACTGCTGGACCAAGCGGTTTATAAAACCTTTTCTCCCCTGTTGGTCGTTTCAAAGCCATAAAAATAAATGAAATTTACTTCAAATTCTCTGTCTGATTCGTACATTTTTAAGCTAAATCCTTTTCTTGTGTCCTGTAGAGAACTAATAATCATTTAGCTAGGCAGGTACCGCCTGTCTTGTTCAAAAACCAGCGTAAAATGATCGCGCAAAACATGCGTACGCGTCGGCGGCGTTGGTCTAGTGCGCATACCTATCACACACGTCGGCGACGTCTCAGACGTGTGCGTCGGTCTAATATAGCTCCGCCTTTACTTTACTGGCCTAAGGGATAAGAACGTGACTTTATGTATATATGTGAGGTGGTATTTTTGTAATATGATTCTGATATGTCACAATTAATAAAGAAAAATTTTAAAATCCAGTGATATTAATGTACCCCTGCTCCTTATTTATTTAATTAATATTTTTGTCATTATTTCTACTATTATTAACTAATAATATTAAAAAAGAATAATATATAACAAAAAAAGTCAATAAAAATCGATGTTTGAGAACTTGTTTTTCCAACCGTACCATGCGTACCCGCCGCCATTTTCAGATCTATTCTCTATCTGCGCGGCTTATACACACTCTATATATCACTCACTATATATCACTTACGTTAAGCCGTTGGTCCCGGATCCCGGATTGGACTCGATCTGTCATTTGTAGATCATTGAAAGTTACAGGTAGTCAGTGGCCTGAGAGGCTGACAAGCAGTCTTACCAAGGGGTATCGTATTACCCAGTACTAACTGGGTTGTGGAGGTCAGATAGACAGTCGGTCCATGTAACATACTGATGTTCAGCTGCATTCAGTTAGACTGGAAGCCGACTGTCAAAGATGTAAGCTAAACATAAACAGTATGATAATGCTGGGTGCAGGTACGCGTGCCCTCTGTGTGACAAGAGGTTCCTGAAGGCGTCCCGCCTGCAGGAGCACAACCTGGCCGTGCACCTGAAGGTCACGCCCGTCTCCTGCGCCGTGCCGCACTGCGACTTTGTGAGTAGCTACACCCTGCCCTCTGTGCGACAAGAGGTTCCTGAAGGCGTCCCGCCTGCAGGAGCACAACCTGGCCGTGCACCTGAAGGTCACGCCCGTCTCCTGCGCCGTGCCGCACTGCGACTTTGTGAGTAGCTACACCCTGCCCTCTGTGCGACAAGAGGTTCCTGAAGGCGTCCCGCCTGCAGGAGCACAACCTGGCCGTGCACCTGAAGGTCACGCCCGTCTCCTGCGCCGTGCCGCACTGCGACTTTGTGAGTAGCTACACCCTGCCCTCTGTGCGACAAGAGGTTCCTGAAGGCGTCCCGCCTGCAGGAGCACAACCTGGCCGTGCACCTGAAGGTCACGCCCGTCTCCTGCGCCGTGCCGCACTGCGACTTTGTGAGTAGCTACACCCTGCCCTCTGTGCGACAAGAGGTTCCTGAAGGCGTCCCGCCTGCAGGAGCACAACCTGGCCGTGCACCTGAAGGTCACGCCCGTCTCCTGCGCCGTGCCGCACTGCGACTTTGTGAGTAGCTACACCCTGCCCTCTGTGCGACAAGAGGTTCCTGAAGGCGTCCCGCCTGCAGGAGCACAACCTGGCCGTGCACCTGAAGGTCACGCCCGTCTCCTGCGCTACTAGCCGGTACAGTAACTGAGCTCCCTGTTGCAGGCGTGCGCGTCTCGGCCGGTACTGCGCACACACATGCGCATGGTGCACCGCGGCGGGCGCGCCGTACGGAACCACGTGTGCGACGCCTGCGGGAAGACCTACATGGTGACTACTCTCTTATTCACAGGGTTTTTGTTAAGGGGTTGTTAAGGCTCCAGGGAACTCGCCAAATTTCAAAGAGCTTACCGGCTTGGAAGATTTATGTATGAAGCCTAGTCTAGCTGTGAAAGTTAAAGTCCATTCACTGATGACATCCATCAGTGAATGGACTCACAGCTTATGAGCTGTGAAAGTTAAAGTCCATGTCTCAGGAACGTGACACTTTAGAGCATTTTTTCTACAAAACTAGGTTTTATTAATACCAGTGTTTCATCCCATAAGTTTCCGAACGCAGTTTTTTGACGTTTGACAGATGACGTTTCAGTTGTCAGTGCGATGACGTTTGGTTGTCAGTGCCATCTTGGTTGGGAAGAAACTTGCTTCCGTTGTTCGTTTGTTTGATGCACGCTGCTGTCGCGTAATTATTGATTGAAACTTTGAGTTAATGTTAATCCGATACAATCTTGATCGGTGTTTGATATTTTGTTGATAATTGAGTGAAAATTGAGACATTTCGCCATCTTGCGTCGTGACCGCGAATAATTTGTTGGTTAAGTAGCCGGCTTTGTGTCGTTTGGACGCCGGTAACTTCCTGAAT
This sequence comes from Xestia xanthographa, assembly GCA_905147715.2. Lineage (NCBI taxonomy): Eukaryota > Metazoa > Arthropoda > Insecta > Lepidoptera > Noctuidae > Xestia > Xestia xanthographa. Next base: position 337,140 of record LR990654.1, on the reverse strand, counting down.
TCAGTGCTGGACTATTGTAAATCCCCAATTGGGTTAGCTAACCGGGATAAGATTTAGTTGGATATTGACTGAAACGTGCCACGTGTGTGATCTTGGAAGGTTTGACCAGGCAGTCGACGGTACGCGCTGTGGGCGTCCTTTGGAATACCGTCGAATCTGACTTAACTCCACATTCACAACACAAAACACATTTACACTTACACCCCACCCAGATACGACGTGACCAGGGACTACGCCACATCACCAGTACCAACGTGATGGTAAGTGTATCTAATAGTTGTTCCCCTTGTCGATTGGACAAGTATTATTTTGATTAGGGCTCCGCGTAATCGCGGACATCGTGAGTCTGTTGGTGCAGTCTCACACATCTGGTAGCAGAGCGTGGTTTAATTGTTAAATTCACCACTTATTGTCGAGTTAAGGTATTGAGAAGTTTGATTTGTTGCCTGTCAGCCTGACTCAAATTAAACATAGTTAACATTGATTGTTTGACATAATATATTATGATATGTAGTGTCCCTTGTGGCTTGTACTTTAATTTGTTGTTGTATAAACAAGGTATTGCTTGTACAGGGTCGGATTTGAACTTGTAATAATTCAAACTAAGTTTTATTATTTGGTTTGAATTGTATTGTGATTATTTAATTGAATTTAATTTGTTTATTTGATATTTGTCCCAATGGCTTCATTGAAATCTGTAAATCAAGCCATTGGTGGATTGACCTCACAGCTAAGATGGTTTGCCTCTGCTGCTGCAACCGCTGAGCGTCTAGACCTGGAAGAGGCCACGCTTGCCCGGTATGAGCAGTTGAATGCGAGACTGAGTGTGCGGTTGACACTTTGTTTGCTCGCTTCAATGAATTGATTTTGGACTTGGACCTGGAAACATTGGGTCAAGCAGCCCGTGATAAGGTTGTTGCGGATTATGACCAGATGTTGAACCTGGGTGACATAATAAGTATGCGCGCCAGGGAAATTTTGAAGAGTCGGGACCCTGCCCAGGTCAAAACAGAGACCTCTGTTGTTGCAGGCCCTGGACTTTTGGGTAGACTGCCTACCCTGGAGCTGCCACATTTTGACGGTCACTTGGACCATTGGTTAAGCTTCAGGAACCTGTTTGACAGTTTGGTTGATTCGCGCTCTGACCTCCGACCGGCCCAGAAGTTGGCTTATTTGTTGTCAGCCCTAGGAGGTGAGGCTCGAGCCTTGGTGCAGCACTTGCCGGTGACCGACTCGGCCTATCCCACCGCTCTGGAACTTCTATCCCGACGATACCAGAACAAACGTTGCCTGGCTGATGTCCATATTGACCAGATCTTGGGGTTGCCGGCCATCACCAGAATGTCAGCGTTGCGTGCTGACCTGTTGAATCCATTGCTGGCAGCAACCAACGCCTTAAAACGATTGGAGTTGCCGGTGGACTATTGGTCCTATCTTTTGGTGCACATAGTGTTGCAGCGGCTTCCGTCAGACTTGAGGTCCCGTTTTGAACAGAAGTATGGTGGGGATAGTGCCACCTATCTTCCCCCTTTTGAAGACCTCGTCAAATTTTTGGAGGATGAGTGTCGTTTCCTCGACAACGCTCGTGGTGCCACGGGGTCAAGCCAACCGCCCTCTCGGCCGAGGGCCCAGGGACGAACTAGGACTGTCGGGCCTGGTGATAGCCGCCCTGCCCCCCGTTTTGGTGGCACCCAGAGTAATCCTGCTTGCGGCTATTGTAAGGCCACGGGACATGGCGTAGTCACTTGCGCGGCCTTCTTGGAGTTGCACGTGAGTGCCCGCCGCCGAGTTGCCAATGCACGCCGTCTGTGCTTTTCTTGTTTGGGGAATCATTTTCATCGGGATTGCCCCAACCCCCGCCCTTGTTCAATTTGTAGGGGCTCACATCTTGAAGTTTTGTGCGCCAACGCGAACCGCTCTGACAGACCAGCCTCTGATGGGGGTTCGCGCAGGGGGGGGTATAATGGAGATGAGCACCGGGCTCCTCGCTCGCCGGTTCAGAATCGAGGAGGGGCCTACAACTTTGACCGCCGTACTCCACCCCCCGCGCCAGTTGATCCGGAGCCGCGCGACCGCCGATTGACCTCCCCTCGTGAAGGCGATTATGCAGCTGCTGGTAGGCGACATTGGCCAGACCAGCACCGCCTTCCCTCCCCTCCGTTGGCGGAACGTCCCCGTTTGGAGACGCGCCCCCCGCCACTCAGGCGTCAAGTGGGATATGCCCCTCCAGCGATGGCGCGCGGCTCGGGACATCGCGCGGACGAGGAGTTTGATTACTATCCTCATCGGGATAGACCCCAGCCTGGATGCGGCGATCGGTCGCCGCCCAGGCATTGCTAGGAAATTGGCGCCTGTCCCGCTAACGTACCTCCCCAGATCGACACGGTTTTGTTGCCAACGGCATCGGTCAGGGTCTGGGGACCCACGGGGGACTCTGTTGTGGTCCGTGCCATTTTGGACACGGGAGCCCAGGGTTGCCTTTTGTCGTCTTGGTTAGCGGGTCGGGTGAGCCTGGATGTCCGTGCCTTTTCAGGCACGATTAATGGAATAGGCGAAACACCTATCCCGACTGTTGAGGGACAAACCTTATTTGGGTCTCTCTCTCACTCCTGTGAGTTGTTGGACCCTAAGTTTTTTCCTTCGGCTATTGTTCTGACGAGTATTTTGGGCTGTCATCCCCAACGTCAGCTGTCGCCTGATATTGTCCGGTTGACGTCAGGCCTGGATTTGGCTGACCGCCGGTTTGATTCCCTTAATACAACTCATTTGATATTGGGTTCCGATGTACTAGGGAGAATATTGTTGGGTAATATGAAAGTCTTGCAGCCGAACGGTTTGGTGGCTGTCTCGACCATCTTTGGCTTTGCGGTGATGGGCCCAGTGTTGAAGGCTGCCCCTCCACCTGAGCCTGATTTTGCGTTGGCGTGTGGCTCCGCTCTCTCTGACGCTGTTCAGAGGTTTTGGGAGGTTGAGGAGCCACCGCAAGTGGCCCGCTTGAACCCGGAACATGAGGAGTGCGAGTTGTTCTATCAGAACAACACAGGTCGACTCCGTTCCGGTCGGCTCGTAACACGGTTGCCTTTTGTTGCAGTTCGACCACCTCTCGGCGAGTCCAGACTTCAGGCCGAGAAGAGATTGTTGGCGATGAAGCGCCGTATGGCCAGGGATCCGGTGCTGCGGCAGAAATATTTAGATTTCATGCGTGAGTACGCAGACTTGGGACACATGTCGGTGTCAAATTTGGATTGGCGCTCAGTTGAGCATTACTTTCTGCCGCATCACGCGGTCCTCAAGGCATCCACCGGTAAGCTGCGCACAGTGTTTGATGGGTCTGCGCGGACTTCCTCTGGTGTCTCTTTGAATGATTGCTTGCACTCCGGCCCCAAATTGTTGAGGGACCTTTGTGATGTCATCACGTCTTTTCGTCGTCATCAAGTAGTCTTTGTGGCTGACATCAAAATGATATTCCGGCAAACGGTTATTCACCGGGATGACAGACGTTATCAGTTGATCCTGTGGCGAGAGAATCCCCGAGACCCCATGGTTGTTTATGAGCTCAACACGAATACGTACGGCCTTCGATCGAGCGCTTTTGTTGCTATTCGTTCGCTTTGGGAGCTCGCGGACCGAGAACGCTTGAAGTTCCCTCGGGCGTCCGCCATCTTGAAAACGGACTTGTATGTTGATGACGTCTGCACTGGGGCTTCCACGGTTGAGGAAGCTATCCTGTTGCGTGACGAGTTGGTTCAAATTTTGGATTCCGCTGGCTATGAGTTGCGTAAGTGGGTGTCCAACTCGCCAGCACTGTTGGAAGATGTGGAAGAGGATCATAAGCAGGATCCTCATTTGTTTGAAAATGCTGACAACCCTGCTATGTTGGCCGTTCTCGGCGTTCAGTACCGACCAGTCCAAGACACCTTTACGTATGATGTCGATTTAGAGTCACCACACACTTGGACTTAACGACTGGTATTGTCTACTGTCGCGAGAACCTTTGACCCGAATGGTTGGGTATGCCCGGTATTGTTTTGGGCGAAATGTTTTCTCCAGCGCCTTTGGACCGCGGAACTTGGTTGGGATGAGCCACTTCGGGAAACCCTTTTGGAAGATTGGCTCCAATTTGTATCCGCGCTTCCTGCGGTCAACGAGGTCGCGTTACCACGCGCTATCCTCCCCCCTGGGAACTATACTGCTACCCTTCATGGGTTTTGTGACGCATCTTCGCACGGTTATGCAGCTGTTGTTTATCTGCGCACCGTCAGCGCGACAGGCCAGGTGAAGTTGTCACTGATCATGGCCAAGAGCAAGGTGGCCCCCCTCCGGACGGCATTGACCATCCCTAAGCTAGAGTTGTCAGGGGCGGCGCTTCTTGTGCGTCTCTTGAATCACGTTGCTCAAACTTTAGGTGGATCTGTGAACATTCGGAATTCTTACGCCTGGACGGACAGTCAAATTGTTTTGTGTTGGTTGAAGACGTCCGTCCACTCCTTGGAGGTCTTTGTTGCGAACCGAGTGTCACAGATACAAAATTCCGAAACGCCTTTGATTTGGAGGCACGTGCCTGGAGACTTGAACCCCGGCGACGTAGCCTCACGTGGGTGCATGGCCCCCCGCCTGATTGTGCACCCCCTTTGGTGGGGACCGGATTGGCTGACTCGCCCCGAGGATGATTGGCCTCGAACGCCAGTTTTGATGTCGGATCCTTTGCCCGGGTTTAAGGTGCTCGCTGTTGGGACGAAGGACCCTCCGTTTGATCCTGATATTTTGTTGAATCGATACAGCTCCCTCGACAAATTGTTGAACGTTACCTCGTGGATCAGGCGTTTTGGTCACAATGCTAGGAATCCAGGGGACAAGCGCCTATCACCGGTTCTCTCTCCTCAAGAGCGACAGGAGTCACTCCTCCTGTGGGTTCGCTCTGTGCAGGCCGTACACTTTGAGAAGGAGATCGAGACCTTGAAGTCCGGTAGAGTTAAGTTGTCGGGAGCCGTTAGTAAGTTGAACCCCTTTTTGGATGAAACGGGTCTTTTGCGTGTTGGAGGATGGTTGAGGCACTCTAGCCTTCCTTATGGGGTCCGTCACCCCCTTTTGTTGCCCAAGGCGGGCCATTTGATTAAATTGTTGGTGACTGATCGTCACATTAAGAACTCGCACGCCGGTTGCAATGCGCTGTTGGCCATTCTGCAGCGAGAGTTTTGGATTTTGTCGGCTCGTCGTACCATTCGTAGCATCGTCTTCCGTTGCATACCGTGCTATCGGAGTAAGGCCCCAACGATGCAGCCCCAGATGGGAGACTTGGCTGCTGATCGTGTCAATAATAAATAAATAAAATGCTTTTTATTCAGACTAAGTCCATTTGGTTAGTACAACACACAACTTATATACTAGTGTTAGTACTTATATCTACCCGAAGAAACAAAACAAAACAATTATTAATTATGCGCCACAGTGGCATGTAGGCGCATCCAATGCCCCAGTATGGGACTGTCCCACCTGTCAGCTATAGTTTTCAGGATGCTGTTGGGGCTGACGCGTACCCTGCGCATGATGGAGGCGCATCTCTTGCGCATGATGGCGTGAAAGCCATCAATGCCCGCTTCTGCAAACATGCCGGAAGCTCTGCAGTAGCGCGGCAACCCCATCAACACCCTGAACGCATTGTTATATTGTACGCGCAGAGTGCTGTATGCCCTCTGCGTGTAGTTGACCCACAGACTGCATGTATAGAACGACTGACAGTACGCTGTGAACAGTGTAGCCTTTACTTCAGTCGAGCATTTCGCAAATCTGCGAGCCAACATATTGCAGCGGACAGCCAACGCTCTGCGCTCACGCTCAATGTCTACGCTGTCCTTTAGGTCCTCGGAAACCCAGTGGCCCAGATACTTGAAAGATGTGACTTGGTTCAAGGGACTTCCGCAAAGTTTCAGCTGAGGCGCAATCGGGTAGGTTTTAGTGCCTGCCTTGAATACCAGTACTTCACTTTTCTTAACATTGTATCTGAGTCCATGGGCCTCCGCGTACCTTTCACATATCATGAGCAGACTCATCATTGAGTTAATCGATGGGCTCAGCAACACCATATCATCAGCATAACTAATATTGTTGACACATGTTCCGTCTACATAACAGCCTTGATAAGTGTTGCTGAGCTCAACGATCAACCGGTTTATGTACAGACTGAAGAGGCGAGGGGAGGTCAGGCCGCCCTGTCTCACTCCACACTCCAGCCTGTACACATCCGATAACGAGCCTGCCCACCTCACACAGTTGGTCTGGTTGCTATACCAGTACCGTAATATAGCTATAACTCCCCTATCCACTGTGGTATCGTTCAACAGTTTCTGCCACAGTAAGTCGTAGGATACCAGATCGAATGCTTTGGAAAGGTCTAGGAAACATGCGTTAACAGGCGTTTTCCTAGACGTATAATACTGGACAGTATGCTTGAGAGACAGTATGGCACATGAGGCGAGGCCCTTTGCAGGCGTAGGAACGGACTTTGCTGGTCCCTTTTCGATAAAGACGTCTACCCTTCGCAATAGTAAAATTGTCAAGGCTTATTTGTGCGTATTTGTCTGCCTGTCAACTAAGGCAGTGCACTTGGAGCTGGTATCCTCCCTCTCGACGGAGGCCTTTGTGGCAACTTTGGATAGATTTACGTCTCGCCGTGGGTTACCTTCTCTGATCAGGTCTGATTGCGGTACCAACTACAAGGGTACAAGTAACTCTTTGAAAGAAGTGTACGACTTTCTTAATGAGAGCCAGGTTGACATTGGTAACAAATTGGCCCGTCGAGGGGTCACTTGGTTGTTTGACCCGCCAGCCTGCCCCCATTGGGGGGGTATTTTTGAGGCCGCGGTGAAAGCAGCAAAGGGACTCTGGCGGAGATTGTTGGGAGACACCGTTCTCACCTTTGAGGAATTAGCTACGGTATTTTGTCGCATTGAAGCGGTACTAAATTCGCGTCCATTGTGCCCGCTCTCTTCGGACCCGAACGATTTGGAGGCTCTAACCCCGGGCCATTTCTTGATTGGACAGCCACTTGTCGCTCTGCCTGAGTACCCTTTTGTTGATGTGAGCCAAAATCGGCTATCGCGGTTTCAGTTGGTGCAACAGCTCACTCAGAGCTTTTGGAAGCGTTGGAGCTTAGAGTATCTGCACATCCTCCAGCAGCGCGTCAAGTGGACTGATAAAACTCATCCGCCCAAGATAGGAGACCTCGTCCTTATTGAGGATGCCAACCTTAAGCCTCTGTATTGGCGCAGGGGGCGCATTTTCAATTTGGTGGCTGGCACCGACGGGGTACCTCGTTTTGCTGAGGTTTTGGTGGATGGATCGGTTATGAAGAGAGCGGTCGCAACCTTGTCAAGACTGCCAATTGATGGACGGGACGGCCCGTCCGGGGGGGGTAGATGTTTCATCCCATAAGTTTCCGAACGCAGTTTTTTGACGTTTGACAGATGACGTTTCAGTTGTCAGTGCGATGACGTTTGGTTGTCAGTGCCATCTTGGTTGGGAAGAAACTTGCTTCCGTTGTTCGTTTGTTTGATGCACGCTGCTGTCGTGTAATTATTGATTGAAACTTTGAGTTAATGTTAATCCGATACAATCTTGATCGGTGTTTGATATTTTGTTGATAATTGAGTGAAAATTGAGACATTTCGCCATCTTGCGTCGTGACCGCGAATAATTTGTTGGTTAAGTAGCCGGCTTTGTGTCGTTTGGACGCCGGTAACTTCCTGAATTCAGTGCTGGACTATTGTAAATCCCCAATTGGGTTAGCTAACCGGGATAAGATTTAGTTGGACATTGACTGAAAAGTGCCACGTGTGTGATCTTGGAAGGTTTGACCAGGCAGTCGACGGTACGCGCTGTGGGCGTCCTTTGGAATACCGTCGAATCTGACTTAACTCCACATTCACAACACAAAACACATTTACACTTACACCCGACCCAGATACGACGTGACCAGGGACTACGCCACATCACCAGTACCAACGTGATGGTAAGTGTATCTAATAGTTGTTCCCCTTGTCGATTGGACAAGTATTATTTTGATTAGGGCTCCGCGTAATCGCGGACATCGTGAGTCTGTTGGTGCAGTCTCACACAACCAGCTATCGATTAATATCTAGGTTACATGCATTGCCGCAACTTTGAAAATAAATGAAAGTGGAAGTTACACCGGCCATTTACTTCAAACCCCTTTCTTACGTTTTGTTACAATTTATTAGCATGGCTGTATCAGGCTGTATGTTGAACAACATGTAATTTGCGACCGTAACACATTTACAGATTATACCTAATCATTAAAATAATGACTACAACCCTCTCAGTTCATACAATACTATTTCCTGAAGAAGTACACAAGCCATACAGCATTTGTTACGATAGTGAATCATATTTTAATCACGCTGCCCTGCAAACTGTAAAAATGTAAGAAAATTTTAATTTTGCGGGCCTAATTGCCTTAACATTATTTGAGCGCCAATAAGGTAGATGACACCATAAAACAATAATTCCAAGACACCTATCTAAAAAAAAAACCACTTTATTTTGGGCCTGAAAACTCGATTTATTGGCAAATTCGATTTTTAGTTGCTTTAAAATAAATAATAAAAATATATATAATAATAATATAATATACTAGCGGACATCCCGCGGTTTCACCCGCGTAGTTCCCGTTCCCGTGGGAGTACGGGGATAAAATATAGCCTATGTTACTCGTGGATAATGTAGCTTTCGAATGGTGAAAGATTTTTTTTAAATCGGTCCAGTAGTTTTTGAGCCTATTCATTACAAACAAACAAACAAAGTTTTCCTCTTTATAATATTAGTATAGATTAAAAAAAAAACAATTGAGTCATTGAGTTGACCAAACAGTGACGTCACTGTTTGCTATTGCCATACAAAATCTATGAGAACCGCGTTTTGACAGCTCTTAAAAAGTATCTCAATTGATTGGTGTGTCATCCACCTCATTAAGCAACACCTGCAACAGTAACTTTTATCTTGATCTGATGAAATCTAGTTAGAATGTGTTATGCCTAGAGATCAGATATTCGGATGCATGTTTACCTAAAGTACGGAGAAAGTCCCGGTTTATTTAAATAACTTTTAATTCAAATGAATGATGCTTGTCTTACTCGATGTTTCAGCAAAATTTAAAATTTAATTGTTGTGGTATTTGTTTTATATAGATTATAAATATTAAAAATGCTTTTGAGTAATACATTATATACACAGTGAACAAAATGGAAGAAGCCTCTTCCATACTTTTGTACCCTTTGTCGGGAAAAAACGTACTTTAGCTAAATATGCATCCGAATATCCGATCTCTGGTAATGTCCGTATAAGTAGTGCGAATGAGTGAATGGAATAGTGAAGAGAATGGAGGAAAAAACGCCATATTATGCCGACCACAAGCGCCGAACACAAGTACAGGTCGCGGCACGTAACTCTAGCGCTGAACGAAACCTGGAGGGGGGATAGCTGCGCATGTTATACGACTGGAGAGCCAATCGGCGCAACGCACGCCCCAAGACATTCTTATTTTTTACTTCTGCGCAATAACGGTTAGCGCTAGAGTTTAGTGCGGCGACCTGTAAAATGACGAGGGCGGGAACATGATGTCCGTAAGCGATACGGAATAGTAAACGCCCGTAACTACGGGCTTGGGCTTCATGCTCAGAGGTGTATTGTTCTCGTTGGCCCCATCGCCCGTGTACCCGCTGGTGGGGCCAGTGGGAATTGATTAAAATAATAATTATTCCCGTTGGCCCCACCACGCCGTTTCCACTGGTCACAAGGATAATAGTCTCTCATTACTCGATCCCATACAATGATTTTGAGTATTATTTTATAACTCAAAACCGCAATGGGGCCATCGGGAACAATTTTTAGTTATTTTTCAATTCCCACTGGTAGTGGGGCCAACGGGAATACCTATTATCAATATCTCATCAGTTCGTGTCTCCCTTAGAGCAAGAAGACCCTGGAGGGCCACCTGCGCTCGCACACGGGCGAGCGGCCGTATGTGTGCGCACACTGCCCCTCCACGTTCGGCTACTCCGCCGCGCTCTACAACCACAACAAGCTGGTGCACGCCAAGGTACTGTATGGGGTCGAGTCTGCTCGAACGACGTTTGGGACTTTTCTTTACAGGGAGGCTGGCAGGGAAAGAACACATCAAAATGTATGGAACAGCTGACTTTTAATGTCCCGTAGCCGAAGGATATCCGACGGAACACTATTATTTACGAAACCTCCGCTGTCCGTCCGTCGGTCCGTCTGTCGGGCTGTATATCATGACCCGTGACAGGTAGACAGTTGAAATTTTCTCTGAATGTGTATTTCTGTTGCCGCTATAACAATATGCAGCGCACAGAGGGAACATACAGAAGCTGATGATTCCTTAAGGTGAATGCTTCAGGGTAGTCCGCGAAATTCAAATTTTCTTACGTTTTTTGCAATTTACAGGCCAGTGCTAGGTTGTATGTGGATTAAAATATTATTCGCGGTTGTAAGACGTATGTAGTTACAGAATTATATTCATCAAAATCAACCCTCAAAGTCCATAAAGGTGGAAAAATTACTTTTCCAAGGTCAAAATCATTCTTGCACCTTTATGAACTTGGAGGGTTGTATTGATGATTTTGATAGTTACGTATATAATTCTGTAACTACATACGTCTTACAGTCGCGAATAATATTTTAATCAACATACAACCTAGCACGGGCCTGCAAATTGCAAAAAAAGTCAGATAATTTGAATTTCGCGGGCTACCCTGGAGCATCAGCCTTAAGGTGAAGGATGGAATTCGCAGCCCAACTTTGCTGTTCAGAACAGTTGGTCGAACCATATGATAAAAGCCAGCAGCTCATATAACTCGATGTGTCGGAATATTTATTAGAGTATTGAAATCAAGGTCTGATTTATTCTTCTCTCGCATATAGGGTTCCTTACCATCGCAGTAGGGGATCCCACTTTAATTTTTATTATTTGTTGTGATAGCGGCAACAGTAATACACATTCTGTAAAAATTTCAACTGTCTACCTGTTACAGATCATGAGATACAGTCCGCTGACAGACAGACGGACGGACGGACAGCGGACGCTTAGTAATAGTGACCCGTTTTTAACCCTTCGGGTATGGAACCCTAAAGCTTCCTTGAAGTTCACTAACACCGGTTCAATATTTTCTTAATTCTCTCCGAACGCTTACTTGTTACTTTCTCTTGCCTGTCTACTGTCTCTTGTGCTACCCTTATTATTTTTAGTGATAACTTTGAATTGTCCTTTTCTCACTAACTGTTAACTATCTGTATTAGAGATGAACGGATACCTGGTAACTATCCGCTATCCTGCCTTTCCGGCATCGATCACTAATAAAAAACTAGATACACAATCCCATGCAAAAGTTCTCTAAAAACTGTCGCCAAATGTTTTGACGTACTTCTAGTTGAAATAAATATACATTAATGTAAATTCAACCTTAGACCCATTGCCTAAAGTTGTATTCACAAAGCTACGGACAAAAAGTAATAACCTTTTACGACTGATACTCGCTGGTCAACCTATATCAAAATAAATTCAACCTTACACGCATGTTTTAAAGTCAGAATTACAAAGTGCTAATAAAAAGCAATAAAATATTACGACCGAGGCTCGTCATTTGGACAAGGAATGAATGGAGTCGAACTGCCCAATATTTTAATTTAATTTTTTTGTTAAACTTGTTTTAAAAAATTGGTGTAATGAGGCAAATTCTATTCTATTCTATGGTGTATAAGCAAAGAATAGATAATAGTACTAGCGTAAAGAAGTTGCACTCCTTTCATATTGAAGAAAGCCGACGTTTTAAATACCTAACCCGCCCAAACTGGGCGCGCTCGATCTAAATCGTGCCTTAACGCCATGCGTTAGCATCCGTTATTCGGCGTCTCGCTGCTTAAATGGTCAATCGGTAGGGTTGCCAAAAGTACTAAAAATTTAAAAAACTAGGTACCAACATTTTTGTGTTTTAATGTATTATTATCTGTTAACTAAAACTTATATAAATACATTAGTTTTACTTAAATATAATGTCTCATATATTTTTTGCCTTCTCTAAAATAACGATTATTAAATTTAATAGCAGCATCCATACACGCAACAGTTTATCCGGCTTTTTTTTTAAATAATAATGATTAATGATCAATAAATCATTCAGTTAACTAACACGAAGTAGGTAAGAGTAAGTACTCGACGCAAGCAACCAGTCCAAAGAGCGCGAAAAATTAACGCGGCATACGTACGCAGTTACGCACGGCTGGAGCGCGACAGCCATAGAGTATGTAACTAAAAAGGCGACAGCCTTATAGAGCTTGCATATTCAATATGAGTGAAGCGGTAGGTAATTATCTCATGCCTACACACGGAGTGACAGAGCTCTGGTATATGTGTAAAGGTTATAATTTACTTGAATGTAAATATGTTTTAGGATAGCACATTCATTTAGTAATGAAATTAATTGAAACAGTAATAATGATTTATTTATTCTTTAAAGATTCTTCAAAAATTTAAAGATATTACTTGACAAACAACTTTAATCCATTCTCCACACCTGACTGGTTCTAGAGGAAAGCTAAAAAAACCTCACGTCTTAAATTTTATTACATGCACATATTCAAAATTAAATCTGTAAAATGTTACTATAATATTTAAAGAAACAGTAAAGAAGTCTCATTAAACAAAAAAAAAAACAATCATACTTTAATAATAAAAAATAATAAAAGAACAATAGCGTCTCCAACAAATGGAACAGAATCAACGCACATAACTCGAACAATTTAAGTGGGCATGCGATAGTATGATTAAGTGCGTTTAGTAAGGGTCTTTACAATTGAGATGCCTTATAACTCCTACTATTTATTACGAATTAATCTAAAAAATGTATTTACGATGATTTCTTGACAAAATATCAGTATTAACAATACAGTGATAACAATTAAATAATGATAATATTAATACTTACCGAAAATATGAAATTCCATCCATTTTTAGCGTCCTGGACATGTAATTTTAACACTTTTTAAACGAGCACTGAGGCATGTTTACCGTCGGAGCGTTCAAATGCTACTAGATTAAAAGCGCACCCAAATGTTCGAGTGGGCGCTCATTCGGTGAGTACATTTTTTGCCGCTGATTGTGTATCTAGTTTTTTATTAGTGATCGATGCTTTCCGGCCAGTTTTTTCAGTCCAACCAGATACCAGATAGTAACCCACTATCCGGCCGGACACCGAATATGAAAAAAAAACTATAATTTTTCATTAACACAAGATAAATCATGCCACAGTAGCTTATAAACACCATGGTATTTATAATTAAAAATGCAAATTTTATTACTAAACTAACAAGTGGAAAATTATGGTGAATAAATACAAAATTTAGTTTGATAGTAAAAAGCGACTTCGCTTGGCTTCGTAAACACCGCACTTGTGCGGCAGCGTTCACTCAAATCAAACTCGTCACAACATGTCGTTACATGTTGTGACGAGTTTGGTTTGAGCCGGATGGCCGGATATTCGGCCCTTTGTCACGTTTGACCAAGGGCCGAATATCCGGCCATCCGGCCTCGAAGCTTACCAAATATCCGGTATCCGGCCGAGTTAATATCCCTTTCTGGAAATCTGTATCCTAGCTTTAAGTTTTCTTACGAAATAAAATATTTTTTTTTTTTTTTTTTTTTTCTCTTTCTATATTGCAATCTATCAATCTTGCAGATATTCAGCAATATGTGTAAGGTTATATTTAATTAAATGGCTTGCACGAAAGCCGTCCAGTGACTGCTCCGTATTTATTCTTGTGCCTCAGAGAAGGTCTTGAGGAATCTTTCTTTTTAGTCTACGAGCAACTGTTTGGGTGTTCATTAGATTGACTGCCAGCATATTTGGATGATTAGTGAGTCGCTTCTTGTACGCTTTTGTCCTTTCCGAGATTTCTTCGATAACACTTTTGACGCAGAGGTCGTGTTGGAGTCTAGTGTTTGCGACATACCAAGGTGCGTTTGTAATTATTCTTAGTATCTTTGACTGGAATCTCTGTATTATTTCAATGTTTGATTTTGCTGCTGTTCCCCAGAGTTGTAGGCCATATGTCCATATAGGCTTTATAATGCATTTATAAAGCAATAGTTTGTTTTGGAGTGATAGTCGTGATTTTTTATTTAGCAGCCAGTACATAGTGCGCAACTGTTGGCCCATTGCTAATCGCTTTGTGAAAATATGCTTCTTCCAGGTTAGGCGTCTGTCCAGGTATATTCCAAGATACTTGGCATGATCCTCTTGCGGTAGAGGTATGCCGTTGAGAGTGACGGGTGGACACGTTTCTTTTCTGTTTGTGAAAGTAACCTGGACAGATTTAGTTTCGTTGGCTTTGATTCGCCAGTCTCTGAGCCATTTGGATACTTGATCGAGGCTGTTTTGAAGCTTTTGTGCTGCAATGTCTGGTGAATTGTCCATTGATAGAATTGCTGTGTCATCAGCAAATGTTCCAGTAACTACTCCATCGGTCGTAGGAAGATCAGCTGTAAAAAGCAGATACAACGTGGGACCCATTACGCTGCCTTGCGGAACTCCAGCTTTTATAGCATACAAAGACGTTAACTCTTCTCCTTGTTTTACAAAAAAATGTCTGTCGCTTAGATATGACTTTATTAGGTTGTAAAAGTTTATAGGTAGGTCTTTTTTTATTTTGTAAAGAAGTCCGTCATGCCACACTCGATCAAATGCCTGAGATATATCCAGGAACGCTGCGACACTGTATTGTTTTGATTCATAAGCTTTGTTTATATGTTCCACTAGTCTGTGTACTTGTTCAATAGTACCATGCTTACGACGAAAACCAAACTGATGGTCAGGTAGTAGATTGTTTGCGGCAATAATCGGGGATAATCTAAGCAAAATAACTATCTCCATTATTTTTGAGGGTATGGGTAACAGGCTAATAGGTCTGTATGATTGCGCTTCAACCGGATTTTTTCCAGGCTTAGGGACCATTATGACTTGGGCTATTTTCCATTGAGGAGGGACCATTCCTCTCCGTAGGATAGCATTATACAGGAATGTGAGAAATTTAATCCCTTCCTTTGGCAGCTCTCTTAGGATTTTTCCTGTTATAAGGTCGTAACCAGGAGCTTTGTTTGGATCTAAAGCCTTAATTGCTGTTTTTATTTCTTTATAAGTGAGCTTCTTAATGGGAGGATCGAGTTGGTGGGTTTGGTCCAATAATTCTGTGACTTCTTGGGTTTTAGAGGAGCCTGTATCTGGATTTGGTATAAAGACCTGTTTGAGATGTTCAGCAAATGTAGCAGCTTTGTCCGCATCGCTAGAAGCCCATTCCGAGTTACTTTTACGGATAGGAGGTTGATTACCTACCGGGCGTTTAAGTTTTTTAGTCACTTTCCACAGAGAGTAATTTGTCTCTGCTGTAGCATCAACGTTTTCTAGAAATGTTTGTAGGCCTTGGTTTTCATTGTCTTTTAGCAGAATTTTTAGTTTTGTTTGAAGATAGTTTAGATGTTTTTTATCAGTAGGATAACCTGTCGTTTGCCACTTTTTCCGTGCCTTTCGTTTATCAGCTAATAGTTCTCTTACAGATGTTGGGTAGTCTAGTTTATGGTACGAGTCTGCGGCAACTGGGGTAGCAGACCATGCAGATTGTTGAACGCAGCTATTGAAATGTTCTACCGCTTCTGTTATGTTGTCGTCCGTCTTTAAAGGAAGTTTTAAATCTAATTTTTCCGTCAGTATCTGTCTGAAGATCTCCCAGTTAGTTTTATTGGAGTGTAGCTTGCAAGGTTTAGGTACCACTGTGATTTTCCTTTTTAGTACTATTTCTACCGGAGAATGATCGGAGGATAGTTCGGTGCTCGTTTTGCTTGTTATAAAGTTGTTGGGGATGCCTTTTGTAATACAGAAGTCAAGCAAGTCTGGTACTTTATTCAAGTCTGTAGGCCAGTATGTAGGATCTCCGGGGGAAATAATATTTAGTTTTAATTTCTCAATGGCCATTAACAACTGCCTACCTTTCGTAGTTATAGTACGAGAGCCCCAGTAGTGGTGCTTGGCATTGTAATCACCTCCAGCTATGAATCTGTGGCCCAGTGTAGAGAGGAACCTTGTATAGTCTTCCAACTTAAGTTTGTGTTTAGGTGGACTGTACACAGCCGAGATTGTAAAAGGTCCCACCCAGTCTTCAATGACGACATTTGTTGCTTGTAATTCCTCTGTGCAGTAATGTAATGTTTCATGATGTTTAATATTATATCGAATTAGAATTGCACTTCCAGCGTGAGCTTTGCCATCGGGGTGCATTGTGTGATAGGTTTTATAGTTCTGGATGTTAAAGTGGCTCTTTTTGGTAAAATGTGTTTCCGTAACTAGTAGGATATCTATCTTTTGTGTCTCTAAGTATGCCTTAACCTCAAGGGTATGTTGTGACAGCCCATTGGCATTCCATAGGGCAATTTTTAAGCAGTCGAAGTTGACAGCTTGGTTGTGAGGGCTAATATTAGGTTTGTCATGGTGGTCAGTTGCTGCATCATTTGTTTCATTAGGTTCATTAATTCAAGCATGTCATTTTGGTTAGTGTGATTTGTCTCTGTTGTTGTATTGTTCAGAAGATTTTTATTGGTAAGTGCTTCTTTGTATGACTTATGTTGGCTATTTAGAGGTTCGTTATCCTTAGATTTTTTAATTTCGGCTGTAGCTGCCTGCTCCTTGCTGCGAACATAGGTGTTTCTGCGTTCTGGTGCTTTTGGAAATTTAAGACTTTGAAGCTCTCTGTAGATTTTACAACCTTTATAATTTGCCGGGTGATTTCCATCACAGAGGACACATTTTACACTGTCTGATCTAGTTTTCCTTGAACATTCAATCGAGAGATGGTCACCAGCACATTTAATACATTTAGGGCTCCGACGACAGTACTTTTTGGTGTGTCCATACTGCTGGCAATTGGCACACTGTGGTAATTCACGTTTAGGTCGAGGAGGTTCAAAAGTTATAATGCAGTTCATGAGATTTTTAACCTCATAAATGCTCTTATTGTTTGGGCTTGTTTTTAGTTCTACTATAAACAATGGCAGTGGCTTCTTAGTAGCTCTTTGTTTGATGTTCCATATATTGGTACTGCAATGCCCTATTTCTTCTAACGCCGCTTTGATTTCCTCAGGTTCGGTTGAGGGGTGCATGTTTTTAAGGACCACTTTAAAACTCCGTTCATGCTTGGGTTTGTACGTGTAGAACTCTGTGTTTCTAAGTTCTAGCTGGTGTACAATGCTTCTGTATGTCTCTGGATCTTTTGGCTGTATTTTAACTCGGTCGTTGTTAATAACTTTAAGATTATACATATCAAGGGCGTGTTCATTAAGAATCTTAAGAAGGGGTTGGATATTTCCCACTTTGTCAACAAATATTGGTGGGGGCTTATTTGTCTTTTCCGTGGCAGTAGTTTTCTCTCCCTCAGAGTTATCAGCATCTAAGCCGGCAAATCTGTTTGTTGTAGGTATTGGTGGATTTTGGGACAGCCAGTAAGTATCCAGTTTTGTTTGTTTTTGGTGCCCGTTATGTTCTGGACTTGAATTAGGCCTCTTTTTTCCAGAGACTTGTGACCAATTAGCATCGTTGCTTTCACTGGGTTCGGGAGCTATGTCTTGCGTTATGAGATTAGTATTTGGGTAATCACCAAGTGATTGTGTTCTGAGTCTAGGCTCAAACATTCCTTTGTGGAAGATTTGTTGTGTTAGAGTTTTATTGTTAGTATTATTGGTATTTTGGTTGTTTGTTGTAGATTTCAATTGTTCATTCATTTCAGTTCCCACGAGTAAGGACGATATAACAGTCACTACCTGGGGTGACGCCTATTCCCAGGAGAAGGCAAATACAACAGTGGTTGCCCGTTCCACTGAGGTTGGCGCTAGAAACTGGTTTCCCACCAGTCATACATCCTCTCGGCACGTTGCCCACCTTAGGATTGGGGTTATTTATTTAATTATGTGTTGCGAGGTTTTCTTCCTCGAGGGCCAGACAATTAAGCCAAGCCTCGTAGATGTTCATGAGTTCAGAGGCCATTTCCTGAACCAATATAACCCTAACCAAACCAGTAATAACCAGAACTGTTTGTCCGCAGCGCGGCGGTCCCGTGCCCTCGTCTGACGCGCCATAGACGACGTATGTTCACCATTATTGTAGATCTTAGTCATAAGTACAGTGCTACAAGGATGTTTTGACGCTCGAGTGACGTTACACGACATGTTATCTCGAAATATGTTCCAGTAGATCTCAAATGATTTATTTCTCAATCTCACTAACACTATTGTAGTACAATAAGTAGATATCTCAATGTTTTGGTGTAACCAATATTGTCCGGGTGGACACTTGTTGCAAGCTCTCAAAAATACTTGAATCTCGAAATAATCTCACAAAATTATTATAAACTAGAGTGTACTCTTTCTAACTCACAAGAATTCTCGCAAGGAAAAAAGAGATGTACCTTCAAAGCTAAGCAACTGTGGCCGCGGTCATTCCGAGGATAGGTGACCATCCAGAAATGTAAGTACCTTCAAAGCTAAGCAACTCTTGTCGACGTAATTCCGAAGATGGGTGACCACCCACTACACACCGAGTTTCCGCCGGAAGCACGTTAAGCTGTTGGTCCCGGCTGTCATTTGTAGATCTTTGACAGTCGTTACTGGTAGTGTGTCCCTAACACTCTGACAACCAGTCTTACCAAGGAGTATCATATTACCCAGTACTAACTGGGTTGTGGAGGTCAGATAGGCAGTAACATATTGGTATTCAGCTGCATCCGGTTAGACTAGATAACTGATGTTGGGGTAAGGCAGGCAGATAATGATACATTTCTCTGTTGGTTCTTATTGTATGGCAGCTACACAAGTGTGAGAGAGAACACAACATACTATTATCTCTTTCTCCCGCTATATGTCGCTTGCAACGAGTGTTCGTCTTGGATACCGTAGTTGTCACAACGTTTACCTATTAAGTACCGATATATTAGTTATATATGTAAGTATAAAGTAGGCATAAGGAACCATACATTGTATGGAATGTGTGTATGAGAGCATGGTGACTGGTGGTCCAGTCTGTTGCGCCATCCATGACACAGATGAAGAACTAACATAAACATTCTGAATCGCGCTATTAAAGTTATCCGCGACTTAAGGCTGGGGTATCTGCTAAATTAGCAACTCTATTTGTGGTGGTTCAAACTTCGTTTGAAATACTGTTAGAATAAAGTTCTAATCAGCTTGCACAACAAAGTGGTTGTTACGTCAGTCATTGCGGGCCGAATAGTGTGAAATGAGTGGTTTTTATTTAATTGTAGCCTAATAAATCGTTAGATCAAAATGCCAAAAGAGTTTTGTATTTCATGCATATTCCCATATGCATGAAATACAAAACTCTTTTTATTTATGAAAAATGCTTTGTATTGGCGCATAAAAACATTGTGGTACACTTGTTTAAGTTTCAATTACATCACTTATTTTACAATTTACCGTTTTATGTAGCATGTTTTTGGTGAAACGGAACGCACTCTCAAAACGCATCGTCCTCGATAACGCCGGTATTCACGTCAAAGTTCATTGTGTCAAAAAAACACTTTTATTTGAAAAGTGCTCAAAGTTTCACTAAAATTTTATTATAATATTTTTATTGCAATTTTAACTTGAATAAATCACAATTAGTAAAATTATTTTAATAAAGCCAAAAAAATTAGATGTAAACAAGGCAGATTGTGGATAATGACGTCACATCATGGCCGCGACAGCTACGGACGTTTGAACTGTCATAGAAAATTGCAGGAGTTTAATATTATTTTTAAGCGGCAAGCAGTAGTTGAACTTAACTTTTAATACTTTTCTTAGGTTGATAGTACTGTATTTTATTGATATACTTATGTGAAAAAAAAAATTACGTGCATATTCCCTATTGTACACTTTGTGAAAAAAAAACTAAAACTCAATGCCGTTTAGGAGTAGTTACGAAATTTCAAAGGAAAAATGCTTCACTTTAAATATTTTTTTCATATAGGTAGTAATAATAAAGTTACAATTATTTCAATAGTACTAATGAAAGTTTAGAGTCTATTAAGCGACATACATTTTTTTTTGCACATTTATATTCACTCATCAAAGAGAAGTTACATGGAGAAAACCTCTCGTTAGCAGATACCACACCCCAGAGTTTATAAGACGCCCATGGACCTCTGACTTGGCTTCACACGCCACCAGAATGACTGCTGCTTGTATTGCTAGTAGCCAATCAGACACAACCGTCTGGTCGGAGGATCCTCCCTGTTCTATAGGGGATGAAGTACTTTAAACCCTGCACCCCTAGCCAATTTGCAAACGTTTCATATCGATTCTGTTTCTACAATCGTAAACGCCTCGGCGTAAGCGATCGCTCGTTCTCTAATGTCTGTAGAAAAACCCACATTTTAGTATATGGTGAGCGTTCCTACCAAACAGTTTAGCGATCAACATTGTAGAAACGATAATATTCTATTCTATCATTTTGAACGATGTAAGCTTGTCTACGAATTTTCTATTCGTTTGTGTTGATCACGTGATTTAACGTTGAGATGATGTCATTCCCATACATTTGATTAGTTTTTTTACTTGCGTTAACGGTTGTAGATTGTCAACTTGACTAAGCCTGCTTCATACCCCTTTCTACCCTACCCTTGATCTAACTTTGTATATTTTGTTACATCACTACTGCTCTTAAACTATTGGATGCAGTCCCGGTTCCTTCTCAAGAACCGGGACTGGATTTTCGGTACTGGACTCGGAACCGGAACTTTCGGTACTTACTACTTACGTACAAATGTCGCTATTAATTTATTGTATGAAGGGCACGTGAGCGTGCAGAGAACGTAGTTATGTAAATATCTGTTGAAAAATGAACTTATTAGAAATGTGTGTTGGTGTAGTTAATAAAACTATGTATTATTCGTAAATCTATTAGTGACATTAATCATCAGAACACAATCAAAACAGAATTTAAATGCTTTTTTGAGATCAAGATAAAAAAATATAAAAATCAACAAAATTTGAGGATAACACACGTTATTCTTTTTAAAATAAAAGTAATGAAATAAGTAAAACAAATCAAAACACTACTTAAATCTCATAGAACTGTTTCATATTACCATTATTGTATAAAAAAGTAATTCATTTAATATGATTTTTACTTTATATTGAAAAAAAGGCGCGTCATGGAGTCGTAGCATGTTCTAAATTTGCTTATCTCTCGTAAAGTCTTGCTAGCTGGCATGAGGAGCGTAGGCCGAAGGCAGGCGGAGCGACGACGACATTTGTGACAGAAAGTGGAGTATCGAAAGAACCGGGACTCCGGGATGAATGTCCGGTACCGGATTGTTTAAAAAATCCCGGTATTTTCGGTACCGGGATTTCCCGGGATCATGTCCTATCTCCAACATTCGGACAAGCCATGTGTGCGACACGTACCGCCCCGCACTGCGCCCACAGCGCACTAGCGACACAATCATGTCACTAACATACAAACGGAGTATTTTTGTAATGTATGGTCGAGCTCGTAAATGTTTTTTTATCCCGAGTTTTAATGTTAGTACACCTCATCTGTCGACTTGTGTAATGGATGACGTAAAAGTACTATTAACGAAACCGAAGGACACTTGTTTTCTCTGTATTGCGATCATTTTTTTGTTCTACACCAAACCTGAGACCTGAGTTTGAGTTACTTAGTTTGATGTACAGAATGCTTGGCTGACGGCTTCGTGATGAGGTTGTTTACACCTTGTGTTAAAGCATTTACGTGGTCGACTATACACCCATACTATGTTAAGAGGATAAGTATTAGCAGTAGATGTAGTTGTAAGTGTATATTTGTAGCGGATGGTAGTACTGATGGTAGGCTCTGGATATGTCGTAAGCGACACTGACCGTGCTGATGTATTCTGGACGTTGAGCGCTGAAGTAAAGGTTGCCAATCCGACAGCGGGTTCTGTGTGACTTACGGCACGTATTGTTAGGAGGTTCCTCTAGCTGTAGTGTGTTTGGTTTACTTGTCGTGAAATATGGAGTCGATTTAGAGAAAATAAATCCGTACTTAATATTGTAAATGGGGAACTTTTGTACAAAATCCACGCAAGCAAAGCCGCAGGCAGCAACTGTAGTCATCATTATGGTTATTGCGAAGAATTTAAATGTAATTCTACACGATATTTGTGTGGAAGTTGTTTCTTACTAAAGATTTCTTGATTCCTGTCAAAGCTCACTATAGATGGCGCCACCATAGCTAGTCCCCAACCTGACAGATGAGATCAAGCTATTTTGAGATACAAAATGATATTAATAAATGTTCAACCTATGAGTACCTATACCCGTGGAACCAGTCAGGCGCATTACTTTGTGTAATTTATTTCATAACCACTGCTCTCAAAACGGTGAAGGAAAACATCGTGAGGAAACCGCCATGTCCTAGAACAAAAAAATCGAAGATATGTGACATCTACCAATCCGCACTGGGGCCGCGTGGTGGATTATAGCCCACTCCCTCATAGAGAAGAGGCCGTGTGTCCCAGCAGTGGGAACATTTTATGCTGATTGATTATGTTTATGCTTATGAGTATACCCAGGACAAGTAAACATAAACACGCTACAGTTAGTTGAGAGCTCAGAACTGATGGATCATAATTAGCATTTTAAATGTATTTTATTATAATTGGTGTAATATATCGATAAGTGTATTTACCGCAAACGTCTGAACGTCACAATAACATTATAAATGTTAAATTTATTTTCGGAATAAATGTCAAATTTTTGGAGAAGTACCTTCACGTAACGATTTGTTTTATTTGTAGCTAAGTACTTATTCCTTATTGGACCGATGACCAGCAGGCCTATTATGTATCTCTGTTGACAGCTCGAAATGATAGTAACTGGACTCAGTGTCCATCAAATAACTGTCAAAAGGTTAGTTTCGTATTATGTATGACCAGTCGCGATCAAATATGACGTCATCGGTGCCCATCGTGGCTGATAGTCACCGTAACTCATTTTAACAGACGCTTTCGTATCGATTCTTCTAATATTGCGATTATGTAAGCATAGTGGACATCAAATTGATGACAACTGAGTTTGAAGTGGCTTTCGTGAAAGACGTTACACCGTACCCGGGCTGTTAGTCACCGTTAATTGATATCCACTCAGTGTGATACGTAATACCAATATTATGACATTCTTGGTTGTCATCAAAGTTCGGTGTACAACCGAAGCTTGAAAGTCACTGGACATCAGAAAGATACGTAATAGGCCTTGAACACGCCGTGAACCGGATCGTAGCAGCGAGGGGAGCAGAGGGGCGCGCGGGGGCCGCGGGCGGCGGCCGCGCCGCGCACACACACCGCTACAATCTCCGAGGAGAGACCACGTCACTTTTAACTAGCAAACATTACCTATTTTAATAAGTCTTAAGTTCTATGCAGAAACGAATATACTCATTGTACTTAGTCAACCGTTGTTTATTATGAAGAAGACCCTGACCACCTCAACACGAGCTGACTAAGTACAATGAGTATATTCGTTTCTGCATAGAACTTAAGGTTGAGGTTGCGGGGACCGGGGGGTCTAAAATGGCCGCTTTATTAGAATCCTAATATGAATCACGTTAAGAAATTTAAATACTTAAAATGGACTTTATAGTCATACTCTTAAAGTCCGTTTTAAGGATTTAATTTTTTAGTGAATTAAATTATGATTCTGCTAAATGCAATTTCTTAAAATGGACTTTATGGTTATGATCAAAAAAACTCCTCCGGAGCTCGTTGGAAGCAGACGTGTATTAGAATATTACAATTTTTTAATAAAAACTTAGCAAAGTGAAGTGATCCTTATAAGTGCATTGTTTAAGTCAAATTAACAGTGTAGTTGCTTAATCGCTCACGACCTTGTGTCTTCACGAGAAAGTACGCCGGCGCGCGCGCAGCACCGCTCACCCCCGCGGGTAAAAGAGAGCGTCCGATATTTTCCCATCTCCTCGCACGCAATCCGAAGTTCCCAACACAATAACATGAATATGGTGAGGACGCCGCCCAGGGCGACACTGATAAGCGGCAGCGAAAGCGGTAGCGGTTCGGCTCCGAACTTATCCACTTTAAGCGATGAAGATTTACACGCTAACATTACTTCCAGAAAGCGGAAGGAGCGAACAGAAGAAAGTGATTATAAAAAGGATTTCATGAACTTCCGCATGGAAATGATGAACTTCCTAACCAATTTTGGCCAAACACAAACCGAAAACATGAACCAAATTAAAGAACAAATATTGGATATCAAGAACGAAATTAAGACCATAAAACAAACTACTGAAAAATTTTCTCAGCAGCTCGAACATACTAATACAGAAATAACAAATATTAAAGCTAAAACAATCGCCACTGAGGACAAAATAAAAAATATAGAAACCGAAATATCCCAAATCAAAAATGAGCAACACACAAAATGTACGGCAATAAAATCGCCCGTCGAGTGTCACGAAGACCTCATCCTAGAACTTAAAGATCGATGTGACCGCGAGAAAAATATTGTGATTGTGGGTATATCGGAAATAAACGATAAAAACTGGAAATCAAGACAACATCACGATAATCTGGAAGTTATGAAGTTAATTACAATGCTTTATGAAGACTGCCCTAAGCCAATCAAATGTCAGAGACTAGGAAAATATTTACAAAACAAGAATCGACCGATAAAAGTACACTTTGAAAAATCCGAAACTGCTATATACCTGTTGAAAAATAGAACTAAATTACCGGAAAACATGCAGATTTATTCTGATCAAACACCAAAACAAAAACAATTCTTAGAATCTCTGAAGGAAGAGCTAAATAAGCGTACACAGGATGGTGAAAAAAGCCTCACTATTAAATATGTGAAAGGAACACCTACAATAGTTGCTGCGAACCAAAAAAAACAGTAAGTTCCCCATTACTAAATGCCAAACCGACGGATAGTTCTAGGAAACTATGCCATCAAATAGTAAATAAATATGAGGACATTCCATTGCATCCGTCTTCACTAAGATTTCTTTATGCGAACTTACGCAGTATCCGCAAGCCTGGAAAGTTCGATGAAATAAAATGCATTCTTAAGGCCATAAAAATGACCACTCACCTATTGATTTTCACTGAGACGTGGATTAACTCAGAGTCTGATGCGAAACTATACCAACTACCTAGCTATAATCATATCTATAACTATAGACAGAATTGTAAAGGCGGAGGAGTTTCCATTTATGTGCACGACAGTATTAAATATGATATAACTGAAGAATTATGCGAGAACGGAAACCACTATTTATGGATATATATAAACAAACTATCATTAAATATTGGAGCGATTTATAAACCGGGGGATACCAACGTAAATAACTTTTTGGAAATATATTCATCCCAACTGGAGCGACGAAAAAGATCCATAGTTTTTGGAGATTTCAATATAGATTTACTAAATGCAAACAGTAATGTATCAAAATACCAACATGAAGTCCAAGAAGCCGGCTATAGAATAATAAATAAAATCAACAAACAATACAGCACACGTGACACGGCCACAACAAACACAATACTGGACCATGTATGTACTAATATAAACAACCATTCCCTCAGCGTCTCGATAATTGAATCAAGTCTTTCTGACCATAAGCAGATATATCTAGAAATAGGAAGTTTGTCTCCTCAACATAACAAAAAGAAACATTATAAGGCACTGGATTACGAAAATTTGTACAACAACACACTAGAAGCAAGATACAGCAATGACAACCACGACTACAACCAACTAGAAACATTTATCTCAGAGCAGATTGACAAGAACAAAATAGATAAGATTAAAATTTTAAACCCGCCTCAAAAAGACTGGATCAATCAGAACATTATAAACGCAATCAATTTACGAAATAGTTTATGGCAACAAACCAAATCAGACCCAAATTATGACGATTTAGGGAAAAAGTTCCAGCAAGAACAACAGAAAGTGAAGATGGTAACAAACACGCATAAGAAGACCTATTACTATAATTTATTTCAAAGCTGCAGCAATCAACCAAAAAAAATGTGGGACCTAATTAATAACTTAGGATTAAATAACATTAAAGACAGCCCTGCTCCTCCCAAACTAATGTCAAACGCTGGACTTTTAACAGAAGGTAACTCAATATGTGACTTGTTCAATTCTTTTTTCTCATCTATAGGCGCAGACTTAGCAAAACAAATACCAGACACATATCACACAAATACGGGCAACACATTAATGTACGATCAAAACTATACACATGACATAACATTATACGAACTAACGCCGTGCACCACGGAGGAAATAATTACAATCATAGATGACCTCGATAGTAACACTAGCACTGGTCTGGATGGTATTAGTACTAAGGCAATAAAATGTTTAAAAAATATAATCGTTGAGCAGCTGACTAACTGTATAAATGCCTGTTTACTACATGGTACTTTTCCCGACACGCTCAAGGTGGCTAGGTCAGTCCTATTTACAAATCTGGAAAGAGAACTGACCCAAGCAACTACAGACCAGTGTCAGTGTTACCTGTAATGTCCAAAATATTCGAACGCGTATTATATAATCGCCTAAATAACTATTTGACACACAAAAAATTTCTAATAAACGAACAGTATGGCTTTCGCCCGAAATCAAGTACTCTCTCGGCTGCAACGGATCTAGTTACCAAAATTAAAACCTATTTAGATCAAAAGAGCTATGCAGTAGGAATTTTCATCGATTTAAAAAAAGCGTTCGATACTGTGAGTCATCAAAAACTGCTCCAGAAGCTAGATAACATAGGTGTTACAGGTACAGCACATAAAATGTTCAAGTCGTATTTGGAGAACAGGCGTCAAGTTGTTAAAATAGGAAATACTCACACTAGCTCGGTCCAAACTATTTCATACGGCTGTCCTCAAGGTTCAATTATCAGTCCGTTACTTTTTCTCATTTATATAAATAATATTAGTAAAATAGGGTTAATTGGACACCTAACACTATATGCAGACGACACCTGTCTCTTTTACTTTGACAAATCAATTCATAACATTATAAACGACGCTCAACATGACCTTGATTTATTAAACGAGTGGTTAAAGTACAACCTTCTTACAATTAATACGTCGAAAACCTCATTCATGATTTTTACCACTAAAAACAAGCGTATACCGGACTTCTCGCCTCTTAAAATAAATAACGAAATAATAAAACGATCAACCAACGAAAAATATCTTGGATTAAGGGTAGGTAGATGATAAACTAACTTGGAAATTACACATCGACCATCTCAGAAGTAAATTAACATCGCTATTGGGAGCAGTACGGAAAGTAGCAAACTGTATTCCAAGTAAAGTGCGCACTTTGGTTTATAATTCATTAGTCAAATCGCATTTAGAATATCTGATTGAGGTATGGGGTTCCGCAGCAGTAACCAATTTAAAATCACTCCAAAGAGTTCAAAATAAAATTATTAAAACTTTGTTTCATTATAATTATCTTACTCCAACAAAAACCATTTACGAAAAAACTAAATTATTAAATATTAGACAGCTATACATTTACTACACCTGCATTCTTATCAAAAACATAACTTCAAACTCAATACAAACTAACATACAACTAAAGAAAAAAACAATGTCACATAACCTGAGAAATAGATATAAAAACAAACTTGAAGTCATCAGCGTACGCACTAATTACGGTAGAAAGACAATATTATTTGAAGGAGTTCATCTGTTCAATGAATTACCGGACGATAAGAGTGCGCTAACGTGAATATATTTAAAAATAAGCTTAAGAAACATGTATGTACACTATAACTTGTAATACTCTGGAGGAAATTGTATTGTATTATCTTACTTATTACTTTGTATCTCATTATAAGCGGACTGTATGTTCTTATGAGAAATAAATTTCTTTAAACCGATCATAAAGTCCGTTTTAAAGATTTCATTTTTTTAAAGTGAAATGCATTATGATTCTGCTAAAGTGGCCATTTTAGGCCCGCGGGACATGTGGTGACACGCGCGGGGAGGCCTGTGTCCAGCTGTGGATGTCCATCGGCTGAAATGATGATGATGATTCCTTATTGGTGATATAACGCTTGTAATCCGCAAAAGGTTTGGCACACCTAATTTTAGATATACCTACCCACATTTTGCCACTTTAATGGTGTCGATTCTGATGTGCAGAAACTAAACTTTATTTAGGCTATTGCTATCTTTTTCTAAAAGGCAGTGTGAGAAAAGGACGGATAAAGCTATGAACTAAGTTAGAGATGTCAAACTAGTTTATGCCTTGCGCTTCACCGTGTTTTTAGTCGACATATTTTTACGTGCACCCTTCTATTTGAGTTAATATAATTATATCACCTAAACTTAGGTCTAAGATTCAATATTAAACTTACAAAATTGTTCAAACTATTGTATGCCGAACATGGTAGAGCAGTGCAAACGCACACACAAATAACCTTATAACAACTCTGTAACCACTGTCTCACAATAAAGATCTTTGACTTTGACTTCATTTGTATGGAAATATTCCAACTAAATTTGACAGCTCTAAATTACGTCCGTTTCTTTCTCGTTTTATTAGAGAGAAAAAGATAGCAATAGCCTAAATTAAGTTTAGTTTGTGCACAACAAAACCAACACCAATTTTTAAAATCCCAGCCATGTAATATGGGGCGTGCCTATTGTCATCTAAAAATCTGAATTCCGAGCTGCTACTGAGAAATTACAGATGAAAAACCTCAATAGCACTCCGTCCGAACTGGGACTCGAACCCAGAACACCGTACTTAGCACTTGCGTTCATTAGACCAACGAGGCACTTTAAATATCTCAATTATAAGATGAGAGATATAGCACTGTAACTGGTTTGTGGTCAGATATGCAGAATACTGGTATTCAGCTGCATCCGGTAAGACTGGAAGCCGGCCCTAACAAGGCAGGCAGATGAGGCACCTAGGCCGTCCATTCCTTTTTCACAAGTTTTTTTTTTGTATAAGTTTTAATGTAAGATACTTAACACCTCCACGACCTCCGTACTGTTCAATCCCTTCATCAGCACAATGTTTTGAGTGCGTTACATTGAGTTCTACCACAAAACATGATTTTTTCACCCAAAAAGTCGTTTCCCAGCAATAATTTCTGCTTATGGCGACTACAGGAGCTAAATTAGCAACTCTTATTTGTGGTGGTTCAAACTTCGTTTGAAATTCTGTTAGAATAAAGTTCTAATCAGCTTGCACTACGACGTGGTTGTTACGTCAGTCACTGCGGCCCGAATAGTGCGAAATGAGTGGTTTTTTGCGATTTACAAAACATCTATTGATTGGACTAAAAAAGTAAAACACTATGATGCTAATATGTTGCTGTAGAATTATTTGCCGAAAAATCAGAATGATCGCATGTATTTTAGTATGGTTTTTACTCGTTAAAAGAAATTTAGAAATACGTTCGTGATTTTTTTTATCGAGTAAAATTAGTTGTATTATGTTTTCAAAACACTATCGTACTAGCATATATATCCTGAAGAATATCATATATTTTTCTGGTTTTGTTTATTGCAGTGAATCATATGCTTTTTTGCATTATAAAAAACTCGCGTTTAGCTAAACGCGAGTTTTATAATGCAAAAATGCATCAAACTAAGTAACTTTAAGGTGACTACAGGAGCTCCTGTAGTCACCTTAAAGTTACTTAGTTTGATGTACAGAATGCTTGGTTGACGGCTTCGTGATGAGGTCTTTTACACCTCGTATGGGAACAAAAATGAAACTCCGCATAAATTATGTACATTTTTATTATCTCAGTAACATTCACAATATAACATTTTGACAACACGACTAATAAATAATAACTTCATACAAACGCGTGACGTCAGCACTAGGTACACACAACAATCGTATCAGGATGAAATTGATCTTTATTTTTACCAGAATAAATTTGCTTTTAGGTTGTACATAAATAGAGCTCAATGTAACTTTGAAACAAAGTTACATTGAGCTCTATTTTCATAACAATAAAGTTGATTGTAGCTGTTTTAACATAAGTGCAGTGAAACGACTGCACTGGTTTGTATGACACACGCTCATTATAGATGGCGCCACCATAGTTAGGGCCAAATCTGACCAATAAGGTCAAGTTATTTTGAAGAGATACAAATTTTCAACCAATAAGGACGCTTGGAGCTGTCTACTAGCGCCATCTCCATTGTGTGTGTTTCGATATAACTGATTAAAAAGTTAAAGCCCTGTCTCAAAGTTGGCATTTACAAGTTATTACTGTAAGTGTCAACTCTGAGTGCGGCTGTGAGTTGTCTTGAGAGCACAAATACAACATTTATTTAATTTTCATAAATGTACCTATTTGTGCATAAAACGATTGTTTCTAACGCAAACGCTATTTTGTATCAAACAGGATAAGTTGTAGCCATCTGTGAATCCTGTGTTGAAACAAAATGCGATATAAATAGCCTCTCTATTTATAAATTACCATTTATACAAAATTCCCAAAAATACTGTAAACGCTTAAATTAAAGTTAAATATAAATTAACATAAATAATAATCGTAAACGCATGCAACACTGACTCGGTGTTGCCATGCTTTCTAACTAAAACTAAATAAAATCGCTTTTTACATGATGGCAATCTTTCCAAGATGGCGGATGGATTGTTGACGTTACTCTAAACACGAAATGTACTCGACTAGGGATAGTTTACATACATTATATTATTTGGATTGTTGTTGAATGTTCGACAGACCTTTCATTCTGTGATACTGGCCTAATGTGTAGTATTTTGTTTTACAATAAGTATAAATTGTTAGATATTTGGAGATTTATCAATTAATTATAGACAAAATTCATTCTGTTGGTTGGTTTAGTTGAACTAAATTGTTTCTGCAGTCTCTGGTCGCGTTCCCACTATGTCGTGACGATTAATTTATTGGCAAAAGTCGTGGACGACAGTCATCGCGTCGTTCTTTGTGAACGATACAAAAGTCACGACACTTAAAACTACACGATTATTTGTCGTCACGACAAAGTGGGAACTCTGCCTCCCTCTGCAATAAGCTCTCAATCGATAATTGTTTTAATTATTTACAAAATCTCTACGAAATCTTCGTGAAACATGAATAATTCACCGGATAAATCAACCAAACTGTCATTTGTCTAAACAAATGTTACCGTCTTTCAACCAAAATTAATGTTGTTGAACGGTACATTACTGTTCAATCGAGGACGTTACTATTGTTGCTGTCAGTTAAGATGTCAATAGCGGTCATTGACCCACCTACATTTATTAAAATTCTTAGCTTTTAAAACCAAAAATAAGCCTGTTCAAGTTTTGATTCGTCATCTATCGTGATCTTCAACATTTATTTGAAAAACGATACAATATGGTTCATTTTGATATTAGGGAAAGGGCAATGACCGCTATTGACAAGCTAAAACGCAACAACTACAAATGCGAGTGGAGCGGTCTTTACCGTATCTGAGATTATTATTCCCACATTTGAATAGTAAAATAAATAATAATTATCGCTGCACATTACACACAGCGCCAGCTAGTGGCACAGTAAGCAACGAGGCTTGTGTCGTGTACACCAGATAGTTGTAGTGTATATAATGGCGTGGTATAGACTAGCCCCCTCGTAGTATAGACTAGCCCCCTCGTGGTATAGACTAGCCCCCTCGTGGTACAGACTAGCCCCCTCTACGCGTCGGCCTCACTGATGCTGGTGGCCACGGAGATCTCAGTGACGGGTACTGACTGGTCACTGTCCCCGAAGTACACCGCCACCTCACTGTCCTCCTTGTCCACGCTCTGCAGCGTCTCCGGGGGCGCCACTATGACCTCGGACTTAGACGAACCTTCCGCCTTCAGGTCACACGCGTGTGTGTGTGTGTGTGTCTGTGTGTGTGTGCGTGTGTGCTGTTCTGTAGCTTGTGTGTGCTGGTCTGCACCCTTACTGTGGTCTACAGGCTCGTAACCCGCAGGTAGGACCAGCCCGTCGGTGAACGACTCGAGGTTCACGTTCGAGTTGAACTTGTTCTGGTATTTATCATTAGGGAGCTGCTGCTGCGACAGCTGCTCCTGCGACTGTTGAGAGAAGGCGTGTTGTTGCTGTGCGAGTTGTTGTTGTTGTTGCTGCGTGTACTGGTGCTGAGACAGTTGTTGCTGCTGCTGCTGCGGGAGCTGCTGCTCCTGTTGCTGTGTCATCTGTTGTTGCTGGACCTGTTGCTGTTGTTGCGAGAATTGTTGTTGTTGCTGTGCCTGTTGCACTTGTTGCTGCTGTTGTTGCTGGGTAAACTGTTTTTGTTGCTGTTGTTGTTGCTGGGTGAACTGTGTTTGTTGCTGGACCTGTTGCACTTGTTGCTGTTGTTGTTGCTGCGTGAACTGTGTTTGTTGCTGTTGTTGTTGCTGGACCTGGTGCAATTGATTCTGTTGTTGTTGCTGCGTGAACTGTGTTTGTTGCTGTTGCTGGAGAGATTGTTGCTTCGGTTTGCTCGGATCGTCGATAGCTTGCAGGATGCTCTGCAGTAAGCCTTCCGATAGCAACTGATCGTGCGGCACTGAGGACTTGCCGCCATTGGAGGACTGGATCTGTACAGAGTATCCACCCAGCTGACTGGTACCCGGCGCGGCCGAGTGAACGTTCTGATTGCTGGCGATCTTCTGCTGCAGCTGCCTGGTCTCCTCGTGCAGGTCCCGGATACGCTCGGAAGTGTTGGCGATCTGTTCGCTGACGTACTGCAGGCGTTGGTCCCTGAGGGCGTGCTTCTCCTTCAGCGACTTGGACTTGCCGTCGCTGTCGCGCTTGTTAGTGTGTGCGCTCACCAGACTGTTGAGGCTGGACATGTAGCGCGCGGCCAACTGCGGGGGGATCCCCTGCCCCTCGCGCGCCGCACGCAGGATCTCCTCGTGGTAGGGGCAGTGCTTCAGGATCGCGGCCGCGTCCAGACTAGACAGGTTCGCTAGGAGGGTGCCGTCTAATGTGGATGTGACGGCGTTGGTGTCAGAGCCCGAGGTCACGTGGTCCCCCTGACCCACGGTCAGCAGCGGAGCGGAGTACGAGTCGTACGGTGAGCCGTACACCGACACAGGCGGGCCGGAGTGCGGCAGACTGTACAGGTTGGTCGGCTCGATGGAGAGGGACACACTGTTCGCGTGGCCGATGGGCGGCGGCAGGTAGGCGGGACCCGACGACGAGTGGTGGTCTACTGCGTGAGAGTCCTTGTGTTGTGTCGTGTGCGCGATGTGGGAGAACAGGCCCGACGGGACTGGCTGACGGAACTTGATAGGATGGCGCGGAGTACTGCCTCCTGAGTGACCTCCGCCGGAGTGCTGTCCGTAACCCAGAGGCAGTCCGGGCGGCGCCCCGTACTGCGCGCCCGGAGGGACCCCGTACTGCCCCGACGGCGCCAGCAGACCCTTCGCCCCCTGCTGCCTCAGCGACGCCGGGTACGGACCGTTGGATAACGACTCTATCGGCGGCGCTCCATACGTGTCGAAAGGTCTTCCATTCTGAATCGGTAACGATTGTACCACGGATATATCAGGGGCATGGTTGTTCTCCGTGTAATGCGCTTCGAAGACGGTCTTAGACTGGTCGATGTGGTTGGAGTCTCCGCCCACGATAGCGTTCAGGTCGATGTTGGCGAGAGCGTCGTGGTGCACGTTAGCGTAGCCCGAACTTATTTGTGCTCCTGATGAGATCTGCTGGTTGTTCTGAGAGAACTGGTGGTTGCCCGATGAAAACTGGTTATTCCCTGAAGAAAACTGGTTGCTTCCAGATGAGAATTGGTTGTTTCCGGACAGGAATGTATTGCTTCCTGAGGAAAACTGATGATGTTGCTCCACATTAGGCAGAGTCTGGTCCAAGTTGATGTGTATCTCCTGCGTCTGTTGAGGGGGTCCGTATTGGTCGCTGATGTGTCCCACGGGGTGTGAGACCCCCGGGATGGGCTTCCAGCCGTCGTATAGGACGTGGGGGGGTGTAGGGGGCGCCGGGATGCCGGGGTGGGGGGGCGCGGGGTTGGGGTCTGGCTGCGGGGGGCCGTAGTGACCCCCACCTCCTACACTCCCGATGTTCTGGAACACTATCTGGTCGTTAGGTCCGATCGGTCCGAGAGCGTGGCCCGGCGGACCGTATGTGTCACTCGGTATGGGGAAGTTCGGCTTCAAGTCCACCGGGAGAGACCCCAGAGGTGTTCCGTAGATCGGAGCTGGTAGGTTCAGACCGAAGTCGAGGTTGTTGTTGTCCAGCGGTGGCAGAGGCAACTGCGGGAGCTCCGGCAGAGGTAGCGACTGGATCTCTCTGATCGGAGGCCCGTAGTTTATGTTCGGAGGACCGTACACGGGTTTCGGAGGCCCATAGACAGGTTTTGGATGATTGTAAATCGGCTTGTTATACGTAATCTTCGGAGGCTTAAACGGCACTCCGTAGGTCGGCTTTGGTAGACTCTGCTTTGGCGGTCCGTAGGTCTTCTTCGGAGGACCGTAGATTGGCTTCGGCGGGTTGTACTTCGGAGGTCCGTACACCGGTTTTGGTGGTCCATAGCTTTGTTTGGGTGGGCCGTAGCTTTGTTTGGGTGGTCCATAGATAGGCTTAGGCCTATACTGGGGCGGGGGGGGCGGGCCGTGGTAGAACTGGCTCGGGAACGAGACGGGCGCGGGCGGGCCGTACGCGCCGGGAGGGGGGGCTTGGTCCGCGAACACTAGCTGGTCGGGAACTCCGTACACTGGCGCTGGTACCGGGTGCGGCAGATCTTGAACTGGAAACAAACGAAATAAATTGTTAGAAATATGTTTTGGAAGCCTGTATCTTACAATCAGAAAGGTGGACGTCCTACAGAACATCGCGTCAAAACTTGGATGAGACAGACCAGGGAAGTATAGCATACAGGGAAGGAGTCCTATACTCAGCACTGGCTGGAAGACGGTTGCCAATGATTCTATCAAAAAATAACTATACATTGAAATAAAAAATGATTTCATATAATTATGTTTTTGGGTCATTTCTTACAATTCATGCATCTGAATATGATTGAAAGACGACTACTCTGTAACGTCTAGGCCAGGACGATCACTGGACACTGCTGACTGAACAAACACTTCCACACGCTCTGCACTGGGATGTGCAGAGTGTGCATGGAGGCGGAGGAAACGGTGCAAGCATGTGCCCCAAGAGTGCACAGGGGTTACCAAGATTCGCGAGGAAACTCTTGGAACACCAAGATCCATTGCGGATGTCCTGAGAAGACCGGGAAGATTGATCTGCTTCTGGAGGGAGGTGGGCTAGTTGGAGTAACGGCCGCCATGACTCAAGTACAATGGTCCACTTTAAGGACTAAGTGCGGAAACTGAAACCAAAATATAGAACGCCTTGATATCGAACCCGCGGTAAAGAAAGCTATTCTTCTTCTTAGCGTGTCGATGGCAATCTAAATTGAGTCGGCCCAGAACTGAGCCATTAGTTTGGCGCTTTCGGTTGCGTCCATCAGTTCCTGTAGTGAGCAAACAACAGGGCACGCAGGACACGATAATAAGTACCCCTTTGTTTGTGGAACAACACCACATTTACACTCCAGGGCAGAGTCATAAATGAATCTCCACCTGCATAGCTATTCACAAACGATTTCGATTCGGAAAGTCTTGTCTATCACGCTCGCTTTCGTAATGCCAAAAAAAGACAGACATATGACTTGTCGAATCGAAGCGTTTGTGAATAGCTATGCTGAGCAGGTTTTCCTTGCTGCGGCCAACCTGGGTCCGGAGAACGAAAGCTATTATCTCAGCGAAATTGTGGATAGACAGACAGACATTCCAGTAAGTTGATTGGATGGAGGCGTTTGTGTAAATATTCCGTACTGGTTTAAGTGATTCTGTTGACGGTTGAACAAACTGGTGCAGTACAGGGTAACTCACTTGTGTTGAGCAGATCCTTGGGCGGGCCGTACGCGTCTGGCGGCAGCGGCTCGCCGTACGAGTTGGAGAGCGACGCCTCGCGCTTCTGGGCCGCGCCTCCTGAGGACACACGATGTACTATGTTAATATGATATGCCAGGCCCATGGAAGAACCGCACGATACATCAGTCGAAGGGTTCTAAATTCATTTGTGGTCACACCTAAAAGAATACATCAATGTTGTTCCACTGTTGGAAGTTTCACGCTCGAGACAATCGCGAGACTTCATAAATTAAGGTTTTATTACAAAATTAGGTTTCTCTTGTCCGAGCTATTAACCGTTGAGCAGTTCTCTTGTGAGGAGGCGACACTGGCGGTAGGATCAAGTCATGTCTGTCATAAAAATGTATTGTCATTAGAACCTAGTGTGTGAAATATTTTAGCTCGGTTGAGGGGAACTGGTTTGAAATTCAGTCGCTAGACCAATTCCCTAACTAATAAAACTAATACTGAACTACGTAGGTAATAAAGGCAGTTACACAGTCACATAAAAGCTTGTAAGAATCCAACAGTGCAATATGATAGACAAAACTTGATTCTGTGGATTTTGTTTTAATATTTATACACCGTTGATGACAAAACAGAGATCTCTGAACTTAAACTAACACCTTTTTCACGGTTTATGTTAAGCAAATAAAAAACGTTAAGAGTTTGCATATATAGTAGGTAAGTATCTAGATGTAATACCTGACTGTGTGGCCTCCGCTTGCAGGTCGTGCTCACTGTCCTTGTTGACGAGGCCGGGCGGCGTCTCCTCCGCGGCGGCTGATGCACACAGCACCAGCAGCAGCAGGAACACCTGCCCACACAACGGAACAAGTTACATATTGAGATCAAAATCAAAATCACAATCAAAATCAAAGCATTTATTTCAAGTAGGCCAGTTACAGGCACTTTTGAATTGTCGAAACAAATATGAAAATTAAATGTAGCTACAGTCCCAGTCACAAGACATAAAAAGTACTGTAGTTGCCCATTCCCTAGCGTAGATCTCTATGGAGAAGAACGGGCAAGAAAAGAAAGAGAGCGCATGTTGCTTGCCGCGCGACCGTGTGTCTCTCGCACTAACTACTCGATGTAACAATAATTATTCATCATCTGCCTGCCGTTTCCAAACTACATACATACGTTGGAGTCGGCTTGCAGCTGAATACCAGTATTTTACATGGAGCGGCTGCCTATCTGACCTCCACAACCCAGTTAGTACTGGGTAATACGGTACCTCTTGGTAAGACTGGTTGTCAGACTTTTTGAGCCTCTGACTACCTGTAACGACTGTCAAAGATCTACAAATGACAGCCGGGACCAACTGCTTAACGTGCTTTCCGGGACATGGTGGAAACTCGGTGTGTAATGGGTGGTCACCCATCCACAGACCAACCTAGGCAAGCACGGCTCAACCTAAAGTTCGACTCGAGCGGCTGTTGTTATTTAGCCACCAGCACAGGTAACAATAATTATTGTAAAAAAAAAATCTCTTTAATTTTTTTTAAAAGATAGCGGGACGAGTAGGAAAAAACCAACAACCAGTGGATCGAAACAACTGGAAGTCATACGGAGAGAGAGGCCTTTGTTCAGCTGTGGGATGAGGCTAACAGTATCAGTATTTTTTGATATAGCGTATATACATACATTTAGCGTAGCATACATTTTATATAGCGACGATTTGTAGCGTGTGGCGGCCACCGGGGCGTCAACCGTGTGCGGCGAATCCATGTAAAATGTATGAAAACTACAGGAAATATGCCGGTGGCGTCGTTTTGTGGTTGTGGCCGGTGGCCCGTATGTGGTTCATTCTAAATTTTGGGTCCTAACTAATGTTATTGTCCGTAGGTGATGCAACGCCCGTAACTACGTCGTTCTTCGAGAGTGCAATTCCTGTATTGTATTGTGCATGCACGGTCCTGGGGCCCCGGGTAACAGGTGCCATGTCCCCTCCCCCTAATCTTCCTATGATAGTTATTTTTCGGAAATTTTATAAATTATTAACTTCCTGCTTAATCGTTCAACAAGAGAAACCAACCTTTCTATGGCTAACATTTTTGCACCTCCCCGGAAATAAACTTGTCGGCGCCCATGATCGTTAAATCCAGAGATGGTTGATTACTTCGTTCTTCAAAAGTAGTTTGTGTTTAACTCATTGGGTGACCCCTCCCCTCCGATCTGCCTTTTTGAAACCCCTCCCAACCAAATTCGTGACTACGGCCCTGTGTGACCCCCACAAAATGTATGGCTGAGACCGCGCCTGGTATTGTGATGTGCTTGCAGACGAAAGAAACATCTTGTTTGTATGTTTGGAGTATGTGATTGTGAACCTTTAGAACGCCAGAGCATAAAAACAAGCGCGTGCCCTGTAGGTACGCCAAACGACACATGTTTGTCACGTTCAACAGCACATTTTTGATAACCTCCATATTTGCGACGTTGCGCGTTGGCCAATGTTCAGAATGCACTGCATTAACATAACGTTTATTCCCACCGATGGTGTAAGCAGTAAGCTAAGCAGTGTTGTATGTACCTATTCGCACTTCAGCAGGCAGTCTGCTAACCAAACACACACAAACAAGTCCGCGTGTAACAACTAGTTAAGCGCGAAGCTTTCGTTCAACGCACGACTTTTACTTTCCGTAGCGCACGATCATGAGTTATAGATCATTACATCTGTACATCTTATTGACTCAGCTATGTATCTGAACGTAATCAAGTAATTCGTAATATTTGTCAGTTTATATAATTTGTAGTAGAAAGTGTTTTTACGCACGCTCGCTCGCAGAGTGGAGAGAAATTTGTTATTATGCATAAAATAACAATATTGCCTAGAGGCTTAGTTTAAACATCCGTGTTGTCGTACACTAAAAATAATCCGGATACCTACGGACCAAAAGGTCTTTTTACTCGACATCTAAATAGACTGCCTGCGCTAGTCTAGTGCTTGCAAGCGTGACTATTGAGCATGACATTCTGGGTTTGATTCCGTGGTCGGGCAAAGTATTATTGGGTTCTTCCATCAATATAATTAGTCAGTGACAGCCATGGAGTCTGGATTTATACTCAAACGATGGCAATAGGGTCGCCTATTTTAATTTAACTTTTAGTAAACCCATAAGACGACCCACTGACCAAAAAGAAATCGGGTACATCTAAGTCCAAGGTAAATACGTCAATTAGTAACACAGTCATGTCACTCATGTCAGTACTATTATCAAAAAGTCGAAAGTGATTACCTACTTGAATAAGTTATTATTTAAGATACGATTTTTATTCTGTAGTTTAGAAATTGCATGAAGTTAGAACCGTAACAAGAATTTGAAAGAAAGAAAGTTGTTAAAGTCGGTTAAAATGTAGCCTATGTTACCCGGGCCATAATTACGTCTCGATTGACACCTTATTTATCAAAATCGGATGAATAGTTTAGGCGCTACAGAGGAACATACTTACTACACTACTATTACAACAGCCCGTAACGTCCACTGCTGGACATAAGCCTCTCCCATGATGAGAGGATTTCCCGTTATCTCCACGCTTGGCAGGCGGATTGGCGATCGCAGTGATGAAAGACTAACAGAAAACGCTGCTGCCCATTC
This sequence comes from Xestia xanthographa, assembly GCA_905147715.2. Lineage (NCBI taxonomy): Eukaryota > Metazoa > Arthropoda > Insecta > Lepidoptera > Noctuidae > Xestia > Xestia xanthographa. The sequence goes on along the minus strand of LR990654.1, from coordinate 297,465 downwards.
TCTGGTCTACGGAGGCGCAAGGTGTTCTGCCTCAGACATTACGAGCCTTATACGACACCCGTGAGTGTAATGGGTTGGTTCTATTCTACTCTGCCGGATACCACACGGCTAAATATATGATGCAAGAGTATAACAGTTCAATTTCTGGTGGTCATAAATACATTTTTGGTTCTATGTTTACGATAAAATGGGGATTAATTTTGGTGATTGTTTTGGCAATTAATTAATTCGTTTAAACTCTTGTAATTAGGTACTTTAACTTGGCTGGCTATAGACGTGTGTATGAGTTCCTTCCGCTTACACTATAGCTATACATACGTAGATACTTCCCTCTTTCCCATCGACTCATAGACACAAAACCGTCGTTGCTCTATAATTGGACTCTATTGATCACTCTATTGTCTCTGGCCGTGGCGTAATCACAGACAATGACGATTGGGGAAAAAATCTGGCACGTCACTGCATCCGAGTAGAGATGGGAAGTTGTTGGTTGGTCGATAAAATTATTATTCTTCTCATTTTAAACTTGCTGGAAATATTTTTTTTACTGATCTTTGGTGATGATATTTGTGCTTCGCTCAGCTGAAATATGAATAAGATGATGGATAAGATGGTGGGGCGACCTGGACAGGACAAACGACCAGTGATCCACATTTGGCTCCCTGAATCGAAAGTTTTGGAGATCACGGAGGAGGCCTTCGCCCAGCAATGGAGTGACACAGGATAACAGTAAAAATAAACAGTTAGATCATTCTTAATTAGAGAAGCATGTATTTTATCAATCTTAGTACCTACCGACTTATTACCTATCTGTCCTTACGGTGAGTGACGTGTTATGGTTTTAAGTCATTATAATGTAGAACATACTCGAACAAAAAGAGAAATTTTAATATAATTTAAATTTAAAAAGGATCAATCAAGATATCACTTTTATTGATTCGAAAACATTAGTTATTCATTGACATTCTCATTTGAATTTAAATAGTTTTAATCACGTATTTCTGAAAGTTTAATAGTAATGTATACCTACTTATAATATGTTATTTATCTAATCAGTAACTGATTATTTATCCGTCAGTACACGAGTAATAATGATATTACTCGTGTTTTGACTTTGAGTCATGAGACTCAAAGTAAGTAGTTGCAATTTATAGATGACTAGCTTTTGCTGGCGGCTCCTTCGCGTTATTAAGGATGTAAATAGACCCTTAACGAAGCCGAGCGACACTTGTTCTCCTCGTCATTGCGATCATTTTTTTGTTCTACACCGTACCTGGAAACCTTCTGGTTACGGAAATATTATAGGTAAAAATTCCGACATTTTCACAAGTTTTTTTTTTAATACTATAAGGTCATAATTTTACTTTAAATACCTCCATAACCTGTTTACTATTAAATGCGTCCAATTCAAAATACGAAGAACTGATACAGAGGTAGTTTCATACAATGAAATGAAGACGTTACTTTTAAAAATAAATATTCCCCGACTGTCCAGCGCAGGTAACTACATAACAAATAATGGGATAAAAAAGGGTCGGACTATAATAATCTATAACGTGGCGCCTTATTTTGTCAGCACAATGTTTTGAGTGCGTTACATCGTGATTTTTCACCCCCAAAAAAAAAGTCGTTTCCCACCAATATTTTTTGCGCCTTACACCCTGTATATATTACTTACTAGAAAAAAATAGGGGGGAGGGAGGGAATTTGGGGAAAATAAATATCCACACGTGCGAAACCGGGACGAGCCGCTAGTATATTATGATAAAATTAATAAAAAAGAAACTATCGACACAATTCATCGATAGTTTCCCACCACTAGCCACGTATAAACCAGTTCTCCGCTTTCGTTTACGATCGGGAGCAGCGCGCGCCGCATGGTGCCTGCTTCTGAACTTCCGTGTCACCTCCGTGGTACCATGTATATCCGACCACACTTACCATCATGTTCCGTTGAGTATCTCCATCCTCTAGTCCTCGGAATATTTTGGAGGCAATGACCGCGTGCTATGTTACCTACTTGAAGTAGGTCTTTTGTTGATCGTGTTCACATTACGATGGCCATCAGAACCATCAGCTCAATCCTGTATACTTACTTACTGTATTACTTTAAGTACGTACACTTATCAGTATAAGTGTACGTACTTAAAGTAACATAATAACACGCGGTTATTGACCCCAAAAATATCCGTTACGACTTCGGAGCTCTGCTAGCTAATTCAATTTGACCTTTGTATAATGTGACCACTCTATGAGAGGGAGTCCCATTAAAGGCGAGCCTAACCATTGACCGGGCGATAACGATTTTATCTATGGGCCTTAGTGGCCTGATGATGTAATGGTGATTGATTGAAAATGGGTGTAACTGTAAATATACCTTTATCTACACCCATGCTATAAATCCTCTATAAAGGTATCTGAAACAGTTAGCTTATGGCCAACATTAAAACAGCCAGTGTCTTAATAACCATTATAACACCCAAACGGGTGTTATAATGTTGTACTGAATTTCATTATGCAACTCGTTTTAAAAAAAGAACATCGAATGTGGTAGTGAATCGAACGTCTAGCACGTGCGATTCACTACCACAGCGCCGTAATTAAAAAAAAAAAACTTATAGGTTAATTCGAATTCACGTCGTATCCCGCCATTTTTGTTCGACATTTGGATATTAGTATTGCATTATGTAGAATAGAATAGAATAGAATAGAATAGAATAGAATAGAATATTCATTTATTCACACAACACAGCAACACAATAGAGCAGCACATACATATACATATTATAACAACAAACAACTTAACAATTAATTAAACAGCTCAACTGCGCTGAGCATGCCCATAACGAAAGGGTAACCAACTCAGCATATGCTGGGTGTAAAACACTCAGCGCTGGTTTTCAGTAGGCCCCCCGCAGTGACACACGGATGAGGGTAGTAGGTAGTAAATAAATAATGTTATTCTGTTCTGTTCTTGTGCTGTATGTACTTTGTTGTTTACAAAAATGAGTGATACAAGCTTTGTGAATTTTGATAATTGAACAATACAAAATGTAAATAATTATATTACTACCTATACACGGTTTGTTTGTAGTAAATACAAGCAATTAAACTTTCCATGAATTTACATAGACTTCTTATAACACTGCAACACCCTATGGTTTCAGAACCTTTTATGGAGGATTCATATCATGGATGTAGATAAAGTCTTGTATGCAACTGTACATAATTAGGTATTAAAACACTCATGTGATACTATTATCACTTATCACACTGGGCTTCGCCTCGTGTGATAAACCCACATTCGTGTTTTAATACCCCTCATTATACAACAGTTGCATAAATAACTATTAACGAAGCCGAAAGGCACTTGTTCTCCTTCTAGTTACAAAGATACTTATTGGGGGTCAAAGTTCTAACATTTTCACAAGTTTTTTTTTTTTAATATTAGTTTTTAAGGCGATTACATGAGCTAAATTAGTAACTGTATTTGCGTTGGTTCAAACTTCGTTTGAAATACTGTTAGAATAAAGTTCTAATCAGCTTGCACTACATTCTTACAAATAAATAAATTCTTATTCTAATTCAAAGCGGTTGTTACGTCAGTCACTGCGGCCGAATAGTGCGAAATTAGTGTTTTTTTGCGATTTACAAAAAAAACTATTGATTGGACTAAAAAATTAAAACACTATGATTTTAGTATTTTGCTTGTATAATTATTTGCCAAAAAAACAGAATGATCGGATATATTTTAGTATGGTTTTTACTCGTTAAAAGAATTTTTTAGAGATAAGTTCGTGATATTTTTCTATCGAATAAAATTAGTTGTACTATGTTTTCAAAACACTATCGTACTAGCATATATCCTGAAGAATATCATATATTTTTCTGGTTTTGTTTATTGCAGTGAATCATATGCTTTTTTGCATTATAAAACTCGCGTTTAGCTCATGTAATCGCCTTAAGAGCCTATACTACCTCAGATTAGCAACTCTATTTGTGGTGGTTCAAACTTCGTTTGTAATACTGTTAGAATAACGTTGTAATCAGCTTGCACTGCAAAGCGGTTGTTACGTCACGTCAGTCACTGCGGCCGAATAGTGCGAAATGAGTGGTTTTTATTCTTTATAAAATCAAATTTTCGTCTTTTGGAAAAAATAAAAATTATAACACCTGCTTTATAGTTAGTTCAGTTAGTATGCAAAGTTTAATGATCTAATTTGAAGTACTTTTTGAATACCAGCGGATTATTGTTCGATTTGGAGGTAACTTTGGGATTTTTTTCTATCGAGAAAATTTTATGAAATCGTGTTTTCGTCAAACATGAGACCTAACATTAATCCTCAAATTTACCATATATTTATTTCAAAATTAATGCTGCAGTGTTTTAGGCGTAACGGAAGATCATGCTAAGCCATTTGAGGTAGTATAGGCCCTTAAGTTAAAACTTGAAATACCTCCATGTCCCGTTAAATATTCAATGCATCCATGAGCACAATATTTTGAGACACAATCTCACGTGAGATTTCTTGAAAAACGAGTTACGTAATGAATGGACACTCCCATATCGCGGTTGGAATGCCAGTGTCTGTGTTAATGTGCCTATGTTCCTCTCGAACCTGTAGCTGTTAGGTCGTAACGATACCTAGTCATAGTGAGTGTCTTACCGCTCTCCGTCGGGGGATCTGAAACAATTAAAATAGAAATAAGTAACTTGTTTATACGAGTAAAACTTCACTTACATAACTACTCCTAGTTTCTGCGGGTTCGTTTAGTATATTCCGGCGCCTATCTACAGTCAGGCACTCTGTACAATAGTTTAGAACAACATTATTGATCGTATAATTATAAGCTTTTATTAAACTTGCCTTGTTGCATGGTTTGTTAGTATTTATAATTTTCACAAAAGCTTGTCACGTGAATGGTGAAGGCAAAAAAAACTATACGCGACAAGCTTTTCTGAAAATTATTCTTTTTCGTTTTCATTTTCTTTTTTTCATTTTTATAAAAGCTTGTTTTTAAAAAGGTTTTTTTAAATTAATATTATTTAGTCATTTCATACGACTGTCGAAGAATGTCAGTTGAAATTTTAATTAAGTTAACAATGACAAAAACATCAAACACAAGATCTGTACTTTTTTTACCTATGTTAACAAAAAAATTATGATTTAATTTGATTTGACACTGGGATGGGACACAGCTTGGAGTAGCTCTATGGCAGATCTGACACTGGGACACACAGCAAGGCTACTCTATGGCAGATCTGAATATTAATAATGAATGTTTGGACACCTTGACCACAGTGTCGCAACTCACCTGTAGCCAGCTGTCTTGGAATGTTAATATTTGTCGAAACAATAGAAAGCGTCGCTTTTGTTATACGTACGAAAAAACAAAACGATATTATATACGGTATAGATAAGTGTTACATTACAACACTCGTAGCTACTAAATAAGTAAGTGGAACACATCATCATTAGCGACACTTAATTATGATTTCCCCACTGTATTTTTTGGCACGGAACCCGAATCCTTTTTTTATAGTAAAAGGAACTTCAGTTAGTAATTCATTTAATATTAGCTATCTGCTAGTAAAAGTTTCGTCAAAATCGGTCCAGACATTTCGGAGATTAGCCGGAACAAACGGACAGACAGCTACAAAATTTTAAAGTTTTTTTTTGTTATAAGTAAGTTTAGTAAAATATCGGATGGCCGATGGAGCCGAAAAGTTCTGGAGTGCCGACCGCGAACCAGAAGACGTTGCATTGGAAGGCCTCCCACTAGGTGGAGCGGTGACCTGGTGAAGGTTGCGGGGATCCGCTGGATGCGAGTCGCACGGGACCGGTCAATGTGGGGACACTTGGGGGAGGCCTATGTCCAGCAGTGGACGTCTTTTGGCTTAAATGATGAAGATGATGATAATAAATAGTTGTTATTTTGAAATACAGACCCCCTTCAATTGTATTTATTTGTATAGATATATAAAGCGAATTATAGCCTAGATGTGCCGAGTGTAGTACCAGCATAAGAAATTATTCCGTGACCACAACTGGACCACACATGCTTATTCATTAGATTAACATTCAATTTATACATGTCATGATTTTATCATGTGTTAACCACAGAGCAATATACATACAGGGGCCCAATTCTGTAAAATTACCAACTTGTCAATAGTGTGTCGGTAGTGTGTAAGTAGTGTCTCAATAGGCTAATCATTGACATATTATCTATGGTCATTGACTTACCACTGTAGTGCCATCAGCGTTGCCAGACCGTACCAAAAAGTACGGTTTTCCGTACTATTCATCACGCAATCGTACCACAACCGTACCTCAGTGTAGACCGTACCTTTTTCGTACCTTTTACAATACTTTTTGTTCCTTTACATATAGAGAACAATATCGCTTCATATCTGAACTTCCTCATCTCATTATTCCTATGATAAATTAATATCAAAAATGTTTTTTATTCATTGTATCATTAACGAATTTGATAGTAAATCTTTTCAATATTGGCAATCTATACTAATATTATAAAGAGGTAACATTTGTTTGTAAGTTTGTATGTAGGGGGTAATCTCCGGAAGTAATGAACCGATTTCAAAAATTCTTTCACCATTAGAAAACTACATTCACCCTGAGTAACATACTGGTAGAAAGCTACATTATTCGTGAGTGCTATAGGCTATATTTTATCCCCGTACTCCAACGGGAACGGGAACTACGCGGGTGAAACCGCGGGACGTCCGCTAGTCGGTATTAATGTTCTACTTTACCATAGGTATCCTTTTGAATATTCGATTCCCTATCGCTTTTTTTCCAACCTATGGTCGCAGACAGCCAACTCGAAGAAGAAGAAAAAAAAAGCACTGATCTAGTTCTTACAGGAGTATCCTGACCCAACCGTACTTTGAAGTTAAAAACCGTACCTTTTCAGAAAGCCAACCGTACTTTTTTGGGAAATCATACTGGCAACACTGAGTGCCATTGAAACGCCATAGAAGACTATTGTAATAATTGGTATTCTGCTCCACTATAATGTGTCAATGTCTTCATGATGGCCAAAGTTACAGTAGTCTGTAAATATTTTAAGTGTATTTGAAAGTTGTGTCTCGTGTTTGAAAAGTGTTTTGGCCATCGAACCGCCGTTGTGAAGCCATCGAACAACGAAAACACTGAAAAATATTGTACCGCCACACTATCGACACACTACTGAGACACCACTGAAACGCCATTGAAGTTTTTGCAGAATACCAAATTTGCAACAGTGGCAACATAATGTCTGTAGTGTGTCGATAGAGTGTCAATGGCGTGTTGCTTAACACAAAGTTACAGAATTGGGCCCCTGTAACTTTTACTTCACAATGGCGTGGCGGTTCGATGGCCAAAACACTTTTCAAACACGATAGACGCAACTTTCAAATACATTTAAAATATTTACAGACTACCGTAACTTTGGCCATCATGATGACATTGACACATTATAGTGGAGCAGAATACCAATTATTACAATAGTCTTCTATGGCGTTTCAATGGCACTACAGTGGTTAGTCAATGACCATAGATAATTTGTAGAATACCAAATGTCAATGTTTAGCCTATTGAGACACTACTTACACACTACCGACACACTATTGACAAGTTGGTCATTTTACAGAATTGGGCCCCAGATTACTGTCCTATTGGTGTAGTGCTCACAAGCGACTGTGAGGTGTTCAGTTCGATTCCAGTCGGACAAAGTGTTAACTATTGAGTTCTTTGTTTATTTCATTAGGAAATTCTCAGTTACAATGCTGAGTCTGAATTCGTACCTGTTTGATGGCAATAGGCTCGCTCCTAATTACATAAGACTGACCATATGTGATGGAACTTTAGAAAGATGTAATTTGTTAGGGTGTCTGCCTACCCGTTCAGGATATAAAGGCGTGATGTGTGACAAAAAAGGAAGTACGTAATATAATATTGATTTACGTCGAGTTCCGCCTACATGTGACTACAGAGATGATCCGAACAACTTTCACTCACAGGTGCGGGTTCGATGCCCGCCGCCACGAGAAGGTAAACATGAAAGTTGTACCCATCGTGCTGGTTGAAAGGTTGGCCGCGCCTTTACAGGTCCGAGTTAAAATAAAACATGAGTTAGTTCGTTTATATTGGCCGTGTGGTATCCGGCAGAGTAGAATAGAACCAACCCATTACACTCACGGGTGTCGTATAAGGCGACTAATGTCTGAGGCAGAACACCTTGCGCCTCCGTAGACCAGAGAATGGGCAGCAGCGCTTTCTGTTAGTCTTTCATCACTGCGATCTCCAATCCGCCTGCCAAGCGTGGACATTACGGCAAATTCCTCCCATCATGGGAGAGGCTTATGTCCAGCAGTGGACGTTATGGGCTGTTGTTGTTGTAGTTCGTTTATTGATGTAACTAGCTGATGCCCGCGGCTTCGCCCGCTTGACAAATTTTATACTAAAGCCTTCCTCTTGAATCACTCTATCTATTAAAAGAAGTCGCATCAAAATCCGTTGCGTAGTTTTAAAGATCTAAGCATACATAGGGACAGACACACGTGGGTGACTTTGTTTTATAATATTTAGTGATAGTGATAGTGATATATAATTATTTATCAGGAACAATTTAAATTGTGTTTGATACATTTCATAGATCATAATTAATAATAATAATATAAATTCTAAAGTGACATGCAAAAAACATGCAGCAATAATTAAAAACAAAACATACAGGATTACATAAAAAATACATGATTACCAAAAACAATAACAATAAATAGCATTTTTTTTATATAGAAAATTGGAATTATAAATTAAAGTTCGTTTAATGTACTGAGTACAAATTTCTATCCAACAGAAATGCTTTTAGCTTAGCCTTAAAAGAGCTAGCGTGAAACAAGATTTTTAACTCTGCTGGCAGTCTATTAATTATCACGATGATATCACGCTTGTATACTCTGTAAGGGTCGGCTGAGGTGTATAGTAAAGATTCATTAGGCCAGTTATGTTGTAATAGGGGTTGAGCCTATTCCATCAACCGGGCCCAAATCTAGGCTGCTGAGAAATTCCTGTTGGAAAAACTCAATATCACTTTGCTCACATTTCGCTAGTTATGTGACCCATAATACCCACCCATAGTTGTGTCCCATATAACAGGGTTGAGCCTATTGCCATCAATCGGGCTCAAATCCAGGCTACTAAACCAATGAGGCAGTCTAAATCTCCACATCATCTGCCTAGCCTTGTCCCAACTATGTTAGGGTCGGCTTCCAGTCTAACCGGATGCAGCTGAATACCAGTATTTTACATGAAGCGACTGCCTATCTGACCTCCACAACCACAACCTAGTTAGTACTGCGTAATACATACGATACCCTTTGATAAGACTGGTTGTCATGACTTTTTGGGCCACTGACTACCTGTAACGACTGTCAAAGATCTACAAATGACAGCCGGGACCAACTGCTTGACGTGCTTTTCGAGGCACGGAGGAAACTCGGTATGTAATGGGTGGTCACCCATCCACAGACAAACCCAGGCAAGCGCGGCTTAACCTAAAGGTCGACCCGAGCTGCTGTTATTATTTAGCCACGAGCTCCTCAGTAAAGTCTAAATCTCCACGTGTCATTAAATCCTTTATGTACGATTGGGTGGTCTGCTCACTGTGGTTAAGTGTTGTGCAACATACCAGTTAACTTTTAACTGCATGACCTTAAGATTGTAACTTTTAAAAGATCAACAGGACAACAGCCATTTCAGTCCAAGTTTTTGCACAATTTATATTTTTCAAAAGTATTGCGTAAGTTCGTTATGACATGCTTTCTACTTTCTTGTAAAGTGCACCTAGATTTTTAAATTATGAAAACTTTGTTTTGGCCACAATACCGACGCCTCGGATTTACATGCGGAGCTGTGTCAATTATTTGTTCCAAATAATTATATTCTAGACTAGCGGACGTCCCGCGGTTTCACCCGCGTAGTTCCCGTTCCCGCGAGAGTACGGGGATAAAATATAGCCTATATTACTCGTGGATAATGTAGCTTTCGAATGGTGAAAGAATTTTTTAAATCGGTCCAGTAGTTTTTGAGCCTATTCATTACAAACAAACAAACAAACAAACAAAGTTTTCCTCTTTATAGTATAGAGATAGAAGAAGAAGAAAGTATAGATATAGAAAAAAGAAAAAAAAAGTGATGTCATTTTTAGACGTTAAATTGTAAATCCTTAATTGGCTGTAGGATTAGTTAAAATAGTTTAGGTTAAGATTGTAAAGAGCTGTGGATTTTGTGATAAATAAATAAAACATAAATTGATTAATGTCCGTTTAGTCGCACTGAAGCTCGATCCACTTCCCCTATACCGCAACCCTGGATTGGACTTGTTTGCTGATGAATGGAAGACGATAATGCTGGAAATTGGAATGTTTGTGGTTCTGTGAGAAGACCGACTAAAAGGAATATTTTATTTAGTGTTAGTGGTTTATGCTGTACTAAATAAATAAATAGCCGAATACGTACTTATTTAATGCCCTACCTAAAATCATTTGTAGTTGATTTCATTTGATCATTTTTCTTACTAATACTAATCTATACTAATATTATAAAGAGGTAACATTTGTTTGTATGTTTGTAAGTTTGTATGTAGGGGGTAATCTCCGGAAGTAATGAACCGATTTCAAAAATTCTTTCACCATTAGAAAGCTACATTCACCCTGAGTAACATATATTTTATCCCCGTACTCCCACGGGAACGGGAACTACGCGGGTGAAACCGCGGGACGTCCGCTAGTTATTTATATTTCTGCTAATTATTTAAATATTTACTTATATTAATAAAATTTATATAAAAAACATTTCTAAATATTAAAAATAGTAGCCCACCAGCGCTGGGAACAGGGTCCGAGCGAGAGGAACCTCCTAACAATACGTGCCGTGTCCAGAAGTACTGCTTTCTGAATCAAGCCTTGATCCAGCTGCCAAGCGAGAGCCTCCTCAGATGTAGGTCGAGGCTCTTGGCAGACGATTATTATTATGCAGTTAGCGTGCAGGTCAAGGGACGTATGGTACAGACGGTCCAAAATCAAAATGTCTGTTGACTTGGAATCACATTAGCACGAGTGCAGAAAATGCTGCTACCTTGAAACAGAATGTAGCAACTGTAATTTAGGTATCTTTATTGTCTAGTATCCATCCATCAAGTTACTATTGTATACAGCATATTCAGCCTATAATGTTCCCACTGCTGGGACACTCAGCCTCTATGAGACGGAATGGGCTATAATCCACCACGCGGGCCATCCCAGTACGGGTTGGTAGAGATCACAATTTTGGACATCGCCTAGTTGTATGTTGCGTCATAAATTATGAAGCTCATATAACTCTCTTTTCTTCAGGTTAAACTTAACGTTTCCCTGCCTGCTGTACATGTAAAAACACTCGGAGAACCGGAACTATTACCTGTAGGTACGCTAAAACGAAGTTGCCAGTACTACCGGATGCTACCACGAAGAGACACGTAGGTGGTACTACAGAAAGCTCACCGCTTACCACTCAGCCGCAGTGCTCGGGTGTTATGTTATTAATTAAGATGGAAGTGTCAAGAGCAACGATAGGCCGCGAAATTAAAAATTTCTTACGTTTTTTGCACTTTGCAGGTCAGTGTTAGTTGTCATCATCATCATTTCAGCCGAAAGACGTCCACTGCTGGACATAGGCCTCCCCCAAGTGTCGCCACATTGACCGGTCCCGTGCGACTCGCATCCAGCGGATTCCCGCAACCTTCACCAGGTCATCGGTCCACCTAGTGGGAGGCCTTCCAACGCAACGTCTTCCGGTTCGCGGTCGTGTTAGTTGTAGTTGAAGAAAAATGAGTCGATGGGGGTTTTGCCATAACTATTTCATGAAAAAGTCATTAAAATACAGGGTGTAAAAGACCTCATCACGAAGCCGTCAACCAAGCAATCTGTACATCAAACTAAGTAACTTTACGCAAACATTATTGCTAGGAAACGACTTTTTTTAGGTAAAAAATCATGTTTTGTGGTAGAACTCAATGTAACGCACTCAAAACATTGTGCCGATGGATGGATTGAATAGTACGGGGATCGTGGAGTTGTTTAAAGTAAAAACCTTACATTAAAAACTTGTATTAAAAAAAAAAACTTGTCAAAAAGTTGGAACTTTGACCCCCAATATCTCCGTAACTAGAAGGTTCCCAGGTACGGTGTAGAACAAAAAAATATCGCAATGACAGGGAGAACAAGTGCCTTTCGGCTTCGTTAAGAGGTGTTTTACACCCTTTAGGTACCTGTTTAGTCTCCGGCTCTCCGTTGAGATAATAAACCGTGAACAAAATTTGGTGGGGTGCAAAACTGACTAAATTTTAGATGAAATACAAGAACAGATAAACCAACTCTGCAACCTTTCGCAGAACACGCATGATATCACTTCCTCCCTCACAGATGCGACACCCGCGCAGGCACAATACCCGCCTCACCTGTGCACTCGTCACCGGCACTCTCCGACGGGTCATCTGATTCTGCTTTCACTTCGTTCCGTGCACATCACGCCGTGAACACTCGAACTTGCGTTACGTAACACACTTAGCGATACCGCGCTAACTTATGGGAGACGAAAATGTTCTCAATGCCGTGGAGGCTTTTTAAACAGGCTACATTGTTATGTAAACCATACAGGGTGTAACTAGATCCTTCTCCCCGTCATTACGATCATTTTTTTGTTCTATACCATACATGGGAACATTCTAGTAACGGAGATATTGGGGGTCAAAGTTCCAACTTATTACGAGTCTTTTTTATTTAAATTATACAAGTTTTGAATGTAATATAAATTAGGTAGAGCTTTGCTTAACCCTTCGGGAGTTGCAGGCGTGAAGATGATGTTAATATGTAAAACAATAATTAACCCCAATATGCATACTTAGCTATTAAATTCCTTGGTTGTACAAACAATCTTGGAATAACTGCACAAACTTGTTTCTGATTACGAATGGACTCGTTACATCGATGATTCACTTCGAATTACTATTTTATTACTTTTTAGATAAATAAAGTAATAACTATTAAGTAATATGAAAATTTAAAAACTTATGAAATAAATATTTTATCAATAACACTAATATAAATGAAGATAAAAAATGCTTCGATTCCCACGCATATAAATATTCATGACTGTGTCAGATGTCTGTCTATTTTAGTAAAAACTCTACAACGGTATAATTCACGCAAATCTACACTAATATTTTTAAGAGGTAAAATTCGTTTGTTAGTTTGTATGTAGAGGTTAGTCTCCGAAACTAATGATCCAATTCAAAAAATTCTTTAACTGGCAAAAAGCTACATTATTTTTGGGTGATATAGGCTGTAAATTATATATAAATCATGAACATAAGCCGAGTTTTTTTTTTAATTTTTATTCTTTGAAAACTTAAAGGGGTTTTTATCCACACGGATATGCCAATCCCATTAGCCGAGTTATCACAGTTATTGCGGACGAAGTCGCGGCAAAGTGTTAGTCATCAATAAGTTAGTATGCAAGCTCCTTACGGACACATCCTCGCACACTAAGATGATGTAACGACACTTAGAAAGTATGATGGCCGTAAATAATTACAATTAATCATGAAATATTTCGCGCTTTAACAACATAATATATATTAATATTATGTTATGTGTATGTAACTCACTACAGTTAGGGTTGAACACTTATCATTTCGTCATGGTCCGTCTGTTCGGATATCGCAGTCATTTTTCGGAACTTATTCAACGTTGTCTCTGTATAAATCTAGTCGTTACTCTAACCATGTGTTAAACTTCATGCTGACCGTCTAACCTTCGTGAAGAGGGGACAGAGTCTGTTCCCTACGCTCTTGTAAAATATACTTCAGCACGGATGTTAGGTGTAACTAACTCGGTTACAGGTTACAGTTAGCCAGTTTACTTATCTAACAATTACATGCGCGTGATATCGAGTGCGGTGCGCGGGGCGCTCGACAACTTTTACTCGCGATTTCGTTCGCGTATTAAGTGTGTTGCGTAATGTTTGCTCTCTCGGGCGGATCTCCTGGGCGCTACAGGCGCGCCCATGTCCGAATGTGCACATTTAGCTTCAAGCGTGTGAGCATGCAAAGGCTAACCTGAGGTACTTATGGATATTACCAGTTATTACCTACGTCATACTGTTACTGCATTCAGGTCTAATTTATTTTTTCAATATTTATGAAACTGCCCCTCAGGGAATTTCTTATATATCGTGGGTGCGTTTACAAACATTTAAACTCACAAACAGCCAGACAGGTTTAGGCTACTTGTACAAATATTTGTTCACCGGCTCAGAAAGCACGGAGTTTAAGGTGAATGCTCCAACCAGTCCGCGAAATTCAAATTTTCTAACGTTTTTTGCAATTTTCAGGGCAGTGTTAAGTTGTATGTTAATTAAAATATTGTTTGCGGTTGTAAGACGTATGTAGTTACAGAATTATAATTATCAAAATCATCAATACAACCCTCAAAGTTTATAACGGCACCTAGCACTGGCCTGCAAATTGCAAAAAACGTGAGAAAATTTGAATGTATGTCGCGGACTACCCTTGAGAGGCGAACGCCACGGTAGGCCCACGAAATTCAAATTGTGTATTTTTCACGAAATGATCATAAATGATATTAAATGAACTAAGAGGGTTGTATCAATGATTTTTATAATTATCAGTCTGTTACTACATGTCCTACGTGTTAGGCACGGTCGCGAATCAGATTTTGTCCTAAAACTGACCTACAAACTGCAAAAAAATAGTTTTTTAGTTCTCCGGCTAACCTAGCTCTTCTAAAAAGATTGTTAATTAAAGAAATAAATAATGGTACTTGTAACAACCCACGTACAATCAGGGAAGTAAATAGATTAACATGATATACCTCATTCGGCCGTGTTACAACCATCTGATACAACTGTCCATCAAAGAAGGCCAATTGTAATCTGTAATTTACAGACAATTTACATGAACAACCGATGTGCGGATCTGTGTATGTACTCTATGTACTCAGAGAAAGGCTCCGAACAAACACACGATGACTGCGCCAGAATGTGAATGAAAGTCGAAATAATGGCTCGGCCCAGACTGGAATAACTGGTCAGCGGTAAGCGGTAAGCGGTAGGTATCGTAGCCGACGTAATTGGCAAAGATTATGTAATGCTATCATAAACGTAATAATTGGCAACCACCGGTAATAACTTACGACTGTTACTCTGCTCTTGATATTATTATTCCGCCGAGCCGAATACACCAGTGTACAGACTAATAGACTACTACTACTACAACAGCCCGTAACGTCCACTGCTGGACATAAGCTTCTCCCATGATGGGAGGATTTGCCGTAATCTCCACGCTTGGCAGGGCCTGGATTGGAGATCGCAGTGATGACAGATTAACAGAAAACGCTACTGCCCATTCTCTGGTCTACGGAGGCGCAAGGTGTTGCCTCAGACATTAGTCGCCTTATACGGCACCCGTGAGTATAATGGGTTTGTTCTATTCTAGTCTGCCGGATACCACACGGCTAAATATTTATTTTTTAAATTTATTAGTGTACAGACAGCTACATTAAATAACCTCTCGTCCGTCACTAAATCTCCAGGAGATTTATGTCAATTGTTTAACTATTGTGTCTACTAATTACTCGTTTAAAGGTTTAGGTATCCTTCACGCATTATGACACTCAATAAAAGAGGTAACGAATTAATGTAGCCGTCCGTACATTTTCCGCTTACATTACACCACTATAGCTAAGCTAAGCTATGTTGTATTTTTTGACATGTTATTGTAATTTGTTGTATTGTAATTTGGTGTTGACATCTTAATGATAGTTTTGTATTAGTGGTATTGTATTGTATCCATATTTTTATTGACTAATGTATTTAATGACTACTTTGACATTTAATTTGATCTAAATAATTATAATTGCTGAATTTTAATTGTACCTAATCTTTAAAGAATAATGATAATTTAATAAGTACCTACATAATTTTGATAATGTAATTTTGATGAATATTATCACGGTTTATGCACCATCTCTTCCTACCAATTTGTACGCCACAATATGCGGCTAAACATGTTAGAACTTTTCTGTATATTATTATTATCTTGCGTGCAATGTATCATGTACACCACGTTTAAACAAACAAAATTTTACTTTACTTTACTTTAAAGCGTGAAGTGGAGGTCAGATAGGCAGTCGCTCCATGTAACATTCTGGTATTCAGCTGCATTCGGTTAGACTGGAAGCCAACCCCAACATAGTTGGGAAAAGGCTAGGCGGATGATGATGATTACACCACTAAACCGGAGGACATCGTGGAGTACGCGCGCCAACAGACGAGGTACACACCGAGGGTGCAGTTACTGGAGTAGCGCCACGTCAACTTCAAGGCGTTCGTGGTGCGAATACCGATTTTTTATCTGCCCATGGTGATGGAGGACGACTTTTGTCCGCAGGACGTGGTGTTCCGTGGACAAGTTTCACTGGACAGACAGCACAATGTGAAGTGTCATCTCTTAGTTACTTTATTTTTAAATTGTTGATCTAATCTTTTACTCTGGACGCTCTTAATGTGTACGCCTTTTTACATCGTTCTCACTTATATGTATAATCTCAAAATTAATAATGTAACCAAGATTTTGTAACAACATTTTGATTTAAAAGTGGGTCCATGGAGTTACTTGCCCGTTCTGCTCCACAGAGATACGCTAGGGAATGGGCAACTACAGTACTTTCTCAAGTTATTATGTCTTGTGACTGGGACTGTAGCTTTGTTTTTTTTTTTGTATTTTTGACATTCAAAAGTGCCGTAATGGTCTAGGTAATTGAAATAAATGCTTTGAGTTTGAGTTGAGTTTGAGTTTGAGTGAATTGCTACATAGTTTTAAGTTTTATTTATGTGTTTACTATAGCCTGTACTACATACCGCCATGCGGCATTCCAGACATTGCCATACATGGCCTACATACATAGTCAGACT
The DNA here is from genome assembly GCA_905147715.2 of Xestia xanthographa. Lineage (NCBI taxonomy): Eukaryota > Metazoa > Arthropoda > Insecta > Lepidoptera > Noctuidae > Xestia > Xestia xanthographa. The sequence goes on along the minus strand of LR990654.1, from coordinate 280,423 downwards.
CACATAACAAAAGTATTCAATTGTGAGCGACCGTGCCCTCGCAGGAGAAATGCCGGCCTCGGGAAACAATCTGCCACAACAATGGCAAAAAAATGTACAGAAATAAATATTATTTTATTCTTATGAAGCAGCTTTTAAAGAGCAACGACTTGTAAAATAGTTTTTTGTTTATCATCTGCCTAGCCTTGTCCCAACACCGTGTCCCAACTATGTTGGGGTCGGCTTCCAGTCTAACCGGATGCAGCTGAATACCAGTAGTTTACATGGAGCGACTGCATATCTAACCTCCACAACCCAAATAGTACTGGGTAATACGATACCATTTGGAAGCTTAACGTGCTTTCCGAGGCACGGAGGAACCTCGGTATGTAATGGGTGGCCACCCATCCACAGACCAACCTAGGCAAGCACGGCTTAACCTAAAGAGATCGACTCGAGCGGCTGTTATTATTTAGCCAATTTCATTCAAATCCGTGTAGCAGTTTCCACGTGAAAGGGTAAAAACATCCAAATCAAAAAGATTTTCTTAATTCGGACCAGTAGTTTCCGAGATTAAAGCGTTCAACCAAACAAACAAACTCTCCAGCATTATAAAAATAGTATAGGTACGTAGATTATAGTGTTGATATCTAACGCCAAGCAATTTTCGTTTGACTGGTTTGTGTATCGATGTCATGTTGCACTCGACACTTTGAACTTGGCCCATGTTGCACTATGAACTTGTCAAGTGAGTCATCGAATTCACATAACAGTCGACGTCTCTAGTCTCTTTTTACCCGACTACGACTGAGCTAAACGGAAGGGTTATGATTTTAGCAGTCTATGTCGGTATGTTTGTATTCATAGTTTGGCCGCTGAGAGAATGCGTTCCTGACAGGTCGCGAGTCCCGTGTATAACTTATAGCATAAATAACTTACCTATTATTAACCTTTTTACCCTATTGACAAATAATATTATTAAAAACGATATCATTAAATCAAGTATAAATGTTATAATTTCGCGCCAAATGTATGTACCAACTGTTACTGACAGAAGTCAGGAACGCATTCTATCAGCGAGCGGTCAAACTTGTACGTAATTATGTTCTTCCGTGGCGCCTAAACTATTAATTCGATTTTGATGAATAAGGTGTCAATCGATTTAAGAGAGAGCGACTGTCGCAACCCCGTGCAGGGCACGCCACGATAGTGGCAATAAGTCCCCTCTTTGAGGAGTGGCTTAAGCGACGCCACGGCGACCTCACCTTCCGCCTGACGCAGGTCCTCACCGGACACGGTGTGTTCGGGAGGTTCCTGCACCGAATCGGGCGGGAGGAAACGTCCGGGTGTTTCCACTGTGAGGATCGACCGGAGGACACGGTGGAGCACACGGTGGAGGTGTGCCCCGCGTGGGCGGAGCACCGCCGTGTCCTCGAAGCGGCGATTGGCCGCGGCGACCTCTCGCATCCGGCCCTGGTCCTAGCCAAGGTCCGGAGCGAGACGGAATGGGACGCCGTCACCTACTTCTGCGAAGCAGTAATGCTAGGGAAGGAGGTGGCGGAACGTGAGAGGGAGAGAACCTCTCAACGTCCCGGCCGCCGCGGGAGACGCCCCGGCGTCGGGGGCCACCGTAGGCGCGGGCCTGTGGACGGTGGGCTATGGGCTAGCTCGCCGTCCGTCCGTCTCATGACGACAGGCCGTGTCGACGGCGCGTTCGTGTTCCACGAGCGCCTCAAAGAGAGTCAGCAATAGGAAGGGATCCGCAAGGGCCGATGCCTGCCGGGGTTGCGGGACTGTTCGAAAGAGATACGGTGGCCCCGGAACACAAAGAGCGATGAAGGAACATGGATGGGTTTTAGTCAGTAAAAGTCTGACACTCAGAGCGGGAGGAGTCATTTGATTCCTATCCGAAAAAAAAAAGGTGTAAATCGATTCGTTATTATGTCCCGGGTAACACAGGCTACATTTTAATCGACTTCCAACAATAGGAGAAGTCGATTTTGCCTGGAAATCCACGAATTCAATTAGAGCGTGATTTTTTAGTAGTCGGGTTTTAAATTGTAGTATTCCACTGAAATTCTTGTTGTTTATTAATTACCGGCGCAGCAAGTCTTATTTTTTCATACTTCGTTATCTCAAGAATCCCACCCCCTTTCTATTCATATCATTTTCTCGTTATTCCCCTACTCTTTATATAGCCATTCGTATTCGCAGTGGCGTAGCTAGCATGGGTGACACCCGGTGCGGATATTGTAGGTGTCACCCCAAAAATCAATCAAAACAGTTAAAATAAAAATTACGTTTGTCTATTCGTACAAGGACTCATTTTGTCGATTTACACAGAAAATATGTACTATCAATTAAAAAAAAAGAATAAAGTGGTAAACTCAATATAAGACTGGTATTGTACGGAACCCTCTCCACGCGAGTTCAACTCTCACTTGGCCGGTTTTTATAGGTGGCACTAGTGATGTTCACGGTCGGGTGTCACCCCTAAGCGGGTGACACCCGGTGCGGGCCGCCCTCCCCTGCCACTCCCCCTAGCTACGCCACTGCGTATTCATACTGATACACTCAAAATGGACAAAACGCGTTGATGTCTTTTATTCCGTTTTTGTATAACCATAGAGTAACATGTCATTATTACATGCTAGCTTTTGTCCGCGGTTTCGAACGCATTCGTTTCAAATTTGACAATCAATTCAGTTTGTACTCTGCTTGTAATAATATATTTCAATAATGATTCGAAAGACACGTGGCGACATCTATTTTCATAAGAACATTATTGTTATTTTCCTCGGGAACAGTACTTTTTTTCGGGATGAGGTAAGTCCCCTTTGTCCGTTTCTGTACACCTGCTGGCCTACCATGACGTCTTAAAGCAGGATCGTTTTATTCTTGTTCGACTGAGAGTAAGAGACGGAGCTATAGAGGACGTATAGCGCCATCTCTTTCCCTCACTGGAATAAAATTAAAACGATCCTGCTTTAAGACGTCATGGTAGGCCACCTGACAACCTATATGCAAAATATCACGATGATCGGTTCAGTGGTATAGGAGTGAAAAGGTAAAAAACAAACTTACTTTCGTATCTATGTAGATTCGGGACCGTGGTAGTAAAATGCTTAGATCTCGAATATGTTGAGATGTTGATGTGTGAGACGGAATATGTTGTATGAGACGAAATTTAAATCTTGTATAAAACGCACACTATCTAGTCAAGCATATTATATAAGTTAGGGGATTACACTAATGATAAAAATGCTTGGCTCAATGCTGGTCCTGCTCCACAACCATAGGGGAAAACTAATTGGGCAAATTAATGTGGTAGCAGAAGATTGTAAAAATATCCTTGCTTTGTATAGACTCCATCTCTTAGTATTGTATAATTGCATAGCTCATGTGTGAGTACCATGTACTGTAAAGCATTTGCATTTAGTTATCCTTCATTGACTTGAATATGCCTTGGTGGCTGAGAGAATGTCATGCTCACTCAAATGTCTCGCTGATGGTGGCGGGTGTGTCGGGTCGCCGATACATGCGTCATGTTCGTGTACGGGCGCTTTCAGTTGGGACTGGTCATCTCTTAACTGCCACGGTTCATTTTAATTACCTACTTTATTTATACATTTTTGATTTAATATTTTGTTCTGGACGCTCTTAATGTGCACGTCTTTCAGCATCGTTCTCACATATACACACACGTACCAATACCAAGATTTTGTAACAATCAATTATTGATCGAAGTTTAAAAGAGTGTCCATGGAGTTTCTTGCCCGTTCTTCTCCATCAAGATCTACGCTAGGGAATGCGCAACTACAGTACTTTCTCAAGTTATTATGTCTTGTGACTGGGACTGTAGCTTTGTTTTTTTTTGTATTTTTGACATTCAAAAGTGCCTTATTGGTCTAATTGAAATAAATGCTTTGAGTTTGAGTTTGTTGTTTATTTCTTTATAGGCTTTACACCTAATAAAACATAAAATAGCTTCTTAAAAAAAAATCCGTCTTATATGAACTTCCACTCTTTTGGGTGTTTAGTCTCAACGGACCGCTGTTTGCCCGTCGTCCATTCTTCTGTCATTTCTCATTTGTTCTTTTTCCTTCCCTTTCTTACCATGTGCCTCTCAGGGATGTTACGGAGGTGGTTTAATCGGAACCGGAATCGGAGTCGGAGTTTTAAATTTGGTTTGTCGGAGTCGGATTCGGAATCGGAACCGTGGCAGAAGAAAAATGTGTTAAGGGCAGACAATAAAATAAAATAGTGAATTATGAATCGATGACAGAACGCGTGCTGTTCTCCGGGCGACATGCATAAACCTGTTCGTTGACCACCGCCGCGCGCGTAAATGCCGCCGCCCGCTGCTATCTGCTATGCTTCGACCTCCGATTAAAAGCTCCGATTTAAAAGTATCGGAACCGAAGTCGGACCCGGAGGTGAAAAATCAATCGGAAAATCCGAAGTATCGGAGTCGGAGTAATATTTAAACCTTGGTTTTTGCAACAACTCATTAAAATCACAGTCTGCCTACTCGCCTGTTACGACGCCGATGATAGGACGGGTCGGCGCATCTGCGACTTAGCTGGTCTGTGCTCGAACAAGATTTACTTTCTCGAGAAAGTCGGTGTGGAGGTCGCGACTGGATGTACGTTCAGTTATACATGTGTGAGGAATGGTGTGAGCTATGACCCGCTGATTTCTAACTACAATGTTATAACACCTTGTAATTAGCAGTGTGACAGAGGTGTAGGTACTTCCACTTCGTTCACTGCCGATCGAGCACTGTTCAACCTTAAGGGGCTGACAATACCTAATTGATGTTATACAGGGTGTGAAAGACCTCATCACGAAACCGTCAACCAAGCATTCAGTACATCAAACTAAGTAACTTTACGCAAAAAAATATTTAGGAGTTTTTATTTTGGGGTGTAAAATCATGTTTTGTGGTAGAACTCAATGTAACGCACTCAAACCATTGTGCTGATGGATGGATTGAATAGTACGGGGGTCGTGGAGGTGTTTAAAGTAAAAATCTTACATTAAAAACTTGTATTCTATTTGAAAAACAAACTTTACAAAAAGTTGGAACTTTGACCCCCAATATCTCTGTAACTAGAAGGTTCCCATGTAAAGTGTAGAACAAAAAACTGATCGCAATGACGGGGAGAACAAGTGCCATTCAGCTTCGTTAAGAGGTGTTTTACATCCTATTCTAGCACATCAAAAAAAAAAAAATGTTAATATTCGTCATATTTCAAAGATCGTGGACGGACTTGATAAATAATTGGACGAAATCGGCTCGATAGAAAATAATTGCAAAAAGTGGTCTTAGAACCATCATTAAACGGTTCTACCTACCTCTGTACCACCACGACACGACACGCGATCCCGATGTCCAATTAACACAAAGTAGGTAACATCAAATTATGCACACTTATCACTAAAAACTATAACCACGACGCACGCGCTCCCATCACACACGTCGCCGCACCACCAGCCGCTTAACCTCACGCCCGCGGTCAAGGACGCGTTAAGTAACGTTATCTAACAATCAGTTTGTATTCATTGTCCGTCCGTGCGTATGTAGTGTATGTAGTGGACGTGATGGAACTTCGATAGCCTCCTAATTGTGAGTCAGATTGTCTGAGGAACGTCTACTGCCTACCTATGCCATACGTACAAAGTGTAAACAAACTCTTCACGACGCTGCACGCTGTCACACCTACAAAAGCACAGAGAACGCTGCTGCCCATTCTCTGGTAAGTCCCTTAGTCGCCTCTTACGACACCCACGGAAAGATATGGGATGGTGCTATTCTTTACGTCCGACATCATACAGACGAATTACAGAATTATAATCATTAAAATCATTAGGTAATACAACCCTATAAGTTCATTTAACCGTATTCAATAACTATTTCATGAAAAAGTCATTAAAATACAGGGTGTAAAAGTCCTCATCGCGAAGCCGTCAACCAAGCATTCTGTACATCAAACTAAGTAACTCTACGCAAAAATCATTGCTGGAAAGCGGTTTGGGGCGGGTTTTTGGGTGAAAAATCACGTTTTACGGTAGGAGTCAGTGTAACGCACTCAAAACATTGTGCTGATGGATACATTGAATAGTATGGCGGTCGTGGAGGTATTTAACTAATAAAAATAAAACCTTAGACCATTAAAAACTTTAAAAAACTTGTGAAAAGGTTAGAACTTTGACCCCCAATATCTCCGTACCTAACTAGAAGGTTTCCAGGTATGGTCTAGAACAAAAGAGGATCACAATGACGGGGAAAGCAAATGCTTTTCAGGGAGGTCAGATAGTCGCTCTATGTAACATACTGCTACTGTTCAGCTATACATCCGGAAAAACTGGAAGTAAAACCAAGCAAGCATAGTTGGGAAAAATCGCAGAAGGTGGCTGATGATGAATTGTGAAAACTGTTACGATTTAAGGGACTATTACAGATACAAGAGATATATAAGCTTTGTCCCTGGTGTAACAACACAATACTTAATCGCTGGCATTACAAGCATGAGTTCGCGAAGGTGAGCAATGAGGAAGGAGTTTCGAAGAAAAGTCCCCTATAGCTAGCAGGTTTTAACAGACGGCGACATTGGAAATTAGTCGTTTTTGCCGATGACAACATTGGGCTCGCAATAACTACAACCTTTTACCGTGGCCGACCTCAGGTACAAGTCACATGAGAGAGCATGCGTTTAGAAAGTGTGTTGTGACATAACGCGCGCCGCTCCCATCCAAACATGTGACCGGTCCAGCAGCGCTTAACTTAACTACTTTCGACACCATCGAAAGCTGACCACTGTTGTTAACAACATCATCCGAGCGAAAGCCGGCGACCCTGGAGCTTCGCTGCAACGACCGGTCCTTGGCCCTTCGTATCTAGCTCATATTCTTCAGATTCCCGCAACAATTGCAAGGTCATCTGTCCCAAGTATGGGAGGCCCACCTACTGCGCTGCACCTGTCGATACGCAATCGCTACTCTATTCTATATAAAACTTTTCGCCGATATCGAAGATCTATCCTGCGAGCAAATGTGTTCAAAATTTTAAACTAAGAGATTTCGGAAATCGTTCGATGAAGACAGTATGCACTGACTGGAATTTAGGTAACACTTCTAAATGCAAAATGATGAGCTTTGGCCACATGCAGAGTTGTATACGGTACGACTACAGAGTGCACAACGAGTATACATTAACAGAGCGAGGACAGTAATAGATCTCGGTGTACTGTTTGATAGCAAACTGACCTTTCATACACACATTATAAGCTTGGCTAAAGAATCTTTCAGACGCTTATGTTATACGGTATCCCACGTGAACGTACCGTTGGGATAAGAAGTATCCTATGTCCCACGTACCCATACCCCGTCATAACCCGTACAACCATCCAGGCATGAAGAAGCTTTACTTTCGCAGTTAGGTAAAGTGTTGCATTTAATGTTAACACAATTTTCTCTTATTACTAATCATTTGTGACGACTAAATGTTGCCGGCGACCAGTCGTTCACCGGCGCAGTAGCGACAAACTCTGAATACCTGTGAGGTTCCCACACCGAGACATAACTACCGGAAGAAACGATTACCGGCGACTCGTAGGAAGGCATTGAGATACTTATAATGTACGGTGAAGGTTAGAACACTCGCACACAATGTGCGGTGCTACACTACGGGTATTTAGTCTGAACGACCCAAAACGAATGGACCGCGGGTCGTTCGACCGTATACAAAGAATGTCTACGTCCCAATGGCCCGATGATGAAAGTCCAAAAGTCGCATACATTGTTGATGTTGTTGACTGTAGTGCTTTAAGATGACATACACGTTTGTTGCAATTGAGGGTTATATGGCACTAATTCTGAACTCCAAAAAGTACTAGGCTGGCATGAGTTCAAGGTGGTATGGATTTTAAGAATCGGGCAATACAATAATATTAATAATGATGATGATTGATAATGATATGGAGTAATGAATACAATAATATTTGTATACGGTCGGACGGCCCGCGGTCCATTCATTTTGGGCCGATCAGACAAAATACCCACACTACGTCCTCCGCGGTGAGCGTCGTGGACAATGGAGTGGATCTCTTTGTTGTTATGAGATTGTCGGATTTTGTTCGTTGCACAACACTAATTTATTTCGTACACTGCTTGAGAAACTTAATGTAAGTACCTCATCATTTGGCGGCCTTTTCCCAACTATGTTGTTAGACTATGTTGTTAACCGGATGCAGCTGAACACCAGTATTTTACATGGAGCGACTGCCCATCATTTTTTTTACAACTACAAATTTGTAGTGTTTTTTTTTTGCAAAAAGTATTTACGAAATCTATCATTACTTTTCGCTTCATAAAAATACAGTCAGTCAGTGATTGGAATCCGAAATTAAACGAAACAAGCATTCGAAAGTGAGAGTGTTGTTTGAAAGACGAGAAATTTGAAGTTTGAGAGAAAATACTTGTGTTGAACGTGTTCACAGTGCGCACTGCGGACTGTTATAAGCTCATTAGCATATTAGCGAGATGAATGATGAAGCAGTTAGGAAACGTCTCGTCGGGCTTTAGATAGAGACAGAGCATATAGGAGTGATAGAGACGACGCTCTATAGAGATGACATTTTCTAAATAGTGTGTCATGGTATACTGTATGGATCGGAATTCTGGGTAGTGAAGAAGATGGATGAAAAAAGATTGCATGTAGCGGAGATGAGAATGTTGAGGTGGATGTGTGGTGTGACAAGAATGGATAAAAAAACCGGCCAAGTGCGAGTCGGACTCGCACACGAAGGGTTCCGTACCATTGACTATATTTAGTATTTGTTGTTATAGCGGCAACAGAAATACATCATCTGTGAAAATTTCAACTGTCTAGCTGTCACGGTTCATGAGATACAGCCTGGTGACAGACAGACGGACAGACAGCGAAGTCTTAGTAATAGGGTTCCGTTTTTACCCTTTGGGTACGGAACCCTAAAAAGAAATGAATTTATTAGAGGAAGTTCGAAAGTTGTGCCAGTTATAGAAAAGTTGAAAGGGAATCGACTGTCTTGGTATGGGCATGTGATGAGGAGGGAAGAATCGCATGTGATGAAGAGTATGAATATAAATGTTGATGGATGGAGAGGGAGAGGAAGACCAAGGAAACGATGGATGGATTATAAGAGGAATGATATGAGGGAAAAAGGTGTAAATGATTGTGTGACGGTTGACAGAGGAGAATGGAAGAAGAAAACGTGTTGCGCCGACCACCAGTAACATGGGATAAGGGCAGGAAGATTCAGAGTAATAGTCGGGTTCAGTACCAGCCCTCAGTGGTATGTCGTGACAAACTCTGCAATACTCGCGTTCTACGGCCTACTGTTTAGTAAAGAGAGGAGGACTGTGTTAGCAGTGAGCCATGTGGGAACGCTGACTTTACACTGAATATCCTGTTTTGGGTTCTCATACAATTTTCAAGAAGCTCTGTCTCGAAAACTATCAAGAATCGCGGAACATGTTTAAGGGGTATTTCCGGATACCCCTGGGCGTGAGGAATCTAATATTGTTATTATGACGTCACTATTAGGACTACCCTGTATATTTATAAACGAGTTATGTAAAAAAAGGTCACAAACATTATTTTAAAATTTTGTAAATTTGTAAAAAATAAGATAAATTTGTAAAATATCTGAATTTATAGTACATAATTATTGTAGTGTTAAAGAAAATGCCGAAATATAAAGTCCCTGTTTGGTTTGTTTAATTCAATTGAGTTGAAACAAAAAAGCAGTTTCAGTAAGAAATTACAGAGAGTTATGAAGCACGGATAATTTATTGTCTGATAATTATCAAGGTAATACATAATCTGCCTAGCTTTTCTCAACTATGTTGGGGTCGGCTTCCAGTCTAACCGGATGCAGCTGAATACCAGTATTTTACATGGAGCGACTGCTTATCTGACCTCCACAACCCAGTTATTACTGGTTAACACGATACCCCTTGGTAAGACTGGTAGTCAGACTTTCAGGCCACTGACTACCTGTAACGACTGTCAAAGATCTATAAATTGGTAATGATCAAAGAAACGATTATTAATTGATTTAATTGACGGGGTATTTAATAAATGTTTCTGGGTCAGTTAGTTAACCGGTAGCGGTTGGGGGTACGCACCTACTGGTTCACTTAGTGAACCGGACGCTGTTCAATGGTAAAATTACGAGCCTAGAGTAAGGCCCCGTTCCCACTATGTCGTGGCGATTAATTTATCGTTGGTTTTTAGTTGACCAAAGTCGTGGACGTCAGTAACCGCGTCGTCCTAGTGTGTACACTTCCATTTAAATACACAAGCCACTACACTTAAAACTACACGATTAGGTATATCTGTCGTCACGACAAAGTGGGAACGCGGCTTCGGAGTTACTTTCGCTATGACATTGTATGTATTGCTAATTCATTGCTTAAATATACGTATTTAGATATTAATGAATCATAAGTGCTATTCGGAACTGAACTTTGGAAAGTAACCGAATGAGATGGCAGGTGGATCAGTGCGCGGGTCAGTGACCTTGAGCGGGAAGTGCGCTCCTAGAGCGACGAGATTTAACGCAGAGGGGACATTCCTAACGAAGCTGAAAGGTGCATGTTCTCCTCGTCATTGTGATAATTTTTGTTGTTCTACTACACCATACCTGGGAATCTTCTAGTTACGGAGATATTGGAGGCCAAAGTTACAATTTTTTCAGCTGTTTTTTTAAATACAAGTCTTTAAAAATGCTTTAGGTACTTTAAGTTCCTCCATGACCTCTGTACTATTCATCAGCACAATGTTTTGCGTGCGTTACATTGAATTCTACCGTAAACCGTGATAATTCACCCCAAAAAAAATAGCAATAATATTTGCGTATAGGTAGAGTTAGGTACATAGTTTGATGTAGGTACCTTCAGAATGATTAGACCTTGTATTCTATTTCGTTATAAATTACATTCAAAAGTGTCTTAGTTATAATCAAGCAGGTAAATGGTTTGGCTTAGACTTCATTTTGATACTGAGGCCATCTGAGATGGTGTAATATTTAAATAGGTAAATATTATGTTGTTACAACCCTAAGTGCCGTACCCAGAGCGGCACAAACGTCAAGCACATCGAACAACGCTTCTACCGCATGCTCTTTGCGTCATTCATTACCATACGTCCCACGATCGCGAGACGCGAGCGATATAACAATGACTTGTTAATCGAGTTCATCTTCATTCTTAACGCCTGCTGCTCCACGTGGGAATGAACAGAGATAATATACCCGCGAGCTACAGTAATGACGAGTTAGGAAGATTAGCTTCAAAGGACAGTTTATTGGTGGATTTTATTTTGCTCATTGCGTCGAAGTGCTGCAAACAAGCCTTACCTAGCATATTTCAGACAGCCGATTTGGAAAAATAAAGCAGACAAGAATAGAGAAATTGTATGAAATATGTTCAAACCTTATACGTTTTATCAATATCGGATTGAATTTAACTGTGTGAAAAGCGCGAGCTTTTATTTAAAACTAGCTGATCCCCGCGGCTTCGCCTGCCCGCAAATTATATAATATATAGGTACTAAAACCTTCCTCTTGAATCACTACTTAAAAAAAAAATCCGCATCAAAATCCGTTGCGTAGTTTTAAAGATCTAAGCATATATAGGGACAGACAGACGCGGCGGGGGACTTTGTTTAATAATATGTAGTGATAGTGATAGTGTTATGATTCTTAAAGTTGAAGATTCTTGATGCTTGAGGTAGTTGTTGTCGCGTGGTGCAGGAGTTGGAGGATGGTTAGCCTGAAATCTCTGAGGGAGAGAGAGGGGTATAAAAGTGATTGAAGGATGGTATTACCATTTAGATGCGAAGTTTTCAGTATAAATGGATAGTGGTTTGTTACTGCTTCACGCAAAAAACGCTATAACGCTTTTTAATAGTTATAAACTAGTATGTTAAGCCGTTCCCGAAAGGGAACAGAACATTGGTGTCGATTCTGTTGTGCTCAAACTAAACTTAATTTAGGCGATTGCTATTGTTTTCTCTCTAATGTAACGAGAAGGAGACGGACGTAATTTAGAGGTGTCAAATTTAGTTGGAACTAATATTTCTATACAAATGAAGGGTGCACATAAAAACGTGTCGACTAAAAACACGGTGAAGCGCAAGGCATAAACTAGTTTGACATCTCTAACTTAGTTCATAGCTATAGCCATCACTTTCTCGCACTGCCTTTTAGTAAAATATAGCAATAGCCTAAATTAAGTTTAGTTTGTGCACAACAGAATCGACACTATTGTTATTTTAATTGTGTCTGTAATTGCGGGTAACTACAGGTCAATCATTTTACTTTTGTGTGTTTTGTCCTAGTGGGCTAAAAATTTCTTTTTCTTTCTTTCTTTCTTTCTAAAACTACTGAACGGATTTGGATGAAATTTGGCACTCAGATAGTTTGTAGCCTTGATTTACTTAAAGAATACTGTTATTCCGGTAGTATGGTCCCGTGAGACAATAACCGAACTCCACGAGGGCATAAGCTGTGTACCTCGCTGATGAAATTTCACTTTGTGTGGGCTTCCAAACTGCGAAGCGACTCCCAAAGTCCGTTGACTGGTAACTACTGTTTAATCCTGAGTAAGGAGTAGTTACCAGTCAACGGACTATGACAATGTGTAGTCTTACTCCTTTTTTCTTTTTTTTCGGATGGGAAATCATCAAATGACTCCTCCCGCTCTGGGCGGAGCGGAAGGGAGTGTCAGACTTTAACAGACTAAAACCCATACAAATGTTCCTTCTTAGCCCTTTATGTTCCGGGGCCACGGTATCTCTTTCGAACAGTCCCACAGTCCGTTACCCTCAAAGCTCACGCAATGAAATGGTAAGTGGGTACACAGTCGCTTGTATGAGACATACATGGCTCACTCTCGACCATCTGAAGTAGAGCGGGTCTAATTGATATTTTCGTTAATAATAACACCGTGCGCACGCGACACAAACGTGTTGTTAAAATTATATTCACTATATTTCTATTAGATTCACTTTTATGGTTCCGTGTGGCACGGAAGTCGCAGTGAATGGACGATCGGTTTCTGTCGTACGGGTCGTGGCTTCGATTGCTGTTAGTTTGAATGTGGATAGCAATAAGAGTAGGGGAAGACCAAAAATATGATGGATGGACTGTGTGAAGGATGATAAATGTGTAATGAGTTCTTTTTTTATTTGGTGGAAGAAGCTCGCGCGGTGGTCCCATAGGTATTTTATTTTAACTTTACATAAGTAGGTACTTCATGAGTTATATCCTCTATAATATGCATTTTTTTTCTTCTAGTTACAATGTAAAATTAATACTTGATAAGGATTTTTGTGAGATACCAAACTAAAAAGGGCAAAAATATAAACTTTTTGTAAAAAATAACCGACTTCCAAAAAATCACACACAAAGGAAAATAACTTTACTTTCGGAAGTCGGTGGCAAAAAAGTCAATTAACAAACAATAGTCACCGACTTCCAAGAGTAAAGTTATTTTCCTTTTTAAGTGATTTTTTGGAAGTCGATTTTTTTTTTTGTTAAAACGTTAGCTACGCTTTATTATAACTACATCCACCCTGCATCCGGAACCGGTATCTCATAGTTATCGTGAACCTAAGAATCGGTGTCAATGGTTCATGATCACACGTACACTGAGAGAAAACGTTATAACGTGTAATGCCGTTCGTGATCTATGGCAGTATTGCATGGAAACTGTTTGAAATCGATTAGCGTCACGTGCTCCGTGTGCTCAACGGCTAAGGGCTCGCGGGCGAAAAGAAAAGCTACATCATGTAGCGGTTAATGTGGTATAAATCTGATTGGGAAACCTCGTGTTTTTAACCGACTTCTAAAACGAGGAGGTTATCTGTTTGTGCCACTGACTACCTGTAACGACTGTCAAAGATCTACAAATGACAGCCGGGACCAACAGCTTAACGTGCTTTCCGAGGCACGGAGGAAACTCGGTATGTAAGGGTGGCCACTTATCCACAGACCAATCTATGTTAGCACGGTTTACCCTAAAGATCGACCGAGCGGCTGTTATCATTTAACCACGAGCTCCTCACCGAAGCAAGTGATAATTATACAATATATATACACATGAATCCGAAAAACCAGTGTTTGGGTTCGAACTCGAGACCTATAAGTTGTCAGTCCGACGATCACACCACTAAGCTATCACTGCTGTTTCCCGGATGAGACGCACGAACTGGTGGTAAAACCTCGACGATTATAATAGTCATCGTTGTTGGAGAAAGGTTCTATCTAGCAGCCGAGCAGCCGAGCAGTCGAGCGGGCGGAAGTAGGAACTCGTACATCCAACAGATTGCTAATTGCTTTAATGAGCAGATAATTACAATCTTTGTAATTATCTGTAGACTATTCTTCCTGTGGGGAGGCATTCAACTTGGACTTGAGGCGGTTGATGTGTTTGCCTTGACACTGGACAGCTATACAGGACGTAAACGGACGGACTCTTCATGAAGCCGTCAACCAACCATCGCATCATGTACATCAAACGAAGTAACCTTACGCATTTGGCTGATTATGCTTATGCTTATTGTATATCGGAACGACAATTGAAAGCTCACGTCGATCGTGTTGGTTGAGACACAAAACGCTCTGCAAAAGTTGTGAATCGTGATATTTTGTTTTTTGATGACGAGTAGGAACAGTGACGAGTCGCCTATAACAGGTCACCTGTTATACCTACTCTAGCTACCCTAGGTACTACCGTAGTACTGTGATGCGCACAAGCGTCCGCTCTTTGTTTAAACCTCAATCTCAAGGATGCACTTTACTGTAGGCAATTTAAATGTTAATATTTATCCGTGGTGCTAGGCAACTGGGCTTACCTATCCCAAATTATTGTAAACGTCCCTTTGGGCCTATTAGCCTTGTTCCGTTCTGTCGCCTGCTGAGAGAAGTGGAAATTACGGTTGTTCCTATTCCTCCGCTATACTTTTCTGATTAATTTCGTTGCTGGATCCAAGACAGTTAAATTCATTCTCATGGACTTCGTCGAGCTTTATTGTCTCGGCTCTTTTCTAGTGGTCGCCATTGTTGATTCTGGTTTTCAGGAGTTACAGTGGGCAGGGAATAGTGTGACGGGCTTTAGGCAGTCAATTCAATCATTAGTACTTTTTAAAACAGTGAAGGAGCTGCGCATCGTAAAGAAACCGATTTAATATGTGATAATAACCGTTAGTTTGCACAAACACAACCTAGAATGAGTAAAGAGCGAGTCTGCGAGACGAATCTGTGTAGTACGGCGGCGCTAATGTATGCAAATACGTAGGAGAAAGTGTCAAACAGGTGACACAAGCGGCCATGAGAACCATAGACCAGTTACATGTGTGAGTGTGTTGGTAGAGATGAAGTAGACGGGTCTTAATAAGACTTGAATATGCTCAAAAGTAGCAGCCAGCAACGTAATAAAGACTCCACAAAACCTAGTGATACTGTGAGTGTTTTTGCCGTGGCTTAGTGTCGAGTTCCAGTAGTGCGCGTAGCAAAAGACAAAGAAAGAGGGTAGACAGATTTGTCTGCTCCTAACAATTTTTTCCATCCACCCGCATTCTCCAGTTAACCCGCGATCATGGCGCTTGCAACAGCGTCGAAATATCGGGAGCTCAAAATAATAAATAATCACGGAAGATATCCCGTAAGTGACATTTGTAGTATATTTAATAAGACTTTTCAAGTAGCCTTTAGCATTATTGTCTCCGCCAGATAAGTAAGAATCATTCATCATCATCAATCATCATTCATCTATCATTACTATTTCCTTAATTTCTCTGTGTAGGTAGCCCGACAATTCATTACGAATCGTTTTTTATTACTGTAAAAAGTCAAGGATCACGATAAAGGTCGTTTCGGGACAAGTTTATGTCATGGGTCATTTGATTCAAATGACCCCTCCCGCTCTGGGCTCAGTGGTAGGGAGTGTCAGACTTTTACTGACTAAAACCCATCCATGTTCCTTCTTAACCCTTAGTGTTCCAGGGCTGCGGTATCTGTCTCTTGTCCTTACAAGCCATGCTCCTCTGCCATGCATCCTCACCAAAGGTAGGTAATAAAAAATGAGTTACTAGCTCAGAAATGAACTAGAGAAACTTAATAGATGTCAGATACAATCAGCGAGATATTATTGAATTTCGTAATGAAATATTACTCACTTATTAACTAATTGTTGTTGTAAACATTAAGAATTTACGCACGTCTGATTAATCCGAATAATCAGACGTGCGCAAAATTCGTTTGCCATGTGCGTATTGTATTTTCAATTGGTTCGGTGAAGGAAAACATCGTGAGGAAACCAGCATGTCTGAGAGATATTTCTCGACGGCATGTAAAGCCAAGTCAGAGGCCCATGGGCGGCTGAAAAACTGTGACATCATCAGCAGGTTAGAGTGTTAGACACTATATTATATTTCTAAAGTTAGTATAACTATAGAAGACTATTATAGGTGATTGTTATCTTCATTAATTTGTAATTTATGTCAAGTTTCAATTTGTAAAATTCTCCTGAACCTGGTGCTTAAATTTTAACCAATCAAGTAAATGAACGATAGCGCGGGAAAAACACCACGCCTATAATTCCATTTTCAAACGACCTCCATGATTGGGCTACTTATTACCAACCACCACCACTGATCATCATTTTTTTTATCGGCAACTCTAAAAAATTAATTTGTCAAGAATGTCATCAACTCATATCAAAATAAATTATGGCTGATTAAAACGTCGGTACTTAATTTATTCGGACGAAGAGTTATAGAGGCCATTATAAAGTTAAAGCATTTTGGTTTTAATGTCGCTTTCAAATATATAATTAAATGGCTAATAATGGCCCGCGCAGAGCTTTATAAATATTTATGAAAAGTAGAGAGCCTGCAAATTGCAATGAAAAATAAACAATTTCTTTCGGCGCTCGCTGTAAGATTCTCAAATTATTTTTAAAACATTGCGGTTGTATTTCGAACGATTTATCGAAGTTTTCAGCTATTTCGTTTTTTTAATCCAATGCCTATAAAATTGTTATACTAATTGTACACTTACCATTTTCTTCAGATATTATCCAAATATTTCACTTGAAAACAGTCTTTAGTTTCACTCCCGACGCAACTTACAATAATAAAACTAATTAATAAATAAAAACACAACTGTCAACTGTCACTGCATTCCGCGGGAAAAATTATTATTTCTTTTTTTTTATTTCATAGTTTTACGTCACACAGGTATTGTTACGTTCAGCCTATGGATTTTATTTTAAATAAAAAATACTCTTTGGACGCGTGTGTTGGGTTTGAGAGGAGGACTTTGACTGAGTTCACGACACCAACAGACTTCTCCTAAAGAAAGTGGGGTGCCATTTCCTATACACTACACGCTTGCTTCAAAGGCCGAGTAAGATAACCACAGGCGAAATCGTATTGTAAGAGAAAGGAACAGAGTTTAAATTGAAATGGCGGTCCATAAAAGAGGGGCTTATAAGCTTTGTTCAAAAAACTCTAATATTAGTTTAGAAAATACTTTAAATAGAGGCATAATTTTAAAATTAATAGTTAAATTGACTTTGGAGATATTTTTACTGCGGTTTACGTAACGCGGTTCGAATAACACGCGTTTGTGGACGATGTTACCACACACTCGCGGTTTGTAGTGACATCTCTACTTGCGGGATTGCGGGATTACTGGTGCGTCCCGCGGTAGTTCCCGACTCCATTTCCGTTTCCCCTAAGCTTTGTTTTAGTATGAATGTCGAATGAAGGCTGAATGCCCCGTTGGTCAAGCGTGCAAGCTCAGCATGAGGTCCTCGGTTCAATTCTCTGGTCGGGTAACTTCATAATGGGTTTTGTCCAGCAGGAATTTCTAAATAGCATCCCGGAGTGAAGGTTAAGGCTTGGTTTGATGGCAATAGGCTCGACCCCAATGGTATTATAAGAGTCTTATCGATTTCCAACAGGACTGGCTTCTACCTGCGACTTCACTTACTTTCTAACTAATAACAGCCGCTTGGTTCCGTCTTGAGGTTAAGCGGAGCTTCCCTAGGTTGGTTCGTGGATGGGTGACCACCCATTACATTCCGAGCTCTTCCTACTTATGCCGTTCCGGCTGTCATTCGTAGATCTTTGACAGTCGTTTCGTAGTCGTTTGACAGATGGTGTCGTGTCATGAACCGTGATAGCTAGACAGTTGAAATTTTCACAGATGATGTATTTCTGCTGCCGCTATAACGAAAAATACTAAAAACAGAATAAATAAATATTTAAGTGGAGCTCCCATACAAGAAACGTGATTTTTTGATAATGTTAAGGAACATGACATGTGGTGCGTGACCAATAGTAGACCGCATGGCCGGTGCAGTGACGCTGTGCCACTTTGGAGAAAAAAGTAAAAGTGTCAACCTTCAGGAGACGAGGCTAAACCAAAGTATAGGGATATAAAGGACGAGCCTGTCCCTGCTGACGTCACTCACATCGCGACACAAACAGGTTCAGGCTCACTCGCGGACACTTTCCAACGCGTGGTTGCGTAAGGTCGCCGAATTGTTACCGCGCCGCAGACAGGTTGCCGCGCCGGTCGACCGGCCTCGGGGCAGTCGGAGATCAGAAACGAAAGCCTAAATGACTGGTTATAAAGAAATGAATACTAAACGACACGTGACATAATGCTTGAGTAGCAGGCTTGGCGGAGCTGTGATGTAGAACAGGGTATTTACAGACTCTTCACGAAGCCGTCAACCAAGCATTCTGTACATCAAACTAAGTAACTTTACGCAAAAAAATAATGCTGGGAAACGACTTTTTTTTGGGTGAAAAATCACTCAAAACATTGATTGTGCTGATAGATGTATTGAATAGTACGGGGGTCGTGGAGGTGTTTTAATTAAAAATCTTACATTAAAAACATGTATAAAAAACGTTAAAAAGTTGAAACTTTGACCCCCAATATCTCCGTAACTCATTCCATGAAAAATAGTTTGATCTCTGCGACATAATTATGTCAAACTCAGAAAACAAACTTCAAATTTGACCTAACCTCAACTTACTTTCGCATTTATAATATTGGTTAGATAGTTAGGATTAGGATAGGATTAGAACTCACTCGTATCTGGGCCAAAGGAGGCTGTCAGTGAGTGACATGATGTTTGCTCGTCAACAGAGCTACAAATAACATTGTGTAAGAATAAGAACCGGCTTGGTACGGAACCCTGCGGTCGGAGAAAGTGTTAGGTATCGTTGAGTTCATCATCAGCGATGTCTCAACAAGGATATTCCTCTGACCTGTGACACACTCTGCGGTCTGCGGCGACATTTTTATTGTCTTTACAATGTCTTCTTCATTACGTCAATAGAATTATACTTTAGTAAGGAAACCGAGGGTCTGTTTACACCCTGTACCTGTCTCCTCAAGGAGCCGTCAACCAAGCATTCTGTATACCAAACTTAGTAACTCTACGAAATGATTATTGCTGGGAAATTACTTTTTTTTTTAAATAATGTTTTTCGGTAGGATTCAATATAACGCACTTAAACATTGTGCTTATGGACGCATTTAATAGTAAACGGGTTATAGAGGTATTTAAACCACAGTTTCAACTAAAGTTATGACCTTAAAAACCAGTACCTACTTATTTAAAAAAAAACTTGTGAAAAAGTTGGAACTTTGACCGCCAGAACAAAAAAGTTATCGCAATGACGGGGAGAACAAGTGCTTTTCGGCTTTCTTAAGGGTCTATTTACACCCTTTAGAATTCTACTGTAATAAGTAGCAGAGCCGTCTCTAGCCCATGTAGCGCCCGTGTGCAAACAGTACCCTAGCACCCCCTAGTAAGCAGTCAAAATGGAATGGGTACAAAGTACCTATAAGTAACCACAAACCGTCAAATTTCACCAATAAATAATAAACTTTATTCTTTGAAAAAGAAAGAAAGAAAAAGCATTTATTAGCCCGCACAGGACAAAACACAAATAAAAATGGTTAAATTAACAGTACTTACAACTAATAAAAATTAAAAAGTAAACAAAGAGAAAAATAAAATAAAAAACATGAAATGAAATTGGTCCTGTACGAAGCCAAAAGGCCCCTATCTCAGCATGGTGCTGTAACATTTTAAAAACAAAAACGTCACAGCGCTGGTATTCTGATAGGGCCCAGAGTGATGCCACGGTCAGACATGGATAAATAATAAATACATAAAGTGTAAACGAAAAAATAATACAAATATGGGTAGCTTATATAGAGAAAATAATAATGACATCTTCACTCCACGTAACCACTACTTTGGAGATGAAGAAC
Source organism: Xestia xanthographa (assembly GCA_905147715.2). Taxonomy (NCBI): domain Eukaryota; kingdom Metazoa; phylum Arthropoda; class Insecta; order Lepidoptera; family Noctuidae; genus Xestia; species Xestia xanthographa. The sequence goes on along the minus strand of LR990654.1, from coordinate 260,093 downwards.
AAATTTGTCGGTTTCGGATACCGTGATATGTCGTTGACTGTATTTATAATTATACAGGGTGTTCTGATGTTTACCCTAACAAGCCAAAACCTACCCATGTATAATAGATGATACATCATCAATGTCCAAATTTTGAAATTTCTTTATTCTAATTACGACCTCATAGAAACAAAGTTCAATATCAATTGGAAACATTTGACAAATTTGGGAAGGTAAGCTCACTGCGAGCGAGGCCCACTGTACATGGGTAAAAACAATTTTGGGAAGGCGCCGTGTGGGGGCTACGTAGCGAGCGGCGCTCGGCGATGCCCCCTAGGATCGCTGCGCCCGTGTGCAACGTACACCCTGCACTCTAGGTAAAGACGGCCCTGATAAGTACACATTGTACAGTACACCCATGAAGTCCTAGTGGAAGCTAGCTCAGTACAGAACAAAGCCATGCGGTCAGGATACCCGACATAGTTGCCTAGAAGGGGGATACAGAGTCAGGGCATCTATTAAAGGATATTTTTTTTTAGAGGGCGTGGTTGGACAAATTACATACTAAGGATGACGATGCAGTTTTAGTTTTCCTCCAAATCAGGCTCGAGAGTATAATTCAGGTTTTATATTATGACATAGGTAAGTATAATTATAATTCATCATAATCTATGGGTGTTTGACAGGAGGTTGCAACTACACCAAGTATCAATAAGTAAGATGGTTTATATAGAGTTCCAAAAAAAACTGAGCTTTATACGTATACCTACATTAACAAAAGTGAGGAGCAATTTTATACACCTTACAACTTTCAAAGGAACCGTGATCCAAACTTCAGACACGGGGATCGTACATTCACAGAGCACAGAGAAATTTTCAGGTTTTATAAAATAACGAAGGTCAGATCGTCGCGGGCTCTTGCTCTAACAAGGATGCCACTTCGTCCAGCAGATTCTCTCTGGTTTCGTTGCGAAATGTGTATTGTCTCTGCAGAATATTTTCTTCATTACGTCAATGAGCCAATGGGCACAGATGACATGGAATTCTTCGTTAAAAGTGGGTATTGTACACATGATGTAACCGGAAGTGCCATCCACATGAGATTGACGGATTTCACTGTGACTCGTAATATTGACAAGTTACACGTAGTTGTATACAGGGCGTACATGTCGTAATGTGTTGGGTGACATGACTCAATGTGTCTCTGTCGGAAAATTGCTTAGGTATTAAGGCCCTTCTAACCCTAAAATTAGCAACTCTATTTGTGGTGGTTCAAACTTTGTTTGAAATGCTGTTAGAATAAAGTTCTAATCGGCTTGCACTACAAAGCGGTTGTTACGTCAGTCACTGCGGCCGAATAGTGCAAAATGAGTGTTTTTTTGCAATTTACAAAAAATCAATTATTTTGACTAAAAAAATAAAACACATAAGACCTGCTTTATAGTTAGTTCAGTTGGTATGCAAAGTTTCATGATCTAATTTGAAGTACTTTTTGAATACCAGCGGTTTATTGTTCGATTTTGAGGTAACTTTGGAATTATTTTCCATCGAGAAAAGTTTATAGAATCGTCACACATAGGACTTAGCATTATTCCTCAACTGTACCATATATTTATTTCAAAATGAATGCTGCAGTATTTTAGGCGTAACAAAGGATCATGCTAAGCCATTTGAGGGATATATAGCCCTTGGGTGATACGTAGATAACATTCTACAATACAATTAAAAAAAAACTGTTTTTCATGTTATTGTTGGCTAGCCGTCTGAATGTTAGAAACAGACACATATCTCAGTCTTCCCGGGACCAAAGAATCAGCATTGCTATCCATCGTGGCAATGGTGCCAGGGCCCTGTTTAATAAACGTTACAGATTGTAAATTCACATTGTATTTTGGAAGTTACAAATCTACAAGTTTCTGTTTCAAGAATACAACTCACATGATAGTACCTACTTAATATTTGTAATGATTTTACATGTAAAATTCTTACATAATAAAATTGTAAGGACAAACAGGACTTGTCATACAACTTTACAAATGTGTCACTTATTTACAAAATTGTCGGATTGCAACGTTTAGCCAGGGCCATGGTGATAAACTGACAAAATTGTAAAACTGTGCCAACAATTACATTATTTCTGTTTAATAAACATTTTCTCTTTACGGGTGACAATTAGCACATTAAATTTGTAAGGAATACTGTCATATTGACCACATAATTGTAAAATTACAAAGAACATAATCTATGCAGTAATTTTTGCGCCATTTCGGAACATGGATTTGTATTTTTATGATTTTAATATATTATTAATATTATAATGTATAATAGTTGTGATAAATAATACCTATTTATTCACCAAGGGGAGTAAGGTACAGATTACTAATCGAGTGTGCATTTGAGGCCCGACGCGAAGCGGAGGGCCGTGAACCACACGAGTTTAGTAATCTATACTTACCCTCGAGTGATATATACTGCTTTATACTACAGTTGCACTTTTAAGCACAAAGAAATAAAGACAAAATAGCAAAAAAAAGCATTTTATTGAAAAGTTATATTGACAAACTTTACCAAGAAAATTGTCTCTACAAAATACGTCAACCAACAATAAGTTTTTTTATTAATTTTAGCGCGTCAAACAGTTTTCGCGCCAGAAGACGTTAGAGAAGGTAAAAACGCCCCGTATGGTAAAATTAAATCGTTTGATTGCAATTATATTCAATTAAACAGATATGATAAGAGCGCGCAATCGTGAAGACTCAAAAACGCGCCAATTGGCCTGTTTTGCCTTTATTCTGCGTCACTGCGTGTATGTGAGCTGGCTCTCCCCCGCGGCACACACAAACACGTTAGTAATGCATTACTACCCTGGTTTTCAGGGCAGTAATGTATTACTACCCTGATTTTCAGGGCAGTAATGGATTACTACCCTGATTGTCAGGGCAGTAATGAAATTCCATACAATATAACTGCCTAGATTTTTGAGAAGGTTTAATGAACAGCTTTCAAGCCTTTTAGTGGGGTAGTATTGGTACACTTACTAAGCAAGTGTAGTATAAAAAAAATTCCACGTGTGTGAAATACATTGCATGTTGAACCTAATCGTAGTAGGTAAGCCAGTTTTTTAGGAAGTGTAAGTATTGAAAAATATTTTTGTAAAAAAATATTTGTGGAAAAGACAGAAAATATGTCTTTTCTTTTTTACTGGCGCAGTGTACGTATAGTTGTAGGTCATAAGAACACATCTTAGGCATCTCCTTCGGAGATTACAGGCGTGATATTACGGGTAGTTCTCCATCAAACACTGGCCGTTGACAATCAAATGCCTATAAGAAAATTATCAAGATGGCGTCATTCGACTCATTCGCGCCAAAAATATTGACAGGTAAGAGAAAGCGAACACACATCCGTATTGAGCCTCCAACACACAAGCCAAGGTTGCCAAAAATATTGAAGAAGAACTTAGGAGTATTTATTATAATGTATGTATTATAATATTTTACCACTTATTTTTTACTTGTGTTCACAAAATAAATGAATTAGTATTTGAAAAAATAAAAATAGCTACCATATTTTGGGGAAGTGGATTAGACGCAAGCATGTAGTGTATATTTTGTGGTTTATATGTAAGTACCAGAATTTTGCTAGTCAGAGTGGACACTCTGTATACTTGTACGTATATATCGTTTTTTTTTTTTTCCTTACAAATTGTTGTCCCCTTTGTGCGGTGCATTATCGACAAAACTCTTATATGATAAGAGCTAGCAGGGTATACAACTCGATGTGTCAGAGTGTTGATGGTCTTGATTTATTCTCCACCAGTGTTCCTAAACTTAAAAAATGAAAATGAAATGCTATGTAAAAACTTCTTTGAAGTTCACTAAAATATTCAACTTTTTCTTAATTCTCTCTGAATGTACTTTATCTTGCCTGTCCACTGTTTCTTGTGCAACCCTTATAATGTCAGTGAAAACTTTTAATTGGCCTTCTTTCACTAACTGTCAACTATCTGTATCCTAGCTGTAAGTTTTCTTAAGAAATAAAATAAAATAAAATATACGTAGTAGGTAGGATACTATGTGGACTAGCATTTTGCTCGCGACTTCGTCCGCGCCTGTCGGCAACATCAACACCATCGAGTCCAAAACTATCGAACCATTTATGTGTAATTGAAATCGGTTGAGTACTTTCGGAGATTAGCTTGTACGAAGAGAGTGACACGTGATATTCATAATTATGATTATAAGATTAGGCAACCCTATCAGAAGCACACGCCGCACAAGTCAATGGCGGATATTTACAAATAAGCGCGGAATGCGACACACTTTGAGACGAAAAACGACCTTCTGTGAATAATTTCGCGATTATTTAACGACAAAGGAAGGGTCTAATTGGTTGTTTTTCTACTTTGTCGTAGGTTGACAGTTTGGCGGCCATTATGGGATAGTATAAAGGCAAGTCTTCGCGACTACTCTTACTGTTTGTTGTTTATTTTCTTTTAAGTTTTGTTTGGAGTTCCATTCTTAAGGTCCATTGTAGAATGTCTTTCTAATGTCGACTCTCATCTTTTCTTGCTTTTCCCAACTAAAGGGTGTAAAACACCTTTTAAACGAAGCCGAAAGGCACTTGTTCTCCCCGTCATTGCGATCATTTTGTTTTACACCATACGTGGGAAGTTGGGAACCATACCTGGGGTCTTTTACAACCTGTACGTGGGATCGGCTTCAATTAATTTAAGGCACTTTTTACCTCTCTTACCTTCTTCACCAACCTTCCCCACCCATTAGGTACAAACCGAGTTTTCTCCGTGCCTCGGAAAGCACGTTAAGCAGTTGATCCCGGCTGTCCTATGTAGATCTTTGACAGTCGTTACAGGTAGTCAGTGGCCTAGAAAGTCTGACAACCAGTCTTATCAAGGGGTATCGTATTACCCAGTACTAACTAGGTTGTGGAGGTCAGATAGGCAGTCGCTCCATGTAAAATACTGGTATTCAGCTGCATCCGGTTAATCTGGAAGCCGACCCCAACTTAATCACCCCAGACAGGCAGATAATGATGATTACTGAAGTAGTAGGTATTCATTTCGTAACACCTACACAAAATGATGTACTTACCTATACTAATATGTGTACCGTGACTTTGCTTAAGACAAAGAAGTATAACAAGACAAACCGATCACACTATATCTAACCACTGCAACTCCTGAAAGCTAGAATCAACAGTTGGTGAGCAGAAAACTGTCGTGGCAATGAAGCTCGACGTAGTCCCGGTGAAAAAAGAATAAGAAGAAGAATCAGATTTCGCGGATTGGATCCGACGAAATTAATCAGAAAATAATACCGGAACACATTTATCATCAACAAGAATTAACTTAAAAACCCGATTACTGAGGACAATGGCAGCCGCCCATACATTAATTTAGCTGAGATTCAATTATTGCGTCTTTAAACAAAAAATATCTTGTTTAACTCGGCGTCAACTTCTGAATTAGTTTATGCAAGAATTTTTGTCCGAGAAGGCCGAGATAAATAGAAATTCAGTCATGAACTTTTGTAGGTTATGTCTATGGTAATTCCTCCAATTCGTGGAAGATAAGGTGCAAACCCACCTCGGCGCAAGCTGTGCGGGCACGCGGCGCATTTTAGCTACGTGGATACATTTGTTTTACTTCTTTCAGCACAATGCGCAAGCGTCTGCGACATTTTTATTACTAATAATCAACCAAGAGGGCAAAAAGACTATTATCCCAAATCTAAAAAAAAACTCGGTTTGACAACTGTCGTCAAACCAAGTTATATTTTTTTCAGATTTGGAATAATAGTCTTTTTGCCCGTCATTAATTGAAAGTAATTCATTTTTTTTTACACTACAATATTTTTACCTCCCCTATGTTACACTTCTACTTAGAAATAAACAGTATTGTTAATTCATTTACTCCGTTTAATTACAATAACAAACTAAAACTGATCCTATTACAATAATGCTGTACTTACTGTCACTTGGCAGAATGAATATAAAATGGCAACACTAAACCTCAATGAAAAAATCAAATAACTTTTCAATTATATTAACTTTTTTATCCGGCTTTAACTAGTTAATGTGAAACTTTGAAAAAACGTAGAAAAATAATGGAACTGCCTTCGTATTTAAGTCACTTTTAGACGCTCAAATAAAATTCAGCTAAAATCTCGCCATTGTCCTTTGGGCTTTACAAGGTATCATAGATTCTTCTATTTTGAAGTCGGTTAAAATGTAGCCTATGTTACCCGGGCCATAATAACGAACCGACTGACACCTTATTCATCAAAATCGGATGAATAGTTTAGGCGCTACGTTGGAACATACGTAAATACATACATACATGGATAGACTGCTAAAATCATAACCCTTCCTTTTGGCTTTGACGTAGTCGGGTAAAAAGAGCAACTTTAAATATAGATCTGCCTCTACCATCTCCTTTACAACCTTTTTGTACAAGGCGACAGGGCAACCGGTATCCGAGCACGTTTCTAATCAATAAATCATGCCGAGTCCGCCTTCGTAAGTATCCTAGAGAAGTGGAGCTTCGTTACATAAGTACCTATATCTATAACACTGAGTGATGAGATCACTTTCACTTGAGCATCCACCTCCGCGCGAGATGTGAGGAGGCACCCCGCCGCGCCGGTAGCTAGGGACAGCAATGGTCATGCTCAAATTATCAGATAGCAGACGTGCAACAAACTAAGTGGGTCTATCCTAGTTGTAAGCGTCCCTTTGTGCCCATTGGCCTTGTTTCGTTATATCTCCTGCTGATATGGAGGGAAGTGGAAATTACGGTTTTTCCTACTTCTCAGCTCATCATCATGATCATTTCAGCCGAAAGACGTCCACTGCTGGACATGGGCCTCCCCCAAAGGGGGGTTTGCCATAATCGCCACGCTTACACGCTTACAATCGTACTGCGATCGCCAACCCGCCTGGGGTTGGCGATCGCAGTACGGTTGTTACAAAAGCACAGAGAACGCTGCTGCCCATTCTCTGGTAAGTCCCTTAGTCGCCTCTTACGACACCCACGGAAAGATATGGGATTCTTTACGTCCGACACCATACAGACATTACGTCCGACACCATACAGACACGCACTTCTCAGCTATACTTTTCTGATTAATTTCGTTGCGGGATCAAAGACAGTTAAATTGTTTCTCTGGGACTACGTCGAACTTCATTGTCTCGGCGCTTTTCTGGTGGTCGCCACTGTTGATTCTGGTTTTCAGGAGTTACAGTGGGCAAGGAATAGTGTGGCGGGATTGTCATTATTCTCTTGCCTTTTAAATTCAAATTTATTTGTGGTTACAAAATGGGCCTGCTCTTTCTTGACCTCGATCTCGCCTGATGGAAAGCGATGGATGAGGTCTATGATGGAACGAGCGTGCCCAGAAGACGCCTGTTCACTCTTGCTTTGAAAGCAGGCGGTTTAAATGTAGGAGAGAACACAGTTAAAGAACACAGAGAGTTGCACCCTTTAGAAGTCAGATTAGAGAGTTCCACATTTTAGCTGTCCGCTTAACAAACGTGGAGGAGAAGCGCTGAGTACGAGTCGTCGGGATATCAACCAAGTACGAATGGTACGCCGCAGTACGTCTGTTAGTCCAGTGGTAAAAGTGTGATGGTGGGATCAGTTCGTGGAGCTCCTGGGCACACTCTCCGAAGTGTAGTCTGTAGAAGACAGGCAGGCAACATTACGCCGATGAGCTAGGCTGTGAAGCGTAGCTACGAACGTCACGTCGCCTACAAGCCAGCCATTCTAGTTAGACTGGAAGCCGACCCCAACATAGTCACCGCAAGGCAGGAAGATAATGATGATTACTGAAGTAGTAGGTATTCATGTCCTAACACACACACACCTGTGACATTGAGGATACTAAATCGATGAACCTGCGCCTGGTCTAAATGGCTTACTGCTGTTGTGATTGTGAAGAATACAATAATTGTGTACTCGCACCCCAGCCAGAAGTGACAAGGAGGGATACCGTGTGGTTATAGTAAGTAGGAGTCTGACAGACCCCTCCGCCGACCCTACGGCGGAGGACATCAATTGAGGATTTCCACACAAAAAATAAAAAAAGGCTTATTTCTGTAGGTAATCGATTTGATTCAAGGAGCGGTAGGTTGTCGTTGGTGCGTGAGAGGCCGTCACAGATGTCCATGCATCACGGATCTGATACAGTCTAGCGAGCCTAAAATGACCGCTTTAACAGAATCATGTTATAATTCACGTTAAAAAATACATCCTTAAATTTAAGAATTTAAATTTTTTAACGTGCTTCCAATTATGATTCTGACAAAGCGGCCATTTTAGACCCTTAGATCTCACACAGTCCGTCCGGCTGAACTGATGACGTTAGGACGAACAATTCATCTTAAAGTTTCCACTGCTGGGACACCGGCCTCCTCTCTTATGTTTCTCTGGTGGACATGCCAGTTTCCTCGCGATGTTCGGTTAGGACAGTGATGCAATGTCAAGCTCTCGGCGGACATCCGTCAGTTCAGAACGTTTATGGTCCATAATTATCTCGACGGGTTGAACTTTCTCGCGCATTCCTCACCGGTTCATATACAAGCCTATTGGTGAGGCAGGCCGCCGGCCGTAGTTATCGTCAACCAGTAACACTATACAGAGTGTAAACAACCTCATCACGAAGCCGTCAACCAAGCATTCTGTACATCAAACTAAGTAACTTTTCGTAATTTTTACGAAAAGTTACTTAGTTAATTGCTGAGAATCGACTTTTTTTGGGGTGAAAATTCACGTTTTACGGTAGAACTCAATGTATTGCACTTAAAACATTGTGCTGATTGCATTGAGTAGTAATAACGTGTCATGGAGGTATTTTAAGTAAAGTCATAACTTATAAAACACTTGTGAAAAAGTTGTAACTTTGACCCCCAATATCTCCGTAACTAGGTTCCCAGGTATGGTGTAGAACAATAACATTATCGCAATGACCCGGAAAACAAGGAACAAGTACCTTTCCACTTCGTCAAGGGGTCTATTTTACACCCTCTAGTTTGCCCGCCGACAGCGACGTGCGGTCTGTTATATATACCACCTGACCATCTTGTTGGTAGAACAAGTGACTGCTTAGGTACTGGGTTCGAATCTCATGTCGTGCAAAGTGTTGTTCAGTTTTGTTTATCAGGATAACCGCACAGAGTCAGTGACTCGAACATACCATGACTGTAGTTAGCTAACCGTAGGTACTACTGTAAATACCTGCCTACCTCTGTGGTGGATCACACACACACACACACATGACACAGTCTAAAACATACCTAGGTACAGTCGTGGTTTTTTCCGCCCAACCAGTAATTTTTTTTTTCACTTAAGGCTAGGTAGTTTTGCAAAAGTAGGCATTTAGCGCTGTAGGCTACGCGCGAAATACTTCGCGTGGACACAGCGCGTCAGAGAACTCGCATGACTCCGCGCGGCGACACAGTATAGAAATATGCAGTAGGTTATGTAATATTAGTTGACTTTTATGAAATATATTTTTATGATCAAAATTTGTTACTCGTAGTAGCGATAAATTAGAGCTTCGATATAAAATAATTGTCTATAAAATATTAGAATATAAAATAGGTAGTCATAATTGGGCAGTTGGAATAATTAATTGAAAATAAACAGCCAGTTCGCAGGTTTGAGAACTGTAAAGATAAAATTTTGATTTGTTTATGTTTTTGTATTATTGTTTTTTTTTCTTTCAAAATAATTATATTTGAGGAAAGTATTTCAATTTCAACTACGGTTATTTACTTCAAAGATAGATTTGCATAAAAAGAACCTAGGGTGTCAAATAAAACAAATTTATAAAAGAAATCTATATAATAATATAAAAATTAATTACTGTTCGTTAGTCTCGCTAAAACTCAACAATAGGTCAAGGTTTGTATAAAAGATAAAAAATAGGGGGTAGGCAGTAGGTAGGTGGTTGGTAGGTAGTAGGTAAGTAGGTACATAGTAGGTAGTGGGCAGGTAGGTACTGTAGGTAGTAGATAGGAAGTAGGTAGATGGTAGGTAGTAGGTAGATGGTAGGTAGTACGTAGGTAGGTAGGCGGTCGGTAGTCGGTAGGTAGGTAGTAGGAAAAGGCGCATTGCAACACATGCTGTGCAACGGCACAGCTAGTTTTAAATATTTTCATGTACTATCGTGGTCTTTTCCGTCTGACCATTTTAATTTTTTTTCGCTTAAAACATGCAGAGGCGCCGAGTCCCGCCCCCTTAAAGTTTGGGCGTATTAGGAAAACGTCAACTTTGCCGCGCAAAATAACAATAACTCTCGTTTGGCGTGCGTCATCCGTGCGCTCGGCCGATTCGGTATCTTTTCATTCATTATTTGTATACAAAGTCAACGGGTCGGAGCGTTTCTATTTTGCGAGTGCAAGCAAAAATTAGCTTAGTGGTGGTCAGGCGGGAGTGTCCTCGATAGTACTTTAGTCATCTTAAAATTGCCGGTTGCAATTCTTGAGGCTGCCCCACTGACCTATAACAAAAAGTAAATGAAGTACCTATTTCACAGATGAAATTGATAGGTAGATATTATAGTTTTAGTATTTACTTTTCGTTTGCAAACGCCAGGCTGAGACATCGATACTTATACCTAGACAAAATATGATTTAATTTTATCAAAAATCTTAGCGTTCTCTAGTAGTACTGATATTTTTATACTGTGGATATGTTTCTACATATTTGTTTCTTTTATTGCTTTACACGACTTTTTTCGCCTGCGTTGTTTATTGCCCATTATAACTAACAAAAAAAAAACTCTCAAAAACAGATGATAAGGTGCGCGAAGTTGTCGCGGAAAAAACTGACACAGGTCCGTCGTCCATAAGCGCCAGCACGCGACTGAACGGGCCTGTCGGAACCGCCGCGGGCGCTTTTAATTCATATTTAATCGTAGTAATTAAGAAAATCATTTTATCAAGTCAAACTCTGCGAATTTGTCTATAACTAATTAGTTTCTTTAATATAGTACAAAAATTAAATGTAAAAAATCAGTAATATAGTCATAATAACGTTATAAAAAGGGGCAACTTTGCGATTTTTTTCTATCGAGTGAAGTTCATCAGGTCTTGCAACTGAATGCGATTTTGACTAGACAAGATCCTTAACTAATACATATTTTTTTTTAAATTTAAAACACCTCCTTTGTCTCAGATTGTTATAAAAAAATTAAATTCGGGGCCACCTAGCCTTAAATCATGCGGAGGCGCCGAGCCTTAATGTTTTTGAAATTAGGAAAGCGTCAATTTGGCGCACAAAATAACAATAACTCTCGATTGGCGTGCGTCGTCAGTGCGCTCGGCCGATTCGGTATCTTTTCATTCATTATTCTTACACAAAGTTAACGGGGCGGGGCTAGAGAGCGTGTCTATGTTGTAAGTGCAAGCAAAAATTAGCTTTGTGGTGATCAGGCGGGGGTGTCCTCGATAGTACATAGAATTCAGTCAGTTTGTATCAGGACGAAAAAAATAAAATCTTACAACTGTAGTGTGTTCATACGACAGGTAGTGAGAATATTTTTTCCCTCCTTTTGCACATACGCTTAACAAAATACTTGATTATCTTCTAAACGGTGATACGACGACTAGAGATAACTTTTTCAAAACAAAGTTATGAACACGTCGGTAATGTCAGTGTAGATACATCAGTTTGTGAGATACGACAGTTAGCGGGGAGGGTGACGATATAACCATAGAACCGTGTACCGACTTAGGTGACAACTCATCCGCAAAATATTTCATCCGCGGATGAAACGTCACCCTTTCAAAATTGTAAGGCGACGAATCATCCGGAAGTTCGGATGAGTCGTCGCTTAGTTAATATTAATGTGGTCATTTCAGCCAAATAGACAAACTTCGAGGGAGGTATTTTTTTATTTTTTTTATAAAAATCGTTAATTTAAAAGCGGTGGAAGGAGAAAAGCTGGCCGTTAGGGATTTTTTTTTAATAAAAAAATCGTAATTTAAAAGCGGCGGAGGGAGAAAAGCTGGCGATGGGGAAGGGGGGGGATTGATTTTTAATAAAAAAAACGTTAATTTAAAAGCGGCGGAAGGAAAAAAGCTGGCGATGAGGAAGGGGGGAAGGTAGAAACTATTGAGGGGGATAATACAAAACATTAAAAATACAAATCCATTTTATTTTTATTTACTTGCTGAGAATTACGTGGCAGGGGGGTTATTAGGGGGGCAAAAAAAAACATTCTTTTACTATGTTTAGTTTATGCACAACAGAATCGACACCATTATTTTACATGCTAAGTTATATTAATTTAGGCTATTGCTATCTTTTACTAAAAGGAAGTGCGAGAAAAGGACGGCTATAGCTATGAACTAAGTTAGAGATGTCAAACTAGTCTAAGCCTTGCGCTTCACCGTGTTTTTAGTCGACATGTTTTTACGTGCACCCTTCATTTGTATAGAAATATTAGTTCCACCTAAATTTGACAGCTCTAAATTACGTTCGTCTCTTTCTCGTATTATTAGAGAGAAAAAGGTAGCAATAGCCTAAATTAAGTTTAGTTTGTGCACAACAGAATCGACACCAATATATCATATTCTTTTATCGTGAAAATAACAACTAAAATTGTCCTAAAAGTCTTGCTAGCTGGCATGAGGAGCGTAGGCCGAAGCCCGGCGGAGCTATGACGACATTTTATGACAGACAGTGTGTGTGTAATGTAAAATGCGAGCATAGCGAGCGCGCTTCATGGAGTCGTAGCAGGTTCTAAATTTGCTTATATCTCGAAAATGGTGCGTCCTAGGGCAAAAATAATGAACAATTTGCCCCCTTAATAACCCCCCTGCCACGTAATTCTCAACATTCAGGTAAAAAAAGAAATGGATTCGTATTTTTAATGTCTTTTATTATCCCCCTCAATAGTTTCTACCTCCCCATCGCCAGCTTTTCTCCTTCCGCCGCTTTTATTTTAACGATTTTTTTATTTAAAAATGAGTCCCCCTTCCCCTCTCCCCCACCACCAGCTTTTCTCCCTCCACCGCTTTTAAATTACGGTTTTTTTATTTAAAAAAATCCCCCCTCCCCCCCCTCCCCCCCCGCCAGCTTTTCTCCTTCCGCTGCTTTTAAATTAACGATTATTTTATTTTTAATAAATCCCCCTCCCCCCCTCCCCCAACACCAGCTTTTCTCCTTCCGCCGCTTTTAAATTAACGATATTTTTATTTAAAAATGATTCCCCCTCCCCCCTCCCCCACCGCCAGCTTTTCTTCTTCCGCCGCTTTTAAATTAACAATTTTTTTATTAGAAAAAAATCCCCCTCCTCCCTTCCCCCACCGCCAGCGTTTCTCCTTCCGCTGCTTTTAAATTAATGATTTTTTTATTTAAAAAAAAATCCCCCTTCCCCCTCTCCCCCACCAGCCAGCTTTTCTCCCTCCGCCGCTTTTAAATGAATGAAGTTTTCATTTAAAAAAATTAAAAAATACCTCCCTCCAAGTTTGTCTATTTGGCTGAAATGACCACATTAATATTAACTAAGCAACGACTCATCCGAACTTCCGGATGATTCGTCGCCTTACAATTTTAAAAGGGTGACGTTTCATCCGCGGATGAAATATTTTGCGGATGAGTTGTCACCTAAGTCCGTGTACCATGGCTGTAGTTAGCTAACCGTAGGTACTACTGTACCTGCCTACCCCTGTGGTGGATCACACACACACACACACACACACATGACATAGTCTACAACATACCTAGGTAGGTACACACAGCATGAGCCGCTCGAGCTTGAACTTTCTCTGAAGGCCGAAGGGCGCGTCCACTTTCACTGCGTGGCGCGTGGGGTGACCACGAGCGCGCATCCCGCGAGACTGTCCTAACCTGATACACTCTCATTGCTACAGTAACTCTGTTCAGATGAAAAGTTAATTATTAGGGTAGATGACAAAAAAATCTAATTAGTACATCAGATAGATTTCCAAAAAAATATTTTATTTTTTCTTTTTTCACGTAAACAAAACAAAATGAAATGAAGACTATACAGTGCGTCGAAAACTCGTGTGACGCCACATTTGAGTACATTTTTTACCGGAAAGTGACGTCACAAGCCTCCGCTCATGGTCTTTGATGCGTTTTAACTTCCTCAATTTTTATTAATTTGTTGAAACGAAAAACACGTATCCAATATTTTTCGATTATCTAACTGACTCATATTTTTTTTTAGTTAGGAATCATTAAGTACTATTTTGTTTATGTATGTAGTGTAGGTTTAGTAATAGATACAATATTATCAGTTTTAAAGCCATTTTTTTGGTTAGGCGGTTGATTGAACGGCTAATTAAAGCTAGTTGGCTGCGACATAAACATCAAGTTTTGTATTCTATGTGTACAGAGGGCAAAACAAATAAGTAATGTTTATAAATACAGTAGTTGGTACGGGAAACAGGTGTACTCATTGCACTACCATGAAAATAAAAGTGATTTACAAAACAACAAGTGAAAGGGAAACATAATAATACTGTAACAACAATAATAAGATTTGCGGTTACCAGCTTACACTTCTGTTAGCTCAGCGCCACAAACAGAGTGCAGGCACGAGAGCTCAACGCGACCACATACAATACAATCATTACATTGATTACTATCATTCACTTTGTGACAATATAAGCTACGGTTCGTTCACAGTACGTTTATCTCTGATTGGACATCACTGACAACATTTCAGTGATGTTTAAAGCCATTATAATAATAATAATCAATTTATTTCGGGTAACAAAGATCCATACATAAATACCTTTACCTATAAATACATACTTATAACAATTTTTGTTAGTACATATAAGCAACTTAAAACTATGTTAGTAACACTTCACTTGCACGATGTTTTGTGCGTTCTTGTGGAATTTGCCCGCGGAACCGACGGAACACCACATCCTGCGGCCAAAAACTTTCTTCCAACACCAAATGGAGCATACACGTAGGGATGCGCACCACAAACGCCATTATGATAAAGGCCTGCGCACACCAGGACCCAGGTACGGCAGGACAGAGATCGACCGCAAGACTTCAAAAGGATTTCCTTTCGCCGCATTGCACATTGGAATCATCATCTACATAGGAATTTACACTGGGGAAGTATAAAATGCTTCGTTCCTGCCGTCTCTGGTGTGCGCTGGCTTTAAGATTGAAGATTCTATTTCTTTTTTGCGCCTTTAGAGAAGTAACTGACAGAAGCTGATTTGCTATTAATCTTTTAAAAAGACAATTTCTGTAACCTTTTGTTCCACAATAGCAATCCAACATAGCTATTCACAACGCTTCGATTCGATTCTAATTCGGAAAGTCGTATGTCTATCTCGCTCGTTTTCGTAATGACAAAAAAAGATAGACATACGACTTTCCGAATCGGAATCGAATCGAAACGTTGTGAATAGCTAATGCTTTTGCATAGTCAGATGGGCTTGGAACCTCGTATTATCAAAACGTTACACATTGGTTTTTAGGATAATTATTGTTTTTACTTATTCGTAGTATTTTGTGAAAAAAAAATCTCTTTGCTTTCTCGTAAATTCAAAATGACGTGGTCGCCTTACTTCGCACAGTGTTACTCAATACCGGTTATTTCCTAAAATATATTGGTTACCACTCGTTTCATAACTTATTTATACCGGGGGATTGCGTCGTGGAGAAAATACATTTTATCAATAATTATTACTGCCCAAGTAGGTAACGCAAAGAATTTAACAAACTTTTAAGTAAGTACACAACCGAGGGAAGTACTCATTATGTACTGACATCAGTTCTTTAATGTTTTTCCATCGTAATATTTATACCTAGTGACTCGTGATTAAATAAAAACATCCACTCGGGTCGATCTTCAGGTTAAGCCACGTTTGCTTCGGTTGGTCCGTCGATGGGTGACCATCTATTACATACCGAGTTTCCTCCGTGCCTCGGAAAGCACGTTAAGCCGTTGGTCCCGGCTGTTATTTGTAGATCTTTGTCAGTTGTTGTTGTTGTTTGTTGTTGTTGTTGTTGTTGTTGTTGTTGTAGTCAGTGGCCCGAAAGTCTGTCCAGTCTTAAAAAGTGTGTTGTGGAGGTCAGATAACTCCATGTACAGTACAGGTATTCAGCTGCATCTGGTTAGCCGACCCCAACCTGGTTTTGAAAAGGCTAGGCAATGATGATGATATTATTGACAACTTCAGCGGAATCCAATATTGATGCTATATCTACTATAAAGCTCTGGAACGCGCTACCTTTTCAAAAGCTGAAAGCAATATCACTTTTAAAAGAAATGTTCGTAACCAAAAAAAAAATTCAGATTAAATAACTCTCAATTATTAGAAGTCGAGTAATAGTTTAGTAGTTATTAGGTTTCTCTTTCTTTTTGTTATTGGTACCTATGTTAAAATATTTATTAGTTTATATAATTTATATGTTTAAGAGGGCCCTTCCCGGCCCGCCTTTCGTCAACGCGAGCATGGTCGAAAAGCTTGTTGTTTCATCCAGAGCCACAGCGGTGGTATTCTTTCAACTGACTTACCTAGCCCCGAACCTGCACTACTTGCCTCACGCGTACCTCATATCGCCTAACGCGAGGACATTGAACGAAAAATAGTTTTCGAAAAATTTTAAAACTTGTTCCAGGAAATACGTGTTTTTTAATTAGTCTTACAAGTAAGAGAAATAAATATTTGGTATTTAGAATCTCCACTACATTTGCAAGGCTTCTATCAGCATGCTTTCTTTACTTTTACAATTTATGAGTACATTATGAACGGCCAAAGTTGAGGTAAAAGTTGTGAAAAACAGCCATTTTTGGAGACTTATGTGAATTTGTTTCTACAATTTTTTTTTTGCTTTGATAGAAGCCTAGATATAGTCCACAAGATACCTATTTGTTAAAAAAAAATCAAAGATATATGCATAACAACGGCATAATCACGCACGAGCGTTTGTCAAAATTCTCGCGAAAACTATGGCGGGTTGGCCGCTCTAAGTTATTATTTTATAAATATACTAGCTGTTGCCCGCGGCTTCGCCCGCGTGATGTTCGGTTACTGTCCCACTGGATCTTACTAAAGGGATAATAGTGTCCTACATGTTAACCCAGGTTATAAACTATCTATGTGCCAAATTTCATAATCATCACAATTATTATCATCACAATCACAATCACCATCACCATCACAATTACCATCAAAATAACTATCACAATCACCATCATCGTTATCACAATCATTATCATCGTAATAACAGTCATTATCACAATCACCATCACTATCACAATCACCATCACTATCACTATCACAATCACCATCACTATCTCATCACCATCACAATCCCCATCACCATCACTATCACAGTCACCATCATTATCACTAATTATCATCATTAACACAACCACCATAATTACCACAATCATTATCACAATCACCATCACAACCACCATAACAATCACAATTACCATCACTATCACAATCACAATCACCATCACAATTCCCATCACTATCGCTATCACAATTTCTATCACAATCACCATCACCATCAACATCACAATCACCATCAAAATAACTATCACAATCACCATCATCGTTATCACAATAATTATCATCGTAATCACAGTCATTATCACACTCACAATCACCATCACTATCTCAATCACCATCACAATCACCATCACAATCACCATTACAATCACCATAACAATCACAATCACCATCACTATCACAATCACAATCACCATCACAATCCCCATCACAATCGCTATCACAATCACAATCACCATCACCATCACAATCACTATCACAATCACCATCACAATCACCATCACAATCACCATCACAATCACCATCACCGTCACAATCACCATCACAATCACCATCACATTCACCATCACAATCACCATCACAATCACCATCACAATCACCACCACAATCACCATCACAATGACCATGACAATCGCCATCACAATCACCATCACAATTACCATCACCATCACTATCACAGTCACCATCATTATCACCAATTATCATCATTAACACAACCACCATAATTACCACAATCATTATCACAATCACCATCACAACCACCATAACAATCACAATCACCATCACCCTCACAATCACCATCACAATCACCATCACAATCACCATCACAATCACCATCCCAATGACCATCACAATATCCATCACAATCACCATCACAATTACCATCACAATCACCATCGCTATCACCATCACAATCACCACCACTCTCAGAATAACTATCACAATCATCATCACCATCACAATCACCATCGCTATCACCATCACAATCACCACCACTCTCAGAATAACTATCACAATCATCATCACCATCACAATCACCATCGCTATCACCATCACAATCACCACCACTCTCAGAATAACTATCACAATCATCATCACCATCACAATCACCATCAAAATCAGTATCACAATCACCATCATCGTTATCACAATCATTATAATCGTAATCACAATCATTATCATCGTAATCCCAATCACTATCATCTTAATCACAATCATCATGATCACAATCGCCATCACTATCTCAACCACAATCATTATCACAATCACCATCACAATCACTACCCTCGTTATCACAATCATTATCATAGTAATCACAATAATCTACATCATTATAACAATCACCATCACTGTCACAATCACAATCACCATCGCTATCACCATCACAATAACTGCCACTTTCACAATCACCATCACAATCACCATCAAAATCACTATCACAATCACCATCATCGTTATCACAATCATTATCATCGTAATCACAATCATCATCATCACAATCTCCGTCCTCGTTATCACAACCATCGCTATCACCATCACAATCACCGACACTATCACAATCACCGTCACTGTCACAATCACCATTACAATCACAATCACTATCACAATCACCATCATCGTTATCACACTTATTATCATTGTAATCACAATCATTATCATCGTTATCACAATCATCATAATCACAATCATCATCATCGTAATCACAATCATTATCATAGTAATCAAAATCATCATCATCACAATCATCGTCATCATTATCACAATCATCATCATCGTAATCACAATCATTATCATCTGGATCTCAAAATCAATGCCATTTTTGTAATCAGCTCCCCTGATAATCTCGGTATCGACACCCATATTGATTTTTAGACATTTCAACCCCATCGCACCCCAACAGGGAATGGTAGTATTTCAGGTCTGCCACATTAAATCTTAAAATCGTTGTTTTTGTAATACACCCGACCCAATTCACCATAAAAAATAATACCTATGTTGAATTTCAGGCTTTGTTACCCCATTTCCGCCTTTAGGGGTTGAATTCTGAAAAAAACTAAAACACAAACGTTAACTCATTTATCGATAGGAGTACTCCTGTTAAGTTTCGAATAAAGTAGTCTAACTAATCTTATTTCCCCACGTAATCTTTGGACTCCCGTTCCAACCCCTAAGGGGGTGAAGTTTGAAAAATCCTTTCTTAATGCACCCCTAAACCTCATAAAGAACCTTTGTGCCAAATTTGGAATCTCTAGACTCAGCGGTTTGGGCTGTGCATTGATTTTTATACTTTGCCACCCCATTTCCCCCTCTTAGGGGTTGAATTCTGAAAAAACCTGAAACTCGTTTCTACTCATTTATCAATAGGAGCACTCCTGTAAAGTTTCGAATAAAATAGTCTAACTAATCTTGTTTTACCCATACAAACTTATATTCCCGTTTAATCCCCTTAGGGGTTGAATTTTGGAAAATCCTTTCTTAGTGCACCCCTAGACCACTTAAGGAACCTTTGTGCCAAATTTGGAATCTCTAGACTCAGCGGTTTGGGCTGTGCATTGATTTTTATACTTTGCCACCCCATTTCCCCCTCTTAGGGGTTGAATTCTGAAAAAACCTGAAACCCGTTTCTACTCATTTATCAATAGGAGCACTCCTGTGAAGTTTCGAATAAAATAGTCTAACTAATCTTGTTTTCCCATACAGACTTTGGAGCCCCGTTTAACCCCTTTAGGGGATGAATTTTGAAAAATCCTTTCTTAGTGCACCCCTAGACCACATAAGGAACCTACTTGCCAAATTTGGAATCTGTAGACCCAGCGGTTTGGGCTGTGCGTTGATAGATGAGTCAGTCAGTCAGTCAGTCAGTCAGTCAGTCAATCAGTCAGTCAGTCAGTCAGTTTCTTCTTTTATATATTTAGATTATTTTGTACTCTGTCATTATGTTTTCCTATTGAACCCAAAGGTTGACTGGTACATAATGCCTTGTGGCATTAAGTCCGCCTATGTACCACTCTTGTACGGTCGACCAAGCTGTTTTACATTTTACAATGTAATTTGCATGTTAAAATGTAAACTTGTACATGAAGTTTAAATAAATAAATAATGTTTTCAGCCTAGAGTAATTTAGGAACAGTCTCATGTGGCTAACATAGGATTTTATTTAGTTGCACAATTGTGAGGAAAACTGCAATAGATGTACCATTTTTTGATCATCTAGTTCATCTACTTCTTGTCCCGTACGCTCTTGACAGAGCGGTCGTTATAGCAGTATTGGAAGGGGCAGATGTGATGCACTTCACGACATTTCGCCACCGCTGCCTGCTAGAGGTCATCCTGCTGCATTCGTTAATTGAACCCCCAATGGCAGACTTGATCTGGTCAGTCCAACGCATGGGTGACCTTCCGCGCGGTCTAGTGCTTTCTACTTACTACTATACTTATAGTTCATCTTAAGGCCCTTCTAACCCTAAAATTAGCAACTCTATTTGTGGTGGTTCAAACTTCGTTTGAAACACTGTTAGAATAAAGTTCGAATCAGCTTGCACTACAACGCGGTTGTTACGTCCGTCACTGCGGCCGAATAATGCGAAATGAGTGGTTTTTCGATTTACAAAAAATCTATTGATTGGACTAAAAAAATAAAACACATGACCTGCTTTATAGTTAGTTCAGTTAGTATGCAAAGTTTCATGATCTAATTTAAAGTACTTTTTGAATAGCAGTGGTTTATTATTCGATTTGGAGGTAACTTTGAATTTTTTTTCTATCGAGAAAAGTTTATGGAATCGTGTTTTCGCCACACATAGTACCAAGCAATAATCCTCAACTTTACCTTATGTATATTTATTTCAAAATTAATGCTGCAGTATTTTAAGCCTAACGAAGGATTATGCTAAGCCATTTGAGGGATATAATAGCCCTTAATGCTCCCCAATATTGCCATGTATCAGTTTGGTTGGCTCTGTCGGCACAAAGCTTCTCTTTCCGTGCACACCGCGCGTCACAGACCCCCCTGTATACTAACACTACTTGCTTCCCGCATTCCGCAGAGGTCGCGCGCCTCGTAAAACATACGATTGATTTATTACAAACTAGCTGATGCCCGCGGCTTCGCCCACCTGCAAATTATATACTAAAACCTTCCTCTTGAATCACGCTATCTATTAAAAAAACCCGCATCAAAATCTAAGCATACATAAGGACAGACAGACAGACAGACAGCGGGAAGCGACTTTGTTTTATAGTATGTAGTGATATCATTATTGTTACGTTACAACATAGTCATTTTTAGGGTCCCGTGTCTCTTAAGGAAAAACGGAACTCTTAAAGGATCACTTTGTTGTTTGTCTGTGTGTCAAGACCCTTTATGTTGGAAAAGTGTGGAGGTATCGAGTCGAAATTAAAAACATATAATCAGATTTACAGTACCTTGGAGCTGTGATAAAATCAAACTTCCAAGATAGGTAACGTAAAAAAAAATACAGCCGTTTAACCCGAAAAACCAAATATTTCGACACTCACAAAGAAATCATTTTTACGGTACTTCCCGTTGACCTAGAATCATGAAATGAATTAAGCTTAATTTCGGATTTGGCCCACTTGAAAAAAATATTCTGTATAAATCTCCGAACCCAAATAGTTGTTGACTTTGACGCCATAGTACAAAATAATGCGTTACACGTGTGCTTTAAAAGTGTGTAATTATTATTGACGGCCGCGAAAAAAAAAGGATCCCAGAATGAGTGATCTCCTTTGACAGATTGTAGTAGCTTGTTATGTTGCCGTCTGATGTACCTTTGCCTAGCAGTAACAATAACAATTCATATATTTCTCAGTATTTAGCTGAAACTGCTCGTGAAACAGACTGACGAACTCCTTGCACAATTCGGCTAATAAAACCTACACACGCGAACCGTATGGGCCGTGTCTGTCACCTGTGAACCTGTTGCATGCGCCAGTGACCACCCCCTCCCCCCACCCCCCCACAGGGGCGCGGGGGGCGAGCCACCCTCCACCCTCTGAGCTGGCGACACGTGACGCGAGCGAGCGACGTGCGGGCGAACACGGTGGTAAAAAGGTAGGTACGTCAAAGTAAGCTATTTCAAGTAACAATCACTTACAATAAAATTGCTGCCGGCGGCCTCCCATTCTAGGTAACTCCGTAGGGCGCAAGGCTAGCTCAAGCTAGCCGCTCGACTGACATGCAATCGGCAGTGTAGCCGCTCGACTGACATGCAATCGGCAGTGATAGCCGCTCGACTGGCATGCAATCGGCAGTGATAGCCGCTCGACTGACATGCAATCGACACGAATCCCCAATTTTTGAAAGAAAATTACTGTTTGAAAAGGAATGTTTTTGGAACTTGCCAAAGATTTTCGCTACTTGATTGTACAGTACTGTGATTTTAGTTTCACAGAGGGAAACAAGCTTTAAGCAGCTTCAAGCTTTATTTTGAGTGAGAGTGTATACGGCTTAGCGTATCAAGTGTTGTAACCCGCTCCCGCTCCGCTTGAGTCGAGCCCTCTCCCTTGATCTCTATCCATGCGTCTCACAAGGTATTACGTAAATAAGCGGCGCTCAGTGACACAGGGTGCCCCGTGCTGTGTGAGACACTCCCAAGTGAACATCCTGTGAACACAGCCCGGACTCCAGAGTGAACATACTGTACACACAGATGACGCCAGGACGCATCGTATAGTCGATCAGAACTGTGAGTACTACTCAGATTCTTTTGATAACCAAGTACTTTAATTATTATTGCTAGGGAGCGACCCTGACCCCCTCATGCGAATTCCTCACAGATTCTTAACGAAGCCGCGGTCAACCAAGCAACTGTACATAAAACTAAGTAGGTAACTTTACGCAAAAAATATTGCTGGGAAACGACTTTTTTTTGGGTGCGAAAAATCACGTTTTACAGTACAACTCAATGTAACGCACTCAAAACATTGTGGTAATGTGTGGGATGGATTGAAAAGTACGGGGGTCATGGAGGTGTTTGAAAACAAGTATTTAAAGAAAAAAACTTGTGAAAAAGTTATAACTTTAACCCCCAATATCTCCGTAACTAGAAGGTTCCCAGTATGGTGTAGAACAAAAAAATTAACGAATGAAACAAGTGCCTTTCAGCTTCGTTAAAAGTCTATAGTCTATTTACACCCTTTATGTAAATGTATAGTTGAAATAAATCTATCAAGAACTTCTCAGTAGGAGCCACGGAGTCTGGAGTGCCCGTATGATGGCAATTGGCTCGTCCTCTTTTATATGAGGGAGTCAAAGAGGTACACCGTGTATGTTATGTACTCTGCCCAGCCATTCGACGATTACCTACAGTCGACATGTTGTTTACATTGTTTTTCAATACACTTCCTCGAAAACTGGACCATAACGCACTACGATTAGGTACAACATGCAACGTATTTCACACACGTGCGATTTTTTCCACTTTCCCGCACGTGTGCGGGAATGAAAATTGCCACAGATAACTATACCTATACTTAGTCCAAATTGGTTCAATGCCTATAGTCTGAGGTCAATGTTTTTTTTAATTACGGCAAAGCACTACGCGTCTTTACGGCAAAAATATCTTTTGAATATTCAAATTGTGTTTATAAATAGAATATCATAGATTAACATGATTATTAAAAACTAATAGTTACTTGTATACACAAATTAACATTTATTTGTGTTCTGAATTCAAAAATATGAAATAAATCTATTTTTATATTAGGCTGTTTAACGGCTTCGTACCTTTGCCTCTCCTTCAACCTGGCGAAACCAAAGCGCGAAAAAAAAGAAAATTAAAATCATAGTTCGTGACAAAAATATTTTTCGTTATTTTATTTTATTTCTTCAAAAGTGTATTGAAAAACGTCGTTTGATACACGTGGACATTTGTTATTGCAATTCTCGGCTCATAAACACCCTCGCCTACAGCTCGGGTGTTATAATTCAGCCTCGAATGCAATAACAAACTTTCTCCACTTGTATCAAAATGTACTAAAATATGTCTTTGTTATTTCTTGTGTGCCTTTGATCATTTACTTCAGTCCATACTTCCATAATTATGTTATTAGTTTGTATTGATTTGGTTTGGTTTGTTTGTTTTGGTTCTTTTTGTTTGACTTTCTATTTTTTTTTTTACTGTAATGATTCGTGCCTTACAAGTGAGCGCGCGGTGTTAACGAAATTTAAATACGTCGATTTTAAAATTAAATTTTCACTTAAGTCATTTTCATAATTGTATGATTTTATTTAGGTATATCCATAGATGATACTGATTGTGCTTCTTGCAAACACATTATCTAAAATGCTATATGATTACTTTTTAGAATACAGAAGTATTTCAGTTGTGATGTATGTTTAGTGTGCAACAGCTGAACAGCCCCGTTGATCTCGCGGTCACAGTCGCCGCTGGTAAGCATGTGTTGGGTTCGATGCCTGGGTCGGGCAATGCGTCAGTAGGTTTTCCTCAGTAATTAATCAGTATCAGTCTAGAACTTTAAATATTTGTGTCCTGTTGATGGCAGATATCTGGTCCCCTCCTATTTCATCGCATTTAAGTAAACAAAACTGTGGGAGTATTTAGATAAATTTAAATTATTTAAATTTTATTTCATTTTCATTAATTTTTAGGGTTCCGTAGTCAACAAGGAACCCTTATAGTTTCGCCATGTCTGTCCGTCCGTTCGTCCATCCGTCTGTCCGTCCTCGCTTAATCTCTGTGACCGTTAGCACTAGAAAGCTGAAATTTGGTACCAATATGTATATCAATCACGCCGACAAAATAGTAAAATAAAAATTGGAAAAAAATGTTTTATTAGGGTAGCCCCCCTATATGTAGTGGGAAGTGATTTTTTTTTAATTGCAACCCTAACGTGTGATATATTGTTGGAAAGGTATTTAAAAATGAATAGGGGTTTCCTAAAATCATTTTTTGATAATGTCAATAATTTTGGAAATAATCGCTCCAAAAGTAAAAAACAATGTGTCCCCCCTCTCTAACTTTTGAACCATAAGTTTGGAAAATATGAAAAAAAATCTGAAAAGTAGAACTTTATAAGGACTTTCTAGGAAAATAATTTTGAACTTGATGGAAACAACAGTTTTTGTATAAAAAAGACAAAAAGTTGTACAAAATAATTTCTGGACTAAGTTTGTAGTATATTCGTATATGCAAGCATTTTTACTTGGATACCCACCTTTAAACTCATAAGTGGGAACACTTATTGTGACGGACGGGAAACTACGGAACCCTACACTGAGCGTGGCCCGACACGCTCTTGGCCGGTTTTTATGTAATATGTTCCGAAATTTGTATTTTTTTTTTGTATTGTTTATGGGCGTCATGCCTGAAGTATGTAAATTAAGTTTTTAATTTCTTATTATTTCTGCTTAGCCAAACTGCTCTGTAAGGGCCCAAGGGGACAGGCGTGATGTTACGTTGTTGTTGGTTTTCTGTAATGAACAAAAACAATAGTGGTCCAAGAGCACTACCAGCAGACCCCCGTTCAGATACGTTATCTGACGAGCTAAGTGCCTGTTGGTTCAAAGATAACTTCGTTAATTCGCGCGATTCCTTCGCTAGGGATCTCCTACAGTACACGTAACATAAAACACACTCGGTTTACCAATAACCGCATTAGGCAGGTAGGTCGAGCCACTCAAAGGGCAGAGGCAGATCTGATTGACCTAGTTTACACATTAACGCCTGACCGAAATACATTAGCAACGATTACTTGATCTACATTGAGGCTACGGGTTTTATGTTTTCTGTAGGCGCTTTTACATTCGTTTATGTACTTATTCTTTATGATATCATCTGATGATTACATCATCATCATCAGCCTATTAATATTCCCACTGCTGGGACACAGGCCTTCTCTCTATGAGAGGGAATGGGCTATAATCCGCCACGCGGGCCCAGTGCGTGTTGGTAGATTTCACATGTCTTCGAATTTTTTGGTTCTAGGACACGCCGGTTTCCTCACGATGTTTTCCTTCACCGTTTGAGCAGTGGTGATGAAAGAAATTACACAAAGTAATGTGTCTGTCTGGGTTCGAACCCATGACTTACTGTTCGTAAGTCGGGGCCGCCACCACTGGGCCACCGCTGCTCATAAGATCTCTCTTTATGAGAGGTTTACAAAATGATATTTATAATCTAGGTTTTTACGTCGCCCATGGGCCTCTGACTTGGCTTACATGCCGTTGAGAATTATCTCCCAGACATGCTGATTTCCTCACGATGTTTTTCCTTCACGAAGCAAGTGATAATATTATACATTGCACACATGCATACAAAAAGTCAGAGGCGCGTGTCTCCGGTTCAAACTTGAGACCTATGACTTGTCCGTCAGTAAACATTTTATTTATCTTTTGGCAATGTATTTACTTAGGTAAAACAAACGTGCCTGTAACTGGCCTACTTGAAATCAATGCTTTGATTGATTGAAGCAATTCAACTTTACGTTAACCCATTAAAAAAACTATATGCTACACAAATTACAATGCTCTCTATGGTAGTTTCATTAAGGTCGCTGTTCGCTTGCTGCCGCTGACAAGTCTGTTAAATTACAGTGATGTTTATTCTTATTGCAATAAACTGTAAAGGGTACAAGGGTATGTATACAGGATATAAACGGACCCTAACGAAGCCTTCAACCTAGCATTATGTACATCAAACTAAGCAACATTGCGCAAAAATGATTACTGGGAAACGACTTTAGTTTTGGTGAGAAAAATTTATTGTGGGTCACGGTAGCGCCCAGCACTCCATACGTATGTATCGCACTCAAAACATAGGCACTGAAAAGGTGTCATGAGGTATATAAAGTTATCATCATCATCATCATCATCATTTCAGCCGAAAGACGTCCACTGCTGGACATAGGCCTCCCCCAAGTGTCGCCACATTGACCGGTCCCGTGCGACTCGCATCCAGCGGATACCCTCCACCTTCACCAGGTCATCGGTCCACCTAGTGGGAGGGCTTCAGACGCAATGTCTTCCGGTTCGCGGTCGCCACTACAAAACTTTTCGGCCCCATCAGCCATCCGTTCTGCGAGCAATGTGCCCTGCCCACTACCACTTAAGTTTGACAATTCTTCGGGCTACGTCGGTAACCTTGGTTCTCTTGCGGATGTCTTCATTTCTGATTCGATCGCGCAAGGAAACTTTGAGCATAGCCCTCTCCATTGCCCTTTGGGTGACTTTAAGCCTTCTGATGAGGCCCATTGAGAGCGACCACGTTTCAGTCCCGTATGTAATCACTGGCAACACACACTGGTCATAGACTTTCGTCTTGAGACACTGCGGTAAGTTGGACGAGAAGATACCGCGCAACTTCCCGAACGCCGAGTCGGATTCGACGATTGACTGGACTCTGTGATCTGCACGACGCTCGTCCAGTAGCCGTTTCCTGAAGCTGTTCTTCGAAGTTGCCCTGGTATTGACCTCCTATCCTGACGCCTGTTCCCGTACAGTGCTGAACTGATTCCTAACCGTGAACTATAAAAACTATCCTAGAGTGCGTGGTAGGTAGGTTTTTTTATAACTAGCTGTATTTTTTATCTTTCCCTCATTAAAATTTAATTGAACAAGTCTGCTTATATATCCATTTATTTTTAATAGGATCAAGTAGATTTGTTACAAATTAGACCTACCTAACTGGACTGTTTGTCCCAGGTACACATAATCGTCTACAACTTCGAGTGTAGAGTCTCCGATCTTGATAGGAGTGTGACATGGGCATTCAACATAAAGTTATAGCATTTCATTATTATTATGAAAATGTCTGAACGTTGACCTCCAAAATCTAGAAGGTTTCGTAACTAGAAGGTTTCCAGGTACGGCTCAGAACAAAAACAATATCACAATAACGAGAAGAACAAGTTGCATATCGGCTTCGTTACCTAAGGGTGTGTTCTTACCCTTCACCATGTTCCAGCAGGATGTACCGGCCGGAGCGCTGGGCGGAGGACGAAGCCGCCCCACCCGCGCCGCCCCCGCCGCCCCCGCCCCCGCCGCGCTCGCGCTCGTCGTCGCGCCGCAGCTCGGGCTCGCTGTCGCGCCGCAGCAGCCTCAAGAAGGACGGCGACAAGAAGAAGGAGTCCCCCGCGAGCAGCGCGCCGCCCTCAGCCAGCTCTACTCCCAAGAAGTCGGTCGCCAAGCCGAGCAACTTGGAGTTCGTCGTCACGGGGAAGCAGATTGTCAAGAGGTGGGTGTTTCAGGGTGTAAACGGACTCTTCATGGAGCTCATTATAATACACTGTAAACGGGTATTTTCGCGAATTTTTACCTTTAATATAAACCCGACGTTTCGACCGGATTGCACCAGCCGTGGTCGCGGGAAGACTGAAGTATTGGAGGTACCGCCACAGCAAAGCGAAGGTGTTTATTCAACTACCCTCACTTGATCTTCATAAATGTTAATTAGGGCCGGTTCACACTAGGACAGCATACTACACTAACAGTGTCCGCATACTGAGATGATTTCACTTGGCGAGTACACTTAGTGATCACTGCATTCCAAGCGGGAGAGAGTCTGAAGCCGTCTTCGCGATTGAAATTAGGATACTTCTTGATCTCAATCTCTTCCCGAACCATTCTCTTATAGTAGTGCTTCTCATTTGCAAGGATTTTTGGGTTGTGTAACTCCATCCAGTGGTTGGGTCCTGAGTCTATCACATGCTCCGCTATAGAGGACTTGTTTATTTGTCGATTTTTGACCGCTGCTATGTGTTCCTTGACCCTTTCAGCGACTGTTCGCTTCGTTTGGCCTATGTAGGATCGGCCGCAGCTGCAATCGATTTTGTAAACACCAGGAACCTGGAAAGGTACTACATCTTTCGGTGTACGCAGACGCTTAGCCACTTTGTTGAATGGAGTATAAATCGACTTTATTGAAAACTTCTTGAAAAGGTTCCCAATTTTGTCCGTAACCCCTTTCACATAAGGCATGAATGCTGGCTGTCTTGTTACATCAATTAAAAAAGGTAAAGGTAAAAATTCGCGAAAATACCCGTTTACAGTGTATTATAATGTGTTTTGATCTTCATGGAGCTGTCAACCAAGCATTCTGTACATCAATCTAAGTAACTCTACGACTACTAAAAAATATTGCTGGGAAACTACTAGTGTAAAAAACCATCATCGGCGGTTGACGGCTACTATGTACCTACTTAATTTTTAACCGACTTCGACGAATCAAAAAGGAAGGGAACGGGCAATGGAGCGGGTGACATTAGGTTACCGTTCCTTCACTCAATCTACTACAGTTATTACTCACTAGCTTTTGCTTGTGGCTTCGCTCGCGTTTTGTTCGGAAATTAACCCACGAGAACGTTTTAAATATAACCTATGACACTCATAAATAACGTGGCTTTCTATTGGTAAAAGAGTTTTGAAATCGGTTCAGTAGATCCAGAGATTACTCCCTACAACCTCACAAACTTTACCATAGATTATTACTATTATAACACTAGCTGACAGGAAATCAGCATGTGTGAGAGATAATTCTCAAAGGCATGTAAGCCAAGTCAGATGCCCATGGGCGATGTATATCATAAAGAAAGATCATAAGAGCAGCGGTGGCCCAGTGGTGGCGACCCAACTTACGAACAGTAAGTCGTGGGTTCGAACCCAGGCAGGCGCATTACTTCGTGTAATTTATTTCATCACCACTGCTCTCAAAACGGTGAAGGAAAACATCGTGAGGAAACCGGCATGTCCTAGAACCAAACATTTGAAGACATGTGACATCTACCAATCCGCACTGGGCCCGCGTGGTGGATTATAGCCCATTCCCTCTCATAGAGAGGGGGCCTGTGTCCCAGCAGTGGGAACATTAATAGGCTGATGATGATGATGATGACACTAGCTGACCCACGCAACTTCGTATGCGTCACATATGAAAGAAAAAACTCACAAAAAGAATAAATTTTCCCCGTTTTTGCAACATTTTTCATGTATGCACCGCTCCTATTGGCTGTAGCGTGATGTTATATAGCCTATAACCCTCCTCGATAAATGACGACTATCTAACACATAAAGATTTTTTCAATTCCAACCAGTAGTTCCTGAGCGCGTTCAACCAAGCAAACAAACAAACATATTCTTCAGCTTTATAATATTAGTATAAAAGTATAAATTATAATATTTAGTACAGCCTAAGCCATTAACACTAAATTAAATAATCCTTTCACTTGGTCTTCTCACAGAACCACAAACATTCTAACATTATCGTGTTCCATTCATCAGCAAACAAGTCCAATCCAGGGTTGGTCTCCACGAGCGCGTTGAGCATCGACTATGATATTTAGGCTGTCGCTAAAAATTCAGTCATGACTGTATGTACTCTGACAACCAGTCTTACTCTTATCAAGGGATATCCGGTTAGACTGGAATCCGACCAGTTGGGAAATGGCTAGGCAGATGATGATGATGATGATGATGATGATGTAGGTTATCTCGGTAACGTTTAAGAGCGAAAAAGAACGGTGCGTGTAATGTGACCAGCGGCCACAGTGCACGCTGCTCTTGTACGTACTATCGAGGACACTCCCGCCGGCCTGCCCACCACTAAGCTTATTTTTGCTTGCACTCGCAACATAGAAACGCTCTCTAGCCCCGCCCCTTTGACTTTGTATAGAAATAATGAATGAAAAGATACCGAATCGGCCGAGCGCACTGACGACGCACGCCAAACGAGAGTTATTGTTATTTTGCGCGCCAAAGTTGAGGCTTTCCTAATAGGCCCAAACTTTAACGGGGCGTGGCTCGGCGCCTCCGCATGTTAACTTATAAGCGAAAAAAAATTAAAATGGTCAGGCGGAAAAGACCCCGACTGTACATGATGTAACACGTCCGCGTGCTTCAGGACCGACCGCGCCAACTCGCTGCCAGGGTCCTACCACCGGCGGCAGTCGCTGGACGTGGGGCCCCGGGGCCGCAAGCTGTCCGAGGTCACCCGGCGCCCGCTGCCCGCACCCCCCTCGCCCCACACGCCCCCCACGCTCGAGGAGGACATGTCGCTCGACCTGTCGCAGGTGAGTCATCACACAGTGCAGTCATTGACCGCGGTTGTGGAGTAGAAGTGAGGACTGTTGCTCACATGGATAGTTTTATGTTCCCTCCAGAGTGAACTCTGCGGGTAACTTAGTCATTTTATCATGCAGGTCCTTTCGTAGTTCGTGCTCAGTCTCAGTGGCTCGCTAACACGATAGAGTCAAGTCAAACATACTGTCACTAACGGGACAACTCCGATATTCACTATATAAATTTAGTTATAAACTGCAAGAGACAAGTCTTATGAGCGGCGTTTGTTCGTCGAAGCGAAATCCAAAATGAGGCCTGAAATCTTTTATCATTAAGTAGAAAATACTTCCTTGAGCTAACACCAAGTTCAACTTGTCTATCGCTACTTCAGCAACCTGTGCGTTCTAATATGTATCCTCTGCTCGTGCAGGTGTCAGACTTCGAGGACATGAACTCCAAGTACGGCATCCGAAATAAGTTCGCAACGTCCACCCCCCTCCCCACGCCCGCGACCCCCGCCACCCCCGCGCCCGTAGGGAGGCCCGCGCGGGGCAGCAAGCCGCGCTCCACGTCGCTACAGAGCCAGCTGCACGCGGCGCGCGTGGAAACGCGGCGAGCGCAGCACTCGCTCGACAAGCAGAGCCTCGCCAGCAGCCGCGACAGCTCCGTGTTCTACACCAGCACGAGCACCAGCAGTCCGCACAGGTGAGCTACCACTGACACACGAGCAGCGCAGCGCAGCACTCGCTCGACGAGCAGAGCCTCGCCAGCAGCCGCGACAGCTCCATCTGCACACACGAGTAATAGAGAAGTGTGGATGGAGGGGCAGAACAATGATGACTCCCAACAGTGGACTACTGAAGGCCTATGATGGTGGTGGGTCGTGATCGCTCCTTGTAATGTGGCAGGCTCCTCAGCAATCAATATAAACATTTGTTCCCCAGAGGTGGCGCGGAGCTCGACTACTCGTCGGCGGTGTCTCCGGAGTACTCGGGGCAGTCGTCCGCGGAGCTGTCCCCGCGCACCCCGCGCACGCTGCCCACGCGCGCCTCGCAGGCGCTGTCCCCTCGCAGTCAGGACCTGCAGCTGTCCAGGTGAGCGCTATCAGTACTGATATAACGATATGGTACGGGATAAAGGTCCCGAATGACAATAACCTTATGCAAGCAGAGAAAGATAAACAATTCAAATATCTAGATAGATCTGGCTCGCGAGGTTGTCGACATGTAGGACGTGAGTACAGCAGTCATTGTGCCGAAAGTCGTGTCGGCCAATAGCTCGGCCAATAGATCAAGGGCTTGATTCAGTGCGCAGTACTTCTGGACGCGGCATGTATTGTTAGGATGTTTCTCACTGAAAATACTAGGATTAAAGCAAAACAGGAACAGAAAAGAGCTGTATCTTCTTGTCTGGTCTTGCTTTGTTTTCATTGTTTTGGCTCATGCTGCAGATGATGAAAAGGGCGATGGCGGAATTATATTGAGAAGGACGCAGCTTTATCTCCACAAAGCGAATTTAAAAATGTTTCAATTGATTAAGTTTCTCCATTCACACAAGAAGTTTTGAACTTTGTCAACTAACGCAGAACAGCTCACGAACTAAGACGACATAGGATGCAAGGGTGGGAACACTAGCTCGCACTTCGCTTCGGATACGACAGGCTATTGTTCCAATCATTGATTGACAGCTTGGGGCAACATTATAGAGAAAAGTTTTAACAACTAATCAAGAGAATGCAGAATGCGACAGCAAGCCGGGACTGGTTGTATCCCGCTTCGTTTAATGTTAGGTGTTATATTACTATGATAGGATTTTTTAACAATTTCTTAAAGCCAGTCTTGCTCATACACAAGTTGCAGGTGCCGGGCACCCATGTTCAGTATGTTGGAACAATACCATTTTTAAGATTATTGTAATGGTAATTTAGCTCTTTTTTTTGCTGGGGTGTCAAGTCAACGAAAGATGTGTTTGGCCTACTTATGTGTTATTAATGGTTTTCCTTCCTCCGTTTGCAGTTGCTGCGTGAGCTCGTGGGCGGAGGGCAGCGAGGCGGGCGCGGGGGGCGAGGTGGGCGCGGGGGGTGCGGGGCGCGCGGGGGAGGCGCTGGACGGCGAGTGGTGCACCTTCTGGGCCAATTACAACACGTCGCTGCCGAGCGTGCCGGTGCAGGGGTACTACGACCGCTGCCCCACGCCCTACCGCACCGACACCGTCGACCTCGCCGACTGGGGTGCGTATGCGCACATACATCAATCAATCATGATAAAAAATTCCTTTTTACTTGGTTTTAAGATAATTACTTTTCAATTACACTTCCTCAAAAACTGGCTCTTATCGCACTACGATTAGGTTTAACATACAAAAATGTTTGAATTTTCTATTTTTGCTGGAAAAAAAGCAAATTAAGTCATAGAATCCATAACAAAAATAGTCTTATTTTATTTCTTCGAGAGTGTTTTGAAAAACATCGTTTTGATACATAGTTTGGGAACTTGTTACTGTAGTTCTCGGCTCCATAACAAGCTCGCCTACGGCTTGAGTGTGAGTTACGCCTCGACTGCAATAAGAAAGTTTCCCCACTTATATCAAAATGTACTATTTTAAAACTACGGCAACATTCTTTTTTTTGCGTTTTGTTTCACCTTATAAAAGTATATTTTGTTTTGCATCCGATTTATGTATTTATCTATACATATAATAAATCTGTAGACGTGGCGTTTCTCTAGATTGAAATATTTAGAAAAAATCTTTAAGGAACCCATTTCTACAATTTTTTGAATTTTTGTCTGTGTGTCTGCTCTATTAACCATCACCACCATTAACCGCCATCACAATTAACCATGACCCCATTAAGCATCACCACTATTTACCATCCCCTCCATTAACCATCACCTCCATTAACCATCACCCCATTAACCATGCCCTCTATTAACCACCACTACAATTAACCATCACCTCCATTAACCGTTACCTTCATTAACCGTCACCTCCATTAACCATCACCTCCATTAACCATCACCACCATTAACCATCACCCCATTAACGATGCCCTCCATTAACCACCACTACCATTAACCATCACCTCCATTAACCGTTACCTTCATTAACCGTCACCTCCATTAACCAACACCTCCATTAACCATCACCACCATTAACTATCACCCCATTAACCATGCCCTCCATTAACCACCACTACCATTAACCATCACCTCCATTAACCATCACCTCCATTAACCATCACCACCATTAACACTCACCTTCATTAACCGTCACCATCATTACGTTTCTTATAATCATTTTAATTTCAGAATTCTCGGACGGGTCCAGGAAGCGTTCCCCGGACAACGTGGAGGTGATCAACAACATCATCCGGACGCAGGGGCTGCACCTCACGCCGCGCGAGACGCAGAACATCATCAAGTGCGCGCACCTGCTGGGCAGCGTGCTGTCGCGGGCCATCGAGCGCCGCGCGCACGACCCCGAGCCCGAGCTCAACACCAGGAAGAAGACCATGACGCTCGACCTGAAGGAGACGAGCATACCGCTCGAAGTGCACGAGAAAACGAGATGCGAGACCGCCACCACGCAGACTGACATCTCGCTGCCGAACACGAAGAGCGCGCCCAGGATATTCGAGAACATTCTGCGGCAACTGTCGCGGAGTTCCATTGACGTCGACAAGGTTGACGGCAAAGACAAGAGTGAAGCGAACGCTGAGGCCAAGAGTGAGGGAGATGGGAAGGTGGACGCGAAGAGCGAGCTCAAGAAGGACGCATAGGAGACTGTCGTCGAGTGTGCGGACAACGCTGCTACGTTAAGAGGGGGCAGGGGCTGCGATTCTCCACACAAGTTTAAATGTATGCTTCTAGCTAGAGCAATCATTTTTATTTTTCCATAAAATCAAGGTCAACTGTAGACACGTCCATGTCATTTCCTTTTTTCAGCGCCTCGTAAGTAAAGAAAATTATGAACCTCCAAGTCAGACAAATTCGAAAAGTTTTTAAAGTAAAATAAATTGTTAGGAACAATTTACAACATACCTACTCTTTCTTAAAATTTTAATGACAAAAATAATTGAACAGGGTCAGTTTTTGAGGAGAAAAAGGTAGTAAAAACCCGACTGAAAAAACTGAAAAGCAAAAAATAAGCACATTTTAAACTAAACAAAAGTTGGAAGCAGGCGGGTCAATATAAAATTATGAAAATGGAATGGGCCCTGCCTACTTCCAACTTTGTAGAACTTTTCTACTTTTTTATTTTCTGCTTTTTAGTTTAGTAACGTGAAAGATTTTGCAGACGATTTGGCACTTCGAATTACTTTAAGACATATAAGTTGTATATATTTTTGTAATCACCTTCATTTTGATACCTCACTTGATGGTAGCTATACCTATAATAAGAAATAAAATCGAACTCCACAATAAGGCACCCCAAATCCGCCATTCTTCTTTATTTATTTTAATCTTAACGTATCCCCCGTAGTGCCACTCGTGCCAACAACACGAATCTAACGACATACAATTTATCCAGATTCATTTAGAAGTTAGTTTAGAAGTTACGATGAACAAAAAACACATCTAGACATTTCAAAGACATGGCCATCTTTTTTAGCCTGGGCAATGAATGATTGTGGTTGGAAAAGTTGAAAGCAGAAAATCTGACTTATGAACTTTGTTTGGACTAGTTAGAAGATAAACATATTAAAAGTCCCGACCCCTCCGAGGTGAGCCCGAGGGGGTGGGGGGAAAGAAGGTCCCGTTTTTTGGTTTTTTGCTTATATCTCGAAAACGATGCTTCGTATTAAATTTTGTTGTACTACATAATAAAACCTCATAAAATTTTCTTCAACTTTGCTCTTCAAATTTTTTATCTATCTCTTATCGTTGAATTGGTATGAGCTCCGAAAAACGAACAATTTTTAAAAATTTGTCCTGTTCTCTGTCCCGTTCGTTGTTTTTGGTTTGCATCTCGAAAACGGTGTGTCGCACGAATACTTGTTGTACTACACAATGAAATCTGATAAAATTCTCTACAACTTTGCAAATTATTATTATTTTTTTTAATATTGGAGATAGATAAAAAGTGTGACAAACAAAGTTGTAGAGAATTTTATGAGGTTTTATTATGTAGTACAACAAAATTTTATACGACGCATCGTTTTCGAGATATTATAAGCAAAAAACCAAAACCAAAAAACGGGACCTTCTTTCCCCCCACCCCCCCCTCGGGCTCACCTCGGAGGGGTCAGGACTTTTAATATGTTTATCTTCTAACTAGTCCAAACGAAGTTCATAACTCAGATTTTCTGCTTTCGACTTTTCCAACCACATACCCCTTTTGAGCACTCATTTACCAGACTATTTGGGCTTTGCCGCAGTCGAGTAAAAAGGGGAATACGAAATGTCTGATATAATCATCGTCAGATATAATCGGTCAGAGCTGCAAAGCAATAGCAAAACTTCAACCTGGGTTGGTCTGATACAACTATTTGATCAGTATTCGAAACAGGATCGGTTTGCATTAAAAAAAATGATTTGTGTATAAAATGGACATTTTCTTGATAATTGTACATTTTTTCGTAAATCTGTGAATGAGGATCAAAATTTCACGAAAATTTATGGATTCTTCTAAGAATAGATTTAATAAAGCTAAGGTTTATTGTACTTGTGCATGTATCTTCCAATTTTAATTATAAGATGTGGATAACATGTTAGTTGCACACCGCTGTAGTCTTGTACAATTGTTTGTTAACCATTATTGGTGTGTAATTGTTTGTTTTTCCTAATAAATAAAATAAATTATTCAAATATATTTTTTATGTTCGTGTTTTATTTCTTGAAGTCACTAAAAACAAATAGTACCTACGTAGTAAATATCGTTAGATTATAATATATCTCGCGAGATTGTAAATTGTCGAAATATTGTAAACTGTAACATATAGACTGCTTACAATTTAATGCATTATTTTTCAGTAGATTATACGAATATAGTACGAGCTCATCTAGCTATACACGAAAATAAATATATATAATGTCTACAACTAAGAATTCGATCTTTCCGAGTCCAACAGATCCTCGCGAGGGCAATCGTCAGACTTTGGGGACTGCCGATAGAAGTGAAAACAAAATGTACACGCCGCCCCAGTCGTAGCACTGGTTATGCCCCGCGCATGCCTATGTGGTGCTACGCTATAGCGGATCGCCTACGAGTGCTACGAAGCGTGACCGCACTATACGTCAAGTGACAATGAGTTCAATGTTTTTCCTTCACCAAAAAAGTGCTCAACGCGCCTAAAGAAGTTTTCACTTCAAAAATCGTGTGGGGCTATGTCGGTGCACACGGCCATTGGTTAATAAAATACAATAAAATAAAATACAATTCTAAACGATTGCGGTGTCATCAGATTCGAAATAGGCTGTCGGCAGAGTCCGTGTGTTCCGATTGTATGTGGGAAACATCCGTTGTATGTAAATAACTATCATGTCGCTATTCCGCCGATTTGGTGTAGGCAGGTAAGTGCGGCGGAGTGTATGAATATTGTGTACATCACGAAATGGTTATTTTACGGCCGCTTTAAATGGTTCTAGTTATTGTATTACTTTTATTGATTAATTTATTGATAAGGAGAGTAC
This sequence comes from Xestia xanthographa, assembly GCA_905147715.2. Classification (NCBI taxonomy): domain Eukaryota; kingdom Metazoa; phylum Arthropoda; class Insecta; order Lepidoptera; family Noctuidae; genus Xestia; species Xestia xanthographa. The sequence goes on along the minus strand of LR990654.1, from coordinate 222,119 downwards.
CAATCCGCTGCCCCGCACTCACAAACATCGCTGTTGGATGCTGTGTCTGTAGTAGTAGTTGGATGTAGTAGTAGTTGGATGCTGTGTCTAATAAGTAATGGTCGCAAACAAGAACCAACTGTCGGCACAGTTGGTTCTTGTTTGCGACCATTACCTATTTTTGGTCAAGTAGTTGTGTTTCTCTTCACGTTTTTTTTAAAAAGGGTCTAACTATGTATTCGCTAAATGTCCTTTTCCATGTAAGTATGATTTCTCAGTGATTTTTTGGCAGATTTATGTTTTTTTTTTTCATGTTGTTTTTTTCATTTTTAGGGTTCCGTACCCAAAGGGTAAAAAAGGAACCCTATTACTAAGACTTCGCTGTCTGTCTGTCTGTCCGTCTGTCTGTCACCAGGCTGTATCTCTTGAACCGTGATAGCTAGACAGTTGAAATTTTCACAGATGATGTATTTCTGTTGCCGCTATAACAAAAAATACTAAAAACAGAAATAAATCAATATTTAAGGGGGGCTCCCATACAACAAACGTGATTTTTTTGCAGTTTTGTCTAATGTTTTTAAATAATGGTACGGAACCCTTCGTGCGCGAGTCCAACTCGCACTTGGCCGGTTTTTTTCTATTTATTATACAGGGTTAGTTTTCAATGACCGGCTAAATTTTCAGAGATGGTTTAGAATCGATAATATTTTCTATATTGATTCCCGCTAGGTTTATGATTTAGGAAATTTTTAGGATATTTTCAAACGAATTATAGTTATTTAAGCTTTCCGGCAAATAAAAATAAAACTGACCAAAGATCTATGGGGAATGTCTATCAAAGTTTGTACATCCATACTTGAGACTATAACCCCATACTTAGCTTTAATTTTTAATTTGTGTGTAGACCAAGGAGTTTTCCCTGATCTAATGAAATACGGTAAAGTCATACCTCTTTTCAAATCCGGGGACAGTAATAGTACATTGTTCACCGAGAGGAGAAAGTGACCGATTACCGTCGAGGGTGTCGTTTGTTAAAACACCCGAGATCGGGAATCGCAGTTTCTCTCGAGTGATACATAGTGCTTTATACTACACCTACGAGGAAAATAAAAAAAAATTGGTTGCCTGTAAAGTCGGTATACGGGCGAAAGTTTTACGTGACAACGACTTTGAGTGGTAAAATAAACTTTTTATGTCTGTCTCTCTCGCTCTTAGGCGGGACGCGTGCCTCTCACTCGCTCTCATTGTGAGCGCATAACGTGAGCGGAGCGTTACCCAGTTTCTTGAAGTGTCACCCGGCAAACCAATTTATAAGACGTTGTCACGTCAAAACGAAATCTTTACTAATTGAAATTTATATTGAAAGTAGTATTTGCGTGGGTGTGCGAGCTGCGCGCAGCTCGCGTGTTGTCGTGTTCTTGAGAAGTATTCCTTACCATCATAAAATTTTGAGAATCCATAGGAATCCTTAAAATAATTGGAAAATCCGTTACAACTACCCCTATATCAGTATGAAAACCCTTAAGAACCCCTAAACCATTCTAAAAACTAATTAAAAAAAAAAACGAATAAAAATATTTTAAAACTCAGACCTTTTCCCATTAAAAAAAACAGTCCCTAAAGTTTGCTTGTCGTCGCCGCTGAGTTACGCTTCACCCACTCAACCTTCGTTACTCTACGGAGGTCGCCGGCTCGCTTCGCTCGCCACCTCCCCCCTTCGCTCCACTCGGTCTCGCAGGTTCGCTCCACTCAGAACCTACCACCACCTGACAGGTTTCGACGCCTACTATAATATTTGTTCAAACACATAATGGCTATCTCTGACTGTGCAGCGAGTGGACTGTATTATCACCTTTTTTGTAGCAGCTCACTGGGGACTCCAAGAGAGGGTTTTTCTTAAAGGGTATGCACTGAATGAAACACTGACTTTGTTAAATTTGTAGCAGACTGGGACTCAAAATACCGTATTACTGAGGAGCCAAACGGGCATAGTGATATTCTTGACGTTTCGAAAAATACTGGTTCATCTACCGTCTAGTGCGGCGTCTTTTATAATAAAATGCTTCTAGAAGGTTCGTGCATCGCGCGCTTTCTCACACACGCGTGCAACGCTTCCTATTGGTTATTCTGAGTCCCCGTTACGTAATCCTTTATTAATATTTAAAATGTGCTTGCCAGCGGACCGCACACATTAAAACGGCAAGAGTTCGCGTCGAAGCTGGCAGCATAGGTACATAATAGAAAATAGGCATAACAAATCTTATAACTAACTATCCTAGTGTTTTAGTATCGCTACTCGATACTAGATGGCGTTGTGCATTGACGTCACATTTCTGAATCGCGGTGTTAAGATTTTCAAACATGGAATGACCTCCGCGCGGTACATTATTTGATTTACAATGCGGCGAGAGATTTTTGGTACTTTTGTACGATGTCGATCCTACTATCGAACAGGTATGACCTCGCCGCCCGAGTTCACGCCGCCGTCGTGCACACTGACCGTTACGAAGTTATAGCCCTTTTATTTTTAGGGGAGGTTGGGGAGAGGAGGATACCCTCCGTATACAAATTTAAACGCTCCTCAATAATAATTTGTAGTAAAAATCAAAAAGCCGCTACGTGTCCTAGTTTCCGAGATACGATGGGGGGAGGGGTGAAAAGGGGGAGAGTGGGGAGTTTTGAAAAATGATTTTGACTAACTCTAGGCCCCTTCTTACGAATCTGAAAAAAAAATGTTCCAAGTCTCTCAACTTCCGAGATCCGCCTAAAGGGGGGAGAAGGGGGACAAGTGGGTCAACTTTTGAAAACTGGTTTTTACTTTCCCGAACCTCCTCTATACGAATCTGAAAAAAAAAATGTCCCAAGTCTCTTTGTTTCCGATATACAATAGGGAGGGGGAGGAAGGGGTGCGAAAAGGGGAGGTTTGGCACTTTTCCCATACTCGCGGGAGTTACTTGTTTACGAATCTGTCAAAATATACCCACCTCCCCATCCACCATCTGGGAGAACAATTATGTCAGTGAGTCAGTCAGTGGTAATCGAGCTTTATATAATAGAATTGTTGCAGTTAGTGAAGCTTAATGTAACACTTTTTCCATACAAAAAAATACAAAATACAAAAATATTTATTACTTCTCAAACATTGTGTCATACATAAATTGAGGTAGCCCCAGTAAGTTACAATAGTACTTGTGTCGGGGCTGTCTCGCTCTTCCCATAGGTGGTATCCTAACAATGAAAATTAAGTCAACGAATATAATAAAAATGCAATAAAAAGGAAATAAAAAAAATTAAATGATAGTTAATTAATTAATTAATTAATTAATTAATTAATTACTTAAGCAGCTCTCCTTGTATTTTTTGCGTGCGTGTGTATTTGTGTGCGTGTGTGTGTGTTTTGTGTGTGTGTGTGTGTGTGTGTATTTGTCTGTGTGTGCGTGTGTGTGTGTGTTCGTGCGATAATCCAGATAATTATCCAATATGTTAGCCTACCCTGATCAGAATGTTTTCTGTTTCTTCATATGTTAGAGATCTTAACCAATCACTTATTGTTCTTTTACAATCGTATAACCGCATGGGATATATTTCACACTTAAGATTCAGTTTATTGTATATGTAGGTGGATTGTGTAACATATTGACGGCTAGCAAATGCTGATCGAACCCCTGGAGAGTAGGCCACAATATCTCTGCGCCTTCTGCTCTGAGTATCTGGGTTAAAAGGAAGACATTTATGCAGGGTTAAGGTCACATTTAGAACATAAAGCTTTCTAATTGAAAGCAAGTTGCTGACTTTATAGAGGTCTGTTGTGGGGAACCTAAACGGTTTAAAATACATCACCTTGATAAGTGATCGCTGAGCTCTTTCCAGATCGAGGAACTTCATTTTGGAAGCACCACCCCATATCGGAATGCAGTAAGTTATTACGGATTGCGCCAGAGCTATATAGATCTTGTTTATAAGTTGAGCGGACATAACATGACGTAAAGTTTTGAAGACCCAAATGAGCTTCCTGATCCTTTTCATGAGGATCTCAAGGTGAGGGTGCCACGACAGTCTTTGGTCAACAAGTATGCCTAAATATTTTGTGGATCTGACTTGTTGTATATTCTGGCAGCCACAGTTACTTGTATAGTTATAGATGGAATAATTTGGACAAACATGAATAGTAATGCCAAAGTCAGTTCCAGGTTGTGATCTTTGGCTTGGGGAAAAACAAATAAAATTAGTTTTGTTGGTATTAAGGGTTAAAAGGTTTGCTCTAAGCCAGGCAGCTATCTTAATCAGACCCTGTTCAGCGACAGTTTTCACAAGGTTCCATGAGTTGCCCGAAAAAACAACCGCAGTGTCGTCTGCGTAAGAGAAGATTTTCCCTCCAATGATCTGCATATTGCAAAGGCTGTTAATATAAACTAAAAACATTGTTGGACCCAAAACACTCCCCTGTGGAACTCCGTAATAGACATCCCCCTCAACACTACACAAGTTACTAATCTTTACCATTTGCTGTCTGCCTTTGAGATAGCTCTCAAAAAGGGAGAGAGGCGTGCCTCTTATACCTATGTTTTCTAACCTGCGCAGAAGGATCGGGACGGAAACGGTGTCAAAAGCTTTTTTCAGATCTAAGAAGACTGTTAAGCATTTATGACCCCTATCCACCCTATCTACAATTTCAGATGTCAAAGCCGAAATAGCGTCTTGAGTTGAACGTCCTCGTCTAAACCCATATTGTGCGTTTGATAGAATATTGAATTTCTGTAAATAGTTGATTAGTCTCTTGTTTATTAATTTTTCTAAAATTTTTGAAATTGCTGGTAGAACTGATATGGGACGATAGTTGTTGACGTCGTTTACGTCCCCGCCCTTGTGCACAGGAGTGACGACAGATCGCTTTAAATCTTTCGGGAAAACACCAGTTTTGAAACATAAGTTAGCTAACTGGCTTATGAGTGGAACTACAAAATCCCTCGATTGTTTTAAATATTTTGTAGGAATACCGTCCCAACCTGGTGCACTCTCAGAATCAAGATTCATTAGAATACAGTCTACTTCCTGTGGGTCAGTCTCTAACAACACAAACGAGGAAGCCCTAGAATCACTGCAGCAGCTTGTTACAACTGGCATGCCAGTTTGAGCTACGATGTTTTCTGCTAAGGATTTACCTACAGTGATGAAGAACAAGTTGACTCTATTTAGTGAGTTTAGAGGGTGTGCGGTAATGTTTAGGAGATGAGTATTTGAAGTTTTGGGTGGTTTAAACTGTGTGATTTAATTAATTGTAGACCAAAGATGTCTCGAACTTTTTGCTGATTTTTCAATTTGTTTTTTATAATATTCTCTCTTTGTCTTTTTTATCAAATTGGAGCAAAAGTTGCGGAAGCGTTTAAAGGTTATGATTAAAATTAAGTTGAAGGGGTCTAATCTTGTTTGGTGCTGCATTTTGTTTCTAAGTCTTATGCACCGCAGAGCTCCCGCAGTGATCCAGGGCTTCAGTGTTCTTTTGCCACAGGAAGCGGATTTAGTTTTTGAATTGTTAATGAGGGACGTTTGAATCACCTCCACCAGTTTAGTTGCAAAGCTATCTGGGACCGTGAAAGTATCAAAGATTGATATATCTATGTTTATAAGGTACTTATATGCATTTTCAAAATCTATAACAGTGGTGGTTTTTGAACAAGTACTTTGTCTTTTACTAGAGCTAGTTAAATTTAAGAGAACCATAGCATGATCCGTGATTGTTGTATTAAGTACTGCCACAAATGCTGAGGTTTTAGTTTTATCAAGCTTCAGGACGACATGGTCAAGGCAATTCCGTTCTCTAGTGGGGAGGCTGTGTCCCGGAAGGAGGCCGTGCACCGATAGCATATTCAAATAATTTAGTCTATTTGATCTTTGTTGTGTTATTTCTGAGGATTTTTCGATTATATTAATATTAATGTCACCCATGACAATAATATTTTTGTGTGTGCTACAAGCTTCAAGATGGCTGTTTAACGAGTTAATGAAATTGTCAGCACAGGTGTTAGACGGGGAACGGTATATACCTATAATAGTAAAATTAGACACGCTAATTTGTAGAGCAGACGCATGTGATATGGTTAGTTCCGTAACGAGAGGCATATGTTTATTGCTTACATAGGCAACCACGCCATCGTTTTGATTTAGCTGAATTGAGGTAAAGTAAGAGGTGTAGTTATTAAGTAGTGGTATTTGTTTATTTTTATTTAATCTACACTCAGTAAGAATAAGAACATCCACGTCGGATTTCATGAGAGCCATATTCATCTGTAAGTCGTCAAAGTTACTGTAGATACTCCTCATGTTCTGAGTTACTACTGTCAAGAACGTATTTTCGAGTTTCACCAGCGTGGAAATATCTTCGATGTTTACTAACGCCGAGTTCGCAATTTCAATCTCGTCTAATTCATCAAGCGTATTTAAGTTACTATCCATTTTCGTATGAATAGTCTAATAAATATAACTCACGGGGTATTGTTTTGTTAAATATAAATGCCGAAGTAAATCCACATTGATCAGAAATATTACATGAATATGCAGAAGTTTTTGTTTTTTCGAGCACGGGTGTATGTGTGAATGTGCGAACTAAGCGAAAAATTGATGAGTGTTCGATACAAAGTTCGTATGAGGTGTTGTGTATGTGTATTGATAATTGATGAGCATGCTTTACAGTAAAAATGTTTCTTGTAAAATTAAATCTAAAAGTTTTTGACAAACCATGTGAAATATACCTTAAAAATAGACAAACAAATGAAATAACTATAATTAGTCATGCACTTTGAAGTAAGCTATGCACCTGTGATTCACTCTTCACTAGAACCACGTGAGCATCTTCGTTTTTCTTCAGAAAAACTCGACCAAATGTAGTCCAGCAGAATTTATACTGCTTTGATTTAGCTAGGTCCCGGGCTAAGAAAAATAGGCGAGCGTTGCGTGGAGTGAGTTGTTCTGATATAAATACAGGAGTGTCGCCGTTATTAGTGATAGCAAGATGCTTAGCTTGGAGTTTGGTTTTGTTTTTTATGTTAAAGGACTTAGTGTGTTTCAACAGATCCTGTTTTAGAATGGCAGAGTCCAGTTCCACTACGATGGGGGGGCAATTTACCCCCTCCTTCTTCCTCTGAGATCTGAAGATATCTTTGATATCCCGCTTACTCATATCGAGATTGATATTTTTGGCCAAACTGAGTACCATATTTATCAAATCATCTCTGGTTTCCTGGTTTTTCTTAGGTACATTCTTTATTTCGACATTGTTCTTGCGCGAGCATCGTTGCAGGTCCTCAATTCTATCCTCCAACACAATGATATAGTCTTTGTCTTTCCGTGCCTGTAGTTCTAACTGTGTTATCTTATTCTGGAACTCATCATTTTGTTTAGTCAAAAACGCGATAGACGTTTCGATGTTTGTATTTGTAAGTTGGATCTCTTTTAGATTAGCAGTGATGTTTTTCAATTCGGATTGCTGGGTCTTTATGAAAGACTGAAACAAGTCTCTCATTTCCTCCTTGAATTTGCAAAATTCTGAGGGTAGATCTTCTTCCCTTAATCTTTTGCGTTGAGCGACGAAGTTAGGAGGGGTGACATCCAAACCCATTTCACTGTCACAGTCACAGATGTTTCCGTCAGAAGAGGATAGAGGATGGTTCATATTGATGTTATTGCAGTTCCGAGTTACCAGGATATGATGAGCGTCAGAGCTTACTTGCAAATTAGCAGGTGAAAGGTCAGTGTGCGCGTGCTGATTTGTCGAGAGCTGTCGTCAGCTCGTTAGTTAGGAGTAAGTTTGCCTCGCCGGTATATTGATGACACAGATAATGAGTGAATTGTACTCACGTATTTGTTTACGTACGAACACCTCTGTGCTTATGCTGCCTTATTTTGTCACTTGTATTTAATTGATGAAATTGACTTTTATTAATTTGAAATTTGAAACAATACAGTCTTCTACACGTCTGCACTATACGGCGGTCCGGGGAAAGAGGAGAAAGAGGACCATTAATGTTTGTTTGAGATGTTCGTCTGCAATTTTCACATGTTCTTTTTTCAAATTGTTTATCCTGCCGCCGCAGGGTCGCACTGCCAGCGCGACACCATCCAACACACAGCTAGTGGCCAGTGTCATTTTGCGAACTTGGAGATAAAAACTCACTGTAAAAACTTTTTGGCTTTTGATATTTAGGTTACCGGCGCATAGTCTTACCCAAAATTAAAAAAGAAAAACCACGTAAGAAATGGATTTTCATACACTTTTCTCTCCCGCTCAGATGCGTTTTCTCCCCGCATATTTGTTCGATATGCAATGACGTACTTTCTACCGTAAATTTGATAAAGTATCAAGGTACTTTCCAAGCAGGTGTAGTTTAAAGATACTAACAATTATAGACCTGTATCCGTGTTGCCAGTTTTTAGCAAGGTGTTTGAAAAAGTGATGCTGAATCAAATGCTCAATCATTTTAACACCAACAAAATTTTACACGATCAACAGTATGGTTTCACCAAGGGACGTTGTACGGCTGACGCCGGTCTAACCTTATTAAAGCACATATTTACTGCGTGGGAAGAGTCTCAAGACGCCATAGGAATATTTTGTGACCTTTCCAAAGCATTTGATTACGTAAATCACGACACATTACTTTTGAAACTTGAGCATTACGGATTAGGTCAACTTGCATGTAGTTTGGTAAAATCATATTTGAGTAATAGACAACAACATGTTCAAAAAAATGGTGTTAATTCACAGGGTTTAAAAGTAAAAATGGGGGTTCCGCAAGGCTCAATATTGGGTCCTTTCCTCTTTCTCGTGTATATAAATGATCTACCCTATTTATTGAAAAACCAACCTCAGAATAAGGTGTTGTTTGCTGATGACACTTCCCTAATTTTTAAGATAAATAGACGGGCCCAAAATCTAGATGACGTGAATAATGCCATACTTCAGGTCCATAATTGGTTCACAGCAAACAATTTAGTATTAAATGAAAAAAAAAACTAAATGCGTAAGATTTGCTTTACCCAATGTTAGAAGTAGTGATTGTGAAATAATATTGAATAAAGAGAAACTTGAATTCGTAGATAAAACGGTTTTCCTGGGGATTACGCTTGATTCAAGGCTACAATGGGGTTCTCATTTAACATCCACGCGGCTAAGTTCAGTGGCATATGCTATTAGAAAAATTCGTCAATTTACTGATGTAGATACCGCTAGACTGGTCTATTTTAGTTACTTTCACTGAACAGCGTCCGGTTCACTAAGTGAACCAGTAGGTGCGTACCCCCAACCGCGTCCGGTTAACTAACTGACTTAGTAACATTTATAAAATACCCCGTCAATTAATCAATGAATAATCGACTAAACGTGCTTTATTCGTGAATAGGCTGATTTACTTCCCATCTCTACAATATTCCACAACTCCATACCAAAAACCATAGCTATAATCCGTCAACAAGTGTCACAATAAAGTAACAAACTTACGTCAATGGAGCGCGCCATTTTTTGCGTCATCGTTTTAACGTTAGTGTCACACTTCGAGTAATTACGAGTTACGTATTTGTTATTGGAATACAGTGTTATTCCTTAAAATGTTCGTGAGAAGTTGTACTATCGTATTATGATAACACAAATTAGGTTCCGAATCGCAAAATTGCAGTATTTCGCCTGTGAAAATGCAGTAGTTATATGTGCCTACAGTGATTGTGTAGTGTGAAGAAATACGTGATTTAGTGATTATAACGTGTGTGAAATGGGAAAACTAGTGTTTAATTAGTGAGGTGATTAGATTGTTCAACTATTTAAACCAAAAAAAATTGGTTGCCTGTAAAGTCGGTATACGGGCGAAAGTTTTACGTGACAACGACTTTGAGTGGTAAATTAAACTTTTTATGTCTGTCTCTCTCGCTCTTAGGCGGGCTCTCACTCGCTCTCATTGTGAGCGCATAACGTGAGCGGAGCGTAACGCAGTTTCTTGAAGTGTCACCCGGCAAACCAATTTATAAGACGTTGTCACGTCAAAAGTGTTTTGTGTTTTGTATGAGGACCAATTCGTTTCTATTTATCTTTTTTTAATGTTTGTGATGAGGTATTCATAAGTTTATGGGCTTGTTGAAAAGGAAATATAGTCTAGTTTATTTTAATATAAAAAAATATTAAAAAGTTAATAGTTTTTCCACAAATTAATAATTTATTAGCGAAATGTCCGTTTTTATCGCTGTTTTTCAAGTTCTACATTATTTTTGGGGTATCAAATTATAATTATTTATCTTTATTTTTGGTTAAATGGGTTCCATATCTATTCAGCTATTCATTGTAGAGTTTATATAGCTATATCTCTTGTAGTTGGCGATCGTCAAGTGTTTTTATAGAATTACAAATTTTTGCGAATAATTCGCAAATCGTTAGCGCGGTCGGCGCGGTTCGTTGCAAAAAATATGCGTTTTTAGCGCTATTGACGCTGCTCAGTGGTGTCTTATGGTATTTTGCTATGGGGACGGGCTGCAGATATTGAGTCTATGTTTATTCTGCAAAACAGAGTCATCAGAGCCATATATAATCTACGTAGGCGCGATTCTCTAAGGGAACTGTTTAAGGATATTGGCATCATGACGGTACATTGTCAGTACATCTACAAAAACTTAATGTACGTCAGAAAAAATCTGCACCTTTTTGGTAAAAGAGGTGATAGACATAATTACAGTACTAGAAATAGGGACCAACTAGTTCAGCCAGGTTTCAGACTCGCTAAAGTAGACTCATCTTTCATGGGGTACTGTTTGAGATGCTATAATAATTTTACTATAGCATCTCAAACAGTACCCCATGGAATTTTCCACAAAGTTTTCTTGAACTGAATGAGACGAAATTTAAAACGCACACTATGTAAGCAAGCTTATTACAAGATGGGCGATTACATCGCTGATAAAAATGCGTAGCTCAATGCTGGTCCTGCAACACATGGACAGGGGCGCATAAATTGATAGCAATAAATAGAATTGTTGGAGCTGCTGAAGATTGTACAACTATCTTTGCATTGTATAGAATCAATCTCTAGTATTATAAAATATTTTTTTTTTGTTTTTACTATGGACACTTTTAACGTGCACATCTTGCTACATTGTTCTCACATAATATACCATCTTAACATGAATGATGTAACCAAGATTTTGTAACAACATTTTGATTTAAAAGAGTGTCCATGGAGTTTCTTGCCCGTTCTTCTCCATAGAGATCTACGCTAGGGAATGGGCAACTACAGTACTTTCACAGTTTTTATGTCTTATGACTGGGACTGTAGCTACATTTAATTTTCATCTTTGTATCGACAATTCAAAAGTGCCTGTAACTGGCCTACTTGAAATAAATGCTTTGATTTTGATTTTTGATTTGAATGCTATTATTTATTTTATATTTTTCGGCAATAATAATAAAAATTGCTCTTTTTGGTTTGATTTCAAGATCTTAATTTTAAATTTTGACTGGTCATTGAAACTTACCCTGTATATCATACGTATTCAAACATCACATGGAAAAAATAATGATAACCAGGTTGCTGTAGCACCCATCCATGGGTAGGAAAATGCGATATATTTTGTTCCAACTCTTGAGACATTATGAATTTTCAATAGATTATTAAAGAAGATCTTTCATTTTGTTCGATGATTTAAGATAAAAAAAATCAGCAGCCACGAATGAATGATATTTTATTTAAATGGTGGCAGGAGTGGAAACACTTCCTGTTCGTAAGTCGGGGCCGCCACCACTGGGCCACCACTCTGCTCCAAAACAACCGCCGGTGACAAAAACACCAAATCATTCAAATAAAGGTCAAGCTTCAAAAGCCTTCGATTTAGTGTTTTTGTCACCGACTTCTGAATCTTGACCTTTATTTGATTGATTTGGTGTTTTTGTCACCGGCTTCTGAAGCTAAAGTTATTTTTCACTTTTTTTGTGTTTTTTTTTGCAGTCGGTTTTATTTTTTGCACAAAAGTTTTTTAATTATTTTTCCATTTTTAGTTGTTCCCAAACAAGTAGCCATGAATTTATTTTACACTAGCTGACTCGCGCAACTTCGTCTGCGTTACATAAGAGAGAGAGAGAAAGAGAGAGGGTTAGAGAGAGCGTGAGTCAACCAATGTGCAATCGCGAACTTTTTAAGAGGAACAATCCCGTCATAGATGCATGATTGTTGAGTAACTTTTACCGTTTACGCTAACCGTTTACGCAGCGCACGCAACGGAAGCTCTCAAAAGCAATAATTTTTCCTTGTATTGGCAACATTTTTCATTGATGTTATATAACGTATAGCCTTCCTCGTTAAATGGGCTATCCAACACTAAAATATGTTTTTAACTCCAACCAGTAGTTCCTCAAATTAGCGCGTTCAACCAACCAAACAAACTCTTCTCCTTTACAATAAGTATAAATTCAAGTGGGTAACAATTTAATTTCTCAGAAATATTTGCATTCATCGCCAGAATATTCTACTGTTTTTCTAATTAGGGGCTTCCCTCGACAGCCTTACGTTTTCATCCTTAGACACTCGATGATAGTCTTTCCCTAGCTCGGTCGAAAGTTCTCATCAAGGTGCATAAAATGAGCTCAAACACGATATAGCTGCTGTAAACTGTTGAGGACCTCTTGCAACTGCCATTCGTCTCGATCGTTAGAGACCGTTGATGACAGTCATACTCCAGGCAGGTCTTAAGTTCTTACTAAGGTGCATGAACTGAAGCCAATAACAACATAGCTGCTGCAAACTGTTTAGGACCTCTTGCAACTGCCTTCTGTCTCCATTGTTAGACCATTGATGACAGTCATACTCCAGCCAGGTCTAAAGTTCTCATCAAGGTCTATGAAATGAGCCAAAACACGACATGGCTGCTGTAAACTCTTGCGGACCCTTTACAACTGCCTTCCGTCTCCATCGTCAGACCTTCGATGACTGTCATACTCCAGCTAGATAAAGTTCTCATTAAGGTACATGAAATGAGCCCAAACACGATTTTTCAATTTTAAATAGGACCAACTTTAGGATAATTAAACGCTTTTCCCAAAAAAAAATTTCATGCATACCGGAATTAGGTACCTACCTGTAAAAAGTGATGCATGGTTTTACATAAAAAAAATATACGCATTGAATTGAGAACCTCTGAATTTGTTTTGTGGGCATAACACCAAATCTGAGGCAACTGACTCGGGCGAGAGTCATTCTTTCACGAAAAATCTTAACAATGCGATTCAGAAAATGGAGTGAAATTTACAACGCCATCTATCGACTCGGTAAGTTAAATTGATAAAATATAATTCATGGAAAGCGGTCTAACGCACACTATATCAGGCTATGTAGATTTTTAAAGCAGCGTCATATAGACTAATTGATAGAACTTTTTGCTATCTTAGCTTTTTTTTAAAGACGGTCACTCGATTTAAAAGTTAACTTGTTCTTTGTGTTTAGTCATTAGTACCATTTTGGTTGAATAGATGTTGCTGCGTGTATCTTACATTTTGATGATAAGTTCTTCTTGAACACTTTAAGTTTATCTGTATCATTTGATAGAAAGCACGCATTACAATGAAATAAAAACTAAAACCTTCTCTAAGTAATTATGGTCAATATTTGTGCAATAAATCTAACCACATAGGTTTTATAATTTACACATGATGCTGTTACAAAAGACCGCACAGATATACAGACAAAAAATTTAAATATAGTAGTAATGGATTCTGTTAGTGATCCTTTAACACCCCTATTATTTTTTTTCTAAATATTTTGATTGTACAGAAACGCAACGGCATGAAATAGTTTGAACCATAACGAAGACAAACCAAACAACGATGATGACAAATATTTCAAAGCAAATTAGATATTGCAGAACAGAAATTAGTTTGAACGTGTATCGCTTAGGTAACCGGTCTGTGATCCGTCTATGATTGATTCATTAGTTCGTTTTTTGAAACGTTTTTTTTTTACCTTTCAGCCTGCATACTGAAAAATACTGGCCACCTGCATAAACACTTTAGAACGTTAACCTCATTTCATTACCTACATTTCAGCAGTCTCCTGCATTTTACTGAAACATACTGGCCACCTAGAAATTCGCATAAAAACTGAAGATAAACCTCAAGGAACTTCTAAATTCTTATTTCAATGTAAACTATGCATTAACGTGTTGTCGTTAGAGATGGGCGGGTGGGTAAAAAATGGGAAGGTAAAAATTGGAAGGAAAGGTTAAAATAGGTAAAAAAGAAAAAATACCCTTTTTTACCGGGTATTAATAAAAAATACCGGGTAAAAATTGAGTACTGCCTTTACATTATTTAAATGACTTTGCCATGAAATGTATAGTGTCTTTATATAATTTAATTGGCTTCGTCATCAATACTACGATCTACCATGTTAATTTTGACGTTGACCATTGAAGATAAATATTGATTGTATGTCCCCAGCCGTTCCCCAAGGGGAACGGTGCATTGTTATTTTAAACATGTCTCTAATTGCGGGTATCTGAAGGCTTCTTTACACCGGGGCAACACTGTGCGGTATTGGTGCGGTATTGCTGCGTGCTATATATTGGGGCGTGCGTCATCTTGTGGTATGTTACAAATAACGAAAATTTGCGGAAATTGCGGTATGCGGCAGCCTATTTTACATCGAGGCAACATCATGCCTAGATAATTTTCAAAGCATCGTGCTGTAAATTTTATTGGAGTGTTTTGGTCTACCAACTTGATTGATCGAGGGGACAAGACACCGTCGATTAAGGCTGATGAAGTAACTTTAGCAGCATGACGCAAGACGTTGCCATGCCGCTCGATTTTTGCCACGATGTGCAAAATTTAAAATTATTGTAGCATGCTGCTTTGTGGCATGCCGCAATTTCGCATAGTGTTGCCCCGGCGTAAAGCAGCCTGAGCTACATAAAATGAAGTTAATTATGTTTCTTTTAAATCTTTAATCAACATTAATTTTCAAATCTCACTTCTAAGTCATGGCTAGAAGTTGTTTTCAAGAGTCATCACGAATCGTCTCGCGCGCAGGTTTGACGATTTTCAGCCTCCCGAACAAGCCGGTTTCCGAAAAGGCTTTAGCACCGTGGACCCCATACATACGCTGCGGCAGGCAGGTTATACAGAAGACCGAAGAGTATAACCTGCTTCTCTGTTTAGCGTTTGTGGACTACGAGAAGGCCTTCGATTCGATCGAGACCTGGGCTGTACTGCAGTTTCTACAACGGTGCCAAATCGACTCCCGGTACATCGAGGTGTTGAAGTGTTTGTACAAAAACGCCACCATGTCAGTCCGACTTCAGGACCAAGCCTGGGAGTCGGAACCTATCCTGCATTAAAACTATTCTGCAGCGAGGTGTGAGACAGGGAGACGTCATATCTCCGAAACTGTTCACCGCTGCACTGGAGGATGTCTTCAAAGTTCTGGACTGGAGAGGGCAAGGCATCAACGTCAATGGCGAGTACATCACTCACCTTTGGTTTGGCGACGATATAGTGGTTATGGCTGAGACCATGGAGGACCCCAGTACAATGCTCGATGACCTCGGTAGAGCTTCCGAAAGAGTGGGGCTATGAACATGGACAAAACCAAAGTCATGTTGAATGCCCATGTAACAACCACTCCTATCAAAATCGGCGACACTACACTCGAAGCTGTGGACGATTATGTATACCTGGGACAAACGGTCCAGTTAGGTAAGTCTAACTTCGAGAAAGAGGTCAATCGTCGAATCCGACTCGGCTGGGCAGCGTTGGGGAAGCTGCGCGGTATCTTCTCGCCCAACTTACCGCAGTGTTTCAAGACGAAAGTCTATGACCAGTGTGTGTTGCCAGTGATTACATACGGGACCAAAACGTGCTCGCTCACAATGGGCCTCATCAGAAGGCTTAAAGTCACCCAAAGGGCAATGGAGAGGGCTATGCTCGGAGTTTCTTTGCGTGATCGAATCAGAAATGAAGACATCCGCAAGAGAATCAGGGTCACCGACGTAGCCGGAAGAATTGCCAAACTTAAATAGCAGTGGGCAGGGCACATTGCTCGCTGAACGGATGGCCGATGGAGCCGAAAAGTACTGGAGTGGCGACTGCAAACTGGAAAACGTTGCGTTGGAAGACCTCCAACTAGGTGGACCGATGACCTGGTGAAGGTTGCGGGAATCCGTTGAATGCGAGTCCCACGGGACTGGTCAATGTGGCGACACTTGGGAGAGGCCTATGTCCAGCTGTGGACGTCTTTCGGTTGAAATGATGAATGATGATGATGACTTTAACAGGCAGTGTGCGTTCTATATTTTATTTATCCAAAATATAATGTACTTACTATGAATTAAAATTGGCCTACCTTCTTTTATAGTATTAAATTAACAAAACTTCACACTCATTCATTTCTCTTTTATATATATAGATAGACTAGCTGACCCGCGCAACTTCGTCTGCGTTACATAAGAGAGAGAGAGGGTTAGAGAGAGTGTGAGTCAACCTTAAAAGATAGACATGTGCTATCGTGAACTTTATAAGAGAAACAATCCCGTCATTCATTCATGATTGTTGAGTAACTTTTACCGTTTACGCAGTGCACGCAACGGAAGCTCTCAAAAGCAATATTTTTTCCCTGTATTTGTAACATTTTTCATTGATGCTCCGCTCCTATTGATTATAGCGTGATCTTTTATAACGTATAGCCTTCCTCGATAAATGGGCTATCCAACACTAAAAGACGTTTTAACTCGAACCAGTGGTTCCTAAAATTAGCGCGTTGAACCAACCAAACAAAAAAACTCTTCTCCTTTATAATAAGTATAGATTCAAGTGGGTAACAATTAAATTTCTCAGAAATATTGTTTTTTCAAATTAGAGGCTTCCCTCGACAGCCTTACGTGTAATAATTATGTGCTTACGTTTTCACCCTTAGACACTCGATGATAGTTTTACCCTAGCAAGGTCAAAAGTTCTCATCAAGATACATGAAATGAGCCCAAACGCGATATAGCTGCTGTATACTTTCGGGGACCTCTGGCTACTGTCTTCAGTCTCCATCGTCAGACCTTCGATGAAAGTCATGCTCTTGTTAGGTCTAAAGTTCTCATCAAGCTGCATAAATGAGCCCAAACACCACATAGCTGCTGCAAACTCTTGCGGAGCTTTTGCAATTGCCTTCCGTCTCCATCGTCAGACCTTCGATGACTTTCAAACTCCAGCTAGGTCTAAAGTTCTCATTAAGGTGCATGAAATGAGCCCAAGCACGATTTTTCATATTCTTATATAACGTATAGCTTTCCTCGATAAATGGGCTATTCAACACAAAATATGTTTTTAACTCCAACCAGTAGTTCCTCAAATTAGCACGTTCAACCAACCAAACAAACAAACTCTTCTCCTTTACAATAAGTATAAATTCAAGTGGGTAACAATTTAATTTCTCAGAAATATTTGCATCGCTAAAATATTCTACTATGTTTTTCTAATTAGGGGCTTCCCTCGACAGCCTTACGTTTTCATCCTTAGACACTCGATGATAGTCTTTCCCTAGCTCGGTCGAAAGTTCTCATCAAGGTGCATAAAATGAGCTCAAACACAATATAGCTGCTGCAAACTGTTTAGGACCTCTTGCAACTGCCATTCGTCTCGATCGTTAGACCGTTGATGACAGTCATACTCCAGGCAGGTCTTAAGTTCTTACTAAGGTGCATTAACTGAAGCCAATAACAACATAGCTGCTGCAAACTGTTTAGGACCTCTTGCAACTGCCTTCTGTCTCCATTGTTAGACCATTGATGACAGTCATACTCCAGCTAGGTCTAAAGTTCTCATCAAGGTCCATGAAATGAGCCAAAACACGACATAGCTGCTGTAAACTCTTGCAGACCCTTTGCAACTGCCTTCCGTCTCCATCGTCAGACCTTTGATGACTGTCATACTCCAGCTAGGTAAATTTCTCATTAAGGTACATGAAATGAGCCCAAACACGATTTTTCAATTTTAAATAGGACCAATTTAAGATAATTATACGCTTAAAAAATAAAAAATAAAGTAAAACAAAAAAATACGTCAATAAAAATAAAAGAAAAGAAAAAGAAATCTGTCAACAGAGCGATAATATTTTGTAATTTTGGAAATAAATCTGTTTCCACTTATGTCAACCCTGAGAGTTTGAGTAAATTATGTAACATTACAACTAGTACCCTTTGGAAACGGGTTCCTTTCTCTATAGGTACTTATGTTAGCTTCTATAAAGGGTTGTCAATAAGAATAGCACTTACGTACTGAATTAAAATAATACATGCATGCAAAATCTTAAATAAGAGTGCTGACAACATCTCTGCCATATAAGAGCGACATACATACGTTCCCTGCGCCGGCAACACCAAACACCGTCAGCGCTAAGAAGTGGCCTACTGAGATCTTCGCTTCATCTCGGTTCGATACACACCATTTCGTGTATACATTGCACGACGCACACGACCTCCTCTTCCTACACAAGTTCCGTCTGTTACCGTAGGTCTCCTTGTAACAGACTTCCCTCACGAAAACCAACGTAACTTACGTTTGGTATGGTTTGTATGGTAGGCTAGGGCGTTAGGATAACTTTAACTAGGGTGCTAGGTAGGCCATTACTACAGGGCTACAGTAACTAGGGTGCTAAGGGTAAGTCTTAGGTACTGAACCAGGCTCAATATGATCTCAATCGTAGCCACATCGTACGCACTTGGAATATCGGCCGTACTAAGCTGTAAGTCCCGGTGTGGACAGGTCTCATCGCCATACGTGTTCTGCTTACGCTGCGCTGAAACTTACTATTTTATAAAGGGGGGAAATATTATAATGACTACCAAAAATAACTTTGTGACCACTAACATCTATCACCTAAAATATCAATTGATCACCAAATTTTAATGAGGTGGTGGATGACAAAATAGTTTTGCCTAGGCTGACTTGGGGCACCCCGACACGGATAGATTAGGTTCTCTCGCTCAGACCCCGCCATACCCTTCGTGGTTATTTTTTTATAAAACATTCAGAAGTAGGAGCCCCGCCAAGCGGTTCTCCATCGACCGGGTCTCCCTCGACTCGGATGCAAGAGCATAACAGTTCAATTTCTGGTGGTCCTTAACAAAAAAATTTGAATTTTTGGTTCTAATTTCACGATATAATGGGGATTAATTTTGGTGATCATTTACTAATTTTGGCAATCAAAAGTGAGTTTTATGCCGTTACATTTTGCTAAATCTGGTGGTTCGTTAATTGTATGTTTTTTTATAAATAGGCAGGTATAGCAAAAATTATTTCAACCATATTGTTTATTTTTTTCTTCAACAGTATTCTTATTCTTCATTGCTCACAAAACAAAAAAAATATAATTAAACAATACAAATTGCGTACTGTATACAGGTATATACTCGTATATCCTCTTCTGCAAATTTCGCAATCGAAATGTTGGTTTTCTTACAGCAAACATAAATGTATATTTGTACCTGTTACAGTACTTACACTATCGCATGCAAGTGTACAATACAAGGGTCCACAAAACAAAATACAAAAAAAAACCTTTTTTAGTGTTGTTGTGGGACGATCATGTGACAACCAAAACAAAACAACCCCTTGTACTAAACGGTGTGTTTCATGCGCACCGTGCTCGGCGTGCGTACCGTGCGCCCTGTGCGCTCCGTGCGTATTGTGCGCCCCGTGCGCGGCATGCGCCCCGTGCGTACCATGCGCCCCGTGCGTACCGTGCGCCCCATGCTTGGCGTGCGCCCTGTGCGTGCTATGCGTACCGTTCGCTTCGTACGCCACATAAGCGCCGTGGGCTCCGTGAGCGCTATGCGCACTGTGCGCCTCGTGCGCCCCGTGCGCCACTTAAGCGCCGTGGGCTTCGTGGGTTCCGTAGGGCCTGAGATGCATACTTTTAATTAAATGAAGGAAGCATTGCTTTCCGTAATAATATTCTTAGGGAGGAAGCGCCTGGGTAGATCACTTCAGGGCCCACATCATCACGTCTTCTACTGTAATGTCTCTCCGGTGTGAGACAGAGACGGAGCTATCGATACGTCTAGCTCCTTCTCTTTCTGCCACAGAAGTAGAGTACTGCTGTAGTTTATGGTTATGCATGGTAAGCAACTTTAACTATATTGATATACAATATGAGTAATGTGTGGCCGTGAAACAATCGTATTTATTTACAGAATATTAAAATAATCAATCATTCAAATCACCAATACATTTGTAAAGTTGGTTGTAGTGTTAGTTATTATTTAGGGTTTTGAGTTAAGCACGTATATTATAATTACTATTACGTACCTACATTATCCGTTACAAAACTAGACTTATATTCGAAGATTTTGATTGATTTTGATTTAATATGTATAAGGGTACCAATGACAGGTGTACACAACATACACTTGATTACATTGAAGCTGTACAGGGTTACTGGTCCTCGACATATCCCTTACAGGACGTAATAGTAGGTTAAATTCAACTAATTAAGCCATCAAAATGTTCTACCGAAATTCAGTAGTTTTTGAGTTAGTTTGACATTTAGTTTTTTTTTTATGAAAAATAATTTGAAGCCAATTTAAAAATTATTGACGTCGCGACTGTACTGAAATTTTAGCTATTATCACAGATTAAGAATAGAATAGAAATAAGAACAATTTATTTAAAAAAATATTACAAAAGTGTAGGTAAATTTAGGTGCAGTAGTGTTATTTCTCAACAGTGGTGTTAGGCACCAAATTAAAGTCTTTATAGATGAGGCGCAATTGGGTATAATTAATATTAAATCACAATATTTAGAAAAGAAAATATAGGTAAACCGCCCCGTTGCTAGCCAACTACCACACAACAAGACCTAGCAACGGGGTTGCCAGATCTGTCGCCAACATGTCTCCCCCCTGGTAAGAAGCTAAAGTCTTACCAAAGCAACTATGGTGACAGATCCAGTTTAACTAATTTACGTGCAGGACGACGTAGGACCCCTGCACTAGTCCTTACATCCGCTACTCGCACTATCCCGTCTCTACCAGGGAACACTTGCACAATCCTACCGCGAGGCCAGATCCCTCTGGGGAAATTTGTATCACCGACAAGAACAACATCACCAATTTGCAAGTTGTGGTGTTCCAAAGATGGGCCCCGAGGCAGGAGATTGGGCAAGTATTCCCTTAGCCAACGTGACCAGAATTGGTCAGCAAGGCGATTGGCCTTCAGCCATCCTTGTCTACTGCTGAGGTCCGCGTCCGAGGATGCTGGCGATGGTAGTGTGGAGTGAATCCCCAACAAGAAATGGTTGGGAGTCAGGGCTGGCTCGTCTTCATGTGCTACCGGCACGTGCGTTAGCGGTCGAGAGTTGATAACTTGACCAGGGATAGTGCGAGTAGCGGATGTAAGGACTAGTGCAGGGGTCCTACGTCGTCCTGCACGTAAATTAGTTAAACTGGATCTGTCACCATAGTTGCTTTGGTAAGACTTTAGCTTCTTACCAGGGGGGAGACATGTTGGCGACAGATCTGGCAACCCCGTTGCTAGGTCTTGTTGTGTGGTAGTTGGCTAGCAACGGGGCGGTTTACCTATATTTTCTTTTCTAAATATTGTGATTTAATATTAATTATACCCAATTGCGCCTCATCTATAAAGACTTTAATTTGGTGCCTAACATTGGTCCTTCGATCCGACCTGAACCAGCGGTCTAACAAAATTCAAAATTAAAATTTTCTTCCGGGTGTAATTTTTTTTTTTTTTTTTTAAAGATGATCACACGAGCACAAACTCGTAAAGCCAACCCGCAGGAGCAAGTGGCCGGGGAAAAAACACGCTCAGTATCCTCGGCTTCAAGCGCCACGACAATTGCTCGCTTCAAAGAGGCGGAAGCAGCTCGCAAGATGCAGCTTGCAGAAATTGCAAAGCGGGAGGTGACCGCCGTAGCCGCTGCTGAACGTGAAGCTGCGGAAGCTACCTTTGAGGCGAATATCGCGGCACTCGAAGTGGAGGAAGCCTTGAGCGCCAGGAGCAGTCGTACTGCAGACTGGATTCAGAAAACTAACTTCGCAGAAATGGCAGACGACGTGGCAGCTCCTGACGGGAGTTTGCTGCGCGAGCATAGTATGGCGCAACACATTGCACACGCAGCACCAGGTACGGAGCTCGTGCGCGACGTCATGCAGCGCTCGCCAGCGGCAATTGCCAAGGTTGCAATCGCTATGTCACCACGTCAACTGCGACCTACGAGTGATCTACCTCCTCAGCCCTCATGTCCTGGTAATGTTACCGTACCCCGGGTAAGTGACATAGAAAAACTAGCTAATGCTATAATTGCTTCACTACCAAAGCCGAACCAAAATCAAAGCCGTTGTCAGATAAAGCTTACCGAGTTTAGTGGCAACATAACTGACTGGCTCTTGTTCAAGCGGACGTTTGATGACACAAAGAATAATTATACAGCTAGCGAGAACATAGATAGGCTACGCAAAGCCTTGAGTGGAGAGGCTAAAGACTCAGTTCTTTCTCTTCTATTATGTTCCGCCAAACCTGAGCTGATTATGCAGTCGCTCGAGTCACGCTTTACTCGTCCTAAGCAAATTGTTCTCAATGAACTCGCTTCCGTGAGAAGTTTACCTAAAGTTGGGCGAGAACCCAACGCATTGGCTATTTTTGCCAGTAAAGTAAAAAACTGTTTAAGTATAGTTAATTTATTAGGTGAATCACCGTACATACAATCACCAGAACTCATTCATATTCTTGTTTCAAAGATGAACCCGCTTCTTCAAAACAAGTGGTGCGACTACGCGGCGGAGCACTGCGTTTCAGGGCATCCGCAGATCGAAGTGTTCGCTCGTTTCCTTGAGGTGGAGGCAGACAAGCAAGCCAACTTTGGCCTTTGTGAAGTCTTCAATTGTCCATCTTATAGTGACAAACCCCGGCAACAGGCATCGCAACCGGCGGGAGTCCATCAGCGCAGTAACCCACGACCGAATCGCATTTCACAGACACATCATACCGATACGTTCTCATCCGCCGATTCATCTGCCCATCCAACTGTAAACTTAGTATCCTCATCAAACGCCAAACCGCCTTTGTCATGCATAATAGATGTCGCCGTGAAGAGGTCTCGCGAAAAGCGATATGTGGCGCTTTTTACATGTCTTGTGATAAGAGCTATTCATTTAGAAGTGGTAGCAAGTTTGACTGCGGACAGTGCAATTATGGCGCTTCGAAGGTTTATTGCACGTCGAGGATGTCCCACCAAAATAATATCCGATAACGGGACAGCCTTTGTCGGAGCCAACAGGTTGCTGAAAGAAGCTTGGGACGCGCTTGATCACTCTCAATTACAAGAGTTTGCTGCATCCAACAATATAGAATGGCAATTTATCCCTCCTGGAGCACCATTTATGGGAGGAGCTTGGGAACGCCTAGTGAGAAGTGTGAAAGTCGGCTTATCGGTTACACTCCGCGAAAAGGCGCCTAGAGATGAAATATTGCTGACACTTTTGGCAGAGATAGAGCAAGTTATCAACTCTCGACCGCTAACGCACGTGCCGGTAGCACATGAAGACGAGCCAGCCCTGACTCCCAACCATTTCTTGTTGGGGATTCACTCCACACTACCATCGCCAGCATCCTCGGACGCGGACCTCAGCAGTAGACAAGGATGGCTGAAGGCCAATCGCCTTGCTGACCAATTCTGGTCACGTTGGCTAAGGGAATACTTGCCCAATCTCCTGCCTCGGGGCCCATCTACTGGCCCATCTTTGGAACACCACAACTTGCAAATTGGTGATGTTGTTCTTGTCGGTGATACAAATTTCCCCAGAGGGATCTGGCCTCGCGGTAGGATTGTGCAAGTGTTCCCTGGTAGAGACGGGATAGTGCGAGTAGCGGATGTAAGGACTAGTGCAGGGGTCCTACGTCGTCCTGCACGTAAATTAGTTAAACTGGATCTGTCACCATAGTTGCTTTGGTAAGACTTTAGCTTCTTACCAGGGGGGAGACATGTTGGCGACAGATCTGGCAACCCCGTTGCTAGGTCTTGTTGTGTGGTAGTTGGCTAGCAACGGGGCGGTTTACCTATATTTTCTTTTCTAAATATTGTGATTTAATATTAATTATACCCAATTGCGCCTCATCTATAAAGACTTTAATTTGGTGCCTAACAAGTGGTATAATTAGTGCATAAAAGTTAACTTTATCTAAAATTTATTAAAATTTAACAGTTGGAAGTAACGGTAGCACTTCAATACCCGCAATTACAGACACAATTAAAATAACAATGCACCTTGCCTCACGAGGCACGGCTGGGAACATATGTGGAATTCAAATGTTTGTTAGTGACCTGTGCGATCTAGGTTTATTTAAACCAGTATTTCAGGCCACCCCACCCTTCAGAAGCTGTTTAATTCCGTCATACTCGAGGGGAAAACGCCACAGGCATGGTGCAGGGGTGTGGTGGTACTCTTCTTCAAGAAGGGTGACAATGCCCGTCTGAAGAATAGGCCCATCTCACTTGTAAGCCATGTCTACAAGCTGTTTTCAAGAGTCATCACGAATCGTCTCGCGCGCAGGTTTGTCGAGCCTCCCGTACAAGCCGGTTTCCGAAAAGGCTTAAGCACCGTGTACCACATACATACGCTGCGGCAGGTTATACAGAAGATCGAAGAGTATAACCTGTCTCTCTCTTTAACGTTTGTGGACTACGAGAAAACCTTCGATTCGATCGAGACCTGGGTTGTACGGCAGTCTCTCCAACGGTGCCAAATCGACTACTGGTACATAAAGGTGTTTGATAACAAAGTTAGAGAAGTTGCGTGGTATCTTTTTCAAGCTACCGCAGTGTTTCAAGACGAAAGTCTATGACCAGTGTGTGTTGCCAGTGATTACAATGTAATCGTGTGAGCGACCAAGTTTCGGTCCCTTATGTCATACGGGACCGAAACTTGGTCGCTCACAATGGGCCTTATCAGAAGGCTTGAAGTCACCCAAAGGGCATTGGAGACTAGGTGGACCAATGAACTGGTGAAGGTTACGGGAATCCGCTGGATGCGAGTCGCACGCGACCGGTCAATGTGGTGACACTTGGGGGAGGCCTATTATTATTATTATTATTATTATTATTATTATTATCATTTATTTCAGGCATTATTAACCCATATAACTCAATACATACTTATTACATAAATTACACTATAACTAATTCACATGACATTACATTACTAAACTTAAAATTGCCAATTAGAATCAAAGTTAAAATACACATTAAAATCAACATCTTTAAAATCTAAAATTAAAATAAAAATCATAATAAAATCAGAATTAAAGTCAAAATCATAATAAAATCAGAATTAAAGTCAAAATCATAATCTAAATGAAAACCATAAATAACATTAAAATCAAAGTCAAGTTAAATTAAATCATATTGAAAGGTTTAGGTACAATTTACTTTTTTACCTGCCCCGCTATGTTCCCTGCTATGTTTAGCAGTGGACGTCTTGCGGCTGAAATAATGATGATGATGATGACACCGTAGCAGATCTTTGTTAATAATTGAAAGTTCAAAAATGCCTAAGAATTTAGCAAAGATCACTATCAAACATTTATTTTTAATCGATACCCACTGAGTTGCTCAGAGGAGCTCGTGGCTAAATAATAACAGCCGCTCGGGTCGATCGTTAGGTTAAGCCGTGCTTGCCTAGGTTGGTCTGTGGATGGGTGACCGCCCATTACATACCCAGTTTCCTCCGTGCCTCGGAAAGCACGTTAAGCCGTTGGTCCCGGCTGTCATTTGTAGATCTTTGACAGTCGTTAGGTAGTCAGAGGCCCAAAAAGTCTGACAACCAGTCTTACCAAGGGGTATCGTATTACCCGGTACTAACTGGGTTGTGGAGGTCAGATAGGCAGTCGCTCCATGTAAAATACTGGTATTCAGCTGCATCCGGTTAGACTGGAAGCCGACCCCAACACAGTTGGGAAAAGACTAGGCAGATGATGACCCACTGAGTTGCTCAAAGTGAAGTGTTTTCAATTTCAATTGGAAAAATCGTCTCTATCCGTGCCCGATCGGGCACGGTGAATTGTTATTTTAATTGTGTCTGTATTGCGGGTATCGAAGAGTTAATATTTAAGTTGCCCTTTCTGTATTTCTAGTCGCTCACTTTGTAATTTAGTTGCACGGTTAGAATTTTAATATCTTAAATAGATTAATCACAACCCACTTTTTGTAAGTTCGTTTTGGATTTTATTATTAATCAATATTCGTAGTTAGTTTCGCTTACTCAAATTCATACCGCTGAAGTTATTAAAATAGTATATCATCATCAGTCGCTAAACTTTTTTTATTCGCTCGTTTTCCTCTCCGCAGCTATCTGTCACACATGTGCATCGCTGTCCTACAATTGATAGCTATCTGTCACACTTGTACTACGCGCACCCGCCTCCCAAAAAACTGCATTAAAAACCGTCTAAAACTGTCTCCTCTAGAGCTTATACCTCTGTGTTCAATTCGTTACTAAATTCCTCAATAATAATAGTAGGGGAGCCCAAGCGGGGATTTCGGGATTTACTAAAGCGCAGCAGATTAATATACAGGGGGATACCTTGTACCCGGTTAAGTACCTCCACAAAACATGAGGCCCATATATAAGGCCGCCCGTGAAGGATACAGGATCAGATTAGTAAAAAAAAATTGACCATCAGAAATTCTCGAGCGCGTCAGATTAAGGTAGGGTGAGTTAATTACATCCTAAAAAGTGTATATTCCACTAATCTGACAATTTGAGAGTGACGTAAAAAAAGGGGAGGGCAACTAAGTTGTAAAAAAAAAAACGTCATCTCGACATTCTCGAGCGTAGCAAATTTTTTTTTTATTTTGAAGGAAATAATTCAAGAATAATGAAAAATATATAATCTGACGATTTCCGCAAGCCGAAATAACAAAAATTCGTCGATAAAGTTAAATGCGTGCAGCTGCGTGATGCCTACATTTCCTTCTCCGGATTTCTATTCCTCTCTCACTCTTTCTCTATCTATTACTCTCTCACTCCGTCCCCAATCTGGTTTCTGTTGCCATGACGCCATCACAGCTGATCATAAAGACTCGTTCGTGGCATACAATACGGCCGACGTATCTTGGCGAGTCTGAACATAGGCTTTGCGAACTTTAGCGCATGTACACTCGTGAAGACAAATAAGTATCAAAACACTTGGGAGACAGAAAGCTACAAAAATAACTTTATATAAATTAAAAATTTAATTTCAGTCCCTCACCTTTTGAAAGCGGCAGATTTTTATTATAAACACACACAATATTATTTACACTTAATACTTTTATTACATTTACACTAATTATTATTTAATCACTGTCGCTGAGGGGGGAAATCCCTAACATAAAGTCGTCGGCCCCTTGCGTACCATGTGAGGTACTTGGCATAGGTTCATCATCGTAATCGTCGCTCTCACTTTCAGAGTCAATGTATATGTCAATGTATAGAAATATTATTTCTTTGAACTTAGCGAGCTCAAAATATCACGTAAATTATATTTTGAGCTCAAAAATGTCATAATAGTAGGGGAGCCCACGAGGCTAAATGGGGATTTACTCGAGCGTCGTAGAGACCTATTGGGATGCAAAGCTTAGATGATAAGAAGAAAAAAATGTTATATGATATATACCTTTACATCGGTGGGGGAAGCGGCTATAGATTTTTAAATATGTAAAAAAAAACTGTTGCATGGACATCCTCGAGCGCATCAGATATTGATAGCATCAATGCCCTACTTTTAATAATGTACGTATGTTAATCTGATCGTTTGCATGATGCGGGTGGTTGTATTTAAGGGTTGAAAATGAAAAAAAAAAAATTTAATCGAGCGCGTCAGATTTTATAAGGGAGTGTTAAGTACACCAAAAAAAAGCTCTCATTCACTAATCTGACGATTTCGATGGGACGCAAACTCGCGGCCATTTTCATAATGTGCAAAAAAAAATCGCCATTTTGAAATACTCAAGCGCGTCAGATTAAGATATATATGGTTCATCTTTATGTTCTAAACGTACTGTCTCATAATCTGACGATTATCTAGAGGGATTCGCCTGATCTGACAAAAAAAAAATAGAAAAACGGTTCACTTTAAAGGCCGTCCCTGCAACTTCCCGCTAATTCCATTCCTGGGCGCTTGAAATTGTACTTATGACATTTTTGAGCTCAAAATATAATTTATGTGATATTTTGAGCTCGCTAAGTTCAAAGAAATAATATTTCTATACATTTGAGCTCTCCCAGCTCGAAAGTCTGATAGAAGTTTCATAGAACACTATTTTTGGAATTTTAAAAGGAAAGGAAGCGACAGCAATGATATATAAACTATAGATGTCCGCACTCTAAAATGACAACATGAAATGAAGCCAATTGGCCACATCGCGCTTAGTTACGCACCAACCTGTCGCGCGACGCTACGTTTGTTTATAATTTAATAAATCCTGTGACGTGACTGAAGATGTATATTTATCTCCCTCTCGCAACAGGCATCCCGCCGTTCGGTGTCATATTTTCTTTCTCTTTCTTCACGCTTATAAGTAGTTCTAGTATTTTCGCCGTTTTTAAGCGCCGCGATGTTGGTTCATGACGTGTCTATATATAATACGTCATTGAGCGACAGTGATTCAATAATAATTAGTGTACATGTAATAAAAGTATTAAGTGTAAATAATATTGTGTGTGTTTATAATAAAAATCTGCCGCTTTCAAAAGGTGAGGGACTGAAATTAAATGTTTAATTTATATAAAGTTATTTTTGTAGCTTTCTGTCTCCCAAGTGTTTTGATACTTATTTTTCTTCACGAGTGTACATGCGCTAAAGTTCGCAAAGCCTATGTTCAGACTCGCCAAGATACGTCGGCCGTATTGTATGCCACGAACGAGTCTTTATGATCAGCTGTGATGGCGTCATGGCAACAGAAACCAGAGTGGGGACGGAGTGAGAGAGTAATAGATAGAGAAAGAGTGAGAGAGGAATAGAAATCCGGAGAAGGAAATGTAGGCATCACGCAGCTGCACGCATTTAACTTTATCGACGAATTTTTGTTATTTCGGCTTGCGGAAATCGTCAGATTATATATTTTTCATTATTCTTGAATTATTTCCTTCAAAATAAAAAAAAATTTAGCTACGCTCGAGAATGTCGGGATGACGTTTTTTTTTTACAACTTAGTTGCCCTCCCCTTTTTTTAAGTCACTCTCAAATTGTCAGATTAGTGGAATATACACTTTTTAGGATGTAATTAACTCACCCTACCTTAATCTGACGCGCTCGAGAATTTCTGATGGTCAATTTTTTTTTACTAATCTGATCCTGTATCCTTCACGGGCGGCCTTATATATGGGCCTCATGTTTTGTGGAGGTACTTAACCGGGTACAAGGTATCCCCCTGTATATTAATCTGCCGCGCTTTAGTAAATCCCGAAATCCCTGCTTGGGCTCCCCTACTATAAGTACAATTTCAAGCGCCCAGGAATGGAATTAGCGGGAAGTTGCAGGGATGGCCTTTAAAGTGAACCGTTTTTCAAATTTTTTTTTGTCAGATCAGGCGAATCCCTCTAGATAATCTTCAGATTATGAGACAGTACGTTTAGAACATAAAGATGAACCATATATATCTTAATCTGACGCGCTTGAGTATTTCAAAATGGCGATTTTTTTTTGCACATTATGGAAATGGCCGCGAGTTTGCGTCCCATCGAAATCGTCAGATTAGTGAATGAGAGCTTTTTTTTGGTGTACTTAACACTCCCTTAGAAAATCTGACGCGCTCGATTAATTTTTTTTTTTTTTCATTTTCAACCCTTAAATACAACCACCCACATCATGCAAACGATCAGATTAACATACGTACGTTATTAAAAATACGTAGGGCATTGATGCTATCAATATCTGATGCGCTCGAGGATGTCCATGCAACAGTTTTTTTTTTACATATTTAAAAATCTATAGCCGCTTCCCCCACCGATGTAAAGGTATATATATCATATAACATTTTTTTCTTCTTATCATCTAAGCTTTGTATCCCAATAGGTCTCTACGACGCTCGAGTAAATCCCCATTTAGCATCGTGGGCTCCCCTACTATAAAATCGAACATCGCAACACTACTCCATAGACAACTTGCCGAAAAAAAAAAAAAACTTTCATTTGACAGACGGTGAACACTCGAATTTACCTGCGCAGCAAATGTCGTGATAACTCTGGTATTTTTAATGGTAGCTGATACTATTATATATCAAAATTATCCTTGTGAACCGTGCTTCATTATTTTGTCAACGTAAATTCGTTTTGGAATCTCGAAGTTGCAATATTTCGCCCGTGAAAAAGTAGTTATTATATGTACCTATAGTGATTGTGTTGTGTGAAGAAATACGTGATTTAGTGACTAAAACGTGTGTGAAATGGGAAAAACAGTGCTTAATTAGTGAGGTGATTAGATTGTTCAACTATATACACCAAAAAACATGTGGGTTTGTGTGTTTTTTCATCCAACACCGGCTGGCAAAAATTAGTTCCCAGATGTAAACAAACAGTGAGTATCTAGTTTCATAAGTATATTTAGATATGATGCTATTGAGCTATAAATGAGATTGTGGTCTTGTTGGAAAGGAAATATAGTCTAGTTTATTTCTTTAATGTTAAAATGGATAAAAAACTAAGAGAAAACTGATATTTCTAGCGAAATATCAGTTTTTGTAACTATTTTTTGCTATACATTATGACTTGGAGTATATAATTAAAGTATTTCATTTTGATTTCTAGATAAGTAGATTCCTTATCTAATCAGCTTGACAACAGTATTTTTGAAATTGCTCTAGGACTTGTAGTTTTTGAGCTACAGGTGTTTTTATCGGATCGGGCAGAAAATGTTTTGAAAACTTGCAAAAATTTTTGCATGTGAGCGGTTACGGTATTTGCAAATCCGCGCGCTTAGCTGCGAAGTGGTTAGTTCCCCTTTCAAAAACCACACACTATCAAAGCATTATTATTAAAGTGAAAACAAAACAATGATTCTCATACCTTTTAATCGTTTAGTCACGTAAACTGGATATAAAGGTTGCGTGGATGAGGCTGTGAAAATAAAATAAGCAATTATTATAAATATAGATTTCATTTTCACTTCTTTTCTTTGATTGTTTATCTTTTCGTGTAGTAAATAAAGTTATATTTTGAGTCGCTCGGTGTGAGCTGACCCTAATAAGGTCACGTAATCACGTGTCCTTCTAATAGGGCGTCCCCTCCCGGCAATCATTTCAAAAGTCAAGCACGTCATTATGCCCAACTGAGCACTTGAGATGAGGAGAAATTATCAAACCTACAGAATGATCTCAAGAATTATTTGGCGGTCTGTTTCAGCAATTTATCGCAGTATTGCCACCAAGTATGCAGCGAGACGAATGATTTTGTGGCCAATTTAGATATCTTTGACCCCCTAGCGGGCTCAAGTTGTCCGCTGCAGATCCTATAATCGTCCCATCTGGGACACATTCGAGTGTGGAGCCCCAAACCCCAGGATATGCCACAGCTCCTCCCCTGCCCGTTGTACACAACTAATTGCACCCTTCAGGACTCGAATGAGGATAACGACAGAGACCAACAGACCAGACAGACAGAGCTGTCCAGGTCGCTCCGTGTGTCGAGTACAAGTCCGAGTCATCGATTCGAGACGAAGAGGATATGTTCGAGCTCGACAGTTCTTAGTAAAATACCTACCGTTGTTTAGAAAAGTAAGGTAAGAACACCACGGTTGCCATGTGTGCGCCAAAATACATGATAAATAAATATATCTGTTCAATAGTCGATCTCGCAAAATGTATCAAGCATTGACTTGCCAAATGACTAAATGTTTGTAGCATCACCGTGGTTACCTTACATTACAGTTACACGATGCTCATTCATAGTAGTAATACATTTCCGGTTCTTGCACAGCTCAGTACCCATTGGATTTGAATTAATATTTTTGCTAATTCTATCTTACTACTTGCAATAACATGATACCTACTTGGTGTTCTTGTTGATGGAGTATTTGTTGATGGAGTATTATTTGTTGTTGGAGTATTTGTTGATGGAGTATTTGTTGATGGAGTATTTGTTGATGGAGTTTTTGTTGATGGAGTTTTTGTTGATGGAGTTTTTGTTGATGGAGTTTTTGTTGATGGAGTTTTTGTTGATGGAGTATTTGTGGGCCTCTCCATGTTGTACACAGGGCGTCCTTCTATGGGTCCATGTGAGAGGTAGCATTGCAGTATTCTCCACTGGAAAAAGTGCTGCAAATTAGCTCGAGTGTTGTTTTTTTATCTAATTATTCTGCTATTCAGATAAAAATATAATTATAAAAAACCATCAGATTGTAATCTATGTAGCGAGATTGTAAACTGCCGAAATATTGTCAACTGAACATACACGGGGCTCCTATTTCTGTTTGCGGGGTTGAAAAGAAACTAACTAACTTAACGTCGGGATGCGCCAAGTTCCGATTAAGCAGAAATAATTTGATCGCATACATTTAACATTTTTACGGTTTCACTTCAACAGATTATAATCTACCGAAAAATAATGCGTTATAATATTGTAAGCAGTATGTTCAGTTGACAACATTTTGACAGTTTACAATCTCGCTAGATAGATTACAATCTAACGGTTTTTACAATTTTACGGTGACATACACACATTCGTATTTGTTGGTTGTTCGTTGCAAGCTCTGTTTTCGGAGCACCACTGTCACTGAGATTGAGAGTGCGCTGTCCGCGCCTGCGCAATGTAAACGCTCCATGAACGGGCAACTTTCTAGTGTGTGCAGTAAATCATAACAATTAATAAAATCACTTACCCCTGTCCCTGCCGGATGGGGATGTTTGCTTAAATGGTTTCCTTTTATGAAAAACCTTATTCCGTTGCACCCGATGTGTGTCGCTGCTTCCGTGAGAAGAGCAGCGTAACGGTAGTCATTGGGACCTCTGCATTAGAAACAAACATTGAGTAGCTTTATGTGTTGTTCGCATCAATAAAACTGTCTCTGGCGTCATGATTTTTTAAAAATTAAGAAAATATGATCATACGTACAGTAATTATTAACAAATCAATTGGGGAAGGCCCTGCATCCACGGTGCGCGGTGCATCCTCAAGAGCTGTAGCTGTGAGGTATTCATGACATTCCACCAAGTTTATTGAAGCAATACGCAATAGAACTTTTCATTCCTCTAATGTGTTTGATCAATCATAGCTTCTGTTATATACTGTCCAGGTGGCTTGGTGGTAAAATGAAACTCAGACACGTCCGTTCATTAGCTCCGTATAATCGAGACTCTTCGATATCAATGTACCCACAATACACTACAGCTTCCAAGACGGCCAAGTTGTAGACGCACTTTTTCATATTCATTAATTTTATTTTGCGTACCATAAGTTTAAAAAGATGTTACAATGGGCTTACAGCTAGGAACAATTATGGACCCTGTTAGGGCACAGCAATAAACAAGATTAACTACACTTAAAGTACTTACGGGATAGGTAAAATCCGTGGTTTTCTTTATGTATGAGCTCCCGATATTTCGACGCTGTTGCAAGCATCATGATCACGGGAATACTGTAGAGGTATGCGGGCTCATTGATAAAAAAAATCACGGATATTATCCCGTAAGTACTTTAGGTGTAGTGAAAACCCGTGAAAGTCTAAAACAGTGCAAACAAGATTAACATTAAATTTTATGATACTACTAGATATTATTTACAAACAGAGGGTCTTTGATTATCAGAGGGTATAGTAACACATTTATCAGAGTAACATATTAGGTGGTTAGTAGTTAGTTAGTTAGTAATTGTTGTTAGTTAGTAATCATTCATAGTAATTATTGTTAGTTAGTAATCGTAATAAAATTGTTATCGTGTGGTTGTACCACACGATAACAATTTTAGACATAGTAATAACATAAAGTGACATAATTATTTCAATACTAATTATAACTCGAGATCAATATTACTGTAGTGGCAAAGCATTGTGTCGTCTCTCGGCGCGTACAGTCAGTTACCTTTGAACTGCGAAAGTGAAAGGACGTGCGCGTGTCTGAGAGCCGATAATATAGAGGGAAATACCACATTTTGGCGACGAGGATTAACAGGACTACTGTGTGCTATTATTATTAAATTACATGAAAAAAAAAAAAAGACGGTGTACGGTGTTTTAAGATTGAAGTTATGATTGCTGAAAATAATTAAAATCACAGTAACATTTACGGTGAGGCCCCGTGAAGTACAATAATACAATTTCTTTATTTTCTCTATTCACAAAGGTTCACATAGTTATAATAAACATAATTGTAAGAATAACTTTCACCTCGAATGAAATGTAGCTTACATACAATGCAATGGCTAATTCGAAAACTTAGATAAATGATTTATTGCAAAAATAAAAATGAAAACGTGTAGTGTAATGGATGTGAAGCAAACTGTCCAGTGAATTTGCAGATGAGAACGTCCACTGTTGGAAATAAGCCTCTCCCATTATGGTAGGAATCTCCAGGCTTGGCAGGCGGATTGGAGATCGCAGTGATGAAAGACTAACAGAAAACGCTGCTGCCCATTCTCTGGTCTACGGAGGCGCCAGGTGTTCTGCCTCAGACATTAGTCGCCTTATACGACACCCGTGAGAGTAATGGGTTGGTTCTATTCGACTCTGCCTGATACCACACGGCTAGAGTAAAAAACTAAAATAATAAGAGTAGCCCTTTTGAAATTGTCATACGATTCTAGCGAAACCTTGCTGTAGCACCTGCACAACATCGACACACACACCCATACACACACACACCCACACTCATACAAACACGTACACTCACAAGAACTCAAACGCATCACAACACAACCCCAACAAATGCAAACATTGTTTTATTTTTATTTTGCTACTTTGCATTATTAACGTGTGTAGTCTGTACCCTGTTAATAATATTTTAATGTCCAATGTTTGTTGTTCGATGTAACTATTGTTTGTAATGCAGGGTGCGGACTTTCTTATGAGGTAGGCGGCAGACGATTGTTATAATAAAACAAAGACATGTTGGCGGTTTGACGGCGGTTTATTCAATGTCTTTAAAAGTATAATTATTTGTTCACAAGAAAAATGCTTATTAGGCAAAACGTTACGATTGCGCGAGTGAATGACGCAAATATAAAGTTATTTGCTGAGTATGGTTTTTACATACTTCAGTAAAATTCGCACTCCCGAGCCACAAGAACAAGATACAAGCGATGCTTAGTTAGTGTCTCACCGACTATTATGACACACCTGTATTTTTATATTGTTTTAATAAACTGATTTTGATTTTGAATATACGTAATACGTAAGTACAATATAATGATAATAATATCATATATAATATTATATGGATATAGATACACTAACATAATATTAAACACTTTATACAAATTATAATCAAATTGACAGGAAATGTTCTTTTATTCTTTTCTTGAACACATCTAATATAACAAAAAAAATAAAACCGACTTCAAAAACACAAAAAAGTGAAAAATAACTTAAGCTTCAGAAGTCGGTGACCTTTGTTTGATTGATTTACTTTTTTTGTCACCGACTTCTGAAGCTAAAGTTATTTTTCACTTTTTTGTGTTTTTGAAGTCGGTTTTATTTTTTTTGTTAAAAAGTTTTTTATTTTTCCATTTTTAGTTGTCCCCAAACAAATATTTGCCATGAATTTATTGTCAAATTGTTAACAACACATGTCATGGTAATAGGCGTATCCCCAATATAATTATGGTACTTCACATACTTTTTTTTTTCGGATGGGAAATCATCAATTTACCACTCCCGCTCTCAGCGGAGCGGAAGGTAGTGTCAGAATTTTACTGACTAAAACCCATCCATGTTCCTTCTTAGCCCTTTGCGTTCCAGGGCCGCAGTATCTCTTTAGAACAGTCCTTTTTGCTGACATCGCATTGCGGCGCGCGCGGTAACTTAACATACCTACCTAACTGTCGAAATCTGGGTGTATTGTACACATCTGCGTACCCTCTCAGAGGATACAGGCATGATGTTACGTCATTTGAGGCGCGCGCGGAACACGATCGCGCCAACTTAACACACTTAACTGTCGAAATCTGGGTGTATTGTACACATCTGTGTACCCCTTCTGAGTATACAGGCGTGATGTTATGTCATGATATTGTTTAAACAATAAACATCCAAGCGATTTCAGCAATCACGGCAGATTTGCCGTCTATTTTTGAAGAGTTCCATTGTATATCTCCGAAGATCAGCATCAGATGTTCACAACGTTTAAATGGGACCACACGGGAAGCACCAGCTTTCAAATAAAAAAAGAATCATCAAAATCGGTTCACCCAGTCCAAAGTTCTGAGGTAACAAACACAAAAAAAAAAAAAAAAAAAAAAAAAAAAAAATACAGTCGAATTGAGAACCTCCTTTTTTTGGAAGTCGGTTGAAAAGGCTGTCCTGCAAGGAGAGTGGAAGTGAATTCCAAAGGCGCACAGCACGAACAGTAAATGCCGAACCATTACACCAACTTGAGGGGAGGGAAACGAAGAAGAAGATAATATGATGATGAGCGACAAGATTTACTTCTAGGAGCTAGATACTCGAAGCGTTCCCGAAGATACGAAGGAGCTTTAGGATTATGAAGAATAAAAAAGAAAAAAGAGAGAGTGTGTGAATCTCCACGCTGCCGAATAGGTGGCCACTACAGCTGCTTCCAAAATTCCGACACATGGTCGTACTTACGAAGCCCGAAAATGATGAACGAGCTTATCAAGAAGTTCCTCAGTCGCATCCAGAAAACAGACATCAGCGTGATCTAGAAGAGAAAGAAGAAGAGACTGAGTGAGAGCAATTTTAGTCTGAAATAGCAGGAACTTCTGAAGAACCTTAAGCGGCCGATACGAACAAAACACCCTCCTGCTTACTTCAGCAATGAGAACGTGCCAAGATGGGTTGCAGTCCAAGAATACACCTAAGTCTCTTACTTTCTTGGACTATGCTATAGCGACACCATCGTACATATAACAGGCGGGAGAGAATGATGATTTAATAAATTGACGAAGTATCTGCCACGTAATGAGAGCTTGTGATTTAATTGGGTTAACAAAGTTTTTAGCCCACAGACTGATGTTTTGAAGATCATTATTGATGGCGTCGATGGCTCCTGGAAGCTCTTCGAGTATAAAATGGCGATAAAGCTGCAACTCTGCATAGAGAATGATAATGGGCAGTTAATATCTTAATGAAAATAATAATAATAAAGCCCTTATTGAACAATCTTATATATATATATATATTTTATTCCCTGTACACATCCCGTGTGATTCGTCCATCTACATACAACATCTCAGTGTGCCCGTACAGACGCCACCCTGAGAAACCGCAGAAAGATCGCACTAAGTAGTGAAGCGGATCTTTTACGAATGATCGCAAAGAAGTCGTCTGTACGCGCTACTGAGAAGATCCCTGACGCACTACAGAAACGAGGCAGCGACAGCAGTATACTAAAAGCATTTTTGTATTGCACACGCGGGGCATTAAACGTTTTCTGCGTTTATCTGGTCCACAGACTGCAGGCATAAAAGGTCTGGCAATAAGCCCTAAACAGAGTTTTCTTGACATTGCTGTCGCACTTTGCAAATCTGCGAGCCAGCATCACATGTTGCATCTTTCGGCCATTGCCCTCCGCTCCCTCTCAATATCACAGTGTCTTCCTCTTAATATCACAGTGTCATCCTCTCAATGTCATAGTGCCATCCTCTGAACCCATTTATTATATTTTTCAGTAACGGTAAAATATTTAAACATAATTTACTGAATATTCGAGTGCAGGTCAAAGATATCAATATTTTGTTCATAAAAACATTTTTGTAACTATGCACGTTAATGTGTTACCGATTTAGGAACAAAAAAACTTTGAAACGCGATTATCTCGAAACTAGATTTTTGCATTCAATGAGTTCTCGCTCTACAACGACTATATAAATATTCAGGTATAATTTATTGTTCCCAACAACACAATATGTCCTAGGTTGGTATCCACGAGCGCACGCCAGTCACTCAAAGAGGAGGTGACTTATACCTATAGGGCTGGTTGAAAAACCCTATTTTCGGTTGCAGACCACATACCCCGTATATCTAAGGTAGTCGGGTAAGCAAGTGTTGACTTACCTAATAAGGGTTTTAGCACGGTATGTGGTTTTAGTGTCAGCAGGCCACTTCCTAAGAACAGCAAGTTTCGAACAATTATTTCTGCGTGAGACTGTAATCAATGCTTGTAAATAGTTCAAGTGCTGTGTTGCTAAATCTTTAGGATTTCTCCACTGTTCTCCTTCTTTAAGATGATCGGCAGGATAGAACTTTAAGTCAACAGGATTCCGGAATTTCTCTAAAATATAAAATAAAGTGTCAGTAAAAGTGTAAATAAATAAGTAATGCGTGCTGTGACGCGGTTAGAGTGCGGGGAGTGCGGGGAGTGCGAGGAGTGCGGGGCGATACACCGCACTCGCTGTCTAGCGTCTCGTGCGATCAGTCGTAGTGCCAGACGTAGCGTTTCATTGTGTGCCTAACTAAGGGCTCATTTACGGAGACGCGTCGCGTCAGGCGGTGCGGCGCTTTCAATATAGTATAATGTACTCTGTGGCGCGGCCCGCTTAAAATTCAAACATAATTATGGCAATGTGCTAAGCGACTACTGATCGTTGACTTAAAATAATTTTATTCATTCGCTGCGCGTCGCGTCGATGTCAGAATAAAATGGATACATAATTATGCTATTGTACGGGTTTGCTCGTAGGTACATGCTCCCCGGGGAATTGTATTGTATTGTATTGTATAACGGGCTGGTGTCCGCAACTCCACGTCGAAGCGCGTATTTTGCGTGCGGGTGGGAAACTATTCTATCCATCCCAATTCCCCGAGAAACGCCAGCAACGCCCCAGTGTTGCTGACTATCTCGCGGAGAGTACCTGGGTTACCAAAGTACTTTGCCCTGTATGTTGCAACCACTGGGCAGTGCAGAAGCACGTGGGCTGCTGTCTCGTCCTCCTCCATGCAGGCACGGCACAGGGGGCTGTCTGTGACTCCTAAGACAAAGAGGTGTTTATTAAAAGAGCCGTGTCCGGTAACGGCGGCTGTAACTGTGCGCAGCTGTGGTTTGGTCAACCGCAGCGCGCGTTTGGTGAAGCGGCCATTGATAGCAGGAAGTGCTTCCTTGGCCTGCCTACACTCGCCGTGGTCCAGCCACAGCTTGTGGTGTTGTTCGCTAGTTCGTTTCCTTACCAGTGTACGTAGGTATCCGAAAGGGAGTGGTACGATAGGTTCGGGTCCCACCGCTGCCGTGCTCGATCCCCTTCTAGCGAGTTCGTCCGCCGCATCATTGCCACGGGAATCGCTGTGTCCTTTGATCCATTGGATAGTTATATTATTGAGATTACCAACCTGGTTCAGGCGTTGGTGACACTCGTGTATTAACCCAGAGTTCACTGTGTGGTTATTCAGTGCTAGCAGTACAGCCATGCTGTCTGAGAGTATACGAATTGAGTGGTCCACAACCTTCCTGGCTAAAATGGCAGATGCCGCCAGGGAAATGCCCATGCATTCTGCCTGAAATACCGTGTTGTGGGCCCCCAGAGGTTTGGCTATGTGGATGTTGAGATCCTCCGAGAAGACTCCAGCACCAGTGCCAGTACCTGTTTTAGATCCATCCGTGAAGATCCGCAGTTCCGCAGGATTTAATCCCTCGCAGCGGTGATCCTCATGGAGCTGGATTTTATATTTTTTATCGAATACGAATTGTTTTGGTATCCGATCGTTTGTTGCTTTCGCCAGGGGGAAGTCGTTGTAGAATCCCTCCAGTACCGCGGTGTGCTGTGTTTCTCTCTTACCCCAGATTTGAAGTGTTTTGAGGCGTACCGCCGTCATTGTCGCTTCCTGCTGTATGAACAGATGTAGCGGTGGCAGCCCCAACATGGCTTCAAGAGCCGCAGTCGGAGTAGTCCTCATGCAGCCTGTGATCGCCATGCAGGCATGCCTTTGCAAGCGTTGCAGTTTGATGGAGGCTGTAGTTAGTTTGGTGCGGGGCCACCAGACCACTGCCCCATACGTGATCATAGGTCGGATCACCGCGCTGTATAACCAAAGTATAATTTTAGGAGATAAGCCCCACTTCTTACCTATCATCCTCCTGCATTGCCAGAAGGTAATGCAGGCCCTGTTTATTTTATTGTCTAAGTGGCTGCTCCAGTTTAACTTGCAGTCTAGGATGACTCCCAGATACTTGACCTCATTAGCTAACTGGAGTTCTGTGTCAAAGAGTTTGGGTGGGCGATAAGGGCCTAGTGTTCGTTTTTGGGTAAACATGACTAGTTCAGTTTTCGTGGGGTTCACTGAGAGATCGAACTCTCTGCACCATCGTTCAACGGTGCGTAGTGCCTGTTGAGTGAGGTCGCAGATTGTCCCCGTCACTTTCCCCGAAATGAGGATAGCGAGGTCGTCGGCATACCCTATTGTGTAGAAATGGTTCGCGTTGAGTTTCGTAATGAGGTCATTTATAACCAGATTCCAAAGGAGCGGGGATAGTACGCCACCTTGGGGGCAGCCTCTGGCTATCATGGC
Source organism: Xestia xanthographa (assembly GCA_905147715.2). Classification (NCBI taxonomy): domain Eukaryota; kingdom Metazoa; phylum Arthropoda; class Insecta; order Lepidoptera; family Noctuidae; genus Xestia; species Xestia xanthographa. The sequence goes on along the minus strand of LR990654.1, from coordinate 181,471 downwards.
CATCTGCTGCTCCCCTTCAAGTCGAACCACTCGTTTACTTAGCATGTTAGTAATCCAGTCTATCAGTACCTGTTCTGCTCCGTGACGAGAGAGCGCGGTGTTTATGCTGGAAAAGTTTGTTTTATCGAATGCTCCCTCGATGTCTATGAAAGTGCCCAGGCAAGTGCCCTTCTGATGAATCGCCTCTTCTATCCGGCCGACCACTAAATGGAGGGCGGATTCCGTGGACTTACCCGAGCTGTATGCGTGTTGGTTAGTATGTAGTGGGATAGTTTTTAAAACGCCGTCCCTCAGCTCTCTTTCGCACATTTTCTCCATGGTTTTAAGGAGAAAGGAGGTTAGGCTGATTGCTCGGTGGTGTTTGGCGTTGGTATAGTCACTCTTACCTGGCTTAGGAATGAATATGACTTTCACTTCCCTCCATCCTTTTGGAACGTATCTGAATGCCAAACACGCTCTCATTATGGGTACCAGTCTGTTCGCGACAGAGGTCCCGCCCCACTGCAGTAAGGCAGGAAAGATTCCGTCCGGACCAGCTGCCTTGAAAGGATGGAAGCACCGGATCGCCCACTGGAGTTTTTCCAGCGTGATGACTTTGTGTGCATAGCGCCAGTCGTTTTCTGACGGTGTTTGGGTTACCTCTGTCCAGTCGATGGCCTGTGTAAAAGCGCAGCCTGGGAAGTGAGTTTCAATAAGGACGCGCATCGCCTCTTCTGGCGAGGTGGTAAGTGTGTTGTCAGGTTTGCGGAGAACAGCGGGCCCAGTCGTGTTCGGCTGGGCCAGGATCTTCCTTACCCTGTTTGCTTGTTGGCAGGATTCGATGCTGCCACAGTATTTTCGCCATCCAGTGGTGCTCCTGAACCTGATGCATTTTTTGTAGCATTTTTTGGCCGCGTAGTACGCGTCCCAATCCTCATCAGCACAGGTGTTCATGGCTCTGTTTAGGGCTGACCTTACCTTCCCGCGCTTGCGTTCCAGATCCGCTCCCCACCATGGTTGTTTCCCTGGTGTTGTGGGCGGAGTGGTCTCGGGCTCCCCGAGGAATAGTAGGTATACATTTTAATACAAGTGGAGAAAGTTTGTAAATGCATTCGAGGCGGAATTAACTCCCGAGCCGGAGGCGAGGGTGTTTTTGAGCCGAGAACTGCAATAACAAATATCCACGTGTATCAAACGACGTTTTTTAATACACTTTTGAAGAAATAAAATAAAAGAACGAAAAATATTTTTGTCGTAAATAAAATTATTCTAAGAAACTATGATTTTAATTTTCTTTTTTTCTGCGCTTTGTTTTCGCCAGGTTGAAGGAGAAGCAAAGGTATGACGCCGCTATACAGCCTAATAAAAATTAGATTTTCTATTTATATTTTTGTTCGGTGTTGTTCGGTGTTTTAAGTAAATATTAGTTTTAAATAATCTTTATAAAATAAATTCTATTTATACATATAATTTGAATATTTAAAAAATATTTACGCTATAAAGACGCATTATTGCTTTGCCGAAATTAAAAAAAAAAACATTCACCTCCGACTATAGGCATTGAACCAATTTGGACTAAGTTTATCTTACTTAGTATATCTTTATAAATATTTTTATAGGTATTTTTATAAGTGTAGTTATCTGTGGCAATTTTCATACCCGCAACCGTGTTGGAAAATGAAAAAAATCGCACGTGTGTGTGAAAAGAACCAGCTTTCGAGGGAGTGTATTGAAAAAGACATAGAAATACAACTGATTAAAATGAGAAACAAATATTTATAATACATGGTTTGATGTTGATCTAATTTCTTAGTGTCTCTATCATTAACACACTGTTCACAAATTAGATAAGCTTGTAAAAGAACCCAACATATAGGAGATGGCAACCTCCTAGGGACGCATTGGTACATATTCTAACCGAATCAAAATTCCCTTGAGTCCCGCCGGGACGAAAACGTCCCACCTCGTACCAGCAAATTCAAACCTTATTTTTACTCTACATACGGTTCTAAATCGTTAGGCAATTTTTTACCTCTGGTGCCGGACAGTAGTCGATTCGAACGATGCCAAACACTATTAACTTAAAACGGGCAATTTAAAAAAAATATATAGAAGCGCGTCATTGTCGTTGAGGTAAACATTGAGTGACAGTCAAGTGATTTAGTGTGTTTTTGTTATTGTTAGTTAAGGTTAAGTGCTTGAAAACTTTGCAAAGTGAATGTTTATTACCTTATTAAAGTATAATGCTACTTTGTAGCAAAAAAATGTAGGTAGAAAAATATCCCAAAAGTATTTTTTGAGCCAACAAAATTTTCGTCGAACGATTTTTTTGTCAACGTGGAGTGAACAATTGAAAATGTGAATTTGACTGTTCTAAAATGAAATATGGTCTTGGAAACAGTACTAACAAGGTAAGAATTAGTGATAATTCATTATTTCCACTTATTCGAGGCATAAATATTCATTTTTTATAGATTTCAAGTATTTTCAAATGAAGGTCAATGACAATGAAATGACAGTTCGCCGGTATACAAACTTTTTGTTGGAATCTAGTTATAATCTGATAAGAATGTATCAGTACGGTATGACTTTTATATTTATTTAATTTATTTATTCAGTCAAGTAGTACAAACACAAGTTACATTTTTGTTGGTGCCAACATAAACTCATTAAGAGTTTTACCGTGCACCAAGATCATCGATTACATAATATAGAATTATATCCACTTAAGTAAGTACTTAGTTAAAAAATAAAGAAACAATCACAAACTTTACATCGGGTATTTGGCGAAATAATATCTGATACATACCAACGAGCGAACCTCGGTGACCAATCCGACCGTCCGTTCATAAAAAACAGAAGTAGTGGAGGAAGTGTTAAATGATATACAGGTTGTTCGTTTAGTTAGTGTGCAAGTGCAAGTTTATTATTTAATATTTTTTTATGTTATGTTCTAGGTAATTGCTATGTATTACTTTAGCTTTTTAATTAAATATTATTAATCTGCATCCTATCTATCTTCGGTATTAATATTTTGTAAAAAATGTTGCTTTAATTTGGATTTTATGTTTTTCTGCTGTTTCATCCACCAAGTTTCTAAACGCACCTTTTTGACGTTTGACTGATTACGTTTCGTTGTCTGTGCGATGACGTTTGCTTGTCAGTGCCATATTGGTTTGGAAAAAGCTTGCTTCCGTGGTCTTGTAATTTTGGTACACGCTGTTTCGTGTAATTATTGTTTGAAAACTTTGAGTTATTGTTAATCCGATACAATCTTGATCGGTGTTTGATATTTTGTTGACAATTGAGTGAAAATTGAGAAATCTCGCCATTTTGGGTCATGACCGCGAGTGATTTGTTGGTTATGTAGCCGGCCTTTGTGTTTTATTTGGACTCCGGTAATTTCCTAAATTCAGTGCTGGACGACTGTACATCCCCGATTGGGTTAGCAAACCGGGATAAAATTCAGTTGGACATTGGTGAAAGGTGCCACGCGTGTGATCGGAAGGTTTGTCCAGGGAGACGTCGGTACGCGCTGTGGGGCGCCCGTTGGTTGCTGTCGAATCTACATAACTACACATACACCACACAAACCACAGTTATACTTACACCCCACTCAGATACGACGTGACCAGGGACTACGTCACATCACCGGTACCAACGTGATGGTAAGTGTATCTAATAGTTGTTTTCCCTTTGTCGATTGAACAAATATTATTTTGATTAGGGCTCCGCGTAATCGCGGACATCGTGAGTCTGTTTGTGCAGTCTCACACATCTGCGTCAATGTATCCCTCAATGCTATAGGTATTTGATTAATAAGGTACGGTATTATATACTTTAGTGATCTCTTGCCGTGCAAATTCGTATACTTTGGAAGTAACAGCTTAGCATTGAGAACGCTACGAGTCCTAGTCTCATTCACACTCATGGTCTTGGTTTTCTTTAGATTTTCATTAAAAAACTCTTCTTTTAATAGTACATATTTAGTTTTTTCATGTATAGGTAATATCTTACAGAATTCAAACAATTTACGGTAGTCGTTTATGTATTTCTTCTTAATGTTATGCGGAACAATTGCTTTTAATATACGTAGTTGAAGTGCGTAAATTTGGTCAAGGTGAGTCTTATATGTTCTACCATAGCTCGACAGACCATAGGATATCGTTGATTCGGCCAGGGCTTTGTAAAGCATTAACAGGGTTTGATATGGAATTTTGCATTTTATAATAGAGAATTTAGCTAATATACATCTAAGTTTATCACAAACCCCGTTAATGTGCTCCTTCCAATTAAGTCGGTTATCAATGGTAAGTCCTAGGTATGTTTGGCTATCTACGAGATCTATGGAGTCACAACTGCAAGGCTTGGCTACTTTATCATGCAAACACTCATGGCAGTGAGATGTTAGTTTAGGCAAGGAAGAGCTTCTATTTTGACTGGTACTGATGTACATTAACTTGGTCTTACTAGCGTTTAATACTAGACCAGCGTCATGAGACCATTTAGCCAACAAATCAAAGTCCTCCTGTAGTTGCCTTTGGGCATCACTAACACTCCGTCCAGCGGCTACAAGGCAGGTGTCGTCGGCAAATTGGTATATCTCGCACTTTTTTATGACATTCACAAGGCTATTTACATAAGTGAGGTAGTGCAGTGGCCCAAGGACCGAGCCTTGCGCCGTTCCCTCAGTTACGATGACTGGTTCAATATTCACGTCACTGACTTTTACCATGTATTTTCTGTCATCAAGATAGTTTTCGCACCAATCGAGTAGCTTGCCTCTAATTCCGCTGTCATGAAGACACGCTAGTAACCGGTCATGTCTGAGCGTGTCGAATGCTTTGCTGTAGTCTATAAATACTACTAAAACGTGGTTTTTTCATCAAAGTGTTTATGAATACTATCTGTGAACGTTGATAACAGCTGTGTGGTATTCTTTTTTGGTTGGAAGCCATATTGTTTGTCATTTAGGATTTTATTTTTTTCATAGAATTCTTGTATTTGTTGACAAATGTATTTCTCTATTATTTTATCTGAAAGAAAGAAAGAAAGAAAAAATATTTATATCTATAGTAGGCAATATAGTAATGGGTCTGTAGTTGTTGTAATCCAGCCTGCTTCCCTTTTTGTGAATCGGTCTGACTATCCCTGTTTTAAGTGTAGATGGATATTTAGATGTTATTATGCATAGATTAATTAATTTTGAAATCACGGAGGTGATTGTCGTGCCCAACATTTTGATATCTATGGCTCTAATTCGATCTATTCTTGGGGCTTTATTATTGTTCAAAGACATTATAATTTTTTTAATTGAGTCAGGCTCTGCAGGCTTTATACGCATTGTAACATTCGCTGGAGTTGTGAACTCTGCTTTATTTAACAATAGTTTCGAGCACTTAGGAATAATTAGCTTTACGCTTTTATCGAAAGTATGCGCAAAGTTATTAGCAATATCTGTAGAAGTTAAGTTAGTTTTAATAAATGAATTCTGAATAGCATCATCAATAGAATTTTTTATTCTTCCTGTAATTCGGTTAAGAATTTGCCACAGCTGTCTAGTATGATTCTTATTTGATATAATTTCTGATTTTATGTTATTGTTTTTAGTTTTGTTTATTATAATATTTACATAGTTTCTTGATTTATTGTATTTTTGTTTTAGGACTACGTTATTGGAGTCTTTTATCCACTTCATGAATAATTTATCCCGATGTTCACAGGTTTTGATTATTTTTTTATTCATCCATTCATTTTTACTACGAGATGCACTACTTTTAATTTTGATTTTATATTCAGATTTTTTATAACATTCTTTGAACTGTGTATGTATGAAATAATATAGGATTAAAGGACATTTTATATCCTGTGTTTTTTCCCACTGGATTCCATCGAAACATTTACTCAGTTGATGATTATTTATGCAGGTCTTGTATTTTGGGACAACCTGTATACGCGCGCCAGAACATGCGAGCATCACAGCGCGATGATCATCAGCCAGTGTGGTACCGAGTGCCGCGGTAAATAGGTCTTGTGTACGGGATCGCGCATAGATATGATCAATACAAGATTTACTTATTTTCCCGTTAGATATTGCTATTCTGGTGTGTTCAGTGATCCCACACACAAGACCCATGCTACATAACATGTTATTGTATTTATGTCTTACAGGATTATCAGTTTTTAAGTCGATGTTAGTGTCTCCCAATACGTATAACTCTGTGTTTATAGTGAACTTTTGTAATGAAGTTTGTAGTTCGTCTATAAATAGAATCTTACTCGAGCTAGGAGGTCGATATACCGCACACAGGTTGGCAGTATAGTTCGATTGGGTGGTGATGGTACAGAATAAGCTTTCAAAGTGTATAGTTTTTACATTAAATTTATTAGGCTACATTTATGTTTATTATTCACATACACTATAATGCCACCACCCCTTCGGGACTTACGCAAGGCTGTGTACATTCTATACCCACTTATTTGATACAAAACACTGTTGTTTTCTGATATATTACTTTCCGTTAGAATAATGACATCGATACATTTTTGTGCGCTTAGGATCATTTGTTCTAATGCAGAGAAGTTTATGATTATTGATCGAATATTAATATGCATGCAAAATAGGTTAAATTGATGGCTAGGGGTACATTTTATGAAGTCGTTAACATTTATACAGTCATTAATCTCAAATGAATTATGTATTAGGTTACTTGTGCATTTGTTACATTAGTTCTAAAGTTTCGTGTAAATTGAATCAGTAGTGTAGTGTCTGTGAGTGAAAGAGAGGAAAAAAGAAAGAAAGAAAGAAAGAAAAAATATTTATTTGCCGCAGGCACATGACGTGCAAAACATAGGTACAAAACAAAGCTTATAAGACGTTTAAAATATAACAGTATGGAACAGAAACAAGAACAAAACAAAAAAGTTGACATCTAGCACGTCGTCTCGTCGTCGTAGAGGGAAGCATTGTGTCGTCTCTCGGCGCGTACAGCAGTTACCTTTGAACTGCGAAAGTGGACGGACGTGCGCGCGTCTGAGAGCCGATATTATAGAGGGAAATACCACATTTTGGCGACGAGGATTAACAGGACTACTGTGTGCTATTATTATTATTTTACATGAAAAAAAAATGAAAAAAGACGGTGTACGGTGTTTTAAGATTGAAGTTATGATTGCTCAAAATAATTAAAATCACAGTAAAAATTATGGTGAGGCCCCGTGAAGTACAATAAAACAATTTCTTTTATTTTCTCTATTCACAAAGGTTCACGTAGTTATAATAAACATAATTGTAAGAATAACTCTCACCTCGAATGAAATGTAGCTTACTTACAATAGAATAGAATAGAATAGAAAGTTTTTATTTCAGACCGGAGTCCATAGGGTTACAAGTAACAATTTTACTTAAGTTCTAGTGTTAGTAGGGTACAGACACAGATGAAAATGAACAATCACAATTCAGCATGGAGCCGAATCCACCTCCGCACCATCGGGGAATCCCACCGATCTGCGATCTACGACAATGCAATGGCTAATTCGAAAACTTAGATACATGATTTATTGCAAAGAAAAAAAATAAAATGATAAAGTGTAGTGTAATGGATGTGAAGTAAACTGTCCAGTGAAATGTGCAAGGGAGGTGAATAGTCAATGTATGCAACTGAAGTGTGTGAGGAAAGGTAGGCTGATGACCACCTTATTACTGTAAGTCACTTATTTTATTTCTTTAATGTACTAAGAATGCTGTGTACACATATTGAAACATACATTAGAACTGTAACATGGTGTACCTACTCTTATCGATAAATGTAATAGTATTGTACCTACTGTTGGTGCACCTATTTTAAATTAATAAATATGAGACTACCCACTGACCAAAATAAATCTACACTAATATTATAAAGAGGAAAACTTTGTTTGTTTGTTTGTTTGTTTGTTTGTTTGTAATGAATAGGCTCAAAAACTGCTGAACCGATTTTAAAAATTCTTTCACCATTCGAAAGCTACATTATCCACGAGTAACATAGGCTAAATTTTATTTTGGAAAAAAATAGGGTTCCGTAAGATATTTGGGGTTTTCGGACACAAGGTGTAAAAAATCAACCAGAAAAGTTACTTATTTTGCGTACGCTGCCTAAACTATAAAAGATAGAACCATAAAATGTTCTAATTAATTGTAGATCTTATAAATATCTACAAAAAAATCCGCGACACACTATACCTATCTATGTCGAGTGAGGCACAACAACCATTTTTTTATTTTTTTATCTTGAATTTTTTTTGGACTACATTTAAACGCATTTATTTTACTCATGCTATAATCCTTATCAAAATAAATTATTTCATCACTAAGTACAGTTTATGTAGATAATATTTGGTCTTTGAATGATTAAAATTGGACGTTTGGTTTTAAAGTTATGGCGAAATTAAAATAATACGATTTCTGCTGCACGGCCCTTTGCGAAGTGGGCGTCACCAAGACGGGGTGCGCGTGCGGGAGGGGAGTTTAGATCTATGAGTAAGGTACCCGCGCGGCTTAGACGCGAGGTCGGCTCCCTACGCAGCGGTCGTGCGCGAAGTCTAATAATTTTCGACGCTTCCAGTCGTCAAGAGGTACGCGAGCAGATATTATGAAGGCATGTTTAAAATCGTCTCAACTTTGGACATCTGTTCAACATTTGAATCTGCGCACCAATATGAGAGCTCATCTACATGGAAATACGCATAGCAATTTTCCACAACAGCTGCTGAAACTTGGAGAAGGAATTTTTCCATGTTTAAATTTGGGCACCGATTATGCGGTTACTTTGGATGAGTCTCTAGGCCAAATAGTCCATAATTTAGATAGTCTGATAGATGCTATATATCCTGACATCGAAAACTTACATCAAAATGATTTTAGTTGGCTGTGTTGTAGAGCAATTGTTTCTCCCAGGAATGAAACAGTCAACGAGATAAACAATTTAATTATGCAGAAAGTACCGGGTGAAGTTAAGTGCTATAAATCCATAGACACCGTCACTAACATCGAGGACGCAGTGCACTACCCCCAGGAATTTTTAAATTCTCTGAACCCCGCTGGGCTACCACCTCATGAACTGTCGTTAAAAGTTGGCACGCCGATAATGCTTCTCAGAAATTTAAGCCCCCCCAACATGTGTAATGGCACGAGACTTCTTATAAAGGAGCTAAAAGATAATTTAATAGTAGCGAAGATTATCACCAGCCCTGCAGCTGGTGAATTAGCTCATATACCAAGAATACCCATGATCCCTACTGATTTGCCTATACCCTTCAAAAGGCTCCAATTTCCAGTAAAAATTTCTTTCGCACTAACGATAAACAAATCCCAGGGCCAAACATTCAAATCAGTAGGAATTGATTTACGAAAAGAATGTTTTACGCATGGGCAATCAGTACATTTTCTATCCTAAAACAACGGGTTGCACTCCGGGACTGCCGGCAGAAGTGAAAACTTAGTATTAATTACATTTAAATATTTTCATCATTAACAACTTTAACATCCACATAAAGACAATCTATACAGCCTGCGGATAATGACTGCGTCGTCGATGTTAGTGTCGATGTCTGTGAATTGACCTGGGAATCATTTTGCTGACCGTGTCTTTCCTGGGTAGGCTTTTTGCAGCGGTAACCGACATCCACGCGGGCGGAGCCGCGGGCGACCGCTAGTAATAAATAAAATGATAGTGTGGGGGTGGATGTGTCGGGTGACACAGTCACAAACTATTAAATTTGTACGCGTTGTAGTAATTTACCCCGAATACCGATTTGTCGTGAAGGTTTATAAGTTTAGAGAAACACGTTCCACTAAGATGCACTGAGTAGTGAAGTTTGTTTAAAGTATGAGTAAGTTACAGTACTAGAGTAAAAGTGATTATTTCGCTAAGTTGTTGATGGCTACCCACTTGTAAGTTCACTATATTTTAATTCGTTAAGCATGTTGTTATAATATGCTAAATTATGACGCGCATCGTTGGGCTATAAAGGGTTACCGAGTAAACAGAAAAATGAACGGTGATGAGTCCGTACAAAATGATTATCAAGGGTATGAGAAGTAACTGCTCTATAGTCTAGTTTTTGCAACTTTGTGACTTTAATCTTGCAATGATTATTTGGCAATGAAGAAATTGACAAACTTTTATCAATTTTAGTTGTACAAATAGTTGGCAAAGAAAACCAAAATGCCGACGGGAGAAAGCGGTGTGGAAATGAGTAGTAGGACAAACTGCTTGTTTGCGTCGCTTTCCATCAATATTAGATTATTGTATCAAGTAATGATGGAGGAGCTCGTGGCTAAATAATAACAGCCGCACGGGTCGACCAAGGTTAAGCTATGCTTGCCGAGGTTGGTCCGTGGATGGGTGACCATCATTACATACCGAGTTTCCTCCGTGCCTCGAAAAGCACGTTAAGCCGTTGGTCCCGGCTGTCATTTGTGGATTTTTGACAGTCGTTATATGTAGCCAGAAGCCAAGGGGTTTGACATCCAGTCTTACCAATGGGTATAGTATTGCCCAGGTACTGGTCTCCTTCTGTATGGACTAAATAACAGATGATGCCTGTTAGTACATGATGTTACCAGATAATGCCTGGTAGTCCGGAAACAGGTGACGCCTGTAAGGACTTCGTAATTTAATTTACTACAGGTGATGCCTGTATGCACATGATGATAACAGATGATACCTGTTAGTACATGATGTTACCAGATGATGCCTGGTAGTCCGGGAACAGGTGACGCCTGTAAGGACTTAATAATGTAATTCAGTACAGGTGATGCCTGTAAATACATACTGACGTAGGTATGTCACAGTGTAAGTGGAAGAAAGTTGAAGTAAAGAGAAGTAAAGAGAAATAAAGTAAAGCGAAGTGAAGTAAAGGGAGGTAAAGTGAAGTGAAGTAAAGCGAAGTAAAGGAAAGTGAAGTAAAGGAAAGTGAAGTAAAGTGAAATAAAGTAAAGCGAAGTAAAGCGAAATGAAGTAAAGGGAAGTGAAGTAAAGTAAAGTGAAGTGAAGAAAAGTAAAATAAAGTGAAGTGAGGTAAAGTAAAGTGAAGTACTTAAAGGAAAGTGAAGTAAAGTAAGTAAAGTGGAATAAAGTACCTAAAGTGAAGTAAAACGAAGTACAGTGAAGTGCAGTAAAATTTATTTGCATAGATTGCAGGTACATAAAATAAGATGTTGGAATAAGATGGGTGACTCTTGTATAATATACCTTATGTTAGACATGCAAACATTAATGGAATTGTTAAGTAACGAATATTGAAAAAAAAACAGTTAAAACAAAGTCAAACAATAGTGGCATAGTACATTTATAATACAAACGGGTGATGCCCGTAATATGAAGTTTTGTGTAGAGATAACGCCCGTTTATTGAATTTTGAAGACAATTCATACAACATTGTTAGTTTAATTTGGACAATGGTGTGAATAAATACTGCATGAAATAAATAATTAATGTGTCAGTTTGATAAAAGGATGATGACCATTTGGTGACCTAAATTAGACATTCTTTATTTGTTTCAATGTCCACAAATTAAAATATGATGGCAAGTTTTACTTTTCTGATCTATTGGAGCTAGATGGGAACGTTGGAAAAGAAGATATTGATATTGTTTACAGTAACAAAGAGCAATGCTATTCTTCCTGTGCCACAATAAGTTCTCAGCAAGTTATATAGAATTTGCATGATGTACACTGTACACATTGATATTTCATGAGAACCTTAGCAATGACTTGTCAGTTTATAAAAAATAAAAACAGAATATTGAATTGTTATCTTCGGTTTTCCAAATACCCGCGTTATCACTTATAGACTAGAATTCCGTTTAATAGATCCAAACGAGACAGTACGAAGACGGTCTTATCGTTGCTCGCCGGTACAAAGAAAAGTAATGCGTGGACGAGTGAATGAATTATTAAGATGCCAAAATAACAAGACCTAGCAATTCACATTTTTTTTGTTGAAAAATCTGACTGTTGGAAACGTATGTGTATAAATTATCGTGAGTTAAACAAAACCGGATAGATACCCGTTACAGTTGATTTCAGTTCAGATTTCGCGACTTAATTGAGCTAATTACACTAGTTTACAGCGTTTTGTTCTCGAGATGGAGGCCATGTGTTTGGATAGAAGATTTGATACTTGATTTGATTCTGAGGTCAGAGAGGGAATGGGACGTCCAGCTTTCGGAATATTTAAATTTGAATTTTAAAGTTTCAACGTAACCATGCATTAACGGTGTTACAGGTTGCAAAAGTTACGCTGGTTTTAGTTGAGATTTGTGTCGATGTCTTTTCGGTGGACCAAAGGTAGTCTGATGACATGTGTTGTCCCAGATGCTGATCAAGGCCCTTCGAATTTTGGTGAAGGCGAACATCGTGTCCATTGTTTTCAGGGAAAAGGTTCGGGTGTGATTGTGGAAAGTGATTTGTTTATGTTGGAGGATAACATGCTAGCCGGCACCCATTCGCCATCCTTCTATTTGGGTCCAATCGAGGCATCACTCATATGAGCTTGAGAGGTTGGGCGTAGTAAATGGTGTAAAACAATTTCGTTATAATTACATGGAAGGAAGTTTGTTGTGGTAAGCGACTGCAAGTCTTTTAAGTTTTCTCGTAACAAGATTGCGTTACATGTTTTCGTTTGTATTTACATGAAAGGAAGTTTGTTGTGGTAAGCGACTATAACTCTTTTAAGTCTCCTCGTAACAAGATTGCGTTACATGTAAAGAAGCAAAGTGTCATTCATGCAAGGTACAGGCAGAGTTGCACCCTACTACAAAGGTTGCGGTGCCTTGGCACACGGTACACATCGATGCGACAAGTGAGCTCAGTGGAAAACGAGCTAACAAGGAGTATGTGTTCGTAGTCATTGATACGTTTACAGTTTTTCCTTTTACATCATACGATGCGTATTGCCACCCCACCCATAGTACAAGGAGCGTATCATTGTTTGGAGCACCGGTACGGATTATTGCCGGTCAAGGTCGTTGTTTCACAAGTCACGAGTTTAGGGAATTTTGTGAGAGTAAAGCATTAGGCTTCATTTAATAGCTACGGGATCATCGCGAGTTAACGGTGAAGTTGAGCGCACAATGAGTACGTTAAAATATATGCTTACCGCAGTTGAAGCAAACGAAGATAGGTCGTGTCAGGGTGCGTTAGGAGATGTGCAGAGGGCACTAAACTGTACGGTCAATATGGTGGCAAAAGTAAGCCTGCTCGAATTACTAGTCGGTAGTCGCGCGCCTTCTTAGTCATATAGCTTACGACTATGATACTGACGCAGATCTCAAACAAGTTAGTTCTCTCAGCTCGGTTAATCGGAAAGTCGGCGCTATATTAAAAAAGAAAGGGTGGAGAGCACTAAGGCACGACTGTAAAAGACTAAATTGGACCCCAAATATAAAGGACCTTTCACAGTTGTAAAAGTGTTAGAGGGGATCGGTACACATTGAGAGCATTAACCTCTAAGCGTACTTACAAGTACGCGAATCATAATTAAAGGAGAATGCCCGAGGGCCAAATACCGTTTGAAGTAGAGAAATTTAGAGTCGGAGATAGTGGGGAAACTTAGTTTAGTTGGTAGGACCGTACCAGTAACCATTTCATAGCCGTAGTCCGGTAGAAGTCGGTGTCTGCTTTAGCAGTCTAAGGAAGCGCGGTGCGTGGGTGGCTCTGGCGGAGGTCGGGTCTGGTAAAGACTATGGAGTCAGGTGGGACTCGGCGTTCTTAAAGAACGTAGTAAACAAACAGGGGTTTATTGGACGGCCCAAATGTTGGCCGTAGGACACGAATGAGATCCCGGCTTTGGGTGACGATTAGATGGATGAAGTGAAAATTATCTCATCAAACAAAAATAATAAAATAAGGAAGGGATGTAGTGTCTGTGAGTGAAAGAGAGGGAAGCATTGTGTCGTCTCTCGGCGCGTACAGCAGTTACCTTTGAACTGCAAAAGTGAACGGACGTGCGCGCGTCTGAGAGCCGATAATATAGAGGGAAATACCACAAGTAGTTTTACCAAAAAAAAAAAGATACGACCATAGGTAAATTCTCCCATGTCATCTATGTTATAACTCATGTTTTTCATTCTGAAGTGTCGTTTATTTAATGATACAAGGTCTGGTTTATAACGAATACGAAAATGTTTACGGGTTGAGATAAGGAATAATAGAACTCGAGCGATAAGTGTTTTAGTGAGCGGGGTCAGATGACGCATGCGATGACGTAACTAGGCGGGGCGGGAGGGAGTCTAAGGAGTTTACCGTTTTTGCGCGCGGCGCCTGAGAGGTTACAACACTCGCGTACTTAGATAAGTTTGTATTCGTCGTACGTGCAGCGTTCGGCGACAACAGTTCGCTCATAACCACCGTAAGCTATCTATAGTCTGCGCCAGATAAGTAGGTATTAAAGGTTAATTTCTCTATGTAGGTAGCCCGACAATTCATTATGAATCGTTTTTTATTACTAGAAAAAGTCAAGGATCACGATAAAGGTCGTTTCGGGACAAGTTTATGTCATTATTTCTGTTTTCGGAATTATGCATTTGAATAAATGTATGCGGGTGAATGACCTTTATTTCCTACTTATCTGGTGCAGGCTATAGACGCGCTCCCAACCTGATTAACTACTCCGTTGTAATATTCGTAACAAGTTTAATAAGTTAAGTAATTTTAGAGTTCCGCAGTATTTCATTTCTCTCCATACACACACAACCCAAATACACACACACACTCACTCACTACACACACTAACACACTGATACACTACACTATCCCTAACACACGTACGTTGTGTGGCTGCTGCGAGTGTCACCACCCCCGGCGAGAGCACACACCCCCACATCCCGTCGGGGGTTCCCCAAGGATCCTTATTAGGAGCCATTTTATTTAACATTTTTGTTAATGACATCTCCTCTTGCTTCCTAAACTCTAAAATTTTATTGTATGCGGGTGACATGAAAATTCTGAGTCGTGTCTGCCATTGAGGATGATTTAAACATTTCAAAATGTTATGTGTGTACATTTACTCGTAAGCTAATCCTCATTTGCCTGCATTTTTCCAACTATGTTGTGATCGGCTTCCAGTCTAACCGGATGCAGCTGAACACCAGTATTTTACATGGAGCGACTGCCTATCTGACCTCCACAACCCAATTAGACTCGGTAAGACGATAATCCCTGGTAAGACTGGTTGTCAGACTCTTTGGGCCACTGACTACCTGTTACGACTGTCAAAGATCTACAAATGACAGCCAGGACCAACAGCTTAACGTGCTTTCCTAGGCACGGCGGAAACTCGGTATGTAAGGGTGGTCACCCATCCACAGACAAACCTAGGCAAGCACGGTTTAACCTAAAGATCGACCCGAGTGGCTGTTTTTATTTATCCCTCCGTGTACTAAAATAAATAAAATAAAGGCTGAGTTAACCACACGGAATGGTTGGTGCTGGACTGCTGCAGGTTAGTAAGTAGCAGGTATGACTCACTCGAGGTCACGCAGCCATTGAAGTAAATGACAGGATTGCAGAACTCGTTGCGCGTCTTCGCCATCCCCGCCAGTTCATTATCCCATTTCTGCAACACATCGCACGTCACTCGTCACGACTGGTCGCGTCATCAAAAGTGAGCCTATCGTCGTCGTGTAACATCTGTCAAATAACTCAATAATTCATGCTGTAAGATAACATTTCAAACAGCGCGCGTATTCTCCCGCGCACACTATGGTATGTTGCCAGATCTATCTAGTCTACTAACTCACTTTACGCAAACATTCAATAACTTCGAACAAAATTAAATTCAATCGTGTCGTGCTTCAGTCGCCGTGTTTCGTGACATGCCAAAACTAACGAAAGCGTACGCGTAATGCGATCTCGCTCTAGCGCTAAACAATACTAAACGTTGGAGGGTTTGAAGCACCATCGCCATCTCCTTTGCGCTCGTTGGCTTTCCCGTTTGGCTTAAAATCTAAAACACGACGACTGAATTTTTTATTATATTTATTTGGAGTAAATTTAACTTTTATCCCTCAACACTTTTCGACGGTAGTATGTGAAGCCAAAGAGCCAACTCCCACTCGGCCACAACCAGCAGGCGCGCACGCTCAGCAGTAGTAGCAGACGAGTTCAGTAGATTGATCTGAACTACTGGCTCGTCCCACCGTTTTTGGGAACATGGATGGTCTGGTTCTTCAGTATTCGTGCATGCGAGTTTCCAAGCAGCAGCATCGATAGCCTCGCAGAAGCACGGCTCATCAAAATCAATCAGTGTGGAAGTCAAGCTATTCCAAAATAATTTCTCAGTGCCGTCGAGTTTGGATGAAAGCCGGTGGTTGTGGCATACCATTTCACAGGTGACGAATATTGCAAAACTTAAAATGTCACTTATGGATACCTTCCATGATTAGTATTATGTTTGAGCTCCCGATATTTCGACGCTGTTGCAAGCGTAATGATCGCGGGTTGACTGGAGAATGCGGGTGGATGGAAAAAATTGTTTGGAGCAGACAAATCTGTCTACCTACCCTCTTTCTTTGTCTTTTGCTACGCGCACTACATGACACTGAAATTAGATTTTAAGTTTTATCTAGAAACCGTGAAAGCTTAAAATAGTTAGGAATTTTATTTTTACTTAAATGATTAGTGTGACTTAGATGTTTTGGGAGTTCGGTTTGGACCACCGCAGTGAACGGACGCCTCGCCGGCCTTACAAAAAGTCTATTGTTTGATTGTTTTACGGCCCAGCGAGCGTCGCTGCAGAAATTCGAAATTTACAGTCGGGTGTGTTTGTGAACCATAAATTTGAATCGAATTGATATTTATCGTGAACTTAAGTAAGATTGGTGGGACCGGGGATAAAACGTTTCCATATCCAAATACAGTGTTGCAGTGTAGCGTTTGTGGACGGACTGGCAAGACGCCCAAGATATCATCGGGAGCCTGTGATCCCGCCCGAGCCTGTAGCTGGGCATTGAGTGGGCGCAGCTTATTTTTCGGCCAACCAGCGGTCGTTTGTGTGTACAAATCTGACGTTCCCAGTCTACTTACCTAGTTAGGAATGCTCCTTATTTAATGATTGACTCTCTAAATAGCTAAAATACATTATAATAACCTAAACCAATCCGGTGCTGTATTGTGTGCCCGATCTGGCCTGGAACAGCCGCCAAAACAGAGCTGCAAGTCAGCCTAGAGCCTTCCCCAGTTTTCATACTTGCGCCGACCGCACACTAGCGTGGTACTAATTGCATAAATGGCAGCATAAACATGTTAATGTGAGATTTACTGGGGCCTCTCTGTCAACGATATCTCTGCGTATACCGTTTGATGATTAAAAATACTACAGCATAACTTGCAATACTGCGACAACGATGCACACGTGTTAATTAACACAAGATTAGGCCTTCTAATACAATAGCATCGCTGTGATAGGCCTTCCAGGGCACCGATACTGTGCTCCACGCATTTGCCAGCAACATGTGACACCCTTGTCACACAAAAAACAAAAGCATAAGCCGTACTCTTTAAAGTCGCTGGGACGCAAAAACATAGTTGCGCCATAACACAATAGATTGTTATTTTTATTTTCCCTCACTCCGTGCCCAACGAACACAGATGGCATGGCGAGCCCTATACAAATGATCTGACAATGGTGAACCCTAATTCCTCCGATTACCCATGAAACAAATACAGATTGCATAGTTCGACCATTAAGGACGCGTTTACGAATTACCGCGGTTCTATTGTTCGAGCGCAGACTTACAGTTCATTACAACATTTTTGTGCATTAAATCCAAGACAGTGACAAGCAAAATAACCCTTAACTCAAGCCCATAAGATTCATCAGATTAAGCAAAATTTGTTGAAAACATAGATGCGATTTTTTTTTTTCTGAGTTCGGCATTAAGATTTTGATAGTTTTATTTAATACCGTTTTGAGTTGAACATATGTGCTTACATAAAACATTTTTTAATATATAAAATTATGTTATTAAATAGAAGAAAACTGATCCTAAACTCAACACGATATTGTTAATTTTGTGTGGAGAGGCACCGAAAATTATTTTTTACAATATTATAAACCAATATTTTCAAATAAAAAGCTACTATCATTTGAAGATGAAGGAGGATGGAGGATGTTGGATCTGTTGTAATAATTAGTTACATTTGGTTTAGTTTCATTTTTCCGCAAAAAGCATCCGAAAAACTGCTTATTTTTTAAATTTTCAGTCAGATAATGCAAATGCGTTCTTAACGAACAAACAAAGCCACACTTAAACCACCGTTATTACAGAGGCAAAGTCAAAACAACGTGAAATTAATAAAAGTCCTAACAAAACAACATTAGTTATGTTTCATCCCATAAGTTTCCGAACGCGGTTTTTTGACGTTTGACAGATGACGTTTCAGTTGTCAGTGCGATGACGTTTGGTTGTCAGTGCCATCTTGGTTGGGAAAATGGTCGCTTTTTTTGTTTTTTGATGCACGCTGTTGTCGTGTAATTATTGATTAAAACTTTGAGTTAATGTTAATCCGATACAATCTTGATCGGTGTTTGATATTTTGTTGATAATTGAATGAAAATTGAGACATTTCGCCATCTTGGGTCGTGACCGCGAATAATTTGTTGGTTAAGTAGCCGGCTTTTGTGTCGTTTGGACGCCGGTGACTTCCTAAACTTAGTGCTGAACTATTGAAAATCCCCACTTGGTTGGCTAACCGGGATAAGATTCAGTTGGACATTGACTGGAAAGTGCCACGTGTGTGATCTTGGAAGGTTTGACCAGGCAGTCGACGGTACGCGCTGTGGGCGTCCTTGGAATACCGTCGAATCTGACTTAACTTCACATGCACAACACAAAACACATTTACACTTACACCCCACCCAGATACGACGTGACCTGGGACTACGCCACATCTCCGGTTCCAACGTGATTGGTAAGTGTACCTAATATTTGTTTTCCCCTTGTCGATTGGACAAGTATTATTTTGATTAGGGCTCCGCGTAATCGCGGACATCGTGAGTCTGCTGGTGCAGTCTCACACAAGTTAATAAGCTCTATTTTGCAGGAAAGCTAATCAATATTGTCCGCAGGAAAGCAAAAACGATGCAGCATAATAGCAAACAGGACCCATTATAATCAAAGCATGGAAATATCCCATATGATCGGAGACGGAAACTGCTTATTTATCGCGCACCAAGTAAACGCCATATTTTTCCTGACGTTCGATCACCACATGATAAGAAGCGACCTGGCGAAATATTTCAAAGAGAATAAAGACCAGCCGAACATAGCACTAGCGCTTGAGGGAAACCTGCCTTCTACCACAAGCCAAGGAAGTGTGGATGAGCAAAGGGAAAAATATATCGAACAACAACACAAAGACGGCGTCTGGGGGGGTGAAGATATCATCATAGCAGCAGCCGAGTACTACTTCATTAACGTAACGGTACACCAAGCCGGGCTTAGTGCTCCCATTACATACCGCCCCAGAGATCCACAACAACCTGTAGCCACTATTAACTTACTATATCACAATAATCACTATGACAGCCTTCTTAGCGCGCTTAATTCTCAAGAATCTGCAACAGAATGTACACCACAAAGTACGCCAAATACAAGCGCAACGTTATCGCCTGCTGAGCAACCTGACGCCACCGGATATACAATACTAAGACCCCCCACCCTGCCCTAGTAAAGTAACAGAAATTAATAGTGTCAAAATCGCAACCTGGAATGTTAGAGGCACTGCCACACATTCCAAGAAAAATAACATTGACAAAATCTTGAAAGATAAAGGGATACACATAGCATGCCTACAGGAAACAAATCTGAGCACTGGATTATTTAACTCTAAGCACTACACCTGGCACCTTAATGGCTCTACCGAATGCCGTGGTCTCGCGTTACTTGTAAGAAAAGACTCGACCATAACAATTCAAATAACAAGAAGAAATACAAACGTCATGGCAGCAGTTATAACAGCTCTCTGCAAAGGACAATCTGTGAACTTGTATATAATAACAACACACATACCAAGCACTAAGCCAACTAAGACATTTTCCGATTTGATCACCTGCATCAATGCAAAGCCAAAAGGGTTAAACATGATCATCCTAGGAGACTTTAATGCCCACATAGGAAAGCAAGACATAAACACCAATGGAAATCAAACGACTGATAAAATTGGTGCCAACTTGTTGCACACAGCATCGAATGACAATGGTGAAATCTTATTAGATATAATAAAAAGAGAAAACCTTAGATTAGATACAACACGAGGCAGATCAAGCTGCAAAATAACGTGGCAATCTGGAAAAAGGAAATCGCAAATTGACCACATACTTACTGCTGCGGACGAGCCAAATATATTTAATTACATAAAAGGCGAGTGGAGAAAAAATATATCAGACCATAAAATTATTCTAGCGGATATTATTATTCTGAACCTTAAGAGGTAAAATTCAACACTGCATATGCTGAAATCCAGCACGAAACCAATGCATAAATCTGAGCTCGAATTCAACTACAGAAATCACGACTATAGCCGGCTCAAAAATGAGGAAATAATGAAAAAATACCAAGAGGAAATCAAGAGCCAACCTCAGGTAATAAATCTACAACACAAGGAAAATAGCTAACTAGTCCCATGGGATTCCTTATGAATATCATGAAATCAGCAGCGGTGAAGATTCTTATAAGCAGACCAATTAGATCCAGGGAACACAGAATCGCGCTCGCAAAACTGCAAAAAGCCAAGTTTATAAAAAACTGTTACCCCAGAGAAGCAATTGCAATCAAACAACTAAGCGAAGCAAGACACAAACTGCAAAATATAAGAAATATAGAAGAAGAGGCAAAATGCGAAATATTCTTTAGAAACCTAAGCGGAACTCATCCATCACAACGCATGAAAATCACATACGATTTTTACAGGAGACATAAAATGAACACGAAGCACAACAACAAACAACGTTTTATACCCATGTCAAGGTGGGAAGAAGACTTAAAAAAGTCAGCAGGCCCACACATAGAACTCCTACCCAATGAAAACCCATCAGACTTTTGAGTGTAATGGGTTTGAGAAATGGCTTTTGAGAAGAAATATCGGAAGAGGAAATAAGTGATATCATTAAAAGCATGAGCAACGGCAAAGCGCCAGGTACTGACAAGGTGGTGTCCGAGCTATTCAAAGCCTTGCCAACAGAAATGCTATCGGAAATTATAAAACACATGCAGGCAGCATGGGTAAGCAATGATATACCAATGTCTTGGAACAAAACGATCCAAATTCCAGTACCTAAAAAAGCAAAGCCAGACGGAATTAATGACTACAGAAAGTTATCTCTGTGTAACGCGGGATATAGGATATATGCAAGTTTTCTTCTTAGAAAACTGGACGCTTCAATAAAAGAACTAGGAAACTACCAAGCAGCCTTTCTTCGCAATAGATCGACTGACGACCATATGTACACACTTAGGAGAATTTTTGACGAGGAATGGAGAGCAGGCTCAAAAACCTATGTGCCAGCGTTAGACATCGAAAAAGCCTTCGATACGCTGGACTTAAACTCTCTTAGAGACATTTTATCTACCAGAACTAACAAATATCTAACGAATAGAGTTATTAAGGCGTGCATGAATGAGTTCACCTGCATAAAATGGTTTGGACAGCAAACGGAATCGACACACAAAGGCAAGGGAGTCAAACAGGGATGTCCACTATCCCCGCGACTATTCACCATAGTAATGGATGACGTTCTGAGAACATTAGAAGAAGAAATAGAATACCTTCATCTAGACTAGGACCATGAGATTCAACTCCCTATTATACTGTCCTTTGCAGATGACGTGATAATAGCAACAAGTAATCTCAGTGAACTGGACGAAATAGTCACCAAAATCAAACCGTGGCTGGAATCAGTTGGACTTCACATTAATGAAACGAAAACAAAACTAGTAATCAGAGACCCACTCAGCACCGCAACCCGAAGGAACCAGTATTCAACCGGCAGACGAGATTAAGTAAGTGGGGGGGGGTCTGTATTTATGCTTTCGCGGTTGCACAACGACATGCTTTGCTTTGGCTTTGCTTGGTAGTATAGATGCAGGCCTACCCTACTGCCTCCCTCAGAGGCGGTAGGGTGGCGGGGTCTTGAGGGGGAGCGCTACGGTCGTGTAGATCCTCAAGGCAAGTCTGGGGGATTCACCTTCACGAGGTTGCCACCCTGTTCTTGGTCTGATTCCATAAGAAACAGACGCAACAAAAACCCCCGGGCGCTTTATCTCGCACTTTCCCGAAAGCCAAAATCCCAGGCCTAGGGTAATCCCACACCCCACTCCTATGATCCTACGCCCAGTCCTTCCCTCCTTTTCCTTTTTCTCCCTTCGGTCCTTGAGGACGGGTAACCTCAACTCCAAAAAAGCCCACAAACCCCAAAAAATGCAGAGTGGAAAAAGTAATATTCCCCAGGTGGGTCCCGGCAACGGGGAATCCCACACCGACTCGTCGGTCTGCCCCCACCGTAATCTGGGGGGGGGCACCAATCTGCCTTCTAGCGCCGCGCCTTCTGCGCGGCTGGCTGCTTTAGCGCCGACATCTCTGGCTGCGGCTCACGCGCCACAAGACTCAACAAGGGCTGCGCCTTCTGCGCCTAACGACTCTAACACGACTGCGACTTCCGCGACAAATACTCTGACGACTGTTACACCTTCCACGAGAGCCTGGCAACAGAGCATCGTTCGGAACAGTGTAACGAACAATCCTGACAACGACAGTGACAAAGCTCGACTCTCCAGCCTTAGCAGCGAACTCCGCGCGCTGGCACGACAGCGCGAGAAGATCGAGGCAAGGTTGAAAGACATAAACTCTCTCGGGACGGGAAAGGAAGCGGAATCTGCTGGTTCTGGTTTCATCTCTGTGGACGAAGTACGTATGCTGAAAACAAAGCGCGGAAAGATCCGGAACAGAGAGAGAGAACTCAACAACCGTTTGCGCAAGATCCGCGATGGCAATAGCCTGCGCGAAGCACAAGCGGTTAGTTGTAAGGGAGTACGCGACCGGCTACAGACACGCGAAGGGGAAACCCTGCGCGAACAGCAGTCGGACGCGGAAACGAGCGGGCAAGGAACAGCACGCGAAGGGGAAACCCAGAGCGCAAAGCTCCTGCCCGCACCAGGACCATCCGGAGGAAACGACCGGAACCGCAACGAGATGACTGTAGACCGACCCCGAACTAGACAGAAGCGAGGCAAGCGGGCTGGGTTCCTGCGCCGGCTGTCCCTGGCACAAAACGCTGTGCCAAGCCCCTCAGAACCGCAACCCGGTCCAAGTGGCCAGGGAGCGGCGAAGAGGGAGCGCCCGGACGACACGGCTTCGCCGAGTACGCTCCAGGGGGACGCCAAGCGTGTTAGAACCCAGCCTGCTCAAGGGGAGCAGAGAACCTACGCGCGGGCCACAAAGGATATCCCTGCGCGACTCGCCGTAGCGATCTGCCTCTCGCCTTCAACTCGAGACATGACGACTGACGAGGGAGAGCACATCAAGCTCAGCCTTGAAGACCTGATAGTGGACACGTGTCGAACTGACCCCACCAAAGTCCCAGCCTTCCGCGGTTACCCAAGGGTAGCGGATGGCACGGTGCACATGTGGTGCGAAGACGACAACGCCCTGACTTGGCTGACCCAGAACGTGCCTAAGATAAGACTGCCGAACACCGACTTGACACTGACAGTCATGAGACAATCCGACGTACCAACCCGGGTTCGAGCAGCGCTCTTCGTACCCAGGTACAAGGGGGAAATAGAGCTGCTGCAGACGATTTTGACCTGCCAGAACCCCTGGTACGCCATCGGTAGATGGTCCCTGTACAGGGCGACATCGGTCGGTGGGGATAACTACGGGACTTATCTGACCCTGGGTATCCCACCGGACGAGGCCGAAAAGGTCTTGGGGAGGGAGCGACGGATATCGTACCTACTTGGGTCGATATACGTGCGCTTTTTCCCCAAAACCCATCCCTCCGACACTCAGACTGACAACGACACCGAACAGACGAAACCGGCACCGACTGAACATGATCTGACGATGACGCAACTGGAGGAGGAGATGGCCAGAACAGCGATGGCTGATGCTGACGCTGTGAGGATGCCATCCTCACCACCAGGGTGGACGGAGCAGCTGCTCTCATCGTCACCGGCACCCATTGAAGACCAGCACGGGCTGGAGGACAGGGGGGAATCATCCGATGGATCCATCTCCCCCTAATTCCACCCACCTGCCTCCCACATCCCGTCCCCTAAACATCATCCAGACCAACCTCCAGCATAGCCAGACGGCTACTGCTTGTCTGCGCAGGGCACTGGAGATGGAACCCCGAACCATTGCACTCATCCAAGAGCCTTGGATCCGTAATAACAGAATATGCGGCCTTGGTAACATTGGAGGTAAGCTGATCCTCGACACACAGGGCACAGATAAACCACGAACCTGTGCCTATATACCCAAAGATTTTCCCACCACCACACTCACGCAATTATGTTCCAGAGATCTAACAGCCGTCAGGCTCAAAACCGACGGCGATGCACCTGATATCGTCCTGGCCTCGGTATACATGCCAGGCGAGGATGAAGACTGCCCACCAAAAGAAATGGCCGACCTGGTAAAGTATTGTGAAGACGCCAACCTGGACCTGGTCATCTGCACGGACTCGAACGCCCATCACCCGCTTTGGGGTTGCACTAAAGCCAACAATAGAGGTGAGGTACTATGCACATATTTGTTCTCCACTAACCTTAACATCGCAAACCGCGGCTCGGAACCCACTTGGGTCACATCCCGCGGACAAACGATCATTGATCTAACGCTGGCTTCGGAATGCGCGGCAAAACTTATCTCTGACTGGCACGTATCCAACGAGCCTTCCTGCTCTGACCATAGAAGGATTCGCTTCTCATTAGTAGCTAATTTTAAAAAACCAGATCCTAGACGCAATCCACGCCGTACCAACGTACCCGGCTACAAACGACTGTTGGCCTCCCTATTAGCGCAGCACCAAACGCCCAGTATTCTAACAGACCCCAAACAACTTGAAGAAACAGTGACAAAACTCTCAGAATTTATAATTGAGGCCTACCACGCCTGCTGCAAATTAAAAGATCCAAGCACCAAGAGCAAGGGTAACTCCTGGTGGAATGCGGAACTTAGTAAGCTCAGGCACACCATGCGCAAACAATTCAACAGAGCCAAAAATTCCAGACTACCAGAAGACTGGGACTCATACAAGAAAACACAATACACCTTCAAAAAACAAGTCAGGAATGCCAGCAGGGCTGCCTGGCGGAAATTCTGCGAAGAAATTGAATCGAACAGCGAAGCCGCGCGTGTGAGAAAGATCCTATCCACTGATCAGGACCGCACCCTCGGGTCGCTGAAAACCCCAGACAACTCTTACACCAAGTCGGACCACGAAACAAGTAAAGTCCTTTTGGAAACCCACTTCCCAGACTGCAATCTCTCTGAGGACAGAACCTGGGCAAGTGAGCCAACGCACACACCAAATGATCAAGACTGGGCCAGAGCCCGCACCATAGTAACCGCAGAGAGAATAAAATGGGCAATAAAGACTTTTAAACCATATAAATCCGCAGGCTTAGACGAAATTTTCCCCGCCCTGCTACAATGGGGAGTAGACGTCCTAACGCCGTGGCTGACCGCCATCTACCGAGCCTGCATAGCACAAAAATACATACCCCTTGCATGGCGAGAGGTAAAAGTTATTTTCATCCCTAAACCAGGCAAACCAGATTACACACAACCTAAGGCGTACAGACCAATAAGCCTAACATCTTTCCTACTGAAAACCCTCGAGAGACTCTGTGATCGACACATTCGGGACGGACCTCTTCGGGAGCGACCACTCCACAGACAACAACACGCGTATTCCTCAGGAAAATCAACAGAATCTGCGCTGCACAGTGTGATCTCCAAGATCGAATGTGCAGTGGACCACAAAGGCTCCTCACTAGCCGTCTTCATTGACATAGAAGGCGCTTTTGACAAAACCGTCTTCCATAGCATCAACGCAGCCCTCGAGGAACACGGTGTGGACTCGACCCTGCGAGGATGGATCACAAATATGCTCCGACTAAGAGCCGTACAAGTTACGGTAAACGACACCACCAGAGCAATAGTGGCGAAGGGCTGCCCCCAAGGCGGGGTCCTTTCGCCACTACTATGGAACCTCGTAGTAGACAGCCTCATCAAACGTCTCAACAGCAGAGGCTACTACACGGTGGGCTATGCCGATGATCTGACCATAATAATAAACGGCACACACGAAAACACACTATGCAACCTTATGCGCCAAGCCCTAAGGATAGTAGAAGACTGGTGCAAGGAATACAGACTAGCAGTGAACCCTACCAAAACCGAACTCGTCCTCTTCACAAAGAAAAGGAAGCTAGCAACGTTACAATTACCAAGCTTCTTTGGGACAACCCTAAGCCTATCGACTGAAACCAAATACCTGGGTATCTTTTTGGACAAGCAGCTGAACTGGGCAAAACACACCGAATACACCATCACAAAAGCCAGTATAGCCTTATGGCAATGTAAGAGACTCCTCGGGAGAAATTGGGGCATAAGCCCCAAAATCACCTACTGGCTATACACCACAGTTATCCGACCAATCATCACATACGGCTCTTTAGTTTGGTGGCCCAGGACCAACCTAAGCACGAACCAAAAGGATCTCGAGAAACTACAAAGGTTTGCCTGCGTAGCAATCACCGGCAGCATGAGAACTTCCCCCACTGCTGCCTTACAGGCGATGCTGGGGCTACCACCTCTACATCTCGTCGTAAGAGAGGAGGCGGCCATAGCGATTTTCAGACTCGAAGTATCTGGCACCCTAAGTAACGATTCCAGAATCAAACACACACGCATCAGAGCAGATGCTATCAAACAACAGCCCATGATGGCATCACCCAGCGACAGAATCCTGAAGACCCACTGCTTCCAAAAACACTACAACATAGAGCTCACAGCGGAGTTGTATGACTACTCAGGTACGAACGAGCTAAGAATCTACACTGATGGATCAAAAACCGACGACGGGACAGGTCTCGGGGTGTTCTCCGACGACCTAAACATTAAAATAGCCAAACCCCTTGGAATACTCAACTCTGTTTACCAGGCAGAGTGTGTGGGTATCATCCAAGCGGCACACGCTATAGAGGCCAGGGAGGTTACGGATACCAATATTCGAATAATATCCGACAGTGCCTCAGTCCTTCAATCCTTAAAGAGTACTCAGATAACGTCGAGACTGATACTAGAATGCCACAATGCCCTAGAACGAATCACGGTACTAAACCATAACACGGTAACACTACAATGGATCAAAGGTCACAGTGGATCACTTGGGAACGATGCGGCTGATGAGCTTGCCAGAAGAGGATCCAGCACAAAACCCTGCGGACCCGAGCCCATTGTGCCTATTCCCTTCAAGCAACTAAGAAGCTGGTTAAGGGAACACACTCGAATACAAGCGGAGAAATGGTGGACCTCGGCACCAGGGTGTAGGCAATCCAAGGAAGCCATGCCATCCCTTGACACAAAGCTGACCAGGCGCCTTCTGCGCCTGGACAGAGATAGCCTACGACTGGTGGCGGGGACCATCACTGGACACTGTTCACTAAATAAACACTTCCACACCCTAGGAATCACTGACAGTCCTCTATGCAGAGCGTGCATGGAGGCGGAGGAAACGGTGGCCCATGTGCTCCTTGAGTGCACTGGCGTTACCAAGATTCGCGAGGAGACCTTGGGTACACCAAGATCCCTTGCGGACGCCCTGAGAAGACCGGGAAGTTTGATCTGCTTCTGGAGGGAGGTGGGCTGGTTGGAGTAAACGGCCACCACGGCTCACGCACAATGGTCCACTTTAAGGACTAAGTGCGGAAACCAAAACCCCATGATAGATAGATAGATAGAGATTAAGTACCTTGGTACGTATATAACATCGACACTTAATCGAAACAACACAGTTAACGCCAGATGCAAACAAGCGATGCGTAACTCTAAGGCCTTAATATCCTTCATAAAAAGCTCGAAAATGGAGTGGAAAATCGCACGTCTTATCTATAAAATGGTCATAGAACCTGCAATGACTTACGGCCTTAAAGCAGCGGCACTCACAAAGGCAAACCGATCGAAACTCAGAAGATACGAAAGACTCATTCTTAAAGATATGATAAAGAGCACGCGAAACCCCCCGAATAAGAAAACACGCGAAATTCTTATAGGAAAAAAAATTGCAAAAAAAATTAAATGCCTACGGCTATGCTACTACGGGCACATCCTCCGACGACCAGAGCCTCACTTACTACACGCAGCTATTAGATACAAGGCGAAACGGTTAAAAAGTAGGAAGACCAATATATACATGGAACGAGTCACTCCAACAAGACATGGAATATTTCAATAAAAGCAAAGAAGAATGGATTCAGCTAGCAGCAGATAGAGAAAAATTCAAGTCGGCCACCCAGGAAATATATCACCTCAGCGAAACTGACAGTGAAACAAATACTACTGACGACGAAACATATACACGAAAATAATGTTTAAATAAGACGTGTCAAAAACGAATGGAATCGCAACCATCAGAAACGAACATGATTCTCCAATGTTAGAAGAGACCAACCAAACGAAGGTTAAAACACCAATGCTCATTCCTATTTATTGTACCTGTCTTTACCACTATTCCTATATTGGCTCTAGGCTGCATAGTCGGCTGCTGATTGTGCCCGACTGGCTGCGGTTGGTCGGGCTTCCTTTCCCATTCCAGAGCATGTCTTTCCTTACAAAAAGTGCCCCCCGGTGTATCCGGCTTGTCCGGGTCAGGCTTGCTCCTGGCTGGGTGTGGTGCTCAATCATCATCCTCATCATCATGAATAGTGTGACTTAGATGTTTTGTAGACGACAGACTCTTATGGTTTCGTGTAGTTTTGAGCCGTTTGATGTTGAAGCACTTGGCTCATAGAGCTACTAGTAATGGGAACTCGTCAACTACTCAACTTTTAGTGTTTGGAACTTTATCTTTTTATTTGAATGCAATACTTACCAAAGGCTTAACTGTAAGGCCTCTCGGCAGTCTCAAGTGCTTGTGCCCCGTCGCTTTGCCGTGATTGACTTCATTTCTCAACCTGCAACAGTTTTATTGTGTAAACGTGAGTGTTGCGTCTACGTCCACAAGGCTCTCCTATCACGTGTCACCGCATGCCGCGACGGCGGCGGCGCACGGCTTCGATGTGCGCACGGCACGCATTTACTTAGAAAATGTATCAGAAATAACATTCGACGCCCCCAGCACGGCTCCACGGCCCGCGCGGACACTCGCCCCCTGCGGCCTGACCTAACGCAACGAAAAAGGCAACAGAGCAATACATTCCAGGCTCTCAGCAGACTCATACAAGAAAACACAATTATACCTTTACTAAACAAATTAGGAATGGCAGCAGAGCAGCCTGGCCAACATTCTGCGAGGACATTGAATCAAACAGCGAAGCCGCGCGAGTCTCGTAAGAAAGATCCTGATCTATCGATCAGGATCGCCCCCTCGGGTCCCTGAAACACCCAGACAACACTTACACCAAGTCGGACCACGAAACAAGCAAAGTTCTTCTGGAAACACTTCCCAGACTACAGCCTCTCCGACGACAGAGCATGGGCAAGTGAGCCAATGCACACACCAAATGACCAGGACTGGTCCAGAGCCCGTACCGTAGTAACCGAAGACAGAATAAAATGGGCCACTAAAACCTTCAAACCCAACAAATCCGCAGGCTTAGACGAAATCTTCCCAGCCCTACTGGCATGGGGGGTAGACCTCCTTACGCTGGCTACGTGTACGGCGTGTACGGCGGTTACGTGGCTGGCTGTCATCTACCAAGCCTGCTCAGCACACAACTATGTACCACTTGAATGGCTAGAGGTGAAAGTTATTTCCATCGTGCATATGAAGATTAAAGTGCCATTTCGAGTTCAATACAACCCAACAAAGATCTCGAATGTGGTGAACTCTTTGCAAACGAATGTACCATCATCATCTACCTAGCCTTTTCCCAACCATGTTGGGGTCGGCTTCCAGTCTAACCGGATGCAGCTGAATAGCAGTATTTTACATGGAGCGACTGCCTATCTGACCTCCACAACCCAGTTCATACTGACTACTAATGACAGCCGGGACCAACGGCTTAACGTGATTTCCGAGGCACGTGTTATTCTAACATTATGTTTTCATTCTTTTCGTGAAAGTGATTGCATTGCACTTAGGTAAACTATGGTGAGGTTTGTTGGATGAACAATATCGAGAAAGTGTATCAAGGTCCTCCTGTACAAGTAGGCAGTTTTGTGTGCTTTTGCACGACTTAGGTATAAATCTTGATGTCGTCGGCATACATTACGTTATTGTTGTCGTCATTGTTACGTTAACGGTTTTCGTTTATTGTTGACGACCCGAATGGCGCAGCGGTAGTGAGGCTGCCTTACGTTCTTAGGGTCCCGGGTTCGAATCCCGGTCGGAGCAAATGTTTGTGTGATGAGCATGGCCATTTGTTTCCGAGTCATGGATGTTTATATGTATAATAAGTATGTATTTACAAACAAAAAATATATATGTAGTATATCAACTATCTGGTATCCACGACACAAGCCTCGTTGCTTAGTGTGGCACTAGGTGGCGCTGTGTGTAATGTCCAGCAATATTTATATTTATTATTATTATTTATTACAAATTGAGAATGAATGAAGCATTCCTAATGTCATGGTTAAATAGAGTAAAGAGCAGGGGCCCCATAATTGAGCCCTGGGGAACCCCAGAGGTGATAATAATTGAGCTTGATTGGATACCGCCAACATATGTGAATATTGTGCAAATCTAATCATATCAGGTAGGTACAAAGTTACATACGGAACGAAACAAAATTTTTTGAAGTCGGCTATTAATAATATGTTTGCAAACTTACTTGTTCAATATGTCTAGTATCTGCTTCACGTGGGTGGCGTTGAAATCCGTTCTCGTGTATTTATTGCATCGCCTATTTAGCGGGGGCTGCAAACAACATGTGACACTCTATCACCAACTCATCAATGACAGGTTTAGAAGGCGTGGGCACTGGACATTCACACTTCGCTAGTCATCACTAGCGAAGTGTGAGTGTCCAGTGCCTACGCTAGTCCCATGGTAGAAACAGTACCTACTAATATGATGTAGGGTGAGTGGGGGGAAGATTGAACGGTTTTTTGATGAGCAGTGTTGCATTTGAAGTCTTGTACATATTACCTTTTGCTAAAATTAAATTTGTAGTGAATAAAGAGTGTATATTTTTTAATTGATCATACTGTTAAATCTGTTCCAAGGTTGATTGTTTTTAATAAAATGTTTTTATCACGAGAATAAAACACGGGGAAGGGTGATGGGGTAAGATCAATACCTATAGTTTCTAAATTCGTTTAAATGGATATCAGACGTAGTTGATGGTCACTAGTCTATAGTTTGTAGCGCCCTCGACAAAACAGGCTGAACTGCTTGTTTTGTCAAAATACCTATAGTCCTAGCTCACTAAACATATTTTCGAGTTAAAAACTATTAGACACTTTAAAAATGATATTCCTAGCAGTCTGAGCAGACAGAAATGGTATGTTTGCCACAAATGGCCTTCCTGCAGGACTGGCATGACACTTTGGTCATCCTGTGCTGCTGATATGGGCAAAATGCGCAAATTTTTCGTTTGTTTGGCTGTACTTGAGAAGTACTTGCCACGACATCTTCAATTTGCAGGATATCTTTGATACTGGTATTGATTGTTCAAAGCTTACCTTGACTCACTTTACACGCGTAGTCACTAAACATTAGTCCGTGAGACTAACAATTCACCATAACTCAGGAATTAAAATACGTGCGGACGCAATGCATGTGCACGGTTCACTAAAACACTGAATTGGGAAGGTACTGAGCGCGGTGGAGCAGGGGAGTGTCGAGAACTTACCTAAACAGCGAATGCGTCGGGGTCGTGTCGCCTGTGAGACTAATGTTTAGTGATCTAGGATTAAATAAGAAAGATAAAACGATTTCTCAATTTTATATTTCAATCTTACCCCACCGGGGAAACATTGAAGTAGCGGTTCTCAAACTTTCCACTCTAATAAATCCTTTACTTTAATACAGAGATCATCATAAACGCCAGTACATTTAGCTATCCAAAACTGTAAATTTTTCCCAGTCCACCTTAAAGGGTTGAACCTAATATTTCAGTGATGAAGTTGAAAATCTATCAAAGAAATTTGACAGATTAAGGCTACCGCAAATGAAACGGCAGGGAAAGCATAATAAGAGGAACTAACTGTCTCCAAGTGACGACGCCACGCCATCGCCATCTGTCATATTTATTGTCTTTCAGTCACTGACCTGATTCTTCATTATTGGTAGACAGGAAGGTAGTTCAGAATCACACACAGCACTCGACTCAAACGCACACACAGCACTCGACTCAAACGCACACACAGCACTCGACTCAAACTCACACACAGCACTCGACTCAAACTCACACATAGCACTCGATTCAAACTCCAAACGTTTATTAATTAAAATTTAGGTAGAGACACATAGAAACATTATAGAGGAAGTATATTATCTGTGATAGAGGTGAGTCGTCCGTTCCCAAATATGTAACGAAGAAACTCCTTACACTCTTTTATATCGTATTACATTTCTCATTTACACAACTTATAAACCATTAATAATTCAATTATTTTACTCATCGTAAGCTAACGAGACACCTCGTTACCTACGCGCGTCCATCTTGTGTGGAGCGGAAGTCAACCCCCACTTAGTAGTTTATTCATTGAATAGTCAGTTCACTATAACTTACAAACCATACTAGAATACTTCACAATTTTATAAATTAAAGAATACAATTCTCAAATGCAAAGGCGGTGTTTAGTTAAAGCTACTTAGTTTGCTTCATTACTTCTTACAACAATATTACCTCTTGCCTAGAACCATTTCCGGCAGATCAAAGGATTGAAAACAAAGAACACCTATGAAGTCTTTCACTAATTAATTGTTCTGTATAATAATCTTGTTACTTTCTAGTTCGTAATTAGATTGAGAAACTGATTTAGTTGTAGTTTCAAATTATAAATCGAGTTTATGACCATTAAAATCGTACTTAGCGCCACATTCCACAATGTTGCCATATAAATATAAATAAATCATAGTGTCAAAAGACTTAATTTTAATTAAAGTTCTAGCTAAAGACTTTTGTTTAATAAATTACTCTAGTCCAAATTGTTACTCGTAGATTTATCTTCCAGCTTCTCTCAATCAATTAAGTTAATCATAATCTGAGAAGAATTCCATAAAATTGTTGCAAGAGAATATTCAGGGACTTTCTTCCAAACAATTAGAAATAGAATCCTTATATCTTCGTAGGCGCGGTTCTCTAAGGGATCTGTTTAAGGATATTGGCATCATGATGGTGCATTGTCAGTACATCTACGAAAATATAATGTACGTCAGAAAAAATCTGCATCTTTTTGGTAAAAGAGGTGACACTCTTAATTGCAGTACTAGAAATAGGGACCAACTAGTTCAGCCAGGCTCTAGACTCGCTAAAGTAGACTCATCTTTCATGGGGTACTGTTTGAGATGCTACAATAAAATTCCACAAAGTATTATTGAACTGAATGAGACGAAATTTAAAACATGCATTTAACGAACACTATGTACATAAGCAA
Organism: Xestia xanthographa; assembly: GCA_905147715.2. Taxonomy (NCBI): domain Eukaryota; kingdom Metazoa; phylum Arthropoda; class Insecta; order Lepidoptera; family Noctuidae; genus Xestia; species Xestia xanthographa. The sequence continues at coordinate 147,672 of LR990654.1, read as the reverse complement.
GCTTATTACAAGTTGTGCGATTATATCGTTGATAAAAATGCGTGGCTCAATGCTGGTCCACATGGACAGGGGCGCATAAATTATATAATTAAATAGTATTGTTGGAGCTGCTGTAGATTGTACAAACAATCTTTGCAGTGTAAAGATTGAATATAATACTAGAGTTTTGTTAGAGTTTGTATATAATACTAGAGTGATATAATAATATAATTGTTTAGCCCATATTATGTGCGTACTATGTACTAGAAAGCTATCATTCACTGGAAACCTACGTCTTTTCTTGAATTGATTGTGCCCTGGCGGTTGAGGGTATGTCATGCTCACTCAAATGTCTCGCTGATGGTGGCGCGTGTGTCGGATCATTTAATTCCCTTCAAAATGGTTGGGTTGAATGGTGCTGATCCATGCGTCAAGTTCGTGAACGGGCGCTGTCAGTTGTGACTGGTCATCTCTTAGTTGCAATGGCTTACTTGAATGTTTATGTGTAAATTGTTTTTTTTGTTGTTTTTACAATGGACACTTTTAACGTGCACATCTTCCTACATTGTTCTCTCATAATATATCATCTCAACATTAATGATGTAACCAAGATTTTGTAACAATATTTTGATTTGATTAAAAGAGTGTCCATGGAGTTTCTTGCCCGTTCTTCTCCACAGAAATCTACGCTAGGGAATGGGCAACTACAGTACTTTAACAGTTTTTATGTCTTGCGACTGGGACTGTCGATTTAGACATTTAATGTTCATCTTTGTTTCGTCAATTCAAAAGTGCCTGTAACTCGCTTAATTTAAATGAATGCTTTGATTTTGATTTTGACTTACTTGACGGCGAGCTTGGCAAACTATGTGATTTTCTGGAGGAGTACAGAAGTCTTTTCGTTTGCAGTAGTCGTCGTATTTAAGAGGAGCTGTGAAAGACGGGGCACATTGTAGCATTTGTAGCTCGCTGGCGATGAGCACGACGATCTGAAACACGAGCGGTACTGAGCACACAACACCACACTCTCCGAAGGAGATGGCTTCGTGCGATATTACAATCCGGACTACTTTTAAATTTAAAATAACACCGGAAATTGTTATTGTAATTTCGATCGTACGCCGAGGACGTAAAGTAGAGTGTCGACCAAAAGTCCATAGACAATCTCACAAAGCAATAGCTTGACGTTTAGTTTGACTTACGACCTTCTACTTTCAAGAAAATAGACATTGTCGTCTACAAAATTGTACCTACTTCGAAATTTCAACACTGAAATATAAGTCAAGATGGCCTAGCGGTTTGGCGTGTGCAGTTCTATGAGTGAATCAGTAAGCAGTGAGTTCAAATCTCACGTTGTTGCTTTTTGACTTTTTGTAAGTTTTTACTCGATTGGAAGTAATGGGACAGAATTCGTAAAGTTAGAAGAAGGTACTTAGATCATAGAAAAATAAGTCAAGAATTGAGATTTCTGTGAGGTAGACATGAGTTTTATGAATATTTTACTTGATCGGAATGAAAGTCGTTTGGTTGTGTTGTGTTTGGTTAGTGACGTGTGGTTTTATAGATAGCGGTATAATTGTTGTTGGTATTTCTCAAAATGCAGGCAAATGTTAATATTGAGGCGAGGGCGACTAATATTATCGTTCTGCATAAAAGTGGTCTTAAAAGAACACATATCTGAAAAAACCGGACTGAAAGTGAGTATTATATTTATGAACTAGCTGACCCGCGCAACTTCGTCTGCGTCACATAAGAGAGAGAGAGAGAGCTCAACCTTAAAAGATAGACATAATATTATCGTGGACTTTTTTTTATTTTTTTAAGAAGAAAAATATTCCCTCCAACATGATTGTTGCGTAATTTTAACCGTTTATACAGCGCTCGCAAAGGAAGCTCTAAATAAATTTTCCCTGTTGTTGCAACATTTACCATTGATACTCCGCTCCTACTTATATGTATATCGGACTTTTCTCTCTCGTGGACAAACAAAAAAAAAATAAGTGTCGAATTGTGAACTTCCTCCTGTTGTTTCATAGGTTAAAAAACTAAACTTGAGGCAACTGACACGTGCAAGGGGTCGGAAAATCTTATCACCGCGATTCAGAAAATGGAGTAGAATGAACAACGCCATCTATCGACCAAGAGGTTAAACTGCTAAAATATAATGCATGGAAATCATGATAATTATTATTATGTAAATGTTAAACACATTTTTAGTCATTAGTACCATTTTAGTTCAACAGATGTCGCTGCATGTATGCATCTTACATTTTGATGATTAGTTCTTCTTGAACACTTTAAATTCATAATCTTTTGATAGAATTAACCAATTACCATGAAACAAAAACTAAAGAATACCCCAAGATAAGCACAATTTTTATATATAAAAGTTATCTACATTGGTTGCGTTAATTTTACGAGATGCTTGATCATCGAAACAGACAAACAGATAAACAAACAAACAGACAATCAGATAAACAGACAAAAAATCCAAAAATGGTGGAAATAAGTTCTGTTGGTTATCCTTTAACACCCTGGTAATTTCTTCTTTAAATATTTTCGATGTAAAAAAACGATTTTTCTACAGATTTATTATATGTACGTATAGATTGTTGTAACAAAGTTTTATTAAAAAATAAAACCAAAAAAATAATTTATTATTGTTTATTTATTTGGTGACATATTATGGATTAATTAATTGTTTTTGAATTCATCATGAGGCATAAAAAAAAAAAATAGTGTTAATTATTGGATTTATAAATGCAGAGTGAATGATCACTTCAGTATTTTGTTATAGCTGCCTAACATATTTTTTTTTTTTTCTGAGGAAAAGGTACTTGAAATCACACTTGAAATCACACTTTGAAATTGAAATTGTTTATTGAAATAATAATAATAATTTATTCATCAAAAACATTGTAGTACATGTCACAATTTACAGAATCGCTTATAATTATAATAGTGTACAAAGACTACAATAAAATGGTGGGTGAGGTGCTGTATTCCTAGCTAGGTTAATAGATAACCTGTGTTAAGGAGTACAGTGCCGGTCCCCAAGGAAAGAAACAATAAAATCGTACACATTATGCATTATAGTACATTATGATGTGCTTACTACAAACAAATGTTGATGTTTAACTATAAGATCTAATATGGCTTAAAACTAAAAATAAGTAAATTAACAAGTATAGAAAATAGAATGATAGGGTAAGTATATCTATATAACCTAAAAGTAAATCATGTAACAAGTGGGTAGGTGAATATCTTTTGTGACCAAATGTGTTTGCTGTATTTCCGCTACAGGTTACGAGTCATAAACTGTAGCGGATTAAATTGTATGACCGAAATGTATGTGATTGAGATGTCGATATGCATATTTATAGTTATCTTTATTTATTTTATTTGAGTAGTAAGTCATCACAAAAAAAAATATATATATATGTATATAAATAAATAAATAAAAAATCAAATCAAAATATATCAGTTATTGTTTGTTCTGTTTTGTCGTAACTTTTACCTTGCAGGAATGAGTAAACAGCCTTTTTACATTTGTAATATGATATACCATATTTTGGACAGAGCTTATTTATCTTATTATAGAAAGCCGGGTGGTAGTGTGCATATTTTGTCTTTTCGACGTTTTGTATTTTTTTTGTATGGGGTTTTCCTGTGTTGTAATAATATTACTTGTAAAATAAAATGTTGCCGTATGTTGAGAATTCCCCAGTGACTGTACAATTCATTCGTAGGGAACATAAAATGTCGAAAGGTCGCAACCTTCAAAATGGCCCTATGAGCGATTTCTAGAGGCATCAAAATAGTCTTGGCAGTACCGCCCCAGCATGAGATACAGCATGTGATAATAGAGGAGCACAGGGCAAAATAAACAGTACGAATAATTTTAAAGTTTGCAACGTATCGGAGGGTTCTAAATATGTAAATAAGTTTCCTAACTCTACCCGTGAGCAGGTCAATATGCGTCTTGAAGTTTAAATTTTTATCTAATAATATACCAAGTATTTTATATGGTCAACGTTTACTAAAGTTGGACAATTACATGACGTTTTTGTGAGGCAAGAGTGTGCTTTTAAGATTATGGCAGTATGTGGTTGGGAAGCCGCGCTAATTGAGTAGGTAAGAAACTTTGTTTTGCTGGTATTTAGGGTAGCCAGTCTAAGGCTGTGTTAAGGCCGTATTGAGCTATTAGTTCTAGCTCAGACCAAGTGTCTGCGGTGAAAGTTATAGCGGTATCATCCGCAAATGCAACAATCCTGCCATTAGAAATATTGAGGTTACACAGATCATTTATAAAGATAAGGAAGAGGGTGGGGCCTAATATGCTGCCTTGGGGGACCCCGTAGCTGATGGGAAGCTCTTCACTACTGTAGTTATCAATCCTGACAGTTTGTGTTCGATCACTTAGGTAACCACGAAAAAGATCTAGAGTTACCCCCCTGACGCCTACACTTTCAAGCTTGAGGAGAAGAGTGGAGATGGGAACCGTATCAAACGCCTTCGCGAGATCTAAGAAGACTGTGAGAGCTTTTTTATTCTGGTAAAGGTGCAAAACAACTTTAGAAATAACATCTTGAACTGCATCACAAGTGGATTTATTTCTGCGAAACCCAAACTGTTGTGGGGATAATAAATTATAGCGTTCAAGGTATTTAGTTAGTCTTCTGTTTATGAGACGTTCGAGTACCTTTGACAAGGCACTCAGAACTGTCTGTTTATGAGACGTTCGAGTACCTTTGACAAGGCACTCAGAACTGCAATAGGACGATAATTGCTAGGTAAGTTCCCATCTCCACCTTTAATATCGGATGAATTATTGCCTTTTTCATAGAAGTAGGAAATACGGACGTTTCAAAACATAGATTAAAAATATGGCATAGTATGGGCGCCAGAGTTTTAGCATTTTTCTTCAGGAACAGAGGTGAAATGGTATACCAACCAGTGGCAGCGCTTGATCGTAGGGAACCTATAATAGATATAATTTCGTCAGGGTCTGTTGCTTCTAGGACGAATGATGTTAGTGGGATTGATGTTTGCTGGGTCTGGGGAAGTGATGCCGGCTGTAGTGTAATATCATTGCAGAAATTATCTGCAAGTTTCTTGCCAATGCTCACAAAAAAGGAATTTACTACATTGCAAGATTCTACTGGTGTCGATGCGCATATCAAAAGTTGTTTGGATGACTTTGTTATTGGTGGTATTCGTAATTTTCTTTATAGTTTCCCATAAAGCTTTTGGATTGTGACTTGCTGTATTAAGTTCTTGCATGTCAAATGATCTTTTTGTTTTTTTCAACAGGCCTGAACAAAAGTTTCTGTATCATTTGTACGTTATCTTTAGTACTTCATTATCAGGAGATAACTGAAGCTTTTTATGTAAGGCATCCCTGTGTCTTATACACCGTAACAATCCTGGGGTGATCCACGGTTTGAGCAATCTCTCCCTTGCTGGCACTTGTTTAACTGACGTATTGCTTGAAATAGTTGAAGCCAAGAGGTTTATTTTTTAGTTATCGGTAGCTGCGTTAACATCTTGTATACACAGGATATGACTAAAATCAATTTGGGATATCGATTTATCCAGAGACTCGTAATCTATTCTAGTTATAGTAGGCATGAAAACGGTGCGTTCGCGTTGCTTTTCTAGACACAGTAAGGAAGACTGATGATCAGTGACTGTGGTGTCATAAACAAAAGATATACATGGACATTTTGTTTTTGAAATTAGGTGATCCAGGCAATTGTTTCCTCTAGTTTATAGGGTATGCGCAGGGAGAAAATCATGTGAGGCCAAACAGTTTAGATATTCGTGGGAACGTGTGTCGGTAGTAGTAGATTTATTGTCTATATTTAGATCACCAGTTGTGATTACCGTTTTAAATTTATGCAGTAATGAAAGTAGAGTATTCAGAGTTAAAAGAAAATCATGGATATTATTAGATGGTGAACGGTAAATGCAGACTATTGCCACTTCCGATTTTATTTTAATTATGAGGCCAGAAGCTGCTTGACAGAAATCTGGTTCTTCATATGTAACATGTAAATCAGACTTGAAATATACCACCACACCGTCACTCTGATTGAGATGTTTGGTGGTCAGCATAGTGTAGTTTTGCAGCATTGGAAGATAAAAATTGTTATAACAGGCTAACCAACATTCTGTTAAGACCACCAGGTCACAGTCACAAGAGATACGGTGCAGTAGAGTTTGTAGGTGTTGGAAGTTACGATTTATAGAACGAATATTTTGCGAAAGTATTTTTAGATATCTATTAGGATGTTTTAATAATGTGTTGGTCTGTTCAGGAGCACATGAGTGAATTTTCGACACAGAAAGTTCATCAATCCCGTCAATTAAATGGTCTACGTCATTATTCATTTTTACGTTGCGAGGTAGCTTGGAGGCTGGGGTTTAATTGGCTGATCAAGAGTAACTTAGGTATTAGGCGTATCATAATAAATGCAAGTCAATAAACACCACCAAGTATTCGCAAATAATGTTTGATTGCACAGCATTATCAAATGTACATTTGTGATAGATGTTGTGATCGTACTGTAAGTAAATCGCTTCGTGTTAAAATAAAATATGCAATGTTTACATGAAATTCGTATATACAAAGAAATAGGAATTCAGGGTGGAATTTTTGCATGCCACCTGGAGGGAAAGTACTCTAAATACCGGAGATAGAAAATTTTACTCAAAGGAAACATTCCTTTATTTTTTTAAATAAATTAATCTGCATTCAAAGATTTTGAAAATTCGCGTGCCACACTCGGGAATCGAACCGGCTAAATTCCAAAAAAATAACATCCTGTACTTTTATGGCACCAATCACCGAACAGGCGACGTTTTTTTCATAACTGTTCTCAGGATGAATAGCTGCCTCACAGTAAGTACCTCCCATTTAGAGTAGAGATCAGTGGTTGGGTGATAAAAAGGTAGAAACAAACTAACCTTTAGAAGTGGTATTTGTGCTCTCTCAACTTTTAAAAGATGGGTTTTACATGTGCCACCCCATGTGGTGATACAGTATTCAAGCTGAGACTGACAGAGAGCATAGTAGACCGATTTTATAACGGATTTTAGTGCAGTGTTTCTTAAGGCTTTAAATATTACCATAAGTCTACGCACTCTCGCTGGTAAAAGATTAACATGATCATGAAATTTAAGATTTCTGTCAATAATTACTCCTAAGTACTTTGTAGATTCAGTGTTTTTAAGGTTGGGACACTGACAAATTGTGTCATTTGCATTTGGGCACGAATGGGAGACAATTTTCAAGGAGGAATCCGGTTTGTCGTTAGTTTGGATGGAAAACGTGATGAGGTTCGTTTTTTCTACATTTAATATAGTAAATTCATAATTAACCAACTGATCACAGTGTTCATGCCTATCTGAGTTTTGTCAAAAACTTCATGCCAGGAGGTCCCACTGAAAAGTAAAGCCGTATCATCAGCAAACGCAACAGTTTTGGAAACATTAACTGACATAATGTCATTTATATAGACTAGGAACAGCGTCGGTAATAGCATATCGTCTATAAATATGCTAGGTACATAATTGTTGTGCGTCTCTGGATCAAAAGGGCTTGCGATGCGCAGCGACGACATAATATGGTAGGCGAATATGAAACAAATGGTTTTACACCTACGATACACTTTGTGGAATTATTTGAAACCTCATCGCAAACTGTTCGCCGTGCCCTCCATGCTGAAGGCTTGTATCACAGAAGACCAGCTAAGAAGCCCTTCTTGACAGAAAGACAAAGAAGAACGATTACGTTTCGCACGGGATTATTTAGATTTTGACTGGAGTACTACCATATTTTCAGATGAAAAGACTTTTAAATCAAGTCAAAAGGCTTCATTTATGGCGCAAGAGTAACACTGCTGGTCTGACAAAAACATAATCCCTAATCTGTATTACCTACGACTTGAGTCTGTACTCAGGTCGAATTACGGTTAATATGTGGGGATCATGTGAGGATGGATAAGTGCAGATGCTTTAGTTTTGCTTTTTTTATGCAGTGCTAGATGCTTTAGTTTTAATTAGACGGGTAACAAAATCATTATCCGCCTAGCCTTTTCCCAAGTATGTTGGGGTCGGCTTCCAGTCTAACCGGATGCAGCTGAATACCAGTATTTTACATGGAGCGACTGCCTATCTGACCTCCACAACCCAGTTAGTACCGGGTAATACGATACCCCTTGGTAAGACTGGTTGTCAGACTTTTTGGGCCTCTGACTACCCAACGACTGTCAAAGATCTACATATGACAGCCGGGACCAACGGGACCAACCTCAGGGCTCGGTAATCGCTCCGTATCTGTGGAATTTAGGTTTCGATGATTTTCTCGCGATTCCTCTCCCACCCGGCTGTTCATTAACCGGTTACGCGGACGACGGCCTGCTGCTCATTCAGTCGAGTACTCGGGCTGGACTCGAGAATTTAGCTGACACTTGCTTACGATTAATATCTCAGTGGGGCGATCGAAACCGTCTGACCTTTGCACCGCAAAAAACTTATCAACTAATTTTAAAAGGTAATCTTAAATCGTGGCCTAGTATTAAATTTAATAACGTTCCCGTGAAAAGAAAGCAGTCCGTGTGCTACCTTGGTTTGGTCTTAGAGAAGAATTTTTCATTCATAGATCATATAAAAACTGTCGGTGAAAAAGCTAAAAAGAACTTTTATGCCTTAACTAGAATATCCAAATCTACGTGGGGTCTGTCATTTCTAACTTTAAAGACCATTTATGGGGCTACCTATTTGGGGTGTATGTGCTACGGGGCACCTGTTTGGGCCGATAGGGCCACCATAGGAGCGGTACGACGTAAATTGCTTCAAAGCCAGCGTTTGGCTTTGATATTCTTATGCAAAGCGTATAGGACGGTTAGTACTGAAGCCTTACCGGTACTTGCAGGTGTACTTCCAGTCGATCTTGAAGTGCAGCGACGGGCTGCAATGTACTATAACGCGCGTGAGACCACGGACGCAGACTTTTTAACCCTACGTGACCGTGATAAGATTTCTAGATTATTCAAACCACAGACCGACGTCTGGGAGGAACTTTTGTCTGAATGGCAATGTAGGTGGGATAATTCCATCAAGGGCCGACACCTCCACCAGTTCTTTCCATCCGTTCGTGAACGGCTGGCCAGGACATGGCTGGAGGTTGATCACTGTGTTGCTCAATTTCTCACCGGTCATGGTAACTTTAAGAGTAAATTATTTTCCTTCAAGCTTGTTGACTCGCCTCTTTGTCAATGTTCCACATCTGACTGCGAATATGAACAATCAGCACATCATATTTTATGGGAGTGCAGTCTTTGGCAGAATGAACGCAATATTATGTTGGATAGTGTACAGGTTACATCCGGAGTTATTTACTACACAGACCTTGTAGAAACTAGAACAAATTTCCGTGCGTTCAAGCGTTTTTGCCATACCTATTATTGGAATCAAATATAACTGCTCACAACTTAGGACCCATTAATGTTAATATTTTATCCGTGGTGCTAGGCAACTGGGCCTATCCCAGTTGTGAACGTCCCTTTGCGCCTATTGGCCTTGTTTCTTTGTGTCTCCTGCTGATATGGAGGGAAGTGGAAATTACAGATTTTCCTACTCCTCCGCTATACTTTTCTGATTAATTTCGTTGCGGGATCCAAGACAGTTAAATTCATTCTCTGGGACTTCGTCGAGCTTCATTGTCTCGGCGCTTTTCTGGTGGTCGCCACTGTTGATTCTGGCTTTCAGGAGTTACAGTGGTTGGGAACAGTGTGGCGGGCTTGTCCCTTTTATCAGCCGGGACCAACGGCTTAACGTGCTTGACGGGTAACAAAATATTGAGTGAATAATAACTAATCCGTAATTACGTTTATTAATGATCTTAGATTGAGGTTTAGTTTTTAATCTTCTTTTCTTTGAGAAAATGAACACTTAAACTATATCCTCAATACGAGTTACATTTATTGTGACGTCACAAAAAAATATTCTTAAAGTACAAGTCATTAGATAAAAAAATAAAGTCTAAATTATATATGTCGCCGCAAGAGGCTCTATCTGCTAAGATTTAATCTAATTATTAACACTCATAATTCTATTCCATGAACCTGCCATCTCTGCTTCGTGGTACAGTTATTACATCACTTGACAAATGAGTTAAGCGCCATCTATTGGCGTAACTAGCACTTAGATAGTTCGTGGTTTCAAATAGTAATTTATTAAACAAAAGTCTAGCTAAAGACGCAGTAAGTCTTTAGCTAAATCTATAGTTAAAATTATGATAAGTAAGTATTTTATGACATTGGATTTGTAATTATTATTGTTCATTTTGACACAAGATTTTTATGAGGCAACACTACAGGCCGAATACGATTTGATCAATAAATCAATTAATAATTTGAAACTACAATTAAATCAGATTATCTAACTAAATTACAAACTAAAAAGTAACAAGATTATTTTACAGAACAATTTATTAGTGAAAGACTTCGTAGGTGTTCTTTGTACTAAATACTTTGATTTGCCGGAAATGGTTTTAAAAGATTGAATATTGTTGTAAAAAGTATTGAAGCAACTAATTAGCTTTAACTTGATAAAACCTTTGCATTTGTGAATATTGGTATTGTTTAATTATTAAAATGATTAATTATGAATTACTCTAGTATTGTTTGTAAGTTTTAATGAACTTATTATGTAATGAGTTACCTGTACTGTGTGGAGGACTTCCGCCCACACAGAAGAATAGACGCGTGAGCGACAAGCAAGCAGTCACGTTATCATAAGATTAGCAAAACAATTGAAATACTAAGTAATTATAAGTGTTTATTGAAGTGAACGATTAGCTGTTGTGAAAATGAGAGTGTGAGGAGTTTCTTCGTCCATTCTTCTCCTCAACCATAATACTCTGCGAATGGACGACTCAACTCTAGAAAGTTAATAAGTTTCTGTACCTACCTAAATGGTTTAATAGAAATAAACGTTTGGAGTTTGAGTCAAGTGCTGTGTGTGATTTCAACTACCCAGTACCCACCTACCTATCTACCAACAATGAAGAATCGTATCGCAAGGCGATGTGATAGATGACAGAAAGACAATATGGTTACTCTAGGCTTTCCCTGTCGTGATATATATATCTCCAGGGTGGAATTTTTCAATGCCACCTGGAGAGAAAGTACTCTAAATACTGGAGATAGAAAATTTTACTCAAAGGAAACATTCCTTGATTTTTTTAAAGAAACAAATCTGCATTCACAGATTTTCGATATATTTTTTGCCACACTCGGGCATCGAACCCGGGATGGATCGACTAAATTTTGAAAAAATAACATTCTGTACCTTTTTGCAATCAATCGATAGGGTCAATCATATGGATCAAATCTCTCTAACAAACATTATGATAAATTAAATGAAAGGAAAACCATGAATAAAAGTGCTTTATCATAATGAATTTATCCTATTGAATTTATAACTGTTCTTTAGATTTAATGGTTTTCCCTTCATTTAATTTATCATGTTTGTTAAAGAGATTTGATCCATATGATTGCACCTATCGATTGATGTAAAAAAAGTACAGGATGTTATTTTTCCGAACTTTAGTCGGTTCGATTCCCGAGTGTGGCAAGCGAATTTTCGAAAATATGTGAATGCAGATTTGTTTCCTTTTAAAAATAAAGGAATGTTTCCTTTGAGTAAAATTTGCTCTCTCCAGTATTTCGAGTACTTTCCCTCTATGTCGCATTGAAAAATTCCACCCTGTATATTATAGTTTTCAATAAACTCTGCTGAATACCGATACCTATACTAAGTGGGTATCAACTATCAACAATAATTATTATATTTGTGTGAATAGAATATCCTTTCCTTGTTACCTAAGTGTGTTAACATGAATTGAATCAAAGTAAGTGGGTATACCGTATAATCGTATACAATAAAAAATCTTATGATCGGTTACAAGAGAACTTATTTTAGGTATATCTAGGTAGGAATGTGACGTTACAATTCTCTGAAAAGTTTGTCAATTTGACAAATAAATAAAATGAATATGTCGGGATTGTCAGGATTTATTTCGCTAGGCTCGAGCTTATGTGGGCAGAAGACGGGTTTCGTGCTATGAAAACACACTGGATGCGATACACTATTTTATTTCACATTGCACGGTTCGGCATGGTAGTTTCCATGGAGAAGAACCGGCAAGAAACTCCATGGTTACTCTTTTCAAACAGATACACTGAGTCTAACAAATTACTTGACATTACACTTTGACACATTAACACTGGGCACAATGATTCGGGTACAGTTTCAAGACTTCTTAACTCCGCTGCGATCAGACATAGAATGTCCGCCTCGCCGCGTGTTGTTAACATCAGGACTCTGTAGAAGCCGCCATGGTGGGGTAGACTGGTAAGTAGGTCGCGTGATGTCACCACTGGCGCGCTTTCGATACATTCGCCCGTCCGTACTCATGACCTGATCCGACAAATACTTAAACATTTTTGTTATCATTCAGCACGACTTTTTTATTTCCACCTTCCAACACCGAAGAGATAATACGCAATCACATAAATAGTTAAGGGCTATATATCAGTCAAATGGCTTAGCATGATCCTCCGTTACGCCTAAAATACTGCAGCATTCATTTTGAAATAAATATATGGTAAAGTTGAGGATTAATGCTAAGTCATATTATGTGTGATGACGAAAACACGATTCCATAAACTTTTCTTGATAGAAAAAAATTCATTTCAAAAAAGTACTTCAAATTAGATCATGAAACTTTGCATAATATCTGAACTAACTACAGGTCTTGTGTTTTATTTTTTTAGTCCAATCAATAGATTTTTTGTAAATCGCAAAAAACCACTAATTTCGCACTATTCGGCCGCAGTGACTGACGTAATAACCGCTTTACGAACGAAGTGAAGTTTGAACCACCACAAATAGAGCTAATTTTAGGGTTAGAAGGGCCTTAAATAATAATACTATGTTTTTTTTTAAGTACTAATATTTACTTAACGTCATAAAAACCATCAGCAACCAAAGTTATTTTCTTTTTTAAATGTACGAAATTGTACAACTTCAAAATTTATTATAAAAAAAACTAAAAGCCATTTTGAACTTAGCTTTATTTTAAAAAGTTTTTTAGTTGATAACCTTTCTAACGGTATGCTACATGTTACAAATAACAATTCATTAAGTGGTCAAAATGTTAGGAGAGCCAGGATTAAGAAAAGATTTTTAAATGTTATTATGTTTTTATAAACTAAAGTTATAAATCTTGTTCAAATTTGATTCAAATTAACCTAATATTACCCATACATCCTATGTCCCAAATTACACGATTGGTTACGTATGTTTTTTTTTTATTGAAAAAAATACCCAAAATGTATCCTTCGATTCGAAATAACTTTTTTGTTTGTGGGTGTAATGGCACAAAATAAATATTGGGTTAATTTGAATCAAATTTGAACAAGATTTATAACTTTAGTTTATAAAAACATAATAACATTTTTATGTCTTTTCTTAATCCTGACTCCCCTAACATTTTGACTACTTAATGAATTGTTCTTTGTGACATGTAGCATACCGTTAGAAAGGGTATCAACTAAAAAACTTTTTAAAATAAAGCTAAGTTCAAAATGGCTTTTAGTTTTATTTTATAATAAATTTTGAAGTTGTACAATTTCATACATTTAAAAAATAAAATAATGTTGGTAGCTCGTGAGAATTTTTCTTGAAACCAGCTCTATCAAGCAAAGATTTATTTAGATTAAGAAGACTTTGGAGAATACAACAAAATTTATTTTGTGCCATTAAACTCACAAACGAAAAAGTTATTTGGAATTAAAGGAAACATTTTGGGTATTTTTTTTCATTTGAAACAAAAAAACATAATGTAACCAACCACATATGACATTAAGGACATAGGGTGTTTGGATAGAACCTAGCTAGTGACCTCCCAAATCCCTGGAAAAATTGTGTCGGTCCATAAGCCAAACATCCTATATGTAGGGGAGCCGGGGGGAATGAGAGTCAGTGGGCAATGGGGGCCAATTCAAAATGAATTGAACCTTAAGCTTTACAGAATATGGCTATGTCGCACGGGGTTTAGCTCTGCACCCCTCCCACACTGGTCAATACGCGGCCCGAAAGTCATGCTCGCATCACCGGTAGCGAGGCACGTGTCACAGGTCAGGGACCGTTCGAAAATTCCGAAATTTCGATTGAAAACGTGATTATCTATATTTGTTAAATTTTCGTATAAAATAATTTCAAAGTGTAGTACTGGAACTAAACTTATATTTATTAATGCAAGTTATTAGATTTTCAGATGTTTTTTGTGTAATAATTCAAATCTAGCAAACAAACCGTCATTGGGGTAATGAGAGTCAAGCTATGAAACGTTAGGAAAAAGAGAGACAAAGTTATCAGTACGATATGCCTCGAAGAGAGAAAACTCTGTGCTGGATGGGCCCATGAGGCATGTACAGGATTTGTTGATCCAAGTCACTATCGCTGTGATTTTTGCATATAACTCGATTTATTTACTATTCTTTGTTATTCCATTGGTTTATCATTTGTAACTTTTCAATTTATTAATTCTTATTATTTTGTTAAAAGAGATTTTGTTACTTTCTCCGTTTTATAATTTTAAATCGTACTGGACATGGACTGACTTTCATTTCCCTTACATGTGGGTAATTGGAGTCTAAGCTACTTTTTTGTTTTTTAATTATAATTACGTTTATGGCAATGATAGCCTAAAAATACTTATATAAATCGATTCCTGATTAGTTTTTAAAGATAAGTCAATTTGAACAAATTATAAGACTGATCATTAGTGATTATAATAACGTGACTCCCAATTCCCCCAACTCCGTTACCTACTTACTTTTAGTTTTTATTTTTGTAATTTACATCTCATATAGTTCTAGTTGTAGTATGTACATAATCATTTGAATGATCCTGTAATAAAGTTATTAAATAAGTATTCATGGTTTAATTTGAATATCTTACAGTATGTAAATAATACAATTTGAAGTCGGGTTTTTTGATACCCTCATCATCATCATCATCAGCCTATTAATGTTCCCACTGCTGGGACACAGGCCTCCTCTCTATGAGAGGAATTTTTTGATACCCTACTTTTAATTAAATGTTACTTGTTGCTTAAATATTATTATATTATGTAGTTTATTTTGTATTTTTTATTAGGTAGGTAATGTTTTTGTGATTATAGGACTGTTTAACGATCAATTAAATACTACGCCGTAGTCAGGTTTTAGTTTTTGAACTTATTTTTTTTAGAAGGTTCTTGCAATTTACTTCTACATTATTTATTCAAACCCCCTACTTATGAGCTTCAGACATATTACATACAGTGTAGATACAAAAAAAAATCCAGTTAGTATCCAGTTAGTTTATTGAAAATTCATGTCTCAAGAGTTGTAGCAAAATATATCGCATTTTCCTACCCATCAATGGGTGCTAAAGCACACTGTAATTATTATTCAGCTGCCATAAATGTTTGAATACGTATGCTATTTAATAGCAAAAAAAAAAAAAAAACGCAACATGAAAAAAAAAAGAAAATATAAATCTGCCCAATGACCACGGAGAAATCATAGGTACTTACGTGGAAAAGGACATTAAGCGAATACATAGCAATGCCTTTTTTATTAAAAACGTTAAAAAAAACACGATTAGGTACTTGAGCAATAAATAGGTAATGATCGCAAACAAGAACCAACTGTCGGCACAGCCACACCGTCCGACAGCGATGTTTGTGAGTGCGGGGCAGCGGCTTGGTAGGACTATCAATAATTTAATCAATAAAAGTAATACAATAACTGGTATAACCATTTCAAGCGGCCGTAAAATAACTATTCCAATAAGTAAACAATATTCATACACTCAGCGGCACAGAACGTGACCTAAACGTAAACAAACCGATATACAGATGATTTTGGTATCGCCTGAGAATTTCGAGTGGCAGTTTGGCAGGACATTTGTTTTGGTTAATTTAATTAAGGCCTAAGTCAAACTCAGAAATTCACAGCATAAACAAAAACACATCGTGTGAGCGAGGACCTCCCCCTTTGACACCTGCTCGTACTAAAATGATTTATGAGATGATGCTGAAGCTGCTCTACCTACATAATACACACAAAGTCAATAATAATATGTTGTGCTACAAAAGTTAGTGACAGAAACGAATCACTCCAAAACCGACTCCACGTAGTCTTGTCTGCCCTACGGGTGCGCCAAAGTTCACCTAAATTTTCAATTCCGATAATTGTAAATCCAAAAATGTTCTTCCTAACATTTTACGTCCTAACAATCACAATTCCTAACTACTCTGTCTCTAATGTTCATAATACCGAAGCATTCATCTTCATAATGTCAGTAGCAATAAACATCTATTATACTTCGCAACCAATTCAATTCCCCGTACTTCCCCGGACGCCCCGCGCCGCCTCTATGCACTAGAGGCATAAGAGAGAGAGAGCAATAACGCAACCCCGCCGTTCACGCGCCTCCGAGTCCTCCGACGCGGGAGTTTTAGTCGACGCATAGCCACGCTTCACGCTTGAAGGCACACGGAACTTTTACGAACCGTTGCCGCGCGCCGACATTCGCCCGAGCTCCTAACCGGCACGCGTGTGTTCCTATAATCGGTTTGTTTGAGTAACAACAGTTCCCGTGACAATCATAATAATATATTGTATTGTAACCTTTACCCACTGTTTTACCGTGATTACAAGACATTATGTTACACAAGACAGTGTTGGATTTTCCAAACCACTATGAACACAGTTACGAAAACTTTTATTTGTTTTCCTATATTTTCTCAACATAACCATCATATAAACTATTATTCAAAGTCATATCTTTTTTGTTTAGATTTATTTTTACCTATTCATAATAATCAGTATTATATACATTAATTTTGCGTAACTTCTTTTTCACATAACATGTTTATCATATAAGAAACATTTATAGTACCATACAAAATAATAAAAAAATATAATGAACACCAAAATTAACTTTGTGACCACTAACATCTATCACCTAAAATATCAATTGATCACCAAAGTAAATTAAAATTTAGCTCTGTTGGGGCCTTTGTACATGAGGTCTTTCAAACTGCATTCTGTAGATAATGTTTTGACATTGCCGCATAAAAGCCAACCTAGGTAGGTTTGTTGTGCGATAGGTTGCGTGACGTCATCGCCTTTTATTATTCCTCCTAGCATGATTTGCGAATAAATGTCTGCTCCAAATAGTAAATCCACCTGACGGCTGTTATGGAAGTCTGGATCTGCTAAATGGATGTTCTGTATGTGGGACCAAGATGGTTTTGCAAAGGTCTTATTTGGCAGGTTCTTAATCAAGTTGTTCATAATGAAGACAGACGTTTGGAATTTGAAGTTGTTGTAGACAGAACTGCAACTAATTGTTGTCATTCGTTTGCAGTGGTTTTCTTTCTGTCCAACCCCAAAGATGACTCCTTTACATCTCTCGCGCTTGACACAAAACCATGGAGTTTCTTGCGGGTTCTTCTCCATGGAAACTACCATGCCGAACCGTGCAATGTGAAATAAAATAGTGTATCGCATTCAGTGTGTTTTAATTAGCACGAAACCCGTCTACAGCCCACATAAGCTCGAGCCTAGCGAAATAAATTCCTGACCAACCCGACATATTCTTTAAATATGAAATGTTTATTTTTGTATTTAGCCTCCGCTCAGCCTCATATCGTTCTTTTTCATGTACTGGGCATTCTGTCAGGATGTGTGCGATCGACTCCACTTTATCCGGCTCACAGATGCACCATGGGTTCTCCTTACACCTGAAACGGTGCAGGTATTCGGAGAACCCACCGTGCCCTGTCAGAATCTGTGTAACTATTCCGGCTGGTTTTAGTTTCAGCACAATTCGGTGGGCGTCGATCGCATCCGGGAAGAACAGTTTAGTTACTGAGCCTGTTTCGCCATTCTGGTACCTCCGGTTGTAACACTTAGCCCTGTAGAGAGGGTGTCAGCAGGTAGGTAAGTAGGGGTTTGTAAATAATAAGAGCTGGTTAGGTACACTTAGTATTTATTGCCTAAACTTCCGTGGCCATCACACGACTCAATTGCAGAGGTAGAAAGGTGGTAGGGAACACTGGCCTGAACCGTCTCCAGCGATGATGGTTCCGTCTTAGACCCTGCCCGCAGCCAACGGCTTTAATTCCAGGTTCTGTATCTAGTGGGTGACTCAGCGTAGGTGGTAGGTAGATCCTCACTCTGCAGCAGAGGACTTCAACAGCAGGCTTTCTCAAAGCGTCCTTCACGACGCCGGAACCACGACGTGGCGAAAGGTAGACTAAGATCCTGGAAATCCAGACAGAAACGGAAGCGTAAGCAGGTTGTCGGAACCACGTTTCGTAGGTCCAAAGGTCACAGTGCCCCAGATAGGAAGATAGGAAGAAATACAGCAGAAACTAGATTTAGGAAGTTCTAGGAACACCTTACAATAATAGCCCTTTTAATAAAATGCATGGAAACTTACCCTAGAGGGATTTCGCGACGTATTTATTAAAAATTATTTAGGTTCGATCGGAGCGGCCGGCACAGCCGTCGCCTCAGTGCTCTCAAAACGACTGGTCATCGGCCCTAGCGAGCCCACCCGAATCGTAACTCCTCGGCTACGCTCGGCAAGGATCGTTTTAGCGTTGCGCGCCCGCATAGAAGCGAGGACCTTTACACCCGTAGGTTCCGTACAATAATATTTAGTTTAAATGATTATTTAAGTGTTAGGTTTACTTAATAATATTATAATACTTATGTTATTTTTTTTAAGTTTTGTGTAAATAGTCTAGATTTTAGTGTACATAGATTTCTTATTATTTATGTCTCCTAAACTAAACTCTTTTAAATTGTAACTTGCAAAGTGCAACGTTACAGTACCCCGCCAAAAAGCGAAGGATTTTGCATACTAGGTGCAAAATCCGACTAACACTACTAAACTAAACTAACTAAATACATACAGGCTCATCTTTCATACTTCACGCAAATAGTCACCTTTCATAAAATCATCGAGTCTACTAATAAAGACTTGAGACCATAGCAACAGAGTAATAACTACATTATGAAATAATTATACTCGATTAGTAAGTTTAGATGTATTAAAATAGCATTAATTATTCAACACATTAGAGTTTTCGTAGTTGGTTTTTGTATAAATTAAGGCTAGGTACTATGATAAGTTATGCAATGAGTTTAACCTTTATAGTTGATAAGTTTGATATCTTTAATATGCCAAGAACCTAGTGGGTTTCCAGACATGTCAGCTAGTTCATAAACAAGAGGAGACTTTTTTCCAATAACTTTACATTTTATGAATTTTGCAGCTAATTTCTTATTAAAATATTTGTCCTTATCACTCTGATAAAAAGTCCTTTTCCAAACGACGTCACCAATATTAAATTCGGCAGGTCTTCTGCGTAAATTATAATGTTGACAATTTCTACTATGAGCTTGCAGTAATAGTGCTTGAACCTTATTAAATATACTAGACCCAAGTTCTCAGCGTAGGAATCGCGAGGTTGAAAAATAATATCGTCATCGTTTTCCATATTAACGTAGTGTGATCCACAAGCAATTAGTTCACGCCCGTACACTAGAAACGAAGGAGTAAAACCGGTTACCTCATTAACGGAACTATTCACGGCGAATTGTATTTTAGGTATCAGCTGATCCCATACTCGTTGATCGTTAGTTATAAACGTTGAGATAGCGGTCATAATAGTTTTATTATATCGCTCGACTGTATTTACATGTGGTGAATATTTAGGAGTAAAATGCAATTTAGGTACCTTATATTTGTCAAACATTTGTCTTAGCGTAGCACTTACGAATTGTTTACCATTATCAAGTATCACTGTAGAAGGTATTCCATGTATTAGAAATACATGTTCCTCTAATATCTTGGTAACAATTTCAGCTGTCGCGCGCTTTATTGGAAATAATAAGCAATACTTACTAAAGCAACAAGTTACGACTAGGATGTAGGAGTTTTGTTTTCTAGTGGTTGGTAGTGGTCCCACTAGATCTACGCTAATAATTTGAAAAGGTCTAGAACATTGCTTAGGTCTACCCATTTCACCTAACGGAGAATGAGTTTGGTGTTTATGTGCAATACAGATATCGCATGACGTAACCGCTTTCACGACGTCAGCATGCATTCAAGGCCAGTAGTACCTGAGACTTACCCTCTTGTAGGTTTTAAATATACCAAAATGACCAGCGGTTGGTTCCGAGTGGTTTTTTATAATGATTTCAGTTCTAGACTCAGCAGGAATCACCTCCTTCCACTCAAACTCTTTATTAAGGGCGTGTTTAATTTGCATGTATCGGAATAAGCGATTGTTTTTTTACTAGATAATTTGGAAAAGATGTAGGTGAATTTTGACAACCGTTATATATATTTAAGTACCATTGATCGTTAGAAGCTGCAGTGATAAGATTAGTGTCTATAGCAGAAACTTGGCATGCGCGAGACAGAGCATCAGGAATGATATTATCCACGCCACGACGGTGTTTAATTTCAAAATTGAACGCAGAGAGACGAACACCCCAATGAGCTAGACGTCCAGTAGGGTTGTTTAGGTTGAGGAACCACTTGAGAGCTGAATGGTCTGTATATACGATAAACTTTTTGCCATTATCTAGGTAGCATCTCCAGTGTTCTAAGGCTACTAGTACAGCGAGAGCTTCTCTTTCAGTTGTGAACCGTACTGGTTCAACACTCAGAAGCAGGGACTTTGAATATTAAAACACTCTGTAATAACTTTAAAGTACAGCTTTATTATAGTTACAGCAATAGTTTGATTTGGTTATACAAGGCAAGTGACTATCACTGAGGTCGAAACACGAATACCAGAGCATAGCCGGCCTATCGCTCAAAATGCCCGTTGTCTATTACTTTCATTCCCGCCAGTTTACTTGCTTGTGATTGGTCGTCGACAACTGTCAGAGTCTCGACCAATCACATGAAGTCAACATAACTACATTTAATCATACAAGTTCCTAGAAATAATTGTAAATAGTTGCCAACATAAATAATAAATATAGGTATAATTTAAATATTTATAACAGCTCGGCCATCCGGCTTCCAACGAGTCCCTCGTTAGCATTACTAAAACATATATTTTTCATCCTAAATTATAAATGTAACATAATGAACATAAATTATCTCATAAGTCCTTAATTAATAATTTTGAATAACATTAAATTAGTACATTACATTTTCTTTGTGTAAATATAGCTCAATAGTAGTTACTGTACAATAGATTTACTCCTAAATTTATTCATTAATCGACGACCTTGATTAATGATAATACTTATACTTAACATTTAGGGTGTCGGTTACCTGGCACTCCTAACTTAATCTATATCTATCGGCAGTATATGTATTGGTCCATGACCTTGACCAAATACAGATGCACCAATAGCTAAAATGAGAGGCATCCGTTACCTGACACCCCTCACCAACTCATTAGTACATGACTCTAACCAATGAATCGGTATTTACTAGTCCATGACATTGACCAGCAAATATTTCAGCCATTAATACATGGAATAATTTAGATGATACATGACATTAATCATCGAAACTTAAAACTTTTATCCCCTATGGTGTCGGTTACCTGACACTCCTAACTTATTATCTACTAGCTGTTGCCCGCGGCTTCGCCCGCGTGCAGTTCGGTAACTGTCCCACTGAATCATACTAAAGGGATAAATACTAATAAATAGTGTCCTACATGTTAATCCAGTTTATAAATGTGTCTATGTGTGTCTATGTGCCAAATTTCATAATCATCACAATTTATTATTATCATCACAATCACCATCACAATCCCCATCACTATCACAGTCACCATCATTATCACCAATTATCATCATTAACACAACCACCATAATTACCACAATCATTATCACAATCACCATCACAATCACCATAACAATCACAATCACCATCACTATCACAATCACAATCACCATCACAATCACTATCACAATCACCATCACAATCACCATCAAAATAACTATCACAATCACCATAATCGTTATCACAATAATTATCATCGTAATCACAGTCATTATCACACTCACCATCACCATCACTATCTCAAGCACCATCACAATCACCATAACAATCACAATCACCATCACAATCACAATCACCATCACAATCCCCATCACTATCGCTATCACAATCACTATCACAATCACCATCACCATCACAATCACCATCAAAATAACTACTTATCACAATCACCATCACCGTTATCACAATAATTATCATGGTAATCACAGTCATTATCACACTCACCATCACCATCACTATCTGAAAATCTGAATCACCATCACAATCACCATCACCATCACAATCACCATCATAATCACCATCACAATCACCATCATAATCACCTTCACAATCACCTTCACAATCACCATCACAATCACCATCACAATCACCATCACAATCACCATCACAATCACCATCACAATAACTATCACAGTCACAATCACCATCATCATCACAATCACTATCACAATCACCATCACAATCACCATCACCATCACAATCACCATCACAATTACCAGCACAATCACCATCACAATCACCATCGCTATCACCATCACAATCACCACCACTCTCAGAATAACTATCACAATCATCATCACCATCACAATCACCATCAAAATCAGTATCACAATCACCATCATCGTTATCACAATCATCATTATCACAATCACCATCATCGTTATCACAATCATTATCATCGTAATCACAATCATCATTATCACAATCTCCGTCCTCGTTATCACAACCATCGCTATCACCATCACAATCACCGACACTATCACAATCACCGTCACTGTCACAATCACTATTACAACCACAATCACTATCACAATCACCATCATCGTTATCACAATCATCATTATCGCAATCATCATCATCGTAATCACAATCATTATCATCGTAATCAAAATCATCATCATCACAATCATTGTCATCATTATCACAATCATCATCATCGTAATCACAATCATTATCATCTGGATATCAAAATAAATGCCATTTTCGTAATCAGCACCCCTGATAATCTCGGTATCGACACCCATATTGATTTTTAGATATTTCAACCCCATCGCACCCCAACAGGGAATGGTAGTATTTCAGGTTTGCCACATTAAATCTTAAAATCGTTGTTTTTGTAATACACCCGACCCAATTCACCATAAAAACAATACCTATGTTGAATTTCAGGCTTTGTTACCCCATTTATACACACAGTTTATTTCAGAATTCAACCCCTAAAGGGGGACCTTTAGGGGTTGAATTCTGAAATAAACTGAGACACAAACGTTAACTCATTTATCGATAGCAGTACTCCTGTTAAGTTTCGAATAAAGTAGTCTAACTAATCTTATTTCCCCACGTAATCTTTAGACTCCCGTTCCAACCCCTAAGGGGGTGAATTTTGAAAAATCCTTTCTTAATGCACCCCTAAACCTTATAAAGAACCTTTGTGCCAAATTTGGAATCTGTAGACCCAGCGGTTTGGGCTGTGCATTGATTTTTATACTTTGCCACCTCATTTCCCCCTCTTAGGGGTTGAATTCTGGAAAAACCTGAAACCCGTTTCTACTCACTTATCAATAGGAGCACTCCTGTGAAGTTTCGAATAAAATAGTCTAACTAATTTTGTTTCCCAATACAAACTTTGGAGCCCCGTTTAACCCCCTTAGGGGGTGAATTTTGAAAAATCCTTTCTTAGTGCACCCTTAGACCACATAAGGAATCAATGTGCCAAATTTGGAATCTCTAGACTCAGCGGTTTGGGCTGTTCATTGATTTTTATACTTTGCCACCCCATTTCACCCTCTTAGGGGTTGAATTCTGAAAAACCCTGAAACCCGTTTCTACTCATTTATCAATAGGAGCACTCCTGTGAAGTTTCGAATAAAATAGTCTAACTAATCTTGTTTCCCCATACAAACTTTGGAGCCCCGTTTAACCCCCTTAGGGGGTGAATTTTGAAAAATCCTTTCTTAGTGCACCCCTAGACCACATAAGGAACCTACTTGCCAAATTTGGAATCTGTAGACCCAGCGGTTTGGGCTGTGCGTTGATAGATGAGTCAGTCAGTCAGTCAGTCAGTCAGTCAGTTTCTTCTTTTATATATTTAGATAGATAACCAATAGCTAAAATGAGAGGCATCCGTTACCTGATACCCCTCACCGACTCATTAGTACATGACTCTAACCAATGAATCGGTATTTACTAGTCCATGACATTGACCAGCAAATATTGCAAATATTTCAGCCATTATCTATACATATAATAAATCTGTAGAAAAGTCATTTTTGTACGGCGAGCTAGCCCATAGCCCACCGTCCACAGGCCCGCGCCTACGGCGGCCGGGGGCCACGTGGTTGCCCCGGAAGCCCGGGGCGTCTGCCGCGGCGGCCGGGACGTTGAGAGGTTCTCTCCCTCTCACGTTCCGCCACCTCCTTCTCTAGCATTACTGCTTCGCAGAAGGAGGTGACGGCGTCCCATTCCGTCTCGCTCCGGACCATGGCTTGCACCAGGGCCGGACACGAGAGGTCGCCGCCGCAAACGTGTAAGTTGCCTCAAGATTGCTTTTTTAACCGACGAAACAAAAAGAAGGCAGTTCTCAATTCGACGCGTATTTTTTTTATATATGACCACGGATAACTTTTACAGAGAAGTCCGTACATGGTCCTTTTGTTTGTAAAAAGCGTAGGTACATCTCAAAGTTGGTCCCATTTATAATTGAAAAATCGTGTTTGGGTCAGCTCACACCGAGACGCGACGCGACGCGACGCTGCGCGCACACTTTGCAAGAGCGCCTCAAAATATAACTTTATTTTCTACACGATAAGATACACATTTCATTGTGAGAATTTGAATACGTTAAACCATGCAGCGCTGCGCCTCGTGATGCCTCGCGGCGTAGAGCGACGCATCGCGACGCAGCGGAGCATCGCCGGTACGCGAGGTGTGCAAGATCGGCGCTGCGCCTCACAAAGCAGCGCGACGCCGCGAGGCGCAGCCGAGGCGACTTGTCTCTACTATTTCCGTACAGACTTCGTGTAGAATTGATGCATTTCGGTCGAGTGCTCGAGTGAAATTATAATGATAAACTGGGATCTTGTTATAATCGGACTTCTTGCAGAAAAGGAAGAGGAAGAAGAATACAAAAATAAAATTAAAAAGAAGACATCACACAGGGGGTCTAAAATGGCCGCTTTAGCAGAATCGTTTTGTGAATCACGTTAAAAATTTAAAATTGTTAAAATGGACTTTATTCTTATTGACATAAAGTTCATTTTAAGAATTTAAATTTTTTAACGTGATTCATGCTAAGATTCTGCGTAGGATCTGCTATAGCGGCCATTTTAGACCCGCAGGAGTATTTGGGTGCACAATTTATGGAGAAATAGAATAATTCATGGTGAATTTCATACCTTGGCTTATGACCACATTGCCAATTATCCAGATAAATTTTATGATTATTACAAAATGGATCCCACGCATTATTTTTTGCGTTTCTGTCACTATAGTATTTTGATGTCACTTGGGCTAATTTCTTGCACCTTTGATGAGAACTTTCGACCTAGCTGGAGTATGACTGTCATCGAGTGTCTAAGGATGAAGGAGGTGGCGGAACATGAGAGGGAGAGAACCTCTAAACGTCCCAGCCGCCGCGGGAGACGCCCCGGGCGTCCGGGGCCACCACGTGGCCCCCCCGGCCACCGTACGCGCGGGCCTGTGGACGGTGGGCTATGGGCTAGCTCGCCGTCCGTCTGTCTCATGACGACAGGCCGTGTCGACGGCACGTTCGTGTTCGACGCGCGCCTCAAAGAGAGTCAGCAATAGGAAGGGCCGATGCCTGCCGGGGTTGCGGGACTGTTCTAAAGAGATACCGTGGCCCCGGAACACAAAGGACGATGAAGGAACATGGATGGGTTTAGTCAGTAAAAGTATGACACTGCCTCCTGGTCCGCCCAGAGCGGGAGGAGTCATTTGATGATTTCCCATCCGAAAAAAAAAGGCTGTCGAGGTAAGCCCTTTTTTGGAAAAACATAAGTAGATTATTTTAGCGATTAATGCAAATATATCGAAGAAATTAAATTGTTACCCACTTGCATCTACGTAGGTATATATCTACTAATATTATAAAGCTAAAGAGATTTTGGTTGGTTGAACGCGCTAATTACAGGAAAACTTTTAGTGTTGAATAGTTATCGAGGCTGGCTATAGGTTATCTAACATCACGCTATAATTAAAAGGAGCGGAGCATCAATGATAAATGTTGCAAAAACAAGGAAAATTTATTTCTTTCGAGAGCTTCCTTTGCGGGCGCTGCATAAACGGTTAAAGTTGCGCAACAATCATGTATTAGGGAATTGTTCGTTTTAAAGCGTTCTAAAAAAAACCGCGATAGCATTATGTCTATCTTTCAAGGTTGACTCCACTCTCTCTAACCCTCTCTCTCTCATGTGACGCAGACGAAGTTGCGCGGGTCAGCTAGTACATGGAATAATTTAGATGATACATGACACTTATCACCGAAACCTTAAAACCTTTAACCTTTAGGGTGTCGGTTACCTGACACTCTTTACTTATTATCTATAAACAATTGCTAAAATGAGTGGCATCCGTTACCTGACACCCCTCACCAACCCATTAGTACACGACTCTAACCAATGAATCGGTATTTGACATTAATCATCGAAACTTAAAACCTACATTGGCATTAATTTTCACTATGACATCAATTACTTAAGTTCTTTAAATGTACATAATATTATTAGAAATACACAATTTATTTGATTTAGTGTCCTTAATTACCTACTTATTTAATTCTATGTACAATACTACAACTCTTCACATTCAGAGTCACAATCATTACGCTCGGATTCACAATCGGTTGATACGGGTTCGTTAAAGCAGATCCATGGGAATATTTTATCAATGGCTACCACAGCCTCGTACCTTTTACTAGTCTTTGTGAGAGGTGTGTCCTCGACTACGAACCTATCGTTGGGGAGCACCTTCTTAATTCTGTAAGGACCTTTATATTTAGGTTCGACCTTCTTAGACCGCCCCTCTATTCCTGTCGCGGCTCTTACTACTCTAACCAAATCACCTTTGAAACGCATTCCTATTTTCCTGTATCTATCATATCGTTCTTTGTCCTCTGTCGTGTAATATAAGCCGGCCGTAGCCCTAACATCGTCTTAAATGTTCATCCCATGAACCATTTGGTTTGTCGTGGTTCATTGCCTCAAGCGCTGCCAAAATGGTGCGGTTGTACCGTTCCACTTGGCCATTCGCTCGGGGTGTAGCGACAGCATTGAGCACGTGCTTTATACCACATGATTGAATAAACGTTTTAAACTGCCCACTAGTGAAGCTTGTGCCCTGGTCCGTAATCAAACGGGTTGGCACGCCGAAGTAACTAAAATGCTCTTTGAATACCCTAATGCTTGTGGCCGATTTGGTTTTTTTCGCACAGCGGTGATATCAACAAATTTAGTAAACGCGTCTATGATAACAAGGATGAATGTATTGCCACGCTTGGTACGGATAAATGGACCGAGATGATCCGCATGTATGGTATGGAATGGTATGATAGATTTAAGGATGGGGTGTAGTTCACCGGGCCTGGCACCACTTGGCAGCTTGTGATGTGCGCACTGAAGGCAAGCAGAGACCATCTTTGGAAAACAATAAGTAGCTTGTAAGCGTGCCAAAGTTTTGTCAAACCCGAAGTGTCCCACATCATCATGATTGGCTTTCAGTAGTTGCCATCTAGTGCCACTTGGAAGAACCCAACGGATAGTATTTTCGTCAATTATACGATATACCCGTTCATTAACAAGCTTGTAAGTTTTGAATATGTCAACGGCATCATTACATTTGGGGTCACCTAAATATTCGCGATATTTTTAATTTTTTTCGTCAGTCTGTTGCACTGTTGCAAGCCAATCGTCAGTACCTACTGAAAGTATATCTAACACGTGATGAACGTCTGGACTACCGTCTATAGCACCCCTACTAAGGGCATCTGCGTGTACCATTTTGTCACCAGGGCGGTATTCTATCGAGCAGTCGTATTCTAAGAACTGCAGCCACCAGCGAGCAATTCCTGGGACTAAGTCGCGTTTACTCAAAGTGGTACTTGTTGCAGTCTGTATTATGGTGAATCTAATACCAACTAAGTAATGCCTGAACCTATTCAATGAAGCAATAATAGCGATGGTCTCTAGGAGTGTAGTTCTTGCTCATCCGGACTGGTTTGCCTGCTATAATAAGCAATAGGTTTGAACACCCCAGACTTGTCTTGTTGCATTAAAATGCCGTACTTGCTAGCGTCGGTATAGAGTTGGGTTAGTGCACTAGGGTCATAAAGTCCCAAAACCGGTCTTTGTACTAAAGTCTGTTTTCATTTTTCAAACGATTCCAATTCTTCACTACCCCGCTGGAAAATGACATCCGATTTTGTTTTTACTATTTTGACTGAGGGCCTTTCAGTGAAAGTGTGACCTAGTAGTACAGAGCAATTTATTAAGTAATCACCAACAACAAATATCTCCACGTGATTTTCTACTACACCCTGCTCTTCGATCGTGACATTAGCCTTGCCAAGGGGGTTATATGGCACGTTACCTATTCCTCCTAATAGTTGCACGTCTCCTACCTTCCATTCTAATCCTAAACGCTGAGCTTCACTGAGACGGACCAAAGTACCTTCGCTTCCCAAATCAACGAGACATTCTGAAAACAACCCATTTATTTTAATACTTATTATATAATATTTTATATTTGGCACTTGAATCGCCTATGTTCTACTTTCATATTGCCTTTGGTTTATCGTTGGTACTTTGCTTTGTCCCAGGGCACTCAGTGTCCTTATGACCTAACAAATTACATTTAGAACATTGAATCTTCGGTTTTGTGCATCGATAGAATGGATGACCGGTTTCCTTACAATTGTAGCAGACCATGCGGGATCCAGTCGACTTCTGGGAACTGGGGCCTACTTCATTACCGGTAAATGTGTTATTTTGTGATCGCCTATCTCTATCCTTAACCTTCTGCTGCTCGTTTGTGGACCTATCTTGGCCTACTTTTACCGTCTTCAAAAATTTAAGTAGCAATTCCGGTTCCATAAATTCTGCTCCTTGTGCTCCCAACCTAACACCACGATCTTCTATACCTGCTATGACACAGTCAACTGCACGTTTTCCCGATATTTCGCAACGATTTAGAAGATTCATTTTAGCATAGTAATATATCTCCAATGACTCCCCATAGCGTACCTTTTTATTCAGCATTTCCGTTAGCAAGTCTGCATAATTATCCCTAGTTGGAAAGGATTCTTTCAACTTTAACTTCCACTCTGGCCAAGAAAATAGTAGTGAGGGTAGACCCTGATACCAGGTTTTAGCTACCCCTGTTAATTTCGGTAGGGCATAGTGGACTACTTGTTTATCGTTCCAACCATAGATCTGTGCACATTCGTCAACCTTATGAAGCCACGTATCAACCGTTTGTTCCTTACATAATGGGTCAAAATCAGGAATTACGTTATTTAAGACAGGAAATCTATCACGATCGCTCGTATTATTCATACCCTTAAGCGCATTAATAAAGTTCTCAATAAATAGATTATTACTTGACTCACACTCTCGATGGGTTTCTTCACGGGACGGTGTACGAAGGCAAGAAGCTGTGCTTCTTGGTGAATACATGGATTCCTCGTGGCGCGTCTCGTGCCGCTCTGGAGTGCGCGACTGTGTCCTGGGGCGACCAGCACGACGACTTGCCCTTCTTGAATAGTGTGGCTGGGAAGGAGACCGACTAATCGCCAGTCGCGATCGTCTTCTTTTCGACCGCCTGAACCGCGACAGACGGTTTCGGCTGCCACAATTTTCTTTAGGTGAATACGTATGCCTTCGACCCCGGCTGCGGCTTCGAGTTGCATCACGAGATCTTAGTGGCGGCGTCAGCGTCTCACGGGTGGTCCGCCTAGGTCCATCACATTCTCTTTGAGAATGAGACCTACGTTCATCCATGTTCTGGCGGCTTCAACATATAAACAGAAAAAGAAACGCCCGAGTTAATAAATCTTGCTTTAATAAGCTTGTAAACAAGATTTTATAGACCTGCACATACATTATTATAGACCATCAAACATGTCCATCTCCCAGGGAGTACCCTGGCAAGATAAACATGCATGACTAACTATATAAACCTCCGGAATGTCTCCGTTACGGTAAATACAGTTCAGTGTTTCAAATTACAAATCGAAATATCAAACATGTCCATCTCCAGGGAGTACCCTGGCAAGATAAACATGCAAGACTTAACCGTATAAACCTCCGGAATGTCTCCGTTACGGTAAATACAGTTCAGTGTTTCAAATTACAAATCGAAATATCAAACATGCCCATCTCCAGGGAGTACCCTGGCAAGATAAACATGCAAGACTTAACCGTATAAACCTCCGGAATGTCTCCGTTACGGTAAATACAGTTCAGTGTTTCAAATTACAAATCGAAATATCAAACATGTCCATCTCCAGGGAGTACCCTGGCAAGATAAACATACATGACTAACCATATAAACCTCCGGAATGTCTCCGTTACGGTAAATACAGTTATATTTTTCAAAATTAAAAACCGAAATATCAAACATGTCCATCCCCAGGGAGTACCCTGGCAAGATAAACATGCATGACTTAACCGTATAAACCTCCGGAATGTCTCCGTTACGGTAAATACAGTTCAGATTCTGAAGTCATTAAAATAAAAGACTATCGACTCATTTAGTAGTCTGGTAAAGAAAGGTAGGCAATTGAGAAAGAAAAAAAAATATACGTTACAGAAATAAACTTGTAGCCTACTTTCTTTACTTCAGTATTTCAAATTGCAATGATATCATTAATGAGGGTAGGCAGCACAATTAAAATAAATTGAACAAAGAACACTTACGTTTTCTATGTACGCCAAATATTTTAGCGTATATCCGATCCTTTTGTGAGCAATAGGTTGCTTATCCCACTTCTGAGATGTGAACCGTACTGGTTCAGTACTCAGAAGCAGGGACTTTGAATATTAAAACACTCTGTAACAACTTTAAAATACTGCTTTATTATAGTTACAGCAATACAGTTTGATTTAGTTATACAAGGCAAGTGACTAGCACCGTGGTCGAAACACGAATACCCGAGCATAGCCGGCCTATCCCTTAAAATGCCCGTTGACTATTATTTTCATTCCCGCCATTTTACTTGCTTGTGATTGGTCGTCGACAACTGTCAAAGTCTCGACCAATCACATGAAGTCAATACAACTACTTTTGATCATGCAAGTTCCTATAAATAATTGTAAATAGTTGCCAACATAAATAATAAATATAGGTATAATTTAAATATTTATAACACAAGCGTAACATATTAAAATGAAAGCTCTTTCTAAACGAATATCGATTAAAATAATCGATTAGCAAAATCAAAATTCGCAAACCCTAGCAGCACTGTCGATCGGCACCGGCGCGACACATAGAACATAATATTCGGGAGTGCGCGGGACAGTGACGTGTGGTTTCTATGTCTTACAATATCCGTGATATAATTAGTATATTATTATAGTAACGCTCGGGTCATGGCGTCCGAGTGCACGTCCCCTTTTTAAGGAAATTTCTCAACGACTGGTCGACACTTAGCGTGACGAGACGTGAGAGGGCTGGCTTTTTCTTTGGCCGAAGAATTAGCATTGCCATTCAACGTGGCAATGCTTGGCAGCATGTCTTCTGGGTACGTTTCCGAGTGACAGCGATGCGGAGGAGTACTTTGACGCCTAGTATAATTATTATTGGCGTCGTTGTATATATTATGTAGGTACCTACTTACTTTTAGTTTTTATTTTTGTAATTTACATCTCATATACCTAGTTGTAGTTGTAGTATGTACATAATCATTTTAATGATCCTGTAATAAAGTTATTAAATAAGTATCCATGGTTTAATTTGAATATCTTACAGTATGTAAATAATACAATTTGAAGTCGGGTTTTTTGATACCCTCATCATCATCATCATCAGCCTATTAATGTTCCCACTGCTGGGACACAGGCCTCCTCTCTATGAGAGGGATTTTTTGATACCCTGCTTTTAATTAAATGTTACTTGTTGCTTAAATATTATTATATTATGTAGTTTCTTTTGTATTTTTTATTAGGTAGGTAATGTTTTTGTGACTATAGGACTGTTTAGCGAACAATTAAATACTACGCCGTAGTCAGGTTTTAGTTTTTGAACTTATTTTTTTTAGAAGGTTCTTCCAATTTACTTCTACATTATTTATTCAAACCCCCTACTTATGAGCTTCAGACATATTACATACAGTGTAGATACAAAAATAAATCCAGTTAGTATCCAGTTAGTTTATTGAAAATTCATGTCTCAAGAGTTGTAGCAAAATATATCGCATTTTCCTACCCATCAATGGGTGCTAAAGCACACTGTAATTATTATTCAGCTGCCATAAATGTTTGAATACGTATGCTATTTAATAGCAAAAAAAAAAAAAAACGCAACATGAAAAAAAAAAAGAAAATATAAATCTGCCCAATGACCACGGAGAAATCATAGGTACTTACGTGGAAAAGGACATTAAGCGAATACATAGCAATGCCCTTTTTATTAAAAACGTTAAAAAAAAAACACGATTAGGTACTTGAGCAATAAATAGGTAATGGTCGCAAACAAGAACCAACTGTCGGCACAGCCACACCGTCCGACAGCGATGTTTGTGAGTGCGGGGCAGCGGCTTGGTAGGACTATCAATAATTTAATCAATAAAAGTAATACAATAACTGGTACCTATAACCATTTCAAGCGGCCGTAAAATAACCATTCCAATAAGTAAACAATATTCATACACTCAGCGGCACAGAACGTGACCTAAACGTAAACAAACCGATATACAGATGATTTTGTTATCGCCTGAGAATTTCGAGTGGCAGTTTGACAGGACATTTGTTTTGGTTAATTTAATTAAGGCCTAAGTCTTGACGGGAAAAACTCAGAAATTCACAGCATAAACACATCGTGTGAGCGAGGACCTCCCCCTTTGACACCTGCTCGTACTGAAATGATTTATGAGATGATGCTGAAGCTGCTCTACCTACACACACACAATGTCAATAATAATATGTTGTGCTACAAAAGTTAGTGACAGAAACGAATCACTCCAAAACCGACTCCACGTAGTCTTCTCTGCCCTACGAGTGCGCCAAAGTTCACCTAAATTTTCAATTCCGATAATTATATAGATCGGACTAACTTACCTAGTGACGTCCGATCCTTAATTATGCTCCGTAATCTCGTCCTCATTTAGTACTTGTAGATGTTCAAAGAAGTTGTGTTGGTAATATAATCAACATCTTTTAATCATTGAACAATGCAGCCTAACATACTATTCTGAGTATCATTACTTGGGTAATAATTACACATTTACTTAAATAAAAGGTAAAATAATATAAATTTTGTCTAACTCTAGTGTCAACCAGTGTCATAATAATCTTTTATAGAACATAATTACTTTAATCAGTTCCAGTCAGTCAGTCAGTCAGTCAGTTTTCAGTTCCAGTGGTCTTTTTTCAGTTACCATTGACATTAAATTTAATCAACCAACAATAACAAGCAGTGTGTTTTATAGTATAAAGACTAGAACACATTGCCTGTCCAAAAACATTAGAATCACTAACTATAGTTCTCATAATAAAAGCAAGCAAAAGTTGAGGAACTTGTGGTCCAACCAGCTGCTTTTCTTATAACTTCAATAATAATACCCACTTCAGAGGCATTTTATGCAGAATCGTGCCTTGTGCTGTGTGATGTGAATTTGGGAGTATTTATTCCAGAATTTGTTTTATCCACCTACTAGTAGTTGCAGTAGTGGCGGTATGATATGGTTTTCAGTGATTTATAATCTTGTCTTATATTTTCTGTACTTAATATCTAAATAGAACAAAAGGGTTATAGCAGGGCACACAGACAAATTCTCCTTAAAAAAATGGTAGTATCAAATTGGGTTGATATATACCAGGTTCAGAGATTTTAATAATGTCTGAATTTTTTATGTTAATAATTATCCTGATTATAAGAAATGTTATGAGAGACAAGGTTTGAATTCTGTGTGCAGTTATAAGGGCTATTATGGTAACTAAGTTTTTGGTAATTAGTTCTAGACTAAGGGTTTCATTAGGAAATAGTTTAGACCAATAATTCAAAACAATACTGAGATCCCATACTACTTCATATTTGGGGTCTTAACCTAAATAAATCCCTGAAGAACCTTGACAGTCCGTCATCTGTGCCAATATGGGAAATAACCCTAGAACTAGGGAAATAACTAATTAAATTTTAGTCAGTAAAGATATCACAGTGGGAACTGTATCTAGGAGAGGGTCAATATCTTGGTTCTGACAATAGGAAATCCCCTGATTCAGAGCAGACTCGTATCGCTTTTATGATGGGGTTCCATTATTTTATTGCAGAAATAACCATGGGCTCAAGTAAGGGAAACCATGATTGTGAGGGCCACCAAGGTACTACAACAATGCCTGTTGCCCCTTCCCTTTTTATTTTCTGTAACATCTTACTAATAAGTGCAAATTATGGTAATGTATAAAATAAATCACCATACAATTTGACAGTGCATGATATATAATTCTGACAATTAGTGTTAAACTTGTTTGCAAACAGATCAATCTGAGTTAAACAATAATAGTCTTGTAGGCTACATCACATAACTTCCATTCAATTTCTGTTTGGATGCCTAGTGCCTATCTGCGATAGTGTTTTCTTTAGAACTGATGTAAGATGCATAGATCCAAATGTGTCTTTCCTCACACCGTTGCAACAACAACAACAACAACTTTCTGGCTAAATTATTAAGGTGGGTAAAACGAGTGCCACCCATTTTATTGATGTAGGCTGTTGTAAAACCACCTCATATAGTTAAAAGTTTGCAACACCTAATTTAATAAAAAAAATAGAATTTATTTTTTTAGTTGGTAGCAACACTAGTTATTAAGAAATAAATGAACGTCCTATTCCTCGAACCGAGTAATTTAATTATATCTCCGATTTTAACCTACTTCCAAGACCTGAAGACCCCATCATTTTATATCTGGCGACCGTGAGAGTGATTTTGGAGGCAAATATGGAGAAAGCATCGAAGTTACGAGGCGTGTTACGAGGCCAATTTACCAAAAAGGTTAGCGCCTTCGAAACACTAATGGCGTCACAAGAATCCATTCAAGAAAACCAATTGCCGATGTTAGAAGCCGCGTTTCGTGGACTAAAACAAATATTCATAAAAATTGAGGAACTGGATGGAAAAATAACGATTCAGTGCTCGCGGATTCAGATGAAGAAGGCCTTCAAAAGGAGTATGAGGAGGCGGACAAGTATAGAACCACGTGGTTCAAAATCGAATCGAAATATGAATACATAAAATCAAAAATAAAGTATAATGAAACAAAAAGCCATGAAGATAAACAAAAGTTAAAATTACCAACTTTGGAAATACCAAAATTCGACGGAAATTTGAAAACGTGGCTACCATTTTGGGGGAAATTTCGGAAAATAGATGCTGACAAAAATTTGGACCCAGAAGATAAATTTGTGTACCTGCTACAAGCAATAGCTGTTGCCACTGAAGCAAGACAGTTGGTAGAAAGTTATCCTATTACAGCTGACAACTATTCTAAATGTGTTCAGCACTTAAAATCCAGGTATGCAAGGGAAGATCTGCAGACGCAACTGTATGTAAGAGAATTATTGTCACTTATAATTACTAGAGATGAAAATGCAAGCCTAACCTATCTTTTTGATAATATAAGTGCTCAGTTGCGGGCACTAGAAACTTTAGGAGTCACAAAGAAAAAATGCAGCATTTATTGTGCCAATGCTTGAGTCAGCAATACCAGAAGAAACACTTCAAGCTTGGCGAAGGACAGGCAGTCATAATAATGACATGGAAATTGAATTATACAATTTACTTAACTTCCTGCAGTTAGAAGTTGAAAACAACCAGAGAATAAAAATGGCTCGTGGAAGTTCAATATTTAAACAAACTAAAACAGAGAAAGAAGTTCCACAGACTGCAAGCTGCTTAGTGTCTACAGAGACAAAAGAACCATACAGGAATACATGCATTTGGTGCGACAAAGACAATCATAGCAGTGTTGAATGTTACAAAGCACATAAACTGTCATTGGCAGAAAGAAGAGATACAGTATACAAGAAAACAGCGTGCACTATATGTCTAAAGAAAGGGCATTTATATAAAAACTGCAAGTCATCAATCAAATGCTTGATATGTATGAAAAGACATTCAACAATTCTCTGTGCATCACAATCACAGAAGACAGATAAGGACAAAGGAGAAAAGGAATCAAAAGAGGCATGCACTACTACAACTGCTCATGCACAAAGTGCTCAAAGTGTAACCTTACTTCAAACAGTTATCGTGAACATAGAACACAGGGGAAAAACAATACCTGTAAGAGCACTTTTTGATAGCGGCTCTCAACGTAGTTACATCAAAGATGAGGTTGTGAAAAAGCTACAGTTACCATCAATAAAAGAAGAAGTACTTACCCATTCATTGTTTGGCGGTGTGCAGACCAACTCTAAGTGTCATAGTGTATACAATATCAAGATCAACAGTCTGGACAATACCTACTCAACAGTGATTGTGGCCTTAAGCCAAAATGTTTTATGTGAAAATGTACTTAAGTTTGACTCCCCTAACTTGCATAATTACCAAATTATAATACTGCAAAGAGACGGCTTGATGCAACTACTCAAAAAATTATTGCAAGTGGTCAATTTACAAAATATCATGAAGTACTCAAAGAGTGGCATAGGTTAGGTATTATAGAAATAGTACCAGACTCTGAAATTGAACATAACAAAGGTCATTATCTACCACATAGGGCTGTGATAAAGGAGTCAAGTTTAACTTCTTCATTAAGGCCAGTCTTTGATGCCTCAGCGAAGGACCGCAATGGTTTATGTTTGAATGCTTGTTTGGAGAAAGGTATTAACATGATAGATCTTATCCCTAATTTATTAATTGGATTCCGAACAGGAGCTATAGGAGTGACAGCTGATATTCAGAAAGCATTTTTAAAAATCAGCTTACCCTCTGAAGATAGAAATTATTTAATAAAATTATGGTGGGAAAATGAAAGTCTCCAAAATGTAGTAACTTATAGACATTGTCGTGTAGTATTTGGTCTTAGCTCAAGTCCGTTTTTATTAGCAGCTACACTCAAGCATCATCTTAGACACACAAATGCAGAGCTACTTAAGAGATCATGGTATGTAGATAATTGCCTCACAAGTTTGGATACTGAAAGGGAAGTTTTAAATTTTATTGAAGAATCAAAACAAATAATACAGTCTGCCAAGTTCAATCTACGTATGTGGGTGACGTCTCCTCTGAAAATAAATGAAGCAGGTAAAGATATAATTTTTATTTTAGGCCTTAATTGGGACACATTGTCTGATAAATTATTCTGCAACTCTGCCAACTTACCTGGCGTCAAAGACATTAAGAAGGTAACAAAGAAGGAACTACTGTCACTCACACAAAAAATATGGGATCCTATTGGATACACCGCCCCGGCAATGTTGGTACCTAAATTGATTTTACAAGAGACCTGGCGGCGAGAAATACTATGGGATGAACCTCTACCAACTGACTTACTAAGCAATTTTTTAGACTGGTATAATTACTTCCCTTACCTTAATAACTGCAAAATTCCAAGACGGCTAACAGCAGCAAATATAAAAGAGGTTAACTTAAGTCTTCACTTATTTTGTGATGCTAGTAAGGATGGTTATGCAGCATGTGTAAAAGAGCAGAAAAGCTCAGAGCTCAGAGCTGAAAAGGACTGCAAGGTAACAGTTCAGTTAATATTAGCTAAAGCACGAGTAACACCACCTAAAAATATAAGTATACCAAGGTTGGAGTTATTAGCTGCATTGATAGGTGCTCGTTTATTATCTCAAGTAAAAGAGAATGCACATTTTAAAAATTGTACTACATACTGCTGGACAGATCCTAGTGTCGTATTATGTTGGATTAAAAGACAGTTACATCTCAACAATTTTGTAGGCAATAGAATAAAAGAAATTCAAAAGCACATTGAAGTCGGTGATTGGTTGCACATTCCTGGAACAGAGAACTGGGCAGATCTGGCGTCCAGAGGTTGCACGGCGAAAATGCTTTCCGAATGTTGCTGGTGGGAAGGCCCAGCATGGCTGCGTCTCGCTCCAGAGGAATGGCCACACTCTGACATTGTTGTTGATGAAAGAGAAGTACAAGCTGAAACAAGGAAAACCGTATGTAGTGCACAAGTTTGTTCTAATGATAATTTACTGAACAGAACTCTAAATTATTTCTCTAAATACACAAAAGTAGTCAGAACAGTTGCATGGATATTAAGATATACATATAACCTAAAACATGCAAATTACAAGAGGAAAGGAGAAATTACATATGCTGAATATGAAAAAGCTGAAAAGAAAATAATAAATTTAATACAAGAAGAAAGCCAAGAATCGGAAATATAAGTAAATACGTTGATAATGAGGGCTTAATAAGAATAAAAACTAAACTTACCTTCTCGGATTTCCCTGAGAATACTAAGGCACCTTACCTTTTACCAGCAAAGAATCCTGTCGTAAAAATGATGGTGAGACAGCGCCACGAACAGCTGCAGCATGCTGGTACAGACCAGCTTATCGTAGACCTACGCGGGCGATTCTGGATCGTCGGAGTAAGACGCCTTGTCAAATCGGTGATCTCTAGCTGTGTTATTTGTAAGAGATACCACTCGAAACCAGAACAGGCGCCCACCGCTCCACTACCTCCTGACCGATTGGTCAGTTCCGTTCTTTTTCAAAATACTGGAGTAGATCTTGCCGGTCCACTCTTATTACGTAGTGGTGAAAAATGCTGGATTGTTTTGTATACTTGTGCCGTAAACAGGGCAGTACATCTTGAATTGACACGTTCTTTGTCCACAGAGGCATTAGTCATGACATTACGGAGATTCATAGCGTGGCGTGGCCGTGTCGAAATAATGATGTCAGATCAAGGTACGAATTTTTATGGTACCAAATCTTTGCTTTCTGCTGTAGATTGGGAGCAGGTGCAGCGTGATTCAACCGTACGTCGCATTAAATGGAAAATGAATGCACCTACTGCAGCTTGGTGGGGAGGATTTTGGGAACGACTTATTAGAATATTAAAAGATTTACTGCGCCGGATTATAGGTAAAGCTACATTAAATTATGACGAGCTGGAGACAATACTCTGTGAGTGTGAAGCAGTGATGAATGGTCGGCCTTTAACTTATGTTAATGACGATATAGGTAATTGTTTGGAGCCACTGACGCCAGCACATTTTATATTGCCAGCTAGTCAACCTGTGACTGAAGTAAGTGATCTTGATTTAATTGATAGTAAAAGTGTGAACAGCAGACTTAAGTTTATACAGGAAGTTCGTAACCAGTTTAAGAAGAGATTTAAGGCAGAATTATAGTAAAACAACCGAGTTGTGGTTCACAGAGAACTGAACTTTTATTCTTCTAAAAGACATGACACAAAAATGTAGCTGTAACAAAAAGTTTTCAAACTAGGATAACAGAGGTCCAATAATAGATTATTTCAGATGCATTATAACACCCCCACTATCTCAAATAATCATACAAACATTTTACACCTTAACGACACCTAACAATTCCATAAACATATAATGTTTCTTTGCACATAGACTTTTTGTTAGTAAATCAGCGGGCATGTCTGTTGTCGGCAAATATTGCAAATTTACTACTTTATTTGAAACACATTCTCTAGTAAAATGATATTTTACATCGATGTGTTTAGATTTCTTGTGAAATACTGGATTTGTCGATAACTTCTGTGCGCTCTGATTGTCATTACTTAAATAATGTTAAAGTGTACATTTTGTTAGTTATTTCAAATTGCAAAGCCCTTAAATATTTTGCTTCTTTACAAGCTTCAGAAAGACCCATATACTCAGCTTCACAACTTGATAGAGCTACAGTCTTCTGTTTTCTACATTCCCAAGATATGACACCATTAGACAATAAGAAACAAAATCCAGTATAAGACCGCCTATCTATTGTATCATTTGCCCAATCGGCATCCACAAAACCTTTTATATTTAAAATTCCATTGTTACAATACTTAATACCATAAGATTTAGTCCTTTTTAAATATTTCAACACTCTCTTTGCATAACCCCAATGCTCATCTGTATGACAATTATTATATTGACTTAGATAACTGACTGAATAAGTTAAAGTACATTAGGCTTCCTACAAGCTGTTGAAAAGGTACTTTATTATTTACATTTTGACCTATGTTTATATTCAATTTATGTTCCATTGGAGTATCAAAAGTTTTGCAATCTGTCAAGTTAAATTTATGCAACAAACTATCAATATAATGTTCCTGACTTAAGGTGACAGATCCTTCTAACTTATCAAACTTTACATTCATCCCTAGACATTGTTTTACTTGTCTTAAGTCTTTTATTTTAAACCGACTTGACAACATTTCCTTGAGACCAGTACATTCCTTTTTATCATTAGAAAATATGAAGAAATCATCTACATAAACCGTTACAATAGTTTTACAATTTTCTTTCATTTTTGTATACATGCATGGTTCAAGCTTTGATTTTTTATAGCCATATTCCAGCAAACAACTATCTAATTTTTTATTCCAGGCTCTTGAGGCCTGCTTCAGACCATAAATGGCTTTCTTAAGTTTTAACACTTTATTTTTGCTATCTGGAAAATCAAAACAATCTGGCTTCCGCATGTATATGGTTTCTTCCAGATCATCATTAAGAAAAGCAGTTTTTACGTCCAAATGTCAAGACATCAAGTCCTAATTGCACTGACAATGAAAATAATAAACGTAGGGTTGTGTGCCTAACAACAGGCGAGAAGGTCTCTGTATAATCTACACCTTCTTTTTGTGAGAAACCTTTAGCTACTAGTCTGGCACGAAACCTTACTTTATTTTCACTATCATACTTTTTTCGCAATACCCATCTACATTGAACTATAGTACTGTTATCAGGTACTTCTGAAAGTTCCCACG
Source organism: Xestia xanthographa (assembly GCA_905147715.2). Taxonomy (NCBI): domain Eukaryota; kingdom Metazoa; phylum Arthropoda; class Insecta; order Lepidoptera; family Noctuidae; genus Xestia; species Xestia xanthographa. The sequence continues at coordinate 106,358 of LR990654.1, read as the reverse complement.
CGTTATTGTCCTCAAAACATTGTAACTCATCTCGCACTGCCTCTAACCACTGTTCTCTTTCAGGTCCATTTAACGCATCTTTTAATGAGAGTTCACTAATATCTATTGTACTATCAGTTTCGAAACAAACATTAGAAAAACCATACCTATCTGGTCGTTGTCTACGCCTCACAGACTCCCTTTTTTCAGCTACACATTCACCACTAGAGGAGGAGATCTCTTCTTCATCAGGAACATAGGTTTCATCACCATCATGGTGCCACCTCACTTTCAGTATCATCTGATATCTCCCCCACTGAATCTAAATGCACCTCAGAGGATTCAGTCTGTGATTGTAGTTCTTCGATCTGGACTGGACTCTCTACCGATGTAGGTTTTTCAATGATGATCACATCACGGCTGGTTGTGATTACTTTTGTTCTAGGAATATAAATACGATAGCCTTTTACATACTCTGGATAGCCTACTAGTATGCCTTTCTCAGCCTTCTTATCCCATTTCAGCCTTTTTTCTTTTGGGATATGCATCATTACTACGCTCCCGAAGACTCTCAAATGGCTTATATCTGGCTTTCTCGATGTCCACATCTCATATGGAGTTTTTCCATTTAAAGCTGATGCTACGATCCTATTCTGAAGATATACAGCAGTATTCGCCGTTTCGGCCCAAAAACTATTATCCAGACCAGCATCAAACATCAGACATCTTGCCTTTTCCACAACCGAACGGTTACAGCGTTCTGCCAGTCCGTTCTGTTCTGGCGTGTACGGATTGCTCTTCTGATGAATAATTCCTGAATTGCTAAGACATTTATCAAATTCTTTACTGCAATATTCCTTTCCGTTATCTGTACGCAACTTCTTGATTTTCTTATTTAGTTGATTCTCTACAACTGTCTTATAAATTTTAAAACAATCAAGAGATGCACTTTTGTTTTTAGGAAAGTAGATGTATATCATGCGGCTATGGTCATCCACAAACAAAATATAATATCTTGAGCCACCAATAGAAACATTTTTAAATGGCCCACATATATCACTGTGAACTAACTGCAAGAGATCATCACTTCTGTTGCCATCCTGGGAAAAGGCAACCTACTCTGTTTGCCTTCGCAACACACTATGCACGACGACTTCAAAATATCAGCCCTTCTGTCGAGTGTGAGCCCTTCCACGGCATTCTCCATTTTATTAAGGTAGTTGCTATTGAGATGACCTAATCTGCGATGCCACATGTCACTTGAGGTCATCACTGCTGCAACCAAGAACCTTTCAGGCATTTTTAACTTGTAGACACCATTTTAGGTTAGGTTAGGTTAGGTTTTTTTTTTTTTTTGTGTTCCTACCTCCAACATAATCGGAGCCTATTTTATGCTTAATCATTCATACAAGTTCTCGCTGTTATTCCTCTCGTACTTTAATTCTGCATACTTTATCTTTCTATCATTCATTCTTCTTTCTGTCTCTAAGGGTGGGACGCCCTTCTACTTTCCCTATTCTGTACTTTGTTCCATTTTCCAGTTTTATTTCGGGTGTAACACGACAAGACAAATGTTTTTATTATTCTTCTACAGTGATTCTTATTCTAATTTTTACATTGTATGTTTGTTTCCAGCTTCCAACAATCGTTAATACTATTCTTATTTTTATTTACATGTTTTCTAGAACTACTTCTATTTTCTATTCCTTAATACTATTACATGACTGTTTTAACGCTACTACAACCATCTTATAAGCTATTCTTACTTTATTTCTACTTTATTCTATTTAACAATGTATTACTCTTAAATTTCTATGTTTTCTTAAAATATATATAACAATATATTTGAAACATAGTTTAAACATCTTAAACACTTTTGTTTCTTTCAATAACTTTACTGCAGATTTTGATACAATATTTTAAAAACTCTTGTCTCTCTTTTCCTACTATTATTTTTCCGATGCTACCTCTTTCGAGCTTTGTGTCTATTTTATTTTCTAATTCGTACCTTTCCGTCGCGTACACCGGGCAGTCTAATAGTAGGTGTGGGACAGTTTCATTTACTCCAGGGTCACAGATGCACGATGGGTTCCCCTTACACTTGAAGCGATGCAAGTATTCAGAGAACCCACCGTGCCCCGTCATGATTTGTGTTAGCCTTGAGTTTATTTGTATCTTTTTGACCGTTCTGTACGTACGCCGCCACTGCGTCCGGGAAAAACATTTTTGTAATAGAGGCCGTCTGACCCGCCGTATACCTTTGATTCCATTCATCAAGCGTCGCCATACGAATGTGACGCTTGACGAAGGAAACCGGGCACAGGTCGTAGTCGGGCTTCCTCTTGCTATTCATGGCGGCCTCCTTTGCCAGCTGATCCGCTCTTTCGTTGCCCTCAAACCCTGCATGAGCCTTTGTCCAGAACAAGTTAACCACCTTGTTTTGGTGGGATACTGATGTTAAATTATCCCTTGCTTCCACTGCCAGGGGGTGAAGGCAGCTGTGGTTTTTCACTGTCTGGAGAGCCGCCATGGAGTCGCTGTACACTCCGAAACTGGATGCCGAGTGCTTCTGGATTTCCCTTGTTCATATCGCCAGGAGTTCCGCCTGATAGACCGTGCAGTAGTCTGACAGCGCTAACTTGATAGCACGCGCCTCGGCGTCGCCCCTCCATATAGAAAGTGCGGCCCCGACGCGCCCGCCAATTTTGCTGCCATCTGTGAAGATTTTAACCTCCAAATCGGCGCTGGCGTCGACTTGCTGGTTAGGTTAGGTTAGGTTAGGTTAGGTTAGGTTCGCGGGGGTATACCATCGGGTGCCTTCCTACCTCCGCAACATCGTGGGGGCGTATCTCTCGGGAAGATGTGTCACCTATATGGGACGCGACGGCGCGGGCCGTCGCGAGATGTCGTGCGGTGTTCCACAGGGCTCGGTTCTGGGCCCACCCCTGTGGAACATCGGATACGACTGGGTTTTGCGGTGCGAGCTCCCGCCAGGTGTGAACCTGACCTGTTATGCGGACGACACGCTGGTCACGGCTCGGGGGAGCTCGTACAGGGAAGCAGCGTTGCTGGCCACGGCTGCGGTCTCACAGGTGGTGAGCCGCATACGACGCCTGGGCCTGGAAGTGGCCCTTAACAAGTCGGAGGCCATCGCTTTTCATGGCCCCCGACGGGCACCGCCATTGGGATCACACATTGTGGTCGGGGGGGTCCGGATCGCTGTCGGGTCAACCATGAAGTACCTTGGATTGGTGCTCGACAGCCGTTGGGACTTCGGCCCCCACTTTCAGCGGCTGGTGCCCAAGTTGATGGGCGCGGCGGGCGCGCTGTCAACGCTGCTTCCCAATCTGGGGGGCCCGAGCTCCGCCTGCAGGCGGTTGTACGTGGGGATTGTGCGATCAATGGCCCTTTATAGTATTATGCTATACTTACGCTTCATATTCATTATTCATAATACTATTTATCATGCCTTTTATTTGTTTATATATCTACACTCAGCAAATCGATTTAAATACGATTCTTTAACTTGGAAATAGCTGAAATAAAATATTATTATAATTTTCATGTTGTGATATTTACGTCAAGCGTCAAATTGTCAAACTGTCAGTTAGTTTTTTAATTCTCTTTCTGCTCAGTCTATGGTCTAGCTCTATGATTTCTCTTTTTGGTTTGTATAATTTAAATTATTTTTATCAATATGTGTTTAGCCATTATATTTTGTAGATTATTACGATTGTTTACTAAATAACTTAATATTAAATTATATTATAAAATTATTTACGCACTCATGGATATGTCCTGGCCGACTACACTTGTCAGTTGAGATGATGGCGATACTAAGAAAACTAAGATTTGAAAAAGGAAGACTACTTTGGGAGAAACGAGCTGACGGACGGCTGAAAAAGACTACTCGAAAAATCTGATTTGAGGGTATCAGAGAGCAGCTTGGTTTTGGCGGTGAGATTCTTAAACTGTCCAGGGGATCCAACGAAAGTTTCTCCTGGGACTTCTACTCCCACGTACCCCACTCCCACTACGTGCCTGTCCGTCTACTGGTCTCGCAGGGCTGTCCTACGTCTGGCCCTGAGTTCTGCACTGTCTTGCTGCTGAGCTGTCCTAGTGAACTCTGAGATCTGCGCTGCCGCCGTTTCTACTGCTTCAGAGCACAACTTCAAGGTTACTCCGGTATCGACCTGCTACCCTGACGCCTGTTCCCGTTCTTACAGTGTGGTAAACTCATTATTGTCCATCTAAGTGCATAAACTTTAAAACTGAGTGCGTGCTAGGTAGTTTTTTATAACTAGCTGTATTTTTTATCTTTCCTAAATTAAAATTGTATTTGAACAAGTCTGCTTATCCTTTTATTTTAATAGGATCAAGTAGATTGTTACAAATTTTGGGGAAATATAGTATTATGCTATACTTCATCATCTGCCTAGCCTTATCCCAACTATGTTGGGGTCGGCTTCCAGTTTTACCGGATGCAGCTGAATACCAGTATTTTACATGGAGCGACTGCCTATCTGACCTCCACAACCCAGTTAGTACCGGGTAATACGATACCCCTTGGTAAGACTGGTTGTCAGACTTTTCCGGCCTCTGACTACCTAACGACTGTCAAAGATCTACAAATGACAGCCGGGACCAACGGCTTAACGTGCTTTCCGAGGCACGGAGGAAACTCGGTATGTAATGGGCGGTCACCCATCCACAGCCCAACCTAGGCAAGCACGGCTTAACCTAACGATCGACCCGAGCGGCTGTTATTATTTAGCCACGAGCTCCTCCATTCCATTCCTCCATTATGCTATACTTACGCTTCATATTAACCATTCATAATACTATTTATCATGCATTTTATTTGTTTATATATCTACACTCAGCAAATCGATTTAAATACGATTCTTTAACTTGGAAATAGCTGAAATAAAATATTATTATAATTTTCATGTTGTGATATTTACGTCAAGCGTCAAATTGTCAAACTGTCAGTTAGTTTTTTAAATCTCTTTCTGCTCAGTCTATGGTCTAGTTCTATGATTTCTCTTTTTGGTTTGTATAATTTAAATTATTTTTATCAATATGTGTTTAGCCATTATATTTTGTAGATTATTATGATTGTTTACTAAATAACTTAATATTAAATTAAATTATAAAATTCTTTACGCACTCATGTATATGTCCTGGCCGACTACACTTGTCAGTTGAGATGATGGCCACACTAAGAAAACTAAGATTTGAAAAAGGAAGACTACTTTGGGAGAAACGAGCTGACGGACGGCTAAAAGAGCGACTCTGGAATCTGATTTGAGGAGTATCAGAGAGCAGCTTGGTTTTGGCGGTGAGATTCTTAAACTGTCCAGGGGATCCAACGAAAGTTTCTCCTGGGACTTCTACTCCCGATGTTCGGAGGCTAACTACGTGCCTGTCCATCTACTGGTCTCGCAGGGCTGTCCTACGTCTGGCCCTGAGTTCTGCACTGTCTTGCTGCTGAGCTGTCCTAGTGAACTCTGAGATCTGCGCTGCCGCCGTTTCTACTGCTTCAGAGCTCAACTTCAAGGTTACTCCGGTATCGACCTGCTACCCTGACGCCTGATTCCGTTCTTACAGTGTGGTAAACTCATTATTGTCCATCTAAGTGCATAAACTTTAAAACTGAGTGCGTGCTAGGTAGTTTTTTATAACTAGCTGTATTTTTTTTATCTTTCCCCTCTATTAAAATTTAATTGAACAAGTCTGCTTATCCATTTATTTTAAATAGGAGCAAGTAGATTTGTTACACCTTTATGGGGCCCCAATATGGGCGACCGACCTGACGGCCCGCACTATCGCAGTTCTGCGCAGACCGCAGAGAGCAATGGCCGTCAGGGTCGTACGGGGATATCGCACGATCTCCTACGAGGCGGCTTGCGTACTGGCCGGATCCCCGCCGTGGGACCTGGAGGCGAAGACCCTCGCGACACTATACCAGTGGCGCGAGGAGGCCAAACATCGGGGCGAGAGGCTGGTGCAGCGACAAATAACAGTGTACCGGTCTCAGCTCCAACAGGTCATGGTGGCGGAATGGCGGGGGAGGCTAGAGCTCCCCACCGCCGGCCTCGACACAGTTGAGGCGATCCGACCAGTACTCGACGACTGGCTCGGGAGGAAGCACGGCTCCCTGACGTTTAGGGCGACGCAGGTGCTCTCGGGGCACGGCTGCTTCGGGAAGTACCTGTGTCGCTTGGGCAGGGAGCCGGACGCCCGGTGCCATCACTGCGTCCACTGTACGGAGGATACGGCGCGCCATACGCTGGCTGAGTGTGCCGCGTGGGATGAGCCGCGCCGTGCCCTCGTTACAGAGGTTGGAGGAGACCTGTCGCTGCCGGCCGTCGCTCGCTCGATGGTCGACAGCGCAGAGTCCTGGGACGCGGTGATGTCCTTCTGCGAAACCGTCATGTCGCAGAAGGAAGCTGCGGAAAGAGAAAGGGAGGTGACGAGCCCCCCCCACCCATCCCGCAGCAGACGCGCCGGGCGTCGGCAGAGGGCTGACAACGCCCTCTTCCGGCCCCCCTAAATTGGTCCAGGGGCGACGGATTCGGGGACATCCGTCGCCCCCTATTACAATGGACCCGAGACGGCGGCGCGTTGTGTTCCACGCGCGCCTCTCATGACGTAGCGGGGGAGTCTTACACCTCACTCCCCCCGGGACGAGGCCCGCAGGTCAAGCGGGCCAGCACTAGTCTGGGGCAGCGGAAGTCGCATCAGTTCCCGCTGCCCCCCGACGCAAGTGTGCGAGGGAACACCGGTGTGGTTTTAGTCAGTATGAGTCTGACAGACCCCTCCGCTCTCCCCAGGGCGGAGGACATCCATTGAGGATTTCCACATCGAGAAAAAAAAAAAAAAAAAAAAAAAAAAAAAAAAAAAGGTTCGCGGGGGTTCTCAACCTCCGCGCGAAGAAGACGGCCCCCGGACCGGACGGTGTCCCCGCACGGGTGGTGGCGATCACCGCCTCCGAAATGGAGGACAGGTTTCGGGACCTCTTCAGCGCGTGCTTTACGACTGGGAGGTTCCCGAAACTGTGGAAAGAGGGACAGCTATGCCTCCTCCGAAAGGAGGGACGCCCGGTGGACTCCCCTTCGGCATACCGGCCCATCGTCCTGCTCGATGAGGTCGGTAAATTGTTCGAGGGTATTGTCGCCTCCCGGCTTGATAGCCATTTGCGGGAATTAGGGCCGGACCTGTCGGACGCCCAATTCGGTTTTCGTCGAGAGCGTTCGACGATCGATGCGCTGGCCCTACTCAAGGGCAAGGTGAAGGAGGCGGTGGAGGCGGGGGACGGAGTGTTGGCGGTGTCATTCGACATTGCCAATGCATTCAACTCCGTGCCCCACTCGACGATATTGGAAGCGCTCCGGTATCACGGAGTGCCCCAGTACCTGCGGAACCTCCTGGCCAGCTACTTGGAAGACCGAGAAGTCCTCCTCGTGGACAAGACGGCCACAGTAAGGCGGTACGGCGCAGAGTCCGGTGTTCCACAGGGGTCGGTGCTGGGCCCCCCCCTGTGGAACATTGGGTTCGACTGGCTCCTGCGGGGAGCCCTCCTCCAGGGCACGAGTGTCATCTCCTACGTGGACGACACTCTCCTCACTGCCCGGGGGAGGAACTTTGGGGACGCGGCCTGTCTGGCCTCGGCTGGCGGATCCTTGGTTGCAGAGAGGATTCGCCGCCTGGGATTGAAGGTGGCGCTGCACAAGACCGAGGCCGTATTCTTTCGCGGGCCTCGGCAGCGCTGCTCTCCCTACGCCCACATTGTCGTAGAGGACGTCAGAATAACGGTCCAGCCCCAGATGAAGTATCTGGGGCTGGTGCTGGACGACAGGTGGCGCTTCGGTCCGCATTTCAGCGGGCTGTCGACGCGCCTGTTGAAAGCCGCAGACGCCCTCTCATGGCTCCTCCCAAACCTGGGGGGGCCCAAGGCGAAATGCCGGCGCCTGTATGCTGGCATCCTAAGGAGCATGGCCCTATACGGAGCCCCCATCTGGGCGGACTCCCTTCACAGGAGGGTGAATGCCACCGCCATCCGCAGGCCCCAAAGGGCCATTGCACTGCGGGTGGCGAGAGCCTACCGCTCGGTGGGCTTCTCGGCGGCATGCGCTCTGGCTGGCACCCCTCCTTGGGAGTTGGAGGCTTGGGTGCTCGCCAGAGTGTACGAATGGAAGGCACACCGGAAGGCGCTCGGAGCGTCCCGTCGCTGAAGAGCGGGAGGCCGTGCGGCGAGAGGCGAAGGACGCCATCGTCCTCCACTGGACGGAGGACCTCGCCAACGCCGCTTTTGGCCGCCGGACGTTGGACGCGCTCGGTCCGGTCCTGCGGAGCTGGCTCGAGCGGTCCCACGGTTTCCTCTCGTTCCGTCTGGTGCAGGTGTTGTCCGGGCATGGCTGTTTCGGATCGCACCTGCACCGGATCGGGAGGGAGGAGACCCCGGCGTGCCACGACTGCGGCGCGGCGGAGGACACGGCGCAGCACACCCTCGAGGTGTGCCCGGCTTGGTCTGAGCTGCGCCGTGGTCTGACCGCCGTGGTTGGTCGGGACCTCTCGCTTCCCGGCGTGGTCAACGCCATACTGGGGAGCGAGGAGGCCTGGGCAGCGGTCGCCTCCTTTTGCGAGGACGTAATCTCGCAAAAGGAGGAGGCGGAGCGCGCGCGGGAGGACGACCCTTTCGCTGCGCCGCTCCGCAGACGAAGAAGGGGTCGGAGAAGGCATCGTCCTCTCCCCCCTCATGGTGGCGACGGGCGGGTGACAGGCGCGGGGGTGCCGTCGCCCCAATTGCACCCGTCACCACCTTCGTCGGTCATTCCCGGGCCCGTCCCCCTCCCCACGGGGAGGGTGTGAGGGGTCCGCCATGAAGGGCAATCGTCGGCGGAGGACTGGACGTAAAGGCTGTGCCGGTTTCCCAGTCCCCCGCCACTAAGACGAAGCGGGAATGTCGCTGGGTCGTTTTAGTGGGTATACCGGGTCAGACCGGGGAGTCCCACATAACCCCCCATCCCCCGATGGGAGGGTATGCGTAATGCATTTTTTCCCAGCGCAAACAAAAAAAAAAAAAAAAGGTTAGGTTAGGTTAGGTTAGGTTGGGGGACACGTCCGCCGCCCCGCCGAATAACTGGACCCGAGGCGGTGGCGCGTAGTGTTCCGCGCGCGCCCCTATTGGCGTTGCGGGGGGAGTACACCTCACTCCCCCCGCAAACATGAGGTGGCCCACCCCGGCAACAAAAAAAAAAAAAAAAAAAAAAAAAAAGGGGGACCCCCCCACAGTGCTTGCGTCCACGTCGCGTCCCCTGGAAACAACCCAGTCTGACCACCGTAACGGAGTGGCAGATTGGGTTGGCCAAAGTGCACTGTGATATCGTAGCGTATTTTATCTTTGCCTTGTGTGACCTACGATCCTGCGGAGGCTATGCCTAAACCCTCGCGGGACGCCTGCGGGCGCTTTTTAAAACCAAAAGGCCCTTCTCAGGGCCAACCCAAAGGTCCTTCTCAGGGCCAACCAAAAGGCCCTTCTCAGGGCCACCCTGATGCTTCGGCGTCGGAAACTAGCCGCGCGCCGTCTGCGGCTAGCTTCTTCGGAAGGGTGAGTGAGTCGTCTGACGACGAACTTGTTACTGTGTCGGACGCGGACGACTCCCGTACGCGGAAGCGGGTCCACCGGAGCGGTGAGTCCGAGGGCTCCTCGGGCTCGGGGTCGACGAGGCTGCCGAAGGCTAAAAAGCCGACGGCGGCCGCGGATACCCACGTCGTTGGGCTCGCGGACGCCCAACGCCAGTTGGATCTGGCTTGGCGGGCGCAGCTTCAGCAAGAGCTGGAGGAGCGGGTCGTTGCAAACGAGAAGCGGGCGCAAGTCGCGCGGGCCAGATCCGGGTACGGTGCGTCCCGCGTTCTATACGCGGACCACTCTCTGGCCGAGCTGGAGAGAATGGCAGAGGAGGACGAGGGGGAGATTGTGGAGGTCGCCTCTAAGTCCTCCAACCTAAAGGGGACCTTTCAGAAGGCCCTCAAGAGCCGGGCCGCGAGCATGCGCAGTGTCGTCGCGGAGTTGGTTCGGCGGAAGGCCACCGACGAGACGCGGCAACTGCAGGCGAAAATAGATCGGTTGCAGTCGGAGGTCAGCCAGCTTCATCGGAAGCTAGCTGATGCCACGGCCCGGCCACTACAAGCCGAGGCGAGCCTTGCGGTGGAGGGCCCCTCCTCCAACCTTGAGGATATCATCCGCAAGGTTGTAATGGAGGAGAGGGCCTTCACAAGAGCCTGCTTAGCAGGCATCGAGGACCGGCTCTTACCGGAGAAACGCCTCCGACCGCCGCTTGCGGCGGATAAGAGGCAGTGCGAGCCGGGGCCGTCCTCCTCCTCTCAGGTGGAAGACGTCCTTCTGCCTTCGACCACCCCGTCCAACGAGTGGACGGAAGTGGTCCGTAAGGGGAAAGGCAAAGGGAAGAAGACGGAAACAGCCGTCCCTGTCGTCCCCGCCACCACCGCTCCCAGCCAGTCGCAGACGACCGGTAAGGGAAATGGGAAGGGAAAAGGGAGAGGGAGGGGAAAGAGAAAGCTAGTCCCCCCAAAAACCGCAGCCGTCGTGGTGACGCTCACCGCGGAGGCTGCGGAGCGTGGGGAGACGTACGCGTCTATTTTGGTACGGGCGCGTGCCAATGCCGATCCCACCCAACTGGGGATCGGCAGTGTGTCTTGCCGGCGGACCCAAGCCGGGGCTCGAATTTTCGAGTTTCCGGGGGCCGAAGGGGGTGCCCGCGCGGACCTCTTTGCAGCCAAGCTGCAAGAGGTCATCGCGGACTCTGCCAAGGTGGCCCGGCCGGTCAAGTCGGTGGCCATTGAGGTGACGGAGCTAGATGACTCCGTCACCAAGGAGGAGGTGGTAGCAGCGGTCGCAGCGGTAGGGGGCTGTGGCGCTTCGGCGGTCCATGGCCGGGACATAAGGCCCGGCCGCGGTGGTATGGGCACCATCCGCCTCGAGTGCCCAATCGCCGCTGCCAAAGCCGTCCTTGCGAAAGGACGGCTTCAAGTCGGGCTCAGCTCGGGTGCAGTCCGGGCACTCGAGGACCAGCCTCTGAGGTGTTTCCGGTGCTTCGGCATCGGTCACACCAGGCCTCTGTGTCCGTCCAAGGTAGACAGGACGGACACATGCTACCGCTGCGGCAAGGAGGGCCACAAAGCCGCCTCCTGCAAGGCCGCCACGCCGCACTGTGCGGTGTGTGCCGCCAGTGGCCGCCGATCAGGCCACGTAATGAAGGGGAGGAAGTGTATTCCTCCCCCTAAGCGTGGCAAAGCGCAGGCGCCGACCGGGCCTGCGCCCGCTGCTGCCGCTAACACCGCCGTTCCTGTGGCGGCTGCGGAGGAGGGTGCGATGTCCGACTAATGGACACAGTCGAACATCGCATCCTTCAGGCGAACACCAACCACTGCAGGACAGCCCAGGATCTGCTGATGCAGACCATGGCTGAGTGGTTGGTGGACTTGGCGGTGGTCGCCGAACCCTACTCGGTCCCTGGCCGTTGGCTGGGCGACCGAGACGGCTTGGTGGCGTTGGTGGCGCGGTCTTCCACAGACTCCCCTCCCCTCTCGCTCTTAGAGAGGGGACCGGGATACGTGGCCGCCGCGCGGGGAGAGGTAGCGATGGTGGGGGTGTATTTCTCCCCAAACCGCCCTCTCTCGGAGCGCGCGCGGGAGGACGATCCTCTCGCTGCGCCACTCCGCAGACGAAGAAGGGGGAGGAGAAGGCGTCGAGCCCTCCCTCCTCATGGTGACGGGTGGGCGACAGGCACGGGGGTGCCTTCGCCCGCATTGCACCCGTCACCTTCGTCGGTCATTCCCGACCCCCCACACCCGTGAGGGTGTAAGGGTTCTGCCTTGCAATCGTCGGCGGAGGACTGGAAGTAAAGGCTGTGCCGGTTTCCCAGTCCTCCGCCACTCGGACGAAGCGGGAATGCGCTGGGTCGTTTTAGTGGATATACCGGGTCAGCCCGGGGAGTCCCACATACCCCTCCCGTCCCCCGATGGGAGGGCATGCGTAATGCATTTTTTCCCAGCGTCAAAAAAAAAAAAAAAAAAAGGTTAGGTTGGGGGACCCCCCCACAGAGCTTACGTCCACGTCGTGTCCCCTGGAAACAGCCCAGTTCTGACCACCGTAACGGAGTGGCAGACTGGGTTGGCTAAAGTGCTCTGTGCTCTCGTAGCTTAATTTGTTCATTGCCTTTTTAACTACGAATCTGCGGGATGCCCAAAACCTCGCGGGACGCCTGCGGGCGCTTTTTAAAACCAAAAGGCCCTTCTCAGGGCCAACCCAAAGGCCCTTCTCAGGGCCAACCAAAAGGCCCTTCTCAGGGCCATCCCAAAGGCCCTTCTCAGGGCCAACCAAAAGGCCCTTCTCAGGGCCACCCCGACGCTCCAACATCAGAGCCTAGCCGCGCGCCGTCTGCGGCTAGCTACTTCGGCGGGGCAGAGTCGTCTGACAGCGACTCAGTTGTTGGAGTGTCGGATGCGAGCGGCTCTCGATCGCGGAAGCGGGTCTTCCGGAGCTGTGGGTCCGAGAGCTGGGACCGGCTTCGGGGTCCAAACCGTTGTCGAAGGCTCAAAAGCCGACGACAACGGCCGCTGATACCCACGTCGTTGGGCTCGCGGACGCCCAGCGCCAGGTGGACCTGGCCCGGAAGGCGCAGCTCCAGCAAGAGCTGGAGGAGCGGGTTGCCGCCAAGGAAAAGCGTGCGCACGTCGCCTGGGCCAAGTCCGGGCACGGTGCGTCACGCGTTCTGTACGCGGACCAGTCTCTGGAGGAGCTGCAGAGGATGGCGGAGGAGGACCAGGAGGGGATCATAGAGGTCGCCTCTAAGTCCTCCAACTTAAAGGGCACTTTTCAAAAGGCCCTGAAGTGCAGGGCCGCGAGCCTGCGTGGTGTCGTCGATGAGTTGGTGAAGCGGACGACCACCGACGAGACGCGGCAACTGCAGGCGAGAATAAATTGTCTGCAGTCGGAGGTCAGCCAGCTTCACCAGAAGCTCGCTGAAGTCACGGCCCGGCCACAACAGGCCAAGGCGTGCTCTGTGGCAGAGGGCCCTGCCTCGGCCCGGCCACAACTAGCCGAGACGAGCCCTGTAGTGGAGGGCCCCTCCTCCAACCTTGAGGATATCATCCACAAGGTTGTAATGGAGGAGAGGGCCTTCACAAGAGCCTGCTTAGCAGGTATCGAGGACCGGCTCTTGCCGGAGGAACGCCTCCGACCGCCGCTTGCGGCGGATAAGAGGCAGTGTGAGCCGGGGCCGTCCTCCTCTTCCCAGGTGGAAGACGCCCTTCTGCCTTCAACCACCCCGTCCAACGAGTGGACGGAAGTGGTCCGTAAGGGGAAGGGTAAAGGGAAGAAGACGGTAACGGCCGTCCCTGTCGTCCCCGCCACCACCACTCCCAGCCAGTCGCAGACGACCGGTAAGGGGAAAGAGAAAGGGAGTGGAAGGAGGCAGCTAGTCCCCCCAAAAACCGCGGCCGTCGTGGTGACGCTCACCGCGGAGGCTGCGGAGCGCGGGGAGACGTACGCGTCTATTTTGGTGCGCGCGCGTGCCAATGCCGATCCCACCCAACTGAGGATCGGCAGTGTGTCTTGCCGGCGGACCCAAGCCGGGGCTCGAATATTCGAGTTCCCGGGGGCCGAAGGGGGTGCCCGCGCGGACCTCTTTGCAGCTAAGCTGCAGGAGGTCATCGCGGACTCTGCCAAGGTGGCCCGGCCGGTCAAGTCGGCGGCCATTGAGGTGACGGAGCTAGATGACTCCGTCACCAAGGAGGAGGTGGTGGCGGCGGTCGCAGCGGTAGGGGGCTGTGGCGCCGCGGCGGTCCAAGGCCGGGACATAAGGCCCGGCCACGGTGGTATGGGCACCATCCGCCTCGAGTGCCCAATCGCCGCTGCCAAAGCCGTCCTTGCGAAAGGACGGCTTCAAGTCGGGTTTAGCTCGGGCGCAGTCCGGGCACTCGAGGACCAGCCTCTGCGGTGTTTCCGGTGCTTCGGCATCGGCCACACCAGGCCTCTGTGTCCGTCTAAGGTAGACAGGACGGACACATGCTACCGCTGCGGCAAGGAGGGCCACAAAGCCGCCTCCTGCAAGGCCGCCACGCCGCACTGTGCGGTGTGTGCCGCCAGTGGCCGCCGATCAGGCCACGTAATGAAGGGGAGGAAGTGTATTCCTCCCCCTAAGCGTGGCAAAGTGCAGGCGCTGACCGGGCCTCTGCCTGCTGCTGCCGCTAACACCGCCGTTCCTGCGGCGGCTGCGGAGGAGGTTGCGATGTCCGACTGATGGACACAGTCGAACATCGCATCCTTCAGGCGAACACCAACCACTGCAGGACAGCCCAGGATCTGCTGATGCAGACCATGGCTGAGTGGTTGGTGGACTTGGCGGTGGTCGCCGAACCCTACTCGGTCCCTGGCCGTTGGCTGGGCGACCGAGACGGCTTGGTGGCGTTGGTGGCGCGGTCTTCCACAGACTCCCCTCCCCTCTCGCTCTTAGAGAGGGGACCGGGATACGTGGCCGCCGCGTGGGGAGAGATAGCGATGGTGGGGGTGTATTTCTCCCCAAACCGCCCTCTCTCGGACTTTGAGGATTTCCTCGAAGTCCTCACTGCTGTCGTAGGGAGAGCGGCGCCACGCCAGGTCGTGGTGTTGGGCGACCTAAACGCCAAGTCGGTGGACTGGGGCAACCCGGCCGCCGGTTGCAACGTCCGGGGACGCGCCGTCCAGTTTTGGGCGGCCTCGTGCGGTGTGTCCCACCTCAACAGGAGGGCGGTCCACACGTGTGTGCGGCAACAGGGCGGGTCTGTGGTGGACGTGTCGTTTGCCACCCCCGCGCTGGCCGCCCGCGTCGTGAACTGGCGGGTGGAGCTGGTGGAGACCTTGTCGGACCACCGTTACGTGCGGTTCGACATCTCCACCCGGCAGGGGAGAGGGACGGCCCGCGCTGGGCAATCTCCCTTCCCGCGGTGGGCACTCACCCGCCTGGACCGGGAGGCAGCCAAGGAGGCCGCCTTTCTCCAGGACTGGCTGTCGCCTCCCCCTGTCGAGGAGGTCCCGGACGTTGACGCCGCAGCGGTCCGGCTCAGGGGGTCCTTGACCGAGGTGTGCAACTCCAGCATGCCTCGGTCTCGCCGTCCGCCTCCCCATCGTGCCGTCTACTGGTGGACGGAGGAGCTGGCGGGACTCCGGGCCACCTGCGTGGCGGCCAGAAGGGCCTACACGCGGAGCCGACGGCGCAGCGCCCAAAACCGAGTCCGGGCAGAGGAGGACCGCCTGTACGCCTCTTACCGAGAGGCTGCGGAGGCCTTCAAGTCTGCAATGGGCGCTGCGCAAGACTCGGCCAGGGCCGAGATGCTGGAGGGTCTCGACAGGGATCCCTATGGGAGACCATATAAGGCGGCGCGGAACCAGCTCCGCCCCTATGGTCCCCCACTGTCGGAGACCCTCGAGCCAGCATTGTTGGATGGGGTGGTCCGGTCCCTGTTTCCGCGCAGGACCGACTTCGTCCCACCAACAATGGATCCCCCGCAAGGGGCGGCTCCACCGGAGGCGGAGGTCCCCCTGGTGACGGCGGCGGAACTCTGCGCGGGGGTTCTGAGCCTCCGCGCAAAGAAGACAGCCCCCGGACCGGACGGCGTCCCCGCACGGGTGGTGGCGATCGCCGCCTCCCAAATGGAGGACAGGTTTCGGGACCTCTTCAGTGCGTGTTTTACGGCTGGGAGGTTCCCGAAACTGTGGAAGGAGGGGCAGCTATGCCTCCTCCGAAAGGAGGGACGCCCGGTGGAGTCCCCCTCGGCATACCGGCCCATCGTTCTGCTCGATGAGGTCGGTAAATTGTTCGAAGGGATTGTCGCCGGGAGGCTGGACAGCCATTTGCGGGAGGTAGGGCCGGATCTGTCGGACGCCCAATACGGTTTCCGCCGTGGGCGTTCGACGATCGACGCGCTGGCCCTACTGAAGGGCCAGGTGAAGGAGGCGGTGGAGGCGGGGGACGGAGTGCTGGCGGTGTCATTCGACATTGCCAACGCCTTCAACTCCGTCCCCCACTCGACGATATTGGAGGCGCTCCGGTATCACGGAGTGCCCCAATATCTGCGGGATCTCCTGGCCAGCTACTTGGAGGACCGAGAGGTCCTCTTCGTAGACAAAACGGCCACCGTGAGGCGCTACGGGGCAGAGTCCGGTGTTCCACAGGGGTCGGTGCTTGGCCCCCCCTTGTGGAACATCGGGTTCAATTGGCTCTTGCGGGGAGCCCTCCTCCCGGGCACGAGAATCATCTGCTACGCGAATGACACTCTCCTCACTGCCCGGGGGAGGAACTTCGGGGATGCGGCCTGTCTGGCCTCGGCTGGCGGATCCTCGGTGGCAGAGAGGATCCGCCGCCTGGGATTGAAGGTGGCGCTGCACAAGACGGAGGCCGTGTACTTTCGCGGTCCACGGCAGCGCTGCCCTCCCGATGCCCACATCGTCGTGGAGGGCGTCCGTATAGGGGTCCAGCCCCAGATGAAATATCTGGGTCTGGTGCTGGACGACAGGTGGCGCTTCGGCCCGCACTTCAGCGGGCTGTCAACGCGCCTGTTGAAGGCCGCGGACGCCCTCTCGTGGCTCCTCCCAAACCTGGGGGGGCCCAAGGCGAAATGCCGGCGCCTCTATGCCGGTATCTTGCGGAGCATGGCCCTTTACGGGGCACCCATCTGGGCGGACTCCCTCCATAGGAGGGAGAATGCGACCGCCATTCGCAGGCCCCAGCGGGCCATTGCACAGCGGGTGGCGAGGGCTTACCGCTCGGTGGGCTTTTCGGCGGCGTGCGCTCTGGCCGGCACCCCTCCTTGGGAGTTGGAGGCATGGGTGCTTGCCAGAGTCTACGAGTGGACGGCGCACCGGAAGGCGCTCGGGGAGCGCCCCGTCGCCGAAGAGCGGGAGGCCGTGCGGCAGGAGGCGAAGGACGCCATCGTCCTCCATTGGACGGAGGACCTCGCCAACGCCGCCTTTGGCCGCCGGACGTTGGACGCGCTCGGTCCGGTCCTGAAGGGCTGGCTCGAGCGGTCCCACGGTTTCCTCTCTTTCCGTCTGGTGCAGGTGTTGTCCGGGCACGGCTGCTTCGGATCGCACCTGCACCGGATCGGGAGGGAGGAGACCCCGGCGTGCCACGACTGCGGCGCGGCGGAGGACACGGCGCAGCACACCCTCTCGCTTCCCGGCGTGGTCGATGCCATGCTGGGGAGCGAGGAGGCCTGGTCAGCGGTAGCCTCCTTTTGCGAGGACGTACTCTCGCAGAAGGAGGAGGCGGAGCGCGCGCGGGAGGACGATCCTCTCGCCGCGCCGCTCCGCAGACGAAGAAGGGGGAGAAGGCGTCGAGCCCTCCCTCCTCATGGTGACGGGCGGGCTACAGGCACGGGGGTGCCTGCGCCCGCATTGCACCCGTCATCTTCGTCGGTCATTCCCGACCCCCCCACACCCGTGAGGGTGTGAGGGGTCTGCCTTGCAATCGTCGGCGGAGGACTGGAAGTAAAGGCTGTGCCGGTTTCCCAGTCCCCCGCCACTCGGACGAAGTGGGAATGCGCTGGGTCGTTTTAGTGGGTATACCGGGTCAGACCGGGGAGTCCCACATAACCCCCCATCCCCCGATGGGAGGGTATGCGTAATGCATTTTTTCCCAGCGCAAACAAAAAAAAAAAACAAAAACAAAAAAAAAAAAAAAAAAAAAAGGTTAGGTTAGGTTTTTTTTTTTTTTTTTTTTTTTGTTTTGGCAGGAGTGGGAAATCCCCGCGGACACCTCGACTATCCCACAGGATTTTTTCCTGTAAGACAGTCGAGGTAGTGCCGGACTCGAACCGGCTAAAACCACACTCCTGCCCCGCCAGTGTCCCTCTGACATTGTCAAAGCCCTTGTTCCTATATTGTTAAGCTTCATTTGCGACTATTTTTTTTTTTTTTTTTGCAAGGTCGATGAGACCACATTCTGATGACTGCAATAATACCATTTTTACTACTTTTATTTTTATGTTTTATCTTTACTATTTCTGCTATTTTGCTTCTATTTGTGACATTTTCAACTGTTATTATTTAATTTACAAATACTTTAAATATATTAATGATTACTAATTTTCAATTTTTATCTGTGTCCTGTTTTATTTTATCCAACTAACCCTTTTATTCATGCCCTTTCATGTGTTTACTTAATTTTTAGATTTCAATTTTACCAAGAGTAGTCTTTTAATTATTTTTATTTTTGATATTTAATACCATATACACACATCAAAAGTATCTAGGGATCAACATATATTTTTGCAATAACTTTTCTCCTGATTGATATTAATTAAAATTTTCTTTAAGGATTCATCAAATAAAGTGTTTTCGTTTGTCACAGTAACGATAAACCAAGTCACCTTTGCATTAATAAAGAAATTTGCCATTTTCCTAATAAAGGGATTTTTGACATTTGAACCACTAACATTAAAGTTCGAAAAAATGACTGAAAACACAGTTTTCTTTAAAATTTTATTGGGTAACTTAAACAATTAATAATCCGTGTTTCTACCGCGAACACTAACAACACAAGAACATCGGTTTGGCATACTCAAAATGAGTTCATCCAAATCACGCTGTGGAATGGCCGCCCATGTTCGTTGCAACAACAAAAAAAGGTCTTCTTGCGACTGGATACCCTCCATATTCGGCAGAGCTCTTCTCTGTAGCATATCCCATGCATGCTCAATCGGGTTCAAGTCTGGCGACTGAGCAGGCCAGGGCAGGACATTGATGTTAGCTGCGGCGAGAGTCTGTCTTACAACTCTTGCGGTGTGCGGTCGTGCATTATCATGCATTAACTGAAATAAGGGACCGATTTGCACTTGTAGAGGAACGATGACGTCTGATACAATCGTCTCAGCATAAATTTGAGCGTTGAGGTTGCCTCTGATCCAAATCAACTCAGTTCTTCCGCCGATCCAAATACCCGCCCATACCATGATGGTTCCACCACTATAAGGATGGACTTCCTGGCAGGATTTTAATCGCTGTTGGCGTCCAGGGGTTCTCCAGTGTCGTATACGTCTTGTATCCGGTCTCATACCAAAACGAGACTCATCAGAAAAGCACACGAAACGCCATTGTTCTTCTGCCCAATTTCTGTGTTCAAGAGCCCATTGATATCGAATCCTACGATTGTGCATTGCTATAGGTGGTACCCGTAGCGGTCTTCGGGAATGAAGGTTCACTTCATGCAAGCGGTTTCTGACTGTTTGGTCGCTAATTAAGTTCCCTGAAGAGTGATGAAGCCTCACGGCTAACATCATGGCGGTTATTGTTGGAGCTCTTCGAGTTAAGATTTGAATGTATCGGTCTTGTCTCCGTGTGGTGCAGCGATACCGTCCTCCATGGCGCTCAGCCACGGTACCAGTGCTTCGGTAACGTGTCCAAAGTCGACTGATAACACTCTGACTTGTATTCAGAGCTAAAGCTACAGTACGTTGCCGGGAACCAGCTTCTATCATTCCCACGGCTCTGAGCATTTCTTCCCTGCTTAAATGACGTCGCCGCTCCATAATAACGTTGGTTTTAATCAGTAGTAGGGAAACAGTAGCACTAATAATGTCTTCAATGCGTTGTATGTTTTTATAGGAAAAATATTGACAGCTTATTTTCATCTTTTACTCGAATTTGATTGAGAGTTCCTGATTCAAATTATGAAATGCACCAAAAAGGACCAAAGTAGGCGGAGGCCTAGTTTGGTCTAAAAATACTGAAAACAGCTTCAAAATCGCACGTCTGGAAGCAAAGATATCTGCGGTTAGGTTAGGTTCTGGGGGGCCCGAGCACCGCCTGTAGGAGATTGTACCTGGGGGTCTTGCGATCCATGGCCCTGTACGGGGCCCCGGTGTGGGCCTCTGACCTGACGGCTGGCAGCATCGCGATCCTGCGAAAGCCGCAGAGGGCGATGGCCGTCAGGTCTGTCAGGGGGTATCGCACAGTCTCCTACGAGGCGGCTTGTGCACTGGCCGGGTCGCCACCCTGGGACCTGGAGGCGAGAGTCCTCGCGTCACTGTACCGGTGGCGCGAGGAGGTGCGGACGCGGGGCGGTGGACCGATACAGCGAGAGATCGATCTGCGTCGGTCTCAGCTCCGCGAGGTCATGGTGGCGGAGTGGCGGGAGAGGCTTTTGCGCCCTACCGCCGGCCTCGCTACCATCGAGGCGATCCGACCAGTGCTCGAGGAATGGCTCGAGAGAAGGCACGGCTCCCTGTCGTTTCGGGCGACGCAGGTGTTCTCGGGGCACGGTTGCTTCGGGAAATACCTGTGTCGCATAAACAGGGAGCCGGACGCCCGCTGTCATCACTGCGTCCATTGTCTGGAGGACACGGCGCGGCATACGCTGGCAGAGTGTGTCGCATGGGAGGAGCCGCGCCGTGCCCTCGTGACAGAAGTGGGAGCCGACCTGTCGCTGCCGGCCGTCGCTCGCGCGATGGTCGGGAGCGCAGAGTCGTGGGATGCGGTGATCTCCTTCTGTGAAACGGTCATCTCACAGAAGGAGGCTGCGGAGAGGTTGAGGGAGGTCGAGACCGCTCTCCCCACCCGCAGCAGACGTGTCGGGCGTCGGAGGAGGGCGGACAACGCCCTCTTCCGGCCCCCCTAAACGGGTCCAGAGGGACGGTGGACTTGGGGACGTCCGCCGCCCCGCCGAATAACTGGACCCGAGGCGGTGGCGCGTAGTGTTCCGCGCGCGCCCCTATTGGCGTTGCGGGGGGAATACACCTCACTCCCCCCGCAAACTTGAGGTGGCCCGCAGAGGCGGGCCAGCACTAGCCGGGGATCGTGGAAGGCGCACTAGTTCCCATGATCTCCGGTGCAAGTGTGGGAAGGGAACACCGGGGTGGTTTTTAGTCGGTTAGAGTCCGACAGACCCCTCCGCCCGCCCCAGGGCGGAGGACATCCGTGTGGATTTTCCACCCCGGCAACAAAAAAAAAAAAAAAAAAGGTTAGGTTAGGTTAGGTTAGGTTAGGAGGTGGTGGCGGCGGTCGCAGCGGTAGGGAGCTGTGGCGCCACGGCGATCCAAGGCCGGGACATAAGGCCCGGCCGCGGTGGTATGGGCACCATCCGCCTCGAGTGCCCAATCGCCGCTGCCAAAGCCGTCCTTGCGAAAGGACGGCTTCTAGTCGGTTTCAGCTCGGGCGCAGTCCGGGCACTCGAGGACCAGCCTCTGCGGTGCTTCCGGTGCTTCGGCATCGGCCACACCAGGCCTCTGTGTCCGTCCAAAGTAGACAAGACGGACACATGCTATCGCTGCGGCAAGGAGGGCCACAAAGCCGCCTCCTGCAAGGCCGCCACGCCGCACTGTGCGGTGTGTGCCGCCAGTGGCCGCCGATCAGGCCACGTAATGAAGGGGAGGAAGTGTATTCCTCCCCCTAAGCGTGGCAAAGCGCAGGCGCCGACCGGGCCTGCGCCTGCTGCTGCCGCTAACACCGCCGTTCCTGCGGCGGCTGCGGAGGAGGGTGCGATGTCCGACTGATGGACACAGTCGAACATCGCATCCTTCAAGCGAACACCAACCACTGCAGGACAGCCCAGGATCTGCTGATGCAGACCATGGCTGTGTGGTTGGTGGACTTGGCGGTGGTTGCCGAACCCTACTCGGTCCCTGGCCGTTGGCTGGGCGACCGGGACGGCTTGGTGGCGTTGGTGGCGCGGTCTTCCACAGACTCCCCTCCCCTCTCGCTCTTAGAGAGGGGACCGGGATACGTGGCCGCCGCGTGGGGAGAGATAGCGATGGTGGGGGTGTATTTCTTCCCAAACCGCCCTCTCTCGGAGCGCGCGCGGGAGGACGATCCTCTCGCTGCGCCGCTCCGCAGACGAAGAAGGGGGAGAAGGCGTCGAGCCCTCCCTCCTCATGGTGACGGGCGGGCGACAGGCACAGGGGTGCTTTCGCCCGCATTGCACCCGTCACCTTCGTCGGTCATTCCCGACACCGCCACACCCGTGAGGGTGTAAGGGGTCTGCCTTGCAATCGTCGGCGGAGGACTGGAAGTAAAGGCTGTGCCGGTTTCCCAGTCCCCCGCCACTCGGACGAAGCGGGAATGCGCTGGGTCGTTTTAGTGGGTATACCGGGTCCGCCCGGGGAGTCCCACATACCCCTCCCATCCCCCGATGGGAGGGTATGCGTAATGCATTTTTTCCCAGCGTCAAAAAAAAAAAAAAAAAAGGTTAGGTTAGGTTGGGGTGGGGGACCCCCCCACAGAGCTTACGTCCACGTCGTGTCCCCCGGAAACAGCCCAGTTCTGACCACCGTAACGGAGTGGCAGACTGGGTTGGCTAAAGTGCTCTGTGATCTCGTAGTGTATTTTATCTTTGCCTTGTGTGACCTACGATCCTGCGGAGGCTATGCCTAAACCTACGCGGGACGCCTGCGGGCGATTTTTAAAACCAAAAGGCCCTTCTCAGGGCCAACCCAAAGGCCCTTCTCAGGGCCAACCAGAGGGCCCTTCTCAGGGCCACCCCGACGCTCTGGCGTCAGAAACTAGCCGCGCGCCGTCTGCGGCTAGCTTCTTCGGAAGGGTGAGTGAGTCGTCTGACAACGACTCACTTGTTACTTTGTCGGACGCGGACGACTCCCGTCCGCGGAAGCGGGTCCACCGGAGCGGTGGGTCCGAGGGCTCCTCGGCCTCGGGGTCGACGAGGCTGCCGAAGGCTAAAAAGCCGACGGCGGCCGCGGATACCCATGTCGTTGGGCTCGCGGATGCCCAACGCCAGTTGGACCTGGCTCGGCGGGCGCAGCTCCAGCACGAGCTAGAAGAGCAGGTTGCTGCCAAAGAGAAGCGGGCGCATGCTGCCCGGGCCAAGTCCGGGTACGGTGCGTCCCGCGTTCTATACGCGGACCACTCTCTGGCCGAGCTGGAGAGAATGGCGGAGGAGGACGAAGGGGAGATTGTGGAGGTCGCCTCTAAGTCCTCCAACCTAAAGGGGACCTTTCAGAAGGCCCTCAAGTGCCGGGCCGCGAGCATGCGCGGTGTCGTCGCGGAGTTGGTTCGGCGGAAGGCCACCGACGAGACGCGGCAACTGCAGGCGAAAATAGATCGCCTGCAATCGGAGGTCAGCCAGCTTCATCAGAAGCTAGCTGAAGCCACGGCCCGGCCACTACAAGCCGAGACAAGCCCTGCGGCGGAAGGCCCCTCCTCCAACCTTGAGGATATCATCCGCAAGGTTGTAATGGAGGAGAGGGCCTTCACAAGAGCCTGCTTAGCAGGAATTGAGGACCGGCTCTTGCCGGAGAAACGCCTCCGACCGCCGCTTGCGGCGGATAAGAGGCAGTGCGAGCCGGGGCCGTCCTCCTCCTCCCAGGCGGAAGATGCCCTTCTCCCTTCAACCACCCCGTCCAACGAGTGG
Organism: Xestia xanthographa; assembly: GCA_905147715.2. NCBI lineage: Eukaryota > Metazoa > Arthropoda > Insecta > Lepidoptera > Noctuidae > Xestia > Xestia xanthographa. Next base: position 82,953 of record LR990654.1, on the reverse strand, counting down.
ACGGAAGTGGTCCGTAAGGGGAAGGGCAAAGGCAAAAAGTCGGCAACGGCCGTCCCTGTCGCCCCCGCCACCACCACTCCCAGCCGGTCCCAGACGACCGACAAGGGAAAGGGGAAGGGGAAATGGAAGGGAAAGGGGAAGCTGGTCCCCCCGAAAACCGCGGCCGTCGTGGTGACACTCACTGCGGAGGCTGCGGAGCGAGGGGAGACGTACGCGTCCATTTTGGTGCGGGCGCGTGCCAATGCTGATCCTACCCAACTGGGGATCGGCAGTGTGTCTTGCCGGCGGACCCAAGCCGGGGCTCGAATTTTCGAGTTCCCGGGGGCAGAAGGGAGTGCCCATGCAGACCTCTTTGCAGCCAAGCTGCAAGAGGTAATCGCGGACTCGGCCAAGGTGGCCCGGCCGGTCAAGTCGGCGGCCATTGAGGTGACGGAGCTAGATGACTCCGTCACCAAGGAGGAGGTGGTGGCGGCGGTCGCAGCGGTAGGGAGCTGTGGCGCCGCGGCAATCCAAGGCCGGGACATAAGGCCCGGCCGCGGTGGTATGGGCACCATCCGCCTCGAGTGCCCAATCGCCGCTGCCAAAGCCGTCCTTGCGAAAGGACGGCTTCTAGTCGGTTTCAGCTCGGGCGCAGTCCGGGCACTCGAGGACCAGCCTCTGCGGTGCTTCCGGTGCTTCGGCATCGGCCACACCAGGCCTCTGTGTCCGTCCAAGGTAGACAGGACGGACACATGCTACCGCTGCGGCAAGGAGGGCCACAAAGCCGCCTCCTGCAAGGCCGCCACGCCGCACTGTGCGGTGTGTGCCGCCAGTGGCCGCCGATCAGGCCACGTAATGAAGGGGAGGAAGTGTATTCCTCCCCCTAAGCGTGGCAAAGCGCAGGCGCCGACCGGGCCTGCCCCTGCTTTTGCCGCTAACACCGCCGTTCCTGCGGCGGCTGCGGAGGAGGGTGCGATGTCCGACTGATGAACACAGTCGAACATCGCATCCTTCAAGCGAACACCAACCACTGCAGGACAGCCCAGGATCTGCTGATGCAGACCATGGCTGAATGGTTGGTGGACTTGGCGGTGGTCGCCGAACCCTACTCGGTCCCTGGCCGTTGGCTGGGCGACCGAGATGGCTTGGTGGCGTTGGTGGCGCGGTCTTCCACAGACTCCCCTCCCCTCTCGCTCTTAGAGAGGGGACCGGGATACGTGGCCGCCGCGTGGAGAGAGACAGCGATGGTGGGGGTGTATTTCTCCCCAAACTGCCCTCTCTCGGAGCGCGCGCGGGAGGACGATCCTCTCGCTGCGCCGCTCCGCAGACGAAGAAGGGGAGAAGGCGTCGAGCCCTCCCTCCTCATGGTGACGGGCGGGCCACAGGCGCGGGGGTGCCTTCGCCCGCATTGCACCCGTCACCTTCGTTGGTCATTCCCGACCCCCCCACACCCGTGAGGGTGTGAGGGGTCTGCCTTGCAATCGTCGGTGGAGGACTGGAAGTAAAGGCTGTGCCGGTTTCCCAGTCCCCCGCCACTCGGACGAAGCGGGAATGCGCTGGGTCGTTTCAGTGGGTATACCGGGTCCACCCGGGGAGTCCCACATACCCCTCCCGTCCCCCGATGGGAGGGTATGCGTAATGCATTTTTTCCCAGCGTCAAAAAAAAAAAAAAAAAAAAAAAAGGTTAGGTTGGGGTGCGTCAGAATTCCTCCACGTGTGCCTAGTGGCTGCTGGTCCCTCTCGATACGTCTGGAGGGAAGAGCAGCTGCTGGGTCGGTGCACCCTGGGCGCGGCAGTATCCTTCCTTGAGGCATGAGAAGAAATTCTCATTCTTCGGGGAATGTTACTGTCGTGGCTAATATTCTGGGGAGGTGTCACATCGTTCGTCGTGCGATTACTCACGGAGCGGGTTTATCGTGCGAGGTGCGATGTGTATCAGGGGTCGGGGATATTGTCATGTGCCGTGCGATGGCTCACGGAGCGGGCTCATCGGACGGTACGTGACTAGGATTCACTCCTCGAAGTTCTCGGGGAGTGAATCGGGGAGGGGTAAAAACGTCGTGTGCCGTGTGATGGCTTACGGAGCGGGCTCATCAGACGGTACGTGATAAGAGATTCACTCCTCGAAGTTCTCGGGGAGTGAATCGGGGAGGGGTAAAAACGTCGTGTGCCGTGTGATGGCTTACGGAGCGGGCTCATCAGACGGTACGTGATAAGAGATTCACTCCTCGAAGTTCTCGGGGAGTGAATCGGGGCAGGGTTTAAACGTCGTGTGCCGTGTGATGGCTCACGGAGCGGGCTTATCATACGGTACGTGATAAGAGATTCACTCCTCGAAGTTCTCGGGGAGTGAATCGGGGCGGGGTAAAAACGTCGTGTGCCGTGCGATGGCTCACGGAGCGGGCTCATCGGACGGTACGTGATAAGAGATTCACTCCTCGAAGTTCTCGGGGAGTGAATCAGGGTTGGGGAGCCTCCTTCGTCTTGGATTGCGGCGTTCATCGCCCTCTGGTACACGTCTGCCCATCAGACGTGACTGTGAGCGTGATGAATCGTCGTGATAAAGGATCAAGGGGGAGGGGGGGAAATACATATGTATGTGTATGTATGTATATATTTTATATATTTATATGTATATGTTTATATATTTATGAAGAGGGGGGAGACAGGGACCACACCCTTAAAAGGAAAAACACCCAATATGAAAAAGACGATTTGTAAAATACTACCCCAGGGCGGTACCAGCTGCTCAGCTGCAGCTGGAGAATCCGCCACGATCCCTCCGGGATCGTCATGCCCCTCGTATTCTGGGGGGGGCAGCAATCGTTTTCCGCTTGCCAATGGCAACGAGAGCCGAGGAGGCTCAAGATCACGGTCTTTCGAAGACCTGATCTCGTTTAAACCACCCGACCGAAGGCCGGGTGAGCGCCGCATGGCGGACGCAGACGCAATGTTGGACTCCGGCGCTGCGTCACTAAGGATGGGAGCAGAGGCTCCAGCAGAGCCGCGCGTGGTTCTGGAGAGGGTATGCATGTCCGAGTCAGAGGACACACCGCAAGTGGTTGCCACTTCCTCCAAGTTTTGGGGGAAGCGTTCGCGCCATTCGGACGCGGGTTCGGCGGTTCTATCCTCCAGTGAGGAGAACCTACCGGCCCCCAAGATGCCCACAGGCAATAGAGGCAGAGGTCGCGGGACGAATAGTCCGGCAGCGTCACGCGAACCCCGGGGCCGCTTCCTAAAGCAGCGCCCCGATACGCCGACGGTCAGTGATTCGGATCGCGTCTCGCCCGCGGTCTCAGTCGACGACCTTGGAGGGGTCACCGTCGCTCTTGTGGGCACAAAGGCGGAGGCCAACGTCGCGAAACGTGCTCAGAATAGAGCGGTCGCGGCCGATGAGGTGGCCGAAATGGCCCGACAGGCCCGAGAGCGGCGGTCTGCCCAGGCGGCCAGTGGGGAGAGCCTGACAGCAGAGGCTCTCAACCGCCAAGCGATGGACGGCGTGGACATTGTCCTGAAGGTTGCCACCAAATCCGGCAACCTGAAGGGCTCATTCACGCGCGCCCTCAAAGAGGCGGCAGAGGGGATCAGGGAGGCGGTTCAGGTTCTACATGACCACACGACCTCGGAGGAGACGGCGAGGTTGTGGACGGAGAACAGCCGTCTCCGAGCTGAGCTGGAGGACCTCAAGCGGCAGTTTGCCGCTTTGCGAAATGTCGGGCAGCAGCAGGCGGCTCCCTCGTCGGCCCCTGCACATGCGGCGCCACCAACTCAAACTTTGTCGGACTACGACGTAGAGAGGGTGGCGAGAATCTGCATGGTGCAGTGTGGGGGCATGGTGAGTGCCCGCCTGGAGGCAATCGAGTCTCGACTGCCCCCAGCTGAGATCCTCCGGCCCCCGCTTGCGGCGGATAGGCGGAGGATAGAAGAGGCTGCGAGGACAAAGCCCACGCAGATCACGCAAAAACCTCCAGAGGGAGGCAAAAAGCCCGCGGCGGGTTCGGGGATACCCGAACAGGATGCGTCCGCACCCCTCGTTCCGACGTCCCAGCCCCCGGCGACCGCTTCTCCCGCCCATGTGACGGTGGGTGGAGAGGGCCGCGGCAAAAAGAAGAGGAAGAGGAGTAAGAAGACAGCGGTTGCAACCGCACCTCCTACCTCCCAAGAGGCCGTGCTATCGGCGACCGCACCTCCCACCCAGGAGGCCTGGACGACGGTGGTGAAGAGGGGGCGCAAAAAGAACGCACCGCAGCCGACACCGCCCCAGGTACCGGCTCGATCAGAGGGCACGAGGCCACCCAGGGTCACTACCCCACGCTCCGAGGCTGTAGTTATTACACTGCAGCCCGAAGCCGTAAGCAGGGGAGTGACCTACAAGTCGGTCCTGGCGGAAATGAAGCAGAAGCTTCAATTTAGCGAGTTTGGCACCCCGGCTGGTTTCGTCTTCAGGACGGCAGCCACGGGTGCCAAGATGCTTCAGGTGTCGGGTGCCGGAAGGCAGGAGAGGGCGGACAAGTTGGCTGCCAAACTCCGGGAAGTCCTCAAGCCAGAGGACGCCCGAGTGTCCAGGCCATTGGTCACGGCTGAATTGCGCGTGGAAGGCCTGGACGACTCGGTAACCCCGGAGGAAGTAGTGGCGGCCATGGCCCAAACCGGTGGGTGTCCGCCAGACAGCGTGGTGGCGGGCGAAATTCGCAGCGGCACGGACGGGCTGGGCACTGTTTGGGTGCGATGCCCGGTCGCGGCTGCGAACAAGGTTGCAGATGGCGGGCGACTCCTGGTAGGCTGGGTGTCTGCCAGGGTCAAGCTCCTGCCTAAGCGGGCTTTGAATTGCTTCCGGTGCCTAGAAAAGGGGCACGTCAAGGCACAATGCTCTGCACAGGTGGACCGCAGTGAACTATGTTTCCGCTGCGGTCGACCTGGCCACAAGGCGGCCCAGTGCTCTGGAGCGCCAAACTGCAGCCTTTGCGCAGCTGCAGGGAAACGCTCGGAGCACAGACTTGGCGGGAAGGCCTGCAAGGCACCCAAGTCTAAGAACAAAAGGTCTAGAGCTGTCGGAGAAACTGCGCCTCTCCCACAGCCCGACTCCCGACCCAGGGAAGAAGGAGCCGAGGAAATGGAATGTCATTAATGGCACAATACCGTTTCCTCCAGGCGAACATTAACCACGCCGCCAGAGCTCAGGATCTGTTGCTCCAGAGCATGGCGGAGTGGTTAATAAACGTGGCTGTGGTCGCCGAGCCGTACTTTGTCCCCCCCGCGATAACTGGGTAGGGGACCTGGACGGCTCGGTGGCCATCATTGGCGGGACTCTTGACAGTCCATCCCGAGGACACGGTTGGGTGGCTGCCCTCGTGGACGGCATAGTCACAATTGGGGCGTATTTCTCCCCCAACAAGAGTCTCGCTGACTTTGAGGAGTTCCTTGTTGAACTAGTTGCCGTCGTGAGCCGGTTCCATCCTCGCCCGGTGCTGGTGCTCGGGGATCTCAATGCCAAGTCTGCGGCATGGGGATCCCCGGTCACCGATCCCAGGGGTGAGGTGTTGGAGGAGTGGGCGGTCGAGACCGGCCTGATCGTCCTGAATCGGGGCTCGGTGTACACGTGCGTGCGGCAGCGGGGCGGGTCCATAGTGGACGTGTTGTTTGCGAACCCCGCTGTTGCGAGCCGTGTGCGCGACTGGCGAGTTGCCGTAGAGGTGGAGACGCTGTCGGACCATCGATATATTCGATTTGACGTCTCCACCCAGACTGCGGGCGACGGTCGCCCGTTTGCCCCGCAAATGGATGGTCCTCGCTGGTCATACAAGCGTATCGACAGGGAGCTTCTCGAGGAGGCCGCGATTCTCCAGGCCTGGGTCCGGGAGTCAACGACGAACGAACCCGTCGACGTCGAAGCGGAGGCGCAGTGGTTCCGCGGGGCAATGACGCAAATTTGCGATGCGTCTATGCCCCGCGTCACCCAACCCACAAGGCGCCAGCTGTATTGGTGGTCCGCCGTCATCGCGCAGTTGCGCGTGAAGTGCGTGGAGGTGAGACGCCAGTACACCCGATACCGGAGGAGACGTCGTCGGGTTCCGGAGGAAGAGGCCGCGCTGTATGAGGTGTACCGCGCGGCCAAGGAGGCTCTGTGGCTGGCCGTCGGTGAGGCTAGGACTCGAGCCAGGGAGGAGATGTTGTCGACCCTCGACGTGAATCCGTGGGGGCGCCCTTATCGTGCGGTCCGAGGGAAACTTCGTGCCTGGGCGCCCCCACTCACTGAGAGTCTGCAGCCTCAGCTGCTGGAGGAAGTGGTCGCAACGCTCTTCCCTGCTAGAGAAGAGCATGTACCGCCGCCGATGGCTTTGCCCACAGCCACAGAGCCAACGGATGAGGAGGACGTCAGCGTCCCCGAGGTGACAGAGGCAGAGATGAGGGCGGCAATAACGCGGCTTCGGGCCAAAACCGTTGCCCCGGGACCCGACGGAGTTCCTGGCGTCGCGCTTGCCCTTGCTCTGAAAGAGCTAGAGCCCCAGCTGAGAGGACTCTACTCAGCGTGTCTTGAGCAGGGCCAATTCCCTAGTGAGTGGAAAAAGGGTCGTCTGGTCCTGCTCAAGAAGGCGGGGCGCCCAGCGGATTCGCCATCCGCATACCGGCCCATAGTGCTGCTGGACGAGGTGGGTAAGCTCTTCGAGCGGATTATTGCAGCCCGCCTTGCCAGCCACTTGTACAGAGAGGGGCCGGATCTGGACGATAGCCAGTTCGGCTTTCGGCATGGGCGCTCCACTGTGGACGCCATAATGCGGGTAAGAGTCCTGGCGGAGGAAGCGGTGTCCCGGGGTGGGGTGATGTTGGCGGTGTCCTTGGACATCTCCAATGCTTTCAACACCCTGCCCTGGAGCTGCATTCGGGAGGCGCTGTGTTATCACAGGGTGCCCCCGTACCTCCGCCGCATCGTTGGGGCTTATTTGGCGGAAAGGTGTGTCACCTACAGGGGACGCGACGGCGGAGGCCGGCGCGACATGTCGTGCGGTGTTCCACAGGGTTCGGTCGTCGGCCCACCCCTGTGGAACATCGGCTACGACTGGGTGCTGAGAGGCGAGCTCCAACCGGGGGTGGCTCTGGTGTGTTACGCAGACGACACACTGGTCACGGCCCGGGGGAGTTCATACAGGGAGGCAGCGTTGCTGGCCACGGCTGCGGTCTCACAGATTGTGGGCCGCATACGGCGCCTGGGCCTGGAGGTGGCCCTCAACAAGTCGGAGGCCGTGGTCTTTCACGGCCCTCGACGGGCGCCGCCGCCGGGATCACATATTGTGGTCGGGGGTACTCCAATCGCTGTCGAGTCCACCATGAAGTATCTGTTAGGACTTGACAGTGAAATACCGTTTTATATGGTTACACGAGTTTATTATTAATCGTTTTATGAAGACGCTTCTAACACAGCAATTCGATACAATAGGAACAGCAGCCATTACACACAGTGTTGCCAACTTACAAAAAAACTATTTTATTGTTACTCACACCTCCCCTCAATAAAATATTTAAACAAGTCTTACAATTGTTTTACTTCCAAAGGTAACCCAATGAACTAACCCTTAACACATTGACTTCCCCTTAATTAAGTATTAAACAATTTATCTCTTAATCTTTGAAACATTACACCACCCAATGCTTTGGTAAGTATGTCTGCAACTTGGTCACTGGTATTTACATATTTCAAAATTATAACTTTATTTTCCAACTTTTCCTTAATAAATGACTGTTTAATCTCCAAATGTTTGACTCTAGAGTTACCAGTGGCCATTTGCGCCATTTTGATAGTAGACTGGTTGTCTTCATACACAATTATGTTTACTTCAAACCCAAATGTTAACATAATGTCTTTTAACCAACAGGCCTCACTAGTTGCCAAGCACAAAGCAACATATTCAGCTTCGGTTGAAGACAAGGCAACCGTTGATTGTTTTCTTGAAAACCAAATTACTGAACAACCAAACACTTTAAAAATACACCCTGATGTCGATTTTCGGTCATCAGAGCCACCCCAGTCACTATCAACATAGCATAAAACATCCTCATTACACTCCTTATAGTATACTAAACACAAATCAATAGTTCCATTTATATATCTCAAGATATTTAACAAAAGTTTATACAAAAGTTCAGATGCACAACTCTGATAACGGCTCAAGATATTAACCACTGCACAAATATCAGGCCTAGTACCCATAGATGCATACATCAAGCTTCCTACTAGCTTTCTACATTTATTTTCTATTTCATTACTCTCTGAACTATCTCTTTTTAGGATATGAAAATTAAAATTTTTATCAATAGGTAACTTCAATGTTTTACACTTCAACATATTGTACTGTAACAACAATTTCCCCAAGTAATTTTTTTGTGATATAACAGTAATTCCCTTATTTAGATCTTGTTTAACATCAATCCCCAAGAATTTACTAATCTTTCCCATTTCTTTTATCTTAAATGTTTTACACAATAAATCTCTAAGTTTACACATTTCTTCTTTGTTATTCCCAAAATACAATATGTCATCAACATACAATAACAGAAATGTTTTCTTTTCTCCTTCACATTTAGAGTATAAACAATAATCCTTATCAGATTGTTTATAACCTAAAGACAACATAACATTATTAAAAGTATTATTCCAACTCTTTGGAGACCCCTTTAAACCATAAATAGATTTATTAAGACTTGGAATCAGTTCCCTCTGGTAAGATTAAATACAACTCCTCATTAAGCTCTGCATTTAAAAAGGCTCCACATACATCCATTTGATTCATCTTTAACCCTAACTTAGTAGCTATACACACAAAAATTCGAAATGTATTAAGCTTTGCCACAGGGGCATACAAATAATCATCACAATTTTGTTCGAAGCCTCTTGCTACCAATCTAGCCTTATAACTACTATCTTTCTTCTTCAAGACCCATTTTGAGCTAATAACTTCTTTTCCTTCAGGTATGGAATCTATCTCTGTCCATGTGTTATTTTCCTTCAGTTGATTAAGCTCTCTTTTTATAGCCTCCTTCCAGCTTTCAGCCTCTGCAGAGGTCATAGCTTCCTTGTAACTTCTTGGTTCAGCAAAATATAGGTAGTAATCTTCAAGATATCTTGGCTTTACTCTTCTTCTTCTGCTTCTCTCTTGGACCTCATTTCCTTCTGTATCTACCTGTTCTCGACTAGTTTCTTGAATAACTTCCGGTATCACTTCTGGTGTAACATCTGATTCTTCTCCATTTCCTTGATCTTGTACTGAATCTATGTCATAATATTCATAATCACTCTCATTATGTAGCTCCTCCTCTATTTCACACTCCACAGGTACATCCAGTAGTATAACATTTTCCATTTCCTGTATTTCCTTACTTTCTGGCTCTTTCTGCTTTTCCGGATCTAGAAATACAATGTCTCTCCTGGTATGAACTTCTCTCCTGTCTTCATAATATAACCTGAATCCTTTGGTATCTTCGTATCCAACGAACATTGCCCTTTCACCCTTGGCATCCCATTTTAACCTTTTTTCTTTTGGGATATGGACATACACATATTCACCAAATATTCCTCGTAGGCTCATCACATCAAACTTGCGTTTGTGGTAGGTTTCATAAGGTGTCTGGCCTTCCACTCTGCTCCTTGATGTTCGGTTCAGTACATACACTGCAGTGTTTACTGCTTCTGCCCATAACTCTTTTGGGAGATTTTTATTCTTCAGCATGGACCTTGCTGCTTCCACTATAGTGCGCATGTCCCTTTCTGCTTTCCCATTCTGTTGGGGTGTGAATGGTACTGTTGTCTGATGTTGTATTCCCTTTTCCCTTACAAATTCATCTAATTCTTTATTGACGAACTCTCCGCCGTTGTCAGTACGAATTATTTTCACCCTTTTTTCTGTTTGTGTTTCTGCCCACTTAACAAACTGTTTCAGCTTCACAGCGGTTTCACTTTTATTCTTCAAAAAGTAGATTACTCTGTAATTGCTGTAATCATCTTTGATCAGTAAAAAGTATTTAGAGTTACCAAGAGACGGTACCTCCATTGGACCACACAGATCCGCATGCACCAGCTCCAGGCATTCTGTTGTGTGCTGTTCACTTCTTCTAAATTTAAGTTTGTGCATTTTACCTTCTAGACACGAAACACACTTGAAATTGTCTCCTGTGTACTCTATATTGTTTTTATTGAGCACCTGCTTCACATAATCAACACTTTGGTGACAAAGTCGCCCATGCCACTCCGATAGCGCTGCCACAGCTGCAACACTTTCTTTCATGTTGACACTTGACACCTCTAGCACATAATAGTTCCCTTCACAGTTGCCTACCGCACATAGTTCATTGTTATTGTAGAACAAACACTGCTGATCAGTTAATGTGACCTGATAACCTCTCTTTGTAGCACTAGTTAAAGAGAACAAATTTATCTTCATTTGCGGAACATGTAACACATTGCTCAATGTAGATTTTACATAACAGTCTCCGTTGAACACACTCAATTCTACATCACCAACTCCTGCAACAGGTAACTGACGACCATCTCCAACAATAACATAACGATTTGATGTTGACAGTGACTGATAGTTTGTAAACATATTTTGAAGACATGTCATATGTTCACTTGCCCCGCTATCTATCAACCACCTTCTGTCACTTCCCGTGATGTCATTCCCAGTTGTCATTGCCATCTCACTTACTGTGATAAATGCATTAGACTTGTCTTGCAACCTGTCACTTGGTTCTTGTTGTCCTTGTCCCTCACGTTTTGGACAATTTGTCTTCAAGTGTCCCACTTCTCCACATGAGAAACATTTACGTTTTTCCTTGTTTTTACACTCCTTTGTAATGTGTCCCAGTTTCCCACACTTGTGACATTTCTTAGCAGTCTTGTTTTTGGCATATAGTGCAATACTCTCTTTGTCTTCATTTTTATGTTTTATTCTTTCTTCCTCTACAAGTAACCTGGATACTAAGTCATTGTAGTTCTGTTTACTGGCCTCTACAGACTCCCAAGCCGAGATGAAATGACTGTATGCCTCCGGCAGTGATAATAAAACTTTGGTCATAACCAATTGGTCAGAAATTTGTTCTCCAGCCTGCTTCAGTTGACAGATCATCTCTTCAAGTTTGGATAAGTGAACTGCCAAGTCTCCCCCTTTGAACTTGTATTGAAGAAACCTTTGTTGTAACATCATTGTACTCGTAGCACTCTTAGCCTCGTACACAGTGTGTAGTTTTTGCCACATCTCAGCCGCACTTTCACATGTGAGGATGTGAACCATCGCTGCCTCACTTACTCTGCTTACTATCATAGTCTGCGCCTTTGCATCCTTTGACACCCAGGTTGCAACTCCCTTACTCTCCGTAGTTTCCTTAGGTTTTGCCTCTGTCCCGCTCACAACCGAATACAATTCAGCTCCCTTCAGCGTGACTGCAATCTGGAATTTCCAAACATTCCAATTCTTTTGGCCTTCCAGCCTAATGGCCGAATTAGACGCCATTGTGTGTTGATCCATTGTTTTATGGTCCCCCGCGTAAGCATGCAGCCTGATGTCGTATATTTATCCTCCACACGACCTCCTTCAGACGCCGCAACCAACAATAACTCCAACTCGAATTATTATTGTTTGGTTTCGCTGACCACGCCACGTTCGCTCTCAACAACGAAACGCCGCCGGCATTGGTGTTTTTCACCCAACAATACTTCTGCGATCTTCACCTAAAACAGATTAATAAGCACTGGGCCCATAACCTGTTAGGACTTGACAGTGAAATACCGTTTTATATGGTTACACGAGTTTATTATTAATCGTTTTATGAAGACGCTTCTAACACAGCAATTCGATACAATAGGAACAGCAGCCATTACACACAGTGTTGCCAACTTACAAAAAAACTATTTTATTGTTACTCACAGTATCTGGGATTGGTGCTCGACAGCCGTTGGAGCTTCGGCCCCCACTTCTTCCTTCTGCGCCCTACCGCCGGCCTCGCTACCATCGAGGCGATCCGACCAGTGCTCGAGGAATGGCTCGAGAGAAGGCACGGCTCCCTGTCGTTTCGGGCGACGCAGGTGTTCTCGGGGCACGGTTGCTTCGGGAAATACCTGTGTCGCATAAACAGGGAGCCGGACGCCCGCTGTCATCACTGCGTCCATTGTCTGGAGGACACGGCGCGGCATACGCTGGCAGAGTGTGTAGCATGGGAAGAGCCGCGCCGTGCCCTCGTGACAGAAGTGGGAGCCGACCTGTCGCTGCCGGCCGTCGCTCGCGCGATGGTCGGGAGCGCAGAGTCGTGGGATGCGGTGATCTCCTTCTGTGAAACGGTCATCTCACAGAAGGAGGCTGCGGAGAGGTTGAGGGAGGTCGAAACCGCTCTCCCCACCCGCAGCAGACGTGTCGGGCGTCGGAGGAGGGCGGATAACGCCCTCTTCCGGCCCCCCTAAACGGGTCCAGAGGGACGGTGGACTTGGGGACGTCCGCCGCCCCGCCGAATAACTGGACCCTAGGCGGTGGCGCGTAGTGTTCCGCGCGCGCCCCTATTGGCGTTGCGGGGGGAGTACACCTCACTCCCCCCGCAAACATGAGGTGGCCCGCAGAGGCAGGCCAGCACTAGCCGGGGATCGTGGAAGGCGCACTAGTTCCCATGATCTCCGGTGCAAGTGTGGGAAGGGAACACCGGGGTGGTTTTTAGTCGGTTAGAGTCCGACAGACCCCTCCGCCCGCCCCAGGGCGGAGGACATCCGTGTGGATTTTCCACCTCGGCAACAAAAAAAAAAAAAAGGTTAGGTTAGGTTAGGTTAGGTTACTGCAGGCGAGAATAGATTGTCTGCAGTCGGAGGTCAGCCAGCTTCACCAAAAGCTCGCTGAAGCCGCGGCCCGGCCACAACAGGCCAAGGCGAGCCCTATGGCAGAGGGCCCTGCCTCGGCCCGGGCACAACTAGCCGAGACGTGCTCTGTAGTGGAGGGCCCCTCCTCCAACCTTGAGGATATCATCCGCAAGGTTGTAATGGAGGAGAGGGCCTTCACAAGAGCCTGCTTAGCGGGCATCGAGGACCGGCTCTTGCCCGAGAAACGCCTCCGACCGCCGCTTGCGGCGGATAAGAGGCAGTGCGAGCCGGGGCCGTCCTCCTCCTCCCAGGTGGAAGACGCCCTTCTGCCTTCAACCACCCCGTCCAACGAGTGGACGGAAGTGGTCCGTAAGGGGAAGGGCAAAGGGAAGAAGACGGTAACGGCCGTCCCTGTCGTCCCCGCCACCACCGCTCCCAGCCAGTCGCAGACGACCGGTACGGGAAATGGGAAAGGGAAAGGGAGGGGAAATAGACACCTAGTCCCCCCAAAAACCGCGGCCGTCGTGGTGACGCTCACCGCGGAGGCTGCGGAGCGCGGGGAGACGTACGCGTCTATTTTGGTGCGGGCGCGGGCCAATGCCGATCCCACCCAACTGGGGATCGGCAGTGTGTCTTGCCGGCGGACCCAAGCCGGGGCTCGAATTTTCGAGTTCCCGGGGACCGAAGGGGGAGCCCGCGCGGACCTCTTTGCAGCCAAGCTGCAAGAGGTCATCGCGGACTCTGCCAAGGTGGCCCGGCCGGTCAAGTCGGCGGCCATTGAGGTGACGGAGCTGGATGTCTCCGTCACCAAGGAGGAGGTGGTGGCGGCGGTCGCAGCGGTAGGGGGCTGTGGCGCCGCGGCGGTCCAAGGCCGGGACATAAGGCCCGGCCGCAGTGGTATGGGCACAATCCGCCTCGAGTGCCCAATCGCCGCTGCCAAAGCCGTCCTTGCGAAAGGACGGCTTCAAGTCGGGTTCAGCTCGGGCGCAGTCTGAGCACTCGAGGACCAGCCTCTGCGTTGTTTCCGGTGCTTCGGCATCGGCCACACCAGGCCTCTGTGTCCGTCTAAGGTAGACAGGACGGACACATGCTACCGCTGCGGCAAGGAGGGCCACAAAGCCGCCTCCTGCAAGGCCGCCACGCCGCACTGTGCGGTGTGTGCCGCCAGTGGCCGCCGATCAGGCCACGTAATGAAGGGGAGGAAGTGTATTCCTCCCCCTAAGCGTGGCAAAGCGCAGGCGCCAACCGGGCCTGCGCCTGCTGCTGCCGCTAACACCGCCGTTCCTGCGGCGGCTGCGGAGGAGGTTGCGATGTCCGACTGATGGACACAGTCGAACATCGCATCCTTCAGGCGAACACCAACCACTGCAGGACAGCCCAGGATCTGCTGATGCAGACCATGGCTGAGTGGTTGGTGGACTTGGCGGTGGTCGCCGAACCCTACTCGGTCCCTGGCCGTTGGCTGGGCGACCGAGACGGCTTGGTGGCATTGGTGGCGCGGTCTTCCACAGACTCCCCTCCCCTCTCGCTCTTAGAGAGGGGACCGGGATACGTGGCCGCCGCGTGCGGAGAGATAGCGATGGTGGGGGTGTATTTCTCCCCAAACCGCCCTCTCTCGGACTTTGAGGATTTCCTTGAAGTCCTCACTGCTGTCGTAGGGAGGGCGGCGCCACGCCAGGACGTGGTGTTGGGCGACCTAAACGCCAAGTCGGTGGACTGGGGCAACCCCGCCGCCGGTTGCAACGTCCGGGGACGCGCCGTCCAGTTTTGGGCGGCCTCGTGCGGTGTGTCCCTTCTCTCTTGTTTAGCTAAACAGATTGTCAACAAAGAAATTGTAATTTTCTCTGATGAAATTGGAAAGGATTTAGGCCACTTGTTGACAAATAAATATCCGGGACATTCTGTTATGAACTTTTGTATGCCTGGTTGTTCCTTATATGACATCATGAGGAAAATTATTAATTACAACTTCAACCAAGATTCTATACTTATAATATTTCTTGGTAATAGGGGTACTGTGAATAAAGGAGAATTACTCCAATATTATAGATCATTATGTGACCTGAGTTTAAGAAAAATTGTAATGTTCACATTTCCATATAGTAAAAGTTTGCCACAGGAAGAAAATTACTTTATATATAACATTAATAAAACATTGCATAATCTGTCATTTAATAGTAATGTATTTAATTTAATTGACATTAACAATTATATTGGTGAAAATTTTTATTTGACAAAAGATAGATATCTTGTAGACAGGTGCTATCTTTCAAACTATTGGAAAAGACAGGTAGCTGTGTCGCTATCATACTTTTTTTCTATTACAGCCAAGAATTTGGCTGATCAAGTTGCCTCTGTTGAACAATGCAATACTCAATTAAATCACTGTGCCAATAGTTTGATCATAATAAATGAATCAGTCAATCATTTAAATTAGAAAATGGGACAACAGAGGCGACCTCTTGCAATATTATAAGGAAGCCAGATAATAAATCGGGCGAATGTTTTGAGAGTTTTAATAGTATCAACCTGGTTCATCAAAATATTCAAGGATTTTTGAACAAAGAATTAGAAGTAGAACTATTCCTGAATTGTAACAATATAGGTATTCTTTGTGTAACGGAGCATTGGCTCAAATGTCATCAATTAATTTTCAATTTTAGTAATCACCAGGTTGGTAGTTCATTCAGCAGGGTAAATGCTATACATGGCGGAGCATTAATCTTAGTAAATAATCATCTTAAATTTAAAGACCGCAAGGATATTGTCAGCCTATCTGTTGAGCGAACAGTTGAAATAGCCTGTATAGAATTGGAGCAGTTTATTATATTAAGTGTGTATAGACCTCCTTCAGGGTTGTATGATTGTTTTGAAAAGGTAATGGATGAAGTGTTGCATAAAATCTGTAGTTCTAAGAAGTCAGTAATCATTTGTGGTGATTTTAATATTAATTTGTTAGAAAATTCTGGGTTAAGTACAAAAATTATAAGCCTGTTTCAGTCATACAATCTTGAAAACAAATTTCTCGAGCCTACCAGAATAACCCCAACTAGTGCCACTTGCCTAGATAATATTTACACGGATATTATACCCACCCAAAAAGCAATTATTAACTTATTAGATTCTGATCATTGTGGGCAATTGATCACAATTCCTAATGTAAGCAAGAAAGTCACTAAAAAGGATATCATTGTTAATCCAAAAACTAAAACTCGCCTTGAAACCTTTAAAACTAAACTTTTGTCGAAATTACCACTATTGTCAACTATTAATGATCCAAATCAACAATATAACGATTTTTTCAGTATATATTGCACACAATTTGAAAACACATTTGCCCCTAAAACAATCTCGGTTAATAGTAACGCTTCCTTCAACGACTGGGCCACTATTGGTATTCATAAGAGTCGAAAACGACTTTATGAGCTGTATGCAGAGCGGACCTATATAAACACTGTAGAATTTAAGTTGTATGTTAAAAATTATTCTAAAATATTTAAAAAAGTTTGTTTTATAGCAAAGTCACGTTACTTGAGTTCAAAAATTAAAAATAGTAGTAACGTAATTAGAATGACATGGAATATTATTAATAGCGAAACGGGAAGGTCTTGCAACCGAAACAGTGACTACAGCCTTGCTATTGGCGGTAAAATTTTAAATTCAGACACTCAAGTTGCCACAGCCTTTGAAAATTTCTTTGCGGATATTCCCGTATCGACTACTAAATCGCTAAACTCGTCACCTGCTGCTGCCGAGTCTTTACTAAGGGAAAACGTTTCAGTCTGTGATTCCGAATTTAATTTTGAATATGTCACCTGTAAAGATATAGTTAAAACTTTTCACACCTTAAATGTTAAAAAGACCGCCGATCTATGGGGTCATTCTGTGGAAGTTGCTAAATCCATTATAAACATTGTAGCTCCTTCATTAGCTGTAATATTTAACGATTGTATTGACCGTGGTGAGTTTCCTGATCTAATGAAATATAGTAAAATAATACCATTGTTTAAATCGGGTAGTACATCAGACCCCACTAATTATAGACCCATTTCAGTACTACCCACCTTTAGTAAAATTTTTGAAAAATTAATTTTGGCACAAATGCAAAGTTTTTTCAATAAACATAAGTTATTGCATAAAAAACAGTTCGGTTTCACAAGGGGTCGTTCAACTACTGATGCCGGTGTTGAACTTTTAGGACACATTTATAATGCCTGGGAGGACAAATGCGATGCTTTGGGCATTTTTTGCGATTTATCTAAAGCTTTCGATTGCGTTCTTCATGAAACATTAATCAGGAAACTACACCACTACGGAATCCGTAACGCCTCTCTGGATCTTCTTATTTCATATTTGAGTAATAGGATTCAGAGAGTTGATGTTAACGGGAAGAGATCTCCCGGATCCGTAGTAAGAATGGGGGTACCACAGGGCTCAATTCTTGGTCCATTTTTGTTTCTTATTTACATAAATGACTTGCCTCACCTCATAAAAGATAATCATGACATAGTATTGTTTGCAGACGACACTTCTCTTTTATTTAAACTCAAACGTCAGCATTTAGTTACGGATGATGTTAATAGCGCCCTGGCAAAAGTCGTTAATTGGTTTAATGTTAATAACCTACTCCTAAATGAGAAAAAAACTAAATGTATTAAGTTTACGATACCCCATGTAAGACAAGTGGAAACTACTGTACTAATTAAGGATAAAGAGTTGAAACCGGAAGATAGCACAGTGTTCCTAGGCATAACTTTGGATGCCAAGCTTCAGTGGGGCCCGCATATAGACAAATTGTCAAAAAAACTTAGCTCTGCAGCATACGCCGTTAGAAGAATTCGTGAGTTAACTGATTTAGAGACAGCCCGTTTAGTTTACTTTAGTTATTTCCATAGCGTGATGTCATACGGTATTCTCCTGTGGGGCAATGCCGCCGATATTCAGACAATATTTGTTTTGCAAAAAAGGGCAATTCGTTCAATTTATAAATTAAGTCCAAGATACTCCCTCAGAGAAAAATTTAAAGAGATTAATGTTCTTACTGTCCCTTCTCAGTTTATTTATGAAAACCTTTTGTACGCACACAAAAATATTAATTTGTTTAAAAAATACAGTGATATCCACAACATAAATACGAGGAACAAACACAAATTTGTTGTTCCGGCAACGAGGCTCAAAAAAATAGGGGGTACGTTCAGATGCCAATGTATACGTTTTTACAATAAACTTCCGAGCCAAATTCAAGCACTAAGCCTAAATAAATTTAAATCGTTTATAAAACGGCAGCTGTGCCTGAAAGCCTACTATCATGTTAATCACTATCTCGAAGATAAAAAGGCTTGGGATTAAGCTGCTCCAATGAAATTTGCTCTGTGAATGTCGAAGCCCCGGACTTCGCTTGTTTATTATTTATTCCTTTCTTTTCCTTTTTGTATTTTTTTATTTTTTCTTTTCCTTTTTTATATACTCTGACATTTAATGTTTTGACATATAATTTATTATTTTTTATACACTCTGACATTTAATGTTTTGACATGTATTTTATTATTTTTTACTTTATTATTTTTTTATTTGACATTTACTGATTTGACATGAATACTTATTTTGTTAAGTATTTTACTTTTTTTTATCATCATTGTGACTTTTAATGATTTTTGTGATTTTTATTTACATTCTTTTTGAATAGAACTTGTTATGAATTTTATATGATTATTGTGAATGTGGGGACCATGTGGGTCACATTTATATTTTTTGTTTATTTTTTCCCACAACTGTCTGACAGTTTGAGCACTCTAAGCGACCTACCCAAATGTCCTTTCTTTGGTATTGTTCGTCGTTTCGTTGAGCTCCTTGAGTTATAAGTCGAGCTACACGTTAACTGACAAATGCTTGCACTGACTTGACAGGTCCACTCAAATCTGTATGGTTCTTTCTTCAAAAGACCATCTCAGACACTAATCTGCATAGTCCTCATGTGAATTGAGCAAAATTGTTTGGACTTTAAAAGAGACTATGACCTCTGAGTTTGTTTCGGCTGTTTCTTCTCAGAGTAGTCAGGTACGAAACACCGGCCCCATCTAGTTTAAAAAAAATGACGTGTAAAAGTGTTTGTAAAAACCTACTTGCAAAATAAACATCATTTATCATTTATCATTTAACAGGGGGGGCGGTCCACACGTGTGTGCGGCAACAGGGCGGGTCGGTGGTGGACGTGTCGTTTGCCACCCCCGCGCTGGCCGCCCGCGTCGTGAACTGGCGGGTGGAGCTGGTGGAGACCTTGTCGGACCACCGTTACGTGCGGTTCGACATCTCCACCCGGCAGGGGAGGGGGACGGCCCACGCTGGGCAATCTCCCTTCCCGCGGTGGGCACTCACCCGCCTGGACCGGGAGGCAGCAAAGGAGGCCGCCTTTCTCCAGGACTGGCTGTCGCCTCCCCCAGTCGAGGAGGTCCCGGACGTTGACGCCGCAGCGGTCCGGCTCAGGGGGTCCTTGACCGAGGTGTGCAACTCCAGCATGCCTCGGTCTCGCCGTCCGCCTCCCCGTCGTGCCGTCTACTGGTGGACGGAGGACCTGGCGGGACTCCGGGCCACCTGCGTGGCGGCCAGAAGGGCCTACACGCGGAGCCGACGGCGCAGTGCCCAAAACCGAGTCCGGGCAGAGGAGGACCGCCTGTACGCCTCTTACCGAGAGGCTGCGGAGGCCCTCAAGTCTGCAATGGGCGCTGCGCAAGACTCGGCGAGGGCCGAGATGCTGGAGGGTCTCGACAGGGATCCCTATGGGAGACCATATAAGGCGGCGCGGAACCAGCTCCGCCCCTATGGTCCCCCACTGTCGGAGACCCTCGAGCCAGCATTGTTGGATGGGGTGGTCCGGTCCCTGTTTCCGCGCAGGACCGACTTCGCCCCACCAACAATGGATCCCCCGCAAGGGGCGGCTCCACCGGAGGTGGAGGTTCCCCCGGTGACGGCGGCGGAATTCTGCGCAGGGGTTCTGAACCTCCGCGCAAAGAAGACCGCCCCCGGACCGGACGGCGTCCCCGCACGGGTGGTGGCGATCGCCGCCTCCCAAATGGAGGACAGGTTCCGGGACCTCTTCAGTGCGTGTTTTACGGCTGGGAGGTTCCCGAAACTGTGGAAGGAGGGGCAGCTATGCCTCCTCCGAAAGGAGGGTCGCCCGGTTGACTCCCCCTCGGCATACCGGCCCATCGTTCTGCTCGATGAGGTCGGTAAATTGTTCGAGGGGATTGTCGCCGCGAGGCTGGAAAGCCATTTGCGGGAGGTAGGGCCGGATCTGTCGGACGCCCAATACGGTTTCCGCCGTGGGCGTTCGACGATCGACGCGCTGGCCCTACTCAAGGGCCAAGTGAAGGAGGCGGTGGAGGCGGGGGACGGAGTGCTGGCGGTGTCATTCGACATTGCCAACGCCTTCAACTCCGTCCCCCACTCGACGATATTGGAGGCGCTCCGGTACCACGGAGTGCCCCAATATCTGCGGGATCTCCTGGCCAGCTACTTGGAGGACCGAGAGGTCCTCTTCGTAGACAAAACGGCCACCATGAGGCGCTACGGGGCAGAGTCCGGCGTTCCACAGGGGTCGGTGCTCGGCCCCCCCTTGTGGAACATCGGGTTCAATTGGCTCTTGCGGGGAGCCCTCCTCCCGGGCACGAGTGTCATCTGCTACGCGGACGACACTCTCCTCACTGCCCGGGGGAGGAACTTCGGGGATGCGGCCTGTCTGGCCTCGGCTGGCGGATCCTTGGTGGCAGAGAGGATCCGCCGCCTGGGATTGAAGGTGGCGCTGCACAAGACGGAGGCCGTGTACTTTCGCGGTCCCCGGCAGCGCTGCCCTCCCAATGCCCACATCGTCGTGGAGGGCGTCCGTATAGGGGTCCAGCCCCAGATGAAATATCTGGGGCTGGTGCTGGACGAGAGGTGGCGCTTCGGCCCGCACTTCAGCGGGCTGTCGACGCGCCTGTTGAAGGCCGCGGACGCTCTCTCGTGGCTCCTCCCAAACCTGGGGGGGCCCAAGGCAAAATGCCGGCGCCTCTATGCAGGCATCTTGCGGAGCATGGCCCTTTACGGGGCGCCCATCTGGGCGGACTCCCTCCATAGGAGGGAGAATGCGACCGCCATCCGCAGGCCCCAACGGGCCATTGCACAGCGGGTGGCGAGGGCTTACCGCTCAGTGGGCTTTTCGGCGGCGTGCGCTCTGGCCGGCACCCCTCCTTGGGAGTTGGAGGCATGGGTGCTCGCCAGAGTGTACGAGTGGACGGCGCACCGGAAGGCGCTCGGGGAGCGCCCCGTCGCCGAAGAGCGGGA
Source organism: Xestia xanthographa (assembly GCA_905147715.2). NCBI lineage: Eukaryota > Metazoa > Arthropoda > Insecta > Lepidoptera > Noctuidae > Xestia > Xestia xanthographa. Next base: position 61,826 of record LR990654.1, on the reverse strand, counting down.
GGCCGTGCGGCAGGAGGCGAGGGACGCCATCATCCTCCATTGGACGGAGGACCTCGCCAACGCTGCCTTTGGCCGCCAGACGCTGGACGCGCTCGGTCCGGTCCTGAAGGGCTGGCTCGAGCGGTCCCACGGTTTCCTCTCTTTCCGTCTGGTGCAGGTGTTGTCCGGGCACGGCTGCTTCGGATCGCACCTGCACCGGATCGGGAGGGAGGAGACCCCGGCGTGCCACGACTGCGGCGCGGTGGAGGACACGGCGCAGCACACCCTCGAGGTGTGCCCGGCGTGGTCCGACCTGCGCCGCGGTCTGACCGCGGTGGTCGGACCAGACCTCTCGCTTCCCGGCGTGGTCGACGCCATGCTGGGGAGCGAGGATGCCTGGTCAGCGGTAGCCTCCTTTTGCGAGGACGTACTCTCGCAGAAGGAGGATGCGGAGCGCGCGCGGGAGGACGATCCTCTCGCTGCGCCGCTCCGCAGACGAAGAAGGGGGAGAAGGCGTCGAGCCCTCCCTCCTCATGGTGACGGGCGGGCTACAGGCACGGGGGTGCCTGTGCCCGCATTGCACCCGTCATCTTCGTCGGTCATTCCCGACCCCCCCACACCCGTGAGGGTGTGAGGGGTCTGCCTTGCAATCGTCGGCGGAGGTCTGGAAGTAAAGGCTGTGCCGGTTTCCCAGTCCCCCGCCACTCGGACGAAGCGGGAATGCGCTGGGTCGTTTTAGTGGGTATACCGGGTCCGCCCGGGGAGTCCCACATACCCCTCCCGTCCCCCGATGGGAGGGTATGCGTAATGCATTTTTTCCCAGCGTAAAAAAAAAAAAAAAAAAAAAAAAGGTTAGGTTAGGTTAGGTTTTTTTTTTTTTTTTTTTTTTTATTGTGCTTTTCCCCGTTCCTTCCAACGGGCTCTTGTTATTCTAAATTTCTCATTCATTCCAGTTCTATCATATATTCCTCTCGCACTTTCATGCTTCATACTGTATCTTTCTTTCACACATCCTTCCATTCTTAGCCGGGTGGGACTCCCGCTATTCTAACTACTTGAACTACTTGACATAATTTCGTTTATTTAGGGATAGTCAATGCACACTTTGTTTTATTTACATTATTTCTTACTATCTATTTTTATATACAAATTTTTGTTTATTCCGATTTTCTAATAATTACTTGTATACATTTAAATTCAGGACATTTTCTCTTATTCTACGTTATGATTATACATGTTCTTTCTTATTTTGCTACATTTTTAATGGTTATTTTCTAATTTAGGTATCTATACGTTGTATATTTTCTTACACGACTAGTTTTATGTCTACTTTCTTATTTTAGTTTTAAACAATAACAAGTTTATCCTAATATTACCAACTTTTATTTTCTAACATAGTATATTTTGTTTTAACTTATATCTTATTTTCTAACATGATCAGCTTGCTTTTTTGTGACACAATTTTCTGCACTTATTATGGGTTTTGGACTTATTGTTTGGACCTACTATATTTGGACTATTCTAGGGGTTTGTGTACTTACTTTCGCTTTGTTGCGTTTGTTTATTTTCTGTTTCGCCAATAATATATATATATACTTATAATATACATATTTATTGTCAATTCTTTTCTAGACTTTTAATATTCTCAGCGCTTTCGGGGATTGTGTGGGGTGTGTGTTTGATGTTTTGTGTGTGTTTATTGATATATTCGTATATGTTTACCATATATTTTGTATATCTGTGTTTTTTGTTGTCCGCTGGTTTCCATGTGTCTTTCTTTCCATGTTTGTTATCAACTTTTATGCTGTACTTCCAGTTTGTGTCGTTGTATTGGTATGTTCCTGTGCGTGTTCCTGTGTGTGTTGCGTATATTCCTGTGTGTGTGGCGTGTATTCCTGTGTGTGTTGCGTGTGTTTCTGTGTGTGTTGCGTGTGTTATATATACCCTAGGGAGCAGTCTAGGCGTAAGCCGTTGTCGTCCGAGCCAGATAATCCCATTTCTTGCGGACCGGGCACTCCGTGCTGAAAGCATTGTGCTCGGTCTTCTGAAGCTTCGAGTGCAAGCAGTTGCAGCACTGCGGTTCATTTCCCGCAATAAACTCCACACATTTCTCACGTAAATGTGGACCTCCGCAGTGGCTGCACCTGTCCGCACTCTCGGTGCAAAATTTCCGGCCATGTCCGAAAGCCAGGCACTTTGTGCATTGGATGAGCGGTGACTGGTCCTCCACCCTGACCCTTTGCAGGTCAAGGTAGAGGGCCCCAGCCTCCGTCATCCTCTGCCACACCCTGGGTCTGACCTGGACGACAACGTGCGCCGTTTTTGGGTTTCTTGTCCTCTTCTTGTATTTTATGGCCATTTCCTTGTCTTCTTGGTCTAAATCCCTAAAAATGTTTTCATTTTGGGAGTAGAGCGCCTTCACCATTTCGTCGTCGTTATCGTTATTGTCCACGAAAACGTCTTTTAGGACGACGAGTGGGTTTTTGTTTTTCATGGGCGCTACTATTAACCCTTTCCCTCGGCTTTCGATCCTTTCTTTTACTTTCTTTAGCTCCGCCTCTGTGTCACACCCTAATATGACCGTCTGGTTTTTTGCCTTCCGGACTTTGTTTATTTTTAGGCCAGTTCCCCTGGCATCGACCGCCTCCCTCACCCTGGCTAGCACCTCGTCAGCAGTCTCCATGCTGCCTTCAAGGGTGACCGCCATCGAGTGAAGTGCCGGTCGATGCCCGGGTCTGGCTGCGGTGACGTTGGCGTATGACGGCGCCTCGGTTGTTGCATCAGGCTCTGTTCTCTTAATGACCTCCTTGACGTCCCTGGCGGCTTCGTCTATTCTAAGCTCGAGGACTCCCTGCCCCACCTCAACCTTGCAGCTGAGTTCCTCGATATGATCGCTTAGCTTGTCTAAGAGGTCAGCGCCGCTTTCGTTTATCTCCTCTTTTATGTCCGAGGTGACTTTCGAAACCTTCTCTTCGAGTTGGTTGAGCCGCGTCTCCAGGTTCGATTCCACCCTTTGTAGCCTTCCCAAGATATGCTCCGACAGTTCGGGTGGGGTAGGCTTGGTGTCAATTGCGGGAGGAACCGTTCCGGGCGCTGTCTCCAGGCTCTTAACTCGCTTACTCAACTCGAATAGGGTCCGCAGGCACTTGTCCGACTGGGTTTCCAAAAAGATCTTGATATCTTTTCGCATCTGGGGATAACCTTGGACTCTGGTCGGAATCTCCTCAAATGTCTTCATGACCTCTTGTAGAAGTTTGTCAGTGGACGATGTGGCAAAGATGTTAGTTTGCTGTTTATAGGCGTCCATTAGGTCAAGGGACCTCCTTTTCCGCTCAGGCCTCCGGATAAAGGTTTTAGCGGCGTCTAGTGCCTGTGCCGGCTGTCCTACCTGTCTGGGAGTGGTGGTGGTGGGGGGGGAAGAGACGGCGCCAGAGGTTCCTGCCGATGGCAACAGTGGCGTTTTGGCTGTCAACGTAGTCTCCTGTGTTCCACCGGCGCCGGCCCTCGCCTCCCTCCCCACCACTGGGGTGCGGATTCCGGACATCATATTTGGTTTCTTGAGTTGCCCTCCTTTTGTATGTTATGTGGTCAGTGTGTAAAGGGCACTGCCAGGAACGGGGAAAAGTGGTGTCAAGTGGTCTGCACACAGTGTAAAGGGTGTGTGCAGTTCAAATAAAATAAATAGACAATAAGGAATTATTAAAAGTAGGTGGGTGTAAATGCGCTTGGGATATTAATATCCACAAGTGTCCAGCCTTCGCTCAAAAGAGCGGATCAAAAGTGAAGTCTATACTACAAAAGAGAAAATTATAACCTAAGATACTTATAGCTAAAGAGTAATTGTGAAGCAGCTTGTTTTATCCCCCAAAAGATAAACAAAATAAGTTAAAATATTTAACAATCAACACATTTACAGAATGCGAGGTCAAAATCGGGCAATGCAAAACCGCGATCAGAATTTTTCTATCCCTCTTAGTTTCGGAGATACGTTAATTTAGGATATAGGGGTTGGGGGAGGGTCCAATCAGGTAGGGGAGGGTGCCTCTTATGTGACTTTAGCCGTGGTGTCTCGACACCACTAAGGCTGATTTTGAGGTCGAGGAGTCTCTATCTCCTTCCGTTCCCGAGATATGGCGTTTTGCGATAAACAAGATGTAAACGGGCCCTACTGTGTGTAAAAGGACCTGGTTGGGAAGGAGGGTTATGAATGGAATGTTATTGGGGAATTTTGGGTGGTTGTTAGTGGGTTGGGATAGGGGAATATTTTGGAGGGGTAAGGGGGGTGTGTTTTAGAAGGGGGGGGGGGGGAATTGAGGAAAAGGAGGGGATGGATACCTCTTGTGCGACGAAGGCTGGTATTGAAGTCAGAACGTTTCTGTGTCGCTTAGTTCCGGAGGTATGGCCCGTTACAAAATAATCGGGAAAGGGTTCAGGGAAGGATGAAAGTGGGGGGGTTGGATCCCTCTTGAGTGACTTTCACCGTGGTTTCTACGAAACCACAGAGGCTGATTTCGAGGTCGGATCTTGGCTAACTCCTCTCGTTCCCAAGATATGGGACTTTCTACATATACAGGCTGTAAACGGACCCTACCGAGTGTAAACAGACCTTACGTGGGAACGAGGGTTCAGGGTGTGGAATGCTAGCTGTTTGTTTTGGATGGTTGATAGGATTGGGATATAGGAGAGTTTGGGGGGGGGGTGTTATGGAGGGGGGGGGGATTCCGGGGATATAAACTGTGATGTAACACAACTGTGGCTGAGGGCCTCTTGTCTATTGCTGATCTGGAGGTTGGATAGGTTTGGATAGGGTGGTTTGGAAGAAGGGGGGGGGGGGGGAGGGGGTTGGGGTTGGTATCCCGAAAATATAAATTAGGGTAGTAAGTTGTACGGCTGAAGGCCACTTATTTATATGATTCACCGTCAAAAAGTTTTTGCGATAATTTTTCTAAGTCCAAGGGTGACTTTGTCGTAGAGGGTTGAAATTTTGTCCAGAGGTGCGGATGGTCTAATATGGTTGGGTATCCAACCAGGGGGAGGGGTTAGGGGGGGGCTTCGAAAATTGTGTCAAATTTTGGCTAGGACGCACCGTTTCAGAGATACAGGCCTTTTTCAGTTTTTATGCTGTTGGTAAACTTACTTCCGGTTTCTTAAAAATTTCTTTACTCATATACGCTATGTCTTAAAATTATTTGTTTGTGAGTTCCTGTAGGGGAAAACACTGCTTGCGTTTGGCGCTCCTTGAAAGTGGGGCGTCTTCTATAGGGTGTGAGCTGTTTACTCCTGAAACTTTCACCCAAATACCAAAAACCGCAAATGGCTGTTTTTGGGGCTTGCGATTTGACTTACTTGGGGCTCTGTATCTCTCAAACGGGTTGCTCCCGGAGTCTGTTTCTTAATCCTAAACTTAATCTATGAACTAATCTATCTACCTAACTAGGTGTCTTCGTTCCGCCGCTGATCTTCGCTGCTCCAGCGCCGTCCAAAATCTTCCCGGGGGTGCCGGCTCCAGAGGGTGGTGTTGACTGGGCTGTGTCCTATGTCGGGTTGTAGGGTGGATGCTTCTCCAACTGCTGGCACCGGTACGGTTCCAGCAGCTGGTCCCGTTTAAAAGATATTCCCCTGGAAAGGTAAAATCTTGACCCTGGCGAGCTGGTGGTGAAATGTCCTGGGTAGTTATTTTCACGATCCGACGCACCGTTCCAGGGTTACTACCCCGACAAACTTAGTTGGTAATGGCGTTCCGGGTAATGGTTTGGGAAATAATTTCCTAGAAATTCCAGTTTATGACCAATATCCCTGTACTCTACAGATTCTGGAAGCTGGAGAAGTTTTATTTCGGATCAGTCTAGGTTCCTATTTATCCTGTGACCTGCTTGTTTTTAGCAGGTGGTCAAAATTACAGGGGTGGAACCACTTTCTGCAAATAGGACTTTCTGTCGGATCCAGGTGATGAAAAATTTATTTTTGGCCAAATTTATATAGTCCGTGGTCTGAGCAGCCTTGTGGATTTTTTCTCGATTTTTACACGCTATATTTAGCTGTATATTTGAATGGAATTTATTGTTAATTTATATCTTTTAATCTACTAGTCCAAAAATTTTGAAATTTAGCACTGGGGTTCTTTAGAATATGCACTGTTTTTTAATGTCCGAAAAATGATATGTTATCGATCTTAATTTTGAGTTATTGAGGGTTGAAATTTTAAAATATATTAATAATTTTGAAAACCTTGTATCTTCCAGACGAGCGGTCCAATGTCGGTGGTCGAGGTGTCGGGTGAAAGGGGATGGCTTCCTGCGCCTATTCCCGTTTTCGGATTTCTCCTCCGACTGCTGGAACTTGACCTCGTGTCCACGTGGATTTTCCTTTTTCTCCTGTAGCTCGGCGAGTTTCCACGGGAAAAATCCCAAACTCAGCTAGGATGTGGAGCTTGTCCAGGTACTTCGAAGGGCAGTCCAAAAACACTAGGTCACCGATCTATTTCGAGCAGCGTTTCACTTTTTCACTTTTCGTGGTCACTTTTTAGGTTAAATTTTCGGTTTTTCGCTCGTAATTTCGCGAGTTTTTCACCGATTTGAAATTTTTTTTTCCACTCACAGACGTAACTCGTTAGCGCGCAACTTTTAGCAAAAACTCAGGTATTTTTGCTCACTTTGGCTATTTTTAAGGATTTTTCGAGCGCGGAGCTGCTTAAAAGTGATCCGGTCGCTGCGGGGGGCGCCGTGAGACTGGTTAGGTTAGGTTAGGTTAGGTTAGGTTAGGTTTTTTTTTTTTTTTTTTTTTTTTTTTTTTTTTTTTTGTTGTGGCAGGAGTGGGAAATCCCCGCGGACACCTCGACTATCCCACAGGAATTTCTCTTGTGAGACAGTCGAGGTAGTGCCGGACTCGAACCGGCTAAAACCACACTCCTGCCTTTCCAGTGCCCTCTGACATTGTCAAAGCCGTTTTTGTGCAAATTGATGTTGGCTACTGTGGCTTTTATTTATTACTTTCTTTACGAATCCGGAGAGACGTCCTCTCTAAGTGTATATCTATAACTTTCATCATTAATAATTTATACACTATACCTACCCACTACATAATATCTTACACTGACAAACAATTCTATCTATTTAAAGCTACCGAAGACCCCCCTTTCTTTTACATAATTTTTAAACTCAATTAGATAATACTCAAATTATATTGCCATTATATACTTAAGTATTATTATTACTTGTTTCTGCAAATCACTAATGTTGCAATTTTTGTGCAGTAGTCCAAAAACTTTTCTCGGGTCTTATCGGTCATCAGGCCAGGAAGATTTCGCGCAACGAGCTCAACACCTAGCTTCTGCTCTGCCTCATATCTGGCCCTTGCGGTGATGGGGCACTCTAGCAGTATATGGAGCACCGTCTCTTCTTTGCCAGGCTCACAAGCGCACGATGGGCTCTCTTTACACTTGAACCGACTCAAGTATGCAGAGAACCCACCGTGCCCCGTGAGTATCTGCGTGGTGATGCTCGTGGGGACCATTTTTCGCACGATCCTGTACGCCACTACCGCGTCCGGGAAGAAAATTTTGGTGCCCGAGGCAGTCTCACCTGATCCGTACCTCCCGTTCCATTCGTCAAGCGTCTCCAACCGGATTTTTCGCTTGACGAATGATACGGGGCACAGATCATAGTCCGGCCTCTTCTTTGACCTCAGTGCGGCCTCCTTCGCCAGCTGGTCGGCTCGCTCGTTCCCCTCCAACCCTGCGTGGGCTTTTATCCAGAACAAGGAGACACTCTTGTTCTGGAGCCTGCAGCGTCGGATGATGTCCCTGGTTTCCACAGCTAAGGGATGGGGGGAACTTACGTTCGCAACTGACTGAAGGGCCGCCATGGAGTCGCTGAAGATGCCGAACGTGGTTTCACCACTCTCAAGCACTTCTCCTGCCGCCTTCTGTAGGGCCAGAAGCTCTGCCTGGTAGACGGTACAGTAAGACGGCATGGCAAGTTTGAGGGCCTTAGTTTCGGTGGCACCATTCCACAAGGATAGCGCCGCTCCGACTCTGCCCTCAATCTTGCTGCCGTCTGTGAATATACGCACAGCGAAGTCACTGTGGTTGTTATATTGTTCCTCGTCTACCAGGCTTCCTAACTCCAGCGTCACTTGGTCCGCGGGGTGCGGAGCCTCTATCGCTGGAGCCATCCGTTCAATCTCCCTCCCTCCTAGTACCGGCTGGGGTACGCCCCTCTTGGCTCCGTACAACGCAGCCGCTTCCCGTATACGGAGGTCGAGTGGGAGTATACCAGCCAGCACCAGTGCCGAGTTTAGGGAGACCGTGCGGTAGGCTCTACACAGCTTCTGGGCAAACCCCCTCTGGACCACGTTCAGCTGTTTTATGACCCCCAATTTGTTGGCGGCAGGTGCCCATGCGCTTGCGGCGTACAAAATCGTGGGCTCCACTGCAGCGGTGTATATCACCCTTATCACCTCCGGGTGCAGGCCCCAACTAATACGGGCTGCTCTGGCCAGCTGCTTGTACATAGCTATGGCCTTTTTACAGACCATAGCTACGTGTTTGCTGAAGGTGAGTTTGGCATCGATTGTAAGCCCCAGTATTTTGACATCTTGGGACATGTCAATGTCGATCCCCCCCATGCTCAAACGCGGCGCGTCATATTTCAGCCTTCGCGTTAGTACCATCGCACAGGTTTTGTGCGGTGCGAAGTTCAGCCTATTCCTGACGCCCCACGTCCGAACATGTTCGAGAGCGGCATTGGCCTGTCCCTCAATTTCCAGTGCTGTATCTCCGTCGAATACCAACACCACATCGTCAGCAAATGCCTGGCAATAATCACCCCTACCCTCTAGCTGCTTCAGGAGCGGGTCCAGTATCAGGTTCCAAAAAATGGGCCCTCCTATCGAGCCCTGAACGCACCCTTTGCTGGTGTTTCTCCTGCTTTCTTCACCGGCGTATCTCACTGTGACCACCCTGTCGCTGAGATAGCTGCTGACTACCCGTCTCAAATTCACAGGACACTTTTCCTCAGCCAATCGTACTTTGATAGTGGGCCACCACGCACTGTCGAATGCTCCCTCAATGTCCAGTGACACAAGCGTGACAATCTTTTTCTGTGCCAGCTTTGTGCGGATGTGCTGCACAAGGGTATAGAGGGAGTCTTCAGTGCTTTTTTGGGGCATAAAGCCGTATTGGCGAGTACTTATCCTGGGTAGTAAGTAAAATTTGAGGCGGGCAACCAGCATCTTCTCGTACACTTTCCCCAGGACAGGCAATAGCCCAACCGGCCTGTACGACTTGGGTTTGGTGTACGAGTCTTTGCCTGGCTTTCTAAGCACAACCACCGTTGCTTCCTTCCAGATCTTCGGGAAGTGGTGTAGCGCCAGGCACTTGTTCAGCAGTGCCAGGAAGTAGTTGGGGTCACAGTGAACCGCGTGACTGCAGATGTCCGCCGTGAAGCCGTCGGCTCCCGGAGCCTTTTTTGGGTTGAATGATCCCACAGACCTATCAAGCTCGCTTAGGGTAAACGGTGGGTCATGTCGTTCATCATGGCTCCATGCGTTTACCATTTCTGCCCGTTCTCTTGTTTGGCGATGGTCTATGGTATCATCTTCCTCTCGGTCCTCGGGGTAGAACGTCTCGGCCAACAGCTTCACGGAACCCCTCGCGTCCAGCGGCTGTCCACCTATCTGTAGTGGCAGATCTTCTTCTCTCTTTCCGATCCTACCCATTACCCTGTAAATTCCCTCCCAGACCCCTTCTCTGTCCTGCTTTCCGCAGAACTCCTTCCAGCTCTCTGTTGCGGCTTTCGTCACTGCTTCCTCATATTTTTCCCTTTCTTTTTTGTACAGGTCTACAACCATCGCTCTTCGGACCGGCGCTGCGTTCCTCACTCTGCGTTTCCTGGTGGCGACCATCCTCTTCATCTCAGCGAGCTCCTCAGACCACCACGGCAAGGTAAGTGTTTCTGTGTTGTTTTTCCCCGGAATTGTGTGTTGACATGTGTGTGTAATTGCTTGTGTGTATGTGTTAATTTGTGCCTCTAACTCGTGAACCTGTGTAACATTTGAGAGTTCCGCAAGGGTCAAATCCTTGTCCTGCATAATTTGAGACAGTTTCTCACGAAACTGGCTCCAATTTGCTTTCTTTGTGTTGTAAACCCTAGTGGTCCTCTCAATGTTTATGCCTTTAGATTTGGTTAAATTAATGCCGAAAATAATGCCGTTGTGGTCGGAGCTCGTGAGACCCTCGTCAATCCGCCAGCCGTCCACCAAGTCCAGCATGTCCGCCGAACAGGCCGTCACATCTACGTGGCTGCAGTACCTGATGTCACCCCGAATGGTGTCGAAGGTGGGTATGTCCCCAGTGTTGAGGATCTGTAGCCCCAGCTCCCCCAGCGCTCCACACATTTGCGCACCCCTCCGATCTTCACTGCTGCTACCCCACCAGGTACTTTTCGCATTCGCGTCTCCTCCAATAACCAACCTGCTAGAGCCCAGCTCTCGCTCTATCTGACGGAGGTGCTCCAGGTATGGCTCAATGGGCTTGTCGGGCTCGAAGTAGAGGGACACCAGCGTGATCGTCCAGGCTCTGGTTCGGACTCCCACCACAACGATGTTGTTTGTGGTGAGTTGCGGGTACTGTAAGACGTCCAAGTCTTTGTCGAAGACGGCTATTGCCGCCTTTACAGTCCCTTCTCCTCCCTCAGAGCTCTGGAAGACCCTTACGCCCCGGTGGCCTCTCATTCTTCTTACCCCACCCACGTAGGGCTCCTGGAGCAACGCTACGGCGAGTTTGCGCTTTGTCGCCTCGAGCAAAAGTTCGTTGGTGGCTAGCTGACTCCGTTGCAGGTTGGCCTGGACCATTTTGTACCTAGCAGTGGTTGCAGGGACGCCCTTAGCAGTACGCTATGGAAGCTCGGGCCAATCCGTCCCACCTCCTACGCACCGGGCAGTCGCTACTGAACGCGTTGTGCCCAGTGTTCCCCAACTTGGCTCTGGTGCAGTTTACGCACACCGCCGCTTCACCGGTCTGTCGGTTTGGGCAATCCGCTCTGATGTGTGAGCCGCCGCAGTGGCTACACAGGTCAGCTGGCTCCTTACAGAGGCGTTTGCCGTGACCGTACCCCAGGCAGCGGGTACACTGCACCAGTGGCGTCTGGTCTTCGACGCGGACCCTCTGGAGGTCGATGCGAAGTTTTTCTGCATTGATTGCACGCCTCCAGATCATTGGGGACACACTGAGCACAACGTGATTCATGTGTGGGTTACGGGTATTCCTCCGGTACTTTATAACAGTCCTTTGGTCCTCGTCGTCGAGGCCGTGAAATATCTCCCGGTTCTGATTCTTCAGGGCTTTAACGACCTCTTCGTCGCTGTGTATTTTCAACACGTCCCTAAGAATCAGAAGCGGGTCCCGATTCTTCACTTCCTCGACAACGAGGTTTCCTCCAGCCGCCTCTAACCGCTCCTTCACTTTGCGTCTCTCTTCCTGTGTTGCGCACCCCATGATAATCTTCCGATCTTTGGCCTTCCTGACTTTCTCAATGCGCACCCAGCCCTCCTTTGCGTCCACTGCTTTCCTCACCCTTTCTAGGATTTCGTCCCCAGTTTCCATCTCTTGTGTCGAGGAGACGACCACGGAGTGCAGCGTCGTTCGCTCCAGGGTTTGTGCCCCGGTGTGGCCTTTATTGACGGCTGCGACAGTCGCGTAGGTCGTCTCCCCCACACTTTCCTTGCTGGCCAGAGTGTGCTGGAGCCTTTCCAGTTTCTCGGAGTTATCTCTTAACTCCGAGATGTGCTCCTTCAGGCTGTTTAGGAGCTCAGCCTGGCCAGCAAGAACTTCGACGGCGACAGGATGGGGACTACGGTCAGCAGTGGGTGCGGGTTCCGGTACGGCAGAGGATGCGGTAGGGCCTTTGTCATGCTCAGACTCCTTGACCAGCTCATATAGCCTGTTTATGGCCTCGAGCACCGCAGTCTTAATGTCGGCCTTGAGGTTGCGAGAGTTTCCCAAGTTCAGCTTTGCCTTATTTAGGCAAGCTCTCGCCTCCTCAGTGCGACTGCGGGACCCAGCCTCAGGCCTTTTGAGCGGTCTCGGGGCATCAGTATTAGCTCGGCGCGTCCCCGGAGTGGCAGGGACCCCCTGCGAGGCAGAAGGAACGTCTTCTCCAAACGAGATTCTCCTCCTCGCATCGGTGAACGAAGGTCCCGCTTTCTCCGCCAATCGCGGCGAGCTACCAGAGCCATGGGTCTTTACGGTGCTAGATGGGGTGCAGAACATATTTAAGATGTGGGAGCAGGTAATATCGGAACAGACCCCTGTAAAGAGGGGGTCGGCACAGCAATATCTGCTCGCGAGTTGAGAGACTGTCGGGCACTGGTACTTCTGTGACCCTGTAAAGAGGGGACACAGTAAGTATTAAGCTAAATTCAGCTAAAAATATAAATAAAAACAGGTAATATATAATTAGTGTCGTGTACTTCCAGTCGACCGTCACAATAAAATATTTGTCCTTCTGTGTCCCTGTAAAGGGGGAACACAGTAGGCTATAGAATAATAATCAATAAAATATAAAAACAATAATTAAATAATAATTTCTGTCAATAAGCCTTGCAGACTTGGTCAAATAAGGTTAAAAAGTCAAATTTCCCTACCAAACACTACAAAAACAGTAAGAAAAGCAAAATCAAACAAATCCAAAAAATAAAAAATTTGCCAAAAACCCCACGTCTGCCTTCCTATACACAATAGGGTGGGTGGGCGGGCAAAATTTTTGCGAGCTAGCGGCGCGTGCGAGGGGTCCAGAGACGCGTCTCCGCGCGGGCTAGCTATATAAAGAATAAAACTTATTAGGTGCCGACCAAAAATTTTGAGTTGTGGTCAAAAAACCCGTTTTTGAACCGAAAAATTTTGAATTTCACCCCAAAACCTGGAAACTGGGACACGGACCGCGGACCAGAATTCAGGGATGAAGGGTGAGGACTATTGCAACTATAAACTAACGTTATTTTTGTAAAAGAATTTGGAAAAACAATTAATTTAGACAATTTACTTTGAAAATTCGAAAAATTCCCGAGTGTTAGTAGGGATAAAGTCCCGACGCGCGTGCAAGTGCGTGCGATATGGTCAAAACGTAGGCGGAGGCCTAGTTTGGTCTAAAAATACTGAAAACCGCTTCAAAATCGCACGTCTGGAAGCAAAGATATCTGCGGTTAGGTTAGGTTAGGTTAGGTTAGGTTAGGTTAGGTTGGGGGACCCCCCCACAGAGCTTACGTCCACGTCGTGTCCCCTGGAAACAGCCCAGTTCTGACCACCGTAACGGAGTGGCAGACTGGGTTGGCCAAAGTGCTCTGTGCTATCGTAGCGTTTTTTATTCATTGCCTTTTTACTACGATTCTGCGGAATGCCCAAACCCTCGCGGGACGCCTGCGGGCGCTTTTTAAAACCAAAAGGCCCTTCTCAGGGCCAACCAAACGGCCCTTCTCAGGGCCAACCCAAAGGCCCTTCTCAGGGCCAACCCAAAGGCCCTTCTCAGGGCCAACCCAAAGACCCTTCTCAGGGCCAACCAAAAGGCCCTTCTCAGGGCCACCCCAACGCTCCAACATCAGAGTCTAGCCGCGCGCCGTCTGCGGCTAGCTACTTCGGCGGGGCAGAGTCGTCTGACAGCGACTCGGTTGTTGGAGTCTCGGATGCGAGCGGCTCTCGTTCGCGGAAGCGGGTCTTCCGGAGCTGTGGGTCCGAGAGCTCCTCGGCTTCGGGGTCCAAACCGTTGTCGAAGGCTAATAAACCGACGACAACGGCCGCGGATACCCACGTCGTTGGGCTCGCGGACGCCCAGCGCCAGGTGGACCTGGCCCGGAAGGCGCAGCTCCAGCAAGAGCTGGAGGAGCGGGTTGCCGCCAAGGAGAAGCGTGCGCACGTTGCCCGGGCCAAGTCTGGGTACGGTGCGTCACGCGTTCTGTACGCGGACCAGTCCCTGGAGGAGCTGCAGAGGATGGCAGAGGAGGACGAGGAGGGGATCATAGAGGTCGCCTCTAAGTCCTCCAACTTAAAGGGCACATTTCAAAAGGCCCTAAAATGCAGGGCCGCGAGCCTGCGTGGTATCGTCGCTGAGTTGGTGAAGCGGACGACCACCGACGAGACGCGGCAACTGCAGACGAGAATAGATTGTCTGCAGTCGGAGGTCAGCCAGCTTCACCAAAAGCTCGCTGAAGCCGCGGCCCGGCCACAACAGGCCAAGGCGAGCCCTGTGGCAGAGGGCCCTGCCTCGGCCCGGCCACAACTAGCCGAGACGTGCTCTGTAGTGGAGGGCCCCTCCTCCAACCTTGAGGATATCATCCGCAAGGTTGTAATGGAGGAGAGGGCCTTCACAAGAGCTTGCTTAGCGGGCATCGAGGACCGGCTCTTGCCCGAGAAACGCCTCCGACCGCCGCTTGCGGCGGATAAGAGGCAGTGCGAGCCGGGGCCGTCCTCCTCCTCCCAGGTGGAAGACGCCCTTCTGCCTTCAACCACCCCGTCCAACGAGTGGACGGAAGTGGTCCGTAAGGGGAAGGGCAAAGGGAAGAAGACGGTAACGGCCGTCCCTGTCGTCCCCGCCACCACCGCTCCCAGCCAGTCGCAGACGACCGGTACGGGAAATGGGAAAGGGAAAGGGAGGGGAAATAGACAGCTAGTCCCCCCAAAAACCGCGGCCGTCGTGGTAACGCTCACCGCGGAGGCTGCGGAGCGCGGGGAGACGTACGCGTCTATTTTGGTGCGGGCGCGGGCCAATGCCGATCCCACCCAACTGGGGATCGGCAGTGTGTCTTGCCGGCGGACCCAAGCCGGGGCTCGAATTTTCGAGTTCCCGGGGACCGAAGGGGGTGCCCGCGCGGACCTCTTTGCAGCCAAGCTGCAAGAGGTCATCGCGGGCTCTGCCAAGGTGGCCCGGCCGGTCAAGTCGGCGGCCATTGAGGTGACGGAGCTGGATGACTCCGTCACCAAGGAGGAGGTGGTGGCGGCAGTCGCAGCGGTAGGGGGCTGTGGCGCCGCGGCGGTCCAAGGCCGGGACATAAGGCCCGGCCGCGGTGGTATGGGCACCATTCGCCTCGAGTGCCCAATCGCCGCTGCCAAAGCCGTCCTTGCGAAAGGACGGCTTCAAGTCGGGTTCAGCTCGGGCGCAGTCCGGGCACTCGAGGACCAGCCTCTGCGTTGTTTCCGGTGCTTCGGCATCGGCCACACTAGGCCTCTGTGTCCGTCTAAGGTAGACAGGACGGACACATGCTACCGCTGCGGCAAGGAGGGCCACAAAGCCGCCTCCTGCAAGGCCGCCACGCCGCACTGTGCGGTGTGTGCCGCCAGTGGCCGCCGATCAGGCCACGTAATGAAGGGGAGGAAATGTATTCCTCCCCCTAAGCGTGGCAAAGCGCAGGCGCCGACCGGGCCTGCGCCTGCTGCTGCCGCTAACACCGCCGTTCCTGCGGCGGCTGCGGAGGAGGTTGCGATGTCCGACTGATGGACACAGTCGAACATCGCATCCTTCAGGCGAACACCAACCACTGCAGGACAGCCCAGGATCTGCTGATGCAGACCATGGCTGAGTGGTTGGTGGACTTGGCGGTGGTCGCCGAACCCTACTCGGTCCCTGGCCGTTGGCTGGGCGACCGAGACGGCTTGGTGGCGTTGGTGGCGCGGTCTTCCACAGACTCCCCTCCCCTCTCGCTCTTAGAGAGGGGACCGGGATACGTGGCCGCCGCGTGGGGAGAGATAGCGATGGTGGGGGTGTATTTCTCCCCAAACCGCCCTCTCTCGGACTTTGAGGATTTCCTCGAAGTCCTCACTGCTGTTGTAGGGAGGGCGGCGCCACGCCAGATCGTGGTGTTGGGCGACCTAAACGCCAAGTCGGTGAACTGGGGCAACCCGGCCGCCGGTTGCAACGTCCGGGGACGCGCCGTCCAGTTTTGGGCGGCCTCGTGCGGTGTGTCCCTCCTCAATAGGGGGGCGGTCCACACGTGTGTGCGGCAACAGGGCGGGTCGGTGGTGGACGTGTCGTTTGCCACCCCCGCGCTGGCCGCCCGCGTCGTGAACTGGCGGGTGGAGCTGGTGGAGACCTTGTCGGACCACCGTTACGTGCGGTTCGACATCTCCACCCGGCAGGGGAGGGGGACGGCCCGCGCTGGGCAATCTCCCTTCCCGCGGTGGGCACTCACCCGCCTGGACCGGGAGGCAGCCAAGGAGGCCGCCTTTCTCCAGGACTGGCTGTCGCCTCCCCCTGTCGAGGAGGTCCCGGACGTTGACGCCGCAGCGGTCCGGCTCAGGGGGTCCTTGACCGCGGTGTGCAACTCCAGCATGCCTCGGTCTCGCCGTCCGCCTCCCCGTCGTGCCGTCTACTGGTGGACGGAGGAGCTGGCGGGACTCCGGGCCACCTGCGTGGCGGCCAGAAGGGCCTACACGCGGAGCCGACGGCGCAGCGCCCAAAACCGAGTCCGGGCAGAGGAGGACCGCCTGTACGCCTCTTACCGAGAGGCTGCGGAGGCCCTCAAATCTGCAATGGGCGCTGCGCAAGACTCGGCCAGGGCCGAGATGCTGGAGGGTCTCGACAGGGATCCCTATGGGAGACCATATAAGGCGGCGCGCAACCAGCTCCGCCCCTATGGTCCCCCACTGTCGGAGACCCTCGAGCCAGCATTGTTGGATGGGGTGGTCCGGTCCCTGTTTCCGCGCAGGACCGACTTCGTCCCACCAACAATGGATCCCCCGCAAGGGGCGGCTCCACCAGAGGCGGAGGTCCCCCCGGTGACGGCGGCGGAACTCTGCGCGGGGGTTCTGAGCCTCCGCGCAAAGAAGACAGCCCCCGGACCGGACGGCGTCCCCGCACGGGTGGTGGCGATCGCCGCCTCCCAAATGGAGGACAGGTTTCGGGACCTCTTCAGTGCGTGTTTTACGGCTGGGAGGTTCCCAAAACTGTGGAAGGAGGGGCAGCTATGCCTCCTCCGAAAGGAGGGACGCCCGGTGGACTCCCCCTCGGCATACCGGCCCATCGTTCTGCTCGATGAGGTCGGTAAATTGTTCGAGGGGATTGTCGCCGGGAGGCTGGACAGCCATTTGCGGGAGGTAGGGCCGGATCTGTCGGACGCCCAATACGGTTTCCGCCGTGGGCGTTCGACGATCGACGCGCTGGCCCTACTGAAGGGCCAGGTGAAGGAGGCGGTGGAGGCGGGGGACGGAGTGCTGGCGGTGTCATTCGACATTGCCAACGCCTTCAACTCCGTCCCCCACTCGACGATATTGGAGGCGCTCCGGTATCACGGAGTGCCCCAATATCTGCGGGATCTCCTGGCCAGCTACTTGGAGGACCGAGAGGTCCTCTTCGTAGACAAAACGGCCACCGTGAGGCGCTACGGGGCAGAGTCCGGTGTTCCACAGGGGTCGGTGCATGGCCCCCCCTTGTGGAACATCGGGTTCAATTGGCTCTTGCGGGGAGCCCTCCTCCCGGGCACGAGTGTCATCTGCTACGCGGATGACACTCTCCTCACTGCCCGGGGGAGGAACTTCGGGGATGCGGCCTGTCTGGCCTCGGCTGGCGGATCCTTGGTGGCAGAGAGGATCCGCCGCCTGGGATTGAAGGTGGCGCTGCACAAGACGGAGGCCGTGTACTTTCGCGGTCCACGGCAGCGCTGCCCTCCCGACGCCCACATCGTCGTGGAGGGCGTCCGTATAGGGGTCCAGCCCCAGATGAAATATCTGGGTCTGGTGCTGGACGACAGGTGGCGCTTCGGCCCGCACTTCAGCGGGCTGTCGACGCGCCTGTTGAAGGCCGCGGACGCCCTCTCGTGGCTCCTCCCAAACCTGGGGGGGCCCAAGGCGAAATGCCGGCGCCTCTATGCCGGTATCTTGCGGAGCATGGCCCTTTACGGGGCACCCATCTGGGCGGACTCCCTCCATAGGAGGGAGAATGCGACCGCCATCCGCAGGCCCCAGCGGGCCATTGCACAGCGAGTGGCGAGGACTTACCGCTCGGTGGGCTTTTCGGCGGCGTGCGCTCTGGCCGGCACCCCTCCTTGGGAGTTGGAGGCATGGGTGCTTGCCAGAGTCTACGAGTGGACGGCGCACCGGAAGGCGCTCGGGGAGCGCCCCGTCGCCGAAGAGCGGGAGGCCGTGCGGCAGGAGGCGAAGGACGCCATCGTCCTCCATTGGACGGAGGACCTCGCCAACGCCGCCTTTGGCCGCCGGACGTTGGACGCGCTCGGTCCGGTCCTGCGGAGCTGGCTCGAGCGGTCCCACGGTTTCCTCTCGTTCCGTCTGGTCCAGGTGTTGTCCGGGCATGGCTGTTTCGGATCGCACCTGCACCGCATCGGGAGGGAGGAGACCCCGGCGTGCCACGACTGCGGCGCGGCGGAGGACACGGCGCAGCACACCCTCGAGGTGTGCCCGGCTTGGTCCGAGCTGCGCCGCGGTCTGACCGCGGTGGTCGGACCGGACCTCTTGCTTCCTGGCGTGGTCAACGCCATGCTGGGGAGTGAGGAGGCCTGGGCAGCGGTCGCCTCCTTTTGCGAGAACGTAATCTCGCAAAAGGAGGAGGCGGAACGCGCGCGGGAGGACGATCCTCTCGCTGCGCCGCTCCGCAGACGAAGAAGGGGGAGAAGGCACCGTCCTCTCCCTCCTCATGGTGGCGACGGGCGGGCGACAGGCACGGGGGTGCCTTAGCCCGCATTGCACCCGTCACCACCTTCGTCGGTCATTCCCGGGCCCGTCCCCCTCCCTACGGGGAGGGTGTGAGGGGTCCGCCATGAAGGGCAATCGTCGGCGGAGGACTGGACGTAAAGGCTGTGCCGGTTTCCCAGTCCCCCGCCACTAAGACGAAGCGGGAATGTCGCTGGGTCGTTTTAGTGGGTATACCGGGTCCACCCGGGGAGTCCCACATAACCCCCCATCCCCCGATGGGAGGGTATGCGTAATGCATTTTTTCCCAGCGCAAACAAAAAAAAAAAAAAAAAAAGGTTAGGTTGGGGGACCCCCCCACAGAGCTTACGTCCACGTCGTGTCCCCTGGAAACAGCCCAGTTCTGACCACCGTAACGGAGTGGCAGACTGGGTTGGCCAAAGTGCTCTGTGCTATCGTAGCGTTTTTTATTCATTGCCTTTTTACTACGATTCTGCGGAATGCCCGAACCCTCGCGGGACGCCTGCGGGCGCTTTTTAAAACCAAAAGGCCCTTCTCAGGGCCAACCAAACGGCCCTTCTCAGGGCCAACCCAAAGGCCCTTCTCAGGGCCAACCCAAAGGCCCTTCTCAGGGCCAACCCAAAGACCCTTCTCAGGGCCAACCAAAAGGCCCTTCTCAGGGCCACCCCAACGCTCCAACATCAGAGTCTAGCCGCGCGCCGTCTGCGGCTAGCTACTTCGGCGGGGCAGAGTCGTCTGACAGCGACTCGGTTGTTGGAGTCTCGGATGCGAGCGGCTCTCGTTCGCGGAAGCGGGTCTTCCGGAGCTGTGGGTCCGAGAGCTCCTCGGCTTCGGGGTCCAAACCGTTGTCGAAGGCTAATAAACCGACGACAACGGCCGCGGATACCCACGTCGTTGGGCTCGCGGACGCCCAGCGCCAGGTGGACCTGGCCCGGAAGGCGCAGCTCCAGCAAGAGCTGGAGGAGCGGGTTGCCGCCAAGGAGAAGCGTGCGCACGTTGCCCGGGCCAAGTCTGGGTACGGTGCGTCACGCGTTCTGTACGCGGACCAGTCCCTGGAGGAGCTGCAGAGGATGGCAGAGGAGGACGAGGAGGGGATCATAGAGGTCGCCTCTAAGTCCTCCAACTTAAAGGGCACATTTCAAAAGGCCCTAAAATGCAGGGCCGCGAGCCTGCGTGGTATCGTCGCTGAGTTGGTGAAGCGGACGACCACCGACGAGACGCGGCAACTGCAGACGAGAATAGATTGTCTGCAGTCGGAGGTCAGCCAGCTTCACCAAAAGCTCGCTGAAGCCGCGGCCCGGCCACAACAGGCCAAGGCGAGCCCTGTGGCAGAGGGCCCTGCCTCGGCCCGGCCACAACTAGCCGAGACGTGCTCTGTAGTGGAGGGCCCCTCCTCCAACCTTGAGGATATCATCCGCAAGGTTGTAATGGAGGAGAGGGCCTTCACAAGAGCTTGCTTAGCGGGCATCGAGGACCGGCTCTTGCCCGAGAAACGCCTCCGACCGCCGCTTGCGGCGGATAAGAGGCAGTGCGAGCCGGGGCCGTCCTCCTCCTCCCAGGTGGAAGACGCCCTTCTGCCTTCAACCACCCCGTCCAACGAGTGGACGGAAGTGGTCCGTAAGGGGAAGGGCAAAGGGAAGAAGACGGTAACGGCCGTCCCTGTCGTCCCCGCCACCACCGCTCCCAGCCAGTCGCAGACGACCGGTACGGGAAATGGGAAAGGGAAAGGGAGGGGAAATAGACAGCTAGTCCCCCCAAAAACCGCGGCCGTCGTGGTAACGCTCACCGCGGAGGCTGCGGAGCGCGGGGAGACGTACGCGTCTATTTTGGTGCGGGCGCGGGCCAATGCCGATCCCACCCAACTGGGGATCGGCAGTGTGTCTTGCCGGCGGACCCAAGCCGGGGCTCGAATTTTCGAGTTCCCGGGGACCGAAGGGGGTGCCCGCGCGGACCTCTTTGCAGCCAAGCTGCAAGAGGTCATCGCGGGCTCTGCCAAGGTGGCCCGGCCGGTCAAGTCGGCGGCCATTGAGGTGACGGAGCTGGATGACTCCGTCACCAAGGAGGAGGTGGTGGCGGCAGTCGCAGCGGTAGGGGGCTGTGGCGCCGCGGCGGTCCAAGGCCGGGACATAAGGCCCGGCCGCGGTGGTATGGGCACCATTCGCCTCGAGTGCCCAATCGCCGCTGCCAAAGCCGTCCTTGCGAAAGGACGGCTTCAAGTCGGGTTCAGCTCGGGCGCAGTCCGGGCACTCGAGGACCAGCCTCTGCGTTGTTTCCGGTGCTTCGGCATCGGCCACACTAGGCCTCTGTGTCCGTCTAAGGTAGACAGGACGGACACATGCTACCGCTGCGGCAAGGAGGGCCACAAAGCCGCCTCCTGCAAGGCCGCCACGCCGCACTGTGCGGTGTGTGCCGCCAGTGGCCGCCGATCAGGCCACGTAATGAAGGGGAGGAAATGTATTCCTCCCCCTAAGCGTGGCAAAGCGCAGGCGCCGACCGGGCCTGCGCCTGCTGCTGCCGCTAACACCGCCGTTCCTGCGGCGGCTGCGGAGGAGGTTGCGATGTCCGACTGATGGACACAGTCGAACATCGCATCCTTCAGGCGAACACCAACCACTGCAGGACAGCCCAGGATCTGCTGATGCAGACCATGGCTGAGTGGTTGGTGGACTTGGCGGTGGTCGCCGAACCCTACTCGGTCCCTGGCCGTTGGCTGGGCGACCGAGACGGCTTGGTGGCGTTGGTGGCGCGGTCTTCCACAGACTCCCCTCCCCTCTCGCTCTTAGAGAGGGGACCGGGATACGTGGCCGCCGCGTGGGGAGAGATAGCGATGGTGGGGGTGTATTTCTCCCCAAACCGCCCTCTCTCGGACTTTGAGGATTTCCTCGAAGTCCTCACTGCTGTTGTAGGGAGGGCGGCGCCACGCCAGATCGTGGTGTTGGGCGACCTAAACGCCAAGTCGGTGAACTGGGGCAACCCGGCCGCCGGTTGCAACGTCCGGGGACGCGCCGTCCAGTTTTGGGCGGCCTCGTGCGGTGTGTCCCTCCTCAATAGGGGGGCGGTCCACACGTGTGTGCGGCAACAGGGCGGGTCGGTGGTGGACGTGTCGTTTGCCACCCCCGCGCTGGCCGCCCGCGTCGTGAACTGGCGGGTGGAGCTGGTGGAGACCTTGTCGGACCACCGTTACGTGCGGTTCGACATCTCCACCCGGCAGGGGAGGGGGACGGCCCGCGCTGGGCAATCTCCCTTCCCGCGGTGGGCACTCACCCGCCTGGACCGGGAGGCAGCCAAGGAGGCCGCCTTTCTCCAGGACTGGCTGTCGCCTCCCCCTGTCGAGGAGGTCCCGGACGTTGACGCCGCAGCGGTCCGGCTCAGGGGGTCCTTGACCGCGGTGTGCAACTCCAGCATGCCTCGGTCTCGCCGTCCGCCTCCCCGTCGTGCCGTCTACTGGTGGACGGAGGAGCTGGCGGGACTCCGGGCCACCTGCGTGGCGGCCAGAAGGGCCTACACGCGGAGCCGACGGCGCAGCGCCCAAAACCGAGTCCGGGCAGAGGAGGACCGCCTGTACGCCTCTTACCGAGAGGCTGCGGAGGCCCTCAAATCTGCAATGGGCGCTGCGCAAGACTCGGCCAGGGCCGAGATGCTGGAGGGTCTCGACAGGGATCCCTATGGGAGACCATATAAGGCGGCGCGCAACCAGCTCCGCCCCTATGGTCCCCCACTGTCGGAGACCCTCGAGCCAGCATTGTTGGATGGGGTGGTCCGGTCCCTGTTTCCGCGCAGGACCGACTTCGTCCCACCAACAATGGATCCCCCGCAAGGGGCGGCTCCACCAGAGGCGGAGGTCCCCCCGGTGACGGCGGCGGAACTCTGCGCGGGGGTTCTGAGCCTCCGCGCAAAGAAGACAGCCCCCGGACCGGACGGCGTCCCCGCACGGGTGGTGGCGATCGCCGCCTCCCAAATGGAGGACAGGTTTCGGGACCTCTTCAGTGCGTGTTTTACGGCTGGGAGGTTCCCAAAACTGTGGAAGGAGGGGCAGCTATGCCTCCTCCGAAAGGAGGGACGCCCGGTGGACTCCCCCTCGGCATACCGGCCCATCGTTCTGCTCGATGAGGTCGGTAAATTGTTCGAGGGGATTGTCGCCGGGAGGCTGGACAGCCATTTGCGGGAGGTAGGGCCGGATCTGTCGGACGCCCAATACGGTTTCCGCCGTGGGCGTTCGACGATCGACGCGCTGGCCCTACTGAAGGGCCAGGTGAAGGAGGCGGTGGAGGCGGGGGACGGAGTGCTGGCGGTGTCATTCGACATTGCCAACGCCTTCAACTCCGTCCCCCACTCGACGATATTGGAGGCGCTCCGGTATCACGGAGTGCCCCAATATCTGCGGGATCTCCTGGCCAGCTACTTGGAGGACCGAGAGGTCCTCTTCGTAGACAAAACGGCCACCGTGAGGCGCTACGGGGCAGAGTCCGGTGTTCCACAGGGGTCGGTGCATGGCCCCCCCTTGTGGAACATCGGGTTCAATTGGCTCTTGCGGGGAGCCCTCCTCCCGGGCACGAGTGTCATCTGCTACGCGGATGACACTCTCCTCACTGCCCGGGGGAGGAACTTCGGGGATGCGGCCTGTCTGGCCTCGGCTGGCGGATCCTTGGTGGCAGAGAGGATCCGCCGCCTGGGATTGAAGGTGGCGCTGCACAAGACGGAGGCCGTGTACTTTCGCGGTCCACGGCAGCGCTGCCCTCCCGACGCCCACATCGTCGTGGAGGGCGTCCGTATAGGGGTCCAGCCCCAGATGAAATATCTGGGTCTGGTGCTGGACGACAGGTGGCGCTTCGGCCCGCACTTCAGCGGGCTGTCGACGCGCCTGTTGAAGGCCGCGGACGCCCTCTCGTGGCTCCTCCCAAACCTGGGGGGGCCCAAGGCGAAATGCCGGCGCCTCTATGCCGGTATCTTGCGGAGCATGGCCCTTTACGGGGCACCCATCTGGGCGGACTCCCTCCATAGGAGGGAGAATGCGACCGCCATCCGCAGGCCCCAGCGGGCCATTGCACAGCGAGTGGCGAGGACTTACCGCTCGGTGGGCTTTTCGGCGGCGTGCGCTCTGGCCGGCACCCCTCCTTGGGAGTTGGAGGCATGGGTGCTTGCCAGAGTCTACGAGTGGACGGCGCACCGGAAGGCGCTCGGGGAGCGCCCCGTCGCCGAAGAGCGGGAGGCCGTGCGGCAGGAGGCGAAGGACGCCATCGTCCTCCATTGGACGGAGGACCTCGCCAACGCCGCCTTTGGCCGCCGGACGTTGGACGCGCTCGGTCCGGTCCTGCGGAGCTGGCTCGAGCGGTCCCACGGTTTCCTCTCGTTCCGTCTGGTCCAGGTGTTGTCCGGGCATGGCTGTTTCGGATCGCACCTGCACCGCATCGGGAGGGAGGAGACCCCGGCGTGCCACGACTGCGGCGCGGCGGAGGACACGGCGCAGCACACCCTCGAGGTGTGCCCGGCTTGGTCCGAGCTGCGCCGCGGTCTGACCGCGGTGGTCGGACCGGACCTCTTGCTTCCTGGCGTGGTCAACGCCATGCTGGGGAGTGAGGAGGCCTGGGCAGCGGTCGCCTCCTTTTGCGAGAACGTAATCTCGCAAAAGGAGGAGGCGGAACGCGCGCGGGAGGACGATCCTCTCGCTGCGCCGCTCCGCAGACGAAGAAGGGGGAGAAGGCACCGTCCTCTCCCTCCTCATGGTGGCGACGGGCGGGCGACAGGCACGGGGGTGCCTTAGCCCGCATTGCACCCGTCACCACCTTCGTCGGTCATTCCCGGGCCCGTCCCCCTCCCTACGGGGAGGGTGTGAGGGGTCCGCCATGAAGGGCAATCGTCGGCGGAGGACTGGACGTAAAGGCTGTGCCGGTTTCCCAGTCCCCCGCCACTAAGACGAAGCGGGAATGTCGCTGGGTCGTTTTAGTGGGTATACCGGGTCCACCCGGGGAGTCCCACATAACCCCCCATCCCCCGATGGGAGGGTATGCGTAATGCATTTTTTCCCAGCGCAAACAAAAAAAAAAAAAAAAAAAGGTTAGGTTGGGGGACCCCCCCACAGAGCTTACGTCCACGTCGTGTCCCCTGGAAACAGCCCAGTTCTGACCACCGTAACGGAGTGGCAGACTGGGTTGGCCAAAGTGCTCTGTGCTATCGTAGCGTTTTTTATTCATTGCCTTTTTACTACGATTCTGCGGAATGCCCGAACCC
This sequence comes from Xestia xanthographa, assembly GCA_905147715.2. Classification (NCBI taxonomy): domain Eukaryota; kingdom Metazoa; phylum Arthropoda; class Insecta; order Lepidoptera; family Noctuidae; genus Xestia; species Xestia xanthographa. The sequence goes on along the minus strand of LR990654.1, from coordinate 36,970 downwards.
TCGCGGGACGCCTGCGGGCGCTTTTTAAAACCAAAAGGCCCTTCTCAGGGCCAACCAAACGGCCCTTCTCAGGGCCAACCCAAAGGCCCTTCTCAGGGCCAACCCAAAGGCCCTTCTCAGGGCCAACCCAAAGACCCTTCTCAGGGCCAACCAAAAGGCCCTTCTCAGGGCCACCCCAACGCTCCAACATCAGAGTCTAGCCGCGCGCCGTCTGCGGCTAGCTACTTCGGCGGGGCAGAGTCGTCTGACAGCGACTCGGTTGTTGGAGTCTCGGATGCGAGCGGCTCTCGTTCGCGGAAGCGGGTCTTCCGGAGCTGTGGGTCCGAGAGCTCCTCGGCTTCGGGGTCCAAACCGTTGTCGAAGGCTAATAAACCGACGACAACGGCCGCGGATACCCACGTCGTTGGGCTCGCGGACGCCCAGCGCCAGGTGGACCTGGCCCGGAAGGCGCAGCTCCAGCAAGAGCTGGAGGAGCGGGTTGCCGCCAAGGAGAAGCGTGCGCACGTTGCCCGGGCCAAGTCTGGGTACGGTGCGTCACGCGTTCTGTACGCGGACCAGTCCCTGGAGGAGCTGCAGAGGATGGCAGAGGAGGACGAGGAGGGGATCATAGAGGTCGCCTCTAAGTCCTCCAACTTAAAGGGCACATTTCAAAAGGCCCTAAAATGCAGGGCCGCGAGCCTGCGTGGTATCGTCGCTGAGTTGGTGAAGCGGACGACCACCGACGAGACGCGGCAACTGCAGACGAGAATAGATTGTCTGCAGTCGGAGGTCAGCCAGCTTCACCAAAAGCTCGCTGAAGCCGCGGCCCGGCCACAACAGGCCAAGGCGAGCCCTGTGGCAGAGGGCCCTGCCTCGGCCCGGCCACAACTAGCCGAGACGTGCTCTGTAGTGGAGGGCCCCTCCTCCAACCTTGAGGATATCATCCGCAAGGTTGTAATGGAGGAGAGGGCCTTCACAAGAGCTTGCTTAGCGGGCATCGAGGACCGGCTCTTGCCCGAGAAACGCCTCCGACCGCCGCTTGCGGCGGATAAGAGGCAGTGCGAGCCGGGGCCGTCCTCCTCCTCCCAGGTGGAAGACGCCCTTCTGCCTTCAACCACCCCGTCCAACGAGTGGACGGAAGTGGTCCGTAAGGGGAAGGGCAAAGGGAAGAAGACGGTAACGGCCGTCCCTGTCGTCCCCGCCACCACCGCTCCCAGCCAGTCGCAGACGACCGGTACGGGAAATGGGAAAGGGAAAGGGAGGGGAAATAGACAGCTAGTCCCCCCAAAAACCGCGGCCGTCGTGGTAACGCTCACCGCGGAGGCTGCGGAGCGCGGGGAGACGTACGCGTCTATTTTGGTGCGGGCGCGGGCCAATGCCGATCCCACCCAACTGGGGATCGGCAGTGTGTCTTGCCGGCGGACCCAAGCCGGGGCTCGAATTTTCGAGTTCCCGGGGACCGAAGGGGGTGCCCGCGCGGACCTCTTTGCAGCCAAGCTGCAAGAGGTCATCGCGGGCTCTGCCAAGGTGGCCCGGCCGGTCAAGTCGGCGGCCATTGAGGTGACGGAGCTGGATGACTCCGTCACCAAGGAGGAGGTGGTGGCGGCAGTCGCAGCGGTAGGGGGCTGTGGCGCCGCGGCGGTCCAAGGCCGGGACATAAGGCCCGGCCGCGGTGGTATGGGCACCATTCGCCTCGAGTGCCCAATCGCCGCTGCCAAAGCCGTCCTTGCGAAAGGACGGCTTCAAGTCGGGTTCAGCTCGGGCGCAGTCCGGGCACTCGAGGACCAGCCTCTGCGTTGTTTCCGGTGCTTCGGCATCGGCCACACTAGGCCTCTGTGTCCGTCTAAGGTAGACAGGACGGACACATGCTACCGCTGCGGCAAGGAGGGCCACAAAGCCGCCTCCTGCAAGGCCGCCACGCCGCACTGTGCGGTGTGTGCCGCCAGTGGCCGCCGATCAGGCCACGTAATGAAGGGGAGGAAATGTATTCCTCCCCCTAAGCGTGGCAAAGCGCAGGCGCCGACCGGGCCTGCGCCTGCTGCTGCCGCTAACACCGCCGTTCCTGCGGCGGCTGCGGAGGAGGTTGCGATGTCCGACTGATGGACACAGTCGAACATCGCATCCTTCAGGCGAACACCAACCACTGCAGGACAGCCCAGGATCTGCTGATGCAGACCATGGCTGAGTGGTTGGTGGACTTGGCGGTGGTCGCCGAACCCTACTCGGTCCCTGGCCGTTGGCTGGGCGACCGAGACGGCTTGGTGGCGTTGGTGGCGCGGTCTTCCACAGACTCCCCTCCCCTCTCGCTCTTAGAGAGGGGACCGGGATACGTGGCCGCCGCGTGGGGAGAGATAGCGATGGTGGGGGTGTATTTCTCCCCAAACCGCCCTCTCTCGGACTTTGAGGATTTCCTCGAAGTCCTCACTGCTGTTGTAGGGAGGGCGGCGCCACGCCAGATCGTGGTGTTGGGCGACCTAAACGCCAAGTCGGTGAACTGGGGCAACCCGGCCGCCGGTTGCAACGTCCGGGGACGCGCCGTCCAGTTTTGGGCGGCCTCGTGCGGTGTGTCCCTCCTCAATAGGGGGGCGGTCCACACGTGTGTGCGGCAACAGGGCGGGTCGGTGGTGGACGTGTCGTTTGCCACCCCCGCGCTGGCCGCCCGCGTCGTGAACTGGCGGGTGGAGCTGGTGGAGACCTTGTCGGACCACCGTTACGTGCGGTTCGACATCTCCACCCGGCAGGGGAGGGGGACGGCCCGCGCTGGGCAATCTCCCTTCCCGCGGTGGGCACTCACCCGCCTGGACCGGGAGGCAGCCAAGGAGGCCGCCTTTCTCCAGGACTGGCTGTCGCCTCCCCCTGTCGAGGAGGTCCCGGACGTTGACGCCGCAGCGGTCCGGCTCAGGGGGTCCTTGACCGCGGTGTGCAACTCCAGCATGCCTCGGTCTCGCCGTCCGCCTCCCCGTCGTGCCGTCTACTGGTGGACGGAGGAGCTGGCGGGACTCCGGGCCACCTGCGTGGCGGCCAGAAGGGCCTACACGCGGAGCCGACGGCGCAGCGCCCAAAACCGAGTCCGGGCAGAGGAGGACCGCCTGTACGCCTCTTACCGAGAGGCTGCGGAGGCCCTCAAATCTGCAATGGGCGCTGCGCAAGACTCGGCCAGGGCCGAGATGCTGGAGGGTCTCGACAGGGATCCCTATGGGAGACCATATAAGGCGGCGCGCAACCAGCTCCGCCCCTATGGTCCCCCACTGTCGGAGACCCTCGAGCCAGCATTGTTGGATGGGGTGGTCCGGTCCCTGTTTCCGCGCAGGACCGACTTCGTCCCACCAACAATGGATCCCCCGCAAGGGGCGGCTCCACCAGAGGCGGAGGTCCCCCCGGTGACGGCGGCGGAACTCTGCGCGGGGGTTCTGAGCCTCCGCGCAAAGAAGACAGCCCCCGGACCGGACGGCGTCCCCGCACGGGTGGTGGCGATCGCCGCCTCCCAAATGGAGGACAGGTTTCGGGACCTCTTCAGTGCGTGTTTTACGGCTGGGAGGTTCCCAAAACTGTGGAAGGAGGGGCAGCTATGCCTCCTCCGAAAGGAGGGACGCCCGGTGGACTCCCCCTCGGCATACCGGCCCATCGTTCTGCTCGATGAGGTCGGTAAATTGTTCGAGGGGATTGTCGCCGGGAGGCTGGACAGCCATTTGCGGGAGGTAGGGCCGGATCTGTCGGACGCCCAATACGGTTTCCGCCGTGGGCGTTCGACGATCGACGCGCTGGCCCTACTGAAGGGCCAGGTGAAGGAGGCGGTGGAGGCGGGGGACGGAGTGCTGGCGGTGTCATTCGACATTGCCAACGCCTTCAACTCCGTCCCCCACTCGACGATATTGGAGGCGCTCCGGTATCACGGAGTGCCCCAATATCTGCGGGATCTCCTGGCCAGCTACTTGGAGGACCGAGAGGTCCTCTTCGTAGACAAAACGGCCACCGTGAGGCGCTACGGGGCAGAGTCCGGTGTTCCACAGGGGTCGGTGCATGGCCCCCCCTTGTGGAACATCGGGTTCAATTGGCTCTTGCGGGGAGCCCTCCTCCCGGGCACGAGTGTCATCTGCTACGCGGATGACACTCTCCTCACTGCCCGGGGGAGGAACTTCGGGGATGCGGCCTGTCTGGCCTCGGCTGGCGGATCCTTGGTGGCAGAGAGGATCCGCCGCCTGGGATTGAAGGTGGCGCTGCACAAGACGGAGGCCGTGTACTTTCGCGGTCCACGGCAGCGCTGCCCTCCCGACGCCCACATCGTCGTGGAGGGCGTCCGTATAGGGGTCCAGCCCCAGATGAAATATCTGGGTCTGGTGCTGGACGACAGGTGGCGCTTCGGCCCGCACTTCAGCGGGCTGTCGACGCGCCTGTTGAAGGCCGCGGACGCCCTCTCGTGGCTCCTCCCAAACCTGGGGGGGCCCAAGGCGAAATGCCGGCGCCTCTATGCCGGTATCTTGCGGAGCATGGCCCTTTACGGGGCACCCATCTGGGCGGACTCCCTCCATAGGAGGGAGAATGCGACCGCCATCCGCAGGCCCCAGCGGGCCATTGCACAGCGAGTGGCGAGGACTTACCGCTCGGTGGGCTTTTCGGCGGCGTGCGCTCTGGCCGGCACCCCTCCTTGGGAGTTGGAGGCATGGGTGCTTGCCAGAGTCTACGAGTGGACGGCGCACCGGAAGGCGCTCGGGGAGCGCCCCGTCGCCGAAGAGCGGGAGGCCGTGCGGCAGGAGAGGCTGTGGGTCCGAGAGCTCCTCGGCTTCGGGGTCCAAACCGTTGTCGAAGGCTAATAAACCGACGACAACGGCCGCGGATACCCACGTCGTTGGGCTCGCGGACGCCCAGCGCCAGGTGGACCTGGCCCGGAAGGCGCAGCTCCAGCAAGAGCTGGAGGAGCGGGTTGCCGCCAAGGAGAAGCGTGCGCACGTTGCCCGGGCCAAGTCTGGGTACGGTGCGTCACGCGTTCTGTACGCGGACCAGTCCCTGGAGGAGCTGCAGAGGATGGCAGAGGAGGACGAGGAGGGGATCATAGAGGTCGCCTCTAAGTCCTCCAACTTAAAGGGCACATTTCAAAAGGCCCTAAAATGCAGGGCCGCGAGCCTGCGTGGTATCGTCGCTGAGTTGGTGAAGCGGACGACCACCGACGAGACGCGGCAACTGCAGACGAGAATAGATTGTCTGCAGTCGGAGGTCAGCCAGCTTCACCAAAAGCTCGCTGAAGCCGCGGCCCGGCCACAACAGGCCAAGGCGAGCCCTGTGGCAGAGGGCCCTGCCTCGGCCCGGCCACAACTAGCCGAGACGTGCTCTGTAGTGGAGGGCCCCTCCTCCAACCTTGAGGATATCATCCGCAAGGTTGTAATGGAGGAGAGGGCCTTCACAAGAGCTTGCTTAGCGGGCATCGAGGACCGGCTCTTGCCCGAGAAACGCCTCCGACCGCCGCTTGCGGCGGATAAGAGGCAGTGCGAGCCGGGGCCGTCCTCCTCCTCCCAGGTGGAAGACGCCCTTCTGCCTTCAACCACCCCGTCCAACGAGTGGACGGAAGTGGTCCGTAAGGGGAAGGGCAAAGGGAAGAAGACGGTAACGGCCGTCCCTGTCGTCCCCGCCACCACCGCTCCCAGCCAGTCGCAGACGACCGGTACGGGAAATGGGAAAGGGAAAGGGAGGGGAAATAGACAGCTAGTCCCCCCAAAAACCGCGGCCGTCGTGGTAACGCTCACCGCGGAGGCTGCGGAGCGCGGGGAGACGTACGCGTCTATTTTGGTGCGGGCGCGGGCCAATGCCGATCCCACCCAACTGGGGATCGGCAGTGTGTCTTGCCGGCGGACCCAAGCCGGGGCTCGAATTTTCGAGTTCCCGGGGACCGAAGGGGGTGCCCGCGCGGACCTCTTTGCAGCCAAGCTGCAAGAGGTCATCGCGGGCTCTGCCAAGGTGGCCCGGCCGGTCAAGTCGGCGGCCATTGAGGTGACGGAGCTGGATGACTCCGTCACCAAGGAGGAGGTGGTGGCGGCAGTCGCAGCGGTAGGGGGCTGTGGCGCCGCGGCGGTCCAAGGCCGGGACATAAGGCCCGGCCGCGGTGGTATGGGCACCATTCGCCTCGAGTGCCCAATCGCCGCTGCCAAAGCCGTCCTTGCGAAAGGACGGCTTCAAGTCGGGTTCAGCTCGGGCGCAGTCCGGGCACTCGAGGACCAGCCTCTGCGTTGTTTCCGGTGCTTCGGCATCGGCCACACTAGGCCTCTGTGTCCGTCTAAGGTAGACAGGACGGACACATGCTACCGCTGCGGCAAGGAGGGCCACAAAGCCGCCTCCTGCAAGGCCGCCACGCCGCACTGTGCGGTGTGTGCCGCCAGTGGCCGCCGATCAGGCCACGTAATGAAGGGGAGGAAATGTATTCCTCCCCCTAAGCGTGGCAAAGCGCAGGCGCCGACCGGGCCTGCGCCTGCTGCTGCCGCTAACACCGCCGTTCCTGCGGCGGCTGCGGAGGAGGTTGCGATGTCCGACTGATGGACACAGTCGAACATCGCATCCTTCAGGCGAACACCAACCACTGCAGGACAGCCCAGGATCTGCTGATGCAGACCATGGCTGAGTGGTTGGTGGACTTGGCGGTGGTCGCCGAACCCTACTCGGTCCCTGGCCGTTGGCTGGGCGACCGAGACGGCTTGGTGGCGTTGGTGGCGCGGTCTTCCACAGACTCCCCTCCCCTCTCGCTCTTAGAGAGGGGACCGGGATACGTGGCCGCCGCGTGGGGAGAGATAGCGATGGTGGGGGTGTATTTCTCCCCAAACCGCCCTCTCTCGGACTTTGAGGATTTCCTCGAAGTCCTCACTGCTGTTGTAGGGAGGGCGGCGCCACGCCAGATCGTGGTGTTGGGCGACCTAAACGCCAAGTCGGTGAACTGGGGCAACCCGGCCGCCGGTTGCAACGTCCGGGGACGCGCCGTCCAGTTTTGGGCGGCCTCGTGCGGTGTGTCCCTCCTCAATAGGGGGGCGGTCCACACGTGTGTGCGGCAACAGGGCGGGTCGGTGGTGGACGTGTCGTTTGCCACCCCCGCGCTGGCCGCCCGCGTCGTGAACTGGCGGGTGGAGCTGGTGGAGACCTTGTCGGACCACCGTTACGTGCGGTTCGACATCTCCACCCGGCAGGGGAGGGGGACGGCCCGCGCTGGGCAATCTCCCTTCCCGCGGTGGGCACTCACCCGCCTGGACCGGGAGGCAGCCAAGGAGGCCGCCTTTCTCCAGGACTGGCTGTCGCCTCCCCCTGTCGAGGAGGTCCCGGACGTTGACGCCGCAGCGGTCCGGCTCAGGGGGTCCTTGACCGCGGTGTGCAACTCCAGCATGCCTCGGTCTCGCCGTCCGCCTCCCCGTCGTGCCGTCTACTGGTGGACGGAGGAGCTGGCGGGACTCCGGGCCACCTGCGTGGCGGCCAGAAGGGCCTACACGCGGAGCCGACGGCGCAGCGCCCAAAACCGAGTCCGGGCAGAGGAGGACCGCCTGTACGCCTCTTACCGAGAGGCTGCGGAGGCCCTCAAATCTGCAATGGGCGCTGCGCAAGACTCGGCCAGGGCCGAGATGCTGGAGGGTCTCGACAGGGATCCCTATGGGAGACCATATAAGGCGGCGCGCAACCAGCTCCGCCCCTATGGTCCCCCACTGTCGGAGACCCTCGAGCCAGCATTGTTGGATGGGGTGGTCCGGTCCCTGTTTCCGCGCAGGACCGACTTCGTCCCACCAACAATGGATCCCCCGCAAGGGGCGGCTCCACCAGAGGCGGAGGTCCCCCCGGTGACGGCGGCGGAACTCTGCGCGGGGGTTCTGAGCCTCCGCGCAAAGAAGACAGCCCCCGGACCGGACGGCGTCCCCGCACGGGTGGTGGCGATCGCCGCCTCCCAAATGGAGGACAGGTTTCGGGACCTCTTCAGTGCGTGTTTTACGGCTGGGAGGTTCCCAAAACTGTGGAAGGAGGGGCAGCTATGCCTCCTCCGAAAGGAGGGACGCCCGGTGGACTCCCCCTCGGCATACCGGCCCATCGTTCTGCTCGATGAGGTCGGTAAATTGTTCGAGGGGATTGTCGCCGGGAGGCTGGACAGCCATTTGCGGGAGGTAGGGCCGGATCTGTCGGACGCCCAATACGGTTTCCGCCGTGGGCGTTCGACGATCGACGCGCTGGCCCTACTGAAGGGCCAGGTGAAGGAGGCGGTGGAGGCGGGGGACGGAGTGCTGGCGGTGTCATTCGACATTGCCAACGCCTTCAACTCCGTCCCCCACTCGACGATATTGGAGGCGCTCCGGTATCACGGAGTGCCCCAATATCTGCGGGATCTCCTGGCCAGCTACTTGGAGGACCGAGAGGTCCTCTTCGTAGACAAAACGGCCACCGTGAGGCGCTACGGGGCAGAGTCCGGTGTTCCACAGGGGTCGGTGCATGGCCCCCCCTTGTGGAACATCGGGTTCAATTGGCTCTTGCGGGGAGCCCTCCTCCCGGGCACGAGTGTCATCTGCTACGCGGATGACACTCTCCTCACTGTCCGGGGGAGGAACTTCGGGGATGCGGCCTGTCTGGCCTCGGCTGGCGGATCCTTGGTGGCAGAGAGGATCCGCCGCCTGGGATTGAAGGTGGCGCTGCACAAGACGGAGGCCGTGTACTTTCGCGGTCCACGGCAGCGCTGCCCTCCCGACGCCCACATCGTCGTGGAGGGCGTCCGTATAGGGGTCCAGCCCCAGATGAAATATCTGGGGCTGGTGCTGGACGACAGGTGGCGCTTCGGCCCGCACTTCAGCGGGCTGTCGACGCGCCTGTTGAAGGCCGCAGACGCCCTCTCGTGGCTCCTCCCAAACCTGGGGGGGCCCAAGGCGAAATGCCGGCGCCTCTATGCCGGTATCTTGCGGAGCATGGCCCTTTACGGGGCACCCATCTGGGCGGACTCCCTCCATAGGAGGGAGAATGCGACCGCCATCCGCAGGCCCCAGCGGGCCATTGCACAGCGGGTGGCGAGGGCTTACCGCTCGGTGGGCTTTTCGGCGGCGTGCGCTCTGGCCGGCACCCCTCCTTGGGAGTTGGAGGCATGGGTGCTTGCCAGAGTCTACGAGTGGATGGCACACCGGAAGGCGCTCGGGGAGCGCCCCGTCGCCGAAGAGCGGGAGGCCGTGCGGCAGGAGGCGAAGGACGCCATCGTCCTCCATTGGACGGAGGACCTCGCCAACGCCGCCTTTGGCCGCCGGACGTTGGACGCGCTCGGTCCGGTCCTGAAGGGCTGGCTCGAGCGGTCCCACGGTTTCCTCTCTTTCCGTCTGGTGCAGGTGTTGTCCGGGCACGGCTGCTTCGGATCGCACCTGCACCGGATCGGGAGGGAGGAGACCCCGGCGTGCCACGACTGCGGCGCGGCGGAGGACACGGCGCAGCACACCCTCGAGGTGTGCCCGGCGTGGGCCGAGCTGCGCCGCGGTCTGACCGCGGTGGTCGGACCGGACCTCTCACTTCCCGGCGTGGTCGACGCCATGCTGGGGAGCGAGGAGGCCTGGTCAGCGGTAGCCTCCTTTTGCGAGGACGTACTCTCGCAGAAGGAGGAGGCGGAGCGCGCGCGGGAGGACGATCCTCTCGCTGCGCCGCTCCGCAGACGAAGAAGGGGGAGAAGGCGTCGAGCCCTCCCTCCTCATGGTGACGGGCGGGCTACAGGCACGGGGGTGCCTGCGCCCGCATTGCACCCGTCATCTTCGTCGGTCATTCCCGACCCCCCCACACCCGTGAGGGTGTGAGGGGGGTCTGCCTTGCAATCGTCGGCGGAGGACTGGAAGTAAAGGCTGTGCCGGTTTCCCAGTCCCCCGCCACTAAGACGAAGCGGGAATGTCGCTGGGTCGTTTTAGTGGGTATACCGGGTCCGCCCGGGGAGTCCCACATACCCCTCCCGTCCCCCGATGGGAGGGTATGCGTAATGCATTTTTTCCCAGCGCAAAAAAAAAAAAAAAAAAAAAAAAAAAAGGTTAGGTTAGGTTAGGTTAGGTTAGGTTAGGTTAGGTTAGGTTAGGTTAGGTTAGGTTAGGTTAGGTTAGGTTTTTTTTTTTTTTTTTTTTTTTTTTTTTTTTTTTTTTTTTGGTTTTTTGTGCTTTTCCCCGTTCATGGATCGGGATCTTGTTAATCTAGGTACTCATTCATTCCAGTTCTCGCATTTATTCCTCTCGCACTTTCATGCTTCATACTTTGTCTTTCTTTCACACATCCTTTCATTCTTAGCCGGGTGGGACTACCGCTATTCTATCTACTTGAGATTAATTTCTTTTATTTAGGGATATTAAATACACACTTTGTTTTATTTACATTATTTCTTACTATCTATCTTTATGAACTAAGTTTTGTTTATTCAAAGTTTCTAATAAAATACTTGTAAACATCAAGATTTTGGACATTTCCTCTTATTTCTATGTTATAATATACATGTTCTTCCTTATTTTACTACATTTTTATTTTTATTTTCTAATACAGGTATCTATTATTACGTAGTATAATATTTTCTTACATGACAAGTTTTAGATCTAATTCCTTATTTTATGTTTGTACAATACTAAGTTTATCCTAATATTACAAACTTTTATTTTCTAACATAGTATTTTAACTTACATCTTATATTTTAACACAATGAGCTCATTTTTCATAACACAATTTTCTGTTCTTATTTTTTTGTTTTTGGACGTACGGTTTGGACCTACTTAATTAGGACTATTCTAAGGGTTTGTGTGTCTTCCTTTCGCTTTGTTGCGTTTATTAGTTTTCTTTACTATTTCGGCAATAATATAATATATACTTATGTTATACATATTTATTGTCGATTCTTGTTCAAGGGTTTTTTATACTCGACGTTTTCAGGGGTTGTTTGTAGTGTGTGTTTGGTGTTGTCTGTGTGTTTTGATATATTTGTATATATTTACTATATATTTCGTATATCTGTGTTTGTTTTCGGTTTTTGGTTTCCATGTCTGTGGTCAGTTCGTACTTGTAATCTACTTCTGTAATGTATTCCCAGTTTGTGTTACTGTCTTGGTGTGTTCCTGTGTGTGTTGCGTGTGTTTCTGTGTGTATTGCGTGTGTTACGTGTACCTTAGGGAGCAGTCTAGGCGTATGCCGTTGTCGTCCGAGCCAGGTAGTCCCATTTCTTGCGGACCGGGCACTCCACGCTGAAGGCGTTGTGGTCAGTCCTCTGCAACTTCGAGTGTGAGCAGTTGCAGCACTGCGGTCCATTTCCTGCAACATACTCCACGCATTTTTCGCGTAGGTGCGGTCCTCCGCAGTGACTGCACCTGTCCACACTCTCAGTGCAAAATTTCCGGCCGTGTCCAAACGCTAGGCATTTAGTGCATTGGATGAGCGGCGACTGATCCTCCACCCTGACCCTTTGCAGGTCTAGGTAAAGAGCCCCAGCCTCCGTCATCCTCTGCCATACTTTCGGTCTCACCTGGACGATCACGTGCGCTGTCTTTGGGTTTCTGGTCCTCTTCTTGTATTTTATGGCCATCTCTCTATCTTCTTGGTCTAGGTCCCTAAAGATGTTCTCGTTCTGGGAGTAGAGCGCCTTCACCATTTCGTCGTCTTTGCTGTCCAAAAAGACGTCTTTTAGGACGACGAGTGGGTCTTTGTTTTTCATGGGCGCTACTGTTAGACCTCCACCTCGGCTCTCAATTCTTTCTCTCACTTTTTTAAGCTCTGTCTCTGTGTCGCACCCCAGTATAACCGTCTGGTTTTTCGCCTTCCGGACTTTGTTTATCTTTAGGCCAGTTGCCCTGGCATCGACCGCCTCCTTCACCCTGGCGAGCACCTCGTCAGCAGTCTCAAGGCCGCTTTCAAAGGTGACCGCCATCGAGTGAAGTGCCGGTCGATGCCCGGGTTTGGCTGCCGCGACGTTGGCGTATGACTGTAAGTCAGTTCTCGGCTCGCAAGCCACTTCTCTCAAGACCTCCTTTATTCTTTCAGTACTGGCGGCAACCTCACCGGCAACGTCACCGATTTTATCCTCGAGGACAGCTGCGGCACGACCAACGACGCTCACCCCTTCTGTCGTGTGGTTTAGGTTCGCGTTTACTACGTCGACCTTGTCGCTGACCTCAACGACCTTGTCGATGACCCTGTCGATGATGTCGGCACCGCTATCGGAGCAGTAGTCTGTCATGTCCTGGAAGCCTTTTGTGACTTTCTTTTCTAGATCGCTGAGCCGCGTCTTTATGCTCGTCTCCACCTTTTCTAGCCTTTCTAGAATTTCCTCCGATCTTTCAGGTGATGTAGGCGTGGTGTTTGTCTTGGTGGGTGATGGGACTGTTTTAGGCACTGTTTCCAGGCTTTTTATGCGCTTACTCAGCTCAAATAGGGTCCGTAGGCATTTGTCTGATTGGGTCTCCAGGAAAATCCTAATGTCCTTCCTCATCTGAGGGTAATCCTTGACTCGAGCTGGTATGTCCTCAAAAGTCTTCATGACCTCCTGGAGCAGCTTATCATTGGATGACGTAGCATAGATATTTTTCTGCTGTTTGTAAGCGTCCATGATGTCGATGGACCTTCTTTTTCGCTCCGGTCTCCGAATAAAGGTCCTGGCGGCATCCAGCGCCTGTCCTGGTGGGCCTGCGGGGCTGGGAGTGGTGATGGTGCGAGCGGCGGCACCAGAGGTCCCCGCCGACGACAATGGCGTTTCTGCTGTTTCCGCTAAGGTTCCTTGAACAGCGACTTTCTTACCGTACGTCAGAGATATCCCCTTCGGCGCTTCACGCACTCCAGAAGGTCCCTCGTTTCCCGGGTGGGCAGGCGACGTGGACTCCTGCGGTCCGCTGGTTCCGGCTCCTGGCCCTTTCGCTTTTACCGGGGTGCGAATTCCTAGAACCATTTTTTGTTTTTGATTTCCGTTTACTTAGTGTTCTGTGTTGTGTGACTTGTGTGTAAAAGGCACAGTGAAGAGAACGGGGAAAGTTGTCTTACGTAAAAATTCAAAGTAAAACAGTAGGAGTGTATAATAATAAAAAAAAAAAGAATATAAAAATAAATGTAATAAATAAATGATAAGATTATAAAATCTTAGCCGGTCTCGACTCTATGTAAGGCAAATTACTGTCAGTTTATCGTTCTATGAACGAGTCAAGCACCGGAGAATGTGAGAAGAACTCCAAATGTCAAAAAAGTCAGAAGGATCCACAAAAATATAACGACTTTTGAAGGGACTCTATGTAGAGTCGTTCTGTTGCGTTCAGTGGATAGCTCCAACCGAGCCCCCTCAGATGAACTCAAACTCGGTGCAGTTACACCAAGGGGTTCCGGAGATATCCCAACTTGAAAACTTCTGGTTTTTCACAAAATAAAGAACCAAAAGTGGTTACAAGAGGATATCTCCGAAACCACCGGCCCAAAAACACCGGTGTTTGGGCTCTCCGAACTTGGCTCGGTGAGACCGATCCACCGGAATGATTTTCAGACTGAAAAATTTCAGGCCCCGAAAACCCACGAGAAGGCACTAGCCAGGTAGGGAAGAGTGAGCCAGCGTCCCCAGTGCAAACCCGAGCGCTCCACGACCCCCAGTTCAGGAGTTATCCGAGTCCGAAGTTTCGTCTGACAGTTCGAGAACTGTCAAAGTCTATCTCAAACCCGGGCTAACTTCCCTCTCAGCGGTCGTAGAACGTCCGTGCTTGGACTTATTTGGCTCGGCTTCACCCAACCTGTCCCGCAACGCGGTTTCCCGGGTCCCAAAAACCCCCAGCCCAAAAACCCCTAAACCCAGTACACAAGATGGGTATTGCTCTCCTAAGTCCTCCTGTGCAAACAGCGGCTTTCTACTGCCACCCAGTCCAGAGCTATGTCGGTTGTAAGTTTTCCAAGATGGCGTCCAAGATGGCGGCTGGAAATGCAAAATTGGCACCCGTAGACCGAGACCAGCCGAGTTTGGGCTCTCCGGAAAGGGCTTTAAGAGCCCAGTCCTAATTTTGCAAATATGCTCCTGGAAAACTTACCCCCGATTTTTGGTAGCCAAAAATCCCCTTAAACTTATGAATAAACATATACAGCACAAAAGAGAACACGCACAATTTTTTAAAAACTTAATATTAATATTATACCTAACTAGAACTATTTTTAAAGGGTAGTTTCAGAGACATTAGACCCCTAATTACCACCCCTCGTGTCAACCCTTAAATTTTAAAAAATCGTAACTCAAAAAGTATACGTGATAGGAAGCAGAAATTTTGTAATTGTGCAGGGACCATAGAGGCCCTACAGATGCTTAAATAAAAAATGGGGGTTGTCGCGACAAATAATTAAATATGATTTTTTGAAAAGTGTGGAAATTTTGTAAAGTCAATATCTCAGAAACTACTCAACCTTTTTTTCTGCTTGAAACGCCGTTCTAGTAGTCTCAGCGTCCCGCCTCGATGCCGCACAATGGTGTCAGCCGCACTCACCCGGAACTGGTAGCACGTGGCCACGTGGTAATTGGTTTTTCCCAATTTCGTCCGAAGGCGTGGCCCGGAAAAATCGGGAAGCAGCTCCGGACGGTAGGCGTCAATGAGACGCGTCGTTTGACACCTCAAAAAGTAGGTGTCATCGATCTCCTTCTCGCAGCGTTTCAATTTGAAAACATTTTTTTTTTTTTTTTTTTTTTTTTCTTCAAATTTTGCACTTTTTTTGAGTTTTCCTCACTTTTCACGCCACTCTCGACTGCACACTTTCCACTATCGGATAGCCCGTATTTTTCCGCACTGTTTGGTGGTTTACACGATTAAAATCGGTTAAAAAATACCACTTTGGCGATTTTTTGAATATTTTTCGAAGAAAACTTTTGCGCGGAGCAGACTTTGGCACGTGTTCTCGTCGCGGGGGGTGACCGCGGTCTGGGTTAGGTTAGGTTAGGTTAGGTTAGGTTAGGTTAGGTTAGGTTAGGTTAGGTTAGGTTAGGTTAGGTTAGGTTAGGTTAGGTTTTTTTTTTTTTTTTTTTTTTTTTTTTTTTTTTTTTTTTTTTTTTTGTTTGGGCAGGAGTGGGAAATCCCCACGGACACCTCGACTATCTCACCGGAATATCTCCCGTGAGACAGTCGAGGTAGTGCCGGACTCGAACCGGCTAAAAACCACTCCTGCCTAGCCAGTGTCCCTCTGACTTTGTCAAAGCCCTTTCTAGCGACTTTTTTGGCTTGTTTTGCGACTTATTCATAGGAGGCCGAGGAGACCACGCTCTATATTTTAGTTTTCATCTGCAATGTCATTAACTAATTACTATACAATATATTTAAACTTAAGTTTTTGAATACTTGTCTTATTTTATTACAATATTTACGTTAATTTTACTTTACGCTTTTAATAAAAGAAAATTTATGCCTAACGAAATTAAAGATTATTTTACCACTTTCTAAATGTGTAAACTATATAAACAACTATTAATGTATTTTCTGTATCTCTTATCTAAATTTACTGTTTTACCCATGTTTTTGTATCAATAACCCTATTTTATGCCCTTACCAATTTTATTCCGCGCTTATCGTTTTACTTCTCAAATAAAATTTTGTAAAATTTTGTATCGATAATTTTTATTAATTTCATTTTATAATATCTAAGAAATATAATTATTATATAATTGGATATTATTTATTTTTGTATAATTTTATTTTGAGGCCTAAATAGAAGCGGTGTTATTTTACAAATGAAAGTTTGTGAAACGAAGTTTGCGAAACGACGGCAGAATTCGTCGCCCAGTCTGACACAACTTGACGATTCCACTACAGTTGACTTACGATCCAGCATAATTCCAGCCACTTTCTTATGAAAGTGACTCCAATTACCGTTTTTCATTAAGCCAACCCCAGTGGTTCGCTCAATGCGTCTGCAATGTTGTTGTGTCAAACCGGTCATTACTGTGTACGCGGAAGTGGGCGCATCGACAACTTTAGCAATATGCTATTGCTGCTCTAGCGAATGCGTCCCACTTCCTACGTATCGGGCATAAATCACTGAACGCATTGTGCGAGTGTTCCCCCAGCTTGGCTCTGGTGCAGTTAACGCACACCACTGCTTCGCCTCTGTGCTTATCTGGGCAGTCCACCCTTAGATGTGGTCCGCCACAGTGGCTGCACAGGTCGGCCGGCTCCGTACATAGGCGCTTGCCATGGCCGTACGATAAGCAGCGGGTGCACTGCACCAGAGGCGTCTGATCCTCGACGCGCACTCTTTGGAGGTCAATACGGAGCTTGCCTCCTTCGAGTGCCCTCCTCCAGATTACTGGGGTGACACTCAGCACAATGCTGCTCACGTGTGGGTTACGTGACTTTTTACGAAACTTTATAGAGACTTTTTGCTCCTCGTCACCGAGGCCGTGAAAAATCTCCCGGTTCTGGTTCTTAAGGGCTCTGAGCACTTCTTCGTCACTGTGTACTAACAGCACGTCCCTAAGGACCAGAAGCGGGTTTCGATTTTTGACTTCCTCGACGACGAGGTTCTCCCCGGCCTTCTCCAATCGCGCTTTTAATTTTCGTCTCTCCTCCGTTGTTGCGCACCCCATGATGACCTTTTGGTCTTTGGCCTTTCGGACCCTCTCGACGCGCACCCAGCCCTCCTTCGCGTCCACCGCTTTTCTCACTCTTTCGAGGATTTCGTCCCCCGTGTCCCTCTCCTGAGTTGAGGAGACAACCACCGAGTGCAGCGTCGTTCGCTCCAGGGCCTGAGCCCCAGTATGGCTCTTACTGACGGCCGCTACACTCGCGTAGGTTGTCTCCTCCACCCCTTCCCTGCTGGCCAGACTGTCTCGAAACCGGTCGAGTTTCTCGGAGTTTTCTCTTAACTCCGAGATATGCTCCTTCAAACTGTTTAGGAGTTCAGTCTGGGGTTAGGTTAGGTTAGGTTAGGTTAGGTTAGGTTAGGTTAGGTTAGGTTAGGTTAGGTTAGGTTAGGTTTTTTTTTTTTTTTTTTTTTTTTTTTTTGTTCCTAGTGTTCCTCCGACGTTGGTCATCAGAGATCTTATCTATGCTGGTCTTTACGTTCATACCAGTTCTCGCTTTTATTCCTCTCGTACTTTTATTCTACATACTTTATCTTTCTTTCATTCATTCATCTTTCTGTCTTAAGGGTAGGACGCCCTTCTACTTGTCCCTATTCTGTACTTCTCCTCTTTTATTTTTATTTTATTTCAGGGATAACACTGGACACATTTGTTTTTATTATTCTTTACATTACATCTTATTCTAGCTTATTTCTAATTCTTAACCAATACAATTTGTGTTTCCAATTTTTCATACCATCTTATATAAATCTATACTTATTTCTAACTAATACATCATCTATTCTTATTCTATCTTTAATGCTATTTCATATTTGTTTTATCATTCACTATCTTTATTTTACAGCCATCTTAGATCTAATTACATCTTACTACTTTTCTACGCTGACATTTCTAATTTACTTCTAATACCATTTATTCTCTTTTACCTCCTTATCTCTATTTTACAACACTAAGGTTACAGACTATTTTACAATTTTCAATTTTACATCGATTACTTTTAATATATTCTCATAATACATTAAAGTATATCTTCTGCTTTAGACTTTGTTCTTTCTTATTACATTTTCAGCTATTTCCTTACAATATTTTAAGAATTTATTTCTTGTTATTTTATTTTCCATGATTGTTGGTATATTTTCTAATTTAACTTCAATTTCCATTTCAGCTTCTATGTTGTATTTATTGACTGCAAATATTGGACACTCTGTGATGAGATGCTGTATGCTTTCGTTTTTGGAGGGGTCACAGGGACATGCCGGGCTCTCCTTGCACTTGAAGCGATTCAAATACTCGGAGAACCCGCCATGACCTGTTAGCACTTGTACTAAAATAGGGTCAAGTTTAATTTTTCTTATGATATGATACGCTGCTACTGCGTCTGGGAAGAATATTTTGCTTGTGGAGGCTGTGACGCCCGATCTGTATCTCGTGTTCCATTCGTCAAGCGACTCCGTTCGGATTTGTCGCTTGACGAATGAAGCCGGACACAGGTCATAGTGTGGTCTCGTCTTGCTTCTTATGGCTGCCTCTTTTGCTAACACGTCAGCCCTCTCATTACCCTCCATACCCGCATGCGCCTTTATCCAAAACAATTTAAGGTCTTTCCCACTATTCCTTAACGTTTGTATATTCTTCTGGGTCTCGAATGCTAAGGGATGGAGGGACACGCCTCGGGTAACCGTCTCCAGGGCTGATCTGGAGTCGCAGTAGACTTCGACAACGGCTGCATGATGTTTTATAGCCAGCTCAGAGGCCTTGCGCAAGGCCAGCAGTTCGGCCTGGTAAACGGTGCAGAAATGATCCAGTTTAAACTTTTGGGCTTTCACCTCTATCCCATTTTCCCAAAGGCTTATCGCTGCACCGACTTTCCCTTGGATTTTACTTCCGTCGGTGAAGATTTTGGGACAAGCGAGTCCTTGCTGGTCCATTTCTGCATCGTTCACCACACAGTTGAACTCTGTACCTGTTTGACTGGCTGGGTGTGGTACTTCGGTGTAAGGGACCGGTTTTTCGATCTCTCGGTCCCCTGTTACTCTCAGGGAGTATCCTCTTTTTTCCTCATAAAAAGAGGCTGCTTCCCGAATCCGAAGATCCAGCGGAAGCAGTCCGGAGAGCAACAGGGCCGAGTTCAATGATGTGGTCCTATACGCCTTGATAATTTTTTGCGCAAAGCCCCGCTGAACAGTGTTGAGCTGCTTCTTAATTCCGACTTTATTTACAGCCGGTGCCCAAGCACTAGCCGCGTACATAATCACCGGTTCCACCACTGCGGTGTATATGGTCCTGATAATTTCGGGCTTCAGACCCCAGCTGATTTTAGCGGCTCTTGAAAGCTGCTTGTACAAGTTTAATGCTTTCCTCGTTACGTTCGCGGCGTGAGCATTAAACGTCAGCTTGTCGTCAATTGTGAGCCCCAAAATCTTGATCTCCCGAGACAGGACAATGTCCCCCCCGCCCATGTGCAGAAGTGGCGAATCATACTTTAACTTATTTGTTACGACCATCGCTTTAGTTTTTTGTGGCGCAAACTTGAGCTTGTTTCCGATTCCCCACCTCTGAACATGAGCGAGACTCGCATTCGCCTGTCTCTGGACATCAAGCGCTGTATCACCCGAAAATATCAGGACGACATCATCCGCAAATGCTTGGCAGTAATCTCCCCGCTGACTCAGTTCCCGGAGCAAGGGATCCAGGAGCAGATTCCAGAAAGCAGGTCCTCCTATTGACCCCTGTACGCAACCTTTAGTGGTTTCCTGTACGTGTTCTGCTCCCGCATAACGTATTCTTACTCTCCTGTCTCGTAAATAACTGTCTACGAGACGTCGCAGGTTGATGGGGCAATTTGTCTCAGCCAGTCGGCATTTCATTGCTGGCCACCAGGCGTTATCGAAGGCTCCCTCTATGTCCAATGATATGACGACGATTAATTTCTTTTCTTTCAGTCTATCTGTTATGTGTTTCACCAGGTCATAGAGGGAGTCCTCGGTGCTGCGCTGGGGTACGAATCCGTACTGGTTTCTACTCGCCTGTGGAGATACATGCCATCTGATTCGGCGTACGAGCATCTTTTCCATGATCTTGCCCAGTACAGGCAGTAGCCCAATCGGCCTGTATGACTTGGGGTGCGTATAATCGTCCTTGCCGGGTTTTCTGAGGACCACAACTACTGCTTCTTTCCAGATGGTCGGAAAGTGGGACAGGTTAAGGCACCTGTTTAGCAGTGCTAAGAACAGTTGCGGGTTGTGGGTAATAGCCGCCCTGCATATGTCCGCTGTTAGGCCATCAATACCCGGAGCTTTCTTCGGATTGAAGCTGGATGCGGACCACTTTAGTTCCTCTGCCGTGAATAGAGGATCAAATGCCTCACCATTCGTAATTTCGTTCACTCTGTTCGCCAGCTCACGTATTCTTTTGTGGTCCGCATTATCATCCTGTGTTTTATCCTCAGGATAAAACGTCTCCGCAAGCATCCGGGCTGACTCTTCGCCGCTTAGTACACGGTCGCCCTGCACGAGCGGGATGTCTTCCTGCCTATTGGCAGTGCGACTTATCACCCTATAAATGCTGTCCCACATTGTTTCTCGTTCCTGCCTTCCACAAAACTCCTTCCAACTGGACGTCAGCGTGCTCTCCATCTTCTGTTTGAGCTCTTCTTTGGCTGCGAGATATAAGCTCAGGACCCATGCTCGGCGTCTCGGTGCGGCACCAGATATTCTCCTCTTACGTCTCTTCACCTCCTCCTTCATTCGTGTCAACTCCTCGGTCCACCAAGGCAATCCTGTCTGGTTTCTCTTATTGACACTCGGTATGGTTCCTTCACAGGCCTTTTCTATTGCTTCTGTGTATTTTTCTGTTACCTTGTCTAATTCTTCTATTGTTACTATTTTATCTATTTCTATTTTGTTTATGTTTTGTTGTTCCCAAATTTCATCTAATTTCTCATAAAACTGTACCCATTTTGCTTTTTTAGTGTTATATTTTCTAGTAGTTCTTTCTATGTCCATACCTTTTGATTTTTGTAATTTTAATTCAAATAGGATTGCCTTGTGGTCCGAAGTAGTGACGTCCCCAGATAGTCTCCAGTTCGACGCACTTCTGAGCATGTCCTCTGTACAGGTGGTAATATCAACGCAGCTGCAGTACCTTTGGTCACCCCTTATTACATCAAAGGTGGGGGCCGATCCCACGTTCAAGATCTGAAGTCCTAGTTCATCAAGGGCACCCGCCAGAGCCTCACCCCTATGATCCGCCTCTCGGCTTCCCCACCAAGTATTCCAAGCGTTGACGTCCCCCCCCAGTATCACGTCGTGAACTCCGATTCCCTCCATGATTTTCTTTAGACGGTCCAAGTCTGGCTCTATAGGCTGTCCACCATCCAGGTACACCGACACCACTCCTATTTCCCAGGCTCCGGTCCTCAGTTTTGCGACTGCAAAGTTTTCTGTTGTTAGGGTTGGGCACTGTGTGAGGTTTATGGTGTCGTCGAATAGTACAATGGCCGCTTTGTTGACTTTTTCGGTCTTCCTGGCACACTGTACTATTCGTGTACCCGGATGGCTCTTCATTTCTCCGATCCCACCTATGTATGGCTCTTGGACCATTGCAAAAGCCAACTTTCGCTTACCTGCTTCCATAATAAGCTCAGCTGTGGCCAGTTTGCTTTTTTGGAGGTTTGCCTGTACGACGCGATACTGGTGAGGTCTGTCTTCGCTGTTTACTGCGCTTCCGCCCGGGACCACCTTAGCAATACGCCACCGACAGCCGCGCCAATCCATCCCACTTGAGACGGGTTGGACACTCGCTGTCGAAGGCGTTGTGCTCAGTCTTACCCATCTTTGCGGAAACACAGTTTCGGCACTTTGGTGGTTCCGCGGCTAGCCGAGAGGGGCAGTCCACCCTCATGTGTGGGTCTCCACAATGTGTGCAGAGGTCGGCGGTCTCCGTGCATAGCTTACGGCTGTGGCCGAAGCGCAGGCAGCGGGTGCACTGAATCAGTGGCGACTGGTCCAGTACACGCACCCGCTGCAGGTCAATGTGTACTCGGCCCGCATGCGTCAGCTTCTTCCACAGTTAGGTTAGGTTAGGTTAGGTTAGGTTAGGTTAGGTTAGGTTAGGTTAGGTTAGGTTAGGTTAGGTTAGGTTAGGTTAGGTTAGGTTAGGTTAGGTTAGGTTAGGTTAGGTTAGGTTAGGTTAGGTTAGGTTAGGTTAGGTTAGGTTAGGTTAGGTTAGGTTAGGTTAGGTTAGGTTAGGTTTTTTTTTTTTTTTTTTTTTTTTTTTTTTTTTTTTTTTTTTTTTTTTTTTTTGTGCTTTTCCCCGTTCCTTTCAACGGGTTCTTGTTATTCTAAATTTCTCATTCATTCCAGTTCTATCATTTATTCCTCTCGCACTTTCAAGCTTCATACTTTGTCTTTCTTTCACACATCCTTTCATTCTTAGCCGGGTGGGACTCCCGCTATTCTTACTACTTTTGTTTATTACTTTTCTTTATTTAGGGATATTCAACACAACTCTGTTTTATTTACTTCTTAATAAATTACTGTTACATATTATTTTCACTTAGTCTATTTCTTTTCTTTAACTATGTTCTTAACTATGTTTCTATATGCTAAGTTTTATATATTCTAAACACCTACTGTTTTTTCACATATAGTTTATGATCAATCTCTTTTATTTCTATTACAATATGTGCTTATTGTTATACATTATTAAAATACCTAACTTATTTTCTTACATGATTAGTCTTACATTTATTTCCTTATATCTATACACTATCAGGTTTATTCTAATACATTACTTACTTTTATTATCTACCTAACATAGTATCTTAACTTATCTTTTTACTTTCTAATACAATGTGTTCAATTTTTTATAACACAATTTTCTACTTATTTTTCGGTTTTTGGACCACTGTTTGGAACTACTTAATTAGGACTATTCTAAAGGCTTGTGTAATTTCCTTTTGCTTTGTTGCGTTTATTATTTTCCTTTCTGTTTCGCCAATAATATATATATATACTTATGTTATACATATTTATTGTCATTTCCTGTTCTGGGTTTGTTGCTATTCTCAACTCTTTTAGGTGTTGTATGGGGTGTGTGTGGTGTTGTGTGTGTGTTTTGATATATTCGTATATGTTTATCATATATTTTGTATATCTATGTTTGTTAATGTTCTCTGGTTTCCATGTGTTTTCCATTCCGCTGTTATAATCCACTTTTATTGTGTACTCCCAGTTTGCGTTGCTGTATTGGTATGTTCTGGTATGTATTCCTGTGAGTGTTGCGTGCGTTCCTGTGCGTGTTGTGTGTGTTCCTATGTGTGTGGCGTGTGTTCCTGTATGTGTTGCGTGTGTTACGTGTACCTTTGGAAGCAGTCTAGGCATACGCCGTTGTCGTCCGAGCCAGGTAGTCCCATTTCTTGCGGACTGGGCACTCAACGCTGAAGGCGTTGTGGTCAGTCCGCTGCAACTTCGAGTGTGAGCAGTTGCAGCACTGCGGTCCATTTCCTGCAACGTATTCCACGCATTTTTCGCGAAGGTGCGGTCCTCCGCAGTGACTGCACTTGTCCACACTCTCAGTACAAAATTTCCGGCCGTGTCCGAACGCTAGGCATTTGGTGCATTGGATGAGTGGCGACTGATCCTCCACCCTGACCCTTTGCAGGTCAAGGTAAAGGGCCCCAGCCTCCGTCATCCTCTGCCATACCTTGGGTCTGACTTGGACGACAACGTGCGCCGTTTTAGGGTTTCTAGTCCTCTTTTTGTATTTGATGGTCATTTCTGATTCTTGTTGATCTAGATCCCTAAAGATGCTCTCATTCTGGGAGTATAGCGCCTTAACCATTTCGTCGTCTTCGCTGTCCAAAAAGACATCTTTTAGGACGACGAGCGGGTTTTTGTTCTTCATAGGCGCTACTATTAGACCTCCACCTCGGCTTTCAATTCTTTCCTTTACTTTCTTATACTCCGTCTCTGTGTCACACCCGAGAATGACCGTCTGGTTTTTCGCCTTTCGGACTTTGCTGATTCTTAGGCCAGTTCCCCTGGCATCGACCGCCTCCTTCACCCTGGTGAGCACCTCGTCAGCAGTCTCAAGGCCGCTTTCAAAGGTGACCGCCATCGAGTGAAGTGCCGGTCGATGCCCGGGTTTGGCTGCCGCGACGTTGGCATATGTCTGCAAATCAGTCCTTGGCTCGCATGTCACTTCCCTTATGGCCTCCTGTAACTTGTCGATGCTAGTGCCGACCTCACCGGCAACGTCACCGATTCTGTCCTCGAGAGTAACTGCGGCACGACCTACGACCTTCACCCCTTCTAATGTGTGGCCTATGCTCTCTTGGACTACATTGATCTTGGCGCTGACTTCGTCGATCCTGTCGATGACCTTGTCAATAATGTCGGCACCGCTCTCGGAGTAATGCTCGGTCATGTCCTCAAGGCCTTTTGCGACTTTCACCTCTAGTTTGTTGAGCCGCGTGTTGATATTCGCCTCCACCTTATCCAGCCTTTCCAAAATGTCCTCCGATAATTCGGGTGATGTAGTCGTGGTGTTAGTATTTTTGGGCGGGACTGTTTCAGGCGCTGATTCCAGGCTCTTTACGCGCTTGCTTAGCTCAAACAGGATCCGTAGACTTTTATCAGACTGGGTCTCCAGGAAAATCTTAATGTCTTTCCTCATCTGAGGGTAGACTTTAGATGGGATCTCTTCGAAAGTCTTCATGACCTCCTGGAGCAGTCTGTCGTTAGATAGTGAAGCGTAGGTGTCCGTCTGCTTCTTGTATGTCTCCATATTGTCTATGGACCTTCTTTTCCGCTCTGGTCTACGGATGAATGTTTTGGCGGCATCCAGCGCTTGTCCAGGCGGGCCTACGGGGCTGGGGGTGGTGGTGCGAGCGACAGCACCAGAGGCCCCTGCCGACGATGACGGTGGCGTTCCAGCTGTTTCCACCACGGTTCCTCGAGCAGCGTCTTTCCTGCCGAAAGTCAGGGATATCCCCTTCGGCGCTTCATGCGCTCCAGAGGGTCCCACGTTTCCTGGGTGGGAAGGTGACGAGAACGCTTGTGGTTCGCCGGCGCTGGCTCCTGGCCCTTTCGCTATCGGGGTGCGGATTCCGAGAACCATGTTCACTATTTGAGTCCCGTGTATTTAATATTGCGTGTTGTGTGGCTTGTGTGTATAGGGCACAGCAAGAGGAACGGGGAAAGTTGTCTATGTAAATGTGGTAATAATTATAAAATATGAAAAAAAATATATATATAAAAATATAAATGAAACTACTGCTAATATTGCACTGTGACGTATGGTCAGGTTTTAACCCTGTAAATGGGGAGTCAAAATTACACAGTACAGAACCGCGATCCAAATATTTCTATCTCCCGTTGTTTCCGAGATACCGGTATTTTAGGATTTAAGGGATGGGGGATGGTCCAATCGGGTGGGGGGGGAACCTCTTGTGCGACTTTAGCCGTGGTGTCTAGACACCACAGAGGCTGGTTTTGAGGTCGAAATGTCTCTATCTCCTTCCGTTCCCGAGATATGGCCCGTTGAAGGATGAGGGGGGGAAAGGTTTAGGAAAAAGGAAAAAAGGAGGGGGGATGGATAGCTCAGTGGCGGTTTCCACCTCGTGGAGTCGTTCGACTCCACTAAGGCTGAATTCGAGGTTAAAAATGGGCTATCTGGCTCCGTTTCGGAGTTACGGGCGTTTTTCGAGATTTCGAGTCCTGGGTTCGATTCTCGGGTGGTGAATTCCAATACTGAAGAAAAATTATACAAATTTAGATTTTTTTTTTATCTATTTACAAAGACTTTAAGCTTTAACAAATTGACAATCGCGGGATATGCTTAGCTCAAGAAGTATCCCGTTTTCGGGAACAAAACTGAGGTGTCAACAAATTTATATTTTCTGTTTTTCGCCAGGCACTTCCTCCACTTCAGGAGTCAAAGCTTGCGTTCTATTTAAGGCGCTTGGGTTTTTGGGATTTCGGCTGAAAAAGGGGAAGCTTCCCTTTCCTCTGACCTGTGTTTTGGATTTTTCGGCTAAGGGGTTTGCGTGTGAGGTAGCCGCTAAAAGGGTTGTTTACAATTTCACCACCGCAAAAGCTGTGGTGTTTTGATTTCCCAAGCACCGAAAAATCCAAAATTTGGCTGAAAAGTAGGTCTGCTTAGTTGCTGTGCCCTCTCAAAAGCTTGAGTGCACACAACCCCCTTTTCAACCCCCAATGGTACAGTTTCAAGAATTTTGACGTGAATGTTCCCACTATATTCAAGTTTTGTCAGTTAAATACTGGTGTAAAAAATACAAAATTAAGCAGTTCCCGTGGTAAAACCCTTAAAGTATATAAAGAAGATTTTACATAAATTTTTGGGGTTGAAATGGCCAACCCCCAATTTTATAAAACATTAAATACCAAATATCTTAATAACTACTTGTTCGAATTTCACAAAATTTAAAACATATATAGAATTTACTTAGCCTAATTTTTAAAGTCCATTAAAAACATATGTTGTTGATCTGGTTATCCCGGAAGATTTGATTCAAAATGACAAAAACTTGAACCTTGATTTTTAAGGTCTTCTACGAGGAATTTCCCCGATGTCTTGAAGTCTCCCGGCTCCTCGTCCGTGTCGCCTTCGGAAAACGGTCACGGATCCTGTTTGAACCCTCGGGAACTGCGACCACGCTCCACGTGGTTTTTTGTTTTTCTTCGTTCCCTCCGGAACCCCAAGTCGGAAAATTCCAAGTGAGGTGTCCAGAGATAGGTCTTTGCGCCCCGCACCTGGCTGTAGTCACAGAATTTTTAGTGCCCACTCAAAATCGAGCAGCGTCACGCTCCGAAGCTTTTTCAAAGTGGTTTTTCACGTTTTTTCGCCACAATTTTTCACTTTTCACTACCGGATTTTCACTATCACATGCGCCTTTGCAGCCCGCTTAAAATGATATATCACAAGGGTAGTTTTCCCCGAAAAAACCTATTTTTACAATTTTTCGAGCGCGGAGCGACTTAAAAGTGATCTGATCGCGGCGGGGGGTGCCGTGGAACTAGGTTAGGTTAGGTTAGGTTAGGTTAGGTTAGGTTAGGTTAGGTTAGGTTAGGTTAGGTTAGGTTAGGTTAGGTTAGGTTAGGTTAGGTTAGGTTAGGTTAGGTTAGGTTAGGTTAGGTTTTTTTTTTTTTTTTTTTTTTTTTTTTTTTTTTTTTTTTTTTGTGCTTTTCCCCGTTCCTTCCAACGGGCTCTTGTAATTCTAAATTTCTCATTCATTCCAGTTCTATCATTTATTCCTCTCGCACTTTCAAGCTTCATACTTTGTCTTTCTTTTACTCATCCTTTCATTCTTAGCCGGGTGGGACTCCCGCTATTCTAGCTACTGACTACTTTTACTTTTACTTTTCTTTATTTAGGTATTTAGGCACACAACTTTCCTTTATTTACATTGTTGGCTTTAACATGGTGACATTTTTGTTTCCTTAGTTCTATTTCTTTACATAGTACTTTTTATTTATTCGTAACTTCTAATATGGTGACTATCTACTTTGTGGACATTATTTTTTATATCTATGTAATATTTGTACATGAGCTTTCTTATTTTATTACATTTTTATTTTCTAATTTAAGTATTTAGTATATATTCTTACATGACTAGTTTTACATTTATTTTCTTATTCTGTTTTATCAATACATAGTTTATCCTTATACTTAGCTTTACTTCATTATCTTCTAACTCAATGTTTTCGCTGTACTTATTTTCTGGTTTTATGACATAATGTTTGGACCTGCTAAATTTGGACTGTTCTAAGGGCTTGTGTGGATTTCTTTTGCCTTGTTGGGATATTTGTTTTCCTATCAGATTGCGGCAATAATATATATATACTTATGTTATACATAATTATTGTCATTTCTTTATCTATGGTTTTTACTTTTCTCAGCATTTTTAGAGTTTGTTTGGTGTGCGTGTTTGGTGTTTTGTGTGTGTTTTTGATATATACATATATATTTACTATATAATTTATATATCCTTGTTTTTTGTTGTTCTCTGGTTTCCATGTGTACTTCATTTCGTAGATAAAATCCACTTTTATTCTGTACTCCCAGTTTGTGTTGCTGTATTGGTATGCTCCTGTGTGTGTTCCTGTTTGTGTTCCTGTGTGTGTCGCGTATGTTTTTGTGTGTGTTGCTGTGTGTTTTGCGTTTGTTACATGTACCTCAGGGGGCAGTCTAGGCATATGCCGTTGTCGTCCGAGCCAGGTAGTCCCATTTCTTGCGGACCGGGCATTCCACGCTGAATGCGTTGTGGTCAGTCCTCTGAAGCTTGGAGTGCAAACAGTTGCAGCACTGTGGTTCATTTCCCGCAACAAATTCAACGCACTTTTCGCGTAAGTGCGGTCCTCCGCAGTGACTGCATCTGTCCACACTCTCAGTGCAAAATTTCCGGCCATGACCAAATGCTAGACATTTTGTACATTGGATGAGCGGTGACTGGTCCTCCACCCTAACCCTTTGCAGATCAAGGTAAAGAGCCCCAGCCTCCGTCATCCTCTGCCATACCTTGGGTCTGACTTGGACGACAACGTGCGCTGTTTTGGGGTTTCTTGTTCTCTTCTTGAATTTTATGGCCATTTCCTTATCGTCTTGGTCTAGGTCCCTAAAAATGTTTTCATTTTGGGAGTAGAGCGCTTTTACCATTTCGTCGTCGTTATTGTCCAAAAACACGTCTTTTAGGACGACGAGTGGGTTTTTGTTTTTCATGGGCGCTACTATTAACCCTTTCCCTCGGCTTTCGATCCTTTCTTTTACTTTCTTAAGCTCCGCCTCTGTGTCACACCCCAATATGACCGTCTGGTTTTTCGCCTTCCGGACTTTGTTTATTTTTAGGCCAGTTCCCCTGGCATCGACCGCCTCCCTCACCCTGGCGAGCACCTCGTCAGCAGTCTCCAGGCTGCCTTCAAAGGTGACCGCCATCGAGTAAAGTGCCGGTCGATGCCCGGGTTTGGCAGCCGTGACGTTAGCGTATGTCTGCGAGTCGGTTTTTGGCTCGCATGCCACTTCTTTTATAGCCTCCTGTATCTTATCCGTACTAGTGGCGACCTCACTGACAACGTCACCGATCTTATCTTCAAGAACCGCTGCCGCACGACCTACGACCTCCACCTCTTCCATCGTGCGGCCTACGCTCTCTTGGACTACGTCGATCTTAATGCTGACCTCGTCAATCTTATCGATGACCTTGTCGATGATGTCGGCACCGCTGTCGGAGTAGTGCACGGTCATGTCCTCGAGGCCTTTTGCGACTTTCTGCTCCAGGTCTTTAAACCGCGTGTTAATATTTTCCTCCACCTTTTCCAGCCTTTCCAATATGTTCTCCGATAATTCGGGTGATGTAGGCGTGGTGTTGGTCTTTTTGGGCGGGACTGATTTAGGCGCTGTCTCCAGGCACTTCACTCGCTTGCTGAGTTCGAAGAGGATCCGCAGGCTTTTGTCTGACTGGGTCTCCAGGAAGATCTTTATGTCTCTCCTCATCTGAGGGTACTCCTTGACTCTGGATGGTATATCTTCAAAGGTCTTCATAACCTCCTGGAGAAGTCTGTCATTTGACAATGCAGCGTAGGTGTCCGGCTGCTTTTTGAATGCCTCCATGTTGTCAATTGATCTTCTTTTCCGCTCAGGTCTTCTAATGAACGTTCTGGCGGCGTCCAGCGCTTGTCCAGGTGGGCCCACGGGGCTGGGAGTGGTGGTACGAGTGTCAGCACAGGAGGACCCTACCGACGTAGACGGTTGTGTTTCGGCTGCTTCCGCCGGGATTCCTCGAACTGCGTCTTTCCTGCCGAACGTCAGGGACATCCCCTTCGGCGCTTCGCGCGTTCCAGAGGGTCCCTCATTTCCCAGGTGGGCGGGCGACGTGGATTCGTGTGGTTCGCTGGTGCTGGCTCCTGGCCCTTTCGTTTTAATTGGGGTGCGAATTCCGAGAACCATTTTTATAATTTGAGTTCCGTTTGTTTAATAACGTGTTATGTGGCTTGTGTGTATAGGGCACAGCGAAGAGAACGGGGAATGTTGTCTAGTGTAAAATTAAAATGGAATAAACAAAAACAAAGAATAAAATGTAAAAATAGTTAAGATTGTAAATCTTAGCTGGTCTTGACTCTATGTAAACTAATTTACGGTCAGTCTCTTGTTCAATTGAGGGGTCAAGCACCGAAAGCAGACGATAAAAACTTTCAGAAGTAAAAAAATACTAAAAATAAAACGACTCTTGAGGTAACTCTATGTAGAGTCGTTTTGTTACAACCAGTGGATAGCTCTCACCGAGCCCTCTCAGATGAACCCAAACTCGGTATGGTTATACCAAGAGGTTTCGGAGACATCCTAACTTGAAATCTTTGGTTTTTTACCAAAATAAGAAACTGAAGTGGTTACAAGAGGATATCTCCAGAACCACCGGTCCAAAAACCCCGGTGTTTGGGCTCTCCGAGTTTGGCTCGGCAAGACCAACCCACTGGGCCGGTTTTCAGGCTGAAAATGTTCTAACTCCTGAAAGTGCCTGAAAACTATCCTATCTTATAACCTAAGCCTTACCGATACGTCCAGCGAAAACCCCGGTCCTCTGCGACTCTCCGTTTGGAAGTTATGGCCGTCCAAATGTTTTTCAAAATGGCCGCGGTGCTGTCAACGCGGATCTTTGGCCTCGGATAACTTCCCTCTGGAAAGCCGCAGACCCCCCGAGTTTGGGCTCCCCCAACTCGGCCCGAGCTCCGCTGTTCGCCGAAACCACTTTCAGGGTCCTGAAAATTTTTGACCCCAAACCGCCTGAAATTGCGGGGAGGAGGGGACGGAAGGTCCCTGAGTGCAGATCCAAAATCGCGATCTCCCACGACCTTTGGTTCAAAAGTTATGGCGGTTTGAAACCAAACAAAATGGCCGCCGAGCTGTCAGATGTCGTGTTAAAACGTCCGTATCTCCGGAACCCTACGTCACAGAAGGACGGGGTTTTGGACCTACAGCTCGGCGTCACTTCAAGTATGCCCTGAAAGCAGTTTCAGCGACTAAAAATGTTTTGGCCTGAAACAGCCTGAAAATTATTTTATCCAAAAGTTGGCGGTACAGTACCAACTTAAGTGGAAATCCGGTTGCAATCGGACCGGCGGCTCCCGAGATATCTAAACTTAAAAAATAGAACCTAAAAACCAAAATGGCGTGATTTGTCAATAATTTCCAATTAGGGCGCTATAGGGCCCGTGTTTGGAGTCAATTAAGTCGCAATAGGTGTATTGGAACCGGTCCTGAAGTCAAAAAAGTCAATTTTCTATTTAATTTAGAATTAAAGCCAAAAATTACAAAAAAATCGATATCTCGGACACCATCAGTCGGAAAATTCCGAAAAAAATGACTAAAAATACTATAATTAAGGCGCTACAATGTACAAAAATAAAAACTTGGAAAAACAAAAACCAAGCCTGAAAAAATTTTAAAATGTGGTTTTTTAGAATATTTGCTCTTATCTTTATAAGTAATTATCTTAAAAATCTAAAACTTAGAGTCTCTACTTATCTAATGAGCGCGCCACGGCCTGCAGTTGAAGATCTTCAGATTTGTCATCAGAACCAAAGATATTGGGGTCTGAAATTCGTAACTTTTAACTGTGATATAAAATCAATCAGCTAACTTAAAATTATAAAACAACTTGCACTCGCCTTATGTGCCGGGGGTCTAGGTTGACGCCAATTTTATAGCCGCTGTCTCTACTCCTTGCACTTTTTCAGGACACGTGGTTTTCACTATTTTCTGAATATCTCGTCGAATCTCGATGTCAGGGTGATGGTGAATGGTCCAGATGTTCGGGAACCATGATGCCCACACGATGCCGGTGAAAAATTGTAGGGTCGTCGATCTTGTTGTGGCAGCGTATGCGTTTTTGTAAAACGTAATTTCAACTTAACCTCTAAACTTGAGGTTTTTCACACTTAGCTTTCAGAACACTGTAGAACGGCACAATTTGATTGCGGCACTTTATGCGGCGCAAAATTCCGCATCCGGTGACACTTTTTTCTAGTAAATAAGAGCACAAAAACCAATTATTTTGATTTTTTAAGCGCGGAGCAGCTTTAAAAATGATCCGACCACCACGAGGGCTGGGGGGGTACTCGGTTAGGTTAGGTTAGGTTAGGTTAGGTTAGGTTAGGTTAGGTTAGGTTAGGTTAGGTTAGGTTAGGTTAGGTTAGGTTAGGTTAGGTTAGGTTAGGTTAGGTTAGGTTAGGTTAGGTTAGGTTAGGTTAGGTTAGGTTAGGTTAGGTTAGGTTAGGTTAGGTTAGGTTAGGTTAGGTTAGGTTAGGTTAGGTTAGGTTAGGTTAGGTTAGGTTAGGTTAGGTTAGGTTAGGTTAGGTTAGGTTAGGTTAGGTTAGGTTAGGTTAGGTTAGGTTAGGTTAGGTTAGGTTAGGTTAGGTTAGGTTAGGTTAGGTTAGGTTAGGTTAGGTTAGGTTAGGTTAGGTTAGGTTAGGTTAGGTTAGGTTAGGTTAGGTTAGGTTAGGTTAGGTTAGGTTAGGTTAGGTTAGGTTAGGTTAGGTTAGGTTAGGTTAGGTTAGGTTAGGTTAGGTTAGGTTAGGTTAGGTTAGGTTAGGTTAGGTTAGGTTAGGTTAGGTTAGGTTAGGTTAGGTTAGGTTAGGTTAGGTTAGGTTAGGTTAGGTTAGGTTAGGTTAGGTTAGGTTAGGTTAGGTTAGGTTAGGTTAGGTTAGGTTAGGTTAGGTTAGGTTAGGTTAGGTTAGGTTAGGTTAGGTTAGGTTAGGTTAGGTTAGGTTAGGTTAGGTTAGGTTAGGTTAGGTTAGGTTAGGTTAGGTTAGGTTAGGTTAGGTTAGGTTAGGTTAGGTTAGGTTAGGTTAGGTTAGGTTAGGTTAGGTTAGGTTTTTTTTTTTTTTTTTTTTTTTTTTTTTTTTTTTTTTTTGTTTTGGCAGGAGTGGGAAATCCCCGCGGACACCTCGACTATCCCACAGGAATTGCTCCTGTGAAACAGTCGAGGTAGTGCCGGACTCGAACCGGCTAAAACCACACTCCTGCCCCGCCAGTGTCCCTCTGACATTGTCAAAGCCTTTTGTTGCGGAGGTTTTGCCTTATGTTACTGTGAAGTTTAGGAGGCCGAATAGACCACGCTCTATATAGTGCTGGTTAGACTTGTTAGTTTATTTAGTTACCTAATCATGTACCTATAAGTGTTTATGATTTACTTTAATTATCTACTATTTAATTTAGAATTCTGTGAATTTCGACTATTATTTTATACTGCAATGTGTTTTAATGCCTACATATTCCTGTTAAACTAAATTTATATTAATTCTAACTATTAATCAAAATTTAACCTGTTCATTGATATCAGTACCATATTCTTAATATATAGTTTAATATCAAATATTTTCAATTTCGCAAGTGATTTTACATATTTTGAATCCGGTAAATTTATGACTATCTTTTGCACCAAATTTGACACAACTTAACAATGCCACTAGGGCTGACTTCGGGTCTCTTATAACCTGAGCCAGTTTCTCATGAAACTGACTCAAGTTGCAGGTTTTACTCTTGCCAACCCTAGTGGTTCGATTTATGCGACTGCTATCTGGTTGTGCCGAATTGATGGTCATCTCGCTGTGCGCGGAAGTGGGCGCACTGACAACTTTAGCAATAAGCTATTGATGCTCTGGCGAATGCGTCCCACTTCCTGCGTACCGGGCATTCACTACTAAACGCATTGTGCTGGCGTTCCCCCAACTCGGCTCTGGAGCAGTTCACGCACACCGCCGCCTCACCAGTGAGTTTGACTGGGCAGTCCACCCTTAAGTGTGGACCACCGCAGTGGCTGCACAGGTCAACGGACTCCGTGCAGAGACGTTTTCCGTGACCATAAGATAGGCAGCGGGTACACTGCACCAGAGGCGTCTGGTCCTCAACGCGCACTCTCTGGAGGTCAATACGGAGCTTGCCTCCAGAGAGTGCCCGCCTCCAAACCATGGGAGACACGCTCAGCACAATGCTGTTGACGTGCGGGTTCCTAGTCTTCCTCCTAAACTTCACTGGACATCTTTGTTCTTTGTCGCCGAGGTCGTGAAAAATCTCCCAGTTCTGGTTCTTAAGGGCCTTCAGTACTTCTTCATCGCTGTGCACCGACAGCACGTCCCTAAGAACCAGAAGCGGGTCGCGGTTCGTCACCTCCTCGACGACAAGGTTCCTCCGACCGCTTCCAGCCGCTCCTTAATTTTTCTTCTCTCCTCCTTGGTGGCACAACCCATTATTATTTTCTGTCCTTACCCTTCCTCACTTTCTCCACCCGCACCCAGCCCTCCTTCGCGTCCACTGCTTTTCTGATCCTTTCCAGGATTTCGTCCCCCCGTGTCCATATCCTGTGTCGAGGAGACAACCACGGAGTGCAGCGTCGTTCGCTCCAGGGTTTGTGCCCCAGTGTGGCTCGTACTAACAGACGCTACACTCGCGTAAGTCTTCTCCCCAACGCATTCCCTGCTAGCCAGACTGTCTCGCAGCTTGACCAATTCCTCAGAGTTCTCTTTTATTAAGGAAATGTGCTCCTTCATTGTCTTCACAAGCTCAGTCTGGCTAACAAGGCTCTCAGAATTGGACTGGGGACCCTGGTCAGCAGCGGGCGCGGGTGCCGGTACGGCTGCAGATGCGAGAGGCGCCCTGTCTTTCTCCGACTCCTTCACCAGCTCATAGAGTCTGTTAATGGCATCGAGTACCGCGGTTTTTATGTCGGTTTTGAGGTTGCGAGAGTTGCCTAAATTAAGCTTAGCTTTGTTTAGGCAAGCTCTCGCCTCCTCAATGCGACCGCGGTACCTCGCCTCAGGCTTCTTGACCGGTGCTGAAGCCTCCGCAGGCAGCTCGGCGCGTCCCCGGAGTGGCAGGGTCCCCCCCGTGAGGCGGAAGGCATGTCCTCTCCAAAGGAGATTCTCCTCCTCGCGTCAGCAGAGGAAGGTGCC